>CM074721.1:409742898-415105398 GCA_037306005.1 Rhinophrynus dorsalis | reverse complement strand
GGATGTAAATGGGGCATTTAACCCCTTGAATGTTAAAGAAGTCTCCAACCCATTAGTAATTGTGTTGCATCCTCTCTAGCACGTATAAGGTTTAAAGCTCCATTAAAAAAATCAATAGGAATTCAGTAAAGGAATTCAAAAATGCTCATGAGTTTATTCTGAGAACTGTTAAGACTGCATGCATTTTACATAGGTAGAAAAATGAGTAGACTGGGTGTCTTGTACATATACATCTGTATGTATATATTTATATTATTTTTTTCTTTGTGGGGGATACGGATTAGAGTGCCTGAGGTTTGAGTGCCTCTTGCCCTATGGTATAATTTATTTGCTCCTCATTTGCTCACCATTAAATGGATAGTAACAGTACGTTACTAAAGCAGCTCAGTTTGTTCATCATATGCAATAATACTGCCGGCTGCTGCGCTTATTGTCCAAAACTGTACAATGACAATGTTATTTTACGCAGTAGCTTACCTCTCCTTCTCCAGTTCCAATGCAGCCTCCCCTTAGATCTGAAGTCAGGTCACGCTTGACCGGACAAATCACAACAAAGGTAATCTTCCCTCAGTCAGTATAAGGAAAACTCTAATACTCTAGTACTAACTGAAGATTGTCCCTCATTGTGATCCGCTGCCAGATCGCACAGTAAAATGCTGACGTCGGGAAAAGGGGCAGGATGGGCAAACCTTTGCATAAAACAACATCATAATTGTACAGTTTTGGACAATAAGCTCAGCAGCCGGCAGTATATTGCTTATGATGAACAAACTGAGCTGCTTTGCTAACGTTCTGTTACTATCCCTTTAACTTCCTGAATACATCCCTTTATCATTTTCAGTTCCAGGAATGTGTGTGCTTAACCTTTAAAACTTTACTTCCAGTATTTAAAACAAATTATATTATCTGTGTGTATATTATATATACACACAATTGAATTGTAAGTGTATAATGCTGGAATAGATGCACCATATTCCTGCTACAATTCACATGTTCTCTTACAAAGATTTCTGTAACACCTTTTCATAACATTGTATACTATGTTCTATCTTGGGGTCATACATATATACAGTGTCAGTACAGAGCAATTCTGGGTTACACCAACTGAATCCTAGTAAGCAAACATTACCACTAGTTTTAAATGGGGCTTTGAACCCTCTGAATGCTGAGGTGGTCCCCAGTATACTGCATCTCTAACATTCAAGGGGGTTAAAAACCTAATTTAAATCAATGAGAATGTTTTTTGTTCTCCCTGTTTTACAGTTGGTCTGCACCAGAGTGGCTCCATATTTTTGTGCATATGGCTCAGAGTTTAGGTTATTTTTTGGTTAGTCAGGTATGAATAAATATTAAAATCTGGCAATAGCCAGATATATTTAAAAAGCATCATAAAAATTAGAGAATTCACAAATAGCATAAACATTATCAGGTTTCTTTAGCAATACTGTCATATTCTCCCCCCATTCACGTTTAATGGCTATAGTAACAGGATGATCATTGCATAGTAACAGCCTGTGCCAGGGGTGTGTATCATGTGGCTCTCCACCCATCATGGACTACAATACACATCATCCTCTGCCATCGATGATAGGAGTTGTAGTTTCATAAAAGTTGAAGAGTCACAGGTTGCTCACCCCAAATTTGAGGATGATAGGTGCTACAGTCACACAAAACGGAGGGCCACAGATTGCCCACCCCTGGCATATACATATGCATGTAAACATACTCTTCTGCATTCCAGCAAAGGAAGCGGTAGATGTAAGGTGAATGCAAAGTCAGTACTGAAAGGGTATGGTTTACTTTTTACCCCAAAAATCTCAGTCCTGCAGTCCCAGCAAACCCTAACAAAATGAAAATGACTTTTGGCAAGCGCCATCTGTTGGAATTCAGTTCATGTGGCAAGATCTCAAGAAAGGTTATGTAGATGAAGGTTCCAGCGGCCAAGCCTTCTAGGATACACTGAACCATGCTACTCCCCTCAGCTTTCGTCTGCATCACCCCAATGCCTATACCAATGCCAAGGGGTGACATGAGTGAAAACATAACGATGGAAAGCACAAACCAGCGGGTCTGCACATTGCTCTGCAGCAAAAGAAGAGACAGACTTACAGCAATAATACTCTTGTGGACAAGGATGGCCGTAGCTATCTGTAGAACTTCTGACTGGACGTTCTGAAGTCCAATAGCAATGCCCTCAAAGATGGAGTGCAGGGACAGTGAAAGGATCAGGACAAAGGAGCGGAAGGAGGAGTGAGCATGGAAATCCACATGGAAGTGGTGCCTTGAGTTCTCAACATCGTTATGGTGATGTCTGTGAGAGTGACTATGTGGCTCTTGAACAGTTTGGGAGCTGCCGCTGTCTGATAGAAGCGGGGTGGTCTCTTCAAACCCCACCTCACTGCAGTCAAGAACAACACGTTCTACAATCAAAACCAGGAGGAAGCCAGTACCCAGGACAAACTCTGGGAGTGGGAAGTTTGTCTAGAACACAAATGAAAAAAAAAGATAAAATAGAATTAATCATAGCTCACTTCTACCTTTACAAACACATTTTAAAATTTCCAGTAATAGATGGCTGCCAACACTTTATATTGAAATGTATGTGTTGAACACTGGATTGAGCAAAATATGATAAACTAACTCATCTACGCAAAGGATATATCACTGCAGAAAAGTCATACACTATACAGTCAATTCATACATGAAAAGACAATGCAGCAATACATAGAAACATAGAATTTGACGGCAGATAAGAATCATTCAGCCCATCTAGTCTGCCCATTTTCCTACTGTAAAAAACCTCAAAACTTTTTTTGGTCCTTGGTCTTTTCTTATGTTAAGAACAGCTTTTTGCCTATCCCATGCATACTTAAATTCTGTCACTGTATTAACTTCTACCACTTCTGCTGGTAGGCCATTCCACTTATCTTCTACCCTCTCAGTGAAGTAAACCCTTCTTACATTACTTCTAAACCTGTGTCCCTCTAGTTTTAGACTATGGCTTCTTGTCCTAACATTTTTACTCCTTTGAAATATACCTCTCTCCTGCACTTTGTTGAATCCATTCATGTATTTGAATGTTTCCATCATATCCCATCTCTCTTTTCTCTGAGCTACACATGTTCAGATCCTTTAGTCTATCCTGATATTTATTTTCCTGTAAACCAGCCACCTCTCTAGCATTCAGGGGGTTAAAAAACAAACATTTAACTCCTTAAGGAACAAAAGGATGAGCAATGCACTGAAAAAATACAATGACAAGCTACCTGGTCCTTTAAGTGTTAAATCACTAGGAATATTTATTCGTATCCATTGTGTAGCTGGTAAGAACCAGTATGTTCTTCTTTATCTTCCTGAATACCAACACTGAAATTGTATTTGCTGCACTTTATGGAACTACATGTAGAAAAAGAATACAAGAGAAAATCCATAAATAGATTCTACACAAAGGGAAGATATTAAAAAAAAAAAAAAAAAAAAGAGACGACATCAGCATTCCAGCAGTTTGCAGGACAATGAGATTTGGGAGCCTGGACAGATACTGCAAGTCCACAGATCCAAAAATTCAAGTACTCTGTCCATATTTAGGAAGCAATTCTACTTACCAGAAATTCCTTTTCAATGCAAATACATGACAACATAGGCTGGGCATAACCCCACCCTATTCGGCTCTCAGGACAGAAGACACCTACCTCACCCGCTCAATCAAAATTCAACCCACACCCCTATGAGGCAGTAAATAGTTATTAAAAATTTTAAAAAAATAATAAGAATGCTTTCAAAAATAGACATGTTAATAGTTTATTTTTATCAATTAACAAAATGCATAGCGAGTGAACAGAAGAAAAATCTAAATCAAAACCAATATTTTATGTGACCACCCTTTGCATTCAAAACAGCATCAATTCTTCTAGATACTCTTGCACAAAGTCAGGGATTTTTTAGGCACATAGTTAAGTGTATGATTAATCAATTATACCAAACAGGTGCTAATGATAATCAATTTAATATGTAGGTTGAAACACAATCAACTGAAACAGCTGTGCAGAAGGAATAAAACTGGGTGAGGAACAGGCAAACTCAGCTAACAAGATAATGTTGCTGAAGACAGTTTAATGTCAAAAGGCATACACCATGGTAAGACTGAGAACAGCATCAAGACACAAGATAGTTATACTGCATCAGCAAGGTCTCTCCCAGGCAGACATTTCAAGGCACATAGGGGTTTTCAGATGTACTTTCCAGGGTCTTTTGAAGAAGCACAAAGAATCAGGCAACATTGAGGGCCGTAGACGCAATGGTCGGCCATCAGCACAGAATTGGCAGAAGACACTGGGACCCTGGTACACCCATCTAGTGTCCGGAGAAGTCTGGTCAGAAGTTGTCTTCATGGAAGACTTGCGGCCAAAATGCCATAACTCCGACAAGGAAACAAGGCTAAGTGACTCAACTATGCTCATGAACACAGGAACATGAGTTGCAGAAAAATGGTAGCAGGTGCTCTGGACTGATGAGTCTGCAAGCAACAGTGAAGCATGGCGGAGGTCCCTTGCAAGTTTTGGGTTGCATTTATGTAAATAGGGTTGGGGATTTGGTCAGAATTAATGGTCTCCTCAATGCTGAGAAGTTCAGGCAGATACTTATCAATCATGCTAATACCATCAGGCAGGTATCTGATTGGCCCCAAATTTATTCTGCAGCATGACAATGATTCAAAAAACATACAGCCAAAAGGTATTAAGAACTATCTTCAGAGTAAAGAACAAGGAGTCCTGGAAGTGATGGTATGGACCCCATAGGGCCCTGATCTCATCATTATTGAGTCTGTTTGGGATTACATGGAGAGAGAAGATATTGTATAGTATTTTGCACTCATTCTCCCTGAGAACTCCCCTGTAGATATAATAAAGTATACACAGTATCCCAAAATATTCAACAGATGACATACAACTTGGGCTATTAGACAAAATGTTAAATCTTTAATTGTAGATAGGAAATCTTATAAAATGTATAGAGAAAAAAACATACCACGAAAACAATATAAAATATACCCCAAAGGAATGAGTCTTAGTAAACCAACATAAAACAATATATTAAAAATGCATTTAAAAAAAAAATTATTATATATAAATACAAAAATATAATAAAAAATTCTCTCTTTTCTTTATTTTTATATAGCGCACACAGATTCCGCAGCGCTTTACACTCATATTGGTCCCTGTCCCCATTGGGGCTCACAATCTAAATTCACCTATCAGTATGTTTTTTTGGAGTGTGGGAGGAAACCGTAGTACCCGGAGGAAACCCACGCAAACACGGTGAGAACATACAAACTCATTGCAGATGTTGTCCTTGGTGGGATTTGAACCTAGGACCCCAGCGCTGCAAGGCAACAGTGCTAACCACTGAGCCACCGTGTACACTAACATTATATGGATGGATGTAATACAATAACCAGCTTTTGGTCACACTCGTTCCTGGCCAGGAAAAAAAAAAAAAAAAAAAAAAAAAAAAAAAACATCCGCAATGCGTTTCACACTAATTGAGTGCTTTAACATTGCTCATCATCATTGAGTCTGTATGGGATTACATGAAGCCTAAATCCACTGAACAACTGTGGTTATTTCTCAAAGATGTTTGGAACAAACTACCTGCAGAGCTCCTTAAAAAATTGTGCGTAAGTGCACCTAGAAGAATTGATGCGGTTTTGAAGGCAAAAGGTGGTCACACCAAATATTGATTCGATTTAGATTTTTCTTCTGTTCGCTGATTATGCATTTTGTTAAATGATAAAAATAAAGTATTAACATGTCTATTTTTTAAAGAATTCTTGAGTTACAGCATTTTTTCCACACCTGCCTAAAATGTTTACACATTACTGTATTATCTATATAAAATATAAAGGCTTAGGAGTAAGCGAAGCATTGACATGCAGTAAAATTCAATCAAAAGTTCCTAGCGGGTGCCAGTTTGTTACTTTGTACTATTGATGGGCACCCTAAGTCATCCGTTGTCAGTTGCAGAGAGTGTCGGCACAACAATCAACAGTAAAAATATTTGTGTTTTTGCATAGTCAGGTTGAAACGTTGACAATAAACTTGTAAATTTCCACAGTTGTACTTGCATTTTTCCATTGTGGATAACGGTCTCACATCAGCTACCAGGCATTTTCCCTTAAAAGTGACAATGCTTCCTTTTTTGTATATACATTGTATATATTTTATAAAAAAATTTGAACTGCTTCTTGTTCACTATCTGCCTTGCCTAGGGGAGATCGGCAGCAGGCAGCAAATTCTTCCCCCTGCCTACTCCTGTGAAAATCGCCATGCACCATTTGCTAGTGGGCATGTATATCCAGGCAGAATAGGATGAAGATGTAGCTAGATATCAAAGGGAAGGATTAGAAGCAGCCAGAAGAACTTTAATGCCATAACCTGCCTCACCTAAAGATTGGACATCGACACTATAAATGTCTGCAGACTCACCCATGTTGCAGCTTTTGATCAGGTTTGCCTGATCCAGTGACAAATAGTCCTTCTGGGGGTGCATCTTCCCTTTGCTCAGGTCACTAAAATCAGTTGATATAGGCCTGATTAAACAGGGGTTTTAAGACTCTCTTCTTTGGATTAGGGTAGAAGGTAGGAAGCACATTTTCCAGTGATCTACGAAAAATAGCACTCTGGGTGAACAAAAAGGAGGACGTATAAACACAACTCTGTCCTCTAAGATGGAAAGATCATGTTTCTCGATAGCCAAAGCCTGAAGTTCACAAATTCTTCATTATAGCATAAAAAAAAAAAAAAAAAGCCTTTTTTATTGCATTTTGATAGTGACTTTTTCCAAAAGGTTCAATGGAAGGTAATGTGAGACTGTTCAGGACCAAATTCAAGTCCCAAGGAGGAACAGAAAAATCATTGCAAGTCTAATTCTGATAATTGCCTTGACAAATCTCTTAATGAGAGGATGATCACTCTCCAATTTCTACTGGCACTCTAGGTGCAATATCAACCATTCTAGCATCTGGTTTCAACACTTTAAAGAATCCATGATTTGGGAAGTCCAGAAAATCAGGAACTTCAGTCAGAAAGGGAGATTCCTTTGGCCTGATACCATAATGAATAAAAACACATTTTATACTTTATGATATCTCTAAGAAATAACAGTCTTTCTGCTGCAGATAAAAGGTGTTGACCACTTTTTCTGATATGCCCAGTTCTATAAATCTTTTCCATTCAGCATAACTGCTTGACTCCCGTGGAAGAATCCCGTCTCTGATGAAGGTTCATCTGTTTTCACTGGTGCCCTTGGAGGTGTTCTGGTCTCTACCTTGCCTCAAAAGGAACTCTTCTAAATTCTAGTAAAGCTTCAGGCTTCTAGGCAGCAATTTTTTTTTTTTTTTTAGCCATCAGCCAGCTTATCAACCAAGGTCTCCAATTTTCAAACAGAAAATTCCCTTTTAAAGGACATAGCACAAATGGTTTTCCAATGCTGTGTCTCCCAAGTCTTTAACACCTTAAGGACCAGTCAATTCGATGTCTGTCCTAACACGTCATGGGTTAATGATCACAGCATGCCTCAGGACCAGAGCAGTCAAGTCCCAGATGTTCCTGGTGACTCGGAACAGGTGATCACTGCCACAGAGATCACGTTTACCAGTAGAGCCACAAGACAAAGGCAATGTATGTAAACATTGCCTGTGTCCGTATTCTCTGCAGCTCTCTTGCTCACTGTTATCATGAGGAAGAGAGAAGCAGAGAACAGAACTCCGAACAGGTTAAATGACAAAGTGGTAATGAAGGTTCGAAAAGTTGACCATGCTTTCTCGTAAGCTCTCGTCATGCTTGGTGCTAGTGCTTGTTGCATGATTAGTTGTGCTTTGTGAGTGAAATGGGATCTTTGTAAGCTGGAGGATATGATGGATGCGGATCTGCTGGTGGACATAAACTGAAGATTTCCAGAAATCTAAAGCAGGATAATGTCTCAGCTGCACTATTAGAACCAACTGAAATGAACTGCGAATGAACAAAGAATTTGTGATACAAGGATAGCCAAATCAGTTTTCTGAGAAACAACATTAACCCTTTGAGTGTCAGAGGGGTATGGTACCCTTCTAGCACTCAAAGGGTTATATGTGGGGAAGGAGATCTGCCTTTAGTGGCAATAGAAGCTGTGAAAGCATTATCCGCGATAAATGTAATGCAGTACCGGACCAGAGATGACCCCAGAGATCGGCTGCCTCCACTACTGGGTATAATTCAAATAGTGGGGAGGATACTGCAAAACCGAAATTCGCTGATGCTTCAGAATATACCGTTGGGGAGGACTCTGAGGGGGACGGGGGGGGGGGGGGGGAAGAGACATGATACAGCCATTCCAGATTTTAAAGAAACTTTAACCACATATTTAAATCTGACTTGGCTTCTGCGCTAAGTGCAATCCTGCTTTGGGAGTCTGGCATGAGAGAAAAAAAAAAAGCTATAAGAGGTGAGCAATAAGTGAACAGCGTTGCAGGACTCGTCAAAGATGTTTAAGCTAGATATTGGGAAATGATTGATTGTATGCAGGTTAATTTGTCTATTGGCAAACTTACTTCTAACTTAATTGAATCTAAATTGATCCCAAGAAATTCAACTGATGTGGTAGGTCCTAGAGTTTTTTCCGGAGCCACTGGAACATTACGTTTATTAAATAATGAAAGGAGTGTGTAGAGTGCCACTGGTTATTTGGTATAGGGTTCTACTAGCTGGAAATCATGGAGGTATTGCAAAATAGAGTGGCCATGGTATTCATTCATGAATATCCAGCATAATATGTCGGCAAATGATTCAAACAACTTAGGACTGCTCTTAGAGCCAAACGCAAGTCTATTCTAGTAGTATTGTTCTCTGGCTAATAAAGATGATAAAATAACAGATTGCAAATTGGGGCATTCTAGGGACTCAGCTGGGCAAGTAATGATGCCTGTGTTAAAACCCTCTTTAAAGCCGGAAACAATGAAATCCACTAGATATTGGTCTGGATTGTTTGCAAGAAAATACTCTAAACAAGTTATATAGATAGAACCTAGTCCTTTATTACCAAAGTTACCCTTAGGGCAAATAGAGTGGTAATGGGCTTTCCTACAAACTGAGCATTTGTGCAGCATTCCGCAGGAGCTGAAAAAGCACCCTTTCAAATTAAAATTGTTACAAATGGGCGAGCTGCCCATATAATGAATAGGACACCCTAATGCGTTTCTGGAAGGTAAAGAGGGTGTGAGCGAGGTGAAGGGTTGGGAGGGGGCTGTGGAAGTGGCTGGAATTGGGCTGCTGACTACTACTGCTGGAGTGCCTGGCCATAAATTGGCGGAGTGGTAACCTGATTGACATGTTGGAGCATTCAGTTCACAAAGTGCCGGCAAAAAAGTTCATTGTCCAGCTGGCTCCAATCACAAATGAAATTGAATTGAGCTAATCCAGCTAGTGCTTTGGCTGAAAAAGCCTGATGAAATTATTAAAAAGGAGACCAGACATATTTGTAGGCAAGGTCCACTATTAGGTATAAATAGTGGTCCTTGAGAATACCTTCGGCCTCCCTGAAGAGGTAAAGTAAGATAATTTAAGATTTAAACCCTGGCAAGGAGAGTAGTGACCGACATAAACCTCCACCTCTCTGAAGAGGTGAGGCCTGCCAGACTCCCCCTGCTTCTACCCAAGTAGCAAATCTCCTGAATTGACACCTTTGGCCTCTGAAGAGGTACGGTGTGACAGAAACGCTTCTGTTTGGTTGATTTACCGCAACCTCCGACCTCTATAGAGAGGTAAGGCAGCTCTTCATTTTTGACTCTTTATTGCCAGAACCTGAATTGATTCAAAACGTGTCTGTCCACAACAAAGATGGGGAAAGTGTACATGTGTTTTTATTTTTTGAGATGTGATGATCTTAAGGTTTCAGTGATTGTGACGGGGAGTACAGAGATGTAAAAGTTTTGCATTGAACTTGGTTTACTTGGTATAAAATTGACTGAGATTAATATAAGCTGGACGTAGGCCCGAAGTCTGTTAGTCTGAAAGTACAAATCATGTATATGTACAGGATGTGCCTACGACTGAATGTGCCTTTAGTGAAACTTGAATTTTTTTTAATTTTTATTTATTTATTTTTTTAAATACCTGTAACTTGAGGTAGCTTTGGGTAGATAATGTGATACTGTAGACCCCTTAGCAGTAAAGTATTTGCAGTACTAGCCAATCTATAGAACATGAAAAGGGAGAGTGATTACTGATTACCGGCAGGATGAAATACACTAAGCCTACTTACAATAATATACTGTTGACTGAAGGTATAGAGCGATTTGAAACCACGAAGTTGAAAGCATGCAGGTGCCTAAATCAAGAATAAGTATTTTAGAATAAGTCTAGACATTGCTCCTTAATTAAAAGATCTGGCATACCTAGGAACCAAAGTTGAACTACTGGAGGCAGATACCTGTGTTTTGAAGAATTAAAGAGTGAAATTAGCTAAATCTGGTGTCATCCCAGAACACTGGTGAAAAATACTATGTATGCCACATACATATATGTACTTGAGCAGCAGAATCCTGCTTGTCTGGCAACAAGCTGGAAGCTTTAAGATAAAAAGTATGGTTAAAACATGCCTGTGATTTTTAGCACTAAAAAGTAACTCTTGAAGGAGAAAGATAGTTACTTAATGTACTAAAGACTAAAACTGTGTGCAGTGATATGCTTATCTGGACTGCAACCCTCAACTCACGCTGCCCAGCAGAGGCCAGAGGAACTGCAGTTCCACCAAAAGCTCCCCCTCCTCTAAACTGGACAAAACTAAAAGTCAGAGGCAATTGAAAGAAACGGTGTCAGTAAATAGAAATCTAAAATGGCTGCGGCATGTAGTTGATAGATATCAATCAGTCCCTAGAAGGGAGCTCAAGATTCCCTTGGATGTTTGCTGGGGTGAAATTAATTCCATAGTCTTAAAATGTAGACTTGTAAGAATATACTGATCCTGTGGAATGTTAAGGTATGATAGCATGCATACCATGCACACAGATCAATACTATCAATTTATGCTACAGTTAAAATGGTAATGCATAACATTCATGTTTTAAGTGCTGGACAGGTGCATAGCAATGACCCAACCCACTAGTACTAGCAGCAGACTTGCTAAATTTAGAATAAATATAGTAGCATAAGAACTTACTAAAGTGTTCTAAGAGCTTCTGCAGATTCAACTGCCTTGATCAAGGATCAGCAACGAGTGGAGGATTCAGAGTCGAATCTTGATGACGTAGGTGCCGACACTCACTGACGGCAAGCGCCCAGTGGGAGAGGCTGCTGTCAATTATACGGGCTTGCAGCCCTTCCCACAAATTAAAGCAAAGCCTTTAATATACATGGAGTTCAAAATCATATTGATGTCTTCTCAAGTATATAGCCTCTACAATACTGTGCCTAAAGCCAGCAATAACAAGTTCAAGGATTAGCTCCCTCAGCCTTCCCATCCACAGCATCTGTAAAAGTACAACCATGTCTTAAAGGGATGGTGGACCGTCTATCCTCACAACAGCAGTGTCGACCTTAGGCGCTTGCCAGCTATTGGTGTCACTGCAGTCAAAAGGGAAAAAAGTCACCTGGTTCTTCGAGATAGAGACAACTTTTTCCCCTGGAATCCACCAGTCCTCCTTGATGGCGTTGGTAATAAACTTCATGTATAGAGAAGACTGTAGACTTTCGCAGATGACCTTTGAACAGCAAATCCTTGCATTGGTCTTTTCAAAGATCTTCAAAATTATTCTCCCTCTGAGGACACTCCTTTATCAGGGAGATCCTCCAGAACAGAATCATAAACCAGATGGAGTCCCTTTGGCTTAGTAACACTGCTGGAAGCAGCTAAAGATCTACAAAATTCTAAAGGCATATCGACCTTAAACCAAGATAGATAGCCCAGGACTGAAGGAACAGAATCACTGAAGAACTGCCTGGATCTTGAAGTAATGGCTCTCTTTTCAAAGACACTGGCCTTAGCCATAGCCACTTGATACTTGGTCTTTGCAACTCAATTCCTAAGTACCAAGTCTTTAGTACAAATACTAGCGACTTCATCTGACAAAGACATCCTGAATAAAAAGAGCCACCAAATTGCAGCATAAAGAAAAAACTAGGTCGAGAGGAACCTACAGCAGCAAGACAACACTTATTTGGGCAGAAACCTTACAGGTTTAAAAATGCTGCAAAACCAGATCAACAGAAGTAGAAAAGAGGCAGCCTTACCATTAAGTGAGGGAGGAAGTTTAACATCTAGAGGTTGGACTACATGGTTTTGATACCAGTCCACCCTAGGAAGAAGACAAAATAAATAAATCTAAAACGGGAAAACAGTAAAAAAGTAAATAATAATTAAAAAATAAATAAATTATAAAAAACAAAAAAAAACACACACCTTTTCTTTTGAGGCTGGCCATCTATAAACACTGATGGCTAGTCATTGCAACAAAAATGGATCACAAGTGTTTTGCTTTTTTTCATCTGTACACAGCACTACTTAACTTAACCCCTTAAGGACCGGCGCGCGGCCGGCACTTGCGGACCATGGGGCATTTTTTTTTTATTGGCGCTTCTGGTTCGGGACTTCTGGAGCGGCATGCAGCCGCAACGGGATCCCTGAACGCCGTGCCGTGGCAATGGTCCTTAAGGGGTTAAAGAGTTAAGTACTAGAGGAGTCTACAACTCTGGCCCTTAAAAGAACACAAACACCAAAAGAATTAAATAGGTTGCTATAACTTATAATTCAAGTATTTATAGACAGCAAAAGTAAAATTATTCATATATTACATTACATCTTTAAAATATAATCCTAAACTTGCATTTTAACACCTGTAAACTGTCCTGTTAAAAGAGCATTCATTTTATGCTTTATATGCTGTTTGAATCAAGATATGAGAGTTAGTCAGTTTTATCAGTCCATTCACAGATAATAATGGACAATCAATGGAAGCTCTGGAAAAGGCAAGAATGCCTAATCCCTAGGAACATTTATAACACTAGACCTGAAGCCTCAAAAAAACAGATAATTTTAGAGGATTTAAAGGGATAGTAATACTTAGTTTTAACTTTATTTTATTTTGTAGGCATTAAAAAAACATGAACGATATAAGTCTTTTCTCTCAAACCTTTATGGTTTATGAGATATTCACAAGCAAAGTTTCCCCCTCCGCCCCTTTTACCTACTGTAAGCCATCTCTTCTCAGATGTGGAATGCAGTCCATAGACCAGACAGATAACAGCAGGGGACAAGCTTCTATCTATTAGAACAATGAAAGCGCTGCCCCCCTTGACAAGTTTTTCAGGTTTTTCCCTTATCTTAACCGAAGATTGTCCCTCTCTGCAGTCTACCTGGGCACCTCCCTTCTGCTCTGGCTGAGCAGTGTTACATTAATAAAAGGGGCGGAGGGGGATACTATATCATTGAATTACTCCTAAACTACAACTCTGACAGAATTGAAATAACACTCTCCATGGCCCAAATACTATGAAGATTAATTAGAGCTGCTTTTATTATGAAACATTACTATCACTTTAGGTGCGTGTAACCTCAGTTCATTTTAAAGGTGTTAATGTTCCTTTGAAAGGGTTTTAATGTACCTAAATAAAAAAGTCCAAAAAATATTAAATTAGCAAAGTTGTTTTAATATGTGCCAGTAGTGAGTGGCAGTCAGGGGTGGAGAGACACAAGACACTGAATGAGAAAAGGCAGGCAAAAGAAGCTAAAAGGGGAGACAAGCAAACAGGTAGAAGAAACAGAGATAAGGACAGAAAGGCAGGGCTTCAGGGTGGGATGGGACAGAGACTTGAGTAAAGTAGAAAGAGATGGGAAAAGGAGAGTACAATGAGGGTGGTGGGGGAGAGACTGGTGGTAATTATGTAGAGAAGACAAAATAAGACTGGTGGGGAAGCTCATGATAAGAGAGGAAGAGATACTGCAGCTAATGTTAGATGTGGGTGGAGTGCAGAGGAAATATAATTAGGTGGAAGGAAATGCAAAAGGGGAAGACAGACTGACTATGGAGGCAAAAAAACATTTAAATCATTAGCATATTTCTGTGTGATCAGGTGTCAAAGCCTGGTAAGTACACCAATCTAAAACCAAAAAAGAACTTGCACTACCATAAGCATATAAGGTATGGTGCTAAAACAAATAGAGCTTTATTGAAGTAAACAAAATTAAAAAAAAAAAAATAAAAATAATCACAATGTACCTCCATAGTGGGTCTACAAATAATTCGAGGAGAGACTTCAGTCACGGAGCAGCAAACAGCAGAGACATTCTAGTGGTATCCCACAGATCAACTAGTTTCTCGTCTAATATGCTTAATCATGATGAAGTGTCTTAGATGCAAAACACGTTGATCGGTGGGATGCCTAGAATGTCTCTGCTGTTTTCCGCTCCGTGACTGAAGTCTCTCCTCGAATTATTTGTAGATCCACTATGGAGGTACAGTGTGGATTTTTTTTTACATTTTGTTTGCCGCAATAAAGCTATATTGGTTTTAGCATCATACGTTATATGCTTATGGCAGTGCGAGTTTTTTTTTGTTTGTTTTGGATTTACACATTGAAGGAGTTTGGAGAAGCTCTTGACTTGCACCTGTTGCAACAATGTTTTTTGTGTTGGCAAAGATTGTTTAAACAGTGTGGGGAAATTAATGTGAAGCTTTGAAACTTGGAAATTGCACCATATGATTGTGGATTGTTCCTACTTGAATCTGTTTATTGGAAGTAAGAGCTGGTGAAGTACACCAATCCCCCCCTCCAACCACTTCCCCAAACTGAGGAACCACCACATGGGTAGAATGTGTTGCCGTGTGCAGGGTAACTAGCGAGGGAAAGCGCATTTAGGTAAGATTACTCCAAATGACTGTTTGGACTGGTTCCCAGAAAAGTGTTCATTGGGGGCAGGAAAGCAGAGGAGTCAGATGGATAAAAGGCAGCACATGACGGGGAAGGAGGAGAGTCCAGCAGGTGTCTCAGATGGGCCGGTGAAAGAAGATAATTCAGGTTATTCACATACTATTATCTGTTGTTTCTCCATCTCTTCCTTCATGTCACTCAAAAAGTCAGGCAGGATGTCCAACAGGCAAGCTGCCAAAAAGACTCCACCAGCCAGGCAACTGACAAAGCTCAGCCACATCTGATGGGACTCTGAAAGAAGAAGAATACAACACAGGTTACAGATATCCTGAAGCTCGACACATTGCCCTAGCACTCGGCATGTATAGAGACAATGATTATCCCTTTGAGTGCCAGAGGGGCAAGCAAAGCAATGCATTGTGTTCCCCTCTGGCATCCAAAGGGTTAAGTGTATAATAGTGGATTGATGCAATTCTGAAGCACCAACAGCACCATAGGGCACAAGTAAAAATCCCCATATTTCCCACTGATTTACATAAACTTTTTAATTGCTTGAATGCTAGAGGTCTCCAACACATTGAGAAGTATAATGATAAATCAGGGATTAAAAAAAAAACACTAATACACCACAAGCCCATCATTCATGAACTCTTTAACCCTTTGAGTCTGTGATTGCACAGTTTTTAGAGACAAGAATTAATTAATGTGCAGAGACTCCATTGCTCTTCTATTTGAAAGGTCTTATCCCTGCCAAAATTTACAGACAATACTGCCCCATCAAATTGCTATGCTAAAAATATCTGGGAGACCCATGCAGTGAATAAATGGAAACCTCCACCTGACATATATAAGAATAGACATTATTCCCCAGATGTGTTATAGATACAAGCTTGGAATACAGTTTATTTATGTGTAAATAGCCCCATTCAATTTGACATGTTTGTGTTCATTAATAAAACCAATACATTAGGGTAAATTATGAATTTATATAAGCATTTATGAAATTTCTATTGAATTTCCATTGTATACTGTTAATCCCCATGATGAAACATTAATGTTCAAACATTTTGATTTAACCCTTGGGGGTTGTGATGCATTTTAAACCTCTCTGGCTCTCAAAAGATTAATTTTACCCTTTAATTTAATCCCTTGGATGCTTTGCAATGTGTCAGAGACCTCTAAAGCATCCAGGTGGTTAGTCATCACCATAGCTGGGAAGACTCAGGGTTTTGACCCAAATCTCAGGGTCTCAGGGTGAAGGACCAAATTCTCAGGGTGAGAGAGCTCATTGTTACCTACTATGTGATTTGCCCAATTAAATGTTTCTTTAGCCTCCAAATTGGTGCCATTGATAACAGGAAGACAGGGGGAGAAGTCCAGTGTGTCTTGTTTGTGCTCAAGTAGTGATATATCTAATTTGCTGCATGTTAATGGATCCTTGATGACTGTTGCCGCATTTCTCGATTAGATCAAGCAAGGACATATCACCAAGAATCTATATTATGGATAACTTTAAGAGCTAATATTTACAAGATCTCAGGGTCAGCTCACTTTGAAAGTTCCCAGGTATGGTCATCACCCAGCTGCGGCTTGCTATAACTTTTGCCGCGCTTAAGGTTTAAACCAAAAATGAAATGGGTTGATATAACTTTAAATCGCACATTTACAGCTAGCATATGTAAAAATACAATTATTCATTTAATGTAAAACGTAATCCTAAAGTTAACATGTGTAAATGTTCCTGTTCACATGGCTTTTATTTAATATTTTAACCCCTTGAGTGCCAGAGGGGTATGCAATGCATTGCTTTGCATGCCTCTCTGGTTCATAAAGTGTTGGTGTTTATTAACCCTTTGAGTGCCAGAAGGGTACACAGCACATTGCAATGCATGGCGTATCCCTCTGGCACTCAAAGGGTTAATGCTGTTTGTATTGAGAGATCAGATCTAAAGTCTTAATTGATTAGGGCCCAGTTCTCTTGCATTCAGAAAGGTTGTCATCTTATCTCAGTCAATTTAAATATAATTCTGGACAAACAAAAAGGGGGTCCTGGAAAAGGCAGGGATGTCTGCTTCTAAACTTTAGGCCTCACAAAACAAAATCGAGAAGCACAGATGCTAGCATGAAGCACTGCATATTTAAGTACATGTAACCCACGTTCTTTTTTAGGTGTGCATATTCCTTTACGTGAGAAAGAAAGCAGTATATGGGAGAGATATGGGAGGTCAAGCGACTTGGGGCCATTTGTTCAAAAAGAGAAGTGGAGGAGTTCTGTAGCAAACCATTTGAAATACTGGGGGCACTTAAAATTAAAAAAAATTCCCATTGAGTTAAATTGGGATTTTAACCCTTTGAATGCTAGAGAGGGCTTCACAATGCAACAGAGACCTCTCTGGCATTCAGTGGGAATTTTAGTTGTACCTATAGTGCAAATTATTTGCCCGAGAACTCCTCCACTTTTCTTCTGGACATTCCCTTTTTGTGGTATTTAGATAGCATTCTAGAATCCAGTGTGCTTTTCACATATCACTTAATCTGGATGGATGTTTTTCCAAGCATTTAGATGAATAACACTAGTATTCTCTTGTTGATGGTTACTGATCAGGAGTTCTGAGACATTTGGCTGTGGTGGAGCCCTTTAAAAAGGGCAAGAGGTGCACACATCCCACTTGCTGGTTTGCAAGCACACTTTGTAGACCGTTCCAATGAAGTATATCTTTTTAGACTGTGGTATTTCGGCTCTGCTGAAGAGCCAACTGCCAGTTCCCGGAACCAGGATCATCTTCTGTCAGCTAGAGGCTGAGGTCATTGAAAAGGGATGGAGGTGAGAACTGTATCACCGTATACATACCTGGGAACTTCCAGCTGAGGGCTACCCAGAGGGTAGTCCTCTGTTCAGCAGGGGGTGACAAAAAATAGGATTTTAGTCTTACCTGTTAAATCCTTTTCACTTAGTCCATACAGGTCACTGGTACTCTGGGAGGCGTAAGTCCCCTTTAATAGGCAGGAACAACTATGCAAATGATTTGCAAGGGGCGGAGCCTCCCCTCTTACTTAAGCCACCTTCTGGCCAGAGCCACTTAGATTGATTTGAGACCCTAAAACTGACCTCAGGTAAGCAAGAAGAAAGACTCCTGTGAGCATGCCCCAACGGTCTCCCACTGAATGCCACAGGAGAGCCAAGTCTGGTCCCTTGACAGGGTGGGAGACCAGTGACCTGTATGGACTAAGTCAAAAGGATTTAACAGGTAAGACTAAAATCCTATTTTCACTGTCGTCCAATACAGGTCACTGGTACTCTGGGATGTACAAACATTGAGCTGATCCAGAGGCGGGAAGTAAGGCAAGGACCAGGCGCAAGGCCCAAGTCACTAGAACTGCTATGAACCAGTTAATTACATAGCCCAAATTGTAAGTGTCAACGGACACCAACCAAGGGAACAATCCCTGAACTAACACAGCACACGGAACTAGAGCCAACCGGGCTCAACAGCAAGGAAGCACTAAGGATCACAGAGCGGAAGACCTAAACAGGCAAAACTGCCTCCAGGACCTTCCTACCAAAACTGGCATCAGCCGAAGCCAGTACATCAACTCGATAGTGCTTTGAAAATGTGTGCACAGAGGACCAAGTGGCCGCTCTGCACAGCTGATCCGCAGATGCCTGATTCTTGTAGGCCCAGGAGGCCCCAATAGATCTGGTGGAATGGGCAGTCACCCGGAAGGGAACATGCTTATTCCTCAACTTATAGGCTTCACGGATGGTAGCTTTAATCCAAGATGCAATAGTAACTTTGGCAGCCGGTCTCCCTGCCCTAGGTCCCTCAGGAATGACGAATAGAGCGTCAGACTTCCTGATAGATTCGGTGCGATGAACATAAAACTTGAGGCAACGCACCACATCCAACAAATGGAGATCACGTTCCTTGTCAGATGAAGGATTAGGACAGAAAGAGGGAACCACAATTTCTTGATTGATGTGAAACTCGGACACAACCTTGGGTAAGAATTCCTTGGTAGTGCGAAGCACAGCCTTATCCTTGTGGAACACCAGGTAAGGAGGTTTACAAGACAGAGCTTGTAACTCTGCTACCCGGCGAACCGAAACAATAGCCAAGAGAAAGGCCATTTTCCAAGTCAAGAGACGCAAGGGAATGGAAGCCAAGGATTCAAACGGTGGTCGCTGGAGTACTCCCAGCACCAAATTGAGGTCCCACTGGGGAGTAGGACTCTTGAAGGCAGGCCGAACATGTGTCACACCTTGGAAGAAAACCCTGACATCAGGAAGGATAGCAATCCTTTCCTGGAAAAACACAGACAAGGCAGAGGTCTGAACCTTGAGGGAACTCAGACTGAGCCCCTTATCCACACCGTCCTGCAAGAAGGCCAGGACAGTGGGAAGATGAAATTCAAGTGACAATTGCTTATCAGTGCACCATGCAACAAAGGTTGACCATATGCGATGATAGATCTTGGAGGACACAGGTTTACGAGCACTAAGCATAGTCGACACCACAGAAGGAGAAAATCCTTTCTTTGCTAAAATCGAGGATTCAACCGCCATGCCATCAAATGGAGAGAGTGAACATCCTCCTTCCACAGATAACCCTGGAGAAGTAGATCCGGACGGGCAGGGATCGGGATCGGATCCGACACTGACATGGCCATCAACTCCGGATACCAGGACTGGCGAGGCCAGTTTGGAGCGATCAGGATGACAGGACAACGCTCCTGCTTCAACTTCTGGATAACTCTGAGCAATAGAGGAAGAGGAGGGAAGATGTAAGCCAGGGAGAAATCCCAAGGGATCGACAAGGCATCCACTGCTAGAGCAAGGGAGTCCCTCCACCGGGAGCAAAACACCGGAACCTTCCTGTTGTGTCTGGTAGCCATCAGGTCCACCACAGGCATCCCCCACCGCTGGGCGAGCATGTGAAACACCTCTGGATGAAGAGCCCATTCTCCGCTGTCGACGGTGTGACGACTGAGGAAGTCTGCCATGACGTTGTCCACGCCTGGAATATGAACTGCAGAGATGACAGGCACGTGATCTTCTGCCCAAGACAAAATATCCTTGACCTCCCACCAGGCGGAACCGCTTCTTGTGCCGCCTTGCCTGTTGATGTAAGCCACCGCCGTGGCGTTGTCGGACTCCACTCTGATCGGAAGACCGGTCAGTTGAGACTCCCAGTGCCTCAGGGCAAGCCGGACAGCTCGAACTTCCAGAACATTGATGGAGAGAAGGGATTCCTCCAGACCCCATTTCCCCTGAGCACTGAAGCGACCCCAGACTGCACCCCAGCCCCGAAGGCTGGCATCCGTTGTGACTGTGGTCCAACGAGGAACTAGAAAGGATCTCCCTTTCAGGAGATGAGAAAGATCCAACCACCAGTGCAGACTCGACTCGACATGAGGAGGTAGAGAGACGGCCAGATGTTGATGATCTGGATGATTCCTGCACGTCTGGATCACAAATCTCTGAAGTTCCCTGGAGTGGGCCATGGCAAATGGTACTGCTTCGATCGTGGAAATGAACTTCCACACTAAAGACGACAACTTCGGTACCGGAATTTCGTCCATGTCCAGAATCCCAGCTACTCGGACGGCTATCTGGTGAGCCACATCCTCTGGAAGAAACACCATGCATTGGCGAGTGTCGAACAGGAGACCCAGGAACAGAAGCCTCTGAGATGGAACCAAGTCCGACTTGTCCAGATTCAGGATCCAGCCATGACGGTTCAGAGTGTGCATACACTTCTGTAATTGCTGATGGAGAAGCTCCGCTGAGGAGGCTTTCAGTAGGAGATCGTCCATGTAGGGGGTCACTCTGATCCCATCCTGATGAAGCACCGCTATCAAGGAGCCTAACACCCTCTGGAAGACCTGAGGGGCTGAAGTCAGCCCAAAGGGGAGCGCTGCAAACTGAAAAAGTGTCCCCTGTGGCAGGCAATCCTGAGATACCGCCTGCTCTCTGGATGAATAGGGATGTGAAGATAAGCATCCTGAAGGTCCAGGGAGGCAAGGAACTCCCCTGGAGACATTGCTGCAATCACAGAGCGCAGGGACTCCTGGCGGAAGTGGGAAGTCACCACATAGGCATTGAGATCTTTGAGATCCAAAATGGGACGAGCCCCTCCGTCCTTTTTGGCTACCACAAACAGGTTGGAATAGAATCCTGAACCTGTGTCCCCCTGAGGAACCGCCTCCAGGACCTCTTTGTCCAAGAGATCCTGAATAGCGTCGTCGAACAGACGCCTTTTTGTGGGTTCCTGAGAAGGACGAGTAAAATGGAACCGAAAAGGAGGAAGGGAGGAGAAAGGGATCCTGTATCCCTCTGACACCACCTGAAGAACCCATGGGTCCGCCACTGACTCCTCCCAAGTCCGGCAAAAGATGCGGAGACGACCACCTACAGCCGGATGCGGACCCGGGTTCGGCGAGTCATGCCGAAGCAGTCTTGGAGGTCTTGGCCTTGGGGGCAACTTTGGACTTCCAGGACTGTTTGGGCGTGGAGGAGGAGCGCGTAGTGGGAGGACCCGTTTGGGCCAAGGAGCGTGTCTCAGTCTGAAAGGAACGAAAGGACCGATTGCGTTTGGCTGGAAACTTCTTCTTAAAAACTGAGGGTAGAAGAGTACTTTTACCACCAGTAGCCTCACTGATCATTTCTTTGAGTTCAGACCCAAAAAGCAAATTCCCCTGAAAGGGCAAGGAAAGCAAGGCTTTCTTAGAGGCTGTATCAGCAGACCAAATTTTCAACCAAAGGGCGCGTCTAGCCACCACAGAAGAAGTGGAGGCCCTTGCCATCATGCGCATAGCATCAAAGGCAGCGTCAGCAACATAATTCTGAGCTTCAGTGATATTAGCAAGAAGCTGCAACTGTTCAGATACTGGTGCATCCTGGCGAACTGCTTCGGTCAGTCGCTCAGTCCAGGCCGCAATTGCTCTATTAACCCATGCCACAGCAAAGGTTGGACGCATGGCAGTGCCAATGGAGGCAAAAATAGATTTAAGAGAAAGCTCTAGCTTTTTATCCGTCCAATCCTGCAGGGCAGAGGCATCAGAGACAGCCAAAGCGGTAGACTTGGATAGTCTAGAAACAGGAGCATCCACCTTGGGAGGATGAACCCATTTTGCCAGCTCCGTCTCAGGAAAAGGGTACAGTTTAGCAAACTTTTTAGAGACAGAGGAGGATCTATCAGGATTCTTCCATGCCTCAGAGACCAGACGGGCAAGAGTAGGGTTAGTTGGAAAACAAACAACTGGCTTAGATTGCTTTTTCTGAAAAACATCAGTAGGATCATAAGTAGATTCCTGAGTCAGAGGAAGATTGAGCGTATTCAGAACCGCTCTGATCAGACCCTCAGCCGAAACTTCAGGGTCACACTCATAGGGGTCCCCAATGGATCTGTTAGATTCAATAACAGTACATTCCTCAGCATCAGAATCCTGCAAGAGTTCTTCTTCAGAAGAATCAGTTACATCAGGAGCCCCCTGTGGCTTAGGCAGGGAGGTCCTGATAGTAGAGGGGGTCTGCCAGACCTGGAGAGCCCCCTGTATCTGAGAGGGAAAGAGTTGAAGCATGGATCTGAGATCCCTAGTGGCAGCTTTAAACTCCCTCACCCAAGATGGCTCAATAGCATGGCTGGGAAGCCCAGGGTTGCTATCTTGACCAGTACAATTAGGGCATAGATCCCCCACATTATCGCTAGCCAGCCCAATGTGGCAAGAGGAGCAAAACGCCATGGGGGTAGCAGACCCCCCATCCTCCTTAGACTTGGGTCTAGCCCCTAGCTCCAGTGAAGTAGACATGCTCACAGCGTCAATATACCCCACTAATAACACTATCACCCAGAAAAAGTGTAAATGATTAAAGTTTCACCCCAGAAATGTCTAAATTCGGACTTATCTGGCCAGCGAAGGGTTAATCTGTTGAGGAGAGAGAAGGCTCGGTCCCTGCGTAGTGTACTCGCTTAGGAAAAGTTCCACAAAATGGCGGCCGTCATGACAGCCAATCAGAAACGAGCGCGAACCAGGCGCTCATGGGAAATGTAGTTTTCCCATCACAAGTATCCCCAAACAGTGCCCGAAGCCCCCCTGAACACCCCACATAAATAAAACACATTCCGGATGATAGAGCAGGAGCCTAGCATTAAAATGAGCCCTCTCTGAAGTTGCTGTGACAAGCGGTTCCAGAGATATGTCCCACACTGTGAATTCTCATAGAGAGTAAAGGAGCCCTTGCGTTTGAGCGGGAAAAAGCCGCGCTTAAAGGCGCGGAACACCATTTTTAATAAAGTTTAAGAAAACATTAAAAAGTGCCCAAACAAGTATGAAACACATAAGAAACATAAGTAAATGAATACCCAAAGCTCCAAAACCCAGAGAATACCACAGAAATTGCATAAAACAGTAATAATGCAATAAAAACACCCTATGAGTGCTGGAGTGTATTGAAACTCCCAAATACAAGCCCATCAAAGGGACACTGTGGGGACAAGTGGACCTTCAGCACTCAATGGGTGACTCACCTTTCCTGCAGGACTTCTGTCTTCAGGTGACCATGATGAAGTGGGAAAGAACCAGAGGTAAATTCCCCAGTAGGGAAGCTGCTTAACACAAGCTGTCCCCTCTTCAGGGCATAAGGTCCACAGAAAATCCCTGGAAGCTGCACCAGCCACTTTAAAGAGGGCAATTCACAGCCATGGTCACCCTCCTAATGGTGGTATTCCATATTTGAATAAAAAATAATAAAACACTAAGATGCATAGATGTTCTCTACCTGGTGTGCAAAGCACTCCAGGAACAAATCAATCTGAGTGGCTCTGGCCAGAAGGTGGCTTAAGTAAGAGGGGAGGCTCCGCCCCTTGCAAATCATTTGCATAGTTGTTCCTGCCTATTAAAGGGGACTTACGCCTCCCAGAGTACCAGTGACCTGTACTGGACGACAGTGAAATGACGCTAATCGCATCAAAAAGGGGCGGGGCTTGACGCGAGCGGGGGGGGGGGGTGCTTAACCCTTTGAGTTTCAGAGTGGTACAGAATGCATTGCAAAGCAAAGCATTCCGTACCACTGGCACTCAAAGGGTTAAAAATGTCACACAGAAGGCTGGGGACGGAGGAACGGCTGGAGAAAGGAGGAATCAGCCTCTGCCCCGGAGACCTGGTAAATCCCTGTCAGAACCGGAGTCTCCGGGGCAAATCCGGAGAGTTCCCAGGTATGACCGTATATCATAGGACTGGCATCGATTTTTTTTTTTTTTTTTTTTAATATCTACAATACTAGTTGCCTACACCTGGGTAGGCAGGGGTTAGTGATGTCTTATATTTATATAAGACATCACTAACCTGTACATTACAATTTTTTTTTTCTGTGTACTACTTCTGTTTTTAATTCCAAAGTTCACCGTTGCCACAGACATACAGCAATCTGCAAAACGCTTTTACAACAGAATAATGATACTGGGCTCATTGTTATTTTGCAAGTTTAATTTTGGATGCATTAAGCCTTCGACTGCCAGACGGGTACGCAAAGTAATGCAGAGCAATGCTTTGCACACCTTTGGCACTCAAAGGGTTAAAAGAAGGTGGAAGATTTGATGTACATGAAACATACTCTTTCCTAGGTGTTGTATCCATTGGGACTGTGTCAATTATTTCAAGCTGGCAGCGGACAGATGTGCTCTCATTTGTTGTGTGTGTGTTCTGCAGAATGTGCCAAAGGGGTATCCAACGCAATGTAAAGCATTATTTCCAAATATGTCCGTGTAGTGAGTTTAACTATACAGGAACATATCGAATATCTCCTCATATCTCCAGTTCTAGCTTTTTAATTACAGTATTTTGTGCGACCTTCCCCATAAGGCTATATTCACAAAGATGACTTTTGCAGTTTTTTACCAGAGCATGAAGAGAATGCAGTAACATTACAATGAAGTGAGAAGTGAGGCAGATACCATAGATAAATGCAATATTGTTGCTGGAATGCAGTAACATTACAATTAAATGAGAAGTGGGGCAGATACCATAGATGCAGGCAATATTGTTCCTATTATTTATAGTCATAGATTATATAATTTTTTTTTTTTTTTAATATATATAAATAAAAGAAGACTTCTGTGTGTCTGGCAAACACACCCAGGGGTGGTATTAAGGAGGAGTTACTGTTCTCATTGGATGATTCAATGGGGGCGTGATTTTCATAGGACTTGCAGTGGCCGAGGGCCACTGCTAGTCCTATGAAAATCATGCAGGGACTTGCCCCGCCCCCACTATCCAGCCCGCCCACCACTATCCACGTAATGAAAAAGAAAAAAAATGGCTGCCATTTGCTCTGAAACCACAGACACAAGCCTCCCCACACACACATACAACCAAACCAACACCTCTCCCCCACACCACCAAAACCACACACAGAAACTAGCCCCACACAGACACTACCCACACAAAAACAATAACAATTACATGTGCCCTACACACACACACACACAAACACACACAAACACACACAAACACACACACTCACTTTTTTAGCACAATGTCCTGCCCTCCCTTCACGCGATTCCCCACCACTCCGGACTCCTGCTTTATCATCCGCACTCTCCACAAACTCCATCACAGCCCTGATCCACCGCCACTTTGAGACTGAGTGTGTCTTCTTCAGCAAAGTTGCATTTTCTACCCTGCTCCGTCCGCACGCTAAATATATATATAAACCTCGAGTGCCACAGATGTTTTCAATGCATCTGGCACTCAAGAGGTTAATATATTTAGCATACGGACGGAGCAGGTTAGAAAATGCAATGCACACCACACATGTCCTGACGTTCACTTACTAATGAAGACTATTAAATATCACAAAGTCACAGTTTTCTTCATGCGCAATCAACATCTGTGAGGCTTATAGCCCATGTAGTGCAGCTAACCATGACACTCTTCCGTCAGGTACAACCCTGTACTACCGCACACCTCTACAGACGCACACATACTCTTAATATCTGCCTCCGTCTTCATGCACACACATCCGTCAGCTTCATTCTTTAACTACATAAAGCACATATTCATATACATCTCACACATTTTAAGTAATCACTTTAACTCTTTTTATGCCTCTGCCCTACTCTTAACCAGTATGTTCAAACTTAGCTTTTTACATTTTACAGTCATTTACTCCACTAATTTTAATATAGGCTTCATGCCTGATCCAAACGGCAGGACTGTGACACGGGACCCCGGCCCACTGCAAAGGCACTTAATACAAGTTGTGAACGCATAGACTTCTGTATCCTGCAGCGTGGATGGAGCATCTCACAAGTGCTCCATCGGTGCTGCACTGCTGTGTGTGAAGTATACAGAAGTCTATGCGGTCAGAACTTCACTAACACTCCAAAAGGCCACCTCCGTTTGCTCCAGACACTCAGATAGCCCGACAGTGAGCAGAGGTATAATTTGCACATATACAAGCTTCACATTCGTTTCCTCCATCCCCAGCTTTCTGTTCACACTTTTTTTCCTGTTAATCCCCCACAAACACTCTCGCTGGTAAGCCCCGCCCCTTTTTGATGCGATTCGTATCATTTTTCTCACCCGTTTGCCAACACCTTAAAGTTCCCAGGTATGACAATGCTCTTACTTCCCATTCACAAGTATGGGTGCTGTTCTGCAGCCAGCCACTTTGCTTTGTAATGCACCCTTTCACTGCCCTTATGATAACTTTGCATTTCTCATTTTTTTTCAACCATTTTAAATACTCTTCACTATCTCATTACTACCACTTTGAGTGGCAGAAGGGTACACAAGGCATTGCAATGCATTACGTACTCTGCTGACACTCAAAGGGTCCATCTGACCCTCACTGACACAGGACTATATATATATTGCATACTTGCAGTGTGGGATGGCATTGCCCATCTGTTTTTTTGGTTTTTTTTTTTTTAACCCTTTGCGTGCCAAAGGGGTACGCAACGCTTTTGTTTGCAATGCGTTGTGTACCCCTCTGGCACTCAAGGGGTTAAGCAATAGTTAAAACGTTGACTGACAGAGGGGTACACAAGCCATTGCAATGCATTGCAAACCCCCTGGCACTCAAAGGGTTAGCGCTCCCCCTTCTCGGAGATGATTTCACCCCTTATTTCACCTGTGCTCTCCCTCTTCTCTCTGCTGTGCCACCCTTCTCTCATGTGTCACCTGTTTCTCTCTGGTCCCATTGTCAGTTCTGTTCTCAGTTTCTCTGCGCCATATGTGGACCTGAGAGGAGACTGACATCTTAGCTGTCTTGTGTGCCAATGAAAAGAATAATGAAGACTCCAATGGTATGGACTCCCTAATATCTCCTATAGAGGGACAACTGGGACCTTTATACCCCTAATATCTCCTCAAGAGGGACACATGTATGCTTTTCAATTTGCCTTTTAACCCATTCGATGCTACAGTTCTCAAACATTGTGAAACAGTGCGTTGAAAAACTGTAGCATTCAAGGGGTTCAAACCCCCATTTACTTATAAAACAACCTCAGCATGTTCTACCTCAGCAAAGAAGAAACTGGAGCTCTGCTGGCCTCTCTCTGCACATAACATACAGGCTCTGGCCTATAGACAGCAAATAAAACTTCACTAAATACCCATTCATTTATATGCTGCTTTTACATGTTACATGTGTCCTGTTGGACACCTCTGCATTCAAGAGGATAAAATCCCTGAGATCCGCACACACTTTAACCCTTTTACTGCCACAGAGGGTACGCAACACATTGCTGTGCAAAAGGGTTAACGCACTTGCTACATTCCCCAATATCCAACTGAGGAGATTGAGACACCCTTTTAACCTCCAACAAATATTCAAAATATTACATTTACACATGACACGTCCTTTCAGAACACATACAATACAGTAAAAACAAACAAAATGAAAATGCCTTCAACACACCATATACAACATATGCTACATAATACATACCCTAATACAATGACGGGCAACGCCGTCCCATATTGCTAGTATAAGAAAAAATAGAGAGAGGGAGAGAGAGACCTCTCTGCACTAATTCATGTGATATGTAGTAAAACAGGTTTTGTGTTCCCTCTTGCAATTCCATGTTACCAACAAAAAAAATTGCTCAAGTTAACAATGCCCAGGGGTAGGCAACTTTTGGCACTACAGCTGTTGGGGTCTACAGATCTCATCATCTCGAACAATGGGGATGATGAGAGCTGTAGTCCCCCAACAGCTAGAGTGCCGAATGTTGCCTCACAACGTTATGTCCCAAGGGAAAGGTCAAACCAGTAATAAGGTGCATATACAGAGCTGTATAGAAAATACTCCAAAAGAGAAATAATAGGAGCCCTGGCTCCCAGGATTTCTCCACCACTTTTCTATATATAGAATATATTATACAAATAATAATAAACATTTGTCATGTTTTACTTTCAAATTAGCTTTTTTTTTTATTCTCTGTTCACAATGGGTTAAGCAGACACTAGAAACTAGGATATGAGTCGTTCAGATCATGTGATTCAGTTCCTTTTTGTGGTATTAAAATAGCCAATGTTGTAAAAAAACAAGGATCCTTTTACCCCACAATATACTAACTTCCTTGATGTTAGCTAGGTGTTGGAAACATTGCTACCATCTTAGCGGTTAACCCTTTTAAAGATCACATGGGCTCAAGATGCATCGGAAGCAATATGTTGCACATACCCCTATAGCCCTTAAAGGGATAGTAATACTTAAACGGTTATAAAAGATAATATGTTGCAGGGTTTATCCCTGAGTACAACAGGAGTACTTCCACTGCTAAAAAGTGTTTTATTCAAAAGTTGTAACAGCTCAAAGTTTAAATTTTTTTAGGTGCAAAAACAGTGGCGCCGTTGTTACACCATCCTAAGGACAACTCTGGTCCGTAGACCATAAATCTCCACAGGATAGTGTAACAGCGCCACTGTACAATTTCAGGCCATTGTGATATTGCACCTATAAAAAATAAACTTTTGAACAAAACACCTTTCAGCAGTGAGAGTACTTTTTTTTTTTTTTTTTTTTTTTACTAAGGGGGATAAACACTACAGCATATACACATTATATATATATATATATATATATATATATATATATATATATATATATATATATATATATATATATATATATATAGAGAGAGAGAGAGAGAGAGAGAGAGACAGACAGACAGACAGAGAGAGAGAGAGATAAGCAAATATACAAAGTATTGGTGCACATCCACATTTTCATCACCATTAACCCTTTACTCTGCGGCATTATGCCTGCATATCACTACTCTATTAAAGATGAGGATTTAGTTACATTATATGGCCACAGAATGCTAAGCTTGCCACCAACGCCAAGGTACCTCATTTTGGCAAGTACCTAACCTTAAAATGCTTTGTCTTATGAGCTGAATCTCTCCTACTTTAGGCAATTACTAACCTTAATTTACTTTATCCTGAGAGCTGAGTCTTGGTCAGCTTTACTCATTAATGGAGAGAGACTCTCTGACAGGCATTATATAGTGTCCTAGAGACAATGAGCCTTGCACCTGGGGGTGGAAGGGGTGCTTGAACCAATAGAAGCTGGTCAAAACTTCCAAAAGTACAATTATAATTTAATATATATATATTTTTTTACGTATTAAAGGGATAGTAATGTCCAACAAAAAGTATGTCTAGTTTGTTTTAGTTTAGTTTTTTAAATAGTATGCCCTTAGTTTCATAGTTATTTGTTGTCTCAAAATCTTTAAAATCGTCCTAGAAGTCTTCCCCTCCCGCCCCTTTCCATCAAGTTACTTGTAAAATTCAGTATCTGGCCACCCCCTCTGTATTGCCGCGAAGCCAGTGCGTAGCCTGCCTTTTTTTTTTTCTTTCTTTCTTTCTTTCTTTCTTTCTTTCTTTGAGCGATTCACCCCCTCCCATCGGGTAATTCAGGTGAAACGCGCTTAATAGAGAGAGAGTTCACGGGCACACGCTGGATCTTTGGATGTTTAAAGATGGCTGCCGGGCTTCCATTGCCAGTAAACTTTAAAGGTAAAAAACTAAAAAATGACTGGACGATTTCTGAAATGAATGCTACCAATACACTTTATTGTACATGGAGATTCAGATACAGCATTTTTATATATGGACATTACTAACACTTTAAATATTTTAAGCTTCTTAGACCTCTAGATCAGGTCACCAAACCTTTTGTGCTATACCAGTATAAGAACGGATACATAGTTCATGACTAGTTCGTCAATAGGTTTTGAAAAAAGTAGATTAACCCCTGGTATGTTAGAAATGTCTCCATAATGTGCCAGAAACCTCTCTAGCACACGCAGCATTGTAATAGTAAAGGGCAGTATGCAATTTGGGGTGAAAATAAGGTGTAGGTGTGCATCTGTGTGCAGGTGGTAGAGGAAAATGACTTGCTTTTCCAACCGTACCAGAGCACAGACTGGGGGCTGCAGGAGAAGCTACGGTTGGCCATATGGCCAACTGTTGCTGCCTAAGTATTTACACACCATCAACAGAGAGTGGAAAGGAAATAGGCATGAGGTGTACCCTTCTGGTAGTTACCAGTGTAGCCTAGTGATATACCCACTGCAGGCTGGGAATCTGAGATCTAGATTAAATATATAGAAAAGAAAAGAGCATCATGTGACTGAAATTCTCCATCTGTGACAAACACAGCCTTGACAGCAGTAAGGAATGGATATGGTAATCTCCTCCATACTGCCTCTCCAACAGTCAGGCCTAGAAGTTTGATTTTGACCGGTGTGGTCAGTAGGGTCAATTCCCCTTCCTTTACCAACTTTTTGGCACTATCTCCCTGCCTCCCTCTTGGCATTTCCCCACTCTACATCCCCCTCACTCCGTTTACACCGTTTGCCGCTACCAAACGTCCTTCCAATATGCCCTTTCACCACCCTTTACACACACTGCCCCTTTTAAACTTTCTTCCCACACTCCATTTCGTGTCTTACTCTTTCTTCCCTGCTAGACTTACTGCTTTCAAGAGTGCTCTCTCCTCTGCCAATCAACCATTCTGTGAGCCAGCCCCATAATCAACAGAACATACGGAAGGAGTGGGCTCTGCTTCCTCATTCTACCCATGTTGACACCCGACTGTGCCAGAGAGCCTACCCCATGATCAACGCGGGGGGAGGGGCAGGCTTTGTCTCCTCATCTTCTATGTAAATATGTAAATCAATACCGTGTGTGTGTGTGTGATATTTCTCCTCTTAATCTCACAAACCAGAACTCCAATCTCATTCATGTACTGCTGCTGTTGCAGCAATCATGTCAATTATTAATTTACATGAAAATGGCAGGGGTAGCCCGAGTACCCCAGCCTCCTCAGCCACACAGGCAGATTGCAAATAAGGGGAGCTGGAGCCCACAGCACCAGGACAGCCACAGGTTGCTCATCCATATTTGTGGATGCAATCCAGGCACACTTTGTAGACCATTCCAGTGAAGAAGTTATTTTTAAATATCGCTATTTCAGCTCTGCTGAAGACAGCCACCAGCTGGTCCCAGGACCGGGATCACTTACTGTCAGAGCGCTGAGGTCAGGAGAAGGGGAGGAGGGGGGAACTTTAGTGGTGAATATCTCTCAAACCTTAAAGGTTTGAGAGATGGGATTTGCTCCACATAATTTTTTTTTTTTAAATCTACAAAACAGCATAAATAATCACAGAATATTACTAACCCCTTAATCTATCCATGACTGAAGATTATTAATATTAAATGGGGACTATAAATTGATCAAGTGATCTACAGAATTGTTTGTTAGATGAGCAATGCTGACTCGGCCTTGCTGTTAAGATAATCATGTGTGGCACATTGCAGGCAAGGATTAATGATTACTCATGTATTTCACTACTGGAATGAAGCTTCAAGAAACCAGATAAAACAAAAGCCAGGACAAACAAAATAACAGAATAACATGATAAGATACAATGGGAGAGAAGTATGCAAGCATAAAATGGAGCAATTCAGGGGCAAAACAACTGCATCATATACATCAAACACAAATCTCAGTTCAACCCTTTGAGTGCCAGAGGGGTAAGCAACACATTGCAATGTGGTGCAGACCCAATGGCACTCAAAGTGTCAAATTGGGTTTTTAACCCCAGTGTGTTGTAGATCTCCCTAGCATCAGTTCGGTTAAGTTTGTAAATTGTGTACCACTGATTTTTCCCTGACTGTCCGCACTTCTGCAGTTATACATAGAACACCAGGCACACGTTTTAGACCATTCCAATGATGGGATTACTTGTAAGTAAGGAGATCTCGGCACTTCTCAAGCGCCACCGTGTCGACCGACACGAATCTCCTGGTGACAGCTTTACAGCTGTAAAAAAGCCATACCTCTGAGTCTGCGCTGTCTGTCCCGTTCACTGCCCGGATTGGTGGTGACATTCATTGGTTACCTTAAGGTAACCAATGTTACTCACAGCGCGGGCACACAGAGCTTCTCTTGTAAGCTCCGTGCAGTGGATGCCTGCCTGTAGAACAAGTGGTTTTTCATCAATAACGAGGACTTATGCAGCATAACAGAAGTATGGCCTATCGGTATATTAGTAATGGATTGGGGGGGGGGGGGGCAATGTTATGATGTTGATAATTCTGCTTTAAAGAAATAAAGTGGTCAACACTCGAATCTAGATTTACCCTTCACCTTTCTTGCCTAGTTTAGAACCACTTCTCTAGAAAGCTACCAGGCTATCTGACCAGTATGCTCACTCCAGCTCTCCATACTATTATCCTCCACTGCGCTGCTAATAACTCAACGGAGTATTCCGTACTACAAGAGAGAAGTCGGTTAGATTTCTGGAAGCCTGAAATAACCTACCTGGAGAAAAAAAAAAAATTTAAGATATTCTCAGCCAATTATCCGATAAATAAATGCTTCTTTGTATTTAAAAACATGTAACTGTATATAAAGTGCTATTTTTATTTTATACGTATATTTTGTATCTCTAATTGTGTGTGTGTATATAACTGTACTGAAAAGGCTTTCAAAGCGATACTTGAAAACAAAAGAAATCTCAATGTATTCTTCCTGGTAAAAAAATTTTCTAAATAAAAAATCATTTTGAGTGGGGTAAACAAACTATGTACAGAGAAGAACTAAATTTTCACAGATTTAAAGGGATAGTAATACTTCGTTTTAACTTTATTTTATTTTGCAGGCATTAAAAAAACATGAAGAATGATATAAGTCTTATCTCTCAAACCTTTATGGTTTATGAGATATTCACAAGCAAAGTTTCCCCCTCCCGCCCCTTTTACCTACTGTAAACAATCTCTTATCAGATGTGGAATGCAGTCCATAGACTGGACAGATAACAGAAGGGGACACTCTTATTCCTTTGAAAACAATGAAATCCCTGCCCCCCCTTGACAAGCTTTTCAGGTTTTTCCGTTATCTTAATTGAAGATTGTCCCTCTCTGCAGTCTACCTGGGCACCTCCATTCTGCCCTGGCTGAAAAGTGTTACATCAGTAAAAGGGGCGGGAGGGGGACACTTTGCTTGTGAATATCTCTTAAACCATAAAGGTTTGGGAGATAAGACTTATATCATTATTCATGTTTTTTTAATGCCTACAAAATAAAATAAAGTTAAAATGAAGTATTACTATCCCTTTAAACCCAGTTAATGCTAGTGGAGATTTTTTGTAGCAAGGAGGTAAAATCCCCAATTAAAAATTAATCAACAAAATTGTTGACCTTTTTGTCACCTGTGGTGCAATATGTGTTACTGCATAGGAAACTACAGGGAGATCCCAGCATCACCCAAGTTGGGACTGTGACCTCTGACAGCAGTGGCAGCTATTGGAGCTTAGTGCATGTGGTGAACAGCTACATTACCATATAAACACACCCACATGGATACGTTAATGGATCATTATCCTGCATTTCCATATGGAAATGACTCTTCATGCTGCATTTCCATATGAAAATAGGCCATTGTCAATGTGCTAAATGAAAATTCATAAACCTGTCGAAGGCATGTCAGATTGATGCAGATGTGGTCAAATTATTACTATTTGGCAGCTGGGGGTTAAATCAGTGCTTCACAAACCCCAGGTGCCAGGTCCCCATGGCGACTAGTTTCACATTCCTCAATTATTACGATGATTTGCTGCCCCAAACACTAGGTGCATGCTACAGAGGTATCTGACGGATTGCAGAGCAATATATTGGACAACCATGTAGCAAATATAGGTTTGTTTGTTTTTTTTTTTTTTGTTTTAACTTAATTTTAAGTCAGATTTCATTGTGGGGCATTAGGAGGGTTTCAGCAAGTACAGCTTGGAGATAAACACAGGCGACGCAGGAGAGCAACACGTTCCCCTGCTTCTACTCCTACCTGAACTTCCGGGCAGGAGTGGACAAGATTTGGGAAAGCCTTTTCACGTCACTGTAAAAGTAATTATAAATCAATGCTCTGCTTTCCTGAGCATAGGAACATTATGCGACAAATAGACAGCATCCAGATTTTCATCAACTCATTCAGCCACAATAACTGTTCATCTCAGAGTAGGATGTGTTATAAATGCGCTGCAGTTTCATCATGTGAACACAAAAACATGCTAGGTTTTCTTTCTTAATGTTGCTGGGCATCTTACTTAGGGATATTTGTTTAACATTTTAATTTTTTTGTAAGGATCACAGTGGAATAGAGTGAGTGCGTGTGAGGGAGAGAGAGAGAGTCTGAAACATAATGTACTTAAGGGGTGTTCAAGCTGCGACTCATTGGATTACAACTAATACAATACTAATGATAATGGGAGTCCGCATCTCACAGCAATTTGTGTGCTCAACTTGTACACCTGTCTTCTAGGGGTTAAAATGACAGTGCAAGTAGACTTAAAGGAATAGTAAACCTTGAAAACAAGTTTATTTTATATTGTAGCCCTTAAAAAAACATGAAAAATGATATAAGTCTTACCTGGGAGATATTCAGAAGCAAAGTTTCCCCCTAAGTGACGTCACCGTTCTAGCTCTCAGATTTGGAAGGTTTGGGAGATAAAAAAAACATGAAAAATGATATAAGTCTTAAGGGCTACAATATAAAATAAACTTATATTCAAGGTTTACTATCCCTTTAAGGTAGCGCACTTCACACAATAAATTTGTGCTAGTAGTGGAGGGGTGGTTCTCTGCTGTGATGATGAGCCTCTCTCCTATATTTTTGACCAGTCTCCTACATGTCAAGCCCTAAATTAAATCAGTTATTGGATTAACCGCTTTCTCCTAGGTGACAACAGCAGTTCACTTTAGGCTTTCTTGCATATTATACATTCACATGGCATGAATTTATAATACACTGTTTATAAACCTGTATAAATTAGCATTGCAAGTTTTGTTTGAAATGTGTTGCAATTTCTACATGAAATAGGAAAATCAGTAACACAGCAAGCGTGATAGTCACTGCTTCAAGCAAGAACATTCCATTTTCAGATTCTCTTTTAACTCTGAGTGCCAAAAAGATGTAAAATGCATTACTACGCATGGCACACATATGGAATGAAAAAAGTTAAAACTTGGGTTGGCGATGGGAATAAGAGGGCTACTAAGCGGCGGATAAGGTGAGCTAGTAGGTGTCCCTTGTGCCGGCTGTGCCAGCAGGGGATTGCACAACACTAAAAAGAAATATGCGAATAGCTTGATAACATTTTACACATATATAGACAAAACATATAGTAAATATTGCAGGATGTTTTTTTTGTACGGGGACCGTTTCCCTTTAAACGGATAGTAATACTTCATTTTATCTTTATTTTATTTTGTAGGCATTAAAAAAACATGAAGAATGATATAAGTCTTATCTGTCATACCTTCATGGTTTGAGAGATATTTACGAGCAAAGTTTCCCCTCCCGCCCCTTTTACCTTCTCTTTTTCTTTGGGTATTAGCCCCCAAATAATATTTAGATTTGGTGCACAGATTATCAAAATTCACAAGAACTTAACAATAACAAAAAACAAAACTTGTTTAAAATAATTTAGCTAGGTGAATCTTTAGCACAGGAGTGTCCAAGCTTTTTCCTCTAGGGCTACATTGAGAAAAGAAAATGAATGTTGAGCCAGACACTGTTAAATAAGATCATAGCATTAAAGGACACAGAATTAGAGCAGATATGGCCCATTGTGTGCAATCTGTAATCAGCCTACTAGACATAACAAATATGGAACTTTGAATCTCTTCTGAATCACTAAAGATCAACTCAGGTTAATTATGTTTGCAGCAAGTCACATTTAAATTGCATGACGGGCCAAATTAACCATGCCCAAGGACCTTAGTTCATAAGAGCTCTTATGGTGGACACTGGATGCAGTTCAAATACAGCTAAGGAATCGGTCAGATCCTTGTATTTTTTTTGTGCCATAGCAACTACAAGCAGTCTGCTTACTCAAAGGTTAAGCAAAGCATTATGAACACATGCTGCTTCATACCACCACTCGCATGTGATCAATCAGAAATATCCTCAGACAAAGGGCTCCCTGTGTTCAAAACCCCTTCAGGGACATATGTCTTAAGTAAGTGGAGCAATTCCAGGCACGCCAAATAGAACCAATAAAAATATCTGTGGATATAAAAATGGGGACTTTGAAAATCTTTAGCATTCAAGGAGTTTAAAGCATTCCTTGGCATTCAAGGGGTTAATAGTCCATTTTAAATCAGTGAGGATATTCTTTCCCTGTAGTTTAGTTGGTTTGCCCCAGAACTGCTCTCCTTTTGAGTTATTACCTACTAGTTGATCAGCCCGTGTACACGGGCCACAGAGCCAGGCAACAACGGCCACAGTGCAGTCATGCACAGTAGAGATTGCCCGCTCCGTGGCTGATAACAGAGCGGGGCGCTCCGAATTCAGATCTCTGCGCACCGACTACAGTCTGAATTCAGAGCTCCTTGCTCCGTTATCAGCCACGGTGAGGTCAGTCTGTACATGACTGCAGTGCGCGCAGCCGTCTGTACTGCGCATGACAGCTTCTGACAAGCATACATTAGCAAATTATTATATAGGATGTCCTGCAGAATGCGTGTAGTTCTCACCACACTGACTAACACAGGATCAGTCAGCATCAAAGGACATGGCGTAAGGATATAATGATTTCCTGTAATGGATCATTGCTCTCACAGTCATAACTGGGCAAATTCACACGAGTACAGTTTGATATGTATGTGAAAAGATAGCACTTGTGGATTCCCATGAGTACTTTACTATTCATACTTGGATAAGTAGATCTGTTAGTGTATTTACTCTTCTGGGCACAAAACTGGTGCCGCAAGGAAAATAAATAAATACAAATTTACACTGGTTTCTACTGGATTTCTTCTTGCTAATAAAACACAGTATGTTGCCATTACAAATGTACACAAATAAACAAACCGAGTTCTGCAAGCAGGGCAATGCTTTATCATTCACTGTAGTGCTCGATCTTTAAAGGGATAGTAATACTTTGTTTTAACTTTATTTTATTTTGTAGGCATTAAAAAAAACATGAAGAATGATATAAGTCTTATCTCTCAAACCTTTATGGTTTATGAGATATTCACAAGCAAAGTTTCCCCGCCCCACCCCTTTTACCTAGTGTAAGCCATCTCTTCTCAGATGTGAATGTGGTTGTAAGACCAGACAGATAACAGAAGGGGACAGTCTTCTTTGTATGAAAACAATGAAAGCCCTTCCCCCCTTGACAAGTTTTTCAGCTTTTTCCCTTATCTTAATTGAAGATTGTCCCTCTCTGCAGTCTACCTGGGCACCTCCCTTCTGTTCTGGTTGAACAGTGGGGGGATACTTTGTTTGTGAATATCTCTTAAACCATAAAGGTTTGAGAGAGAAGACTTATATCATTCTTAATGTTTTTTTAATGCCTACAAAATAAAATAAAGTTAAAATGAAGTATTACTATCCCTTTAACGCTTTGAACACCAGTGATGTGCACAATGAACTGGAAGCAATGCTTAGAACACCCCTCCTGTCCTCAAAGGGTTAATGTGTACCTATCATGCATGTCTTCTTCCCTGGAAGCAATATTGTAAACTCTGGCAGATCAACAAGCTCACCAATGGGAAGTCTGAAAAGTGACCCCTGATGCTCTTCCACTCATCCTGTGATACAAACAGAGTCACAAGTCTAAGGCCCTCACAGTTTGAAAGGAGTGGCCATCGTGGAGGTCCAGGGTAGGCCATAAGTGCCTGAGAATCCCCTACATACCTCCATGGTGGCAGGCAGCTGGGCTCAGGCTGACAGGGCTGGACATGGTGTCCATGCCACATGTTGGCCTGGTGGACCCGCATTAGAGGGGGGAGGGTCCTCCTAGGGTAAACAGGTCAAACCCATTTTAAAAAAGCTGTGATCTCTTTATTCCCACCAATTACTGTGTCTGTGTATTTCTTTGATATAGGGTTGGGGGGGGGGGCTGGGGTTTGTTGGTTGGGGGATAGAGGTGGGTAGTGATGCCTAGCCATCTTATAGATAAAGAGTTGAGAACAGTAATCTAGGACAACGTTTGCAGCACTGCACAAAGGGGCAATGAAAAATACAAACAGTGAGACATCCATATAGTATCCATAAGAAAAGTTTAGTTTGTTTTTCATCAACATAAAATCTGCCTATAATATGCACTACTCATTTTTCTGTATATTAAATTGGTTTTGAGAAATTAGCATTTATGTTATGGTAGCACGTTATACTAATTCCCACCAAAGTACACTATTTAGTTATGCATTAGGCAAACAGGCCATTCACTATGCTAATAGAAATGCTTCCAACCTGTGGGATACGTCTAGATTCATTCACAGCACATGTAAGGTAACACTGGGCCAGAACATACCTTAAACTACTTAGCATAACGTGCCACAAAATGTCACTAGCAATAAAGGTGTACTTCTCACATAATACGTAGATTACAAAGAAATTGATACCAAAAAATATAGGCGGCTCTCCACTCAAACACATTAACCTCTCTGATACTCAAATGTTTAAGTGTAAAAGTCTATTACAACACTTTGAAGGGCTCTCAACACCTACTGGATCAGAGTCTCCAGAACGTATAGGTATTTTATCATGCTATGTCCCCTCTAAGCCTAATACATAAAAGTAAACAATGCTGTTTGTTTAACGCTGCGTGTCATAGACATGAAAACTATTGTGTGTTGTTCATTTCAAGGATCGTGTAACCCTTTAATCCTTTGGGTGCCAGAGGGGTATCCAATACATTGCGACGTACCCCTCTGACATTAAGAGAGTTAAATGCTAAAGACCAGCGTTAACCATGTGCTTCTATTAAAGACCTGTGTTAACCATGTGTTTCTATTTGTTAACCATTCGAGTGCTACAAGTGTAGCCAACGCATTTCTTATCTGGCACTCAAAATGTTAAAGAAGTTTGATATGTCTTCTATAGTGCAGCGCGTTGCCCCAGAACTCCCTCTACAGCAGAAATCCCCGGCAGTGACTCACCTCTTCCAGCTGTGTTTCGGAAGCATTTCACCCTGGACGGCACCAGACCAAAAAACAGGGTGAGAAGGAGCAAGCCAAAAAGGCAGCCCAGCTTTACCTGCAGCAAGTATTCCATGTTGGCTCCAACAGAGGGGCACTCGACTTCTGGACTTCTCTAGTACTAGGAGTTCGGGGTTAAACTCCTGATGTTTCACTAGAACGTGTTCGAACAAGGCCAGCCTCCCTAGCTCATAACCACAGTAATGGATGGTATTAATGGGTGCACAGAGTGGTTCTGTACAGAAATGTTAATTGTCACTACGATCTGTAAATCATGATTACATTATTCAGTGCACAGAACTCTGAACGATCCAGAACTTAATCTACAATTAGCCGCCCGCAAACAGGTTTGTACAAAGCATACTATATCACCTGACTATCCGGCAACACGTTCTGCACCGCCCCTTTGTTTGGAGATTGGCTGATGTAGGAAGTCATTGGGCTGGATGGAACGCGATACTGGGATTCTGTGATGGGCGTTTCCAAAGGCGGGTAAACGGGTCCTAAATATGGAAAAGCTGATATTGGTCTGAGACTGTCCTTAAACTGCAGTTTTCCTACTTTTTTTGGATTAGAACTCCCACCGCCTTACAAGTCTAAAAAATATATTAAATGCAGATTATTTATAGTTATAAGCACATTGCTGATGACTAGTATTATATAATGTTATTTAATGGTTCCCAGTCAGTGCTATGTTAGCTGTAAATTATTTTGTGATGTGTATTAAAAAAATAACATATATAGGGAAGTTATCACATGGATAGTGCTGAACAGCCAGATCTTCCTTGGGAGAAGCCCTGCCAATAGAACCAGAGCTGCATTGTAAACTAATGATGTCCCACAGTTCAGTATTTTGTCTTGTTCCATAGCGTTCCTATTGCTCTCAATGATGAAAAAGTCATAATGAAACAAATGATGATTTGTGGCCTGGAGGTAGAAGGAGAATAAGGACCACACTAGCCATCCCTCCTTTCTTTCCTTCCAGCCACCAACCACAACAATCATTTCCCCCCACCTCCCTATTTTCCCCATAAATAAACACACTGACAACACGATAAGGTGGCAAATTGTGAGGTCACAGCTTTATTCATTTTGGATTTGACCTATTTATAGGACCCCAGGAGTACCCTCCACATCCTATGGGGCACCCCCAGAGTCCCTAATAGCTTGGGTCACGCCAGCACCCAGCCTGTGGCCATGGGAGGTAAAAGGCAAGACCTTTCAGGCAATCCACTGCCTCTCCACCTCTGGTACCTGTCCATGGCCGCCTCCAAACCATACCAGGGGAGTAGGGTTGCCACCTTTTCTTCCAAAAAATACCGGCCATGGCATTCCCTCCATAGACTTAACATTGGACGGAAGACAATTTTTTACCGGCCTGCCGGTAAAATACCGGCTGGGTGGCAACCCTACAGGGGAGGCAAATAAGGCCCAATCCGCCATGACACTACCTACATGCCTGACGTACTTCACAGTGCTTGATAGCAATCACACTCCCTTCCTCAAGCTGACCTGGCTGCACAGCACAAGCCTGCCTGCCCACCGTTACAGACTGGCTATGCTGTACTGCCATGGCCCTGTAAGCGACACACCTGCCACCCATAGAGGGGACTCCTAAAGCTTGACCCTCTATGACACCCCCTTGCTGTGACCCCATAAAACCTCTAGGGCCTCTCTAACTGCTTCCGTAAATACCTGCAGCCCCCTGTCCCCTAGGTGTAGACCATCACCCCTGTACCAGCCCTCCTTCTCCATTTTTATCTTATTATGGATAATGGTGTCACCTGCACCGGAAAACATGAACCTCTCTATGGCGTGATTCACCTTAAAGTCACTCCTCGATTGTTACAGCACACTTCATCAAATCTTGCGCCGGTGCTCCTGGCTCATATAGATCCAAATCTCCCTCAAAGGTTAGCTGGGCACACAGCATATATTAAAACTTCGCTTTTAATAAAACTTCATAAAAAACTCCAACGTATTAGTCCACAACAGGGACTTTCGTCAGGGATAATATCGTGGTTACAGACCCACCATTCAATCAACCTTATGATTGTCCTAAATATGATCTATGTATCTAACTAACAATACATCTAAAAAACAGAATTTGTAATCATAAATTACTTCATATATAATGTATTAAACTAAACTGCTCATTTAGTCCTCGCAGAGATAAAGTCCCAAGCTTGTAAACCCAGAACATCTCTCTTTTAGATTAAACAGCTTCCCTGTCACCACCCAGTGGCAGTTGTTTCACTACCTCAAATGGGAAACATTTCAACTCATTGACTTTATGGTTACATTGTCTAAAATGTCTAGCTACCAGAGACCTTTTAAGTTGCTGGACATTCAATAAATTATTTAAAGCACAGGTAATCATAGATCTGTGCTCCCGCATCCTTTCTTTGAATGTCCTGCTAGTTTTTCCCACATAGCATTTATCTCACAGACACATCAATAAATATATAACAAATGCTGTAATATATGAAATGTTATCTTTGACTTTGATGTAATAATCACTTCCTGGAACTCTAAGTGTGCTCCCCATCAACATAAGTGAACATGTCACACACCCAGAGCATTTATAAACCCCTTTCAAATTTAACACTTCATCTGCCAAATATTTTTGTCTGGGATTGGAGCTTACTAACTCACCCCTAAGTCTCCGCCCACGGAGCCTCCGCTGTTGCTGGAACAAGTGTTCTATCTCAGGATCCTTAGCTAGAAGTTGCCAGTTATTCATAACTGCTGATTGAAAATCTGCACTAAGGTCAGAGTAGGTAGTGGTGACTGTCATACGATCCAAATCAGATGCATCCGTTTTCTTCCGTGCCCCAGTCAGAAGTGAATGCCTGTCCATGCTGGCTACTATACTTATGTCTCTCTGTATATCTTTATCCTTGTAACCTCTTTGTACAAATTTTGCTCCCATTTGTTGTAACTGGGTCGCACTCTCTATCAGGTCAGAAACTATCCGTTTAACACACATTAATTGAGATTTTGGAAGACCTCGTATCAGTGATCTGGGGTGTTGACTTTGTGCACTTAGAAGAGTATTGCGATCTGTAGGTTTTACGTAAAGATTGGCTTGAATTCCTGTCATTTATTTTGTAATCAGCACATCTAGAAAATTAATCTCCTGCTCGCTGAAATTCAACGTAAGTCTGATTGGGGAATCAATATTATTCAAATAATCTCCAAATTCTAGCAACATTTGTTCACCTCCCAGCCAGACTATAAACAGACCGTCTATGAATCTGCCATAAAACACTATATGCTTCGAATAATTTTATCTCAGGATGTATCTCTGTTCATAGTCCCACATGAAAGCATTAGCATATGCAGGAGCCATGGGAGACCCCATGGCAGTTCCAGCCAGTTGAATAAATATGTTGTTTTCAAATTTAAAATAGTTGTGGGTGAGAACCATGTCCACTAGTCCCACTATATAATCCATCTCCTCCACTGAAAAATCACCGCTTTCCTCCAGAATCTGCCACACAGCCCTTTTACCCCCATCATGGGTAATACAAGTGTATAGACTGGTGACATCCATTGTCACCAGTATATATTCCTCATTATTCCAATGTATCAAATCCAACTTCTTCAGGAAATCTGTTGTATCTCTGATGAATGTGGGGGTTCGTTGTATATATGGCTGTAATATACTGTCAATGTATTGAGCTACGGGATAAAGGAGTGAGCCTCGGGCTGACACTATCGGCCTGCCGGGGGGATTGTGTAAAGTCATATGTACTTTAGGTAAGCAATATAATACTGGGGTGATGGGATGTTGTACCTTCAAAAATGTCCCTAACTTCAGTGTGAGGAAACCATCTTCAATCCCTTTATTAATGTAATTGTCAACTTCAATTTTAAACACCCCACTAGGATTGCATCGTAACTGTTTGTAACTTACCTCATCAACCAGCTGTCTCATCATTTCTTTTCTGTACTGCTCATAGTTCTGAACAACAATCCTCCCACCTTTATCGGCACCATGAATAACGATCGCCTTATTATCTCTCAGTTCCCTTATTGCCCTTCTCTCCTCTGTGGTGATATTGGAAAATTTAGATTTTCTCTGTTCAAAAGCTTCCATGACATCCTGATGGACGATGCGATTATAGGATTTAATCGATGCAACTTAAAAGGTCTCCGGTAGCTAGACATTTTAGACAGGGAAGCTGTGTTATCTAAAAGAGAGATGTACTGGGTTTACAAGCTTGGGACCTTATCACAGCGAGGACTAAACGAGCAGTTTAGTTTAATACATTATATATGAAGTAATTTATGATTACAAATTCGATTTTTAGATGTATTATTTGTTAGATACACAGATCATATAATCAAATGATGATGTGTTAAATAGTGTGCAGCTCTGTAGTACAATCGGCTGGTGCTGGCGTGGCATTCATTGGTTGCTATGATAGCGACGTGCACGCTAAACTGGCGCCAGTTTGATTGTTTAGGATATATAAAGTTGATTGAATGGTGGGTCTGTAACCACCATATTATCCCTGACGAAAGTCCCTGTTGTGGACAGAAACATTGGAGTTTTTTAAGAAATTTTATTAAAAGTGAAGTTTTAATATATGCTGTGTGCCCGGCTAACTTTTGAGTGTGATTCACCTTACACCTCAACCGTTCAATGGATCATGGGGACAAGGCCCCCTTCCATGAACGCTACGGCGAAATCTGTGACCAGATCATCTTCATCTCAGGGTAGATGGACCGCTACTCTCTGCATGTGGCTTTAATGTTCTCGATCAAGTGTACTGAGACTTTGGAAGTGAGGTCGTTACTACCAGCATGCTCTATCAAAATATCAGGACTCCACCACCTCCAACAGATGTTCCGAAAGAGTGACCCCAGACCAAGCCCTCTTACCACACCATAGGATTTTCATGTCCTCCTGCCGCATCTCTAAAGTCTCCTTCTGACGCTGCGCGAGGTATTGTTGTGCCCAGTAGATGACTGGCCTAGGACAAAGACTCTGATCTGCCTTTTCTTGTTTGCTTCTGCAATAGAAACACCTGTTAGACCATTCCCATCCCTATATATGTTATAAAAGCATTTGATCGCCAATGCCCCAACCTCTTAATCTCTCTTTCACTTCAACCCCTCTGCGCTGCTACTGTAGCTGCTCCTATTCTGAAGGAATGGGTGCCATACCTGTCTGGGTCCGTCCCAATCCTGGACAGTACCCTGCCTATCACCATCCTAAACTGGTATTTGGAGAGTGCGCTGCCATCCTGGTATATCAAAAAACACCCATTTCATAGTGGCCTTATCCTTAAAAATTCCTTTACTGCCCTCACCGGGCACTCCTCCTCACCACTCCTGGAGAGCAAAACCTATTGGCTCGCTCCTTCCTGACTTTTTTGCCTTAGCCAGCCAACAGTGCACCACCTCCTCCGACTATTACACACCATCCCACTGCAAACCAGTATCTTGCCTGTTTTTTGCTACAGCTACCAACTCGCTCACTCTAAGTACCCCTTTAAAAGCTATCACAAATGCTGCTTTAAACAAAAATCTCTCATAACGGTCCTTACACACTCCCCTCAAAGCCCTACTCATTTGCCTCAGTTTCACCTGGTCTATGGGCCTTCTAGAGTCTGCTGCTTTTAGGTGCTTTCTCGTCCAACCTTTCATAACCCTCTGTACTGCAGAATTATCTGGCAACATTTCCTCCCCCATAACCTTTGCAAAAAATTAAATAGCTGCCAGTATTACTGCCTTCCCCCTTGTGGTCCCTCACTTCCAAAGATGTTTTAAATAATCCAACAGCACCCTGCCCTTCATTTCCCCTGTTTTCCCCACTTCTGCCACAGCAAACTCACCCCAATCCTGAAACACCTTCTTGTATGCCCTCCAAGTGCTTGGTGCTAGGGGTGCTATTATCAGATTATCTATTTCTCCAACTCCAACTGCCATACATAGGACACAAACAACCAGTTTTGTTAGCTCCGGGTGCTAATGCAAAGAAGACATCTCACTTCTCCCTAGACAACGCATCTGCCAGCCTGTTATCAATCCCTGCCACATGAGGCGCTGTTAACTTAATGTTGTGCACCATGCACCTCCACACCGACCTCCTGAGTAGGGCCAACACATATCTGTCCAAAATACTACTTCCCTATTGGCCAGTTTGTCATGCCACAACTACAGTGCTACCACAATCCCTTCAGAAATGCTTCCCACACCCATAAATCCTCCCTGAGCTGTCTGGTAATCCTGATCTAACGCTGTGGCCACCTTACCCCCACTGTAGCTCTCTCCAATCTTCTGCTGAAAATCCTGCCCATAGGGATAACACTTGATGCAAAATTAAACAAACCCAACAAAGCCTTCATTTCCCTCAATGTGACCTTTGCCTTTGCAATCATCCCTGCCACCGCTGCCCTGGATTTCACCACCTTTTCCTTAGACAGGGGCACCAGCCTCGCCCCTGAATCAATATCCCAAGATAGGATAACCTGGTGGTTGGTAGAGCTGTCTTTTTGTGCGCCACTGGCACCCCCACCTCCTCAAACAACTGGTCTGCACACTGCGACAATTCCCCACACTGCTAGCCACCTATGACCCCTACAAACAAGAAATCATCTAAGAAGTAAGCCACCCCTGTGACCCCGACCTACACTCAACAGCCCAGTGTAATGCTGAACTAAACCTTTCAAAAAATGAACAAGAAACTGAACAACCCATTGGTAAACATTTGTCTACATAAAACCCCCCTTGAAAGTAACTGCCAGTAAAGCGATAACTCTTAGGATGCAGCAGCAGCAATCTGAATGCTGCCTCAATGTCTGATTTTGCCACCAATGCTCCCTGTCCCCTGTCCTGTACCAATTGCAATGCATCATCAAATGACTGATACACCACACTACAATCTTCCTGTTGAATAGCATCATTCATAGAATCAAGCGATATTTCCCCTCCTCTTTTTTGGGTACCACTCCCAGTGGCGACACAATGAGACCTTCCACAGGGGGTGCCCCCAAAAGGCCCTGCTATTCTACCCAATGACATTTCCTTGGCTAGCTTTTCCCCAGTGACATCTGGCAATAATGTGGCAGATTTCAAATTCTTAAGCTGCTTCCTCTGTTTGACCACTTCCTGCACTGGAATCACAAACCCCTCCACAAAGCCCTTCAACAAAAAACTCACTGCACCCCTATCAGGGTGATCTGACAACACCCTACTTAACTGGTCTACTTTCACTGGCGTTACTTCCTTTTCCAATGATGGGGCGAAAATCACTCCTCCCCCCACTCCCCCCCTTTTTAATGCATGACTTGGCTGAATGACCCCCCACACACACAATCTGTTCACGCATGGTGAAACTTGTGCGCCGCACCCTAACACAACCACGGTCATTAAAGGCATAACAAACATCCTTTGTTTTGAAGCCTAAACCTGAGGCCTCCCCTTGCTCTGTCTCCTATCATGTGTGACCAACCTAGACCATGTGCCTAGGTCCCTCGTTCCAAAAGACAACACCTTACTGGCCGCCAACCTATGCCTAAATGATTTATCATATTCAAACCATGCCTGCCCCACAAAAGCACAGTGAATGTCAACAATCACATCGATATACTTGACTATATTCCTTCCATCCTTGGGGTGATGCTTCAGGTACAAACTGGCATATGCCAAAAATCCATTAATCCAATACATGAAATGTCTTTGCCTCCCTTTCTCTTTCTCCTCATTTACCCCCTCCTCCTTTGCCTTCACTGCTTCCTTAATTTGTCGCTGTATTTTTTTGGGACATGATCATGTGGTTCAGCTACCTCACATGCAATTGTGTCCCACTTAACCCTCCTCTTCTTCACCCCCTTTTTTGCCACCTTTCCTGTAGCTGCTTGGTCTGCTTCCCCTTAATGGCTTTAAAACATTTTTTCAACATAGGAAATGTCCTATTACTGTCATTACTATCATCTGAGTCAGAGCCAGACTCCTTTGTGTCCGACCCTGACTCAGAAGAGTCAGCGACCACCACCTCTTCCTCCCCTTCAGAAACAGTAGCATCACTTTGAGAAGACTCTCCCAACTCCAAGTTGATCTCCGCTGCTTGTCCATTCACCTCCTTCCTTGATCCCTTACCGTTGGGCTGTGCTCTTTCCTTTTCCTTCAGGTTCTGTTGCTGTAATGTCATCTCCTCCTGCACTTCCCTCCATTTTCTTGCTGTTGCTGGCGAAAATAGGGGGTAAGTCTTTTTCCACCACTCATGAGAACCAATTGAACATTCATCATTAAACATTTGTCCTCTCCCCCCCTTTCCCCAGATTCCTGCCCCCTCTCCCTTCAACTATTCCCTACCAGCACATCACTTTCCATCTCCTCCTCCCCCTCTTCCAAATCCTGAAACCCCATTCTAGCTCTCACTCCCCCAGCTATCTTCCTATACCCTCTGCCCCCCAGCCCCATGCCTATACTGCCTCCCCTGCCTCTCCAGCTACCCCTAGGCCTAACGTCTCTGGCATCAAATTCTCCCTTATCCCATCCCATTGCCACAACAACATCCCCCCCGAAATACTGCTGAAATATCTCAGCCTCCAGCTCTACTGCCCCCAAACCCCCTTGAGCCTCCTTCGCCTGTCCCCTGCGCTTATCCATAGCCTTCCTGGGCAGCCACTCAGGCATCCGGGGCAACCCAATGCCTCGGTCCTGATTAGGACCCAACCTAGCCCAAGTCTCGTGGGTAGCCGAAATCCCGCGATACTTGGCCGGCAACCAAGCTCCTAGCCGGCAGCCACCGCTTCCTCCCGACTGCTCCCCTGCCACCCCCGGCCTTAAGACTAACAAAAGGGGCACTTATCTGCTGTGAATCCTCTGGGGAATCCACAAATCTGGCGGGGTGACGTCTCCTCCTCACTGGCCTGCTTGACCCCAACTCCATTGTTCACAGGATACAATCTTCAACAGCGATCTTCTTCGGTGTATTCTCCAGCAGCCCAGCATCTGCAACACAGAACAAAAAGCAAGTTATTCTGCTCACTTTTGCAGGTAAGCCACATTTAAACCCTAAGCCTTGCCCCCTTTTTTCCCGCCTCGCAGTGCTACCTGCCTCCAGCAAGGGAGGGGGAGAGAACCCAGGCCTTTGTTTCAGGCTTCTCTCCCCCTCCCCCACCAAAACGAAGATTACCACAGAGGGAGAAGGGGTCTCAGCTCACTGGCCCTTATCAGACTTCGGGCTCCATTATGGTGCCCTCCACCTTCTGTTATATTATCTGAGGTAGGTAAATCCATCACTTTTGAAAATGTGCATACCGTAAAATCTCAGGTATAATACGCACCTGTGTATAAGACGCAGGTGCATATTATGCCTAAGATTTTAGAGTGCCTATGTATAATACGCACCCTTGTTTTCCTCGTTACTGAAATCTTTTTTAACCCTTTAAGTGCCTCAAAGGGTTAAGGCTGTCAGGCTGGTAGATGGCTTCCCTCCCTCCCCTGGAGATATCCGCTCTGAAAATAAGACTTACTAGTTTAAATGCAAGTCCCCGCTGAAGTCCTCATCTTTTGAAGAGCAGGCATACTGGTATGTAAAGCTTCAGTGCGGGCAGGATGCTTCCATTTGCTGCCCACTTCCTTCAATGGGCTTTCAGGTCCTTCCACCTGCAGCCAATGCCCTGTGAGGATCTCAAGGTACTCACAGAGCAATTCCATAGGCGGAAGGTCCTGAAAGCCCATTGAAGGAAGAGGGCGGCAAATGGAAGCATGCCGCCTGCACTGAAGCTTTACATACTGGTATGCCTGCTCTTCTCAGCGGGGACTTACATTAAAACTAGTAAGTCTTATTTTCAGAGCGAATATCACCGAGGGAGGGAAGCTATCTACCAGCCTCAATTTTTTACTTTATTTAAAAACTCTCGTGTATAATACGTGCGTAATATAATTGAAATAAGACAAGAAGATAACACGTAGAAGATTTTTTTAAAAATACCTTATGATAGTATATTAAACCACACTCTCTTTTAACACTACTTTCCCTTTTACTGAGACACTGAATTTGAAGATAGGTTGTTGATCCAGGGAACTATCTGACTCCCATTTGGAGTCAGGAAGGATTTTTTTTTTAAACACATGGGCTGGTCTTGATGGACACATGTCTTTTTTCAGCTTTGTCAATTATGTTATTGTGAATGCAAAAAATTTTAGTATAACAAAAAGAAAAAAGATAACCCTGCCTAACTAGCACACCTAAATACTCTATCAGAAAATGAAATACACGGACCAAGGATAGAAAGTAGAACTTTTCTTTATCTTATCTCTACCTAAGATACCGGGGCACAATCCGGCTTGCCATGAATTAACAAAACAATAAAAAATAAAACTTAACTTTTGTTAATCCCTACCTAAAACACCGGGGCACAAACCGGCTTGCCATATATTAACAAAAAGCTTTATAAAAACTCTCATATAGAGAGTAAAAACAAAACAACACAAGAGGAGAGGTTAAAAATCAAAATTCTACCCAATAGAGGACTCAATCCTAGGATAGCGTCTGCCTAAATGGTTTGCTCAGACTCCATTCCTATCTATAATCTGAATAGTAAGCTGGCTATCTGCCTAAACTACAACACAGCTAACGTTGAGTCTCATTCAATATGGGTAGATATAAAGTAGTCTGCTACATTCTATCCGCTCATAATACAACTGCTGTTTACAAAGTAGCGGCTCTACGGGTTACTTAATAACACTCTTGTAGCAACACAAAGAAACAGACTACAACGATACACGCCTGACGCGCATTTTGAGATTGCCTTAGTCGGAGGCAGAGTATCAGAGGAAGTTTGTGTGTGAGAGCCACAGACTTCTGGGTTGCATTGCAGCTACGGGGTTCAGTTTTCAAACCCCCTGAATGGCTGATAGAAACCATTTTGGCTCTTTACAGTGCAGTGCTGGGCTTTTTACCTAGTCTTTTCTCAGAGGTGCAGACATTAAAACATGATAATTGATCTTTAATGGAAGTATATGAAAAGATGTGACACATTAAGCTTGGTGCTACTTGAGCTAAATGTTCTGTAACACGCCTGTTTGGAAGCACTGGTGATATTCATATGCATCAAAATATAAGCTTAACTTTCACAGTAAATTAAGATAAAACGGGTAGTAATAGCGCAATAAAACTTTAGCTCCGATAATGACTTACAATTTTTTGAACATGTTGCACTAGACATAGTTACTCATATGTCTGTCGTTTAACTGCTATTGAAGCTGAAAGGATCCCCCTCCCTCCCCTTCTGGCCTCGTCACTGATCCTCTCATACAAGACCGGATGGATCATGGCAAGGGACAAACTTCAGTAAGCATAAGGAAAATCCTGCCCTCCTTCGTCAAGGAGTTTTTCTTATAGTTACTGACTGAAGATTGTCCCTCACTGCATCCTTCCAGTCCCATGAGCGGATTCCACATGCAATGGGAGGAGCAGGAGAGGGATCCTTTCAGCTTCAATAGTTGTTGAACTACAGAAAAGCGATTAACTATATATAGCGAAGAATGTTCAAATATTTGTAAGTAATAATTGGAGCTAAAGTTTTATTGTGATATTACTATCCCTTTAAAAAGACACCAGCCCATCAAGTTCAAGTTTTCCCTCATTATAGTCCAGAAAATGCTTGAGTGGTAGGGGCTTGTAGTGGAGTTATTAGCAGGGAGAGAAGGGAAGCTAGAGCATAAACATGTCATAGAAAAGCAACGTATGATAATGTATGTGCTGTGGGAAGTTATTTTCCTTTGCATTGCTCACTTCCTGGTCAGAATTCTGCACTCTACTGAGTAAGAGAGAGCAGCAGACAGGGCCGGATTTACAATAAGGCAGAGTAGGCATTTGCCTACAGACGCACCCCACAGAGGGGCACCTGTCATTTGGATCTCTTTTTTTATTTATTTTCTTTAATTAGCCTCACTGGCTGCGCAGTGGCATAACAATAATCCCCCCACCCGGCACCCACTCCATGTTACCCTCACGTTGCCTCCTCCCCTCCGTTGTCCGTTTCCTACCTCGCTGGCAGGTTAGGTCTGTGCCTCTTTTGGCACAGTCCTGTAGCTACTGAGCTCCCTCGCCGGCTCTTTAGTAATACAGAGTGCTGGGAGATGACATCATCTCCCAGCGGTCTGCATTACTGAATAGAAGACCGCACAGGAGCTCCAGCAGCTACAAGACTGTGCCAAAAGAGGCACAGATGACAGGTCTCTCCTGCCAAGGAGGTAGGAAACGGAAAACAGGAGGAGGGGAGGCAGAGTGAGGGCAACATGTAGATTGTAGGGGCAATGTGGAGCTGATGAGGGGGCAAGTTGGAGGCGATGGAGGGCAATGTGAGGGCAACATGGAGATGGTGGGCTCAATATGGAGCTGATGGAGGGCAAGTTGAAGCTGATGAGGGGCAATGTGAGGGCAATATGGAGATGGTGGGAGCAATGTGGAGCTGAGGGGGGCAAGCTGGAGCTGAGGTGGGAGGCAATGTTAAAGCAATATGGAGATGGTGGGGGCAATGTGGAAATCATGGGGGCAAGTTGTAGCTGATGGGGGCAATGTGAGGGTAACATGGAGCTGATGGGGGGCAAGTTGGAGCTGATGGGGGCAATGTGAGGGCAATATGGAGCTGATGGGGAGCAAGTTGGAGCTGATGGGGGGCAATGTGAGGGCAATATGGAGATTATGGGCGCAATATGGAGATTAGGAGCACTGTGGAGGTGTCCAGTGGAGATGGCCAAGGGGGGTGGCGCTTCAGATTTCTGTGCCTACGGGCTCCTGAGATGTAAATCCGGCACTGGCAGCAGATGAGAAGTGCAAAGAAAAGACCTGCTAAAGACAGTGGTTTATATATATAGAGTGCTAGGCAGGAGGTGGGAGAGACATCACATCAGTACAAGGTGCTATAGCAGTGGTGGGCAACCTGAGCTCCTTCAGCTGTTCATCACAATTCCCATCCTGTTAACTGATTGGAAATGATGGCAATTGTCCTGAACATCTGGTGAGGTTGCTACCCCTGGGATAGGGAATCAAAATAAAAAATGAAAGTGCATCTGTCAGCTTGAATTCAATGTTCCATATTTTCTAACATCATTAGAACTGGTTACATATCATGTTTACCAGAAGGCCAGCAGGTGGATAGTTTAGGAGATATTCTTACGTTTATTTCTGTTTGGTGATCTCTCCAAGTAGTAATTTATGCACATGAAACTGCATTGAGAGAGAAGTCTGCTTTCAGTACTATCAGTATCTCCTAAACTGTGCGTCTGATGTTGTTCTGGCTAACAAAACATATAGACAGTTTTGTGAAATTTTCAGACACGCAAACCTAGACCTAGATTACATTGGAGATGGAAAGTGTTATCAACAGATTCTCATTGAAGTATATAAAGGAATCTGTAGCTAGAACTCTTGATAATGTTTTAACTACAATGTAACCCAGAACTTAAATTCAGGCCCCCTTTATATATCAAAATGTGTTTGAGATGCCGCTAACACTCAATTCATTATTTCAACTAATGTAGCGATAGACAGCATTTAGCGTATAATAAAAAATGCATACTTTTTTAAGGAAGAAATTTACTGTTATATCAAAGTGTGAATGTTACAGCATGATACCTTTATGTGCTGTAACACTGTGTATTGGCATTAGTGTTCCTTAATATAAAAATGTGTAGCCTCCCATGCTGCCATTATTTTTGATATTCACAATTGTAATATACAGATGCTGTCCAAGCTTTTCATAGGGTGTGACTGATTTCCTTTTAGTTCCATGAATTGGTTGGCCAGATAACGTATTATCAGTTATTATCAGTTAGTGGCTGTCAGAAGTTCTTTAGGGTCCATAAGCCACCAGCTGGACAACCCTGTACTAGATAGTGCAGACAGGATTAGGCATAAACAACATCAAAGACAGAGATAATCTGCCTCCCCAATTACGCAGCACTTTACACACAATGGAATCATAAAAGAGACATGCCAAGCAATGGAATCGCAAAATAGATAAAGGGGTGGATTTTATTCATAGACTTAAAGGAACACTTGCACCTAGAAATTAACCGGGGTTATATATAAATTTATTACCCTATACTTCATGCTAGCATCTGCAAGAATTCTCAGGGGGGTAAGGGGTTCTGAGCCCTAAAATCTACTCTTAAATATGCATTGGCGGAGTAGACTTTACCTTTTTTTTCCTTGGCTTCCATTGATGTCCAGGATTATCTGTGAATGGGCACTACAAGCGCAGTGGGCATTAGTCACAATCAGTTGACTGACTTTAGCTCTTTTATCAAAGTGCAGCCATCACAAACAGGATTAAATAAATAAACAGGCCAATTTACACTTGCATTAATGACCAAGTTTAGAAATACATTTTAGTAGTGTAACATGAATAATTAATTTTTACATATTCTAGACATAATATTTAAAGTTCTATCAACCTTTTTCATATTTTGAGGTTAGTGTTCTTAATTTTTTTTTTTGAGAATTTATACATTCATAATACATTTTTGTTTAAAACTAAACAGTGAATAATATAAAGCAGGAGTAGGCAACTGTTGGACCACCAGCTATTAGAGACTACAACTCCCATCATTCCCAACCATCCAAAGACGGTTTGAGGGTGATGAGAGTTGTAGTCCCCAACAGCTGGAGGTACAACAATTCACTATGCATGCTTTAAAGGGATAGTAATACTTCGTTTTAACTTTAATTTATTTTTTAGGCATTAAAAAAATATGAAGAATGATATTGGTCTTATCTCTGAAACCTTTATAGTTTAAGAGATATTCACAAGCAAAGTTTCCCCTCCCGCCCCTTTTTCCTAGTGTAAGCCATCTCTTCTCAGATGGGGAATCTGGTTGTAAGACCAGACAGATAACAGCAGGGGACAGTCTTCTTACAATGAAAACAATGAAATACCTGCTCCCCTTGACAAGCTTTTCAGGTTTTTCCCTTATCTTAATTGAAGATTGTCCCTTACTGCAGTCTACCTGGGCACCTCCCTTCTGCTCTGGCTGAAAAGTGTTACATCAGTAAAAGGGGCGGGAGGGGGATACTTTGTCATTGAATTACTCTGGAACTACAACTCTGACAGAATTGAAATAACACTCTCCAAAGTCCAAATACTATGATGATTAATTAGAGCTGCTTTTATTATGAAACATTACTATCCCTTTAAAGGAAAGCATTACATATTATTAAATCTGCTTATATGGGCTTCCATATATAAATGAATATACACTTCTCTTATTTTATTGTGTGTGTCAATTTATTTAGTATCTGGATAGAGATAAGACATGAGGGCATATTTATAAATAAATCATGGAGTGCCTTGAGAGTCCTCTGTTTACATGAATCAGCTGATTGGCGAATATCCCACTGATCAGCTGTTCCAGTAAGTACAGAACTGCAGAGAAGCTGTTACAAGTAACAGCTTCTCTGCAAATTTACTCACTGTATGATTACATTTTGGCAATGGATGTTAATGCTCTAACCCTTTCAGTGTAACAGGGGTGTGCAGTGCACATCCCTGTGACACTGAAAGAGTTAAGGGAGCAATGGTGGAGTTTGTGGTGCTGACATCTGAGTCCATCCTCTCTGCTCCTCCACTTGAACTCTCTAACACATCCCCATCTTTAAAACAACCCTACATGCTAATGATTAATGCTTTGAGTTCTAGAGGGGTATTTAAATTCTCCTCTGCCTCCTTTTGCATAGATAATTCTTGACTTTGGTGACGTGTGTAGTATTATTCATGGAAAAGTGATCACCACACATCGCCAGACAGACTTTTGCTATAGCATTGCCCCTTAGTCCATCTTCCCGCTGAACTCTAAAGAGTTTTCTATTGTATTATTGGAGAGTTGAGCCTCAGGCTAAAGCTGTCCATAGAATGCGATAGTAACTCTGCTAATTTGTGACAATTTGAACTTTAATAACCTATGAATTCAAGCAGAACTACCACCCTATATAAAGTGCCCCCCCCCCAAATTATTAAGCATATGGTGACTAGCTGCTTAATAGGGCTATTATTTCACACAAGTAGGTGATTCTGAAGTAATTCTTATTCTTTGGAGACTGACAGCCAGGCTTCTTGTGTTAGAGCGGTCTGTGCACCTGCGCTGTCAGTCTCTTCTGGTGCCTTAAGGCACAATGCAGTGCCTCCTAGAGGAGACCGGGATGGACAACGCAGGCACGCAGACATCTCTAAGACATGATGTCTGCGTGCAAACCAGACTTCTGGTCTCTGAAGTATAAGGATTACTTAAAGCGAAACTACCACCTGACATACACTTAAGCTTAAATAACTCCTCATCTGGCGACTAGCTGCTTAGTAGCGCTAGTCACCAGAATTCTTACATTGTTAAATATATTTCTCCTTTCTTCTGCGGCTGACAGACAGGACGGATCGCGGACATCTTGCCATAGTGACATCCGTGCACCTGCAGGCGCGGACGTCACTATGACAAGATGTCCGCGATACGTCCTGCCTGTCAGCCGGGGAAGAAAAGGTAAATCTATTTCATAATGTAATAATTCTGGCGACTAGCGTTATTAAGCAGCTAGTGGCCAGATGAGGAGATTTTTAAGCTACAGTGTATGTCAGGTGGTAGTTCCGCTTTAAGAAATGGCTACTTGTGTGAGATAATAGCACTATTAAGAAGCTAGTCACCATTTGCCTAATTATTGGAGGGCAACTTAATACAGGGTGGTAGTTCTGCTTTAAGTATCTCCCATCAGTGGGGGTATCTATATCTATATCTTATATTACTAAAAGGAGAAACTTGGCAGGCAGCCAAAATTCTCTGGCACTGAACACACCCAGGGATGTGCACTAGAAGGAGAATCTTGGCAGGCAGCCAATCAGTACTGAGGAGACATTCATGTTTCCTCACATATAACACAGGGGCATGATTTTCATAGGAGCTGCCAAGGGCCGAAGGCCCCTGGCTACTCCTGTGAAAATCTCTGCAAGGTCATGGCCCCCCAGCCACATTACACAGGGGCGAGATTTGGCCCCCCCAAATGACTTACATGCCACTACAAGGTGAGGGATGGGTGCAATATGAGTACAATATGGGTGCAATAAGGATGCAATATGGGTGCAATGTGAGTTCAATAAGGAAGCAATATGGGTGCAATAAGTGTGCAATAAGGATGCAATATGGGTGCAATAAGGACACAATGTTGGTGCAATATGAGTGCAATATGGCTGCAATATGAGTGCAATATGAATGCAATATGGGTTCAATATGGGCAATATGAGTGCAATAAGGACACAATATTGGTGCAATATGAGTGCAATATGGGTGCAATAAGGACACAATATGGGTGCAGTATGGGTGCAATATCAGTGCAATATGGGTGCAATAAGGACGCAATATGTGTGCAATATGAGTGCAATATGGGCAATATGAGTGCAATATGGGTGCAATTAGGACGCAATATGGGTGCAATATCAGTGCAATATAGGTTCAATATGGGTGCAATATGAGTGCAATAAGGACTCAATATTAATGCAATATGTCTGCAATATGGGTTCAATAAGGACACAATATGGGTGCAATTAGAACGCAATTAGGACGCAATATGGGTGCAATATAAGTGCAATATGGGTTCAATATGGGTGCAATATGAGTGCAATAAGGACGCAATATGGGTGCAATATGAGTTCAGTAAGGACGCAATATGGGTGCAATAAGGACGTAATATGGGTGCAATAAGGGTGCAATACGGGTTCAATATGGGTGCAATACAGGTTCAATATGGGTGTAATATGAGTTCAATAAGGACACAATATGGGTGCAATATGAGTGCAATATGGGTGCAATAATGATGCAATATGGCTGCAGGATGGGTGCAATATGTGTGCAATATGGGTGCAATAAGGACAATATGGGTGCAATATGGGCAATATGAGTGCAATAAGGGCGCAATATCGCTGCAATATGGGTGGAATATGGGTACAATAAGGACACAATATGGGTGCAAAATTAGTGCAATATGAGTGAAATAAGGATGCAATATGGCAGCAGTATGGGTGCAATATGTGTGCAATATGGGTGCAATAAGGACACAAAATGGGTGCAGTATGGGCAATATGAGTGCAATAAGGACGCAATATGGGTGCAATATGAGTGCAATATGGGTGCATTGAGTGCAACGGGTGCAGTATGGGTGCAATATGGACACAATATGGGTGCAAAATGAGTGCAATATGGATGCAATATGAATGTAATATAGGTGCAATAAGGACACAATATGGGTGCAGTATGAGTGCAAAATGGGTGCAATATGAGTGCAATATGGGTGCAATAAGGACACAATCTGGCTTCAATATGAGTGCAATATGGGTGCAATACCCACATTGCGTCCTTATTGCACCCATATTGTGTCTTTATTGCACTCATATTGCACCCATATTGCACTCAGATTGTACTCATATTACACCCATATTGCATCCATATTGCACCCATATTGTGTCTTATTGCACCCAATGTGCCACTCTTTAACGGTGAATGCGGCATTCCGAATGACGTGACGTGTACAATTTGCGACTCTTTAAGGCGCGACATGGTGAATGCGCCATTCGGAATGACGTGGCCAAACAAATGCAACACTTTAAGACGCGACATTTTAAGTGTGCCAGTTCAAAAGCAAACTCTCTGTCCCCTTCTCCATCATGTCTCTCTCTCTCCCTCCCTTCTCCATCATGTCTCCCTCTCATTAATTGAATGATAAAGTTTCCCCCTCCCGCCCCTTTTACCTAGTGTAAGCCACCTACCCTCAGATGTGGAATCGAGTCCATAGACCAGACAGCTCACATCAAGGGTCAATATTCTTATTCTGAGAACAATGAAAGCCCTGCCCCCCTTGACAGGTTTTTCAGCTTTTTCCCTTACCTTAATTGAAGATTGTCCCTCTCTGCAATCTACCGGGACACTCCCTGCTGCTCTAAGCTGAGCAGTGTTACATCAGTAAAAGGGGTGGGAGGAGGTGCTCCAGCTGCTACTACAGTTTAATAAGATACACTTTTAAGCTAAAGTGGACACAGAATAGTAAGAAGAGGGCAACGGTGGACTTACGCTGTGACCTTAAGTTGTAGACAGTGGGGGGATTGCAGGGAAAGGGGCCATTTTCATACAGGGCTTCAATGTCCAGTCGCCCTCACTCAATTTCTCCTCGCCAAATGTGAGGAGACGAGTGGAAATTTTAAGCCCTGTGTTAAGTGAAGTGCACTTAACTCCAAGGTAAGGCACTGCAAGTCATATAAACGTCCAGTATGTTCACCGAAACAATACGATGTGGAATGATTTAATAGACTTCCAGTGTAGCTTGATTTAATCAGTGGCTGACTTGAGAGCCATAAACATAGTTTTCATCGACAACAATAACTTTTTGGACAATTTAACATCCATAATTTTCAGAAAATCATACTAATAATCATTTCATCAATTTTTATTCTTAATAACTCTTAGTTTTCTTCAATTCAGGGTAGTAGTTATGTATTGTATAACTATTTTTTATTAGAGGTTATTAGAGGTTCCAACTGGCCCCTTTGTATATTAGTACATTACTGTTTTTATATATGGTGTATTTTCATTGAAATCTACAGGTATTTAAATGATATTCACATTCTTGCCTGGAGTGAACACAAGCAATAACTAAATCAAATGAATATTTGGTGTGGCCACCCTTTGCCTTCAAAACAGCATCAATTCTTCTAGGTACACTTGCACACAGTTTGCTAAGGAACTTGGCAGGTAGGTTGTTCCAAATGCCTTGGAGAACTAACCACAGTTCTATGGATTTAGGCAGCCTCAGTTGCTTCTCTCTCTTCATGTAATCCCAGACAGACTCAATGATGTTGAGATCAGGGCTCTGTGGGGGCCATACCATCACTTCCAGGACTCCTTGTTCTTCTTTACGCTGAAGATAGTTCTTAATGACTTTGGCTCCATGTTTGGGGTCATTGTCATGCTGCAGAATAAATTTGGGGCCAATCAGATGCCTCCCTGTCTCAGCACTGACGAGACCATTAATTCTGACCAAAACCCCAACTCCATTTGCAAAAATGCAGCCCCAAATTTGCATATTTAAAGATTTTTATTGAGGAATAAAAACATAATTCAATACAGACACAAAGCAGAAAATAAAGTATAGGCGGTAATACTGTAATTCTGTAGCAAATAACAGTATTACAATGAGTGATACATAAATTAAGAAATAGAGAAGAAACATGATCGTCAGCACCAGTAAGGTGGGCAATCTACAATCAGGAAGATGTCATCGTTCTTGTTCTGAAAAGAACCAAGAATGGAAGGGTAAGGTAAGTAGAAAGATAAACGTAGAGAAGAAGCAGAGAAGGAGAGAAATACAGGGGAGAGGGGCATAGAAAGAAGGGGGAGAGAAAAGGGAGAGGAGGGTTGGGGACTACCCCAGAACCCGTAGAAAGTGCCACAGAAATAATATAAAAAAGTGCTGCAGCGAGCACGGTCGATCAGGTCACAAATCAAAGGTTCCTAATTACGCATTAGGTCTGGTCAGCCATGGATTCCAAATTTCAAAAAAGGAGCCCAAATCTTGCCTCCTGAATTGAAGCAGTTCTGAGACACTCAAAAGCCACTCCTGTAGGGAGGGAGGGGTGTCTGACCTCCAGCGTCTGGGAATGGGCCGAACAACATTAAGGTCCTTAGAAATGTCAGAGGGAAATATTAAAAGACAGACCATCTCAGGTGAAAGGGAAAGAGTTTTAGAAATGACCGTGACAATCTCAGTCCAGTAGGGTTGTATCTTGTCGCAGGACCACCACAAATGGAACAGTGACCCAGCAGGCTGTCCACAATGCCAACAAATATCTGGCACAGTGGGGTAGAATTTGTGCAAAAGTTCAGGGGATCTGTACTGTCTCGTCACTAGTTAAAAATTAATCTCCGCAGTAAGCGAGTTTCTAGAACTGAAAAGAGCAGATCTGAGGATCTTTTTCCACATAGAATCGTCAATATCCATACCTAAATCTATACCCCACTTAGCTCTGCTGGACACAGCCGGAAGAGGAGAATCAGAAAGGAGAAGGTTATAAAAAGCAGAAGTGTTCATATATTTAGGGATAGGGCCAAGAAATAACCTCTCCAGTGAGGTAAGGTCACGAAGAAGGGAAGTCTTGTCAGGGTGAGACGTAAGTAAGCTGTGTAATTGGCGATATTGTCAGTAAGTTGCCAAGGGCAGATCAAGGGCAACCTGAAGGGTCTTAAAAGGAAGTAGTTGGAAACTCGAAGGTAATATATAGGGAGAGAGGTGTCTCTCTCTTTGCCATGAGAAAAAATCAGCACCGCGGAGTCCAGGCAGAAAGTCTACATTGTAGAGGAGAGGGGTAAGGGGGGAAGGAACAGTGGAGAGGGATGGTGAGAACGCAGTATCATATTCCAAGTTTGTAGAAGAGAGGAAAGGAAAGAGGGAAGCAGAGGCATTAATTTTTTAGGAAGACCAGTCATCCACAGAAGACCCTCCAGGGGACAGAGGAAATCTGATCTCACAGGATCCGGATCCACACCTTGAGGTGGAATGAAACCAGTGCACAAAAAGGGATAAATGGATAGCGTAATAATACTTCGTTATGAGAGGCAAGCCTAAACCACCTTCAGTCCTTCTGAATGTTAAGTCCCTTATTAAACCCCGAGGAGAACCACCTCTCCAGATAAAGGAGTGAAGAAGCCGCTGTACTGAATGGAGAAAGTACCTTGGAAGGCGGATGGGAACCATTTGAAATGTGTATGGTAGTTTAGGGACCACCACCATTTTTAGCAGACTTATCCGACCAGACCAGGACAAATAAAGAAAGGACCACCTCTTGAGATCCTTTTCAAGTGAGCGTAAGATGAGAAGGTAGTTCAGGGAAAATAGAGGGGAGGTGTGTGGGGGAAGAAGCATGCCAAGGTACTTGACTTTTTTCGGAACCCTGTGTAATGGAGTCGTCCTCAAGAGCCTGCAAAAAGCAAGTCTCAGGAGTGATATATAAAGTAGTTCATATTTATCTAAGTTTGGAGAAAAACCAGAGAACTTTCCAAACCGCTCCACTTCTGTAAGGACCTGTTGTAAGGAGTACTCCGGCATAGCCACAGTAAGCATCAAATCATCGGCAAATAAAGCCAGTTTGTGTTCATTAGAGCCCGTAAAGATACCCCTGATCATGCCGTTGGAACGTATGGCATTAGCTAGGACCTCCATAGTAAGGATAAACACCAGGGGGGACAGGGGGCACCCCTGCCGCTTACCGTTAGCAAGCGAGAACGGCCGGGAAAGAAAACTGTTCACCCGAATGCATGCTGAAGGGTTCGTATACAGTGCATTTACCCTAGCTAGAAACTCAGAACCAATCCTGATATGGGACAGGTCGGCATCGACGAAGGGCCACACCACCCTGTCAAACACTTTCTCAGCGTCCACTGCCAAAAAGACAGCATCAATATGGGAACTGTGAATTACATCTACCAGTTGGATAAGCTTGTTGGTGTTGTCCCAGGCCTCTCAAACCGGGACAAAACCAGTTTGGTCTGAAGAGATAAGGAAGGGAAAAAATGGCTTGAGGTTGGTTGCCATGATTTTGGCATAGATTTTAAGATCCGTGTTTAACAACGAAATGGGGCGATCTTTTGGAATCAAGTTGATATGTGCCTCTGAGATTTGGGGATGGTCTGAGAATTTGGAAGCTCATGGAACATCTCCAACAGCAAAGGGAAGAGGACAGATGCAAATTATTTGTAAAAGGACACTTACCTGGTGGCATATCCCTAAGGGCCCGGGTGATATCCTCCAAGGAAAGGTCCTCTTCCAGTGCCTGTGCAGGAGTTAGTTTAGGGGTATTGGGGGAGTGAATGTAGGAGGAAATGTCAGCTTCAGAGAGTAGAAGCAACAAGTGCTGTGCGGACCCCTGGTCAGGGCAGGCATCCATAGATGCCTCCACCTGCCCAATGTCACTCAACAGTTGAGAGATAGCGGCTCCTTTATCCTTCTTCTTTCGCAAGGCATATTGACTAAAAAGGCCACGAACATGGCATTTCAACTTCATTTCAACTGATCGCAGAGGGGGATTGACCCCCGCTAACTGTTACAAGAATGACTTGACAACCACCCATAGTATAATATCATGAATTTAGGGTACTGTGAGATAATTTAGTCTAATTGTTAATACTCACAGCTACAATATAACTATTAATTTATAGTCCTTTAGCCACTTTGCAGATCTTGAACCCACTTTCATGACTCCTGCAGCCTTATCCTCAGCTGCAGCTGTTTGTTTATTTGTTCCTGCACGTTTGTACACCTGTGCCACAATCACTTCTTCCACCACTGTGTCCTTCCCCTGACCCTTGTTTGAGTCTTATTTTGGGGTGCAAGTTACATGTGGCGCTCTCACTTACCATATATCTCTTAGTACTGTGTAGTGTATATGAGATAACCACTTACCATAGGACAGTTTATTGAGTGTGATAGGGTGGTGGGTTATTTTTACTACTTATAGCACATTTTATTTCATGTACAAGTGTACTGAATTCCATTACCAGCAATGACTGAAAGGTAGGCTTGATATTTATTTAATTGTGACTTCAGGAAATTATAAGATACCCTACATGTAAAGCATATAGTGTGATCTTGGCCGAATCATTGGTGGTATATATGTCACCCCTGTCTCAGTCTCATTATCAAATCCAAGTCTGGTTATCTGTAACTAAACAACAAACATATGTTACTAAAGCTAAGATACGGTTGCAAAGGTACTTTGCTTCCCTAATATTAGTTACATTTATTCAGACAGGACTGGGCATTTGAAGAAAAAACAAAGTTGTCACTTCTTCTATTAACACTGTCTAATAATTATAACTAAGCTCTTACTGAAAGACACAACATGTACAAATGCAAACTGGTAATCTTATGTGATATCATAACGGACATTGTACAGACAATTTACAATTTCTCATTTAAACAGCTTCAGGAATCTCTACAAATACCATTTATCTGCATCATTCTCTGAAGATATATGAATAGAAAGATGTCATGTGCCAATTATTCTTATTGGTAGCACCCCGCCTTGATAAAGTGAGATAGCTTCAAAAAATCAAGAGAAAATAAGAAAAAAACCCCACAAAATGTATAGTTTGACTCCTGAAAAACAAAATTGTAGAAGAAAAGTTTGCAGTGTCTGCAGATATTTTGAGTGACTCTATGACATTATTCAAGTCATGCAGTTTACCCTCCAAACCATCTTTCTGCATCTACAGTGATTTGTACTGCTTTGCTATCCAGCTGGCAGCAAAAATCAGTGCAATTTTACCATTTGACTTTGATAATTTCTTCTCACTGATTGCCTGGGTCACATAATCTTGAGCTTGGACCCAAGGGTCTGATGCACCCTCTGTGCATTTTACAATAAGCTCAGGGTTTGAAACATTAGCATTCTTCTTCATTAAACCTTCCCTTATACAGCAGAAGACTATAGTTATTTTACCAAAATTACCAAAAATGTACTAAACAGTATTTTGAATCAGTACAAAATATTATGTATTATCTTATAAATGTATTTCTGTTTCACACCAAATCGCTCATTCTTTGGCTCGCCAATCTGTAAGAAATTCTATCTAGCCCCTCTTACCAAGGGTACAGTTGTTCTTTGGGGTAGGTTGTAACTAAGAAACACACAGATAAGAGATAATAATAAAAATGATTGTATTATGTACAGAATCAAAATACTGTTACAATTTGGATAGTAAATACATGAATAAAACAATATCAGGAGTCACAGAAATTGAAAAAAACGGAATGATAGTGATGCCAGTAAATTATATGATGACAGTCTCCTCACACACTACAGCACAAATCTTGGTTTCTGGTCTTCTCTGCTGGGCTCACATCAGGATTCTCAAGGACAGGTCTTCCTCAGGATGTTGTTCTCTCATGCTGTTCTCTCTTACTGCTCTCCCATGATGTTCTCCTTTACTGCTCTTCTCATGCTCTGATTTCACCCCAAAAATATTCCTCCTTTATACCATTTTTCATATCAGTTAGGTCTGGTGAGTACTGGTCAACTCCACATCTAAACTGACCCTTTCGCACTACACCCACCAGCAATTTCATGGTGACATCAGATGGGGTTAGACTTTAGAAACAGGTTTATCAGAAGCATTTGTTTCTCTATCTGAACTCTTTGTTTAGTTGACAAACAAAAAGAAACAAAAAAGACTATATGGACATCTGTACTCACTCCTTTCTTATTTAACTAGGATAAACCTTCATTTGATTTCTCTTGGCGCCAAGACATGCCCCGTAGTCACTCATTCTTGTACCGCTCTCCAGCCCTTTGGCATACAAACGGCCTTTCTTCACCCCAGTTCCAGTATTTTCATGCATAGTTGAGTCGCTTGGCCTTGTTTCCACGTTGGAGGTATGGCTTTTTGGCTGCAAGTCTTTGAAGACCACTTCTGACTAGACTTCTCGGGTGTCACGGTTTGTTAAAGAACACTAGGTAAGTAAGCTTTATTGAAAATAATGCACAATCACCCCACTCAGGTCCAGATGAGGTCCGTACAAAGTACTTTCCAAATCTGACGCGGGTCAGGGCGAGAATTACACATAGTAGTAAATATGCAAAATATGCGTGATGATCTAGGTTTGCAGGAGAATTTGTAGATAGTGCCAGGAACAAGAATATCCTCAACAGCCCCACACCGCAATAGGTGACACAAGCGATGAGTGACTGAAGGGTAATCCCCTAGAGGACTAGGGATATCGGAGGCAGCACAGATAGTGTACAGGTAGACACTAGACCCTAGACTTCTAGGGTTAAGGTAGGCAACACTGGCAAGGCTCTGGCAGAGAACTGATCCTAGTAGTAGGGTAAACGGAGGCAACACAGACTGGACTATGGCAGCGACTGAGCCCTAGCACGCTAGGGTTAACGGAGGCAATACAGACAGTACTCTGGCAGTGGCTTGACCCTAGAACACTAGGGTTAACGGAGGCAAGACAGACGGGACTCTGGCAGCAACTAGGCCCTAGAACGCTAGGGTTAACGGAGGCAACACGGCTACAACTCTGGCAGAGGCTTGACCGTAGATGCTAGGGTTAACGGAGGCAACACAGACTGGACTATGGCAGCGGGCCTTAGCACGCTAGGGTTAACGGCGGCAGCAGACACCAGATGCTGGCAGTATAATGACCCTAGACCACTAGGGTGAGCGTAGGCAACACGGGCAGAGGTCTGGTACAGACTGGACCCTAGTATGGGGTTACCGGAGGCAACACAGACACTGGTGAGTGATGGAACTCCCACAGGCTCCAGGAGACTATAAGATCGGTAGGCCCAACAGGCGTAATGCGGTAAGCGAGCGGGAGTGAAGGGTACGTAACATAACCGGTTAGTAACCGGTGTCACCCTGATCAGTACTCGGAGGTAATAGCCAGTCCAGTGAGCAACGGAAATAGAACACAACCAGGATGGCACACACGGAATACACAGCCAGTCAGATGGACCACCAGACACTAGCCCAGCCTGACTGGTACAAAAAGGGTAGTCAGCCAGTCCTAGTCAGTAACGGAATCAGATACTCAGCCAAGCCAGTTTGGTACACAAGGAGTTAGTCAGCCAGTCCTTAGTCGGTAATGGAATCAGATACTCAGCCAAGCCATTTTGGTACACAAGGAGTTAGTCAGCCAGTCCTAGTCAGTAACGGAATCAGATACTCAGCCAAGCCAGTTCGGTACACAAGGAGTTAGTCAGCCAATCCAAGGTCAGCAACAGAACCAGATCACAGCGTCAGGAACTAAGCGTAGTCAGGCGAGCCGGGTCATACACGGAAACAGGAACAAGAGCTACTAGTCACAAGATACGGGTACACCATGAAAGGGCAACGTTATAGTGACAGGAGGGTGTATTTAAAGGTAAACCCAGGGAGGAGTAATCAGCACAAAGCCAATAAGAATACAGCCAGGGTAAACCCGGAAGTAACAATGTCGCTCAGACAGAATCACGGCACCGTGATAGTAGCCCCCTCTCAAAGACCCCCCTGTCTTGAGGGGGGTCTAGGCTTAGCTGGAAACTTAGCATGGAATCTGCACAACAATAGTGGTGCATGGATGTCAGAGTGGTTCACCCATGAGCGTTACTCTGGGCCATTTCCCTTCCAGTGCACCAAGTATTGGATCTGTCCACAAAATCTATTAGAGTCTATGATGCTCTGCACTTCATATTCATTGTGATCCTCAATACGCACTGGAGCTGGAACTGCCGGAGAGGTGGCATAGTGGTTACACACCAGGGGTTTGAGGAGGGATACATGGAACACGTTATGAAACCTCATAGAGGCAGGCAACTCTAAGGCATAGGCAACAGGGTTAACTTTGCGGAGCACCCGGAATGGACCCACAAATCGGGGAGCCAACTTGCCACATGGCACTTGCAACTTTAAGTTTTTGGAGGACAACCATACCCGGTCCTCCACTTGGAACACAGGAGCCAGCAGACGTCTATTGTTGGCATGCAGCTGAACTCGTTGAAATGAGTCACTGAGAGAACTCTGGACTTGTGCCCAAGTAGCGCGGAGTTGCCTAATGTGCTCATCTAGAGCCGGAATCTGCTGTGCTTGAAATGTGTCTGGAAGCAAGCACGGTTGGAACCCATAGTTGATGAGAAACGGTGAGCTCCCTGAGGCAGAGCACAGGGCACAATTTCTGGCAAACTCAGCCCATGGCAACAAGTCAGCCCAGTTATCGTGATGGTTGGAGATAAAACATTGTAAAAACTGCTCCAACCCCTGGTTGGAGCGTTCAGCAGCCCCATTCGTCTGGGGGTGGTAGGCAGAGGAAAATAACAACTGGATACCCATTTGGTCACAGAATGCCTCCAGAACCTGGACACAAATTGGCTCCCACGAACAGAAACAAGGACCTTGGGTACCCCATGGAGCTGAAACACTTCTCTAGCAAAAACCATGGCCAGTGTCTTAGCCGAGGGTAAACCGGGGAGTGGCATAAAGTGAGCCATCTTTGAGAATCTGTCAACCACCATAAGAATGACTGTGTAACCATTAGAAGCCAGCAGTTCTCCCATAAAATCGATTGACACATGTGACCATGGGCGATCGCCATTCGTAACAGCCTGCAAGAGCCCCAACGGAAGGTGCCGTAAATGCTGCACAATCCGCCCTTAGCATAGGCCACCAGAACATTCAGGACAATGACCATATTAGTTCATTCTTGCCTACATGGCTGGCAGCACGGGATGCATGATAAGTCTCCATTAACTTAGCCTGAAAGGGTTCAGCCACAAAGCACTTTCCCATGGGTTTCTCTGGAGGGGCATTGGCCTGGGCTGCCAAAATCTCTTGACCCAATGGGGATGTGATGCTGGTGAGTAGAGTGGCAAGGATACAATCCGGAGGTATAATAGGCACAGGTGCAGACTCGGACTCCAGATCTGTACCAAATTGTCTGAATAAGGTGTCCGCCTTAATATTCTTAGTGCCCAGTAAGTATGATACTATGAAATTATAACGTGACAGGAACAAGGCCCATCTGGCTTGTCTAGGGGATAACCTTTTAGCCTCCGAGAGGTAGGTAAGGTTTTTATGGTCTGTAAGAATTAGAATTGGTGCCCTAGTGCCCTCTAACAGATGGCGCCACTCACGAAGTGCCAAAATGATCGCCAATAATTCGCAATCCCAAATATCGTAGACATTCTGGGATTTAGACTTTTTTTTTTTTTTTTAAAAATCCACATGGTATTCAGGTCTTTCCAGGGCCCGATCTTTGTGACAGTACTGCTCCTACACCAGTCTGGGAGGCATCCACTTCCAGAGTAAATGGCAAACCAGGTATAGGATGTGACATAACTGGTGCTGAGGAGAATGCTGACTTCAGGGAATCAAATGCCTTTACTGCTTCAGGGGACCACACTGAAGCATTAGCACCCTTGTTCGTCATGTCAGTCAATGGTTTTACAATCATAGAGTAGTCACGAATAAATTTTCTATAATAATTTGCAAAGCCCAGGAACCACTGCAAGGGCTTCAGGCCAATGGGACGTGGCCACTGCAACACAGCAGAAAGTTTGTCTTTGTCCATGGCAATGCCATCTTTGCCAATCACGTAGCCTAGGAATGGCACCCTGGATCTATGGAATTCGCACTTATCCAGTTTGCAAAATAACTTATTTTCTCTCAACCTCTGTAGTACTGCTTTAACATGTGCCCAGTGTGTCTCCAGGTCAGCAGAATAAATCAGAATTTTGTCCAGGTAGACCACTACGCAGGACTGGAACATATCCCTAAGGACGTCGTTGATAAACTCTTAGAAAACCGCCTGGGCATTGCATAGCCCAAAGGGCATCACTAAATACTCGTAATGCCCTGTTTGAGTGTTAAAGGCGGATTTCCACTCGTCACCTTCTTTTATTCTGACTAAATTATATGCCGCCCTTAAGTCGAGTTTGGTGAAAATGGAAGCGCCCTTGAGTTGATCAAACAATTCAGTTATGAGCGGAATGGGGTAGGCATTCTTGATCATTATCTTATTCAGACCCCTATAATCGATACAGGGTCTGAGTTCCCCATTTTTCTTTTCTACAAAAAAGAATCCAGCCCCCGCGGGCAAGGAAGACTTATGAATTATGCCCCGGGCTAGGGCATCAGAGATATACTCCTCCATTGCCTGATTTTCCTCACAGGACAATGGGTAGGTTCTACCCTTAGGCGGCATTGAACTGGGCACAATATTTATAGCACAGTCATATGGGCGATGCTGTGGCAAGGTGCTAGCCTCTCCCTTACTGAATACATCGCTGAATAATTGGTATTCTAGTGGTAAGGAGGGAGAGGTACACAGAATCTTGGTAGGTTGGTGTAAACAATGTGTCGAACAGAACTCAGACCAGGCCAGAATCTCGCAGGATCTCCAATCTATTCTGGGGTTGTGTGTTTGCAGCCATGGGAGGCCCAGAATGATTGCATAGTGTGGAGACTGAATGATCTGGAACTTCAGTGTCTCCGTGTGGAGGGCTCCAATGCGAATTATCAATGGACAGGTCTCCTAGGTGACCTGGGGAGGTACCAAAGGTCTCCCATCAATGGCCTCAATATTCAGTGGAGATTCCATCACAACCAATGGGATATTCTGACGGCTAGCAAAGTCTTTGTCCATAAAATAACCGGCCGCGCCGGAATCAATCAAGGCGGAGGCAACAAAGGACGACCCAGCCCAAGATACCGGGACCTCCACCATGGGTTTATTCTGGGTGCCCTCTGGGGACTGGTGTACTCCACCTAGGATCTGTCCCCTACAAGATCCTAGGTGCGTTCGTTTCCCGCCTCACTGGACATGATCGCAAAATGTGGCCAGACTTGCCACAATACAGGCACAAGCCTTGTCTGCGTCAGAACAGTCGTTACTCTTTGGATAGACGGGTGAACCCGAACTGCATAGGTTCACTACTACAGTTTGTTGTGCCTGGAGGCATGGGAGGAGAGGGAGGTATGGGTGGGCAATTAAGGTTAGGCAACCCACCAGTGGTTGGCCTCTGCTTGCGGTCTTTATAGAGACTCCTCTCCCATATGCAGGTATCAATTAATGTAGTCAGTTCAATGAATCTGTCCAGCCCATCTGGTAATTCACGTGCAGCTATCTCGTCCTTTATTTTGTCATCGAGGCCTTGTGCAAACGCTGCCACAAGTGCCTCATCGTTCTAGCCAACCAGTGCAGCGAGTGTGCGAAATTCTATTGCATAATCCGCAACCATCTGTGCGCCCTGCTGGATTCTCATCAATCGTTTTGCTGCAGAGGTGGCTCTCCCAGGAAACTCGAATACACTATGGAAGGCCCTTATGAATGCATTAAAGTTTGCAGTAATAGGCTTGCCTGTCTCCCATATTGGGTTCGCCCAGGCTAGAGCTTGACCAGTAAACAATGTAATCATGAATCCCACCTTACTTCTCTTGCTCGGAAATGCCTGGGGTACCAGTTCCAAAAAAACTTCTAGCTGGTTTAGGAAACCCCAGCATAAGGTGGGATCCCCATCATATCTCAATGGGAGAGGAGCAGTTGCAGACAAACCTCTATTCACCGTACTGGGAGTCATAGTCTGTGCCATTGGTGCCAAAACTGGGGTGGCCACCGATGCCTGCACAGGTTTGTCTAGGTGAGCAGTACGCTCCAAGATGGTCTGCACGGCCAGAGATAATTGATCCAGACGTTGCTCATGTGCATCCATTCTCCAATGGATATTCTGAGAGCTACCTTCACCTGAATTCACCTGAGGTCATTGGCCCTTTCGTACTGTCATGGTTTATTAAAGAACAGTCATACAGGTAAGGTTAAAATAATGCACAATCGCCCCACTCAGGTCCAGATGAGGTCCGTACCAAGTACTTTCCAAATCTGACGCGGGTCAGGGCGAGAATCACACACAGTAGTAAATATGCAAAATAAGTGTGATGATCTTGGACTTGCAGGAGAATTCGTAGATAGTGCCAGGAACAAGAATATCCTCAACAGCCCCACACCGCAATAGGTGACACAAGCGATGAGTGACTGAAGGGCAATCCCCTAGAGGACTAGGGATATCGGAGGCAGCACAGATAGTGTACAGGGAGACACTAGACCCTAGACTTCTAGGGTTAAGGTAGGCAACACTGGCAAGGCTCTGGCAGAGAACTGACCCTAGTAGTAGGGTAAACGGAGGCAACACAGACTGGACTATGGAAGCGACTGAGCCCTAGCGCGCTAGGGTTAACGGAGGCAGCAGACACCAGATACTGACAGTATAATGACCCTAGACCACTAGGGTGAGCGTAGGCAACACGGGCAGGGTCTGGTACAGACTGGACCCTACTATGGGGTTACCGGAGGCAACACAGACCCTGGTGAGTGATGAAACTCCCACAGGCTCCAGGAGACTATAGGAGCGGTAGGCCCAACAGGCGTAATGCAGTAAGCGAGCAGGAGTGAAGGGTACGTAACGTAACCGGTTAGTAACCGGTGTCACCCTGATCAGTACGTGGAGGTAATAGCCAGTCCCGTGAGTGATGGAATTAGAAACTCAACCAGGTCGGCACACACGGAATACACAGCCAGTCAGATGGACCACCAGACACTAGCCCAGCCAGATCGGTACAAACAGGGTAGTCAGCCAGTCCTAGTCAGTAACAGAATCAGATACTCAGGAAAGCCAGTTTGGTACACAAGGAGTTAGTCAGCCAGTCCTAGTCGGTAACGGAATCAGATATTCAGCCAAGCCAGTTCGGTACACAAGGAGTTAGTCAGCCAATCCAAGGTCAGCAACGGAATCGGATCACAGGAGCGTCAGGAACTAAGCATAGTCAAGAGAGCCGGGTCATACACGGAAACAGGAACAAAAGCTACTAGTCGTAAGATACGGGTACACCACGAAAGGGCACCGGTATAGTGACAGGAGGGCGTATTTAAAGGCAAACCCAGGGAGGAGTCATCAGCACAGAGCCAATAAGAATACAGCCAGGGTAAACCTGGAAGTAACAATGTCACTCAGACAGAATCACGGCACCGTGATATCCGGACAGTAGAATGGTGTACTAGTATCCCACTGTTCTGCCAATTCTGAGTGGATGGCACTGCTGGACATCTATTGATTGTGAAGGGAAGTAAGCATGATGTGTCTTTCATCTGCTGTACTAAGTTTCCTTGGCCAACCACTGTGTACGGTCCTCAACATTGCCAGTTTCTTTATGCTTCTTCAAAAGAGCTTGGACAGTACATCTGGAACCCCCTGTCTGCCTGGGAGTGACTTTGCTACCTTGTGTCTTGTTGTTGTGCTCAGTCTTGCCATGGTGTATGACTTTGACATTAAACTCTCTTCAGCAAGCTCATCTTGTTAGCTGAGTTTGGCTGTTCCTCACCTTGTTTTATTCCTCCTACACAGCTATTTCTGTTTCAGTTAATGATTATATTTCAACCCACATGTTATATTGATCATTAGCACCTGTCTGGTATAATTGTTTAAACATACACCTGACTATATGCCTACAAAATCCCTGAATTTGTGCAAGTGTATCTAGAAGAATTGATGCTGTTTTGAAGGCAAAGGGTAGTCACACCAAATATTGATTTGATTTAGATTTTTCTTCTGATAATTCAGTATGCATTTTGTTAATTGATCAATATAAACTATTAACACGTCTATTTTTGAAAGCATTCTTACTTTACAGCATTATTTCACACTTTTACACATTACTGTGTGTATATATATATATATATATATATATATATATATACACACTTTTTGAGGTCTAGATGAGAACTTTTGTATGCATTATATATTTACTAGTATGGAAGCCTGTATAAACGGGCTAAAGTGCACCCAGCTTCCCCGGCTGCTGCCCCGGAGCCGAGAGCAGAGACATGACGTGAGCTGTCCGGAGTGGAGCAGCATGTTCGGCGAACATGCTGATCCTTAGCGGGGAACTCCAGACAGCTCACTGCGAAGCTCCCTGTGTGCGAAACCACATATGCACAGTAGAGACTCTCTACTGCGCATGTGCGGTTACGGCTCACAGTGAGCGACACATTCTACCACTTTATGTTATAGGATGCCTCCACTCTCATGGAGACTAGGCCTGACTAGGAGGATAGCTCAAGAAAAGGGCAGGTCTCTGTGTCCCAAATGTAGTTTCTTATGTAGTTCCAAATGTCTCACCCTCTTCCCACCATAACTTGGAGATCACTCATCCTACCTTTTATGCAAATATGTTAAAGTGTTAGTAATGTCCAACAATTTCTTTTAATAAATTTGTAGAGGCTAAAAAAAGATTATCGTTGCCACAAACCCCATCTTTCAAACCGCTATGGTTTGAGAGATATTGGCAATGAAAGTACCCCCTTCCCTCCCCTTCTCCTGACGTCAGTGTCTAGCTGACAGCAGGAGATCCCAGTCCGGTGATCAGCCGGTGGCTCTGAAGCAGAGCTGAAATCCCGGTATTAGAAAATAATTACTTAATTAGAAAGTGTGCTGAGGGTACAGGTTGCTTCACGATACATTGGAGACCTCTCTAGCATTCAAGGGGTTAAAACGCTCTATTAAACTGCATGGAAATTTAGGAATGTTTTTGTCCCCTGTGGTGCAGTTGGTTTACTCCAGAATAACTACAGTTTTTATAAGTATGGGCCATGTTTGTTTTAAGCCAAAAGAAACTGATAAATGGCCTTGCTATTTAGTCCCTATCAGCTTTTATACTCTTCTGGTTATCACCGCCTTGTAATTCTTTGATTGTCCGAGACAGTGTAAGCACTAGGCAAACTAGGCAGCCTAATTGGGGCAGAATTGCAGGGGAGACTGCACAGAAATTTCTAGGGATTGTACGCTTGCCATGATTTCAAAAATATTTCCAGGGACGCTTTTCCCCTGGCCAGTTATATTACAGAGCATCACTAGTGTTTTTCCTGTGTCTTATACATGCTGAGGTGCAGTCTGATCCCCTATAACACCCGATTTCTGCTTTCAGAAGGGGATCAGAAAGCCATGTACAAGACACAGGAGGAGGAAGACTCCACACAAGAAGAAGAAGTAATCTGCCCGCAGAGATAATGTAAAGAGTTACATAGTAAACTAGAAATCCAGAAGTCCATCAAGTCCAACCTTTGCTGCAGTATTTCTCAGAAATTCTCTAAGAATTGCATAACCCTTCCAAATCCATGGTATTATTAGTCTATTTACCAGAACTTTCACTCCATTAACACATAGTATAACCCTATATGTCCCATTCTGCTTCAAATATATCTGATCTTGTCTTAAATGAATCCATTGTGTCTGCCATTAGCACAGCCCTAGGCAAAGAATTCCACAATTTAACAGACCTTACTGTAAAGAACCCATTCGTTTGCTGAAGCTGAGACCTACTTTCCACTAATCTTAAGTGGGGGGTATTTATTTAACTTGGAATGAAAGATTCACTATAGAGATCCTTGTATTGAACTTGCATATGCTTGTACAACGTAACAAGATCTCCTCTCTAGAGAAAAATAAAACAAGTTTGGTTAGAACAGTGGTTCTCAACCTGTACCCTCAGGGCCCACTTACAAACCAGATCTTGTGGATTTTCCTGCTAGAGCACAGGTGTAGTGATCAGAGGTTCAGCCAATTTGATTAACTCTCCTGTGGTCTAACAAGGAAATCATCAAATCCTGGCCTGTTAGTGGGCCTCGAGGGCACGACTGAGAACCACTGGGCTAGACATTCTTCATACTTTACTTGCTTCATCCCCTTAATTAACTTTGCTTCTCTTCTTTGAGTTCTCTCCAAATCTGCCCTGCATATTTCAGGTGAGGGCTTACCATTGACTTGTTCAGTGGCAAAATTATGCTCTCCACACTTGCATCAATGCCCCTTTTTATACAGGATAGTATTTTGTTTACTTTTAGTATTACTGTTTGACACTGATCACTGTTACCAAGTCTGCAATTTACAAGTACTCCGAGACCATTATCTAGCAATGAGTATTCTAGAATGCTTCCATTACATTCATAAGTAGCATGCTTATTTTACTTACCAAATGCATAAGATTACACTTTCCTAAATTACATATTATATTCCATTTGTTTGCTCAATCTGCTATTTTATGTAAATAATGTAGAAAACTAAAATCCTGTATTAAGTTTTTTACTTTATATAATTTAGTGTCATCTGCAAATATTGAAATTGTATTCCTATACCTACTTCCAGGTCATTTATAAACATGTTAAAATGTTAAATAGCAGTGGACTAAGTACTGAACCCTGAGTTACTCCACTCTCAACTTTAACTGTACAGGAGAATACTCCATTTACAACAATACAATGGGGGGATTCACTAAGCGGTATTAAATGGTGATAAAGTGGAGATGACTTCTCCAGTTTATCACTTATCCAGTTCCTATGTTATTCTATAGAGCCTATTCACAAAAGTCTCCAAAGCTGAAGAAATTTTAGTGCATAGGATCCACAGAATAACATAGGAATTGGAGAAGTGATTTCCACTTTATCACTTCTTTATCATTGCTTATTGAATCTCCCCCAATGTTTCCTATCCTTCTACCAATTTCCCATTAAATGTCTAGGCTTCTGTTTTGCACTGTATCAAAAGCCTTTGCAAAATCCAGATATACTACTTTTACTGTTTGACCGTTATCCAGGTTCCTACTTTCTTCTTCATAGAAGCTCAATAAATTTGCTTGGCAAGCTCTATTGCTCATAAAACCAAGTATTTCCTTATCCTCTTTAACCAACTTACCCATCTTAATTTATATTATGGCCAGTGTTCTCCTTCACGTTGTTTGCTGTGTATGTATTTTCAATCTTTGTTTCAGTCCCTCAATTTCAAGGGGCAGTAAAGACTCATATGGACCTGTTACCTACAAGCCTTTAGATTCACTAAATGTATCTATTTAAACTGTATTGTCATCATCCACTGTTAATATTGTTTTGTATCCTGCTCAGCCACACTTCCAGGGATTTTGTGCTCCTCCTCAGCTCCTTTTCTATTGGGCGACTCGTCCTTTTATACCTGTCTCACTCTCAGGTGAGAGATCTTTCGATGAGTTCCTGTTGAGTATTCCTGAGATTGATCTGCTACTACCATTTTCATCTGGCTTGCTCCTGACCTCGCTTTTGTTGACTCCATTGGTACTGCCTCCTACTCTACTCCTACTGACATCACTTCTGCTTGACTCCTTTGGTTCCGTCTACCACTCTGTATTTGACCTAGCCTGAATATCTCATTCGACTTAACTCTCTACCTTGGTACTGAAACTGTAACAGGAGCCGAAGGAGGAGCACACCGGATCGTCCTCTCCCTGCAATGGTAGTTCTAAGGACACCGGGTCTCCCTCAACCATTGTTCCTGGTCTCTCCCTCTTGACACTGGATAGGCGCTACCGTATGCACCGGTCGAAGGATGGCCAGACCAGTCGTCGACTCGGAGAGTTGTAGAAGAACACTTGGGGTTGACTCCATGTCGAACTGGCAAAACAGGAACGGGGCATATAGAGTGAATAGCTGTACTCCCGGTCTCAGGCTTGAACAAAGTCCATGCCGATGAGTTAGACAGCATACGAATCCCCAAGTTCCGACTTGGCTTCAGATTCGCAGGTAGCTGGCAGTGGACGGTCGACGATACAGGGTGCTTTGCCTGGATGGGTTTCAGAGAGGATGCTTTCAACCACCCAAGAATAAAGACACCAGGACTCCTTCTTAGTTCCAAACAACTAACTCTCTTTATTGAACATAACTCCGATTTATATACAGTTCACATGGGACATTGCAGGAGATGTAATGCAATCACAGTACAGTAGGCATAATACAGACACAGTGGATACAGTAGGTCACAGCAAATGGTAACAGGCATCACATAATGGGAGCATTCATGGAGATAATAAAATCACAACACCTAATACAAAAGACTAACAACAGAAGGCTCAGGTTTGCACAATGGGGCAGATGTGCGTGGATTAATACACAAAGGGCTTGGCTTAGGGTGGTTTAGGGTGAACTATTGAACAAAAGGGCTTGAGGGGATGCAATACACAGCTTGGTAAAATGGCCAGGGGTTGAAGCAATTTGCCGACTAGTTTGCATCTTTGGCTTCAACCCTGGCCAACCAGATCGTACAGTGGGTCCGCTGGTTGACCAATCCCTGAGCCACCTACTTTTTGCCATGTTAGGTCTATGGGAGACCTTGAAATGTCCTGCTCAGGGACTCGACCCATCAGGCGTCGACCCACTGTGCCCACCACCGAGTGTTCGATGCGGTGTCGACTATTCGAACACCAAGGCGGGGGACCTTCGACTGGTTGTTGTCGAAAGTGTAGCCCAGCAGTGTATTACACAGTCCCTCTGAACTGTCACCCAGTTGCAGGAATCCTGCAAGAGAGGGAGTGCTGGGGAGCGTCGCTAGGGTGCGTAGCTGGTCGAGCGTGGGCTGCCTATTGACAAGCTTTGCTGCGGCTACGGCCGGTTAAAGATGCCAGCCGCAAGGCTGGATGACTCGTCCCAGAGGAGCTGGAAGCAAGCCCAGGATAGCCTGACAATAAACAGCACAATCTCTCCTGCAGGGGAGAGCGCTGGCTAGGGAACGTTGTGTGGGGTGCGTCGCTGGGGTGCGTAGGCCAACAAGTGGCTGAAACTCTCCAGATGAAGGTAAAGGAGTCAGACTAGGTGAGTGGTCTGCGACAGGCCAGAAGTAACCTCTGAATAGACGACGGCAAGCAAGGTCTACGCCGTCTGGCTAGGAGAACCCCCAATCGGCTGGCAAAGAATGGTCAAGACCAGCAGGGTCATACACCGTCTGGACAAGATGGGCGAACTCAGCAGGCAAAGGATGGTCAAGACTAGCAGGGTCATGCACGGGACAAGTAGGCAAGCTCGGCAGGCAAAGGATGGTCAAGACTAGCAGGGTCATACACGGAAATGAGAAGGCTAACTCGGCAGGCAAAAGGATGGTCAAACTAGCAGGGTCATACACAGAGATGAGAAGGCTAACTCGGCAGGCAAAAGGATGGTCAAACTAGCAGGGTCATACACAGAGAAGCCAGGAGTCTGAGCTGGGCGAGACTAGCACACAAGGGAGGCTCAAGAACTGTACAGCACTTTGAGCGCAGAAGAAGTAGTGCCTCAGGCTTCAGGAACACTATAACAGTGCACCGAAGCCGGGGATCGGCACACAGATATAGGCGTCGCGTGCAACGTCATCCGCACGCGACGCATGGTATTCATGAGAAAGCGCCCGAGACCAGGAAGCCGCCCGCGCATGCGCACAAGGCGGCAGCCGCTGCGGGAGACCGACCGGGCGAAGACCGGAGCAGGGAGTCGGCGGGTAGGTGACACTGCCCCACCCCCAAGGGGCGCCTCTGGAGCTCAAACAGCCAGCCCTGCGGAGCGGGAGCGACGAAAGGCGCGGACCATGGCCGGAGCGTGCACCTCCGAGGAGGGAACCCAGGACCTTTCTTCGGGACCGTAACCCTGCCAATTAACCAAATACTGAAGACGACCACGAACCCTGCGGGAGTCCAGGATGGCATCAATGATGTATTCCTCCTGGCCATCCACCGTAACGGGAGCCGGAGGAGAAGGGGCTACAGCAGGCATAGATGAAGGTAGAAATGCCTTGAGCAGGGAAACGTGGAAAACAGGGTGAATGCGAAGACTCCTGGGTAACGCCAATCTATAGGAGACCGGAGAGAGCCTACGCAGGACCCGATAAGGACCCAAGTACCGGGGACCCAGCTTGTCAGATGGCTGGGCGAGCCGTATATGTCTGGTGGAGAGCCATACCCGATCGCCGATTCGATAGAGAGGCGCCGGAGTCCGACGACGATCGGCAGCGATCTTGTGACGCACCTGAGCGGAAAGCAAGGAGGCGCGCAAGGACTGCCAATGGGAGGCAAGGGACTGCACCCTGCTCTCCACCGCGGGTACTAGAGAGGTGCCCGGAGATAGCAAAAGCACTCGAGGGTTGTAACCGAGGGCGGCAAAAAATGGGGAGCAACCTAGGGAGGTATGACGGAGGGAGTTATAGGACAGTTCCGCCAAAGGCAGTAAGGAAACCCAATTGTCCTGCTGGTGGTTGCTGTATGTCCGCAGGAAGTGTTCCAGATTCTGGTTCAGCCTCTCAGTCTGTCCGTTGGTCTGCGGATGATAAGCCGAAGAGTGATGAAGAGTCACACCCAAACGGGAGCAAAAGGATCTCCAGAATCTAGACACAAACTGGGTGCCCCTGTCTGAGGTTATGTGCAGGGGAACTCCATGAAGGCGTACAACCTCAGATAGAAAGATCTCGGCCAGTTCCGGAGCCGACGGTAGTTTGGACAGAGGGATGAAATGCCCCTGCTTAGTAAATCGGTCGATCACGACCAGAATAGTGGTCTTCCCCGCAGATAGGGGTAGGTCCACCACGAAGTCCATGGACAAATGGGTCCAAGGAAGAGACGGTACCGGTAGCGGTTGTAACAAGCCCACCGGACGGGTGTGTGGAACCTTCATGCGGGCACACACTTCGCAAGAGGATACCAACGAGCTGACGTCCGAACGACAGGTAGGCCACCAGAAGTAGCGCGTGAGCAGATCTAAGGTCCGATCAACCCCTGGATGACCAGCCACGGGGGAGCAATGAGCCCAGGACAACACCTCAGCGCGGTATGGTTCAGGAACAAACAATTGTGCCGAAGGGACATGAGACCCCAGAACCGAAGAGGACTGAGCCTCACGGATTTTCCGAAGAGTGACGGTGGAAATGGCACTCAGGATCAGCGAGGATGGAATGATGGGTTCCGGATCAGAATCTGGGAGAAACACTGCCTTACACTGTCTGGACAAGGCATCGGCCTTTTTGTTCTTGGTCCCAGGGATGTACGTAATAGTATAGTTGAACCGTGAGAAGAAGAGAGACCACCGAGCCTGTCGGGCATTGAGTTGTTTGGCCGTGGCTAGATAGGCAAGATTTCGGTGATCCGTCAGAATAGTAACAGGATGTGCGGACCCCTCGAGGAGATATCGCCACTCCTGTAGGGCTAACTTCACGGCCAGCAATTCTCTATTTCCGGTGTCATAGTTACGTTCTGCCGGAGAGAATCGACGTGAAAAGTAGCAACACGGTCGTAAGGTACCAGAAGAACCTATCCGCTGAGACAAAACAGCCCCGGCTGCAGCGACTTCCACGGTGAAAGGAGACGCAGGATCTGGATACAAGAGAAGCGGAGCCGAGGTGAAGGCCTGTTTGAGGACCCGGAAGGCAGTAAGTGCCTCTGGGGGCCATATGCGAGGATCGGAGTCTTTACAAGTCAGGCGTACGATGGGCTGGATGATCCTGGAAAAGTTCCTGATGAACCGCCTGTAATAATTGGAGAAGCCCACGAACCGCTGCACCCCCTTGAGGGTGCGAGGAACCTGCCAGTCCAGAACAGCACTGACTTTGCTGGGATCCATGGCTATACCTGAGGCAGACACTATATATCCCAAAAAAGGGAGAGAAGATTTCTCGAAGCTGCACTTCTCTAGCTTGGCGTACAGGCGATTAGCCCTCAGGCGAGACAAAACGACCCGTACATGCTCTCGATGTTCCGTCAAAGAGGCAGAGTAAATTAGTATATCATCCAGATATACGATGACGTACTTGAGCGGCAGGTCCCGGAATACGTCGTTTACCAACGCCTGAAATACCGCAGGGGCATTGCACAGGCCAAAAGGCATCACGAGATACTCGTAATGCCCAAAGCGAGTATTGAAGGCGGTCTTCCACTCGTCTCCTTTTCGTATACGTACCAGGTTATAGGCCCCACGTAGATCCAGCTTGGTGAATACAGTGGACCCACGGAGCCTGTCTAGGAGTTCAGGAATAAGAGGCAAGGGATAGGTATATCTCCGTGTAATTGCATTGAGACCCCTATAGTCAATGCACGGGCGGAGAGAGCCATCCTTCTTCTTTACGAAAAAGAACCCTGCTCCAGCAGGAGAAGAGGAGGACCGGATGAAACCCCTGGCTAGGTCCTCACGAATATAGTCCTCGAGAGCCGCAGTCTCAGGCAAGGAAAGTGGATACGTCCGTCCCTTAGGGGTGAGGAGCCAGGTAGAAGCTCAATGGCACAATAGTACTCCCGATGTGGGGGGAGGACCTTAGACCTGGTCTTGGAGAAAACATCCAGGAAGGAGCGATAAGGCGTAGGCACCGGGAAAGGCCCCTCCGTGGGTGGGGAATCAAGATCCACAGAAGAAAGTGAAAGGACAGAAGAAGCGTCGTGGGTAAACACCAGTGAAGAAGCTGCCCAATCAATCCTGGGATTGTTCTTTACCAACCAGGGGTGACCCAGGATGACCGGCGTCATGGAGGAATGAATAATATCAAATTCCACGGACTCGACATGAGTGGAAGCGACTCGTAATGTCAAGGGAATGGTCCTGTGGGTAATACGGCCAGTACCCAGGGGAGAACCATCGACTACGACGATGCCAACGGACGGAGTTCTAGGAACCAAGGGTATGTCGTGCTGCAGGGCAAAGGAGTGATCAAGGAACGAACCGGCCGCACCGGAGTCCACCAAGGCCCTAGTAGAAAGAGACCCGGTGTGCCAGGTAAGGGAGACAGGAACAGTCAGCCGTGGATTTCGCATGGAGGGGTATGACGCATGACTTAGGGGAATCCCCTCCACTCCTCCTAAGTCCTGTCGTTTCCCGGCTTGTTGGGACACAACCGGGCTATGTGTCCCGATCCCCCGCAATACAGGCAGAGGCCTGAAGAACGACGCCTAGCCTTCTCCTCCTCAGGAAGGCGGAAAACACAACCTATTTCCATAGGTTCCGAAGCGGTCTCATGGGTTGCCGCAGGAGGGTTGTGGAACTTGGGCGCTAGGCGCACCATAGAACGTGCCAAAGGGCGTCGTGACCGTTCCCTCTCTTGTCGTCTTTCCTGTATGCGGGTCTCCAGAGATGAGCACAGAGAAATCAAACCCTCAAGGGACTCGGGTATGGGTCGGGTGGTCAGCTCGTCCTTCAGACGATCGGAAAGACCGCGACGGAAGGCTGCTTTCAAGGCCCCATCGCCCCAATCCGTCTCGTACGCCAAGGTGCGGAATTCGATGGCGTACTGTGAAAATGGCTGGTGGCCTTGTTGCAGGTCAAGGAGAGAAGCCTCCGCCATAGCTCGTCTTCCAGGAACGTCAAAGACAGACCGAAAAGCAGCCAGGAAATTATCACAATCCTGTAGGAGAGGGGATTGACGATCCATAAGCGGAGACACCCAGGCCAAAGCTTGTCCCCGTAGCAAGGAGATGATAAAAGTTACACGAGCCTGATCAGAAGCGAAAGCCTCGGGTTGACTTCTGAAATGAAGGAAGCACTGATTCAGGAACCCGCGCAGGAGCTTGGCATCACCCTCAAACTTATCCGGAAGGGGTATACGAGTGGGCAGAAAGGCCTGAGCAACAGGAGGAGAGACAGGCCCAGGGATAGGCGTAGGAGTAGCGGGACCGGATGCCTCCAAACGAAGCTGCATACGCTGAAGCATGGCCGTTATGGAATCCAGTTTCTGGTCCAAGCACTGTATCTTGGAGGAATGCCGGTCCAGGACAGCTGCTTGTTGGAGTACCGCTTGCGAGAGATCCTCTGGATCGATCGACATCGTAGTTATTGGCACTGTTATAACTGTCACCCAGTTGCAGGAATCCTGCAAGAGAGGGAGTGCTGGGGAGCGTCGCTAGGGTGCGTAGCTGGTCGAGCGTGGGCTGCCTATTGACAAGCTTTGCTGCGGCTACGGCCGCTTAAAGATGCCAGCCGCAAGGCTGGATGACTCGTCCCAGAGGAGCTGGAAGCAAGCCCAGGATAGCCTGACAATAAACAGCACAATCTCTCCTGCAGGGGAGAGCGCTGGCTAGGGAACGTTGTGTGGGGTGCGTCGCTGGGGTGCGTAGGCCAACAAGTGGCTGAAACTCTCCAGATGAAGGTAAAGGAGTCAGACTAGGTGAGTGGTCTGCGACAGGCCAGAAGTAACCTCTGAATAGACGACGGCAAGCAAGGTCTACGCCGTCTGGCTAGGAGAACCCCCAATCGGCTGGCAAAGAATGGTCAAGACCAGCAGGGTCATACACTGTCTGGACAAGATGGGCGAACTCAGCAGGCAAAGGATGGTCAAGACTAGCAGGGTCATGCACGGGACAAGTAGGCAAGCTCGGCAGGCAAAGGATGGTCAAGACTAGCAGGGTCATACACGGAAATGAGAAGGCTAACTCGGCAGGCAAAAGGATGGTCAAACTAGCAGGGTCATACACAGAGATGAGAAGGCTAACTCGGCAGGCAAAAGGATGGTCAAACTAGCAGGGTCATACACAGAGAAGCCAGGAGTCTGAGCTGGGCGAGACTAGCACACAAGGGAGGCTCAAGAACTGTACAGCACTTTGAGCGCAGAAGAAGTAGTGCCTCAGGCTTCAGGAACACTATAACAGTGCACCGAAGCCGGGGATCGGCACACAGATATAGGCGTCGCGTGCAACGTCATCCGCACTCGAAGCATGGTATTCATGAGAAAGCGCCCGAGACCAGGAAGCCGCCCGCGCATGCGCACAAGGCGGCAGCCGCCGCGGGAGACCGACCGGGCGAAGACCGGAGCAGGGAGTCGGCGGGTAAGTGACATGAACCAGAAGCTACTCTTCGAGTCGCCGACACTCGCAGTCAAGGCAGTCTATGTGTTTCAGTCTCTTTTGTGGCGCTGCCTGCTGATAAGTGGTCTAAATGTCCTTGTGGTTAGAAATAATGGGCTGAGAATTCGAACGCCCAGGGCAGGCTTCCAGTAACGGACAATGATCCGTTACAGCAACCTCGACTGACTCCCGGCTTTGACTTCAGCTTACTACAACTCAGACTCCTCTCCCAGCATTCGCCTGGCTGCTGAGATACCCTTATTCATCAGAGACTTTGGCCTGCCTCTGACTGTATATTGGTCAAATCTTGCTTTGTCCTGTCGCCAAGAGGTGCACGTATGTCAGAGGTCCCAGAGACTTTTCAATATATCGTGCATTCTCCAAACCTTGATCTGTCTATTTGTCAAAAGTTGCATATACGCCAGAAGTCCCAGAAAGTGTTCAACAGACTATGCATTCACCAAACCTGGCTTCCTCCATCTGCAAAGGGGTGCACGCAAGCTAGAGCTCCATTGTGTACGACAGACTGCACATTCGCCAAGTCTACTGTCATTTTCTAAGTCTCAGCTTATTCTACAATCAGTTTAATTCACGCTTCGTCCACTTCACTTCAGACCTCCTTGCCCTGTCAAAGTCCAGATTCATTTGTTCCTGACCACCTGATCATCCTGTTCTGGTCTACAAGGTTTCTGTCCCGAGACTTACAGTGCAATATTCAACGGCTGCCTGATTCTATCCTGGTCCTGGCCCCAGCTTAACCGGGGTCAGACATCTGGTTTTGCGACCAGCAACTTTACCTCAGCTGGCCACAGCAAGGATTCACCAGGGACTGTCAACACTCACCAGCAGCTCTCTCAGTCCTTTGCACCCAAGCATCCTACTGCACTCAGAGTCCATAAAAAACTTTTCCATTTCCTACCAGAGACTGTGTACCTGCCAGACAGTTCTACCCATCTCCTCATATCTGCCCTAGTTTCCACTTGTCAGGGGTCCTGGAGAAACTACCACACGATCCACCTCTCTTCATCTAACGGGGTATTCCTCATCCTAGGAATAGCCCTGGCAGAAATAAATTAAAGTTGAGGAATAATCATGCAAGTCATTTCAAGGTGGGTCCTCCCACCAAGGTGAAGATTGGTGGCAGGTCCTCTTTAAATAATCTAAATTAATTTTCCCCTTGCCATATGCTTCATTATATTTGCATTTAACCACATTGGATGTGATCTACATTTTACATTTAATCCCCAAGGGAATTTACTGCTGATTATATTTCCCCAGCCTAAATCTGAATTGTCCATTTTTTCCTCAGCATTTTTCCTTTAAATAATTTATTCCAGCCTATCCAATGCTTTGATTCTGTTACATTTTGAACTTTGACTGTTTAAAATTAGGAGACCTGGTTTAACCTATAACTAGTGATGAGCGAGCACCCCAATGCTCGGGTGTTCGGGTGCTCTGACCGAGCACCCCCTGAGGCTCGAGTGCTCGGCCGAGCACCCGAGCCCCATTGAAGTCAATGGGAGGACTCGAGCATTACACCAGGCACCCCCTGCTCTGATGAGGGGAGGGTGCCTGGTCCATAGGAAAAGGGAAGAAAAGGATGGAAACACCACAGAAATGGTTCAGGGACAGCATAGGGAGGATGTCTGGATGCATCTTGGACTCCAACATCGCTGCTGGGAACGATCTTTCGCCCGTAGTACGCCATTTTTACAGACTGACCATAAAACACACAAAAAGGAAAATAAAAACGACTTTAGGCGAAAAATTGTTACCAAACAATATTTGCTGTATATTTACTTGTATATCATCTGCAAATTATCCCAAAAATTTCCTTGATTTTCGGAAGTGAGGCCATGATTAAGAGGGAAACGTGCGCAGAGGCAAATTCTCCCAAAAATTTCCTTGATTTTCAGAACTGAGGCCATGATTAAGAGGGAAACGTGCACAGAGGCAAATTCTCCCAAAAATTTCCTTGATTTTATTGAACTGAGGCCATGATTAAGAGGGAAACGTGCTCTGAGCTGACCATCTAAAACATTATGGGTGAGGGTCTGCTGCAGAGCTGACCATCCTAAACATTATATGCGAAGGCCCGCTAGTGAGCTGACGCTATAAAACATTATATGAGAGGGCCCGCTAGAGAGCTGACCCAATAAAACATTATATGAGAAGGCCCGCTGGTGAGCTGACCTATATAAAAATTGTCAAACAGGGCCCGCTGGTGAGCTGGCCCTATATAAAAATTATATCACAGGGCCCACTGGTGAGCTGGCCCTATATAAAAATTATAGCACAGGGCATATGGAAGAGGAGGAGGAGGATGAGAAGATTAAGAGTCAACCATATACCCGTTTTTTGGGTGGAAGGGGTGAATGGGAATACAGAGTATTCACATCATTGTAAATAACATATATAAAGTGAGTTTATGTTCCCCCGGGGCTTTCCTCCAGTGGAGTGGAGAAGTCAGGGGAAATCCAGGCCTTGTTCATTTTTATAAGTGTCAACCTATCAGCATTGTCGGTGGAAAGGCGGATACGCTTATCTGTTATGATGCCACCAGCAGCACTAAATACCCGCTCAGACAGAACGCTGGCGGCAGGGCAGGCCAGCACCTCCAAGGCGTAGAGTGCCAGTTCATACCACGTGTCCAGCTTGGACACCCAGTAGTTGTAAGGCACAGAGGGATCATTGAGGACGCTGACACGGTCTGCTACGTACTCCTTCACCATCTTCCAAAACTTTTCCCTCCTTGTGACACTAGGCTGCGCATCAGGGTGAGGGTGCTGGCGGGGTGTCATGAAGGTGTCCCACACCTTGGAGAGTGTTGCCCTGCCTTTCTCGGAACTGCTGTGTGCTCCCCTTTTCTCCCCTTCTCGGTTGGCCAAGGTAGCACGTACTCTGCCGCCAGCGTTGTCAGATGGAAAATTTTGGAGCAATTTTTCGACAAGAACCTTCTGGTATTACAACATTTTGCTTGTCCTCTCCACCGGAGGAATGAGAGATGAGAAATTCTCTTTGTAGCGGGGGTCCAGAAGGGTGAACACCCAGTAATCCGTGTTGTCTAAAATGCGTACAACGCGTGGGTCACGGGAAAGGCAGCCTAACATAAAGTCAGCCATGTGTGCCAGAGTACCAACAGTCAAGATTTCGCTGTCCTCACCAGGAGGATGACTCTCAATATCCTCATCCTCTTCCTCCTCTTCTGCCCACCCACGCTGAAGAGATGGAACTAAAGTTCCATGGCTACCCTCTGTAGCGGAGGCAACCGTGTCTTCCTCCTCCTCCTCCTCCTCCTCCGCCTCCTCCAATTGTCGCTGAGAAGACGAAGTGAGGGTGCTCTGGCTATCACCTTGTGTAAGCTCTTCCTCCCCCATTTCCACCTCTTCCACATGCAAAGCGTCGGTTTTAATTGTGAGCAGCGAGCGTTTCAGTAGACACAGAAGTGGGATGGTTACACTGATAATAGCGTTATCGCCGCTCACCATCTGTGTCGATTCCTCAAAATTGCGTAAAACCTCGCAGAGGTCTGACATCCATTCCCACTCCTCACTTCTGATTACAGGAAGTTGAACGGAGAGGCGACGACCGTGTAACAGCTGGTACTCCACTACTGCCCTCTGCTGCTCACAAAGCCGGGCCAACATGTGGAAGGTGGAGTTCCAGCGCGTGCTCACGTCACACAGCAGCCGGTGAGCTGGCAATTGTAAGCGCTGCTGCAGCTTCAACAGGCCGGCTGAAGCTGTTGATGACTTACGGAAATGTGCACACACGCGGCGCACCTTGGTCAAGAGATCATGCACATTGGGGTAGGTTTTTAGAAATCGCTGCACCACTAAATTAAATACATGCGCTAGGCATGGTACGTGTGTGAGCTTGCCGAGCTCCAAAGCCGCCACCAAGTTACGCCCATTATCACACACAACCATGCCTGGTTGCAGGTTGAGTGGCGAGAGCCACTGCTCGGTCTGGTGACTAATCCCCTGCAACAGCTCTGAGGCCGTGTGCTGTTTGTCCCCAAGGCAGATCAGCTTCAGCACGGCCTGTTGACGCTTCCCCACTGCAGTGCTACACTGCTTCCAGCTACTGGCTGATGGGGGAGTGGCGCTGTGTGTAGAGAATTCGGAGGTGGAAACGGAGGAGGAGGAGCCAATAACGTAGGTGCTGGTGGAAACCCTGATGGAGGTAGGGCCCGCAATCCTCGGCGTGGGTAGCACCCGTGCCATCCCAGGGTCCGAGTCGCTCCCAGCCTCCACGACATTCACCCAGTGTGCCGTCAGGGAAATGTAGCGTCCCTGGCCACAAGCACTTGTCCATGTGTCAGTCGTTAAGTGGACCTTCCCAGTAACTGCGTTGGTCAGGGCACGGGTGATGTTACGGGACACATGGTGGTGTAATGCGGGGATGGCACACCGGGAAAAGTAGTGGCGGCTGGGGACCGCGTACCGAGGGACAGCTGCTGCCATCAGGCTGCGGAAGGACTCAGTGTCCACAAGCCTAAATGGCAGCATTTCGATGGCCAGTAATTTTGAAAGGTGTGAGGTTAGTGCTATGGCCTGTGGGTGGGTGGCTGGGTACTTTCTCTTGCGCTCAAATGCCTGGGGTAACGACATTTGGACGCTGTGCTGGGACAGGGAAGTGGATGTGGTCGCTGATGGTGCTTCAGATGCTACAGGTGCAGGGCGGGAGGTATGCGGGCCTGCGCCTTCGACAGGCGATTGGCCGGCACCGAAAACAGGGGAAGAGGAGGCAGTGGTGTGGCCTGCAGACACAGATGGGCGATCCAGGCGTTCCTCCCACTTACTACGGTGCTTGGATGCCATGTGTCGGATCATGCTGGTGGTGGTGAGGTTTCTAGTGTTCATGCCTCGGCTCATTCTGGTGTGGCACAGGTTGCAAACTACAATTCTTTTGTCGTCCGCACTTTCCTTAAAAAAACGCCATACCGCGGAACACCTACCCCTTGGCAAGGTAGATTTACGCAAGGGGGTGCTCCGTGGAACATTTGCGGGCCGGTTTGGTGCGGTCCGCCTTCTTTCTGTAGCCACACCACTGCCTCTTCCAGCCTGTTGCGGTGCTGCAGATGGCTCACCCTCAGGACTGCTGTCATCGCTCGGCTCTACACCTTCCCAGGTGGGGTCAGTCACCTCATCGTCCACCAAGTCCTCCTCCACTTCCTCACTCTGATCATCCTCCTCAAGTCTTGATCCCACCACATACTCAGTCATTGACAACTGTATAACATTCTCCTCAACAAGGTCTTGAGACGGAAATAGTGGTTGATTTAATGGCAACTGTGTCTCATCATCATCATCATCATCCACTACTTCCTTTGACCTTAAATGCCGTTCACATCTGTCATCTTCTTGTGATTGGGTAGCCTCTAGAGGTTGTGAATCAGGGCACAAGATGTCATGTTCCTCTGCAAGCGTGCTTGGAGAGAGGGTCAAATGAAGGATTGGTGATGAGACGAGCTCCTCACTATATCCCAGTGTGGGATCACTTCTTTGACCAGACCGTGTATGGTGGGAGGAAGGATGATCAGAGTGAGGATTATGTTGACCAGACTCTTGGCTACTGAGAGTGGACTTGGTGGAAGACAGGGTGGTGCTTAACCGACTGGAAGCAGTATCAGCTGTCATCCAACCCACCACCTGTTCGCAGTGGTCGGACCTCGAGAGTGATGTCCTGCGACGCCCTGTAAAATTACACATGAAGCTAGGTATGGTGGATGTCTTTCTTTCTTGTGCTCTGGCACCAGGCACAGTTTCTCCGCGTCCTGACCCGCGCCCTGAACTTTCAGGATCACGTCCACTTCCCCGTCCCTTTTTACCCGCCTTCTTCATCTTACACAGAATATGTGACTTTAATATTTGAGTTTGAAAACTTAACAGTATTTCTTATTATTCTGCAACTCTGCAGAGTACACAGAATAGGCTGCTAAACGGCGGTGATACACACTGAATGGAATATGTGACTTTAATATTTGAGTTTGAAAACTTAACAGTATTTCTTATTATTCTGCAACTGTACAGAGTACACAGAATAGGCTGCTAAACGGCGGTGATACACACTGAATGGAATATGTGACTTTAATATTTGAGTTTGAAAACTTAACAGTATTTCTTCCTATTCTGCAACTCTGCAGAGTACACAGAATAGGCTGCTAAACGGCGGTGAAACACACTGAATGGAATATGTGACTTTAATATTTGAGTTTGAAAACTTAACAGTATTTCTTATTATTCTGCAACTGTACAGAGTACACAGAATAGGCTGCTAAACGGCGGTGATACACACTGAATGGAATATGTGACTTTAATATTTGAGTTTGAAAACTTAACAGTATTTCTTATTATTCTGCAACTGTACAGAGTACACAGAATAGGCTGCTAAATGGCGGTGAAACACACTGAATGGAATATGTGACTTTAATATTTGAGTTTGAAAACTTAACAGTATTTCTTATTATTCTGCAACTGTACAGAGTACACAGAATAGGCTGCTAAACGGCGGTGAAACACACTGAATGGAATATGTGACTTTAATATTTGAGTTTGAAAACTTAACAGTATTTCTTATTATTCTGCAACTGTACAGAGTACACAGAATAGGCTGCTAAACGGCGGTGAAACACACTGAATGGAATATGTGACTTTGATATTTGAGTTTGAAAACTTAACAGTATTTCTTACTATTCTGCAACTCTGCAGAGTACACAGAATAGGCTGCTAAACGGCGGTGATACACACTGAATGGAATATGTGACTTTAATATTTGAGTTTGAAAACTTAACAGTATTTCTTCCTATTCTGCAACTGTGCAGAGTACACAGAATAGGCTGCTAAACGGCGGTGAAACACACTGAATGGAATATGTGACTTTAATATTTGAGTTTGAAAACTTAACAGTATTTCTTATTATTCTGCAACTGTACAGAGTACACAGAATAGGCTGCTAAACGGCGGTGAAACACACTGAATGGAATATGTGACTTTAATATTTGAGTTTGAAAACTTAACAGTATTTCTTATTATTCTGCAACTGTACAGAGTACACAGAATAGGCTGCTAAACGGCGGTGATACACACTGAATGGAATATGTGACTTTAATATTTGAGTTTGAAAACTTAACAGTATTTCTTATTATTCTGCAACTGTACAGAGTACACAGAATAGGCTGCTAAACGGCGGTGAAACACACTGAATGGAATATGTGACTTTAATATTTGAGTTTGAAAACTTAACAGTATTTCTTATTATTCTGCAACTGTACAGAGTACACAGAATAGGCTGCTAAACGGCGGTGAAACACACTGAATGGAATATGTGACTTTGATATTTTAGTTTGAAGACTTAACAGTATTTCTTCCTATTCTGCAACTCTGCACAGTACACAGAATAGGCTGCTAAACTGCGGCGAAGCACACTGAATGGAATATGTGACTTTGATATTTTAGTTTGAAGACTTAACAGTATTTCTTCGTATTCTGCAACTCTGCACAGTACACAGAATGTGCTGCTAAACTGCGGCGACGCACACTGAATGGAATATGTGACTTTGATATTTTAGTTTGAAGACTTAACAGAATGTGCTCTAATCTGCAACTTTGCACACTAAACAGAATGTGCTCTAATCTGCAACTTTGCACACTAAACAGAATGTGCTCTAATCTGCAACTTTGCACACTAAACAGAATGTGCTCTAATCTGCAACTGTGCACACTAAACAGAATGTGCTCTAATCTGCAACTTTTCACACTAAACAGAATATTTTTTTTTTTTTTTTTTTGTTTTTTTCCCCCCACACAAAATAACCTGCTGCCCCCACACACAGTAGTCCTAAAAAGGACTTTTGGTTCTTTTTTTTCACAATTTTTTTTTTTCCTCCCTACACTGCCTTTCCCTTCCTATCCTCAGCTCTCCCTGGCTCAGACTGAGCCGAACTCGATGGTCAGGTGCTATACAGCACCCGACCACGGGTTCTGGCCAGCCAATCAGTGTAATGCCAGCAGCCAACATGGCTGCTGGCATTACACCGATGTCAGAGCCTCCCTGCACGTTTATTGGCTGCGCAGCAGCCGCAAAACGTGCGGGGAGGAGACCCGAACATGGCGGGCGAGCACATGCGGTACTCGTACGAGTACCGCCATGTGCCGAGCAGAGCGATGCTCGAGCCGATCCGAGCATCGGCCGAGCATGCTCGCTCAACACTACCTATAACGTATTTCTTCTTCAGACTGATCTCAAATTAAACAATGCTGTCATCACAGCTTCCCAAATGTTCACTTACTTAAATATTGGATAGCATGTCTGTTATTTGGTATCACTAGGTCCAATAAATTGTTATTTCTTAACAGCCTTCTGGCCATCTATGACATCCTTAAGCATGCTCACAAACCTGCTGCCTTACTCAAATTTATATTATATTAGAGAAGCAAATAACCACCAACACTGGTTACATTTTACACCACTGCTACATTCAATTTCTACACTTATGGACTCCATATTATCACCAGTTTCCTCATAAGTATATTCCCTTACACTTAGCATTAGATCTGGTCTAATATATAGACATACGCCTCCCCCTCTTCTGTTAATTCTGTCTCTTTCCTAAACAATACCCTCAGTATTAAAAGCCCAGTCATGTGCATCATCCCATCATTTTTCTTCAATACTAGTTATGTCAAAATGCTCATTAACTATTAGCATTTTCAGTGCTCCTGTTTTGTTTACCATACTTCTTGCACTTGCCAACTTACAATTAATTTGTTGGTCACTTTGTATTTTACCAACTTCATGCCTTTTTTAAATATCTGAATTTAACAGTGGTTTAACATGGGGCAGATGGGGGGTGCTTTGATGCTGGTCCCTGGAACAACTGCACCCCTGTAGTTACACTTGTGGATGGGAGTATTCCCTCTGCTACCCATCTAACTTAAAGGGATAGTAATACTTCGTTTTAACTTTATTTTATTTTGTAGGCATTAAAAAAACACAAAGAATGATATAAGTCTTATCTCTCAAACCTTTATGGTTTAAGAGACATTCACAAGCAAAGTGTCCCCCTCCTGCCCCTTTTACTGATGTAACACTTTTCAGCCAGGGCAGAAGGGAGCTGCCCAGGTAGACTGCAGAGAGGGACAATCTTCAATTAAGATAAGGGAAAAACCTGAAAAGCTTGTCAAGGGGGGCAGGGATTTCATTGTTTTCATAGGAATAAGAGTGTCCCCTTCTGTTATCTGTCCAGTCTATGGACTGGATTCCACATCTGAGAAGAGATTGTTTACAGTAGGTAAAAGGGGTGGGAGGGGGAAACTTTGCTTGTGAATATCTCATAAACCATAAAGGTTTGAGAGATAAGACTTATATCATTCTTCATGTTTTTTTAATGCCTACAAAATAAAATAAAGTTAAAACGAAGTATTACTATCCCTTTAAACACATGCAGACAATGCAACATATAATCATTATAGTTCCTTGGATCCTCCTTAAAGAAGACAATAAAGGTTTGTGAAATGTAATCCTGGAAAGTTTATGCGAAACCTGCCAGAACTGAGGTTCACAAATTATTGTGTTGTGCTGTGGCCCACATACACAAAAGAAATTGGAGCGATTCTGGGACACATTGTCTTCAGAATAGGCAACACACAAAATTCCCATTGATTTAAATGGGACTTTTAACCCTTCACAATGAATTGGAGACCCTTCTGTCATTCAAAATGTAAAATGAGAACATTCCTGCTAGAGCTCTTGTTGTTAAATCACACATGCAATACATAAATATACACTTTACCATGCCAAGGGCATCCACACAGATTTATCCGGGGGGGGGGGGTTGGGGGAAGTTAAAATCAGGGTAGGCCCTAAATTCCATGTCAGAAGTTATGTCACAGATGTCCACAGGCACAAATTGTTAAGCACATAATGTACAGGGTATAGGCAAGACAGGGTGGAAAAAGTGGCAGACGTAATTAACCGCTAACAATAATGGCCCATTTCTACTATCGCTCCAGACCACCATCACGAACCTCCACCCCCCCCTTTGTTAATTTTTTTAATTTGTATTAATGTTGGGAAGTAAGGTATCAATCAGTAGTTTAAAAGATGTACATTTTGAGTAGTGCAGTTTTCTATGGCCTTTTTATCACGTAGCACTTAATTTGCTAGTATGGCATTTCAGTTATTAACTTTGAATTATTTTTGTATTCAACCTACATTTGAGATTCCACCTATGGACTTGTACTAGTGATTCACCGAGCTTAAATTGATATAAATCTATACTAGTGATATCACAGAGCTTACAATTGCTACACTAGGGATGCACTGAGCTTACAGCTGATATATATATAGCTACACTAGTGATACCTTAGAGCTTACAACTGATAAAGAGCTAACGTAATGATACCACTAGCTTACAACTGAAATGTAGTACCACTAGTGATACACTGAACTTACAATTAATATATATCTACACTAATGAATTGACACAGAATTTAAAATTGACATAGAGCAACACAGTAAATTCACAGAGCTTACAACTGAAATGAAGCTACACTAGGGAATCCACAGAGTTTATAACAAAATTAAGCTATACCAAATACACCAGAGCTTACAATTGAAATGGAACTACACTAGTGATACCAAAGAGCCAATCAGCTTCTAGTGGGGTTCGTCATCCCCCTCGTTCGGAGCTGATTGGCTGGGAAGTGCGTAAGAACATCCCAGCCAATTGGAGGCTGCCAATTATTTTGAACTGAGACAGGCATATAAAAGCCAGTCTTGGTTTCAAATTCCGGCAGTCTGACTTGGGCAGTGGTCAGAGAGGTAGGGAGAAGGGGGGTCTGCCAGTGCAAATGCCTTCCGCCACCAGCGGAGACAGCAGCGGTGGAGACAAAGGGGGGACATTAGATACAATTATTGAGGATGGAAAAAAAATATATTTTGTATTCAGAAAAGAAGATGCCTCCTATTTTTAACCCTTTGAGTGCTGGAGGGCTACTCCTCCACCACTCAAAGGGTTAACCGTAGCATCTTCATTTTTGTTTAAAAAAAGATAGAGAACTAAAGGATTTTTTTTTAACAACACAGAAAAGTAGAGAAGAAGAGGAGAGAGGAAAAAAGAAGAAGAAGATGGCTGTGACCCCGCTGGACATCAGGATTACTGGTAAGCGTATATTTGTCGGGACGTGTTAACTCTTGATAGATTAACCCTATGAGTGACAAAGGGGTATGCAATGCTGTTTAATGTGTTGAATACCCCACTGGCATTTATAGGATTAATCTTTTTTTCTATTTTTAAACCACAAGTATGCATTGGAAACCAGTTCTCCGACACATACCAGTGGTTTTCACTTTGTGTTAGGGGCTTTGCGCCTCCTTTTCATGGAGCAGGTTTTTCTCCATGAAAAGTGCATTCCTTAACCTGCGGTGAAGCCATCACATGGAATAGGGTAGCAAAGTCTCCTTTTTTTATTTTTACGTGATGTCCAGTGGGTGCAAATTTTGCACCTTTGGACATTTTTACATGGTGGAGGTTGCTTAGAGCACAGTTAATAGAATTGCAAACTGTACTGTCAAAACCACCACTGCTGGTTTTAAAAAATAATGGGGCTAATAGTATCAAGCCCCATGGGCCTTATTCACAAAAGAATAAGGAACAATTCTGGAGCAAACTAATCTTACCATATGGAACAAATAAAACTTTCCATTTATTTAATCAGGAGTGTGTGTTGTTTTAAATGGGATATTCTCTAATACAGTTAAAGTGCAGAGTGGAATACCTTAGTGTTCAGTACTTGGTCCACCAGTTTTTAACATCCTATATAATAATTTGTTAAAACGTGTGTAAAGCCGTGTCATGCGCAGTAGACACTGCAGCACATGCTGCAGTCATGCACAGTAGAGACTGCCAGCGCTGCGGCTGTTACAGAGCTGGACGCTCCTTTGGAGCGTCCAGCTCTGTATCAGCTGCGGTGCGGGCAGTCTCTACTGCGCATGACTGCCCAGCGGCCGGGTGTCAGTGGCACTGTGGCCCGTGTAACGGGCTCTTCAACTAGTGTTTATATAAATGCCCAGGAATTAGGTGTAGAAAGCAAGCTTTCAATATTTGCAGACATTAAGTTATGCAGGGTAAATTCAGAACAGGATGTTTGTTCTGTACGGAAGGATTTACATAAAATGGTAGATTGGGCAAACAAATGGAATGAGATGTGTAAGGATACGCATGCTACTTTTGAATGTAATGGGAGCATACTAGGAAACTCCTTGTTAGAGAAAGATCTTGGAGTACTTGTAAGCTGCAAACATGGAAATAGTTATCAGTGTCAAACAGCAAGAGCAACAACAAACAAAATACTATCCTGCATAAAAAGTGGTTTTGATATAAGAGTGGATAGCATACACGTGCAACATCCAGAGGCAAAAAATTCAATAGCTTTACCACCCTTACTATAAAAAATCCCTCTAGTCTTAATCGAGGACCTCTTATTCTTAGCTCAGCACTTTGCGTAAATAATTCATTGGATATACATACATGAGATTATACATGGGATTGTTCAATGTAATTTAATATAATGCATAGTATCTTTCGTAAAGTCTATATATCACGTCATTCAGAGTGCAGTGAGATCTGAAAGCCGATTGCAACAAGAGACAATATTGTGTCAGTACATAGAAATCCATGCCCCTCCTCCGTCAAGGACAGCAGAGTTTTCCTTATACTGACACACACAATATTGTCCCTCATTCCGATCCATCTTGTCAAGGGACTGGTTTCTGGATCACAGTGAACTCTGAATGATGTGGTGGAAAGGGGTGGGAGGGGACATTACTATCTCTTTATATTGTAAGCTCTGTTGTATCACTTATGTTGCTTAATTTCATTAGTACACTTTGGTCCTAGGAATGACTAACCCACAAATGGGTAACTACCATTAAAATTCTTCGAACCTACAAAGCACAGATTCACAAACCTCCATATACACTGTCTGACCCCCCACCTCAGTTTTCCTGCCTACTGGAAGCCACAGATACACATATACACTGTCTGACCCTCTGATCCCAGTTCTGTTACCCACTTTTAGTCATAGGTTTCCCATATACGCTCTCTGATACCTCTCCAGCATTGTTCTGCTGCCCACTGGTAGCCACAGATCCCCATATACACTTTCAGTCCCCCATAATTGTTGTTCTGCCCACTGGTAGCCACAGATTTCCATATACACTGCTTGACCCCGCCACCTTCTTCACCTGCCCACTAGTAGCCACAGAACCCCATATATACTGTCTGAACCCCCAGCCTGTTTTCTCTGCCCAATGGTAGCCACAGATCTCCATATACACTGCCTGACCACCCACAGTCTTATTCACCTGCTTACTGGTAGCCACAGTTCCCATATACACTGTCTTATAAATTGAAGTACCATTTTATCTGTCATTACCACATCACTGGGCAAAGAATTCCACAGTTTAACAGACTTATTGTAAATAACCCTTTCTCTGCTAACACCAAAACCTCCTTTCCTCTAATCTTAAGGGGTGGCCAGTAGTTATTTGATCAGGCCTTGGAATGAAATGCTAGAGAGGTCATTGTATTAATCTCACAGATACTTATACAATGTAAGTATCTTTTCTCTAGAGTACATAAAACAAGTTTGGCTAGACCTTCTACATACTTCAATTCCTCCATTCCCTTAATTTGCTGCTCTTTTCTGCTCTCTTTCTATTTAGAGAATATTCTTTTAACCCCTTAAGGACCGGAGGTTATGGGACATTTCCGTCCCATAACGACCGCATAGGGGCACGTTGACGCGCCGGTACACGTGACCTGTCACGTGTATCGACGCGTCATTATGGGGCCTGATAGGGATCTCTCCGATCTTGGAGCGGTCTATTTCATGCCCTATTTTTACTTACAGCGCTCCCGGTAGAGCGCTGTAAGTAAAAAGTACGTGACGTACTATGACCGTCATCGGTCCTTGAGTATACCAAGGACCGTGACGGTCCTGGTACGTCACGGGTCCTTAAGGGGTTAAAGAATAGGTACCCAAAACTGCTGTTTGCACTGCATATTCCAGGTGAGGGCATACCAGTGACTTGTTTGGTGGCAAAGTATGCTATACACTCTTGTATCAAAACCCCTTTTGACGCAGGATAGTATTTTGTTTGCTGTTGCTCTTGACATTGATAACTATTTCCATGTTTGCAGCTTACAAGAACTCTAAGATCGTTCCCTAGCAATGAGTCTCCTAGTACACTCCCATTACATTCAAAAGTAGCATGCGTATCCTTACACATATCATTCCATTTGTTTGCCCAATCTACCATTTTATGTAAATCCTTCCGTACAGAATTTTGAATTTACCCTGCATAACTTAATGTCTGCTAATGTTAAAAGCTTGTTTTCTACACCTAATTCCAGGTCATTTATATAAACATGTTAAAAACTGGTGGACCAAGTACTGAACACTAAGGTCCTCCACTCTGCACTTTAACTGTATTGGAGAATATCCCATTTACAACAACACACTCTTCCTTATCCTTCAATCAATTTTCTTTCCAATTACAACGTTTATCCCCTAAACCTAATTTCCTTATTTTATAGGCCAAGTTTCTATGTGGTGCAGCCTCAAATACCGTGACAAAATCTGGATATGTTAAAACTTCGGCTTTGCCATAATCTAGGTTGCTACTTACTTTTTCATAGAAGCTCAATAAATTTGTTTGGCAAGATCTAGTCCTTGTAAAATCATGTTGATTCATGCTTATGATTTTATTTTTATTTGTAATCCTGAATATAATCCCTTATTATGCCTTCAAGATATTCCCTTACTACTGAGGTCAAACCTACAATTATAAAATTGCCAGGTCCTAGTTTAGTTCTATTCTTAAATAAAGTCTTAGACTGGCAAGTGGATTAACATCAAACATAACAGAAAATCTTAATGCAGTAGCTACATATAATTCACACTCATATTGAAAACACTCACCAAGCCTTATTAGGGTCAGAGGACCCGGTACCGCTTCCCACAATCGTAGCCAGGATTCCACAGACTAGAGGACAACAGGAGGAGAGCGCACTCAGGCCCACCAAAATGTTATAAGTCCAATCCAATATATATTTAAAAACTCTATACTTTATTGCAGATTTTAAAAGCATCCATGAATGAGCAAAAAGAATATAATATAAGGTTTGCTAGACAATACACCTAACGTGTTTCGTGATGGCTATAGCATCACTTAATCATAGGCATCTAAAGTCCATACCCACACCTCTATATTTATACAAAATTTAAAAATAAACAAACCAATTGTTAGCTTTATCCTACCATGCAACCCGACCACAGTGTCTCTCCATTAGTCAGACTACTTCCGTGTCTGAGTATACACGTGATCAATCTACGTATACAATCATGTGCTCACTCTGTCACATGACCGCTACATGCTTAAGATGGTTTCAAGCCAACAAGGAGGGGCACGAGGTCCAGGAGGAGTACGCGGACATCCAACCAGTGGGGAGGGACTGGAGGTTCTAAACCTTTAAAGTAAAGAACTTACACCTGATGAACTTTCATTATTATCTAAAAGTTTAGGATTTTCCCCTACAAGTCATTTTAGCTTTCTGGATACTATATTGGATGTCAACTCCTTTGTAAGGAAACTTACATTGAAGAAGCATTTTAGTCAAGCTACTGAGTTGCAAATGTCTAATATTGTTAATGAGTTGCCCAATGTTTCAGATTTAACATCTGTTGAAGCTGCGAATCAGCTAGAAAGTGTTGAATCCAGATAGTGTGTTTTCTGACCTTTGTCATATACATGATTTGGAGTCTTTACAAAGAGAAGGAGATCCTAGTATTACATGTCCTATAGATACATCTATATCTGATAGTCTTAAATCATTGAAATGGAAGTCAGATTTTTATCCTATGCATTAGAGAGGTATATTTATAGACTCCTTTCAATCCGCTGTTGAGGAGAGTCTATATAAATTACAGACTAATCAGAATAATGTGAGGAAAATTTTGACTAAAGGTGAACAACAAGCATTGGATTCCTTGTCATGCAATAGATCTATTATTATTTGTAGTGCAGATAAGGGAGGGAGTGTGGTGGTCTTAAACTCTGAAGATTATCATACTGAATCTTTGAGACAGCTACAGGACCCTTCAACCTATACTGTACCAAATAGAGATCCAACCAAGTTATATTTTAAACTATTGTATAAAATAATAGATGAGGGATCAACTTTGGGCTTAATAACATATAAGACTAAGGCATTTTTGAAGGTTAAGCACCCGGTGATCCCAATATTTCACCATCTACCCAAAGTCCACAAGGATACAAGACCCCCTTTGGGGAGACCTATAGTCTCTGGTATAGCTTCCCTTAATGAGAACCTGTCACGATTGGTTGATGGTTATCTACAGCCTTTGGTGTTGAGATTGGGGAGTTATACCAGAGACTCTGGCCATATTCTATCTTTCCTCTCTGGCATTCGGGAAGTTGAAGGTTTGACTTGGGGGACCATGGACATGGTTTCCCTTTATTCTATGATCCCTCATGACAAAGGTCTTAATGCAGTTCAGTATCACCTGAATACATATAGTGCATATAGTGAAGATTTGAAAGATTTCCTGTTGAGATCGATTTATTATTTGTTGAGACAAAACTTCTTCAAATATGATGGGGTTTTTTATCTCCAAACAAGCGGGACTTCGATTGGAGCAACTTTTGCCCCATCTTTTGCCAACCTTTATATGGATTGGTATGAAGAGCTCCGCGTGTTTGTGCTGAAAACCCCTTTCGTAGACTTATCAAGATCTATAAGCGTTTTATAGATGATTTACTATTCTTGTGGGTGGGTAATAGATCCCAATTTGAGGAGTTTGTGTCCTACATAAATCAGAATGATCTCAATTTGACTTTTACATTTGAATATCAAGAAAGAGAGACCTTGTTTCTTGATTTGAAACTCATTATATCACCATTAGCAATTGAAACTACACTATATAGGAAGCCATGTGTGGGAAATTCGTTGTTGTATGCCAAATAGTGCCATCCAAGACATCTGATAAAGAATATCCCCACAGGTCAGTTCTCAAGTATTCGAAAAAATTGCTCAAGTCTGGTAGAATTTGAGAGACAGTCAAGGTCTTTAACAGAACGTTTGAGGCAGCTGGGATACCCATGTAATTTTTTGTCTAATGCATGCAATTCTGCTGTGAATGTGGATCGCAGTGTTTTATTGCGGTCAAGAGATATACATAGTTACATAGTTACATAGTAATTTAGGTTGAAAAAAGACTTGCGTCCATCCAGTTCAACCCTTTTCCTATTCCTGTTTACCATCGCTGACCCAAAAGAAGGCATCTGACTCCAAATGGCAATCAGACTTCTCCCTGGATCAACAAGCCCTAACTAAATATTAATCCCAATACTAACGTACATAGCCCTCTATATTATGCTCTTTTAAATAAGTATCCAGGCCCCTTTTAAAGGCATCTAATGTATTTGATAGCACCACCTCCTCAGGAAGTGCATTCCATACCTTTATTGTCCTTACTGTAAAGAAACCCTTCCGCTGTTGTAGATTAAATCTCCTTTCCTCAAGTCTAAGCGGGTAGTCCCTTGTCCTGGGTACTGTTCTGTTAATGAACAGGTCTTTTGAAAGCCCTTTATATGGGCCTTGAACATATTTATATAGTGTTATCATATCCCCTCTAAGACGCCGTTTCTCTAGTGTGTACAAGTTTAACTTTTCTAGCCTCTCTTCATAACTAAAACTTTCCATTCCCCTTACTAGTTTTTGTAGCCCTCCTCTGCACTTTCTCTAGTTCCATAATGTCCTTCTTCAGAAAGGGTGCCCAGAATTGAACAGCATATTCTAGGTGGGGTCTTACCATGGACCTGTAAAGAGGCATAATTATATCTTCCTCCCTTGAGTCAATACCCCTTTTAATACATGCCAATACAATCTCAAAGTGATGGGGTATCCCTGGATAGTGTTTCCTTTATTACTGATTATAGTGTTGAGTTTAATCATATAAAAGGAATCATCAAAAAACATCTACCCACTCTAGCAAGGGATGCTAGATTTTAAACGGTAATGGAGGGAGGCTGCAGATTTGTTGCCAGTAGAGCACCCACAGTGGGCAGTAGACTATTACCGAGCCTATTCCATAGTACTCATCCAGTGATTCCAACCTGGCTGAGAACAAAGGGAATATATAGGTGCGGAGCCAGGAGGTGTATCACTTGTAACTATGTGAAAGTTGGTTAAAGTTTTCAAGGTTCTGGTTCAGATAGAGTATTCAAGATAAAACAATATATTAATTGTAAAACGTCTTATGTGATTTACTTAATAACATGTCTCAATTGCGATAAGCAGTATGTGGGATGTACGAGCAGGGCCTTGAAGGAGAGAATTAGAGAGCATCTTTTATCTATTAGTAAAAGGGACGTTACCAAGCCGGTAGCGTGGCATTTTGTAAGCTGTAATGGAGCAGATCTCTCTAGTTTCTCAGTTCAATGAATTGAGAGAATACTCTTACCTGAGAGAGGGGGAGACATTGATGTACTTTTGGATAAAAATGAGGTTAAATGGATAATACAGTTGAGAACACGTATTCCAGATGGCATACATTCTGAACATGATGTATCATTGTTCATTAGACATTAATCACTCATTCTTTTGGCTATTTACATTTTGATATATTTATATTTAAAACGTTTTTTACCTTCATTTGATTTTATAGTATTAATATTTGTTTCTGGGGGGATAGGTTCCCAGAATTAAATAATTAATTAACTGATTTAACATGTAGTTGGTCTTTTTCACATTACATATATTTTTGCACATTTCATATAATCAATATATTTATATTTTTTTATTATTCACAATGTGTAAAAAATGTGATTTATATGTCATTACTTTCAGGGGTTTATACATTATTAAATATGTGTTGCTATACAACAGAGAGTTATTATTTAGCATTTTCACATAGATTGCAATGTGTACAATATTTGGTTAAAATACTATGTAAAAAAACAGTTTTTGCATTATGATATATGTTCTAGATGTCATGGAAATTTATATTTATATTTATTCAAGTTTTTGTAGTTAGTCAGTTTCCTCCCATGTAACCCATTGACTGGTTTCGAAATGATACGATCATAACCATGTAGCGGTCATGTGACAGAGTGATCACATGATTGTATACGTAGATTGATCATGTGTATACTCAGACACGGAAGTAATCTGACTAATGGAGAGATGCCGTGGTTGGGTTGCACGGTAGGATAAAGCTAACGATTGGTTTGTTTATTTTTAAATTTTGTATAAATATAGAGGTGTGGGTATGGACTTTAGATGCCTATGATTAAGTGATGCTATAGCCATCATGAAACACGTTAGGCATATTGTCTAGCGCACCTTGTATTATATTTTTTTGCTCATTCATGGATGCTTTTAAAATTTGCAATAGAGTTTTTAAATGTATAATGGATTGGGCTGATAACGTTTTTGGTGGGCCTGAGTGCACTCTCCTCCTGTTGTCTAACATCAAACATAGACTAACTTGTTTTAGTAACTGTGATATTGTATAATTTGCCCAAATACTAAGATTTTTATTGGCAAAATCATCTGCATGCTAAAGTAAACAATGGTGAATCAAGCAGCAATTAAAAAAGCCTTCAAGGAGGGTAAAGTGAGATACCAGAGACCCAACACTGATTACAGAACAAACGCTCTCCATCCAGCTTCAATAAATGGCAATTGACCCCATACCACTATTTCTGAGTGGTAGGGACCACAGACAATTACTGCTTCAGCAGAAAGAAAGATGGAACTACCATATACAAACGAGTTACATCTAGACTGCCAGTATACTATTTCCATACTTATGTACTTTTTTCAACATATTGGTATAATTATAATTCTAAAGGGACTCTGTATCAATAACCATATACACAAGTAAAACTAGTGAAATAAATTGCTGCGGTGTGTACATGTCTACATAATGGTCATTACTGGATGGTATACATCATTCTGATTTTATACCATATCTTGGGCATTAGTATGTTGTGAACTGTGAACTACGGTTGATTAGAATAGGCAAGATGCGCTAAAGGTCAAAGAGGGTTTATAATGGCAATGTTCTGTCGGATCAGTGTTGAAGGCACCTCGACAGTTTGCACTAAAGTGTCTTTGACATCATAGCCCCATCAAGCCAACAATAATCTGCCTACATTTGCATCAATCCGACATGCCTTTAACAGGTTTACAAATTTTGACATACAGTAAAATCTCAGGTATAATATGATCCTGTGTATAATATGCAGGTGTAAATTATGCCCAAGATTTTGGGGTATAACAAGAATACCCATGTGTAATACGTACCCTTGTTTTCCCCATCTACTCACCAAAAAAATGTAGGTTTTTGTTGCTAATTCCCCACTCCCAGTTTGCCTGCCTTGATTCCAATCACCCCATCCGGAGTCCACTGTCATCTCTGAATAGTGGGTGGCATGCTTGGCAATACCTCAAGGTCCTCACAGGGCAATGCAGTACATCCAGTTGGCAGAGATCTATGCATTGCTGGAAGCGTGCGGCAAATGGAAGCATGCCACCTGCTGTTCAGAGATCACAGCTGACTCCGAGGGGGGGCTGTTGAGTGGAAGCAGGGCAGGCAAGCTGGAAGAGGATTACATGGGGGGAAACATAAGGCAAAACGGTGCATATTATATTGAAGATTTTATGACAATGGCTTATTTCCATAAGGAAATACAGCATGTTATTTCCATTTGGAAATGCAGGGTAATAAGCTATTATCTTCTTCATGGGTGCGTGTTTACATGTTAACGTGGAACTTCACCACATGCACTAAACTCCAATGGCAGCTTCTGCTGTTGAATTTCACAGTCTATCCTTCGCCTGCCTGAGCCTGGCGAAGCTGGGCTCTCACCATAGTTTTAGGTTAAGTGTTGTCATACTGTTGCCAATCTGGAAGGGTTGTAGTATATGAAAGATGTTCGCACAAGTGACACACAAAAATTCATCACTTCCTAATACCATGGTTAAAATGTACTTAATTTTACAAATAACTGTATATGTCTAAAGTTTGTATTTTATTGTTATAAATGTATTAAACAATTTAAAACCAAATAAAAATCACAATTGTTACAATCTTGATTTTTAAGTTGTAAATAAACTCTATGCGTTTCGTGACCATCTGTCACTTTGTCAGGGGTTTGTGTATACTTCACAGTATACACATAGAAAAGAGAAACTCTGCATGAAAATGCACAATTCTCTTTCAATCTCACAAAAAGAAAGTATTTCAAAGAAACAAATCACAGAGGCAAACCATTAGCCTCTCCGATTAAATCAAATAAAAGATGGACAATATTACTGCAATTAGGAATACACAACAACAAATTTGCACGTCACAGAAAGACATTACTGGATTTCTCTATTTCAACAAGTCTTTGTACACTACACAGCCAGATGATCATAAGAGTGCTTATTCCTTTATTCACAAAGGGCAACTTCCCAAAATTTGCAGAGAGCATAGAGAAATTCTAAATGCTCTAATCTCAAGAGAGGAGCTGTATACATACAGTTATAAAAGAAGAAAAAAGACAAAACAATAACACACCAGGATCAGATGTTTTTGTAGTCAAATACTTTAAGATATTGGAGAAACTCATCATAGAATAACTTTCTAATCTATTTAATATAATACTATCCACCAACACTCTCACAATCTACACCACAGAAATTATTTGCCTTAATCTCAAAGATAGTTGAGTCTCAACACAAGGATGAATTTCCCATTTCCTTCTATGGTTACTGTAACCTTATCAAACTGATTAGTTTCCTGTGCCTCTTGGACCTTATCCAGACCCTCTCATTTATTATACTCAGTACAGATCTCAAGAAATGAAACACAGCATTTAACTAATTTGTATCGAAACAAAAATGGCCATACATTTGTTTCTTCAAAATCCAACAACCTTGGTCTTGAGCAGGCTTGAATCTTCCTGTTATTGACCACCATAGACTGAATTCACAAGAGCAATATATTTACATATACAGCCAGAAACCAAGCACTGATACACCCCCATAAACATATTACAAGTAGGGAATACAATGCAAATTTTTACTTATGGACAAACAAAGATTTAAAAATAGTTGATGGCACAATTCCTCCAACAAATAAAAAAGTATGCAATTCTTAGTAATAAAGAATACAAAATCTGCCACATAAACTTTTTTTTATATATCTACAGCTCCCCACTACCCAAAAGAAGTAATGAAAAAGCTTCTTATGGATAAAATACTTTCTGCATTAGACAGATATATTGCAATGTGTTGGGTACTTCTCTGGAACTCAAAGGATTAAGTTCACAATGAAAATAAGATGTAAAACTTTCCCTATTTACAAAATAATTGGAATGATTGCTGAAGTTTCCAGGAACTGATTTGAGAGGTCTCTCCTCTCAACTATTGATAATCGTTTGAAGACTAACTCTTCTGCATATTGCCACAAAACCCCATAATGAATTGTGCACAAGCATCTCCTCACCTTGCTAAAACACTCGGGTATACTAGCAAAAACACATGCCCTTCATGTAATAAACCTAATGCAGATTTCTACCAGGGAACCAGATTTGCAGACAGGGCAATTATCTGATGATAGTTGCCCTTTAAATAAACTAACAGTTGCAGATTCTATAGTTACATTTCTAAAGGTATAGTACATTTATCATGTGGTGTATTTCTGTACATTCACACAGTCTGTTCCAGAGTTTTTTACTCTGTCATAAGACTACAATGGTCTTGTGAAGGGGAGATCAGCAGTACAAAACATAAGGGAACGTCTGTCCTTACTATCTATGTAAAAGGTCAAGCAGATTCCTTATTAAACTACAATATAATCATTACTTAAAATAGAAACAGTTTACTGGAACAGTACATTACACATTCGTTTCAAATTAACTTAATCCATTTTAAACTTATGAATGCTAGAGAATTCTCCAACAAGAGAACTGTTTTTAATAGCTAAATGTCACAACTCATTAAACAATCATCCCTGTTTTTGCAAAATATGTAAGTTAGAGAAAAGTCAGTAAATTGGGCCTTCAACTATTGTGGATTCTACTCCCATTATCCCCAACCAGTGGTTGGGGATAATGGGAGCCTTGATAGACACATCCTTGATAGACACATCTACAGCCTATATAGACTCATGTACAGCCTCCATAGATGAATGCACAGCCTTCATAGATGCATGCACAGCCTTTATAGACTTATGTACAGCCTACACAGATGCATGCATAGCCTATATAGATGCACGCACATCATCCATAGACACAAGGACAGCCTTTATAGATGCATGCACAGCCTTGATGGATTCATGCACAGCCTACACACACACATGCACAGCCTTTGAAGTTACATGGACAAGCTTTATAGATGCATGCACAACTTCTATGGACACATGCAAAGCCTTCATAGATGTGCAAACAGCCTCCATAGATGTATGTACAGCTTCTACAGACACAGGTACAGCCTCTATGTACACAAGCACAGCCTTCATAGATACACTCACAGCCTCCACAGACATACACACAACTTCCATTGACACATGCACAGCCTCCATATTCCCTGATTAAGGGCTTCCAAACTCAACAGCAAGGTTCTGTTGAGGCTTTGTGTGTAACCCGCAATGTTTTTAGGTTAGAGCCACAAATATCTCAGTTGTATTCCATCCAACTGCCAGCCAAGGTAGTCTGCTTTCTGACCCCCCTACAGCTGGGAGACATTTTAGGACTGCACAATACAGCCATGGGCTCCCACAGAAGCTGGCTTATTAAAGAATTACAATTGCCCAGTTAGGAAGCTAATGGGAAAATGTACCTTTATAATTCTGTAAAAACAAGTCATTCCACTCATTTTACTTTTGCTCTGTTTAGCAATAATATTATCTGCATATCCATTTTGGCTTCCCTGTACTTTCACATTTCTCAGGAAGGCATGTAATCCTATTGTAACGAACAGGAGATTTTCCCTTGAGGCCCAGCATGGGTGGGTACTTAATAGAAGGGCTGTAATCAATCAGCTACAGAGGTACAGGTCTGTAGCAATCCAGTTGTACCATACAGAACAAGTGAAAAAAAAGTGCATTGATTTAACCCTTTGAGCACCAGTGGGGGGTCCAAAGCATTGCTTTGAAATGCATCTGGCCCTCAAAGGGTTCAGTGGGGTTCAACTCCTTTGAATACTAGAACAATATCTCATTGAGAAGCATACAGTGATTTAAATGGGGCTTAAAGTCCCCTTAAATCAATGGAAAGCTTCATTTCTCCACTAGGGTGCAGTCAGTTTGCTCCAGAATTGTACCTCTTCAGCTTATTGAATACTGCTCTAACAACCTTATGCCCTAGAGAAAATAAAAATACCCAATGCTTTGGAGACCTCTTTAGCATTCAAGCGGTTAAAATCCCTATTTAATTCAGTAGGGACATGGGATATATTTATTCATCCCTCTCTGGTACAATTGGTTTGCTTCAGGATTGCTCCCCATTTCTTTTGTACATAAGATCCTGAGATTCTATAACAACTCACCCCACGATGGTTATATCTAAAGATGTGAAAAGTGCATTTGATAGATTAAATATGGACCTGTCTACATAATAATTCTCAAAGTATGTTCTATAATTACAGCAAATACCCATGTCCATGCAAAACCCAAAAGACAGCCTTCCCTCTGCTGACCGGTTTACTTTGGAAATGTTGCTTTGTAGTTAGCGACCATGAAAACGGTGAGATCAGAATGTCGTGTGCACCATGTGTGCAAGATCAGAATATCGCCCGCATGAAAAGGGTGATATTCTCATGTCGCACGCTTCTGGCTACTACTTCCCCTCATCTGCTTGAGTACATCCACAAGGACTGTGAGGAGATATGGGACTACCACCCCACAGATGGCACGTGTGTTAGTATTCCCACACAGGGAATAATAAGGGGTTAAATAAGCCACACAATCTGTTGCATACCCCACTGGCAGTCTACTAACATCCTTTTTTTTAGTACTTTGGATGCATTGATATGGGGCTTAGGGCAATGACACATGAGAGCAAAAAACATCACTTGTAACACCTCTGAGAGACCACCATGCCTTAGAACAAAACACTTTATTTTGTTTGTTCTCTTTTAGTACTCGTCACAAACTTTCTTTTATGTCTCCCTAAGTTGGAAGGGTATCACAGGCATGGGCCCTTGCTCTCCATGTGCCTAGAGGAATCAGCTGCAACACACTGACAAGGCCCACATAGCCCAAAATGTAAGTCTGTGGTTGTGCTGATTCTCTTGTGCAGAGAGGATTTGCCTGATATTTCAGAGTTGGACTGCCTGTGGGTGGGACCAGTCTGACATGGAGATTTCCTCTTTGCAGTGGCACAGGGGGTTAAAAATGGGACTTGTAGCACCTCTTGAAGGCTGCACTTTATTTTGTTAGTTCACATTTGCATGCTTGTCACAATATATCTTTGTATGTCTCCCCATATCAATACATCCACTGGCCACTTAGGTTTTTTTCTTGGTTTTTTTTTTAACCCTTTGAGTGCCCGAGGGGTATGGAACACATTGCAAAGTAATACGTTTCGTACCCCTCTGGCACTCAAAGGATTAATTCTCTCAATTCCTGCGTCAGCAGGTTTAAACATACGTTAGGGAACTCTGGTCCCCAAAAAACTGGGTGCAGTATTTCACCCATTAGAGAAGGTCCAATAATGCATCTTAATGTCTAATGAATGGAACTGAATGGGAAAATTAGACTGATTTAGCACTTTAGCACCCATCTTGCCCTTTTTTTCAGCAGGTACTCTTTCATAGCACAGGCATTTGAATAGCTTACCGTGCTTGAAAAAATGCGTTGATTTTTTTTTTGCGACGAGGCCAATTGCATCAAGGCCCTAGAATCATGACAGACATCCTATCCCTTGCCTACATGCTTGCCAACAAAAGGGCGACATCAAAATGTTGCCCGCATCATAAGACTGACATTAAAGGGGAACTTTCACCCCGCAATAACTTAACGTTGACTTATTGCTCACCTGGCGACTAGCTGCTTAGTAGCGCTAGTCGCCAGCAATATTACCCGGTTCTTCAGATATCGGCTTTTTGCCAATGGTGACAGGAGCAGGAAGCACGGACGTCTCTTCACAGTGACGTCCATGCGCCTGCGCTGTCAGTCCCTTTTGCAGCCGATATCTGAAGAACCGGGTAATATTGCTGGCGACTAGCGCTACTAAGCAGCTAGTCGCCAGGTGAGCAATAAGTCAACGTTAAGTTATTGCGGGGTGAAAGTTCCCCTTTAAATGTCGTCTTTTTAAAAAGTGCCTTAAAAATGTTGCCTGTCAAAACGGTGCTCCTGCTGTGGATTAAAAATTTAGCCCGTGTCACTATTATTATTTTATGGGCTATTCCTGAAAAATGTTGCCCGAGTCAATGTTGCCACTATACCAGCGCTCCTTTGTATGCAGCAATCAGAGAACAGGGAATGAAAAAGTAGATCTCTGAGGCAGAAGTGTAATTTGAGTAGGTCTCCAAGGTAAGGACCGTTAGAGAGTGCAACATATTGCAGTGTTTTGCATAAATGGTGCCTGCTGTGGCCTTGTGTGCATTGCTGAGGATGCAGCTTGTGTGGGCGTGACACCTGAAGTGGCTTCTCCATCTGTGCAACCCTGGGCTATACATTTTACATTAGCACACCCCATTATCCCCTACTGTGTGCAAAAATGTCCACTATATATTAAATACATAAGGATGGGGGAGAGACAGCGCAACCGCTATCTAAGTGTAGTAATTTTATTAAGATATATATAAAAAATATATGTCAGACATATATAAAAAGTTACATGTTTTAAATAATCTCTATAGAGACATAAGAAAATATACAATATAATAAAAACATGAAACACATATAAAATGCATATAAAATGATAAATATAAAACGGAGAGTCAGTATGTCTAATGATATAAACTGAAGGTCAATATACTGGGACTGGAGAAGTAGGATGGAATGAGGGACCTAGGTATGGGATATTGAAGGGTTAAATAATGTAAAATCGATGGAATAAGAAAAAAGAATGGCTCCTTGCTAGAGAGTGGACTCTTATTTGGCGTGCTTCCATACAATACAGTACAGCTCAGCCAGAGTCCCTCGATCTAGTTTGGATGGCCCCTTACTTTATTTTCTTGTTGTGTCTGGGCGCATCGATTTGAGCATCACTCTGGGTGATTTCTTATTTTCTCCCTTCATTTACAGCATCTCTGTTCCCAGTTCCGATGTCCGTTACTGCATTCCAGTTCGGCTTGCCGCCCCCGGTATTGCTCTCTTCACTCCGGTCCCCTTCAGTTCAGGCTTCGTCCTCTGTTTACTGGAACCTTATTAGACTTGCCGGTTTCGATGTTGTGCTTCCGTTCCGGTATAGTTTGGATAGTTCTGGCGTCTCCGTAATCCACGTGGGTTCAAACTCTGACGCGTTTCAGCGCTCTATGTGCGCCTTCTTCAGAGAGTATTCGATTGGTTGAAAGAACTTTCCCTGCTATTTTAACTTGTATTTTAGCCAATCATATAAAGGTGTATTCTACACATGGAATTTAATGGTAACTATCAATTATAGTGTCCATTTTAATGAAATAAATTAAATTATTAGAATAAAAATAAAAAAATAATAAAACAACAGTGTATTACTCATTTTATACCTATACACAAACACACATACATCATAAGTTCTCAGGCCAATAAACCACTAATATCAATAATTCTTCAAGGGGGAAGTTTTATAATAATGCTAAAGAGTATTGGTCTAGGTCTGTTCTATAAGGGGATATGTGTCCATATATATTTATGCATAACCATATATCTTTATAATATTACATGATGTCCCTAAAAGGAGATCTCTTGAAAACTTCTATTAGATATTGTAATATTCTTAAATAGTAGTTTTCTATTGGATGATATATATGATTATTTTTATTAGAAGATTTAAATGAAACTTTTTTTTCCTCTCCTTTCCTCTCCTTTATTTTTTCTCATTTTTTTGAAACTTATTTTACAGACACCAAAGATCTAGTTCTTCATTTAAGCCTTTAGGGCTTAAAGTTTGGAGTTTGAAAATCCACTCAGATTCCAACCTCGCTAGTTTATTGAACCTGTTACCCCCTCTTTCCTGGGGTGGCACATGGTCAATAAGGTAGAACTTGAGTCCATCAGTTTTGCTTTGATGTTTCTCTGCAAAATGTCTTGCTACACTATGTTTCAAATTAGTTTGAATAATATTTCTTCTGTGTTCCATAAATCGTTCTTTTCCACTTCTAATGGTCCTTCCTACATATTGTAGATTGCATGGACATTCCAGCATATATACAACATAACTTGAGGTGCATTGTAGATAGTGCATGATTTTGAATATTTCCCCTGTTTGGTAACTTTGAAAATCCTTCTTGCGGTGCTGTATATATGAACAAGTGGTACAGACTTGATGACCACATTTATAGTTGCCACAAATATATGTTCCATCCAGTAATCGTTTTCCTTTTTTTTGGGAAATTGAATCCCTATTGATGTTGCTTGGAGCTAATTTACTTTTTAAGTCCTTTGATTTCTTATATATGATTTCTGGTTTGTTTGGTATGATATTCTTCAGAATTTTATCACTTTGAAGCAGTGGCCAATGTTTCTGTATTATATTCTCTATGGCTTTCCCAGAATTATTGTATCTTGTGATGAATGGAATCTTTGGGATTTTATTATTCCCTTTCTTTTTGCTTTTAGTGAGCAGTTGTTCTCTAGGGGTTTCCTGTACCTTTATGAAAGCTTTCTCAATGATGTCCTTTTTGTATCCTTTTTCTATGAATTTTTGTTTTAAGTCTTCTGCTTGACATAGAAACATCTCATCTTCTGTACAGTTTCTTCGTAATCTATAAAATTGACTAAGTGGGACACTATTTAGCCAACGAGGATAGCCACCATCCTCGTTGGCTAAATAGTGTCCCACTTAGTCAATTTTATAGATTACGAAGAAACTGTACAGAAGATGAGATGTTTCTATGTCAAGCAGAAGACTTAAAACAAAAATTCATAGAAAAAGGATACAAAAAGGACATCACTGAGAAAGCTTTCATAAAGGTACAGGAAACCCCTAGAGAACAACTGCTCACTAAAAGCAAAAAGAAAGGGAATAATAAAATCCCAAAGATTCCATTCATCACAAGATACAATAATTCTGGGAAAGCCATAGAGAATATAATACAGAAACATTGGCCACTGCTTCAAAGTGATAAAATTCTGAAGAATATCATACCAAACAAACCAGAAATCATATATAAGAAATCAAAGGACTTAAAAAGTAAATTAGCTCCAAGCAACATCAATAGGGATTCAATTTCCCAAAAAAAAGGAAAACGATTACTGGATGGAACATATATTTGTGGCAACTATAAATGTGGTCATCAAGTCTGTACCACTTGTTCATATATACAGCACCGCAAGAAGGATTTTCAAAGTTACCAAACAGGGGAAATATTCAAAATCATGCACTATCTACAATGCACCTCAAGTTATGTTGTATATATGCTGGAATGTCCATGCAATCTACAATATGTAGGAAGGACCATTAGAAGTGGAAAAGAACGATTTATGGAACACAGAAGAAATATTATTCAAACTAATTTGAAACATAGTGTAGCAAGACATTTTGCAGAGAAACATCAAAGCAAAACTGATGGACTCAAGTTCTACCTTATTGACCATGTGCCACCCCAGGAAAGAGGGGGTAACAGGTTCAATAAACTAGCGAGGTTGGAATCTGAGTGGATTTTCAAACTCCAAACTTTAAGCCCTAAAGGCTTAAATGAAGAACTAGATCTTTGGTGTCTGTAAAATAAGTTTCAAAAAAATGAGAAAAAATAAAGGAGAGGAAAGGAGAGGAAAAAAAAAGTTTCATTTAAATCTTCTAATAAAAATAATCATATATATCATCCAATAGAAAACTACTATTTAAGAATATTACAATATCTAATAGAAGTTTTCAAGAGATCTCCTTTTAGGGACATCATGTAATATTATAAAGATATATGGTTATGCATAAATATATATGGACACATATCCCCTTATAGAACAGACCTAGACCAATACTCTTTAGCATTATTATAAAACTTCCCCCTTGAAGAATTATTGATATTAGTGGTTTATTGGCCTGAGAACTTATGATGTATGTGTGTTTGTGTATAGGTATAAAATGAGTAATACACTGTTGTTTTATTATTTTTTTTTTTATTTTTTTTTATTTTTATTCTAATAATTTAATTTATTTCATTAAAATGGACACTATAATTGATAGTTACCATTAAATTCCATGTGTAGAATACACCTTTATATGATTGGCTAAAATACAAGTTAAAATAGCAGGGAAAGTTCTTTCAACCAATCGAATACTCTCTGAAGAAGGCGCACATAGAGCGCTGAAACGCGTCAGAGTTTGAACCCACGTGGATTACGGAGACGCCAGAACTATCCAAACTATACCGGAACGGAAGCACAACATCGAAACCGGCAAGTCTAATAAGGTTCCAGTAAACAGAGGACGAAGCCTGAACTGAAGGGGACCGGAGTGAAGAGAGCAATACCGGGGGCGGCAAGCCGAACTGGAATGCAGTAACGGACATCGGAACTGGGAACAGAGATGCTGTAAATGAAGGGAGAAAATAAGAAATCACCCAGAGTGATGCTCAAATCGATGCGCCCAGACACAACAAGAAAATAAAGTAAGGGGCCATCCAAACTAGATCGAGGGACTCTGGCTGAGCTCTACTGTATTGTATGGAAGCACGCCAAATAAGAGTCCACTCTCTAGCAAGGAGCCATTCTTTTTTCTTATTCCATCGATTTTACATTATTTAACCCTTCAATATCCCATACCTAGGTCCCTCATTCCATCCTACTTCTCCAGTCCCAGTATATTGACCTTCAGTTTATATCATTAGACATACTGACTCTCCGTTTTATATTTATCATTTTATATGCATTTTATATGTGTTTCATGTTTTTATTATATTGTATATTTTCTTATGTCTCTATAGAGATTATTTAAAACATGTAACTTTTTATATATGTCTGACATATATTTTTTATATATATCTTAATAAAATTACTACACTTAGATAGCGGTTGCGCTGTCTCTCCCCCATCCTTATATCTTTTTTCTTTACATGTTGGAAATTCCTAAGAACTGGATCTCTTCAACACTTTTGAGATTAGCAGCACGGATTGTGTCTTTTGGGAGAGTATACTAACTTTGATACAGGGAGGGACAGTACAATATAGAGAAGGATCCTTTGATCCTATTTCTTGAATAACTGTAATTGTATCCTCTAATACAATAAGAATAATTATATATCTCCCATTTTCACTACTCTTTTTTGCTATCATAGAATATATAACCATTGAAGTTAGCGCCAAACCTTCTTTGTTGCATATATTAAATACACCTCTGTCAGCAACAAAAAAAGGACATGAACATTTCAGCTGCAAACTGGACTCTGAGAATAGCAGAACATTACAGTTAACAGTCTACAAAAATACCTGGTTATGTACTGAGTTAAAGTAAATTTATTACACCTATACATATTCTACGCACGTTACACATTGGGTGTATTTTAACTTTTTTGTATCTCTACATGCATACAAAGGAGAAGCCACATCATGCGTCACTCCCAAAAGCCACATGCTCAGCAAAGTGCTCAAGATCATGTCAGGCACCATTAGAGCTGCATGGGTATATAACGCAGGGATCCATGACTTTTAACATGCTGATATGTTGAGTTTGTCATCTTGACACTGGGGGCATTTTGATGTCGCCATTTTAACACAGGCGACATTTTTAAGTCATTCTTTTGAATATCGAGATTTCCTCTGCAACATTCTCATTGTAAATTGGGACTACCAGGTCTCACCCTACATGACTCCAAACTGCAAGACTGGAGGCCTCTCATTTCAGAGTCTCTCATGGGAATCAGAGTTCTCTTTACATACCCCTGTTCTGCTCTCCTAATAATCTGCTAGGCAGGGCAGGGAAGCATGGTTCATCGGTCACTCTAATGCAGCCCTGCAGAAACATTCCTCTTCTGGGCTGGGTTGTTCATCTGCACACACCTTACATGGAACCCTTCTGCTGAGGGGACATGAACTGTATGTTAGATGCCATTTAAAAGGAAACTAGCACGAAACATATACATATATATATATATATATATATATATATATATATATATACTAGCAGTGGTGGCACTGCTTCACTGTGAGGTGAACCCATGAGTGGCAGAAAGGTATCCAACACATTAAGTTGCAATGTGTTGTAAACCTGTCTGGCAGGGTTACAATTTATTTTATTTTATTTATTTTTTTTAGTTCAGAAGTTCAGGCCTCATGGTGAGGCATCATGACCCCCTCCAAATGATCCCCAGCTACTGATCTCGCAGATGAGTGGGGTGATTCCATCCTACCCAGACTACTGATCCCGCCTAATCCTACCTGGTACTTCAAGTAGGATGGAAGCAGGGGAGCCCTCTTGCTCCCTTGCGTCACCTCTATTGTTCTCCCAGACGATTCGGCTGGGGGGGAGGATGGGGGGAGACCACCAGGAGGTCTAATTTTTTTTTCTTAGTGGTTGTTTGAGGAGGCAGGTGGCTTATTTAATAGAACAGTAAACCTTGGGTTAACATGTGCATAATAGATCTGTATTTCAAAGTAATTTACAGATCTAACTTACGATAGTGATGTACAAAGTGAGAAAAGTTAAAAAAAATCTAACTCTGTTTAGTAAACGGAGGATTTGTAATCTTATTTGTGCATCATTTTTCATTATCTCTCACATATAACCCAGCAGATTACTTAGTGGAAAAGCTGAACAGGTAGATGAAATCTTTTATTTGTAGATACAGAGATGCATACATGAGCCGAGCCGTTTATTATTAATATCAGCAGAATCTCATAAAAGTAAGTATAATGTTTAGAAACTGACATGATCATGATAAGCTATACAAAAAGAAGCGATGGGAATAGTTCTTAAAGAGAAAAATCCCATCAACAGAAGTCTTTATAGTGAGGCACTCGGACCAAAAAAGATATAAGAAAGTAAATATATGTAAAGCTTTATTGATACAAATACATTCATTTGATACAAACACATTTTGTACACTTCTATTTGCGATAAGTATCCACATTTTGTACACTTCTATTTGCGATAAGTACCACTATTGTTTCGTGTTTGACTGCTTACATTTTGAGTTGTTAAAGGTGTATTATTGATTTCTCAGTAATGGAGACACTTAAAATTTTTTTTATGATATTCACATCTTTTCAACTTAAGACTTAATGGGAGTTTTGACACCTTACTTTGGTACATATATTTTGCGCATTATAACAGTGTGAATTTATATTTGATGGTATGGTGGTGTAATGTGAAATCTGTCATATATATATTTAAATATACCTGTGTGCCATATCTTTGTTTTATTTTGGTATTGTTGCTATAATTTGTCACACTGTTGTACTGGAAGTTTACTCTATGTGGATCAATCTCTTTGTATTTTAATTGTTTTTATTTTAGCTGAATGTATTTGTATCAATAAAGCTTTACATATATTTACTTTCTTATATCTTTTTTGGTCCGAGTGCCTCACTATAAAGACTTCTGTTGATGGGATTTTTCTCTTTAAGAACTATTCCCATCGCTTCTTTTTGTATAGTTTGTAGTTTAAGTCTTGAGAGCACCTTGCTATTTTAGCGGTTGTATAGGGACCTATAAAATGATTTAGACCAGTGCCTGTCAATACCTTTTTGAATAAAAATGATCATGATAAGAACATAACTTGTGTTAACTCCTCAAGTACGTTTTCTAAACTTAGATGGCACCCTCTAGAAATTAATACTCTGTAATATAATCATCCTCATACTTACATAGACCTTCTCCCTCTATTCTTGAGATCATCAAATTGTAATTTAAACTAGGAGATTGTCATTTTTCACTATTAGTTGTAGAAGCTTATTAGTTTTTTTGCAACTGTAAATTCTTGGGTTTCTTCCAAATCTTTAACTCTGGAGCCTAATCTGTGTATTTCAGTCTTAAGTTAATTGATTTGCTTATACGAGAGCAGCAACTGGAAGGCCGAGGTTCAATAAAGGTTGAAGAGGGCTCAGACTGTTAATGTCCTGTCGGAGCAGTGTCGAATGTAGATTAACAGTATGCACTAAAATATCTTCAACATCACATCCCCATCAGTCCAACAAAAATCTGCCCACATCGACATCCATCTGACATGCCTTCACCATTTTTAAGAATTTTCACTCATCACATCAACAATGGCCTATTTCAATATGGAAATTAATCATAATGACTCATTTTCATTATGAGCCATTATCATATTCAAGGGGGGTGTATTTATATGTTAATGTGGCACTTCACCACATTCATTAAACTACACAGCAGCCTCTGATATCAGAGTTCATAGTCTCACTGTACTTTTCTATGCAATAACAGCCTTCAACCAATCACAATCGAGGAGGGTTGTGAACTGCTGTCGATGTGGAAGAGATGCTCTCCCTCACACATCACCAGCAGCAGACAACCCTGAAGTCTGACAGCATTCTCTCTGCTGCTGGCCAATAGGAGAGTGGAGAGAACATTTTCAGCACCATGGACAGCATCACTCCCTTATACCTTTGAGTGCTATAGGAATGTACATTGCTCACCTCTGTGGCACTCAAAGGATTAAAAAGGTACACCAAGCACTACATAGTTATCCCCTTAGCTCTGTATCATATATCAGGGCTCAAAATTTCCACTCGCCTCCTCGCATTTGGCGAGTGGAAATTAAGTGAGGGCGAGTTTTCAATGGACAACAAAATTAAGTAATTAATTTTAATTAATTAATTATTTCCACGTATGAGATGAACTTTCTTAACTACTACACTTAACAAAATTAGATACATACTGTCAGTTTTGACTGGGATGGTTTTTGGAGCGCTAGTGTGTATTTCTTTTCTTCCACAGTACTGGGTTTCGTTTGCAGTCTGATCAGCAGAGCACGCAACGCGTCTAAGCCAGAACTGTTTTTGCCAGACGTCCAGGCCTCGTCCTGGTCCTCCTGTCTGAGCAGGTACAATTTAAGTGACTATCTCTGACAGCGGAGGTACAATTTTATACTTTGTCTGCGTCCATCCTGTAATTCAATAAGGGGTCCTGTTGCCCTAAACTAATATGACCATAGCAATTGTACAGAGTGGTTGTAGGGGGCGCTATACTGCAGGGCCTGTTTCTCTGTGATGTTCTAGTTCCCTTTCCATCTCCTAGTTTCTCTTCCCATGTCTCCTTCACCCCCATGTCCTTCGGTTTCACATCCTCTTGCCTCTTCTTTCCCCTTTTACCTCTCTCTCTTTCTCCCCCTCTTGCCTTTCTTTCCCCTCTTTCTCCCTCACTTGCCTCTTTCTCTCCACATCTTGCCATTCTCTTGTTTCTCTCTTTCTCACTCTTTATCTCTTTCTTCCCCCTCTTGCTTCACTTTTCGTCCCCTCTCCCATTTGCTTCCTTCTCCTCTCTTGTTTCTTCCTCTTTCTCCTCCCCCTCTTTCTCTAAAGTATAAGATAGAAGCAGAGTAATTCTGCAAGTCCCATTGATTTAAATAGGCCCTTTAACCCTTTAAATGTCTATAACGCTATCAGACCGGTGATGGTGAGAAAAAGAATATAGTGGCTGCTGACTGCAATCAATAGGAGGAAGATGAAGCTGCGTATTGCACTCTCCCTGATCACCTGTGTAGCTTGTGAGTGCCAGATCGTCCATTCATTCTGCTTTACTATTAGCACGTATTTTATATATATATGATGGACAGCATACGCACCAGATGAGTGATATCCTCCATTGCACATCCCTGAAGCAGATGTGTGTATAACATAGGTGAGCAATATGTGGCTTTTCAGTTGTTGGATTATAAACCACATCTTTGTTGGTGACCTCTAGTGTTCAGGGTTTAAAATCCCCATTTAAATTAATGGAAATTTGGAGAAATCTCAAGGAAATGTTATCTGTCCCCTCTGGTGTACTTGATGTGAACCATGACTTCACCACCCTTCTTTAATAGATCAGCCTCTGTGTAATAGACTGTCACATCCTGATATCTCTCACACAATGTGACAGGGTGGTATGAAGGCACGGCTGGGCAGCTTTTGGCTTTCTGATCTTTTCTCCAACAAGGGCTGGAGAGTATCATGTTAACCATCTGTATTGAGGGAAAAGTGTGGGAAGGAGGACAGTTTGTGGAGGAGGGCAGGGTGGACAGTTTGTGGCGGAGGTGGGCAGTGTGGGATACGTGGAGGTGGACAGGGTGTGGAGGAGGACAGGGTGGGCAGTGTAGAGGTGGACAGTGTGGGGGTGGAAAGTGTGTTGAGGTGTGCAGTGTGGAGGTGGGCAGAGTGGAGTTGGACAGTGTGGGAAATGTGGGGGTGGACAGTGTGTGAGGGGCAGTGTTGAGGTGGATAATGTGGGCCGGGTGAATATTCTGAATAAAGCATAGAACAACAGTGTCATTTCATCAAAGAGATCTTGAGATGGGTGGAGTTAAAGGCGGGGAAATGGGTGGGGTTAAAATTGGTATATGGGTGGGGCTAGGCATGGAAACTGGTGGCGAGTAACTTTTCAGTCTGGCTAGCAGCTTAGGACTTGAAATTTTAAGCCCTGATATATTATACATGCTGTGCACTCCCAAGGGAACAAGGCTGGGTCAGGTCAGGTCAGGCTGCCTCCATTGGGATTTGTGGCTACCACTTCCCCCAGCCTTGTTTCCAGTGGTAGCCATAGAACCCCATGTACACTGTCTAACCCTCTCTAGCCTTTTCCTTTTGCCTACTGCCAGCCACAAATCCACATGGGCACTGTCTGGACAAGGGAATAAGGTGGAGTTGGGGAGTGGATGTCAGACAGTTATTAGAATAAATCCATCATTAACCCTTTGCAGTGCATTGCGTACTCCCTGGCGCTCAAAGGGTTAAACTTACTCTGCTGGCAGTGGCAGGAAACAATATAAAAAATACCCTCCTTGTACTTTTCAGCCAATGCCAATCTGCATTGAGGGAAATTTGAATAGGGACTGCCTTCTGACCAGTCCCTGTTCAAACTAATTCCCATGCTCCCATTGGCTGGGATGTGGTGTTACGCAGGGCACATTAGCCACACCTCCCAGCCAATCAGCTTATAATGCATTGAGTCATCCCTCCAGTTCAAAGCTGATTGGCTGGGAGGTGTGGTTACTGCAGGGCAAGTTCTGTGGCATATGCAACCCCACATCCCAGCCAATGGAACTATGGGAATTAGCTTGAAAAGGGACTGGAAATATAAAAGGCAGTCCCTGTTAAAATTTCCCTCAGCTGGGATCAGGCAACGGCCCGAAAGGTACAAGGAGGGGAGTTTTCTGCTATTGTTTCCTGCTGCTGCCGCCACCGGCAGCAGTTTAAGTTTAATGATAGATTTATTTTAATACCCATATGTTTTTTTACAGGTTAAACACTATGTTTAAGAAGAAGCATGAAGAGGAGAACAGATGGAGAAAGAATATGACAGATGAAGACAGAGATGACAGATTGAGATAACAGATGATGAAGAAGAAAGAAAAGGATGACAGATGAAGAAGATGATTAAGATGCAGAAGACCACGCTGGACATCAAGATTACAGGTAGGTGTTCCAGCTATGGGTGATAGGATAGTTTTAGGACTAGTATGGGTACACATTATTGTTAATGTTAGGGGTAGGGTCAAGGGGAGGGTTAGTGCTTGTTAGGGTCACTGGGTTTTTAATTTAATGCTTGATGTTTGACATTGTGTCTGAGTGTTAGCTGATTTCCTTTAGCGTGGGTTATGGGAATAAAAAAACCATGGCGAAAGTTGGCCCACAAGTTAGGTTCTGTGGGCCATCGCATGCCCTGGTTCATGTTGAGAGGGTAATTGAATTCTGATGATACCATTGTGTGTGTAACTTTTGGTGTTAATTTTTTCCCTAACGCCAGTTTAAGTAGGTGGTATTGGATTAAGCCCTCTAAGCACAACACATTTTTCAAACAGAACAAGCAAAACTAACCAAATGGCATCTGTACAGGAGAGTATACACATACTTTAAAAATGCAAGATTAGGATTAGATTTTAGGATCTAACATCTAACACAGCTTTACAGAGGTTAGCTTGAAATACAAGATATTTAAAATTTTATAGCCCACTTGTTAGTGTTCCTTTAAGAACCATCAGGAAATTGCAAGGTGTGTTATATTTTTTTGTTTGTTTGTTTGTGGGACACACACAGTACTAATGGAGGATTTTGTGATTAAGACTGAGTGGAATGACCCAAATGCTGTATAAAAAGGGTTTACAATTACTAAGTGGGTAGATTTTTCAACATTCATTAGCACTGCTGGACACAGGACAAGAGAAAATGAGCACGACAACCAATGGCCACATACTGGAATCCAAATTCTTTCATAACATTACTTTCTTATTAGCTGCAATATATTCACTTTATACATATGGGGGAGGTTGTACTAGGAATACTTGCCATAAATCTGGAGCAAAATTGCAACAAAGATGACTAATGATAATGGGAACTGCTGCAAGTGTTTCACTCTGTTCTAAACTGCTGGGTGATTGTAGTACAACTGATGTTATTATCGCTATCTATCTATCTATCTATCTATCTATCTATCTATCTATCTATTTATCTGTATAGAATAAGCTGGAACTATATAAATAAAGAATCATTTTATACTAGGATTGTAGAAAAAAACAATAAAATAAAGTTTAAGCTTAACCCTTTATGGACCAAAAAGTTGTGCAATGTTTTGCTCTTAAGGCTGAGAGATACCTTAAACTTAATATATCAAAAACTGAGCTGCTGCTCAAGTTCTCTCTAAAACAAGTACTCCAGTAAGTTCTTTTCCATTTGCCTTGAACAATACACCAGTTCTCGCCTTTTCATATACCTGCTGTCTAGCAGCCATACTAAAGTCATATTTTAAGTTTTCTTATCACACCCAGACTATAGCCATTTCCTGCTACTTTCTCCTCCAGAAAATTGCTACATTGTGGGCCATTCGTTCAAAGAAGTAGCGCAATAGCTTTTGTCGTTCGTTAAGTACGGTGTTGTTGGGCTCAGTAATATTTTCAGAGAGTGTTGGTTGTGATCGGAAGTATATCTTTGAAGTACGATTCCTGACTGGAATTGTCGAATGTAACGACAAAAATGTGACATTTCCTCCACGTTTTCCTTAACGTACAAATTCTATAGTTTGAGCAACATTTCTTGCCTGTTGTATATGACAAATTTTCTTTACCCCTATACAATGCTGGTGAATAGTTTAACCATGTCCTTGCCCCGCCCATTTGCCAGTCAATTCTGGAGTTGTCTTATACACTAGTTTTTTGTCCTATATTCTAGAGAAAATATGTAGTTCATGCATACAATTACTTATTTTTCTCCATCATATGACATTTTTATTGTCGTCTCTGTGTCACCCCTACCAAAATACTGACTTAGGCCTCATCCTCTCCCACCTTTACTGCTACAACCTATTCTCAAAAAAATAGTAAATGCTAGAAGGAAAAGGTGTAATACAATGGTGCCATTGAGTAAACCTCTCAAGGGGAAAGATATAAATGAAGGTGCCAACTACCATACTAATGACTCAAGTGTACTGTCAAAAAAAAAACAAAACAGAAAAAAAGAAAAATTTAGGAGAGCGCTCCTAATGACTATATGAAAAATCTACATGTAATACAAGCATAAAATATATATTATTATATATTTTGGTATGGCAATGTTTTTATATTTTGGTATTGATTAAAGCTTTTCCTCTTATCTCATCTTTGTATTATATGTAGACTAATTGAAGAGCTTGTTACACGGGCCACAGTGCCACTGGCAGCCGGTCACGGGGCAGTCATGTGCAGTAGAGACTACCCGCACCGCGGCTGCCGTGCCACAGGCAGTCTCTATTGCGCATGACTGCGTTGTTACACACATTTTAGCTAATTATTATATAAGGATTTTTCATTTAGTCATTAGGAGAGCTCTCCTTAATATTTCTTTTTTCTGCTTCTTTTTTACAACCTGTTCTCTACTGGCTTTCTTTCAGATTCCAGATCGAATGCAACCATCTTCTAGCCTCCAGTGTTCTTTCTTTCCAGTCCCCTTACTCTATCTCTGGATTAACCCTTTGAGTGCCGTAGGGGTACGCAACGTATTGCCTTGCAATGCGTTGTGTACCCCTCTGGCACTCAGAGGGTTAATCTTCCCATATTCCTCCTCACACACTATGTTCTGCTCAGGCCTTCTTTCATTGCCCTGTATGAACACTGCTTAATCACATCTGCAAATATTTCCCTATGCTGCATCCAATATCCCAAACTCACTAGCCCTCAGCATATGTCTGGTATTCAGTCTTCATCCCTTCAAAAGCAAAACCATTCTGCATTAGTTAGTATTTGCATTCCATCATCCACCCAGAACTGTGGTTGACCTGGTCAACTGTAAAATGTGCTCTTATATTGATACCTATTGTTCCACTTTGCTATCATTATACCTAATTAGATTAAGCTCTTCAGGGCCAGGACACCTCCTTTCATTTTCGGCAAAAGCACTTGTATCTATAATTCAGCACTGCATACTTATCTGTTCCCTGCATTGTACATCTGTTAAACGATGTCAAGTGTTGCATACCCAGTGGTGCTATATGAATAAGTCTATAAATAGGAAGCCGGTAGAGTAAAAGTGATACCGTTTTTGGCTAACTAAGATGCTCTAGGACGCAAGCTTTCAAGTCAGCTTAGGTATCTTCTTCATTCATACTTAAATTTCTGCTTTTTCTACAGCTAACACAATACCACCTTTTACCTACATACATAAAGACTTAAACAATGTATTTCAATTTCTGTCACAAGAGGGCAATATTGCACAAATCTTTATCAGAAAACCTTTTTGCTCTCATACTCCTATCAGATGGAACTCTTCAGAACGTTAACTGAGATATGAGAGTAAAACAGGTATTTGTGCACAAAGGGGAAATTCACAGAAAACTCTCTGCCCTGATATAATCTGCCAATAATAAATATTAGATTTTCTGGTAGCATTATTTGGACCCTTTGAGTATGAGAGGGGTGCAGAAGCATTGCCAAGGAATGCGTTGTACACAACTTTGGAACTCAAAGGGTCAACTTCTCACCTGGGAACTCTTTACGATTTGACCCTGGGACTCAGGGTTTTAATGCAAAATCTCAAGGTCTCTGGGTAAAATCCCAAATTCTCAGGGTGGAAGAGTCCAATGTTCCCTACTAAATGATCTGCAGCAATTCACTGCTTTGTTAATCTCTAACTTGGAGCCATGACTCCCGGAGGGAGAAATGACTTAGTGTGAGACCTCTACATTGAATCTGTAGCATGTTAAAGATTCTTCCAAGACTGATTAATTCAGTGCCGATTTGGAGTAAGCAGGGAGGCATCTCCTAGAACCAAATTATGGGGAACTTTATCGGTCAAAGGTCAAACTGGAGTTATTCTGAAGTAAACCAACTGCACCATATGGGGGACATAATCCCAGTTTAAGTAAATTTGACTTTCAATCCCTTGAATACTAGAGAGGTCTCCAATTAATTGTGAAGCAATACATTGGAGACCTATTTGGCATTCAAGGTGTTAAAAGCTCTATTCAAGTGCATGGGGATTTAGAAATATGCATTTGTCCCCTTCTGTGTGGTTGGGTTAGTCCAGAATAAATCCAGCCTGCCTTTATAAATATAATAATACCAAAGTATCTTACTACTAAGGATACATTGAGATTGTCTCTCATTTTCAAATATGTCCTAGAGTATAGATATTATTACCCAATTTAATGGTACTCAGTATATCTACTACAGAAGAATGAAAGTCTGAGTGTATTCTGCTGGGACTAGAACCCACAACCTTGAGTTTTCCACAGATTCTACAGCTGGTGCATTAACCAACTGAGCCATGTCATCAGTATGTGTGCCCCAGATATGCAGCCCCAGTTTCAGGTAGCGCTTGCTTAACCTTTGCCACTCATATGGTTAAAAACGAAACACTGTAGCTCAGATGTTGATGACTTCAACTCCCATCATTCCTGGCTCTAGCTTCTTATTAATGTTTGTCTATTAATGGTGGACTAAAGACAAGTTATTCCAGTCAACAAAATGGCTACTATTAGTAGTTGGGTGAGGGTGTGTACTGACCAATTTCAGCTACTTTTTGTCAGTTTTGTTATAGAAAATTGGAATGTATACAGAAAAGAAATGAGTGGGCATTCTAAAACAAACCAAACAACTGCACCATAGGCATACCTGAGGACATTGATGTGTGCCTGTCGTGTGCTGGGGGTTCTAAAAGGACGCGATTTGCTGAAAAAAAGGGGCAGGAATTAATTGTGAGTGGGGGCAGGGCTTATCTGACATGAAACAGGCAGGGGAAGGAAGAGGAGTGGTAGGAACAAGGTGGGAAAGAACAGAAGTGGGCAGAGTTTCAATAGAAACTCCCCACAGTTGGCAGATCAGCCTGTGCCCTGGAGACCTGGTAATTAGAAGCCAAAACCGGAGTCTCCGGGGCAAATCCAGAGAGTTCCCAGCTATGACCATAACGTACAAATAACATTTTCCAAAATTCACATTGATTACATTTTTTTTTTACACACAACAGTAGACACAAAATGCTACTCGCTAAAACCTACACGCATTCCACACAAAGCTATACGCAAAATGATATGCGCAATACGTACAATGTTATGCGAATAACGCTATACACTATATGCCAAATGCTATACGTACAATGCAGAACGATATCCTCAATATGCCAAATGCTGTACAGCAAACGTTATAAACAATACACCAAATGCAAAATGCAACATGCTATATGCCAAACTCTATACACCAAACGCTGTACACAAAACTCCATTTGCCAAAAGCTGCACTCCATATGACAAACACTGTAGCGCAATGCGCTGTATGCCAAAAGCTATACTCAATACTCCAAATACTATACACAATATGCCATATGCTATACACCATACACTATACACCAAAAGCTATACGCAACACACTATAAACCATACACAATATGCCATACACTGTACGCTGAACTCTATATGCAATACGCAAAGTGCTGTATGCAATAGGCAAATGTTGTGCACAAAACACGAAAAGCCATACAAAAAACACTGTCATTGGAATAGGTCTGCACAGACTAATTGCATGGAACCCCTTTGGTTGTTGTTGTTCTTAGAAGACTGAATTATGTAGAAATGCTTTTGCTGTTTAAAGTCTTTGTCCCCCATGTTGAGACTCCCATTGTATAACTTGTGTATTGTTCCCATTGTGCCTCTTTGTGTTCAGCCCATTGTGTATTGTCTGGCAGTTTTGCATACGGGAGCTGGTTTCAGTGAATAAAAGTTAGTTCCTGTTTTACTGGTGTTGTCTGGTGCTTGGGGTAGATTGCTATATCATGCTTTCACCCTACACTGAGTTCTGTCTAGTGACTGGGTGAATTGAGCCATGATCCTGGTTCCTGGCTGGTGGAGTGGTAGAGTTCCTGAGTGTTGTATGCCAAACGCTTTACGCCATACGCATACCTGGGAACTTTCAGTTGAGGGCTACCCGGAGGGTAGTCCTCTGTTCAACAGGGGCTAACAAAAATGATGCTAATCGCGTCAAAAAGGGGGGGGGCTTAACTCAAGTGTTGGGGGGATTTAACCCTCTGAGTGCCAGAGTGGTACAGAATGCATTGCAAAGCAATACATTCCGTACCACTCTGGCACTCAGAGGGTTAAATGTGTCACACAGAAGGCTGGGGACGGAGGCACAACGGGAGAAAAAGCAGATGTGGCAGAGTTTCAATAGAAACTCTCCACATCCCGAGGAATCTGCCTCTGCCCCGGAGACCCGGTAAAGCTCTGTCAGAACCGGAGTCTCCGGGGCAAATCCGGAGAGTTCCCAGGTATGGCCATACGCTATACACCATATGCCATACTCCAAATGCCATACGCTATAAACCAACTGCTATATGCAATGCACTATACACCATATGCAGTACAGCAAATGCAATATGCCAAAGGCTATACGCTGTATGTCAAATGCAATGTGCTGTACGCCAATCACAAAGCACTCAATATGCCAAACACTATATGACAATTCTATATGCAATACACCAAACTCAATATGCCATACACAAAACACTATACGTCAAACGCTAAACACCATGCACTAAACGTCATAAGCTATATACCAAACTCTAGACGTGATTCGCCAAAAGCAATATGCATACACAAAACATTATACACCAAACGCTATACTCCACACACCAAATGCCAAACTCTATATGCAATACACCAACCGCTACACACAAAACGCCATATGCCAAAAGCTGTCCACCGTACGCCAAACTCTGTACACCAATTGCAATAGGCTATACTCCAAAATCTATATGCAATATGCTAAATTCTATAGCCAAATGCTACACTTAATATGCCAAATGCTCTACGACATACGCTATACACCAAATGCCATATCCCAAACACCATATGCATTACGCCATACACCAAACTGCTAAATGCAACGTGCTATACTCCAAAAGCAATACTCCAAACACAATACGCAATATGCTAAACGCAATACCACAAACGCGATATGCCAAAGGCTATACGCTATATGCCAAATGCAATGTGCTGTACTCTATACGCAAAGCTCCAAACGCCATACTCAATCCACCAAACGCAATAAGCTTTATGTCACACGCAAAGAATTATATGCAATATGCAATACACTATACCCCAAATGCTATACTCCACACACCAAACGACATACGCTATACACCGAACTCTATACGCCAAACGCTATACACAAAATGCAATAGGCTATATTCCAAAATCTATACTCAATACGCTAAACTCTATACCCCAATTGCTATACTTAATATGCCAAACATTCTGTGACATACACTATACATCATATGCTATACGCCATACACTATACACCAAACGATATATGCAACACGCTATATGCAATACACCAAACGCAATACGCAATATGCCAAACGCAATATGCCAAACACAATATGGCAAAGGCTATACGCTATATGCCAAATGCAATGTGCTGTATTCTATAAACAAAGCACTATTCTCAATACGACAAACACTATACACCAAACGCAATATGCTGAACACCATGCGTAAAGCGCTATATGCCATACGCAATACTCCAAAAGCAATATGCCATATGTCGTAAGCCATACGCAAAGTGCCAGACTCTATACGTAATATGCCAAATGCAATAAGCTTTATGCCATATGCAAAGCTCTATATGAAATATGCCAAATGCAGTACACTGTACGTTATAGGCAAAACACCATATGCAATATGCCATACACTATAGGCCAAACGCTGTACACCATTTACAATTGTTATGTAATACACCAACCTCTATATGCCAAACGCTATACGCCAAACGTTTTATGCAATATGCCAAACACAATACACTGTACCCCCCCACACACATACACATGCTCACACTTTCTTATGTACTCACTCACACGCACACTAATGCCCACACGCTCACTCACACGAATGCTCACACACACACACATGTTCACTGATGGAAAATTATATAACACAGTGCTTTGCAGTGCATTACACACCTTTCTGGACCTGAAAGAGCTAAGCAGTGAAAGTTCAACAAACCAGTCATTAATGCAGTCATTGTTTTATTATCATACAAAACTTTTAAATCAGCAAATAAAAGTTTAATTGTGAATCCACAATTAAACTTTGCTGATTGATCCACGATTAAACTTTCTTTGCTGAGTGATCTACAATTCAACTTTCTTTGCTGATTTTAAAGTTTCCTATACACCTATATTTATAAAAGTGTTTGCATTCTCATCTGGCCATAAAATATGCTGACGAGTGGTTAAAGGGACAGTAATACTTAACATGTAAAAAATATGTATTGTAGAGTTTATCCCCGAGTAAAAAAAGGGTACTTCCACTGCTAAAAGGTGTTTTATTTACGTTATTACAGCTCAAACGTGAATTTTTTAGGTGCAATATCACAGTGGCCTGAAATTGTACAGTGGCGCTGTTGTTATACCATCCTATGGACAGCTCTGGTCAATTAACCATAAACCTGCATAGGATGGTGTAGCAACAGAGTCATTGTGATACTGCACCTAAAAAATTAAACTTTAAGCTGTAATAAGTTTTGAATAAAACAACTTTCAGCACTAGGAATACCCTTTATTTAGTCAGGGGAATAAACCCTATAACATATCTTTTTTACATTTTAATTATTATTATCCCTTTAATGTATGTATATATATATATATATATATATATATATATATATATATATAATAGCTGTTAAATAATTGGCACATCTATTACAGGTCCTGGGTAACAAAAAAAAAAAAAAAAGATGTGTTAGTAACCCATTGAGAGCCACTCTGGCAATCAAATAGTTAAATGTGCATTTCACAACAAATTTAGTAGTGTGTGGATGTGATGGGAATATGTCCTAGCACTGTATATATAATAATAGCCTCAAAATAAGTTCTGTATCAACTCCCTACTGCTGATAGTAGTGATGGTCTCTTCTGCATCTCCATGGAGACATGTTCCTGAAACCAACCAGCACAACTTGCAAGTATAAAAAAATCAAAGGGGCCCAAGAGATCTCTCACAGGCTGCTCTATTATTCAGAAAGAGAATGTAGCTAGGCCCCTTGCTGGTCCATCAATAATGCAGTAGCTCCCCTTTTGTTGCCTGGGAAAGGAGGACCTGGATGCGGCTGGTTATGGCATTAGGCCCGGAGTGCAAGGCCTCAGGTTACAGGCTGAGACAAGGCTGTGGTGTCAAGTGAAAAGCTGAAATGATCCATTTTGACATCAAAAAAAGGGACATTATTTGTGGATACCTGAGCCTTTTAATTCCAGTTATCTCCTTTCATCTGGATACCTTGCATTTAATCCTTCAGTGAACACCAAAAACTATTTTTACGCACACTTTTCTGGCCCTTAAAAGGTTAAAAAATCAATTACATTTAATTTTTTCCCCACTTCCACTTATAATGCCCTTTGTCCTCTCCAGGGGCGCATTAAATTAAAAAGTGGAGGTATTACAAAAATATAATGTAATCTGGAAGGAATGTGATGTACCTTTTGTAGCAGAAAAAGGTACCCTGCATCCCTTAGGTTGTTGTTGTACTACAGCACCTGTCATTCTTAACCAGCCAATGGGTGGACAAGCTGTGGCTGTTCAGATGTTGTTTGACTACAGCTCCCATCCTGCTCCCAGCAGAAGATAATGGGAATTGCAGTCCAACAAGAGCTGCAGAGCTAGCTGAGGTGCATGGGAGTTGTTTTCCAAAGCACAGTACCAAATCTGCTTTAGAGTGCTAGGTGATTTATTAAAACGAAGCAGTAATTTTATTAAATGTTGGTACCCATTAGATGAAATGTCTAGGATTCTGTGATTCTTGCATCAAAAACAATATATATTAACCTTAAAACAGAACTACCACCAAAAAAAAACCTTTAGCTTAAATAACTCCCCATCTGTCGACTAGCTGCTCTGTAGCGCTAGTCGCCAGAATTATTACCTTATTCAATAGATTTATCCTTTCTTCCACGGCTCACAGGCAGGATGGATTGCGGACATCTTGCCATAGTGACGTCCGCGTGCCTGTGCTGTCAGTCCCAGCCGGCTCTAGTAGGCGTTGCTAGGAGCCGTTCGGCTCCGGAAGGGACTGACACGGCAGGCGCGGAGACGTCACTATGGCAAGATGTCCACGATCCATCCTGTCTCTCAACCAGGGGAGGGCTGGCCTGGGGGGCAGAGGGGCAATTGCCCCCTGGGCTGTTCACATGTCTGGGCCATTAGGCCACTGCCTTAGTCTCCCAATTGTTGCTGTAAATGGAGCTATACTAGTGATACCACAGAGCTTACAATTCAAATGTAACTGCACAAATGATACTACAGAGCTAAAATCCAAATAGAGCTACACTAACAGCATAACCCATTTCTCTTGTAAGATCTATGGTATCAATCATGTCGCTGTACTTAAATTGTAATACCAATATTAAAAGTAACTAAAGGGGATGGGCTGGGACGCTGGGCTGGAGCAACTGAAGAAATGGGCCAGTAGATTGTATTTGCCCCCCAGGCCACAAGTTCCCAGCCCTCCCCTGCTCTCAATCATGGAAGAAAAGATAAATCTATTGAATAAGGTAATAATTCTGACAATTAGCGCTACAAGCAGCTAGTCACAAGATGGGGAGTTATTTAAGCTAAAGTTATTTTGCTGTGGTACTTCTGCTTTAAGCTCCAGAGAGATGCACAGTGCATTATGATGCAATGTGTTGCACACCCCTCCCATCTTTAAGGGGTTAATGAAATCATTTGGAAAGGTGTAGCACATTAAAGAAGCAGTAAACTTTTTTTATGAAAAAAAAATTATTGTAGGGATTTTCATGCTGAGTAAAATAAGGGTACTGCAAATAAGTGGGATAAATTGCTAACACAGATGATCCGTACATCAGTTAAAAACAATGTATCCTTTATTGTAGAAACACGTAAAAATGTATAGATACCTTGACAACATCGTGGAGTTGTAGAACAATGGAAGACTTTTGAGGTCATGAGTATGAAAAGGAGCATCCTGGGCGGGCCAATCAGCCTCCTCCAATGCAAAGGTAACACAGTCACAGATTGACAGGGAATCACGGGGACTGTGATAACACGTTACCAGTCCAGCTGATTGTATGATGGTACACTGATATACAAATTTTGTTTTCCATATTAAAAAGACCTGCTCTTCACAGAGGTAAGAGCTGTTGAATCATGTTGTAAAATAAGGGTACTCCCACTGCTGAGCGATGCATATTTCCAGCAGTATTACAGTTTAAACATGTGGTTTTTAAAATTAGCAATGCCCTCTAGTGGTAACATTCCAATTAGTAATTCTGTTATAATCTAATGGAGAGGAAAGTCGTGACTTACAGTTCTCCATAGAAAGTGATAGAAACTGCTGTCATCAGGGCCGGATTTACATCTCAGGAGCCTGTAGGCACAGAAATCTGAAGCGCCTCCCCCCCCACACACACTTTTGAGACCCAAATCCCTCTTTATCGGTTCCTCTCGGTATATAACACCTACACGCTCCATCCTTCAATCAATGTCAGAGGGTTAGCTTTTCCAGTACGGAGGGAGATAGTATGAGAGAAGCAAGTGGGATGGTGGATTCAGATATCAGCATCTCCCCACTTGAATCAACCCCTGGTGTTGAAGCTGGATCCACCTCACATCGTAATCATAGCAAAGTTGCCTGTTGCTCAAAAAACGACAGGGGACACACGAGGAGGTGTGTAGACTACAAAAGAAGATCACCAGGCGAGGTGGCAGATACCAACGGAGATCGAAGGAACCCAGTGACGGAAAGCAGAAACAGGAACACTTAGGTTCAACTGTTCTCAATCTATCTAATGTTGATTTGTCTCATGATCAAGTAACTGTTTTGGCCAAGGGCCTTAATTTTGTACCTAATGTTCATTTTAATGTTTTCAATATTTTACTTGATGTCATTAAGTTTGTTAGACAGTTAACGTTAAAGAAATACTTCCTGAATGATCCTCAGACCCATTTTGATCAATATAGTGTGAATTCACGTATGACTATTAGTCAGGATAGAGAGTTTAAGGATATTTGCTCTGTACATGATTTGATGCATTTGCGATTTGAGTCTGGGGTGCCAACCATGTAAATAGACTAGAGACTGGGCTTGTTCCTATGTCCAGCTTCTATCCTATACATGGGAAGGGTTCCCAATTGGAGATGTTCCAAAAAGTTGTGTAAAAAGAACTTGTAGCTTTGTCTAAGCGCACCACTAGGGGATATGAGAATTTGACATATAGGGAATGGAGGGTTTTAAAGGAGATACAAGATGATGATCATCTGATGGTGCGTTCCTCAGATAAAGGAGGGAACGTAGTTGTGTTGGAACATGATTTTTACAAAAGAGAAGCTGAGAGACAATTGTGGAATGGTGATACTTATGAAGTTCTTGGTCCTGATCCCACTAGCCTATTTAAGAATGAGCTTTATGAAATTATTGATTTTGGCTTGAGTACTGTGGTTTTGAGCAAGGAGGAGGCAGATTTTCTTATGGTGAGTTATCCCAATGTACCTGTGCTTCACCATCTTCCAAAAACTCACAAGAGTTTGGTCAATCCAGTAGGTAGGCCGATCATCTCCTGCACTGGCTCTCTGAATGAGCCACTGTCGGAGTTGGTCGACTTTTATCTTCAACCAATAGTGACCTCTCTGCCTAGCTTACAGGGGGCGTGGAGAGAACCCAGTAATCTGAGGCAATAGCCTTGATAAGTCCCGAACGTTTTCGCAGACACAGTCTGCTTCCTCAGGGCAAAAAGTCAAATTTGAAGCAGAAAGCAGACTGTGTCTGCAAAAACGTTCGGGACTTATCAAGGCTATTGCCTCAGATTACCGGGTTCTCTCCACGCCCCCTGCGAGGTTCCCCCGCCCCTGACAGGTCCGCACATCGGCCTTCAGAGAGTTTCAAACGCATCCTGCTACGAGGTTACGGTTTGAAGCAGACATTAATTTGAAACTGTATACCTTAATAATATTGTTCCCTTTTATATTCCAACCACTTATGGACATATCAAAAAGTGGAACACTCGTTCTTTAACTGTTGGAACATCGGTTTAGTATTACAGAGACATCATTGTCACGTCTGGACCTGGACTCAGTCGGATCGGAGGACGCAGTCCGTTGGCTATATTGGGAGAAACCCATTTGATATGCTAAAATCCCAAGAAGGGCTAATGTGTGTGCAATTTTTACTGGATTTTTTATTGTTATTATTAAATTACTATAATTAGATTATTATCATTTTCTGTCTCTTCTCTTTCTATCATGTGTGCTGCATTATAAGTATAATAAAATAACCACATGTAACTCTCCCCAGTGTTACCGTTCTGGACTCTGTGTCTTCTGTTCTTCCTCAGTGTTGAGCTGTTTCCAAACCGCAAACAGTCTAACAGAGCAGCTCCGCTGTTGGAGACAACACTGCTTATCACTTACAGCGATAGCTGTATCGTCAGTCCACCCCAAGTGTATGCCTGCATCTGTAGCCATGCTTCGTATACCACTCGGATATATCTATCTATATACATTTTTGGATTGTATCTGCATCCTGTATGTAATGGTCTCTGTTGAAATCTGTCTCTGACTCAGCAGGGCTAGATTTCCCAATAGGCAAAGTAAGCAACTGCCTAGTGCTCCTAGAGCTTTTGAGGAGTGCCTCAATTGTGCTAGCTACATCCACATTCTGAATTATGGGTGTAGCCAGAGCAATCTCAGTGTCCTGCACTAATTTTATACCCCTTTAAAGGCTATTATTTAACCCCTAGGATGATAGAGAGATCTCACGTTGTAGATCTCTCTAGCAACCAAAGGGTTAAACCTTTTTTTCATTCATACTTGGTATAGGCCAAAGGTGTTTTCTGTGTCAGGGAAGACTGAATGAGACTAGGGGTGCGGTCACGTAAGGCGTGGGGCTGTGGCCATGGACAGAGCTAAGGGTGCCTAGAGTGCCTTACCTAGGGGCACCTGGGATGTAATCCAGCCCTATAGTTCAGCAATCCTCAGCTCCAGTCCAAAGGGCATATCAATGAATCAGATTTTTTTGGCTATCCATAATTAAGCATATACAGCTCAATCATAATGATTGAGCCACTGATTACTAATCTGTGACAAAGCAGAGGTATCTTGAAAAGCTGACTTGTTTGTTTGCCCTAAGGACTAAAGTTGAGAAACACTGCTCTAGGTCACACCTCCTCACAATAAACAATGGGTTTCAAAACTCCTGAAAGATTTGTAAGGGTTAACTGTTTTTATCAGATTGTATTATAAACTGAAATAACTACAACAGAAATCGTAAAAAAAGTAAATAGAAATACCAGATTGTTGCTTTAGGTGCATTTTCTTAAAGGGATAGTAATACTTCTTTTTATCGCTATTTTATTTTGTAGGTATTAAAAAGACATTATGGTTTGAGAGATATTCACAAGTAAAGTTTCCCCTCACTGACCAAGACAGTCATGTTTGCCATCTAGCTGTCAGATTTGGCATCCGGTCTGCAGATCAACAAGTGGCATTTCAGCAGAGCCGAGATCGCAAGATATAAAAATAACTATTTCATTGGAAGGGTCTAAAAGGTGTGCTTGCAAACCAGGCACACTTAGTAGACTATTCAAATGAAGTAGTTCTTCATTCATCTCGCAATCTCGACTCTGCTGCAGAGCCACGGCCGGTCTACAGACTGGATTCCAAATCGGACAGCTAGATGGCAGACTTGACCATTTTGGTCAGTGAGGGGAAACTTTGCTTGTGAATATCTCTCAAACCATAAAGGTTTGAGAGATAAGACTTATATCGTTCTTCGTGTTTTTTTTTAATGCCTACAAAATAAAAAAAAGATAAAACGAAGTATTACTATCCCTTTAAAGAGATAGTAATACTTACAAATTACTAATCCCCATATTGTAGGCATGCTAAAAAGAAATGTATTGCCCCCAGTGTCATCTCTCAAACCCTTATGGTTTGAGAGATAAAAGCTTGCAAAGTTTCCCCCTCCTTCCACTTTCCCTGAACAAGTCAGCGTTGTAGCTGACTGCATGGGAAGCCTGCCATATGACAGTCAGGCTGCTCTGCAGTAGAGCCAAGATCGCGTTAATAAAAAAATATTTCTTTCACTGAAACAGTCTTCTATGTGTGCATTGTTTGCAAGCACATGTAGAAGATTGTTTCAGTGAAATATTTATTTTTTACTAACGTGATCTCAGCTCTGCTGCAGAGCCACCTGATGCACGTAAGACCGGATGTCCCTGCAGTCAGCTAGAATGCTGACTTCAGGGAAGGGGGTGGGAAGGGGAACTTTGAGAGCTATTATCTCTCAAACCATAAAAGTTTGAGAGATGACACTAGGGGCAATAAATTTCTTTTTAGCATGCCTACAATATGGGGATTCGTAATTTGTAAGTATCACTATTCCTTTAACTAAGCACTACTGTTACTTTAATAACCACTTTCCTAGAGATGAGCATAGTTGTCCTTTAAAGGGGTATGCACTAGGGTAGGGATGCCCACATTTTTGTGAGATACTTTTTAGTAGTCTTCCTAACAATCTACTACCTTACTAGAAACAGTCCCTCGCCATCACATTCAATCACATAGCACAACATATGTATGCTTCTATTGCCTGTGGGACCCTAACAACATGCACACTATTTTTAAAAGTCTGCTAAAAATTAATGATTTGGGGGCAAATTAAAATGGAACTTTCACCTTCATTCAAGTTTGCATATTAAAAACTGACCGTGTGTCATGTTAACGAAAAGTCCAACAGATATAAAGTTTAGGATCATTTTCACAATTTCACCAGAGGCCTCAGAAGCTCTTAAACTGGGCCTGCTATTCCATATATAAAATGTTCAGGATGAAGTGTCTGTGTAGTCACTGCGTAATAAAAAGCTGCATGAGTGACATGGAGAGGAGCAGGATCAGTAGTGGTGTGAGGAATAGAAAGGGTGAATAGAATAGAATAGAGAAGAACCGGAATAGACACTACTTTTAAATTGGTTCCCACAGCCCTTATAAATGGAGTACAAAATGTATTGTAATATAGTGTATATATATAAACATACTATTATTATCCTTTATTTGTATAACTTCAACTTATTCAGCAGCCAATGTGCTCAGGTAGTTGTAAGATCTGTCAAATGGAGAATCACACAAAAACAATTCTAGGTATTCTTACTGTATATTTATTTTATTTTTTGGAAGCCCCCCTCTGGAGATCGTGAGTTTACCTGTGTTTGGGTATGGACCAGCTTGGTAACTTGGTGGGAACGAGTGTTCTTTTGCACTAGATATCCTCTGTGATGCTCGTTCTTTTTTCTGTAGATATCCTATCATAGAAAGTCCATGTGTATCTGTTCTGGGCCTTATACTGTTTAGCTGGGTCTTAAATGGAGCCTCTGCAGTTACTCCAAATTCTATCTTGGATTACCTTAGAGTTGAATTTTGCCACCGAGATTTCAAGATTTCAAGAGATTTCTCAAATGCAATATAGAGATATTACATTGCAGTACACATATGAAGTTCCCCTCCCAGATAAAGGTACTTTCCTACCGAAACTTTACCTCTAGAACATATAGATTAAGATTTCTGAAAACCTAATAAACTCTAGAACAACTTCAAATCCTTGAATGGCCTGAACCTGTAGTATCAGCAGTTGATGGAAAACTCCAACCCTTAGGAGGTGAATAACTAATGTGCTGTGTGCTGTTAATGTTTGCACTGCAGTGTGTCTATGAGTGCCTCAAATTATTGATCACTTGTGCAACTACAGGGATGTGAAAGGTTCAATATACAATTAGGGAAATAAGTGCCAACTTATGATGAAAATTATTAGTGGATCTTTATAATTATCCACCCTACTGATAAGCATAATAGGTGTCTGGAATGCACATTTCTGAATTTTAATTTGCATGACCCGGAGAGAGGCAATATTAGTGTTGCCAGTTTATAAATTTTAAACAGGAAACCAGTGAAAAATGCTTAATACACAGCTGTAGTGTTACTAATCTATTATGGCTTCCATTTATCCACGCAGCAGCCATTTTTCATGTGTCCAGTTTAAATGGGATGATTTGGCAACTGCAAGCAAGGTCAATTACTGCAATGTGGTGAATATTCAATTTAAGTGATTCTTGACATATTAAAAATCTAGACAGGTTCCATTTGGGACAGTGTTTAAATATGTAATTTAGTCTTCAGTTATAGGACACATTCATTTTGCCAGATTCCACCTGCAATCAGCTAAATCTAGTAACTACAACAACCTCAAGTTCATGAAGCAAAATTCTTCTGTCGGGAGCAAAAGTGACAAGGGAAATCCTGATCATATACAGTACAGTTGCTTAAAGGGACCCTCATACCTACAAACAACTTTGGTTTATGAGAGAGCTTTCAAGACCACCTGGTGTTTTAGAAATGTACACCCTTCCGGAAAACAGCAGGAAACAGCACAGACATCTTCCCATAGTGACTTCTGCACGGCTGCGCTGTCAGTCCCAGCATCCTCTAGGAGGCATTGCTAGGAGCCATTCAGCTCCAAAAGGGACTGACAGCGCAGGAGCGCAGATGTCATTATGGAAAATTGAGCAGCTAGTCTCCAGATGGGTATTTATTTGGGCCAGATTTATTCATGGGTGGTAGTTCCGCTTTAAAATACTAGTTTTGGGTTATACAGATTTAAAAATTGTGCTACTTTGTGCTAATTAAGGATACTGTACAGGTACTTGCTATCTTAGCCCTGCATTACCCCCCCACATCATTGTACTTCACCCTTTCAGTGCTAGAGGAGGTAGACAATGCATTGCTGAATAGTGTCAGGTAATGGAAAAAGGCCTTCACGTGGCAGAGATTCTCCATCCATGCCAGCCACACCCTGTGGCAGCAGTGAGGTGGAGTTATTAAAATTTCCTCCATATTGCTTTTTCAACACTTTCACAGGGGTGGGATTTTGGCAGGAGTGGACCGGAGGGGCGACAAAGCCCCCATGGCTACTCCTGTGAAAAATCTCTGCAAGGAATTTCATATCCATCTTACTAATAGAACATTTGTGTCCATGTTGTCCTCATTGTTCTTACAGTATTCCAACTCAAGTTTGCCACATTTTAACTTATCAGTAGGGGCGGCAGTAGAAATTTTTGCAGGGTGGCAAAGCCATAATATGAACCCAGGCCAGCCTGCCCAGCCCCAATGTTTGTATGGAAGGGGCAAGTATAAGGGAAGAGGGGCAAGTGCACCCCAACCCTCCACCTTCAGACGCCCATGCTTATCACTAATGTTGCATGTAAGGCTCCTACGTTCCCTATGACACTCCCACCTCCACATGACTCATCGTCAGGACCAGTTACACACACAAACGTCCTCTGTTTTGGAGGAGCCCATGTGGTTTTCACGTGAGGTAATGAGAGGGGTTTATGTGAATGTGTAAAAAGTCAGGGAATTTGTTTAAACCTTGGAGTGATATACAGCTACCCACTACTTCCTTGGCCAAAGCAATTTTTTTTACTTAGATGATAAGAAGCCCATCTGGATGCATACCAAAGAGAATGAAGAAATGAGCAACATAAGGCTTTCAATACTCTGGTGCCCCCTGGCCTTTGTGCATGCAATGACAGCAGCTGATGCCTCCTTTGTGTAAATGCTATAATTGTATGGGTGTACTTTGGTCATGATCTGAAGTGGTACTAGTGTAGGTGTCTGTGTGTGTGTTTTGGAGAGGTTCACACACATCAACCCTTTGAATGCAAAATATCCAACGCATTCCAATTTGTTGGGCACCTTTTTGGCACTCAGACGGTTAAAAACAAAGCGCTTGTGTGTATATATGAATAACAGGTACAGGTGTCTGTGTGTATGTTTTGGAGAGGTGCATTCATATTTATCCTTTGACTACAAGGTATTGGAATGCTTTGGATACCTCTCTGACACACAAAGGCTTAAAAACAGCTCATGTGCGTGTGTGGTGTGAAGAAGTTTGCTACTACCCGTTTCAATGCCAGAAAGGGGTCCAATGAATTGCAATGTGTTGGATATGTGTCTGCCACTCAAAGGGTTAAAAACAGCTCGTGTGTGTGTGTGTGTGCGATTTGGAGAGATCCACACGTATTAACCCTTTGAGTGCTACACAAAGATACAATACATTGCAATGTCTTAGATATCTGTCTGGAACCTTAACGGTTAAAACAAACAACTTGTGTGTGTGTGTGTGTGTGTGTGTGTGTGTGAACGCGCGCTTTGGTAAGATGCACACATATTAACCTTCTGAGTGCTACACAGAGATACAACACATTGTAAATAAATGTTTTTAACACTTTGAGTGCCAGAGGTGTAAGCAACGCATTGCAAAGCAATGCATTGCGTACCCTTCTGGAACTCAAAGGGTTAAAAAAAGTGGATAATAGAACATATAGGTGATTTTGAAAGCTTTTTCAAAACCACCAATGTTGAAAGGGTCCATTTATTTGCTGAATCTAGTACTGATTCCTATTGGCTGCTGTGATGTCAGAGATGTAGTCAATAGGCATGAGGTTGCCAATGGCAGCTCCTGCAGATAGCGAGATTGCCAGTTTTTGTCAGCAATTAACTAGTAAAACCCTAAGTTTGGACATGTTCTATTATTTTTTTCATCTTAGCTACCCCTTAATGCAATGTTTTATCTAACTTTCTTAGGGGATGGTGAGATGTATATTTTGACTTACATACTAGACACAAGAGGTCAAATATTGCAACAAATTTTAAAGTGATAGTAATGTTTCACAAAAACAGCAGCTCCAATTAATCTTCATAGTATTTGGGCCGTGGAAAGCGTTATTTCAATACAGAGATATAGTTCAAGTGTAATTGATTGATAAAGTATTCCCCTCCTGTCCCTTTTACCTAGTGTAAGCCACCTCCTCCCAGATGTGGATCTGGTCCAGGGACCAGACAGTTCACAGCAAGGGACAATCTTCTTAATGTGAGCATAAGGAAAACCGTGACCCCCTTGAAAGGTTTTTCAGGTTTTTCCTTCTGCTCACTGAAGATTGTCCCTCTCTGCGATCCATCTGGACAGTCTTGCTGCTCTGAGGTGAGCAGTGTTATACAGTAAAAGGGGCTGGAGGGGGATACTTTATCATTCAATTACTCTACAACTCTGACACTATTGAAATACCACTCTCCATGGCCCAAATATTATGAAGATTAATTGGAGCTGCTTTTATTGTGAAACATTACTATTAAACCAGATGACTGACCACCCAAAAGAACCTGTATGGAACATCTGACAAAACAGTCTTCCTTAAAGGGATAGTAATACTTATAATGTAAAAAAAAATATGTTGTAGGGTTTATTCCCCTGAGTAAAACAAGGGTACTCCCACTGCTGAAAGGTGTTTCATTCAAAAGTTATTAATTTTTAAAGTTTAATTTTTTAGGTGCAATATCACAGTGGCCTGAAATTGTACAGTGGCGCTGTTGCTACACGATCCTATGGACAGCTCTGGTCAATTGACCATAAATCTCCATAGGATGGTGTAGCAACAGCGCCACTGTACAATTTCAGGCCACCGTGATATTGCACCTAAAAAATTAAACTTTTAAAATTAATAACTTTTAAATGAAACACCTTCCAGCAGTGGGAGTACTCTTGTTTTACTCAGGGGGATAAACCCTACAACATATTTTTTTTTACATTTTAAGTATTACTATCCCTTTAAAGTGGCTCTGTTATCTAGTTATAATGCCTATAATGTGTAATGTTTTGCTTTGCAATCAGTGTAATCATTTTAGAGATTTTTGGTAGTTTTGTTATCTGACATTGTCAGTTAAACCATGTATAATTAATTATTTGCATATCCATAAATTCAGCAGGGGATGAAATAAACTGATAAGGAGCAATATTCATTCATTCAAATACCTTCAAGATGGAAACTCCCACTGAGAGAAGGACTTGGAAAGGTGGTAGATCCTCTTTTTTATTCATATATACAAAAAAGAAAGGTTACCAAGGCTTGTGTGTTGCTTTAACAATGAGGAGAGCCTTTGCTTTCAATGTATCCTCCTCTAGTGCTGTCAGCTACTCAAATCCTACCCAGCTCATGCTGTTTCTTCAAATTTTCTTCAGTAGACTTGCCACTGGTATTTAAAGAAAATGTAAAAATAAATTGGGGTTATACACATGTAAATACCACATACTCTAAACTATTGTCTCTAACAAATACAGATCAATAACATTTAATTATAAAAAAATATTTTCTAATGCATTTATAGAGATTTTTATTACTTTGTTTTATAGTTGCTTTGTCCAAATGTAATGATTGACAAGAGAGTAGGCATTAGGCAGTTGTTTTATTGCGATTAAAACATACGCCTATTCTTGTCAAATGTAATTGTTAATTTAATAATTGATTTATCCTATATCCAAGCTTTAAAAATGATATTGATAGTGATGACTAGATTTGGGAACACCTGCTTGCTGTAATAACCCCGCAATAACAAATATATGATCATATCTGGAATAGGTTTGGTTAATATAATGTACAATAGTGCTTCAGGTTGCAGAATAAAGGAATTCAAAGCATTGTCAGTGATCTCATATAATTACAGCATATAATCCAGAGACTCAAATATCTGCCAATTAGGATACAAAATCCTTGACTTGTATCTGTACTTACAATCTGCCTGCGCCAATTACTATCCAGAACACAAAACAATCCATCAAAGCTGTGGTTTTCAAGCGTGTAATACAAATGTTGGCTAATGGTTCACCAGGCATTGAGAGAGCCGAAGAAGATAAGACCTTTCATAGAGGCATCAGTTTCCAAAAACATGAGAAATGACACTGCAGAGAGATCAGTTGTTTCAGATTAAGAAGCAAAATCAGTGCCATTAGGATATGGTAAAAGGAAAATTGTCATGCTTTGTACAATGCACTAGTGTTTCTGATAATATGACTGACACTCATTTACCCCAGTAGAATTGTATCAGTATTTAGATGTACATCTTTGGATGATCTGCTCATCCTCTCTTCTATTGTCCATGAAGAAAATGGAATTAAAGATTATTAGATATGTAACAGAGTGCTATACATGCAGAGTCTATGCAAGTGAATTAAACAGCAAAAGGAAAACTGGAAAAAGGAGAACACAAAGACATTTATGGAATAACTCTTACCTTTGTTCTGTTCTCAGAAAGGACCCCATTCAGTAGAAATTATGGATCTTATTCACTAAGCTAAAGAGTTGGAATTCTGAAGCAAAACAACTGCACCATAGGGAACAGATTACAATTCTCCAAATCCCCATTCATTTAAATTGGGCTTTTAAATCCTTTATATATTAGAGAGGTCTACTACAAATGGCTTTTTTAAGCATTCATGGGGTTAGGAGCTATATATAAATCATTGGAAATTTGAATTTGTCCCTTATGGTACAGATGATTTTCTTCATAATTGCAAGACGATTGAACCACTGATTGATTCACATATGTACATTTGAAGAGATCCTGAAAACTTGCACCACTGAGTGGGGCTTTAGACGGGTCTAGGCCTACATTGGCTAGATTGTGTAGGAGCCCCTGAGATCTAAATTTTGTCCTGAGTGCAATGACTTACTTCATAGCAACTGTTGTTGCATGCTGATCCAGTTGACACAAAGATGCTTTAAAATATTTTCTAGTCTGAGGTCTAGATTGTATCTGAAAGAAGCTGTTTCATCTAAGAGCAACATTGTTTTCCTTTCTAGCTATATAACTGCTTCACCCACAGTGGGAGTTGGATTCAATTATTTACAGTCCTTCTCCGGGAAGGTATCTTCTCTTGTTACCTTGGATGTGGCTTCAGACTTTTTTTTTTATCCATCTTCCTCCATTCTGAATGAATGACCTCCTCAGTAACACTGTTTAGGGGAAAGGCGGAAGATTTTATAGACAGCAATGAAAACATTTTATCTATGTATTTTTCTTCTGCCAACTTTTTGCAGATTTAGGGCTCGAGCCAAATGTTGTCGTTAAAAATGCCGGTAGGGCAAAATGGATACCAACCGACAAAAGAAAATGTCTTGGTCGGTATTCAAATGTCCTACCAGCATTAAGCACAATGGACGTTAGGCCACAAAAATGGTGTTGTGGCCAAACGTCCGTTTTGTACGTTAAGTTCCCAAAACGCAGCTAAATAACATCAGTTATTTACAATCTTGTAAAAAAAATATATAAGTCCCCCAAAGATGCCACAGTTAACCCTCTGATTGCCAGAGGGGTAAGCCTCTGGCGCTTAAAGGGTTTAAAATATGTGACATCTTATTATTCTTTTTGTTTAAAAAATACAATGTCTTTTAATTTGCTTTTATTTTCTCAAATAATGATGCCCAATGTGCCCCCTTTGCCTCTGTCGCCGCTGTCTCTGCTGGCGGTGGCAGGAATATGAAGTGGCAAATCCCTGTTTCCCTACCTCTCAGGCTGTTGACCAAATGACTGCCAGAATTTTGAACCGAGACTGGCTTAGAGATAGTGTAGGTGGGTGACTATTTTCAGCTCACTCTCAAACAACAAGAGTTGGCTTTTTTCTTTTTATGTTCCCACAATTCGCTCTATTTAGCGCGAGTTGTGGGAACTGAAACCAACGATGAGCATTTGGGCCACCATGTACCTCACTAGCTATAGAATTGCTGAGGTACTAGGTTGATTTATCACTCGTTCTTTTTTTTACCATTACTGCCAGTTTTACTGGTGGTAATAGCACAGAAAAATTAAACATTTGGTGAATTTTGGATGACCAGGAAAAGTTTATGCACTATATTAACAAATCATATCTCACTTGCCATAATTAAAACCTTAAGACAATACAGTAAACATTCTTTGGAAATCAAATGACCAAAACATCTATTATTTACAGCAGTTTATGAAATATTAACATGTATAACATTGCACACAATGTATTATCATGCAACATAATGTAAACTGTCATCACTAAGAGGTGCCTATCATCTTATTCCTACAATATTTTCCCATATGTCATCCACTCCATCAACCTATAACACATGCCTATTCTTAGGCTTTCCTTAAGCCATGATGGACTAGTCCATTCTCCCCCATCTTTCCGAGCTCCTTGGGGCCTATCACTGTAGGGCGTCCATATTGTCTCTTTACCCAACATACTCCATTTTATATTATTGGTCATAACCCCTTCTCCTCTCCTCTCAAGCTGAGACAATGAGCAACATTAGTTTTTAAATTAAGCGAGGGATGTACATACTGACATTTTCTGTATGAAATGGATGATGAAGGCAGCCATCTGTTCCCTTTTATACCAAAACATCCTATCAATCCCTTCCTAGCAACTACCTATCCTGGACACTCTCTGTTTGCTATGTTATATCAGTGGTTCCCTTTTCCTCTTCCATGGTAAATACATGGGGTAGGTTATTACTATAGGATCCTTCAGAATTAAGTGGTATAAGTAGAACCTTCTCTGAAGCAACATCAAATAAGAATAAAACCTTTGAATTGTAGGGAATCCTCTAAAACACTGTAAAGAAATGTGTTGTAGATTTTCTAGCATCCAAGAGGTTAAAAAAGTCTGAGGTTGTAAAGTAGAGAAATAGACCAGCCAAATGAGACAGCTGGTTTTATATACTGTCACATCCTCAGAAAAGTGGTGTATTGCTGTTCCCCATGTCATAGTTCTCTGTTGGTGGATGGGATGGGGTAAGGGATACACACAGGACAGATCAGTGAATGCAAGGGTGTAAGGGAAGGTCTATAGGCAGCTCCTCCCTACAGGACAAGCTTCTTGATTGTCCTCTGAAACATGGTCAGAAGGATAGTACTAATGTCCTTGCATATTACTGCACTTTAGTAACCTGATCAGCCACGGCTGATGCCAGAATAAGCAGCTATTTTAACAGGTAGCACAGTGGGGTGAAAGCAGAGGAGAAAATAGGAGAGCTTTTTCAACAGGTGAAAAGAACAGTTTGGAGCTTTGGTCCAGGAGGAGTCAGTGAGGGCTGCTATTTGGAAACATTACAAGCTGAACACCTGTATCACCTGTGGGAGGTGAGTAAAACATGACATGAGATCAGTTAGATATTTCTATTAATGTAATGAAATCTGCTGACTGGAAAACTGGTGGCTAAACAGATACTGTACATACACACATATTTAAATAAGTGCTTGGGACCAATAGGAATTCACATGCCATTTATATGACATATGATATATGGGCCAGGTCCTGTGCAACACAATTAACTTTTTTGTTGGGTTATTTCATAGTAATCAGTCAGGCATAATAAAAAAAAACAAAGATTAGCCATTATCATATATTCTAATTTTTCTCCTATAAATACATAAGTATTTGTTATAGAGTATTGGCACTTTATATATATATATATATATATATATATATATAGAGAGAGAGAGAGAGAGAGAGAGAGAGAGAGAGAGAGAGAGAGAGAGACATGTTACACAGTATAGGAGAAATGCAAGGGTTTTAATATATATTATCTGCTTGATACACAACACAATATTACCATGTTGATACCATATTAATATATTTGTACAATATACACTAATAAAAATAAAAGCCATTTTATTCATAGTGCTAATCTCTTCCTATTTGTAAGAATAGCTATAACTAGAGGCATTAACATTGCTAGATAATGACTGTAGTTTCTTAAAGCAATAAACTGTTACAATAAGTATGTATTCATATGTTGTAACTATTTATTGCTCCTAAAAAAACTCTGAAATAGAATGAAAAACTATGAATGTTAGCTCAATAAGTGAAAAACATATGGGCAAGATGACTTAAGGGGTGATAAAGTGGAAATGATATCAATTCTCCAGTTTCTATGTTATTCTATAGAGCCTATGCTCTAAACTCAATAAAGTCTGAGGGATCTTAGTGCATTGGCTCCATAGAATAACCTAGGAACTAGAGAAGTGATTTCACTGGAGAAGTCATCCCCACTTTATAACACCTTAGTGCATCTCCCCCAGTTGTATATTTGACCTCTTGGATCCAATTCCTTGAAGATTTATTTAGTATCTAAGGAGTTAATCAGGTATAAGTACTATCAATATTGTGCACTCAGCCCAGGCTGTCAGCTTGAGTTTAATAGTTGTACATCTGAAGAAATATTGTATTTACAAGTAAAATACTCTGAGGCTTTGTACTAAATGATCTGCAGCAACTCTGGTGAAACCACCTACTTCCAAAAACCCCACTGGTTTAAACAGAGCTTTTAACCCTTTGAATGCTATAGGGGTATCTAAAACATTGCAAAGCAACTCTTTGCAGACCTGTCTAGCATTCCTGAGGTAAAAAGCCAATGGATTTCCTCAGTATTGGTCCAGTTCTTAGTATATCACATTCACTATTATTTGTGCCTGACATGACATCCTTAACCCTTGGAGTGCCAGAGGGGTAGGTAACGCATTGCTCTGCAATGCATTGTGTACCCCTCTGGCACTCAAAGGGTTAATTCTTCCACATGCTTTGCCTTTATTACTAACCCTTTCTGTGTCAGTGGGGTGTACAAACCATAGCTATGCAATGCATTGCACACCCCTCTATCACTTAAACAGTTAATGTATTGCTATTTTTTTTTCTTTCAAAATTGATTATAGTATATTTTATTTTATAAAACAGTCATGTGTAGTGCATTGGAGACCTCTCAGGCATCAAGGGAGTTAAAAGGTTATCTAGACTGCACTTTCATTTTTGCTAACACTTAACCCTTTGAGGACTAGAGGGGGTGTGCAAAGCACTACATAACCCCGTGGTCCTCACAGGATGAACCCTTTGAGGCTTATGTACCAAAGGAGAACAGGAGCAATTCTGGAGAAAAGTCAAATGTACTACATGAAACAAATCAGCATTCTCTAAATTCTCCACAATGCATCGGAGACTATCTAGCATTCAGTGGGTTAAAAGCACCATTTAAATAAATGGGAATGTTCATGTGTCTCCTGTGGTGCCGTTGGTCTGCCCCAGATTGGCTACGGTTCCTCTTAGTACATCAGCCTCCCAGAATGCAAGAGGGTTGTGTAAAGCATTACAGTGAAATGGGTTGCATGCTCTTCTGGTGTGCAAAGGGTTAAATGTCAAATGAGACTGCCGCTATTTAGGTAACCTTTCTTTTACATCCTAACAAATGATCATGTATCTATTACATAAGTTCTTTCTTACAAGTTAATCAAAATGTTTAAGTTTATTTCCCTCGGGAGAAGATAGAGAATTCATAATGTGACATACTACAGCTTGCAAGGGGTAAAGAAGATAACTAGGTTTTAATTAGTGGTATTTGCATTGCTCTGCTCAACCATATTCATTGTCAGGAGTTGTATGCTTCTCCTGGCTTGTCAAGAAGGCTTCTCTTTCATGTGCTTGGTTAGTGGAAAGTGTAACATGAGGAATGAGAGTAAGTAATGGTTGTAACTCCAGAAACTGATCAGGTGTGGAAGGAGGTTTGATGCTCAAGTGACAGCTCCATTATTGTCACATTTCAGATCCTGTTTCCATGTGCTTGGATGACAGTCAAGATGGTGTTTTGCATACGCTAAGACACAGAGACCAGAAGACATGAAGCTCCAAGTTGGATAGGACTTGTCTACTTGGCTTTTTCTCCTCTTCGTGTGGATATCAGTCCGTGTCTTTACCCAGGTTATGGCAAGGAAAATGCCTCTCTTCATCATGCTGCTCCTGGTGCCTCTTCTTAGAGGTACAGACTGGTGTTTAACAGTTTAAAAAATGAAAGTATCGCTACTAGACAGAGACCTGAAAAATGAACCCACTTACTGATAGAGGGTCATTTGCACAAATGAGTAGTGGAGTAATTCTGGAGCAAACCAGCTGTACCAGAGTGAAAAAATTAAAATATCACTGATTCTTATATGGTGCATTTGGCCCATAGTCCACGGTAGTGCTCTGCTCTGTGATACAATGATAGTGTTAAAGGTCAAAGGTATAATACTCATGATAATTTAGATACTGCTTATTTATTAATAATCATCAATACATGGGACAAACTGACACTGTTTACCATTACAATCATACTGCTAATTTTTATCTTCTAAACTATACTGTTTCTGAGTTAAAGAAGCACAATGCCCAGCAATTAGTTTTACTAAGTTAAAAAATTATTCTTCATAAATGGCACCTCTTTTTATATAAAGCAAAATCAATATCCCCGTTTTGGTTCTTCCCGTGCTCACACCTATCATCTCATATATTGTGTTACAAAGACTCTAGAATATGCCAAAAAAGGTTATATCAAGGAAATTGTTGTCCATGACTTTCCTTCCTTGTTATAATGCTAGTAGGCCCTACAACGTTGGTTCCTCTATTTTGACAGGTGCTGTAGATGAATATGTGTTATCTAGGAATCGTTGCCATGCATGCCTGATTCTTCCTAGAGTGTCCAGAGTGCAAGGAGGTTTCTTAAAGGGATAGTAATACTTCGTTTTAACTTTATTTTATTTTGTAGGCATTAAAAAAAACATGAAGAATGATATAAGTCTTATCTCTCAAACCTTTATGGTTTATGAGATATTCACAAGAAAAGTTTCCCCCTCCCGCCCCTTTTACCTAGTGTAAGCCATCTCTTCTCAGATGTGGAATGCAGTCCATAGACCAGACAGATAACAGAAGGGGACACTCTTATTCCTATGAAAACAATGAAATCCCTGCCCCCCTTGACAAGCTTTTCAGGTTTTTCCCTTATCTTAATTGAAGATTGTCCCTCTCTGCAGTCTACCTGGGCACCTCCCTTCTGATCTGGCTGAACAGTGTGACATCAGTATAAGGGGTGGGAGGGGGACACTTTGTCATTGAATTACTCTGGAACTACAACTCTGACAGAATTGAAATAACACTCTCCAAAGTCCAAATACTATGATGATTAATTAGAGCTGCTTATATTATGAAACATTACTATCCCTTTAAGTGAACACTAGCACCTAAAACAGATCAGGAGTTATTTATTCTCAAAGACCTTGTAGCATCTGTAAAAAATTCTGTTTGTTTTCTAATGCCTAAAATCTAGTCTTACATATGCTCTATGGTGGCAACCATTTCTGCCTTTTACAGGACTCCCTGACTGCCTTTACCATTGCTATTTTCATAGGGTGTCTCAGAAATGATAATGTTATACTGTCTCTAAATGATGTCAGATAATGTAACACCTTTTTTTGTTCCCCAAAGCTGTTTCCTTAAAAATAATTGTTGATTATTACACCTTCATGCAAATACTTAGTCATATTAGATATATCCCTTGATCCTTGGTTTAAAGGGATAGTAATACTTTGTTTTAACTTTATTTTATTTTGTAGGCATTAAAAAAACATGAAGAATGATATAAGTCTTATCTCTCAAACCTTTATGGTTTAAGAGATATTCACAAGCAAAGTTTCCCCCTCCCTCCCCTTTTTCCTAGTGTAAGCCATCTCTTCTCAGATGTGAATCTGGTTGTAAGACCAGACAGATAACAGCAGAGAACAGTCTTCTTACAATGAAAACAATGAAAGACCTTCCCCCCTTGACACGTTTTTCAGCTTTTTCCCTTATCTTAATTGAAGATTGTCCCTCTCTGCAGTCTACCTGGGCACCTCCCTTCTGATCTGGCTGAACAGGGGGGGGATACTTTGCTTGTGAATATCTCTTAAACCATAAAGGTTTGAGAGATAAGACTTATATCGTTCTTCATGTTTTTTTAATGCCTACAAAATAAAATGAAGATAAAACGAAGTATTACTATCCCTTTAAGAAGAGATGACATCCTCAGTCAGTCCTGGATGTTATCTCTATAGAGCTGACATGACCTTTGCTAGTAAAACCACAGGACTCTGCTCATTGCACATAGTAATTTTGCAGTACATTGCTAATCCCTATGATCTTTAATGGTGAAACATGCAGTAAAGGGTCAATACAGCTGCAGAAAAGGGATTTTATTAGGCTGTGTTAGTTCTCCTTTAATATGACAAATATGGCGTCCCATTAAATATCTTGGATGCTAGAGAGGCCTCATACTTTTTGCTCACAATACTCTAGAGGCCTTTAGAGCATTCAAAGAGTTAAGTATATCCAATCTATGAAACAAAATGTAAAATTACAATATAAAATGTATAGCAAAAATAGATTGTTTCTTGTAAAATACAAATCAATGTATGTTTATTATACTATTATCTTGATTCATTTAGGTCACAACCATGAAAGGAAACAAAACATGCTGGAGAAAATAGTTTCCAGTTGGAAATCAATATCAAGGCACCCTTTTCCCACGGTGTCAAATACTGAAACTGGTCTAGTGCCTTACAATGATGTACAGACTGTGCTGGATAAGGTGGTGGTTAGTTTGGAGTCTCTTTGGATCACACCTGAGACTATTCCATCATTCCTTAGATCTCAAAGAAACAGAGTTAAACAGAACCGGCTATCTGAATTCCTGTATAATATTTCAATATATTTGCAGAACCAAGAATCAGAAGAGGAGAATTTTGAAACCTGGGGGAACTTGATTCATCAGATATTTCAGGTTCCAGCAGAGAGGTCTTCTTCTTTGCCCCTTCTGAAACTTCAGGATTTCCTTGTCTCTCTCAGAGGTAGTCAAAATTGGGGCACTCTACTAAGTATAATACAGATTTTTCTTAAGGCAGTCAGCAACAGCCAAAATGCTCTCAGCCTTTTAGGACAGAATTGGGAGATGCTCAGTGGAGTAATGGATACCCTTTTCCAAGCTATGCTCAGTGGAACCTTAACCCAGACCAGTACAACACTCCAAAGGGTGTTGTGTTCCCTGATGGGTCACAGTAATTGTGGGATTAGTCCTGAAGAGTTACACAAGCTCATGTTACCTTTTGAATCCAACAACTGGAAACCTATAGTCAATGTACAATCAGGAAGCTCTGTGGCATCACACGGGAAATACAGACCACTGAGCATGCTCCCAGAGTCTTTAAAAGAGAAACATCCCAACTCCAGCAGACTAAACTCTCTCACAAATCAGGCTGAAGTACAAAACGTCTTACAGATATTCTACCGTTCCAAGGGAGATAACAAAGGAGAGAAGACTAGTAGTTCAAGTGGAGACTCAGAAGATATTGTTTGGGAGGTACTAGAAGACTTGCGGCAAAGCTTAATGAAAAGAATGGAAAGGTCTGCTTATGACAATTTAAACAAGAAAGTCTCCCGTATGACGGGAACACTGATGAATAGAGTGTCGTCAGTGATTGGCACACCCCACTCTGATCTTAATGGCAAGTGTTCAATTGGTAAGTTATTTGCAACCTTACAGAAATACAGTGTAAGTCTAAGAACATTCTTTGAAATATGTGAAAATTGTAGATATATTCCTTAGTAAAATATTGTAGCGCTAGGTGAACTGTATGATTATGCTGTGTATCTGTACAGCTCACATACGAACCCCTTATTATGTTAATGTATTTGTCTTTCTTTTTCAGGTAATTTGCAGCAGTTACTTTTATGGTACGTTATTAAGGACAAATCCTTCAACTTTAAACAGTAGTTTGGATGTGCACGTTGGATCACATAAAGAGAGTCAGTGTTATAATTAACCCTTTAAATGCTAGAAAGGTCTTCAGCACATTGAGAAGCAAACCAACTGCACTATAGGCTTGAAATGAAAATTCTGCAAATTACCTTTGAGTTTTTAACCTCATAAATACTAGAGGTCTCCAACAGTGTAAGTTGAGTATATTATGCATTGCAATGTTTTATGGGCTTCTTTGGCATTCACACAGTTAAACATTTTAGTGCTTGAGGGGTAACCAATGGCAATGCAATGAATACATTGGGGTTAAATGTTTGAGTGGAACAGACCTACCCACCTCATACCAGCAATGTACTGGATATGTCTTTGCCACTCAAATGCTTAACCCTTTCAGTTCCAGAAGGGTACCAAACACATTCTTCATCAGTGCCATCATCATCAGTCACTTAAAGGGCTAAGCCGCATGGGCAATGCTGTGCCACTATTGATAGTATGCAAATAAAATGGGTACCCAGAAACACTAGTGCAGTATGACACAGCACTAGTTTTTTGTGCACTTAATTTTTAGTATATAGGACTGTTTGTGGTGTATATGGACGTTTGTTTCCCCTTATTCATCTGTGTGAGATCTTTCTGGGTGTGTGAGGATGGGTTATTTGGTGGCAAACTGTCTGACCCACCATCCCCAGGCAGCCTTATGGCCATTCTTTGGGGATGAGGTGGCTTGTAGCCAGGAACACCAGAATCTGGGTCTCTGATGGCATGCTGAGTTTAAGCTCAGACTGCACTCAAGATATCCAGTCTGTGATCTACGACCCAGAGTAGACTAGTGGGCCCAGAATCTGCCTTCTGACCCCAGACTCGGTCAATGTACCTTTCAATAAGAAGTTGGAGCACCCTGCTGACCCTTTGAATGAGGAGGAGCTCACTCTTGGGATCATGTTCGTGAAGGTCAGATTTCTCTTTCACTGCTCTTTCTTGGTGAGTGATATGAATAGGGTGGGTAAACCAGATCAAGAGTTCTTGGAATGCTTTTTATGCACATCTTTCCTTGTGCTTCTTGCTGAGGCTTCAAATAGTACAAAATGAGGTGCTGTGGATGTGGAGAGTTACCTCTCAGTTTGACCATATAACTTCCATCCAGTGTAAGCTGAACTGGTTGCCAGTTGGCCACTCCCTTTAGGTCGCAGGCATTCTTATCTGCTGCCCCTGTGATCTGGAATTCCTGAAGCTGGGACTCACATGCATTCCAGATCTCTTATCTTGTGCACAGCCTGAAAAATACTTTTTTCTTATGGCATTTCCCAATTAATGTACGTTTTTAGCCTTATTTTTTGTAAAATATTTTGATACCCCCGTAAATAGGTGAACATTTTACTATAAAATACATTAGATTGATTGAAGCCACAAAATTAACCAAGAGGTTATTGTCACAGTTCTACTTGCCTTAGCGGAATAGTAGAAATCTCTTTTACAAAGTAAAATTCACTTATAACATGTATAGAAGTTAATTAGGTCATCAATGGGATAATTTGCATGAATAGTATCTTTATTGACCTCAATGTAGACAGGAAAGCCAGGTTAGCCTTAAAGGGATAGTAATACTTATAACGTAAAAAAAAATATGTTGAAGGGTTTATCCCCCTGAGTAAAACAAGAGCACTCCCACTGCTGAAAGGTGTTTCATTCAAAAGTTATTAATTTTCAAAGTTGAATTTTTTTAGGTGCAATATCACAGTGGCCTGAAATTGTACAGTGGCGCTGTTGCTGCACCATCCTATGGAGATTTATGGTCAACTGACCAGATCTGTCCATAGGATCGTGTAGCAACAGCGCCACTGTACAATTTCAGGCCACTGTGATATTGCACCTAAAAAATTCAACTTTGAAAATTAATAACTTTTGAATGAAACACCTTTCAGCAGTGGGAGTACCCTTGTTTTACTCAGGGGGATAAGCCCTACAACATATTTTTTTTTACATTTTAAGTATTACTATCCCTTTAATCTCAATAGCAAACACGTATTATGCGAAGGGCCTGAGATAAGTGGAAATCCTGGAAAGTGTCTCAGACATGGAAGGTAATGTACAAACTACACCCTATAGCACAAATAAATAGCCCCAGTATTCCTAGTGTTTTAAAATGGGGTTTTTAACACTTTAAATAATACAGAGGTCTCCAATACATTGATTGCAATGAGCTGGAGAATGCTCTAGCATTGGAGGGTTAAAAACGTAATTTAAACTAATGAGAATTATTTTGTTTGTCCCTTATGGTGCAGTTTGGTTTGCTCCAGAATTAATTCAGTTCTACTTAGTACTTCAGCTTCATTGAAAAGCATCAGGTTAGGTGATAGCATGATATGGGAAACTGGAGAGAATTTCCTCCCTTCTCCCATTTCTCATATAAAGCAGCATCTCATCCCTTGATAAATACTGACCAGCATGCCTTTCTCAGATAGCCTTGGTGCTGAATAGGCATCCTGCACTAGGACCAAGGCAAGGTATGTGGGGTTCAAATTTATTTTTGTTAATCAATCTGTTAGCTATAGAAGACAATGTTTTCTTTTTAATGCATTCAGTAGAAGAGCTTGAGTCATTGACTATGAATTTCCATAATAAGGGATAGGAACAGATAGATAGATAGATAGATAGATAGACAGACAGACAGTTATATGGAAAAGTTCTGGTCAAATGAAATGTTTTGTTGAAAAGAAGTTGATAAAAACCTCTTCAAGGAACAAACCTAACCTTGACCTATTTGTGCAAATTTTAATGCACAGTTACTAATAGTCTGTCTATTCTTGCTTTAGGAATTTTTTTCCATTCTTCCTTGCAGAAACAAAACATTTAATTTGACCAGAGTGCCCAAACTTTTGCATCTATCTATCTATCTATCTATCTATCTATCTATCTATCTATCCTTTATCTATCTATCTATCTATCTATCTATCTATCTATCTATCTATCTATCTACCTATCTATCTATCCTTTTTTACTAAAAATAGCTTACTTCTGCTTTATCCTCTGCTAGATATTTTATCATTTGGAATAGAAGTGTAACGTTAACCCCATCCTATATAATAATTCGCTAAATTGTGTGTAACGCCGCGACATGCGCAGTAGACACTGCTGCGCGTGCTGCAGTCATGCGCAGTAGAGACTGCCTGCGCCGTGGCTGATACAGAGCTGGGCGCTCCGAAGGAGCGTTCAGCTCTGTATCAGTTGTGGCGCGGGCAGTCTCTACTGCACGGGACTGGCCCGCTACCGGGTGGCAGTGGCACTGTGGCCCGTGTAACGGGCTCTTCAACTAGTTTATTATATAAATAACAATATCCTTATATTAAATTGTATTTGTGCATTTGTTTTGCCTGCAGGGGAATCAAGCATAATATTTCCTGGAACATCCAGCCACTTGGTTTTACTTCAACAGACTTTCCATCGGCCCCTCCAATCCTGACATGTGGTAAATCTGTCAGTAAATTTGATCGAGCTGAAGACCATGCCCACAATATCACAAAGAGGTCAGAGGTACAATTTTGGCAGGAACCACAGCCTTATTCTGAAGTCCTGGAAGCAGTGTGTAATGACTCAATCCCTGGATTACCTGGTGTCTCTAATTTTACAGTCTTTCTTTATTGCAATATGTACAATGAAACTGGTTATTCCATTCAATCTACTTATGACCTTAGAGCTGCCTGTTTGGATGCAGCTTGGTACTTGTCCTCAATGGAAGAAGATTCATTTTGGGTTTGGGTTTGCAAAGAGTATTTCCCTGTAGAATTTAATGTCACTGTATGCAAAAACTCGTCATTTACAAGGAGCATGCATAACCCAGCCTTAATGAGTGAGCTGTGCACCAGTGTTTATAACAGTTCTGATGCTGTCAGAGAGCTAAGGAACAATATGAGGTGCTCAGATGTGTGGCAAGGAGTGCCTATGAATCCAAAACTTTTGAAGAGTTGTCTTTCTGAAAACAAAACAATTTGGGTAGAAAAGATATGCAAGAATAACACATTGTCAGGCATGCCTGAGGACACCAGAGCTTGGATTTCTAAGCTATGCTACTTACATACTTTAAAAACTAATGTATTAAATGTGACCAGTCCTCCGTGCCACTACAAGGTCTGGGACCAAAGGGCCTTCAAAAATTCTACTTTGGTAGAAGAGTGCAAAGGAATAAATGTCCAAGATTTTAAAGATCATGTGTGCAGAAATAGTACATTGTACGTCTCTATGAAAGATGCTCATCCATGGGTTGCAGACTATTGCGTGGGAGACTGGAAAAACTCTTCAGAAGAAGGCAAATGCTTTCTTAGAAAGCTAGCAGATATGCTGCCACTTTCCACAAGTTTTGATACGTCTCAACTCTGCAGGAATCCCATCTCCTACATCATAGGGCTGGTGTCTCAGCTCTCCCAGTGTGACAGTGAATCCTCTGCCTGGGCTCTAAATGTACACTATCTCCTGAAGATGCTGAATTTTCTGTTCACTCTTACTGAGTTCGATCAGATAGGTAAGGAAACAAGGGATAAACTCGGAGAGGCCATCCTCTTGTCTAGCCTCCTGGATAATAGCTCTTTTTGGGCTTCTTTTGAGATGAATTCTTCACTGACCATCCTTCAGACTGTGGAATGGTATCTGGAGCAAGAGGACAATGACTCTGATAAGGAGGATCTCCTGAGCTGCTTCAGTGTGAGTTCATTGTATGCTTCTCCAGTTGAAACCTCTTCCTGATGTTCTATATCAGTGGTTAAAATATTCAATGTAGTAGAATGCTTTAGTTTCAATACATTCTTGTTAGAACCATAAAAATGAAACTTGTAAACCTGTTGGAATCTAGGAAGGTCACTAATGCATTGATTTAGAATGCAATGGAGACCCCCTAGCATCCTGGGGTTTAATGTAGTAATAATATTGAATGTAATTGAAAGGTAGTTAGAACCAATACTTAATAATCAACGTATTAGTCTAATATCTCTCAGGTCACTGTAAACAATGTTTTTTATACTTACAGTGGACTATATTATAATGATTATTATAAGACAACATTTCAATCCTTCACATTTGTACTGGGAGTCACAGAAACACACATACACTAATGGTCAACTCAGTCTTCTTTCCCTGTCCATCATTACTCTATTTATTCTATGGAACTCGTAATTTTTCTGGTAACCCTGAGGTTCTAAGGAACACACTTGAAGAACCACTGACCTACCCAGTACAAGCTAAACATATTTAGAGTACTGACGCTTAGAGAAGGAACTGTCACCTTACAACAATGTAGGCAATTTTAAAAGATCTTTCAAAGAAAAACCCACATGTCTATCTATACACCATTTACATGTTATACAAAGTTACAAAAAATAATAATACCTGTTTGTATGTGAGCAAGGAAGCTGCCATAATGCTGTTTAGCATTGGAGATACCTGGCATCATTGTTAGAGAAACTGCCTATCTACCTCCAGCTCATTATTAAATTCTCTATGCAGATCACCCCAGTGTAGTTAACACCTTGACTGCCAAAGAAGTATGCAGAAGGTTAAACATGCATTTAACCATTTCATTCAAAGGTTTTGTCAGAGAAGTTAGCATATACTTTGTACTCAAAGGGATTAAAGGGATAGTAATGTGTTGATATTAAGGCAACGTTGATTATTCAGTATACATTTTTATACTGAAATGTACCTTTTATAACAGTCCATAACCTTGTAGTTTTCTTTTTATTTTATTTTAAAGTGTTCCCCTCCCGCCCATTTTCCATATGTAACGCTACCACCCCTCAGATCTGAAACCCGGTTGCTTGACCAGGCAGATTGCAACGAGGGACAATCTTCTGTCTGTGAATATAAGAGGAACCCTGCCCCCATTTATAAAGGAGGGAAGGTTTCTCCTTATGTTGACATAAGATTGTCCCTCTATGTGATCCATCTGGAGTGGCTTACTGCTCTGACGGGAGGCAGTGTTACATATGGAAGAGGAGTGGGAGGGGGACACTTTAATAACATATTACACAACATATAGCTAATTTTGAAAGGTGTTTTAAAATTGCCTAGGTTGTTTTAAAGGGATAGTAATACTTCGTTTTAACTTTATTTTATTTTGTAGGCATTAAAAAAATATGAAGAATGATATAAGTCTTATCTCTCAAACCTTTATGGTTTAAGAGATATTCACAAGCAAAGTTTCCCCTCCCCGCCCCTTTTACCTAGTGTAAGCCATCTTTTCTCAGATGGGGATCTGGTTGTAAGACCAGACAGATAACAGCAGGGGACATTCTTCTTCCTATCAGAACAATGAAAGCCCTTCCCCCCTTGACAAGTTTTTCAGCTTTTTCCCTTATCTTAATTGAAGATTGTCCCTCTCTGCAGTCTACCTGGGCACCTCCCTTCTGATCTGACTGAACAGGGGGGGGATACTTTGTTTGTGAATATCTCTTAAACCATAAAGGTTTGAGAGATAAGACTTATATCGTTCTTCATGTTTTTTTAATGCCTACAAATTAAAATAAAGATAAAACAAAGTATTACTATCCCTTTAAAGTGACAGTTCTACTTTAAACAGAAAAGTCCCACATGTACACAAAGACAAAGGTGGAGCAATTCTATAGCTACCTGCTGCAGGGTAGGGACCATTGATTTAAATGGGAATTGTAACCCATTGAATGCTAGAGAGGTATCCAACACATTTCTACACAGTCATTGGAGACGCTTCTAGCATTCAAGGGTTTAAAGACTCCTTTAAATCAATGGGAATGTGACCCTTACAGAAATTCAATTATATAAATAAGTTTTTCTCTGAATGGGTTCTGTGAAATCCTGGGGATCCCTGAAGAATTTCAGTAATGGAGAACAGTGGAACAAGGCTGAGGTGTCAGTCAGTTTATGTGGGGGTCTGTGATTGCCAGTGGATGAGTGGGAGGTTGAAACATTTCACACAACACTTTGGTTTCTGTTCGATATACCTTGTAATAGACTGTGTAACATAGTCCCCTCTATGAAAACAATATTAGCAGATTTAATTAAATGAGATTTTTTTGCCCAGTACATGTTAGCCTAATAGTTTAGTCTTAAGTTATATTAACATATTTAATATTGATGCAGTATTAGCCCCTTGAATGCTGCCGTATTGCATCCAGCCAGGGGTATAATTAGGGCTTACTGGGAACTGAGGTGAAATCTGTGGTTTCCTTCTGCCACCCCCACCCCCCCTTCCATGAGGAAGTCTAAATAATGTGCGAACACCGACCTTAGACCTGGAGCAAGTCTAAATCATGGAGACACAACCCAAACTACAGTGATGGAAAACAGTTAGTGTTCAACTCCAGGCAATTAACTCTTTTAGTGCCAGAGGGGTATCCAGTACAAAGCTTTGCAATGAATTGAAGACCTCGCTGGCGCTTAATGGGATAGTAACGGTTAGATATTTACCCTTTGAGTGTCATAAGGGTACACAACTCATTGCAAAGCCCCTTTTTCATACATCACAATGCCTCCCCTCAGATCTGGAATTTGGTCAGATGACCAGACAGATCACAAAAAGAGACAATGTTTTTCCTATCAGTTTAAGAAAAACCCTGTCCCCCTTGATGAAAAAGGGCAGGTTTTCCTTATGCTGACAGAGATTGTCCCTCGTAGCGATCCATCCGGACTGGCTTTCTGTTCTTAGGGGAAGCATTGTGATGTATGGAAAAGGGGTGGGAGGGGGGCAGTTTAATATAAAATAAAACAAAAATGACAAGATAATGGACATTATAAAGGTACACATTGTACATAAAAAGTATGCAGAAAAATCAATCTTACCTTAATATCTACCCTTTACTATGCCTTTAAAGGGTTAATGAAGAAGCAGCTCACATATACTATTCTTATCTTAGTTACTGGCTGGCAGGAGCTGTGTGTGATGATTGTCAGTGTCCACCAGCAAAGATAGATAACTGGTCTGATTGTAAGGAGCTGCAGGATAGTGTAGAACCGATGAGCCTGTCCAACTAATGGGCGCTGTCACAACTACACCCTGTGCAGGTAGTCATGCCCATGCATCCAGGGGTTAACATGTTTGATTGTTAAGATTCTGCTGGGATTTTATTTAAAACAAAATGGTTCTGTCGCTTGAAAAAAGACTGTGAAACTCTGCTGTATATAACAGTGTATTTGTCTAGCTTGCATGTTAATGTTCCAAGATGTAATCATATTACTGGAGGCAGAAGATGTTAGTGTTATTAGCTTGCATTTTCTGTGCTATTGTCACAGATCTGAATTCTCACCTATACTGTGTATTGGTTTATCTAGCATCCAAGAGGTTCATTTTGTAGATGTTGTACAGCTGATTTGCCCCAGAATAGCTGTACTTTTGCCTTTATATAAATGCTTCAGTCATTCTGTTACATTATATACTAACTAGTGTAAAAGCCCGTGTAAAGGTCCGGATAATGTTAACCCTTTGAGTTCCAGAAGGGTATGCAACGCACTCTGGCACTCAAAGGGTTAAGAGGTCGCTACCTCACTGCTCCACGCGATGCAGTCTTGCGTCGCCTCACTCATGAGATGCAATCATGTGCAGTAGAGACTGGCCGAACGTGGGCAGTCTCTACTGCGCATGACTGCATCGTGACAAACATCCTAGCAAATTAATATATAGGATATGCATCTTAAATATTCCACTTGCATTAGGGCTGTATTTTCAGAAGAAATGTGGATATATTCTGGGGCAAACCAATTGCACCACAGAGGAGATACAAAAAAACAAAAAAACCCTCCAAATTCCCATTGACCTAAGAAGTTAATAGGCCCATTTTAAAATGCATTCCGTACCCCTCTGGAACTCAAAGGGTTACATTTGGTGAATATTTTTTGTATAATATTTATGTCAAACAGACTACAAGTCTACTCCCCAGGGAACAAATAGAAATGTCAAAATTTCCCATTGATTAAAAATGGAAATTATAACTTCTTGGGGGAGATGCACTAAAGCGTAATAAAGAGGTGATAAAGTGGAGATAACTTCTCCAGTGATATCACTTCTCCAGTTCCTATGTTATTCTGTGGAGTGTATGCACTAAGATCTCCAAAGATTTAGAAATCCTAGTGCATAGGCTCCATAGAATAATATAGGAACTGAAGATCTGATATCACCGGAGAAGTCACCTCCTCTTTATCATCTTTTTATCACGACTTAGTGCATCTCCTCCCTTGCAATGCATTGGAGCTCTCACAGGTTTACATGGAGTTAAAAGTCCAATTTAATTAATGGGAATACTTTCTTTCCTATGCTGCAGCTGGTTTTACCCAGAATTCCTATACATTTCTTTTGAAAATATGGCCCTAAGCGCTTGTGGAAAACCAACAGAGATAGGGCAAATGCTGGGTTTGTAGTAAAACATTTCCACTGTCTGCAATGAGAGTGTGGTCCTTATGTATAAAAGCAATGTTTAGCAATTATGGGACAAGCATACTGCATTATAGGGGACACATTCCCATTTATTTAAATGCTACTGTTAACCCTTTGACTGCTAGAAAGGTTTCCAATACATTACAAGGCAATGTGTTGGATACCTCTCTAACATTTAAGTTGTTAAAATGCACCATTTCAATCAATGAGAATTTCAGGGATTTTTGTCCCCTTATGGTACAGTTGGTTTGAACCAGAATAGCTCCACCTCTTTTTTATACATAAAGCCCTATGTGTCTGAACAAGACACAAGCAGAAATATATGAAAATAGGGGTGTGATTCCCTTAGTGCAAGAAAAGGGAAAGAAAAACTGCTCTTCTGACATTTTAATGCATAACGGGTGTTTTGACCTTTAGTAAATAGTGAATTTGCCATATAGATCCACTCAATAAATAAGTTCCAGGTCAATACACTCTGGAAGTACTGTGAATAGTCTGGATATCCTATGTTGGTCATGTGTTGAGCAGCAGCCCTTTACTGATAAACAAGGATTTGTATCTGTAAAAAAATGTTTTTATCTTTTTGGAAACGTTCATTGAAAAGTATATGCTTATTCAAACATAGATAATTGCCTAAAATTTTGAATTTAGAACCCTTTTTAATCCTCAATTAGAACAAAACAAACATACTTAAAGAAATACTATACCACATTATTAATTTATACATTTTTTATTTAACGGTAATTAATTTAATGCTAAGATGCTTTTGGTCTCATGTACAACAATACCTTGGACATTTCAATCAGATGCAATACATCTGTTATATTGTTTATTGTACATAATCAGTGTTATATGAATCTGGTTCTCTAACAGGTTTGTATTGATAAAATTACTAGATTTATAACAAAGTTTTGTATTAAAATCTTGGACAAAACAATTGGACTATAGCAGATAAATAATAATTATAATAATAATAAAAAAATAATTATTCCCATTAATTTAAATGAGGCCTTTAAAGCTTTGAATGCTAGCGAGGTTTCCAATTAAACTTTCTTAGTATTCAAGCAGTTAAAAGCCCCTTTAATTCAATGGTGATTTATAATTGTCCCCTATGGTGCAGTTGGCTTACTCCAAAGTTGTGCCACTTTGCCTTTATACATCAGGCCATAAAGCTTCATATTCGAACAAAGTGCTCACCTCCTTGTTTGTCTCTTATAGCCCGTGTTGTGGGAACTCATTCAGAAGCAAGACAATGTCACTGCTTTTGAAATTCTTCTCCAGGTAATATACAAAATATTCTGTCATTTTAAATAAATATGTGTCAGAAGTTAGGTTAAAAATAAAATAGATAGATAGATAGATAGATAGATAGACAGACAGACAGACAGACAGACAGACAGACAGACAGACAGATAGATAGATAGATAGATAGATAGATAGATAGATAGATAGATAGATAGATCGATCGATCTATATATATATAATTTGTTGCTTGGAACACACTCCTCTTGCAAAATCTCTTTGTCACCTGGTGTCTGACTTGTATACAGGGCCGGATTTGCCATTAGGCAAAGTAGGCACCTGCCTACAGGCGCACGTCAACGAGGGGCGCCTGCCATTTGTATTTTTTTTTTTTTTTTTTAATATTCTTTAAAAAAAAAAACTAGCCGCCTTGCTGGCTGCGCCAGCGGCACCCACTCATACTGCCCGCCCCCCGGTCTTGTACCTGATGGAGCTCCCTCGTCGCCTCTTTAGGAATGCAGAGCACTGGGAGAGGACATCATCTCCCAGCGCTCTGCATTCCTGAATAGGAGACCGCGCGGGAGCTCCATCAGGTACAAGACTGTGCCAAAGGAGGCACATACAGATCTCCTACCAGGGAGATAGGAAACGGACAACAGGGGGAGGCAATGTGAGGGCAATGTGGAGCTAATGGGGGGCAAGTTGGAGCCGATGGAGGGCAATGTGGAGATGGTGGGGGGCAATGTGGAGATGGTGGGGGGCATTGTGAGGACAATGTGGAGCTGATGGGGGCAATATGGAGCTGATGGGGGCATTGTGAAGGCAATGTGGAAATGATGGGGGGCATTGTGAGGGCAATGTGGAGCTGATGCGGCAATATGGAGCTGATGGGGGGCATTGTGAGGGCAATATGGAGCTGATTGGGGGCAATGTGAGGGCAATGTGAAGATGATGGGGGGCAATGTGGAGGTGATGAGGGACATTGTCAGGGCAATGTGGAGCTGATGCAGAGCATTGTGAGGGCAATGTGGAGCTGATGGGGGTATTGTGAAGGCAATGTGGAGCTGATGGGGGGCATTGTGAGGGCAATGTGGAGCTGATGGGACGATATGGAGCTGATGGGGGGCATTGTGAGGGCAATGTGGAGCTGATGGGGGGCAGTGTGAAGGCAGTATGGTATATGGAGATGATGGGGGCAGTATGGAGCTGATTGGGCAATGTGGGGGCAATATGGTATATGGAGATGATGGGGGCAATGTGAGGGCGATACTTGACATGATGGTGGCAAGCAGGAGCTAATGGGGGGCAATGTGGCAATGATGGGGGCAATGTGAGGGCAATATGGAGATGATGGGGGGCAACGTGGAGATTAGGAGCATTGAGGAGGTATCCAGTGGAGATGGCCCACGGTGGTGGTGGGGGGGGGCGCTTCAAATTTCTGTGCCTACAGGCTCCTGAGATGTAAATCCAGCCCTGCTTGTATACTAATCATATACACAAAAATCGAAGTAAGACGGCACTCTTGGATTTACTCAAAGATACAAAAAATGCTTTAATAAGCCAGGTCAACGTTTCAGCCACAACTCAGGCCTTTATCAAGACCTTGACCAAGTCTTGATAAAGGCCTGAGTTGTGGCCGAAATGTTGACCTTGCTTAATAAAGCATTTTTGTCTCTTTGTGGAAATCAAAGAGTGCCGTCTTACTTCGATTTTTATGTATATATATATATATATATATATATATATAATGAAAATTACATGGTGTATTACAGGATCTGTGCTGGCCAAATCCCTTAGCTGACAGTAAGGTGGAGTTATGTAAATTCCTCCCTACTGCCATCTGCAATAAACTGACATCAGTGCAGAAATGGCTGGGTGATGAGTTGGGTAGGAGTGAAGCCCTCTGGCAAGATCACTGCAGGAGTAGCCCCCTCTGTGTCCTGCCCTCTACCTCTTGTCTACCCATTCAGAATCCTGCACCGACACCTCCACTTCCCTGCTCTGTGACCTGTCATGTCCCCACCACACTCCATAATCTGAACCCCCCACATTGTGACCCTTTGTCTCAACTCCTCACATCACATTCTCACATTCTGACTCCCTCCACACACATTAGTGTCTCCCCTCAACATTACTGGATTGTTCCTCTAACGCACATTGTGACCTGCCCTTCCCCTCCACACTATGGCATTCTGAATCTTCCCTCCACCTCCCTCACATTTCTGTGTCCTCACTTAAACTTTTGAGTTCCAGATAAGTGTTCAAAATATACAAATCAATGCACTGAAAACCTCTATGGCACTCAAAGGGTTAAACAGCCAGAGTTTTTTTCCAGTCTCCAGTACTGGCCACCTGTCTCCTTACCTGGGGTCCTGCCCTTCAACTTTGATGAGGCTGACCCCTGCAGCTCTAAAGAGACCTTACTTGCTGTAACGGAAGCTGGAAGGCACCGTGTCACCCTCAGCCGTCGTTCTGGGTCTCTCCTTCTCGACGGCTGATTACACAGCTTGAATCCTACTGGTTGAGCAATAACCGGCTCGATCGAACATCCGCGGTGTTGTAAGCTCCGTGCCGAAGTCGGATGAAGTTTGGTAGCGTTGTCGACTTTGTGTCTGATTCTGTAGAAATCCAGATGTACAGGAAAAGGGTCGAAGGACCTCACAGCCAGAGTCGGGTCACAGACTGGTACCGCGGGCCATAGAGATTGAGGCCTCTACTCCTGGTCGAAAGGAAGCTGGAGACTATCGCAGGAAACACAAGGATGTCGAATGGAGTCCACGTCGCCGCCTGACGGCATACAAAAGCCCGAAGTCCCGACTCGGAATCGGATCCGCAGATAGCTGGCACCAGAAGGTCGACGATACAGGATACTCAGCTCAGATGGGCATCAGAGGGGATACTTTAAACCACAAGAGCATAAAGACACCAGGACTCAGTGTTTTCTTCAAGATAACTGACTCTTTATTGAAACAAACACAGCATATTTATACAGTTTAACTACATTGACATTATATTCGACAGTCTTGTGTTTGACACTCTGAACACAGGGCAGTTCTTTGTACTAATTTCTGTTCGACACAGCTGCCTATTCACATAAGGTCTAGCCAAAGTCTCTTAGTTCGCAATAAGGGCCTGAGAGGTCATACGACCCTTCCCATAAGCGTGTCCCATAGGGTGAAATGTTCACAGCCTCTTGGGCCAGGGGCTGATCAGTCTTATGCCCAGACAAGGGCTCCAGTAACGGAATAAGCTCCGTTACACTTGCATGCTCTGTCACACACACCATCTTGTTTTCATTACAGGAATATCTGCAGATGCCGCAAGAAGGTTTCCAGAAGGTCCTAATGTCAGCAGAAAATGATGCAGTGGAACAATTTATCTCACTGATGCATCGATCTTGGCCTCAGATTCAGGTAAGGGAAGGAAATACAGCAAAAGGTAAATTTTATTCTGGAGACATGCACATGTGAAAGAAACAAAGTTAAACCAGTCGCTGTAAGACTATGGCTGGGGCACACTCAACATGCATGTTCTGAATTTGTTATATATTTTAAATTATTCTGCCTGAACTTCCAGAGAGCAGACATTCTTATTTTGAACTTTAACCCCTTGGTGAAAGGGTTTATGTCTTTCTTCAAACATATTTTCCTCCCTAATTCTTTTAGTACTACCCCGCAAATTGTTAAGGGTAAATATTGCTTTCTTCTGTAGCTATATTTATAGGTATATCCCATCATTTAATTTGAAAATATAAATAAGTGGAAACAAACAAACAAACAAACAAACAAACACATTTTTATAGAAGACTGGTACATACTGATACATTTATTGGCTAACTGAGTGGCTCTAGAATGCAAGTTTCAGAACTCTAGTGGGGGGGATACAAGAAATGTGTGAATGCATTAAAGGCATCTTTCTTGCTGTGATAGATATTGCACACATTCTAATTCAGGAAGCCATATACCAAAAGCTTTTTGAATTGAGCATTAAAAATTAGCACTTACTACAGCACTACAACACTACAACAGACGTATAAAATAATTCACAGTAGCACTCCCTGCATTAGGCGCACTTGCTATTCCATTCAGACAGATTTGTTAATCCTGATCATTCCCACAAAAACAACAAATGTGTGCAACTGTTTGCTGATCTTGATTCTCTAGTGGTTTTCACACTGAAAATAGCAATTGCTCATGTCTCCTGCATCCCGCCACAGGTTCCTCCTTCAGACATAATACGAATGAAGGCTGAATACATAATACATGACAGGTTAAACACCCATGCAAATGTTAACATTTAAATTTCAATGGCAGTGAATTTTCTTATCAGTATTATCTATTACCCTGTTAAGGGGTTAGAGGTGAACTATAGTTATAGGTTGTCTTTTTAAATGAAGGACTTAGCTAGGAAATTTAGGAATGTGTGAGAGCGAACAAGAGGAGCTCTAATAAATACCTGTGAGTATTCAAAAATAAATAATAATAAATGATACCCTATATCAAAAATATGAATAGATTAACAAAAATGAATATAATGGAAAAGCTACTCAAAAGCTCAAACCTAGAAAAAGTGCAAAAATGAATAAACTTACATAAATTCAGGTGAGCGCTAAAGGACCAATAAACACAAAAGCAAACAGTGATTTATACCACCATTACTGTACTCACAGACCCCAGTGATTGAAACAATACAGGAAATATTCAGGGTGCATGTCTCCAGGAATCAAATCGATAGTCGCATGTAATAAATTGGAAATATGTACATAATATGATCTGTTACATACAAAACATATTCGCGCAAAAGCACAAGTGGTGTATAAACAATATCCAAACTAAAGTACAATAAAATCCCAAGTGGGGGCTCCTCAGGATGTTCTTAATAGCAGCAAAACACAAATCTTTCATCAATATGGAAACTCACTTTTCTGGCCACCGCTTGGCTGACACGCCAATCAGACAAGTTAGAGACGTTCGTGAGGAATATATGGACCTTCCTCACTCAGTCACCTACAACGTATCTGAAAAGCCTCCAGATTAAACAATAGAAATGTGGTACTCACAGAATAGATTTCACCCGAGGGGTCTTCCACTACACTCAAGATGAAACCACGTGGGGATAATTATCAAACCATTAGACTTATACAATTCGGGTCGGCGACATTCGGAATTCGACGAAAAAAGGGTCATTCGGTGACATTCGGACCTCCGACAGGCAAGGGTCGTTCGCCAAAAAAAATACGAATCCGACTAGCCCTGGTCTGAATGTTGTTGAAACTTTCAGAAATTCGGTTACTACTACCCTCGCTCGAATACTTTCCCTCCATACTTTCCCTCCATGTCTCTAGTCCAATTAGCTTCTCTGTTTCATGCACTACTTTCCCCCTTTGTCTCTATTCCAGTTGGCTTCTTCGTTTCTCTATCTCCTTCTCTCTCTGAGCTCCAACAATGCACTAAGAGGAAATGCAGGCTGTCTGGGTCTGTGTCATTAGTCCAAGCCCCATCATGAAACGAAGAAGGTAATTGGAATAGAGACAAGGCGGGAAAGTAACGCATGGAATGAAGAAGCTAATTGGACTAGAGAGGGAGCGAAAGTATGGAGTGAAAGTATCGTTTGTATGGGTAGTCGCCAAATTTCAGAAATTTTCCCCGACATTCTGAATCAGGGCTATTCGGATTTGGATGTTTTTTTAAGAATGACCCTTGCCTGTTGGACGGCCTGAATGACGCCGAATGACCCCATATTCGTAGAATTCCGAATGTTGACGGTGAAGTAATTGTTGCTGATATGCAAATAAAGTACATTTATACTCTTCTTTCTGCAGGTGTCCCGACCAGATGAAAAAAGACTAGAAACTTTGACCTCAATGGTTATCCAGAAATTCCCGCTCCTAACGCCTCAGATATTTGTTGATCTTTCACAGTTTATTCCATTCATGTCCATACCTGACATCATCAGCTTCCCTCCTTCCTTGCTGGCCAATCAGAGTGTGTAAGTCCAAGAGCTATAACTTCAAGTAACCAAGCAAAAAGTCAGATATGTGTAAAAGAGTGTGACAAATGTTCTTAAAGGGGATCTATCACCCCAATACAACTTTGTCTAAATAGTTTTGTTATATAGCGAATATGTCAAAAAGTGTATTATTTAAAAAAAAACAAACTTGTTTGCCGAAATTCAAAGAATAAATACAGCTCTCAACCTACTTCCAGATAGACTGTGGTCTGTCACGCTGCCTCTGCTCCCCTCCCTCTATCCAGCCTCTTCCGATGATGAAGGATTTCTGCCTGAAAGCTTGAGTGCTCTTTATTGGCAGAGATCGATATTTAGCCAATGAGTGATCCAGCTTACAGGCAGAAAGCCTCCATCATCGGAGGAGGTGGGATAGAAGGAGGGGAGCAGAGGCAGATTGACAGAGCAGGTAACCGCAGTCTGTCCAGAAGTAGGTGCAGGGCTGTATTTATTCTTTGAATTTCGGCAAACAAGCATTTAAAATAAAAAAAATATATATACTTTTCAACATATTCGCTATATAACAAAACTATTTAGATAAAGTTGTATAGGGGGTGATCCCTTTTCAGGCAAGTATTTCAGAAAACATAAACATTTTTAAACACCTGTATCAAATAAATAGCAATATTTACTTTCAAATATTATTTGAATTGTAATTTTGCTGGTTGATGAAAAAATACACATTCTATATAGCATATAACACAAAAGATTTGATATATACATTTATATATATATATATATATATATATATATATATATATATATATATATATATATATATATATATAGGAATACAACAAAGGGAGGCAGCACCAGTGGGACTTTTTAAACCTATTTTATTCAGCAAACTTGGTAACAAAGGGTCCCTTTGTTACCAAGTTTTCTGAATAAAATAGGTTTAAAAAGTCCCACTGGTGCTGCCTCCCTTTGTTGTATTCCTATTAATAATTAAGAGGATTGTGCACCTGGCCATTTGAGGATTTTAAGAGTGAGTGCTTCCACTCCCATCCAATTATATATATATATATATATATATATATATATATATATAGTATATTATTTTTCAAATATTGATTCCATAAAAAAAATGTGTTTTCTCTACTCAATTTGGATCTTAGTGAAGCAATTGTGGAGCAAAGTGACAGCACCACAGGTGATTTTTAACCCTTTGAAAATTAGAATGACTCCATTGTATTGCAGATAACTCCAGTTTGCTTTTATACAAATGGGCCTTTGGGCAAACTGGAGTTATACTGGGCCAAACCATCTGCACCATAAGGAACAAAGAAAAATATCCTGTTTATCTAAATCAGGCTTTTAACCCCTGGAATGCTAGAGATTTGCATTGCGTTGGAGACCTCTCTAGCATTCCAGGGGTTAAAAAGCTCCATGTAAATCAATGTTTACTCTGAGAATGTTTATTGGGCCCCTAGATCATAGATGGTTTGCTCCAGAATTGCTCTAGTTTGATTTTATAAATATGGGCCTATGGCGAATTTGAACTATGCCCCATATGTATAAAAGCAAACTGGAGTTATTGTGGACTAACAACCAACCTCACCACAGGAGACAAAGATAAATTCCCATGCACATAACTAGAGCTCTTTAACTCTTTGAATCCTACAGATGTTGCTTCGCAATGGATTGGAAACATCTCTAGCATTCAAGGGGGTTAAAAGCCCAATTAAATTTAACAGGAATTTTTATTTGTCCCCTATTGTGAAGTTGGATTACTCCAGAATAACTCCAGTTTACTTTTATAAATAGGGACCTTTGTGGGGAAATTTATAAAAAGTGTTTTTGTTTGTTTTTTGCAAACGGATCTTTAAAATGTCTTTATTCCTTATTATAAGTGTTGGTATTTATAAAATTTTTTGGGTACATTTATAAATGTGGTGGCAGTAAAGAATAAGAACATGTCAGACATGGCCTTAACCCTTTGAGTGCCAGAGGGGTACACATCGCATTGCAAAGCAATGCATTCATTGCGTTACCCCTCTTTCACTCAAAGGGTTAAATATTTGGACGAAAATTCTGTAATTAAATTGTCGCAAATAGTGAAATTTCTTTATAAATTTGCTGTGACACTTTTTATAAACTTCCTTACTCCATTATTCTTCCTTACGCCGTTATGTCCTTTTTGCCATTGTCCCTAAACTTTTGGAAGTTATTATAGTGTATCACCATTAAGGATAATTAAATTTGGAAATAATCAGACACTGGGCTGAATTCTGTTGCTGGAGATATATTTATCACTGGGTTTATATCTCAAATGTTCCTAGTGTAATTTATGGGAAAATCTGGAAACAAAACTTTGTAATAAATATATCGGCTGAAACTGAATCAACCCAGTAAGGAAAGCCCCAACAAACAAGAAATTTGAGAACAGTTTTTGTCTTGAGAGATTCCATTGTGTTTGATTTATCTAGGCCAGAGATTTATATTGCACAGAGGACCAATAAGGCATGTGTTCCTCAGTCCCGTAATAATCCTTTATTGGTATTGTTATTAGTAAAGTGTACAAACTGTGACTGCTGGGGATAAAAATATCTTTCTCTGTGAAGCTACCTGTGTGCCCATTGAGACTAGAGGGCATACTTATTAAACTGAAACTGGAGCAATTCTCAAGCAAACAGCTGCACATACATCAAAGAAAAGCTCCAATTACTTTCACTGTTTCACTTTTTACCATTAAATGTGACCTTTGGGTGAGATTTATAAACATAATACAAATGCAGTAGTGGGTTCTTGTGGTCTGGATGATATGTATAAAGATGTTTACATGAGTTTTGTACATACCTACCAAGCTCAATAAAGAGTCTTAATTGCAAATGTTCTGCAGCATTTCCAGCATTGTGACATTTTCTATATTGATTACACATATCTTGCACTAATTATAATGTTTACCATTTATTAACATCTATTAACAAAAAAAACTAATCCGATTTTAGTCTCCTTGGATGCTAGAGACATCTCCAATGAATTGCTTTGAATGTGTTTGAGGCCTTTTTAGCCTCCAAGGGTTTATCAGGAAGTAGGGGCACCTCTTATGATGAAATGTATGCTGTTTATAGCACCCAGTTTAAAAAGTGCATGTGTTTGTTGTTCTTAATGTTCTGTTTTATACATCCAGATATCTAAAAAATATGAACTGAAAGTATTTTATATCTTTTAACATTATACCATACTGAACTGCAGGTATTGTGTGCATGCATGTCATATATGTATACAATCTATGCATAGCATATTGAAAGGAAATAATTTGCTCCAGATTAGATGCAATCCGAATCCACAGCCCAGATATGAAGCTCATGCAAAAACGTGCATTTGCCAAACGCCTCCTGCAAGCAAACTTGTATGGTGACATCACTTCCTGGCCACCGTATTTCCTGAGGTCCGTTGAACCTTTACTCCCGTACTTACCGTTATCCCACTTTGTACAGCTGAATCAAGAGCAGGTATTGTCTTTCCTTCCTTCTATCTTTCTTGGCTTCATCCATCAGTGACAAAAATGACCTGTTTAAATAGCTTGCCAAAAATCCTATTCTATGTTTTAATTGAAGCGTCATTGTGCACATATATGTGTTGCTCTGATGTCGCCCATACGAAGCTACCTTTTGACTGATGCTTTCCTGCTTGATTTGCTTTTTATTCAGCATTCTTAAAATTTCCACTCTTTTAAACAAATATTAAAAATGCTTATGTTTATAAACCAGTGATTCTCAGCTCCAGTCCTTGGGGCACAGCAAACGATCAGGGGCTCTATTTTATTAGGCTGTTAAAAAACAGCTGTTAGTGCTAAAGTAAGTACCGACCAGAAAACATACACATTCTCTATTATCTCTCCAGTTAGAATGGCAATGATTGTAGGCCACACAAACCTAGCTTGCGGCCTAATACTCATCACAGCTTTCTGTTCCCACAACTCACTCTATTTATTGCGAGAAGCGGGAACATCAAAGGAAACCATTTAGCACTCAATGTTTGACATAGTGTCAAACACTGATCATGAGCTAGTTCCCGAATCACCCTCCCCTAACCTCTCAAACACTAACACTAAAAATACCCCCACTACACCTAACACTACCAATATGATATTCTCCTCCCAGTCCTAACACAAATCTAGGTCCCATTCCCCCTGCCTATGTGTTTCACAAGTAAATCACTTACATTGATGTCAGATGTCCAGCAGTGTCCTCAATGCCATGGTCCACTAGCATCTTTCTCAAAACGAAAATCAGAAATAAAAAAAAAATACATGACTCAGCCATCACAGTTGCTGCCACCACCTCTAATGTAATAACGACACCCCCCCTTAGTGCAGCTTGGACCTTTGCCAGAGCAAAGAGTGGGAAATAAATGAACAGAGACTGGCATTTATATGGCCATTCCCTGTTCAAATGTTCCACCATGCTCCCATTGGCTTGGAGGTGGGTTCGTGCAGGGCACATCCCAGCCAATCAGCACCTAGATGGATGGATCATTTTTTTTTCTCACCCTGGCTCAGGAAATGGCCCAAGCCAAACTGATGTAGATATATTTACGTATTCATTTAAATCTAAATTTGGATCTATAAAGCCATATCTGATATTAAACTCCATACAAATCTTAGGTTAATTTAAGATCAGGGGAACACATAGTAAAATGAACTACCGGGGGGAGATTCATAGTCTCTCATACCTCCCAAATTAACTATTTGGGTCGTGTATCACCAAAGTAAAAAAGGATCAGCTTCAACTATGTATATATAAAGAACATCATGTTTGCTGTTAAATCCATCTGGTTTTCTAGATCCCATATTTATGATCCATTTAACCTCTGCCTTATTTAAGAGATCAATGATATCACCTCCCTTTTCTTTCAGTATAATTCTTTCCATTCCCTTAAACGAGAATGCCTAAATATCTACATTTTAAATACTTAAAATATGCTTCCAAATCCTATACTTTAGCTTCCTGGTGGTATGCCTCATGTACTCTCCATCACACTTTGAACAGGAGACTACTTATACCACGTGGGACATGCGGCAGTACAATAGTAATTAAGATCTCTGATAAAGGAGGGAGTGCGGTTATCCTTGATTCTGAGGTGTACCATCCACAGTGTCTTAGACAGAAGATTCATAATCTTATGGCATACTTAATAGGGACACCACAAAAGTGTATATGAGAAAGCTTTTTAAATTGATTCAGGAAGTTGTTAACCTTAGGGTTAATCTCTGAGAAACAGGCTGAATTTTGAAGGTGGAGCATACTTGTGTCCCTATATTTCATCACCTTCCGAAGGTCCACAAGCTGGATCGTCCACCCAAAGGGAGACCTATTGTTTCAGGCATTGGCTGTCTAAATGAAAATGTATCTGAGTTGGTAGACTCCTTTTTGCAGCCATTGGTTACTCACCTTTTTAGTTATACCATGGACTCTGGACATTTTTTGAGCCAATTGTCCGGACTAATAGTGGGTGATGATCTGATTTGGGGATCAATGGATGTGGTGTCCTTATACTGGTCATCCCGCATGATAAGGGTTACAGGCTATCAAATATCATTTGTATAATTATTCTAGCTATTCCGTGGATCTAAAGAATTTTCTGTTGGACTCCATACAATATCTTTTTGGAGCACAATTTCTTTAGTTATGATGGAACTTTTTACTTGCAGAAGCAGGGCACTTCAATCAGGGCAAAGTTTGCTCCGTGCTTTGCTAATCTTTCTATGGGATGGTTTGAAGAAACCTATGTATACGGTGTAAAAAACAACTTTCAACCTTATCTTAGGTATTATTGTGACTATATGGATGACCTCCTGTTTTTGTGGCAAAGCATGGAGCAGAACTTTATTGCCTTCAATAATTTCCTGAACAAAAATTATGTGAATTTACAGTTTACACATGAGTTTGGGAAAAAAGAAATATCGTTCTTGGACCTACGGCTCTCAATTGGTGGTAATGAGATACACTCTACAGTGTATAGAAAGCCATGTGCTGCCAATTCTTTGCTTCATGCGAAACATACCATTAAAGGGATACCTGTGGGACAGTTCCTAAGTGTTCGTAGGAACTCTTCCACGGATGAAGAGTTTATGATCCAGGCTGATATTCTAAAGACGCGTTTTTGGTAAGAGTTATCTAAGTCTCTTTAGAAGTTTTCCTGCCCCTCTGCTGACATGGCTCTCCCCATTTGGAATGTACAGATGTGGAGCCAGGCGATGTGTAGCTGTTCACATGTGCATGTTGGCAGTGAGGTATTCAGTACCAGTACGGGTAAAATGTCCTCAGTAAGACAATATATTAACTGCCGCATGTCCCATGTGGTACATGTAGTCTCCTGTTCAAAGTGTGGTGGACAGTACATGGGATATACCTCTAGGAAGTTAAAAGATAGGATTCAGGAGCACATTTTAAGTATTAAAAATGTAGATCTAACTAAACCAGTAGCAAGTCACTGTAAGTACTGTGTTGATTCTGATATTAAGACATTCTCATTTCAGGGAGTGGAAAGAGTTATAGTGAAAGAAAGGGGAGGTAATATCACTGATCTCTTAAATAAGGCAGAGGTTAAATGGATCATAAATATGGGATCCAGCAAAACAGATGGATTTAACAGCAAACGTGATGTTTCTTTATATATACATAGTCGAAGCTGATCCCTGTTTGTGATCCATATTAGTCCTTTTTTACTTTGGTGATACATGACCCAAATAGTTAATTTGGGTGGTATGAGGGACTATAAATCACTCCCCGGTAGTTCATTTTACTATGTTTCCCTGATCTTAAATTAACATAAGATTTGCATGGAGTTTAATATCGGATATGGCTTTATAGATCCAAATTTAGATTTAAATGAATAAGTAAATATATTTATTTGTAGATTAGTTTGTTTTACTTAACTGACTTTTTCCATTGGCATCCACACAAAATAATAAAAACAAAGAGTATAGTATTATTACTGTTGTTACTAAAGGTTTGTTCTTCACTTTTATGGGATTTTTGTTTTTTTGAATATGTTTGTCTTTTCATTAACACCGGCACAATATCAATGATACACCGTTATCGCTGAGTTTATAGTGGTGATTTTAGAAGAGTGTGGTAGGGTTTCCCATACACTGTTAATTACGGTAATTACAGTGAACACCAATTGTCGTGCCTGTGTTACCTTGTTATGAATGGTTAGTTTGAAAGTATCCACTTGTCTCGGATTGGTCAAAGTAGCTATGCGTTTTAGATATTGTTGCTATATATATATATATAAATATATATATATATATATATATATATATATATATATACATATATATATAGTATCACAGTCAGGACCTGACCTGTGATTAAGTGAGAGTATCATAGACGGTTCATTTTTATGGAAATCATCATGACTGGATTGGCTGTTTGGATATAGCAGGTCAGTCAAAGCACTCTCTTCCTGTGTCATCTAGTAGGGTGAACTTAACAATTTCCTTTGTATACCGCTCTGGCAGTCAAATGGTTATTTATATCTTAGTGCTGGTGATTTGGCTGAATTGATATGAGGGCTTTGGTCCCCATCTCAATTAATCTGTGAGTTACTAGTGTAGGGTTGCCTGTTCGTGAATACGTATGTGTTTTACCTGCTGTTCTATTGTTCGGCGATGGTTATTAACATTTATTGGGGACTCATGACTAGATTTGTAGGGTCAGAATTAATGGCAGGTAACAGCCACCACATACAACAGAATTAAAAATGGTACGTGCTGTTCCATTGTTTTCTATGGGAGTTAATCTAGCAGCTGTTGCCCATTTTTAATTAATGGTAATTGGTCACAGCACAGGTAATAGAATGACTAACTGTGGCTTAAAAACGACTGCTGCCATTTTTATTTCACTGCTAGCTCTAACATAATCGGACCATGGTTTTAATGGTATCATATTGCAATGTCGCCACTTACATGGTGACATTCAAAAGGACAACATCATAATGTTGCTCCGGGTTTAAACTGTGACATCAAAATGTCACCAGTATCAAAAGGGCAACTTAAAAATGTCGACATTGTTGCCCACATAAAAAAGGACACAATACATGGGATCTAAATGTTGCCTGCTAGATATACCATCTCAAAACAACTGATCAATGCTCCTAACCATTTGAGTGTCAGAGGGGCATCCAAGGGTTCACTTTTAAAAGGTTGCACTGAAAAGTGCACGATATGAAAGGGAGAGGACTCTTCAGCATGTCACATTGCTTAAAGGGCAACATGACACATTACGGTCCTCCCTAAGGAGGGAAAGGATAAATCTCAGTGTTGTAGCTACATACCAATCTCCCTCCTTATCATGTTCTCCTTTGCCTTCCTTGCTACTCTCATTAGATGCGGAGAAGGCTTTTGACAGGGTTCGTTGGGGATCTATCCCTCTTTTGATTCCATCCCGACTGCTTAAATCATTGCAGTCTCACATCATTAGTAGTGATGAGCGAGCATGCTCGGCCGAAGCTCGGTTCGGCTCGAGCATCGCTCTGCTCGGCACATGGCGGTACTCGTACGAGTACCGCATGTGCTCGCCAGCCATGTTCGGGTCTCCTCCCCGCACGTTTCGCGGCTGCTGCGCAGCCAATAAACGTGCGGGGAGGCTCTGACATCAGTGTAATGCCAGCAGCCATGTTGGCTGCTGGCATTACACTGATTGGCTGGCCAGAACCCGTGATCGGGTGCTGTATAGCACCCGACGCGCGAGTTCGGCTCATTCTTAGCCAGGGAGAGATGCGCTCAGGCAGGGAAAGTCAGTGTAGGGAGAATAAAATTGTTGGAACTCTTTCAAGACCCAAAAGTCCTTTTTAGGACTGTTGTGTGTGGGGGCAGCATTTATATTTTGTTTGGGGGGGCACAATTTCCTTTTTTTTGTGGGGGGGATATTAGTAAGGTGACATATAATACTAGATGCACAGGAAGTCAGTGTAGGGAGAATAAAATTGTTGAAACTCTTTCAAGACCCAAAAGTCCTTTTTAGGACTGTTGTGTGTGGGGGCAGCATTTAATTTTTTTTGGGGGTGGCAGAATTTCATTTTTTTGTGGGGGGGGACATGTTCTAAGGTGACATTGTACTAGGTGCACAGGGACAAATATTTCACAGTGCAGTGACAAGCTGACATATTCTGTTAGGTGCACAGAGCCAATTATTTTACAACGCAGCGACAAAAAGGGCCATTTTAAACGTGTGCCTAGCCATAGATTATTGTCACATTCTGTTTAGTGTGCAAATTCACAAATTAACGTCACATATTCCGTTCACTGTGCCTAGCCGCAGATTAGCGTCACATTCTGTTTTGTGTGCCTAGCCGCAGATTAGCGTCACATTCTGTTTCGTGTGCCTAGCCGCAGATTAGCGTCACATATTGTTTAGTGTGCAAATTCACAAATTAACGTCACATATTCCGTTCACTGTGCCTAGCCGCAGATTAGCGTCACATTCTGTTTCGTGTGCCTAGCCGCAGATTAGCGTCACATTCTGTTTCGTGTGCCTAGCCGCAGATTAGCGTCACATATTGTTTAGTGTGCCTAGCCGCAGATTAGCGTCACATATTGTTTAGTGTGCCTAGCCGCAGATTAACGTCACATATTGTTTAGTGTGCCTAGCCGCAGATTAGCGTCACATATTGTTTAGTGTGCCTAGCCGCAGATTAGTTTTTATCTTCCTTTTTGTGTGTTTTACGGTCAGTCTGTAAAAATGGCGTACTACGGGCGAAACATCGTTCCCAGCAGCGACGTTGGAGTCCAAGATGCATCCAGACATCCTCCCTATGCTGTCCCTGAACCATTTCTGTGGTGTTTCCATCATTTTCTGACCTTTTCCTATGAACCAGGCACCCTCCCCTCATCAGAGCAGGGGGTGCCTGGTGTAATGCTCGAGTCCTCCCATTGACTTCAATGGGGCTCGGGTGCTCGGCCGAGCACTCGAGCCTCCGGGGGCGCTCGGCCAGAGCACCCGAACACCCGAGCATCGGGGTGCTCGATCATCACTAATCATTAGCTTTTTGTGGAGATGTAAGCCACCTAGGATACTGTCCACTGTTTTCTCCCGCCAGGTCCTGGCAGGGGGCCTGGGTTTACCCATGGTTATTACTTATTATAGGGCAGTGGCCCTTTCAGTGCTGAAGGAACTTTGTTCCGCTTCCTCCACGATGGACTGGGTGACTTTCTTTAGATTACAGTTGGCGTTCATTTCTCCTTTGCAGCTCTTGTGGGCTGACATGGCTAACATCCCACAGTTTCTTCGGAGAGATCCTATTTTGTCCCACATTCTCGGGATCTGGAGGTATTTTAACTGTACTTTGGACTTAGCTCCTGCCCCCTCTCCTATCTGCTGTCTTGTGGGGAACCCTGATTTTCCTCCTGGCTTACAGCGGAATGATTATCGTTACTGGTCCTGTTCGGGGTTGGACGATCTAGAGCACATCCTTCCCCTGGGAAAACTTCCCCCTTTCCGGGAACTTTGCAACTCTCACAACCTACCGACCTCAGAATTTTGGAGATTTTGTCAGATACGCTATTTTTTTTATCTCCTATACTGACAGAGTCATTTTGCCTCCGCTCAGGTCCCAGGAAGGCACTCTGTTTCACATCTGGTGGATGTGTCCTGCTTTGGCTCAGTTCTGGTTGGGAATCAGTTTGTACCTTCCAAAATTGTCTGGTCTACCTTCCTTGCACCCGGGAAACTTTCCTTCTTTCACTCCTTCCATCTCACCTCCCTACCCCTTCTTGCACTGCTATAAAACTTTGGGTTCAACTGTTTACAGCCACCAGGGCCTGTGTCCCACAGAAATGGAAACACATTTCTCCCCCCTTTCTGGAGGACTGGAAAACTTGCATTCGTACCTTACTTCACATGGAAAGGCTTTACTATGTCTTTGGCGGTTTTTGAAGCTACTTATGCTCCTTGTGTAGCCTTTACTGGCTCTTAACCCCATTTGCTATTGTCCACAGCCATTGAGTTCCGAGTACTCACTAATTCCCTTCCTCCCCTTTACCCTCAATCCATTTGCCCTCTCTCTCTTACTCTTCTGACCTTCTGTTTCTCTCTGTCCCTTGTTCTTTTTATCCAGGTCTCTGGATTCTTTCCAGCACTTCTTCCTCTCTCTCTCTTTTTGTTCTTTCTTACATTTTGCCTCATGACTTACTGCTTATTTAGAATGCTTTGGTTTTCATTATTCAAAGTTTTCTGATCGTTATCTATTTAGCGCCTGAATGCTCCTTTACGGGGGCTTGTCCCTCTGTATAACCCACACTCAGACTTTGTGGTCTGCATAATAGGCTTTGCATGTCTTTAATGTGATGTTTATGATTCGGGTTTATTTTCTTGTAAATGGACATGCAGCAAAATGTAAAGCCTCTAACTTATATACTTGTTTGTATTTTTCCTTATTTTAATAAAGCTCTTTGAAACCTGAAAAAAAAGGGTGATGTGAGAATTTCACCATGCATAAAAAGCGCAACATTCTCATGTCGCCTCTTTATATGTCGCTGCATGTATGTATGAGGAGGCAGATATCACTGGTCACGATCCTTTCCTGTGTCACTGGGATGTCTACTTTTGCCCACAGCCGTCTCTCTCTCTGTAATAAGTGACATTGATGTGACAGCAGCAGTGATTTGTGGAGCTTCACTCTGTCCGTGTAATTATTTTTTTAAACCTTTCGGCGCCGAAGAGGTATTACGTTGAACTCTGCCACCATTACTGGATTTGCCAGAGTTCAATGCAATACCTCTCAGGCGCCAAAAGGGTTAAAAAAAATAATTACATGGACAGAGTGAATCTCCACAAATCACTGCTGCTGTCCCATCAGTGCCACTTATTACAGAGAGAGATGTCTGTGGGAAAAATTAGACATACCAGTGACGCAGGAAAGGATTGTGGCCAGTGCTATCCTTTTAGTTACTAGAAGACTGGTGGTCTACATGATTCCCTCCAGCTACTGCCAGACTACAACTCCCATCACTCTCCAGCAGCCATTGGCTGGTGGAGAATGATTAAAGCTATAGTCTAGCAGTAGATGGAGGCCTCGCTTTGACCATCCCTAAACTAGATCAGCAGATCATAGAGTTGCAGCAGCTGGATGGAGCAATTTACCTGTAGAGCTTTGATTTATGTACAGGTAATCTCTGTGATACAAATGGTATTTGATTGGTATTGATTTTTGGTAATGAAATACTATACATATTTCACAGGTATTTGGGAAGTGTTCAAGTACAGAATAAAAGTGAACAAATGAGGTACTGACAGTCATGCTAATCACTTGTTTTGTGTTCATCAGATTAAATTGCTGGCAGATGGCTGGAAAGAAATTAAGCTAGAGATGGTCCAGGGCCGCTATGTGGCACGCAGCCTACTGAATACAAGTAGAGGAGATACTGAGGAACAAATCCAAAGGTGACACTGAAAAGGGATACAAGTTACAAAATGAACAGGGAATGGTTTAACCCTTTGAGTGCCAAAGGGGTACACAACACATTGCTATGCAATGCATTGCATACCTCTCTGGCACTCAAAGGGAAATACCAAGAGTCATCATAATGAATAAATGATAAATTGTAGTTTGGTGGTAAAAAGAAAAGGGTATTTTCAGAAGTAAATCTACCACTTTTAAAAATGTGTAATCAACATATGCTTGATGAATATGGCCCTTAAAAGACATTTTAAAGTCAGAAGTTTTGTCTATAAAAATGACACATTTTCAAAGAGACGCCATATTAATATTTCCCACTCCTATTAGCTAATATTACTTTAAACTGTCTTCTCCTAGTTCAATCCAATTTTAATTTTGTGAGGGAAAAATGACAGATTTCAGGCAAAATCAAATAATAATGCATAGGATATTTTTTAAATACCTTACAATATGACTTAGATTGAACCAAACTCACTTTTAAGACTTCTTTTTCCCTTTGACGGAGATGACAGAATTGCCATAGTCTAAAACTAGAGGGACACAGGTTTAGATGTAATGTAAGAAAGTTTTACTTCACTGAGAGGGTAGTAGACAAGTGGAATAGCCTACCAGCAGAAGTGGTAGATGTCAATACAGTGACAGAATTTAAGCATGCATGGGATAGGCATAAGGCGGTCCTTAACATAAAAGACCAAGGACCAAAAAAGGTTTGAGGTTTTTTTTTTTTTTTTTTTTTTTTACACAGTAGGAAATTGGGCAGACTAGATGGGCCGAATGGTTCTTATCTGCCGTCAAATTCTATGTTTCTATGAATGCAAAAATGACAGTAAATCATTTGAGAAGTGATGGCCCTTAGTGTACCAGATGCTGACAATTTCAATTATGACAACTTTTAGAACATCACTGATCTGGGTAAATCATGGTCCTCAAGGGCAACTAAACTGACGCAAGGGCTAAATAACAAAACATGTCATGAACGACTCCAGTGCCTTAAACCTTTGTGTGGCAGACAGGTGGGCAACTCATTGTTTTGCTATGCTTTGCTCACCCCTCTGGATCTTAAAGGGTTAATATGTATAGCCTGGTCAGGTAATATGATTGAAACCTTCCAGTATATAGGTATCTAATAAAGTAGAAGAGGGAACTATTTCTTGGAATGAAAGGAATACTTTAACATGAGGACAAGTGGCAGGATGCAAGCAACATGTATAGGCGTTAAAGGAATTTTTCTTGAGCAAATAGATATTGTGCGTGTTCTAATCCAGGAAGCTGAAAACCAAACAGTTCTTGAATTGAGCATAAAAAATAATTTTTTATGGTAACACTACACAGACATATAAATTATTTTGCAAAAGCACTTCTTGCATTAGGTGCATTCGCTATTCCACTCAGACAGATTTGTTAATCCTGACCACGCCCACACACAAAAATATGCGCAGCTGTTTGCTAATCTTGATTATTCATGCGCAATTCAACAAAATCCTGAGCAAACCTTTTCACACTGAAAATAGCGATTGTACGTATTTCCTGCATCCTGCCAATGGTCCTATAATGCAGGGAGGGAACAAATATAAGAAAAAACTACATTACAGAAAATTTGATAGCTAAATAGTCCCAGTCAAGTGACTATATGGATATATGTTATTCTAAGAATGAAATAAGTCTGAGCTAACTGCATAGAGAAATGGACAGACTAGGGGATCCAGTCAGTGTTTGAATATTCCTGACAGTGCAGGTTCAACGCACTCCCTGCCTGAGCACAGATTAAATAATAAGGGTGAAAGATGACCCACTAATTACAATCAATAAAAATCCGAAACACTTGCACTGATAGCTGCTCTTGAGAACTGTGGTTAAGAAATACTGATCTAGAGCACCTTATCCAAGTATCTATCCTGGGATCAATCACTTCCTCCCTGTTGTACTTTTGTGCATTTGCCATTACAACTTACTTACAATGTATGTCTTAACCACTACGCTTAACCCTTTGAGTGCCAGAGGGGCACGCAAAGCACTGCAGAGCAATGCGTTGTGTATGCCTCACGCAGGCAAAGGGGTCTACAGCAATAGTAACCCTTGTTTTGGATGTATATATTCTGCAGGTGCACAATTAGTCAAAATGCCTATAATTTGTTTTTTTTTTGTCATCTTCTTTATATATATATATATCCTATATAATAATTCACTAGGATGTTTGTCAGAAGCCGTCATGAGCAGTAGAGACTGCCCGCACTGCAGTCATGTGCAGTACAGACTGTCTGAACGCACCGCGGCTGATACAGAGTGGGACGCTCCGAATGCAGACCGGAGTACTCTCTGTGCACCTTCCTGGGACCGCTTGGTGAGCAGAGAGGCTTCGGGCACCAGCCAAGGCTTCTGGGTGGCACTGTGGCCCATGTATATGGGCTTTTAAACTAGTATTAAATAAAGCACACAGAGCACTCAATATATTATTAAATATATCACTCAGTCTATTATTAAATACAGCACACAGAGCACTCAGTCTGTTATTAAATATAGCGCACACAGCACTCAGTCTATTATTAAATACAGCACACAGAGCACTCAGTCTATTATTAAATATAGCACACAGATCACTCAGTCTATTATTAAATATAGCACACACACAGCACTCAGTCTGTTATTAAATACAGCACACAGAGCACTCAGGCTATTGTTAAATATAGCACACAGGTCACTCAGTCTATTATTAAATATAGCACACACACAGCACTCAGTCTATTATTAAATACAGCACACAGAGCACTCAGTCTATTTATAAATACAGCACACAGAGCACTCAGTCTATTATTAAATACACACAGCACTCAGTCTATTATTAAATATAGCATACAGATCACTCAGTCTATTATTAAATACTAGTTGAAGAGCCCGTTAAACGTGTCACTGCCAGCCGGTCGCGGGGCAGTTATGCACAGTAGAGACTGCCCGCGCCACGGCTGATACTCTGTTTCAGCCGCGGTGCGGGCAGTCTCTACTGCACATGACTGCAGCACGCGCAGCAGTCTCTACTGCGCATTACTGTGGCGTTACAGATGTTTTAGAGAATTATTATATAGGATAGCACGCACACAGCACTCAGTCTATTATTAAATACAGCACACAGAGCACTCAGTCTATTATTAAATACACACAGCACTCAGTCTATTATTAAACACAGCACACAGAGCACTCATTCTATTATTAAATATAGCACACAGATCACTCATCTATTATTAAATATAGCACACACACAGCACTCAGTCTATTATTAAGTACAGCACACAGAGCACTCAGTCTATTATTAAATATAGCACACAGATCACTCAGTCTATTATTAAATATAGTACACACACAGCACTCAGTCTATTATTAAATACAGCACACAGAGCACTCAGTCTATTACTAAATATAGAACAGATCACTCAGTCTATTATTAAATATAGCACACACACAGCACTCAGTCTATTATTAAATACAGCACACAGAGCACTCAGTCTATTATCTATATATATAAAAGAAGACTTTGTGCCTGCCAAAACACACCCAGGGGAGGCATAAAGCAGGAGTTACTACTCCTATTGGGTGATTCAGTCATGCAGGGAGTTGGCCCGCCCCCACTATGCAGCCCGCCCACCACTATCATATTCAGAAAAATATAAAATGGCTGCCACTTGCTCCTACACCACAGACAAACACACATGCCCCACTCACACAGCACCAAACAAACACACACACACATGTCCCACTCACACACACAGACCACACACACACACACATGTCCCACTCACACAGCACCAAACACACATGCCCCCACTCACACACACAACACCACATACACACACAAAGCCAGAAATAAATATGGCTGACACACACACACAGTCACTCACTCTGACTCCCAGTGGCCTCAGCAGGACCTGTAGTGCAGCAACAGGGGAACAAAATGGCACTCAAAGGGTTAAGGTAGGCCCTCTGCTGAATTATTTCTTCACTGTCATCATTTGCCATGCAAGACACAGGACAGACAGCCATCAGATTCACACTTAACCCACTGACTGCCACAGGGTTGGGTATCAAGTTTTACCCCTCAGGGAGTGTGTTCAACCCCCTCACACTGTAAACTTGCATTTCCCTCCCACTTCTCCTCCTTCCTCAGCCTATTACTAGCACTTTTCCACATTTATGTTAAGCCCCGCCCCCTACTCACGAGTAAGCCCCGCCCCTACTCTCGATTAAGCCCCACCCACTTTTAACCCAGATTGCCCCATTTGTCTCTCCACATCAGCACCACATCAGTCCCCTCTAGGGACTCCACAAATCAATGCTCCCTGGTATGAATACACTTCCCACTGCTATTTAACTCTCACATGCCTCTCTATACCTTAACCATTTGACTCCCAGCGCGCTCTGCATTACTAAAGATCAGACCCAATGAGGGAGTGCAGTAGCGACACGGACCTGACTGTGTTGTGGTTCCCGGCGTGGTGTGTGCGGACGCAGCTCTTCTCCGCTGCATGCCCGCACCCCCAGTACCTGTGCGCCCTAGGCCGGCGCCTACCTCGCCTATAGGTGGAGCCGGCCTTGCACGCAGTCTGACCTCCTAAAAAGAGGGACAACAGGGTGGGAAAGAGGGACAGAGGGATTTGGCCCTCAAAGAGGGACACTTGGGATGTATGGTATGTGTCTGCCTGTGTGTTGCATATGTCTGTGTTTATCAGTGTGTCTGCATTTCACACACATGCGCCTAACGGTCATGACATGACGGGCAACGCCGTCCCACATTGCTAGTTAAATATAACACACAGATCACTCAGTCTATTATTAAATACAGCACACAGAGAATTTAGTCTATTATTAAATATAGCACACAGATCACTCAGTCTATTATTAAATATAGCACACACAGCACTCAGTCTATTATTAAATACAGCACACAGAACACACAGTCTATTATTAAATACAGCACACAGATCACTCAGACTATTATTAAATATAGCACACACAGCACTCAGTCTGTTATTAAATACAGTACACAGAGCACTCAGTCTATTATTAAATATAGCACACACACAGCACTCAGTCTATTATTAAATACAGCACACAGAGCACTCAGTCTATTATACACAAAGCACTCAGTCTATTATTAAATAGAGCATTATTAAATACAGTACACACACAGCACTCAGTCTATCATTAAATACAGCACACAGAGCACTCAGTCTATTATAGAACACACACAGCACTCAGTCTATCATTAAATCATACCTCCCAACATTTCAAGTGGCCAAGGAGGGACACTTTTGTCTGAGGTGGTGTTTCTGGGGGCGTGGCTAATGGGTGGGGCATTACTGAGAATGTTTAGGTTATTTCATGACCTATTGCCACCTATCTGGGTAACTGAATAAATGATTTAGGGCAAGGTCAAAGTATTTTATTTACACAGATTAATTTGCAAACAACTATACTGATGTTTACATAAACATTAATGTGTTTTATTGCTATGGATCAATGGGATCCACTTATATACACACCATACAGTCTGATCTCCTAAAAAGAGGGACACCAGGGTGGGAAAGAGGGACAGAGGGATTTGAGTCTCAAAAAGGGACTGTCCCTCCTAAACAGGGACACTTGGGAAGTATGTTAAATACAGCACACAGAGCACTCAGTCTATTATTAAATAGAGCACACAGAGCACTCACTCTATTATTAAATACAGCACACAGAGCACTCAGTCTGTTATTAAATACAGCACTCAGTCTATTAAATAGAGCACACATAGAGCACTCAGTCTATGAATTACAGTACACACAGCACTCAGTCTATTAAATACAGCACACAGAACACCCAGTCTATTATTAAATACAGCACACGCAACACTCAGTCTATTATTAAATACAGCACACACATCACTCAGTCTATTAAATAGAGCACACACAGAGCACTCAGTCTAATAATTACAGTACACACAAGCACTGAGTCTATTAAATACAGCACACAGAACACCCAGTCTATTATTAAATACAGCACACACAGCACTCAGTCTGTTAACGTTTTGAATGCCAGAGGTATCCAACACATTGCATTCATGGGGTTAACCCTTTGAGTGCCAGAGGGGTACGGAACTCATTGCAAAGCAATTAGTTCTGTACCCCTCTGGCACTCAAAGGGTTAAAAGTCTCAGTCTATTACAGTACACAGAGCTCTCAGTCTATTATATACAGCACACAGAGCAGTAAGTCTATTACATAACACACAGCACTCAGTCTATTATATACAGCGCACACAACACTCAGTCATTTACAGCACACAGAGCACTCAGTCTATTACAGCACACAGAACATTCAGTCTATTACAGCACACAGAGCAGTGGAGTAACCATAGGGGTTGCACCTGTCGAACCAATTATGTTGTAGGTATCCAAAGGGTTAAAACAGGCAAATCAATCAGGTCGGATATCTTCACATAAATAGATAAATGACAATATTACATAATTTTGAGAACTTTACACTAAATTAGGTATTGACGCACTACTTCACAGTAAAGAATTGATTAAAATAATCAATCCTGCATATTTGTGCAAAAATATATATCATTTATTAAATACAATAAACTATATATAAAGTGTAAACAACAATGATATAAATGAGTCATCAACAATTACAATAGATATGTAGTAACTCATACCACAATTATCACCATTAGGATTACCAGCAATTAAAGGGTTAACCACACATAGGTATATTCAGAGGTAATAGATAACAATAATTGAACTCAGCAGCATAGAAAAGGATAATTGATCCTTACCATTAATTAAAATACAGTTGGCAGCAGCATATATGAATACATCTGCCCCAGAAACTGTATAAACTATGCTAATTGAGGTGTAAGGTATATTGTCAGGTGAGTAAGCTTAATATTAAGCCAGGTCCTCTGACAATTCCCTTATACCATATATATTAATCAAATTTAGAGACTAACTGGAATAAAATCCCAAATATAGATCACTATAATTGAATTATGTACTGATTTCAAATATTACATACCTTCTGAATAAAACATATAAATTGCAATTAATATAGTCAATAATAGATTATACCAAGAATATACTTAGAATCAATCCAATAATATATGTCTAGACAGTATATTAAACTTCGTGCAACATATATCACAAATATGACTATAGCAGTCCTATGTAAAACCTATAGGGTACTCCAAGGGTTAAATCACTAGTAAAATATAGGATGCCACACCCAAGATGGTTACTTCTTTTGTTTAGTGAGATGTTTAAAAACTTTTCACCGTAAAAAGTTTAGATCCAAAACCAAAACAAAGAAATCCAAGAAACAAGTCAAAGTAAATAGACAAATAGCAGTTAAAGGGTTAATAAATGAATTCGAAGAATTCCCAAGATCAAATATTAGCTATTATAACCTTTTCAAAAACACAATATATTATCCTAGAAATATAATTATATTATATTAACTAATATATAAACCAAGTTATTTAACTATATTACACTTATCTGGCAAAATATTACAAGTTACCAATAATAAATGAATTCTACTTAATTTCAGAATTTCTATAGCTAATATAGCTTATTATAATTGATCCCAAATGGGTGGCCAGTCCAATTAAGACAAATTATAAAAAAATTAGGTTTCTTCAAATATAGAAGAAATATGTATATGATTCTGAAATTTTACAAAATTTAAATAAGGAAAGATTATAGTTACCAGTCCAATAAGTGTGGATTTCTTAGGATTTATTTAGCAGGTAGCCATGTATATTTCAGGAAAACGTAGCAGGAATTGAAGAGCCAGGAACCAAGAGGAAAAAGCCAGCTAAGACCCAAGAGGAAAATCCCTTTTCTCTCTAAACTTTCATATTTATAATGTGAATTTACTCTTATCAAAATCTGCTCTCATTGGTTAAAGAGCCATCTCATTATGCAGTGACATCATGCATATTATTATCATCATTTTTATAAATTATTCAAAACACTGGTAATAATGCTATGTACCCTAAAGAGGTCACTTTTATTCCACACTAAAATTCACCTTGATAATAATTCCTGTTCTGGTTACTGTCCTTAGAAAAAAAAATGTCAGAGGTTATTCCATTGGATATCAGTCTGTCACTCTAGCAGACTTTCCCACATGGGAGAATATCTTTGTTCAACTGGATATCAATAATAATAAAAGTGACCTAGATATTTTTAATTCCCATCTAGGTAAATAGAGGTCTCTTTTGTCCAGAAGAATGAGCTAATTTAAACACATTTTAAACACAGATTTATAGAGAAATTGGTTTAAAACAAAAATTAACCATTTCCTCCCCATCATAGCAATGTCTCTGACACACCCGCGACCAAACCCAGCCGCCCCCTGCGAACCCTCCGGCTGACACCTGCAATCTCCCTCCGGCACTCTAGTAATGCAGAGTGCTGGGAGATGACATGCTCTCCCAGCGCTCTGCATTATAGAAGAGGACTGCACGGGAGCTCAACGTGCCAACCTGTCTCTCCTGCCACTCCACTGGACCACCAGGGATTGGGAGGTAGGAGATGGGGGCATTGTGGAGGGCCCAGGGGGCCAATGAGGTCAGGGGGTGGGGGTGCCCATGGCGCTTCTTGCACCAGGGCCTGGATGGTTCTAGTTACGCCTCTGACACAGAGCATTCCGTCTATTACAGTACACAGAGCACTCGGTGTATTACAGCACACAGAACACTCAGTCTATTACGGCACACAGAACACTCAGCCTATTACGACACACAGAACACTCAATGTATTACAGCACACAGAACATTCAGTCTATTACGGCACACAGAGCACTCAGTCTATTAAATACAGCACACAGAGCACTCAATCTGTTCTTAAATACAGCACACACAGCACTCACTCTATTAAATACAGAACACAGAACACCCAGTCTATTATTAAATACAGCACACAGAGTACTCAGTCTATTATTAAATACACACAGAGAGCTCTCCATCTATTAAATACAGCACACAGTGCACTTAGTCTAATATTAAATAGACACAGAGAGCACTCCATCTATTAAATACAGCACACAGAGCACTTAGTCTAATATTAAACAGACACAGAGAGCACTCCATCTATTAAATACAGCACACAGAACACTCAGTCTATTATTAAATACACACAGAGAGCACTCCATCTATTAAATACAGCACACAGAACATTCAGTCTATTATTAAATACACACAGAGAGCACTCCACAGAGCACTCAGTCTTATTAAATACAGCACAGAGCACTCAGTCTATTATTAAACACACACAGAGAGCATTCTACAGAGCACTCAGTCTATTATTAAATACAGTACACAGAGCACTCAGTCTATTATTAAATACACACAGAGAGCACTCCACAGAGCACTCAGTCTTATTAAATACAGCACAGAGCACTCAGTCTATTATTAAATACAGCACACAGAACACTCAGTCTATTATTAAATACAGTACACAGAACACTCAGTCTATTATTAAACACACACAGAGAGCATTCTACAGAGCACTCAGTCTATTATTAAATACAGTACACAGAGCACTCAGTCTATTATTAAATACACACAGAGAGCACTCCACAGAGCACTCAGTCTTATTAAATACAGCACAGAGCACTCAGTCTATTATTAAACACACACAGAGAGCATTCTACAGAGCACTCAGTCTATTATTAACTACAGCACAGAGCACTCAGTCTATTATTAAACACACACAGAGAGCATTCTACAGAGCACTCAGTCTATTATTAAATACAGCACACAGAACACTCAGTCTATTATTAAACACACACAGACAGCACTCCATCTATTAAATACAGCACACAGAACGCCCAGTCTATTATTAAATATAGTACACATAGCACTTAGTCTGTTAATGTTTTGAATGCCAGAGGTATCCAACACATTGCATTCATGGGGTTAAAAGCCCCATTTAAATAAAAACTGGTAATTTTGTGAATGATCATTTGTTCTCTATTGTGCATTTGGTTTACACCAGAATTGCACCACTTTTCTTATATGCATTTGCTAGACAACACAGTGTATTCAGTAGAGAGTAGCCAAATATCCATTGTATGATTTATCTACAACACAACTCAAGAATTTAAAGGGATATTGTAAGGTGTGTTCTCCTGAGTGAAACAATGGTACTCCCAGTGCTGAGTGGTGTTTTATTCAAAAATTATTGCAGCTCAAGCTTTTTAGGTGCAATATCTCAATAGCCTGTAATTGTACAGTGGTGATGTTGCTACTTCATCCTATGGACAGCTCTGGTCAGTTGGACATAAATCTCAATAGAATAGTGTAGCAACATCAACACTGTACAATTTCAGGCCATTGAGATATTGCACTTAAGAAATTAAAGTTTGGGCTGGAATATGTTATGTATGTTAAATGTTTCTATCCCTTTAAATCCAGAGCATCTGTTGGCACTTAAAGGTAAGTACTACTGGAGGATTCAGTAAGAGCTAATGTACTAGGAGGTATAGCAAAAGGCTTGTGTAGCTGAGCATGGAGGGTCAAGAGATGTTTTTTCCAGACTAATCTGTTGTTCTTTTTTCCCTTTAATAATTACTTTTGCTTCATTGTAGCCTTGGCAGTTACATATGCTATTTAACCTATGAGGATCTACAAAGATTCCTCCCACTCCAATACCCACTTGGAACGCTGGAGAAGAATCTACTGGAATGCATTACAGATAGAACATTATCTCCTAGAGGACGAGTGAGTGTTTCTTTGCCTTGACCCTGGTGGTCATCTGACCAACGTACCAAGACAGGTTTAACAGCAGAGTAAGGCCTACCTGAACTAAGCCTTGTGCTTTTTGATGGGGTAATTTCCTTTATATAAATAAAAACAAATTTTATCTCCTTGGATGCTAGAAATGTCTGAAGTAAATTTCATCATAATGTGTTTCCAGACATCTATAACATCCAAGAGGCTGAAAAGATGTTGGCTTCTGCCATCTGTGTGCCAGAGCGGAGTCTAATGCATTACATTATAATGTATCACACCCCTTTAGCACTCAAATGATTAAACTTCACGTAGTCAAGAAAGCAAAAAATGACACCGTGTATTAGTGCTCATCCATATTGACTCTTCATAGTGTTGCATCCTACCTGAATATTATCACAGCAGTAGAATCATCGTTTTAGTCATGTATTATGGCCATAGTATACTAAGCTTGCCACCACTTTGGTGCATCCCAGTGTAGGTAAATCCTCTTCTTAATTATTTTGTTTGCTTTAGTGAGTTGAATCTCTCCTGTTTTACTCTTTATAATGGAGAAAGGCTCTTTGACTAGCTTTTTATAGCGTCCTAGAGACAATCAACAGTGCAGTAGGATTGGGAGAGCTGCTTGAATCAGAATAACTTGGTCAATTATTGGTAAAGTACGTAGATCTGGGATGTCCAAACTAAGGCCCAGATGCCCTCAGACATAGCCAGTATGGCCCTTCATGCAATTTCTATTACATGATAAAAATTTGACCTGCTGCAAAACACAATATTCCTTTCCTGATCTTTATCAACCATGCAGACACTTAATGAGTATTGTGAGTAAATGAATATAACAGAATACTGGCTTTAACTACCAACACATTAGTTAGTAGTATGTGGCCCTTGATTAACTGGACCTTATGCATAAAATCAAGCTAGAGTCACTACATGCAATGAATCCATACTTTCTGCTTTCAGCTGGCTTATGCACTGGTGGACCTGCTAAAGAGGGTGAATGTGCATGTGCTGGACACCAGTGAGCTCATCACCTGGAGGAGGCTGTTTCCTGAGATGGGGGTCAATTTCCTTCAAAGACTTACAGACTCACAGGTGGTGGGTCTTCTTCCAAAGGTACAGGCGGATGAACTCATGCCTGCTCAGGTAAGCACATTGCTCTATCATTCCGTGGTATGTGAGCTGCGTGGAATGAAGTTACTGCACTTGAAATGTGTCCTCTCAAGTAACAGAACCAATCCTTGCCAGTGCAACTAAAGTGTATTAAAATAATTCTACAGAGATTCTATAGAGCTCAAGTAACAGAACCAATCCTTGCCAGTGCAATTAAAGTGTATTCAAATAATTCTATTTAATTGATTTAAAGGGACACAATTACCTAAAAAGGACATTTGGTTATTTTCAAAAATCGCCAATATGTTGTATTAGCCATGCTTTATTTTGAAAATTAGTTTCCGAATTATTTAAATTGATACATTATGCTAGATTTATAGATTAACCACTCCATCGTCACAGTGGGTAGAGTTAGATGTACTGGCAATGGAGTTATTAATAATAATTATAATAATGATAATAATAATATGGGATACAGTCATCCCAGTTTTTTTCTGCGTAAGATTGTGTAAAACAATTTTCATTGGGTTCCTGGGACGCCATGGTATGGGTATGTACAAAACATATACTTACCTTGATGTTGGAGGTACAGAGGTGTTCACAAGGCTCTTGTCCTCCAATCACCTATATAAATAAACAAAAAGAACAAAAAAGTCTTAAACTCCTGCATCCACACTGACCAACAGTATAAATAAATAAAGTAATGCCCTTCCCAATCCTGCCTTGGACTCCAGCAGGCCACTATGAGAAAAAAAGATTGCAATCCCTAATTTTATGTCACACACGGAGGCGAATATTATGCAAACACTTTCCTCACTGCCACCCTCAGCAGCAAAGGAAACTTTATTTCCATAAACAGAAGATTAGAAAACTTGCTAACATTGACTCCTCCCTCCCCAACCAATCATGAGTCTGTATCTTCTTTAATAGGGCTGCAACAAAACACCACCCCCTCTTTCTTTGCTGCTCGCCCTCAAGATAAGTACCTGTTTCTCTGTCCTCCTTGGATGTTCTGGTCTTGTCTTTCTGTGTTTTCTATTCTTCTTTTTTTCCTTATATTATCTTTGATCGTCTGTCTTCACGTTTCCTGTACTTCTTATTATTATTAAATTTGCTCTCGTTTGCTTTTTCTGCTTAAACCCTCGATATTACCCGCTGAGGGGTTATTGTATTGCGACCCTTGGGTCTCTTTGTCCTCGCCTGCACTTCTTTTATAGGCCGCGGGCGCATTGAGTATCTCCGTCTTGGACGGAGTTGGAGGTTCGCCTGCGCTTCTTCTAGGTAGGCCGCGGGCGCATTGAATATCTCCGTCTTTGACGGAGTCAGAGATTTGTGAGCGCGTCCTTTGTGCACGTCGGCGTGCACGAGTACGCGTCCTGGTGTGACAGTTCGGGGCTCTGCGCATGTGCGCATCCCTTTTCTCTACCGCATCAGCTCTTTTACCGGCGCCATTTTATTCGTTCGGTCAGAGCTGATGCGGTTGGGTTCTGAAGCGGTCCTCGTTGTCTGGTATATATATATATATATATATATATAAAAACCACGATCTTATCTGTTTTAATTTGACAGTTCAGGATTATTTGCTTAATCTGTTTCTGTACATTACTTCCATTATGTCTCATAGCAGTGAGGATAGTGACTGCCCTGTGTTGGATGACAACACTTTAAAATCGGCTCCAATGGAGACTGGATTGAATGACCTTTCTGGGGGAGATATTAATCCCTTCATGTCTGCTGCCTCAGCACATTTAAAGCAGATCATGTCTGTTTCTGTGCAGTCTGCTATGCAAAAAATATCCCTTTCTCTGGCTGAAACCCTGGCCCAAGCCTTACAAACACAGACCCCAGTGGGAAGTACTTCTGTTTCTGCTAATAATGTGTTGCAGCTTTCTGTTTCTGAATCTACTTCAGCTATTGGGCGCAAGGGTGGAAAATGTATTGCTAAACAAAAGCATATTGATCCGGCAGTAGTGACTGCCCCTGACAGAGATGTATCTCATATGACCCTGCCCTCTGGTGGCAGTATTGAAGCTGGTGGCATTGTTCCCCAAAAAAGACCCTCTATGAATGAGGAAGATAAAAGGGTTAAACGCCGTTCTAAGAGGCAAAAGCCAGATTCCTATTGTTCATCTGATAGTGAGGATTCCTCTGATTATGATTGGACTCAACCATCTACTGATGAGAGTGAATCTGGAGTACTTATCTCCGAAAAGAATAAGTCTGCAGATCTTTCTAATAATACCAAGTCAAATCCTGATATTGTTACCATTCTTGAAGCAAGGGGCGATCCCTTGTTTGATCCGGAAGGCATCAAACACCCCCGTTCTTCTGAGTGGTCCCCGATTTCTCATATTGGACAATATTTGGAGAATTGGGTACGTAAACCCCTTAATAGTACCACTAGGAGTAAATTGCGGGCAGAATGCCCTAGACCGGTTGTGAATAACAAAGTGTGTGAGACTCCTATTTTGGATTCCAAAATTGTCCAGTTTTTGAGTAAATCAGGAAAGGATCCCAGGAAAGGGATTGACAGGTCTCTAAAGGCCTGTCAAGATAAACTTTTGGATATTTTGGGTCCAATTACTAAAATCTTTGAATTGGCAGAGGAAGCCTTAAAGTCCAAGTCGCCAGTGGATGTACACGTTCTCCGTGGCTGGGTGCAACGTGCCATATGTTTACTGGGTAATGCCAACTCTGCTTTGGCGTCGGAGAGACGTAGAGCGATTCTGCTCAAACTTGATCCGAAGCTGGCTGACATGGCTACTTCGGAACCTGGGCAGTCGGCAAAGGGTCTGCTTTTTGGCGACTCTTTTATTAAGGAATTGGGCACCTTTGTTGCCTCTTTTACAGCCCTAGACAAAGCCCAAGCTTCCATGAAGCGTGTGTTTCAATCTAAGGTTTTTGGCCGGGCTGGAAGAGGTAGGGGTCGCTCTTCCAGCCGGACTAGACCTTCTCAGCAGAGATACCAGGGCCCCGAGTTACCCTCCTTCAGGAGTCAACCGCCCTCAGATTTTAGAACCCAGAGTCCTTTTTTCCCACAACGCGGCAGACCATGGCGATCCAGAGGGATTAGAGGTCAAACCCGCGCTCGGTCTTACGCAGGTAAGTGTTCCTTCAGTCCTTTCTTTTCCGGAAAAAGTGGGGGGCAGACTCTCCCATTTTTTCCGCAATTGGTGCAATATAACAACAGATCAATGGGTGTTGCAAACGGTCCTGGGTTATCAGATAGAATTTTACACTCCTCCTGTGCAAAAAGTTGTGCCAGACCCGTTTGTTTTCTCAAGGGCAGATGCGAAATTGGTGGACGCCGAGGTGGGCGATCTACTTCAAAAAGATGCCATACGATTTGTCTCAGACGACAACGACGGGTTCATAAGCAATATCTTTTTGGTCAAAAAGAAGGATGCGGGCCTCCGCCCGGTTATAAATCTTTGCGAGTTGAATCTCTTTGTGCTTTATCGACATTTCAAAATGGAGGGCATTCACCTCCTGCGCGATCTTCTTCTACCGGCGGATTGGTTGGTGAAGATCGATCTAAAAGATGCTTATTTGACGGTTCCCATGGCTCCGATTTCTCAAGCTTTTCTTCGGTTTCTTTGGCAGGGACAGACTTGGCAGTTCACTTGCCTTCCCTTTGGTCTATCCTCGGCACCTTGGTGCTTTACGAAATTGCTGAAACCAGTGATTTATTTATTAAGGAGTCAAGGGGTAAGACTGATCATTTACTTAGACGACATCCTACTGATGTCGCAGGACCGTCTCATGTTACATACCCATGTGGAGTGGACGATCCGTCTGTTGACGGATTTGGGATTCCTAATAAATTGGAAAAAATCTCACCTCAACCCAACTCGTCAATTGGAGTTTCTGGGATTTGTGGTGGATTCCGATCAGGCTTCATTGCGTCTTCCGGGGTCCAAAATTCGCACCATTCGGAAGGAGATTCGCGCGGTACTTCGGAAAGAGCGCATATCTCTGAGACTTTTAGCCCGGATAGTGGGCCTTCTGTCAGCCTCAATTCAGGCAATTTTTCCGGGTCCCCTGCATTACAGGGCACTGCAGCGCTTAAAAGCTCTTCATCTACGGCGAGGTCTCGGATACGCCGATTTGATTTGCCTATCATCAGACGCAAGAGAGGAACTCGTTTGGTGGTTAAAGCATCTAGAGGCCTGGAACGGCAGGGACATTTTTGGTATGGTTCCAGATTTGGTCATAGAATCGGACGCCAGTCTGCTAGGCTGGGGCGCACGTTTAGGCAACGTAGCAACAGGCGGCAAATGGTCTCAACAGGAGAGAGACTTACATATCAATTGCTTGGAACTCCTAGCGGGGTCGTTCGCTCTGAAGAGCTTGGCGAAGGACAAAGTACAGTGTTGCATCCTACTGAAGATGGACAACATTTCAGCGGTGCAATACATCAACAGACTCGGTGGAACAAAGTCCAAACAGCTGGCGGAGTTGGCCAAGGATTTTTGGCACTTTTGTTTGGATCGCAATGTCACGGTCCTAGCAGAATACTTACCTGGCCTTTCCAACGTGGTAGCGGACTGGAATTCAAGATACCTCTCCGATCGCAGCGATTGGATGCTGGACAGGGAAGTGTTTTCTCTTGTGGAGCATCTTTGGGGTCCCTTTCAAATAGATCTCTTTGCATCCAGGTTGAATCGTCAACTTCCAACCTTTTTCAGTTGGAGACCGGATCCCGAGGCTCTAGCAACGGATGCTTTTCTTCAGAGCTGGGTACCAGGGATACATTATGCTTTTCCTCCGTTCGCGATGATTCCGCGAGTTCTCTTGTCAGTCAGGAGACAGGGGGCAACAGTAGTTCTAATTACTCCGTTATGGCCGACACAACCCTGGTTTCGGCCACTTCTGGAGTTGTCGGCAGATATTCCTCGCAGTCTTCCAATCTTTCCTTGTCTCTTAACGGATCCGACAGGTCAGCCTCACGAACTGCTAGTGTCCGGAGATTTGCAGTTAATCGCATGGTTCCTTTCAGGGGTTCCTCAGGTCCCGGAGTCTTTTCGGACTCAGCTAGCTTCCTTTTGGCGGAATCATGGGCACCGGGTACCCGGGCCATGTATTCCTCGTCTTGGTCATTATGGAATCGTTGGTGCGTGGAACGGGATTTGGATCCCGTTTCAGCCCCTACAGTAGAGGTAATAAATTTTTTGTCCCATTTGTTTGATTTAGGGAAGGCGTATAGAACAATTAACTCGTATAGGTCTGCCATTTCAGCTGGTCATGAGCTTGTGGATGGGTTTCCTATAGGTCAACATGCTTTGGTGTGTAGGCTTTTGCGGGGTATTCGTCTTTCTAGACCGCCGCAATTGAGATATATTTCAATATGGAATGTCAATTGTGTTTTACTGTTTCTGGAGAGTTGGCCTTCTAATGATTGTCTTTCCTTGAAACAATTATCAGCGAAATTAACAATGCTGCTCTGCCTCATTTCTTTTAAACGCGTTTCGGATATTCAGGCTTTAGATATCAATTTCAGAACTTTTGTTCCTTCTGGTGTACAGTTTCGTGTATTTAGACGTACGAAAACTAATGTAAGAACTGTTTATTATCCAGCGTTTGATGCTCAGCCTCAATTGTGCGTAGTTCAATGTTTAAAAGAATATGAGGTCAGAACTGCTCAGCTTCGGGGTCCTTCTTCCTCGCAGCTGTTGATTTCTTTTCGTAGACCGTATCTTCCGGTATCAACGGCTACTTTAGCGAGATGGGTTCGCTGGGTTATGCAAATGGCGGGAATTGATATTTCCTTATTCGGCGCGCATTCATCCAGGAGTGCCATGGCGTCCATGGCCTTGCAACTTGGGTCCCGCTTGGAGGATATTTTGAGAGCGGCTGATTGGTCCAGAGAATCTACCTTTAGGGACTTTTATTGAAAACCCATTGATCATGTTGCTTCACAGGTAGTTAATAATCTTTAATCGTCTTATGTTGTTATTGTATTGGTACACTTCTGTAACCTGTTTTGTTAGCTTTAAACTTGCATAATATGAAGCCTCCGTGTGTGACATAAAATTCGAGGATTTTCCTAACTTATGTGATGGAAAGTCAGAATTTTATTAAAGACACGGAGGCGAATATTATCCCTCCCTTGTTTCTCCCTCCCTATAATATAATTGCTTGTCTTTTTCAGGTTGATAGATTGCGAGGTTGTCCATGGGATCTCTCCAGATTCGTTGCACGGTGTGCCAAGTTAATATATCATGTTGACGAGTTGATGGATGGTTCATTTCTGTCCGGTTGTTGGTCAATTCTTCGTTGAGTTATGAGGCCACGAGTGATGCAGTGGTACGCTGAAGAGGACGGCCTGGTTCCTTCGGTCGCACAAAGAAAGAGGGGGTGGTGTTTTGTTGCAGCCCTATTAAAGAAGATACAGACTCATGATTGGTTGGGGAGGGAGGAGTCAATGTTAGCAAGTTTTCTAATCTTCTGTTTATGGAAATAAAGTTTCCTTTGCTGCTGAGGGTGGCAGTGAGGAAAGTGTTTGCATAATATTCGCCTCCGTGTCTTTAATAAAATTCTGACTTTCCATCACATAAGTTAGGAAAATCCTCGAATTTTCCCACCCTTTGATTGGATGGGAGGTGGAGTTATGCAGAACACAGAACTTACCCTGGAGTTACCTTACATTCCAGCCAATCAGGAGGTCATGCATTTGCAATACATTACCCTTTCTCAATCCAATCAGAGAAAAGGAAGGGGTCATATATTACACATGTGTGATACTTCCTTCTTCTTCCGGCCCATCACAGCGAAGACCCTGTGAAACCAACCCAACTGTGACAAGTCAACACAGACCAAGAAGTATCCAAACCTGCGACTTCAAACCCAACCCGAGAAGATGGAGTAGTGAGGCTCAAGCCTCGGTATCCAAAAATCACTGCTGATGGATAAAATCTATCAGCAAGAAGAAGACGACGTTTCCTTCTTCTTCCTAATTGTTAAGGAGGTAGGTGTTTTGATATGGAGGACATGGGTGTTGTGGGCACCGCTGGATCTGCAACATCAAGATGAGTATATGTCTTGAACGCACATGCATCATGGGGGAGGGGGTGTTAAACTAATATGGGAGTTTGGGCCCATATTATTTTTTAAAGGAACATTAATACCTAAAAATAAATTGGGGTTAAATACACTTTAAGGGACAGTAATGTCCTATAAAAAATGCTTTTAGTTTTGAAGAGAATAAAAAAATAAACTATATGGCACAAATTCTATCTCTCATACTGCTATGGTTTGAGAGGTATATTCATTCAAAGTTTCCCCCTCCCTCCCCACAAAGCTGACGTCAGGAGACCTCATTCTGGGGACCAGCTGGCGGCTCTGCAGCAGAGCCGAAATCGCGTTATTGGAAAAGAATTACTTCATTGGAAAGGTCTACAAAGTGTGCCTGGTTTGAAAGCACACTTTGTAGACCGTTCCAGTGAAGTAGTTCATTTTAAATAATGCAATTTCGGCTCTGCTGAAGAGTCTCCTCATGTCGGCCGACATGGGGAGGGAGGGGGGAACTTTGAATGCATATATCTCTCGAACCATAATGGTTTGAGAGATAGGATTTGTGCATAGAGTTTATTTTTTTATTCTCTCTGAAACTTTTGATTTATTTCATTAGGTTTTAATTTTGATTGTACTGATACTGGGTATGTATACCCCATATTAATGTATTTAGTTGTATTTTTAACTTTAAAAATGTGGGGTGAATGTACCCCAATTTTTGTTTAATTCATTATTAAAGGTAGGAATGAAAGTGCCTTCCCTTTAACCCCTTAATGTCACATGCCAGGGCCGCCATGCTTGTCCGGACGTTAAGAACTGGTGATGGTCCTGGCCCGTCATGCAATTCTGGGTTTGCAGCATGGCTGTATGCCGCTCTACCATGCCAGAATTAATTGTGCAAAAAAAAGTGCCATGGTCCTCTACGAACGCCCATCCCCGGATCAGGTGGTCATTAAAGGGTTAATGAAAAAAAGGTTTTGTGAGGGTCGCTGAACACCTTTTATTTTTTTGAGCACTAGCTATCCTGATCTGCTCAGGATGGGGATCAGGATGACGTTATCCCCAAAATATTTATTTAAGGTCATTATGCCTTAAATTTATATAATATATTTATTTTATCAAGTTTAACCCCTCCATGAACAGGATCGTTGTAATGTATTGCTTGCAATGCAATCACAATGCAATCCCAGCCAGTGCAGCAATGAAGAGGTTAATGGTGGGCCCAGTTAGACAAGTGCATGGTAGTGGGGTAGTGTATGTGTAATTTTTGGCTTATTAACCAATTTACTGACAGAAAATGTATAATATATTGTCCAGAAATACATTGCAAGCTGTTTGGAATTGGAGGGGTTAATGTTAGTAGGGTGCCTCTGTGCACATGGGGACACTAGGGGGCCTGTGGTGTTCACAGTCTTTGTAGGCCACGTAGGACTTTTTTCCCAGGCTAGGTAAGACCTATGCTGCTGGACATAGCAGATAATTTTACTCACACAGATACACATTGAGGCACACATACAGACACATATACTTATTATTGCACATGCACAATCTTACACAGACATTCAAAGATAAACATTCACATTCTGTGGCAGAGGCTCCTACAAATAAACATGAATTGAGAGGTTTAAACATGAATTAAAGTTTATACCCACTCTGTCTGAAGAAAGTTTGTCCCACAACAATGAGTCATGGGTGGTGAAGCTATCAGGGATACTCTCAGTAGTCAGGTCTTGGCACTAGATGCTTCCCACTGTGCTGTTCACACCCCTGTCCCACAGAACTGTTTTAGGATCTTTCTACTTATTCAGTACCTTTTCCTCACACCTTTGCAAATGGACAAACTGCTCCCCATGGCTTTCTCGGTGGTGCTGTGATACAGACTGAATCATGAGATTCAATAGTCTTGCAGTTCAGTCCCATTGGGCTGTGCTCACAGCACCCACAGAGGACCCAAATGAAGGACATCCAAGTACAACACAACTGGTCCATGGGGACTGTACACACAATCCATGAAGTTTGTTGCTGTAAGCCACAGTCCTCTAGGTTCTGTTCCAACCAAGGGGGTCAATTGTCTGATAATCCAGGTGATAGGAGAAATTTTGGGGGTAAACAGTGTAGCCCCAGACTTTTTACTAAGTCTACTCCCATAGGAGCTCCTGTAGGAACAGACTTGTTAAAACATGATAATTGCTTTTATATTCTATAATGCATATTATACAGTCTTTCCTCATACTTTTTTTTTTAGGCTTTTACACTATTGAAACGCATCACCCCCGAAACAAATGTAAGTATTATCTCATCCCTTCAATGTCTTTATTAAACTAGAACAGTAGGAATGAATAAGTGTCTCTTAATCTGTGTAACAGAAAGACTTAGATAGGTGTCCTTCATACAGCAGTCCTGTATATGTACATTTTTGCATTTCATCTGTAGCAGGCTACACATAGCAATTTTCATTTCACTACTGAAAAAAAAAAAAAAGCCACAACAGTCTGAATGAGAAACTCACCAGAGGAAACCAACCATGCTTCTTCAGAACCCTCACAGATACACAGCTGACTGCTGTATAAAGGACACCTGCCTAAGTAAATATAAATCATTCAGGTTCCTGGGGAGCTCAAAATAGTTTTTATTAGTAGTGTTCAGTTAGGTACATACTAGTGGAACAGCCCGTGTACAAGGGCCACAGTGCCAGGCAGAAACAGCCACAGTGCAGTCATGCATAGTAGAGACTGGCCGCGCCGTGGCTGATAACGGAGTGGGGCGCTCCGAAATTCAGACCGTAGTCCTCTCTGCGCATGGCTATGGTCTGAATTCGGAGCGTCCCACTCCGTTATCAGTCGTGGCGCAGGCAGTCTGTACTGCGCATGACATCTTCTGACAAAGATACATTAGTGAATTATTATATAGGATGTGTCTTGTCAGGAGAGCAGCACATACAATATTTTGACTACATATAGTGAGTAAACAAATAGAAATTCCTGAGCTTCAAATCCTGATTTCTACATATAAACAACCTCTGTCCTGCTACAAATAAACAGTAGGGTTTAGTAATGTTTTTCCCCCATGGAATGGAAAACTTGCCTGCCCTGTCACCCCATATTCAGGCAAGTCCCTATCTGCCTACAATCTGTGAACATGTATTTAATATAATGTAATTAAAAATCAATGATTCCACCTTTTTGGCTGTGATGCAGTTGACTTGTTCCAGAATTGCTCCAGTTCTTGTTAATACATCAGCCTCATGTATTCCTATAGGTATAGTTGCAGTTTCAATTACAGAAAACATATGGCTGTCCAGCCAACAGTCAGCTAAGCATAAGCGCAGCCTGACAGCAGTAGTAAAGCCACAGTTTTATACTTCCCTTCTCTTTCCATTATCAGTGTCACATGACTAACCCCACTGTGTATCTCCTTTTATCAGATGTTATAGTGGTTTTCAGAAGCAAGTAACTGGCTGATTAGATATATTATCTCTGGTCACGTGGCTGCAGAAATTAGCAGATTGTAGAAGCTTTTAACCTACTGATAACAAAACATTGAGTCTAAGCAGAGCTGGGTCAATTCTGGGACAAACCACTTGCACCCGAGGCATAACTGGGAACTTTTATTTGAAACCGCCAGAGAATGAGAATGGATGGGTCTAAATTATGTGACTGCATCATAAAGTGGGCAGGACTTAATTGGATGGGCAGGGTGGGCAGGACTTAATTGGGTGGGTAGGACTGAGTGGAGAGAAGGTGGTGTTTAACTTTAAAATATGCAAGAAGTGGGCAGAAACAGGTGGGTGGAATGGACAGGAAGCGGGCAGTTATCTGACAGACAGAATGTTGATCCAGGGAACTACGGGGAGATGTATAAAACTGGAGTTATAAAGAAAGTGACACAAGTATATGTATAAACATCTAGCGACATTTTGCTAAGTGCTAACTCCAGTTAGTTGACTTATTTGAAAAGTGGATTAGAAATGGTCTTGGTCAAATAAGAATTGTGTCCTAATGTATTTATAAAGAAATTCGCTAATTGCTCCAAAAATGGAGGCAGTTTTAGGGATAATGTCTTAATGTCAGGTATAGCCTGTTCTTAATGGAAGTATTTTTCTTAGAATATTCTCAGATAGACATGTTTATAAACGTGACTTTACTTCTTTATAAATATGACTAGGCGTTGTGAATTTTAGTGACAATTCTTAAAGGGATAGTAATACTTCATTTTAACTCTATTTTATTTTGTAGGCATTAAAAAAACATGAAGAATGATATAAGTCTTATCTCTGAAACCTTTATGGTTTAAGAGATATTCACAAACAAAGTATCCCCCCCTGTTCAACCAGATCAGAAGGGAGATGCCCAGGTAGACTGCAGAGAGGGACAATCTTCAATTAAGATAATGGAAAAAGCTGAAAAACTTGTCAAGGGGGGAAGGGCTTCATTGTTTTCATACAAAGAAAATTGTCCCCTGCTGTTATCTGTACTGTCATACAACCAGACTCACATCTGAGAAGAGATGGCTTACACTAGGTAAAAGGGGCGGGGAGGGGAACTTTGCTTGTGAATATCTCATAAACCATAAAGGTTTGAGAGATAAGACTTATATCATTCTTCATGTTTTTTTAATGCCTACAAAATAAAATAAAGTTAAAACGAAGTATTACTATCCCTTTAAGTATACACTAAGAAGGTTTTCTATATATCCTCCCACAATCTGACTGCCATTTGGAGTCAGGAAGGATGTTTGTACCAACTTTGGGCTTAATTGGAAATGGCTTAAATTATTTATTTTATTTTTTTACTTTCCTCTGGATCAACAGGGGTGATTTACATACCTGGGAACTCTCCGGATTTGCCCCTGAGACTCCGGTTCTGACAGAGCTTTACCAGGTCTCCGGGGCAGAGGCTGATTCCTCCGGATGTGGGGAGTTTCTATTGAAACTCTGCCACATCTGCTTTTTCTCCTGCTGTTTCTCCGTCCCCAGCCTTCTGTGTGACACCTTTAAGCCCTGCCCCCTAACCTCGCGGCAAGCCCCACCCCTTTTTGACACGATTAGCATAATTTTTGTCACCCCCTGCTGAACAGAGGACTCCCCTCCGGGTAGCCCTCAACTGGAAGTTCCCAGGTATGATGATTTAGCATGGGCTGGACTTCATAGACCCATATATTTTTTCAGCCTCATCGACTATGTATGTTAATATGTAACTTACCGAGCCAGAGAATATAAGCCTCTGTCCCCAGAGACCCGGTAGTTAACTCTAAAACCCCAGATCTCCAGGGCAGATCCACAGAATTCCCAGGTATGACCATAGGGGGAACACATAATTGATTTTAATTGTGCCTTTCACCCTTTGTTTGCTAAAGAGATCTCACAAAGCATTGGAACCTTCCCTAGCACTGAAGGGAATAATCCCATTTATCTATAGGCTTTTTTCCCCCTATAGTACAGTTGGTTTGCCCAAACTTTGCCTCAGTTTTAATTAGTACATCAATCAACTTCTTTATCTTTTGTTAGCAGTAATACATACAATTCATTGGGGCCCTTATACTAAAAAAGTGATAGAACTCTGAAACACCGTAAATAAAAATTTCCATTTATTTAAATGGGATTTTTAACATCTTAAATGCTAGAGAGGTTGCCAACCCATTTAATCAAAGGGAAGTTGGGGAATCCTATTTGTCCATTATGGTGCAGCAATGTCATGTGACTGCTGGCTGTGAATTTATCTTACAGGTAGCAGAGCTGGTGATGTGTAGATTTCACTCCCTGATTCCTGTACTCAGCCCTGAGCTCCTGCGATCTCTCTCTCCTGCTCTTCTGACCAAAGCTTGTCAGTGTCTGAAGCCGTCTCTTTCCCTGCTGTCTGCTGCGCAGAAGGCTGCCATGATGCAGACACTGCGGGTAACTAAGTGAATGTTTGTAATGCACTAATGTCAGAATTAACTCTTTTGGTGCCAAATGGGCAAGCAATGCCTTGCAAAGCAAGGTGTTGCACACCCACCTGGTACACAAAGGGTCAGGAGGAGTGGCAAAAGTTCCATTCCTATAGGCAACAATGGCAAGAAAAGTAAAGTAATTCTGGAACAAAGCATTTGTACCATAGGAGGGAAATAATTCTCCAAATTCTCATTGATTTTAACTCTTTGAGTGCCAGAGGGGTACGCAATGCATTGCTCTGCAAATGCTTTGCTTACCCCTCTGGCACTCAAAGGGTTAATGGATCCTTTAACCCCCCCCTATGAATGCTAGAGAGCACTGCAATTCATAGCTTGTCAATGACTTGGAGACCTTTCTTGAGTAAAATGCCATTAAAATCTATTGGCATTTTTATGTGTTCCCTGTGGTGCAGCTGGTTTGCTCCAGAGTTGCACCAGGTCTTCTTAGTACATCAGACGACCTGTTCTGTGCTCCCTTTTCCCATATACTTATTTTTCAAATATAATAAATGTCATTATTATTTAAGACTTTATATTCACAGTAAGGCACTCTTTATTTCCGAAAACCCTATTAAGCCCTTCAGGTGCCAGAAGGGTGTCTATAACATCATTACACAATGCAGTTGGCACTCTTCTAGCACTCTGAGGTTTTAGAGAGGGTTGATTGTAACAAGGGTTATTGTGGTTGGATGTCATCCTGCATGTTCTCCTAGCAGGGTGCCAGGTTCCCTTGTACTGCTGAATCTGCTTCTTGGCACAGCAGCAAGAATCCACTGCTGTTGTATTTAATCTATGTATTATTTATAAGGTATTTACCATAATAATTACACTGGACTGTATATCTCAGTGTAATTATTATTATTGTATGTAATAGGCACATTACATAAGGATATCAGATTATAGATACAGATTTATCTTGCTTATCTAGGCCTTGCACAATTGGTCTCATTCATATCCGTTATCTTGCAATATGGTTCTGATGCAATTTGTAAGAAGTCATCTTAATCTTTTGAGCACTAAATGGTTGTTCAATAGCTCTCTTGCACTGACTTGATATGTATATAAATATCAATATATATATTGATATATAGCAATATACATCCATCTGTAGTCATTTAGAGTGATCAAAACCACCTGGGAGGAATTCCTGCAAACAAATGTACCAGGTCATCTAATCTTATTATGTTGTACTGATTTATTGGTGGCATGTCATGGTGTAGTCTCATGTAATGCCAGATAAATCATATACCTGGTCATCAATCATCAACCTGGTCATTAACATTTTGAGGGGGCCTCAACTTTGCTGGCCACACCCACATTCAGAATGTGGGTGTGGCGAGAGCAATCTCAATATCCCTGCTCTAGGTTTAAACCCCATTACAGGATATTATTTAACCCCTTGGATGTTAGAGAGATCTACAACGCATTGCTTCACAATACGTTGGAGATCTCTCTAGCAACCAAGGGGTTAAAACTTTTTTGTTTGGTGGGAGGGGGGCAGTTTGCAATTTCCAGGAGTTAAAGACTAGAGTTGCAATTATGCAGCAACCCATCTGCACCATAGGGGAAAAATGAAAATCCCTTAGATTTAAATGGAGATTTAACCCCTTGAATGTTAGAGAGGTCTCCAATGCATTGCTTCGCAATGCACTGGACACCTCTGTAGCATTCAAGAAGTTAAAATACCTATTGACAATTATGGACATTTTATTAATCCCCTGTGGTGCAGTGGATTGTACTTTTTTCTGTTGTGCCTGAGGGCATAAAGGATATTAATACTACATTATTACTATACCCCATGTTGTAGCCCTTAAAATTCCGAATTCAACGATACCAGTGGCATCTCTCAAACCTTTATAGGTTGAGAGATATCCTCTTTCAAAGTTCCCTCTTTTTGCCTTTCCCCTGACGTTAGCGTTCTAGCTGAGACCCTGGGAATCCTCTCAGTGAGCAAGCGGCGGCTCTGCAGGAGTCCTGAGATCACGTTATAGAAACAGAAATCCTTCACTAAAATGGTTTTCTATGTGTGCTTGGTTTGCAAGCATACGTGGAAGACCATTTTAGTGAAGGATTTCTGTTTCTATAACAAGATCTCAGCACTGCTGCAGAGCCGCCGCCGGTCCCGGGACCGGATTCCCCTTCTCTCAGCTAGAAAACTGATGTCAGGGGAAAGGCAAAAAGAGGGAACTTTGAAAGCGGATATCTCTCAAACCATAAAGGTTTGCGAGATGCCGCTGAATTTAGAATTTTAAGGGCTATTGCTATCCCTTTAAGTGTTTCTCCATGAATGGAGTTGGGAATCCTTGGTTTAGTGCAATCACTGGACACTCGCAGAAAATAATTCTTTGTGCCTGTACATTTTCTCATGTTTCTGTGGATTTAGAGATATGTTCATGAAAGGGAAATCTGGCCCCTGCAGCTGGTTTGCCTTCTCCCCTTTGCTCCGCTGAAGCTTCTATATCTGGACACACAGATACTGCTAAGGAACATGAGTTTATATGGAGAACTGACATGGATGCCACAGCAGGTATACAGTTGCTTCTGTCTCATTGACTAAATATAATTTCAGTGATGTCTTTTGTTAAATGTGTTAAGTGTTATGAGAGATTTGCCATCTTCAAGGCAGGAAAGTGCTAAAGTTGTCAGCTTATTTTTTTTGGAATTAGAACACATTGGGGGAGATGCACTAAGGTTTGATGTTGTGGTGATGTGTGTCTGGGGGTGTGTGGTGAGCACATCACCTTGGCGATGGAGACACACATCACCATATGCATTAAGAATTAGTGATGCAAGGGGAGGGATAATTTCCTTATTCGCATAGAGGGTTGTCGAACTGTTGGCGATATGGAAGGGATGCCCTCCCTCACACATCACCAGCAGTTCAACAACCCTGAAGCCTAAGTGCATTCTTTCTGCTCACACACTTGGTCACTGGGTGGTGGAGAGGATCCCTTCAGCATTCCTCCCTAACTCTTTTAGTGTCATAGGGATGTACACTGGACAGTGTCTGTCGAGGTAAGCAGAAGGAAATTCACTATATTTTGTCCTTTCAGTATCTGGTTCATGGGAATTTGCCATTTAATTGCCCCTTCAGTGTCTGGCGAATGTAACTTTACCAAGGAGCTCCACTAGCCTTCCTGAGCATAGGTTCACATCCCCTCACAGAAGATGATTCATTATTGAACATAGGGTTTGCTATCACACAGACAGCAGGGGGCAGGTCAGGCTTTCCATAGCTTTGGGTCATTGGATTGTTTGTTATCAAATGGAGTGGCTGTTTCATACTCATTCTCTGGTCTTCGTTTTCCTTTGGAGATGGGGCTGGTAGAAATATCATGCAGTCTTAACCCTTTGAGTGCCAGAATGGTGAGCAATGCATTGCTCTGCAATGCAGTGATCTCCGGCAGCAGAGAAAGCTATCGGAGCTTAGTGCCGGAGGCGAACATCCACATTAACATATGAGAACACCTATATGAATATTACAGTGGGTCATTAACCTGCATTTCCATATGGAAATGAGCCATTGTCAATGTGTAAAGAGCAAAATCATAAACCTGTGAAGGCATGGTGGATTCATGGTGATGAGGGTGGATTGGTGGCAGATTGATTGGGATGTGATGGAGAAGACACGTTAGTGCATACCCTAGAATTTTAGTGCATCTCCCACAAGGAGACTTGGCTATTAACAATCAACCCTTTGAGCGCTAGAGGTGTGTTCAATGCATTGAACACTTCTCTGACACCCCTCTATTGGGTCTTGACATGTTAGATCAGGGCTCACAAATATGTATCTCAAACCTCAGGCACTCAGAAGTGAATGGCACACTATCACATAAAAAAGAACTGGGGTTGTACACATGTAAATCCATTTTACTTCATGCTAGCATCTCTATAAACTCTCTTTTTGTTTTCTGAGGCCTAAGATCTAGTCTCCTATATGCTCTATAGTGGCAGCCATTCACAGGGCTCCTTGACTTCCATCACTAGCAATCTTGTTATTATATGTCAGAAGTGCTGGCACAGGGTTGTCTGTAAATGGTCCGAGATAAGATAACAGCCTTTCTGAATACAAAAGCAGGGGGTACTAATTTCAATAAATTAACTTTGCTCTTGTATCTTACTACACACACAGCACAAGTAAAATTAACCAAATGGTGTCTATATAGGACAGACTACACATACACTAAAATGCAAGGTTAAGGTTAGATTTTAGGCCTCTAAACAAATATAAATCATTTTTACAGATGCTAGCTGGAAGTACCTGAGATTTAAATTATATAATCCAATTTCATTTTTAGGAGTTAGTGTCCCTTTAAGTTGCCTGGGCCCTAAGCGTACTGCTACTCTACTAGCTGTACCCTTGATGAAATTCTAAATAACAAAGTAGTTGAATACCTGTTTTTGCTGGCAAACACCTTCTTACATTTTTTGTTTATCTTGTTGTACAATAAATCAGTCTGCATCCTGTGTTTTGGGCCATACCAATAGAAATAACACTAGTTAGGAAATGCATGTCAGTCTGTTATCTTCTGTTGTTACAGACCCAGTACCTTTGGAGGAAGATACAAGCTAGTGCAAACCTGACCAAGAGCACGATTCTGTAAGTGCCTCTTAATGGGACAGAGGACAGTCTGTAGATGAAAAATGACAAACTAAGGGCCATTAAAGAGTCACATTCATACCTGGGAACTTTCAAAATGTGCCGACCCTGAGATCTTTGAAATATTAACCAGAAAGTTCCCCAGAATGTAGATTACAGGTGATATATCCTTGCTTGCTCTAACCGGGAGGTGCTCTTATTGGTCTTAAAGGAACTCTAACATGTTCTAACTTGACTTCTCACTGCCTGAACATACAGAAGAGAAGCAGGACATCTCCCTCTGTTTTTCTGGTAGACGTTGCTGCAACTGGAGACGCTGGTTTTAACGTCAACTGAGCAAAGCAAATGTTCCACTAGTAAGAAGCAATGCCAGTTCTGAAACACACGTCGCCCGTCGCCAGAACAGCAAGATCTCACCCATAGAGGATAATGTACAAGCGACGCCAAAAGCTATTCAAATGTTGGAGTTAGGACTAACGCGAGTTAAATTGCAACATTTCTCTCCAGAAATCTAACGCCTATTTTTTTGGAGAACAGCACAGTAGGCAGAGTAAAAAATCCACGTCGACAGTTCTGAACAGCATTCTCTGTGCTTTTCCCTACTCAGCCACTAGGGGAACACAGAGATAGCTTTCAGCACCATGGACAGCTTTGAATGCCATAGGGATGTGCACTGCTCACCCCTCTGGCATTCAAAGGGTTACAATCAATAAAACTAGTACACCAAGCACTACACAATGCCCCCTTCCACCCCCCCCCCCTTAGTATGTCAAATATATTGCATATATGTGACATACTAACCCCATCCACATCCACCTCATGGACTTCCATGTAGTGGGCAAATCTGTCTTTTATTCCACAATTAACCCTTTGAGTACCAGAGAGGCAGGAAAGAATTGCTTAGCATGTTTCCTACCCCTCTGGTACCCAAAGGGTTAATATGTAAGGTATGGACTACATATCTTGCCTGTATATATGTGTGTGTGTGTTTTAAACTTTTTTTTTATTAAAATACTATTATTACACATTAGTTTAAATTAGATCTCATTCATTTTTAATGCCCTACCTCCTGTATCCCATTGCTATTAGTACTTTTGCTCCACTCTCCTTCAAATGGAGAGTGGAGCAAAAGTACTAATAGCAATGGGACACAGTAAGTAGAACATTATAAACAGATGAGATCTAAGTTAACCCTTTGAGTGCCAGAGTGGTACGCAACGCATTGCAAAGCAATGCGTTGCGTACCACTCTGGCACTCAAAGGGTTAAAATACAACTGAGGGAGCAGGCTGCACTGTGACTGCAGCGCTTCCCTCATCTTCATTCATGAAAACTGCCTTTGCTGCGGGTGGCTGTGAAACCCGCAGCATTAGAACATCCTGTGACTAGAGAGGCATTGGAGAAAGCGGAGGAGGGGAGAGAAACATAGGAGGAAGCGGGTGGTAGGCTTGTATTTGCTGCCCGCTTCCTCCGATACCTCTCCTCTCGCGTTGGCATTGTGCCCGGCTGTCTGGCTCATGTTGTACAATTCGTCCCTTCTCACAATGCGTTTGCATTGTGAGAAGGGACGAATTGTACAACATGAGCCAGACAGCCGGGCACAATGCCAACGCGAGAGGAGAGGTATCGGAGGAAGCGGGCAGCAAATACAAGCCTACCACCCGCTTCCTCCTATGTTTCTCTCCCCTCCTCCGCTTTCTCCAATGCCTCTCTAGTCACAGGATGTTCTAATGCTGCGGGTTTCACAGCCACCCGCAGCAAAGGCAGTTTTCATGAATGAAGATGAGGGAAGCGCTGCAGTCACAGTGCAGCCTGCTCCCTCAGTTGTATTTTAACCCTTTGAGTGCCAGAGTGGTACGCAACGCATTGCTTTGCAATGCGTTGCGTACCACTCTGGCACTCAAAGGGTTAACTTAGATCTCATCTGTTTATAATGTTCTACTTACTGTGTCCCATTGCTATTAGTACTTTTGCTCCACTCTCCATTTGAAGGAGAGTGGAGCAAAAGTACTAATAGCAATGGGACACAGCAGGTAGGGCATTAAAAATGAATGAGATCTAATTTAAACTAATGTGTAATAATAGTATTTTAATAAAAAAAAAGTTAAAAACACACACACACACACATATACAGGCAAGGTATGTAGTCCATATCTTGATTATTAACCCTTTGGGTACCAGAGGGGTAGGAAACATGCTAAGCAACGCTTTCCTACCTCTCTGGTACTCAAAGGGTTAATTGTGGAATAAAAGACAGATTTGTCCACTACATGGAAGTCCATGAGGTGGATGTAGATGGGGTTAGTATGTCACATATATGCAATATATGTGACATACTAAGGGGGGGGTGTGGAAGGGGGCATTGTGTAGTGCTTGGTGTACTAGTTTTATTGATTGTAACCCTTTGAATGCCACAGGGGTGAGCAGTGCACATCCCTATGGCATTCAAAGCTGTCCATGGTGCTGAAAGCCATCTCTGTGTTCCCCTAGTGGCTGGGTAGGGAAGCACAGAGAAAGCTGTTCAGAACTGTCAACATGGATTTTGGATTTTCTGACTGAACTTGATACTTTGCAGTGCTGTGATTGGCTGTGGTGCTAGGTAACATTTTTATCATGTGTTTTTAGGTAAGATTTGCTACGCGACGCAGGTTTAAGGTTAACGTGTATTTTGTTGGTTATTGCTCGTTAGCCTTTCTGGGTAAGGAAGATTTGAATCTCATGTTACCTGGTCTTGCATAACGTGTGAAGGCAGTTTTTTTCTTCACATTGGTTTTAACGCCAACATTTGAATCGAGCCCTAAATTCTCAGGGTTATCTCACCCTGAGAATTTTGCCCTTAACCCAAAGACCCTGAGATTTGGGTCAAAACCTGATAGTTCTAGGTATGGTCACAGTTCTGGCAAAAACTAACTGCAGCAGAGGGGAGAAATTCACATCTGTAAAGATTTAAATGGGGCTTTTAACTCCTGAATACTAGAGAGGTCCCAACACAATTGCTTTGCAATGAGCTGGAGACCTCTACAGCATTCAAGGAGTTGAAAGCCCCATTTAAATCAATGGAAATTTGTTTTTTTTATATTTTTAATGAGACTGTGCTCAGGTAGCCCAATCATGAGAATCATTCACCACCTGTAAGCAAAAAGAGAGAAGGAGTCTAAATGCAATAAGTTTAATAAAAATACATACAATGCACTCACAATAAACCAGAATGTAACCGGCATCTCAAGAGGAGATTCACTAAGTAGTGATAAAGAGGTGATAAAGTGGAGATGACTTCTCCAGTTTATCACTTCTCTAGTTCCTATGTTATTCTATGTTGCCTATTCACTAAGATCTCCAGAGTTGAAGAAACCTTAGTGCATAGGCTCCATAGAATAACATAGGGATTGGAGAAGTGATAAACTGGAGAAGTCATCACCACTTTATCACTACTTTATCACCTCTTTATCACTGCTTAGTGAATCTCTCCCCATGAATCCCAACATAAATGAGTAAGTTTTGATTCAGAAGCCATACTAATATTAATATAAACATATATACTAAAAAACTAAGTACATCATCTAAGAACATTTCAAAAAGATAATATTATAATTATAAAATATATAGATGGCCAATAACTAGTGGGCCAGACTCTAAAGCACTCAAAGTGTGGAATTCCTGTGCATGCTCCCAATGAAGCAAGTTCTATTCAGATTAAAAAAGTATTACATAGTAACATAGTAATTTAGGTTTAAAAAAGACTTGTGTCCGTCTAGTTCAACCCTTTTCCTATTCCTGTTTACCATCGTTGATCCAAAAGAAGGCAAAAAACCCCCTAAATACAGCAATTTCAAATTCTGCCTTGAATGGGGGAGGGGGGAAATTCCTTCTTGCTTTCAAATAGCAATCAGATTTCTCCTTGGATCAACAAGCCCTAAGTAAAATATTAATCCCAGTACTAACTTACATAGCCCTCTATGTCTGCTCTTTTAAATAAGTATCCAGGCCCTTTTTAAAGGCATCTAATGTATTCGATAGCAGCACCTCTTCAGACAGTGAATACCATACCTTTATTGTCCTTACTGTAAAGAAACCCTTCCGCTGCTGTAGAGGAAATCTCCTTTCCTCAAGTCTAAGAGGGTGGCCCCTTGTCCTTTGTACTGTTCTATTAATGAACAGGTCTTTGGAGAGCCCTTTGTATGGGCCCTGAACATATTTATATAGTGTTATCATATCCCCTCTAAGATGCCATTTTTCTAGTGTGTAAAAGTTTAACTTTTCTAGCCTTTCTTCATAACTTAAACTTTCCATTCCCCTTAATAGTTTTGTAGCCCTCCTCTGCACTCTCTCTAGTTCCATAATGTCCTTTTTCAGAAAGGGTGCCCAGAATTGAACAGCATATTCTAAGTGGGGTCTTACCATGGACCTGTAAAGAGGCATAATAATATCTTCCTCCCTTGAGTCAATGCCCCTTTTAATACATGCCAATATCTTATTGGCCTTTGTAGCTTTCAGCTGGCTCTGCATGCTACTGCTAAGTCTATTGTCTACCATTACTCCCAAATCCTTTTCATTAGTAGATTTCCCCAGAGAAACACCATTTAAACTATATGTTGCATTTTTATTATTATACCCAAAATGCATAACTTTACACTTGTCTATATTGTATTGTAAGACACAATACTTAAACAGAATCAGATGCATAGTAAGTACCAGGAAGACATAATAAACAAAAGTCTCCCACGACACATAAAATATATATTATAAATATATATAAACTACTGCTATCTAACAGTGACAGATACTGATCCTAAAAAGCTTCCATAATTTTAAAAAATACAGGTTGGACCTCTATCTCACTCCTTTAAGTTATGTAACTTAAATGTAGGGCTTTTCCTCTTGATTAGAATGACTGTTCTCCCAATGGTAGGAGAGGGTTCTTTTAAAAGTTATTAAAACAATAACTCAGCATTTTAATGATAGCCTGAGTTCAATATGTTTTGCAGACATGTGGTTCTGTTGCTATTACTGCCTATGAAAAGCTGAATGCCAGTTGCAAAAGCTTCCCATAGATGGATATAGCAACAGCGCCACCTGTCTGCAAAAGAACTTGAAATTCAGCTTCAATAAAAATACTAAATTATATTTTTAATAGCTTTTGAAAGAAACATCTCAAGCATTGGGAGTACCCTTGTTTTACTATATAGAGAAATACTTAAAACATATTTTTCATAATTAAAGTATACTGCCCCTTTAAAGTTGACTTGTTATCCTAAGGCAAGTTTACTTAATTTTACTGAGAATTAAAATCTGCCTTTAAATTGGAAAATAAATAGTGTTTGAAAAATTAACCTTCATATTTTGGTGGAACATTGTGGCCCTTTATACTAATTCCCTGCAGAGTATGGCACTGAACAGTACTAATGAACAAACTTGTTGTACTATTAACAATGACCCCAGTTAGTGGGCTGTTTTATTCATGAGGCAAATATAGTGAAGTTGATACCTTTATTGACTAAATAAGCAGATTTAAGATGCAAGCTTTCAAGACCTCTTAGGTCTCTTCCTCAAGCATGTCAGCATTCCTGTGGAAGAGACCTAAGAGGTTTTGAAAGCTTGCATCTTAAATCTGCTTAGTTAGCCAATAAAGGTATCAACATCACTATATTTACCTCCTGTATTTCTACGGCTAACACAGTAACAATTCTAATCTGTTTTATTCAGAGCACAGCGTGTTGTAATATTGACCAAGGAAGTTAATTAACGCAAAGGCCCACATGGTGCCACCGATAAATGTTAATTTCTCTAAAACTATTTATAAGCAAATGCCTAGCGCAACATAAAAACAGTTTTTAATTAACTTTAAACTATGCTAAAAAAAAACTGACCTGTTGGTATGTCATCATCAACTCTACAGTGGCACATAAAATGGCTAAAAATAAAGTTTGTACTAACAGGGATGGTTCACAGATTTATAATTTATAAACAATGCTACTTCATAACAATTTGAATTTGAGATGTTCCGCAACACATTTTATTGCATACTTCTGTTTTTCAGATGATTAACCCTATGCGGGCTAGAGGAGTACGCAATGCATTGCTTTGTGATGCATTGCGTACCCCTCTGGCACACAAAGTGTTAAAGTATGAAAGTAAAGAAGTATAATGTAACATTCAATAGTTTTACAAACAAAACACTGAATCAGGATTTGGTGTTCATGTAAATGTTTCCTTGTTAATAGGGCTCTTGGCAGTCTTGCTAATGGGATTGAATGTGACACCATACAGAAACTAAATACTATATCAGAAATCAAGGACGTGGTCAAGTATCTTCACAGTATTCCCAGTGGCCTGCGGAAAAGCCTTGTAAGAAATGTGTTAAGATTAAAGCTATGCTTTGTGAATGGCATGTGAGAAACTCAGACATTTAAAGGGATAGTAATACTTAAAATGTAAAAAAAAATATGTTGTAGAGTTTATCCCCCTGAGTAAAACAAGGGCACTCCCACTGCTGAAAGATGTTTCATTCAAAAGTTATTGATTTTCAAAGTTGAATTTTTTAGATGCAATATCACAGTGGCCTGAAATTGTACAGTGGTGCTGTTGCTACACCATCCTATGGAGATTTATGGTCAACTGACCAGAGCTGTCAATTGCTATACAATTTCAGGCCACTGTGATATTGCACCTAAAAAATTCAACTTTGAAAATTAATAACTTTTGAATGAAACACCTTTCAGCAGTGGGAGTACTCTTGTTTTACTCAGGGGGATAAACCCTACAACATATTTTTTTTACATTTTAAGTATTACTATCCCTTTAAGGAGATATGCTTAAAGATAAAGTTGAGGCAAATCAAGTGCAACAAAACAGAAAATCCAGTGGTTCCACTGATTTAAATGGTGAGTTTAACCCCCTGAATATTAGAAAAGACGTCTCTTGCATTCAAAGGGTTAAAAGCCCCATTTAGATCAATGGATGTTGTTGCAGTTGGTTTCCTCTAAACTTGCTCCCAGGGTCAGATTTCTCAATAAGCAGAATAGGCAGCTGTGCTGGCCACGCCCACAATCTGATTTATGGGTGTGGTCAGTGCAGTAGGAATGTCTCTGCAACAGATACCCCTTTAAAGTCTATTAATAACCTCCTGGATGCTGCAGAGTTCTTTTTATTCTGCTTGCCATATAGGCCAAAGGTATTTTCTATTCCAGGAAACAGCGGATGGAACTGGGAGTGGGGTCATGTGAGAACTGGGGTGTGTGGCCAAGGGCGGGGCTAAGGGCAAGTAGAGTGCCTTGCCTATGGGCACCTGGGATGTAAATCCAGCTCTGATTGGTCCATTTCTGTTTGTGCATATGGCCTTTTGTCTTACTTTGTCCAGACTTGTATCTGATGTTTTAAGAACCTCCTATTTGTGTTTCATAGAGGAAGTGCATACTGGAAGAAATTCAGAAACGCCCTGGGTTATCCTGGGAGGACACTGCTTGGATTGGGCCGGAATTTGTTACTGACTTGCCGTATGTGTTATCCAGTAATATGCATGAATTGCTGGTTTGTTTTTCAATTGGAAGAAAGTGAGCTCACAGATGATGATTTAGGGAAAAACTCATCAAAGGTTGATCTCGCTAAATCACATGGGAATAACCATATTTTTTTGCGTGTCTGGATTGTATCTGGTACTTGCTCGTTCATCACTGAGCCAGCTGGAGGTTCTCGCTGGCAGATCCCATGCTAACCAATGCATCATTCATAGACATACACATACACTGTGAGGCTGATTTACTAGAAACACTAGTGCAATTCTGAAGAAAATCAACTGCACCACAGGTAAAATAAATAAATAAATAAATAAATCTCAAATTCCCTCTGATTTAAAGGAACACTAGCATGTAAAAATAAAATTGAGTTATATTATTTAATGTCATATACTTACATCAAGCATATGTTATTATATTTACTTTGTTAGATCCCTAAAATCTAATACTAAAGTTGTATTTTTATTGCATGTGTAGACTATCCTGCATTGACACCATTTTTGGTTAATTGCATTTGGGCAGAGCTATTAATTTATTGTGACTAGTACTCAATTCCTTTCTTTTCAGTTAGGCTGGTATATTATCGTTTAGCTTAGCGATTTGCAGTCAATAAAACATTATGGCTTCTAGGAATCCATAAAGATACATATGGTAATGGGAGCACTGCTAACCTGGAAAATTTAGGGATGTGAGCCACAAGAAACCATATGTAAGACTAGATGTTAGGCCTCAGAAAAAAATAGAAAATGTTTGCATAGGCTATCATAGAGCTCAGGGTATTTAAAGGAGCAGCAAACTTTTGTTATAAAAATATATGAATTGTAGTTTTTTTCCTGTTGAATAAAACAATGGTACTCCCATTGCTGAGAGATGCATATTTTCAGAGTTATTTCAGTTTTAGCTTGTTTGCTATAGATTAACAGTGCCCTCTAGTGGTCAGATTCCATTTATTTATTGTGTTGCATTCTATTTGAGAGGAAAGTCCATGAAAAACAGTCCTCCATAGAATGTGATAGAAACTGCTGAGTCGTTCTGTCTGTTCATGAAATAAAGACAAAGTAAATTCACTTCCTGATAATTTGAACTGTTATAACATTTGAATAAAATAACTGATAGCAGTGGGAGAGTGCTTGTTTTGCTCAGCAGGAAAAACTCTATGACATGAGTTTTCATTAAAAAGTTTACCGCTCTTTTAAATGTGTATAACCCCATATTACTTTTAGATGTAGTGCTAAAAGCCCCATTAAATCTATTGGAATATGTATTTGTTTCCTATGGTACACATGGTTTCTCTCAAGAATTGCATGCCTTTTTCTAAGCCTCCCTATGCCCTTGCACCTGTACTTTGGTTATGGAGGCATTCATGTTAATTTGTTTCATACTTACCTGCCTTGTATAAATAAACAAGTGAAATATAGCTTAATATATAGCATATATTCTAATATGTCTTAGGTTGGCTAGATCTTTGTGCATAGGAACATAGGAACTGGCAAGTTTATCACACTGGAGAAGTTATCTCCTCTGTATTACACCTTAGTGAATAATCCCCCTAGACTATGGAGCCTGTTCACTTAAAGGGATAGTAATGTTTCATAATAAAAACAGCTCTAATTAATCATCATAGTATTTGGACTTTGGAGAGTGTTATTTCAATTCTGTCAGAGTTGTAGTTCAGAAGTAATTCAATGACAAAGTGTCCCCCTCCCGCCCCTTTTACTGATGTCACACTGTTCAGCCAAAGAAGAAGGGAGGTGCCCAGGTAGATTGCACAGAGGGACAATCTTCAATTAAGATAAGGGAAAAACCTGAAAAGCTTGTCAAGGGGGGCAGGGCTTTCATTGTTTTCATTGTAAGAAGATTGTCCCCTGCTGTTATCTGTCTGATCTTACAACCAGATTCCCCATCTGAAAAGAGATGGCTTATACTAGGTAAAAGGGGCAGGAGGGGAAACTTTGCTTGTGAATATCTCTTAAACCATAAAGGTTTGAGAGATAAGACTTATATCGTTCTTCATGTTTTTTTAATGCCTACAAAATAAAATAAAGTTAAAACAAAGTATTACTATCCCTTTAAGTAGATCTTTGACTGTGGTTTAACCAAAACTCCCTTCATCCAATGGCTGACTGAAGATGATGGAAGCTGTAGTCTAAAAACCTAGGGAGGGCTGCACGAACGATAGATGTTAATTCCTCTGCATTCATGTTTCTCTGTCGTCCAATACAGGTTACTGGTAACTCTGGGTTGGTGATCCGCCCCTTTATGTAGACAGGAACAATTCTAGAATTGTATGCAGGGAGTGGAGCCTACCTTCCCTCCTTGGCTGCAGCTAGCCAACGAGCTCCAGAAAGATTTGTTCCTTGGTGAAGATAACACAGGCAAGAGAACAGTTCTGCTATAGCTTTAGAAGTTTTTTATTTTTCTGTTAGAAATGGAATACCACCATTAGGCGGATTACCATAACTGACAATTCCCATCACCCAAATGTGGATAGCTCTGTGACCAGGTGCTTTTCATGGACCTTAAGCTCTGGGGGGAAATCTTGGCTGCAAGTTCTTTCCTCAGGAGTTGTCCACCGAGGCTTCTTCTTTAAACAGGGTAATATGAAGACAGAAGATCTGCAGGAAAGGTGAGCAACCCTTTGAGTGTGGCAGGTCCACATGTCCTACAGTGGCCCTCCGCACAGGGGTTTTTCATTTGGAGTTCCTATTGAACACTCCTGCACTCATTGGGTCTGTGTATGTCTGTTGGGTGTTTGGAGCAGGTTTATGTGGTATTTAACCCTTTAGCTGCTGTTTTGGCATTCGTTTGGGGGGGTTTCTGACACTTTTCCTACTGGTTCAGTGTTTTTTGGGTATCCTAACATGTTTTAGCGATGTTTCATGTTTTTTAATATTACACCTTCATTTTTGTAAAATTTTAGTTTACCACATAGGCGCCATTGCTTCATTCACTCCTATGTATAGTCTGGGACATATCTCTGCAACCTTTTAACCTAGTGACTTCAGAGATGGCTCATTTTACTTGTCTGCCCTTGCTCTATCATCCGGTTCATGTTTCTAGTGTGTTGGGGGGCTCAGGGGGCTTTGGGCACTGTTTGGGGTACTTTTCTGGGAAAACTACATTTCCCATGAGCGCTTACTTCGTGTGCTTGTTTCTGATTGGCTCCTGCCACAGCAACCATTTTGTGATCTTTCCAGAATGAGTATCCTATGCAGGGCTTGGAATCTCCTTCTCTCCTCTGCTGATTAACCCTTCGCCTGCCAGATAAGTCTATTTTAGCAATTTCTGGGGTGAAACTTTAATCATACACACTGTAATTGGGTGATTTCTTAAACAATAAAGTTATTGACACTGTGAAAATGTCTATACCATTGCAGCTTGGGGCCAGACCTAAGACTAAGGATGCTGGGATCTCTGTATCCCCTATTGCGCCTTACTCTTCCTGTCATTCAGGGTTACCTAGAGAATTCTCAGGTCATTTATGCCCAGCATGTTCTGATGTCCCTGAGTCTCTCCCAGGGACCTCCAGCCATGCATTTGAGCCAGTTTGGGTGCAAGAGTTCAAGGCTGCTACTAGGGACCTCAGGTCCACTTTGCAACTCTTTCCATCCCAATTACAGGGGGTCTTTCATTCTTGGCAGACCCCCTCCTTAGTCAAGCCTTCCCTGCCAAAGCCTCAGGATGTACCTGACGTTTCAGATTCCTCTGAGGAGGAACTGTTGGTGGATTCAGCTGCTGAGGAATTTTGTGCTGTGGGCTCCTCTCAGTTTTTTGGGGACCCTTTTGAGGCTGATCCTGAGCCCTTGGCTGAGGGCCTGATCAGGGCTGTTTTAAATACCCTAAACATTCCCTTAGTGTAGGAGGTTCCTTCTGACCCTTCTGATGTATTTCAGGAGCCTAAAAAGCCCCTTACTTGCATTCCACCTAACCTCATTCTTGACCGCCTTGTGTCCAAACAGTGGAAGTCTCCGGACAGGAAACCTTCTGTCTCCAAGAAATTTGCTAAGCTTTATCCCTTTTCTGAGGCAGCGCTTGCTCAGTGGGTTCATCCTCCTAAAGTGGATGCTCCTATCTCCAGGCTATCCAAATCTACTGCTTTGCCAGTGTCTGATGCGTCTGCTCTAAAGGACTGGACTGACAAGAAACTTGAGGTCTCCCTCAAGTCCATCTTTGCCACTGCTGGTTCTGCCATGCATCCAGCATTCACAGCAGCATGGGTGAACCGGCCAATTGCGGTCTGGACTGAACAGCTCACCCTTGCTGTCCGTCAGGATGCTCCTACTTCGGAAAAGTTGCGTCTCCTTGCCAACATTTCTGAGGCACTGCACTATGTTTCTGCTGCACTATTTGATGTCATCCGTTTGGTGGCTAGGGTTTCCAACATGTCTGTGTTTGCCAAACGGGCTCTTTGGCTCAAGATCTGGTCTGCTGATACTGTTTCTAAGAAAGCTTTGCTCTCCTTGCCTTTTCAAGGCACTTCTTTGTTTGAGCCAGATCTCAAGGATCTGATCAGTGAGGCTACAGGGGTTAAGAGCACACTTTTACCCTTAGTTCCTAGGGAGAAAACACAGCTTAAGTGTAACCGGTATTTTCGTTCCTTTCAGAATGAGACACGTCCGGCGAACCAAACGGTTCCCTCAGCTCCTTGTACCTCCTCCAAGCTCAAACAGCAATGGAAGCCCAAGGTCTCCTCCAAGCCCAAGTCTTCCAATGCTTCTTCAGCATGACTCACTGAACCCAGGTCCACACGCTGCTGTGGGTGGTCATCTGTGTCACTATCACAGCACTTGGCAGGATTCAGTGATGGACCCATGGGTTTTACAGGTAGTGACCGAAGTGTACAGGATCCCTTTCGTCTCTCTTCTTCCCTTTTGCTTTCTTCTTTCTCATACGCCTCAGGGCGCAGAAAAACGCCTTCTGTTCAATGGCACTGTTCAGGCTCATCTGGACAAGGACGTTCTGGAGCCGGTTCCATTTCAGGACAGAGGTATGGGTTTTTACTCAAACCTCTTTGTGGTCTCCAAGAAGGACGGCGGTTGTTGTCCCATTTTGGTTTTAAAGGATCTCAATTCTTTTGTGATCCGGACTCATTATCACCAGGAGTCTCTACGAATGGTGATTGCTGCCATGTCCCCGGGGGAATTCCTTGCATCTCTGGATCCTCAGGACACGTACTTACACATTGCCATTCATCCAGAGAGCCAGCAGTACCTCCGATTTGACTGCAACCAGGCACATTTTCAGTTTTCAGCTTTTCCATTTGGTCTGACTACAGCTCCTCAAGTCTTCAACCATGTCCTGGGATCCTTAGTGTCCGTCCTCCACCAAGACGGCATCAGAGTTACTCCATACATGGATGACCTGCTTCTGAAAGCCTCTTCTGCGGAACTTCTTCATCAGCAGGTTCAGCAATGCATTCATGCTCTCACCCATCATGGGTGGATCATCAACTTGGACAAATTAGATCTTGTCCCATCCCAGCATCTGGTCTTCCATGGTGTTTCTCATGGATGAGGTGGCTCACCAGATCGCCCACAGGGTTTCTGCGATAGTGGCTCAAGATCCAGTTCCAGCCAAGAAGCTGTCATCTCTCGTGGGGAAATTAATTTCCACCATAGAGGCGGTACCGTTTGCCATGGCACACACACCAGGGAACTCCAACGGTTTGTGATCCAGGTGTGCAAGGGTTGGCCGAACCTTCTGAAAACGTCAGTGTCACTTCTTCTTCATGTGGAACTGAGTTTGTCCTGGTGGCTCGACCTTTCCAATCTGCTGAAGGGCAAGTCCTTCGTAGTTTCCTTCTGGACCATGGTGACGATGGATGCCAGTCTCTCTGGATGGGGAGCGGTCCTGGGTTGCCTGAGTGCACAGGGTCGGTGGTCTCCGGAAGAATCTCTCCTTCCCATGTCATTGGACATCTCAGCTGGAAGACTGTCTAGTCCGGGAAGAGTCCGACAATGCCACAGCCGTGGCTTACATCAACAAGCAGGGCGGAACAAGAAGTCTTGCTGCTTGGTTAGAGGTCAAGGCTATTTTGTCATGGGCAGAAGAACACATTCCTGCCATAGCTGCAGTGCACATTCCTGGTGTAGACAACGTCATGGCGGACTTCCTCAGTCAACAAACAGTGGACAGCAGAAAGTGTGAGCTGCACCCAGAGGTGTTCACCCTCATTGTTCAGAAATGGGGTCTTCCTTACATCGACCTGATGGCGACAAGACACAACAGGAAGGTTCCGAGGTTCTGCTCTCGATGGAGGGACCCTCTAGCTCTGGTGGTGGATGCAATGTCCATTCCTTGATTATTCCCTCTGGTCTACATCTTTCCTCCCCTCCCCATGTTGCACAGGGTGTTATGGAAATTATGACTGGAGTGTTGTCCAGTCATACTGATTGCTCTGTACTGGCCTCGCCAGGCTTGGTTTCCGGAGCTTCTGGATCTGTCATTGGCGGAGCCAATCCAGCTTCCTTGCCGTCCGGATCTTCTTCTACAGGGTTACCTGTGGAAGGAGGATGTTCATCATCTAGGCTTTACGGCTAGGAAACTGAATCCTCAATATTGAGGAAGAAAGGGTTTTCTTCTGGTGTGGTGGCTACTATGCTCCGTGCCCACAAACCTGTTTCTTCCATCGTGTCTGGTCAACCTTCCTATCTTGGTGTACTGACAAGGACTTGTCTCAGGAATTTGATCTACATATGGTCCTGGCTTTTTTGCAGGATGGTGTGGATAAGGGCTTCAGTTTGAGTTCCCTTAAAGTTCAGGCATCTGCTCTCTCTGTTTTCTTTCAGAGGCACTTTGCCATCCTTCCTGATGTCAAGGTTTTCTTCCAGGGCGTTGCTCATACTCGTCCTGCCTTCAAGATTCCTTCTCCTCCATGGGATCTTAACTTGGTTTTGGGCGTTCTTCAGCACTCTCCATTTGAGTCTTTGGCTACTATTCCTCTATGCATGTTGATGTGGAAAATGGCTTTCCTCTTGGCAATTGTGTCTGTCTTTCGTGTTGCGGAGTTACATTCTCTGTCCTGTAAACCACCCTATTTGGGGTTTCACAAGGACGAATCAGTGCTTCGCACCTCTCAGCAGTTTCTCTCGAAGGTGGTTTCGGAATTCCACATCAATCAGGTGATAGTGGTGCCTTCTTTCTGCCCTGACCCCCCCCCCCCTAACAAGGAGAGGGATCTCCACTTGTTAGACGTGGTGCATTGTCTCAAGTTTTATGTACATCACACTGAGTCTATCAGGCAATCAGACGCGTTGTTCGTGATTCCTGAGGGTCCTAGGGCAGGAAGACCTACATCCAAAGTGACAATTGCGTCTTGGATCAAGTCCACCATTCGTAAGGCTTACGAGCTGAGGAAGAAGCCTGTCCCTTTCAGGGTCACAGCTCATTCTACATGATCTATTGGGGCCTATTGGGTTTACAAGGATCAGGAATCTGCTGATCAGTTGTGCAAGGCTGCCACCTGGTCCTCTGTGTACACCTTTTCGAATCATTACTGTTTTGATGTACTGGCATTGGCTGACGTCAGCTTTGGGAGGAAAATCCTGGAGGCAGTCTTGCCTGTCTAGGATTTTCTATGGTTCTTGGTGCTTCCTTCACTTTTGAACCCCGTTGCCTCTAGTTCAGTGTTCTGTGTAACAGTTGGGGTGTTGTTACCCCTTTTCAGTGTCCACTGACACTTCATTGTTTGTTGGGTTATTTGTGGACTGATGGTTCATATCTGCTCTGGTGACTTTGGGGGCCTTGCGCCTGGTCCTTGCCTTACTTCCCGCCTCTGGGAAACTCAGTGGTTGGACATCCCAGAGTTACCAGTAACTTGTATTGGACGACAGAGAAAAGAGGATTTTAGTCTTACCTGTTAAATCTTTTTCTCTTAGTCCATACAGGTTACTGGTCTCCCACCCTGTCAAAGGCACATGCTTGGCTATCCTGTGGTAGACTGTGGGGGTCCTTCAGTGTCATGCCCACAGGAGTCTTCTTTCCCTTCTACTATCTAGTCAATAGTTAGTGTCTCAAATCTTTCTGGAGCTGTTTGGCTAGCTGCAGCCAAGAAGAGAAGGTAGGCTTCACCCCCTGCATACAATTCTAGAATTGTTCCTGCCTTCTTAAAGGGGCAGATCGCCTACCCAGAGTTACTAGTAATCTGTATGGACTAAGAGAAAAGGATTTAACAAGTAAGAATAAAATCCTCTTTTTTGTGAGCTTCCTGCATTACACTGGTATGGTCACATTTGTGATGTGCATTGTTACACTTGCTCTAAAACTGTCTGTATAACACTAAAAATGGTTGTTCTAAGCTTTATAATACTGTGAGTAAATAGGAAAGCTGTCATATTATTGATTTACTGTTTACTTCACAATTGAATACACTGGTTCAGTGATGGCTGGGGAGGGAATTGTAGTCCTTAACAGCTGGGGAACATCAGTATGTTCTTTTCAAAGAAGTAATATGGAAATATATATATATATATATATATATATATATATATATATATCTCAAAGTTTTTCCTGTGTAGCAAAGTAAGGGTACTTCTACTGATGAGAGATGTTATATTCAAAAGTTATTTTGCAGTGTTGCTGTTCCTACAGAAACCTATGAGAGATTAGTGTTACTGACTATAACTGTCTATAGATTTCTGTGGCACAGAGCCAAAATAAAATTTCAGGCCGTAGAATTGCTGCACACAAAAAACGCATGTTTGAGTTGTAACGAGTTTTGAATAAAACATCTTTACAGTGGAAGTACCCTTGTTTTACTTAAAGGATAAACCCTGCAACATATATTTTCCCATATTGCACAATACTTTTTCTTTAACGTTCTGTGACAAATGTTCTGTGTTTGACATCTCCTCCTCCATAGAGAATAGCGAAGCAATTTGTATCTTCTATGCACTATGACTGAAGGTCACCTGCAATATCAAGGACACTCTAAGCTATGTATTGCTACCCCCATTCCAAATAACTGCACTCTTGAGGCAAGCATGTTAAAATTGTCACTGAGTGCCTTGAACTTCTGATTCTGGCGGCCCAGGGATAATATGTTGTCCATTTATCCACATTTCACCTCATCATATATGTTTCTGTTGAAATTCAATAGGTGCTTCAAAGTGTTTGAACAGTGATAGTATTTGCGGTATATAAAGTAAGCCCATGTTCACAGTCTTCTTGTTTTGTCTAATTATTTAGTGTAAAGCTAATTGACAGACTTTCTAATGAATCCATGAAGATGTTCTTGGAACATGTCCATAAAAACCCAAGAAGTTTCTTGGAGCTCCAACCTCATAAGAAAACTGCCCTTGTCCAAAGAGCTCTTCATGTGTTGGTAAGAGGACATGCTTATCAATGATGTTTCAAAAGTGGATGGTCTAGGGCAGGAATCCCCAGATTCACACATAAAGATCTACCAACAGGAAAGAATTTTAATGAATCACCCACCCCAGTGTTAATTTAAGCTTGGTTAACTGGTCACATATAGGGGAACTATGCCTTTGAAATACTGTATGTGGCACTTCATTTGTATATTAGAAGGACTTGCTAGTAATTTGACTTTAATACAGAAAAAAGTGATATCTATCTACTTTTTTGCATTTTAACTCTGCTGTATTCTCTAACTGAACAGGGATGTATTACCACCTTGAGAACATTTTCATGGCCCTTTAGAATCATGGGTGGGGCTCTCTCTATGACTTAGTCTTATTCAGAATGATAAAGTCTATTGTTTATTGTATGGAGTTGAAACCTAAAATGGTCCACGTCAATTACTGTAGATATGATGTAAAATAGATATATATAAGACTGCTGTATAACGAACTCCTACCTATGTGTTTTTATTAAACATTTTAAGACGTATTCCTATTAGATACAATTCCTCTTAAACTGTTAGCAGGAGAGAGGAACACCTTTGTCTTCCAATGGCATTTTCCTGCAATACCTTATTGGAGGGGGTGTGCAAAGCATGCCCCTTTGGTTCTTAAAGGGTTAAGGGAGGGTAATATGTGGGGGGTGGGGTTATACCTGTTCTTAACCACTCATATTACTTTCAGCTAGCCGATGATTGGCTGAGGTATGATGTGAGTTGTGTTCTAGCAAGAATTTGATAGTCTGTCAGTCTCTGCAATATAGACTATCACCCCTTACAAACATGGCCCCAAATAATTACCCATTTGGCGCCTAGCTGCTCAGTAGCGCTAGTTGCCAGAATTATTACCGCGTTAATGAGAATTATACACTGCTCCCGGACTGACAGGCAGGAAACAGGGCAGAAATTTTTTCATAGTGATGTCTGCGTGCCTGAGAGGTATGGTCTGATACAAGATGAGGAGGGTGGGAGTTTTCTGCAGTGAAAATAATGTTTGTGTGTGTGCTTTTCTTCCCACTGTTCTAGAAATCCAACTGGGGGCACAGGTGAAGGGTCTGAGGACCGAATGTGTCCCCAGTGCCTATGGCCCACCACACATGCTAGACTGCAGTACATGGCATTTAAGGTGAATGTGTCACCTTAAAACAATTTTAGTTTGTTATTCAGGGAATTAAAGTCTACCTATAGGTTGTACCAGCCATTTTCCTGTAAAATAAATAACCTTTATGGTTTGCTGGAGCAGTGTGGGATTATATGCTAATTCCCTGCATAGTATGCTAATTAGTTCTGTTTATGGTCAAACTTATTGCTCATTATGCATTAAATATATTGTATGGGATCACCTACAGTGAGGGAAAAAATTATTTGATCCCCTGCTGATTTTGTAAGTTTGCCCACTGACAAAGAAATGATCAGTCTATAATTTTAATGGTAGGTTTATTTGAACAGTGAGAGACAGAATAACAACAAAAAAATCCTGAAAAACGCATTTCAAAACAGTTATACATTGATTTGCATTTTACTGAGTGAAATAAGTATTTGACCCCTTTGCAAAACATGACTTAGTACTTGGTGGCAAAACCCTTGTTGGCAATCACAGAGGTCAGACGTTTCTTGTAGTTGGCCACCAGGTTTGCACACATCTCAGGATGGTTTTTGTCCCGCTCCTCTTTGCAGATCCTCTCCAAGTCATTCAGGTTTTGAGGCTGACATTTGGCAGCTCAAACCTCAGCTCAAACCTTTAGCTCCCTTATCAGATTTTCTATGGGATTAAGATCTGGAGACTGGCTATGCCACTCCAGCACCTTAATGTGCTTCTTCTTGAGCCACTCCTTTGTTGCCTTGGCCGTGTGTTTTGGGTCATTGTCATGCTGGAATACCCGTCCACGACCCATTTTCTCTGTCATCCAATACAACTTACTGGTAAGTCTGGGTAGGCGATCCACCCCTTTAATTGCAGGCAGTAACAATTCTGGAATTTTATGCAGGGAGTAGAGCCTACCTTCCCTCTTTGGCTGCAGCTAGCCAACCAGCTCCAGAAAGATTTGTTCCTTGGTGAAGATAACACAGCAAGAGAACAGTTCTGCTATAGTTTTAGAAGTTTTTTATTTTTCTGTTAGAAGTGGAATACCACCATTAGGCGGATTACCATAACTGACAATGCCCTTAGATGTGGCTAGCTCAGTGACCAGGTGCTTTTTGTAGACCTTAAGCCCTGGGGGGAAATCTTGGCTACAAGTTCTTTCCTCAGGAGTTGCCCACCGAGGCTTCTTCTTTAAACATGGTAATCTGAAGACAGAAGGGGCTCAATTCTATTACCCGCACTAAAACCGGTGTTACAAGAAAAACAAGTAGCGCAAATTTTGCAAACATGTGTTACGTCGGAATTCTATTGCAGAACCACGGTAAAACAAAACTGGCGTAGACAGCACTTTTCAGAGTAGTAACAAAACTGGCGCTGTCTGCTTTTTTTCCGCCTACCGCCTACAAAAAACACGCAAAATGTCAAAGTCCAAGGAAACAGGAGTACATCTGACGACAGAAAGATCAAGTTCAGTGTTAGATGTGTTCTCCACATAACAAAATGTGACAGAGTGCCCCCTTCGACATATTAACCCCCTCTTTTAAAAGTCGACTTGCAGTGCTTTCTTATATCACATTAATCCAACAAATATTGTTCATAGTTGACAATTAACCCTTCCCCTTCCAAAGTCGACTTACAGTTTCTTTCACCATACTAATTTGATGAATATTGTACATCCGACATTTTAACCCCCTGTCCCCCTTGAAAAGTCCACTACAGTGCTCCCATGATTTTCTTTCACCATTTTTTCCAACATTTTTCTTCTCTTATTATATTCGACATGCCCTCATATTTTGTATTGCAAGATTAACCCTATGAGTACCAGAGAGGTATTGTAATGTGTTTGCTACCCCTCTGGTACTCATAGGGTTAATAGGCAACCTGTATATGTATAAAAAAAAGGTGTTTGTGTATGTAATTTGTGTGAAAATGTAATTAAATGTGTAACATTTAAATGTAATTAAATGTAATTAAATGTGTAACAATGATTTTCTTTTTTTTTAAATTGCATATGTAATTTGTATTAAAAAGTACTTCAGACCTCAATAGGTGTATCATGACCCCTCATGACACCCCCCTAGCATGGGGGCGACAATTTAAAGGGGGCAATTGTCATCCCCATGCTAGGGGGTGTCATGAGGGTTCATGATACACTTCTTGAGGTCTGAAGTACTTTTTTAATACAAAATACATATAAAATGTAAAAAAAAGAAAATCATTGTTACACAACTAAATATTTAATTACACACAAATAACTTATATAATGAAAACAAACATCTTTTTTTATATATACAGGTTGCCTATTAACCCTATGAGTACCAGAGGTGTCGTTATGGCTTCTATGTCTCAACCTCTGAGGCGCAACATTTCTGACTTAAATGTAACCACAAAACAGGCGGTAATACTGAGCGTGGGTAATAGGATACTAATTGCACTTTATTTTTAGTTGTTTCCAAAGGGCTGATTTTGCTTTCACAATTCAGGTAATAGGATAGCAAAAACTGACTTAAAAAAAAACAACGCCCGTTTTATTTTTAGTGATGGTATTAGAATCGAGCCCAAGATCTGCAGGAAAGGTGAGCAACCTTTTGAGTGCTGCAGGTCCACATATCCCACAGTGCCCCTCTGCACAGGGGTTTTCATTTGGAGTTCCTGTTGCACACTCCTGTGTTCCTATTGCACACTCCTATCTGTATGTCTGTTGGGTGTTTGGAGTGTTTATGTGGTACTTAACCCTTTAGCTGCTGGTTTTGCATTCATTTGGGGGGATTTCTAACACTTTTCCTACTGGTTCAAGGTTTTTTGGGTATCCTAACATGTTCTAGTGATGTTTCATGTCTTTTAGTTTTACACTTTCAATTTTGTAAAATTTGAGTTACAAAGGCACGCTTTACCGCATACGCGCCATTGCTCCATTCACTCCTATGGGACTGTACAGTTTGGGACATATCTCTGCAACCGTTTAACCTAGCACATTTTACTTGTCTGCCCTTGCGCTGTCATCCGGTTCATGTTTCTAGTGTGTTAGGGGGCTCAGGGGGCTTTGGGCACTGTTTGGGGTACTTTTCTGGGAAAACTACATTTCCCATGAGCGCTTGCTTCGCATGCTCGTTTCTAATTGGCTCCCACCGCAGCAGCCATTTTGTGATCTTTCCAGAACGAGTATCCTAACCAGGGCTTGGACTCTCCTTCTTTCCTCTGCTGATTAACCCTTCGCCTGCCAGATAAGTCTATTTTAGCAATTTCTGGGGTGAAACTTTAATCATACACACTGTAATTGGGTGATTTCTTAAACAATAAAGTTATTGACACTGTGAAAATGTCTATACCATTGCAGCTTGGGGCCAGACCTAAGACTAAGGATGCTGGGGTCTCTGTATCCCCTATTGCGCATTACTCTTCCTGTCATTCAGGGTTACCTAGAGAATTCTCAGGTCATTTATGCCCAGCATGTTCTGATGTCCCTGAGAGTCTCCCAGGGACCTCCAACCATGCATTAGAGCCAGTCTGGGTGCAAGAGTTCAAGGCTGCTACTAGGGACCTCAGGTCCACTTTGCAACTCTTTCCATCCCAATTACAGGGGGTCTTTCATTCTTGGCAGACCCCCTCCTCCATCAAGTCTTCCCTGCCAAAGCCTCAGGGTGTACCTGACGTGTCAGATTCCTCTGAGGAGGAACTGCTGGTGGATTCAGATGTTGAGGAATGTTCTGCAGTGGGCTCCTCTCAGTTTTTTGGTGACCCTTTTGAAATTGAATCCTCAATATTGAAAAAGAAAGGGTTTTCTTCTGGTGTGGTGGCTACTATGCTCCGTGCCCGCAAACCTGTTTCTTCCAAGATCTACCATCATGCCTGGTCGACCTTCCTATCTTGGTGTGCTGATAAGGACCTGTCTCAGGAATTTGGCCTTTTTGCAGGACTGTGTGGATAAGGGCCTCAGTTTGAGTTCCCTTAATGTTCAGACGTCTGCTCTCTCTGTTTACTTTCAGAGGCGCATTGCCATCCTATCACGGTGCCCGTGATTGCTGACTTCTGCTGTCAGTCAGGTGTGTTACTCTCCATTGGCCACCTGTCTATTGCCCGCCCAGTATTGCCTATATAGACTGGGCTGAGGCACCCTTTGGTTACCCTTTCATGGTGTCTCTATGTCAGCAGTCACCTGCCTGTACCTGTACCTGTTCCTTGGGCCTTTTTCGCTCTGCTACCAGTGTCAGCGTTCTCCAGCAGTCAGTTCCTCTCCTGCGTGGTTCCTGCCTCCGTTCCAGATCCAGTTGGGCTGCTGTTCCTGCTTCCGTTCCTGATCCCGTGTGTTACGGTTCAGTACACTCAGACAAGGAGGTATAGGTAAAAACACAGCTTTATTGAAACACACGATGAACAAGGTAACCCTCATGGGTCCAGTTTAGCACACTGACACAAGACAGGTTACAAATGGTTAACCCACATGGGTCCAGTATAGTGAACACAATACTGACACAGGTCAGGTATATAATGGATACAATGTATGATGCCCTCTTAACTAGTGAAGTGCTGGTCGCAACACTCTGCAGGCTAAATGTCGCCTGACATAACGGAGGCCACAGAAATGGACTGCCAACTCAGGCTCTGGACGCCTGTGAATGTGACCAATGGTGGAAGCCCACCTACGACTAACGGAGAGGTCAGAACTCGTGCTTAACGGAGGCCCTACCGAAATATCCCAGCTCCGTGTGCACACACTACCTGACAGGGTTAATGGGCTATGGTATAAATGGATGGCCACAGGAAGCACCCTACTCGTCAGCGGAATACCAAGCCCAACCAATACTGCCCAACGGAACCCAATGGTAGTGACAACGAGGCCCTTCCCCCAAAGGGGTTAATGTGCTGTGGTCTGTACAATGGAATGTAACAGAGGCGTCCTTATGAACCAACACAGACCAAGCGAGTGCAACACAGAGTGGAAGCAGCAAGACTCTGACAACGGATGAGAGTGTGCAGACAACGGACACAGCACTTTGACCAAACACAGGATTGGTGCCCAACTGGGAGGCTGGCAAGCAACACAAATCGCCAACGGGAACAGCAGCACAGGAACCTCACCCGGATGGGCGGTAGCGAGATCAGGAATGTCAGCCAGGCCAAGTCAGTACACGGAGCAGGATCCTGAGACGCGCCGGTTCGGAACACAGAGCAGGGTCGTCAGTCACGCCGGGTCGGTACACGGAGCAGGAACGTCAGCCGGGCCGGGTCAGAACAGAAAGCAGGAACGTCAGCCAATCCGAATTGGTGCACAGCAGCAGCAGGAACGAGACTAGAGAGTGGTCAGACAGTCCGGGGTCATACACTGGATCAGAACAACGATACTAGCGCCAGGCATCAGGTACACCACGAAAGGGCACTCGCAGAGTGACAGCCCAGGGTATATAAAGGCTGTCACTAGGAGGAGCAGTACAGGCAGCCAATAGGAGCATAGAATCAGCCATGATTGACAGAATGTCACCCAGATCATGGGTGCCGTGATAACGTGCTGCCGTTGTTCCTGCCCCGTTCCTGACCTGGTTGGCAGTCCTGTCATTCCAGTGGTCGTCCTGGCTTGTCTGCTGTTCCTGCTGCTGTATCCTCACTGTCATCATCTGGCTGCTGGGTCGCCTGGGCGACATTCTGATCACTGGTTTGCTCCACATTCACCGGTTGCTGATTCCGCTGTATAGGACCGGTTGGGCTTCACAGTTGTCCAGTACGCGGTACTGGTTTACTCCACATTCACTGGTTGCTGATTCCGCTGTATAGAACCGGTTGGGCTTCACAGTTGTCCAGTACGTGGTACTGGTTTACTACACATTCACCGGTTGCTGATTCCGCTGTATAGAACCGGTTGGGCTTCTCAGTTGTCCAGTACACGGTACTGGTTTACTCCACATTCACCGGTTGCTAATCTCTCTGTATAGAACCGGTTGGGCGTCCCTGTAGTCCAGTACGTGGTACTGGTTTTATCCACATTAACCGGTTGCTGATTCCGATGTATAGAACCGGTTGGGCTTCACAGTTGTCCAGTACACGGTACTGGTTTACTCCACATTCACCGGTTGCTAATCTCTCTGTATAGAACCGGTTGGGCGTCCCTGTAGTCCAGTACGCAGTACTGGTTTTATCCACAATAACCGGTTGCTGATTCCGCTGTATAGAACCGGTTGGGCATTCCTGTTGTCCTATACACGATTCTGGTTTACTCCACTTTCACCGGTTGCTAATCTCGCTGTATAAAACCGTAGTAGTCCAGTACGCGGTACTGGTTCTTCCTTATCTACCGGTTGCTGATTCCGCTTATAGAACCGGTTGGGCGTTCCTGTCATCCAGTACGTAGTACTGGTTTACTCCACATTCACCGGTTGCTGATTCGCTAGTGTAGAACCGGTTAGATGCTATTGTTGTCCTATACTCCATACTGGTTTACTCCTCATTAACTGGTTGCTGATTCCGCTTATAGAACCGGTTGGGTATTCCTGTCTTCCAGTACGTGGTACTGGTTTACTTCACATTCACCGGTTGCTGATTTGCTAGTATAGAACCGGTTAGATGCTGTTGTTGTCCTATACACATTACTGGTTTACTCCACATTACGGGCTGCTGATCCATCTATATAGAACCGGTTGCTATACTGTTGTCCAGTGCGGTACTGGTTAATCCTTCAGTCACCGGTTGCTGCTGCCTCCATTATTGAACCAGTTTGTTTTCCCTGGTTGTGAGACTGGTTTGCTCCACCGTTCCATCTTATGCTGCTGTTCCGTCTATTCAGCATTTGTGGAGCTGTCCTGTCCTCCTTGCTGCTTTGCTCGGTATTTTGGCTAGGCTGGTTAAGCCATATTCAGACTGATTGTTACCCTCCAGACTGCCTTGCCCAGTAGACCGGTAGAGCCTACCATGCTGTATCTTGCAAATACTACTTTTAATCCATTATGTATATGTGATATATGTGTATATTCAGGACCCGTGAGGGTTCCCATTAAACTTTTCAATAAAGTTTGATTTTTATCTTACTCTGTGTCTGAGAGTCAAAACAAACCGTGACACATCCTTCCTGATGTCAAGGTTTTCTTCCAGGGCGTTGCTCATACTCGTCCTGCCTTCAAGATTCCTGTTCCTCCATGGGATCTTAACTTGGTTTTGGGCATTCTTCAACACCCTCCTTTTGAGTCTTTGGCTACTATTCCTCTACACCTGTTGACGTGGAAAATGGCCTTTCTCCTGGCGATTGCGTCTGTCCGCCGTGTAGCGGAGTTACATGCTCTGTCCTGTAAACCATCCTGTTTGGTGTTTCACAAGGACAAGGTGGTGCTTCGCACCTCTCAGGAGCTTCTCCCGAAGGTGGTTTCGGAGTTCCACATCAATCAGGAGATTGTGGTGCCCTCTTTCTGCCCTGACCCCACCTCTGACAATGAGAGGGATCTCCACTTGTTAGACGTGGTGCATTGTCTCAAGTTTAACCCCTTAACGACAGATGACTTACCAGGTACGTCCCGCAGAAACTGTCACTTAGTGACAGAGGGCGTACCTGGTAAGTCACGGAAGTCCGCGTCTCCGTGCGGCTGCACGCCGCTCGGAGACTCAGGACTTCTTTGAAAAAAAAAAAAAATGTTCGGCGGGCGTTAACGTGACAGCCGCGTACGAACGCGGCTGTCACTAAGGGGTTAATGTACATCGCAATGAGTCTATCAGGCAATTTGACGTGCTGTTCGTCATTCCTGAGGGTCCCTGGGCAGGAAGGTCTGCTTCCAAAGTGACTATTGCGTCCTGGATCAAGTCCACCATTCGTAAGGCTTACGAGCTGAGGAAGAAACCTGTCCCCTTTCGGGTCACGGCTCATTCTACAAGGTCTATTGGGGCCTCTTGGGCTTACAAGAATCAGGCCTCCGCTGATCAGTTGTGAAGGTGGTCACTTGTCATCTGTGCACACCTTTTTGAAGCACTACCATGTTGATGTGCTGGCATCGCCAGCTTTGGGAGGAAGATCTTGGAGGCAGTCTTGCCTGTCTAGGATCTTCTTCGGTTTTTGGTGCTTCCTTCACTTTTGAGCCCTGTTGACACTTAATTGTTTTGTTGGGCTATCTCTGACCTGATGCTTCATATCTGCTCTGGTGACTTTCGGGGCCTTGTGTCTGGTCCTTGCCTTACTTCCCGTCTCTGGGAAACTCAATGGTTGGACATCCCATAGTTACCAGTAACCTGTATTGGACGACAGAGAAAAGAGGATTTTAGTTTTACCTGTTAACTCCTTTTCTCTTAGTCCGTACAGGTTACTGGTCTCCCACCCTGTCAAGGGACCATGCTTGGCTCTCCTGTGGCAGACCTTGGGGGTCCCTCGGGGTCATGCTCACAGGAGTATTCTTTCCCTTCACTATCTAGTCAATACTTAGTGTCTCAAATCTTTCTGGAGCTGGTTGGCTAGCTGCTATCAAGGGAAGGTAGGCTCCACCCCCTGCATACAATTCTAGAATTGTTCCTGCCTACAATTAAAAGGGTGCATCGCCTACCCAGAGTTACCATTAACCTGTATGGACTAAGAAAAGGATTTAACAGGTAAGACTAAAATCCTCTTTTCGATGCCCTGGCTGAGTGAAGGAGGTTCTCACCCAAGATTTGACGGTACATGGCCCCATCCATCTTCCCTTTGATGTGGTTAAGTTGTCCTGTCCCCTTAGCAGAAGAGCACTCCCAAAGCATAATGTTTCCACCTCCATGTTTGACGGTGGTGATGGTGTTCTTGGGGTTATAGGCAGCATTCCTCTTCCTCCAAACACGGCAAGTTGAGTTGATGCCAAAGAGCTTGATTTTGGTCTCATCTGACCACAACACTTTCACCCAGTTCTCCTCTGAATCATTCAGATGTTCAGTGGCAAACTTCAGATGGGCCTGTGCATGTGCTTTCTTGAGTAGGGGGACCTTGCGAGCTCTGCAGGATTTAAGTACTTCACGGAATAGTGTGTTACCTGTTGTTTTCTTGGTGACTATGGTCCCAGCTGCCTTGAGATCATTGACAAGATCCTCCCGTGTAGTTCTGTGTTGATTCCTCACTGTTCTCATGATCATTGAAACTCCACGAGGTGAGATCTTGCATGGAGCCTCAGACAGAGGGAGACAGAAAGTTATTTTGTGTTTCTTCCATTTGTTAATAATCACACCAACTGTTGTCACCTTCTCACCAAGCTGCTTGGCGATGGTCTTGTAGCCTATTCCAGCCTTGTGTATGTCTACAGTCTTATCCCTGACATCCTTGGACAGCTCTTTGGTCTTGGCCATGGTGGAGAGTTTGGAATCTGATTGATTGATTGATTGATTGATTGCTTCTGTGGACAGGTGTCTTTTATACAGATAACAAGCTGAGATTAGAAGCACTCCCTTTAAGAGAGTGCTCCTAATCTCAGCTTGTTACCTGTAGAAAAGACACCTGGGAGCCAGAAATATTGCTGATAGATAGGGGGTAAAATACTTATTCCACTCAGTAAAATGCAAATCAATTTATAACTTTTTTGAAATGCGTTTTTCAGGATGTTTTTGTTGTTATTCTGTCTCTCACTGTTCAAATAAACCTACCATTAAAATTATAGACTGATCATTTTTTTGTTAGTGGGCTTATTCTTCTACAAAGAATAAGGTGGTGTGGTATCCCTTAGCACAATTGTGGTAATACTGGCCCAACACAGAAACATATTATCATAAAGTTCTACAATGTATATAAATATTGTTGGTTTATTTTTAGGCATTAGGGTACTTTTAAGCATTTAACTGCTTTAGGAGAGGTGAGTGAATAAAGTGAATGAATCTATATAACTCACCTTTGCTAATACAGGGAAACCTTTACATTCTGGCCTGTTAGTGGTAATTCAGGACAAGTCTGAAAATCACTTACTTGTTGCGCAGAGTATAGCAATTTTGTATATTCCAGTGTAAGGAGACATAATTATGTAGTTCATTAATAGAATATCCCAGTGCATGGAGAGATAACAATGTAGTTAATTTGTAGCATATCCTAGTGCACAGATAGATAACAATGTAGTTAATTTGTAGCATATCCCAGTGCATGGAAGGATAAATTTGTAGTTCATTTGTAGCATATCCCGTTTCACTGATAGGTAACTATGTAGTTAATTTTGTAGCATATCCTAGTGCATGGAGAGATGACTATGTGGTTCATTCGCAGCATATCCCAGTGCACGTGAGATGACTATGTAGTTCATTCATAGCATATCCCAGTGTAAGAGAGATAACTATGTAGTTCAGGGCTCCAAATTTCCACTCGTCACTAGCCAATGGTGAGTGAAAATTTAGCCCTGGCGAGTAGAAATTCAGTCCTGGTGGGTATGTTATGGCTTGCAGTGGCAAGTAACTTTTCAGGTCTCGCTAGTAGCAAAGGACTTCCAATTTTAAGCCCTGATGTAGTTCATTCATAGCACATCCCAGTTCACAGAGAGATGACTATGTGGTTCATTTGTAGCATATCCCAGTGCACAAGAGATGACTATGTAGATCATTCGTAGCATACCCCAGTGCATGGAGATATGACTATGTGGTTCATTCGTAGCATATCCCAGTGCATGGAGAGATGACTATTTGGTTTATTCTTGCATATCCTAGTGCATGTAGAGATGACGATGTAGTTCATTCGTAGCATATCCCAGTGCATGGAGAGATGACTATGTGGTTCATTCGAATCATATCCCAGCGCACGAGAGATGACTATGTAGTTATTTCGTAGCATATCCCAGTGCATGGAGAGATGACTATGTGGCTCATTTCTAACATATCCCAGTGCAAGGAGAGATGACTATGTGATTCATTTGTAGCATATCCCAGTGCAAGGAGAGATAATGGCGAAAGACTTGGATCTGCTAGGACCGTTGGTTGGCTTTACTGGAGAAGAGAACATATTGCGAATCAACAGAAGACAGCTGCTGTTGCACCTGGATGAATTGGCCACATATTGTCTTCCCTCAGAATTCACACTCCAACTTGGCAAGATGTTAACAGATGAAGACATGCTGGGGTATACAATACATATATTTCTATTACTTTACCTGGCTATGTATCTGTATGTCAGTTGATATCTGTGTACCCATCACAATGAGCCTCTTGTAAAATCCTGGATGCAGGAAATGTCTCCAACACATTGCCAAGCATCCAAGGGGATAATCCTTTGAGCGCCAGAGAGGTATCCAACAATGGAATGCGTTGGATACATATCTGGAACTCAGGGGGTTAAAGGAACACTAACACAACTTAATACTATCCTCCTACTTACCATACTAGTTCCAGAAAATCCTAATCGCCATTATGAATTTTGACCTTGCTGTTTTGTTCAGGTGATACCATCCGGGATGAACTGAACATATTAGCTGCTGAACCAAGGTAGAAGGGGAACATTCACAGTGACTATTAGTCACAGTAATGTTAGTGGAGAGTTATTACAATTAGATTACCTATACTTTTTTATCTTAATCTTCAATTATTTTTTTTTACACTTCTACATAACTGGTATCGAGCGCCCATGATTTCTGTTTCCATTGAGTTTTTGCCATTTGAGCAACAAAGCTTCATCTACAATACAGTGTTACATTGAGATATTTGTGTGCTGTAATAGATTGAATGACCTGTGTGCTGAATGGTCTGTGTGCTGTAATAGACTGAGTGTTCTGTGTACTGTATTATTGATAAACTGATTACTGTGTGTACTGTAATAGACTGAGTACTGTGAGTGCTGTAATAGACTGAGTGCTCTGTGTGCTGTAATAGACTGAGTGCTGCGTGTACCGTAATAGACTGAGTGTTCTGTGTGCCGTAACAGACTTAGTCTTCTATGTGTCATAGTAGACTGAGTCTTCTGTGTGCCGTAATAGATTGAGTGTTCTGTGTGCCATAATAGATTCAGTCTTCTGTGTGCTGTACTAGACTGAATGTTCTGTGTGCTGTAATAGATTGAGTGGTCTGTGTTCTGTAAGAGAATGAATGTTCTGTGTGCTGTAATAGACTGAGTGTTCTGTGTGCCGTAATAGACTGATTCTTCTGTGTGCCATAATAGATTGATACTTCTGTGTGCCGTAATAGACTGATTCTTCTGGGTGCCGTAATAGATTGATTCTTCTGTGTGCCATAGAAAGAGTCTTCTGCGTGCCATAATAGACTGAGTATTCTATGTGCTGTAATACACTGAGTCTTCTGTGTGCCGTAATAAACTGAATCTTCTGTGTGTCGTAATGGACTGAGTCATCTGTGTGCCGTAGTAGACTGAGTGTGTGTGTGCCGTAATAGACTGAGTCTTCTGTGTGCCGTAATAGACTGAGTCTTCTGTGTGCTGTAATAGACTTAGTGCTCTGTGTGCCATAATAGACTGAGTGTTCTGTGTGCTGTAATAGACTGAGTGTTCTGTGTGCCATAATAGACTTAGTGTTCTGTGTGCCGTAATAGACTTAGTGTTCTGTGTGCCGTAAAAGGCTGAGTCTTCTGTGTGCTGTAATAGACTGAGTGTTCTGTGTGCCGTAATAGACTGACTCTTCTGTGTGCCGTAATAGATTGATTCTTCTCTGTGCCATAGAATGAGTCTTCTGCGTGCCATAATAGACTGAGTGCTCTGTGTGCTGTAATACACTGAGTCTTCTGTGTTCCGTAATAAACTGAATCTTCTGTGTGCTGTAATACACTGAGTCTTCTGTGTGCCGTAACGGACTGTCTTCTGTGTGCCATAATAGACTGAGTGTTCTGTGTGTCGTAATAAATGGAGTCTTTTGTGTGCCGTAATTGACTTTGAGTCTTCTGTGTGCCGTAACAGACTGAGTGTTCTGTGTGCCGTAATAGACTGTGTTCTGTGTGCCGTAATAGACTGAGTCTTCTGTGTGTTGTAATAGACTTAGTGTTCTGTGTGTTGTAATAGACTGAGTGTTCTGTGTGCCGTAATAGACTGTGTTCTGGGTTCCATATTAGATTTGAGTCTTCTGTGTGTTGTAATAGACTGAGTGTTCTGTGTGCTGTAATAGACTGAATGTTCTTCATGCTGTGATAGACTGAGTGCTCTGTGTGCTGTAATAGACTGAGTTTTCTGTGTGCCATAGAATGAGTCTTCTGTGTGCCATAATACACTGAGTCTTCTGTGTGCCTTAATAAACTGAGTCTTCTGTGTGCCGAAATGGACTGAGTCTTCTGTGTGCTGTAATAGACTGAGTGTTCTGTGTGCCATAATAGACTGTGTTCTGTGTGCCATAATGGACTGAGTCTTCTGTGTGCTGTAATAGACTGAGTGTTCTGTGTGCCATAATAGACTGTGTTCTGTGTGCCATAATGGACTGAGTGTTCTGTGTGTTGTAATAGACTGAGTGTTCTGTGTGCTGTATTTAATAGATGGAGTGCTCTCTGTGTGAATTTAATATTAGACAAAGTGCTCTGTGTGCTGTATTTAATAGATGGAGTGCTCTCTCTCTGTGTATTTAATAATAAACTGAGTGATCTGTGTACTGTATGTCATACCTCCCAACATTTTAACCCCTTAATGACCGGCCACGCAGCGTGTTGTGGTCACTAAAGGACCGCAGAGCATTGGGTTTTTTTTAAATTCGGATTCTGGACTCCCCAAACGGCGTGCAGCTGTGGGGGGAGGCCGGAATTCCATGACGGTCATAGTACGTCATGGGTCGTTAACTCAGATCTACCCATGACTAACTATGACCATCAAGGGTCGTTAAGGGGTTAAATGGCCAAAGAGGGACAATTTTGTTGCTGGTGGCGTGGCTGGTGGATGGGGCACTACAGAGAATTTTTAAGGTTATTTGATGAACTAGTGGCTCCAACAGCACCAACTAGCATCCATAAGGCAATGTTTTTAATATAATGCTCTCTATGGGAGAACTTGCGCCCCATAGTGATAGGAACAGCACCACCTGGTGTATAGAATAGAAAATAGCAGTTTAATTAAAAAAGAACCCCTAGAACATAAATATTTTGTTCATAAAACAAAGTTTACTGCTTCTTTATAGCCCATCCTTTTAATTAACACAAATCATTATGAGTCATCTCTCACATATATTATTATCCCCCAGGCATCCAACTCGGTGGACAAAGAAAGATATTGAACACGTTGGAAGGCTGATCTTCTATCTGACAACTGAAAACATTCATTCCCTTCCCAAGGTAGGGGGAAGAGCTTTTTATGTATTAACCCTTTGAATGCCAGAGGAATGCCACTTTGGGCACCTCTCTGGTGCTCAAAAGTTTAATAAAGAAACACAATTAAAATTAATTTGGGTTATGTGTGCATGAAAAACCTATAGACCAATTAGCATCTCGTAGGTATCTGAGGTCTACATTTCAGTGAGCGATATGGCCAGAGGAGGTAGGCATTCATGTTTTGTGCTGGACTCAGGACCCTAGTTTGCATAAGTAGTCTTGAAGGTGTCTCACACGTGATGGTACAGAAATGGCATTAAACTGTAAGAAGTAAGAAACAAAGTAAACTGTAAGAAACAAAACATTTCTTAACAGTAGAGAAATGGCCAATAATCTTAATAAATGAACTGCCTTAGATTGTGTCACTCATTCCATGCCTGCACAAACAAACATAATTAAATAGTGACTTGTACAAGAGTAATCCCAATGTCTATACATGCATTAGAAAAGCACATTTAGGAGTAAATTTTAGTGAGCTAGAATGTGTTTATGTGATCTGAAAACCTGACATTGTTCTCTTTTCATATGCTATTTAACCCCTTGGATGCTAGAGGCATTGCCAGTGTAATGCTTCAGAATGCATTGGTGCCCTCTTTAACATCCATGAGGTTAGATCAGGCGTGGGTACCCTGAGGCCCTTCAGCTGTTGAGGATGACTATTCTCATCATCCCTGGGCAGTGGCTGTCCAGGGATGATGGGAACTGTAGTCCTGAACAGCTGGAAGTCCTCAATTTGCACAAGCCTAATATAGATTAGGGTAATATAGATTATTGGTAAAAATTAAATAGTTCCACTAGAGCAAATGATCTTAGTACCTGCTGTGCTAAACAACCATGATCTGTCCATATGTTTGTACTGAGCATATAACATGTGTAAGTGTATCTCCAGGATGTTTTGGGTCGGGACACTCTGGAATGGCTGTTGGACAGTCAGCGACAGTGGGAAGAGAGTGAAATGGGGAAGATCTGTAGGAAGCAAAGTGCAAGTCTTCAGGACAAAATGAGGAGAAACAGGATGATCCTGACATCTACCATCACAAAGACAAGTTTTAGAGGAATCCGAGGTGACAAATCCACTTAATGTACGTAGGGCCTTATTCATCAAGCTAAAGAGATGCCATCTGGAGCAAACCAACTGCCCCACAGGGGACAAATAAAAGTACCCTTTGGTTTAAATTGGGCTTTTAACCCCTTTAATGCTATAGAGGTTTCCAGTGCATTGCTTCACAATGCATTAGATACCTCTCTAGCATTAAAGGGTTGAAAATCCTCATTTACATCAATGGGAGTTTGTGGAATTAAAATTACTACCCTATGGTGCAGTTTGTTTGCTCCATAATTCTATTTACCTTGCTGAATAAAGGCCATAATATCTGTTTTGTTTTTGGAGATTAATCCTTGATTGATTTTTAAATTAAAAATCCACCCCACACCCTCTATTTCTTGCCTAAATCTTGGATCTAGGGGTTATCATGCTATGGCCAGCACAGAGGATCCCATTCCTGGTGATTATAACATTTTATGACACCAGAGTCATATGATAAGAAGTATCCATCTCCTGGTTTTATTGTAGCCTCCTTTTGGCTGTTAGAATCAAGGAATTATTGGTAGCCATAATGAACTTCCTGAAGTGTTAAGGAAGAGTAGTACCCAATAAGGTAAATGTTTGTACTTAGCCTTTCCAGGGGTTATTTCAGCCTGGTTATGCCAAGTTGATTACATTTTTTTTGCCCTGATAATTTCATGTAACAATGCGCTGCAATGATGATCTCATACAATACTCTGTTGGTATCAGATACAGTTGTATTACCCTGCTGATCTCATGTAACACTCTGCTGGCTTCATAAGTTTTTGTAATGCCCTGCTGCTCTCATGTACAACTCTGCTGTACCGATGTATTAATGCGTTGCCCTGCTAGTCTCATGCCATATATCATGTCTTAGTAAATGAGACTCACTCTGACAGTGAGTCTTATATTTACGTGCATGTCATGTACAATTTATACTAACAATTGATCTAAATATGCAAGATACAAATAAAAGAGATAACATCACAAATAAAAGAAAATAACATCACTCATGACCATCTATGTTGTTGAGAAGTGCAGAAAAGATGTTGTGGCCTGTGCGGTATTGATATTGGTCATCCCTCCATAGAGCCTATACCTAGCTGTTCAGACATGAGGATAACTCTCCCCTCGGCATGGGCTGCTGTACAGATCAGCTGGATGTCTCTGTCAGAGTTTGAAGACTGTCTGGGATTAATTAGTCAAGATATTGACTTGACTGCCGACCAAGCAAAAGCTGCTCTAGCCAAAACTAAACAGGTAAATTAATTTATGAATGTTTGACATGTTGGATGTTCTAGTGTTCGGTGCATTTGGGGACATCTATGATATCCAAGAACTCTTACAGTACAGTAGTACAGTATTGTTATCCAGATCCTTATTTATAAAAAAAAATTAAGATATGTCTTTAGTGACTTAAAGTGAGTCTATGGACTCATTTATGCTTGAATTAAATGATACACTTCCTAATATTAACTCCCCTTTCACCTTACTATGGACAGAAAATCCTTGGGTCAAGATATAACAGTTTAATTCAGTCCTGGATATTATAACCATGGAGGCAGACATGACCGTTGCTAGCAGGAACTCAGGACCTGCTCACCACACTTGATTCAAGTTCAAGTTGGCTCATGCACTCTGGATGCCGGCGACTGTCATATCTGCCTCTGTGACATGATATCCAGGACTGCTTGACTATGATATCTATTGAACAAAAGCACATACGCAAATTTCGTAGGGGCCATTGGGACTTTTTGGCCACAGTAACGTATGTGGGGGGTTATTATCAGGAGGTGTTACTTTTCCTTCAACCCTTTCAGTGGCAGAGAGGTATCCAACACACTGAGATGCGTTGGATACCTCTCTGGCACTCAAATAATTAAATGACAGTATGGACATCTGCAATGCATTCTCGTATGATCATAGTATGTCACAACTCTATTATAAATTGTTAAAGGGCAATCACATTTTATTATGTGTGCTCCAGTGGGAGAAGACTAAGTAAAGATGCCTGGGGCTGCACTGGCAGACACTCAGGGGGTCAGAACTGTGACCCCTTGGCTAGAACACAACCGGGAAGTCTGTGACTCCTGGCCACAAACTCCCGAATTGCATGTGCATCATATACTGAACTGATGTGTCTGACTGCCAAGCCTGATACAACTGGTCTATAGGAAATTGTATCACACAGGATAGAAAATTGTTCTGCTTCCCTGTTGTTATGCTGGGGCTGGCAGTGAAGCTCCATTGAGTGCCAGAGAGTTATCAAAGCATTGCACTGCAATGCGTTCAATACCTCTCTGGCACTCAGAGGATTAAAGACTCAGCTAAACTGTTAGTTACATGATGTTCACATGGGACATTTGTCTGTTGCATTGTATGTGAGAGCTTTAGACTAGTTTCCAAAGAAAATGATAGTAAAAACTTAAGCAGCTGGAGGGGGTTATGCACTAAGGAATGCTAAAGAGGTGATAAAGTGGACTTTTCCAGTGATATCACTTCTCTAATTACAATGTTATTCTATGGAGCCTATGTACTAAGATCTCCAAATGTGGAGAAATCTTAGTGCACAGGCTCCATAGAATAATAGGAACTGGAGAATTGATATCACTGGAGACGTTATCTCCACTTTATCACCTCTTTATCATAACCTAGTGAATCTCCCCCTTAGTATCCTTGTCTTACTCATTAGGAAAAGCCCTACAGTGTACGTTATTTATAATGAAACATTACTGTTTCTTTAAAGGGGAACTATATCTACAGGAATAAGAACCTATTAGTTGATTTAACAGACATACTTACCTAGGTAGGTGTCCTATATAAAGCAACCAATACAGATATAACCCCAATTATTGGAGATTTTTCTGTGTTAAATACACCTCTGTGTTATATCAAAATATGTGTAGTTTCACAAAAATCATATTTAATTAAAAGGAAAGTGCATAACGTGAAATCACAACTGGTTACAAGGTGCAATAATCCTGGTCACATCTGTATATCTGTTTGTTTTTATGTTTTGTACTAATTTTCTGTATTTGCTTAGCTCCATGTAAGGCTGATTTTCCATTACACTTCCTCACAACAAACAATAGGCATAACATTCTGAATAATAAATTCCATAGAGAAAAACCCCACACACGATTATACGGTCTTTTTTTCTTTATGGAAAATTGCAAATTGAAAATAACAAGCAGAAGAATACAACAATGATCTTATTTTAAAAAAGGGTATATAGATATACTTGACTTCGCTATATGGAGAACACCTACGTTGATAAGTGCTTGTTTAAACAAACTAGAGTCCCTTGTTCCTACAGGTGTTGGTCCCCTTTTAAAAAGATAATGTCCAGTTCTGATACTCTGATTTTATGTATCTGACAGCTGTTTGGTCCAGTTAAAACCATGAGTTTGGTGCAGATCCTACAGGTGGGCCACCTAATCACACACTTGAATGACAAAGAACTGCAGGAGATGGCAATCTCAGACTGGGGAGTGGTGTCTGTTCTGGGCAGGATGGAAAACTGGACTCCAAAACAGGTTTGTCTTTCTGAATAGAAAAGAGAGAGAGAGAGAAATTATGTTATTATTCTTAAAGTGGACCTGTCACCTTAAGATAAGTTTAGTTCATTTTAAGTATAAGTAAAACTGCCTATATGTTGCATTTGCCTTTTGTAATATAAATAGCTTTTGAGAAAAGAATAAACATCTGTAACATTTTACATTTGACATTGTCTCATCTTTATTTCCTGTGGTGTTGGGCCTTCCATGGTTGCACTTGCATAAACCTTCTGTGGACTAGATTTCTGACCTTATACTGAAAACAGCATTGTCAAGACAAAATAAGCTTTTCTGAAAACTCCTGTCTGGCACCTCTGACTCCTCTTAAAGGGATAGTAATACTTAGTTTTAACTTTATTTTATTTTGTAGGCATTAAAAAAATATGAAGAATGATATGTCTTATCTCTCAAACCTTTATGGTTTTAGAGATATTCACAAGCAAAGTTTCCCCCTCCCACCCCTTTTACCTAGTGTAAGCCATCTCTTCTCAGATGTGGATCTGGTTGTAAGACCAGACAGATAACAACAGGGGACAGTCTTCTTACAGTGAAAACAGTGAAAGCCCTGCCCCCCCTTGACAAGCTTTTCAGGTTTTTCCCTTATCTTAATTGAAGATTGTCCCTCTCTGCAATCTACCTGGGCACCTCCCTTCTGCTTTGGCTGAAAAGTGTTACATCAGTAAAAGGGGCGGGAGGGGGACACTTTGTTATTGAATTATTCTTGAACTACAACTCTGACAGAATTGAAATAACACTCTCCAAAGTCCAAATACTATGATGATTAATTAGAGCTGCTTTTATTATGAAACATTACTATCCCTTTAAGACCCCTCTGATACCCAAGGCTCATAAAGACCTCTTGGATGTCTTTGACAATAAAGTAGCCAACAAGCATTTGCCTCACTGGTTCTACAATTGTCTGATTGACCTGTTACCTGTTTGTTTTTGGTCGTATCTTGCTTTTGGCTGAGCTAGAATTGGAAAATGCTTAAAGAGCGTACATTCAAGAGAATCCAGACAAAGGATTCATCTATAAATCTATGTCACCAGCTAGGGTGGGGCTTTTCTTTGTTGTAAAGAAGGCAAAGACTTTGCAACTACTTGAAGCTTAATAACATCCCCATAAATAATGTACCCTCTCCTACTGATCTCAAATCTTTTAGACCACCTAAAATCTACAACCATCTTCACCAACTATAAGGTGTCTATAATTTTGTTCAAATTAGAGAGGATGATGTGTGGAAATGGTCTTTCACTCCTGGTAAGGGCAAAAGGAATAACTTGCATATTAAAAGTCAGATATTCTCAACTAGGAATGAACCTGCAATACAAATTTGCAGGCTGTATAGGAATGGTGTGTCAACTTTTTTTCTGTTTATTGTGTGGCGATGAAGGTTCATTCTTTTCTTCAGTGTCTGTCCTGTTTCTCCAATGTAGTAACCTCATGTGGGGCATTGTGTACAAGTTATGAGATATACTGCATTTGAAGAGGAGCAAGTGAATGAACCATTAATTTCAAAGTGTTGCTGCGTATTTGGTATTTTTATCTTTGTTGTGCATTGAATGTGTGGACAGGTCTCACATCTTTTTACTCCACAACAGAATTTTCCATTCTTTGTGATTTGCAGCAAATGGCTTTTGACAATAATTTTCTTTAAATTTGGGGGTTGTCTGTATGATATAAGTGATGGATCTGGAAAAATGACTTTTAATCTTTCAACTTTATGGAGGGTTGGTTGTAAGACTTTTGCAATTCTTCACAGGGCTTCCAATTGGGGCTTGTATGTGACCACAGGTGGTACCCTGTTATTCTCTGCCTGTGGTTTGTATTCAAGGAGTGTTTCTCTGTGTATTTGGCTGGCTCTGTGATTGTCTGTTATTCTTGGGTGGTATCTCTGATTCCTGAATCCCTTCCTTAGTGAATGGAGATGCTGGTTCCTGTCTGTATTGTCTGAACAGATGCGGTTGTATCTTATAGCTTGGCTATAGATTATGGCATGCTTGGTATGGTTGGAGTGAAACCTGTCATATCTGAGGTATGATGGTCTGTTTGTGGGTTTGTGATACAAGGATGTCTGTATGTTTTGGTCCTTGATGTAGATCATGGTGTCAAGAAAATGTATGTGTTCCACAGAGTAATTCAGAGTGAGGTTAATGGTTGGGTGGAATTGGTTAAATCTGGCATGGAATTGTGTAAGGTCCTGTTCACAGGCAGTCCAGATTAACAGGATGTCATCTATGTAGCAGAAGTATGCTAGTGGCTTAGTGCTACAAGTGGATAGAAAATCTTGTTCAAGTTTCGCCATGAACAGGTTAGCATACTGAGGTGCCATCTTTGTTCCTATTGCTGTTCCCATATTTTTTTTAGATATAACTCATCTCCAAATTCAAAGTAATTGTGTGTGAGTATGAACCTCGTAAGTCCCAGAACAGTGTCTGTGGGTAGGTCTTGTTGGTACAAAAACTCCTTGCATGCTGCTAGGACATGTTGATGTGGGATATTTGTGTATAAGGATTCAACATCCATAGTAGCCAAAATTGTCCCTTCAGGTACTGGACCTATAGTAGCCAATTTGTTCAGTAGGTCTGTGGTGTCCTGGAGGTAGCTGGCTGTGTTTCTTACCAAGGGCTTTAGGATATTTTCCACCCAGCGAAATATATTTTCAGTTATTGTTCCTACTTCAGAGATTACAGATCTTCCTGGGTTCCCTTGTTTATGTATCGTAGGCAGTAAATAGAATGAACCTGTTTTTGGGGTCTCTGGTATCAGATCCTGAATGTCTGTAGATGTGGAAGTGAACAGGACCTTATACAATTCCATGCCAGATTTAACCAATTCCACCCAACCATTAACCTCACTCTGAACTACTCTGTGGAACACATAGATTTTCTTGACACCATGATCTACATCAAGGACCAAAACATACAGACATCCCTGTATCACAAACCCACAGAGAATAACAGGGTACCACTTGTGGTCACAAACAATCGCCAATTGGAATCCCTGAGAAGGATTGCAAAAGTCTTACAACCAACCCTCCATAAAGATGATAGATTAAAAGTCATTTTTCCAGATCCACCACTTATATCATACAGACAACTCCCAAATTTTAAAAACTGAATTGTCAAGAGCCATTTGCCACAAATCACAAAGAATGGAAAATGGAAAAGATGTGAGACCTGTCCACACATTTAATGCACAACAAAGATAAAAATACCAAATACACAGCAACACTATGACATTAATGGTTCATTCACTTGCTCCTCTTCAAATGCCACCAGACTGTATCCTTTTCAAGAAATATATGGTTATTACCCAGTTTCTTTTCCATATTATGTTCCTACCTCTAATGTCTTGGAGGTTTTAAATGGAAAATTCTCCAATACAGTTAAAGTGGAGAGTGGAGTACCTCAGGGTTCAGTATTAGGTCCGCTGCTTTTTAACATGTTTATAAATGTTCTGGAAATAGATATAGAAAGAAAAATATCAATATTTCCAGATGATACTAAATTATGCAAGGTCATTAATTCAGAACAGGATATTTTCTCTCTACAGAGGGACTTACAAACAATGTCAGATTGGGCAAACATATGGAATATGTAGTTTAATGTAGGGAAGTGTAAAGTCATGCATTTGGGAGGAAACAATTCCAAGGCTACTTATGAACTTAATGGAATCATTTTAGGGGACTCATTGCTAGAGAAAGATCTGGGTATTATTGTCAACTACAAACTTGGAAACAGTGACCAGTGTCAAACAGCAGTAGCAAAGGCAAACAAAATCCTGTCTTGCATAAAAAGAGGTATTGAAGCAAGAGTGGATAACATTATTTTGCCATTATACAAATCATTGGTAAGACCTCACCTTGAATATGCAGTGCAATTTCGGGCACCGGTTGTGAAAAAGGATATACTAGAACTAGAGAGGGTACAGCGGAGAGCAACAAAATTAATTAAGGGAATGGAGGACTTGACATATGAGAAATGACTAAACAAACTTGGTTTATTTACTCTAGAGAAAAGACAACTAAGAGTAGACCTTATCACATTGTACAAGTATATGAGAGGTCAATACAAGGATCTCTGCAGTGAGCTATTTATTTCAAGGCCTGAGCAGGTGACCAGGGGACACCCCTTGAGATTAGAGAAAAGGAGGTTTAAACTTCTGCAGAGGAAGGGTTTTTTTACGGTAAGATCTGTTAAATTGTGGAATTCATTGCCCAGGGAGGTGGTTATGGCAGATACAATGGATACATTTAAGAGAAGATTAGATACATTTCTTTCAAAAGGGAACATACAGAGTTATACTGTTTATCAGTAGGCTGATCAGGAAGGTCTGATAAAGACTAATTTAATTGGTAGCAGGAAAGCTATAACATTCTCAGTTACTGGGGTATGAGGAGAACTTGATGGACTTGTGTCTTTATTCAACCTAATTTACTATGTTACTATGTTTCTGAAAGACTTTACTCCTTGGCGACTTGTCATCCAGCCCTGAATCCTCTCCCAAGCTCAGGCCTCCTATAAATATTCTGCTGATACTAAGAGATAATGAACATCAGACTTATAGGTTGGCAGCAAAGTCTGACTCTCCAACATGAATATTAAGCTGAATGTTCCCTCTAAAAAGCTTGTGGCTAAATTCTTCTGTGTCATGGTTTTGATGAACACTCAGACAAGACTTGTAAGGTTAAAAGAACTTTATTGAATATAAAGCAGAATCAGTAAATACGTTCCCTACCCACACAGGCCCAGAAGAAGACAGTACTAGCACTGCCCACAATCTTACACATGTCAGGTAGGAACAGTATAACAATAAAGTACAAAACTGGTAGCAGGTACCCTAGAGAGCTAGGGTGAGGTGGAGGCAGCGACCTACTGGTAGCGACACGGAGGCCCACGACTCACAGCTACTGGCAGCAAGGACCTTAGAACACTAGGGGTAAACGGAAGCCCGAGAACAACGGATACTGGCAATAGGGACCCTAGAACGCTAGGGTTGACAGAGACACATGGATTGCTAATACTGGCAGCGAGGGCCCAAGAACGCTAGGAGGCCCAAGGTTACACAGACTGGCAGCAAAGACCCTAGAACGCTAGGGTTTACAGTAGGCTCTAGACTACGGGTACTGGCAGCAAGGACCCTAGAACGCTAGGGTAGTATGAGACCCAAGACACACTGCTACTGGCAGCAGAGACCCTAGAACACTAGGGGTGAAATGGAGGCAACAGACCACGGAAGGCAACGGGTGTCCAGGTACTTAGCGTACAGGAGCAAGACCACCACACTACAGCTGGCTCTTGAGCCCTAAGGCTACAGCGGTATATAGGCAGGACGAGACAGTGAACCGGACCTAGAACTCTAGGTGATAGCGAGGTTCAACTATGGTGGAATCGCCCAGAGGACTGCCTAGAACTCCCAACCGGGAGTGAGCCCAGCTAGTGACAATGGTTGCAACGGACACATAAGCAAGGTAATTAGTAACTCAGCCAGCCTGTTGACAGCACGGAAACCGGTACTCCGTAAGTGCACACCGCCAGAGGCGGTTGATACCAGTAAGCACGGTTAGAGCAGCGAGTGCTCAGCCAAAGGTCGACAACGTAAGCGGGTTCTCAACCAATCCAGTCAGCCACGTAGCGGGTTCTCAGCCAGTCCGGTCAGCAACAGATGCAGGTTCTCAGCCAGTCCAGTCAGCAACGAAGCGGGTTTTCAGCCAGTCCAGTCAGCAACGTAGCGGGTTCTCAGCAAGTCCAGTTTGCAACGTAGCGGGTTCTAAGCCAGTCAGGTCAGCAACGGATGCAGCAGAAGTTCAGGATACACAGAAACGTTGTCGGGCAGGCCAGGTCATACACAAACAGAGCAACAGCAGTATCTAGCGCTAGGTTCAGGTACACCACGAAGGGGCGCCCGAATACTGACATGACATGGTATAAAAGGGCTAGCCCTGGATGGAGTCAGGTTCAGGGACCAATAAGAATGTTGCATAGTAAACAAGGAAGTAAGAATGTCGCCATGCCGCAGCCAGAATCACGGGCACCGTGATAATCTGATCTTTTACAATCATTTGCAGATTCATCTCTGTTGTGTTCCAAATGGACTAGCCTCCACACTTTCCTGTTCATACTATATTTAACTCCTCTTTACTCAAGTTGGTTACACCTATTCTCCTTCACAATTGCCTCCCTAATCTTCCTCCCCGTCATGGAGGATGGTTCGGAAGAATTTGAAGCAGAGGCTGTTCATGCATCCCATGGTGTTCAAGGCCAGTTGTTTTACCTTTTCCATTGGAATGGCTATAGGCCAGAGGAACCTCTATGGTGCATGCTACTGGCCTGGTCATTGCCTTCCACCACAAACACTTTGACTGTCCTTGTTTGTCTACCACAAGGTTGTCCTTGGGTAGAAAGCACATCTGTTCACAGGCATGTCTGTTCCATTTCATCCAGATGTGTGCATACAATTGATCTTCAGCTTTTGTGCATGTCAAATCGAGTTTGCAGTTGCATGCATACGTTTTCACACAGTCATGCTCATACATCAGAGCATGATGTTGTGCCAGTCCCACATACAGTAGCATTGTTATGCTCCCTTTTTGTCTATTTATTTCCATTTTCAGCTCAGATATATGCTTATTTGTCTTGGTGTTCAGTTTGCAGTGCTATTTTTGGATTTTCCCCTCTACTTGGAAAATGACTGTGCCTGATCTCCACCTACCCTGACCATTGCCTTGAACTTGACTTCACTTGTACTCAGCCTGCCCTGGCCCTTTGCTTGGAACCGGGCTCTGTCTTTGTCTCTTCCATGACAGTACTGTGCCTCTGTTCCATTTTGGGTCAATTGGTGTCTGCACAATTCTTGGAAATCAACTCCTTGGTCTGAGATGGTGCCTCTACATGGCTCAGAAATTTCAGACTATCCATCCACCAAGGCCCCCTAGTGTCTGCACAAACCTTAGGTCTCAACCCTTTGGTACAAGCAGGTACTTATGTGTGGTGCTCAAGCTGCCTGCTTTTGGAATCCATTCCGGTAAATGTGAAACATCCATACCCTAGGTCCAAACTAAATCAGCCTGTAGGCCATATCAGGCCCATGGGCTGTATTTTGCCCAGACAATGTAGTAGAAACATGAATTATGGGTACACGGTTGTGCTGAACAGGTCAGTACTAGGTTAAAGGAACTAGATTAAATATTAGCTCAGTGTTTTTCAACGTAGTCCAGAACAGGTCAGAATTCTGGGATATCATAGCCTGATTACAGGAAGGGGGGGGTGTAATAAGTGGATCGGTCATTGTGATTGCAAAGTTTGTCCAGAATTACATATGGCTGAATTATAAGAGAACAAATTGTGCCTGATTAAAATTGAAAGAACTTACTAGGCAGAGTATTGAATTTGAGCAAAAAAGACTGGTTGTGGATATGGTTTCCGAAAGAGATGTGTTTTGAGTGATGGTTAGCGAGTTAGGATATTAAGTTTGAAAGAATCCAAAAGATAGGGTGCTGTGCTGGAAAGTCTCAGAGGTAGAACTGAGAGGTGGTTATGAAGGAAGAAGAGAGAAGGAACAGATTTATAAAGCTCTTCGGAGCTGCTTTTTTTTAATTAAGCTAATAACAATTTTAATGACATTTTAATCATTGAAATAATTTATTCACCTTGGATCTTACCAAAAATAACTATCCCCATCTGTGCCCCAGCCAAGACCCAGGCAACTGCAACCACATTTTCACATGGCAACACTATGCCAGTACAATGAGCATACTAATATGAGCTCCAGAACCAGACAGAAGTTCTGCAACTCACTTGCAGACAACATAAGGGAAGTTGTGTTGTCTGACTTTTATAAAAATAAGTAAGATATATGTATTAATTGATTTTCTTATATGTTTTTTTTTTGCATAATTGCAATTTTCAGCAGTTATTGAGCTTATAGAGGCAACCATTAAGCTTTGTAAAATATATCACTGATGCAAAGGGGAGCATAATCAAAAGGATATCATCTCAGCTAAGAAATAAATAGAAGTGGGTTAAGAAGATGTTTCTTTAAAGGACAACTATCATCAAATAGTTGCCCTATCAACAGATCTGCTTCCCTGGGATCATAACTGCTGATTAAGCCTGTGGGTCATGGAAAACCATGGCGGTCGGAAAATAAACCCAGGGTGCGCCTTTTTTATCTCTATGCCTCGTGCAGGACAGTTTCTTATCCTGTGTGATGCAGGATAGTAATGTTTCATAAAAAAGCAGCTCTAATTAATCATCATAGTATTTGGATTTTGGAGAGTGTTATTTCAATTCTGTCAGAGTTGTAGTTCAAGAGTAATTCAATGACAAAGTATCCCCCTCCCGCCCCTTTTACTGATGTAACACCGCTCAGCCAGAGGAGAAGGGAGGTGCCCAGGTAGATTGCAGCGAGGGACAATCTTCAATTAAGATAAGGGAAAAACCTGAAAAACTTTTCAAGGGGGGAAGGGCTTTCATTGTTCTCATAGGACGAAGATTGTCCCCTGCTGTTATCTGTCTGGTCTATGGACTGCATTCCACATCTGAGAAGAGATGGCTTACACTAGGTAAAAGGGGCGGGAGGGGAAACATAAAGGTTTGAGAGAATGCGTTGAGTACCCCTCTGGCATTCAAAGGGTTGAAGTGTTGGCTAACCTGGAAGTCCATATATTTTTCTTTTTTCATTATGCAGACTTTATTGGAGGTATGAAAACATCCAAACAGGACAAAGATCTAGACATACATACTTCATATTGTTACATAACACCTTTGAAGCATATTTAACATCCTCTAACAATGCCTAAATGGATGTACACACAAAAAACAGGAACATAATAATACAGGAAATCAAAGTAATAAAACAGTAGATTGGAAGTGTAACAAGAAAGAATACAAAGGTAAAAGATAAAGAGATAGTGGAAAGAGGGTGCATCAAAGACATTAAGAATTCTGGAATGTGGGAGAGGAAACGCACGCAGGCAGACATGGTAAACACAGCTTTCGGAGCAGCAGTTGACAGGTTGAGCATAGCAATGAAGTCCCACCATTTTATATGTATTTCACCTTTTCCCTAAGGAAGTGAGGACCTAAATCACTGATAATTCTGAAGTGGTTCAGCTCAAGGAGGAAAGGAAAATGGAGACAAGTTAGGATACAGCACAAGCCAAGGATTCCAAGTACGTAGGAAATCAGGCACGTTAGCTATAGCAAGGGCGTAGCATCTTTCATATTCAACCAAGGTAAATCCACTGAGCCAATGTAGGGGATTTCTGAGATTGCCACTGCGAGGGAATAAGGTATGTGGCCACATTTAGCATCATATGGAGGTTACGAGCCTGAAATTTAGGAATTTTATAAAGAAAAGTCATACTTTTATGGAAAAGACAGAATAAGGGGTCCTTCGGACCCAATTTATTTAAAACTTTACAGAGCTGTTGCAAAACTAAGTTCCATTTTCAGACAAGTCCACCAAATGTGAAACAGCGTACCCTTTTGTGAAATACATCTCCAAAATTTGTCAGAATGACTAGGAAAAGTCTTCACCAGCTCATGAGGAGTTCTATACCATCTAGTATACAACTTATAATTTATCTCCCTTGAGGAGCAATCTCTAGCATATTTAAAATACAGTCAAACACAGTAAGCCACTGATCTACAGTAAGAGTAATTTGTAAGTCAGACTCCCATTGAAGAAAGAAGTAAGGTAAAACCTCAGTAATAAATTTAAAGAGAATTTTGTAACTGTGAGATAATGCTGTCATAGGAGGAGTGGGCTTTGTGCAGATCATTTTAAACTCTGATAAGCCTCTAGACATGGATCCTTTGACCTGGTAGTCCATTTCTATTGCTTTCTTTGGACTTCATAAGGTGATTTGTATGAGGCAGCTATATTGTCTCATTCAAAATACCTTTGCTGAGTACCTGCACTTCTTTCTGTTCACCCAGTGATTTTATCATGAGCTGTCTGATGGCTGGCACACATTAGCATCACTAATACATTATTGGTTGATGTTCACAGTGGCTTGCCATTGACTGGATATTGTGATGAGCATTGCAAGTCCAAATGAGCTGCCCATGTGCTTCAGAAAGTGTTGGAAACCTGTTAATTGCACCCAAGAGGTTAGTTATTTAGCGTATGTACTGCAGATGAACAGAGATTGTTGAAAGTCTAATATTTTTTTAAACGGTACTTAAAGCAAACATTTTACAGATAATTTCTCATTAAGAAGAAACAAAGGCACTAAGACTGTATTCATGACCACTTACCTACTTAACTTGTATCTACAGATGAGAACACTGGTGTCCAGCATTCTGCGACAGAACAGCAAGGGGACATCCAGTTTAGATCTGACTGAGCTGACAGCTCTTGGCTATCTTCTCTGTGGCCTGGGAGTAGAGGAGCTAAAGAAAATTAACCGGAAGGAGTTCAGGTTGGTTAATCAGAGTGTTCTCGATTGGGCCCATGAATTGTAAATGACTAAAGTGAACACAAATGCCTAAGTATGAAATGGGGCTATATATTTATTTTCATAAAACCAGTTCAAAGGGATGCAAGCACGTAGAAAGTTTATCAAGTAGGTATTTGGTAAAGGGAGTTAAAAATCTAATCTCTAATATGCTTTGCTTAAAGATCCAAAGCCCATGCTTATTTAACTAAACTTAATAGGTGACTCAGAATTGGTAGTGCAATAATGTATGTAAACTAGAGGTGGGCAACTTGACTCTCCTCAGCTACTACCAGACTACAACTGCTATCATCCCTTGATAGCCATTGGCTGGCAGGGGATGAAGGAAGTTGTAGTCTAGAAGGAGTTGAAGGGCTTTAAGTTGCCCAGCCCTATGTCAGAGATGAAATATCCTTTCTGAATGGAAGAGAGGCAGGTACTAATATTAATACAGTGCTTGCCTTCAGTCTGGTCACTCATTATATGCTGCACAAACAAAAGCAGGAGCACTGTTTTTTTTATACATACTGTACAATAACAAGTTTAAGAATGGATTTTAGGGTCCTACAATCAGATTCATATTTTACAGGTGCTAGACTGTAGTTATGTTGTAAATACATATATATAACTCAATTTATATTTCAGGTGTTAGTGTTTCTATAAAGGAGAACTAACATCTCTTAGTAATAACTAAATTAATAAATGCTAATGGCCCCTAAGAATGTGCCCATGTTTCAGCAGCTTCATTCAGCTACTGACAGTTATTCAAACTATAGGAGGATGTGTACATGAGCCTACTCAACCCTTTAAGGGTGAAAAAATGCATTACAGATATCCCTTAAATGATTAAGATTACCATCTGCAGTGAGCCGAGACTGAGGTCCTGTGATCCTGCTAGCAACTGTCATGTCCGCCTCCATAGACATGATATGCAGGACTGATTGAAGATTTTTTTCTTGCCCCAAGGCGCAAGGTAAAACTCAAAGAGGTCATTTGGATTTTCAGGCTATAGTTAAGTATGTGTGAGGTTATTTTTAGAAGGCAGAAGTTCTTCTTTAATGAATGAAATGGTAACATTGTTGAAAGTCTTGAAAAAAGTTGTGCGGAAGATATTTATAATGTCAATTATAATGTACAGTAACGCACAGCTGTTGGTTGGTTGGGGATGATAGGAATTGTAGACCCCAACAGCTGTAGAGTCAGAGGTTGGTTGTCTCTGTCATAGAGTAGGCAAGTCTGGGTGTGTCCTTTTTAGAAAGTGCGGCCACTACTAACTCAATGTCTCTATGTATGCTCCTGCAGCCAGGCAGCTGTGTTTGTTGGCTCTTTGAAACTGAAATGCTCTGAGGCCCAGATGGAAACCTTAGCAGAGCTTCTAACATCCAGCTCAGCATTCGGATCAGTCAGCAGATGGGGGGCAGAGGTCTTCACAGAGATTGGAACTATTGCAGGTGAACAGAATATTGCTAATGACCATAATTTATCTTGTTCAGTATGCATACCTGGGAACTCTCTGGGCTTGACCATGAGAATCAATGAGCGGTATGCTCAAAAAAGGTGGTATGCCTACTGCACCATAGAGGACAAATTAATGTTTCGATTGATTTAAATGCTGATTTTAACCCCATGTGGAATGTGTATTTCTTCACTATGATGCAGCTGGTTTTCCCCAGCATTGCTTTGCTTGTTTTTTGCATATTGCCTTGTGTTTTTATCTAAATTCCAGGCAGTCCAGCTTTTCTTATGTGGGTTTAAATTTGATAGCTTTAAGTTCTGGAATGTTAAGTCCTCCTTGATGATCGATTGGCAAAGCTTAGTTTAGAACTAGCAGTAAAATATTTTTTTTTATAAAACATATATTGTAGGACTTTTCCTGCCACATAAAACAACAGTATTCCTTTGCAGACAGATACATGTTTCCAGAGTAAACTCTCTTTTAATAAAACAACTGACAGTAATGGGAGAACCATTGATTTGCTCAGCAGGAAATGCCCTATAACATATAGGTTTTCATTAAAAAAAAAGTTTACCGTTCCTTTAATATTTCAAAGATCTCAGGATCTGCTTATTATGAAATTTCCCAAGTGCATATATATTACTGTATGTGAACAGTCTGTGTTACTCATTAATATATTTATTTAGACAGTACACTTACAGTCTAAAGTAGGGGTGAGCAGCATGTGACTCAGCGGCTGTTGAACTACAATTATCATAATTTTCAACCAGCCATTGATTAGCTGAGGATGATGGAATCTATAGGCCATCAACAAACAGCTGGAGAGCCTCAGATTCTATGATCATGAGAAAGCATCTTGGTAGGGGTTGTTGGAAGTGCTAAGGGGTTGGGGAGGTGGGAGTAATCATATATAAAGGGGTTCCTGGGTAGCACACTTCCTTTTTGGACTCTGCAATCAAATAAGTAGCTAGTGTTTGTCTTGTGGCTTACCATGGCTTCTGAAGCTTTATTGGAGGAGGTCCACTTGCTGCTAGGGTTGCCACCTTTTCTTCAAAGAAATACCGGCCATGGCATTCCCTCCATAGACTTAACATTGAACAGAAGCCAATTTTTTACCGGCCTGCCGGTAAAATACCGGCTGGGTGGCAACCCTACTTGCTGCTGGTGTCGGGTGATGGTGGATGGCTACAGGAACAGTGGCCTGGTTTTCATCCATACATGGTCTGTGTGTCTTACTTGATCACTACCACATGCCCAATACATATATTGTAAATCCAACTCCTTTCATAAGGATAGCCCCAAATGCCAGTATCCTGTCACTAGGTAGCTACACTAACCAATCACAATATCAGTTGAAAAGAAAAGATAAATATGTTGTTCTTAGCTTGAAGCTGAAAATAGATGCATTGGAGACCATTTAAAGGGATAGAATTACTTAAAAAATACTAATCCCTATGTTAAAGCCCTTGAATAAAGATGAAAAATATCCCCAGCGGCATCTCTCAAACCCTTATGGTTTGAGAGATAAACTCTTCCAAAGTTCACCCCTGGCTGACATCAGCATTCTAGCTGACAGCCTGGGAATCCGGTCCCGGGACCGTCTATGGCTCTGCAGCAGAGCCAAGATCGCATTAACAAAAAATAAATCCTTCACTTAAAAGGTCTTATACGTGTGCTTGCAAACTTTATTCAAGGGCTTTAACATAGGGATTAGTATTTTTTTAATAATACTATCCCTTTAAGTATAAGGACATTAAGTTGTTGCATAAACATGGTTTAGAAAACTGTAATGGCTTCCTGGCTGTTGTTGGACTTCAAGCGTTAGTAATGTCTAAAAAAAGTTTTTTGCATTTAGAAGAGCTTAAAAAGCTGAGCTAAATGCAAAAAAACGTATCTCTCAAACCCCTATGGTTTAAGAGATACAGGCGTTTAAAGTTTGATTTCTCCTACTGACAGCTGTAAAGCTGTCAGCAGGAGATCCATGTCGGTCGACACAGAGGTGCTTGATAAGTGCTGAGATCTCGTTACTTACACGGAATCCCTTCATTGGAATGGTCTAAAACATGTGCCTAGAATGGTCTAAAACGTGTGCCTAGTGTTCAGACACACGGTTTAGACCATTCCAATGAAGGGATTCCGTGTAAGTAACGAGATCTCGGCACTTCTCAGGCGCCTCCGTGTCGATCGACACGGATCTCCTGCTGACAGCTTTATAGCTGTCAGTAGGAGAAATCAAACTTTAAACGCCTGTATCTCTTAAACCATAGCGGTTTGAGAGATACAGTTTTTTGCATTTAACTCAGCTTTTTAAGCTCTTCTAAATGCAAAAAACTTTTTTTAGACATTACTAACACTTTCAGTTGCCATCATCTTCAGCCATGCAATAGGAATTGCAATTCAACAACTGCTGAAGTGTCCAGATTGCCTGCCCATGGCATAAACATGTTAGAGTTTTCAGACAACCTCAGTGCAATTGACGTGACAATGATTATTATTAGTATGACAATGATTATTACTAGGTCAGTCTAGAAAATAAAGATGTCACATTTACGCTAGCAGTATCCTGTTAGAAAATATTTGGCCCTTAAACTGTTGGAGACTACAGTGTTCATCATATCTGGATAAGGATGGTGGTATTTGAAATCTCCAACAGCCGGTGAGCCAAAGGTTGACTGCACCTGTACTAGGCATTTCTCCTTTATAGATTAGACCTTGTAGTGAAGGATTCAGTTAGTTGATTACAGACATACAGAGTGTACTAGCTGCTTTATACCTAAATCAAATGGGCAACTTTTTTGGAACAACAAATTTCACAGAATAGATATTGTTTGCTATGGGGTAATTAGCATAATGACTTTACAGCTACAATCCATTTCTATCGCATCAAGTCGTGCAAAAAAGTCACCCATGTGGCCAGGCCTTAGGTTTATTCATGGGTATCACTTGAACAGGACAGCAATTTTTGGAGCTCTACTCAGGAGGCCTGGTTTCCTTTACTTGTTACTAAGGAGGCATGGCAGAGGTGCGACTAGCGCAGAGCCACTTGGATGTCAGCCATTGATTGGATCGTTTCTTTGAACAATCCAACAAGCCATCGGTTCATGTGAATGATTAGCATTTTTGTAAGCTGTATGTTGTGTGGAAAAATTGTTCATGTGTACAGCCCAATACAGAGTTGTGTGTTACAATGTTGTGCATTTAGCAGAGCATAAGGAATGATGCATAAACAATGGCCGGATGACCTTTTGCCTTGTTGTTGGAGATGAACAACAAATATGGCAGAAATAGACATTTACAATCACAAACCAATCTAGCCTATGTCTATCATTTTAACAAACTCTTTTTGTAAATCAATAGCTGGCCTTCCAGACATTGTTCTGTCTTCTATGATAAGGGATCAGATTGAAGGATTAACCCCCGATGCCATCTCCATTATTCCAGCACCAAAGTTTGCAGTAAGTAAAATGTCTGTTTTGTTCATCATTTTTGTCATCTATCAAATTAAAATAATTATTTCATCAAGGCCATCTTCCAGCTATTTATGAAGTCTGCTATTATAGGATAGCTTCTATTTAAGGACAGTGTTTCCCATAGCACAAAGGTCTTTTTGTTTGGATGTACAATCCTATATTGCTTTCTAGAGCTCAGGAAAGACCTTTGAGGGATTCAGTATCACAGCTATGATCTCATAAAGTGTAGCATGCCCCTTAACTGGCATCTACCTTCATGATGACGGATGTGCTGCAATTCTACATCGCTATGTACAAATGCATCACACAGTTGTAGTTGTACATCACACATCTGAAGGCAGTGAGGTTTTAAATTTGTAGTATTGTTAAAATAGCATTGTCCCAGCATTGATGCTGATTTGATTTATGTACTGTATATATATGACAAAGACAGCTGAACAATTCTGGTGCAGACCAACACAGAGGACACATAAAAATGCACATTCAATTTAATGGTGCTTTTAACACTAGGAATGCATTTGAGACATTTCTAGTATTCAAGGGGTTAAAAAAACCTCAGTTTAAACTCTTTGGAATGTCCCTTACAGCTCAGTTAGTTTGTCTCTGAAGAGCCGCATTATCTTTACACATATGAACCAATGTTCTTTAAGGGATAGTATCGCCTAACAAGGAATTATGTGTGTGGGTATATACATACAGAATATGTATGCATTACAAGGTTTATCCGGCAAGTAAAACAAGGATACTCCCACTGCTGAGAGACATGATTTATTCAAAAAAGTTATTGCAGCTGCACACTAAGCATTGTTACCCCTTTAAACTTGTTCTAAAGGATCACAGGCCATATGGCAGCTACTGGGTGAAATATAGTGTAATTTTCCCAGGCACAGTGTGTAGCCGCACATAAAGAACATTTAGCAGTGATTTAGTAAGAACATTAAACATGTTTCCCACTACCCTGCTGCTCAGTGTTTAATCATTTAAATTATACTTAACTCTCTTGAGAGTCAGAGAATTCCATACATTTTAGAATACTCCCCGGTACTTAAAATGTTAAGATTAATGAATCATTCTGAATGGTTTCCCTAACATTAAAATATAAAAATATAACTCTGAATATGTTCTAGGTGTCAAGTTCTTGAAGGAGCCAACAATCTCGTCTGTGATTACAGATAAATTCTAAAATATTTATCAATGGATTTCTAAAGCAGAACACTATATTTGTATTTGCAATTAAAGTTATATGATGTAACTGTATCTCTCCCGACCTCACTTTTGCTTGAGAGACTACCTCTGTAAGCAATATTGAGTAAACAAGCAAACAGTGACAGGTTATTTTTCATGTCAGGTTGTGTTCAGCCCGGCTCAGCTTTCCTTCTTCACTAGCGATCAGGCCATGGCTGTGACGCAGGAGCAGTATGTCCATCTCAGCTACCAACAACGTCAGGCTCTCTCTAGTGCACAGTATGAGGGGGAAGTTCATCAAGATCCCAGAGGTGAGAAACTCACATTAAAAGAACGCTAATACTAAAATGCAAATTGATAGTATGGGCAAGTATTATATATGTTGAATGGTTCACAAAGGTTTCAGTACTTTATTAGAAATTTTGATGCATGACATTACGAATGTTGTTTTTGAGAAGGGTGGGGGAAGCCATTTTGCCATGTCTTTCTCACTTCCTGTTAAAGACATTGTGCTCTTTTGACTGACATGAATCATGCCTAAGAATCACACGGTGGTTGAATTGACTATCAGTCATGTGATTCATTTATGAATGTCTGATTATAATGTATCATGAATGGGTATGTTTTGCGCATAATGTACTCTTGAACCTGAGCAATAAGGTATAACTCCTCCATTGATGTGTGTAGACTAAACGTTAATTCCTTTCGATAAATGGTACAGTTTTAAAATAGAAAAAAGGTGATAATATTGAATGCAAAAAGGGTAATTGACTGGTTTGTAAAACGCCAGCCATTTTGTGAGACAGTGGGCCTTATGTTCAAAAGAAATTTGGAGTAAATCTGGAAAACAACTTCACCAAGGCAGAGCAACAGAAAAATAAAAATAGTCCACATTGAGTTTAAAAAGGATTTTAACCCCTTGAATGCTAGACATCTCCAAAACATTGCTTTACAAAGCAATGCACTGGAGATCTCCTTAGCATCAAAAGAGAATAAAGAGGAAAAATTCAGGAACAAATCAGCTTCACCATAAGAGTTAAACCTTTGAGCACTGCAATGCATTGCACACCCCTCTGGCACTCAAAGGGTTCAACAGAAATTACTTTAACATGAGTGCCAGAAGGGCATCTGCTTTGGACACACCTCTGGCATTCAGATTGCTAAGTGGGACTTTTTATGCATAACATGCTAGTAATAGTGTTCATGACAGATCATTGTTTTGTAGCGCTTCCAGTGACGTGTGAATCTGTCTCATTTTCTCTGTGTACAGGTGAGAATAGTGCAAGACCACTCATTGGATGGACCTCTCTTCCTTACCTCTTGGCAGTCATCCTGTTCCTTATGTGACCTTTGTTTTCCCAGCCTAGCTGGTTGATTTTTGGAAAAGTTTTTGTAAAACGAGCTTCAATGTAAATTTTTAATAAAATTCTAGTGCTGTTCTAATATGACTAAATCAACCCAAAGAGATGATTATTTTGTTAGTTCTGTTGATATAAACTCTCCTCTTTATCTCAATACAGTTGAAACCTTATACAGAAAGAATAAGCTGATGGTTTCTGGATCAAATCAACTGTATAAAAGTGGGAAATTAAAATTTCCATTAATATAAACAGGGATTTTAACCCCTTAAATGCTAGAGTTATCAATTGCTTTGTGAAGCAGTGAACTAGAAACTGTTCAAGCATTCAAGGGTCAAAAATTCCCACATATAACCAAGGGGAATTTTAGGAATTTTTATTTGATCCCTATGGTCTAGAATTCCTCATATGTAGTTTTCTGTATAGGGCCCTTGGTTCCATGTATAATCATCCCTTAAGTCTGCAATGTAATCTCCAGAATGCTATTTACAATGGAGTTCTCTGAGGCATTTTTTAAGTGAGCTCCAGATAGCCCAGAAGTAGCACAATGCAATTACTCAAAATAAAAAGGCTTCCAGTAAGCCATTCAGCTGTAACGTAACTGACGCCTGATTCGGTGTATCCCTTGTCAACATTAAACAAGATCTTGCAGACAGTGGAATTGTAGAGTTTAGTGGGATTGTAGTTAGTGGTGCACCGCCACAAACTTTATTTTGGGATCTTGGCAGATGAACATTTAGCAGGATACTTACATAAAACTTGGAAAAATGCTTACTGGTACTTGCTACGGGGGTAGATCTGCTACTGGAATGTAATTTCTCCCTATATTAATGGCGATGATCCATCCAACACTCCTCTTGGCATTTAAGTACTAGGGCAGTGGTTCTCAACCCATGCCCTCATGGCCCACTAACTTCCTTTTCAAGATTACATGCAAGTTAATTAAACTCAATTAGCCTCTAATTAACTCACCTGTGTTCTAACAAGGAAATCTTTAAATCCTGTCCTGTTAGTGGGCCATGAGGGCATGGGTTGAGAACCACTGTACTAGTGCAATCTTCAGGCTTTGCTGACTCTGCTGTAGGTTTCAAAGTCTCTCAAATACAATCCCGAAGTGCCCTTAACATTGCAGGTTTTAAGTCAATTTTGTCAGCCATTTTGTCTCCTTGAACAGTTTCTGCTCTGGTAGCTAGAGGCTGCAGAGGCAGATACATTTCATTAATAGGCAGAGGAAATAAAGCCTCTGCACGTGACATGAGTAAAGGAAACTTGGCTGTATGTATACAGTGTAGGATTTACTTTCCTATGACAAATGTTTTTCTCCTTTTGTTCATTCAGACACTGGGAAATGGGTAGTCTAACCCTTTTAGGACATGAGGAGGTATGCAACACATTGGAAAGCAAAGTGCTGCACACCCCTCCATTCTTTAAATGGTTAACTTGCCTCTTAGCAGTATTTCCATACGTTGTAATAGCATAAGCCTTTAACTGCATATGGTAATGTAAATTGTAATGGGAACTTTATAACAGGTTGCTGCAAAGGTGATGTGCCCATAACAACCCACCCACACACAACTTGTGCTTCTACTAATGGAATGTATGCCATTCTCATCTCACCCCACGCGTTTCATTTAAAGTTTTAGAAACCTAATTCTATACTGGATTTTTTTTAGACTAAATATGAAGCTGTCATTAAAGGGCTTATATAAAACACTCTCAGTTGTGCGCCGAATAAAATGGGGGTAGTCGGTCTTTGAACCTCTGGCAGATATGGACTACAGCCCCCATTATCCACAACCAGTTGTCAGTCCACTTTTTACTTTGTGCATATGGCTGCAACTCTTTCATCACAATTTGAACATATTATATCTATATTTAGTAAAGAGGTGCAGTTTTCAGGCAAACCAACTAACTGAACTTTCTAATGCATTGGAAATCTCTACCTTTCAAGGTTAAATCCAGTTTTAAATCTGCTGGGATTTTTAGTCATCCTCTACAGTGCAAATAGTTTACAATAGAATTGTTTTATTTCTTATGAATGCTGTAGACTAGACGGATATGCAGTGGATTGTTTGGTCCTCAAAGGGTTAAACCAGCTTGTTAGTGTTCCATTCTGTTGTAGTTACAGCACACAAACCAGAAATGCAGAGCATAGCACAGCAGCAAGTTTTATTGGGACAGTACATGGTTGAGGTTCACATTTGATGACATGCTGCAACGGCTGTACAATACTTAAAGAGCATGTGTATAGTGGGTTACAGGAATGTTCATGTGACTGCCTTATTCAGTAGAGTAGAAAGGGGATGAAACTAGGAGGTCGCATGTAGGCATCTGTATTAAGGAAGAAAATAGAGTGCTTCTGTAGCAAACCTACTGCACCATGGGACTATTAACCCTTTGAATGCCAGTGCAAAGCCATGCATTGGATACCCCTTGGGCACTCAGAGATTCAATACCTTGAATACTAAAGAGGTTTCTGATGCATTGTGCAGCAACTCTAGCATTCAGTGGGTTAAAACCTTCATTAAAAATGGGGTTTCTATTTGTTCCCCATGGTACAGTTGTTTTGCTTCATAACGGCTCTACATTCTGTCCTATGGTGTTCTGTTCGCCAGTACATTGGTAACCATCCTTAGCCCACTTACTACCATACTGAATAGTGGCCATGGCTTTTGGTGTAAGATTTATGGCTTTGGATTGATTAATGCTTGAACTGAGCCACAGGTGCAGGAATGCGGATATCTTGTCCTTTCTCCAGTCTCTTCTCACAGTCAATAAGATAGTTCACTCCATCGATGACCAGCTGCACGAGTTCCACCTGAGGAGATTACAAGAAGATTATGTGAAGGCCACATATGGTCAGAGGACTGAGAATGTACTTTTGGTTTACAAATCATCTTCCACATAAAGCTTATTGTGGCCTGAAGGTGACACTGTATTTACACAAGATTACTGGACACAGACCTGCTGGCCCTGGGACACAAGAGATTTTCATTATGTTTTCAAACCAGATGAACCATTTATGAGCTTGAGGGCTAGCCAAAGCATTGCAAAATATAACCCTGCCACTACTTGAGTAATCCTATAATTGCAACCCTCTAAATTAACCTTTCCCAGCAAAAGGGGAAATCAGATTTAAGAAGCATTGCAATTTTTAAATCAGTACCTGAATTTGATTACAAAATGTTCTGAAGTTTTGTTATTGTATTCCATTCACCCTTTGGTTCTAGATATGTCTCTAGCTTCCCAAGGCTTCAAGACTAGACTATAAAAAAAAATATCTATAGTAACACCAATTATCAATTTTGTAAAATGAGCCTCCCTTCGTTACTTTTGCAGCCTGAAATGTTAAATACTCCAAACATACAGCATGTTTACTAAACTAACGAACCTTTATAGATCAGTGGTTCAGGATTACATAACTGTACCTCAGATTTTCCTAGACGGTCCAGATTTGAGATATCAAATGTGCTTCCAACAGCAGCAGTGTCAACTCCTCCAGTTCCTCTCTTCTGCAGACGAAGATTTTCCAAGATCTTTGAAAAACGCGCATCCTTAAAATCACAGAAAAAATGTTAGGACTATAATGTTAGGACTATACAAGACACATATTTCATGAAACAACGGAGGCTGAACTGATGACTCCAGAGGACATTATGAACATTGATATCCGGTAAGAATTAGAACAAATTCATAAATTGATATTGTCTGTCTAAAGGACTGTCAAATTATACTGTATTAGTCTACATGGTGACCAAATTTTAGATGGGCAACCATTGATTTATGTGCATGACCACAGCAAGAAATTCAGCAATTGATCATGTATGCACATCAGAATTATCTGGATAAAGCTAATACATGTTTCTTTAAACCTTTTTAGTAATCCTTTGCAATGTGTTGCATACTCTTCTGGCACTCAAAGGGTTAAACCAAAAATGGTATTACAGCAGTTCCTAATATTGTCTTCAAGTATCACTAAACAAGCCACGTGTTTAAGATTTCCCTGCTTGAGCATTGGCGAATTAATTAAAATGACTAAACCACTCACTGGTGCTCAAGAATTGAAATAAAGGAATGGTCTGTTAGTGGTACTTGAGGATAGGTTTCTGAACCCTTGAAAACAGAAATGAGCAAGCTACCAATTTCCTTTCATCTACAGTTTAAAATGCACCACTAGCATGTGCTGCCACCATTCCACTCAGATAATGGGGTTTATGCACTAAGGTGTGGTAAGGAGGCAATAAAGAGGAGAAAACATTCCCAGTCATATCACTTCTCTAGTTCCTGTGTTATTCTATGGAGCCTATGCACTAAGATCTCTCCAACTTGAGAAATCTTAGTGCTTAGGCTTTATAGAACAACATAGGAAAGGGAGATATTCAGATATCACTGGAAAAGTTATCTCCTCTTCATCACCTCTTTTATCACACCTTAGTGCATCTCCCCAATGTAAGGAAGTAAATTTAAAATGGGGATTATCAAAGCATGCTCATTTAGATATTTTGGCTAAAGGTACCTAGCCATTATTGAAGATGCCTGGCTCTTCAAGACACTTGACATTTATATATATGGACTACAGTATATAAAGGACTCCTTAAAGGAAAGTTAATCTGGGTAACTTGATCACAACTTTTTGATCATATAGGAAGATGTAACATTGCAAGCTTTTTTGCCCAAAACATGTTAAAGCAACTTGCTGCAACTTAGGTCAACAGTATGTGTTAAAGCTATCAAACTTGTAGTATAAATTTCAGTGGAAATTAGCCAATATTGCAGATAGTTTTGGCTTCAGTGCAATAAATCACAGGACGAACAGCCAAAATGTATTTTTCTTTTTACATATGTTTTCAATATTATAAAGAAGTTGTCCATGTAAATATAGCCCAAGAATATGAATTAAAGATATGTGCCTGTTTCGGCTACAAATGCACCAGTCTAGATTGAGGATCATCCAAGTACATCTGAACACTGGACTGTGCCAGTGCCTGAAGCGGTATTATATCATGTTAGAAGTAAGATGTAGCACTTGAAGGAAGTTGCAGCAGTAACTGATTTAGCATACGCAAGGTGCTAGGGATGTAATGCTCACCTTGCTCAGCAGAGGTAGTTTAATATGCACTCCAGCTCTCAGGCCAGTGCCCAGGTTGGAGGGGCAGGTCAAGACATATCCCAGCCTTTCATTCCACATAAACTCCCAGCCTCTTTCCTGGATCAGTCTTTCAACCTAAAAGAGTAAGAAAAAACTCAGTAACACGGATTTAAAAATGCTAATTTATAGAAGATATTTATGAATTTGTTTGGTTTAGAATACAAATTCCCTCTGTTATCCTAGGTTTAAAGATTAAAAAAAATAATTGATACCAGTATGTTAAGGTTTGTGCTGATTTTCATCAAAGTAAATTTATCACTTCTTAATTAAGAATGAAAAGAATACTTTACATTATTGATATTATTATTATTATTTTGTGAGATGTATAGTTTTCGGAATTTTTTAATTTTTAAACGCAGAGCATGTGGATTTTTTTCTTTTAAGACTTCTTCACTACCCTTTAACCCTTTGAGTGTCAGAGGGGTACACAACTCATTGCTTTGCAATGTGTTGAGTAACCCTCTTCCACTCAAAGGGTTAAGTACCAGAAGGTGGTATTGCTTTCCTTTCTGACACTCAGAAGGTTACCATAATACATAATAAATGGCTAGAGGGTCCCTCTTTCCTCTCAGAAAGCGGTGCATCTTACAAAGAAATAATAGCATAATATAAAGTAGTCTTTTCATTTTTAGAAAACAAAAAGAAACAAGAGGCACTTCCTGGTGTAATATCCTCAAGATAATGAACACTTTCCCACCACCTTAAGGAATGGTATTCACAAAATAAGATGCTGGAAATACACTTGTGTGCTAACCAGCTACAGGACAATGCTGGAAATACACGTATGTAATAACCAGCTACAGGACACAGGGATTGGTTAGAAGCTGTCCCTTAACCAACTCTCTCCACTTCAGGATTAGGCTGCTACCCTCCACCTTCACTCATGAAGGAAACAAATGGACCCAAAAAACAAAACAGACAAGGGGCGCCAATAGTGCTTAAATCCAACAAGCTATGTACAGCTAAAGACAAAAAGAATTTCACTCACATTTAAATATGGCTGTACAAGCCCATATGTGTATGCACAGCTGATAAAGCGTGCAGGGGTATCTTACCGCCCTCGCTCGGTACACAATCGATCTTGACTTTCCAAAAGATCTCCCCTCGATCTCCAATAGATTCTACTGTCAATATTTGCTTGAAGAAATGTGTGAAAAAATGTAGCCGCTCCAGCAATCAATAGCAAAGTATCAATTTATTCAGCAACAACTTCATACAATTATAAAATTGCCACAAATTAAAATAACCCACTTAAAAACGCGTTTCGCAGCATTTAATCAATTAGGGGGGCATTATCTCTTATGAAGTTAGGGAACTGGCGATAATTGTTGTGTTGTATTGTTGTAAACTATTTTAATATTATACTTTGAGATTGGAAATGTTTTAAATGTATTACATATATATATATATTTATCACAGTAGGGACTCGCTGGTGTGTGAGAACTATTGTAGGCAGATTACAGTAATGGATATAGCGATGAATCGACCAGCCGCCGTCACGCGGCACTACATGTGTTAATTGTTAATCCTAGTGACCCGCTGGGAGTGTCTTAGCGTGACTGCGTTTGACTGCTTGACCAATGAGCCATACGATGGTAAGTTTAAATAGCCGCTCGTATCAGCATTCCGGTTCTATATAGAACCTACATTACTGAATAAGCAGCTTTTTATTGCTGAGAAATGCGTTTTTAAGTGGGTTATTTTAATTTGTGGTAATTTTATAATTGTATGAAGTTGTTGCTGAATAAATTGATACTTTGAAATTGATTGCTGGTAGCAGCTACATTTTTCACACATTTCTTCAAGCAAATATTGACAGTGCAATCTATTGGAGATCGAGGGGAGATCTTTTGGAAAGTCAAGATCGATTGTGTTCCAAGCAAGGGCGGTAAGATACCCCTGCACACTTTATCAGCTGTGCATTCACATATGTGCTTGTACAGCCATATTTAAATATGAGTGAAATTCTTTTTGTCTTTATCTGTACATAGCTTGTTGGATTTAAGCACTATTGGCGCCCCTTGTCTTTTCATTTTTAATGGGATAGTAATGTTTCACAATAAAAGCAGCTCCAAATAATCTTCATAGTATTTGGGCCATGGAGAGTGTTATTTCAATACTGTCAGAGTTGTAGTTCAAGGGTAAATGAATGATAAAATATCCCCCTCCTGCCCCGTTTCTGATGTAACACTGCTCAGCTCAGAGCAGCAAGACTGTCCGGATGGATAGCAGGGAGGGACAATCTTCATAAGGAAAACCTGAAAAACCTGTCAATGAGGGCAGGGTTTTCATTGTTCTCATAGTAAGAAGATTGTCCTTTGCTGTGAGCTGTCTGGTCCCAAGATCAGATTCTACATCTGAGGGGAGGTGGCTTACACTAGGTAAAAGGGGCGGGAGGGGGATACGTTATCATTCAATTACTCTTGAACTACAACTCTGACAGTACTGAAATAACACTCTCCATGGCCCAAATACTATGAAGATTAATTGTAGTTGCTTTTATTATGAAACATTACAATCCTTTAATTAATAGGCAAGTGATAGGTCCACTTGAAGTGGGTGAAACCATACTACTACTGCTATTCTGCTGTGTCTTAGAATCTGCACTTTGTCATAAAACCAGCATAAACTTGTCTCTTCTGCTCTATAAAGATTTGAATACATTTATATGTGAAAATCTTGCTATTTCCTATTATGAAGGTTGTATTTATATATTGGTAACAGCTCCATTGTCATGGCAATATTACATAACCAAAAGGGCTTGTAATGCTTAATATTTAAACCACTTATTGGTGATGTCTTATTTGAAGTTATTAAAGATCAAACTTGCATTTTTTGGGTGTAGTACCTACCTCCATGACCTGAAACGTTACAGTGGACCTGTTGTTACAGCATCAAATGGAGGATTATGGTCATCTGGCCATAGCTGTCCATAGGATTGTGTGGCAACAGTGCCACTTTCAGGCCATGATAGTACTGAACTCAAAATATGCAAGTTTGAGCTACAATAACTTTCTAAATTAGTCTGATTTGATATCCTTAACCCTTTGAGTGCCAGAGAGGCGTGCAACAAATTGCTTTACTATGTTTTGCGCACCCCTCTAGCACTCGAAGGGCACATATATGGCATGATGAAAGTAAGTGAACACACTATGGCCGAGATGTTCAGAAAGTGGTGCTAACTGAAATTGTCTGTAATCAGAATAAAAAAGTTCTTACACCATGATCCGTCAATTCTCAGACATGTTTCCGTCATTTTTTGCATCCAATTCCACCATCTCCGTCAAAGGGAAAAAGCCATCTTAAAAGTGGGCGTGGTTTAATCTTCCGTCATAATGTAAGGTATTTTCAGAAAAAAATATTTGTTTGAACATCATTTTATTGTCTGATTAACTTCATTTTTCCCGACATAATAAAAAAAAGTCTAAACTTGAAGAAAAATTAAAGTACTGAGAAGCAATTTTTCTTTCAAAGACAAAAAATGTCTTTGTTTCTTTGAAAAGTTTCTTTCAAAGACAAAAAAATCTTTGTTTCTTTGAAAAGTTTTGTTTAAAAGACGAAAAAATGTCTTTGTTTCTTTGAAAATGTTCGTTTCCAAGACAAAATCAAACACAATTTTTAAGATCAGAATTTTTAACGGCAATGTTCAATGAGATCTTCTTACCGTCATTTTTAATTCTTTATATGAATTTTCAAACGTGACAGATTTACTTCTGAAAATACGGTCCTTTTACCAACGCATAATCTGACAAGTTTTTCACTATGAAGACTTTTTGAACATCTCGCCCTTTGTCATGGAAATATTCACACACAATACATCTGCAAATGCTGTTGCTAAATATAGTTTGTGCTCGTGTATGTTATATGAAACAGTGTCAAAATGGATCCCTTGGGAAGTTCTCTTCTTGGCCAAATAGAGAAAGCCCTGTCCCTAATGTTAGTGTGATATCATGGATAGTATAATGTAGACTGAACTGGAGGTATTGACCAAACATTATCCAGGTACAAATGTTAATATGCATCCCTATGATAAATGCATTTAGTTCTCTTACTTACAATAGTTTGTAATTCATATACAAATACTCTACAAATCCACTTTAAATACCTCCTTCAAGCCCCGACAGAACCTCTCAAAGACCCTCTTCATGTTTCCTCCCTTTTCCATAGAGATTATCCTTGTATGATCCTCTTCATTTATCCAGATAAGAAAGGTCTTCTCATTGTTATGCCTGTAGAATGTAATGAGCATACAGTTTAGCAGAACAGGCTAGGCTTCAATAGGTAAGATACTCAGTAATAAAATAAAGACTTTTCAAATCAATGCTACGTTAAAGGTTTAGTATTTAGGGATTTTACCACTTTTTCTCCTGTTTGTCTCAAACACTAATATAACCAACAAATAATGTGTATATTAGGCTATTCTGAATCAGACAGTTTTAACTGTATAGCAAATACACTGGTACCATCTTATGACCTAGTTTAGAGTCAAATATGTATGGCATGCAATGAGACAAAATGCCTACTAGTACTGTATACAGTTCTCTCCTTTTACCAGTTAATCTGCAGGAATGACCTGTTGCACTTCAGTTTATTAAAGTGCAGGATGCTACTCTGCAACCCACAATGTGACATTTTTAGCAAGGGAAAAGCAAAACTAGTCTCATGTCAATGGGATCTATTTCACCAAACAATCAGTGGTTGATAATTATGGGGGAGTATTGAATCTGATTTGATAAGAACTTTAGCAGCCCCAGAGCAGACCAACAGCCCCACAGAGGAAAAATCCCCCAAAAGGTTGATTAATTTAAATATAACTTTCAACACTTTAAATTCTAGAGTCAAGTTCATTGCTTTGCAATTTGTTAGAGATCTCGCTGACATTAAATAGACATATATTTCTAAAGCACTCACCCTCTGTGAATTCAACAAAATATACAATATAAATTCCGCTGGACATAAATAAATAAAAGGATATTCAATCTTTGGACAGTAATATATATATAAAAACAGTAAGTCTCAAACTGGAGAAATGTTCATACAGTCACTTCACCACCTGATATCAAACACTTTTGCCAGGCTCTACATCTTGTTCCTTCTAGTAATCGGAAGAACTCCACAATGTAAACATATAGAGAAAACACAAGAGCAGAAAAGCACAACCTTCCTTAAAGGGTTAGTAATGTAACATTAACTAACCCTAATATCGAAGGTATTAAAAAGATAATATTAATGTGCCAAGTCATATCTCTCAAACCTTTACGGTTTGAGATATATAAGCTCTAGCTGATGTCATGAGATCCCGGTCCCACACCAGCCGGTGGCTCTACAGCAGAGATGAATGAGCGCTATCGAAAAACAGATACTTCACTGGAACGGTCTACAAAGTGTGCTTGGTTAGCAAGAACACTTTGCAGACCATTCCACTGAAGTATTTGTTCTTCGACAGCGCTCATTCATCTCTGCTGAAGAGCCGCCGGCTGGTGTGGGACCTGGATCTCATGACGTCAGCTAGATGCTGACGTCTGGAAAAGGGAAGGGAGGGGGAGACTTTTAGAGCTTATATCTCTCAAACCGTAAAGGTTTGAGAGATACGACTTGGCACATTAATATTATCTTTTTAGGGTTAGTAAATGTTAGACATTACTAACCCTTTTAGTGCAGATGTTTCTTCACTTAAGGAAGGTTGCTCTGTCTCTCGGGCATTCAAGGGATTAAAGGCACCAACTACTGAACAAGGTTATTTACCTTCAATGGTGCAGTTTGCTCGCTCCAGCTCTCATAAAATCATCCCACATTGTACATTTTGCAAATGGAGATAGATTATATGAGAGAGTAACAATCTTTATATTTTTGCATAATTTTGACAATCCTATAAATAACAGAAAAACAGGGGCATGTATGAAGGGACAAGGTTTTATTTAGTTATATAATTGTGTCCAATAATCAGCACCCACAGGACTTTTGACCGGTACTAAATGGAGTACCTCATTGTATGGTCAGTGTTTCAGTCTTCTCCTGGGATCTTTATCAAGTCTTGATAAAGATACGAGGAAAGGACTGAAATGTTGACCTACACAAATGTTGTAGAGTCACCTACGGTTTCTTAATAATTGCTCTGGTGCACTTTCTGTTATAATTCATCATACAATAAGTTTGGGAAAACAGCACTCATGGGACTCTTCATAAAATGAAAAAAAAAAAACAGTCAGTGTTTTTGTCCTGTGCTCTGAATATTTCTATATATGAGTTTATTTCTCCTTCCATGTAAAACAATAGCATTCCACTTCAAGGAGATCTTTCATTCAAAAACTACAATTTTCCTAAGCTAACTTCATGCCATTGGGTAGACAATCCCAGTAATGTTACATTTCCTCATGGAAATTACTATGCATGGTGAACATAATTTTGATTTTGCTCACTGACTCCGTTTGAAAAATAACAAAAAAACACAACACCCACAAAAAATGCATTCTCAATAGAAGAATATTATAAAACAATGAAAGTCTTTTAAACAGTGCCTTACCATATTCCACGGGCATCTGGCCAATCCCTAGCCATCCCAGCTGCAGTTAGTAATGGAGACACAGGCTTGTCAAAGAGGAAGTGATCCTTCAGAAATAAAAAAATAGAAACTTAGAATGCTCGTGTCAAATGAATGTGTGTGTATGTAAGGAATAGCAGAGCAATTCTGGAGTAAACCAATTGCACCACACAGAATACAGGCCCCAAAACTACACTGATTTAAATGGTTCTTGAATGTCAGAGGAGTACTCATTGCATTGCAAAGAAATGTGCTGCGTACCCCTCTGGCATGCAAAAAAAAATACATGTTGGAAAGGTCTCCAAATCTTCATATATATATGGTCAATACAGTTCTTTCAGGCACTCGAGTCTCCCTGAGATTTGATATTTTTAGTTTTATTTTTCTAAATGTTACAGTGTAGCAAACTGGGATGTACTGGTTTTGCTGATTGTTTCTAATGTTACTTTTAAAGGGGCAGTAAACTTTTTTAGTATGAAAACCATACATTATAGGGCATTTCCTGCTGAGTAAAAAAAAGGGTACGCCCCTGCTGGAAAATTTGTCTTTTCAAAGTTATTACAGTTTAAATTGTCTTATTTACATTAACAGTGCTCTTGAGTGGTCAGATTTCAGTTGGTTATTCTGTTGCATTGTATGGGAGCAGTGAATCATTATCAAACAATTCTCCATACAATGTGATATAAATTGCTGAATAATTCCTGAAAGCGCAGTTTGAACTTGTAGTGACGCTTTTACTCTCTGGTAATTTTAACTGTTAACTTTTGAATTAAGCAACTTCCTTGTTTTACTCAATAGGAAAAACCCTGTATAACTTCATTCATTACTGCTCCTTTAAGTTTGTTTTTAACAATTGTGTTCCCTCTATTATGAATAATGTTTTCTAAACATGTATTAGGAGTGTGCCTTCTTTTGGGCTAGGTTTTTTTCAGTCCCCTGTTTCCTCTGGTGCTAGTGCATAGTCTAATATATACTGTTGTTAATGATTTTGGGGTCCTGAGTACATTTTTACACTTTCAGTTTTGTCCTACCATGATTGTGCCTATAGAATGGCATTTGCACATCACTGAGGCTAATGTACCAAGAAAAGGTGTGTGCGATCCTGGCACAAACCAGCTGCAGCTTAGGCAACAAATAAACATTCACATTGGTTCACATTGGATTTTTAACCGTGTGAATGCTAGAGGGGTCTTCATAGCAATTCGTTGGAAACCTCTCTAGCATTCAAGAGGGTAAAGGGATCCTATCACCAAAAAACAGCATTGGTGATTTTGAAGTAATTTGCAAAGACACCTTATAGGTTTGTAGTATTAGCCATTATTTATTTAGAGAAGTAGTTTTCTGCATTATTTAGGTTTAAAAATGATTCATGATTAAGGTATGCCATGCAGGCACTTCAGGTCTCTGCCCCACATTACCTCCCCCACTCCATTTATATCAGCCCTACTACATTTTGTAAGATGAAGCTATTTGCCCCAGAGGTATAAGAAGCGTTTCCTTACATCAATTAGCTGTTGCTGTTCCCGTTCAGTCATTTCGCTGAGTCTGTAGTAATGTCCGGCCAAGTCTCCCTTCAGCCCGTTTAGGGCATCCACTGACACCTTCTCTACTTCTCTTCTCTCTGCACGGGTGCAAGCTGGGGGCAGGCTCAGGCCCCGGATACTTCTTCCAGTGCGGACACGAGAGGACAGTACATAGCGCTCATCAAAGAAGCCCGCTCTGACCTTTAGGGAAAATAAATCAAAATTATAAAGAAAGAAGTTCTTCAAACTATTTTAATATAACTTGTAAACTAGAAACTTACATGCAAAGAAGATCTGGTACACACTACCCGTGGCTTTAGTCAGGGTTTCTTATAATAAAATAAAAACACTGTGTGCGTGTGTGTATTTATATATTTTATTTCAATATATCATATCTATCTATCTATATATATTACATATCTGGGAACTCTCAGGGATTGACATTGAGACTCAAGAGTTTTGATCCAGATCTCAAGGTCTCAGGATGAGGGACCATATTCTCAGGGTGAGAGCTGCACCAAATAACTGCTTATCTAGTCCCTAGATTGCTGCCATTTCTACCAGAAGGACAGAGGGAGACATCCTGCTTCTCTTCTAAATGTCCAGACAGGGAAAGCTCTAAGTTACAGCATGTTAAGGATTACTAGAGGTTCAACAGGATATGGTTATAGTAAGCAGGGATCTATCGCCTGAAATCTATGTTCTGGGGATATTTATGAGTTAATATTTCAGAGATTTCAGGGTGGGCTCATTTTGAAAGTTCCCAGTTATGTATGTATGTGTGTGTATATATATATATATATATATATATATATATATATATATATGTGTATATATGTGTATATATACATATATAGAGAGAGAGCTATCATATAATATTTTCTCTATATATTTATAAATACTATAAAGCGCTAGCCTGCGAAGCTCCCTGTGTGCGTAACCACACATGCGCAGTAGAGACTGCTGGAACAATGCAGTCATGCGCAATAGAGACTGGCCGAACGCACTGATCTGGATGAGGAGATCTGTACGGCTCACCTCCTGTGTCTGCTCCCAGCTCCAGGGCAGCAGCTGGGGCCGCTGAGTGCACTTTAGCCCATGTATACGGGCTTTCCTACTAGTGTATATATATATATCAGTCTCCTGCCGTAGATATGGTCCATAACATGAATAGTTTCAGTGGAGTTGCAGTATGAGTTTGTTATGCATTAACCCCTTATATGTTAGAGACTCCTACTCATTGCTTCACAAGTGGTTTGAGGCACCTTTAGTACCCAAGTGGTTATATGTTCAGTAGATTATAACAGCTTAAACAGGCGACACCAACTCATTGCTTAGACACTTTTGCTTAGACACAAACCAACTGTACCAAAGAGGTTAAAAAAAATTTGGATTAATTTAAATGGGCTGTTAACCCCTTGAATGCTAGAGTCTCCAATGCATCATGAAGTAGTGTTATGGAGACCCCCGTTGCATTCGAAGGCTTAAAAGTCCAACCATTTAAAAATCAGTGAGAATTTCTACTTGTGCAGTTGGCTTGCTCTGGAGTTGCTCCTCTTACTTTAAGCACACTTCTCACAATGTCCTGAGATCTCTGGCACTAATAGGGTTAAGGTTCATAGTTGATGGAACCCTTGTACATACTGGCAGTCACTGGGGTGTATATGTGAATTGGCAGTCACTGGGGTGAATATATTAATTTGCCACTGTATGATCATCGGCTTTAACCACCAAATCCAGTGACTGCACTACAGTGTATACACTACAGGGTATATTTGTTGCAGTGCATACTGGCAGACACGCCATCTTTGGGACCTTAACACCAGGCAGAACCTTACTCCAACCCCACAGCGTGCTCATGGAATGGGTATACATTCATGTCTTTCCTCTATGCCTTGCTTAAAGCTGAACTATCATGTAGATAAAATTAACCCCCGATTAATTGTTAGTATTGCAGTAATCATTGAAATAGTGTTATAATGTTTAGTAAGTGCTGGCATTATTTGGAATCATAAGCTTGTGTAAGACTCACCTCAATACCACAGAGCAGACATCTTGGCAAAGAGGGACCTGTATGCCTGTGCTGTCCATCCCTGCCTGTACCATGTGGTACAATGCTACTTCCACCTTTTGCAAAATATCCTGTCTGTGAGGAGACAGGAACGTACAGCGCAGGCGCACAGATCCCTCTTCGCCAATATATCTACGAGATAGTTCCACTTTAATGCACTGACCTAATCAAGGCATATAGGAAAGGAAGATCCCACAGACTGCACAAGTGGCACAAGTGGCTTTATTATCAGGAATACTTAGCTTGGGCAGACAGAAGACCACCACTGGAATTGGTGTGATACATTTGCCTCATTGTCTTTGTACATGGTGTGAGCACACCCCTCTTATGCATTACACACGCCTATCAGATAACTTACTTTGCTTGCATCCAAGTCAGTGGGGTGTTTCATGGTCCTTGGATCATATCCATTGTGTCTCTCCTTGATAACAGGGTCAAACAGATCTGCAAATACCTGAAATATTAAATGCAACAGTTAACACATACCTGTAGGTAAGGTAAGGTAAGGCACCATCCCTCATCTTCCTTTGTATACTGTACATATAAATAAAGTTTGTCACTTGGGCAGCAGTATTATTTAAAGGTATCTGGATGTATATTTAGAACTTATAGAAAGATTGATGCTTTTCATCCCCATGACAACAGGAGAGAATGTCCATATGTGCTATTAGTGAAGATTCTGAGTATCTAAAATCAGGAGTGGGCAATGGTCACAATACCAGCTGATGTTGAACTACGACTCCTTACAGTTTGCTGAAGATTATGACATTTGTATTCCTACAACAAAGTGGGGGGGAAATGTGGCCCATCTGGTCTATAGAACCCAGCATTAAATATGTTTTTCTCCAAATTTATCATCCAAGATGCTAAGGTTTTTGTTTTTTAGAAGTTTCCAATGCACTGGAGACTGCTAGCATCAAATAGATTAGATACATCTATTGTTTTTGTTTAAAGTGATAGTAATGTTTCACAAAAACAGCAGCTACAATGAATCTTCATAGTATTTGAGCCATAGAGAGTGTTTCATTACTGTGAGCATTGCAGTTCAAGAGTAACTGAATGATAAAGTTTCCCCTCCCATCCCTTTTACCTAGTGTAAGCCCCCACTCCTCAAATGTGGGATCTGGTCCATAGACCAGACAGCTCACATCAAGGGTCAATATTCTTACTGTGAGAACAATGAAAACCCTGCCCCCCTTAACAAGTTTTTCAGCTTTTTCCCTTATCTTAATTGAAGATTGTCCCTCTCTGCAATCTACCTGGGCTCCTCCCTTCTGATCTGGCTGAGCAGTGTTACATCAGTACAAGGGGCGGAAGGGGGATACTTTATCATTCAATTACTCTTGAACTACAACTCTGACAGAACTGAAATAAAACTCCCCAAGCCCCAAATACTATGAAGAGCTGCTTTTATTATGAAACAATAATATCCCTTTAAGAAAATAAAGCTATCCACGTTCCACATATTGAATATACTGCATTCCAAGGAAACAGTTTAGTATATCTCGCTGTACAACTGAGGTTCCAGAGGTCTCCCATATATTTGTGAAACTCTCAAAAGCAAGAAGTAAGAATGTTTACTTGTTCACTGCTTTGTCCATGTTCTAGAGCCCTGTAAGGGGTTTGGCATGTGACTGTTATCCAATGTAACACAACTGATTGCTTTTAGTTATTAGACCATACTTATCAAGGCATTTCAGCAATTCTGAGGCAATATAATTGCCCATACTTAAAGAAAAGCCCACTGAAATAAGCAATGAAATGTTTTTTAATTTGATAAATAGGATTTATGTTTGCTCTGCAATTGCTCCACTTTTATATTGCGTAATATGCCCCACTCAGTGTACGTCACTTTGGTTTATTGGTTTGCCCTGGTCTCTCACCTCATAGCACTCTTCATCTCCTGCAACCATGCCCACGGTCTTAATAAAGGGATGCCCAGGGTTATCTACCCCAGTCTGGATACAGTCATCAATGGTGAAGCCTGAAGGGGTGCTTTTATCGCAGAGTTTGGCGTAGATGGAAGGAGTCATATTGCTTGCCATGCAGTTGTTGTGCTTGCGGAGGTCGGGGTACTCTGCACTGGAAGGAGGGAAAGGACAGATACGAAAAATCATTACATAAGCAAAGAAGGTAGTATTAAATATACATTGGTTGCACCTTGACCCTTTGAAATCTAAAGGCTTCTCCAACACATTACTTTCCATCCAAGGGGTTAAACTTTTGAAATTCACCTTGCTAGATTTCAAAAGTTTGGACTAAAAATTATTATCTGTATATGAAAATTAGGGTGCAAGAATCATTTGCCATTATGCTAACTAACATTGATGCATGACTGTATATGGTTTGTCTTGCAACATAAGAACCTACAATACAGGTATGAATTTATCCTTTACCGCCCAGCAGAAGAGTCTTGCTCCTTGTAATAGTACAACAAGATCTAGAAGTTGAACTGCAAATAGTAAAAGAGTCCTGTAAACAGAAAACACTTAACTCTTTGATTGCCAGAGAGGTATTCAAAGCATTGCAATGCATTGGATACCTCTCTGGAAATTGAAGGGTTAAAGTAGTGGTACACTTTAATTTAAAAAAAAACTAGGATATGCCCACATTTTTCATTCAAGTGATGTTATAGTGATGTCTCAGTTGATTAATACACCAATTATATAATCTGTTCAAGCTGCAAGGTTACAGGCACTAGTCCCAGGAAGGTCACCTCAGCCTTTCACCCCTTTGAGGTAGATAAAATGAGCCCAGGACATAACTGAAAATGAGAGATAATCTCAATGTGTTCTTCCTGGTAAAATACTTTCCCAAAAAATAAATTGTAAAAATAGTTCAAAAGAATTATTTTTTAATCAACTGTTCTCTATGTTACAGCTTGTATCAGACTACAGTTCTCCATAGTAAGCCAGCTAGTGTCCATAATGTAAAATTGTAGTTAAATTAAAACAATGACACCCTTGTTTTGTTTAGGAGCAGTTTTCATAAAATGAACATTAATCATTCAAAAGGGAAACTATATGCCTCGGGGATAAATAATTGTTACATTCTGTTTAAACAGAAGGATTTACTCAATGATATGTCCTATTGCATACAGACACATGAAGCCTGTCTATAATTATTTGTGTAATGGAACGGTGTTGCAGTCTCTAGCTGTACGATGCGCTGCACATTTGGCTTTCAATTCTGTCAAAAGGGCCACACATTAGTGTTAAATTGTCTAAATAAAAAGTATATTAAACATCTCAATGCCAGAGAGGTCTACAAAGCATTGGAGACCTTTCCAGCACCCAACGGGTTAAGGTGGAACAGTTAGTGTACAGAGAGGTAAGATGATGTGTGGTTTTGGGTGTAATATAGGGTGTGCGTGTGCATGATGTGGGTGAGGGAGATGATGATCATCATCATCGCAATGTACAAGAGAACAGACTTGGGGCTGCAGGAGAAGCCTCTGAGGACACATGCATCCCTTAAAGGGATAGTAATGTTTCATAATAAAAGCAGCTCTAATTAATCATCATCATAGTATTTGGACTTTGGAGAGTGTTATTTCAATTCTGTCAGAGTTAAAGTTCAAGAGTAATTCAATGACAAAGTGTCCCCCTCCCGCCCCTTTTACTGATATAACACTGCTCAGCCAGATCAGAAGGGAGGTGCCCAGGTAGACTGCAGAGAGGGACAATCTTCAATAAGATAAGGGAAAAACCTGAAAAACTTGTCAAGAGGGGCAGGGCTTTCATTGTTCTCATAGGAAGAAGATTGTCCCCTTCTGTTATCTGTCTTGTCTTACAACCAGATTCCACATCTGAGAAGAGATGGCTTACACTAGGTAAAAGGGGCAGGAGGGGAAAGTTTGCTTATGAATATCTCTCAAACCATAAAGGTTTGAGAGATAAGACTTATATCGTTCTTCATGTTTTTTTAATGTCTACAAAATAAAATAAAGATAAAACAAAGTATTACTATCCCTTTAATCACCTGTTGCTTGCTGTTCTAAAAGGTCTAGTATTGAGCTCATCATTATACATAATCTCAGACTATTAAAGCATCTTGGAGCATTTGTTCAAAGCCTATACTACAGCTATGTTGCCCCAAAATGTCTCCACTTATGTGTTTGTGCATATGTTCTATTGTATGTTTTCAGTCATTAAAAGCAATCTAAAATTGAGCTTAGGAAATGTAGGCAACTAAAGATACAATCTAAAGAAAGAATATACCGTAAATACTGCTGTATAAAGGACACCTACCCAAGCCTTTCTGATAATGAAATCAATCAGGAGCTATATTGTATAACTGGATACAGCTCTCATTCAGTTGTAAGACAATGACCATGTGTATAACAAATGCCCTCTCATGGGAGATCTCACTGCAGAACAGACACACAATGAAAGTGGACCTGTCATCTTGAGTTAAGCTTGCATACTTACAGATTTCATTCAGACTGCCCATGCACTGTCCTAGCAAATAAACCAGTGGATGAATGTTCAACAACTTAACCCTCTGAGTGCCAGAGAGGTATCCAGGGCATTTCAATGCAATGTGTTGTATAACTCTCTGGCACTCACAGGGTTAAAACATGGGGTCTTATGCAGGAAGGTAAAGAGGTACATTTCTAGAGTAATGATTCCCCAAATTCCCATTGATTTTAATGAGGCTATTAACCCCTTGAATGCTAGTGAGATCTCCAACACACTGCAAAGTAATAGGTTAGAAATGCCTCCTCATTCGAGGGGTTAAAATCAATATTTAACCCTTTGAGTGCCAGAGGGGTATGCAATGCATTGCTTTGCAGTGCGTTGCATACTCCCTCTAGCACTCAAAGGGTTAAAACAATGGTCATTTGCATTTCTCCAGAACTCTAGGTTACTGAATTAGGCCCTTATTCCAGTATATCAATCACTCTCCTGGCCAGGGATCACCATTATTAATAAAGAAAATTAATGTGCTGGCCTTTTCACTAGGGAAATGATTAGGTAGTTGGAATGAAATTTGTAAATATGGAAAAAAAAGTATTCAAACTGGCAGATCCAATGTAATCCTGTGAATGGCAAAGTTCTAGCTCTCCATCAGCTAAGGGGTTAAAATAATTGGGGCAGCATGAATCCACTTCTGAGTATCAACTACAGCAGCCAGAAAGAGGGGCCCTGTGGATACCGGTATCCTTTTAAAAGGTCGTACACAAAAGAGCGTGCAACCAAATGACGCAGTTACCATGTCGCCATAATAAAAATGGTGACATGAGAATCTCATACTCATGACAGCATGAAATTCTCATGTCGAGTACTGAAAGGTCGCATCCCACGCCAACAAGTACCACAGTGCATTTGTATGACTATAACTTTGTAACATTATGCTGCCCCGGCTCTATCCCATCATGTTGCCCCAGATCTATCTCTGTTTACTATGCTATTTTTACAAGGGATAAGCTAAAGGAAATTGCTGGCCAAGATTATTCCTTTTTACTCCATACACACACAATGCAGCAGAGCCTCACTTAGCTGTTGTACTGCAGCTCCCATCATGCTGCCCCGGAGGTCTAGTTACAGAAGGAGAGCGAAGAGCCGGTGGGCTAGGTTAGGCTCTGCTATATTGTATTGTATTGTATATTTTTATTTATATAGCTCCAACCGGTGTACTTGGCACTTTACAGATTACATATAATATAGAAGGGGTACAATAAGTGTGGTGATTAAGTGCTTATATAGGCAGTCATAAGGAGAACAACAGGTTAGTATACAGTAGGATAAGAGGTCCCTGCCCCATAGAGCTTACAATCTAAGTATAGGATGGGTGACATACAGATACAAGCTGGTAGAGGAGGAAGTGCAGTGTTTGTTTATAATGATAATGTTTGATAATGTTTCCATTTTACTCTGTTGCTAGAGATAAAAGGTGCTCTTTTAGTTTAGATTTAAAGTTGTTGAGGGTTGAGGCTTGGTGAATACTTGGTGGTAGGGAGTTCCAGAGGTAGGGGGCAGCAAGTGAGAAAGCTTTCAATCGTGAAGCAGCGATAGTAGTTAAAGGGGCAGTGAGTCATCTACCATGTGTGCTGCGTAGTGGACTTGCAGGAATATGGTGGGATATCAAAGATGAAATATACATTGTGTGAATGGAGTAAAAAGGAATAATCTTGGCCACAATTTCCTTTAGCTTAACAAATAGCGATAGAGCCAGGCAGCATAATGTTACAAAGCCATACAAATGCACTGTTCGCTCTCCTTCTGTAAAGCAATTTCCTTTAGCTTATCCCTCTTATCCCTTGTAAAAATAGCATAGCAAATAGCAATAGAGCCAGGGCAGAATGATGTTACAAAGTCATAGTCATACAAATGCACTGTGATACTTGTTGCAGTGGGATGCGACCTTTAAGTACTCGACATGAGAATCTCACACTGTCATGCAGTGCAAGATTCTCATGTTGCCATTTTTATTATGGTGACATGGTAACGGTGTCATTTTGTTGCGCGCTCTTTTGTGTGCAATCTTTTTAAAGTAAACCATGGATACCTGCTACAGTTCATAAAAAACTTGTAGTGGGTGGGAGAGCACTAGCAAGGAGAGTTATATAGTGATATACTGTGACTAGGTACTAGGCTGTACCTAAGTTCTCTTGAAAGCCTGCACTCTTAAACTACTCCGTTATCTAATAAAGGTATCCCTTGTACTCTACTAGTCTCGTACTGTGACTAGGGACGACATATCCCACAGCACAAAGAAAACGTATTAAAAATAAAAAAGCAAAAACACTAAGCTTGGTGTCTTGAAAAAGATCCACTTTAACCCTTTGAATGTCAGAGAGGTACACATTGTGAAGTAATGTGTTGTGGACCCCTCTGGCATTCAAAGGGCATGGATTTGTCACATTGATTTCAACTTTGCATATCTAAAAGGTTCATTTAAAGCAGAACTATGACAAATTAAAGTTACACCCAAATAATTACTCACATAATAATAATAATAACAACAACAACTAGTATTTATATAGTCCCTTTCTCCCAGTGAGATTCAAAGCACTTTCAGGTCATGCTCTTGGAATTAATCAAACCGGTAGCTGAATAATAGATGTTATTATTACCCAATCAATGGTACTCATTTATCGACCTCGGAAGGATGAAGGGCTAAGTTGACCCTGCTGGGATTCAGACCTGCAATCTTGAGGTTTGAACGGGCTCTGCAGTCATGGTATTTACCACTGAGCTATCCAGAATAAGTCAAGCGTACTGAGAAATCCAACTCGTTTCGAGACGGTAAGGCAAGCAACTTGCTTTAGAGGCATCTGCGGGCCTGCACCAACAGTCCCTTCCTGTACCCTAAGGTACAATGCAACGCCTCCTATAGGAGACCGGGACAGACAGACCGGGTGCACAGATGTCTCTCTGGCAAGATGTCTGAGCTGATACCTGCCTGACTGCCTCAGAATGAGTTGGATTTCTCAATAATTCTGGACTTATTCCAGATAATACTAGTATGGATATGCTTATCGTTATGTGCATAATTATTTGGGGGTAACTTTAATTTGTGTAATGTTTATGTGTTAGGTTGCCAAAAAAAGATCAGCACATGCATAGATTAGGAGGTACTGGTAGGTTTTTTTAACATGGTGAGCTCCATAGGCTAATGCATGCTAATCATACCTGGAAACTCTCAAAGTTTGACCCTGAGGCTCAAGGTTTTGACACAAATTTCAGGGTCTCAGGGTGGAAGGCCAAATTCTCAGGGTTAGTAGAGTCCAGTGTTTCCTATTATATGATTTACACCAATTTACTGTGAGTGTTGCAAAGTGATATCTTGCGAGTGTTGAGAAGTGATATCTCAGAACTATAGCATGTTAAAGGTTCCTTGAGGACCGACTGGATCATCTCTGGGTTACAACAAACTTTGACATAGCACCTAGAATTTACTTTCATCGGAGTGTTAAGGATTAATATTTCAAAGATCTCAGGGTGAGTTAATTTCAGAAGTCCTTATGTATGATGCTAATTAAGCAATCAGTGCAGTATAGAACTCAATTATCAAATGTAACCTCACTGAAAAAGAGTAACTTTTTCATAAATAAAAGTATTAATATTTCATAAACTATCCATCTGCTAGCCTTTTGGTGTACATGACACATTGGGGGAGATTCATAAAAAAGGAGATGACTTCTCCAGTTCCTATGCTATTCTATGGAGCCAATACAATTTCCCCAGCTTTGGAGATCCTAGTGCATAGGTTTTATAGAATAACATAGAAACTGGAGAAGTGATATCACTAGAGAAGTCATTTCTGCTTTATCACCTGTTTATCACGCCTTATTCCCTTCCTGCTAAAGTCAAGCAGGACTTGACTTTATGTTTACAACTAGGAGCTTGAGAGAATAGAAAGTTTTCACACACATCTTCACAAAAATTTTGAGTTTGGACACGTGGTTTCACATATTAAGCAGACAGTATTGCACACCCTGCTCCCCTGGTCATCAGAGAGATAGAGATCCAGAGGATTCCAAATTGAATTGTATGAGATGCAGAGATTCCCTTCCACCAGTGGACCCTTGGCAGCTGTCCACGTAGCTCTTTTGTTAAAATGGCCCTGAATGTAAAAAATGTTTAGATTTAATAGGGGTTTTGCTGTAATATATGAGAAAGGAGTACTCTGGGTACTCTGAGCATCAAGTTCCTGTGTTATACTGACACTAGAACAGTAATAGTCCCTTTTCTTTCCCCTTCCCACAGACTGATTTGGATATAACAGAAATTGAATTTAGGCTTTAACTGCAGATAGTCTCAAAATGTTTCATACTGTGTAGTACTTAGATAAAGGAGCCATATTAACAAGGATATATTTATACTCTCTTCCTGAGGGTAGAGGCCAAAAAGACCTGAAATGGTTAAATTATTTACAAATAATTTAAAGTGAATTAACTAGTTAGAGACAGATTGTCGAGCATGGACATTTATTTTAAAAAATATAATGTAGCGCTTAGCCTATCGATTGATTGTATAGAATAGTCAGTGTAAACTCACATTTTGTGCATGTTTGTCTTTAGTGTCATAATATTATTTAGTGGTATGTGGCCCTCGATTCAGTGTTTGACTTTCAGTCTAGTCCCCAAAGAAAAACATTTGGACACCCCTGATCTATAGGCATGATTCACACTGGACATGATTCGTTAATCTATATATAAAAATAGAAATCAAATGCATAAGTTTCTGATTTTGTGCCTGCAACAGCTTTGGGCTAGAGATGGGTATAATAATGCATGTGGGGGCAAATTCTTTCTAGGATCTGTGGTCCCGATTCTGTAACTTCTCTCTCTATTTCACGTAGGAGTGCAAGTTTTAATAATTTTTTTAATCAGATTCTATAGATCAGGGGTTCTCAACCCATGCCCTCAGTGGCCACTAACAGGCCAGGGCTTAGGAGTTCCCCTGCTAGAACACAAGTGTGTTGATCAGAGGCTCCTTCACATTGATTAACTCACCTGTGCTTTCACAAGGAAATCCTCAAATCCTGGCCTGTTAGTGGCCACTGAGGGCTGGGGTTGAACCACTGCTATAGATTATTGTTTTAATTGACACCAAACCAAGCTTTCAAACCAAGCACACTTTGTAGACCGTTTGTTACGGTTTTCTGACACTCAGACAAAGGTTAAAAGCAAAAACACAGTTTTATTGAAATACAATTAAAGAACAGCGCCCCTGGGGGCCAGGACAGGTATAAATGGGTAATGACAGAAATACAGGCCCAAATAGTAATGATCTGAATAAATGTAGGAACAAGGGTTAATGCTTAGAGCAACTGATCAGTCTCTGTGATGGTAATTAGCCAACGCCCAGCAGGTATAATCAGTCTCTTAGATAGTGCAAAGGAAGGTGCAGTAGACGACTGAACTGAATCACTCTCAGATAGCTGTACAATAGGACACCCAATGATACAGCAAAGACTGACCAGAGCTGAGCCAATACCCCCTAGGGTGATATAATGGAGGAAAGCCACTGCTGGAGCTAATGGGACCAGAACCTGGAATGCCCTTAGTTCTCTCAATGGAAGAAACCCTGCGTGTGCCAACGGGACCAAAGCCAAGAACACCCCTTGGGTGCCACAACGGAGAAACACTGCACAAGCGATCTGAGAGCCAACGCACTGGTAGTGCGATAGGTAGCATAACACAGTGAGCACTTGGAGACCAGAACCAAGACACCCTTCCGGTGCCGTCACAGAGAACGCACTGCAAGAGCTAAAAGAATGCCCACTAGCACTGGGTGGTGCAACAACGGAACTGAACGAGCACCGGAATGGAAACTGCTCTGCTAGTGTATGACGGATAGGCTCGGTCAATAAGGCACAGGCTCAGTAAGTGTTAAATGGCTTGGATGGAACACAACAGGCTTGGCAAGTGTACAGATACAGGCTCAATATCGGAAGCAACAGCTCAGCAAGGCTATGCAGACTGGCTCGGTAACTGAGGCAACAGCTCAGCAAGACCCAAGCAGACAGGCTTAGAAATGGAGGCAACAGCTCAGCTTGCAGAGAAGTGATTAGTCAGAGCGATACTATCAGCACAGTTCAGAATGTCGCCGGTAGGCGACCGAGATCTCACGGGAACACAGGAAACAATCACGGAGCAGGAACGTCAGCCGGAACCGGGTCAATCACGAAGCAGGAACGTCAGCCAGAGCCGGGTCAATCACGGAGCAGGAACAACAGCCAGAACTGGGTCAATTCACGGAGCAGGAACGTCAGCCAGAGCCGGGTCAATCACGAGCAGGAACATCAGCCAGAGCCGGGTCAATCACGGAGCAGTAAGTCAGCCAGAGCCGGGCCAATCACGGAGCAGGAACAGCAGAATGGTCAGACGAGCCGAGTCGGTACACAGAAACGCAGGAACACAGCAACAAATGCGCAGGATCAGGAACACCATGAAAGGGCATCTGACAGGTGCCATAGACCCAGTATATAAAGGAACATCATGGGCGGGCCAATCAGCCTCCTCCAATGCACAGGTATCATCACAGAGATTGAAAAGGAATCACGGGGACCGTGATACCGTTCCAACAAAGTATTTCTTTTAGATAGAGCTATTTAGGCTCTGCTGAAGAGCCGCTGTTGGGTTTCCCAACTCCGATCTCCTTCTGCCAGCTTTACAGCTGACATCAGTGAAAGTTGAGGGAGGGGGTTTCTTTAAAACATTATATCTCTAAAAATATAAATGTTTTACAGACGGGACTTGCTCCAGATAATTTATTTTTTTTATAGCTTCAAAATAACATTAAATTATAATGGGACATTACTAACCCTTTAACACCTATTCATATAATGAGCACAGACAAAAGCATGGACATGAACCCTGTGGTTTCCAGCTGTTGTCAGACTTCAGCTCCCATCATCCTCAGGCTAAGAACTGGGGAGAGACTGAAAGGAAAAGAGAGTGCCAAAGGGTGGGAGAGACAGACTGAAAGGGAGAGAGACTGATAGGGAGAGTGAAAAGAGAGAGGTCTGCAAAGGAGAGAGATAAACTGAACTAGAGAGACTGAAAGGTAGAGAAGAAGAGACTGACAGACTGTCTTGAGTGAGACAGAGACTAAAAGATGTAGACTCCGAGAGAGCAAGCACTGTAGGGTGTATGATACTCACATGGGCAATGCCAGGACATTTCTGCTAATAAGAAAGTAACACAGAATTATGTGTTTCTTATACAAAGGTCAATGTCTAGGGAGTAAGAGCTTTATGCTCAACAAGCCAACTCTTTTTTTCTGACAACTTTTAACCCTTTGAGTGCCAGAGGAGTATCCAACATATTACAAAGCAACTTACTACCCTCTCCTTCTATGAAACAAACTGAGGCTCACTTACTCCTAAAAGTGGTGTTACCCACTAAACGTATGCAGACAGAAGCATCTGGCTCTTATTTTGACTCTTCCAAACTCTCTGATCCGATTAATGTAGGCAATCACTACCTATTAAGATGTTAGATACAAAACTATGGCCTTGCTTTGCTGCCTGCTTATTAATGGGAATTGCAACTTTAAATCCAAGTTTAAAGGAACACAAATACCTACAAATTAAATGTATATCTAGCTAGCATCTGCAAACATTTAGTTATGTTAGGACCCTGAACTTGTATATTAATGCATCCTATATAATAATTTGCTAAAACGTGTGTAACAACGCAGTCATGCGCAGTAGAGACTGCCCGTACCGCGGCTGATACAGAACTGGACGCTCCGGCTGGCAGTGGCACTGTGGCCCGTGTAACGGGCTCTTCAACCAGTATGTAATAAAGTATTGATGACAACACTGGAATGGAAGCCACCAGAGAATGCATGTAAAATATAGCTTTTATGCCTCTGAAAATAGAATTTTTTTTAAAGCGGAACTTTCAGATAATAGCCAGTCGTCATGCATTCATTAAATGCATGGGGACTAGCTTGAAAATAGAGGTCTTACCATAAAAAATACATGTGTTTAAAGGAATCCTGTTTGGAGACCGGAACTGAGGCTAGAGAGCAGACATCTTGTCTGTGCGCATGCGCCGTTAGTCCCGGTCTCCATAGAGTAGACTGCTTTGCACAATATGGTCACCGGAAGGGACTGGTGACGCAGGCGCACAGACCACACTAACCTGCCCGTCAGTCCCGAAACTAGACGGATTCCTTTAGACACACGTATTTTTTTATGGTAAGACATCTATTTTCAAGCTAGTCGCCATGCATTTAATGAATACGTGGCGACTGGCTATTATCTGAAAGTTCCGCTTTAATTTTTTTTTTATTTACAGATGCTATTATGGAGTGCAGTGTATTACCTTTTAAGAATTGTTTCTAATTTAGGATTGTTACCAGTACATCACACATTATGAATCTTTTTCACATGCTAATTGTGTTTGCCTGCAAAAGTTCACAACCTGTCACAACATCCTCCATGTGATCACACGGCAAGAACTGGTAAGATGATTATAAGGAAAGGATTTTATCCAAATATAACACAATCTCTACTTAAGTGTTGGCTCCAAGTCTAAACTAATCTTTCACTTTAAATATACCACTTATATCTATTTTAAAGTGCAACTGACACCTTGAATTCAAGGCAGCATACTTTGAAAACTATTTAACATGGACAATGGGGGAGATATATAAAAAGTGTTCTTGTTTGTTTTTGTGAACAGATCTTTAAAACGTCCTTATTCCTTATTATGAGTGTGGTATTTATAAAGCATTCTAGTTACATTTATAAATGTGATGACAGTAAAGAATAAGAACAGGTCCGACATAGCTTTAAAGGGATAGTAATACTTCGTTTTATCTTTATTTTATTTTGTAGGCATTAAAACAACATGAAGAATGATATAAATCTTATCTCTCAAACCTTTATGGTTTGAGAGATATTCACAAGCAAAGTTTCCCCCTCCCGCCCCTTTTACCTAGTGTAAGCCATCTCTTCTCAGATGTGGAATCCAGTCCATAGACCAGACAGATAACAGCAGGGGGCAATCTTCTTCCTATGAAAACAATGAAAGCCCTGCCCCCCCTTGACAAGTTTTTCCCTTATCTTAATTAAAGATTGTCCCTCTCTGCAATCTACCTGGGCACCAGCAACAGCAAGCAACAGGTGATTAAAGGGATAGTAATACTTTGTTTTATCTTTATTTTATTTTGTAGACATTAAAAAAACATGAAGAACGATATAAGTCTTATCTCTCAAACCTTTATGGTTTGAGAGATATTCATAAGCAAACTTTCCCCTCCTGCCCCTTTTACCTAGTGTAAGCCATCTCTTCTCAGATGTGGAATCTGGTTGTAAGACAAGACAGATAACAGCAGGGGGCAATCTTCTTCCTATGAAAACAATGAAAGCCCTGCCCCCCCTTGACAAGTTTTTCAGGTTTTTCCCTTATCTTAATTAAAGATTGTCCCTCTCTGCAATCTACCTGGGCACCTCCCTTCTGGTCTGGCTGAGCAGTGTTATATCAGTAAAAGGGGTGCGAGGGGGATATTTTATCATTCAGTTACTCTTGAACTACAACTCTGACAGAATTGAAATAACACTCTCCAAAGTCCAAATACTATGATGATTAATTAGAGCTGCTTTGATTATGAAACATTACTATCCCTTTAAATATTTGGTGAAAATTATATCTTTAAATCGACGCAAATAGTGATATTTCTTTATAAATTCACTGAGCCACTTTTTACAAACTTCCTTACTCTAATTTATAAACGTACTGCAAAATGTTATGTTCCCCCTAAACTGTCCTTAATACTTTTATAACTACCAGAGACAATCTTACAGTCATTTTTAACACATCTTTTCAATTAACTCCACTTCATCACCTCTTTACGTCTTAGTGCATCTCCCCCCAGGTGTTAGTGCTGCTTGGATTGTAGAGATGCCTTGCAATGCATCAACTCTCTAGCAGCCAATATATTAAGCAGCCCTACTGCTTTATTATTTGAATAAACCCTAGCTACCAAATAGAGCAGGCCCTATCAACGTACTGAGAAGGCTCAGCAGGATGCATTGTATATCAAGCCACCCCTTTATCTCCATATCATTCAGCAGTGAGCAAGAAGATATATTTCAACTGGGATCTGATGGCAAGTGTTTTCCATGCAAGTGGATATTTCTGTACATTTGGAGAGATTGACACTAATTTGAGCTTTCGATAAAATCTTTTTTGCTTACCAGTGCTTAAGATGCATTATCAAATGTCACTGGATATAGGGCTAAATTTAGAAAGCCACTTAATAGGCTTGTGTGTGACATCATTTCAAGTGATCAGTTCTAGAAGTGTGTTTTCGCTGCTTCAATATTTCCTCTGCATCCCAGATGTACATTGTCTATATGGCAGTGACCTTTATTTAGTGGCACCACTCTGTAACATAAAGGAGGTGGATATCTACTTCAGCTAACCCCTTAAAGGGATGGTAATGTTTCACAAAAACAGCAGCTCCAATTAATCTTCTTAGTATTTGGGCCATGGAGAGTGTTATTTCAGTACTGTCAAGAGTTGTAGTTCAGGAGTAATTGAATGATAAAGTATCGTCTCCCATCCCTTTTGCTTAGTGTAAGCCACCTCCCCTCAGATGTGGAATCTGGTCTCTTGACTGGACAGGTCGCAGCAAGGGACAATCTTCTTACTGTGAGCATAAAGAAAACACTGCCCACCTTGACAGGTTTTTCAGGGTTTTTCCTTATGCTCACTGAAGATTGTCCCTCTCTGCGATCCATCCGGACAGTGTTGCTGCTCTGAGAAGAGCAGTGTTACATCAGTAAAAAGGGTGGGAGGGGGATACTTTATCATTCAATTACTCTTAAACTACAACTCTGGAAGCATTGAAATAACCCTCTCTATGGCCCAAATACTAAGAAGATTAATTGGAGCTGCTGTTTTGTCAAACATTACTATCCCTAATAAGTAAATATCCACCTCCTTTTTTTTACAGAGTGGTGCCACCAAATAAAGGTCACTGCCATATAGACAATGTATGATGCAGAGGTAATACTGAAGCAGCGAAAACAGAAGAGTGTAAAGCAATGTTTTGTACAATCCTCTGTCTCTCAAGTAGTTAAATAGATAGTAGTTCACTTACCAGCTGCTGTTCTGGCCTTTTTTCCTACAATTTAGTAGGAGCACCCTAGATGGGAGTCCCTCAATCATCACACCAGTGTTTATTCCTTGCATTGTCTCTGCATTTAATTTAATTTACCGATCTGTATTTGAGTCTGCCTTTAGTGCTCCCCACCCCACAACAGATAAAATAATTCAGTCTGAGCAAGAAATCCGAGAGAGAAGCTCCATCCACGGTTCTTCATTTTGTGGTCTGAAAGGGATAGTAATACTTAGTTTTAACTTTATTTTATTTTGTAGGCATTAAAAAAACATGAAGAATGATATAAGTATTATCTCTCAAACCTTTATGGTTTAAGAGATATTCACAAGCAAAGTTTCCCCCTCCCGCCCATTTTTCCTAGTGTAAGCCAGCTTTTCTCAGATGTGAATCTGGTTGTAAGACCAGACAGATAACAGCAGGGGACACTCTTCTTTGTATGAAAACAATGAAAGCCCTTCCCCCCTTGACAAGTTTTTCAGCTTTTTCCCTTATCTTAATTGAAGATTGTCCCTCTCTGCAGTCTACCTTCCCTTCTGATCTGACTGAACGGGGGGGGGGGGGTACTTTGCTTGTGAATATCTCTTAAACCATAAAGGTTTGAGAAATAAGACTTATTTCGTTCTTCATGTTTTTTTAATGCCTACAAAATAAAATAAAGATAAAACGAAGTATTACTATCCCTTGAAAGTGAAATTTAACAGTTCCTCCTAGGTTAGGCCTTATTTTAGTGTATAGTTCCATTTTAAGAAAAAGAGAGAATGAATGGCCTAGTCATATCATGTCATACATATCGAGGGAGCGCATTTATAAGGTGGTTTTAATAAGAACTGAAGCAATTCTGCACTATACGGGACAAATAAAACCTTCAGTTTACAAGGGGTTAAAGGGGTGTTTAAATTCATGTGAACCTGAGGCCTTTTTTATTCCCTATGGTGTAATTGGTTTTCTTCAGTTCATCTTAATAATTACAGCCTCTGGCTGGGAGAAACTGAAAGGGTTTATTCACAATGAGTGAATGTTCATTTTCTTAACACGTTGAATGCTAGAGATGTCTTAATCACTTTCTGAAGCACTGGAGAAATCCCTAGCATCCAAAGGGATAACACAAATTAAAGGCTTTTTTGTGGTGCAAGAACAGTTTATCAGGGAGTTGTCAGTAGCAAAGAAGGGGTTAACTCTTTGAGTGCCAGAGGAGTATACCCTTCTGGCACTCAAAGGGTTAAACCAGTTAATGATCCATCAAATCAGTGGCGTAACTAGAAGCCACCAGGCCCTTGTGCAGAATTTGCCATGGGCCCGGTTCCCCCCCCCCCATCTTCACATTGCCCCATGTCCATCTCCTACCTCCATCACTCGCTCCTGCGAGGTTCTCAGTAATGCAGAGCGCTGGGAGATTATGTCATCACCCAGCGCTCTGCATTACTAGAGCGCCGGGAGATCAGCTGAGCTGCTGCTGGCATGGGCTGCGGGCGAGTGGCGATGGGTTCACAGGGGGCGGCTGGGCCCCTGGAGTGACGGGCCCGGTCGCAGGTGCAACCCCTATTGTTACGCCACTGCATCAAATGTAGAGCAGGGACAATACATAAATCATTGGGGTCCTTAAAGGGGAACTACCACCCCGCAGAGACCTAAGCTGTATTGATTCTTCATCTGGAGACTAGCTGCTTAGTAGCGCTAGTTGCCAGAAATATTACCCGGTTCTCAAGATTTTGTCCTTTTCCTGACGGTCACTGGAACAGGAAGCACGGACATCTCGTCCCAGTGACGTCCGTGCGCCTGCGCTGTCAATCCCTTTTGAGCCAGCCAGCTCAAAAGGGACTGACAGCGCAGGCGCACGGACGTCACTGGGACGAGATGTCCGTGCTTCCTGTTCCAGTGACCGTCAGGAAAAGGACAAAATCTTGAGAACCGGGTAATATTTCTGGCGACTAGCGCTACTAAGCAGCTAGTCGCCAGATGAAGAATCAATACAGCTTAGGTTTCTGCGGGGTGGTAGTTCCCCTTTAAAAGCACTGGTTTCCTGATTAACCCAGCTTGCACCTATGCAATGTAAGCATTAACTAGCTCAATCTCTGGCCTTAATGCTGGGAAGAATGTTAAAAGGCAGAAGTGATGAGATTTGCCTTTAGAAGAAAAGTGCTATACATTGATCAGGAAGTAATCTTCATTACCAGCATATAGCAGAAAGGGGAGCAGGCAAGGCAGGCCTGAGAATATCAAGAAGCTTGGAGGTTCATATGTTCATAGTGGAGGCTCTCTCTTCCCATCATCTCATGATAAGCATTGTATTCCACACAGCTGGGAGGGCCACACATTGCCTACTCCGGTTCAAGGCAATTTACCTTTAATCCCTTGAATGAATGTGAAAGTTAATCTCAGATTTCTAGTACACTAGACTGTGGTAGTACAAGTGCAGAAACAGAAAATTATAGGCTATATTAACGCAAAGTGGAATTGGATTTGCATATAAATATATATGTTTGTATTTACCACACCTCTGAAGTGCATTGAACTGTTCACTAAAAACAATTAGAAATATAATATATACCATGCAGCGTTATACACATATTAAAGAAGCAGTAATACCTCCTAATAATAAACTTGCATTTATCATAAACTGAAAATTAAATCAGCATGGACACTAAGAATTAATTTTCATGAATTTGTTCTCTATTATTAATATTTAATTAGTCATGGGTATCATGTCCATAGAGGCAGACATGATGTTTTCTTCAGGACTACCAAGATTTCAAGCTCCTCCTCCTGAATTTTACTATGAGGTCTTCAGCAAAAGTAGCTTGGAATGATGTTCTGCAGAAATGTACGTCTGTGGTTAGCTGGTATACCTGTGCAGAGGGGACTTGCCCTTCATTTTGGAACTGGACCTCCCTTTTGGGCAGGATTAGTCTAATATGTACATGGATATTTCTCCTCTGTAATGGCACTAGAGAGCTAAAACATGATTCTTCTGAGCGGTGACTAGCCGAAGAACAGGCCATTGTGCGGTTTGTTTGTCCTCAGAAGCCTCTCACATCTTGTATGCATAGATAGCATCATCTGCCTCAGTGGATGTGATATCCAGGCCTAATTAAAGATTACCACAATATTGTAGAACAAAGTCACAAAAATGTATTCTTAACGTCCCCATGGATGGAGCTTCTCTCTGGGATTTCTTATTCATACTGAATTCTATTATATTTTACTATTAGAAAGTGCTTTAAGAATGATTGCATACATAGAATGATAGACTTCTCTAGTGGGTTTATATTTTGTCACTAATGTCTAAACCTAATCTCAATATTGGTTGGCAATCTGTTGTTCAAAAGCTATTGCACTGAAAGGGTTAACACTTATCCTGTTAAGATTATCTTGTATGGTACAGCAGTGCTAGCTTGTTACAGGATAAACTCTTGCTAAGCCTCTTGTGGGAGATCTGCAAGACTTGCCTAGTGTTATTAAGTAGGACCAATGGAGAAAATAGCAGTTCAGAGTAGAAACAAGTGCAGTTGTAGAAAATGCTTGAACCTGAAAGTAACCAACTCATTCAGCATCAACGTCTATAGTGCTAATTATCAGGAAGCGGATTTAGACTGATATAACCCAGAATGCAACAGAATATAAGAGTTGATGAAATTGAGTGCAATGCATAAAGTTTCTAAATTATTATTCTGACAACCTAAAAAACAAAATTAAGAGATTTTCTACCCTCAGTTGTTGAGAGACGTGCAGTATGCGCTGGACATCCTCTGGCACTCAAAAGATTAATACTTAGAGCACTGTTTGTACTTTAAAGAGATAGGAATACTTAAAATGTGAAAATATTGTAGGATTTACCCTCCCGAGTAAAACAAAAGTACTCCCGCTGTTGAGAGGTGATTTATTCAAAATGTATCGAAGCTCATTCATGAATTTATTAGGTGTGATATCTTAATGGCCTGAAATGTTATAGTGGCACCATTTGTACAACCACCTATGGAGGTTTATGGTCAACTGACCAGAGCTGTCCATAGGTTGGTGTAGCAACAGCGCCACTGTACAATTTCAGGCCATTGAGTTACTGCATCTAAAAAAAAACAAGTCTGAGCTGCAGTAACTCTTTAACAAAACATCTCAAGAGTGAGAATCTCTTTTTTTCCCTTTACTCAGGAAGGTACACCATACAATATATATATATATATATATATGTTTTTATACATCATAAGTGTTACTATCCCTTTAACTCAGAGGTAGCAACACCCCTGGAGCCTATGAGTCCAGTCACCTAACATTTTACAAATGGCTCCTAAATCGTGATCATATTTTACACCACCACTTTGTCTCCTAAAATTTCTACTTGGCTGCTAGAAAAATCTGTCTGGATTAAATGTTTTTATTGGAAGTGGTGCAATACATTGCAGCCTCTCCATTTCAGTGACAGATAAAATGGAAGGAAGGGGGCATCCTTACATCTGATTAGTTTAGCACACAGATTCAACAGCATCTTTCAACCCCTGAAAGGGATGTATTTTTAACACACCAAGAGCAGCCTCTCCTTCACTGTACATGTAGCCAATAGGTCAGATGAGCACGGTGCTGGACAGCTCCAATTTACCATGACAGAAATTCAGTACTTCTATTTAAAAGGTAAAATAATGCTTAATATTGAAAAAAATACTTTGCGAGGTTTATCCTGCTGAAGAAAACAAGGGTAACTCTGACTGTTGTAAGATGTTCTATTCAAAATTTATTACAGTTAAATCTTGCATTTTTTGGGGTACAGTACCTACATGGCCTGAAATATTTATAGTGGTGCTGTTGCTACAGCATCCTGTCTCTAGACTGCTGAAGCAACAGCACCACCATAAAATTCAGGCCATGGAGGTACTGCACCCAGGAAGTGCATGTTTGAGCTGCAACAACTTTTGAATAAAATGTCTCAGGAGCGGGATTACCTTTACAGTGGATAACCACTGCTATATATCTAAAAGAGATATTTTATTCCGCTTTAAGCATTACTAACCCACAGTTGTCCAAGTTCAGTCCTCAGGAGCTACCAACAATCTAGGATTTAAGGATTTCCCTGTTTGAGCACAGATGGGCCAATCAAAATGAATGAGCCACTGATTAACTCACAGATGCTTAATCAAGATAATCCTTAAATCCTGGCCTGTTGGTGGCCCTTGCGGATGAAACTTTGACACCCCTATTGTTAAACCCCATGAGACTGATGTACTAAAAGGAACTTGCACAATTCTAGGATAAACCAATTGCATCAATGTAAGCAAAAAAACAAGCAAACAAAAAATTCCCGCAAATGCAAAATTATTTACATGAAGCTGGACACTCCTATGGTGCTCAAATGGTTAATCCTTTGAAAGGCTGCCCATGATTACTATCACTAGTAAGATATCTCCAACGGTCAAAGGGGCAATACCATCTGTCCCATAAAGTGTACTCTTTTGCTCTCCCTCTTTGCACATCAGCTTCAGTGGATAGTGATCTCCAACAATGTGCTGAAGACCTCTTTAGCCAGTCAAGATGTTAATGTTTATTAATTTAGAAACTGTTTAACCAGGAAGACTACATTGACTCTAGCCATGGACAGCTACATTACAAATGGAAAAGTATGCATCATTTTGAAAACGAAATTGGTGAAAATTGATGGGGGTATTTCAATTTCTGCTATTGCTACCAGAGCATCTGGCAGCGAAGGGGTTTGGCTGTACCTTAATCACCTCTGTTAAATGAGAGAATGAATTCGACTGTTTTGAAGGCTATATAACCAGTTACTTTGCATCGCAGTGTTTCCTAGTAATAGAGTAACCACTTTCTAATCTAAACTAGCCTGAGGCTAATCAATGTCAGCTAGCGACAGAGCGTACTGTAAATTAGGTTTCCTGTCTTAACCCTATGGATGGAGGTCAACAGGGTTGTGCAGTGCTTGGACAGCTACGTCTTGCACGCCCAACTGGCATTTAAAGAGTTAATGGGGAGTGTTAATAACCGCATACATTGTATTAAATATTCTAAACACAGGCCAACTGCAGCATACTGAGGATAAGGTCCCTGGTGTGCATTTGATAATTGCTACACCCTTTATAGATAAAAATGAATGCCAAGGCGTTGCACGCATCCCCATGCACTGGATAGGTTAATTTGCATTGTATGTTCTGTTCGGGGAAATTATTGCTATAACTATTTGAGCCCCGGAGCAGTGAGCAACGCATGGCGTAGCTCATCACTAGCATTCAGAGGGTTAACAGGTTACTAAAGGGACATACTGCATGTTCATAAGAAAACTGGACGAATTGTGGAGCAACCCAACTTCCCCAAAATGGATGGGGCTAAAAATCTCCATTGATTTAAATTGGGTTTTAACCTCTTTACTACTAGAGATCTCCAGCTGCCTTGGTAACCTCTAATAGTCAATAGATTAAACTCACCATTTAAATTAATGGGCATTTTGGGATTTTTTTTTGCCCCCATGGTTCAGCTGATTTGCCCCAGGGTTACTAGTTTTCTTTTGAGCATAGACTCATATGTATAAAAGCAAACGGGACTTATTCTGGACTAAACCAACTGCACCATGGGGGTATACAAATGACTAAATTCCCATGCACCTGCATGAAGATTTTTTTTAACCCCTTGAATGCTAGAGAGGTCTCCAAGACCCCTCTAGCTTTCAAGGGGTTAAAAGCAAACCTTAATTTAGCCAGCATTTTATTTGTCTCATATGATGCAGTTAGTTTACTCCAGAATAACTCGTTTGCTTTTGTAAATATGAAAATGAATCCTAAACGCTTTATTTCTGCTCACTGCTAGCCAGATTACTAGGCCCGCTTGATATAGTGACGAACTGAATTTTCTTTACATTGATCCGGAGCAGACCATTATGTATGCGGTGCCCCTCCCCCACCCATAGCACATTCCGTTGCCCCCCATTGCAGGAGATTCTATCACATTGTTACTATGTTGCAGCAGAACTGAATTTAAGTGACCGCACAGTTTCCAGATCTATTAACCCATTGAGTGCCATAGGGGTGTGGAAGGCATTGCTTTGCAATGTGTTTTAAGCACCCCTCTGACATTCAAAGAATTAACATTTATATGTCATTATTTTGCCAACAGCATATTCTCATATGAAGTAGACATATTGCTGGAGGACAATGAAAAAGACCCGACTTAACCACTTGTGTGACAGGTATCCAACACATTGCAAGGCTATGCGCTGGATACCTCTCTGGCTCTAAAAGTGAATACGGACCGGAGGCCCTCCAGCTGTTCAGTACCACAATTCTCATCATCAGATAGCCAGTGTCTGGTTGGGGATGATGGGAATTGTGGTACTGAGCAGCTGGGTGGTTTCACGTTGCTCCCCCCTCATTTAAAAGGTAAATTATCGCCATCTCATTCCCCTACATTGCATCCTACACTTCATTACCTTAGCGCATTAACAAATAGCCATCTCATCCCGCTGCACTGCATATCATGGTAACCTTAAAAGTTTAAAATCGCTATCTCATCTCCCTGCACTGGATCATCATGGTTACCTTGGTGGATAGAGTCTCCTCTTCTTAGTGGTGTCAGCATTCAGTGTGTCTCTGGTCATAAGGTACCCAGCAGCTACAGACCCAGCACCAACCATTGCCAGGAGTCCAGCTGATTTCCTTGTGGACAAAAGTCTAGAGAAGGTACTGGCCATCTTTGCGATCTTGAATTAAGAGGATTGAGCTGGAATAAGAGACCCAGGCGATCTGCAGCAGGAAAGACAGGGAAGGGAGAGAATGAGAGAATGTATGTGAGCCTGAGTATCAAAGAAGCGAGCGACAGCTGGGGAGTGGACGTGATATGACTACAGACTACTCCACAAGGCAGGAGAGATTATAGCAGGACTCAATAAGGCATGTAGCAGGCTCAGACAGCAGTGACGAACCACATACTATACGGAATTAGAGTACATGGAAGATTAACCCTGTGGGATTAACCCTTTGAGTGTCAGTGGGGTGTGCAATGCGTTGCACATCCCATTATCACACAAAGGGTTAATAGGCGTTATGTATAATAGCAATGTGGAGGGTTCCTGGGGCAAACCAGCTGCACACCAGGGTACAAATAATATCCAATTGATTGAAATTGGTCTTTAACCCCCTGAATGCAAGAGAAGTATCCAGTGCATTGCTCCCAAATGCAATGGAAACCTCTAGCATAGAAGGGGTTAAAGATTCCATGTAAAGATATGGGAATTTTTTTTGTTCTCTACAATGCAGTTGGCCTGACCCACATTTCCTTTATACATATTCATACCTGGGAACTTTCAAAATGAGCTGACCCTGAGATCTTTGAAATATTAACCCTTAAACTTCCCATAATGTAGATTGTATGCGATATGTGACTGCTTGCTCTAACACAGAGGTGCTCCAGTCCGTGTGAGAGGGACCTTTAACATGCTACAGTTTGGATAACTCACTACCTGAACACAAACAAGACAAGCAGGACATCTCCCACTGTCTTTCTGGTACTAATGGCACCAGTTTAGAGGCTAAGGAAACATTTAATTGAGGAAATTCATATAGTAGGTGACACAGACCTCTCTCACCCTGAGAATTTGGCCCTTCACCCTGAGACCCTGAGATTTGGGTCAAAACCCTGAGTCTTCCCAGGTATGTACATAAGGCCCAATTGTGATGAACTCCTAAGGGCTTTTTTGTAAAGACAAAACTGAATCATTTCTGCAGTAAAACAACTGCACTATAAGGACAAATATGCCTAACACATTGGAGACCCCCATAGAATTCAAGGAGTTAAACCCCCCCATTTAATTTAATGGTGATTTTATTTGTTCTTCCTGGTATTTTGGGGTTTGCCTCACAATTGGTACACTTGTCACTGTGCATATATACCCAGAAGTGCAGCAAAGATTAATGGGACACTGTACAAATCTTCAGTTTCCACCCGCAAAAAGGAAACAAATCTGTGCAATGTCAGAGTACTCTCTTCTACACGGAACACCAAGTAACATAGTAACATAGTAATTTAGGTTGAAAAAAGACTTGTGTCCATCTAGTTCAACCTTTTCCTATTCCTGTTTACCATAGTTGATCCAAAAGAAGGCAAACCCCCCCCCCCCCTCAATTAGCAATTTAAAATTCTGCCTTGAAATGGGGGGGAAAAATTCCTTCTTGATTCCAAATGGCAATCAGATTTCTCCCTGGATCAACAAGCCCCAACTAAATATTCATCCCAGTACTAATGTACATAGCCCTCTATGTTATGCTCTTTTAAATAAGTATCCAGGCCCCTTTTAAATGCATCTAATGTTTTCGACAGCACCACCTCCTCAGGCAGTGAATTCCATACCTTTATTGTCCTTACAGTAAAGAAACCCTTCCGCTGTTGTAGATTAAATCTCCTTTCTTCAAGTCTAAGCGGGTGGCCCCTTGTCCTGTGTACTGTTAATGAACAGGTCTTTGGAGAGCCTTTTGTATGGGTCCTGAACATATTTATTTAGTGTTATCATATCCCTTCTAAGACGCCGTTTCTCTAGTGTGTACAAGTTTAACTTTTCTAGCCTTTCTTCATAACTAAAACTTTCCATTCCCCTTACTAGTTTTGTAGCCCTCCTCTGCACTCTTTCTAGTTCCATAATGTCCTTTTTCAGAAAGGGCGCCCAGAATTGAACAGCATATTCTAAGTGGGGTCTTACCATGGACCTGTAAAGAGGCATAATTATATCTTCCTCCCTTGAGTCAATACCCCTTTTAATACATGCCAATATCTTATTGGCCTTTGCAGCTGCCAGTTGGCACTGCATGCTACTGCTAAGTCTATTGTCTACCATTACACCCAAATCCTTTTCATTTGTAGATTTCCCCAGAAAAACACCATTTAAACTATATGTTGCATTTTTATTATTATACCCAAAATGCATAACTTTACACTTGTCTATATTAAATCTCACTTGCCACTTGTCTGCCCAGTTACTCAATTTGTCCAAATCCTCTTTTAATGAAGACACATCCAGTTCTGACTTTATTACCTTACTTAATTTTGTGTCATCGGCAAACACTGATACGTTGCTCCCTATGCCCTCTGGGAGGTCATTAATAAACAAATTAAAAAGAAGAGGACTCAGGACAGATCCCTGAGGTACTCCACTTATCACGTTTATCCAACTGGAGAACTTGCCATTTACTACCACTCTTTGCATTCTCTTTCAGCCAATTTCCAATCCACACACAAACATTTTCTCCTAGGCCTATTTCATTCAATTTGTACAGTAACCTCTTGTGTGGAACTGTATCAAATGCCTTGGCAAAGTCTAAATAGATCACATCAACCGCCGCTCCCATATCTATATTATTACTCACTTTTTCATAAAATGCGATCAGGTTAGTTTGACAAGACCTGTCTTTCACAAAGCCATGTTGGCTATTGCTAATGATATTCCTGTTCCAGCAGAATTCTTGAATATATTCCCTTAGCAACCTTTCAAACAGCTTCCCTACCACAGATGTCAAGCTTACAGATCTGTAATTTCCTGGCTGTGACTTTAATCCCTTTTTAAATATGGGCACCACATCTGCTTTACGCCAATCCATGGGCACCATACCTGAAATAAAAGAATCCCTGAAAATCAAATATAATGGTCTGGCCAGGGTCTGGCTTAGCTCTTTAAGTACCCGTGGGTGTATAACATCTGGCCCTGGAGCTTTGTCTACCTTAACACCATTCAAATGTTTTAACACTTTTTCTTGTGTTAGCCAGTCCCATGCTTGCTGTGACTGTTCTGTAAAAATAGTCTGCAGATTCTTGTCCATTATTTAAAATATCTGCCTTCTCTCTGTCCCCCTTGACCATCTCACCCGTTTCAGATAACAAGGACCCAACATTATCAGACTTTAATTTTTTGCCATTAATGTATTTAAAGAATTTCTTTGGGTTGCTCTTGCTCTCCTTAGCAATATTTTTTTCATTCTCCAGTCTAGCTAATTTAATAGCCTTTTTGCAGGTTTTGTTGACATTTTTGTATACTGCAAATGCCTCTGCTGATCCCTCAGCTTTGTAATGTTTAAATGCCACTCTCTTGTTATTTATTTCATGAATTACTTTACTGGTTAGCCACATTGGCTTTAATTTGCTTCTTTTGTATTTGTTTCCAACAGGGATAAATTTATATGTGTATTTTTGCAATGTTATTTTGAATGCATTCCACTTACCTTCTGTGTTTTTTCCCGAAAATATTTTATCTCTGTCAACGAGACCAAGGGATGAATTAAATCTGCTAAAGTTGGCCTTTTTAAAATTCAGTGTTTTGGTGGGACCCATACTAAATTGCTTTTTTGAATTTATCTCAAACGATACCATGTTATGGTCACTATTCCCCAAGTGCTCCCTAACTTGGATGTTAGAGATAAGTTCTTCATTGTCAGTTATTACCAGATCCAGACATGCATTCCCTCTGGTTGAGGTCTGCACTAGTTGAGACAAAAAATTGTCATTCAACAAGTTCAGAAACTTGCTGCTTTTAGCAGAATTAGCTGTTCCATTTCTCCAGTCTATTCCTGGATAATTAAAATCCCCCATAATTAAAGTTCTCCCTATTTGAGAAGCCTTTTCTATTTGCATTAATAGCTTTGATTCCTCAAGGTCACCAATGTTTGGTGGTTTATAACAAATACCCACTAATATTTTTTTGGCGTGACTATTTCAACCCACAGGGATTCCACATGTTCACTACTGTCATCACATATATCTTCCCGCAATTGAGGCAATAATGCTTGTTTGACATACAGACAGACCCCATCACCTCTTTTGTTTGACCTATCTTTTCTAAATAACATGTAGTCCTCCAAATTGATTGACCAATCATGTGTGTCATCCCACCATGTTTCTGTTATGCCTATCAAGTCATAGTTTTCAATTTCAGCTACCAGCTCCAGTTCCCCTATTTTACCAGTTAAACTTCTGGCATTTGCAAGCATACAATTTATGCCACTGCTATGTTTCATTTGTGATTTAATTTTGATGTGGTTTATTGGCTTCTCCCTATCATCTATACTAACCCCGCCCCCAGATCCTCCCACCTGATTATTAACTACATCGCCTTCCCTTTCTATACTATCTATCCCAGTATTTATTGGTCCCCCCCCCCCTTCCTAGTTTAAAATCTCCTCCAACCATCTAGTCATCCTTTCCCCAAGCACTTAAGACCCTCTTGCATTCAGGTGCAATCCATCCCTGCTACAGAGATTGTACCCCAAAGCAAAATCAGCCCAGTGCTCTAAAAACCCAAAGCCCGCCTTCTTACACCAAGACTTCAGCCATGCATTGAGTTCCCTAATCTCCCGCTGTCTCTCTGGCGTAGCGCATGGCACAGGTAGTATCTCTGAGAATACTACCTTGGAGGTCCAGTTCCTAATCTTACTGCCTAAATCCCTAAAATTACCTTTTAGGACTCTCCACCTTCCTCTTACTTTGTCATTGGTACCAATATGCACCAAGACAGCTGGATCCTCTCCAGCCCCTCCCAATAATCTGTCCACCCTGTCTGCAACATGCCGAACCCGGGCACCCGGGAGACAGCAAACCATTCGGTTGCTGCAATCAGAGCCACAGATTACCCTATCTGTTCTCCTAATAATGGAGTCCCCTAACACCACAACCTGCCTAGGCTTCACTTTCCTCTGGATCCCCTGTGTGCTAGAGGAGCTGTTCTCCCAGCTGTTAGGGAGAACAGTCTTCTCCAGCAATTCCACTTCTGGGTTTGCCTCCCCAACATCTTCACTTAAATGAGTAAATTTGTTTGGATGGAAAAACTCAGGACTGGCTGCCCTCTTGCTCTTCCTTCCCTCACTGCAACCACTTATAACTGTTACCCAGCTATGTGCCTGGTTCCCTTCTAGCTGATCTCCTCCCTCTTTGCTAGGTGACCCAGTTAGACTTTGCTCAGTTAGCAAGAGACTCCTCTCAAGGTTGTCAATATCTCTCAGTGTTGCAATATGACTCTCTAGAGCTCCAATCTGAGCTTCTAGAAGGGCCACTTGCTCACACTTGCCACAGCGGTATGGACCCTGGAACGGCTGTTCCAAGCATGCATACATATGGCAAGATGTGCATTGAGTGAGATCTCCAAACTTGCTCATCATGTATGGTGCAAATGTGAGTTCTTACAAAATGTAAACAATTAATTTACCTTTGTCTCTCTAACTCCTGTGTTTCACAAACTCTGCACTTATTCCAGAGCACTTAGGAAAGAGCACGCTCTATTTGTGAGCAAGCTCTGTGAGTCCTGTACCTAGATTTATACAGGCCTACACAGGTGATTGTTCACAAACCCCACCCTTAATTAATTACACACACTCCCATAAAAAACAACCTTTTACACTTTAACCCTTTAACCTTCTTACTGCAGGTTAGGATGTAAACACAAAATCAGTATATTATAACACTTTTTATACAGGCCTACACAGGTGATTGTTCACAAACCCCACCCATAATAAATTACACACACTCCCAGAAAAACACAACCTTTTACACTTTAACCTTTTAACCTTCTTACTGCAGGTTAGGATGTAAACACAAAATCAGTATATTATAACACTTTTCCAATGTTTTGATGTCCAAACTGTTCACTTAATCCAGAGCACACTGCAATATGTGAGCAAGTTCTGTGAATCCTGTACCTAGATTTATACAGGCCTACACAGGTGATTGTTCACAAACCCCAATTCAAATAGATGTATGGAATGTTTCCCTACCAGCTCCCACCGTGTTAACTTTCTGGGTGCCGACAACCTCTCCAATATATTAGGAAGCAAACCACTGGGATCATCCCTAGTACCCAAAATGTTAACCCCTTTAAGACCAGAGGGGAGGGCAACTGATTGATTTTCAATGCATTACCTTCCTCTCTGGTCTGAAAAACAGAAACTGGTATTATTTGGTCTAAATACATAGAATACGTTTTTATGCACAGGGGGCTGCATAATGCATGCTAGCTGCTTTATAACATTTCTGTCTTTCACCTCTTCACCATAGATATTAGGCCCATTAGGTTCAAGTGTGTGTGTATGTTATATATACATATAAAAAGATAGAGAAACACACACTCTAAAATTATTATTTTAGGTGCAGGGCAGCATTTATTACTTCAATTTTGGCCATATAGAAATTTTAAAAACTAAATTAATACAGTTTTACACTTAATCGCTATTTAATCTAACTATTAAAGGGGATCTATCATCCCTATACAAGTTAGTTTTATTAGTTAGATTATTTAGCAAATATGTTTAAAACTGTATTCATTTGTTTGTTTTTTTAAACTGCTATTTGGGCAAAAATGAATGTTTAAAGAATGCCCTGCGTTCTGTCACTCTGCCTCTGCTCCCCTCCCTCTATCCAAAGCAATCTCATTGGCTAGATATCAGTCTCTGCCAATGAGATCGGTCCAGCCTACAAACAGAAAGCCTCCATCATCAGAGGAGGCTGGACAGAGGGAGGGGTGCAGAGGCAGAGTGATAGACTGCAGTACAGAGCAGGTAACCTCAGTCTGTCTGGAAGTAGGGTGCAGGGCACTCTTTAAACATTAATTTTCACCCAAATAACATTTTAAAAAAACAAATGAATACAGTTTTAAACATATTCGCTAAATAATCTAACTAATAAGACTAACTTGTATAGAGGTGATAGATCCCCTTTAATACTTAGATTAAATAGCGATTAAGTGTAAAACTGTATCAATTTAGTTTTTAAAATCTCTATATGGCCGAAATTGAAGTAATTAATGCTGCCCTGCACCTACTTCCGGACAGATTACAGTTACTTGCTCTGTACAGCAGTCTGTCACTCTGCCTCGGAGGAGGCTGGATAGAGGGAGGGGAGCCGAGGTAGAGTGACAGACTGCAGATACAGAGCAGGTAACCACAGTCTATCCATAAGTAGATGCAGGGCAGCATTTATTTCGGCCAAATAGATATTTTAAAAATGAAATTAATACAGTTTTACACTTATTCGCTATATAATCTAACTATTAAGGCCTAACTCGTATAGGGGTGATAGATCCCTTTTGCTCATAGATCATAGAGTGGTGTTAGTGCTACCATCTCAGTGTCCACGTCTGTCTGAATGCTGCAATAAATAGATTTATTTTACTACCACGGATGTCAGCCTCTTCATGAGTGCGGTTGAATGTTCTTTGTCTACTTCACTGAATGTGCCATCTCCCTGAATACAAAAAAAAGGAATTCTGAAGCACCACCTTCAGCCTAGTCCAACAATACAAGTGAATTACATTTCATGCCAGTAACAGCAAAATATATCACTACCTCCTCAACCAAAAAATGAAAACACAATCTGGGCCAGACCAACTACCAGCAATTTTACTGAAGCTCAGTGCCTCGATCACTTTCCATCCTACCGCATCCCTAATTAAATCCTCCTTTTTATCTAGGTGTATGTCCAAAGCCTGGAAAGTGCTAGGGTTGTGCCTATCCCAAAAGTGGGGATACAAATGTAGTATCAGATTACAGACCAATATCCATACTCCCCACATTATCTAAGGTGCTAGAAAAAAATAGGCACATAGAACTATACAATTATTAGTGACTGCAGTTTTTTCACCTCGCTTAAATCAGGCTTTAATCCAAATTACTCAACAGTCATGGTTCTCCTAATAGTATGCAATGCTATCCAGACTGGCATGGAAAATGGGGAACTCACTGGAGTTATTTTCCTAGATTTAGCAAAAAAGCCTTTGATACAGTAGACCATAATATTTTCATAAGTAAACTCAAAAGCTCAGGACTGGGTATTCATTCTTTAAACTTATCCTATTTATCAGACAGAACATAATTGGGGAGATTCACTAAGACATGATAAAGTGTTGATGACTTCTCCAGTGATAACACTTTTCCAATTCCTATGTTACTCTATGTAGCCAATGTACTAAGACTTCTGCATATTGGAGATCTTAGTGAATAGGTTCTATAGAATAACATAGGAACTACAGAAGTGAAGTCTTCTCTGGGTTATCACCTCTTTATCACACCTTAGTGCATAACCCCTGTCATGTGTCTATTGGTGTCAATATTTCCCTTTCATAACAAATGGGGTTCCCCAAGGCTCCATTATTGTTGCTCTTCTTATTTTCTCTATTTATAAATGATATGCCCATGGTTTGCACAACATCTTCTGTGCACATGTATGCAGATGACTATAATTTACGCTAAAAATCCAAACGTATCACAACTTGAGGCAATGTTATAGGATGATATCTCTGACGTATAAAAATGGATAGCTAAAAGCAAACTGTTCTTAAACACTGACAAAATAGTTACAAAGGTATGTGGTACAAACTTAAACTCTGCAATACCCATCTAACCATTTTAATAAAGTCTAATTGTAACTTGGTGCTGATCGACTCCTACAAATATCGCGGCATGTGGCCTGACCCCAACCTCACTTTTAGTCTTCGTATTGATAAATTAACATCCAAACTTTATCCTGAAATAGGTGTTCTGTTTACAGACAAATCCTGTTTAAGTCCCCTAATAAGAAAAATTATTGTTCAATAGATGTTAAAGGGACTGTGATGGAATAGTTGTCACCCTCAGAATGAAATGTGTCTGTTTTCAGGGATCTCCATTGTCTTAATATATGTTCCCATTCTTGAAAACATTAATGTCCCCTGTGTGCGTAGGCATTAGAGAGTGTTGGCCATTTACCAGCGTTGAATGGGTTGGTTAGTGTATGATGTACAGAGGTTTGGTGCCATTCAGTCTAGCTGACCAAAGAGATTATGTTATGAGATAGCCCAGTGTTGGTCAGATAGAGGGGGGTAGGGCAAATCTGTGAGTGGATTGTGTGTCCCTTTCCCCTTACATCAGGCTAAGCAAAAGAAGAACTTGTAAATGTTACCTGTGACAACAGATCCTGTAGGGGGTGATTAGAAGGAAGCCGAAGAGAGAGAGGGGAGATGGAAATGTAGGAGCATGGAGGGAGTCCAGGGGCCAGTCTGGAGTTGGACTGGTCCAGTTGCTTTCTAAAGGAGAACTGGGGAAGCTGGGACTGATATGTTCCCTCACTGGAAGAGTTAGAGTGAGTGGACACTGAAGTGGCAAGATGCTCCTTCCAGTTGTGGACTGTAAGCTAAGCTAATGCAGCTGAAGCCACAGAACGTACCCTAATGTTCCCATAACAAGGATGGTGGCCATGAAGGTAAACTTCGGTGGCTATGGCCCAAGATTAAGGAGATAATCTCTTAGGATGCCTTCTCCAAATTCTCTGTCAGAACTAAAAGATATAAGGAAACTTCATGCAATCCAGCACCAGGCGCAGTGGGCAGGGTGCCCACTTTTGCCTCTAGTGGGACTATGTGTAAGCTCTAGTATAAAGCTAAAATGGACTGTGAGTATTATATGTAACCCATGACAATCTGTACAACTTTACTGGCACACCAAGAACAGAACAGCAGAAGTTTGTAGTTTTTATGTTCTACCCTTGTGTATTTGCTTGCAATTGTTGTCCTATGTTTGTGTGCTGTGATCTCTCTGATAAATGCAATTTATTTACTTTTTGTCTGGCTGGATAAATCGCTTAACCCTCGGTCTACCAAGCAGTAACTCCTGTACCCCGTCACAGGGACAGTAATGTCCCATAAAAAATGCTTAGAGTTTTGTAGAGGTTAAAAAATAAACAATATGACATAAATCCTATCTCTCAAACCGCTATGGTTTGAGAGATATCCTCCGCTAAAGGTCCCCTTCTCCTGATGCCAGCTGTAAAGATGACAGAAGAAGATCCGTGTCGGGTGACACGAGGAGGCTCTTCAGCAGAGCTGCAATAGCGTGATTTGAAAGTAAATACTTCTTTGGAACGGTCTAAAAAGTGTTCTTGCAAACCAGGCACATTTTGTAGACTGTTCCAAAGAAGTATTACTTTTTAAATTGCTTTATTGCAGCTCTGCTGAAGAGCCGTTTGTGGGTCTCCAGACCAGGAACTCCTGCTGTCAGATTACAGCTGACATCAGAAGAAAGGGAGGGAGAGGGAAACTTTAACAGAGGATATCTCTCAAACCATAGTGGTTTGAAAGATAGGATTTGTGACATACTGTTTATTTTTTTAACATTTACAAAACTCTAAGCATTTTTTATGGGACATTACTGCCCCTTTAAGGCCAGTCATACTCTCTGGGGATGCTGCATATGCAGCAAATCAATCTTTGTAAACCTGACACTGTTTAACTTGTTATGCTGCTTTGTCCTCCAGTGTAATTACATTACCCATCATTCTGATATGTTTAGCCCCTTAACGACCGCCCAGTCCATGGGTGGGCGGCAGTAGAGGACCATAACACTTTTCAGTAATTTTAATTACTCTGCAAACCTTCACTGTTGGTAGCTCTTGAAGACCAGGGTTGGCTACCCCCAATCTAGAGCAGTAACTATTGATATTCTTTGGTGGTAACTTGCCAAAGAGCAAGCAGATGCAGCACTTCAGTTCATTCTTTGATAAACCTCACTTTTGTGCTACACTGTATATTCATTCTACATGCACTTTCATATGTGTTTGGTTTTAAAGGAATGACCTGGTAGCCCTAACGATGACATACAAGTGTGTGAGATTCACATACACTAATCATGTTGTTATATATGTGACATTGTTTCACTGGATATCTCATGTTATTTTCCAGGTTGTTCATTAGATATTTAGCATCTGTATTAATGTGTAAAGTTGACAAATCTTGCTATATTGGGGAATTATAATGAAGATCTGTTGTCAGAAACAAGTATATGCACAATAAACATGTATATTTTTATTCATGTGCCAAGAAAACCAGCCATCCCTCATCAACGGGGCCCAAAATAGGCCAAAATGAACTCTGGGGTTATCTAGTATTCTTGCGCAGAGGTAACTTGACTGTCATTTTGGAACTGGACAGGTCTTTCAGATAGGATTTGTTTGGAAGTTTCTCCTCTGTAATAGCACTAAAGAGCTAAAATGATGCTTCCAAGTTGTGACTAGTTATAGAACAAGCAATATTTGTTTTGGTTTTTCCTCAGTAAACGTATCTCATACTTTTGCTCTATAATGAAAACCGTTATTAAGGTGTCTCGCTAAGGTTGAAGGATAATTCAGATGAAGACCACTTTGGGTGTCAGAGGGGTGAGCGGGTTAAGACAAGATTTTGAGGCTTCTGCATTAATGAAAAAACACAGAGCAGCAGTAACAGAAACCTGCATGTTTTGAGCAAGTGTGAGACTGACTGTCTTAATGCAGTTCTCTTTATTCAGTCATTCTTACACTACCCCATACCATGTAACTAGAACCTACTGGGTCCTGGGGGTCACAAGTTCAACCAAGACCCAAGAAAGGATGCTGGTCCTGTAACAATTAGCAAAGCGGACCATAGCTGATGGGCCCCTTTGGTTGCCAGGCCTTGTCACAAATGTACTTTCTGTACCCCTGTAGCTATACCCCTGACTCCTCCAGCACCAACGCAAAGTGAATACAATGATTGTTTCATTTTCTGCTGCTGTACTAAACATCACATTGCTTTTCAGCTTCAGCCACCCACACTGCCTCTGTCCTGATCCTACCACATTCCTGTTCTGCTGCATATTTTTTGTTACTGCCCGGAAATACACAAATCAATATTCCCATGTCATTCTTCAGTGGTTGATTATTTTAACCTCATGTGTTCTACATATATTGTTGTTGCCCTACACTAAAAGACACATTCTTTTTACAACATGCTTTCATAATAGTATATAAGATTTGTAGGGTTGTATAGTTCTGCTCCTCTTTCATCTGGAGATCCCTCTGCTATCCCCCAAACCTATTTACTGGTCACCCAATAGCTTTTAGAAGAGAGAGAGGTGATCTAACCAGGGCTGTCAGGGTTCTTGACATTTCTTGCAGTCTGCTGACCTATCACAGCCCTGAGAAAGTCACAGTTTGGGCAGTCCTCTGAAAAGCAGTTCTTTGAGCTGGTGATACTGTGTATGAACCCAGATAAGTGTAGTATAAGCCCAGGGTAATTATCACTACTGCCATCCTACAATCTCTCCAGTCCTATGCCTGGCTTCTGCAGAGGTCAGAAATTGTTCTACCCACTAGCTGTATAGAGCAATAACCTTTTAAGGATCATAGGGGTATGCAACTCATTTCTTTGTAGTGTATTTTACACCCCTCTGATCCTTAAAAGAGGTAAGTGTAATTGAAACAAGAAATTGACCAGTGTTTCCTGAAAAGTCTGATATTCATTAAATACCCTTAATAAGAAACCAAAATGGCTGCTGGGTCATGTTGGTTGCTTCAGATTACTGGGTTATCAATGCAACTAGCAAGCACCACTGACACTTGCACTGCTGAAGATGGCTGCTCCACAGAGGTGCCACTAGCACAAGTCCGTCATTTCCATTGGTGATATGTGGAGCACCAGTTATCCTGTACCTGTTTTAGTACTTGGACTTGTCCACTGTACTCAACTTCCCTAGAAGTTAGCTAGCAAATACCACAACTAATAGAAGTAATGTATTGTTTTATTATCACTAGAAACCTGCAGTTAAAAGGACCCATTACACCAGTTCATCTAGCATATGCCCAGACATTATATGGGAATATTGAGGTCACCAAGGATCCTGAAATAAGATTTGTGGCTAAAGTTATTGCTGGGTTGACCTGAACAACTACTCTCTAATGGTGGTATTACATGTTACTTGCAAGTGCATTTGAGATTGATGTCCTAAGAAGAACTGGGGTAATTATGGAGAGAAAAAAAACCCTGCACCATAGATGACATATGACAATTCCCCGTATTCCTGTTATATTTAAATGGGGATTTTAGCTAATCTAATGCTAGATAGGTCTCCGGTGCATTATGTTGCACTCAAAGATATAAAAGCCCCATTTCAAGCAATTATAGTATTTATTTGTCCTCTATAGGCCCTTTTCAAATGGACAACATGATAAAAACCACCATTTATTAACTGTGTCCTATGAGGCATTTAACAGAGAAGTGATTGTCACAGAATGGAATCATATTGAAATCACTACAACTCCCATAATCCACAGCATGATGATAGTTAAAGTCCCCAATGCTGAAGGCCAAACTAACCTTGACATATAATATAATTATCATTCTATAAATATTATAATAAAAAATGTTTGTGTGCCATCATATGAGCATAAGTACAGGAGAATAATTGCCCCAGTGTGGTCATCTGAAATCTATAAAATTAGACAACTATATAGGAATGAGGTGGAGCTGGGAAAAGATTAAGGGGTTGGGATTGTTTGGGAGGAGGAGGTGAGGAGAGAACTCAGCATCTATCTGAATCTACTGATCCATAGCTGTGAGAGAAGGGGAAACATAAAGGATCAGTAGGGGCAAGGATGCGAGAGTAATAAGACTGCAAACTTGGTCAGTGGATTTGAGATTATCCTAGAAAGCGTTAATCAAGGGGGGGGGATGGGTTAGGAAGGAAACCGGGAGGAATCACGTGTGCAGAATTATATAGACCTAATAAAGGAAACTGGGATGCATCAGTTAAGTGAATGCATTGATTCAGAGAAATCCATAGAGTGCATTTACTACAAAGGTATCTCGAAGGACAGATTTTTTGTATGACTGTATCAGAGCTCATTTGCTTCTAAGTGGCAAATGCTGATAAAAGAAAAATACACTGAAACATTGAGGCCTATGTATTAATCCTTTGAGTGCCAGAGCAGTATCCAATGCATTGCTCTGCCATGAATTGGCTTCCCCTCTGGTACTTAAACAGTTAAGAGAACTGGTACAGTTCTGGAACAAACTGCACCACAGGCCAAAAATGTGTCCATTTGATTTAAATAAATAAATGAATATATATATATATATATATATATATATATTGAAACTTCCAAAATCCCTATTTAAATCAATTGGAATTTTTACTTCTACCCTATAATGCAAATGCTTTGCATTAGAACTCCTCTTCTTTTGATCACATGCCACCTTCCCTTAGAGCTGCCATCTGGTCCCAGGACCGGACAGATGCAGAGAGGGACAAACCTAAGTCAGTAAGTATAAGGAAAACCCTAACCCCCCCCCCCCCCTTCACGAAGGAGGACAGGATTTTCCTTTGCTTACTGAAGTTTGTACCTCGCCGCTCTCCACCCAGACCACACTTAGAGGAAGCGTGATGCAGCCAGAAGAGGGGGGAGGGGGATCTTTTTGCAGTTAATATCTTCTGAACTACAAAAAAAGTAAGTTACTAAACATAGCACAAATTATGTTTACAATAGAGAATACTCGGAGAGTTACTTTATTGTTGACATTGCTGTCCCTTTAACCATTCTCTGTGTGCCCTCAAAGTACTGATTATTTGCACCGCCCCTCACCCACTCACTGCATTACCCACTGGATGGAGATGGGGACAGGGCCCCCCTGCAAATTTTGATTGGAGACCCAAGAAATTCTATTTCTTGTGGCTGATGTACCAAGCACAACTGCACCACAGGGGACAAATAAAATCCTACCATATTCCCTTTGATTTAAATGAGGCTTTAAAACCACTGAATACTAAACTGGTCTCATAGGAATTGCTTTGCAATGTGTTGGAAACCTCTCTAGCATTTAAGAAGTTAAAGGGATAGTAATGTTTCACAAAAACAGCAGCTCCAATTAATCTTCATAGTATTTGGACTTTGGAGAGTGTTATATCAATACTGTCAGAGTTGTAGTTCAAGAGTAATTAAAGGATAAAGTTCCCCCTCCCCGCCCCTTTTTCCTAGTGTAAGCCATCTCTTCTCAGATGTGGAATCCGGTTGTAAGACCAGACAGATAACAGCAAGGACAATCTTCTTCCTATGAGAACAATGAAAGCCCTTCCCCCCTTGACAAGTTTTTCAGGTTTTTCCCTTATCTTATTTGAAGATTGTCCCTCTCTGCAGTCTACCGGTGCACCTCCCTTCTGATCTGACTGAGCAGTGTTACATCAGTAAAAGGGGCGGGAGGGGGATACTTTGTCATTGAATTACTCTTGAACTACAACTCTGACAGGATTGAAATAACACTCTCCAAGGTCCAAATACTACGATGATTAATTAGAGCTGCTTTTATTATGAAGCATTACTATCCCTTTAAAAGAAACATTTAAAGGCATAGTAATACTTTAACATCTTCACTACCCATGATGTACATGTACGTCACGGGGTGTAGGTCCCTAAAGGGAGCCCTGAATCGGACCACAAAAAAAAAATGGTCCATGGTACTTAAGTGCCGAACTCTGCCGGTCCTTAAGCGGTTAATTATACATTCTTAAGTCAAACAATCCAAGTCTTTTTTAAATAACTTGTATACTTTTGCAGTAATATTCCTTGTAAAGTCAGCCACCCCTCCCCTTTTATTCACGTCAGCGCTCTAGCTGACAAACTTGTATTCTGGTCCTCAGACCTGATGGCTTTGGTCTTCTGACCAGAATACAAGTTTGCCAGGTAGAACGCTGACGTGAATAAAAGGGGAGGGGTGGCTGACTTTACAAGGATATTACTGCAAAAGTATACAAGTTATTAAAAAAAATGGATCTTGTGATTGCTTTATTTAAGAAGAACCATATTAAATAATGTATAATGAAAGTATTCCTATCCCTTTAAATCAACTGAACTTGTTATTTGTCCCATGCGGTGTAGTTAGTTTGCTCCAGAATTACTCCACTTTCATAGTATATCTGATTCCCTACCTTTCCCACTACTAAATAAAACTCTAAAGAGAGCCTGGGAAGCAAAAGAAAGCCTGAGGAGGACAGCTGGGTTCAGGGAGGAAAGCATTGCTATAAATTAACGCTAGACTGCTGCTTGGTGGTCAGGATAAGCAATTCACATGATTAGCTACAATACAGTTCTCATAACTAACAGAAAGAGAGTCTACAGCATAAACAGACACAACTTACACAATGCCACATAAGGTACATAATGACACATTAATATCATTTTTCATGATAGATTAAAGAAGACTGGGAGCTGCACTTTATTATAAGTACTACGATCCCTTTAAAGTGTTAGTAATGTCCCATAAAAACGTGTTTTAGTTTTGTAGAGGATGAAAAAAATAGGCTTAAAGGGATAGTAATAATTAAGTATTACTAATCCCTATAGCAAAGTACTACTTAAAGGGGAACTACCACCCCGTAATAACTTAAAAGTGGCTCCAAAAGGGACTGACAGCGCAGGCGCGCGGACGTCACTGTGACGAGATGTCCGTGCTTCCTGCTCCTGTGAGCATTGGTAAAACGGAGAAATCTTCGGAACCAGGTAATATTTCTGGCGACTAGCGCTACTAAGCAGCTAGTCGCCAGATGAAGAATGAATGCAGGTTAAGTTATTGCGGGGAGGTAGTTCCCCTTTAAAAAAAGTATTGCCCACAGTGTCATCTCTCAAACCTTTATGGTTTGAGAGATGAATGCTTCTAAACTTGCCCTCTCCCTCCCCCTTCCCCGAAGTCAGCATTCTAGCTGACTGAAAGGAAGAGAGTTGTACGACTTTCAGGTGGCTCTCCAGAACAGCCGCATCGCGTTACTAAAAAAGAAAACTTTCACTGAAATGGTCTTCTACATGTGCTTGGCTTGCATGCACACGTAGAAGACCGTTTTAGTGAAAGTTTTTCTTTTAGTTAACGCGATCGCGGCTCTGCTGCAGAGCCGCCTCATGATCTCTGACCGGATTTCCCTGACTTTAGAAGCGTTCATCTCTCAAACCATAAAGGTTTGAGAGATGACACTGGGGGCAATACGTTTTTTTTAAGTAGTACTTTGCTATAGGGATTAGTAATACTTAAGTATTACTATCCCTTTAAAGGCTCAACCCCTATCTCTATATATGGGTTTGAGAGATATAAGCATTGAAAGTTTCCCTCTCCCTCCCCTTCTCTTGATGTCAGCTGTAAAGCTGACAGCAGGAGATCCGTGTCGGCCGACACAAGGAGGCTCTTCAGCAGAGCTGAAATTGCGTTACTGCAAAAGAATTACTTCATTGGAAAGGTCTACAAAGTGTGCTTGCAAACCAGGCACACTTTGTAGACCTTTTCAGTGAAGTAATTCTTTTGCAATAACATGATTTCGGCTGTGCTGAAGAGCCGCAGGCTGATCCCCAGACCAGGATCTCCTGCTGTCAGCTAGACGCTGACGTCAGGAGAAGGGGAGGGAGGGGGGAATTTTCAATGCATATATCTCTCAATCCATAGCGGTTTGAGAGATAGGGTTTGAGCCATTAAGCTTATTTTTTCTAAAATAAAAAATCTAAAATGATTGCTTGTTTTGGTTTTTCAACATGGTGAATGTTGTTTAAGTCTTGCAAAAATAGATATATGCACATAAACAGGGCCGGACTGGCCTACCGGGATACCGGGAAAATTCCCGGTAGGCTGCCTGCTCTGGACTTCCCCTGCGGCTGCTTGCGCTGCTTTAATAATAAAAAAAAAAATGCCATAAGCAAGGACCGCGGCCGCGCAAGCGCAGCATTGAAGCATACTATGCATTCAGTTGCAGCGCTACAATATAAGCGGAATAAGCAGCTACCCCACTGCCTCGCTTATATTGTAATGGAAATAAATGTTGTAATTCACAAAATCGGCAGAGAGGGAGCCTCTCACTCTCTCTGCCTTTGCATTGTAACATGCCCTGCGTGATGCATGTCAATAACGGCATGACGTCACATGATAGCGCTGCCGGTTCGGTATTGAGCGGGACTAGTCTGCAGGAGAGATGCCAGAGAGGCTGATATTGAAGAGCTGGAGCAGAGATTTTTGTGCTTTGCTGAAAGCCTGCTCTTCCATTCTGCAGGAGGCTCTCCTTGCTGGTGGGATTTGTGTTTTTATGTAAGTGATCCTATTTTTTTGTGTGATAAAACTCTGCTTATGGGTTCATTTGGAAGTAAAAGTTTATCTTAACCGTTTGAGAACCAGAGCTGTTAAAGTGACAGGTCCACTTTCAGTTACTGCTGCTACCTAGAACTACCAGTTGTGGTATTTTGTTTTTGTTCACAATGGGACAGTTGCTTTGTCCCAGTATTGCTCTAATGTGCACAGAAAAAAAGAGGAGGAATTATGGGGCAGTCTAATAGCACTATAGGTAATTTAAATAAATTACCAGAATTTCCATTGATTTACTGGGTCTTTAACCCTTTGTATGCTAGAGAGGTCTCCAATGTATTGCTTTGCAATGCATTGGACACCTCTATATAGCATCCAAGGGGTTAAACCCCCACGTAAATTAATGGTAAATTGTGGAATCTTTGTTTCTCCCCTATGGTGCAGTTGTTGTGCCCTAGGACTCTACAAATTTTATTATGGACATTAGGCCAATGTGTGGAATGCCAATGATAACTGGGACATTTTAAAATGAGTGAGAAATCAGCTGTGTCCATAAAGGAGCTATACACCCTTTAGTAGGCTCTATCCATTGACTTGTAAAGAGAGGTCAGCTGATAACTGATTAATATAATAATCATAAAAAGGATATATAAAATGTTTTGGCTGAGGTAGCTTTTATAGCAATTATATGAAGTTCCCCTCTCCTCCCGTACATCTATCCACCCTCAGATCACTTTTCCACTCCTTGGTGACATTTAAGCAATAATCAGAGCATAAAGTGTGTTTGAGACCCATGGGGATGCTAACTGGGGCTTTAACTGCGGTCTCTTACCCCCTAGTATTGGTGCTTCCCATTTAAACATGCTTCACTATTGTATTCAACACAATAAATTGTGGGAGTAATCAAATGAGAAGTAGCAATGCCAGGCTAACACAGTTGAATCCACAGCAAGTATCTCCATGCATTTCACACACATTGTCTGCTCCAATTACTGCTTAAATGTCATGACGAACCAGGGCAGTGAAGACTTGATGGTGCAGAATGGAGGGGAAGCATGCAGGTCTCACCTGGCTTAGACTTGGTAAGTAAGGCAACTTAACATTTCCTCATGATAACTAAGCCAGCTGCCTTATAAGTCTGACTGGGAGAGGTCTGGTCATTGCACAGAAGCTTGTTGGTTCTAATTATTGTTGAAGTGGGTGCTGAAACCTGATGGCTATTTAAGCCAGTGTTCACAGAATAAACCTGTGTGCTCCAGAACTGTGTGCAGCACATTGCTCTGCATATGTGGAGCTCCTTTCTGTGGAAGTATGTGGGAGATATAGCTGCTCCCAAAATGTACTGTGAAACCACAGAGCTTACACTTGAAATTGATCTTTACAAGTTATACCACAGAGCTGACATCTGCAATGGAACTACACTAGTTCTGTAACTCCATTTCAGTTGTAAGCTCTGTGGTGTCACCTGTGTGCTCCATTTCAGTTGTAAGCTCTGTGGTGTCACCTGTGTGCTCCATTTCAGTTGTAAGCTCTCTGTGGTGTCACCTGTGTACTCCATTTCAGCTGTATGCTCTTTGAGATTACTAGCATAGCCCAATTTCATATGTAAGATCTATGGTGTCAGTAGTAAGTACATTTCGATTGTAAGTTTTGTGGTATCCCTAGTGTCGCTATATTTAAATTTTAAGATATATGGCATTTCAATTGAAATTGAACTACACAAGTGATACCACTGAGTTTACAGTTGGAATGGAGCTGCACTGGAATTGTAGCTCCATTTCAATTGTAAGCTCTGTGACATCACCAGTGTAGCTCCATTTCAATTGTAAGCTTTGTGGTATCACTAGTGTAGATGCATTTGAACTGTAAGCTTTGTGGTATCATTAACTTTACTTCACAACATTAACATCCATAATAAAATTAGCAAAAGGGCGTGGGCTGGAACAGTGGGCTGGAGTAATAACTAGGGGTTGGGGGCCCATGAGCCCCATTTCCCCGGGGGCCCTGGGTGCTGTCAGTCCGCCCCTGCCTAGCACTACAGAGCGCTGGGAGATGACATCATCTCCCAGCGCTCTGCATTACTAAGGACCGCGCGGGAGCTTCATCTCTACAGGTCTGTGCCGAAGGAGGCACAGATCTGTCATGCACGCCGCTAGACTACCAGGGACTCGAGGTAGGAGATGGGAACATTGTGGAAATGGCACTGTGGAAATGAAGAGGCATTGTGGAAATGAAGGGGCATTATGGAAGGGGCAATGTGGAAATTGAGGGGCATTCTGAAGATGGGGGCATTGTGGAAGGTGCAATGAGGAGATATGGGGGCATTGTGGAAGGGGCAGTGTGGAGATTGAGGGGCATTGTGGAAGGGGCAGTGTGGAGATTGAGGGGCATTGTGGAAGGGGCAGTGTGGGAATTGGGGGGCATTGTGGAAGGGGCAGTGTGGAGATTGAGGGGCAGTGTGGAGATTGAGGGGCATTCTGGAGATGGGGGCATTGTGGAAGGGGCAGTGTGGAGATTGAGGGGCATTGTGGAAGGGGCAGTGTGGAGATTGAGGGGCATTCTGGAGATTGAGGGGCATTGTGGAAGGGGCAATGAGGAGATATGGGGGCATTGTGGAAGGGGCAGTGTGGAGATTGAGGGGCATTGTGGAAGGGGCAGTGTGGAGATTGAGGGGCATTCTGGAGATTGAGGGGCATTGTGGAAGGGGCAGTGTGGAGATTGAGGGGCATTGTGGAAGGGGCAGTGTGGAGATTGAGGGGCATTCTGGAGATTGAGGGGCATTGTGGAAGGGGCAGTGTGGAGATTGAGGGGCATTCTGGAGATGGGGGTATTGTGGAAGGTGCAATGTGGAGATTGAGGGGCATTCTGGAGATGGGGGCATTGTGGAAGGTGCAATGTGGAGATTGAGGGGCATTGTGGAAGGGGCCAGTGTGGTTGGGGGGGGCCATTGCAATTCTTGCACCAGGGCCCAGTGGCTTCTAGTTACGCCTCTGCAGACACACACAGTAAGGAGCGTGAGCACTGCGTGAGGTCTGCGCACCGGGTCGGCCGCACCTAGATGGCGAGGTTAGCAGGCTACAGCCAGAGAGAGAGAGTCTGAGCGGGAGCAGGAGCAGACTGCGCAGCAGGACAGAGGAGGACTGAGGTGGCTTCCTGGCCCCTGGCTGGACGATATACCATTGTGGAACTTGTGGTAGGAAAGAATAGATTCTGTTCTGTGCGGTGCTTGGTGAACACATACATTCACATAACAAAAAGAGTGACACAGGGCAGGGTTGGGAAACACTTGGGAGGCGAGACTAAAGTGAGTGACACAGCAGGGGCTGGGGCGGGCTAAAGTGACACAGAGCTGGGGGGGCTAAGTGTTATGAGTGGCACAGAGGGTTTGGGGGGTACAAAGTGACATGGACATGGGAGGGCTAAGAGTGAGTGGCACAGGGGGTTGGGGGGCTAAGAGGGACATGGAGCTGGGGGGGGTAAGAGTGACACAGGGGGTTGGGGGGCTAAGAGGGACTGGTATAATGACACAATGTTATGGGGCTGGTATAATGACGCAGTGCTATGGGGCTGGTATAATGACGCAATGCAATGGGGCTGGTAAGAAATTTTTTCCAGGGCTGCTTTTTATTCCCAGTCCGGCCCTGCACATAAAGCAAATATCAAGCAATCTGAAACCCTTCCACACAGCAATGCAGCTATGCTGCACTAGCGATGTCGCCCACTGTGAAAGGTACTATGCTGGGCTATTGTGCATTTCACATGGGTGACTATTGCTTGGCATGAATGCACCAAGGACCAGCTAGCTACATCTTTATTACGTTCTCTCAGGAATGCATTTAGGAAGGTGCACATGGCGGAATATAGGGCCACCTTCAGACCTTTCATTTGCGCATTGATTGAGGTTGCAATATGAATAAATGGCTGACCTACATGGGTGTGAGCAGGCCAACAGACACAACCCTCCTGCATCCAAAATATGCAGGTGACAAAACTGTAGCAAGGGGCTATGACTGTTCTGTAGCCGATGTTAAAGGGATAGTAATACTTCATTTTAACTTTATTTTATTTTGTAGGCATTAAAAAAACATGAAGAATGATATAAGTCTTATCTCTGAAACCTTTATGGTTTAAGAGATATTCACAAACAAAGTATCCCCCCCCTGTTCAACCATATCAGAAGGGAGATGCCCAGGTAGACTGCAGAGAGGGACAATCTTCAATTTAGATAAAGGAAAAAGCTGAAAAACTTGTCAAGGGGGGAAGGGCTTTCATTGTTTTCATACAAAGAAAATTGTCCCCTTCTGTTATCTGTCTGGTCATACAACCAGACTCACATCTGAGAAGAGATGGCTTACACTAGGTAAAAGGGGCGGGGAGGGGAACTTTGCTTGTGAATATCTCATAAACCATAAAGGTTTGAGAGATAAGACTTATATCATTCTTCATGTTTTTTTAATGCCTACAAAATAAAATAAAGTTAAAACGAAGTATTACTATCCCTTTAAAGAGGCCTAAAGATGATGTAAAAGACATGCTACTGGTTAATCCAGAATTCTCCTTTTGTCCTTGGCAAGACAAGTCTTGTTTAGAAATGATTAACCCGTATTGCCTGGGATTAGTGAGGTATAGTCTTCTGTCTGCCACATCTGATCTATTGCTTGTTTGTTTGATTTATCTCTGTGATTGCTTGTATCACCTCCCCACCCCCATCTGTTATAACAAATACAAATTTAGTGAGTGTGTGTGCGACCTTGTTTTGCCCTATTTATTTGGTTTCCATATGTATATATGGCTGATGATTTACTAAGAACTGAAGCAATTCTGGCGAAAACCAATTGAACTATTGATTTAAATTAGGATTTTAACCCTTGAAATAGTAGAGAGGTCTTTCACACATCTCTTCACAATGTGTTAAAGCCCTGTTTAAATCAGTGGTAGTTTTGATGCAGATGTTTTGCTCCATTTATATTAGTACATCTGCCCCATAGTGTTCAGCCATCTCAAGCCTTCTAATATTTAACCCACTGAGCACCAGAGAGGTGCACAAAGCATTGTTTAGCAATGCCTTGAGCACCTCTCTGGTACTGAAAGGGTTAATTATCATCTATATGTATCCTGCGTGTTTTTTTTTGCTCAGTTCAGAGTGAAACTCTTTAACCCTTTGAGTGCCAGAGGGGACTCTAAAGCATCCCTGAAATGATTGATGTATTATTCAAATCATACATCCTGCAATGCTTTGCTCAGAACATACATACTGCAGACTTGCAATGGGCATTCAGCTCTACAATGGCTACCTCCACAATGCTTGGGGAGATTTCGAGCGTTGAACGATTTATCTTTTTTATTTTTATTTTTTAACCAGATTCCAACTGTGGAAAACTTAAAGGGATAGTAATACTTCGTTTTATCTTTATTTTATTTTGTAGGCATTAAAAAAAACATGAAGAACGATATAAGCCTTATCTCTCAAACCTTTATGGTTTGAGAGATATTCACAAGCAAAGTTTCCCCTCCTGCCCCTTTTACCTAGTGTAAGCCATCTCTTCTCAGATGTGGAATCTGGTTGTAAGACTAGACAGATAACAGCAGGGGACAATCTTCTTCCTATGAGAACAATGAAAACCCTGCCCCCCTTGACAAGTTTTTCAGGTTTTTCCCTAATCTTAATTGAAGATTGTCCCTCTCTGCAGTCTACCTGGGCGCCTCCCTTCTGATCTGGCTGAGCATTGTTACATTAGTGAAAGGGGCGGGAAGGGGATACTTTGTCATTGAATTACTCTTGAACTACAACTCTGACAGAATTGAAATAACAATAATCTATAGAGGTTTATTTTCAAAAGAAAATGCAATACTTCTATTGCAAATCAACTGCACCATAGAAAAGAAATGTAAAAGTAAGACACGAACAGAGATGATGAGGCTGAAAAAAAAGACATACGCCCATCATGTTCAGCCTTTGCCAGATCCACCTTGTTGAAGAGCCAAAACCTGTTCAAGACATTTCAGATGAAGCCTCAAATGTGTAAACAACAACAAAATGTTCCTGACTCCAAAAGGCAATGATATATTTCCCTGGATGAATATCCCATCTGCCCTGAAACAAGCTATCATAATTCTCACTATTGTTATGAGCCCAAAAGGTATCCTCTACTTTTTCCTGAAGAAAAGGTGGAATTGTGTTAGCCAGTAAAGTAGATAGGATTCACTGTACTTTTGTATCAATTAACTCACAAGAGGTCCCTTCGTCAGGGTTAACCCATGCCTTGCATTAACCCTTTGAGTGCCAGAGGGGTACAGAACGCATTGCAAAGCAATGCGTTCCGTACCCCTCTGACACTCAAAGGGTTAACCCAGGGTTAATCCCATTATAAGTTTTGTTGCATGTCTATAATTTTTACAGTTCAATAATATATATTTTTTAAAAACTAGTACCCCAAACTGCACTCCATATTATAGATTGGGTTGTATCAAGCATTAGAATTATATTCCCATCACATGCATATATACCCCTTTTATACAGGATCATACCATATTGTCACTTGCATAAGAGACACCGCACACAGTTGTGAAGTCTATTTTCTATCAGTACCCCTAAATCTTTGTATAGCAAGGATTCCCCAAGTAGATTCGTATTTAGTGTATATGTAGCATGCTTGTTTCTGCAATCCAAATGCATAACGTTACATTGATCTATATGAAACCTCATCTGCCACTTTTCTACCCATTCACTCAATTTGTCCTCATCTTTCTGCAGAGATAAAACATCCAGCTCTGTATGTATTTCCTTACACAGCTTAGTGTCATCAGCGAAAAATGAGGCGCTACCTTGAATACCCCCTTGAAAATCATTAATAGGCAAATTAAAAAGTACTGGGCTCAGAACTGAACACTAAGTAACCCCACTTACAACTTTAGACTATGGGTGAGCATTGCACTGCAAAACAATGCACCCCCCTCCCCTGGTCCCCAAGGGCTAACAACTCGCTGCATTCTAGCATTTAACCCTTTCAGTGCCAGAGGGATACGTAATGCATTGCAGAGCAATGTGTTGCGTACCCTCTGGCACTGAAAGGGTTTAAAGCGAAACTACTGCCTGACACAATATGTAGCTTCACTAAGTCCCCATCTGGTGACTAGCTGCTTAGTTGCGCTAGTCGCCAGAATAATTACCTTATTTAATAGATTTCTGCTCTCTTCCCAGGCTGACAGGCAGGACAGAGCGCGGACATCTTGCTATTGTGACGTCCGCGCTCCTGCGCTGTCGGTCCCAGCCGGGTCTAGGAGGCGTTGCTAGGAGCCACTGCTAGGAGTCCGCGCTCCGTCCTGCCTGTCAGCCGGGGAAGAGAGCAGAAATCTACTAAATAAGGTAATTATTCTGGCGACTAGCGCTACTAAGCAGCTAGTCGCCAGATGGGGATTTAGTGAAGCTAAAGATTGTGTCGGGTGGTAGTTCCACTTTAACAGTTTGTCATCCATGTCCCTATTCCATCTCTCATGCAGTAACCTGTTATGTGGCATAGAACAGCGTCAATAGCGAAATCCACATTCATCAACATCAATACCCTTGTCTAAGTGAAGTTTTTTTTAACCCCTTCAATGCTAAAGAGAACTGAAATGACCCATGTAGTGGATTCCATCTAACCTGGCTGAACGCATATAGGGCAGTATGTTCAAAAGAAAAGTGGAGGAGTCCTGGGGAAATCCATTTTCACTAAGGGGGAGATCTAAAAATTCCCATTGATTTAAATGTGTTTTTTAACCTGTTGAATGCTAGAGAGTTCCCCAATGCGTTACATTAAATTAATGGGAATTTATATAGTCCCCCCCTATAGTGCAAATGGTTGGCCCCAGACCTCCACGTTTCTTTTGAACATATGCTCCATAATATTTTCCTCTGAATAAATGTATTTCTGTTTTGTGTAATTGTTCAGTTCCAAGCTTTAATTTACAGATAAATGTCCTAAAAGGTTTTTGAAGCAAAAACATCACTTTCCATAATATAACTAAAAAATCCTTTATAGTAACATTTCTTTTCCAATGGAAGATTCAGTATTGCATCAGCAGTATGTCTGTATTCCATTGACCCATCTACTGTTTAATAATTAGTGTAATTCTGTACATGAAATACAGCTAATCAACTGCCTTTATAGAGAAGGGCCATGGGTCAGTGTCACATTGTACACCAAAGTCATTCAGGCTTATCTGAGGTAAGAGCAATCATCAGCATTGAAAAGCAATTCCCATCAATATAGGCTTCATAATGGCCATAAAAATCATGTGAGAAGACGTTTCATGGTATGATTCATGGAGTGGTGCTTAGTAAAAAGCCAGAGAGAGAAGCATATCAGTTTATGATATGAGTAATACTTAGCTCTTGCAGTACCAGGAAGCACACCTGCTCTTCTACATAGATAATATTCATTATCACAATTTCAAAAGAGAGGCTAATGTAGCACACATGATTAACCGAGACCAGAGGGCAGAGTTGCAATAAAAAATGTTGGGGCCCAGTGCAAACGTACAGCCAGGGCCCCCCAACACCACACATTTACACTGCAACCTGGAAGTATAGGTAAAGGCAGAGCCCACAGAACGGAGGACAGATCAGCAGAGTATGCACCAGGTCTCAGCGACACTACCTACAGAATACACTTATAAAGGGGGTCCACCAGAAGATCCTCCAGAATCCCCATGGGACAGACTGGTCACCCCTTCTGACACACACCAACATCGTAGGGGCTGCAGGGTCCTCAGTGTCTGATCGGGCAGGTGGTCAACCCTGCTTGTCTGGGCCCCATACACGGGTACTGATTTTGTAATCCCTAATGCCAGCCCTGCCAGAGGGTTATGACACACATTATGAAGTAGTGCACTGCAGACCACTTTAGTCCTTAATGAGTTAAAGGGTTAATATGTAAGGAGTGTACAATTTCACCAAAACAGAAGTACAGTTATTCATAGGCAAATATTATGTGTTTTGCAGCCAGGAAAGATGTAATCCACTGCGCTGGATGTGTCTTTAGCATCCAAGGGGTTAAATAAAAGCTTGACCTGTTTTACACTCCTGCTAAAAGGAAACAATCAATTTATAATCTCTGTACAAAATATTGTTTAAATTAACTTCATATAATGTTGTATGTCCACACATAGATTTACACAATGCAAAGTACTTACACCTACACAGCATTGCACCCGTCTTCACATATTCACACCAGGGGAGTTGCTAGGTTTCCAAAGACCAGGGGCAGTATGTTCAAGAGAAAAGTGGAGGAATCATGGGCTAAACTAATTATAATACAGGTGAGAACTAAAATTTCCATTGATTTATTTGGGAATTTTAACCCCTTGAATGCTAGAAAAGTCTCCACACAGAACACATTAGCATTCAAGTGTTTAAAAGCCGCATTTAAATAAATGGTAATTTTTTACATATTTAGTTATCCCCTATAGTGCCATTGGTTTGCCCCAGAATTCCTCCAACTTTGCTTTTGAAAATACAGGCCCAAGTGCTTAGACAACCGATTGCATTATAAGTGCAACTGCACCATTAGTAGTAGGGAGATTAGCACCATTGCACGCCACAATCTGGCAACAAGACCTGGGGCTTTAGTCCCCCTCAGCTAGTACCTAGCAAAGCAGTTGCTTCACTCATAGATCCTCATGTACTAAGAAGTGGAACAATTCTGGAGTGTAACAACTGCACCATAGGTGCAAATAAGCATTCTCATTGACTTAAATGAAGTTTTTAATCATTTGAATGCTAGAGAGCTCACTAGCACATTGCTTTCCAATGTGCTACAGACATTTATAGCATTCAAAGTGCTAAAAACACCATTTACATTAAGGGGAATGTGGGAAATTTTTATCTGACCACTCTGCTTCAGTTAGTTTGCTCACTCTGCTTCAGTTAGTTTGCTCAGACATTACTTCAGTTCCTCTTTAGTGCATCACCATACCTGGGAACTTCTTACTTGGGGCTGCCCGGAGGACAGCCCTCTAGTGCCGATGAGGGTAGAGAAATGACGAGATTTCCATCATTAAAAAGGAGCAGGGCTTAATCTCAAGGGTGGGCGGGACTACTAAACATAAAAAAATATATAGGATACACTGGGGAAGGGGTAGAAGAGGACGCGAAGTGGGAGGAACAGGGTGGGATTGAGCACAAGTGGGCAGGGTTTCCTCACATCCAGAGAATCTGACTCTGCCCCGGAGACCTGGTAATTCATTGTCAAACCCAGAGTCTCCGGGGCAAAACCGGAGAGTTCCCAGGTATGATCATTAGAACCTTCTGGGTTTCCCTTGCCTTGTTGATCTGGAGCGCACCATACAGTCTTCTCATTGAGGGTGATGCACATACCTGGGAACTCTCCGGTTTTGCCCCAGAGACTCCGTGTTTGACAATGAATTACCAGGTCTCCGGGGCAGAGTCAGATTCTCTGGATGTGAGGAAACCCTCCCCACTTGTGCTCAATCCCACCCTGTTCCTCCCACTCCGCGCCCTCTTCTACCCCTTCCCCAGTGTATTCTATATATTTTTTTATATTTAGTAGTCCCATCCACCTTTGAGATTAAGCCCCGCCCCTTTTTAAATTATGCAAATCGTGTAATTTCTCAACCCTCATCGGCACTAGAGGGCTGTCCTCCGGGCAGCCCCAAGTAAGAAGTTCTCAGGTATGCCAATGATATATGACAATCAGTGTTTCTCCTTGATCCCTCCATGGCTGGATTCTTCCACCCATGGGCCCTAGGAATAAGGTGATTACTTTTTTTTTTTTTTAATTTAAATCAGGGACACTTAAAGGGATAGTAATACTTCGTTTTAACTTTATTTTATTTTGTAGGCATTAAAAAACATGAAGAATGATATAAGTCTTATCTCTCAAACTTTTATGGTTTAAGAGATATTCACAAGCAAAGTTTCCCCCTCCCGCCCCTTTTACCTAGTGTAAGCCATCTCTTCTCAGATGTGAATCTGGCTGTTAGACCAGACAGATAACAGCAGGGGACAATCTTCTTTGTATGAAAAGAATGAAAGCCATTCCCCCCTTGACAAGTTTTTCAGCTTTCTCCCTTATCTTAAAGGGATAGTAATGTGTCATAATAAAAGCAGCTGTAATTAATCATCATAGTATTTGGACTTTGGAGAGTGTTATTTCAATTCTGTCAGAGTTATAGTTCAAGAGTAATTCAATGACAAAGTGTCCCCCTCCCGCCCCTTTTACTGATGTAACGCTGCTCAGCCAGAGCAGAAGGGAGGCCCAGGTAGATTGCAGAGAGGGACAATCTTCAATTAAGATAAGGGAAAAAGCTGAAAAGCTTGTCAAGGGGGACAGGGCTTTCATTGTTCTGACAGGAAGAATATCGTCCCTTGCTGTTATCTGTCTGGTCTATGGACTGCAATCCACATCTGAGAAGAGATTGCTTACACTAGGTAAAAGGGGCAGGAGGGGGAAACTTTGCTTGTGAATATCTCTCAAACCATAAAGGTTTGAGAGATAAGACTTATATCGTTCTTCATGTTTTTTTAATGCCTACAAAATAAAATAAAGATAAAACAAAGTATTACTATCCCTTTAATTGAAGATTGTCCCTCTCTGCAGTCTACCTGGGCACCTCCCTACTGATGTGGATGAACAGGGGGGGGGATACTTTGCTTGTGAATATCTCTTAAACCATAAAGGTTTGAGAGATAAGACTTATATCGTTCTTCATGTTTTTTTAATGCCTACAAAATAAAATAAAGATAAAACAAAGTATTACTATCCCTTTAATTGAAGATTGTCCCTCTCTGCAGTCTACCTGGGCACCTCCCTTCTGATGTGGCTGAACGGGGGGGGGGGGGGGGTACTTTGCTTGTGAATATCTCTTAAACCATAAAGGTTTGAGAGATAAGACTTATATCGTTCTTCATGTTTTTTTTAATGCCTATAAAATAAAATAAAGATAAAACGAAGTATTACAATCCCTTTAATTGAAGATTGTCCCTCTCTGCAGTCTACCTGGGCACCTCCCTTCTGATGTGGCTGAACGGGGGGGGGGGGGATACTTTGCTTGTGAATATCTCTTAAACCATAAAGGTTTGAGAGATAAGACTTATATCGTTCTTCATGTTTTTTTAATGCCTACAAAATAAAATAAAGATAAAACAAAGTATTACTACTCCTTTAATTCTTCATCTGAATCAGTGCAACCCTGCAGTGTGAAGTTTTTTTTTTTATCAGCATCTGCAATTTAAAGGGATATGTGCTCACTTTACCTGTGAAGCTGTCCACTTTGCACTACTGGACCACCCTGTTTGCACAAGACCAATTATTACACATCAATTCTAGTTTTATCAGATGGTGACCTTTCTTATGAATGGGAGAAAGTGAAAAGTCTATATAATGTGGGTGGATCCAGTGTATACGTGGCAGCATAAGGAAGTTCAGAAAAATAAGCATTGCTATATCCTTGGGTGCTGGACTGGTCTCCAAAGCAGTGTAGAGCTGTGCAATACAGACCTTTCTAGCTTGCAAGGGTTTAAAAAAGTGGAAGAAGACACTCTTAACCCTTTGAGTGCCAGGTGTACACATTACATTTTTTTGCAATGTTTTCACCACCCCTCTGTCATTCACAGGGTTAATATGAAAATGCAGTGTTACATGTGAGACTGCAGTTGTTTGGACTACTACACATGAACATTTTAAGTGAATGAGGTCTGGTAGTATTGTTAATGATTAACTTGACACACCCTTATCTGGAATAGTCTCTAGGCTGTTAATAACTATTAATCCTTGGATTGCCAGAGAGGTATACACTGCAATGCATTGGATATCTCCCTGGCATAGGCTGACCTGGCACTCATTTAACCTATATACTACCTCCTGTTTTAAATATGTTTTTCCTTTATATACCAAATGAGTACTTTATTCTCTAGAATATAACATGCAAAATATTCTTTATATTATTTTAAATTTAATTTTTTCATTAAAGTCAAGAGACTGAGGCAAAATAAAGAACATGAAAATAATTGAAACATACACATTTTTGTAGATTATATTTGAAATGGTACATTCAGATGTAGAAGTACATTTTACCATCTGATAAAAAGCCTCTCACATTCTGAATTTTATATGGAGGAAACAGGTTGTAATTCATGCAACTAGGTATCACAACCTGCTAGGAGGCCTACTGTTTCTAAGGTTAAAAACTAATAAATGGTTGTTTTTTTTATTATTTTTTTTATTTGAAAGCAAAATATTTCAGTACAGTTCAGTATGTTTAAATCTGTTTAAAATAATAAATGTAAAATGCATTAAAACTAATACTGTTCCATATTAACCCCCTAGGAAACAATGTGGTAGATGACATCTAGCATCCAAGAAATTACACATTTTTGACAATAATATTTCCAAATATCTCTGCATTAACACACAGTAATTTGTATGCATTACAGTGCTTGGCTAGAAATGAAATGTAAATGTGACAGCATCACTAGAGTATAATTTCCATTACTACCCTTAAAGAAAGTAAATATTTGCTGTATGAAAACAAAGTATGCACTGTTCAGGCAAACATTAGAAAATATACTGATAGATGGGTAACATTACAATGGAGGACTACACCATGAGGCTGATGAGTGACATAAAACTGGACCAATTCTATACCTCCCAACATTTCAAATGGCTAAAGAGGGACACTTTTGTTTTAGATGGCTTACGTGTGGCTGGTGGGCAGGACATTAGCGATAGTTTTTAGGCGATTCCATGATCTTTGGACACCTATATGTGTAACCTAATAAATGCCTTATAACAAGACCAAAGTATTTTATTTACACAGAACTAATTTATAAATACATATACTGACATTTAAACAAGCATTAAAGAGGTGATAAAGTGGAGATAACTTCCCCAGTGATACCAGTTCCAATGTTATTCTATTGAGCTAATATACTAAGATCTCCAAAGATGAAGAAATGTTAGTGCATAGGCTCCACAGAATAGCATAGGAATTGGAGAAGTGATAAACTTCCCCTCTTTATCACACCCTTATCATAACTTAGTGAATCTCCCCCCTAGTGTGAACAACTCCATAGGGCACAAATAAAAATTCCAAATAGTTTTAATGGGACTTGTGAATTTAGATGGGGTGTAAATACATGGTAAATCAATGTCCTGGCATTTATGAGGTTAAAGCCCCATTTAAATCAATGTCAATTTTGGTATTTTACATTTCCTCATTATGGTTTAGTTGAAGATTAGGATTTGATTGCTTGCTTAGTCCCCTTGCTGACCTTCCTATCCTTTGTAATATTTCAGCCCTATTTAATGGTTGATCTTTTAATTTAAAGAAAATATGTTTTCATTCACATCATAATGAACCTACTTTGGCCTATAGCAGAGGTGAGCAACCTATGGTTCTCCAGTTTTTGTCGGACTACAACTCCCTTCCTCTTCAGCCATCCAATGACGCTGCCTGTTACCAACAAAGGGCAACATGTGGCTTTTTAGCTGTTGTGTGGCTACAAATCCCATCATTCTCTGCTGGCCAATGACCTCCAATTTACAAGTAATTGACACTGTCAATCTCTAGCTGTTGCTGAAATAGAACTTCCATCATCCTTAGCCAGTGGTTGGGAGGCTGAGGATGATAGGCATTCTAGTCCAACAACTGCTGGAGAGCTACATGTTGCTCACTCCTGTTCTATACTGAGTTGCATTGATATCCCTTCTTACAGTCTTTAATAAATAGTATATGCAAATAAATAACCATTCATACTTTCGTTTAGCAGGAATACATTGATGTAGGACTGCCCCAGTAGCTCAGCCTAAGTGTATGAAATGATACAGAATGGTGAATCTCCTTCATACCTGGTGTATGTCCTCTGGGCCTGCAAGGTGACTCCCCTTCTTGCTGCAGTGCAGACTGATGCAGTGCAATATCTCAAGCTGGGAAGCCTCTTTTAAATCCGACGCCGAACCCTTTCCTGTGTAATCTGAAGTAGCTCTATAATCCCTCCCACTGGACACATTGTCACTCTGTCAACTCTTATCAATAACTTACTAGCTCTGAGCTTTGACTTTTGAGCCTACTCTATATCCTGAAAAGTATTAGATCATGAAAGCAGCAGATCATTCACATCCACACAACCATGTCCTTGTTTTTTTTTTTTTTCTTTTACAAATATTCCATTGTTCTCTGTTTACTCTTAGTGTAACGGCTGTAAAAGTCTAAAACTAATAAAGTACTTGTAGAATACAGTGAAGAACAACATACATGCCCTTTCTTGTTCTGCCTCTGTCTTTCAAAAAGATGCAATGGCTTGAAATATATTAAAATTGTTTTTATTTTAACATTTAAGGGACAGTTAAAGAGAGATGAAATGCTCAGATCATAAAAAATTATTTAATGCCAACACTATTTACACACGTCAACATTTCAAAAACATTTCCATATATATATTTCTAGTAACTGCACTCACAAGTCTTGAAACATAGAAACACAGAATTTGATAGGCAGATAAGAACCATTCGGACCATCTAGTCTTTTCCTACTGTAAAAACCTAAAACCTTATTTGAGCCATCACTGTATTAACTTCTACCACTTCTGCTGGAAGGCTATTTCACTTATCTACTACCCTGTCAGTGAAGTAAAACTTTTTTAAGTTACATCTGAACCTCTGTCCCTATAGTTATAGACTATGACCTCTTGTCCTAAAATGTTTACTCCTTTAAATGTACTTCCCTACTGTACTTTGTTGAATCCCTTCTTGTATTTGAATATTTCTATCATATCCCATCTCTCTTCTCTCCTCTAAGCTATATATGTTCATATCGTTTAGTCACCATTTTAGTAGCCCTTCTAGGAATTTTCTCTAGCGTATCTACAGTTGTGTGAAAAAGAAAGTACACCCTCTTTGAATTCTATGGTTTTACATAGCAGGACATAATAACAATCATCTGTTCCTTAGCAGGTCTAAAAATTAGGTAAATACAATCTCAGATGGACAACAACACATGACATATTACACTGTGTCATGATTTATTTAACAAAAATAAAGCCAAAATGGAGAAGCCATGAGTGAAAAGCTAAGTACACCCTTACTGCTTCCATAGGAATTAAGATGATAAGTAGGTGCTGCTAATCAAATGCCCTTGATTAACTGATCATCAACATGTGTTACCATCTCTATAAAAGCCGAAGTTTAGCAGTTTGCTGGTCTGGAGTATTCAGGTGAGTGTTCTCACCATGCCAAGGAAGAAAGACACCAGCAATGATCTTAGAGAAGCAATTGTTGCTGCCCATCAATCTGGGAAGGGTTATAATGTCATTTCCAAACAACATAAAGTCCATCATTCTACAGTGAGAAAGATTTTTAAAAATTGCAAAACATTCAAGACAGTTGCCAATCTTCCCAGGAGTGGACTTCCCAGCAAATTCACCCCAAGATTAGACCGTGCAATGCTCAGAGAAATTGCAAAAAACCCAAGAGTTACATCTCAGACTCTACAGGCCTCAGTCAGCATGTTAAATGTTAACGTTCATGACAATACAAATAGAAAAAGACTGAACAAGTATGGTTTGTTTGGAAGGGTTGCTAGGAGAAAGCCTCTTCTCTCTAAAAACAACATGGCAGCATGGTTTAGTTTTGCAAAGTTGCATCTGAACAAACCACAAGACTTCTGGAACAAGGTCTTTTGGACAGATGAGACCAAAGTGGAGATGTTTGGCCATAATGCACAGCGATACGTTTGGCGAAAACCAAACACAGCATATCAACACAAACACCTCATACCAACTGTCAAGCAAGGTGGTGGAGGGATGATGATTTGGGCTTGTTCTGCAGCCAGAGGACCTGGGAACCTTGCAGTCATGGAGTTGACCATGAACTCCTCTGTATACCAAAGTATTCTAGAGTCAAATGTGAGGCCATTCTGTCTGACACCTAATGCTTGGCTGAAATTGGGTCATGCAACAGGACAATGATCCCAAGCACACCAGAAAATCTACAACAGAATGGCTGAAAAAGATAAGAATCAAAGTGTTGCAATGGCCCAGTCAAAGTCCAGACCTTGATTGAAATGCTGTGGCAGGACCTTAAGAGAGCTGTGCATAAATAAATGCTCAAAAACCTCAATGAACTGAAGCAACATTGTAAAGAGTGGGCCAAAATTCCTCCACAATGATGTGAGAGACTGATAAAGTCATACAGAAAACAATTACTTCAAGTTATTGCTGCTAAAGGTGGTTCTACAAGCTATTGAATCATAAGGTGTACTTAGTTTTTCACACATGGCTTCTCCATTTTGGCTTTATTTTTGTTAAATAAATCATGACACGTGTAATATATGTCATGTGTTGTTGTTCATCTGAGGTTGTATTTACTTACATTTTTAGACCTGCTAAGGAACAGATTATTGTTATTATGTCCTGATATATAAAACCATAGAATTCAAAGAGGGTGTACTTTCTTTTTTAACACGATTGTATATCCTTTTGGAGATGGGGTCTCCAGTACTGTACACAATACTCTATGTGAGGTCTGACCAGAGGTCTGTAGAGTGGCATGATCTCTTCCCTTTTTCTGCTACTAATGCCTCTAGCTATACAACCCAGCACCCTGCTTGCATTCCCTGCCTACCTTTAAGTAATCAGAAATAATTACTCCCAAATCCCTTTCCTCTGTTGTCTCTGACAGCATAGTACCCTTAATACTATATTCTGCCTTTGGATTTGTACATCGCATAATTGTACATTTATCAACATTAAACTGCAGCTGCGACACTCTTTTCCATTCTTCTAATTTGCAATTTGGCTTATCCCCCCCTGGAATGTCTACCCTATTACAGATCTTTGTATCATCTACAAAAAAGGCATACCTTACCTTGAAGACCTTTTGCGATATCACTAATAAAAATATTTTAAAAATAAGCCCCGGTACAGATCCCTGAACTAGTAATATTCTCCATTGACTACAGCCCTCTGTTTCCTGTCACTCTGCTATTGCCGTATCCATTCAACTATTTTTACATGCAGACCCAAACACTAAAATTTATGAATGAGTCTTCTATGAGGCACAGTGTCAAATGCTTTACTGAAATCTAGATAAGCTGTAATTACTGCTCCCTTTGGTCTGGTATTTTAGTTACCCAGTCAGAAAAATATCTATGAGGTTAGTTTGACAAGGTCTCCCTTTTGTAAGCCCATGCTGTTTGGGATCTTGCAAGCCATTTCAATTCAGATTTTTAACAATTCTTTCCTTTAACATGGTTTCCATTCATTTTCACACTACTGACCTTACTGGTCTGTAGTTGCCAGACTCTTACCTGCTTCCTTTTCTGTCAAGTAGTACTACATTTGCTTCACACTTCACACTACTGACTTACCGGTCTGTAGTTGCCAGACTCTTACCTGCTACCTTTTCTGTCAAGTAGTACTACATTTGCTTCCTTCCAATCTTCTGGAACTACTCCTGTCGATAGTGATTGATTAAATAATTCTGTTAAAGGTTTTGACAGAACACTAAAATTATTTTATTAACTTTAGGGGGATTCCATCTGGTCCCATCAATTTATTTGTTTTTACCTTAGAGAGTTGAAGTAGAACTTCTTCCTCTGTAAACATGCATGTTTCCCATGTCTTATTTCTATTTTCTAACAGAGGTCCCTTCCCTTCAGCTTCCTCTGTAAAAACTGAACATAAATAATCATTGAGACAGTCAATTAGCCCTTTTTTCTGGCTACATATTTTCCATTTTTTGTTTTCAGTCTAACGATTGTTTCGTTTTCCTCCTTTTGCTTATATATGTAAAAAATATGTTATATCCCTCTTTTTATTGACTGGGCAATTTTTTCCTTTGTGTGTGCTTTGGCACATCTAATAATGCATTTAGCCTCCTTCCTCGTAGTCTTGTACCGATACCTATCTTCCTCCTTCAGCATCTGCTTTTTTCTGCTTTACTATATGTGCCATTTTGGTGGAGTACCACCGAGGTTTTCTTTTCCTTTTGCTCTTACTGACACGTTCAATGCAATGCTCTGTTGCTTGACATGTAAGCAAACAAACAACAAAATATGAACCACAATTCATAAAGCGTTTTGATCTGAAAAGTTTGAGGTCACATATGATGTAAATTGACCTACTTTATCAGAAATATAAGAGCAACTAAGCCACCTAGTTGACAGACATCTGTATGTTCCCTTAACTGAACTACAGGAATTGACTGATCTATTAATAACAGAGGCAGAAAATGGTAGTGCACTCTGTCTCAATTTACCACTAGACCCCTCTCCTTCTAGTTGTTTAAAGTGACTTAGAGCCAACGTATTCTTCAGAGTTTTAGCTCTTTTATACACTACATGGGGTTTCTTAGGAAGTATGTCCTTTAGTAGGCCTTACAACTTCTAATATCTTCTCCATTGGTTTGTATCAGTCTATTTTTAATTAATAATATTTATAGAATTGGAGCCGCTTTTACCAGTGGCGTAATTAACATGGTCGCAGGGGTCGCAACAGCGACCGGGCCAGTCATTCCAGGGGGCCCGGCCAACCCCAGAGAACCCAGTCACTACATACTCACTTGCAGGTTGAGTTCAGACCGGGTCCGGAAGATCTGCACAAGCGCAGGAAGAGCAGCATGATGTAGTAGTGCTGCTCTTTCCGGACGCGTTGAGACTGGCTGCTGCTGCTGTCTGCTCACTTCAGCTGAGGTGGGAATTGGGAAGGGGTGATGACAGTTGAACTATGGGGCATTAGGTGTGCAATGTGGAGGTGGGTGGCCAGTGTGGAAGTGGATGCAATGTGGAAGTCGACAATGTGGGGCATTATGGAGTGAAGGTGGATACATTGGGGGCAATGTGGAAGTGAACAATGGGTGCAATATAGAAGTGGACAATGGGGAAATGTGGAGGTGGTTAATCACTAATGTGGAGATGGATGGGCAATGTGTAGGTGGACTATTATGGGGGATATGTGGAGGCCAGGCTAATGTGGAGGTGTACAATGAGGGCCAATGTGGAGATGGCCAATGGGGGCAATGTGGAGGTGGCTAATGTGGAGATGGACAATGGGGGCTAATGTGGACATTGTCAGTGAGGACTAATGTGGATATTGCCAGGGGGCTAATGTAGAGATTGGCAATGGGGGCTATGTGTAGATTGCCAATGGGGGCAATGTGGTCAGGGGCCCCATGTCTTCTAGTTATGCCTCTGACTTTTACTCTTCATTCCTTTTGGACCAGATCCTATGTATATCCCGAACAGATACATATTCCTCTCTCCATGATCCTATTTGTCAGCTTTCATCTTGCTGTGTCTGGGTCAGACAGAAATTCTTTGAGCTATTTCCTGCAAAAGTGGACCAACAGCCATTTATTTTGTGAGTATTCACTCACTGTGGTGTACAGATGGAGGTTCAGTATTACTGTTAGATTCAACACAAGGGACTCCCATGTTTCTCCCCTTTTCTATGGAGCTTACCAGTTTTGCTGTGTTTGAGTGCGAGCCTGACATGTCAAGTTTGAATCTTCCACCATTTTCACTTCCATTTGGGACTTGCACTACAATATTTTTTCTGTTTTTTGTATTGTTATTGCTTGATTTGATTATTTTTGTTTTACACATAGCAAATCAGCGATTAGATTATAGAGTAATACATATCACTAATATGCAGTTTTATGGGGAACAATCTAATAGTAAAATGTCACTGAGTAGTCAGTTTATGTGTAACACTCGTAACTATCAAGTATGGAAATGGAAGATATTAGTAAATCTTTTTACAAACGGGAAAATCTGTTGAAGATTGAGTGTAACCACTGGTGGGATGCTGAAACTCTCAAGAAATATATGCGTTAATATGAGCCCTAGAGGTTTACGCTTCAGTTTATCACCAACCTTTAGGGATGACTCTTTGTTTGTGGAAAATTGGCCTCAGATATTGGATGCCTGTTCATTTACCCTTATGCAATTATTGATTAGTCATAGGGAGAAGAAAATTGGTGAGATTAAAACTAAGATTGAGTTGAGCTGGAAGGCTTTAAACATCACTCCAACTTTAACACCTTAGAAGAGTGTACCAATAAAAACACTAATAGCCAGCAAGTTGATATTATTGAAAGGAAAAAGAAAAAGCTTTTTACCCTTTGAGTTCCAGAGGGGTATAGAACACATTACAAAACAATGTGTTTCATACCCCTCTGGCACTCAAAGGGTCAAGGAATGAAGATGATTATTAAAAGGATCAAATCCATAAGTGGGAAACGAAAGTAACATTAGATGGTTCTAAATATGGAAAATTTAAATTTAATTCTAAACACAAATTCAATTATGGAGTCAATAAGTCTCCTAATGGCCCCAAATTGCACAGACCATATATTAATATATTAATAGAGGTCAATCGAATATGGGAAGTAATATATGTAAGGAGCCAGATTGTGAGATTTAATGAGATACAGCAAAGGAGGGAGCTGTCTCTTACCCCTCTCTTCCTGTTCCTATAGGAGATATTGGTCTTTCAAACTCCCAAAAGACATTACATCCTCAGGTGAATGTTATTAATAATCAACCAGTTGGTGTTAAAGGATCCACAATCCTATTGGATTTTTTGCTTATCTACCTTGTTTCCGCAGGGTTTAAATTAGATAACTGAATTTACTTATGAGTATTGATTTTCTTTTTTGCTCTTTACATAAACATTTGTGCTAAAATGAATTAGACTGCTCCATTGTTATTTGTAATTAAATAAATGTATTTATTTTCACCATTGAATGATATATATGGGAGGATTTGTTCTTGTAACCTGCTAAACGGATAGTAATACTTAAAATGTGGAAAAATATATGTTGTACTGTGTATCCCCCTGAGTAAAACTAGGGTACTCCCACTGCAGAATGGTGTTTTATTCAACAGTGGGAGTACCCTTATTTTACTCAGGTGGATAAATCCTACAACATATTTTTTTTAACCCCTTAAGGACCAAGAAAATCTGGGGTGGTTTGCACTTAAAGGGATAGTAATACTTCGTTTTATCTTTATTTTATTTTGTAGGCATTAAAAAAACATGAAGAACGATATAAGTCTTATCTCTCAAACCTTTATGGTTTAAGAGATATTCACAAGCAAAGTATCCCCCCCCCCGTTCAGTCAGATCAGAAGGGAGGTGCCCAGGTAGACTGCAGAGAGGGACAATCTTCAATTAAGATAAGGGAAAAAGCTGAAAAACTTGTCAAGGGGGGAAGGGCTTTCATTGTTTTCATACAAAGAAGATTGTCCCCTTCTGTTATCTGTCTGGTCTTACAACCAGATTCACATCTGAGAAGAGATGGCTTACACTAGGAAAAAGGGGCGAGAGGGGGAAACTTTGCTTGTGAATATCTCTTAAACCATAAAGGTTTGAGAGATAAGACTTATATCGTTCTTTATGTTTTTTTAATGCCTATAAAATAAAATAAAGATAAATCGAAGTATTACTATCCCTTTAAGGACCGGAGCAATTTTGACCTTTTTGACTATGTCTTTGTTCAACAGTATTTTTCCTCTAAGTATTTCATCCCAGCCACTAAAATTATATACTGTTTTGTAAGCACTTATATGGCTAATCCACCATTTATTTATATTTAAGTTAACGATAAAACATTGAAAAAAAATCAACTTTTTATAGATTCCTCTGTGATAATTTGTGCCCAGCTATTTCATTTTTTGTTACGATTGCACAAAAGGTAGAATGGTCGTTCGTACCTTACAACTGTATAGTTTGGGGGGCATTGTCCCTCTGCGGCAAAAATCTCCATGTCCCTCTTTTCATCCCTGATTTTGCTTTGTTAAAGGGATGGTAATACTTCATTTTAACTTTATTTTATTTTGTAGCCATTAAAAAAACATGAAGAATGATATAAGTCTTATATATCAAACCTTTATGGTTTAAGAGATATTCACAAGCAAAGTTCCCCCTCCCTCCCCTTTTTCCTAGTGTAAGCCATCTCTTCTCAGATGTGAATCTGGTTGTAAGACCAGACATAACAGCAGGGGACAATCTTCTTTGTATGAAAAGAATGAAAGCCCTTCCCCCCTTGACAAGTTTTTCAGGTTTTTCCCTTATCTTAATTGAAGATTGTCCCTCTCTGCAGTCTACCTGGGCACCTCCCTTCTGATGTGGCTGAACAGGGGGGGGATACTTTGCTTGTGAATATCTCTTAAACCATAAAGGTTTGAGAGATAAAACTTATATCGTTCTTCATGTTTTTTTAATGCCTACAAAATAAAATAAAGATAAACGAAATATTACTATCCCTTTAAGAGATTCAAGTTTGTGGTGTGTATATAAGTGTTTTACATTGCTTAAAACAATATAAATCTGACATTAATGTTTGTTTTATTTTCAGTATATGTGTTTATTATACGTCTGTGTAAAAAAAATATTTTGGTCTTGCTCCCACTGCTTTATTTAGATACCCAAAGAGCTGTCTGTAGGTCATACAATGACCTTCTCTTAATCCTGCCACAGCTACAGCACTGTAGGGGTTAATACCCCCAGCTCTGGCTTTTTCTGACTTGTTTTTAGTCTATTCCCTGCTTCTCTCTTCCTTACTCTCACAGTAAGGAAGAGAGAAGCAGGGAACAGTGACAAAGGCAATGTGTAAGACATTGCCTTTGTCAAATAAAAAAGCCGGTACATGTGACCACTGTTCTAGCAATCACATATACCGACAAAGCAAAGAAGGACTGAAACGGAGCGCCCCGGTCCTGGAGCGCTCAGTTTCAGCATCTGCAACATGACATCAGTGCTCACTGAGACGCCCTGCTATAATTTAACCCATGATGTGCCAGGACCATCATGGATCTTTATGGGAAGTTTACCCATGACGGTCCTGGCACATCATGGGTCCTTAAGGGATTAAGTATTACTATCCCTTTAAAAACTAAAATTTGGTCACCGTTAGAATATTTGTTCTGACTGGATGATGTGTATGTTAGTGCCTGTGGGCGTATAGGAATTATTGCATACCCCATTGATTGTTAGTTAGGGATTTCTCCTGCTACCTTGAGTCTTTTTGAGTCCTAAACAGGAGTTGCCATTATGTGTGTTACCCACCACATTGCAACCCTTTGCATTAGATACATGTTTGGCACTAACAGATAAGGTGACCGGATTTTTAAAATGAAATCTGGGGACTTGTTTTTTCACTGTAACGGAAGCTGAGAAGGGACTGCGTCGCCTTCCGCCGTTGTTCCCGGGTCTCTCCTTCTTGACGCCAGATAAGCGCCGTCAGATGCACCGGTTGAAGTATGGATGGTCACTGGAAAAAGTCGCAGGATCGCTGGAAGCAGGGAAGCATGGAAGAGTCCACGTTGCCTTACAGCGCAGGGTCGCAGGAAACTGGAAGCAGGCGGTCGACGATTCAGGATACTTGGAGCAGATGGGTATCAGAGTGGCCACTTTAGACCATAAGCAATACAAGACTCCAGGACTCCTTGTTCACTCCAAACATAACTCACTTGATTGACACAAACTACAGATATTTATACACAAATCTTTACATTGAACTTTATGGGTGAAACCAGATACAAAAGGGCTTAATCCAATCATGTTACATGAGACAAAAGGCCAACAGCAGATGGTCTTAACAGATACAATAACTTAGACAGGATTACATTTCAGATACAAAAGGGTTTGATTGAAGAAAGACTTGAGGGCTGGAACTGATTACCACACGGCAGGGGGTCTGACTGCAGTTCACAATGGCTTATTTAACACCCAGCAGGAGGTCTTGCTACAGTACACATAGTAATGCCTTGAGGGACTGCAATATACACTGGAATAATTAACCCCTCACTGCCACCAGTCTACCACAGGGCAGTAATACAGTCCATTTCCTCATTCACATAAAGCATATACAAACTATTTTTAGTGCATAACCAGGGAAAAATGTCCACAGTTTTTCGTTAAACAAACTTATGGCCAGACAAGGGCTCAAGTAACGGGTAGGATCCGTTACATTCACCACACCCTGTCCACTCACTGCCCACACCCTGTCCACCTCCACACACTGCCCACACTCTGTCCACCCTTGCACTCTGTCCAAACACTGCCCACACCCTGTCCACCCTCACACCCTGTTCAACCTTCACACACTGTCCACCCTGCTCACCTCCACACTGCCCACCTCAACAGACTGCCCACATTACATAGTAATAGTAACATAGTAATTTAGGTTGAAAAAAGACTTGCGTCCATCTAGTTCAACCTTTTCCTATTCCTGTTTACCATCGTTGAGCCAAAAGATCACTGCCCACCCCATCCACCTCCACACTTCCCATCCTGTTCAACTCCACATTGTCTGCTCCACACAGTGTCGTCTCCCACATTGCCCACACTGACCAACTCCACATTGTCCACCTCCACACTGCCCACTTCAACAGACTGCCCACATTGTCCACCTCCACACACTGCCCACCCCATCCACCTCCACACTGCCCATCCTGTCCACCTCCACACTGTCCACCCTGTCCATTCCACACAATGTCATCTCCCACATTGCCCACACTGACCAACTCCACATTGTTCACCTGCACACTGCCCACCCCGTCCTCCTCCAAGCACTGCCTACCTCCACATTGCCAACCACCACATTGTCCACACTGTCCACCTCCACACTGCCCACCTCAGCAATGGCCACCCCACATTGCCCACCTCCACACTGACCACATTGTCCACCTCAACACTGTCCAGTTCCACAATGACCACAATGTCAAACTTAACATTGTCGCCTCCACACTGCCCATCCTGTCCTCCTCCACACATTGCCCACTTCCACACTGCCCACATTATCAACCTCAACACTGTCCACCCCACACACTGCCCACAGTAGAAACAGCCTTAACCATTTGTTATGGTGCGAGAGGGATACACAACGCACAACTATGCAATGCGTTGCAAACCCCTCAGGCACTCAATGGGTTAACAAGTGCAGAGTGGCACATTGACTGTTGCCATGTATATCTTTGACTGAGAACATTTTTCTCCTTCTTCTTTACTACATGGTGTTTCCTTGGACTTCCTCTGGGAAGATTACGATATAAGTGGTTTAAAGGGATAGTAATACTTCGTTTTAACTTTATTTTATTTTGTAGGCATTAAAAAAACATGAAGAATGATATAAGTCTTATCTCTCAAACCTTTATGGTTTTCTGAGATATTCACAAGCAAAGTTTCCCCCTCCCGCCCCTTTTACCTACTGTAAGCCATCTCTTCTCAGATGTGGAATGCAGTCCATAGACTGGACAGATAACAGAAGGGGACACTCTTATTCCTATGAGAACAATGAAATCCCTGCCCCCCTTGACAAGCTTTTGAGGTTTTTCCCTTATCTTAATTGAAGATTGTCCCTCTCTGCAGTCTACCTGGGCACCTCCCTTCTGCTCAGGCTGAACAGTGTGACATCAGTAAAAGGGGAGGGAGGGGGACACTTTGTCATTGAATTACTCTGGAACTACAACTCTGATAGAATTGAAATAACACTCTCCAAAGTCCAAATACTATGATGATTAATTAGAGCTGTTTTTATTATGAAACATTACTATCCCTTTAAGATGCAATCCATTATTGTATGGACATTTGCATGACAAAATATGGTTTGAGGTCTGAATATAGAGTGTTCAGACATAGGGCTAGATTTAAAGGCAGCCGTTAGCAAAAAAAATCACTAACGGGTGTGTTAAGTGACATGTTGCAATTCAAAGATCCATCTAAAGACCAGCTAACGGCAGTTGTAGAATCCTTACGTGCATTCAGACGCATGGAAAAACATACCCCAGAGCTATTCAAAGGCTTGCGGTACTGATAACGGCTGAAAAAAAGACACACCTAACGGCTAAAAGTTAAGACCCACTTTTTTTAGCCGTTAGACACTTAACGGCCAAAACAAAACACCCTTTACATAGGAAAACACACAAAATGCTTACCGCACAACCATGTAAATGGTAAAATTAACCCGTGCAATGCCAAAACAACACAAAAACATGCACACACAACACAAATCACTACACACACAACAACAACCAACACCACAGGGACAACGACACACTAAAAAACAACAACACAACATGGCACGGAACAATGGGGGTCATCACACAAAGCGGACACCTGCAAATACAAGCTCACCTGGGCAACATCAACACGCGACCTGCACCCCACAACTGCACGTCCGCAAATGGCACACACAGAACAAGCACAACACACCACATCTTATAACACACACACACCTGCAAACACCTGGACAAAAACAACTCACCATTGGTCAGCACTCACCTCATCACCACACCTACACAACGCCCTAGCAAGTACTTAAAGGGACAACTCAACACACTCACTTGTGGCTTGTTTTCCACTCAGGGAGGGAGAGAGAGAGAGAGAGAGAGAGAGAGATAGATAGATAGATAGATAGATATATATATATATATATATATAGAGAGAGAGAGAGAGAGACAGATAGAGACAGATAGAGACAGATAGAGAGAGAGATAGAGCGCAAACAGTATGTTGGGTTACATATTGTTGCAAAGGCTGCGGAGAAGGCGTGCAAGGGAGAGAGCTGGGGAACATCAGCAACCTCCAAGCATGCCTGATCAACAGCCACCACCTGTTGCAAGTGAGGAGGCTCTGGCTCAGCAGCCACACAGGAGCCCATCCCCACCTGGAGGGCACAGGATGTATAGACGACCACCAAGGCCCAGGGTATACCGCCCAAGGGTCACCCTCTTTGGAATGACCGATGATGAGGTAATTGATCGCTACAGGTTGAGGCCTGACAGCATCATTGCCTTGTATGAGGTCATCAAGGAGCAGGTGGATCCCATCTACATCCACAACCATGCCCTAACTGGCCTGCAGAAACTACTCTGTGCCATGCACTTCATGGCAAGCGGGGCCTTCCAGTCCACAGAGGGTTACGCATCTGGCATGTCACAGGCCACATTCTCCAGGGTGCTGGCCCAGGTCCTGCCAGCCCTCAAAAACAAAGCCAGTACCTATATACATTTCCCCACCACCAACATGGACTGGATAAAAGTCAAGCAGGCCTTTTACGCCAGGGGAGGCATGCCCAGGGTCATGGGTGCTATAGATTGCACCCATGTCCGAATTAAGGCCCCAGCACGTGACGCACAGATATTCATCAACAGGAAGAACTTTCACTCCATCAACGTGCAGATGGTGTGTGACAGCCATATGAGGATAATGAATGTCTGTGCAAAGTATCCTGGCAGCTCACATGATTCATACATTCTCAAAAACTCCTCAGTCCACAGAGATTTCGAGAATGGAACTTTTACAGGGGGATGGCTTTTGGGTGAGTTCACAATACAAAATCACATCACATACACAGGCGTACACACAATGCTGCTTAGCATGCTCCTGACCCACAGCTACTACGTCTACCACACAAAACATCATTCACACAACATGTGCTCCCTGTCTCACCATGTCACTCACATTACACAGGTGATGCTGGCTATGGATGCAAGTCCTGGCTACTGACCCCTCTGGCCAATCCTCGAACACATGCCCAGGAAAGCTACAACCAGGCTCATGGCAGAACGAGGAATGCCATTGAGCGGACCTTTGGCCTCCTCAAGTCAAGATTCCGATGTCTGGACCACTCGGGGGGAGCACTGCAGTATGCACCTGGAAAGGTGTGCGACATCATTGTGGCGTGCGCAATACTGCACAACATCGCAGTGGACACCAGGCTGCTGGAGCACATCCAGGCCCCCCCCATACAGGAAGTGCCCATGGACATCGGCCACGTTGAGGAGACCCTGAGAGGAACACAGATCAGAGACAGGCTCATCACGGAACACTTTACATGTGAGTATAACACAGGCATGCAAACAATCCATGCAAGTCCCCCATCAGTCCTGTGACACTAACCACACTGCACATTTTGTTCTGTCTCACCCCACAGGAACAGTGACACAGCACTGCACTGGCAGCGGACGTGGCAAATTGTGTGTGTGGACTCAAAAACCATCCTCCATTCCACTCTCCACGTTGACATACAGACCCCAAGGATATCACGCACACCCTCAGGAGAAACAAGGTACAACACATAACCCATGTTCATCGCCTTACAGGGCTTGATTGACAGCAGCTAACTTGATTTGCCATGAGCATAGCCAGAGCAACCATGCTAGCCTTGTAGCGAAAGAGTGTTATCCAATGCTATGCATCGGATAATACTCTGTCACATCAGGGGTTAAAGGGCCATTGGACTCAATATGGGACCTGTACCGTGCCACAGCTGAGAAGAGCAGCACAGGGGTGGATGTACAGTGGTATGGGCACACAATGTAGAGGTCATGAGACGTAGATCAGATTCCCAGGGACACCATGCTGACCTGTGAGTGTAGACATATGTGCCCCCGACATGAATACACACATCAACAAATGTGTCCTAACAGTTCCATGGAACAAATGACATTGGGCTGCCACTGTCACATTAACAGTGGCAGCCCAAATTCATTACTTCCATGGAGCTCTCAGAACACTTGTTGATGTGTGTATCCATGTCAGGGGCACATATCCATAGGGCTGGGGCACATGTCCTTAGTTCTCCACATAATTGGTTACAGATGAGTACACAACACATTGTCAAGCAATGGTTTGTGTACTCACCTGTAACTGTGAAAATTGAGGGGATCAAAAAGACTAAATTGTTGTTGCTTGATGATCAGTTCAGGTCAACTGCTCCAAATCCTGTCCTCTTCTTCCACAGGCATCCGTAACATGATCCATCCTTGAACTGAAGATCTTCTATGTGACTGGATTGATGTCTTGACATCACCTTCATGGAGATCACCCCTTGCTGTTTATGGTGATGTTGTTGGTGATGCAAAGTTTGACCTGAGGTTCACACAAACCTCTACTGGATCATTTTCATATAGACACAGAAAACACTAATTCTTGAGTTTTATAACCTGTACAGTTAGGATGCTCAGCTACAGAGTTGTCAAACCTTGTGGACAACACATGAGCTGGGCAGCAGTGTTACTAAAGTACTATTATTTTGTTTCAAAGTACATTTAGTGTTCTCATACAGGTGTTCAATGCATATAGGCAATACACAGAAAACACATGTACATCCTAATGTACTCTGAGACACAATAAAGATGAACCATCACCATTCTGTGTCTGTAGGAGGATATATTTGAGAACACAGTTGTCAATGCGTTACCACACCCAGGGTAGAGTATCCCCATACATGGAAAGGCATCACCCATATCACAGGACTCCACCACTTGTTTGCAAGTGAGTGGACTCAGTGATGTATTCATGCTAACAGATGGTGGCAGTGATACACTAATGTGTTGTGGGAGTGATAAAGAGGTGATAAAGGGGACATACTTCCACAGTGAATTCCTGTCCACAGTTAACGTGTTGCTCAGTATAATCAATGTTCAGTGATATTGCTCCACTGGGACATATCACAGTACATGACCAAGTGGACAAGTGTTTTCACTGGGGAAGTCTGTTACACCCTTAGGAAAAACAACAAGTCAACTTACTGGAGGCGCCAATGCTCACCCCAGGATATCAATGTGTGTGCTACACATTGAAATCCTAGTTTAAAAACATTGGCTTCACCAGTCAGTCTGTTGCACAATGAGTGTGTGAATCCAAGACAATATGGATACATGTGCTATTTATCTGTCCTGCTTGTTATCTCGCTGCTCAGCCGTTTGTTTGGTTATCCCCTTAACCCTCTGAGTGCCAGAGTGGTACCCAACGCATTTCTTTGCAATGCGTTGCCTACCACTCTGGCGATCAAAGGGTTAAACACAACATATGATGTAGATGAATGTTCAATGTTGTTCCAAATGTTGGCCTAAGGGGAATGTTTGGTTATGCAAAATCAACACACAACATTGCCATATAACACAGTTGTGTAATATGGCAACAGGGATGTTTTTACAGTTGATTTTGTACTACGATGTGTGTGTGAACCCATGTTGTAACATCCCACAAACATCTTACCTAGGCAGGAGTTGTATTCACTGAATTGTTTGGCAATGCATTGGAGACAACTCTGCCACCCAATCTATGACCAAATTCAAAGCAGATCAGACAGGATTCAAAAGCACAATGTTCCTTTATTCAGGGGAAATTTAACATGTTGGGCATTTTATTTTTTTTTCTTAGGGGGGGGGCTTAGACTGTGTGGCAGAAGTGGATAACCTGGATGATCTCCTGGTCACCCTTTGCCCCCTAGGTGTGGCTTCGGGGGTCACATTAGAGGGGGTGGTGGGGGCAGTGGATCCCTCTGTGGAGCGCAGGTTTTCCCTCTCCAACCGTAAGTCCTCCCTGCGGTTCAGCTCTCTCAACTCCACCACTAGCTGTGCAAGCAGGTCCATCACCCCCGTGTGTAGCTGATGGAGTTGAGTGTTGATCCTCATGACCTCCGACTCCAGGGCATGGATCCTTGCCTCTATCCTGTTAGTGTTTCTACGGGATTCCCTACGGCTCCTGGTGATGTTGTCATTGGTGCGGAGGCTTGACCGGAGTAGTCTCCTTTGCAGAGCCATACACTCAGCTTCCATCCCCGTGGGCCGTTCACTGCTGGTGATGCTTGTGCCTGGTGAATCAGCTGCTGCTGTGTCCTCCTCTGCTGGTGCTGTCTCCTCCTCTGCTGGTGCTGTGTCCTCCTCTGCTGGTGCTGTCTCCTCCTCTGCTGGTGCTGTGTCCTCCTCTGCTGGTGCTGTGTCCTCCTCTGCTGGTGCTGGTTGTGCTGCAGATGGGTATGTGCCCACCACATCAATTGACCCACTGCTGCCCACCGATGTCTGTGCTGGTGGAGGTGGTGGGGTAAACACGTCCCTTCGCATAGGCTGTTGGGGCTCCCCAAGCAGGCCCAGGTGTTGGTAGTCGAGTGGCCAAGGGTCAAACCTTGGCCACTGGTATGTGCTTGGCCCCCACCTAGGATCATACCTGGGGCCATGCTGGGGAGCCATCCAGGAGGGTAGGTCAATCTGTGGGTATGGCCCGTATTGGGTGGTGGCCACATCACCGGGCAGCCATTGCCTCCCTGGTGGTGGTGGTGCTGCTGCTGGAGGATAATAGCTCCTGGAGGTGGTGGGGGGCATCCAGTCACTGTAATAAGGTGGTGCAGGCAGAGTCGGTGCAGGCAGAGTCGGTTCAGGCAGAGTCGGTGCAGGCAGGGTTGGTGCAGGCAGAGTCGGTGCAGGCAGGGTTGGTGCAGGCAGGGTTGGTGCATCCAGGGTTGGTGCATCCAGCTGGCCAAGAGGTGTGGATGTCGTTGGGTACGGTGCCCACTGGCTGGTCCCCTCCTCCATATACTCCTCACTGGGTGGTGAGGTGGCCTCCTCCATGGTCTCCTGATGTGCTGGAGACACATAACCTGTTTGGAAGATTGAGATTGTGTGATCAGTAAACTTAGCCATGGTGTCAAATTGATATTAATACTTGAAATGTGTAAAGGAACATATATGTTGTATGGTGTATCCCCCTGTGTGAAACAACGGTACTCCTACTGGTGATGGGTGTTGTATTCTACATGTATTGCAGCTCAGAGTTGAATTCCTTTGGTGCCACATCCCAGTGGCCTGAAATTGTACATTTGCGCTGTTGCCACATCATCCTTTGTGGATATCTGCTCCCTGGACCAAAGCTAGCCAGAGGATGGTCTGGCAACATTGGCATAGTACATTTTCAGGCCACAGTGATATTGTCCATGGAAACACCTTTCAGTAGTGGGAATACCCTTGCATTACCCGGTGGATCAATCCTATGACATGTATTTTTCCTTTCACATTTTAGGTATTACTATCTCTTTAACGGGATAGCAATGGTTAATTTCACCTTGATGTAACATTGCAGGCATCATAAAGAGATGTTTAGAAAGATGTTGCTGTATGTGACAGCTGGAGATGTCAGTCATTTGACCACACGGAGGCTCTTCAGCAGACTCCACATTGACCCATTTGGAGATAACTACATCTTTGCCATTGTCTACTAAGTGTTCCTGGTTTGTAAGCATGCTCTGTGGACCATGTCAATGATGGATCCATCTCCATTTGGTTCAATTTTGGGTCTGCTGAACAGCCTCCGTGTGGTCATATGACTGACATCTCCAGCTGTCACATACAGTAACATCTTTCTAAACATCTATTTATGATGCCTGCAAGGTTACATCAAGTGAAATTAACCATTGCCATGCCAAGGTACACAGTGAGGAATATGGTCTGATATGTGTGTATATGTACCTTTCATATGGGTACAAACATATCCTTGATAGATATGAACCCAGAGATCTGTTCAGAACATGTGATTGTCTAACTGCCTATATATGTACAGCCATCACAAATGAACTTTCATAGATACAACTGATACCCATCCAAGTAGGTGTAATATACTGGGTATATGTACTCTGATGATGATATCAATATGAGTTATTTTGTTGAGGGTGCACATATATGGGCAGTAGGACAATCACACGTACTGAACCGAACTCTGGGTTTACATCTTGTTGGGACCTATTTGTACCCATTTGAAAGGGACATATCCACATACAAATCTGGTTGTTTTTCTTTCTGTACATATCTTTTTTGAATAGATCTGCAGTGTGATTCAAGTAGTATTCATCCCTATGTTATCAGTTCATCCCGTACAGTGCTGGATTTTGTCAGATTAGACATGTCCCTCTCTGGTTGTCATGATGGTATCCTATGCATTGCATTGTGATGCATGGGATACCACCGTGGCAATCAGGGATTGATGTACATTACAGGATTCTGTCCATGAGGTCTGTTCCAGTTGAATCCTGAGGGGCAACAATCAAGCCAGTATTGAAGGATATCATTGATTGAGGCCTTTTTTTTCCTGGATCAGCCCATCCATCCTTCTGTGTGAGGCAGCCAGACCCGATCATAGATATCCATAATTCCTGGCCTGTTATTGACCAAACCTCAATGGTTCATATTTGGTTCCCATATGTATCCTGCAAATAGTGTCTGGTGTACCATCCATCCATGGCATCAGCACTCCTGAGGATCTATATGTGAATCAAATGTGAGCTATGTAAATTGAAGTTAGCGTAAATGATTGCATACACAACACCAAGGCCAACTTTTTCACCTTCAGTTATGTGTGATTGTTTTTGGCCTGTGTGTTGCACATACAAGCATTTATTCTCAGTGGCACTGTGATTTGTGACCTGATCCCTCCTGTTGGTGATTCAGTAAGCGGTTAAGTGGACCTGATGAACTGATTATGATGCTGACTTCTCCGCTGACCTCATTTCCCCATCTGCAGTGTTTTCTATGGAGTCCACACAATGGGGCCTGTGCAGCTTGAATCCTGTTATTGGATGTTCTCCATAGACTAACATTGTGATTGGTGAAGTGAGGGTATGTATGTGTCAAATTCTCTACATCAGCTCTTTTTCACCGCTTAGTGAATGTCCCCTATGTGTCATGTAATTGTTAACCTATCGACATGTGTTTGTTGTCTGGTTAACCCTTTGAGTACCAGAGGGGTTGCCAAAGCATTGTTGATCGATGCATTGATGATCCCTCTAGCACTCATGGGGTTATGTGCTGGATTCCCTGTGTGAACATGGGTAACACTGTGTGACAACAATTGTGATGTTTGACATACAACACTTCACTGAACATGGTTTGTGTGTATTGTGTGTGATCAGCACAGCAACATGAGGGTTAACCAGGGAGTTGGACAGGTTTTGGCCTTGTTGAACCTTGACATTTGTCCTTGTCTTGATTCCTGTTTAAACCCTCAGGGTGCTGTGTTGGTGCAATTGTGTGGTTGAATGAAGGGCAGATGTTGGGATGTGAGTGCTTGTTTGTGATGGGTGTGTGGTTTGGGGTGGTGTGTGGTTTTGGGGTGATGCACTTACCGGTGGTGTGGAGGCTCCTCTCCTCCCCAGTGTCTGATCCTCCAGGGACCCCCTCAATTAGGGTAGACGACAGTGTCTGCCGCAGCCTCTCCTCCCATGCGCTGAAGGTGATGGGGACAGGTGGCCCACCTCCGGTGGCTCGGGCGTGCAGGGCGGCATCCCCCATCTTCCTCTTCACCTGCCTTTTGCAGTCGCCCCATCTCTTCTTGATTGAGTCCACATCCCGTCTGCAGGTGGCCACCGCATTAACTCTGCTGCAGATTTGACTCCAGGCAGTTCTCCTCCTCGCAGACAGGCCAGGGAGTCTGTCCCCCGGGAAGAGGACACTCTCCCTCTCCAGCACAGCCTCCACGAGGGCCGTGTTTTCTTCCTCGGTATATCGGGGATCCCTGACCCTGTGCCCCTCAGCTCCGGCATGCGAGGAGTCAGACCCGGAGTGTCCTGCCTGCTCTGCCCCTGCCTGTGTGTGGTGGTCCCCAGGCACTACCCCTCGTCCCACTGCAGGATCTGTCCCTGTTCTTCTTCGTGTGCCTGTTCTTGTGGGCCTGGTCCCCCTCCGCCCTGCGTATCTCCCTCTCCCACCCCTGCTCTGCTGAGGGATCCCCTCCTGACCTTCCTCCTCCTCCTCCACTAGTCTCCCCATCCCTCTCTCCTGTCCTCCTCTCCTAGCCATCATTCACCCACTCACACCCAGGCACTCTCACACGCCCTCACAGACACACTCGATCCCACTCACTCTCTGTCACACACTTTCACTCACGGATTCACACTGTAAAAATAAAGTTTAAAATGTGTAAGGTGTGATGAAAAAAAAAAGACTATGTGTATGTATGTGTATGTGTTTGTGTTTGTATGGATGTATGTGCTATGTGCAAAAGTGTGCTATGTGTCTATTTAAATGTACTTCTCTCCAAGATCCCTCTACCTTACTGCTGTGTATGCTTCTCTCTCTCTCTCTCTCTCTAAACGCTATCCTCCACTCCTGGGTCCTGTGCTCTAGCTTGCTGAAACTCGAAACACAGACAGGGTGTAACCGTTATTTTGAGGTATATATAGGTGTATTTGAACATTTTTGATACTTTGGGGCCTTGGGATTGGCTGTAGGTTTGAATTTTGTTTGTGCATCTATCAGGGTTGCTAGACAACGGCAGCCGTAATGTAACATTTTGAGTTAAGTTGTGTTTTAACGGGTGTTTGGGACGCACGGTGATGCGAAATCAGGTGCGACGCTGGTTTTTGTTTAACGTGTTTTTGTAGTGCCTACGCCCGATAGCTATTCTTGTACGCTTACCTTTGAATCTGCCGTAAACCATGTGTTCTTTGCGGCCGATGTGCCTTTTTTACTTAGCGGATGGTTTAACGGCTGCCTTTAAATCTAGCCCATAGAACTTTAGCTTGTACTTTTTACCCCTGTCTGCTTTATATGATTTTGTGAGTTATAATTATTTACACTCATAACATAATATTTTGTGGTTGAGTAGCTTAGTATTTCTTTTCAAGTATACTTACCATGATGATCTGACTGGCTCTGCCATTAAAATGATCATCAGACATTGATGAAAAGAAGACCTTACCAGCCAACACTGCCGCTGGACAGGTTCTCTGCTCTGCCTCCACTGATTCTCCCGCTCGGTGCAAAGCAGCAATGTCATCACTCTGTCCTTGATCTTCCTTCTTAGCAATGACAAAACACGCAATAACATTGCCTGGCTAGTCTGATCATCAGGTCGCTGTCACATCAGAACATGCATGCGGATATTGGTGGGATAATTATATCTGGGGACATATCCGGGTACACATTCAGTCCGGGGACAGTGCCCTCAATCTAGGGACTGTCCCCGGAAACTGGGGACGTCTGGTCACCCTACTAACAGTGTTAAAAAGTTAAAAGAGGATTTACATGATGAATTATATTCCCCTGAAATCCAGTTAAATCTAGAAAGGATGCAATGTTTTTAATGAATGTCTTGTAGAATTTTCAGTGCTTAGCCCTTTCAACTCCAAAATGGTGTGCAACTCATTGCAAAGCACTGCTTCACACAGCTCTCCATCAGTGAGTGTGAGTGTGTGTGAGAGCACGAGAGAGTGTGCGTGAATGAGCATGCATCAGCGTGTTTGAGCAAGAGCGTGTGAGCATGTGTGCTTGAGCATGTTTTATGTTAGTGTATGTTTTGGGTATTGCATTTTGCGTATAACATTTTGCATATAGTGTTTTGCACATTCTTTTGCATGCTGAATTTTACGTATAATGTTTTGCGTATAGCATATTGAGTTGTGAGCTTTGCATTTTGCGTATAGTATTTTGCTTTGTGATTCTGAGTTTAATGTTTTGTGTATAGTGTTTTGCTTTGTGATTCTGAGAGTAATGTTTTGTGTATAGTGTTTTGCATATTGTGTATAGCATTTTGCATATTGTGTATAGTGTTTTGCATATTGTGTTTTGTGTATAGAATTTAGCTGATAGTGTATTGCATTTTGCGCATTGAGTATAGTGTATTGCATTTTGTGTATAACGTTTTGTGTATTGCATATAGCATTTTGTGTATAGAGTTTTGAGTATAGCTTATAGAGTTTTGTGTATAGTGTTCTGAGTGTAGCATTTTACATAAAGCATTTGTGCATTGTGTTTTTTGTGTAGCAATTTGCTTTTAGCGTTTTGCATGTAGCTTTTAGCGTATTGCATAGAGAGTTTTGCTTATAGGGTTTCGTGTATAGGGTTTTGCATACACTGGTTTGCATATAGATTTTTGCATACAGTGTTTTGCGTATAGCATTGTGCGTATAGTGTTGAGTGTATTGTGTATTGTGTGTTGTGTATAGCATATTGCATACAGCATTTTGTATATAGTGTTTTGAGTCTTTGTATATCCTATATAATAATTTGCTAAGATGTTTGTCAGAAGCCTGCCCGAACTGCCCGAACACACAGAATGCTGGGAGTTCTGTGCTGGGAGCATTCTGTCGGTTTGGTCTGACAAACGGGTTTGTGAGTACCATTTTTAATCATCTTATACATTATGACTGATAACAGTGTTACACCAGGAGGCACTCTATATGTTTTTTTTTTGTTTTGTTTTTTATGATTGAATCTTTTGGGACAATAATATTCAAGGGGTTGAAAGCACCATTTAAGTCTATGGCAATTTTTATTTTTCCCCTGTGGTGCAGTTAGTTTGCTCCAGAATTGCTGTATTTCTTATTAGTACATCAGCCTGGGAGAGTTATTGATCTGTTTCCATACAGATTTCCATTGGATACACATGTAGTGCCACAACTAGGGTTGCCACTTTTTCTTAAAAAAAAATACCGGCCATGGCATTCCCTCCATAGACTTAACATTGGACAGAAGCCAGTTTTTTACTGGCCAGCCCGTAAAATTCCGGCTGGGTGGCAACCCTAGCAACAACACTGTCAAATAGGGTTGCCACCTTTTCTTCAAAAAAATACCGGCCATAGCATTCCCTCCATAGACTTAACATTGGACAGAAACCAATTTTTTACCGGCCTGCCGGTAAAATACCGGCTGGGTGGCAACCCTACTGTCAAAAGTATGGGGGGCGCTCCAGAATGAATACAATAACTCTTTGGCAATGTTTTTGCACTCTCCTCTGACACTCAATTGATTCAACTCCTTTCAGAAGCTGTTAATATTACACCATGTAGAATTAAAAGTATGGATAAACAATGGTTTATTCATTGTTTACCCATTGATACCATACTTCTAAAACTATTTTCAAACTGTTGTTAAACATTTTCAAGTACTATCCTCAAGGTTCTGTCAATATCCTTAAAGTAGAGTGTGCTGAGGCAGTTTATAAACACCAAAGTGTTCCAGATACAAAAACAAAATGTGCAAACAACTATTGCAAATTTACTTGAGTAAACTATTTGGGGCCAAGGATTTGTCTGTAGTGCTAAATGAAATGCAATTCTTGTACTTTTGCACCTAACCTGCAACTAGTAAAACCTCTGTTTTGATATAATCAATATGAATGATGCTGGATTGAACTGAATTGCTGACAAAACCAAACAGACAACCATAGTTTGTGGCAAAAAGAAGTTGTACTTTATTTCCTATGTTTACAGACTAATAGTCTAACCAGAATGGGGCACCCCCCCATAAACCAATGCGACACTCCCCACCTCAAGCAGCAGATGGTCAAGCCACCCTGCACTTGACCACTGCCACAGCCAGACCGTGCCTACATCTGGATGCCCTCACTGATGAAGCCCTTTACTCCACTCCACCATGAATAGGGGGCAGGCCGGAAGTCTACAAACCTTCCACCCCACCCCCTCCTGATAGCAGCTGAGCCACCCAAAACCCATGGCATTTTTGCTGGTCGCCCTCCAAGTTCTGTACCTGCTCAGAATGGGTAGGTGGGAGAAATTAAATGAACAAAAGGTTGGAATTGACCTCACCTTTATACAAGTCTAATTTCCCAAATTCTTTAAGCTTTTCCCCCCTTTCTTCCTGCCACCCGAGGAGGTCTAGGAAGCAGCCTCCATTGTCTTTTGGCCCCCCAGCTGTATGCTGGGCTCCCTGGCCCCCAAAACAGCTATCTATTACCATCCTTTAAAGAGTCTAAAGCCCCCCTCCTCTGCACGTGGGAGACCCAGCATATAAATTATGGATTAATTGACTTCAAACTTGTCTGAATTTATAGATTTTTACCTTCAAAAATTGTTTGTAGCTTTAGCTTCTTATTTGCATGATTCTTCCTATCTACTATCACTTCTTAATGAGTTCATGCGGTTAGAAGATTTCAGTTAGGTCACACTAGATGTGACCTCACTTTATTTTAATATTCCACATGAATGTGGCCTAATAGCCACCAAACCTTTCTTCTTCATGATCTTTTGATGCCAGTTCCACAGATAGAGTTTCTTCTTCAAAATCAATAGCATTTATTTTAACTCATAACTTTATAATTTTTATTTTCAGACCAGGTATGCTGGTGGGCACCAACTTTGTGCCTAAGTATGCCAACCTTTTTATGCGGTATTTAGAAGATTATATAATTTATGGATCTAACCCATTTGGCGCAAACATGGCATTCTATAGTCAATTTATCAATGACATTATCATCCTTTGTAGAGAAAGTATTGAGGAAGTGGTAGACTTGGTCAACTATTTGAATGGTAATATTTAGGGTAATCAGTTTTACCAGTATTATATATTCTAGCACAATCCAGTTTCTAGATTTAAAATCATTTGATCTTCTGAACCAAACTGTTGTATCTTGTACATACTTTAAAGCTGTCAACAGATATAGTTACCTGGACTTCCATTGCTGCCATAAAATGTCTTAGCAATATACATTATGGTCAATTTCACCTAATATGATGAAACGGTATGAAAATAGAGGATTTCAATGAGTTTGTGGATAATTCTATCCTAGTAGTTTAGTTCTGGATTCTGATAAACGGCCAGACAGGTTGAACATCAGTAAAATCGCCTATTAACTTTGGATATCAAACACCACTTTTTCTTACTAAATATAAGGGAAATATTCAAAATGTTGTAAAAATATTGGGGGTATACTCAAAAAAGATCCATTATTAAGAAGTGAGATTTCTGAATCCCCTAGTGTATAGAAGGACCCAAACTCTTAAGAGTAACTATTCCTTTAGTCATTTCTATAGAGAGAACCTAGATAACAATCAAATGGTTCTTATGTAACTAATTTTCCTTCAAAAAAAGATGTAAATAAAGATTCTCACTCACATATAGGTGTCTGGCTGACAAGTGTTTTACATGCCCTTATATTAGGAATAGGATCAAACAATTTTCTTCTTTTGTCTCCTCAGAAGTTTTTCAGATAAAAAGATTAAAAAACTGTGGTTTGCAGTATGATGGCCAAATCACTCAAATATTACACACTCTGCTTCAGCAACATAGAAAGAACACACAGAACAGTTTTGCTTTTCATAGTATTTTGCCCTATTTTTCCATTAATCAGATCTTATTTAGATTCCTATAGAATCCATATAATCCTCGGAAATGTATGATAGTTTTCAACCATGGGCGTCCGCAGAAATTTTTCCAGGGGGGGGCATAATTTTAATGACATTCATACTCTGTCCCTTTTTCACAATGTCATGAAGGGGAGAGGCATAGTCATCACATAAAGCTCAAGCATGCAAAGGGTTGAGAAACCTAATACAAAAGCTTAATAGAAGAATCAAGTTGCCATTGTCTGATTTGTGTTGCAATTTCTAATCTTTTTTTAATGTTAACACTATTCAATGCACCACATTAGTCATACACCCATGCCCTTTATTTTACCCCTAACATTCAGGGGTCTATTCATCAAATGCGTAGCAAATGTAAATAGATCAAAAGATGAGGATTACCTAGAGGCACTCTACCATTATAAAGTAACTCAGAAAAATTCCTTAGAAAAAAGTATACCAAAATGTATTTATGGCAACATGTCACAATACATCTAAAATAAAAATTGGTGGATGAAAACATGTTCCCCCCTCCCTCATAGTACACCACCCAGTCCCAGCCTAATCAAACCATCTATAATATATATAAATATAAGAGACAATACTAAGCAATATACATATAAAACCAACCCACCCCAGACTTGCGCCAGCCCCCTAAAAATATGGAGCAACAGAAAAATGTAATGGCCATACATAAAGGCTATGAGTAGCTCAAATAATGTCATAGCCAACAATTGGACATGATTCCAAAAAGTTGTAATTGTAAATAAATCCAAAAACAACACATCCACATAATTGAAATCACAGGATTAGAGCCACAATGATGATAATATAATGAAGATGACACATTCTCATAGTGTTATTCATCAATGAGGATAGAATGATAATATAATGCAGATATACACAGTCATTCTCCAAAACCATCTAGCAATTGAGTCTGGCTCTTCAAAAGATAATAAATAGGAGAGGTGTATATAAATAAATAGGGATACTCTCACCCAACTTCACTCAATACATGGGCCTTTAACATCACTCCACCTCCAAATATCAATCTTGTCGCCACTCACAAGTTATTATAACTACCAGCTGACGGAACCTCAATATCTATGTGGAGCAAGAGTCAGATAACGAGGATGATTTGTTGATACCATCAGAGTGAATGCAACTTGTGAGTGGCGACAAGATTGATATTTGGAGGTGGAGTGATGTTAAAGGCCTTATTGACCCATAACCTCCAACTTGCCCTCACATTGCCCCCATCAGCTTCAACTTGCCCTCACATTGCTCCATCAGCTCCAACTTGCCCCCATCAGCTCCAACTTGGCCTCACATTGCCCCCATCAGCTCCAACTTGCTCCAACTTGCCCCCATCAACTCCAACTTGCTCTCACATTGCCTCCATCAGCTCCAACTTGCCCCCATCAGCTCCAACTTGCTCTCACATTGCCCCCATCAGCTTCTAATTTGCCCTCACATTGCCCCCATCAGCTTCACATTGCCCCCCATATCTGTTTCCTACCTCCCTGGTGGTCCAGCGGCAGGAAAAGTCTGTGCCTCCTTCAGCACAGATCTGTATGCAAACTTCACTATATTATCTCGCCCACCTTACCCCAGGCCCTGGCAGACCTCAGTCACACCATGACCTTCCTTTACCTTGGCTCAGCCTCAGATGATGTGCACCCAGCAGCCTTCCCTTGAAAAATGCAGTCCAGGTCTCCTCCTGAGTGGGGCCTGTAGCTCTCGCTCTCTCTCTGCAGCACCGCTCCATCTGCTGCCGAGGCAATCACCTCTCCTCTCCCCTCCGCGATGCGACGCCCGTCACGCACAGTTGGCAGCCAATGAGAGAGGGGTATCAAACTCTCCTCTCTCACTGGCTGCAGTGCAGACCGCACTGCAGCCAATGAGAGAGGAGAGTTGGATACTCCTCTCTCATTGGCTGCCAACTGTGCGTGACGGGCATCGCGGAGGAGAGGGGAGAGGAGAGGTGATCGCCACGGGCAGCAGAAGGAGCAGTGTTGCAGAGTGCGAGCGAGAGCTACAGACCACGCTCATGTTTTTAAATGGCAAGAGATGAAAATCCAGGGGGGGGCAAGTGCCCCCCCTTGCCCCCCCCTGCGGACGCCCATGTTTTCAACACCTCAAAAAATGCGAATCCTGCTGGATGATTCATTGGCCACTTTACAATGTAGGTCTATATGAAGTTTTGGAATCTTCTAATATTTAATACCTTATATGTAATTTTTGTTTATTTTAACCCCTTAACGACCGACCGCACAGGCACGCGGCGGTCAATAAAGGACCACGGAGCTTTTTTTCTTTTTTTTTTTTCCCTATTCCAGACTCCCTGAACAGCGTGCAGCCGCGGGGGGAGCCCGGAATTCCATGATGGTCATAGTACATCATGGGTCGTTAACTCAGGTCGACCCATGACGTACTATGACCGTCAAGGGCCATTAAGGGGTTAAATATTTTTAATTATTACATCTTCTTATTTATTACACATCATGATACACCTACTAGTTTTAAAAGATATCACTATTATAGTTGAAGTTTGTTTAACCCCTTAAGGACCATTGACATACCCGGACCATCACGCTGGTCTGGCACTTAAGGACCAGTGACGGTCCGGGTACGTCACATACTTTTACTCGCAGCGCTCCTGCAGGAGCGCTGTGAGTAATACCGGGGACTGAAGTTAATCGCTCCAAGACCGAGCGATCTCTTTCAGTCCCTTGTTCGGCGTGCCGCACCACGTGATCAGACACGTGGGACTGCACATCAAACTTTCCTATCTGGTCCTTAAAGGACCACACACCCCGGGACCGCTGGTCCTTAAGGGGTTAATATCTCAATCTTTATATATTTCATCAGCACAATATTCACACAGTAGTTTATTTTTTATTTTATTATATTGTTTACAGTAATATTAGTATAATTCATCATTAATATATAACATTGTCACCTCACACACAGGGCTCGATTTAAAGGCAGCCGTTAACCAAAAAAATCACTAACGGGTGCGTTAAGTGTCATGTTGCAATTCAAAGATCCGTCTAAACAACAGCTAACGGCAGTTGCACAATTCCTATGGCCGATACACTTACGTGCATTCAGACGCATGGAACAACATACCCCAGAGCTATTCAAAGGCTTGCGGTACTGATAACGGCTGAAAAAAAGACACACCTAACGGCTAAAAGTTAAGACCCACTTCTCACACACGTTAGACACTTAACGGCCAAAACTAAACACCCGTTACAGAGGAAAACACACAAAAGGCTTACCGGGAAAATTAACCCGTGCAATGCCAAAACAACACAAAAACATGCACACACAACACAAATCACTACACACAAAACAACAACCAACACCACAGGAACAATGACACACAAAAAAACAACAACACAACATGGCACGGAACAATGGGGGTCATCACACAAAGCGGACCCTGCAAATACAAGCTCACCTGGGAAACATCAACACGCGACCTGCACCCCACAACTGCACGCCCGCAAATGGCACACACAGAACAAGCACAACACACCACATCTTATAACACACACACACCTGCAAACACTTACCTGGACACAAACAACTCACCATTGGTCAGCACTCACCTCATCACCACACCTACACAACGCCCTAGCAAGTACTTAAAGGGACAACTCAACACACTCACTTGTGGCTTGTTTTCCACTCAGGGAGGGAGAGAGAGAGAGAGATAGAGAGATAGAGAGAGAGAGAGAGAGACAGAGACAGAGAGAGACAGATAGATACAGATAGATAGAGACAGATAGAGAGAGCAAACAGTATGTTGGGTTACATATTGTTGCCAAGACTGAGTAGAAGGCGTGCAAGGGAGAGAGCTAGGGAACATCAGCAAACCCCAAGCACGCCTCATCAACAGCCTTCACCTGTTGCAAGTGAGGAGGCTCTGGCTCACCAGCCACACAGGAGTCCATCCCCACCTGGAGGGCACAGGATGTATAGACGACCACCAAGGCCCAGGGTATACCGCCCAAGGGTCCCACTCTTTGGAATGGCTGATGACGAGGTCATTGATCGCTACAGGTTGAGGCCTGACAGCATCATTGCCTTGTATGAGGTCATCAAGGAGCAGGTGGATCCCATCTACATCCACAACCATGCCCTAACTGGCCTGCAGAAACTACTCTGTGCCATACACTTCATGGCAAGCGGGGCCTTCCAGTCCACTGAGGGTTACGCATCTGGCATGTCACAGGCCACATTCTCCAGAGTGCTGGCCCAGGTCCTGCCAGCCCTCAAAAGCAAGGCCAGTACCCATATACATTTTCCCACCACCGACATGGACTGGATACACATCAAGCAGGCCTTTTACGCAAAGGGAGGCATGCCCAGGGTCATGGGTGCTATAGATTGCACCCATGTCCGGATTAAGGCCCCAGCACGTGATGGTGTGCTGTCACACACCATCTGCACGTTGAAGAACTTCCACTCCATCAACGTGCAGATGGTGTGTGACAGCAACATGAGGATCATGAATGTCTGTGCAAAATATCCTGGCAGCACACATGATGCATACATTCTACAAAACTCCTCAGTCCACAGAGATTTTGAGAATGGAACCTTTACAGGGGGATGGCTACTGGGTGAGTTCACAAAACAAAATCACACCACATACACAGGCGTACACACCACTCAGCTCAGCATGCACCTGACCCACACCTACTACGTCCACCACACAAAACATCATTCACACAACATGTGCTCCCTGTTTCACCATGTCACTCACATTACACAGGTGATGCTGGCTATGGATGCAAGTCCTGGCTACTGACCCCTCTGGCCAATCCCCAAACACATGCCCAGGAAAGCTACAACCAGGCTCATGCCAGAACCAGGAATGCTATTGAGCGGACATTTGGGCTCCTCAAGTCAAGATTCCGATGTCTGGACCACTCTGGGGGAGCACTGCAGTATGCACCGGCTAAGGTGTGTGACATCATTGTGGCATGCGCAATACTGCACAATATCGCAGTGGACACCAGGCTGCTGGAGCACATCCCGGACCCCCCCATACAGGAAGTGGCCATGGACATCGGGCATGTGGAGGAGACCATGAGAGGGGCACAGATCAGAGACAGGCTCATCACGGAATACTTCACCTGTGAGTATAACACATGCATGCAAACAATCCATGCAAGTCCCCCAGCAGTCCTGTGACACTAACCACACTGCACATTTTGTTCTGTCTCACCCCACAGGAACAGTGACACAGCACTGCACTGGCAGTGGACGTGGAAAATTGTGTGTGTGGACTCAACAACCATCCTCCATTCCACTCTCCACGTTGACATACAGACCCCAAGGATATCACGCACACCCCCAGGAGAAACAAGGTACAACATATTACCCATGTTCATCACCTTACACGGCTTGATTGACAGCAACTAACTGGATATGCCATGATTAGAGCCTGAACAACCATGCTAGCCCAGTAGTGAAAGAGTATTATCTAATGATTTGCATGAGAAGGGACATCAGACTCAATATGGGACCTGTACTGTGCTACAGCTGAGAAGAGCAGCACAGGGGTGGATGTACAGTGGTATGGGCACACAATGTAGAGGTCATGAGACGTAGATCAGATTACCACGGACTCCATGCAGACCTGTGAGTGTGCAGACGTATGTGCCCCTGACATGAATACACACATCAACAAATGTGTCCTAACAGTTCCATGGAACAAATGACATTGGGCTGCCACTGTCACTTTCACAGTGGCAGCACAATGTCATTACTTCCATGGAGCTCTCAGAACACTTGTTAATGTGTGTATACATGTCAGGGGCACATATCCCTAGGACTCATGCACATGTCCTTAGTTCCCCACAGAATTGGTTACAGATGAGTACACAACACATTGTCAAGCAATGGTTTGTGCACTCATCTGTAACTGTGAAAACTGAGGGGATGAAAAAGACTAAATTGTTGTTGCTTGATGATCAGTTCAGGTCTACTGCTACAAATCCTGTCCTCTTGTCCCGCAGGCATCCGTAACATGATCCATCCTTGAACTGAAGATCTTCCATGTGACTGGATTGATGTCTTGACAACACCTTCATGAAGATCACCCCTTGCTGTTTATGGTGATGTTGTTGGTGATGCAAAGTTTGACCTGAGGTTCACACAACCCTCTACTGGAACATTCTCATAGAGACACAGAAAACACTAATTCTTGAGTGTTTTAACCTGTACAGTCAGGATGCTCAGCTACAGAGTTGTCAAACCTCATGGACAACACATGAGCAGGGCAGCAGTGTTACTGAAGTATTACAATTTAGTTTCAAAGTACATTTAGTGTTCTCATACAGGTGTTCAATGCATATAGGCAATACACACAGAAAACACATGTACATTCTAATGTACTTTGAGACACAATAAAGATGAACCATCACCATTCTATCTGTGTCTGTAGGAGGATATATTTGAGAACACATATGTCAATGTGTTACCACACCCAGGGTAGAGTATGCCCCATACATGGAAAGGCAACACCCACATCACAGGAGTCCACCACTTGTTTGCCAGTGACTGGACTCTGTGATGTATGCATACAAACAGATGATGGTGGCAGTGATGCACCAATGTGTTGTGGGAGTGATGAAGAGGTGATACAGGGGACATACTTCCACAGTGAATACCTGTCCACAGTATCTGTATTGCTCAGTATAATCCATGTTCAGAGATTTTGCTCCACTTTGACATATCTCAGTACATGGGCTAACGAACAACCAGACTAAGTGGACATGTGTTATCACTGGTGAAGTCTGTTACACCCTTAGGGAAACAGCAACTCAACTTACAGGAGACCCCAATGCTCAGCCCAGGATATCAATGTGTGTGCTACACGTTGAAATCCTAGGTTAAAAACACTGGCTTCTCCAGTAAGTCAGTTGCACAATGAGTGTGTGAATCCAAGACAACATGGATACATGTCCCATTTATCTATCCTGCTTATAATGTCCCTGCTAAATCACAGAGCTGTTTGTCTGGTTATCCCATTAACCCACTGAGTGCAAGAGTGGTCCCCAACGCATTTCTTGACAATGCGTTGTCTACCACTCTGGCACTCAAAGGGTTAAACACAACATATGATGTAGACAAATGTTCAGTGTTGTACAATTTGTTGTGCTAAGGGGTATGTTTTGTTGTTCAAATTCAACACACAACACCGCCATATAACACAGTGGTGTAATATGGCTCCAGGGATGTATTACAAGTTGAATTTGTACAACGGTGTGAACCCATGTTGTAGCATCCCACTAACATTTCACATAGGCAGAGGTTGTGTTCACTGCATTGTATGGCAATGCATTGGAGACAACCCTGCCACCCAATCCATAACTGAAGACACAACAGATCAGACTGGAATTAAAAAAAAAATGTTTTCTTTATTGAGGGGAGACTTAACAGGTTGGGCCTTTCATTTTTTCTTCTTTGGGTGGGGGGCCTTAGCCTGGGTGCCAGAGGTGGATGCCCTTGTGGATCTCCTGGTAACCCTCTGCCCCCTAGGTGTTGCTTCAGGGGTAACACTAGAGGGGGTGGTGGTTGCAGTAGACCCCTCAGTGGAACGCAAGTTCTCCCTCTCCATCCTCAGGTTCTCCCTGCGGTTTATCTCCCTCAGCTCCACAAGGACCTGTGTTAACATGTCCATCACACCAGTCCTGAGCTGCTGGAGTAGTGTATTCCCCCTGGACACCTCCGACTCCAAACCTTGGATCCTGCTCTCCAATTGGCCAATGTTCCTCCTGGATTGCCTCCTGCTCCTGGTGATATTGCTGTCAGTACTCCTGCTCGACCGGAGTAGTCTCCTCTGAAGGGCCATACACTCCGCCTCCATCCCTGTGAGGCGTGCGGTGCTGGAGGTGGATGTGCCCGGTGTCCCTGGTGCTGCTGTTTCTTCCTCTGCTGCTGAGGGTGCTGTTTCTTCCTCTGCTGCTGAGGGTGCTGTTTCCTCCTCTGCTGCTGAGGGTGCCGTTTCCTCCTCTGCTGGAGGTGCTGTTTCCTCCTCTGCTGGAGGTGCTGTTTCCTCTGCTGCTGGAGGTGCTGTTTCCTCTGCTGCTGGAGGTGCTGTATCCTCTGCTGCTGCTGAGGGTGCTGTGGCTGCTGTTGGAGTGGCTGGTGCAGATGATGGGCATATGCCCACCACATCAAGTGATGCAGAGCTGCCCAGAGATGTGTGTGCTGGTGGAGGTGTGAATATGTCCCTGGGTAGGGGGCGCTGGGGCTCACCAATCAGGCCCAGGTGTGTGTAGTCCAGTGGCCAAGGGTCATATGGTGGCCACTGATAGGTGGTGGGACCCCACCTCGGATCATACCTTGGGGCATGCTGTGGAGCCATCCAGGAGGGTGGGTTGATCTGGGAGGCATATGGCCCATATTGGGTGTTGGCCACTGTCCCTGGCAGCCATTGCCTCCCTGGCGGTGGTGGTGCTGCTGATGGAGGGTAGTAGCTGGTGGAGGTGGATGGATGTGTCCACCTCTCCTCCTGTGGCATCCAGCCACTGTACTGGGGAGGTGCAGCTGGAAAGGGTGGTGCAGCCTGTGGTGGTGCAGCTGGAAGGGGTGGTGCAGCCTGTGGTGGTGCAGCTGGAAAGGGTGGTGCAGCCTGTGGTGGTGCAGCTGGAAGGGGTGGTGCAGCCTGGGGTGGTGCAGTAGGTGGTGATGCAGCCTGTGTTGGAGGGGATGGTGATGGTGGGTAAGGTGACCACCGGCTGGTCCCCTCCTCTGTGTCCTCCTCACTGGGGGGTGACATAGCCTCCTCCACTGTCTCCCGCTGGGCTTGACGGCCGTAAGCTGTGTGGAGGAAGAAGATGTTGTGATTAGTGACCTTAGCCATATGTTTGTGGAGACAATTCTACTTTGATATGTGGGGAAGAAAAATATATGTGTTTGTGTTAATCCCCCTGGGTAAACAAGGGTACTCCCACTGCTGAAAGGTGTTGTTTGAGTTATTACGGGTGAAGGTTTCATTTTGAGGTGCAATATCACAGTGTCCAGAAATAGTACAGTGGGGCTGTTGCTACACCCTCCCATGTAGATATCTGGTCCCTGTACCAGAGCTGTCCATATGATTGTGTAGTAACAGCACCACTGTACAATATCAGGCCACTGGGATATTGCCCCTGACATATCCATGTCTGAGCTGTGATACCTTTTGCATCAACACACCTTTCAGCAGTACGAATACCATTGTTTAACTCGGGGGGGGGGGGGGATCCAACAACATATATTTGTCTTCACAACTTGTAGGGATGGCTATCCCTCCAGGGGGGTGGCAAAGGTTAAGTCCACCTTGATGTCAGATTGTAGACATTGTGGGAACAGATGTTGTTCTCTGTTAGTCCTATCCCTCCTACCCTCATGGTTGTTCAGATAATGCTCTATGTGACGGATGTAGATTTCAGTCATTTGTCTACACGAGGGATTTTCAGCAGAGACAAAATCAACCCATTTAGAGAACAATACTTAATTGGAATGGTGTACAGGGTGTGCATGATTTACAAGCACACTCTGTGGACCATTCCAAAGAGGTATTTCTCTCGATATGTTGTGACTTTGGCTCTGCTGAAGAGCCTCCGTGTGGTCAAATGATGGATATCTTCACCTGTCACATGGAGCAATATCTGTATAACCATGAGCGTTGGAGGGATGGGACTTAGATCAAGACACATCTGTTAACGATGGCAATGATATGACATCATGATGACATTACCCATTGCTATCCCATTACAGTGACACACAAGTAGAAATGGTGATATATGTATGTGGATATGTACCCTTCATATGGATGGAGTAATATCCTTCCAAGATGTGATGCCAGAGAGCATTTCATTAGGTGTGATTGCCTTACTGGCTATATATGTGCACCCATCCAACAAGACATTGTATTGATATGATGGATATGAACATACCTCGTATATCCCATCTACGTAGGGTGTGATATACTATGTATGTGTATTTGGATGGTAGCAATGTAGGTTGATATGTGATGGGTGCACATATCTGGCCAGTAAGGCAATCACATCCAGTGAAGTGATCTCTGTGTTCACATCATGTTGGAACATATTTAGTAACATTTGAATCCTAAGGGCAACAATCCAGCCAGTAGTGAGGGATATCTTTGATTGAGGCCTGTTTTTTTGTCTGTGTATGAGCCCATCCATCCTTCTGTGTGAGGCAACCGTACTCAGTCCTAGATATCCATCAGTCATGGCCTGTTGGTGACCAAGGTACAATGTTTGCTATTTGTTTCCCATATGTATCCTGCATAGCGATGCTGGTGTACCATCGATCCATGGCATCAGCACCCCTGTGGATCCATGTGGGAATCAGATATGGGATATGTCATTTCAAGTCAGAGTAAATGATTGCAGCCACAACACCAATGCCTACTTTTTCCAGCTTGAATTCTGTAAAATAGTTTTCGGCCTGTGTGTTGCACCTACGAGCATTTATTCTGTGTGACACTGTGATGTGTGATCTGATGCCCCCTTTTGTGATTCAGTAAGCGGTGATGTTGAACTGATGAAATGAACATGATGGTGACTTCTCCAGTGATCTCCTTTCCCCATTTCCAGTGTTTTCCATGGAGTCTGTACAATGGGACCCTATGAACTTGATTCTTGTTTTGGCATATTCTCCATGGACTAACACTGGTACTGGTGAAGTGAGGGTGTGTGAGGGTTACTTTGTGTCCACCATCTGTTTGTCACCGCTTAGTGAATGTCCCCTGTGTGGCATGTGATCGTTGTCCTATTGACTTGTTTGTTGTCAGGTTAACCCCTTGAGTTCCAGAGGGGTTGCCAATGCATTGTTGATCGATGCATTGATGATCCCTCTAGCACTCAAGGGGTTAGGGTGGGGGTGGGGACATGGGTGACATTGTGTGTGAACAGTGATGATCTATGACAGTCGATAATTTGAAAATGAAGGTTTGTGTATTGTGTGTAATGAGCACAGCGACAGGAGGGTTGAAGTAGGACTTTGACAGGTTTGTCCCAAGTTGGACGTTGCCATTTGTCCAGGTGTTGTGTCCTTTTTTTAACCCTCATGGTGCTGTGTTGGTGCAGTTGTATGGCTGAGTGATGGCCATGTGTTGAGGTGTGAGTGTGTGTGCAGCTGGTGTTGGTTGCTGTAGTGTGTTGTTCTGTAGTGTTGCACTTACCGGTAGTGTGGAGGCTCCTCTCATCCCCAGTGTCAGTTCCTCCCACGACCCCCTCGATCATGGTCGGGGACATGTTCTGCCGCACCATCTCCTCCCAGCCGCAGAATGTGATGGGCACAGATGGGCCACCTCCGGTGCCTCGGGCTTGCTTGGCCATGTCAGACATCTTGTTCTTGACCACCCTCCGGCAGTCGCCCCATCTCTTCTTCACAGACTCCACGTCCCGCCTGCATGTTGCCACCGCGTTCACCCGGCTGCAGATCTGATTCCAGGCTGCCTTCCTCCGCGCTGCCAGGCCAGGGACCTTTGCCGTCGGGTGGAGAACACTCTGCCTCTCCAGGACAGCTTCCACAAGAGCCGTGTTCTCCTCCTCACTATATCTGGGATCCCTGATCCTGCCCTCATCAGCTCCGTCATGGGAGGATTCAGAGCCGGAGTGCCCTGCCTGGTCTGACCCTGCCTGTGTGGGGTGCTCCCCAGGAACTACCCCTCGTCCCACTGCAGGTTCTGTCCCTGTCCTGCGTGTTCCTGCTCTTGTGGGCCTGGTCCCCCTCCGCCCTGCGGATCTCCCTCTCCCACCCCTGCTCTGCTGAGGGATCCCCTCCTGAGCTTCTTCCTCCTCCACTACTCTCCCCATCCCTCTCTCCTGTCCTCCTCTCCTTGCCATCACTCACCCAGTCACACCCAGGCACTCCCACAGGCCCTCACAGACACACTCGATCCAGTCACTCTCTGTCACACACTTTCACTCCCAGATTCACACTGTCAAAATAAAAAGTAAAATGTGTAAGGTGTTATGAAATAAAAGGACTATGTGTATGTATGTGTATGTGTTTGTGTTTGTATGTGTGTATGTAATATGTGCAAAGGTGTGCTATGTGTCGTATTCTGTGCAATGCTCTCCTCTCTCCAAACTCCAAACCTCCTCTACCTCCAATGAACGCTCCTGTCTCCCTCTCTCTAATCACTATCCTCCGCTCCTGGGTCCTGATATCTGGCTCTGAAGAACTCGATAACAGACAGTGTGTGGTGGTTATTTTTGGGTATATATAGGTGTATTTGAAGTTATTTGATACATTGGGGCTTTGGGATTGGCTGTGTGTTTGAATTTGTTTTGGCATCAATCATGGTTGCTTGACAACGGCAGCCGTTATATTACATGTTGTTTGGAGCTCAGTTATCGTGTGATTTGGCCGCCCGTTGTGCATTAACATGAGCGACAACGGGTTTTGTGTTACGTGTTTTTTGTGTGCCTACGCTCGATAGCTATTCTTGTAGAGTAGCTATTGAATCTGCCGTAACTCCTGTATTATTTGCGAGCGATGTGCCTTTTTCACTTAGCGGCTGGTTTAACGGTTGGCTTTAAATCGAGCCCACAGTCTTTTAGGAGATCTTTACCTTAATTATATTTTAATAGTTTTGGTTCCTTTTTATGAGATTCTAGTTTCTTTTCACATTTTTCTTGCAACACCTCCATAGATAGATAGATAGATATTCACATTTATACTTAGTTCATTCATCTCTTTTTTCATTTTATTATTTCCTTTCTCATTTTCATTTTATTTTAATAATATTCATATGGGCATCTTGAGGTATTTTTATGGGGTGATTTATTTCCATGGTTTATTTCATTTATTGCTTTATATCTAGTATGTTTTATTAACGCTTTGAGTGCCAGAGGGGTACGCAACGCATTGCAAAGCAATGCATTGCGTACCCCTCTGGCACTCAAAGCGTTAATAATTTAGTTCTCACTAATTTTTAGGATGTTATAATGATCTTTATATGTATCGGCCCCCTGTTTTGGTGTTTCCATCTTTACCATTGCCTTTTGATGCCACCCTGAATCTAGCGGAATCTAATGTTGTTTCTTTATATATGTATTTCTTAAATGCATATTTTTAAATATCCAGAGATCTTTTTCTTTTTTTTTGTTTATATTTTATTTTGTCAAATATATTTTTGTGTCATTTCTGACAATCAAGTGGTGGTTGTAATACATTTGTTTATTTTTTTACATCATATTTCCTATTGTTTATTTGTAGTTTCTCTCCGGAATATATGCATTATGGGTTTATTTTATAGTAATGATACACTTGTTTTTCTCATATGTGTCTATATTTATGTAAGAATTATAAAAAAAGGCAATGGCACACACTATACGGCAAAACTAATTAAGTATAAATCAGTGAAAATATATAGGTGCACGTCCCATAAAGATAGATACATAAATGTGTTGATTACAGGTGTGTGCTGTGTCGCTCTGCAATCTGGGATTCCAAGGAGGAGTACATTTATGAATATATTCATGAATATGGATTTTTTCATATGCTCTTTTGGTAATTCCATTAGAGATTATTTGTCCAATTACGTTAGTTATTTGAGTTAAGCATGTTACAATTCTAACCATAGAAAATGCAGGAGACTAATAGAGTAAAAATGATACTTTTATTGGCTGAGTGGCTCTAGAATGCAGCTTTCAAGACAACTAGGTCTCTGAATGCGCAATACAAGACTTTAAAACTCATGAACATTATTTTATCATTTAACCCTCCAGAGAGGCATCCAACACACTGCATCACAATGCATTGAATACCTTGATAGGGTCAAATTCTACTTGCAGAATATTCTTATCACTATGAAGCATAAATTATACTCTAGAATCTAGTAAAGTCTCTCTAAGTGGACCATAAGATGCAAACAAGATTAATTACCTCTTTTTTTATGAATCAGTGAATTTAGCCAGAGATGGCGAAATCTGTATAATTTATGGCTTAACCCTTCAAATGCCAGGGGGTGCACAATCCACCAGTTACAATGAGACGTGCAGGTGCCACCAGTGGCATTTCTATTCTGCTCCCGTGGCTGTCTGCACTCCAGGAGACTTCCTCTGGGCACACTGGTGGCCCACCGAACCTGGAGGTCCGTGATCCTGGAACTACATCCATGACTGATGTGAAATTTTTGGACACTGATCTGTAAGTGTAAATTGATAACCAAATTTAACACTCTGATCTGTGGCTTGAATTTATGTCACATTATGCCACAAAATGAAAATATTTTGGTCCCTTTGGATACGTGGTGGCTTCATGTCTCATTGTAAGTGATGGATTGTGCACCCCTCTGGCATTTGGAGGGTTAACCCATACATTCTATAGACTTAAGCAAAACAGGAAAAATTGCGCTGCGCTGTAGTGTGTCCAAGAGGGGATACGCTACCCTAGTACTTAACTGATTTTTATTTTTACTATAATCATTAAAGGTTATATTTTACACTTAGAGACCCCTCCCCATTCTATCAGCACTGAACTGGCCTTATGGCACTGTGATGTATGGTGTCTGATGATCTATTGGACACACTACAGTGCAGCGCAATTTTTCCTGTTTTGCTTGTATACTATTATTTTGAGGCTTGCAGTGCTACACAATTTTCTTGTTTTATGTATCCAGTGCTCTCTGGCCTTATTGTATAGACTTAGCCATCTCTGGCTAAATTCACTGGAGCATGAAAAAGGTAATTAATCTTGTTTGCATTTTCTGATCCATTCTCGAGAGACTTTACGAGAGTCTAGAGTATAATTTATGGTTCATACTGATAAGTATATTCTTCCAGTAGAATGTGACCCTTTGGGTGCCATAGAGGTATACAATGTTTTATGTTGCAGTGTGTTAGATGCCTCTCTGGCACCCAGGGGGTAGATGTTAAAATAATGTGCATGAGTTTTAAAGTCATATATTGTGCATACAACCTTCATTCTTATAATGCCTGAAGGTAGTTGTTCATGATATTGTTATTAATATACTGTATATGTGTTATTATTGTTATATTTAGTTTATTGTATAATTTAGGATTTGCAATGTGCTGTTGATTAGTTTTGTGTATGTTGTTCCTGTGTTTTGAGTGGTGGCAGCTGTCTGTGTAGTGTGTTTTGACACATCATCAGTTATTAGTTGCTACTGGGTTACCATTTTATGTCAAGGACCATATGTCGTGGTTAATATTCAATCTATAATAGTATACCTAATATAACTTTGTTTAATGATAATAGCTTTTTAGACCTAGCAGAGCATCAGGGTAGCTGTGTGGGCAATTTTCCTTATTTGGATGGTGGAGGCAATATGGGTGAGTCTTTTGCAGTAAAGGATATGGATATTACATGACCTCAGAGGAGGCTTGCCTTTAGGAACCAATAAACTGGTGGATCACTAGCCACCAAAGAACTGTATACCTGCGAGATGCACCCGAATAGGCTGTATAATTGTTTTTATTTATAATACTCTGTGAGGGAATAGTATGCTATTTTAATACATTTTGCATAAGAGAATCTATATGAAGAGTGGCCTACTTCTTCTCCCATTACAGCCCGAGAGTGTGTAGTGATTCACCGAGTGGAGACAGGTTAGACTCTTCCTCTTGTCTGTTAATTCAATAGTATGGGAATATTCCCTCTCTGACATCACAACCACATGAGTGCATTTTGTGTATTTACTTGTTGTTAAGTCCCAATACAGTATATATTATTGGTGCCCTTTCTTCTTTTGACTTTGAATACTTCCCCTGGGAAGCACATGTGGTTGGCAGAAGCTCCCTCTACCAGAAAGGATGGATGCTGACTGCTGGCACCATCCAGTCAGATTAAGTCAAACCAGTACAGCACTTCACTCCTCTTGACGGTCTAATTTCTCTGATCACTCCACCCCCAACACCAGACACCTTCACATTTCATCTCACTCTGCATTTAGAGAAGGAAGTCAGGAGCAATTTCAGTTATGTAATATATGGGAGCCCTTTCAGTTTTAACTCACTTTAGGTGCTCCAAGTTGAATGGCCGTCCTTTTAGCTCCAGGATCCAATGCATTGCACCACATAACAGTAGTTCCACCCCTAAGTAACAATTTCTTTGAATCTTGTGGTCCACTTCAGATTTGTTGCACAACTATAGGCTGGAGGATCAATTTGATCAATAGGAAGGATAATAGACTTGGATTTTTTAATCACCAAAGCAGAATACATTTCAAACTGATCAATAAGGTTTAAGGCATTGAACAGAGAGGCTATAGTATTAACCACATACAGTAACGTGTCTGTGTATAAGGCACACTCCTCCAATCTATTAAGTTTAAGACCCTCAATTTCATTATGAGCTTTAAGTAATATTGCAGTGCCTCAACTGCCAAGGTGAAAAGAAAAGGAGAAAGCAGGCATCCCTGCATAGTGCCTCCAGATAATTGAAGAGTTAGACATTACATTACCTGACTTAACTCTAGCTCTAGTGGTATAGCAAACTCCGCCAAACTAAGGTAACTTGATCCTTGAGTGAATTGTTTTCTGGGATAACGTGGGGTGTGGAGACTTCCAAATAAGGAATGCAACATTCTGCCTGAAAGGTATGGTTTTTGATCCTTTGAAAGTCCACCATAAGGAAATTTAGGTTGTTCGGAACAGAATTAATCTTGGATGTTAATGTAGTTTGACATGTGGACATTCTCAGGACATCTTGAAATATAGCATCAAAGTCCCTATATATGGAGGGCCCAGAGTAGTGAAAGGAGGATAGGAAGATTCATCAGACTGGGATTGAGGCTGGCTCAGAGACAGATGTACAAATGTATCTAATTTAGCATTGTTGTCAGTTTTATTTTTGTTGCTACCTAGGATGGCAGAGGGTGTCTACGCAAGAGAACATTAGAGGGACCAGAAGAATGCACCTTCTGAAAAGAACAGATACCTATCTCAACTAGCATTTATTAGCAACAGTAATATGGTCCATACACAGAGACATGAGAGAGAACAGTGAGAAAAGACAGAAGGCAAACCAGGACACAGGAGTCATGGTATTAATGGCTACAACTCAAGCCCATGATAAAACACACTACCCTACAGAAAGTATGCCCAATAAGATGAAATCTTAGTTGCAGTAAAATTAAAGAAGGCATATAAACAGTAAAAGCTTATGGAGCAATAAAGTGTCCAGAATCAAGTCTGGAATAGTAGGCCATCAAACATGAAATATGCTGTAGAATATGAAGAACACATTACTGGTACAGAAGAATGTCATTACTAGGTAAATAGGATGAGCTTTATGGAGCCATCTGGAGCTGTTATTTAGGCACTTATTAGGTGTAGACAGAAGAAGTGGAGTGCTAGCTCACTGAGCAAGTGTAGAGGGTACAGACACAGCAATACTGCAGCCACTATTATAGCAATGGAAGTTGAGAGGAGTACAAAAGAACAGCAGTTCAGGAGCATGTAGGTCCAAACCTTCATAGCTTGCTGTCTCTACTGGACTGTCAGGTCAAGCAAGCAATGGAAAAGACAAGACCCAGAGATGAACATCTGTTATCCCAGGTGCCCCCACTCCCCTTCACAGAATTCAGGGGCAGACCAAAAAAACAGGTGTGTAGCATCTGTAAAAGCAGCTACCCGAGGCCTTCAGCAGGTCTCTCACCTCACTCCTACATTTCACTGCTGACCCTGAGTGCAGATGGGAACTGTCTTCTGGCCGGCCCACATGATCACCAGGCAATATTATTGGCTGGTGCACATGTGAGTTTGCCATTGGAGGTTGTGATGATGATCTCAAACTCCATCTCATCTTGTAAGAAAAAGCTGCGTGATTCCCCATGGGCTTCTGGGCACACCTAGTGTACTGCATCTTTTCTACATTCCTGAGGGAGCACAGAAAAGTTGCAGCATGCTGGGCTTTGATGTGCTCAAGTGGGAGATAATCATTCATGTGTAAGGTACTATACTCCATAGTGTTATCTTTCACCATGTGCAATAAATCCAACTCAGCCTCAGTGCTCTGGTGTCAACCATGTGAAAGGGGTCTTATATATTTCTATTCTATTAGAAATGCCTCCAGTGTGTTATTTCTGACTAGACTCTTCATAGCTAAGTGTTTTGTAATATTGGCCCAAACTAACTTAGAATAAAATGCCACCAATAAATCAAGGTTACTTTCTCAAAACCAATCTATATTACAAACAATCACAACGCATAGGCAGTTTTTACTTATATTTAAAATTAGCTAAATGTATCTCAAGGTCTGCTTTAATTTTCCTTGTTTCAGTCATGTCATACCTGTTCCATTTTCTACTATTTTTCTTAACCTTGCTCATTTACATTGCAGATAAAGCACTTTAAAGGTCCTCTGCCTAGACAACAGTACGTGCAGCTCTTCACATAGCTGCTGTATGTCTGACCTTTGGTACTGACTGAGGCAGGTAAATCAACAGTAGTGACTGTTACTAAGGTAGTATAAGGCAGACTTATAACTTCCTTGGAACTGCCTCTGGTTCATTTAACCCTTTAACACTCTGAGTACCAGAAAGCTATCCAACTCACTCAAAGGGTAAAGGACAAGAGAGTTATGCAACACATTGCAAAGCAGTGCATAGCTCACCCATCTGGTCCTTAAAGGGATAAAACTCCAGATGACAAAACATTAACCCTTTAACTAATATCGGTAGCAGCTTTGCAATATGTTGCAGGCAGGAAAAGATTTAATGTTCAACACTCAAATTTATTTTGAGGTATTTATTTTAATAAAAATATTTTCTAGGTACTCCCATTGCTGGGATGTTTTTAACCCTTTGAGTGCCGGAGGGGTGCTCAACGCATTGCAAAGCAATTACTTTGCTGTAGTAATATCTTTAATTGCTATCATTTTTCAGTGATTAACACTTTTGATGCCAGAGAAGTATAATTCTTCAGGGACTAACCCATTGAGTGTCAGAGGTGCACAACACACTGCACAGTAATGCATACTTATGTTACAATCAATCAGGACCCATCCCCCAATTTACATAGTAGTTTCATATATGGAATTTAACACTTTGACTACCAGAGAGGTACACAACGCATTGCCTTGCCATGTATTACGTATCCCTCTGGTACTCAAAGGGTTAACATTTTCTGTGACTGAGGGCAGTCATTATACTGAAACATCAATGTCTGTATTAGTTCATGTTTAGTCAGCCTTTTGGCTCTCCAGCTGTTGGGAACTACAACTACCACCATCCTCAATTGGCCAATGGCTGCTTGCAGATTATGGGAGTTATAGTCCTCAACATGTAGAGAACAAAAGGTTGTGTACCCCTGCATTACGTAGAACTTATAACTTCCTTGGAACTGCCTCTGGTTCATTTAACCCTTTAACACTCTGAGTACCAGAAAGCTATCCAACTCACTCAAAGGGTAAAGGACAAGAGAGTTGTGCAACACATTGCAAAGCAGTGCATAGCTCACCCATCTGGTCCTTAAGGGGATAAAACTCCAGATGACAAAACATTAACCCTTTAACTAATATCGGTAGCAGCTTTGCAATATGTTGCAGACAGGAAAAGATTTAATGTTCAACACTCAAATTTATTTTGAGGTATTTATTTTAATAAAAATATTTTCTAGGTATCCCTTTCAGTTAATTTGATTACGTGTCCTTTCATATACACCAACCAAACACCTATCCTGGCCAACAGGCATCCCTCCCCTGACCTTAATATTATCCCTTGTCTAAATGCATATCACTCCCTTGTTTCCAGTACTGGAGTCTTCCTTATAAGAGTCCCCAGCAGAGAAGGACAATTCTATATTGTGCACATCAGCTTCTCCTTCCTCAGCAGTGAAATCCTCAGTAATGGGGGTATCACCATCAATAACATGGCTAGTACCTTTTGGGGATGCAGGACATCCCATGGACCAAGAATCTAAAATTCCTTTAATGCATGATGGGCTACAACTAACCAAGGAAATTAAAGCCTTAATCCACGCAAGCTCCTGTTCAACAGGTGAGGGCCCCGGAGGTTGAGCAGAGGCCACAGAGGAAGATGGACATATAGTACCAGAAAATTTCCTAGGAAGACCAATCTGGCATTAGGAGCAATGGGTTAAAGGGACACCTGAAAACTTAGCAGCCTTACACTTGCCTGCCCATGTCTCCTTTAGGCTCTGACATAGTCAGGAGACTCACCAAAGTGCAGAGTAAAACAGTAAAAATGTAGAATAATAACACTTTTGAATCTTTAAAAGTACTGCAAGGGCTTAATTTGCCAAGTGGAAGAGAGAGGCCAGCCTCTTCATAGCAAGTAGAGTCCAGGACCACCTCTTCACTTACCAAAAAAGCCTGGAAAGAACTGGCTGCTGGGAACTGTAGGATCCCAGTTTTAAAAATGGTGCAATGGATCTCAAGCTGCTAAAAGGCACCTCCTGTTTCTGAAGGGGTCCCTCTGGGCCCCCCCCCCCACACCGGAAAGATGAACATTAAAACCACACACAGTCCCTTTACAGACGGAGGCAAGAGAAGTCCCAAATAAGTGTTTTATGCTCCACTTCTCTGTGTCAATGTATAGTGTACTGGGATTTACTTACGTACACAAATTGTATTGGTTTTTCATCCATAGATTCCTACACCATTGTGTTATTTCTTGCTACAATGTTTGGACTAACGGGAGTTAATGCTCTGATTTCTCCAAAGCTGTCAAAATCATAACTTCCCAAGGATGAGGGGTTTATGGCTCATGTATACTGTGTGATGGTGTTTGTTGAATGTTTTTTTCTGATGTGTGATATTTTGCCAATGCATTGCGTACCCCTCTGGCACTCAAAGGTTCAAAGATTTCTGGCAGAGTTTTGTAAGATGTGTGACAGAGTTTTTTTGTCTGTTGTGTGATGGTGTTTTTTTTCTGATATTTCATGTGTCGTGTTTTGTCCTGATTTGTGATGGTGTTTTTTTCTGATGAGTGATGATGTTTTGTGTGATGTGTGATGGAGTTTTATCGAATGTCTGATGTTTTGTCTGAAATGTGATTGAGTTTTATCTATGTATAAGTATACCTGGGAACTTTCTCTTCTGGGGACTCCTCTGGTGTCGCTGGGGGATATAATTAATGCGAATCACAGCAAAAAGGGGCAGGGCTTACTAACAAGAGGGTGGGCTTACCAGCTGTATCACAAAATTTGGAGGAACTGGGTGGGGAAGGAGGAGAAGCGTGAGGAACTGGGTGTAAAGAAGCAGAAGTGGGCAGAGTTTCAGGGGAAACTTCCCATATCTGGAGAGTTAGCCAAAGTCCCTGGATACCTGATAATGCTCTGTCAAAACATAAGTCTCCAGGGCAAATCTGGAGGTTACACAGGTATGTGTATGAGTGCTGCTGTTTTGTCTGATGTATTAAGGAGTTTTGTCTGATATGGGGGGGGGGGGGGGTTAAGAGAAGGCAGGAGAAGTGTTTTAAAATGGACATAGTAGCAGTGTATAAACATACAGAGCATTACATAACATATCACTTTTATTGCATATCCCAGTGATTCTCAGCTACAGTCCCCAGGACACACAAACAGGCCAGGTTATAAGGATGTCCCTAATTTGGTGCAATCAAGATGACTGAGCCACTGATTAACCATCTGCGAAAAAGCAAAGATGTATTGAAAATATGACCTGTTGGTGTGTTCCAAGGACTACAGTTGAGAATCACTTGTATATACATCAAGGTCCAGTAAGTGACACAGAGAGCAATGCCAATATATAGACAACCAATCATATTATAAAGAGCTGTATGAGTCATAATCAGTGTATACACATTATGGACAATTACATATCATAGATTCACATATATGTGTGTATCGTTACCCAGCTTTATTATAGTGAACAGGGTGCAACAATACCAGCATAAGAGCAAAGCATCATTATAAAAAGTGCATCACTATCAGTATACAGACAACCAGCATTATTATAGAGCAGTGGTTCTCAATATGTTCATGATCAGGGCACCCCTAACACACAATTTACAGTTTTCGGGGGCACCCCTAACATTTTATGTGTCATTTGTCAAGATCATTATGAAGGATACAAAGAAGCAATATAAAATTATTCTTAGCTCTCACAATCAGGATAACAAAACAAATTGTGCATAAAAATGTCCATAAATATATATTGAAACTCAACATTCCCATTTTTGTCGAACATGGGACTCCTTAACTGGATATATGTGGCACACCAAAGTTCCACGGCACCCTGATTGAGAATCACTGTTATAGGGACTCAGCATGTGTCATTCTCAGTGGATAAACACAAAAGGCCAAATAGAATGCACAAAGTAATAGAAGGGCAATTCTGATTTAAATTACAATAAGTTATAGGAGGGCACTGTCCTACGTTTACCACCCTTTAAAGGGATAGTAACACTTCGTTTTAACTTTATTTTATTTTGTAGGCATTAAAAAAACATGAAGAATTATATAAGTCTTATCTCTCAAACCTTTATGGTTTATGAGATATTCACAAGCAAAGTTCCCCTCCCCGCCCCTTTTACCTAGTGTAAGCCATCTCTTTTCAGATGTGAGTCTGGTTGTATGACAGTACAGATAACAGAAGGGGACAATTTTCTTTGTATGAAAACAATGAAAGCCCTTCCCCCCTTGACAAGTTTTTCAGCTTTTTCCCTTATCTTATTTGAAGATTGTCCCTCTCTGCAGTCTACCTGGGCATCTCCCTTCTGATCTGGTTGAACAGGGGGGGATACTTTGTTTGTGAATATCTCTTAAACCATAAAGGTTTCAGAGATAAGACTTATATTATTCTTCATGTTTTTTTAATGCCTACAAAATAAAATAAAGTTAAAATGAAGTATTACTATCCCTTTAAGGTTTCAGTTGGTGCTCTATCCTTCCTGAAGCAGGCATCAATCCTCGCACCAAATTGTAGTTTTTTTATATAATGACGGAGGCACTCTAGGTTTATGCAACAAGGCAAGTTAGCTGGCACTATATAAATAAAGAATAATAATACTGTAACAATACATGACTGACTAGATATGATTATCCTTCCCTACCAAGAACTAATGTGATGGGCCTTAAAGGGATAGTAATGTTTCATAAAAACAGCAGCTCCAATTAATCTCCATAGTATGTGAGCCACAGAGAGTGTTATTTCAATACTGTCAGAGTTGTAGTTCAAGAGTAATTGAATGATAAAGTTTTCCGTTCCCGCCCCTTTTTCCTAGTGTAACATTGCTCACCTCAGATGTGGAATCTGGTCCACAGACAGTGTCGTAACTATAGGGGTCGCAGGGATCACACTTGCAACCAGGCCCGTGCACTCCAGAGGCCTGGCCACCCCCTGCAACCCCTCCGCCTGGCTCCCGCAATCTCCCTCCGGCACTCTAGTAATGCAGAGCGCTGGGAGATGACATCATCTCCCAGCGCTCTGCATTACTTAGAGGATCGCGCGGGAGCTCCAGGTAGGAGGCAGGAGATGGGGACATTGTGAAGATTGAGGGGCATTGTAGTGGGGGTCAATGTGGTGGAGGGGAGCCCAATGTGGGGGGTGGGCTGTGGCACTTCTTGCACTAGGGCACAGAAGCTTCTAGTTATGCCTCTGTCCACAGACCAGGCAGCTCACAGCAAGGGACAATCTTCTTTAGAACAATGAAAGCCCTGCCCACATTGACAGGTTTTTCAGGTTTTTCTGAGCTGAGCAGTGTTAGTCTTGAACTACAACTCTGACAGTATTGAAATAACACTCTCCGTGGCCCAAATACTATGAAGATTAATTGAAGCTGCTTTTATTATGAAACATTACTATCCCTTTAAATACTGGTATAGGCTGATAAGGCACCAAAATCAACAAAACAACTACAATAGCTCCCTCTAGTGTTCAAACAAATTATACACACAAATCAAAACAAAGACAATATTTTATAGAATACTAGTTGAACAGCCTGTTACATGGGACACAGTGCCACTACCACCCGGTCGCGGGGTAGTCACGTGCAGTGGAGACGGGCAGTCTCTACTGCGCATGACTGCAGCACGCGCAGCAGTGTCTACTGCGCATGTCGCGGCTTTACACACGAATTAATGAATTATTATATAGGATGTTACATTGTGTGCAAATATTAAGGCCTTAAATTTAATTCAAAGTCCAGAAACTATTAATTGGAAACAATTGTGTTGATTTAAATTATTCAAAGTGATTTCCTCTGTAAACATCAACTATAAAAGGATATAAACAAAAGAATACTTAAAATTGCAGAGCAGATCACAAACAACTATCAGAAAGAGGGCATTTATTTAAAAAAAAAAGCACAAACAAAGAAATTATAATTGCATTTCTGATTAAGGAATGATGGTCATACAGTATTTCATTTTAATATACTAATAAAATACTTTTCATTTACTTTTTAATCTGTGTTCAACAAGAACATACCATCTCAGCTGAGAGATATTATGCTTAAATGTGAAAAAATATCTGCTTACAGAGGTTTCATGCAAATATTCATTTTTGGATCTAGCTCCACTAGACTTCGTTTACGGATTTAAATCTTTCTCTCTTGATGGATTAAAACTAATGCTGCTTTTATGTTCATTAATCTCAATTCAGTTGGACACAAAGTCTATCCTATATATACTAGTCAACCTGGACATTGTAAAACATAGATCATATTACTGGTACTGCATATACAAAACTATTTAATACTTTAATTTGATCCATTTTGTATCATGCTGAAACTCCTCACCTTTTAAAATATATGAACAACTGGCAGAATGAAGACAGAAAAAGTTTTAAAGTTTGTTGTATACTGGTTAGTATAGGAAGTTCATTCTTAACTCCTTAAGGACCGGCGCGCGCACGTGCGACCGGCACATGGGGACTACGGGGCTTTTTTTTTTCGTTTTCTGGTTCAGGGCTTCCAGAGCGGCGTGCAGCCACGCCGGGAGCCCTGAAGTCCATGCCGTGCGACGACCGTCACTGGTCCTTAAGTGCCGGACCGCCTTGACGGTCCTGGCACGGCAATGGTCCTTAAGGTGTTAAAGGGATAGTAGTACTTTATTATTACTATCCCTCATATTGTAGATATTTGCAAAATAAGTTAACAGCCCTCAGGTTCATCTCTCAAACCATCATTTTATGGTTTGAGAGATAACCGAAGGCAAAGTTCCCCCCTCCCTCCCCCTTACCTGAAGTCAGCGTAGTGCTGAGTGCAGGGATATCCAGTCTGTCTTTCATCATGCGGCTCTACAGCAGAGCTGTGATCGCGTTAGTGACAAAGCCTTATTTCACTGAAACGGTCTTCCGCGTGTGCTTGCAAACCAAGCACATGTAGAAGGCCGTTTCAGTGAAATAATTCTTCACTAACACGATCTCAGCTCAGCTGCAGAGCCGCAAGCCTGTCGTACGACAGTCTTCCCCTGCAGTCAGTACAACACTGACTTCAGGGAAGGGGGAGGGAGGGGGGAACTTTGACTTCGGTTATCTCTCAAACCATAAAGGTTTGCGAGATGAACGTGGGGGCTATTAAATTATTTTGCAAATGCCTACAATATGAGGGATAGTAATAATAAAGTATTACTATCCCTTTAACATAATTACCAATGCTTTTTACCCCTTTTATACAAAAACAGATGAAGTTCACTAAAGAAGTTGCCATATATACCATCTCAATTCAAAATAGGCCAGCAGTACTTAGGTACTATTTTGATTGCTGGGGTACTTTGATCATAAACAGAATCAAAAAGAATAGAATTCAAATTTGTCTGTATATATATATATATATATATATATGGTTTTCTGTGTCCTACTCAAAAGTTAATTCCAGGCCAAAACATAGATCATATTACTGGTACTGCATATACAAAAATCTTTTATATTTTAATTTGATCCAATTTGTAAGATGCTGAAACTCATCACCTTTTAAAATACATGAATGACTGGCAGAATGTAGACAGAAAAAGTTCCAGTTTGCTAGTTAGTATTCAATTCACATTTAACATCCACTGTTCAACTCTGATATACCATCCACTGTTCAAATCAGATATACCATCCACTGTTCGACTCAGATATACCATCCACTGTTCGACTCACATTCACCTTCCCCTGTTCAACTCAAGTGCATCACTTTCCTACTATTCACAGACTTCTGTCTACACTCCAGGGGCATTGCTAGGTTCCAAAAATATAAAATAAAGAAAAAATAGTTCTTAATGACTTTGGCTGTATGTTTGGGGTCATTGTCATGCTGTAGAATAAATTTGGGGCCAATCAGATGCCTCCCTGATGGTATTGCATGATGGATAAGTATTTGCTTGTACGTTTCAGCATTGGGGAGACCATTAAATCTGACCAAATCCCCAACTCCATTTGCAGAAATGCAGCCCCAAACTTGCAACCTCCACCATGCTTCACTTGAAGACACTCATTCTTATACCTCTCTCCAGTCCTTAGACTAACAAACTGCCTTCTGCTACAGCCAAATAGTTCAAATTTTGACTCATGGGTCCAGAGCACCTGCTGCCATTTTTTTGCACCCCATTTCCTGTGTTTTCATGTATAGTGGAGTCACTTGGCCTTGTTTCCACGTCAGAGGTATGGCTTTTTGGGCGCAAGTCTCCGGACAGTAGATGGTTGTTCCAGGATCTCACTGTTTTCTGACAGTTCTTAGCTGATGACACTGCTGGACATCTTCCGATTGAGAAGGGAAGTAAGCATGTTGTGTCTTTCATCTGCCATACTAAGTTTCCTTGGCCAACCACTGCGTCTACGGTTCTCAAATTTGCCTGTTTCTTTGTGTTTCTTCAAAAGAGCTTGGACAGCACATCTGAAAACCCCTGTCTGATACAGTATAAATACCTTGTGTCTTGTTGCTGTGTCTTGCCATGGTGTATAATTTTTGACATTAAACCATCTTCAGCAACCTCACCTTGTTAGCTGAGTTTGGCTGCTCCTCACCCAGTTTTATTCCTCCTACACAGCAGTTTCTGTTTCAGTTATTGAATGTGTTTCAACCAACATATTACATTTATGATGATTAGCACCTGTTTTGTATAACTGTTTAATCAAATACCTGACTATATGCCTACAAAATCTCTGATTTTGTGCCAGTGTATCTACAATTGATGCTGTTTTGAAAGCAAAAGGTGGTCACACCAAATATTGATTTGATTTAGATTTTTCTTCTGTTCACCCACTATGCATTTTGATAAAAATAAACTATTAACATGTCTATTTTTGAAAGCATTCTTACTGTATATCATTTTTTCATACCTGCCTAAGACTTTTGCACAGCATTGTGTGTGTGTATATATATATCAAGAAAAAAAATACTCCGTGGTCCTTAAATGACCGCCACGTGCATGCGCGTCCGGTCCTTAAGGGGTTAATATTACTAATCCCCATAGTGTAGCTATTTCAAGAAGAATTCAATTGCCCTCAGTGTCATCTATCAAACCTTTATGGTTTGAGAGATAACCGTAAGCAAAGTTCCCCCCTCTCCCTTCCCTGAAGTCAGCATTGTACTGACTGCAGGGATATCCGGTTTTATTTTCATCAGGAGACTCTGCAGCAGAGCCGAGATCGAGTTAGTAAAAAAAAATTATTTCACTGAAACAGTTTTCTACGTGTGCTTGCAAACCAAGCACATGTAGAAGACCGTTTCAGTGAAATAATTATTTTTTACTAACGCGATCCTGGCTCTGCTGCAGAGCCGCAAGCCTGTCGTATGACAGACTTCCCCTGCAGTCAGTACAATGCTGACTTCAGGGAAGGAGGAGGGGGTAACTTTGCTTAAGGTTATCTCTCAAACCATAAAGGTTTGAGAGATGACACTGGGGGCAACTGAATTCTTTTTTAAATAGCTACACTATGGGGATTAGTAATATTAAAGTATTACTATCCCTTTAAAATTGCTTTATTTCAGCCTGGTCAACGTTTATCTTGATAAAGGCTTAATGGGGGCCGAAACGTTGACCAGGCTGAAATAAAACAATTTTAAGGAAAAAGCCAAGAGTGCAGTTCTTGTTGCCAAACTAAATATGTGTATTTATTTTCTTTACTTCACTTACTTTCCCTTTTTATCACATTGTTCCCTATGCTGCATTTAGGTTAATTCCCACAGAAAGCCCCATTAGATACTTTCATCAGTAGCCCAAAGTTCCAAATCCTCAAATAGCCAAGGAGAGACATTCTTGTTTTAGGTGGTGTTGCTGCGGACTTGGCTGGTGGTTGGGGCATTACCAAGAAATGAATAAATGATGTATAGCAATAGTAAAAAATTTTATTTACACAGACTAATTTATAGACACATAGACTGACTGAAGTTTAAATAAACATTAATGTGAGTTATATACACACCACACAGTCATATCTCCTAAAAAGAGGGACAGAGGGGTGGGAAAGAGGGACTGTCCATCCTACAGAGAGACACTTGGGAGGTATAGTAGCCATTCATCACTAGCCCTCTTCCACAATGCATAGAGAGGTACAGATAAATCAGGGGCCCTGCTCATTATCGAGCTGTGACAAGCCACGATAATTCAGACTAATGTTCTCTACAGTTAAGGAGATATTTCTGCCTGGGACGAAAATGAAGATATTGTCAGAATAAACTGCGTTTTTAGACAGACTGTCCCAAACTCAGTCCAAGGGGAAAGGTCTTGCAGGGCCTGAACCAGTCAGTGGTACAGGTGCAATATCAAAATTGTGGGGATGAAGAGGGCAACCCTGATGTGTGCCCTACTGAAGCCTCTGTCAGGTTACATAGAACAGTACCTCCTAGGAGTAGTTGGAGAGAGATGAGTTGCGTACGTGGCTTGGGAGCAGAGCAGTTGTTGGGAGAGTCTTTGCTGCAGCTAGGGCTGTGCTTAAAGTTGCTGGCCACGAAGCCAGATAGCTAGATAAACACTTTCATCAACTGTAGTCCACAATAGGTACTGTAATAGGATTGAGGCTGCTAGATTGGAGTTGTAACTGAAGGGGTTAATGGAAGTAATGAAGCTTTAACTGAAGTCGAGCTAGACTGAGTTGGAGTTGTGGATGAACCAGCGGAGTGGTACAGGCAGATGTCTGTAACGGAGTGGATAGTCATGGTAGTAGAGGTCAAAGTCGGAATGGGAACTCGTACAAACAGAAGTCTGAGCCGGAACGGATAATTGTACTAGCAGGAGTCAGAGCTTGAGCGATTAGTCAAACAGGCAGAAGTCGTAATTGGATAAGAAAGTTGCACAAGCGGGATCCTGAGTCGGAGTGGGTAATCAAATGGACCACGGTCAGGATCAGACAATCAGAAAAAGAATACAGCAAACAGGATCTACGATCAGGCAAGTTGAAGAACAAGCTCAGTCTAACAGAAGGAGCGGGGTTTTAAAGTGGTAGCCACCAATAGGGAAAAAGGTCAGATGATCACCAGGTTCAGGAATGAGGAAGTGCGATAGCCTCATAGGGTCAGCTCCTGCATCTTGCACCATGAGTGTGGCCAGAGCTGGTGTGTAGACTGAGACAGTATAGCTTGTTGGAAAGTGGACACTCAATCAATCTTTGGGCCCAACCCAAGTACTTCAGATAAGAGATAATAGTTCTATCAGTTTACTCACTTCATTTAATGTTCATCAGGAATGTGGACACCTGTGCTCTCTATGTGCCAGACAGCTCCACTCCTCTCCCAGTCACAAAGACATTCTCAAAAGTGCAGCTCCGCCATCCTGCTATCACCAGATTAGCCAGCCAGTGAGAGAGGAGCATCCTGACAAAATTCTCTCTCATCTGCTGCCGACGTAACTTGTTGTGGAGGTTCTAGACCGGCATCAATACCTTTGTATTTTGTGTATCGGGTTGCCATGTGGGCAGAATGGCATACTGGCTACAATATTTGGGGCTGCCCACAGATACGCTCCGGGATTTAGCCCCCCTGTTGACTTCCCTACTACACCCCTCCCCTTCACCACCTGCTCTCCTGTCTCCCATTATTACATTCTGCTATGTCCACCTTCTCTGCATTATCCTCTTCTCCCCTGTTTGGACTCACTTAGATTGACACTGATTTCTCCTGTGTCTGCCATCTCGCCAGTTCGCACTGCTTCCTATTATGCCTTTTCCCCTCTGCACTCTCTGTTCCACCATGCCCACCTTCTCAGATGTTCATGCTTTGCCATTTTTTTACCTCCCCCCATTACATTTGCAACATCTTCCTTTTTGCCCTCCTCCCCATTTCCATGCTTTGGCCTGATTGTCCCACCCCCGCCATTTGCCAGGACACAGAACTTTGATTCACACGCTTCACTGAGACAATGCTCTGTGGAGTCTGAATCAAACTTCTCTGTGCCTTCAGCTAAATTGAACCTGTGAAGAACCGCTGTAGCCCTACTGCTCTGTCAGCAACCATGGGTAACTGTCTCCTCCTGTAGCTTTCTACTCACTGTTTGCTGTGTGCTCTCTTTACTTCTCACTCACTGTAACGGGTAGGGACCCGTTACTAGAGATGTGCCCGGGGAACTGCCCGGGAAACTGGTTCATGAAGGAGTGGAATTCACGGGGGCAAGAGACAGACACTGAGTAATGGGACTTTATGTGGCCGGCCATCTTCCCATTGGGGAAAATGGAGTAAAAGGGACGCCATAAGGTTAACATGGCAAATGGTCGGCCGCCCTCTGATTGGTGGACTGGGGTTTAAAGGGACGCCATAGAGTTAACATGGCGAATGGTCGGACCCGTTCTCATTGGCTATCGAACATCGAGCCCAAAAGAGGATTTTCCCATTGACTTAGAAAGGGGCCGTCGCTCACTCCCTGATTGGCCGTCGACATCCGGACTGAATTAAAGGGACCCCATAGACTTAACATGGGAAAATGTCGGCGGCCCAGGGATTGGTTGCAAGGACTCCGTGGTGCAGTCTCCTATTGGCTGAGACCCAGAAGCGGAGTTCGGACTCTGGTGTCCCCAAGTCTACTGCCCATTGTCCCAGTCAATCACCCAGGCCCATTGTGTGTCCCAAAAAGCCATTGTGCCTCACCAAAGTTCCCACAAGCTTCTTTTGTGTGTGTGTTAATAAGTTTATCTGTGTGTCATTGTTAGTGAATACAGCCTTTTGTAACTGTGATGTGATTGAATTAACATAACATGGTTAACTGAGCATAAAAGTGCTGATTTCATGTAAATAAAGTGTTATTCTTGGTTGACCAAGAAGTGTGTCCTGTGCCTTTATTGAGAGGTGGTATCAAGGGTCTTCTTGCGACCCCCACCTCTGGCGGAGAAGCGGTACAGGAGACCGAGGGTTCTGACCATCTCAAGCGGCTGAAGGAGCTCACCAGCCCGGTACTAGGTGCGAGATCATCACGGGGAGGTCCGAACCCCATTACACTCACCAGCTTCCGGACACTACATGTTCCTAAACATGGAATCTTCCATAAGTAAGGCCGGAGAGGAGAGACACTGACTACTCCAAAAGAAGCATTGTGAAGAGTGAAGACTATCATAACACAGATGGGAAACTGGTGGCTCCCCCATTATTGGACTACAGTTCCCATCATCCTCAGCTGCCTACATAATGGCTGTTGTAGTCCAGCAGCCATTTTAACACAGATGGGCAACTGGTCGAACCCCCGTTGTTGGACTACAGTTCCCCTCATCCTGAGCCACTCACATGATGGCCATTATAGTCCAGTTAATAGTTAGTTAGACAGCCACATTTTTCCTCTACCTTCCCTGTTATATCCAGGGTTTGAGCATACTGACTTTGCCTTTATCATGAAGTTGCATACATCTCAGTGGTGAAGTCAGGACTATTTGATTTTTATTTCTTCCTATATCTGTGTGTGACTCTCATGACACCCTTTTCTCATGTGCATACCTGGTAACTTTCAAAATTAGCTGACCCTGAGATTGTGTAAATATTAACCCTTACATTTCTCATAATATAGATTATCAGCGATATATCCCTGATCGCTGTAATCGAGAGGCACTACAATCAACATTCAAGGAGTCATTAATACACAAAAACTTACAGATATCACTGAAAGAACACACACAAATCAAGCAGGATTTCTCCCTCTGCCTTTCTGGTACAAGTGGCACAATTTAGAGACTAAAGAAGCAGTTAACTGGAGCAGAATATATAACCGGTACTACCTAACAGTCTCTGACCCTGAGATTTGGGCCAAAACCCTGAGTCTCAGGGTCAAACCCTGAGAGTTCCCAGGTATGCTCATGTGTATGTAGGCAACTGTAACTATCTATGTCTCTTTCATGAGCCCCTCTTCTCATGGCTCTGCGTGTGTTTGTGCTGTATGTGTGACTGTGTTGCGGTCAACGCCATATCCTTTCTGCTAGTATACTATAAGTATTACATCAGGACTGACATGTTAACAGTGGTGTAACTACTGTGGTCAACAGGGGTCAGCACTGTGACCGGGCCCGTCACTCCAGGGGGCCCAGCTGCCCGGTCAACCCCTGCTGAGACCACTGCACGCATCCTTCACCCCTCTGAGGCTCCGCCTCTGTTCTGCACACATACGCAGCCCGGGAACTCAATGAAGCGAGTTCTTTGACTCAGGACATGGGTTAACAGAAGCAGAGCATGTGAAAAGGAGTACATCGCTGCTCTGTCTGCCTGGCAGCCATCGTAGAATTCGGCAATATGGAGGTAGACAATTGGGCAATGTGGAGGTGCCAGGTGGCTAATGTGGAAATGGACAATAGGGGCAATGGGAAAATGGACAATGAGGGAAATGGACAATGGGGGCAATGTGGAAATAGACAATGTAGAAGAGGACAATGGGGGCATTTTGGAGGTGGAGAGTGGGGGCAGTGTGGAAGTGGACAATGGTGGCAATGTGCACAATAGGGGCAGTGTGGAAGTGGACAATGGGGGTAATGTGGATATGGATAATGGGACATTGTGGAGGTGGACAATGGGGGCATTGTGGAGGTGGACAATGAGGACATTGTAGAAGTGGACAGTAGGGCAATGTGGAAGTACAGTGGACAGTGGGGGCAATGTGGAGGTGGACAATGGGGCTTACAATGTGGAGGAGGACAATGGGAAAATGTGGAGATGGACAACTGGGCATACAATGTGGAAGTGGACAATGGGGGCAATGTGGAAGTGGACAATGTGGAGTACAATGTAGAGATGGACCATGGAGGCATTGTGGAGGTGGACAATTTATAAGTGGCATTTCTGGGGTGGAGACAATGGGGCAATGTGGAGGTGCCAGGTGGCCAATGTGGAAATGGACAATAGGGGCAATGGGAAAATGGACAATGAGGGAAATGGACAATGGGGGCAATGTGGAAATAAACAATGTAGAAGTGGACAATGGGGGCATTTTGGAGGTGGAGAGTGGGGGCAGTGTGGAAGTGGACAATGGTGGCAATGTGCACAATAGGGGCAGTGTGGAAGTGGACAATGGGGGTAATGTGGATATGGATAATGGGGCATTGTGGAGGTGGACAATGGGGGCATTGTGGAGGTGGACAATGAGGGCATTGTGGAAGTGGAAAGTGGGGGCAATTTGGAAATGGAGTGGACAGTGGGGGCAATGTGAAATTGGACAATGGGGGCATTGTGGAGGTGGACAGTGGGGGCAATGTGGAAGTGGACAATGGGGGCATTGTGAAAGTGGACAGTAGGGCAATGTGGAAGTACAGTGGACAGTGGGGGCAATGTGGAGGTGGACAATGGGTCTTACAATGTGGAGGAGGACAATGGGGAAATGTGGAGATGGACAACTGGGCGTACAATGTGGAAGTGGACAATGGGGGCAATGTGGAGGTGGACAATGTGGAGTACAATGTAGAGATGGACAATGGAGGCATTGTGGAGGTGGACAATATATAAGTGGCATTTCTGGGGTGGAGTTTCACTGTGGGGTCAGGGGGGGCCATGGCAATTTTTGCACCAGGGCCAGTGTTTTCTAGTTATGCCTCTGCATGTTAACGCTTGCCACAATAGATTGCTCTTTATTCGTCTGGATCAGGGCTGTCCAAATTCAGTCCTCAATAGACACCAACAGGCCAGGATGTAAGGATTTCCCTGCTTATGCACAGGTGGGTCATTCAAAATGAAAGAGCCACTGATTAGCTCCCCTGTGCTTAATCAGGTAAATCCTTACAGCCTGACCTGTTGGTGGCCCTTGAGGATGGACCTTGGACAGCCCTGTTCTGGATGATATACAATTCAGCCTGGATAGCACCCAGAGGTTGTCAGTTGTTGGACCTCCAGATGTTAAAGACTACAACTCCACTGGCTGGCTGGAGTAGATGGGAATTGCAATCCTCAGCAGATGGAGGTCCAACAATTGACTATCCCTGATCTGAGATAGGTAAGCGCCAATTCGAGAGAGACACACACTGTTCTATTTAACAGACAACTATGTTTGGATTGTAAGGTACTGGCAGTTGTTTAGGCCTTTCTGACCTACTAGTTCATATGTGCTAGTTAACCTCTTAACCCTTTGAGTGCCAGAGGGGTACGCAATGCATTGCAAAGCACTCAAAGGGTTAAGGACCAGGGTTTTTTTTTTAAGCTTGAGGACCAGCACCATTTTATTTGGAGAGTCAATACATGTGAGTGATCACATGTACTAACTTGCAGACAGAGAGGCTGAAACTGACTGCGCAGGTGCATTTGATAAAAAAAAACAAAAAAACAAAACAAAAAAAACCTTATGGGGGAGATGGACTAAGGTGCATACCTGGGAACTCTGGATTTGCACTGGACACTCTGGTTTTGACAGTGCATTACTGGGTCTCAGGGATGTGGGGAGTTTTTTTAAAACTCTGTCCACTTCCCCTCCTTCCCACCCAGTTCCTTCCACTTTTTCTCCTTCCCCACCCACTTTTTCCCCGCCCACTTGTGTGATGCCCCATAAAGCCTCGCCCCCACTCAAGGTAAACCATTCACCCTTTTTGCCACGATTTCTGGCAATTATACTCCCCAGCGACATCAGAGGAGTCACAAATGAAAGTTCCCAGGTACACTAAGGTGTGATAAGGAAGTGATAAAGTCGAGATGACTTCTCCAGTGATATCACTTCTCCAGTTTCTATGTTATTCTATGGAGCCTATGTGCTAATATTTCTCAATCTTTGGAGAAGTGATATCACTGGAAAAGTCATCTCCACTTTATCAACTCTTTAACATGCCTTAGTGTATAACCCCCATGCCACCTGTCCTTAACCCCTTAAGGACCAGCGCGCACACGCGCGTCCGGCACTTGATGACCACGACACTTTTTTTTTTACTTCTGGTTCAGGGCATCCCGGAGCGGCGTGCGGCCACGCCGGGAGCCCTGAGCTCCATGACGTGTTGTGACGGTCCTGGCGCATCAGTGGTTGCTAAGGGGTTAATGGACAACAGTTGTGACAGTCCTATCACGTCCACAAACCGCAAGTTAGATGCCAATGTATTGTGGTAAACAGTTTTCTTTAACGGTTTGAGTGCCAAGATAAGGGTTAATAAGTAATACTGCAATTCTATTTTGGTGCACACTAATTAAAGGAGCAGTATGCTATTTTTCATTAAAAATATACGTTACAAGGCTTTTCCTACTGAGTTATAAGGTTACCCAATTCTGGATAAAACCACCTGCAGCATGGTTACCAAATACCTTCCCCATTAATTTAATTGGGGCTTTTAACCACTTGAATACTAGAGATGCAATTCATTGGAGATCTTGCTAGAGATCAAGAAGATAAATAATTTGCTCCAGAGTTTGCAACCCTTTTTTATAGTACATCAGCCTCAGTGACTCAATAAGAAATGGGAATAACACCTGGAACCTCAATGTAAAACTGCAGTTTCATTAGAAAAAAAATGAGCTGTATTAACTAGATATATAACATCTACATAAACAAGGTTTACTTGTCTTTACTATGTTATGGCATTTGGTGTGCCTTCATAAACACATTAGTGAATTGCATTTTGATAACTTTTTTATTTGTGTGTTAACTCATAATTGTTATGTATGTTGCCCAGTCTGTTATTACATTATTACTGAAGTACAGGTTCCATAAAATCTGTACGACGCATGCCCTTTGGATTCTCAGCTACAGGTCGCTGCTGACACGCAAATGTCAGATTCTCATCTTCTGTTTTGCACTCCGCAACTGAACTTGCTTGTTTCTGTGTTCTACCTCCACCCGCTTTTCATTGGAGCATTCTGTCAGAGGGCTGCTTCCTATTGGTTCCGGACCGTGCCTCTCATATAGTTGGGGTAGATTGATCACCGCGAAGGAGGCAGGTCAGTAATAAGAGGCTGTGCTCGGTGATAATAATAATAAGAAGAAGAACATTAACACCACCATTAATGCAGATAGTGAATTGAGAAAACATCTGGGTGGCCATACCAGTGTAGAAAATACGTGGAGCTTTAGTTAGCATGGCCGTTTGACTTTCTCTGTCGAGAGTCTCTTATAGTGAATGTATGGTTACTCTTCTTGTTACAATGTATCCCTTTTTAATAGTCATTGAAACATCATAATATAAGGTGACGTTTTGCAGCAAATAGCTTTGGGACCTCTGCTAAGGTCTACGGTCTATGTCAAGCTTTGTATGCATGCTGAGGCTGATGTACTAAGAAAGTGGTGCTATTCTGGGGTAAACCAACTGCATCCTAGTGAAGTAATAAACCTCTCCTTTGTTGTAAATGGGACTTTTAACATATTGAGTGCTAGAAAACCAATGCGATCACGACATTTCTAAACATCAAGGGGTTAAAAGCCCCATTTAATATAATGGACATTTTTAAAATGTATATTCCCTTTGATGCATTTCTTTTTTGCGCCAGTATTGCAACACTTCCTTACTACGTTCGCTGATCTAACATTCAGTGGGGATAAACAATGGAGCAATGGAAATAGTATTTGTTCCCATTAGTGCTACTGAGTTGATCTAGAATTGTTCCACTTTTATCCTCATACATCTGTCTACTCATAATGTATTTCTTTATGACATCTTGTGAGTGGCCATTACAAAGTAGTAGTGTGTATCAATTCTAATTAGTAACTATATTACTTCAAATAGGTGCTCATGAAAAGGTTAAATAAGGGATCTTTTTAAAGGGATAGTAATACTTAAAATGTAAAAAAAAAATATGTTGTAGGGTTTATCCCCCTGAGTAAAACAAGAGTACTCCCACTGCTGAAAGGTGTTTTATTCAAAAGTTATTAATTTTCAAAGTTGAATTTTTTAGGTGCAATATCACAGTGGCCTGACATTGTACAGTGGTGCTGTTGCTACACCATCCTATGGAGATTTATGGTCCCTGGATCAGAGCTGTCCATAGGATTGTGTAGCAACAGCACCACTGTACAATTTCAGGCCACTGTGATATTGCACCTAAAAAATTCAACTTTGAAAATTAATAACTTTTGAATGAAATACCTTTCAGCAGTGGGAGTACTCTTGTTTTACTCAGGGGGATAAACCCTACAACATATTTTTTTTACATTTTAAGTATTACTATCCCTTTAAATCCTTTTCTCTTATTCTGCCAAGGACATGGACTATGGGGGTAAAAGTTCTCCACTAGGAGGCTGGTCAGTTAACAGTTAATAGCCTCTGAGCTGAAACTCCTCCCCTCTTTGTCTGTTTATTTTACCCCTCCCTTTTGGCCCTTTAAACAGGTTATATTTAGCAAAGGAACAAAAAAAAACAACAACAAACAAAAAATCAAACTGATGAAGAGCCAAGAAACAAAAAGGCATCCCTAACCCTCCCCCATCAGATAGAGTTGTCTTGGGGTAGGATGTTTTGTGTCACCCAAAGGACTAATCGAAAAGGATTTATCAGTAAATTTTAAAACTTCTCCATTTCGCTTGCATCCGATTGGGGGACACAAGGACCATATGGACATCCCAAAGTGGTCCCAAAATAGGGGAGTGAGAAAAAAAAAAGAAAACAGCTTTATAACTGTTTGTAAAATTTTGTGTCTAAAACTTGTGTCAGCAGAAGCAATAGCAATGGTAATTTTTTTTTTAAATATATGGACTGATGATAATGTAGCTACTTTGAAAATCTGTTCTGCTAAAGCCTGATCCATGCAGGCCCATTATATGCTGATTTATCAGGTAGAATGGTCTGTAATCCCAAAAAGGAATGGTCTTATAGTCTCAATTTAAAAGCAAAAAGCTGTGCATCTAGCCACTGTATGGGTGTGGGCAATCTCTAATGCAGAACATATTTGCCTCCTGTACTAAAGTGGTTAGGGGCATTGTCTTTGATTGCTTGAGTCAGTTGTCCTCTGTAGATTCCATAGCTCTTCTTGCCTATGCTGCCCCAATCAAAGGTTTTAGGATTGCTCCAGTACCAGGAAAAAAAAAACATCTTCAGGGAGGATTCAAATCTTTTATATATCATGTCTTTAGGGCTTTTGTATCTTGGATTGGGATAGCTGTATGTTTTGATAATCTGCGGAATCCACTAGAGGGTTTTTTTTATCCATCTGTCCACATGATCTTGTGGAAATTATAGCGCTCTCTCTCTCTCTCTCTCTCTCTCTCTCTCTCTCTATATATATATATTTATATATATATATATATATATATATATATATATATATATATATATATATATGGCTTATAATTTTAAGTCCTTTGCTACTAGCCAGACCTGAAAAGTTACTCGCCACTGCAAGCCAAAACATACCCACCAGGGTTGAATTTCTACTCGCCAGGGCTAAATTTGGCTAGTAGCAAGTGGAAATTTTGAGCTATATATATATATATATATATATATAGAGAGAGAGAGTGTAATGTATAGCAGGAATAACCATACCTGGGAACTTTTGAAACACGGCTACCTGGAGGGTAACCCTGTCAGTGCCCAGGGGGAGGAAAATGACGCAAAACTCATCATAAAAGGGGTGGGGCTTAGTCGTGGGGGGGGGGCGGGACAAAAAAAACACAAACCCCCCCTGCAAAATGGATGTAAGGGGGCAGGGAGTGTGAGGAACCAAGCGGGATGGAGCACAAGTGGGCAGAGTTTCTACTTAAACTCTGCCCACCCGGTGATTCACACATTGCCCCGGAGACCCGGTAATTGACTTTGAAATCCGGAGTCTCCGGGGCAAAACCGGAGAGTTCCCAGGTATGGGAATAACCTTACAATATAGGGTACGCAACAGGACTTAGTAAATGAAAAAAAGATTTAATGAAAAAAATGTTCATGCTTTGGCCCCTAACAAGAACCTTCCTCAAGATGCAGAACAAGTTATAATATCAGCTTTAAATATATACTAACACGGTTGAAAGGGAGGTGTTTTGGCTCAGGCTATGATCTGTAGAGTGACGCCTACTGGTGGAAGACATTTTACTCCATGGTCCTTTTGTACCCCAATGAGAAGCAAGAGGAATATCTTTTGCAATCCCTAACCGTCTGAGTGCCAGAAGGGTGTGCACCGCATACCCCTCTGGCACTCAAATATCTCGTTTGAGCAGCTAATAAGGAGTTTGTGGTAAGTACATGTATAATGCATTGGAAGTTATTTGTCTTCTGGTTTCAGTAAATGCAAATTTATATATATATATATATATATATATATATATATATATATATATATATATATATGTGCAAAATATGAAAATGTAATATCCGTCCACATTAAAGTGTAAATTTGGTTACATTTTATTTCTAATGTGATCACATAGAAATCAAAGGATTTCCCTTGCTACATGCACTAAGTTTGCCTCTGTTGTGTACGCTGAAAATTACCCTGAAAAAAAAAAATTACGTTGAAACGAGTCATGTTTTTATGATATCCGTAATAAAGCACAGGTGAATCAATCACAGTGACTGAGCCACTAATTACTCACCTGTGATTAAGCAGGAATAACCTGAAATCCTGCAACGTTGGTGTGATCCGAGGATTAACACTGAAAAACACTGCTTCATCTTGTTTCTAATAGACCCTTTGGGAAATGAATCTTTCAGAGCATTTGTGGCTCTTGGTGGATGCAGGCTTAGCTATCATGTGGCTGCTCTTCCAAGTATTTAACCCTTTGAGTGTCAGATATGTATCCAGCACATTGCAATGCACTGGATACCTCTGTGGCACTCAAAGGGGTAATAGAGCATATTACTGCTTTAGTGCATAGTGGCAGACACACTCCTCCCGCATTAGCAATTTAATTCAAACAAGCCCCGAATGCCTCCTCAGTAGCATGCAGATGGGAATGGAGTAAAGTAATACATTACAAAAGAATCACAAAAAGTCTTTAAAAAACATCTTTAAACACCCACACCTTCCCCGCTGCCCTTCCCTTGGTGCCAGCAGTGTGCAGAGTAGAGATTTTGGTGTAGATAGCTTAGGCTATAGATGTTAGGAAGAGCAGCACTAAATTCCAGCGCCTATCCCTGCCATCTTCAGAGGAATATACACCTACACATCGTACTTAGCGCCCTGTGTTCAGAAGACAACTGGACTAATTCTGAATAAAACCAGTTGAACATCAGTGGGCAAATAAAGAATCTCAGATATTTATCCATCTGAGTACCAGGAGGGTATCCAATGCCCTCTATCACTCAAAAGGTTAAACACAGCTTTTAACCCCTTGAGTGCTGGAAAAGTCTCCAAACCATTGGTTTGCAAGGCACTGGAGACATAACTAGCATTAAAGGGGTTAGAAGCCCCATTTTAACGAGTGTGACTTTTGAGAATTGCATTTGTTTCCTGTGGTACAGTTGTTTACCCCACTATTGCTCATGTTTTCTGTGTAACACAGGGATAGAGAAGCAAATTGCCTGTTAATTAGAGAAATTCCAAAACATTGGCCTGCCGGCTGACCTTGAGGGCTGAGCTGACCACATCTGGAAAACATGAGTAGTGATTTTTGTATTATACGTTTGATAACATAGTTGTTTTTAGTATAAATAGAGCAGGCTGTATGCAGAGGTATGTTAATGAATGAAACAAAGGCTCTGTGACTATGTACACTGGTGCCCTTACTTTATTGTTTTTTGTGGTGATGAGACCAGTGCACAGAAGTGACAATATCAGCTAGAGTATACCAAACACAATGCCACTATCAGCACAGTTGTTTGCTGAACTCTGAATGACACCCCCACCTACTCAAAGAGTTAATAGGTTACCCATATTGTATTCTACTCAGGCTGATTTAACATGAGGAACTGGAGTAATTCTGGGCTAAACCAAATACATTTATAGGGGTCAAATGCTCCTTTGAGCTCATTGATTGCTTTAGAGGTCTGCAAAGCATTGCTCTAAATGTACTGGAGACCTCTTCAGAGTTCAAGTAGTTAAAAGTCCATTTTAATTAAGAGGACATTTGTGTGATTTGCATTTGTCCCCTATGGTCATACCTGGGAACCTTCTTGTCCCAAGTCCTGGAGGAACACTATAGGCTTTGCATGGGAGTGTCTAAATGGCAAGATTTGTGTCATGTGTAGGTGGGGTTTAATCTGATGGGTACTTTTGGGGGAACAGTTAAGAGCAAGACATTGACATTAAATGAGCGGGAAGGGAATGAGGTTGGAATGGAGCTGGAGTGGGCAGGAAGAATAGAAATGTGGGTAGGGAGGAAAAAAAATGTGGATAGGGTTATCACAGAACTCTCTAAACTGGAAAATTAACCTCTGTTCCCGTTTCAGTCTGAAACAAGGGCCAGATCTGGAGAGTTCCCAGGTATTCCTATAATGAAGCTGGCTTACTCCAGTTTTTTGTAGTACATAGTCCTCAGTATCATGTTGGTTGGACTGGCAAGTTCCTTTTCCTATGGATTTCTCATTCAGAGATTTCAAGTCTAAATCTACTTATTTTCTATTGTGGATTTGTGAGGAGGTGTGAACTAAATGCTAAATTTAAATGGAGGTCTGTAAATATATTCCCTGTAGTCTGAATGCATAAATACAGATACCAAACTGCTCTATGAAGGACACCATAAGTTCTCTAATTAAACCAATTAATTTAAGAGCTGCCTATTCCTATTGTCACTATTTTAACAGATAAAGGAAGGAGCTTGTACATTTGCTAAACCCTTCTAATAAGTTACCACTTACCTTGATCTGATCAGAAAATCTTAATGGCCCTGCTGAATGAATTCTGTGCAGATTGCTTCCCCAGCACGAATCTCTGATTAGTATTGGATATCAATCCCTAGAGGTGTATTAGATTTCTTGTAGCTGGACTCCTGAACCCTAAACTCCTCCCACTTAAGTGTTTTTAAAAGGAAGACTATAGTAGGAGGAGTTCTGGGAACTGGAGCCAGGCAACAAATAATCATATCCACCTTCTTGGACATTATATTTTCAGGGAGCCAAGCCACACAGAATTAATCGATAGTGGCTATCTGTATTTTCTGCCCAGGCCAAAAAGTGGATTTCTTATTAGAAACTTGTGTTCTCTTAACCCTTTGGGTGCCAGAGGGGTATCCAGTGCATTGTGTTGCAATGCACAGGATACCCCTCTGGCACCCAAAGAGTTAACTCATCAAATGCAAAAGATTCCTCCATGGCCCTCATATTGATAAAAGGGCAGCAAATACATTTTGCTGTATTTCCATATCATAATGAGCTGTTGTTACACTTGTCCCTGGGGAGCCTATGTCTTTAACATAAGCTTCTCATAGACAGCAATAGCCCTACCTTGCCACAAAAATGCTAACTTAAAATCCCACAATATTTTTCTATGTAATAACTTTTGAATGTGGCATCTCTGAGCAGTCAGAGTATCGTTCTCTAACTGAGAGGAAAAAGGTCTGCAATATGTACTTTTTCATAATAGTCTTGTCAGTGAGAAATATTCAGATTTCTGTAATACACATCCTATATAGCTAATGTATAGGTGGGCTCATGTTTTGTCGTTTCTTGAAGTTCAAGGGATAGTAATACTTCGTTTTATCTTTATTTTATTTTGTAGACATTAAAAAAACATGAAGAACGATATAAGTCTTATCTCTCAAACCTTTATGGTTTGAGAGATATTCACAAGCAAAGTTTCCCCTCCTGCCCCTTTTACCTAGTGTAAGCCATCTCTTCTCAGATGTGAAATGCAGTCCATAGACCAGACAGATAACGCAGGGGACAATCTTCTTCCTATGAGAACAATGAAAGCCCTGTCCCCCTTGACAAGTTTTTCAGCTCTTTTCCTTATCTTAATTGAAGATTGTCCCTCTCTGCAGTCTACCTGGGCACCTCCCTTCTGCTCTGGCTGAGCAGCGTTACATCAGTAAAAGGGGCAGGAGGGGGACACTTTGTCATTGAATTACTCTTGAACTATAACTCTGACAGAATTGAAATAACACTCTCCAAAGTCCAAATACTATGATGATTAATTAGAGCTGCTTTTATTATGAAACATTACTATCCCTTTAAGGTTAAAACTTGTTCCTAATTTTTGTCACGTTAACCCCATTGAACTGGAGCACCTTTTTAATTAAAGTAAGCCTGTTACCTTTAGGTAACTTTAGTTCAATAAAACAGCTGCCTTTGTTTTCTATTAGCATTGTGTAATTTAAATGTTTTTTAAGAAATTTGCCTTCTCAGATGGCACTTACTGCTATAATTGGTATGTGTGCTGGGAAAATATTACCACGCATTGTGCTATGAATGAATCTAGATAGAGCCCACACTCTGATGGCATATTTTTGATCACAGAGAGGAAGATAAGTTGGGTCAGAACAGAGCTAATTAGCATATGGGTCAAGAAATTAGGATATAGTGCCATACTGTGCCAGCCAGATATTACGTTGCATTTGTTCAAGAAAAAGCAGAGGAAAAAGTAAACCTATAATTTAGCAGTATCTAGGTAAAGCTTCCACTTGCGTAAGGCACAACTGCATTTACAGCATCTTTATAATTTGAGAGCATACCACCCCTATAGGGGTATTCCCATTCCTGTGGTTTTTAGCTTAAAAAAGAAAAGAGCACAAGCAAAAAATCCAAATATTTTTGAAGCAGACTGCACTTACAAAAGAGATCAAAATAAAGGCATATAATACAAACTCCCCATAATGTGCATCCATCCACTTCTCCAGTTTCAGATGCCTTCTATCCCGTTATTCAGCCAGGGAATCTGCATCTTTTGACGTCACCTAAGGGATGGCCACAACCAATGTGTTTCATCAGGTCTTGCTGACTTTCTTAAAGGGATAGAAATACTTTAATATTACTATCCCCCATAGTGTAGCTATTTAAAAAATAATTCTGTTCCTCCCAGGTTCATCTCTCAAACCTTTATGGTTTGAGAGATAACCATAAGCAAAGTTCCCCCCTCCCTCCCCCTTCCCTGCAGTCAGCGTTGTACTGACTGCAGGGGAAGTCTGTCGTACGACAGACTTGCGGCTCTGCAGCTGAGCTGAGATCACGTTAGTAAAAAATAATTATTTCACTGAAACGGTCTTCTACATGTGCTTGGTTTGCAAGCACACGTAGAAGACCGTTTCAGTGAAATTATTTTTTTTTACTAACGCGATCTCGGCTCTGCTGCAGAGCCGCCTGAAGAAAATAAGACCGGATATCCCTGCAGTCAGTACAACGCTGACTTCAGGGAAGGGGGAGGAGGGAACTTTGCTTACAGTTATCTCTTAAACCATAAAGGTTTGAGAGATCAACCTGGGGGCAATTCAATTCTTCTTGAAATAGCTACACTATGGGGATTAGTAATATTAAAGTATTTCTATCACTTTAAAGGGAGCTAATAAGTACAGTTGCTTCTTAAATTGGTAGAAGGTTCACCTACTTACCTGTTTTTTTCCTCTGCTCCCCATCAATTAAGACTAAATTCTCAAAAACTGTTTTACAGAAAATTGGTTTGTACAACATATTTTAAGTCTCTGGCACTCAAAGGGTTAGATAGGTGGTATATTTCGGATTGTTTATTTGTCCTCTGTAGTGCAGCTGGTTTGCTGCAGAATTGTTCTGGTTCTCCTTAGTACATCAGCCTCCGTTTCTCATGTAGTTTACCTCATTCCGCACTATGGAAAATATGTATAAAGAAAAAGTGTTCTGGGCAAATAAAAATCACCTTTGTTTTAACCCTTTGAGTGCCAGAGGGGTATGCAACGCATTGCTTTGCAATGTGTTTCGTACCCCTCTGGCACTCAAAGGGTTAAATGGGGAACCATTTAATTCAGTGGGGATTTTTATCTGCTCCCAGTGGTACAGTTGGTTTGTCCCGGAATTACTATTTTTATTGATACATATGATTCAGTGAAAATTATTTTGTAAATTTTTTTTGATGTGATTTTTTGCAACTATAATATTGTCTGTTTAGCTTTGTCCTTATGTGCAATCTACAGTCTTGCAGCCATTGTTGGACTACAGATCCCTTCAGTGAGCAGCCGAGCATAATGGGAGTTGTAGTCCAAAAAAGCTGAAAAGAAAGGATGCAGATTGGCCACTTCTGCATTTGTCTATGCAAGAATCCCTTGTTTATGTATATATTATCAACCTGAGCAGTCCAAATATTTATAGTTACACAGTTACTTATTAATTTAGAGGTTAACCTTTTCCATGACCCAGAAATTAAAGGCGGAACTACCACCTCCACTAAAGTCGCCCTGCCATACAGGTGACAACTAGCTTACTAATCCTTATTTTACCTGTCAAAAGTGCCCAGGAGTAAAGTTATCTCTGATCTTCCGAGACTGACGGCCAGGTTAGTGCAGCCTATGCGCCTGCGCCATCAGTCTATTCAGGAGCCATTCGGGCCAGTGCAAGGCTTGTGAAGGATGATGGGGACTGAAAGCGCAGGCGCATAGACAATATGTCGTCTCTGATGTCTGGCTTCCGGTCTCAGAAGATCAGCGATAACTTTACTCCTGGGCACTTTGGACGGGTAAAATAAGGATTATTAAGCTAGTTGCCACCTGCCTAAGTATTGCAGGGCAACTTTAGTTCAGGTGGTAGTTCCGCTTTAAGAATTACACAATCCTTCCCAACTCCAAGATGTTTACTATACTAACACATAGTATGTCTCTGGAAGTTCCTTCTGCTAGAAATGTGTCAAATATTCTTTTAAATGTATCCATTGTGTCTGCCATCACCACATCTCTAGACAAAGAATTCCATAATTTAGCAGACCTTACTGTATAAGAACCCTTTCCTCAGATGAAGTTGAAACCTTCTTTTCTCAAGGGGTGGCCCTTCGTTATGTGATCAGGCCTTGGAATAAAACATCCGCTTGAGTGATCCTTGTATTGACCTCTCATATTCTTGTATAGTGTAACAAGACCCACTTAGACGTCTTTTTTCCAGAGAAGTACTTGTCAGGTATTTTGAATCCAAGGAATGGCTAACTTTTTACTAAATTTAAAAGCACCGCTGTCCAAGCAATTTATAGCTACTGAAGCACAGTTTGATTTAAAGCATTCTTCAGAGTTGTACTTATATTGCCAGTGGCCAGCAAAGGCACAAGGACCAGAGGTTGAGTGAGTTAAGAGAGTTTAAAACTGAATATGAGATGTACTATCCATTCATTTGTAATTTATATCATTTTTGAGAAATGAATCTCAGTTGATGGTGGCACAGTGTGGCACATTATGAAATAGATATAAAATCTCTAGTATAATACATGCATTTTTACCCCATTTCACCTTATGTGATGTGGGGGGCTCATATTATACATTGATTGAAAAATAATAATAATAAAAAAGAAATCAAAGTGCTGGCCTTCCTCAATCCCTCCTCCCTCTGTCCACCAAGTTATCTATAGCCCCCTTCTTTTCCAGCTCTGTGCACTTCCATGCCCACGAGCCCTGGAGTCCTCTTATTAGGCAGTCGGTGGGCTCCATGCATGCTTGCCTTTGCTGCTGGCTTCCTCCATTGCTGCTCTCCCTTGTAGATCTTCTCCCCCTTCATTGGAAGATGACCGAGTGCCCTTCAGGCATCTTCCAATGGGATGAGTGTCTCACAGGGAGAGCAGGAGCGGGGTAAGCAGGTCAGCAAAGGCAACAATGCTGCCTGCTGGATGGAACCCCCAGCTGCTTAATCAGGGAGATCCAGTGCTTGTGGGCATGGAGGTGTATAGATTTGGGAAAGTGGGGGGCTCCAGATAACTTAATTGATTTGGGGGAAGGAAGTGGGGAGAGGGACGGAATGGGAGGCTAACATTTAGATTTTTTATTTATGTGTGGGGGGTGTATTATACACATGTACTAAAATTTTCCTTAAAGGGATAGTAATGTTTCAAAATAAAAGCAGCTCCAGTTAATCTTCATAGTATTTGAGCCATGGAGAGTGTTATTTCAATACCGTCCGAGTTGTAGTTCAAGAGTAATTGAATGATAAAATATCCCCTTCCTGCCCCTTTTACTGATGTAACACTGCTCCCCTCCGAACAGAAAGGTGGTGTCCAGATGGCTTGCTGAGAGGGACAATCTTCAATTAGCATAATAAAATAAAATAAAGATAAAACAAAGTATTACTATCCCTTTCAGAACAGATTCCACATCTGAGGAGAGGGGGCTTACACTACGTAAAAGGGGCAGGAGGGGGATACTTCAGTTACTCTTGAACTACAACTCTGACAGTACTGACATAACACTCTCTATGGCCCAAATACTATGAAGATTAATTGGAGCTGCTTTTATTATGAAATATTACTGTCCCTTTAAGTCCAAAATTCCCCTTGAATGTGGATATTAGATGATATAGAGCCCTGGAGGTGTTCTTATTGGTCCTCCAGGAACCCTTAACCCTTTGAGTGCCAGAGGGGTAAGCTACACATTGCAAAGCAATGTGTTACATACCCCTTTGTCACTCAAAGGGTTAACATGCTTTAACTTAAAGGGATAGTAATACTATAAATGTAATAAAAAATGTTTTAGAGTTTATCCCTATGAGTAAAACAGGGGTACTCCCACTGCTGAAAGGTGTTTTATTCAAAAGTTATTTACAGCTCAAACTTTGGTTGCTGTATCTCAGTGGCCTGAAATTGTACAGTGGTGCTGTTGCTACACCATCCTATGGACAACTCTAGTCAGTTGACCATAAATCTTCATAGGATGGTGTTACAACAGCGCCACTATACAATTTCAGGCCACTGAGCACTACTCGGTTTGATCTGTGAGAATACCCTTGTTTTACTCAGGGGGATAAACCCTACAATATATATTATTTATATTTTAATATTACAATCCTTTTAAGAATTTCACTGTCTGAACACAGAAAAGAGAAGAAGGATGTATCCCTTAGTCTTTCTGATAGAAATAGCAGCAACGTAGGGATTAAATAACCAGTTTATTGGTGCAGATCATATAGTAGTTAACTCTGGCCTCTGTTTCCCTGAGAATTGAGGCCTTCACCATGAGATTTGGGTTGAACCCTGAGAGTTCCTGGGTATGCTTTTTATATACCACTGTTCACCTGAATGAATAAGAAGAGGAACTACCTGCCCTTCAAAGGCAGGGACTGATTTGACAACAGTAGTGTTGTTACTGTGGCAGTGTATTGCATTCCCAGAGGTTCTGACCATTGGAGAGAGTGTACATACTTCACCCAGCTATCAGTTTTGTGAGTACCTGTCCAAGTACTGGTGATTTTGTTGTTGGGGGGCCGCATAAGGTCTGGATTATAAATGAAGAGCACCAGCGGCAACTCCCTTCCTTCTCTGTTGTTTATTCTGTTTTCCTTAACTGGTTGAATGGCTTTAAAGGCAGTGTGAGAACTATGAACTTTCACTGCCTACAAAGCTATTAATTATGAATGGAGAGCTGAGGTGGATCGGTACATTACACATATGTACATACTTGGGTAATGTACCCATTCATGTCTGCTGAATAGTAAAATTATCTCACTGAATACATCTCAGAATAGGAATGAAATTAGTTTTGAAGCTTAGTCTGAGCTGTTGTACTGTTCAAATGGTATAAATGGAAATATTATAAGACTAAAGTGTCATTACATACTCTTAATCTGCCCATTTACCTGTGTTCGCCTTTCATAATTAATGGCTGGCATTGAAGGTAGTAACAGCACTATATTATATAGCCTCACTCTCTTTTCAGTGCGAGCTGAAGCCATCAATAGACGCTACAGGATAAATAAGTGTATTGGTCCTTATGGATAAAGACGATTGGAGTAATTCAGGTAGGAAACTAACTGTCCCAATAGGGGACAAATAAAAATGTTATTTCATTTAAATAGGGCTTTTAATCCCTTGAATGCTGAAGACCAATAGGAATTTTGAATTTATTACCTATTGTGAAGTTGGCTTGTTCTAAATGTTCTTTAACCCTTTGAGTGCCTGAGGGGTATGAAAAAGCAATGCATTGCATACTTCCTCTGGCACTTAATGGGTTAATTGAAATAGGACTTTTAACCCCTTGAATGCTAAATGCAATAGGAATTTGTATTTATTCCCTATTATGAAGTTGGTTTGCTCCAGAATTGCACAATTTTGCTTTCAGACATAAGGCCCATCATGTCTAATAAAAGTGCTTTACACATAAATTACCCCATTGTAGTTTGGGTAATGTTACCTGTAAGTTTTTTTTTTTGCATTTTACCACATTCCATAGACTATAAAATACACTTGTCTATGACGTATTGAGTTTGTAAAGGTGGTAGGAATAAAATCAACTAAATATTTTGGACAAAAAGACCCAGGGTAACATGGCGACATATCCTATATAATAATTCACTAGGATGTTTGTCACGATGCAGTTATGCGCAGTACAGACTGCCCGCATTCGGTCAGTCTCTACTGTGCATAATTGCATCATGTGAGTGAGGAGACGTAAGACTGCATCACGTGGAGCAGTGAGGTAGCGGTCTCTTAACCCTTTGAGTGCCAGAGGGGTATGCAACGCACTGCAAAGCAATGCATTATGTACCCATCTGGCACTCAAAGGGTTAACGTTAACCGGACCTTGGCCCGTGTACACAGGCTTTTACACTAGTTTTTCAATAAAACAGCAAGTCCTCTAGTTAGGAAAATTTATAAATAAGTGGTTGCCAACCTATGGCCCTCCAGCTGTTCTTGGACTACAGCTCCTCTCATTCAAAAGATGGAGGGCCATGGGTTGTCAGCATACCTGGGAACTCTCAGGGTTTGACCCTGAGTCTCAGGGTTTTGACCCAAATCTCAGGGTCTCAGGGTGAAGGGCCACATTCTCAGGGTGAGAGAGTTCTGTGTTACCTACTAAATGATTTACAGCAATTAAATGTTACTTTAGTCTCTATATTGGTGCCAGTTGTTCCAGAACTATGGGGAAGAGGGTCTAGTTGTCTTGTTTGTGTTTAGGCAGTGATCTCTCTAAGTTATAACATGATAAAGGTTCCTTGGGGACCGACTGTAGCGCCTCTGGGTTAGTGCAAGCAGGTATTTATTACATAAAACCTACAATATGGGATGCTTTAAGGGTTAACATTTCAAAGATGTCAGGGTCAGCTCATTTTAAAAGTTCCCAGATATGGTTGTCAGTACATGATATCAATAGATTCTGGCCCATGAGAGACAGACAGACATCTTGTCATCACATTAATTATGTACGTTAAAGGTGCAGTAAACTTTTTTATATTGGTAATAAAAATATAACATATGTTTCGCAGTTCTTTTCCTGTTAAGTAAAACCATGGTACTATTTCATGATGGGTGATTTTTTGTTTAATAATTGTAATGCAAAAACTTTTTTAAATTAAACTTATTTTTTGTTGTGGTCAGCTGGTAGTATTATTCCTATCAATTACTGTACAGAGCTGTACTTATGACTCATGCGCTCCCTACGTTTTGGATCCCAGTTAGTGTTGATTCTAACAGTGCGATACATGCCTTTGCAAACCAAGCACACTTTGTAGACTGTTCCAGTGAAGAATTTCTTTTGAAATAACGCGATCTCGGCTCTGCTGAAGAGCGTCCGCTTGTTCAGGGACCGGATTCCCCTGCAGTCAGCTAGAGTGCTGATGTCAGTGAAAAGGAAGGGAGGGGGCAACATTCACAGTGAAGGTTTGAGAGATGGGACTGGGGGCATTGAAAATCTTTTTTTAATAGCTACAAGATGAACTTTTCACAAAACTAAGTGTTACTATCCCTTAAAAAAAAGTTTGACTTGTAATAAGTTTTGAATGAAAACCGTTCTGGCACTCAAAGGGTTAATGCATCAGTCAGTTAAATCTATTTACAGTCGTTTTGCATTTTACCTCTGCTATTGTCTCAATCAGGGACATATGACTCCCTTGGGAAGATGGATGGATCTCTCTGCCTATGACTAATCTCATTGAAACTGATAAAGTCTATTGATACTTGTGTTTGGAAGGAGATTAAATGCAGACCTAAAATAGTGTGCAGTAAATTCATGCAACTGCAGATACAATTCAAAACTATATGGATATTCCTGACTGCTGTATGAAGAAATCCTGCCTAGGTGAGTGATTCTGTTAAAGGGATAGTAATACTTCATTTTTACTATCCCCCATGTTGTAGCCTTTAAAAATTGGAATTAAACTAGACCAGTGGCATCTCTCAAACCTTTATGTTTGAGAGATATCCGCATTCAAAGTTCCCTCTCCTTCTTTCTCCCCTGACCTCAGCGTTATAGCTGATAGCAGGGGAATCCGTTCAGTGAGCAAGCGGCGGCTCTGCAGCAGTGCTGAAATCGTGTTATAGAAACAGAAATCCTTCACTGAAATGGTCTTCTACGTGTGCTTGATTTGCAAGCACACGTGTATGACCATTTTAGTGAAGGATTTCTGTTTGTATAACTCAATCTCGCCACTGCTGCAGAGCGGCCCCCAGTCCCGGGACCGGATTCCCCTGCTGTCAGCTATAACTCTGACGTCAGGGGAGAGAGAAGGAGAGGGAACTTTGAATGTGGATATCTCTCAAACCATAAAGGTTTGAGAGATGCCGCTGGTCTCGTTTAATTCCAATTTTTAAGGGCTACAACATGGGGTGTAGTAAAAATGAAGTATTACTATCCCTTTAAACACATTAAGAGCCTCTTATGCCTATAGCTATAGTTTACATTTAAAGGTATAGTAATTTTTCAAAATAAAAGCAGCTCCATTTAATCTTCATAGTGTTTGGGCAATGGAGAGTGTTATTTCAGTAGTGTCAGAGTTGTAGTTCAAAAGTAATTAAATTATAAAGTATCCTCCTCCCACCTCTTTTACCTAGTCTAAGCCACCTCCCCTCAGATGTGGAATCTGGTCCTGGGACCAGACAGCTCACAGCAAGGGACAATCTTCTTACTGTGAGCATAAGGAAAACCCTGGCCCCCTTGGCAGGTTTTTCAGGATTTTCCTTATTCTCACTGAAGATTGTCCCTCTTTGATATCCATCTGGACAGTCTTGCTGCTCTGAGGTGAGCAGTGTTACACCAGTAAAAGGGGCGGGAGGGGGATACTTTATCATTCAATTACCCTTGAACTACAACTCTGACAGTATTGAAATAACACTGTCCATGGCCCAAATACTATGAAGGTTTTAGCTGATTTTATTTTGAAACATTACTATCCCTTTAATGTTATACATTGCATTTCCAGTAGCAATGAAAACAGTGAGGCTTGTATAATAAGAATTTGAGCAATTCTGCAGCACACCAAATGCACCATAAGAGACAAAATTAAGCTTTTAACCCAGTAAATGCTACAGAGATCTCCAAAGCCCCAAGTACATCAGTGAAACTTTATTTGCCCCCTATGGCGTAGTTTGCTTGATTCAAAAAATGTTGTCTTCTCATGTGAATAAGGCCCAGTGTGTGCATCCCTTCTCAAGGACACTGGTGCACTTTTCAAGGACCCTGGTGCATTCTCACACAACTTCTGGTATCTGAAATAACTTCATGTTCTAAGGTTAGAAGGGGAACTGGAGCTGTCTTGTAATAGTAGATGATGTTCCTTGTACAGACTGGGACAGCTGCTTGATGGATCTAACCATTTCACTCGTGGAAGGACTCCAGATACATTGAATATCAAAATACTACACACTGCAGTAAAATAGTTAATTTAAAATCTCTCACGCCTCCCCTAATGTGACGTACGTGATATGGTGCAACAGCCTTCTGCATTATGTTAGCTAGTGCAACAGAGGGAATTGGATGGTATCAAAGACACATTGTAAGTGGCACAATCAGCTTTAAGAAACAGCCAGCTTGAGCCATCTCAAAGCAGCTTTAAACCAGAGTGAAGCGTTTGAAAGCAGAAACAGGACATTGTGTGCACTCCCATATGTTTGCACTCTAAATTTACAGAGTTTGGGGGAAATTGAATAGGACTGGAAGGTAATCCCAGGAATGACATTATTATCTTCCATGGAGCTTTTAAAGATGTGTAAGATCAGTGATAAGAGCATCTAAATATATATTGTTTCATTGGAATATACGGATTAAACAGCTTCAGGGCTGAATCCCTGTCTTTATGGCATGTTTATTTAACCTGTTGGGGACCAGAAAGGTGTGCAGTGCATTGATTCTCTGGGCATCTCTCTGGCCCTCAAGGGATTAAGAAATCTTGTTGGAAAAGACATAACAAATACATAGTTAACAATCTATTTTTGTTCACTTTCAGAAGCATCTTGTTAAATGTGAGAGAAGATTGAGTTTTCCACCTGTAATGCATCAGAGGTAAGTCGGATTGCTTGCTGTGATTTTCCTATGTGATTGACTTGGCCCAGTGTGGGAGGCGACTTGCCCTCCACAGATGCCAGTGAAGTAAAGGCTGCAGCTGCTGCATATCTTCTTGGGAAGCAGCGAATATTATTCAGCAAACTAAAGTGCAGCAATGCTGGGGCAAACCAACTGCACCATAGGGGGACAAATTCCCTATGACTCCCATTGATTTAATGGGGTGTTAACCACTCCCTTTGAATGTTAGAGAGGTCTCCAATGCATTACTTTGCAATACACTGGAGACCTGTCTAATATTGAAGGGGTTAAAAACCCCATTAAAATCAAAGGGAATTTGTATTTGTTCCCTATAGTACAGTTGGTTTTGTCAGATTTGCTCTGTTTAGCTTGCTGAATAAGACCCAGATTTGTAACCCTTTGCATACCAGCGGGGTACACAACACATTGTAGAGCAATGCGTTGCGTACCCCTCTTGCACGCAAAGGGTTAGCCTACAGACAGAAGAATTATGATTGACAGATCTATTCTCCAACATGTTCTGCAGCTGCTGAATGTTTCTGCTTTCCAAGTTACATCCAGTATGAAGTTTCACAGTAAAGTGATCTTGTGGGCTGTGAGTTAGCCAGACCTATGGATTGTATTGTCATGGTTACAGATGCCTTAGGGCTAGGATGGTCAACATGATGCCCCTACAGCTGCGGCTGGACTACAGATCCTATCATCCTTCAGCAGTCTTTGCCTGCCATAGGATGTTGGAAACTGTAGTCCAGCCACAGCTTGAGGGCCTCACGTTGACCATCTCTACTTTAGGGCCATATGCATAGAAACTAAACTGGATTAATTTGGGGAGAAACCAACTACACCACAGGAGACACAAAAAATCCCATAAATGGGGCTTTGCAATGCATTTGAGATCTCTCTAGCATTTATTAGGTCAAAAGCCCCATAAATCAGTGGTAAATGTTATATGCCCCTTATAGTGCAGTTGGTTTGCCCCTTAATTGCGTTGTGTATGTCTTTGTGCATATGGCCTTAATATGTGCTCAATTGTTTTTGGAAAGCTGCCAACATCCTTTTAAAAAGCAATTCTATCTTTAACATGTAATGTTTTTGCATTGCAACTGTTGTAATCTGTGGCTGGACAGTAGAATTTTACTAATAGAAACATTTTAGGCTATGATAACATGGGTGACATCAGCACAGTGAGGATGCTTTACATTCAGCTGTAAGCAAAGTAATGTGGGAGGTCGACTGTTTGCAGTGGTGTGTGTAACCCATGTATTTTGCAGCCTGTAGCAGCTGAAACTTTCCTGTATTTAATGCAGAGTTTATAGTAGTTGCAGCAAAAAAGAGATTTCCATGGTGCAAATAATTCACACAATGTTAACTGGCTTCCAAAAGTCATTTAACCCTTTAAGGACTAGAGGAATGTTCAACACATTAATGGGTGATATGTGTGTGTGTTTAAAGTGTTAGTAATGTCTAAAAAAAAAAAGTTTTTTGCATTTAGAAGAGCTTAAAAAGCTGAGCTAAATGCAAAAAAATGTATCTCTCAAACCACTATGGTTTAAGAGATACAGGCGTTTAAAGTTCGCTGTTTCCTACTTTACAGCTGTCAGCAGGAGATTTGTGTCGGTTGACACGGAGGCGCTTGAGAATTGCCGAGATCTCGTTACTAACAAGGAATCCCTTCATTGGAATGGTCTAAAATGTGTGCCTCCATTTTAGACCATTCCAATGAAGGAATTCTTTGTAAGTAACGAGATCTCAGCACTTCTCAAGCGCCTCCGTGTCGACCGACACGAATCTCCTGCTGACATCTTTACAGCTGTCAGCAGGAAACAGCGAACTTTAAACATCTGTATCTCTTAAACCATAGCGGTTTGAGAGATACGATTTTTTGCATTTAGCTCAGCTTTTTAAGCTCTTCTAAATGCAAAAAAACTTTTTTTTTAGACATTACTAACACTTTAACATGTGTGTTGTATGAAGAATTCCTACCTAAGTGAAACAAACCACAGACCCTCTCACCTGAAAATAACTTTTTTTTTTTTTTATTTGAAAGAGCTTTCACAATTACCTATATGTCATGTTAGCCATTTTATATAGGAAAATACAGAATGTCTTACTATACATTACATCCACTGCCCTCTGACACTTAAACCTTCTAGTTCTGGTATAGTTGATAGGGTGACCACATGTCCCGGAATGCCCGAGACTGTCTCTTAATTGAGGTCTGCATCCTGAGTCACCCCCCACCGGGACAATAAAGAGTCCCGGAATAAAGCAAATCCACCCACAGTATATTCCATTAATCCCTGTTTTGCCAGCCCACACATAGCTGACAGCTGCCACAGGCCTCCTCCTTACATAAACATATACATTATATGTGAATTTTTGGGTAATAATGAAGCTATATTGCAGTTTCCCCTCTGCTCCTGCTGCGCTGCTCTGTTGTCCTGCTCATCAACATCAGAGTGACACTCATAGCCTACCTACATCAACACGCCCCACCAGCCAATGAAAGAGGAGAATATTTGCACAATGATCCTCATTGGCTGGCTTGTGCGTGTGAGACAGCGGGACAGCAGCAGTAAGCCGGCGCTGCAGCGTATGGAGATATTGTGAGTGAGTTTCACAGGAGGCAGTGTACAGTGACAACGGAACAGCACAATCTCTTCCAAACTCCATTCTGAGAGTAAGTCTGCGCTTGATATGGTTATGGCTTTGGTCTTAGAGTACCAAGACTTTCTCTGGTACACCTGTGGTTTTTCTGCTGTTGTTGGACTACAACTCCCATTATTCTACTGTCATCATTTTCTGATGGAAGTAGTGGTTCAAACAACAGCTGGAGGGCACAAGTTGTGGCATGGCGATTGGTGGTAAACACGTCAGCCCTGGGGTATGCTGTCTTTGTCTATTCAGCGTTGACTATAACTCCCATCATCCCCAACCAGCCATGGCTAGGGATGATTTGTTTTGTACTGCATTTGATCTTGGTAGCTTATGGAATTCAAAGACCACAGTTGCAGCTGAATCTTTTGATTGGCCGAGCTGTCCATCAAGTAGTAGGCATTCTACACATCAGGTGCCATGTGTAAAAGAAAAGAGCACATTTTGGGGAACCCAACTGCACTTTGGGCCAATACAACAGCATAGTGATATTACTGAGTGTATTTAACCTCTTGAGAGGTCTCCAACACATTGGATTTATTCTGTACCATTAACTCTTTCACTTTTCATATGAAACAAGAGTGGGTAATTTGTGTCCCACCTCATATCAGGTTTGCCCACGTCTGGTATATCATGGAAAATCATATCTGTCCAAGACAGCTTGTAAACCACAGCTGCTGAAGAACCTCTTGGATGGAGATAGGACAAAGCTGCTGGCAATCACTGTGCTGCTTGGGTACAAGGCCAGGAATATACATAATTTTATGTCATGGCAGTCAATAGAAAGTTCTTCCCTAGCAGGTGTCACTGATGTAAGCTTTCGGGCAGGGACCTCGCACCCAATGTTTCACTCTACAAAGCACCTGTAACCCTGTATTGTTTAAACCTTTAAATTGTAAAGTGATGCGTACACTTGTGGCGCTATATAAGTAAACATATTCATTCATTCATAGTACGTGATCTCACACAAACAGCCACACTAGATCTGGGGAGAAGTACTCTTCTACTGTAATCTTTACAGTGTCCCTGAATGGCCGAAAGGAAATGTGGTCACCCTAATTGTTGATAATGCATGCATTGTTGACAGTGCCAGCACTGTTAGCATGATCTAATCTAAATAACTCAAAAACTAGTTTCCTAAATAAGCAATGGATAATACAACATACAGGTATTGTTTTTCCAAAATCAACAATTGTTTTTAGGTGATAGCTCCTTTAAGAGACTATACGTATTGTTCTCAGGTGAACATGATTGGGTTTAAGTGTAAGAGACAACTTTCATGTTATTCCAAGTCAGCTTTATGGGAACAGGAATAGTGGCTAGCTAGGCTGTGGGGTTTCACAGTTCTGGTTTGGTTTCTACTAGTCAAAAGGTAAATGTTTATATATACAACATGTATACACTTAACTTGTATGTGCGTTATGTGTTTAACCAACACTAATAGTCAGAGAAAGGCAGGGCAACTTCATACCTCCCAACATTTCAAATGGCCAAAGAGGGACACTTTTGTTTTAGGGGGTGCTGTTGGAGGTGTGGCTAGTGCGTGGGGCATTACCAAGAATGTTTAGGTTATTTTAAGACCTATTGACACCTCTTTGTGTAACAATAAATTATTTAGAACAAGACCAGAGTATTTTATTTACACAGACTAATTTATAAACACATATACTGATGTTTATACAAACATTAATGCGTTTTATTGCTGTGGAGCACTTTGATACACTTATATACACACCACACAGTCTGATCTCCTAAAAAGAGGGACATCAGGGTGGGAAAGAGGGACAGGGGGATTTGGGTCTCAAAGAGGGACTGTCCCTCCTAAAGAGGGACACTTGGGAGGTATGCAACTTGAAGCCCTCCAGCTATTGTGGGCTATAATTCCCATGACAAGTATTGTAGTCCTCAACAGCTAGAAACGGAGACTGGCCAAAGGGCCTGCAGCACAGGTGGGCAGCTTGTGGCTCTCCAAACGCTGATTGACTGCAACTCCCATTATACCCAGACAGCCAATGGCCTGCTGAGGATGATGGGAGATGCAGTCCAACAACTTCTGGAGAGTCATATCCCCCTCCTCATATACAGACTAGTGCAGCTGACCACGATATAATTATATCTACATATTAATTTATTTTACCATATATATATACACATAACGACCCTTTATAAATGTGCTTGGTTACAGTTATTAGGACACAGTGTTTAACAGAATAGTGGAGAAATTCTGAGAAAAACAAACTGCATCATAAGGGATGCATAGGTTCTCAAAAACCCTCATGTTACCTTTGGTTTGACTTAACATTACTAAGCCCTTTAGTGTTAGTGTTTATTTATATTAAATATTATTAATAGTGAGAGAGATTGGTCCGTTTGCCTGCACAAGAGATGGACAATCTGTGGCTCTCCAGCTGTTGTACTCCCATCATTCTCAGATGGCCAGAGTTGTAATTAGAGATGGGCAAAACGTGTTTTTTTTTTCTTGTGGGGAATTTCTATTAAAAAAAACAAAAAAAAAAACACATGCTTTCCTGTGAGAACTTTGCCATTTTCTGCCTATGCCCAAGAATTCCTGCAGCTATGTGGACTCAGTGTGTGGTTCTAGGGCTAACAGTTCAGTTGGATGATATGGGATGACTGGGAGGTCAGCATTTATGGTCCTGTGGCTACCAATGCAGCAGAAAAGCCTTGAAGATCAATATATGTGGGTCTATGGCTACCATAGAACAAGGGGGGGGGGGGGGGGGGTCAGCATGCATGTTTCTATGGCTACCAGTGCAGAGGGACAAGGTTGCTGGTTGGTATACATTGTTCTAAATCTACCATTGGACAAGGCTGGGCTTGTGAGCCATCTGTTTCCAGACAACAGCTCCCATCATTCCTTGCCAGACTGCTGCCAGAAAATGATGGGAATTGCAGTCTGGAAGCAGCTGGAAGGCCTCCTGTTGCCCATTATACTCCAAACTACTGTGGGACAAGGCTGAGGGTCAGTAAACGTGGTTTTATATCTACCAGTGATGTGAGACCAGGCTGCAGAGGTCAGTATGTGGTTTTATGGCTACCAGTACAGTGGGATAAGGCAGGGTGGGTCAGGTCGGGTTAGTATGTGCTGTTCTATAGCTATGGTGATCAGGAGTTGGCTCAAAAAAATGCCACAAAGAAATAGTGATCTGACCCAACACACAGCAGACTTATATAACGAGGCACTCAACTAGACTAAAAAAAAAAAACACATAAATAATGACTATTAAACAATATAAAATCACAAAAAGTACCTAAAAAAACAGTTGAAATCACAATACATGAATAATCTCCTACAAATAGACAATAAAAAGATAACTCTCGTGATGGCTACAAACAGATTGTAAAGTGCAAATAATATAAATAAGCTACATGAAATCCATGGTTTTGGATCCGATAAGGTGATATGCATTGGTTCTCTGGTGATATTATAAGCTTACACACACACACACACACACACATATATAAATACACACATACACTCACACACAAACGCACACCTGCACATTCACACATATACATACATACTCGCACACACACAAATACAGACACACACAAATGCTCATACACATACACAAACATAGAAATGCAGACACATAAATACACACGCATGTGCTTGAGTGTGTGCGTGTGTATTTGTGTACATGTTTGTGTATTTACACGCATGCACACACACATATGACTACACAATGCAAACACACACAGATATATACATTTGTGCATGCACATATGCAAAAGTACACACATGCACATACATATATGCACGTGCATAAAACCAAATATAAATACACACATGTAAGCACATACATAGACACAGACATATATACACTTACAAACACACATACATATATACAAACACATATACGCATACTCTGTATTTTTCCTCAGAGCATACCTCCATTTACATTTACTCGCCCACCTTAACCTTCTGGGTGCTAGAAAGGCCTCCAACACATTCAAGAGATTCATCTACTTTTTTCAATTCATATTATAATTTCTTTCCATAATGTGTAGTGGAGTTGAGGCCCACACATACTGTTCATGTCACTGTCTTACAGTCTAGTGCAACTGATTTAAGGTTCAGTACTATTACATTAGTAGTTAGTATAGAAACCCTTTATATATGTGTTTAGTAACAAGATGTTCAAAAGAACAGGAGAGCAATTCTGGGGTAAACTTAACCTTTCAAGCATTTGTGGAATGAAAAGATCCCTGGTAGTTTGATTTTGTTCCCTTTTGATTTGCTTCCGAATTGCTTCACTTTTCTTGTGTGCAAAAGGCCCTAAAAAGTATAAAAGGAGGCAATTTCACTCTTTGTGTGGTGTTTGTGACAAGCTTTGCAGTTTGACCTATTCATAGCAAAAACTGTGTCAGTACATAATTATAAATGGAGAAAAAACATGATCGTCCATGTTTTGTAACTGATTTAGCTTTATTATAATTATTATGAGTGATCTGACTACTATTTTGATATAATACTATTAAAACTTTTTAGTACCAGAGGGGTGAGCAATGCATTGCACAGCCCTTTGTCACTCAAAGGGTTAAATTGGTTCTGCTTCTTTGTGCCTCCTTCTTGCTTTGTTCAGCGAGATTTAACCTTGTATAAGTGGGTAATGTTGTGGATTTTCAGATGCCTGACACAGCACTATATGCAAGGCAGGGACACTTATGCAATATATAATCACACACTGTTGTGTGGGTTTAGTGGTTACATGCACCAGAGAGGATGTGTATATTAAATGTCAGCTCTTATACCTTACAAGGGGAGTACTTGTGTCATTAAACTTAAAGGGTTAGTAATGTCTAAAAAAAAAAAAAAAAAAGTTGGCTCGAATGCAAAAAAACATATCTCTCAAGCTGCTATGGTTTGAGAGATACATGCAAACCAAGCACATGTTTTAGACCATTCCAATACAGTCATTAGTTGTCAATAAAGCGATTGCGGCTCTGCCGCATAGCCTCCGTGTTGGCCGACACGGATCTCCTGCTGACAGCTTTACAGCTGACAGCAGGAAATCACTAACTTTAAATGCATTTATCTCTCAAACCATAGCGGTTTGAGAGATATTTTTTTGCATTCAAACCAACTTTTTTTTATTCTTCAAAATGAAGAACAGGTTTTTTTTAGACATTACTAACCCTTTAGAGCGGAACTACCACATTTTAACAACTGTAGCTTCAGTAACTCTGCATCTGGGAATTTGTGGAGTTTTTTTTTTTTATCTGCAGTCGGTTTGCTCCAGAATTGCACCTGTCCTGTTTCTTGAATACCACCTTATGTTCACCTAAAGCGGAACTACCACATGTTAACAACTTTAGCTTCAATAATGCCGCATCTGGCTACTAGCTGCTTAGTAGTGCTAGTCGACAGAATTATTACCTTGTAAAGGAGAAATAACGATTCTTCCCTGGCTTACAGGCAGGATGGATGTTGCCCTAGTGACGTCCACGCGCCTGCTCTGTCAGTCCCTTCCGGAGCCGAACGGCTCCTAGCAACACTTCCTATAGCCTGCTGGGACTGACAGAGCAGGCGCGCGAACGTCACTATGGCAAGATGTCCGCGATCCGTCCTGCCTGTCAGCTGGAGAATAATGGCTATTTCTCCTTTACAAAGTAATAATTCTGGCGACTAGCGCTGCTAAGCAGCTAGTCGCCAGATGCGGAGTTATTGAAGCTAAAGTTGTTAACATGTGGTAGTTCAGCTCTAGGTGATCATAAGGCGGTATTCAAGAAACAGAACAGGTGCAATTCTGGAGCAAACTGAATGAAGATTTTGAAACAGTGAATGCAGCGAAACATTGAATGCTGGAGATGTCTTCTGAGTATTGCTTAGCAATGTATTGGAGAACACGATAACATTCACTGGTATAAAACCCCCATGGAATTCACTGGGAATTTTCATTTCTCCCCCACAATGGAGTTGGCTTGCTTCTTTAGCTTACTGTATACAGCCCAGAGTATTTATATCTAACCCTTCTCTAAGCCCAAGGGGTTCAAACAGTGATTCTCACCTCAAATGCTCAGGACACACCAACAGGATATCCCTAAATTAATCATAGGTATCTTAGTCATGCTGTTACACTGATTACTCAGCTGCTATTAAGCAAGGATATCCTGTAAACCTGGCCTGTTTGCTTTCTGCAAGGACTAACTTTGGGAAACACTGGGTAAAGCTTTCAGTTACATGATTAAATGGAATAAAAAACGTGTTGTTCCCCCCAAATCAAGTGTAGGAAGAGGCCTGAACCTACTGTTATTCTGTTGGGCTGGTGAGATCAGAGTGTAGGTGGGCAGTGGGGGAGCTGAGGGTGGAACAATCCAGGACTCAGCAGCCCCTTTTGTTGACAATTACTTTGGGGGCAGACAAAGAATGGTTAAATTGGCAAGGGCTCCTAAATTGCTGAACCCCATGTAAGCTTCATCTCCTGCAACCCTGACCATTACTCTCTTGAAAAGCACCGTTTTCAGCATTCAATGACAGGAAAAGGTTTTCTCTTTATATGCCACAGATGCTGTTATCTAAAATGGTTATCACTAAATGAAATTAGTACCACTAAACTTAATAAACACCAGATTAAACTTCATTACACTGCGTTTTTGTTTTCTGAACTTATGCACTGTGGTAAATATATGTATAATCTTAACCCTTCAAGTGCAAAGGTTTGTGCAACGTATTGTGGAGCAATAATTTAGACATCCCCACTCAGAAGGATAACGATAACAGGATGGCATTAATGTAAGCAGCTCAGTGATTGTTCCTGACCTCAATAAGCTTCATAAGCTTCATATGAGCATACAACATTAACACTTAGAGCTGCCCTCTCCAGACTTCACTGACCCTCTCTGTGACACTCTACACAGGATAAACAGGAGGATGTCAGACTGAAATCTTGCTGGAACAGTGTACAGCCCATGACAGTATACAGATGGAGCATGATGTAATCCAAATGTATCATTTTTATTACTTTTTAATCAGCATATAGCCTAACCCTTTGAGGGTATATGGCTTTTCATTCAATAGTAGATGAAGACTCACATGACTGTATTCCCACAGGAGGAAATGAAAATTCCCAGTGTTTTAAGCTGGTATGTTAACTCCTTGAATAATAGAGACGTTTTCTATGCATTGGAGACATCTCTAGCATAAGGAGTTAAAACACCCACTCAAGTCAAAGAGAATTTGGAGAATTGTGTCCCAGTGGTGCAGTTAGCTGGCCCCACAACTGCACCACTTTATGCAGTCCACAGTGCTTTATTGCCATGGTAATAGTTCTTGATCCTTTACATTCATCATCCTGTTAATATAGACAATATTTATAATATGGAGAATTCACATTTTCCTGGTGTACACATCCCACGTTTTTCAGCAACTGAGTCATACTGGTGTGCCAGTGAATAACCAAGTCTTTCCTCTCTGTAGCTGCTTTTGAGGATCGTTCATATTCCTCTATATCAGTGGTTCTCAACCTTTCTAGTGCCGCAACCCTTTGATAAAATTTCCCAAGTTGTGGGGACCCCTATGAGTAAAATTATTTTAGTTGCTCCTCCATCGCTGTAATTTTGCTACTGTTATATTACAAAAAAACTATTTTCTGATGGTTTTAGACAGGGGTCAAGTCCTGGGAAAAGAAGTGTGGGAACTCACCCAAGATTTCCCCTGCCCAAAATAAATATATATATGGCTCACGTCAAGATTGTCTCTCTCTTACATGTGTGTGTATCATTGCATATATAAGTGTGTCTATCTCACTCTATGTATGTCAGTGCATGTGTGTGGGAGTTTCTGTGTCTATATGTGTGTATGTCTGTTGCATGTGTCTTTGTCTCTATCACTGTTGCATGCATTCACACACATCCCCCATCATCGCCACATTGCCCTCATTTTTCCCCCCCATCAGCTCCAACTTGCCCCTCATCTCCTTATTGCCCTCACATTCACATTACCCCCATCATCTCTATATTGACCCATGAGCTCCAGCTTGCCCCCTCATCTCCATATTGCCCTCACATTGCCCCCATCAGCTCCACATTGCCCCATCAGCTCCAACTTGCCCCCTCATCCCCATATTACCCTAACATTGCCCCCATCAGCTCCAGCTTGCCCCCATCATCTCCAACTTGCCCCCATCATCTCCATATTGCCCCCATCAGCTACACATTGCCCCCATCAGGTCCACATTGCCCCCCCCATCAGTTCCACATTGCCCCCATCATCTCCATTTTGCCCCTCATCAGCTCCAACTTGCCAACATCAGCTCCAACTTGCCCCCCATCATCTCCACATTGCCCCCATCATCTCATATTGCCCTCACATTGCCCCCCATCATCTCCATATTGCCCCTATCGGTTTTTGAGTGCCAGTAAAAAAAACATTACCTGTTGCTGTTGCCTGTCCTTGGGATGAGTGACGTGACGCGACGATGCGTTGCATTCTGGGACCACTGCGATGCTGTGTATTGGAGCTTCTCCTCTCATTCAATGCGGCAGTTCCACGGGCCCCAGTCCTTCCATAAAAAACATACTTCCGGTTTGACATATCTCGGGAGCCAATGGAACTGCTCCACTGTATTATAAATGTGAATTGGAGGCATCACGTTGCTACTCTGGTGCACTTGTCCAGGCCTCCGATTATCCACTCAATGAAAAGTATAAGGGCAAGCTACCCTAGTGGCTGGGGGCGGGGCATCCAAACGAAACCCCTGCTAGTGGAGCCCTGATTTTAGGCGACCCCTGGCAAATCGTCATTCGACCCCTGGCGGGTTTGCGACCCACAGGTTGAGAACCGCTGCTCTGTATTGTATATGCTGGTGAGATTGCTCAATTGGTTAAGGCACCAGCTATAGAACCACAAGGTCACAGGTTCTAGTCCCAGCAGGGTCAACGCCGCCTCTCATCCTTCTGAGGTAGATAAATGAGTACCATTAAATTGGGTAATAATATCTATACCCCCAGGACATACTTGAAAACGAGAGACAAACTTAATGTATCCTTCCTGGTAAAATACTGTGATATTATTATATAAGAACACTAAAATTACAATATGGAATAGCATGTTATCCTTTTGAGTCCAGAGGGGTACGCAATGCATTGCACTCAAATGGTTAAAACGTTCACATATGTAAAAGTTGTACTTGCTCTGTTTTTAAGCAGTTTGGGGGGAAAGCAGTTTTCCTTTGCACACCTCAGTCTACATTCTGCTGTGTAATACGTATCAGGAAGTGGACTGAAATAAAAATGTTATATGCCAATAAGTCATCCCCAATTCATTGTTTGTATCCTTCTAATCATGAAAATAGTGTAGTAAAGTTTGTGATATCATAACTTCGTATTGGTCTTACAAGCAAAATGGGATCTGTGCGCCTGCGCTGTCTGTCCCTGCACTGCACCTTACGATTCCAGCACATGGGATATAATTTTATGTTCTATAAAGATATAGAATGAATATAACCATACGTCTTGAAACATACTCTTTCATACAATAGCAAGTTGTACTTTATCAGCAAGTCTAATGTGTAACATCTTTCCAAATTGATTAACATTGTTTTTTCTGCACTTGTCATAGGAATGTACATTTTCCAGCTAGATTGCTCTGTATGATTTTGACTTAGGGTTTTCTACATTGTTTCACTACAATTTACTTTATTGCAGTGTCCCTGCAGCACTGTGTGCAGTGTATGTTGTAGACTTTTTCTGCTCATGATTAGAAAAACATTGATTTTCTGTCCCTACTTTCACAGTTTCTGATAGCAATCTTTCTGGAAACAGGTTGTGAGAGTTCCCTGTCACAGGGATAACCCTTTGAGTGCCAGAGGGGTATGTAACTCATTGCAAAGCAATGCATTATGTACTCCTCTGGCACTCAAAGGGTTAAAGAGAGGGGAAAAAAGTTGCAGATAAAAACAAAAAAAAAACTAAAATAAATTAAAGTATAGGCAATTTGACCTCACTTATTAGGAATTTGTAGAATATGTAAAGGCAAAATGTAGACTGACTGTCACAGTCATCTACAATGCCTTGTGTTCCTTTTTTTCCCTAAAAAGTATTTTTTATTTAAAAATCCTCAGAAAAAATACAAAAATAAGTACAAAGTCAGGACATATAAAGCATTGGATGCGTTGGCTGACAACATTGTAACCTGTTAAACAGGTTAGATTCATATAACTAAACACAAGTGGGGAGAAAGGGCTACAAACAACAAAAAGCAAAATACAAAAAAGTGGTCTTTTTATCACAATTGGATTGTATGTAAATCACCTAGATGAAGTGTGTTGGGTATGTATAATCTACATGATTACAGTTATGGATTTTGAATTTGAGACTCAGCTCTAATTTCTTGTATAAGCATGGGAGAATGCCCTAAATGCCTTTTGGAGATTGCTTATGGAGTATACTATTTATGAATGGTTCACATGGACCTCAAAAAGTGAAGCCTGAAAGGCAGGGATAGGCAAAGTATGGCCCATGGCCTGATTTCATGTGTCCCTTAGTTCTGGCTGGCTGTACAAAACAACATTTCTGTTATTCCTGGAAAATATAACTCCTGGCTTTCTATTCAGAGGTTAGAATGATACATTTATCACAAAGCGTGTGATTTACACAGTGTCTCATTCTAGCAGTTCAGAGAAACCAGAGCTAATATTGTCTGTGCAGCTGTGGGATCAGTTGCCCTAGGTAAAGCCAGACTTAACTCTGATATTTTTCATTGATACCTCAGTTAGTCTTCACTCACAGTGGTGATTTGTTTGATGTGTTGAAATAGAATATAAAAGCACATAAACACTTGAATGCAATTGGCATTTTTAAAGCATCTTGAATCACGTTTCTTTACTTTCCCCTCATAATGCGTAACTTTGGCTTAAAAATTGTGGCTATACCATCAAGCAATAATCATGTCAAGATGTGATAACACACTGTCAGACCAAAAGCTGCAGTACGATCTGTTACCTAGTGACTTGTGCAAGTTTTTAAGCAGTGCAAATGATCCCATATGATACAGGAATACTAATTACATGTGTTTTTTGGGGGGTGGACTTATGAAGGTCATGAATGGTGCAGGGGTGTTAGTCAAGGGATGTATTCATAATAAAATAGGAATTTAATGCTTGTACTCCTCATCTTATAAAAGAAATTAAGATATTACTAACCCAATGTTTTGGCTCCCTGGGAAGCCTTTGTCAATATAAAGAAAGGAGAAGGGCGCCCAATAGTGCAAGATTATCTACAACAATAATATATATAGAATAATGATGAATACTCACAATTGGAGTGGTCAGCTCAATAACTGCTGACTACCATGCATTCAGAGAGAATAAGCCCTTCTCTGCTCGGGAACCACATACACAGGATACTCAGCACGGCTCCACTTTCAGGCTGTTCTCAAACACTCTACTTTCTGAGATGTAGAGCGAGAATCCCTCACTTCCAGTACCGCCCCTAACTCTTGGCACCTCAAAGTAATCTTGCACTATTGGGCGCCCTTCTTTCTTCTTGCTTCTGCATGGTTGATTGTTCTTGGGGGAGAAATTCATGAAGGTGCTGCCTGTCGGATAATAGTGGATTACAGATTTGCTGATTTGGGGCAGTTATAACAATCCCCATAAGTATTTTAGCTGTTTCCCATGTATGTGTAGGAACAGCAACTAATCTCGTGAGTATAACTCACTTGAGTGATCGGTGGAGGTTCTAATATTCTATCTGGTTCAACACAAGAGGCAACTCCTTTTCGCTTTCTCCCCATTTTCATCTGCAGATTTGTTGATATAAAGTCTCTCCAGTGAGCCAAAACATTGAGCAATTAAATCTTAACTGCTTTTTGTATGGCGAGGTATACAAGTACCCATTTCCTGTTAGATCTCTCTGTTTTGGAGTTGTGGAGCACTATTGGTCTGTCTGTCCACATACAAATACAAGTGCAATATGCATGCAGCCATCCTCATTCATTTTGATGAATGTGACCCTCATGCTAAAATAATTGTCCACCCCTGCTGTAGGGAGTGTGTCCGTTCAGCTCAGGCAATGTGTGTGAGTGTGTTAAATAATTTTCTTGTGTATGATACATTAGCTAGCCAGTTTTATAAGATTGTTTTAAGCTCAATGATCAATATATGATAAAGACAAATATGTTTACATTAACCCCTTAAGGACTCATGATGTGCCAGGACCATCATGGGTAAACTTGCCATAAGGACCCACAACGGTCCTGGGATGTCATGGAATTCAGGGCTCCCTGCACAGCTGCATATACTGTCGGCTGCACTGCCCATGCATTTTGATTTCTTTGGATCTACAGTTGTAGTCAACATTATTGCCACCCTCAATATTTTGTATATCATGGCCATCTCCAAAGACCTTGGCATCCCTGTTTCAACAGTTTACAATGTTATTAAGAAGTTTGCTGCTCGTGGAACTGTCAAGATCCTCTCGGGACATGGTGACAAGAGGAAAATTGATGAGGGGAGTCTTCCAAGGTTGGTGCGAATGTGGAAAAAACACAATGTAAGACATTAACACAGCTTAAGTCTGACCTGGAGCAATGTGGAGTGATGGCTTCAACCCGTACCATATGCTGCACACTAAACCAAGAAGGGTGTTATAGGCGAAGGGCAAGGTGGACCCCACTGCTGAAAGCAAAACATAAAAAGGCGAGACTGATCTTTGCCAAAACTTACCTAGCGAAACCACAGTCATTAAAGGAAAATGTTTTATGGATAGATGAAACCAAATTAGAGCTCTTTGGCAATGCAGAACAGTGATAAGTTTATAGCAGACAAAATGAAGCTTATAAGGAAAAGAACACCCTATGTACAGTTAAATGTGGTGGAGAATCTGTAATGATGTTGAGCTACTTCGCTGCCTCTGGTACAAGAAATGTTTGGAGGCTGTCATTGTTGCCAAGGGTTGTGCAACCAAATATTAGGGAAGGGTGCCTTTAATGATGTCCAGGTCATATTTTATGTTGCTTCTGTGAAATCACTTCATGCCAGTTGAAAAGGCATATTCTTTGTTGAATATCTTTGAACATCACATCAAAATATTCTGATAATACAAATGTAAAATAACAAACAAAATTAATATCTTGTAATACCTTTTTTATTGGACTAACAGAATTTTGGATACACAAGCTTTCAGGATAAACTCCCTTTCTCAAGTCTGAAGCATTTCTGAGCACAAGGATACATAATTCACAGTTATAACAGTTAAAACAGTTAATACATTGAATTCAAAGCTGTGTTGTTTGCTGGGGTTAACTCCCTGAGTGCCAGAGGGGCATGCAACGCACTGCTTTGCAATGAGCTGCGTACCCCTCCAGCACCCAAAGGGTCAACACAGCGGGACTGCATATATTAAGAATGCTACAATGCCAACAATTCAGTATGTGAATGCAGGCTTATATACAATTTGTGCCCATATAGATATATACATATACACACACATATATATATATATACATATCTCCCAACATTTCAAATTGCTAAAGAGGGACACTTGTGTTTTAGGGGGTGTGGCTGGTGGGCATGGTTGGTGGGCATGGCTGGTGGGTGGGCATTATCGAGAGTTTTTAGGCTATTTCATGACCTATTGACACCTCCTTGTGTAACCTAATAAATGATCTATAACAAGACCAAAGTATTTTATTTACACAGAATCATTTATAAACACATATACCGACGTTACACAAACAATAATGTGAATTTTATTGCTGTAGAGAAGTATATACACACCACACAATCTGATTTCCTAAAAAGAGGGACAACAGGGTGGGAAAGAGGGACAGAGGGATTTGGGTCTAAAAGAGGGACTGTCCCTCCTAAAGAGGGACACTTGGGAGGTATGTGTGTATATATATATATATATATATATATATATATATATATATATATACACACGTACATACACATACATATATACACATACATACATACATATACACACACATCTAAATGTTGATTTGGTTTTCCTATCCCACTATCAAAGTTTCACATCTAAATGTTGGTTTGTGTTTCCTATCCCACTATCAAAGTTTCACATGAACCCTGTATCATTATCTTACTCTTCTTATATATCCACATGTTAACATACATTCTAATGACAGGTTTCATATTATTATTATCATATTAAGTATACATACTGACATATGCTTTCCCATACTTTTATACATGCAGGCGTATATATGAAGGTGGACTATTCTATATGTATATATGGGTTTATGTGCATGTATATACGTGTGGGTATGCATGCATGTATGTATGTATGCGTTTATTTATATGTACTGGTACATATATATAGATACTTATGTATAGATATATGTTTTAGTATGCATTCCGACATATTGTATGTACATATTTAGGTATATGCATTTATGTATATGTATGTGTCCACATGTATGTGTTTATATGTATATGTGTATATGCTACATACATGTATATTTGTGTCCAAATCTGCAGAGTTGAGAGCACAATCACAGAAAAAATAATAAAGAGAAACGGAGAAAAAAAGTGCTCTAAGCGTAGTATCTTTAATAAACATAAATACAAAGAAAGCAGGACAAAAAAGCCCCCCTTCTCCCCATGCACTTACAAGATGCCCGTCTTGGGCTGTAGCATAGAGTTTTTGGATATTATTTTATACCAGGTGGGAGATGAGATCCATACCACCAATTACCGTAAAAATGTGGATTCCAATAATTATCTGCATGCCAGAAGTGGTCATTATAAAAATTGGATCAACAATATCCCATTTAGCCAATTCCAACGAATAAAAAGGAATTGTAGTACAGAACAGGAACTCCAAAAAGAAGCAAAGATCCTTCAACAGAAGTTTCATGAAAAAGGTTATGATAATAAAGTAGTACAACAAGCTTTAGATCAAATCTTGAATATTGATAGAAAAGCTCTTTTACAATATCAAGATAAAAATAGAAAGAAGTTTTCACAACCTTCTGTCCCTTTGTTTATTACCAATTATAATCACAAAGCATTACAAATCAAACAAATAATCAGTAAACATTGGCATGTGTTAATGCAAGATCCTATTTTAACCCCTTAAGGACCGGACATTATGGGACATTTCCGTCCCATAACGTCCGCATAGGGGCACGTTGACGGGCCGGTACACGTGACCTGTCACGTGTATCGGCGCGTCATTATGGGGCTTGAAATAGATCGCTCCGATCTTGGAGCGGTCTATTTCATGCCCCATTTTTACTTACAGCGCTCCCGGAAGAGCGCTGTAAGTAAAATGTACGTGACGTACCAGGACCGTCAAGGGTCTTTCAAGAAAGTTTACCCTTGACGGTCCTGGTACGTCAAGGGTCCCTAAGGGGTTAAAGGAAGAGCTAGGGGATAAACCCAAAGTTGTTTTTCGTAGAAATACAAATCTAGCTAATTATGTATCCCCTAGTGACATCACATATAAACTATTCCCCCCAAGAATTAATAAAACCTTTTTACCTCAGATTAAAGGTATGCATAAATGTGGAGTTAAAGGCTGCACCACATGTACACATTTAGAAAAACCCAAAACTTTGAGTTTTCAATGTTCTACTACTGGTAAGACCTATACCATAAAAAAATTTATAAATTGTCATTCCACCTATATTGTTTACTTGATTACTTGTGAGTACCTACAATATGTACCAAAAGAAAACTTAAAACTAGGTTATCTGAACACCTAATGAATATAAAAAATGGATTGGAAACACACAATCTATCAAAACATTGCAAATTAGCTCACAATTGTAAACATGACAATTTAAAAGTATTGGGCATTGAACACGTGACCCTAAATCACAGAGGGGGTAATAGAATGTTAAAATTAAGACAAAGGGAATCCTTTTGGATCTACACATTGAAAACAATGGATCCACTTGGTTTGAATATTGATTTTGATTTTACAGCTTTTTTATAAAACATTAACTATATTATTTTAACTATAACACTGTAGCCTTTGTTTTTAATAATTTTTTTACAAGATACCTTTTTCTCTTTGGAAGAAGATTTTTATTATGGTTTGATATGCTTTTTATATCATTATGTCTGCTTTTTACATTTTTTTCTGTATTCATGAGATAAATATATTCCTCACTATGGGTTAATACAATACACAATAAAATTATGTAAATAAGTTTTAATGCTAAGCACCAAAGGAGATCGGTAGAACAATATTAATCACTCACATTTATTACTTACACACTCCTAGATTCCACGAATTACATTTAACATGTCATTCACCTTTTTATAAATATTTCACCTTACTTTTATCACAACCAAATATTGTAGTATTGCACCAAGAACAGCACATATCATCTGCAGTCACAACAGATAATTGCCATTTGTGTCATTTTACCAGTAATAATTATTTATTAATAGTCTTCTAAATTGAACTGTGTATGTTTTTTAATGATTGTCTTTGTATGTTTTCATTGGAGCAATGTATAAATAGCAGGGCATAAGCCTGTTCACATTCTTTGCTTCCCCTGATGAAGTGGATCCACGATACGCGTTGGGCATTGACTTCCCCTCCCCCTGCACGTATTGTACAGGGTCCCGCCCTGCCCCCTGTGTGTGTGTGTGTGTGTGTGTGTGTGTGTATGTGTGTGTATATAAATATATTGTATGGGTATATGTATATGCCTATATGTATGTGTATGTATGTATGTGTGTGTGTATATGTATGTATATATATATATATATATATATATATATATATATATAAAACGTGTGTGTGTGTGTTTATGTATGTGGGTGTATGTATGTGTAAGTGTGTATGTACATATGCATGTGTGCATGTATGTGTATGTATTTGTGTATATATGTATATTTGTATGTATGTGTATATGTATATATATATATATATATATATATATATATATGTGTGTGTGTGTGTGTATGTGTATATATATATATATATATATATATATATATATATTTATATGTGTGTATGCATATGTATGTGTGTGTATTTGTATGTGTGTATGTACATGTGCATGTATGTATGTGTGTGTGTGTGTGTGTGTGTATGTATATATATATATATATATATATATATATATATATATATATATATATATATATATATATATATATGTGTGTATGTATGTACAATTGTGACATGGGATGGAGGCACTCACTCTTAATAATCTTTAAATGCCCAGGTGCACGATCCTCAAAACATAGATAAGGATTTAAGAAAAGGGAGGCAGCACCAGTGGGTCTTATAATAGAAAATTTAATAGGCAACTGTGCATATACAGGGTCAACGTTTCGGTCCTTTACACGGACCTTTATCAAGACCATTTTAACAGCAACAATGGCGTTTATTTATAGACATGCATAGAAACTTACTCATGGCCTGCGGGAAGATGTTGACGTCAGTACGCATGCCCGACGCCAACTACCCACAGCCAATGATGTTACAGTTCAAGAAACAGTATAATCAATTAAAAAAAGGCGTTACATCGTCTGCATTGCTTAATAAGTTAAACGGAACCAGAGACGTACTAAGAAGGACTTTCAAGCATGAGCTATGACAGCAAAAATGTGAATCATGTTTTAATTAAAGATAACATGTAACCCAAAAGGCGCGTTTGTGGAAATTTAATAGCCAAGAGTCGAGGGAAAGAACAATATTTGGCAGCATTGCTGCAATATATTAATCCGGGGCAAACAGACATGCTGAAGCGTGAACACTATATTTAACTCTCTGTATTCAAGTATGTACGATATAGTCACAGAATCTACATAGCGATTCGCGTGAAGACGTCCACACCTAGGTAAATGAAAAGTAAATCCGTGTGTCACGAAATATGTCCAGAAGTACAATCAGCAATGATATCCAGGGTCAATGAAATAAATGTATTCTAGTCAAGCAGACCGCTGTTATGTTGGCAATATAGGGGAAACATGATCCATAATAAAAAAATATGTATACGCTGAAATTCAAATGGCTTCAGTAATGTGTATACTTTGAAAATCTGTAAGTCGCTAATCAGCTAACAAGCATCCTAGCAAAAGTTTTATGCAGTCAACCCGAGACTAAACTTGATACAGTCCATTAGAAACTCAACTTGTATAATGTTAAACAACGAACACAATCACAGAATAAGAAGATTAATGTGAGACAAACCAGCTCATAGAGATCAACAGGTCTAGATATCGAAAATATAATTCAGTGTGCCTAGTCCTGTTACAGGGGGATGTTGATGGCAATACCCTATTTGGGATCAATGCCCACCTCATCCTGGAGGGGCTCACTCTGGATCATTAAATGTACCAATTGTGTCGGGAGGGTAATGATGCAAGGGACTGGTCCAAATGTAGACAGAACAGTCCAGTGAGCCCAGTCCTATTATAGGGGGGTGTTAATGGCAACACCCAATAGTATTTGGGATCTACGCCCACCCCACCCTGGAGGGGCTCACATTGGACCATGAGTTGTTCAGTTTCATTATGGAGGCAGAAATGAAGAGGTCAGTTATAATGAAGATACTCATGACATGTAGTCCTATAATGGGAGGGTGTTTGGTATGGCAACACCCTAAAGGGGATCTATTCCCACCTCTCCCTGGAGACATGTCAGAGATCATAACATAATTAGATACAAGATGCTGTACCGGGACAAAAGATTCGACTCTCTATATTCTAGGAGGTCTACTATCCCAATATACAAGTCAATAGAAGCATGAATACTTAGTTTTGTCATTAAGGCCTCTTGGAATGAGCGTATTGAGTCTGTGTATCCAACGTTCCTCCCTCTGCATCAATTTTTTATTTCTATCTCCTCCTCTATGCAGTTTAGGCTGATGGTCTATGAGCATGTATTTGAGGTCGGCTAGAGTATGATTTGTAATAAAATGTTTAGCTACAGGTTTGTCACTTTGGCGTGTTTGAATGGCTTGTCTAATAGTTGTGCGATGATTGGCAATTCTCTCCTTAAAAGGTGTAATTGTCTTGCCAATATACATCAGACTGCAGGGACAAATGATAAAATAAATGACAAATTTACTGGTAAATTTACGTGTAAAGGACCGAAACGTTGACCGTGTATATGCACAGTTGCCTATTAAATTTTCTGTTATAAGACCCACTGGTGCTGCCTCCCTTTTCTTAAATCCTTGTGTATGTATGTATGTATGTGTGTGTGTATATATATATATATATATATATATATATATATATATGTGTATGTATATATCTATATGGGCACAAGTTGTATATAAGCCTGCATACACATACTGAATTGTTGGCATTGTAGAATTCTTAATATATGCAGTGCCGCTGTGTTGACCCTTTGGGTGCCTGAGGGGTACACAGCTCATTGCAAAGCGGTACGTTGCGTGCCCCTCTGGCACTCAGGGAGTTAACCCCAGCAAACAACACAGCTTTGAATTCAATGTATTAACTGTTTTAACTGTTATAACTGTTATAACTGTGAATTCTGTATCCTTGTGCTCAGAAATGCTTCAGACTTGAGAAAGGGAGTTTATCCCGAAAGCTTGTCAATCCAAAATTCTGTTAGTCCAATAAAAAAGGTATTACAAGATATTAATTTTGTTATTTTACATCTACATCACTGGACTAATACAGCTACAATCTTAACTCTAATAACACAAAGTAGGTACACTTCTGAAGATTTTGTACATCATGTACAAAACATTCAAGGGTGCCAATAATGTTGACCACAACTGTATATACATAGTGTGTGATTTTATATAATGATTCTCGTAAATACCTAGATGTATTTGCTTTTAGTCTCCTATATAAATTATGTAATATATCTTCTACAGTATAGGTGTACAACCTATGGCCTTTGGGCCGCATGCAACCCACAGCTGTACAGGATGCGGCCCGCTGTTGCTGACTGACAGGAACCAAAGTGGCTCCTAGCAGTCAGACTGGACTAATATGTAGCGAGTACTTGCAGGTCCGTCCTATTAAATTAATTGAAAATAGACTGGTGCTTAGATTTAAAAGATGCTGGCAGGATCCCCCACGATCCAAACCAGTTTATTTCTTCTTTGGAGCTCAGTCAGGGTTTGCATTATATGATGACATCATCACAATCAGACAATCCCGAGAAGAGAAGGCGGCACTGTGGGTCCTGAAGGTGGTTTGGTGGGAGGTGATAAGAGGAGAAGGTGATGCTGTGAAAGGAGATGATAAGGGTAGAATGTAGTGCTGTGGGGGGGGGGAGGTGGTGCTATGGGGATATGAAGAATGAGGTGTCATGGGGGAAGAAGGCAGTGCTATGGGAATATGATGAATGGAGAATGAGCTGTTATGGAAGGAGAAGGTGGTGAGGGGAAAATATAGTTCTATGGCGGGAGATGCTGAAGAGAGAAGGTGGGTCTATTGTGGGGGGAGATGAGGAAAGAAGAGAAAGTGATGGTGTGGGGGATGGAGGTGATATGGGTGGAGGTGATGAGAGATTCGTCTGAGAATAGTGTTTACATAATGTTGGTCTTGAAAGTCCAGAACTAGGTTCATATTTGGGTCAATATCATCTCCTATCAATTCAATTCTCCTTTGATCCCATTCTGTAAAGTGAATGTGAGATGCCCCTTGTTTAAAGTGTAAAGTTCTCCACTTATGGTAGATATACATAGAAGTATCTAGAGTTATAAAAAATATAATGCAAGCATTGCTGGGCCTTGCAGATATCATGAAGTATGGAGTGATTTTTGTGACATGCAAAACAAAAGGCAAATTTAATGGTGTCAGTAGAGTTTTGGTCTCTTTAAATGTTAGTGAAGGTGGATCCTCAACACAGTCAATTGCAAACTTTGTAAAGTTTGATATTTGGAATATTTAATTAGGTATGAGTCTGGGGTTGATATTGTTTTATTAAACTCAGACTCAGCTTTTTGTTCCAAATAAAGTGCTTCTCCAGGGTCAGATCTGGACTGGTTAACCAAAAGTGGTGCCTTGTGATTCTTAAAATGTAATCCTCACTATACTATATGTATAAAGTCAAGTGTGGTAGAACACAACTTCACTGTATTTTAACCCTTTAAATTCCACTCTAGCACTCAAAAGGTTAAAAATCCCATTGGAACCAATGTCATTTCATTTGCAACATATTTTTCTGTTTGTTTTACACTATTTGTGTTTTTACACACATTCCCCTTTTTAGTGCAGTGAAATTAATAGCATTAGTAAACAGGACAAACAAAAGATATTTGGTACAATCTCAGTTCAGACAAACACAAGGGTTATGCACAAAGAAAAGGGGTGTAATTCTGGTTAAAACCAACAGTTCTGGTAGGAACAAAAATAAAACACCTTGATTTAAATGGAGCTTTTAACCCCTTGAATGATAGATAGGCTTCCAAGATTAGTGCAATGCATCAGAAAGCTCTTAGGCACTCAATGATTTAAAAGCCCCATTTACATCAATTAGGAATTTTTGTTTGTCCCCTACGGTTTAGCTTGTTTGCTCAAGAATTCTTTACTGTGCAGACCTGTTTGTTAGTAGTGGTTGGTTTCTCTGCAGGACTGCTGAGACAGCTGCCTGGACAGGGTGGAGCTATAGGCAGAGCAAGTCATAGGTTATAGATAAAACAGGACTTTACCTCTCAGATTATGTTTTTCAATGAGTCCATCCATGTTTCCAATGCTCGGTGGGATAGGTGTATTAAACAAACCGGTCAATTAAACCAGCCTCATGAATGGACTGACTCACCCTGGAGGCCAGGTAATGTAATGCAAATTGCCTGGCTGCTTGTTGCAAAATGTGTCTTGGGCTTCTCACAATTTTGTCTGCACTGAAGCTTTCAATTCAATTTGTTCACTATGAACTAGGGATGCACCGATACTGGTATCGGTATCAGTACCGATACCCGCATTTGCGCGAGAACTCGTACTCGTGTAAATGGGGCCGATACTAGAGGCCAATACCTGTTTAGTTACCCAATGCACCATGGAGACTAGAGAGCGGAGATAGAGCGCCTCCTCCTACCATAGAGCAGTGATACGCATTTATATCCGCGAAGATACGCTCTGTCCTCTGGCTCAGTAGCAGAGTCCAACTGTTACCGTGTTTCTCTGGTTAGAGGTGGAGGCCGCACTGCATGTTGGGAGCTTGGCGGTGTGACAAGTGTCAGAAGAAAATGGTGGCGGTTGTATTCTCTTTGAGAAGTAGTGGATCCGTGCTGAGGACAGCCAGGGAGTTACAGGTTAGAGCAATATCACTTATTAGTGTCCCTGGGAACTTTCCAAATGAGCTGACCCGATATATATAACCCTTCAATGTCCCCATGACATAGTTGATTGGTGATATGCTCCTGCTTGCCGTAACTTCTAGGTGCTGCCATCTGTCTTCAGGAACTTTAACCCTTTAAGGACCGGAGAGCTGGGCAGCGCATTTTGCGCTCTCCTGGTCCTTAAAGGGTTAACATGTATAAGGCTTAAGTATTTCACTGCTTAACCTGCTTAAGTGCCAGAGAGGTATGCGTTGGAGACCTCTCTGGCTCTCAGGGGTTAAATGCACACAATCAACCAGGACTGATCCCTTGGCGCCTCTGATAAGAATGGGGCCACTCTGGTACAATGGTAGAGAGGGAGCAATGCGTTGGGAGACCTGTAGCGTTCAGAAGGTTAAAGGCCCATGTTTATGGTTTTAGGGCCGTAATTCAGGAGCAAACCAGTATCCTGTGGGATAAATAGGAATTTGCCAAATTCCTGTTTATTTCAGAGGAATGCTTTGGAGCAGTCCCTTTTAATCAAGCGTTTAATACCTTTTTGCCAATCATCCCCATATATATCCTTTTCATAAGAAAAAAAATGGGCTTATGCAAAAAAGTATCAGTAATTGGTATCGGTGAGTACTTGAAAAAAGTATCGGTACTCGTACTCTGTCTGAAAAAATTAGTATCAGTGCATCCCTACTATAAACCTCCAAAAGCAGTGATTCTCAGCTCCAGTCCATGGGTAACAATGACAGGACAGGTTTTAAGGATACCCTAATTATGTACAGGTGGCAAAATCAAAATGTCTGAACAAGCAGGGTTATACTGAAAACCAGACCTGTTATTTTGTCCAGAGGATTAATTTTGAGAATCACTGATCTAAATTATTTGATTTTGGCTACAGCAAACACACAATTATATAACAAACGATCTGCAGCGTAGGGGGCAAATAAAAATGTGCCCAAATCCCATTAAGTTAAATGGGGAATGTAACCCGGTAATTGCAAAAGAGGTCTCCAACGCACTGTAGAGCAATCTGTTGGGGACCTTACTATTCAGTAGGTTAAAAGCCTATTTTAAATCAATGAGAATGTAATTGCTTTGCGCACCCCTCTGTCACTGAAATGATTAAGCTAGTCTGCATTGTTTATAGTTAACCTATAGTATCACAGTTGTTTGCATCATTCACAGACGTTTAATTCTGTTAATACTGTTAATACTTTGGGGAATATATAGCTATATCCATAAAATAATGAGCAATGTTGGAGTATACTAACTACAGTAGAAGGGAAATGTAAAAAATCCTACTGATTTAAAAGAGCAGTAAACATTTTTTTTTTTAATGAAAACTTTGTTATAGAGTTTTCCTGCTGACTAAAAAAGGAGACTCCCACTGATGTTAGTTGATTTATTCAAAATTTATAACGGTTCATATAATCATGAAGTGAATTTACAGAGTGTTTACTTCTAACTTCTGTCACATTCTATGGAGAACTGTATGCCACCAACTTATTGTTGAATAAGTCTTTGGAATTTTACCTCTAGAGGCCAATGCTAATGCTAAACAGGAAAAGCCATACAATATATATTTGTTCATAAAAAAGTTTACTGCTCCTTTAAGTTATTTAACCACTTGAATGCATCCAAGGGGTTAAAAGCCCCATTTAGAGCAATGAGAGTTTGGAGAATGTTGTTACTCCTCTATGGTGCAATTATTTTGCTCCAGAATCGCTTGTCTTGTCTTTTGCAGATATATATTTCTTCAATAAATGTTTATATAGCCTATACACTTATAGAAGAGACTATAAACTTTCATGGACAAGGGGGGGGTGTAACACATCTGTCCAAAATGAACTACATAAATTCCCTTTGGTAATCAAAATGTTAAAATGTTAAAATAATGTAATTTAATTTTCAGTGCCCTCAGATCTCGTCTGCCCCTCTAACATACTTTATTTGCTTTTTTTTTCTTTGTAAATCCTCTACAGGTGTTTGCCATTGAAACATTCACAACATCCTCCATTTGACCAAGATTCACCAATGTCCTATCCTAATCTTTTGTTTAAATTGGGATTTTAGATAAGGCTTCAGACAAAGTTGCAGCAGTAATGCTGAAGGTCTGCTTGGACAAGTAAAGCATGCCAGGAAGCACTCTTTTCCATATATATAAAGTGGAGTTTGTGTTCAGTTGACGTCTTCTCCAGACCACGTTCTGAAGCTTATATCTGGCTGCTTTCTTGCTTGACACCTCATGTTTTTACGTGATGGTTCCAGAGCGGGATGTTAGGCTCAATTGTTTGTGATGTCATCCTTGACCCCACCCTGCGAGGGCGACAGCTCGACACCCAGATTTTTTGTTGGTGCCCGAGATGATGAGACAGACTTCCTGGAATCAAACATGAATCAAGACGAGGTTGATTTTTACGAAGAAGAGGAAGATGAAGATGAGGAAGAGACGGTAAGTAACTGACCATATTTCCCTTCCTTAGCTACGATGGAAGATTTCACGTATTTGGGAAGATACCTAGGTATGAATAAAGACAAAGAGATGCTATTTTGGAGCAATTAATTCACCATTAAGAAGCAATGCTTTTGAGGCCTCTCTAACATTCAAGGGGCTAAAAGACCCTAGAGATATCTTCATTGCACTGTGAAGCAATGCACTGGAGATATCTCTAGCAGCCAGTGGATTAAATCAGGGGTAATATGGGGAAATTTTATAGTGCATTTGGTTTGCTCCAGAATTTCTCCTCTTCTTTGTTCATATGGCTATAGCAATCGTACCTGGGTACTTTAAAATTAAACTGACCCTGAAATCTATGATATTATTCCAGGGGATATGTCCTTGCTTGCTGTAACCCAGAGGTGTGCCTGTCAGTCCTCACTGAATCTTTAAAATATGACATCTTTGATGTATTGCCCACAAGTCATGGATGACTTCTCTGTTTGTTTTTCTGTTAGAAATGGCTTCATTTTAGAGATTAAAGGGATAGTAATACTTAAATATTACTATCCCCCATCTTGGAGTAAAATGAGGCCAGCGGCATCTCTCAAACCTTTATGGTTTGAGAGATATCCGTTTTGAAAGTTCCCTCTTTTTGCCTTTCCACTGACGTCCGCATTCTAGCTTAGAGCAGAGGAATCCTCTCCTGGGATCAGCCGGCGGCTTTGCAGCAGTGCAGGGATCACTGTAATAAAAAATAAATCCTTCACTAAAAAGGTCTTTTTACATGTGCTTGGTTTGCAAGCACACATAGAAAACCTTTTAAGTTAAGGATGTCTTTTTTATTACCGCGATATCGGTTCTGCTGCAGATCCTCTGCCGGTCCCGGGACCGGATTCCCCTGTTGTCAGCTAGAATGCTGACGTCAGGGGAGAGAGAACTTTGAAAGCGGATATCTCTCAAACCATAAAGGTTTGAGAGATGCCGCTGGGCTAATTTTACTCCAAGATGGGGAAACTTTTTGAAGGGCTACAAGATGGGGGATATGTAAAAAAGAACAGAACAGGAGGGCACCCAATAGTGCCTGTTATCCCAATATAGCTCTCAAATGAAAATAATACTCACAAGTGAAGTTGTTGCTCAAAGGCTTATACCAATAAGTAACTCAATTTGCTTGCAGGGATATAAACCCGCCTCTGCTCGGGTACTCTTCTTTTTAAGGGAAGGATCCAAAACACAGTGATGCAGCCGGCGTGGAAAAAAGAGATCTTTAATATACTCAAATAAAATTTAACAATTAAAAGTTGCAATAAAAAAACTCAACAAAATAACAGACAATTTAAAAAACAGCTAATTGGTTCTGTATAACGTTTCGTAGCTCCCTAGCTACTTTTTCAAATGCAGTATACCTACATTTGAAAGAGTAGCTAGGGAGCTATGAAACATTATACAGAACCAATTAGCTGGTTTTTAAATTGATTGTCTGTTATTTTGTTGCGTTTTATTTTACTGCAACTTTTAATTGTTACATTTTACTTGAGTATATTAAAAATCTCTTTTTTTCAATGCCGACTGCATCACTGTGTTTTGGATCCTTCCCTTCAAAAGAAGAGTACCCGAGCAGAGGGGGGTTTATATCCCTGCAAGCAAATTGAGTTACTTATTGGTGTAAGCCTTTGAGTAACAACTTCACTTTTGAGTATTATTTTACTCCAAGATGGGGAAACTTTTTGAAGGGCTACAAGATGGGGGATATGTAAAAAAGAACAGAACAGGAGGGCACCCAATAGTGCCTGTTATCCCAATATAGCGCTCAAATGAAAATAATACTCACAAGTGAAGTTGTTGCTCAAAGGCTTATACCAATAAGTAACTCAATTTGCTTGCAGGGATATAAACCCGCCTCTGCTCGGGTACTCTTCTTTTTAAGGGAAGGATCCAAAACACAGTGATGCAGCCGGCGTGGAAAAAAGAGATCTTTAATATACTCAAATAAAATTTAACAATTAAAAGTTGCAATAAAAAAACTCAACAAAATAACAGACAATTTAAAAAACAGCTAATTGGTTCTGTATAACGTTTCGTAGCTCCCTAGCTACTTTTTCAAATGCAGTATACCTACATTTGAAAGAGTAGCTAGGGAGCTATGAAACATTATACAGAACCAATTAGCTGGTTTTTAAATTGATTGTCTGTTATTTTGTTGCGTTTTATTTTACTGCAACTTTTAATTGTTACATTTTACTTGAGTATATTAAAAATCTCTTTTTTTCAATGCCGACTGCATCACTGTGTTTTGGATCCTTCCCTTCAAAAGAAGAGTACCCGAGCAGAGGGGGGTTTATATCCCTGCAACCAAATTGAGTTACTTATTGGTGTAAGCCTTTGAGTAACAACTTCACTTTTGAGTATTATTTTCATTTATATATGAGAGCTATATATATCCCTTCTTTTGTTACAAGATGGGGATAGTATTACTATCCCTCTAAAGAAGCAGTCGATTGGCTCAAGTCATATAGTAGGTAACAATGGACTCCCACCTCCTACAATATATATGAAATTGCACCAATGCCAGTGTATAAAATCGCAATATGAACTGTATTGTAAAAGATTAAAAAGGTTAAAACATAACTTATCGCTTCATGAGCTAGTATCCATGTAGATAAAAGGGTTCAACTAGAAGTTGTTGCGGTCAGAGATCAACTCGATTCGCGACACAGATGCATACTCATGATCAGAAGACACAGACTCTTCTCTGATCTCCATCTTTATAGTGATTCACTCCAATCAAATAAATGTCTTTAATACGTTATAATGACTGCATTTAACATGATTGGCGTATACTTCAAACGGAACCACAGAATCTCCAAAGAGATTTATAGCAGTATAACTAAAGTAAAAAAAATTAAAATATATAACTAATGCAGAACTGCAAATATTCTTATTCCAATACTTAATACCTTAAAAATCACCACACATCCTGCACAAAGGGCATAGCACCAAATTCACCGCATTAACCCCTTAGCAACCAGCGGTCTGGAGAAGTGACCTTCCCTTTAGGACCGATTTGATCGTTGTTGCACACTGGCACACGTGACAGGATGATGTGTACCAGCACACTAAAGTGAGGTCTAAGGGAGACTGCTCCAGTCTTGGAGTGGTAAATTTCTGACCCCCATTAGTGCTTACAGTGCTCCAGCAGGAGAGCTGTAATCACAAAATACGTAATGTGCCAGGTCTATCACTGGTCCTTCAGGGGAAAAAAATGGTGACGGTCCTGACACGTCACCAGTCTTTAAGGGGTTAAAAAGCCAAGTATGACCACGCAGAGCTGGAACTACTTAAATCAAATATGAAAATCACTTTGCGTAAAAACAGATCAGCTATGTTGACATACAAGAAATCTGCTTCTACATCTAACATCGCAGGGACTGCAGTTCCCAGTAAAGTGATCTTCTGTATTCCTTTAAGTTTGGAATTTAATCAAATCAAACATATAAAAAAACATATATCCCAATTCTGAAGGGAGATGAGAATGTGCAGGGAGATGTGAAAATGGTTTTCATTTTGTAACCAAGAGAGCACTTACAATCTTTGATCGGCTATGTCCTAGTCTATTTAAGAGTTGTCCTAGTGGACAAGCGATCACAAAGGGCACCTATAGGTGTGGAAGTGTTAAATGTGGATGTTGTAGGTATCTCAAGGTCTCTATTACATTTGTTTGCAGTGCTACAGGTATAGAATATGACAAGAGAACTTATGTGAACTGTGCCACTTGAGGTGTCATCTACCTTATTACTTGTGACAGTTGTAAGATACAGTATGTAGGTAAAACTACTAGATTACTTTGGCAGCGTTTGAATGAACACCGCAGGGACATTAGGAGCAATGAGTTCAGATCTAATGTAGCAATGCATTCTAAAGAAGCTCATTCTGGCAATTAAAGGTACAGGGTATAGAGAGGGTGACTCTTGGTATTAGCAGTGGTAGTCTGGATAATAAGCTATCTAAACGAGAGGTATTTTGGATATTTTGCTGTGAAAATATGACACCTTGGTGGCCTGAACAAAGAGTATGGTTTTGCCCGCTTTGTTTAGCGATTATTCATTCTGTCTGCAGTTTTTTTTACATTGAATACATGTATGTTGAGACTATCTGCTTACATATGTTTTGATGTTTTTAGCAATAACACTGTTGCTGATATTTATGTAAAGAAATATTATATTAATCTGCTGACTTTTATATACTTTTGTCTTGCATATAACTTGACATATACTCTGGTTGTGTCTTTTTGATGATTCACTATTTGATAATGATGTGTGAGGTGCTTGCTTTTTCTGTGCGCACTATCCCCTTTATTCTGAGTGATATACGTTATTAATTTGCAGTATTGCTTCTTGCCTGCTGCTTTTGTAGCCTCAAGTTTACAGATGCCTAGTTTTGTTGAGGACTAAGCTTGCCGTATCTGCTGAGCTTAACAAATGGAATCTGTTGAATAATTTATCCCATGATGCATACTTTTATCTTTATTTATTGTGTCATTACCTTTAGTTATTTGTAGGCAGTTGGCTGGTTTTCATATTTGATTTAAAGGGATAGAATGTTTCACAAAAACAGCAGCACCAATTAATCTTCATAGTATTTGGACCATGGAGAGTGTTATCTCAGTGCTGTCGGAGATGTAGTTCGAGAGTATTTGAATGATGTAATACTGCTCACTTCAGAGCAGCATGACTGTCCAGATGGATCGCAGAGAGGGACAATCTTCACTGAGTATAAGGAACAACCTTGAAAACCTTTCAAGAGGGGCAGGGTTTTCCTTATGTTCACAGTAAGAAGATTGTCCCTTGCTGTGATCTGTCCGGTCAAGGGACCAGATTCCACATCTGAGGGGAGGTGGCTTACACTAGGTAAGATGGGTGGGAAGGGGATGCTTTATTATTCAATTACTCTTGAACTACAACTCTGACAGTACTGAAATAACACTCTCCAATTATGCTTTAACCTTTTCCAGTGAAGTTCATATTGTGATTTTATACACTGGTATTGGTGCAATTTCGTGTATATTGATGGAGAAGCCCTCTTGCACATGCCAGTAATTTAAAGGGGTTTTTCTGAACTCTGCTCCAGATACGGTCCATTCATTACTGTAGCCTACTGATGGACATAGGTGTAGTAAGACATTTATTAATCCTAATTTCCCCCCTACACCCTGACATTTGGGTCAAAACCCCTTAGTCTCATGGTCAATCTTTGGGAGTTACCAAGTATAGAAACTATATGTTTTTCAGGATTAATGAGATAATAATATAGCAAAATAAATGGAGCTCAGATTAATCTGCATAGTTTTTAGTCCATGTATCGCGGTATTTCAGTGCTATCCAATAAGTAGTTCATGAGTAATTTAATTATGAAATATCCCCCTCCCGCCTCTTTTACTTATTTTAATGGGCCTGCCCTCAGATGTGGAATCTGGTCATCAGAATGGACAATCCTCATGCCGTGAATATAATGAAAACCTTGGCCCCCTTGCCGAAGGATTTTCCTTATGCTCACCTAAGATTGTCCCTCGCTGCACTTCATCCAGACCGGCTTGAAGAGGCAGTGATACGTAGGTAAAAGGGGCATGAGGGGGATACTTTATAATGAAATTACTCAACTACAAATTGGATATTATTGAAATACCTCTCTACATGCACAAGAAACTATGCAGATTAATCTGAGCTCCGTTTATTTGGCTATATTACTATTGCTTTAACTCTTAACCTTGTGTAGTGCCAGTTCACAAAGTCTAACTTGTTTCTATTCTCTGTGTGATTTCTTGTGTGACAGAAAGGTCTCAAACACAATTTTAAGATCAAATAAAAAGGTATCGCAATACCAGATAACTCATGTATTTGTATATTTGATCTTACTAGGATGTGGCTATTAAAACCTAGCTTTTATTTTAAGATAACACATGTTAAAGATCAGTGTATAGATAGAAGAGGTGTATGCCTATTTTAAACATCTGGAAACTTTAAATAACTGTATTTTAATTGCTTCTTCACAAATGTGAAAATACATCTTTACACATCGGAACAGGATTATCCAGTTTGATCAGAGATTTGATGAGTTGGCATATCTTCTTGTTTAAAGGGATAGTAATGTTTCATAATAAAAGCAGCTCTAATTAATCATCATAGTATTTGGGCCTTGGAGAGTGTTATTTCAATTCTGTCGGACTTGTAGTTCCAGAGTAATTGAATGATAAAGTATCCCCCTCCCGTCCATTGTACTGATGTAACACTGTTCATCCAGATCAGAAGGGAGATGCCCAGGTAGACTGCAGAGAGGGACAATCTTCAATTAAGATAAGGGAAAAACCTGAAAAACTTGTCAAGGTGGGCAGGGCTTTCATTGTTCTCATAGGAAGAAGATTGTCCCCTTCTGTTATCTGTCTGGTCTTACAACCAGATTCCACATCTGAGAAGAGATGGCTTACACTAGGTAAAAGGGGCAGGAGGGGAAACTTTGCTTGTGAATATCTCTCAATCCATAAAGGTTTGAGAGATAAGATTTATATCGTTCTTTATGTTTTTTTAATGCCTACAAAATAAAATAAAGATAAAAACGAAGTATTACTATCCCTTTAAAGTGGAACTGTCACCTCAAAGACAAGGTACTCCCACTGCTCAGAGATATTTCATTTAAAAAGTTATTGCAGCTAAAACTTACATGTTTTGGGTGCAGTTCTTTCATGGCCTAAAATTGTATGGTGAACAGCTATGGTTAGATGACCATTGGCCTCCATTGGATGTGGTAACAACAAAGCCTCTGTAAAATTTCAAGCCATAGAGGTACTGAATCCCAAAAATGCAAATTTTAGCTGCAATAACCTTTGAATAAAACATCTCTCAACAGTGGGTATACCCTAGTTTTACTCTGTAGGATAGACCTGCAATACATATTTTTCAGTTTTATGGATAGCAATTATTTTAATGTGTTTAACCCCTTGAATGCTAGAGATGTTTCCAACACATTGCTTCACAATGTGTTGGAGATGTGTCTAACAGCCAAAGCATTGTACACACACACACACACACACACACACACACACATGATTTTCCAAGCATACTAGATAAGAAAGAGCTGGATTAAGCATAATTGTTGGACTTTGGCTCTCTATTACAAAACAGTGAAAACAACCCAACACCGGAGAGTCTAAATGACAATAATATGCCAGTCCAGGGATTTCCTTGTAGGACTCTGCACTAAATGCTGATCCAAGGTCACAGGAACCCGGGAAATTTGTCAAGGGATATCCTTTTGACCCGTGAAAGATACAAAGGATACTCATGAGCAATGTTACAATCACTGGTGTCTACTTTAAACAGCAGTCGTCTCATTAGAGCTATAATGCTTCAATCTTTCAAGGTAAAATAACTTCATGGACTCCTATGTGTATACAGCTTTCATAAGACTCTGCAGTGGTTCTCAAACCTGTCCTGACCTCCCTACCCCCAATAAGGGCTTTTAGAATCTCCACTCTCAATCACAAGTGGACCATAATCGCTTCTAGCATTCTGGTTTTTGAAGTACTATGATAAGGTAAGCAACCCAGAAATGAAAAAGTTAAATGAGTAATAAAATTAGACTGGGTTGCATGGTACCTCTGTTAGTCCAATGTAGCCCTCTTTATCTCTTCCAGTAATGGGTTGCTCATCTTTGTTAGAACACTGATCCTTAGCTGGACAGTGGGCTGCTGAGCATACTCCAAAATGGCAGATGAGCCCTGGCTGCAGACACTCTTAATGGCAAAGTATCATACATAAGTGTTTTTATAGCTGTAATCTTCCTGTAGCTGCAAGTAAAATAGTGTAATTTTGGAAAAACCAGAGGCTTACAGACTTTCTCAGGGAGGCAAACCAATTGTACCATAGGGGACAAATAAGAACTCACTAGATGTTAGAGATGTCTCCAGTTCATTGCTTGTGATACCTCTCCAGCATTTGAAGGTTTCAAAGCCCCATGTAATTCACTGGGATTTTTCATTTGACCCCATAGTGTAGTTAGTTTGCCCTAGTTTTGCTCGTTTTTTTAACTTTATGGATACGGCCCTTAGTTTCTATAATTAAGTCACTTGTGTATGCTTCCTTCTGATAAAAAGGCATGAGTCTGGTGATATGGCAGAGCTTTCTTCACTGAGTTCATTGTCTGTCAGTGTCAATAAATCTCTATGGAGAAGCATTCTATCTTTCATTATATAGAACAATCCTATATAATAATTTGCTAAGTTGTGTGTAACGCCCGACATGCGCAGTAGACACTGCTGCGCGTGCGGCAGTCATGCGCAGTAGAGACTGCCCGCACCACGGCTGATACAGAGCTGGGTGCTCCGAAGGCTGCCAGAGGCACTGTGGCCCGTGTAACGGGCTGTTCAACTAGTATGGAATAATAAACAAAGATAAGCGTGTATCAGTCAAAGTAAGTGATTGTAATGAAAACTGCTAGTGTAAAACTGCAATAAATTACGTAAATCTGTGTTTAAAAGTAAATAAGATTACAGACCTGTATGCAGAAAGGAAAAGAGTAGTAACTCTGAAATAGACCAACTGCACCATAGGAGGAAAATAGAATTTCCCCAAATTCCTATTGGAGAACTCTCTAAAATTCAAGGGGATAAAGCCCCATTTACATTAATGGGGTTTTCATTTTGTTCCTCTTAATACAGCTGGTTTGCACCAGAAATGTTACTCTTTTTTTCGTGCAAAAGGCATTTTGAATATGAGGTTTAAATTCAATTTAAAAACCAGGGAAAAAAGTTTAAACAGCAGTATACAGCGACCAGGAGAAAAAAAATCCGGGCGTGTCCCTGGAAATTGGGTCAGTTCGTAAGTATACAATCTGAAAAGAAACTCCTTTGTAGTGGATTATATTTTGATACCATGTTGTAACATAGATTTGAGTTGTCTTATTCTTGTCTACAGCCTCCTGAACGGCAGATTGTGGTAGGAATCTGCTCCATGACCAAAAAGTCCAAGTCAAAGCCCATGACACAAATCCTGGAGCGTCTGTGCAAGTTCGAGTACATTACCGTTGTGATTATGTCTGAAGATGTCATCCTTAATGAGCCTGTTGAGAAGTGGCCCATTTGTGATTGTCTGATATCTTTCCACTCCAAAGGTATCTTCTCTACTGCCCTCTCGCTCACACTCAGATGTCACTATTCCTGACAGCCTCTATTGTTATTCATTGTGGGTTTAAAGATAAAATCCCTGGTGAATAATTCAAGGCTTCCTGCCTGTTAATCAGAGTGTAATTCTAATAAGGGATATCTGGTAACAGGTTATGTTCGGGGGAATGTTTTTTAATTTGTTTATTAATGCTCTTGAAGTCGGTATTGAAAGTACGCTATGGAAAGGTTTGCATAAATCTGCCTCCATGCTACAGTGTTGTATGAAATCTGGAGTAATTCTGTGGCAAACCACTGCACCATAGCGGACAAATAAAAAGTTGCATTGATTTAAAGTGGACCTGTCACCGGAAGACAACTCAAAACTGCCTGTGTGTTATGTTAAAGGGACAGTAATGTCCCAGAAAAAATCTTTATAGTTTTGTAGTGCTTAAAAAATTAATTTATATGCAACAAATCCTATCTCTCAAACCGCTATGGTTTGAGAGATAGTCATATTCAAAGCTCCCCCCTCCCTTCCATTTCCCTGATGTCAGCGCTGTGCTGACTGAAGGGGAATCCTGTCCGGGGAACAACTGGTGGCTCTGCAGCAGAGCCGAAATCTTGTTATTGGAAAATAATTACTTCATTGGAAATGTCTACAAAGTGTGCCTGGTTTGCAAGCACTCTTTGTAGACCATTCCAATGAAGTAATTTGTTTTAAATAATGCAATTTTAGCTCTGCTGAAGAGCCTCCTCGTGTCGGCCAACACGGATCTCCTGCTGTCAGCTTTACAGCTGACATCAGGAGAAGGGGAGGGAGGGGGGAACTTTGAATACGAATATCTCTCAAACCATAGCGGTTTAAGAGATAGGATTTGTTGCCTATAGATTCATTTTTAAGCACTACAAAACTATAAAGCTTTTTTCTGGGACATTACTGTCCCTTTAAACAAAAGACCAGCAGATTCCTAATTAAGTAGATATTCATACTTTTATTTGTGTACCCTATTCTCTCTATGTTAATTGATGCTAATTGCATCATCAGTGCAGCACAGAGATTAAATATCATATGGTGATGCATTGACAAAATACTTTAACTTTTTCAGAAATAAAAATATTAATGTTGCCCTAAACTATGCATCTTCTGCTATTTTGGCTAACATACCACACCATTCTGAATAAAGTTTACAAATAACAAACTTGAAATCAAGGGCACAAGTTCACTTTAAATAGGGCTTTTAACCCCTTGAATAGCAGAGAAGACTCTGAACATTGAATCACAAATAGATTGATATTTTGGAAGTCTTATTTGTCCCTTGTGGTGCAGCTTGTTTTTCTCAAGAATTTCTCCAATTCTTTTTAAAGTGGAATTTAAAAATACATGGCTCTAAATTTGTTTAGAAGGTCTTTCTTGTGTAAGGGGCCTTCAAACAGCAGTCAAATCTATTTAGTGTGTTTATTTGCATTTGATCTGTGTTTTAGTCTACTGGCCCTGAAGAAGATAACGCTGACTGGCGAAGCGCAAAGGGCTATTAGTGTTTGAGGGTTCTTAAATTCTAATATTTATTTTAATCCTCTCTTCACTGATATACAGAAATGACACTATTAGGGTAAGACTAACATCTCCCCTGGACCAGACAGTTTCTCCAGTTTCTATTACACCAAATTTATAGACACTTTGCCACCCTCCCACCCCCGCACCACAAGCTTCATTTAATGAGACCTCAGAGAGAGGTACCTTCTGCTCTGAATTCCTAGAAGCAGCTATAACCACCATGCCATACCTGAAAAGGACACGGCTAGTTATCACCCCATATCCCTTCTCAACACAGATGTCAAAATATATGCAAAACTGTTAGATAACAAGCTTGAGCCATTGCCCCCCACCTAATATCCTATGAGCAGGTAGGTTTTGTGAGAGGTAGGTAGGCCCCCAATAATAGCAGAAAAAATTTAGATACCATTTCTTTCTCCAGGGGTACTGGAAAAGCCCTGTCTGTTCCTCACCTTAGATGTCAAAAAGGCCTTCAAAAGGGTACATTGGTTACTCCTGCAGAAAACTTTTGAAAAATGTAACTTCCTCCCTCAATTCATTAGATCCATCCTGCCTCTGTACTGTAATCCATGTACATTTGATTGAATTCAGGATTCCAATCCCACACCTTCTCAGTATCAAATGGAACCCTGTTCCCTTTCCTCCTTACCCTTTGCTCTTCTCATGGAACCTGTAGCACAAAAAAAAAAATGAGACTCCTCTGACATCACCGGCATTTCTACCAACCTACGGCAATTGTTACAGGAGATCTCCTGTTGCAGAATGAACCAGTCCCTGTCAAAGGTACTCCCAATTAATGTCCCATCTTTGCAGATCTCATCTCTGAAGACTAATTTCACATATACTTGGAGCCACCAACATATTAACAGGGCTTAAAATTTTAAGTCATTTGCTACTAGCCAGACCTGAAAAGTTACTTGCCACTGCAAGCCAGAACATACCCAGCAGGACTGAATTTCTACTCGCCAGGGCTAAATTTTCACTCGACATTGGCTAGTGGCAAGTGGAAATTTTGAGCCCTGATAACATACTAAATATCTGGGTATTAGTCTCACCAAGAATCCTGCTACTCTAGCTAGGGAGAACAAAGAACCTCACATTCACACCATCAAACAAGACCTGACGAAGTTACGTCATACCTCTCTATCCTGGTTAGGTATGATTGCTGTAACAAAAATGATTCTCTGAAAAATCCTTTATATTTTGAGAGCTCTTCCCATACTATTATCTGTTACTGATTTGTCTCAGCTTCGGTCCTTAACCCCTTTTAATGCCAGAAGGGTAATCTGTAAATTCATCTGGAATTCTAAAAATTAATGTATTTTCAGATCTTTAAAGAGATAGGAAATTTGGTAAGTTAGCAGTTCCCAATACTGATCTGTCTTGGACCAAATTTAAATGTGTCATAAATTCCCCACTGATAAAAAAATGAATTTTATTGAAAGACACCTGATACAATGCCATCCATTTACCTCTCTATTCTGGCTGCTTAAGGACTCTACAAGGGACTTACCAAAGACCGCCAACTTGTACCATACTAAAACAGCTGCTGTCAAGATCAGAAAAGTGGCTGTCACAACATACAAAGTGGCCTCATTACTCTCCCCTGTCATGTCCATCCCCACCTTGTGGACCTTACTTTGTCATCTTCAACTTAAAGGGATAGTAATACTTCGTTTTAGCTTTATTTTGTAAGCATTAAAAAAAACATGAAGAACAATATAAGTCTTATCTCTCAAATCTTTATGGTTTGAGAGATATTCACAAGCAAAGTTTCCCCTCACTGACCAAATCTGCGGACCAGATTTGGAATCCGGTCCTCAGACCAGCTGTGGCTCTACAGCATAGCCGAGATCACGATATATACAAAGAACTACTTCATTCGAATAGGCTACAAAGTGTGACTGGTGTGCAAGCACACTTTTTAGACCCTTCCAGTGAAATAGTTATTTTTATATCTTGCAATCTCGGCTCTGCTGAAGAGCCACCGGTTGATCAGCAGAACGGATTCCGAATCTGACAGCTAGATGGCAGACTTGACCGTTTTGGTCAGTGAGCAGAAACTTTGCTTGTGAATATCTCTCAAACCATAAATGTTTGAGAGATAACACTTATATCGTTCTTCATGTTTTTTAATGCCTACAAAATAAAATAAAGATAAAATGAAGTATTACTATACCTTTAATTGCTGGACATCCAGCTGAGTTCTGTTTCTTAGGGATCTGTCTAGACAGGGTACCTTGGTGGGTTTTATTACTTCTAAGTACAATCTCTCAGACTCTGACTTTTTTTTTACATACATTCATATCTCATATTTTCTTTAACAGCACCAGCAGCTTTCTTCCACCCCACAACTCCTGACACCATTTAAATCTTTTTTCCCCTGACTTACTTTCCTACATTAGACTTTCAAACCTTTACCAAACCCCCCTTTTTATGAGTATGGGAGTGTGATCTAAACTCCACTTTGGACTGGACTAGGGCTCTGGGAATGGCTAGGAGGGCTTCTACAAGCGTTTTAGACAATGACAGCAGTAATGTTTAATTTTCAATGGTACTCCTTCAGTGAGTCAGAGATTTTACCCAGCCTCCTTGGGCATGTATTGGAGAGAATGTGGGAGGATGTGCACTTTCATGCATAATTGGTGGGAGTGTGACATTATCAGAGCAGTCTGGAATAGTCTCCAGTCTTTTCAGAGATGATGTGCCCCTCTATTATAAGATATAGTCACCCAGGCATATGTTCAATTAGCAGAACCCTCTAAGTCACTCTGTGGCCCCCTGTTTCTTCTGATTCAGACTGACCTCACCTTGGCTGCCTCCTGAAAGCCCACATGTTTCAGCCTTCCCCATTGTTGGTATCAACTAGTCTCCCAATAGCTTTCTCTTTATTCCTCTTCTGTTACTTACCTCAGGCCTTCCTCTTTTGTCATGATATTAAGCGTAGTTGGTTGTATTTACAGTGTATTTACGTGTAGAGAATTGTATGCTTGGTCACTGCACTGTACATTGCAGTCTTCACCCCTGTGTTGTAACAGCTCATCTACTGTATAACGCTACTCAGTGAGGATTTATCTTTTGTCTGTCTCATTTATTTTGAATAAACAAAAAAAAATGTTGCATTTAAAATGTACGCAAAGACACACCTGAATGCTTTATGAATGTGTTAAACAAATTAAGAGCCACTTATTCCTAGAGTAAAGTTTATCTTTAATACATCTATTTGGTGAGTTCACTGCAGATGCTGTTGGTAAACTGGTTTTTTATGGGTTTATTTACTTTAACTGTCAACAGGACCTTGAAGAAAGCTTTAGGCTTCTTTGACTGCGAAATAGAATACTAGTCTTAATGCTATGTTTTCTTAACTAGGGTTCCCCCTGGATAAAGCCGTTGCTTACTCCAAACTTCGTAACCCGTTTCTGATCAATGACTTGAACATGCAGTATTTTATTCAGGACAGGTAAACAATGTGATGGCAAGCTCTGTATATTGTCCTCCTTATTTACTTCTATTTAGTCCTATAACTGAACTTAAGATCCTGTTTTTCTGGTTTTGCATATTTATCACTCTTGATAAGCAATGATAATTATCTTGCTAAAAGCATAATGATGTCACACACGTTCCGATCTGTGCTTGAGTACTGTTACATAAGGCTCCTTACATGCTTGATTTTTCCACTTATGTCTACTAATACTACAAATGAATGTTCATAATCATGTGAGCATGCACTGATAAACACCCTTGGTTAAAAGAGGTAGCACCAAGATTAGGAATGGCAGCCTCCAGCAATTGCACAAAGAAATTTGGAAAGAAGCAGAATTCACCAGATCTTGGGGGAGGCCCACTAAGGTGTGATAAATAGGTGATAACTGGAGATAACTTCTCCAGTGATATCACTTTTGCAGTTCCTGTGTTCTTCTATAGAGCCTATGCACTAAGATTTCCAAAGCTGGAGAAATCTTAGTTTGTTGGCTCCATAGAATAACCTAGGAATTGGAAAAGTGATATCACTGGAGAAGTCATCTCCACTTTATCACCTCGTTATCATGCCTTAGTGCATCTACTCCCTTGTCAAACACATTCTACCCTTGGTTTATGGAGACATCTGCAATTCATTGTTAAGCAATATGTTGGAGATGTTACTATCATCTAAAGGATTAAGGGCTCGATTCAAATGTTGGCGTCGCCAGAAAAAACTGGAGACGCTGGTTTTAACGTCAACTGAGCAATGCAAATGTTCTACTAGAAACAAGCGACGCCAGTTCTGAAACAGACATCGCCCGTCGCCAGAACAGCAAGATCTCACCCATAGAGGATAATGTACAAGCGACGCCAAAAGCTATTCAAATGTTGGAGTTAGGGCTAACTCGCGTTAAATTGCAACATTTCTCTCCAGAAATCTAACGCCTATTTTTTTTGGAGAAGAGCACTGGAGGAAGAGTAAAAATCCACGTCTCCAGTTCTGAACAGCATTCTCTGTGCTCTTCCCTACCCAGTCACTAGGGGAACACAGAGATGGCTTTCAGCACCATGGACAGCTTTGAATGCCATAGGGATGTGCACTGCTCACCCCTGTGGCATTCAAAGGGTTAAAATCAATAAAACTAGTACACCAAGCACTACACAATGCCCCTTCCACATCCCCCCCTTAGTATGTCACATATATTGCATATATGTGACATACTAACCCCATCTACATCCACCTCATGGACTTCCATGTAGTGGACAAATCTGTCTTTTATTCCACAATTAACCCTTTGAGTACCAGAGAGGTAGGAAAGCATTGCTTAGCATGTTTCCTACCTCTCTGGTACCCAAAGGGTTAATAGGCAAGGTATGGACTACATACCTTGCCTATATATATATATATGTGTGTGTTTTAAACTTTTGTTGTATTAAAATACTATTATTAGACAGTTTAAATTAGATCTCATTCATTTTTAACCCCCTACCTCCTGTGTCCCATTGCTATTAGTGCTTTTGCTCCACTCTTCTTCAAACTGAGAGTGGAGCAAAAGTACTAAAAGCAAAGGGACACAGTAAGTAGGGCATTATGAATGGATGAGATCTAAATTAACCCTTTGAGTGCCAGAGTGGTACGCAACGCATTGCAAAGCAATGCGTTGAGTACCACTCTTGCACTCAAAGGGTTAAAATACAACTGAGGGAGCAGGCTGCACTGTGACTGCAGCGCTTCCCTCAGCTTCATTTATACATTCTTCATTTATACTTTATTCCATTGCTGCGGGCGGCTGTGGAGCCCGCAGCATAAGAAAACCCTGGGTACTATTGAGCTATTGGAGAAAGCGGGAGGAGGGGACAGAGACATCGGAGGAAGCGGGTGGTAGGCTTGTATTTGCTGCCCGCTTCCTCCAATACCTCTCCTCTCCCGTTGGCATTGTGCCCAGCTGCCTGGCGTCGCCTTGTGCAATTCGTCCCTTTCCCGCTTTCCCAATAGCTCAATAGTACCCAGGGTTTTCTTATGCTGCGGGCTTCACAGCCGCCCGCAGCAATGGAATAAAGAATAAATGAAGAATGTATAAATGAAGCTGAGGGAAGCGCTGCAGTCACAGTGCAGCCTGCTTCCTCAGTTGTATTTTAACCCTTTGAGTGCCAGAGTGGTACTCAACGCATTGCTTTGCAATGCGTTGCGTACCACTCTGGCACTCAAAGGGTTAATTTAGATCTCATCCATTCATAATGCCCTACTTACTGTGTCCCTTTGCTTTTAGTACTTTTGCTCCACTCTCAGTTTGAAGAAGAGTGGAGCAAAAGTACTAATAGCAATGGGACACAGGAGGTAGGGGGTTAAAAATGAATGAGATCTAATTTAAACTGTCTAATAATAGTATTTTAATACAACAAAAGTTTAAAACACACACAAACACACACATATATATATATAGGCAAGGTATGTAGTCCATACCTTGCCTATTAACCCTTTGGGTACCAGAGGGGTAGGAAACATGCTAAGCAATGCTTTCCTACCTCTCTGGTACTCAAAGGGTTAATTGTGGAATAAAAGACAGATTTGTCCACTACATGGAAGTCCATGAGGTGGATGTGGATGGGGTTAGTATGTCACATATATGCAATATATGTGACATACTAAGGGGGGTGTGTGGAAGGGGCATTGTGTAGTGCTTGGTGTACTAGTTTTATTGATTTTAACCCTTTGAATGCCACAGGGGTGAGCAGTGCACATCCCTATGGCATTCAAAGCTGTCCATGGTGCTGAAAGCCTTCTCTGTGTTCCCCTAGTGGCTGGGTAGGGAAGCACAGAGAAAGCTGTTCAGAACTGGAGACGTGGGTTTTAGATTTTCTGACTGAACTTGATACTTTGCAGTGCTGTGATTGGCTGTGGTGCTAGGTAACATTTTTATTGTGTGTTTTTAGGTAAGATTTTCTATGCGACGCAGGTTTAAGGTTAACGTGTATTTTGTTGGTTATCGCTCGTTAGGCTTCCTGGGTAAGGAAGATTTGAATCTCACGTTACCTGGTCTTGCTTAACGAGCGAAGGCAGTTTTTTTCTTCACGTTGGTTTTAACTCCAACATTTGGAGCGAGCCCTAAGGGCTCAATCCAAATGTTGGTGGCAGCTGTTTTTTCTGCCAACTGCATTTTTTCAAGCACAGTAAGCTAGTCAAATACCTTTACTGTGAAAAAATACCAGTAAAAAAAAAAAAAAAAAAAGCTGTCGTGTGATAAAGTTAAGAGGTGTTTTCCCCCATAGAAATTCAAATGTCTGCGTTAGCCATTAAAATCTGATAAGGGACTCAGTTTATCGCAGGAAAGTTAAGACCCAGTTTTTTTGTGACTTGAGTCCCTTATTGGATCTTCAAAAAGCCGATGCAGAAGCTTGAATGAAAAAAAGTAAAAAAACCTAAGTCCTCAGTGGATGTGTTGATATGAGGCCCTTAGTCCAATATCAATAAATACAAAGTATGAAAAGCATGTCAAAATTTAGTAAAATTAACCCTGTGAGTGCCAGCGGGGTATAATTACCCCACTGACATTCATAGGGATGACCCAATTAAGTTAAAAAACAACATCACATTAAAAGTAACATCCCTTTAATCCTGATGTCCAGCAGAGTCCTCAGCGTGCTGGTCATCTTTTGTCCTTCTCTTCTGTCCTTCTTTCTTCTCTTCAGTCTTCTCTTCTTTTTTCTCTTCAGTCTTCTTGTATCTGTAAAACAAAGTATGAATACAATAGAGAATAATACAATACATCGTTTAACCCCTTGAGTGCCAGAGAGGTACGCAATGCATTGCGGATCTCTGTGGGGCTGAAAGAGTTAAGCAGCATATTAGTGCCCAGATTTATTAAAATATGCCGCACCATTACTATTTTAAGACATAAGCCATTATAGTAAAGTTGCGCCAATATCATATGTCCAAAAAACATAATATTAATATACTTAGCTTGATAATAATAATGTCTCCCCCACTGTGTGCGGCTGCAGAGGTGGCAGTGGTGGAGACATTGCTGTGTGCCACAGACAACCCTCCTGCTGCCTCACAGGCCTATGCCTGTTCTGCAATGGGCAGTCTCTGATCCAATTCCCTCACAGCCATTGGCTGAGATGTGCTTACGCACATCCCATCCAATCAGTTTAAAGCACAGTCGCTTGAAAAATAAATAAATAAATAAATATATATATATATATATATATATATATATATATATATATATAGGCAGTCTCTGCTCAAAGTCCCTCATTGCGGAAAGGGCATTGGCCCGTGAAGCAGCAGGAGGGGGCGTCTGTGGCGCACAGCAATGTCTCCGCCGCCTCTGTGGCCGCACACAGCGGCGGAGACATTATTATTATCAAGCTGTTCTATAGGGTTATCATTCATTGTCCAGTATTATCTGTAAATGGGCTGAGATAAGCATTTTCCGAACACAGAAGAGTAAGCAGTAATCATAGTCAATTAGCTGCCATTAGCTCTTATCGCTCAATACAAATACCACAAACAACATTAAATACATGCTCTCTGAACAGGACAATTTACACATGACTTAAAAAGCAAGTTTAAGATTGTCTTTTAGGAATGTAATCTGAATAATTAATTTTTATATCTTCTAGCTGTAAATACATGCTATTTAAAGATGTATCAACCTATTTAATTTAGCAGCTGCTTTGCCGTAGAGTTGTTTTACTTGGCCTTCATATTTAATATTCCCGCAGCATGTATGTGTTGGTTTCTGTGAGTTGAGTGACTGTTCAGATGTGTCTTTTTCTGTGTTTCTGTTGTACAGGAGGGAGGTGTATCGGATACTGCAGCAGGAGGGAATTGATCTTCCCCGTTACGCTGTGCTTAACAGAGATCCAGATAAGCCAGAAGGTAAGTTTCACTTCTTGCTGCTGTAACGTTGAACAGAATGCAGAGGTGACATACATTAACAGCAATAAAACTAACATGCCCCACCAATGTTAATAGTCTTTATACTGAATAGAGCAGTGGTTCTTAACCAGGGGTGCAGTGGCACTTTGGTTTGCAGCGGACACCTGCTTAAGGTGCCGCGCATTTTGTATGAAGACTTTAACAAAAATGCTTATATATAATGCTTATTTACAGAAAGTATAATTCACAGTATGCTCTGAGATGTCATTCTGACTGGGAGAACTAAAGATAACTATATATTTAATGCATTTTCCCCTTTATTAAGTTCTTGACAAATGACCAATAGTATGTTGGGGTGCCCAGAAAATTCCAGACTGAATACTAGGTGTGCCTTGTGTGAAACCAACTGAGAACCACTGGGATAGAAGGGAATACTATATAGAATTTTCTAGCTGAGTGTAACAGGAGTGAACATTCATTTTTGTGAACATTTGACTTACTTTGTTGTGGCCATTTCATTTAATGGTGGAACTTTTGTTGTTGTAGTCTGTGGACTGAGGCACATTAAAAAGGTAACAGAGCCATCGTAAGGTGGTAAGGCCACAAAAATATTAGACTCAAACTCTCATAAAAATGCATGAATAATCTGTAATAAGTTTAAAATTAAGCACCTTCCAGCAGCACTAGCATCCTTTTTATATACACAAGAAAGATAATAATGAGTGTTTATACCCTGAATTGAGACAATGTAGGATGAAATGTTGGTTCATGATATAAATGTGTTCAGACAAGAGGTCTGGAGTTTAAACTGGGGTTAGCAGGTTTGGTATGTTAGTGTAATGGAAAAACCTCCCAGTTGTAGTAGGTACTAAAATATTCTTAGAATCAAGGGTAAATTAAAGCAACACTGTATCTATAGTGGCTTTTAATGTGTTTAAAAGAAAATTAAATAGGTATAAATCCTACATGCAGCAGTCCTGTATATTTACTTTTATTTCTTTGCATAGTATCAGTAATCACCTATATTTACTGATCTCCATTGAAAGTCTACTCACACCTCCTCACTTATAGACAATAGGCTTCACCAGTCTGAATAAAAAATCCTGTAGTGAAAAGCACCACCCTCTCTTTAGAACACTGTATACATTTTCTAGTACTGAAATGTCACTTTCCGGCTCTACACTACAACAGAGTTGTACTGAAAAAATGTATAGATATACCAAACAGCTGTATAAAGGTAAATCATTTTGTTAACAAAGTATGATTCACTAATTCATATAGGCTTACTGCACGTTCAGATCTGAAGTATAAAAATAGGCCTGTGTTTTTTTTTTAAATAGATGTGGAATGAGCTGGCTAGATCATCAGGGGAATTGTTAGGTACTGTTATAGGGGAATAAAGCCCCAGGTCTCATGCTTAAAGGGATAGTAATACTTCGTTTTATCTTTATTTTATTTTGTAGGCATTAAAAAAACATGAAGAACGATACAAGTCTTATCTCTCAAACCTTTATGGTTTGAGAGATATTCACAAGCAAAGTTTTCCCCTACCACCCCTTTTACCTAGTGTAAGCAATCTCTTCTCAGATGTGGAGTGCAGTCCATAGACCAGACAGATAACAGAAGGGGACACTCTTATTCCTATGAAAACAATGAAATCCCTGCCCCTCTTGACAAGCTTTTCAGCTTTTTCCCTTATATTAATTGAAGATTGTCCCTCTCTGCAGTCTACCTGGGCACCTCCCTTCTGATGTGGATGAACAGGGGGGGGATACTTTGCTTGTGAATATCTCTTAAACCATAAAGGTTTGAGAGATAAGACTTATATCGTTCTTCATGTTTTTTTAATGCCTACAAAATAAAATAAAGATAAAACGAAGTATTACTATCCCTTTAAACTGTAACTCTGACAGTATTGAAATAACATTCTCCAAAGTCCAAGTACTATGATGATTAATTAGAGCTGCTTTTATTATGAAACATTACTATCCCTTTAATGCCCCGGGTCATTCAAACAACTTGAGGTATGTCATTGTGCCATTGTTACTTAAAGGGATAGTAATACTTCGTTTTAACTTTATTTTATTTTGTAGGCATTAAAAAAACATGAAGAATGATATAAGTCTTATCTCTCAAACCTTTATGGTTTATGAGATATTCACAAGCAAAGTTCCCCTCCCCGCCCCTTTTACCTAGTGTAAGCCATCTCTTCTCAGATGTGAGTCTGGTTGTATGACAGGACAGATAACAGAAGGGGACAATTTTCTTTGTATGAAAACAATGAAAGCCCTTCCCCCCCCTTGACAAGTTTTTCAGCTTTTTCCATTATCTTAATTGAAGATTGTCCCTCTCTGCAGTCTACCTGGGCATCTCCCTTCTGATCTGGTTGAACAGGGGGGGGATACTTTGTTTGTGAATATCTCTTAAACCATAAAGGTTTGAGAGATAAGACTTATATCATTCTTTATGTTTTTTTAATGCCTACAAAATAAAATAAAGTTAAAATGAAGTATTACTATCCCTTTAAGACCAAATTCATCGAGCTGGGAATGCCTCAATATGCATGAAAATCAGATGATGTCATGGTGCACTAACCAGTTGCCTATTCATGAATGGCCAGATAGATCACGTTTACACTATTTTTGCCATATTTCTGTACTTCCAATACACAAGGAAGGAAAAAACAATAGATTATTGATGACTACCCAAAGATCTCTATCAATCCATCAATGTTTGTGGCAAATTCATGACGAAGAGCAGAATATTTGATACACTGCTTCTCTAGCAAATTTTTGAATTTTGGCCTTAAACTAACAGTGCAGTTGAGATCCACAACACAATAATTGTACATTAGAATAGCTTAAAGGGATAGTAATGTTTCAAAATAAAAGCAGCTCCAATTAATCTTCATAGTATTTTTGGGCCATGGAGTGGGTTATTTCAGTACTGTCAGAGTTGTAGCTCAAGAGTAATTGAATAATAAAGTATCCCCCTCCTACCCCTTTTACTGATGTAAAACTACTCACCTCAGAGCAGAAAGTTGGTGTCCAGATGGCTTGCAGAGAGGGACAATCTTCAATTAGCATAGGGAAAAAACGTGAAAAACCTGTCAAGGGGGGGTAGGGTTTTCATTGTTCTCACAGTAAGAAGATTGTCTCTTTCTGTGAGCTGTCTGGTCTTTAGACCAGATTCCACATCTGAGGGGAGGTAAACTAGGTAAAAGGGGCAGGAGGAGGAAATTTTATCATTCAATTACTCTTGAACTACAACTCTGACAGTATTGAAATAACATTTTCCATGGCCCAAAAACTATTAATTGTAGCTGATTTTATTGGGAATCATTACTATCCCTTTAAGTCCAGGGCTTTTGATGAAAGCCCCTCTTTTTTTGGGAACCTGGTAGCTGTCCTTTAGGTAGGCCAGTTGGTTCTCATCTGGCATCAAATTCTGTTTCTATATAGGAAATTCCAAATAGGAGTTTCAATTCTCATCATGCCATCAATCAAAAATAATTTTCTTTAAAAAAATGAATTCTTGTAACAAAATTATATAGCTTTGTTACAGGAATTAAACAGCATGTTAGTCTGTTTACGGTTAGCTGACTCCTGCATTTTAGAGTGTCATTGATGAGTATATCCTCTTTTTTCCTATTAATCTGTGTCTGTGCCTCCACCCATAGAGTGTAACCTGGTAGAAGGAGAAGACCAGGTAGAAGTGAATGGAGAAATCTTCCCAAAACCATTTGTAGAAAAGCCTGTCAGTGCAGAAGATCATAACGTTTATATATACTATCCAACATCAGCTGGAGGTGGCAGTCAGAGGCTTTTCAGGAAGGTAAAGAAATTGGAATAAACTGCGGTTACAATGTAACAAGCTCTTGCTGCTAACACTTGCTAATTGTTCAGTAGTTTAGTAATTGGATAACTTCCACAGATTTAGTTGGTTTTGACCATTTTTGTGCAGTACTTTGACCTGGATTAATCATTTAAAGAACACCGTTGTGTGCACCACACTTTTTCGCAATGAGTTGCATGCCCCTCTGATACTTAAAGGGTTGAGGCCATTATGGCGGTATATGTGCGTAAAGGCAAACAGTAGAACAACTTGGGCGAACATCCCTGCACAGTATTTATAAAAAATATTCCTTGGTTGCTGAAAATCTTACATTCCCACTTGAATCCGTTGACATTTTTATTTGTTACATATGTTGCAGTTGTTTTGTTACAAATGTCTCCACCTTCAGCTTCATACACATGCCCTATTATTTTTATGTGTGAAAACAATTTAATGTGCAGGGAAACCTTTCACTACTCGTCATAAAACCACTCCTCAAATCCCCTGTTGCCCTGTGATACTTTTTCATACACTGACATATTGTAACATGGAGCTTATTTCTGACTTTTGATGCTCTGGTGAACATTACTGTTGTCTTGTCATTGCAGATTGGCAGCCGTAGCAGTGTGTACTCACCAGAGAGCAGTGTGCGGAAGACTGGGTCTTACATTTATGAAGAGTTCATGCCAACTGATGGCACTGATGTCAAGGTACAAACACAGGATGTACTACACCAGGAATTAGTTTTCATAGTTGAAAACATAATTATGATTGTCTGAACATTTTTTGTTAGGTATATACTGTTGGTCCAGACTATGCCCATGCAGAAGCCCGCAAATCCCCTGCATTGGATGGGAAGGTTGAACGTGACAGTGAAGGGAAAGAGATACGGTATCCTGTCATGCTAACTGCCATGGAGAAACTAGTTGCTCGTAAGGTCTGCCTGGCCTTTAAGGTTAGTGGCTTTACTATGTTCACATAAGCTGCAAGAGCCTCCTGTACTTCATTTAAATGAGTCTCTTACGTCCAATATGGAACACAGGTACCATGGAATTGAGTCCCTCCTCCTGGAGGGCAGGGCTCATCACTAAAGGCGTAGGGTCTTTGGGGTGGAAACTCCCTCCTCTTCCTCCAGCTAAACACCTCGCCCATTTCCCAGTATTCATGTGTCCTGCAAAGCAATTGGAGTGCATTGGCCATCCTGTTAGTTTTTATTAGGTTTTTATTTTTGTTCTCAGATATGGGGCTGTATAGTCCCCTATTAGGTGGGCTACCGTCACTGGATTGCCCAGTTCTCAGGTGGTTTGTGGACCTTTCTTGCCCTGAGAAGATTTGCTTTATAACAAGTCTGCTCCTCATTGCTGAGTCTCTCTGAGATTCTGCCCTCTCCTATGATGGTAGCCTCAAGAAAGAAGTTTGTTAAATAACCCCTTTAGTGCCTTTGTCCACTGTATGGTCTATGCTGAGCTATCCTTTATCTGTGCTCTGTTTCACACTCATTATGGCTCTATTCTCTCTTAAGACGTCTTCAAAGTACAGATGGTTCCTGTCCTTTACTGTTAGTTAACCCTTTCACTCCTGTTCTAGTTATAGAAGTGTGTTGGGTGCATGGGGGGCTTAATCCTGTCCCCCACACTATTATGATTTTCCTTTTTTCACTCAATCAAGTCTTCCCTCAGGGTTTGGGTTTGGGATTTTCCTGTAGGAAACGGAGCCTGCCCATGGCCATCTTTGCTCTATTGACTTCTATGGGAGAGACTTTGCTGGGACATATCTCTGCAGCTGTTTGGGCTACAACAGTCAGAAAGGACTCTATCCTCTTGTCTCCTCATGCTCTGTCATTTGAGTGTCAACAGAGCATGCCACGTTCCAAGGCTGGAGTAACAGGAATTACTAGGCAACGAGCAAGATATAGACTATAGTTTGCATAATGCCTTTTTCCAGGACACTCTTACTGGTGGCCATCTTAATTCTCTCTTTCTTATCCTGCAGAGAGGTAATTGCATATCAGATAAGTGCATTTTTTTGGATGGGGATATTTTATCATTCAATTACTCTTGAACTACAACTCTGACAGAATTGAAATAACAGGCCCAAATACTATGATGATGATGATTAATTAGAGCTGCTTTTATTATGAAACATTACTATCTCTTTAAGTACGATAGATGTAAAGAGCTCCATGAAGGGATGCTTTTGTAAAATTACAATATATTTCATAATAATCTTCACCAAGGAGTGGAAGTTAATGTTGACAATCTCAGTTGAAGACGTGTCTCTTCTTTTTCCCACTGAAAAAATGCAGTTTCATTGTAGAGGTTTAAATTAAAGGGGAACTGTACTTCTAGTAATATGTAGCTCTTATTTTAAGAGAAGAGCTTACTATATCTATCTGTCTGTCTGTCTATATTAGGAACACGTCATGTGACCAAAATTCTCAGTACCTGGCACACACAAACACCCACCCACCCAGGGGTGGAAGTAAGGAAGAGTTAATCGAATCTTCTCTATACTGGCACTCCCATAGGTCTAGAAATGGGGGAAGGTTTTTCACAGGAGTCTGCAAGGGGCAAAGCCCCATGCCCACTCCTGTGAATATCTCTGCAAGGACTTCCCCCTCCATCACATTCCCTAACTCTTCCTCCCTCCCATTTCCCATGTCCTTCACCTTCCTCCCACCTCCTCCCTATACATCCTTCCTGCCATTCACCTTGTGTCCTACACCTTCCACCCACCTTCTCCCTATACATCCTCCTCCACATTAGTTGCATTTTACACCTTCCACCCATCTCCTTCCTGTACACACTCCCTCTCCATTCACCTTCTCCTCTGCTGTCATACCCTTCCTCCCCATTTGCCTTCTCCCCTGTCCTTCCACCTTCCATACCCATTTGCCTTCTTCCTTCTCCTTCCACCCTCCCTCCCAGTTCACCTTCTTATCTCTCCTTCCACCCTCCCTCTCCATTTGCCTTCTTCCTGTGTCCTTTCATCCTTTCCAGCTAATTACAATGGGTAGGAAGCTGGCAACCATTGTCCTGCCACTTGCTCCTATCCTTCAAGCCATGCACAGCCCCGTGTTTGGGGTAGGGAAGGTGCATCTGGCAAACCCAGTGGAGGAGTAGGGAAGATGCTGGACACAGTGGGAAGCCTCTGTGCATATTGCTTTTTAGCTGGAATTATGGCATTTTCGGCATAATGGGAGTTGTGTTCTTTCTGTGTGTGTGTGATTGTGAGTCACTGTATAAGTAAGTGACTGTCAGAGTGTGTGTGTGTTTGCATGTCACACTCACAACTTTCTTACTACATCCTTGTGTATGTCATTGTGAGTCTCTGTGTATGTGTGGGACTTGTGTGTTTTTGCATGACTGTGAGTGACTGGGTATGTGTGTCAGTGGGAGTCTGTGACTGTGTGTGAGTCACTGTTAAGTGACTCATTACACTACTTTGATGTGTGTCACTGTGTGTGTGTGACTAACATTACACTAGCAACTCAGTGCTCCATTTGCTAGTCTTTTCATATAGCTGTTGTTTCACTGTAACTGCTGATCTACAGTTTAGCTTGCTTTTTAGTTTAGACTAATTACAATATACATCAACAGACTAAAAAAAGTAGCTAGAGTCTCGAACTGAGTTTGAATGCAAAAACAGAGTATACATTACATTAAACAAATGAAGACACCTTGGGCTGTATTCAAAATCTAAAGAAGTGCAATTCTGGGGCAAACCAGCTCCACCATAGGGATCAAATAAAACTCCTACAATCCGAATTCCTGTTGATTTTAATGAGCTTTGCGCCCTAGATTGCTAGAGGGGTGTCTAACGCATTAGCCCATGTTTATAAAAGTGAGCTGGAGTTATTTTGGATTAAACCAACTGCACTGTAACAGACAAATAAAAATCCCTAAATTTCCATGCACTTGAATAGAGATCACTTACCGATGTATTGGAGACCTCTCTACCAGTCAAGGGGTTGAACACCCAATTTAACAGGAATTTTTATCTGTCACCTATGGTGCAGTTGATTTACTCCGGTTTGCTTTTATAAATATGGGCCAGAGTACCTTAATATGTATCCCTCATTAAAGAAGTGCAGTAAAATTGCAGATTAGAGTAATTGCTTGTTAAAATGGCCCTGCCACCTTGAATTTCAGTTTCCATATCTGAAATCTTCATTCAAAACTATCTATGTATCATGTTAGCCAAAATCTCACCAGATGCATAGTTTGAAAGAGAGTCATATTTTTATTTCTGAAAGAAGTGAATTTTTTTTTCACTGCAATACCGTATGCCAGTTCAGCTCCGTGCTGTATGGAAAGCTTAATTATTGTATGGTACCACACGCACAGAGCTCACCATACAGTAATAACAATATCACTAAACTATGTATCTGATGGCCATTTGTTTAACATGACATTTAAACAGTTGTGAATTAAGTTTTCATGTACTTGAAATTTAAATTGATGGGTCCATGTTAAATCACTGCTAAAAAAACCCAAATGGTTTAATGCTTTGAGCGCCAGAGAGGTATGCAAAAGCAAATGTGTTGCGTACCCCTCTGGCACCCAAAGGGTTAAACCACAGAGTCACACATACATAGTCATAACCCTTACATATGTTCTGTAGCATTACGGTCATTGAAATATATCCTTATCTGCTATTTTTTTTCTTTTTCAGCAAACCGTTTGTGGTTTTGACTTGTTACGAGCCAACGGACATTCGTTTGTCTGTGATGTCAATGGTTTCAGTTTTGTGAAGAATTCGATGAAATACTATGATGACTGTGCCAAAATATTGGGGTACGCTGACAATATGTGTTCTGAGATCCTTTAAACATTTGAATGCAGCGTATACCCCGCTGCACTCAAAAGGTTAAAAAATCATTAAATTGCTGACCCTTTAAGAACCTCTGGGGTGCACAATGCGATTTAATGCGTTGGACACTCCTTTTGTCCTTAAAGGGATAGTAATACTTCGTTTTAACTTTATTTTATTTTGTAGGCATTAAAAAAACATGAAGAATGATATAAGTCTTATCTCTCAAACCTTTATGGTTTATGAGATATTCACAAGCAAAGTGTCCCCCTCCCTCCCCTTTTACTGATGTCACACTCTTCAGCCTGAGCAGAAGGGAGGTGCCCAGGTAGACTGCAGAGAGGGACAATCTTCAATTAAGATAAGTGAAAAACCTGAAAAGCTTGTCAAGGGGGGCAGGGATTTCATTGTTTTCATAGGAATAAGAGTGTCCCCTTCTGTTATCTGTCCAGTCTATGGACTGCATTCCACATCTGAGAAGAGATGGCTTACACTAGGTAAAAGGGGCGGGAGGGGGAAACTTTGCTTGTGAATATCTCATAAACCATAAAGGTTTGAGAGATAAGACTTATATCATTCTTCATGTTTTTTTAATGCCTACAAAATAAAATAAAGATAAAACGAAGAATTACTATCCCTTTAAAGGGTAAATAGCATTAATAAATAATTAAAAGAAAGCTCAGCAACCATATTCTTGAAATTTCTATTTTGCTCTGGATTCTACTGCAGTTAATAATGTTATCACCGGTTTTATTTACAAATACCCCCCCACCCCTCATTAACTTCAATAGGAATCTGTGAGGTAAAACTGTTATAACACTAATCACATGCAGTGGAATACAGCCATATGTTTTAGGGGACCCTATGTTGAAAAAAATATATATATATTTTGGACAAATACTAAGTAACAACATTTTCATTGCTTTAAATAGGGCTTCACAATGCACTGAAGAGCACTGAAGAAATAACAAGCCCCATTTAAATCAAAAGGAATTTGTATTTGTCCCCTGTGGTCAGGGCAAGGCACATACCTTAGCTCCACCCATGACCACACCTTGCTTCTCATATGATCCTGCATCCAGTCCCATACACTATTTCCTGGCACAGAAAATACCTATGGCTTATAAAAACCAAAACAAAAAAGTCTTTAACCCCTTGGTTGCTAAAGAGATTTCCAACACATTGCTAAGCAATGTGTTGAAGATCTCTCTAGCATCCAAGGGGTTAAGTAATAGCTTGTAAATAGGTATAAAACTAGCACAGGGACACTGAGATTGCTCTGACCACAACCACAATTTAGAATGTGGGTGTGGCCGGCACAGCTGAGGGCCCGTCAAATATTGGAGCACTAGGCAGTTGCCTATTGGGAATTCCAGCCCTGCCTGTGGTGCATTTAGTGTTCTCCTGAATGACTCCATAATTCTTTTGAACCTAGGTCCATATTTATGAAAGCAAACTGGCGTTATTTTGGAGTAAACCAACTCCACCATAGTGGGGCAAATATGTTTTCCTAAATTCCCATGCAATTGAATACAGCTGTTTAACACCTTGAATGCTAGAGATGGCTCCAATACATTGCTAAGCATTCAGAGGGTTAAAAGCCTAACTTAATTTAACATGAATTTTTATTTGTCCTCTGTGGTGTAGTTGGTTTACTCCAGTATAATTCCACTTTGCTTTTATAAATATGGACCATAGAGACTGTAGGACATTATTCATAAAGCTAAAGAGATGCAGTTCTGGAGAAAAATAACTGCATCATGAGAAACATGACAATTTAAATTGAATTAAATAGGACTTTTAATCCATTAAGGACCAGAGGTCCTAGGGTTGGATTGCGGTTAAGGACACATAGAGGACTTTGGCTCGCCGGCACACGTGACTGTTGACATGTACTGGTGTGCTAAACTGGCAACTGACTGCTCCAGTCTTGGATTGGTCAATTTCAGACCCCGCTAGTGCTTACACACAAAATACCTGACGTGCCAGGACTGTCACTGGTTCTTTAGGCAAGGAAACTGGTGACATTCCTGACACGTCACTGGTCCTTAAGGGGTTAAGGTGACATTAACATCTAAAAAATTCAATTGGGTTATATAGTTTTAAACATCACATACTTCCAGCTATAATCTACAAAATGTACTTATTTATGTTAGATCCCTAAAATCCAATCCTGAATTTGTACCCTATATAGACACATTTGGTTAACTGTTTGTGCAGAGATAATGTTGCCATTGTATTACAATTAGCACCCACTGCTCTTCTATTCAGAAAGGTGGTTGCCTTATCTCAGTCCATTTAAAGACAATAGAGAACAATCACTTCTTAAACCCTATCAAGATAGCTTTGGTAATGGGAGCCCTGAAAGAAAATCAGAAAAGGGAGCCACCACAGAGATATGTAAGACTAGATATTTGCCTCAGACACCAAACAAATCATTTTACAGAGCCTAACGTAGAGTACAGGGGATTTAAAGGGATAGTAATGTTTCATAATAAAAGCAGCTCTTATTAATCATCATAGTATTTGGACTTTGGAGAGTGTTATTTCAATTCTGTCAGAGTTGTAGTTCAAGAGTAATTCAGTGACAAAGTGTCCCCCTCCCTCCCCTTTTACTGATGTAACACTGCTCAGCCAGAGCAGAAGGGAGGTGCCTAGGTAGATAGTAGAGAGGGACAATCTTCAATTAAGATAAGGGAAAAACCTGAAAAACTTGTCAAGGGGGGCAGGACTTTCATTGTTCTCATAGGAAGAAGATTGTCCCCTTCTGTTATCTGTCTGGTCTATGGACTGGATTCCACATCTGAGAAAAGATGGCTTACACTAGGTAAAAGGGGCGGGAGGGGAAACTTTGCTTGTGAATATCTCTTAAACCATAAAGGTTTGAGAGATAAGACTTATATCGTTCTTCATGTTTTTTTTAATGCCTACAAAATAAAATAAAGTTAAAACGAAGTATTACTATCCCTTTAAGTGTGTATAGTCTCTGGACTTCAAGGGGTCAGAAGCTCCACTTAAATCAATGGAAATTTTCTAGAATTGCACCTCTTTAACTTGATGAATATGGCTCTTAGTCTCACAGTGATCTTTCCTTACGTTTTATTATTCACTGACTAAGCAAACAGCGCTGCAGCTGACATGGAAGGAAGCTCTATTGTACCTGTTACAGGCTTTCTGTATAACGGCAAAGAGGAGCAATTCAGTGACAAACCATCTTTACCTTAATGGACAAACATAAATTCCCAAAGTTACATTGATTTAACCCTTTGAGAGCCAGAGGGGTATCCAGCGCATTGCATTGCATTGGATACACCTCTGGCACTCAAAGGGTTATGCGGATTTTGACCTCACAGATGCTAGAGTGGTCTCCAGTGCATTGGTGACCTTTTTTGCATTAAAGGCATTTTTAATTGTCCCCTGTGGGGCAGTTGGTATACTCCAATATTTCTTTTTGTGGGGCCTTATGTTCAAAAGGAAACTGGAGTAATCTTGGAACAAGCCAACTGCAGAATAAGGGATAAATAAACATTTCCCAAGTTCCTATAGATTTAAATGGGGCTTTTAACCTCTTGAATGCTAAAGATGTATGTAGTTTACTGCACCAGAATGCGCTGGTGACCTCTCTGTTCAATGGGATTAAAGCCAAATTTTAACCCTTTATGGCGCAGATGGGTGATTAATGCCTAGTAAAGCAATGCGTTGAACACCCCTCTGTTACTTAAAGTGTTAAGGTAGCGGGTATTTTTATTTGTCCCCTATAGTGCAGTTGTTTTGGTACATAGTCAGTTCTACTGTGTATTAGCCCTGTGGAATGGATGTCTCTCAGCATGAGACGTATATGTTTTTCTTACACTGTGTTATGTTCTTCTCTAGAAATATAATCATGAGGGAGCTGGCCCCACAGTTCCATATTCCTTGGTCCATTCCAACAGAGGCGGAGGATATTCCTATAGTGCCAACCACATCAGGCACAATGTAAGTGTTTTGGCTTCTGGGGGTGATCGGTCATTCTCTTGCCTCTCCTAATTGAATAGAAGATTTTCGTTCTCATATGTATATGATTGGATAGTGTATACTTTTCGCATCTGTTGATTGGATGATGAGGGTATTTAAACTACGGCAAAATATATCTCCCTTTATCCTTGACAAAGCCTGTTGGTGAAATGTGCGTTGGCGGTTCATGTTGGTCTCTGTTACAAATGCACAAAAGATAAAAGGGCTAAGAGATAGAAATTTGATCCTGATTTCGTGAGAGCAGTAACTATGTATCTTATTTTTGTCTACATTTACATTCTGACGGTCAACAAATAAAGTATGACCGAACAGACATACTGAGTGCCTACAGATTTCTTTTAATTCATGTAGATGCCACTGTATATTGGGAATACCATTGGAAGCAATTATTTGGGATTACTACCTTTGATATCGGGGTCACGAATGCTCCCCATTTGAGGATTACAGATCCTTATGATCTGCTGTAGAGAAATCGATATATCTAGAGCAATATTTGTCCTTTGCCTATAAATATAAACTGGTTTCAGCTTATGACAGTGTGGTTTACTTTAAAAGTTAGATTAGGTGGTAACTGTAACTAAATGGTTTCAGCCACCAGATTTAAAGGGATAGTAATACTTTATTACTATCCCCCATATTGTACATATTTGCCAAATAAATTAATAGCCCCCAGGTTCATCATAAAGGTTCACCATAAAGGTTTGAGAGATAACCGAAGGCAAAGTTTCCCCCTCCCTCCCCCTTCCCTGAAGTCAGCGTTGTACAGAGTCTCGATCGCGTTAGTGAAAAATAATTATTTCACTGAAACGGTCTTCTACATGTGCTTGCATTTACTTGATGTCTCATATTGTGTATTCAAGTACATATGTCGTTATTATGAATGGAGCCGCTGAACAAAGTGTTTTTTGGTGTCAACTTGCAAACCAAGTACATGTAGAAGACCTTTTCAGTGAAATAATTATTTTTCACTAACGGGATCTCGGCTCAGCTGCAGAGCCGCAAGCCTGTTGTACGACAGATTTCCCCTGCAGTCAGCACAACGCTGACTTCAAGGAAGGGGGAGGGAGGGGGGAACTTTGCCTTTGGTTATCTCTCAAACCATAAAGGTTTGAGAGATGAACCTGAGGGCTATTAAATTATTTTACAAATATCTACAATATGGGGGATAGTAATAATAAAGTATTGGCAGTACATTGGTCTACATAATTTCTCTCTTTTCTGAGACTTTTGAGGAGAGAGTGGTGACTAATATTTGCCCTGATGTGTACACATTGTTCCCAATAAACGGTTGGCTCTCAATCTTTTTAATTTTGATTTGTGAATTTTAAACTTGTTTCAATAAAAGTTATATTTTAGTACTTTCACCACAAACATTACTTTATGAACAAATATTGTTTGACTCTATCACTATAGTGCCCTATTAAATATCTATTATTTTTCCTTTATTTTTTTTTATTTGTGTATATTAATATTTAGCTATAGGAGCATGGCAGCCAAGAGTAACATGGTAGTGACTGGCTGTCTTCAGTGAGTTCACACATTCAGTGCTCTGGCTCTGTTTTCTTTTGGAGTGATTTGTGAGTGATCGGTCAGGTTACCTTTTCCATTTGTTTTTGCAGATAATGGGCCATATGCACAAAGATAAAAAAGGAGGAGTTCTACGGCAAACCCCTGCACCTCAGGGCAGAATTTAAAATTCCAAAAAAATCACATGGAATTGAAGGAGGATTCTAACCCTTTGAGTGCCAGGGGATATGCAACACCAAGCAAAGCAATGTGCTTCGTACCCCTCTGGCACTCAAAGGGCTAACTACTTGAATGCTACGAAGGGGTGAAACTAATTGCTTTGTTGGGAGTTTTTATTTGTCCATTTTTGGTGCAGTTTGTTTGCTCCAGAATTGCTCCTCTTTTCTTTTGTGCTGAAGGCCCAATGTACACTTCCACAATTACCATATCAGAACAGTTCATGTGATGCTTAGGGGCTTTCACCCCTTGGTGGGCACAGAGGGATTCCATTGAGTTAAATGAGTTACTGAAATCATGTTTAGCTAAAGGAGCAGTAAAACTTAATGTTATGAAAATGTCTTTGTTATAGGGCTTTTGCTGCTAAGTAAAACAGGGGCACTCCCACTGATGTCAGTTTTCTTATTCAAAAGTTTTAACAGTTCAGATTGGAAGTGAAGGAAGTGAGTAAAATCATCATTACTTCATGAAAGTACGAACTGTCAGGATAGAACCCAGCAGTTTCTATCACATTCTGCGGAGAACTGTTTGTTAGTAACTTGCCTGTCTTAGAGAATACAGCAGAATAAGTTAAATCACACAACTAGAAGGCACTGTTAATGTAAAAAAGCAACATTTCAAACTGTACAAACTCTAGAAAGATGCACTTTTCAACAGTGGGAGTACACAGGTTTAGCTTAGCAGGAACATCCCTACAATATAAGTTTTTTTCATAAGAAAAATGTACTTTTGCTTTAAACCCTTAAAGGGATAGTAATATCCTATAATAACTTTATGTGGTATTGTAGATTTAAAACAAATGATGCTCAGAAAATCCCATCTCTCAAAGATTTCTCATGTTGGAGAGATAGTAACTGGAGAAGCGAGTTCACTGAAGACGTCATCTCCACTTTATCGCCTCTTTATCACACCTTATTGCATCCCCCCAAGTTTCAAGGTCATGGTCTCTAGATAACAAAAATGACAATGCGTTGCACACCCCTCTGGTTTAACTGGATTGCCATGGAGATGGAAATGTATTTGGAGCAATCTAGGACTTAAGAAGAGTTTGGGAGTTGTAGCACCAAGCAAGAATATATTTTGGCCACCACTTTTGGACATGAGATTTACTACTTATTATATTCTTATTTAGAGGAATTGGTCCATACTGCATTGATTCATAGTGGCAGTTAGGATTTTTTTTTTTGCCCAGATAAAATGGGGGATTGTTATTAGAAGATGTTAGTGTTTCTTTAAAAAATGCATTTTCAGATTATGACTTTATCTTGATGCCACAGGATGGAGTTACGCTGTGTAATAGCAATAATTCGGCATGGAGACCGCACACCAAAACAGAAGATGAAGATGGAAGTCAAGCACGCCAGGTATAGACATCATTGTCTAAAATAATTAATTCTTGGGCACACTGTTATTATTATGATTACTATCATTATGTTTTTTTTTATTTTGAGTTGAAAGTTACATTTTAACCCATTGGAAAATAAAGTTGTCTATTTTAAGCTGTGAGTAGAAGACACTGGGAAATTGTCTTATAGAAAGGCCATTAAATCTCTGTACCCGTCTATTCACAAAAAGTGTTTTGTTCCAAAATGACTTTAGGACCAGGCATTTTCAGAAGCAGGTGGATTCTTGTGAGTACGGGTCGAACAGTAATAACCCCGGTTCAGCGATTGACCCACCTGTGCTCTGAAATCTGTCATGTTGTCTGTGCATCAGGTCTGCAATTGCCTACTCCTTATATATAGTTGTATGCAAATGTTTGGGCACCCCTGGCCGAATTATATTTTTTTATTTTCTAAGTGAAAATAAGTTAACACAGTCTCCACAGCGAACAAACTTGTAGCCAGCTAACAGTCTTTTTATTCTTTTTTTTAGGGATTTGTCCTCCACTCTTCTTTACCGAATGCTTCTTGTTCATAAATATTCTTAGGTTTTCTTGCATGTTCTGCATGTTTGAGATCTATGCAAAAAGTGCAGTACCTCCTAATTGCTCTGTTTGGCAAAATCAGCCATCTCTAATTGAATGACTGAAAAACAGTTTACGCAGCTATAGCAAAAGAGAGAAACAAGTGCAAAAAACTGTAATATATTTTAAATCACCAATAAACTTATAAATATAATTGTGACATTGGAAACAAATATACACAAATAGCCAAATGTTTCTGCAATAACTGTATCTTTATTCAAACACGAAGACAATAAAAAAGTATCAGCTGTATACAATGTATAAAACCACTCTAATATGGGGACGTGGCCTGTTGCTTGAGTCGAATGGACGTGTGTTGCTAGAGCACCTGCTCCTGCCTAACTGACTGAAACCTACATTGGCGTCCAGAGCGACCCCTTCGCTTTATCTATTGTGGTTCTTGCGGGGACATTGTCCAGTATGTCTAGACGGAACAAGAAGCCTGTCCAGTCTGCCGATTTCTTCAAACCTAAAAAGGACGCGGGCACAGTAGGCCAACCCCCCTGGGATACTTACGATGCCCCTTTGCCCTGCACTAAGTCTGATGTCAAATCGCTTCGGGCTTTACTACTTACAGTTAAAAATCATTTGTCTGCGGAGTTACAATCCAGGGTTTAACTTCTCCATGCGGACATCCAGCGGATTTCAGGCTGGAACAAAGTTCCGGAAACCAAGATGGCGGATGCGGAACGCTCTTGTGCGACTCTCCAAGATGAACTGGAGACTTAGATCCTGCCATAGGAGACTACAAGATGCAGTTGAAGACCTAGATAATAGATCTCGTAGGTCTAAGTTGCGCATCCGGAATATTCCAGAAGCTTTGGAGGACTTACCTGGTTTCCTCTTGTGGTACTTTAGGTTCTGATGCGATGATGGCTTCCAGGCTTCGCCAACAGATCACTCAGAGGTCGATCCATGCCACACGATCTGGCTCGGGACCTCTCCTTTATCAGTCTGCTCAGATGGCGTCTGCTTTTGCATCATTCTACGAAAAATTGTATGATGGACATAAAGTCTCCTCTTCTCCTTCGGAGGTGTCCTCTCTTTCTTCTTTTCTGGAGGGTTGCCACTTATCACGCCTTACTCCGGAGGCCCTCTCAATTCTGAACGAGGACATAATGGGGGACGAAACAGGTTTGGCCCTTAAGTCCTTGAAGTCCTCAAAAGCTCTGGGCCCGGATGGTTTCACGGCTTCGTATTACAAAGCCTTTCAGCACGTCCTCCTCCTGCACTTGACCTCTTTATTTAATGCTTTCCTCTCCGGTTCTGCTCCGCTGCCAGAGATGTTGCAAGCAAGAATTGTTGTGATCCTTAAGGATGGCAAGGATCCCACTTTACGAGCTATCGGCCCATTTCGCTTATCAATGTTGAGATAAAGCTGTACGCTAAGGTACTGGCTAGTTGCCTGGCCGTTGTGGTTGGGTCTTTTGTTCACCCTGATCAGGTCGGATTTATCCCAGACAGGGAGGCCCCGGACAATATCTATCATTTGTTGAACTTGATACACGCCGGGAACTCTGGTTCGTCCCCTTTGATGGTGCTCTCTCTTGATGCTGAAAAAGCATTTGATAGGGTTGACTGGACATATATGTGGGAGGTACTGCGATCTTTCGGTTTTGATGGTCCAATCTTATCTGGCATTCAAGCTTTGTATTCTTCGCCAACTGTGGTTGTATCAGTGTCTGGCACCGTTTCTCTACCTCTCCCTGTGCGGAACAGGACCCGACAGGGTTGCCCACTCTCCCCATTGCTGTTTGCCCTCTGCTTTGAACCATTGGCCTGTGCTGTGTGTCTCAACCCTGATAGTAAGGGCATGGAGGTTAACTGCGAGTCCTACAAACTAAGTTGATTTGCGGATGGTTTTCTGCTGACTCTTACTTCCCTGATGACTTCTCTTCCAAACCTATATTCTTTGTTGGCCATGTTCGCCTCTATCTCAGGGTTCTGAATCAACCACTCCAAGTGTGAAGCTTTGAATGTTTCTCTACCAGCACCGTTGGTAAAGTTGTTATCCCTGAATTTTGGTGGCACGTGGATTTTATTACCTCTTTAGGGATTCATATTACCAAATTGTTGTCTGGCTTATATGCTGCTAATTACTCGCCTCTCCTTAAATCACTTCAGGAGGACTTGGCCCATTGGGACTCTTCACATTTCATGGATGGGCAGGATTTTCGCTGTGAAGATGTCCTTCTTCCCTAAACTTTTGTATCTGTTTCGGTCCCTGCCTATCTCGGTGCAGTTGCCAGATGTTCTTCTCTTGCAGAAACACATTCTTCGGTTTATTTGTGCATTCAAGAGCCCACGTCTTAGGTCGTTGCTTCTTTAGCAGCACCGTTTGGTGGGCGGTTTATCGGTGCCACATTTGTGGTCATATTACAAGGCAGCCCAGTTTGAGAAAGCGGTGAATTTGCACGAGGAGGTTGCTCCACCCCGAAGAGTGTCTTTGGAGCGGTCCACATTTAAGGAGCATTCCGCAGCTGCGCTGTTGTGGATCTCGGGGGTGCACCCTCACATGTCCCTCAGTAGTCCTACCTTATCTCACACCTTATTGCTTTGGCGCACGCATGGTCTTCAGGATGCTTTGAGGTATCCTGCCTCGCTACTCTGCTCTTTATTTAGCAATCCCAGTTTTTCCCTGGGTCTCTCTTTAGAGTCTTTCAGCTGGTGGATTTGCAAAGAGATCACTAAGTTTCAAGACTTGCTGTTACCGTCTATTTTGATGGACTGGACGTCATTCCGGGATAGATATGATGCCCCTCTTGGGGAATATTTCTGTTTCTGTCAAGTTCATCATTTTGCTCATTCCTATCTTGGACGTCCTCCTTTTCCTTGGCGTACCCTTTTTGAAGTTCTGTGTTCATCTTCATTCCGGGGTAGGGTTGCCATTTCAAAGATCTATTTGCACTTGCTTTCTGTATCTTTTCCTCTTACCTCAGCCTATCGGTCCAAATGGGAAGCGGACCTTGTTGAGGAGGCAATTGGCACAAGATCATGGCCAACACGGCGAGTCTGACCCTGTGCACGCTGATAAAGGAAAATAGCTGTTACACCAAATATTGATTTGATTTAGATTTTTCTTCTGTTCACTCAACTTTGCATTTTGTGACTATTTTTGAAAGCATTCTTACTTTACAGCATTTTTTCACACCTGCCTAAAATGTTTGCACAGTGTTGTGTGTGTGTGTGTATGTATGTGTATATATATATATATATATATATATATATATATATATATATATATATATATAGTTAAATATTAAGCATTACGATCACTTTAAAGTCCCAGCTACCCATGAAGATCATAGACCATGGGCAAAGACAGCTGTAATGCACTTTCCCCTTGGTGACAATGTATATACAACTCCTGAGCTTTTTATCAGAGAGGTCATAGACAGGCAATGAGCTATTAATATAATCAGTTATAACTACTAGTACATATCTGCTGTTGATAAAAGCAATTTTTTTTCTGCAGAAAATACACACACTCCTAGAGAGCTGACATATTTGGTCCTTAAAGAGTTAATACAGAAATATAAAATATTGAGAAGTCAGAAGTTTCACTTAAATTTGCTTTTATAAGTGAGTGAGTTAAACTAATTGATTTTTTGCTACCTGGATAGTGGATAGTGCTGCATGCATTACAAAAGTACCTTAGTATTAACATATTTGGAATCCTTCCTGTCCCCAGCCTCCGGAATTAGATGATGAGCTGGGGACTGGAATTTGTGTCATAATGTGGTGGGGCTTAATTGTAGTGGGAGGAGGAAAGGCTGGTTTCACATTAAAGGGGCAGGAAGTAGGTACAACAGTGGAGAAGTAAGAGGATTTACCCTGGAAACTCGCCAAGCTGGCAAATCAGCCTCTGTCTCGAGAGACCCAGTAATTAAGTCTAAAAACTGGAGTCTCTGGGGAAGATCCAGGTAATGTGCTTATTTTGTGGTATTCTTTCTTATCCAGGTTTTTTGAGTTATTTGAACATCATGATGGGTACAAGACAGGAAAATTAAAGCTGAAGAAACCAGAGCAGCTACAGGTATGTTTCACTCTCTCTGACATACTTACTGAAATGCCCTGTGAGAGGATGATTTTATATTCAAGCAGAAGGTTCACCCCTTGGGTGCCTCATTGCTCACAGGTAGACAGGGCCTAAGGCTCTTTTGCTCTCCTGTATGCCTGTTTGCCTGTCTAGCCGTCTATCAATCTATTTATCTTCATCTATCCATCTAAAACAAGGAAGGTTGCTGGTGCTAAAACTGAAAAATCTCTATATAACTGTACAAATGTGAAAAATAGACACTATTACTAAAACTTCTGAAAGATATTTTTAATCTTTTGCAATGTGTTGCACACCCCTCTGGTCCTCAGTAGGTTAAATGTAACAATATAATGAAAATGTACCAAATTTAAAAAAAAAATGTAAAGCTCTCTAACTCTTAGTTATGTGACAAACACAAATTGCTCAAAAGTAAAATGTATTTTATGGTCTGGATTGAGCTGTCATGATTTTGAGTGAAGAATTTTCCAGTAGCAGGAAAACCAATGTTTTAATCACCAGCAGAAACCCTACAAAATAAATATTTGTTGTTCAATAAAAAAACATAACTATTCCTTTAAACATTTTCCTTACAGCTCACACTACCTTTGGAACTGTCTCCCACTCAGTACTTATGAAGCCTTTTATCTTACGGGTTATGGAGCCCTTATGCACCAAACAAAAGAGGAACAATAGTAGGGCTGCAACAACTAATCGATATTATCGATAAAAATCGATTATGAGAATCGTTGTCAACGATTCTCATAATCGATTAGTTGCAGCCCCAGACTGCCGCCGCCAGTGTCATTATGACAAGATCCATCCGCCTGCATCATCATGCGCCCCTGCGGGCCGTGATGACATACAGACAGAGAGGAGGAAGAGGGCAGAGGCACCGGAAGAGAAGCGCTTGCTGCCAGCAGACTGATCGTTACTGTCTGGCAGCAAGCGCGTCTTTTCCGGTGCCTCTGCCCTCTTCCACTTCTGTGTATGTATGTCATCACGGCCCGCAGGGGCGCATGATGATGCGGGTGGGCAGGAGGGAACTCAGAGCCAGCCAGCCACAGGGGACCGGATGCCACTCAGATTACCCCCTAGCCCTCCAACTCAACACAGCAGTGAGAAGGAGAGCGACAGTCACAGTCTAGAGGTACAAAGGGGAGAAAGAGAGGTGCAAGGGGGGAGAAAGAAGTACAAGGGAGGAGAAAGATACACATGGGGGAGAAAGTACATAGGGAAGAAAGAGATGCACAAGTGGGAGAAAGAAGTACATGGGGGAGAAAGAGAGGCACAAGGGGGAGAAAGAGGGGCACAAGGGGGAGAAAGAGGCACATGGGGGAGAAAGAAGTACATGGGAGAGAAAGAGAGGCACAAGGGGGATAAAGAAGTACAAGGGGGAGAAAGAAGTACAAGGGGAGAAAGTGAGGCACAAGGGGGAAAAAGTGAGGCACAAGGGAGAGAGAGAATTACATGGGGGAGAAAGAGAGGCACAATGGGTAGAAAGAAGTACAATGGGTAGAAAGAAGTACAAGGGGTAGAAAGAAGTACAAGGGGGAGAAAGAGGCACATGGGGGAGAAAGGAGTACAAGGGGAGAAAGTGAGGCACAAGGGAGAGAAAGTGAGGCACAAGGGAGAGAAAGAAGTACATGGGGGAGAAAGAGAGGCACAAGGGGGAGAAAGAAGTACATGGGGGAGAAAGAGAGGCACAAGGGGGAGAAAGAAGTACATGGGGGAGAAAGAGAGGCACAAGGGGGGAGAAAGAAGTACATGGGGGAGAAATAGAGGTGCAAGGGGGAGAAAGAGAGGTGCATAGACCCCATAGTAAAATAATAACAATGACGCATGTTAAATGTGTAAACTTTTTTATTCTGCTGTTTGTTTTTAACACTCAGTTTGTTCATTAAATCATTTTAAATAATGAAAAATTAGCATATTGTTTTTTTATCCGATTAATCGAAAAAATAATCGGCCAACTAATCGATTATCAAAATAATCGTTAGTTGCAGCCCTAAACAATAGGAAGGCTTTTATCTTACGGGTTATGGAGCCCTTATGCACCAAACAAAAGAGGAACAATAGGAAGGCTTTTATCTTAGTGGTTATGGAGCCCTTATGCACCAAAGAAAAGAGGAACAATATTGGAGCAAGCCAGTTGTACCATAGGGGACAATACAATTAGTGAATACTAGTGAGATCTCAGTCACGTTGCTTTATAATGCATCAAAGTCCTCTTTAGCATTCAAGGAGTTGAAAAGTCCCATTTAAGCCAATGAGAAATTTGGGAATGTTTGTGTCTTATGCATGGCACAGCTGGGTTTCTCCACAATTAGTCCTGTTTTCTGTGCTGCATAAAACTGTTAAATCATTGAATCGTAGAGAGGTCTCCATAGAATTACTTCATAATTTTTTGGAGAACCTCTGTAACATCCAGAGGGTTAGGCTGACACTTAATGCAACACTTAATGCAAGTTAAACTCTGTGCTGGGGGAGGGATAGGTGACTTCACAGTGGGTAGCAGATTTAGCTGCTTTCTTTCTTCTGAGACAGATCTCAAGGGGGCAGCACAGAGCTGATCTCTCGTTACTGAGTTTTTTTCTGCCAAAGTTGCTCTCAGCTACATTCTTCATATCTGTATGCCACTGTAGGATCTGCAAACATTTTTTATTTGATATGTGTGGTCTAAAATGTTGCCTTGAATATTTTCTGTGGAGGTATCTATTCATTCTTTGTGCAGGGCTCCCTGACACTATTAGCATAAGAAATATTTACCCTTTGTGCAACAGAGGGGTGTGCAAAACATTGCAATACATTACACTCCCATCTGGTTATCAAGTGATTAAAAGTATTTCAGCACAATATACTGTAAAGGTATTCAAAATGGAGCTTTCACCCCCAACAAAATTAATCTTATTCAGTGCACATCTTAAAACTGCCTATATGTTTTTTTTTGTTTTGTTAACACAATCATTTCTGAGATGTACTTTATTAAATATTACTTTGATGTGGTCAAAGCTGTACCTCTGAGCTCTACGGTCATAGTTTTTTGGCCATGTAGAGCTGTATTACAATACCGTTCGATGTGTAGTAAAGGAGTAATTAAACTATAAGGTGTCCCCCTTCCGGCCTACCTATGTAACGTGGCTCTCCAAGCCAGTAAGATGGAGAATAGCAAGGGTCAATCATCTGTAAGCATAAGGAAAAACCTGCTCCTTCGATAGTCAGCCAGAGCCACAAGTCAGGAACAAAGTGGGTAGTCAGACAAGCCGGGGTCATACATGGAGCGAGTTGGTCAGCCAGAGCCACAGGTCAGGACAGAAGTGAGTAGTCAGACAAGCCAGGGTCATACATGAAGTGAGTTCTCAGCTAAAGCAGGGGTCACAATGGAGCGCAAGAGACACTAGCGGAAACACCACATACGAGCAATGACTCCCAGGCCCAGGGAGTTTTATAAAGGAGCAGGAAAAGGTGGGACCTAATTAGGCAACACAGAATAGGCCCATAAACAGGCGTCCTTGCCAGTGCCTGTTTCATGATGTTAGCAATGCGGGTGTGGCCGCAAATGTGCCAGTCGACACACCACAGAGGAAGGAAGCACAGAATAGCCCAAGGGAGACTTTGTTAGTCCCCCCACCCCTTAACGACCTCTCCCTCGTGGAAGGGGACCAGAACCAGAGGAATTACGAGAGAGGAATTCACGTAAAAGGGCAGGAGCATGAAGATCTTTCTTAGCGACCCAGGAAGACTCCTCAGGCCCATACCCTTTCCAGTGGACTAGATATTGTACCTGGCCTGTGACCCTGAGAGTGTCCAAAATTCTTTGTACTTCATACTCCTCATGGTCCCCCACTTGAACAGGTCTGGGACGGACAGGAGCAGTAGTATATCTGTTACAGACCAATGGTTTCAGTAGCGACACATGGAAAGTATTAGAGGTGAGCATATTAGCAGGGATTTCAAAGGTATAGGTTACGGTGTTAATTCTACGGAGAACCCGAAAGGGACCGACAAATTGGGGAGCCAGCTTTTTACAAGGCACCTGGAGATGGAGATTGCGTGAGGACAGCCATACTCTCTCTCCCACCTGGAACACTGGAGCCGGTAGCCGTCTACGGTCTGCTTGTCTGTTATAGCGCAATGTGGAACTCTGCAGGAGTCTCTGAATCCGTACCCATGTGGAGCGGAGCACCCTCAAGTGCTCCTCCAGAGGAGGAATATTCTGAGCCTCGAAAGACTGTGGTAGCAGTGAAGGTTGGAACCTGTAGTTAATCAGAAAGGGTGAGTTCCAAGAGGAGGAATTGACTGCACTATTTCTGCCCAGCTCTGCCCATGGTAACAGGTTCATCCAACTGTCATAATGGTCTGAAATAAAACAACAGAGAAACTGTTCCAACGCCTGATTAGACCTTTCTGCAGCACAGTTAGACTGTGGATGGTAAGCTGAGGAGAACAAGAGCTGGATGCCCATCTGACAGCAGTATGCTCTCCAAAAATGTGAGACAAACTGGCTCCCACAATCTGAGACTACTACCTTGAGTATACAGTGGAGATGAGCCACCTCCATGGCAAAGATCTCAGCGACCTCCTTGGAGGAAGGTAGTCCTTTGAGTGGTACAAAGTAGGCAATCTTAGAAAATCTATCCACAATCATGAGGATGACTGTGAAACCCTCTAAGACGGGCAAGTTTACCATAAAGTCGTTGGGCAAGTGCGACGAAAGCTGCTCCCCATTGGGAATGGGTTGATGGAGATCAAGCGGAAGGTGTCTAGGGGTCTTGGACTGAGCACATATGGAACAGGTGGCTACAAATGCAGAGCAATCTGCCCTCAGGCTGGGCCACCAAAAGACTCTAGTCATAGACCATATTAGTTTGTCTCTCCCAACGTGTTTCGCAGCCTTCAAGGAGTGGTAAGTCACATGCAGTCTGGTACGGAGGGATTCAGGCACAAAACATTTTCCATTAGGCTTATCCGACAGGGCAGAAGCTTGAGCAGCCAAAATCTCCTCCCCCAACAAAGATGTAATACTGGTATGTTTCGTAGCCAAGATGCAGTTGGGAGGAATGATACGTACCGGAAGAGATTCCTCCTGGGATTCAACCCCAAATTGTTGAGAAAGAGCATCTGCTCCAAAATTTTTTGTACCAGGGAGGTAGGAAACCACAAAATTAAACCTCGAGAGGAAGAGGGCCCATTTGGCCTGACGTGGAGACAACCTCTTCGCCTCTGACAGATACGTTAGGTTCTTGTGGTCTGTTAGTATCAGGATAGGGACCGTAGTACCCTACCACAGATATCGCCATTCTTTCAGGGCAAAGATGATGACTCCCGGCCACTTACATTGTATAAGCTCTCAGTCTTAGTTTCTTAGAGAGGAAACCGCACGGAAGCAATGGTTTCCCATGGCCCAACCACTGGGACAATAAAGCTCCCACTCCAGAATCTGAACTGTCAACCTCCAGGGTGAAAGGAAGTGTGGGGTTTGGGTGGGACAATATCAGAGCTTTGGCAAAAGCTGACTTAAAGTCCTCAAATGCCTGCAAGGCCTCAGGTGACCAGTCTGAAGGATTAGCTCCCTTCTGAGTCATGTCCATGAGAGGTTTGACTACGGTGGAGAAGTTTCGAATGAACTTCCTGTAGTAATTCGTGAAGCCCAGGAACCTATGTATGGACTTTAATCCCACTGGAAGTGGCCACTGTAATACGGCAGACAGTTTATTCAGACCCCTGAAATCAATGCATGGTCTGAGTTCCCCATCTCTTTTCTTAACAAAAAGAAACCTGTGCCCGCAGGTGAGGAGGACTTCCGGATAATTACTCTATATAAAGTGTCAGCCACATAATCCTCCACTGACTTGTTCTCCTCCATTGACAAGGGGTTTACTTGGCCCATAGCAGGTCTGATCCCCTGGTACCAGATCAACAGTACAATTGTACAGCCTGTGTGGCGGTAACGTACTGGCCTCTACCTTATTAAATACTTCTTTAAATACCTCTTTGTAGGACTGGTACTCAGCAGGTAAAGAGGTAGAGGTACACAATATCCTGGTAGGCTGCTGGAGGCAAGGTTTTATACATTAAGAAGGCCACGACAGAATATCGCAATCAATTCTTGGGTTGCGAGTCTGCAACCCAGGGAAAACCCAGAATGATGGCATGATGGGGAGAATGTATGACCTGGAACTGTTGTGTCTCCACATGGAGTGCCCCTACCCTTAGAGTTAAAGGATGAGTCTCATGCGTAACATGTGCTGGCTGTAGGGGTCGGCCATCAGTGGCCTCGATCGTCAACGGCTCGGAGTGAGGCAGCAAAGGGATAGTGTGCTTGGCCGCAAAGTCTGCATTGATGGAAAAGTTTGCGGCCGCTGAGTCCAGTAGTGCCGAAGCCACTACCAATGACTCTGCCCAAGACAATATTACTTAGAGAATCAGTTTGTCCTGAAGTCTTCCTGGGGACTGTGAAATTCCACCCAGGGTCTGTCCCCTACCTGACCCTAGGTGCGAGTGTTTCCTGCCCGTATAGGACAAGCACGCAACATATGGCCCGGCTCCCCAAAGTATAAGCAAAGGCCCCTCCTCCTGCTCTGAGCCCTCTCCTCCAATGAAAGGCGTTTAAAGCCTAGCTGCCTCAGTCCTCCCCCCCCCCCCCCGGCTGGGTCAGGATTAGGAGATATGGGAGGTGCCAACTGAGGTAAAGGCTTATGTCCCTGTTCCTTGAACGAAGGCCTCTCACGTATTCTCGTATAAATCAGCATGGTGACTGCGATTTGCTCCTCCCAATCACCAGTCAGGTCTCCTTAATAGTGTCACACAAGCCCTGGGAGAAAGCGGCAACTAGGGCTTTGTTGTTCCATCCTACCTCCGCTGCCAGAGTACGGAATTCAATAGCGTAGTCCGCTACTGTACATGAGCCGTATTGTCATAAGTCTTTTGGCAGTGGAGGTTACACGCCCAGGAACATCAAAAACTGTCCGGAAAGAAGCCACAAATTCCGTAAAGTTATGAATTATGGGTTTCTCCGTCTCCCATATTGGGTTGGTACAGGTCAATGCCTTGCCGGACAGGAGGGAGATTGGGAATCCCACCAAAGCATGTGGTACCATTACCAAAAAATTCCCAGCTGACTGAGGAACCCCCGGCACAGCGTAGGTTCCCCATCATATCTTTGGGTTAAAGGAGCGGAGCCAGACAACCTTCTACTCATGCCAGCCTCAGAGGAAGTTGCAACAACCGGTGCAGGTACTGGGGAAGTGTAACGGTTTGTACAACACTCAGACACAGTAAGTTAGAATAAAGCACAGTTTTATTAAAAGACACAATGAAAATACCCTTAGCGGGCTATAGAGTATGACAGCGGAATAGACAGGAAAATATAGGTCATAGACATATGCCCACACAGGCCTAGTATACAATGAGTTGGATGGTACAGATACTGTCACAGGTCAGGCATAACAAGGCAAACTCAGCATAGCATGGGTTAAAGTCCAATGATATAATCAGTCTCCGATGTGGAGTGTTCAGTAACGCCCAGTATGATGGATAACAGCTATCAGGAGACTGTGGTGCGAGAATGGAGACAAGCACCTAGATCTGCAGAGCAGAGCTGAGACTTATACCCTCTGCCGTAGCAGTAACGGAGGCCACACAATACTCTGCAAGAGCTGAATGGACTTAAGCCACGGGCACTCGACCGGTGCAGTAACAGAGGCAACAGTACTCTGCACGAGCTTAGTTAAGTTGAGCCAATGGCACCCAACCGGTGCCGTCACGGAGGCAACAGTACTCTGCGAGAGTGGATAGAAATGAGCCAATGGCACCCTGCCGGTGCAGTAACGTTGGCAACAGTACTCTGCAAGAACTGAACGGAACGCAACCACGGGCACACTGCCGGAGCAGTAACGGAGGCAACAATAGCTCTGCAGGAGTTAACGGAAGGATCAGCAGTAAAAGAGGCAACAGTGGCTCTGCAAGAGTTAACGGAAGGCTCAGCAGTAACGGAGGCAACAATAGCTCTGCAAGAGTTAATGGAAGGCTCAGTAGTAACGGAGGCAACAATAGCTCTGCAAGAGTTAACAGAAGGGTCAGCAGTAACGGAGGCAACAATAGCTCTGCAAGAGTTAACGGAAGGCTCAGCAGTAACAGAGGCAATAGTGACTCTCTGTCTGGCAGGCCCAGACTAGGCGGAAGTCAGAATGTCGCCCAGGCGACACGATGAGCAGGAACTGGAGAGCTGGGCCGGATCTCGGAGCAGGAACGTCAGCAAGCCGGGTCAGGTCACAGAGCATGAACGTCAGCCAGGCCGGGTCGAATCACGGAGCAGGAACGTCAGACAAGCTGGGTCAGGTCACGGAGCAGGAACGTCAGCCAGGCTGGGTCGAATCACGGAGCAGGAACCAGAAGCGGAGTAGTCAGACAGGCCAAGTCGGTACACGGGAACACAGCAACACAAGTAAGCACTGGTACAGGAACACCACGAAAGGGCACCAGACAGGTGCCAGAGGCCCAGTATAAAAAGGCCATACTGGGCGGGCCAAACCAAGCTCAGCCAATGGGAGCGCAACACACAGAGACTGACAGGAAAAAGCATGGGCACCGTGATAGGAAGCCACTGGTTTCTGAGGAAAGCGATCGAGGTGAGCCATGCGATTAAATAGTGTCTGCATAGCAAAAGACAACTGGTCGATTCTCTGGTCCTGAGAATCCATCCTGAACAGGATGCTCTGACTAAATGGACTGCCTGATCCTTCAGTAGACATGGCCCTTAGGTACTGTCACAGTTCTCAAGCAAAGAAGTACAGACACAATCGTAAAATATAAATAACCACCTTTATTTATAATGTACAACAAATAATAGTATAGCCCACACAACCCCAGCACTCAGGATAATAGGACCCAAGCTCCTACCTGGAGCTGCGCACTGCACTACTGCGAGATACCAGAGACTAGGTCCAAAGTACGGATGAAACAACAGAGGGGATAGTACTGATGCACCAGGCTCCACTCTGGGTCATGCGACTGGAGGCAACAAGGAGCGAGAGCAGGCATGAACCACGGAACACCGAGACTGATGGTCAGGCACTCAGGAGGATACTGAGCAAGTAATCAACCATAGCCACAGGTCAGACAAGCCAAGGACTGCACGGAGTAAGTTAGTCAGCCAGAGCCACAGGTCAGAAACAATGTGGGTAGTCAGACAAGCTGGGGTCATACTCGGAACGAGTTAGCCAGAGCCACAAGTCAGGACCGAAGTGAGTAGTCAGACAAACTGGGGTCATACACGGAGCTAGTTAGTCTGCCAGAGCCACAGGTTAGGACCAATGTGGGTAGTCAGACAAGCCGGGGTCATACATGGAGAGAGTTAGTCAGCCAGAGCCACAGGTCAGGACCAAAGTGGGTAGTCAGACAAGCCGGGGTCATACACTGAGCGAGTTAGTCAGCCAGAGCCACAGGTCAGGACTGAAGTGGGTAGTTAGACAAGCTGGGGTCATATACGGAGTGAGTTCTCAGCTAAAGCAGGGGTCACAACGGAGCATGAGAGACACTAGCGGAAACACCACATAAGGGCAATGACTCTCAGGCCCAGGGAGGTTTATAAAGGAGCAGGAGAAGGCGGGACCCAATTAGGCAACACAGTATAGGCCCATAAACAGGTGTCCTGGCCAGTGCCTGTTTCATGATGTCAGCAATGCGGGAGTGGCCGCAAATATGCCAGCCAATGCACCACAGAGGAAGGAAGCACAGGATAGCCCAAGGGAGACTGTGATAAAAGGTTATGTCAACCTTGGTGGCTCATATCAACACTTAAAAGGATAGTAAAGTCCCCAAAAAAGTATGTTCTAAATCGTAGCTGCACTAAAAAAACATTTCATGTGCGTAATCCTCCTTTCTCTCAAACCGTTATGGTTTGAGAGATGTAATAAAATAAAGACCTACGCTCCTTCCCCCTTCTCATGCTTCCGCTGTACATTGGAGTCATGAATTCCTGCTTCCAGGACCAGACGGCGGCTCTTTGGGAGCGCTGTCATCTAGATATCTAAGTATAATTACTTCATCTGAATGGTCCACAACGTGTGCTTGCAAGCAGGCACACATTGTAGACCATACCGATGAAGTAATTATACTTAGATATCTAGATGACAGCTCTCCTGAAGAGCCGCCTACAGTCGGGGGTGACCAGATTCTGCCTCTGACAGCTTTACAGCTTGTCAGGCAGAAAGGGGAGGGAATGGAGGACTTTATTTTCTTATTTCTCTCAAAGCATAAAAGTTTGAGAGAGAGGATTATGCGCATTAAGTGTTTTTAGTGCATCTACCATTTAAAACATACTTAATTATTACTAATCCCTATATTAAAGTCCTATTAAAAATAAATGTATTGCTCCCAGTGTCATCTCTCAATCTTTTATGGTTTGAGAGATTATAGCTCCTAAAGTTGCCATCTTGCTCCCCCTTCCCCGAAGTCAGCGTTGTAGCTGAATGAAGGGAAGTCCGGTCTTAGATCATCAGGCGGCTCTGCAGCAGAGCCGCGATCGTGTTAATTTAAAAAAAAATATATATATTTATCTAAAACGGTCTTCTACATGTTCTTGCAAACCAAGCACATGTAGAAGACCATTTCAGTGAAAGATTTCTTTTTTATTAAAGCGATCACAGCTGTGCTGCAGAGCCGCCTGAAAGTCGTACGACTAGCTTCCCTGCAGTCAGTTAGAATGCTGACTACAGGGAAGGGGGAGGGAGAGAGCAACTGTAGGAGCGATCATCTCTCAAACCATAAAGGTGTGAGAGATGAGACTGGGGGCAATACATTTATTTTTAATAGGACTTTAATATAGGGATTAGTAATAATTAAGTATTACTGTCCCTTTAAGGGACCTCTTTTTCTCCCATTCCTTTTGGTCTAGCATCCTCTTGAAATGTCCTCACAAAGGTCATGTGCATCTTGGCGGCTCACATCCACAGTTAGGGGATTCAGGAGTTCATCTCCATTCTGGAGCAGCAGGGTTGGATACTCATTTTAAAAAAATCCTCTCTGGCTCCATCCCAGGTCCTTAATTTTCTTGCATGAGATTTGATACCGTCCAAGGGAGGGTGTTTCTCCCAGACAACAAGATTCAGTCTTTGCCACTTCAGGTGTTTCATTCTACATCCTTGCCATTGGCAATGATGCGGGAGTACCTGAAGGTGCTGGATTACCTGGTGTCTGCTTTGGAAGCAGTTTAATTTGCTCATTTCCACACAGGGAATTGCATCTGGACATTCTCAGAAATTGGTCCAGGCATCGGCCTCATCTGTCAGGACTTTTACTGGTGGCTTCAGTGGTCCCATCTGATTCTGACATGTCTGTTCATCATTCCTGACTGGGTTGTAGTCACTATAGATGCCAACATTCTGGGCTGGGGTTCTACCCTGAGCCCTCTGACAGCCCAGGGTCTTTAGATCATAGAGGAGAACATTCTGGCCATCAGTGTTCTAGAATTGCAGGCAAATCAAATCACCTTGCACTGTCATTGGTCTCTACCCCTTCAAGGGTCCACAGTCAATTGTGGCCTTTGTGGCTTCTGGCAGTTTTGGCCTTTCTTCAGGATGGTGTTCAGAAAGGGTTTAGTCTTAATTCCATCAATGTTCAGATCTTTCCCTTCTTTTCCAGCAGTGCAGTGCCTTGCTCCTTGATGTACAAACCGTTGTCCAAGCGGCGGTTCATTTGTACCCTGTCTTTCAGGATCCCACATCTCTGAGCAATGTGAACCTAGTATAAGGAGTGTTCCAGAAGCCTCATTTTGAACCTCTGTCTTCAGGTTTCTCTGTATAATACATACGGCGGGGCTATAGTATATAATGATAAATGGTAGTAACCTCAGGTCTCATATGTTATATACAAAATTAGAAAGAGAAAATTTCAGTTTGAAGAGACCCCCACACACATAGCGGAACCATCCCCACCTAGTATAGGTAGGTTAATTCTTTCTCTAGGAGAACAGTTCAATTGTAAACTAGATAGACTTGGACTCTTAAAAATATTATTTATGATTAAAACTAGACACATATAAGACAAACAACCCAGCACAACTTTGAATCATGTGTGCTGAATAAAATCACAATGCAACTAATTTTAGAGTCAAATAATCAATGGGAGCTATCATGTGGCTTAACACTAGGGGTAGTCAGTAATGATCAGTAGTCAATAAACTACTCGTAAGATCCATATAACCAATGTGTATTTCTGAAGTTGCTAGCATGGCACTCAGTTCTAAAATTAGTCAGTGATAACTCAACTGCTCGTGTGTTCCATTTAGCACATGTACTGCGGTCTCAAAGTATACTGCTGAGATCGCTAAATGGATTAAATTTCTGATATGTTTTACACTCAAGATACTTCGGAACGAGGACTATACTTAGAACACTGCAGGCACTCTGCTATAAGATAGATATTCTGATGGCATCGGATACAATCCTCAGTTAGATCCGAGCCTAAGTACACAAGTGGTAACTACCAATTGGCACCCTTAGTATGCCATACAGATCGTTATTCAACATAGCCATTAATACAATTATAAGTTACAGTCAATTGACACTAATTGAAGGAATGCTTCTTTCTTTTATTGCCGGATTATACCATTTCAATGTTATGCAGTTATTTATCAATGGTACGCTACGCACACGAATGTTGGTATGTGTGTACCTTACTTATCCTGTTGGTAAAGGTGTGTTTAGATTACACAAACATTTAGCACCCTTTCTGTGTCAATTGTATAATCAGTTTGTGGTATTATCACCCATGCTACACGTAGTAAGAAGAACACTGATTTAATATCGGTAGATTACTTAATTAATACCCACTTATACACTCAGAGGTATTGCTGCAGATGCCCTCCTATCTAAGAAATAAATGTCCTCTCTATGTAGTTACATTCCAAGCAACAATTGTAACCAGTGACAACATATCAAGTAGAAATGTCTTTTTATTTCCATTCGCTAGCTTTTTTTTTTTCTTTTTTTCTCTAAAAAGTTTATTGAGACTTAAGAAATATCGTGCAAACAGTACGTCCAGCGACACTGTATACAGTACGACATACACAGATGTCGAGAAACTAACAGCATAAGAACAATTATACAATCAGAAGGCGAAACACCATAGGTAGCAGAAAAGATTTCCAACGAGGGATAGTAAGAACACTAAGAAACAGGTACAAAGCAGAGTATGCCATATTGATTCATAAGACTCATACATATTACAACATAAAGTAAGCGAAGTAAATAGTAGCGATGGGGTGGAGAAGAAACCATCAAGAAGAAAAGAAATAAGCAGAAAGCAATTAGTAGGTAGAAAAAGGAGAGAAAAGGGGAGAACAAGCCAGAAATTAGTAAAAAGGAAAGAGAAAAGAGGAGAAGAGAAACAGAGGTCAAGGGGCAGGGAAGAGGGTAAGGGGATGAACAGCAGTTACTGGAGAGGCCTCCATGACCTAAAGATATCAGAGCCAAAGACATCAAGAGAAAGAAGGAAACTCAAGTCAGTCCACGTCAAAGGCCAACCATCTACCCCAAGTCTGAAGAAAGGGGGCTTCGTCTCCGACAGAGATCGCTCGCGTCCACTCCATAACCAGCAAGTACCGGACCTTGACTTTCCATTCGCTCCACGAAGGAGGTGAAACATCTTTCCAGTGTAATGGGATCAGACTTCTAGCTCCATTAAGGAGATGCAGTAGATGCACAGTGTCAGAAGAGGAAAGGGGTACGGATGAATCCAGATGCGAAAACAGGAAAAGAAGAGGGAAGTGAACCTTAAAAATCTTCAGAAGAGAGGCAGATATATCGGACCAAAAAGGAGTAAGGGCAGCACAAGACCACCATATATGAAACATATCACCCACCACTGCAGCACACCACCAACAAATGTCTGAAGCAGTCGGAAACATTCTTTTCAGACATTGCGGGGTATAGTACCATCAAGTAAAAAGTTTAAAATTTGTCTCTTAATGCGCGGTGTCCCTAGCACTATGGATCAGGAGAACGAAAACACTCATCCCAAACTGAAGCGACCAGTGGCATTGCAGAACTGACTCCCATTACTCAATATACCATGGAACAGTAAGATGTTGGGTGGATATAACAAGTTGATACATTTTAGAAGAGGTGTGAGTACGCAACCTGCCCGCCACAAGGCTGGATTCAAAAGCAGAAAAATTCCTAGAGTCATATCTTTTGGCAAAAAAGGTGAGAAGAACATGATGGACCTGACTGTGTTGCCAATGAAGTAATGGCAAGGGGGGGAGAGCAAAATCAGAACTGAGAGTGTCATAGGGGATCACTTTATTGTCTTTCAGTAAGACTTGAAGGGTATGTGCTCCCCTAAGTTTCCAGACTTGGAGATGAGAACCGGGTTTCCCTGGGGGGAAATCTGGGTGGCCATAAATAGAAAGGCATGGGGACGGATAGGGTACCAGAGAAATAGGACCCAACACTCGGTTCCATACATCCAACAGATGACCCAAAATAGGATGGGAACCAAAAACACGAGGTAAGTATGTCGGATAAAGCCAAAGCAAATTAGCTGGATCACCCTCCGGAATGCCATTAAAGGTGGAGCTCATCCATTCTTTGGTTGGATTGCAGTAACATTCAACTAATCTACAGACATTAGTAGTCAAGTATAGAGTCACTACGTACGGCATGCCCAAGCTGCCTTTAGAAAGAGGGAGAGAAAGCTGAGATAGGCTAAAGCGAGGGGGCTTGTATTGCCAGATAAAGGAGGTTAGAAGGGCCTGGAGAGAACAAAGTAAAGAGGATGAAAAAGAAAGGAGGATACAAGTAAGAACATAGCAAATTTTAGAGAGCACCACCATTTTAAGACAATTCTCCCAAACCAGGAAACCGTAAGAGTATGCCACAATTTAAGATCAGCCTCAATATCTTTAGTGAGACTTGCAAGATTAATAGATACAATACTATTGATCGAGCTAGAGATATAAATACCAAAATATGTAATACGATTTTTGGCCTTGGCAAATTAAAAGGTGTGTCTGAGAACAGAGAGAACCTGATCAGAGACACCAATCACTATGACTTCAGACTTAGTAAAGTTGATCTTGTGTTGAGAGACTGAACTATAAAGCTCCAGAATTTCCGTCAAACGGGGCAAGGAGGCTATAGGGTTAGTAATGGTAAAGAGTAAATCGTCAGCATAGCCTGCTACCTTCATCTGACCATTGAGCTGTGGAACACCAATGATTGCAGTGTCCTGTCTATTCAAACAAAGCAAAAGAGCCAGAACAAAGATGAGGGGAGACGGGACAATCCTGCTTCATGCCATTAGAGATCGAGAACGGATCTAAAAGGAAACAATTCACACTAATTGTGGCAGAAGGAATAAAGACTAAGGATATTGCTCATGCCTCGCGGACCTATACCAAGCCAGTGTAGGAGTTCCTTAAAATACGACCATCCCAGCCTGTCAAAGGCCTTCTCCGCATCTACTGAGACCAACAAAGTTGGGAGCTTACAGAGATGAGCGGTATGTAGAAGAGCAATGACAGTAGATGTACTGTCTTTGATTTCGCAACCTGGAACAAAACCCGCTTGGTTGGGATGTAAGAAGGATGACAGGCAGGGGCGGAGACAAAGAGCTATCAGTTTTGCAAAAAATGTCATATCATTGTTAAGTAATGAAATCGGGCAATAATTCGCACATTTTGAAGGATCCTTACCAGGATTAGGGATGGTCGAAATATGGGCAACAAGAGCTTGAGATGGTAAAGGTGTACCAACAGACATCGATATACACCAGTCCACAAGATATGGGGCTAAAGTGTCTAGATAGCGTTTGTAGTAAGAGACTGGCAAGCCATCTGGGCCCAGACTTTTGCCTGAGGGGGTAGATTTAATAGCGGCAACAACCTATGTAAAGGTCTAAAGTAGCTTGAGGCAAACAAGGTAAAAGGACCTGATTTTATCTAGTAAAGTAGGATTTTGCAAATCAGGGTCATGATCAGTTAAATTGTAAAGAGAATTATAAAAGTCACGAAAAATGCAGGCCATTTTGGGAAACGATTTGTGTAAAACTTGAGAATCATCCATAATGTAATGAATGAAGCATCTTTTATGTTTTATCAGAATGACACTAGCCAAAGACCTACTACATTTGTTCCCTGCTATATAGCTCTCAAATGTAGTCCAATGCACGGTCTTTCTTAAGACGCGCATCCCATTTAATAAATTCATCCCGCACCATGCATTTATGCTCCTCCCATAAAATGGGAGAAGAGATGGCAGGATCTCTGTTGGATGCACAGTAATGGTTGAGAGAAGAAACAACATCGGATGTGACCCCCTATCATTAAGAAGTAATTCGTTGAGCCTCCAGGAACGAGGGCCATCTGGGAATGCGGACATGAAGAACTGCACCCACACCGGGGCATGATCCTACCAGGTTATAGGTTCAATGTATAATATAAATTAAATATATCATCAACGCGAGAATATTTCACATGTGAACAGGAGTAGAAGGAATACTGATGACCTGTTGGGTAAAGGTAACGCCAGGTGTCAATAAGACAGAGATCACGAAGATGCCTTTTAAGTTTATTGAGAACAGCATATTGAATACTGGACTTATCGGAGGAGGAGTCCAAACAAGGTTCAAGGGGAAAATGAAAATCCCCACTGAGTAACAGTTGTCTCACTTTAAAATCTTGTAGCACAGAAAAGAAATGAGAGAAAAAGGCAGTCTGGCAAGAATTCGGTCCATAGACAGTGGCTAGGGTATACTGAACGTCATACAACATACCCTTGATAACAAGATAGCGACCTTACGGGTCTACCAAACAGCCTTGCGAGACCCAGGGCACATCTCTTTGGATAAGAATAGCCACCCCTCATTTTTTCTCCTCAGCAGAAGCTAAGTGAACACTAGGAAAAAACGGGCTTACAAAAGAGGGATGGTGAAGTCTGTGAAAATGGGTCTCCTGCACAAAGACAATCCCCGCTCCAAGCCTACGGAATTCTCTGAGTGCAAGGGACCGCTTCTCAGGGACATTCAGTCCCTTGACATTGACTGACAGAAGTTTAAAAGTCTTAACGGCAGTGTCTAACATCAGCTGGAGTCACAGTGGATAGAGAAAGGAACATGGAGAGGTCTCCAGACCGTGGTCCGTGGAAGCGTGGACAGGAAAAGGAAGGGGTTAGCTACATGGAAAGGACAAGGATAAAGGGAGACAGAAGAAGTAGAAAAAAGAAGAGATGGAAAACCAGAAAGTAGGTAAAGAAAGAATATCGTGGGTAGGAACCACAAAGTGGAAGCTGCTTCAAGGGCCCCCCAGAGTAACCATGAAGTGGCCACAAAGGCCCGAGGGGAGTGACACAGGAAAAACAGGATGAACAAGACCCAGGTCCAGTAACGCGGGCCAGGATCAACAGAACATAAAACAGAACACAACATACGATGAATAATAGTTACTTAATAGGGAAATAAGATACAGAAATATATGATTGCATGATAACGGGCAAAGAAGTAAGATGGCCCCTATGAAAACTGACTTCAGTGGCCCACCAGTGAGAGCAGAAAATAAAACAGACAGGCACTTGAAAGGAGCCTACTGAGACATATTAAAAAAAAAACCCCGCAGGACCCCAAAGAAGGGGTAGGGAAACCCACACCATGTGTCACCACAAGTCGGCGTGAATCAACAATAAAAAGGGCACAATATGTCCCTTAATACTGAACAGCAGAAATGGCCGCTAGCTTTCTATAGTAAGGTTGTGAAGATGTCACATTCTCTATCTCACATTATAGGCCTGTACTTTCAATTACGTTTCTCAAGTTCACTCAATTGCCGTAAAGTTAACTTTGACTCATAGAATCATTTTTAGTGACAACAAGGGTATCACCAATCTATGCACTCAATACAATGTTTCACTGACCAACATTTTTCGTGGCAATGACTTAGTCGGGGCAATCTTTGGTCTGGTTGGTCCGCTTCCTAGGTTTTATATGCCCTTCTAGTTTTGAATGGGTGTTACCTGTTAATTTGTCTTAGCCATTCTGCAATCAAATTATCAATCAGCAAGTGTAAGATACAGGTGAATGACAAGTACTTTTCCAAAACATTCTTAACCCTTTGACTACTTGGCACTTTCTCTAAATATAGAGATAAATTGATATATATTCATAAAGACTTTTTATTCGATGAAAATTAATCCACGTTTGATTCCTAACCCAGTGGTTAGTGAATATCATAATCCTCAGGATACCTACTAAAGTGGCATAGTCATATGTATGATTATTCCAATCCTATATAATAATTTGCCAAATGTATGTTTATCAGAAGCTGTCATGCGCAGTACAGTCGGCTGTGTGTGCTGCAGTCATGCGCAGTACAGACTGTCTGTGCCACAGCTGATAACGGAGTGGGGCGCTCCGAATTCAGACCGTAGTTCTTCGGTGCGCAGAGAGCAGCCGCGGCGTGGGGAGTCTGTACTGTGCATGACTGCACCACAGCCGTTGCTGGGTGGTACTGTGGCTCATGTACGCGGGATCTTCAGTTAGTTGTAATATAAAGTGAAAGTTGGAAATATGCTGGTGTCTGTTGCCATTGTACAAAATACATAATTATCCATTTTAAGTATCAAATATGTGCTGTATTAAAATACAGATTAATTAGATACCTAAATTATATCGATTAGGGAAATACATAGACATAAAAGGTAAGCATTATGTTAATGTTACAATTATAAAATGTATTAGATCACTGATCATTCATTCAAAAATGTAATGAGTCCAACGTCAGCACCACATATTCACTCTATAATCAAGTCACAGATATAGGAAATATTGAGTCAGCTCATCTCTCTTGTTATACATATGCAAATATTAGCTGATGGAATGATATAACAGTCATTAAATCAAAATATGGTGTCTGAGATGTACAATTTCATTTGTGATTCAATGATAAATACCACCATCCCCCTCTATAAGGATCAGTAGAATTTTAGATCTCTGTACATGAAACTTAATCAGAATGGGGTTGTATTACACAGGAGGTGCTGGATATTGCCCGACTTCTGCTAGCGGAACTTGGGACCCACAATGACTGTGAGATCGAGGAGAGGAAGTCTAAACTGGAGCAGCTCAAAACAGTCCTTGAAATGTAAGTGAGCACTCTGTGAACCTGACATAGATTTATCACATTGAAATGTTAAACCTTTACATGCTGAAGAGGTTTCCCGGGGCATAGAGAAGCAATGCAATGAAGTCCTCTCTAGTTTGCAGGGGGAAGGGTGTTAATACATTAAACCTTTGAATATCAGTGGCTGTCCATCATATTGACAATCAGTAGTCTGCAAAACCTTCTTCCATTCAAAAGGTTAAATGGTCATATATGAGTTCAGTTGTCACAAGTTTACACTTAATTTGATAACTGTTCAAAAACTTCTTATATCAGTGATGTGTTTTGGCACCAGGTGGTTTAATACAAGTTGATGATCTGCCTCTGATCATCAGATGGGGTTGAATTAAAGTGTGAAAGTGCTCTGTAATCTGCTGCCTTTTTCATGCTCTTTGAGTCATCAGTGTTCTGCAGTGATATGATTCTTTCTGTTTAGTGCTCCCATAGGCAAGGTTACTGAAAAGGCAATTTATTACAGATTTCAAGATTAGCATGGGTTATGTGAGAACACTATACATACAAAGGATTTCTCAAAATTATATCTTTTGCTTTATACTGTTATACTTTATAACATACAATGATTTAATATAAAATATGAAATAGTCCAAAATTACTCACAAAGGAACAGGAAAATAGATATTTGTTTGCAAAAGTATTTCAAATATAGACCTTTTGAGTTAATGAGAATGGAACTTTAGTAACCTCCAAATGTCGTCTGGAATGGAACATGGCAGTCCTACCCTGTGGAAACCTAATCCTCCACTAGCCATGGGACGTCCACACCATGGCCGAACCACTTACAAGTGGTAAATAAAGACTCTTAATGGCTATCAGTCTGTTCTCAAAACTCCCCAGGGACTTATCAGTCAGTAGAAACCATAAGAATATAGCAGTCCCTAATGCATTTCATTTAATAAACTTAGTCATAGAGATTTTATACCTTGTTTTATAATTTTCAGTGCATTTGTTGCTTTTTTTGGTCTTTTTCTTTTTTTACGTAACACAGCACATATCACCAAAACTGTTTACTGGGCAAAGTAATATATATATATATATATATATATATATATATATATATATATATATATATATATATATATATATATATATATATATATATATATACACACATTTGATAAATGCATATTACATTCCAGTTTGAGTTCTGCTGGTTCAGAACAACATGTCACACAACATGCTCACCCACTGAAAAGAAGAGACGCGAACAGCTGCACCACAGGGGACAAATAAAACTTCAATTTTATTTAAATGGGGGTTTTAACACCTTGGGGGAGAGTCACTAAAGATCGATACTGTGATGATATGATGATTTTGACATTTCGATGTACACACACATTGACATATTCGCTAAAATTTAGGGATGCAAGAGGCGCTGAGGAGAAGGTCCTCATTAGCATACAGGATTGTCGAATTGTTGTCGATGTGGAAGGGATGTCCTCCCTTTACTACGACAATCCTGAAGTCTGACAGCATTCTTTATGCTGCCCCACCTGGTCAGTAGGGGAATGAAGTGAATACTTTCAGCACCATGTACATTGCTCAACCCTGTGGCACTCAGAGTTTCAAAAGTACACCAAGCACTGCACAATTATCCCCTTAGCTCTTTATCAAATATGATACATGTTGTGCACTTCCAATGGAACAAGGCTGGGGGTCAGGCAGCATCTATGGGGATTTGTGGCTACCACTTGCCCCCCAGCCTAGTTTCCTTGTCCACTGATAGCCACAGATCCCCATGTACACTGTCTGACCCTCTCCAGCCTTTTCCCCTTGCCCACTGCTAGCCACAAATCCCCATGGGCACTGCCTGGGCAAGTGAAAAAGGCTGGGGGTGTCAGGCAGTGTATGTGGGCTAACACATACATTGGTCATGTCCCTCCACAATACTCATATTGAACATGCTGCCCCACAGTCCAAAGTTGACATATGCTGACTCCCCATTAAAATGTAACAAATGTTCCTCCTTATGTACGACTCCCCATTAATATCCGACAAATTATTCCTCACACTGTTAACCCTTTAAATGCTAGAGGGATATGCAACACTCTGGCACTCAAAACATTAATGGCCATCTTATACTGTGTAAATCCATATGTCGAAAACATAGTGCAGTGTTTTTAATTGTTAAAACAAATCAGAACTTGGAGGCGCCATTGGGACCCCTCCTGATGCCCCCTGGCAATGATCACCTATCCAATAGGATAAGTGATCAATGAGGAGACCAGGAAGACTATTCCTGCCTTCCTCTTCTTCCTACTTGAACGGACTGCTTTTTTTCTCAATGACCAGCTTGAGTAGGGTCTTCACAACAAGCCAGGTGAGTTATTTGATGAAAAGTGGAGTTGGAGAGCATCCCTTCCACATCAACAACAGTTCTCCCTGCTTGTTATTGATTGAGGGCTGTTACTGCATAGGAAAGTACAGGGAGGTCCCAACTTCACCAACCTCAGGTAGGCAAAGTTGAGACTGAGAGCTCTTCTATCGGAGTTTAGCAAATGTGCCAAAGTGTCACATTAACATGTCAACATACCCCCTTGCATACAATAATGGCTCATTATCCTGCATTTCCATATGGAAATAGGCCATTGTCAATGTGACGAGTGAAAATTTGTAAACCTGACGGATGGATGTCATTGTGGGCAGATTATTGTCTGACTGATGGTGGTGTGATGTCATAGACACTTTAGTGAATACTGTCCATGTGCCTTCAACACAGCTCTGACAGGACATCAACATTTTCAGCATTCTTCGAACTTTAGTGAATATAAGCCCTTGAATGTTAAAGAGGTCTCTGTGTTAGAACCACCATTTAAATCAGTTTTTTATATCTCTATGGTGGAACAGTTTGTTTGCTCCTGAATGGCTTCTCTTTTCTTTTGTACATACATCATATATACGAGGTGGGCCATATGTACTAGTAGAAATGACATAATTCTGGGGCAAGCCACCTGTACCAGGGGTGAAAGAAAAATTCCTTTTTATTTTAAATTGTGCTTCCAACCCCCTTATTGCTATAGAGGTAATACGTGCATTGCTTCACAATGTGTTAGAGACCTCTCTAGCATGAAAAGCCTCAGTTGTTAACCCTTTGTGTACCAGAGAGATATCCATTGCATTCCAAAGTGTTAGATATCAGTATGGCACTCAAGGGGTTAAATGTCTCATTTACTGTAAAAAAGCGTGAGTTTGTTTGTTCTGTACTCTATACATACACACACACATATAATTCTTTTGTGCACACCATGGAAGCACTTTGCTTCATGGACAAAATAAATCCAGCTCATGCTGTAAGGCCCCTTTTTACAGCAATTCTGCATTGGATCTGTCATTCATGGGACCACACCAAAATCCAGTATACAGCAACTTTACTGCATTCCCTTAGGACAGTGTTTCTCAACTCCTGTCCTCAGGACCCACTAACAGGCCAAGATTTGATGATTTCTTTGTTAGAGCACATGTGAGTTAATCAATGTGAATGATCCTCTGATCACCACACCTGTGCTCTAGCAGGTGGCCTGTTAGTGGGTCTTGAGGATAGGAGTTGAGAACCTTTGACTTATGAGCACATAAAAGTTGCAGTAAGGAAGGTCTGCCCAGTAGACCTCTCACACTAGCAGAATTGGAGGGTGAGCAGGGACAATTTTCTTCCTGCTCAAACCTGTAATGTTACTGATCATGCACATGCACAATCAGTGGTAGTACGTGTTTAAGCAAGAAGGAAGGAAGATTGTCCTTGATCAGCACTGTAAATTCAGTCACTGGTCAAGCTGGAAGAGATGGGGAGGCTTCACCTAGCCCTTAAGAGTTTGGGGAGGGAACAAGAGAGCATCTCTGTAAGTATGAACTTTAATACGTACTGTATGTCACATACCATTGAATGGAGAATTTGTTTTTCAAGCACGAACTGTTGCTTTATCCCTTTGGATGATAATGCTTAAAGTAAGACATTGGTGGTAGGAGAGCAGTTGTTTGGTTTGTGGGGTCAAAAAAAAAAGTTGTTTGCCCTCAGTCACTAAAACTTAGCCATGTATATGTTGAGAATTTGGTGAGGGATCAACAGCTGTGTAAGGATGTGCTTAACAAATGCCTTTTGATATCATACTTCTATTTCAGTAGTCTAGTGTTCCTTAAATCCCTTGAATGATAGAATAGGAGTCTCCATCACACTGCAGAGCAATGTATTGGACACCTTTCAAGTATCCAAGAGGTTATGAGTTTATATTTTGCCCTGGGCCCACCAGTGGCTTAACACAGCCCTTTTTGGTAGGTCATGCAATTCTCATCTGTCATCACATGCTTTACTGAACCAAAAAACTAGAACTGAAACATAGATTTTGACAGCAGGTAAGAACCAACTGGCCTATCCAGTCTGTCCATTTTCACAGGTAAATAAATACACAATTTAACATAGCTCACAGAAAAGACATCTATTCCAGACCTTTTTTAATTCCCGTACAGTATTCCTGCTACTTCTGCTGGTAGGCTGCTCATGAAAATAATTGCAAGTAATGATGGTAATTGTAATCCAACAACAAATGGGGAGCCATGGGTTGCTTAATTCAGCACTGAACAAGCTTTGAAAAGAGCAACTGGTTCAGTGGCTTAACTAGAAGCCACTGGGCCCTGATGCAGAAATTGCCATGGGCCCGGCCCTCCCCCCGATCACATTTTTCACACTGCCCCATGTCCATCTCCTCCCTGCTCCCGCGCGGTTCTGAGTAATACAGAGCACTGGAAGATGATGTCATCTCCCAGCGCTCTGCATTACTAGAGCTCCGGGAGATCAGCTGAGTTGCTGCGGATGCGGCTGTAGGAGCATGGCGATGGGGTCACAGGGGGCAGCTGGACCCCTGGAGTACAGGCCCGGTCGCAGGTGTGACCCCTATTGTTATGCAACTGAACTGGTTGAATACCCCCCCCTGTACTGGGTGCAAGTTATGGCTTTTAGAGACACACTTTGCTTTCATATGAGAGATTTGTAAGTCATACTTCTCTTTATTTTCCCTTTCATTATCAGGTATGGACATTTTTCTGGTATTAATAGGAAAGTGCAGCTAACTTATCTGCCCCATGGGCATCCAAAGACCTCCAGTGAAGAAGACGGTAAGACTTAGAAAATATTCGTAGCTGTTAATTGATATGTGACATTGAGGCTGATCTAATAAGGGCATCTGAGGGGTTGTGCACTAATGTGGAGATGACTTCTCTAGTGATATCACTTCTCCAGTTTCTGTGTTATCATATCAAGCCTATGCACTAAGATCTCCATATTTGGAGAAATCTTAGTACATTGGCTCCATAGAATAATAAAGGATTGGAGAAGTGATAGAAATGGAGAAGTCATCTCCACATTTACCTTTTTATCACCCCTTAGTGCATCTCTCCCTGGAATAGTTCTAGATAAAACTGAGTCCACATGGGGGAAATGCAATATTCCTATTGATTTAACCCTTTGAGTGCCGGGTTAATCCCTTGAATGCTAGAGAGATTTTCAACACATTGCAGATTTTTTAAGTGTCCCAATTTATCACTGATATTTTTAAAGCGTTTGTGTTCGGGTTTCATCCCAGACTGTAATCAAAAAGAAATGAATGGAAGAGCTGTATTTTAGACATCATGATTGTTTACTTTACACCTTATCTATTCATGCTCTGAACCTCCCATTCACTTTCTACAAGCTCATATGCCTTTAAATGTTCTTATTCACATTATAGTCAATACTAGTTACAAAGCCCGTATACACAGTTTGTCACCCAGCTGCCTCCGCTGCTGCCCCGGAGCCAGGAGCACAGACAGGCTGTCAGCCTTCCGGAGCTCTCCGCTCTGTATCAGCCCGTTCTGCGAGTCCCCACTGCGCATGTGCGGTTACGCATACAGTGAGAGACGCATTCTAGGACTTTGTTATAGGATGAGAGCACTTCCCAGCCATTCGGAAGTTTTATCTAGAAAATCAGAAAATGGCTTAATTTGTGGATTTGTAAGTCAGAGCAGTAACCTCACAATATTGTATTGGGATTTAAAGGAACAGTTAACAGTTTTTATGAAAAATATGTTATTGGGTTTTTACATGGCAAATAAAACAAGGGTACTCCTATTTCAGGGAGCCGTATAGCTGCAACATGATTATTACTCAAACTTTTTAAGCAACAGAATCAAGTGATGTACAAAAGGCACATTATTTTTATAGAGACTAGACAAATGTCCAGTGCATGGAGAAGCTAAATGTCGGAGACCATCTGGCATCCACTGGGTTAGGTGATAGCTCATTGGTAGCCACAGGGGATTTGATGGTGAAATATTCAGTGAATTTTGTCCCTAACTTGTCTTCACAGATGCTCGGAAGGATTCTCCCTCCTTATTACTAGTATTGAAATGGGGTGGTGAATTGACCCCAGCTGGCAGAGTGCAGGCAGAAGAGCTGGGGAGAGCATTTCGCTGTATGTATCCTGGAGGACAAGGTTAGTGCCTTAGCAATCTGTGTACCTTTTTCTTCTCCTCTGCACCCATCCTCCTCCTCCTCTGCACCCACATTGCTAGTATCCAGTTTCTTCTTCTTGCCTTACTCTTTTTTCTCTTTTATTTCAACTATTTTGAATGTCTATAATTCCTTATTACTTTCTTTGTAACTTAATATTCTTGCGATGTCTCTTTTCACAGTGTCCGTTTTTTATTAATATACTTTTCTATGTTCCTACACATCTGTGTTCTAGTGCTAATAGTGATATCCTCTGGTGATAAGTGGCTGAGGTGTCACTCGCCTTGGGACATTATTTAAGAGTTTAACTATTGTCCTTTCTTTATTATATCAACCCATTTTAGTGGATGGTAACATCCGGGCTTTGGGCTGTAGTTCCCCCATTGAGTTCGGTAAGAGCATTGAATGCCAGTGTGGTCTGCACTATCCCCATAACTGCATTTGGGGAATCTTTTTGTTTCCTATCATTCTACTAAACAAAATTATGTTAAGGGGAACCTGTCACTTCATATTTTATTATATCATTCTATGTTGTGTCTAAGAACTCATAATAGCAAATTTATATTTTTCATAATTTTTTGTTTTTAAAAAGGAAAAAAGCTTACTTACACCTTTTGAGACTGACAAGTCAAGTGACAAGTTATTAACTGCATCCCCCACTTGCCTTTATTTTAAAAAGCATAGCTAATTCTCTTGTCCCTGTGTTAAAATATAAATATACTAGATGAAGAACCCGTGTACAAGGGACACAGTACCACCCAGCAACAGCCGCGGTGCAGTCATGCACAGTAGAGACTGCCTGCGCAGCGGCTGATACGGAGCGGGGCGCTCTGAATTCAGACTGTAGTCGAGGACTATGGTCTGAATTCTGAGCCCCACTCCGTTATCAGCCACGGTGCGGGCAGACTGTAGTGTGCATGACTGCAGCACGCACAGCCGTCTCTACGGCGCATGATGGCTTCTGACAAACAATTTAGCGAATTAGCTCTGTAGTATAGCTGGGGCTGATTTCTTGTCAGCACATGATGAAGGCACATCTGCAGCTACACTACGGGCGCTAGCATAGCTGAAGAAAACAGACAGAATAACACTACTGTAAAATGAGGGTGCAATAGGAAACAACAAATTGTGATTCATGTAAAGAATTACCAACACCTTCTAATAATAATGCCCCATTTAACTTAAATAGACAGAAAATCAGTATGGCCACTAAGAGTAAATTCTGCTTAGATTTGTTTTCCAAAATTAATCTTTAAATATCATGTCCATCAAGGCAGATGTCATGATTTCCAGGCTTCGCTCTCTCCAGGTTTACTAAGAAGACTTTAGTGCAATGAGGTTTTAATATTTTCCTGCATAAAAAATCATGTCTTCCTCCATGAACATGGCATCCAGTACTTATAAAAGTACTTATTAACCCTGTGAGTGCGAGAGGGTTATGGAATGCACTGCAAAGCAATGTATTCCGTACACCTCTGGCACTCAAAGGGTTAAAGATTTGTTCTGGAAAACCAAAGCTCACAGAATTTATTCTTAGTGTCAATGCTGATTTTCTGCATGGATTAACAGAGGTGTTTGTTTATTATTAGCAGTTGTTTGTGCACAAAATAGCAGTTGATTTTTATTGTGTCATACTGCACATATTTTATGACAGTTTCCCATTAACAGTGACAGACAACTAACTTCTCCTTGATTTGATTTTTTTTCTTGTATTTAATCTTTACCTCTTTGCAGGGGTGGGCAACGGTACCCCCTTTCTCTCAGCTGTTTTTGTACTACAGAGCTCATTATCAGTGACTGAGGAAATTAAGTCTGTAGTCCAATAACAAAGGGCAGCTGTTGCGCACCCCTTCTCTAAAGGCTGTCCAACTGACACCAGAGACAGACCAGGGGCCATCCACCCTTATTTATCACACCAAGAAAGAAGTTGGACAGCGTTGCTGAATGTTTGTGATTTTGCGTATTTCGTTTATGATAGAGAATGGACTACGTACGGCACACAGAGCATGCCCAGTAATATATAGAGCACAACTGGACCAATATAACATAAATTTGTATTCTCCCACTTCAGTAGATTTAAGATGAATAGATTCAAAAGAGTTGAAGAAATTTCCTGACTAGGGATATTTATTGAACCAAGCTGGGATGCACTTTCTCCTGTGGTTCCATCTGTTATACAAATTCTGTTGGGTTTTCATTCTAGTGCAGGAACAATGACTTTTGGCTCTTCAGCAGATGCAGAGTCAAAGGTTGCATAAGGTTTTTAAACATTACAATAGCACAACTATTATATCTCTGTCATTTTCAGTATATTGAACTTCACATTATTTTAGTTGCTCTTTATGCAGAATTGGGCATTAATTTTGACCCTTGCAATATTGTACTGTTCTTGAAAATAATCCAGCGGAATCATCACCAGGCAGAGAGCTTCTCAGTAACATGCTACTGATGAACTAGGTGTCTAAAAGTGCTCACTTTTTACTTGATACCTTTCAGGAGACTATGCTGGATTTCCTGGCTGTGGACTTCTCCGTTTACATAGCACGTACCGCCATGACCTCAAGATTTATGCATCAGATGAAGGGCGGGTACAGATGACAGCTGCAGCATTTGCAAAGGTAACCTAAAAGCTCTCATCCATGTATTCCTTATCTAAGGAAGCTAAATTAAATTCCAGAATTCATCCCTAGAGTTTATTTTGCAAAGGATAGGGAGGCTGATATACTAAGAATAACTGGAGCAATTGTGGAGCAAGCCAGCTGCACCATAGTGGACAAATATAAAAGTTCTCATTGATGTAAATGGAGCTTTTAACACCCGTAATACTGGAGAGGTCTCCGGTGCATTTTTTTCCAAAACTTTCAGAGCTCTTTAGTATTCAACAGTTTAATAGCCTATTTGTAATTTAATGGGAATGTTTGGAATTTTTAGCACTCTGTTCTACACACACATAGAAACACACCCATGCCCTTTTAACCCCTGATCACTGTGCAGTCAAGTCAGAGTGGACATATTTAGACCGAGTTTAATTTTTTTTTTTACTGTTTGAAAATGATTCACTTGATTTGCAGAAATAAGAAACAGCTGGCTTCTTTGGGCATGTGCACAGAGGAAACTCTGTCAGAATTATTTCAGTACACCACATGAGCTTCACCACTGCGATTCCACAGATTGTAGATGGTTAAAACCGCTTAGTACTTTATGAAACCATTTAGATTGGCTCCCTGAAGTAAGAAGAGATGAGGGTTTTCAGTGACAGCACGCTCCCTTCAGCTGAGTAATAAATATTATATCTGACTTACATGTATATTTAAGCTGGCTCTATAAATAAATAGCAAAATTGCATGCAGGATCATCAACCCATCCTGCACAGGTATACTTCTCACTGGAAACCTGTAGTTATTAAATCTTGTAGTAAAAAATAAATTGGTGGTTGATAAAAATAATAAAGATTTATTATACTTGAAATAACAGCTCAATTCGTTTCTGAACTATACGTTCTTTCATCAAGAGCTCAGTTTGGCAAACATGGATGAGTCATTCTGACAGATCCATCTTTTGCCTGATAGAGCCTTCTGAGCTTATCTGGTTGAGACTACCTGAGTATTGGAGTTAAAGGGATAGTAATGTTTCATAATAAAAGCAGCTCTAATTAATCTTCATAGTATTTGGGCTTTGGAGAGTGTTATTTCAATTCTGTCAGAGTTGTAGTTCACGAGTAATTGAATGATAAAGTATCCCCCTCCCTCCCCTTTTATTGATGTAACACTGCTCAGCTTAGAGCAGCAGGGAGTGTCCTGGTAGATTGCAGAGAGGGACAATCTTCAATTAAGATAAGGGAAAAAGCTGAAAAACCTGTCAAGGGGGTAGGGTTTTCATTGTTCTCACAGCAAGAAGATTGTTCCTTGATGTGAGCTGTCTGGTCTATGGACTGCATTCCACATCTGTGGAGTGGGGGCTTACACTAGGTAAAAGGGGCGGAGGGGGAAACTTTATCATTGAATTACACTTGAACGCTCACAGTAATGAAATAATACTTTATATGGCTCAAATACTATGAAGATTAATTGGAGCTGCTGTTTTTGTGAAACATTACTATCACTTTAAGAATCTCATCCATAGATGCAAGACTACAAGGGAATGCTTTTCTGATGTCACTTTGTTGAGTCATGATTAGTTAACTTTTTAAAATTAAATACTCCAAACATTGCTTTGGCTACTTCTATAGCATTCAAGGCATTAACATTTTTATTAAAACGTTATTTTAAAGCTTACTCATGTAGTATTTATTTTAAAAGCATTCAGGGGGTTAACGAGAATGGACTGGGCCCTGGGGTGAAATCTGAGACTTGGTTATCTATGCACACACACACGCACACACACACGCACACGCACACGCACACACACACACTCTTTCTTTGCAAAACACACATACTTTATTTCTTTCTTTTCCCTACTCCACACACACAAGCCATAGAGAAACACACACACACACTCTCTCTCTTCCTACACATACAAACTCCCTACACACACACGCACACTCTCTCTCCCTGCACATACACACTCCCTATACACACACACTACTCTCTCTTTCTCCTCACATATACAAACTCACTCTCCCTCCACACACTCTCTTCCACACACATACATACACCTTCCACACATATACACACTCTTTCTCACTCTCTTTTTCCCACACACATACAAAAAATGGTTAATAACTTTTTTCAGCAGTGACCTATAAAATGTGTTGAACAACTGTTTGGTGCTGAAAATATTAAAGAGATAGTAATACTTAAGTTTTACAAAGCTGCATCTTTTAGCCCTAAATACAATGCTCCCAGAGCCATCTCTCAAACCTTTATGGCTTGAGAGATAATCTTATTTAAAGTTCCCCCATCCCTGACATCAGTGCTCTAGCTTACTGCAGGGGAATCTGGTCCCGGGACCATCGGAGGCTTTTCAGCAGAGCCAAGATCACGTTATTGGAAAATAAATCCTTAACTGGAACAGTCTACAAAGTGTGCTTGGTTTGCAGGCACAGTTAGAAGACCGTTCCAGTGAAGGATTTGTTTTTCAATATCTCGATCTTGGCTCTGCTGCAGAGCCGCCGGCTGTTCTCAGGAATGGATCAACCTGCAATCAGCTAGAGCACTGACGTCAGGCAGGGGGAAACTTTAAATAATATTATCTCTGAAACCTTTAGCACTGGGGGCATTTAATTTCTTTTTTTAAGGGCTACATGATGCAGCTTTTAAAACCTAAGTGTTACTATCCCTTTAACGAAGACAATGACAAGGTTTTACTGATACTATTCTTAACTTTATGGCTAGCAGCAGGGTTTTGTGAAGATGTCAGTAGCCACTACCTAAGATAAGAAACTGGTCTGATTGATAGGGGTCGCATGATAGTGCAGAGTCGATGGACCTACTTTGATGCCTGCCCTTTTCCAGCTGCATCTCCTGTAGTTAATTCCAAGAAAGCATTTAATTTGATAATTTTTTTCCTTTGGCATTTATTAATTTGTGGATGTACAAATTCTTATGAACTAGAGAAAATTATGTTATTCCATTATCTGCAGGGTCTCTTGGCCTTGGAAGGGGAACTTACACCAATTCTGGTTCAGATGGTAAAAAGTGCAAACATGAATGGACTACTGGACAGTGACAGCGACTCCCTCAGCAGCTGTCAGCAAAAAGTTAAGGCTCGTCTCCATGAGATTATGCAGAAGGACAAGGATTTCACTGAGGAGGACCAGGAGAAGGTAACCCATCCATGTGCGCTGGACCAAGAGTCCCAGCTTCAAGCTTAAGTATTAAGTAAAGGGTCAGGGGATTTGTTTTTTTTTTAAATGTAGGCAGTTACTGACAGATATATGAATAGGGTTTCCATAGCTTAAAATTATCTCATTCCCCCTTTGTTTTCCTTGCAGATCTCCATGATGTGCAGGGCTGGGTAATGGCACAGCTTCACTTGGTACTTTTAGGAAATTTCTTTCCTCTCAATTGAGGTCCATTGGTAGTGAATTCAGTGGGAAGGAAAGCAATTTTGCTTCCTTTAACAGAAATTATGATGAAATGGTGATGTCACCCAGCTCTGCAGATCACAGAGACATCAGAGTAAATAGACCAGGAATGGCAGAATTTCAGGCTATGGGAACTCAATCCCTATAACTGTCACAGAACTACCTTAGATAAAAAGCCCATTCCCCTGACCATTGTCTGCCCCTTCAACCCTTTTGATTTTAGAGATGGCTCCAGTGCATTGGGAAACAATGCAATTGAGACATCTCTTGCATTCACAGCTCTCTGTATCATATAATGGCCAGGATGCTAATTCACCAAGGATGACAAACCACATATTCATAATCACACACATAAGACAAACTTTGATTTACTAATTTCGTTCACATAATGTACTGTGCAGCTGAGTTTGCAGCTGTGCGCACCAAAATGGGTGTGTCACATTCCTTTACTTTCTCAAAATTAAGTAAGAAATGTTATTCTATAAACAGAGCTTAGAAAAATTGGGTTACACGGACAATGTAAATGGGGATGTTACATGAGAATACCACCCAATATTGCTAAGTCTGGGGTGTGCATTTCTCCCAATTACTATAATGGGTTTATAAGTCTGGTCAATTTTCAGAATATTATAAAATGACTCTGTATTTGTATGTATCTTTATTTATGTATGTATCTTTATTTATATGGCGCCACACAGTGTACGCAGCGCCTTACAATAGACATATGTTACAATAAATAATAGGGGATGAAATAAGTGCGACATTCATAGAAACAATGGGAGAGAGGTCCCTGCCCCAAGGAGCTTACAGTCTAAATGGATGAAGGGAGACATACAATGGGGTAAGAGGGTGTTAAGTGCTGAGTTTGGCCAAAGGCAGTGCATGGTCCTAGTGCTCCAGAAGATAAGACTTCAGGGTAGACTTAAAGACAGAGGGGGATTTTTCTAGGCGTAAGGAGAGGGGTATGGAGTTCCATAGGTATGGAGCAGAAAGCGAGAAAGGTTTGAGACGGGAGAGGGCAGAGGGTGTGGATGGTGCAACAAGAAGTGCATTGTGTGCTGAGCGAAGGAAGCGGCCAGGAACATAATAGGAGATGAGGGAAGAGATGTAAGGAGGGGTAGCAGTGTGGAGAGCGTTAAAGGTGAGAAGAAGGACTTTGTAATTGATGCGCTGCTGAATTGGGAGCCATGACAGATGTCTGAGAATTATGTGGGCAGGTTCAGTTTTTGGGGAGAGTGTGGTGATTCGTGCAGCTGAGTTTAAAACAGATTGCATAGGTGAAAGATGAGTAGCAGGGAGGTATTTGCACAGAAGCCACTTAGTGCATAGGACAGATTGAAAATGAGCAAAAATACAATTGGTATAAAAAACGGGGTCAATTAATAAACATTTAGGGCCATATTCAGTAAGGTAAAGGTAAAGGTGTGATTCTGGAGCAAACTAAATACATCATAGGGTACAAATAAATATTTACACAGGTTCTAATAATTTTAAAGAGGATTTAACCCTTTCAATACTAGAGACGTCTTCAGTGCATTACAAAGCATTGTGTTGTAGGCCTCTAGCATTTAAGGGGCTAAAAGCCCCTTTCTCTTTCATGAATTGTGTAACACATGATCCATGGGTAAAGTATCCTCCACCAATAGGCAGACACTTGCATAAAGAGTTTCTGGAGGCAGGACTCCCTCCCTGCTTCACTTTACCCTGACCAGTCATGTTCAAATTTTAAAGTGTCCTTGTCGGATAGAGTCACGATGAAGATTCTTTTAGCTTGCTTTTTTATTTTTCTAATGTATATGGGGCTGTTCAATCTCTCATTAGATTAGCACCTATTTCCTGTCTCTCCAGGATGGATATAGTCTAGGTGGCAGACTTTTTTACAGTACCTGCCAATCTCCTTTCCTTTCTTCTGTATTTCATAGGAGCCTGGCGACTGAATCGGATTACAGTTTTCAGAATGCAGAGATCCTATAAGTATGTCCTTTCTGTTTGTCTGTTTAGCAGCCACAATCTGAGTTCTGGGGTGTCTTTCTATACTTGGCACTCTGGCACTTTAAACTCATTTTCACATCTCCCCCCAGGCATTAATGTCACTCCAGTGGTGGATAGATGTATTTTTTAACTTTATTACTTTTTATCTGTGTTTTATACAGTAATGGTCCACATCATATTTAAGAAGTGGGTGCTTGAGGCCATCATCTTGGATATGGCATTGGTTACTGTTTAGTTTAGTGTGGAGCAACCCATGAGGCACCTGATATAAAGTTCTTTCTCTGGATGATTGAATCTCCCTCCTGGCACCTTACCCCACAACAGGCAAATAAGTGTTTTATTCTTATTGGTCTCTGTGCTATGTCTGAGCAGAAAGGAGATGTGGGAAGTCAGAGATCACCACGGCTTCAGTGGTTTCTTCAGTAACTCTTTCTTCCTCCTGTCAGACTAATTTTACCAGGAATTTTACGTTTACATTATGTCCTTCTTGTTCTGTGGCCCCTGCTCAGCCAACTCCATTCTCCTTTTCCTTTGAACAGGAATCTGCACTGGTTAAAACCATTTTCTTCTGTGTCCCCTGTCCACGGCGTTACGTTATGGGTATTGTGTCCGCCTCTCAGCTGTGTAAGACCAGTTATTTTTCAGTATTTGAATGAAGTCTCCCACCAGGCCAAGTCAGTCTTTTTATCCTACACAGCTGTGAGGATGGAGAGGTGGGACGGGTGGCTCACCTCGGGAAGTACAGCAATGGATAAGGAGCAATTTCATTGCCGCCATAGTGCTGCCCCTCCAGGTATAAAGCCTGAAGCCGTTTTGTCCTTGCGCAGCGTGCTGGCAAGGGAGCCAGGCCCTCCTTTATCTACTCTCTTGCCCTGAGAGAGGCGGATCAGAACAAGCTTCCTCTCAGGTCAGCATACAGGAAGTGCGTGCGTTCCAGGCTGAAACGCATGCTGAAGACTGCAGTTTAACTAAAATAAGAGGGGAAGAAGCTGTCTGCCGATATAAACAGGTAAGAAAACTTTTTTTTTTATATATATATATAAATGCCTTAATTTATTAAAAAGCTGCTGATCCAGAAAAGCCTATTCAATTCCAGGACTTTTTGACCTGGGTGAAGTTATAAATGCAGGATACATTTGTGGCAATACAGGAGAGTGCTACTGCCAGGAAAAGACAGAGAGTGGGTGACCCAGATGAAGAAATTGAAGAATCTCAAGAATTCCTGTCTGAATACTCTTCAGAAGAGGAAGGAGAGAGATAGTAGATGATACAGGAGCGTTTAATATAGACAAACTGGATATCCTTTTAAGTCCCTAGGGTTAACTGATACACCAAAGCAGCTAGATGTTTTAGATATGCCCTGTCTGGGAAACAAGAAAAAAAGAAGTACCTGTATTCACAATCCATCATTCATTATCTGAGATGATCAAAAATGAATGGAAAAAAGGAGATAAAAGAATGTCTGTGACAAAAAGATTTTTAAAGATGTATCCTTTTAAAGAAGAAGTTCAGGATTGGGTTAATCCTCCGAAGATTGATGCGGCCATAGCACAAATGGCTAAACGCACAACTATTTCTATGGAAGACGGATCTTCCTTAAGAGACAGCATGGAAAGGAAGCTGGAGGGAGCCTTAAAGAAGCAATTCTCTATATTAGGCCAGAATCTCAAAGCGGCTACAGCAATGGCATGTATTTCCAGAACCATCAGGATTTGGTTAAATGAGTTGGAAGAAAATTGGAGTCAGCCGTTTCCAGATCCAAACTTCTAAAAGAAATTGCAGTTATCCAGGAAGCAGTGAGTTTTGCATGCAGTGCTTCACTGGATGTCATTAAGTTAACATCTCATTCACCAACCCTTTCCATCACGTTTAGGAGGGCCTTGTGGCTGAAATCCTGGGGAGCGGATCCCTCATCAAAAAATAAGTTAGTCACTCTACCTTTTGAGGGTTCTCTTCTATTTGGCCACCATCTGGGAGAGTTGATTAAAAACATGACTGGAGGAAAAAGTACCTTCCTACCTCAGGAAAGAAAGATAGTTGTGGGCAACACTGGAAGAGCACCATCCTATAAATTAAGAAGACAAAACTTCAGAGAAACGAAGAAGTATCAACCTAACAGGTCATTTGAGCAAAGAAGAACTGCCTTTGTCCCAAGCCAAAGAAGCACTTTTAGAAAGGAATATTCTGGAAGGGGTCACTTCAAGAAAGAGTATCTTTGAAGATCAGTTGTGGGAGTTTCTACAGGATTGGGAGATTTCCGTGATGGATCACTGGGCGTTACGGGTGTTAGAGGCGGGGTACCCACTGAGATTCAACAGAATACCACAAGAAGATTCATTCAGAAGATCAAAGAATATTAAAGGAAAAACAGGTAGTGGAAAAAGTTGCAGCAATCCAAAGAGGAACAGGTATTTATTCAGTTCTGTACATAGTCCCGAAGGCATCAGGGGGATACAGGCCCATACTGGATTTGAAACACATGAATTCTTTTTTCCAATACAGAGCCTTCAAGATGGAAACAGTATCGTCTCTCATCAAGTCAATACCTATGAGAGCCTATCTCACCATGGTGGATCTGATGGATGCGTACCATCACATTCCTATAAAGAGTATCAGAAATTTCTAAGATTTGCAGTAGGAGAAGACCATTATCAGTTCACGGCACTACCATTTGGTCTATCAGCAGCACCACAGGTTTTTATGAAAATTCTGGCAGCAGTACTAGAACATCTAAAAAGGATGGGAATAACCATAATACCTTATTTGGACTACCTTCTTATTGTTTCCGAAACAGATCAACAAGCCAGAAGGCATACGATCTACACTATAAGTCATCTCCAAAAACTAGGTTGGCTTATAAACTTTCAAAAGAGTCAAGTAATTCCATCTCAGAGCCTGGCGATTCTAGGAATCGACATAGATACAATAAGAGGAAAAGCATCTCTGTCAGAGGACAGAAAGGAGAGGATTCTGTGCAGTGTTTCAAAATTCAATTTGCAGAGCAATCATACAACAGAGGATTTCATCCGGCTCTTAGGAGTCTTGGCTTCTACAGTCCAAGTATTACCATGGGCAAGACTCCACATGCAGAACATTCAGATTAATTTCCTGAACAAATGGAACAAGGATCAAAAGATACATCTCAGAGGATTGTAGTCCCAGCCAGGATAAGGAAAGAGCTAGTATGGTGGAGGAAAATATCGAACCTGTCAAGGGGAATTTCACTGAAGTCAGTGATATGGGAACATCCAGTAATGGACGCCAGCCAGCAGGGCTGGGAGGGGACTGTGGAACGGCCAGCCGGTACAAGGCAAGTGATCAGCAAAGGAAAAAAAATCTGCACATAAACATGTTACAATTCAGAGCAGTAAGGAAGACATTGATAAACTTCAAGGTACATCTGCAGGGGAGACCAGTGAAGGTCTCCTCAGACAATTATCACGGTGCCCGTGTATTGCTGGCGGCATTTTGACAGCATTGTTTCCTGCATGAAGTATTATTATCCCTTTAAACCTAGTCCTGGGAGTGCTTCAGAAGGATACTTTTGAACCTTTGGTTTCTGTATCCCTTTGTTTCTTGTCTCTCTGTCCAGGTCCATCTAACAGACTGGAGCAGAAGCTTCACTGCTTGGACACAATTAGGTGTCTAAACTACTACTACTACTACTGCTACTACTGCGATCATTGCACAGAAGCTTTCCACAAATCAGAATCCCTTTTTTTCATTCCTGAAAGCCAGGTGTGGGTCAAGCAGTGTTTAAGGTGAATGAGGCTTCTTGGATCAAGGCCGCCATTCGCCAGACCTGTGTTATTAGGAAAAAGCCTTTGCCTTTTGGGGTTACATCTCATTCCACCAGAGCAGTGGGAGCTTCCTGGGCTTACAAGAGCTAGGCCTCTGTGGAGCAGTTGTTCAAGGTGGCTATATAGTTGTCTATTCACAGCATTACGAAGCCAGTGCTATGGCTTAAGCTTAATCCAGTTTGGGACAGAAGTCCTTCTTGCCGTCTTTTCTAGTAACAAGTTTTGCTTTTACTTTTTTGGTGTGTCAGTGTCCATTGACAACTGAGGTTCATAACTGATTCTTGTTTGCCTCTGTTGAGACTAGTTTGCGTTTTGAGGATTTTTTTCTCCCTCCATGGAATCTTGTTGGAATAACCTTGGTATATCCCCTTTGGTTCACGTGTTCCACAATGGAAGAAAGAGAAAAGGAGATTTGTGTGTACTTACCAATAAATCCTTTTCTCTTAGTCCTTGCAGAACACAGAACATCGCAGCCAAAGAAAAACATGTTATTTAAGTTCCAGGCAGGGTTATCCATTGTGTTCTCTGGTACATGTGGCCTCCGTTCTGCCCTAATGTTTTTTTTCTGTCTTTGCTGTATGTTAAAAGTGAAGAAGAGCGAAAGTCTCAGCCTACAGAGAACTCTTTATGCAAGTGCCTTGCCTCCTGGAGGAGGTTGATTTAGCCCATGTTCCCTGTGTTCCACAAGGACTAAGAGAAACGTATTTCTTGGTAAGTATACAAGAATACCGTTTTTACATTATTAGGAACTTTAATTCCTCCCCTGTTGTGCAAATGGTTTGCTACAGAATTGCTCTTCTGTAGCTTTTTGAATTTGGATCTGAGTTTGTAAGGTAAGGGCTGGTGTGGGAGACATTTTATAAACACCACCCCCCACACACACCCATGCACTCTAACCCTCCTAGTGAGCAGACAGCCAGGAAGGCTCCATTATAAAAAGTAATGTTACCCAACCTCAGAGACAGGCACAATACATGTGTCTGAGTGTTGTAAGATGAGCTTTGTTTAGAATCCCCTTTCTTACCCACAAATAATTTCAATGCAGCAGAAAGCTTTTCTGCAAGGAGGGAATCAATATAATGATCAATCTGGTGTCATGTGAATGAAGCAATGTTTGTTCAGAAATAATCTGTTACAATTAATAATGGTGTGGGGATGGGTGTGTGAAAAGATAGTTGCAGCCTCTGAAAAAGGGATGTGGAGCAGTAATCTGTATTGGTTAAGGTTCCTAAATGATAATTGTGCCGAGGGTGGAGAAACAGTAATTGGTTAAGAGAGCAGGTTGGGAGAAGCTCATGTTTAGTGGTGTATTCTGTCTGTGTGTGTACAAGAAACAGATGTTAATATTGTGTAAATATATCACAGGGCTTTATGCAGAACAGTTCTGGAGCATTCCCATTGATTTAAATAGGATTTTTAACTAATTGAATGCAAAGCAATACATTGGAGTCCTTTCTAGCATTTAAGTGGTTAAAAGCCCTATGTAATCATTTGGAATTTTGGGAATTACATTTTTATGAGTCATTTTGGATCAAGCGAACTGTATTGTAGGGGTCAAGGAAAAATAGCTATTGGTTTAAATGGTGCCTCTAATCCAAAGGAATATGTTGGAGACCTGTCTAGCATTCAAAAGGTTAAAAGCACTATTTAAGGAGGTGCTGGGGGCCTGTTTCATTACCCTCTGGGAAACCTTTATCCGCACATTGCCCGCTTGTAGACATCTTGAATTCTGTCGTTGTTTTAGATACACTTCCTAGTTGAGTGAGAGGATGCTAGCGGATGATAGCTTAGTCACACTCTTGGAGGTTGGGGAGGTGACGGGTGGTGCTTTATATCCTCATTCACCTGCCCAATCTGTAGGAGGGGGAGGCCAAACGTGGATAGCTCCTTACTCTAATATATCTTTTTTACACCCTCTGGGGATGTAAATGTCTTGATGCCCTGGGGCATGCACGTTTGTTTGTTGTCTTTTCTTTTCAACTTTTTTACTCTGTTACTTGTGTTATCCGTTAGACTAAGGGTACGATTTTATAAAAATGACAACGAGAACAGTTTCTTATAATTTCTTTTTAGTGATTTTGTAATCTAAAAAGTACTGTTCGCTAATATGTACCCTCCAGACATATCTACTGTTTATATTATGCTGCTGGAGTATGGCATATTAACTTCAGTGTTAAAGGGTATGCCTTTTCGTTGACCAAGCACACTGCTGCTGTTATTTATATTAATTAATATATTCCTTTTTCCATGTCTTTTATTTAATTGCCAAGGGACTGTGCTCTTACATACTACTGATGGCATGTTTATGTACTCTGTTTGAAAACTCTTCTAATAAAAAGCACTTAAAAAATTGGAATTTTGTTTATATATTTTTTAAAGTAAAGTAGTTTTGATCCAGCATTGTTCCGTTATTTACGCATGAGGCTCTTGGGCCTTAGTCATCAAGCTAAAGAAGGGCAATTCTGGAGCAAACCAACTGCACCACATGATTGAAATAACAATTACACAAAATCACCTTGGATGCTACGTTTTATATTTTGCAAAACAATACATTGGAGACCTGCCTAGCATTCATGGTGTTAATAGCCCCATTCATACCATGGGAACTTCCATTTCCCATAGTATGATGCGGTTATTTTTCCACAAAATTGTACCACCTTTATTGTTGTATACAGTAATAACGAGTTGCTGAGAGATGCTTACAATCACTCCTTTATGTCCATCTGTGTCCTGTTTAGTTGGCTCCTACAAGCAGCCTGTCTCTGCTCAACTCCATGGAATGCATTAGAAACCCAGTGAAGATATGTGATCAAGTGTTTTGCCTCATTGAAAATCTTACTTCTCAGATTCGCAAACGTCTGGAAGATCCCAAATCTGCAGGTAAACCCTTTATCTGTTTTATCTTATTGATGAGAGGACCATGGAATACTTGTTTAGTTACCTCCTTTTTTGAGGGGAAGGGTAACATTTATTTATCCCCTTGCATACTACAGACCTTTCTAGCATCCAAGAGTCAGTTTTGTACTGTGAATATATAGAGGCATGACTAAGGGTCCTCTGTTTGCAATAAAGCTGGAGTAATACAGGCCAAACTGACTGTACCACATGGGAGAGAAAATAGTTCCCGTTGATTTAAACATGCATTAGACGAATCGGTTTGGCCGATATTGGAATGTGGACGAATAGGGGTCATTCAGCGTCATTCGAGCCTCCGAAAGGAAAGTCTTTCGTTTTTTTAAAAAACCAAATCCTAACAGCACTGGTTCAGAATGTCCAATTAGCTTCTTCATTTCATGATGGGGGTTGGACTAATGACACGTCAGACACCCAGACAGCCTGAATTTCCTGTTAGTGGGTGTTGTTGGAGCTCAGAGAGAGAAGAAGGAGATAGAGAGTGTCCAGTTGTTGTGTAGGCAGGCACGTAGCATCGGCAGGCAGGCAGCCAGCATTAGTACCTTATTTGCCACCGCAAGGGAGAGTCACCTTTGTTCCTGTGTTAAATAATATTAGGAATTTGTTTGCATAATTTTCAGAGTGACACAGCCAATCTCACAGTTGTGTAGGCAGGTAGGCAGGCCTAGTATCTTATTGCCACTGCAAGGAAGAGTCATCTTTGACTGCCATGCTTTTGTACATTTGAATCAGTGAGTCCCTGGCAGACAGGGTTTATTATCTATTGTTCGTGACTGCGGCATAGAAGACAGATGTGCCTAAGGCCACAAAAAGCTGACATAGGCCAGGCTCCTCTGTTATAGAAACATGGTCTTAGCAGCCAAGAAAGCAGTAAAAGAAGATCTGCTGCTTTCTCCTTCATCAATGATTAAACTCTTGGGGCTTTATGTTCAAAAGAAAAGTGGAGCAATTCTGAGCAAACCAACTACACAGATGGAGAAAAAAAATCAAGTTGATGTAAATGGGTTTTTGCTATGTAATGCTTTAGTGTTTGCCAAATCAGTGGGAAGCATACAATGCAAACCAGTGCATCTGAGACCTTTCTGGCTTCGTGCTGGTTAACCCTTTGTGTGCCAGAGGGGTACACAGTGCATTTCAAAGCAATGCATTACACACCCCTCTAGCACTCAGGGGATTAAAAGGTTTAAATGTCATGATTTATCAGGGATTTCATTTGATACAAAAGGGTTATACCACAGCAACATTTGGAGAATCACTAATATTATAATTATCTGGGTGTTGTAATGAGGACTCTTTATTCAACCAGATTGATCTTGTTTTCAGATCTACAGCTGTACCATAGTGAAACATTGGAGCTGATGTTACAACGATGGAGTAAGCTGGAGAGGGATTTCCGCATGAAGAATGGGCGTTATGACATAAGCAAGATCCCCGATATCTATGATTGTGTCAAATATGATGTTCAGCACAACAGCTCTCTGAAACTTGAAGGGACAGATGAACTCTTCAAGATTTCCAAATTGCTTGCAGATATCATAATCCCACAGGTAGGCTTTTTCAGCAGACACTCTGTTAGGGGTATCTAAAATACAATCAGAGTTAAATACTGATTGTGTTTTGTTTTGGTAGGGCAATGGTTACTATGTCCCACCTGCACTTTCTTGTTGATATTGATGTTTGCTTGTCAGGTTATAGCTTCCAGTGGAAAACTATTATAAAAGTGTTGGATCAGCTCTTTCAATCATTCTTTCAGATATTCTGATTCTTTATATCTTCAGGAATACGGGATCAATAAAGAAGAGAAGCTGGAGATTGCTGTAGGATATTGTCTTCCTCTCCTTAATAAGATCTTGCTGGACCTTCAAAGAACCCATGAGGATGAGTCTGTAAATAAGCTGCACCCCCTGTAAGTTTCTCCTGTCATCACTCTGCAAACAATTAAACGCATGTTTTTAAAGCAATGGAATCATACATCTCAAAAAGAAAGTTAATGGAATTAAAGCAGCAATGACTTCCCAGTTCCCATATTAGCAATGTTTCTAAGTGTTCAAAGAAAATACCCTTAGACTAAGAACTTGGCTATATTAAATTCAATATGGTGTGGCATATCTTTAGTTGTGTCATTCCTGTTGGTTTGTACCAGAACAAAAGGCCTGGCTACAACATGAATTACATATATTTTGTGGGAAAAATAAATGTCCCTTCGATTATTCTTGATAGTTTTTTGTCATTTAGAGCTGTATTACAATACTTTCCGATGTGTATTTAAAGAGTAATTGAATTGAAAGTATCCTCCTTCCTCCCCTTTTACCTGTTATTAAGCCTCCTCCCCTCAGATGTGGATTCGGTCGATTGACCGGACAGCTTGCAGAAAGGGACAGTCTTCTTGCTGTGATCATAATGAAAACCCTGCCCCCCCTTGGTGGAGGAGGACAGGTTTTTCCTTATGCTCACTGTCCCCTGTGCTTCATCTGGACCGGCTTGGAGAGCAGCGTTATGTAGGTAAAAGGAGTGGGAGGTGGACTCTTTATAACTGAACTACTCTTTAACTACACATTAGAAAGTATTGTAATACAGATTACAAAAACTATGAACAATAATCGAAGGGGCATTTATTTCCCCCACATTACTATTCCTTTAAATTAATGGGATATTTGTCACCTGTGTTTCAACTGGTTTGCTCCATTTTATTGTGCATGTGGCATGAGGAAAGCACATTCATGTATGTTTTATATTATCTTTCCTGTTCTTCTCTTTATGTTTGTTATTTCTCATTACTGACCTAAGGTCAAAATGGGTATTTTAACCTCTTGAATGATAAACTGGTCTGAAATGCATTAAGAAGCAATGTGTTTAAGACTTTGTAGCATTCAAGGGGTTAAAAGAAACATTTAAAGGGATAGTAATGTCAAATATTTACAAACATAAATCTTGTAGGCATTAAAAAATGAAACTAAATGCCCCCAGTGCCATATCTCAAACATTTATGGTTTGAGAGATAATCTTAGTTAAAGTTCCCCCCTCCCTACCCTTTCCCTGATGTCAGTGCTTATAGCTGACTGCAGGGGAATCCGGTTCTTGGACCAGCCGGCGGCACTGCAGTAGAGCTGAGATCGAGATATTGAAAAAGAAATCCTTCACTGGAACTGTCTTCTAAGTCTGCTTGCAAACCAAGCACACTTTGTAGTCCGTTCCAGTGAAGGATTTCTTTTTCAATATCTCGATCTCGGCTCTGCTGAAAACCCTTCATCGGTCCCAGGACCGGATTCCCCTGTAGTCCGCTATAGCGCTGACGTAAGGGAAAGAGTAGGGGGAGACTTTAAGTACAATTATGTCTCAAACCATAAAGATTTGAGAGATGGCACAGTGGGCATTTAGTTTCATTTTTTAATGTCTGCAAGATACATGTTTGTAAATATTTGACATTACTATCCCTTTAAATCAACTGTAATTTTGGCAATGAATAGCCAACTATTTAACCCTTTCAGTGCCAGTGGGGTACGGAGCGCATTGCTTTGCAATGCGTTCCATACCCCCTGGCACTGAAAGGGTTAAGAATTAAGCTCAGGTGAGTTAATCAGTGGCTCATTCATTTTGATTGGTCCACCTGTGCTCAGACTGTTACATTCTGGACTCTAGGTAGCTCTTGAGGACTGAAATTGGACATCCCTGCTTTAGCATTCAAGGGGTTAAAAGCCCCATTTAAATCAAAGTTAGTTTTCTCCAGAATTTACTCCAGTTTTCTTAGGAGCCTAAAGGTACTATTAAACAACTGTTTCTGTTACCAGCTATTCCAGAGGAGTTTTGTCCCCAGGGCGTCATGTCAGAACACGTCTGTACTTTACCAGTGAAAGCCATGTACACTCCTTATTAAGCATCTTTCGGTATGGAGGACTCTTGGATGTAAGTAATTTAATTATGTTGTTGAACTTTCTGTTTTCCTAAATGATCTGAATGTTAATTCCAGCACTTATTTTTGTTTTATAAATTCAAATTATGAAAGCAGTTGTCAACTCCAAACTGTTCTTATGGTCCCTAATATCATTAACCTGTGGGATTTGCAGTGCATTGCACAACCCTCTCACCTTTAGGGGGTTAAGAACCCTACATTCAAAATTAGAGTGGAGTAATTCTTGGGAAAACCAAATGAACCATAGGAGACAGATACTCATCGACTGAAATGGGAATTTTTATTTGTCCCCTATAGTGTAGTTGATTTGCTCCAGAATTACTCAGTTTTTATTTTGAACATAGTGCACTTATTAATTTTCTATGCACAATAAATTTATGCTTTATTACAAGAAGTATGCACAACTCTTATTGGGGCATATGTTGGATAAATAGACATATATCAACAGGTAATAAATACAAGACGAACAAATTAACATCAATGTGGATTAACGAAGAAATTCAGTGGAGAATGGGGAGGAAGAAGCTGGTTTTTAAATTGTTTAAGTCGGAACGGCCAAATGCATCATTTAAAAAATATAAAGAATGCAATAGAATCAGCAAACAAGGAATTAAGATAGTTAAATTTGAAAATCATTGAAAAGGCAGCTCGATACATCCTTAAAACTTCTACAAGTATATAAATAACAAAAATATAAAGGTCGCTAGCGGGCCGCTTAAAACTGAGACAGGTGAATTAATTAGATAATTAGTCAGGATAAGGTGAAGGCTGAATCTTTAAATTCTTTTCTTCTGCATATGCAAAGGAAGTAACAGTGACAAGCTTTGGGCAGAGTGAAGCATAATTTCCTCCACAATGTGCGTAGCTTACTGAGTCCTAAATGGCCTGGAAAATTTGGAGTAAACGAAGCACTTGGACCTGATGACATACACTATATGGAGCTTAATTAAGTAATAACAAGGCTGTTATAATTTATAATTGATTTGTTTTCATTCGCATAGTGTCCTTTGATTGAAGAAAAGCAGATGCAATTCTATTATTTAAAACTGATGCAAGATCTAAACCTGGGGATTATATACCTGTAAGTTTTTTGTTCCACAGTAAATCAAATACTAGAAAGATTACTAATGGATAGATTTACGATTAAATGATTGTCAATAATATCAATATTAAGATTCAGCATAGTTTTATAAATGACAGGTCATGTCAGGCTAATTTAGTTATATGCTATGAAAGCGTAAGTAGACAGTGACACAGCTTTGTATATAGTATAGTTGGATTTTGTTAAAGCCTTTCATATGGTATTCACTGCATAAACTGAAAAGAATTGGCTTGAATTACAATACTTCCAAAAAATTCTTAGCGCTTATGCAAGAGATATGAAAAGTATATAAAATACTAAATAGGAGAAAAAAATATATATACATGTACTGGACAATGATATTATACAATACAATAATAAAAAATGTCACTTGACCGCTGTATGTCCCTTTAAGTCCTCAATATTCTTCACACAGCAGTGCTGCTTCTTCTTCCAGGGCCTCCAGTTGTGCCCTTATTCCACATGCATATTTCCACCAAAAAAGAAGAGAAAAAAGCACACACATAATCTGAGTGTAGACTGCTAAATAAAACTTCCTTTTTCTTAAACCCTTCACCGAGTGAACTTCTTAGCGTTATCACCTCCTACACTGTGGTAATCACCTTAAAGTTGAGACAGGTATCTGACTCACCTTTTTTAGAGGCAATCCAACCTCTAGGTTAAAGCAATTTCACTGGATAACCCCCACTGTCGGTACCTTTGCATCTGCTCTCTTCCCTCTCTCCTTCCAGATCCTTGGCGTCCATACAGATTGTTCTTCCACAGGCCTACTATGATAATCTGCCATCCTCTATCTAAGACTAATAGTGCCTGGAATCTGTCACTAGGACCCTACTGGGATATAGGGATATGAGACTGTACAGCAAGGCCCAGCTAAGTAATACAAATAAGTTTATTAAATAAAATTATAATTAAAATTGTAAATGGTATCTGCACAGATGCTATAATAAAATAATATTAAAACAATCTTAAAGTAATAGAAAATCAATTAGGGTTATGCCCAACGCCCAGTTTTTGCCTACATCAATTCCGAATGAGTTCGAGTTCCTTGCGGATCTGGAAAGATTTGTAAGGAAGCTGACTTTAAAAAGATTTTTTTTATAAAAAAAGTAAGGAAATTGAGGTATATATTGTGTAAAGGAGGACAGAGAATTTAAGGATGGGGATTTGGAGACACTACAGATTTTAGTAGAATTACAGGAGGAAGGAAAGGAGGTGGAGGATACCAATATGTCAGATCCTGCATTTTTAAGAACAGGTCTGAAGTCTAAATCCAAATTTAATCCTGTTTTTTGTAAAGGGCCATTTGTGGAGACTTTTGCAAAATTAGAAGAGGGTAACTACAAAAAATATGTTGGTAATAAGAAATGTAAAAAGTTCGATATGAGTAAGGAAGAAAGAGAAGCAATGAAGGCGTTCTCTAATAATCAAGAGCTGGCCGTGAGGAAAGCAGACAAAGGGGGCTCCGTCATAGTTCAAGACACTATCCAGTGCTTACAAGGACAAAGATTATTGGGGGATCAAGTGTCCTATCAAAAGTTTAACACTAATCCACATGAGAGTTTTAAAGAAAAGTTGACCTCTTTGGTTGATGGGGTGTTCAGGAGGGGCGTTCTTAGTAGAAACGAACATAGGTTCATGTCGGTGGATGAGCCTATTGTTCCATTCTTCTATCACATTCTGAAGCTACACAAGTCTGTAGTTGACCCTAGTGGATGCCCAGTTATATCGGGGATTTACTCATTCACTTCAAATTTAGCTGTGTATATTGATTATTTTTTACAAAAATATGTGGTTAAGTTCATGGCATGTATTAGGGATTCCCAACAGTAAACAGCGCAGAGGTCTTTGCATAGTGACTTCTGCACACCTGCACTGTCAATCCCTTCCGTACCTTAAGGTACCAAGCAATGCCTCTTACAGAGGACTGGGACTGACAGTGCAGGCATGCAGACTTCACTATGCAAAGATGTCTGCGCTGTTTCCTGGCTGTCAGTATCAGGAGCAGTAGAATTTCTCTGTAAGGAGGTAATTATTCTGGCGACTAGCACTATTGATCATCTAGTCACCAGACAGGTAATTCTTGGGATTTAACTTTATGTGGGGTGGTAGTTCTCCTTTAAGTGTAATGGTCTTACTATTCCTTAAGTACCCTTGGGTGTATACCATCAGGTTGAGGTGCTTTATTCAGCATAACATTTTCCAGTCTCTTTTGGATATTGTCCTCAGTAAGTCATGTACATGATGCAGGATATTCTGTGGTTTTGTCTGTTTGCCCAAGGCCTATCATTATTGCTTCCTCTGTATATACATTTTATCTTCCTCTTAGGCCATATCTCGTGACTCGGGGTCCTCTTTGTTACTATCCGGTGGAAAGATTGAGTTTGATGGCATGGCTCTTGAAGCCAACACCCTGAAGAAGATGGGAATGAAGCCTGTTTTGTTCATAGGCTCTGGTCTCTATTTTACCCATGATGTGCTAATCGGGACATGTCCCCTCAGTCATTCAATCTTCCTACTGTCCTAGCCTATCTTTAGGATGGTGTCAACAAGGGTCTCAGTCTAAGTTCTATTAAAATCCAGATCTCTGTAGTTCTTGTTCTTTTTCAGAAACTTTTTGTTTTTTACTTTAAGACCATTGTTCGGGTGGTGGCTCTTGCCTACCTTGACCTCAGGCATCCCCGTCATTTGTGGGATCTGAACCTGGTGGTAGGAGTTCTCCAGAGTTCTACAGAACCCTACTTTTGAGCCTCTTTCATCTGTTTCTTTACATCTTCTGTCACTTAAGATGGCCTCTCTTTTGGCCACAGTCTGTTTACAGAGTGGCCAAACTACAAACCCCCTTCCTAGTTTTTTATCAGGACAAGGCAGTTATTTCTACTATCAGAGTTTTTTTTTGCCCAAGATCATCTTGGAATTTCACAGCAATTAGAAAATTGTCCTTTATTCCTTTCACCCTGATCCTTCTGACAACGATGAACAGGATCTCCATCTGCTGAATGTGGTACGCTGTCTTAAGTACAAGCTTAATCACAATAATAAACAAATTTGTATCCTATTGATAATATACAAATTATATCCTCCCAAGAACACAAACAGAACAAGCAACTTTCTATATAAAAACATTCATACAACAAATGCAAACCAATATAGTCCAAACTTTCATGTGGAAACCCAGTGTGGCATGAAGATCAGTCCCACTAGGAATCCTCTCAGGGTCTTTGCAGCTCACAACAAAGGACAGGGAACCCACTAGGAATTCTGGAACAACAAAGAGGAACAAAACAGTGCTGCAAAATGAGTCTCTGAGTGTAGTATTGTAGGAGAATTTGGGACAGTCACATTTTTCAGAGGCTAAAAATACAGCCTCAGGTATATAGTGCTCCCCTGGTATAAACCCAGGATGGTTTCTCTGGTAAACTACTCCAAACATCCTCTTTTCATCGCCTCCAAGCAATCTGGGGCCAGACATCTTATTTACATTGCCTTCAAGCAATCTGAGGCCAAATATGGACCACCCTCATCGTATAATCAAGCCTGGATGTAGGTCCAAAAAATGCCCCTCTCCGGGATAGCTAACTTTTTAAAAAAAGGGGGAGGGACGGATACTAGATGACCAAACAGTACTAAAAAGTACCAACAGAGTACTACCAGGAGACTAGGGTTGGTGAAAAATGAATAAAAAGTTACATTAAAGCGGAACTACCACCCCGCCTAAACTTGCCCCTAATGAATTACCCATCTGGCAACTAGCTGCTCAGTAGTGCTAGTCGCCAGAATTATTACCTACTTTTAGAGAATTCCTACTGCTCCCGGGACTGACATCCAGAAAACAGCGCAGAAATCTTTGCATAGTTATGTCTGCACACCTGCACTGTCAGTCCCAATCTGCACTAGGAGGCGTTGCTAGGAGTCGCATGGCACTGGAAGGGACTGACAGCACAGGCGCGCAGACGTCACTATGCAAAGATGTCTGTGCTGTTTCCTGGCTGTCAGTCCCGGGAGCAGTAGGAATTCTGTGAAAGGAAGTAATAATTCTGACGATTAGCACTATTGAGCAGCTAGTCACCAGATGGGCATTTCTTTAGGGGCAAATTTAGGTGGGCTGGAAGTTCCGCCTTAAAATCATACATATCCAATATATGTGTCCTACAAGTTTCATGATTCTTTTTATCTTCTGAAGAAGTGATTGCTTGGAGGCAAGGAAAAGAGGACTTTTGGAGGACTTGACCAGATAAACCGTCCTGGAGTTTCTTCCAGGGAAGCACTATATACCCGAAGCTGTATTTTTAGCCCCTGGAAAATGTGAGTACCTTGTGTGGAGAGCACATGGGTGATGGAGAAGGTCCAAAATCATCCTAAAATACTACACTCAGAGACTCTTTTTGCACCTCCCTTTTGTTCCTTCTTATGTTCATCACAAGCAGCTTTTCAGGAAATCAGACTCTCTTTTTGTCATTCCTACAGGGGGCCCTCAAGTGGGCCCGCTTTGGCCAGAAGGTCCTCAGTCGGTAGTGCCTGTTTAAGTACCTCTTTCCTAGTTTTCCTTATGCAGAGTTCAGTTCAGTTTGTTGTGCATTTTTGGTGTCTGTTGACACCTGAGATTTATATGGTAACAAATAGTCCTGTGGAATACTGGTCTCCAGTGGAGGATGTTTTCCCTTTTCTCTCATAGGAATCATGGTGGATGTTTTGGTATAGCCTCATAGTTCCTGTCTTCCATGTTGAACTTAAGTGGGACACTGGTTTGAGTTCCCAGGCAGTGGGGTTCTATTGGGGTCTGCCTTCTTTTTTTTCACTCTCATTTTCTTTCTGTAACTCTGCTATATGTGAAACTGAGGTGTTGTATGTAAAGCTGGAGGTAAAGAAGGGAGTCTCCACATCAAAGGTCCTGCATTTTATGAAGTACCTTCCCCTCTTGAGGAGGAGATATTAACCCATGGTTCCTGTGTTCCACATGGACTAATAGAAAAGGTTTTAACTGTAAGTTAATTTAATTCCTATTATGGATGCACGGACTCTTTATAAATCTGTGGTGAAGCCTAATATAAACTATAGTGTATTAAAAATACATTATTGAACTGGAAAAATTACAGAGACATCCAACAAAACTGCACCATCCCAAACCCCAAATTACTTAGTCACAGATCAGTCAGAAAGTAGAGGAGGCCTTCATCTGACCCTGCGGAAATGGGAATGTACTTGGGTTAGTGACTTGGTAAAAGTTAAACCTTGTGCAGTCCAGTACACAAAGCCTTTCTTTTCAGCTAGTTTAGATTTAGACTTTACTGTTCTTACAATCATTGGGACTTTCATTTGTCCCTTATAGTGGTGTTGGTTTCGTCAGAATTGCAACTCGTTATACTATTGAATGTGACCTTTATGTTTTCATGCATAAAGTAAAATAGGAAACAGTTTTGAGCAGAACAACTGCACCAGTGTCGACAAATAAAACTATCCATGCTTTTAAATGGAGCTTTCAACATCTTAAATGCTAGAGAAATGCTAGAGAAATGTCTATTTCATCAACTAAGAATACATTGGAGACCTTTCTAGGATTCAGTTTAACCGTCTGAGTTTCAGCGAGGCACAATAAATTGTCTAACTAGTTTTAACTTTGGTATACTTTTAGGAGTCAAAGGATCAGCAGTGGAAACGAGCTTTGGATTACCTAAGTGCTGTCTCAGAGCTAAACTACATGACACAGATTGTTATTATGCTTTATGAGGATAACAACAAGGTAAGTCTGACATATGAAAGCATCTGATTGATGGAAACAAACTGAAATGTCACATAGGGCTTTCTAACTGGAGGCCCAAAGGCTGTATTTGGTCTCTGAGCTTACCCTGTCTGACTGTATGGTTCATGCATCCTGTCTGACTGTATGTTTGATGCACCCTGCCTTACTGTATGGTTCATGCACCCTGTATGACTGTATGGTTCATGCAGTTTGTCTGATTGTATGGTTCATACACCAAGTCTTACTGTATCATTCAAACTCCTTACCTGTCTGTATGGTTCGTACGCCTTGTCTGATTGTTTGGTTCATACACCTTGCCTGACTGTATGGGTCATACACCTTGCCTGACTGCATGGTTCATACATCCCTCCTGACTGTATGGCTCATACTCCCTGCCTGACTGTATGGTTCATACACCCTGATGACTGTATGGTTCATAAACCTTCCCTGACTGCATGGTTCATATTGCAACATGTATCCTGTTTGAATAGATCATATTACAACATGTAAGAATAATGGCTGTGCATGAGATACTGCCTTTTACCAATAAATAACCTGCGATTTACAAAAGATAAGTAAAAAGTGAGGTTTAGTTACATGTCTGTAGCCAGATGATGTGTAGCTTGCCCTCCAATGTCAAGGTACCTCAGACTGGGCAAGTCTCTATCTGTTTTGAATCTGAAGTAAACATTTTAATGTTGTGCAATTAAAAGCAAAGCCACTATCTGTCTAAGCTAAATATGTGTAATTTTAGAGCAAATCAGTGGCACCATATTGGACCAATAAACATTCCCCAGATAGTAACTGATTTTAACACCTTGAATGCTAAAGAGGTCTCCAGGACATTGTGAAGAAATGCATTTGAGGTTTTTCATTTCTCTAATATGGTACAGTTGATTTGCTGCAAAACTGATCCTCTTTAGCTTATTAAAGGGATAGTAATGGCTGTTCATAAAAAAAGTTTAATATTGTAGGTATTCAAAATATTAATGCAATGACTTACATCCCATCTCTCAAACATAAATAGTTTGCTGATGTCTATGAAAGGGGAGGGAGGGGGAGTAATGTTTTGGCTCCATATAAGGAAAGGAGGGCACACTGCATTAAAATAATTTTGGTCACTTCAGTTGCTCACCCAGGATTCTCAGAGTAGTGTTTCCAAAAAATAAAATGTTTTGGCTCCATATAAGGAAAGTAGGGTGCACTACATTAAAATAATTTTGGTCACTTTGGTTGCTGTCCCAGGATTCTCAGAATAGTGTTTCCAAAAAATAAAAAGTGTAGCATAAAGACACGTAGAATTGATTGTGCAGAACCCACTGCAGTTGTTTACATGAGCCAGGAGTGACCAACCTGCTTCCCTCCAGCTGTTGTTAGACTATAACTGCCATCTTCCTTAGCTGGCTCATGATTGCTGTGTTCCCCAGTATAGTCACAGGTCCAAAAGGAGGAAACATTTCTCATTATTGGAGGTACTAAGTGTGAGATCCCTCTGATCTGATCTGATAAAACAAAGTGAGTTTCTTGGCAACTGGAAACACCTTCTAGGTTTGCCCTTGCACTTCATACTTGAAGATGGTACAGACTGTACTGCTGTGCCTTGACATCAGTGAGCAAGCTACACATGCTTTTGGGCACAAACATATAACTAAACCTGATTTTTTACTTGTGTTTAGTTAATCACAGGTTATTTAATGGTAAAGGTCAGAATCTGATGCACAGACTTTTCTTTTTTTAGTTTTTGGAGTATGTAGCCAAACTGCTGTTCTTGCTGCTCTCCTCCTTACACATGTATATGCAACTGTGCTGAGCACTATTGATAATAAAGTAGTGCTCACCAAAAAACAACTTGCGGGCCTTCTCGGCCGTCTTCAGACTTTGGAACGGATCCATAAAACCCGCTTGTCAGTAGAAGAGGGTTGAGAGTTGGAGCAGATGCGACAGGACATCGCACTTCTCCTCAAATCGGCTTCGGTGTGGTTGTACCAATGGTTCAAGTATAAAACCTATGTGCATGGTAATAAATCTGGCAAGCTCCTGGCTGGTCTGGTGAAACGTAGACAGCGACAGACTTGTGTTCGACTGATTCGTGGACCTGATGGATCGGCTGCCCTTAGGTTGGATTTCATTGCCGAACGCTTTAAGTCCTTTTATTCGAGTCTATACAATTTGCCTAACCCCCTGGGCGTGGGGTCAGAAGACTACAGAGCCTTGTTAACCAAATTTTTGAATCGTAATTTTCCTAACTATTAGAAGTTGATGCTGCAGCTCTAGAGAGAGATTTTACACTAGATGAGATACGCACAGCATTAGCGTCCATGACCCCTGGCAAAAGCCTGGGACCGGACGGCTACACGGTCAGTTATTATAAAAAATTTTGGGATGTACTCCTACCCGAGATGCTTTGTTGTTTCAACTCCCTTCTCAGCACAAACCTTGGAGGCTCATATCACGGTCATACAAAAAAAGAGGGGAAAGACCCGGCTACCTGTGCAAACTACAGGCCGTTCTCCTTACTGAACGTTGACCTCAACATTTTTGCTAAGGCATTAGCTGGTCGGATTCAGCCTCTCCTGCCGGCCTTGATTCACTCTGACCAGGTGGGATTTGTCAAGGGACGGCAGGCTAAAGATAATACGACCAAATTGATTGCCCTTCTTCATAGGATACACTCTAGTGGACTCCCCACTGTGCTGCTGTCACTGGACTCCAAAAAGACCTTTGACAGAGCTCATTGGCCTTTTCTTCGGGAAGTACTGGAGTTCCTGGGTATGGGACCTCGTTGCTTGGGATGCGTCATGGCCTTATATCAGAACCCCACAGCAAAAGTTAGAGTTAATGGAGTACTTTCTGCCCCGTTCATGATCTCCAATAGGACGAGACAGGGGTGCCCCCTTTCCCCACTCTTATATATACTTACGCTGGAACCGCTACTGAATGCGATACAGGGCAATGCTCTCATTAAAGGAATCCCAGGGAGGGGTCGAGATTATGTGGTGTCCGGCTTTGCTGATGACGTTCTCTTGACTCTTACATCTCCAATGGACTCATTACTAGCTGTAATGAGGGTATTGAGGGAATATGGTTCCTTGTCGGGCTCACGCATCAATTAATCTAAGGCGGAACTGTTAAATATCAATATCCCCTTGGACCAATGCCAGTCACTACGCTCCTCTTTTCCATTTACCTGGGCACCGGCAACGATCACCTACCTGGGAGTGAAATTCCCGAAACGGTGTAACGACCTGTTTAAATTCAACTTTCCGCCACTTTATGATCAGCTCTCTTCAGATTTGGGAAATTTGGGTGATCCTAGGGTCTCTTGGTTTGGCAGACTGAATGTCTTAAAAATGCTATTTTTACCTAAAGTGCTTTACTTACTTCAGGCCTTGCTGATCTTGATTCCTAGAGCTTTCTTGAGACGGCTCCAGGCTTTGATGACTGCCTGTGTTTGGAATGGGAAGAAACCGAGGTGCAGTAGGTCTCTTATGATGACACAGAGGAAATCAGGTGGAATGGGCCTTCCCGACCTCACCGCCTATTACGATGCTGTGATACTTACCAGACTTGCTGATTTTGCACCTGATACTCCAAGGGCAACATGGCTTCTTATAGAGCTACAGGATCACTTGAACCTTAGACTCCTACAGTTGCTCCTGCTTCAGAAGAGTCGGGTTCCTGCATCCCTGTTGCGTTTGCCTGTCGTGGGTAGAGTGCTTACAACTTGGTTTAGGTGCGGCCGGGGTTGGAACTTTGCTCCTAGTCCTTCTCCACTGCTTTCCCTCCTGGGCAACCCGGACTTCCCTCCGGGTATGTCCCCGAGGGCGCTGCGCCTTTGGACTGACGCAGGATTGGATGAGGTGCGATCTCTGGTGGATGGGGGAGGATAGTGGGTTTTGACGCCCTTCTTTCTGGGGATCGTATTCCGAAGCGGGAATTTTGGACATATGTCCGGATTCGTCATTACATCCTTGGAGTATTGCGGCTAGGTAACCCATTGCAAAACTTGACCCCTATGGAATCCTTTCTGACCTCCTCCAGGGTGGGACAAAAAACCTTGTCCAAACTATACCATCTACTCACTGAAAGGGAAGATGCAGTTCTCCCTGCGTTCGCATCACAGTGGCAAGTGGACCTACAGAACACCCAGCTTGCTGATCCCTCAGTATGGGGTTCCATATTTGCAAACTTTCGCTTCCTTCCAAGGGACACCCCCTCCCAGGAATGCTTCTACAAGCTGATTTCTAGATGGTACCTGACACCGGACTGTCTTGCGAGAGCATTTTCAGGTTCCCCGGATATCTGTTGGAGATGTGGATCTGAGAGGGGCATCATGGCTCATATTTGGTGGACCTGTCCTGTTAGGACATATTGGCTGAAAATTGGAGATGCTATGCAAGCGGTGTTGGGGTACAGCATACCTTTTGAACCCTTACTATTTTTGTTCTCTTACAGCCCCTCTTGGACACCCAAGAAATTTGCACTGCTTCACTTTATGCTTTCGGTCACAAGGATGAATGTCTCTGCGCACTGGAGATTACAGGGCCCTCCTTCCTTGAGTGTTCCCTGGAAAAGATACATGCTTGGTGCATGGGACGACGTAGTGCCTTCCAAAAGATCTGGACTCATTGGGAGGACTCGGTGTCTACCTCCTAATGCCCTGACACATTCTGCCTGCCCTCAGGTGCCTGTTTTTGATGTTTTGTCACTGGCTGGGTCTCGGGGTAGCCCTGGCTTGCGTCTCCTGTGGAGTTGTCTGTCTCCCTTCCCTACTGTGTTCTTCCTCCCCCCCTCACCTCCTTCCCCATATCTATCCACACCCCCCCTTCTTTCTCTGTCCATCTTCTCTTGGTTCTGGTCTTCTCTTTCTTTCCTCTTTCTTCCTGCCTCTTACTCTTTCTGTTTTCCTAGTTTCTTTCTTAGTCTACCTAAAATTGTAAATGCTACTTACATTAGCGATCACCTATTCTTCTGCGCTGGATACTATTTGAAGCATCTCTCTTCTGTATTGAATTGTATCTATTATGCTCTCTATAGTGGTTTGTCGCGATATTTGCATATTGTCGCATTGCTTGTGTTTGTTACATTTTTACCACAATTGGATGTACTTGTTTCCAATTATGTTGGACGTTTTGGATTTCAATAAAGCTTTTTTGAAGAAAAAAAAAAAAAGTGCTCACCAGTTCTGCCTCATTTTACAGTATTTTAGCTGTCTATCTGTATGATTCATATCGCAACATTGAACCAGCTTCAATAGATCAGCAGTTCCAACCTTTTTTAAGATGTGACACATTTCTTTTTAGTTATGATACATATAGCTGGAAAATGTTCTTTTCTGTTACACGTTTGCAGTAATATAGTTAAACAAATGTGTTTGAGAAGATCCACAAAATCCTGCTTTCTGTGTATGGCCTAAAAACCTCCAATGGCATTTGTTTTTCAAGCACTGTAAGCCATTCAATTACCTGTGCTATGAAAAAATGCAGGCAAAAAAATCCTTGCCGTGTGATAAAGTTAGAGACGTTTTGGCCACAAGTTGCCATTCAGTTGACTGCGTTAGCTGTTAAGATCTGAAAAGCGATGCACTTAAATTTAAGACCTATTTTTTTACGACTAAAGTCCCTTATCGGATCTTTAGTCAGCTGACACAGCTATTGAAAGGCAAAAAAAAACCTAAGTCCCCAGTGGTTGTATTGATAAGGGGCCCTAAGCCCCATATGAATACAACCAAAGTACCTAAAAAGTGTTCAGTAGAATTAAGTAGAATTGACCCTATGAGTGCCAGTGAAGTATAATTACCCCACTGGCACTCATAGGGTTGAACTGACTATAGTACAAAGCAATATCACATAAAAAGTAACACTTACCATTAATCATGATGTCCAGGGGAGTCCTCAGCATCCTGATCAGCTACTATCTGTCTTCTTTCTTCTCTTCTTTTTTCTGTCTTGTATCTTCTTTCTTCCTTCTAGCTGTAAAGAAAAAAGAAAAGTATTAATTAATGTTTTGCTCAAATATCCCTCACACTTATACATAGTTTAACCCCTTGAGTGCCAGAGGGATATGCAACACATTGCAGAGCAATGTGTTACACACCTCTCTGGGGCTTAAAGGGTTAAACGATGTATGAGTGGGTGGATGAAGATAAATACAGTTGTCTCCACTTAATGCCTCCACATGTAGAAAATAAACCCATACTTTCCTATTCCTCTGCTGCTGTGTGCGGCCACGGAGGTGGAGGAGAAATAAATGTGCACAGAACCCCCTCATTACCACATGGGCTAATGCTTTTGGCTGGGATGTGTGCTTATGCATAAGCACATCCCAGCCAATGGCTGTAAGGGAATTTGAACAGAGACTGTCCATATATAAAGGCAGTCTCTGCTCAAATTCCCTCAGCCGGTGCAGTAATGAAGAGGAGGTTCTGTGCACATGAATTTCTCCTCCACCTCCGGGGCCTCATACAGCTGCGGAGAAATAGGAGCGTATGGGTTTATTTTCTACAAATATTGGGGCATTCTTTTAAACTATGTGAAGGCATTCTTTTCAACAACGTGGAGGCATCTTTATTTATCTTCACCCACACACTCATACATTGTTTAACCCTTTGAGCCCCAGAGAGGTGCTTTGCAATGCTTTGCATATCCATCTGGCATTCAAGGGATTAAACTATGTATAAATGTGTGGGATATTTGAGCAATACATTCATTAATACTTTTCTTTTTTCTTTACAGATGGAAGATGGAAGAAAGAAGAGACGACAGAAAAGAAGAAAAGATACAAGAAAGAAGAGAAGAAAGATGGAAGAAAGAAGGAGACAGACAGTGGATGACAAGTACGTTTAACAAAGATAAGTTAACAATCGGTGCTTAACAATGTGTCAGGCACCGATTGTTAGCTTTTTCCTTTTGAAGTTCCCAATATTGTCTCTATGTAGCGGCGTTTTGGGAATGTAAAGCACAAAACGGACGTTAGGCCACAAGACCTTTCTGTGGCCTCACCTCCATTGTGCTTTTAGACGGCAGGACAATTGAATACCGACTTATAGATTTTATTTTGTCAATCGATATCCATTTTTTCCTACCGTCTTTTTTAAGGGGCTCAATTCAATCGAGCCCTATGTCTATTGAAATAGTTACTATTGCAACACATCTCTGTATTGTTCATATCACAAACCTGTGCCTGTTCAAATAGAGGATACTGCAGCATTGTGCCTGTTTTAATTACATTGTAACATCTTGTGTGTGTGTATATGATTCATAGCACATCATTGTGTTTTACTGAATAGTTTGTATCTCAACAATGTGATATCTTGCCTTTATAGCTTTTGTTACAACATTGCATCTGTTTGAGTAGCTTATATTGCAATGTTCTGAGTAGTGGATTAGTTTAAAGCAAATTGTCTGCCCAGTAATTCAAGGTTTTATGTTTATGTTAAACACAAGCAATAGGCTACAGTTCTGCACCATAAGGGAGAAGTTATGATGCCCAAGGATTTAAATGCGACTGCTCATTGCTTGATTGCTAGCGAGATCTGCAGTGATCTAAAGCCGTATTTAAATCAACTGACTTTTTTGGAAACATTTATTTGTCCCCTATGGGGCATTTGGTTTGCTGCAGAATTGCTCCTCTTTATGTTTTTGTATACTGCCATAAGTGCATTACAGTTCAAATATGTAAGCACCATGATATAAAAAGAATTTGTTTTCATATTTGTTTCTAATTTTCCAACTGGTCTGGAATAACCCTTCAATAGCCACATCACGGGAACTATAAGTTTCCCAAAAAGTGGGTCTTGAGCCAAATAATGCATTATTAGTGCACTAGGCAGCCCAGCTGCACCATTATTTGTGGGAAGATTAGCACAATTAGATGTCCAAAGCTGGTAACCGAGCTTCTTAGCCCATTGAGACCAGAGGGCGTGCAACACATTGGTTCACAATGAATTGCACACCTCTCCTCTCGTCAAGGGTTAAGGGGCTTTCTCTTTTGTCCTATGTGGAACACAGACACCATGGGGTAAAGGGCAGGGCATTTAACCAAAAGAGCTCTCTGAGGTGGCGACTCCTTTCTTTTCCACTGTACCCCCACATTGACATGCTCAGTTTTAAAAGTAACCTCTCTCATGCTAAATTCAGGGCAAGGATTGTCTCTTAGCTAGGCTTTTTTATTTTATTCTGATAGGCATGGGGCTGTATAATTTCCCATTAGGTGGGCTCCAACCTCTGGCTGCCACTGTTGGTTTGAACCGGAGCACAGAGACTTCTGGGACCTGGGTCTGGTGGAGGATGGCTTACATTATTAGCCTTACCCTCATGTGTTTCTCTGAGCAGATATCTTGTTTACCATATAGGCACCTAAATACTGAAAACAATGGATTTGTTTGGCCAGAGTGCACAGGTCCCGTGTGTATGTCCCTGTTGCCTTGTCTGGTAGGCACATTTCTCTCTGTGGAGATGGAGCCTGACTAGCACTCACTTCTATGGTGTTGCTTTGCATTTTGGTGGCTGTTTGGGGGTTGTGGTGCTTCTGATATTGCACACTATCTACTGCAGCCCTGGGGTACCCGTCCCCCCAGTATCAGGGATGTGTTTTAGAGGTGTTTGGAGAGCCATCTCACCATATTTAATCACTGTAAACTATACTTCCCATATGCTTGTTCTTCCCAGGCTTTATGGCATGGGAAGAGGTAACCCTCTTCCTTTATGGGTTTATCCTACCCTCCTTGCTTGCCATTAACTCTTTACTGTCAGGTAAGTATTTTAAAGCCATCTAAGTTATTTTATTCTACTTCTATTATGTGGCTGTTCCTTCATACCTTTGTTAAACACTGGCTTTGGCCAGAAGGTTCTGCAGGCTGCCGTGCCTGTGTAGGTGTCCTTCTTGATTTCATTTTGGCAACTAACCAGTCACTTACTGTTCTTCAGTTTGGGATCTTGGTATCAGTTGACACCTGTGATTCATGTTGTGCCAGTTTGTTTTCATTGTTTCACTGTGTTTTGAAGGTTTTTTTTCTTTCCTTCCCTGTTATCTTTGTGGATGTTTTTTTATCCCCATGGTTCCTGTTTTTCACACTTACTAATAAATCCTATTTTCTTAGTGTATGTGGAATGCACAACTTCACTCCTAGAGAAAACCAACGGTTTGAGTCCTGGGCAGGAGGGTTCACTTGGGTTCTCTGGTTCAGGGGATTCCCTTTCTTGTTACATGTCTGTTTCATCTTTCCTAAATTAAAACTGAGTATGTCAAGGTGGGGGTAAATTGGATAATGAAGGAGTCTCTGCCACAGAGAGCTCTTTTGATCAAGTGCCCTTTACTCTATGGTTCCTGTGTTCCACATGGGCTAATAGAAAAGGATTTATTTGTAAGTACACAAAAATCCCCCTTTAGCCCTGACAACCAGTACCAGTAGCAATTCCACCACAATATCACATTTATAGTCTTGACTGGTATAGAAGTGGTTATTGAACTGGGGATGCTTTAAGGAGGGAACACAGTCAAACCATAATCAGAATGGAATGGAAATACTGAATACAGGGATCATCTTTGTACAAACAATGTGTAAATTGCCTGCACTTGTGTGTTTCCAGGACCCATCTTCAGAGGAGCGCTTTCACGTGGAGCTTCATTTCAGTCCTGGAGTCAAAGGCTGTGAAGAAGATGAAAAAGCCCCCATGGGGTTTGGATTTCGTCCGGCATCAGCAGAAGTGAGACGGTTTCCTGACTTCCATTTATGAACTAGATTTGACAGTAAATTGATGTGCTGAGGGGGAAGTGTCTGTTTGGAATGTTGCACATTTAACCTTCAAATAACATGGACATCATGGAATTTCCTGGCACACAAATGGTCATGGGGATGAAAACTGATATCCAGTATGTGTTATGTTGACCTATTGGATGCAGGAGAGGTTTGCAGTGTATTGTGAAGCAATGCACTGGATATATCTCAAGCATCCAGGTAGTTAAAGAAGTTATGTATCCTAATTTAAATAACCCTTTGCCAGTGGAGTGTGGAGTGCATTGAGCTGATACACTGGTCCACTAGAAGGTATCACTACATGTATCAGCTGAGCATATATTGTACATCTATTGTTTCAGCCTTTGAGATTCCATTTTTAGCATTAAAGTGGATATGTCACCTTTTAGTATCTCAGGAAATTTTGAAAAAAACTTTCAAAATCACTTCTTGTTATGTTATACTTTTAATTTAACCCTTTGAGTGCCAGATGGGTAAGGAATGCATTCCGTAACCCTCAGGCACTCAAACGGTTAAAATAGTGTTTCTTAGCTATTTAATTTGTGGATTTTTTTTGTTGTTATTCTTACTGGTGCTAAAACCACCCCCACTAGCCCCCATGTGTAACTCTCCTTTACATACTTTCCTTCTGCCTCTCCTTCTACTTTGTAGATAAATTGCTAGTAACTGGAGTGCCCCTCTTTTCAGTCAATTAAAATAAATTCAGTTGTTTTTCAAGGTGAACTACCACCTCTTCAAGAATTTAACTTCAATAAATCCCCATCTGGCGACTAGCAGCTTAGTAGCACTAGTCACCAGAATTATTACCTTATTTCAAAGAAATGTGCATTGTTCTGGGTCTGACAGCAGGACAATCTTGGACATCTTGCCAGAATGACATCCTCGCACCTGCGCTGTCAGTCCCTTCCAGAGCCGTCCGGCTCCTAGCAACGCCTCCTAGGCTGGGACTGACAGCGCAGGCGCGCAGATGTCCTGCTGTCAGCCCCAGAACAATGCACATTTCTTTGGAATAAGGTAATAATTCTGGCGACTAGCTCTACTAAGCTCATAGTCACCAGATGGGGATTTATTGAATTTAAATTCTTGAAGAGGTGGTAGTTCCCCTTTAAATAAAATGGAGGGAGGTCTGATTATTGAAGTGCTAAAGGAATACTGCCCAGCTCACCACCCACAAGGCGCACAGAAGTAGAGCTTTGTGTAGGTGCAATTCAATTTCTATTATAGAACAATGGCCTAGTATATTATGATGTTTAGTGAACTGTGCTCTGTTTTATAGGAATATAATTTTTGATTAAACATGGAGGTACAGTTCCTTGTACTCTCGGGAGCAGGAATAGCTAGTTACTCTTTTGGAAAAAATTGTATGATACTATACTAGTGATTCCTGTTATTAGTCCTTAGAACACACAGGAAACTCAGCTTTTCAGGGTATCCCTGCTTGATTACAGGAGGGTAATCAGTGGATCAGTCATTGTATTTGATCTGCCTGTGCTTATGTATGAATATGATTAGGTCCCGGGGTGTGTGGTCTTTTAAGGGCCAGATAGAAAAGTTTGACGTGCCGGCCCACGTGACTGATCATGTGTGCCGGCACACCAAATGGGGGACTGATAGTGATCGCTCCGGTCTTGGAGTGATCAATTTCAGTCCCCGCTATTACAGCTCCTGCAGGAGCGCTGTGAGTAAAAAGTACTTGATGTGCCAGATCCGTTGCTGGTCCTTAAGTGCCGGGCAGCTGTGATGGTCCTGGCACGTCATTGGACGCAAAGGGGTTAAAGGAGCAGTGAACATGTTAAATGAAAACATAAATGTTATGATGGTTTTCCTGGTGAATAAAACTAGAGTATCTTCAGTTCCAGGAACATTTTAAATGTAAAAGTTATTACAGCTCAAATGTATGTTTTTTGTTTTTTTTATACTTTTTTATTGAGAAAAATAGGAAAATACAATACTGTATAGAAATTCGCTTAAAATACAGTATTGAATAATGAACCAAAGAGTAATGGTCCAAGCATAACATACATTGATAGGAAATCCCATCATACAACAAATGCAATGTTAGTGAAGACAAACTGAAGTCATTTGGTAAGGGCAAAGTATCTGTAAAATGGGCTGGTCTGTGTATAAGAGAGGCAATGAGGGATTGCAGTGGAGTAGACATAAATAGATCAGAGGGAGTAGAGGTAATATAGAAAAGGGAAGAGGTGGAAAGGGGAAGAGGAATATTAGGGAAAACAGGAACTTCCCATGGGGGGTTGCATTGAAAACATATCTCAAGGTTCGAATTCAGTTAGAAAGAAATCTGTGATCATGTCAGGGTCCTCATCCATTCTTAAATTAGTCAGTCTCAGCAGTCTCATTCCGTGCAGTTCAGGCATTTTGTTCAATAGTCCTTCAAAACAGGGCACATCCACCATAGGTGGAGTGGCAACCCCACCCCTCTCGCGTACTTCCAGCATCTATCGCTTATGGCCGGAAACATTGCATGCATGTAGTATTACCGGGGTATAATGCCATCTACATATAAATTTGAAATTGGTTTCTAAAAGTGGAGTAGAAATGGAGCAGGATTTGGCTGTATGTCATATATGTTGCCAATCCTCCTCTGGCAGTAATTCCCCCATCTCCGTCTTCCAGGCCAGAACATAGGGTGGCCTCGAAAAAGAGATAGGAACGGAGAGTATATTATATATCGTGCTAAGAAAACACCCTATAGTAGTAGGACGGAGAAGGAGAGATTCAATTTTAGTCTGTGGTTGAGATGGAGAAGGATGTTTGTTATTTTTTTAATAAACTTAAACTTTCTATTCTGTTCGCCAGAAGGTGCTGTTCCTATGACTTACTAGGGGAGTTAATGACTGAAGCTTTCCCATATAGTACATTGTAAAAAAAGAATTTGCCTTTTGAACACTAGTTGGCCCTGTTGATTTAAATAAATACACAGATACAAATGTAAGTCTGAATTGTAATACATTTTGAATTAAACATGTCCCATTAGTGGAAGTGGTGTTCTTTAACTCAGTAGAAAAGGTTGTAAACATATATTTTTCATAACCAAAGTTTACTGCTCCTTTAAAATGTAACCTGAGCATAGGTGTGTTTGTGTTGTTTCAGGTATGCTTCATTTTTGTGTTTGGTGACTGCCCATTGAAACTATTAGAGTTCTTATACAAAAACACTAGGCAAGATCACTTACCTATACAGTGCTTTTATGCTTTACTTTAAGGATGCCTCTTTATATTTGATTTCCTGTGCTTGTTTAATAGAATGAAGATAAAAAGACAAATCAAGGGAGCCTGGAGGACCTGTCCAAGGTGAAAGGGACGGATGAGATGGACAGATCCTTACTAATGTCGCCTCTGCCATCAGAGCCAATAGGCTTTCCCCGAAAATCTCCACTTACTCGCTCAAGGAAAACTGGATCAATGGAGGTAAGCGCAAGAAATAACACATCAAATCATGACAAATATACTGTTTTACTGTCATGTTGATTATCCACTGTTACATATGTTGGTTCTACTATTGTGGCAACATTTAACATAGTTTAACTATGTTCTAGCAGACTTTGGCCCTGCAGCTGTTAAGCACTACTCTTCAGCAGCTGGAGGTCCATAGATTGACTACTACTTCTTTGGGTCCCAACTCAATCATCTTTTGTCCTGAATTTTATCAGCTGTAAGACTTTCAGTTCCATATGCACAAAGAGAAATTGAAGCAATTATGCAACAAACCGGCACCACCATGGTAACAAATAAATGTTCCACAAATCCCCGTTGACTTGAATCAGTCTTTTTGTGAATGTTAACCCTTTGAACAATACAGATATCTCATTATGAATCAATGTGTTGAAGACTTCTAGCATTCAAGTGGTTAAAAGCCCCATTTAAATCCATTAGAGTTTTTATAGAAACAGAATTTGACGGCAGATAAGAACCATTTCGGCCCATCTAGTCTGCCCATTTTCCTACAGTAAAAACCTCAAACCTTTTTTGGTCCTTGGTCTTTTCTTAAGTTAAGGACAGCATTATTCCTATCCCATGCATGCTTAAATTCTGTCGCTGTATTAACTTCTACCACTTCTACTAGTAGGCTATTCCACTTATCTACTACCCTCTCAGTGAAGTAAAACTTTCTTACATTACATCTAAACCTTTGTCCCTCTAACTTTAGACTATGGCCTCTTGTCCTAACAGTTTTACTCCTTTGAAATATACTTCCATCCTGCACTTTGTTGAATCCCTTCATGTATTTGAATGTTTCTATCATATTCCCTCTCTCCTCTCTCTCCTCCAAACTATACATGTTCAGATCCTTTAATCTATCCTGATAGTTCTTTTCCTGTAAAACAGTCACCATTTTAGCAGCCCTTCTTTGAATTTTCTCTAGAGTATCTAAATCCTTCTGGTGATGGGGTCTCCAGTACTGTACACAATACTCTAGGTGAGGTCTAACTAGAGATCTGTAGAGTGGCATGACCACTTCCCTTTTTCTGCTGCTAATGCCCCTAGCTATACAACCCAGTACACTGCTTGCATTCCCCACCACTTTATTACATTGCCTGCCTACCTTTAAGTCATTAGAGATAATTATTCCCAAATCCCTTTCCTCTGTTGTCTCTGACAGTACAGTACCCTTAATAGTATATTTTTCCTTTGGATTTTTATGTCCCAAGTGCATTATTTTACATTTATCAACGTTAAACTGCATCTGCCACACTCTTGACCATTCTTCTAATTTACCTAAATCATTTGTCATTTGGCTTATTCCCCCTGGAATGTCTACCCTATTGCAGATCTTGGTAACATCTGCAAAAAGGCATACCTTACCTTGAAGACCTTTTGCAATATCACTAATAAAAATATTAAAAAGAATGAGTCCCAATACAGATCCCTTAGGTACTCCACTAGTAAAACTCCTTTCGTCCGAATATTCTTCATTGACTACCACCCTCTGTCTCCTGTCACTCAGCCATTGCCTTATTCCTTTAACTATTTTTGCATCCAGACCCAAACAATGCAGTTTATTTATGAGTCTTCTATGAGGGACAGTGTCAAATGCTTTACTGAAATCTAGATAAGCTATATCTACTGCTCCCCCTTGGTCTATTATTTTAGTTTCCCAGTCAAAAAAAATCTGTGAGGTTAGTTTGACAAGATCTCCCTGCTGTAAACCCATGGTATCTTGAAAGCCATTTAAATTCAGATGTTCAACAATTCTTTCCTTTAACATAGTCTTCATTCATTTTCTTAATTTTTGCCCCAGAGTTGCTTCACTTTTTCTGCTTATGGCCCTTGAGGTCTTCATCAAAACAACACCAGTGACCAATTACTCAAACAGTAAATACTAACACCCCAAGGAAATGTACACAACAGGCCTAAACCCTGAATATAAACATATATAGATTTTCCTGCTGAATAAAACACTGCTAAGAGCTGCTTCATTCATAAGTCAGTCAGTAAAGCGCAAAATAGCATTTTTGTGAGTGACTGAGTACAAAGGTTTTCATGGACTTTATATTTTATGATGATCCTTTTGTAGCTGAAGTCTTTGAAGAGCTTTGGTTACTAACAGAGAGTAACAGCACAACCTTAAAAAAGTCAAAGGAAATGCTGCACTTATCCTCCTATAAATAAAATATAGTACCAGGTGGGAAGCACTCTCACTCACTGCATTCATCCACCTAAAACAAAATGCTGTTTTTTTTGGGGGGGGGGTTTTGAGCTGGGATGGGGGGGGTTTACTGTAATATCTACTGATGGACAGCAGTGTTTTGACACAGTGGAACGTTGACACTCTTGAAGTAAACCTCATGTTGATTTCAGATACCTGGGGGTTCTTTTCTTCTATCAATAGTCTTTAAAGAAGCTCATTTTGGATTTGTGGATTATAAAGTGGTTAGGGCTTTATGTACAAAACATTTGAGTAATTCTGTGGCAGGTGCTCCATAATCGCTCGCCTTTTGTGCATACAGTCTTTAGTATTCCTATCATAAACTTGTTATAATATGGAGTTCTAGCTTAAAGGGATAGTAATACTTCGTTTTAACTTTATTTTATTTTGTAGGCATTAAAAAACATGAAGAATGATATAAGTCTTATCTCTCAAACCTTTATGGTTTATGAGATATTCACAAGCAAAGTTCCCCTCCCCGCCCCTTTTACCTAGTGTAAGCCATCTCTTCTCAGATGTGAGTCTGGTTGTATGACAGTACAGATAACAGAAGGGGACAATTTTCTTTGTATGAAAACAATGAAAGCCCTTCCCCCCTTGACAAGTTTTTCAGCTTTTTCCCTTATCTTAATTGAAGATTGTCCCTCTCTGCAGTTTACCTGGGCATCTCCCTTCTGATCTGGTTGAACAGGGGGGGGGATACTTTGTTTGTGAATATCTCTTAAACCATAAAGGTTTCAGAGATAAGACTTATATCATTCTTCATGTTTTTTTAATGCCTACAAAATAAAATAAAGTTAAAATGAAGTATTACTATCCCTTTAAGAATATTTGGGTCAGTTGTGCAGGAGTGCCATGTTCCTAATATGACTTGTTTCTGGCCCCAGCCTTTGATGTTTACAACATTTATAAAAGTGAGAGATACTCAGCTATATGCTCCATCTTTTGTTATAAAGAGTGTGATTGCAGATAAAATGCATGGTCTGTGTATGCAAACCATGTTCATGTCATCTGCTTTAAACCTAAGAAGGTCCAGATTTCCCATTAGGCAGAGTGGTCAATTGCTTAAGGCACCAGATTGTAAGGGATACCTCAGCTGTGCTGGCCTCACCCACATTCTAAATTTTAGGTGTGGCCTGAACCACCCCAATCATCTGTACCAGGCAGTCTTTTTTGGTGGTTTGTTTGTTTATATACATCTTTACTGACACTTATTTAACATATTGAATGCTAGAGATATTTCTAACACAACGGGAAGCAATTCAGTGTGATCTCTGGGCTGTATGTTGAAATGCACTGTTATCTTTAGTGGTCATGGGCAGGGCTAAGGGTGCCTAGGACAGGATGTCTTGAGGTGCCTGAGATGTAAATTCAACCCTGACCCTAAAGATTAAAGAACTGAGTTGTATTTGATAATGTGTCTTGTTTAGAGTTGCCACCTTTTCCTCAAAAAAATACTGGCCATAGTTGTGGGTCAGTGAGGGAGGAGCCACAAAAGGGAGGAGCCACAAAAGGGGCAGAACCATTCAATATTGCATGACCTTACAAAATTGAGCTTCAGGCTCCTTGTTACAGCCAGGACTGCTGGCACATGGCTAGTGTCCAGAGGCACGTGCAACCCCATTGGGCAACAGAAGCATCACTCATAGAACTGACACAATGTATTTAATTGTGCTTTTTGTATTTCTGTCTCAATTGCCATTTCCTTTATATCCTATTAATTTGTTTCCCTACCTCTATCAGTCTGTATCACCCACCTTTCCTCTTACCCTCTTCCTTCAACTCTAGCCAACTGTCTTTATTTCATACATTCAGAAGATTAGCACAATGTTATTAGACCATTACATACCTCTATCTGACAATGAGAACCAGTGCTTTAAGCACGAGGCCTGTGGTTTTAGCCCCTCAGCCAGGGCATAGCAACAATATTGCTCACACAAACACATTTTTCCATATATGTATACATGTATTTTTGAAGAAAATGGTATATACAATCAGTCCTGGACTGGAACATAAATGAACACATGATCCAACATTTTGGGACTCTGTTACAAGTGCAATTAAGCCTTTGAGTTCCAGAGGGGTATGCAACACAACGCATTGCAAAACAATGCATTGCATACCCCTCTGGCGCTCAAAGGGTTAAGGTTTGATATCAGCAGTACTCCAAGCTGGCTATCCTCAAGAGCCATACTCCCGTCATGACCAGCAGACCTAGACTGATGCTTTAAGTAAATTAGAGCCCAGATCCAAAGAGAAGCAGGCAGGCTGACATACTTTGGCCTAGGCCACAAGTACGTGTTACTAGTTACTACACAAAAGTGATGTGGTGTTTGTCATTTCTCTATGCAAAATATTACTTTTAAACAGTTCAAGACAAATGAAACAGTATTTATGTTTAGCAAGTACATACACCCTATCTATTCCACAGCTTATTACTCCTACAGGGAACTAACTACATAATTCTCAACTAACCAAAAGCATGATGGAAGTAGCAGTCTTTTAGCCTAACAATCATTGGAGAACCAACTGTAATCCACTAGATAAGAGATGGGCAAATATTGCAAGTGAATGTGTGCGTATAGCAATTTTGTTTTGCTTGGGGGGAGAGTATTCATCATAAACATATAAGAATTTCTATTGCACAGCATTCAAATATAACCCTTTTCACTCCAAAGTTGGTACTCACACAGTTAATTTGAGATTCGGTATCATACTGTACCTTGTCCAATGAATTCTACACATCAGTAAGTTATGCTGCCCCTCTCCATTCTTATCAGACCACGCTGTACAGACGGCTCCTTTCTCCACCTCTCAGCAACTTCCAGGGTTTGCTTCAGAGCATTCTTACACTTGTTTTAACTTTTTTTCCAAAATCAAGATTTATTGTGGTGGGGCACCAAAGTGATCCCAAACACATGTAATATATCTTAGAAGCGAGCCGCCTGTGCTCAGTATGCAGAGCGGAAGTGCAGTATAACTTACACTGCTAGAGCTCAGTACAGAGGTTCAAGGGCAGAAAAATAATGATATAATTCTGCATATTTGGCTCCTCTGCCACTTATTTAGTGGTCCCTGCCTGCTACAGTTAGTACACATTACAGAGATGCATCTTCTTCACCCACATCCCTGTCATTTTTAACCCTTTGAGTGCCTGAGTGTACACTACATACATTTGCAGAACAGCACTAGGCTAAGACAGCTAAAGCCAAGCACAAATGAACATTGACAACTTCCACTTACTCTGGATGAGTCGGGTCTGGACGCACTCACTTGGAGTCATCACGTCACCCATGTGGGACTGCACACACTGTTGCTGGAGGCATTTGTAACCAGGCAACAGTGGAGACAGAATACAGCATGCGTGCGCATATAAAGTATGTGATGTGAATGCGCAGTGCATGTGCATGATGATGATTGGCACCTCGCCGCCACTCACTAGACAAGGCTGAGTGAGTGAGGGAGGGCTTAGAGAGTGTCAGTGAGCCAGTGACATCATTAAAGGCTGCCAAAGTGACCTGGGCATAGTGGGAAGTGGGGCAAAGGAGTTCATGAGCAGTAATACCGCCTATTCAGTTGTCGGTAAAGAGGTTATACCGGCACCGGCTCAGCAGTGCTAATTACCAGCTGTACCGGTAAAATACTGGCCGGGTGGCAACCCTAGTCTTGTTTGAGGCCTAATATATCCTTATGCTTCTTCCAAGTATTGGGAAGTGTTTTTCCTGTATTGAATTCTAAAACTGATGCTGGGGAAGATATTTTATATATCCATCAGTGTTCCTGTATATATGTACTACCACATATGGTCCCCGAGGTACCCACCCTTTATTTTCATAGCAGCATCTCATGTTGTTGTACAGTTTTCGTGAATTATAATTTTATTTGGTGAATGTGTTATTTTATTTAAAATGTCTATCTTACCACCTCCTCTCCTCAGTATTTTCCAAAATGTTTTTAAATATTCTCTAATAAGTTTTATTACAAAGGCAGACCACCAGTATACCCTCTCTAGAGTGTCTCTAGTTTTTCCTTTGGAGATATTGGACCAGTTTTAATTACAATTTGTGTGCCTGTTTGACATCACAGATCATGTAGACTACAGAATGAGAACTGCCAAATGATTAATGATATTGTTAAAATGAACCCCGAATTTAAGGTTGAATATTTAAGAACATAATTAAAAACTGATTATGTGTGTTTTATTGGCAGATATTGATACTTTCAATTCTGATACTGGTAAAGGATAATAGGCAGAAGATTTGCAGAGTAAAGTGAAACATTTTTGGCTGAGTAACTTGCAAGTGCTTACAACCATTTTGGTCTCTTCATCCGGCATCAGGCATCATAATATGTGTGTGTACAGAAAACTATTTCCTTATGCACACTTTGCCTTAGTAATGCTGATTGCATTGGGAAATAAACAGCAATAAGGTGCTTACAGGGTAATGGTAAATACAAAACAGATATCCATACTTCACTAGCACTCATATGTTGCCTCCTCAATGGTTCCCAAATATGGCAAAGATCATTGGAAGATGAAGTGAAACATAACTTTTATTGCCACTCTCTTGCTACTCTGTCTAGAATGTCGCTTGGATTACATAACAACTGCTACACACATATAACTCACTCTCACCAAGTAGTGTTACCTGGAGACATGGTTAATGGTAGTTAATTATTGATGGTTATGTGTATATACAATTCTATGTAATTTATGTAAGTCTTATTATATTCCAAGTTAAGTTAAATGGCATATCAAGCAAGAAAATTACCAGTATTTTGGGGAGTACGTTTCCCGCATTATCCCACAATAACTAACATTCCAACTGGTAAGTAGACACAAAATTAGTAATTCAAAAAAATGGATTATTACAGCTTTAAAGCTCAAAATATATATAATTTTGTTGGATGACACATGAGGAGAAGTTATGGGTGAGAGGAGGGGGAACTGAGCATTGAGGACATGGTAGGGGGAAGTCTAGGGTCAAAGGAAGGAAATGGAGCGTAGAAGAAACTACTAGACCCGCACAAGTTATGTTGGTGAGCAAGTCATGCAGTGACTTGGATGAGAGGGCAAAGGTGACTTGGCCCCTGCCCCCTGATGCCCAGATCACTGCAAGTAATAGTCATGCAGGAGTTATGACCCATTGAAATCATGCAGTGATTTGTACCGGAGGGCACAGGTGGCTTTGTCCTCCCTCTCCCTCATGCCCAAATCACTGCCCATAGCATATACTGAGCATAGGCTTTCCTGTTCTGTAAAGCACTGCCATAGAAATACTAAAGGTCACAGAAGGCAGGATTTAGCATAACTCCTCCCTACTTCCGCCCTAGGCTGTGGCTGAAAGCAATATAGGAGCAGGCTAATCACATAGTCATGAAAGCTGGCAGTAAAGGTTCTTGATTTCTGTTGATTCCATTGAAGGTGACAATCTTATCACCAGTCTCTCTAAGTTACTAGTTAGACCTCAAGGGCTAGTAATATTTGCTTTTTAAAAGTCTTCAGTTTGTAAATATTAAAAATGTAAACTAAATGCCTAAAGTCCAATATCTCAAACCTTTGTGGTTTGAGAGAGATTCACTGTCAAAGTTATCCCCTCCCTCCCCTTTCCCTGATGTCAGCGCTTTAGCTGACTGCAGGGGAATCCAGTTCCTGGACAAGCGTAGCCTCTGCAGCAGAGCCGAGATCGCTTTATTGAAACAGAAATCCTTCACTGGAATGGTCTACAAAGTGTGCTTGGTTTGCAAGCACACTTGGAAGACCGTTCCAGTGAAGGATTTCTGTTTCAATAAAGCCATCTCGGCTCTGCTGAAGAGCCTCAGCCGGTCCCAGGACCAGATTCACCTGCAATCAGCTAGAGCGCTGACGTAAGGGAAAGGGGAGGGAGCGGGGAACTTTGACAGTGAATGTCTCTCAAACCTTAAATATTTGAGAGATGGGACTTTGGGCATTTAGTTTAAATTTTTAATATCTACAAACTGAAGACTTTTAAAAAGTAAGTATTACTATAGCTTTAAGTGAGGCCATATTCATAGTTTGCAGTAAAATCCACCTCTCAATATGGATTGTGGCTAACTAATACAAGAATTCTGTCCCTTTTCAAGTGTTAATTGCTTCAGTATTTTTCAGTGTGTTTTGCAGGTCTGCAAGTTGAGACCAAAACATTGCAAAATATATTGAATGTATGAGAAATAGGCTTATGTGGAATAATATAACAAAATTTACATGTCACGGTTCAGGCCACAATTCAGAGTGTTAAACTTGGTCATCATGAGAACTCGCCTTACAGAAATAAAGTATGAGTATCTCCTTAACTATGCATTTGGTGGTCTTTTGGCTAAAAAGTATATAGGCAGTTTGAATTTAAGGTAACAGGTTAGACCAGTGATTCTCAACCAGGGTGCCGTGGCACTTTGGTATGCCACGGACATCATCATAGGGTGCCCCACATTTTCTATGAAGACTGACAAAAATGGACTTTTAAATAAAGATTAATAAAAATTGTTCTGCACAATATGTTTGGTTTTGTTACTATGATTGTAATACCAAATAATAACTGGATATTTATGTATTGTGCCCTTCATTATGCCCTTGATAAAGTATATTAAATATGTTAGGGGTGCCCCGAATGTTCTAGATTACATTTTAGGGGTGCCCCAAACAAAAAAAGATTGAGAACCACTGGGTTAGACTGAGTGACTAGAAGCCAGATCCCTAAAGTGATTCACTGGAATCCTGATCTCTACCACTGTCTGACACCTGCTGTTCATCTAGTGACTGATCTGTCCAACTACCTTAGAATCCAATCTCAAACACTTGGACAATTTCAGATCTAGAAAGCTACATCTATTGTTACACATGTTGATATGTTTACATAATTTTCTAGCAATAAACCTAAGCCATATTAGCTCTAGTGAACATAATGAAATGTTAATAGTATTTTTCATGATTGATGATCATTGTGCCCCATCTCTCATCTATAGTGACATCTGATATTTTGTTTCCTTTGGTTCTTATTTAGTTTTCCTAGTATAATTTTACTACTTGTGCACAATTAATTAAAACCATTACTATTTAATATCTAATAACTGGTGCCTGGAGTCAACGTCATTTTTGTCTTGTGCTTTCTGTATGTTGAATATGCACATTGCTTTTTTACTGAGATGGCAAAATCATATTAAGGTGGACCTGTCACCAGAAATAATCTTTGTGTCATCATAAAGATAATCAATTAGAAACTATTTTGTGTATGGCTCTCTGCCCCCCCCCCCCCAAAGAAAATGTATGATTTGGAGAAATGTACTTTCCTTACTATGTTTCCTTGTGTCAAATGTCATCTGTCAGTCTCAATATCTTATGCTAATTGAACTGGATTATGGTAAAGTTTTTACCTGTGTGCCCATAATTGTGTCTTCTAATATTATTTCATCTTTTACACTTTTTAATTCACTGTTTTTCTCTTTTTCTTGACATTTGTAGCTTTTTATTAAAAATTTTTTTTTGTGTTTAGTGACATTATGGAGATATGATCTGCCTGATATGCACCACCTATAATAAACTGTTGTTTCATGTTATATGTGTGCGTGCTTGGCCTTTATATAGATTAGAGCCATTTGAACAGTAGGGCAAAATGAGCAGCTGAACTTCTACAAGAGGACCCCTTACATCTAAGCAGAAACTGTAGCTATCATGAAACCTGCTGAACCGCTGCCTGATAATCTGGATAACAAAGTACAGTCTGCTCAGTGGTTGAAGCTAGATTGAAAAATAACTATTTTGTCAAGGTACTGTAGGTGGAAGCATTTGTATTGTGTGAACTTAGCTGTGGACACACAATATTCTATCATTATAATTTAATGTAAACAATTGTGGGAAGCTACTATAAGCTTATGTATTGCATTTTGACATGAAGATAAAACAGATGTTATTACTTTACCCAATGAATGCTAGAGAGACCTCTCTAGAAGCCAAGGGGTGAAGGGGGCCTGCTGCTTTATTTTTTGCAGTGGAGCAAAACAGCCTGATTAAATGGAAGGCTTATTTACATTACAGGTCCAATAAAAGTATATTCAGTTATAAACAACACTGACACAGTGAAAAAATGCTGTATATTTGAATGCTAAGGGATGTACAAAAATCTTTCTTAGTGGTATTTTTGAGAATTGTCGTTATAAAGACATAAAGCCACTTTTGTAAATATGTTGCTATCTGAGAGAATTCAATAATGAGAATGTTTTATCTCATACAAATTTATCTCTTAACAATGTGTATATATATATCTCTATATATATCAGGGGGCGTGGCTGCAAAACGCTGATTGGTTGAGAAGCGCCTCCTCAACAAACCACCACTGCCACTCTGTTTACATAAAAAAAAAAAAAAAAAAAAAAAAGGTTACCCACGGGCTATGGGGGAGGCAGGGGGGATAAACCCCCTGCCTCTTCAGATAAACCTCAGCCAACCTCTTAAAAATAAAGTCAGACATCGTATTGGAAAACCAGGACCCTTCCTGGTGCCCTCCAAATACTGATCTCCCAGGAGATTTGGCTGGGAGATCAATAGTGGCTTCCATTCTACCTCGGGTACCCAGTTAGGAGTGTGCAGGATTGGGAAACCCACTCAAATCAAGAAGGGAAAGCCTCCCTCATTGATGTGCAAGGGTTTCCCAATCTTGCCCACTCCTACCAGTAGTAGGGGAAGGATGGAAGCAGGGGAGCTCTCTTGCACCCCTTCGTCACCACTATTGTTCTGTAGCATGGGGCATATGTGTGTGTGTGTGTGTATATATATATTCATACTAACTTTTCAACACAGTTCTTATTTGGGCCTCGCTCCATTTCTACTCTTTTCAAATAAGTATACCAGTTGACATTAGTCCCTAGTGAAAATGTTGCTACAATTTTATACATATCTCTTGTCTTATATATCATCCCCTTTATTCACAGTATGGTTATGGACTCATCTTAACCTGTCCATTATCAGGGTCTTTATTTGTCCTAGATAACTCTGTTGTTTCAGCTTTCAGCAATGGAAGCAGCTTTTTTTCATCGTATTTGTTAAGTCGGGTGTAAGTGGACTGAAATCTTCCTGTCCACGGATTTGATTACAGGTGATGAATGCCAAAAACACAGGGAATTTGGAGTTCACATCCAATAGAGGGCGCCGGAGGAGAAGATCCGGAGAACCCCATCACTCCCCATGTTCCATCACTCTGCAGTCCAGGGCCATGTCCATCACTAACCTGGCATCATGGCGACAGGTGCCTTCTCTTTTACATTTAGCTACCCATTGGCCATGTCTCTTCCCCTACCCCTCACCTTCCTTCTGTACCTATCACTTCTCTTAGGTGCTGAAATCTTTCCTTGCTTGTATTTTTAGAATATCATTGATGTTGGTGAGCACAAAAGTGGAGGTATTCTAACTCAAAACAACTACACCATGTACATATAAGAAAAAAATCCCTATGAATTTTTGTTCTCGAATTGCTCTATCATGGCTGTATATAGTTGGCCCAAAAATCTTTTTTCTGGGTTATACTGATTAAAAAAAATATTTATGAAATGTTATAGTAAATATTTCAGTTAATATATAATATTTATACATTCTCACATTAGCAAGATCCAGTGTAATAAAAAAACACATAAAAACTGCAGAGTGATAAATAACCGTTGTTGGCAATAACAAGATATATGAAACACTGCCTATTTAAAAATTCTATTACCCAAAAAAGGGAACCGTACTTATAGGTACAGAATTGTTTCTTTATTTCCAGAAAAGGACTGAAGTATCTATCCTTCATACAGCAGCATATCTATTTATATAAATTATTTAGCATTTTTTTTGCAGTTTCATGTATATCTTGAGCTCCATTTTAATCTGTCTTTAGTTTAAAGGTACAGTGCCCACTAGGACAAAACTGAGATAAGTATAATAGCTTACTAAGGGAAGAAAATACATTTTGTGTGTACTTTTTTGTCCTGATATAATTTATTCATATTACAATATTAGAAAATAGTTTAGCAAGCTTCAGTTATTGATAAGAAAACCAGGTGAAACATTGCTCTCAATTGTTTTTAATGTGGTGATATCTGCTGCTCATATGTAACAGAGTCCTCTCAGATCATTCTCTTCCTTCAAATTTCTATTAGTTGGTTGACTTTTGATTATCAGAGGGAGATTTAAAGTGAATGTATCACCCCTATGTAAGTTATATGTTTTAGTAATGAATAAAGGCTTTTTTTTCCTGCTAGGATGCTCAGCCCCTTGCCTATTGTATATTGTGAGGAAGTGTAAACAACCTTTAAGGGATAGAAATAGCTGAAAAAAATGCAGCTCCGATTGATCCTTATATAACGTGGTCCATGTAGCGCTATATTTCAGTATTTTCAGTTTTGTAGTTCAACAGTTATTCAGTTCTAAAGTATCCCCCTCCCACCCTTTTTACCTCCTGTATTCCGCCTCCACTCAGATGTGGCATCCAGTCATGCAACTAGACAGCACACAGAGAGGGACAATCTTCACCCACTGAGTAAAAGGGAAAACCCTGTCCCCATTGACAAAGGAGGGCAGGATTTTCCTTATGCTCACTTAAGATTGTCCCTCGCTGTGCTTTATCTCACTGGCTTAGAGAGGCAGCATGACATAGGTGAAAGGAGAGGGAGGTGGGTACTTTAAAATGGAATTACTGTTGAACTGCAAAATATAAAATATTGAAATACAGTGCTACATGGCCCGCATTGTATGAGGATCAATCTGAGTTGTATTTTTCTTTTTTTTGTTTTTTTTTCAACTATTGCTATCTCTTTAATGAGATAACCCATTGAGAATTAATCCAGCCATGGTTCTTTAGAACCATGTGTGCATTTTCAGGTAGTAAAATACCAGTTCCCATCTATAGACTACAACGATAGTTCTAGTGAAGAAAACAAAGATACCGCTATATCTGACTGCTGTATGAAGTACACCTACATGGTTAAGTCTTTTTTAATACATAGTCATTTATTGTGCATGTATAATCCCCATTTAACTGAAAAAAGGCAATATAAATGTTATTCTGGGCAAACCACCTGCAGCATAGTCATATAAATATTCCTAATATTTTTATGAACAAAATAGGTAATTTAACATAAGAGGCCTTTGACACCTCTCTAGAATACACATGGTTTAAAGTACCATTTAAATCAATGGAATTTTAAATTGTCCCCTCAAGTTCATTTTGTTTTCTCCAGAATTGCACATCTTTAGATCTTGTATATGTTATTTACCTACACAGATTTCCACTAATAGCAGAAGGAGTGTGTCAGCAGGAATATTGCCACGGTTTTTTAGGGTTTACTTTTAAAAGGCACCACGCTAAAGAGCTTGCGACCAAAAGAAACATTAACCATGTCGTCAACATGAAAATGTCGACATGAGAATCTTGCACTGAATGACAGCGTGAGATTGTCACATCGAGTAGCTGGTCGCATCCCAGTTAGTTACTGATTGCCAGTCTTCACACTGCAGTACACACACCTCAAGGGAGAGAGAGAAAGGCAGACCACGGAGGGAGAAACAGTGCATTCACTCTCCCCTCTTCACGCACTGTTTCTTCCTCTGTGTCCTGTACTCTTCCTTTCTGTCCCTCCGTTACCTCAAGGACTTGTTTGAAGGTGGAGTGCCCTGCTGTTCACATTTGTAACCCTTTGAGTGCCAGAGGGCATTGTGTACCCCTCTGGCACTCAAAGTGTTAACTTCTATTAACATCTGTTTGAGTATGAACTGTATTTTGAAGCCTTTGGTGGTCAAGTAACCAATGTATATTAGAGTAACTGACATGGATGTGACCTTCAACTACTCGAATGAGAATCTCACGCTGTCATTCAGTGCGAGATTTTCATGCTGACGGCATGGTTAATGTATCTTTTGGTTGCACGCTCTTTCACGTGCGACCTTTTAAAAGGATACAGTTTTTTAGAATGAATTGCGTCCATAGTAATGTTTTAATAATTGATTAATACGTGATTGATAGAACGCTGTTCCTACAGAGCTGACTTTACTCAGTTCATTCTGTAATGGAAACCAAATTACAAGATGTTCACAATTTCTCTAGATATCACTAAAATTACCAATTTCCAAAGCTCTTCTGAGCACTAGAGACACTTTGACAGATACAAAATTGAACATAAGCACTAGATTAAGGGAACCCCCACATTCTGATAAGCTGCAGGATATATTTTAAGTCTTAGATAATGTGAAGTCAGTGCTATGTTAATTTTACATGAGCAATATGTTGTCCAGATCTGTTTAACTGTAGCTATTACCATTCCCCTCCTTGTGTGACTGAGCAGTGCCAGGTATCCAAAAGTGTATTGGTTCCCAACATGTTTAAATTGTGACCTGTAGTTGAAAAATTTCAATTGCTGTGTGCATTAAAACCAATATTTAAGACAATATTTGGACAAGAGTTAACACACTGACTCTGATAATGTTGTTGACATTATAGGGGAATAACTGGGTATACGGATCAGGCCTGCTAAGTGTTGCTAGATGTGATTACAATTATTTCCTCATTGGCTTTAAGCTTGGTGCCTCATTCTAATGCTATCAGACACTTCTTTCAGTTGGTTGCACTTGTGCCTTGCTCATAATACCACAGGAAACTGCTTTGGTTTGTGTGTATTCAAGACCTTTTGTCTATTTTAGATTCCCACTTCCTTTAACTCTTCTTTCCTTTACTTTCTAACTCATTAAGAATTTTATCTTTGCCACAATATATTGGGGTAGCTCTTTAAAAGTACCATTAGTGTAGGCATATATTTGTGCTTTGTGTGTCCCAGGTACAACTTGTACATTTTGGGATCTCATTAATGAACATGGCTATGGCTATGATTTTGACACAATCGGTGTATAAGAACTGTTGCATTGTGTGACACATTTAAAATAATTTTTGCATATCTGGAAATATCTTAAAGGGATATTAATGTTTCACAAAAACAGCAGCTCCAATTAATCATCATAGTATTTGAGCCATAGGGAGTGTTATTCAATACTGTCAGAGTTGTAGTTCAAGAGGAATTGAATGATAAAGTATCCCCCTCCCACCCCTTTTACCTAGTGTAACACTGCTCACCGCAGATGTGTAATCTGGTTGCTTGACCAGACAGATAACAGCAAGGGACAATCTTCTTACTGTGAGAACAATGAAAACCCTGCCCCCCTTGACAGGTTTTACAGCTTTTTCCCTTATCTTAATTGAAGATTGTCCCTCTCTGCAATCTACCTGGGCACCACCCTGCTGCTCTGAGCTGAGCAGTGTTTTATCAGTAAAAGGGGCGGGAGGGGGGCACTTTATCATTCAATTACTCTTGAACTGCAACTCTGACATAATTGAAATAACACTCTCCAAGGCCCAAATACTATGATGATTAATTAGAGTTGCTTTTATTATGAAACATTACTATCCCTTCAACCCTTTGGCTACTATGAACTTGGAAAGACTTGTGTAGGAGTGTTCAGATGATACAATTCTAATCATAAAGTGGACATGGCTTATAGTGGATTTGGAGCAAATTATGTTGCTAAGTTGTCGCAAATAGCGACAAGTCTTTATAAATACGCTGCTCCACCTTTTACAGACGTTTTTATTTTTTTTTTTAAACATACTACACAGCATTATGTCCCCCTAAACTGTCCTTAATACTTTTATAACTACCAGAGACAATCTTACAGCCATTTTAACACTTCTTTTTCATTAACTCCACTGTTCTAAATCTCCCCCGATGGGCCTTAAGAAAGCAAGAAGATGAACAATTCTAGAGCAAACCAACTACCACAGGAAGAAATTATATTTGCCACTAGCAATGTGGGACGGCGTTGCCCATCATGTTGTTATGTAGGGAATTAAAGCACACACATAAGGATGCAACACATGTACACACAGAGAGAGCCAAACTTGCACACAAGCAAAAGCGCACATATGCACTACGTAAAGAGACACATATACATACATACATACATGCAATGTATAACATGCAGAAAGAAGACATACCATGTGGCGTCTTTAAATAGCACTGCGCTGCTATCATATGATATTATATGTGAGCAGTGCGCAGATTGGGGATGATGGGAGTTGTAGTAGGTGCTCATTCTGGATGCAGAGAAAGGGAGAGATAGAGCCCGGCGCAGTGCTCAGATATGGGTTCTGTGTCTCCCCTTTTCTGTGTGCAAAATGACAGCTGACTACAACTCCCATCATCCCCAGTGTGGAGCAGCGCTCGGATATAATAATATGTGAAGCTAATATATGGTGTAGGTTTTTTACAGTCCTAGCTTACACAGAGCAGTTTTATTATTTTTTTTTATTTACAGAGCAGTGCAGTATGAATGAAAGCAGTAAAGCTGGGAGGGACAAAAGGACACAGCTGAGAGAGAGGCTGGCGGAGTGCTCCGATATATGAGATATATAGTCCTAAATAAGTAAGGTTTATGCATGACGTTATAGTAAGACTTTCACCACTGTTCGTTTGACAGTGAATATCAATACAGCTTCAGTGGAAGATCAGTTGAATCCTAGGTGTGAGTCCAGCGAACTGAACTGATGTCCCATTGAAGCTGTATTGATATTCACTGTGAAAGGAAGAGTGGAGAGAGCCATAGTATAAAGTAATGTGCATAAACCTTACTCCACAGTACCTGAGGCTCGCAATGTCCCCAGATCGCTGGTCGTTTCTGTCCTGAAGTTGCGTGTGTCCCCCATTGTCTCCGGACAGCTGTTCTTGGAATGTGCTGGTTATGAGTGAAAAGAAACATACAATCTTCTAAGGGTAGCACTGTATGTTATCCTTAGGAGGTTGTGTGTTTCTTTTCAGTCCTAAGCAGCACATTGTAAGAACAGCTGGAAGGCCGACGCTTGATCTCAGTCGACTGCATTGTAAATGGGGATCCCATTGCGGCTGGAACCGAAAGAAGGTCAGAAACAGTCGTGCGGGAGAGAGAGAGTCAATATCGGGGGAAGCATCCGCTATAGGCTATCAGCGTTCACACACAACAAAGAGCAGCACCGGGGAATTATACAAGCGTGCACACCATAACCTTAAATTTGGTGAGACCGATTGTGTAAGTGTTCCCCCGGTGCTGCCCTTTGTTGTGTGGCCATGATGTGGAAGTGTACACTGCAGAGTATTTGAGCAGGAACTCCATAAGCAGTAACAGCAGAGCATGCATGCTTGATTGCACTACATCTCCCATAATCCTCACATGTTGAGTGCGCGCAATGAAAATGGCGATTTTAGGACAGTTCATTATCTTCATTACTTCATGCTTATCACGCCATCTGTGGGATGAGACTATGTTTGGTGTGCAGAGTAATCCCACAGATGGCGTGACATGCATGAAGTAAAGAAGATAATGAACTGTCCTAAAATTGCCGTTTTCATTGCGCGCACTCAACATGTGTGAGGATTATGGTAGATGTAGTGCAATCAAGCATGCGTGCTCTGCTGTTGCTGCTTATGGAGTCCTATGGAGTCCCTTCTGAAATATAGTAAATATATTGATGCCGGACCATGGATATAAGGTGCTCTGAGGCACACACACCATCAGAGGGAGTGAAGATAGAGGTGTGCTCCGTACTCTTGTACCTCATGAGTGCTGCGGCAGGAGCAGGGACTGGCAGGATCACGTTTGTGTGGGCAGCCACGATTAATCCAGTACTTACAAGTGTGTGGGGCCTGTGCAGATGATTTTTTTTGTTTGTTTTTTTGTGTGTGTGGGGCTTGTGTGGGTATGTGGGGCTAGTGTGTGTTTGGTGTTGAGTGTGTGTCTGTGGTGCAGGAGCGAATGGCAGCCATGTTGTTTTTTTCCTCACTTGGATAGTGGGGGCGGGCCAAATCCCTGCATGATTTTCATAGGACTAGCAGTGGCCTTCGGCCACTGCAAGTCCTATGAAAATCACGCCCCCATTGAATCACCTAATGGAAGCAGTAACTCCGCCTTATTGCCACCCCTGGGTGTGTTTGCTAGGCACACAGAAGTCTTCTTTTATATATATAGATTTATTTAAATGGGACTTAGCAATGCTCTGGAAATCTTTCCAGCATTCAAAAGAGTAAAAAACCTTTCAGTACATACTTAGTCGCCATGCATTCATTAAACACATAGCGACTAGCTTTGAAATAGATATTTTACCTTCAAAAATAGCATAGTGTAAAGGAATCTTTCCCGTTTGGAGTCTGGAACCCAGGTTACAGCACAGACAATTTGTCCGTGCGCCTGCGCTGTCAGTCCCGGTCTCCATTGAGTAGCATTGCATTGCACTATATGGTCACCGGCAGGGACTGAAGGCGCAGACGCACGGACCTACACTAACCTACCCATCAGTCCCCAAACGGGAACAATTCCTTTATACCGGGCTATTTTTTCAAGGTAAAACATCTATTTCAAAGCTAGTCGCCATGTGTTTAATGAATGCATGGCGAGTAAGTATGTACTGAAAGTTCTGCTTTAACTCAAAAGGAATTTTTAGTTTTCTCCTATGATGCGTTTGGTTTACTCTAGAATTGTTACTCTTTTGCATACTCCATAAGGTCTTATGTGAGTGTGTTTTATAGCAGATTCAACAAATAACAGTGCCAAGCTCTCTGTAAGTAGGCCCATGAGGTCCGTGATTGTAGCTAAGCAGCTTATAGTATCAGTTCTTCATTATCACCCACTGTATGTAACTGCTGGCATGTACTGTTTAGAAACACGTAAAATAAATCCAGTATCTGGGAGAAAAACCTATACTTCTAGTCCTTCTTTTGTCAGAATGATTAAAGGAGAACACGTCTTAATAGTAATGACATGACAGCTGGTGGCAGTTTTTTTTACAAACCAAAGCAGGCAGAGCATATAAAACTGCTTTGCATTGCGAATCAACACTTTTCACACCTCTCTGACTCTTAAAGGGTTATGGTCAACGTATACGGCGAACAGCGTCTGAGGTTTTGTGGTCCTGCTAGCAACTGCCATGTCTGCCATTAAAGACATGACATCCCAGTCTGATTGAACATATTGTAGTGCATGCAATTCTGAGCAAAATCTGGAACTGGAATAGTTTTTCAGTCCCTAAACCTGCCCAACTCCAATTTACTAAGCTACATACAGATATAGGCTTTTTGTAGAGTTCCTTTTTCTTTACCAGGTTGCCTTGTATAATGCTGTGTACTAAAAATGGTGTAGTGGAAATAGTGTGAGTGTATGCCATTTCCCTACTAGTGCTGTGGGGCCGGCATATGGGTCTGTATTACATTAAAGTTCTAAAGATGGAGGAGACTGTCTTCAGGTAAGTTCTTTACATCAATCGTCGCTGTGGTGCATGCGCTGAAGTGTAGCCACAGGTGATAGAGGCTAACACAAATGAAGCTGCACAAGCAAATCCATACTTTTGTCCCATTATCTCTTGAACCAAGAAGCAAGGGAAAATAATAGGGGCTATTGGGATTTTCTCGCCAAAATAAGGTAAGAGGGAGATTGTTATTATTAGGAGGTGATATTTCTTTTTTTTATAAGAATAATCTAGTTCTCAGAAATTGCTTTTCTCTTAGTAATACATTTGTTATGAAATATGGTGTTTGTTGTCAGTATGTGATTACCTTTGGGTGTAATTTTCTCTGGCTATGTAAAGATCATTCCAGGCCACTAGCTATCTCCTGGCTGTCTCATTTCCAAGGAAAGATGGAGCACCTTGTTCATTGAGAAGATCTGCTAAGATGCAGATACAAAAAGCAACTGAATATCTGTATTACGAAATCTTGTCTTCAACATTACCCTCAGTTTACAGGGCTAGATTTCCCATTAGGCAGAATAGGCAACCACCTAGGACACCATTTTGAGGGGAGCCTCACCTGTGCTGGGCACACCCATGTAGATGAGTTATGGCAGGGCCAGTTTAGTCACAATGCAGCTGCAACAGACACTTTATCTTGGTTTATTGTGGCCTGTTTATTCTCAGTTTAGTGTACTGCTATAATAACTAGTTTATGTTAATTTAGACAGTTAATTTACCTTGTTATTTTACTTTGTATCGGCCAGTTTATTTAAAGGAACCCATCCTAGTAATAACCTCCCACTTATTGTACTAATGCCACAAAATCTGCAATTAATTCTCCCCTTGATCCTTGGTTTTAGATAAAAGAACTTCATTCCATCCTGAATTTCATGTTCATAGAGATGGACATGTCTGTTGTTAGCAGAACTGTTGTTCCAACCACTGGAACTCTGGTGCCCCCTCCACAAATGAAGTAGGCCGAATGCTTAAGCTACACAAGTCTGCCATTAGCAGTGGGCAGATTTGAGGACCAGTAGTCCTGCAAGCAAGAGCCATGTAACATCTAGGGCAGATTGCACGAATAAGCAACTGCAAAATTCATAGTATTGTTAGAGTTTTCTCACCATAGGAAGGTAGGTGGGAGGTTATTGTTAAAAGAAAAAAAAAGATAGACTGCGCTCACTATGTCCCCAGTGTTAAAGACTAATAATATTTTATTAGTGAGGAAGAGAAATAAATGAGGACAAATATATAATAATTAAACAATATCTAATAATTAAAAAAATCTAGACTATAGTGCTTCAATTCCCTAAAATGTGGGTGCATGCAACCCAGTAGTCTCTCAGGGAGGAAACAGCAAAATGACCTGTACAAATGGGTGATAAAGGGAATAAAATATTATTTATTACTAAACAGTAACATATTATGAACAAGAGGGTACCCTCAAGCAATATCTAACATCTAGAAGGAGATAAGGAGGTTATTGTTAGTAAATGTTGCTGTCCATTTAAGATATTATTCTGTTTTTTGTGGTATACAAACAGTATTGATTGAGCCAGGAAACAGTGGTTATATCTGGAAAGTACTCACTCTAAGGTTGTTTAGTTATCTCTTTTCCTATAGCTCTCATTGGTACAGTACTGGATCAGGGATGATATTCCCTTAGTACTTTAAGTTCTTTTTTATGCCATGAGGAGATTAAATACACATGATACCAAACCTCTACATCCATATGGTTTAGCAATGCTTAGTCTGTATTTTAAGATCTGTTTTCTGCCTGTAATGCTTTTGTTGAATAGTCCTGTGCTCTGTGTTTAGAAATTGTGAACCTGTGACTCCCCAGCTGGTGTTAGGCTTCAGCTCCCGTCATCCTCGGCAGGCCAATTTCAATTTGCTTCACACTGGTGTAGAAACTCTAAAGGCAATATGTTCAGAAGAAAAGTGGAATTTTCTGGATGAAACTAACTGCACCATAGGGACAAATACAAATTATTAAAATTCCCATTGATTTTATTGTGGCTTTTAAACTCCTGAATGATAGCGAGGACCCCAATGCAGTTCAAAGCAATGCATTGGAGACCTCTACTATTCAAGTTTACTATTTTGAAAGTTGCATTAAAAACTGTCTATATATCATGTTAGTCAAAATTCCAGCAGTTGTCCAGTTTGGGAGGTATTCACAGTTTTATTTCTGGGAAAAGTCAAAATTTCCTGGTATAGCACAGAGCATCATTAGCATATGAAACGTCGCTCAGTCCTTCATTAGCACATGACATGTCAATAACAAGTCTTCATTAGCATATGAAACATCACCCAAAACTTAATTAACATGACCCATTGCTGAAAAGGCTTAATTAGTATATGAAACATCAATCAACCCTTCATTAACATGTGGTACTTCACTTAAATGACTTAATTAGCATATGAAACACCACTCAGGCCTTCATTAGCATGTGACACATCACTGAAAGGGCTTCATTAGCATATGGAAAGTCACAGGAAAGTTTAATTAGCCTATGAAATGTCACTGGTGCAGCAAGAGTACCGCAATTAGCATACATTAGCATATGGTAACAAGTTTGAATATCTCCTTAACTGTACATTTACTGGTCGTTTGGATAACATGACATATAGGCAGTTTTTAATGTAGTTTCAAATATGCAAGCTTGAATTAAGGTGAAAGATCCATTTTAAATCAATCAGAATTTTTATTTGACCCCTGTAGTACAGATGGATTGCCCTAGAATATCTCCATATTTTTTAACCAAGGGCCCTAAATGTTAGACCTTCCAAATGGATAAAATATGTGACTGTTAAGCCTCTACTTTTGTGCACTTCCCATACTTTCGTACTGATTGCTGAATCTGCTTTAGCTTCCTTGTTTTGTTTAAACATATGTGTATTCCTGACAAATGCTGACGTTCGCAATGAATGAATGTTACCCATGTGGTAGAATTGTCTAGTTCTATAGATCATGTTGATGAACAAAATGCTTTTTTTTTTTTATTACTAGGTCCTTTCTGAAACCTCCTCAAAATCTGGAGGTTACCGTCTCTTCACTTCCTATGCCAGGCAATCCTCAGACATGAAGCAAAGTGGATTAGGTATGTTACTTAAATTCCTTCCCTCTTTCATGTTCCAAAAACCACTTCTTCCCATATCTTATTTTATATTTTACATTATACTCTTTAATACACAATATGGTAATATAGGGCTTTATGTATACAAGCAAACTGTAGCAATTCTGGGGCATACCAAGTGCACTCTAGGGTACTTGGTTACAGGAGAAATAAGCATTCAGTTGATCTAATGGGAATTTTAACTCCTTGAATGTCTCCAGTGCATTGATAATCACAAAACCACCTCTGCTGCTTCTATAGCCTTGATCCAGTGTCCACTGGTAATCACAGAACCACATACACCACTTTTATAGCCATGTATGCTGCTTCCACAGCCTTGGTTCACTGTGCACTGCTAATAAAAGAACCATATGCACTGTTTCCCTAGCCTTGAGCCACTGCCCGCTGGTTTATTTATCATTATTGTGTGCTTCAAATGTAGAATGGGACAAAATGGGAGAAAGAGAATTTTTTTTTTATTTGATAATTTCTCTTATGTCCTATGTGGAACACAGGAACCATGGGTTTGCTCCTCAGGAGGCAGGTAACTTAAACAAAAAAGGTATCTGGGGCACTACCTCCCCATCCACTTTACCCCTATTAGGACATTCTCAGCTTTAAAAGTGACCTGGTTACAGGGGTATACAAGGGCAAAGCTTCTCTTTGTTAGCCTTCCTCTTTATTGTATGCTGCAGGTTATGTGGCTGTATTACCCCACATTAGTTAGAATCCTATTCCTGGCCTCCTTTGAAAGGTTTGACCAGTGTGCAGAGACTGGATTTTCTCTCCCCGAGTGCATAGGTATTGTATGTCCCTACTTATGTATCTTGCGGCCATATTTCTCTGTGGTTTGAAAGCCTGACTTACACTTTATTGAGGAGCTTACTTAAGCCGCACATCTATGAAATGTTAATCATTTGTATGCTCCTATCCTTTGCACCAGTGCCAATTTAAGCCCTCACTGCCTGTCCATGGGCATTCTTTGTCTGAGTAGTCATTCTATGGGACTTTTCATTTGGGAAAAGTCTTTTCCTGGCAGTGGTTCTTACATACTTTTGCTAACTTGTATTAGTTTTTCTAAACTTTTCCCTTTTATGGACAACAGTGCCTTAAAGTGGAACTTTTATGCTTCACCCCCCCCCCCCCCCCAATCCCATTCGTTGTTCATATCTAAATAAATAACTTTAAAATAAAAAATTAATTTTCTGTTGTCTGATATTGAGAGGGCACCATCTTCAAGATGTTTGCATTGATTGGCAGCATTCTCCCTCTCAAGTAGCTGCCAGCCTTGCTCTCAAAGCCTTCCCCTTTGCTAGAAGACAGGTGAATTACATGTCTTAAGCACATTAGATATATCTATAAAGACAATAACATAGGTTGCTATAATTTGTCAGGTGCATGTAAGGTAACAATTCACTCACCAAGCCACTAGGGCCTCACAGATTCTGGGCAGCCCCCAATGGCCTCGGCCAAGGCTTCAGTAAGACAACTTTAAGGGAGAGCTCTACGGACCCGCTGGATGATCAAGCCAGTCAACAGACGTAGTAAAAATCATCAACATTTTATTCGTAGTAAAAATAAAAACATTCAAATCAGAGACAATGTCGGTGGTCAAGAAATACGTACGACCCGCCTTACACGTTTCGTGAGAGGTCTCACTTAGTCATAGGCTGGGTACAACACACTAGAATACAGCTTATATAGTAAGGTGTACAGGTGTAAAGAGTTAAAATGAAAGTGGGTATAGGCTCAAACCGGTCACTACTCATAAAAGCCGTACTGAAAGGCCAACAGCCACTCTCAGACTACGGATAACCGGTATAGTCAAAACCCAGTTTGTAAATAGCAACTCAAGTGGTGATAGAACAAATACAAAGTACATATAAAAAGAAAGTCTAAGGCTGCTAAAGCTTCATGGGTCCCTTTTAACCCTTTTAACTCTTTGCTTGTAATGCCAGATTGGGATTCCTATGGAATTTTCTGGTTCTCTATGATTTCCCTCTCGCTCTCTAGCCTCTACTCAAGCTTCAGGCCCCTAACCTGTTGAACAACAGCCTGCATGAGTTAAGCCCCAAATTTCCTCAGTTCTATCCCCTCATCTATGCAAGGGTTTTTAACTTTTTGGTCCATGGGACACCATGTTCCCCTTAAACAGTGCATGAGTCATGTTTAGAGGATCATACCCTCATTATTGGGGAATCCTCTGCCGAGTAAGGTGAAACTGATGCAGGTGACCTAGATTCATCCTTCTCTTTGGGGGACTCTTTTGAAGATGACCCCAGTTCTTCTTAAGCTATTGGAAGCCTCCAGTTCTAGTTCCACTCTCCATGATATGTTCCAGAGAAGAAAGAAAGAGGTTGCTGTTTTTCCCTTCTCAGCATTCCATAGTCCAGTTACACCTGGAGAAATGGAAAATGCCTAACAGGAGGTTTTTCTTTAATTGGAGTATATCTCTTTTCTACACCTTTCCTGCTGAGGCTTTATATGTCCTGTAAGTGATTAATATGTACAGACAAACAACTTATTATTATTTTTATTATTAAAATATTTTTTTCCCATCTTCACTTATTTTTTTACACTTATGTCTCTGACAGTAAGGTTCATGGATTTCATTATCCAGAGCATCAAAGCAGGATGTAATCCAGTGTTACAGTCTCTCTGTAGCACTGTATGTGCTGTGGGCTATTTACATAGTTTATCTTTTACACTGTATCAGTAGAGCTGCTCTTATGTTTCCTGACAAAAGTTTCTGCAAATATAACCAAGAAACCAGGACTATAAAAGTGTGTAATAAAATAGGCAATTTGTTAGAACATATTATGAACTTGCAGATTACGTAAAGTCAAAATAAAGGGTTACTATTAATTTAATCAATACAAACTTTGGAAATGGTTATTTCTCCCATATGGTGCAATTTATTTGCCCCATAATTTATTCAGTTTACTTTTATACATATGGTCAACAGAATTTATTCACATGTATATAAACACATTTGGCCATTTTCCCATGATCACACAGAGGCCATTGTTTACACGTTTAACATTGCCTTGTTTCTGTCATGAATATTATGGTGCTCTTTTGGTTTTTTTTTGTTTTTTTTAATAAAATATTATCCCCCTGGAGACTAAAGGGTTCTCAAGCATATTGTTTTGCAGGACATACCTGGGAAAGTGTCATTCATATAACAGTCAGATCTACCAGTTAGTTTCATTCTACAATATAATATAGACAGTTTTCCCTGACTGTTCAGTACTATATGAATCCTATTACTTGGTGAGAAGAGATGTGATTGAATTCATATTTCAACATTTTAATCCATACAGGGCGCTATAACATAATGCAAAAATGTATAAATAGATGTATCTGACTACTGCATGAAGGACTCTTTTCTATGTAAATCCTTCTTTTAACCCTTTAAGGACCTATTGCACTGTTTCTCAATGTTAGTTCATAGGGCACATTAACAGTGCATGTTTTCAAGATACCACTGCTTGTTAAAGGGGTAGTAATGTTTCATAATAAAAGCAGCTCTAATTAATCTTCATAGTATTTGGACTTTGGAGAGTGTTATTTCAGTACTGTCAGACTTGTAGTTCAAGAGTAATTGAATGATAAAGTATCCCCCTCCCGGCCCTTTTACTGATGTAACACTGCTCAGCTCAGAGCAGCAAGAAGTGTCCAGGTAGACTGCAGAGAGGGACAATCTTCAATTGAGATAAGGGAAAAAGCTGAAAAACATGTCAAGGGGGGCAGGGTTTTCATTGTTCTCACAGTAAGAATATTGACCCTTGATGTGAGCTGTCTGGTCTATGGACTGGATTCCACATCTGAGGAGTGGGGGTTTACACTAGGTAAAAGGGGTGTTAGGGGGATACTTTATCATTCAATTACTCTTGAACTACAACTTTCACAGTATTGAAATAATAATCTCTATGGCTCAATTGCTATGAAGATTAATTGGAGCTGCTGTTTTTGTGAAACATTACTATCACTTTAACAGATGAGTAATCATTGGCTAACTCACTGTGATTTCTCCATTTGTACTTATTCAGGGATATCCTTCAAACCTCACCTTTTGGTTATCCCAGAGGACTGGAGCTCAAAATCATTGACCCAGGGTGTTGTTCAGCATATTGCTTTGCAATGTGTTGCACTTCCCTCTGGTCCTTAATGGGTTAAACTGAGAAGCAAGTATTTCTAGGAAGTAGTTACCTTTTAACCTTTTTTCTAAAAGTAAGAAGTTATCAATATGATACAATACCCACTCTAATCTCGGTCAAAGGTGGTACTGTGTTAGCTGTAGAATAAGCATGAGACGGCTAGAGTAAAAGTCATACCTTTATTGGCTAATTGAGTAGCTTTAGAATGCAAGCTTTCAAGTCTACTTAGGTCTCTTGTTTAGAATGTTTACAACGAAGGCTGAATACAAAACACATGACAGGTTATACATTTGTGTAAACTCTTTTTACATTTAAATTCTATTGATTTCAGTATAAGTTGCTACAATTCTTAAAATTGTCTTTTGGTAGGGTTTAGGATGATATGCATAGAAAAGATTAATATACAATGTATTTCCTAGCTTCCAAAAACATTCATTTGTTTTTTCTGTGTATTGGCTTTGTATATGGTATCAAAAGCAATATGATACCAGTGAGGCTGATGTTCTGAGAGGAAATGGTGCAATTCTGATGCAGATCTTTTGCAGCACAAGGAAAAAAAAATACCAGCAGTTTGTTAATTTAAATGGGGAACTTAACCCGCTAAATACTGCAGATATTTTCAACACATCAGTCCATTGGAGACCACTCTAGCATTCAGACTGTTAAAAGGCCATTTTAAGTCAGTGCAGACTTGTATTTGTGTCCTATGGTGATATTGATTTATAGACTTGATAAGAAAAGAGTGCTGCGCCTATACCAAAATATCACAGTCAGAGTGTGAGTCTGTGTAAAAACATCAGTCTTTTATTTAAATCAAATATAAAATTAGTGAAGCAGGAGCCATTAACTGACCGACTCACAAGACCTTGAATAGGCAGCCTCCTCTCTCCAATCAGTGTGTTTTACATGAAGGCCGCTTGTAATCATAGAGTAAATAAAAGAGTATCAACATTGATAAGTAAAAGTGAAATGGCCAATCTCCTTATGGGGGAGGGAACAGTGTCTGCAGTGTCATCACTATCATCATTTCCAGAATCTAATTGGTTATGTCACTTCCAGGCATAACTGAGATGGCTGATGTTTCCCAGTCAAAACTGCTAAATCACATGACTGAATTGCCTTCAAGGCCCCCCAAACAGCATTTCTTTCAGTCAACCTGCAGCTGCAATGTTTAAATACAGACACTGACCCACCCCTACCTACACTGTAGAAGAAGAAACATAAAAATAATAACTTTGGATCTTTGTCCCATGCACTCAGCAAGAGACTCCCACCTCCCACACTGTGAACCATATGTCAGGACCAAAGCCCAGTCACAAGTCCTCTGCATTAGTTATAATGATAACAAGCCTGAGTGTGTTTAAAACAAGCTAACTGTATAAATATTACCCAAATATACATCTGGAGTGACTTACTTAATGAGGATCTATCATCTTTCTAAATTCTCGTTGATTCCATCTGGAAAGGATTTGCATGATTATTCCTCCCCATTCATTTATTCCACCCCTCTAGCAGCCTAAGATGGTAGAGAAAGGTGATTTCCTGGACATGTGAGTAATTAATTAGACCGTTTTATCTAGCCAAGTCAGAGCACAAAGGTCTACAGAGATTAGATTGCCCAGCTAATAAATCATATATCTTTAAACTATTAAACTGTTTGTACTAAAAAAGTAGAAGTTATAGGCAGACTAAAAGCTGTGTAGGTTGTAGGTTTACTATAAATGTCCAAAGACCAGAGTGATTTTTAAAAAATTACTTGTAAAGTCATCCGACTCCATTCTCATTCAGCAATGATAGCAGATAAACTCTGCCCCTTCACATCATATACAGCCCATGCTAAGTTTCTTAAATGGACAAATTCAAAGAACAATGAATTTTAAAAGCAACAAATGGTGAAGAATATAGAACATGAACTTGAATTAGATCCAGGCAGTGGTTTGTTTCAAATTTAATAAAGAATATTAGTGTAACTTTTTTTTTTTTTTTTAATTTCACAGAGGAAACCCAGACATACACTCATTTATGTATACTGACGTACAAACTATCATTCACTTCTGAAACACATGCTTGATGTCACTAACAATCATGCTGAAACAAAAACTTAACTCCACTAGGTGTTTGGCAAACATCCAGCTTGCAATTCCATACCTACATTATCACGTATGGAAAATGCATGTGCTTATGTGTACCCTCCGTTTATAAATGTACTTTCTCTACCACTTACTTACATATGACAAATATTCTGAACTCATACAAACACACACTACTCGCAAATGATAAATTATATCATAAACCAAGACCTTTGTGTAAATTCATTGTATTCTCTGTATAAGCCAAAGGGCTGTATTGTATCCTGTATGTCTGTCAGAAGCTGTCATGTGCAGTAGAGATGGCTGTGCGCGCTGCAGGCATGCGCAATACAGACTGCCCGCGCCCCGACCGATAACGGAGCAGGGCGCTCTGAATTCAGACCGTAGAGGACTATGGTCTGAATTCGGAGTGCCCTGCTCCGTTATCAGCCGCGGCACGGGCAGTCTCTGCTGTGCATGACTGCACCGCAGCCGTTGCTGCCTGGCACTGTGGCCCATGTACATGGGCTGTTCAACTAGTTTAATATAAAAATACAATAGCTTTCTGTCAAGATCTCCTACCTGGACATGCAAGCTTGCAGATTATATGCCATTAAATAGTCAAATTCTTCAGCATACTTATTGTGGAATGATTGCTTCTATACTCATTAATTCTTTCTGCTAAACAGCTAGTTGTTATATAAATAAACTGAACATTACATATTTTGCAAGTGAGCAAGTAAACTGTGGGAGTGACAATAGGCTGGGATAATTACCATACCAGAGTTTCCATACCAATAGAGCCCATTTTTCATCATTTACCAAAGACTCGCAAGTCAAAGAGTGACCCGACAGGGAGGCCTATAGTCTCTGCCATTGGTTCCCTTAAAGAAAACCTCAGAGAGTGGGTAGTCTTTGCTCAGCAACCTTAGAGAAACAAAACATAGTCTCCAGTGTCTTGATATGTGGTTTGGAGTTCTAAGTATATGTGGCTTTGCATTCCCCATGTATTGTTAGTCAGTTTCTTATAAACTTATAGAGCAACATTCTGCTGAGAATTGAATATGTATATGTATGTATGTATATTTTTATTTATATAGCGACAACAGGTGTACTTAGCACTTTACAGTTTACATTTAGTATTGAGCGATACAATAAGTGCAGAAATGAAGTGGCTATATAGACAATTATCATAAGGGGAACGCTAGGTGAGTATACATTACGATAGGAAGTCCCTGCCCCTTGGAGCTTGCAATCTAAGTATTGAAGAAATTCATCATTGAAGACATGGATTATTTGTTGATACATCATTTTTTTGGGGTTTCAGTGCAGTTTTCTCTTTCTAAGGGTGTTGAACAAAATGTCCCCATTCTTATACAAGCTTTTTATGTGTTGGTGGGAAGAGTCCCATATCTCTGAAAATGGAAATCCCTTTTGGGATTCCATTGGTTCCTACATGAGTTACATTTAAGTTTTGCTGGTTGGCTGATACTTAGTAGAGGAAAACATCTGAGACTTCATTGGTTATCTCAATGATAACAGGTATATGTTAAAGTTTACCTCTGAGCACCATGCCACTAGCATATCATTTCTGGACATATGACCTGTGTCAGATCCTCAGATTATAGGCATTGCTACAGATGTCTTCTGTAAGAAGACATTGGATAAAGCTCTTTTGACTTCAGAGAGCTGGCACCCAAAACATGTAATAAAATCAATCCCTATAGGACAATTCTCCCATTTCAAACTTAACTGTCCTACTGAGCAATTTTTTGAAGATCTGTATATAATTTTTTTTTTAAGTGGTTATTCTAGGTAGATGTTAGACAGCCTTGAATAAAGTAAAGAGAAAAGACAGACTCAATTTCTTAAAAGAAGATAGTGCCAGGAACACATTTCAGAATTTGAACACCTCTCTCAATAAAGTTATATTTAGCAGTGAATCCAGACTACAGTATAAAATGTAAAATTATTCATTAAAATTTGCTTTAAAGGGATAGTAATGTTTCACAAAAACAGCAGATCCAATTAATCTTCATAGTATTTGAGCCACAGAGAGTGTTATTTCAATACTGTCAGAGTTGTAGTTCAAGAGTAATTGAATGATAAAGTATCCCCCTCCTACCCCCTTTACCTAGTGTAACACTGCTCTCCTCAAATGTGGAATCTGGTTGTAAGACCAGACAGCTCACAGCAAGGGGCAATCTTCTTACTGTGAGAACAATGAAAACCCTACCCCCCTTGACAGGTTTTTCAGCTTTTTCCCTTATCTTAATTGAAGATTATCCCTCTCTGCAGTCTACCTGAGCACCTGCCTGCTGTTCTGAGGTGAGCACTGTTACATGAGTAACATGGGCAGAAGGGGGATACTTTATCATTCAATTACTCTTGAACTACAACTGTGACAGAATTGAAATAACACTCTCCAGGGCCCAAATACTATACTATCCACGGCCTGTCCTGTCTCCCCACGTCATTCTGCAGTCTGATGATGACGACTACAGCGAGGGACAAAGGTCAGTAAGCAAAGGGAAATCCTGCCCTCCTTCATCAATGAGGGCAGGATTTCCCTTATACTTGCTTACTGTAGTGTTTCCCTCGCTGCAGCCAGCGAGTCGCATGACCCGAACTCAGATTCCGTAGGAGGTGGCCAGAAAGGGGCGGGCTGTGGATCTTCAGTGCTTCATAACATTTGAACTACAGAGAAGTAAGATGTTAGACATTGTGCAATCTGTTCCTTTTATTATACAGAAGACTCGAACAACTAATTTTAAATAGACATTACTATCACTTCTTTAAGGAACCTAGCATAGCATATATGTGACATGAAGGGGAAGGGTTTAGATGTGATCATTGTTGGAGGACTTTACTCATTTTTGTCGTTGGACTTTGAAGTAAGTCATTCCAGCTCTATGTTTTGGACGCTAGTGCAGAGAACTTGTGATCTGGTTGGTCCTGACATGTTCTGCACAGTGTGGGAGGTTGGAGTCTCATACTGCGTGCACTGGCCAAAGATTTAATGTTATAATGTTGTTTGTTCTTCTGCACTGTACGAGGGTTGGGTCAGTGTCACATGATATGGCATTGTCCATTGGTATACATTCAGTTTTCGCACATGATGCCTCTGATTGAGACAACTAATCAAATTAATTAGATGTTGCATTAGTTAATTCCTGATAACAATGACATCATACACACTGTTCCCTTCCCCAAAAGGGGGACTGACCATTTCACTTTTGAATATGGCTCTATTGCACTGTTTTTTCTCTTTGATCACAAATAACCATTCTACATGTGAAATGCATTAATTAGAGATAGGAGGCCAGTTATTCAGGGTCTTTTGAGTCTGTCAGTTAACCCCATGGTTCAGTGATTTTTTAATTGATTTAAATAAAAGGCTGATGTTGCATTTATTATGTGAAGCACTTTATACTTAACAATAGAGCTATATATGAAAGCCTCTATGGCTAGCACACCAAATACATGGATGAGTGAAAGACATTCCTGTTCACATCCATTAATATTCATCTATGTGAGAGCTGACTTTCAATACATATTGTATTTGTTTGAGCTACTGGCTTTTTCTACGCCAGGGGTATGTAGATTCAATCCTCAAGGACTATCAACAGGTCAGAATTTAAGCATTTCCTTGATTAAGCAAAGATGAGTTAATCATTGGCTCATTCATTTTAATTGGCCCACCTATGCTCAAACATGGAAATACTTAAATCTTTAAATGATGAAAGCTCTTGAGGACTAAACTTGGACGCCCCTGTTCTATGAGGTTGGTTTATTCCAGAATTGCTACACTTTTTCTCTGTTCATATGGCTCATTGTGTTTACAAGAGGATCTTGTTCATGATCTCCTTCCCGCTAAGCGAACTTCTTGTTTTTTGTAATATTTTTTCAACTGGAAATCTGCTTAATCTTGTATTATGGGAGCTGAGGTCATTCCTCTAAACTCCTCACTTGAAATCAATATATGTTTTCAATTTTCCTCTAAATGAATGTAACCAATCCTTAATAAGGCCTAATTATGGGCTGTATTTCAATGTATTGCATAAAACTTGTTGTTCTTGTATGAAAGGGTACATTTTAGCTTCTTGGCACTGTAAAATTCCTAAATTACAGTCAGACTTTTCCAGCAGGTTAAAAGCTTGCTCATCTCTCTGATGTTTTGCTTGCAGACTGCAGCCAATCAAAGGTACTCTTCTAAAAGTGATGTTCGATTTGTACCTGGAATAATTAAAGGATCAGTAATATTTTAGTATGAAAACCATATATTGCACAGCTTTAACTGTTCAGTAAAACAAGCATACTTTAAACCAGGGGTGTCCAATTTCAGTCATCAAGAGCTTCCAACAGTCCAGGATTTAAGGATCTCAATGTTTGAGCACAGTGGGGCCAATCAAAATGAATGAGCCACTGATTAACTCGCCTATGTTTAATCAATTAAATCAGGAAACACTGATACAAGGCATGTACACAGAATTCAAATCTAAGAGACTTAGAGGGTAAAATATATCATCACGTTATGTTACTTAATAAATGTAAAACTATTCATTACTGTTTCTTTACCTTGCACTGTTTAATTTTTGAGCAACACCTTTTTAATCAATACTGATCCCATAGGTTTCTTATTAATTATGATTATTACCAAAACATTTACATGTTCTACCTGAAGAACTAGACTGAAAACAATGACATTCACAGGCTCCAAACAAGTATAGGTAGAAAGAGTAGGATAACTAGTAAGACATATTACAGACTACTTGATGAACACATTTCCGAAAACTTGGATCTAGGTTATAGATGCATTTGTATTGGTTTCTCAACTGTCACCAAAATTCCACTCGTATTTGTCTTGGAAACTGGATTCTGGTAAGTTTTTTTCCCCCTCCTGTTATATAAAGCATTTAAAAATTCTTACTCTGACCAGTGATGTAAACTGTCAAACAAATAGCACCTAGTGCTTAATTAAAGTGATTTATATATATGTTCTTAAATTAAAGTTTGCTTTATCCCTGGCATGGGTAACTTGTTTCACTCCAGTTGTTGTCCTGGTATTAAGTATTATGCTCCTGATCATCTCACAACTCCCCCCACCCGACTCACACACAAAAATTGTAGTTCAGTGTGCATTAGCTGCCTGTGGTGTGGTCTTTTCATTCTGTGTAGTTTATTTCCAAATGTTGTTGGATTCCGAAATGATGAGAGTTGTAGTCTAACAACAGTTGGATTTCTAGTTTGCCCACTCTACTTATTGGTAACTGAGTAGTTGAGATTTATTGATCAAAGACATGGTAAACAAATAGACTAGCTAATTAATGCTATAGTCTCCTCTGGAAGTATCAGTATAAATTTATAGCCCTCATCACACATGTTACCTACCCGGGCATCTCAGCCTCAGAGCTAGTGCTCTGACTGCTGGGGAAGATGCCGATGATTGGCTGCTCTGAAAGCACCCCACCTGCTCAGCCAATAGAAGTAAGTTGCCTTTATCCTCTTCTGTTCTAGGACAAATTAAGTGTGCACAATAGCGGAGAAAAAATATACCCAAAACCTCCTTGATTTAAATTGGAGTTTTAACCTCTTGAATGTTATTGAGGTCTCCAATGCATTCCTTCTCAATGCGGTGGAGACCTCTCTAGCATTTGAGAGGTTAAAAGTCCCGTTTACACAAATGGGAAGTTTTTTATCCCCTATGATACAGCTGATTTGCTCTAGAATTGCTCCTAAATGTCTCTTCCGTCTGGGAATAGCATTATTTAACTAGTACAGTGGTTCTCAACCTTTTTTTGTCAAGGCATTCCAAAAAAAAGAATCTAAATTCTTCAGGGCACCACAAAAATTGTATGTATTTCTCAAGGGCATTATGAAAGGTTCAAATGAGAAACATATATTAGGCATAAACATTTCCATAAATATACATCTCATACTCAACAATAACATTTTTGTCAAAATGTTTATAGAAAACAAGCGGTGCCGTAAGCGGATGTCCGTGGCATCCTGGTTGAGAATCACTAGTGGAAGATTGAATTTTAACATGTTTTTTTCTCATATTAGTTTCTCTTTAAACCATTCAATGATGAACCCTAATTTTTGACTTAGAACTAAAATAGATCAGGTTATTCCTTAAGCTAATCTGTTTGTGTTCTAACTATTGTGTAGTTTACAAAGTTATCTCCACCAAGCCATTTAAAAAGTATAGAACACAAAGCTGGAAATGTAGTTATCTCTTTGTAATAGAATGGAAAGCCACACAGCTGGTCTCAGATCCCACACCATACCTTTTCTTCATATCAGTTTATCTTATCCCTTTGAGTGCGAGAGAGGTATTGCAATGCGTTGGATACCTCTCTGGCATTAAAAGGGTAAAATCTGTGGTTTTATGTTGCCTTTATTTTTACATGATTGCATAAAGTGGTATTTTAAATTACCCAATATTCTGTTGATGCCAGGCCCATACAATACCATAAAACTTTACCCTTGAGTGCCAGAGGGGATTGCAACACTTCGGGCCACATTTACTAAAAACTGCATTAAATCCAATATGTAGAAATAAAAATGAGGTTATTTCCTGAGTTGTTACCAATTCTTGAATTTGCAAATACACCTTAACTCTGGTCATTTCTAAAATATTGCATGAAATTTTATGAAGAAGGAGCGTAAGCAAACTTTTTATACATGACAGTCCTACTTAAACGCCTTTATTTCATATATTCTGATGCAGTGTTTACTACAACAGAAAGAAACTGTGTTTTTCAGCAATACTTGAAAGGGTTTTTTCAAGGACTGAGGTGAACAGCCACAGAGAGTATCTGCGTAACAATTGTGTTGTACACCACTTTGGCACTCTATTTATTCCTGTGATGTTTGATATCACAAAGTTATCATTCCACATTGTCTTCATGTACTTTCACAGTCTGGTGTGGGTTTAGGATACAAGTGTTTGCAACTTTGTCAAGCTCCTCTGCTTTACTCTTTTCTTTGTATATACCACAAATAATAACAGTGGTAGACAAAATGTGGACATTCAGCTGTTATTTGACTACTACTTTAACCAAAGGCCAGCTGGAAAAGATGGAAACTGTAGTCCAGCTGCAACTGGAGGGATGAAGTCTACACACATTTGTACAAGAGGCTTTGGAGCTCATTTGATTTGCGTTGATAGCATACAGTATTATAACAGAATTATAACCTGCTATAGAATTCATTACATACATTTTATATTCTGGTTCTGGTGCATCATATCGGCTCACCTGTTTCCACGATCTCATTTACTCTTTGGTCAACATCTTCCCTTCACTTCTGTTTCTGTTTCATTGTATCACGTGATATTCTCTCCATCATGATCCCAGACGGCTCTGGTTCTTTCTTTGACGTTACCATATTCCTTTTGCATCTTCATTTTTTGTATGTTTTTTTTTTTTTATTAATCTGAGAAACTGCACATCAACTGTATTCCCATTTCTGGTGTTTGTGATCGTTTTTCATCCCCATTACTGTATCATCCCTGCCCTTGCTACTTATTCTAATTGCTTATTTGTTGGCTTGGCATTCTCAACAACTTGCTGTTTCTTTTTTAACATAACATTTGGAGTGCAATTTAAGCTTAACAAAAAACATAAATTATGGGTGATGGCATTTCAAGCATAAAACAGAGTATTTTAAAATGCTCATGAGCTGTATACATCGCCTGGTAATTAATGTGTAATTGTTCAGTAGTGATCTTTGGAAAAAGGATAGCTGAAGCAGATGAGGCAGTGCACACAGACAAGTGAGCTGGGAAATCTGCAGAAACAGCGAGTTTCAACCTCTTGCACCTTTTCACGTGAAACAAAAACTTGAAAAGCAACTTGAAGACTATAAAATTGTGACTACTAATGCCTAATATCTTAAGTATAGAAAACACTTTTTCAGACACTACTTAATTGTGTGGTACCATGCCACAACACATCAGGTATGCTATTGTGTCTCTCAAGCCGTTATACTTTCTTATGCAGAATGATAGTATTTAATTTTTTTACGTAAAAAGTGACCAAAATAGTAGATGGGAGCTTCTATTAGATGTTTACAAATATCTGTAGAAAAAGCTAAATTTGATTTGCAGAGGACAGTTTTATATAATAATAATAATAATAATTTACTATTTGTTTTTAATAAGAAAATATGGTCTCACTCTTATTGTCTTAACTAGTAATTATTTGTCCCTGAATATTACCTCTAACCCTTTGACATGCGTTGCTTAACAATGCGTTGAAGACCTATTTAGCATTTTAGGGGTTAAAACCCCATGTCTACAGGGCTCATATCTATGGGGGTGGGGGTGCAGGGGGGTCACTTCTAACAGTCCGAGGGGCCCAGTACCTTGTACTTACACCCCTGAGAGAACATGTTTGAATTATACTAGAATTGCTCAATTTTTTTGCTCATAAGGTCAAAATGTGGGCATCCAGTTGCACAATACCACCCTTTCCACCGAATGGCAGTCTGTATGTCATCTTTGTAACTGCTTGTAATTGTTGCCTATGAACTGTATCATTCGGTAAGATGATGTTGATGGTTTGTAAATTATTACAGTAATTATATTTATTACATAAAAATCAAGATCTCACCACTTTTTTCTCATCTTCAAGTCTCCATTTTTTCTTCTCCTTCTTCCTCCTCTCTTTGCACTTTCTTTCTTCCTGTTACTCACTCTGTCCTGCTCACCATATACCATAATACAAAAGCATCTGCAGTACTGGATGTACAGTCTGCTACACTGTTAATCTATGCACTGTGTACTGTTCTCACTTTTCATATTGTACTGCTCCATTGTTAATCCCTTACACTGAAATTCAGTTTGTAAAGATATTGATCCTGCTTCAATAAAAATTGAATTCCAAAAAAAAAATCAAGATCTCTTATAAGAATGTAAGTTTGCTGACAGAAATGCACTCACAGAGAACATGGGGCAGTATGCAGGAAATAATGAGGAGGCATTCTGGAGTAAAACAACTGTACCATAAGTGACAAATGGAAATTACAGTTGGTTTTAAGGTCCTTTTAACCTTTTGAATGCTAAAGAGGTGCCCTATGAATTGCTTTGCAATACAGTAGCAGTCTCTAGCATTCAAGGGGTTAAAAGCCCTATTTCGATAAATGGGAATTTGTGGAATTTTTCATTTGTTCCCTGTAGTGCAGTTGGTTTGCTCCATAATTGCTCCGCTTTTACTGTCAGCACACTGCCCAATGTTTGCAAAATTCGGAAAAGTAAACAGCGATAAAGAGGCCATATGTCATAGATTGCCTGGGACAGTACCTTATTTTGACTGTCATGCATTCCAGGCACCCCCCTTCCTTGACATTAAACACTCTGGGATCGAAGACAATGCAGTGGCCAGTTTAGCAGATGTGGACAGATCGAAAGCTCCTACTGCTGGGCATCTTGGGAGGTGTTGTCCTACGGCTCCCCCTCATACTCCATGAGTAGGCATTGCTGTGAGAAACTAGATCTCCTAGATTCTCACAGCCCTTTGGCTAGTGTCTGTGGAGTGATGAGTTTCATCATTCGTAGCAGACAGCTTACCAGTTATAGATGGGATGAAAGTGCCTGCCTCCAGCCTTTCATGTAAGTCACACACCTCGGGGAGAAGCCATTAGTGGAAACTACATCTGCCAGAATCCTTCAGCTGTTTGGCTGGGAACTGCTCAGTCCTGAGTGTCAACATGGCAACGGAGACAAAGTGTGAATCCAAGTGATCAAGAGAGTTCTAGGCATGAACAATATGCACTAGTGGTGCTCACAGTACCATGCCTCCTGCCTGCCTGTTGCAGGATCAGGAAGTGGTTCTAAGTAGATTAGGGATAAGAGATATCTGCTTACTAGCCGCAATATCACTACCCGTGGCACGGACCTGTCACACTCCCTTTGCATTCTACTGCTCTAGGCATCTCATTTCTTTTACAAGATAGCCTGCTTTCACTTCATTGAAGCCTATGTATAAATATAAAAGTGCAGCAATTATGGGTAAAACATTTACACAATATTTAATTAACCAGATGGTTCTATATAGGTCTCCAGTACCTTCCTTTGCTATTTGTTTGATAACTTTGTACAGTACAATGTGTTAAAAATCAATTCTAAATAAATGGCAATACCAGATTTCTTTTTTACACATGGTGCAATATTTTTGTTATAGAATTGCTCCACTTTGTATGTATACATATGCCCAAATGTGATGTGTTGACTGATGACAAGTGAGGACACTGTATGATAATGTGACAGCCCATGTAGCTGCTTTAGACCTGAAGATAATCTATTCTTGTTTAGCAATGTACCTGAATGGCAGAAAGACAAAGTGGTGATTCTAGTTTTCCCTAGTGCAGGAGTAGGAAGCATTTGACTGTCCACCTGTTCGGGACTGCAGCTCTCACCATTCACAACTAGCCTGATGGCAGATGTAGTGCCCAATGCTGCCTACTCCAGGCCTGGAAGGAAATCCAACCCTGAATATTACAATTGCACTAGTACTGTAAAGTAGATATTCAGAGGCTGCTGTACTAAGAATCTGGACTAATTCTGGAGCCAACCAACCTCATCATGGAGACAAATAAACATTACCTCAAATTTCCACTGAATTAGATAGGATGTTTTCACCCTTGAATGTTGTAGAGATCTCCAGCGCATTCAAATGGTTCAAATGTCCATTTAAACTGATAATTCAGTTGTTGTATCCCAGAATTACTCCAGGTCCTAGATTCACTAAAGTTCAAAGAGGGCTGAAAATGTACATGTCCTGTCAGTGCTGTGTTGAAGGTACATCAATAGTATTCACTAAAGTGTCTTCGATATCACATCACCATCATTCCAACAATAATCTGCCCACATTGACATCCATCCGACAGGTTTAAGAATTTTCACTCATCACATCGACAATGGCCTTTTTCCATATGGAAATTAAGCATAATGACTCATTTCCATATGGACATACAGGCTAATGAGACTGTTTTTGTATGCAAGGGGTGTGTTGATATGTTAATGTGGCACTTCGACACAAAACTCTGATAGCAGCCTCTACTGTCAGTGTTCACAGTCTCAACTTTGCCTCCCTGCACTTTCCTAAGCAGTGATAACCCTCGAGCAATCACAAGCAGGGAGGGTTCTGAACTGTTGTCGATGTAGAAGGGATGTCTTCCCTTCACACATCACCAACACTACAACAATTCTGAAGAGTAAGAGCATTTTCTCTGATGCCCCAGTAGGGGAGTGAAGAGAATGCTTTCAGCACCATGAACAACATCACTCCCTTATACCTTTGAGTGCCACAGAGATGTGCATTGCTCACCCCCTGTGGCACTCAAAGGGTTAAAAAAACACCAAACATTATACAATTATCCCCATACCTCTGTATCATAAATTATACATGTTGTGCACTCCCGAGGGAACAAGGCTGGGGGTCAGGCAGCATATATGGGGATTTGATTTGTAGCTGCCACATGGCCCCCAGCCTTGTTCCCTTGCCCACTGGTAGCCATAGAACCCATATACACTGCTTGGCCCACAGACTTGTTCCCTTGATGACTGGTAGGCACAGATCCCCATGTATACTGTCTGACCCGCTCCAGCCTTTTCCCCTTGCCCACTGCTAACCACAAATCCCCATGGGCACTGCCTGGGCAAGTGAAAAAGGCTGGGGGTGTCAGGCAGTGTTTGTGGGGCTAATACACAATGCTTATGGTTCCCATACTGCCCAACATTCTATACACTGCCCCCCTCCGACATGCACTTCACCCGCCTAGTTCAATCTGACATATACTGCCCCTCTTCGACATATGCTGCCCCCCCCACTCAATCCGACATATACTGCCCCCCATGACCTATGCTGCCCCCTTTGACATACACTGCTTTCCCCTGCTCAATACGACATATACTGCCCCGCCTAGTTCAATTCGACATATACTGTTCCACAGTTCAACCAACTTATACTGTCCCCCTCCAACATATACTGTCCAACAGTTCAATCTGACATATCCTGCCCCCCTACGATATATACTGCCCCGCCTAGTTCTATCGGACATATCCTGCCCCCCTACGATATATACTGCCCTGCCTAGTTCAATCCAACATATACTGTTCCCCTCCAACATATACTGCCCCCCAGTTCAATCGGACATATCCTGCCCCCCTACGATATATACTGCCCCGCCTAGTTCAATCGGACATATCCTGCCCCCCTACGATATATACTGCCCCCCAGTTCAATCCAACATATACTGTTCCCCTCCAACATATACTGCCCCCCAGTTCAATCTGACATATCCTGCCCCTCTACGATACATACTGCCCCGCCTAGTTCAATCGGACATATCCTGCCCCCCTACGATATATACTGCCCCCCAGTTCAATCCAACATATACTGTTCCCCTCCAACATATACTGCCCCCCAGTTCAATCTGACATATCCTGCCCCTCTACGATACATACTGCCCCGCCTAGTTCAATCGGACATATCCTGCCCCCCTACGATATATACTGCCCCCCAGTTCAATCCAACATATACTGCCCCCCTTCAACATATACTGCCCCCCACTGCTTAGTCCGACATATACTGCCCCCTCCTAGTTCAATCCAACATGTACTTCTCCCCTTCAACATATACTGCCCCCCACTGCTCATTCCGACATATACTGTCCCCCTCCTTTCTGAATCCGACATATACTGCTCCCCACACAGTTAAACCTATGAGTACCAGAGAGGTACGCAATGCATTGCTTTGCAGTGTTTTTGGCTACCCCTCTGGCACTCAAATGGTTAATAGGCAACGTATGTATCTGCATAACGTTTGCCTATATTTGTAAAAAATATGTACTAGTTCACAATATAAATCAGACCTTGCAGGGGACATAGGGGGCAATCCTATATGCTAATAGGGACCTTCTCCACCCCTCTCCTTGCATTAGAAAATTTTAGTGACTATGTCGATGTGTGTGTACGTCAAAATATTGAAGTGTTTCGAAAATCATATAGCCACAGCATCGACCTTTAGTGAATGTAGGCCCAGTTCTTACTACATCAGTTCTTTCTGTTCTGCTAGACCATCCCCATTGACAAAGTGGTAATTGGAAAATAGTAAGGATAGGAAGGAGCATCAGTGACAACAAATTGTCTACATGTTGATTACCTACAGGGGCTGGCAACATGAGGTTCTTCAGCTGCTGTTAGATTACAAATGTCATCCTCCTCCACCAGTAATTGGCTGATTGAAGATGATGTTGGCTGTAGTTCAACAACCGGATGACCATACTATTCTGTGCCTCACAAGTTCAGACTGTGCATCACAGTGTGTGTTGTGGGGGGGCAATGGCTTATGCAGAAAACAAAATATTTGGTATTTTGGAGCACACCTACTCTGACAGACACATTATTCCCAGAGGTTTGTTTCAAACGGTGGTGATGTTCAGATGATGAGCTTGTGCATTCATTTTTGTGGATGGTGATCTGCATCTTTGTTCTGATTTTTAAAGTAAATAATATTATGCTGTATTACTTTTCTCCTTCTGTATTTCTTTGGTAGCACGTTTAGTGATTCATTCATTCAGGGTTTTTTCACTGTGAAATTTCTCCATACTTGATATATTCATGTTATGCAACATTAACACCAAGGAATGGAGTTGGGGTTAACTGCTTGCTGTATCCCCAAATAAACCTGTACTAAACCTAAAATTAACATTCATTTTTCAAGATATGCAGGCGTTGACCTAAACATCAGTGAATGGAGAGAAGGCCACCATTAACCGTGGTGATGTGTCTTTAATGGCATGTTGTATCTGTGTGTACTAATCCAACATCCCCACCTTTCCAGGATCACAGTGCACTGGGCTGTTCAGCACCACAGTGCTGGGAGGCTCCTCCAGCGCTCCCAACCTGCAGGACTACGCACGCAGCCACCGCAAAAAAATCAGCGCCGCTGCCAGCCTGACTTACAAAGACGGTACGTGTGTTCAAAGCAGATCAGCTGTATATCAGCCCAATGGTGTATTTAGCTGGTCAGTCTTTGGAAAGGAGGGGAATTTCTGCATGTAATGATGAATACAAGGTCACTGTGACATTCATCTGTCTTGAAATAACAGGCTTCCCTATAAAAGGTTTTGTATATGGAGCTTAAACACCAGTACTGGAGATAGGAAAATTTAAGAGCAAATGCAAAATCTACCACAAACATTCATAGACTGCATAGGAAGTGTGATATTTCAGATACAATTTTGACCATGATATGTAACCCAACTGCAACTCTGATTTCATATTGACTTGTATGAGATTATGTTTTCAAGACATTACAACAACTAGATTTATGTTGATGTTAGATATACAAAACGGGTGAACTCTACCAACTCACTATTTATAAACCGTGTTGAAATAGTTACATCATTTAAGTGGTTAGGAGAGCAGCAAAAACAATATATTAGCTACATCTGCAGAAAGCAAGAAAAAGTCTGCACATCAGATCCTAACTTGTATCACTGAATGACCTGTGACTTACTACAGATAAGAAAGAGTGAGGATTAGTGACATGGGCAAGTCTCTATCTACCTCAAATCTGAAGTGAACAGTGAACATTTCATATAATGCAATTAAAAAGCAACGAAACTGGTATACTGCCTTACCTCTGCTGTGGTAGCCAAACCTTAGTGAGGGACGTAAGGGAGGTATTTAACCCCTTGATGATGGGAGCGGACCAGCAGCAGGCAGCCACTAAGGACCACAGCACTTATTACTTTTTTTTCCTCAGCGAACTCTGGGATGGAAGATCACGTGCAGCTGTGCTGCCATCCCGAAATTCTATGACATGCCAGGACCGTGATCGTTCCTTAACATCTGGACTAGCACGTCACATGTTGTTAAGGGGTTAAACCCAGTTTAGTTGCAAAAACACCTATGTTCAGGGAGCTACTAACCAAGCAGGTGGGAGGAGCCAAGACCTAAAATACAAACAAAAAGCTGGTGAGCTCTGCCTACCTTATCACTGATTTTTCAAATAGTTATATATATGTGTGAGGATAGGAGTGCAGCTTTTTTTTGTTTATTTTATGTAGCCAATATATTATATTTGATGATCTTGTAACTATATATATATATATATATATATATATATATATATATATATATGTAACTGATATTTAGAGGTCACCATGTTTTTGTGTATAGGCAGTATTTTTTGTATGTAATTTGGGAAGTTTTGGCTTCTCCCAACTCTGTGATTACTAACTCTCCTGTACCTAGGTGCTTTTGCCATTAGGGAATATATAAATACCTCCCTTAGTTCCCTTACTAAGGTTTTGGCTCACAGACAAGGTAAGACAGTATAACTGCTTTTTAATTACACTATCCAAAATGTATGACTTCAGATTTAAGATAGATAGGGCCTTTCCCAGTCTGATGTGCCTTGATGTGGTGGAAAATCTACACATGCTTTTGGCCATAAAGTGTTACTAGACCTCACTGTCTAATATCTGTAGTAATGTGCTAATGTTTTTTGATTACTTTCTGTATATCTGTGCATGCTGTTGTTATTCATATGAATGGAAATATGTATATATATATATATATATATATATATATATATATATATATATATATATATATATATATATATATTCTGCGGTCTCACACTCATAATAACAAAAATAAACATATTGTGCATGATAATGAATGTAAATGTACACATAAAATTCAACATTCACATTTTTGTCAAAACCTTTGTACATAAATACGGGCAGCATCAGTGAATCTCTGTGGCACAACAAAGTGCCATGGCTTCTTGGCTGAGAACCACTGAATAGTGTCAGAAACAAGTCAAAGAAGGAACGATATACATACTGTCTCTCACACACACACACACACACACACACACTCTTTGTTTCACACAATTATCACACACACTAACAGAGATACACACTCATTGGGCCATATGGAGGCATTTCAGAGAAAACGAACCAAGAAGGAGAATTAAACATTGCCATTGATTTAAATGGGGATTTATAACTTCTTAAATGCTAGTGAGGACTCCAACACATGTGTTGGAGACCTCTCTAGCATTCAGGAGGTTAAAATCCCCATTTTAATCAACGGGAATTTTTGTAATTTACTTTCCCTTATGGTGCACTTGGTTTGCCCCAGAATCCTCCGCTTTTCTTTTGAACATACAAATTTCAAGTTTTCTGGCTAGTGGGAGGTTAATTCAGGCGCTGTGTTTTCGGCATGGAGATAACAAGTAGGGATGATGAAAACTTCCCACAGGAAAAAAAAATAGGCAAAATTGCATTTTTCCTTTGTGTTGTTTGTGTTGTACGTGTGTGTCCTGAAATTCACACTATTCAAATTGGTACCAATTTGGTACTTGTAAGGGGATTACTCATTACCGTGGAAACAAAAGGGAACTTCTCCCCATCCCTGCTGAGGACTCCTAAGGTGGAATTAAAGAAACTTGCTCAATTGCTATTTAGAAAATACTTTTGATGTAAAATTGATTAGTTCCATGATTTTAATGAATTGTGCATGTTTTTTATGAATTAAGAAACACATTTTTTTGTTTTGTTTTGTTTTGTTTTTTTGCAAATGCATTTCTAAAACTGGACATGACTAGAATGTCTTCCATTTGGTGTGAGGATTTGTGATTGCTCCCAATTCAGCAGAGCAGTACAAATTTTTATATATCTGGCTAACTTTGCAGTTAAAGGGATAGTAATACTTAAAATGTAAAAAAAAAATATGTTGTAGGGTTTATCCCACTGAGTAAAACAAGAGTACTCCCACTTCTGAAAGGTGTTTCATTCAAAAGTGATTAATTTTCAAAGTTGAATTTTTAGGTGCAATATCACAGTGGCCTAAAATTGTACAGTGGCGCTGTTGCTACACCATCCTATGGAGATTTATGGTCCCGGGACCAGAGCTGTCCATAAGATTGTGTAGCAACAGCGCCACTGTACAATTTCAGGCCACTGTGATATTGCACCTAAAAAATTCAACTTTGAAAATTAATCACTTTTGAATGAAACACCTTTCAGCAGTGGGAGTATTCTTGTTTTACTCAGGGGGATAAACCCTACAACATATATTTTTTTACATTTTAAGTATTACTATCCCTTTAAATTAGGAGCATGTACTATTCAGCATCAAGGCAGTACTATGTTACTTGTGTCGACAAGTGAGCATCGCAAATAATAAACTTACGACATTAAAAAAAATAGCTAATTTGCATCTTTCTTGCATTCCACCCTTAGGGCCTTACGTATCGCAGCAAAGTGCAGAAATTTTGGGTCAAACCAAATACACTGTATGGGGCAAAAAAACTTTCCCACAATTGCCACTGATTTAACCCCTGTGGGTGTCAGAAGTGTATGTAATGCATTACTTTGCAATGCGTTGTGTACCTGTTTGACACTCAAAGGGTTAAATGGGTGGGTTAACCCCTTGAATGGTAGAGAGGTCTCCATTTCATTGTGAAGAGACCACTGTAGTACTAAGCATCCCATTTAAATCAACTGGGATATTTATTTATTGCCTATAGTGCACTTAGTGTGCCCCATAATTGCTCCACTTTGTCTTGATACATAAATCCGATATAGCCTGATTCATCACTGAGGAGTTAAAATAGAAGTGCATATCTGGTAAAGCTATTTGACTGTTTGTAAACCGGTGTACTTCCTTTGCTGTCATTCTTTTAAGGTTGATTGGTGAAATTAATGTCTACATACTAAAATACACACTGCATTCCTTTCTGACTTCAGAATGGCAGCTGGATTTCTTCTTTGATCAGTGCAATACCTGCATTGATACAAATTGTCATAATTATTTATATTATTTTAACTGAAAGTTTCCAGTTCTTTTTAACATATCTAGCAGCACAGCCATCTGAGGCAAGTAATTCTATATCTTTACTGCCCTTACTGTAAAAAATATTTGTATTTGCTGTAATTGAAACCACCTTTCCTGTAATCTTAATGGATGCCCTGCGAATAAACAGTTCTCTAGGGCATTCTTTATATGAATACCTTTGTAAATAAGCTAGTCAACCTTACACACCACCACCAAGCCCAGTCTGGCTAGTCTTTCTTTATAACTACAGTCTTTTTTTTATTAACTTTGTTGCACATCTCTGTACTTTTTCCAGTTCATGAATTTATTTTTAGGTATTTGTGCTCCAAACTGTGCTTCATAGTCCAGATCTGTTCTTACAAATAATTTACAAAGAATGAGAATTATGATCTCATCTTTTGCATCTATGTAAATTTTTACACATGATAATGTCCTGTAGACTCTTTAAGCAGCTGACTGGCATTGCACATTTTTGTGAAATGTTTTGTCAACAAGTATTCCCAAATTCTTCTCTAAAAAGTACTCCCCGAGTAGTGTCTCATTTAATGTAAATGTAGTATTATTTTTTTTCTACAGCTCGAATGTATACTCTTATATATACAGTATATATAACACCTTAAGGAACGGCCGTGCACTCACGCGGCTGTCACTTAAGGACCACGGACCATTTTTTTGTTTTTTGTTCACATCTGCTTCTGGACTCCCAGAACGGCATGCATCTGTGCGGGGAGCCCAGAATTCCATGATGGTCCTGGCACATCATGGGTCCTTAACACAAATCCACCCATGACGTGCCAGGACTGTCAAGGGTCGTTAAGGGGATAAAGACATATCTATATTAATCCTCATCTACTATTTATCTGTCAGTTTATCGAAATCGTCTTGCAGAGAAAAAAAAAACACCCTACTCTGTGTGTATTTTTCTTAGTTTTGTTTCATCAGCCAAGATTCATACTCTATATAATATATGGTTAATAAACAAATGAGCCCTGAGGCACGCCGCTTACAATTTTAGACCAACTTGAAAATGTTTCATTCATAACAATTCTCTGTATTGTGTAATTTAAACATCCACGCACATATATTGTCTCCAAAGCCTATCCTTTTTCATTCATCATCATAACTTTTGTAGCACAGCATCACAGGTTTCTGCAGTAAAATCCTTGTCTAAGCCATTGTTTAACAAATCCAAGTTGTTAGGATTTTGTTACATAACATATAATGCAGAATTTGCAGATGTACTTCACTGATTTGGACTACCATTGACCTGTAGATTTTTCAAATTATTTTTTTTTTTGCTTGTTTTTAGCATTCCTGAATGTTTATCTTTGTCTCTGAGTGATTTTCCACTGATATTTTACTTTCTAATGCCCCAGTTTTGTTGAGTTTCTTTTTCAGCTGTAGCTTTAGATCTTGCATTAATTGTTTGTTCTTTCTTCTGCTTTTAATCATAATGACTTCACCATTTAGCTTGTGTCTCTGCAATATATTAATCTATAACACTCGCTCCCAGTGGATTTATTATGCACATAGCTTCAAGGGATAGAAATACTTAATATGTAAAAAAAAGATATATTGTAGTGTTTATCCCCCTGAGTAAAAAAGGGCACTCTCACTGTTGAAAGGTTTTTTATTCAAAAGTTATTACAGCTCAAAGTTGAATTTTTTTAGGTGCAATATCACAGTGGCCTGAAATTGTACAGTGGCACTGTTGTTACACCATCCTATGGACAGCTCTGGTCAATAGACCATAAATCTCCATAGGATGGTGTAGCAGCAGCGCTACTGTACAATTTCAGGCCACTGTGATATTGCACCTAAAAAAATTCTATTTTGAGCTGTAATAACTTTTGAATAAAACATCTTTTAGCAGTGGGAGATCCCTTGTTGTACTCAGGAGGATAAACCCTACAACATATTTTTTTTTTACATTTTTAGTATTACTATCCATTTCAAGCAAATGTTTCATCTCTCTGCAACAGTAAAAAGTATCTCAGTCATTTCGTACTGCTAAATGATTGGTCTTGTAGTTATAATATGTTCTAACACATTAGCTAACTCTATTTGTATATTTCATTTGCCTCTCAGATACCGAGTTAGTTTTATGTTACCAAATACTGGTCTTGTAGCTACAATACATTCTTCTATTCTTAATCTTCTTTCTTCAAAGCAGAATATATTCACTTTATGAAATATAATACTGTATTAAAATATATATTATACAGTAAATCAACAAAAGATAAGAATAAACCATCTGGTGTAGGGCTGGATAACCTAAGGCCTGCCAGCTGTTGAGGACTATAGTTCCCATCATCCCCAGACAGCCATTGCATACATAGTGGTATATTGTGGTCATTGGCTTAGCAGGAGTCATTATGACCCTTTCAACCAGTATCTCATTTATGAATTGTTGCTCACCAGTGACATTTTGCATGCCCAACAGTCAAGACCGTACTAATGACCTCACTGCAGTTCAACTCTAAAAGACTTATCACCAAATATGTGATAGTGTAATACTCTGCTAGTCACCTTAATGGTAATGGGGCAAATGGGTTGTGAGGATATACGTTTTAAGGAACACAGAAACTCCATGTAACATCCCCCTTCATTTGTATTGGGTTATATGTATCAGGCACTTGCCACTCCATTGATAAATATTCAGAAAGAAAGTTAAGTATTTTGAAGGCTTTAGACTAGGGGATAGCTAGCACTGGTCCTCAAGAGCTACTAGCAGTGCATGCTTTCAGGATGCTATAGTCTTGAATAAGCACATGTGCTCCAGCTGGGATATCATGAATACTTGCAGTGTTGGTAGCTTTAGAGGACCAGGGTTGGGTACTTCTGTTCTAAACCTTACATATAAAGACAAAGTGGAGAAATTATGCAGCAGTCACATTTCACCAGTGGACAAATCATTCCCTGCAATGTTCATTGAGTAACATGGGGGCTTTTAACCCTTTGAACTCTAGTGAGGTCTCAAACTCTCTACCATTGAAAGGATTAAAAAGTACCCATTTAAATCAGTGGGAATTTTTATTTGTCCCCAATATTGTAACTGATTTGCTCCAAAATGTCTTTTATGTGTAAGGTCTGTCTCCATAATAGCATTTTTATTAGTCAATGTACCCATAATATCATAGCAGTAATTCCTGGAATAGGCAAGGTCAAGCTATTCAGTCAAGCTTATCTGGAGAGAGCTCTGCTAGCAAAAAAATGCATTTTTAGGTAAAATTAATTTGTATGGTCTTTTTATAATGTAATGATTTAAAAACCATTGAGGTCAATAACACTTTACCATTGCAACATGTTCCCGTTTTATGTGGGCGTTTGCTATATATTTCATCTTACAAATCATTAATACAATAATTGGCCTTCTAAGTTCCATTGCTAATCTGATAATTGGTTATTTCCAACTATGAAATGTTTTTCACGTTATCAATTTTAGGACTGGTTTTGATAGTGGACGATACATTTATCACTGGATTTTATTTTACAAATCATTATTGTAGCCTTTTAAAGTTTTCTTAAGGGGCTCTATTTGCCTGCTGAAGCTCAAAGTACCAGCCATCTCCTTTGTTTGACGGCCTCTTAGGCTCCCCTTCCACATGATGATGTATGGTGGGGCTTCTGCTTGACCTGTTCTGCTTGACCTGTTGTGCTTCATGAAGCTGCTGGACTTCCAGGGGCACAACACTTCTTTTTTTTTTTTCAGAACAGATGGAGGCAGTCTTTCAAATGGCCTCTTTGTCTGCCAGGAAAGTGGTGGCTGCTGAGTTCCAGCGAGGGTCTCTATCTGCCAGTCGGAGACTCTAGCTGGCTGCAGGATGAGTGTCTATTTGTATTCAGGTAATAGAGGAGACATTTGTGTATAGGTGTTAGTATCCCTTTAATAGCTAAATGAGTGACAAGACAGTGAGACTGATGTACTTACTTAGAGAAACTGGAGTAATTCTTTGGCAAACCTATTCTCCTCAGGATACAAATAAAATTATTTTTGATTAAAATTGGCTCTTTAACCCCTTAAAAGCTAGAGAGATCTCTGACACATTAAAAACAATGTTCTGGTTATATCTTTGGTATGCAAATGGTTGAAGTCCCCATTTAATCAGTGGGAATTTAGTGACCTTCTATTTCTCCCCTACAGTGAAGTTGGTTTCCTCTAGAATCGCAAAAAGTCTTCTTAGTAAATAAACCTAAGTCTGGAGTTGTGGGGAAGCCATTTAATAGGTTCTTCTGGAAATATCTTTAACTATTCTTGATTTGTCATATTTGTTCATTAATAGTTTGATACACAGGAGAGCCTTGTTAAGATACACTCTGGCTTAAGACCTGAGGTGCTGATTCATAGTTGCGTGCAACACATTGTCAGCAATGCACTGTACTCTGTTCTGTCAAAGGACTAATGGATCTTTCATAAGCCTGATAGAAGAGGAGCTAGAGTCTATTATATGAGTTGTGACAACATGATAAAAAAACTGTCCATAACAGGTATTATTAAGGTTGTAAGTTCGCTGTCACTTGTTGCTGTGGTATTAAACCCTTTTAAAACTAAAATATAGTTTTCACCTGCCAGTGCTATCATAGGCCTGAATTACACTGGAAACAAGATTTTCTCTTGATTAGTAAATTATTGATTCGGAAGACTTTCCCTTATTCAGCCTCTAGGCGTTACATTGCTTTTCATATAGACAGTTTCACTCCAGAATATTGAAACTTTCATGCTGAAACTTTTTTGTCAGCAGATCTGTATAAAACAGTTATTGCATAGGTGTTCACATGTAGGAATGTGAAAATGTAAATATACAAGGTAGCGGAAACTGATGTCAACATATGATGAAACTAGTTAGTGCACAGTTTGTAGTGACCACCTAATATATGAGCATAGCCGATGCCTGTAATGCATTTAATGAGTTTTACTTTGGAATGCACTGTCAGTATATCTGTACATTACTTTATAGTGTTATTTCACTGTATGAATCCTGAGATATTAAAAACCGTGACTGGTCAATTTAGGACATTGTTAACATTTGTAGCTGAAAGTTTCATACAGACATGGTTAGTCAACAAGTGCTTTTGCACTGGATACCTTTCTAATTCAACCCATGATCAGCTGATCTGGGCTTTTCAACAACCAAAATTGTTAAAGCAGAAATTGTCTGATGAGAACCGATAGGAAATCCTTATCAGCTGCAATGATATAGCTGCTCTTCCTAAATCTTATGTTTTTTGTGATTTGATCAAGAGCTGTTGAGCCACAAAATGTCCTCTAAAGACATTGACCTGATGTACATTGATGTAATTCCTCGGATTAAAAAAATGTTTCCTAACAGTGGAATTTTTTCAATCATGTTAGATTCAGTTCTAATACAATCCAAGCTCTAATTTGTGTACATAGATTTCTAAGAAATCAAAGCACAGATAATTCAAATGCTCTGGCGTAAACAGTCCTATATATGAAGAAGGGGGAAGGGTATAAATTGCACTGTGAACTTGGTATCCTAATACATTTGAAATCTAAAAACGATAGAAGTCTAAATAAAGGAGGAATCTGGAAGTGATGTCAGACTCCAGCAGAGAAGTAGCTTCACCACAAGCCAGACTTTTGTACCACTGGAAGGTGGCCTAAAGATGTAGACATTTTGAAAGGAGTGATCATTTACTGTGCCCCGTAATTTTTAGGGGTGATCATTTACACTGCCCCCTTCAAGGTGTCTGGTACCTCTTCTGCATGCAGACTTCTCTTTAACACTTCACTTCCTGGAAAGTTTTTATACCACACAGCACAGCAATTCAAAATCAGGATAACTGGGGCAAGTTCTTGGAGAAACCTTGCTCAAGAAAGACACAAAGCTAGTATCTAATCAGAAAGCTTCTAGCTTATTAAGCACAAAGGCATATATTTTATAGACAGAAAGACAAGGGCGGGATTAACAAAAAAAGAACAAGTCTCATTGGCTGAAGGGGGAGTGCATGTGCATTACATATTAACCATCTAAAAAACAACTAGCATCCACCTTATAGGAAAATAAGGCCTCCTGCATCTCTAACATCTAAACTATTTAGCTAGAAGCAAGTATGCTTTACTCCCTTGAAAAGACCTGGACTGTTTCCATAGAAACAAGGGGCTTTGTATCCTTGCAAAGCAGTTTACTCTAGCAGTATAAACCAGCTGGAAAAGCAGTTCAAAATATTAACCCCTTCAGTGGTAGATCAAATTTTAACCCTTACACATATGGAGAGGAAAATAGAGATAGATGGACAGAGATGGAGAAAGAGAATCAGCTGGTACAAATGAGTAGTAAGGAGCTCTGGAGACTCCAGTTCATGTGTACTTTTGTGCATTTTTATCTTGTGGCTATATGAGTGTATTTTAAAGTGTGTTTATGAGTTGTGAGATTGTTCAGTGATTTGAGATGAACAGCCAAAGAGTACTTACCTACATGCCTAATACCAGCATCCGTTTGTAAATTCCAACTAATCACTATTTAAAGGGCATTACACTATGTCCCAGTATAAAGAAGAACCTTACTTTGATATCCCCAACTCTCATTTACATAGAGACAATAATCCTCCACCCCTAGTGTGGACTCTAGAAGCTAGATAGACAACATTTTAAGGCCAGCAGTCCTCCATCATCGATATAGCCATCGCTGCCCTCCTGGACAGTGCAACCACTGGAAACTGAAATAATCACAACAATATCCCCAATGAATTACCTAGGGCTAACAAAGCACACATATACTTCAAATGTAAAACGTATATATATATATATATATATATATATATATATATATATATATATATATATATATATATATATATATAAAATAAAGGACAATACAGAAAAAGGATGGCCAGCCCCAATTAAGAAATAGTAATCTATATAAAGTGTCCTAAAAGTGGTGCACCACACAAATCAGATTGCTGTGTAAGTGCCTAACACAGTCAATGTATTATCCAGGGGATGATAGTCCTAAGATCTCAAATATGGCAATGAAAGTGTCCATAGATCTTAATTATGGACAATCACAAGAATTATGATACGTGGGTTCACTTCATAGGTGATTCACAACTTCTTGTTTGGGCAGACGACAATAACAGGTTGGCAGCATCACTTCCGTGGGCAGTCAGCACATGTAATATGTGGGCACAAAGACATACACAAACAATTCCAACTTTGACCTGGTAGTCTCACCCGATTTCAACCTGTTAGTTTCACTGCTGAGTTCTCTTCCTCAGGATGCTGCCCCACAGCTCTCTGCAGTGATGCTATTTTGTGGCCTACTTTTCACTGCATTCTTTCTGTCTGACCTTCGTACAGATGCTTAAAGATATAGTTCACAGTTGATGTGTATATGTGTTTATATGCGTATAAATATATACTATATAGTGGCAGAGGGCAGGCACTGACCAAACTATTATAACATAAAATAAACAAAATATATTTCAACTTTTCTGACCAGGAGGGATCTTTATCAAGACAAACATAATGCCAGAATACATACCACACTGTGTACATGCTGGCCTTGAACGTGCATAGCATGATCCATGTGAGAAGCATGCAAAATCTGACAAAGTGACATCATGCTGTGACTGTGTAAATGTTAAAAACACATGCAGAGACAAAATACTACTAAGATCTCATGCATTTCCACATGTGCCTTCTAGTGGTAAAAAAAAAGATCTACAAAAAGACATTGGGGAGATTCATTAAGAGGTCATAAATTGGAGGTGACTTCTTCAGTTTATCACTTCTCCAGTTCCTATCTTATTCTATAGAGCCTATTCACTAAGATCTCCAAAGCTGAAGAAATTTTAGTGCATAGGCTCCACAGAATAACACAGGTATTGGAGCAGTGATAAACTGGAGAAGTCATCTCCACTTTATCACCTTTTTATCACCGCTTAGTGAATCTCCCCCCTGATTATTTTGTGCATGTACTCTTTGTGTGTAATTATGTGCGTGAAAGTGAAAGGATATTTTTTTTCCAAATGTAAAAAACAATGAGCAGATCAAAAGAAAATGTCATAAGTGTATTATGTTTTGAATGTGCAAAAACGTATTAATATATATCTCTCATGCGCTGCCAAAATTGTTGTTAAAAAAGTTTGCAGTACGTTACCATTCATTGCTACAGATTGTTCCAGACAATTTTTTTAAGATTACATCCTGTTGCTATCCCTTATCTGCATATCAGAAAGACATCTCTTGTAATTGCACCCACATTTGTTCCTTGTTGGAATTGTTGTGAATGACTCTCAAAAACTGTAAGAAGGGGAGAGAATTCTTCATGCAACTCAGATCATGACTATTAAAGAATAACAATATATTCCGATCAGTATCCTTCAAAAAGTGGATAACCCAAAGACTCATTCTGGCGAAAAATGCCCCAAAATGGGATTCTATCAGAACCTGATGTAGTAATAAATTCACTTGGTTTTCAAGAAGGTTCAAATACTGCACAAAATTACGAAATTAGTTATCACCTCCTCCAGATGATCAATACACCATTGATGTATCTCTTGAACAAAATACAATTTCTAACAAGTGGAATCAGAATCTCCTGTCTTTAACCCTTTAAATGCCAGAGGGGTACGCAACACATTGATTTGCAATGTGTTGCATACCCCTCTGTCACTCAATGTGTTAATATATATGCATGAAACAATTTACATATGTTGGGGTGATGGGAGCCACCTTGTCTCTCCTTGATTTTCAAATGTAATACTTATTTTCAAATTTCAAAATGTTACTTGTAAGGGCTATTTCCAAATGGCCCACAAACATTGGGTCAGCAGACCATTGTACACTACAGATTTCTGGACCATTGTTCCAACTGTTGGTTTGAGATAATGATTTAAAGATTTTTAACATCTGTGGTTACCAGTGTGATGTTCTTATTCATTTTCATGTGGATAGCTTTCATCACATCTTTAACAGTGGAGGAATCCCTCAAATGTGTTCTATGGGTTGCAGTCAAAGATCAAACACCTTAACATTGGGATGCAGAAGACTACCCTTACCTGACACAATTTATTGTCCGGGTGCTTTCTCAAGACACTTATGGACTTTTGGCAGTGTATAAAGAATTGGACATCTTGGGTGTGTTACCAATAGAAAACCAGTCAGAGGTTTTGTGATCCAATTCAATTCCTGATCTTGTTATTTCTTGATCTTCAAAACAAGGTGAAAGGCTGTAAGCACGAATAAAAGCAAAATTGCCTGTTCTCCGGCTAATTACTGCTCAAGAGCATCACACTTTACCTCTCTAGTGCCATTACCGAGGAGAAATTTCCACATACATATTAGACTAATCCCGCCCAAAAGGGTGGTCCATTTCCAAAATGATGGGCAAGTTCCCTCTGTACAGAAAAAACAGCTAACCCCAGAAGTATGTTTTGGCCTTGTTTGGGCCTCCTCAGTGAGGTGCAGCTGGCTTTTCTAGGCACTGAGAGCAATTGGTCCACGTCTGGATTACCCTTTACACTTGAGGAGAATACCCTAAGTGTTTCTCAGAAACAAGCCAAAAGATGCAAGAGGCTCTGAGCACGAACAAAAGCAAAACTGCCTGTTCTCCAGCTAATCACCTCTCAAGAGCATCACATTTTTAGATCTCTAGTGCCATTACAGAGGAAAAATGTCAACATACATATTAGACTAATCCTGCCCATAAGGGTGGCCCAGTTCCAAAATGACATGCAAGTCTCCTCTGCATGGCAAAATCAGCTAACCCCAGATTTATGTTTCGGCCTTGTTTGGGCCTCGTCAGTGAGGTGCAGCTGGCTTCCCTAGACACTGAGAGCAAGAGGTCCACATCTGGATTACCCTTCCTAACAAGGCCGAAACTTAGGAAATAGTTGTCTAAGTCATACATTTTTGTTGGACAACCAGACTTCATCAGCAGCAACCAACTTAGGAGGTGTAGAACGTCATCTGTCAGCTGCCGACTTGAACCAAGAAGTCATCACAGACTTGCCTGTATCTTGGTCCGGCGAGTCTATAGATCATCAAACGCCAGGTCAGCTGCTGGCACATCCAATGAGTCAGAGACTGGTAAAGATCGTAACCCAAAGCTGTAATGTTAGATGAGCATAGAAAGGATTCCTGACTAAGTTTGTTGAAATCTGCCTCTGACAGCGGAAGGAGATCCGACCAGTTTGATTGAAGTGAGTCAGCATAATAGTGAGAACAGTGCTCCAAGGACTGATTATTTCATTTAGTCTGTGTCACGATTGGAAGAATAGGTCTGGACCAGTCGATAGGGAGCATAGCTAGATTTGGTGTCAGTCACAAAGCCCCCTTGCAGACCAATAGCAAAAAAAAGGATCCACCCAGAACGGGAAAAAATTGGAGAAGCATGACACTGCCCTCCTCTCAACGGAAGACCCCAGGGTGACCAGACTTATCAGGATGGGCCTGATGAAAGGCTCAGATCAAGGAAGATGGATGAACATCCCGAGCAAGAATCCAAGAACGATCCCCAGGCCCATAACCTAGCCAACTGGTGACGTAATGAAGTTGTTCTCTAACAAAACTGCAGTCGAAAATCTGACGGACCACGTACTCTGGGTGACCATCAATCAACACAGAAATTATTAGATAGTACTGGTTTTAAAAGAGAAGCACGGAGGGAGTTCAGAATATATAGGGAAGGAGGCAATTTTAAGGAAAAGAAAACCAGAGTGAGGCGAAGTAGAATCTGGTAAGGACCAATAAACCGGGGATTAAGTTTAGAGAAGGGTAAGCAAAGGTGAAGATTCCGAGTGGACAACCAAACCACACCACCCAGCCAATAGGATGGACAAGGGGAGTGCCTGCAGTTAGCAGCCAATTTTTGAATGGCCACTGCTTTTGGACAGACCATCTTGAATACTGGACCAAAGAAGAAATAGATCATCAACCATTGTGTCAGCAGCAGGAACCTCTGATGGAATGGTGGAAGGCAAAAAAAAAGGGGATTATACCCTAGAGCAGCAACAAAAAGGAGAACAACATAAAAATTAGTGAAAAAGATTATAAAGGCGAACTCTGCAAAGACTTGTGCCCTTTCATGAAATGCCATAAAACAATTCCAAGGAATGATTGGTACGTTCAGTCTGGCTTATGGACTTGGGATGATATGTGGCAGAAAAATGCAATGAAATCTGTAAACAAGAACAAAAGGCTCACCAAAAATGGGAGAAGAATTGTGAACCCCGATCAGAAACCATGGTCAGTGGGCAACCATGAAGGTGAAAAACGTGGTTAAGAACAAGTGCCAGATCACTAGTTTTGCGAATTCCAGGATGTCCTGAAAAGATGATCTGTGAAACCAGCGAAGGAACTGTAAGCAACAACGAGCAGGCACAAATAAATAATAAAAGAAACCTGAGCTGAATGCATACTGATCAAATGTGGAACTGTTAAGCAGACATTGAGTAAAAAAAAAACAAAAAAAAAACAGACAATCCGAGGGGATGCCTGAGTATCATTCAGGAAGGGGTAACTTGGGTGCTTTAGTAGTCACAGAAGAAACCCCAGGTAGTGCAGGGGCTGAGGTAGGTGATGCAGTAAGAGAGGGCATAGCTGCCTCTTGAAGCATCTCTAACACAGTATCCTACTTCCTCTCTAAATTCTGCAAATGAGATTCATAATGTCACAACCTTTTCTTTATGAACATGCCTCAAAATTAATCAGGCAATATCTGCGGTGGCCATCATGTCACAATTATTATGTCACTATTGGAACAGTAGGTCTGGAGAAGTCACTAATGAACATCACTGAGGAGCAGAGCTAGGGTTCGGTGACCGTCCTTGTTGTGGCCAAAGCCAGGTAAAGGTGCTGGCCATGAAACCAGATGTCTGACCCATGTGGAGCCAGGGCCCAGACCAGGACAGAGGCAAGAGTGACTGAGAGAGATCCTTATACAGACCTGAAGAGGAAGGAGAGATATAAGGGAAGCAGGCGGAGAATTATTAAGAAGAACCCACTGCTAGCTGGGAGGTAGTAAACTCGTAGGATGCCACACTGAAATGCACTGATGACTGCAAGCATAACTGTAATAATGGCAGGGTAAGGCTGCCTCAGCAACAGCTGCAAAAGCTGTATGCAATGTAGGATGTCACTCTGCAATGTACCAGTGACATCAAATATAACGTTAGTAATCTATAAATGAAGGGCGCAAGAGGGAGATTCCATCTAAAAGCAATGTTTAATAATTTTAAAACAAACTGTGCATGTATTCAAAAAACACGTACAGAAATATAAAAATACAAATCGCTTATCTGTCTCCCGGTATTAATGTCCACGTTGCTGTGTCTACTCCTCCGTGTGGTATGCCAACCTTGAATTCACTTGATTCATCTACTGTACTCCTCAGACTCCTATAAGGGTCAATTCATCCAAGTCCTCTACCGGACTTATCCAGCTCTTAAAAGAATCAGCAGAGTCCTTTGACAAGAATAACAAGCGTCCTTAGAATGTACCGAGGGACATTGTCAAAATGCCATACAAGGTGTAATCTCAGGTATTCACTTGGCAAATATCACAGGGGTAGATATCCCACAGGGGGACTTGCCCGGGAGAATAGTTCCAGAGTACAGGTCAATGGAACAGTTGTACAACCTGTGGCAAGCCTCTTTTTTTTTTTTTAAAAGACATCTGAAAAATCCATATAAATTGCTGGAATCTTTTCCGCAACCGACCCCTCAGAGATTGCTGCAACTGGATGAGACTTTTGGATTCTAGTCAGTCAACTGTTCTGGCAGGACAGACTCTACAGAGTGAGTTCCCCCCAAAGACTACTCTAGGGTTGGGTTATGGGCCTGGCACCATGATAGTCCAATAACGATGGCAATGGGAGAGTTTTCAGAATGAAATCAACCTACCTTGAGTATTACCAGTTTGGTTTTGTGAGACCCTTTCCCAAAGATTTCCTATCAATGGTGGTAACAGTAAGCAGCTTCAATTTAGAAACCAAAGGTAACTCTGCAACTGATGCCCAGCTCTGATCCATGAATATTCCGGCTTCACCAGAGTCCGAGAAAGTTTGAGAGAGAACCAAGCCCCCATCCCATGAAATTTCAGTGGATGGTAAGAAGAGGTTAAATTTAGGGTGGAGCTAAGGTAAATGTCTTAGGTAACAGTCCCCTGGGAACCCTAAGCCTAGTCATTTCCTGGCCAGACGAGGTAGAACTGGAGCATGTGTCCTTTCTGGCTGTTTCTTCTCAGCCTTAGAGTGTTTGGTGAGAATATTAATTTTCACTGGCTCCCCTTCCATGGGAGTGTGATCCAGGGTAGGCTATGGACCAGGTGAAGGAGACCATCTAACCCCGGGGGGTGTATTTCTTTCCTGTTGCCATGCTTGTATGCTATGGTCTAGACAGAAGGTAATTAACTCTTCCAAGTTCTCCAGGCATCCTTCAGGTGATCGTTCAAGCCACAGCAGAAGGCAGCCTTTAAGGCCCCCACGTTCCAGTCCATCTCATGATCCAAGATACAGAACTCAAAAATAATACAGGCCACCCGCGAATGTGAGGAAAGAAAATTGTTGAAGAGTTCAGAAATGCAACAGGCATTGGTTCAGAAACTTTCTATTGTGCATCGGTTGCCTTGAATACTTGTCTGGAAGGGGTATCTTAGGAGTTTTCCAAGAAAAGAGAGGGGCAGAAGAGCTGTGTTCAGGAGAGGCCAAAAGAGTCAGTCAGGTGCAGGTGATGGGGAGCCCAAGGTTTAGGAAAACAGCCTCCATGTCATGCTCAAGATCCAAAGGACCAGGAAGCTAGGAATCAGATCCTGACTACGCTGTCCACAGAAGGGACTGCTTCCAGTAAAGGGATGTGCCAATCCACCAGCGGCAGCCACCTCAAGGAGGAGGATGCCGGAGGAGGAGAGGCAGTGAAATAGCCACCGAGGAGCGGGAGGCCCACCTTGTTCTATGCAGGAGGGAGTAAGGAAGACCACACCACAGTGGAGATCCGAGGGCCCTCCTCCAGTCAAACAGTGCCAGGAACAGATGAACAGAAGGGAAGCTAGGAAGGACTGGGAAGGCCAGGCAACTGACCCCAGTGCCAGACTAAGTGAGCAAGACTTGCCTAGAAAAGCCCAAATCCTCCCTAGCCCTAGGAGGTCCCCAGGGATAACTAGGGTAGACGGAACGGTCAATGCCTGACCAACGCAGCTCCAGGGTCCACCTGACAAACCACCTCCTGTCCCCAGCTCAGAGAGGACCGCAACAGCAACCACCACTCCAAAAGAGAACAAAGTTCCCAGAATAAACTTCCCAAGGGAAAAAGGGTTACCAGGAACCCTGCAAGAGGGGAACCAAGTCAGCCACAGGACCCGGCCCCAATGTCACCCAAATGCCCACAATGATATAGAATACCGGCGGACCCAAACCCACTGCCGCAGGAACCGCCCAACCACCCACAGCACGAATGCCCAGGGAGAACGCGAGGCGTCGCTCAAAGAGCGGCGTTAGCTCAGCGGCCCACCACGGGAGAGGAGAGTCCAGCGGCAAGCCAGCAGGGCAACCGGAATAGGCCGGAACCGAGCGCCAACGAAGGGGGTGCCAGCGGAGAACCACCCAGTACACCAAACCCCACAACACCACCAGGAAGGAGGGAACCACCGGGGAGGCCCTTCTAAAAAGGCCCAATCCCGCCACCACCGCCCGGATTGCACCCGAGCACAAGGCACAGCCGAGCCAAGCTGCGGGTAGCACCAGAGGGCGAGGCGGCCCGGAACGGAAGGGAGCGGACTGGCGGGCAGAGGGAACAAAGCGAGGGTAAGAACACAAGGAGAGGTGGGAGCGCTGAACCCCGCAGAGCGAGCAGGAACCGTGACGACAGGAGACCCGGAACAGGAACTACTCGAACAGCCGAAGGAAACAAACACTGACGCCGTCAGCAAGCAAGCTCAATAATCGGGCACCGTGGAAACAGCTGAAAGGTCCTAAAAACCCTGGTCAGCCAATGAGGAAGCCCGTGGGGGGAGGTACAAGCATCCAAACCCAAAAGGCACGAACAGGTTAGTGCCGAGGACTGACACTCCAGTTTCCTATCAAAAGTCACCAGCTGTGAAGATGAGCTGAGAGGACCTGCTCCTGTTGATCCTAGTGACTCAGAGATGGGTGAGGTCTGCTAGATCCATCTTTTGGCCCAGTCTTCCTGTAATGATACTTAATTTCCCCATGCAGTAGATGCTTGGGTGCGGTTCTTGGGATGATGCTAGGGAGTGGAGAAGGCCAGTGGACTACCTTTGCTATGGTCGAGGCTGGGTAGAGGAGCTGACCGCAAGGCCAGACATCCACCCACAGAGGAGCTGGGAAGCAGATCAGGATTGATAGCTACTGATCCATTAACTGCAAAGTTGAAGAAGATTAGACCCGCTGGTGGACCATGTGACAGATGCCCAACCAGACTGTGAGTGAAGGCTGTTTCAATAATAATGTCCCAAGTAATGGGATGAGATGATGGAGTAGGTGCCTAAGCCCACAAGATGGTGGTGGAGCCTAAGGAATGATATTGAAATAGCCCAATACAAAAAATGAAGAGTGCTGTACTGGATAGCTCCACTAGATGGCACCAAATCTGGGAGCTACTGGCAGAAGAAGACAAATCTGAATGCAAGCGCTCACTGGACCAGAGACCGCTGAAGAATTCATGCAGAAAGGCCAACTGTACCTTTCTCGTCCCTGTTCCTATAGCTCTGAGGGCACTGCCGGTAATTTAAAAGACTCCTAATTATAACCACCCATTTTCTTACTATGGCTAGGCAATCCTAATGACCTCTGAGAATTTTGTCCTTGTGCCTTTGTTCAAGATCTAACCTCTTCAGTCAGTCCTGGATGAGGGACATGATTGTTGATGGCAGTTTTGTCAAACAGGCAAAGGAGGCACTTACACCCCATAGAGCTTACTCCTTCTGTGTCCCACCTACCTTCCTCCAGACTGTAAGCTCTCACGAGCAGGGCCCTCTGATCATTTTGTTTTCCATGTTCTATTAGTACTATTTAATATCTCTGTATGTCTATTCACTATTGTACAGTGCTGCGGAATAAGTTGGAGCTATATAAATAAATAATTATAATAATCTTCACTTTTGAGGACCAGAGGGGTGTGCAATTCATCATTATGATTACTATGTGCAGTGGGCTTTGTTCGTTATTCCTTAGTAAGTCAAAGAGGTGTAATTCTGGGGCAAACCAACTACACCATGGGATGGGGGGTGGGGTAATGATTGACTGAAATGGAGCATTCAGCCCCTTGAATGCTAGAAAATGTGTAGAATTTTCATTTCCCCTCCATGGTGCAGTTGGCATGCTCTAAAATTGTACCTCTGTAGCTTGTTGAATAAGGCCCTAATGGTGAACTGCACCATTGGGGGAAATAATATTTGAAAAATCCCCATTGATTTAAATCTCTTTTATTAATCTCTTGAGTGCTAGAAAGTGCCACAATGCGTGGGGGACCTCTCTATCAGTCAAGGAATTAAAAAGAATGAAAAGCTCTATTTAAATCAATGGGAAATTTCATTTCTCCACTGTTATGCAGCTGGTTTGATTCAGAATTGAATCTCTGTAACCCATTTAATTCCAGACTGGTGCACAACTCACTTCTTTGCAATGCATTCCATACCTCTCTGGCTTTTAAAGGTTTAAGGACGACTATGTACAAAAGAAAAGAGGAACAATTTATTTTATTTACACTTATACTGAAGTTTAACCAAACATACATTTCAGTTCTATTGTTGTGGTGCAGTATGATACAATTATATATACATCACGCAGTGTGAATTGGATTCCCTATGCTGCATTTGATTTGCACCAGAAATATTCTACTTTTCCATTGTGGATAGGTCCTTGTGGAACTGATACCTAAAATGATACTGAGCAAAATACCTTTACTTATCACGTAAGTGCAGATCCCTAAATTGAGTCTTCTATTTGCCTTTCACAGGAATATGTCATTCTTGTGACATTTTGGGCCATATGCACAAAGAACAGGAGCAATTGTGATGCAAACCTACTTCACTATGGGGAACAAATGAAACTTCTCATTGCACTAACCCTTTGAATCCTAGATAGATCAAAACCTTGTGAAGCAATGTGTTGGAGACCTCTTAAGCATTCAGTGGGTTAAAGCTTCATTTAACTCCTTAAGGACCAGTGACGTGTCAGGACCTTCACCGGTTTCCTTGCCTAAAGGACCTATGATGGTACTGGCACATCACATTCTGTGCTTACAGTGCTCCTGCAGGAATGTTGTAAACGCTAGTGGGTTCTGATATTGACCTCTCCAAGACCAGAGCAGTCTCTCTCAGACCTCTGTTCAGCCCTTAATTACACATCATCAGTCATGTGTGCCTTCGTGCCAAAGTCCTCTATGTGGTCCTTAACCTCAATCCACCCCTAGGATCTCTGGTCCTTAAGGAGTTATTTAGGGAATGTTTGCTTGTTCCCTATAGTAAAAATTGTCCATTTTATGAGTTGTGGAATTGCCCCAAAATGTATTCTTTTTTTTTTTCCGTAGTGTGTGTGACCCCCACAGCCACTTTGCAGTTACTTTGTGCATTCTGGTTTTTAATAAAACACAAAATGTAAAGCAGATAATGAATAAAAATTAGAAATTCTCCCTTTCTATTCAATGACATAAAGAAATACTTTTATTTTTGCCACTGACTGAAGATATTACAGTACATCTGTTTATTGCAAAAATAATGACCTTAGTGCCTTCAATGACCACTTGGATGCTCAAGAAATATGTTTACAATACAATGCGCTGGGAATGTATCTGGTGTCTAGAGTAATTAATTCTATATTTGAGGGCTCTTGCAACCAATAGATTTTATTTAGATATCGGATAACAGGATATGATATTTGAGGATATTTAATCCCTCTCAGTATATAGGTGTCTGTTTCCCTTGGACCCTTTGAATGCTGGAGGGTTGGACAATGCGTTGCTCAACAGTTCATTGAATACCTCTTTGGAACTCACAGAGTTAAAGCAGTATGACATATACTGTTACATTATCTGTAATTGCTTAATTATTTTGCGCAAATAGCTGTTTTGCATCTAAACAGACCATAATTTTTTTTTTAATAACTATAGTATCTCCACTTTCTCAGTAAGTAATGGGCTTTGAGTGATGAAAGATGTTCCTTGAGTGGAATCGGGCAGTGGACTATGAGGTGCCTTTTGTCAATCTTACTTTTTGTCTACATAATTTGTTAAAGAACATGACTATAAACTTGGTACAAAAATATATATCCCACAAAATTAATTTTGTAACCTACAATTTCTTGTTACAGACTAGAACGGAGCTTGTTCCACAAAATACATATTTGCTTTTGTCTCATGAACTGTTTTTGTCCTACAAAGTAGATTATTTACACAAAGGATCACCCTTTTGCATGCTAGAAACATCTCCAACATATTGTGAAGCAATACACTGGACATGTCTCTAGCATAAAAGGGGTTATATTTTTTCAAGATATAAGATTGTTGTTAAAAAATATATTTTGTTGCACAAAATTGGTTATTTTTGTTGCACCTAATCAATTTTGTGCCACAGACTCAATTGTTTTAACTCAAAATCTATTATGTGACAGAAAATTAATTTTGGCATGATGGAGTCAATTATTTGCTCACACATAATTTGCCACACAATTAATTATCATACAGAATCTCTGTGAGACACCATTGATTGTAACTTAATTTTATGTGACAGTCAATTCTGTGTGCCAAAATATGGAGGTTTTGACACAAAATAAATTGTTTTCTGGCACACCATTGATTGTGAGAAAATTATACATTTTGTTTGACAGAACCGATTTTTGTGACTCAGAAATCTATTTTATGCCACAAAATTATGCTCAACAATCTCACTTTTATCCTCAAAACCAGTTTTGTAAGATAACATGCATTTTGTGACATGAAATGTATGTTCTTTTGAGAAATTATGTAAACACAACTAATTTATATGTAGTTGTATTGACAGACTATAAGATTGACAAATGATACTAGGCTGTTCTTGTTGTGTATTTTCTCTTGATCCTATTGGTATGTGTGTGTGTGTCATTCTTAGTTTCCAAGATCAGGATGTTAACGCCGATGCTTGTCTTTTTATTTCCTCAGAACTGTTGTCTATGCCAGCTGTAAAACGGTTTTCTGTGTCGTTTGCAAAGCATCCGACTAATGGTACGTTTGCTTCCTTGATTTGAAGTGTTGCTTCACTCTATTAATCCCATTTTTTCAATTTATTTTTTCTTCTTTTTTTAATTCTGTCGCCATTCCAACAACTCTTGCCCATATTGATATTGTGATGTGGCCCTTCCTCACCTCTCTTCATTGTTTTCCTCCAAGTGCTTTACTACTTTCTTAATGTTGTATCGTGTTTTGTTCACACCTTCCCAGCCACTCATCTTTCAGATTTCTACAATAGCAGGAATATCAAGTTCTTGCACTCCAGCCCTCTTGGTAGAAACCATTTTGAAACTATGTATTAACTCTATGGATGTCAGAGGGTTGTGCTTTACTCCACAATGGATTTTTCATCCCTCTGACATTCAAAATGTTAATTTTGATGAACAATTTTTTTTTATTCAGCCATCACAGTGCAAATGATTAAAAGTCTTTGAATGCCAGAGGAGTACACAACATATTGAAAAGCAATGCATTGCGCACCCCTCTGACATTCAAGGTAAGCTGTTTATTTTTAGTACGTTTATTTATCTATATATCTATGTATGTATGCAGGTATTTATTTTTGGAGGAGTGCAATTTGGTGAGTAAAGCTAGTGCATAATTTGCAGTCTCAGGGCATTTCTTTCAGGATAAGGAAAGGTGAGGCTTTCAATTCCACATTCAAGTCATAAACACCATCCAGTATTTTTCTCAACTAACACAGCCTGCAGCCCATCATAGAAGATTTGTAAATATGGAACAGAGTTGAATGCAGGCTGAATATGATCCTCTTTAAAACAATAGCACAGTGGCCCAGTTTAGGACAAACTAAATACATCAAAGGGAAAAATAAAAATTCACAGCATTTTAAATGGAGCCTTTAACCTCTTGAATATACATTGTGAAACCTATCTAGGATTCAGTGGGTTAAAAGGACAATTCAAATCAGTGGGTCTTTTTTTTACCTATGGTGCAGAATTACCCCAGTTTTGTTTTGTGCTAATTGCCCAGTGCTTGGAAAGAAGCCATTTTATGGAATGATAAAATGGAGGCCTGAGGCAAGTTTTGGCATTGTAGTAAAGGAATTAAGTTGTTTCCTAGTTAAAAGGCTGTTGATCTGAAATATAAAGTTAAGACTTCTCCATGTTTTTTGTTCTAATATTTTTCTTTTTAAGTCTTTATTTTATGTATTTTCAGGTAAAGTACCAAAACTAATATGTCATATTTTCCACTTACTAAGTCTGTTTCTTCTTTTTATTGTCTATTTCAAAGCTTTGTCTTTGTCGGTCCATCTTTGTTTCCTCTTTTCCATGCTGGGGTTTGTATGAAACTGATGTTTTTTCCCCTCTCATTCGTCATTCTTATTAGCATTTTCTTCTTCTTCTGCTCTCGGTTGATGTAAGTTTCTGCCTGCCAACCATCCCAGCTCTTGCCATTTGGGATTCCGTTTGGAAATATTCTGTCTTTCAGACTTTGTAGCTTAGCATTTAGCATCCAGAGCATTTATGCATTTACATAACCATATGGAATTCAATATGATTTTCCCATAAAGGAAGCTAAAGGCTTCTGTAGTCTGAATTACTTACACTCTTTCTGAAATGCATCTACTAGCAAGTGCAGAGGGGTACCAAAACAATGCAGTGTACGCCCCTCTAGTACTTTATGAGATAGTAATGTCTAGAAGGAAGTTTGGTTTAAACTGTTTTATAGAGCGACTGATTGCAGTCTGGTTTACTCGTAATTTTTATTATACATCCACGCCACTCCCCATCAGCTACATCAGCTCCTTCATTTAGAAGGGGAAATGACTCTGGTCACTTGACTAAACACAGTTACACAGCTCCAGTAACAAATGTAAAGCTACTCAGTGTTCAGACCGAGGGAGAGATTTCCCTCGTCTGAACACTTTAATGTAGTCCTCACACTAATTACAGCAAAGACATTTGCCATAGTTAGTGTCAAAATTGGCCATTACAATCTCTTTAAAGGTTAATTATCCCTTGAGTGCCAGAGGAGTGTTCAACATATTGTGTTTCAATGTGTTGGATACAGCTGTGTCACACAAAGGGTTAAAGTCACTACTACCCAGGAAGTGACTGTCTCTCTTTTCGTTTGAGTGTTTCAGGGGGTCTACAATGCATGGTTGATCCCCCTGGTATTCAAGCTAATATATAAAATAATCTGTATTCCCTGTGGACTTCAAAGTCTATTAATCATCCTTCTTTTGCTCTGTATTCCTAAATCTGCATCTTCATTTAACTATTTTAGCATATTTGCATTTCTTTTCTTATTCATTCTTCCCTTTTTTATGATCATGTGATTGAGGTCTTGTTTATGTATGAAATCACTTTACAGTGTGCGAATATAGTAATTGTGTACATGCACATACTAGTGTCTGTGTTTGCGCCATGCATGTTTGTGTCTCTTTGATGGTGCGTGTCATTTTTTAACCCCCTGGGTGCTGAATATTTCACATTGTATTGGATACATCTCTAGTATACAAGAGGATAATTACCTATTCACTTGCACTCTCCCTAATCTAGGGTGTGAAGTCCTCAGACCATCCAGCCATTGATTGTTGGCTACATGTTGCTTACACATCCACTGATACCATGGAAGAAATAAAGGGGAGCAACATTTCCAATACATTGCTTTCTTGCTCTCTCTCTAACTGGGAGCACACAGGTGTGAGGCCCTCCATAGAGAGACACTTTTTAAATGCCCTACAGCCCAGCATCATTGGCTCAAAATCTGTATTTAGATCAATGGGATTTTTTTTCTCAGTCCCTTTAGCCCTCAGAGGTGTGTCCAACCTACTTCATTGTAATGACCTATAAGAACAAGTTGCTCTTATTGTGTATAACAGAAGGACTTACATTTGTATGAGTCCTTCATACAGAGGATAGGTATAGCTATTTACAGCAGTCCTTCGTACAGAAAATAGGAATATCTATTTACAGCAGTCCTTCATACAGAGGATAGGTATAGCTATTTACAGTAGTCCTTCATACAGAAAATATGAATATCTATTTACAGCAGTCCTTCATACAGAGGACAGGTATAGCTATTTACACTAGTCCTTCATACAGAGGATAGGTATAGCTATTTACAGCAGTCCTTCATACAGAGGATAGGTATAGCTATTTACATCAGTCCTTCATACAGAAAATAGGAATATCTATTTACAGCAGTCCTTCATACAGAGGACAGGTATAGCTATTTACACCAGTCCTTCATACAGAGGATAGGTATAGCTATTTACACTAGTCCTTCATACAGAGGATAGGTATAGCTATTTACAGCAGTCCTTCATACAGAGGATAGGTATAGCTATTTACATCAGTCCTTCATACAGAAAATAGGAATATCTATTTACAGCAGTCCTTCATACAGAGGACAGGTATAGCTATTTACAGCAGTCCTTCATACAGAGGATAGGTATAGATATTTACAGCAGTCCTTCATACAGAGGATAGGTATAGATATTTACATCAGTCCTTCATACAGAAAATAGGAATATCTGTTTACAGCAGTCCTTCATACAGAAGATAGGTATATCTATTTACACCAGTCCTTCATACAGAAGATAGGTATATCTATTTACACTAGTCCTTCATACAGAAGATAGGTATAGCTATTTACACCAGTCCTTCATACAGAAGATAGGTATATCTATTTACACCAGTCCTTCATACAGAAGATAGGTATATCTATTTACACCAGTCCTTCATACAGAAGATAGGTCAATCTATTTACACCAGTCCTTCATACAGAAGATAGGTATATCTATTTACACCAGTCCTTCATACAGATCATTGAAATATCTATTTATAGCAGTCATTCCTACAGAAGACAGGAATATCTATTTACACCAGTCCTTCATACAGAAGATAGGTATAGATATTTACACCAGTCCTTCATACAGAAGATAGGTATAGCTATTTACAGCAGTCCTTCATACAGATCATTGAAATATCTATTTATAGCAGTCCTTCCTACAGAAGACAGGAATATCTATTGACAGCAGTCCTTCATAAAGAAGATAGGAATATCTATTTACAGCAGTCCTTCATACAGAGGACAGGTATAGCTATTTACACCAGTCCTTCATACAGAGGATAGGTATAGCTATTTACACTAGTCCTTCATACAGAGGATAGGTATAGCTATTTACAGCAGTCCTTCATACAGAGGATAGGTATAGCTATTTACATCAGTCCTTCATACAGAAAATAGGAATATCTATTTACAGCAGTCCTTCATACAGAGGACAGGTATAGCTATTTACAGCAGTCCTTCATACAGAGGATAGGTATAGATATTTACAGCAGTCCTTCATACAGAGGATAGGTATAGATATTTACATCAGTCCTTCATACAGAAAATAGGAATATCTGTTTACAGCAGTCCTTCATACAGAAGATAGGTATATCTATTTACACCAGTCCTTCATACAGAAGATAGGTATATCTATTTACACTAGTCCTTCATACAAAAGATAGGTCAATCTATTTACACTAGTCCTTCATACAGAAGATAGGTATATCTATTTACACCAGTCCTTCATACAGAAGATAGGTATATCTATTTACACCAGTCCTTCATACAGAAGATAGGTATATCTATTTACACCAGTCCTTCATACAGAAGATAGGTCAATCTATTTACACCAGTCCTTCATACAGAAGATAGGTATATCTATTTACACCAGTCCTTCATACAGATCATTGAAATATCTATTTATAGCAGTCATTCCTACAGAAGACAGGAATATCTATTTACACCAGTCCTTCATACAGAAGATAGGTATAGATATTTACACCAGTCCTTCATACAGAAGATAGGTATAGCTATTTACAGCAGTCCTTCATACAGATCATTGAAATATCTATTTATAGCAGTCCTTCCTACAGAAGACAGGAATATCTATTGACAGCAGTCCTTCATAAAGAAGATAGGAATATCTATTTACAGCAGTCCTTCATACAGAGGACAGGTATAGCTATTTACACCAGTCCTTCATACAGAGGATAGGTATAGCTATTTACACTAGTCCTTCATACAGAGGATAGGTATAGCTATTTACAGCAGTCCTTCATACAGAGGATAGGTATAGCTATTTACATCAGTCCTTCATACAGAAAATAGGAATATCTATTTACAGCAGTCCTTCATACAGAGGACAGGTATAGCTATTTACAGCAGTCCTTCATACAGAGGATAGGTATAGATATTTACAGCAGTCCTTCATACAGAGGATAGGTATAGATATTTACATCAGTCCTTCATACAGAAAATAGGAATATCTGTTTACAGCAGTCCTTCATACAGAAGATAGGTATATCTATTTACACCAGTCCTTCATACAGAAGATAGGTATATCTATTTACACTAGTCCTTCATACAAAAGATAGGTCAATCTATTTACACTAGTCCTTCATACAGAAGATAGGTATATCTATTTACACCAGTCCTTCATACAGAAGATAGGTATATCTATTTACACCAGTCCTTCATACAGAAGATAGGTATATCTATTTACACCAGTCCTTCATACAGAAGATAGGTCAATCTATTTACACCAGTCCTTCATACAGAAGATAGGTATATCTATTTACACCAGTCCTTCATACAGATCATTGAAATATCTATTTATAGCAGTCATTCCTACAGAAGACAGGAATATCTATTTACACCAGTCCTTCATACAGAAGATAGGTATAGATATTTACACCAGTCCTTCATACAGAAGATAGGTATAGCTATTTACAGCAGTCCTTCATACAGATCATTGAAATATCTATTTATAGCAGTCCTTCCTACAGAAGACAGGAATATCTATTGACAGCAGTCCTTCATAAAGAAGATAGGAATATCTATTTACAGCAGTCCTTCATACAGAGGATAGGTATAGCTATTTACAGCAGTCCTTCATACAGAAGATAGGTATATCTATTTACACCAGTCCTTCATACAGATCATTGAAATATCTATTTATAGCAGTCATTCCTACAGAAGACAGGAATATCTATTTACAGCAGTCCTTCATACAGACTATAGGTATAGCTATTTACAGTAGTCCTACATACAGAAGATAGGAATATCTATTGACAGCAGTCCTTCATACAGAAGATAGGTATATCTATTGACAGCAGTCCTTCATACAGAAGATAGGAATATCTATTGACAGCAGTCCTTCATACAGAAGATAGGTATATCTATTTACAGCAGTCCTTCATACAGAAGATAGGAATATCTATTGACAGCAGTCCTTCATACAGAAGATAGGAATATCTATTGACAGCAGTCCTTCATACAGAAGATAGGAATATCTCTTTACAGCAGTCCTTCATACAGAAGACAGGGATATCTATTTTACAGCAGTCCTTCATACAGAGGATAGGTATAGCTATTTACAGCAGTCCTTCATACAGAGGATAGGTATAGCTATTTACAGCAGTCCTTCATACAGAAGATAGGAATATCTATTGACAACAGTCCTTCATAGAGACTATAGGTATAGATATTTATAGCAGTCCTTTATACAGAAGACATGTATAGCTATTTACAGCAGTCCTTCTACAGAAAATAGGAATATCTGTTTACAGCAGTCCATCATACAGAAGATAGATATAGTTATTTACACTAGTCCTTCATACAGAAGATAGGAATATTTATTTACAGCAGTCCTTTATACAAAAGATAGGCCCATCTATTTACAGCAGTCCTTCATACAGAAGATAGGTATAGCTATTGACAGCAGTCCTTCATACAGAAGATAGGTATAGCTATTTACACCAGTCCTTCATACAGAAGATAGGTATATCTATTTACACCAGTCCTTCATACAGAAGACAGGTATAGCTATTGACAGCAGTCCTTCATACAGAAGATAGGAATATCTCTTTATAGCAGTCCATCATACAGAAGATAGGTATAGCTATTTACAGCAGTCCATCATACAGAAGATAGGAATATCTATTTACAGCAGCCCTTCATAAAGAAGATAGGAATATCGATTTACAGCAGTCCTTCATATAGAAAAAGGAGTATCTCTTTACAGCAGTCCTTCATACAGAGGATAGGTATAGCTATTTACAGCAGTCCTACATACAGAAAATAGGAATATCTATTTACAGCAGCCCTTCATACAGAAGATATATATAGCTATTTATACTAGTCCTTCATACAGAAGATAGGTATATCTATTTACACTAGTCCTTCATACAAAAGATAAGTCCATCTATTTACAGCAGTCCTTCATACAGAAGATAGGTATATCTATTTACACCAGTCCTTCATACAGAAGATAGGTATATCTATTTACACCAGTCCTTCATACAGAAGATAGGTATATCTATTTACACCAGTCCTTCATACAGAAGATAGGTATATCTATTTACACTAGTCCTTCATACAGAAGATAGGTATATCTATTTACACTAGTCCTTCATACAGAAGATAGGTATATCTATTTACACCAGTCCTTCATACAGAAGATAGGTATATCTATTTACAGCAGCCCTTCATACAGAAGACATGTATAGCTATTGACAGCAGTCCTTCATACAGAAGATAGGAATATCTCTTTATAGCAGTCCATCATACAGAAGATAGGTATAGCTATTTATAGCAGTCCATCATACAGAAGATAGGAATATCTATTTACAGCAGCCCTTCATAAAGAAGATAGGAATATCGATTTACAGCAGTCCTTCATATAGAAAAAGGAGTATCTCTTTACAGCAGTCCTTAATACAGAAGACAGGTATAGCTATTTACAGCAGACATTCATACAGAAGATAGGAATATCTCTTTACAGCAGTCCTTCATACAGACTATAGGTATAGCTGTTACAGCAGTCCTTCATACAGAGGATAGGAATATCTGTTTACAGCAGTCCTTCATACAGACATTAGGTATAGCTATTTACAGCAGTCCTTCATACAGACATTAGGTATAGCTATTTACAGCAGTCCTTCATACAGACATTAGGTATAGCTATTTACAGTAGTCCTTCATACAGACATTAGGTATAGCTATTTACAGCAGTCCTTCCTACAGGAGATTGGTATAGATATTTACAGCAGTCCTTTGTACGAGAGACAGGAATATCTATTTACAGCTGTCCTTCATACAGAAGTTAAATATAGCTGTTTACAGCAGTCCTTCATACAGAAGGTATGTGTATTTATTTACAATTTCTTTGGCATAGCATCTGCAATTACCTTTAACTTCTTTCTTTTGATTTAGTTAGGCAGTGCCACAAATTGGAGTGTATAAAAAAGAAACTCACTATTTCCACTTCCAGAGAACTTGAGGTTTTGCTCTATCGGCCAAGCAGACAGCGCAATAAAGATTGAAAAATTGCTAGACAAGGGGGGATGCTGCAAGGGAAGACATAGCTCAATAAGCAGTGAGTAATTGTAGGAGACAGGGGGAAGCTTTAGGGAAGACATTTTGTAAGTCACAATAATTCACAGCCTATGCTTCTAGTTTACAATGTTTTTATTTTTTTTTAATTCTTTCAAACCCCTGACCAGTTAAGGTCTTATGTTCAAAAGAAAACTGAAGTACTTCTGGGGCAAATCAACTGCAAAAAAAGGGAGAAATTAATAATCTCCATTGATTTAGATGGGGCTTTTAACTCATTGAATGCTAGGCAGGATTCAAAGGCATTTCCTCTATACCATTAAAAGGGTTAAAAACTCCCTTAAATCATTTGAAATTAGGGGAATTTTTATCCCCCTCCCATGATGTAGTTGCTTATCTCCAGAATGACTCCTCTTTCTTTTGGAATCCAGCTAGAAAAGCCTCCAAAGCTTCTGAGTACTAATCCCTCTCTTAAAACGTCTTTCCTAGAAAACTTTCCCACTTTAAATACCTTAGGATCCAGAGAGTTCACCCAGTGCACACTGCTTGTGTCTCCAATGATGGGCACAAGGATGGGAAGTCAGTGGAGTCTGACGTGTCAGTTGTCATGACTACATGACATCAGCACCACACTTTCATGACTTTCATGATTACTATAGAAACATGTACATAGGTAGCCACAGATATGAACAAACTACTTGTCATAGCACTTAAAAGGCATTAAGCCACAGAAAAACAGGATAGTTATGTTATAAATGCTAGATACAAGTAGATAATTCAAAAATACACACAGTATACTGATACTGCATATAACAAGCTTACTACAGTTTATATCAAGGCTGCTATCACCTATTAATCAATATGCATACTAATACAAATTATTAATTTGATAAAATATGAATGAATCAAAAATCTGCAAAGTAAAAGACAGAAATAACACATTTTGAACTTAGTATAATATGTATTGGACATCGATCAAAAGTAGAGTAGGACAATGATATTATAATCACACAATACAAGCAGATAGCTCACAAATTAGGATATACACAGTGCATTGGCACTGCATTTAAACTGAACATTAAATATATCATAAGGGCTGTTCCACACTATCTCACATTGATCGATGTACCTACATAATACATCATGTCATGCTATTAACATGCAAAAGTTCAATTTAATCACAAGGGGAGAACATAATAATATTAAACATTATACAAATACAAACAATATGCAAACGCGTTTTGGTTGTCATTGAAATGGGCACCCATTGTTCCCGGAGTCACTTCAAATTGCTTCCCCAAGCCCAAAATGACACAACAGCAATAACGCAGCCAATGAAGTTGTGATATTATTTGGGTCTCAATACGGATCTAGGTAAAGGCCAAAGGTAAATGCATAATATATGCATACAGTATACAGTACATATAAATATATGCAGTAACTTGATGTTTCCATGTATGTCTGAATTCCTAGCTTTCTGCCTATCACTACACATACCTATACACATTCATAAGGGGACAGTAAATAGAGATATTACATAAATTAGCTGAGGTCCTTGTCCTCATTAAGGCCTTTAATATGCAAACTTTCAACTTTATATATCCACTATAGCTCCCTCTTCCACAATAATCTCTGGCTATCTTCCCCTCTTTTTGGTTTTAACACTCACTAAATATTTCAACTGAGACTTATTAACCCTTTGAGTGCCAGAGTGGTACGCAACGCATTGAGTGCCAGAGTGCGTACCAGTCTGGCACTCAAAGGCTTAAGCACAAACTCTAAATAAAATGTCTTCCTACTGGTGGTTACATCACCTGTTCTTACGACCACTGATCCTGACCCTTACTTGCATTATGGTTTTCCCCAAAGTAAACTGTGCCATACGGGTACTCTAGCAGGGACATGACATAGTCAGCTGAACAATTTAAAAATTGCTTTATCAAAAAACCTTAATAATTCTAGTGTGAAGGAATACCTTTCATTAAAACACTGCACTGGAAACATTGGCCACAATTATACATTCCTGTTGGTCTTTGCCTCTCCTCTAGCCAATTTGTTTTCCTCATATTAGTTCCACTCAGAAAATGGTACTCACTAGTTTATCCCGGGGGTTCTCCAAACACAGATGAAAGTATAAAATAACATGTTAGCACTGGTCAGTGATTATTTTCTAATTGTGGCATATTATGGAGTATGTATTTTTATTCTGTATTGTACACAGTTCTGGTATGTTGGGGTGGTATTACTTTTCCCCTAGCTGCTGTATAAACTTTTTTTCTATTTATATAACATGATTGATTTTCTATTCGATGGCACATAAATGTTCCCCTTACGTTTTGTTTTAAAAATGATGCACTATCTTGTGATGCATCATTTCTCACAGTTCTACATGTCCACATATGTGAATCACAAAGGAAACCACATTGTTTGCCCATGTGTGGATATTTCACTCTGCACTGCTAGTGTTAGTGTCACCTGTTCCATAATCACATTAATCAGTTTAGTACAAGTGGGTGAACAACGCATTGCACAATCCTGCTATCATTCAGATGTGTTGCTCACTCCTCTGTCACTCAAAGGGTTAATTGTGCAGTATGGTATGATTTTTATCATAAGCTTGGGCACATGTTTTGGGCCTTATGCTTGTAAGAAAAGAGGAGCAAACCACTGTGGGGGGGGGGGGGTAACAAATCTCATTAATTTAAATGGGGTCTTTAACCCTTAAATGCTAGAGAAGTCTCAAATTCATTGTTTTGAGATGTTGTGCATTGGAGACCCTTGTGAAGTAGTGCATTCAAGGATATAAAAGCCCCTTTACAATCCATGGGACTTTGAGGAATTTTATTTACCTCCTATTGGTACAGTGGGTATGCACCAGTATTGCTGTTTCTGAATTTGTTGGTCTTTATATACATTTAAGTTTAAACAAAAAACTCCCAGTTACCATTGGATGATGTCAGTCATATTTCTGCATGTTCCGGCTCTAACATAAAAAATAAATTGAATGTAGGGGCCATCACGTCCTCTGCTGATGGTGGTAGTGATATTATTTAGGTTGCCAGAGAAAGCCTGGTATATTTTATGTTTTTTAAGTTGCTTGTGTAGACATCTTGACATTTTTAGAACTATAGATCATCTCGAGGCCCTTCAAGATTGTTTAAAATAGACGTAGCAAACTGCTATGTATACAATATGCTCACCAATTTAATTTTCAACCTGTTATCAGATGGCAAGTAATAGCAGTGAATAGAAGAGTTTAAAAGTAGGGAAAGAGATAATGATAATGACAACGGACAGAAGAGTTCTTGGAGTTATGATGTATTAATCAAAATTTTGGATAAACAGAAATTAATTAAGTCTCTCTTTGAAAATATCTAAGGTGGGTTGACTCTCTGGTTATGTGTTGTAAAGAGATTGTTGGTGCTGCATGCCTGAAATCAACTGTACATTGGCAATGTGCTATGAGAAGTGATAGCATCCTATACTGCATAACTGAAATCAGCTTCTTGGTTAGCTCAAATATTCCACTGTACTTTTGTTGATTTGCAATGAGCATCAGTTGTCATTTGGATATTGCAGGGAAGGTATTTGTGAGACCTTTCTAGTGTACATGCAATGCACAGGTTTTAGGATTTTCACATTCATTTATACAGGTTGAGAAATGTATGTGCTGTTTTGGGCTTCAATCAGTGAATCAGAAATGAGCAATCTGAGGCTCTAGCTGCTGTTGGCTGCAGTTCCATCATCCCTTTTGGGAGTTGTAGTCCACAAAAAGCATAACCTCAGGTTGCCCAATCCTGCAGTAAGCTCTGTCCTTGGAAAAGGGCTACATAACACCATTTAGTTCAATGGCAAATTATTTGCTCTACTTAACTAATTATTTTCATTATTTATTGAGCATCCACCCAAAAACTGAGGTGAGTTTGAAAACCATTAGAATCAGTTCATAATAATTTACTTATTCAATAATTATAACAACATTTATTTGCAAGTAGCATTTGATCTTTTGTATTTTCACTTTTTTAGCATGGATCACCATAGTCATCTCTATGAGCTGTCAAAAACTGTCCTGATACCTCATCACCTGCTTTCCCCTACCCCACCCCTTTCTCTCCGTTTTACCATCCTCATGCTTCTCTCTTTCCTTTTTGCTTATTATGGGCCATTTTCCTCTAGAGTGCCTGGAAGAGCACGAGGTCGCCCAGCTGCTGCGCAGCTTTTCCTCTGACTGCTCCCATTATCGGAAAATCTGTTTGGATGGGGCTATGGCCCATCACCTGCACCAGTGCTCCTACCATCTGCGTCTCTTCAAGAACTGGCTGGTATCGGGCCAGGACGATTTGGAGTGCCTCTACGGTACTGCACGTTTGCAGCTGTGACTTCTGCTGTGGTGGCCAAGACAGTTGCAATGTCTGCTTTATGGAATGCAATCTGCACTGAAAGAGATTCAGACTCCCAAAATTGCAAGACGACCATATAAATGTCTGCCTGATCATTAACCGGCCTCCATTTCACCATAGTTTCCCTTCCTTGTGGTGTGCTGAGCTTCTGTATGTTGTGGTGTTGCATTCAGTCATGTGCGGCTGTTCAAAAGCTAATTTTGCACTTGGAGAGCTTTGCCTGGTTTCTGTTGTTTGTAATGAGCCATGATTAACAAACAGGGCAGGAAGTTATATGTCTTTGTGTGCTGTTATACTTGAAGGAGCAAGTGAATGATATTATTTAATCTTCTGTATGCTAGCGAAGACTGTAACATATTTCTAAGCAATTCCTTGGGGTCCTTTCTAACATTCTAGGTGTTGAGCATGATAATGTTGTCAAGAACATCTAAAAAACTTAACTGTATAACACTCAAATGAGCAAGGATAACTGATTCCTGCAGCTTTTTTGGAAAAGTAGCAAATACAATTTCAAATCTCAAAAACTGACATGAAAAACTATGTTAAACCTTAGTCATTTACTAGTTGGTCACTGCTCTGCAAACCTCTGAAAGTAATAGCATTACAAAAGTATAGCCCTCAGTGTTCATAGAGCCTTTCCTCCTATCCAGAGTTGATGTAGAGAGCTACAGAGTCAACTGATGATTCCTGTTGTCTGCTGCAATATCACACCTCACTGCTCAGCCAATAGAAATGAGGCTTCCACTGACAATACCAGCTCTAGAAGGCGGTAGAACAAGAAGCTCTGTTCAGTTATCAGCAATGTAGAAATAGGTTTAGAAATACTGCCAGTCCCAGAGGTAACATTAGAGCCAATGATTAATGGGCAACTAACTCTTCTGAGCAGACCTCCTAATGAAGCTGGTTCTGCATTGTTACCGCAGGCATCACTAGCCAACTTCAGCTGCATAGAAACTTGAGAACAGTGGCAGAATTTCCTATACACTGCAGTGCTTGCAAATGGTGTCAGCTACCCTTATGCAAATATTAAAGGGTAAACTCAAAAATGATGGTTCATCAGCATAAAATATACAACATACAAGGCAATTAATGTTCTTGTGAGCTTTAGTCTTATCCTACTATAACTTTTTTATATCAGTCAGCATAAAGAAATACAATGCAATTGTATGTATGTATGTTTTAATTTATATAGCACCAACAGTTGTACTTAGCACTTTACAGATTACATTTAGTATAGAGGGGATACATTCAGCAGTTAAGTTGTTATACAGACAATTATCATAAGGAGAACACTTGGTAAGCATATATTCGGATAGGATATTCATTCCCTTAGAGTTTACAATCTAACTCAATTAGATGAGACATATATTTGGATTATTTTGCTTTCTGGTGGCTGATATCTAACCATAGATTTTCACCAATATAGATAACTGCATTTTACTGATACATGAAAGAATGATCTGTGTCATGCTGTTTAATGATTCTGATGGTGTCAGGGCTGCAATGAATTGTGCACCCTTCAGGTCCTTAAATGTTTAGCTGACATTTGAGAAGAATTCAAAAACGGAGCAAGATCCAAACCAGGAAATTACAGAACTGCGAGCTTGACTTCCATAGTGGGTAAAATATTAGAAGGGTTACTAACTGACAGTATTCAGAACTACATGAAGACAAACAATATTATTACTAGGAGTCAGCATGGTTTTATGAAGAATAGATCATGTCAGACTAATTTACTTGCATTTTATGAAAGAGTAACTAGTAATTTGGATAAGGGAATTGCTGTTGATGTAGTATACTTGGATTTTGCAAAAGCCTATGATACAGTGCCTCAAAAAAAGTTACTGCATAAATTTAAAGGCTTCGGTTTGGGCGGTGTTATCTTAACATGGATTGACAACTGGTTAAATAATAGATGCAGAGAGTTGTTGTAAATGAAACCTTTTCAACTTGGTCTAAAGTTGTAAGTGGGGTAACACATTGTTCAGTCCTGTGACCAGTGCTTTTTAATTTATTTTTCTCTGTCGTCCAGTACAGGTTACTGGTAACTTTGGGTGGGCGATCCGCCCCTTTAATTGTAGGCAGGAACAATTCTAGAATTGTATGCAGGGGGTGGAGCCTACCTTCCCTCCTTGGCTGGGGCTAGCCAACCAGATGCAGAAAGATTTGTTCCTTGGTGAAGACACAGGAAAGAGAACAGTTCTGCTATAATTTTAGAAATGTTTTAATTTTTCTGTTAGAAATGGAATACCACTATTAGGCGGATACCATAACTGACAATGCCCTTAGATGTGGCTAGCTCAGTAACCAGGTGCTTTTTGTGGACCTTAAGCCCCTGGGGAAAAATCTTGGGTACAAGTTCTTTCCTTAGGAGTTGCCCACCGAGGCTTCTTCTTAATACATGGTAGTCTGAAGACAGAAGATCTGTAGGAAAGGTGAGCAACCCTTTGAGTGCTGCAGATCCACATGGCCCACAGTGCCCCTCTGCACAGGTGGTTACCTTTGGAGTTCCTATTGCACACTCCTGCACTCATTGGGTCTATCTGAATGTCTGTTGGTGTTTTGGAGCAGGTTTATGTGGTACTTTAACCCTTTAGCTGCTGGTTTTGCATCTTTGCGGGGGGGGGGTTCTGACACTTTTCCTACTGTTTCAGTGTTTTTTGGGTATTCTAACATGTTCTAGTGATGTTTCATACATTTTTATTTTACTGTTTCAATTTTGTAAAATTTGAGTTCTACTGCATAGGCGCCATTGTTCCATTCACTCCTATGGGACTGTACAGTTTGGGACATATCTCTGCAACCACTTAACCTAGCAACTTCAGAGATGGCTCATTGTTCTTGTCTGCCCTTGCTCTATCATCCGGTTCATGTTTCTAGTGTGTTGGGGGGCTCAGGGGGCTTTGGGCACTGTTTGGGTGATTTTTTTCTGGGAAAACTACATTTCCCATGAGCGCTTGCTTCACACGCTCTTTTCTGATTGGCTCCCGCCGTGGCAGCCATTTTGTGCTATTTCCAGAACAAGTATCCTATGCAGGATGATTTATTTTCTTATAAGGTTATTTGACACTGTGAGAATGTCTATACCATTGGAGCTTGGGGCCAGACCTAAGACTAAGGATGCTGGGGTCTCTGTATCCCATATTGCGCATTCCTCTTCCTGTCATTCAGGGCTACCTAGAGAATTCTCAGGTCATTTATGCCCAGCATGTTCTGATGTGCCTGAGAATGTCCCAGGGACCTCCAGCCATGCATTAGAGCCAGTTTGAGTGCAAGAGTTCAAGGCTACTACTAGGGACCTTAGGTCTACATTGCAACTCTTTCCATCCCAGTTACAGGGGGTCTTCCTTTCCTGGTAGACCCCCTCCTCCGTCAAGTCTTCCCTGCCAAAACCACAAGGAGTACCTGACATAAATGATTCCTCTGAGGAGGAACTGCTGGTGGATTCAGATGTTGTGGAATCTTCTGCTGTGGGCTCCTCTCACTTTTTTGGGGATCCCTTTGAGGCTAATCCTGAGCCCTCGGCTGAGGGCCTGATCAGGGCTGTTTTGACTACCCTAAACATTCCCTTAGTTCAGGAGGTTCCTTCTGATCCCTCTGATGTGTTTCAGGAGCCTAAAAAGCCCCTTACTTGCTTTCCACCTAACCCCACTCTTGATCTCCTTGTGCCTGAAGAGTGGAAATCTCATGACAGGAAACCTTCTGTGTCCAAGAAATTTGCCAAGCTTTATCCCTTCTCTGAGACAGCGCTTGCTCAGTGGGTTCATTCTCCCAAGGTGGCTGCTCCTATCTCCAGGCTAAGTCTACTGCCTTGCCAGTTTCTGATGTGTCCGCTCTGAAAGACTGGACTGGCAAGAAACTTGTGGTCTCCCTCAAGTCCATTTTTGCCACTGCTGGCACTGCCATGTGTCCAGCATTTGTTGCACTATGGGTGAACCGGGCCATTGCAGTCTGGACTGAACAGCTCACCCTGGCTGTACGTCAGGGTGCTCCTACTTTGGATATGTTGCGCCTTCTTGCCAACATTTCTGAGGCACAGCACTATGTTTCCTCTGTCTTATTTGATGCCATCCGTTTGGTGTCCAGGGTTTCAACCATGTCTGTGGTTGTCAGACTGGCTCTTTGGCTCAAGATCTGGTCTGCTGATACTGCTTCCATGAAAGCATTGCTTTCCTTAACTTTTCAGGGTACTTCCTTGTTTGGACCAGATCTTAAAGATCTGATCAGTGAGGCCACTGGGGATAAGAGTACCCTTCTACCTTTGGTCCCCAGGAAGAAAATGCTGCTTAAGCATAATCAGTATTTTCGTTCCTTTCAGACTGAGACACGTCCGGCAACACAAACGGTTCCCTCAGCTCTGTGTGCCTTCTCCAACCCAAACAGAAATGGAAGCCCAAGGTCTCCTCAAAGCCCAAGGCTTCCAAGCCGCCTTCAGTTTTACAGTTGGTGGCGGAAGGATACAGGATCCCTTTCGTTTCTCTTCCACCTTTCATCTCTTTCCTTCTCATACGCCTCAGGGCGCGGAGAAACGTTGGGTGTTCAACAGCTCTATTCAGGCTCTTCTGGACAAGGATGTTCTAGAGCCTGTTCCAGTTCAGGACAGAGGTATGGGTTTTTACTCAAACCTCTTTGTGATCTCCAAAAAGGACGGCGGTTGTGGCCCTATTTTGGATTTGAAGGATCTCAATTCCTTTGTGATCTGGGCTCATTATCACCAGGATTCTGTAAGGACGGTGATTGCTGCTATGTCCCCGGGGGAATTCCTTGCTTCTGTGGATCTTCAGGGCACGTATTTACACATCACCATTCATCCAGAGAACCGGCAGTATCTCAGATTTTCCTGTGACCAAGGGCACTTTCAGTTTTCAGCTCTTCCCTTTGGTCTGACTACAGCTCCTCAAGTTTTCAACCGTGTCCTGGGAGCCTTAGTGTTCGGCCTCCACTGGGACGGCATCAGAGTTACTCCATACATGGACGACTTGCTTCTGAAAGCCCCCCTCTGTGGAACTTCTTCATCAGCATTCACGCTCTCGCCCATCACGGGTGGATCACCAACGTGGACAAGTCAGATCTTAGTCCATCCCAGCTTCTGGTCTTCCTGGGCTTTCTCTTCGACACCCAGAAAAGTATGGTGTTTCTCACGGACGAGGTAGCTCACCAGATCGCCAACAGGGTTTCTGTGGTCCTGGCTCAAGATCCAGTTCCAGCCAAGAAGCTGTCCTCTCTAGTGGGGAAATTCATCTCCACCATAGAAGCGGTCCCGTTTGCCATGGCACACACCAGGGAACTCCAGAGGTTTGTGATCCAGGTGTGCAAGGGTCAGCCGGACCTTCTGAAGAAGTCAGTGTCTCTTCCTCTTCATCTGGAACTGAGTTTGTCATGGTGGCTCAACCTCTCCAATCTGTTGAAGGGCAAGTCCTTCCTGGTATCCTTCTGGACCACGGTGAAGACGGACGCCAGCCTCTCCTTCCCATCAGTGAGTTGGAGCTTCAGCTGATATTTCATGCCCTTCATCATTGGACATCTCAGCTGGAAGACTGTCCAGTGCGGGTACAGTCTGACAACGCCAAGGCCGTGGCTTAGATCAACAAGCAGGGCAGAACAAGAAGTCTCGCCGCTTGGTTAGAGGTCAAGAAACACAGTGGACAGTGGAGAGTGGGAACTGCACCCAGAGGTGTTCACCCTCATTATTCAAAAGTGGGGTCTTCCTTACATCGACCTGATGGTGACAAGACGCAACATGAAGGTTCCAAGGTTCTGCTCTTGGTGGAGGGACCCTCTAGCTCTGGCGGTGATTGCAATGTCCATTCCTTGGTTGTTTCCTCTGGCCTATATCTTTCCTCCCCTCCCAATGTTGCACAGGGTTTTATGGAAATTGTGACTGGAATGCTGTCCAATCATTCTGATTACTGCGTACTGGCCTCGCCAAGTTTGTCTTCCGGAGTTGCTGGATCTGTCAGTGGCGTAGCCATTCCGGCTCTCTTACCGTCCGGATCTTCTTCTACAGGGTTACCTATGGAAAGAGGATGTTCATCGGCTAACTTTGACGGCTTGGAAATGGAATCCTCAATATTGAAAAAGAAAGGCTTTTCTTCTGGGGTGGTGGCTACTATGCTCAGTGCCTGCAAACCCGTTTCTTCCAAGATCTACCATCGTGTCTGGTCGACCTTTCTATCTTGGTGTTCTGACAAGGACCTGTCTCAGGAATTTGATCTGCCTACGGTCCTGGCCTTTTTGCAGAATGGTGTGGATAAGGGCCTCAGTTTGAGTTCACTTAAGGTTCATACTTCTGCTCTTTCTGTTTTCTTTCAGAGGAGCATTGCCATACTTCCTGATGTCAAGGTTTTCTTCCAGGACGTTGCTAATACTCGTCCTGCCTTCAAGAATCCTGCTCCTCTGTGGGATCTTAACTTGGTTTTGGGAGTTCTTCAGTGCCCTCCATTTCAGTCCTTGGCTACTATTCCTCTATGTCTGTTGACGTGGAAAATGGCCTTTCTCCTGGCGATCGTGTCCGTTCACCGTGTTGTGGAGTTACATGCACTGTCCTGTAAACCAACTTTTTTGGTGTTTCACAAGGACAAGGCGGGGGTTCACACTTCTCAGGAGTTTCTTCCAAAGGTGGTTTCTGAGTTCCACATCAATCAGGAGATTGTGGTACCTTCGTTCTGCCTTGACCCCACCTCTGACAAGGAGAGGGATCTCCACTTGTTGGATGTGGTGTGTTGTCTCAGGTTTTATGTCCATCGCACTATCAGGCAATCTGACGCACTGTTCGTCATTCCTGAGGGTCCCAGGGCAGGAAGACCTGCATCCAAAGTGTCTATTGCTTCTTGGATTAGGTTCACTATTCGCAAGTCTTACGAGCTGAGTAGGAATCCTGTCCCCTTTCTGGTCACAGCTCATTCTACATGATCTATTGGGACTTCTTGGGCTTACAAGAATCAGGTCTCTGCTGATCAGTTTTGCATGGCTGCCACTTGGTCGTCTGTGCACACCTTTTCGAAACTCTACCATGTTGATGTGCTGGCATCAGCTGACGCCAGCTTTGGGAGAAAGATCCTTGAGGCAGTCTTGCCTGTCTAGGATCTTCTTCGGTTCTTGGTGCTTCCTTCACTTTTGAGCCCTGTTGGCTCTAGTTCAGTGTGCTGTGTAACAGTTTGGGGTGTTGTTACCCTGTTCATTGTCCGTTGACACTTCATTGTTTTGTTGGGCTATCTCTGATCTGATAATTCATATCTGCTCTGGTGAGTTTGGGGGCCTTGCGCCTGGTCCTTGCCTTACTTCCCGTCTCTGGGAAACTCTGTGGTTGGACATCCCAAAGTTACCAGTAACCTGTATTGGACGACAGACAAAAGAGGATTTTAGTCTTACTTGTTAAATCCTTTTCTCTTAGTCCATACAGGTTATTGGTCTCCCACCCTGTCAAGGGACCATACTTGGCTCTCCTGTGGCAGAACATGGGGGTCCTTCAGGGTCATGCTCACAGGAGTCTTCTTTGTCTTCTTTCCCTTCCACTATCTAGTCAATAGTTAGTTTCTCAAATCTTTCTGGAGATGGTTGGCTAGCTGCAGCTAAGGAGGGAAGGTAGGCTACACCCCCTGAATACAATTCTAGAATTGTTCCTGCCTACAATTAAAGGGGTGGATCACCTACCCAAAGTTACCAGTAACCTGTATGGACTAAGAGAAAAGGTTTTAACGGGTAAGACTAAAATCCTCTTATTAATGATCTAGAAGTGGGAATTGAAAGTATATTCTCAGTCTTTGCTGATGACACTAAGCTGTGCAAGGAAATACATACAGGTCTAGATGTTTTTTCTCTGCAGAAGGATTTTTGATAAACTGAGTGAATGGTCAGAAAAGTGTCGGATAACATTTAATGTAGGTAAATGTAAGGTTATGCATTTAGGCTGTAGAAACAAACATGCTACTTATGCTCCAAATGGGAAAAAGCATGGGTAATCCTCATTTGAGAAAGATTTAGGAGTGCTGATAGACGATAAACTTCACAGCAGTGTGCAGAGTCACTCGGCTGCTGCAAGAGCAAATAGGGTACTAGCCTGCATAAAAAGAGGTGTATATGCAAGGGACACTAATATTATTCTACCGCTATATAAATCCTTGGTTAGACGTCATGAGTACAGCTTTGGGCACCAGTTCTTAAAAAAGACGTTGAACTGGAAAAAGTGCAGAGACGTGCAACAAAACTGATAAAGGGATTGGAGGATCTGAGTTATAAAGAGAGACTAGCCAAAATGGGTTTGTTTACATTAGACAACAGATGTCTAAGGGTTGATATGATTATCATTTACAAATATATTTAAGGTCAATGCAAAGAACTGTCCAATTAATTATTTACTCAAAGAGCTAAGCTAGGAACAATATGTCATCCATTTAGACTAGAGAAAAGGCGCTTTTCACTAAAACAAAGACAGGGATTTTTTACAGTAAGGGTGGTAAAGCTATGGAATTCATTGACTTGGGATTTTGTACTTGCAGATATTGTAACTGCTTTCAAAAAAGCAATGTATGCCTATCTAGCACAGAACAATATTGAGAATTATGACAGATGGCTTCATTGCAGATAGGTTGTTGATGCAGGGAATTACCTGACTGTCATTTGGAGTCAGGAAGGATTTTTTTACCCACTTGGGGTTAAATTGTAAATGACTTCAGGGTTTTTTGTCATTTTGTTTTTGCCTTCCTATGGATCAACAGGGTTATTTAGGCATGGGCTGGACTTGATGGACGCATGTCTTTTTTCAGCCTCGTCAGCTATGTTGCTGTGTATGAGTTTTGCTCATGGCATACCAAACAGATTGCTTTGCTCATTGTTATGTGCAAGGCTGGCAGCTATAAGACTGGAGCCCTAACACTCTATGAGAGAATAGATTCGGTGTGGAATTTCATGTTATTACATTTGCTAACGTATTGGATTTATGAACGTTTGCTACTATAACAATAGGCCTATTTTTAACCTGTATTCTTAATCCAGAGGTAGTCAATATTTGGACCTTCACCTGGTGGAAGTCCAAAGACTGACTGTCCATGTGACTGACTGTCCCTATCTTAACCCTTTTCTTTATTGCTGTGTCTGTTTTACTTGTATGAACTGGATTGTTATATCAATAACTCTAAGGTTCTGTTCCAGGAATTGTAAATTGGAAGTGTGTATGCAGTTGGCACCCACATATTTTCTTCATGTTTATCTCTCTCATTAATCCCTTGGTTCCTAGACAGGTCTCCAATGTATTAATCCAAAGGGTTATCTCACTGCAAAACAAAAATCCTTTTTTTCATATTAGTAATTTAACCCTTTAAGGACCAGAGGGGTGTGTAATGTATTGCTTTGGAATGCATTGAACACCCCTCTGGTCTTTAAGAGGTGAAACCCTCAAGACCCTGATGAATAGTGTGTGTTGTAGTTTACAAACTTATGAATGCAAGCCAGACTGCAGTATGCATAAAATTCAACTGTATAGCAGTTTTGGGAGACAAAAAAATAGCATCATACATTTTATTTTTGTTTGTTTGTTTGTTTTGCTTTTTATATTTTGGTGCATTTGTTTTGTCCATGAATTGCTATATTTTGTATATATACATATGATCATGAATTATTCATTCAATCCCATTATTGTTTTTGTGTGTTGTACAGTAAACCTATGGGGCAATGGAATTGAACAACCAGTAGATCAATCCTTTTCTTCAACACTGAGCTATAAATAAGGTCCAAGTCCTCAAAATGTGGGTCTCTGGACAGGATTGAGGCCAGTTCATTTTATCTGCCTCAAATTTTTGAACATGGCAGCATGACATTTATGCCTGCAAGTATATATTGTTATTACTGGTGTCCTGCAAACACATTATTTGCCTGACTACCACTTCTACAAGTTATTGCTATTTGAACACACTTTGATTACATTATCCAACACACCCTCTTATACATCTGTAAGTGCCACCATCACCTCATTCCCCTGTAAACACACATAAATTACTCATTTACCTACTCCCATATGTAACTGCTTATGCCACTTTCCACTCACACCTCTCCCTGTCATCATCAGCCCCACATCTTCTCTCCCTGCCAGCATCAATCCGACACACAGCTGTCTCTTCCATCATCACCCCCACTCTAGGGTGACCACGGGTCCCGGAACGTCCGGGACTGTCCCTTATTTCAGGGCTATGTCCCGCGTCCCGGGTCCCCTTCAACCGGGACAATGAAGTGTCCCGGAATGAAGGCAAGCCGCCCTGGATGTCAGCCTGCAAGCGGTGTGTCACATCATGGACGCCACTCGCGGCGTCCATGATATGACACACCGCTTGCAGGCTGACATCCAGGGCGGCAATGCAGCTTACCTGGAGGCAAGCGCTCTAGTAATACAGAGCGCTGGGAGATGACATCACTCCCAGCGCTCTGCATTACTGGCCATACCGCGCGGGAGCTTCAGCTCTGTGCCGGAGGAGGCACAGAGCACATTCTACGCCGCTAGACCACCAGGGACTTAAGGTATGACGGGGCAACTAGGGTGACCACGTCCCGGAATGGCAGAAGGGAAATGTGGTCACCCTACCCCACTCACACCTGTTACTGCCATCATCACACACACACATTTCTCCCTTTCATATTCAGCCCACACACCTCTCCCTTTCATCATCATTCCCTGCTCTTGTTAGTTTCACACACATCTAACACTGTCATCATCAGCCTTACACACACCTGTCCTCCCCATCCCCACACACCTGACTATCATCATCAGCCTCTCACACACACCTACACAGGGAGTATCGGACCCTTGTAGAAGTCGAGGCTGCAGGACCGTTACCCTCCATTTACAGTGTGAAAGTTTATTATATTTCTTCTTGATCCGTATTAGCAGCTGAGGCGCCTCTGAATTCTTGCTTATTACACATCTATCCCTGTTATCATCCGTCTCACACAAATCTGTCCTTGCCATCATCATCTCCACCCACCTTCACTTTAATCATCAGCACCACACAAACCTTTCCCTGTCCTTCTCAGCCTCATGCACACATTCTCCTGTCTTCATCATCCCCACACACCTATCCTTATCTTCATCAGCCCCACACACCAGTCCTGTCACCATCAGCCCCACACACACACACACACACACACACCTGTCCTTGCCCTCTCAACCTCACACATCTGTCCCTGTCTTCATCAGCCTCATACCTGTCCCTGTCCACTGCCATCATCAGACCGACAAATAGACTTGTCCCTGTCCCCAACTGCTCCACACACCCCAGTCACCCAAAATTCATGTATCATTTACACTGTTACCTTGTGCACTCACTTATCACTACCAGGGTTATACCTATTATCATACATACTACGCATCATTTCACTCCTTCTTTAGCCTAATAAAGTCTCCTACATATGTCTTTTCCCATGATACCACCCACACGTCTGTTCTCCTCACCCCATACATACCTGTCACTACAACAATCACTTTCTGCTCACTCAACTGTTGTGGCTCTTTCAACTGCTAATCCATCTGGTTATTTTATTTCCAAACTAGATGCTCTCCCACCTGCCCCTCCATTACAGCCCGATACAAGCTTATTCACATAAACTGACAAATGTACTGGAAGAAGAGAGTATTGTGTTGTGTTCCAACTCCCCAGAAGCATACCGTTCCGTGTCAGATTTCTGTAAATGAGCTATCCAGTTGACATTACTTAAAACATTTAATTAACTTACTAAAATCCATAATTATCCATTAATTTATTTCTAGAATCGCATTTGCCGTACCATTAAAAATGGATTCTAACATGTATTACAAGCTATAATAGGAACTTACTGTGCAGTTAGATACTTCTGTTTACATTTGTGCTTTAATGTCTTTGGTAAAAGCATATCTTATGCTATTAACTCAAAAAATTCCAGTTTAAGACCAGAACAATGCTTATTCTGTTGTTTACTAGAGTACATATTATACATTGTTCTTGGGCATAGAGGAACGATAATCATCTGATGTTTACTACAGTGCTGGTTAGGAGAATGTATACTAGTGGTATCTCAAGAATCTATCCTCTTCCGTTAAGATCCTGTTCCAAGCCAGTCTAATGCATTATACTAGTGAACAGGGATTCTGTGTTCAGAATTGCCGAGAAACGCTTCTCATTTAGGTCTTGATTTAATATACCTTGGTAAAACTGTCGGTAGGGCAAAAAAAGGATACCAAACGGTACACACACACAGTGGTACCATCGGAATCCAATAGCCTACCAACAAGAATCACGATGAGTGTTGGACCACAGTATCCAACATATGGCCCAACATTTGTTGTGTGTTTTTTGTTCCCAAAACTCACTCTAAATAGGAAAACAGCTATCATCTTCATCTGTGATCTTCTTTCTTTGTATCTTTTTATCTATCTTACTTCTTGTTAGTCTCCCCAAAATATTGTGCCTCCCAGCAAAAAGAAATAAAATATAAAATCATCATTGCCTCATAAATTAAAGTACTTAGTAACTATACTCTAGCGCTGGTGGCGGCAGCAGGAAAGCAGATGGAAAATCCCCCCCCCCCATATACCTCTCAAGCCATTGCCCATGCCACACTGTGGGAAATTTGAACAGAGACTAGCTTTTTTACGGCCAGTCTCTGTTCAAAATGGTTCCCATGCTTCCATTGACTGGGAGGCGGTGGCAGAATATTATTGAGCACATTAATTTATGAGGAATAAAAAAATGTATATTTTATTGATGGGGGTCAAAGGGGACCCTTTAGACCATCCAGGATTAAAACAGTAGAACTCACATCTAGTCCAAAACAACTACTAATTTATTGAAGGGATAAGGGACATTTTATAGCAAAACCAAAGACAATACACAATGGTAGTATAGACAGAGGACACAATGGAAAAATACGGGGAACAATGGTGTGTATGTGTGTGCTTAGAACAATGGAACTGGGGACATCATGAAATGGAGCGTTATACAGCAAAGGGACTTGATTTAATTTTGCCTCTCCAATCCCCAGCCAACAGGAGTTGGATCGACAAGAGAGAGGCGACCAATCAGGAGAGCACCTCCCTGTTCAGCAACATAACATACAGAAACCACAGATGTTACGTACTGTGCAGGGAGACACCTACTGGTCGAACTTAGAATTACATTGCAGAGGCATACATGACATAGTTTCCCCACGGAATGGTAGGCGACCATTCAGAAGGCTGCCTACATTCTACCATCTGGTAAGCAGACAATCAGAAAGCTGTCTACTTTCTAATATGAACAGCATGGAATTTAACATGCCATGCCGCATTTCTGTTACTACCCAGCCACCAGGAGCTGGGTTTTCCATGCATGTCATCCAGTCTTTGGAGATCATTCTGCTGGCACTTACAAATGCCCATAGTAATAACCTATGGTCTGTTACAATTACAGATGAAGACCACTGTACATCAGGATTACAGATAAGTGTTTATTTTCATGGGATTTTGTTATCTTTAGGGGTTTTAAGCAGTTTCAGTGAGGTGCAACACTCTGCAATGCATTTCTTACTTTACTGGCACTCAAAGGCTTAAAGGGATAGTAATACTTCATTTTAACTTTATTTTATTTTGAAACCTTTATGGTTTAAGAGATATTCACAAACAAAGTATCCCCCCCCTGTTCAACCAGATCAGAAGGGAGATGCCCAGGTAGACTGCAGAGAGGGACAATCTTCAATTAAGATAACGGAAAAAGCTGAAAAACTTGTCAAGGGGGGAAGGGCTTTCATTGTTTTCATACAAAGAAAACTGTCCCCTTCTGTTATCTGTACTGTCATACAACCAGACTCACATCTGAGAAGAGATGGCTTACACTAGGTAAAAGGGGCGGGGAGGGGAACTTTGCTTGTGAATATCTCATAAACCATAAAGGTTTGAGAGATAAGGCTTATATCATTCTTCATGTTTTTTTAATGCCTACAAAATAAAATAAAGTTAAAACGAAGTATTACTATCCCTTTAAAAAAAATTTTACATTACACACATTTTTTCAGATGGATTGATATGGGGCTTAGGGCCCTATATCAATAGATCCACTGGTCACTTAGCTTTTTCTCTTAGATTTTTTCCATTTCAATTCCAGTGTTGGTGGTTTTAAACAAGTGTTAGGGACTCAGCACCTGCTTTTTTTGTAGTTGCAGATCTTTGGCGATAAAATGAGGTCCCTTAACGCATGTTACCACCCAACACATGGAACTGAATCAAAAATTCAACATCTTTGTTATTGCTTCCAGTGGGAACATTGCTTACTTTGGTAGTTTGTCACTGCACAGGTTACTGGATGGCTTACTTTGCTTGAAATACTATCAGCTGAGTTTTTTTTTGTTTTGTTTTAAAGGTGGGAATTGAATTGAGCTCCTAGATAGATGCCCAACAGCTATTTTAATGCATCTTCTGAATCCCTTATATAGAAAGGTAACATGGTCACAAAATATACTCTCAATATACAGTAATATGCAAAACTTTTAGGCAGGTGTGAAAAAATGCTGTAAAGTAAGAATTCTTTCAAAAACAGAAATATTAATAGCTTGTATTCATCAATTAACAAAATGCATAGTGAGTGAACAGAAGAAAAATCTAAATCTAATCAATATTTGGTGTGACCACCCTTTGCCTTCAAAACAGCTTCAGTTTTTCTAGGTACACGTGAACAAAGTCAGGGATATTTGTAGGCATATAGTCAGATGTATGATTAAAGAATTATACCAAAGAGGTGCTAATTATCTTCAATTTAATATGCAGGTTGAAACACAATCATTAACTGAAACAGATATAGCTGTGTAGGAGGAATAAAACTGGGTGAGGAACAGACAAACTCTGCTAACAAGGTGAGGTTGCTGAAGACAGATTAATGTCAAAAATTCATATACCAAGACTAAGCACAGCAACAAGACACAAGGTAGATTTGCTGCATCAGCAAGCTCTCTCCCAGGCAGAAATTTCAAGGCAGACTGGGGTTTCCAGATGTGCTGTCCAAGCTCTTTTGAAGAAGCACAAATAACCGGGCAACGTTGAGGACCGTAGACACAGTGGTCGGCCAAGGGAACTTTGTGCAGCAGAAGAAAGACACATCATGCTTACTTCCCTTCACAATCGGAAGATGTCTGGCAGTGCCATCAGCTCAGAATTGGCATAAAACAGTGGGAGCCTAGTATGCCCATCTACTGGTCAGAAGTGGTCTTCATGGAAGACTTGTGGGCAAAAAACCATACCTCCCACGTGGAAACAAGGCCAAGAGACTGAACTATGCACTAAAACACAGGAACTGGGTGCAGAAAAATAGCAGCATGTGCTCTGGACTGATGAGTCAAAATTTGAAATATTTGGCTGTAGCAGAAGACAGTTTGTTTGCCAAAGGGCTGGAGAGTGTCTGCAGGCAACAGTGAAGCATGATGGAGGTTCCTAATAAATTTGAGGCTGCATTTCTGCAAATGGAGTTGGACATTTGGTCAAAATGAATGGCATAGTAAATGCTGAGAATTCTAGGAAGATACTTATCCATCATGCAATACCATCAGGGAGGCATCTGATTGGCTCCAAATTTATTCTGCAGCATGACAATGACCCAAAACATACAGCCAAAGTCATTAAAAACTATCTTCAGCGTAAAGAAGAACAAGGAGACCTAAAAGTGATGGTATGGCCCCCACAGAGCCCAGATCTCAACACCATTGAGTCTATCTGGGATTGCATAAAGAGAGAGAATCAACTGAGGCTGCCTAAATCCACAGAAGAACTGTGGTTAGTTCTCCAGGATGTTTGGAACAACCTACCTTCCTTAACAAACTGTGTGTGCAAGTGTACCTAGATGAATTGATGCTGTTTTGAAGGCAATGGGGGGCACACCAAATATTGATTTTATTTACATTTTTCTTCTGTTCACTCACTATGCATTTTGTTACATAAGTAGTTTAAGTTGAGAAAAAGACTTCCATCCGTCAAGTTCAACCCTTTTCCTATTCTTGTTAACTGATGTTGATCCAGAAGATGCAAGAAACCCTTTATTCAGCAATTTCAAATTCTGTTTTGATTGTGAGGAAAAGTCCTTCTTGACTCCAAATGGCAATCAGATTTATTTTTGTATCAACAAGCACTATACATCACTCTCTATGTTCTACTCTTTTAAAAAAAGTATCCAGGCCATTTTTAAAGGCATCTAATTCATTCGATAGTACCACCTCTTCAGGTAGTGAATTCAATACCTTTATTGTCCTTACTGTAGAGAATCCTTTCCACTGTTGTTGACAAAATCTCCTGGTGAGTAGAAATTCAGCCCTGGTGGGTATGTTATGGCTTGCAGTGGCGAGTAACTTTTCATGTCTGGCTAGTAGCAAAGGACTTAAAGTTTTAAGCCCTGGTTAATGAAATGGTAAACAAAGTGAAACAAAGATACACAACTACAAAAAACATATTTTCTTGAGAACTAATCCTAATAAAAAAAAAGACTAATTCCCATATCTGCAAAGAAATTCCTAGGTCACATCTTAACTATTTTTAATTTTTATATAGAGAGCTAACGTTCTGTATCATATGTTTTGACACTCATTTCCTTCTGTTATTCAGAAACATACTATATTTATTTAGATATCCTTAGCAAAACCAGATCATCAATTATGCCAATCTAGGCTTTTTCCTAGGGCCCATGGCGATGTGAAGGACTCTGGTTGCAACTGATGTGTCATAAACAGAGGCTCTGCTCTTGCTGCCACTAACTTGTGTCAGATGCTTTTTTTGTTGTTGAAAGAGAACAGCATCAGCTAGTTGCTCCCACTTCCATTAGAGCCACAATAGAAGTAACTGCTAGCATAACTGTGTCAGAATCACTGGATCAAGGGATGTGGGGCCCCAAATTGGTACGTTGGCTAGGATCCTATGGTGCCTTAATCCATCTCTGTTCCTTAGTAATAGATATCAACCATTTTGTTTGTCAAGAAATGCAGATTTTTATTATCTATTTTTTTATGAATTATTTGGTTTGGAGGCTACAGTTATAAGTGAATCTGATGAGTTTCTGAGCAATCAGAAAACACATTTGGCAGTTCTTTGCTTATACAGTTGTCTGGTTGTTGGCAAGATGATATCAGCTGGTCCCTGGATAGGACTTAGACTGCTCTAGCTGGTAGATTGTGCTAACATAACAAATATGAAGAAGAGTTTTCTGGGAATTACTTTCAGAAGCTTATTTGGACTTGTGAGAAAAAACAGTCACTTTCAATCCCCAAGCACATTACAGTTTCCCGAACATCAATTTGGTTTATGATTCAAGGATAAGATTTCTTTAAGCAATTCTATTGCATTCTGAACATAGTTTCCTTTAACGCAATGGTAGTCAATCTTTGATCTTCCAGCTGTTGAAGACTACAGCCTCCATCATCCTTAACCAGCCAGCCTCTAGTTGGCATACCTGGGAACACTCTGGATCGGACCTGGAGACTCAATTTTCTATTACTCCAGAGACGGAGGTGCTTTTTCCGGCTGGGTGAGTTCCCTGGTAACCCCACCCACTTCCTACCCTGTTCTTCCCACTTTAGGAGCAAAACCTTCCTCATTTCCATAAATTAAGCCCCACCCACATTATGATGCAATTTGGATACACCAGCACCAGCCCACATTAGTACTTCGGGGGCTGGGAGTTGTAGTTTCCAACACATGAGATCCAAAGATTGAGTGCTTTTCCTTTAATCATTTGAGGGTAAGAGTGAAGTAAATGTGATGCAGTAAAACACCCCCCTGGTCCCTAAAGCTGGCTCTCCAGGTTTGGTTTTATGAGAACCCCATCATCCTTATACAATTAGGTGAGGATGTTGGAAGCTGTAGTCCAACACCAGTTAAAGAACCAGGCACAGTTTGCTAACCGATGATTCAGATATAGGAACTGCTATTTGGATAAATGACAGATTTGGTGAGTGACAGATGTTATGGATGAAGGCAAATGATAGAGGTTGTGAAGCAACCAACTACACTGTAGGGGACAAATAAAAGAACCCCTATGTTATTAATTTAAATGTCAATTACAACCCTTTCAGCACTAGAAAGGTCCCCAACACATCGCTTCATAATGTGTTAGAAAGGTCTTTAGCATTAAATATGGTTAGTTTGCCCCAGAATTGCTCTTCTGGGTCACTGTACATAATGCCCAAAGATCAAGAGGATAACATGATTTTGAGGGGCATATTTATAAATAATTTGCAAAAATGGCACAAAATAAAAAACATTTTTAATACAGCTAATGCATTTGCTTATACTATTAATATATGTCACATTTCAAAAATAGTAATTTAAAATTAGCAAATGTGACTGCTTTGCCATTATTGGTTTTTAGATGCAATTCGTCCTTTTTTGTCCTTATATATTATTGTTAAAAAGTTAGCAAATGATTTACTTCTATTACAAGTGTTACTGAGATTAATATCTTTACCCTAATTTGTTCTGATACATCTGTTCTATTATTCATAATTATCATTTTTGGGGGATTATACACACGTATGCTGATTAGCAAATCATTTATGAATAGGGCCCTCTAAGGGTAGATTTAAAGCCAGCTGTTATCATAGCTGGTAGGGCCAAAGTGAATACCGGCTGTTAAACTAACATGTTTAGCGTGGTATTTAAAGCCCCTACCAGCTAGAACTCCAAAGGACTTTAAGCCACAAAAACAGTCTTGTGGCTGAACGTCCGTTTTGTGCGTTTAGTTCCCAAAATGCAGCTAAAAGCAGCGATATTGGGAACAGAACAGTGAAAAACAATTAACTATCGGTGCTTGACATACTGCCAACCACCAATCGTTAACTGATCCATGTTACACTGTCCTTCTGTCTTCTCTTCTTACTTCTGCCTTCTCTACAGTCTTGTCTCCTCCCTGTAAAATAAAATAAATCTATTAAAATCAAGCATGAACGAATACATTCCAGAACACTTTGATTGGCAGAGGGGTATGCAACGCATTGCAAAGCAATGCATTGCGTACCTCACTGTCACTCAAAGGGTTCAATACTGGTGCTCCATATATATGCCTCCATGTAATGGCCCGAAGAATAAATGCCAGTGAATAAAAAAGCTCCACATATACATAAATCAATGCAATTGATTAATGCCCAAAATTTAACTTCGCTTTTAACTATGTGTCTCCACCGCTTGGAGTGGCCGCGGGGGCGGCAGAGACACAAATCTCCCACAATGCTTCTCTTCAGCTGTGTACAGGCCGATGCCCGTAACACACTGAGGATATTCGAAGTGAGCCTGCCTTTATATATGGGCAGGCTCACTTCAGTTGCCCTCACTGCCATTGGCTGAGATGTTCTTCACATCCCAGCCAATCAGATTCGAGCAGCTGTTCTTGAAAATGATTGGCTGGGATGTGAAGAACATGTGTACGCAGCGCTTTGAAATGTAAGGGTTTAAACAATTTAAGATTAAATAATCTTCTTGGTTTAGGACTAATTATACACAGACCAGGTAGCAAATTGTTAGCCCTTTGAGTACAAGAGGGGTACCAAGCAGTTAATTCATATTCTTATTTGCAGTAATTAAAGAAATGGCAAAATGTTATTTGTATGTTTTTTTTTATGAAAAAAAAAAGTATTGCAGGGCTTCTTCTGTTGAGTAAAAGGGGCAATGTCACTGTTGAGTGTTATTACACCTCAAACTAAACAACAAAACCATGTTTATTGTTTTTTTTTCCTGTCTTTGGAGAACATTTGTTTCCATAGAAATATATAGGTATTGTACCTCTTAGTGGTAATGTCTGAAAATTCTGAATTTTGATTTGCAAAAAAAGACACGTTCGAGCTGCAATTAGTTTTGAATGAAGCATTCTCCTACTGTGGGCATGTCCTTGCACTTTTCCTGCCGAGTAAATCAATATGTTTGTTTCTTGCTATTTTTTCTTTTCTTTTAATAAAAACACCATTACTACTAGTAATATAGACCACCCGTCAATAAACATTGTAATAACATTAAAAAAGAAACAAACATCAAAACAATAAAATTAATATTGGCTCTTGGGCAAATATATTATGTAAATATACTGATCGATAAACAAATAACACATAGCTCAGATTAGTTCATTTACTGAAGGGATACTTTCAAATACACCAGTAAATATGGTAGTTGTAGTAGACTTGTACTCAATCTTTTATCAATGAGAGAATAAAACATGAGCCATTCTGGCTATCAAATCCCATTATGTGTACCTGTGTAGTATGCTTATGTGAACATGTTAACCCTATCAGTGCCATATGGGTACGCAATGCATTGCAAAGCAATGTGTTGAGTACCCCTCTGGCACTGAAAGTGATAAAAGAAGAGGACACATCATTCCGGATACAAAAGCCGTTGCTGAGTGAGGGTAAGATCAACATTGTTCTTTACAGAAGGGCAATGGTTCTCAAACTTACATTGGTAGAACCCATTTGTTTCAAATGAAATCCCAGTGGAACCCTAACAATCAAGCATTATAACCCCTTAGATGCTAGTGTGGTCTCCAACATATGGATACGCTATTCATTGGAGAATTGTCTAGCACCCAAGAAGGTTTATATTGCATCAGTATCAAACTTATGAGAATTCTAGGTGATGTCAATAACTTAATACTAAATTAGAGGACTAAGTCTATTGGGCAATGGAGATCAAGTAATTGTATTGGGTAGAAGGGATTAGGTTATAGTGCTTTTTTTACACTAGAAGTCTAAAAAAATGAATTCCTCCATGTGTTCACTGGTATTCACAAAACCACATACACTGAGATCTCACCTCCAGCCATGATCCAGTGTCTGCCTTTACTGAAATTAGTTCTGTGGAACTTTTTGTTCTTCAGGGTACACTTGGGTTCCCCAGAACACTGAGAATCACTGTAATAGGAATTCACACTTGGTTAGGTGTTTCCTCTGCTTATCTGTTCCTGTGTCTATTAATTCATTTTTATAAGAATATGACAAGAGAAAAAAAGACTGTTCACCCTGTTCTCACTATTGTTATAGAAAACTGTACAATGGTGCTGACTTTCTTAAGTGTTTCTCTTGGGGATTTTATTTGCAGGTTTCGAGGGATGTTCTATGGTCCCTACCATCTACCCGCTGGAGACACTTCACAACTCACTGTCCCTCAAGCAGGTCAATGAGTTCTTGACCACTGTGTGTAAACAATTTGCTGATACGCATTCAAGAGGATCTGCAGGTAGAGTGCATCTAATGTACTTACCAATAATTAATTAACTCCATTATATTATTTTTTAATTGTACAAACTCTGTTCAGTCTATAAAGCAAATGCACTGGGGCATTTGGGCCGTATGCATAAAGAAAATGTAGAATAATTCTTGGTCAAACCAACTATACCAGAGGAGACATAAAAACCTGTGAAAACCTATGTAACATTCAGTGGGCTATGTACCCCTCTGGCACTCAAAGGGTTAAATCCCTATTTAAATCAGCATCTATTTTATTTATGTACAGTAATGCAACTGGTTTGCTCCAGAATTGCTCCACTTTTATTTTCAGCATAAGGCCCTAAAAATGGTCAATGTGGTGAATGTATGAATTTGCCAGGGCAGTTCCACTGTAGTTAACTTCTACCCTGAATCACAACCTCTGGCATTATACACTATAGAGTATGATCACTGTAGTACATCCCTGCAGCCAGTCTCCTCCAGTATTTGTACTTTGATACCTGCAAGCCTCTTACACCGCTCCTCGAGCATACTCATGGAATAGCATAAGTTCACACAATTTCCTCCATGCCTTGTTTATTACAACACTCCATTAAGCAAGGCTTAGAGGAAAGGAACACCCCAAAACACCCATAATCTGTCCCAATATCCTCCCCTTAGCACAAGCTGGATTAAGGGGAGGACTGTGGGCTTAGTAGATTGATATTATGTGAGCAAAGGGCCTGAAAAACAATCCCAGAACTCCATTTAGTGCTGAACTGTCATTGTACATTCACCCAATGTGTCAAAGACCTAGTATTAAAATCTATTAACCCTTTGAGTTCCAGAGGAGTACACTGCGTACCCCTCTGGCACTCAAAGGGTTAACATGGGCCTTTACCCTAAGGTCATTTTAAAGGGGTCTTAGAATAAAAATATTCAAAAATGTCTTACTAAATAGAGCATTTGGGGGCTTATCTTTTAACACTCCTAATGTGCTTTACATACTTAATTTTTATATTTTCACCATTTTCTGACTCTCTCTATGGACTCTGGAGTTGGCCGTAGCCTAAATACAGTGATGATTAAAGGGGAACTATCACCTATCATCTATATAGAGTGACTAGGATAACTGTGTAATTTTTTTTTTTTTTTTTTTACGTGATTTCGCTAAAATGTAATGTTTAAAAATGATATGTTCCCCTCCAAACAGACTGCGGGTACAGCTCTGAACCACAGTGTGTCACACTTCCTCTGCTCCCCTTCCATGCAGAGTCTTGATCCAGCATTCTTCAATGATGGAAGATTTCTCCTTGTAAGCTGGATCACTCTCTAGCCAATGAGAACGCTCCAGCTTGCAAGGAGAAATCCTCCGTCATCAGAGGAGGCTGGATCAAGACGCTGCATGGAAGGGGAGCAGAGGAAGTGCGATAGACTGTGGTGCAGAGCTGTGCCTGCGGTGTGCCTGGAAGGGAACATATCATTTTTAAACATTAAATTATTGAATTGTAGCCAAACCACGATTTATAAAAAAAAAAAAAAATTACACAGTTGTTCATGATAGTCGCTCTATTTAGTAACTTATTAGCCTAACTTGTATAGGGGTGTTTCCCCTTTAATCTAACACATTTAAACACCAGGTGTGAGGATGCTTAACCCTTTGAGTGCCAGAGGGGTATGCAATGCATTGCATACCCCTCTGGCACTCAAAGGGTTAAAACTAGCAGATATACAAGTGCTGAACTAGTTGCAGACTACTGATGCCGCTGTACACTCATGATTGTACTTGACGGTGTGTGTGTGTGGTGTAATGTTGTTTTAATCACGTTTGGTGATATTGTTTCAGATACAATGATGAGAGGAATGTGATACACAAATTTTTGATTTTTCTGAGACACACTAGGCTACAGCAACCTGCCCAGATATTAAGGACCGGTGATAGTCCTCGTCCTGGCACATCATGGGATGCTGATACCGCAGCGAGACCACACACCGCACTGCCATCTCAGAATGCAGTGATGTACCAGCATGACAACTAAGGGACAGAGATAGATAACTTTTGCATAGGAGTTCCCTGCCATTTTGCCCAGAATATAGTTCTTTTTACTACCTAATAGCGATTATATTCCACATATTAATTAGGAACTGTATTTGGTTTGTTTGATAAATATTTCCTCTAAACTTGTTACTCTAATGGAGCCAATATCACCTATATATATTTTAATTGTTTTTTATTCTTTTTTTTTTGTTTTATTTAAATAAAGGTTATGATTGCACATTTCCACTTAGTGTCCTAATATGCATCTATAAAGTCCCTTTTTTATTTTTCTCAAGTATGATAAATAATAATTAGATACAGATGCACAGAAACACTTTAAATAATTGTAATAACTGGCTACTGTAAGTGACTTTAAGTCTGTGTTCTAGCTCTATATTTTTTCTTATATATGTTTTCTTCTATATAATATATTAACCCTTTGAGTGCCAGAAAGGTGCCCATCTCATTGTGTTGCAATGCGTTGTATATACCTCTCAGGCACTGAAAGGGTTAGCACTATTAACTCCCATATTTACTAATACTTAAGCCTTTGAGTGCTAGACCAGTGTGCAACACATTGCTTTGCCATAACACTGAAATTGGTTAGGTAAGTATGAAAGATTGGGCGAGATAATGTAAGGATAAGACAGGGGGTCCCTCGCACTGCTGGACATCATTTGCATAATATGTACATCTAACTCAAAAACTATATTTTAAAGTGGAACTAACACAGCAATATCAGTGCCCCCAATTAATTCTTAGTATAGCGGTAAGCTTTGAAATCCTGTTATAATCTTTATTAAGTGCTGGCATTTTTTAGAAATGTAAGTTCTTATGAGACTCACTGCCAGATGACCGTGCAGACATCTTGACCAAGAGGGTCTGTGTGTCTGAGCTGTTCGTGCCTGTCTCCTCACTGATTTGGCAAATAACCAAAGGGGGAGTTGCATTGTACCGCACGGTACAGACTGGGATGGACAATGCAGGAGCACATATCCCTCTTTGGGAAGATGTCGTCTGGCTGAGAGTCTCATAAGAACTTATATTTATAAATAAAGATTATAACAGGATTTCAATGCTTACCGCTATACTAAGAATTCATTGGGAGGCACTTATATCTCAGTGATAGTTCTGCTATAAATATTCTAATTCGGCATAACATCTTTCCAAACACTTGCATTTTAAATATGATCTATACCACAGCAGATGTTGGGCAGTATTCCTAAAATACATACATTTTAGAGATATGCCACAGCATTAAAATGATTTAAATTTTCAACACTAATCAACAAGATATCTAATAATTATGTGTATGTGTGCTAAAACCAAAACTTCAGAACATTTGATGCTAAAATTTATAAAAAGAGGTTCTATTTATAAATTCTGGCATTTGCTTTAACCTATGGGTAGCATCGTAATGTGATCTCTTATAGTGATGCCCAAACTGCTGACATGTTATTGTTTTCTGAGCATACAACTTTATTAACTCCCAGTATGTGCAATTCATCACGCTCTGTACAAGGTAACAGAGCTGCACTGGAAATGTTTCCTTTTCCTGTTAATAGGATTTACTGTCGCAGGAGCCTGTCTCAAAGCTTGATGACCTCTTCCATTTGTGGCATCCGATCAAGGTCAATGAAGTAGCAAAACACATAACATAGACTGCATTAAGCACTAAAATAGATTAAATTAATAGCAGTATGCAAAAATATTTTTTTACATAGCAATAAGAGGTTGAATAACTTGTAGAAATTACAAACAAAAAAAATTAGATAATTGCAGTGTCCCAGCATGGTTTGCTTTATTCCCATAAACATGTTACATTGAAAAAATATGCGGCCTAATATCTTTCTCAGATGTATTCTATAGGTTATTTAACCTCTTATTGCTTTGTCAGTTTAATCATTTTTGAGCATATCATTCTGGAGTGTTGCTGTACTGTACCAGAGCATTTACCCTTTATGTTAAAAAAGTATGTCTTTCATAAATGAAAAGTAATTCTTTAAACTACTTTTATATAAAACTTAAATGGTTATGGTAATATATGTGTGTAAAAACTTTATATATCTCCATAGAACTCTGGATTTCTGTAATTGTTCTCTGACCTTATCAAGAAGCTGTCAACTTGTTTATTTCAATAAAGATTCTAGGCTTGATTTGAAGAGCCGACGGCATATTTTCAAGCATGGTAATCGATTCAGTTTACCTGTGCTATGAAAAAATGCAGGCCAAAAAAACCCTGCCGGCTGCTAAAGTTAAATGTGTTTTAGCCCATACAAAATAAAAAAAATGCCACAAGATTCAATTCAATAGACTGCATTAGCCACTAAGATCCGATAAGGGACTCACTTTCTCACTGGAATTTAAGACCACTTTTTCTTTTGATTAAAGTTCCTTATTGAATCTTTAAACAGCCTACACAGCAATTGAAATGAAAAAAATAAACCCCAGTGGATGTATTGATATGGGGCCCTAAGTACCTAAACATGTGTCTAATGTTAGTAGAATTAACTCTGTGAGTGCCAGTGGGATATAATTACCCCACTGGCGCTCATAGGGTTAACACGACTAAGGTACAAAGCAACAGCGCCTGCAAAGTAACACTTATCATTAATCCTGATGTCCAGCGGAATCTTCAGCACCCTGGTTATCTACCGTCCATCTTCTTCCTTCTCCCTTCTTCTATCTTGTATTTTCCCGATCTTCTTTCTTCTTGTATCTTTTCATTAAACCTGTAAAAAAAAAAAAAAAAAAAAAAAGCAACAGATAGCCATCAGTATATTTTGATGAACATAACCCACACATCTATTCATAGTTTAACCCCCTAAGGACTCATGACGGTCCTGGACCATCATGGAATTCCGGGCTTCCCACGTGGCTGGAGAAAAAAAAAAATGCTCCGTGGTCCTTAAGTGACCGCCGTGTGCGTGCGCGGCCAGTCCTTAAGGGGTTAAGCTGTTGAGCGTCAGAGAGGTACGCAACGGTACCTCTCTGGTACTCAACGGGTTAAAGAATGCTTAGCTGTGTGGGTGATGTATTTAAAAAAATGCCTTAAATTCATGTTTTTCCACAAACATTTTTAATAAAAATATAAGGACTTTTTACCATTTCTCCACCGCTGTGTGTGACTGCAGAGGCAGTGGCAGAGAAAGTCAGTTGAAGCACCCCACCCCTGGTAACACACGAGCCAATGCCTGTTCTACAGTGAGGGAATTTGAACAGAGACTGCCTTTATATATGGTCAGCCTCTGTTTCAGTTCCCTCACATCAACTGGCTGGGAGGTGCATAAGCACACATCCCTGCCAATGGCTGTGAGGGAACTGGAATAGAGACTGCCCAAATATAAAGGCAGTCTCTGTTCAAATTCTCTCATTGTGGAACGGACATAGACCCTTGTGGTACCAGGGGTGGGGTGCTGCAACTGACCTTCGCCATCGCTGCCTCCGTGGCCTCACACAGCGACAGAGAATTGGTAAAAAGTCCTTATACTTTTATTAAAAATGTTTGTGTCAATAGATTAATTTATGGACACCAATGGACACCATTTTCAGTGTACATGAGGCATTTTATTAATACAACATCACCCACACATCTAAGCATTTTTTAACCCACTGAGTAACAGAGAGGTACCACTGTGTACTCCTCTGGCACTCAACGGGTTAAACTATGAATAAATGTGCGGGTTATGTTCATCAAAATATATTGATGGCTATCTGTTGTTTTTTTTACAGTTTTAATGAAAAGATACAAGAAGAAAGAACATCAGGAAATACAAGAGATAAGAAAGAAGAGGAGAAAAGAATTTAGATAGAAGAAGAAGGACAATGGATGACAGGGAAGTGTAACACAGATAAGTTAACGATCGGTGCTTGACAGTGTGTCGGGCACCAATCATTAGCTTTTTCCTTTGATGTTCCCATCATTGCCATTATTTAGTGAGCTTTGGGAACTTTACACACAAAACAGACGTTTGGCCACAAGACCTTTTCTGTAGCCTAAAGTTCATTGTGCTTTCAGCTGGTAGGGCCTTCGAATACCGACTTACACACTTTTGGCCCTACCTGCTGTTTTTACTGCACTTCTTTAAATCGAGCCCTCTATCTGGGACATCAACCAGAGCAACTACTTTATGATTAGCTTATGGCTAATCAACTACTACTTAGCTCTGTTTCTTCCCCCAAAAAACCCCACACGTTTCTAAATGGAATTTGTGATCAGTAACAGATAAAAGTAACCCTTTGAGTTCCAGAGTGCTAAGCAACTTCAATAAACCACATCACAAAACTGGTGTTGATGTTACCATGGGAAGGGAGTGAGCATATATATATTGCAGAGAAGTGAAGACTACAGAGGGAAACTGTAGTATGGACCATCTACATTTCTGTGAAGCTAAGTAAAGTTTTACACACTTATCTGTATTATTAAAGCCTGTTCTATAATATAGGAGCAGTTAATCATAAAGGAAAAATAACACTTTCTAATAAACCCTTACTGTAATCTGGGTAGAAATTCAAAATAGCCACTATGAAACAATTCTGTGGTCTCCAAAATGAATCATTCATTGTTAAAGGATATCATGTCAATTGGGGAAGACATGATTCTTTTTTGTAAGACTCCTCCAGTCTCCTCCCACTGATGACTTCCTTAGAAAACTTCAGTGGGAGGAGTTGAGTCCAGCAAAAAGAATCATGGCTGCCTCCATGGACATGACAACCACTATGAATTTAATATTAATATTGATAATCAGTCCAGTGAAAATGGATTCATGTGGCCATTAGGATTTTCTGCTCACATTTATGGAAGTGAGGGTTTATCTTTAGGAGGTGTTAGTGTTCCTTTAAGCACTACAGGTATTTTGTGAAGGGTAACTATAAAATGTGGACTGAAGTAGACTGTGCTGTGGAGTTGGCTGACCATTACTGTGTGTATCTTTTTTATAACAGTGGGATGTGATGCCAGTATTCCCAACCACACATCTGGAGATGCTTATCTACCACACAGAATCCTCTCCTCTTCCTCTCTTCCCCTTCGCCAGCGCTCAGAGAGACCTCCATGGTGTAAGTTTACTTTACTTGCTATTGTTGTTCATTACACCCATCAAAACATTACAAATTTAATTTCAGTAACTTGCCATTTGGCACATAGAGTGAAAACAATTGATTTAACTAAAGTGTTTTATTTTAATTAATTGGTCTCTGCCTTTTGGGTAGTGCAGTTCAGAGTTATACAGGACTGCTCTATGAACTGAAGAAAGCAAAATATAAGCATTTCTAAAGCAAAGCAACTGCACCACAGGGGGGCAATACAACTTTATACTGATTTAAATGTGGCGTTTAACCCCTATAATGCTAGAGAGTTCATGAACACCTTGCATAGCAATATGCTGGAGACCTCTATAGGAGTTAGGGGCCTAGATGCACTAAAGGTGGAAGAGGGCTATGAATGTCAATGTTCTGTCGGAGCAGTGTCGTAGGCATAGCCACAGTATTCACAAAGTGTCTATAACATCACTTCACCAGAACTCCGACAAAAAATTACCCACATCAACATCAATCCGACAAGCCTTCACCATGTCTGCTAATTTGTATTCATCAAATTGACAATTGCTCATTTACATATGGAAATAAAGCATAATCAGATACATTCGAATGCAAGGGGGTGTGTTCATATTATAATGTGACACTTTGACTCCTTTAGTAAACTCCGATACCAGCCTCTGCTATCGGAGTTCACAGTCTACACTTCACCTGCCTCAGGCTGTCATAGCTGGGATCTCCCTGTACTCTCCTATGGAGTAACCACAGGGAGAGCTATGACAGTCTGAACAGCATTCTCTGTGATTCCTTACCCAGCCAGTAGGGGAACACAGAGAAGGCTTTCAGCACCATGGACAGCACTGAATGCCATAGGGATGTGCATTGCTCACCCCTGTGACATTCAAAGGGTTACAATAAGTACACCAAGCACTACACAATGTCCCCTCCTTCGACATCACCCCCCCTTTAGTATGTCGACATATATTGAATATATTCGATATACTAACTCCATCCGACATTCACCTTATTGACTCATATATAGTAGTCGAACCTGTCTTTTATTCTACAATTAACCCTTTGAGTACCAGAGAGGTAGGAAAGCATTGCTTAGCATGTGTTTCTTACCCCTTTGGTATCCAAAGGGTTAACAGGCAAAATATGGACTGCATTCCTTGCCTGTATATGTGTGTGTGTTTAACATTTATTTTTATTAACTGTTTTCACATGAATAACATATACATTAGACCTCAAGGGGGGGTGTCATGACCCTTCATGACACCCCCCCAACATGAGGCCAACATTTGCACTGTAAGAACATAAAGCGCATATAGGCTATGTTCCATATAGCCTATATGCGCTTTAAAGTCAATATTTTACAATCAGACCTCAATGGGGGGCACCGGGACACCTCCTGATAGCCCCCCTACCATGTTTCGGCTATCCAAAAGGATAGCTGATCCATGGGGCGACCCCCAAAGGCATTTACAGCATTGTTGTTGCTGTCGGGAGAGTGATGCAAAAGTAGTAATCGCAACGGGGCAAAGGAGCTAGGTAAGTAGAAATGAATTAGATCTTACTTACAATTCCATTCCTGAAGCAGCCCTGCTCTCTGATCACTTAATCAGTCACCCGGTTTGACCCGGGTGACAGAATTAACTGATGGAACCACAGTTCTTTCATTCATTAATTCTTGACGCTGCCAGTGGCTGTAAAGCCGACAGCAACAAGAATGCTGTAAATGCCTTTGGGGGTCGCCCCATCTATCAGCTATCCTTTTGGATAGCTGATACATGGTTGGGGGGGGTTATCAGGAGGGGTCCTGGTGCCCCCCATTGAGGTCTGATTGTAAAATATCTGCTTTAGCTGATACATGGGGCGACCCCCAAAGGCATTTACAGCATTCTTGTTGCTGTCGAGAGAATGATGCAAAAGTAGTAATCGCAACGGGACAAAGGAGCTAGGTAAGTAGAAATGAATTAGATCTTACTTACAATTCCATTCCTGAAGCAGCCCTGCTCTCTGATCACTTAATCAGTCACCAGGTTTGACCCGGGTGACTGATTAACTGATGGGACCGCAGCGCTTTCATTCATTCATTCATTCTTGTCGCTGCCAGCGGCTGTAAAGCCGACAGCAACAAGAATGCTGTAAATGCCTTTGGGGGTCGCCCCATGTATCAGCTATCCTTTTGGATAGCTGATACATGGTAGGGGGGGTTATCAGGAGATGTCCCGGTGCCCCCCCTTGAGGTCTGATTGTAAAATATTGGCTTTAAAACGCATATAGGCTATGTGGAGCATAGCCTATATGCGCTTTATGTTCTTACAGTGCAAATGTTGGCCTCATATTGGGGGGGGGGTGTCATGAAGGGTCATGACATCCCCCATTGAGGTCTAATTTATATATTATTAATGTGAAAACAGTTGTTTAATAAAAATAAATGTTAAACACACACACATATACAGACAAGGAATGCAGTCTATACTTTGCCTGTTAACCCTTTGGGTACCAGAGAGGTAGATGTGTTTGAATCACTCTAACAATTCGATCTGCACACACACATCGACATATTCTCAAAAATTGTCAGATGGAAGGTGAGGGTTGGAAAAGGTCCCTATTAGCATACAGGATTTTCAAAGTGCTGTCAGTGTGGAAGGGATCTCCTCCCCTCACACATCACCAACACTACGACAATTCTGAAGAGCATTCTCTGTGTTTCCCTACCTAGCCAGTAGGGGAATACAGAGAAGGCTTTCAGCACCATGGATAGCACTGAATGCCATAGGGATGTGCATTGCTCACCCCTGTGGCATTCAAAGGGTTACAATAAATAGAAATAGTACACCAAGTACTACACAATGCCCCCCCTTCAACATCACCCCAACTTTTAGTATGTCGACATATATTCCACATTCTAACTGGTGCCGCCCATTGAGGTCTGATTGTAAAATATCTGCTTTAAAGCGCATATAGGCTATGTAGAACGTAGCCTATATGAGCATCATGTTTTTACAGTGCAAATGTCGGCCTCATGTTACTGGGGTGTCATGAGGGGTCATGACACCCCCCCCACTTGAGGTCTAATGTATATATAATTAATGTGAAAACAGTTGTTTAATAAAAATAAATGTTAAACATACATACGCACACACACACACATATACAGGCAACGTATGCAGTCCATACCTTGCCTGTTAACCCTTAGGGTACCAGAGGGATAGGAAACACATGCTAAGCAATGCTTTCCTACCTCTCTGGTACTCAGAGGGTTAATTGTCGAATACAAAACAGGTTTGACTACTATATGTAAGTGAATAAGATGAATGTCAGATGGGGTTAGAATGTGGAATATATGTTGATATACTAAAGGGTGATGCTGAAGGGGGGCATTGTGTAGTACTTGGTGTACTATTTCTATTTATTGTAACCCTTTGAATGTCACAGGGGTGAGCAATGCACATCCCTATGGCATTCAATGCTATCCATGGTGCTAAAAGCCTTCTCTGTATTCCCCTACTGGCTAGGTAGGGAAGCACAGAGAATGCTGTTCAGAATTGTCGTAGTGGTGGTGATGTGTGAGGGGAGGAGATCCCTTCCACACCAACAGCACTTCAAAAATACTGTATGCTAATAGGGACCTCTCCAACCTTCCCTTTCCATCTGACAAGTTTTTGAGACTCTGTCGATGTGTGTCCAGATTGAATTGTCAGAGTGATTCGAACACATCGACAATATCATACTGACACCACATCGACCTTTAGTGCATCTAGGCCAAGGTGTTAAAATCCCCATTTAAAATAATGAGGATTTGGGGAATTGTTTTTGTTTTGTTAGTTTGCTCTGCAATTTCTCAAGGCACGAAATCTAGTAAAAGCCAAAACTTGTCCTTTTGCTTAGAAAATGACTGCTGGAATTAAGTCCACCTGCATCCAGTGGAGGGCTGGCAACTTTTGACATGGGGGGCAAGTACAATCAAGTGACCCATTTCCTAGAACGCTGCAGCATCCCTTTGGATATTTTATAATTGGCATTAATGTTGTAATGTAGGGCTCACAGCTGTGATGGTGCTACATTACTGATATGGAGCTACACTAGTGATACCACAGAGCTTACACTTCCACGCACTGTCCACACTGTTGTCCACCTCCACACACTGTCCACACTGTATTCCACCTCCTCCACACACCGTCCACACTGTTGTCCACCACCTCCACACACTCTCCACACTATTGTCCACCACCTCCATACACTGTCCACACTGTTGTCCACCACCTCCACACTGTCCACATTTGTCCACCTCCACACACACACTGTCCACACTGTTGTCCACTTTCACACACTAGTCACACTGTTGTCCACCTCCACACACTATCCACACTGTTGTCCACCTCCACACACTATCAACACTGTTGTCCACCTCCACACACTGTCCACACGTTTGCCCATCTCCACACACTGTCCACACTGGTGTCCACCACCTCCACACACTGTCCACACTGTTGTCCACATCAACACTGTCCATACTGGTGTTGTCCATCTTCACATACTGTCCACACTGTTGTCCACCACCTACACACACTTGTCCACACTGTTATCCACCTCCACAAACTGTACACACTGTTGTCCTCCACCTCCATACTATCCACAATAGTGTTGTCCAGCACCTCCACACTGTCCACACTATTGTCCACCACCTTGACACACTGTCCACACTGTTGTCCACCACCTCCACACACACTGTCCACATTGTTGTCTACCACCTCTACATTGTTGTCTACCACCTCTGTCCACACTGTTGTCCACCTCCACACACACTGTCCACATTGTTGTCCACTTCCATAATGCCCCAACACACTGTTTACCTGTATCACTTTGTCCTGCAGCCCCCTGGCCTGTCGGTCCTGCAGCCCCCTGGTGTGGTGGTCCTTCATCCCCCTGGCGTAGCGGTCCTCAACCCTCATAACATAGTGGTGATGGTTGACTGTAAAGTTTTATGGCACACTGTGCGGTTCACCTATTTATATTGCCCCATGATTTTGTCATCACGCTCCCCTGCAGGCTGTAATGACATACTGCGCATGGTGCGCAGACCAGAAGGTTGCGTGCTGTAAGCACGAGCAGTGAAACCAGCTGATTGAAGTGTTCGTGTGTGTGTGTTACAGTCACAGGCAGCCGGTAAATGAGTGGGGCCGGGTGTGTGTCAGAGTAGGCTGTAATTAGCCTCATACTGGAATGGCCTCCAAATAAGTGCTGACTGGCCCTGCGCACTTGCATCTCCCGCTGCTTTACAGTAGCAATTGGGAGATGGTGAATGCCAGGCAGCATCCCACCTGCTGAAACTTAAGACCGGCCCCCCTGGCCAGCCCGCTCCTGCATGCATCTAATGCAATGATAAGATGCAGTGGACAATTACTTACATTACTTACAGATATTACTTTCACATCTGTTATCACCCAGCCCCACCTTTTCTTTGTTTATCTTGATGTGTTTTGATTGCATACTTAATCAAAAGTAGTGATAACATCAAAATGAACCCATTGGGTGCAAGAGGTGCCTCCAACACATTGCGTGCGTGATGTCTCTAGCATCCTAGGGCTTAAAGAAATCCACATTTACAGCATGTAAGCTAAAGAGATTCAGTCCTGGCACAAACAAACTGCATCATTTAACTCTTTGAGTGCCAGAGGGGTAAGCAACGCGTTGAGTATCCCTTTGGTACTCAAAGGGATAAGAGAGGTCTCCAATGTTTTGCTTTGCAAAGTGTTGGAGGCTTCTAACATTCAAGGATTTACAAGCCTATTTGGCAGTTTTATTTGTAAACTATGGTGTCATTCATTTACCACAGAATTGCACCTCTCTAACTTATTGAATACAAGCATTTACATTTGTAAATAGAGAGAAATTATACCTGTTTCTAAATCAAGATATGTATAACCTATATAGCAAAGCTAATATAAATTCAAATAAATCTCACCTTCATGGAAGGTTATGCACTAAGGTGTGATACAAACATGATACTGGTCTTTAAAACTTGAGATTATCTAAAATTTGCAGTGACCCTTCGTCTTCATTAGCCTTTTTCATGAAGAACACATTTAGTAAAACACAGAAACAGACTTGTACATCTCCATTCTATGAATAATTCCTAATTCTAATTTTCAGTGCTCTTAGAATTAACATTTGAGCTTATGCTATTTCATTGTATTGGTTCTAAAACCTTTTGCTGTGGTGCCACCCTTAAGTTTTAACCTTTGGAACATTGCTAATCAGAATATTTATCCCCTTGGTGCCAGGGGAAATAGACTTGTGCTGGTAGAGAAGTGAACTGGAATACACTACAGATGTTTGTACATAAGTAAAAGAGTAGGTTCAGAATTGTCATGCTTATGAATAGGCGCAGCAAATTGGCTATGCTGGTAGATTCATGCATTATCCTGCATATCTATATAAAATGTATTTGGAAGCTACTTGGTACCAGTGATTTAAGAATAAGCTACTAGGTTATATTTATCAGTAACTGTATCTGATAATTATTATATTTGCTTAGATTTAACTAGATTACAAAGTTTATGACAAGTTGCACTTTTTTATGTTTTAATCTTCTGAATGGTCACTGTTAAACACTAGAACCTCTTAGCCTTGTTCTCTTGTACGTCTTTAATTAAATTTGTTACATACGTTGATTTCCGAGGGGAAAACCTGGGATTCCACAGAATTCAATTTGAAAACTAGCTAGAAGGTACCAAATAACTTAAGAACAAATTATTATGCTACAATGTATCAGGTAGGTACCAGATAGCCAGATGGGACTAGATTACAATATTTAGTAAAAGAAATGTTTTGGTCTTCCAAATGTCAATTGGTAAATATCAGAACATAGAACACACTAATGACCACCTTTGTCTTGTTCCCCTGTCTGTCTTTATCAGATTTCTTATGTGAAAACCCTTATACGTCAGGGAATCTTGGGGTTCCACATAGCCCAGTTTGAGAGCCACTGCTCTACTGTCAGATGACTTGTGAATCACAAGCTCTTTCCTGTCTTGTTGCTTAATTGGGGTTGCTTATCATGATGGATGTAGATGTCTAGAAATAATGTTACCAGAGATAGTAGATATATCAAACATACTTTCAGGTTGGTAATTATATATATTTTCCAGCCATTAATAATAATAACAATCATTCTTTTATGATTTGTAGATAGCAGCGGACCTTCTAGCACAGTGTCCAGTGCAGGTCCATCTTCTCCAACCTCTACAGACCTTTCGGCACGTTTCAGTTTTAATGATAAAATATCTGTCAATGAGGATCAAAGAAAAAAAATAAACCTTGAGGAGATTCTCCAGCCACAACAACCAACAGGAGTGGACCACACCAACATCCAGGAAATAGATCCAGTCACTGCTCCAGAGGAGGGACCTCTATATGAGGATCCCACTTATTTCTTACAGCAACCATCTGGTGAAGCAGCTGCACCAAGACAGCAGTGCCCGGAAAGTGAGCTCTACTATGCCCTAGAACCACCTAGAGAAGCATCACTGCCAAATCAGGAACTAGCAAAGGGTGCACTTTCTGTCCAGAACATGAACAGCCACAGTAAAATATTTTCCAAAGAACAGTCACCTGTAGGAGAGCAAATGCTAACAGAGTTAACTCTGCCAGGCAAGGAAACCTCACTTTGAAGCCACAGATTTAAACAGGGAAAGACTATGGAAAAGTGGGATCTTTTACACTTTAAGTGCTTGGAAAGCAGTAGCTGACATGAGCAATGGTTTTCTCACACAGGTTGAATCGAATGCAGTAATGCATTTTCTGTCATGGAAAACATGCTTTTTATTACTTTTACTTACCAGTTTTATTCTATTGGCTGTTTCAGCAAAAACGTGGATTCTACAACAACAAATACTGAATACACAAGTCTTAGACAATTCACCTCCAGAATTTCTGCAGTGCTGTTCTCTTCTAAGGTTAAAGTTGTTTGAAGCCTTTGAGCATATGCTAATATACTGAATCAGCAAAAAAATAGAGAAGTGAAATTGTTTTAGTATTGAAAATGAAATGTGCTTATTGCCTAAAAATGGTAGGCGACTGTCTGAACCGGAGGCTGTGCAATTATGTCAGCTTTATAAACACAGAACAGTATTACAGTGGCTTTCTGCATCATCTTTTTCAGGTGGAACCTCTGTACATATAACTTGCTATTCTAGTTCTTCAACCACTTGAGTGCTGAGAAGTCTCCAGTGCATTGCTGAGCATCCACTCTTTAATCGCACTCAACTCTTAGCAGTTTTACTGTGTGTTGTAACTGAGAGGAGACTAAATATTTTTTTCATTGCACCCTTATTTAGTAAACCGCTTGAACTTGAATAATTGGGGGTCTTTTTACAGGTTAGTTAAAAATAAATAAATAACTAATTAAAGGAAAAGTCACACCTCCTGATAATAACCCCACTTACCTTGCTATGGCCAGAAAATCCTAATGGCCCCTATGGATTTTGTCCATGTGTCTTTGATCAAGAGATGACATCTTCAGTCAGTCCTGGATGTCTTGTCTGTGGAGGTGGACATGGCAGTTTGTGGCTAGGGCACAGGATCTTAAAATCTACTCATTACACACGGCTATGTTAACATTTTAAGGTCCAAAGATGTGTGCAACGTATTGCTGTGCAATGTGTTGTGCACACGTCTGGTCCTTCAATGATTAATTCACTCTGCCAGTAACTGTCATATCTGTTTCCATGGACATTACATCCAAGATTGACTGAAGAGGTTACCTTTTGAATAAAGGCATAAGATCAAAATTCATAGGTGTCATTTGAAACTTCTGGCCGTATAAGATAAATGGGGTGTTATTATTAGTAGATGTTAGTTCTCTTTTAAACCTTTGTTTTAATGTTCTGTATGATCATAGATCATATATGTAATGTGTGAGATTTTGGTTTTTAAGGCATTTGATATATCTGGCATTCTTTTCTGAATTCATTGTCTCTATTAATTAGTTGTCTGTCCAGCCAGACACACGTAATTACCAGCTTCTACACAAAGATATTAAAGATGATCCTTCAGCATGGAAACAAAGAGAAAGAGGCATACTACTCTCTTCAAACTACTGAACCTTTAGACTAACTTAAATGTCTTTTGTGGTACTGTGCATTGTAAAGAGGCTGAATAATAAGGAAAACTGGATATATTCTGGAATAAACCAAGTGTACTACAGGGGACCCAAAAAAACTGCAAAAAATATCCCAGTGATTTAAATGAGGCTCCTAAGATTCCTAGAGAGGTCTCCCAATCACTGTGAAGCAATGCATTGGAAACCTCTCTATCATTTAGTGACTTAAAGCCCTGTTTACATGAATTCCATTTTTTGTTCCCTATGGTGCAGTTGGTTTGTCCCAGAATTGTTCCAGTTCCTCTTACTAAATCATCCTAATAGACTATGAAGGGAGTAAGAGACTTGGTACAAAATAATCACTGCCCACACATTTGTCAGTTTGTTATTCAGTGAGATTTCTTGGTTATTTTTGTGATGCTATCAAGAGATATTTTGATATATTTCTCAGAACATAGACTACAGAGATGGAGTAGTTTTATTTGGTTAATCTTTGCATTTATCGGTTATATATTGTAAACATCCACTTCGGTATTTAAACTCTATTTAATTGCAGAAATCCAGCATTCTCTGACCATTCTGACTTTTTGCAGCAATGCAAGATGTATCCAGTCTCTTGATCTACTCATTTGTCTACAACCTTTATTTTGAACTGCAAAACAAAGAATGTGATATAGGTATTTGCAGAACTTTCACTAATAAGATTGCAAATATTCTCAACATTGAATCTGCACGACTGGACTTTTGTTGAACTAAACTAGATATCATTGGTTGCTGGGACATCAGACCAACCAGAACATCTGCAGGCCAGATATGATTTGAGGAAAAGCATCCCTTTAGAGACCTGCTTGGATGACCACTTACTCCTGCCATACTACAAGATAAACTATTTTATTACCAGGAGCTCTTTTTGCAGTGCATTACTGGGGACTCTGGAAGCAAAGGGTTAAACTGATTTGCACTCGTTTATACAGTACTGTAGATTGTGCCAGAATGTAGTTGTCAACTTGAAAGGATGGGTTAAATTGCATTTATTCAACAAATAGTAGACGATTATAGGGTATTAAAAAAATTGCAAAGCTAAATAATAATTATTTAGCTGCTACTTGTTTGTTTTGCTTTGCATTCACACCTATGTAATACATCGTTGTGATGTGTGTGCATAGAAGTGGTTGCTCCTAAATTTCAAAACCTAAGGCAACATATTAATCCATTTTACACCTAAGCTTGAAGTTCTACAAAAAGTAATACAGCAAGCGCACTATTTTAGTTGCTAAGAGATTCCTATATCCATTTAGATTGGACTTACTGTGCCAGATGTGGGTGATCCTCCAGGATTCCACTCTGGAACATACTTATGCATAACTTAAAGGAGAAGTAACACCTACTAATAATGATCTCCTTTTTACATTATTATGGCCAGAAAATCCAAATGGCCACTTTGAATGTTGTCTTTATGCCATTTTATTCAAGAGCTAACATCTTGAATCAGTCCTGGATATCATGTTTATGGAGGCAAACATGGCAGTTGCTGTCAGTTTTTCAGGCTGAGATAGGCAGAGTGCGAGCCTGCTTAACCTTTTTAGGGATCAGGGGATGTGCAACACATGATGAAGCAATGTTTTTCACACCCTTGAAGTGTTAAGATTACCATGTGCAGTAGGCAGACTTTCTGTCCTGTGGTCCTGCTAGCAACTGTCATGTCTGCCTCCATGGAAATTACATCCTGGACTGACTGTGTCCACTAGGATTATCTGTCCATAGTAAGATAAGTGGGGCTTATTACTAGATGGGAGAACTCTACACTAGTACAGGGTAGGCAACTTTTGGCACTCCAGCCATTATAGACAAGAACTCCCATCATCCCCTACCAGTGAATCGCTGCTTGGGGATGATGGTGTATCAAAGGTTATCTACCAATGTCCTAGGCATACTTGTTTCTAAATGTTTTATCAGAAGGACTTACCTGGGTTAGAGCCCTTCTTACATCTATTTACATATTTTGTATGGTCTCTGTAGTTGACTGTATATTCTGGTCCTAATTTTAGGTCTGAATGTGGTTAAACCACTTTACAATAAAAATGGGCTTTATCAGACTGAATGAGATTGCTGCAGAAAGAGAACCATCCATCAACATTACAATCATGTAAACATTCTCAGTGTGGCAGCTACAGACTACAGCAGAGTTCAAATACAAACAAAAGACAAAAAAAAAACAACCGTATATAGATATACCTAACTGCAGTACAAAGGGCAGATGTCTGGTCAGCCCTTCTGTTGAAAAAAGAAAAAAACAACAACTTGCTTTTTCCATGGCTTTAGTCCCCCTTCAACCCTTTGAGTGCCAGAGTGGTACGCAACACATTGATTTGCAATGCGTTGCATACCACTCTGGCACTCAAAGGGTTAAGGAATATACTGCCAATGTACCGCTTTATGGGTACTAAGATACCTGTATTGAGTGATATGATGCAGTTGAGAAATCTAAGCATTTGTTGCTGTATGTTGTGTATACTTCACTGGGTGCATTGTATTGCAATTATATACTTGAATCCTTTGGACTTTATGCAGAAAGCTAAAGAGGTGCAATTCTAAAGCAAACCAACTGAGAGAGATCAAATCAAAATTCTCATTGATTTAAAGGGTTAGTAACGTCTTATATAAATAAAAAGTAATATTGTAGATAATCAAAAAATAAATCCATCAATATCAGTCTGATCTCTCAAACCTTTATGGTTTGAGAGATATAAGGTGATAAAGTTCTCCTATCCCTCCTCTTTCCCGGACGTCAGCCTCTAACTGACCAGCCGGTGGCTCTTCAGCAGAACCGAAATACCGCAATGTAAAAAGAAATACTTCATTGAAAAGGTCTACACAGTGTGCTTGCAAACCAGGCACACTTTGTTGACTGTTCCAAAATAAGTGTTTCTTTTTAGATTGCTGTATCTTGGCTCTGCTGAAGAGCCGCCTCGAGTCAGCCAACACGATTCTCCTTCTGTCGGCTTTACAGCTGATATCAGGGAAAGGGGAGGGAGAGGAGAACTTTATCACCTTATATCTCTCAAACCATAAAGGTTTGGGAGATCAGACTGGCATCGATGGATTTATTTTTTGATTATCTACAATATTACTTTTTATTTATATAAGACATTACTAACTCTTTAAATGGTACTTTTTATCCCTCTAATGCTAGCAATACCTCCAGTGACTTGAACCATTGAAGAAGTTAAAAAGCTCATTTACCTCATGGGGTTTTTCATTTGTTCCTTGTGGAGCAGTTGACTGTAGTGGAATTGCATGCCGTTAGCGTTCATCATAAGGCCCTATATAGTGTGAATACCAATTGTCCAGATATGGATCAGTGGCTAGTGTACTATAAAAAAATGCAAACATTATTGTGAAAAGAGAATTCTTCTTAACCATTTGCATGCCAGATGGGTGCAGAATGCATTACGGAGCAATACATTGCACACCACTCTGACACTCAAAGGGTTACCCCTTCCCACCCTCTTTTCTCCTGCAGCAGTTCCTGTAAAACACTGCAGGCTGCTGTCATTAAATGAATTCATGATCAATATGTGATCTCTGCAGACATAAAATCTGCAGTGTAATTTAAATCTTGCTTTCAGTTCAAAGCCATATCCAGCTGTTCAGCAGTCTTAACTCTATATACAGTAACAAGCTACATAGTAGAATGTGTCATGTATGTTAACCCTTTGAGTGACAGTGGTTGTGCAGTTCATTGCCTAACCTTCTGGCACTCAAAATATTCAACATCTCAAATTTTGGCTGCCGGTTTTTAGGGAAATAAATGTATTTGATATGCAAAATACTGAACTGAGTAGACATTTTTTTACCAAACTTTAAATCTGTATGTATTTTCCCTTTATAAGAGGATTTGCTAAACATTATTTTTAATCATCTTTCCTTCTCCATAATTAATTCCCAAAAATCAGGGGTGAAAAAATTAAAAAAAAAATTGAAAAAAACAAAAAAATTCAAACAAACCAGGTAAACTTATGATAGACATTAACAAATTTTCATAAAACCGGAAGCCATAATTGAGAAATGTATAATGAACTTAAGAACCTTTTTTTGGATGTATGAAATGAAAATATTATTTTCAAAACAATCTAACTATTAAGATTTAAATGAGATTAATCTATATTATATAAAAATTGTCTATATAGAAACAGAGTTGTTTATATATTTATCCAAAATGTACAGACCATATATCACTGTGCTGATTACAGAACAGTTTGGTCTGTTAATTGTGTATTGGTATTTTGTGATCAGTGGATGTATATTGTCCAGTTAAAAAAAAAATTATATGGGAGATACAGTTTTAAATGCCTGTAGGATCCACCTCAACCTGATTTTGTATATCACTGTATATTTTGTGTGGTAGCGTGGAGTAATTTGTCAGTATATATTGTGGTACTGTTTCTAATAATTCTACAATGGTTTAGTGTGTGTACGATATTTCTGTCTTTATATACAGTTTCCTACTATTCTCACTAGGATCTGAATTTAGGAACCTAAAAATGAACAGTTCTAGTGCAAACCAACTTTTCCATAGGGGATTAATCAAAATCCCCCAAATTCCCATTAATTTAAAAAGGGGGGTTTCACCCCTTGATTGCCAGAGGGGTCTCCATTGCATTGCTTTGCAATGTCTTAAACAACCCTCTAGCATTCAAGGGGTTAAATACCTCATTTAAATCTAGGGGTTAAACACCTCATTTAAATCATTATTTGTCTCCTATGGTCCAGAATTGTTCTTATTTAGCTTTATGAATAACACCCCTAGTTTTATTCTTTGGTGATTAGTACAACATGAAAAGGGAACACAGGAAAAGGCCATCATCATTATGAATATCCACACACATGGGGAGCAATTTAATCAAAGTGCTTACCTCTTCACCTTTTATGTAAGATGCTTAAAGGGAAACTGCCAGCTTGTAAGCTTTTATTGTTTATCAATAAAATATAGGTTATAATATACTTATTGGACATCTTTAAATTAAGAAAACTGTTACAAAAACTAACTGTTATTTCTGTCACACCGTCCCGGCGGCTTGCAGCGGCCGCTGCCGACAATGTCAGTCTTGTGCCAATCTCTCTGGCGGTTTGCTTCCTCGCGGCTGCCCAGTTGCCTACAGGTTCCATGAACCTCTTTCCAGCACGGCCGCACTGCGCATGCGCGGCTTGCCAACTCCAGTGGCCACAGCCTTAATAACTCAGCTCAGATCTCATTGGAGTAGAAAAAAAACAATCCAGTGAGAGCCTCATATGAGCCTCTCTTCCCAGGCTATTTAAACCCTGAGATTTCTTTTCCTGACGCCTGTTCCACGAACCTGCTGTGTATGTTTATGCTTGATTCTTATCTGATTCCTGGCTTGACCTCTGCTTCCTGCTTTGGACACTCATTTGGACGATCTAGAGACCTATTGGCTACGTATCCGCTCTCGTCTGGTGGCCGCAGCCACCCGATTCAAGAAGGCCGCTGATCGTCGACGAGTTCCAGGTCCTCCGTTTCTTGTGGGTGATGAGGTGTGGTTATCTACTAAGAACCTTAGATTACGGCAACCCATGGCCAAGTTTGGTCGTCTGTTCTTCGGTCCCTTCCGTATCAGATCTCAGATCACCCCAGTCACATATGTCTTGGACTTTCCTTCAACCGTGCGGATTCCAGACTCCTTCCATGTCTCCCTCCTAAAACCTCTTGTCTGTAATAGTTTTTCTCCTCGCTCTACTTCCCCGGCCCTGGTTCTGATCGACGGTCAGGAGGAGTACATTGTTTGTTGGATCTTGGATTCTCATTTTGTTTGGCGTTCCCTTCAGTATCTGGTGGACTGGCGGAGTTATGGTCCTGAGGAACGGTCCCTCGATCCGTCTGGCTTTCCATTGCTCTTTTCCTTTGAAGCCAGGTCCTCCGGAGGCCTCTCGTTGAAGGGTGGTTTGTGTCTCACTGTCCCTGCAGCTTGCAGCTGCCACCTCTGAGTCTCATTTTCATGCGGCTCACGGCCGCCATTGCCGAAATCCTCTTGTCTCTCAGTCAGCTTGTGGCCACCACCGACAACGTCAGTCTTGTGCCAACCTCTCTGGTGGTTCGCTTTCTCGCGGCTGCCCGGATTCCATGATCCTCTTTTCGGCACGGCCGCACTTCGCATGCACGGCTTGCCGACTCCAGCGGCTGCAGCCTTAATAACTCAGCTTGGATCTCATTGTTTTAGAAGAAACCAATCCAGTGATAGCCTCAGACGAGCCCCTCTTCACGGTTATTTAAACCCTGAGATTTCTCTTCCTGTTTCCCATTCCATGAGCTTGCTGTGTATGTTTATGCTTGATTCTTATCTGATTCCTGGCTTGACCTCTGCTTCCATTGACCATGGCTTATCTGATTCTTGGCTTGACCTCTTAGATCAGGTATGTCAAACATGTGGGCCGCAAGTAGCCTACTCATTCTAGACTGCAATCCCCACAAAAAAGAAAATCCTGCAGCTCTGTCCCATATGCTTCCCTTCCCTTGTACAGGAGGTGGCCTCGTCCCTGGTGGTTCATCTTTTGGAGCAGGAGGTCTGTACCTCTGTATCAGCTTGCTCTCCCAGTCTTTGTGGGGACTAATGATACAGAGCACTGGGTTATTACATCATACCCCACCACTATATAACATTGGGGCCCACTTGGACTGTGAGGGAGCTCTGATATAGGTGTTGGACCACTGGAGATGAGGCCCCCTCTGGTGCCAGGGAAAACTGGCAAGTGGGAGGGGTTGTATGAATGTTTGTGTATGTTAGCAGTTACAACATCAATTTTGTGCTGTTGTACTTTATAGAGCATTACAATTTCATAGTTTTAAAGCTGTCATTTCACGACTTCTGACTTTTAATTCAAGCTCAACTTGCTACCAAGCTCAGTCTTACTTCACAACTTTCACATTGTGACATTTGGAAGCTATGCTGGCAACTACTTTAATGCATGTCTGTGTGTCAGAACCTGACTCATAGATTTACATGCAGAGAGTGGGATGTGACATAATAAAATAATGTGTTAGTGCAGTTTATATCACTAAATGGTTATATACTTCAATTGCTAAAACAAATAAAGATAAGCCTATGTGCTTATTTCTAATCAAGTCAGTTTTCCCTTTAAGTAGAGGTAACAGACAACAGAAAGTTGTATGTATTCATATGTAGTTACTTTTTCTTGACCCCTGAAGAAATCTGGTGTTAAATATGAGAATAGAAATTGAAATAAGTGGTGTAATGAGTCATTGGCATACCTGGGAACTTTATCCTCTTGAGCCCCCAGAGTTCATTTGCTGTGACCAGGGGCTTGTAAATGACGTGATTTTTCATAAAGTTGGCGGTAAGTAGGTGGGAAGTGGACAGAACAGGGTGGGAAGGAAGAGAAGTGGGAGGAACACTGTGAGAAGGAGAAGCAAATAGAGTTTTTCACAGGAGACCTGTTAACTCTAAAAACAGAACAGATCCCGAGAGTTCCCAGGTATGGTCATGAGAGGGCCCTGTTACAAACAGTTTTGTTAGGCCTCTAACACAACATTTTTTTCCTAGAGTCATAACTAGAACCTATTGTACACTGGGGCACATGGGGCCATATTGGATGCAAGGCCCTGGAAAAACAGCACCTTTTGTACCTCTGTTGTGACACCCCTTCATTATTGGGCCATATGCAAAAGACAAAGAGGTTTAGTTTTGGAGTAAATCAGCACCACAGGGGGAATAAATAATTTCTAAATGTCCCATTGAGATAAGGCGGTTTTTAACCACTTGAATGCAAACACTTCTCTAGCATTTCAGGGGTTAAAACCCCTTTAAAAGAATAGAATTTCGTATTTGTCCCCTATGGGGCAGGCAGTCTGCCTCAGAATTGCACCACTTTTACTTATACATATGAGCCATAAAAGTTTTGCATCCCTAAATCCTGAGGTCACTTAATTGTAAAATAAAAGAGCATTGTTAGGGCAGAAGGAGCCCATAACACTCCCTGCACAGTGTGGGCCTAAAGTATAAAAGTGGTGCAGTTCTGGGGTAAACCAACTGTACTATATGGGAAAAACAAAAATTCCCATTGATTAAAATGGGATTTTTAACCCCTTGAAAGCTAGACTGGTCCCCAACACACTGCTCAACAATTAACAGGTGTCTCCTCTAGTGCAGTTGGTTTAACCCAGAATTGCAAACCTGCCAACGATCCCTAATTGTGGCTTTTTGTCATTGGATCCCACTTTTCCTGTTTTTTGTTCCTGGTTTTAAAATTATAATTCCAACCCATATTTTAGGTGCTTGCCATTACAAGATTAAAGTGGATGTGTCACCTATGGACAACATCGCTTAAATAGTTATGCTATATATCAAATAATAAGAAAATTGTGTTAACTTCTTATTTTAATGTTTTGGTTTTGTCTAAATTTAACTTAAAAAGTCTGTCCCCCAGCTACTTCCGCATACACTGCGGTTCACTGCAGTTACCTGCTCTGTAACCTCAGCCCGACGCTCTGCCTCTGCTCTCCTCTCCTTCGATAACGGAGGCTTCTGTCTGGAAAGTTGGAGTGATCTCATTGGCTAGATATCGATCTCTGCCAATGAGACCCCTCCTGCTTACAGACAGAAGCCTCCGTCATCGGAGGAGGGAGAAGAGCAGAGGCAGAGTGTTGGGCTGCAGTCTATGCAGAATTAGCTGCAGCCCAGACTTTGTAAGTTAAATTTAGACAAAATCAAAAGTTTAAATAAAAAATTAATACCGTTTTCGTATTATTTGATATATAGCATAACTATTTAAAGGGATAGTAATACTTCGTTTTAACTTTATTTTATTTTGTAGGCATTAAAAAAAATATGAAGAATGATATAAGTCTTATCTCTCAAACCTTTATGGTTAAGAGATATTCACAAGCAAAGTTTCCCCCTCCCGCCCCTTTTACCTAGTGTAAGCCATCTCTTCTCAGATGTGAATCTGGTTGTAAGACCAGACAGATAACAGAAGGGGACAATCTTCTTACAATGAAAACAATGAAATCCCTGCCCCCCTTGACAAGCTTTTCAGGTTTTTCCCTTATCTTTATTGAAGATTGTCCCTCTCTGCAATCTACCTGGGCACCTCCCTTCTGGTCTGGCTGAGCAGTGTTACATCAGTAAAAGGGGCGGGAGGGGGACAATTTATCATTGAATTATTCTTGAACTACAACTCTGACAGAACTGAAATAATACTCTCCAAAGTCCAAATATTATGATGATTAAATAGAGCTGCTTTTATTATGAAACATTACTATCCCTTTAAGTTGATTTAATATTGTAGACATTTAAAAAAGATTAACATCAATGTAAGTCTTATAAAGGTTTGAGAGATATAAGTTGCTAAAGTTACCTTTTCCTGGCTGTTTTACTCAAGTCTGCCATCTAGCTGACAGCTGCAGATTCCAGTCATTTGACCAGACAGAGGCTCTTCAGCAGAACTGAAATCATGCTATTTAGAAATAAATACTTCATTGGAACGGTCTACAAAGTGTGCTTGCAAGCCAGGCCCACTTTGTAGACCGTTCCAAATTAAGTATTTATCTTTAGATATCTTTATATCGGCTGCTGAAGAGCCACATCTGGTCAAGCAACCAGAATCTGCTTCTGACAGCTTTACAGCTCGTCAAGCAGAAAGGGGAGGGACCAGAGAACTTTATTTTCCTATATCTCTCAAACCATAATGGTTTGAGAGATACAAATAAGTGCAAGTACTCTCTTTTAATTGTATATACCATATAGTTAATACTTTTTTTCTGACATTACTATCCCTTTTAGGGCTGTTGTCCATAGGTGACACATCCACTTTAATGCTTATTTCCTCTATTTTATGTGGTATTTATGTGTGGGTAATGTTTGTTCTGCTCTACAAGTGCAGCTCTACGTATGTTATACAAGATTTTCTGCTGATGTTGTGGTGCACAGTACTGTGGACCACTAGTACAAACTGTAATGTGACTACCCAAGGGAAGAGTGTCCCTGGAAATGTTTTAAACATACTAGCAAGTGTGGAGTTGCACTGCTCCACTTTTATACATAAGTCCCACTGAGTAACCACTTCAATCTAAAAAAAAAAAAACAATTCCAGGGTAACTGCTATTCAAGAAGGGGGAGTTAGCACTGCTCGCCTATATGGTGGCTTAATCCCTTAAGGACCAGTGGAGGTACTTTTATCCTAAACATAGACTACATTCGGGGAGCCAGCACGTGAGAGATCACACTTACCGGCTCACTGAGTGAGAGGCTGCACCTGATTGCTCAGGTCTTGGAGCAGTCCATTTTAGATAATAAAAGTCATGATTTGCCAGGAGTATCACCAGTTCTTAGTGCACAGACACTTGTGACGGTCCAGGCAGGTCACTAGTTCTTAAGGGGTTAACCCTCTGAGTGCCAGAGGGGGTACACAACGCAAAGCAATGCGAACAGATGGTTAATAATCTCCTCCTTTTGGTTGTCTCATGCTTGTGCTATTTTGTTCAGGGATCATGCAGTGTAAATATAGTTCTTACACTGTTGTAACGTTTGATGAATGCTGCTCAGTTTCTCTTTGCATAACACCTTATTTGCTTGACGTGTCTGATGCATTTCGAATGCTCTGGAGAACTCTCAAGCATACAAGGAGTTATGAAATCTGATGATGTGGGGTTTTCCCCTTTGAATTGTTTGTTTTCTTTTCTTCTTGACAATTGTGACAGTCCTACACAGTGTATCAGCCAAATATGAGTAAACCTCTTAAGGACTAGAGGGTTGTGCAACACACTGAGAAGCATTGAGTTGCACACCCCTTTGGTGTTTAAGAGGTTAAAGGAATATTAACGCCTCCTAATAATAAATACCACACTTATTTTAATCTGGGTAAAAAGTCATAATAGCCACCGTGACGTAATTCTGTGTGGATTGGTCCTCCAAAATGAATCTTTAATTAGTAATGAATATCATGCGTATTGAGGCAGACATTATTCTTTTAGCAGAACTCCAAACTCCTCCCACTGAATTGTTCTTAGAAAGAAAGGAAGCCTTCAATGGGAGGAGTTTGGTTTCCTTGAGTCCTGCAGCAGAACATTGTGTCTGCCTCCATGGGCATATCTAGTCCTGATAATGAATGAATAAATAAATGAATGAATAAAAACAATACATTAATAATAATAATAATTGTACTTTAGGAGAACAGATCCACACAGAACTGATTCATATCAGCCTTTGGAATTTTCTTCCCAAATAAAGGTAACTGGCCAATTGTGTGTGTGTGTGTGTTGGGGGGCATATTATCAGAAGGAGTCACTGTTCCTTTAAAGGTATATATTGTTTTCTTGTAATCTATATTGTTAAATGCTGCTTTGGAAAAAAAGGATAATAATGCTTTATATTAAAAATATATATATTGCAGGGATTATCCTGTTGGTACTCCCATTTCTGAGAGATCCTTTATTCAAGTTATTGCAGCTCAAACTTGCATTTTGGAGGTGCTGTACCTCAATGGCCAGGCATTTTATAGTGGAGCCGTTTCTACAACATAATATGGAGGTTTGTGGTCAACTGACCAGTTGTCTGTAGAAAGGTGTAACAAAGCACCACCGTAACATTTCAGGCCTTGTAAGTACTGCACCCTACAAAATGTAAGTTTGAGCAGCAATAACTTTTGAATAAAACATGTCAGCAGTGGGAGTCCCTTTGTTTTTCTCAGCAGGATAAACCCTGAAAAAAAAAAATATATTTTTTTTTTCAGTATTAAGCTTTACTGTCCCCTTTAAGTACTGTGTTGGTAGAATTGCATTACACATACACCCTTTACAAAAAAAAAAAAAAAAAAAAAAAATATATATATATATATATATATATATATATATATATAAAATTAGATTTTTTTGTAAAAGGAAAATTATAATTTTCTGGAATTCTGCAGTCACAACACATTACAGAGGTTTTTGTATGGTATGTAAGTCCTTTAATCCTTTTGCCTGAAAGAAACATGGAGTAACTCTAGAGCAAACCATCTGAACTGTAATGAGAGAGTTTCGATATTCTGATTTATTTACAATGGGAATTTTAACCCACTGGGTACTAGAGAGGTCTCTAACATGGTGCCTTGTCGTGAATTGGAGACCTACCATTCAGAGCATTAAAAACCTCATTTAAATAAGTGGAAAGTTGTATTTGCCCCAGTATTGCAGTTCCTTTTGCTCCATAATCACTCCAGATTTCTTTTGTGCATAAGGCCCTTAGTCAGAAATTGAAAAAATCTGATTTGCCTGTCTTTTTCCTAGACAAAGATATTATTTTACATTTTGTGAGCCATGGAAACCTACAAAAAATGGTTTTATTGTTTCATTTTTAATTGCAGCACTCCTCTAAAAGCAATAAAGTTGTTTTTGGAAGAAACAATACCACTTTAAATGTTAAAGTCTGTTTTGTCGTCTTTTCTGGCCTGGTTATTATTTTTATATTTTTTGATAAAACACCACAATATAATCTTTACTAGGGATAAGTGAAACGTCCGCATTTCATTTCACAGACTGATTTCTGAGAAGCTGGAAAAAAGGGAGTGAGTGTGGGAGGGTGGAAGAAAGGGAGATTGCATGGGCAGGAGGAGCATGGGAGATTAGAGCGGGAGAGTGCAAGGGAGAAAGTGGGAGAGAGCAGAATAAATCAGGAGAGAGGAGTAAGGAGAGAGAGCAGGGGAAAGAAGGCGAGCAGGAGGAAAAGGGAGAGTGGAATATACCTGCCAGTCCTGCCTGCCACCTTTTAACCCACATGAAAGTTCTGCCATGTTCAAATGAATGACCCTGACAGGAACCTTTGTTGACTGACCTTTCAATGTAAATAAGCCCCCCTTTTTTATTTTTTCCGGGATTTTGTTTTGCCATTTTAACCAGTCAAAAATCAGAAATCAAAATGCACATATCAGTCAGGAAAGTTGATAGATATTGACTGAGGAGCTAAAGTAAAGAAAAGAAATGTTATGTCCAGGAGAGAGCTCTCAATATACAGGTATAATCACTCTTTACCCTTACTAGAAAGTAATCAACAGCACCAAGGGCTAAAGGCCAGAAAAATTGAAAGGTCCTCCATCAATATCCTACAGTAAAATAAATACACCCTAAAAATAGTATACCTGACTATTCAGTATAATTATTGTATTTAATTATTTATCTAGGAAGAATCTAATTTTTTTCGGGTAGGTTTTTCCAGGCTTTCAAAGCTCTGAAGGAGAAGACAGATAGACCGGCATCTTTCTTGTAGTGTGGAATACTCAATGATTGGAAGGGAAGTTATAGGTAATATGGAGAACTGGAGTGTGCATACTGCACAGGCAGTCTGGTAACTTTCTAGAGAAGTGGTTATAAAAAGTGTTTGCCACTTTATATCTTTAACCCTTAAAGTGCATTGCGTTTCAATGTGTTGTATACCTCTGTGGCACTCAATTATGTAATTATATTGGTGGACAATGTGACATAATGAATTATACCGTTCGAGATTGCCATGATGGATTTGTGGAGCATACACTACATCCCCATAGTCTGTAAATGCTAGTATTAGCATTCTTAGCAGGGGAGCTGGAAAGGACTTGTTCCTAAACAGAGCACCTATTTTAGGATAAAGTTTGGATGTTGATTCATCAATATGAAGAACAAAAGTGATGTTGGTGTAAAGCCACATACCAAGAAATTTGAAGGAGTTGGCCGGACCACATATGATTAGACATTGATACAATAATTAAATGGGTATTGCAGATTTTAAGTAGTTTGTGCTTTGTACCAAATACCACTGTGACCATTTTATCAGTATTTAAGAAGTTTGTTTTTAGTTATCCATCTCACAGCTTCAGATAATTCATCCTGTAATATGGCCTCAAGTTGTGATATGTTTGGATTTGTAGTGTAGATTAGACTTTCATCTGCATACATGCGCACAGAAGATGTTTTGCAAACCATGGGCAGATCATTTATAAATAGAGAAAATAGAAGAGGGCAAAGAATGAAGCCTTGGGGAACCCCACTTTGAACTGAAGGGAAATATTGTCAGCGATAGACACATATTGTGTTCTGTCTGATAAATCCTATATAATAATTCTCTAAATCGTGTGTAACGCCGCGACATGCACAGTAGACACTGCTGCGCGTGCTGCAGTCATGTGCAGTAGAGACTGCCCGCGCCGCGGCTGATACAGAGCTGGGCGCTCCGAAGGAGCATCCATTTTTGTATCAGTCGTGGCGCGGGCAGTCTCTACTGCGCGTGACTGGCCCGGGACCGGGTGGCAGTGGCACTGTGGCCCGAGTAACGGGCTGTTCAACTAGTAGGATTATAATTTGGAACCAGTTTAGAGACTGATTACCCAATCCTGAACTTACCTCTCAGAATATTATGGTCTACTCTATCAAAGGTCTTTGCAAAATCAAGATAAATAGCTCTAGTAAGTATGCCATTTTCCATGCTAGTCTGGATATTATTGCATACTTTTAAGAGGGCCATACCTGATGAGTGATTTGGAGGAAAGCGTGATTGAAGCATGAAAAAAAAGCTGTACAATTGGTAATACTTATAGAGTTGCTTGTGAGCATATTTTTTTTTTTTTTGTAGATGGATAGAACTCTAGCCACTTGCCACATTTTAGGCATATACCCAGATGACAAGGAGTCATTAATTAGGGATATGATAGACTGGGGTCCGGCCAATTAACATTAAAGGGTTGGTTTCTATGTCATTTGCCAGGGCAAGTAATAAAATGCATAACATTTGTTGTTTGTGGTGAGCATATAGTGAAAGCATGCCTTGGTTGCTTTGATTACTGGGGCTGGTTGGGCTTGTTTATTTCACTTTCCACCGGCACTCAGAGGGTAGTGCACATGTGTTCAGAAGTCAATGTGTGTTATGGTGTAAGTGAGGAGTATGATTTTGGGGATAAAGAGAAAGCTATATTAAAAGTGGAATGGTTAAGTAAGAGTCTGATCCGGCTCTTGGGCCGTTATGGACCACAGAGCTTTTTTTTTTTTGGGGGGGGGGGGCTCAGTGGATTCTGGGATGATGGAGTGGCATGCAGCCAGGACCGTCACTGGTCCTTAAGTGCCAGGACCGGCATGACGGCCCTGGCTCGTCAAAAGTCGTTAAGGGTTTAAACACTTTTCTCTTACATCCTTGGCTCTTGGGCAGAGGAAGAGGTGGTTCTTGATTGACTCTATTACTTTTTGGATGTTGCTTGCTACACTGAGGCTGGTCCCTCCCTTCTGCTTGCAGTTAGATAAGTTCCCTTGCAGTTAGATAAGTAATTTTAATGATATATAGGTACTTTTATTTTAATTTTATAATACATTTACTGTATTTACTGTGTACTGAATATGTCTAAAACTAAGAGAGACAAGGGTAAATCCAGGGCTTCTAAGGCTTCAGGGGTCTCTCTAACTCCTTTAACCCATTGCTCTTCATGCCAGATTGGACTTCATAGGGACTTTTCTAGTACTCTATTCCCCTCTTGCTCTGTAAGCTCTTCTCAGTCTTCAGGCACTTACCTGTTGAACAGGAGCCTGCGTTGGCTAAGGCCATAATTTCCTGAGTTCTATCCCCTCTTCTATTAAAGGAATTTTAGATGTTTGATCCATAGCACCCACTGCACCCCCTAAAAGGTGCTTATGTGATGTTTTAGAGCCAGGTACCTCCATTTTGGGGGATTTCTCCACTGAGGAAGGGCAAAAACTGATGTGGATGACCTAGATTTGTCCTTCTTTGTTGGAGACCCCTGCCATTCTACTAAGAGTTTTATTCTGGCTGTCCTAGAGACATTTAAAGTATCAGAGGCCTCTAACTGTATTTTCTCTTTCCCAGATATTTTTGAGAGATGTAAGAAGAAGGATTTTTCCTCATCCTCATTCGTTATGCCAATTGCTCCTGGATGAATGAGGTTCATTCTTATCCAGTGCCATCCCCTTTGTGGTTGATCACCGAAGTTCTTGCCTTGGCAAGAATACTGCTCTGCCGCTGGCAGATGTTAAGACTTTCAAGGATCAGGACAGGTATGGATTCCTTTTTGAAGGCACATTTTTTGGCTTCTGGTGCCACCTTATGCCCTATTTTTGCCATTGCATTAGTAGCTAGGGTTAGGGTTTGAGGGGCATCAGTTATTGGATGCTTTCCAAGTGGATGCATCCAAGGAGAACCTGGCAGTCCTTATATCCAAGATCCTTGAAGCTAATGCTTACCTTACTGAAGTGGCCTTTGACGTTGATAAGCTTATGTGGCTTTGCATCCCACTTTGTGACATAAGATTTGGTTGGCTGACTAGTTCTCCAGTCATACCACTTGAGGCAATAGAACCTTGTTGCCTCAAGTTACTCATTAACTTTCTTTTTTTCCACAAAAGACTTGGTTTTTATTGCCTCCACCAGTATAAGTACGGTCTCGTCACCGCTTCCCTCAGCGACCTAGGCGCATTTGACTCCAAAACCCAAGCAGGCTTGGGGAGGTAAGAAACCTGTGTAGAAGCCAGAAACTGACAAACCTAAAGTTACATGGCTCACGTGGGTCAGGCCCACCACAGGCTATAGGAGATTATCTCTGTTCTATTACTGTGCCCGTGATTTCCTTGCCTGCTGTGCCTTTCCGGTAGTGTGGAGTGGAGCACCTTGACTCTGACTTGATCCTCTGCAGGTTCACGTCTCTGACGTTGCACTCGCTATTTTATACTTCCTGTCAATTTAGCGATATGGCTCCGCCTTCTGACATCGGCTTTATTGCCTGGCCTCGAACTGGGCTTTGTCGCCCTTTCATGGTGTTACTGTGACCCTGTGCTCGTCTGATCCTTGCTTGGCTTCCGTTACTGTCTGGTGTTCGATCCTTGGCCTGTCTGACTACCCGTTCCGATTGTGACCCGTGGCTCCGTCTGACTACCTGATCCGAGTATGACTCTGGCTTGTCTGACTACCCGCTCCATGTTGACTTCGGCTGTGGCTGACTACCCCATCCGGCTTCTGACTGTGGCCTGTCTGACTATGCTCTGTATTGGTTATTGCTCCTGTCTGACTACCACTTGCCCAGATAGATCAAGGGCACGTTTCTTCCCTTGGGCACTTAACTACCAAGCTAGTAGTATTGCAGTTGCCTCTGCTGTGCCTAATTTGTTGCCTCCGTTGTGCGCTACCTCTCTGCCTACCCATACTAGCGCATGTACACTGTTGCCTCCACTCAGTCAAGCCATTGCCTCCGACAGGCAAGTGCAGGTTAGTCTCGCCCGTGGTCTCCTCTCTGTGTGCTCCTACCGGCTGCCTTGCCTGAACACTTACTCTGCTGCCTGGAGTAGTGCTAATTGCAGATTGCCTGTATCTGCTGCTACCCTTGCTCTCTGTCCCCACTGGGTGTCACTACACCTGCAGCAACCTAAAAGCTCCATCTGACATTCCACTCTCTGGGATTGTCTGGGTACGCTCCTTTAAGGTCTCAGCAATCAGTTTCCTATCAGTATTTGGAACCAAGTGGGTTCTGCCTCCTCCTTATCTACATACCTGCGGCGGTTCAGTGTCAGCTCCTGGGTAGTGGACTAGACTCTGTCCTTACGTCGTTCTCCCCATTGACTGAGGAAGTGTTTTGCTCTTTTCATTATTCTGATTATTTTAATAAACTGGTTAAAATTCACTTGTACAGTGGTCGTGTATTTATTTGCCTAGTGACCGTGACAGTTTCCCTGGCATGTGGGCCATTTCCATGATGGACCAGTGGACTTTGCAGACATTTCCAAAGGGTACCTTTGAGATTTCAAGTCTTTTCCTCCATGACTTTTCTTTATGTCGAGAGTTCCTCGTGATCCTGAGTGAAGCCATCTATTTTTGGGTTAACTTTTAAAAGGTTGCACGCGAAAGAGAGTGCGACCGCATGATACAGTAACTATGTCACCAGGATAAAAATGGCGACATGAGAATCTCACACTGCATGACAGCACAAGATTCTCATGTCATGTACTGAAGGTCGCATACCTTTAATCACTAATAATTATAGAGCCAGGAGCAGATCTCTTGGGCTGAGCGGCTGGGAAGAAAGCAGTTGAAGGATCCATTATGTGATTACTCACAGCTAATAAATTAGTATTACAACCCCTTAACCCTTTGAGTGCCAGAGGGGTACGGAACGCATTGCTTTGCAATGCGTTCCGTACCCCTCTGGCACTCAAAGGGTTAAATTGCCAAAGCATTTGAGAACCTCTCTCAAACTCATTGTAATAGGCTGGCATTGTATGAAGAAGGAGAAGGAGACCAAACAGCCGGTAGGCTAAGTGAGGCTTTCCCCGGCAGACAGTCACTAGCAGGGCATAGAAGAGGTGCTTTAACCCTTTGAGTGCCGAGGCAGCATGATGTTAGCAAGTCATACAATGGCAGTGTATTACTGTGAGTTACAGGGAGGTTCTCAATGCTTTGGCAATTCAAGGGGTTGTAATACTTATTTATTAGCTATGAGTAATCACATAATGGATCCTTCAACTGCTTTCTTCCCAGCTGCTCAGACGAGAAATCCGGCTCTATAATTATTAGTGATTAAAGGTATGCAACCTTCAGTACACAACATGAGAATTTCACGCTGTCATGCAGTGCAAGATTCTCATGTCGCCATTTATATCCCGGCGACATAGTTACTGTATCATGTGGTTGCATGCTCTTTTGCTTGTGACCTTTTAAAAGTATACCCTATTTTTGGATGCAGTTGCGTCCCTGGTAGACATACAGGTGTTAATACCAGTTCCATCACTGGAAAAGATTCACAGGGTTCTACTCCAATATTTTCATAGTCCACAAGAAAGACAGCGGATGTCATCCTAATCTGGATTTAAAGTCATGCTTATCTGTACATTCCTATCCATGCAGATCATCAGGTTTTACTGTTGTTGGCTTTCCAAGATCATCATTTTCAGTTCACCACTCTTCCTTTTGGGTTGGAGTTAACTCAGAGCCGCTCTCAAGGAATTTCTTTGATTCCCTATCTGGATGACCTTTTATAAATGGATCCTTCAGAAGGAGGCCTTGCACACCCAGATTGAGTCCTGTGTGTCATTCTGGATGAGCATGGTTGGGTTTTAAATCAAAAGGAATTATCTCTGTTCTGTCCCAGGTCATCCACTTTCTCTGTATGAGATTTGATACCCTTCAGGGGAAGATTTTTCAATCTGATGTCAAGATTCGGTTGTTGTCCCTTCAGGTGACACTGGCAGTATCCCAGCTATCTACTACACTGTAGGAGTACATAGCATTACTAGGCTACCTTGTCTATGCTCTGGAAGCAGTCCCATTTGCTCAATTTCATATGTGGGAGCTGCAGCTAGAAATCATCACAAAATGGTCAAGGGAAGAGTTCCTGTATCATGACACTGTTCAACTGGACAAAAGTTGATCATTGTTGGAGTCTTCAGAGACTTTACCATTCGTTAAGATGGCCACTGGTTATCACAAATTGGGTCATAGTCACAGTGGTAACCAGCCTGACAGGCTGGGGAGCCTCTCTGGGACCAGGCAGGAGAACAATCTGTCCATAAATGATCTAGAGCTTCAAGTGATTCATCTAGCCCTGCTGCTTTGGTCTCAGTCTCTCCAGGGATTCCCAGTGCTGAACCAGACAGTCAATGCAATGGCAGTGGCTTACATCAACAGCCAGGGAGGGACAAGGACTGTGGCCAAGTGGACCAAGGTTCAGCTGATTTTCATGTGGGCGGTGACTCACGTGCAGACTATCTCTGATGTTTACATTTCAGGGATAAACAATGTGGTGGCAGGCCGAGTCACCAGTGTCTGGATCCTAGCAACTGAGGACTCAATTAGATAGTATTCAACTGTATAGTTTGTCTATATGGTCTCCCGATGGTTGACTTTATGGCATCTCAGCTCAACCTCATGGTTCCTCAGTTCTGTGCCCAGTGCTGGGATCTTCCAGCTCTCATGAGAGATGCAATGGTCATTACATGGCATTTTCCTCTGACATATATGTTGCCACAGATTCCTCTGATTCCCATGGTGCTGAGGAAAATAAAGATGCAGCTGGCTCTTGTTATTCTGATTGCCCTTTTCTGGCCTTTGATGGTTTGGCTCTTGAGGACAGCATCTTGAGAAAGAGGGTTTGGTCCCAGTTCTATAAGAGGTGTGAAGATTGGCGGTCATGGCAGCAACCTTTTTGGTTGTCTTGGCTTTTCTTCAGGACGATATTCAGAAAGGTATTGTTCTTAGTTCAATTTAGGTTCACATTTCAGCTCTTTCTGTCCTTTTCCAAGGTGCATTGCCTTACTACCTGATGTGCAAATATTCCTCCAAGGGGTGGCTCATACCTACTTGGTCTTTCAGGATCCCTCAGCTCCATGAAATTTGAACCTGGTTTTGGGAGTACTTTAGAAGGCTCTTTGTGAGATACCGTCTTTTAGTTTCCTGGTGTTTCTTGATGACTGCCTTTGACTTGGCTGTTGTCGCGGTTCAACGTATAGCGGAACTTCAGGCTTTATCTTGTAAGCCTCCCTTTTTGGTCTTCCACCTTGACAAAGTGATTCTGAGGGATGTCCATAGGGTTTCTCCTAAAAGATGTTTCTGAGTTTCACATCAACAAGGAAATTGTTCTTTCTTCTCTCTGTCCAGTTACATCTAGAACAGGAGCAGAAGCTTCATCTCATGGATGAGGTTAGGTGTTTGAAGTACTATGTTCATCCCATGCTGCCTTTTTGGAAATTAGATTATCGTTTTGTCATCTCTGAGGGCCCCTGTGCAGGCCAGGCTGCATTTAAGATTATAGTGGCTTCTTGGATTTAGGCGACCATTTGCCAGGAGTATGTCCTGTGGAAGAAACCATGAACTTTTGGGTTATGGCACATTCTACCAGGTCGGTGGGTGCATCTTGAGCCTATAAGTATCAGGCTTCTGCTTTCCAGTTGTATAAGGCAGCTATGTGGTTGTCCCTCCACACATTTGTCAAACACTATGTCATGTTCTGCCCTTTTTTCTTGTCTTTTCTTGTGATTCATTGGCTGTTTTTTTGTTTGGTTATTCTTGTTTGTCAGATGCTGGTTCCCCACCTTGTTTTGTGTTTTCTCTGAGCCTTTATCAAGCGCCAGTACCTCTTTGCTGGCATACGATCAAATCATTCCAGTTCGGAACTTGTAATTCCTGTCTAGTTCCAAAGTGTTTTCCTGGCTTTCTCTTCAACTTCTCTCCTGCTCTACAATTTGGTATCATGCCTGTGTGATATCCTACTACAGACTTATTACCAATTGTTCGACTAGTCTTCTGCCTGACACCTTGTACTGCTTTGCCCATTTGTTACTGACCTTGGCTCTGTTGTTTGACCATTCTTCCATTTGCTACATTGTGCTTCTTTGCCTGCCTGCCTGCCTTTGACTGACTTGGTTTGTCTGGCTACCTGACTTCTTTGAACCTTGTGGTCTCCGACTTCCTTCTCTTCCAGTTGTGCTCCAACAACCAGTCAGACTTTGACCACCAGTTGGACTTTGACCATCATTCGTATCTTGAATTGGGGGTCAAGCATTCTGTCTTTCTTAGACTATTCTGTCTGCCACACTAGTCTCCTTGGTCAAATCTCGACTGATCCTGTCTGCCTGTTCCTGTTCAGTCCCTCCAGTCAAACTCTAAGTTTCAGCATTCCTGTTCAGTAGCAGTTCTCTAGGCTGCCATCTGGAGTGTGTGCCGGCTCCTCCGGTTAGCATTAATCTGGCATTGCGGCCAGCATCTCTATCTCAGCTTAGTCTGAAGCAAGGCAGCCTGGGGAGCAGCCATTGCAAGCCAGCTACGAAAGCTATTCGTCACCCTCTAGCACCTGGCCCGCTGAGGCTTACCTCGCAGTTTACCCTTGTGTTGTCTTGTTGCTGTGTTTCTTGTTTATCATATCAACTTAGCAGTCTGTCACCTCTTTGTGAGGACTCTCCTTAGCAAAGTTTTATCAGGCAGCTTACATTGGGCACTTCAGCTTACCATATCACACTACCACATTGACTTTGACTGAACCCAACTTTGGCCAAAAGGTTGTATAGTTGGTTCCTCACTGTTGAGCTTTTCTGAAGCTCTTTCCTGTACTGTAAATGGGAGTCTGGAAACTGAAGCTGCGGGTAAGTTAAGGCTTGATTCTATTGAGCCCGGTAAAGCAGCCAGTAGTGCAAAATTGGATACAGGCCCATTAGCAAAAAATGCTAACGAGCTATTCAATTGCCCTACCAGCTGAAAGTGCAATGGAAGTTAGGCCACAGAAAAGGACTTGTGGCCAACCATCTGTTTTGTGTGTTAAGTTCCAAAAACAGCTCTAAATTGCAGCAATAATGGAAACCGCGAAGGAAAAAAGCTAACGATCAGTGCCTGACATACTGTCAAGCACCGATTATTAGCTTTTCTGAGTTACACTTACCTGTCATCCACTCTCCTACTTCTATCATCCTTTTTTCTTCTCTCTTCCTTCCTTTTTCTGTCTTCCATCTTCTCTTCTTCTGTCTTCTATCTTCTCTGTAAAAACTAAAAGAGATGTAAATACATTTTCCATAAAAAAGAACCTGCACATCTATGCATAGTTTAAACCGTTGAGTGCCAGAGGGGTATGCAATGCATTGCAGAGCAATGCGTTGTATACATCTCTTGGACTCAAAGGGTTAAACTATGCATAGACGTATGGGTCAATAGTTTATAACATGTCCAAAGTCGATAAAAAAATTGTCCCCATGATTTATGAAATGCCAAAATATGTTGAATGAAAATATCCTGCCCTTTTTCCATTTCTCCGCTGCTTTGTACATCCGCAATGGCACCTCCGTTCAAAACTGATTGGCAGGGAGGTGTGTAAGCACACATTCCAGCCAATGGCTGTGAGTCCTTTTGAACAGACACTTTTCAAATTCCCCCACAATGGAACAGGCATCGGCCCGTAATGTACAAAAGGGGGGGCTGCTACTTACTTTCTCTGCTGCCACCACTGTGGACACACACAGCAACAGAGAAATGGAAAAAGGGCAAAAACTATCCTGAAATTGATTGGAGAAACATGACATACAACAAAGTGAAATTATTTTATAAGTATGATTAAAGCGGATCTATCACCCCCAATACAAGTTTGTCATAATAGATATGTTATATAGCGGTTATGTTGAATACTGTATACATTTCTTTTTTTAAATCACTATTTTGCCGAAATTCAAGGAATAAATACTGCCTTGCACCCTACTTCCAGACAGACTGAAGTTACCAGCACTGTCTCTGCCTCTTCTCCCCTCCCTCTATCCAGCCTTCTCCAATGATGGAGGCTTTCTGCATGTAAGCTGGAGTGCTCTCATTGGCCAGAGACTGCTCCAGCTTACAGGAGGAAAGCCTCCATCATCGGAGGAGGCTGGATAGAGGGAGGGGAGCAGAGGCAGACTGTGGTAGTGAGCTGGTAACCGCAGTCTGTCCCGAAGTAGGTAGCAGGGCAGTATTTATTCCTTGAATTTCTGCAAAATAGTGATTTAAATAAATAAATGTATACGGTATTCAAAATATTCGCTATATAATGTAAATATTAAGACAAACTTGTACAGGGGTGATAGATCCCCTTTAATGACAATTTTATCTCCCCACTAGAAAAGAGGCATTGCTTGACCTAATACTCTCAAACAATTCTGACATGAGAAACAGTATAGAGGTAAAGAAACATTTAGGCAGTAGTGACTACAATATGGTATCCTTTGAAATTTGATATGAGAAACCCAATAGCCAGGGTTTAACCAAAACATCCAATTTTAAAAAGGCTAATTTTACAAAGCTAAAAGCAGCATAAAAGGATATTCAGTGGGATGTAGCCTTCCAATATAAAATGCACAAGAATCACTGAATTTGTTTAAAATGCTCTTAGACAAACATACGCATCTCTCTCTCTCTCTCTCTCTCTCTCTCTCTCTCTCTCTCTCTCTCTCTATATATATATATATATATTTATCTATCATTGGGGAATAAGCACAAGAGGAGTAAATTGAGACCAATGTGGCTTAATTACGAGGTTTGCAGGGAAATGAGATATAAGATGTTGGCTTTTAAAGTGTTTAAGTCAGATGCATCATTTAAAAAATATAAAGAATGTAATCTGCAAACAGGCTAGTTAAAATAAAAAAAAGAAAAATCCTTAGCAATTCTACAAGTATATATAGAACAATGCCAAAGTCTTAGGCAGGTGTGAAAAAATGCTATAAAGTAAGAATTCTTTCAAAAATAGACATGTTAATAGTTTATATTTATCAATTAACAAAAGGATAGTGAGTAAAGAGAAGAAAAATATAAATCAAATCGATATTTGGTGTGACCACCCTTTGCCTTCAAAACAGCATCAATTATTCTATTGCACAAAGTGAGGGATTTTGTAGGCATATAGTCAGGTGTATGATTAAACAATTATATTAAACAGGTGCTAATAATCATCAATTTAATATGTGAGTGGAAACACAATCATTAACTGAAACAGAAACAGCTGTGTAGGAGGAATAAAACTAGGTGAGGAACAGCCAAACTCGGCTAAAGAGGTGAGGTTGCTGAAGACCTTTTAATGTCAAAAGTCATACACCAAGGCAAGACTGAGCACAGCAACAAAACAAGGTAGTTATTCTGCACCAGCACAGTCTCCCAGGCAGAAACTTCAAGGCAGACCGGGGTTTGCAGATGTGTTGTCCAAGCTCTTTTGAACAAGCACAAAGAAACTGGCAACTTTGAGGACCGTAGACATCGTGGTCGGCCAAGGACACTGCAGAAGATGAGACACATCATGCTTCCCTATGCAATCGGAAGATGTCCAGCAGTGCCATCAGCTCAGAATTGGCAGTAAACAGTGGGACCTGGTACATGCATCTGCTGTCTGGATATCACGGTGCCCGTGTTTTGCTGGCGACATTATGACTGTGCTTCTTCCTGATACATTCTAACGTGGTATTGCCCTTTCGTAGTGTTTCCGTTACTAAGCACTTGATCCAGAATTTCCTGTGTATGACCCGGACTGCCTGACTATTCTGCCTGTCACTTCCTGCTCTGTGTACCGACCCGACCTGACTGACGTTCCTGCTCTGTGTACTAGGTCCTGCTTACTACATCAACCGGTATCTGGTTGAGGGTCTTACTCCTGTTTCTCTCTGTCCACGGACAGATCCTCTGTTGCCTCGGTTGCTGCTCCGGCAGCCAGTTACTGTGACCCGATCAGTATTGTGCCTCATCATATGACACCCAGTGTTGTAGCGTCCTTCGGTAGTAGACTTGTGCACGGGCAAAATTTTTGGTAAAATTCGAATTCGGACGAATTTTTTTTTTTTCTAATTCGGATGATCTTAATTTCGGGCCGGGCCTATTCGATTCGGACGAAATTCTGATCCATTCCGAATTATTCGGCCGAATTTAACATGGGTTAAATTATAGCAGTGCGCCTCCGTGCACGCTGCTATCATTATTTGCAGACAGGGTGTGCATTTAGAAAAAGATCCATCCCAAAAACGGACATTGTCGTACATTGAAAGTCTGTGCATGTCACCTCTACTCTAGCATGGGATGCCAGTCACATTGCAAACGTCGAACATCGAAAACCCATGCCTGTCATTCAATTTAGCATGTTCGAACATCGAAACCCCATGCCTGTCCTTCAATCTAGCATATGTTTGAACATCGAAACCTCATGCCTGTCATTCAATTTAGCATATGTTCGACATCGAAAACCCATGCCTGTCACATCCTACTCAACATAAGTGGTCGACTCGAACATGGACAAACTACATGTCACATTCTATGTTAGTACATGGGTAAAGATTAAGGTTTAATTTTCTGGTACCAGCCTCCTACCCTACTGTCCCTCTTTAGTACCCAAATTCCTCTCTCTCGTTTTCCTATCCTGATTTCCCCTCATATCAGATAACTCTATGTGTATATACATTGTAGAGTTTCATACTACATCAAGAATAAACATCAATGATTGTAATGTGATAGATGTAATGTGTTAACCCTTTGAGTGCCAGAGTGGTACGCAACGCATTGCAAAGCAATGCGTTGCGTACCACTCTGGCATTCAAAGGGTTAAAAAGAAAAATTGAGACATTCTGTTGTGAACAAACTGCAACACAGGAGAGAAATAAAAAAAAATGCTTGACATCTATACTGAAGAGGGGTCCACAGCATTGTCTTAGTATAGCAATATCACCGTTTTCCGTGAGAGTGCAATACAGGGCTCTACGATAATTGCTGGGCATTTCCCAATGTCATAAGCAGGGGATGATGGGAGTTGTATTCTAACTACTGTTAGGAAACACATAAGTGATGCACATTCATCTCCCACCTAGAAATTATTTACACACGAGGCAACTCCCCCAAGTAATACCTAGCCCCTTTCCAAGTGAAAGGACTTCCAGAAAGGCTTCAGATCTCTTAGTGACTCACCTGTTATTGCCAGTCAGCGGGACCCGGAGAGTAGGAGGGGGTGATGCTATGGCTGCACGGCACGGTACTCTTAGTTGGTCACTTGTCGCAATGTTGAAGCCAGCACCTTCTGGGTGGAGACACCTCACAGCAATCCTGTTCAGGACACATCATGCACTGTTGTGCACTCACACTAGGGATCCCAAATGTTTAGACCCTCCTGTATTTGTAAAACCTCTCTAGCAAATCTGGGACGGTAGACCTATTTACTCAAGTCTTGACTTTAGGTGGGCGATAAACAATATAAAATAGGCATAATGTTTCACTATCACATAATTCACGTCACTGAAGCAGCCAGCAGGCATCGCCACTGAGTGAGCATAGGGCTGCCCGGCTGCTGACAGTCACACTGATGGGATGGGACACCCTGCAACACAGAAATGGCGGAAGAGCACAAAATAAACATGCTATGGGACGGTACATTGCCGCCCCTGTCAAAGTGCCGCCTGGGTCCATGGACCCACTGGGACCCATATAAGGGCCGGCCCTGTATTCGAACAAATACCTAATATTTTTTTATATTTTGCACAGGAACAAATATTACTTGCTCTTGCAGTGGCAATAACTGGAACTAATGCTGGCTGCCTACCTATGCCTAGCCTAATGCTACCTGCCTGCCTACACAACAACTGTACACTCTCTAATCTCTTCTCTCTCTGTGCTCCAACAACCCAATGAGGAAATGCAGGCTGTCTGTCTGTGTGACTGTGTCATTAGTCCAACCCCCATCATGAAACGAAGAAGGCTATTCGAATACAGACAAAAGAGGGAAGTAGTGCATGAAACGGAGAATGGAATTGGACTAGAGACATGGAGGGAAAATTATGGAGGGAAAGTAATTGAGCGCGCACAGGAAGTACAAAAAAGTCCTGGTCAAAAGTAGTCAAAACTTTATTGAGCATGTCACCCAAATTCCTCCCTCGTCAGTAACAAAAAAGTGGCAGATTATGAAATAGGTGGCCCCATTTATTATCACCACTTAAAATGTCCCCGTTTTCAAAAAGTTTTGTTTAGTGCCAGGATACACTTTTGACACAGTGCCTCACAACAGGTTACTGCATAAATTAAAAGGCTTCGGTTTGGGTGGTGGTATCTGTACATGGATTGAGAACTGGTTAAATGATAGATGGCAGAGAGTTGTTGTAAATGGAACTTTTTCAAATTGGTCTAGGGTTATAAGTGGGGTACCGCAGGGTTCAGTCCTGGGCCCAATGCTTTTTAATTTGTTTATTAATGATCTAGAAGTGGGAATTGAAAGTAGCATCTCAATCTTTGCTGATGACACTAAGCTATGTAAGGAAATATATACAGAGCTCGATGTTTTTTCCCTACAGAAGGATTTAGATAAACTAAGTGAATGGGCAGAAAAGTGGCAGATGTCATTTAATGTAGATAAATGTAAGGTTATGCATTTGGGTTGTAGAAACAAACTTGCTACATATACTCTAAATGGGAAACAACTTGGGAAATCCTCATTAGAGAAAGATTTAGGTGTACTGATAGACAATAGTCTTCACAGCAGTGTGCAGAGTCACTCAGCTGCTGCAAGAGCAAATAGAGTACTAGCCTGCATAAAAAGAGGTGTAGAAGCAAGGGATGCTAATATTATCCTACCTCTGTATAAATCCTTGGTTAGGCCTCATCTAGAATATGGAGTACAATTTTGGGCGCCTGTTCTAAAAAAAGACATTACTGAACTGGAAAAGGTGCAGAGACGTGCGACAAAACTGATAAAGGGATTGGAGGATCTGAGTTACGAAGAGAGACTAGCCAAACTGGGTTTGTTTACATTAGAAAAGAGACGTCTAAGGGGTGATATGATTACCATTTACAAATACATTCAAGGCCAATACAAAGAACTAGCCAATGAATTATTTATGCAAAGAGCTGAGCTAAGAACAAGAGGCCATCCATTAAGACTTGAGGAAAGGCGCTTTCGACTAAAACACAGGCAGGGATTCTTTACAGTAAGGGCGGTAAGGCTATGGAATTCTTTGCCTCGGGATGCTGTGCTTGCAGATAATGTAACTGCATTCAAAAAAGCAATGGATGCCTATCTAGCACAGAACAATATTGACAGTTATGACAGATGGCTTCAAAGCAAATAGGATATTGAGCCGGGGAACTATTTGACACACTCACACACACACACACCTACATTGGAAATTGCTCCAGAGGGCTTTTTTGTTGCCTTCCTCTGGATCAACAGGGGTGTTATTGGCATGGGCTGGACTTGATGGACGCATGTCTTTTTTCAGCCTTATCTACTATGTTACTATGTTACTATATTGTGTTTGTATGCAAAAATGTTGAGGTTTGGCATTAGTTTCAAGGCAAGGTTCAATAGCGCCATCCTATCAAGGGTTTGAGCTCTATTAAATGCTTCATTAACCTCAGCTTGGGAATGACTACTGTTTATGAATTCATCACACATGTTAAGCAGGGCCATCCTACATTCCTCTTGATCAGTGGTGGTACATACCACCCTGAGTATTTGCAAATAAGGCAGACCCCCTTTGAGTAGTGCTGGGTGGTGGCTGCTGGCATGCAAAATTATATTTCTATCTGTAGTTTTCCAGTATGTTTTGCTGTAAATATTACCACAGTTTCTGAATACCGACATATCTAGAACGTTGATCATTTGTTTGTCGAAATGCAATGTAAATCTGAGTCGATGCCGTTAAGGTAGTCCAAAATCTCCCTCAAGATCCACTCATCTCTTTTCCACAGCATAAAAATGTAGTCGCTGAAATGTTTGAAAAAAACTCTCTTTTCAGAATAACAGGGTACAGAATAAAATGTGCATCTGCTCGTAATACTCCATGAAGATTGAAGCATACAAGGGTGCCATGTTAGACCTCATAGTTTTCACCTGGAGTTGCACATAGAAGAAGTTTAAGTATTTTTTATTAAGTATCACATCAATAAGTAGTAGCAAAAGCTCCAGTGGTGGACCCTCGTATGCAACATCCTCACGCACTGAGGCAGACACTGCCTCTTTTCCATGCCATGTGGAATATTGGTATACAAGCAAGAGACATCTAGAGTTGCAAACAGGGTGTCATCATCAGTACAGGAGGTGAGCTAGCAAATTAAATCTGCTGAGTCCCTAACGTAACTTTTGAATCGCTTAGTGTTTGAAGAAAAAAATCCACAAATTGTGATAATGGCTGACCCCGAGCCGAGATAATGGGCCTACCGGGGTGGGGGGGTCTAAAACCATATGTATTTTCGGAATACAATATAGCATTATTATTATTATTCTTTAATTATATAGTGCCAACTAATTTCCACAGAGCAGTACAATGGAGAACAGACATACAGAGGTATTAAATAATACAGGCAAATGTGGAGAGCAGAAGGATTAGAGGGCCCTGCTCGTGAGAGCTTACGGTCTAGAGGATGGGAGGTTGGACTCAGAAGGAGTAAGTGCCGTTTGGTGTAAGTGCCTCCTGCCACCTGAACTGCCAGTCAGTGGGTGGGAGAAGTGCTGTTGAGTGCAGTGGTCCAAAGAAGGGGTGGTTCTTGGTGATAATGTTTATGGAGGTAGTTGATAGGCTTCCCCAAAGAGGTGAGTTTTCAGGGAGCATCTGAAGATCTGAAGGCTTGGGGGGAGAGTCTGATGGGGCGGGGGACACATGGGTGGGCTTGTGTATGGAAATCTGGAACACGTGGGTGGTCTTGTGTATGGAAATCCCTGCTCTCCATGGATATCCATCGGTTGCTGACCACAAGTTGAATTATTATACCCGGTAGTAAGGTCACGATGGAGTTGTTTGAAATGTACATTAACAGATAACTGAGACTGAACTTCCTTGCTATACATGCCGCAGTCCATAATCACAATACCTCCACCTTTATCGGCGGGTTTTATGACTAGTTTGTTATCTTTAGCCAAGCTATTGATAGCTATATATTCATTTTCAGATACATGGGAATTGGCCCTTAATGCTGACTTTATTGAAGCAGAACTGGCAGGCATCATATACTGTAGCAGCAGAATTGAACTCATATGAAGGGCACTATCTGCTTAGCAAGCAGAGGAATGGGCCATTATTTACACCAAACAATAATGAACATTGCACACTTTCGGGTACAGCTCGCCATTGTACCCACTTGATTTATAGTACTGTCAACCCCCATGTGTCACATTGACTGATTATATGATTTTTCGATCATCAAGGTTTCTTGTCCCCCTTTCCCTGACATATAATGTAGGATATCTGTGTCTTAGCATTTATGTGACTACTAGTTTGAAGAGCCCATGTACACGGGCCACAATGCAACCCAGCAACGGCCGCGGTGCAGTCATGCACAGTAGAAACCGCCGCTGATATGGAGTGGGGTGCACAAGGACTCTGGCGCTAGGCGTCCCTGCAGCATTGTCAGTCCTTGGAGTGATTGGGTGAATCACTTTGCATTTAGGGTATAAGTATATGATGGTTTGTATCTGCTTTTGCCCTGATGAAGGTCCTCTGAGGGACCAAAAACGTATGGCTACTCAATGCCACTTTGATGATATGTCTCCGCATACTACCTGGGACACCCCAGGCTGAGCACATTTATATATATAAATTTTGTTAGGCTCTCTTTCCCTCAGCGTCTGTGGGTATTAGGGCTCGCATGGCAGTCAGCAGGAGCCTAATTTTTAAAGGGACAGTAATTTCCCAAAAAAATTATTTATAGTTTTATAGAGTTGAAACTAATAAACTAATTGCAACAAACCCGTTCTCTCAAACAGCTATGGTTTGAGAGATATAGGGATTCAAAGTCCCCCCCTCCCTCTCCTTCTCCTGATGTCAGCTGTAAAGCTGACAGCAGGAGAATCGAGTCGTACGACTCAAGGAGGCTCTGCAACAGAGCCCGGATCCCGTTACTTAAAAAGAATTAATTCATTGGAAAGGTCTAAAAAGTGTGCCTGGTTTGCAAGCACACTATGTAGACCTTTCCAATGAATAAATTAATTTCAGCTCACCAAAACTATACATAATTTTTTTGGGACATTATTGTCCCTTTAATAAAAACTCAGTGTCTGCGGTGTGCTTCTCCTAGGACGAGCATGTAGTCTTGCTTCTCTGCATATTCTAAACTAGCAAGTATTTATTACATTTTAGCTTCCTGCACCAACCATAAGGAGATAATCATAGTCATATTACTTCTCCAGTTCATAACTAACCCCAGACCTTGTAACTCTTAATCTAGCTATATTTTGTCCTTTAGTCATTGTAATGCTTAAAGAGGGAGGGAGATGTAGCCCTTAACAGCTTGATAGCCAGGGGTTGCCTGCCCATGGGCTAATCCTCTAAATAGCAGAAGTTTGGCCAACACTTTGCAAACACTATGACACTCCAAGGATTAAAGGGACAACAGTTTAAACAGTTATATACACATGCCTGAGTCTGATAGGTTTCTCTGCTACCTACAACAGACAAACAGGACTCAGTACTCAATCCCTTTCTGCTCCTTGATTAGCATGACATACATTTGAGTAAATAATGCGTTATCTTAAGCTTCATGTAGTAGAGCAGTACTAAGTTTCCATAGAGCTATGACGTATGGCTATATATTGTTAAGTGCTTTCTAGTCTGCAAATGAAGGACTAGGCATACTTGAGAAGCCTTAAGTATATTTATAGTTTTAGTATCCTTATCCTACCATTAAATATATCAGGAACAGGCAGTTTTTACATTTATATATTTTTAATTCTGAACCACTTAAAATGGGTTAATATTACAATTACAGGAAGAATCGAATCACGGTCTCAGACCTTAATCTTCAGCTTCTACTTTACACCGGTACGAATCATTCTAATTATATTATATTATATTATTTATTTATTTTTATTTTGCTCTATTTAACCTTTAGTATTCTACAGGTTCACAACTTTTTTGTCTCCAGTTTAAACTTCCGGTCAGTTTCTCTCAGGCATCAATATTATTGGGAGTAGGTGGTTTTAGTTTTATTGCATTCCCCAATGGGTTCTAGTATATTAAGCTAATTATCCATTCTCTTGTTTCTAGTATTTAGGTACTTCACAGACTCCAAGTCCCTAACTATACTGGGTATTTATTACTACAGTATTTAGGTGGGTCATGTTTTTATGTCATAGCATGATCACAGCTTAAGCCATGTGCAATTAATTATCACTTTTATTATACCTTGCCAGGTTCACCCTTTCGTCTGGAGATGAGTTCAGCTGGAATATTTCTCTTGCCACCTCAAGGTTGTCAAGTGGAGTCTATTACTATTCCAGTTATTCTCTACAGCGGGAATACGATTGGCGGCCTTTTCTTTACATCTCAAGACTCAAGGTGAATTTGGCATTGTATTATGCCCATGTTTCCTTCAGGAGTCCACAGACAAGGAAACAGTAGCACGGCTCCCTTACCTCTCTATTGAGGCCGAAGGTTGTTATACGCTCTGCATCTTCGTTAATTCCTCCTTACCTCATCTCAGAGACGGAAGGTTGAATTAGTCACTAAGCTATTGTTACGGTTCAGTACACTCAGACACGGAGGTATAGGTAAAAACACAGCTTTATTGAAACACACGATGAACAAGGTAACCCTCACGGGTCCAGTATAACACACTGACACAAGACAGGTTACAAATGGTTAACCCACACGGGTCCAGTATAGTGAACACACAATACTGACACAGGTCAGGTAAATGTAATAGATACAATGTATGACACCCACTTAACTAGTGAAGTGCTGGTTGCGACACTCTGCAGGCTAAATGTCGCCTGAAATACCGGAGGCCACAGGAACGGACTGCCAACTCAGGCTCTGGACGCCTGTGAATGTGACCAATGGTGGACGCCCACCAACGACTAATGGAAAGGTCAGAACTCGTGCTTAATGGAGGCCCTACCGAAATAACCCATCTCCGTGTGCACGCACTACCTGACATGGTTAATGGGCTATGGTATATATGGATGGCCACAGGAAGCACCCTACTTTACAGCGGAATACCAAGCCCAACCAATACTGCCCAACGGAACCCAATGGTAATAATAGCGAGGCCCTTCCCCCGAAGGGGTTAATACGGTGTGGTCTGTATAACGGAATATACCGGAGGCACCCTACTGAACCAACACAGACCAAGCGAGTGCAACACGGAGTGGAAGCAGCGAGACTCTGACAACTGGTGAGAATGTGCATTAACGGACTCAGCACTTTGACCAGACACAGGATTGGTGCCCAGCCGGGAGGCTGGCAACACGAATCGCCAATGGGTACAGCAGAACAGGAACCTCGCCCAGATGCGTGACAGAGAGATCAGGAACGTCAGCCAGGCCAAGTCGTACACGGAGCAGGATCCTCAGACACACCGGTTCGGTACACAGAGCAGGGTGGTCAATCAAGCCGGGTTGGTACACGGAGCAGAAACGTCAGCCGGGCCAGGTCAGAACAGGAAGCAGGAACATCAGCCAATCCGAATCGGTGCACAGCAGCAGCAGGAACGAGACGAGAGAGTGGTCAGGCAGTCCGGGGTCATACACTGGATCAGAACAACAATACTAACACCAGGCATCAGGTACACCACAGGGTATAAAAAGGCTGTCACTAGGAGGAGCAGTACTGGCAGTACTGGCAGCCAATAGGAAAATAGAATCATCCATGATGGACAGAATGTCTCCCAGATCATGGGCGCTGTGATAGCTATCCTTACCTCTAATCAGAGGCCGAAGGTGGTTGAGAGTTTTCCTAGTGAGTCTAACTTTACCTCTTTGTCGAGGCTGAAAGCTACACTCCTCCATTTATCATCTTGAGTAAACCTGACCTTTCGATTAAGAGGCCGGAGGTTTTTATTCACCTTGTAATTTCACCTTCATGCCACTCGGGTTACGGCACCAGGCCTAATACAGGACGCACATCCTTTTGACAGACACCCATCCTCCTTACCTCTGCATAGAGGCCAAAGGTTGATGGTATCCAGTTCCTCCTTACCTCCACGTGGAGGTCGAAGGAGGAGGTCATCTGGTAAGACATGCACGCTTCTCCAGAATTATTCAATCATCTTAGGCAGCTACTAGCTCAGTAACTCATTTAAGCACTGTGGTTTCAGGCACCGTGTTCACATGAGGTCAGCCACTTTGAACTAGTTCCACTACTGTAATGCTAAGGTAGTATCGGGCACCCTAAGGTTTGTTTACCCTCCCAGTTAATCTCACAGTCCACTTCATGGTGTTTCCAGCTCTAGCAGTATCCTTAGCCCAGGTTTATTATCCTGACTATTGGATATACTGTTGTTTTATCTTTCAGCATGGATGGAGCCCCAGCAACGCCAAGTGTCTGGGCAATGACACAGAGGGAATGGACTAAGAATAGGATTATGGCGGAATTGTCCCGCCGTCGTATTCCTTATCTTACCTCAGCACGCAAAACCGAGTTATTTTGGCCCCTGTTTCTACTGACATCCCCCTCCCTTCCTCCCCCATCCCCTACTGTAGTTCACATACCGCAACTGCAACAGATTACTGGGATGCTTACAGACCTCAGCTCGGCCGTAGCAGTTATACAATCCAGAGTATCAACCCTGGAATCTATTTGCATTTCGTCAGGACAGTCTCCTAATAGTCATGTTATGCTCCCTCAGGCAGGTAGAGTTATGAGTCCCACTCCTCGAATTACTTCCGAGCATTTAGTTCCTGCACATATTAGGAGGGATATTATAGAGGTCAAAGATATTAATCTTATATCCCTACTGATTGCATTGCAAGATCTAGCTGAGAATAGGACTGTAAGCCAACCCCAGTCCAGCTTCTCCTCCAGGGTTCGCAGAATTGATTTCAACATAGAGACATTCCTCCATACCGCTCAAGACATAATTAATAAAGGATTAGCCCCCAATACCAGGTGGGGAATATGAAAGAGCTTGTTCAAGATTCCTCCAGTATACAAAACCTGTTATTCCATTTTCTCCTGAAGTAATTTTAGCAATTGTATCCTATTATCATTCAGCCCTCAGATTATCTCCCCTATCAATTAAACTTTATCTAGTGGGTGTCCAATATTTCAAATCATTATCCCATCCCTCACAGCCATCAGTTGTCGCCTCTCACAATGTTTAACTGTTTCTAAAAGGTGTAGCCGAGATTTCTAAACTCCCTAACGTGCACAATATAGTTCAATATTTAAGAAAATGGCAGATTTACTTAAACTGAAACCTTTTGATAATCATACCTCAAGTATCATGTTAGCGGCCATTTATTTAGCTTTTTTGGGGGTTCTGAGGCCAAATGACTTCACCATCTCTGCTGGTTCTGCTCATTTCCAAAAAAAATTAGATTTAATATAAAACCCTGATCACTAGGAACTTTTTCTGGCAAGTTCCAAAACCGATCAATCCGGTTCCAGTGTCTGTATTTCATATTATGCTACTGGTGATCAATTGTGCCCATTTACTGTGCTCAAAGATTTGTCCACTCTTTTGGCCAACAATCCGGCAGACAGCCATCTGCTGCCAATGCACAACGGTCCGTTAAAAACATCTAAATTCATTCAGTTAGCTAGAAACTTGCTTGCTAGGCTAGGTTACAACCCAAATCTATTGTCAGGACACACTTTTAGAATGGGTGCAGTGTCATCAGCATCTAGCAACAATGTCCCCACGTTTATCATTCAGAGTCTGGGCAGTTGGAGATCCAACTGTTTCAGCCGTTACATTCCCAATCCAAGGAAGGAAATCAGAAGTGCCGTATCTTCATTGTGTAAAAAAATTCTGTTTGCCCATTTACTAATAAACGTTTGCATATATTGGTATAGCCTCATATTTTGGCCTCTAATCAGGCTTGCTACCTCATTTACAATCCAGGGGTTGAACAGAGGCCCTTGGATATTGGCCATAAGGACAATCAGTCATTATATCATTATTACTCTGAAGCCTCGACCATAAGTAGAAAAGCTATGCCTGGATTTATGGGAGGGGCACAAGGTACTTAAACCCCAGGGTCCTATGCAACAGCCGACACTTTCATAGCTAGAACCCACCCCACTCTTCCAACCCCTTTTTTCCAACATTCCTTAAGGCAGGCCCTCTAATCATGCTTGCTGACTCATGTATGATCCAGGGGTCGAACAGAGGCCCTTGGATATTGGCCATAAGGACAGTCAGTCCATTATATCATTATTACTCTGAAGCCTCGACCATAAATATATATATAAAACATCACATACCGTGTATATATAGTTTTTTATTATACAGGCCTCTAGTTTGGTGGAAGGGATGTCAGCTCTAAGCTCAATGTACAAATATCTGGTTTTTGATATATATTGGTCAGGACTCCCAATATTCACAAACAGCTAGTGGTGCTATCTTTTTAACAAGTGGTAGGGGTTACCCAGGCGCCTCCACTTTTCACTTATTAGTTTGACATTATCTATTCTTCATAAAACCATATTGACTCGTATTAATAATATTGTTGGTCTTCACACAGTTCTGAATACTGCCAGTTAGTAACCCTTCTATTGTCTAACCCACTACAGAGGTCAAGCTCACAGGTATATTGTTTCCATGTTTGGATCCTGCTGGCCTTTTGAACAATGGGACGACACAGGCTGGGAGAGCAGCACGGACCAGCAGGAATCCGAACAGCCAGAACAACTGAGAATTATTCCGTTAAAAAAGTATTGTATTGTACAAAAATTAAAAGCAAAACAAATGCAAAGAAAGCAGCTCCTACTGAACATGATGTCAGTGCATAAACCGCCTAGTGCGTTTCATGCTAATAGCACTTAATCATAGGTCTGATTACCTGCACTTCCCTATCCATACAAATATTGTTACGAATCAACAGATACAATGTAGCAACCAATCAGTTTTTGGCAAATTAATTCAAATAAGCCTATACAGAGATCGCTCTCTTACTAAGCTATTTACAAATTCTATTGTTACTCCTCCTATAATGAAGATTAACTCGCACTTAACCAGAGTCTGTATACCAGCCAGTTTGCTCATTAACTCTTATACCACTATAACTAAGAGGTCAGCTCCATTCAAAAAGTCATTATGAGAGGTAATTTCCAAAAGGAGAAAGTACTATTCACATGGGCTACATTATCCAGATATGAAAAACCTCAAATTACATGTGATAATAATGGAAAACATAAACAGAAAATATATAATAATTAGGAAAAAAGAAAACATATGAATTAATACAATGGTACCACATCATTAACATAATTATCATTATCCATGCTTAAAAAAATATTTGTTAAAGCTTTCTTTTCCCAATCAGATGGAGCAAATGAGCCCAGGGGATGGGGGGTTTCTGGGCAACTAGGAACCTGCTCACTTGCCCTTGGTCATAATCAAGACCTTTTTTTTTATAGTGGAACCAACAGGGATTTGAGAGATTGGAAAAAATGATAGGCAAGACCGGAATATAGCATGCTGTGGATTATAACATTTTTCTTTAATTTTTTTCTGCTTGGTTTAGGGATAACTGCAAAAACCTGAAATATCAGCTGCCTTATGTTAAGCCCAGACTTGGCAAAGTCTGCAGAGCTAGGCAACCACTTGTCCATATAATAGGGCTTATTTGTTTGTGAAGATGAGGTCAGCCGGTATGTAGTCTCCATAAAAAACACGTGAGGACATAGACAGCACATTAAAGTTGGAAGTAAACTTACATTAGATATGGAATTCAGTGCTCGTTTATTAGTGACAAATTTGGTGATTGTTCAAGTAATGTCTGCTCTGGGCACAATTTAATTTTGAATTAAAATAAAAAGTCCACTTTTATTAGACATGAAAATGTCAGCTTGAGCCATTTTTTTTCATTGTTTTAGCTATTTTTTTCATTGTTTTAACTATATTATATTGAGAGTCTCTGTAACAATCATAGTTATATTTTTTGAAGCACATACATATAATCTAAGGCACTTGTTGGGAACCTAGGATCATATTAAGGAAACTAGAGGTGCAGTTCTGGAGTAAACCAACTGCATGGTACAGGAAAAAAACGACTTTCCAAAAATGTCCTTTAATTTAAATGGGTATTTAACCACTTCAGCTTTAGGTAGGATGCCATTGCGTTGTTTAGCAATGCATTTAGAGACCTCTCTAGCATTTTACAATTTAAATCAATGGGAATTTCCCTTTGTCCCCTTTGGTGCTGTTGGTTTATCCTGAATTGCATCTCTTTAAATGATCCAATGATTTTTGTATTCATCCAGAAGACATATTTGTAGGTAATACTTTGTTGGCACCTATTTTAAAGGGACAATAGATGATCCTGTCTGAATCCCTCAATTTTAGGTTGTGTTCTTTGCAATATATTCAGAGTCTCTTTACTAGCAAACACTTGGGTAATTATGTATAACATGTAAATCAAGTCACTTTTATGCAGTGTTTTCAGAAGTCACTTAAAGATAGTTACTCTCATAAGAGGGCATAATCTACAGCCAAGCAACTAGATACCATCGAATTTGCTCTGACACCTAAATGTACTCTCCCAGTCTATGAGACAGAAAGGCTACAAAGCTAGGATTATTACCAAACAAATCCAATCTTCTCTAAAAAACACCATGCACACACGCTGCAGTACAGGAAGAAAAAAATCTCTACACGGGTACCACTTGTAGTCACTGAATAAAGATTTACAACCAATGCTAGCAGAAGATGATACTCTGAAAAATATCTTCTCTGAAACCCCCATTTTGGCCTTTAGACAACCACCAAGCCTTCAACAAAAACTAATCAGCAGGAAACTACACACTGATGAGAAGAATAGAGAAAAAGGCACTAGACAATGCAAGAAACCTCGCTGCAAACTGTGCCAGCATATATGCCCAGACAATAAAGCCACCCACAACAACAAAACCTACAGCATTAAAGGATCATACTCCTGCACATCTAGCAATGTGGTATATATGATACACTGCACCAAATGCCACCTAGGGTGGTACATTGGGGAAACCACCCAGCAATTAAATAGCACAATGACCATGCACAGACACGCTATGAAACATCACAGAGAAGGAACCTACTGCACCCGTGTGGGACACCATTTTACCCAGCCTGAACACTCAATTAAGGACCTAAAAATCAAAGTGCTCAAAGGGAACTTTAGAAATACCCAAGAAAGAAAAACTTTTGAAGCCAGAATGATTATATTTTTTTAACAACAAGAATAGAGGACTAAATGTTGATTTGGGTTTCCTATCCCACTATCAAAGTTTCACAAGACCCCTCTATCACTATCTTACTCTTCATATATATCCACATGTCAACGTACATTCTAATGACAGGTATCATATTATTATTAACATATTAAGTATATGTACTGACATATGCTTTTCCATACTCTTATACGTGCAGGCGTATATATATGTGGGTGGACTATTCTATATGTATATATGGGTTTATGTGCATATAGGTACATGTAGGTATGCATGCATGTATGTATGTGTTTATGTATGTATACATATATGTACTAGTACATATATATATAAGTACATGTGTATAGATATATGTTTTAGTATGTATTCCTACATATTGTGTGTACGTATTTAAGTATATGCATTTATGTATATGTATGTGTCCATATGTATGTGTCTATATGTATATGTGTATATGCTATATACATGTATATTTGTGTGTGTGTGTATAGTGTGTATATAGATATATTGTATGGGTATGTGTAGGTGTGTATATGTGTATATCATATACAGTATATGCATGTATATGTGTGTGTATGTATGTGTGTGTATATGTATGTGTGTGTGCATGTACACTGTGTGTATATGTGTATGTGGGTGTATGTATGTATGTGTATGTGCATGTATGTATGTGTATATATCTATCTATTTGGGCACAAGTTGTATATAGGCCTGCATGCCCATATTGGATTGTTGGCATTGTAGGATTCTTAATATGTGCAATCTTTTCTTAACTCTCTCCCCTCCCATACCATCTCCTGTATTTTTCTTCTCTTTCTCCCCCCCCCCCACACACACACTCTGCCTTGCACAGGGTATTTACGACCCTCTGCAAGAAGAGTGTGGATTTTCTCTTGGTCCCTGTCTTATCAACAGTCCCGCTGTTTTAACCCCAGCAAAAACACAGCTTTGAATTCAATGTATTAACTGTGAATTCTGTTTCTTTGTGCACAGAAATGCTTTAGACTTGATAAAGGGAGTTTATCCCGAAAGCTTGTCAATCCATAATTCTTTTAGTCCAATAAAAAAGGTATTACAAGATATTAATTGTGTTTGTTATTTTACATATATAATGTAATTCATGTGAGTGGACACAAGATGGCAATAGATAACTAATTCTAATAATTACAAATTAAAACTATTATCTAGAGAACTTTACACATGCAAATATTCTTTGTGTGGTATTTTAAAGACAACAGAGATCAACACATTGTTATGGTTTAATTATTATTTAAAATGGTAGACATTGTTTTCTTTTCTTAATAGTTGTTGGGTCTTTTATGTTTTGTTGTGTGCTTTTTTGTTCCAGCACATTACTTTGGCTTTCTGTAACTCCATTTTAGTTGGCTAATTGCTCCTCCAAGCTAGAATTGATTAGTAGATCATAATTCACACTCGCTTTGTAACAGATGTCATTTTTATAGAGAAGAATAATGAAGGCCTGGGGAGTCTTAACTTTCCCCAAAGTAATAACCACAGCAACAGACCTTAGCAGTAGTAGTTATCTGATATAAAATAATAATATTATTAGCTTCCTCCCAAAGTTAAAGTCACTTCCTATCCACCCAGAAGAAAAAAAAAAATAATATATATATATATATATATATATATATATATATAGTTCTTGCTTACCATCCTGGTTGTATGAATCATCTATAGAATCCAAATTATAGGGCTTGGGGGTTTTCCTGCTAAGTAAAACAAGTGCAATCCCATTATTGTCAGTTGATTTATTCAGATCTTTTAACAGTTCAAAATATCAGTGGCAGCTCTATTACTTCCTGAAAGTTCTGACAGCATGACTCAGCAGTTTCTATCACATTGTATGTAGAACTGCTTGTCAGTGACTTACCTGTCCTAGAGTATGCAACAGAGTAACTAATTGAAATCTGACCACTAGAGAGCACTGTTATAAAAAAACAACAAAAAGCAAGATTTTTAACTGTATAAGTCTGGAAATATGAATCTCTCAACAGTTTTACTCAGGAGGAGAAGACCTGATGTGTGTATAAATATATATATATATATATATATATATATATATATATATACGCACACACAATTTAGGATACTCAGCATCTTATTACATACTGTGATACTCATTCATTTGGTGTATGTGTGTATATATATATATATATATATATATATATATATATATATATCATTTTTATGGGTTTTTTTAATTATTATCATTTCCATGAAAAGGTTTACCAGTCACTTTTCCAGTTGAATGATAGAGAAATCTGCACACATTCACATTGTGGAGAGATGTATTGGAGACATTCTTGTTGTTAAAGCCCCATTTAGGTCAATGGAAACATTTATTTGCTTCCTATAGTGCAGCTGGTTTGTTCCATAACTGCACAACTTGATATTAAGTTTGATAAATTGCTGTATCAGTGTGTAAATATGTATGACACAGTTTGCTGTTTCTGAACCTACTCAAGGAGTCTGCTTTGTTGTGGTTGTAAGCTCCGGTGTTAATATTTGTGGAAGATCCAGCCACATGCTCTCTGTTTAGATCAGTAGTCTCATTCCTTTTGGGCCAACATAACTGAGCTTTTTGTGTCAGCCTGGGTACTACACACGTGCCGGTAATTAGCTGAGTCATTTTAACTGTAATACATGTTCAAAATTCGAGGATTTTCCTAACTTCGTGAAGGAAAGTCAGGATTTTATTAAAGACACGGAGGCTCCTATTATGCATTTAAACTCCATCTTTACTACTCCAGCAGCAAAACATAAACAGTTACAGAAAGAAAAAGTGTATACAACAGAATGATAACCCCGCCCCTTAGATAATGCTTATCCAATCACATCACAATAATCTGTATAACTGTAGGGTCCAATAATCCCACTTCCTCTTCTTTGATGCCACAAAAAACATCAACTGTAGCAACTTCTATAAACAGGATTCTGGAACATAAGTGTCTGGAACTCCTTAACCCCTTAAGGACCGACCGACTGTCCAGGACCGTCATGGGTCCTTAAAGGGATAGTAACACTTCGTTTTAACTTTATTTTATTTTGTAGGCATTAAAAAAACATGAAGAATGATATAAGTCTTATCTCTCAAACCTTTATGGTTTATGAGATATTCACAAGCAAAGTTCCCCTCCCCGCCCCTTTTTCCTAGTGTAAGCCATCTCTTCTCAGATGTGAGTCTGGTTGTATGACAGTACAGATAACAGAAGGGGACAATTTTCTTTGTATGAAAACAATGAAAGCCCTTCCCCCCTTGAAAAGTTTTTCAGCTTTTTCCATTATCTTAATTGAAGATTGTCCCTCTCTGCAGTCTACCTGGGCATCTCCCTTCTTATCTGGTTGAACAGGGGGGGGATACTTTGTTTGTGAATATCTCTTAAACCATAAAGGTTTCAGAGATAAGACTTATATCATTCTTCATGTTTTTTTAATGCCTACAAAATAAAATAAAGTTAAAATGAAGTATTACTATCCCTTTAAGGGGTTAATGATTCTCCGAATACCGAGGTTGTCTATCCTAAAGGAGAAAAACATAAAAGTAGAAAAGGGAGGGTTAATTAGGTTAATACTCACCTTCATGTCTTTAATAAAATCCTGACTTTCCTTCATGAAGTTAGGGAAATCCTCGAATTTTATGGCAAGACACGGAGGCTCCCATTATGCACGTTCAAAGCTGTTGTATAACATTAGCAGTTACATGGGTTTTAAATAAAAGGTTTTAAAGGTGGATTCTATGGACCAATCAGCCACTTTGAGAATGTCCTAAAGTTTGCCACCTGCAAGAAACTATTTGGAAGCCATTGCTTCTCTATAGGAGTGTATTTTGTATCAATACCAGATGACTGCATGATCCAGCAAATCCATTTTGCCAAAGTAGCTGTTGAAACTGGAAGGTAAGGTTTCATAATTGAAATCGGTAATTGGTGTGAATTAGAAGCTCTAAATTTAGCGGTAACAGATTCATATGCCTTCAGGCAAAGAACAACACAGAGTTGAGGATCATGAGGGAAGCTTGGATAAAAGATTTTCCTAGACAAAGATTTAGTATGTCTAGAAATAAAAAATCTTACACCGTCAAGTTCAAGAAATCTGTTAGAAATATCCAAAGCATGAACATCAGACGCTCGTCTGAATGAAATTAGAAAAAGCAACATGGTGAGTTTGGCCAAAAGCTGTTTAAAATAAAACATCTCATTAGGAGTCCAGGATTCTATGAAATACCTAGTAGAAGGTGGTCTAGATAACTAGATGTCTGCAGGCATGTGGGGCAGACTTAAGGAAAAGTCACTTGGAGGGGTCCAAAAACCTCCACCCACCTCCAGCTGGCAGCAGGCTGGAATTCAACCATGAAGTATGTGGCTCTCGAGAATGGCTACCCACATAGAACATATGTAAGGCCAGATTTGAGGCCTCAGAAAACAGATACCTTATGCTAGCATGATGTCCTCGGTATTTAAGTGTGTGTGTTAGTGTTTATTTAAAGCCTTATGCAAAAATGTATAGATGATAACTTTGGGCACAAATAAACGGTACCAAAGGAAGAAATAAAGATTCTTAAATTGCCATTGATTTAAATGGAGACTTTAATCCTTTGATTGACAGAGAAGTCTCCAACGAGTTTGATTTTCCCTATTGTGCAGTTCATTTGCCACCAGAATTTGTTCCTCTTTTCATTTGGGCATAAAGTCCGTACTGAGTAGGTTTGTTTCCATGGTTGTATTTTGGGAACAGCATGGCATCGCAAGACCCACCTTGTTACGTAGGAACATAGTTATTGAGGTTTAAAAAAAACAACAGCTCTTCATGATTAACCTTTCCATTTGCTGTTGATCCAAAAGAAAGAAAAACAAACAGAAAAAGCAATATATTTACACTTAGGGTAACAGTAAAGTTGAGTGTATTTTGATATCGCAAGTCTCAAAAATTACACAAAACAAGAAAAAGAAAATTGGGGGAAAGGGTGAATGGTTATTTATTGTTAAACCCCACACCTACGCCCTCAGACAGAGAGAGTCGTTCAATATCCAACAACCAGTAAAGCCTGTCCTATGGTCATTAATACCTAACTTTTATTAATTATTAACTAAAAACATGAAGTGTTTAATATATATATATATATATATATATATATATATATATATATATATAAAACCAACCATTCAGCTTCACTAAGTATGATGATGGAAGCTGGATGTAATTAAAATCACGGGTTGGTATAGTCTATTACCGTTAGTACAGTGTAGACATCAGCATATAAACTTGTTCCAATATCCGTATACCTTATTGGTTTTTACATTAATCAGTCATCTTTATTATTTGTGACTGAGCAATCATGAATATTCATTTTGATAAGGAAGGGTTAATCATGTAAACAGTGTGTTTTTTTTGTTTAACCCAAAAGCCCTCAGATAGCGGAATATAGCAAAATTATACATAGCTTATACTGCCTATCACCTAATCATAATATCTCAGACTGGGTTGACTTGCCTACTAGGGAATTAGTGTTCAAAACCCTCCATTACAATTGTAGACTTGTCACCTTGGAGAATAGCTATCGCTATTTTGTATGTGCTGTTCCCTGTCACTTGGGTTTAGTAGCCTACTGGGGTATTAGTATTCAAAACCCTCCATATATATCGTAGACTTGTAACCTGGAAAGGCAGAAAACGCTATTTGTTGTGTGCTGATCCCTGTCACACTACTATTTTTCTGTCACTGTGATGAAGTGTATAGGGTTAGACAGGGGCCAGGGTTATTACAGCTGTTATTATGTTTAATCTTGCTTCATATAACCCCTGTTGTCCACCATAAGAGTGTTCAGTCCCTAGGGTACACAATTTATTAAACCCTCTATACCCCTGAAACCTGTATTTCGCATTCACAAATCACTCAATACTGGGGTGTATTTAATTAATTCGCCCTCCGTTATATGTATAATGAGGAAATAAGATGAACACTATTTAAGCCTTGTTGTGTCGCTAAATATTACTTGTTTGAATGTTTCTCACTATTGGGGTGTTTCTAGATTAACAGACCCTCCATTATGTATATAGTATGGAGCTAGTCTTAAATTATTCTCAATTAGTGTATCTAAAAGACTGTAGCTATACTGAATACCTTATGACTGACTGTCTATACAGATTTTCCCTATTGTGCAGTTCATTTGCCACCAGAATTTGTTCCTCTTTTCATTTGGGCATAAAGTCCGTACTGAGTGGGTTTGTTTCCATGGTTGTATGTTGGGAACAGCATTACATCGCAAGACCCACCTTGTTATGTAGGAACATAGTTATTGAGGTCGAAAAAACAGCAGTTCTTCACGATTAACCTTTTCATTTGCTGTTGATGCAAAATAAAGAAAAACAAACCGAAAAAGCAAAAGTCAACTGAAGCCATTTCCAATTCTTCAAAAGAGTAAAAGAAATCCTTTTTGTTTCATAAAGGCAATTGCATTTCTCCCTTCATCAGTATCTATAAGAGTCTACATGCCTGTTACTACCCAGTATATATTGCTTTGCTAAAAAGAAGTCCAACCCCCAACCCTTTTGTAAGGATATCTATGGTATCTGCCAACATAAGCTCATTCTTTAGTGAATTCATCATTTTATTGATCCTACTGTAAAGAGCACTTTCCCGTGTAGAAGGACAATCTATTTTCATCTAATCTTAAGGGATGACCTTGTATTATCTGTACAGCCTTTTGATGAAAAGGTCCCCAGATAGTTATTTTATTGACTCTGGAAATATTTGTATATAATAATGAGAATGCCTTATAGCCTCCTCGTTTTCTAAATCATCTTTTCAATATATTTCTTCATGTCTCATTAGCAACATAGTTCCCAAATTCAGAACTCTTTCTTATTGATGCATGCTAATAGCCAACTGTTTTTTGTTGATTCTTACTGACATTGAGCACTGCTGCTAACACTGTTGTCTACAATTAGCCCCAGTTATTTCTGTTTCAGTCTACCAAAGATGTTCCAGAGAATCTCTAACAGTGCTTATTAACATAATCTATTTTTTATTGCTCTTTTTCTCCCTACAGGGACTCGTATTACTTTTGACACATAGCCTCGGACTTCACCAACTGGTAGCAGCTGATAAATAGTTGTTACTATTACCCAGCTAAATGATATTCATTGAATCTACCTGGGAAGGATGAAAGGCTGAGTCAGCCCTTCCAGGGTTAGATCCTGTGACCCTGTGGTTTGAACAGATGCTACAGTTACTACAGCTCAATCACTAATTTAATATACTTTTTTAGTCAAGCATACCCCAAATCTTTCTACATCTTGAAGACTATTTTAAATAACACTAGCAGTTTTAGATGGCGTTGCCTGTCATTATTTTGTTTAGCCTTGTATTTAGTAATTTAAAGTGTAACAGTAAAGTAGCAGAAAAAGGTCAGCGTTGACTGAGCCCAGGTCCGGGCCAAGATATTGTGCTGCCTAGGTCTGAGGATGAAATGCTGCCCCCCCGTTCATTGAACTCTTGTGTGTGGATGTGTTTGGGGGTGGGTGTTGATGTGTTTGGCGGGGAATGTGTGTGTGAGTGGGGGGGATGTGTGTGTATGGTGGGGGTGTAGGTTTGGGGGGATGTGTGGGAGGAGATGTAAGTGTGTGTGGGGTGGATATGTGTTTGTGTGTGTGGTGGGGGATGTGGATATGTGTGTGTGGGTGTGTATGTTGGGGGGATGTGTGGGTGTGTGTGTGTGTGTGTGGGGTGGATGTGTGTGTATGATGATGTGTATTTATGTGTGGGAGGGAATGTGTGTGTCTGGGGTGCGTGTGTGGGGGGAGATGTGTGTGTGAGGGGGATGTATGTGTGTATGGTGGGGTGTGTGGATGTGTGTGTGTTAGTTTGGGGGATGTGTGTGGTGGGGTGGATGTGTGTGTTTGTGTATGGTGGGGGTGTGGATGTGTGGGAGGGGATGTGTGTGTATGATGGGGGTGGATATGTGTATGCTTGGGGTGATGTGTATGTACGTGTGGGAGGGGATGTGTGTGTCTGGGGTGCGTGTGTGGGGGGAGTTGTGCGTGTGAGGGTGGATGTATGTGTGTATGGTGGTGGGTGTGGATGTGTGTTTTTGGGGGGAATGTGTGGGAGGGGATGTGCGTGTGGGGGAGTGGATGTATGTGTGTATGGTGTGGATATGTGTGTGTGTGTATTTGGGGGGATGTGTGTGTGTGTGTGTACGGTGTGAGGTGTGGATATTTGTGTGTGTGTGTGTGTGTCTTTTTATGGTGTGTGGGGGTGTGTGGATATATGTGTCTTTGTTTGAGGGTGTGTATGTGTAAGAGGGGATGTGTGTGTCACAAGTGTGTGTGTGTGGATATGTGTGTGTGTTTGGGGAGGATGTATGTGGATGTGTGTGGGGGGATGTGCGGGGGGTGGATGTGTGTGAGAGGGGATGTGTGTGTGGGCCGAGCTGTGTGTCTGTGTGTGGGGGATGTGTCTCTGTGGCCAAGAGAGCTCACAATGTTATGTGTATAAGAAGAAGGCTACAGCGGTGTAGATCCGTGGTCTGCAATGTCTATACGCATAGAATACACCACGTGTCTTACACATAAATCTGCTCTGTATATTAGTGATCATACATACATTAGAGAAGTTGATATTAGTGATCATTTTGCAGACAGCGTGCACAAAAAGGTTTAATAATGCAAAAAAACTCTGTCTGATAGCTGTATCTATGTGGGCTGGTGCTATTACGGAACATTTCAGAACACAAAACAACAAAGCAAAAAAAAAATCTCTTTTGTTAAGCCTTTGAGTACCTGAGAGGTACGGAATGTATTGTTTACTACAAAGAACATACACACACACTGACTGTGCAGAGTTATTAAAACATGTATTCAGTAATCTTTTGCAAGCACATAAATGTACAGCCTTTCTCCTACTTCTAAATCAGTCTTTATTACTTACTTACTCTCCAGGTTCAAATTTCATTTGCAGGATTTTGTTTACAGTGCATATCTAATCTTCCATTTCACTGTCTTCCCCCACTCACAGGTCTGCCAAACTGCACATTTTGTGAGTTCCCAGTGCTGCTAGATTCAGTAGTTCAAGAGCAGGCATATGTTTGCTACCCTGCATAGACGTCTTATGCCACCCTATAGCACTGATCCTGGGGAGGGATAGAGATCCTGTCTGTCTGTATGCCAAGTTTACTTTTGCTATTGGTGAGCGGCCAATTATGGCGAGAATACAGCACTGTTTGTAGGATAAAAACAGAATGAATGTTGTTGGTGGGTGAAATTTTAGACCCCAAGAGGTGAGTGTGAGCCATTTTTTTTGTTTCAGTGAAGGGATAGTGAGGGGTGTGGAAATTTAAATGGCTGCATGTTTGTTGTACTTGACAGTGTGTAGAATATATGCTAATTGCCTCCTAGCTAAGCCCAGGGGTGTATATGTTGGGCTCGGGCAGTGTGTATGCGTTGCTACCCCTCTGGCACTCAAATGGTTAAATTCTGAGGGCTTAATACATTGCAAGATCTTATTATGTATTACAATACTGCAAATTACTTGCTCAGTAGGACAAACTCTGTGAGTGGTAGAGGCCATGTTAACCCTTTGAGCGCAACAGTGGTCGACATGGCATTCATTTGCAATGCTTCTGCACCTCTTTGGCAGTCAAATGTTTAAGGCACACAATGTGTATTAACAGTGTACATTAGTGTAACAGTGGTTGAGTGTGCTGAATGCACTCCATGTGATTTTTGGTGAGTGCTGCAGAGAAAACAGCACTGTTTGTAGGATAAACATGTGCTGGTGGTTGAAATGTTTGTCCCAACAAGTTCAGCCATTTTTTTTGGTTTCACAGAAGACATAGAGAGGGGTGTGTACATTTAAATGAGTGTCTGTTTGTTGTACTGAGACAGTGTGAGTATGAGATATGCTAATGTCCTCCTAGCTGAACCCTGGGGTGTGTATGTTGGGCTATGGCAGTCTATAGGAGATCTGCCTATGTGCTCTTATGTGCCAGCCCCGGGTGTGTGTATTATAATTGAGTGTGTAATACTGGGCTCAGGCAATATCTCAGGAAATATCTCAGGCAAATCTCCTCCTAGCTGCCTCCCTGGGGGTGTGTGTGGCACGGACGTAGAATTTGTTGTTACCTGACCACTTCTTCTTTTACAGTATAGAATACAAAATAGGGCTTTGTTTACAAAAGCTTACAGCATGAAAGTAATGTACAAGGCAGTTTGTAGAAGAGTGATTCTGAGTTCTAGCCCTCAATACATACCAACACGTCAGGTTATAAGAATATCATTAATTAAATACAGGTATATCAATTAAAAAGATTGAGCCACTAATCACCTGCCTGTGATCAACCTGAGATAATCTGAAAACATGAACTGTTGGTGCTTCCCAAGGACTAACGTTGAGAATAACTTGTTGTAGAACTTGATATTCTGAATTCCTCATTCAGTCTCACAATAACTAGTATGTAATTGGTGATCTTGGTATCCAGTATACAGCAGGGTTAGTCAATAGTTGGAGCTCCAACTGTTGGGGGCTATAATTCCCAGTATCACCAAAGTTTCCATGTCTGGTTGAGGATGCTGGGAATTTTAGTCCCCAGCAACTGGAGGCCCAGCAATTGACTACCCCCAATTTTACAGTTTATGTATTAGATCCTAGAATGTAGTGATGAGCGAGCACCCCAATGCTCGGGTGTTCGGGTGCTCTAACCGAGCACCCCCTGAGGCTCGAGTGCTCGGCCGAGCACCCGAGCCGCATTGAAGTCAATGGGAGGACTCGAGCATTACACCAGGCACCCCCTGCTCTGATGAGGGGAGGGTGCCTGGTCCATAGGAAAAGGGCAGAAAAGGATGGAAACACCACAGAAATGGTTCAGGGACAGCATAGGGAGGATGTCTGGATGCATCTTGGACTCCAACATCGCTGCTGGGAACGATCTTTCGCCCGTAGTACGCCATTTTTACAGACTGACCATAAAACACACAAAAAGGAAAATAAAAACGACTTTAGGCGAAAAATTGTTACCAAACAATATTTGCTGTATATTTACTTGTATATCATCTGCAAATTCTCCCAAAAATTTCCTTGGTTTTCGGAAGTGAGGCCATGATTAAGAGGGAAACGTGCGCAGAGGCAAATTCTCCCAAAAATTTCCTTGATTTTCAGAACTGAGGCCATGATTAAGAGGGAAACGTGCACAGAGGCAAATTCTCCCAAAAATTTCCTTGATTTTATTGAACTGAGGCCATGATTAAGAGGGAAACGTGCGCTGAGCCGACCATCTAAAACATTATGGGTGAGGGTCTGCTGCAGAGCTGACCATCCTAAACATTATATGCGAAGGCCCGCTAGTGAGCTGACGCTATAAAACATTATATGCGAAGGCCCGCTAGTGAGCTGACGCTATAAAACATTATATGCGAAGGCCCGCTAGTGAGCTGACGCTATAAAACATTATATGAGAGGGCCCGCTAGAGAGCTGACCCAATAAAACATTATATGAGAAGGCCCGCTGGTGAGCTGACCTATATAAAAATTGTCAAACAGGGCCCGCTGGTGAGCTGGCCCTATATAAAAATTATATCACAGGGCCCGCTGGTGAGCTGGCCCTATATAAAAATTATATCCCAGGGCATATGGAAGAGGAGGAGGAGGATGAGAAGATTAAGAGTCAACCATGTACCCGTTTTTTGGGTGGAAGGGGTGAATGGGAATACAGAGTATTCCCATCATTGTAAATAACATATATAAAGTGAGTTTATGTTCCCCCGGGGCTTTCCTCCAGTGGAGTGGAGAAGTCAGGGGAAATCCAGGCCTTGTTCATTTTTATAAGTGTCAACCTATCAGCATTGTCGGTGGAAAGGCGGATACGCTTATCTGTTATGATGCCACCAGCAGCACTAAATACCCGCTCAGACAGAACGCTGGCGGCAGGGCAGGCCAGCACCTCCAAGGCATAGAGTGCCAGTTCATACCACGTGTCCAGCTTGGACACCCAGTAGTTGTAAGGCACAGAGGGATCATTGAGGACGCTGACACGGTCTGCTACGTACTCCTTCACCATCTTCCAAAACTTTTCCCTCCTTGTGACACTAGGCTGCGCATCAGGGTGAGGGTGCTGGCGGGGTGTCATGAAGGTGTCCCACGCCTTGGAGAGTGTTGCCCTGCCTTTGTCGGAACTGCTGTGTGCTCCCCTTTTCTCCCCTTCTCGGTTGGCCAAGGTAGCACGTACTCTGCCGCCAGCGTTGTCAGATGGAAAATTTTGGAGCAATTTTTCAACAAGAACCTTCTGGTATTGCACCATTTTGCTTGTCCTCTCCACCGGAGGAATGAGAGATGAGAAATTCTCTTTGTAGCGGGGGTCCAGAAGGGTGAACACCCAGTAATCCGTGTTGTCTAAAATGCGTGTAACGCGTGGGTCACGGGAAAGGCAGCCTAACATAAAGTCAGCCATGTGTGCCAGAGTACCAACAGGCAAGATTTCGCTGTCCTCACCAGGAGGATGACTCTCAATCTCCTCATCCTCTTCCTCCTCTTCTGCCCACCCACGCTGAAGAGATGGAACTAAAGTTCCATGGCTACCCTCTGTAGCGGAGACAACCGTGTCTTCCTCCTCCTCCTCCTCCTCCTCCGCCTCCTCCAATTGTCGCTGAGAAGACGAAGTGAGGGTGCTCTGGCTATCACCTTGTGTAAGCTCTTCCTCCCCCATTTCCACCTCTTCCACATGCAAAGCGTCGGTTTTAATTGTGAGCAGCGAGCGTTTCAGTAGACACAGAAGTGGGATGGTTACACTGATAATAGCGTTATCGCCGCTCACCATCTGTGTCGATTCCTCAAAATTGCGTAAAACCTCACAGAGGTCTGACATCCATTCCCACTCCTCACTTCTGATTACAGGAAGTTGAACGGAGAGGCGACGACCGTGTAACAGCTGGTACTCCACTACTGCCCTCTGCTGCTCACAAAGCCGGGCCAACATGTGGAAGGTGGAGTTCCAGCGCGTGCTCACGTCACACAGCAGCCGGTGAGCTGGCAATTGTAAGCACTGCTGCAGCTTCAACAGGCCGGCTGAAGCTGTTGATGACTTACGGAAATGTGCACACACGCGGCGCACCTTGGTCAAGAGATCATGCACATTGGGGTAGGTTTTTAGAAATCGCTGCACCACTAAATTAAATACATGCGCTAGGCATGGTACGTGTGTGAGCTTGCCGAGCTCCAAAGCCGCCACCAAGTTACGCCCATTATCACACACAACCATGCCTGGTTGCAGGTTGAGTGGCGAGAGCCACTGCTCGGTCTGGTGACTAATCCCCTGCAACAGCTCTGAGGCCGTGTGCTGTTTGTCCCCAAGGCAGATCAGCTTCAGCACGGCCTGTTGACGCTTCCCCACTGCAGTGCTACACTGCTTCCAGCTACTGGCTGATGGGGGAGTGGCGGTGTGTGTAGAGAATTCGGAGGTGGAAACGGAGGAGGAGGAGCCAATAACGTAGGTGCTGGTGGAAACCCTGATGGAGGTAGGGCCCGCAATCCTCGGCGTGGGTAGCACCCGTGCCATCCCAGGGTCCGAGTCGCTCCCAGCCTCCACGACATTCACCCAGTGTGCCGTCAGGGAAATGTAGCGTCCCTGGCCACAAGCACTTGTCCATGTGTCAGTCGTTAAGTGGACCTTCCCAGTAACTGCGTTGGTCAGGGCACGGGTGATGTTACGGGACACATGGTGGTGTAATGCGGGGATGGCACACCGGGAAAAGTAGTGGCGGCTGGGGACCGCGTACCGAGGGACAGCTGCTGCCATCAGGCTGCGGAAGGACTCAGTGTCCACAAGCCTAAATGGCAGCATTTCGATGGCCAGTAATTTGGAAAGGTGTGAGGTTAGTGCTATGGCCTGTGGGTGGGTGGCTGGGTACTTTCTCTTGCGCTCAAATGCCTGGGGTAACGACATTTGGACGCTGTGCTGGGACAGGGAAGTGGATGTGGTCGCTGATGGTGCTTCAGATGCTACAGGTGCAGGGCGGGAGGTATGCGGGCCTGCGCCTTCGACAGGCGATTGGCCGGCACCGAAAACAGGGGAAGAGGAGGCAGTGGTGTGGCCTGCAGACACAGATGGGCGATCCAGGCGTTCCTCCCACTTACTACGGTGCTTGGATGCCATGTGTCGGATCATGCTGGTGGTGGTGAGGTTTCTAGTGTTCATGCCTCGGCTCATTCTGGTGTGGCACAGGTTGCAAACTACAATTCTTTTGTCGTCCGCACTTTCCTTAAAAAAACGCCATACCGCGGAACACCTACCCCTTGGCAAGGTAGATTTACGCAAGGGGGTGCTCCGTGGAACATTTGCGGGCCGGTTTGGTGCGGTCCGCCTTCTTTCTGTAGCCACACCACTGCCTCTTCCAGCCTGTTGCGGTGCTGCAGATGGCTCACCCTCAGGACTGCTGTCATCGCTCGGCTCTACACCTTCCCAGGTGGGGTCAGTCACCTCATCGTCCACCAAGTCCTCCTCCACTTCCTCACTCTGATCATCCTCCTCAAGTCTTGATCCCACCACATACTCAGTCATTGACAACTGTATAACATTCTCCTCAACAAGGTCTTGAGACGGAAATAGTGGTTGATTTAATGGCAACTGTGTCTCATCATCATCATCATCATCCACTACTTCCTTTGACCTTAAATGCCGTTCACATCTGTCATCTTCTTGAGATTGGGTAGCCTCTAGAGGTTGTGAATCAGGGCACAAGATGTCATGTTCCTCTGCAAGCGTGCTTGGAGAGAGGGTCAAATGAAGGATTGGTGATGAGACGAGCTCCTCACTATATCCCAGTGTGGGATCACTTCTTTGACCAGACCGTGTATGGTGGGAGGAAGGATGATCAGAGTGAGGATTATGTTGACCAGACTCTTGGCTACTGAGAGTGGACTTGGTGGAAGACAGGGTGGTGCTTAACCGACTGGAAGCAGTATCAGCTGTCATCCAACCGACCACCTGTTCGCAGTGGTCGGACCTCGAGAGTGATGTCCTGCGACGCCCTGTAAAATTACACATGAAGCTAGGTATGGTGGATGTCTTTCTTTCTTGTGCTCTGGCACCAGGCACAGTTTCTCCGCGTCCTGACCCGCGCCCTGAACTTTCAGGATCACGTCCACTTCCCCGTCCCTTTTTACCCGCCTTCTTCATCTTACACAGAATATGTGACTTTAATATTTGAGTTTGAAAACTTAACAGTATTTCTTATTATTCTGCAACTCTGCAGAGTACACAGAATAGGCTGCTAAACTGCGGTGAAACACACTGAATGGAATATGTGAGTTTAATATTTGAGTTTGAAAACTTAACAGTATTTCTTATTATTCTGCAACTGTACAGAGTACACAGAATAGGCTGTTAAACTGCGGTGAAACACACTGAATGGAATATGTGAGTTTAATATTTGAGTTTGAAAACTTAACAGTATTTCTTATTATTCTGCAACTGTACAGAGTACACAGAATAGGCTGTTAAACGGCGGTGAAACACACTGAATGGAATATGTGACTTTAATATTTGAGTTTGAAAACTTAACAGTATTTCTTATTATTCTGCAACTGTACAGAGTACACAGAATAGGCTGTTAAACGGCGGTGAAACACACTGAATGGAATATGTGAGTTTAATATTTGAGTTTGAAAACTTAACAGTATTTCTTATTATTCTGCAACTGTACAGAGTACACAGAATAGGCTGCTAAACTGCGGTGAAACACACTGAATGGAATATGTGACTTTAATATTTGAGTTTGAAAACTTAACAGTATTTCTTATTATTCTGCAACTCTGCAGAGTACACAGAATAGGCTGCTAAACTGCGGTGAAACACACTGAATGGAATATGTGAGTTTAATATTTGAGTTTGAAAACTTAACAGTATTTCTTATTATTCTGCAACTGTACAGAGTACACAGAATAGGCTGCTAAACTGCGGTGAAACACACTGAATGGAATATGTGACTTTAATATTTGAGTTTGAAAACTTAACAGTATTTCTTATTATTCTGCAACTGTACAGAGTACACAGAATAGGCTGTTAAACGGCGGTGAAACACACTGAATGGAATATGTGACTTTAATATTTGAGTTTGAAAACTTAACAGTATTTCTTATTATTCTGCAACTGTACAGAGTACACAGAATAGGCTGTTAAACGGCGGTGAAACACACTGAATGGAATATGTGACTTTAATATTTGAGTTTGAAAACTTAACAGTATTTCTTATTATTCTGCAACTGTACAGAGTACACAGAATAGGCTGTTAAACGGCGGTGAAACACACTGAATGGAATATGTGACTTTAATATTTGAGTTTGAAAACTTAACAGTATTTCTTATTATTCTGCAACTGTACAGAGGACACAGAATAGGCTGTTAAACGGCGGTGAAACACACTGAATGGAATATGTGACTTTAATATTTGAGTTTGAAAACTTAACAGTATTTCTTATTATTCTGCAACTGTACAGAGTACACAGAATAGGCTGTTAAACGGCGGTGAAACACACTGAATGGAATATGTGACTTTAATATTTGAGTTTGAAAACTTAACAGTATTTCTTATTATTCTGCAACTGTACAGAGTACACAGAATAGGCTGTTAAACGGCGGTGAAACACACTGAATGGAATATGTGACTTTAATATTTGAGTTTGAAAACTTAACAGTATTTCTTATTATTCTGCAACTGTACAGAGTACACAGAATAGGCTGCTAAACTGCGGTGAAACACACTGAATGGAATATGTGACTTTAATATTTGAGTTTGAAAACTTAACAGTATTTCTTATTATTCTGCAACTCTGCACAGTACACAGAATAGGCTGCTAAACGGCGGTGAAACACACTGAATGGAATATGTGACTTTGATATTTTAGTTTGAAGACTTAACAGTATTTCTTCCTATTCTGCAACTCTGCACAGTACACAGAATAGGCTGCTAAACTGCGGCGAAGCACACTGAATGGAATATGTGACTTTGATATTTTAGTTTGAAGACTTAACAGTATTTCTTCCTATTCTGCAACTCTGCACAGTACACAGAATAGGCTGCTAAACTGCGGCGAAGCACACTGAATGGAATATGTGACTTTGATATTTTAGTTTGAAGACTTAACAGTATTTCTTCCTATTCTGCAACTCTGCACAGTACACAGAATGTGCTGCTAAACTGCGGCGAAGCACACTGAATGGAATATGTGACTTTGATATTTTAGTTTGAAGACTTAACAGTATTTCTTCCTATTCTGCAACTCTGCACAGTACTCAGAATGTGCTGCTAAACTGCGGCGACGCACACTGAATGGAATACGTGACTTTGATATTTTAGTTTGAAGACTTAACAGAATGTGCTCTAATCTGCAACTTTGCACACTAAACAGAATGTGCTCTAATCTGCAACTTTGCACACTAAACAGAATGTGCTCTAATCTGCAACTTTGCACACTAAACAGAATGTGCTCTAATCTGCAACTGTGCACACTAAACAGAATGTGCTCTAATCTGCAACTTTTCACACTAAACAGAATATTTTTTTTTTTTTTTTTTTGTTTTTTTCCCCCCACACACAATATAACCTGCTGCCCCCACACACAGTAGTCCTAAAAAGGACTTTTGGTTCTTTTTTGTCACAATTTTTGTTTTTTCCTCCCTACACTGCCTTTCCCTTCCTATCCTCAGCTCTCCCTGGCTCAGACTGAGCCGAACTCGATGGTCAGGTGCTATACAGCACCTGACCACGGGTTCTGGCCAGCCAATCAGTGTAATGCCAGCAGCCAACATGGCTGCTGGCATTACACCGATGTCAGAGCCTCCCTGCACGTTTATTGGCTGCGCAGCAGCCGCAAAACGTGCGGGGAGGAGACCCGAACATGGCGGGCGAGCACATGCGGTACTCGTACGAGTACCGCCATGTGCCGAGCAGAGCGATGCTCGAGCCGATCCGAGCATCGGCCGAGCATGCTCGCTCAACACTACTAGAATGTTAAACAGAAATAACACCTGATCAACTGATTTCTCTCATGTAAGAAGGTTGCCGTCTAAAGAGAAAAATGAGTTAGTACTCTTTTACTGAAAGGACGTTAGATATCCGAAATAACCTCCCAGCAGTTTTGGCTAGAAAGGAGCAGTAGTTTTGGGTATTTACAAATAATTGAGCAGCAATGTTTCATTATGAAAAATATACATGGATGTATGGATTTTCTTGCTGACGAAAACAAGGAAACATCCAATTCTGGAAGACTTTACATTCAAAGGTGATCTCTTATTTTTTATTATTTTGTGTTAGTATCATTAAATTGTAGTTTTTATTAAGACCACCGGGTGGTGCTGTTTCTATCACTTTATATGGGCAGTCTAATATGGAAAAAAAATCACTGGTGCAGATTCACTAATGTGTGATAAAGCAGTGATAAAGCAAAGATAACTTCTCCAGTGATATCACTTCTCCGGTTCCTATATTATTGTATAGATCCTATGCACCATGATCCCTAAAGTCTGAGAGATGTGTGTTGACTCCATAGAATAACATACGAATTGGAGAAGTGATACCACTGGAGAAGGCATCATGACTTTGTGACTGCTTTATCACACCTTAGTGCATCTCCCTTCATTGCGTCCTAATGACTTAAATGAGGCATCTCCCCACAGTAGAAATGCCACTGTTTTACTTAGGAGGGAAAGTCCTACAATATACTATATTTGCTCGAATATAAAGCAACCCCACCAAGTTTTGCTGTTAGGTCCTAGAAAAAAGAAAAATGCTGAATATGAGGTGACCCTGTCCTGACCCTGTGTGCCTGTCCCTTACTTGATGTCTCTCACTCTCCCTTCATATCCTTCTATCTCACTTAATCTCTCTCCATTCATACATCTCATCTATCTCCCTCCTGTAACGGTTTGTTCAACACTCAGACACAGAGGGTTAGGATAAAACACAGTTTTATTAAAACAAATACAATGAGAATTACCGTTGACGGGCTATAGCTTAATTCAGCAGAATAGACAGGTGCAATACAGGACACAGACTTATGCCTACACAGGCCCAGTATAATAGTAAGTGAGAGAGTTCATATACTGTCACAGGTCAGGCATGACAGGGTGAATACCCAGCACAGCATGGGTTAAAGTACCAATAGATATAATCAGTCTCTGATGTGGTGAGTTCTCAGTAACGCCCAGTATGATGGAATAACAGCGTTAAGGAGACTGTAGTGCTAGAATGGAGACAGAGCACTATAGATCTGCCGGGGCAGAGCTGAGACTTATAACCCCTGCCGTAGCAGTAAACGGAGGCCACACAATACTCTGCAAGAGCTGTACAGAATAGAGCCAAGGGCACCCTGCCGGTGCAGTAACGGAGGCAACAGTACTCTGCACAAGCTGAACGGAATAGAGCCAAGGGCACCCTGTCAGTGCAGTAGCAGAGGCCACAGTATTCTGCAAGAGCTGAACGGAAACACAACCAATGGCACACTGCCACAACAGTAACGGAGGCCACAGTAAGCTCTGCAAGAGTTAACAGAAGGCTCAGCAATCGGTACACTGCCATAGCAGTAACAGAGGCAACAGTAGCTCTGCAAGAGTTAACGGAAGGCTCAGCAATAGGTACATTGCCGTAGCAGTAACGGAGGCAACAGTAGCTCTGCAAGAGTTAACGGGATGCTCAGCGATAGGTACACTGCCGTAGCAGTAATGGAGGCAACAGTAGCTCTACAAGAGTTAACGGGATGCTCAGCGATAGGTACACTGCCGTAGCAGTAATGGAGGCAACAGTAGCTCTGCAAGAGTTAACGGGATGCTCAGCGATAGGTACACTGCCAGAACAGTAACAGAGGCAACAGTAGCTCTACAAGAGTTAACGGAGGCAGCACGGACACACTGGTAGGCCCAGACAAGTGGAAATCAGAATGTCGCCCAAGCGACACAAGGAAGCAGGAACTGGAGAGCCAGGTTGGATCACGGAGCAGGAACGTCAGACAAGCCGGGTCAGGTCACAGAGCAGGAAGTCAGCCAGGCCGGGTCGAATCACGGAGCAGGAACGTCAGACAAGCCGGGTCAGGTCACGGAGCAGGAATGTCAGCCGGGTCGGATCATGGAGCAGGAACCAGAAGCAGAGTAGTCAGACGGGCCAAGTCGGTACACGGGAACACAGCAACTCAAGTCAGCACTGGTACAGGAACACCACGAAAGGGCACCAGACAGGTGCCAGAGCCCAGTATAAAAAGGCCATACTGGGCGGGCCAAATATAGCTCAGCCAATAGGAACGCAACACACAGAGACTTACAGAAAGCACGGGCACCGTGATACCTCCTTACCTTCATTAATCTAATTTCCCTTTAAGTAATGTCATGCCAACTTCCACCCTCCTTCCATCTCATTTAATTTCATTTTTCCTATCAAGTCATCATTTATGTCATGCCACCTCTCACCCTCCCTCCCTCCATCTCATCTCATTTCATTTGCCAGCATGTCATGTCCACTCCCATCCTCCCTCCATATCATCATATCTGAACTTTTCATATCATGTTTCCCTTCCTCCCTGTACCTTATTGTGTAATGTTCAGTTTTGTACAATTGCAGTGTGGCAGGCAACACATTTAAATTCATTGCCTGACTCCATACTGATATCCACATCATTTTTGGGTCCTGTCAGGACCTTCTATAACTGAGCAAACTCAAACTGGACGTGATTTGTCACTTCTGGTTAGAGTATGTGCACTCATAGAAGGTACTGAAAGGACCCGGAAATTATGTGGATATCAGTAAGGAGGCAGGGGTTGAATTTAAATGTGTCGCCTGCCATACTTCATTTCTACAAAGCTGCAGACTGGAACATTACACAGTACAGTACAGGAAGGGAGAGAGACATAAAGTTGTACTGAGCTGCTTGTTGAATTGGATCTTCCACCGATCCAGAAGGCATCCTGAATATAGGGCGACCTTGAATATAAAGCAAGGTCTTTTTCAATGCTAAAATACATGGAAAAAACATTGCTTTATTTTCGAGCAAATACAGTATATATAGGGGTCAAGTTTTTATGGACAGAGACCTCTTTTCCTTTTGTATTATATTGCATTTTCTTGATTGTTAAAAGGGATAATAATGTTTAATAATGAAAAATCTACATTGGCGGGTTTATCATGTTCCCACTGCTCAGAGAAATTTTGTTCAAAAGTTACTGCAGCTTAGACTTGTGTTTTTGAAGTGCAGTAACCTTCATGTCCTGACATTTTACAGTGGTGCTGTACAGTATCTTATGGAGGTTTATGGTCAGCTGAGCAGAGCTGTCAATAGACTGCTGTATCAACATCTCCACTATAAAACCTCAGACCATGGAGGTTAATTCACCAGAAAAAAATGTAATTTTGAGCTGCAATATCTTTTGAATACAACATCTCATTAGTGGGTACCCTTATTAAGCTCAGCTGGATAAACCCTGAAATGTATATTTTTCCAATATTGAGCATTGCTATCTCTTTAACCCTTTGAGTGACAGAGAGGTACGGAATGCATTACTTTGCAATGCATTCCGTACCTCTCTGGCACTCAAAAGGTTAAAACCTATGTCTGATATGTCCCCTGTTGTACAGCTCTGCAGAATATGTTGGTACTTTAGAAAAACATATCATTATTATTATTGGTAATAATAATAATATATGTTTCCATAATAAAATGTAACCAATCCTTTAAATTAATTATAAAAACACAATGCCTAGGATTAAATTGAGTCTGATGTTTAACCATATAAATCCAAGAAGAAGGGGGCTAATACATTTTAAACTCTTTAATCCTTTACACTGCAGATGGGTGAGCAACAAATGGATCCACAGTGGTATGCACACCCTTTTGGCTTTGAAATGTTAAATCAGCTCCAATAATCAGTACTGTTAGGATGACCACATGTCCCTGATTGCACAGGACAGTCCCTTCTGGGACAATACAAAGCACAGTGCACAGAGATCTAATCACTAGGAGAACTACCCACTGTCTACTATGACAAAAAGTGATGCCTCTGCTCGGCTACAAGAAAATGGCTTCCAGGCAGCGTTCTAAACACTAGAGACAGACCTGAGCCTTGATCCTGGCATCAAACAGGAGCTTCAGTGCAATTTTGTTGTAGTTTAATACTAGTCTAAGGGATTGAGTTTGATGCACATTTTCTTGCAGCCACCACAGGCATCACTTTTCTTTGACAGCAGTCAATGGGCAGTTCGCACTCCAGTGTGGTGCGCAGGGGAAGGAGTAGGTTGCTCCCCGATGTCAAGTGATGAATAGTAACCCCTCCTGGATAGGTGCACTAGAGCGGAGGACAGGTACTCTGCTGTTCTTATCTCCACAGTGTCCCTGAATGGGAACATGGAAATTTATTTTATTTATTAATTTTATTTAGAAAATATTTTACCAGGAAGAATACATTGAGATTTCTCTCGTTTTCAAGTATGTCCTGGATAGTTTTCCGTAGAGGGTTGCATATTTACACAAATTGAGAAACATTATATATTACATGTTATTAAATATACAAACGAATATACATACATATGGAAATTTTAAAATTATAAACAGTTACACTCTGTTTTTAGATATAAAGAAGCCTTTACTTTTAAGGATTTTAGACTGAGAGCAGATTTGATTATTTTAGGCAGACTGTTCCAGGCCTTTGGCGCTCTGAAGGACAAGGCAGATCTTCCTGCTTCTTTCTTGTATTGTGGTATACGTAGTGAGTTGTTTGCGGTGGAGCGGAGGTTATACTTAGTATGGAGAGCTGGAGTGAGCAAACTGCTCAGGTAGTGTGGTAGTTTTCCAGCGAAGTGGTTGTGTACTAAGCAGGAAAGGTGAAGGGCACGTCTAGATTTGAGTGTTAACCAATTTAGTTCTTTTAACATATCACAGCAATGAGTAGTGTAATTACATTGGAGGCTAAAGCGGCATATTGAATTATACAGGGTGTCAAGTTTACTAAGATGTATTTCTGGCGCTGGAGCATAAACTACATCACCATAGTCTATGACTGGCAGCAACATCTGTTGCACAATACGTTTTCTAACCCGGGGACTTAAACATGATTTGTTTCTTAAAAGAGTACTGATTTTGGGATAAAGCTTGGAGGTTAACTTGTCAATATGATGTCCAAAAGTGAGTTTGGGGTCAAGCCACATACCAAGATATTTGTAGGAATCCACTGGGGCCAATTTAAGATTAGACTCCGTTACAATGGATAGGTGAGTATTGCCGAGATTACGCAGTTTGTGCTTTGTGCCAAATATCATTGTGACAGATTTGTCTGTGTTTAAGAACAGTTTGTTCCTTGCTATCCATCTTTCAACCTCGTAGAAATCATGTTGTAATATGGCCTCAAGGTGGGATATGTTTGAGCTTTTAGTATAGAGAATGGTGTCGTCTGCATACATGTGCACTGAAGATGATTTGCAAACCTTGGGCAGATCATTTATAAAAAGAGAAAATAGAAGAGGGCCAAGAATGGAGCCTTGAGCAACTCCACTTGTTACTTTGGTCGGAAGGGAGTCATTGCCGGCAACTGACACATACTGCATTCTGTCTGATAAATAGGATCGGAACCAGTTTAGAGACTTATTACTCAATCCTGATCTTTGGAGTTTGTTTATAAGAATATTATGGTTTACTGTGTCAAAGGCCTTGGCAAAATCTAGGAAAATGGCTTCTGTGAGGTCACCATTTTCCATGCCTGTGGTCACCTTAAATACCGTAAGTGTGCTGAGTAATGAAACAGAATGAGTTTTATCTAAAAAATGGTATTTAATCTATATTAATACCCTGGATGCTAGAGGCCTCTTTAGTATATTGCTTTTGATTGCACTGGAGAGGGCTTTAGCATCCATAGGGTTAAGTATGTCATTATACTTTTTAATCCTTTGTGTGCCAAGGGTTTGGATACTTCCCTGGCAATCAAGAGGTTAAAGTTTTTTATTCATTTTCTGTGGTTCCCATCACCCGAAGTGAATGGATGTATATGCACCAGGTCTAGTCATCCATATGTAAGAAGGATAATCATGCCAGTAGGTGCATGGACAGGACTGAAATGTGTTCTGTTTACATTACTCAGTGCCTTAATATCTTGCGCTCTGAGCTGGCATGTTAAACACTTTATTTATGTAAGCATTGTTTGGACTGAGAGGATTTTCCCCCACCTCTGTTTGTCTAAATCTTCATTTCTGCTGAAATTTCTCATTCCTGTTGCTAAGACACAGGTTACCATGGTAATAGCCACTTCTCATAGTCTTGTATGAAAGCAAGAGGGGGATAAAATCTATCTCTTCTTTGATGGAATAGCACAGTCTACTTGTGTCAGATGCTGCTGCATTTCCTATTATTTCTTGTAGGCCCAGAGGGGATTCTCAGGTGTAGGACGAACAGGCCTCTTATGTTTGATCAAAGTGCACAGTTTTTGCAGTATTTCGTGCTCAACACTAAGGGGAGATGTTACTGCAAACACAATGAGTCATACCCTGTTTGCAGATTTTTCATTAAATGGAGTAGGAAAATAATTTAATGGCAAATATGGAACATTTTACATCCCAAATCACTGGCCTTGTACAAGCAATATCGTATCCTGAAAAATATTAATTTGGGGATTTAATGATGTGGACAAGTGTATTTTTTGAAGGTTTTATAATTCCACATGGGCATTCAAGGGAAAACTAATAAGATGTTTCCAGTTGCATTTCCAGTTACCCAGAAGCCCTTTTCATTGCATTGTTTTGCATCTACCAGATCAGATCACACAAATGTCTATGCTGAGATAGACCTGCAGCTTTCTAGCTGATTGGACAATAGCTTCCATCATCCTCAGCCAGCCAGTGGTGTAGTCCCAAGGCTGAAGGAAGCAGATTGCCCACCACTGGTGGATGCACAGGAAAGCTTGAATGACTTTTGTGTGCAGCACTTTACAATAGAAATTCTAGGTTTTATTATACATAATTGTTTTGGAAACCCCTCTGTGGAAATCATGGAAATATGACCTGTCCAGTCAAGCAAACAGATTTTAGATCTGAGGGGAGGCATTGTGATTTATGGAAAAGGGGCGAGAGGGGGGCAATGAAGACAAAAACATTATGTTCAGTTAGAAAGATGCACTTTGTTATAAAAAAGAATGTTGAAGAATCGACCTTGCCTTAAAATCTAAACACTACTATCCCTTTAATCCAAAAGGGTGTGCAATGTATTGCCAAGCAATGCTTGAGCATCCATCTGGTACCCCTGGAGGCTTTCCCCTACACTGCTGGCCCTCCTCCCTGCTATATAATCTTTCGGTCCCTCTGGCCTTCTCCCATTAATCCAGTGACAGAAGTAGGAGACTGGTATTAAAGTCTCAGAGTAATATGTAGAGCATACTGGAAGGAGGTTCTTCATCTGTCGGGATGCCATTTTCAGACTTCCTGTTATGATAAATACATAGCAAGTTTGAAACTGGAACCCTCACAGCTAAAGTAAACCCCCAGCATGTACTAAGCATAACACAGAGGCTCACATACCCTGCTCCTGTCACAGGCTCAAAGCGGGCAAGGTGCAATACACTTGACCTTTAAGGCATAGAGATGTGTGCAATGTACCTTTTGTCGATAAAAGATTAAAAACTGGTGGCTATAATGAAGAAGGTTGATACACGTAGGTATGTTTGGTATGTGTAGACAGAGACTGTGTGGAGCTGAATGCTGGGGCAGTTTAGGGCATCCGCTAGAGATGAGAGTTGGGTTTATGGGGTTGGGATCTCTGTAGAAACAAAGCAGGGGCTCAGGAAGAGCTGTGAGTTGTGTGTGGGCTAGTTTCCCTCTGAAGTTCAAGCCCTCTGATGTCACTACAACTTCCAAATACTGTACACTGTCCCTCAATTTTCTTCCTCCCTGCCTCCTTCTTCTCCTCTACTATCTTCTCTCTCACATGTGTTTTCTCTACTCCCATCTTTATGCTCCCTCTTCTAACTAACTTGGCTTCTTGACACAATGCATTGGAGACATCTTGAGCAACCAACGGTTAATAAAAAGTTGTGGGGGTGGGGGTTACTGCAAGCTACACTTGTCCTGGGTCCCATAATTTCTCATGGCAGCCCTGTTGATAGTGTTGCATTTTGTGTAAATGGGCTGAGAATATGTACCAGCATTTCTGAACAGAGCAGTGAGTACTAACCTCAGTAAATTAAAGGGATTGTACTGTTTGTAATAAAGTAGACTGCCAAGTCTTCTGTAGTAAATGTAACACATTACGCTATGTTTAGCTACTTACTTTTGTGTAGTTCAAAAGATATTAAGTGTAGAATGTTCCCACATTCACCCCTTCTGGCCGCCTCCCACTGAATCTAAAATCTGGTCCTGGGACTGGGCTGATGGAATGAGTGGCAAACTTCAGTAAATATAAGGAAAACCCTATCTCCCTTGATGAGGAAGTGCAGGATTTTCTTTGCCTACTGAAGATTGTCCCTCACTGCATCCACCTGGACCAGACTGCAGATTCAGCATGACATGGACAGAAGGGGCGAGAGGGGGATACTTCTACACTTAATAGCTTTTGAACTACACAAAAGTAAGTAGCTAAACATAACAGAATGTGGCACATTTACTATAAAGAAGACTCTGCAATCTACACTTTTGCTAACATTACTATCCCTTTAAAAAGCACTAGCTCTGCACAAACACAAATAACCAAATTGGGTTTATATAGGGTAGTCTACACATGCAATAAAATGCACTTTTTGAATACATTGTAAGGATCAAACATAAAATAGTTACATTTTACAGATGCTAGCTAGACGTACATTATATTTAAAAGTATATAACCCAATTTATTTGTTAGGTGTTAATATTCCTTTAATATATTTGTGCCATCTCTACTACCCCTGTTACTCCCATAGATGTGCAGCAAGAAGGATCTTAACCTTGGCCTTTGCATTTGCCTGTTATTCAAGGTGGCCTGCCACGATTCATAGCTTGCTATGTCTTTCTGTAATGGCTACAAACCTGAAACAAGAGGCAGATGCCAGAGTAGATGAAGAGTGAGGAATGTCTGACCAGAGTTGATCCTGGGAAAGAACAAGGTAGATATACATATAAGCCAAGTGGTACCAGAGACTACCAGGGTCTACAACTCAGGAAGCATCAAATCCAAATTTTAAACCAGAAAATTCAGTCAGATACCTGCAGATGATTAGGACAAGTAACCAGGTTCCTAAATGGGTAGACAATCTAAGGTTTGTTACACTGGACAAGAACTAAAGAATAGCCAGTGTCAGAGGAAAGAATTCATGGAGACTGAGCACTGTATACAGGATGAGAGAGAATTTGTGTGTGCAAAGTTGTGCTGCAACAGACATCACCGTGAGCCAGAACAAGTGTTAAAAAGCCACAGAAAATTACATAGGAGCATGCATGCAGGTGAGGCAGAAACTGTGAAGAAGGAAAATAACAACTGTGAGTGTGATATTCCAGTCCATTCTTTTGTTTTATCACTCAGCATTTGACAGGGAAGTGTTGAACACACAAATCAGAACCTAGTAAAATTATGTACAAATAATGAATATTGCTCTTTTGATAAATACACAGGGAAATACAGTATTTAAATGATTGCTCTTAGAAGGGGAATTATGTTCTAGGAATAAGTGAGTGAATGCTCTTAAAAAGGGAAACTACGTTCTAGGAATATGTGACTTAATTTGTTTAACAAATTGAATGATCTAGGTAGGTGTCCAACAAGCAGCAAAAAGCTCTCTTTTACTCCAAATTAGTTGGATTAAGTTTAACATCTAATAAAGACAATTAACCCATTCCAGTAAGTCCAGTCCTTGGGACACACCAACGGGTCAGGTTTCATGAATATCCCCGCTTAAGCACAGGTAGATCAATTATAAGAATTGAATCAGTGAGTATACACCTGTGATCCTATAAGGACATTCTGCAATCCTGACCTTTTGTCGTGTCCTGAGGACTAAAATTGAGAAACAGTGGTTCCCAGGACTACTGAAACCTAATGTTTGTTGTGACAAGGTATAAACTAAAGGCAGACTTCCACTGAATTAGTGAACATGATGGTCCTTTTTGTTTGGTGATATCTTGCAATTCTCAAGGAGAGGGATCATGAACAAGAGAATCATTTTATGGGTGCATGATGTATCATAGTGTAAGCTACTATGTTTACCTCCCCTCAGATGTGGAATCTGGTCCCTTTACCAGACAGATCACAGCAAGGGACAATCTTCTTACTATGAGCATGAGGAAAACCATGGCACCCTTGACAGTTTTTTCAGGTTTTCCCTTATGCTTACTGAAGATTGTCCCTCTCAGCGATCCATCTGGACAGTCTTGCAGCTCTGAGGTGAGCAGTGTTACATCAGCAAAATGGATGGGAGCGGGATACTTTATCATTCAATTACTCTTGAAATACAACTCTGACAGTATTGAAATAACACCATCCATGGCCCAAATACTATTAATATTGATTGGAGCTGATTTTATTGTGAAACATTACTATCCCTTTAATTGCACCTCATTGGTTAAGAGCAAAGGATGATCTTCATGTAACAGGACCTATATAGCATAATACTATAAAGTGAATGTTCACATGTTTTGGAATGAAAAACAATGAGATAATCCCTACTGCATCTGTACAATGCACATGATCATTGCTTGGGCATCATCTATGACTGCTCCAATTCCCAGCCACCACCATTATATATATATATACATACATGCATACAATTTTTGCCAGTCAAGTAGGTTTTGAAATGGTGTCTTATTTTGGGAATTGAGGTTACTGAATCCTGTAATATACCCGTTGCATAAGAGTAGAAGATTAGTATGCTTGGTGTTTTTCCGTTGCTCTAACACCACCTCCCCCACTTCATTTAATTCCATACCACACTTCTGCTTAGAGTGCACAGGTTAAGATGTCAGAATAGCAGAATTCAACTCACTGCTGCCTGCTTTCCTGCCTGACTGAAAACTTGCTGCAAATGAGAATAGGAAGAGGGGATATTGAGCCAGCTCACCCTTGCAGCCCACAGAATAACTCCTTTTTCCTTTAACCACTTGGAAACTAGAGATGTTGCCAATGCATTGCTTCACATTGCTTTGGATACATCTCTAGTTCATGGAATACATTTAAAGTAAAGTATTATTATTATTATTATTAAGAAGAAAAAAACATATATTGTAGGCCTTTCCCCTCTGTGTAAAACAAAGGTACTCCTACTGCTGGCAGTTGATGTTTTTAAAAGTTATTAATGTTGAAACTGTCACAAAATGGGAAAGCAGTTACTATCACCTCTCCCATTTAATGCAATAGAAAGTGACTAGACACCAGAGGGTTATGCACCAATGTCTGATAAAGTAGGCTTCACTTCTCCAGTTTTCTAAACTCTCCAAGTCCTATGTTATTCTATAGAACCTATGCACTAAGATCTCTCAAGTTATCATTGGCTCCACAGAATAACATAGGACTTGGAGAGTATAGAATACTGGAGAAGTCATCTCCTCTCGTCACCTGTTTATCACAACTTAGTGCCTCTCAGGCCTTGATAACAGTTTAAAGGGGAACTAACACCATAAAATAATTAATGCCACCTTGTCTTAATTTGTCCTGAAACCCCTCATGACCTCTCGGATTTTCTTATTTCTGCATGGTTGAAAAAATTAAGTCTTCGTCCTCATTGCTGGATGTTATGTCCATGGAAGACATGACTGCTTGTTTCCCTAATTCTCAGATCCTGAAACTCCACCCATTTCATTTATCACTTTTCTAAGGAACTGCATAGTCTGCCTGTTTCGGTTAGAAGGCATTTAAGAAAGGAATACAGGAAGTTCCTTACTGGTTATGAGTTATGTTGGCAATTGATGTCAACTCACTCCTCCTGCCCAGGAAGACTGGTTCAAAGTGCACATTCCATTTCTCAGGAAGGAAGGGGAAATCGCAATTACAAATACAGTATGGGGAACCAATCTTGCAGGGGATTTGCAGATATCTGTGAAGAACTTCTGGTTTTAATTACTGTACTTTCTTCTAACTGAAGTGGGAAGCATGCACAAGCCTTCTGAAAGTGACAGATGAAGTGGAGGGAGTTTTGGACAGAAAGAAGAATATCACAAAGGACATAAGGGATTTCAGGAGATAAATAAGGTTGCATTTAGTATGTTCATACCTGGGGAATCTTAGGGTTTTGACTCTGGGATTCTGGGACTTGATCAGATTTCAGGGACTAAGGATGAAGGGCCAAATTAGAGCCTTGAAAACTGGCTTTGTGTTTGCTGACAATGGCTCCAACAGAATAGCTGCATTGAGAATGGGTAACCCTGCTTTGCCCATGTCCTAGACTTAGTTAATCAGTTCTTCTCAGAATACAAAAGCCTTAGAGACATGCTAAATATCGGACACAAAATCTGTGCACATTTTAGCTGCCGCTACAGTGATTGCAATGCATTATTTTGTATACAAGAGAGTAAATAACTTCCCGTCATAAGCTGAATATGGACATCTCTTCCAGGTGTAATTCCATATAGTACATGCTACAGAGGTCTCTACCATGTGAAATTCTACACTGTACATTCTACAGTGTTTGTATGAGCATAGTAAGGCCATTAGCAAGTATACAATACATAACTGGAAGCCTTTGTCATCTACGAAAAAAAACTGAAACATGGCCAATGATTCTTGCAAAGAACAACACAGACCCTCTCATAGAGTCCATTAAAAGCAATGAGGAATACATTCTTGATATATTGCTGGACCCCCACTTTAAACATAACATTTCTGAATTTGTACCAAGGCAGGAGCAGCAGAACTCTTAGGAATCAGATTCTGTAAAAGGAAATATAGGCATATTTATATATTGAGTGGAAGGTTGCATTGTGGCAGATGGAAGAAAGATATGGCCAAAACACTAGTAAAAAGCATAGTGAAAAAAAGCATGGAAAGGGTTTATACCATTAGCAGCATGATCAATAACAACAATAGGCAAGCATATATCAAACACATATCACCAGCATCATCATAGCAATTCACAAGTCTTAGTGACAGCATTCTAACATTTGTGGTAGTGGCACATCTTGGGAATTGCTCCCAGAGTATAGTTTGGTAATTGAAGCATATGAACATTATCTAGCTCCAAGGAGGGGTCCCACTACATTTGACATGGTTACAGCATACATGCAGGATACCTGTGTTCTAGGTCAAAATGATGACCCATTTAACTACTGGCAAACCAAACAGTGTGTGTGTGTGTCCAGCACTGAGGCATACTACAATGGAAACCCTTAGTTGCTTACCAGCAACAATGCAGTCAGAGTGGGTTTTCATTGCGCTTGCCATATTGTTAATGATTGTAGGACATGTCTATTAAACAACCGTGCCAGTAGATTTACATTTTTACAACTGAACCAACATCTAATAGAATCCACGTATAATGTAGCAAAAGTGAAAACAGAGGAGCAGGAGGAGAGGGAGGGATTTTAACAGTTGCCACCATCTACCATAGTTAGGACACTGCCATGACCACTGGTTAATGATTGACATACTATAAAACTATATGCAAGGTTATATTGCAAACATACATGAAACTACAACATCAGCATCCATCATATTAAATTCAACTTTTGATTTTTGAAAACATTTTTTTAGCAGCAGACTTACAGGAAGACAAGCCTTCAAATGATTTTAGCAGGCTTACAGAAGGACAAGACTTCAAAATCTCACAGCAAGGTGTTTCACCAATTCTTTTGGATTCCAAAGTAAATAAACAGAGAGACACATAGGTAATCAAAGATGTATTATCAATAAGCATATAATACGCAATAAGCAGATAATACTTATCAGCCAATGATATCAGTGGGTATGGGAGAGCCCCCTGGATGGATCTGACCACCGCCCATTCAATCTTGCACAGATACACAGCAGGACACATCTCATGCACATTCCCCATGAAGCTCTAAACCAGCCCCTACATCACCCAGCTTTATCACCCACTGATCAGAATGCTTTCACCTATCAGATTACATGGTTAGTGTCAACAGCCTATGTCACCATCACATGTCTAGGTCATGCTCTGCGGCTGTGCGGGTTAATGCAGTCTGCAAATATCAGCATTTTTTATTATGTTGCATGGCCTTGAAAAATGTAACATAATGCAACCTACTGAAGACCATGCACAGAACACTCCTAATAAACATGAAGATTTGTATGAAATGCATTAACTCCTTATAAACCCCTGATTAAGAAACCCAAAACCCTTATTAACCCCTCATTAACCCCTTCTTGCTTGGGATGAGACCATATTTTCTTCATCATCATACACAAGGCTATCCTTGATTGCAGGCTTGCAACAAGGCATGCCTTAACATTGTTTGCAAATTTCAGTCTTTCATTAAGGCAAGTCTTGAAAAAAATGTTTTCAGGCTTAAGACTTGAAAAAGGCAAGCCTTAAAACATTTTCAAACTTCAGGCTTGAAAAACCCTGGTGTCAATAGTGCTAGATGATGGTGGTAAGCCACCACCAGAAACATCAAGTCTCACAGACGGTGGTGGTGGAACCAGCAGCAGCAGTGACATGATACAGATGGTGGTGTGACGATGGTTCCACTTTCTACTAGCCCTAGTGCTGCTAAGGCAGCATTAGCACCACAACAAGCCACCACCACTTCAGGTAATCTGGTGAGAGGAAGCTGGGCAATCATGCTACATATCCTGCACCTCCTCTAAAATCATGGGTGTTGAAATATTTTGCCTTGAGAACAGGATGGAATTGTACAGTTATCATCGGCAACTGCAATGTGCACAGTATGTGAAACATTGTTAAAGAGGGGAAGAAACAGAATCACATTTGACTCTCATATTAAGTACAATTATAACCTCCACCTTGATATTTATTTTGACAATTTTAAAACATCACCCAAGAAATAAGGTGCTGCTGAGTTAGTCACAATAGCCTTTGCCCATTTTACTATATTCAAGTCACTGAAAGGTGGTGGTTGGCAGTGACTGATGCTCCTCCCATATCTCACAATATTCAATAAAAATAAAGAACTCTCCCTGCCATGACCTTGGCATATTCTGAAGGATGGAAGGTCTGCAGATGTTTCCTTATTAACTGCATTCTATTGGCCTCCACCACATTGCCATGTGTGGTCAGTACACCACACAGTGTGCAGTGGGTGTAGACATATTGCCAGATCCTAACTTCTGCAGATTCACTGTCAGCTGGGGGTTATATGGTGGCAACAGAGGCAGTGCAGAGGAGGAGGAGAACTCTGAGGGTTCCAGGGACAAGAATAATATCCCAGATCGTGACCCTAGCACAAGATGAAGAAGGCACAGGTGTTATTATAGTTGTCGATTTTCCAGGCTGGTGGGGGGTGGGGGTCTCAGCTGCCTTTTTGCTGTATTTTTGTCACTTTTCACAGTTGGGGGGTATAAAGGACACAGTGACAGAAGCATTTAATTTACATTTCTTGGCTGTTGGGTTTAAATGTTTCCATGCAAATTAGAGTGGTGTCACGGTTTGTTATGACTCTCAGACACAAGTTTTAGGTAAAAACTCAATTTTATTGAAATAATAAAAATGATCACTAGAATGGCAATCACATACATATATATATCATGAGTAAATAGCAAAGACAGTATGCAGACTCTACCGGTCCTGTCAATATACCGGACAGGACAGTCTGAGATAATGGAATAATAGGCTCTACCAGCCTTGACAATACCGGGTAAGGCAACCTGCAGATGGAATAGCGTCAAGGTTCTACCGGCCTTACCTAAATACCGGGCAAGGCAGCCCCAACAAGTACACAGTGTAGGCTCTACCGGCCCTGCCAATACCGGGTAAGGCAACCTCAGATGGAATGTGGCAAAAGGTTCTACCGGCCTTACCAATACCGGGCAAGGCAGCCCAACAACCCTCGATATAGGCTCTACCGGCCTTGCCAATACCGGGTAAGGCAACCTCAAGAGCAACGTGAAGCAAGGTTCTACCAGCCTTACCAATACCGGGCAAGGCAGCCCAGAGGTATCAATAGCTGTCGGATGATAATGACAGGCTCGTAAGCAACCCAGTGTCCGCACACTGAGACCAACAGAGGAATCGTATAGCCGCAAGGCTTAGGAGCAAACCAGTGTCCTCACACTAGACTAACAATTGAATCGGAGAGCCGCAAGGCTTTGGAGCAAACCAGCGCCCGCACGCTGGGACCAGCTACTGAATGGTATAGCCGATAGGCTTTGGAGCAAACCAGTGTCCGCACACTGGAGTAACAAGTGAATTGTATAGCCGCAAGGCTTTGGAGCAAACCAGCGTCCGCACGCTGGGACCAACCACTGAATAGTGTAGCCGATAGGCTTAGGAGCAAACCAGTGTCCGCACACTGGACTAACAACTGAATCGTGTAGCCGCAAGGCTTTGGAGCAAACCAGCGTCCGCACGCTGGGAGCAACCACTGAATAGTGTAGCCGATAGGCTTAGGAGCAAACCAGTGTCCGCACGCTGGGACTAACAAGCAATGTCACCGACGCGACCAAGCAGAAGGTCGCCAGGATCACAGGAGGCAGGCGAGGAGATGACAGGAACAAGCAGCAATCAGTCAGGTCAGGAAACAGCAGAGAAGAAGGTCAGCAGGAACTGCAACCCCAGAGTACTAGGCCGGAACCAGGACTGAAACAACTCAGCATGCAGGAGACACTGGAACAGTTGTAATTAGGAACTCAGGAACTCAGGAACAGAGGCCCAACCATCACTGGACATAGCGATAGCAAACAGGTCAGAAACAACACGAAAGGGCACTCAAAGGGTGCCCAATCCAAGTTTAAATAGGCAATATGAGGCGGGCTAAATGCAGACAGCCAATAGAAGCCCCCTACTGGTGACAGACAGGGAAATGCATCAATCACGGGCACCGTGATAAGTGGTTACATTTTATCTACTAAATTAGGGCAGATGTACCAAGGTGTAACCCCCTCATTTCCCCCTCTTCACTACCTTGTTGCACACTGTGCACAGAGCAGTTACTGATGTTTGCTGATGTTTTCTAATCCTAGTAAAATTATTTTAGTGCTGGAAGGAAATTGAGAAGAATGTTCTTTTTCTCCAGATGCAGCTGAAATGACTGATGCAGGTGTTCCTACTGCTTCAGCAAGTGCTAGGAAGATAAGGACTAGGAAATGGAAGCACTACCTGTCCCATGCCACTGCTACTACTCAATCTCATGGCCATAGTGGATCCATTAGCCTGGTTATCAGCCTGCTGCTGTGACAGATGTGCATACATCTCAGATTACACAGCAGCAGGAAGTACACTAGCAGAAAACACCATAATCTCACTGCTGGTAGTGGTGGTGATGCCCATTACCAACTGCATCTCTAGTTCCCTTTATTTTACCTAATTTTTATAGGCATAAGTAAGTGATAGTTTCCCTTAAACCTTTCAGTGCCAGACTGGTACCCCTCTGGCACTGAAAGGGTTAAACACCTGAGATGCAGTTGGTATATTTCAGAATTGCTCCAGTTCTTATTACATCGTCCTCAACAACGTGCTGTGCAAAAGCACGCACCACCACGCCCTCCCCCACTGTGTGGGGAGCACTGAATGCCCTTCCTCTGCTGTCTATACCTCTCTCGCCCCTCCAAGCCATCCGTGTTTAAGGTTAGGAATGAATCACCTAATGGCGTCAGCATTGTTACCATGGCAACCTTCTCTTGTTACACTGATACGTTTTTTTTTCTCAATAATTGTTTTCAACAAGTGTTTGCCGGGGGATGTTTCATTTTTTCCCTAATGCTTTACATCAGTGTTTATTAACCTTCTCTGTGACAAGTACTTCTAACTCATTAAATAAATAAATACTTAATTTAACTTTGTTGAATTATTTTGTAAAAAGACAGCACAGGGGTTAACAAAAGACTGGGTACCTGGACTACCGGAATGCATTACTAGTAGAGATTAGCACCATAACATGTACCTAACTGGCAAAGAGACCCAGGCCTTTAAGCATGAGACATTGGGGGAGATACACTAAGGTGTGATAAAGAGGTGATAAAGTGCAGATGACTTCTCTAATGATATCACTTCTTCAGATTCTATGTTATTCCATGAAGCCAATGCACTAAGATCTCCAAAGTTGGAGGGATCTTAGTTCATTGGTTCCTTAGACTAACATAGGCGTTAGAGAAGTGATATCACTGGAGAAGTCATCTCCACTTTATTACCACTTTATCACGCCTTAGTGCACTTCCCTTCTTGTATTTAGCCCCTCAGAAAATACCTATCAACATCACCAGGGCAGACACTGGAATAGAAACACACATTCTCACTATTGCCATGCAGACAATAGTTCTTACTGGTGGTATATGCCAGGCTGAATTTCCTAGAAGGCAAAGGCCTAGAGCTGCAAATTTTAAGATACATCTCAGTTGTGCTAGCCTCAACCACATTCTAAATTATGGGTGTGGCCAAAGCAATGTCAATGTTCCTACTGCACCAGTTTATATTCCCCTTTATAGGCTATTATTTAACTTCTTTGATGCTCCATAGTAACATAGTTGATGAGGTTGAAAAAAAAAATATATGTGTCCATCAAGTCCAGCCCATGCCAAATCACCCTTGTTGATCCAGAGGAAGGAAAAATAAAACCCATTGAAGCCATTTCCAATAAAGCCCCAAGTGGGTAAAAACAATCCTATCTGCACTGAAGCCATCTGTCATAACTTTCAATATTGTCCTGTGCTAGATAGGTATCCATTACTTTTAGTTACAGTATCTTCAAGCACAGCATCCCAAGATACTTAAGGACCAATGACGGTCATAGTACGTCACGTACTTTTTACTTACAGCGCTCCACAGGGAGCGCTGTAAGTAAAAACGGGGCCTAAAATTGACCGCTCCAAGACTGGAGCGATCTCTTTTAGGCCCCAAAGTGGCGTGCCGATTGGAATGGTCTACAAAGTGTGCTTGGTTTGCAAGCACACTCTGTGGACCATTCCAAATAAGTATTCATCTCCTAATGGGGCAATTTTGGCTCTGCTTAAGAGCGTCCGTGTGGTCAAATGACTGAAATCTCAGTCTGTCACATAGAGCACTATCTGTCTAACTATGAGGGTTGGCGGGATAGGACTAACATTGAACAACATCTGTTTTCACAATGCCTACAATATGACATCAAGGTGAAATTAACCATTGCTATCCAGTTAAAGGTACACAGGAAGTAAAATGGTCTGATATGTATATGGATATGTACCTTTCATATGGGTACAAATATATACCAAGATATGAACCCAGAGATTAGTTCAGTACGTTTGATTGCCTTACTGGCTATATATGTGCACCCATCACAAACTAACTTTTACTGATATTATAAATAACAACATACCTTGTATATCCCATCTGTGTCTATATGTGTCTGTATCTATATGAGAATGTTCTAGTAGAGGTTACTGTGAACCTCAGGTCAAACATTGCATCACCAACACAATCTCTTGAAACAGCAAGCGGTGAGTTTCATAGAGGTGTTGTCAAGACATCAATCCAGTCACATGGAAGATCTTCAGTTCAAGGATGGATCATACTATGGATGCCTGTTGGATAAGAGGACAGGATTTGGAGCAGCAGCCTCGAACTGATCATCAAACAACAACGATTTCTACTTCATAATCCCCTCAATCTTTTTTGTTACATGTGAGTACACAATCCATTGCTTTGTAATGTGTTGTGTACTCGTGTGTAACCCATTATGTAGAGAACTAAGGAAATGTGAACCAGCCCTATGGATATGTGCCTCTGACATGAATATACACATCAACAAGTATGTTCTGAGAGCTACATGGAAGTAATGAATTTGGGCTGCCACTTTAAGGGTGACAGTGGCAGCCCAATTTCATTTATTCTATGCAACTATTGGGACATATTTGTTGATGTGTATATTCATGTCAGGGGCACATATCTCTGCACACTCACAGGTCAGCATGGTGTCCCTGGAGATCTGATCCAGGTTTCATGACCTCTATGTTGTGTAACAATACCACTGTAGATCCACCCCCTCTGCTGCTCTTCTCAGCTGTAGCACAGTACAGGTTCCATGTTGACTTCAATGGCCCTTTAACCCCAGATGTGACAGAGTGTTATAACACTCTTTCGCTACAAGGCTACCATGGTTGCTCTGGCTATGATCATGGCAAATCACGTGAGTTACTGTCAATCAAGCCCTGTAAGGTGACGAACATGGTACCTTGTTTCTCCTGCGGGTGTGCATGATATCCTTGAGGTATGTATGTCAACGTGGAGAAGGAAATGGAAGATGGATATGTAATCCCCACACAAATCTGCCACATCCATGGTATGTATGATGTTTGGGGCCATACTGTTGCCAGTGCAGTGATATGTCATTGATCCTGTGGGGTGAAACAGAACATCAGGTGCGGGGTCGTTAGTGTGTTGGCACCAGTTCACAGGACTGATGGGGGTCTTGCATGGATTGTTTGTATGACTGTTTTATACTCACAGGTAAAGTGTTCCGTGATGAGCCTGTCTCTGATCTGCTCACCTCTCAGGGTCTCCTCAACATGGTCGATGTCCATTGGCACTTCAGGAATGGGGGGGGGGTCCTGGATATTATCCACCAGCCTGGTGTCCATTGCGATATTGTGCAGTATTGCACATCTATTGTGATGTCTCCCAGACTGGTCCAGACATCTGAATCTGGACTTGAGAAGGCCGAAAGTCCGCTCAATGACATTTCTCATTGTGCCATGAGCCTGGTTGTATCTCTCTTGGGCATCTGTTTGGGGATTGGCGACCAGGGTCAGTAGCCTCAGTAGCCAGGATCTGCATCCATAGCCAGCATCACCTGTGGAATGTGAGTGACATGGTGAGATAGGTAGCACATGTTGTTTGAATTATGTTTTGTTTGATGTTGTTTTGCAGGATCATGCTGAGCAGTGTTGTGTGTACACCTGTGTATGTGGTGTGATTTAGTATTGTGAATTCACCCAGAAGCCATCCCACTGTATAGGTTCCATTCTCGAAATCTCTGTGGACTGAAGAGTTTTGGAGAATGTAGGAATTATGTGAGCTGCCAGGATATTTTGCACAGACATTCATAATCCTCATGTTGCTGTCACACACCATCTGCACGTTCATGGAGTGGTAGTTCTTCCTGTTGATGTAGATATGTGCATTATGTGCTGGGGCTTTGATACGGACATGGGTGCAATCTATAGCACCCATGACCCTGGGCATGCATCCCCCTGCGTAAAAGCCCTGCTTGAGATGTATCCACTCCATATTGGTGGTGGGGAAGTGTATATAAGTACTGGCCTTGCTTTTGAGGGCTGGCAAGACCTGGGTCAGCACTCTGGAGAATGTGGCCTGTGACATGACAGATGCGTAACCCTCAGTGGACTGGAAGGCATCACCTGCCATGACGTGTATGGTACAGAGGAATGTTTGCAGGTCAGATAGGGCATGGTTGTGTATGTAAATGGGATCCATCTTATCCTTGGTGACCTCATACAAGGCAATGATGCTGTGCGGCCTCAACCTGTAGCGATCAATCACCTTGTCATCGGTCATTCCAAAGATGGTGACCCTTGGGTGGTATACCCTGGGCCTTGGTGGTCGTCTATCTATTCTCCGTTGCTGCAGGGGTCCCTGTGGCCGCTGGGGAGCATCCTGTTGCTGTGGAGCATCCTGTTGCTGCAGCTGTGCATCTGCAGGCAGGTGCTGTCCTCCAGGTGGGGATGGGCTCCTGTGTGGCTGTTGAGTCAGAGCCTCCTCACTTGCAACAGGTGAAGGCTGTTGATCAGGTGTGCCTAGGGGTTGCTGGTGTTCCCTAGCTCTCTCCCTTGCACTCCTTCTCCGCAGTCTTCGAAACAATATGTAACCCAACATACTGATTGTGTTCTCTATCTCCCTCCTTGAGTGGAAAACAAGACACAAGTAAGTGTGGTGAGTTGTCCCTTTAAGTACTTGATAGGGCGTTGTGTAGGTGTGGTGATGAGGTGAGTGCTGACCAATGGGAAGTTGTTTATTGTCAAGGTAAGTGTTTGCAGGTATGTGTGTGTGTTATAAGATGCAGTGTGTTGTGCTTGGTATGTATCTGCCATTTGCGGGCGTGAAGTTGTGGAGTGCAGGTTGCGTCTGGATCGCGTAGTGATGTTACACAGATGAGCTTGTTTTGTATTTGCAGGTGTCCGTGTCGTGTGATAACCCTCATTGTTCCGTGCCATGTTGTGTTGGTGTTTTTTTTTTAAGTCCTTGTCCCTGTGATGTTGCTTGTTGTTGTGTGTGAGAAGTTTTGTGTTGTTTTGACATTGCACAGGTTAATTTTTCCATTTACCTGCTTATGTGGTAAGCATTTTGTGTGTTCTCCTATGTAACAGTTGTTTTTGCCTGTTAAGTGTCTTTTTTTCAGCAGTTAACAGTACCACAAGCCTTTGAATGGCTCTAGGGATTCTTGTTCCATGAATCTCACTGCACGTAAGTGTATCGGCCATAAGGATTCTCAAACTGCCGTTAGCTGTTCTTTAGACGGATCTTTAAATTGCTAAATACAACATAACGCACCTGGTAGTGCTTTTTTTGGCTAACGGCTGCCTTTAAATCTACCCCTATGTGTATATGCAGTATGTTTGTATCTACAGTCCAAATGCAAAAAGCTTACACTTATCTACATGAAATGTCATCTGCCACTTTTCTGCCCATTCACTCAGTTTATCTAAATCATTCATTAAAGAAAAAACATCCAACCCTGTATGTATTTCCTTACATAGCTAAGTGTCATTAGGAAAAATTGAGATGCTACTTTCAATTCCCACTCCTAGAACATTAATAAACCCTGTGGCACTCCACTTTCAACTTTAGACCAATTTGAAAAGGTTCCATTTACAACAACTCTCTGCCATCTATCATTTAACCAGTTCTCAATACATGTACAGATATCACCTCTCAAAACTGAAGCCTTTTAATTTCTGCAGGAACCTGTTGTGAGGCACTGTACCAAATGATTTTGCAAAATCCAAGTATACTACATCAACAGCAATTCCCTTGTCCAACTTACTACTTACCCTTTGGTAAAATGCAAGTAAAATAGTCTGACATGATTTATTCTCCATAAAAAACATGCTGACTCCTACTAATAATGTTGTTTGCCTGCACATAGTTCTGAATACTGTCAGTTAGTAACCCTTCTATATCTTACCCACTATGAAAGTCCAGAGATATTTATAGCAACTAAAAGATTTTATTTTGTCTTTGCTTGTTATATAGGACAAAGGTATTTTCTGTGCCAGGAAACATTGGATAGGACAGGCAAGTGAGGCCTACGAGTGCCTTGCCTTGGGATACCTGGAATATAATACACACACACACACATATATACATACAGGCACCTATGCACACACCCACTCACAAAACTGCTCCCATACTCTCCTGCTCTCCTTAAGACATACACCCATCCTTAAAGGGATAGTAATGTTTCATAATAAAAGCAGCTCTAATTAATCATCATAGTATTTGGACTTTGGAGAGTGTTATTTCAATCCTGTCAGAGTTGTAGTTCAGGAGTAATTCAATGACAAAGTGTCCCCCTCCCGCCCCTTTTACTGATGTAACACTGTTCAGCCAGAGCAGAAGGGAGGTGTCCAGGTAGACTGTAGAGAGGGACAATCAATTAAGATAAGGGAAAAACCTGAAAAACTTGTCAAGGGGCAGGGACTTCATTGTTCTCATAGAAAGAAGATTGTCCCCTTCTGTTATCTGTCTGGTTTATGGACTGCATTCCACATCTGAGAAGAGATGGCTTACACTAGGTAAAAGGGGCGGGAGGGGAAACTTTGCTTGTGAATATCTCTTAAACCATAAAGGTTTGAGAGATAAGACTTATATCGTTCTTCATGTTTTTTAATGCCTACAAAATAAAATAAAGATAAAACGAAGTATTACTATCCCTTTAAGGATACACAGACAATAATAAAGACCCACATTCCCAAAAACACACAAATATACATAAACAGCTAGGCAAATGTATACTCCTTCTTACACATATACACACACCCAGTCTCACATCAGCAAACACACTCCCATGTTTGCATGTACTCCTAGGAAAAGGTACTTTCTACGGCTGGTGAAAGTCTACTCCATAACAGAGGTACATGATTGGTGGAGAGAGACTTTTCAGTCAGGTGTTGCCTTTTTGCTCACACTGCTACCCTTTCAATTGTTTTGGAGTATCCTACCTATTCAGTGACTCTGTATCCAAATAGTCATATTCACATGGCCAATTAGGCAGGAGGCAGTGGAATGTTTCCATCTTTGGGCGAAATATTCTGGACACTTTTCTGAAAGATCTGCCTTTAATATACAAGTTCTGGGCTGGTATAGTCACTGTTACAGTTTACTTAAAGGGACAGTAATGTCCCAGAAATCTTTATAGTTTTGTAGCTTAAAAAGATGCAACTATATGCAACAAATCCTATCTTTCAAACCTCTATGGTTTGAGAGATATTCATATTCAAAGTTCCCACCTCCCCTTTGCCTGACATTAGCGCTGTGCTGACTGCAGGGGAATCCTGTCAGGGGACTAACTCGCGGCTCTACAGCAGAGCTGAAATTGCGTTATTGGAAAATAGTTACTTCATTGGAAAGGTCTACAAAGTGTGCATGGTTTGCAAGCACACTTAGTAGACCACTCCAATGGAGTAATTCATTTAAATAATGCAATTTCAGCTCTGCTGAAGAGCCTCCTTGTGTCGCCCGACACAGATTTCCTACTGTCAGCTTTACATAGCGGTTAGACAGATAGGATTTGATGCATATAGTTGCATTTTTTAAGCACTACAAAACTATAATGATTTTTTCTGGGACATTACTGTCCCTTTAAAGACACTAGGGCCCAGCCCAGCACTTCTATAAGATTTTCCCAGTGGCATATACACCCTTCCAGTGTGCTAAGTACCTCCAAGGTAATTATCCATAGGGATGGGAGAAAAGTCCCATTTTTCCAAAATAATTTTTGCAGAAAATATACAGTTTACTACTATTTTTTCTGCTGAAATTTCTGAGCATAAAAATGCATGAAATTTCTGCCTTTTCGTTACCACCAAATGAATTCTCATGAGAGATTTGCCTTTTTCTTCCTATGCTTTCTATGGCCTTAGAATTCCTGCCCCAGTACTATAAAAACCAGGAACTTCCCAACATCCTGCGAGGTTTAGTTTAATAGCTAGAGATTGGTAAAAGAGGAGAGTTACAAGCAGCAATGGGAGTACATACGTGCACCTGCCTCAGCATGACCCTGAGCCTGCTGATGAGTGTGACACAAGGTGAATCACCTACACCTATGCCTCACTACCACCACCACCTTCTCAACCATCAAGAGAAAGAAATAAGAATCTGTTGGTGTTGCTGAGGGTGGCATTGGTGGTGATGATTCAGAGATGATCTTTTCTAGCTCAGGCAAACCAGACATGGTACAGAGAGATAATGGGTCTCCCCCTTGTGTTGGTTACAAATGTTACAGCAATGTCGCTCTGGTGTGTCCACCATGCTGGGTAATAGTAGCAGCTGACTCTAGTGAGAAAGAGTCTAGTCAAGAAGATGATGCAAAGAGAACAGAAAAAAACAGAGGGGTGGCTATAATGTATTATTAGATGTGTAAATAATCACACAAAATGCCTATCATATAAACTCACATTAATAAGTTGTTGATAATCAAGCTTACACTGATATTCAACTTATTGGATCTACACCCTAGATACATTAACACCCAAAGGCCTCAATGAAGAGCTTGAGGTCAGTAAATTTCTCCAGGATTAATTATTGCTTTAGGTTATCAAGTTGAGAAAGGTACATTTATTTTTATGTAAGTGTGTGTATCTTTACGCTAATATGTTTGGATTTCATATGGTACATACATGCAAGCACATATGTATACATATATACATATATTTATATATATGTATTTTTTATATATATATATATTTTTTTTAATTATTTTTTTTATATTTTTAACATCTTGAGATGCAAGTTTTAATAAGTTTTTCACACATTAGTGCATTTTATTGCATATAGTGCAGGTTAATGCATACATTTATATGTGCATGTAGGTAGTTAGGCATATATTGAGATATATGTGATTTTTGTGTCTATATATAAGTATACTTCATTCTTTTAGATTTGATTTTAGTTTTTATTGCGATATGATGAACTGTCTGCAAATTGCTGGTATTGTATTCAGACTTTTATGTGAATTTTATGCTTATATATTTATTATGCTCCATTTTTAACTGATTTTAGATGTACATTTGGGAATGAAACACTGTACACATGTTAGCAAAACCACAAGTTTGTATGCCGCTCTCTCACAGAGCGTTCCGGTAGCCATGGTAACGCTGGAACGAGGCAACGATCTGGAGTGAGGCGTGTACCTGGGCTCCGGTCTGCTTACCGTTTCAAGCCTCAGTGTGGTTGGAAGCCGTGGCAGGACGGAAGCTCTGACGAGAGACCAGGTATGTGGATAATTGATTACGATATTATAAATATGTGGATATATGACACTAATGTTCACATCCCCTGATGAAGTAAGCGAAGTTCTTACGAAACTCGTAGGGCTATCTACATTATAAATAAAGTATTTAACTTTTTATATCAAGTCACCTGGGCTAATCTCTGTTTCATAAGCCGGGCCGGGCTTTTGACGCACAGCATATGTGAATCGTCTGGTGAGTCTGTACATCGGAGGGGGCCACTAACGTGGGGTATATGTCCATTCAGATACTCTCTCAGATGCATATTTATATCTGCATTTAGGACTCCCAGTGATCACACTGAACCTATAGCGTCTATTGAGGAGATTGTGGGAAACATCATACGTTTTTATATCCCTATAACTGATGAAAACTCTGTTACAAATTCCTTATGGGCTTCACTTACAAGAACACGTCTTGTGAGTAGATTCATGTTTTTATTCTATACCATTTTTATATACGAATTACTCTCAGATGGTATGCGCCTGTGTTCTTGTTTTCCAGACATGGTGGAAACAGCTGATTAATAATGTGACATTCCATGCCAAGAGAACTCAGAAGAAGGAGCTAAATTAGCAAACAGCATAATTTTCTAAGACAGGAGGTGGCTTGCCTTTCCAGTAGGTATGCAGGTGTAGTAACAGTGTTCCTGTCTTCACAATTTTACTTCTCTACTTAAATTAATGACTTCTCATTTCTGGCTCAATTCTTTGAGTAAATAGTTCCTCAGAAAGCTCTTAGTATTGATCTCAAATATGTTTTTAAAGGGTAATCATCTTCTCTGGTGTAAACAAACTCAGTTTGGCTAGTGTATCTTTATAACACAGATCCTCCAGTCCCGTTATCAGTTTTGCTGCACGTCTCTTTACGTTTTCCAGTTCAATAATGTCTTTCTTAAGATCCAAAAGCAATGCCTTTAGGCCTGCTATGATATATGATGGCTGAGTTAAGTTAAAGACTTCAGTGATTTGTCTGGCAATGTCCACTCAGATGGATATTCACCTAAAGCAGAAATGTACAGTATTTCATGTTTGTTCCAGAAGGGTGTGTAGGAGAATATATAATATATATAGAAAATGAGTGCTTTTTAATAATGAGGGTGGGGAGCAAAGCATCCAATAAGCTACTCTCCTTTACCTTTGGTTAGTTTTGAATGATCAATCATGTTTCCCTGTCTAGTGTAGAACTGCATGGACAGTACCTGGAGCTTGCACACGTGTTTTATACCTCTTTGGAACACAAAGAGTTAATGTAGGCAAGTGGCAGAGGAATACCACTGTCATCCCCTTGTGGGATCCAGAGGACCATGTTGAGCATTTCCTAATTAGATTACTTAACTGGAATTAGGCAGATGTGCTACTAAGAAATTGGTTCCAGCACCAAGAATTGTACTAGTACAGATCCTCTAATAGTGTTTTTAAAGGTGGCACTTTTCCTTTAAAATAACCAGATATCAAAGTTTATACTGCATGCTGATACCCCTGTTTCAAACACCTGTTCACTGTAAACGTCTTTTTTTGAGCTGATGGAGAATACATCCATTTGAATGCAGCTAAAATATTCATAGCTAAAAGGCATTACAGTGTATAGACTCTGGGCCAGGGATGCACAAAGCTGTGTGATGCCTGATTTGGCACAGAAGCTGCATGTGCCAAACAGAGACTATATTTATAGCCATGCTTAGAATTATCTATCTGTGTCTGTCTGACTCTGCTAAAAATTGCCTTGTTAGTCTGCAGAGTGTGCCAAGGGCAGTACCTGCATACTGGGGAGACAGTGAGCTGAACTTCAACTGACCGCCCACATTTCAAGGCTTTGCTCTGAATATGAAGATATTTGCTTGACATTTTCCCTAGTCTTTTTTCTAGACTATAGCTATTATATGTAAAAGCACATATTTATTTGTCACTCTAACAATATATTTTGTCCTCTTGTCTTAAGGGAAAAAAGCATCATTCAGTTCATTATATTAAATGATAAAGCTTCAGGAACACTGAATATGCAAAAGATGCAGTAATAGTGAGAGATTTGTTAGTATAAAGCATAAGCAGTGAAAGGGAGGGCCCCCTGGCCACTCCTGTCAAAATCTCTACAAGGAGTTTTCCCACCCTTAAAATCCATCTCAACAATAAAAAAAACATGTCCGACACACACACACTCACACTGCGACACACATACTCTCACTTACTCTGATTCACATTAGCCTCAGCCGGACCTGTAATACGGGGCTGTCATTTTTCAATTATTTGATGTGTTTCAACATTTGGCCACAAGACACAGCAGCAGCATCTGGGAAAGTGTCCTACAAATGGTGATGCCGTACACATGCATGTCCTGGCAAGACAACACAGCTCAGCACTGAGGGAAAGTCCTACAAGCACTCACACCATAGCCTTGCATGATATGTAAGTTTACGGTGTCACACCGGCCAGAATATGCAAGTTTATGGTATCACCGTTTATAGGACGCTTCCCCCAACTCTGCACTGTCCTGTGGCCAAATGTTGAACCACATAAAATAATTGAACAATTACGGCCTTCCTTAACCCCTTTAGTGCCAATGCTGAGCAATGTTTTGTGTAACCCTCTGCCACACAATGGCTTCATGGAGTACCTGCTGGCTGCCTCTCATCCCTCTTGCTCCCCAAATGTTGAAACACATCAAATAATTGAACAATTATGGTCTTTCTTAACCCCTTGAGTGGCAGAGGAGTACGTAACGCATTGCTGAGCAAAGCGTTGCATAACCCTCTGCCACTCAATGGGTTCACAAAATATCTGATGGCTGCCTCTCCTCCATCTTGCCCTACAACTGTTATGATCCTCAGCCAGCCACGATATGCACGTCAATGCATGTAATTCAAAGAAAAATAATTTCCTTCATTCACCATGTGCATGTACAACTCTACTGAACAAATTATTTTAAATTCAATGTTTATTATGATTTTAAAGAAAGAATCCTAAATAATAATTTGCTAGGATGTTTGTCAGAAGCCGTCATGCGAAGTAGAGACTGCGCGTGTTTGGACAGTCTCTTCTGTGCATGATTGCATTGTGTGAGTGAGGCGACGCAAGACTGCATCAGTGAAGCAGTGAGGTAGCGGCCGCTTGACCCTTTCAGTGCCAGAGGGGTCTGCAACGGATTGTAAAGCAATGCACCACGGACCACTCTGGCACTCAAATGGTTAACATTAGCTGGACCTTGGCCAGGCTTTTCCACTAGTACTTACATAATAGTACAATACCAATGGACAGAACAGAAATGAGGAACGGCTTAGAAAGCCAATACAGCAAAATAATCAAAATTCAGATCCCCCAAACATTTCCACACAGAGCATCAAGGGAGAAACCTTACAGAGACTGCATGCATGGAATAGCATATCTTACAGAAGGGCAGCACAAGTAAGGAAAAGAAAGAAAAGGAAAAGGAAAAGGGAAGAAGGAGGAGAGAGGGAAAAAAAACAAAAACAAAAAAACAACCACACCAAGGGGGGGAGATGAGGGAGGGAAGGATATAGAGAGCAGGTACACTCATTGGGCTAACTGTGCCCATAGGACTACCAGAAATACAGTCTCTACTCAATAATTTAACTATCACTTCTTCAAAACATTATATCAGTCACTATTGTCTTCACAAAGCTAACATTCACTGATCACATTTTTATATTGTACACCTTTTTCACACACCTCACCCCTGTGCATGTGTTCTGTATGTGTTTGTTTTGTTTGTATTGCATGTGTTTTGTCTGTACCAGTGTGTGTGTATTGCATGCGTTTTGTCTGTACCTGTGTGTGTGTATTGCATACGTTTTGTTTGTTCCTGTGTGTGTGTGTGTATTGCATGCGTTTTGTCTGTACCTGTGTGTATTGCATGCGTTTTGTTTGTTCCTGTGTGTGTGTGTGTGTGTGTATTGCATGCGTTTTGTCTGTTCCTGTGTGCGTATTGCATCTGGGAGTTCAAGTCATCTGGGAGCAGGGGGACATTGGGAAGAAGGGGAGGCCTAAAAGACAACATTCTCACATGCACTTTACATAACTTAATACAATGATAAACAAAAATCAGACGGGCAACGCAGTTCCACACTTCTTCTATCACTGACGGAATTTTCTGTGTTTCTGAGTAGAGGGGAAGAAGGTCTTGCCTTTAAGACTGTTTTATTAACCAACCGCTGTTTATGCTACATTTTGCTATAATCCCTGTAGCCATGTTCCATGATCCAGTAGCCAATTATACTATAGATATGGTTCTCATACCTCCTCTTTAAAAGAGAGCTTAGGCATTGGAACAACATTATGACACACTTAGAACCACTCTTCCCTCTAATAAAGGGATGTGTAACCTGTTAGCTCTAGCTGTTGCTGGACTACAGTTCCCATGATCTTCAGCTGCCCACCCAAAAATATATTCCTTGGCCTCTGGAAGGAGTGTTTTTAAAAATACAACTCATTATTGTACTGAATAAGGAAAGCATTTATCATAGGCATCTTCTTTTAACCCCTTGAGTGACAGAGTTCTATCCAATGCTTTGCAATGTGTCAGATTTCCCTGGCACTCAAAGAGTTAACCGGCTGGCTGGTAGAGATGTCACCAATCCAGTGAAACAATATGATAGGTTAAAGTCAGACATGCTAACACTAATTATAAAATTAGAAGCATAATAGCACAAACTCAAGGTTTGAATCTAGGCAGAAGACTTTCTCTCCTGTTTCTATCCTACATTTCTGTCAGTATATTCTGTCTCAGTCACATGTCAGAGCTGGCCTGCTGCATCACATTTCCCCCAGGAGCCTCAAACACACTTGCACATTAATTAACATGCAAATATCCAGTCTAATAATATGCTACAGCAGTAAAAAATGCATAGAGCCTTAGAACAGAATGGCTCAGAACAAGGCTGCTAATGCTTTGAGATATTGTTTACTGTGTGTGCCCAGGCTCTGCTTATGTATTTATCTATTACAGGGCTGATGGCACAGCTTTGTGATTGCCAATGTGTGCCTGTGCAAGGCACTGCCAGGACCATTGTACTCTGACCAGATGTGTGTTGGATAAGATTTAATTTGTAATCATGTTGCTGGCACTCATGAAGTAACTGTCCATCCATAAAACAACATGCATGTACAAATATGACTGCATGTGCCTGTCAATATTTGGCATCTAATCACGATGGTAACGTTTTTCTGGTAATTTAGTCTAAAGGAGTCAGCAAGCACGCTAGAGCATCTTGCCTTGCATTGCAGCTGTCCCATCCCCCAGTCCTTCTTGTCTAGATTTGTATGATGCAGGGAAAAGAAAAAGAAAATTACATCCGGGTACCAAAAGAGGGGGAGAGGGTTCATTAGAATTTTGATCATGAAGCTGGCTCTGAACAGCTCTTGTTTGTTAGGGTGTTGATTTGTTTTGCTATGTAGATGCCATACCACACAGTCGGCTGTTTGTGACAGAGCCCAAGCATAGTGCCAGGGGAAACAGTACTGGCATTCACAAGAGACATTTGTTTAGAGGAAAATAAGAGATTGCAGAAAAAAACAGCGATTATACCACAGGACACCAAGCAGGCTTTGGGCTGTATATTCAAAAAGAAACATGGAGGAGTTCTGGAGAAATAACATTTGCACTATAGGGGAGAACTAAAAATTCCCATTGATTTAAAAGGGGATTTGAACACCTTAACTTCTACAGAAGTCTCCAACGCATTGCTAGTACTCCCCTATAGTGCAAATAGTTTGCCCCAGAATGCCTCCACTTTTCTTTTGAACATATGGCCCTTTGTCTCCTCCTGAGAGACTAGTAATTCCTGCTACCACCAAGTCATTTTGGGTCACATTCAGTAAAAAAAAAGGGGTGCAAATCTGGAGCACACCAACTGCAACGTAGAGGGACAATGAAAAATTCCATTAACTTAAATGGGGCTTTTAACCCTCAAAGGGTTAACTCCTTGACTGCTAGATGTCTCCAATGCATTGCAGTCCAGTAGGGTGTGCAACATATTACTTTTGCAATGCATTGTGGACTCCTCTAGACCTCAAGTGGTTAATTTTAGGCCCTTTTTTATAGAATTATTTACTTTACTGGATTTAGTGGAATTTATATTGATTTTAAATCGAATTTCACTTCCTCAGTTTAGAAATATATGCATTTTGTCAGCAATGAAGTAGGTAACAGCATTCCACAGAGCCTGCACTAGTGGACCTGCAGGTTGAACAAGATGGCGGTTTACAGAAATGCATCAATACACAATCAGGATTTTGGCTATTTTTAAACTTAAGTCATTGAATAAAACAAATTTCAGGGGTTAACATCACTGACAGTCTTTGCTGACTTCGTTGTCATCTATTCTGAGAACACAAATGACAGCTAAATAAAATAATAGATTGAAAATAGTGTGTCTCTTTATTGTATTTCAATACTATTTTGTATTTCTAAGGACAAAGGTATTGTACAAAATCAATCCTTGGAATTACAACTCCCATCATCCCCCACCAGGCAACAGATGGACATCCAAAGACTAACTACAGCTATACTAACCACTGAAGGGGAACTACCAAATCTAATAATAATCCCCTACATATCTTACTAAGGGCAAAAAGTCTAATAGGCCCCCTTAATATTTTCCTTCTTAATTCAAGAGAGAACATCAACAGTCAGTCCTGGATATCATGTCCACAAAGCTGATTATGAAATTGTTATTTACCATACCAATATTATGTAGTTTCTAGAAATATTTTTTCCTCTTGAAATGTTCTTTGCTTAATTTAGTATTTTAAGTTTTCAAAGCTGCAGTGGTAGGGGTATTTTATTCTTGCAGCAAATGCACGTACATAGTTATTTCAGCTTTTGACAGAATCTATTCTTATGATATCCTCATTCCTTTTGCAGATGCTGGAAATGATGTGAATGTCTATTATTCTACTGGTCTAGGGTAGTATGCTATTCAAAACACAGCCTGACATAGCACAATTACAGCTGCTTCATTTAAGGCAGATGCAGTGACAAAATGGATGCCTCCAAGCACTGCTTCTTTCACTACTTCACTAAATGATAGATAAGAGTTTTTGGTGAATGGGTACTTATTATCAGAGACAATGTAACACTGCAAGTACATAACATTTCAATATTTATGGGTATGGTTTTCTTTTTAACATCTACCACCTGTTTATCCCCTTGTAGGACTACATAAGAGTGTGCAATGCATTGCAAAGCAATTAGTTGCACACTCCCTTAAGGAGTTACATTAGAAAAAACACTGGTAGAGAATACAATACTGTGTGCAGATGAGGATTAAAGGGCCCCATCTATTAATTCTGGATTGTTCAACTTGCTGCCCACGGAACATTCGCAGCCCACAAGTCTTTTGTTGAATGGCACGTGGCCTGACTAGGAACTCAATCGTTTTTATTATATTAGCTGGACAGTACTATGCTGTGCAATAACAGAAGCTTCTCTATTAGCATGCTAAGAAAATCTGTCCCTTTATTTCTATACACTGCATCCCAGTCAGGGCTGTATTTATTATGTTTAAGAGGTGAAGATCTGGAGAAGGCCATCTTCACCACAGGAAAAATTAAAACTCTTCAAATTCTCATAGATTTAAATAGAACTTTTAACACCTGGAATACTAGAGTGGTCTCCAACGCAAATGCAATGGAGATCACTTTCTAGCAATCAAGGGGATAAAATCTCCATTTATTCAGTAGACACTTTTATTTGTCCCCTATGGTGCATTTAGTTTGCTCCAGAACTGCACCTCTGTAGTTTCCAGAATTGCACATATGTAATAAAAAATAACCCTGTATTTCTTCTTCTCCAAGAAAATTAGCTAATCCTCTCTGAAATGTATCCATTCTATCTACCATTGCCACGTCCCTAGGTACAGAAATTCACAATTTAACAGACCTTACTATATACAACCCCTTCCTCTGCTGAAGTTGCAACTTCCTTTCCTCTAATCTCTAAGGGTGGCCCCTAGTTATTTGATCAGGCCTTGGAATGAAAAATTCACTTAAAGGGGAACTATCACCCCAAATAAAGTCTCCCCCCAACAATTAGCCATGTAGAGATAAGCTTAACAATAGCACTATTAGCCAGCAAAATTACCGCATTACTCAGAAATCTTACTTGCACCAAGACCTATGGTCAGGCAACATCGCTTTAGCAGAATCTGTGCGCCTACACCATCAGTCCCTTCTGGTACCTAAAGGTACCATGCAACTCCTCCTAGAGGAGACCGGGACTGACAGCGCAGACGCGCAGATGTCTGTAAGCAAATATGTCTGCACTGCTGCCTGGCCGTCAGTCTTGGCACAAGTAGGAGTAATGCAGTAATTTTGCTGGCTGATAGCACTATTGTTAAGCTTATCGCTAGATGGCTAATTGTTGGGGGGAGACTTTATTTGGGTTGATAGTGCCCCTTTAAGAGATCCTTGTATTGCCTTGCATATATTTGTACATTGTAACAAGATCACATCTTAGGTATGACAAAGGTTCAGTCACATCACAGTGCCTACCTGAGGATGGGATCTGTACTACTTAAACTCCTCAGTCAGTCCATGAGAGGAAGACAACCGAAACATCTTTGAGTTATGTGAGTACTAGCACAACATGTTCCTCTTGCTAGCCAGCATTCATTGTGCAGGCCCAGTTTCGTAGCAATTCCTCTCTCATCTGTTCTGGCATTAATGACAATAGCAGAGAAGCTGATGCTGTATCCGAGTGTGAACATGGTGCATCCCAGTGCTTTACAATGACTTCAGTGTCTGCACACTAGATTCCAAAATGCTCTATGAATAATGACACTGAGCGTGTTTGGACATAGCACTCTGATTCCAGACTTGGTGTAAAGTCCCAGCATTTCTTCTTTCTACTCATCAATAATTTCTGTTTCTAGAGCTTTCTGTCAGCAATTGTGAAAGAAGGGATAGTGATACAATGTATTATTCTGTAGCAGAAAGGATGTCCTACATAAAGGGATAGTAACTTTTTATTTTGACTCACCATATTCTGCAAGTGCATATTTCTTCTTACTTTTTTCATCTTCACCCACTTCTATTTTTACACATTCATGTCCTTGACAGTGAGCTCCCAGGAGGTCTGTTTCCAGAGAGCTGACTATGAAAGCTGGTATATAGATACAATATAACATATTATATATATATATATATGTATATATATATATATATATATATATATATATATATATAGTTTGCAGAATACAGTACATTCAATGCTGTAACGATAGTGTTACATTGTATCACTATCATGGTTCTATGCTGGACTGACCAGAAAGCTCTCTGGAATCCAGGATCCAGGAAGCCTTTATCAGGGACATAATACTTTGAAAAAAAATAGGTGATGATGATATAAGTACAGGCAATTTGACTTTATATATTATGCACTTACAGAGCATGTGAAGTCAAGAACAAGATTGTGTGAGGCTACTATAAGATTAGTTACTTAGTTTTAACATGATAGATAATTAGGCTTACCTTAGATTTATTTAACTTTTAAGATGCTGGAAAGTTCCCCAAAGGAGCATTTTTAGGGCCATATTTGCAGTGTATTGGAGACCTCTGTAGTAGCCACGGGTTTAAGGGTGCACTCTAGTTTAATCTTTGCCCAGGACCTAGCATAGACATAAGACAGTTCTGAATGACTGGTTCCTTTTGTCATCTGTTTTAACCCACCAAGCAAACAAGGAACAAAAACCCAAACCCTCTCTGTCTCACTTGTGCCTTCTGCTAGTCTGTAATGATGGCTCATTTTGAATTGCTCCCACTCGCAAGTGAACATTCAAAGAATCTCATAATTCAGTGCTGTGTCACAGATAAAGAATTCAGACTGGCAGATTGGAATGTGCGCAGTGTGCAGGTCATGTCCCTAAGCGCTTACAGGGCTGGAAAAGTCTTGAATAATAGGATAATGTTGGTTATTAAACCCTTGAATGTTAGGTAACCTCTCTAGCATTAAAGGAGTTAAAGTACATAATTGAAATTCAGACTATTCAAGTTAGAGTAAAACTTGATTTATCATACTTCACAGTCAATGGAAGTGTTCAGCTTGCAGTACATAGCAATGGTAGTGTAAAGAAAACAGATTATATAAAACTAGTAGGAGAGCCCATGTACATGGGCCACAGTGCCAGCCAGTCACGGGGCAGTCATGCACAGTAGTGACTGCCCGGGCCACGGCTGATACTTCGGAGCACCCTGCTCCGTATCAGCCACATCACGGGCAGTCTCTACTGTGACTGCAGCACTCACAGCAGACTCTACTGCGCATTACTGCGTTGTTACAAACATTTTAGCAAATTATTAAACAGGATGTGTGGAATGTTAGTGAGAAATGTTCAAGGTTTGTACAAGATATCTTACCGTTCTGCAGTATATAAAGCGTTGACATTTATGCAAAATGCCCCCAGGGGGGCAGGACACTTGCATTGAAAGGCTCTATGGAGGTAGAGACTCTCTCACTGACCTTTGAATACCTGAGGCAAACCTAACCCCTGTGAGTCATGCAAAAGTAGACATGTCAGATGGGGACTTCTGAGTGGTCCCTACGCCTACCCAGGCCTGAGTAGGTGTCTGGGAAGGGTGTGCTTCAGCTGAAGAAGATTCCCTGGGTATAAACCCACTCCTGCAGGGGTAATGGAAACCACGTGCCATCCTTGCATAAAAGGGCTTTCCCAGTTAACCTAGTAGAGTCTTAAGCCACCTCAAAAAGATACAAAAAGATCTTAGAGGAAGCAAAAACAACATCCTCTCTAGAAGCATCCGTATCTAAGGGTCACTCCCCTCAAACAGCAATTGGTCCTATAACCCAAACTGCGAAATTTGCCTTAAGGAGACTTTCCAGATTTTTATACCTGACCCTCAACCTGAGAAAACTGAAAAATTGGGTAGTCTACCACTGGGGGAATAGCCCAACATGGTAGGACAACATGAGAAAAAGGGAAAATGTTGGGGAATCATCAATTTATTGTCAGGCACTTCCAGTTCCTTCTGAACCACATGGTCAAGGAAATGAAGAGGAGGAAAACACACAGCCTCCATGCCTAAGGATGAACAGCTCAAGGAAACAATCAAGGTCTCCAAAACAGCTGTGATAAAATCCTGAACAGAGTACCCTGTGTCATCCTCAGTGAAATCCCCAAGAGAAAAAGAGAAAACCACAGTAGAGATCCCCTTCTCAGTAGACACCTCCTCTACCAGATAGCAAACCTCCCCTGCAACACGACTAAGTAGTCTGTAAAGGGGATATGGGAAAACCCCTAATCCAAGATGGAAGGGCACTGTAAATAGTCAAATGAAGAAGAAACCTGGAAGGAAGGGCTTAAGTCCTCACAGGCGCCTAATCAGAAGAAGAGGGGCTTGTAAAATAGAAGTCACAGAACAGGATGAACCCAATGCCCTCCACAGACTTAATTCATAAAAGTCTATAGAAAAGAGGTCAAGGGGTTAAAGAGGAGATCCCTGACGTCTTGGCCGTATTAGACCACCTGTGTCTCCCTTGCACTCAGACATAGATAGGAGACCCTAAAGGAAAGAATACAGGACAGAAATGTAATATAAAAATACTTATCTTCTTGAATTGGTTAAATCAGAATTCAGGGAGGGAGAATCCAGTCCGAGTGCCACACACATTGTAGGAAAAGAAAAAGAGGGTAAGCATGGAACCTCCCTTTACTACTCCCTGTGGGCCAGGAAAAAAATGGGCCTCACTGGAAATGTAGCTCAGCTTCCCTCCAAAAACAATGGCATTATGGCTCTCCAGATGTCACGTGTCCATTAGCAGGGAGTTTCCCCGTGGGCATCCTCTATCAATTGAGTGGAAGGGAAGAAGAATGAGCCCCGTTATTCCCACTGGAATGCACCTTGTGCAGCAAAAAACACAACTGATGGTGCCCTATCCAGTATGGCCACCATGAGTGCCCATATTTTAACCAATTGAGTGCCAGTGAAGTAGGTAACACATTGCAGAACAATACAATGAGTGCCCCACTGGTACTCAAAGGGTTAAAGGCAACTGACCTATAACAAAGAGTTATTAAATATAGTAAAATTCAGTAAAGTCTTAATAGAGGCAACACTTGGAGAGTGAGGGAAGAGAAATGTAGCTGACAGAAAGGAAAAGCAGAGTGCAGAACTAGTGATTTTACCACAGACCATTGGAATATGGCTGTTATACAGATAACAGGGACATACAGGACCTGCGCACTCTGAGATCTGGCATCATCTTCAGTTGTCAGTCTCTTGTATATAGATTGTGCTCAGATAAGCCAAGAAGAGAGAAAAAAAAGGCTGATAGTGCAAGCCATCCTTTAGCAGACCCAGGTCCTGTAGCAGTCTGCACTTTGGTCCTTATCTATCAAGGAGGCCAGAGATAGGAGCCTGCATAAAAGGGGATTACAAAGTTCCATATAAGTTAAAAAAATAAAAAGGAAAGCTAAGAGAATCTTTGCACAGATGCACCTCCTTTGAGGTCACTTTTAAAACTGAGCATGTCTGTGAGGGGAAAAAGTGGAGTAAAGAGTAAATATCTCACTCCGGAGAGTCTTTTATGGCAAGTCCCCTGACCTCTTGGCTGTGGATTATTTATCCCATATTTCCTGTTTTCTACACTGGAGGAAAGAGAAACCTCCTTCTGTAGCCCAATAGAAAGCTGCATTGCCCTTCCCTGCAAACCATGCCAACTTTATGTTAGCAAACCCTGGAGTCCATCTTTGACTTCAGTTTTGTCAAAAACAAAATCGAATATGTGCAGAACGTTAACATGGAGCCATCACCTTATGACAACAATGATTTTGACAAATTACCTATATCTTATGTTAGCCATATTTATTTATTATGGAATATGAGGGATTTATCATTGTCACTATATGCAAATAATCTACTAATGACTGGTAAAGCTGGGTACCAGATTCTAACATTATTTCTCTAATTCCCACTTTCTTCTTTCTCCCTCCCTCATACTTATTTTAGTGAGTGTAGAGAAGGGGTCCTTTCCTAATCCAAGAGGAAATTCCCTGCTGATAATGTTAAAATTATATTGTATCCCAGAGAATATTATCCAAATGTTGGAGATGCAAGAAGGAGACATCTAGAATGTTGTATAAACAGTGGCCATATCTAAGTATTAAAGGGATAGTAATGCTTGAAAATAAGTTTATTTTATATTGTAGCCCTTAAAAAAACATGAAAAATGATGTAAGTCTTATCTTCCAAACCTTTATGGTTTGGGAGATATTCAGAAGTAAAGTTTCCCCTGGAGTGACATCATTGCTCCACCCTTCAGATTTTTAATCTGGTCCGGGACCGGCTGTGCCTCTCCAGAAGTGCTGAGATCACCATCTTTAAAAAGAATTTCTTAATTGGAATGGTCTACAAAGTGTGCTTTCAAGCCAGGCACACTTTGTAGATAGTTCCGATTAAGTAGTTCTTTTCAAAGATCGTGATCTGGGCACTGCTAAAGAGCTGCTGGTTGCTCTGTGGACCGAATTCCAAATCTGTCGACTAGATGGCAGACTTGGCTGAAACAGCCAGGAAAAGAGAATTTTACTATATTTTACATGTGAATATCTCCCAAACCTTTATAATTTTTCATGTTTTTTTAAGGGCTACAATATAAAATGCAATTGTTTTCAAGTATTACTATCCTTTTAAATAATGCTGGGCATCATTCTCCCAATAATTAATAAATGTACATACTACACAATTCCAAGAGATCCTGTAAGATTCTACTCAGTAAACCTGCAGAACAGTTATATAAGCAGCAACAAATCCTTGGATTTTCAGGGCTTATCCCAAAAAATAAATAAGTATATCATAACAACAACTCAAACTTACATGCAATTTTTTGTCCAAATTGATTTAACTTAGTTGTGTATAGACTAGGAGTGGAAAGCCCACAGCCCTAACTGTTAGTGGACTGCAATACCCATTTCTTTGTATTGATAGTCTAACAATAGCTTAAAGACTGCAGTGTGCCCACTCCTGACTTAGACATGTGAGCAGCAGCAGCAGCACACACTTTTCATACTAAGGTGCTAATCTTTGTCTAGCTCTGATCCGACAGGAACAAGAGTGTATATGTGTGTGGCAGGTTTTAGGCAACTGTGAACTCTTGTAAGTTTGCCTTTGCTTTGTATAAGTATAGCTCAAAGTCTAGTGAATGCAGCAGGGATGTTAATCATGATATTTTATAAATCAACATACAATTATGAAAGGATATACAGACTACAAAAAAAGACAAGCTTTTCACACACTGACCACAGAAATTTGAAGACTTTGGGTACAGATGACTGAATATGTAAAATAGGTAGATAACATTATGGTAGCCATTTAATATTCCACGTAACACTCCTTATATTTAGTTGGAATTGGCTTGTTTTGAATTCACCCCCTCCAGTTCTCCATTGTTGCAATATCAACATGTTTATGCTTATTTCTGTTTATTTCTATACAACTCCTTTTGTGTTTGTTTCTACACACACACGAGTTGCATGCATGTTTTGTTGATTTTCTAAGTGAAAATAAATTAACACAACATCCGCATCGAACAAACTTAAACTTTACATATTTCTGCAAATTGTAATGAACAATTACTATTCATTTGCTGAATTTAACAGATTGAAAATAATAAAACAGAAAATATGGCATGTGCAAAAGTTTGGGTGTCCTATCAGTCAGTACTTAGTAATACCCTCTTTGGCAGAAATCACAGCTTCCAAATATTTCTTGCAGCCATTGTTTCTATTCTTCCTTTGGGAATCTTTTCCTCTCTTCCTTGCAGAATGCTTCTTCCTCAGAAATATTCTTAGGCCATCTTGCATGCACTGCATTTCAAGCTCTACCATCAGATTCTCAATAATATTCAAGTAAGGGGAGAGTGAAGGCCATTCCAATACCTTAAGCTTTCATTTCTTGAAGTACTTCATAGCTGATTTTGAGGTATGTTGTAAAATTCAATCTTTCCTTCTACACGCAGAATATTTCCTGTGCCAGTGGTTGCCATAAGGGGCATTCCTAGGTTCCAAAAAGATCTGGGGCTAGATCCCATGGCAAAATTCAACAGCGCAATCACCTCCCACAACACTGATGATAACCACATGAGCATACATACACGCTTACATTTATATTGTACATATGTGTACATACATTATAAATATGTTTAACCGAGGATATAACGTCACATCTGGCATGATGCCATCTTCTTCACACAGTGCAGCAAACTGCAACACTAAGTGAGGTGGTAGTGGTATAACATATGCTGGGACCCACTGCACACTCTGAGAGGGTCCCATGCCGCTGAAACATAAAGGGCCCACTACTAGTCGCAGTACTGCACACACAGCCTTGTTCTACTAGCAGTCACAAAACCACACATACACAGTCTGCCACTCCAGCCTTGTTCCACTAGTAGTTACAAAACCACACATACGCTGTCTGACACCCACGTTGTTGCCTGTCCACTGGTATTTACAGAACTATACATACACTGTCTGACACCCCAGCCTTTTCCACTGTTCACTGGTAGTTACAGAAGTATACCCAGTCTTATTCCGCTTTTAGTCAGGAGCATAGGGCCCTAGATAATTCTGTTAATTATTGCATTTTAGAAAATGTTTGTGTCATATAGCAGTCAGGTATATGTAATTACTGTGTTCAACAGAAAGACTTACCTAGGTAGGAGTCTATCATACAGCAGTCAGGTGTATCTATATAATTACTGTGTGTAACAAAAGGACTTACCTAGGTAGGAATCCATCATACAGCAGTTAGGTATATCTATATAATTACTGTGTGTAAGAAACACTTACCTAGGTAGGAGTCCATCATACAGCAGTCAGGTATATCTATATAATTACTGTGTGTAACAGAGACACTTACCTAGGTAGGAGTCCATCATACTGCAGTCAGGTGCATCTATATAATTACTGTGTATAACAGAAGGATTTACCTAGGTAGGAGTCCATCATACAGCAGTCAGGTATATGTAATTACTGTGTTCAACAGAACCACTTACCTAGGTAGGAGTCCATCATACAGCAGTCAGGTGCATCTATATAATTACTGTGTGTAACAGAAGCACTTACCTAGGTAGGAGTCCATCACACAGTAGTCAGGTATATCTATATAATTACTGTGTGTAACAGAAACACTTACCTAGGTAGGAGTCCATCACACAGTAGTCAGGTATATCTATATAATTACTGTGTGTAACAGAAACACTTACCTAGGTAGGAGTCCATAATACTGCAATCAGGTGTATTTATATAAATACTGTGTATAACAGAAGGATTTACCTAGGTAGGAGTCCATCATACAGCAGTCAGGTGTATCTGTATAATTACTGTAACAGAAGCACTTACCTAGGTAGGAGTCCATCATACAGCAGTCAGGTGTACCTATATAATTACTGTGTGTAATAGAAGGACTTATCTAGATAGGAGTCCATCATACAGCAGTCAGGTGTATCTATATAATTACTGTGTGTAACAGGACTTACCTAGGTAGGAGTCCATCATACAGCAGTCAGGTGTATCTATATAATTACTGTGTGTAACAGGACTTACCTAGGTAGGAGTCCATCATACAGCAATTAGGTATATCTATATAAGTACAGTGTGTAACAGAAGGACTTAGCTAGGTAGGAATATACGTATAGAGGAAAAATACCTAGATGGTAGGAGGTAAACAAAGGAAGGAAGAATGTGGAGGGAAGGAATGATGGAAGGAGGGAGGGAGGAATGAAGAAGATGGATGAGTGCAGGATAAAGACTTGTTGTTGAATCTGTTGGTTTGTTATAAATAATTTATAATAACAATAATGGAGGGGTGGAAGAAGCTGGAGTCAGTGGATAGAAAAAGCTGAGGGGAGGGAAGGAAGATGTAGAGATGAAAAAAGGGAAGCATGGAGATAGATTGAGGAGAGAAGAAGAGGGAGAGAGGAAAGAAAAGAGCAGAAAAATATGTTGGTTCAGTAAGTTGTGCAGGGGAGTGTTGAGGGAAAAGGGGATCTGGACTGCAGCAGTAGGGCATGCGATCAGTGAATACACAGCACAGAAAAAAGTACTGTATAGAACAATGTATCACACTGTACTAGGGCCACATGGCGTGAAAAAGGTAGGAAAGAAGGGCATACATGATTCCTACTACAATCTGTACTTAAAGGGATAGTAATACTTGTATTAAATATAGCACTATATTTGAACACTTACAGATCTGTAGTTCAAGTGCTCTTCAATCAGAAAGGATCCCCCTCTGGTCCCTTTTGGCTGCCTCCCATCAGATCTGTAATCCGGCCGTAGAACCGGACTGATGCAGCGAGGGACAATCTTCATTCACTAAGTATGAGGAAAACCCTACACCGTTGACGAAAGGGGACAGGATTTTCCTTTTGCTTACTGAAGATTGTACCTCGCTGCTCTCCATCCAGACCAGAGTGAGAGGCAGTGTGACGCAAGGAAAGGGGCGGAAGGGGGATCTTTTTGGATTGAATAGCTCTTGAACGAAAAAACTGTAAGTATTCAAATATAGTGCTACGTGTTAAAAAAACATAGAGAAGACTCAGACCTCAAGATAAATACAATTATTACTATCCCTTTAAAAGTGCATATATTCCTATGCCCTTGGGGGTTTATATATACATCGCCAGGGCACCAAATGTAGAACTGTTTTATCTCATACACTCATCATACACTTTTATATATATACAAGCCTAACACATCCACTCATACTCCCGCCTACACAAATGAATTTATACTCTAACACACACACACACACACACACACACACTGACGCTGTCTCTACTCTGGCACTGAAAGGGTGCAGATATGCTTATTAAGATTCCCAGAGACTGAGCAATTCACTCACAGCAGCACAATATTTATTCATTTTGCTTTCTGACAGAAATGTTTTGATGGTTAAGCATTTATTCTGCCAAGGCCACAGTAAGTTAACAGTCTGAGAGCCAAAGTGATGTGCAAGGCATTGTAGACCAATGCCTTGCACTCTTCTTTGAGCACTCAAATCTGCAGCTTATGCCCCTTACACTTATGCCACTACTCATGCCAGCACACTGCCCTCCTGTCCCCTTATATTTTTATTCAGCATTTCTGTAGCTAGTGGTGATGTCTGCGCTCTGTGCTGTCCCCTGCGTAACACAGCATGCAGCATGGAGGTGACACACGGGCACCACACTGCCCCCAGTGGTAGTTCCAGGTTACACTGACATTGACTTAGTGCAACCCTGAAGTACAGGGAATCACAGCCTTTGAAGACATAAATGAACAGAGGTAGCAGATTCGGGGTTGCAGCAAAAACACTCAGGGCTTCAGCCCCCTTAGCCCCCCCAGCGACTCCCTTGGTTGCCATGCAACCACAAAGCATATAGATCAACTTCAATGCTTAACAGTTGGCAAGGTGTTCTTTTCTTCAAATGCTCCTCATTTTTACTCCACCTTTGGTGACTGTAACAAGAGTTAAATTTTAACTTCATCAGACCACAGAACTTGGTTCCAAAAACACCCCTGACTTATCTAGGTGTTGTGTTGCATACTTCGGACAATGACTTTTGTGATGTGTGTTCACAGATAAGGTTTCCTTCTGATGACTCTTCCATGCAAATCATGTTGGTGCAAGCCACAATGCACAGTGAACTGGTCTGCCACTACTCCCATGCCAACTAAACTTTCATGGAGGTCCTTTACTGTTATAAGGGGATATTCCTTTGCATTTCTGACCAGTCTACGAGTAGTTCTGTCTGAGATTTTTCTTGTCTTGACCTCAACAGAAGATCCCTTACCTTTAATTTCTTAATGACATTTCAGACAGTGGAAATTGCATGTACAAAGCATGTAGGTGTCTCTTTTTATAGCCTTTCCTTGCTTTTCAGGAGTCAGTTATCTTCAGAAAGCTGCTGAGAGAAGTCCATGGTTGTTGAGTGTATGCAAAACACCTTGAGAATTTTGAAGATACGTTATTGAAGATAATTTATTAAGCTCTGGAATTGTCATCATCTAACTTATATTAAAGACTAAAGAGTCAATTCATTTCTGGGACCTTACAAAAAGCAACACTATTGGATCAACTGGAAGGGTGTCCTAACTTTTGCACATGTCACATTTTCTGTGTTTTTTTTTTTTATCTTGGAAATTCATTAAATTAACTGTAACTGTGAATTGTCAAGTTTAAATTCCTTCTCAGCAAAGATTGTGTTAACTTCTTTTCACTTAGAAAATCAACAAAACATGTAATTTTGCCAGGGTTGACCAAAACTCTCTTTCACTCTCTCTATCTCTTACTATCTTTATATATTATTATATATAATAATTCGCTAAGTTGTGTGTAACGCCCGACATGCGCAGTAGACACTGCTGCGCGTGCGGCAGTCATGCGTAGTACAGACTGGCCGCGCCGTGGCTGATACAGAGCTGGGCGCTCCGAAGGAGCGTCCAGCTCTGTATCAGCAGTGGCGCGGGCAGTCTCTACTGAGCATGACTGCCCCGCGACCGGCTGCCAGAGGCACTGTGGCCCGTGTGACGGGCTGTTCAACTAGTATATTTATATAGCACCACGTGTATGTAGCGCTTTACAATGTAAGGTTTTAGACAAAAAAAAGGTTACATGAGTGCTTTACAAGAGCTTACAACCTAAAGTGAATAAGGGGAAAATACAGAGTACATAAGGGTCAACGGTTGGAGTTCTGGTCATGCTGGGTTAAACATAAATTATAAGCAAATCGGTGCCACCTAGTTTGATTAAGTTTCACTGAGGAAATGTGATTTTAAGCATGAAGACATGAAGATGGTGAGAAAAGTAGGGGTCTGGGCTATAGTTTCATAGATAAGGAACAATTAATGAAAAGGGTTTGATATGAGAGAGAGAGAGCTGTAGACAGTCACACTCAGAGTTATCAGAAGAGTTTCCTTGGCTAGGCAGAGGAAAGTAAAGCCTTGAATGGGAGAAGTAGGATTTTGCATGATATTTGGAGCTTAATGTTCAACCATTTAAGAGATGGGTGGCCTCCACTGAGAGGTCCATAATTCTAAGTGATATAGGACTTATACAGAGCTATACTCTGTGTTCAGTATCAATCATCTCCATCTCTCTTCAGGTATGCCTTAACTCATCATGTCCTAACACAGCTGTCTCTTATTGCTTATTAAGTATCCATTCAATGAGTCTGCGTATTTTATACTTTCATATACTTAATCCTACATTCATATCCTGTCTCTAGGATGTTGTCTGTATTGTAATTATCTTTAAGCAAACATTTGACTATAATTTGGTTTTGCTAATTAGCCAATTTCATTGCCTTGTGACTAGGACATATGGTAACTAGTCTAATGGTGGCATCCATTGAGGGGTTCATAAAACTAAGTGAATTATTCAGTGTAAGATTTATAAAGGACTTGAATAGGAGGTGGACAGGAGTGCTGAAACAGGATCCGCTGAGGCTTCATGCTTCTATACACTAACGATGTTGCAGTACCACTTATTTTTTCTTTGTATATCCACACTTCTCACCAAAATGTTTGCTCTTTTAATCTTGGGTTTTCAGATCATTCCTTTAAAAACAGAACACATATGAAAAATACCTGCTACAAGGCTCCAGTGGCTAATCATTAAGTTGCAGTGGTTCACATGTATCAATGCAGAAAACATTTTTCATATGTGTCTTCTTCTAAAGGGATAATCTGGCAACTCTATATAAACTTCCATCCTCCATTCCCTGCTCTGTTCACTTATCTCATTCACTCCTCTCATCCTCACTCCCCTCAACACGCTTCTCTGCTCCTGCACACACCCACTCTGCACACAGGAAACCCTGTACACAAAAAACCTCATCCCATCTTCTGCCTCTTACTCCCTGTTTCAGCTACTTGCAGCTGGAGATGTCTTACAAACCCTTGTCCCACCTCCTTTCACATGCATTCATCCTCTAATATCTATTGGAAATAAACTAACCTGATCATCATTTTTTGCCTTAAAACTACATTTCTTCCATTTACCTGCCCTCTCTGGAATGCCCCCCTTCCTTATTAACAAATATAATACTGTGCATGATCTCTTCTGCTCCTATTCTTTACACTTACTAACCTTAACTGAAAACTCACTCTCCACTTTGGAGACAGTAATCTCCTATGGCAGTCTCTCCTTCTCACACACTCCAAGCCAGACTGTGTGGGAGGAGTGGGTCTTCTCTAAAGTCTGTCATTACAAAACTTTCACTGCACCTATCTTGCTCTTTTTCCTCTTGAGTCACATACAGTCCATTTATTCACTCCTGTACCCCTACAGGTTGCAGTCATCTACTGCTCACCTAACTCCTCATTTACAACTTAAAATTTTCTTTCTGACTTTGAATCCCAATTCCTGCCATTAGACACCCTTTCCCTTCGTCTGGGAGACTTCAACTGCCATGTGAATGACACCTCTGTCTCTGGGAATGCTCACTTTCTCTAACATCTGATTTAGTCTATAGCAGTGGACAGATGCTTGGACTCATATGAGTGGCCACTTCTTAGAAATTGTGTTCTCTTGTTAGTACAGAAGCAGGCCATGCAAGGGTTAACAAGCAATACATATTGTGTATGGTCATTACTGTTTGTGATTGACCAAGTATATTTGCATGTCATGTATTATTTGTACTTCATTTGTACCATATCTACAATGTAAAAGTGTTATATGTGGTTTAGGATTGATGTTTACCATCATGAAGAATATATACTCTTTTTTTTCATATAACATCTTTTATGTGGGGTTTTTCAATATAATACATGCAGTTTGGTGCAAACATTATTATTGTTTGCACATCTATATGAACATTGCTCAGTGTGTATTTATATAATGATGCTTACCTGTTGAGTGGTGTGGGGCTAGGTAGCTATTATAATATAAAGGAAACATGATTATTCTTACACTCGATATTGTGACTCATGCACGAGCACAGTGGTCAATATTCCCCTTCTCTGCAGTAGATGGCATGCATATGTATTTACCTTTTTATATTATGTTCATGTGCATTTTGCATCCATTGTGTTTATATTAACGGGGATGTTACTTTGTTAAGGTGTGCTTCATAATATATGATACGCAAGCTCATACAGCGCCGGTCTTTTCCTTCTTCATTACATCTTAATAACATGCGCAGTTTACATTTGTTGCATCTATATATATGGGGTTGCCACTTAATATGATGTAGCTTTACCTCAAATCAGTAAAAGTATCCTTTATGACTACATATCTATTTTACATATTTTCTTTAAATATTTTTAACCCCTTAATGACAGTTAAGGTCCACAGGGCATGTGTTTTTTTTCCCAATTGATTGGACCGCTGAATTCCATGACCGTCATGGCTCCTTAATGGAAATTTTCCCATGACGGTCATAGCACATCACGGGTCCTTAAAGGATTAGTAGGACAAAAGTGTCAGCAGAGGTTTAGATTATGAATTTTGATCAAGTTTAACACTATGACTTTGATTGTGCCCTTGTATATAACTTCTGTAACTCGCCATGTTTTTTTGATATACTGTCACATCACCCTCTTAAGTTATTTTTTTTTGGCTGCTCCATAATTCACTGTGATCTCATTACCCAGCATCCCGACAAAGCCAACTGCGTGGTTGGGTTGGGCAGAGTGATAAGGTTGTTCAAAATCCCCCTCTTTATATTCTTTATCCTGGAATCTACTAATTCAGATGAGTATCTATATGTTTTGACACATGCCTTTGGTACTTTTTTATGCACATTATTATAATATTGTTAGTTATGTATTGTCATTAGATTTACTTGCTTTGTGGATCATTTGGTAGCATATTATTGTATTTGTTACTTACCAATGTGTAGGAGGAGGCATATTCACTATATATGAAGCCAGCTTTTTATACTCTATATATTATTCTGATGTAATTTTTTGATATATTTGCTGCCATCTATAATAGTATTTATTGGGGCACAACCTGTTTCCCCAGGTGTGTGTTTGTTTTTAATTGTTTTTATGGATATAGAGTTTGGTATATATATTTTTCTTTTATGTACATAAATGTCTGAATAAACTTACTTTATTACTGCATACCTTCTTTAGGTGAGTTTTTTACTTTGAGTTACATGTGTCCACATTTTAATACCTCCCCTTATCAGATCACCATCCTGTAACCTTCAATACTTCTCATTCTCATTCCACTATGCCCATTTCTTCCCCTGCTTCGCCCTTAACCTGAAGTCACAATCTCATTGCTCATTAGTCCTCCCTGGCTACTAAACTTTCATCCATTTCCACTAAGGCAGCCACTAACAGCCTTGTTAAAACATATAACTCAGTCCTCTCCTCCACTTTGGACCTGTATATGCTTCTTTCTCCCTCCACCCCACCCAGAAACCTAATTATGGCCATGGCTGAATAAAAGAGGATTTTAGTCTTACCTATTAAATCCTTTTCTCTTAGTCCATACAGATTACTGGTGACTTTGGGTAGGCGATCTGCCTCTTTAAGTAGGCAGGAACAATTCTAGAATTGATTGCAGGGGGTGGAGCCTACCTTCCCACCTTGGCTGCAGCTAGCCAACCAGCTCCAGAAAGATTTGAGACACTAACTATTGACTAGATAGTGGAAGGGAAAGAAGACTCCTGTGAGCATGACCCCAAAGGACCTCCACAATCTGCCACAGGAGAGCCAAGCATGGTCCCTTGACAGGGTGGGAGACAAATAAAATGTAAGGACTAAGAGAAAAGGATTTAACAGGTAAGACTAAATCCTCTTTTCTCTGTCATCCAATACAGGTTACTGGTGACTTTGGGATGTCCAACCATTGAGTTTCCCAGAGGCGGGAAGTAAGGCAAGGACCAGGCGCAAGGCCCCCAAAGTCACCAGAGCAGATATGAACCATCGACGACAATGACGTGTTAACAGACACCGAACAGGGGTAACAACACCCCAACTGTTATACATCACACTGAACTAGAGCCAACGGGGCTCAAAAGTGAAGGAAGAACCAAGAACCAAAGATAATCCTAGACAGGCAAACACAGTAGTGCTTCGAAAAGGTGTGCACAGACGACCAAGTGGCAGCCTTGCACAATCGAGCAGCGGAGGCCTGATTCTTGTAAGCCCAAGAAGCCCCAATAGATCTAGTAGAATGAGCTGTTACCCAAAAGGGAACAGGCTTCTTCCTCAGCTCATAAGCCTTAAGAATAGTGGACTTGATCCAGGATGCAATAGTCACTTTGGATGCAGGTCTTCCTGCCCTGGGACCCTCAGGAATGATGAAGAGAGCATCAGATTACCTGATAGACTCAGTGCGATGTACATAAAACTTGAGACAACGCACCACATCTAACAAGTGGAGATCTCTCTCCTCGTCAGAGGTGGGGTCAGGGCAGAAAGAAGGCACCACAATCTCCTGACTGATGTGGAACTCTGAAACCACCTTCGCAAGAAAATCTTGAGAAATGCGAAGCACCACCTTGTCCTTGTGAAACACCAATAGGGTGGTTTACAGGACAAAGAATGTAACTCCTCAACACAGCAAACGGAAACAAATACCAGCAGAGAGGCTATTTTCCACGTCAACAGGCGTAGAGGACTAGCAGCCAAGGACTCAAATGGAGGGAGCTGAAGAACGGCCAAAACCAAGTTAAGATCCCACAGAGGAGCGGGAGTCTTGAAGGCAGGATGAATATGAGCAACGCCTTGAAAGAAAATCTTGACATCAGGAAGGATGGCAATGCGCCTCTGAAGAAAACAGAGCAGAAGTCTGAACCTTAAGGGAACTCAAACTGAGGCCCTTTTCTACACCGTCCTGCAAAAATGCCAGGATCGTAGGCAGATCAATTTCTGAGACAGGTCCTTATCAGCAAACCAAGACAGAAAAGTGGATCAGACGCGATGGTAGGTCTTGGAAAAAACAGGCTTGCGGGCACGAAGCATAGTAGCCACCACACCAGAAAAAAACCTTTCTTCTTCAATATTGAGGATTCAATTTCCAAGCCGTCAAGGCTAGCAGATGAACGTCGTCCTTCCACAGGTAACCTTGTAGAAGAAGATCCGGACTGCAAGGGAGCCGGAATGGCTCAGCCATTGACAGATCCAGAAGCTCCAGAAACCAAGCTTGGTGAGGCCAGTACGGAGAATTCAGAATGACTGGACAGCGCTCCAGTCGTAATTTCCATAACACCCTGTGCAACATTGGCAGGGGAGGAAAGATGTAGGCCAGAGGAAATAACCAAGGAATGGACATAGCATCCACCGCCAGAGCTAGAGAGTCCCTCCATCGAGAGCAGAAACTCGAAACCTTCCTGTTGTGTCTTGTCGCAATCAGGTCGATGTAAGGAAGACCCCACTTCTGAACAATGAGGGTGAACACCTCTAGATGCATCTTCCACTCTCTCCACTCTCACTCACTTGACTGAGGAAGTCCACCATGATGTTGTCTACGCCAGGAATGTGCACTGCGGATATGGCAGGAACATGTTCTTCTGCCCAGGACAAAATAGCCTTGACCTTTAACCAAGCGGGGAGACTTCTTGTTCTGCCATGCTTGTTGATGTAAGCCATGGCCGTGGCATTGTCGGACTGTACCCACAGCTGAGATATCCAATGACCAAGAGCAAGAAATATCGCTCGAAGCTCCAACACGTTGATGGGAAGGAGAGATTCCTCCAGAGACAACTGACCCTGAGCACTCAGGCGACCCAGGACCGCTCCCCAGCCAGACAGGCTGGCATCTGTTGTCAACGTGGTCCAGAAGGATACCAGGAAGGACTTACCCTTCAGCAGAATGAAGAGGTCGAGCCACTATGACAAACTCAGTTCCACATGAAGAGGGAGGGATACTGATGTCTTCAGAAGGTCCGGCTGACCCCTGCACACCTAGATCACAAACCTCTGGAGTTCCTTGGTGTGAGCCATGGCAAACGGGACCACTTCTATGGTGGAAATGAACTTCCCCACTAGAGAGGACAGCTTCTTGAGCCAGAACAGAGGAAACCCTGTGGGCAATCTCATCCATGAGAAACACCATGCTCTTTTAAGAGTCAAAGAGAAGGCCCAGGAAGACCAGAAGCTGGGATGGGACAAGGTCTGACTTGTCCATGTTGATGATACACCCATGATGAGTGAGAGCATCAATGCAGTTCTGTACCTGCTGATGAATAGGTTTCGCAGAAGGGGCTTTCAGAAGCAGGTCGTGCATGTATGGGGTAACTCTGATGCCATCCTGGTGGAGGACAGACACTAAGGCTCCCAGGACACGGTTGAAGACTGAGGAGCTGTAGTCAGACCAAAGGGAAGAGCTGAAAATTGAAAGTGCCCTTGGTAGCAGGCAAATCTGAGATACTGCCTGCTCTCTGGATGAATGACAATATGAAGGTACGCGTCCAGAAGATCCAGAGAGGCAAAGAATTCCCCTGGGGACATAGCCACAATCACCATCCTTAGAGATTCCTGGTGATAATGATCACAAAGGAATCGACATCCTTCAAGTCCAAAATGGGATGACAACCGCCGGCCTTCTTGGAGACCACAAAGAGGTTTGAGTAAAAAAAACATACCTCTGTCCTGAACTGGAACCGGCTCTAGGACATCCTTATGCAGAAGGGCCTGGATAGTGCCGCTGTCCTGTACCCGTTCGTCACCACCTGTAAAACCCACGGGTCCGCCACTGAATCCTCCCAGATGCTATGGTAGTGATGCAGATGGCCATCCATAGCAGAGTGGGGACCTGGGTTTGGTGAGTCATGCCGAAGAAGGCTTGGAAGGCTTAGGCTTGGAGGAGGCATGTGGAGCTGAGGGAACCGCCTGGTTCACCAGACGTGTCTCAGTCTGAAAGGAATGAAACAAACAGTTAAGCTTGAGAGGCGCTTTCTTCCTGGGGACCAAAGGCAAAAGTGTACTTTTACCCCCTGTGGCTTCACTAATCAGATCCATAAGATTTGGACCAAACAATGAAGTGCCTTGAAAAGGCAAGGAGAGCAAGGCTTTCTTGGAAGCAGTGTCAGCAGACCAGATCTTGAGCCAAAGAGCTCATCTGGCAACTACAGACATGGTGGAAACTCTAGCCACCAAATGCATGGCATCAAATAAGGCAGCAGAAACATAGTGCTGGGCCTCAGAGATGTTGGCGAGAAGTCACAACATATTCGTAGTAGGAGTACCCTGATGGACAGCCAGGATGAGTTGTTCAGTCCATACTGCAATGGCCCGGTTAACCCATGCCGCAGCGAACGCGGGACTCATGGCAGGACCAGCAGTGGCAAAAATGGACCTGAGGGAAACTTCAAGTTTCTTGTCAGTCCAGTCTTTCAGTGCGGACGCATCAGAAACTGGCAAGGCAGTAGACTTAGATAGCCTGGAGATAGGAGTATCCACTTTGGGGGGATGAACCCACTGAGCAAGCGCAGCCTCAGAAAAGGGATAAAGCTTGGCAAATTTCTTGGAAACAGAAGGTTTTCTGTCCAGGAATTTCCACTCTTCAGACACAAGGCGGTCAAGAGTGGGGTTAGGTGGCTTTTTAGGCTCCTGAAATACATTAATGGGATCAGAAGGAACCTCCTGAACTAAGGAAATGTTTAGGGTAGTCAAAACAGCCCTGATCAGGCCCAGGGCTCAGGATCGGCCTCAAAGGGGTCCCCAAAAACCTGAGAGGAGCCTACAGCAGAACATTCCTCAACATCTGAATCCACCAGCAGTTCCTCCTCAGAGGAATCTGATACATCAGGTACTCCCTGTGGTTCTGGCAGGGAAGACTTGACAGAAGAGGGGGTCTCCCAAGAATGGAAGACCCCCTGTAACTGGGATGGAAAGAGTTGCAATGTAGACCTAAGGTCCATAGTAGCAGCCTTGAACTCTTGCAACCAAACTGCTCTAATGCATGGCTGGAGGTCCCTGGAATACTCTCAGGGACATCAGAACATGCTGGGCATAAATGACCTGAGAATTCTGTAGGTAACCATGAATGGCAGGAAGAGCAATGCGCAATAGGGGATACAGAGACCCCAGCATCCTTAGTCTTAGGTCTGGCCCCAAGTGCCAACGGATTAGACATTCTCACAGTGTCAAAAATGTTACAGTATAAGAAATCACCCAATTACAGTGTGCAGGATTAAAGTTTCACCCCAGAAATCGCTAAAGCAGACTTATCTGGCAGGCAAAGGGTTAATCAGCAGAGGAGAGAAGGAGAGTCCAAGCCCTCTGTAGGATACTCGTTCTGGAAATGGCACAAAATGGCTGCCGCGGCAGGAGCCAATCAAAAACGAGTGCGCAAAGCAAGCGCTCATGGGAAATGTAGTTTTCCCAGAAAAAGTACCCCAACAATGCCCGAAGCCCCCTGAGCCCCCCAACACACTAGAAACATGAACAGGATGATAGAGCAGGGGCAGACAATAAAAATGAGTCATCTCTGAAGTTGCTAGGTGGAGCGGTTGCAGAGATATGTCCCAAACTGTACAGTCCCATAGGAGTGAATGGAGCAATGGAGCCTATGCGGGAAAGTGCGCCAGAACTCAAATTTTACAAAGTTGAAACAGTAAAATAAAAATGCATGAAACATAACTAGAACATGTTAGGAGACCCAAAAAACACTGAACCAGTAGGGAAAGTGTCAAAATCCCCCCCAAAAGATGCAAAAAAAGCAGTTAAAGGGTTAATTACCACATAAACCTGCTCCAAACACCTAACAGACATACAGATAGATCCAATGAGTGCAGGAGTGTGCAATAGGAACTCCAAAGGTAACCACCTGTGCGGAGGGGCACTGTGTGACATATGGACCTGCAGCACTCAAAGGGTTGTTCACCTTTCCTGCAGATCTTCTGTCTTCAGACTACCATGTATTAAGAAGAATCCTCGGTGGGCAACTCCTGAGGAAAGAACTTGAACCCAAGATTTCCCCCCCAGGGCTTAAGGTCCACAAAAAGCACCTGAATACCGAGCTAGCCACATCTAAGAGCATTGTCAGTTATGGTAATCCACCTAATGGTGGTATTCCATTTCTAACAGAAAAATAAAAAAAATTCTAAACCTATAACAGAATTGTTCTCTTGCCTGTGTCTTCACCAAGGAACAAATCTTTCTGGAGCTGGTTGGCTAGCTCCAGCCAAGGAGGGAAGGTAGGCTCTACCCCCAGCAATCAATTCTAAAACTGTCCCTGCCTACTTAAAGGGGCGAATCGCCAACCCAAAGTCACCAGTAACCTGTATACGTTTCCTCCACACCGGAACACATTGAGTTGTATGTCTCTTAAGACGTCAGGTACACTAGCAGACATTCTCCAATACAAATATATCCTTTATTTCTTTAATACTGCTCCCTCACAAGCTAAAAAACAATACTTCTTGACATCTCATTTCCGCTCATAAATACAGCCCACATCATATATTCTCTGTCTTTGTCTCCCTTCTGCACCCATCTGTCTCCCTTTCAATTTCTATTCCACCACAAGGCTTTGCTGACTTCTTTAAAAAGCCTGGTAGATTGTACCCTTCTCTCCTGCTACCCTGGACTCTTTTTCACCAGTCATTGAGCAGTAACTGAGATGCCTGATTTCCATTACATCCCAATAGCCCCATCATTAACCCTATAAACACAGAGTTGTGCAATGCATTGCTTTGTAATGTAACCCTTTCCATAACTATTTATATTTTTCATTTGCATTTTATTTCTTTTGAAGAATCCAGTTCATTACACATCATTTAATTTATGTTATACATTTCTGCAAATCAATATACATACCTGCCAAATGTGAATGTATCACAATTACAAACAAGGCAGACTGTTCAGTTCACAACAGTTCTTTGAACCAGCCTTTCCAAAAAGTCTGACCACGATCACATCATTGCAACTCTGAAGTTAGATGGTTGGAACAAATTCTTGTCCCCCCCAGGGAATCACCAAATAAAATAGCTTTGGCCAGCACTTAACTGTGTGACAACAAAAACTAAAACACTCATTCTGATCTATTAATGTCATTTTATTGTTAGTGTTCAGGCGGTTTCCATTTACAGTAATTCAGAATTACAGAATATTGCACACAGTAAAGGGAGAGTATTGACAGTAACATAAAATAAGAATCAAGCCTTTCAGGGAGCAAGGCTTATTAATAACGCTGCAGGAACAGAAAGGGAAAGAATGAAAAAGTCATGAATCTGTTTATACAACAACGTAGAAAGAAGCTATCAGGAATACAGTTTGCCATTTTCAATACAATTAAGACATGTTCACCTTTTATATATATCTTGTAAAATAGTTATTTTTTTTTTATTTGTATGATCTATTACATACAGGAGTATAACTCGTTGTAGTCCACATGCAGAAACAAGCAACAGCGGATTTTAAACATGTCTATATTTATATATTACCTATATGTTATGTTTAATGGTAATAATGGATTTACAGATAATCTGTACTGTGTTTTATGATACAGTTTTTATGAATAAAGATTCAGGATTCCAGACTCTGGCCTCTGACTTTGAGCGTTGTTCAGATTCTACAGTATTTATACTCTTCTACAATTTGCACTGTAACAGAGGCAAGGAATCAACTTGACAAGGTTGTCCCTTTATAACTACAAAAAGAATTAAAATAAGTCAGAAGGCAACAACCACAATTATTTGGTAATTTGTCATGGTTTTTATATTTTCTGATTAGCTGGAAAGCTTCTTCATAAAGGGAATTCAAATCAAACTCTTAAAACCTTTGGATGCTAGATAGGCAATTCAATGCTTTGGAAAGCACCAAAGGTTTTAATGCACAGAAATAAAGGAAAGACAGTCATTGGGTATGTGTATACATTCTTCTGCAAAACAACATTGCTGTGTATAGGATTTCCATTCAGCACTGTCAGGAACAAGGCAGGTTTAGTCAAAATGACCATGATCAACATGTTTTTGCTCTGCCCTTCATTTTACCTTTCAAGTGTAAGAGTCATAGAAACATTCATAGCTGATTTTATTTTAGTGCATTTACTAATTTGCCTAGATACTCATATATACATGAACACAGTAAATGGGTGTGCAGTAGCATGTTCCATTTGGGTCGTCATTAGTTGAGTGAGCTAGGCATCCAGGCACCTATGAAACTGGCTTTAGGTTACAAGCATTGCAGCAAGTAGGCGGGGCTTGTAGATTAAACATCCACATAGATGAATATGACATAAATAGCCATTCATTAGAACTTAACAGGCATGTGCACAGAGAAATCGCTCATGCATCTTTGCTTCAAAATAAGCTGCATTGACATTAATTGAAACATACCATTCCAGAACAGTAACACATAGCAGTGCTGATACAATGTGCAATTCTGTTAATTCAGCACTGTACAATAGGGAGAAGGGGAAATAACAGAATTAAATAAGGTTTAAAACAAATATTGGACATTTACAAGTTAACACATTAAAAAACAAGACCACTACGCAAATCGATAAAATAAACAGTCATCCACAAACACTCAAAGTCTGTTTTTAAAACTGAATCAAATATTTTGTTAATATGCCTTTGGGTTTTTAATGCAGTATGTGATGTTAGGTATTAACCTACTTGGTATGTTTTGGTCCACAAATATACCATATATTTATCAAAAGTGACAGTCAGAATTTTTGTTGTTTAAAACAACGTGACAGCTGATAAGATTTGTACTCGTTACAAAAATCATTGACAATTTGCAGTGTAAATGGCATTTCGGAATCCCAATTTAACACAAACATTCCCACTCATACACTGGATATATATATATATATATATATATATATATATATATATATATATATATATATATATATATATATATATATATATCCAGACAGCCAACTCCTCTTGGCACTTCTGGTTGATAATTAATTGAACTGGGGACATTTCCTAGGGCAAAATGTAAGCCTGGCTTTATATTTTCCAGTTCTTTTGTTTAGAGGGATTTTTTTTTAAGTCCTAGCATTTATGCAGCATGACACTGAATGTCACTTTTGTTCTACAATGACAGTCATTGTGATTGATAAGATACAGAGAACTAGGAACTGTACACTCAGAACACTTACTGGGACTTTGTGAACTAACTTGGTTTTCTGTGTGCAAAATCTGCAGTGGTCCTACACTTGTTTTTTATACTCTATACCATAGTGCAAAACTGATGTACAACTTTTAATCAACCTTTCCTCTCTGCTATTAGAACATGTGTTCCTATTAAAATTCTAAAACATAAATGTTTTCATAAAGAAAGTACAAAGAAATGAACCAACATCCCCCATCCCCATGATTTTCTTGATGGAGTGTGTGCCAGAGCGATATCTAACACACTGTGTTGGATACCTCTCTGGCACTCAAAAGGGTTAAATCAGGGTTAGACAAACCTCTTCCCCTCAGTCTGATGTTGGTCTACAACTACCATCACCCTCGTTAGATTAATAATGATGATATCTGTAGTCAAGCAACAGCTGGTGGAGGGATATAATTCCCACTTCTTCTTTAACCCCTCATTGTATACCACTACGATCCTCATGGGGTTAAAACCTCTGTGCATTATCTGTGAAAAAGTATAATGCTGGTCCATTTAATGGTATTATCAACTACAAAAAAACAAATAAACACTTCTCCGAGATCAGTATTACAACTTTTACTTTAAACTACATTCAACTTCAAACAAATATCTACAAAATAAAAAGTCCAAAGGAATAACACTGCTTACTGTTAGACTGATAAATAGATGAAATAATAGCATCGCCTCTTAACAAGTAAAATAAATATATAAATTAGGCAGCAAAATACACCATTGATATATAAACGGTTTGTTCGGCAATCAAACAGTGTGTTCACTTTGTAAGGCAATTTATTCCCTACAGCATCCATTAATAACTATGCAAAAAGAGAATTGGCGTAAGTTAACAGTAGTGAATCTTTGGACCTTTGTGTGTAAGGGACTACAGTTGTAGTCACCAACAGATCAATATCCACAGATGGACTGCCCCTGATCAGATTTGTGTGTAGCAGCATCAATGGTCAGATAAACAAGCAGTCCTAAGACATAGTTCCTATATGAAAGTAGTGGTAGCTATCTAGCCCACATATTCTGCACTCACAAGCATTGTGTGTAAATTGATGAATATACAGGTTTTTATTGGAGTTCTTTGTTTTTTTACAGTTATTTATTATAATTATGCATCCACAGGAATATAATCCAGCTGCCATCCAAAGAATCAAAACATACAAAGTGAGAAAAAGCAGTGTACAAGTATGTACAAATAAAGAGGGTGCTTGAGCTCAGAAAAAAAATCAGCTGGATATGGCATACAAAAAGTAATGAAGTGAAGCCTAGTTCATATAGGAAACTTTGTGGCAACAGCTTTTTTAGAACAAGAAGTTTCACAAAATGAATACCATTGTTTTCTATAGGGTCACATAGGTGACTTTTACAGCAACAATCACTGCCTACCTTGTGTTGCTGCAGCATCTTGAAACAAAGTTACCCACATCAGCTAGGCCTCAGTACTGGTGCACACACTAGTATGATGCCAAGCACTGGAAAGCAGTTTGATTACTTACTTCCTGGAAGCTGATATAAATAATGGAACAAAATGAAAACTCCTATCTTTTATACACTTGATATCTGCAAGGTTTTGAAACCTATTTCCTGCCCATATTTCCCCATATAATGTATCCATTTGCATTTAAAGGTATATTTTATGTTTTGTCTTGAGAGAGTGTCAAGTGTCCAGTATCAACATTTGGATTTTCCACCTTTGTGTGTGCCATTTATGTCTTTCATTCTATTTAACCCCTCTCGTGCACACAAGGGTTTAAATGACACTTTGGGATTTATGTACTAAAGTTTCTTGAGTGCAAAACTGGGGCAAAGTAAGGACAATAATAGTAAAGTAACAGTAAAGTAATAGTAATGCATTTCTGTGACAAATTGACTGCACAGTAGGGAACAAATAGCACTTCATATTGATTTAAATGGACTTTTAACCCTTTACAAACCAGAGGGGTATGCAACCCATTTCTCTGCAATGTGCTACACACCACTCTGGTCCTTGAGAGGTTAAACTGTTAGAAAGGTTGATCTTTAACTATGAAGTTGGAGACCTCTCTTGCGGTCAAGGGTTTAACCCTTTGAATGCCAGAGAGTTCTCCAACGCATTGCAACGCAATGCGTTGGAGACCTCTCTGGCACTCAAAGGGTTAAAAATCCTATTTCGCTCAACATAACACAATTTAGTGAGCCTAATAATTACACCACTCCACTTTTATGCACAATTTGCTTACATTTGCTCCCAGGATTCTTTGATACACAGCCCCTTCTATGTTAATATTTGATCATCTATATTTTCCATTGGTGAAAAGCTTTTTGTTCATAACAATGCCACATTGATTCTAGACTACTGTTATTGTGCAAAGGCATTTGAAAATATGATGGCCTTGTAGGGAAGATATTAGTCACTGTGCATTCTCTTGTAAACAAGTTTCTGTGAATGCAGGAGATTTGTGGGAATATTTTCGTGCTAGTGTTTGAATGGCCTTTTACAGAAGAAAGTATGCAACATCGCTAGTAAAGTTAGGCTAACGCCAGGAGATCTTAGCACAGGCCTTCAAGCTGACTCAGTGCTGCTTCAGAGAAACAAGGCACTGTATCACTGCTCTGGATGGGCACCTAATGCATGACTAGACATACAGTGGTGAAGTGTATGTAGGTTAAGTTGCAGACAGTTCATCATCCTTCGCAGGTATAACACTTTCTTATTGAGATCCTGCAACAGGAATTCAAAAACTATACATCTAAGTTCCGCAAACCAGCATCTCATTGGCAGACACTTGCACTTTGCTTCTCATTTTTCTCAAAATCCTTTGGTTCGTTTCAGGAAAAGAGTATGTGTTTTTTTAGCATCAATTGCATTGGTATTATGCTACCACTCTATGGACATAAAGAGGCTGATATAAAAACAAACTGAGAAAGCCAGGAGCAAACAGCTGGAAGGCAAGGGACAAATAAAGCCCTAGATTCCACTGATCAGTGTTTCTGTCTACAAATTTCTAAATAGCCTTCAATGGGAATTGGTTAGATAAAACCAATGACAGCATGTATCAACTGCAATATTGTCTAGGCCAACATCTACATAAGTCTCATTGATTTAAATAGGGCTTTTAACCCTTTGAATGCTAGATGTCTCCAACACATTGTTACACAATGTGTTGGAGACCTCTCTAGCATTGAAGGGGTTAAAAGCCCAATCATTGGGAATTTTGTAGCCTCCAGTATGGAGCAGTTGGTTTGCTCAGAATTTATTCGGTTCTTCGAAGTATATCAGCCTCACAATGGCATTTTAGCAGGAGGCTGGTAGAGTAAAAGTGATACCTTGATTCCCTAACTGAGTAGCTTTAGGATACAAGATTTCAAGACAACGTAAGTCCCTTCTTCAGGCATATTTAAGTTCTAAACATACCGAAAGAAGAGACGTAAGTTGTCTTGAAATCTTGCATTCTAAAGCTACTCATTTAGGGAATCAAGGTATCACTTTTACTCTGCCAGTATTCTGCTTCCTCTACAGCTAACACAGTGTCATCTTTTACCAATAGTATTTTAGACATTCTCCATGGTTTTTCCATCTATATTTGCAATCTTAAATTAGCAGTTTAAAAATGTAAGCTATATATATTTACAACACTGTTATCCTAACTGGTAATCTAAGCTAAAACATCACCATGAAATAGAACATGGTACCTATTTGCAAATCGAATTATTGTGTTTGACTGTAGGTAAAGTCCTGTCTAGACCCAGTTCTCTTTCTCACACACACACATTAGAGATAGGAAACTATTCGGAAACAGTAAAATTCTTTACACTTTAGTCTGTGCTACAGTAGATGCAAGTTTGTTGTTCCCCTGCACAGTATTGCGGCTAGAATAACCCTTTAAGCGCCAGAGGGTCACTCGACACATTATTTTGCAATGTGTTGGGTATCCCTCTGGCACGCAAATGGTTAATTAACATAATTGGTTTCCCATTAATTTGAAAATTAGACAATTCATGTTAGAAGAATTAAAAATACTAAATGCTAAAAAATATATATATATTTTTTAAAAAAGCAAAAAAGAATTGTGCACTTTAACCTCTTAAGGACCAGAGAAGTGCACAATGCATTGCACACACCTCTGGTCCTTAAGGGGTTAAAGGAACAGTAAGCGTTTATTACAGAAAAAAAATATATCTTGTAGTGATTTTCATGAAGTGTAAAACAAGGAAACCCCCACTGCAATTAAATGGTTTGTTCCAAAGTTATCACAGTTTAAAATGTTGGGGATGTTATTTTAACAGTGCCATCTTGTGTTCAGACAGTGTCCCTGCAGGTCACCTGATGTCAAGGCTCTTCTATTACACTCTATAGGAAAGGTAAGCCACTGGATACAGTTTACCACAGAATGTGACATTAAAAGCTGTAATCATTTTCTAATACATTAACTGCCACAAGTGGGAGTACACTTGTTTTACAATGCAAAAAAAAGCCCTACAATATATGTTTTTTTTTTCCCTTCATATTAACCATTTGAGTGCCAGAGGGGTACGGAATGCATTGCAGAGCAAAGGGCTAAAACGTAACCTATCCTCTGCCTCCTTGGGTACTAGTCATTTCCAAAATCCAAGGAGTTAAAAATATTTTTTAATTTTTGCTGGGCCCTGGAACCTTAGCACAGATTTACCCAGGAAACCAATACAGAGCATGTGTACAATTAGAAGGGCTAGGAAAAGCAGGCAGTATGACAACAGACCAGAACAAGAAGAGAACTGGGCTGCAACTGGATTCCAACCTAGATACAAGCTCATGGAGACATAGAAGATTGCTTCAAAGCTTAGAACTCAATTTTGCATGCTGGGAAGGATTCATCCTGCATCACTACAGTGCTACTGCTAGCCAAGACCATAATATTCAGCTCCTGCTGTTTTTCATGAGTTTGTTGATACCATTCACGTGTCACTTCTGTATCATGGGTTGGAATCAATGTCACCTGGATAAGAGATACAAAACATGGACTTAAAAAAATATTGAATGTTTAACTGTGAAGTAGAATTAAAGGAGAACTATCACCCCAACTAAAGTCCACCCCATCTAATTAGGCATCTAGCGATAAGCTTAACAGCAAACTGTTATGTAGAATATAGACAGCGCAAGTCAAAAATCCTGCCTCAACTGACACAGACGGCCAGGCAACAGTGCAGGCATCTTTACTTACAGACATCTGCACTCTTGCGCTATCAGTCCCGGCCTTCTCTAGGAGGTGTTGCATGGTACCTTAAGGTATTGGAAGGGACTAATGGAGCAGGCGTCTCCAGAGCGATGTTGCCTGGCCGTCATTGTCGGCTGAGGAAGGATTTCTGATTAACGCGGTCTTTATTCTGCATAACAGTTTGATTGTTAAGCTTATTGCTAGATGCCTAATTAGTTGGGGTGATAGTTCCCCTTTAAGCCCTTAGATGCTAGATCAATCTCTAAAGCATTGCTCTGCAATATGATGGAGGTGTCTCTAACATCCAGCAGGATATCCAAAATCATGCTATGCAATAGCAAGGAAATAAGATAATAAGATATGCGCTTACGAAACCAGACAAGATATTATCTGCATTATCTGTAACTGCACTGGGTTACTGCTGTTAGATACAGTATAGGAAATTAAGGGCTGTAGGTACAAAAGAAAAGTGGAGGAGTTATGGGGTAAACCATTCACACTACAGGGGAGAACTAAAAATTCCCATTGCTTTAAATGGGGATTCAAACCCCTTGAATGCTAGAGAGGTCTCGATACATTGCAGGATTTTTTAGAGCTCCCCTATAGTTCAAATGGTTTGCCCCAGAACCACTCTACTTTTCTTTTGAACATACAGCCCCACGTGTACCTTTAAAGTAGAACTGTCATATTAAATTAAGTTTCAATACTTGAAAACTTCATTCAGATTTACTCATGTATAATATTGGCTAAAACATCAGCATATACATTATCTGGGAGATATTAATACTTTTACTCTACTTTTTACTGTAAAATCTCAGGTACAATACACACCTGTGTATAATACGCAGGTGCATATTATACCAAAGATTTTAGGGGAAAACAAGAGTGCCTATGTATAATACGCACCTTTGTTTTCTCCTTGCTAAACATTTTTTTTAAGGCTGGCCACTGTCAAAACAAGACTTACTGCGTTCGGGTTTAAGTCCCCACTGAAGTCCGCATCTTTTTCCATTGAAGAGAAGGCAAAAATACAAAGTATATAAAGCTTCCCTGCGGGCGCATGCTTCCATTTGCCGTCTGCTTCCTTCAATGGGCTTTCAGGACCTTCCGTCTCCAGCCAATGGTAATGCCCTGTATCATTTGTCCTGAAAACCCATTGAAGGAAGCAGGCGGCAAATGGTAGCATGCCACCCGCAGGGGAGCTTTATATACTTTGTATTTCGCCTTCTCTTCAATGGAAAAAGATGCGGACTTCAGTGGGGACTTATACTTGAATGCAGTAAGTCTTATGTTGACAGCGTATTGGGCTGGGGGAGAGAGGGAAGGTATCTGCCAACCCTATTTTTTTTTTTTTTAACCTCTCATGTATAATACGCACCCCCACTTCGCATAAGGTGAAGTGGGGTAAAATTGTGTGTATTATACCCTGGATTTTACAGTAAGTTGTGCTTTTTGCTTTCCAATCAGGTTAAAAAGCCCTTAGGATAACATGAAAATTTCCGGTTTAGGAGAAATACTTACTTGGTGGTTTTCTCCCCATTGTGCCTTTCCTTCCAATAGTGCATCCAGCACTGCTCGGCTTGGCTCGCCATTGGCTGTATCGTTACCACTTACGACATAGTAGGCAGCTCTCACTCTCTTAAAAAACTCCAAATCTGTATTCTTCCCGTTACAGTGATTAGGAATATATGCCAAATCTACATACACAGGTGGCCCAGGAGGAACTGTAGAACTTGATTTTGAACTACTTGAACCTGTAGGGAATACAACGAGGTATTAACAAAAAATAACTTTCATTACATATATAGACTCCTAGTAATAGAGAGGGAACATCTCTTTCACCTGCAATTTAGATGGGGGTTGGCAGAGAAAATTCTCATTTAATCCTAACAGTCTCTGTTTATCAAGGTGATTACTTGCATGACCTGGGGAGCTTCTGCACTTTTTTGTTCACCACCTAGAACCCCACAATTTCAACTTGATTTCACTGTCAGCAGTGTTTGTGTCATAAATTACATATTCCTTTCAAAATCCCACTGAGACCGGAATTCCTATACATATGAATATACCAACTAGAAGGTGTGTGGCACAGCTTTCAAACCTTGTTTTTGTTGTTGTTTTTTAAACCGTTTGAGTGCCAGTGAGGTATCCAAAGCATTGCTTTGTAATGCGTTGGATACCTGTGTGGTACTCAAAGGGTTAATCGTATTACAAGTCAGACCTCATGGTGGGGCATCAGAACCCCTCCTGATGTCCGCCAGTTACTGATCTCCTAGCTGATTCAGTTGGGAGATCAATAGAGGAGATGCAGGGGAGCAGGAGAGCTCACCTGCTTCCATTCTACCTGGAGCTGGGTAGGATGGGTGGGATCGAGAAACCCTTTCACGTCAATGAGGGAGGCTTTCCCTCATTGATGTGAGAGTGTTTCCAGATCACTTCCACTTGTACCCAGGTGCTCAGGACACAATAAAAGCAGGGGAGATGTCTTGTTCCCCTGTGATGCTTTTTTGATCTAACAGCCAAATCGGTAGCTGGGAGGCATCAGGGGGGTCCCAATGCCCCGCCACAAGGTTTGACTTTTGTTTTTTTAGACAGTTGGCTGAGGAGGCAAGTCACAGAGTAATGTTTTTTTAAACACAGTGGCAGTGGTGTATGGTTGAGGAGGCAGAGACCTAGGCATCCTGCCTCCTCCTAAATCAATCAGCGTTTTCTAACCAAGCCCCCTGACAGCGAACCAGGGTCACTTACATATACAGTACTGTGCAAAAATTTTAGATAGGTGAAAAAAATGTTGTAAAGTAAGAATACTTTTAAAAATAGACATGTTAGTAGTTTATTTTTATCAATTAACAAAATGATAGTGAGTGAACAGAATAAAAATCTAAATCAAATCAATATTTGGTGTTATCACCCTTTGCCTTCAAAACAGCATCAATTCTTCTAGGTACACTTGCACAGTGTTTTAAGAAACTCGGCAGGTAGGTTGTCCCAAACATCTTGGAGAACTAGCTACAGTTCTTCTGTGGATTTAGGCAGCCTCAGTTGCTTCTCTCTCTTCATGTAATCCTAGTCAGACTCAATGATGTTGAGATCAGGGCTCTGTGGGGGCAATGTCATCACTTCCAGGACTCCTTGTTCTTCTTTACACTGAAGATAGTTCTTAATTACTTTAACTGTATGTTTGGGGTCATTGTCATGATGCAGAATAATTTGGGGCCAATCAGATGCCTACCTGATGGTATTGCATGATGGATAAATATCTGCCTGTAATTCACAGTATTGAGGAGACTATTAATTCTGACCAAATCCCCAACTCCATTTGCAGAAATGCAGCCCCAAACTTGCAAAGAACCTCCACCATGCTTCACTGATGCCTGCAGACACTCTTGTACCTCTCTCCAGCTCTACAGTGAACAAGCTGCCTTCTTCTACAGCCAAATATTTCAAATTTTGACTCATCATTCGTGAGCACCTCCTGCCATTTTTCTGCACCCCAGTTCCTGTCTTTTTGTGCATAGTTGAGTCACTTGGCCTTGTTTCCACGTTGGAGGTATGGCTTTTTGGCTGCATGTTTTCCATGAAGACCACTTCTGACCAGACTACTCTGTACAGTAAATGGATGTACCAGGATCCCAATTCTGAGCTGATGGCAATGCTTGACATCTTCTGATTGTGAAGGGTAGTAAGCATGATGTGTTGCACTAAGTTTCCTTGGCTGACCACTGCCTCAATGGTCATCAAAGTTGCCTGTTTCTTTGTGCTTCTTCAAAAGACCTTGGACAACACATCTGGAAACCCCTGTCTGCCTTGAAATTTCTGCCTGGGAGAGACCTTGCCGATGCAGTATAACTACCTTGTGTCTTGTTGCTGTGCTCAGTCTTGCCATGGTGTATGACTTTTGACACTAAACTCTCTTCAGCAATCTCACCTTGTTAGCTGAGTTTGGCTGTCCCCCACTCAGCTTTATACCTCCTACACAGCTGTTTCTATTAATGACTGTGTTTCAACCCACATATTAAACTGATGATCATTAGTACTTGCTTGGTATAATTGTTTAATCATACACCTGACTATATGCCTACAAAATCCCTGATTTTGTGCAAGTGTACCTAGAATTGATGCTGTTTTGAAGGCAAAGGGTGGTCACACTAAATATTGATTTGATTTAGATTTTTCTTTTGTTCACTCACTATCATTTTGTCAAATGATAAAAATAAACTATTAACATCTATTTTGAAAGCATTCTTATTTTTCAGCATTTTTTTCACACCTGCCTAAGCCTTTTGCACAGTACTGTGTGCGTGTGTATAATGTCATTGATTTTTATGTAAATAAGAGGTTTTTTTTTCAGTCAGTGTGTCTGTGAACAGAGAAGTGAAACTAGCCCCATGGCTATGATTGTCACTTTGTAAATAGCAGCAATAGTTTTAAAGGTAAGAATTTTTGCCTCCTCTGACCTCACTGGGTACTAAAACAGAATGCTGGCCTCTTCAGCCAGCAGAGACACAGATGTGGAATGCCAATGGGAGACTGCCAAGGCAAGGTTAATCCCTACACTCTAGTCGTGCCCAAGCACAAATGTAAAAAGTCACATATGGACCACAGAACACTTGTACTTAACCAAAAAAAAGTAAAAAAAAAAAAAATACTACAGCAATAAATATACTAAAGCTAAAAACCAGGCTAATGGGTATCGAATATATAAAAACCAAACAATAGTAACACTTATTTCAGATCCTACACAGGTATCAGTACTAATAGTAACACTTATCTCAGTCCTGAATAGTCCACAGAAATTAGTGTCCACAATGAAATGAACAAATGAAGATGAAAGTACAATGCAAAGAGATATAAATGGATAATGATCAGATGAAATGGAAATGGATGAACATGAGATGGATCCACTTAATAGCAATATAAGAATTTAAAATCAAAAAGGAAGCGCAAATGAGAACTATTTCAAAGGCTTAACACACAAAAATACATAGTAAAACTTGTTCTTGTAAGCAAAGAGCATATCTCTCTCCCGATATATATTACCTCATCTATTTAGTCCTTGTCCTTTTTCTCCTCAGAGATGGTTTCTTGGTTGTGCCAATCCTTCTTCTCCAAGGTACCAATTCAGAAGATGGCAATGGGGCACAAGGACAATCAAAGCTAACTTCCAGACCCCCCGCACCAATGCCTTTAGCGGTTCACACAGCTCCGGCGTACTGGGTGACTGCAAGGTGCATTGTGTGTACGCCACAGGGGCACGCAGGGGGAGTGACAACTACTCACTATTGGAACCCTTTTTCCAAATGAGTATTGCGGACAATACTGTCAGCTTCCTCAAGGGTTACAAACGGCCCTTACTCACTGACCAGTAAAAGCCAGCAAGCTGTCCATCCTCAATCTTTCCAACGTTATTATAAAATAAATAAATAAAGATAAAATATGCATCATATCAAAATATTAACACCTTCTTAAAATGAGTACCTCTAAAAATCAGGGACAAAAATTTAGGTTTTCAAGGGTTACATTTCCAACATATATAAATACAACATTTTACTTAGATAGAATATTTAAATGGATATGTATTCATTGAAATCCCAGATAGCTTGCCTGCAATACATAATACATAACGGATGGATAGGTATTATTATTTTCATTATTTTTATTAAGGCTTATTTATTATTATGTATGCTTATTGTATCTTTGTTTTTTATAATAAAGTTGGAAAGACTGAGGACAGACTACTTGCTGGCTTTTTACTGGTCAGGGCTATTAACCTGATGGTATATAGGTCAGTGAGTAAAGGCTGTCTGTAACCCATGTGGAAGCAGACAATATTATTCACATACGAATTGGGAGAAAGTGAGCGTTCCAATAGTGGGTAGCTCCCTTCCGTTCACAATACTGTATACAATACGTGTTGGGAGACGTGCTCCTTTAGAGTTGCAGTCACCCAGTACATCAGAGCAGTGTGAACCACTAAAGGCATTGTGCAGTGCATCTAGAGGTTAGCCTTGATTGTTCTTGTGCCCCACTGCCATCTTGTGAATCTGTACCATCGATGCAACGGTACCTTGGAGAAGAAGGATAGGCACACCAAAGAAACAGTTTCTGAGCAGAGACAACGAGGACTGAATAATGGAGATGGTTTATACTGGGAGAGAGAGCTATGCTGTTTGCTTACAAGAACACTGTAAGTTTTATTCTGTATTTTATGTGTGAAGCCTTGTCAAAAACACTGCTTCTAGATAGTTCTCTTTTGCAATTCCTTTTTTATTTTAGAGGTTAATCCCTGGCTGAGTCTCATCATTCTTAAGTTATAATAGGTCCCGGCAATCATTTGTTCCCAACTGTTGTTGAACTATAACTCCCATCATTATCAGTCAGCCAAAAGCCTGCTGAGGATGATGGGATTTGTTGTCCAAAAACAGCTGGAGGAAGGAAGATTGTCCACCAATGCTTTACATACATGGTGTTTCATCTGAGAAAACATGATACGGTCCATTGAATGGCTTTAAGAGATTACAAAGAGGCACCAAACATGCTACCTGTGTGAAATTTAAGCCACAGTGAGCACCTAGCAGCCGCAGAAAAGGCAGAAGCCTTGGCCTCAAGCCTAACAGCATCAGATTGGGCATCAGTAAGATAGCTCTGAGCCACAGAGATATCAGCCAAAAGTGTCAAAACGTCAGCTTTAAGGGCACCCATACGGACAGTTTCAGACAGCTGGTCAGCCCAAACAGAAATGGCTCTATTAATCCATGCAGAAGCAAGGGTAGCTAAGTATCAGCTAATTCTGAAAGAGCAGAAGTATCCACTGCAGGTGATGCAGAGGAAGGAGAAAGACTAGCAATACAGGCGTCAACCTTAGGAGGTGTAGCCCACTGAGCCATCGCCACGTCAGAAAAAGGATAGAGCCTAGATAATCTCTTAGACAGAGACAAACGCTTAACAGGGGTCTTCCACTCAGCAAGTATGATCTGGTCAAGAGTGGGATGAGGCAGAAAAAACCTGCAAGACTTCTTGTGCCTTTGAAAGATGCCAGAAGTAGAATGAGAACCCGGAAGGGTAGTAGGAATGTGCAGAGTGTTTAGAACCACCTTAATGAAACCCTCAGTAGAGGCTTAAGGAGCTTCAAAGGGGTCATCGTAATATTGGGGAGAAGCCCCTAGTGAAAGCACACTATCCTCTATTCAGCGTTTCTGAATCTTCCAGCGACTCCTCCTCAGAGGAAACAGACAAGACAGGAATGCAAGGAGCCTTAGGAGCCACATTCCTGAAGGAAGAGGGGGGCTTCCAAGACTGAAGAAACCCCCTGAAGAAAAAGAGGAAACAATGTGGCTCTTGTTAGCGGCTGGAATGCCCTGGTGGAGATGCAGGGGTCACATAACGTGAAAGGCATGATTGTCCTGAATACTCTCTTTGGCATGAGGAACAATAAGCAATGGGGGTCAAAGATGTCCCAGAAACATTAGCCCTAGGCCCAGTCCCAAGTACCAACAGGTCTGACATCCTGAGATTAAGTGTCTGAGAGTATAAGGAATAACCCTGTACTGTGCCCCAGATTAAAGAAATCACCCCAGAAAAGGCTAAAATACTAAGCGAAGGGTTAATCTGAGGAGGAGAGCAGAAAGATCAAAGCCCTGCGTGGGATACTCATGAGAAGATGGGAAGAAAATGGAGACTGAACGGTAAGCCAATCAGGAAACAGCTCGCAAAATGAGCATTTATGGGAAATGTAGTTTCCCCTGCAGGTTACCCCAAAAGCAGCTCCAGAATTCCCCTGAGCCCCCCAAGACATTGAGGATGTGCACCAGAGCATAGAACAAGGGCAGAAAAGAAGAATCAGCCATCTCTGAACTCGGTACGTGGAGTGGTTGCAGAAATACGTCCCAAGTGAAACTGTCCCATAGAGATCAATGGAGCATTGCGGCCATGAGGTAAAGTGCATCTAAAAGGCGCGGATTCAAATAAACTACATTTTTCAAAAGTGTCTCAAAATGCGTAATATACCTAGAGAACACCTGAACATTAATAGAATACACTGCATCCCAAGGAAAATGAAAGAAAAAGTCCCTCAAACATCCGAACATGGCAATGAAGGGGTTAAAATATCACAGAAAACCCAAAATGCTCCACAGATTCTAAATATATATATATATATATATATATATATATATATATATATAGGAACTCCAGAAGGAGACCCCTGTGCGGAGGGGAAACTGTGGGACAAGTGGACCATGGCACTCAAAGGGTTGCTCACCTTTTTTGCAGGTCTTCAACCTTCAGATTACAATTGAGAAAGGGAGAAGCCTCACTGGGCTTCTCCAAGGGAAATGACATAGCACGCAAGGTTTCCCCCAGGACTGGAAGGTCCACAACAGCCCTTGTAAACTGAGCAATCCACCACTGGGAAGTCATTAATGGTAATTCAACTAATGGGGGATTTCTACACCCCATATCTAATAAGACAATAATAAAAGAAACTAAAACTAAGCAGAACTGTTCTATGTTGCCTCTCTCTCTACAAGGAACAAATCTAACTGGGAGGGGACTAGCTAGTCAACAGCTAAGGAGGAGAGGAAGGCTCCACCCTGCATTCTTTCCAAGAATTGTTCCTGCCTATTTAAAGGGCTCCATCCGACATACAAATACACAAAAGTTGGTCAGCACTAGTAAATATAATACATCTGGAAATATATAACACTTTTTAGCTGGGTGCACTCAAAGATTCGACCATAGATACAAAACCATAAGGGACAAAACTAGAATAAATCACACAGAATTTTATTAGATACAAAAAGCAAAATAATCACAACGTCAGTTTAAAAACAATTAACCCTTTGAGTGCCAGAGAGGTATGCAACGCATTGCTCTACAATATGTTGCATACTCCTCTGGCATTCAAGGGGTTAAAAACAAATCCTCAGGGGGACTCAAGGTGCTATATTAATATACAAGGGCTCAAATGTGCATAGGAAAAATATATATATAATCAAAATATATTGCTAATCCTAAGAACCATAGTATAACATAATATTATAGTGCCACTATCAGATGTACAGTGGGTAAATGCAAAAAGCTAATAAACAGAAAATAGTCCTCCAAAAAGGTATGTATAACACCACAATAAAGTGCAAATACAGGCCGAACACCCACAGTATCTTACAAGCACACTGCACACCCTTGGCATCAGTGACACACCTCTAAAATGCCTTTCCTCCTATCTCTCTGAACGCACTTTCAGTGTTTCTTTTGCTAATGCTTTCTCATCTCCCCACGACCTCACAGTAGGTGTACCTCAGGGATCAGTCCTGGGACCACTTCTCTTTTCCCTCTACACCCTCTCACTTGGCGACTTCATCTCATCTCTTGGGTTTAATTACCATCTGTATGCGGATGACACTCTAATCTATCTCTCTGTTCCTGACCTCACTCCAGCTGTGCAGTCTCGAGTCACTCAATGTCTGTCAGCTATTTCATCATGGATGGCCCTCCGCCATCTTAAACTCAATATGGCTAAGACAGAGCTGGTGGTGTTCCCTCCAAAAACCCATCCACCATCCCCCTTTTCCATCACAATAGACAAATATGCCATACACTCAGTACCCAAAGCACGCTGTCTTGGAGTCATACTTGATTCAAAATTAACTTTCTCCCCCCATATCCAAGCTGTCACTAGAACATGTTGCTTCTTCCTAAAAAATATTGCCAAAATATGTCCTTTCGTCTGCATGTCAACTGCAAAAACTCTATCTCAGGCACTCATTCTATCCAGAATTGACTACTGTAACATTCTACTCTCTGGTCTACCTGCTTCTCATCTCTCTCCACTTCAATCTGTTATCGATTCAGCCGCAAGAATCACCACATTTGCTCCCAGATACCTGCCCTCTCATCTCCTCCTGAAATCCCTCAATTGGCTCCCTACAAAGTATCGTATTTCTTACAAAATTCTCCTCCTCTCCTGTAAGTCTCTGTGTTCTTCAGCACCCTCTTACATATCTGCTCTTATCTCCCAGTACACCCCTTCCCGTACCCTACAGTCTTCCCAAGGGTTCTTCCTGTCCTCTCCCTACACAACTCGAGCCATCTCTCGTTTACAAGCGTTTTCACTGGCTGCCCCTCGACTTTGGAATGCCCTCCCTATCACCATTCGCCAATCATCCACAATCATCACTTTCAAGCATCTCCTCAAAATCCACCTGCTCAAGGAGGCATCTCAATAGCAATATCCTCATCCCTGCACAACGATAGTGACAGCAGAATCTTTCTGCACTTCCTTTACCACACCTTGTACTTGCACTTATAATAACCCCCCTACTACCTCTGTATGTCATCATGAACTCTAATTAGATTGTAAGCTCCTTGGGGCAGGGTCCCTTTCCCAGTGTATGTTTCCCTTGCTGCGCTTTCCCCAAAAACTAATGCAATGATCGCACTTTAGCCTAATGCTCTTAACCCTGTTCTGTATTTTTGTATTGTATTATTTCAAATTCTATTAAGCTCTGTGTACATGTATGGCGCTATATAAATAAAGATACATACATACATACATACTGTACCCCAAAAGACATACAAGAGAGAGGAACACAGCACTATCTAGAGTTCACCCTGACAGATGTCCATCCCAACGCGTATCGCCACGAAGCAATTTATTTATTAGCGTTTTGTACATGCTGTACATCTGATAGTGGCACTATCATAGTAAGTTATACTATGGTTCTTAGGATTAGCAATATATTTTGATTGTATATATATATTTTCCTATGCACATTTGAGCCACTGTATATTATAGCACCTTGAGTCCCCCTGAGGATTTGTTTTTAATTGTTTTTAAACTGACATTGTGATTATTTTGTTTTTTGTATCTAATAAAATTCTATGTGATTTATTCTGGATGGAGATTCTCTTGGTGGGATGCACTAGTTTTGTCCCTTATGGTTTTGTACTTAAAGGGGCTGTCACCTTCCCAGAGATACCTTTAAGCTATATTGGACAACAAAACAATGTGTATTTTTGTTGTTCTGAATGTGAGACCTAAAATAACTATATATTTATACATGAAAAAATGTTAGGTGTGCCTCAAAAATTCCAGAATGCTTTGTCTGGGTGCCCTAATGGAAGAAAAGGTTGAGAACCACTGATGTAAGGAATCAAAGAAATTAACAAAACAGGAGAAAATGAAAGCCAGGGAATCCTTAGATGTGCCAAAAGAAAGAATCACAGTATCAGAATTTAACAGTAGAAAAAATCCTGTATCAAAATATTATTATTATTAGCCTCCCCAAACATAAATGTCACCCTATGACAAAAAGGCTTAAAGTGGAACTTTCACCTTAATTCAGCTTTGCATATTTGAAAAGTGCATTAAAGCTGCTTATATGTTATGTTAACCAAAAGGAGAGCAGATGTACAGTTCAGGAGAGACTCACACTTCTTTCAAATGCTATTGTATGCTAATTGTGTCACATGTACGGTATCAATGACATATTCATATGTTAATTAAATTAATCAATGACATTTCATATGCTTATGAAGCCTTTTCAAAAATGTGCCATACGTTAGTGAATGTTTCAATGACGTTTCATATGCTAATGCAGCTCTGTGCAGTACCAGGAAGCGTTTAGTTTCACTTTGTCCAGAAAAAAAAGTGTGAATATCTCCTAAACTATACATCTGCTGGACTTTTGGCTAACATGACACATAGGCAGTTTTTAATACAGTTTTCAAATATGCAAACTTGAATTAAGGTGAAAGTTCCACTTTAATACAACTTCGTGTTAACTGCTACTGTATAATGCATAGCAAATTGTATGCTTAAAACATTTTGGTGTTACCTGTAGTTGTTTTGATGCCATTTACCATCTTGCTAGGATTATCCTCTCCCCTAGAGGAGTACATCTGCAACGGACTTCTTGGTTTCTGCTGTTTCTCTGCTGAGTCTTTATCCTTCCTTGTTGTTATGTTTTTTGGAGATTTTTCTGTTGTTTCTCTAGATGTTTGCTTGGAGAGTGTTGGAGAATGTTTCCCTTTAGAGTCCAGTTTCCTAGCAGGTGAAGTCGACTTGGGTTTAGTTAAAGGTTTTCTGACCCCTTTGGTTTTCTCCTTTAAATCTTTTTTGAAAGCCTTGTCACCCTTGCTTAGGTTTAACTCATTAACTAACACTTCAGGATCCACCATACAAACATCAGGATGAGGAGGATGAGGATGGGGATCCATCATTGGAGTGGGGTGGGGATCATGTCCTACTCTTGTGCTGCTGTGGTGAGAATTACCCATTGCCTTATCCACAGGAAGAAAGTCAGCATCTTCATCTGAATCCATTGCAGCATCGGCTGTTATGGATGGACATTCTTCAGTTTCTGGTGGAACATCAGAGTCTGACTGAGAAGTTCCTGATTCACTAACAGATGTTGGAGGTGTTTCATCAACTGTGGCACCTTGCACATGACATGTAGTTATATGGTGTGTTCTACCTTTCACTGAAGGGTGACCTTCATCTTGTGAAACATCACTGTCATCTGATAGGTCAAGAGGACTGGGGTTAATGAAAGATGGAGAAAGTTCCCCCTTTCTGTGTAAATATTCAGTAGAAGATATCTTGTGCTCATACTCACATGATGTTCCCAAGCATGGCTCAAACTCATGAGAAGCATCTCCGTGATCTTCAGTTCTCCCTCCTCTTTGTGTATCTGGAAAATAAGGCTGAAATGTGTGTTCAGGAGACATCAGAGAAGATGGACGGTTTGGTTTTTCTGTATCTTCTTCAGAGACTGGAGATGATTCTCTGTCTGAATCTGGAGATAATTTTTCATCCCTTAATTCTGCTGCAGACAAGAACTCCTTTTCTTTGTACTGTATATCTTGAAGTAACTCTGGTTCAACGTTAACTTCTGTGGGGCCATTTGCTGTAGATAACTCTTCATGTTGATGTTGTGGAAAAGATGTCAGAAAATTAGAAAGTGGTGGCATTGTCATTGTATTTTCTGGCAGTGCTTGGTCTAGATGAGTGCTGCTTGTTTGATTATTATTATTATACTCCAATGTGCAAGTTGGTCTCTTGCACTCAATTCTACATGGTAGAGTACAATCATCCATATCATACGAACATGGGGAATCATGTTCTTCAACTGAATCTTTCTCATCTGGCAAAAAGGGTTTGGAAGATTCTGCAGGAACAAGAGGAGATACATCCCACAAGTTTCTGACAGTTTCTTCTGTATCGCCTGTATAACTAGCAACCATATGTGAGTATAAGCCTTCAGTGTTCTCCTTTCTAACTGGAGTGCTGGCTTCAGAAGATGACTCTGATAAGCTGTGAGACTCCTCTTTGTGGTACTCTAGCTGTGAAGTTTGTTGACCTGGAATTTTAGAATATAAAGGTTCCTCCTCTGATGGACTTAGTGGAGAAAATCTAGTCAGTGATGAATCCAATCTACAAGCCCTTTCAGACACCTCTAGGTACTCATGTTGTTGATCTACTGTTGATTGTGATGAATTATTAAAGTCTTTGTCTAATGTTTTGTTATCAGTAAAGGACAATGATTCAAAGTGATGTTGATATAGAGTAGCAGATGGTAAATCGTCATTTTCCTTTCCTGAACATGCAGCTCCAGAAGAATATTCATAAACTGGAGATGGATCCTCATGTTCTAATTTCTCTGAGGTCTTTTGTTTGTCCTTTTCACCAAGAATGCAACTTCCTAAAAATTGCTCTACACCAAGAGGTTCTATAATAGCCTCTGATGCTTGATAATCCGTTTGGAATTGTGGTTCCTGTGTGTCCTTTGTAGAGTCTACTCTTGACTTAAAAGGACAATAAGCGTATTCTGAATCCCTCTCATCTGTTTTTTGTTCATTTTCGTGCAAGCTATATCCTTCACGGTCAAACATGGAATGTTCTACAGATTTGCTACCACTTAATTCCATAGTTTTAATTTCAGCCGGAACATCAACATGATCATACTCTAATTTTTTTTGCTGAGAATGAAAACTATAATCATATAAATTAGATTCTCCCTTTTCTAAAACATTATCATAGAGTTCCTTTTTAGATGACTTGTCTTTATCAGTACATGGACTTGGACACCTAGCTTCTTTTTCAGATGTTTCTTTGGCACCTTTCTCTAACTCAGAGTCACTTGCACTTTCTTCCAATATTTCAGTTTTCTCATAATATGTATCCTTAGTTTGATCAATATTCAATTCTGCTGCACTGATATCATGACTGATTGTAATAATGTTTTCATCGTGATGTAATGCATGAAGGTAGGACATTGATCCCTCATGGTAGTCGTGCTCCAGTGTATCAGTTTTTGTTGACAGATCTGTGCTCTGTGATACTGATGCAAACTGATCTACTGACTCAACTGTTCGTGCAGTTTCCAAGGCCATCTTGCTTTGCATTTTTTGCCCTTCTACCATATCTAAATTACTTGTTTTTTCATCAGTTTCTCTATCTGCAGAATTTTTCTTTTGCATTTCTGTGTATTCAAAAGTAGAAATATCACATTTGTCTTTTGGGGATACAGGTGATGAGAGTTCTTTTTCAGCTGAGGTATGTAAATGCGATTCGTCTTCCTTGGAAATCATCTGAGCCTGTACTTCACTTTTTAGTGGTTGTACTTTCTCTGTTTCTAAAGCTGAAATAGCTGTATTTTCCTTCTCTAGATATCCAGCACTACATGGTTCCACCTCTTCTATAATGTGCTCCGTATGTCCAACTCCAGACACAATTATCTTTTCATATATGTCAGCATATTGGAAAGTTTTGTCATCTGGGTAAGGTGTTGGTTCTCTTTCTTCTACTGTACTTCTTCTTGTGGCTCCATAACTGTCCTTTTCCTGTGGATACAGCTCAAAAGGACTACATGATGTCTTTAATTCAATATCTTCATGGTAGTCTGGGGAGGTTTTCCTGTCATATTTTGATAACATGTCTTCTTTAACTTCATCACAATGACTCCCAATACTAAAGCCAATCTTGTCTTCAGATAATGAATCATTCTGTGTATAAGATGTTTCAACATATTCCTGTTCTATGTGTTTTGAAGATAAAGTATAGTGTTCATACTTGTGTTTTATTTCTTCATCTATATAGTTTGTTCCCTTCAAGGAAGAGTCCAAACTCCAAGCCTCTTCCTTGCCTATTTTAGGCAAGTCCACTTTTGTAGAATCATCACATTTGCCCAGCCCTTTGATTTTTATTTCTTCAGACTGAATGTCTGATTTTCTGTCAATAATAATACTTTCATTGGAAGGAATCTGAGTTACATGCACAGATTTTGCATAAGAGTACTCAAGTTTTCCCTCCTTCTCTCGCTTTTCTGTAAACAATGATTCTCCAAATCCTTTATCTTCAATTGGTTCTTTAGAATGTGTACTTTTTAGGCACGTGCTTTCATTAAATGGGGAAACATTATCTCCATCCGGCTTTTCAAAAGACATTTCAGATGATGAAGATGTAGTAACACAGGATAGCTTTTCAAGCAAGTCTGTTACCTGTGAAGGATAATGTGTTTCCCTCTGTGAACTAGTGTCTTGCTCTAAAATATTGGGTTCAACAATAGGAATGTAATCAGACATGTCTAGTGACTCTGTTTTCTCCTTTTGGAAATGGGCATATTCTGTAACTAGCACATTTGCATCTTCTATGTCGGGAGTTGATTGGTCTGAGATATCTGACTTTAAGGCAGCGTGTACATCTTCGTCAAGGAAAGTACTTTCTCCTTCTTCAGTGTACCGAAGTTTATGCTCTTTTATTATATGTTCAGATTCTTCATCTTCCTCTTCTACTTCTTCTTCCTTCTCTTCTGTAAACCAAACTCTCTTTTCAGAAGTAAGCTGTTTCATATAAATATTTTCCATTTCAATTGATTTTTCTTCATTATTTTCATTTTCTGAAGATACGTCTTTGATAGATGTTTCTAAGGACTTCTCATCTACTAGAATATTTTCTATTGTACTCAGTGATTTAATATTTTCTACAGCGTCATCTGCATATGGATATGCCTGATACTTTTCCTGCAGTGGAGTAATTTTTGAGAAGCCCATGGAGCTCACACCTGCAGGTATATCTGTATCTGTTGTTTCTACTGATTCAAGAACTTTATAAGATTTATGCTCTGATAAAGATACTGATTCTGAGTCATCAGGGCTTGATGAGGACATTTCCAAAGATTTTTCTTCCTTCTGCTGGATTTGTCCTTGAAAATTATATGATTGTACACCATCATCTGACTTTTCTTCTGAAAAGACCTCTGGTGATATTTCTTTATAATAAGATTCTGTATGAAGCAAAGATTGATTGTAATCCTGAAAATGCTTATCGAAAGTTTCTTCATGTTTTTGATCTTCAGCTAGGCTTTCCTCTGTGGACAGTAAAGATTCCACGTATCCTGGTGACATTTCATCAGACGAACCTCTGACATCTTTCATTTGATTATGATCTATCAATTGAAGAGATTTTTCATTTTCTAAACATTCTGTCTTTGTTGGACTTACATGACATGTTTCATTTATAATTGGACTTTGTTCTATCAAAGACATTTGCAAAGATGTATCATCCTCTTTCCCCTGTTCAGTAAAAGAAAGAGACTTTGCATCTCCAATGAAAATATCTTGGCTAGAACTCTCTGTTGAGGTTTCATCTTTTATAGGACTGTGTTCTGAATAATCATCATATTTAATTTCTTCTGTAGATATTTCTTTTGGAGAAATTGAAATTGAGTCCAATTCAGGTCCTCTATAATCCTTCATATGCATTGATGCAAATTCATCAGGATATATTTCCCTAGCTGAAGTTGATTCTTCAAACTGCATATAAGTTCCACTATATTGTGCTGTATCTTTTGAAATAGTATTCATTTCAGTTTCTGAATTAAGCTCACTGCTTTTATCAATTATTTCTTTTTCCTCCACAGTCACTAGTTCTTTGGTTGTCATTAATGAATCAGCTACCCAGTCTTCATTCTTCTGATCATCTGTAAATGCTGTATTTTTTGTTGTAAGGTTGTCTTCTTTTTCAGTAAATTCCACTACTTTTTCAGAAGTATCTTCTTTTAGCAAAGAAGGATCATGCTGATGTAATATTTTGTCATAAGATATTTCATATTCAGATTCTTTACCCCTTTTTCTTTCCTTTTCCTGTATTAGTATATCAGCAGCTTCAAATAGCTCTGCTTGTGTTGTTTCTGATCTGTCCTCCACAGGAGACTGATGAAAAGGTGTGTGTCCTGTGCTTGTAGGGCCTGATTGGGTGGGAGAAGCCATTTTTACAGTACTGTCATCAGGACTTAAACATCTTTCCTCACTCTCAGTGAAGCTTGATTCAACCTGAGAGAACTTTGCAGCTTCATCAGAAGAAATGGCTGCAGCTTTCTTAATTTCTTTGTTAAAGGTGCTTGAAATATTATGATCGATCTGTTCTGAAAACAAAAGTTCACTGTAATGCCTTTTGTCAGGTGCCTCAAAATTTGGTGTTTCATCTTCTTCCTCTTCTTCTACATGGCAATCATCATTTATCTGACTTTTCCTGGAAGATAACAGTGATTGAAAATCCTCTGAAGGTGGAGATTTGAAACATTTATCTTCTTCCAAAGAAGATGTTGGTGAAATAGTTCCTGCGGATGGCAAGTATTCTATGCCTTGCGTTGCCTCGGTGTGGGAAGAAGGAATGCTGTTGGCAGTGTCTAACAATAATGAGCTCTTTCCCGTCTCTTCAGTTTTTGGTGCTGTTATGGATGCAACAGACTGATCTTCAGCAACAGAAGTAGCAAAGGAAGAAAGTTTATCACATTCAGTTATAGAAGTTGCTGAGGAAATGTGTTCTTCCTCTGCCAGGGGTGCGGCAACAAAATTTGTAGGATAAACAACAATTTCAGGTTCGTGCAATGTATAACCCTTTGATGTTCCTTCAGAAGAGGAAATTGCTTTAATACCATGTAGTACAGTATCAAATGATCCAGGTTGATCAGGGACTGATATGTCATAACTACCCACATCATATTGTAGATGGGGTACTCTTTCTTCCTGCTCATCATGTATTTCTTCATCAGAAATTGTCTGTTCTGTCTCAGAATATCCAGGCATGGTTTCATCTTGTATGTAGGAGATATGTTCTCCTGTAGCACCACATGATACAGGAGCACCTGAAAAATATGTTTGTTCTTTTGTCACTTCATGGCCATATACTTTATTTTCCACATCCTTCTCTTGCTGTAGTGCAGATATTTTAAAATCACACGATATACTTTCTTCATGTTCATTTATATTAACCTTGTATTCAAGTTCCTTACACTTCAGTTCATCTCCAGTTTCTTCAGCATATTCTTCCATTTCTTCCACTTCTGCTTTTTCCACTACCTCAACACTCTTTTCCCCTTCTCTTTCATCTTCAGTTACTGTGCTACCAAGGTAATCATCACATTGGTCAACTATTTCTTCCTTCTGTTTTCGGTCTAATATACCCTTCTCATCCAGTTCATTTTCCTTATCTTCATCGGTTTCCAAATCTTGAATATCCAAAGTTGGCATTGATTCTAGTCTGCTTCTACCAACAACTCTCTTTCCTATAATGTGGGCACTTTCAATTTCTTCTTCTTCTGTTATTACTGCTTCTTCAAATTCTGTCATTTCTGCAGGTTCCTCCATTGCTGCTCCTTCATCAACCATTTCTATTGTCTCATCTGTCTGATATACCAGCTTCTCTTCATGTGGTGAGTCTCCCTCTACTTCTGTAGTGTTTATACCCTCATCTGGAGATTCAAGTGGTGTCTTCTTATCTGATGTTATTTCATCTAATGTGATCTCTTCTTTGAACTGACTTTGTATCACTAACATATCAGTTGGTCTGAGTTCAACTGTCGATGGTTCTAAGAGAGTTTTGACATCTACTCCATTTTGTATTTGATCCAGTCTGTCTTCATACTTCAGTTCCTCAAAATCTTTGGTAAGATCTTCAGGTGAAGACATAACTGATCTCTGTTCCACCATATCAGCCATCTGGAGTTGTTTCTCTGCAGTGGTCTGCTGTATCTGGCTTGCTTTTTGCTCTGGTGTAGCTTCTTTCTCTGACTTGCTTTTTATTTTCTCTGTCCTGATTTTGCCTGGAACCTTTGCTTTGTGCAATGTTTTCCTCACTTCTGGTGTAAATGGTCTTAAGTCAGGTTTTGGTAGTTTTTTTATTTCTGGCTTCAAGTCTCTCTTTTTTTCTTCTTTCTTAACATCTTTCTTCTCCTCTTTTTTCACATTGTCTTTCTTTATATCTATTTTTTCTTTTTTTATTTCTTTTTTTTCTTTGTCCTTTTTTTCTTCAAGTTTAGAAATCTTATCCTTTGAGAACTTTTTGCCTGTTTTCTCTTTCAAAAGCTTCCTTTTTTCTGCTTTTGCAGCATCACTTGTCTCAGTTTTCACTTTTTCAACTTTTGAAGGTTTCTCAGCATGTTTATCTGTGGAGTCTTTTACTTTTTTCTCAATCTTTGTTTCTTTAGCTTGCTCATTTTTAACCTCCTTCACTAGCTCTTCTGAAATATCCTCCTTCTTGCCCACTTTCCCTGTGCTTGGTCGTGTAGAAGACTTAAGACTCTCTTTGCTGTCCGCCCTTTGTTTAATTTTCGTGTGCTTAGTAATAGTTGGTGGGACACCAGCAGAAATGTCCCTTTGTGTAGCTACTGGGTACCTAAGGAAATCTAGATGCTTTAGCTTTTCTAAACCTTCTAGAATTTTATTCTGTGGTGCATTTCCAGGAAATAAAACACGGACTATTTTCTCAGTTGGACTTGCTGGGAGCCAAACTACAAGAGCTGTTATGGATGTCAGATAGGGAACTGATATTTCACCCTCTTTCCCATTTGCTAATATAATACCAGTTTTTGCTTTGCTGTTACCAGCCCATTTCTGCATTAAAAACTGCATCTCCTTGCTATCTTTTACAGGATTTAGAACATACATATCTAGTCTGCCAACTCCCATTTTATGGAACAATGTTATGGGCTCAATAGTGTTACTCACTACCCTGTACAAAGGTTCTGGTTTAATTCCAAGTTTGTTTAGGTACTGTAATGTCAGGCAAGCTTCTTCAATGCTTCTTTTAACCTTCATACTAGATTCTGGCATTTTTAGTTTGTCAGGAACATTGAAGAACACAACCCCAAGCTCTGGGGAAATTAGGTTCTTCATCCAGTCACTATAGGTAGTAGAGCCCTGAGATTGCTCTTCATCTTGTTCAGCGATCTTTCTCTGAAGAAGTCCATTTATTCCTGGCAGGTTATCTGCTCCTATGTGTGTCAGTAGAATGGAATCAACTCGATCCAAATGTCGGACCAGTTTCCAAAAACAGGATTTCCTTTCAGAGCCACCATCCACAAGGATGTTAAATCCATTAACAGCAAAAAGTGCAGAATCTCCTCTCCCTCCAGGAAATATATAGCAACATGGTTTGGACAGCTTCAAGAATCCACCTGAGTTTGGTGGCTCCAAGAGATCAAAAGGAGAAGGGACATCGACAGTCTCTGAGACATAGTCTGCAAACTCTGAAACACCATCCATTTCAGGTAAAACAAGATCTGGATTGAGCTTCAAATGAATAATATCCTGAAAAGCACAATGGCCAAGGTTGCACCAGTCTCCCTCCTCTAAGCACGACACAGTGAGGGAAGCCTTGATCTCTGGATCAGTGTTACTGAATAGCTGGCAAACCTGCAGAAACAGAAATATAAGAAATTATTTTAGATTATATTAACAATGCGAAAAGGACAAAGCAGTTGCATATGGGGCCTTAAGCAGTAAGCTGAACATGTGCAATCATGGAGCAAACAAACTGCACCATAGTGAGAAGGAATAACAATACCCTATTTTGATTAAAATGCCACTAAAGGCTAGAGATGCCTCTTGCACTGAACCATTTTGTGATTGTTTGTATAAAATGGTATATAGAGTTGGTTTGCTCCTGAATTGTTCCTCATTAGCATCCTGTTTAAGGTCCTTATTATAGTATTATCATTCAGTTACAGAGCTCCAGCATATTCTGCAGCATTGTGAAATTAGAAAACTCATAACAAACACATAATTCACTTAACCCTTTAAGTGCCAGAGGGGAATCCACTGTATTGCTTTGTAATTAATTGGATACCCCTCTGGCAAAACAGCTTACAGTCTAGAGGTATTAATGGTATAGTTGTAGAAAGAAGATTTCAAGATAACTCAATGCAAAAAATGTAACTTTTCTGCTTCACAAAATAGGTTAAAAGTACAATGGCCATGTACAAAGTGCTATTCTGGAACATTCACAGATAAATATGCAAAAGTTCCCATACATTGACATGGCTTAAAGAAGGGTTAACCAATCTATGAACCTCCTGTTGACTCCATCAATCACTGCCAGTCATTGGTTTAAATGGCATGGGCTATATTTTACTGGGCAGGAGGGAAGCAGTTTTTCTTTACTCTGCTCAGTTTCAGGTCAAAAGATCACATACTATTACAGGAGAAGCCAATCCTGGTCCTCAAGAGCTACCAACAGTGCATGTTTATGGCTATCCCATCAAGCTGTATGGCTATTCCAGCTATCCCAAAGGTAAACAAATTAAAGTGACTGAGAATCTAATTAGTCCACACGGGTTCCAGCTGGAAAATCTTGAAAAAAGTACCGTTGGCAGCTCTTGATGACCAGGGTTATCTACCACTTTCCTATTATGTAAGACACAACACAAAGTGTAGCTTTAAAGTGGAACTAACATATTATAATGACTTGGATGATTTTGAAATGTCTTTGAAAGTCACCTAATGTTATCTTAGCCATTATTTTTTTCAAAATTATAGTTTGAGATATGTATTTTGTAGTGTTGAGCGAGCACCCGGATGCTCGGGTGCTCTGACCGAGCACCCCCTGAGGCTCGAGTGCTCGGCCGAGCACCCGAGCCCCATTGGAATGAATGGGGCGACACCAGGCACCCCCTGCTCTGATGAGGGGAGGGTGCCTGGTCAATGCCCCCTTCATCTCCGCTATGCCCCCTTCATCTCCGAATGCCCCCTTCAGCTCCGCAATGTCCCCCTTCAGCTCCGCTATGCCCGTCTTCCACAATGTGCCCCTTCATCTCCGCTATGCCCCTCTTCCACAATGTGCCCCTTCATCTCCGCTATGCCCCTCTTCCACAATGTCCCCCTTCATCTCCTCTATGCCATAGAGGAGATGAAGGGGGACATTGTGGAAGAGGGGCATAGCGGAGATGAAGGGGCACATTGTGGAAGAGGGGCATAGCGGAGATGAAGGGGCACATTGTGGAAGACGGGCATAGCGGAGATGAAGGGGGACATTGTGGAAGAGGGGCATAGAGTCTATGCCCCTCTTCCACAATGTCCCCCTTCATCTCCGCAATGCCCCCTTCATCTCCGCAATGCCCCCGTACCTCAAGTCCCTGGTGGTCCAGCGGAGCGTCTTGTGATCTGTGCCTCTTCCGGCACAGATCCCCGCCACCCGAACATGGCGGGAGAGCACATGGCGGTACTCGACGAGTACCGCCATGTGCCGAGCAGAGCGATGCTCGAGCCGATCCGAGCATCGGCCGAGCACGCTCGCTCATCACTAGTATTTTGATTTATTTGTCAATGTAAAGAAATTAGCCAGTACTTCCTGGTAGGATGTGGCAGTTGGGAAGGAGAGTGGAATTTTAGTATCTGACATATGAGGATGTGCCAGCCTGTAATGCCTAATGTGCACAGATTGACATATAAATAATGCTATATATGTCCTTCACTATAGTTGTAACTAAAGAATGGCTAATATAAATAGAGACAATTCTGAAATCTCCTTCATAATCAACCAATCCATTATAAAGTGTTAAGTCCACTTTTAAGGAAAAGTGCTTCTCTCCGCCCTCTTCCTAACACTGCTAACAACCCCTCATTTACTGTAGGTGAATATCTACTTTCCAAAATGGTATGCCTTTTATACCTTTCTTTTATATCTGTAATAGTTATTTTAGTGAAGCAGGTAATTTTAAAAAAGAAAGAGGCAGGTGTAGGTTAGTGCTCCTGGAATCCCCTATGGTCTAGAATGCAGTACGAAATTCCATGATGTTGAAAGATTTTAGTATCTTTGAAGTGACTGAAGTACAAAAAAATATGTGTTTTTACCTATGTCAACAAGTTGTGGAAATAGTTCGGCACACTAGCCTAGAGGTAAAAATTAGTGATGAGCGAGCGTGCTCGGCCGATGCTCGGATCGGCTCGAGCATCGCTCTGCTCGGCACATGGCGGTACTCGTCGAGTACCGCCATGTGCTCTCCCGCCATGTTCGGGTGGCGGGGATCTGTGCCGGAAGAGGCACAGATCACAAGACGCTCCGCTGGACCACCAGGGACTTGAGGTACGGGGGCATTGCGGAGATGAAGGGGGCATTGCGGAGATGAAGGGGGACATTGTGGAAGAGGGGCATAGACTCTATGCCCCTCTTCCACAATGTCCCCCTTCATCTCCGCTATGCCCGTCTTCCACAATGTGCCCCTTCATCTCCGCTATGCCCCTCTTCCACAATGTGCCCCTTCATCTCCGCTATGCCCCTCTTCCACAATGTCCCCCTTCATCTCCTCTATGGCATAGAGGAGATGAAGGGGGACATTGTGGAAGAGGGGCATAGCGGAGATGAAGGGGCACATTGTGGAAGAGGGGCATAGCGGAGATGAAGGGGCACATTGTGGAAGACGGGCATAGCGGAGCTGAAGGGGGACATTGCGGAGCTGAAGGGGGCATTCGGAGATGAAGGGGGCATTGACCAGGCACCCTCCCCTCATCAGAGCAGGGGGTGCCTGGTGTCGCCCCATTCATTCCAATGGGGCTCGGGTGCTCGGCCGAGCACTCGAGCCTCAGGGGGTGCTCGGTCAGAGCACCCGAGCACCCGAGCATCCGGGTGCTCGCTCAACACTAGTAAAAATGCAAGAGACCTTTCATTTAGTATATCTGTTATCTACTTTAAAAAAATGGTATGCTATGGTATGTATACCTTTTCTTTATTTCTATAGCTGTTAAAAGCATTTTAGTACTGGCAATTCATAGTAGAAAACATTTAAAGGGATAGTAATACATAATTTTTACACATTTTCATCTTGTAGCTATTAAAAACTTAAACTAAATGCCCCCAGTCCCATCTCTCAAACCTTTATGGTTTGAGAGATAATCATAGTCAAAGTTCCCCCCTCCCCTTTTCCTGACATCAGCTCTCTAGCTGACTGCAGGGGAATCCGGTCCTGGAACAAACGGAGGCTCTTCAGTAGAGCCGAGATAGCTTTATTGAAAAAGAAATCCTTCACTGGAACGGTCTGCAAAGTATGCTTGGTTTGCAAGCACACTTAGAAGAACGTTCCAGTGAAAGATTTCTTGTTTCAATATCTCAATCTCAGCTGTGCTGCAGAGCAGCCAGCTGGTCCCAGGACCGGATTCCCCTGTAGTCAGCTAGAGCGCTTATGTCAGGGAAAGGGGAAGGAGGGGGGAACTTTAACTATGATTATCTCTCAGACCTCAGACTGAGGGCCTTTATTTTAAGTTTTTAATAGTTTTAAGATGAAGATTTGTAAAAACAGAAGAAAAAACTGTAGCTGGCATAGTTTTGTGCTTGTGACACCCCCTACAATATGTCAACTCATACCATTGGGTTGAATTTCTTTTTAGAATAGCTGTGACTCATGAATACAGTAGGAAATTCCATAGTTTTCAAAGATTTCAGAACTTTTGCAGAGGTGGAAGTGTAAAAAATGTATAGGTTTCCCTTTAGCTCCAGCTTCTGGAAACAATTGTGCATTTCAGGCTAGGAGTAGAAAGGCAAGTGACCCTGCATTTGATACAGTGGGATATATATCTTTAAAAAATGTAAAGTTATACAGAATTATTTTGATATTATGAGGCAATTATGCCTTCAGGCTATGTACAGTGAATTTTGGATTTTACATGAAATTCTTTTATGTACTGTTACCAGTTTGTACACACGTACATACTAGATATCAGTATACTCTGGAAACATGTAACACTTATATTTTATACTTTTTTGTTATGCTCCACTTGCTTGGTATTTTGTACAGGAATGTGTGATTATAGTGTCAATTTCTAAAATCTTTCTGAGAACCCCTATTTTTAAAAAATTCCTTGCTTCATTATTTCATGTACGAACACACCAGTCATTTTCTGATTTATAAGTAAGACTACTTTCAGCAGTTATCTGCTTTTATATAATGTTATTGGGCAGTTTTAGGGCAGTTTTACTATGTACCCAGTGGAATGCACATTTTAGTTGATAAAGTTGAAAATACCCTGTTTTATTTAGGGCTTTTACAATTAATTGAAACTTTCACAACCAACAAAACTGTTTTTACATGTAGTGTATATTAGCAAAATTAGTAATGTTTATACTTTTTTAGATTTATGACATCACAGCTTGTTGCAAAATGCTAAATTTACTTCACAGGAGGCAACATTAAATATCTTAAATTGTTCTGAAAAAAATAAAAATAAAAAATACCGTATTATATTGGTTATAGTGCACACATGTGTATAATACTCAGGGGTAAATTATACCCAAGATTTTAACCCCTTTGAGTGCCAGAGGGGTACACAATGCATTCAAAGCAATGCTTTGTGTACCCCTCTGGCACCCAAAGGGTTAAGGAAAATTTAAGTACATGTGTATAATATGCACCCCCTTTCTCTTCCCTCGATCCCTCTCCCCCTTCCCTCCTTCCCTCCACCTCAATACCACACCTTAAGCCCCCCACTTTCTCTCCCTCTAACAATGTGCACAGAAACAACGGCAGTTAGGTCCTGACAGAGCACTAACACATTTTCCCAATGCAGAGGTCCTCAAAGTACAGCAGCCAGGGCAGCTGGCGGCAAATCCCTGCTGCTTCCTCAGGGGCTAATAGGCATGGAGGTGGGTAGAGGGAGGCAAAGTTGGGGCTCAAGATATGGTATTGTGGTCAGGGGAGAGAACAAGGGGAGGCCAGCATTTTATTTTATTTTTTTCTTATAAGGTGAAATGGTGTAAAAAAATGCTGGAAAAGTGCCTGTCCTCCCTGGAAGACAAAAATTCCCAAAGCCCTGACACTCAACAAGTTAAAACCAGGGACAAAAGCAAGGGCAGCAGGATCAAGGGCATGGCACAAAAACCAGGACTGTCCCAGCAAATCAGGAACACTTGAGAACAATGAGAATTTTTTGTGTTTCCCTATAGTGCAAATGGTCTGCCCCAGGACTGTCACACGCGAGGGTCTTGGCACTTCACGGAAGTTTGTGATCGCAAGGTGGCGTGATCACAGATCATGTTTCTGGAAAAAAGGACTGTGATGTCTTTAACCCTTTGAGTGCCAGAGGGGTACTCTGGCAAGAATTGTCACTAAAATTCACAATGACAGGTCATATCTATAAAGAAGTCAAGTATATAAGTGTCTATCCAAGAATATTTATGGAAAATTTGCTAATAAGAAATGTTTTTCGAATATGTAGCTGCCATTTTATACCTCCATTAAGAACAGGTTAAACCTAGCGTTAGGATTTAATCAATAAAACTGCCTTTATTTTTGGAGCAATTAGCAAACTTATTTATACAAATGCAGCAACACGATTTATTTGGACAAGACCATTTCTATTCCACTTTTCAACAAAGTCGACTGACTGGAGTTAATGAAAATGTCACTAAGAGCTAATACATATATCTATGTTACTTTGTGACACACACGTTCTTTACTACTCCAGTTTTATTTCCACAGTATGCTCTATCAATATTGCAACATGGCATTTATCTTAACTGAATAAAATCAATTCTGTAAATGGCGACTGCCCAGTTTGATTCACTGCTACTAACCTCTGGGTCACTGAACACCTCTTCAAATTTTTGATATGTAAATGTCCCAGTCTGCAAGATCAAGTCTCCCTCTTGATCTGAGCACTGTCCACTCAGTATAAGTAGCTTGTAGGCAGATGGGTCTGTAATCAAGGAGCGTATCTAGGGATACAAATGAACATCAAGTTTATCAACAGATACAGAATTTTATACAACAGGACAATCAACTAAAAGATATAAGAAACAGGAAAAATTACACATCCTAATAATAACCCCCAGAAAATCCTAGTGGCCCCTATGGCCCTTGTGTCTTTGTTCAAGATCTATTTAGTCAGTCCTGGATGTCACGACCACAGAGGCAGAAAGACAGTCGCTGGCAATTTTTTCACACTGAAGCTTAGGGCTGGAATTACATCCCAGGCACCCCTTGACAAGGCACTCTAGGCGCCATAGCTCTGCCCATTGGTCACACCCCCAATGCGTTGGAGATCTTTGTAGCACCAAAAATTGCACTGGTCACACCCACAGTTCAGAATGCGGGTGTGGCCAACCAGCTGAGGCACTCATCAAAATCTGGCACTCTAGGCAATGCATGGATACCTCTCTGGTATTCAAAGGGTTATGGACCAAAGGGATGTGCAAGACATTGCCAAGCAATATGTTACCTCATTGGTCCGTAAATGGTACAAATTACCATGTGTATTTAGCCGAGTTTGAGGTCCTGTGTTCCTGCTAGCAACTGCCATGTGAACCTCTATTGGCATGACATCTAAGACTGATTTGAGACCGAACAAAGATAGAAATCATAGGGAACAAGATGATTTTCTGGCCAAAGTAAGGTAAGTGGAGGGTTATTATTAAGAGGTATTTTTTTATCCAACACGCCAGTACTGTTCAATGTTAAGTGTAGAGTGATTGCACCAGGAAATAATATATCCCTTGAGAGAGAAGAAAGCTTTTACCACAGCATAAAGACTAGAATTACTGTATTTAAAGCATATGGCTGTCATTGTAAAGGGGGTTGGGGAGAAAGGCTCTTGTTCTTAACATCAGATTTAAAGTGACATTTTAATATTCTGCAAGTGCATAAAATGTACAGTCAAACTGCCTATGCTTTTTGTTATATATTTTTCATCTTCACTTATCCCTTTGTAAAAAAAATGTTTTAACTTAAAAGATTTTTATTGAAGAGTACACATTTTTACTGGAAGAACAGAGAGTGAAGGCACACACCGCATGTATACACTAAGTACAAATCTGTATGGCAAGATCTGAATATCATATACTGGAGTGGCACATAGTACTCATCAGTAACCAGAAAAAGAAAAGCAGGAGGGGAAATAACAGAGAAAAAATGAGATGAGGAGCACTTCATACTGAAATCAGAGAACCTCTCATCATTAACAAGTAGTGGTACATATCAAAGGCCAGGTTGCATGTCTACATATAAGTTGCAGAGGGACCAAATTCTAGTATGTTTGGCAATTACAGAGCACTGCTGACACCCATTCACAATTAGCACTGATATTGATTATGTGGATTATCTGATCTATAGTTGAAGGATCAGGTTGTTTTAGGCCTTTGCATTGGACAACTTAGATGCCAAAAATATAAGGTGAGCCAGAATTTATGACGTTTAGATAACGAGGTAATACTAAAGTCAGACAGGGAAAATTCAGGTTTAATAGGAATTGAAGAACTGAAAACATTTGCAATTGTATGGAAAATGATAGACCACAATTTTTGGACAACAGGGCAAGACCACCAGATATGAATCACAGAGCCCAAACTCCCCACATTTACTCCAATATCTTATAATATAAAAGGCCATATGTATGTTTGTCCAATGCAGTCATGCACAGTACAGACTGCCCGAATGTAGCCCAAAGTTGGCTGATGCAGTCATGCAAAGTAGAGACTGTTTGAACACAGGCACTTTGGCCTGTGTACACGGGCTTTTATACTAGTAAATTATAAGAGAACTAGTTGAACAGCCCGTTACAAGGGCCACAGTGCCTCTGGCAGCCGGTCGCAGGTCTCCCACGCCTCGGCTGATACAGAGCCTCTGGCAGCCGGTCGTGGGCAGTCACACACAGTGGAGACTGCCCGCACCTCGGCTGATACAGAGCTGGACGCTCCTTCGGAGCGCCCAGCTCTGTATCAGCCGCGGCGCGGGCAGTCTCTACTGTGTATGACTGCCGCACGCGCAGCAGTGTCTACTGCGCATGTCGGGCGTTACACACAACTTGGCGAATATAGGATGGAAACAATTTTGATAAGCATTGTCCCATTGCAACATGACCTTTCTAGACAATTCAAAAAAGATTATTACATTTAGAGATTTGAGGAAATACTGACATGGCTAACAACCGTTGGGCATCTGAAAATGAGTGTCCTAGATGATTTCCCATTTACTCATAAAGCTATTTTTAATACACATTTCTGCTCCTGACCGTGAGCTACTTAGATCTCAGTTTCTGGAGACATTTCTGGTCAACAGAATATCAAAACAAATTGAAATACAATGTTGCAAACTCTCTGCCGCCCTGAATGCTGTATGTGCTTTCTTTTAGAATTGTTTTTTTTTTTTTTTTAGATTATCACTAGACCTGCTTTCATTTTCCCTGACAGAAAGCTGTCTGCAAACAGGTCCAGGTAGTGCATTTTTAAGGACATTAAAATATTTAAAAAAATGAACAAGAAAATAAATAAATATGTAAAGTCAAAATAAGGGTTTATTATTAATTTGATTTGGGACCTTGAACAGACTGCAAAATGGAGGAAGACACATGAAACACAGATTTGGCGCAATAATTACAGAAAATATGGGAATACACCAAGTCTATATGTACAGAAGCATTGGTGATATTATCAACTGCTGTTATCAACTGAGAAGTGTTCATTATGTCTTAGGGTAAAGTCAGGGGGGTTATGCACTAAGAAGTCATAAAGAGTAGATAAAGTGGAGATAACTTCTCCAGTGATGTCACTGCTCCAGTTCCTGTGTTATTCTGTGGAACCAATGCATGAAGATCTCAAAATCTGAAGAAATCTTAGTGCATTGGCACTACAGAATAATGTAGGAATTGGAGAAATGATATCACTGGAGAAGTCATCTCTGCGTTATCACCTCTGTTATCACTTAGTGCATCTCCTTCCTGTCTCCCATTAGGCAGATAGGGTCACTTCCTAGGGCAGTGGTTCTTCAACTAGAATTTGGGATGCAGTACAAGGGTTGCACTGAACAAATTTTAGTAATGGCAGACAAGGGACCAAGGCTTGGTTGGCACACAGTGGATGTGTTATTCTAAAACTATTAGTAGTTGCGTTAAAGACTGAATCATACAGTCCAGTACAGATTATTTTGTAGCAATTACTTGATAGCCTAGAACCCTCTAACGAAAAAAAAATCAGACACAATTACAGGATACCAGTTACCTGATACCTGTAGTCTAATAATTAAATCTTAAATGAGTGGTACTGATGACCACCCCAGTGTTATGGAGGTCTCCATTACATTGCTTTGTAATACATTTAAGACCTCTATCTAGCATCAAGAGTCTAATTATTAGAGTCCCATGGTGATTTACTTTTAAGTGAAAGAATTCAAAAACAAACACCTATGGGCTACAAAATTGTGAGTGGTACCTAAGGTTTCATGGGCACACACCCCAATTCTAATTTATGGGTGTGGTCAGCAGAATTTCATAGTCCATGACTAGGCATCCTTTGGCTCGCCAGCTGTTGTAGACTACAGCTCCTATCATTCATATGCAACCAGTGTGGATATCAGCATTTTATGGGGTCATATGGCCAAGAGTGCAAAATGTTTATGCATGATATTTCCGGGCGTGCGTGTGTGGGTATTTGAGATGAAAGGGACTTTTGAGTCTCAGCATCAAATGGTTTGGCCACCTGGCAAGGATATACCTGCCCCAACTTGCTAGCAGGTGTTTGAGATGTAATATGGAAGCCTTGTGATACAAAGCTATGCTATTACAGGCTGCAGCCATTGGTGCCATTTATCACATGAAACTGTGTGTCTTTTTTATGTTGCATGTGTTTTGCTGCTTTTTGTTTTTTTTTTATAATTGTTTTGTAGTTTTTGCTAAGCTATGTAATCCAGGTATGTAAAACTGCTAGGAACTGGTCATATAAACACAATGAAGTGTTGTCTAATAAACAGCACAAAACCGCAACTATCATACTAGAAAATCTTCATATATTTATTACAAGCACACAAAACCTTAACCCCGTGAGTGCTAGATAGGTCTCCCAATACACTGCTTCGCAATGGATCAGATACCACATTACCATAGGGAGGCCTCTGGTTCTGTCAAGGGCAGTATTTTAGCCCTTTAAGTGTCAGAGAGGGTATCCAATGCTTACCTGACACTCAAAGGGTTAAACATGTGTCCTGATCCCCGGGCAGAACCCTTATAGGACAATACAGATTGCGGCTGATGTACTAATGGATAAAGGTGTAATTCTGGAGCAACCAACTGCATCACAGGGAGCAAAAATATAAATAGAAACTATACAAATTCCTTCTAATTTCAATGGGGCTCTTTTAACCGTTTGAATGCTAGAGGGATCGCTAATGTATTAAATCTCAAAGCACTGTAGACTTCTCTAGCATTCAAGCTGTTAAAAGCCCCATTTAAAGCAATAGGGATTTGATTCAACACTACTGATTTAGTTGGTTTTCTTCAGAATTGCCTCACTCATGGAATAAGGATTTTGGAGCAGGGAACTGCCCATTGTTATCTCCAGCTGCAGAGATGTGAGTGATAACACTCCACTGAATACTATACAAGAGTTTATCCCACTGGAGACTATGTGGTTATGAACTAAGGTGTGATAAAGAGGTGATAATGAGGCGACAACTCCTCCAGGGATATCACTTCTCCAATTCCTATGTTATTCTATAGAGCATATGTACTTTCTCCAGCTCTGGAGAAGTTAATGCATAGGCTCTGTAGAATAACATAGGAAGAGAAGGGATATCACTGAGAAGTTATCTATGCTTTATCACCTCTTTATCATGCTTTAGTGCATAACCCCCATTATCTCCTCATTATCAGACATTAGTACATAATCCTCCACCCAACCCATGGGCTTGGCTACAGGAAAATGGTTTAATGTTCTAAACACAAGAGAGAACTAAGCAGACTTCCAATGCCAAACAGGAGACATCCCTATTTTCTTGAAGAATAAAGCTATGTTAAAGTTTGGTAGCCATTTTTTTTGTAGCCAAGCACATGTAACACTTTGTCAGAGGAGTCATTTAGTAGATATCCTTCAATGTTTAGAACTATGTACTCTGGAGAAAGCAAAGGCTGCACACAGATTTCCAGCGATGCCTGCGATAGACACTACTCTATCATGCAGCTGCATTGGCGCTGAAGAGAAATGTTGCCAGTCTCAACTCAGCTGTATCCCTGATTGGTAGAAAAAATATTATCACCCTAGTTTAACATCCAAGTGATCACAAGATTGCCTTTGGACAAAAACAAAACATAAATGCAAATATATTCTCCTGCAAATGTTTTTTTTTTCACGTTACATCTTCCTATTTTGGCATGAAATTTTACTATGGCAGATATTAAATGGTAATAAACATGATTACCTCATTCACAATGCTGTCTGCATTGGGATTCACCAGTATTACTGTCTCAAGAACATCACTGCGATGTTGAAGAGTCCTTTGCCCTGTGAATAGAAAAATGAATAAATATGTAGAATCAAAATTAAGCAAATCTAGAAAAACAATTAAACATCTAATTTGCTTCTAACTGCAGTACATTAACCTCAGTATCTGAAATTTTTATTTTCATGATAATTCATTTTGTTCATGAATGATACCCCTTTTTACAGTTTTGATGCAAAGAAAACAGACATACAAAGAAGAGCAACAATGGTAATGTCATTTGTTTAGCATTCAATTCAGATGGCAATTTACTTCCCACACAATATTCTAGTCAATAAACCTAATGCTAAGACATTATCTCCACAGCTGTAAATGTAACACAAATTTACATCTATTTTCAAGCTATACCCAGACCAAGTCTTTTCTGGTCTGCTCCCAAAATAGTTTCTTTTTCCATTTTATTTTTTTTAATCTTCCAGTAAAGAGAATATGGCCCATATTTATACAGGCAAACTGGAGTTATTCTGGAGTAAATCAACCGCACCATAGGGGACAAATGAAAATTCCTGTTACATTACTTTGTTCTTTTAACCCTGTGAATGCTAGAGAGGTCTTCAATGCATTGCGAAGCAATGCACTGAAAACCTCACTAGTATTCAAGAGGTTAAAAAGCTTTATTCAAGTGCATGGGAATTTAGGAATTTTTATATGTCTCCTATGGGGCAGCTTGTTTACTCCAAATACCTCACAATGCAGGGTAGACTTCTCTAGCATTCAACAGGTTATCTGTGAGAAATATTTCAATTTACCTTTAAGGAACAGGTGGTTTGCTCTAGAATTGCACATCCTCTGCGGATGAATAAGGCCAAAGGGGCGAGCGTGTTAAATATATGTTACTCAAGGCCCACCCACAACTGAGCATAGCTTGATTTTAATGAAAAAACACTGGGTCACACAGCTGGGCACAAATTTATTTTACTGAACACATACATTGGGTCTTATGTACCCAGGCCTACCGACACAGCTGGACCACTGAGATGTATGTACTCAGGCCTACCCACACAGATGGACATAACTTTATTTTACTGAACATTCAGCTAGGTCATATGTACCGAGGCCCACTCACACAGCTGGGTATAACTTTATTTTACTGAACATTCAATTAGGTCGTATGTACCCAGGCCCACCCACACAGCTGGATCATTGAGTTGTATGTACCGAAGCCTACCCACACAGCTGGACATAACTTTATTTTACTGAACATTCAAGTAGGTTGTATGTACCAGGGCCCACCCACACAACTGGACCACTGAGTTATATGTACTGAGGCCCACCCACACAGCTGGACATAACTTTATTTTACTAAACACTCACTAGTTTGTATGTACCCAGGCCCACCCTCTCAGCTGGACCACTGAGTTTTATGTACCCAGACCTACTCACACAGCTAGACATAACTTTATTTTGCTGAACACAAATTGGGTTATATGTACCCAGGCCAACCCATGCAACTGGGCATAACTTTATTTTACTTAACATACATTAGGTTATATGTACACAGGCCTTCCCACACAGCTGGGCATAACTTTATTTTACTGAACATACATTGGGTTATATGTACCCAGGCCCACCCACAAAGCTGGACAAAACATTATTTTACTGAACACACATTGGGTTATATATCGAGGCCTGCCACACAGCTGGACATAACTTTATTTTACTGAACATTCAACTAAGTTATATGTACCCAGGCCCACCCACACAGCTGGACCATTGTGTTATAGGTACCGATGCCTACCCACACAGCTGGACATAACTTTATTTTACTGAACATTCTACTAGGTCATATGTACCAGGGCCCACCCACACAACTGGACCATTGAGTTATATGTACTGAGGCCCACCCACACAGCTGGACATAACTTTATTTTACTGAACATTCTCTAGTTGTATGTACCCAGGCCTACCCACTCAACTGGTCCATTGAGTTTTATGTACTCAGGCCTACGCACATGGCTGGACATAACTTTATTTTACTGAACATCCAACTAGGTCGTATGTATCGAGGCCCACCAACACATCTGGCCATAACTTTATTTTACTGAACATTCATCTAGGTCGTATGTTGCCAGGCCCACCCACACAGCTGGGCATAACTTTCACACTGGGTAATATGTACAAAAGTGTTGTAAATTTACACCTAGATATTAAAAGTAATAGCACTGAAATTTTAAACAGGTAGTGAATGTTTCTTCAAAAACAGGATTAGCAGCTTTTTTGCAAAATATTTATCATTAAATTTAACAACATTTTTTTTTTTACCCTTTGAATGCCAGCGGGGTACGCAACAAGCCAGTTCAACTTTTACTAGATAGTGAATAGTTATTACTATTCCTGTTGCATTCACTAATAAGAACCTTTTAACCCTTTGAGCGCCAAAGAGGTGTGCAAATGTGTAATGACATGTTGATATACATTGGATATAAAAAAGTCTACACACTCCTGTTAAAATGCCAGGATCTTGTGACGTTGAAGAATGAGACAAAGATAAATCATGTTAGAACTTTTTCCAGCTTTAATGTGACCTATAACGTGAACAATTCAATTGCAAAACAAACTGAAATCGTTGAGGGGGAAAAATAAAAAAAACTCACAATAACCTGGTTGCATAGGTGTGCACACCCTTAAACTAATACTTTGTTGAAACACCTTTTGATTTTATTACAGGAATCAGTCTTTTTGGGTAGGAGTTTATTAGCATGGCACATCTTGACGTGGCAATACTTGCCCACTCTTCTTTGCAAAAGCGCTCCAAATCTGTCAGATTGCGAAGACATCTCCTGTGCACAGCCCTCTTCAGATCACCCCACAGATGTTCAATTGGATTCAGGTCTGGGCTCTGGCTGGGCCATTCCAAAACATTAATCTTCTTCTGGTGAAGCCATGCTTTTGTGGATTTGAATGTTTGCTTTGGGTCGTTGTCGTGCTGAAAGGTGAACCTTCTCTTCATATTCATTCAGCTTTCTAACGAACGCCTGCAGGTTTTGTGCCAAATTTGCCTGGTATTTGGAACTGTTCATAATTCCCTCCACCCTGACAAAGGCCCCGGTTTCAGCTGAGGAAAAACAGCTCCAAAGCATGATGCTACCACCACCATGCTTCACTGTGAGTATGGTGTTCTTTGGGTGATGTGCAGTGTTGTGTTTGTGCCAAACATACCTTTTGGAATTATGGCCAAAAAGTTCAACCTTGGTTTCACCAGACCATAACACATTTTCCCACGTGCTTTTGGGGGACTTGATGTTTGTTATTGCAAACTTAAGCCAGGCTTGGATGTCTTTCTTTTTAAGAAAAGGCTTCCGTATTGGCACCCTACCCCATAGCCCATTCATATGAAGAATACGGGAGATTGTTGTCACATGTAGCACACAGCCAGTACTTGCCAGAAATTCCTGCAGTTCCTTTAATGTTGCAGTAGGCCTCTTGGAAGCATCCCTGACCAGTTTTCTTCTCGTCTTCTCATCAATTTTGTAGGGACGTCCAGTTCTTGGTAATATCTCTGTTGCGCCATATTTTCTCCACTTGATGATGACAGTCTTCAACGTATTCCATGGTATATCTAATGCTTTGGAAATTATTTTGTACCCTTCTCCTGACTGATATCTTTCAACAATGAGATTCCTCTGATGCTTTGGAAGCTCTCTGCGGACCACGGCTTTTGCTCTGAGATGCAACTAAGCAAATGTCAGGAAAATCCTACTAGAACACCTGAACTTTATTTGTGATTAATCGGAGTCACTTTAAATGATGGCACGTGTGTAATGACTTCTATTTAACATGAGATTGAATGTGATTGGTTAATTCTGTACACAGCCACATCCCCAGTTATAAGAGGGTGTGCACACCTATGCAACCAGGTTATTGTGAGTTTTTTTATTTTTCCCTCTCAACAATTTCAGTTTGTTTTGCAATTGAATTGTTCAAGTTATAGGTCACATTACAGCTGGAAAAAGTTCTGATGTGATTTATCTTTGTCTCATTCTTTAACATCACAAGAACCTGGCATTAACAGGGGTGTATAGACTTTTTATATACATTGTATATGCACCACTGATTTTAAACATTAAAGGCTCGGTATGTTTTGTGTCTATCGATGTGAACACGAGGGCCTTCGTAAAAATAAACTGGCTAGACCACTGATATCACAGAACATAATTATTGATACTGCCAGTATAATAAAGGGTAGCAGCAAAGCTACTCAGGTGCTATTCATATAATACATAAATCATTTGCCCTATATCCCCAAGGGTGCAAGGGTAAATAAGACTCCTTCTCCCAAAACACTCAAAGAAGGATTAAGAAATCCTCTTGACATAAGCACATTGGTGTTAACGTACAAGCCATATCATCATAATGCACAGAGAGGGTATCCAGAGAGGTACCCAATGCATTACACTGCAAAGAGATATCCAGAGAGGTATCCAATGCATTGCATTGTAATGCATTGGTTACCTCTTTGGAATTCAAAAGGTTAATATGTTAGATCTCCAATCTCTCCTCATGGCAACAGAGAGTACAAATTCCCATTTTATTTATTAAATTTATTTTAACTACAGCTAACCCTTCCGATGCATGGGAACATAGTGGGGTGGAATGTACAAATCCTCCATTATAGCTCACTGTATTGTGGTTGGACATAGGCAAAAAAAAATAAAAAAATCACAGATTGTATGATTGCTTGAATGCCTATCAATATTCACAGACTTCACCATCGCTGAGATTTTAATGTGAGAAAACCTAGAATGGCATCCTATAGCATGAACAGGAAAATGGGGTCATTTAATCCTGATTTCCACTACCCTTGTTAGAAAATGGTGTTAAACAATTTGCAGACAAAAGGAACACCCCACAACCTCATACCCCAATGCACTGGCCAGCCTACTGGCAACCAAAGGGTATAATTTAACCCTTACAGTGCTTGTTAACCCTTTGAGTTTTACTGAGGGTTACGTCTCAAATTAAAAGCATCACTGACATTTGTGTTTTATATATATATATATATATATATATATATATATATATATATATATATATATATATATACTAGTTGAACAGCCCGTTACACGGGCCACATTGCCTCTGGCAGCCGGTCGCGGGGCAGTCACGCGCGGTAGAGACTGCCCGCGCCACTGCTGATACAGAGCTGGACGCTCCTTTGGAGCACCCAGCTCTGTATCAGCCGCGGCGCGGGCAGTCTGTACTACGCATGACTGCCGCATGCGCAGCAGTGTCTACTGCGCATGTCCGGCGTTACACACAACTTAGCGAATTATTATATAGGATATATATATATATATCCAGTTTGTACACAGCAAGTCTTGCAGAGGAAGGCAAGCTCTGACATTCCCACATCCTCCCACACTACCCACGTTTTGGTGTGTACAGGGTGGATATTTTGTTGTGAAAAAAAGCTTTGTAGAACACATTATGTAGGAGCTGAGCACATTGTGTTGCATTGGTTTTTTTTTTTGCAATAAACAAAAGAAAAAACTCATACATAAATCCCACTCTTCCAGTAACCGAGACGACCCCACTGCAATGCTCCAATCAGAGCTGAGGCACAAGCTGCTGGCCCAGGCAGATTATCACTTCATAACTGACATGATGCAGGTAATCAGGAGCAGCAGTTAGATGCATGCTCGGCAAATGGAGCAACTAACACAGGATACAACAAGTAGAAGAGGAAAATTGCTTGGGTCAGTGGTTGCCAAACCAGTCCTCAAGTATCACTAGCAGACAATGGGGGTTATGAAATAAGGTGTGATAAAGAGGTGATGAAATGGATCTGACATCTCCAGTAATATCACTTCTACAGTTCCTATGTTATTCTATGTAACCAATACACTAAGATCTCTAAAGATGGTGAAATCTTGGTGCATTGGCTCCACAGAATAACATAGGAACTGGAGAAGTTATATCACTGCAAAGCATATTTGTTTGTGCCTTTTGCATGCTGATTTTTGTTCTGATACATTGCCAAACATAGAAGCCAAAGGATGAAGAGGACCAATTTATAATGAGTTTTAGTACCACAATCAAAGCAAAATGTTGGCTGCTGTACTGTGCGCACAGGCAGCTCAATGGCATTTCATAGCAAAGTTGCAATGTAAATCAGATTCTAGATCAGTGGTTCTCAACCCGTGCGCTCAGTGGCTACTAACAGGCCAGGATTTGAGAACTTCCTTTTAAGAGAACAGGTGAGTTAATCAATATGACTGAGTCTCTGATCAACACACTTGTGTTCTAGCAGGGAAATTCCTAACTCCTGGCCTGTTAGTGGCCACTGAGGGCACGGGTTGAGAACCTCTGTTCTAGATAATGAATGCTATGGCATGCTGTTTGCTGGCTGACTGAGGATGATGGTAATGTAGTGCAACTACAACCACAGCACTGCAAGTTACTTACATCTAGAATATAGAAATGTAATTTTTATTATAAAAAAAACACTCATTTTTTTTTATCATATGCTGGACTTTTGCCTTTGAAGACTGATTTACATATGTAATGTTATATATAAAACATGCTTTTTCATAAGTAATCATGTTTTATAAGTAATCATGCTTTATAAGTAATAATACTTTATAAGTTATAATACTTTGTAAGTAATCATGCTTTATAAGTAATAATACTTTGTAAGTAGTCATGCTATATAAGTAATAATACTTTATAAGTAATCATTCTTTATAAGTAATAAGGCGGTAATAATACTTTATAAGTAATAATGCAGTAATAATACTTTATAAGTAATAATACTTTATAAGTAATAATGCAGTAATAATACTGCCCCTATGAATTTTGTTCTTGTGCGTTTGCTCCAGAGATAACATCTTCAGTGAATCCTAGACATCATGAACATGGAAGCTGTTTTTACAAACTGAAGCAGGCCGAGTGCATGAACTTGCTTAACGCTTTAAGGACATGTGCAAAGTATTGCAGTGCAATCAATGTATTGCACACCCAGGTGGTCCTTAACCCTGAGTGCCAGAGGGGTATGCACTCAAAGGGTTAAGATTACTATGTGCAGAGTGCAGAGATTTAGGTAGTGTGGTCTTACTAGCAAATGTCATGTATGTCTCTATGAACACAATATCCATTACTGATTGAAGATGTTGGGAGAGATTCATTAAGTGGTGATAAAGAAGTGATAAAGTGGAGATGACTTCTCCAGTTCATCACTTCTCCAAATCCTATGTTAATCTATTGAGCCTATGCTCTAACATTTCTTCAGCTCTGGAGATCTTATTGCATAGGATCCATACAATAACATAGGAACTGGATAAGTGATATCACTGGAGAAGTCATCTCCACTTTATCATGTCTTTATCAACGCTTAGAGAATCTCCCCCGTTATCTCTTGAACCAAGAAAGAAGGGACAAATTAATATGGGCTGTTAGGATTTTTGTAGTCATAGTAAAGTAAATAGAGGTTCGTAGTAGTATGTGTTAGCTCTCTTCTAATCACACAAAAGTTATTTGTTACAGGTAGAAAAAAACTGCTCACTTTGTTTCCTCAAGAAGGGGGGTTGTTAGCCCTCTTGTTTCTCCCTTTTAGATTTCATTATATGTCATTTTTGTTTTGTTGTGTGTATTGTTAGGCCTCTACATAGGCTTCTGTTATCTATTATTTATCCTTCTTCTTGTAACTATAATTGCATTTTGTGATGCACCTATTGTAATTCTTCAATTTCCTAATACAAATTTCAAAAATTAAAAACAAAACAAAACAAAAAAAAAATCAACAACTTTGATTTTAAAATAATAAATCCATCACGGGATTAGGGTTTCCACCCAGCCAGTATTTTACCGGCAGGACGGTAAAAAATTGGCTTCTGTCCAGTGTTAAGTCTATGGAGGGAATGCCATGGACGGTATTTTTTTGAAGAAAAGGTGGCAACCCTACATGGGATAGAAGCAAAGGAATGCAATGACTTCTGGGTAACTGGAAACCCACTTCTTAGTTTGCCCTTGAAGAGGGATATTCTCTCTAAAGCATCATATAGAAAAGTGAACATCACTTTATCATGTGAACAACCATAGTGAGCACAAAAGGTAAAGATCACTTGCAAAAATAAAAAATACAGGAGCGTAATGTTTAAAAAGAAGTTATTCTTTTCTATATAAGTTGTAAAGGTTTAACACTTTGAGTGCCAGAGGACTATGCAACACATTGCTTTGCAATGCATTGCGTACCCCTCTGGAACTCAAAGGGTTAATTATTTTGATATGACAGTTTCTATGAAGTTTTTCAGCAGATTTACGTGTATCCTTCAGTTCTTTCTTCATGTTGAATCACTGAGGGTTATGTACTAAGGAGGGTGTAGACATCCTTGATATGTCCATCTGTGGGAGACTGCAACTCTCAATATTCCCAACCAGTCAATGGCTGGCAAAAATAGAACACTGTATTTATAAATGTAAGAATGGAGCAATTCAAGAACAAACACACACACACACACCAATATAAGGTGCAATACAATATTGATATTACATAAGCAGAGCTCCCACTATCTAGAGCAGTAGTACTCAAACCTGTCCTCACACAGTTCTAACAGATCAGGACTTCTCTGCTTGGGTACAGGTTGTTTTGATTAATTCGCCTGCTTTTTAGCATATAAACACTCAATTCTTGGCAAGACAAATATCCCTGAGGATAGGGTTGAAAATCACTACTACAGTTTGGATGAGAGATTTGAGACCTCTCTGGACCCAGTCTACTCATAGGAGTGTCACAATAACAAGAGACATATAGACAAAACATTCCTGTGATTAGTGGGTGTAAACAGAAACAATCCCCCTGTGAGCAATCCATTTACCCAATTTTTTTTGTAATAACATCTGATCATTATGGAACTTTCTCATTGAACGGGATTTTTATAATAATAATATTTATCAAAGTTTACTTTAGAGAGTAGTATTGATAGTTACAGTAAGAAACAGCAGGTAACAAAGAACAGTGGTAGTTACAATAAGAAACAGTAGGTAACATGGAACATTGGTAGTTATAGTAAGAAACAAAGGTAACATAGAACATTGGTAGTTACAATACGAAACAGTAGGTAACATAGAACATTGATAGTTACAATACGAAACAGTAGGTAACAGAACATTGGTAGTTACAATAAGAAATAGTAGGTAACATAGAACATTGGTAGGTACAGTAAGAAACAGTAGGTAACATGGAAAATTGGTAGTTACAGTAAGAAACAGTAATAACATAGACCATTGGTGGGTGCAGTAAGAAACAATAGTTAATATAAAACATTGGTGGGTATTATTATTATTATTCTTTATTTATATAGCGCCAACTAATTCCGCAGCGCTGTACAATTGGGGAATAGACATACAGTGGTATTACAGTAAGAAACAGTAGGTAACATAGAACATTGGTACATTAAGAAACAGCAGTTAATATAGAACATTGGTGGGTACAGTAAGAAACAGTAGGCAACATAGAACATTGATGGGTACAATAAGAAAGAGTAGGTAATACAGAACATTGGTGGGTACAGTAAGAAACAGTAGGTAACATAGAAGATTGGTGGGTACAGAAAGAAACAGTAGGTCACATAGATCATTGGTGGGAATAGCAAGCAACAGTAGACAATACATGAAGAATGCATGACACAGTTCGGCATGCCAACAAGACATGGTGAATGAAGGTATTAATAACTGTATGCCGAAATAAGAAGGGGGGCGGCTTATAGTGTCAAGTCTAGCTGGAGGTCTACGGCTTGAAGGTGTGGTGCACATGGATGTCAAATTATCTTGAATTTATTAGTAGTAACACCAGTTATGGCAGTAAATATGATTTAACTGGGCAACTATATCTGCCCATCTAAGAGTACACTGAAGTCAGCTTGCAGCTATATGATGAAAGCAGCAGTACTGACATAGTTAATGAGACTATACTCTTGCTTTGCTAACTTAGCTATGTCTTGATCCCAAGAGTGCCAGCCAAGGGCCAATGATAAAGTATGGTATCCTAAAAGGGGCTTTTAACTGAAGGAGAGCCTAGATAGTCTGCACTGGGATGTATATGTACTTATGACTGGAACTGCATTTATACATACACATTACATCAGACACAATTACTCCATGCTAAAGGATAAGAATTCGCTGTGTGCTGTACCTGGGTTTCATACAGCTGCTCTTAGGCTAAAAATACCCTAAATCAATCTTAAGAACAGTAATTTTAAATTTAAATGGACTAATGATGTTTCACTTGTGGTCATTATTACTCCTGCATATTAACCTTTTAAAGGCCAGAGGGGTGTGCAACTTATTGCTTCATAATAAGTTGCATACCTCTCTGGTCCTTAAGGGTTAAGGTCTGTATAATGCAAATTACCCTACATTAACCTCTTGATGCTAGAGGCATCTCCAACATGAATGACTTTTCAGCAGCTCTTAAAAGGAAGCCTCTACTTAAATGTGCGTATTGCTTAAGAATCAAGGCATCTTACACTACTTTGATGCTTCTCTATAAATCATTTTCAGAGTTTGCAAGGGTTTCCACTAGAACACGAATCAAGGAGTCAGTTCTTAAAATCTGAAAGTTATGGGTAGTTTGTCCTTCCTCAACATTGCTAATTATTACAAAACGTATTGGTGGGATCACATCTTGGCACCAAATAGCAGACTATCCCATATGAGCAGTTGCTTGCTCTGTGTGCCAAGAGAGACCAGCTGCTACTCACGGCAAGGCGCATAGAAGGGCAAAACATACGCTTGGGGTTTGCTGGTGCTCTCTGGCAGAAGAGATGTGCCTGGCAGTTCTGCTCTGGACTGTGCTTGTGGCGGTGTCAGTCTGATATGCATGTGGACATGTCTCCTCTGTGATGCACAAGTGAGCGAAAATACTAAATGGGGCCTAACTACAGAGTATGTCAGAGTATCACTGACTACTTCACAGTTTTTGGCTTGAGAAGGAAATGCTAAATACAGGCAACATAGAAGGACTCTATTGACTATACTGAAATCACAGAGTAGTTATGAACGTTTTGCTAAAATTATAGCTCCAGACACTCTAAAGGAGATCTTCGTTTTCTTAACATATTTATTTTACTTTTCAACCTTCCATCCTAGTGTTTCTACAAGAACCTTTATAATCTGGAGGCAGAAAAGTTTATTCTATTTAGATGATATACATAAGTGGAGGGATGTATCAGTCTCTTAGAGCTTCTCATTTTAAATTAACATGTTCTTGTACCTATTTTAGTGCAAAATCATATTTGTCCATTCCACCAAGAAGCTCCAAAATCCTTCCCTATCCTTATTTTCACGATGAGTTCTCTGTTCCGTCACCAAAAATGTCTGAATAACAAATCAAACATTATGTTACATTTCATTTCTCAGAGACAAAAAACACAGTGTGAATAAGTTTCCTCCCACTTCCTTGTAGTTTTGTTTTATTTCTGTCCTCTGACATTTGCACCCTCCTGATACCCTTCACTGGCTGGTTGCTGTCATTCAGAAGCCAGAAATTACTGTACTTTATACATCTGCTTTTTCAACTATTACTAATTTCTCTTTTGCTCATATGTGTACCTCTACATATCTTCTTCTCAATGGTGGACAGATGTTGTTAAGCTTATTATTTGTTTGAACTGTACATTCTCCTTGTTTTTGTTAAAATGAATAATTTTAATAAAAGGTTAAATAAAAAAAGTCCCGAACCATTTAAATTCAATTCTGTTTTAAAATGGTATATAAGATATGGTAAAGCAAAATTGCCTATCTCTAATATCAAAAGGCAACCTAATGTAAATGTATGTATAGGTGGTATTACACGCTTGACAGACCACATAAAATATGTCCTTCAGCCTCTCTACATTCTCTGCCCCAGTATGTACAAATTGGGGGGTTGCACAAATGCGATTCTGTGCTATAATAGGTCTGGAATCAGTTTTAGTGCTGCACCTGCTCATACTCTTATTTTACTCAACAGAAAAATACCTTCAATTTTTTTTCCATAACAAAAGTTTACTGCTCTTTTAAAACAGTGGGGATTTGAGGCATTTTTATTTGCACTGAATGAAGCAGTTGATCATTCCAGAATCTCTTGAATTTTCTTTTGTGTAAGGCTCCTTAAGACTTCTAAGTTGGCAAATAATTTCTGAAAGCTTGACAAATTGTGCTATTGCTGCAGGTTACACATTATATATGGGTGCTAATGATAATGGAACACTTGTCACTTTAATATATATTTTGAGTCTTTGGTTTGGAATTATATGATTCCACCTTCCAACTTTGACAGACCAGTGTCATAGATCCAAGCTCCTCCCCAACCAATTAAACCTATTGTCTGGCCCTGTGAACCTCCCTATAACATACTCTGTAATGTTTTTTTGATATAAAATTACAAAAATCCTGCTGATTATTAAAAGGGTATGCCCACTGCTCATAGCTGTCTTATTCAATAAATACTACAGTTCAAGCATCTACAAAATATTGAAGCTGTTACTATCACATTAAGTGGAGAGCTATAGCAGTCCCACTTCTCACATGCAATATAGTAACTGTCTGGACATATATGGGACAACTCCTAACAGCTGACTATAAAGAAATAACAGTTTGAATGTAATAACTTCTGAATAAAGCAACTTAAAATAGTGGTAGTGTCCCATATTTAATTGGAAGAAAAAAGTTCTAAAATGTATGTTTTTTTCTATAAAAAAACACGAATGCTTATTTTATATGGACTAACTCAGACTCTGTTTTACTTGGTTTATTACATAACACCATTTTGGTTTTATAATTTCTTTATGGCAATATCAAGATTTATACGGCTGAGGAAAATACTTTATAATTCCTGTAATAATAGCATACACAGTATGTTTTAACCCTTTGAGTGCCAGAGGGGTATGCAACGCATTGCACCTCTCTGGCACTCAAAGGGTTAAGCACATACATACAGTTTATACACATCCACAATTATATTAATTGGAACATCAGGTGAATTTGTTCTTCATATTTTCCCAAACCTTCTGTTCATGAGTCTTATCACAATCCCCTGCTTCTGATTTTCAAAGACCGGAAATAATGTTTCATATACGACTTACAAACGCCTTATTTTATAGAGACGTCTCCAAGTCGCTAGAATCAGAGGGGTTAATATAGAACATAGACTTTTACTGATTGTATTTTAACCCATGGATACACGAGCAGTCTTTATCATGTGTTAAAGGACTCATTAGCATCCAAGTGTTAAATAAATCAACTAGGATGTAATAAATTAATAATAAATATCACTGGTTCATCTATACTCTCATAAAAAAGTAATCAGAGTTAAAGACTCTAGAGAAAAAAAAACCTTCATCAGGACTACAAGACTAGATAAGATATAAGGCCCCTTTCCTATGAGTGACCCCCAACACAGGTATGCTGTGCTGGTGACACTGCCTGTTGTGGAAAGTACAATGCAGGACTATAGAGCCTTTCAAATGTGCAACTCATACAAACACAACAAAGTCCAGTATACTGCATCTTTATGGCTTTCATACAGGAAACCTGTAAAGATTCATCAGAGCAGACTTGACAGACCTGTCACAGGAGCAGTGTGTCAGGTTGTTGTACTAATTGCAACCTCCAATGAAAGGTTGACCCATGTCAACCCATAATATCTGACTGGCACTCATGTGGATCAGACACACCCTCCTGCTTCTGGACTGGTGATGGAACACAGGAGAAAGGTGAATCCACATCATAGGCCAGAGAACTATATAGCAAGGGACTCCTACAATTCTGTCACCCCTGTGAAAAGAGTCTTACAGCAATGAATACAGAACAGGAACATGTAGCCACAAGACATTTTGGAACTCATAATTGTGTAACAAAAAAATAAAAAAAACATTGATTAAATCAAAGCTTTAAACCCACTGAAAGGGGTTAAAACTCCTATTTAAATAATGGGAATTATAGGAATTTAATTTGTCTTCACAATGCAGTTGGTTTGCCACTTGATTGCTTCAGTTCTTTTAAGTACATCAGCCCAATAAAATTATTTTTACTAGTCACTTGCCACTAACCAGATTGCTTTTCCTTACTAGTATAATGAAATTTGCTGCTTTTGTTCCATGGTATTGAAACTTGCAGATAAGTCAGCGTGTTTCTGGATTAATATCATTTTTATCTTGTTGATTATTTTTTGTAATTAGTCTTGCTTTCAGAATTCCTCTTGGATTTATACCAGTTAATTTGATTACAGTGTGTTGCCTAACAAATAATCAATCCTAATGCAGAGTTAATACGGATTAGTGAGTATAGTGTAAAACATAACAATCTCCAGTGAAAATTCTGAATCACACAACACATTCCGTCCTTGTAGTGTTTTATAAGATACAATAATGCATTTTAATTTAAGTATGTATTTGATGTGAGCTTTATTCCACACCATCTACAGAAACAGGGACATCACTATAGGGGGTGCAGATGGTGTAGCTAAGCCAGGACCTAGCATCTAAGGGGCCTCTTTTGCCACAGGGTACAATAGGTTCTACTTATACCTCTGGGAGAATATTTTTGTGTTCTGGAATTTAGTCCCTACACCTGCGTAATATCAATATGCTAACCTATATATGCAAAATTCCCTGCCTTAATGTCTCTTGTGCCAAGGGGAGGACAATGGTGTAGTCTGTGGCTTTTTTGGGGCCTTGTCATAAGCTGTAGTGCATACCATGAAGTACAGCCACTGGCATTAGAGGCTAAAGCCTGTGGGGATGCACTGACAAACTGGTACATTCAACTCAGTACTCACTTATTTTATAAAAAGTTAAAGTACAAATTACCTTCTGACATCATCATTTTGTGGGGGCAATTTTATTTGAAGTGTTACTGGGAAACAATCCCCTAAAATAAAGTGTCTGTTAGGTTGTTTAAAGTGGAACTTTCATCAAAATGAAAGTACCCCCCCAAATCATTATTAACATAGTGCTACACATATAAATACTTTTATTCTGCTGAATAAGACCGGCATTATTGAGAAATACAACGTGTTCGGCAGGCATCAGCGGGCCCCTGCGCAGACATCTTGATGAAAAGGCATCTGTGAGTCTGCGCTGTCCATCCCGGTCTCCTCCAGGATTGGAGAGGGGAGTTCCATTGTACCTTAAGGTACAGGAAGAGACTGACGGCATGCAGAGAGCACCTACAGCAAGATCACTGCTGATGATGCCTGCCAAAAAAGTTTTATTTCTCAATAATGCCAAACTTATTCAGCATAATAAAAGTATTTATATGCCTATCACTATGTTAATAATAATTTTGGGGGCACTTTAATTTTGATGAAAGTTCCAGTTTAACTTATTGGATGCTAAAGACATCCCCAATCATTGCAAAGCCATAAGTTCAAGATGTTTCTATCATTCAAGGATTAACAGTAGAATTTACCTAAGGGTAACTCATGTAGTAGTCAGGTATCTATACTTTCTGAATTTGATCTCTGTTGTAGTCTACTCCTGGTCCTTTGAGTATATGATCTTATGAATTCAGTTGGCCCATTTAACCATTCAGGAACATTGAAGCCCTCTGTTTGTTGTAAAAATGTATGATCTAAAGCTAGACTTCTACTGAGATTATACACAAGCACCTGAAGATACAATCCAAAAAAAAAAAAAAAAAAAAATATATATATATACATACAAATAGATAGAAACTGTGTCAAAGGTTGTAACGGCATACACAAATTATGGGAAGACAACATGTAGAATTGTTCATGCCTATTTAAAGGGGCTGATCGCCTACCAAAGGTTACCAGTAACCTGTACTGGATGACAGAGAAAGCTAGTTTGAGTGGCCTTATCACCTTGAATTTTTATTACAAATTTGAAAACACCATTCAAAACTGCCTATGTGTCATCTTAACCAAACATCTAGCAGATGTATAGTTTAGGAAATATCCACACTTTATTTCTGGGAAAAGTGAAAGTCTCCTTGTGCAGCACAGAGCTTCACAGCATATGAAACTTCACTGAAAGCCTTCGTTAGCATATGTAATGTCACTTTAAAGGCTTAATTAGCATATTATATTTCACTGGTAACAAAATTAGCACGCATTAGAAAACGGTACCATGTATGAATATCCCCTTAACTGTACATTTGCAAGTCTTTTGGCTAACATGACACTTAGGTAGTTTTCAACAAAGTTTTCAAATATCCAAACTTGAATCAAAGTGACAGGTCCACCTTAACTCTTTGAGTGCCAGAGGGGTTTGAAATGAATTGCGGAAATACTTTGTGCACTCCACTTGCACTCAGAGGGTTAAGGATTATATTTTAGGTAAAGATAATATTAATTTATGTAGGCTAGATGTATGTACACAATATTTATACTTATAGCAACTTATTTCATTTTGTAAGATAAATCTCTTTAATCTTTTCTTATAATAAAGATGAACATTCCTCCTACTAAATAAAATTCAATTCCACTAGCTTCTGCAGAATGTGCTATTTAAGTACATGAGAGGTTTACAACATATTGCTTTGTAATAAATTGACTCTTCTCTTTGGCACACACAGTGTTAAACTTTTTTTTACATGTTGCCTCCATTGTGCCACACACACAAAAGTTGAAATCCAAGTGTAAATTGACAGTTTCCCTGACATCTTTCCTTGGGGTCAGTATCTAAGGTACATCATAAGCTGACACTAGGGAATTCTGGGTATTACAACTTTAGTCTCCAGTCTCCAACAGTTGCCATAGCATGGTACTGCATTTATTTGAACATGTTTTCTTTAAACATACGCTAAAACCCACAGAAACAGGGAGAGGTTACAGCAAACACTAAAGATGCCCAGTAGGGGATCGTGCTGACAACTTCAACAGAAGACAGATTAAATGATCTGGACACTTTTGTTATCCTGGTATGTTTTCCGACATACTCTTTTCAGTGAGATATTATTGTAACTTTCATGCAGACCAAGCTGATTCTGTTAAAACGCTGCTCTCAGCTTTACTGTGTATAGTGAAGCATTAGTCAGGAAAATCTTGAGAGTTGCTGGGTCTTAATACAAAAAACAGGTTAATACTGGATGGCTTAATACATTCAGTGCTGAATGGTAATGGAACAGATCAATAAAATGATGTGAAGGTTATTTGCTTCTCAGACAAAGGATCAGAGAGAGAAAGGGAGAGAGACAGAGCAAGAGTGAAAGAAAGAGAACGCAAAACAGAAATATAGTGAGAAAACGGAGGGAGACTGACAGAGAGAAAGGAGAAAGCAATAGCAGGGTGACAGGAGGGAAAGGAAGACTGACGGATAGAATAAGAGGCCGCATGACAATAAGAGAGTCAGTGAGAATACAAATGTGAGAAACAGTGAGAAAGATAGAGAAAAGTCAAATATCGGGATCTATAGTCTATTTCTTGTACTAATTATTGCTATTTTATCTGCTGATGTCCCCATAGATGAGGGAATTTCATTTTAAATATCAAATACTTAGTAGTTTTACGTACATTTAATTTAGATTTTTTAAAGGGTCAAAAAAATTACAAAATGCCCTTTTCCTGTAAATAAATAATCTACATGTTAGATTAGAAAGCTGAATAAATTCCACTCCTACAATACGGCTTTTTTAAAAATAAAATGTTGGCCTGTCACCTTGAATTTTGTTTAAATATCTGTAAACTTAATCTAAAACTGTCTATGTGTCTTGTTAACCAAAAGTCCAGCAGATGAATAGTTTAGGACAGGCGTGCCCAAGTTCAGTCCTCAAGGGCCACCAACGAGCCAGGATATAAGGATTTCCCTGATTAAGCACAGTTGGGCCAATTAAAATGAATGGGCCACTGATTAACTCACTTGGTGGCCCTTGAGGGCTGAACTTGGACAGCCCTGGTTTAGGAGATAGTAACACTTTTATTTCTGGGAAAAGTGAAAGTGAAAGCATCCTGGTGCAGCACAGAACTTCACTAGCATATGAGGCATCACTGAAATCCTCAATTAGCATATTAAATGTTACTGAATAGGCTTAAGTAGCATATGAAATGTCACTGGAATGCATAAACGTCATTGGTCCTGCAACTGGAATATGATACCAAGTATAAATATCTGCTTAATTTAATTTGCAGGTATTTTAGCTAACATGACACATAGGCAGTTTTTAATACATTTATAAAATATGACAACATAAATCAAGGTGACATCCACTTTATACAAAATGTAATGAAGAGTGTAAATGAAAATCACATGAAAAACAATTCATTGCACATCCTTCTAGTCTTTACAAGGTTACATGAGACTGATAAAGGAAGGTCATCAAAGATCCAAACATTGCAGGGCACTTCAATACCATTCAGAACACTGTAGTTTTCATGATGGAAATATGATTTTCAAAACCAATGACACAGAGGAAATCTGAAATTTCAGTATGGTCAAAGGAGATGAACAAACATTCTGACCCTACATTAAAGCGGAACTACCACCCAAGAAGTATATTGCCCCACATAATTGCACATCTGGCGACTAGCTGCTCTGTAGCGCTAGTCGCCAGAATTATTACCTGATTAAAGAGAAATCGCTAGTCTTCCAAGACTGACAGCAGGACGGAGCACGGACATCTTGCCATAGTGACGTCTGAGCGCCTGCGCTATCAGTCCCTTTTGGAGCTGGCCGGCTCCTAGCAACGCCTCCTAGACCTGGCTGGGACTGACAGCGCAGGTGTGCGGATGTCACTATGGCAAGATGTCCGCACTCAGTCCTGCTGTCAGTCTTGAAAGAATAGCGATTTCGTTTTAATCAGATAATAATTCTGGCGACTAGCGCTATAGACATACCTGGGAACTCTCCGGTTTTGCCCCGGAGACTCCGGATTTCAAACTGAATTACCGGGTCTCCGGGGCAATGTGTGAATCACCAGGTGGGCAGAGTTTAAGTAGAAACTCTGCCCACTTGTGCTCCATCCCGCCCAGTTCCTCCCACTCCCCGCCCTCTTACCTCCATTTTGCAGGGTTTCTTTTTTTTTTGGGCCCGCCTCCCGCAACTAAGCCTCGCCCCTTTTATGATGTAAATTGCGTCATTTTCCTCCCCGGTGGGCACTGACAGGGTTACCCTGCCTCAAAAGTTCCCAGGTATGGCTATAGAGCAGCTAGTCGCCAGATGTGCAATTATGTGGGGCAATATACTTATTGGGTGGTAGTTCTGCTTTAAAGCATAAATGATATTCAGATTGATACAAATCCTATTTACTCAAATGCACTATCATTAACCCCTTAAGGACCCATGACGGTCCTGGACCATCATGGGTTGTTATACACTTAAGGACCCATGAAGGTCTTGGACCGTCACAGAATTCCGGGCTCCCTATGCAGCTGTACGCATTCGGGGAGTCAAGAATCTAATCGCATAAAAAAAAAAAAAAGATTTGTGGTCCTTAAGTGACCGCTGCGTGCGTGGCCGGTCCTTAAGAGGTTAATTAGCCTCTTAATGACAACACATTGAGAAGAAAAGACAGTGCACCCCTCTGATAATCAAGAGGTAAATAGGATTTCACAGTATACAGTAAGAGCACATATATAATAATTTGCTAAATGTGTTTGTCAGAAGCAGTCATGCTCAGTAGAGACGGCTGCTCGTGCTGCAGTCATGCGCACTACAGACTGCCCGCGCTGCGGCTGATAATGGAGTGGGGATCCGAATTCAGACAGTAGTCCTCTCTGCGCACAGCTGATAACGGAGCGGGGATCTTAATTCAGACTGTAGTCCTCTATGGCCTGATTTCAGAGCGCCCCGCTCTGTATCAGCCATGGCGTGGGCTGTCTCTACTGTGCATGACTGCACCGCGGCCGTTGCTGGGTGGCACTGTGGCCCGTGTACACGGCCTCTTCAACTAGTTTATAATATTTTGAAACTGAACTCAAAGATTATTTTTGATTAACCTATTTACTAACAATATGTAACTCTGTGGGAAGCCAGAACCGTTAAACCAAATATAAAGCAGGATTTAACTGCTGGAACTAGTCGTAGGAAAGTTCAGATGGACATGTGTATGTATTAACCCCTTGAAGACAAAAGGTTACAATAATAAGTAAATACAAATTGAGTGTTAACTTCTGCTCAATAATACAAGAAGGCATTAATCTGATTCATGTCATATTCCAAAGAAATATAATTAGGGAGAAAATATATGTGGGAAACTGTCTTAAACATAACTAACACTCTTCCCCATGAAAAGAAACCTCCAATGCATTCAATTCACTAAGCATTTAATGTCAGCTAAAGGCGAGCCTTCCCTGGGGAGACTATACATGGAGAAAGAACGGCACTGAAAGAAAATGGAGAGGCATCATGCATAAATGGAGTTAATTGTTTGAGCTCACTGATGTCATACACTGTGTTCCCAGTAAACTTCATTCACTTGGAAATAAGCTCAACCTCCATGAAAGCACAGACATGCAAATGCTGCTGGAGACTAAATCCTCCTTGGTCTAATTCTTAAAGTTAACCCTTTCCTTTACTAGAAGGACAGTAGCCATTTGCAACTAAGAGTTCTGAACAGGTTACCTGGACATTGACACTTATTAATAATAAACCCTCACTTACCTTAACCTGGGAAGAAAATCATAATGGACACTATGAATAAAATCTGCACACACTGGTTCTACAGAATTGATATTTAACTTTTTGAGTGCCACAGGATATGTATTGCATTGCTTTGTAATGTGCTGCTCATCTCTCTGGCATCAAAAGTTTAATTAATTCTGGATATCCTGTTCACAGAGATAGACATCATTCCTTCTGCAGGGCTTCAAGACTCCAACGTCCTCCAACTGAAGTATTCTTAGGAAGCTTTCAAGTGAGTGGTTCTTGAGTCTTGCAGCAAAGAATCATGGGGAGATGCAATAAGGTGTAATAAGAAGGTGATAAAGCAGAAATGATTTTTCCAGTGATATCACTTCTCCAGTTCCTATGTTATTCTATGGAGCCTATGTTCTAAGATTTCTCCATAGGCTCTTTAGAATAACAGGAACTGGAGAAGGAATATCACTAGAGAAGTTATCTCCACGTTACCATCTCTTTATCACGCCTTAGTGCATAACCCCCAGGTCTTCCAGTATGAATCCAGTACTATTAAATATTACTTTTGGGATCTTCTCCACACAGAATGATTTCATAGGATTAGGATTTTCTGTTCACATAAATTTAAAGTGGGTTTATTGGTAGGAGGTGTTAAAAGTTCTTTTAACTCTACATTCATGAAAAAAGCACTTGGTGGACAGTAAGTGGGATTCTATAGCTTTAAATCTGAGGGTCAGAGGGTGTGGACACAGTCCGGGTGCTCCATAGGGGGAATGCACTAATATGATTACACAATAGCACAGGAACTAAAATCAGTTTAATAGAGCTACACATGCCTGTTTGATAACTTATTTATTCCTAAAATAATCTACTTAATGCCACTTACACAAGAGAGGGGAGTGGCACGTTTATATGGATTTTGGGGCATTCTGTTACTCTGAGGATTGCTTAGTGTCATGTACTAAACAATGAGTAAAGAAAATTGGCGTAAGTTTACTCCATTTATCTGCCCATGGTAAAGGGGAGGTGTTCTGTGCTTGCAGGCATTACAGTCTTAAAGAGACAGTAATGTTTAGATATTACGGCAAGGTCAGTTCTTCAACAAACTTTTTTATAATGAAGTGTACCTTTCTAACTGTCCATAACATTGTTGTCTTTGTTTTATTTTATTTTAAAGTGTCCTCCTCCCTCCCCTTTTCCATATGTAATGCTGCCTCCCCTCAGATCTGAAATCCGAGCACTTGACCATACAGATCACAAACAGGAACAATCTTTTCAGTATAGGGAAAACCCCGCCCCCTTGATGAAGGAGGGCAGATTTTTTCTTATGCTGACAGAAGATTGTCCCTCATTGCGATCCATCTGTACCCGCTTGCTGCTCTGAGGAGAGACATTGTGATGTATGGAAAAGAGGCGGGAGGGGGACACTTTAATATAAAATAAAACAAAGAAGACAATGTTATGGATAGTTAGAAAGGTACACTGTGTTTTAAAAAGTTGAAGAATCGACCATGCCTTAATAGCTAAACCTTACTATCCCTTTAACTATGTCAAGCACTAACACTATCCTACACTCTGTCCTTCACTCTAGTGTGTATCCTGAATAGGGTTGTCACCCAGCCGGCAGGCCGGTAAAAAATTGGCTTCTGTCCAATGTTAAGTCTATGGAGGGAATGCCATGGCCGGTATTTTTTTGAAGAAGAGGTAGCAACCCTAATACTGAAGTGCAGCTCAGTCTTATGCAGAAAATATGTTGCACTGGTGGATCTGTAGATTGCCCCCAAGGAGTAAAAGGGAACTATAGAATTTAGTGGCTCTTAATTCCTTTAAAGTAGACCTATTACATTCACAGCTTTTAGCCTAATTAAACATATTTTTTTGGCTTGTGCTTTTTGTTTTCCAAAATGGATAATTGTTTTGGAGATTTTTCAATTTGGTAGCTGGGGTATCTAATCTCAGCAGAGCTTTGATCTTTGACTTGGTCAGATGAAGCTGTATAATTTACTTACATGTCCAAAAAAAAATCACCTATCTCCACATGAAGGGTGGAATAAACTGATAAGGGGGAATAATCATGTAAATCTGTTCAAGATGGAAGCTCCCATTGAAGGAAGGACTTGCAAAAGTTAAAAGAGTAGTATACATTTTTGTGAAAAACTAAGTTATATAACTTTTCCTGCAGAGTAAAACAAGGGCACTCCCACTGATGTCAGCTGTTTTATTCAAATATTATAACACTTCAAATAATCAGGAAGTGAATTTACTGTGCGTTTACTTCTTGAAAGTTCTGACAGGAAGTGACTCATCAGTTTCTATCACATTCTATGGAGTGCAATTTGTCATTGACTTTCCTCTCAAATAGAATGTAACAGAATAAGTAACTGGAATTTGACCATTAGAGGATACTGTTAATGAAAAAAAAAACACCCATGCTTAAACTGTAATAATTCTGGAAATATGCATCTCTCAGCAGTGGAAGTACCTTTATTTTACTCATCAGGAAAAAACAGAAAATATATTTTTTTCCATAACAAATATTTACTGTTTCCTTAATAACACAAAGAAAAATAAATAAATAAATAAATAAATAAATAATGTAAAGTACATTTTTCTATTTTAATTAAAAGGCAAAACTGTTTTTAAAGTGACAGGCCAGGGGGGATATGCACTAAGGTGTGATAAAGAGGTGATAATGTGGAGATGACTTCTCCAGTTTTTATGCTAGTCTATGGATCCTATGCACTAATATTACTCAAGTGAGAGAGATCTTGGTGCATAGGCTCCATAGACTAGCATAGAAACTGGGAAGTGATATCACTGGAGAAGTCATACAGTCTAAATGAGATAACTCATAGAAAAAATCCACACCAATGGTTCCTTAGAATCCCGTAATCATTTTCAGATACTTAAAATAGCAATTGTGGGCTATAAATGACTCTATACCTACAATGCATGAAAAACATTTAAAAAACAGAAATTTGTCCCAGTATCTGAAAAGTGAACTAGATATTTATTTCTTTTTAAAAACTTTAGGATTATTAGTAAGTGGCATATATGAACAAAAAATGTTTATTTTGTTGCCTATTAGCTATTCCCAAATCTATGTCAATGGCAGGTGAGTAAATTGCACTCACACTTTGAGTAGACACATTCACCAGAGCAGTACTCAAGTTTTTTATGCCAATTTCTGTCTGGGATGAATGGGAGAACACCTACATATATACATACAATGAGGGTGATGTACTAAGAAGAACAGGTGCAGAGATTCACTAAGAGGTGATAAAGTGCAGATGACTTCTCCAGTTCCTATGTTATTCTATGGAGCCTATGCACTAAGATTTATTCATCTTTGGAGATCTTTGTGCATAGGTTCTATAGAATAACATAGGAACTGGAGAAGTCATCTCCACTTTATCACCGCTTAGTGAATCTCCCCACTGGAGTAATTCTAGGGCAAAGCAACTGCACTATGGGTGACAAATACATATTTTTATTGCTTTTTAAAACCTTGAATATTACATAGTTTTTTTAACAGTTTGAATGCCAGAGCATTGCACAGAGCTTTGACACTCAAAGGGTTAAACCCCTGAATACTATATCCCTTCACTTTGCAACACGTTGAAGACCTCTCAATCATCCAAATGGTTAAAAGTCCCATTGAAATCAATGGCATTTTTGGGGAAAAATTTGTCCCCTATGGTTGCTCCAGAAACAGCCTCACTGAGTCTGTGAATGTTTTTCTGAAGGTGTATAGAGGGCTGGATTTCCCAATAGGTAGTGTAGGCCACTGCATACCTCCCAACATTTCAAATTCCCAAAGAGGGACACTTGTGCTTTAGGGGGTGTGGCTGGGGGCATGGCTGGTGGGCGGGACATTAGCAATAATTTTTAGGCTATTTAATGACCTATCGATACCTCCTTATGTAACCTAATAAATGACTTACAAACTAATTTATAAACACATATACTGACATTTAAACAAACAATAATGTGATTTTATTGTGGTGGAGCAATGCGATACACTTACATACACACCATGCAATTTGATATCCTAAAAAAGAGGGACATCAGGGTGGGAAAGAGGGACAGAGGGATTTGGTTCCAAAAGAGGGACTGTCCCTCCTAAAGAGGAACACTTGGGAGGTATGCCACTGTCTAGAACTCCTGATTCTGAGAGTTACAGAGTTTTTTCCTCAGTTGTGCTGGCCACACCCACAATCTGAAAAGCAGTGAAAATGGCCCTCCTTCCACCCTGTTAAGATGAGTCTGCAGAGTCGCACTCTATCCAGCCATCATATCTTCAAAGCCAGGGCTTCTATACAGCCTGTTATCACTCTTCTTCTGGATAGCTACTTCTATTTATCTCCTCTCCAGAAGCAGGAAGTGCGGTCAGAGTCTCTGTGTGTTCCAGACCCAGTGTCTTGTCTGCTATGGCTTGCTGGTGAGTTTTTTTGGTCACTGTCCTTTGTTTAATTACAGTTAGAGTAGAGATTATTGTTACTTACTTATTCATATATCAGACCTAGTGCTTGATTCAATTAGGTCCGATGGCTAAAAAAACAACTGACGGCATTTTTTTAAGCACGGTAACCTATTCAATCACCTGTACTATGAAAAAATGGCAGCAAAAAAAAACCTGAAGAGAAGACACAGGGGCCATATGTAGTTTAATATTTATTTACATGTAATTTAACCTTATCTTTTCTTAGCACATTTGGAATTACACAGGATTTATGGGGCTATTTATGCATTCTCTATCTACCTAACCCAGTCATCTGTGTATTGTTTAACCCTTTGAGTGCCAGAGAGGTACTTTGCTCACCCCTCTATCACTCAAGGGATTAAACTATGCACAGATGACAGGGTTATGTTTGGACACAAAATATTTAATATTCTTTTATTTTTTCACTGGCATGACAAAACGGTGACAAAGGAGAGAGAGAGAAGAAAGAAGATACAAGACGAAGATTAGAAATAAGAAGGAGGAAGATAGAACGGACAGTGGATGGTAGGTAAGTGTAACACAGGTGAGCTAACGATCGGTGCTTGAAAGTATCTCAGGCACTGATCGTTATCTTTTTTCCATTGATATTTTTATAATTCACGCTATTTATTTATAGGAACTTACAGCACAAAACAGACATTTGTCCCTTTCTGTGGCCTAATGTCCGTTGTGCTTTCAGCTGGTTAGAACAATTGAATAGCAACTTTCTTTTCTGCTGGTATCCAATTTGGCCCTACTGCGTGTTTTAGGTCAGCTAATTGAATAGAGGCCTTAATCAGATATCAGACATCTGATTACTAATTTTTATTATGTCCTCTACTGCCAAAGTGTCATCTTCCAAAGAGAAGACTTATGTTGAGCCTTCTGCTAACAAGGATGACAAGGCTGCAAAAACTAGACCGTGTGCAGGCTGAGATGCAAAGTTGCTTGTTTCTGATACATCCAAGCTATGGTCCGGCATAGATGCCACCACAATTTACTGATTTTTTTATCTTGGATGAGATCCTCAATGCAGGAAATGTTCACGGCTATACAGAAAGCTGCATACCTAGAAAAAGAGTATGTTTGGAAGATCTTGAAGAGGGTCCATCCAGCAAAATTGAGAACTAAGATAGTCCTAGTATTTGGGATTTAAATTCATTGAAAAAGGAGAAGGAGGATCTTTTAATCCAGTGGATTCCAGTGGACTCTTTCCTCATAGTCATGAGGAAAACTTTGGGCCACAACGACATCCAAAGAGGATTTCATTTGTAGGATTCAGCTTTTCTTGATAGCAAAAAGATTTCTCCTGTCTTTCTGGTTCATCATTCTAAACACATACAAAAATGTGAGGGACTCTGAGGATGAACAGAAAGGATAATGGCTTGTTCTATGGCTAGTCACCACTCAGCAGCATCAAGTTTCAGCTCTGTAGTGCCATTACAGAGGAGAAATTCCATATATCAAAACAAGCTTAATAAACTTTTTAAACAAAATATAACTTATCATACAAGATAATGCCACTTTTTCATTTCCTTACATCTTTCTTTTGTGTATTTTATAGGCAAGGACATCCAAAGGCTGGTGATTTTTTAATACTTCTACCACAGGGAACTGATGCCTAGAATCAAAGAAAGTAACAGTGGTTCTGCAGCTCCAAGCATACTTGTTTTGCCACCAGTTATCCTTTATGAAACTTGTAATGGAACCTCAGAAGTACTAGGTTTTACTTTTGTTTATCCTGTCATTTGGTTATTCTTCATATTTATTATTTATTGTAATATAATAATACTAATGTTTCATTCCACATAGATATATCAGTCCTCCAGAGAATGAAGAACTGGATGTACTTGAGGAGACAGTACCCAGTACACAGCCTGAGAGCAGTGTTTATTCAGAAAATGATTTTCCTGCATCATCATCTTCACTGCTTGTTGAGTCAACATAATGGCCTTCTGTCTTGTGGTACTCAGACGCATCAAGGAGAGCAGGAATGCAAAAGCAATCTGACATAAGTCTTTTGGAGTTACACGATGGCTGTCACACTAGTCCCTTTTTTGAAAAAAGTTCCCAGGGATTGCAAATATGTGTTAACATAAATGCTTTTAAAAATATAGTGGTTACATCATCAATACCACAGAATGTAGATTATCCTTCCTAGTTTTTAACATAACTCTCTGTTTCTCCTGCCTTGTCAAGTTCCTAGTCACACTCATAACATCAAGGGTAATCATCAACCATCTTTGTACCCACCAAATCCAAACAGCTTTATTTCATTCTATGCATACTTCTCAACAGCCACAGTATCAGCCACCTATGTTCCCATAAACTAGTTCAATTATTGACAGGCCATATCATCCACCTCCAAGGACACAACCCAGACTACCCACTATTATGAACCCAATTATACATAACTGACACCACCCAGACACATTCACTATCAAGAACTCAGTCACACATAGCCTAGACCAACCAGTCACATTCAGTTTCAACAGTCTCAGGCACACACTTGGACAAAGATAAACCCACCAAACCATATTCATACGTGAAAACCCTACAATCACTCCTTATTCATGCGTTCCATATGAAGAATAATTCTTTGCCAACATTCAACATACATGCTTTCACAGATATCAAGATCATGATGACAGTTATGACAATGACAGAAAGACTCAACTGTGATGCAATTTGTCATTTTAAGGCACACACAGTCATTTTTGAAATCATTCATGTCATTTAATGAATTATATTCCATGCACTAACTTAATCCATCTCTTCTTTATAGCAGCATATTGTTTTCTTTTCTATTTTTTTTAAAGTACGTTACAGTTTCCTTAAAGAAACATCACGTTCCACTATATGTGAAGAATATGTGGTTTGGCAATAAGAATCAATTCCTTCTACATTTGTTCAACAGAGATTGCTTGTAATAAAGATTGTATATCAGGGACACTGTCAAACGCCATGTTTAAGTTATACATCTATATTAAAGTTAATTTCTTTTAAATAAATAGGGCAACAATCGTGTCATACTATAGTTTTATTGAAAATACAGTTGTATGTGGGCTCATGTTCCATAGTTCATCAGTATTAAAAGGTGTATTATTATAAATATCGCTATCAATTTTTAATTGGTTGAAGGGTCATAAAGAAGGGGGTTCCTGCAGGATACAACTGATGTATTATTTCATTGTATAACTCTAAGGTACACAACATATGGCAAGGTTAACGGGCACTGGCTGTTAATGAATGCAACTCCCATCGTTCACAAACATCCAGTAGACAGAGTGCCCACGATTGGCTTTCACTGGCATAGATGAGATGTGACAAAATCTATATTATCCTTTCTGTACATCTGGAAAGTAATGTGACCTTATTTTGTTGCAGTGATTTGTTTTCTTTCGCACCTTTGTACTGTTTAACAATTACATATGAACGTTAAAGTATACTGAACATGTAACATCTGCTGTATGCAAATGGTGTAAATTGCAATAACCTGTGAGTGAACACATTTTGAGTTCTAATGACTAATCAATATGACATAAAAACAAAATTTGAATGATGCAGACAAATGTTTATTTTAATAGAATCTGGCATATTTATATATTCTCATATTGCTTAACAATATCACCACTTGGTGAGATAAAACAATCAGGAAAGTGGTCACAGACCTCATTCTCTATACAGGGTCCAGCTCCACAAGCTCACTCTGGCATTGGATCATGACGTTTGTCTTCAAATTGAAACCCATATCTCAGCCTTATAAGGTTGAGGAGAACATTTTCAGCTTTTATTCAATTACTAGTTGAAGAGCCAGTTACAAGGGCCACAGTGCCACTGCCAGCTGGTCGCAGGGCAGTCATGTGCAGTAGAGACTGCCCGTGCCGTGGCTGATACAGAGCTGGATGCTCCGAAGAAGCATCCAGCTCTGTATCAGCCACAGTTCGGGCAGTCTCTACTGTGCATGACTTCGTTGTTACACACTTTTTAGCAAATTATATATCACCAACTTGTTTTATTTCAGTTGTGCAGTGGAAAACTTGCCATTTGCTGGCCAGTATTCTAAAGGCACATTCCAACCTTGTCTATACACTATGTCTGTATTTTCGTAAAAAACAAACACTTCCCCAGCCACAAACATGTGTGGCATAGGTAGCATACTGCCAGCTAGAAGTTTTCTGGGTGGTAGATGTAATGCCTCTGCCAGTCTCTTTTTTTTTCAAGGTTTGAATTTCTAATTTTGTTTGAATCTGCATAACATCCATATAGGCACCAACATATATGGCAATTAAGCCATATTTGCTTTCAGAAAGAGCCAGCAGAACTACAGAAAAATATTTTCTATAAGTGAAAACTTTAAAACCAAACAGGGGTAATAACTGAATTCGGATATGTTTGTCATTCATTGCTCCAATGCAATTTGGAAAATCATTGCGGGAGAAATACTCAGCAATGATCTTTTATCAAGTATCAACAGTTGGTTCAGCCATTATATGGTCTATAATTACCCTTGCATATTTCCTTCACAATGCCATTGTTGGTCGATTTAGAATTGCGAAATTGGTAAAGCAAAGATGCAAAGGAATGGCCGTGGCAAGGAACCTGCAAATGAAAATACATCCATAACCATCACAGTTACAGCGCTAAAACCACACAACCTCTCTGTATGTCCATGCTTGCAGTGCTCTCATGGACAAATCATATGAACCATATGAATAGTCAACCCATATTGGCAAATGCAAGGATACAAACAAACCATACCGCCAAGTGAATATGTACATCCACAGAGAGGCTATATGGCACAAATAACAGTAGCAACTGCACCATGGGGATAACAAGTCCAATTGATTACAGGTGACACAGGTCAGTTGTACAGGAGCCTATAACTTCACCTGTACTGAAGCATGGAGATCCAAGGCATGGACTGTTACCTGTGGAGAAGGTAGGGTCTAGTCTGCAAAGCAGTCAGTTGTTAGCTACTGTAGGTTTTCGATGCCCCAAATACTTCAGGGGATAGTAATACTTAAATATCCCCCATCTTGTAGCCCTTCAAAAACTGAGTAAGCGGATACCTCTCAAACCATAAAGGAGATACCGCTAGGCTCATTTTACTCAGTTTTTGAAGGGCTACAAGATGGGGCATAGTAATTTTTAAGTATTACTATCCCTTTAAGGGATGGGCAACCTTTGGCCAAAAGCTGTAACACAACTCCCTTGTGGGAAATTGTAGTCCTGATCAGCTGGAGGGCCTTAGGTTGGCCATACCAGATATACATGCTGAAAAATATACACACATACACTCACACCAAATAAATATGCATGTCATACCCTAGACAGATAGAAATACATTCTTCTGGAACGATGGCCCTCCACATGTTTGTGTCCTCCTTGGATATGAAAGAAGCAACTAGATGGAGAAGTTCATCAAATATGCTAATAGACATATGACAACAATTTAAACAATTGGCAGGGAACATGCAGAACTCTCCAAATAATAGTTGGAACTGCCCTTTGAAGTTTATTGGATGAACTGAATGCTTCCTAGCTATTTGACTCCTACTTCTTTTATTGACTAATAAGCCAGGAAGCAAATAAAAAACAAACAAACACCTGATTCAAGGGGTTAAAAGACTCATTTACATCAGTGGGGATTTTTATTTCTCCCCTATGGTGTATATGGTTTGCCCCAGAATTATTATCACATGGGTGACTGAAATAGCACCGTGATTCAGAGTCATTAAAACCACCCATTAGGTGAGTGCTACTCATCTCACATAGGTCACTGGAGGTTACAAAGGACATCACAACCTCCACTGTCATTGTGTTAATGCTGATACATTTTGGCTGAATGCAATGAAGTTGGAGCATGCTGCAACAGCTTGTGTCATGCATTGTGCAAGCTTTACATTAATGGGAAATGTGAACAGAACCATAAACAAGAATTGTGTGTGTGTGTGTGTGTGTGTGTGTGTGTGTGTGTGTCTGTGTATGTACATTGTCCTGGTCTCTGTCTCTTCTACCCTAGGAGACCAACTCTGTGGTTGACTCAAATCATTCACTTCTCTCTAACAAAATGGAAACCCATCTGAATGTACCTTGTGATTTACTTGTTCCACTTTTCTCTCTAGATTGTGTGCTCTCGCAAGCAGGGCCTTCTTCACTGTTTGTATCCATCTGCTAAGTGTGTTGTGTTTGTAATGAGTTTGTAATTATATCCCTAATATGGTATGGACTATGCTAGCACTATATATATATATATATATATATATATATATATATATATATATATATATATCCAATGATATGCACTCACTGTTAAATCTGCATTTGCCTGGGTGCAGTCCTCCGCGTCAATAATAATATACATCCAATATTGAGAAAACACTCACAGGTCTTTCTTCAGGTGAAACCAGGTGCAAGTTTATTCATCAACGTTTTGGCCTCACTTTAGGCCTTTATCAAGCATCTTGATAAAGGCCTAAAGTGAGGCTGAAACATTGCTGAATAAACTTGCACCTGGTTTCACCTGAAGAAAGACTGTGTTTTCTCAATATTGGACGTATATATATATATATATTTATATATATATCACATACAATTTTGCTTTAACTGACAAATTTGTTTTGTGATAGATTATTCAAAATAAATAGAACAATCTTAGAAAATTGCTGGGCTGGTTTTATAAGACATTACTTTTATCCTGAAAAATGAAAAGAAAGATAGAGGACAAACAAAATGCTACATTCCTTTTTGGGGGATGGGTGGATCCTCACAAGGGATTGTATTGCCTAGTTTCTTGAGCAACTGAAATGCCAACTAGTGGAACACAAATAAATATCAGCATCACCACCACATTTTGCTCTTTGTCAGTTCCATCAGCTGCCGCATTCACAAGCAGGGACAGCCACAGGTATATTCATCTACTAGCAGGACAACAGAAGATTACACGCTACAGAGGGGAAGAAGAATACTTGGGTGGGGGAGATGGGATAACCACTAGTATAATTGAATAGCTAATATGGTTTAATTTACTGGAAGGTTCCCTCAGGGGATGTTATAGTTAATATAGGATTTTTTTATTATACAGAAGCTATCTTCGTCTCTGCGGTGAGCTGTTACTGGATATCAGCTGCAGCCTTTGCCGCAGTGTGTGAGTGTGTGTGTGTGTGTGTGCCTGGATCGGCCCCTCCCAAAGCAATAATCTCTTACAGTGATGAATGGGTATGTACAACCACCCTATCAGCCATCCAATGTCAATTTATTCTTCTCTGAGCCTACTCTGTGCTCATTTGATTAGCATTACTGACACTGAGAGAGGATCTTTTCTACCCTCCCCCGTTACTTCATTAAAAAGACTTTTGTTGGTTGCATGCATACTATACAATGTAGATTCTGAAAAGGATAACTGCTATCCAGTGTATTAATCCTTTCCCGGTCTTCTTATACATAGCAGAATGTGGAAGGAACCATGCAATTTGTAATAAGGGTAATATGGCACAAGCTACCGCCTAAACACTTTAATCCTTTTTGTGCTAAAAGCAATTGGAACAATTCTGTACGTACCAAATCTAAAAGCTATGCACTGGAACCTCACTAGTATGCAAGGGGTTAAAAGCTCCATTCAAGTCAATGGGAAATTTCATTTGTCCTATATGATCTGCTGAAGATTTTTTTTTACTTCTTCTAAGTATAGGGGTAATTAATAGTTGGACCTCCAGATGTTAGGGACTACAGCTCCCATCATCCCCAAACATGATGGGATCTGTAGTCCCCAATAACTGACTGTCCTGTTTAAGCATACGAGTCTCTGTGAATGGGGCCTGTTCTGTACTAGATTTTTAACTAGACTTAATCTTTGCAGTGGTGCCACTCAAACACTGTTTTACAAGTTGTTTTGACATTTGTAACATCTTTATTAGTCAAACCGCTGAACAGACATGACAAAAAGTCATCCATAAAACAATACTTAATTTACATTGTAGCATAAATATATACATACTCCAAGGTAGACACGCTCACAGTGAAGTGGGTGGGAATTAAATGCCTTTTGCTTCCATTTTGTTTGTTTGCATATTTTATAGAAAAAAAAGCTCTATTTCATTAAATTATATATACATTCTAGTGAATAGTGCATGATGTTGAATGTTCAATTGGACGCGCCATGTATGTCCGGGACCCCCTGGACCGCTACAGAGAAAATCTCCGCTCCTATGAATCTCGCTGCAGCGATTTCACAGGAGTAGGCAGGAGGGGTTCACCCTCTGCCCGTTCCTGAGAACATCGCCTCCCCTGATTCCTGCATGTGGTAGGTAGGAGAGGACAGCGAGCTACAAACAGTTTGATTTACTTATATATATATATTTTTATAAAACATTTGCATTTTTATTTTTAGATTTTCTTTATGGGTCAAGGTAACCAGAGTGGATAGGAATAAGGGAAGACTAGATGAAACAATTGGTTCTTGTTTGCTGCTAAATTCTATGTACCTTATATTTAAACTAAAGTGGATCAATTATGAGGCTTCATATGCTTTATATGGGGCTTTTATCCCTTTGAAAGCTAGACAGGTCTCCAACGCATTGCTTAAAGTGGATATATCACCTATGCACAACATCCTCTAAATAGTTAGGTGACACATCCAATAGCATTAAAACGTTATTATTATTTGTTTTTAAGCTTAAATGTGACTTATAAAAGTCTGGGCTGCAGCCACTTCCGTATAGACTGCAGCCCAACGCTCTGCCTCTGCTCTCCTCCTTCCTCCGATGACAGAGGCTTCTGTCAGTAAGCTGGAGCGCTCTCATTGGCTAGATATCGATCTCTGCCAATAAGACCGCTCCAGTTTACTGACAGAAGCCTCTGTCATCAGAGGAGGGAGGGGAGCAGAGGCAGAGCTCTGTAACCATGGAGAACCGCAGAGAACTGCAGTTACCCGGAAGTGGCTGCAGCAGATAATTTTGTAAGTTAGTTTTAAACCAAATTGAAGCTTAAAAAAAATAATAACGTTTTAATGCTATTGGATGTATCGCCTAACTATTTAGGGGATGTTGTGCATAAGTGATACATCCACTTTAAAGACCTATTTAAATGAATGAGAATTTAGGTAATTTTTATTTGCCCCTATCGTGCAATTGGACTTCTCCAGAATTGCTCTACCTTGTCTTGATACATAAATCCTTATGTTTCAATGAACCAAGATAACATAAGATAATACAAAATATGGGTATCTTAGCACACACCTTCTCCTTATTACACACAAACACACACACAAACCTACCTCCTAATGGAGCATACAAACCTGTAATACAGAAAAACAGATGCAAACTTGCAAACTGTTCTTGCATACTGAATATATACAAACTGATTTCTGAACATAGAAAAGTAGTGATGAGATAATCTGACCAAAGTATAACTAAGAATTGGATTATGAAGCATTTACTGTACTTAGTGTACGACTATCATTAGTGTAGCAACATAAACTAAAGTCTAGATTGTAAACATAATTACTTAAAATGTGAAGAAATCTAGTATAGGCCTAAGTGACCTTTCTCTCACCAGCTGTGACCTTTGGCTGATCAGCTAAGCTTGGCTCACTTGCTAGTATTGGACTACAACTCCCATCATCCTCAGCTGGGTATTGGTCAGCTGAGCATGACAGTAATTGTAGTCTAACAACAGCTGGTGAATCAAAGTTTACCTAGAACTGATATAGTTCAACACTTGCTAAATCTTCTGTTCGCTGCCAAAGTCATTTAAAGGGATAGAAATGTTTAAAAATAAAAGCATCTCCAATTAATCTTCATAGTATTTGGGCCATGAAGAGTGTTATTTTAATACTGTCAGAGTTTAGTTCAAGAGTAATTGAATGATAAAGTATCCCCCTCCCGTCCCTTTTACTGATATAACACTGCTCGCCTCAGAACAGAAAGGTGGTGTCCAGATAGCTTGCACAGAGGGACAATCTTCAATTAGCCTAAGGGAAACACCTGAAAAACCTGTCAAGGGTGGCAGGGTTTTCATTGTTCTCACAGTAAGAAGATTGTCCCTTGCTATAATCTGCCTGGTCTTAAGACCAGATTCCACATCTCAGGGGAGGCGGTTTACACTAGGTAAAAGGGGCAGGAGGGAGATACTTAATCATTCAATTACTCTTGAACTACAACTCTGACAGTACTGAAATAACATTCTCCATGGCCCAAATACTATGAAGATTAATTGGAGCTGCTTTTAGTTTGAAACATTACTATCCCTTTAAATATAACTCAACAAAAAACTTAGTTACAATTTGATGAACAGTCACAGCAACATCAGAATCTGATAAAAGAAGCATATTTTTACATGCAGCTAAAGCAGAAATGTATCCATAAATACGTTTGCATGGTAATCGCAATCACAGCTACTGACAAGTTAAAATCATTATATAATTGCATGATAATTTTATGATGCCATTTCCACCTGTAAGCTTGCATTTTTGAAAAGGTAACATGTCAACAGCACCAATATGGTTTGGGGAATATGTGATAAGTGGATGTAGGTATTGATCTGTTGAGATTTGCATTCAGGCCTTATTATTTAAATGTGTATATTGTTATTTTGGAGTAATAGACCTCACAGTATATCCTAATTTCAGTATAAATTGCTTTATATGGACTTTAACATCATGGATGTTAATGGCATCTCCAATGCATTGCCCTGCAGTATATTGGAGGTATCACTAGCATTCAAGGATTCAGATACAGGCCATGTTAATATTTCATTTTGTGTGCCTTACAGAATGTACGGACCAGGAATAGAGTATAGCAAATTATATGATGATTTGTTATGTGCTACCAAGTAATATCACTCCCACTGACTTCCATTTTGAGTATCAGTGCCTGCACATGCTCGTATCTAGTCATTTGCTTGTGCGCATGCGTATACAGGAGCTAATCACATAACAACACAGAACCTGGGAGGAATGATTTCATAACAGGCAATATGCAGTATTTTCCTGGGACAGTACCATAATGTAAACTACACCTGCTTATATTAATACAGTAATTTAAACAGATACTGAATGCATAAGATATGAAAAATCAATACTCATCACTGACTAACCAATCAAAGATAAAATGCAAAAAAATCTTCAAAATGTATACAGTGATACTTTGACATACAGAAAGCAGATTTCACAAGGTGATACACAGACTTTAGGTTCTGAAACCAAAAACCTTCTCATCCCAGTAAGAATGGATCCTTGCCTTATATAAAGCCTTTGAGTGCAAGAGGATGCGTACAATGAAAAATGTGATGCATACTTCTCTGGCATTCAAAGAGTTAAACTGTCTTACAGCTTTCTACAACAAATTTAGCATATTAGTAGTACTTTAAATATTGGACTTTTTTTTAGTAACTTTTTTCACTAAAATAAATTATATGAATAATGAGCAAGTGTAGAAATTGTGAGGGTTCCAACCAAGTAAAGATCACATAATGTCTCCTTGTCATCCATTTTAGGGCCCTAAATATCTCTAGTGTTTGTCCCTCACAATAATGTAAACTAGAGGTGGGAGAATTTACCATGCATATTTTTTTTCCAGACACACTTTTGCCCAACGCACCCGAAAAGTCTGGGTTTTGGCAAACTGTTTCGGAATAAACCATGGAGGGAGAGAAACCAACAAGTGTAAAACACCTGGATCACAAAATATGTTTTGAGGCGTAATAAATCACTATCAGTTAATATATAATAATACTGGGATGAACTAGGGCCCACCTATCTTTCCTTATACCTGTGAGTGTCACAGGGGTGCCCAACGCATTGCTTCCATTGAACACCTCTCTGGCACTCAATGAGTTACATTTTTTGCCAATATTTGTATTCACTGTCACATATAAATACAGTACTTTTTTTGGTCTTCCTGTCCTAACGTACAGCTCTGTATAATTTGCAGATACATTATGAATAAATGATCATAGAATCATAAGGCAGCATAAAGAATTTAGTAATTTAACACCCAGAGGCAGACTGCTCATTCAATCTCTAGAGAGCATCAAAAACATTATGGTAAAATGATATAGTTTATAATGCAGAAAATATCATTATCTATATTACATGAAACTAAACATTTGGCATTCCACCATTCCAAGGCCCAGTTATGGTTTTATAAACCTTTAGGTAGAGCAGCATCATAGAGAAAGAAGGTTAAATCGGTGAAGAGAAGCGGTCCAGCTAGTCTGAAAGGCTTTGGTACCTAGAGGAAACAGTCGCCATGGAGATAAAACCTGCCACAGAAAACTGATTCTCTTAGTTCTCTGCTTTGCTGTAAGGCAATGGGAGGTTTGTTAAAGGCCTTTCATGATACAGAACATTCTAGACAATCATGAGTATAGCAAAATGACTTCATTGTTTCACACATATGTATTAAGGGCAGCTATTAGAGAGATGGACCCTCTATCTTTATCTCTTGACCATCTGGGACAGGAGTGGCAAGGGAGGAGCAACAACACTTATTTAAAAAAACGTCTCTCGTGTGCATGTCAACCCAACGCCCTTCTGTCACGCCATCCTCTATATTCTGATTTCATCTTGAATGCAATTTATAAGATAACTGTTTGTGGCTGTAAATTAGTTTTTCATAAACAATTGAACGACTCAGACATATCACATAATCCCCCTTGGTGCAAGAGATGTCTCTAGCTCATTGCTTCGCAATGCGCTGAAGACATCTCTACATCCAAGGCTTTATCAATGCTTTCCATATCCCTCTGGAACTCAAAGGGTGAAACAATGCTACAGCACAAATCAAATGACTAACACTGACTGTCTCTCACTTGTTGTGTGTACAATAGTAATGAAGAAAGCTGAGAGGGGATTATAAACTGGTGTTAGGAAAATCATAAATGTACATATTTCTGCCTTCTAAGGCTGCCTTCTACAGAATTTCCATCTCAGATTCCAGCTGGATGGAAACACCCAGACATAACATTCGCATGAGCAAGGGAGAGCTACAATTAATCTGTTTTTAGCGCAAGGCTTCTTAAAAGCAGGCAGCAGCTAATCTGAGCTTTGCAGTTACATTAACAGCTCGTATTCTTCTGTATGACAATGACAAAGCCCTGATTCTCAGGGTTTCATTTTTAAGTAATATTTCAGAAAAAAGCCCAACATAAATCTGTAACTACAATGTGTTTAGAAATATTGGAAAGAAACCATATTTTAAACATACCATTCTGTATGAGGAGTCCCAAAGAAGTGGCAACCACTGCTTGATATGCCGGGAAAGCTGAACACTGAGTCTTGAGATGTGAATAGTGAGTAAAATAGGGGAAAGAAAAAAAAAAAACACACACAAGGAGAGGACAGAGATGCAGTGATACAATCGTATACAAGAGCCAGCAGAGAGCAGCTGCTCTGTGAAAGCAAAAGCAGGGAGGGGCAGCACAGCCTCTCTCTGACACCCACTCCACAATGCACCAGGCAGACTTAACCCCCACTCTGCCTCACTCATCAAAGCCCATTAACATTTTTTCCCAAGTTGGCAGAATAATTTTAGTTCTGAAAGTGTTAACTACAATAGAACTGTACAAAATAAAAAAACAAATAAACAACAAAAAAAAATAACATTGAATAATGTATAGTTAACCCTCTGAGTGCAAAGCAATGCATTCCGTACCCCTCTGGCACTCAAAGGGTTACAGAAATCCCAGTATATTAAAGAGTGGTCCAGATCTGTGGTTTCCTTTTAAAGAGGAACTACCACCGCACAACACCTTTAGCTTAATTAAGTCCCCATCTGCCAACTAGCTGCTTAGTAGCGCTAGTCGCCAGAATTATTACCTTATTTAATAGGGTGACAGCCAAGACGGAGCGCAGACATGTTGCCATAGTGACATCCGCGAGCCTGCGCTGTCAGTCCCAGTAGGGTCTAGGAGGCGTTGCTAGGAGCCGGCCGGCTCCAAAAGGGACTGACAGCGCAGGCACACGGACGTCACTATGGCAAGATGTCCGCCCTCCATCCTGCTGTCAGCTATGGAAGAAAGCATAAATCTATTAAATAAGGTAATAATTCTGGCGACTAGCGCTACTAAGCAGCTAGTCGCCAAATGGAGACTTAATTAAGCTAAAGATGTTGTGCAGTGGTAGTTCCACTTTAACTCTTTGCATGCCAGAGGGCACCGAGAAGGTTAAGATTACTGTAAAAATATATGTTCTATACAAAGTTACAATCTGTCTGAAAATTATTATATGTGTTGTGAATTTTGTATTAACAGATATAAGTAGAAAATAATCAAGCGTCATGTATAGGGGCATATGTATAAAGACAAAAATTGAGCCATTCTGGGGCAAACCAACTGCACCATAGGGGATAAATACAAATTCACGTTACTTAAAAGGGGGTTTTAAACCCTTGAATGCACAAAAGATCTCAAATGTATTGCTTCGCAAAGTATTGGAGACTTCTCCAACATTCCCCTTTAAATCAGTGGAGGTTTTTATTTGTCCCCTATGGTGCATTTGGTTTGCCCCAGAATTGCTTCACTTTTGTCTTTATCCATATGCCTCATTGACACTAGACTACTTTATTAACCCTTTCAGTGCCAGAAGGGTACGCAAGACAGTGCTTTGCGTACCCCTCTGGCACTCAAAGGGTTAATTACTAGTGAAAAACCTGTGTATATGGGCCAAGGTCCGGGTAATGGTAAGAGGCTGCTACCGTACTGCTCCACGCGAGCGCCCAGCTCTGTATCCACCGCGGTGCGGGCAGTCTCTACTGCGCATGACTGCCGCACGCGCAGCAGTGTCTACTGCGCATGTCGGGCGTTACACACGATTTAGCAAATTATTATATAGGATGATCGATTGTATCTGATGGTCCACTTTTAAAAGATAACATTTTAAATATTGTGTGGCTGCACACCGCACTAAACATGTCGCCTGGATATAAGCATGAGATTCTCATGTCGCCCAGTTAAATGCCACAGCATTGCCCGCATTGTACTTGATTATATTTATTTTTACTTCAATCCTCAATCTAATACATCTGTACTCTCACCCCTTCTGGTAGCCAAGAAGTAAAAAGGAGGGCCATTTAATCGTAAATACTGCTAACTATGAACTATGCTAAACTGGGACTACTCAAATTCCCAAGCGCTTAATGCCCGCATACCTTAGCAAAGCTATCTCTCTGGTTGTCTCTCCTGGGCTGAGGATCCTGCACCCAGCCTCCCCTTCCACGCACCGAGGAGATCGGGTAGTTTCTGAGCCCCTGACAATGGGATCCATCTGTGGGAGGAGGCTGCACCAGAGCAGGAGAGACAGCTATGCTGGGGACCACATCTCCACTGCTTCCCCAGCAAAGCCTCCTGCCGCGGATAGATCCCATTTTTATGGGCTCAGAAGCTACCCGACCTCCTCGGTGTGTGGAAGGGGAGGCTAGGCGTGGGATCCTCAATCCAGGAGAGACAGCCAGAGAGACAGTTATACTAAGGTATGAGGGCATTAAGCACTTAGGAATTTGAGAAGTCTCAATTTAGCATAGTTCATTTTAATATTTACGATTATTATTATGATTACGATTGTTAATTTGTCATTCTGTTATACACTTCAAAGCAGCTAAACGCCATGCATATTTGGGAGAGAGAGCCGGGGCAGTGCTGTACACACAAAGGGTTAATACCCAAGCGAAGTTTAAAGAGGTGACATGAGAACCTCATGCTTTTATGCAGGGCGAGATTCTCATATCGACATTTTTAACAAGGCGACATGATTAATGCGGATGCTAGCCACACAATATTTTACATGCTACTTTTTTAAAGGATACCGTGTCTGATTAACTGACATACAGAGACACGTGCCAGTCAATAAATCATGCTAAGAAAGGACTTCCCATGCATCAAGTCCTACTGTATTTGACTGCATGTGTATTGTGCATGATGGGGGAATGTTCCAATCCACCAGTGCAGCTCAGGTTCTGTGCTAAGATGTTGGCATGAAAATCATGCGCCAGGATATGTATTAGAGAAGGTCGCTAAAACCTGCCCTCAGGATCTCCTCACACGAACACAGGAGAATCAGTCAGTGACTCAGTCATTCTGAAGAATCTGCCAGAGTTAACAACATTCACTTGTGTTTAACTGATGAGAACCTGAAAACATGCCAGCACATACTCCACAGTCATTTAGATGCCCATTCAGAAGGTAACACAAGTAAGCCCTGAATAGCTCCCCTATAACATGCACAACAAAAATGAGTAATTTTACATATGTTTCCTCTGAGTCTTGTTAGTACATAACAAGACATAACGCTCATAAGAACGGAATGCTCTGCAACTCTCAAGCACTTGCACACGCCTCTCACCTTGATACATAAAAGAGAGCATTTTTATTGTGAATAACATAGTAAATTTGCATTAGATTAGAGCACAGCTAAAATTGGTCCCAGAGCCTATTTTAGAGCAGAATCTTATTAGTAATATACCCTGCCCCCCTCGGTCTGCATGAATTTCAAGTTAAATGTCTTGTTGCTATGGCAACATTGCAAAATGTTGCTTTCAGTTTCTCTTACTCTGATGATGTTAGAGGATCAAATCCAACATAAGCTATGTTCACATTGGTGACTTGGCTGCACTTGGTTTTGCTCATGCCAAGCTACCATTGCTTACTGGCATATGATGTCCTGCATTTGTGGTGGCCTGGGGTTGTTAGGTGTTGCTGGCCCTTTAAGGTGTCACGTGGTTGGCAGTTCACTATGGCCGAGGGATGTAATGGGCCCAATCCCAGGTGGCATCCACATATGTGTGTGTCCCGATTACCCGCCCCCACGTAGGTACCTGTAGCAATGAGTACTCCAGACGCCCAGTCTCGGGGGTAACCGTTGCTCTTTATTGGCAGGACACAGGAAATCCAGATCACAGTAGTGGTAAATGATGAAGCTGGTGGTGAGTGGTCTTCTGAAGCAGGTGAATGGAGTTTTACAGAGGCCTTGAATAACTGAGTAGTAATAAATGCACTTGCTTGACTTGAATACCTGCGTCCCATGACTGGAGTCCCTATTAGACAGGGTACGTGCTTGTAGAGAATGCGTAGAAAACTTTGGCGCTGCTGGCGGGATGACCCTCAATTTCCAAGACAGCTTGCTATGGGCTATTTTATATAATAGTATTGTCCCACAGACTGTAGAGAGAAGGCACGTATATAATCCCTGCTAACTTGGGTGAACAGGTGATAAACAGGCTGGAAGATATGCTGAATACTTGCTTTAGGCTTTCTTAGTAAAGGATAAGGCCTGTGACTGACTGACTGGACTGACACTGAAGTGTGTCTGCTCTCTTCACACACCGAAGTGTGTCTCCCCAAAACTACAGGGTTACAGACCCTCTATCCAGAGGGCTGCTCCTGGGATTCCTCCTCCAGAGCAATCAAGGGGGCTTGAGTGGCTCTAGGAGGTCACATGATTCATTAGACTCACTCCCACAGCTTAACCATGTGGATGATGATGATGAGATGTACAGTAATACACAGGGAAAATGTTAACATTAGTGTGAATGAAACAAGTAATTAGCTTTCTGACCAAAAGATGGTGCTATGCTAGACAATACACATACACATGGAAATAAAATGGAGAATGTGATACTACCACATTAGGCTTAGGGCCTATACCTTCACATGTGCTCAGGGAATACACAAAAGACTAGGTAAGAGAATACATATATGAAAGATCATGGGTTTAAGGTATGTAAGTGACCAAACATATAGTGACAGACTTCCAGATGCTGACTGGATTAGTCCAGGTCACTACAAACACCCTCACTAAAAATAAGCCGTCCTCGGCGTCTATATGAGGAGGAAACTTAGAAATGCACATGTATATGTGGGGTAGCACCTGAAATACAATGACAATGAAAAAGTGAAATGACATGGAAAATATACCATAAAGAGCAATGCAATAACACATGAAAATAACAATGAAAATGTGCAAAACAATATGAACAGTAGATACTGTGCAATTTAGGTAGAGTCTCTTTCGGCAATAAGGCATTGTCCATGGAAAGGCTCTGGAAAAAGGCACTTTTGAGTAAAGGAACAGTCCTTAGTAGTCCATAGGCTGTATAAATATGCAAGTAAACCAGGAACAATGTGCATGGTAGTTACCAGGTACTAGAGGCTTAAACTGTTGCAAACTGGCTAACTAGCTAACTAAATAAAGTCAGACATATATGTATACAGGCAAAGCAGTATATACACATGGAAAGGATATAGTTCTTTAATCCCTGTAACGGGCAGGTGGGGTTCCTTTGGTACTTCGCTCTGAACGCCTCAGCACTTGAGTTTCTTCAGAATCCGGAACGTGGTAATGAGGTAGTTCTTCTGATGCTGGTACAGGAGTGGCAATTGAAGCAGGAACTTGAGCTGGAACTTGTACAGGAACTTGAACAGGAACTGGTACCCATTGATAACAGCCTGGAATTATGAATGGAGAGTTCTGAATTGATTCTTCCACAGAGGACTGTCTTGGTGGTGTCTCAGTTACAGGAGCTGGTGTGTAGACTGGCATGACTGGTTGTGAAGGAGAAGACATAACCATAAGGTCTTCCTTAGTACAGAGTTTCATGCGATTCCTGTGAACTGTTTGAGGAGCCATTCCGGGCTTCTTGACCTCATAGACATCTGAATCAGGGTATGGGATACCTGTAACAGTGTAGGGTTCTTGTTCCCAGAGTGAATCGAGTTTGTCAGAGCGGTGGTATTTACGTAACCATACTTTATCTCCCACATGCAGTGGCGTAGCATTGGCTCTCTGGTTATAACACTCTTCTTGCCTACGATGAGCTTCGTTCATTCTGTGATCAACTACCTCTCTAGCTTCATGGATGCGACGTTGATGTTCAGAAACCCAGTCGGTCTTTGGCAAGGGATTAATCACATCAGGAACTTGAATTCCTAAAGCTCGATCCTTAGGCAGCTGACCTTGGCGACCAAACATAAGATAGTATGGCGAGTAGCCTGTCGAACAATGAGTGGTGTTGTTGTAAATCTCCACTAGTTCATCCAGTAGTTGTGGCCATTCTGCCTGTTTGGTTACTGATGCCGTTCTCAGCATGTTAATAAACACTTGATTTATCTTCTCACAAAGTCCATTCCCTTGTGGATGGTAAGCTGTTGTACGTAGCTTCTTACACTCATGGAATTGGCAGAGCTCTTGGAAGAGTTGTGACTCAAAGGCAGGTCCACGATCTGTTAGGACTGCTTCAGGGCAACCATAATGTCTCACGTACTCACGATAAAATACAGCAGCTGTAGTACGAGCAGTAATATCCTTCACTGGAACGACTACGACCCACTTAGAGTAGTGGTCCACCATTGTGAGAGCATAGGTATATCCTGAACGAGTAGGTGCCAATTTCACATGATCCAGAGCAACTAGCTCATTTGGTCTGTGAGAGTTGATTGGATGCAATGGCGCTCTAGCCTCTTTCTTTCCGGCTTTAGTCAGGTTGCAAGCTGGGCATTCGCTGCACCAATTTTCAATATCTGCTCGCATTCCGATCCAGTAGAAGCGCTGGCGTATGGTAGCTTCAGTTTTATGTACGCCAAAATGTCCTGATTGGTCATGGTAAGCGTCAAGCACAATTTTTGCATCTCTTCTGGGGATGAGAATTTGGTGTATTCTCTCTCCTGAAACAGGATCCAAGGTATTACGTATGATGAGGCCTTTTTGAATGAAGAGCCTTTTCCGCTGTCTCCATAGGCGTTTGAGTTCAGTATCTGGATACTGTCTTCTGAGTCTGACAGGTGTTCTTCCAGAAGTTAAGAAATCATAGATCTCACCTAAAACTCGAGATTCGTTCTGGAGAGTTTGCCATCTAGGTGGATCTTGAATTGGGTCAGGTTTTTGTTGAAGACCTTTATCAGTCTGTGTAGCAGCGATGACATTCTGCGTAGCAAACCTTTGATAGAAGGGAGGCATCTCAACATCTTCCCACATGTCTTCTTCATCAGGAGGTTCTTCTCCTATGGGCAAACGGGATAATACATCTGCATTGATGTTGGTTTTACCGCTGCGGTACTTGATGTCAAAGCAGTAATTTGCCAATCTGGAAGCCCATCTCTGTTCAAGTGCACCTAGCCGTGCAGTATTAAGGTGAGCGAGAGGATTGTTGTCCGTGTAAACGGTGAATGGTGTGGCTGCGAGGTAATCTTTGAACTTCTCGGTAACGGCCCACACAAGAGCTAGCAGCTCTAACTTGAACGAACTGTAATTGTTATCGTTCTTCTCGGCACCTCTCAAACTTCGGCTGGCATAAGCGATGACTCTCTCTTTGTTGTCTTGGACTTGTGACAATACAGCTCCTAAGCCTTGATAGCTGGCATCCGTGTAGAGACGGAAAGGATGGCTGTAGTCAGGATACGCTAGAATTGGAGGAGAAGTCAACAGGTCTTTCAATTTCTGGAATGCAGTCTCTTGTCTCTCAGACCAATCAATTGGAAATCTTCTGTTATAGTTTTCTCTAGGACAACCACGTAGAAGTTCTGTCAGTGGTTCTGCTACCTTGGCAAAGTTAGGTATGAAACGGCGGTAGTAGCCTGCAAATCCTAGGAAACTTCTGACTTCCTTCACAGTTCTTGGGGTGTCCCAATTTTTCACGGCAGAAATCTTTTCTGGATCAGGCTGGATTCCTTCAGCACTGACGACATGACCCAAGTAACTGACCCTTGGCTTCAGAAGGTAACATTTTGATGGCTTGATCTTCAGACCATGCTCAATGAGCACTTGGAACACTTCTGCAAGATGGTTTAAGTGATCTTCATATGTACGAGAGTACACAATGACATCGTCAAGATACAACAGGACGCTCTGGAAATTAATGTGGCCAAGACATCTTTCCATTAGTCTCTGGAATGTTGCGGGGGCGTTGCACAACCCGAACGGCATGCCATTGAACTCGTAGAGTCCCATTGGAGTAGTGAAAGCTGTCTTCTCTCTATCTTCAGGAGCCATGGGTACTTGCCAGTAACCGCTGGTTAGGTCGAGAGTTGAGAAGTATGCAGCTGAGCCAAGAGCAGTGATGGATTCTTCAATCCTTGGAAGAGGATAGGCATCTTTGTGGGTGACATTGTTCAGTTTTCTGTAGTCAACGCAGAATCTGATGTTACCATCCTTCTTCTTCACTAAGACGATGGGTGCAGCCCAAGGACTTTGGCTTTCTTGAATGACTTTGGTGTCTTTCATCTCCTTAATCAGCTTCTTTACTTGCTGGTAGTTTGCAGGAGGTATGGGACGGTGTCTTTCCTTGATAGGAGGATGATCACCTGTGTTGATCTTGTGTTGGATCAAATTAGTCTTCCCAAAGTCTAGAGCGTGCTTGCTGAAAGCTTCACTGTGTCGCTTAGCAACTTTAACGACACCATTTATGTCTTCAATAGGTGTGTTGGCATCTCCAACATTGAGTTCATTGTACCAGAAGGTAGTTGGTTTGTGGTTACCTTTGGGAGTGGCTTTAACTGACTTTTGGTGAGCAAGCGTCTCTTCATCCAGGATGTCTTCTGGATCCAGGTGGTACAGTTGAGCAACTGAATTGAATTTGTACAAGTCTACAGGTGCATCACTCAGGTTGACTAGTCGTACTGGTACTCTACCGTTTGAGACGGTGACAATACTTCTGGCAGCTTTTACCAGTGGCTGTCCTTCAATCTGGATGGGATCAAGAAAAGCTTCATAATCTGAATTATCTATACCTGGACGAGCTCGACACCAGACTAGTGTTTCGCTGTTCGGACTTAAGGTAACTGGTCTTACATCCTGGATACGGACTCTGCAAATTTCACCTTTATGGTTTGAGAACTTCTGCTGGGCACAGAGCACTTTAATGGTCCGCTGAACAGCTTGTCTGTAATGGGAAGAAGCAGAAGGGAGAGAGGCATGCAAGGCAGCTAGCAATTCAGTAAATACATGGCGGATAACATTCATGCCTAGCACTACTGCTGTTGTCTCTCCCTGAGCCTCAGTAACAATTACACCTTGACCTGGTAACTGACGATCACCAATACGGATGGTGGGTTCCCAGTAGCCTAGCTGGGAAATAGGTTGACCATTACTTGCTATTAAACGTAACTTGGCTTTACCCACAGGATTAAGTATGTCAGAGTCCCAATACTTTTCAAAGGCTTGTCGCTCAATGGTGGTGACTTGTGAACCAGTGTCCACTAACGCTTCTAATGGTACACCATCAATACAAATAGTTATGTACGGGCACTTCGAGATGAACTTGGAAATCCATTGCGATTGTCCCTCTGGGCCCTTGGATTCACTACCCGAGGGGCGGCCCTTGGCCTCGGGAGTGGCCCGTTTAACTGGTAGCATTGGTATTTGTAATGCCCAGGACGTTCACAGTAAGTACAATAAGGAGGTTCATGTCGTGGAGACCTTTCAGGAGGGGGCCTATCAGGTCTTGGCCGGTTAGAACGGGGTTCTGGAGACAATGTCCTGGATAAAGATGACTCACGGGATGAGGGCTGACCCTTTAACTCTTTTAAAGCTTGACACAGAGAGTCAACAACCTGGGCAAGTACATCAGTAGTAGTAGGGGTAGTAACAGGAGTAGATTGGACAGTCTGAGTAGCCTGCATAGGCAGAACAGGAGGCAGTGGGGATGCAGTAGAAATTCCACCAGCCAGGTCTGGAGAATAAGTGGCAGAAGTATAACAAGGTGAGTCAGTTCCCACTACACGCAGGGCCAAAGTTTTAAAGTCTAGAAAGGACATGTTTGGGTTCTGAGCTGCTAGCATGCGGAGTTGGCTCTGTATTAGTCTGGAATCAACACCTTCTATAAATCTATCAGTGATCATGCTCTCAGCAGCAACAGGGTCGAGGGTGTCTACTTGGCACAAAGATCGGTATGCAGACTGCAGAGCTAAGGCATATTCTCTCAGGTTTTCCCCAGGTCTCTGACGTCTGTCATAAAATTTAAGACGAACCTCAGTTGGTGATTGGACTTCAAATTCTTTCCTGAGACGAGTGAGAATCTGGTCAACGCTGGTCTTTTCTGTAGATGGCCAGGAACGGACTTCCTCTGCAGCAGGACCATCAAGTTGACCTAGGAGAAGCTGAACCTGCTGATTGGGAGAAAGTGACACAAGTTCAAGGGTACGCAATATCTTTTCTTTAAATGCACCAAGGGTATGAGGATCCCCTCGGTAACTTGGGAGATTAGAGGTTCCTATGAAGAAAGGCATTCCTGTTGCTATAACAGGGGCTGGAACTGGTGCAGCAGCTGTAACTGGAGGTGCAGGGACACTGGCAGATGATGATGCAGAACTGCTAGTGCCAGCCTGGCCACTTTGAGAAGAGGTAGACATTTTTCACAAAAATGAGTGTACTGTCTCTTTAAGAAAAATATGGCTGCTGTTGCTTTAAGAAAAATTATTTATGCAAAAACACAGTCTCTGAATATACAACTTTCTTTCCTTTATGTAACACTGGTGAAAATGAAGAGCTGCACTTATCTGTATAGCTGGGATGACAGATGCTGTGCTCACTGCAGCAATGAGTAGGAAATGCAGACACAAACAGGCTGAAGAAAATAACTGGGGCAGCACACTGAATGATAGGAGAACAGGAGAGATGAGCAATGCAGCAGTGGTGATAGTGCTGAGGGTCTGGTACTCTGTGCAAGATGGCAGTGCCTAGCAACTCTATCAGGTGCAGCTAAGAAATCCTTCCCCTCTAGCACCAGGACAATACAGAATCGTTCCACTTTGCAGAGATGAAGAGAGGAGGAGCTGAACACACTGCAGGTGGGCGGAGCTACAGTGCCCAGAAGTTGGAGGGACACAGTTAACCTCTTGTATGCTCTTCTGGTAGCAGCATAATGTACAATGGCAGTAGATGATCACACACTAACACAGCAGCACAATCCTTTGCTCCACACAAGTGTAGGTAACTCTTGCAGTCCACAATAGAAGATGCTTGCAATTCACACCACACAGATTCAAAGCGATAGTCTCTCATTCAAGGGGACAGCACCCTCACTTTATCAGAAGTACTATTAATGACTTTATGGGACTTGTAGTTCCACAGCAATACAAGGAAAGTCTCTTTATACGGCACATAGATTCATCCTGTTCGTGACGCCAAAACTTATGTGGTGGCCTGGGGTTGTTAGGTGTTGCTGGCCCTTTAAGGTGTCACGTGGTTGGCAGTTCACTATGGCCGAGGGATGTAATGGGCCCAATCCCAGGTGGCATCCACATATGTGTGTGTCCCGATTACCCGCCCCCACGTAGGTACCTGTAGCAATGAGTACTCCAGACGCCCAGTCTCGGGGGTAACCGTTGCTCTTTATTGGCAGGACACAGGAAATCCAGATCACAGTAGTGGTAAATGATGAAGCTGGTGGTGAGTGGTCTTCTGAAGCAGGTGAATGGAGTTTTACAGAGGCCTTGAATAACTGAGTAGTAATAAATGCACTTGCTTGACTTGAATACCTGCGTCCCATGACTGGAGTCCCTATTAGACAGGGTACGTGCTTGTAGAGAATGCGTAGAAAACTTTGGCGCTGCTGGCGGGATGACCCTCAATTTCCAAGACAGCTTGCTATGGGCTATTTTATATAATAGTATTGTCCCACAGACTGTAGAGAGAAGGCACGTATATAATCCCTGCTAACTTGGGTGAACAGGTGATAAACAGGCTGGAAGATATGCTGAATACTTGCTTTAGGCTTTCTTAGTAAAGGATAAGGCCTGTGACTGACTGACTGGACTGACACTGAAGTGTGTCTGCTCTCTTCACACACCGAAGTGTGTCTCCCCAAAACTACAGGGTTACAGACCCTCTATCCAGAGGGCTGCTCCTGGGATTCCTCCTCCAGAGCAATCAAGGGGGCTTGAGTGGCTCTAGGAGGTCACATGATTCATTAGACTCACTCCCACAGCTTAACCATGTGGATGATGATGATGAGATGTACAGTAATACACAGGGAAAATGTTAACATTAGTGTGAATGAAACAAGTAATTAGCTTTCTGACCAAAAGATGGTGCTATGCTAGACAATACACATACACATGGAAATAAAATGGAGAATGTGATACTACCACATTAGGCTTAGGGCCTATACCTTCACATGTGCTCAGGGAATACACAAAAGACTAGGTAAGAGAATACATATATGAAAGATCATGGGTTTAAGGTATGTAAGTGACCAAACATATAGTGACAGACTTCCAGATGCTGACTGGATTAGTCCAGGTCACTACACATTTCCTCATTGATCTTCTGGCAAGGGTGACGGTTGTGGTGGTTTATCAAAAGGCTGGCCCATTTATGACTGGCTGACAAACATGTGAATTGGCCAATTGTTGAAAGTTCAGATGAACATTGCAACCGCCAATACCATTATACTGAAGGATCTGCAAGGCAGCCCGTAAGCTGTTGTGCAGTTTGGGATACTGCAACTTGGAATTTGCTATTACCAAATGCATCCAAGTCGCAGCCTGCTGTGTTCAAGTGTGTTATGGGAGGAGACAATCGCCTGTGTTTACAGTACCCTGGAGACAACTGCATTCACAAAGCTGCATTTAGAGCATTTTTAATAACAACGCACTAAAGTCTCCAGTGAGAACATAGCTTTAGACTTCTCAGTTCATGCTGCACCTTCAAATTTCCTTTAGTGGGCTTGCCTTTTAAGGGGAACTTTCACTCCAATTAAACATAATATGAATTGATTCCTTAATTATAATGCTCCGTGTGGTAGAAGCTGTACTGCAAAGCTTAACATAACCTCCCCTCTCCTGATATCCACGCTCTCTTTATTAATCGCATCCAAGTCAGACAGAGATCGTAAGAGCACATTCACGAAATGCGCACTCACTTTATATACGGCCAGACTGCATGCCTTATAAAAAAAGAGAAGGGGCAGTCTTTTCTCTGACAATTGGTATCTGCGGGGCAGGAGAACGATAATCAATGTTATCGTCATCAACAGTCGGACAACTTCAGAAGTAAAAACACTGAATTTGACTGTTTATTCGAGTCTCCATAGAAATTCAGATAATGTGAAAATATAGTGAAATCGCTGTACATTTTTCATGGTATGCGGCCCATTTGGGAATGTCAGGGATATACTCTCCAATAACATATCTCTTATTATTTTTTTCAACATGGAGGCCCTTTAACCCTTTAAAGTCCTGTGAGATGTGCAATGCATTGCTTTGGGTTAAAATAAAGCCGCCACCAAAACATGATTTGGTTCAGATACACAGTGTAGAGTACATTTATAATACGGTATTCAAATACTGTAGGCAGCAAATGTATAAGTAATAAGATTTTTTGTAGATATCATATGATCTTCACATTTCGCATTTAATCAGCATGAGTATATGAGATTTGCTAACATACAAGTTAATCTTACCTCCATTCACTAATATGTGATTAAAGGGATAGTAAACACCCAAAAAAACTGTTAGCCAAATTATAGGAATAATAAAAACATACTTAACACCCTCATTCACATCTCTCAAACCATTAAGGTTTGAGAGATGTAATAAAATAAAGACCTCCGCTCCCTCCCCTGTTCTCATGCGTCTGCTGTATAGCGGACATCATGAGATCCTGCTTCCGGGACCAGATGGCTCCTCAGGAGCGCTGTCATCTAGGTATCTAAGTATAATTACTTCATCGGAATGGTCTACAATGTGTGCTTGCAAGCCAGGCACATGTTGTAGACCATACCAATGAAGTAATTATAGTTAGATATCCCAATGTCAGCTCTCTTGAACAGCCGCCTACAGTCGAGCGACCGGATTCTGCCTCTGACAGCTTTACAGCTCATCAGACAGAAAGGGGAGGGAGCGGAGGTCTTTATTTTCTTATATTTCTCAAACCATAACGGTTTGAGAGATGGGAATGAGGGCGTTAAGTATTTTTTTATTATTCCTATCATTTGGCTTACAGTTTTTTGGGGGGTTTACTATCCCTTTAATATGAGATGAAACTTGCAGTTGCAGATGGATGTCTAATCAAATCTCACTGATACTGAAATGCCTAGTGCAGTGGGTGTGTCACAACACTGGTGTGTCAGAGTACCAAGCAGAGGGGTTACTAATTATTGGAGGGCCCCTATCACAAAAATATTTTCGCAGAAGCATAACTAGAAGCTAATGGACCCTGGAACAGATAGGGTCCATTTAGATGCCCCGCGCAACTGCACACTCTGCAACCCCTGTTGTTAGGCCCCTGGTACCAAGCTTAATGTGTTAAACCTTCCCCGGAAAGTGAAAAATGTCAGCTACATATGTCATGACTTAATCCTCAAAGAGGCAGAGATGTCCAACGCATTAGAAAACAAAGAGTGTGACAAATGCACACCAAGACTGAACACAATTGAATGAATTAATATGTTTATATAGCTCCACAAATGTATGCTGTTCTAAGGAATGGTAGCCTCTCAGGTGCTGCTCATGCCCAAGTCATGTTTTTCATTCCCATGTGCCATACTGAGGTAATTTTCATATCTGTATCAGACTGGTCCTGCCCACAGAAAGTCCAGCTCCGAAATGTCAGGCAAATCCTCTGCACACAAGAGAAACAGCACAATTCCAGATACATGTTTTGGCCTATGTGTGCCTCTTCCCTTCCACTTATGCAGACTAGGAAACAAAGAGTGTGACGTTGCTTTGGAGACCCTCTGTCAGTCAAAGGGTTATAATAAGGTTGGAAACTCTTGGAGAACACGTAGATAGAAGGGTTCACAAGGGTCAGAAATTACCCTTTTGTAACCAGTGATGTTCAACAGCATATGCTGTTTTTCAGCATGTTGGGTGTGGGGGGGGGGGGTCAATTTTCCTTTGCTCTCCTCTCTACCTTTTGTTTCTTACATATTACATCAAGAAGGGAGGAGTCCAAAGGAAAATAGTTTTCCCAATTTTGCTGAAAACAAAACCCTTTATTTTCCCTTTAAATACTCTGCTAGGCTCGGAGAAGAAGTTGTTCACGTGCATGACCCAAGGCCCACAAGATTTACTGTTTACTGCAGGGAAAATCATGTGACCTACATTTAACCAATGGCGAGAAAATCTCTCCCCTGTTATTCTATGAAACTGACTTATTGATGTTTCAATAAAAGCCTTCTGATTTGTAAATAGGTTATATTGAATAACACATGGTTTAGAAAGCTTTCCCCATTGCTTGCTAATATCAACCTATGGAGGTTAAGCACTAATAAACACTAATCTTGTTTAACCCATTGGATGGTACATCTGTGCAAAGTGTCAGAGACCAAGTTTGAACCCAATGTATTAATCAATGGTATTATGATTTTAGGAGCAGCATTGTGTTGTGCCATCTTCTGTGACGCTGAAATGGTACTATAGCGCCAGAAATTAGGATCAGAGAGAGATCAGAGAATGTGCAAGTAAGTGGTTATGATTTATATATCTAAAAATAATTTTTACTAAGACTGCTTTATTAATTCTGTAACATTTCCCAGCAAACTCTATGGGTCTTGTGCAGAAAGCAAAAACATAAGCAAATCAAATGCACCTGAAGCAAACTACATGCACCACTGTGAGGGATATGAAAATCCCAAATGAGTTAAATCTATAGAAATGTGTGGAATTTGTACTGTGCTTCCTGTATAAGGAGCAGAGTACACCATTAAGTAATCATGATGGCAGAGTAACAAGATAATTTGTGTTAAAGAGATAGAAATTTCACTCTATAAATGCATATACGATTATTAATTACTAGCCACAGTGCCACCCAGTAACGGCCCCGGTGCAGTCATGCACAGTAGAGACTGCCCGTGCTTCGGCTGATAAGGAGCAGGGCGCTCTGAATTCAGACCGTAGTGGGCAGCGGTCTGAATTTGGAGCCCCGCTCCGTTATTACCTGCAGCATGGGCAGTCTGTACTGAGCATGATGCAGCGTGCACAGCCATCTCTACTGCGCATGACAGCTTCTGACAAACACACACTTAGTGAATTATTATATAGGATACTTTTTAATAATGGTCTGTGCCTTTCACAATGTCCACATCGGTGTAGTTTTATTGTAATTAGACTGTAAAGTTTCCCCTCTCCCGACCTTTGCCCTATGTCACTCTTCCTTCAGATCAGAAAGCCAGCATTCCATCCAGTTACTAACATTCCACACTGCACTCCCTCCCAGCCAGTTAATAACATTCCAGATTGCTCTCCCTCCCACTCCATGTTAGTCAGATGCTAGCATTCCACACGGCTGCCCTCCTATCTACCACTCTTTGTCTGCCAGTGCTAGGAAATTTTCGAGAAACTGACACACATTATACAAATGCTGTCAAGATGAATACCCCCCCCCCCCATTGAGGTGGCAGTTCCACTTTAAGCCATCATTACACTCATCATATGTGTAAGAATGCAATACTCAATTCAGATTTCCTGATGATGTAAAAAATAAAAAGTGGTCTATTTATTCATATATCCCTTTGAGTGCCAGAGGGGTATGCAAAGCTTTGCATGCAATGCGTTGCGTACCCCTCTGGCACTCAAAGGGATATACAGTATTTAATCTCACACACATATTTTAAACAATACCATTTGCTGGAGTGCAATGATATGGTAAAAAAATGAGGGTGGGGGAGATCTACGAATCAGCCAGCTCAACTTCTCTTCTGGGAAACTGACTTTCTACCAATGTACCTGCCCACTGGGGTATGTGCTAGAACAGACATGAGCAAAATATGTCCCACTGGCCAGCTTAATGTACCACTTCCGTCTGCCTGGCTTTATGCAAACAGCAGTTCTGCTATACTGAGATACATTTTACCACAGAGCACATTTTATACAATTTATCCTTCTAATTGTGCAGCAAGAGTCACAACATTGTCTGTGCAGCTAAGCGATTAGAAGCAAGATGTAAAGTCAGGCTAACCCTCTGTCATTTTCACTCACATCTCAATTAGAAAGTGGGATTAATAATGGAACAAGGGTATTACGCAAGATTTGTGTGCCTAAATATGCATGTGTTTTCTCTCTATCTGTATATTTCCATCTGGTGACATTTCCTGTCCAAGGTAAACATCTTTCTCCACTTCTTCTAACTCTTGTTCCAACTACTGTGATTTTCCTTGGTATGGTAAATACACCATGATGCAAATTGAGCGACAAATAAAACTGGGATGGTACGCATTTGGAAAACTTAGTAGTATTGCCATTAGGATAAATTTGCCACTCTGCCTCAAGCAAAACATTTTTGACCGCTGTGTTCTCTCAGTATTACATATAGCAAATGCCATATAAAAACACAAGGTTAAAGCGGAACTTTCAGGTAGTAATAAGTCGCCCTTCAATAATTAAAGGTATGGCGACTAGCATCATAATACATGTATTACCTCTCTAAAGTGCCACATTCTAAAGAAATCTTTAATCTTCCAAGACCAGAAGCCAGGCATCAGTGCAGACATCTTGTCTGCGCGCCTGCGTTGTCAGTCCCGGTCTCCTCTAAGATGTATTGTAGTGTGCCACAGGGACTGACGGAGCAGGTGTGCAGACGGCACTAACTTGGCCTTCAGTCTCCAAAGATTAAGGATTTCGTTAGAATGTGGCACATTGGAGAGGTAATACATGTATTATGAAGCTAGTCGCCATATGTTTAATTATTGAAGGGAGACTTATTACTACTGAAAGTTCCTCTTTAAGCAGGAAAGTATGGAACTTCGAGTTTTGAACATAATAAAAATAGACAAAAAAAAAAAGTGTGCATCGATTCATCAGCAAAGGTTTACTGAAAGAGTAAAGCGCCTAAAGCTAAAATGGGTAGGCCACATAGCAAGAAGACCTGATAGTAGATGGACCAAAAAAAATTCGCAATGGATTCCACTTGATAATAAATGTCCAAGAAAAAAGCCAAAGATAAGATGTCCTGATGGCACCGGAAAGCACAAGTCCAAAAATGCTGAAAATGGATGAAGATTATAAAATATATATATACATACATACATACATATACACACAATAGCCTAAAGTTGGGGGCAGTCCCCAACAAATGAGCACTCATAAGGACTTGTGTAATATATATAAATATAAGTGAATCTGGTTCTCTGTCTGGGGGCATGTATGCCCCCTGCCTCCTTACTCATTAAATTTAAAAAAATTATAAAAACACTACCTGCTTGTACAGGGGAGGCAGGGGGTGAAGACCCCTGCCTCCTCAGCCAACAGCTTATAAAAAAGTCAGACCTAGTGATGGGCCACACAGCTACTGATCTCCCAGTTGATTCAGCTGGGAAATCAACAGAGGCGACACAGACCTCCCCTCCTTCCATTCTACCAGGATTACCCGGGTAGGAGTGGGAGGGATCAAGAAACCCTCTCACATCAATGAGGGAAAGCCTCCCTCATTGATGTGCAAGGGTTTCCCAATCATGCTCACTTCGTCCCGATAGCAGGGGTAGGATGGAAGCAGGGGAGCTCTCTTTCTCCTCTGTGTCCAGGGACACCCCTTGAGTATAGGAGGTTTAGACTTCAGCAGAGGAAGGGTTTTTTTACAGTAAGGTCTGTTAAATTGTGGAATTCTTTGCTCAAGGAGGTGGTTATGGCAGATACAGGGGATACATTTAAGAGAAGATTAGATACATTTCTTTCAAAACGGAACATACAGCATTATACTGTATATTAGTAGGCAAATGAGAAAGGTCTGATAAAGACTAACTTATTTGGTAGCAGGAAAGCTATATAATTCTCATGTTGCTAGGGTATGAATGCTGAACTTGATGGACTAGTGTCTTTATTCAACCTAATTTACTATGTTACTATGCGTCGCCACTATTGATCTACAAGCCAAATTGTCTGGGAGATCAGTAGCTGGGGTGCATCAAGAGGGGTCCTGATGCAACATAATTTTATAAAAAAAAAAACAAAACAAGGTTTGCCATACGGGTAAAGTCGTGCTATACACCTGCTATGTATATACATATAATATTAAAAAGGGAAGGGCAGCACTCACAATAATATTCTGCCTGGGTGCAGTGTAATCAGAGTTATGTAGATTCAAAAAACAGGACTCTCAGGACTTCTTCAAGATCCATAAATCAATAATTGATTTATTAGAAAAGAAGATCAAACTGTTCCATCAGTGCCTGGGATTTTATAACCAGCATGTACACTCTCTAAAGTGCAACATTCTAAAGAAATCTTTAATCTTCCAAGACCAGAAGCCAGGCATCAGTGCAGACATCTTGTCTGCGCGCCTGCGTTGTCAGTCCCGGTCTCCTCTAAGATGTATTGTAGTGTGCCACAAGGGACTGACGGAGCAGGTGTGCAGACGGCACTAACTTGGCCTTCAGTCTCCAAAGATTAAGGATTTCGTTAGAATGTGGCACATTGGAGAGGTAATACATGTATTATGAAGCTAGTCGCCATATGTTTAATTATTGAAGGGAGACTTATTACTACTGAAAGTCCCTCTTTAAGCAGGAAAGTATGGAACTTCGAGTTTTGAACATAATAAAAATAGACAAAAAAAAAAAAGTGTGCATCGATTCATCAGCAAAGGTTTACTGAAAGAGTAAAGCGCCTAAAGCTAAAATGGGTAGGCCACATAGCAAGAAGACCTGATAGTAGATGGACCAAAAAAAATTTGCAATGGATTCCAAACTCAAAACCTGCCAAAAACAAAAATGTAAATTAAAAATAAAAAAACAAACAAAGAAATACCTGAAAGGATGTGTCTTGGTGAAAGACAAAATTATAGATGTATGAAAAATAGCAAACTAAAATAAAAACACTACTGTTATATATTAACCCCTTAGGGTCCGACGATCCCGCGGTGTCTGGTCCTTTAAGGACCAGATAGACGAGTTCGACGTGCCGTCCCACGTGACTGATCACGTGGGGCGGCACATATAAAGGAGGACTGAAAGAGATCGCTCCGGTCTTGGAGCGATCAATTTCAGTTCATGGTATTACTCACCGCGCTCCTTCAGGAGCACGGTGAGTAAAAGTACGTGACGTACCAGGACCGTCACTGGTCCTTAAGTTCCGGACCAGCGTGACGGTCCGGGTACGTCACAGGACGCGAAGGGGTTAAGGAGACAGAGAGAGAGATATGGACCTGCTCATGATACTCCAGGTGATTGCCTGGGTACATGTAAGTGTAGAAACACAAGAAAACAGCACGCTCTGAACAGGAGAAAATGTAAATCCAGTGTTTATTGTAGGTCAGTGTTTCAGTAGCCATTGCCACCGTCTTAAGGAAGGTGGCACTGAGTACTAAACATCGACCCATAATAAACACCAAATTAACAATTTCACCTATTTCTGAAGTCCAGAGCCTGTTGTTTTCTTGTGCTTATATAAAATACATACATACACACTCATAGACGAAGAGTGACTGCAACCCTCAGCATTAATTTCTGAACAGAGATGAGGCCCACAGGGTACAGTAATTGGACACCCCTATACTACAATGTATGACTGCTTTAGTGCCCCATGGTGCACAGCTTCTGTATCATCACTGCCAGCAATCCCTGAACACCTCGGCAATAGCATGCACAGGAAAATGGAGTAAAGTTACACTAATTTATTCTGCTCCATCTTACTATATAATGTAAAAAACTGAGCAGAGAAAGGAATGTCCCCAAACTGCCATACACTTCCCCACTGCCATCAGCTTGGTACAAATGGTGTTAAAGGGAGAATTTTTGGCATAGGTAGCTTAGTATATAGGTGTTAGACAAGAGTAGAACTAACCAATCAGTTCTAATACCTATTGCAGCTTGGAATCATATTAGTGAATGCCCCTAGTGTGTGGTTTATTTAGTTGACTTTACAATAATCATTGTTACCAGGTCTTGAGAAAGGTAGCAGTGATTACCAACACAATGATGAGTTAATCCACACATTAGACTTTATGTATAAAGGTGAAGCAGTGTAATTTTCTTTGCCTAAGGATTAGTGTTGAGCGAGCATGCTCGGCCGATGCTCGGATCGGCTCGAGCATCGCTCTGCTCGGCACATGGCGGTACTCGTACGAGTACCGCATGTGCTCGCCCGCCATGTTCGGGTCTCCTCCCCGCACGTTTTGCGGCTGCTGCGCAGCCAATAAACGTGCAGGGAGGCTCTGACATCGGTGTAATGCCAGCAGCCATGTTGGCTGCTGGCATTACACTGATTGGCTGGCCAGAACCCGTGGTCGGGTGCTGTATAGCACCTGACCAGCGAGTTCGGCTCAGTCTTAGCCAGGGAGAGCTGAGGATAGGAAGGGAAAGTCAGTGTAGGGAGGAAAAAAAGCAAAATTGTGAAAAAAAAGAACCAAAAGTCCTTTTTAGGACTACTGTGTGTGTGGGGGCAGAAGGTTATTTTGTGTGGGGGAAAAAAAAAAAAAAATATATATATTCTGTTTAGTGTGCAAAGTTGCAGATTAGAGCACATTCTGTTTAGTGTGCACAGTTGCAGATTAGAGCACATTCTGTTTAGTGTGCAAAGTTGCAGATTAGAGCACATTCTGTTTAGTGTGCAAAGTTGCAGATTAGAGCACATTCTGTTTAGTGTGCAAAGTTGCAGATTAGAGCACATTCTGTTAAGTCTTCAAACTAAAATATCAAAGTCACATATTCCATTCAGTGTGCGTCGCCGCAGTTTAGCAGCACATTCTGTGTACTGTGCAGAGTTGCAGAATAGGAAGAAATACTGTTAAGTCTTCAAACTAAAATATCAAAGTGACATATTCCATTCAGTGTGCTTCGCCGCAGTTTAGCAGCACATTCTGTGTACTGTGCAGAGTTGCAGAATAGGAAGAAATACTGTTAAGTCTTCAAACTAAAATATCAAAGTCACATATTCCATTCAGTGTGCTTCGCCGCAGTGTAGCAGCACATTCTGTGTACTGTGCAGAGTTGCAGAATAGGAAGAAATACTGTTAAGTCTACAAACTAAAATATCAAAGTCACATATTCCATTCAGTGTGCTTCGCCGCAGTGTAGCAGCACATTCTGTGTACTGTGCAGAGTTGCAGAATAGGAAGAAATACTGTTAAGTCTTCAAACTAAAATATCAAAGTCACATATTCCATTCAGTGTGCTTCGCCGCAGTGTAGCAGCACATTCTGTGTACTGTGCAGAGTTGCAGAATAGGAAGAAATACTGTTAAGTCTTCAAACTAAAATATCAAAGTCACATATTCCATTCAGTGTGCTTCGCCGCAGTGTAGCAGCACATTCTGTGTACTGTGCAGAGTTGCAGAATAGGAAGAAATACTGTTAAGTCTTCAAACTAAAATATCAAAGTCACATATTCCATTCAGTGTGCTTCGCCGCAGTGTAGCAGCACATTCTGTGTACTGTGCAGAGCTGCAGAATAGGAAGAAATACTGTTAAGTTTTCAAACTCAAATATTAAAGTCACATATTCCATTCAGTGTGTGTCACCGCAGTTTAGCAGCCTATTCTGTGTACTCTGCACAGTTGCAGAATAGGAAGAAATACTGTTAAGTTTTCAAATTCAAATATTAAAGTCACATATTCCATTCAGTGTGTGTCACCGCAGTTTAGCAGCCTATTCTGTGTACTCTGCACAGTTGCAGAATAGGAAGAAATACTGTTAAGTTTTCAAACTCAAATATTAAAGTCACATATTCCATTCAGTGTGTGTCACCGCAGTTTAGCAGCCTATTCTGTGTACTCTGCACAGTTGCAGAATAGGAAGAAATACTGTTAAGTTTTCAAACTGAAATATTAAAGTCACATATTCCATTCTGTGTTCGTCACCGCAGTTTAGCAGCCTATTCTGTGTACTCTGCACAGTTGCAGAATAGGAAGAAATACTGTTAAGTTTTCAAACTCAAATATTAAAGTCACATATTCCATTCAGTGTGTGTCACCGCAGTTTAGCAGCCTATTCTGTGTACTCTGCACAGTTGCAGAATAGGAAGAAATACTGTTAAGTTTTCAAACTCAAATATTAAAGTCACATATTCCATTCAGTGTGTGTCACCGCAGTTTAGCAGCCTATTCTGTGTACTCTGCACAGTTGCAGAATAGGAAGAAATACTGTTAAGTTTTCAAACTGAAATATTAAAGTCACATATTCCATTCTGTGTTCGTCACCGCAGTTTAGCAGCCTATTCTGTGTACTCTGCACAGTTGCAGAATAGGAAGAAATACTGTTAAGTTTTCAAACTCAAATATTAAAGTCACATATTCCATTCAGTGTGTGTCACCGCAGTTTAGCAGCCTATTCTGTGTACTCTGCACAGTTGCAGAATAGGAAGAAATACTGTTAAGTTTTCAAACTCAAATATTAAAGTCACATATTCCATTCAGTGTGTGTCACCGCAGTTTAGCAGCCTATTCTGTGTACTCTGCACAGTTGCAGAATAGGAAGAAATACTGTTACGTTTTCAAACTCAAATATTAAAGTCACATATTCCATTCAGTGTGTGTCACTGCAGTTTAGCAGCCTATTCTGTGTACTCTGCACAGTTGCAGAATAGGAAGAAATACTGTTAAGTTTTCAAACTGAAATATTAAAGTCACATATTCCATTCTGTGTTCGTCACCGCAGTTTAGCAGCCTATTCTGTGTACTCTGCACAGTTGCAGAATAGGAAGAAATACTGTTAAGTTTTCAAACTCAAATATTAAAGTCACATATTCCATTCAGTGTGTGTCACCGCAGTTTAGCAGCCTATTCTGTGTACTCTGCACAGTTGCAGAATAGGAAGAAATACTGTTAAGTTTTCAAACTCAAATATTAAAGTCACATATTCCATTCAGTGTGTGTCACCGCAGTTTAGCAGCCTATTCTGTGTACTCTGCACAGTTGCAGAATAGGAAGAAATACTGTTAAGTTTTCAAACTGAAATATTAAAGTCACATATTCCATTCTGTGTTCGTCACCGCAGTTTAGCAGCCTATTCTGTGTACTCTGCACAGTTGCAGAATAGGAAGAAATACTGTTAAGTTTTCAAACTCAAATATTAAAGTCACATATTCCATTCAGTGTGTGTCACCGCAGTTTAGCAGCCTATTCTGTGTACTCTGCACAGTTGCAGAATAGGAAGAAATACTGTTAAGTTTTCAAACTCAAATATTAAAGTCACATATTCCGTGTAAGATGAAGAAGGCGGGTAAAAAGGGACGGGGAAGTGGACGTGATCCTGATAGTTCAGGGCGCGGGTCAGGACGCGGAGAAACTGTGCCTGGTGCCAGAGCACAAGAAAAAAAGACATCCACCATACCTAGCTTCATGTCTAATTTTACAGGGCGTCGCAGGACATCACTCTCGAGGTCCGACCACTGCGAACAGGTGGTCGGTTGGATGACAGCTGATACTGCTTCCAGTCGGTTAAGCACCACCCTGTCTTCCACCAAGTCCACTCTCAGTAGCCAAGAGTCTGGTCAACATAATCCTCACTCTGATCATCCTTCCTCCCACCATACACGGTCTGGTCAAAGAAGTGATCCCACACTGGGATATAGTGAGGAGCTCGTCTCATCACCAATCCTTCATTTGACCCTCTCTCCAAGCACGCTTGCAGAGGAACATGACATCTTGTGCCCTGATTCACAACCTCTAGAGGGTACCCAATCACAAGAAGATGACAGATGTGAACGGCATTTAAGGTCAAAGGAAGTAGTGGATGATGATGATGATGATGAGACACAGTTGCCATTAAATCAACCACTATTTCCGTCTCAAGACCTTGTTGAGGAGAATGTTATACAGTTGTCAATGACTGAGTATGTGGTGGGATCAAGACATGAGGAGGATGATCAGAGTGAGGAAGTGGAGGAGGACTTGGTGGACGATGAGGTGACTGACCCCACCTGGGAAGGTGTAGAGCCGAGCGATGACAGCAGTCCTGAGGGTGAGCCATCTGCAGCACCGCAACAGGCTGGAAGAGGCAGTGGTGTGGCTACAGAAAGAAGGCGGACCGCACCAAACCGGCCCGCAAATGTTCCACGGAGCACCCCCTTGCGTAAATCTACCTTGCCAAAGGGTAGGTGTTCCGCGGTATGGCGTTTTTTTAAGGAAAGTGCGGACGACAAAAGAATTGTAGTTTGCAACCTGTGCCACACCAGAATGAGCCGAGGCATGAACACTAGAAACCTCACCACCACCAGCATGATCCGACACATGGCATCCAAGCACCGTAGTAAGTGGGAGGAACGCCTGGATCGCCCATCTGTGTCTGCAGCCCACACCACTGCCTCCTCTTCCCCTGTTTTCGGTGCCGGCCAATCGCCTGTCGAAGGCGCAGGCCCGCATACCTCCCGCCCTGCACCTGTACCATCTGAAGCACCATCAGCGACCACATCCACTTCCCTGTCCCAGCACAGCGTCCAAATGTCGTTACCCCAGGCATTTGAGCGCAAGAGAAAATACCCAGCCACCCACCCACAGGCCATAGCACTAACCTCACACCTTTCCAAATTACTGGCCATCGAAATGCTGCCATTTAGGCTTGTGGACACTGAGTCCTTCCGCAGCCTGATGGCAGCAGCTGTCCCTCGGTACGCGGTCCCCAGCCGCCACTACTTTTCCCGGTGTGCCATCCCCGCATTACACCACCATGTGTCCCGTAACATCACCCGTGCCCTGACCAACGCAGTTACTGGGAAGGTCCACTTAACGACTGACACATGGACAAGTGCTTGTGGCCAGGGACGCTACATTTCCCTGACGGCACACTGGGTGAATGTCGTGGAGGCTGGGAGCGACTCGGACCCTGGGATGGCACGGGTGCTACCCACGCCGAGGATTGCGGGCCCTACCTCCATCAGGGTTTCCGCCAGCACCTACGTTATTGGCTCCTCCTCCTCCGTTTCCACCTCCGAATTCTCTACACGCAGCGCCACTCCCCCATCAGCCAGTAGCTGGAAGCAGTGTAGCACTGCAGTGGGGAAGCGTCAACAGGCCGTGCTGAAGCTGATCTGCCTTGGGGACAAACAGCACACGGCCTCAGAGCTGTTGCAGGGGATTAGTCACCAGACCGAGCAGTGGCTCTCGCCACTCAACCTGCAACCAGGCATGGTTGTGTGTGATAATGGGCGTAACTTGGTGGCGGCTTTGGAGCTCGGCAAGCTCACACACGTACCATGCCTAGCGCATGTATTTAATTTAGTGGTTCAGCGATTTCTAAAAACCTACCCCAATGTGCATGATCTCTTGACCAAGGTGCGCCGCGTGTGTGCACATTTCCGTAAGTCATCTACAGCTTCGGCCGGCCTGTTGAAGCTGCAGCAGCGCTTACAATTGCCAGCTCACCGGCTGCTGTGTGACGTGAGCACGCGCAGGAACTCCACCTTCCACATGTTGGCCCGGCTTTGTGAGCAGCAGAGGGCAGTAGTGGAGTACCAGCTGTTACACGGTCGTCGCCTCTCCGTTCAACTTCCTGTAATCAGAAGTGAGGAGTGGGAATGGATGTCAGACCTCTGTGAGGTTTTACGCAATTTTGAGGAATCGACACAGATGGTGAGCGGCGATAACGCTATTATCAGTGTAACCATCCCACTTCTGTGTCTACTGAAACGCTCGCTGCTCACAATTAAAACTGACGCTTTGCATGTGGAAGAGGTGGAAATGCGGGAGGAAGAGCTTACACAAGGTGATAGCCAGAGCACCCTCACTTCGTCTTCTCAGCGACAATTGGAGGAGGCGGAGGAGGAGGAGGAAGACACGGTTGCCTCCGCTACAGAGGGTAGCCATGGAACTTTAGTTCCATCTCTTCAGCGTGGGTGGGCAGAAGAGGAGGAAGAGGATGAGGATATTGAGAGTCATCCTCCTGGTGAGGACAGCGAAATCTTGACTGTTTGTACTCTGGCACACATGGCTGACTTTATGTTAGGCTGCCTTTCCCGTGACCCACGCGTTGTACGCATTTTAGACAACACGGATTACTGGGTGTTCACCCTTCTGGACCCCCGCTACAAAGAGAATTTCTCATCTCTCATTCCTCCGGTGGAGAGGACAAGCAAAATGGTGCAATACCAGAAGGTTCTTGTTGAAAAATTGCTCCAAAATTTTCCATCTGACAACGCTGGCGGCAGAGTACGTGCTACCTTGGCCAACCGAGAAGGGGAGAAAAGGGGAGCACACAGCAGTTCCGACAAAGGCAGGGCAACACTCTCCAAGGCGTGGGACACCTTCATGACACCCCGCCAGCACCCTCACCCTGATGCGCAGCCTAGTGTCACAAGGAGGGAAAAGTTTTGGAAGATGGTGAAGGAGTACGTAGCAGACCGTGTCAGCGTCCTCAATGATCCCTCTGTGCCTTACAACTACTGGGTGTCCAAGCTGGACACGTGGTATGAACTGGCACGCTACGCCTTGGAGGTGCTGGCCTGCCCTGCCGCCAGCGTTCTGTCTGAGCGGGTATTTAGTGCTGCTGGTGGCATCATAACAGATAAGCGTATCCGCCTTTCCACCGACAATGCTGATAGGTTGACACTTATAAAAATGAACAAGGCCTGGATTTCCCCTGACTTCTCCACTCCACTGGAGGAAAGCCCCGGGGGAACATAAACTCACTTTATATATGTTATTTACAATGATGTGAATACTCTGTATTCCCATTCACCCCTTCCACCCAAAAAACGGGTATATGGTTGACTCTTAATCTTCTCATCCTCCTCCTCCTCTTCCATATGCCCTGTGCTATAATTTTTATATAGGGCCAGCTAACCAGCGGGCCCTGTGATATAATTTTTATATAGGGCCAGCTCACCAGCGGGCCCTGTTTGACAATTTTTATATAGGTCAGCTCACCAGCGGGCCTTCTCATATAATGTTTTATTGGGTCAGCTCTCTAGCGGGCCCTCTCATATAATGTTTTATAGCGTCAGCTCACTAGCGGGCCTTCGCATATAATGTTTTATAGCGTCAGCTCACTAGCGGGCCTTCGCATATAATGTTTTATAGCGTCAGCTCACTAGCGGGCCTTCGCATATAATGTTTAGGATGGTCAGCTCTGCAGCAGACCCTCACCCATAATGTTTTAGATGGTCAGCTCAGCGCACGTTTCCCTCTTAATCATGGCCTCAGTTCAATAAAATCAAGGAAATTTTTGGGAGAATTTGCCTCTGCGCACGTTTCCCTCTTAATCATGGCCTCAGTTCAGAAAATCAAGGAAATTTTTGGGAGAATTTGCCTCTGCGCACGTTTCCCTCTTAATCATGGCCTCACTTCAGAAAATCAAGGAAATTTTTGGGAGAATTTGCAGATGATATACAAGTAAATATACAGCAAATATTGTTTGGTAACAATTTTTCGCCTAAAGTCGTTTTTATTTTCCTTTTTGTGTGTTTTATGGTCAGTCTGTAAAAATGGCGTACTACGGGCGAAAGATCGTTCCCAGCAGCGATGTTGGAGTCCAAGATGCATCCAGACATCCTCCCTATGCTGTCCCTGAACCATTTCTGTGGTGTTTCCATCCTTTTCTGCCCTTTTCCTATGGACCAGGCACCCTCCCCTCATCAGAGCAGGGGGTGCCTGGTGTAATGCTCGAGTCCTCCCATTGACTTCAATGGGGCTCGGGTGCTCGGCCGAGCACTCGAGCCTCAGGGGGTGCTCGGTCAGAGCACCCGAACACCCGAGCATTGGGGTGCTCGCTCATCACTACTAAGGATGTGGCAATGGCAGATACAACAGATACATTTACGAGATAACTGAACATAAGGGAACATAAAAAAGTATACTATGCATTAGTAGGTTAATCAGGAAGTTCTAGTAGATAGATTAACACCCTTCATATAGGGATGGATTATGTAACTCTCATTTTCTGGGTTATACTGTAGCAAAAGTTGATCTTTCCTTCTTCAGCCTAGTTTACCGTGTAATTCTGTGGAAAACTAATTGCATCACAGGGAACACAGAAAAATGACCAAGAATTACAGTGATTTAAATTGGGCTTTTAAACCCTTTCAATGATACAGTGCTCTCCAAGACCAACAGGTTAAAAGATAGTTTGCCCCAGAATTGCACTACTCCACTTTTATAAATATGGCCTATTGATTTTTCACTATCTAATTTTTTAGAAATGATTATTTTTTTTTAATATTCCACTTTTTATTATTTAAGATTTTATTTATATATTAATTGCTGCATTTACATTTAAATATATCCATTTACATATATAAAATAACAAACAAAACAGAATTTTGGATTGACAAGCTTTAGGGAGAATCTAAAGCACTTTTAGACTTGAGAAAGGGAGTTTATCCTGAAAGCTTGTCAATCCAAAATTCTGTTAGTCCAATAAAAAAGGTATTACAAGATATTCATTTTGTTTGTTATTTTACATCTGCATCACTGGACTAATACGGCTACAATCTCCACTCATTTACATATATAAATGTAATCCTACAGAGTGAGGATATAGGAATCAATATGTGACATATGTGAAAAACCAATGATGACATTATTGCCCATTATTACAATCTCACTGTTTTATGCTGTCATAAAGCTTCCAGGTCTGGTAAAATGTAATGTTTTTGGTACAGGATTTGGGAACAGATGCAAGTCACATGACTTCTCCCAGCTGTCTGGTTTGGGATCGAATTACTTGTAACACGCTTTTTCCCTTCTGTGTTATTGTGCCCCCAGGGCAATGAGTATCTGTGTAACAAAAGACAGCTAATTATCTGGAAGCACCATCCTATCCTTGGCTCTCCTTTAATGTATTGAAGTTGATGTACTAAGATGAATGGAAGTAATTCTGGGGTAAACCAATTGCAGTATAGAGGACAAATAAAAGCTCCCCAAATTCCCATTTATTTAAATGGGGCTTTTAACCCCTTGAATGATGGATGGGTCTCCAATGCATTACTTCACAATGTGTTTGAGACCCCTTTAGTATTCGGAGGGTTAAAATGCCCATTTAAATCCATGTGAATTTGAGGAATTATATTTGCCCCTTATGGTGCAAATGGTTTAATCCAGAATGTATCCAGTTTTCTTAGACCAACAGCCTCAATGTGTAACTATTCTTTATCTACTCAGATAGGAGATTTCTGACCTGTGAATAAATATATTTTATAGGGACCTGTTTCATCCATAGAACTCTTAGGTAAAATAATGTAACTGGGCCATATACATGAAGTGCTGCACATCTAGAGCAAACCTACTGCACTACTGGGAACAAACAAATGTCCCATTGACAGGGTTGGATTAAAATGGTCCATTGACAGGACTGGATTTACATCCCCAAGGCACTCGTAGCTCCATCCATGGTCACCACTCCCATTCCTCAAGTGACCCCACCCCCAGTATTATCCACTGTTTTCAGGCACAGAAAATACTTTTAGCCCACAACAAGGGAGGAGAAAAAAGTTTAACTCCTTGGTTGCAAGAGGGATCTCCAATGCATTGCTTCACAAAGCACTGGAGAGCTCTTTACCAACCATGGAGTTAAATCATAGCCTGTAAAGGAGTATTAAACTGGTGCAAGTACATGGAGATTGTCATGGCCACACCCATAAATCAGAATGTGGGTGTGGCCAGTAGAGCTGAGGCACCCCTCACAATTTGGGTCTTGAGGCACAGTTGCCTACTATGCCTACTGGGAAATCTGTCCCTGCCCATTGATATAAAATGAGCTTTTAATTCCTTGAATGCTAGATGTTCCCAATTAATTTCAAACAATGCAGTTTAGAGCATCAAGCATACAAAGGGTTAAAATCCACACTGAAATTGGTTCTAATGTTACTTGATTCCTATGGTGCATTTGGTGTGATACCTGCCAGATTTGCCCTGAACGGCAAATTAATAAATCTAAATAGCTTGTAATCAATAGTTTTAAATAAAAACTGACCAGCATAAATATAAAGATTTTTAAAAATGCATCCAGAATCACAGATTTTTAAAAAGTGAATGGTCTACTTTAATTCTTTGAGTTCCAGAGGGACATTGATACCTCTCTGGCACTCAAAGGGTTAAGAAGCCTGCAGTGGGAGGGAGTCCTGCAAAAAGAATCATATCTGCGTCCATGGACATGATATTCAGTACTAATTAAATATTAATACTGGAGAGGACATTCATACAGGATGAATTCATAGTGGCTATTAGGATTTTTTTGCCCAGACTGAAGTAAGTGGGAGTTTATTATTAGGAGGTATTCCTTTAAGCAAGTGAGATTCTGTTGCTAAAACCTGTTTCCTTATTTTGATTGTGACCAAGTCTAGGCAGGAGACAACACCCTGGCTGGCTGGTTACATCACAGACACATTTTCCATTTCTCATTTCCCAAATCTGGAGAAACTGGGAAAAAGAATAAAGCCTGGTACTATCATTATATCAGAAATGGAAATCCTTTACAAAAGAAACTAGGCCAGATGGGGTTTTATACAGCAAAGAAAAGCCAACCCACTGCACCACAGAGAAAAATAAAACTCCTCATTGACTTAAAGGAACAGTACACTTTTTATGAATATATATAGTAGTACTTTTCCTATTGAGTAAAATAAGGGTACTCCCACTGCTGAGATGCATATTTCCAGCGCTATTATAGTTTAAAACCATTATTTTTTACATTAGCAATGCCCTCTTGTGGTCAGATTCCAATGAGTTATTCTGTTAGATTCCAATGGAGTGGAAAGTCATTGACTTACGGTTCACACACAATGTGGTAGAAACTGCTGAGTCACTTCCTGTCAGTTAGAACTTCCAGGAAGTAAACACAGTAAATTCACTAAAATTTGCTAACCATTCAATATCTATATCTAGCTTTCTATCATTATCTATCTACAGTATCTATCTATATACATCACTGAATTATAATATTGAATATTAATGCAATGTTGGCACCAAAAAAATAAAATCGCACACAAATAAAATAGGTGGCAGACTGTAGAATTCAGAAACAATTACTGTAAACAAAATGTCATTAACCCCTTAACGACCCTTGACGGTCATAGTACGTCAAGGGTCGATTTGACTTAACGACCGATGACGTACTATGACCGTCATCGAGTTCCGGGCTCCCCCCTCGGCTGCACGCCGTTCGGGGAGTCCGGAACGCAACGGAGCAAAAAAAAAAATTTGCTCCGTGGTCGTTGAGTCGCGTCCGCGGCCAGATTCCCCGGTTGTTAAGGGGTTAAGCGAAACATACACAAGCAGGTATAACCTTCCAAAGACAAGAGTGCTCCATAGCCTGCAATAATAACAGTTTTACTATAAATATTGGATGGTCCCATATATCGTTCCAATTAAAGGGGATCTATCACCCCTAAACAAGTTTGTCTTAATATGCAGTTTATATAGCGAATATGTGTAATATTGTATTTTTTTTTTTTAGATCTATATTTGGCCGAAATCTAAGGAATAAATACTGCCCTGCACCCTACTTCCGGACAGACTGAGGTTACCAACTCTATAACGCAGTCTGTCACTCTGCCTCTGCATCTCTCCCTCTATCCAGCCTCCTCTGATGACAGAGGCTTTCTTTTCTGCAAGCTGGAGCACTCTCATTGGCTAGAGATCGCTGACCAGGTACCGACTAGTACACCCTATAAACATTTTCCTTCTATCTATCTTTCTCTTTTTGTACTGTAATATTGAAAATGAATTCAGTGTTGGCACTAAATAAATAAATAAAATGATACACACATAAAATATGTGTAATTCGGCAAATAAAAAAATAAATCAAAATTTCGCTCAGCATAACAAACACAAGTTGGAAGAATCTCAGACTGGCAAGAGCCCTACAATAGGAACTCTGCTAAAATAAAAAAGGAATGGTCCTAAAAATGGTTCCACTGTAACAAAATGCAAAAAATATGTGTTTTCATAATAATGTTACTATCACTTAAAAGTGATTTCAAATGAAAAGTTGACTGCTCATGAGAGATTTCTATTAAAGTCCTATAGACAATTTTCACATTAAAAATATGAGACCTGCAAATATTTTGATGTCAGAGAGGTCTGCAAGGCATTGATTTGGAATGTGTTGCAGCCTTCCCTAGCATCAAGTGGTTAAATAATGCCCAGTTCTTCATGGCTCCCAAAAGACCAATGGAAACTGTTATGGACCCTGCAGTTGTTCTTAGAATATCCACAGTGGATTTTGCACTACTTCATGGCAGATTTACTGGGCTGAAAACATGTCCATTCAGCCTCCTTGTAAGAGGAAAGCAATCGGCAACAGCAAGAACAATCAAATATAAAATCAATAACTCCCCCCCTGAATTATTCATCCTTGTGAATTATTGATCAAAATGTACAATGGCCTCAACCCACCAGAATTTCCATCACATGTGACAAAAAAAATAGTAATCTATAAAGATTAACGACCCAGGGGAAAAACAGAACTTCACCACTTGGATGTTAATCTACAAAGCAATGCATCAAACATGCTTCCATGTGAGAGGTATACAAAGATTCCATGTGAGAGGTATACAAAGATTCCTTGTGAGAGGTATACAAAGATTCCTTGTGAGAGGTATACAAAGATTTGAGTTGCAATGCAATGGATACCTCTCTAGCACTCACAGGGTTAAACAGTGTAATTCATAGGATATTATTCATTCTGTAAATGTGAAACCTTCCCTAATATCCCCTGTCTCATATTGCAAATATTATTCATCAACATTTTTTTTTAATCTAAAGCAAATGTTGTCGATGTAAGTAGCATACATTTGGTTGTCTCTCCTGAAATCTGTTAAAAGGAAATTATGTTTATCAAGTGTTTTCCAAGTGTATATTTACAGAAAAGTTAAGGTACTAAGAACTGGAACATTTCTCAAGCAAACCAAATGTACCATAGGGAATAAATGAAAGGTCCCACTGATTTAACGTTTTATTAAACTGCAATTTTCTATTATAGTCACCAGGTGGAGCTATACCTGTCAACTACTATGGAGAGCAGTAGTGGGTACATTATAAAATAAATATACCTTTTAGACATCATTTGGTGCTGCCTACAATTTGATTAAAACTCTTTTTTGAACAATAATAACGTTTGAAAGTAAAATTATGTTTTATGCAATGCTCTACACGCCCCTTTAATTTTCAAGGGGTCTTATATATAATAGCAGAGAGCAACCATTTTATTGCAAACCAACTGCACCACTGGGAAAAAAATAAACATTCCCAAAATACCAGCTGGGTATATTTTTGTCCCTGTGGTGGAATTAATTTTCCCCAACCCCTTGGGTTTTGGTCTCATTAGGGCTGGCCTTAGGGTCGTATAGGGTCTGGTGTGAAGGGAGGGTGCTTTTTGGAAAAACAGTTATAATTTCAATAGCAACCACAACCACCGTGAGCTGGAGGTCTCTCTGAAGTTACAAGGGTGACCCAATCTAAGATAAATGATACCCATCATAACAGAGAATGGAAAGCTTGTTTTCATTTGTGATTGGATCACATGCATATATCATCTAACTACAAGTCCACTCTATGATGACAGGATTTCCCAACAGTTCAAGGCTGCCAGTTTTTTTTGTGCTATTGGTTCAACAAATAAATTATTTTACACTAAGGGTCACATGCAGAAAGCAGCAGTGCAGCAGTTTTTGTGTAAATCAGCTGCATCATAGGGGTCATACAGACAGTCAACCTCCTTTTATGACTTCACATATTCTACAAGCGCATAATATATAAAGTCTAATTACATATACTTTTTCTTATTATTTTTTTTCATCTTCAACAATTCTTTTACAGTTTTATGTTCCTGACATTGGGCTCTCTGGATCTCTGTCAGGGACTGTAAAAACAGATATTTACACGCTGTTGCACTATCCATGCATTACTGAGTGCTCTGTATGCTACAGAGGCAGGATTTTCTTATGTTTTTATTTTTTACATTGTTGCACTCTTTCTGATTTCCCAATGGAACACTGAAATCTTTCTGACAGCAGTTTTAGATAGCTCCCTACTGGTAAAATAAATCTGAAAGAAACAGGTGAAAATGAAAACAAGTAATAATTACAGGCAATTTCAGTATATGTAAAGTCAAAAAGGACACTGTCACTTTAAATGGGCCATTAATCCACTGAAAGCCCTGTATAGAGCAACAGAAATGTGTATTATTCCCCTGGTGAAGTTAGTTTGCTCCTCAATTGCTTGTCTATTTCTTTACATTTATGACCCTATATTTCAAACAAAGATATTTACCAATGACTAACATACTGAGAAACCATACTAGCAATATCATGTATAACTGCAGTAATAATTATGCGACACAGAACATCAGAAAAGAACACCAAGAATTTATAAAGAATGTGTTGTTTGTTGAGGCCTTCTGTCTGCCAGATTCAGGAAATAAAAACAGTATGATGACTGCTTGAAATATCCTAATAAGTACTAGCTGGAATCTGGATGCTTGGCAGATTGAAAGTAGCACTAATACTAAAATCCAACTTGTTATTAAGATGCATTGGCTGTTTATCAGCAGACTGGGAGAAACAATTTCCTTTTGCAACTGTCACTGTCTACTATGTTTTACACAGTGCAGAACAGCTTCCCAAACAGCTGGAGGTCCGTTCATTCGCTAACCTTGTAGTAACCTCTTTGGGTTCTAGAGAGTTCTCCAGGGCTCTGCTTCACAATATATTTAAGACCTCTCAGGCATCCATGGGGTTAATCTTATTGTGGTATGGGAACTTGTAGTGTGTGTGTGTGTGTGTGTGTGTGTGTGTGTGTGTGTGTGTCTGTGTGTGATTGTGTATATGTATATGAGTGTGTGCGTGTGTGTGAGATTATGTGTATGCGTGATTGTGAGTGTACATATATAAAAGTGTGTGTATGTGTACATATATGAGTGTGTGTGTGTGTATCACAAAATGCTCTTTCATTTACGAGTACTTTGCATTTTAGCACTGATATCCTTTTAAAGCGGAACTTTTACCATACATAACACCCCCCAAGAATCAATTATATATATGTACTAGTGTAAAAACCCGTGTACACGGCATTGCAAGTTGCGTGCCCCTCTGGCACTCAAAGGGTTAAGAGGTCACTACCGCTACCTCACTACTCCACACGATGCAGTCTTGCGTCGCCTCACTCACGTGATGCAATCGTACGCAGTAGAGACTGTCCGAATTCTGGCAGTCTCTACTGCGCATGACTGCATCGTGACAAACATCCTATAGGATATATAGGATAGGATATATAAAATAAATAGTAAGATGTGGGCAGTTTCACCTACTAAATAATTTCACTGTAGGTGAATCTTATAGCCTGCATCTTCATCAGAGACGAAGGAAAACGCAGCCATCTTTCCTCTATTACAGAGCTCTCTCCGTCATCTGCCTTCCCCTTTTCTTCCAGCAGCACATCTAAACAGCTGCCTGCAGGCAGCAAAGATATGAACAAGCAAGTTGGGCAATTAATACACTGTAAAAAGCACCATCTTGCACTAATAAGTACAGAAAGGTGCATTTTACTGTGTATTTATTGCCCATCTTGCCCCTTCATACCGCTCCTGTCTGCAGGCAGCTGTTTAAACGCGCTGCTGGAGGAAAATGGGAAGGAGTTGGTCGACATATAATGCCAACAAGCTTGACTGCCAGTGCAGCAGGCAAGCTGTATAGTGGAAAGAAAAGAAAAGGAGGACACAGCGCTTGGTACAAACCAAGAGAACACCACTTGGTAGAATAAAAAGAGGGGGGCAAAATAATAAGCAAGATTGGAATAAGGTAAAAGATCGGTGGGTAATAATGACCTCACCAAATATATCCACCTTATAGAATGAATAAAAACAATTGGAAACAATTGAAATACAAAGACCACACTGCCCCTAAAGTAGGCTAGATAGTCTCTAAAATCCCCCTCTTTTCTGCTGCTAGTCCTCGAAAATGTTCCACATGAATAAAATTCTTCCAGAGAATTCTCATAACATGCAAGATAAATCAGAAAAAGGTAAGGGGAGGACAGCGCATATATTCTCTAAGTGTAGTATTAGTGATACATCAATAAAATGAGAAATGAAAATGAAAATAAGACACAAAATAAGGAATATATAGAAAATATATGCAAAAGATGTGTGAAGAATGGCCACAAGAATATATTCTATTAGGATGGTAGTCTGCAAATATGTATGTATGTATATGCTCAAATGAAAATCTAAATGTGGTATTTGAAATTACAAATATAGATTTATTGAACATATATAACAAAAAAATGAACATAAAATTGTATAAAATAGGGGAATATGCCCCTAATATCCAAAATGGATGTTTAAAACGAACATAGGATCAGAGTCCGTTGTAGCAACATACAGCGTGAGAATCTGTAATTGGTATTAACTTAGGAAGGCAACTTTGTAGCAGTATTGTAGCAATATGATATAATTACCAAAAAGAAGTGAAACAGTAGCAGTTAAGCTCCAATACTAGGACTGGAATCGGAGCTCCGCTGAATTGTGCCTTCTTCAGAATAGAGCTCTTTTCTGAAGAAGGCGCAATTCAGCGCTGAAACGCGTCAACCAATAACCACGTGTTAGGCCGGACGCCAACACTAACGAGTTCGACACAGGACAGAGCCACCCTCAGAGCAACGTGACCCAGCGAGGATTACAGAAACTACCGGAGCTCCGATTCCAGTCCTAGTATCGGAGCTTAACATACAAGCTACACCAGGACTATAGTGACGATCGGAGCATCTGTTCCCTCATACTGGGTCACCAGTGAGACGGAAGACGACTATTTGCTTTACAAGCATATGATACACGGAGGTCTTGTAAGCATATATCCACACTTATTATGGATTGATTTGTGCTACTGTTTCACTTCTTTTTGGTAATTATATCATATTGCTACAATACTGCTACAAAGTTGCCTTCCTAAGTTAATACCAATTACAGATTCTCACGCTGTATGTTGCTACAATGGACTCTGATCCTATGTTCGTTTTAAACATCCATTTTGGATATTAGGGGCATATTCCCCTATTTTATACTATTTTATGTTCATTTTTTTGTTATATATGTTCAATAAATCTATATTTGTAATTTCAAATACCACATTTAGATTTTCATTTGAGCATATACATACATACATATTTGCAGACTACCATCCTAATAGAATATATTCTTGTGGCCATTCTTCACACATCTTTTGCATATATTTTCTATATATTCCTTATTTTGTGTCTTATTTTCATTTTCATTTCTCTTTGATTTTATTGATGTATCACTAATACTACACTTAGAGAATATATGCGCTGTCCTTCCCTTCCCTTAAGCTGTATAGTGCATTGGTAAAAGTGACATAAAAAAAAAAAAAACAGAACAAATTTTAAAAAGTAAACTACTTTTTATTTGTTTTCTTTCTCCCACTTTCAAATGGGAGTAAGTTGTAGCATGGTTATAGTTCCACTTTAAAGGGGATGTATCAACTAATAAAAAGGTGTTATAATCCGTTTTATTAATAAAAGTTATTATAGGAAAGCTGACTTTTTAAAAAAATCAAAATACTTATAAAGATATCCCCTCTTCTGTGCTGTGCACTTCTGCACTTCCTATTTCTCCTCCCACCTCCTTCCCAGCTGGCCCAAGGAGCGCGTTCACGATTCCCTTTGGGGTGCTGTGAACAGCTCCTAGAGTTACAGCAAGCTGCGATTAATATTATACTGAGCTTGCTGTAACACTAGGAGCCGTTCACAGCACACCAAAGGGAAGCATGAACACGCTCCCTGGGGCAGCTGGGAGGGAAGTGCGAGGAGAAATAGGACGTGCAGAAGAGCTTTGTAGATCAGCATAATGGGACACACTTATTCTTCGGCAAAGCTCTTCTGCACTTCAAAATGGAATACCTTTATAAGTATTTCAATTAAAAAAAACCTCACCTTTCCTATATTAACTTTTATTAACAAAGAGCATGGTAACAACTTTTTATAAGGTGATACATCTCCTTTAACCCTTTGATTGCAGAGCAATGGCGTACCCCTCTGGCACTCAAGGGGTTAATTACAAATATTACAATTAATTACATTGGCTTGCACTTTTTATGCTCTTTCAAATACACTAATTAACCACTAGAAGAAAAAGAAAGTCTCATCTTCCTGTAACCCCATACAGCAAAACCCCATACAACAAACATTCTTGGAAATCCTCCAGAAACAGCTTTAGTAACATATGTTTCCTCAAGAGGGTGGGTGCAGAATTGATAGCATTATGCCTATAATGGCATATGACAGCAATTAATCTGAGACAGGAATGGGATTAGCAGATTGAGTATGCTTTCTATAGTATTACCAGCGGGAATAAAGATTTCCAACCCCAACATGTCAACTGATGCTAGCATCCAAACTGCTTAACTACACAGGTATGAAAGCAATGCAATAAATGTATCTGGAACCCAAGGGGTTAAATCCTGCCTGTCCCAGAGGAGCTACATTACATGACATCTTCAACACTTTGTGGAATTTTTGTTGCCTCCTATGATGTAGTTGGTTTGTTCCAGAATGTATCCATTTCTAGTTAGTACTTAAAAGTACTTAACCCTTTAATGACCCATGACGTACATGTACGTCACAAGGTGGATGTCCCTAAAGGACCAAGGACTTACATGTACGTCATGGAATTCCGTGCTCCCTGCGCGACTGCATGCCGTTCGGGGAGTCCGGAATCGGATGAGGAAAAAAAAAAAATGCTCCATGGGCCTTAAGTGATGGCCACGTGTGTGAGTGGCCGGTTCTTAAAGGGTTAAAGGAATAGTAATGTTTCAAAATAAAAGCAGCTCTGATTAATCTTCATAGTATTTGGGCCATGGAGAGTATTATTTCAATACTGTCAGAGTTGTAGTTCAAGAGTAACTTCTCTTATGTTCACTGACGATTGTCCCGCTCTGCAAGCCATCTGGACACCACCTTGCTGCTCTGAGGTGAGCAGTGTTATATCAGTAAAAAGGGCGGGAGAGGGATACTTTATAATTCAATTACTCTTGAACTACAACTCTGACAGTATTGAAATAACACTCTCCAAGGCCCAAATACTATGAAGATTAATTGGAGCTGCTTTTATTTGAAACATTACTATCCTTTTAAGTCTCACGAAAGCTGATATACTAAGAATTGGAGCAATATTGGAACATACCAACTACACCATAGGGGACAAAAAAATCCTGTTGACTTAAATGGGGCTTTTAACCCATTGAATGGTAGAAAGGTCTCCCACACAATGCTTTAGAATACTGGGAATTTTGGTGATGTTTTATTTCTCCCCTGTGGTGCAATTGGATTGAGTAGAAATGCCCCTGTTCTTCTCAGTACATCAGACTCACTGGATATTAGGTTTGTAATAATATATTTACAATAATGCAAACATGACAAAACGTGGGAGCCAGGTCTGGCCATGACTTTCTCTTTAAATAGAGTAGGTAGCTGCCTGTTGTGAGGAGCTCCTCAACAGTGATGAGTTGTGGGTGTGGCCAGTGTAATCCCAATCCTCCTGCTCCAGGCATTCACTCCTGGTTTATGGAAGCTGTTTTATTTACCAATGTATATATTGTTGTAGGTCATATACCTATTTAGTCAGTTTATTTATAAGTTTATATACATGCACTGACCAGTTTATTTAACCTCTTAAGGACTGGCCGCGCACTTAAGGACCACGGAGCATTTTTTGGGGGCTTGCCCGATTCAGGGCTCCCCGAACGTTGTGCCGCCACATTGGAAGCCTTGAAATCCATGAATGTCCTGGCACGTCATGGGTCCTTATCGTTCATCCAACCCATGACGTGCCAGGTCCTTTAACTGGTTAAGCACATTTTTATTTTTGTATTTAGGTTAAGGGTATTTACTTTGCCAGGTAACAATGGATGGGGCTGAGTCATGTGAGGCCAGGGGGTGTGGCCACCAGCTGGGCTAGGGGCACCAACAGTGTCTTCCAAGGGGAACCTGTGTTCTAAACCAGCTATAGCTGATTTGCGATATCAATGCTTCTGGAGTCTGTTAACACTTGCTTGAGCTGGTCTATTTTTGGGGGGTGATAAGGGGGTTTGGCTTTCAATAAAATCTCCCTCCTGAAAGCTTACAATTGTAGAGCAAGACTCCAATAAATGAGTTTGAATTAAGAAACCAAAGCCATGAAGATGAGTTTGGATTAAAAGGTCATAAATGAAGCTATGAAATCATCAGTCTGTAATGTAAGTCTATGGATGAGATGTTCAAAAAGTTGTGGTAAATGAAACTGTCTGTACTCAAAATAAAAATGGTCTTATGACATGATCTGCATACCTGGGAACTTTGAATGGAAGAGGTCGGACTGGATGGGAATAAGAGGAGGTGGGAGGAAGAAGGTGGGAAGGAGGAGAAGTGGGCAGAGTTTCATAATAAACAAACCACCACAGGAGAATCAATCTCTGTCCCCAGAGACCCGGGAATTAACTGCAAAAAGCGGAGTCTCTGGAGCAGATCCAGAGAGTTCTGTCAATTCTCAGACATATTACCTTCTTTTTTTTGCATCCAATTCCAAAGGGAAAAAGCAGTATTAAAAGTGAGTGTGTTTTAATCTACCATCACATTGTAAGATATTTTCTTTCAGCCATCACTTTTTTGTCTGATTAATGTAATTTTGTACAGCAAAATAAAAACTGTGTAAAGTTTGGAAAGCCAAATGAAAGCACTATTGGCGGATAGGAGTAAGAAACAGTAGTATAGTGTTAACTGGTAAAAAAAACGTATTTGGCATTTGAAAAATTGTCATTTTAAAGAGAAAATGAAAGACATTTTTAATATTTTATTTGAACATTTTCATTTCGAAGACAAAATAAAAGGCATTTAAGGGCAATATTCATCAAGATCTTCTAACCATCACTTTTAATTGTTTACAACAGATTTTCAAATATAATGGATTTACATCTGAAAATACTGGGCTTCTTTTACCAACCAATGATCTGACAATTTCTCCATTATGATGACTTTTTGAACATTGTGTTCTATGTGTCAGGACCTGACTCATCCATCTTCATACAGAAAGGAGGTAGTATCCACAGAAAATGATGACCATGAAGTTATATAGTCTAGTTTTTAAAACATTCTACTTAATTTAAAGATATTGTCACGGTTCCCAAAAGATATTCAGGAGTCAGTACGGTATCGTAAAATGCAATTTATTGAATAACAATAAGGTATCACACAAAAGTAAGGAAGCAGAAAAAGCAGAGGGTCACTAACCACAACTCTACTATCAGAAATAGTAAGTTGCCAAGAAGGACCACTCTGCTATAGACTAGGCCGAAGCCGCTGATAGTCTCCTCAGGAAACAGAAGCAGGAACACGAAGTCTTGGTTCAGAACCACAGGAAAGATATCTGACTCATGCCTGCAGTCAGGAATCGGAAGCGTAACTCTGACTCACATCAGCAGTCAGTATATAGCTAGTCTACCAGAGCCCCAGGGCCGCACCAGACTCGGTGTCTGCTAGGTACAGGGGACAAACAAGAGAATAGTCAGACAGAGCCACAGGACAGCACCAGAGAGGGCAGTCAGACAAGCCAGGTCATACACAGTTCAGGTAGTCAGCCAGAGCCACAGGTCTGCACCAGATTGGGTATCCACTATCAAAGGATAAGGCAGGAGAATTGTCAGACAGAGCCACAGGTCAGCACCAGATTGGATGGTCAGACAAGCCAGGTCATACACAGAGCCCAAGGAAATAGAACTGTATTGTACAACAATGCAAGGGCAACTGAGTCAGGACTCAGTCTGCCCTTTAAACCCCTCCTCAGGAAGTAGGTAGGAGATGCAGCTCAGAGGGAGGAAGTAGGTAGGAGGAGGCTACAGGAAGCACAAACATAAAACAGAGGCCTGCTTCATTCAGAAGCCTCGTGCCTGCAGATGACGCATCTTGCTCTGATGCGTCCAACTTCTGCCATAATCACGTGTCAATCCGTGCTGCATGGATGGCCGCTGATGCCGAAGTGTCATTTCGAGCGTTGCCTGAAGCGGCATGCTGGAACCAAGGTAAGCTGTGACAGATATTTAGTATGAATATTGTAAACCGTGTTATTGATGAAAATTAAGAAATTAAACTAATAAAGTTGACGTTTCTATTTAAGTTGTTTGGGCCTCTAAGTTTCTAGGCCCTGTTTATGCTACATTGTTGCTACCTGATTATCAATGCCTTTGCATGGAATACATTTTATTAAAGATCTCCAATTCCTTTAGCCCTGTAGATTCCAGCAAGGCCTCTAGTTAATTGTGATACAATGTGTTAGATACATGACTGGAATCCAAGTAGTTAAAGAGCCCTCACAGCCATAATATATGACATGAAGTAAAATGACTTAAACAGACTTTATGGATTGAGAGTGCAGGCTCCATAGACCTCCAGTGTCAGGCTTTCAAGCTATAGAGGGTCTATGGGAATTGTAATGGAAACCTGTGGTCGTGCTAATATTGAGATAAAACCAGGTGACGGAAACTATATAAAAGTTCCCCTGCAGCCTAGACAATGATCCCCCACCCTATGGATCCAAAAGGAATCTTAGCGCTAAAGAAAACCCCAAAATATATTATAGATAAAAATATATTTATTGATTATAAAAAGTGGCAATTAAATGACAATATGTACTAAAATCATATGTTTGATATCCCCTGATGGTACCGGCTCCTTAAAATATGAGATATTTATAAAACGTTAAATATTATACTTGCCTCTGAATTACACATTTTTATTTATACTATATTTTTGAGTTTCCTTTAGTGCTAAGATCTATGTTTTAAAGTCTATGGGGACTGTGATACCTCAGCTCTTCAAGTCAGTCTCTTCTCACTGGACAAACGAGGGATCATTGTGGGGGGGGTCTCTTTTCAGACCCCTGTTCTTCTCCCGCATTGGTTTTCGAAGGCTCACAATGCCTAGGGGAGCAAATCTGCCATTGGGCACTCTTCACATGACAGTTGCCCTTTAAGAGGATTATGAATTCTGCCTATGTGATATGCTGTATTCACGTCAGTCTGATACTAACTGTACATCTAAACCACTGTCATTTATCTTTGTCATCTGTTCCACCGAGACCTGCAAAGGTGATATCAAGGACAGATTACATTATTTTTAGCTTTGTGAAAGTCATTGCTGTTCCCAGAAAATCATCTCTCTTATGGCAATTGCTTGTTGTTTTCTATATTCCATTTGAAATCACAAGCCTCTAAAAAGTACTATATGATGCAAAATCAGTTTAATTAAAGCCACGCCTTCAGTAAATGTATAAAAAAAACTAAAAAAATGTATATCCTCTGAAAATAACAACAGGTGTTCAATGAAAGAGGTCACCTCATTTTAGAATGAAGCCCACAGAATTAATTAATGAAAAGAGTGGCAGATTAAATTGGACAGAAAAAAAAATACTAAAGAAGAATGAAACAGGAAAGATGTTAAACTAACTCCACAGTTTTCAGATAAATTGCATATTTAATTCAACAGTTCACGTTTCATAAATATTCTTCACTTGTACAATGACAATGGAGACACAACCTATTATATAGGGAAGTCTCACAGGCATTGTCTTGTGTCATATAAGTAATGTCATCTGTCACTTCTATAAATACCACATATATTTTTATGTCACTGCAGTCATGTCAATACAATGCACACTGGAAACTGAAACATTTCCATCAAGACTGAACAGCCACACAACCCTATAATGTCAGATAATGATATCAACTAGAAAATGCTGCTGGGTAGAGTTATACTTAGAGCAATAGGAAAGGATAGCCCTGTTTAATATTTTAAAGCCAAGGTGTGTGCAATGCTGCCTGCTTCTTAAAGGGTTAAAAATAAACTATACCTAAAGTAATAATTGGACTCTAAATTATTTTAATAGAGTTTAATTATTTATTGTACAGATATAATAAGAATCATTGAACTCTTGAGATTTGCTCAGTTTTGTAAAGAGTAGAAATAAAAGGATTCATGAAAGAAGTGTATCTTGTTATGTGTATAATCTGTGTAGATGAATGGAGAACAGTGGATGCCTGCACAATGGAGTGTTGTATGAATTCACCTGCTCAGCTTATTTTCTGCACTCTGATCTAGAAACAGAAATCATACTATCGTACAATGTCTGAACTTTGTCCCCTGGCAGAAAGATCATCCCTGAAATCTGCTGAATCTTATGCAAAGAAAGACCAGAGATTGGGACAGGATCACAGAGGACATTCTGAAATTGATCAGCCATCCGTGCTGTTCCAGAAAGGACACACGTCTGAAGATGGAGTCGTAAGATGTTTACCAAGAGCGCCTCTGGCAGGTGACTGCCCAGAAAAAACATAAAGGACATCTCGTGAAACTGAATATTGCAGAAAAACATGGCCATAAACATAGTAACATAGTAAATTAGGTTGAAAAAAGACACAAGTCCATCAAGTTCAACCTTCGCCTCATACCTCAGTAACTGAGAATTTTATAGCTTTCCTGCTACCAATTAAATTAGTCTTTATCAGACCTTCCTGATCAGCCTACTGATAAACAGTATAACTCTGTATGTTCCCTTTTGAAAGAAATGTATCTAATCTTCTCTTAAATGTATCCATTGTATCTGCCATAACTACCTCCCTGGGCAATGAATTCCACAATTTGACAGACCTTACTGTAAAAAAACCCTTCCTCTGCTGAAGTTTAAACCTCCTTTCCTCTAATCTCAATGGGTTTCATGAAAACCTGTGGAAAGGATAATAGCCCAAAGGGAAGGGCTGTAAAATTGGAAACGGAGATCCTGAAAACTGAAGCAAAGGAATCACTGATTTTTGCATGTGAATAGGTATCTAAAGGAACACATCTCTTATATACAGAGAAGCTTAGAACTCCCCTGGACACACAGCAGATATGACGGACAGCAAATATTCCATTGTGAATCTTGGCATTTTACCAAAATGATTGAGCTGTTTTAAGTATACATCCAGACAATAAGCCACAGTCTTTATTAAAGCCTATGAAGAAATTGGAATACAGCCCTAGGAACCTTTCTTGAAAGGGGACTGAATTCAAGACCTGCATATCTACCAAGGCGTAAGCCATCCGGAACCTTCTGGAACGAAACAGCCCTCACAGGATCTTGAGGAACCTTTGACATGAAGCAGCAATGACAAAATAACACTATGAAATAACCCACAAAAGAGGGCACACATTGTAGAATGGTTGCAGTCATCCTCTGATTGCCTTAGGCGGTCCAGGAGTCCACAACGGATATAGTGGAGAACTTGTCGGTGGCAAAAATCTGGGTATATTTTTGCTCAAAATGGGTCTGGCTCAAAGAGGGAGCAGGAACATTGGCCATTTGAGTGTATTGGAGTGGTGAAAAATGTGAGGCTTCTGCAGAAATTGGGATGCTTAGGTGTGAACAGAGGTAACCAAGAACTCTTGCTTCTAATAGCATGGCTAATGACCTTATCCAGTTCGGGATCAAAGAGCTGTTTGCCCATAGGGAATGCTGCGCCACTCCCAAAAGCTTGGAAATCTTAGCAAAGAACTTAACTGTAGCTACGACTGCCTCATAGATATTCAGCAATTATCCTGGAAATCATATGAACAATATCCCCCTTGGAAGATTCCATTTGCACCTCTTCCAATAATAAATCAACCTAAATGGCTTAGGTCCTTATCACCCAGGCTATGGCCAAAGCTATGTGCAAAGCAGTCACGGAGGGCAAAACGTTAATTTTGAGAAGAGAATCTAGGTATTTATCCATCTGACCCTCAATTGCAGCTGCATCTACTACTGGTAGAATTGTGTGCTTGGAGAAGAGAGAAATGGGGAGAGGGGTCAGTTATCAGTGGAGTGGCCCATTGCTGCACCATAGCTGGAGGAAACTGGGTAAAATAGGGAAAAAGTGCAAATATCAAAAGACTCACCTATCCTCCATGATAACATGATCAAGAGAGTCATAACAGGGGAAGTAAAAAACATCACTTCTACTCCATTAAAAATGTCTGAAGAGGACATCTTCGATGGGGGTCTCAGAGATCTGGAGAATCTCTGATACTGCCTAAATTAGTCCTTTTAATAACCTCCCAGGATCCTGTTCAAGGGAATCCCCAGGAGTGAGACAAGAAGCATCCACATTTTCATTCCCTGTCTCACCTTCCTCAAGTGAGGAATTATCTCCAGTGGGAAAAGGATCACTCTCTATTTGAGAATAAACCCTCTTCTTGGGAGAAACAGGGGAAGCCTGAGCTACCTTATCTAGAACTGGACTGATGTTGGAATACTTGCCATAATGTGGACAAGACTCTGATATAGCACACAATCCCCAAAAAGAACTGACCCAGGGAACAGAAAAGACAGAGAAATAAAATGATACAAATGTATCTGTATCACGGGGGGGGAGCAAATAATCTACAGGAACTAATATGGCCACCTGAGGAGAGAGCCTGCTGCAAGCGGTACCTCTTGGGGGAGCAGCAGAAAGGAGGAAGAAAAAACTCATCCCCTTCCTTTTTTAAAATCCTGAAAAAGCTGGGTTCAACAATGTAAACAAAAACAAAAAAAAAAGAGCAAAGAAAATACTGTAAAATCTTGCATATAATACAAAAATTTTGCCCCTCTTCACCTTATGTGAAGGTGTGTATTATACACAAAGCTTTTTTTTAATTAAAAAAATAAATAAAAATACTACAAGTTTCCCTTCTTCCCTCCTTCCCCGCTTACCCATGGCCGCCACGCCTATTCTGGAATCCCAATTTTACCTCCTGACAGGGTCCCAGTGGGCGACATGCTTGCATCCACCACCCGCTTCCAGCATGGCCCTGTCAGGACCTCCTCTGCCCAGCCTACGGTAGTGTCTTGCGAGGACAGCAAGGTCCTCGCAAGGCAATTCCAAAGATCCAATGAGCATAGCTACGTATATGGATTGGATCTATGGTCCTCACAAGACACTACCATTGGCTGGGTAGAGGAGGTCCTGACAGGGCCATGCTGGAAGCGGGTGGTGGATGCAAGCATGCCGCCCACTGGGACCCTGTCAGGAGGTGGAATTTGGACAATAGAAAGGGAGAGGAGGCCATCGGTAAGCGGAGAGGGAGGGAAGAAGGGAAACTTGAAATTTTTTTTTTAATGTGTGTAATGGGGAAAACAAGGGTGCATATTATACATAGGCACTCTTGTTTTTCACTAAAATCTTGGGTATAATATGCACCTGTGAATTATACACAGGTGCGTATTATACCTGAGATTTTGCGGTAAATGGCTCTTTGGTTTTCCATATGCCCACTCCAAATTAAGGGGATCTCAAGCTGGAAGTGTAAGGGGAAGCCCAGTGCAGACCATGCCAGTCCCAAAGTTCATAACTGTGGAAAGAGTGGTTGTGGCATCCAGAGCTGCATAACAAAGATGGCAGTCATGAGCGCCAATCTTAAAGGCACTGCTGTTCCATGAAATGTAAAGAGTAGTGTTGAGCGAGCATGCTTGGCCGAAGCTCGGTTCGGCTCGAGCATCGCTCTGCTCGGCACATGGCGGTACTCGTACGAGTACCGCATGTGCTCGCCCGCCATGTTCGGGTCTCCTCCCCGCACGTTTCGCGGCTGCTGCGCAGCCAATAAACGTGCAGGGAAGCTCTGACATCAGTGTAATGCCAGCAGCCATGTTGGCTGCTGGCATTACACTGATTGGCTGGCCAGAACCCGTGATCGGGTGCTGTATAGCACCTGACCAGCGAGTTCGACTCAGTCTTAGCCAGGGAGAGATGAGGATAGGAAGGGAAAGTCAGTGTAGGGAGAAGAAAAGCAAATTTGTAAAAAAAAAGACCCAAAAGTCCTTTTTAGGACTACTGTGTGTGGGGGCAGCAGTTTATTTTGTGTGGGGGGAAAAAAAACAAAAAAAAAAAACCTTCATATATTCTGTTTAGTGTGCAAAGTTGCAGATTAGAGCACATTCTGTTTAGTGTGCAAAGTTGCAGATTAGAGCACATTCTGTTTAGTGTGCAAAGTTGCAGATTAGAGCACATTCTGTTAAGTCTTCAAACTGTAAAATATCAAAGTCACATATTCCATTCACTGTGCGTCGCCGCAGTTAAGAAGCAAATTCTGTGTACTGTGCACAGTTTCAGAATAGGAAAAAATACTGTTAAGTCTTCAAACTGTAAAATATCAAAGTCACATATTCCGTTCACTGTGCGTCGCCGCAGTTAAGAAGCAAATTCTGTGTACTGTGCACAGTTTCAGAATAGGAAAAAATACTGTTAAGTCTTCAAACTGTAAAATATCAAAGTCACATATTCCATTCACTGTGCGTCGCCGCAGTTTAGCAGCACATTCTGTTGACTGTGCACAGTTTCAGAATAGGAAAAAATTCTGTTAAGTCTTCAAACTGTAAAATATCAAAGTCACATATTCCATTCACTGTGCGTCGCCGCAGTTTAGCAGCACATTCTGTTGACTGTGCACAGTTTCAGAATAGGAAAAAATTCTGTTAAGTCTTCAAACTGTAAAATATCAAAGTCACATATTCCATTCACTGTGCGTCGCCGCAGTTTAGCAGCACATTCTGTTGACTGTGCACAGTTTCAGAATAGGAAAAAATTCTGTTAAGTCTTCAAACTGTAAAATATCAAAGTCACATATTCCATTCACTGTGCGTCGCCGCAGTTTAGCAGCACATTCTGTTGACTGTGCACAGTTTCAGAATAGGAAAAAATTCTGTTAAGTCTTCAAACTGTAAAATATCAAAGTCACATATTCCATTCACTGTGCGTCGCCGCAGTTTAGCAGCACATTCTGTTGACTGTGCACAGTTTCAGAATAGGAAAAAATTCTGTTAAGTCTTCAAACTGTAAAATATCAAAGTCACATATTCCATTCACTGTGCGTCGCCGCAGTTAAGAAGCAAATTCTGTGTACTGTGCAAAGTTGCAGATTTGCAGCACATATTCTGTGTAATATGAAGAAGGCGGGTAAAAAGGGACGGGGAAGTGGACGTGATCCTGATGGTTCAGGGCGCGGGTCAGGACGCGTAGAAACTGCGCCTGGTGCCAGAGCACAAGACAGAAAGACATCCACCATACCTAGCTTCATGTCTCATTTTACAGGGCGTCGCAGGACATCACTCTCGAGGTCCGACCACTGCGAACAGGTGGTCGGTTGGATGTCAGCTGATACTGCTTCCAGTCGGTTAAGCACCACCCTGTCTTCCACCAAGTCCACTCTCAGTAGCCAAGAGTCTGGTCAACATAATCCTCACTCTGATCATCCTTCCTCCCACCATAGAGGGTCTGGTCAAAGAAGTGATCCCACACTGGGATATAGTGAGGAGCTCGTCTCATCACCAATCCTTCATTTGACCCTCTCTCCAAGCACGCTTGCAGAGGAACATGACATCTTGTGCCCTGATTCACAACCTCTAGAGGGTACCCAATCACAAGAAGATGACAGAGGTGAACGGCATTTAAGGTCAAAGGAAGTGGATGATGATGATGATGAGACACAGTTGCCATTAAATCAACCACTATTACTGTCTCAAGACCTTGATGAGGAGGATGATATACAGTTGTCAATGACTGAGTATGTGGTGGGATCAAGACATGAGGAGGATGATCAGAGTGAGGAAGTGGAGGAGGACTTGGTGGACGATGAGGTGACTGACCCCACCTGGGAAGGTGTAGAGCCGAGCGATGACAGCAGTCCTGAGGGTGAGCCATCTGCAGCACCGCAACAGGCTGGAAGAGGCAGTGGTGTGGCTACAGAAAGAAGGCGGACCGCACCAAACCGGCCCGCAAATGTTCCACGGAGCACCCCCTTGCGTAAATCTCCCTTGCCAAGGGGTAGGTGTTCCGCGGTATGGCGTTTTTTTAAGGAAAGTGCGGACGACAAAAGAATTGTAGTTTGCAACCTGTGCCACACCAGAATGAGCCGAGGCATGAACACTAGAAACCTCACCACCACCAGCATGATCCGACACATGGCATCCAAGCACCGTAATAAGTGGGAGGAACGCCTGGATCGCCCATCTGTGTCTGCAGGCCACACCACTGCCTCCTCTTCCCCTGTTTTTGGTGCCGGCCAATCGCCTGTCGAAGGCGCAGGCCCGCATACCTCCCGCCCTGCACCTGTACCATCTGAAGCACCATCAGCGACCACATCCACTTCCCTGTCCCAGCACAGCGTCCAAATGTCGTTACCCCAGGCATTTGAGCGCAAGCGAAAATACCCAGCCACCCACCCACAGGCCATAGCACTAACCTCACACCTTTCCAGATTACTGGCCATCGAAATGCTGCCATTTAGGCTTGTAGAGACTGAGTCCTTCCGCAGCCTGATGGCAGCAGCTGTCCCTCGGTACGCGGTCCCCAGCCGCCACTACTTTTCCCGGTGTGCCATCCCCGCATTACACCACCATGTGTCCCGTAACATCACCCGTGCCCTGACCAACGCAGTTACTGGGAAGGTCCACTTAACGACTGACACATGGACAAGTGCTTGTGGCCAGGGACGCTACATTTCCCTAACGGCACACTGGGTGAATGTCGTGGAGGCTGGGAGCGACTCGGACCCTGGGATGGCACAGGTGCTACCCACGCCGAGGATTGCGGGCCCTACCTCCATCAGGGTTTCCGCCAGCACCTACGTTATTGGCTCCTCCTCCTCCGTTTCCACCTCCGAATTCTCTGCGCGCAGCGCCACTCACCCATCAGCCGGTAGCTGGAAGCAGTGTAGCACTGCAGTGGGGAAGCGTCAACAGGCCGTGCTGAAGCTGATCTGCCTTGAGGACAAACAGCACATGGCCTCAGAGCTGTTGCAGGGGATTAGTCACCAGACCGAGCAGTGGCTCTCGCCACTCAACCTGCAACCAGGCATGGTTGTGTGTGATAATGGGCGTAACTTGGTGGCGGCTTTGGAGCTCGGCAAGCTCACACACGTACCATGCCTAGCGCATGTATTTAATTTAGTGGTTCAGCGATTTCTAAAAACCTACCCCAATTTGCATGATCTCTTGACCAAGGTGCGCCGCGTGTGTGCACATTTCCGTAAGTCATCTACAGCTTCAGCCGGCCTATTGAAGCTGCAGCAGCGCTTACAATTGCCAGCTCACCGGCTGCTGTGTGACGTGAGCACGCGCTGGAACTCCACCTTCCACATGTTGGCCCGGCTTTGTGAGCAGCAGAGGGCAGTAGTGGAGTACCAGCTGTTACACGGTCGTCGCCTCTCCGTTCAACTTCCTGTAATCAGAAGTGAGGAGTGGGAATGGATGTCAGACCTCTGTGAGGTTTTACGCAATTTTGAGGAATCGACACAGATGGTGAGCGGCGATAACGCTATTATCAGTGTAACCATCCCACTTCTGTGTCTACTGAAACGCTCGCTGCTCACAATTAAAACTGACGCTTTGCATGTGGAAGAGGTGGAAATGCGGGAGGAAGAGCTTACACAAGGTGATAGCCAGAGCACCCTCACTTCGTCTTCTCAGCGACAATTGGAGGAGGCGGAGGAGGAGGAGGAAGACACGGTTGCCTCCGCTACAGAGGGTAGCCATGGAACTTTAGTTCCATCTCTTCAGCGTGGGTGGGCAGAAGAGGAGGAAGAGGATGAGGAGATTGAGAGTCATCCTCCTGGTGAGGACAGCGAAATCTTGCCTGTTGGTACTCTGGCACACATGGCTGACTTTATGTTAGGCTGCCTTTCCCGTGACCCACGCGTTACACGCATTTTAGACAACACGGATTACTGGGTGTTCACCCTTCTGGTCCCCCGCTACAAAGAGAATTTCTCATCTCTCATTCCTCCGGTGGAGAGGACAAGCAAAATGGTGCAATACCAGAAGGTTCTTGTTGAAAAATTGCTCCAAAATTTTCCATCTGACAACGCTGGCGGCAGAGTACGTGCTACCTTGGCCAACCGAGAAGGGGAGAAAAGGGGAGCACACAGCAGTTCCGACAAAGGCAGGGCAACACTCTCCAAGGCGTGGGACACCTTCATGACACCCCGCCAGCACCCTCACCCTGATGCGCAGCCTAGTGTCACAAGGAGGGAAAAGTTTTGGAAGATGGTGAAGGAGTACGTAGCAGACCGTGTCAGCGTCCTCAATGATCCCTCTGTGCCTTACAACTACTGGGTGTCCAAGCTGGACACGTGGTATGAACTGGCACTCTACGCCTTGGAGGTGCTGGCCTGCCCTGCCGCCAGCGTTCTGTCTGAGCGGGTATTTAGTGCTGCTGGTGGCATCATAACAGATAAGCGTATCCGCCTTTCCACCGACAATGCTGATAGGTTGACACTTATAAAAATGAACAAGGCCTGGATTTCCCCTGACTTCTCCACTCCACTGGAGGAAAGCCCCGGGGGAACATAAACTCACTTTATATATGTTATTTACAATGATGGGAATATTCTGTATTCCCATTCACCCCTTCCACCCAAAAAATGGGTATATGGTTGACTCTCTTCCATATACCCTGGGATATAATTTTTATATAGGGCCAGCTCACCAGCGGGCCCAGTGATATAATTTTTATATAGGGCCAGCTCACCAGCGGGCCCTGTGATATAATTTTTATATAGGGCCAGCTCACCAGCGGGCGCAGTTTGACAATTTTTGTATAGGTCAGCTCACCAGTGGGCCTTCTCATATAATGTTTTATTGGGTCAGCTCTCTAGCGGGCCCTCTCATATAATGTTTTATAGCGTCAGCTCACTAGCGGGCCTTCGCATATAATGTTTAGGATGGTCAGCTCCGCAGCAGACCCTCACCCATAATGTTTTGGATGGTCGGCTCAGCGCACGTTTCCCTCTTAATCATGGCCCCAGTTCAGAAAAATCGAGGAAATTTTTGGGAGAATTTGTCTTTGCGCACGTTTCCCTCTTAATCATGGCCTCAGTTCAGAAAAATCGAGGAAATTTTTGGGAGAATTTGCCTTTGCGCACGTTTCCCTCTTAATCATGGCCTCAGTTCAGAAAAATCAAGGAAATTTTTGGGAGGATTTGCCTCTGCGCACGTTTCCCTCTTAATCATGGCCTCAGTTCAGAAAAATCGAGGAAATTTTTGGGAGAATTTGCAGATGATATACAAGTAAATATACAGCAAATACTGTTTGGTTACAATTTTTCGCCTAAAGTCGTTTTTATCTTCCTTTTTGTGTGTTTTACGGTCAGTCTGTAAAAATGGCGTACTACGGGCGAAAGATCGTTCCCAGCAGCAATGTTGGAGTCCAAGATGCATCCAGACATCCTCCCTATGCTGTCCCTGAACCATTTCTGTGGTGTTTCCATAATTTTCTGCCCTTTTCCTATGGACCAGGTACCCTCCCCTCATCAGAGCAGGGGGTGCCTGGTGTAATGCTCGAGTCCTCCCATTGACTTCAATGGGGCTCGGGTGCTCGGCCGAGCACTCGAGCCTCCGGGGGTGCTCGGTCAGAGCACCCGAACACCCGAGCATTGGGGTGCTCGCTCATCACTAGTAAAGAGTACATGTCCCAATAAAGTTGTCTCTCAACATAGAAGGATGAGTATAAAGAAGCAAAAGTAATATAATGTGAAGAAGCATAATATTCAAGTATAAACCATGTACCACAAACAGATCTCAGATTGTGGCCTGAAGCTTCTGTATATCTTCTTGCTCTTCTGAAAGTGATCAGGAGAGTGACTGCCAAAGGGTTTGGCCATCACTAGTGCAGACATAACAGAATACAGGTCCAGATAAAAAGTTTGATAGACAAGTATAAGTAGGCAGCCATAAGGGGTAAATGAAACACCACAGGAGTAATAAAATGAGAAAAGAAACATAACTTAAAAATATTGAAGAAAATAAGCAGCCCAGTTACTCTCCTGAAGGCAGAGCACTTAAAGGGATAGAGTAATTCAATGACAAAGTTTTCCTCTCCCGCCCCTTTTACTGATGTAACACTGCTCAGCCAGAGCAGAAGTGAGGTGCCCAGGTAGACTGCAGAGAGGGACAATCTTCAATTAAGATAAGGGAAAAACCTGAAAAACTTGTCAAGGGGGGCAGGGCTTTCATTGTTCTCATAGGAAGAAGATTGCCCCCTGCTGTTATCTGTCTGGTCCATGGACTGCATTCCACGTCTGAGAAGAGATGGCTTACACTAGGTAAAAGGGGCGGGAGGGGAAACTTTGCTTGTGAATATCTCTCAAACCATAAATCTTTGAGAGATAAGACTTATATCGTTCTTCATGTTTTTTAATGCCTACAAAATAAAATAAAGATAAAATGAAGTATTACTATCCCTTTACAAACTGAAGACTGCTGCTGAGTGGGGGTTAAGTTGACCTGGGAGTCTCCTCCTCCCGAGAGATTTTGTTTGAAAATGCCCTGCCTCCTAGAGCTAGCAACTTAACCCCATGGTTCCTGAGTTTCACAGTGGATGCAAAAAGAAAATTTGCTTATGCAAAACTTTGGATTTCTGCTTTATATAAGCCTTACCATTTTCTCTTGGTTTCTCACCCAGTGTCCTTTCAGAGTTACAACCTACATTCAACAACTATAGGAGTATTAAAGCAATAGGGATTGTATGCCATTCTAACTGATTGTAAACTCTGTGGTATTCTTACTCCCCTTATTACCTAAAGTCTTGGAACATTTTGTTCACATTCAACTATTAAAGTATTACTGACTGTCCAGCTTTCCCCCCCCCACACTTCAATCAGGCTTTCATCCAAATCACTCAACAGTCACAGTCCTCATAAAAGTATGCAATGATATCCAGAATGGCATTGGAAACGGTAAACATACTAAAGCTATTTAGCTAGATTCTGAAAATGCCTTTCATACAGAAGACCATTATGTTCCTATAAATAAATTCAAATGTTAAGGCTTGGGTAATCATTCTCTAAACTGGTTCTGATTCTAGTTATCAGACAGAACACAATGTGTCTCTATTGAAGGCAATAGTTCCCTTCCACTCAAAGTAACATATAGAGTGTACCAAAGCACCATTCTTGGTTCTCTTCTACTTTCCCTATTTATAAATGATCTGGCCAAGGTTTGCAATATATTGTCTGTGCACATGTATGCAGACAACACCATAATCTTCACTAAAAATACAAACATATTTCAACTTGAAGCAGCATTACAGGAAGATTCCTCCGAAGTTGAAACATGGATCACTAAAAACAAACTATTCTTAAATGCTGACAAAATGGGTACAATGGTATTTGGTACAAAGCATAAATCAAAATCACTTAAACTTTTAATTCAGCATTTAACCGTCATAGCAAAGTCTAATCATAACTTGGCCCTGGTCAACTCCTACCAATTTCTCATTCATCTAATATAGGTTACTGGTACTTTGGATAGATGACCTCCCCTTTAAGTAGGCAGGAACAATTCTTGAAGAGAATGCTGGGTGAAGCCTACCTCCTCTCCTTAGATGCAGCTAGCCCCCTCTCTCCAGAAATATTTGTTCCTTGATGAAGATACAGGCAAGGGAACAGGTCTGCATTAATTTTAGATTATTTTTTGTTTTCTATTAGAAATGGAATACCACCATTAGACGGATTACCGTTACTGACAATTCCCAACTGGATAGCTCAGTTTCCAGGTGCTATGGTGGACCTCTTAGCCCTGGGGGGAAATCTTGTTTGTTCTTTCCTCAGGAGTTGCCCAATGAGGCCTTTTCTTTATACATGGTAATATGAAGAAAGAAAACCTGTTGAAATGGCGAGCAACCCTTTGAGTGCTGAGGTCCACTTGTCCCACGTTTCCTCTCCGCACAAAGGTCTCCTTTGGACTTCCTATTACATACTCCTGCACTCACTGGCTTTATCTGTATGTCTGTTGAGGGGCTTGGAGCAGTGTTTCTGTGGTAAACTTAAACCTTTGGCTGCTAGTTGGCATCCTTTTGGGAGTTTGGGCACTTTCCCCTTTGCATATAGTGTTTATTTGATTTTGAAAGTGTTTTGTTGTGTTTTTTACATCACTGTAGAAGTTTGCAAATTTGAGTTCCACACGCTTTACCGCATAGACGCCATGCTCCATTCATCTCTATAGGACTTTACAGTTTGGTACATATCTCTGCAACCGCTCATCGAAGCGACTTCAGGGATGACTCAATCTGTTTGTCTACCCTCACTCTATCATCTGGCCAATGTTCTGTGTGTAATGGGGGGCTCAGGGGGTTTTGGGCACTGTTGGGGTACTTTTTTAGGGAAAACTACATTTCCCATGAGCGCTTGCTTCGCACACTTGTTTCTGATTGGCTCCTGTCGCGGCAGCCATTTTCTGTCTTCCCTTCATGAGTATACAGGGCTTGGACTCTCCTTCTCTCCTCAGCAGATTAACCCTTTGCCTGCCAGATAAGTGCAAATTAGCAATTTCTGGGGTGAAATTTTAATCTTTCACACTGTATTTGGTTTATTCCTTGTATTTGGGATGTTTATTGACACTGTGAGTATGTGTCACGGTTTGTTTTGACTCTCACACACAGAGTTAAGATAAAAACACAACTTTATTGAAAAGTTAATAAGAACCCTCACAGGTCCTGAACATACACATATGATACAGACACACGACAGGTTCAAGTAGTATAGCAAACAATGATACAATATTTGTAGGCTCTACCAGCCTTGCCAAATACCGGGTAAGGCAGCCTGGAGACTGGCACAATGAGAAGAAGTAGGCTCTACCAGCCTTACCAATATACCAGCCAAGGCAGCCTGGAGGCTGATACAAAGAGATGACGTAGGCTCTACCGGCCTTACCAATATACCGGGCAAGGCAGTCTGGAGACTGGCATCACAAGATAAGGGAGGCTCTACCGGCCTTGCCAATATACCAGACAAGGCAGCCTGGAGACTGGCACAACAATATGAAGGAGGCTTTACCGGCCTTGCCAATATACCGGGCAAGGCAGCCTAGCAAAGTGACACAGGGCATAGAAGCCCCACTGGTGCTGTAACGGAGGTAGCATGAGCAACCGGTGTTATAGTGGAGCAAACCGGTAACACGTACTGGACAAACAGGGAAGTCCTACCGGTGCTGTAAAGTTGGTAATGCAAGCAACCGGTGTAATAATGGAGCAAACCAGTACCGTGTACTGGACAACATGGAGGCCCGACCAGTGCTGTAATGGAGGCAGCAAGCAACCGGTGTAATGTTGGAACAAACCAGTACCGCGTACTGGACAACACGGAAGCCTTACCGGTGCTGTAACGGAGGCAGCAAGCAACCGGTGTAATATTGGAGCAAACCAGTACCTCGTACTGGACAACACGGAAGCCTTACCGGTGCTGTAACGGAGGCAGCAAGCAACCGGTGTAATATTGGAGCAAACCAGTACTGCGTGCTGGACAACACGGAGGCCCTACCGGTGCTGTAACGGAGGCAGCAAGCAACCGGTGTGATATTGGAGTGAACCAGTACCGTGTACTGGACAACACGGCAGCCCTACCGGTGCTGTAACGGAGGCAGCAAGCAACTGGTGTAATAATGGAGCAAACCAGTACCGCGTACTGGACAACAGGGAGGCCCTAAGCCTAGTACCAGAGGTACAACCAAAGGAAGAACCCAGTAGTCAGAATGTCGCCCAGGCGACCAAAGTCCAGAGGGAAGAATGCAACTCAGGATCCAGGAGCAGGAGCGACAGCCAGGCCGGAACAGGATACCGGAGCAGCAACGACTGCCAAAACGGGTCAGGAACGGAAGCAGGAACGTCAGCCAAACCGGGTCAGGAACGGAGGCAGGAACCACAGGCTGTCTAAGTAGGTATTCTGACACTGGAGCAGAAGGGGATTCAAGCAGGGCCCAGTAGACACAGGAATCCAAAGGCAGGTGATCACTGACATAGAGACACCACGAAAGGGCACTCAAAGGGTGCAGGAGCCCAGTCTATATAGGCATTACTGGGCGGACTAATCACAGGCAACCAATGGAGAGCCCTCACAGCTAACTGACAGAAAAAGCCAGCAATCACGGGCACCGTGATAGTATGTCTACTCCATCAGAGCTTGGGGCTAGAATAAGGATACTGGGGTGTCTGTATCCCCCATTGCACACTGCTCCTCATGTCAATCAGGGTTACCTAGAGAGTACTCAGGTCATTTATGCCCAGTATGCGCTGTTGCCCCTGCGTCTCCCCCAGGGACCTCCAGCCATGCACTTGAGCCAGTTTGGATGCAAGAGTTTAAGGCCACTACTAGAGACCTGAGGTGTACCTTACAACTCCTTCCATCCCAATTACAGGGGGTCTTCCAGTCTTGGCAGCCCCCGGCTCCCATCAGGTCTTCCCTGCCGAAACCGCAGGGTGTACCCGATGTGTCTGACTCCTCTGATGAGATCCTGGTGGATCCTGATGAAGGGGAATGTTCTGCAGTGGTCTCCTCCCAATACTTTGGGGACCCCTTTGAGGCTGACCCTGATCCTTCTGCTGAAGGCCTGATCAGGGCGGTGTTGAACACCCTGAACATCTCCTTGGTTACAGAGGCTCCTGTTGACCCCTCTGACGTGTTCCAGGAACCTAAGAAGCAGTCTACCTGTTTTCCATCCAACCCCACTCTTGACCGGTTGGTCTCGGATGAGTGGAAAGCTCCCGACAAGAAACCATCTGTCTCTAAAAAGTTTGCTAAGCTGTATCCTTTTTCTGATGCAGCTTTAGCTCAATGGATTCATCCACCCAAGGTGGATGCCCCGGTCTCTATACTTTCCAAGTCCACTGCCTTGCCTGTGGCAGATGCTTCTGTCCTCAAGGACTGGACTGACCGGAAGCTTGAGACATCCCTGAAGACCATCTTTGCTACAGCTGGCACAGGTGGCAAGGGTTTCTACCATGTCTTTAGTTGCTAGACGAGCTCTTTGGCTCAAGATCTGGTCTGCGGACACTACCTCCAAGAAAGACTTGCTTTCCTTGCCCTTTCAGGGCTTTTCTTTGTTTGGGCCAGAACTTAAGGACATTATTAGTGAAGCCACTGGAGGTAAGAGTACCCTCCTTCCCTTGGTTCCTAGAAAGAAGCCTCTTGTGAAGAGGAATAGGCTTTTTCGTCCCTTTCAGGCTGAGGCATGCCCCGCGACCCAGGCAGTACCCCAGGCTGCACGCACCTCTTCCAAGCCCAAACAACAATGGAGACCAAAGCAGTCCTCCACCAAGCCCAAGGGTTCCAAAACCTCTTCTTCGGCATGACTCACCGAACCTCGTCCTCACTCGCTGGTAGATGGTCGTTTGAGCCACTTCCTCAGTGTCTGGACAGACACCATGGTGGATCCATGGGTTTTGCGGGTTGTGTCGGAGGGTTACAGGATCCCTTTCGTCTCTCTTCCTCCGTTCCTGTTTTTCCCATTCTACAGTCCTCCTGTTCCATGGAGCTATCCAGACCCTTTTGGACAAGGAGGTGCTGGAACAGGTTCCGGTGACAGAAATGGGGTGTTACAGCTTACCTTGGTTTCAGCGTCATCTACAAGCACAAGGCTTCAAGCATGCAGCAGGCCTCTGTTTTATGTGTTTGCGTCCTGTAGTCTCATCCTACCTACTTCCTCCTACCTACTTCCTCCCTCTGAGCTGCTCCTCCTACCTACTTCCTGTGGAGGGGTTTAAAAGGCAGACTGAGTCCTGACTCAGTTGCCCTTGCGTTGTTGTTCATAGCAGTTCTATTACCTTGGGCTCTGTGTATGACCTGGCTAGTCTGACTACCCCCTCTGGTGCTGACTTGTGGCTCTGTCTGACTACTCTTACATTTGTTCCTTGTACTTAGCAGACACCCAACTTAGTGCGGACCTGGGGCTCTGGTAAACCAGCTCTGATACTGACCTCAGGAGAGTCAACTATCTATTTCCCATTCTGACTGCAGGCGTGAGTCAGAGTTAGCTCCCTTCTGACTGCAGGCGTGAGTCAGATATCGCTTCCTACTGACTGCAGGCTTGAGTCGGTAAGCCCGCTACGTCGGATCAAGATCCTGTGTTCCTGTTCCTGGCTCCAGCAGAGACTACCAGTGTCTTAGGCCTAGTCTCCAGCAGATTGGTCAGGTTCGGCAGCTGACTATTCCTGATAGCAGAGCATGCTAGCGTGTAACCATCTGCTGTTCCTGCTGTATATATTGTATATATTTTGCTTACCATTCGGTTGTCAATAAATTGCATTTAACTATAACGTACTAACTCTTGAACTTCTCTGGGAACTGTGACATGGGGTTGGGATTTTTCTCCAACCTCTTTGTGGTCTCTAAGAAAGACAGCGGCTGCTGTCTGATTTTGGACCTCAAGGACCTCAATGCCTTTGTGGTCAAGTCTCGCTATCACCAGGAGTCCTTGAGGACGGGGATCGCAGCCATGTCTCCTGGGGAATTTCTCGCTTTTCTGGATCTTCAGGATGCATACCTGCACATTGTCATCCATCCAGAGAGGCGGCAGTACCTCAGGTTCGCCTGCGACCAAGGACATTTTCAGTTTTCTGCTCTTCCCTTTGGTCTGACCACAGCTCCACAGGTCTTCAATCAAGTCCTGGGGGCGTTAGTGGCTATATTCCACAAATCCATCTTGGCAAACCCAACACTGTAAAATTCATTATGCCCCTTTGTCTTAAAATGTAATAATACAAACCATTATTGAGGCATGGTTAACTAGATTGGCTAACAATCAAATCTAGATAGACCCTTCTGCTTTGATATCTAGTTTATAATCCCTTCTCTGAAAAGCTACCAGACTACATGAACAATAGCCTGGTAGCTTTCCTGCTCTCCATACTACCTATAACCTCCACTCTACTGTTAACAACTCACTGAGTATTCCATACTACAAGAAAGAAGCTGGCTGATCTGCCTTCTCCTTCAAATCTCCAAAAGCCTGGAATAACTTGCCTGAAACACTGCTTCTTTGTATTTATTAACAAAATCTAATAATATTTATGAAAAATAAATGTTATTTCTATGTTTATATACGTATATATAATTTTTGTTGTTTCTCTATTTGTGTAAATATGTAACTTAGTAATTTAAAAGCTCTGCAAGACATACTTGAAAACACCAGAAATATCAATGTATGCTTCCTGATAAAGCACTTTCTAAATAAGTAAATAAAATAAATAAATATCACTTGTGCAGCTCCATTTCAGTTGTATGCTCTGCAGTATCATTAATTCAGCTCCATTTCAATTGTAAGCTTGGTGTCATCACTAGTGTAGCCCAATTTCCATTGTAAGTTATTTGGTATCAGTTACCTAAGCTAACAGCATTAATGGCAGTTATAAAATTAACAAAAGGGAGTGAGCTGGAAAGATAGTCGAAATGGCCCACATGATTATTCACTGTCCCCACCTGCCAAAATTTGACAACCCTCACCTGCTTGTTGATTGCAAAGTATTATATTAGAGTGTTATTATCCCGGTGCCCGTGCTTTCTGTCAGTCTCTGTGTGATGCGCTCCTATTGGCTGAGCAATGTTTGGTCCGCCCAGTATGGCCTTTTTATACTGGGCTCTGGCACCTGTCTGGTGCCCTTTCGTGGTGTTCCTGTACCAGTGCTGACTTGATTTGCTGTGTTCCCGTGTACCGACTTGGCCCGTTAGACTACTCTGCGTCTGGTTCCTGCTCCGTGATTCGACCCGGCCTGGCTGACGTTCCTGCTCCGTGATCTGACCAGGCTTGTCTGACGTTCCTGCTCCGTGATTCGACCTGGCCTGGCTGACGTTCCTGTCCGTGACCTGACCCGACTTGTCTGACGTTCCTGCTTCGTGATTTGACCCAGCTCTCCTGTTCTTGCTTCGTTGTGTCGCTTGGGCAACATTTTGTCTTCCGCTGTGACTGGGCCTACCTGGCAGAGTGTTCTGTGTTGCCTCCGTTACTGCTACGGCAGTGTACATATTGCTGAGCCTCCGTTAACTCTTGCAGAGCTTACTTTTGCCTCCGTTACTGCTACGGCAGTGTGCCATTGGCTGGGCCTCCCGTTAACTCTTGCAGAGTTACTGTTGCCTCCGGTACCGCTACAGCTGTATGCCATTGTCTGGGCTGTCCATTAACTCTTGCAGAGCTTCACTGTTGCCTCCGTTACTGCTACGGGAGTGTGCCATTGGCTGAGCATTCCGTTAATCCTTGCAGTACTCCTTGTTACCTCTGTTACTGCTGCGACAGTGCGCCATTGGCTGTGTTTCCATTCAGCTCTTGCAGAGTACCTTGTTGCCTCCATTACTGCTATGGCAGTGTGCCCTTGGCTGTGTTCCGTTCAGCTCTTGCAGAGTACTGTTGCCTCCGTTACTGCTACGGCAGGGTGCCATTGGCTGTATTCCGTTCAGCTCTTGCAGAGTATCATTGTTGCCTCCCTTTACTGCTACGGCAGTGGGTATAGCCTCATCTCTGCTCCGGCAGATTACCAGTGCTCTGTCTCCATTCTAGCACTACAGTCTCCTACTCGCTGTTATTCCATCATACTGGGTGTTACTAGAGAACTCACCACAGACTTCTCTACAACAGAGACTGATTATACCTATTGGGACTTTAACTCATGCTGTGCTGCTACTCTGGGTATTCACCCTTTCATGCCTGACTTGTGTCAGTATATGAACTCTCTCGCTTCCTATTATACTGGGCCTGTGTAGGCATATGTATCTAAGTCCTGTACTACACCTGTATAATTCTGCTAAGATACGTCATAGCCCATGAAGGGTAATTACCATTGTGTTTTCAATAAAACTGTATTTTATCCTAAACCACTGTGTCTGAGTGTTGAACAAACCGTTACAGTTATTCAAACTGCTCCAGATTTTGTGTGTGCGCGCATCTTTGTGTGTTTTAATAAAGGTTATAAACTGCTGATTAAAAAAAAAAAGACTAATCCCATTGTTCAAACCCTCATATAGACATGATACTGTCAGCAGCAGTGCCACCTACTGTCCAAACAGTTGTAGTGTCCAGAAGTTATTTTAATTAACCTTCAGGAATCCAGCTGGTATAGACTATATATCCCATCATCCCAAACCAGCCAGGAACCAAAAGCTATCATCAGCATGGTGAGTCACTGGTTAGAGTTGTCCCTAGAATGTGCTAATAACTGCTCCACCATTTTGTGACTCTTTGATCTCTTCTATTTATTTTGAAAAAGGCAACTTCCAGCAGTAAGTGTGCCACTGTTGTACTCAGCAGGGAAGGCTAACAATATATGTTTTTTTCACAATAAAACCTTATCTTATTTATGCACACTTACATTGAATATACTATTTCAGATCTTCCTTATGTGAACTCCATCTACTCACAAGCTGTTAAAAGAGTCTGTGACTCAACACCATCTGTAACAGGGCATACACACTCTGCCTGAGCATGTCACTTTGTTTTTATATATGCATCAATATTCTGCTGATCAGAAAACTGAAAGTGAATAGAAAGTGAGAATTACAGACAGAAAATGTATGAGTGTTTTTACAGATACACTGGAGTTGCAGGCACGTTTTCAGACTGTAAATAGAGCACTCACTGAAAGTGGAAGAAAGAAGATCCAACATAGCTACTTCTCTGTAAGTACACGGAAAAAAAAGCCATCACTACTGCCATTCCTTTAAAGTAAATCTGTCCCCTTGAGCTAAATTATTTTTAAGGAAAAGTAAAAATAGCCTCTGTGTTGAAACAAACATTGTTTTTAAACTTTATCTGTTGGTAGATAGTGCGGTACTTTATACGAATTAGGTTGTGTGCTGGAAAAATATTACAACACACATTGAAGCAACCTGACAGAATCATCAGTGCAACCGTAACTGTTAGTGTCTAATGTCAGTGGCTGCACTTAAGGGTATGTACTACAGCATATGATCGCATACCGGTAGACACACTCTACCAGTGTTGGACTTTAAAAGGTTAGTAATGTCTCTTTTAAAAGGATAGTAATGGATCATTTTAAGTGAATTTAATATTGTAGATATTACAAAAAGAAAGTAATTGAGGCCAGTCTGATCTCTCAAACCTTTATAGTGTGCCTGGTTTGCAAGCACACTTTGTAGACCATTTAAATTAAGTATTTGTTTTTAAATTGCGCTATTTTGGCTCAGCTGAAGAGCCGCTGACCGGTCCCGGGACCTCCTGATGTAAACTAGAGCCTGACATTAGTGAAAGGGGAGGTGGGGGGGAACTTTGCAGTCATATATATCTCAAACTATAAAGGTTTGAGAGATCGGACTGGCCTCAATTACTTTCTTTTTTTTAATATCTACAATATTAAATTAAAACGATCCATTACTATCCCTTTAAATAAAATGTAATATTGTAAATATTTCAAAAATAAACTAATTCATCCAAGTCCGGTTTCTCAAACTTGTATCGTTTGAGAGATATACAATGCTAAACTTCCCCCCTCCCTCCCCTTTCACAAACGTCAGCTTCTAGCTGACATCATGAGATCCTGCTCACAGGACTGGCCAGCGGCTCTTCAGCAGAGCCGAAATACCAGTATCTGAAAAGAAATACTTCATTGGAATGGTCTACAAAGTGTGCTTGCAAACCAGGCACACTTTGTAAACCGTTCCAATGAAGTATTTCTTTTTAGATAGAGGAATTTCGCTCTGCTGAAGAGCCGCCATAGAGTCGGACGACTCGAATCTCCTGTCAGCTTTACAGCTAACGTCTCTGAAAGGGGAAGGAAGGGGGAAGTTTAACATTGTATACCTCTCAAACTATAGACGTTTGAGAGACCGGACTTGGATCAGTTAGTTTGTTTTTGTAATATCTACAATATAAAATTGCAAGCCCCACACCTCCATCCACATAGAATGCACAAAAAATTATGTACACTAACCCCATTTCCTCTATGCCTTTTTTAGTATGTTAATCTAAGCAAAGCATAGAGGAAAGCACTGCCCCAAAACGGCCACAGACTGCCCCTTGTCCTCCCACTGGATTGGGATTACTACATAAGAATCTTAGTATATTGTAATTAGGCAGGTGTAGGGACAGAACCCCTATTCTAGATGCTATTATAGTGTGGAACTGCAGTCATACATTTGACCCACTGTACTGTGAATGAATCTAGGCAGAGCTCACACATTGGGGTCATTTTAAAAGCATAGCTAAGAGTAAGATTGGCCTCACACAGAAATTATTTGCATACTGCTCAGCATAAAGTGGAAGGCTGTGCCATGAAATTATACAGAGTGATTTCTATAAAGCTATTTATTTTACAAAATTGGCTAAGGTGTGATATGGAGGTGATAAGGTTGAGACAACTTCTCCAGTGTGATAAACTCACCAGCTCACCCATGTTATCCTGTGGAACCAATCTTGAGGGATCTTAGGCCATAAAATAATAAAATTACTTGGAGAGTTTATTACACTGGAGAAGCATTGTCCTCCATATCACCTCTTTATTAGTGATGGGAGAAGGTTTTCACCTCAAAAGCGAAACAGGAGAATGGCACTTTTCGCAAAGCAGCTGGAGAAGCCAGGAGAAGAAAGGAGTTGAATCTTATTAAGGGGAGTCTTGTAGGAATGACATTTGTTCTCTGCATAAGGTGAGTATGGGGGCACTCTGTGGGACAAGAAGGGAGAAAGGAGGTTGACCCCAAATGTCCCAAAATTCTTTGTGGCTGACTGGGTAGACACAGGCAGCCGTGATCCAAGTTCCTTCCTGTTATGGCTGTTATGTTGGGGGAGTCTGTGGGGTGTGAGAAGTGAGCACAGGAGATTTACCCCAAATACCCTAACATTCTTTCTGACTGATTGTAAACACACATGCAGCTGTAATCCAAGTTTCTTCCTGATCTTATTAGTAGGAAAGAAGTAGGAAATACATTTTTTTGTATTTGTTGTTGGGATTTTTTTTTATTTTTTTTTTTACAGTGAAAGGGATAGGGGGCAACATTTAAAAAAAAGAAGAAAAATTGATAGATAACAGGAACATTGATGTGAGCTATGTGACAGGCAGACTGATTCCAGATGGGGTGTTTTTTTAGAGAGCCAAGGCAAGGAATCATTCTCCATCAGTTCTATTGTGTACTTTACAGTAAAAACAGACACACAGAGTAGTTGAGTAATGTTCAGAAAACACACACAAGGGGCAGGGGGGAGAGTGAATGTCAGAGCAGTGCAGGGATGTGTGAGTAAAGTGGTAGTCCAAAACTGACTGCAGCCATTCAACTGCAACATGTACAATAAATTATGATGATCATTCTCCTCCTGAGGAGGCAGTTTGTCAAAGTCCCACCAAAAATTTCACCACCGCCAGTGCCAGTATTGTTAAAAAAAAAATGACAAGTTGCATTCTAGTGTGGGATTATGGAAGAAAGTGTAACAGCTCAACCAACTGCTGCATCTGACAGTGGAACAAACAAGCACAAAAACACCTGTCCTGAAAAAGGTAGCGAGTAGGGATGAGCGAGCACCCCGATGCTCGGGTGCTCGGGTGCTCTGACCGAGCACCCCCTGATGCTCGAGTGCTCGGCCGAGCACCCGAGCCCCATTCAAATGAATGGGAGCACTCGAGCATTAAACCAGGCACCCCCTGCTCTGATGAGCGGAGGGTGCCTGGTCAATGTCCCCCTTCATCTCCGCTATGCCCCTCTTCCACAATGTCCCCCTTCATCTCCTATGCCATAGCGGAGATGAAGGGGGACATTGTGGAAGAGGGGCATAGCGGAGATGAAGGGGGACATTGTGGAAGAGGGGCATAGAGTCTATGCCCCTCTTCCACAATGTCCCCCTTCATCTCCGCTATGCCCCTCTTCCACAATGTCCCCCTTCATCTCCTCTATGGCATAGGAGATGAAGGGGGACATTGTGGAAGAGGGGCATAGCGGAGATGAAGGGGCACATTGTGGAAGACGGGCATAGCGGAGATGAAGGGGGACATTGTGGAAGAGGGGCATAGAGTCTATGCCCCTCTTCCACAATGTCCCCCTTCATCTCCGCAATGCCCCCTTCATCTCCGCAATGCCCCCGTACCTCCATTCCCTGGTGGTCCAGCGGAGCGTCTTCGGATCTGTGCCTCTTCCGGCACAGATCCTCTTCACCCGAACATGTCGGGCGAGCACATGGCGGTACTCGTACGAGTACCGCCATGTGCAGAGCAGAGCGATGCTCGAGCCGATCCGAGCATCGGCCGAGCACGCTCGCTCAACACTAGTAGCGAGCATTGTGAAAATAAAAGTAAAAAGAAATTGTTTGAGACCTATAAAAGCCTAGAGGAATATAAAATAAAGATGAAGTTGAGAGAGAGAGAGATGTTGACATGGCCAGAAAGTCATGGTCTCAATCTTCCACCACTGAAAAGTAACACTGTGCCTGTCTGTAAACTGTCTGAGAAAACAATTGGAAGGTCTGACATTGGACAAGCAAAGATGCCCAAAAATACACAGTCATTCTGTCAGTCATCATCAGCATCATCACCACTTCCAAGTCCAAACCACACACATCATCAGTATGAATGTAGAAAATGCTTTTTAATAACATATCATTGGTCAATATGATTTGATTTTGAATTTGGTTCTGTTTCCTCCATTCATAACATTTACTCTTTTTTACAGATTTTTTGCAGATGTTGCACATTTGCAGATACAATCGATACATTTAAGAGAAGATTAAATAAATTTATTTCAAAAGAGAATATACAGGGTTACACTGTGTACTAGTAGGTAAATCAGGAAGGTCTGATAAAGATTAACTTATTTGGTAGGAGGAAAGCTATATAATTCTCATTTCTCTGGGTTATGAGGCAAGGGTTGAACTTGATGGATCTGTGTATTTTTTCAAGCTAATTTACTATTTAACTCTACAGTTAGTGCTTTTCTTCCTACCAAGGATACTACTAATTTAGATACTAAAAGGGTCACTGACAAGGCTGTCCTCCCTCTCCTCTTTTATTTAAAACTAGTTGAACAGCCCGTTACACGGGCAGAGACTGCCCGCGCTGCGGCTGATACAGAGCTGGACGCTCCCTACTACGCATGTCGCGGCGTTACACACGATTTAGCTAATTATTATATAGGATAGCACTCAAACCATTGGCTTCTGCAATGAGACAGGTATCTCCAGGATTGGATAAAGAGGATATTAATTTATAATTAAACATTTTTTTCTGATGGTATATTCCATTTTTGTGTGCTCCTGAAGTAAATATCTTATCAATAATTATATTACTTAAGCATCATACCTCTTTTTTATTTTACAGATTAATTTAGAACAAATCTGAGCTGATTTGATTAGCACATCTGCAGGCTCCTCTGAGCTTGAGAGATCAATTTCCTCTGCAGATATGTACAGGGTAGTTTAAATATCTAGGTATTTTCTTTCTCTTATTACACTGTATAGCAAAAAATCAATTAATCTGTAGGGGTGGACAACATTGGTAAAAAAGTCATGTTTCTGAAACAAATATACTTATTTCAATCTTATTTCAATACCTCCCCTTTCTTATAAAACCAAAAAGATTTCTCCAAATTTAATGCTATTTTAGTTCATTTATATGAAGAGGCACAAAGCAGAGAATAAGCCTTTATAAATTTACAAAGGAAACAGGAAGGTTGAACTTTCCAGATGTTCAATAATCAACCAGATTTGTTTACTTCAGATGTAAAAAATTGATTACACAGGTCCATCCTTCATGATGAACCAATTTTAGATTCTCAATTCTTAGAATGCTTGAATTTGCATTTCCTGTTCCATGTCCCTTTGGGATCAATAAAACATAATGTCAGAGAGAATTCAGTCATTTTTGATACTGTTAAACTATTGCTCCAAATTAGAAGAAATTTTAATCTTTCTCCTTTATTCCTTAAATTCATGGGAAATTCAGATTTTAGACCCGGTATGTTGCAGGAATCTAGCAAATGATGTCATAATTTAGAGATTACTCAGACAATGGTATCCCTCTCTAGCATTCTTTGCCTTGTTTTAGGTGAGGCATTATCTTAACTCATTCCTAGAAAAAGAATGGAACATTATTTGAGTATAAATGTGATACACTACTTTTTTGAAAAAAGGGATCTTAAATTTAGAGTCAGAATTGTAGTGTCCTTGTTCTATGAAATGATGACAGAGAAATATAGATTTTGATAACTTAACTTTGATTGTTTTGAGTCATATCAGTGTTCCTAGTATAGCTGTAAGTTAGAGATGTTATTAAACTATCTCTGATAACTTCAGAGAAATGAAATACAAATTTATTCACACAACATTGAAGATTCCTTTACCCAACACGTTCTAAACTAAATCAACAATTGTATTTCAAATCATTGTCTTTACTGTAGAAGTCTTAGTCCAGATTTCACCCATACAGTTTGCAGGTTCCCAATGTATTCTGGGAAGTAATGTACTCTAACATTAAAAATCAGATTCATATACAACTAAACACGCTAGCAATGTTGTTTGAGTCCCTAGAAGGCAAAGAAAATATTAATACATTTGCAACAATATTATTAACATTTCTTTGCTTTAACAGCAATATTAAAGTGTTGTGCTAAAACTAAATCTACGTTTGTACAATTGGTGAAGAAACTCCTCACTGAGATATTCATTTTAGAAACAAGTGATACCATTTTGAGTAAAACAAAGAGGGAAAACCACTTTTGAAGAGACGCACTAATTTAAGACATTTTCAGTGGAAAATCAGAAACACTTACTGAACTCATTCAGCTATACAGAATATTTCTGTAAAACAATAAATTACACATTTCTTTTAGAGGGTTTGGGCTGTTTTTGGTTACTTTTGGTTCCTCCCGACCATTCTGATCATCTTTTTATGAGGACGACGAATATAGTGATGGAGACTTGTTTAATGATGAAGGGAGGGGGGTGCTATCTGGAGGTCACTATACATGGGAAGGTTAGCTCACAGGGTTTGGGTAGGGATGTGGTATATTTTTAGGGTATCCTTTTGAAAAGTTGCATGTTAAATGCTGTTAGTAGCTGCATTAACCATGTCACTTTGTTGAAAATGGCGACATGAGAATCTCACACTGCAAAAAAGTGTGAGGTTCTCATGTCGCCTCTTTAAAAATTGCTTACGTTGTGCTCGCATACAGCTCAGATCATCCTTACCTTGCCATGTCGCCTTGTTTAAAATGGTGCCTTCTCCACACTGTAAATTATTTCTTAAGTGCAACAATATGATTAAAAAAATTTACATTTTTATCAGTGTTATCTTGCACAGCGCTGCTCCGGTGTGCGCACATCATGTTGGTGTTCAAGTCCTGCTTTCCTTTAGAACATGGTGTTCCCCGTGTTTTTAATTTTTTTTAATTATATGTTGCACTTAAGAAATCACTTACAGAGCGGAGAAGGCACCATTTTAAACAACGCAACATGACAAGGTAAGGATGATGGTAGCTGTATGTGGGCACGAAGGTAGCGACGTTTAAAGAGGTGACATGAGAACCTTGCGCTTTTATGCAATGCGAGATTCTCATGTCCCCATTTTCAACAAGGCGACATGGTTAATGCGGCTACTAACAGCACAACATTTACCATGTAACTTTTCAAAAGTGAACCTATCTTTAGACTAGGCATGGAACATTCTAGTTAAGGACAGGAAAAGTAAATCCTTTGTATGCAGACCGTACATTATAATGAAGATTTATGCTTTAATAGCAGTATTTCCTTTTGAATTAATACTTTAACTACTCAAGGTATGGATTCAATATAAATGTTTTGACCTCTGTAATGTGTAAGGTATTAGAAGAGTTAACAACCAAAGGTATTCAGGACTGTGACAACCAACATTATTTTTAGGAACCAGCTTGGTTTTATGAAAAATAGATCATGTTTAACTAATTTACTTTCATTCTACAAATGGGTAAGTAATAATTTGTACAAGGGTATTGCTGTTGATGTAGCATACTTGGGTTTTGCAAATGCTTTTGTTACAGTGCCTCACAACAGGTTACTTCATAAAGTAAAAGGCTTTGGCTTCGGAGGTGAAATCAGTACATGGATTGAGAACTGGTTAAATGATAGATGCCAGAGAGTTGTTGTAAATGAAACATTTTCAAGTTAATCTAAAGTTGTCAGTGGGGTGCCACAAGGCACAGTCTTGGGCCCAATAATTTGTTATTGATTTATTAATGATCTAGAAATGGGTATGGAAAGTAGCGTTTCAATTTTTGCTGATGACACTAAGCTTCAATTTTTTTTTTGTTTGTTTGTTTTTTGACAAACAAGGGTGATATGGTGTGGGTTGAACTTGATGGATGCATGTCTTTTTTCAGCCTCATCAACTATTTTACTATATACTTTATGGTGCAAAAGGTCATGAGTACTAGCCATCATACATGGGCCTAGATGCACTAAAGGTCGATGTTGTGTCTGTATGATATTGCCAATGTGTTCAAATCACTCTGACAATTCAATATGCACACACACATCGACATTTTCACAAAAATTGTCGAATGGAAGAGAAGGGTTGGAGAAGGTCCCTATTAGCATACAGGATTTTCGAAGTGAAGTCAATGTGGAAGCGATCTCCTCCCCTCACACATTACCAACACTATGACAATCCTTAACAACATTCTCTGTACTTCCCTACCCAGCCAGTAGGGGAATATAGAGAAGGCTTTCAGCACCATGGACAACACTGAATGCTATAGGGATGTGCATTGCTCACCCCTGCGACATTCAAAGGTTTGCAATAAAAAGAAATAGTACACCAAGCACTACACAATGTCCCCCCTCCCCTTCGACATCCCCCCCTTAGTATGTTGACATATATTGAATATATTCTACATACTAACTCCATCCGACATTCACCTCAGGGACTGCGATATAGTGACAAATCTGTCTTTTATTCAACACTTAACCCTTTGAGTACCAGAGAGGTAGGAAAGCATTGCTTAGCATGTGTTTCCGTCCCCTCTGGTACCCAAAGGGTTAATAGGCAAGGTATGAACTATATACCCTGCCTGTATATATGTGTGTGTGTGTGTGTTAAACATTTATTTTTTATTAAAAAACTGTTTAACATTAATAATATACACATTAGACCTCGGGGGGGGGGGTCATGACCCCTCATGACATCTCCCTAACATGAGGCTGACAATTGCTCTTTAATAACATTAACATTATATGCGCTTTTATAGTGATATGAAACAATCAGACATCAATGGGGGGCACCAGGACCCCTCCTGACAGCCCCCCTACCATGGATCATCTATCCAAAAGGATAGCTGATCCATGGGGCGACCCCAAAGGCATTTACAGCATTCTTGATGCTGCAGGCTTTACAGCCGCCCGCAGCACCAAGAAATGAATGAATGACAGTAAACGGAGTGTTGCGGTCCCATCATTAAATCAGTCACCAGGGTCAAACCAAACCAGGTGACTGATTAAGTGATCAGAGCGCAGGGCTGCTTCCTAAATTGAATATTTTGTTGGATCTAAGTAATTTCTAATTTCCTACCTCCTTTGTCCCGTTGTGATTACTACTTTTGCTTCACTCTCCTTCAAACATAGAGTGGAGCAAAAGTAGTAATTGCAACACACACACATATACAGGCAAGGTATGAAGTCCATACCTTGCCTATTAACCCTTTGGGTACCAGAGGGCTAGGAAACACATGCTAAGCAATACTTTCCTACCTCTCTGGTACTCAAAGGCTTAAGTGTCGAATAAAAGACAGGTTCTACTACTATATGTCAGTCAATAAGGTAAATGTCGGATGGGTTAGTATGTAGAATATATGCAATATATGCTGACATACTTGGGGGGGTGTTGAAGGGGGGACATTGTGTAGTGCTTGGTGTCCTAGTTTTGTTTATTGTAACCCTTTGAATGCCACAGGGGTGAGCAATGCACATCCCTATGGCATTCAATACTGTCCATGGTGCTGAAAGCTTTCTCTGCATTCCCATACTGGCTGGGTAGGGAAGCACAGAGAATTCTGTTCAGACTGTCGTAGCTCTCCCTGCTGTTACTCCATAGGAAAGTACAGGGGAGATCCCAACTACGACAGCCTGAGGCAGGGGAAGTGGAGACTGTGAACTCCGACAGCAGAGGCTGCCATCGGAGTTTACTGAATGAGTCGAAGTGACACATTATAATATGAACACACCCCCTTGCATACGAATGTATCTCATTATGCTTCATTTCCATATGAAAATAAACAATTGTTGATTCGAAGAATACAAATTCATAGACATGGTGAAAGCATGTCGGATAGATGTCGATGTGGGTATTTTTTTGTCGGAGTTCTGGTGAAGTGATGTTGTAGACACTTTGTGAATACTGTGGAGGTCCCTACGACACTGCTCTGACAGAACATCGACATTCATAGCCCTCTTCAACCTTTAGTGCATCTAGGCCATGGTTTCCCTGCATATTAGCTGGTGGTGGAACACAGGAGAGAAGTGAGAAAACATAAATGGAAGACAGAATTGTCACAGTGGGCCTCAACAGCTGTGTCACCCTTGTGTCCAATTAGCAGTGAATGCAGGAAAGGGTTGAAAGAAGATAAATGAGGAAAAGAATTGTCACGGGGGCTACAACATTCCTGTCACTAGTGTAAAGGGTCCTTATGGATAAAGTATGTAATCATAATAAAAAGAAAAAAGAGAAGGTTATGCAAACAAAGGTGACCTTAAACACAGCAATGCCAATGTGAATCTTAAATAAATGCCACTATAATATTGTAGTATTGAAGCAGGATTATGAATATATGATTTCATAACTATTAACCTTTTGGATACTAGAGACATCTCCAATAAGTCTGTCGTTGCCTTGACAAAGTGCAGGAAAGCACGAAACAGCTGTCGGCTGAAGTTCTGGGATACCACCTACCCCCTGTCTACCATGTTAACGCAGTTTGTACATTACGGTCATATTAATCAGGTGGGTGTCAGATTTTTTTCTCTTGAACAGAGTCGGAAATTCACAGGGGTCATTAGGAATTTCTGGCCATAGTAAGGCAAGTGGGGATTCTTATTAAGAGGTGTTTCTTGTCTTTTAAAGTTCTTACAATATGCTCACTGGCTCATGGCTTATTGGCCCGTACTGATAAAGGCTGTGGTTGTTATGGAGTAAACCAACTGCTCCACAGGGGACAAATAAACATTTCTTATTTCCAATGCACTTGAATAGGATTTTTTATTTGTCTCCTGTGGTGTCGTTGGTTTACTACAGAATAACTCCAGATAGCTTTCATATATACATACGGGCCATTGTTTCTGGCCCTTGAGAAAAATAGGATTGGACACCCCTGCCATAAAACAGACAGCAGCTGAGATTTCCACATCCACAAGCTGTCTAGACTGAGTGGACGATTTCTTATTCAGTGTAAGGATGGGGCAAGTGATGGTCTGAAATGTAGCCCAGTACACATCATTTGCTCTCCTGTCAGCAAACTGACAGCCAGCCTTTGAAGTATTTCTTCTTGGATCCACAGAAGCCAAGGGGAAAACACAGTAAAGTCTAAAGAAGCAGGGTTTTTTGTTGAAAATGCTTATTGATTTCAGTGTGAGTTTTCAGACAACACAGCTTGAGCTGCCACTATGGGTTTTACTGAATATAACTCATACTTCTATGAGTACTAAAAATTATATACTTATGGGGTCTTTTAAGGGTTCAGTAACTCATATGACCTATACCGGCTTGAACGGGAACTATCACCCCAAATAAAGTCTCCCCCCCAATAATTAGGCATGTAGCGACATGTTTAACAATAGTAGTATTAGCCAGCATAATTACTATTATTATTTTTGTCTCCTACATAGCTGGGAACTCTCCGGGTTTGCCCTGTAGACTCAGGTTTTAGGTTCTAATTACCAGGTCTCCGGGGCAGAGGCTGATTCTCCAGATGTGGAGAGTTTCTAATGAAACTCTGCCCGCATCCGCTCCTTCCATTGTGTTCCTCCCACTCCCCGGCCTCTTTTCATCCTTCGACAGCTCATTCAGCATAGTTTTTTTTCCTTCCTTAAGTTCTGCCCCCACTTGTGATTAAGCCTCACCCCATTTTATGCAAATTGTGTTACTTTTCTTTTCCAGCAGCACCATAGGACTCTCCTCTCTGTGGAGTCCTCAACTTAAAGTTCCAAGGTATAGTCCCTTACGGTAGGTGAGCTCAGTGGGGCAGAGTTCCTGTACTCCTCACGGGGAATCAATGATTCAATAATTCTGAATGATCTAGAAAACATGCACTGCTGGATGAGATGAGGACAGGTTTGTGCTCCCCTGCTCTATACTGCAGTTTGTTCCAGAATTGCTCTGAATCTTGATAGTACATCACCCTTGCTCTTTGTTGAAGACCAAAATCCAGCAAAATTAGAGGTACAGACTAGGAACTAATAGTTGTATTGCACTGTCTTTCATAATGAAAAATTGTTAAGTAGAATATTCTTTTACTTAACCCTTTGAGTGCCAGAGTGGTACGGAATGCATTGCAAGGCAATGCAATCCGTACCTCCCTGGCACTCAAAGGGTTTTAATAATAACACATGTGAGCTCTCAGAGAAAAAGGATGAATTGATTTCAGTAAATCCTGTATACTTAAAGAAACATACTATAAATGCATAGCCTGGGAATTGTAAGGAGAATGCAGATATTTATATTATTATATCATTATCTACTATCACCTTACAATTCCTGGCCTGTGAATTTATACAGTTTAGACCAGAGATTTGCAGTGTGATGCCCTCCAGCTGCTGCCAGACATGTAGCCTGGTAGCAGATGGACAGCCTCATGGTGCTCACAATTGATTTAGACAGTAAAACTTTGTAACGTTAAAAGACTCATGTTAACTGTTTGGATGTTTCAGATATCACCAACGCAATGCAAGACAATACACAGGACATGTATCTAGCAGGGTTTCACTGAGTTAAAGGTGAAGTGCCCCCTAGGGAATAATTGCGATAAGTACAGTACAATTTTAAGGGACAAAATAATCATACCTGTGTTTATTTCAGGTCCTGATATCACTTATTAACAAAAATATATTTAAAAAAACAGTTTAAGAATCTTAATTAGGAGAATGTATGTTTCTGCAAGAGCAGTTCCATGGGTGTTAGCCTCGAATGCCAGTGGCTGCACTTCAGGACTTGAACTATAGTATATAGCCGTTTCAGTGCATACTGAAGACCCTTAAGCTTGCCCCACAGCATGCACAGAAAAATGGTGTAAAGTTGCTCCAACTTCCTCTGTAGAGGAAAAGAATACCCTAAAGTGCCCATATACTTGCTCATTGCCCTTCCCTTGTCACAAAGGGAAATAAAGGGGAATCTGGAGGCCAAATTAGCTTAGTAGATTGGGGTTAGGCAGGTGTAGTACAAAAATATCGATTCCAGTCCTTGGTTTAGCAAATGATCAGATTCCTACAATCAAAACCATGCTGCTAGGGTAAGGCAGTCTTTGCTCTCAAATTGTCTTACTTTGGTGATCAGTGCTGCCCAGCCCTCCCAGCTCATTCTGCTCCTTCAGATTTCCATCAGTGGGGTTGGCTTTTGATCAGCAGTGGATCAGCAGTGGAAGGTTCAAAGGAAGAAAAGATCAACTGTATTTAAAAGCCCCAGAGAACTGTAAACCATTTACTTTTGTAAGGCCACATATGAGTATCAGGGATTTGCTACAGTGCTGTATTTATTAACCCTCTAGAAAACTGGAGGGGTGCATAAGCAATGCACTGCACAAACCTCTGGCTCTCAAGTCATTAATCCTTTGAGTGCTAGAGGGTTGTGCAATGCAATGTTTCGTATCCCTCAGGCACTCAAAGGGTTAAGAAAAGGGTTGTCCCCCCCCTTGTTAGTGTCACATGCCCTTAATTGGAGTGCCAGAGAGGTATCCAATGTGTTGGCACTCAAAGGGTTAAGACAAAAAAAAAACCTAACATTAATTGGTGGTTGAAATAATGAATGAAAGCAAGCCGTCTGAAAAAACTGTCATATATATTGTAATAAAAATTGTAACATCCTATAGAAAACCATTAGGGCAGTCAGTGGTTCTCAGTTTTTATTCCCTAAACACACCACTAACACACAACCTGGAATTTTTTGGGCATACCTAATGTATTTTACGGCATTTATCACTGGTATAATGAAGGGTAAAATACATAAATACACAGTTTTTCTTATGGCCCGTATGTTCAAAAGAAAATTGAAGGAATTCTGGGTTAAACCATTTTTGCACTTTAGGGGCAAACTAAAAATTCTTATTGATTTAAATGGGGCTTTGCAATGTGTTGGAGACCTCTTTTCCATTCAAGGGGTTAATATCCCCATTACAATCAATGGAAATTTTTGGAATGCTTACTTCTCCCCTATAGATCAAAGGAACTCCTCCACTTTTCTTTTGAACATACGGCCCTTTGTCTCACATTCATAATAACAGCAATAAACATATATATATTCTTAAATATACATTTAAAATTAACATTCATGTTTTCGTCAAACTCTTCTTAGGAAAATAGGGGCACCATAAGTGGATGTACTTGGCACATCAAGTCATGGCACCCTAGTTGAGAACCAGAAGGTTGGCATTGAACTAAATAATTAGATAAAGGCATGTAAACAGCAAACAAGGTAGACTGATGGGAAATATATTCGAATAGCCAATTAGATGAACAGAGCATGAGTTTGCAAATACACGTTTCCTCGCGGAGGCAGCTCCTTACTTGAATTGCAAATCTACATCTGCCCATTGTCCTGTGTTTTCATCAACCTACTTAAATGTATTATGGAGATGGGAAGGATAATTTGGAAAAGATAATAATTTGCGTGAGTAATCCTTGAGCTATTGGTGCTTAGGAACAAAACATAAAATTAAAATAAAAAGGTTTGTAAACTGTCCTGCATGATCCTGATTAGTGAAAATGCACTGCATAAGGAGTTTATTTTCTAGTACAAATAACAGCAGAAAAAGATCCTGATAAAAGTGCATGTGTTATGTGTATCCGTGTGTGATGTGGGTTTACGTGAAAGCATATGAGGTGTGGTGTGTGACTGTGTATGTGGTGTGCATGTGATGTGATGTGTGTGTGTAAAATGTGTGGGTTCTTTGTGATGTGTGGGTGTATATTATCTGTGGGAATATGTTGGTGTATGTGTCTGTGTGTTAGGTGTAGTGTGTTGGGTGGGTGTGTATGATGTGTGTGTGAAGATGTGGTACGTGTATATGTGTAGATGTAATGTGTAGTGTAGTGTGGGTGTGTATGATGTGTGTGTGAAGATGTGGTACGTGTACATGTGTAGATGTAGTGTAGTGTGTATGATGTGTGTGTGAAGATGTGGTACGTGTATATGTAGTGTGTAGTGTAGTGTGGGTGTGTATGATGTGTGTGTGAAGATGTGGTACGTGTATGTGTAGATGTAGTGTGTAGTGTAGTGTGGGTGTGTATGATGTGTGTGTGAAGATGTGGTACGTGTATATGTGTAGATGTAGTGTGTAGTGTAGTGTGGGTGTGTATGATGTGTGTTTGAAGATGTGGTACGTGTATATGTGTAGATGTAGTGTGTAGTGTAGTGTGGGAGTGTATGATGTGTGTGTGAAGATGTGGTACGTGTGTAGTGTATGTGTGTGTGTGAAGATGTGGTACGTGTATATGTGTAGATGTAGTGTATTGTATAGTGTGTGTGTGTGTGTGTGATGTATGTGTGAAGATGTGGTACGTGTATATGTGTAGATGTAGTGTGTAATGTACTGTGGGTGTGTATGATGTGTGTGTGAAGATGTGGTACGTGTATATGTGTAGATGTAGTGTGTGGTGTATGTGTGTGTGAAGATGTGGTACATGTATATGTGTAGATGTAGTGTGTAGTGTAGTGTGGGTGTGTATGATGTGTGTGTGAAGATGTGGTACGTGTATATGTGTAGATGTAGTGTGTGGTGTATGTGTGTGTGAAGATGTGGTACGTGTATATGTGTAGATGTAGTGTATTGTATAGTGTGTGTGTGTGTGTGATGTATGTGTGAAGATGTGGTACGTGTATATGTGTAGATGTAGTGTATTGTGTAGTGTGTGTGTGTGATGTATGTGTGAAGATGTGGTACGTGTATATGTGTAGATGTAGTGCGTGGTTTATGTGTGTGTGTGATGTGGTACGTGTATATGTGTAGATGTAGTGTGTGGTGTATGTGTGTGTGTGATGTGGTACGTGTATATGTGTAGATGTAGTGTGTGGTGTATGTGTGTGTGTGATGTGGTACGTGTATATGTGTAGATGTAGTGCGTGGTTTATGTGTGTGTGAAGATGTGGTACGTGTATATGTGTAGATGTAGTGTGTGTGTGATGTGGTACGTGTATATGTGTAGATGTAGTGTGTGGTGTATGTGTGTGTGTGATGTGGTACGTGTATATGTGTAGATGTAGTGTGTGTGTGATGTGGTACGTGTATATGTGTAGATGTAGTGTGTGGTGTATGTGTGTGTGTGATGTGGTACGTGTATATGTGTAGATGTAGTGTGTTGTGTAGTGTGGGTGCATGATAACAAGTATCCTTGTTATCATTACTCATTTCCAGTTTTCTGTAGATCATTATATATCTGCTAAATCTTAACTCCTTGGATGCTAGATTGAAAAGCCATCTCTAGTATCCATGTGAAAGACAATTTAGACAATTAAAGTAGAACTACCACCTCTTAAACAATTTAACTTCAATAACCCTCAATCTGGCGACTAGCAGCTTAGTAGCGCTAGTCGCCAGAGTTATTACCTTATTCAAAAGAAATATGCATTCTTACCAGGCTGACAGCAGCACGGAGCGTGGACATCTTGCAATAGTGACGTCCCCGCACCTGCACTGTTAGTCCCAGCCGGGATGTACTCCATTATATTATTTCCAAAATTGTGTGCTTTTGTCTACCTTTTCTTCATTTTTGTAGTTGTTACAACCATCTTAGTACAGTCAAGTCATCTAAAAAAAGTATAAAAAATGAGAGATTGTAGTTGGTGTAGTTTTTTGCTTCTGACACCCCCTACAGTAAATCAACTGATCCCAACAAGGCGTAATTTTTCTTGTAGTAGTACACAAGGCTAGAGGTAGAAAGACAAGTTACCCCTCATTTGATTCAGTGGGATATCTACTTTTGGGATTTGGGGATTTTAAAAATAACTGAAATTTTCTCAACCAATATAAATGTTTTGCATATATAGTGATGTTGGCGAAATAAGTAATTATTTATATTTCTGTATTAATGACATCATAGCTTGTCACACAATGCAAAATGTAGCTCGTGTGAGGTGCCATTAAAAAGTTGTATTTGTTCCAACTAAAAAAGAAAATAAAACATTATTTAGTTTTCTATATGTAACTAGAAATTTGCCAACAGGAATCATAGCTAAACAGATGGATTACAAAAATGTTTAAAATGTGATTGGCCAGCAGGTTACAAAAAAATTCTCCCAAGACTCTGGCACTGAAAGGGTTAAGACCTCTCAGGCATTCAAGGGGTTAAACCCACTTAAAACAATTGGGACTTTTATTGCTCACCTATGGTGTGGTTGATTTACTCTAGAATAACTTAATTTCTAAGTATATCAATCTCAGCAACCACCGCATTGTACAGTGAGGCCATATTTCCTAACAAATTCCAGGAAGACTTTTCCTCTGGGCAGTCTCTTTACTATGTTATCCATAGTACCTACCAAGTAGCACAACACCAACAGCCTCTTGCAACAGAGTGAAACTTGCACTTGTACAGCAGAATATACATCACTCACACCTAAATACCACATGAAATCACATAAATTAGCAGGATCACCATGTGGGGAAGGTCAGAAACTAGTAAACTTTTTATGAAAAGCACATAAAGCATGGGTTTGATACGCAGTTTTAAAACCAGGGACAGCAAGATCCAGATCAAGGGCCAAATTGAGCAAGCTAAAGTGGTGCAATTCTGGAGCAAACCAATTGCACCATAGAAAAGAAATTAACATTTCCCAAATTCTCACTGGTCAATAATGGGTTAAAAGCACCATTTAAATCAAAATGAATTTTAATTTGTCCCCTATGGTACACATGGTTTTACCTAGAATTGTTCCGTCCCTCCTTGCTGAATTAGATCCAAAGAGCCAAGACCATGGACAGTACCTGTGAATGACAGACAGTTGGCAGATATGAGGCTGATGTACTATGTAAAAGAGGATAAATTATGGCACAAACCAGAAGACAGCCTCAGAAGCTCCAGTAGTAGGGATGGGCAGCAACCTTTGTCCAAAAAGCAAAACATGAAAAAAAAAAAACTGCATTTTTCAACTTCTGGTAATTCCTGTGAAAATTGTTGTTTTTCCACTTCTTTTCTGCTTTGAACCCCAGCCTAGTTCCACTGCATTTGAATCAGACATATAAGCCTATATAGCCTTATCCCACATTACCCAAAGGAGCACACATACTGAGTGCCAGCCTTGTCCCACCACACTAGCAGCTATAGAACCACATATTCCAGGCTTACCTCACAGCACTGGTAGCCATAAAACCACACATATTGACCCCCATGTTTGTCCCATATTAGCCACAGAACCAAAGATACTGATCCCCCAACCTTGTATCACTGCATGGGTGGTAGCCATTGAATAACATAAAAAAGCATATTGACCTCCCGGCCTTGTCCCATGGTAGTCTTAGAACCACATATACTGACTATTCAGCCTTGTCCTACTGTCTGATATCTTGGATGGGAAAGGAGAGGCTAGCAGCTGCCAGACTCCAACTCACACTGGCCCCTGCCAACTAGTGGCTGGTGGGGAATGATGGTGTTGTAGACTGGAAGTAGTTGGAGGGCTTCACTTTGCCCACCATAAAAATGAACCCCAGTCCCATGGTGACCACAGAGCTACACAGCCCCAGCCTTGTCTCATGATACCATAGAACCACACATACTGACCTCCAGCCTTGTCCCATGGTAACCATAGAACCACACATACTAACTCAACTTTGTCCAATTGTAGCCACAGAACCAGTCACATGCTGACCTCCAGCCTTATTCCACTGCACTCTTAGCCACAGAACCATTCATGTTAGCCAACAGCATCTTCTCATTGCACTGGTACAGTTAGAACCTAACATACTGAGTCTAACCCCTATGTGTCAACTGGCAAAGTTCCTGTTGGAAATTTCTTAGGGTAAGAGAAAAGGAAGATATTTGGGGAGAGTGGATTCCTGCAGAAAAATAAACTGGACCTTTTGCCCACCCAGATCTAGGTGCACTTCAATGTCAAAGTATTAGCCCATACAGCAGCTTAGTTGTAAAATGTTTAAAATCAACTCTGTACATGCTGGAGAGTCTGATGGAACAACACAAAACTGTTAAAGTTGAACTAACACCTTATAACAACTTAGGTGACTTGGAAAGAACTTTAAAGGGATAGTAATACTTAAAATGTAAAAAAAAATATGTTGTAGGGTTTGTCCCCCTGAGTAAAACAAGGGTACTCCCACTGATGAAAGGTGTTTCATTCAAAAGTTATTAATTTTCAAAGTTTAATTTTTTAGGTGCAATATCACAGTGGCCTGAAATTGTATAGTGGCGCTGTTGCTACACCATCCTATGGAGATTTATGGTGAACTGACCAGAGCTATCCATAGGATCGTGTAGCAACAGTGCCACTGTACAATTTCAGGCCACTGTGATATTGCACCTAAAAAATTCAACTTTGAAAATTAATAACTTTTGAATGAAACACCTTTCAGCAGTGGGAGTACCCTTGTTTTATTCAGGGGGATAAACCCTACAACATATTTTTTTTTACATTTTAAGTATTACTATCCCTTTAAAATCCCCTATATATTGGGTTTGCATTCTTACAAACAATATGTACAAGATATTTAGCTTAATTCATGTATCTGTTTATGCATATTAGCAGGGCTTATAACTTTAAGTCCTTTGCTGCTAGCCAGACCTGAAAAGTTACTCGCCACTGCAAGCCAAAACATACCCACCAGGGCTGAATTTCTACTCTCCAGTGCTAAATTTTCACTCGCCATTGGCTAGTGGCGAGCGGAAATTTTGAGCCCTGATATTAGTTAATAATGGCCAGCAGGGAGTGGCAGGTGGGAGGGAAAACAATGCAGAATGCAAGCATCTGGCTGGCATGTCAGACAGAAGTGCTAATTTGCATACACTGACAAAGTAAAATATTTCATGAATTATTGTTTTACATAAAGATGGATAGATTATCATAAACTAATTTTAAAGCACTTTCAAAATCACCTAAGATAATATATGATGTTATTTACCTTCGATAGTTACAAAAGTATCCATAAGATGGTCAAAAAAGAATCTACCTTAATCCATCACACTGGTGAATCAGTATTAAAATGTAGGTCAATCTTTTGAGGCTGCAGGTAAAGAGGTCAATGCATATTTTGCCTTAATCAATCACAGTACACCACTCATAAACATAAAGTAGCTGCAGTTAGAGAAGAACCTATATAGCTGCCCTGACAAGTGACTCTATAACTTCACTTTGTTGCTCCCTGTATTGCTACTCTGAATAAAGACAAATTGGTTATATGCTATTCTGTCATCACATCAATTCATTTTGGCAACCATGCCGGATCCTGCTCAAGTCTAAGTTAATAAAAGGTACAATCACACAGTTCTATGTTTGCATAAGTAAAACATCCACAGAACACACTGTCTTAGTGTTAGTCAGTGAAGACGAGCTGATGAGGGCTTTTTTCGAGGTTACAGAAGACAACACTGATAACTGAGTGATGACTAAGGGCTAGATTCTATTGCAAGTGCTAAATGTTAACACCCGTTTTATAAAACATTTTCCAGTGGATGTCTATGGGGAAAACTGGAGATAAAAGCAGTGATAAAATTAGCACCTGTAATAGAATCTAGCCCTAGGACAGCTACTGAGACTGCGAAGGCACTTTTATCTTGTTTTTACAGCTGAGTGTTCTTGTTGGGATTGTTTTCACTCTGTGTTTATCATACACAATCAGGTTGATCCTAAACTGGTTGTAAAAGAAGTGTGTATGTAAAATTATGGAGCACAACATGTGTAGTAAAATCTCTTTTCTAGAGAACATCTTTATCTCATCTTTTATCTTTGTCAAAAACTGACTTCAATATCCTTCACTGCGCAGTTAAATGTAACTATACAAAGTGGTCAATATATGTAGAGAAAATGAAGCGTAAACAAACCATAGGGAGTATAAACTTGTTCCCCAAATTTCACACTCTAAGTGCTGTTTAGCATTCAAAGGGATAAAAGCCAAGCTTGAGTCTTGGACTGAGAAAGGCTGATATTTTATCTCAGGTCTAGTAAAAAGCAATAAAACACTATAACTTCGCAGGCACCTTTCAAGATTGCCCCACAGAGCAAAAGTAAGACTAGATTTTAAGCCTCCGAAGACATATGTAGAATGTTTATAGAGACTAGCATGGAGTACAGGGGAGTTGCCCATCCCTCTGGTCCTTAAGGGGTGCGTATAACCCCAAATAATTTGTAGGTGTCATTGTTCCTTTATTTGATATATTTCTTTTGCTTGTAAGAGCTCTGCTTTACATTGTTACATATTGCATACTAAATTAGGTTGAAAACTCCATCAAGTTCAACCTTTCTAATAGTATATCACAGAAAATGAAAACTAAATAATCCTTCCTGACTTCAAGATGGGTGCCTGTTTATTTACCCGTACATATGGTATTCCTAATAAATCTACTAACATATAGTGTAACCATGTATAACCCCCTCTGCTAGAAATTCAGTCTTTTTTTAAATGTAACGGATGTATCCAGAGGTGTAACTAGAGGCTGCCGGGCCCTGATGCAAAATTTGCTATGGGGCCCCCCCACCATGTTGACCCCACTGTCCACCTTCACGAATGTGCCCCCACTGTCCACCTCATACCTAGCTCAGGAGGAAGGGGCCTCATCATCCCTGGTGGACCGGTATCACAGCGCCCGTGATTCCAGCGACATTTTGACATGTTTATTTCCTGGTGCCTTTTCATTGGCTGCGCTGTACAGCTCCTCCAAGTGACAGCCTTTATATACCCTGGGCTGTCACTTATGGGTTGCCCTTTCGTGGTGTACCTGATGCCTAGCTCTTGTTCCGTTACCATTGATACCAGTGTATGACCCGGACTGACTGACTACTCTACCTGTTACCGTTCCTGCTTCTGTGTACCGATTCGGATTGGCTGACGTTCCTGCTTCCTGTTCTGACCTGGCCTGGCTGACGTTCCTGCTTCGTGTACCGACCCGGCGAGACTGACGACCCTGCTCCGTGTACCAAATCGACTTGGCTGACGTTCCTGCTCCGTGTACCGAACCGGCGAGATTGTTGTTCCTGATCCTTGTACGCCCGGCTGGGTGACGTTCCTGTATAGTTCCTGCTTGCTGTTCTCTCTCTGTTCGCAGTCGCTCACGCTACTGTGGACAGCTGAGTTACAGTACTCCGGTACCATCTTGTAGTCCAGTCCGTGATGCGAGTCTCACAGTGCCAGTGTATCCTTCATACCGTTACAAACGATTGCTTGGTCTCCCGCTCTTGGGTTCAGTTGGGTGTATCCGGTTACCTTCCGCATATAGACCAAAGCGTTTGTTAACCCCTCCGGGGTGGTGCCCGTGTGCCGCTACTATTTACACCATTGTTTTCCTCCATTCCGTTAAGCACTCCGATTGCTTGGTCTCCCGCTCTTGGGTTCAGTTGGGCGCATCCGGTTACCGGGGGTGGTACAGGGCACACGTCTGGTGGATAGTCTCCGTTGGGCGTACGTTTCCATGGCACGAGCACTGACTCACGTTGTTGGCAGTCTCCGGTGGGCGTCCACCGTCGCAACCTTCCTCTCTGGTTGCCTTGCCTGTACTCCGCTGGCATGCTTGTCGCTATCTGCCTGTCACTGTCATCACTCTCAGCCTTGAGAGCGACACTGGGCCTTCCTCTACTCTGGGAAGACTTAGTCAGTGGCTCCACTGGTATCTCTGGTCACTCTTACACTGTATATTACGATTTACCTGACCTGTGTCAGTATTGTATTCTACTGTACATACTGGACCCATGTGGGTTAATCATTCCTATGTAACCTGTCCTGTGTTAGTTACCAATTTTCTGTATGCTGGACCCGCGAGGGTTACTTTATTCATTGTGTGCTAACAAAATTGTGTTTTTTACCAACATCTACCGTGTCTGAGTGTACTGAACCATAACAACTGGTGACGTGACAGGAAAGGTCTGTGCCGCCTTCTGCGCAGACCTCTATATGCAGCTCCCGCACAACCCTCTAGTAATGCAGAGCGCTGGGAGATGTCATCTCCCAGCGCTCTACATTACTAGATGGCCAGGGACCATGAGGAAGCTGCTCACAGCTTGCCATTGGGGAGATCAGTGTCATCTTCCCACTGGCAAAGCTTTTTTAATGCTGGCAGTGGCTGTGGTAGCAGGGGATGGCCAGGCCCCTCGTAGTTGTGAACCCTGCAACCACTACTGTTACGTCACTGGATGTATCTGCAATAGTCAGTTCCCTATGCAAAGTACTGCACACTTTCATTGACCTTACTGTAAATAACCTGCTTCTCTGCTGAAATTGAACTGTCCTTTCTTCTTATCTTAAAGGAGCAGTACATTTTGAAACTTATAAAAACCTATATGTTATGGAATATTTCCTGATGAGTAAAGTCACACTGCTGTCAGCTGTTTTATTTAACAGTTCAAATTGTCAGGTAGTGAATTACAGCATGACTACTTCCAGAAAATTCTGACAGCATAACTCAGAAGGTTCTCTCACATTCTATGGAGAACAACTAATTGGATTCTTGCTATTAGAGGGCATTATTAATGTAACACAAATTAATTTAAAGTACAATAACGCTGAAAAAATGCATCTCTCATATTCACGTATTTATTTTTCATAACAAAAGTTTACTGTACCTGTAAGGGGTGGACAATAGTTATTATATATATTGAATGAAAAGTTAACTTGGGAAATGCTTTGATTGAGCACACATGTACAATGTAGATGTAATTTCTCTAGTGTACGGTAAGTAAACTAAGTTTGGCTAGCGCTTATTCATACTTAGTTAGTCCTTTCCCTTAATTAATTGTGTTGCTCTTCTCTGTATGTGCTCCGATTCCAGAATATTCCTTTTAATAAAAGTTGCCCATACCAGTACTGAATTTTACACATAAGATCTCTCCAACAATTTGAACAGTAGTAAAATCATGTTTTACAGTATGTTATAGATTCATTAGCATTCACTGGATTAAAAAATAAATGTTTATTTTTTGGTTTGCCCCAGAATTGTTCCAATTATTCTTAATAAATAAGCCTTCCTTTTCATATTTTCAATAAGACAATGTTTTATATTATCTCAAGGAGACACAGACAGAAAAATGCCCCAGAGCTAATATGGCATGTGATAAATATGCACAAGATGAAGTAGCAATGTCAGATTCTTCCACAAATAATAGATGGATGGCTTACAGGAAACCTTGCAGGGAAAACTCATAATCATATAAAGATCTACTGATTTCAGAGGACATGTAGCCTCAGAAGGAAAATGTTTTACTACAAGATACCCTGTAGCATATGTATCTCAAGAAACGGCAAGAGAAGGTGTCAATATTGTGGAAGGTGTTTTTATGGTGTATACTTGTTTCTAAATATGAACTTGTATGACAGAAACTTAGAAACTGTTGACAGATAAAAACCAATTAGCCCACTTAGTCTACCCATGTCCCTATTTAAAACTGACTTAAGTAGCTTAAGGCCCCCACCTGCTAAGTGCCACAATTCCCTTTGTCCCTGGGTAGCCTTTGGCTGGTCAGGGGAGATAGAAATTGGAGCCCTCAGCAGCTGGATGGCCTCAGGTTACCCATCTCTGATTTAAAATGACCAGATTTTATTCTGTATATAAGCCAAAAATTATTAAAATAATTCACTATAAGAGCCCTGCTGGAAGGCTATTTCTTCTCTCTCCCTCTCGTTCTCTCACTGTTTCAGTAAACATTACAGAGAGCACACACTGCAGTGAATACCCTTAAGTATAGTGGCCAGCATTAGAGACTACCATTTGACTGCACTGGTAAATTTGTATATCCTCTGCCCCCCCCCCGTGTACTAATGTACACCTTAGTAAATTTCAGAGCACAACTCCTCCAGTGCATAACTTCTGAGAACCCATAAAGAACTAACACCTTCTAATTATAGCCCCCCTACTTTACTACAGCCAGAAAATCCCAATAATTTCTATGCCTTCAAACGATATCTTCTTCAGTCAGTACAGGAGTCTCCTTTTTATAATAGTTTCACTTACTGTTATTTAATTCTGGTCACACTTATTCAGTAACCTTCCTTACAACAGTAAAGGAGAGGTTAATATCACCTCTTATTGTAGTATTAACACATCAAACAGATTTAGAGAACAAATAGTAGTAGTGAGAGGTCTTTCACACTTAGCATGGCAGGAATCACTGTGGCACATAAATATGTGCTACTTCTTTTTGTAGTGAAATCACCCTCTTTTTTATTTTCATGATTATCACTTATGAGTTAAGGTCACTTTGTATAGTTGCATTATCTTAAGGAGATTCATACTGAACAACATAGAAAGAGTTGGGATATATATATATATATATATATATATATATATATATATATATATATACACACATATACGATATATCATAAACTAAGAGTCTGTATTTTTCAGTAAAATTGGAGAGGAAACTATAAGTCAAATTTTAAAGGGGAAGGGTTAAAATGTCGAATGTGAACAATATTTGTTGAATTAAAATGGTGAAAGAAAGCACCACAAGCGGTAGCTGAATAGAAGCAGACCAGTGATTCTCAACCAGGGTGCCATGACACTTTGGTGTGCCACGCACACCAACTTAGGGTGCCCCATGTTTTCTATGAAAATGGACTTTTAAATAAAGATTTATAGAAATTGTTATGCACAATATATTTAGTTTTGTTATTATGATTATAAAACCTAATAATAATGGTATATTTATGTATTGTACCCTTCTTATGACCTTGATAAAGTACATTAAAGATGTTAGGGGTGCCCCGAATGTTCTAGATTATGTGTCAGGGGTGCCACGAACCAAAAAAGATTGAGAACCACTGAAGCAGACAGTGCCAGTTTTGTTAGTTCATAGAAATATGCTGTCTACTCCGGTTTTGTTTTACCATGGAATACCGGCGTAACACGTTTGCAAAATACACGGTGCTTGTTTTTAATGTAACACTAGTTTTAGCAAGGGTAATATAATCGAGCCTCTAGTTGCCTGGCAGAATTTGGGCACTTGGGTATTTCCTGCTGTATTCAGTACTTTCTACCAGTCCAAGAAAAATGGTACCCCGTTGTTATGGGTTGACATACTGTAGAGGGGTGCAGGATGTATTAACCTACACCTGACACTCTTCTTTTTTGAAATTACCCACTTGCAGTGGAACCAGGCTGGGGATAGCGGTCTGACAGTGCATGTGGGGATCTGTTACTTGAGTGGGCAGTACAATCAGGCTTGGTGGTCTGGCAAAGTATGTGGAGAACTGTAGTGGAACCAAGTAAGGGGGTCAGAGTGTATGTGAGGGGCTATTACTACCAGTGGACAGTGAATGAGGGGGCAGAGTGGGGGGTTGTATGGATGAGTTCCAAAGGGATGTACAACACATTGCAAAAGCAATGCATTAGACATTCCACTGGAACACTTTTTTATTTTATTATTATTATTTTTACCCTTTGAGTACAATAGAGGTATCCAAAGCAATCAACTGGATACCTCCTTGATACTCAAAAGGTTTAATTCAAGTCTCATGGGGGGGCATCATGACCCCTTAAGATGACCACCCCACCCCCCATTGATATCCTAGCCAAATCAGCGGGGAGACCAGTAGAGGTGGCACAGGGAGCAGCATGACTACTCTGCTTCTATCCAACCTGAACTACAGGGTACGAGTGGGAGGCACTGGGGACAGTGATCCTAATGCCCCCCATGTGGTATCAATGTTTTTTTTTTAATGCGGCCACTGCATGTCAATTATACTGGCTTATGCAGTGGTCGCATTTCAACCATAAAATGTAGGGGCTTGGCACAGCAGACACAGCTGGCCAAGCCCATAAATTGTAGAGCCATGGTCCTCTAGTGGTTAATACAATCCCTATTCACAGTTGTAAGGAACCCAAATAATTTTGCTCATTATTTCCTCCCTGTGTCCAGTTTGTACATCTTCTGTGCCTGACCTCAGAGGAACAACATATTTGGAATAGCCCACGCGCTCCCACACTGATCACTCCTTGGCGTACTTGGGATGCACACAAGAGGACATTTTATCTAGCAAAAAGCTGAGTACACAGGTGTTAAGCAAATATGGACCATTCATTGCATACAAACTGCGCTTTGCTTTTGTTTGTGTGTATAACATTCATGCATCCTCATCATGGATTCCAATACTATACACAGCACTTTAGATGAGATCTAAGACTACTCTTTTTTTTCTGCTAATGATTTCTTCTATTCAACCTAGCACCTAAATCTTTAAGCCCTTAGACGCTGTAGAAGACTCAAACACATTGCTTCACAGTTGTATCCAGGGGTAAATGGAAAATGACATATATAATAATCTTGGTTAATTGTGCCTCTGTAGAATAATGTGTAAATACTTACAAATGATTACACTTAATAATAAAAAAAATCTGCCATTTGATCTACAGAGCCTAAAATGCTACACCTACAAAAATGCTTATTTGCTGCAAGGACAAAGCTGTAATCATGAATACAATCTATAACTGGTGAAGGAAAACAGTCTGTGCTTAGCAATGCATAATGTTTCACTCCCTACAATACAAAGGTTATAGAGGAGCAACTGACCTTTAAATATCACTGCCTTCAATAAGAAGAATATTTACAGAGCGAATCATATAGCACCATAATAAGGTTTATTAAAAATAAGGTGGGGAGTTTAATGTGGTGCAATTGTCAAAAACAGCTTGTTAATTTTCTTTTTTATTTTAGGTTCTATAATTATCATATTCTTCACAGTTTATGACGCAAATCACATTTACACAAGTCATGCTAGGACAGGACAATGTATAAAAACTGGAGTTATTCTGGAGTAAACCAACTGCACCACAGGGGATAAGTATAAATACACTTTGAATTAAATTGTGCTTCATGTGTAAAAATATATATTTACACACTTCATGTGTAAAAATATATATTGTAGTGTTTATTCACGTGAGTAAAGCAAGTGTACTCCTACCGCAGAGAGGTGTTTGATTCAAAAGTTATTGCAGCTCAAACTTGACATTTTTAGGTGCAGTATCACAGTGGCCTGAAATTCTACAGCGGTGCTGTTGCTACATCATGCTATGGAAGTTTATAGTCAACTGACCAGCTCTGTCCATAGGATGGTGTAGCAACAGCGCCATTGTACAATTTCAGGCCTACGTGATACTGCACCTAAAACAATCACGTTTTAGCTGTAATAAGTTTTGAATAAAAACCTTACAGCATTTTTTTTTTTACATTTTAAGTAAAACTATCCCTTTAACTCCTTGAATGCTGGAGATGTTGCCAATGCATTGCGAAAAAGCTCCATTCAAGTGCAAAGGAATTTAGCAATTTTTATTTGTCCCCTATGGTACAGTTGGTTTACTCCAGAATAACTCCAGGGCCTAGATGCACTAAAGGTGGAAGAGGGCTACGAATGTCGATGTTCTGTCAGAGCAGTGTCGTAGGCATATCCATAGTATTCACAAAGTGTCTATAACATCACTTCACCAGAACTCGGACAAAAAAATACCCATATTGACACCAATACGACATGCCTTCACCATGTCTATGAATTGGTATTCTTATAATCGACAACTGCTCATTTCCATATGGAAATGAAGATAATCAGATACTTTCGTATGCAAGGGGGTGTGTTCATATTATAATGTGACCCTTCAACTCATTCAGTAAACTCCAATAGCAGCCTCTGCCATCAGAGTTCACAGTCTACACTTCACCTGCCTCAGCCTGTCGTAGCTGGGATCTCCCCTGTACTTTCCTATGGAGTAACAGCAGGGAGAGCTACGACAGTCTGAACAGCATTCTTTGTGCTTCCCTACCTAGCCAGTAGGGGAATAGAGAGAAGGCTTTCAGCACCATGGACAGCACTGAATGTCATAGGGATGTTCACTGCTCACCCCTGTGGCATTAAAAGGGTTACAATAAAGAAAACTAGTACACCAAGCACTACACAATGTCCCCCCTTCTCAAAGAGTTAACAGGCAAGGTATGGACTACATACCTTGCCTGTATATGTGTGTGTTTGTGTGTGTTAAACGTTTATTTTATTAAACAACTGTTTTCACATTTATAACATTTACAGTAAACCTCAAGGGGGTGTCATTTTTTAATAAAACAAGTTCAGCAAATAGATAGTAACTGTGCATTAAAATTAACAGACATATGTCAAGAGGTCGTGAACTTATTCACTTACAAAATCAACAAAACATGTACCAGGGGTGGCCACACTTTTACATTCAGCTGTATATTGTGTCTCTATAATGCATGTTATTTGCAAAATAAACAGAGACCTCAACTCTGAGTTTTTACCTAACCCACTGGCCTTTTTAGGAAAAGGAAGTAAATTTTTTTTTTAGCAGAAGAAATGGCTTATATTGAATTAAGCTGGATTAGTCTTTTTCCCAGCATGCTGATATATCTATGGCCCTATAGCAGAACTTTAGACCAACCTGAAAACATTCCAGTTACAACAGCTCTCTACCATCTATCATTTAATCACTTCTCTATCCATGGACAGACACCACCTCCCAAACCAAAGCCTTTTAATTTATGAAGAAACCAGTGGTGAGGCACAGTATCAAGAGCTTTTGCAAAAATCCAAGTATACTATATCAACAGCAATACCCTTGTCCACATTACTACTTATCCTTTTGTAAAATAAATGTAAATTAGTCTGAGGTGAATTAGACTTGTGAAACAGAATGAAATAATGCATGCAAGCAAAGAAAAGTGCGGATGCTAAAGTGCAGTCTCAAAAATGTCATTCATCCAGGTTCTGAAGATCCTTAGGGTGTTGAGGTGTCTATATTAATTTGACTCTCCACAAAGTACCATAAGCTGCACTCTTGATTTGTGTGCCAACCGCACGCTTACACAAAAGTATCACTGTACACTTCCAAAAGAAAATCCCTGTATGCTTCCAAAGAAGTTTCACTGTACACTTCCACAGAAGTGCCACTGTGTCCTTCTATAGTAGTGTCACTTTTCTCTTCCACAGTAGTATCAATGTATTCTTCCACAACAGTATCACTGTACTCTTTCACAGTAGTGCCTCTGAACTTTTTCACACAAGTGACATTGTACTTTTCAACAGGAGCGTAACTGTATTCTTCCACAGATGTATCACTGTATGCTTCCATAGGAGTGTCACTGTACCCTTCTACAGGAGTGTCTCTGTAGTTTTCCACAGATGTGACACTGTACTTTTCCACAGGATTGTTGCTGCACTTGTCAACAGTAGTGTCACAATATATTTCCACAGGAGTGTCACATTATACTTCCACAGGAGTGTCACTGTATACTTCCACAAGTGTATCACTTTACTCTTACACAGGAGTGTGTCTGTACTCTTCCGCAGGTGTGTCTCTGCACTCTTCTACAGGAGTGTCACTGTATACTTCCACAGGAGTGTCTCTGTACTCTTCTACAGGAGTGTCACTGTATACTTCCACAGGACTGTCTCTGTACTCTTCTACAGGAGTGTCACTGTATACTTCCACAGGACTGTCTCTGTACTCTTCCACAGGAGTGTCACTGTATACTTCCACAAGTGTATCACTTTACTCTTCCACAGGAGTGTGTCTGTACTCTTCCACAGGAGTGTTACTCTACTCTTCCGCAGGAGTGTCTCTGTACTCTTCTACAGGAGTGTCACTGTATACTTCCACAGGAGTGTCTCTGTACTCTTCTACAGGAGTGTCACTGTATACTTCCACAGGACTGTCTCTGTACTCTTCCACAGGAGTGTCACTGTATACTTCCACAAGTGTATCACTTTACTCTTCCACAGGAGTGTGTCTGTACTCTTCCACAGGAGTGTTACTCTACTCTTCCACAGGAGTGTCTCTGTATTCTTCCACAGGAGCTTGTCTGTACTCTTCCACAGGAGTGTCACTCTACTCTTCCGCAGGAGTGTCTCTGTACTCTTCTAAAGGAGTGTTACTGTATACTTCCACAGGAGTGTCTCTGTATTCTTCTACAGGAGTGTTACTGTATACTTCCACAGGAGTGTCTCTGTACTCTTCTACAGGAGTGTTACTGTATACTTCCACAGGAGTGTCTCTGTACTTTTCTACTGGAATGTCACTGTATACTTCCACACAAATGTGTCTGTACTCTTCCACAGAAGTGTCATTGTACTCTTACAAAATAGCTTTGTACTTTAACCATCGTGCTTAGGGCATTTTCTGCTATAAACTCTGCACCAAGAAGCCAGTGAGATAGCTCACTGGTAAACGCCCTAACTGCAGTCTGCAGAGCCTGCTTAAACAACTCAGCCCTTCATCCTTCCGAGGTCAATAAATAAGTACCATTGATTGGGGTAATAATAACATCTATTATTTCACATTCCGATTTGGTTAATTCCGAGAGCGTGTGCTGAAATCACTTTGAGTCCCACTGGGAGAAAGGCGCTATATAAATACTAGTTATTATATGTTAAATCAGTAAGAGATTAATTTTATCAGAAGAACTGGTGTAATTCCAAGGCAAATCAACTACACCATAGGGGAGGTCTCCAACGCACTGCAAAACAATGCATTGGAGACCTCTCTGGCACTCAAGAGTTAAAAGCCCCATTTAAATTCATGGGCTTACCTGTACTTCAATTCTTATTAGATCAGCCCCTATCTCATGGAATTTGGCCTCTGCTGTTAAACTGGTCATACTGGTAACTACCTCTATCCTGATGAAACACTACACTGCTATATCGAAAGCAACTGTAAGGTTTCTTCAGGACTTTGTTTCTGTTTTGTGTTTTTTGATGCAAAAGCAAACACTGAATGCTCATAGGATTAAAGGGACAAGACCATAAAATGTATTTTTCCAAATACATCTACATAATAATTTGTTTTACAAGGCTGAATAGATGCCACATGTTGAATCAGATAAAAATATATGTTCACTGGGTGGAGATCTTTACCATTTGATTGCAAAAGGGGTGCCCAAAGCATTGCCACAGAATGCATTGGACACCCCTATCGTATTCAAAGGGTTACATTTGCTGTCTCACCTTATAAGAAGAATAGATGCATGCTGGATGCGAAAAGGGGCAAATTAGTGAGTGGGAGTTGAATGCAGAAAAGCTGCGCGTACTGAAATTGTTTCATTTCTCCATGTAGACAAGATTATTGCTGTGTGGGAAGTCAGAAGTGGAAGTGTATGTGTAGGAGAGCAATAACTTGGAAATGAGCAGTGGGCAGCCAGTGTTTGTCACCAATGCCTGTTAACATCAGTCGAGTTAATGTTGTTTGAATGGCCAGTTTTGTTTCATGAGGGACATATACAAAGTATAGGCTTTTAGATTTTAATGTTTGTTGCTATGTTTTATAATGTAGTGCACAATTTCAAACTGCTTTCAGAAATTGCATTTCCTTCATAAAGAAAAAATATTGCATTCTTTTACATTTGATTATTTTATTAAAATATATATTAATTTATTTAACATGCTGGTGTAAGAACATAGTCCCAGCCTATTTAAACTCGCATCTCCAGTATAACTGCTGTTTCCAACTGTTGATCTCTGCTAAGTTACTGACCACTGCTGATGCTTGCCAAGTGACCCCAGAAAAGTTAATAACTTCTGTCTGCCTCCTGCCATGTGACCCCAGAAAAACAGGATTTTAGTCTTACTTGTTAAATCCTTTTCTCTTAGTCCATACAGGTTACTGGTAACTTTGGTTAGGCGCACCACCCCTTTAAGTAGGCAGGAACAATTCTGAGAAGTGAGTGCAGGGGTGGAGCCTACCCTCTAACCTTAGCTGCAGCTTCCTGTTAGCTTGAGTATGTTTTGGAACAAACTACAAGTAGTCCGTGAGGAAAAAGGAGACTCCTGTGAGCATGAACCCAAAAGTGGTCACCCATGTTCTGTCGCAGGAGAGCCAAGCAAGGTCCCTTGACAGTAACCTGTATGGACTAAGAGAAAAGGATTTAACAGATAAGACTAAAATCCTATTTTCTCTGTTGTCCAATACAGGTTACTGGTAACTTTGGGATGTCCAACCATAAAGTTCCCCAGGGTGGGAAGAAAGGCAAGGACCAGGAGCAGGCCCCCAGAGTCACCAGAGCACCAATGAACCTACAGATCTTGAATAGCTCAACACTAACCACAAAGTGTCAACGGACACTGAACAAGGGTAAAACAAACCCCATGAACTGTAGCACAGCACACTGGACTAGAGCCAACAGGGCTCAAAAGTGAAAGAGTACTGAGAGACTAAAGAGATCTTAGACAGGCAAGGCTACCTCCAGGATCTCCTCCCAAAACTGGCATCAACCGATGCCAGCACATCCACACGATAGTGTTTAGAAAAAAGTGTGCACAGATGACCAAGTGGCCGCCTTGCACAACTGATCAGCTGAGGCTTGGTTCTTGTAGGCCCAAGAAGCCCCAACAGACCTCGCAGAATGAGCCGTGACCCTTAAGGGAACAGGCTTCTTCCGAAGTTCGTAAGCCTTACAAATCATGGACTTGATCCAAGAAGCGATGGTAACCTTGGAAGCAGGCTTCCCTGCCCTAGGACCCTCAACAATGACAAAAAGAGGGTCAGACTGCCTCAAGGACTCATTGTGATGCACACAGAACTTGAGAGAATGCACAACATCCAACAGATGAAGATCCCTCTCTTTGTCAAAAGTAGAGTTAGAACAGAAGGAAGGGACCACAATCTCCTGACTGATGTGGATCTCAGATACCACAATTGGGAGAAACTATAGTGAGGTGTGAAGCACCGCCTTGTCCATGAGAAAGATCAAAAAGAGTGGTCTACAAGACAGGGCATGCAGCTCCGCGACTTGGCGAACAGAAACAATCGCCAGGAGAAATGCCATCGTCCACATCAGCATATGTAGAGGAATGGTAGCCAAAGACTCGAAAGGAGGACACTGAAGTACACCCAAGACCAGGTTAAGATCCCACTGAGGAGCAGGGGACTTAAACACCGGATGGGTATGAGCAACCCCATGGAACAAAACCTTGACATCAGGAATGATAGCAAGACGCCTCTGAAAGAAGACAGACAGCGCAGAAGTCTGAACCTTAAGAGAACTCAGATTTATCCACACCATCCTGGAGGAAGGAAAGAACTCTATGAAGGTCAAAATCCTGAGACAGATCTTTGTCAGCACACCAAGACAGAAAAGTAGATCAAACTCAATGGTAGGCATTAGAGGAAACAGGCTTACAGGCACTAAGCATAGTAGCCACCATGCCAGAAATGGAAATGAACTTCCCCACCAAGGATGACAACTTCTTGGCTGGAACTGGATCCAGAGACAGGATAGCCTGGACCTTCAATGCCATCTGATGAGCCACTTCATCCGTGAGAAACACCATCCCCCTCTGAGTGCCGAAGAGGAGGCCCAGAAAGACCATCCTCTGGGAAGGAACAAGGTCTGACTTGTCCAACTTGATGATCCACCCGTGATGGGAGAGAGCATGAATGCAGTCCTGCACCAGCTGGTGAAGGAGCTCTAGAGTCGAGGCCTTCAGAACGAGGTCGTCCATGTATGGAGTCACCCTGATGCCATTCCGATGTAGGACGGAGGTCAATGTTGAAGACTTGCGGAGCCGTGCTTAGGCCAAAGGAGAGGGCAGAGAACTGCATCTTGAAGATCCAAAGAGGCCAGAAATTCCCCAGGAGACATGGCTGCTGTCACTGTGCGCAGAGACTCCTGGTGGTACTGGGACCTAACCACAAAGGAGTTGAGATTCTTCGGATCCAAAATGGGACGACAGCCCCCATCCTTCTTGGAAACCACAAAGAGGTTGGAGTAGAATGCCAAGCCCCTCTCCTGAGGAGGAACTGGCTCCAGGACCGCCTTGTCCAGAAGGGCTTGAATAGCTTCTTCTCCTCGAAAAGGTGTCTCTTTCGGCTCCCAAGGGAGAATGAGAAACAAAGGTCCTTGGAGGAGGAAGAGAGGTGAAGGGAATCCTGTATCCTGAGGCCACCACTTGTAAAACCCATGTGTCCGCCACAGAGGCCTGCCAAGCTGAAAGGTAGTGGCATAGGTGGTCACCTACCTGTGGGTGGGGACCCGGGTTCAGTGAGCAATGCAAAAGAAGGTTTGGAAGCCTTGGGAGTCGTGAAGGACTTGGATCTCTATTGCTGCATAGGCTTGGATGAGGAGCGCGGATCCTGAGGGACCGCCTGGGTCACCTGGCCGAGTCTGCCTGAAAGGGACGAAAAAGCTGATTCCTTTTGACAGGAGCCTTCTTCCTCAGGACCACTGGCAGGTGAGTACTCTTCCCTCCAGTGGCCTAGTTGGTGAGATCCTTGAGCTCAAGCCCAAACAGGGAGGATCCCTGAAAAGCAAAGACAGGAGAGCCTTCTTGGAGGCCATGTCAGCAGACCAGATCTTGAGCCAAAGAGCCCTTCTGGCTACCACAGAAGTAGGGGCCCACTGACGGACAGTAGAATTGAGCTGTTCAGTCCAAACAACCACAGCCCTATTTACCCATGCAGCAGCAAAGGTAGGGCGAAGGGCAGAGCCCGCCATCTCAAAACTAGCCTTGAGAGAAGTCTCAAGCTTCTAATCAGTCCAGTCTTTGAGAGCAGAGGCATCAGCCACTGGCAAGGCAGTGGATTTAGAAAGCCTGGAAACTGGGGCATCCACTTTGGGGGGATGAACCTACTGAGTAAGGGCTGTTTCAGAAAACGGGTAAAGTTTAACAAACTTCCTAGACACAGATGGTTTCTTGTCTGGAAATTTCCACTCCTCTGACACCAAGCGGTCAAGGGTGGGGTTAGGTAGAAAGCAAGCATGGGGCCTAACAGGCTCCTGAAAAATATTAGAGGGGTCAGAATACACCTCATGCACCAAGGGAATGTTCAGGGTGGACAACACAGCCCTAATCAGGCCCTCAGCCAAGGGGATGGGGTCCGCCTCAAAGTGGTCCCTAAAAAACTGAGATGAAGAAACAGCTGAACAGTCATCATCATCAAAGTCCACCAACAACTCCTCCTCAGAGGAGTCAGACACATCAAGTACACCCGGCGGCTTAGGCAGGGAAGATCTGATGGGGCAGGGGTCTGCCACAAGGCCCTGTAAAGTGGATGGAAGGAGTTCTCAGGTGGACCGGAGGTCCCTGGTAGTAGCCTTAAACTCTTGCATCCATACTGGCTCTAGTGCATTGCTGGTGGTCCCTGCAGGAGATTCAGGGGCAGCAGCACATGCTGGGCAAATATGACCTGAGAAATCTATAGGTAACCCTATATGACATGAGGAGCAACGAGCAATGGGGGACACAGACACCACATATTCCTTAGTCTTAAGTCTAGCCCTACCTCAAGTGGAATAGACATTCTCACAGTAGTCAACTGGTCAATAAATACAATAATCACCCAAAAACATTGTTTAAAAGTGATAAAATAGCCCAGAAAACGTTATAATAAACATATCTGGCGAAGAAAGGGTTAAACAGCTGAGGAAACAGGAAGAGTCCAGGCCCTGCGTAGGATACTCGTTCTCAGAAAGGCACAAAATGGCTGCCGCAATGGGAGCCAATCAGAAACGAGCAAGCAAAGCAAGCGCTCATGGGATTTGTAGTTTTTCTGACAAAAGTACCCCAACAGTGCCCGAAGCCCCCCAGCATGTTCAGTACGTTGACCGGATGACAGAGCAAGGGCAGACTAGAAAAATGAGCCATCTCTGACCCCACTATGATAAGCGGTTGCAGAGATATGTCCCAACTGTACAGTCCCATTGAAGTGAATGGAGAAATGGCGCCTGAGCTGTAAAGCGCAGTGTTAAAGGTGCAGTACACAATTTCAACAAAAAATTAATGATAGTAAATTTTAAACTAAAATTATACCAGGACATGTAATTAAAACATAAAAACACTAAACCCAGTAGAGAAAGTGCTCTTAACCCCCATAACATGCCAAACCAGCAGTGAAAGGGTTAAAGTACCTCAGAAACCTGATCCAAACACCCAGACAGACATACAGGTAGACCCAATGAGTGCTACAGTATGCAATAGGAACTCAAATGATAAAGACCCCTGTGCGGATGGGGTTCTATGGGACATGTGAACCTCAGCACTCAAAGGGTTGCTCACCTTTTTTGCAGATCTTCTGTCTTCAGACTACCATATATCAAGAAGAAGCCTCAGCGGGCAACTCCTGGGGAAAGAATTTGCAGCCAAGATTTCCCCACAGGGCTTAGTTCCACAAATAAGCACCTGGTACACTGAGCTATCCACATTTGGGTGATGGGAATTGTCAGTTATGGTAATCCACCTAATGGTGGTATTCCATATCTAGCAGAAAATAATAAAATTCTAAAACTAAACAGAACTGTTTTCCTTCCTTGTTGCTTGCAACAAGGAACAAAACTTACTGAAGCTAGCAGGAAGCTGCAGCTATGGTTAGAGGGTAGGCTCCACCCCTGCACTCATGTCTCAGAATTGTTCCTGCCTACTTAAAGGGGCTTAGCGTCTACCCAAAGTTACCAGTAACCTGTATTGGATGACAGAGAAAAGAAAATTGCTAAAGCTCTGTCTGCCTTTCTTTTTTAAGCGTCTTGCCCTACAGACGGGGGGAACTTTATCCCTTGTTCCTGTGTTCCACATTGGATGGAAGAGTATATTATTTTTCTTACTTTGCTGACTCGTGTCCAAGGATAAAACCTTCTCATTTGCATTTCATTTTACTACACTTCATACTGAAACATTATAACCACTATATTTGTTTGAGTAAATACATAACACTGTAAGTTAATAATTGTTGACAAACTGTCGAATGCAATGTGTTTGCTGTATTCAGGGAGAAAATGGCTATAAACCTCCAATATCATAAAACTGTAGGTTTAAACAACTCGTATGAATCATATGAAAAGATTATTGTTTTAAAATATATATTTTTTAATTATACGGTTTGTGACTCAGTACATTGTTTAACCCTTTACTATGAGCGCTGATCTCTGTAGCCCTGGTTCCTTTGGATTGTGATGGATTGGTCTTTACCATATGAGTGCCAAAAGTATAGTTTAGTTTGAGAAAAAAAAAATAAATCCACTGGATGCATCCAAGGGGTGTTTAACTTTACATGTGTGATAACTCTTTTTAAATTTTATATTAAGTGAAATATTATGGATGGGCGAAAATTTCCTGCATGACTTTTTGTGAAAAAAGGAAGATTTTTCGGGTTTTTTCGCAAACTTTTTTTTACTTTCCACCTATGCAAAATTGTTCTTTTCATCAACTCCAGCAAATTTTTCTCCTATGTTTCGTATGGTTGTAACATTTCCCACCACAATATTATTCTTCTGAGGGCTGTAGTGGAGCTGAAGTCAAATAATATAATAAGCCCTGATTAAGTGACACTGGTATATATATATATATGATGATGTCAAGAGAGTTAAAGTACAAGCTACAATGTGGCAGATGTGTATGGTAATGGTGGTATAGTGGTGGGGGACTGGCGTGGTGTGATTGATGTGTGTGTATGCATGTATTTATATATATATATATATATATATATATATATATATATATATATATAGAGAGAGAGAGAGAGAGAGAGAGAGAGAGAGAGCAAAATCTCAAAAGAAAGAAAGCACACGCAGGTCTTCATACAGGTAAACATGTACAGGTTTATACCGGTACATATTTCACCTATATGAAGACCTGTGAGTGCTTTTTTTCTTTTGAGATTTTGCTACATGATCACTTTGGAGATTAGCACCCAGGCAGACACTTGTACCTTAAAAAGAGTGCACATCTTGGGACATTTCTATACAGCTGTTTTTCTACCATTATCATGTTAGTGTCAAATGTAAGCTATCTTTCTCAGATTACTGCATTACTTATTGGTTATAGCAGTGGTCCCAAGTACAGTAGATGGTAGCAACCCTTCTTCATATCCCTCCTCCTCATCTGTGCTGCTGTTAATACATTTGGCCTTGCCTTCTCTGTCATAGCTTTTGGATCCTGAGCGAAGTATCTCCAAACTGTGGACTTCATGGACTGCTACTACTACTATGTTTTGTATTGTGGGTGTCCGAGAGCAAATCCAGTGTCCCTGCACCAGACACCTGCTCCAGCCTTTGATGGTGTCTGGTTTATTTACCAGTGTACACACACCTTTGCTGCCCGTTACATGCTAGATGTCTCCAATGCATTGCTATTCAATGTGTTGCAGATCTCTCCAGAACGAAGAGCTTAGGAATCTATTTATAATCATATACTCTTTAGGAGGGACAGTCCCTCTTTGAGACCCAAATCCATCTGTCCCTCTTTCCCACCCTGGTGTCCCTCTTTTTTAGGATATCAGACTGTGTGGTGGGTACATAAGTGTATCACATTACTCCACAGCAATAAAATTGACATTAACGTTTGTTTAGACTTCAGTGCACGTTTATAAGAGTATGTGTAAATAAAATACTTTGGTCTTTCTCTAAATCATTTATTAAGTTACACGAAAAGGTGTCAATTGGTCAGAATATTGCCTAAAATTTCTCAGTAATGCCCCTCCCACCAGCAACATTGAAAACAAAAGGGTCCCTCTTTGGCCATTTGAAATGTTGGGATGTGTGCATATGTTCTAGGCCAGTGGTTCTCAGCCACGGAGCCATGGCATTTTGGTGTGCTGCGGGCAGCCACTTAGGATGCCCATATTTTTTATAAATACGTTCACAAAAAATGTGAATGAAGCCTTACAAATTCATATTTATATAAATTGCTTTGCACAATATAAACTGCTCCAAAAAATAAAGGAAACACAATGTAACTCGAAGTCAATCACACTTCTGTGAAATCACACTGTCCACTCAGGAAGCAACACTGATTGACAATCAATTTCACATGCTGTTGTGCAAATGGAACAGACAACAGGTGGAAATTATAGGCAATTAGCAAGACACCCCCAATAAAGAGTGGTTCTGCAGGTGGTGACCACAGACCACTTCTCAGTTCCTATGCTTCCTGGCTGATGTTTTGGTCACTTTTGAATGCTGGCGGTGCTTTCACTCTAGTGGTAGCATGAGACGGAGTCTACAACCCACACAAGTGGCTCAGGTAGTGCAGCTCATCCAGGATGGCACATCAATGCGAGCTGTGGCAAGAAGGTTTGCTGTGTGTGTCAGCGTAGTGTCCAGAGCATGGAGGCGCTATCAGGAGACAGGCGAGTACATCAGGAGATGTGGAGGAGGCCGTAGGAGGGCAACAACCCAGCAGCAGGACCGCTATCTCCGCCTTTGTGCAAGGAGGAGCACTGCCAGAGCCCTGCAATATGACCTCCAGCAGGTCACAAATGTGCATGTGTCCACTCAAACAGTCAGAAACAGACTCCATGAGGGTGGTATGAGGGCCCGACGTCCACAGGTGGGGGTTGTGCTTACAGCCCAACACCGTGCAGGACGTTTGGCATTTGCCAGAGAACACCAAGATTGGCAAATACGCCACTGGCGCCCTGTGCACTTCACAGATGAAAGCAGGTTCACACTGAGCACATGTGACAGACGTGACAGAGTCTGGAGACGCCGTGAAGAATGTTCTGCTGCCTGCAGCATCCTCCAGCATGACCGGTTTGGCGGTGGGTCAGTAATGGTGTGGGGTGGCATTTCTTTGGGGGGCCGCACAGCCCTCCATGTGCTTGCCAGAGGTAGCCTCACTGCCATTAGGTACCGAGATGAGATCCTCAGACCCCTTGTGAGACCATATGCTGGTGCGGTTGGCCCTGGGTTCCTCCTAATGCAAGACAATGCTAGACCTCATGTGGCTGGAGTGTGTCAGCAGTTCCTGCAAGAGGAAGGCATTGATGCTATGGACTGGCCCGCCCGTTCCCCAGACCTGAATCCAATTGAGCACATCGGGCACATCATGTCTCGCTCCATCCACCAACGCCACGTTGCACCACAGACTGTCCAGGAGTTGGCGGATGCTTTAGTCCAGGTCTGGGAGGACATCCCTCAGGAGACCACCCGCAACCTCATCAGGAGAATGCCCAGGCGTTGTAGGGAGGTCATACGGGCACATGGAAGCCACACACACTACTGAGCCTCATTTTGACTTGTTTTAAGGACATTACATCAAAGTTGGATCAGCCTGTAGTGTGGTTTTCCATTTTGATTTTGAGTGTGACTCCATATCCAGACCTCCATGGGTTGATAAATTTGATTTCCATTGAGAATTTTTGTGTGATTTTGTTGTCAGTTCATTCATTCAGATCTAGGATGTGTAATCTTAGTGTTCCCTTTATTTTTTGGAGCAGTGTATTTGGTTTTCTAATTCTGATTGTTAGGCCAAAACATCTCTCTGTATATATGTATCTATCTTCATTACAACCTTAAAAAAGAACTTATAAAATGTTGTGTACTCCAAAAATTCCACATTGGGTGTTGGGGTGGCTTAAGAAAAAATAAAAAAAAGGTTGAAAACCACTAGGCATTTTCTGAAATAGAGCTAAGGGTGGAGTCATGCAAAGAGCTTGGTGAAGTCAAGGTCAGGTTTAACCCTTTCAGTGCCAGAGGGGTGCAATGCATTTTACACCCTCTGGCATTCAAAGAGTTAAGTTTGTCTAAGCTGCCTTGTCTAGGGGAGCCTTAACCCTTTGAGTGCCAGAGGGGTACGCAATGCATTGCAAACCCCTCTGGCACTCATAGGGGTTTTTGCAGCTTTCCACAGATAAACAGTTGCAGCTAAACACGTCTTTTAGCACCAAGAAGTGTGTATAAAACACGGGGTGGGGAGGTCACTGAATGCTATGCACAGCGAAAGGATCTCCCCTCTTGGCATCCAGGCAAATGCATGTTTAATGAAAGCCCTGTTCCCAGTGACTAACACTGCTTTTGCCAGGGGCTTGATAGAGAAGCGCTGCAGAGTGAAAGTGCCTCGGACCTAAGCCACTTGCATAAAGAAAAATGGACCAATTCTTTAGGAAACCAACTGCAATAAAGCAGAAAAATAATTTTCAAAATCCCTATTGATTTCAAACATGCTTTAACCCTCTGAGTGCCAGAGGGGTACGCAACGTACCCCTCTGTCACTCAAAGGGCTAGCAAAGTCTACAAGTACATTGCTTTGAAATTCACAGGAAACCTCTCCCGCATCCAAGAGGTGAAAGCCCCATTTAAATCACTGGGAATTCATATTTGGCCCCCCATAGCTCAGCTGGACTGACTCAGCATTAATCCATTAGCTTTTAAAGGTAAGGCACTGTGTCCTGTACATATACAAGCAAATTAAAACAGTTCTGGCTCAAATGAACAGCACCACAGTGGACAAATAAACATTCCCTAAAGCCCCAGTGATTTAAAGGCACAGTAATAAAAAATATATGTTTTAGGGTTTATGTACCCAAATAAAACAAGGGAACTCCCACCTCTGAGAGATATTTTATTAAAAAATTACAACAGCTCAAACTTTTTTAGGTGCAATATCACAGTGGCCTGAAAATGTACAGTGGCGCTGTTGCTACACCATCTTATGGAGATTTATGGTCTACAGACCAGAGCAATCCATAGGATGGTGTAGCAACAGCGCCATTGCAAATTTTCAGGCCACTGTGATATTGCACCTAACAAATTCAAGTTTGAGCTGTTATAATGTTTTAATAAAATATCTCTCAGCAGTGGGAGTACCCTTGTTTTAGTCAGGGGGAAAAACCCTACAACATATATTTTTTTACATTTTAAGTATTACCATCCCTTTAAATTGAGTGTTTTAACCCCCTGATTTCTAAAGAAATCTTCAGAAAATTGTACAGCAATGCTTTGGAGACTTCTCTAACATTCAAGGGGTTAAAAGTATCCTTTTAAACCGGGGTCTCCAACAAGTAACCCATGAACTACTGGTAGCTCTTTGTCTACTAGTAAGTAGCTCTCTCCGGTCCAGTTAGGTATAGAGCTATCTGGACAGGTCAGTGGTTGAAATCTGCTCCCCAATTATTGTTATTATTCTCCATGCCTGGCAAAGATTCATTATATAGTAACTAGTTGAACAGCCCGTTACACGGGCCACGGTGCCTCTGGCAGCCGGTCGCGGGGCAGTCACACGCAGTGGAGACTGCCCGCGCCTCGGCTGATACAGAGCCTCTGGCAGCCGGTCGCGGGGCAGTCACACGCAGTGGAGACTGGCCACGCCTCGGCTGATACAGAGCCTCTGGCAGCCGGTCGCGGGGCAGTCACACGCAGTGGAGACTGGCCACGCCTCGGCTGATACAGAGCTGGACGCTCCTTCGGAGCGCCCAGCTCTGTACCAGTCGCGGCGCAGGCAGTCTGTACTGCTCATGAGTGCCACGCGCGCAGCAGTGTCTACTGCACATGTCTGGCGTTACACACAACTTGGCGAATTATTATATAGGATTGTGTGAAATATGTGGTGTCAAAGTAGGTAAGAGCCACAATGTGACAATATTCATTTATTCTTTGTAAAAAAACATTTCCAGTTTTCTGTTGTATTCATTAAATGTTTTAATGAACCACTCTAATATCTTTATACATGCATAGTAATATGGGATAGTGTTGATAAGGATAGGAATGCACTATCAATCAGAAAATATCTGGCTCACTGGAGAGCCACAGGTTTTTCTTCAAAAATTATGTCTTACAGCAGAACTAGTGTACACGGGCCACAGTGCCAGGCAGCAATGGCTGAAAGACAGCTTCTGACAAACATACACTAGCGAATTATTATTTAGGATTGTATCACCTATAGCCATCATGGAGGACACTTGTTTTCTGTGCTGCCCTTTGCTAATGAAAGGTGCAGGAAGGAACATAGAGTTGGTAAATGCCGCTTTGGTGATAACCCTTTCAGTGTCAGAGGGATATATAATGCAGAGCAAAGCAATGCATTGCATACCCCTCTGGCACTGAATGGGTTAACATGTACAGTTACAAATTTACTTATTTTCATTACATGTTTCATCAATAAAATACATGTTTAAAGGGACACTAATGCCCCATAAAAAATCTTCTACTTTTGTAGAGGATAAAATAATACACTACGTGCCACAAATCCTATCTCTCATACCTTTACAGGTCTGAGAGATATGGGCACTGAAAGTTCCCCCCTCCCTCCCCTTCTCCTGACGTCAGTGCTGTGCTGACAGCAGGAGATCCCGGTGTGAGAATCAGCCGGAGACTCTGCAGCAGAGCCGAAATCATGTTATTTCAAAAGAATTACTTCATTGCAAAGGTCTACAAAGTGTGCTTGGTTTAAATAATGCGATTTTGGCTCTGCTGCAGAGCCTCCTCTAGTCATACGACTCGAATCTCCTGCTGTCAGCTTTACAGCTGAGATCAGGAGAAGGGGAGGGAGGGGGGAATTTGAATCCCTATATCTCTAAAACCGTAAATGATTGAGAGATTTGTGGCAATTAGTTTATTATTTTAACTTCTACAAAACTAGAAAACATTTTTATTGGACATTACTGTCCCTTTAATTGATAAAAAATAGCTCCCCTTAAAGGAAAAGTTGTAGACCCCTGCTTTAACCCTCTGAGTGCCAGAGAGCTATCCAATGCATTTTGTTGCAATGCATTGGATACCTCCCTGGGACTCAAAGGGTTGTCAATAGAAATGTTGAATTCTCCCTTGCTGTACAGTAGGTTTGCCCCAGAATGACTCCAGATTGCTTTTTATACACATGAGCTATGTTTGTAGCTCTCCTAAGTGAGAACATGAGTAAGAATGACATAATTCACTTCCTCATTTTTCAAGTTAACCCTTCGAGTGCCAGAGGAGTATGCAATGCATTGCAAGGCAAGGCACTGCGTACCCCTCTGGCACTCAAAGCGTTAAAGGACCTATTTCACCTTGGTAAACTGCTTACTTTATACAGTGGCTGCTTATGACTGATAAAGGGTCATTATGTGAGGGCTGAAACATAGTTCCCATCTCGTTACTGCTTCTATAGTCGGCAGCTCTGGTAAGAATATTATTGTCTTCAAATTTGTCAACCCTTAGAGCGTCAGAGGGGTATGCAACGCATAGATCTGCAATCTGTAAACACCCTTATATGTTTATTGTTATTGAATATATTGTTTAATCTCTCATTTTACAGCATTTTGTTGGCATTCTTTATTTTTAGTTGTATCATTTATAATATGAATCAGAGCCACTTCTGACACACTATGGTTATGTTATTCTGGGCACAGAACATTAATTATACATTTTTCGTGATCAGCACAAGCAGGGTTTCTTTTATAACACGCTTCACACTGCATACCAGGGTTATTAAAGGAATAATAACACCCAAAACGGAATTGGGTTATACCATTTTGATAATCATGCATTTCTAGTTTGTATCTGCATAATTAATTATTTTAAATTAGATTGTAAAAAACCGAATCCTATAGTTAACTTTTTTAATGAACATGTAAACTGGCCTATATAGACACTCTTTGATTAAGTTGTTTGTGCAATTAGGAAAGAGATGCGAGTTAATGTAGTACATGTATCTAGGTTAGAACCCAGCACTCTTCTATTCTATTATCTAAGCTCATTTATCTATGAATCTTTACTTTAAAAATACAATTTTATTAGCAGCTTAAAGGGGATGTATCACCCCTATACAAGTTAGCATGAATGGTTAGCTTATACTGCGAATATAAGTAAATGTGTATAATTTTTTTAAAGCCCCTGTTCATCTAAATTGAAGTTATAATATCTGCCCTGCAGCTACTTCTCATTGGCTAGATATCGATCTCTGCCAATGAGACCGCTCAGGCTTACAGACAGAAGCCTCCGTCATTGGAGGAGGCTGGATAGAGGGAGGGGGAGCAGAGGCAGAGTGACAGACTGCGGTACAGAGCAGGTACCCACAGTCTGTGCGGAAGCCTTTGTCCCAAGAGACCCGGTAATTCAATCTCCAGGACAGATCCAGGTATGTTCGGAATAACCACCTAATATGAAGTACCTGCATAGGTATTACATCTCCAGCAGGTAGGTTGTACATGGGTAAAAAAGAAAGAAGAACTTCTAAAAATAGTTTATAATTGGTTTCAAAAGCCAGGATCTTGTGGATCCTGGCTGGTGAAGCTTATGGTGTTTTTAATTAAGATCCATCCTTGTATCTCTGAGATATGGCTCAGAAGATCTTGCTCCCACCTTTTTCAAAGCAAGTGTTTGGATAAGAGTTTGGGAGAAAATTATACACATGAAATGTATTGTCTGGGAATCCCTTGCCAACAGAAATGTTGAATTTTCCCTTGCTGTACAGTAGGTTCGCCCCAGAATGACTCCAGATTGCCTGGTAGAAAGGTAAGAGTTTTCTAAGCATGTTCTGTTTATCAGGGAGTGAATTGAGATAGCTGTGAGCTGGCTTGCCTATGCCCAATGAAGAAAAGATCTAGTTAGTCATAAAGCTCTGAGAAAGGCAGACATTTACCATCATGAATGAAGTGCTGTGCTAGAAGGTTGTCAAAGGTTTTTCCTCCTGGCCAGCACGGAAATCATAACTAAAAACAATAGACATCAAGGGGGAGACTTTGCTGGACAGTTTCAAGTCTAGCATTAGCTTATTTTAACATGTTAATGAGGTCAAGAGAAGGCAACGAAATGTAAATAGGTATCCAATGCAGTGTATAGATTAGAGAATTTTTAATAATGCCTTCTTGGAGTCTAACAAAGCGTTTATCAGTATGAGAATAAAACCAAAGCATTACAATGGTGAGTTGGAATGAGTAATAATATCTAATATTTTTGGTAGCCTCTTACCTCCTTAAAGGAGCATTAAACTTCTTTCTGAAAATGTATATATAATATAGAGCTTTGCTGAGTAAAACAGTTCAAATAATTAAGAAGTTCTTACTGATAGCATGATTAAGCAGTTTCTATCACATTCTGTGGAGAACTGTCAGTGACTTTCTTCTCAAATAGAATGCAACAGAGTAATTAGAATCTAACCATTACAGGGAAATGTTAATGTAAAAAAACACAACTATAATAACTCTGGAAACGTGCATCTCTTAGCAGTAGGATTACCCTTATTTTACTCAACAGTAAAAAACCTACAAATAGACATATATATCTATCTATCTTATATAATAATTCACTAAGTGTGTGTTTGTCAAAAGCCGTCAATGCGCAATAGAGATGGCTGCACGCCCTGCAGTCATGCGCAGTACAGACTGCCCACGCCACGGCTGATAACGGAGTGGGGCTCAGAATTCAGACCGTATTGTGCGCAGAGAGGAGGACGGTCTGAATTTGAAGTGCCCCGCTCTGTATCAGCCGCAGCGCAGGCAGTCTCTACTGCGCATGACTGCACCACGGCCATTGTTGGGTGGCACTGTGGCCCATGTACACGGGCTCTTCAACTAGTATATATATATATATATATATATATATATATATATATATATATATAAAAGAATAAGCCTCATTGCATAATTTATGGTACCTCACAAACAGAACATAATTTATGTCTCCTCAGAAAACAAACACACACTGAACAGAATGCCTCATTAAATAATTCATGTCTCATTAGGAGACACAACTCCTATTGGGTGATTCAATGGGAACTTTACTGCTCCCATTGGGTGATTCAATGGGGGTATGTTTATCATACAGGGAGTTGGCCCGCCCCCTCCAGCCCACCCACCACTATCCAACTGACAAAAAAAATATAGCTGCCACTCGCTCCTGAAGTAGGGGATATCAATAACTTCTCCTGGTCCACGCACACTCTCACTCAGGATCATGACCCCACAAACACACTGTTTCACCTCCCACAGATAATTGTAACCGTCCATACACTCTGTTTCAGTACAAGGGTGTAATGTTTCCATAAAATACAAACTGAGAGATAAACTTAATAACAACTCTTTATTTAACTCTTCATCTCTTCAGTCAACATCACTAACTGTCTGTTTTCAACTGTCACTCCTCCACTTCCTGCCCTTTCTCCTTAAAGGGGGAGAGATGCTTTGCTGTATATTACAGAGGGCAAGCCTCAAACACCACTATCTATTTGTTCCCTCAGCATATTGATACGCTGCCTCAACTGAAGAGCCACCGTGTGTTATACTGCTATGTTACCATACCTTAAGCCTTTGAGTGCCAGAGGGGTGCGCAACTCATTGCAAAGCAATGCGTTGCATACCCCTCTGGCACTCAAAGGGTTAAGTAAGGAGGAGTTCTTGCTCCCATTGGGTGATTCAATGGGGGAGTGATTTAAATCATGCAGGGAGTTGGCCTGCCTCCACTATCCAGCCCGCCCACCACTATCCAAGTAACTGAAAAAACAAAATGGCTGCCACTCGCTCCTACACCACAGACACAAACACATCAGACAAAAAACACACACATACACTCACACTCAATCACACACACTCACACTCTCACTCAATAATACACACTCTCTCACTCACACTCACACACTCTCACTCACACATTCACTCACACACACTCAATCTCACACACTCTCACTCACACACTCAATCACACACACTCACACTCTCATACACCCTCTCACTCACACACTTTCACTCAATCACACACACTCACGCAATCACTCACACGCAATCACTCACTCACTCACACCCCGGGAGCCAGCACAATCCACCTTCCACTATAGTCTCACTCACACTCACTCACACCCCAGGAGCCAGCACAATCCACCTTCTACCATAGTATGTGCAATTACCACATGCATTTCGACTACATGAATGAATGCCACTCACTCACACCCCGGGAGCCACCACGATCCACCTTCCCCCATAGTATGTGCAATTACCACATGCATTTCAACTACATGAATGAATGCCACAGTGGAGGCATAACTACAAACACAAACTCATTACAATGACACATAAGTCACCCCCTCACTGTGTGTGTTGCAGGTCTGTATCACACTATGTGTCTGCATGTTGTGCATTGCATGTATGTGTGTATGACTGTGTCCCTCTTTATGCATCTCAGTGCATGCGTGTGCATTTGTGTGTGTGTCTCTGTGTGTGTTTGTCTTGCATCCATGTGTGTGCATTAATTCCATATATATATCCTGACAGGCAGTGCCGTCCCACATTGCTAGTGTATATACATATATATATATATATATATATATATATATAGAGAGAGAGAGAGAGAGAGAGAGAGAGATAACAAGATAACTGCTCCTTTAAGGTTTCTTTTTCATGTGGTGGGATAATTATAATCAAGGGGGTTATGTTGCAAAATTAAGCTTTTGAATTTATGGTGCAACAGTCTCAAGAACTTAAGCGGGAGTATTACTTGAATGGTTTGAAGTAAATACATGATTTTAGGTATAGTCACCATTTAATTCTTCCCATACACGGGAAGCTAAACTTTTCCTGTTGTTTAACCCTTTAAGTGCTGAAGGAGTACACAGTGCATTCTCTTAGTGGTGCTTCTCATGATGTGGAACTTCCATTGACTTGCCCTGTGTATTTCAGGCATTCTTGTTCCCTCTGTCTGGGGCTTTATTTGCTTTTACTAAGTGAAGATAAACTTATGGGAAGTCAGTAAAGATGGGGCAATTCTAACAGTGTAGAGCTATGGTAATTTCTATGGAGATATTCCCAACAGAAAATACACTAAGATCATTTCGGTATGTAGATGCAAGGGGACAAACATTGTGTATATTTTGTCGATATCATAATCTCTTTTTTTCCTTTTTTACATCACATGTCACTCTTTAAACCTATCACTATCAGTACTAAAGTTTCATTCACACACATTCTGTTTGCAGTTTTTCTTCCATTCCATTTGTGTTTGTCCCCATGGTAAATTTAGTTTGCGCCACAATTTCTCCAGTCCTTCTTAGTACACCAGTTTCAAAGACCATGGGGGAAACTACTTAATACAGGATATAGAAAACGGAAGGCTTAGGAGTCAATGTGACATTTTCTGCCATATAGCCTTACATTTCTGCAGGAATGATCAACCTGAGGCTCTCTGGCTGTTGTTGTTGGACTGTGACTCATAGCTTCATCATCATCATAAGCCAGCCAGTGGGATAATGATAGTTTCTAACATTCAACAGCTGGAGGGCCTCAGGTTGCTCAGTGAAGATCTATGAAGTTAGACTGCAGTGATAATAATAATAGATTCTCTGCAATAATATCTGTCTGTCACCCTTGCACATGGCTTTGTAATCCTGACTACAACTATGTGATTTAATTCAACCCTTAGGTTATATTTAATGGCTGATCTTATTTGCATTTACTTCTGTGTGATCAAAATGGCTCATCTTGTTTATTGTGCTGTCTCTGGTTAACAAAATGTAAAGGTTGCAGCAGTGTGATCCCCAGAGTAAACCAGCACTTCCAAGAAATCTAGTGTCAGCAAAACCAAGGCAACTTAATTTGCTGCAACAAACACCATCTCTGTAGAGACAGTGAGAAGAAAATTATTTAAAGGCAAACTACACCTATATGGATAAGAGTTTCCCTATGTAGCAGTCTGTCGTTTATCAATATGGTGTATCTGCTGTTGAATATATTTTCAGATCTGCATTTTTATTTCTATCTTTAGTTCACACCTCCTATCAAAAGAAAATAGGTATAAACAAACTTGGAGGGGGTTGTATCAATGTGGTGCAAAATACTTCTGATTGCACATATATGTATGAAAAGTAAAGAATCATTTTTTTATACAAAGGTGTAAATTTGCTAAAAAAGTTTGCAACTTATTTTGAAAAGGGTGTTTGTTTGTTACATGCTCCTTACTGAAGGAGAAGCCAATAGTAGATGCAACTGCCCTGCTCCACCCATTACTGTGCAGAGCAATGTGAGAAGGGGAGTGGTTCCCAGACCTCTCTTGAAGGGTGCCTTAACCCCTTAGTGACAGACGACTTACCTGGTAAGTCCAGGAAGTCATTTGCTATAATGGAAAAAAAACCAAAAAAACTGTCATTAAGGAAAGACACAGAAGCATGTATATGTAATTGGAGGGGAATATTTCTTGAGGATGTATATGGCTTTCTTATATGCACATGTATATATAAATTCTAAGGGAGAAAAGAAAGTAGAGATGTAATTTATGAAGAAAGAATATATGAGCATGTTCGCTTTGGGAAAGAGACACAAGATTTGAAATGCTAATAATTCACACATTTTTCAAATAGTACGTTTTCAACAGCAAATGGATACAGGTACAAAACGGAAAGCAGTCCAGTCTGCTGCCCCTGCCAATCTGCAGCTCAAGGCATACTCATCCTAGGCCAATACATGTCAGTGGTTGACAAGCAAGGAATCCTAAAGACATGCCTGTTAGGGTTCCCTGAGCAGATGGTTGGGAAAATATGATCTATAGAATTTACCTGACTGCTCGATGAAGGATTCGTTATCTAGCAGGTCATTTAACAAATCAACAGCCACTTATCAAAACAGGTATAGGTTATTTTTAATATTGTATATTAACATGGAGACACATGGCCAAGGTATTAACTTAGATAAAGGATTATAGGTTACTGCTCCTTTAAAAACACATATTAACCCCTTAGCGACCCTTGACTGTCACAGTACGTCATGGGTAGATCCATGACCGTCATGGAATTAGGTGATCCCCCCGCGGCTGCACGCCGTTCGGGGAGTCCGGAATAAAAAAAAAATGCTCTGTGGTCCTTTAGTGACCGCTGGGTGCCTGCGCGGCCGGTTGTTAAGGGGTTAAAGAAACACCAAAGCCTGAAAATAATAACACCTAATTTATGTTTTATGGTCAGAAAATCCTAATGGACTATATTAAATTTGCTTTTGCCTCTTGGTTTAAGAGACAACATCTTCAGATCAGTTCTTGTTGTCATGTCCATGGATGATGGATGATATACTTCTAGACTGAATCTCCACCCAGTGCACATGGGAATCTTCTGAAGATCAAGAACGTGCCTTCTTCAGTTTGGGGAAACACAAAAAAACAAAACAAAGGCAAATAAATTCCAGTATGGGGGGTTAGCTGTAGAAAATGCAGGAGACTGGTAGAATAAAAATGATACCTTTATTGGCTAACTGAGTAGCTTTGGATGCAAGCTTTGGGTGACCTTTGAACCCAAAGCCACTCTGTTAGTTAACAGAGATCTAGTTATCTTGAAAGCTTGCATCCAAAGCCACTCAGTTAGCCAATAAAGGTATCATTTCTATTCTACTTGTTTCCTGCAAATACATTCCAGTAGATGGAGTTTGAGGTCAAGATATTGAGCAAGGGAGCAAAAATTTTCAGGGGACATCAGCATTGTCTGAGCTTAGTAAGGAAAGGGTTATTATTAGGAATTGTTAGTGTTTTTCTAAACCATTAGCATCCCTTTCTGACACTGTGCCATTCATAAACGAGATAGCCTTTTAAATAGATGCTCCCCGTCTGTGTACAGGACTGTCCAGTGACAGGCCAGGTCTCCTGTAAGTGTAGTCATACAGTTTGCATGTTTGCACTTAGTGATAAAATGGAAAATCCATGTTTAACAAACACATGTCAAGAAACCTGACACTGTCATTTCGGTGCAAAAAAGCCCAGAGTCAAATCAATGGAAATTTTTATTTGTCCACTATGATGCAGTTCGTTTAGCTCAGATTTGCTCTAGTTCCTTATAATCATCCTTGGGAACTCTCCAGATCTGCCCCAGAGACTTTGGTTTTTAGAGTGAATTACCTGGTCTTCGGGGACAGAGGCTGATTCTCCAGTGGTGTTGAGTTTTTTCTGAAGCTCGTCCCACTTCTACTCTTTCCCACTCTGCTCCTCCCACTTTCCACCTACTTCTTCTCTTTGTCCACCCTGTTCTGCCTACTTCCCACCTACTTCCTGCTCGTTTTATGACACTGGGATAGCAAGCTCCACCCACCCAAAATAAGCTCCACTCCTTTATAACACAAATCACTTCATTTACATCCCCCTGGTCAGCAGCACATGAACCTTCGCCGGGGGCTGAAGAAGAGGACGTTCCTAGGATGCATATAATATTTTACATAGACTTCCAGAGCAAATCAAATGCACTATAAATATTTTTTAAATTTGCATTGTTTAAAATGGACTTTTAACTCCTTTGGGGGTTATGCACTAATGTGATAAAGAAGAGATAATTTCTCTAGTGATATCACTTCTCTAGTTCCTGTGTTATTCTATAGAGCCTATGCACTAAAATCTCCACAGCTGGATAAATCTTAGTGCATAGGCTTCATAGAATAACATACGAGTCATTTCCACTTTATCATCTTTATCACGACTTAGAGCATCTTCCCCCTTGTATGCTAAAGAGGCCTCCAGTGCACTGCAAAGGGTTAAAAGACACATTTAAAACAGTCTGGATTTGTATTTGTTCCTTATGGTGAAGTTGGTTCGTCAGAGAATTTCTCCGCTCAGTCTCTGTGAGTATTTCACATTTTTTGTGACTTCATTTCATCAATTACTCAGCAAAAAATATATTTCTACTGGTTGAACACCAGGGCCATATTTCAGAAGAAAAGTGGAGGAATAAAACTCCTCTTGATTTAAACAAAGATTTTAACCACTTGAATACTAGAGAGGTCTCCAACGCATTGCTTCACAGTGCATTGGCAATCTCTCTAGTATTCAAGGGGTTAAAAATTCCCATTTGAATCAATGGGAATTTTTAGGTCTCCCCTACAATGCCTAAGAATTTCTCCTATTTTCTTTTGAACATACAGCCCTTAAAATGCTTTTCATTTTTACTCAGCCCACAATACTTTATACAGCATAATCCTAGCCTTTAGGCGCCTTATTTTCATATATATTATATAGTGGTTTGCCCTCCTAAATAACCAATTTGACCTACAATTTATTGCCTATAAGTATCTAATATATCATGCTTCTTCTTCTAGTGATTGGTTCCTAGTTGAATCCTATTACATTCATAGCAGGCAATCTTGCATTGCTTTATCTGCAAAGTATCTGCAGTTCATATATGTAAATGGAGAGGAAGAGAAAGGCCAGGGTACCATAGCAACATCACCATACCCTTGCCACCGCACCACCTGTTCCGCTGCAGTCTAGAGACACTTGCATGCTCTGTGCACACAGTCTAAATGATTATTCCAGCCCAAACACTGCTGCAATGCACAATACTGGCTTCTAGGATTCTCAATAAATCCAGAAATGACATACTATACAGTTAGTAATCTCACTACCTCAGGTTTATAGGTAGGCTGAATATAAACACATGAGTTTGTGAAATATCTTCCCGTCCATTGTGAAATATTACGGCAGAAGGCAAACCTGGAGCAAACCAACTGCAATGAGGGGGGGGGGATTTAAATTTCAAATCTGGAGAATTTTTAATTGTCCCCTATGGTGCACTTTGTATGATCCAAAGCAATTTTTTTTCTTTCTGCGTAAGACCCTTAACCCTTTGGGTGACAGAGGAGTATGCAGCGCATTGCAAAGCAATGCGTTGTGTACCCCTCTGGCACTCAAAGGGTTAATGCCATATTCAGGAATCTAAAGAGGAACCAGTTGGGAACAAGCCAACTGCACCATAGGGGCAAAGGAAAATTACCTTTGATTTAAATGAGACTTTTAAGGTTTTGCAAAGCAATGTGTTGGATACCTCTAGCATTCAAGGGGTTAAAAGGCCCATTTAAATCAGTGGTAATTTTACGGATTTTATTTGTCTACTATGTGGCTTGCTCCAGAATCGCTCCTCTTTGTCATTCTTCACATGGCCCTAAGTCTGATACCAATGTACCAAATCGTTTTAGTACAATCACATGTAGTCAATGAAATACCAATTAGTGAAGAGTATATACAGAATATGGAAGTGATACATTAATATATCATTATTTGCTTAAAGGGTTAGTAACGTCTGACATTAACAAACCCTAATATTGTAAGTATTCAAAAAATAAACTTATTGGGACAAGTTCGATCTCTCAGTGGTTTGAGAGATATAAGCGCTTAAAGTTACCCCCTCCCTCCCATTTTCCAGATGTTAGCATCTAGCTGACATCATGAGATCCCGGTCCCAGACCGGCCGGCGGCTCTTCAGTGGAGCTGAATGAACGATATCAAAAAACAAATACTTCAGTGGAAAGGTCTGCAAAGTGTGCTGGCAAACCAAGCACACTTTGTAGACCGTTCCGGTGAAGTTTCTGTTTTTAGATATTGCTCATTCTGCTCTGCTAAAGAGCTGCCTGAGTCCGCCGAGTCACACTACTCAACTCCACTGCTGACAGCTTTACAACTCGTCAGCAAAAGGGGGAAACTTTAAGCGTTTATATTTCTCAAACCATAAAGGTCTGAGAGATCGAACTTGTCCCAGTAGGTTTATTTTTTGAATACCTACAATATTAGGGTTTGTGAAAGTTAGACATTACTAACACTTTAACCTACTGGGAGAAAGATCATTCTCCCTTTTATTACAGTAACTTTGATACCTATAGGGGCATATGCAGAAAGAAACGTAGAGCAATTCTGGGGATAATCAAATGCATAATAGGGAATAAATAAAACTCCCACTGACCTTATTCCTCTGCACTGGAACAATCTGAGTGATCACATTACTATGCTTAGATTAACCTATCACTGCAGAAGCAAAGACTGTGGTGTGGTGCATACACTCTTAGGTTGCTGACTGGTTTAAACCTTACTTACAATAACTTTTTACCCAGTGTAGGCCTCATGTGACTTTTGGCTACTCAGCACACACTTCTATCGTGTAGCCCCTCTCACTAATCCCTTACCTCTTCACTGTTTCTCCTTCCTTGTACCTCTACTGCTTCCCCTAGCCTTCTTGAGCATCCTATTTTAATCTAGTTACTCACTCACCCCCCAAAAATGTAAAACATGTTTATATGCTGGATAACCTTGTCTACTTGTATCATACAGTCTGTATGTTTCATCTTCTCAATTTTATGAGATTGTCACCCAAAGGACTAAATCAGTGGGATATTTGGATTTTTTTTCTCTCTGTGGTGCAGCTGGTTTGCTCCAGAGCTGCTTTAGCTTATAGATTAAACCCACTGTGTTCAAATGATTAGATAGCTGGTTTGCAAAATGTGCTTCTCCCATTATCCTCAGCTAGCTGCTGGGAGTCCAGCAACTGCTCAAGATCTCCAGACTGCACTTATTTGTCAGTATTTCAAAAAAAATTTCCAGGGATATGTTTCCTGTGGGCAGTCACATTACAGAGCATCACTAGTGGTCCATGGTATTGTGTAGCACAATGCCAAGAGGAAACCTTGTACAACAGGCCTGAACCTGCATATGTACACAAAATAAACACTGCCAATACCTAAATGCTTCAGGAAATGATATTAATAAGCAATATTGAAGAGGAACTATCATGCATATGAAAGTGCCCCCAAATAATTTTTAATATAGAGTAAAGCATATCAATACTTTTATTATCCCTAGTAAGGCCAGCATTATTTAGAAAAGTAACTTATACATAGACTCACCGGCAGACAAAAGTACAGACATCTTATCGAAGAGCCATCTGTGCACCTGCGCTGTCCATCCCTGTCTCCTCTATGACTGGCAAGGGGGAGTTGCATTGTACCTTAAGGTACAGAAAGGGATGGACAGCGCATGCGCACAGATGCCTCTACATCAAAATGTCTGCCGGTGAGTCTCTGAAGAAGTTACATTTCTAAATAATGCTGGACTTACTAAGGATAATACAAGTACTGATGAACTTAAATCTATGAGAAAAATGATTTGGGGGGCACTTTAATATGTATTATAGTTATGCTTTAACACAAGGAAGCTCATAACCTGTTCAAGTTTTAACAACAAACATACAGAATATGGTGTTGAGACTGAATTTAAAAACCAGGGACAAAAACAGGGAGAGCAGGTTCCAGGCACAGGGAGCCAAACCCAAGGACTGCCCCTGGAAATCAGACACAATTGGCACCTGTCTAATTCATATATCTTTATAGCACTGAAAAATATTCAATACTTTATTTCCACGTGTTTCTTGGGAAATCATTTTAACTTCCTGGGTGTCTGCAATGCATTGCGACACCTGTAGCTCTCAAAAGGTTGTTAGTTTAAGGTCCATTTTACACTGAAAATAATGACACGTATGCTGGGCATTGAAATATTAATATGTCTGATCACTAGGTGGCAGCAGTGCACCTTTTATCAGGCATTTGAAACAGACATGGTCACTGCAGTCAGATCATTGATTTGTAGAAACTGTGATCAGGCAACTAGATAATATAAGGAAGAAAATGCAGGGTGTGGAACGTGCTGTACAGTTTTTATTTGGATCTAAAAAAAGGTATTGAGAACAAAATATATCCCCAGTGGATTGTATATTCTAAAACAGGGCAGTCATATTCCAGTCCTGGGCTGACAAAAGACTATTTTTTGTGGAAATAAAAACATACAAATTATGGGTAGTGATACATACATTGAATGTACTTCTTAACTGAGTGGATTCTAGAGATGTCTCCAACCAACAGCTTTGAAATTTATAGGCACCTCTATAGCAGCATCTAACAAAGAGGTGTCAAACTGCATTCCTAGTGGACCTAGTGTAATAATCATTAGCTCAATCTGTGTAAAATGCAAGCCAATTAAATAATATGAAGGGTGTGTCAGGCTAACCAGACAAGACACAGACCTGTAGTGTAGATGAAAGACTCAGAAAACTGACTTGGGCTAATGGGATCAGTGTCCTAAGCTGAAAGAAAATAATGTATGTTGGAAACAGAAGTGGAGGCAGCACAGGACAAGAAAGACACTATGAACAGACGCAAATAGGATTTTACTACTACTGAACAACAACTTGGCAAAACAAAGTGTGCAGGTCCCTAGACAGGCAGGATTGCCTGCTGGACCATGAGGCAAAGCTGGCTTCAGCAGAGGCCAGGACATTGACACAGTAGTACTTGGGGAAACTATGCACTGTTCAGCCTAGGCCTGATTCTTGTAGGCCCAAGAGGCAGCCACAGACCTGATGGAATGCACGGTGATCTTGAAGGGAACAGGTTTCTTCCGGATCTCATTTGCCTGGAGTATGGTAGCCTTGATCCAAGAGGCGACGGTGACTTTGGAAGCAGCCTGAACTGCTCTAGAACCCTCAGGGATGAAAAACAGAGAGTCAGTCTTCCAAAAAGGTGCAGTACGATGCACATAAAACGTAAAGCAACTGACCAACAAATGGAGATCCCTATCAGATTTAGTGTCAGGACAAAAAGAAGGCACAACAATCTCCTGATTGATGTGAAACTCAAAGACCACCTCGGTAAGAAATTCCTGAGAGGTCTGAAGCACCACTTTATCCTAATTAAACACCAGGAAAGGTGGTTTACAAGACAAATCTTGTATCACAGTCTCCCTTAGAGGCTAAGTTTTCCTGTGCTTCCTACCTATGTATGGCCGTCAGCCGACATGGCCTCCGGCCACTTCCTCATTGCTGACATCAGGTAACAGGCACTAGTACAGATGCCTGTTTATGGGCCTATTCTGGGTAGCCTAATTGGGTTCCGCCTCCTTCTGCTCCTTTATAAACCTCCTTGGGCCTGGGAGTCATTGTCCTTACGTTCTGTTTCTGCTCGTTACTCTTGCTCTCCATTGTAACCCGTGTTTGCTGAGAATCTCGCTCTGTGTATGACCCCGGCTTGTCTGACTACCCACACTTGTTCTGACCTGTGGCTCTTGCTGACTACTCACTCTGTGTATGACCCTGGCCTGTCTAACTACTCACATCAGTTCTGACCTGTGGCTCTGGTTTACTACTCACCCTGTGTATGACCCCAGCTTGTCTGACTACCAGCATTGGTTCTGACCTGAGGCTCTGACTGAGTACTCGCTCTGTGTATGACCCCGGCTTGCCTGACCAGTGGCCCTGGCTACTACCCACTCAGTGTAGCCTCCGGTTGCCTTTCCTGTGGGCCCGGTTACTTTCGCTCCTTGTAGTCCTTGGTTTGCCTGACCAGTGGCCCTGGCTCCTACTCCCTCAGCATAGTCTCCGGTTGCCTGACCAGTGGCCTGGTTATTCTCGCTCTGTGTAGTCCTCAGCTTGTCTGACCTATGACTTTGGCTGCCTACTCACTCCCTACAATACCTGCTTGCCTGACCTGTAGTCTTGGTGTCTCCTGGCTCTGGTCTGCTCTCGCTCTCTGTTGCCTTCGTTAGCAGACCAAATAGTGACTTAGACATATTCTATCGTTCTTCTGTTGTCGCTCTTGAGCCACCTCCCTAGTCTCGAGATCTTGAGAAGTGCAGTGCACAGCACAGTGTGCAGCTCCGGAGGTACCTTGGGTCCTCTTTGCATTTGTCTGGGGTTCTGTGTGGGCTCTACCATTATTGCTGTTATAATAAATAAAGGTGGTTATATTTTATCTTTGTGTCTGTCCTTCTTTGCCTGATTACCGTGACAGTACATAAGGGCCATGTCTAATAAAGGTACAGGCAGTCCACCTAATCAGAGCATCCTATCCAGGATGAATTCTCAAGACCCAAGAATGGACTAATTGTCTTTTGCTATGCAGACACTGTTAAATCGCACGGTTCACCTAGACCTCTTTGCTCTGCACCCGGTGGTGTCCCCAGCACCTGTACCGGTTGTGGCTACTACCTCTGAAGCTGGCATAAGTAGATGGCTGTCTGGCTCCGCTCCTCTACCCTAAAGATATGATGGGGAACTATCCCGGTGCCTGTGATTCTGCCTGAGCGACATTCTTACTTCCAGGTTTACCTTGGCTGCATTCTTATTGGCTCTAGATTTCTAACTCCTCCCAGGGCTTGCCTTTATATACGCCCTCCTGTCACTGTACAGGTGCCCTTTTGTGGTGTTTCTGACCAGACGTTTGTTGCTGTGTTCCTGTTCCGTGTATGATCCGGTTTCGTCTGACCTTTCTCCTGTCTTCGCTGCCATTTTGTTTACGACCCGGCTTGCCTGACTACAATTCCCATGACCGATTCCGCTGACTACTGCTCGCTGTATACCGATCCAGGCTTTGGCTGACTACCACTCGCTGTGTACCAATCCAGGCTTTGGCTGACTACCGCTCTCTGTGTACCGATCCAGGCTTTAGCTAACTACCGCTCTCTGTGTACTGAACCAGGCTTTGGCTGACTTCCGCTCTCAGAATACCTTTTCTGCATTGGCTACTCTCCTAGCATTAGCTTTACCGCTAGTGTCCCTGTTGTCTCCGGTCTTGTGTCCCATAGCCATTTGCTCTACGGTAGCCTGGTTGCTCTCCATACAGCCTGTGCCTTAGCGGTCACTTTTGGTTGCACTACCTTTCAGCCTGCACCTTTCTGTTGCCTCCGGCTGCGCTACTATACAGCCTGTGCCTTAGCGGTTATTTCTGGTTGCACCACCTTTCAGCCTGTGCCTCACTGTTGCCTCCGGTTGCGCTACTATAAAGCCTGTGCCATACGATTATCTCCGGTTGCTCTACTTGCTACCGGTACCTTCCTGTTGCCTCCAGCTGCGCTGTTATATTGCCTGTGCCTTACGATTGTCTCAGGTTGCGCTATACTCAGCCTGTACATTACTGTTGCCTCCGGTTGCACTATTCGATCTGTGCCTTACGATTGCCTCTGGCTGCACTACTATACAGCTTGTGCCTATTCCGGTTGCCTCCGGGCATAACCTCCGAGTACGTGTATCTCAACCATCACTTGGACTGCCTATACCTGGTTCTCTGGGCAAGTCCAGTAGTCTCAACTGTCTCCCTGTTCCATTGAAGATTTTTGCCCTGCAGTACTTACCTCGCCTAGGGCACCTCCTGGCCAGTACTGCTGAGCTTTTGTTCCAGTTCCTGTTCCAGTTCTATACTCTGCATTACAGTTGTTTTGTACATACCTGTCTCTGCTGTACCCTGACCTGTGTCAGATATAGAAGAGCTTATCCTCTGTCTGGGTCTGGACCTGTGAAGGGCATCTCTGTTCTTTATTATTTATTTAATAAAGCTGCATTGTTTTACCTTAACCAAATTGTCTGAGCTTTCATTAAAACCGTGACAGGAACCTACGATGTGTAGGGGGTTCCTCAATCAGCTGGGAATTCTTTTGGAGATGGTACCACATGCATTTCCTACTGAGCGAAGTAAGGTGGGATTCCTATCTCCCTCCTATTCGACAAAGCAATTGTCCTGGGCCAATCCACTATGGGAAACAGAAAAACCATAGTCCACAATTTCACGGAATTTGTGGCCTCTTTTCGGAGAGTTTTTGATGTTCCTCATTGCGCAGTCTCTGCTGCCAAATGACTTATGACAATACGGCAGGGCGCACGTACAGTAGCAGATTACGCTATTGAGTTCCGTACTCTGGCAGCAGAGGTAGGATGGAACAATGAAGCCTTAGTTGCAACATTCTCCCAGGGCTTGTGTGACACAATTAAAGATGAGACGGCTGCCCGATACCTGCCTGGTGATCTGGAGGAGCTGATCTCAGTCACCATCTTGATTGAAATACAAATCCGTGAAAGGCCTTCATTTAAGGAACAAGGCCGTAAGACCTTGCCTCGGCTAACATCTAGTTTATTACACCCACCCTGTCCTCCCTCACCTCCCACACCTCCTAAGTCCGATCCTGCCAGGGTGGAACCTATGCAGCTAGGCTTCACAACCCTTTTGGAGAAGGAAAGGGCTCGGAGCAGGAGGGGGGCCTTTGCTTATACTGTGGAGAGCCGGGTCATGTGTTGCATTCTTGCCCTGTACGGCCGGGAAAACGCTCGCACGTAGGGTCAACTGGGGGACAGACCCTGGGGGACATTTCACAGTCCCCAGAGAGAATTCTGGACAAACCTATTCTCGAAGTTGTACTATCTTGGGCCGAGTCTTCAGTGGTGGATCCGGCACTACTGGACTCAGGGGCCTCGGGGTTTTTCATTGATGTGGACTTCGCCGTCAAACACACTATTCCTTTGCTGCCTCATTCCGCTCCGTTGGCTATTGAGGTTATTGACGGAAGACCCCTACAGCCGGCACACGGTACTCATGAGACTCACCCCTTGTCTCTAAGGGTAGGGGCACTCTAGGTGATACATTCTACCCATCATACCATCATTCTGGGTTTTCCCTGGTTGCAGACTCATAACCCTAAAATTAACTGGCAGACCTGTGATATCCTGTCATGGTCATCTCTATGTAATAAATCTTGCCTCCAGCAGCCTACGAGAATATTGTGTACCTCTACCCCGTTACCTACTGAGTACCAGTCCTACAAAGAGGTATTTAATAAGGGAGAGGCCAGTACGTTGCCACCACACAGGCCTTATGATTGTACTGTTGATCTGGTAGATCTGTAGAATAGAAAACAGGAATAGGGTCTAAAGATCAATCCCACTATTAGCATGGATTGGTCATACTATATTCACTATGTAGAGAGTATGGCCCATTTATATTATTTTCTATTAACACCTCACACATTAGCAGTTTATTATTGTCCCTTGTACTTGCTATTCAGTCACTAGTAAAAAAAAAATAAAAAAAAAAGGAAAACATGTGACTGATACTAGTCTCATCCACCTACCTAAAAGATCGGCTAGGACTGATAAGTTTCAGACAGTGTAAGTATCAATGCAGAGACATATGATTTTTGGCATATATCATATAGAATAAAACATTGCATTGCATACTTATTCATGTTATTGAGTGTGCATGAAAAATCAGACCTAGTATAAGGACACTCCTTAACCATTACAGGATCGAGGATTATAAAATGTGATTATAGCTAACAAAGCATTCACAGCCCAAATGTTATTTCTGACTACATATACAGAGATAGAAGGAAAAAGTTTTTCTTTTATGCAGTTTAAATTACATCATGTCAGTACATACACAGATAAGATTTCTCATTGCAAGCTTTATAGGTCTGCTGCTGAACATGCAGTCTACCCTTTTTAAGTTTCATGTCACCGGTTCTTTATGATGAATGCACTAGAAGCCACTTGATTTAAAGTGATGCAAAATGCTTGGCCCTATTTCTGGAGGATAAAAGCAAAGACAATGTAGAGAATGTAGAACAATATAGACCTCACTGGAGACTAATTCCTCTAAAACATACTCAATCACTTTTATCATTGTTATCACATACTTCACTTCATCATATCAAACCCATAAGCCTTATTCTCCATAGCTTGATAGGTTAAATGTCGAGTGAAGCTTAACCCTTTAAATGTAAGACATTGTAGCCTCTGTGGAAACAAAGAAACAAATATTAACTAGCCGGTTTCCATATGAGGTATTTTAAATATTTATTTTGCTCCAACTTAGCTTTTATTTCTTACAAACAAACAAACTCCTAGTAGGTGTTTGAGGCTAAAACAGTAAATTAATTTAAGAACTCTTGGGTTAGATACGTGGCTATTCTACAAATAAAATAAGTCTGAGATAACTAGATATGGAAATGGGAAGACTACATGAGCAAACTGGTCATTATCAGCCATGAAATTCTGTTACTATGTAACAGCATTGTGACTCATCCTCCTATATAATAATTCGTTTAAACGTGTAACGACAAAGTCATGCGCAGTAGAGACTGCTTGCTCCGCAGCTGATACAGAGCTGGACGCTCCGAAGGAGCGTCCAGCTCTGTATCAGCTGCGACGCGGGCAGTCTCTACTGAGCATGACTGCCCCGCGACCATCTGGCAGTGGCACTGTGGCCTGTGTAACGGGCTCTTCTTGTAGTAGTTAATAATCTCCCAGTTGCTTGATAAGTTGCTCTACTCAGTGCCACCCTGAAATACCATTAAAGGCAAACAAAATGCAAGGAAATATACAATTATGAAAAATTATACAGTAACAGTTGATGAGGCTGAAAAAAAGACATGTGTCCATCAAGTTCTGCCCCCTTGTATTATATTAAACAGATCAACATGTATTTTGAGACACTGGAAAATAATTGTGTCTCTATACATACACAAATTAAACAGCGATGGTAATTCCCACTTGGCCACTCACTTGTAATGAATGAAAAAAAGCTGAGCTAATGAATAAAATATTTTAAAAAATGATGGTAAATGAAGCCTTGAAAAAAGAATCAGGATTCATGTTCTGCTAGATGTGGGGAGTTAATAACACTCTCCAAAACATAGTTTGAGTTAATAATTAAATATAAAAAATATAAAATTTAGATTAGGTAAGTATATAAAATATTTTGCCATCTTCCACCTTCCCCATTTGTACATTTAAAAGAGAGGGGGAAGAATTCCTTCCCACTGCCAATTGCAAGAGCCCCACAGCAAGTGGGTACCTCACACACTATCATGAACACCCTTCCCTTACCCTACACACGCACATGCAGACACACAATTCATAAGAAGGCATGGTGTTGGCAACCAGACATCCAGACTGTAGTGTCCATTTAATTCAATTAGAAGGACATATAAATTACCCCTTTTCTGAGGCTTCAATGTGCTACAGGGTTACAGTTAAATGACACAGCACTAAACACAGTATAGCTGAGCTGTAGATCAAAAAAGCATCATTGCCACAGATAAATAAGTGTGAGTGTAATGGATGGGAAGGCCTGGGTCAAAGCCACAGATAAGTAAGTGTAAAGATAATGGTTGGGGAGGTCAGGTCTATCCTCCCTGGCATTAATGGGCAGAAAAGGTGTCCCCCTAAGGTAACAAGTGAGTGTGGGTGGACACAAAAAGCTGATGATTGGTAGAAAAGAAAGATAATTAAATGAAAACAAGCAAGATCTGTGTTTATACTTCAGTTCAGTCTGACCTCCCCATCACTTCCTTATTAATATATACAGGGATGGAGATGGAAGGTAAAACTATTTTATGTAACATATCTTTCTTTTTATTTATGGAGCGTGTGTCAGTCACTATGGACTGCTAGCTCTGCCAGTTTCCTTGTTGACTGCAATCTCTGTGATGCTGATTGAAAGTTCTCTAAGTCACGTTTATGAATTGCAAGTTCAGAGGGTTTATATTCCCTGTAGACAATAACAATTTCTGAGGGTCAGTTTCTCTGTTGACTTCAAGATATTTAGGCCTGCATTTATATGGAACATTAGCACACTAATAAAATAACTATAGAGGGTATGTAGAGCACACAAACTATTTTCTTGGCAAAGCATAACATACTAATTACAGAAGGTAAAGTGTCCCTCCTTAGCACGTTCACATGTTGGTAGGTCTATGTGATGTCTATAATGTAAGTCAAGAAGTAGACTATTAACTTTTCTTCCCTGATTAATAATTCCACCAATATATTTTGGCTACACTAATTTGAAGTCATGGTTGATATTTGAACAGTGTTTTAATATTAAATGTGAATTTCAAATACTTAGAATATTTGAACAAAATTATAAATTTTGCTGAAATCTTGAAATCTAGGAGATATTGTCAGTTCCCACAAGCCAGCATAACTGATATAAATCTGTCATTTGTTTTTAGAATATGAAGGTCGGGGGAAAAAATGTACTTTTGCATGTTAAATATGGATGCCTTCACATTTTGTCTTCAGGGATACAGCAAAAGCTTATTTAAAACCTAATTTCACACAGAGCAGACTTTGGCTTGTGCTTCCCAGAGTATACTAGAAAAATAAAATGTTATATCAATCAATATGCAAAGTGTACATGATTGTTCAAAAATGTAACTACTGATAATCAAGCAGGCAAAGGACAAGGACCACATAGATTTATGTGTTTTGATCATGTTCCATGAAATAAAGGACAAAAATTCAAATGATCAAGTGTGCAAAGTGCAATTACCTTTAAGACTTATTTACAGTACTGCATTTTTTTTTATTACTAATTATTTCAATTATTTAATAACCATCGGAACACCCCACTACTTGCAGTTTGTATTGCTGTAATGCATGTATAATACTGCTATAGAATCTTCTTATAATTGAAGTACAGAGTGATAATAGTCTTACTGCTGTGCTGTTTAGTGCACATCTTGATTCAAGCTCCAGTTTCCTGACACTAATAAGTAAACTGTTAATCATGCAATCACTTTTATGAACAAGCATCCCACTTATTATATCATGATACCAACAATAGAAAACAAAGAGGTCAGCAGATTTTACACACTTACTAAAACTGATTGCTATAAGTAATGGAATATTTGCACTGTCCCAAAAATATCAGTATTGTAACTGTTAGATCAATTTAAGGGTAAGTTTAAATGGGAGACATTGAAGCAGCATTATTAACACTGTGTAAATGCCCAAGAATAAAACTGCATGCCCCCAATGGTGCTGTTCAAATAGGCAGTCCTCTTCTCAAGTAAGGCACCGGAATGCAGCATGCTGCAACTTGTCTTCTTCTTTGGCAAGTCCAAGTTTCAGCATGTCTGATCTGTACGTATGCCTGTAGACTGCAGTGCAGATCATTCACCTGAGTGATACTGTACATTGCAATGTTCATTTTAACTTCAAATACCTGGTAAACCCATGTGGGTTGCAGCCAACCATCTATGTTTGACACCCTTAGGGGCCAACTATCCATCACACAACTGCCATGCCCTCCACTGAAATGAAGTCTATGGATTTGGAATGCAGATCTGAGGTAAATAAGCATGGGTTGGATGGACTGTAATATAAAGCAATGCAGTTAAGTCATCCATGAACAAAGCCTTCTAGAAAGAGAAACAAATTACAAATTTTGAGATTGTTCATTTGCTCTTTTATAGGTCATATTGTTAAGAAGAAAATTAAAGGATGTATACATTGTCTTTGAACATTTGGGAAGAACAAGTACATGTGCTGTGATTTGTATAAGAGGAAGAAAGTGAAATGATCTGAATTAATCTTCACTCTTTGGAACAATTCCATCAGTTATAGATTGATGCTGTATGCTTAGCTAAAGAAGAACATGACAGGAACTGGACATGTCTACTTTGGCCATTGTATATCAAGTATATTCATTTAAGTGACAGAGGGGAGGGAAATGCATTGCAGAGAAAATAGTTTGCTCACCTCGCTGGCACCCAAATGGATGAGATATCAAAGTATGCAGAAATAAAGAAGAATATGATGGACTTTGTATGCAGTACATCATCTTTGATTGTTGGAACTATGCTCTCTCAAGTAGGTGATATTAATATATTGCCAAGTGAAGAAAAATGACATGAATCGTATACATAGGAGCCACATATAAAGAAGCAGAATGCAAAAGAGAGAAATGTTAAACTTGTTCTTTCTGTTTCAGTTGTACAAGGTGCTTAACAACACTTCTCCTGGTCTGTGGGTGAATGGCAGAAAGCAGGAAAAAAAGTACCCAAAGTGGTAATGTTTATCCACCCCAAGACTTTCAATTCATAGAAAGGGCATTACCGTATAAATATAGTGACGTGCATAGATCCAGAAAACTCATATTAGCTATGAAAAAAGAAATTCAAAATAGAAGTAACAAGCACTAACATATACAAATATAATCTCAAAGAAATCAATCATTTATTGATCCTAACTAAACGTCAAAAGAAAGGTCACAAAACCACCCCCACCCTAACCAAACAAAAGCCTAGTAAATATTCAGGCTGATAAAGTGATGTCAGTGCAGTTAATCTTTATAAATGATCAAAATCAACACTAGACAGTCCACAATGCATCTTCCTTGAACTGTTTTTTTTATACCACAGGTGGTTAAATATAATTTAGACATCCTTTTAATCTTCATTTAGCATAACAGAATTAATAATCAATGCACTGAGTGGGAAAAAAAAATCACACTTATGGCTGTCAGACGTATATAGAATAAAAAAGATGATTTTAGGGACACTTACTAAGAAGTCCTTTTCTCTTAGTCCATATTGAACACAGGTACCATGGAGTAAAATTCTCCTTCTGCAAAGGGCAGTGCATTTCAAAAAGGCAGGGCCTCTGAGGTGGAGACTCTGGAATAGCACATATAGCCAAGTAGCACAAGAAACAGGAAGCAGGAAAAATGGATAAAAACTCTCTGAACAAAGACCCCAAGTGGACTCTTCTGCCCAAGGGAGTTAAACATCAGTTTTTTCTCCAGGTGGGAGTCATGTTTCATATGACTAAGTGAAAAGGATTTAGCGGTAAGTGTCACTAAAATCCTCTTTTCTCTTATGTTCTATATGGAACACAGCAATTATGGGGATATACCAAAGCACCCACTAAGATGCCTGAGAGGGAAAAGAGGAAAAAACTCTCCCCATAGTATTCCACACAACTATCTGGCATCAGATAAACCTCAAATGTCAATGAGCACCAAACTAACACAGCAAACAACAGAACGAAAATCAACTGGGTTCAAAAACTCCTAGCTGACTAGAAAAAGAGAAAAGGAGTCCTTAAACAGGCAATACAGCCAGAAGGACCTTCTGGCCAAAGCTGGACTCAGCCGAGGTCAAGACATTGACATGGCAATGTTTAGTGAATGTGTGCCGCCATGCACAGCTGTTTGGCAAAAGCCTGGTTCTTGTACACCCCCAGAGGTGCTCACAGATCAGGTGGAGTGTGCCATGACTCAGAAAGGAACATATTTATTTCTGCCTACATAGGCTTGTCATATAGTGGCCTAGATTCACAAAGCAACAGTGACTTTGGATGCAGCGTGGCCCACTCTAGGGCCCTAAGGAATGAAAAAGAGACAATCCAACTTTCTAAAAGGCTGCTTGTGATGTACACAGTACTTACGACATTGTACCATGTGCAAAAAGTGGAGGTCCTGCTCCTGCTTGGAGCAAGGATCAGAGAAAAAGGAAAAAATTCCTGGTTAATGTTAAAATCTGATACAATCTTGGGCAAGAAATCTCTACAAGTACAGAGGACCATGGAGGACCACCTTGTTCTGGTGAAAGACCAGAAAAGGAAGTTCACAAGACTTGCAATACAGCAACTCTTTTCACAGATACTCCTTGTTGTCGACCCCCTGTTGTCGACTCCCTTTTGTCGACTCATTGTTGCCGACTCCCTGTTGCCAACTCCCTGTTGCCGACTTCCAGTGCATCCATTCTCCGACTCTCTGTAATCAACTCCTGTGACCTCCTAGTCAAAGATTCTTGTGCTAGTTCCAGAGTTGCAACCGAGACAAGTTCAGTTGCTCGTAGGTTCGTCTACTTCTGTTCCAGTTCTCAGAGAATAGTAGTCTGTGTCTAGAGGTGCTATCCTGCCATCAGGCTTCGCGGCCTGCACCTTTAACTCTGGCCTTGGCCGCAGCAAAGCATCTCTAGAGCAGTTCACAATCCCCAGCTACGCTCTCTATCCAGCGCTCTCCAGCATCTCACTCTCTGAGGCCTACACAGCAATAGAGTTAGTTTTGTCTTGTGTTGCTCTGTATCTTTTATATCAATAGCTGCTTGTCACCTCTTGGCAGGACCCTATTCCTGGTCAAGATATTCAAGTAGCTTACAAGGGCGCTTCCAGATCTGAAATAATTACATTTAGATCACACCATGACCACTGATCCCCCAGAGATGTCCTGAGTCGTGGTTCAACAATGGGCCAGACTTGAACAACACTCAGATCCAACAAATTGACTCCAAACTGTATTCCATAGCCAATATGCTCCAGCATATGCAACAATGCTTCAAGGGTTCTGCTGCATCCCAATGTAGTACTGGATCTTCCCATACAGTTGTAGTTCCCACTCCTGGGTTGTTGCCTACCAGATTACCGTTACCTGATCGCTACAATGGATCACCTACTGAATTCTGTGGCTTCTTGAACCAATGTTTCATGCACTTCAGAAGTCAACCTGAGGCTTATGCCCTTGATCAGACCCGCATCACCTTTATCATCTCTTTGCTATGAGGGTCTGCTCTAGCATGGGTCTCCCCTCTTCTTGACCATCAATCTCCCCTTTTGGCGGATTTTGATTAGTTCCTCTCAGTCTTCAAGTCCGTATTTGATGCTCCAGGGAGACGAGTCATAACTGAATCAGCTCTTTTAGATTGTCAACAAGGCTCTAGAACCCTTATGCAATATGCAGTAGAGTTCTGGACATGGGCCTATGATAATGAGTGGGGCGATTCCACACTTAAGGCTGCCTTTAGGAAGGGGTTGTCGGAGCGCCTTAAAGATGAGTTAACCACTCGCCCTATTCCGGCCTCTCTTGAAGATTTTATTGCCCTCTGTGCAACATTAGAGCATAGGTCGGTCCAAACATGTGAAGGACCTTCACTGGCACCCTGTTCCTAAAGTTCAGGTACGATTAGCACCTAAATTCCAGATGCTAGTCAATTCTTTTGAACCTACAGGAGAACCCATGGAGGTGGGTAGCGTCTTTCATCTGTCTGATGAGGAGAAGGCCAGGAGTCGTTCCTTGGCCCGCTCCTGTCCCAACAAGCTGGGAAACGCTCAGTCTTAGGGCCAAAGGAGGGACTCACCCTAAGTCTTTCATCGGTTCCCTCGAAGAATGACAGCAAACTAGTTATTCCAGTATCTCTTCTTTATGGATCAAAGACAATATCAGCGCCTGCCTTCATTGATTCCGGGGAGGCCAGTCTTTTTATGGACTCTGTGTTCGCACTACATAATGATATCCCTTCTCTTAGGAAAGAGATTCCTACATGCATCGTCACCACTGATGGTCCTAACATTTGACCTTATATCCTGTCCCACGAACCAAGTGGTCCTGGGATTCCCCTGGCTCCAGAGAAATAATCCAGTAATCAATTGGACTACCACTTCTCTTTGTTTTCGGCCTCATGTTGTGTCAATCTCTCAGATGAATTTGTCTGCATTGAATGTGGTTAACCCTGCTATTCCTGAAGTGTATAAGGCATTCTCTGATGTGTTCTGCAAGGTGAGGGCTGACACACTGCCTCCACATCTGTCCTATGACTGTGCTATAGACCTTCTCCCTTGTTCAACACCACCTCTGGGCAGGGTGTATCCTCTGTCCTTGCCAGAGACTAAAGCTCTTGAGGAATATATCCAAGAAAACCTGGCTCGGGGCTTTATCCGCCCATCAACATCCCCTACAGAAGCAGGGATATTTTTTGCCAAGAAAAAAGATGGGGGTCTTTGCCCCTGCATAGATTACAGGGGTCTGAACTCCATCACACGTAGAAATTGCTATCCGCTTCCGTTGATTCCCGAATTACTTGACAGACTGAGAGGGGCTCGTGTGTTCACTAAATTGGATCTGAGGGGCCTACAATTTAGTCAGGATTAAGTAAGGAGACGAATGGAAGACCACTTTTAATTCCAGATTTGGGTATTATGAATATCTGGTCATGCCGTTTGGCCTTTGTAATGACCCAGCAGTCATCCAATGCCTAGTGAACAACATATTCAGGGACTTGTTGCTGACTTTTGTCATCGTCTATCTGGACGATATTCTAGTCTTTTCATCCACACTAGAGGAACATCGGTCTCATGTCCAGCAAGTGCTAAGTCGCCTTTGAGAAAACCATCTCTATTGCAAGATAGAGAAATGTGACTTCGAGCAATCCTCCTTACCCTTCCAGGGCTACATTATTTCCGATCAAGGTCTTGCCATGGATCCTGGTAAACTGTCTGCCGTCACAGAATGGCCAACGCCTACAGGGGTGAAGGCTATTCAGCGATTCATTGGCTTCCCCAACTATTATCATAGGTTCATCAAAGGATTTTCCAAAATTTTAGCTCCTATCACTGCCATGACCTGCAAAGGTGCTGATTCCCAACACTGGAGTCCTGGGGCTTTGCAGGCCTTCAAGGATCTCAAAATGGCCTTTTCCTCTGCTCCAATATTGACATACCCGGACCCCACTAGTACCTTTCACACTGGAGGTGGACGCCACAGAGATGGCTGCCGGTGCAGTATTTTCCCAGAGTGCTCCTGGATCTAAGGTTCTGCATCCCTGTTTCTTCTTGTCCAGACGGTCTTCCCAGGCAGAAAAGAACTACGACACAGGGAATAAAGAGCTTCTCACAGTTAAGATGGCCTTGGAAGAATTGAGTTATCTATTGGAGGGCTCTCCACACGTGGTCAATATTCTCACCGACCACCAGAATCTCCAGTATTTGGCATCTGCTAAGCACCTGAATGCTCGTCAGGCTCGCTGGTCCCTGTTCATTTCCATATTTAATTTTGTTATTTCCTACATTCATGGCACAAAGAATGTCATGGCAGATGCTCCCTCTCACCAACATGAGATAGCTTGTTCCCGTCCCTGTTTTGGAACCCATCGTTCCACCCGCTCGCATCGTGTCTTCATTATCAACAACTCTACTTACCTCACTCAAGGAGGCTCAGTCTACCTGTCCTTCTGGAGTTTGCTTAGCTCCCAATATCTGTTTTGTACCTGAGACATTTCGTCCAGATATATTACGTTGGGGGCATTGCTCTGTGACTGCTGGCCATCCTGGTATCCTTCGCTCTCAGGATCTCACTGCCAGAGACTTTTGGTGGGCTGAGCTGAAGTCCGACGTGGTATCCTTTGTAACCTCCTGTCCAGTCTGTGCACAAATGAAGATACCATATTATCGACCCATTGGACTCCTCCAGCTATTTCCTGTACCCATGCTCCCATGGATGCAAATATCTATGGATTTCATTGTGGATTTGCCTTGTTCTTCTGGGAACATTTTAATTTGGGTAATCGTGGACAGGTTCTCCAAACAAAGACATTTCATGCCATTACCCAAATTGCCATCTGCCATCGAATTGGCCGACCTATTTGTTCGAGATGTTTATCGGTTGCATGGGATACCACTGCATATTGTGTCTGATCGTGGGTCACAATTTGTGTCTCGCTTCTGGAGAGCATTTTGTGCTAGACTGGGGATTCATCACCAACATTCGTCTACATATATCACGGTGCCCGTGATTAGCTGACTTCTGTTGTCAGTCAGGTGTGTGTACTCTCCATTGGCCACCTGTTTTGTGCCCGCCCAGTATTTCCTTTATAGACTGGGCTGAGGCATCCTTTGGTTGCTCTTTCGTGGTGTCTCTATGTCAGCAGTCACCTGCCTTGTACCTATTCCCTGGGCCTGTTTCGCTCTGCTACCTGTATCAGCGTTGCTCCAGTAGCCAGGGCCTCTCCTGTGTGGCTGCCTGCCTCCATTCCTGATCTGTTTGAGATGTCGTTCCTGCTTCCGTTCCTGATCTCGTGTTGCTGTTGTTCCTGCTCCGTTCCTGACCTGGTTGGCGGTGCTGTTGTTCCTGCTTCCGTTCCTGTTCCCGTGCTGCTGTTGTTCCTGCTCCGTTCCTGACCCCATGTTCACCGGTTGCTGATTCCGTTTGTACAGAATCGGTTGAACGTATCATTTGTCCAGTACGTGGTACTGGTTGACTCCATGATCACCTGTTGCTGATTTCGCTTGTATACAACCGGTTGAGCCACAACCAGCTTGTCTTGTAAACCTCCAGGCTGCCTTGCCCAGTATATTGGCAAGGCCGGTAGAGCCACATTCAGATTGTCTTGTAACCCTTTAGGCTGCCTTGCCCGGTATATTGGCAAGGCCGGTAGAGACTCCCTTGTGTATCTTGCAATAAATACTGTTTGTACCCATTGTGTATATGTGATTTATATGTATGACTAGGACCCGTGAGGGTTCCCATTAAACTTTTCAATAAAGTTTGATTTTTATCTTACTCTGTGTCTGAGAGTCAAAACAAACCGTGACAACATATCACCCACAGACAAATGGTCAGATTGAGAGATTGAATCAGAACATGGAACACTTTCTCCGCTGTTACTGTTCCCATCAGAAAGATGATTGGACTCGTCTGTTTCCATTAGCAGAGTTCTCTTATAATTCATTACTGCAGACATCTCTGAAATGTTCCCTGTTTTTTGCGGCACTTGGGTACAAACCTCCCCCCCATTGCTCTCTGTTCGCCTACTTCGATAGTTCCATCTGCAGAGACCCATGTCCAAGGGCTTGGCCGATCATTGGCAGGCCATCCGTAATACACTCCTGTCAGCTCAGGTTCGTCAAAAGGAGGCCACTGGCTCTCCGATTTGATCCAGGGGGACTTAGTCTGGCTCTCCTCGAAGAACGTCAAGCTTCATCACCCATCAGATAAATTGGATCCTCGGTTCCTGGGACCAAAGTAGAAGCCCGCCTTTCTCCTGTATCTTACCGGTTGACCCTTCCACCTACTTTTAGGATCATCCATTTTTCCATGTATCCTTGCTTAAGCCATACGTGCAGGCTCATGATGCTCATCCCTCCTCGTCTCCTCCGCCTCCTTTCTCTGTTGAAGACTCGGAGGAATTCATTGTTGATGCCATCTTGGACTCCCGTCGCTCTCGGGGTACCTTGCAGTATTTAGCAAACTGGAAGGGCTATGGCCCAAAGGAGTGTTCTTGGGTGCCTGCTTCTTAATGTTCATTCGTCTTCTTTGGTATGTCGCTTCCATCGGTCTCATCCCGATAGACCTCGTATGGACTCCTGGAGGTAGTCCCTTGAGAGGGGGGTAGTGTCATGTTTCTCTGTTTTCCATGTCTTACTGGAATCTGGTTCCAGCTTTCTGGTCTCACTCTTGGTTCTTTCCCCGCCCAGTCTCTCTACACTTTATCTAGCACCGGCACCTTGCTCTTGTGCACGATCTAAGCGTTCTTGCCGTGATATTGTATCCAGTCTTAATTTCCTGGGTTCCAGACCCAGCTATTCCTGACTAACCCTTTGCCTGCTGAATCAACTCTTGTATACCTCCTCAGCTTCGACCTCTAGCTTGCTCCTTAGACCATTCTCTTGCCTGCTCCTTGGTACTGTGTTTGTCCGACCGGTTATCAACTCCGCTTGCTCCTTAGACCATTCTCTCGCCTGCTTCTTGGTACTGTGTTTGTCCGACCAGCTATCAACTCCACTTGCTCGACTATTCTCAAGACGCCCTTGTATTTCTCCTTGTTATCGACTCCCCCATTGTCGACTCCTTGTTGTCGACTCCCAGTTGCCGACTCCCAGTTGTCGACTCCCAGTTGCCTACTCCCAGTTGTCGACTCCCTGTTGCAGACTTCCAGTGCATCCAGTCTCTGACTCTCTGTAATCGACTCCTGTGACCTCCTAGTCGAACATTCCTGTGCTAGTTCCAGAGTTGCAACCGAGACGAGTTCAGTTGCTGGTAGGTTTGTCTACTTCTGTCCCAGTTCTCAGACAGTAGTAGTCTGTATTTAGAGGTGCTATCCTGTCATCAGGCTTCGCAGCCTGCACCTTTAACTCCAGTGTTGGCCACAGCAAAGCATCTCTAGAGTAGCCCACGATCCCCAGCTACGCTCTCTATCCAGCGCTCTCTAGCATCTCACTCTCTAATGACTGCTTATGTGTTAAGGTTAATTTATTTTAATTGCTGGTGCAAGACAGAAGAAATAGAATTGAAGTTTGCCATTTGGACTGAAACCTGGTAAAAGTAATGAATAATGGACACTAGAAAGTGGACATTCTTGGTCCACAGCATGCTTTGGGTAGCCTGCACTACATAAACGTCAAGTCAACTTGAATCATGGCCGCTATGATAAACCCAGTTAATCCTAGTTTAATGAACTTCACTGATGAAGGGTCATACTAACCAGAGGCAGAAAAATACCCCTTTGTGCTCTCTTCTAAAAACATACTAAAGACAGTATTTTTATATATGCCTTTCTAAATTCTTTATAAAGATTATTTGTACACCATTAAAGGGATAGTAATATTTAACATGCAAACACACACACACACACACACACGCATATATATGGGATTTTAACTTCCTGAATAAAACAAGGGTACTCCCAGTGCTGAGAGGTGTTTTATTCAAAAGTTATTGTAGCTCAAACTTGAATTGTTTGGAGCAATATTTCCTGAAATTGTTCAGTGGTGCTGTTGCTGTGCTATCCTATGGACAGCTCTGGTCAGTGAACCATAACCCTCTATAGGATGGTGTAGCAATAGCATCGCTTTGAAATTTCAGCCCAATGAAATACTGCACCTAAAAAATTCAAGTTTGAAATACAATAAGTTGTGAATAAAAAAAAACTCTCAGCAGTGTATGTGCCCTTGTTTTACTCAGTAGGATAAACCCTACTATATAATTATTTACATACGAAGTATTACTATCCTTTTAATCCTGACTCAAACTTTCCATCACCACACTGTTAATCCTGTCTGACACGATCCAGCAAAAATCACTCTTTTCATCCTGCCTGAGACACCCAAAACTACCTCATTGTTAATCCTGACTGGGATTCTCTAACACCACTGTTAACCACATCCGAGATTCTCCAAAACCACACTATTAATCCTGCCTGAGATTCACCAATACCACTTTGTTAAACGGATAGTAATACTTCAAAATTACTATCCCTTATATTGAAGCCCTTGTAAAACTGAATAAAATGCCACCAGCGGCATCTCTCAAACCTTTATGGTTTGCGAGATAGCTGCTTTTAAACTTCGCTCCCCCCTGCCTCTCCGCTGACGTCAGCGTTCTTGCTGCAGAAGGGAAATCCCTTCTTTGAATGAAGCCGAGGTTCTTCAGCAGAGCCAGATCTTGTTATAGAAGAAACAATCCTTCACCAAGCACATGTAGAAGACCGTTTTAGTGAAGGATCTTGTCTTCTATAATGAGATCTCGGCTGTGCTAAAGAGCCTCCGCCAGTTCTGGGAACCGGATTTCCCTGCTGCAGAATAAACGATGACGTCAGCAGAGAGGCAGGGGGGAGCGAAGTTTAAAAGTGGCTATCTCGCATACCATAAAGGTTTCAAAGATGCCACTGGTGGCATTTTATTCAGTTTTACAAGGGCTTCAACATAAGGTATAGTAATTTTGAAGTATTACTATCCCTTTAAAGTGATAGTAATACCTCTATTAAAGTTAATGTTCAAGTCTTCTTTACTTTTTATAACACATAGTGCTATATTTCATTAGTTACATATTTGTAGTTCAAGCACTATTGAAGCTGAAAGAATCCCCCTCCCACCCCTTTCTCTGCTTCACTGATCCTCTCAGTCTGGTCTGGATGAAGAGCAATGAGGGACAATCTTCAGTAAGAAAAAGTAAAATCCTGCCCTCCTGACACTGAATGAAGATTGTCCCTCGCTGCATCTGTCCAGTCCCACATAGTAACATATACATAGTAACATAGTTGATGAGGCTGACAAAAGACATGCGTCCATCAAGTCCAGCCCATGCCAAAAACACCCCTGTTGATCCAGAGGAAGGCAAAAAGAAAGCCCTCTGAAGCCAGTTCCAATTTAGCCCCAAGTGGGTAAAACAATTTCTTCCTGACTCCAAATGACAGTCAGATAGTTCCCTGGATCAATAGCATATCTGCATTGAAGCCATCTGTCATAATTTTCAATATTGTACTGTGCTAGACAGGCATCCATTGATTTTTTTGAAAGCAGATGCATTATCTGCAAGTACAACATCCAGAGGCAAATAATTCCATAGCTTTATAGCCCTTACTGTAAAGAATCCCTGCCTTTGTTTTAATGGATGAGCTCTTGTTCTTAGCTCAGCTCTTTGTGTAAATAATTCACTGGATAGTTCTTTGTATTGATCTTGAATGTATTTGTAAATGATAATCATATAGTCTTTTCTCTAATGAAAACAAACCCGTTTGGCTAGTCTCTCTTTATAACTCAGAGCCTCCAATCCCTTTATCAGTTTTGTTGCATGTCTCTGTATCTTTTCCAGTTCATTATTGTATTTTTTAAGAACTGGAGCCCAAAATTGTACTCCATATTCTAGATGAGGCCTAACCAAGGATTTATACAGAAATAGGATAATATTAGCATCCCTTGCATCTACATCTCTTTTTATGCAGGATAGTACCCTATTTGCTCTTGCAGCAGCTGAGTGACTCTGCACACTACTGTGAAGTCTCTCGTCTATCAGTGCTCCTAAATCTTTCTGTAATGAGGATTCCCCAAGTTGTTTCCCATTTAGAGTATATGTAGCAAGTTTGTTTCTACAGCTCAAATGCATAACCTTACATTTATCTACATTAAATGTCATCTGCCACTTTTCTTCCCATTCACTCAATTTATCTAAATCCTTCTGCAGAGAAAAACATCCAGCTCTGTATGTATTTTCTTGAATAGCTTAGTGTCATCAGCAAAGCTTGAGATGCTACTTTCAACTCCCACTTCTAGATCATTAATAAACAAATTAAAAAGCATTGGGTCCAGGACTGAACCCTGCAGCACCCCACTTATAACTTTAGACCAATTTGAAAAAGTTCCATTTATAACACCACTCTGCCATCTATCATTTAACCAGTTCTCAATCCAGGTAAAGATAACACTGCCCAAACCGAAGACTTTTAATTTATGCAGTAACCTGTTGTGAGGCACCGTATAAAAGGCTTTTGAAAAATCCAAGTATACTACATCAGCAGCAATTCCCTTGTTCAAATTACTACTTACTCTTTCATAAAATGCAAGTAAATTAGTCTGACATGATCTATTCTTCATAAACCCATGTTAATTCCTACTAATAATATTGTTTGTCTACACATAATTCTGAATACTGTCAGTTAGTAACCCTTCTAGTATCTTACCCACTATGGAAGTCAAGCTCACAGGTCTATAATTTCCTGGTTTGAATATTGCTCCCTTTTTAAACAATGGATCTACATCAGCTTTCCTCCAATCACAGGGAACTATGCATGATGAAAGTGAATCAATAAATATTAAAGGGATAGTAATGTTTCACAAAAACAGCAGCTCCAATTAATCTTTATAGTATTTGAGCCATAGAGAGTGTTATTCAATACTGTCAGAGTTGTATTTCAAGAGGAATTGAATGATAAAGTATTCCTCTTCTGCCCCTTTTAACTAGTGTAACACTGCTCACCTCAGATGTGAAATCTGGTTGCTTGACTAGACAGATAACAGCAAGGGGCAATCTTCTTACTGTGAGAACAATGAAAACCCTGCCCCCCTTGACAAGCTTTTCAGCTTTTTCCCTTATCTTAATTGAAGATTGTCCCTTTCTGCAATTTACATGGGCACCTCCCTGCTGCTCTGAGCTGAGCAGTGTTATATCAGTAAAAGGGGCTGGAGGGGGATACTTTATCATTCAATTACTCTTGAACTACAACTCTGACAGAATTGAAATAAGTCTCCAAGGCTCAAATACTATGATGATTAATTAGAGCTGCTTTTATTATGAAACATTACTATCCCTTTAAGTATAATGGTCTTGCTATTACTGAACTAAGTTCCTTAAATACCCTTGGAGGTATACTGTCAGGTCCAGGTGCTTTATTCACCATAACGCTCTCCAGTCTCTTTTGGACCTTGTTCTCAGTAAGCCATATACATGATGAAGGAAAGTCCGTGGTTTTGTCTGTTTGCCCATAGCCTGTCATTGCTGCTTCCTTTGTATATACTGAAGCAAAGAATGTATTTAGGGTGTCGTACAACAGACTTCCCCTGCAGTCAGTACAACACTGACTTCAGGGAAGGGGGAGGGAGGGGGGAGCTTTGCCTTTGGTTATCTCTCAAACCATAAAGGTTTGAGAGATGAACCTGTGGGCTATTAAATTATTTTGCAAATATGTACAATATGGGGGATAGTAATAATAAAGTATTACTATCCCTTTAAAGCAGAAAACCACCACTTATAACCCAGCAATTAACGACTCCCACCACACCAGACTGCAATCACTTCCTTGTACCACATACTACACCACACACAAAATACGTATTACATTTCTCCAGCATATATAGCAAGTTTAGCTTTCAATTCACAGATCACTGATCAAAACTACAGAATGGATTCCAGATCTAAGGGGAGGCAGCCAGGAGGCGTGGGAAGGGGATCCTTTCAGCTTAAATAGCTCTTGAACTACAAATATGTAAATAATACAGGTTATACAATCATGTAAATTCCTGGTAAATTTAAATTCCACTGGAGGGGAAACCTGAGACTCTCCAACACCACACTGTTTATATTACCTGAGACTCTCCAACAACACACTGTTTATCTTACCTGAGGCTCTCCAACACCACACTGTTTATCTTTCCTGACACTCTCCAACACCACAGTTTATCTTACCTGAGACTCTCCAACACTACAGTTTATCTTATCTGAGACTCTACAACACCACACTGTTTATCTTACCTGAGACTCTCCAGCAACACACTGTTTATCTTACCTGTTCGTCCATGAAAAATATATTCTGTTACTCAGCGTAACATGACTTATTTTAAATGTCATGAAATATTAATCTTTTACGTTGGTGTAGAATATATCGAGTACCTGAAACTTTAAATAATAAATGAAATCATCATGACATTAATTAACACCTTGGCTGAAAGAGGCATCTCCAAACTATTGCAAAGCAATGCACTAGAGAGGTTTCTAGGATCCAAAGGGTTAATAGCCATTTTAGAAGTTATAATGATTACCATCTCATTGCCTCACAATATCATGGGGACCTTTACAGCATCAGTGAGGTTGAAATAAACTTAAAGTTGCAAACCTCTGACGTCTGGAGAAAAATGGGCAAGATGTCTTGTCACAAAAAGCTTCAGCTGCTGATTAAGATCACAGGAATCAAGACTGATGTTCCATGAGCGAATACCTGTTAAAGAGATAATACATTTATAAGTCATACCTAGAAATGAAAAAATTTACTTTCTGTGTGCCAGATGTGTCTCCAACACAGGGCAAGAATGCCAAGCTACTGCCTAGGGAACCACGTTTTGAGGGGCATTTCCATTGTACTGACCACTCCCACCAGTAATGTGCTGGAGACCTCTACATCAATCAACAGATTTATATCCCCATTTAAATCAATGAGACACTTTACTTGTCCAATGGTGCTGTAAGTTTTACTGGTAACGGAAGACATTTAGGCATTCTCTTCTGATGCAAATGGTGTGTGGCTATGTAAGGGCCACAGAAACATAGCGTACGGACTGGATTTGCACTCTGGGCCTTATTCATCAAGCTAAAGAGGGGCGAACCTGGAAAGCAACTAAACCATGGGGTGAAATGAATATTTCCATTGATTTAAATAGAGCTTGTAAACATTTGAATGCTAGAGAGGTCTCCAACACACTGGTTTTTATCATTCAAGGGTTTAAAAGCACAATTTAAATCAATCAAATTTGAAAAGTTTTCATTTTAACCCTACGGTTAAGTTGGTTTGCTCCAGTTTTACAATAAATAAGGTCCTTTGACCCATACTTATAAAAGCAAACTGGAGTTATTCTGGAGTAAACCAATTGCACCATAGGGGACAAATAAAAATTCCATTTAAATTAAATTCGGCTTTTAATTCCTTGAATGCTAGAGAGGTATGCAATGCATTGAGATGCAATGCATTGTGGACCTCTCTAGCATCCAAAGGATTCAAAAGCTATATTCAAATGCATGGGAATTTTGGAATGTTTGTCTCCTATGGTGCAGTTTGTTTACTCCAGAATAACTCCAGTTTGCTTTATAAATATGGGTTTTTGTTACTTAACACTGACATATATCCTGTTGTAAAGGAATAAAATATTGGTTCACATTGATGTTTCACTAATTCATCTGTAGATATATTTGGGTGTGTCTGTGCTATTCTTTTGCATTAATCAAACATTATCCCAATTTTCTTTTGTTTATAAGGCCCTTTGGGGGTGTGGTCATGTAATGAATGGCTGTGTACCCATGGGCAGATGTAAGGACACCTACAGTGCCTTGTATAGCACCTAGGGTATAAAGACAACATTGGTCCAATGTATTATTTTACAATGAGTTGAACACCCCTCTGGCACATAAAGAAATATAGTAAATTAGGTTGAACAAAGAGAAAAGTCCATCAAGTTCCACCTTTGCCTCATAATCCAGAGAAATGAGGATTATATAGCTTTCCTGCTGCCAAATAAATTAATCTTTATCAGACCTTCCTGTTCTGCCTACTAATATACAGTATAACCCTGTATGTTTCCTATTGAAAGAAATGTATCTAATCGTCTCTTGAAAGTATCCATTGTATCTGCCATAACCACATCCTTGGTCAAGAAATCCCATAATTTAACAGACCTTACTGTAAAAATTACTTTCCTTTGCTGAAGTTGAAACATCCGTTACTCTAATCTCAAGGGGTGACCCCTGGTTATTTGATCAGGAGCTGGAATGAATAGCTCACCAGAGAGATCCTTGTATTGACTCTCATATACTTGTACATTGTGATAAGACCTCCTCTTATTCTTCTTTTCTCTAGAGTAAATAAATCAAGTTTGTCTAATTGTTCCTCATATGTCAAGTCCTCCATTCCCTTAATTTTGTTGTTCTTTGCTGTACTCTCTCCAGTTCTAGAAAATCCTTTTTCAGAACTGGTGCCCAAATCTACACGGCAATTGGTCTTACTAAGGATTTGTACAATGGCAAAATGATATTATCTACTCTTGCTTCAATACCCCTTTTTATGCAAGGCAGGACTTTGTTTGCTTGTGCTACTGCTATTTGTCACTGGTCACTGTTTCCAAGTTTGTAGTTTACAAGGATTTCCAGGTCTCCTCCAGCAATGAGTCCCCTAAAATTAGCATTGAGTAGTTTTGGGGGCTTTCTTCCAGAATGCATGACTTTACCCTTTCCCACAGTAAACTTCATATTCCATTTGTTTGCCCAGTCTGACATTTTATGCAAATCCATCTGTAGATAACAAATATCCTGTTCTTTGAAACGAAATGCGTTAGGTGGATCGTGCATCCGTAGAACACTTGCACTAAACAAGATGTGTTTTTACATGGATTTCAATAAAGAATGAGTTTTTTAAAAATATGATGGACATTTATTGGCTGTGAACTATGAGTGGGTCCGTTTGAGTACTCCTTCCCGGTGTCTCCTTGTACACCACAGTTAGCCTCAATTTCTACCCACAATGACTGCACATTATGGCCAGTTTCCTCACTAATATCACCCCTTAAAATTGGATTTAGCTCTGATTTCAAATGTAAGCACATACCTCCCCCTTTTCTATTAATCCCATCTCTCCTAAACAGGGAATAGCATTCTATATTTACAGCCCAATCATGTGTATCATCCCCACCAAGTTTCAGTTATACTAATTATGTTAAAATGCTCATTATCTGCCAGCAATTCTAGTTCTCCTATTTTATCTACCATACTTCTTGCATTTGCCAACATACAATTAATTTACATATTTTACCCATTAGTTGCCTTTTTCTACATCTTCATTTAACTGGAATTCCTCCCTATTGGTGACATTTATCCCCACCTCTTCTTTGCCCCATGATAATTTATCTGGACCCAGTTCCTGTCTACTCTATATACCCCATTTTTGCTATCTATAACCTCCCACCCCTTTTGTGGATGGGGCAGATAAACCAGATAACCACTTGCTGATCCATCAGCAAACATTTTACAACCATAACATTCTGTCATTTGGAAGCTTATACTGGCACAATCATGTAAACAAAGTCACAGACCTATGTATTGTGCTTGCTGTTTAACAAAGTATTTCTCATTAATAATTCAGCCATGGCTTAACCCCTTGAGGAACAGAGGGTTACACACTTCTCTGGTCCTCAACTGGTCATGATTTCTTAGTATGTGTTACTATAGTAACAGTGATGGGAGACCAGTAGTTACAGAACCAATAACATACAATTAATTGTCACTGAAACAAGAAGTGTAATGCAGTAAAATAAAATAAAAAATACTTGCAGCAAGATTTATTTCATTGTGCACATTAAAGGGTTAGTAATGCCCAAAATAAAGTTTATTCTATATGATAGATTTTACAAAAATAAAGTATTTGGAGAAAATCCTATCTCTCAAACCTTTATGGTTTGAGAGATATTCTCCGCTAAAGTTCCCCTTCTCCTGATGTTAGCTATAAAGCTGACAGAAGGAAATCCATGTCAGCCGACACGAGGAGGCTCTTCAGCAGAGCCGCAATAGCGATACTGGAAAAGAATTACTTCAAACAAGGCACACTTTGCAGACCTTTCCAATTAAATAATTATTTTCCAATCATGCAATTTTGGCTCTGCAGCAGAGCCACCGGCTGGTCCCTGGACCGGGATCTCCTGCTGTCAGCATAGCGCTGACATCAGGAGAAGGGGAGGGAGGGGGAACTTTAGCGGAGGATTTATCTCAAATCGTAAAGGTTTGAGAGATAGGACTTTCTCTAGATACTTTATTTTTGTAAAATCTATCATATAGAATAAACTTTATTTTGGGTATTACTAACCCTTTAATGGGGATGTCTGGTCTCCTTCGTGAGCTATTGTCATATCCACTGAAGCAGACTTGATGACCTAGCTGGGATTATATTTCAAACCCTCAATAATTAGTCAGCACACCAAATGAGAGAGCAGGAAACCTGTCCCTGGTGGTGAGATGTGCATTGTGCAGCTATTTGGGGAGTCCAAGGGCCTCACATGGACCAGTGGATCATGGGTACTTTTACCCATAAGGACCACATAGACTACATTCGGGGAGCCGGTACATGTGAGCATTCACATTTACCAGTTCGCCAAAAAAAAGGCTGAAACTGACTGCTCCATCTATACCCTGTTTTTCCCCATTACTCTAAATGAACGGGGACACAGTTCAAACACCAGGTATGCCGGGGATGAAAATAACCTAAAAGGAACAGTAAACTTTTTTTATGAAAACCTATATTTTACAGGGCTTTTCCTACTTAGTACAACAAACATACTTCCACTACTGTCAGCTGATTTATTTTAAAGTTATAACAGTTTAAACTGTCATAAAGTGATGCAGAGTAAAATTGTACAAGCGTGGATTCTTCCATTTCTATGGAACACTGCAATCTGTGATTCACATGTCCCATAGAATCCAATAGATCAGAAGACCAAGTGAACTACCTGGACTCCAGGTGGCATTGTTAATCAGAACATCAGGTGAGCTACCTGGACTCCAGGTGGCATTGTTAATGTAAAATCAACCGATTAAACTGTAATACATTTGGAATAACCTTTCCCAGCAGTGGGAGCATCTTCAGTTATTGTCGATCCACTGCAGGATGAAGGCCTCCTAAGCAACTTTGGTTCCTGCAGCTGTGCACTGGAAAACTTGGTAATTTCATCAACCCATCTTGTCTTTGGTCTTCTTCTTGGGCTTTTAATATCAAGTGGAATCCATTCCAAAATTTGTTTGGTCCATCTGCCGTCAGTTCTTCTTGATATGTGACCTGCCCATTTCCATTTTAGGAACTTTACTCCGTCAATTATGTCATAAACGTTTGTTTCCTGTCAAATCCAAGTACATGGTTTTCGACCTCTTTTTGTTCAAAATCCGACATTCCATACTTCTCTGTGTAACCTTTTTATATGGCTTTGGCATTAAGTGTCCACGTTTCACAGCCATATGTAAGAGGATATTTTGGTCAAAAACTTTTTGCTTCAGGCAGAGTGGTACATTTGTCTTGAAGACAGTACTACTAAGATTTCAAAATACTTGCCATCCCAATTTTAAAAATCAATTAATTTCCATCATGGTGTTTCCATTTGTTGTCCACTAGTTCTTGTCCATCTACTGTGATTTTCCTTGGTATGGTTAATATGTTAAATACAACTTGTTTTTTGTTGACACTCATCTTCAGACCAAATGTTTTGTTTCCTGTTGTAGTTCTTCAATGCTATAATGCAGTTTATTGGGACTACTGAACAAGAGTATGATATCGTCTGCAAAACAAAGTGATGTAGGTAATCTCCATTGATCTTAAGTCCTTTTTTGTCCCAATTTAGTTTGCGGAAAATTTTAGAATTTAATCTAAAAAAAAAACGGAAAATAGTTTTGCGGAGATTGTGTCTTCTTGTCGGATGCCTATCACTATCTTGATTTGAACTTTATCATTGTTGACCTGCAGCTGCATTTCCATATATTGATTGGAGAAAAGTGATCACTTTTTCTGTGTAGTAGGATGACTTCTCCATGTTTCCAAGCTGTAGGCACTCTGTTGAGTAGGTATTTTGAAAACAGTTTAGCTAGGACTCTGAAGAAGGGTTGACCTCCAGCTTTCAACATTTCAATAGTGACTTTATCATTTCCAGCTACTTTGTCATTTTTCATTTATTTTATTGCAGCTTCTCTTCTTCCAAAATGTCTGGCACAGATTCAGCCTCTGGCACTGCATTCGTTGTTGTTCTTCATCCTTATAAATATTTGAATAACATTCTTTCACTCGTTTTAGTATTTGTTGTTGAGTTTTTGCTGTTGAACAAAATCCAAACTTTAATGCAAACACTTGACTCCTATGCGTGACAAGCTTTTTTTTTTGTTTTCTTTAGTCCTTGATTTTCGTCCATGTGTCCTTTTGATGAGCTCAACATTGAACCTACTACTTTCTTCTATGTGCTTCCTTATAGTCTTGCACATTTCTGCATATTCAACCCTGATTCTAATATTGCTGTTTTGCCTCATTTCTCTTCAGTTTTTCATCATGGCAACTGTTTATTTTGATATTTATTCTGGTTGTTTTTTTGTTTTCCTTCACAGTAAGTGCAAGGGCATTATTATTATTATTTATTTATATAGCGCCAACTAATTGCGCAGCGCTGTACAATTGGGAATAGACATACAGAGGTATTAAATAGTACAATCAGATGTTGAGAACAGAAGGATCAGAGGGCCTTACTCGTGAGAGCTTAAGGGCACGGGCAGTGTCTCGATAGTTTGACAATAACTTTTTATAGCAGTTTGTAATGTCTGTATCTGAAAGGTGTTGCAACAGGCTGAAGTGACTGGACAGTGTTAATTCAAAATTCTTATGATTTTTCAGTTGCTGGCTAGTGTTGATCTTCACGTTTGTTAACTTGATCATTTTCTTTCTTGCAGTCAGTTTTGATTTTTGCTCTCACTAGAAGATGATTGCTTCCAATGTTAACAGTTTAAGACTGAGCAGTCCGTGAATATCATTTTATTTGCAAGTATGAAGTCGATTTCACTTGTATCGCCATTAGGGCTTTTCTATATACATTTTCTCTGTGCTTTTTCCTGTATAATGAATCCATCATTATACAAATTTTGCTCCTCTGCAAATTCAATCAGTTGGTTGTTCCATGTGGTTGTTACGGTTTTCTGACACTCAGACCAGGGTATGAAGTAAAAACACAGTTTTATTGAACCAGGATAATAGAACAGTGCCACTAGGGGCCAGCACAGGTATAAACAGTATTGGCAAATACATACAAAGTAATTGCAATACAAAGATAGGAATATATGTATATATAGACTGGGGATAACCCCACAGGGTCAACAGGAGCAACTGGAGTAACTCAGTCTTAGATTGGCCAAGCCCAGGATATGATAACAGTCTCTGAATAACAGTCTCTGAATGATGAGAAAGGAGAAAAGTGTCTGCACTGAATCACTCTCAAGGTAGAAAAGGGAGGCACACCTATTGCCCAGAGCTGAGCCAATACCACCACCGTGGGCTTAGGAGGAATGCTACTGCCAGAGCTGAAGTAACCAGAACCTGAATCGCCCTTTACGTGAATTGGTAGTAACCCTGCGTGTGCCAACTGGATTGTGCCAGACACCCTTAGGATGCCAAGATAGACGGTTGCTGCACAAGCTACAATGAGCCGAGGCACTGGGAAGTGCAGGAGATAACGTACACCCTGAGCGTATGTGAGCCAGAGTCAGGACACCCTTCCGGTGTCGCACAGAATCCTCACTGCCACCCGGCGCGGTCACGGTGCACACCGAACACCGGACAGACAGTGCTCTGCGGGTGATAGTATGGCTTGGTCTAAAGGCACTGAGAGTAGCGGCTCAAAGGGTAACCAGAGCTTACATATGGCAATATGGCAAGCAATATATGAGGCACGTAACCGGAGACTACAGGCACTGCACGGGTTAATCTGGTTCTGTACAGGAGAGAACAGCTCAGCAGACAGCGGATGGCAAAGCAACCACAGGCTACAGCTCAGAAGAGAGAGAGAGGATCAGCGAGATACTAAACAGTTCAGAATGTCGCTGGAGTGACCGGAGAAACACAGGAACACCGGAACAGCATACAGGACAGGAGCGTCAACCGGAACCGGATCGATACGGCAGCAGGAACATCAACCGGAGAACGGAGCAATCACGGAGCAGGGTCATCAGCCAGAACCGGGTCAATCACGGAGCAGGGTCGTCAGCCAGAACCGGGTCAATCACGGAGCAGGGTCATCAGCCAGAACCGGGTCAATCACGGAGCAGGTTCGTCAGCCAGAACCGGGTCAATCACGGAGCAGGGTCGTCAGCCAGAACCGAGTCAATCACGGAGCAGGATCAGAAGAGGAGTCAGACAAGCCGGATCGGTACACAGGAAACACTGGAACTCAGCAACGAGGCGCAGGATCAGGAACACCACGAAAGGGCAACTGACAAGTGCCCAAGAGCCAGTATAAAAAGGAACATCCTGGGCGGGCCAATCAGCCTCCTCCAATGCAAAGGTAATACAGTCACAGATTGACAGGGAATCAGGGGAACCGTGATAGTGGTCCTATTGATTTTTCATCATTTTGGATCTTACCAATTCTTGAGTTGAAATCTCCCATTATAAATTTGTATCGGAAATTATCCTGTTTTTATAGGCATAATAAATCATCATAAAATTGTTCAACTTCACTGTGGCTACTTGTAGGAGCATAAACTGTTTAGTTTGACAATACAGGAAGAAATACTTTCTAGTTTTATGACTGAATGTGTCTGTGTTTTGTTAACCAAAAATCTAATTCCTCCACATCATGCATCATTGGTTCCTTTATGGTATAGCCAGTGTCCATTTCTAATTTGGCCAAATCTCCATATTTTTACGAATCTCACATAAGCCAATAATGTCACAGTTGATGTTGTTCTGTTCTTGTACTAATTCCTCTAGACGTGAAACCCTACTTATAGGTCAGATGTTAAGTGTTCCCATATCTAAAGTCCAAAGGCAGCCTGATAAAACCGGTGGTTTAATAGTGGACTTGATCCAAGACACAATAGTCACTTTGGACGCAGGTCTCCCTGTCCTGGGGCCCTCAGGAAAGAAGAACAGTGCATCAGACCGTCTAATGGACTCAGTGCGATGTACATAAAACTTGAGACAATGCACCACGTCTAATAATTAGAGATCCCTCTCCTTGTCAGAGGTAGGGTCAGGGCAGAAAGAAGGCACCACACACTCCTGATTAATGTGGAACTCAGAAACCACCTTCAGGAGAAACTCCTGAGAAGTGGGAAGCACTGCGTTGTCTTTGTGAAAGACCAAAAAGGGTGGTCTACAAGACAGTGCATCTAATCAGGAGAAAGGCCATTTTCCACGTCAGCAGGAGTAGAGGAACAGTAGCCAAGGACTCAAAAGGAGGGCACTGAAGGATGCCCAAAACCAAGTTAAGATCCCACTGAGGAGCGGGAGTCTTGAAAACAGGACGAGTATGAGCAACGCCCTGGAAGAAAACCTTGACATCAGGAAGAATAGCAATTGAGCCTCTGAAAGAAAACAGAGAGAGCAGAATCTGAACCTTAAAGGAACTCAAACTGAGGCCCTTATCCACACCGTCCTGCAAGAAAGCCAAGACCGTAGGCAGATCAAAATCCTGAGAAAGGTCCCTATCAGCACACCGAGATAAAAAGGTCGACCAGACACGATGGTAGGCCTTAGAAGAAACAGATTTGCGGGCACTAAGCACAGTAGCCACCACACCAGAAGAAAAACCCGTCTTCTTCAGTATTGAGGATTCAATTTCCAAGCCGTCAAAGATAGACAATGAACATCCTCCTTCCACAGGTAACCCTGTACGAGAAGATCCGGACGGCAAGGGAGCCGGATTGGCTCCACCACTGATAGATCCAGAAGCTCTGGAAACCAAGCCTGTTGAGGCCAGTACGGAGCAATCAGAATGACTGGACAGGAATTCCCTGGGGACATAGCAGCAATCACTGTCCTTAGGGACTCCTGGTGATAATGAGTCTTGATCACAAAGGAATTGAGATCCTTTAAATCCAAAATGGGACGACAGCCGCCGTCCTTCTTGGAGACCACAAAGAGGTTTGAGTAAAAACCCATACCTCTTTCCTGAATTGGAAGAGGTTCCAGAACATCCTTGTCCAGAGGAGTCTGGATAAGGCTATTGAACAGTCGGCGTTTCTCTACGCCCTGGGGCGTATGAGAGAGGAAAACCCAAAAGGGAGGAAGAGAGATGAAAGGGATCCTGTACCCTTCCACCACCACATGTAAAACCCACGGGTCCGTCACTGAATCCTCCCAGACGCTGTGGTAGTGATGCATATGGCCACCCACAGCTGAGTGGGGACCTGGCCGAAGAAGGCATGGAGGAGACCTTGGACTTCCATTGCTGTTTGGGCTTGGAGGAGGAACGTGGAGCTGAGGGAACCGCCTGGTTCGCCGGATGTGTCTCAGTCTGGAAGGAACAAAAAAGCCGATTACGCTTGAGAGGTGTCACCAAACGGATGGGATCAAACAAGGCAGCAGAAACATAGTGCTGGGCTTCAGAAATGTTGGTAAGAAGTCGCAACATATCCGAAGTTGTAGCACAGCAACATATCCGAAGTAGGAGCAGCCTGACAGACAGCCAGGGTGAGCTGTTCAGTCCAGACCGCAATGGCCCGGTTCACCCATGCCGCAGTGAATGCTGGACGCATGGCAGTACCAGCAGTGGACTTGAGGGAGACCTCAAGTTTCTTGTCAGTCCAGTCTTTCAGAGCAGAAGCATCAGCAACTGGCAAGGAAGTGGACTTAGATAACCTGGAGACAGGAGCATCCACTTTGGGGGGATGAACCCACTAAGCAAGCGCCTCCTCAGAGAAGGGATAAAGCTTGGCAAATTTCTTGGAAACAGAAGGTTTCCTGTCCGGAGACTTCCACTAATCAGACACAAGGCAGTCAAGAGTGGGGTTAGGTGGAAAACAAGTATAGGGCTTTTTAGGCTCCTGAAATACATCTGAAGGATCCAAAGAAACCTCCTGAACTAGGGGAATGTTTAGCGTGATCAAGACAGCTCTGATCAAGCCCTCAGCCGAGGGATCAGGATCAGCCTCAAAGGGGTCCCCAAAAAACTGAAAGGAGCCCACAACAGAACATTCCTCAACATCCGAATCCACCAACATTTCCTCCTCCGAGGAATCTGATACGTCAGGTACTCATTGCCGTTTCGGCAGTAATATCTGACAGAGGACGGGGTCTGCCAGGAGTGGAAGACCCCTGTAACTGGGATGGAAAGAGTTGCAATGTAGACCGGAGGTCTCTAGTAGCAGCCTTGAACTCTTGCACCCAAGCTGGCTCTAATGCATGGCTGGAGGTCTCTGGGACAGGGACATCAGAACATGCTGGGCATAAATGACCTGAGAATTCTCTAGGTAACCCTGAATGACATGAGGAGCAATGCGCAATAGGGAACACAGAGACCCCAGTGTCCTTAGTTTTAGGTCTGGCCCCAAGCTCTAACAGATTAGACGTTCTCACAGTGTCAAGACTTTTAAAGTATAAGGAATCACCCAAATACAGTGTGTGAGATAAAAATTTCACCCCAGAAATCGCTAAAATGCACCTATCTGGCAGGCGAAGGGTTAATCTGCAGAGGAGAGAAGTAGAGTCCAAGCCCTGCATAGGATACTCGTTCAGGAAAAGGCACAAAATGGCTGCTGCGGTGGGAACCAATCAGAAACGAGCGCGCAAAGCAAGCACTCATGGGAAATGTAGTTTTCCCAGAAAAAGTACCCCAACAGTGCCCGAAGCCCCTGATCCCCCCAACACATATAAAATGTTAACCGGATGACAGAGAAAGGGCAAAGAGCCATCTCTGAAGTCGCTACTTTGAGCGGTTGCAGAGACATGTTCCAAACTGTACAGTCCCATAGAAGTGAATGGAGCAATGGCATCTATGTGGTAAAGCACAAATATTGCTAAGTTGAAACTATGAAATATGTTAGCAAACCCAAAAAACACTGAACCCAGCAGGGAAAGTGCCAATAACCCCCAAAAGATGCAAACCAGCAGCTAAAGGATTAAGTTATCACATAAACCTGCTCCAAAACACCCAGCAGACATACAGATAGACCCAATGAGTGCAGGAGTGTGCAATAAGAACTCCCAAGAAAAAAACCCTGTGCGGAGGGGCACTGTGGGACATGTGGATCTGCAGCACTCAAAGGGTTGCTCACCTTTCCTGCAGATCTTCTGTCTTCAGATTACCATGTATCAGGAAGAAGCCTCGGTGGGCAACTCCTGAGGAAAGAACTTGTACCCAAGATTTTTCCCCCAGGGCTTAAGGTCCACAAAAAGCACCTGGATAATGAGCTAGCCACATCTAAGGGCATTGTCAGTTTATGGTAATCCGCCTAATGGTGGTATTCCATTTCTAACAGAAAAAGAGGAAATCTTGTTTGTGCAGTGATTTTGAGATTGCTACATTCATATTCAATCCATCTGAACATGAAGATATACAGCTCCAATAACTAGATTCTCCCAAAATTCCTTTGGTGCCTAAACCTTTAGACATTCTACTCCTTATGATGCAAACCAAGCACACTTTTTAGACCATTCCAATTAAGTAATTCGTTGTAAATAGCACGATTGCGGCTCTGCTGCAGAGCCTCAGTGTCGGCCGACACAGATCTCCTGCTGACAGCTTTACAGCTTACAACAGGAAACATCAAATTTTAATGCCGATATCTCTCAAACCATAGCGGTTTGAGAGATATGTTTTTTTGCGTTTAGCGTAAGTTTTTAAGCACTACAACATGCAAAATATTTTTTTCTAGGACACTGCCATCCCTTTAAATGGTTACAATTCCTGAATATAAAGTGATCATATAACTGAATTTGTTCTGCTAGGCCTCAGAGCTCTGGTACTCTTAAACACAAGTGGATTGGCCTTCTATGTACTTAGTATCAGTGCAGAGGTGTTCTTAAAGCGGAACTTTCACCTGTTTTCACATATAGCTGATTTCATTGCCTATGTACATGAAACACGTAATATGAGTTTTGTTTTAAAAAAAAAAAAAAAAAATTGCATAGAGAAGAGATATTCATCCTGTTATGATGGCAGTGGTCCCATCGCTGCGGGACTAAGTGTCCCACAGTGCTTGCTAAGCCCTCCCAGAAGGCAGTCAATCCTGCTGACGTGTATCTCTGACCTGTGAGGGAAGACGGGGACATGCTTTCAACGCCCACTGAACTGTACATAACAGGAGGGAGATGCCAATCATTGTGCTTGTCATAGACATGGTGCCACTCTCCCTCTCTGTTATGGACAAATTCAAAGGTAGTTTTACAGTTGTCTGCTAGCTTTTGAAACTTTACAATTACAGAAAACTAATTTTTGTGTTCAGACTAAACTGTGTAGCGATAAACAGATATAGGTGAAAGTTCCTCTTTAACACAGATAAGGACATATTGAGGTTGTTGAACTAAGAAGAACTGGAGCACAAAGGGGAGATAAAAAAAAAGACCATTGATTTAAATAGCAGAAACTAATATAGTGGGAGTATAGGAGAAGAGACCATAAAAGAAATGCCCTCCCTCCTAAAACAACCACCAAAAGCAACTCTCATAAAGAGGCATTCACACACAAGTGACCAAAAATGTATCAAAAATATTAAATATTAAACCAATATAATGTGTAAAAATATACCATCCCCTGATGAAGCCGTTTGGCGACACGCGTTGGAATAGTTAGTTGCTCCAGATGAGGGTTCCTGTGCTCTAACGGTCCAGTTAGGGATACTGAGAGATAAGTATTTATATTTTCTTTAATTTTTGGTATATTTTTACACATTATATTGGTTTAATATTGGTCCACGGGTATACATTTTGCACTTAGGTCAAGGGAATTGTACCTCGATATATATACACGTTGCACTTTATGAATATAGAATCTATACTGATTGATGTATCCCCCTCTGAACTGTTGATCTATCCTATAGGACTACTATATGAGCTTTAGTATATTTGTGTACTGACTGTTACTGTAATTAGGAACTCTATCTGGACCATTATATGTTTTAAATGATTTTAAATGTGATCTGTGAATTTCTGTGTATTCAATAAACATTTATATTTTTGATACATTTTGGTCACTTGTGTGTGAGTGCCTCTTTATGAGAGTTGCTTTTGGTGGTTGTTTTAGGAGGGAGGGCATTTCTTTTGTGGTCTCTTCTCCTATACTCCCACTATATTAGTTTCTGATGGTTGTTTTTTAACTCTAGAGTGCATCCTACCTCTATGGTATATATGACTGAAGGTGACTTTACAAATTCTAGTGCTTATCCACTTTAAGGACACATTGATTTAAATAGGACTTTAATGTCATGAATGTTAGAGTCGTCTCCAATACACTGCAAAGCATGGTTTTGGACCCGTCCCTAAAATCTGTGAGAACTTTGGAAATGTTTATCTTATGGATCAGTTGTTTTGCTCCATAATTGCTCCATAATTGTTCCAGCCTCACTGAGCACCCAGTATACTGTAATGAATAACTGGAGGGAAGCGTTCCATAAGCTTGTTCCCTCCAGTCTCTTCAGTAGTAGGGATAGCAGTTCAGTGTACCACTATACCTGCTCTTCTGGTCAAGAAACCAATCTCACTCTACAGAGAGAACCAGGTACAGTAGTAAGATTCGGCATAAAATGTTGAAAAAAAATAGGTTGTGTTTAAAGAAAATTAATAAATAAATATAGCTAGTTTGGTTTTATTTGTTACACCCTAGTGGAATAAAGTAGAAATAAAAGGTTATTGTCACTTTAACCCTTTTTGTGGCCAAGTATTTTCCAACGCATTGCTTCACAATCTGTTGGGCACCCCTTCTGATACTAAATGTAAACATAATTGGCTATGATGAAATGGAAAATCACTGCAGGCTAATTCTGTGCTGTCTTTCAAGAAGAAGCACTGTGGAATCTAATTAGAAGAAACTGTTGCGGTAACTTGTGACAAAGTGCACAAAATGAAGGTTCTACAGCTTTGCAAGTCCAAAAGGCACAAGTTATTAGAAATGGAAATATTTTCTATGGCACTCACCAGGGACGCATTTTGCTATTTCAGAGTTTCATTTTTTAACATCTGAGAGTTGACCTGGTTTTCAAAGTTGGAATCACTTTATAAAAGGCTTATCAAGTTCCCTGCTGAGACAGCATTTTGCTGAATTTTGCAATATCTTTCCATGTCTGGGCAGTATTTTGTACAAACGTGGAAAAGCAGTTAACATGTGTCTAGCAATTTACTGGGTAGGGGGGTTAATAATGGAGTGAGAACTAGAGCTTGGTGAATACTATTTTTGATGGCACATCCCCATGGAATCTGTATGTCATATTGAACAACAGAGAAAGGAGGATTTCGTTTTACCTGTTAACTCCTTTTCTTTTAGGCCATATGACATACAGTTCTCCCATCTAATGAAAGGACCTTGCTGGATCTCCTGTGACTGGACGTGGGAGTTCTTATGGGTTCACCGCTTGCAGCAGTTTTCCCTTCTTCCTTCTTGCTATCTCAGTTATTGTCTCAAATCTCTCTCTGGCAGGGAGGGGCTAAGTTAGCCTGATATGGAGGAGGGGGAGGATGAGATCTGATTCGATTTTGAACAAATGCCTCATTAATTAAAAGAAAGAGGAAAGATTTGGGATGGGTGCAAATCTTTGCAACAAATGTGAAAAATGACACATTCCGCCTTCTGCAGGAATTCCCATGAAAAGCACAGGTTTTCTTCTTTTTCATTGTATTGAAATCAATAATAAGAGTGTAGTCTTACCTGTTAAATCCTTTTCTCTTAGTCCATATGACATATAGGTACCATGGGGAGGTGACAGCTCCTCCCACTAGGCTGGAATAATTCTGAAAGAAGTGCAGTGGTGGAGCCTCCCCCTCCTCCATATCAGGCTACCTTAGCCCCTCCCTGCCAGAGAGATTTGAGACAATAACTGAGATAGCAAGAAGGAAGAAGGGAAAACTCCTGTGAGTGGTGAACCCATAAGAACTCCCACGTCCAGTCACAGAAGATCTAGCAAGGTCCTTTCATTAGATGTGAGAACTGTATGTCATATGGCCTAAAAGAAAAGGAGTTAACAGGTAAGACGAAATCCTCCTTTCTCTGTTGTTCAATATGACATACAGATTCCATGGGGATGTGCCACCATTAAGCTCCCATGGGTGGGAAGAGAAGGAAAGGACCAAGTGCCAGTCCCCATGATACCAGAGTTCCTAAGGACTATCCAGGACAAGGAACAGCCTAAACTAGCAAAGTGTCAATGGACACTGAAGAACAATACACAGCACACAAGAACAAGAGTCAACAGGACTCAAACAGTTAACAGCTATAAGGCACAGGAATGTAAAGTCCTAGACAGGTTAAACTGCCTCCAGGACTTACCTGCCAAAGCTGGCTTCAGCCAAAGCCAGAACACCAACAAGGTAGTGTTTAGCAAAGGTGTGCACAGAAGACCAAGTGGCCGCCTTGCACAGCTGTTCAGCAGAGGCCTGATTCTTGTAGGCCCAAGAGGCCCCAAAAGACCTGGTGGAGTGTGCTGTAATGTGGATACAATAGTCACCTTGGATGAACAAGCCCTGGGACCCTCACGGATGACAAACAGAGCATCCGTCTTACGAATGGACTCAGTACGGTGCACATAGAACTTAAGGCAACGCACCAAATCCAACAAATGGAGATCCCTCTCCTTGTCAGATTTAGGGCCAGGACAAAAGGAAGGCACAACAATCTCCTCACTGATGTGAAACTCAGAGACCACCTGAGAAAGAAAATCCTGGGAGGTACGGAAAACAGCCTTATCCCTGTGAAACACCATGAAAGTCAGTTTGCAGGACAAGGCCTGCAGTTCAGCAACTCTGTGGACATAAACCAACACCAAGAGAAATGCTATCTTCTACATCATAAGCGAAGAGGAATGGTAGCCAAGGATTCAAAAAGAGGCTGCTGCAAGACTCCCAGAACTAAGGTAAGGTCCCACTTAGGGGTGGGAGCCTTATAGGCAGGGAAAACATGAATGACACCCTGAAAGAAGACTTTGTCATACGGCAACATGGCAATAAGTCTCTGGAAAAAGACAGAGAGAGCTGAGGTCTGGACCTTCAATGAACTAAGGCTAAGGCCCTTGTTCACACTATCCTGCAAAAAGGACAAGATGGATGGAAGATCAATTTCCTGTGAGGATAGATCCCTGTCCACAAACCAAGAATGGAAGGTAGACCAAACCATGTGGTAGGCCTTAGAGGACACATGCTTTCTGGTCTGGATCACGGTGGAGACTGCAGCAGGAGAAAAGTCTTTCCTCCTTAAGATGGAGGCTTCAACAGCCATGCCATCAAAGCCAGACTGTCCAATTCCTCTCTCCAGAGGTAGCCATGAAGGAGGAGATCCGGTCTGCATGGCAGAGGAAACGGATCCTAAGCATACAGTGCCAACAGCTCCAGAAAACAGCTCCGGAAACCAAGGTTGTCTGGTCCAATAAGGGGAAATCAGAATGACTGACACACCGTCCATCCGAATCTTTCTCAGCACCCTTGGGATAAGAGAAAGAGGAGGAAAAATGTAGGCTAGATGAAAAAGCCAAGGAATGGACAAGGTGTCCACTGCGAACGAAAGAGGATACCCCCAGTGAGAGCAAAACAGCAGAATCTTCCTGTTGTCCCTGGAAGACATCAGTTCTATGAAGGGACAACCCCACTTCTAGACTAACAGATCGAAGACCTCTGGATGGAGCTCCCATTCACCAGGGTCCGCTGTCTGGCGACTGAGGAAGTCTGCCAGAACATTCTCTACACCTGGAATGTGCACTGTGTTGTGCACTGACCACCCATGGCAATGTGGTGGAGACTAATACAAGCAGGGAATCAAGGAGGATCTAAGGTGATTCCATCCCACAAAATACACTAAGTTGGTGGCAGGTAGGATTCATCAACATTACTAAGTCTTCTAGTTGTCAGATGTCCTTAGCAGAGCGGACAAGGGGCATAGTGACTGCAGGAGGATGATTTTACATTATGGATCTATGCGTCAAGGTGTTTGGTTGCAGTTGTGCCTGTTGTTTGATATGAGCGCAGATGTGTCCACTGTTCCCGGTCCCAATTTCCCTATACACACTAAAAACAGATGAAAGGTACAGTTTCAAGGGAAAAATTAGAATTACAACACACCCATGATTTTGGATAGATTTCAGTAGAAGAAGCATTATTGGCCAGCTCCTTTATGCTAGATATTGTGTGTGTGTGCGCGCGCACACTGGAGTTAGTGGAAAGTGTAATCATCATTGCCTGTCTCATAGCACTGTTGTTGATCATAGTCCCTTGGAGCTACCTAATCCTCCAGTTCAGCAGAAGCAGTAATAGCAGTAGCAAATGCCAAAATGTCACCACAGCATTTGCCAATGACCACTGACCACCATAAAATGACCTGCTGGCACTAGGCCAGTGGGGCATATTTTTTTTTTCTCGGTGATTGTTCATGGCAAGCCTGAGGCCTCTATAAAGCAATTTTTGCCCTGGGATTGTGATTAACAAGCTTAATTCCTACAAATCAATTTTTCTCAGGACTTGTGACTAGCAAGACTTAGCCCTACATATAAAATTCTTCTCAGGGATTTTGTTTGGCTATCCTGCACAGTGCAAACACAAATATATTTCAGCCTTTTTGTAAGCGTGCTGCAATGCTGCCTAGACATTGTTTATAAAGAGAAAAAAGTTACCTAAAATCCAAAATTAATGTAGCAGATGTGTATGGTGGATGTGGTAGACTTGTGTGGTGTGATTGATGTATATCACTATATATATATATTTATAGATTTATACTTACGCAACATGATTCCTACAGCAATTATTACCATTTTCATGTTTGAGTCTACTGTAAACTATCATTATTCCCTGATTATTGACACACATTAATCAGTGTTCATAGGGGTGATCCCCCTTCACATCCCTCCTCCTGATCCTCCTCATCCTCTGTGCTGCTATTAATAATATGTGTGCCATGACTTTCCCTGCCATGTGTGGTTCTGTCCATTTCTGCTGCCTGATACTCAGATGGTATTAGATGTTTGTTCATTTCTATGAAAGCCTCCCCACGCTGCTGCTAGACAGCTGTGTCCTACGGTCATTTACAATATAACAAGCTGCAGCTGGCGGGCAACTAAGGGTTTTTACAGCAGTACGTGTCAGTGCTAGCCACACACATTGTTTTGTTTGCCAGTAGTCCATGGAGTCATTGTAGCTATCCCACAAGTATGCCGAAACCATCTCACATGCAGTGGGACCATTCCTAGGAGCTACACTGTATACCTGTTATCAGTTACCAACCTATAGTCAGGGAGCAAGTCCAAAAAGGTGTGGTGCCACCAGTGCCACCGCCACAACCACTACCACCAATGTTGGATATTTCCTTCCCCTAGACCCATGGATCTCCCTGTATTCAAAATGGAATGGGATGTTCTGGTTGATGTAGCTACTCCTCCTGCTCCTGCTGATGATGATATAAACCCTTTACCGCCTTCCTTTTCAATATGCTTTCTAGCAGTGTTTTGGCCCAAACTGTCTCCCTCTAATCCTCCATAATGCAACTCTCCTCTCAATTAATAACCATAACTTTATATTCCTTGACATAATTTGATTCCTCAGAGCGATGCTGCTTATCATCATGACTCCTTAGTTTTGGCACACTTCCACAAAAATTCTGAAACTTTGTGTTTAAAGCGGGGGTCCAGCAAAGTGGAAAGAATATATTCCTTGTTGCTTTTTTTTTTTAAGCATTTTATTAAGGAAAAAGAAGGTACAAAGCTGATACAAATATCAAATAATATTCCAAGTAATCTTTGACAAGTATAAGAAGATTTTAGTCTTACCTGTTAAATCCTTTTCTCTTAGTCCATACAGGTTACTGGTAACTTTGGGTAGGTGATCCGCCCCTTTAACTAGGCAGGAACAATTCTAGAAGTGAGTGCAGGGGGTGGAGCCTACCTTCCCTCCTTGGATGTAGCTAGCCAATCAGCTCCAGTAAGATTTCAGACAGTAACTATTGACTAGATAGTAAAAGGGAAAGAAGACTGTTGTGAGCATGACCCTGAAGTACCCCCACGGTCTGCCACAGGAGAGCCAAACATGGTCTCTTGATAGGGTGGGAGACCAGTAACCCCTATATGGACTAATAAAATGATTTAACAGGTAAGACTAAAATCCTCTTTTCTCTGTCATACAATAGAGGTTACTGGTAACTTTGGGATGTCCAACCATTGAGTTTCCCAGAGGCGTGAAGTAAGGCAAGGACCAGGTGCAAGGCCCCCAAAGTCACCAGAGCAGATATGAACCATCAGATGAAGTGTCAACGGACACTAAACAGGGGTATTAACACCCCAGGAACTGTTACACAACACACTCAACTAGAGCCAACAGGGTTCAAAAGTGAAGGAAGCACCAAAGAACCGAATAAGATCCTAGAAAGGCAAGACTGACTCCCAAAACTGGTGTCAGCTGATGCCAGCACATCAACACGGTAGTGCTTCGAAAAGGTGTGTACAGATGACCAAGTGGCAGCCGTGCACAACTGACCAGAGGAGGCCTGATTCTTGTAAGCCAAAGAAGCCCCAATAGATCTAGTAGAATGAGCCGTGACAGGAAAGGGAGCAAGCTTCCTCCTTAGCTTGTAGGCCTTACGAATAGTGGACCTGATCTAAGACGCAATAGTCACTTTGGATGCAGGTCTCCCTGCCCTGGAGCCCTCAGGAATAATGAACAGCGCGTCAGACTGTCTAATGGACTCAATGCAATGTACATAAAACTTGAGACAACGCACCAAATCTAACAAGTGGAGATCCCTCTACTTGTCAGAGGTAAGGTCAGGACAGAAAGAAGGCACCACAATCTCCTGTTTAAAGTGAAACTCAGAGACCACCTTCGGGAGAAACTCCAGCGAAGTGCAAAGCACCACCCTGTCTTTGTGAAACAACAAATAAGGTGGTTTGTAAGACAGAGCATGTAACTCCGCAACACGGCGAACAGACACGATCGCCAGGAGAAAGGCCATTTTCCATGTTAGCAGGCGTAGTGGAATAGTAGCCAAGGACTCAAAGGGAGGAACCAAGTTAAGATCCCACTGAGGAGCGGGAGTCTTGAACACAGGACGAGTATGAGCAACTCCCTGGAAGAAAACCTTGACATCAGGAAGAATAGCAATGCGCCTCTGAAAGAAAAGAGAGGGAGTCTGAACCTTAAGGGAACTCAAACGGAGTCCCTTATCCACACCGTTCTGCAAGAAAGCCAGGACTGTAGGCAGATCAAAATCCTGACAAAGGTCCCTATCAGCACACCAAGATAAAAAGGTCGACCAGACACGATGGTAGGCCTTAGAAGAAACAGATTTGCGGGCACTAAGCGCAGTAGCCACAACACCAGAAGAAAAACCTCTCTTCTTCAGTATTGCGGATTCAATTTCCAAGCCATCAAAGCTAGACGAGGAACATCTCCTTCCACAGGTAACCCTGTAGAAGAAGATCCAGATGGTAAGGGAGCCGGAATGGCACCGCCACAGACAGATCCAGAAGCTCCAGAAACCAAGACTGTCAAGGCCAGTACGGAGCAATCATAATTACTCAATTTCTGTAACACTATGTGCAACATGAGGAGGGGAGGAAAGATGTAAGCCAGAGGAAATAACAAGGAATGGACATGGCATCCACCGCTAGAGCTAGAGGATCCCTCCAGCGAGAGCAGAACCTCAAAACCTTCCGGTTGTGTCTTGTCGCCATCAGGTCAATGCAAGAAAGACCCCACTTCTGAACAATTAGGGAGAACACCTCTGGGTGCAGTTCCCACTCTCCGCTGTCCATAGTGTGTCAACTGAGGAAGTCTGCCATGACATTGTCTACGCCAGGAATGTGCACTGTGGATATGGCAGGAACATTTTCCTCTGCCCAGGACAAAATAGCGTTGACCTCTAACCAAGCAGCGAGACTTCTTGTTCTGCCCTGCTTGTTGATGTAAGCCACGGCCATGACGTTGTCGGACTAGACCCGGACTGCGTATTCTTCCAGCTGGGGTGTCCAATGGCGAAGGGCATGGAATATTGCCCGAAGCTCCAACACATTGATGGGAAGTAGAGATTCCTCCGGAGACCACGGACTCTGAGCACTCAAGCGACCCAGGACCACTCCGCAGCCGGAGAGGCTGGCGTCCATCATCACCGTGGTCCAGAAGGATACCAGGTAGGACTTGCCCTTCAGCAGATTGGAGAGGTCAAGCCACCATGACAACACAGTTCCACATGAAGAGGGAGGGATACTAACATCTTCAGAATGTCCAGCTGACCCTTGCACACCTGGATCACAAACCTCTGGTGTGAGCCATGGCAAATGGGACCGCTCTATGGTGGAGATGAATTTCCCCACTAAAGAGGACAGATTCATTGCTGGAACTGGATCGTGAGCCAGAACAGTAGAAACCCTGTGGGCGATCTGGTGAGTCACCTCATCCGTGAGAAACACCATGCTCTGGGTGGACGCTGGGGTGGAACAAGATCTGACTTGTCCATGTTGATAATCCACCCGTGATGGGTGAGACCATGAATGCAGTCATGAACCTGCTGATGAAGAAGTTCCTCAGAAGGGGCTTTCAGAAGCAGGTCGTCCATGTATGGAGTAACTCTGATGCCGTCCCGATGGAGGACGCATACTAAAGCTCCCAGGACACGGTTGAAGACTTGAGGAGCTGTAGTCAGACCAAAGGGAAGAGCCCTTGGTCGCAGGAAAATCTGAGTTACTGCCGACTCTCTGGATAAATGGCGATGTGTAGATATGCATCCTGAAGATCCATCCTTAGGGATTTCTGGTGATAATGAGTCTTGATCACAAAGGAATTGCGATCCTTCAAATCCAAAATGGGGAGACAGCCACCATCCTTCTTGGAGACCACAAAGAGGTTTGAGTAAAAACCCATACCTCTGTCCTGAATTGGAACAGGTTCCAGAAAATCCTTGTCCAGAAGGGCCTGGATAGCGCCACTGAACAAACGGCGTTTCTCTGCGCCCTGGGGCGTATGAGAGGGGAAAAACTGAAAGGGAGGAACAGAGGCGAAAGGGTTCCCTTCCTCTGCCACCTGTAAAACCCATGGGTCCGCCACTGACTCCTCCCAGACACTGTGGTAGTGACATAGACGGCCCCCCGCAGCCGAGTGGGAACCTGGGTTTAGCAAGTCATGCCAAAGAAGGCTTGGCAGCCTTAGGCTTGGAGGAGACCTTAGGCTTCAATTGCTGTGTGGGCCTGAAGGAGGAACGCGGAGCTGAGAGAACTGCCTGGTTCGCCGGACATGTCTCAGTCTGGAAGGAACGAAAAAGCCGATTACGCATGAGATTCGTCTCATTCCTGGGGACCAGAGGCAGTAGAGTGCTCTTGCCCCCTGTGGCCTCACTAATCAGATCCTTAAGATCTGGCCCAAACAAAGAGGTGCCTTGTAAGGGCAATGAGAGCAAAGCTTTCTTGGAAGCAGTGTCAGCAGACCAGATCTTGAGCCAAAGAGAGCGTCTGGCAACCACAGACACAGTGGAAACGCTTTCCACCAAATGGATGGCATCAAATAAGGCAGAAGAAACATAGTGCTGGGCCTCAGAAATGTTGACAAGAAGCCACAACACATCCGAAGTAGGAGCACCCTGACAGGCAGAAGGGTGAGCTGTTCAGTCCAGACTGCAATGGCCCGGTTCACCCATGCCACAGTGAACGCTGGACGTATTTCAGAACCAGCAGTGGCAAAAATGGACTTGAGGGAGACCTCCATACCTATGGAACTCCATACCCCTCTCCTTACGCCTAGAAAAATCCCCCTCTGTCTTTAAGTCTACCCTGAAGTCTTATCTTCTGGAGCACTAGGACCATGCACTGCCTTTGGCCAAACTCAGCACTTGTAATCTCAGCAGTTAACACCCTCTTACCCCATTGTATGTCTCCCTTTATCCATTTAGACTGTAAGCTCCTTGGGGCAGGGAATTCTCTCCCATTGTTTCTATGAATGTCGCACTTATTTCATCCCCTCTTATTTATTGTAACATATGTCTATTGTAAGGCGCTGCGTACACTGTGTGGCGCCATATAAATAAAGATACATACATACATACATACATACCTCAAGTTTCTTGTCAGTCCAATCTTTCAGACCAGAAGCATCAGTAACTGGCAAGGCAGTGGACTTAGATAACCCGGAGATAGGAGCATCCACATTGGGGGGATGAACCCACTGAGCAAGCGCCGCCTCAGAGAAGGGGTAAAGCTTGGCAAATTTCTTGGAAACAGAAGTTTTCCTGTCCAGAGACTTCCACTCATCAGACACAAGGCGGTCAAGAGTGGGGTTAGGTGGAAAACAAGTATAGGGCTTTTTAGGCTCCTGAAATACATCAAAGGGATCCGAAGAAATCTCCTGAACTAAGGGAATGTTTAGGGTGGTTAAGATAGCTCGAATCAAGCCCTCAGCTAAGGGATCTGTATCAACCTCAAAGGGGTCCCCAAAAAACTGAGAAGAGCCCACAGCAGAACATTCCTCAACATCCAAATCCAACAACAGTTCCTCCTCTGAGAAATCTGATACATCAGGTACTCCTTGCGGTTTTGGCAGGGAAGATCTGACGGTGGAAGGGGTCTGCCAGGAGTGGATGACCCCCTGTAACTGGGATGGAAAGAGTTGCAATGTAGACCGGAGGTCTCTAGTAGTAGTCTTGAACTCTTGCACTCAAGCTGGCTGTAATGCATGGCTGGAGGTCCCTGGGAGAGACTCAGGGATATCAGAGCATGCTGGGCATAAATGACCTGAGAATTCTCTAGGTAACCCTGAATGACATGAGGAGCAATGCGCAATAGGGGATACAGAGACCCCAGCATCCTTAGTCTTAGGCCTGGCCCCAAGCTCTAACGGAGTATACAGTGTCAAAAAATTTTAAGTATAAGGAATCACCCAAATACAGTGTGTGAGATAAAATTTTCACCCCAGAAATCGATAAAATACACTTATCTGGCAGGCAAAGGGTTAATCTGCAGAGGCGAGAAGGAGAGTCCAAGCCCTGCGTACGATACTCATTCAGGAAAAGGCACAAAATGGCTGTCGCTGCAGGAGCCAATCAGAAACGAGCATGTGAAGCAAGCACTCATGGGAAATGTAGTTTTCCCAAAAAAGTACCCCAACAGTGCCCGAAGCCCCCTGAGCGCCCCAACACACGTTAACCGGATGACAGAGCAAGGGCAGACAATTAAAATGAGCCATCTCTGAAGTCGCTACATTGAGCAGTTGCAGAGATATGTCCCAAACTGTACAGTCCCATAGAAGTGAATGGAGCAATGGCGTCTATTTGGTAAAGCACACAAATTTAGCAAAGTTGAAACTGTGAATAAAATTATATGAAACATCACTAGAACATGTTAGCAAACCCAAAAAACACTGAACCCAGTAGGGAAAGTGCCAATAACCCCTCAAAAGATGCAAAACAAGTAGCTAAAGGGTTAAGTTACCACAGAAACTTGCTCCAAAACACCCAACCGACATACAGATAAACCCAATGAGTGCAAGAGTATGCAACAGGAACTCCAAAGGAAAAATCCCTGTCCGGAGGGGCACTGTGGGACATGTGGACCTTCAGCACTCAAAGTGTTGCTCACCTTTCCTGCAGATCTTCTGTCTTCAGACTACCATGTATTAAGAAGAAGACTCGGTGGTCAACACTTGAGGAAAGAACTTGAACACAAGATTTCCCCCCCAGGGCTTAAGGTCCACAAAAAGCACCTGGATACTGAGCTAGCCACATGTAAGGGCATTGTCAGTTATGGTAATCCGCCTAATGGTGGCATTCCATATCTAACAGAAAAAAAAATTAGCTAAAACTATAGCAGAACTGTTCTCTTGCCTGTGTCTTCACCAAGGAACAAATCTTCCTGGAGCTGACTGGCTAGCTGCAGCCAAGGAGGGAAGGTAGCCTTCACCCCCTGCATTCACTTCTAGAATTATTCCTGCCTAGTTAAAGGGGCGGATCACCTTCCCAAAGTCACCAGTAACCTGTACTGGATGACAGAGAAAAAAGGAATACAGGCATGGGAAATGACATAGCAAAGCAGATACCCACATGGTATCACGGTGCCCGTGATTTGCTGCAGTTACTTGTCTGTCACCAGTAGGGGGCTTCTATTGGCTGTCTGCAGATAGCCCGCCTCTTATTGACTATTTAAACCTGGATTGGGCACCCTTTGAGTGCCCTTTCGTGTTGTTTCTGACCTTCTTGCTATCACTATGCTAGTGATAGCTGGGCCTCTGTTCCAGTGTTCCTGAGTTCCTGATCTCATGTGTTCCTGAGTTCCTGATCTCTACTGTTCCAGTGTTTCCTGCATACTGAAGTACTTCCAGTCCTGGTTCCGGCCTAGTCTCTGGTGTTGCAGTTCCTGCTGAACTTCTCTGCTGTTTTCTGACCTGACTGATCGTTGCTGGTTCCTGTCATCTCATCACCTGTCTTCAGTATCCTGGCGACCTTCTGCCTGGTCGCGTTGGTGACATTGCTACAATTCCGTGTTGGTCCCAGCGTGCGGACGCTGGTTTGCTCCCAAGCCTTGCGGCTATACAAACTCGCTTGTTACACCAGTGTGCGGTCACTGGTTTGCTCCAAAGCCTATCAGCTATACAATTCTGTGTTGGTCCCAGCGTGCGGACGCTGGTTTGCTCCTAAGCCTTGCGGCTATACAACTCACTTGTTACACCAGTGTGCGGTCACTGGTTTGCTCCAAAGCCTTTCAGCTATACAAATCTGTGTTGGTCCCAGCGTGCGGACGCTGGTTTGCTCCTAAGCCTTGCGGCTATACTAACTCGCTTGTTACAGCAGTGTGCGGTCACTGGTTTGCTCCAAAGGCTTTCAGCTATACAAATCTGTGTTGGTCCCAGCGTGCGGACGCTGGTTTGCTCCTAAGCCTTGCGGCTATACAAACTCGCTTGTTACACCAGTGTGCGGTCACTGGTTTGCTCCAAAGCCTATCAGCTATACAATTCTGTGTTGGTCCCAGCGTGCGGACGCTGGTTTGCTCCTAAGCCTTGCGGCTATACAAACTCACTTGTTACACCAGTGTGCGGTCACTGGTTTGCTCCAAAGCCTTTCAGCTATACAAATCTGTGTTGGTCCCAGCGTGCGGAAGCTGGTTTGCTCCTAAGCCTTGTGGCTATACTACTCGCTTGTTACTTCAGTGTGCGGTCACTGGTTTGCTCGCTAAGCCTAACAGCTATACTATTCAGTGTTGTTTCCAGCGTGCGGACGCTGGTTTGCTCCAAAGCCTTGCTGCTTAACGATTCTGCTAATTTGCCAGTTCCATCTGACTGCTGCTATTATCTCTGGGCTGCCCTGCCCGGTATTGGTAAGGCCGGTAGAACCTTTTGCCACATTCCATCTGAGGTTGCCTTACCCGGTATTGGCAGGGCCGGTAGAGCCTACATTGTGTATCTATTGAGGCTGCCTTGCCCGGTAATTTGGTAAGGCCGGTAAAACCGTTATGCTATTCCATCTGCAGGTTGCCTTACCCGGTATTGGCAAGGCCGGTAGAGCCTAAAGACTGTCCTGTCCGGTATATTGACAGGACCGGTAGAGTCTGCCTTCTGTCTGTGCTATATTCTGTATATATATATATGTATGTTATTGCCATCCTAAGTTATCATTTATTATTTCAATAAAATTGATTTTTTTTTTACCTAAAACTTGTGTCTGAGAGTCATAATAAACCGTGACAGTACGAAAGGGCCATGACCTCAGACAGCAAGGGTGAAGGTAACGCACAGAATATCCATTGGAGGATGGATGTGCTCGAGCAACGTTTGGATCAGTTGGCAGTTGCAATTCAAACGATCCTTGAACGCACGGTACCTGCTGACCAATCTAGCTCTAGCCCGGTGGTCTCGCCAAGTCAGACACCGGAAAGTAATACCAGACCCCTAGGGGGTACTGTTAAAGGGTTAACGGCTTCTGCACCCTTGCCGCTAAGATATGATGGTGACCCTAGTCTCTGCAGAGGGTTCATCAATCAACTCGAAATCTTTATGGAATTGACGGCACACGCATTTCCCAATGATCGTAGTAAAGTGGGGTTCACTATATCACTGCTCACTGGCAGAGCACTGGCTTGGGCTAACCCTTTGTGGGAGAATGCTAAACCTTGTACTAAGAACTTTAGTGAATTTGTGCGTTCCTTTCGAAGAGTGTTTGAGCCTCCTGGTAGAACCACCTCTGCTGCCAAACGCCTTATGGAGATACAACAGGGCAGGCGTACAGTGGGCGACTATGCCATCGAATTCCGCACATTGGCAGCAGAGGTAGGTTGGAATAACGAGGCATTATTGGCAGCCTTCTCTCAAGGCCTGAATGACCACATTAAAGACGAAATCGCTGCTAAAGATCTACCTATTGATCTAGATGATTACATTGAGTATGTTATGATAATTGACTCCAGAATACGTGAGAGATCAATTGCCAGACATCGTAAGTTACGGTCAAAAAATAATGAGCCTAGTAGCATGTTTTGCCCACCCATCCCTCCCTTGGCATTGAAGTCTAGTGAACCAGTACGGGAAACAAGTGAACCTATGGAAATAGGCTTCACTAGACTATCCAAGGCAGAGAGACTATATCGCAAAGAACAAGGGTTATGTTTATACTGCAGTAAAAAAGGGCATTTGCTAAATTACTGTCCGGTACGTCCGGGAAACGCACACACCTAGGGTATCTTGGGGGACAGGCCCTAGGTGGTGTACAATCGTCCCCAGTGTCGGGCATAATGAAACCCACCATACAGGTGGTATTGTCTTGGGCACAACGCTCTGTGGAGGTTTTGGCCTTGGTTGACTCCGGTGCAGCAGGGTATTTTATGGATAATACCTTTGCTGAATTGCACGGAGTTCCACGCATTGAAAGAGAAAACCCCTTGACTATTGAAGCGATTGATGGTAGACCCTTAGAACCGCCTCAGGTTATATTTGAAACTATGCCATTGTCTATGACTATTGGGGCACTTCACAGAGAAGAGCAGCAGTTTCAACTGATTAATTCCCCGCACCATGCGGTGATATTGGGATTTCCGTGGTTACAGTTACATAACCCACAATTCGATTGGAAAAAGTGTGAAATTGCTGCTTGGTCCCAGTTTTGTATGGACAAGTGCGTCATCCAGCCTATTAAGGTCATGTGCACCTCCTCTGCTATGCCGGATGTGTACCAACAGTTTGGCGATGTTTTTAGCAAAGGAGAGGCTAGTATGCTACCCCAGCATAGACCTTATGATTGTTGCATTGAATTGCAGCCTGGTGCAGTACCTCCGAAAGGACGCACTTATCCATTATCTTGTGATGAAAATAAGGCTATGGAGGATTACATTTCTGATGCCCTTGCTAGAGGGATCATACGTAAATCTACCTCTCCAGCTGGGGCTGGGTTCTTTTTTGTAAAAAAGAAAAATGGCGAATTAAGACCATGCATTGACTACCGGGGCTTGAATAAACTAATGGCAAAAAACGCATACCCAATACCACTCATCACCGAGCTTTTTGACAGGCTTAAGGGCGCTTCGATATTTACCAAGTTGGACCTACGGGCCGCTTACAATCTGGTTCGCATTCGAGCAGGTGATGAGTGGAAAACTGCCTTTAATACTCGAGCTGGGCACTACGAGTATCTAGTAATGCCTTTTGGGCTGTGTAATGCACCCGCAGTTTTCCAGGAACTGATAAATGATGTTCTGAGAGATATGTTACAGACATGTGTTGTGGTGTACCTCGACGATATACTGATTTACTCCCAAAACATGGCACAGCACATCAAAGATGTATCCGCAGTATTGCTACGACTCCGTGAGAACAAATTATTTTGTAAAATGGAAAAATGTGAGTTTCATAGAACCAGTGTGCCATTCTTGGGGTTCATAATTGGCAATGATGGCATTGCCATGGACAAAGAAAAGTTGTCAGCTGTCCTACAATGGCCAAAACCCAAGGGTCTTAAAGCCATACAGCGTTTCCTGGGTTTCGCTAATTATTATAGGAGATTTATTAAGAACTTTTCTTCCATTGTCAAACCTCTGTCCGATCTTACGCACAAGGGTGCTAATCCTTCTTGTTGGCCGGTATCTGCTGAGAAAGCCTTTGAGAATTTGAAGCTGGCATTTGCTGCGGCTCCTGTGTTATCCCACCCCAATCCTTTACTTCCATTTACGTTAGAGGTTGATGCCTCAGATATTGGGGTCGGGGCAGTACTTTCGCAGCAACACGAGAAAGGTGGAACTCTCAGACCTTGTGGGTTTTTCTCTAAAAAGTTGACTGTCACTCAAAGCCACTATGAGATAGGTGACAGAGAATTATTGGCCATTATCCTTGCTCTTAAGGAATGGCGTCATTTGCTTGAAGGTACTAAGAATCCTGTCTTAATCCTAACAGATCATAAGAATCTGACCTATCTCTCGGAGGCCAAGAGATTGTCCTCTCGTCAGGCCAGGTGGGCACTGTTCCTGTCTCGATTTAATTTCATTGTATCATATTTACCAGGGTCAAAAAATATCAGGGCTGATGCACTGTCAAGACAATTTGAGGCCGACAGTGACAGAGTGGAAGCACCAGCTCCTATCATCCAACCTGATAGAATACTGGCTACTATACGCACGAGTATCACTTCTCCTCTAGGGGAGGAGATCCTGGCCTCTCAGGGGTCCGCTCCCCATGAAACCCCAGTGGGCAAATGTTTTGTTGCTGAATCATTTCGTACTAGGCTGCTCGAAACCTACCATTCCTCTAAGGCTGCGGGACATATTGGTAGAGACCAATTGTTATGGTCCCTTTCTCAGTTATTTTGGTGGCCTTCCATGAGAAACGATTGTGCCGAATTTACGAATGCCTGTGCCACCTGCGCCCGCGCTAAGACCCCGAGACATCTCCCTGTGGGCTTGCTTCAACCGGTGCCTAATGGCGGACGCCCCTGGTCTCATGTTTCCATTGATTTTATGGGAGAGTTGCCTATGTCGAAGGGGTACTCCTTTATATTCATGGTGGTGGACAGGTTTTCTAAAATGGCTCATTTCGTGCCCCTCCGTGGTCTTCCTTCAGCGAAGGAATTGGCAATGGTGTTCGCCAGAGAAGTATTCCGGTTGCATGGAGTGCCTAGGGTACTGGTGTCTGACAGGGGGAGCCAGTTTGTGTCTAGATTTTGGAGGGCATTTTGCCAACAGATGGGCATACAGCTGTCCTTCTCCTCTGCCTACCATCCCCAGACCAATGGAGCCGCTGAACGAGCTAATCAGGGCTTGGAACAATTTCTCCGTTGTTTCGTTACTGACCATCATGATAATTGGTCCGACTTGTTGCCTTGGGCAGAGTTCGCCAGGAACTGTGCGGTCAATTCTTCATCTGGGAGCTCTCCGTTTCTGATTAATTATGGGTTCCAGCCCTGTTTGCTTCCAGACTCATTTCAGACGCAACAGATTCCAGCTCTGGATGAGCATATCGAGCAACTCCGTTCCACATGGGCACAAGTTCAGAGGGCACTTGGTCAGTCATTTCAGCGTCATCAGCGCCATGCTAATCGCAGAAGGCTTCCAGCGGTTTCCTTTCAGGTTGGGGATAGAGTATGGCTTTCCTCCAGAAATCTCAAGCTGCAGGTTCCGTCTAATAAGTTGGCTCCTCGGTTTATTGGTCCATACAGAGTTATTCGCAAAATTAACCCTGTCTCCTATGCACTAGACCTACCTGCATCCATGCGTATCCATAATGTGTTCCATGTGTCCCTTCTTAAGCCTCTGGTTTGCAATCGCTATACTACCACACCTGTGGTGCCAGGACCTGTTGAGGTCGAGGGCCAGGAGGAGTACGAGGTTCAGAGCATTATTGATTCCCGTAGGCTTAGAGGAAGGGTGCAGTACCTGGTACATTGGAAAGGGTATGGTCCTGAGGATCGATCATGGGTGGATAGTACGGACCTTCATGCACCTAGGTTAACTAGGGCCTTTCATGCCAATTACCCGCAGAAACCTAAACCCTATTCTAGGAGAGGGGGTCTTTGAAAGGGGGGTACTATCACGGTGCCCGTGATTTGCTGCAGTTACTTGTCTGTCACCAGTAGGGGGCTTCTATTGGCTGTCTGCAGATAGCCCGCCTCTTATTGACTATTTAAACCTGGATTGGGCACCCTTTGAGTGCCCTTTTGTGTTGTTTCTGACCTTCTTGCTATCACTATGCTAGTGATAGCTGGGCCTCTGTTCCACTGTTCCTGAGTTCCTGATCTCATGTGTTCCTGAGTTCCTGATCTCTACTGTTCCAGTGTTTCCTGCATACTGAAGTACTTCCAGTCCTGGTTCCGGCCTAGTCTCTGGTGTTGCAGTTCCTGCTGAACTTCTCTGCTGTTTTCTGACCTGACTGATCCTTGCTGGTTCCTGTCATCTCATCACCTGTCTTCAGTATCCTGGCGACCTTCTGCCTGGTCGCGTTGGTGACATTGCTACAATTCCGTGTTGGTCCCAGCGTGCGGACGCTGGTTTGCTCCCAAGCCTTGCGGCTATACAAACTCGCTTGTTACACCAGTGTGCGGTCACTGGTTTGCTCCAAAGCCTATCAGCTATACAATTCTGTGTTGGTCCCAGCGTGCGGACGCTGGTTTGCTCCTAAGCCTTGCGGCTATACAACTCACTTGTTACACCAGTGTGCGGTCACTGGTTTGCTCCAAAGCCTTTCAGCTATACAAATCTGTGTTGGTCCCAGCGTGCGGACGCTGGTTTGCTCCTAAGCCTTGCGGCTATACTAACTCGCTTGTTACAGCAGTGTGCGGTCACTGGTTTGCTCCAAAGGCTTTCAGCTATACAAATCTGTGTTGGTCCCAGCGTGCGGACGCTGGTTTGCTCCTAAGCCTTGCGGCTATACAAACTCACTTGTTACACCAGTGTGCGGTCACTGGTTTGCTCCAAAGCCTATCAGCTATACAATTCTGTGTTGGTCCCAGCGTGCGGACGCTGGTTTGCTCCTAAGCCTTGCAGCTATACAAACTCACTTGTTACACCAGTGTGCGGTCACTGGTTTGCTCCAAAGCCTTTCAGCTATACAAATCTGTGTTGGTCCCAGCGTGCGGACGCTGGTTTGCTCCTAAGCCTTGCGGCTATACTACTCGCTTGTTACTTCAGTGTGCGGTCACTGGTTTGCTCGCTAAGCCTAACAGCTATACTATTCAGTGTTGTTTCCAGCGTGCGGACGCTGGTTTGCTCCAAAGCCTTGCTGCTTAACGATTCTGCTAATTTGCCAGTTCCATCTGACTGCTGCTATTATCTCTGGGCTGCCCTGCCCGGTATTGGTAAGGCCGGTAGAACCTTTTGCCACATTCCATCTGAGGTTGCCTTACCCGGTATTGGCAGGGCCGGTAGAGCCTACATTGTGTATCTATTGAGGCTGCCTTGCCCGGTAATTTGGTAAGGCCGGTAAAACCGTTATGCTATTCCATCTGCAGGTTGCCTTACCCGGTATTGGCAAGGCCGGTAGAGCCTAAAGACTGTCCTGTCCGGTATATTGACAGGACCGGTAGAGTCTGCCTTCTGTCTGTGCTATATTCTGTATATATATATATGTATGTTATTGCCATCCTAAGTTATCATTTATTATTTCAATAAAATTGATTTTTTTTTTACCTAAAACTTGTGTCTGAGAGTCATAATAAACCATGACACATGGCACATAACAGCTAGGTGATCAATTAAGTGGCAAAGAGATCCAAGAACAGAGTACCATGTAACCGACCGGATAAGAGGGAACCAGGAAGCAAGCACAAAGTACAGGAAGGGGAAGAAGAAAAGAAAAGATAGAGGGGATACAGACAATAAGAGGGAGAAAAGCAAGGGATGAGTAAATAAAGGAGTGGATGATTGGCAGATGGGCGGATGTCTGGATGGAAGGCAAAAGCTGAGAAGATACCTTCAGGCTTCTTACTTATAATGGGTCCTTGCATGTAGGCTGCAACCTAAGGACCCAGCCGTAGGAGGTCTCAAGAGAGGGGGAAGGAGGGATCGTCACGGTCAAGACATCAGTCACAACCCCAGGCACCATGTTTCCCTCTGAGAGATCTCCCACACCGCCTGTGGTATCACCCATCCAAGCAATCCAAGGGCCCCAAGGAAGGGAGGGACTGGGAGAAGGGGAAAAGGGAAAAGAGGGGGGAGGATGGAAAAGGACAGAGGATGGGAAGTAGGAAACTGGAGGAACATACTATTACCACTGTGTGATGATGCCTCCCTAAAGGGGTTCAGAGGCAGATAGCAGGAGGGGAGACAGCGCTCCCCCTCCAGAACTCACCCGGGGCAATCAAACAGGCAGTAACACTAGACCCAGCATGAACCCCCCAGCCACATACCCCAATGTAAAAAAAAAACGTATAAAAGAAATACATAAACATTATAAACCGTAAATAAGAGGCCTAACAGAAAGGACCCAATAAGTAAGTAAGAAGCTGTATGCTTCAGGGCTTAGCTGGATCTGTCACAGCTGGGGCTGGACGGTGCTTCTTGGAAAGGACCAGGATCCACCACTGCCTCTGTTGACCCGAGAAGTACTGGACTCTGTGGAGGAAGACTCAGGAGATCGTCTGAACAGAGGGAAAGTTCAATTTGGAGCACTAGTCCTGAACCTCTTCCGCTTTATGGATGCCCTCCTTGGTGATGATCATGGAGAATGGGAATCCGGCAATTCCTCAGCTCATTACTTAGGGGTTTCATCCGTCAGCGTTGCTGTAGTGTACACAGGCATAGGTCATTGTACATTGCAATTTGATCTTCTTACTAGCACGTTATTACAAGTTATTTCTGGGCAAAGGAATATATGCAGAAAATTACATCCTTCGGGCCGTCCCCCAGTTGACTATGGGGCAGGAGTGCCCTGTGGGCCCTATCAATTTTCAATGTATCGCTCAGAACACCATTCAGTTTGCAGGAACTCCTTAGGGATGACCATTTCAGAGACTCCTATTCTCCAAATCGTTGAGCTAGGATCTAAATAGGTCAACTGATTCATCCTGCATGAGAAGGTGATACTGCATTTCCTCCTAAGTGGTCAGTGCTGCCTCCTGGGTATCTTCCAGGTCTTTAACTCATGAGCCCAGACGATGCAAGTCCAAGCAGAGATCCGCAATTTCCCCCCTTAATGGAGTCACTGTCTGAAGAGAAGCTGTTCCAGGGCCATCTTAGTAGGTTAGTCCCCCCATGAGACAGAACGGGTCTAGCCCCAATGCATGGCACTGATATCATCGTCCTCCATTATGCCAGGAAGTAGGCCTCCTCCAGGGCTCTCAGACTCTTCTGCGGTCTAGCTGCGTCCGTGTCAATATAGATCCCGATTGGCTAGGGCTTCTTCTTTTTACCTGTCATGGGGGCATCAGCAGGATTGGGGTTGGGACAAGCAGAAAATAGAGACTCTTCCAATGCTGTAGAAACTGTAAAAAAGTGTAAATACTGGCTAGGGCTGAGACGCAACAGAATCACACGTCCACCATGCTCAAGCTCTGGGAACGTCCCCCTCTACTCGTTGCTTTTAATGTACACTATGAGGAGATCTTGCTTAAAGCAAGCTAACATGCCCTTGACATGTTAGTGCATGTTTGTGTTGTCATTATGGTAAGATTCCTCCACCATGCTCCTCAATTTTTTCTGCAATAAATATATAACTAGAAGAATTTTGCTAAGTCCTGCCCCTTTGTGACTAACCAGCATGGTTGCCTCCTCAAAAGTTTTCAGCAGCTCATATACATTGCACACTAGTTGCCACTACACAGGTGACAAATAGACACCTTCCAAAGCCTTCCAGTTTTGCACTGAGTACTCGATAATGGCCTTATTCTGCTTGTACAAATGCTCTAGCATGTACAGTGTGGAATTTCACCTGGTAGGGACCTCCATTTTCAGCTGGTGATGGAACAGGTTGTTAGTCTCTTGTATGGAATATAATGCGTTGCATTCACTGTAGAAGAGGCTAAAATGGGCACAGATATTATGGGCGATATTCAAGGGTAAATATAACCTATTAACGTATTGCTCCCGTATGAAAATTGTAGCAAAACCAATGCTAGAAATGTATGTCATTTATTTTCAAATTGCCCAGGTTTAGTAAAAATAGACTTACAAAATTCCAGTGTGATGTCACCTTCAGCTTGCCTGATGAGCTCTCCCTCTGCTAAACATGTCATGTTTTCACCTACTGTGAAGTTCCTTAGTAGGTGAAAAGGTTTTTTATGTAAGTAATTGATTGGGGGGGTTATGTTTGGTGACAGTTCCGCTTTCAGCATATCTCTGATAGTTTCAGATTCTGAAAGAAAAGGGTCACAACTAAATTTAGCACACAGGCAAAGTAGGGCACATGTACCATATCACCTATGCAGCTATTATGTTGGAACCGCTATCAGTAGACACAAAACCAGCTTTTAAGGAGCAGAGTACAAGCCACGCCTCTATCACCTGCTCTAGTCTACTTAATACAGTTACGGCTTTGTGGGATTGTCTCTCTAAACTCTGCATGCACAAGGTGGCGTGCAATGGAATGGGCTATCCGGCTGCTTCTGCTGCATTTTAATCATACTGCCAGAACCAGCGACAAGATTACTGATGCTGTAAGCTAGTAGAGTTGGCCACTGGTGGTGGGATGGAAATACAGTGAGCTGTCACAGTCCTATAGTCTGTGCTCTGGATCCATAGTTGTTGTATCAAATGAACAAACTCCTGGTATACTCTCTGATTTATCTACATCTCTACTTCTCTTATGTGCCACAGAGCCCTGGGAATTTTTGAGCTCTTCTGCTGCTACTAGTACCTCAGACCTGTGGTTGTGCTTCAGGTGGGATCAAAGATAGGCGGAGCCTAGGTGTGAGACTGATTTCCCCCTGCTCATGTGCTTTTTACACACAGACAACAGATAGCAGCATGCTTAGTTTTTGGATCATGAGTATGCATTTCTCCATACTGTGGACTTCATTGACAGAGGGGTTCCTGAGGCGCTGCTACTACTACTGAGGCAGAGGCACTCATCATAGATAGCATTGTAGATGTTGATAATCTGTGTTGTTGCTGCTGGTTACTCAACATTAGTGTGTGCAACGCTAGTGTGGCTTGGACTTTGAAGTGGTGATGCTGACTGACAGGATGGCTGTGTATTTTTGGGCAACTTTGCTTGTCTAGGGTCAGACTATCCAACCGTTTTCTCAAACAGTTTATGGACAGGCACAGTTCTCCTTTTCAGTGGTGGAAGATTGAACCTTTGCCTTTCAGCTAACTTCCTGGCCATGTCATAATCTCTCTCACTCTCAACTTCATCTGTATCTGAAGAAGAGGAGGATGCTGGAGGGATGTATTCTAGATCTACATCTAGATGTAGAGGGATGTATTCTAGATCATCATCAGTTATCATAAAGTCATCTTCAGCATCGCCTGAAGCTTCTTGCCCACTTTTTACTTTTATTTTCACAATGTTCGCTACTACTTTCAGGACACCTGTTTTTGTGCTAGTTTGTCAGATGCAGCAGTTGGCTGAGCTGCTACACCTTCTGTAACTATGTCATCAACACTAGAATGTGACTCATTGTCATCTGCAGTGTTTTTATATGGTTAATTAATAGTACTGGTGCTGGTGATTATGGAACTTTTGGTGGGAATTTGACAAACTGCATCCTCCTCTGGATGAGTAGGATTCCCAGTCATTTATTGCACACGCTGCAGCAACCATGGCTGCATTCAGTTTCTGGCCTACAACTTTACTCACACATCCTTGCACCTCATAATTATTCCACCACACACCTACCCCTTGTGTATTTGCTGGACATTTCTCAACACTGTTTGTAGTTTTATTTTAAAATACGCAATAGAACTGTGATGTCTTGAATCTCTACAAAATACTCTGTCTCTTCTAGTATCAGTCTGCCTCAGTCACAGCTCAGACACAGTCAGGGTCCATGTCTCTGACACCTACATTTTTTTTTTATTAACTGTCCCTCCGCATCCCTGTCCACAAAAAAAACACATTTCCCTGTTCAACTTCTTCATTCCTCAGACTACCCTAGCACGGAAATAACAGCCAGATCAGGAAAGAACTTGGATCCCCTCTGCCTGTATCTACCCTGTAAGTCACACAGAATGATAGGGTATTTGGGATAATTCTCCTTTGCTCCTATCTCATTGCTCCAGACCACCCTAACAAAGAGATAACAGCCAGAACAGGAATGAACTTAGATCCCAACTGCCTGTGTCTTCCCAGTCAGAATTTTGGAGTATTTGGGGTAAAACTCCTTTGCTCTTTTCTCACAATCCCAGATTCCCCTAGGACAGAGATAATAACAGCCAGATCAGGAAGGAACTTGGATCATGACTGCCTGTGTCTTCCTTGTCTACTTCCTCTCTTCCTGTCCTCCAGTGTGCCCCCAGACTCCCCTAATGCAGAGAACATATGTCCTACCTATCAGATGACATAAACTAAGCTTCAACTCCTTTTTATTTGCCTGTGTTCACTGATACATTTGCTCCTCTCTCTTCCTCTCACAAACACAGAATGGCATGCTTTGAGACCCTAACACCCTTTCTGAACTATGCCTGTGGGAAAAGAAGGGAAAAATGCCACGTGGCAAGGAGAAATTAGGTCTTCCCATTGATTTCAATGCAACGAGTTAGGGGAAAAAATGCACATTTCGATGGAAATTTGCAGCTAGACAGGAAGTGTCATTTTTCTCCTGTTTCTCTTTTGAGGCAGAAACTTTCGCCCATCCCTATTTATCACCTCCAATAGTGGGGGAATTTTATTTGAGGATGGTGGTGATAGGTTTACTGGTCGTGGACAGATATATCTTCTTGCAGTCAAGGAGCCTAGACTCCCAAGATCCTGGGATTTTTCTATTCTTGCTAGGGGGAAAATAAAAACTTTCCAAATTAATATTAATTCAAATAATACTTTTAAATCTTTGAATGCTAGAGAGGTATCCAGTGTATTTATTTAAAGTGGGTTGGAGATTTCTCTAACATTCATAGGATTAAAAGCCCCATTTACATCAAAAGGGTATTTTTAATTCCCCATGTGGTGTTAGTTTGCTCCAGAATAGTACATATTTACTTTCTGGATGCTACCTACATTTCCTTTGAAAAACCAAATATATTTTTGGGCACAAGACTATATCCATAAAAACCTTTAACAGCAAAAATAAGGCAATATACTACTTCAATTGTTTTACTAACTGAATACTACATATTTATTTATACTAAAACTTGTTGAAGAGCCCGTTACACTGGCCACAGTGCCACTGCCAACCGGTCCCAGGGCAGTCATCCACAGTAGAGACTGTCCACTCCGTGGCTGATACAGTGCCAGCCAGTCGCGGGGCAGTCATGCGCAGTAGAGACTGCCCGCACAGCGGCTGATACTTCAGAGCTCTCCGCTCCGTATCAGCAGCATCAAGAGCAGTCTCTACTGAGCATGACCGTGTCGTTACAAACTATTTAGCAAATTATTATATAGGATAGACTATTATCCTGCATTTGATAGATATTTTCTTATGGCCAAAATTATCACATGTCCGAGGCTGGAAATCAAATTCCTGAGTTGCGTTTAAAAAATAAAAAAATAAACCTTGCTTCGGAAGTGTTGTGGAGAACTGTAAAACCCTCCAGATTGATTCCAAAATGAGGCCTTCAAAGCTGTACAGAAAATAGGAAGACATCTGCCTGTCTCCTTGTGTTGGATCAGGCAGGGGAAACCAGGGGGCAATATCTTGCCCATTGCCCTACTACTTGTCCCCCAGAATCAACACTGCTCACTGGCATTTGGCGGGGGTGGGGTGGTATTAATGGAGTTACAAATGAAATAAAAAATAAGTCAAGGTCAAAATGACCCTATATAAAAAGGAGCGCCCCACTCTGCATCAGCCTCGTCACGGGCAGTCTCTTCTGCGTATGACTGCAGCACGAGCAGCAGTCTCTACCGCGCATGACTGCGTCATTACAAACTTTCTAGCAAATTATTATATAGAATAATAGACTGTTAATATTTTGGAAAGTTTTCTCTCGGGCTTCCTCCTACTGCTGTGTGCTGTGTTGCCCAGAATTGGACACTGTTATTAGCTCTGTGCAGGGGTTAATTACATATGGAGAGGGAGGAGTGGTGTGTTGACTGGGGGGCTTCAGAATAGTAATAGGATCTCTGACAGTGGGGGGTGACAGTGGGTGGTCGCGTCCTCCCCCCACCCGGGGGTGGGCATCTGGCATTATGTCCTGGCAGGTGTAGGTGTCCTCCATGGGCTGCCCCCTTGGCGTTTTCCTTGATGGATTCAGCATCTACGTCTGAGACTGCTTCTGCTCCCCACAGTCGTGGTGGTCCTCATGCATCTGTTGAGGGCTGGGTTATTGGGCTCTTGGATATTGAGCGGGTGCAAAGCCAACAAGCTGCAGGGTGGGGCTACTGTGGATGCCTGTGTATTTTATTACACTTTGTCATGAAAAATTCTATTAAACAGCAGACAGTGACTCAAACTGACAGATGATATCCCTATCCATGAACATACAGAAAAAATATAATATATTTCAGAATCAAGAGCAGTATTGATTTGTCCAGTCTATTTGTGCAAAAAACATGGAGAATTAAACATCACACTGCCTCAAAAACAGGGAATACAAGTCTGAAAATATTGCCTTATTTCTGGGTAAAAATCCCAGTGACATTAATGGGAAACTATAAAGCTTAAATATCTTGTTTGACATACAGCTGTCAGATATATTTGTATAAATAGACATTTCCCAAATTCCCACTGATTTAAACCCCCCTGAAATTTGTAGGCTAGAGAGGTCTTCAACCCATTACTTTGCAATGTGTTAGAGACCTCTCTAGCATTCAAGGGGTTAAAATTGTCCATTTGAAAAAATGGTCATTTTCCCTATGGTGCAGCTGGTGTGTCACTGCAGAAAAATGTGTATTTATGTCATGTCTCAGGTTGAAGGGTTTGTTGACAATAAAAAAGAGGAAATCATGACCATGATCTTAGCCCCATAATGTGCAATTGTGTATTCAGTCTCAAAATAGTTAGGTAATATGTGTGCTCATTGACTGATCATGTCCTGACCTTTAATTACAAAACACAATGGTTACATGCAGCCAGATTTACATCTCAAGAGCCCCTAGGTGAAGAACTCTAGGTGCCTTGCGCCCCACCTTTGGCCACATCTTCATTCTTCACATGACCGCACCTGTAGCCACATCCACTGTTGAATGGCACAATGAATACCCTTAATGAAAGCACAGAAAAGTTACTAACCCCTGGTATTTTAGAGAAGTATCCAACTCATTACTCTCTAGAATCCAAGGGCTTAAACAAATTTGATGAAGGAGAATATAAACTAATAAGTAAACCATTTGCAATGAAGCCAGCAGAAGGTATTTTATTCTGGGCCATTCGTTTTACTCTTACCACTTCCACAACTCACTATATGGCCCTTTGAGTGCCAGAGCGAAAAGCAACACATTGCAAAGCAATGAGCTGGATACCCCTTTGGCACTCAAAGAGTTAAGCTCCACTCAAAATGAGTTGTAGAAGGCAGTTACCAACTCTGCCTGAGGGGAAATCCATCCCTTTACACACATCAAACAATGCAATAATATATATATCTACATATACATCTCATTGAGTCTGATTTGCTGTCAGGGGGTATGGCTGGAAAACACTGCATTGCCCCCTCCTTCCTCAATCAACCACTGCTACCATTCTTTCTAAAAAAATTAGCCCCTGGCTTTGCCCCCTGTCTCCCCAACCAACGGCTAATAAAAAAAAAGGCAGACCTTGTGGCGAGGCATCAGCACCCCATCTGATGTACAACTGAGGTATTGATCACCGATTAGGCTGGGGGGTCAATAGTGGTGATACAGGGGAGTAAGAGGGCTTCCCTGCTTCCATACAATCTTGAATATCCTGCTAGAAGTGTCCGGGATCAAGGAAAGGCAAGGAAAGCCTCCCTCATTGAAATGGGTTTCTCAATCTCACCAACCCCTACCCGGTACTTGTCTGGAAGATCAGTAGTTGGGGGGCACCAGGAGGGGTCTTGATGCCCCACCATGAGGTCTGACCTTCAATACATTTAACCCTCTGAGTGGCACAGAAGTATCAAACGCATTGCAATGCAATGTACTACATACCTCTATGGCACTCAAAGGTTTAAAAGAAGGTTCATTGCAGGGGCAAAGCCGTGCCACATACCAGCTACTAACATATAAATAGTTGAGATGTTTGGCATCTTTCAGGTGAAACTGTCTTGTCTGAGCTTAATGCAGTATATTATTATTCTGTTACTGAAGAGTACAATCTTGTGTTTGCAGTGTACAAATACAGAAACAGCATGGAATGTAGTCATTTGTTTGAGATGTCTCGAACTTAATGTATAATAGAACTATTTAAAGTTGATACTAGACAAAATTAGTATGATGCTGCAGAGATATAACTGCAAATAGATAAGTGGTTTTCATACTGTGTTCTGGGGAACCCCAGGTTTCCCTGTAAAAGTAAAAGGGGTCCCAAAGAATAAAAGTAATGGCAGATACTGTAAGACTAGCCTGTCATTAGAGACTAAGGGCTATAAATGAATTTTGGGGCAAACCAATTGTAGTATACCTGTGAAGTAAAATACCCATTTATTTAAATGGGTATTATAACTCCATGGAAGCTACAATTGATTTGCAATGCGTTGGAAAACACTTTAGCATTCAAGGGGTTAAAATCCCCATTTAAAGGACCAGAAGGCTATGCAATACATTGCAGGTTAAAAATGTGAAGCTCAAATGAAAATTTCATTTTACATGAAAAAAGTGAAGCAAAAATCAGGAAAAAATAAAGGAACCATTCCAGTAGAAAGATCCAGAAATGATTTAGAGGGATATAAAATTGTTAGGCATGGTAATGCAGCTGAAATTTGAGAGGGACTTAGGAGTCCTAAAGATCTTGGCTGTAAGTAGATACTATATTGGTTTTATTGTTTTTTAATCCCAGCATGCCCAGTGGTACTAGAGCTCTGCAGTGCTGATGCAATGGGGCTGATTAGGATTCTAACACTGAGGTCTGATTATCAAGGGATATTGTGCTGAGAGCAGCGTCTGCTCTGGCTGAGTCACCGTCGTCTCTGCTTCCCAAGGAAAAAAAAAAAGATGTATGACCTATCAAGAAGGATCTACGTCTAGAATCATGATTCTTTTGGTTATTTCCTCCCTTTTCATTCCCTTTCTCCTCTTCTGTGTCTGATGATTTGGGACAAATGCTTGAAATGATGAAACCACTAGCTGCTGGACTATAATACTGATTTGTTTTTAGCTCTGTAGTCTAGAACTACACAGGTTGCAACCCAGGGGAGTTGCTAGGTTCCCAAAAGACACAAGGCTTGGTCCAGCATAATGCATTATTAGTGCTCTGTGCAGCTTAAATGCGCCATTACTAGTAGGAATGTTATCACTGTTACATTCCCCAAGCTGGCAACAAGACACCATGCTTTAACCCTTTGAGTGCCAGAGGGGCGAGGAACGCATTGTAGAGCTCTGGCACTCAAAGGGCACTCAAAGGGTTAAACTCTAGAGCAGTGGTTCTCAATCTTTTTTTATTCAGGGCACTCCTAACACATAATCTAGAACATTCGGGGCACCACTAACATATTAATGTACTTTATCAAGGGCATAATACGGGTACAATACATAAATATACAGTTATTTTTAGGTTTTATAATCATAATAACAAAGTTAAATATATTGTGCATAACACATTCTATAAAGCTTTATTTAAAAGTCCATTTTTGTTAGTCTTCATAGAAATCATGGGGCACTCTAAGTTGTTGTGTTTGGCACACCAAAGTGCCATGGCACCCTGGTTGAGAATCACTGCTCTAGAGGACCAGAGAGGTATGCACTGCATTGCAAAGAAATATGTTGCACACTTCTGGTCTTCAAGAGATTAAGCATGAGGACTGTGGCTTTATCCTCCTAAACCAGTACCTAGTCATGTTCCAGCTATAATCAATGAACCAAATAATCCAAATATTTTGGTTTAGTAACTTGAAGAGTTATCCTTTAAGAATATACTACAAAACATTCGTCTCTGCCATTCTTGTCAGAATAAGATTCCCAATGAGCTATTTAGGATGATGGGATCTGTAGCTCCAAATCACTACAAATTAGGAGATGCACAATAATCATGAGGATAAGTCACTGGATCTGGCACTGGCCTAGAGTCCATTCCACAACAATGAATATTTGGGTGGGAAAAGAGCCACACAAAAATAATGTTAACTTTTTTACAATTCGGACTACTGTATATACCACTATACAGAGCTCCCATATTTAAAAAACAAGAAAAAAGAAAATTTGGTTTATATAGGTCAACCCTTCTTCCAAGTCACTGATTGGCTGAGAGGAACAGATTACTCTGGGCAGTTGCCTGGGCATCAGCCAAGGAAGAAGTAGCTGAAGCCGTACGCAATTCGATTTTGACGACAGCAGAGGAATTTTTTTCTTTTTTCTACATTTTGGGACATTGTGGAATTGAGAACCAGGGCACCGCAGAGATACCGCTGGACCTTGGCTTCCAGCTAAATGTGTAACAAGCACACATAATGTAGCCTCCTTTTTTGGGAACTATTGCATGGGGTCCCAGAATGCTTTACATGGGCACGTTAAAATTAATCGAGGCTCTGGACCTCACATTTATTTATTTCCACATGTCCTCTCCCATAAGGGATGGAAGAAGAATGGGTCCAGGACCCCTGCCTTAATCCTTTGAGTGCCAGAGCAGTATGTAATGCATTGCTGAGCAATGCGTTGCATACCCCCCGGCGCTCAAAGGATTCAGCAAATGTTTGATTACCATGGGGTCTCTGGACTACATACTCACTTCTTTTCACATTTCTTCTCCTCTTTGGGAGAGCAGAGGAAGGGATCCCAACCCCTTTCTTGGGGATATCATTGAATAATATGGGATTTACGGACCCCCCATGTTATTTTTTTAACACACCATCCTGATCTCATCATGGGGGGCTAGTGTTATTCCTCCATTTTATATAGGATCATTTTGACCTTGACTTATTTTTTATTTTATTTTTAACTCCATTAATACCACCCCACCCCCGCCAAATGCCAGTGAGCAGTGTTGATTTTGGGGGGTAATTAGGTACAAGTAGTAAGGCACTGGGCAAGATATTGCCCCCTGGTTTCCACTGCCTGATCCTATACAAGGAGACAGGTAGATGTCTGTCCATTTTCCGTACAGCTTTGAAGGCCTCATTTTGGAATCAATCTGGAGAGTTTTACAGTTCTCCACAACAATTCCGGAGCAGGGTTTATTTTTTATTTTTTAAACGCAACTCAGGAATTTGATTTCCAGCCTCGGACAGTTCTGTGATAATTTTGGCCATACGAACATATCTACAAATGCAGGATAATAGTTTATCCCATATAATAATTCGATAAATATTTTGTAACGGCGCAGTCATGCAGTAGAGACTGCTCGTGAGGTGGCTGATATGGAGCGGGGCACTCTGAAGTAGCCGTGGCGTGGGCAGTCTCTACTCTGCATGAATGCCCTGCGACCGGCTGGCACTGTATCAGCCTCTGTACAGCCAGTATCTACTGTGCATGACTGCCCCGCGACCGGCTGGCACTGTATCAGCCACTGCTTGATTATGTGACTGTGTTCTAATACTATGGGACAGTGGTTCTTATTCACCAGTTTAAAGAGGTGCAGTTCTGGGGTAAACCAGCTACACTACAGATTAGAATTAAAAATTCCACAAAATCCTATTAATTAAAATTGGTTTATTCCCTTAACCCCTTGAAAACTAAATAAGTCTTCAACTCATTGCAAAGAGACAGCGCTAGCATTCATGGGGTTAAAACACTACCATGGAGGATAAAAGGAATGACTGGAGGAGGAATCTAACTAGATAGATAGAAGGAGCTGCAAGCCAAGTCTTGCAGCTCCTTCTGTCTATCTATTTATGAGATATAAATGTGAGTAACTTTCTAACAGAGCACAGTGGTCTCTAGTTGTTCATAAGAATTGAACATACTACACTTAGAAAAACTTTTTGCGCTGTTCATTTGTCTTGCATTGGCTGTTCTAAGAGGCCAATAACATAGCATTGCAATGCTTTGTTGGGCCCAATGCCAGAGAAAGGGTTAATAATAGAACAAGTCTTACATGTGAAAACATCTTTTAGTTACTACACAAACTTAAAAAGTGTTAGACACCTTTTTTCCACCCAAGGTGTTTAAACATAACCCACAAGGTTAAAAGAAAGCTAATATTACAGGCTGTGGTGATGTCACACCCATAGCCAATAGGAAGAAGGCTGCCGCTGGCAGTTTCAACTCTTGCATGTGGTAAGGCAAGAAACTTGAGGTCTGTCGGTGCACTGAGTGTTTTAAGTTTATACTGGGATGAAAGCAGCAGGAATTAACTATTAGCTTTAACTAACACACCCACCCACACATATTATAAATCACAGATCTCCATGATATTGCTTAACGTACAGAGGGGAAGTGGGGTCGCTGACAATAAAAGTGAAAAACATAAATCATCTCCCCATTACCAACCAGGTCCCAGTATGTGATCGCAACAATAACATATTTATTCTCCTATGCTGAAGTGGAGATATCTCAGGTCAGTAAAGCTGCCCAAGATCAAAATATTGTGGGTGCCAGGAAGCCTGCACACATTTAGGGATAAAATTGTCTTTTCGCATGGGCACTGCTCCTAGAGAAACAAACTAACACTCTAGGGGCTCCTCAAGCAGAGGGGCTGCCATGTAGGGCAGGAGCCTAAGTTGGATACAGTCCAGCCTACAGGCAGCAGGGTGATTATTAGCCAATGTCAACTGGTTGAGGTTGTTCCCTGATTGGCTAGGTTATTTTTCCCAAGATGGAATCTTGGATCCAGACTGATTGCTCAGATCAGCTGGGGGAACCAGGGGCTATGACTGGGGATGAACCCTGGGAAGTGGGGATAAAATTATAGGTCCAGTAAGTGTATTCTGTCATTAGTATTTTCAGGGTGGACAGAGACTGAGGTCCTGTTCTGATCCATTACTTTATTTTAATAATTAAGTTGTTTTTCGGTGACTCCAGCTCAATGCTGAGTCATTCTTCTACAGTGACTAACCCATGGTGGTATCACAAAAAATACATTGCTTCTCTGTTCTCTAGAGCAGTGAGAAGCTTAATTATATCAAGTTTTTGTTCATTTGAAATAGTGCTATATCCCATTTTATATATTTGTAATGTAACTAAATCTGATAAGTTGAATGTTTTCTCATATTCACCGAGCATGTTATATTTAGTTAATTCCCACCAAAAGAACCTATTGCAAAGTAATAAGAAGGAAAAAGGTAATGTGTCTGTATAGAATACATAATTTAATCTTGAGCTATTTTTCTTAGCTTTAAATTCCTCCAAAATTCTCAGAGGACTTTGCCAGTTCTGACTCATTATAAAGCCTGCTATTTGATGTATAATTGAAAATCAAACATTCCCATTTACATCAAAGTCATTTTAAAACTGTCTTTGATCATTTATTTTTCTAAATGGATTTAACACTCTTAGCAGCAAATTCTTATATTAAATGAATAACTAAAGAACAATGTAATACATAAGACTACTAAAAAAACACAATGAAATGACAATTTAGTCTTTAAATGTAAGAAGCCAAATTACTGTGTTCACTGGAAAATTATTTCAGTTTTGTCAAAGCCTTAGTACGGTGTTCCCATTGAGGCTGATGTACTAAGAGGTAATGAAGCAATTCTGGAGCTAACCAGCTGCTCCACTGAGGAGAAATACAATTTCCTTAAGGCTGGAGTGACTATCCTCTGCCACTCCAGCTGTTCCATTACAGCACATAACCCCATGAGTACATGGAAGAAAATGTATCAGTTCTATATCAAGGATGGCCAGTTATGTGGCTCCCCAGCTGTTGTTTTAAAGGGGATGTATTACCTCAATATAACTTAGCCTAAATAGTTAGGTTATATATCAAATATGACTATAAGTGTCTTAATTTTTTTTTTACATTTTATTTGGTCTAAATTGAAGTTATAAAGTGTGCCCTGCAGCTACTTCCGCATAGACTGTGGTTATCTGTTCGGTAACCACAGTCAGTCACTCTGCCTCTGCTCCCCTCCCTCTATCCAGCCTCCTCCAATGACGGAGGCTTCTGTCTGTAAGCTGGAGCACTCTCATTGGCAGAGATCGAGATCTAGCCAATGAGATCTCTCCAGCTTATAGACAGAAGCCTCCGTCACTGGAGACTGGATAGAGTGAGGGGAGCAGAGGCAGAGCAACGAACTGCAGTTACAGATAAGGTAACCGCAGTCTATAAGGAAGCAGGTGCAGGTCACACTTTATAACTTCAATTTAGACCAAATAAAGCATAAAACAAAATTAAGACACTTTTAGTCATATTTGATATATAACCTAACTATTTAGGCTAATTTAGATTGCTGTGATACATCCCCTTTAAAACAATTGCTGGAGAGCCATAGGTTGGTTGTTCCTTTCCTAAATCATTACAAAATTACCTAAGCACAGTTTGGTTATCACCAGCCTATTGGCTGCAAGAAATGTCTCATATGCTTCACCACACCCTGAAGACCTTTCTAGCATTCAATGGCTTAAAAACTAAATATCAGTTGTAAAATTGGATCAGTGCCCTCCCTACATTTCATCTGGTTTGCCCCAGAGTTTCTTTACTCTTTTCCATATTGCAGAATGTAGAATAGGAAATCATATTATATGCAATTACCCAACAGCTTGGCGAAGAGGTGGTCAACCTGTCAACGCTGGGCTACACTTCTACTGTCTGTTTCAGAATTATGGAAGTGTATTTGCTGAATTTTCTCCACTATTGACTCATAGAGAGGAATGACTCTGAGAAGCCCCTAAAGTTATAGGGCCATAGTTCTGTTGGCCCACCCTTTTATTTGGCCTGTGTCACAAGCCATTCTATTGCAAAATCTTGCCAGGACTAATTAAATATGTACATGTAAATGGCAATATCACCAACGATTTAATAGAAAACAAGAGGATGGATGTACTAACATGATTCTGCACTAAAATGGGAGCTGAAATTTACATTTGCTGTTCTTACCTATTGTCTTTGTCAGTGGTGGACAAAGTGAGGCTTTCCAGCTGCTGCCAGACTACAACTGCCATCATTCCCCTGATGGTAGTTGTAGTCTGACAGCAGTTAGAGGGCCTCCCGTTGCCCATCCTTGGTCTATGTACTAAGTTATCCATGCCAAAAATGTTACTATTTGCTGCTTGCACTAAGGGAAGTGCAATGGGGAAGTGTATGAGCAATTCTGTGCTTTTTTTAACCCCACTTAGTAAGAAGGCACAGAATAAATTGGCATTAACCCTTTGAGTGCCAGAGGGGTAAGTAATACATTGCTTTGCAATGTGTTGCGTATCTCTCTGGCACTCAAAGGGTTAAATTAATCCATTTTCCTGTGCATACTATAGAAGTAGCATTCAGAATATTCTTGCAGTTAAGTCTTAACGACAGCTGAGTGCATGCACTGGTATGCAGTAAAGTGACCATATGCTGTACTACTCACCCTGAAATGCAGCTGCATGATTTGGATGCCAACATCCAAGCACAGGAAATAAGCTGCGATGAGGGTTTATGCATCCCCTACTATATGTACCCATGGAACAACCTGTACTATGGCAACTCAAAAATAGCATTTTTATATTACATTAACTTGCAATCCATCTGTTTCTGTGCCATTCTATCCCCACTAAACAAATCACAGAAAGGGACTTTGAAAAATGGTTTAAAGTGATGTTCATGGTTTCTCATAAAACCACAGGAGCCAATTAAATGGAAATTTTAATAAAGCACATTATTTTTAGAAAATTTCGAAACAGATTGCAGGGATTGGGTAATTACATTAAGCCTGCAACCTGATGTAAATGTAACTATAAATACATTTTATGGAGGACCAATGACACTACATTTACAGCACAAATGTCTTTCTAAGTGACGACAGGCTGCTGTGCAGAAAAGATATTGTGGAAAGCACACTGTAATATAAAAACTAGGATTTAATACATATATATTTGCCCTTCCTAGTGACGGAAGTAACTATGTATTATATTTTATTCAGTTAATGTTGAAACCTTCAATTTTGCTGGATCCCCCTCTGTTAGTTTAACCCTTTGCGTGTCAGTGGGGTACACCAAGCATTGCTTTGCAATGCGTTGCATACCCCTCTGGCACTGAAAGGGTTAAAGGGTTCAAATGATAGTGATGGTTTATATCACCTTCCAACGCATCCCTCTCCTCTGTGAACAGGGGTATACAACACTCAACTAGATGATTTTAAACATCAGAAGTCCCCAATGCACTGTGAAGCATGTAAGGAGTTAAACCTCTTGACTGCCAGAGTTGAATACCCACTGGACTGAAAGAGGCTGATGTACTAAGAAGAACTGGAGTCACTGTGGAGCAAACCAACTGGAGCAGAGGGGAAAAATAAACATCCCAGAAGAAATGTTGGTGACTTTTATTTGTCCCCTATGGTTCATGCAGTTGATTTACCTCAGAATGTCTCCATTTCCTCTTAGGGCCATATGTTCAAAAGAAAAACTGGAGGAGTTCTGGGGCAAACCATTCACACTATATGGGAGAACTAAAAATTCAGAAAAATCACTTTGATTTAAATGGGGCTTTTAACTCCTTGAATTTTGCTAAGATGTGGAATGACTTGAAGCAAGACTCTGGAGTCCACAAAATCTTTGGTATTTGTGACAGAGAGCCTGGGAGGAGGAAAAGAAATAAACTGGATTTTGTATCTGCTCATAATAAAAGCAGCTCCAATTAATCTTCATAGTATTTGGGCCTTGGAAAGTGTTATTTCAATTCTGTCAGAGTTGTAGTTCAAGAGTAATTGAATGATAAAGTATCCCCCTCTCGCCCCTTGTACTGATGTAACACTGCTCGGCTTAGAGCAGCAGGGAGTGTCCAGGTAGATTACAGAGAGGGACAATCTTCAATTAAGATAAGGGAAAAACCTGTCAAGGGGGACAGGGTTTTCATTGTTCTCACAGAAAGAATATTGACCCTTGATGTGAGCTGTCTGGTCTATGGACTGGATTCCACATCTGAGGAGTGGAGGCTTACACTAGGTAAAAGGGGCAGGAGGGGGAAACTTTATCATTCAATTACTCTTGAACTACAACGCTCACAGTAATGAAATAATACTCTCTATGGCTCAAATACTATGAAGATTAATTTTATGGCAAGACAGGAGGCTCATATTTGCATATCTAACTTTTACCGATCCTCACAGCAGCAAATGGAAGAGAACTTAAACAAAGTGAGTAACCAATCAGTAGTAACCACAGCCTATAAATAGATGAATCCAATAACACAGCTTCCTCTTCCTTTTGCTGCTCCTCACAGGTCAGTCTATCACTGTGCTTGCAGTCACTGCATTGTGCTTCTTATGTTTGTTTAAATGCTATTTTGATTATCTCAAACCCCCTTACTGGTGTTGGATCTATATTGTTTTGCCTTTCTAGCCGTTACGGCGTTTCTCCTGCTCTAGCACCCTCTGCTTGTAGCCCCGTTTTCGTCGTTCCCTCTGCTGAGTCATTCGGGCTTCAGTACCACCACCTTGTCTTTCGGCCATTGTCTCACGAGATTCAGGCGGCCATCTTGAATCTCGCGTTGGCTTCCCGGATCTCACGAGATTTCGGCAGCCATTTTCTTTTTCCACATTTTTCTTCCGGATTGTTTTACCAGTGCCCCATCCAGCTTAGGTACTGATAATATTAGAGAGCCGCACCTACTATCCCCCCTTTTCTAACCTTTGGCCTTCCACCTGTCGCTTTTCTCCACGGGTGAGCCCAGCAGTACAAACTATACACCTATCTCTGCATTCTTAGCAGGTGAGCCCTGCTTCTTTCATACCTCTTAGCAGGCGAGCCCTGCTTCTTTTAACTTGCTTTCAACTCCTCAAAAAATTTCAAGGGTAAGCCCCCGGCTTTTTCCCTTGCTATACTTACCAGGCACTACTGCCTTAGCCTATTTTCAGGCTGTGACATTCTATATAACATATATATATATAACTAACCTGTCCAGTCTTCCTCAATATGGCTGATTCAGCCCATGTCTCTGCCCCCTCCTCTGATATTCAAGCCTGGATTCAACAAGTCATTAGAGAGGCTCTTGATTCTCTGCCTCCTACATCCTTGGGACCTTTTCCCCCTCTGGCCCCTATAACTCCTCTGCCAGGTTCTGACTCAAAGGGACCTTGGAAAGGTTCCAGCTCCACCACTCAGAAGGGTAAAGGCCCAGCAAAAACTAATAAAATTGATGAACCTTCTACTTCTGTAGTAACCCCTTTGGGGGCTGCCCCTCCTTTGACTGTACCTCTTTCGAGAGATTCCCCTGACTACTCCTCGGCAGAGGAGTCTGACTCTTGCGCAGTTGTGGAGATGGGGCCGGGTGAGCCCCAACCCCGCTCCGACCCTGCTGCTCAATGCTCTGACCCGTCTGAACCTGGTTTATACACCCCAAAGCAAGGTTCTTTTGACCCTCATTTTAGTTGTCACCCCAGGTCTGCTGAATGGACCCCTCCAGACCATACAGCTAGATACCTTCAGGTCTGGATGTGGAAAGCCCTTGATAAGGAGGTCCGTGCTGAATACTCTTGCCCCTCTATCCCGGGGAAGGTTACTGCTATCCTGGAATTTTCTGGTAAATTATATGAATAAAAAAAGGTAAAGACCCGTAGAAGGGCCTGGAAAAAGGGCTTAAGACAGCTCAGGACAAATTACTTGACGTTTCTGGCCCTTTAACTCAATTTTCTCCCTGTCCAATGACACTGCCTTCTCAGGGCTCTGCTCTCGACTCGTTTCTTGTGCAGGATTGGGCACAATGTGTGATTTACCTCCTGGGCAACGCCAATGCTGCGGTCTCCTCGGAGCGTCGCAAGGCGGCACTTCTGCGGATTGATTCACTTCTCTCCGACATGGCCAACAAGGAGCTGGGCCACAAGGCCAACAGCAAACTCTTTGGCGACCCTTTCATTGCCGAACTCCGCAAGCATGCAAGCAATTACACAACTATTAATAAGGTGGAGACATACGTTAAATGAGTGTTTCAAGGCCAAAGTGTTTTTCACCGGGCTGGCAGACAGCAGGGCCATGTCGCCAACCACGGTTACTTTGCTGGCTCCAGACCGCAATACTCCCCCAACCCCTCCGCCCCTTATAATCCCATGTTCCAGACCCCTTTTCCTGTCTCCAGAGGTTTCCCGCATGGTGGAGACAGAGAAGGTCGTGGCTGTTCCAGTTTCTCCCAAGGTAAGCTTTCCCCTCCTACCTTCTTCCAATGTTCCCCTGCCCCCCCCCCGGCACATCTTGCCGCCTTTTCACAGTCTTAGTCCCTCATCACCTCCGACAGTTGGATCCTTCAAACAGTGGAGGGTTTTCTCATAGAGTTCGTTTTACCCCAGTTCAAAACTGCCCCTTCCCACTTAGTCAATCGCGAGACTCGCCGTCTCATCGACCTACAGATATCCCTTCTGAGGGACAAAGGTGCCATTCAACTTGCCCACTCCTCAGGGGGGTTCCTCAACAATATCTTTCTTGTCCGCAAGAAATCTGGAGGTCTCCGCCCTGTCATCTAACTCCGTGCTCTCAACGAATATGTGGTTTACCGCCACTTCAAGATGGAGGGTATCCACCTTCTCAGAGATTTGCTATGCGAAGGAGATTGGTTCACCAGATTGGACCTCCAAGACGCCTACCTCACCGTTCCCATTCACCCAGATTCCAGACCTTTCCGTTGGAAGTCCGAACTTTGGCAGTTCAACTGTCTCCCCTTCGGCCTGAGCTCAGCTCCCTGGTGTTTCACCAAACTGATGAAACCCGTGATGGCCTTCTTTTGTTCTCAGGGTGTTTGTTCAGTAATTTAACTCGACGACATCCTGCTGTTCCATGCCAATCCGGATACTCTCCGCTCCCAGACATCCTGGGTCATTGGATGGCTCCATCACTTGGGCTTCATCGTCAACCACCAGAAGTCTATGACGACCCTGGCACAGTCTGTTCACTTCCTGGGCTTCAAGATTGACTCGGTCTCCTCTCTTCTCAAGCTCCCCCAGACCAAGATAGCGAACATCAAACGTGAAATCAGGAAAGTCTTGCATCTGCAGTTTATCTCCCTGTGACTTCTCACTCGGATCGTGGGCCTTCTCTCCTCATCCATTCAGGTGATCTTTCCCGGCCCCTTTTCTACAGGGCCAGGCAATGCCTGAAGCCCAATACCTTTGGGCTCGTCTCTCTTACGACCAACAGGTTCCCCTTACAGAGGATGTTCGCACGGAACTCTCCTGGTGGCTTCTTCATATGTTGGCGTGGAATGGCATGGCCATTTTCGGCACCACTCCAGACTTCATCTTGGAATCAGATGCCAGTCTCTGGGGTTGGGGAGCCTCCTGTGCTGGATCCACTACCGGCGGTCGTTGGTCCTGCGACGAGCAGTCACTTCACATCAACTGCCTCAAACTTATTGCTGGTTCTTTCGCTGTCCGCAGTTTCTCCAAAGAGCTCTCTCACTGCTCGATCCTTCTGCGTACGGACAACATCTCGGCCGTACTCTACATCAACAAGCTGGGTGGCGCCCGGTCGGAACTCCTCTCCAACCTTACCTGGGATCTCTTTCACTTCTGCCTTCAGAGACACATCTCACTCTCAGCAGAGTACGTTCCAGGGCTGGACAATCTGACAGCGGACTGGTTTTCCAGGTCCTGGAGAGACGCCATCGATTGGATGCTGGACAGGTCGGTCTTCTTCCGTCTCTCGGCCCTTCGTGGCCCCTTCTCTGTGGACATCTTTGCCTTCCGTTGGAATCGTCAAGCCCCGACTTTCTTCAGATGGCTCCCGGATCCGGACTTGATAGATGCGTGCTCCCAGACTTGGCCTCCGATGGAAGCTTATGCCTTCCCCTCTTTCTCCACGATCTCCTGTGTGATCCACCATCTCCGCCGCCAGCGCCTGTCTCTCCTTCTTGTGGCTCCCTTGTGGCCCGCACAACCTTGGTATCACGGTGCCCGTGCTCCCTGTGTTGCTTTCTGTCAGTTTTTGCTATACAATGTTCCCATTGGTTGATCTACGTTTGGCCCGCCAAGTATGGCCTTTATATACTGGGCTCTGGCACCTGTCCGGTGCCCTTTCATGGTGTTCCTGTACCAGTGCCTTCTTGAGCTTCGTGGATTCCAGTGTACCGACTTGGCTTGTTTGAATACTCTGCTTCTTGTCTCCTGCTCCTGTGATTCGACCCGGCCTAGCCTGATGTTCCTGCTCCGTGATCTGACCCGGCTTGTCTGACGTTCTTGCTCCGTGATTTGACCCTGCCTGGCTGACGTTCCTGCTCCGTGATCTGACCCGGCTTGTCTGACGTTCCTGTTCCATGATTTGACCCGGCCTGGCTGACATTCCTGCTCCGTGATCTGACCCGGTTTTCCTGTTCCAGTGTTCGCTGTGTCGCTTGGGCGACATTCTGACTTCCGTTGTGTCTGGGGCCTAGTATCCATTCTGCTACAGCAGTGAGACAGTTGCTGTATCCTCGGGTTAACTCTTGCAGAGCCTCCGTGTTGCCTCCGTTACTGCTACGGCAGTGTGCCATTGGCTGAGCCCTCCGTTAACTCTTGCAGAGCCTCCGTGTTGCCTCCGTTACTGCTACGGCAGTGTGCCCTTGGCTGAACATTCCGTTAAGCTCTTGCAGAGTCTCAGTGTTGCCTCCGTTACTGCTACGGCAGTGTACCATTGGCTGAACTTTCCGTTAAGCTCTTGCAGCATCTCAGTGTTGCCTCCGTTACTGCTAAGGCAGTGTGCCACTTACTGATTCCTCCGTTAAGCTCTCGCAGAGCATCTGTGTGTCACGGTTTGTTTTGACTCACAGACACAGAGTTAAGATAAAAACACAACTTTATTGAAAAGTTTAATAAGACCCCACACAGGTCCTGTACATACACATATGTTACAGACACACGACAGATTCAAGTAGCAAGTATACAATGATACAATAGAAATATAGGCTCTACCGGCCTTGCCAAAATACCGGGTAAGGCAGCCTGGGGACTGGCACAACGAGATGAAGGAGGCTCTACAGGCCTTACCAAAATACCTGGCAAGGCAGCCTAGAAGTAGCACAAGAGGACTGAGGAGGCTCTACCGGCCTTGCCAATATACCGGGTAAGGCAGCCTGGAAACTGGCACAACGAGATGAAGGAGGCTCTACCGGCAGCAAGCAACCGGTTAAAGAGTGGAGCAAACCAGTACCGCATACTGGACAACACGGAGGCCCTACAGGTGCTATAACGGAGGCAGCATTAGCAATCGGTGTAAGTGGGATAACCCAACATATACAGTCAGTGTAAACTCGGAGGCCAGACACCTGGAATCAGCGGTACCACCGTAAGAGGAACCCAGCGGTCAGAATGTCGCCAAGGCCACTGGAGTCTTGAAGAACGCATCCAAATCAGGATCCAGGAACAGGAGCGACAGCCAGGCTGGAACAGGATGACGGAACAGCAATGACAGCCAAACTGGGTCAGGAACGGAAGCAGGAACGACAGCCAAACCGGATCAAGAATGGACGCAGGAACATCAGCCCAACCAGATCAGCAAACAGGAACAACTCTGGAGTGTATACTGGTTCTCTGGGTAGGTAACTGACGCTGGAACAGTAGAGGAAACAAGCAGGCCCCAGCAGACACAGGAATCCATATGCAGGCGATCACTGACATACAGACACCACGTAAGGGCAGTGAAAGGGTGCAGGAACCCAGTCTATAAAGGCAATACTGGGCGGACTAATCACAGGCAACCAATGGAGCGCCCCCACAGCTAACTGACAGAAAAAGCCAGAAATCACAGGCACCGTGATACTGTGTTGCCTCCGTGACTGCTACAGCAGTGTATCTTAGTCTTAGTTACTGCTCTGGCGGATTACAAGTGCTCTGGTCTCCATTATTGCACTGCAGTCTCCTACATGCGCTATTCTACCATACTGGGCGTTACAGAGAGAACTCACCACAGACTTCTCTGCACAGAGACTGATTACACCTATTGGAGAACTTTAACCCATGTGAACTGTCGCTTTGGGTATTCACCCTTTCCTGCCTGACCTGTGTCAGTATAAGTCCACTCTGAACTTTCTAGTTATACTGGACCTGCGTAGGCGTATGCACAAATAACCTGTCTTGTGTCTGTATTATTCTGCTGTAGTACTACAGGGCCTGTGAAGGTTATCTTATTATTTATGACTTCAATAAAACTGTGTTTTATCCTAAACTACTGTGTCTGAGTGTTGAACAAACTGTTCCACTTGGTTTCCGGATCTCCTGGAGATGTCCTGCGACCTCCCTCTCCTTCTACCCTGGTGTCCCCTTCTCCTTCAGGATCCAGGGGGTTCCTCGTAGCCCCCTTGTTCTCGATCACCTTCTCGCTCTGGTTGCGTGGTCGATTTCCGTGGTTCCTGGGAGTAGTCTGTCCTTTCGCAGTCGGCTTCAGACCTTCTCCAAGATTCATGGGCCTCTGGTACCAGACGTGCCTACCTCAGTGCTTGGAACACCTGGTGTAGGTGATCCTTCTCAGGCCCTGTGACGGATATCCTTAACTTTCTCTCTGCTCTTTTTTCAGAGGGCAAGGCTTACCGTACAGTGAATGTTTTCCGTTCTGCTATTTTGCCAGCTCATGTTCCGCTGGCTGGTGTCCCTGTTGGCAGGGATCCACTTATTTGCTGGTTGCTACACGACATGCGTCTTTCTCGGCCCCCTATTCCTCTGTATTCTCACTTTTGGAATGTCTCCTTGGTTTTGGACCTGTTTAAGTCTTGGTCCGACAACTCTGACCTTTCTCTCCATCACCTTTCGGCTAAACTTACCATGTTATTGTGTTTGGTGTCATTCCGCAGGGTTTCGGACGTCCAGGCTCTGGATTTTGATGCTCTCTCCTTCTCTCTGGACGGCGTTACTTTCCGAATCTCCCATCGGACCAAATCTTCCTCCTTTTCTATCTCTTACCCCTTTTTACCTTTGGAGCCTCTTTTATGTGTTTTTCGTTCTCTTTGGACGTATCTCTCTCGTACTTCTCCTCATCGGTCTCGAGTTCACTCTCAATTACTTATTTCCTATTCTTCCCCCTTTCATCCGGCCTCTTCTCCCACTCTCTCTAGGTGGGTCCACTGGGTTCTTTCTTTGGCAGGTGTTGATTCTGCTTTTGGTGCCCATTCCGTGAGGGGTGCCGCGGCTTCTCAGGTCTTTCGATGCCGGTAGCTCTCTTTAGGACATCATGCGCTCGGCAGATTGGTCCTGGGAACTGACTTTTCACCAATTTTATTGTCATCCAGTCTCCATCAGCGGCTTCTTTAGTGGCGTAGTGTTAAAACTGCAAATATGAGCCTCCTATCTTGCCATAAAATTGAGGATTATTCTAGCTTGTGACCAAATAATCTGAATTTTATCAAAGACAGGAGGCGAGTATTTTCCCGCCCATTGTTTCAACCCTACCCTTCTCTCTTTGTCTACCTAGGTATTCTGTTCTTATCATATTTATTCTATGCTCACATTTTATGTTGCCTTTTGGTAGTTTGCTATGCCTGTTCATGCCTTTGCTGTGTTTGTAATTGGTGGATTCCTGGCTTATATAGCAAGGAGTGAGAGAGCTCTGTAAGTTCATCAGTGCCGTGTGCCCTGAAAGACTGAGATTGGATGCTTGCTGGAATAATAGCATAAGAATATTGTGTGGTGTGGTAAGGGAGAGGTTAAAAACAAATCTCTCTGAGTTTTGTTTTCCCTCTTTGCTGTGATAAATAATTGAAGTCTGGTGTGGTGGGAGTGACTAATTGCTGTGTTTGTAATTGGTGGATTCCTGGCTTAAATAGCAGATACATAGTAAATACTTGAACGTGTGAATCTTGCCTCAGTGTGTAAGTGCAGAAGTGTGGGAATTTAAAACAGGGGGAATTCAAAGACAGGGGATTACACAGGGGAACACATTTATCAAACTTATTGTGCAGCTATTTTTGCCTGCCTGCCTTTTTAGCTTGTGGTAACTGGCACATATGAGTGGTAGCATGATTGTCCATTTAACTCAGTGCACAAACTGCCATATGTTTGCACACCTGGAACAACCGTTCCAGGGTGCATACCTCTGTGGCAGATGTGAGCAAGTGGTCTCTCTGGAAGCTCGTATTAGAGATCTGGAGGGGCAGGTTGCAACATTGAGAAAGACCGACAATCTTGAGAGGGTTCTGCTGACTGAGCAGCAGGAATCGGTGGTAGGTAGTTCTGGGAGTGGAGACTGCACAAAGAAACAGCAGGTAGACAGATGGGTTACAGTTAGACATAGCAAGGGGGGTGGACAGAGAAATAGGGAGGACACTCCTGTGTTTACTAATCCTAACAGATTTGCTACATTAAGTAATGATGTTGGGGATGCTGACTCAGGAATGTCTTTGCTGGAGAGGACTGTTCTCTCTAACAGCCGAGTGAACAGCCCCTCTAGCACGGATGGGATCCAGGACTCAGGCAGACCTAGACAGATGGTGGTGGTAGGGGATTCTATTATTAGGAAGACAGACAGGGTAATCTGTCGCCAAGATCGCCACAATTTTACAGTTTGCTGTCTCCCGGGAGCTCGGGTTCGACATGTGGCTGATCGGGTTGATAGATTGTTGGGAGGGGCTGGGCATGACCCGGCTGTCATGGTACATGTTGGTACTAATGACAAAGTCAGTGGAAAATGGAGGTCCGTTAAGAAGGATTTCAGGGACCTAGGATATAAGCTTAAGCAGAGGACCTCTAAGGTAGTACTTTCTGAAATTCTACCTGTGCCACGCACTACATTAGAAAGGCAACGCGAGATTAGGGAGTTAAATGCGTGGATAAAGACTTGGTGTAAGCAGGAGGGGTTTGGGTTCCTAGAGCACTGGTCAGTCTTTTCCCTTGGGAGCAATCTTTATAGTAGTGATGGATTGCACCTTAGTGTAAGGGGGGCCACGGTGCTGGGTGATAGGATGGTTAGAAGGCTGGAGGAGACTTTAAACTAGAAAGGCGGGGGAGGGAGCTGCAACACAGGCTGGGGAAGATAGTATAATTGAGGGAATGGGATTAGAGAAGGGTCATGGGGGTGGAGAGGGGGAATGGGCTAGTTCATCTAATAGGGAGTTGCCATTGTTACAGCCTGATAAAAGACAAATACATCGGAAAAAGAACGAAATCTTAAAGAATGGCAAAAAGATAAAATGTATGCATGCAAATGCTCTCAGTCTGGCTGGTAAGATGGGGGAACTAGAAATGATTGCAGTACATGAGCAGTATGATCTGATTGGAGTGTCTGAAACCTGGTTAGATGATACGTATGACTTGACAGTCAATCTAGAGGGTTATTCACTTTTTAGGAGGGACAGGGTTAATAAAAGGGGACATATATGCCTATATGTAAAGCAGGCCTTAAAACCTAGTTTAAGGGAAGATATAAATGAAGGGTCCAATGAAAAGGTAGAGGCCTTGTGGGTTGAAATAGACACTGGGGGCACACATTCCCATTGGGGAATAAGCACAAGAGAAGTAAAGCAAAACCAATGTGGATTAATAATGTGGTTAGTAGGGAAATGAGAAATAAAAAGCAGGCTTTTAAGGTGTTTAAGTCAAATGGGTCAGATGCATCATTTAAAAAATATAAAGAATGTAATAAAATCTGCAAACAAGCAATTAAGCTAGCTAAAAATAGAAAATGAGCGAAACATTGCAAATGAGAGCAAGAAAAACCCTAAACAATTCTACAAGTATATTAACAACAAAAAAGTTAAGGTTGATATTGGTCCTCTTAGGACTGAAACAGGTGAATTGATTAGTGAGGATAAAGCTATGGCTGACACCTTAAATACGTTCTTTGCTTCAGTATATACAAAGGAAGCAGAAATGACAAGCTGTGGGCAAACAGACAAAACCATGGAATTTCCTCCAAAATCTACATGGCTTACTGAGGACAAGGTCCAAAAGAGACTGGAAAGGGTTATAGTGAATAAAGCGCCTGGACCGGACGGTATACACCCAAGGGTACTTAAGGAACTTAGTTCAGTAATAGCAAAACCATTATACTTAATATTTATTGATTCGCTTTCATCAGGCATAGTGCCCTGTGATTGGAGGAAAGCTGATGTAGTTCCATTGTTTAAAAAGGGAGCAAGATCCAAACCAGGAAATTATAGACCTGTGAGCTTGACTTCCATAGTGGGTAAGATACTAGAAGGGTTATTAACTGACAGTATTCAGAACTATGTGAAGACAAACAATATCATTCATGAAGAACAGATCATGTCAGACTAATTTACTTGCATTTTATGAAAGAGTGAGTAGTAATTTGGACAGGGGAAATGCTGTTGATGTAGTCTACTTGGATTTTGCAAAAGCCTTTGACACAGTGCCTCACAACAGGTTACTGCATAAATTAAAAGGCTTCGGTTTGGGTGGTGTTATCTGTACATGGATTGAGAACTGGTTAAATGATAGATGGCAGAGAGTTGTTGTAAATGGAACTTTTTCAAATTGGTCTAGGGTTATAAGTGGGGTGCCGCAGGGTTCAGTCCTGGGCCCAATGCTTTTCAATTTGTTTATTAATGATCTAGAAGTGGGAATTGAAAGTAGCATCTCAATCTTTGCTGATGACACTAAGCTATGTAAGGAAATACATACAGAGCTCAATGTTTTTTGCCTACAGAAGGATTTACATAAACTAAGTGAATGGGCAGAAAAGTGGCAGATGTCATTTAATGTAGATAAATGTAAGGTTATGCATTTGGGTTGTAGAAACAAACTTGCTACATATACTCTAAATGGGAAACAACTTGGGAAATCCTCATTAGAGAAAGATTTAGGTGTACTGATAGACAATAGTCTTCACAGCAGTGTGCAGAGTCACTCAGCTGCTGCAAGAGCAAATAGAGTACTAGCCTGCATAAAAAGAGGTGTAGAAGCAAGGGATGCTAATATTATCCTACCTCTGTATAAATCCTTGGTTAGGCCTCATCTAGAATATGGAGTACAATTTTGGGTGCCTGTTCTAAAAAAAGACATTACTGAATTGGAAAAGGTGCAGAGACGTGCAACAAAACTGATAAAGGGATTGGAGGATCTGAGTTACAAAGAGAGACTAGCCAAACTGGGTTTGTTTACATTAGAAAAGAGACGTCTAAGGGGTGATATGATTACCATTTACAAATACATTCAAGGTCAATACAAAGAACTATCCAATTAATTATTTATGCAAAGCGCTGAGCTAAGAACAAGAGGTCATCCATTAAGACTTGAGGAAAGGCGCTTTCGACTAAAACACAGGCAGGGATTCTTTACAGTAAGGGCAGTAAGGCTATGGAATTCTTTGCCTCGGGGTGTTGTGCTTGCAGATAATGTAACTGCATTCAAAAAAGCAATGGATGCCTATCTAGCACAGAACAATTGACAGTTATGACAGATGGCTTCAAAGCAAATAGGATATTGAGCCGGGGAACTATTTGAAACACACACACACACACACACACACACCTACACTGGATATTGCTCCAGAGGGCTTTTTTGTTGCCTTCCTCTGGATCAACAGGGGTGTTATTGGCATGGGCTGGACTTGATGGACGCATGTCTTTTTTCAGCCTTATCTACTATGTTACTATCTACTATGTTCTGTTCTCCTTGTGACTGACTGCTTGTCTTATGCATGGTGTCTACCAAATCCTGTCATGGGTTTTCTCTCTTTTTCTCTTCCAGCCTGATATTATCTCGACATCATCTGACTCTTTGTCTGCGTGCCGTTGTTCCTTTGGAGTCCTGATTCTCTGACTGTTGCTTGGGTTCCAGTTCTGAAGAGTTTGTGTTCTTCCTGGTTCCGGTGTTGGCTCTTTTCTATGTTCATTTTACAAAAGGAAGAGGAAGCTGTGTTAAAGGACTCATCTATTTATAGGCTGTGGTTACTACTGATTGGTTACTCACTTTGTTTAAGTTCTCTTCCATTTGCTGCTGTGAGGAGTAAGATATGCAAATACTCTCCTCCTGTCTTCAATAATATTCAGATTATTTGGTCACAAGCTAGAATAATCGTCAATTAGAGCTGCTGCTTTTTGTGAAACATTACTATTACTTTAATATTCATGTATCACTGGTAATGGTGGTTAACCCTTTGAGTGCCAGAGGGGTATGCAAAGCATTGCAAAGCAATGTGTTGCGTACCCCTCTGGCACTCAAAGGGTTAAATGGGTTAGCCTTTAAATGAGCAGTACATTTTTTTATGTAAAAAACATATATTGTAGGGCATTTCCTTCTGATTAACATAAGTGTACTCCCACTGCTGATAGATGCATATTTCCAGAGTTATTAAAGTTTAAACCCTTGTTTATTTACATTAGCAGTGCCCTCTAGTGGTCAAATTTCAATTAGTTTTCTGTTAAATTCTAATGGAGAGGAAAGCCACTTGACTTACAGTTCTCCCTAGAATGTGATAGAAACTGCTGAGTAATTTCCTGTCAGCTAGAACTTCCAGGAAGTAAATGTACAGTAAATTCACTTCCTGATTATTTGAACTTTTGTAACTTCTGAATAAAACAACTTACAGCAATAGAAGTGACCTTGTTTTAATCAGCAGGAAAAGCTCTATAACATATACATTTTCATAAAAAAAAGTTTACTGCTCTTTTAAAGAGTATCTATCACCTCTATAAAAGTTAGACTTATTATATAGAATATATATAGATAATGCTGAAGATGTTATTGATTTAAAAAAAAACACGCTATTTGGGTTAAAACAGTAGCATTCGGGCAGTCTCTACTGCGCATGACTGCATCACGTAAGTGAGGAGACACAAGACTGCATCACATGGAGCAGTGAGGTAGCGGCCTCTTAACATTACCCCGAACCTTGGTCCGTGTACACAGGCTTTTACACTAGTAGTAATATAATTCACAAACATCACATATAACACTGACATAAATTAGTTCTTTTATGACATCATCACCTTATGCACCAGTTCCTTTTTTCTTCTTCTTTTTTCCTTTCTTTTTTTTGTTCCCTTTTCCTTTTATATATAGTGATTTTGAAACATACACATTACACCATATCATTTAGATAGGTGTATACATTATGAACCTTTATATTCAGGTCATTATTCCGGACAGTGAGAGAAATAATTGTGTAGGTAAGTTTGTGGTTTTTGTTCCCTGATCGGCAACGTCTACTTCTTCTATTGATCTGTGTAATGTACTTATTATTTTTTCACAATATACATTTTTCATACTAAATTTTTATGCTTCAGGTAAAACTAGATAACTATCTGGCTTAAAGGGATAGTAATGTCCCACAAAATATTTTTCAAATTGTAGTCCTTAAAAAGCTGAACACAGCACAAAAAACAATATCTCTCAAACCACTATGGTTTGAGAGATAAATGCATTTAAAGTTCGTGATTTCCTGCTGTCAGCTGTAAAGCTGTCAGCAGGAGATCCGTGTCAGCCGACGGAGGCACTGCAGCAGAGCCTCAATCACGTTATTTACAATGAATTACTTCATTAGAATGGTCCCCGATTGTTCATCATTTCTTTTGTGGATTTGGGCCTATGTACAAAAAACTTTGATACTAACTTCTGAAATACCTGTAACATTTTAACATGTGCAAATCTCATGCACCCCCCCCCCAACACACACACACACACACTTTTTATTTAAATAAATTCAACCCTTGGAACAAATAGTTTTGTTATTAATTTATTTGCATTTTACTTGTTTTGCAACATACATTATTTGGAAGGAACATATTCATTATACATCCTTTTCTTTGCCGCTAGACCAAACAATATAATAAATAGTACGGAACATATTCATTATACATCCTTTTCTTTGCCGCTAGACCAAACAATATAATAAATAGTACGGTAGACTATGCTGTTCACACCAGTTCATTGAATTAGCCTTACCCAAACGTCTGACCATGACAGCTTTTTGACATTACAAAGTTATGTTGCATAGCGATTCTGAAATTTGGTTCTGAAACAAAATCTTGCACTCCCCCTGCAAGTGCCTCACACTCCTGGTGGTCATGAACTCCTGTATGGAAATCACTGATACAGAATGTCCAATGATGCAGTCCTAAAAAAATAGTGCCCAAGCTCACTCCTTATTAAACTCTTCAATACCATATATCTCCATACAAATACACTGCCCCTCCCAATCTACAAATCCACATACAAACACCGTCTGCAAGTTAAAGGATTCTTGCCAATACCCATAGTTTTTTTTTTAATATGTGCCCTACGGCAGAGTTTCACAAACACAGACTTCAACCACCTCTTACAGTGCAGATTTTAAAGGATATACACAAACACATTTATTTATTTATATATATATATATATATATATATATATATATATATATATATATCAGGGCTTAAAATTTGCAGTCCTTTGCTACTAGCCAGACCTGAAAAGTTACTCGCCACTGCAAGCCATAACATACCCACCAGGGCTGAATTTCTACTCGCCAGGGCTAAATTTTCACTCGCCATTAGCTAGTGGCGAGTGGAAATTTTGAGCCCTGTATATATATATATATATATATATACATACATACACACCAGTGTGTATATATATATATATATATATATATATATATATATACATACACATACATACATATAGGTGCGTAAGCAATTCCCAGCCAATAGGAGACTGTCAATCTATTTTGAACCGAGACATATAAATGCCAGTCTCGGTTCAAAATTTTGGCAGAATGACCAAGGCAACGGCCCAAGAGGACAGAAGAGGAAGTGTATGCCGGTCCACATGCCTTCCGCCACCAGTGGAGGAGGTGGAGGCAAGGGGGTAAGAAATTAGAAACTTTTACAACATACTGACACAGAAGGAGGATTTTTGCACATTAAAAAAACATGGCATATTAACATATTTATTACCGTAAAATCTCAGCTATAATACGCACCTGTGTATAATACGCAGGTGTATATTATACCCAAGATTTCAGGGGAAAACAAGATTGCCTATGTATAATACACACCCTTGTTTTCCCCTCCCTCAACTGGCACTATCCAATGCTAAAATACCACTTACTTTATTCAAAATTCAAGTCCCCACAGTTCCAAGATTATCAGGCAACATATAAACGATGTCAATCTTCCCCTGTGGGCAGCATGCTTCCATTCGCTGCCCGCTTCCTTCCGGCTATGGTACTGCCCTGTGAGGACCATTGGCTGGAGCCGGTAGGTCCTGAAAGCCAATTGAAGGAAGCAGGAGGTGAATGGAAGCATGTCATCCGCAGAGGAAGATTGACATCGTTTATATGTTGCCTGATAATCTTGAAAATGCGGGGACTTGACTTTTGACGTATGTGGTATTTTACCATAGGATAGAGCTGGGGGAGGGAAGGGTTCTGGCAGGCTTCATTTTTTTTTTTTTTTTAAATAAAAAACTCTCTGGTATAATACCCACCACCCACTTCACATAGGGTGAAGTGGGGTAAAACTGTGCATATTATACTCAAGATTTTACGGTACATACAAGATGCCACAAATAGTAACCCTTTAGCCAGAGGGCTGCCCCTCTTGTGCTCAAAGGGTTAACAGTAGCATCTTGGGGGGAGTATTTTATTTATTTGAAATGACAAAACACTATTTTTTTATTATTATTATTTTCAGAGAAGAAAGAAGATCAGAAGAAGAAGAAAAGAAGAAGCCGGCCACAACCCCACTGGACATCAGGATTTCTGGTAAGTTTTTAACTATCAGGACATGTGTGAACTGTTTGTGGATTAACCCTATGAGTGCCAATGGGGTATGCAACGCTGTATAATGCTTTGCATACCCCACTGGCACTCATAGTGTTAATCTTTTTCTATTTTTCAAACACAAGTATGTGTTGGAAACCAGTTTTCCAACACATACCGGTGGTTTTGACCATCTGTTTTGGGCTCTGCTCCTGCCTTCTCATAGCACAGAATATGCGCCATGAAAAGTGCATCCTAAACATGTGGTGAAGCCACCACATGGAATAGGATAGCAAAGGCGACTATTTTTAGTTAATGTTCAATGGATGAAATGTTCTTACTCAATGAACATTCTTGTGTGGTTTTTGGTGATGACAGCACAGTTTATAGAATAGCAAAATATGCTGTCAAAACCATTACCTCCTGTTTTAGAAACAGCAGGGCTAACAGCATTGAGCCCTTAAACCCTTGAATGCAACCCATTGCTTAGAAATGAATTGGAGTCTTCTCTATCATTCTAGAGAATACAAGCCCACTTAAACCAATAGGAATTTGTATTTGTTACCTATGATATAATTGGTTTATACATAAGACCCTTTTAAAATGTATTTGCTTAATTATATTTTCCTATATAACTGACATGTTTGACTCACACTGTACCATTTTATCAACATTTGAAAATATAGAATCTGCATAAACCAGTGTAGGCAACTTTTAACTAGGCAGCTGTTGGGGACTACAACTTCCATTGGCTGGCTGGGGATGATGGAAGTTGTAGTCTCCAATAACTACAGAGCCAAAGGTTGCCTACCCATGGCACAAACCATTCAAAACAACTTATGTGGCACTCAGACTGAAGTTCATATATATTGTGAGTCACAATCAATGTCCTAGAGAAGAAAAAACAGCAGTAAGAGGCTTGAGCAGATTATTAAAATAAAGTCTCTTAAGTAAGGATCATCTGTGTAATTCATTGACACATGACAACTTACTATGCTGGTCACCTCCCATATTGGTCTGATGCTGGCATGACAATATTTAAAAAAAAAATTAAGGTGTGTTATTTGATGAAAATATATATTAAATTATGAAATCAAATCTGTTGTTTTATTCTCATTGCAACAGTTCAGGCATAGCTGATGATGGTGGGAATTATCAACAACAGCTGTAGAGTCACGTTGCCAATTTCTATTGCATTTTAGGGAGGTCTCCATTGCATTACTTTCCAATGAGATGAAGCCCTCTCAATGGAAATGTTATGAACACTTTTCACCCTACAATGTAGTTTTGTAGGTTTGTTCCAGATTTACACACCTTTAACTGTCAGGTGATTATACCAGTATATTCTGTTATGTAGCATACTCCACAAGATGCCCAAATTTGAGCTGAGACTGTGACTGAATACCTTGCTCTATCCCTTAACAAATAATAACATAACATGTGTACAGGTTGTGTTTACTAGAAGACAATATACCCTGCCCTGGAGTTAGAAGAAGACTGTTATCCTTCATTATAATGTGACTGCTCTTCAATAACTGTATATACAGTACTGCTACTCCTGCCAAACTTGACCACAAATATGTACAGTAAAGATGTATAAAGGCCTGGTTAACTAAATGTATAACTGATGCAAAATGTATTAAGGGTTTTTTATTACTATTATTATTTTGCTTTCTCTTTCATTTTTGGTTTATTTTTCACTACTAAAGTACTTTGATACATTATTTAATGGTATTTAAATGATGTAAATCCCCAAGCAGATACTAGCAGTATGCCTTAGTAGTCTATCTGCATTAAAGAAAAAACAATACCCTGCTTGCAGAAAATGTATTCCTTGCAGTAGGTCTGTGACGCAGTAATAGAACAGCAGTGCGTCATGAGGCTTTAACTGACCCATCATGCAGAATTTAAAATTGATTTGGAAGGGTGGGGCAGAAGTTGCCCAGCTAATGTTTTCTTTGCAACTGGAGCCAGTAACAAACATCTGACAGAAAAATTAACACAATAACCTTATAGTGAGTGCTGCGGGGGTCCAAAGCATCGAAAAACACTCAAAAGGTTAAACAAATCACAATTTACTCCCTTCCCCCATAGATAAATGAACTCATTCCAGGACATAAGGACCTGCAATGCAGACTTATTTGAGTCCACATCTCTGCAAAGCTTTACTGGTCCCGTATCTAAGAGAAGGGAATAACTATTTTCAGTGCAAAGTGGATTAATTTGCAATTTGTTGTACATTCCATCTGATCCTTAGAGGGTTAAATATAAATAACCTGCTACGTTATGTTCCTTATACATTTTTCAAGAAAAATCTTTATACCAAACACATTAAGTATTAACCCATCAACATTCAACAGTGAACCTAACTGGCTCTGATTCAGAAAATCATTCACTCTGCTGCTGCATTAGAGCACTGCATAGATGCTAAGTTGTGTAGGCATTAACTGTCAGCATAGTTGTGGACAGAAAGACTAACAACTTCTGCAATGCATACAAACCACCCTTTATACTGCCATGAGAAGAACTTTCAGAATGTTTTTGTAACTGATTTTACATTGACGTGACCCACTTAAAAATAGTATGAAAATATCTAAAAACTGTAATTGAAGGTTTATTCATTAACCCTTTGAGTTCCAGAGGGGTATGCCATGCATTGCAAAGAAATGTGTGGTGTACCCCTCTGGCAATCAAAGTGTTAATTTTGATTTTATATATTTATATTATATATCAATGTAGATACATCTTTATCTTTTATATCAATGTACATGCTTGCTATGTGTGTATTCGGAAGATACAATTGGCCTTATGTATATAAATGCTAAGTGATGTAGTTAAGGACAAACCAGCTGCACCAAACGAGAGATATAAAAAAATAAATTTATTTAAAATAGATTGTAAAACCCTTGAGTGCTAGACCTCTCTAGCATTCAAGAGGTTAAAAAGTCCCATTCAAATCCCTATTCTGCAATTGGGTTTCCCCTGAATTGAACCACTTTGTTTATGAATAAAGTCAACTGGGCCTTACTATAAAGAAAATGGATTTATCTAGGGTCAAACCAGCAGAACCATTAAGGAAACATTCGTTTACACGGAGCTTTTAATCCCTGCATGCTAGAGAACTCCAGTGAGTTGTAGACCTCTCTGGCATGCAAAGGATTAAACGGTTCAATTCGAAACAATTGGGATTTGGGATATTTGTATTTGTTCCCTATGCTGCAGCTGGTTTGCCCCAGAATTACACCATGTTGATTTTTGACATAAGGCGTACTGCCATTAGCTATAAGTATGCTGCAGAGATTATAGCTGACCCACATCACAATTGGATAGGTACCAACTCACGCAGTTACACATATAAATGCCCTTACCTGCCTGTCCTGCGCCCCCCACACACATACAAATGCAGAAGTGTAAATAGTTATATATAAACGTGTTTCACTAAAAACAAGTATGCCCAAATGTCTTGCTTGTTCTGACAGCTGCAGATCAGTTACGGGCAAACTGTGGCTCTAATGGTGTTGCTAGAGTAAACCTCATCCACCTCAGCTGTATTCAGACAACAGCTGGAGAACTACAGGTTGTCCACCCCTGATCTACAGATACCTGCAATAGAGACAAGAACCTCTCACCGAGTTCCAGGTGATTCCTCACAGCCTGCAGCTGGCTCTCAGAACCGATATCTCCTATGACAATAAGCAAGTAGTGTCTCCGTGGGTCCCACTTCGCAGCACTGGTAGAGCGCCGCTCTCCATGGTGCTGAACCTCTTGCGCCGGCCTTGCGCTGGTCTCCATGGCAACGCCGAGGCCCTTCGCAAAGCCCGCCTCGGTCTCCATGGAAACGTTCGCGAGGCTGAAGACAGAGGGGAGTGCGCCCCTGCTCTTAAGAGAAAAGCTAGGAAGCGGCGATTGGCCAAGGAAGCCTCACGAGGGGACGTCACTGGATATTGGGTGGAGAAATGGGAAAAGAGGGTGGTGCCGTAGCCGTTGATTGGATACGAGTCAAGGGTTTGACAATCGCACACACGTGTTATTGCCATTATAACACATCACCTGCCAAAAGTGTCCTAAAGAAGAAAAATTATCACTTATTCTTTGTAACCAATTTTCCTTTTCATGTTAGTGTTAAAACTGCGGACATTTGCGCCAAATAAATCTTTCCACAGTGACATATTTGACAACGTGCAGTTGTCTCTTGTTTCCATTTATTATGGATGCATGAACTTGCAGGGCTTTGCTTGTGAGAATGCTAACATGAACAAAATTAAATCAATAAATTGAGCACAATGTATGATGAAAACACGCAATTACATGTTCAGTGTACGTAGTGCATCAGGATGTGCTACAAGCTGAGCAAAACAATAATTTTGCTACTAGCGCAGCATGCTCAGAGGATGCCCTGACATTCTAGGGATGGCACTTATTGAGCTGCTGCACTAACTTTTCATGTCACTTTGGTGAAAAAATAAGTGTTTTGAAAGCAATTGTCTGAAGGTCATAGTTTTCCATTAACATGCCTACATAAACACGTTTATTTCATAGGGTTCTTCTTGAACTACAATTTCCAGGGGGTAAGCTGGTTTATTTGTCTCACCACCATTGCATCAGACTGCAGTACTGATTTATGTTGAATGGAATAAATTAACTGTACTATGAGGGACACATACAAAATTTCCAACAATTTAAATGGTGCTTTTATTCCACTGAATTTTAGCAGGGTCTCCAAATCATTGTGGATCAATGTACTGGAGATGTCTCTAGGATTCTAGGTGTTACAATCCCAATTTAAATCAATAGAGATGTCAATTTGTCCACTATGGTGCAGTCAATTTGTTATAGAATAGAGATGAGCCAAAACATTAGATTCAGAATAGAAAAGTGTGGAAATGGCACATAAAAACAGAAACATAGAATCTAACAGCCAATACGAACAGTGCGGCCCATCTAGTCTACCCATTTTTCCTACTGTAAAACCCTCAAACCTTATTTGGTCCTCAATTGTATCTTAGGATCAGAACAGCCTTATGCCTGTCTCATGCATGCTTACATTCCGTCACTGTATTAACCTCTACCACTTCTGCACTCAGTGCAGTAAAACTGTCTTATATTAAATCTAAGCCTCTGTCTATCTAATTTTAGATTATGACCTCTTCTCCTACCATTTCTACTCCTTTGAAATGTTCCTGTACTTTGTTGACTCCTTTATGTATTTGAATGATTCTATCATACTCCCCTTTCTCTTCTCTCCTCCAAGCTACACATGTTCAGATCCTTTGGTCTTTCCTGATCATTTTTTATCCTGTAAACCATTCACCACTTTGTGATTTTTGCAGAAATTCCCAAGAAATTGCGGATTTCTGAATCACATACACTGAGTTCCTTAAGGCCTTGTCCAACTGCATTGGTAGCCAGAGAACCACATCTCCTGAACTCTGAGTCTCAGCCTTGTTGTTCCACTGCACTGGTAGCCATAGAACTACAAACACAGAGTCTAAATCCCAGCAGGTTGTTTTGGGCATAGGTGGAAGCTGTCAAAGTTCTCACGGGAAGTTTTTTGGGGTTAGAAAAAATGCTATGTGTTGTCTATGTGTGGGAATTGTTCCAGAAAAAGTGGCAAATTACAGGAGTATGTGAAAATTCCCACAAATAAAAAAAGGACTTTTCAACCATCCCTAAGTCCTATTTAACTGTTTTAGTACCGGGGGGTACGTAAATCAATGCATTGCAAACCCTTCTGGCACTCAAAGGGTTAATATATCAGTCTCAGGAAGCTCTTAAGTATGATTATAACTGTCTACATGCAATTGTGAGCCACAAGGGTCAAACTGGAAGTCTGTACTTTGTATTACCTATCTGATAGAGTAAGTATAGGGTTAAAAGCTTTCACATTATTAATATAATATTTACTCCTCTTCCAATAAGAACTAAAATACTCTGAATCGAAGAAGAAATTCAGCAGTCTATGGGCCACATTCTATAAGCTTAATAGATGTAGTTCTGAAGCAAACCAACTACACGGCAGAGGACAAATTAAAATTCCATTAATTCCCATTAATTTAAAATAGAGTTTTAATGCCTTGACTGCAAAATATGTCTCCCAGCATTCAAGGGGTTAAAAGTCCATTTATGAAAGTAGCACATTTTATCCTTGTTTAATGCAATAAGCAATGTGTATTACTTTTCAGGAATTTACCTGTTATTTTGTCCCTTTAAAATTGTTTGGGCAGTGAGGGGAGTTTTCAATTAAAGGAGCAGTAAACTTGTAAAAGAAAAAAAATAAATCATAAGGCTTTTCGTGTTGAGTAAAGCAAAGGTGATCACACTACTGGGAGTTACATTTTTCCTGTTCACATTAATTTCCACACTCCTATTGGCTGAGATTTGCCCCGCAGTAACCTCACCTCCCAGCCAATCAGCATCTAGCTGGAATGGTTATGGATGCATGTGGCATCACCCCTCCAGCTAGCCAATCACTGGCTAGCTGGAGGGGTGACATTACTCATATCTGTTACCCCTCCAGATATTTTCTGATTGGCTGGGAGGTGAGGTTACTGAAGGACATATTCTGTGCCTGCATAACCTCACTTTCCAGCCAATGAGAGAGTGGGAACTAATTTGAACAGGGATGGCCAATTCCTGTTGAATTTTTTCTCATTCTGGATCTTGCAATTAACCCCTTGAGCAACAGAGGGGTACACAACACATTGAACAGAAATGTGTTGTTGCCTCTCTGGCACTTAAAGGGTTAAGGTTTAAGGGCTTTTTTTTTGCTTGTTTGTTTTTTACTTGGAAGTGCCAGAGACGGTGACAGAAGGGGTTTAATTTTTAATGATTTTTTTTTTTTTTTTTAATAAATCAAATTTTGTTGGGTTTATTGGCATAAGGAAAACATCAAAAGAAAAAAAGTGGGGGGAGAGGTACAGAAGGCAAGAAAGAGGGGGAAAGGGGGTGGGGGACAGAGGAAAATACAGATTATTTAATTTTTTATGCAAAATGCAGGAGGCCCAGGGTGTAGAAGACACCAGTGAACCTCCGACGTAAAGGAAAGTGTAATGTATGTTATGGATGGTGTAAGCGTGTGAGCAAGGGTGTGAATGAACAAAAAAACAAATGGATTTGAGCAAAAGAGTTGAATGTGCTGTTTGTCTTTCTAGAATTGCATGTCCATTGCCATTTGTTTCCCGTTTCTATCCAAATGTCACGAACATGCTTCTCCCTAAATTTTTCATTCGTTCCGGAAAAAAAAAAGAAATACACAAGTCTAATATTTAGGTTACTTATTTGTTTCAAACTAACATTCTATATAATAAAAGGACAGAAAGTTTGTCATGATGCAGTCATGCGCAGTAGATACTGCCTGCGTACGGCCAGTCTCTACTGTGCATTATTGCATCGCGTGAGTGAGGCAGTGCAATCGCGTGGAGCAGTGGGGTAACGGCAGTACTCAGAGCAGATCCAGATAATGTTAACCCTTTGAGTGCCAGAGGGGTACGCAAGATATTGTTTTGTAATGCGTTGCGTACCCCTCTGGCACTAAAAGGGTTAAGAGGCCGGTCCTGCTTTGCATACTGCCATTACCTCACTGCTCCATGGCCCGTGCACATGGGCTTTTACACTAGTTTAGATATATTTTGCTTTATTTATTGTAATTTTATGCAAATTTCCCTGTACTTCCTGGCAGACCAGGCTGTGCCAGCCATTAATGTATATACTAACAAATAAATAAATACATATAAATACCTCTTAATCTATAATCTTAACCCCTTAATGACTGCCCGATCCTGCACGTGGGAAGCTGTTAAGGGAGCTTTTTTCCTCAATGGATTCTGGGATGGCAGAGCAGCGTACAGCCACACTGCCATCCCAGAATTCCATGACATGCCAGGACAGTCACCGTTCCTTATGTGCCAGGAATGGTGTGACGTCAAGGGTTGTTAAGGGGTTAAGTAAGAAACAGCAAACATAAATATAGATTATTTAGACATCTCTTCCTAAATCATCAGTCATTACAAAGTGTTAGTTCCATTAACTGTGCCCTCTAGTGATCAGACCTCAAATATTTATTTTGTTGTATTTTATGGGAGAGGTGAGTCACTTAAAAAAGTGTTCCATAGAATGTGATAGAAGCTGCTGAGTCACTTCCTGTTAGTCTGAACTTTCAGGAAGCAATTATGCTTTTACTTACTTCCTGACACATTGAACAATTATAACTTTTGAAAAACACAACTGACAGCAGTGGAAATGCCCTTGTTTTACTCAGTAGGAAAGCCCTATAAGATATAGGTTTTCATAAAAAAACTTTACTGCTCCTTTATTTTATGAGTATTGGTGATTATTGGTGCATATATAGAAAGAGAAATGTAGAGCAATTCCAGGGAAAAAAACACAATATTTAGAAAATAAATCCCTTGAATGCTAGAGAGGTCTCCAATGCAGTGAATCTCAATACACTGTAGATATTGCTAGCATCCAAGGGGTTAAAATTGCCAGTTTGATTCAAGATTATTTTTTAAATGGCACAGAATTACTCCACTTTTGTCTTTCTATGTTTGCCCCTTTGTATCCAATATAATTTCCTGATGTGTTCAGCGTATGAATAAATCAGCAAATTCAGGGCCCTATTCAGAAAGGAAAAGAGGAGAAACTTTGGAACAAATTAACTGCTCCTCAGGGGACAAATAAAAAAGCCCAATTGATTTAAAGAGGGTTTTTAACACATTAGGTGCACAAGAGGTCATTATCAATGTGTTATAAAACACAAAGAAAGAGTGCAGAACCTTCTAAGATATTATATATCTATTGATATTAGAGAATTTGTTGGAAAAAGGAAATTAAGTTAGGGATACAATATTATGTGATGGAGAAGCCAATCAGGAAATCCCTAAGAAGTTTTTATGTACTGATTTTAAAGGGAAATCGAACTTTTGTCCTTTAAGTCATAGGGGTCCATATGTAGAGGCTTTTTAATAAATTGGTGGGGAGAGATTATAATAACACCAGAAAGAACGGCTTGATTAAAAGAGACAACCTAACTAAAAGAGAAAGAAACGCCCAACAGGACCTAAAACAAAATAACGTAATTACTATAAGAGAGGCAAATAAGGGGGGGCACGTTAGTAGTACAAGATACTGCTGAATATCTTCAAGAGGGTATTAGGCTTTTAAAAGATACAAAAGCATATCAATATCATATCATATCAATTGGATGCAGACCCAACTAAGTCTTTTTTAAAGTCTTTTAAAGTTTTATTACAAGAAGCTCTTAACAAAAATAGTATTAGTAAAGAGCAGTTTGATTATATTTTTATTCCATGTCCAAGTAAAGCATTTAAAAAAAAAAAACCTCCATGCCGGCCTGCTATTTCTGGCATTAATAATTTAACTTCTAGTCTATCATTGTTTTTAGATTTTTTCTTCAAAAGATACTTAGTAAATTTGAGATTAAATAGAAGAGACTCACAACATGTATTATATCAGTTCTCAAACATCATTTGGGACCCTAAAGCCTACACATGGGCCACATTAGATGTGACGTCTTTATATACTTCCATAGAACACCATTTTGGTTTGTAAACAATAGCGTATTTTTGGGGATTTAGATTAAAACTTCCCAGATTTACAAAAGGAGTTCATCCTGAAGGGTGTTAATTTCCTATTGAATCATAATTATTTTACTTTTCAGGATAATTTCTTTCTTCAGACTCAAGGTACGAACATGGGAACCAGATTCACCCCAAGTTAAGCCAATTTATTCATGGGCTATTGGGAGGAGTTGCAGGTATGAACCAATAACCCATGGGGGGGGTGAATCTAGTGTACTATGGCTGCTATATAGATGACATAATTATTAAAGATGATAGATGTTTTCAGTATGAACATAGAGATAGAAGAATGCAAAATCAAATTTTTAGATCTGCAATTATATGTTTTGGATGATAAAATACAAAGTACGATATATGTGTCTAAAAATAAATAAATATCTCCATGCCCAAAGTTGCCATTTAGATATGTCTAAGAAAGAATTGCAGCACTCTGGAGGATTTTGAGTTTCAGTGCAATGAGATGAAGAAGAAGTTTATGAAGAGAAGATATGAAGAACTCCTTTTGGATAAGGCTATTACTAGAGAAAGGTCTTTAGACAGAGATCATCTTCTTCAGTCAAAAACAAGAAAGACTGATAATAGGAAACATGAATCAGTCTTTATTACTTAATACAATTAATTGGCTAGAAAGATACAGAGTATCATTAGGAAAAATTGAGATATCCTCAAAGAGGATCCACTGTTGATGGATAAGATACTGGAAAATAGCAGGGTAATTTTTCGGAAAGCTAAATATTTAAGATTTCATATTGCCAAAAGCAAACCAAAAAAATTGCTTGATATTTCTTCTATCTTAGTTAATTCCTTTCCTTTATTATCTATTATATGTCTAATCAAACTGAATGAATATTCTTCTAAAATTTGATTATATTTATTGTTAAAATCCTTATCTTGAAATGATGATGGTTTGTGTAACCTTAAACCTCTTGGTATTATCTTTTTGCTCAAATAATTTAGTAATAGGACTACGTTCCACCAATGACGTAATTCATCCTTTAACGCTTGTTCCAATAACAGAAATTGTTTTATTAAGATTATTTTCATCATTACCGTTAGGACCTATATCCTGTGTCACTTTTTGAGTAAGAAAAGTCTTAATATTTTGTTTTCTGATATTGCGTTCTTTAAAGGATATTCAGGATATACTTGTATAATATACCCCTAAAAGAACACTAAAAAAATACTTTCCGAGTGAATAGTAAACTACCTCAGCGGCCTCAGCAAATATTACCAAATACTTCAAACAAAAAATACAAAACATGCTGTGGTGTTATAAGTGCATACTCCAAAGAATGTATATAAGTGTCCATCAAATACATATACAAATTTGCCAAAGGCTAGACAGTCAGTTACACCACTACTGGTGATCCCAAAATTCTTGTAAAAAAGAATTACAATTTTTAACAGTCTGATGAACAAAAATCCTCCAACGGTCACTGCCCTCTTATGCACCAGTGTAGTACACCACCCTCACGGCAACTAAAATAGAACACAAATAAAGGTCACAGACCCTTCTTAGAGGATATCTGTATATGCAGTTATATTTTTAAGCCCCCAGTATTTCAAGGCTTACCAGATACTTGTATATAGAAGGCTCATCAGATGCTCAATTGGTCTCTGTATATCAGACTCTTATCCAAATCTAGTCCTCTCTCAGAAGAAACTTGTCACAGGTTCCAAAGTCAGAAATTTTAAGTAATGTATTGAATAGCAGCATACATGTAAAAAGTGATTACAGACATTATCGCCGTAATCGTTTCGTGCCAATTCTGGCACATCCTCAGGGGCTCAAATATAACAATAAAGTAAACACAATGTAACATACAACAATAAAAACTATGTCTATTTGTACCTTGTCGTTGAGCTGAGTACTCCATTGGCGTTCCATGCTTCCGCTGTATGAACAGCATTTCCGGTTACTTACTGAGTCATCCGGTTCTTACACATCCTGTTGGAACAAAGTCACGTTGAAGGATGATATACCGGAAAGTAGCAGGGTAATTTTTTGGAAAGCTAAAGATTTAAGATTTCCCATTGCCAAAAGCAAAAAATTTGCTTGATATTTCCAAACCCATTACTAAAAATAATATTAAAGGGAATTTTAGATTGAGTGTTCGATCTTGTTTAAATTGTCCATAAATGAACCAGAGAACAAAAACTTTTAGAGGTTTGGATCCGAATGCAATTTTCAATGTAGAACATTTTATCAACTGTGGAACCTCGTATTTAGTTACTTGTGGTTGTGGTATCAATTATGTTGGATGAACCACAAGGACTTTGAGGGAGAGATTGGGTGAACACAGAAGCAATATTATGAAACAATCACAAGAACATATCATCTCAAGACATTTTAGTGTATGTCCTAAAGGAGGTATTACTAATTTCCTTATGAAGGGCATTGATTTTGTCCCTTGTTATGTTCCTAATAGATTTTCTGCATTATGTAAGAAAGCATCCCTATGGATTTATAAGTTGAGTACGCTATGTCCAGGGGGACTAAAGGAAGAATGGGATTTATGGCAATTGACATAAGGGATTGTATTTAGGCCATTTTTGAATGTACAAATATATAATATATTTTATTTAGTATGGATATATAATCTTTTCCATCTAGTATAGTTTTTTTTATCATTTTTTAATATTTGCTAATCACTTATAAGTATTTTAAGGGATTTTTAGCAAATATATCTATTTATTTATCTAAATGAAAACATTTTATTCTATTTGTATGTTCATTAATAATTTCTTATAGTATACATATATTTTTTATATATAAATATGGGTCACCTCTTTTCCTTCTCCCTTTCTTTTTATTTTTTCCTTTTTGCCCTTTTCTCTCATTTCTTGAGTCAAAAATGAGGCATAACTGGGATAAGTAAGAGTGGGTTTGATTTTCTCCTGGAGTAGAATGAATTTTATTATCATTCTTATTTTTTATTATTTTGTATCTATATTTTTTATCTGTATATTAAATCTTTGTTATATAATCTTTTTATCAAAATATAAAAGTAAATATATATTTTGTTTGGATTTTATTTTGAGCTACATATGTATTTATAACGACTCAATTTGTTTAAGTTTTTTTATGAAGTTGGAATCTATTTTGTATCTTGGAATTAATGTTTGGAGCGAATATCCATTGGAGTCTTCTAGTTTTTTTATATGGGTTTATCACAAATACTTTCTTATGTATAAGCATTGGGCAGGAACGATGAGTTCCAATCTCTCTACTACTTATCTTTGTGTATATGGCCATAATACTAATTATCTTTGTGTATATGGCCCTACTACAATGCTACTACCTGCAATGTTTGGGTTATATGTCCCTACATGGCATTATGTAGCAATGTTTAGTTGTGTGCAGAAATGCAAATTCAATATGACTGAAGTGTTCATACAGTATATATATATATATATATATATATATATATATATATATCTCAATGCACGACAGCAGAGTTGGAGTGCTCTTACATTTATTTATTTATATATATATATATATATATATATATATATATATATATATATAGAGAGAGAGAGAGAGAGAGAGAGAGAGAGAGAGATATGTCAATGTGTGACAGCAGGGTGGGTGCACTAATAGAATTCAACACTAAACTGGGTAATGAAACCAATTAATTAGTGCTGCGCCTGTATAAAACTAACATACCAAGCTACTTAATAGCAAAAGTTCTGCCCACAGAATACACCAAAAGGAAGGAGGGGAAGGCAGTGAGGAAGTATATAGGCATTTTGGGTGTTTATTTTCTTTTCCTTATATCACATTATTAACTAATCAGGGCATAGGAATCTGGAATAACTTTTTTGTCCCAGACATGGTACAGGGGAGGGCTTGCATTGTCTTAATGGCACTGGAGTGAGTGAGTGTGTGTGTGTGTGTGTGTGTGTGTGTGTGTGTGTGTGTGTGTGTGTGTGTGTGTGAAATAAAGCAATCATATACACTAGTACATTCCCCAAAGTACAGGCACATGGGTATGAAGGCAACTTTCCAACACAGACAATGAGCTGCACTGATGGATTCATACATTCCCCCATTTATCTGTGTAGGTTTATGAATGTGAAATATAATAGTGAAACAAAGGCTGTAGATGTAAAGAAGACAAGTAAAGATAGAAAATAAAGGTGCACAGAGTCGATCTTGGCAATAGATATTTTGAAATAACTGCAGGTGCTGACATTTGCAATAGAAGTTTAAATGTCAATGTAGCTTTTGATAATATATCCAACTATAGGCTGTGGAAAGGGGTACCTGGCCACGCCAGGTTTATGGCATGCTCAGAGCCAATGTTTCAGCTAAGGCCTCTTTCATACGGCCGACAGAACTGTTGTAGCTGATTCACTAACCTCTCTCCTGTGTTTCATTAAGACTGTGTCTGATGGCCAGCCCACGTGATTGCCAGCTAATATTAGTGGCTGGTACCCACATTAATCGGAGGTTGAGATGAGTATTGCAACCTCCAACAAAACTTGTGTGTAAGGTCTGCTGGAGGTCCCAAGGGCCACTGTGCAGAACATACTGTTACTTTACTGTATTCCTATGGGAATGCAGTAACCTTGCTATGTGCTAGACTTCGGTGCATGGGTACAATGTGATAGTCACTTATGTGAAAGATAATGGCAAAGAAGGAAGTTTCTAAAAGTGACCTAAATTTACCAACACAGATATGTTTTTAATAGAAAAATAAGTGTGTTACGCACATGGTTCCATTGTCACCTAGCTGTACAGAATGTCACAGATCACCAGCAGGATAATCTTAACCCTGTCTCTGCCTGGGTGTTGGGATGGAGCTGAGTTAAACTCCAATGTGGTTTACTCTGGTCAGGTTCTCCAGTTCTGTAAAACAGGGAAGCAAATTCTTCCTCACCTCCTCCAGATGAAGACACCGAAAATGTTCACAAGCAAAATATGTTTATTAAATAATAGAGTGTAAAGGAGGTGTAAGGCCTGGTTTCCACTGCAGTATATAAGTTTATCAAGAGTTTTTAGCTACAAATTCATCCATAGCCTTCATTTCTATCCCATCATTGTTAGAAAAAACAGTTGATAGTACTTAGGCCTAAGCTAGAAGTGGGCAGTCTGCAGCTCCCTAGCTGTTGATGGACTGAAATTCCCATTAATACTTTTCAGGTCTATCTGGCTGCAGAATTGTTCATTTCATTTACTGCTAATGTTTTGGGGAAGTTGAGATTTACGTGGGGGTTGAGGTAGATATCTAGGATATGGGGGTAATTACTTATTTATGATGATATATTATATTTATAAGAATAGCGTTAATAGTGTAATCTGCACATAAGGGCAGGAACTGTATATGTACAATAAATACTCTGGACAGTAGCATATGGAGCGACAGACAAACCTCATACTCTCCTGTAGTGACCTCTCTGCTACCAATGGTAACATATGACCCATAATACATATGTACCAGTTACAGATCATCATCTACTGTAGTTAATTCTTAGTGCAGATGGAGCACCTAGCATTAAAGCAACGGGGAGTAATGATTCTAGGTCAAACCAACTGTGACGCATAAACATTCCAAGGGATTTAAATGAGGCTTGTAACCCCTTGAAAGTTAGAGAGGTCTCCATTGCAATGTGATGCTTTGTTATAGGCCTGTCTAGTGTTCAAGGGGCTAGAAAGCCAAATTTAAATTAATGGGAATGCTTGAGGTTTTTATACCCCAACCCTTCCCGGTGCAGTTGATGTACCCAGAATGACTCTACTTTTTGCCTAAGGCTTAGTGTATAGTGAGAGCCATGGCAGTCCTCATATCATTATCTGAGCTCATCATTTCCACCTCCCTCATTCTTCCTCTGATAGGCTCATATCTATCCCATCATTGCTCACAATCAAAATGAACCCATTGTTTTGCTGCACTTCTCTAAAACATAACCAGAAGGATGAAAACCTTCTCTCCCTATGAGCAGTTACTTGCCTGCATATGCTGCATTATATCCTCTGACAAGCAGTGAATCAATAATGTTCACATCACTATGGGGGTGGGCAAACAAATACAATTTTGCTTTGTCTGACGATTTAGAAACCACAAGGCCTGTTTATTGGTCTTCCCACCCATCCATTTCCTCTGCATAGTGAAGGCATTCAACCTATACACCCTTAAATAAGAAACAGGCCCAGATTTACATCTGTCACCCCTAAGTAAGTCAACCTAAATGACCTTAACCCTCCCCTAAGACCCAGCTCACATCTGCACCCACTGTTGGCACAGAAAATACCCTTAGTTTAAAAAAAAAAAGGAAAAACATTCTTATTAACCCCTTGGATGCTAAAGAGGCCTAAGCAAATAATGCTATTATCCTCTTGACTGCTAGTAAGGTCTCAGTGATTGCTTTGCAATGCATTGGAGAACCCTCTAGCATCCAAGGGGATAAATAATGACCAGTAAGAGAATGATAAACTGGTAAAAAAAATGCCAAATGTGTATATAAACAGATAAATGAACTGATGGCCATACTTCACACTCAGAATGTGAGTGTGGCCAACAAAGCTAGGCTCCTACTCTACAAGAGCAAATCCTTTTAGCAAAACCATGTAGTGTGCCTGTTAACCCCTTGGATGCTAACGATATCTCTAAAGCAGGGCTCAAAATTTCCACTCTCCACTAGCCAATGGCGAGTGAAAATTCAGTCCTGGCGAGTAGAAATTCAGCCCTGATGGGTATGTAATGGCTTGCAGTGGCAAGTAACTTTTCAGGTCTGGCTAGTAGCAAAGGACTTCATATTTTAAAGGGATAGTAACACTTCGTTTTAACTTTATTTTATTTTGTAGGCATTAAAAAAACATGAAGAATGATATAAGTCTTATCTCTCAAACCTTTATGGTTTATGAGATATTCACAAGCAAAGTTCCCCTCCCCGCCCCCTTTTACCTAGTGTAAGCCATCTCTTCTCAGATGTGAGTCTGGTTGTATGACAGTACAGATAACAGAAGGGGACAATTTTCTTTGTATGAAAACAATGAAAGCCCTTCCCCCCTTGAGAAGTTTTTCAGCTTTTTCCATTATCTTAATTGAAGATTGTCCCTCTCTGCAGTCTACCTGGGCATCTCCCTTCTTATCTGGTTGAACAGGGGGGGGATACTTTGTTTGTGAATATCTCTTAAACCATAAAGGTTTGAGAGATAAGACTTATATCATTCTTCATGTTTTTTTAATGCCTACAAAATAAAATAAAGTTAAAATGAAGTATTACTATCCCTTTAAGCCCTGTCTAAAGTATTGCAAAGCCACCCACTAGAGACATTTCTAGTATCCAAGTTGTTAAAGAGATAGTAATACTTTATTCTGACTTGCCTCATTATTGTACATGGTAATATTTGCTGTTGATGCCTCCTATTCCGAGTCTCAGCAACAGTTTACTTTTCCTACAATTGGCTCTTCACTCTTACCCCTCCCGACCCTATTTGCTACATCATCAACAAATCTGAAATCCAGTCATGTGACTGGACTAGGGTGACCACGGGTCCCGGAACGTCCGGGACTGTCCCTTATTTCAGGGCTATGTCCCGCGTCCCGGGTCATCTTCAACCGGGACAATGAAGTGTCCCGGAATGAAGCCAAGCCGCACTGGATGTCAGCCTGCAAGCGGTGTGTCACATCATGGACGCCGCGAGGGAGCGCTTGGTAGCATAAATCAGCGCTCCCTCGTGGCGTCCATGATATGACACACTGCTTGCATGCTGACATCCAGGGCGGCAATGCAGCTTACCTGATCTGGAGGCAAGCGCTCTAGTAATACAGAGAGCTGGGAGATGACATCATCTCCCAGCGCTCTGCATTACAGAGCACAGCGCGCGGGAGCTTCAGCTCTGTGCCGGAGGAGGCACAGATCGCTTTCCACGCCGCTGGACCACCAGGGACTCAAGGTAGCGCATGAAGGGGCAACTAGGGTGACCACGTCCCGGAATGGCAGAAGGGAAATGTGGTCACCCTAGACTGGACGGATCTCAGAGAGGGTCAAAAGGCCTAAGTAGTAGTCATGAAACCATGTTCCTGTGTGAGGCGCAAGTCATGCATACAAAATTTCTATGTTACACACATAGCGGAGAACTGGGGGGTAGATCTCTGGGGGCTTTTGGAATTATGTTCTTGTGCCCACACAAATGAAAATTTACCGGGAACGCACTGCATTGGCAGATTCTAGCAAGAGTGAGCCACAAGAGGGAAAACTCTTGTAGATTTAGTTACTAAACAGTTGGAAAACTTAGGTAAAACATGATGCTTACAAGACAATGAAGTGGAACTTGTCAATATTACAGGGAATAAAGACAGTTTATGCATATAAAGCATTACTAGCTCTTTAAATATGTGTCATTGGAAGGTATGCAGCATTTGTTGTCTCCACTTAACATAAAAGCATTGAAGAGAAAGTTGGACTTAAGCTCCAGATATTTTGCTACCCAAAATCTAAAGCTGGAAAACCTCTGGTATTAAATTGTTCCACTGAATTAGGACTACTTGGCAAACCCTGGGCAGGACACTTAGATATCACAGAGCTGCACACATGTCAAGGAAATATTTTGCAGCATCTGCCTAAGTGTCTGTACTGTATTGATCTGCAATGTGATGACCAGAATAAAGTCGTCTAGTGTTTCATGCTCAGCTAAGCTACAAATGTCAGTCCAACAATAGGCAGAAACAGCATTGTGCTCAGGTTTTTTCATGGTTCTATAAAACCACCTTCTTTTGCTTTAAATAGACACATACATGTTCCATAACACTAGTAGGATATAAGGTGATGTGACCTTGGATCTTTTTATTATTAACTGTGTGGCTTCCCATAAAAGCTCTTTCCTGCACTGCAGAGCTGTGCGTTTAACTCACATTTCTCTAAAATAAGAGAAAAAACAAGAAACAATAGAAACAGGGAGAAACCCAGGATTTCAAAAGCTTAATCAGACAACTAGAATTTATATTGTATAATACTGCATCTAAACACCATTACATTTGCTTGTACATAGACCAGGGTGGGCAACCTGTAACTTTACAGTTGTTGCTGGACTATAATTCCTACCATCCTCAGTCGGCTAATAACAGCTGGGGGTTGCAAGCTGATCACCAATGGCACAGACATATGTATACAAGCATAACACATTTCTTATTAGTGGTGTACTAAAGCTTTGTGTCTATGATCTGGTAAGGACAAAAAGTGCAAAGCAATGCATTCCATACCACTCTGGCACTCAAAGGGTTAAATCCACTCCCAGTATGCCCATGAGGAGCATAAGTCTTAACTTTTGTTAACATGCGATTGGGGGGTATAGTCTATTAAAAAAATGATCCGATTATAGGTCCCGGTTTCATATAAGTTGATTAATGTTATCACAGATTTTATCTAATAGATTCAATTTGATTTCTATGGAGAAATGCTGATAACTATGAATTTGCGTGTTTGCTTATAATGTAATTGTTTCTCTATTTTGTGTAAATATGTAATTTCTTACTGTAAAATTTCACCAGGACAGTCTCCTATTCATATGTCACCCCTATTTGGAGACCATCACAAGGGCGAGATCATAATGTGGCCCGCATCAAAGGGGCGATATGCTGATGTTGCACGCTTAAGAGTCTTGAAATAGAAGGCGACATATATCCAATGCATAATGCCCAAGATGCCTATAAACTATAAGCAGTTCATAGTTGCTCCATACCTCTCTGTGGCTTTTCATCTCTGACTTCCTGCTGCCTACCATGTTCATATGGTTCTCACCCATCTGCACCCAGGTCTGGCTCCGCAACTATGGGTGCTACTATGATCCACTTATAGTTTATAGGCATCTTGGGCATTGCTCATTGGATATATAAATGTAGCCTTCTATTTGGCTACTCTTATGTGTGAAACATTAGAATGTCTCCCTTTTGATGCAGGCGACATTATGATCTCACCTTTCTGATAGTTGCCAAATAGCGACATTTCAATAGTAAAACCTTCAGGACATAGTTGAAACGAGAGAAATCTGAATGTATTCCTCCTGGTAAATCATTTTCTAAATAAACAATTGTAATGGAATCCAGGCCATAGTTTGTAGCTTTGAGTAAAAAGCTTTAATAATAAATATCAAATATGGTTGCAAAGAAGGGAAGGCTAAGGTGGATCATTCTTACAAGTACTGGTTATCAAAGACATCTCACATGCACATACACACACACACACATACACACACACACTCATGAGCATACACATTCTCCAGCAAACATTATTATATTAGAACTTTAATTGCATTATTTGCTAACAGAACCCTATATACTATGGAGAGTGTTCTCGCAGGGATTTTGAGGGGTGGGTACAAGGTTTGGCACTATACCGATGCCCCATTATATATTGCAACTGCACAATAAACTTTTCTACGCGTGAAGGTCAGACTGATCTGGAGTTTTTTTACTATTGGTAATGTATCCATGGCAATGCCTCATTCTAAGCAAGGGACAGTAAATAATTTCTTTATGTATTAATGTGTGCTTCTTGTTAGTGTTATCCTAACTGAAAGAACAGTTGGGCTTTTTCCATCATCATCATTTCGTACATATCCTTCCATTCATTTTTTCATATTTCATCCTTAATATCAGACATTGGACACTTCCTTCCATTACCCTTTCATGTACTGCATTTCCTGTAAGTGATTAACTTTGTGTCACATATATTACTGGACTCTGGACTAACACAGGATCTGCTATGCATATGCAATATTTACTTACATTTAATGTGATCCTGAAAGTAATACACCCCCCCACCTCAACTTTTGTTTTTAGCTTGTGGGGAAAAGGGCCTGAATGTAAGGTGGTTCTTTCTTATCCTGTGTATGTGTGTGTGTGTATGTCTATCTGTCCCTTTTCTTCTCCCTTTGTATCTCTCCTTCCCTTGATCTCTGTCTCCTTCCCTTGATTTCTTTCTCCCTCCCTTGATCTCTTTCTCCTTCCCTTGATCCTTCTCTTCCTCCCTCTATCTCATATTGTAGATTCGCAAGGCAGATTAATACAAGATTGTTCTGGTGGTCGGTATGTTTGCACTTTCTGACCACTTCATTGCCTACATACTAGGTCCTTTCAGGACCCATCTTTAAATGTGCAGACTCACCACTGGGCAACCAGTTATGAGCCTGCTCTTTGAAAGACAGGCCCTGGCAGGATCTGACGGGACATGGGACATAAGCAGGGAAGCCTGATTAATGCTGTACCAGGCATCCTCTTGGATCTATGGTGTGAGGCAGAGTGAAAGAGCTAACGGTTGCCCGCTGGATGGGATTTTCTCCTGGTATGACTGGCAGCTGTAATATGTGACCTGAATATGAAGTGAGGTTGTTTTTCCAAAAATGCTTTTTTTATTTTCAAGCAGTTCCAGTTTAGTGTTTTTCTTTTGTCTATTTTTGAGTACTTGTCACTTTAGCTTTACCCTGGTTGTATATTATTATCTTTGCTGTAAATTCTTTATAGATCTATTATTTATGGTTAACCACATTATTTTACTCCTTTAGGTGTTTAAAAAAGTAGAATTTGGGTTCTTTCATCTCAGTTCCATTGAACACTAACAATTGTATATTTTCTGTGACTTATTAGTCAGACTTTACTAAATAATTGTAGAGTGTGAATTTTTTTTTTTTTTTTTTTTTAAAGTGTGGAAGTCTCTCAGCATGTGGTAAATAAGGCATCCCTCTTTAATCAGGCCCTAAAACCTAACAAAAACAATATTCTACAAGCTAAATAAGTGCAATTCTGAGCAAACCAACTGCGCTATAGGTGCAAATTCCCATTGAACTAAATGTGGATTGTTACCCCTTGAATTCTAGAGAGGTCTCCATCATATTACTTGACAATGCAATGGGGACCTGGTTAGCATTCAAGAGGTTATAAGCTCAATTAAAATAAATGATAGTTTTAAATTCCTCCTTATAGTTAGATCACACCAGAATTTCACCCGTTAAGCTTGATGAATAAGGGCCACTCTGCTATGATGTTTTAGGCTTATAAAGGGTGCAGCTGCTGCAACTGCTCAGTGGGAAAGTGCTAACAACTGGAGCAATCAGACATTATTAGCCAGATGAAAAGGAACATGCAAATAGACTTCTGAGCTAAAATAAGCACAGAGGATTTATTTTGTGAGCTGTGCCAGCCTAATGCCTCTGTACAAAGTTGCTAATCCAAAAACTGGCCTCTTTGCACAGTGTGCACCAAGGTATGGGCAGTTTGAGACTGTATGAAAATTTGTGCCCTGTCACATGCCATGTACTTACAGAGCACTGTGGAAATCAGTTCAGAATTCTTCAGGCTTTTTTACATCTGTTGTGAAGGAGACATTAAGGACTGGCTCATATCAAAGTTAAGCACTGACTCAGTTATGTGCGATAGTATGTACTAAATCAGGGATGGGCAAAATATGGCGCATGGGCCAATGCTAAGAAAATATAACTTCTGGCTTTCTCTTTAGAGGTTAGAATGATACATTTTACCACAGATCATATGTTTTATATGTCTCATTCTAACAGTGCAGACAGAGCCCAAACCTATATGTTGTCTTATATGATAAGAAGGCCAAGAAAAAGCCACTTTCATTCATATCTGCAGAAGAGTAATTACCAGTGGTGTAAGTGGGGGCCCCTTTAAGGTACCTCCTAACAGAAGGACTGGCCCAGGGGAAGGGGGGCAATCATTTGTTTGATGATTAAATCTAAAAACACAAAATCCAGGCCTGTTGATGCTTTAATATTTTATGACCAATTCCTATGCTCCCTATTTTGCATCAAGGTCTGTGCCAGGTTCTAGAGGTATTGTGCATTACAACAAGCTCTGCAATTTCCATCCAGCCAGATTGCAGCAGAAGAAGCTAGTAAAGCCAACCCTCTTGCTATTTTCATTCAATGATATGAGCAGGGGTTAGGCCCACGTCTTCCTCCCAGTCAGATTCCTACCTGGTGATCTGCATAGGCACTGAACAGCTCATAGGGACAGCCACTGTAGGATGAGGCTGTAGGTATGGAGCCAGTTAAAAACACTTTAAGAAGCGGGGAATAGATGTTATAAATGTGGGCTGGGTTTGGGATGTTTTTGCAAGAGAGAGACAGAGACAGAGAAGACCTGACTACCCAGCTATTGTTGGACTACAACTCACTTAATCCTCAGAATGGCTAATGACTGGCAGTGATGGTGTGTGTGTGTGTGTGTGTGTGTGTGAGGATAAAAGGGTAATAAAGTTTATACGATTTGTACTGGAAGAGGGTTTTTGTACAAAAGCAGACATGACTATGTCTCTCTTAATTCTGAGATTACTGACTGGCATTAAGTGATGGATTACAACTCCCATAAAACTGGCTATTGACTGGCAATGAGGCATGAGACTGAAAACATAGCCTTGCAGTATAATGAGAGTGAGTGAAAGAGAGAGAGACAGAGGTAGTGTGTGTGCACTGGAAGTAATATTGTTTAATATGTAAAGTTAAAGGGGGTGTCTTGTGTTGTTTAGGGGTACTGCACTGTAGATAGTACCAAAAAAATACAAGTAGCTTTCCAGCTGTCACTGGACTACAACTCCCATACTCCCTAGATGGCTAATGACTGGCAGTGGGTGATGAGAGTTATTGTCCCACAACAGGAGGAGACTCACATTTTTACTGTCCCAGGATCCAGCTGTCCCAGATTTTGTCTCGGTTTATAAGATAATTAAATAAGAAGCCTGTGTTCTATGTGTAATATGCGCTTGTCCTGCTGTACAATTGCACCTAGGGCCAAATGTACAGAGAAACCTTCATCAACTTGGGGGAAGCTCAATACACCATAGGGTACAAATTACATTTCCAGTTAATTTAAATGTTTTTCTAAACCCCTTATATGCTATCAAATTCCAAAAAAACTAGGGTTCTTTCTTTGTTCACTGTGGTGCAGATGGTTTGTCCCAGAACTGATCCATTGCTTTGTGCTAATTGCCCAACGTCTGTTGTAAAAGGTTTTCTGTAGGTGTTTCACATCATGTTACTATGGACAACAGTGATGCTGTTATTTTACCATCCAGGGAATAATGCATCCCTGGAAATATCCTTCAGATTTTGGAAAGTGTGATGAAGGTGGCATTTGAGTTGTATGTGTTTGTGTGTCTGTCTGTGGGGAGAGTATGTGTGGGAGTGAGAGACTGTGTGTGAAGTGTGATTGTGTGTTGGGGAAGGAGAGTATATATGGGAGTGAGAGACTGTGTGAGAAGTGTGATTGTGTGTTGGGGAAGGAGAGTATATATGGGAGTGAGAGACTGTGGGAAGTGTGATTGTGTGTTGGGGAAGGAGAGTATATATGGGAGTGATAGACTGTGGGAAGTGTGATTGTGTGTTGGGGAAGGAGAGTATATATGGGAGTGATAGACTGTGTGAGAAGTGTGATTGTGTGTTGGGGAAGGAGAGTATATATGGGAGTGATAGACTGTGGGAAGTGTGATTGTGTGTTGGGGAAGGAGAGTATATATGGGAGTGATAGACTGTGGGAAGTGTGATTGTGTGTTGGGGAAGGAGAGTATATATGGGAGTGAGAGACTGTGTGGGAAGTGTGATTGTGTGTTGGGGAAGGAGAGTATAAATGGGAGTGATAGACTGTGTGGGAAGTGTGATTGTGTGTTGGGGAGGGAAAGCATATGTGGGAGTGGGAGACTGTGTGAGAAGTGTGGGAGTGTATGTGTTGGTGGGGGGTAGGGTTGTGAAAGAAAATGTGGGAATGCAAGTCTGTGTAGGGGCAGAACTTCTGCCAATGCATCCAGTGCAAGGCAGTGGGCTAAGAGCTTCAGAAGGGTTAACTGAAAATATCCTCACACTTCCCCCTTTTGTCTCTAAGGGGCCATCCCCAAATCAGACTATTTTTGGAATAAACAAATAATAGAAGAGCCAGTGGCTTAATCCTATGTGATAAATGGTTAAGTTTCCTTCAGGCTGTAGCTCATCGATTTAAACTGCACAAACGGCAGGTATTTGGCAGCATAGTGCAAGTATACATACAAATGTGTCAGAGGATATTTCATGCCCAGGTCATTCAGTCACAGAGAGCACATAGAGTTCTTCCCTGGATTTACTGGGCCGGACATAGTATAAAAATGCTTAGGTCATATGGAGTGAAAGAGGCAGCAGTACACCGGTGATATGTTTTCCTCTCATGTCAGATTATGCTTAATGAGTGAAAGTGGTTTGGAGCCAAGGGGATGAACACCTCTCCAGGGTTTTGTGAGGGTTAAAGCATTGCAGTGCTGGCTATACTGTGTTTTCAGTCATCATATGGTGCCTCCATGTCTGATGAAAGGCTGCCACTCTGACGCTTCCTTGTCTGAGCAGCAGCAGCAATGGCAAATATGTGTGTGTGCATGTGTGTGTGTGTGTCAGGTTAAAATATTATTGCCTACCCTATACTTAATACATCTGTACATATGCACATCTATAGACGCTGGATTTACAAACCTATGAACAAGAGCAGTATATACAGTATACTAGTGGGCTGATACATTCCCATAAGTAATCAGCCCAAACAATGGAGAGCACTTGTTGCTGCACTCACCCTGACAATGGGAAAACTCAAAGCAAATCTGATGTGTTGCCATCTCAGTGCAGGAGGACCACAGGCCAATTCATGTACTCCACTCGATACACACACACTAGCAAAACTTCAGCAGACAAGTCCAGAAACTTTATAATGAAAGCAAAATTCCTTTATTCAGCACATAAGGGGAACTGAACATTAAAGGTACTAGAAAGGATGGGAGAAATGACTGAATTTTGGTAGTTAGACCTTATCCATAGGTAGAGTTTATGAGTGAGGTTTAAGGATTGAAATGTGTGAGGTGTAGTCCTTCATGCTTTGTCTTTACTACCCATAGAGTTTGGTTCCCTTTCTAATGTTGAATAAAGGAAGTCTGCTTTTATTCTAACATCCCTTCAGTGTCTCCTTTGCTTCACTGCATAAAACACTTGTAACAATGTTACTGCAGTGTAAATGAGCTAAAAGGGTGTGCAAAGTGCTGTGCCTTTGCTTGAAACATTCCTTTTTATACATAGGCCTCAATTCAATTGGCCCCTTTAGTGGAAAAAAAGCTACGTTGGCATTTCAAGCACAGTAAGCAATTCAGTTACCTGTGTTACGAAGAAATACAGGCAGAAAAAAACCCACCTCAGTTGCTAAATGTATCGCCCACCTGACCCCATAGAAACATACTAAAACAGGTTGGAAATAGCCATTCAATTGAATGAATTAGCAGTAGGATGCATTAAGAGACCCATGGGAAAATCTGGACCCAGTTTTTTTTGGGCACAGAGTCTCCTAATGCATCTGCAAAGTGCCGACATGAATTGAATGTGCAGAAAAGGCTTAAAAAAAGTTACCAGTGGATATATTGATGTGGGGCCCTAAGCGCCATATCAATACATCCAAAGCACTCCCAAATGCGACAAATGTTAGTGGAATTAACCCTATGAGTGCCAGTAGGGTATGTTTACCCCACTGGCACTTACAGGGTTAATCCGACTAAGTTACAAATACATCCCCTGACAAAAACACTTACCATTAATCCTGATGTCTAGCTGAGTCTGTCCATCTTCTTCAGTTTTCTCTGTTCCTTATTGTCTCTTCTGTCTCTCTATCTTCTGTAAACTGCAAAAGTTTTAGGCAGGCATTTGAAAAAATGCCATATAGTAAGAATGCTTTCAAAAAAAGACATGTTAATAGTTTATTTTTTATCAGTTAAGAAAATGCATAGTAAGTTATCAAAAGAAAAATCTAAATCAAATTAACAGTTGGTGTGATGACCCTTTTGCCTTCAAAATAGCAACTTTTTCTAGGTACACTTGCACAAAGTCAGGAATTTTGTAGGCACATAGGGCTAGACTCTATTGCAGGTGTTACATGTTAACTCCCGTTTTATCAAACATTTTCCTATTGAAGTCTATGGGGAAAACTGGAGATAAAAGCAGTGATAACATTAGCATCTGTAACAGAATCCAGCCCATAGTCAGGTGTATGATCAAACAGTTATACCAAACAGGTGCTAATGATCATCAATTTAATATGTAGGTTGAAACACAATCATTAACTGAAACAGAAACAACTATATAGGAGGAATAAAAAAGGTGGGTGAGGAACAGCGGAATTCAACTAAAAAGGTGAGGTTGATGACGACAGTTTAATGTCAAACGTCATACACCATGGCAAGACTGAGCACAGCAACAAGACACGAGGTAGTTATACTGCATCAGCAAGGTCTCTCCCAGGCAGAAATTTCAAGGCAGACAGGGGTTTCCAGATGTGCTGTCCAAGCCATTTTGAAGAAGCACAAAGAAATGGGCAACTTTGAGGATCGTAGAAGCAATGGTTGGCCAAGAAAACTTAGTGTAGCAGATGAAAGACACATCATTCTTACTTCCCTTCACAATCAGAAGATGTCCAGCAGTGCCGTTAGCTCAGAACTAGCAGAAAACAGTGGGACCCTGGTACACCTGTCTACTCTCCAGATAAGTCTGGTCAGAAGTGGTCTTCATGGAAGACTTGCGGCCAAAAAGCCATACCTCCGATGTGGAACCAAGGTCAATTGACTCAACTATGCATGAAAACACAGCAACTGGGCTGCAGAAAAATGACAGGAGGTGCTCTGGCTGATGAGTCAAAATTTTAAATATTTGACTGTAGCAGAATGCAGTTTGTTGGCTGAAGTAGAATGGTACAAAAGTGGTACAAGAATGAGTGTCTGCAGGCATCAGTTAAGCATGTTGGAGGTTCCTTGCAAGTTTAGGGCTGCATTTTTTGAAATAGAGTTGGGAATTTGGTCAGAATTAATGGTCTAATCAATGCCGAGAAGTACAGGCAGATATTTATCCATCGTACAGTACCATCAGGGAGGCATCTGATCGGCCCCAAATTTACTCTGCAGCATGACAATGACCCCAAACAAACAACGAAAGTCATTAAGAATTATCTTCAGCGTAAAGAAGAACAAGGAGTCCTGGAAGTGATGGTATGGCCCCCACAGAACCCTTATCTCAACATCATCGAGTCTGTCTGGGATTACATGAAGAGTGAGATGCAAATGAGGATGCCTAAATCCACAGAGGAACTATAATTAGTTCTCCAAGATGTTTGGAACAACCTACCTGTCGAATTCCTTAACAAACTGAGTGCAAGTGTACCTAGAAGAATATATGTTGTTTTGAAGGATGGTCACACCAAATATTGATTTAATTTATATTTTTCATCTGTTCACCCACTATGCATTTTGTTAAAAATTTATAAAAATAAACTATTAACGTCTATTTTTGAAAGCATTCTTACCTTACAGCATTTTTTCACCTGCCTAAAACTTTTGCATATTACTGTATGTCCGAGTTGAAATCATAGATCTTGACAAAAGAAAAAAAAAAATGCCCATTGCTTTCGCTACAATTAGAAACATAGAAACATAGAAACATAGAAGATTGACGGCAGAAAAAGACCACCTGGTCCATCTAGTCTGCCCTTTAGTATTCCTTTATTGTTATCTTAGGATAGATACATGTTTATCCCAGGCATGTTTAAACTGTGTTACTGTGGATTTATCAACCACCTCTGCTGGAAGTTTGTTCCAAGTTTCTACTACTCTTTCAGTGAAATAATATTTTCTAATGTTTTTCTTGATTTTTCCTCCAACTAGCCTCAGATTGTGCCCCCTTGTTCTTGTATTCAGATTCTTATTAATCACACTTCCCTCCTGAACCTTGTTCAGTCCTTTAACATATTTAAAGGTTTCAATCATGTCCCCCCTTTCTCTTCTTTCCTCCAGACTATACATATTTAGATCTCTGAGTCGTTCTTGATAAGTTCTATGCTTTAGACCTTCCACCATTTTTGTAGCTCTTCTTTGAACCCGCTCAATTTTAGTTATATCCTTTTGCAGATGAGGCCTCCAGAACTGTACACAGTATTCCAGATGTGGTCTCACTAGAGCTCTATACAGAGGGATCACAATCTCCCTCTTCCTGCTTGTTATACCTCTAGCTATGCAGCCAAGCATACGATTTGCTTTCCCCACCGCCTGGTTGCATTGGTTACTCATCTTGAGGCTGTCAGAGATGACCACCCCCAAATCCTTCTCTTCTGAAGTCTTTGCTACCACAGAACTGCCAATACGATAGTCAGATTGAGGGTTTCTTTTCCCCAAGTGCATTATTTTACATTTGGAAACATTGAACTGAAGTTTCCATTGTTTTGACCACTTATCTAATAGTGCCAAATCATTCTCCATATTACAGACACCTCCTGGAACATCAACCCTATTACACACTTTTGTGTCATCAGCAAACAAGCAAACCTTCCCTGCCAAGCCTTCCCTTATGTCACTTACAAACATGTTGAACAGAACAGGGCCCAGAACAGATCCTTGTGGCACTCCACTTGTAACCAGTCTCTGCTCAGAATACACTCCATTAACAACAACCCTCTGGTTTCTGTCCTTCAGCCAACTGCAGATCCACTGAACTATCCAGGGGTTAAGTCCAATTCTTGATAATTTATCTATCAGCTCTTTATGGGGAACTGTATCGAAAGCTTTACTGAAATCCAGGTAGGCGATATCCACAGCACCACCTTCATCCAGCACTTTAGTTACATAGTCAAAGAAATCAATGAGATTAGTCTGACAGGATCGGCCCTCAGTGAAGCCATGCTGGTTTGGGTCCATCAGGTTGTTTTTTGTTAGATGGTCAATTATCTTCTTCTTTAGAAGAGTCTCCATCATTTTTACCACTACAGATGTCAGGCTGACTGGCCTGTAGTTACTAGCTTCTTCTTTACTACCCTTCTTGTGAATGGGTACAACATTGGCCATTCTCCAATCATCAGGAACTTCTCCCGTAAGAAGGGACTGGTTATACAGATTAGTCAGGGGGCCAACTATGACAGATCGGAGTTCTTTAAGAACTCTAGGGTGGATTCCATCCGGACCCATCGCTTTATTTGACTTTAGCCGGACAAGTTCCTCTAGAACATCGGCCTCTGAAAACACTGGGGCTAAAATTATACAACTAGAGGCAATGCTGTGTTCAGCCATTTTCTGATTATGAGGGCCGCCGTCTGAAAAAACTGAGCAGAAGTAGTTATTCAGATGGTCAGCGACCGCCTTTTCCTCTTCTATATACTGATTTTTTCCGTTGTTAATTTTTGTAATCCCGCAGTTTTTCTTCTTCCTGTCACTGATATATCTGAAGAAGGTTTTATTCCCCTTCTTAACAGATTTGGCCATTTCTTCCTCTTTTGAGGCTTTAGCAGCATTTATCATCTGTTTAGTCTTCTTCTGTATAGTTTTATACCCTTCTCTGTCCGCTTCACTTCCAGTCTCTTTATATCTCTTATAGGCAGACTTTTTATCTTTCACTATAGCTCTTACCTCTCTAGTAAACCATAGTGGATTTCTCTTTCTTTTCCTCTTGCTAATTTGTCTAACATGTAATCTTGTTGCCTTTAAGAGGACTTCTTTGAGTGTCTTCCACTGAGTACTCACTCTCGGTGTTTTATCCCACCCTTTTAATTCTTTCTTTACATATTCTCCCATATCCTCAAACTTCGTCTTCCTAAAGTCCAATACTTTGGTTGCAGAATGGGATTTCTCGTAGTCAGTCTGGATTCCGAACCACAAACATTGGTGGTCACTGGAACCTAGATTTTCTCCCACCTTCACCTCAGATACCAGGTCTCCATTTGTGAATACTAAGTCTAGGATATTGTCCCCTCTAGTTGGCGCCTTCACCAGCTGTTTTAGGGACATCCCCGTCAGGGCTTCTACGATGCTCCTACTTCTACATGTGGACGCACAAGGGATATTCCAATCAACATCAGGCATGTTGAAGTCTCCCATAACTACTATATCTCCCTTTACTGCCATTTGGGTAATCTCGTCCACTAGCATGTTGTCTTGCTCTTCAGATTGCCCCGGAGGCCTGTAGACTGCACCTATTCTTGTAACTGATCCCTTTTTATTCTGCAGACAGATCCAGAGAGTCTCCAACTCTTTACATGAATTCTGGATCGCTGTGGATTTTATGCTATCTTTAACATAAATGGCTACCCCACCCCCTCTTCTCTCAGCCCTATCTTTCCTATACAACGTGTATCCCGGAATGGCTATTTCCCAGTCATTACAGTCCCTGAACCATGTCTCTGTTATTACAATCAAGTCCAAGTCATCTCTACAAACTATTGATATTAGCTCGCTGAGCTTGTTGCCTAAGCTGCGAGCATTAGTACACATTACACGAAGAACATTACATTTATCACCAACAACAACTCTATCTACCGCACCATCATCTACCTCACCAACATCTGTATGTAAAGCACCAGCAACTTCCTGTGCACCAACATCTGTATCTATCACACTAACAAACTCAGAACCCTGGTTCACCAAAACTGTTCGGGGACAGAAATCAATCTTCTCAATGAAATTCCTGCCCCCTCCATCTAGTTTAAATGCCTCTCCAAGAAACACCTGAACTCTTCTCCAAGTACCTCAGTTCCTCTGTGTGACGGGTGCAGACCATCTCTCTTGAACATTTCTTTACAACTCCACCTTCTAACACTGTGACTGACAAATCCAAAACCTTCTTCTTTACACCACTGTCTTAGCCAACCATTGAACTCCAGGATACGAAGTCTCTTACTATTTTCAGAGCGGACTGGCAAAATCTCTGAAAAAGTGATAGAGTCTGTCATTCTGCTCAGCTCCAGGCTGAGACTTTGAAATTCCATTTTCACCTCTTCAACACTTTTCTGGGACAAATCGTTTGTACCGAGATGAATGATCAGATCAACTTCAGTCTCCTTTGTTGCAGCCTTGACAATATTTGAGATGCGTCTTTTATCCCTGCTTGCAGTAGCACCAGGAAGACATCTCACCTCCTTCAGTCCATCCTCATTCTGCCCTAAAGCAACACCTCTAACAATCGAGTCACCAACAAGGAGATGCTTTCTCTTCTTTTTAAGTCCATTTTCTGCTCCTGACTGCTTGTTACAATTCTCTCCTTTGGGACTCACAACATCCCGTACCTGAGTATCTGTGCTTTTATCTTCTGAAATCTCACTTTCCAATTCAGACAGGACACCAAAGGGATTACACACCGAAATACCAACAGTGTTGTGCTTCTGCTCCACAACTCTCAACCTCCCAGAACCAACTGTCTTCCACACAGCCCTTCTCTTCATGGGCCGTTGGGGCTGCGGTGGTGGATTACATGGTTGCTTGACTTCACACTCTAGCTGGGAAAGATTCACTTCTTTTGATTGCAGATAACACACCAAAGACTGCAGCCTGGAAATTTCACCATACAATGTGGACAGATGCAAACATACTGGACAACACCCCAAACTCCAGAGAGTACTGCGGAACACAACAGCCAGACAAGTGTTACACTGCACCAAACCAGACATCTTAGAATTAAAGCAGTTACTCACCAAACTGACAAAACCAGTGCCTTCACCAAACTCCTGCCGTTTTCAAACTACTGCAGTTTTTGAAACTACACACTTCTGTCTGTCTGCTGCACTTGTGTCTGGCTGCAAACTACTTACAGAGTAAACTCACAGAGTTGAAACCTCCTATAAATACACCTACTGCAGTTGATACGCTAACGAAGCGAGCCAAGCCTTTTCTTATGCTAATCTAATGAAACCAGTTACCAGCTACACCCAAATAGACACCTATGCACACTATGCAGAAACCAAAACAAGCCAAATACAAACTTAAGCACTAATGATCCAAATTAACCAAAGTAAATAAACACACAATTCAAACTAAATACTAAATGCAACACAATTCCAAGTACTACAACATAAGCAGTATTAAAGAATGATAGTAAGATTTTTTATTTTTTTTTTTAAGTTTTTTGTCTACAATAGAAAAGAAGAGAGAAGTAAGAGTGAAGTAATAGTAATAGCCTGAGCTTACCTCAAGCTTGACTTAAGTACTGCAGTTTTTGAAACTACACACTTCTGTCTGTCTGCTGCACTTGTGTCTGGCTGCAAACTACTTATGTCTTTGCTTTTCAAGAGGATAATAATCAAACTCTATCAGGATTGTAGCATTGCTGATACACATAGTCTATCACAGCAATGCTACAATCCTGATAGAGTTTGATAGATTGGAATGATTCTATATTTCTATACTTTGTTTCTCTCTACCTGTCATTTTTTGGCCTATATCGATTACTCACCCAGCGGGTCCTTTACCCAATGATTTTTGTGGACTAACCGCTGGGATAGTTTATGCGAGTTTCTCTCTATTTTTGGGTGATCACCTTTTGCGGCCGCCTCTCCACTGTCCTTTGCTCTTACTATTTAGCATACAGAGAGGTAGGTAGGATTGAAGTTGCCTTCCTATATCAATATACGAGGATAAGGTCTGCTATATATGAAGGCAGTGTAAGAGGTGTCAGTAATTCGGATATCTTGTCCCCAGCTGACAGTGTACAGGTCAGTGTGGAGGATTGGATGACCGATTAATGATTATTAGAAGTGTTGAAGTATAGTGATATTGTCGTTACTGGACGGTTAGGAGAGTGAAAACTCCCTGTCCGGTTAATGTTAAGGAAGGTATGATTGTTGTTATGCCTTCCGCTTTAAATATTTTGTGTTAGGCAGGGAGAGGGATTGGAACGTCTCACTATAGACGATTCAATAACGATCTAAAATTAGGATTGTAGTTTTTGTTTTTAATTTGCTAGTTTTTTTTAAAAGGTAATATTAAAGGTTATCTTTTATTTATTTTTATTTTCTTTACCCCTATGATTTAACCCTTGAGTTTGTCCCTATGTCCCGTTGATGTAGGAGGGGGATATGGTGCTGTTATGAGAATTTTCTTTTCTCTTTTCTTTTTTCGGATTTATCTATATATATTTTCTCTAGCACAATCCACTTATTTGTAAAAATAACCTATAATCACCATTAAGATAGTGGTGCACCGAATATATATCTTATGTTGTCAGGTGAGTCAGCTTTAATTTTAAGCTAGGTCCTCTGACAATTTCCTTATATCATGTATAATAACCAAATTTATAAAAACTAACTGGAATAAAATCCCAGACATAAATCACTATAATTTAATTATCTACCGATTTCAAATATTGCATACCTTCTGAATAAAACATATAAATTGCATTTAATATAGTCAATAATAGATTATACTAAGAATATACTCAGAATCAATCTAATAATATATGTCTAGACAGTTTACCAAACTTCATGCAACATATATCATACACATGACTATAGCATTCCTATGTAAAACCTGTAGGGAACTCTAAGGGTTAATCCACTTAGTAATATAGGAAGCCACACGCAAGATGGCGACTTCTTTTGTCTAGTGTGAGGTTTAAATAAACTTCTCACTGTACAAAAGTTTAAACCCAAAAACATACACAAAGATATCCAAAGAAACACCTCAAAATAAATAGACAAATAGCAGTTGAAGGGTTAATAAACGCATTCAAAGAATTCCTCCAGATCAAATACTAGCTATAACAATCTTTCTAGGAACACAATATATTCTAGAAATATCAACGATTATATTAACTAATTTGATCTATAGATCTCACTGCTATCAACTATTTACATTTATCTGGCAAAATATAACAATTTACCAATTAATTAATGAATTCTGCTTAATTCAGAATTACTATAGCCAATATAGCTTATTATAATTGGTCACAATTGGGTGGCCAGTCCGATTAAGACAAATTATAAGAAAAATTATGTTGCTTCAAATACAGAAGAAATATATATTTGATTCTGAATTTTGCAGAATTAAAATAAGGAAAGATATAGTTACCGGTCCAATAAGTGTTTCTTAGTATCTCTTTCAGAGCCAGCCAGGTACACTTCAGGAAAACAGAACAGGAACTTAAGAGCCAGGAAACCAAGAGGAAAAAAGCCCCCTCTCTCTCAAAACTTACATATTTATAATTTAAAATTACCCTTATCAGAATATTCTCTGATTGGATAGAGATCCATCTCATTATGCAGTGGCATCATCAGTATTATTTGACTGGATACTCTTAATCCCCAATTTCCCTATGACATCGCGCATATTAGTATGGAAAAATTCCAACGCACTAGTAATAACACTATGCACTCTCATGAAGGTGCTCTTACTCCACATTAAAATTTTACATATGATACCTGTATCTGACTTATATCAACAGATAAGAATGGCCACAAGGTCATTAGACTTGACATAAATACGTCACCCTACCAGACTTTACCATATGGGAGTATATATTCCTTTAGACTATCTATCACATAATCGTATATCCCCATAAATGACACTCAGTTATTTTCACACCCTACCTTGAAGCAAAGGGCCATTGTTTTAACATGAGATCATTTACACACATCTTAAAAACAGACTTTCAGAGAATTTGGTTTAAAATAAAAATGAACCATTTCCTCCCCATAATGGCAATATCTCTGACACTAACTGGCTGTCAGATATTATTGCCCATCAGACTGTTTTACCGGCTATAGTGTCAAGAGCTGCTAGCTAACCAGAGATTCCAGTAATTAAGACAATAAGTCCCATATTTAAAAAAGCAAACTTATTATTCTGAAGTAAACAGACTGCACCACAGGGGTCAAATAAGCATTTCTGTTAAATCAAATTGCTCTTGTCAAGTGTATGGGAATTTAAGAATTTATATTTGTCCCCAACAGTGCAGTTGTTTTAATCCAGAATAACTCCAACTTGCTTTTATAAATATGGCTTATGGTCCTTAATCAGGAAACTACAGAGGTGCAATTCTAGAGCAAACCAACTTCCCTATTAGGGAAAATTGAAAATGATGCACATTGCAATTGATTTAAATGGGGCTATTAACCTCTTCAATGCTTGAAAGGCAGGGACATATCTGCAGGAGATGCAGCTGCGACAGGGCCCGATCACCAAAGAAGCCCAATGCCCTAGGGCCAAATAGGCTGTAGTTACATATTTTACATATTTTGTGTTTGAAGGCCCAAATAATGTTTGCACCAGGGCCACATACTGACTAATTATGCCACTGTAGGGTGGGCCTTAAGCAATATGTTTGAGTTTTTTCAAACTATCGTGGGGTTAAAGGGATAGTAATTTTTCACAAAACCAGCAGCTCCAATTGCTCTTTATAGTATTTGGGCCATGGAGAGTGTTATTTCAATACTATCAGAGTTGTAGTTCAAGAGTAATTGAATGATAAATTATCCCCATCCCGACCCTTTTACCTAGTGTAAGCCACCTCCCCTCAGATGTGGAATCTGGGGCCGGACAGGTCACAGCAAGGGACAATCTTCTTACTGTGAGCATAAGGAAACCCTACCCCCACCCCCCCGATAAGTTTTTCCTTCTGCTCACTGAACTGTCCCTCTCTGCAATCCATCCTGACAGTCTTGCTGCTCTGAGGAGAGCAGTGTTACATCAGTAAAAGGGGCAGGAGGGGTATACTTTATCATTCAATTACTCTTGAACTACAACTCTGACAGTATTGAAATAACACTCTCCATGACCCAAATACTATGAAGATTAAGTGGAGCTGCTTTTATTGTAAAATATTACTGTGCCTTTAAATGCCCTACTTAAAACAACAGGTTTTCCCCCCACAATTGTGTAGTTGGTTTGCCCCAGAATTGTACCTCTTTAACGTCCTGGACAAGGCCTTTAGAGTGTCACAAAGTGAATTTATGCATCTGAGGAAACGCGCAAGCTAAGCATTTATTCAAGGTGGCTTAGTGTGAATCACAGCTCAGCAACTATACAAACAGACTGTATATACCATGAAGAGATACAATAAGAGAGAATCCACAATAAGCATGGCAGACAGCAGTGGGACTGTGGATAACATAGGGGAAGCAATACTACATGTCATACATGTGCAAGATATGAAAGCAAACTAATGCAAAGCAAATATTCCTCCTTACCATTTAAAATTCTAAATCAAATTTTCATAAAACCTCTGAAAATCCTCTCTGCATGTCATTACAGTAAAACATTCTGTGATATAGGCCTTGATTCAAAGAATTATGGTAAAACAGCCAGCAGGCAAAATGGCTAACGGCCCGTACACAAAATGTGTCACTGGAGCTATTCAATTGCCCTACCAAACAAAACCACAACAAACATTGGACCACAGAACATGCCCATCATGTGTTTTAAGTTTCCAAAACTCATGCTAAATAGGAACGTCAAAGGAAAATGGCTAACACACAGTCAAGCATTGAGTGAGCTCAAACACACAGTCACCCTCCCAAACACTACCCCTAACAGAAAAGTGCAGCAATACTACCTCTAAAACTAGCCTAACACCCAGATCCGTATAACACTTATCTGTCATCCACTGTCAGTCTTCTTCTTCAGTCTTCTATATTACAACAAAATGTCATGCAACAGAAGTAACTTTCCCTGTGCACATCTGTGACTTACTTTGACCAGTTCTTTGCCTATGTGTATTTGTGGTTTTTCCACATATCCTAACACACATGCACGTTACATACCTCTCAACATTTCAAATGGACAAAGAGGGACTTGTGTTTTGGGTGGTGTTACTGGGAGTGTGGCTAGTAGGGGGGGCATTACCAAGAATGTTTAGGTTATTTCATGACTTATTGACACCTGTTTGTGTATCTGAATGAATGATTTAGAGCAAGACCAAACTATTTTATTTACACAGACTAATTTTTTAAACACATATAGTGAAAGTTAAATAATATGAATTTTTATTGCTGTAGAGCAATGTGATACACTTATATATGCAACACACAGTCCGTTTTTCCAAAAAGAGGGACACCAGAGAGGGAAAGAGGGATTTGGGACTCAGAGAAGTACTATCCCTCTTAAAGAAGGACACTTGGGAGTTATGGCATCAAATAAACACAAATATGGAATTGCAAGTAAAAAAAAGCTTTTAATTGGATATATTCCACCAGAGCGGCTTGCAAAATACCCCACAAGCCTTCTTAGCCCTGGGAAACCCATGAGAACTTTCCAAGCCAACTAGAGGATGTAAGCACCAAGCTCTCTTTCATACTTTGTGCTTATCCAGTAACTTCAAGAAATACCGGTTGCTTTACCTTGGAGCCGAGTAAGGACGGCCAGCAATGTTCTCGACACAATAGACCAATCAAGCGAATTAAACAAGTGAGTCTTTGTGATTAGAATATCAAAATATAAATCTATTTTTGTTTGGGCGATTGACCCTTTTGATTACCAGTGGATTTCCCCATTACACATTTAAGGAGTTAAAGATCACTTCACTACCTAATTATATGTTTAACTGGGACTTTCTTTAATGTAAATGTTTAAAACTGTTTTTAAAATATTGTGCACGTATCACGCTATGTGCTGTTTTTTCTTCTTTTTTTTCTATGCACCCAAATGTATTAGAATTTTTGTTTATTTTACATCCAATATCTTCAATTGTGAGTATATTCCAATTTTTGTTTTCATTTATATTGTTTGTAATATATATTACACAAAATGTTGGCATAATTGATATAGTATGCCATTAGTATTTACTTAATAAAGGGTTATTTTGTTTCTTTGTTACTTTGTACACTGTGATTAATATTGTAACACTGTTTAACACTGTGATCATATAACAAATGCATACTTATTGTATCTTACAATAGAGCATTTAAAGCTTCCACCCATATTCCATATATACATATTTTATTCCTTATTTCAAAATAGGGGTTTTGGAGCTGCAATATATTTTTGGTTTGTTATCTTGTAATTATATTGGATACATTTGGGATAATACCATTGTGTAGGATAATATTTCTTATTCATAGCACACTTCTGATTTACTTCTGTAAGCCATGACATTAAAACACTTTGAATGCCAGGCAGGTATCCAATGTTTTGCAGTGCAAGGCAATTGATACTTATCTGGCATGCAATGGGTTAATTGCAACATATAAATATAATGTGCTAACAAAATAATCTTAGGTATATATATATATGTTGTCAGTCTGGGCCCTCAGTGGAACCTAACCCAGCTCCCCTGAAATTAACCCTTTTTGTGCCAGAGGGATATGCAACTCATTGTAAACTTGGCTGGCACTCAGAGTGTTGATAACACAAGAAAGAAAGAAAGAAAGAAAGAAAGAAAGAAAGAAAGAAAGAAAACAAAACAGGCTATTTATTGACATTTATTTGCAATGTATTCAATACCTCATTAGCATTCAAGGGGCTAAAATCCCCATTGAAATCAATGAGAACAGTTGGTTTGCTCCAGAATATCTCCAGATCTTCACTATACACAAACTATTTTGTGCTTTAAGAAAGCATTCTCACAACACACCAATAAAAATATGTATTTAAAAGCCTGCACCACAGCATCCCCTAGAGGAACCAAAGAGGACAATATGAATTAAAGATTTGCTTATTGCAGTGGCATAGGGCTAGATTCTATTACAGGTGCTAATTTTGTCACTGCTTTTATCTCCAGTTTTCCCTTTAGACTTCAATAGGAAATTGTTTGATAAAACGGGTGTTAACATTTAGAGCCTGCAATAGAATCTAGCCCATAGTAAGTCAATGGAAAGTAATGCAGGCTGAAAGATTGTAAAAACAAATGAACATCAGAACTGAATAGGTATCCCACAATGAGCTTAAAAGAAACATATACACTTTTGGTGACTTTCTACAGTTAACATATGTGAATAATATGTGATAATTAAATTAAAAACAAAATAAAACATGTGGAAAAATGTAAACTACCAACGCAATACAACTGACAAACTCCTGCCAATAAGTCCTGCTATTCCTTTGCAAATTTAACCCCTCCAGTGCCAGAGGATTGGGCCATTTCTTAGACCCTTGAGATTAGACACATTTTACATGTTTGCTATCCATCTCTTTATATGTGATTCTTTAGGTAACTGTCTAGTTATAAATTGTAAACTAGTAATTGTTTTTTGGGGGGTTTATTTTCAGAACAAATTAATCTTTTTCATGATGCTGCACATGAAGTAAATTTTACATAGTGCATGGCCTGCACAGGAGTACAAAAGGGTATAATCAACTTTATGAACTTAAATGCACATTCCATTTGTTACTTGGTAAAACTACCATAAAACAGTTCAATAACTTAGTAAAATCATATACTTCCTGAAAGTAGATTAATGAATTAAACAGAAAATTGTTTAAAGTGTTAGTAATGTCCACAAAAAAGTTTTTTGCATTTAGAAGAGCCTAAAAAGCTCAGCTAAATGCAAAAAAAGTATATCTCAAACCGCTATGGTTTAAGAGATACAGGCATTTAAAGTTTGATCTCTCCTACTGACAGCTGTAAAGCTGTCAGCAGGAGATCCGTGTCGGCCGACACGGAGGCACTTGAGCAGAGCTGCAATCTCATTATTTACCACGAATCCCTTCATTGAAATGGTCTAAAACTAGTGCTTGAAAACCAGGCACACGTTTTAGACCATTCCAATAAAGGGATTTGTGGTAAATAATGAGATCTCAGCACTTCTCACGCGCCTCCGTGTCGGCCAACACGGATCTCCTGCTGACAGCTTTACAGCTCTCAGTAGGAGAGATCATACTTTAAACGCCTGTATCTCTTAACCCCTTAAGGACCGGGAAAATCTGAGTTTGATTTGACTTAAGGACCGGAGCAATTTTGACTTTTTTGACTATGTCTTTGTTCAACCATATTTTCTCTTTAATTCCTTTTGTGCACCCACATAAATTATATACTGTTTTTTTAAGCACAAGTAGGGCTTTCTTTTGATACCACAATTATATGAATACCTCATTGTTTAATTTGATTAAAAGAGGAAAAAAATTGAAAAAAAACAACATTTTGCTTACATTTTTCTGTCAGGATTTGCATACTATTAGTTAATGAAAAAAAAAATACCCCTAAATATATTCATTTGCTTCTCCTGAATATAAGAGTACCCCATATGCCTAGTATTTTAGTCCTTTACTCACATTTACAAGGTAAATATTACAAGATGGCTGCCGTTATTTCCAACTTGTGATTTTTCAACAATTGGCATGTGAGCATCATAGCTTAGCTGACGGTGCCAGAACCAAAAATGTCCCACAAAGGTATATGTTTCTGAAAACTACACAACATAAGGTAAATAATCAGGAGAATTTTGGAGTTTTTCATGCAGCTATTTCTCCAGAAAAAAATTTCAAAATTGTGGTAATATTTTGTTTTTTTGCAGTTTTCACACTTACATTTCAATACTACTGTTGATATCAAGCACATGATAGGTGAAGATTTTTAAAAATGCATTGTTTAGTGTTCAGCTCCTTCTTCTGAGTACGGCAATACCCCATATGCATAGGTTTCTCAAGGTTTGGGAGAGCTACGGGGCCCAAATTGGAACATGCGCGTTTCCAGTTTCACACTTTGAATTTTCACAGCTTGCATCACTGGTGCCATGTCTCATTTGGGGCTGTGTAACAGTGCTCCACTCTAAGATTTCCCCCCAAAAGTATATATTTTTGGAAAGTAGACACCCCAGACTTTCATTTTATGTATGTTTTCAATTTTTTTACGCAGCCATTTTACCACCAATCGCTCGTAAATCTTGACGTAAGTTAAAAAAACAGCGTTTTTCACACTTGCACTTCAATGTTGATGTGAATTTCAAGCACATGATAGGTGAAGATTTTTAAAAATGCATTGTTTAGTGTTCATCTCCTTCTTCTGAGTACGGCAATACCCCATATGCATAGGTTTCTCAAGGTTTGGGAGAGCTACGGGGCCCAAATTGGAACATACGCGTTTCCAGTTTCACACTTTGAATTTTCACAGCTTGCATCACTGGTGCCATGTCTCATTTGGGGCTGTGTAACAGTGCTCCACTCTAAGATTTCCCCCCAAAAGTATATATTTTTGGAAAGTAGACACCCCAGGCTTTCATTTTATGTATGTTTTCAATTTTTTTACGCAGCCATTTTACCACCAATCGCTCGTAAATCTTGACGTAAGTTAAAAAAACAGCGTTTTTCACACTTGCACTTCAATGTTGATGTGAATTTCAAGCACATGATAGGTGAAGATTTTTAAAAATGCATTGTTTAGTGTTCATCTCCTTCTTCTGAGTACGGCAATACCCCATATGCATAGGTTTCTCAAGGTTTGGGAGAGCTACGGGGCCCAAATTGGAACATACGCGTTTCCAGTTTCACACTTTGAATTTTCACAGCTTGCATCACTGGTGCCATGTCTCATTTGGGGCTGTGTAACAGTGCTCCACTCTAAGATTTCCCCCAAAAAGTATATATTTTTGGAAAGTAGACACCCCAGGCTTTCATTTTATGTATGTTTTCAATTTTTTTACGCAGCCCTTTTACCACCAATCGCTCGTAAATCTTGACGTAAGTTAAAAAAACAGCGTTTTTCACACTTGCACTTCAATGTTGATGTGAATTTCAAGCACATGATAGGTGAAGATTTTTAAAAATGCATTGTTTAGTGTTCAGCTCCTTCTTCTGAGTACGGCAATACCCCATTTGCATAGGTTTCTCAAGGTTTGGGAGAGCTACGGGGCCCAAATTGGAACATACGCGTTTCCAGTTTCACACTTTGAATTTTCACAGCTTGCATCACTGGTGCCATGTCTCATTTGGGGCTGTGTAACAGTACTCCACTCTAAGATTTCCCCCCAAAAGTATATATTTTTGGAAAGTAGACACCCCAGACTTTCATTTTATGTATGTTTTCAATTTTTTTACACAGCCATTTTACCACCAATCGCTCGTAAATCTTGACGTAAGTTAAAAAAACAGCGTTTTTCACACTTGCACTTCAATGTTGATGTGAATTTCAAGCACATGATAGGTGAAGATTTTTAAAAATGCATTGTTTAGTGTTCAGCTCTTTCTTCTGAGTACGGCAATACCCCATATGCATAGGTTTCTCAAGGTTTGGGGTAGCTACGGGGCCCAATTTTGAACAAATACTGAATTTTCACATCTTGGTTAACTGATGCCATTACTCATTTTGGGCTATGTTCCAGTGCTGCACTTTAGAATTTCCCCCCAAAAGTGTATATTTTTGGAATGTAGACACCCCCAGCTTTCATTTTAGGTGTGTTTTCAAATTTTTTACACAGCCATTTTACCACCACTTTCTCATAAACTTGACGTAAGTAAAAAAACAGCGTTTTTCACACTTTGCCTTCAATGTTGATGTGAATTTCAAGCACAGAATAGGTGAAGATTTTATAAACTGAATTGATTAGTGTTCAGCTCCTTCTTCTGAGTACGGCAATACCCCATATGCATAGCTTTCTCATGGTTTGGGGGAGCTACGGGGGCCAAATTGGAACATGTGCGTTTCCAGGTTCACACTTTGAATCTTCACAGCTTGCGTTACTGGTGCCATGTCTCATTTGGGGCTGTGTAACAGTGCTCTTTTTTAAGATTTCCCCCCAAAAGTGTATATTTTTGGAAAGTAGACACCCCAGGCTCTCGTTTTAGGTGTGTTTTCCAATTTTATACATAGCCATTTTACCACCAATCCTGTGAAAATTTGACGTAAGTAAAAAAAATTCAGCATTTTTCACACTTTGCCTTCAATGTTGATGTGAATTTCAAGCACAGAATAGGTGAAGATTTTATAAACTGAATTGATTAGTGTTCAGCTCCTTCTTCTGAGTACGGCAATACCCCATATGCATAGCTTTCTCATGGTTTGGGGGAGCTACGGGGGCCAAATTGGAACATGTGCGTTTCCATGTTCACACTTTGAATCTTCACAGCTTGCGTTACTGGTGCCATGTCTCATTTGGGGCTGTGTAACAGTGCTCTTTTTTAAGATTTCCCCCCAAAAGTGTATATTTTTGGAAAGTAGACACCCCAGGCTCTCGTTTTAGGTGTGTTTTCCAATTTTATACACAGCCATTTTACCACCAATCCCTCGTAAACCATGACGTAAGTAAAAAAAAAAAACAGCGTTTTTCACACTTAGGGTTGGCGGCAGTATACTGGGCTGCATACAAATTGGTTTGGGAAACAATTTCACCTAAAATGTCTTCCCCCAAAAACAAATAAAAAAAATGATCATGGGTAAATCCTTCCACATCAATTTGAATCCCTGGGTTGCCTGTGAATTCTGAGATTTGTGGGCATAAATTGTTACCCATTCATTAGGATCCGGAGTGGCAGGTGTTGGGGCATTTCTTTGGGCAGGTCTTTTGGCAGGTCTTTGGGCAGATCTTTTGGCAGGTGCTGGGGCAGTTGCCAGGGCAGCTCTTGGGGCAGCACTTGGGGCATTTCTTTGGTAGGTCTTTGGGCAGATCTTTTGGCAGGTGCTGGGGCAGTTGCCAGGGCAGCTCTTGGGGCAGCACTTGGGGCATTTCTTTGGGTAGCTATTTTGGTAGGTCTTTGGGCAGTTCTTTTGGCAGGTGCTGGGGCAGTTGCCAGAGCAGCTCTTGGAGCAGTGCGTCTTTTCTTGACAGAAGGCCCAGCGTCATCACTAGAGCTGCTCTCACTTTCTGAAAACTGCGCTATGTCAAAATCTGACGCAGTGTCTGTTGCCTCAGAGTCAGACGCCAAAAAGGCATATGCCTCTTCAACGCTGTACCTGCGCTGCATTTTGCCCACTAAAAAAACTTTTTTTATTTTTTTTATTTTCTTACGCTATCCCTAAACCTAAATCTAACCCTAAAACTTACCCTAGCCTACGTATATCCTGAACCTACCTAACCCAAGTGAACTACCTATCTAAACTGCACTTATTATATATATATATATATATATATTTTTTTTTTTTTTGGGGGGGGGTTTGGGGTTTTTTGGGGGTTTTTTTTTTCTTGCACTATCCCTAAACCTAAATCTAACCCTAAAACTAACCCTAACCTACGTATATCCTGAACCTACCTAACCCAAGTGAACTACCTATCTAAACTGCACTTATATATATATATATATATTTTTTTTTTTTTTTTTTTGGGGGGGGGTTTTTTGGGGTTTTTTTTTTTCTTACGCTATCCCTAAACCTAAATCTAACCCTAAAACTTACCCTAACCTACGTATAACCTGAACCTACCTAACCCAATTGAACTACCTATCTAAACTGCTCTTATTATATATATTTTTTTTGGGGGGGGGGGGGGGTTTGGTTTTTTTTTTTTTTTTTTCCCTAAACCTAAATCTATCCCTAAAACTTTTCCTAACACACGTCTACACTAAACCTACCCAACTACCTACCAAAATACCTAAACTATATTTACTATTAAAAAAAAAAAAAAAAAATGTAAAAAAAATTTAAATTTTTTTGTAAAAATTTAAAAAAAATCTAAAAAAAATCATGGGGGATGGGGGGTGTCCCACAGATCAGAAAACACTGATCTGCAGCAAATCGATCACTCCAAGAGTGATCAGATGGGGGGGCACTTATTGATCACTGCAGAACAGTGATCAAAGGGTTAAATTTCTTTATTTAAACTTTTTTTTTACTTTTTTTTTTTACAGTAAGGCTGGAACACCATGTCTCTCTGTCTCTCTCCACCTCAGCAGTATGCAAGGTGGAGGGAGGCAGACAGACATGACAGGGACAGTATTTACAAATACTGTCCCTGTCATTCAGGTTTTGCAACATGTGATTCGCTTTTGAAGCGAATCGCATGTTGCAACAATGTTTCTGCCGCTTGTTACTAAGTGTCCCGATACTGGGACACTTAGTAACAAGCGGCTTGAACTCTTCCATCGCTCCGTGCGGCCGCGATGGAAGAGTTTAACCCTTGACGTACCAGGACCGTCAAGGGTCGTTGGATCACATTTACCCTTGATGGTCCTGGTACGTCAAGGGTCGCTAAGGGGTTAAACCATAGCGGTTTGAGAGATACTTTTTTTGCATGTAGCTCAGCTTTTTAAGCTCTTCTAAATGCAAAAAACTTTTTTGTGGACATTACTAACACTTTAAGTTTCTTTCTGCACAAATAAATAACATAAATAAAAAATAGAAGTTTTCAGAAAGGTTTAGACATTTAAATTAAAGTCACAATTTACTGTCAAAATATCAAGTAAGTTTGGAGTAACAAAAATCTTAGAGTAACAAACAAAAAGCTTACAGTAACAAAAAAAATGAATGCCACAAATCACAGTACGCTGATACCTATAGGTGCAGAAATGTACTTCCTTCCCTGGGGCCTCAAATTAGTAACAGCACATAACAGACATTTTCTTTGAGATAACCAAAATGTACTCAGCATAGTTTGAAGGCATAATTGCCCCAAAACGTCTCTCTGAAGCATTCATTTCCTGAAAGTAGGTAACCCATTTGTCTTTCTACCCCTAGCTTGCTGTGCTCAAATGTCTCCATAAGGGTGCACTAAAGGAAAAAAATAGACATTTCTTTTTTTTTGTAATTTCCATTAAAGGTACTGAAAACTATGGGATTTCGTACTGCAAATCTATAGCTAATGCTCTTACGAGAAAATCCATTACTCAATTGGTGTGAGCTGAAATATGAAATTTTTTTAAATCATAACAACTACAGAAATGAAGAAAAGGTACACAAAGCTTACGTGTTTGGAAATAAGATAACTCATACATCAAATGAAGGGTCATTTGCCTTCCTACCCATAACTTGGTGTGCAAAAATGTTTCCAGAATATGGTGCTAAATGAAAAAGTAGATTTTTTTTTTTTTTAACCTTTCCATGATTTCAAAGGTGCTGAACTGAAATATTTGAAAACTATGGAACTGCCTACTTCTTTCTGAGAAAAATGGGACCTCTTTGGTAAGAGCTATCATACCGTAGGGGGTGCCAAAAGCATAAAATTATACTTACCTGTTTTCTTTTTGTTTAAATGATTATAACTATTAGATATATATGCAAGGCATACAATTTAGAAATGTAGACATTCACTGTGTCTACCAGTGGAACAAGGACAGGATATCAAAACACATATATGTGTGATATTGTAGCTACTAGTGGGACAAGGTTAAGAAAACAGAAAGTGTTTGTATATGATTCTATGGGATAGTGGAACCAAGCTGGGGTGTAAGACAGTGTATATACCACTGGGTAGTTAAATAAGGCTAGGGAAGCAGATAGCGTATGTCGGAATCTATAACTAGACCAGTTGGCCAGTTGGCAATGCAACAAGGATTGGGAAGCAGGCTGTAATGGTTTTTAAGGACACTCAGACACGGAAGGTTATGGTAAAACACAGTTTTATTAATAGAACAAGGTTAATGTGATCCACTCAGGACCAGTACATACAAATGACACTGTACTGCCACAGTATCACGGTGCCCGTGCTCCCTGGTTGTTTTCTGTCAGTCTAATCCTGTGCTTTGCTTCCATTGGCTACTGTGTGTTTATCCCGCCCAGTATGACCTTTATATACTGGGCTTTGGCACCCCTCCGGTACCCTTTCGTGGTGTTCCTGTGCCAGTGCTTGTTTCTGCTCAGTGATTCCCAGTGTACCGACTTGGCCTGCCTGACTACTCTGCATCTTGTCTCCTGCTCCTGTGTACTGACCTGGATTGCCTGACTATTCTTCTGCGCCTGCTCCTGTGTACCGACCCGGCTTGGCTGACGTTCCTGCTCCTGTGTACTGACCCGGCTCGGCTGACATTCCTGCTCCATTGTAGCGACCCGGCTTGGCTGACGTTCCTGCTTCGTGATCCGACCTGGCTTGGCTGACGTTCCTGCTCCGTGATTCGACCCGGCTTCGTTGGCGTTCCTGCGCTGTGTCGCCTTGGCGACATTCTGATTGTCAGGCAATTGTGGCTTTGTCCTCCGTTACTGCTCCTGCAGTATACTAGTGGCCTAGTCTCCGTTATTGCCTCTGCAGAGTGCAAGTGTCTGCCTCCTTTACTGCTACGGCAGTGTGCCTTGGGCCTAGTCTTCGTTACTGCTCTGCAGAGTGCAAGTGTCTGCCTCCGTTACTGCTACGGCAGTGAGCACCGGTTTTCCTCCATTACTGCTTCTGCAGAGTGGTAGTGTCTGCCTCCGTTACTGCTACGGCAGTGTGCCTTGGGCCTAGTCTCCGTTACTGCTTCTGCAGAGTGCAAGTGTATGCCTCTGTTACTGCTACGGCAGAGAGCCACCGGTTTGCCTCCATTACTGCTTCTGCAGACTGCTAGTGTCTGCCTCCATTACTGCTACGGCAGTGTGCCTTGGGCCTAGTCTCCGTTACTGCTTCTGCAGAGTGCAAGTGTCTGTCTCCGTTACCGCTACGGCAGTGAGCCACCAGTTTCTCTCCGTTACTGCTTCTGCAGAGTGCAAGTGTCTGCCTCCGTTACTGCTACGGCAGTGTGCCTTGAGCCTGGTCTCCGTTACTGAGCCTGCAGAGTGCATGCGTCTGCCTCTGTTACTGCTACGGCAGTGTGCCACCGGTCTAGTCTCCATTACTGCTCTGTAGAGAACAAGTGTCTGTCTCCGTTACTGCTATGGCAGTGTGCCATTTGTCTTGTCCCCGTTACTTCTCCGGCAGAGTGCAAGTGGTCTGGTCTCCGTTACTGCTAAGGCAGTGCCTTATGTGACTCAATTCACATTATTACCTTGGCAGTTCACGTCTGTTCTGCTAACCTGTTTCTGGGCGTTACTAATCCTTCAGATGTCTATATGGAGAGAGCCCCATCACAGACCTCTCTGCACATGGGACTGTTTACACTCAAAGAAGACCATTAACCCATGCAATACCTCGCTCCTGGGATTCCATTATATTCTGCCTGACCTGTGTCAGTATAGACTGTTGTGGACTTTATGTTTATGCTGGACCTGTGTAGGCATATGTATATGTAACCTGTCGTGTGTCTGTATTATTCAGCTTATATACTACAGGACCTGTGAGGGTTATTTTATTACTGTGATTTCAATAAAACCGTGTTTTATCCTAAACCACTGTGTCTGTGTGTCAAACAAACTGTAGGCACCAAAGGTACAATACTGACACAGGTCAGTTCACAGTTCATGGAATCTGGAAGAGCAGACAAGCAGAGACACTACTAGGCCAAGGGGTGCCGGCAGGCCCTAGTAGTGCAGAGGTCAACGGAGACTCCCTACGCAGGGAGTGAGCCCAAACAATAAGCCACAATATAAGTAACTGAGAGGAGGCCACTACTATCCCACAGGATAGTAAGAGAGAGACTAGGCAAGTGGAACCCAATGAAGGCTCAGGATAGGAGACCAGCGGACAGATGCCCTATCAGCCCTATCGGAGGCCACAGGTTGTAGGGTTCTGTTGGCAACAATGACGGGACTGCCCGAGTAGTGAGGACACACGATACTGCCAGACAGAGTACTCAGGGAATATTCCAGACTGACAGGGAAGGCTGTGACCCTGAAGCACTATAGCACCAACCCGCGATGGTTGAACGAACGCTCAGACCTGGACAGAACTGCCAAGCAGTGGAGACTGACCAAGGCGCCCAGAGACAACCCAGCCTTGGAGGTAAGAGTGGACAGGTCAAGCGTACAGAGTGCAACCAACAGATCCTGACACCGAAGTGAAAGGATAACAGTGCAAGGTGATGAGGCAGGGTCACAGAACAGCGCCGCAAGTGCAGTGCTAGGTGGAGGCAACCAGTGACTGTCAGAGACAGTAATCGACAACGGAGGAGAGACCTCCTAACAGAACACAGGCTGGGCTGACAGTAGTACCGGGAGGACTCTATCCAGCACTCCTATCTGTGGGAACCTACTTTTGGTAGATTAACACAGAGAATTGCGAGTAAGATCAAGCCACGCTATGGATCCAGCAGAGGTCTCTCGCATTCAATCCAGGCAAAAACAACTGGATCAGATATCATACTCTCATGCCTCACATCTTCAGTCTCTAGACCATAAATTGGAAGCTATTTTGAAGATGCTAAGTACCACGTCTTTCTCCCCTGCAGCCCAGAGTTGTTATGCTTCTGGTCCCTCTGGGGCTGCTGGTCTTAATCCTCATCAGGGTTACAAACCACCCAAGATTCCCTTATCAAAATGCCTCTCTCGGAGTCCTGTGGACTTCCAAGTCTTTCTAAACAAGTGCCATCTACACTTAAGAACTTTGCCTTAGTCCTTCAGTACTCAAGGTGCCAGGGTAGCCTTCCTGATTTCACTCCTGCAGGGCAAGGCGTTGACCTGGGTCTCACCCCTGGTAGAGAAAGGGTCCCCACTCTTGGAAGATTCTAAAGCCTTCATCGCAGCTTTTCAGACTGTGTTTGACGTCCCTGGGCGTACAGCCTCCACAGAAGCCTTCCTGTTAGAGTTGTGGCAGGGGCCAGATCAGTCGCTCAGTATGCAGTTGAGTTCCACACTTTATCTTATGAAACTGACTGGAACATGGGTGCACTTATGGCTGCGTTACACAGAGGTTTGAATGAACCGGGAGATTCCAGATGATCTGGAGGGTTTCATCACACTCTGTCTAAATTTAGACAGACTCATGCAAGAGCGGCAGCAAGAAAGAGACTGCTCACAACATAACCGATTTGGCAACTTGCCTTCATACACATCAGTTCCTAACAATTCCTTGCCCCAATGAACCCATGGAAGTGATGTTCTGTGACCAGACTCACCTAAGAAGAAAAGAGCTGGCAAAGAACCCTAGGACTCTGTCTATATTGTGGGTTAAAGGGGCAACTTCTTCGTCTATGTCCTACTAGACTGGGAAACTCCCGGGCTTAAGGAGCCAGGGAGATGCCTCCTTAAGCCAGTACTTGGAAACCATTCTGACCCATCCAAATGTTTGCTGATTCCAGTACAGCTACAATGGTCAGAGGGATCATTTTCCACTCAGGCTTTTATAGATTCAGGCACTGCAGGTCTTTTTATTGATATGGACTTTGCTTGGTATTACCAGATTCCCTTGAGACTTAAACAAAGTCCACTCCAGGTGTCCACTGTGGACAGCAGTCCTTTAGGTCCAGGTCTCATTACCTCCAAGACTCTACAGATTCTACTCATCACCGGGGTCCTACATTCTGAGACTACTATCTTTGACATCATTTCATGCCCCAGCCCCTGTGATTCTGGGCCTTCCATTGCTTTGTCACCAAAATTTCACCATTGGGAAATTGACCAGATAACGTCCTGGAGCCTGTCGTGTCACAACACCTGCTTGACTAGAGTTAGCCCTCTCTGTAGAGATGTGGGCAACATATCCCATATATCCCGTGGGGCTTACAATTTAATTTGCATCAGGGAAGGAAACGAGTGGAAGACGGCATTCAATACCTGGTACGGCCACTATGAGTACCTCGTCATGCCATTTGGTCTCTGTAACACCCCTGCCGTTTTTCAGCATTTCGTTAATGAAATATTCAGGGACATTTTATTTTCCTATGTCGTTGTCTACCTTGGCGACATACTGATTTTCTCTCCTTCCCAACAGCAACATCGGAAGAATGTCCGTACTATCCTTCAGTGTTCTGAGGGAGTATAAACTATTTGTCAAGGCAGAGAAATGCATCTTTGAAGCCAATCAGCTACCATTCCTGGGTTATGTTGTTTCTAATTCTGGACTCAAGATGGATCCGTGGAAAGTGGAAGCAGTGATCAACTGGCCTCAACCCACTACTCTGGGGCCAGTAAAATGGTTCTTTGGCTTCGCAAATTATTACAGGGGGTTTACACATAACTTTTCTGCCTTGGTTGCTCTAATTGTAGCCTTCACTAGAAAGGGTGCCAATCCTAGGTCTTGGTCGCCTGAAGCCAAAGCAGCTTTTGACAAGCTGAAACAACACTTCATCTCTGCACCTATCTTACGCTATCCTGAAGCTTCCAAGCCTTTCTTTATTGAGGTTGATACCTCAGAGTTGGGAGCGATGAGATGAGAATTACAATTGCTTACATCCCTGTTCCTACTTCTCTAAACAGTTTTCACCCTCCAAGAAGAACTATGATGCCAGAAACAGGGAGCTGTTGGCCATCAAAATGGCTTTGGAAGAATGGCCTCATCTTCTGGAAGGGTCTCAACTACCGGTAATCATTCAGATGGACCATAAGAATCTGCAATTCTTGGAGCAAGCACAACGTCTAAATCCTCTGCAAGCTCGGTGGGCTTTATTTTTCAAACGATTCAACTTCATTATCACATACATTCTCGGATCCAAAAAAACTGAAGGCCAATGCCCTTTCACGACTTTTCTCTTCTGAACCTGAGCCAACTCCAGACCCCATCATTCCAGCTAAACATTTTGTCACCTGTCTATCCCTGTCCACACTTGAGAGGATCATGTCTCTTCAGCATCATTACTGTGGAATTCTGAAAGGTAGACCAGTTCATTTATTGTTTGTTCCAAAATGGTATCACCTTCTTCTCCTTTGATGGTCCCACCAGTCTCCCATATTTGGTCATCCAGGAGCTCTCCAGAATTCAGGAATTCTTCTTCACCATTTCTGGTGGCCCACTCTTAAACAGGATGGTGAATCCTTTGTTAAAGCTTGTGATTATGTGCTGAGAACAAGCCTTCTCATCAAAAAACTTCTGGTCTTCTACACCCGCTACCTGCTCCCAGTACTCCTTGGACTCATCTATCCATGGATTTCATCACAGATCTGCCGATCTCTGACCGTTGAACTACTATTCTAGTAGTCATTGACTGGTTCTCAAAACAGGCCCATTTTATACCTCTGAAAGGATTGCCCTCAGCTCAGGTTTTGGCCAACATGTTTCTTAAAGAGAACTTTTATCTCCATGGTGTCCCTCTGCAGATTGTGTCTGATAGAGGTGTTCAATTTACCACTTGATTCTGTAAAGCCTTCTGCACACAACTGGGCATCCAGATGCAGTTCTCATCTTCCCATCATCCCCAGATGCTTCCTTTTCACCCCCTGCACATGTTCCTTGTGCTGATGCCAGGGTGAAGGATCGCCAGGAACACTGGGCTTCATTCAAGGTGGCTTGAATAAGTTCAAATCAGCTGCCGAAAAGACGTTCTGCTCCCTAATTTCAACCGGGTGATCAGGTATGGTTGTCTTCTCAACACCTACATTTGAGACAGCCTTCCCAAAAATTGGGTCCCAAGTTTATGGGTCAGTTTGCCATTCTATCTCACCTTTCTCCAGTCACACACTCCCTCAAGCTACCTACCTCTAGAAAGTGTCCAACTCCTTTCACGTCTCCTTGATTCGGCCAGTGATACTGAACTACTTCTATCGACCTTCCAGTCCTCCGGGTCCTCTCCTGGTGGCTGGACATCCCGAATCCGAGGTCCGTCACACCCTGCACTCCTGTATGGTCTGCAGTAAACTAAAGTATTTGATTGACTGACTGCCGGGGTTACAGTCCCGCGGATCATTCCTGGGAACCAGCCTCATGCACCTGCTCTAGTCCTAGCTTTTCATCATTCTCATCCTCAAGCACCTTGCCATCAGGAGGCCGGCCACTGGGGGGGGGGGGCCTGTCACTCCTCCTTACATACGACCACGCCTTCTCCACCCTCTCATTGGATGGCCCAACTTTAACTTGGCACTCAAACCCTTGCTCGATCTTTGTGCCGTGTACCTGAGAAATGCAGTTCTTGATCCTTGTGCATCCTGGTTACCATGTACTGACCTTGGCTTCTCCTGACTTTGCTCTCTGGCTTCTGATTTTGATCATCCAATTATTCTCTCTTCGACCCAGCTTCCTCTTTGACTTTGATTCCACCTCATCCCCAGGTATTTCTGCCGCCTGTCTGGTTCCATCTTCGGCTTATCCCTGGCTACTCTTCATCTTCTTCATTTAACCTTTCTCTTACTGGCTCTTGGCTCACAATGGTTAACCCTCCAGCCTCTGCCAGACAGAGTCTTCTGTTGTTTGTTGAGGACTCTACCTGCAGCTCTTCTGACTTCCCACCTCAGGCCTACCGACTAAGGCGAGGGTGTCGTTGTTGGCAGACGACCGTATACAGTCTTCCGGCAAGTTGAGGGTGTGGATTGTTGATAGCCTACGACTCCCTGCCTAATGCCTGACTGACTTGTTGAGGATGTTGTTGGATGAAGCCTCACGACTGCCCCCTACTGGCTTTTCGACTTTTCGAAGACACTGGTAGTCAAAACTCTAAGACTTATCCTTCTGAAGTTAAGGCCTACACCTTGACATCACGGTAGTCAAAACTCTACAATTTCTCTGTCTGAAGTTAAGGCCTATACCTTGGAGCCCCATTAGTTGAACACCGTCAACTCCTTCAGGCTGAAGTTGTCTCGACCTTCACTCAGGTTCCGTATCAGACTATTATCCTTCTAGTCGAACCTGAAACCTGACCTTGCATTGCAGATCCTAACCCTTCTGTGGGACCTGGAGAAGGACTCTATCCAGCACTCCTATCTGTTGGAACCCTACCATTGGTAGATTCACACAGAGAATTGACATTTTGCCATGTAACCAATGGAATGTACACTTTGCACTCCTGTTAAGTAGGAGTCTGCACAGGCCATTCCTGTAGGTAAAACTTTATATATTTATATTTTTTTTATATATTTGGTATTTTTGGACTCCATGGGTTCAGGACTTTCACAAACAGCTTAAATGTTTTTGATATACAGTATAGAGTGTGATATTAGCAAAATAATTAATTTCTTTACATTGTTTGGTACTTATTATATCATAGCTTGTCACACAATGTATAATTTACTTCATGTGATGCAAATTTGTTCTGTAAAAAAAACAAACCACTATATAACTATAAAGTTACCTCCTGGAATTATACCTAAAATAGCAAAATGTTGAAAAAATGCATGGCCTCCTCACAAGACAAAATTCTGCAAACTGCCAGCACTCAAAGGGTTAAAAATCTTGTAGTTTCCTATAGATTTGTTTCGACCTCCACCTGGGTAGGTTATATAAGCTATATCACGTATAGTATTACAATTATTGATATTTGACTTTGTTTCTATCACGGTGCCCATGATTTGCTTGCCTGCATTCCTATTCGGTGGGTTGGCTGGAACCGCATCCTCTGGTCTGCCCCTATATGCGGGTACGCGTCTCTGATGTTGCGCTCGCTATTTTGTAGCTTCCTGTCTGTGTGGCCGATTGTGCTTCGCCTTCCCGCGGCGGCCTTATAATCTGCCCACAACTGGGCTTAATCGCCCTTTCGTGGTGTTTCTGTGCATATTCCAGTGTTGCTCATTTGACCCTTTCTTGGCTTCCGATATGTCCTGGTTCTCAATCCTTGGTTTGTCTGACTATCCGATCCGGTTTTGACCACTGGCTCTGTCTGACCATCTGATCTTTGTATGACTCTGGCTTGTCCGACTACCCGCTCTGTGCTGACCTAGGCTGTGGCTGACTATCCAATCCGGTTTTTGACTGTGGCTTGTCTGACTTACGCTCTGTGCTACTCCTCGCTCCTGTCTGACTACCACTTGTCTCCAGGTATAGCAGTAGGCACAGCTAACTGTCACGGTATGCCAAGTACAAATCAGTAGTCAGAATGGTATAGTAAAAAAATAGTACTTTATTAAAATGATAACAAGAGTAATCACAGTAATAGCAATAACAAGTATGAATTAACACGGAGAGGAAGTAGAGGTCCCACTATAGGTCCGCAACTCTATCAGAAATAGGAGTCTGTCTAATGGAGAGATCCTGTACCAGAGACAGGCGCATGCCCCTGTAGTCTGTGAATATGGGAAAGCAAGCAGGAGACACAGAAAGAGACAAATTGACTGACGCCTGCAGTCAGTGGGTAGGCCAAGGAATCTCCCAGAGGTGGTAGAGAGAAGGGAGATAAAACTGACGCAGGCCTGCCGTCAGCATAATGAAGGAAAACTCCCCTAAGGAACACAACGGGAAGAATACCCAGTCTCACTCTGTGAAACAGGAAGGTAAGTCTTAACCAGAGTCACAGGTCCGCAACAGGTTGGGTGTCTACTAATACAGGGAGTAAGCAAGAGAATAGTCAGACAGAGCCACAGGTCAGCACTAGGCTGGATGGTCAGACAAGCCGGGTCATTCACAGTTCAGATAGTCAGCCAGAGCCACAGGTCTGCACCAGATTGGGTGTCTGCTATACACAGGGAGTAGGCAAGAGAATAGTCAGACAGAGCCACAGGTCAGCACCAGGATGGATGAACAGATAAGCCAAGTCATACACAGAGCCCAAGGGAAATAGAACTGTATCAAAAAACAACATAAGGGCAACTGAGTTTGCACTCAGTTCCCTTTTAAAGCCCAACCCAGGAAGTAGCTGGGAGGAGGAACTACACCAAGTCATTAAATAGAGCCCTGCGTCATAATGTTGCTTTGCTTCCGCAGATGATGCATCTCCCGATTCGTGCCTGCATCAATTCAAGCGAAAAAATATTTTCACCAAGGGACATGGATGGCCTATAGCCCCGCCAAGGGTGCCCAGACCCGGGATCGTGAGTGACGCATGGGAAAAAGCTGAAGTGATGTTTAGAAGCATCCGGCGTCACCTCAGGCTGCGAGCTGGAACTAAAGTAACTGTACCACTACCTTGCTGGTAGTGTTGCAAGTTGCCTCCGCACTGTGCGATCTCATTGCCTCCGGGCTGGTAGTTTTGCCTGTTATCTCTTGATCCGTTGCCTTTTGGTACACTACCATATACTATTCCTTGCTGTCTCTGCCTGTACTCGCCCTGAGCTTCGCACTGCGATATTGCAACTACATCTCTGGTAGCCTGCTAGTGTGCCTCCGCTCTGTCGCCTCCAGTCTGTACTACACCGGTACTCTAGCTGCCCAAGCTGTTGTCTGACATCCCTTTCTGGAGGTTGTCCGGGTACACTCCGTTAGCGATTCCTGGCATTCCAGGTTCCTATCTGTCGGTTAGAGCCAAATCTGGTTCTGTACCACTTATATCTACTGTACCCATTTCAGTTCAGTGTCAGCGCTTGGGTAGCGGACTAGACACTGTCCTTACACCTGTCTCCGCACGGTTGAGGAAGTGTTCGCTCCTACTGTTATTATTATTATTATTACTATTATTATTTGCTTCAATATACTGGTTAAATTCACTTGTACTGTGTTGTGTGTTTATTTGCCTAAGTTACCGTGATAGTACAAAAGGACCATGAGTACTAAAAGTACAAGTTAACCAGTTCAGAGCATTCTAGCCAGAATGGACTCACAGGATCTGCGGATCGATCAGTTATCCTTTGCTATGCAAACCCTATTAAACTGTACCGCACACGTTGGGCAGACTCCTCATCAGCCGGTGGCCTCCCCAGATTTGGCACTGGTAGTACCTCCGAATCCGGCATGCAGTAACAGTCAAGGGTTGTCACGTACCGCTCCCCTTCCTCAACGATACGAGGGGGAGCCTACTCTATGCAGAGGATTTTTGAACCAGCTGGACATTTTTCTGGAAATGGTACCACATGCCTTCCCGAGTGACCGAAGCAAGGTCGGGTTGGTGATCTCCCTGTTGTCTGGCAAGGCTCTAGCCTGGGCTAATCCATTATGGGAAACAAGGAAGCCTATTGTAGATACCTTCTCGGAATTTGTGGAGGAATTCTGCAGAGTTTTTGACATTCCGGCCAGAGCAGTATCTGCAGCAAAATGGCTAATGACCATATGTCAGGGCACATGCACTGTGGCTGACTTTACTATTGAATTTTGCACCTTGGCTGCAGAGGTGGGCTGGAACAATGGGGCATTATTGCAGCATTTACACAGGGTCTGTGGGACACTATTAAAGATGAGAAAGCAGCCCGTGAGCTGCCGGGAGACCTGAACAAGCTAATTTCCTTTGCGATTCTAATTGACACCAGGTTTAGAGAGAGGCCTGCATTCAGAAGCCAGGGGCAGAAACTCACTAATCGACTGGCACCCAGCTTTTCGATTGCACCCTGTCCTCCCTTGCATCCCATTCCTCCTGGTTCCGTAGCTGGCAGGTTTGAACCTATGCAATTGGGCTTTACGCACCTCTCTGGGGTGGAGAGGGCATTTCGAAGGAGAGAGGGCCTTTGTCTTTACTGTGGGAAGGTCCTACGTAGCCAGGAAACGCTTGCACCTAGGGTTGTGTCAGGGACAAACCCTAGGTGGAGTATCGCAGTCTCCAGTTTTCCAGGCTGGGAAACCTATTATTGAAGTAGTAGTGTCCTGGTCCACATCCTCTATCACGGCTCCGACCTTGGTGGATTCGGGAGCTGCTGGATTCTTCATGGATGCTGGCTTTGCGGCCCAGCATGATATTCCCTTGTTGCCTCTCTCTTCTCCACTGGCCATTGAAGCAATTGATGGTAGCCCGTTACAGCCGTCACATGTCACTCACGAGACGGTTCCAGTATCCCTAAGGGCAGGGGAGCTCCACATGGAGACCCTACAATTTCAGATCATAAAGTCACCACACTATACGGTTATCCTCTGGTTTCCCCTGGCTATAGATGCACAATCCTAGGACAGACTGGCAGACGTGCGACATAGTGTCATAGTCCCCCCATTGTGCTAAGGCGTGTCTACAACACCCTACCATAATACTAGGCTAGTACATTGCCAGCACAGAGAACGTACAACTGTACTATTACTAATCCCAGGAGCCATACCTCCTAGGGGACGAGTTTATCCCCTGTCTATGGAGGAGAATCGTGCTATGGAGGAGTATGTGTCTGATGCCCTGGCCAGAGGTATCATTCTCAAGTCCCCCTCACCTGCTGATGCAGGATTCTTTTTTGTAAAAAAGAAGGATGGGGAATTGAGACCATGTATTGACTACAGAAGTCTAAACAAATTGATGGTGAAAAATGCATACCCCATGCCATTGATCACCAAACTGTTTGATCGAATTAAGGGCTAGAAAGTATTCACCAAACTTGATCTAAGGGCGGCCTATAATCTTGAGAGAATAATGGAGGGGCATGAGTGGAAATCCTCATTTAACACTCGCAGCAGACATTATGAATATCTGGTAATGCCTTTTGGGTTGTGTAATGCTCCGGCAGTATTCCAAGAATTTATCAATGATGTTTTAAGAGATCTACTACAGAGGTATGTAGTAGTATACCTGGATGACATTCTTATCCACTCACCTACCATAGAAGCACATCAGGCGGATGTAGGGTTGCCACCTAGCCGGTATTTTACCGGCAGGCCGGTAAAAAATTGGCTTCTGTCCAATGTTAAGTCTATGGAGGGAATGCCATGGCCGGTATTTTTTTGAAGAAAAGGTGGCAACCCTAGGCGGATGTGACACAGGTCTTGCAACTCCTACGAGAGAAAAAATTATTCTGTAAGCTGGAAAAGTGCGAGATCCACAAGATTGAGGTCACATTTCTGGGGTACGTGATCTCCTCTGCAGGATTGGCCATGGATCTACTTAAGTTGTCCACAGTTTTGCAGTGGCCCTGTCCAGTAGGACTGAAAGTCATACAGAGGTTTCTGGATTTCACAAAGTATTATAGGAAATGCATTAAGAATTTTTCCTTAGTAGTGAAGCCACTCACTGATATGACACATAATGGGGCAGATACATCCAACTGGTCTCCCACGGTTATGCAAGCTTTTGATGATCTAAAGGCTGCCTTTGCTAAGGCTCCTATCTTGTCTCATCCCAATCCCGCCCTACCCTTTACTTTTGAGGTTGACGTCTCTGAGTCAGGAGTAGGCCCCCTCCTGCCTCAGTGCTCGGCTCCTGGCAAGACCTTACTTCCTTGTGGGTATTTTTCTAAGAAGTTGTCTAGGGCACAAAGTCTGTACAATGTTGGGGATCGAGAATTGCTGGCTATTATACTCGCACTTAAGGAGTGGCGCTACCTGCTGGAAGGGACAAGTTCCCCTATACTAATTCTCACTGACCACAAAAACTTGACACATCTTTCAGAGGCTAAGAGATTGTCTCCCAGACAGGGCAGATGAGTATTGTTCCTTTCCAGGTTTAATTACGTGGTTTCATACCTTCCTGGTACTAAGAATGTCAGAGCCGATGCTCTCTCCAGGCAATTTGGATCGGATCCCGAGCTAAATAGCACTCCGGTTCTTATCATTCCCACTGACCATATTCTAGCTACCATTCATACTAGTATTACTTCTCCCTTGGGGAGGAGATTTTGGCATCCCAAGCTACCGCTCCTGCAGACAAACCAAATGGAAGATGTTTCGTTCCCGAATCTTTTTGTACTCGATTACTGAAGACCTATCATTCCTCGAATGCTGCAGGGCATATCAGTCGTGAACAACTGATTTCGTACATATCTCGGCTTTTCTGGTGGCCTAGCTTAAGAAATTACTGCTCTGCCTTCGTAGCTGCCTGTGCCACATGTGCTAGAAGCAAGTCTCCCAGACACCTTCCAGTAGGGCTGCTGCAGCCAGTTCCTAATGGTGAACGTCCTTGGTCTCACCTGTTGTCACGGTTTGTTAAGACTCTCAGACACGGAGTTAGGTAAAAACACAACTTTATTGAAAAGTTTAAGACAACCCTATAGGGTAACATACACGTACATATATATTGCAATGACTTAGAGCATAAGCAATGGTAATCATGAGGATCAGGCTCTACCGGCCCTGCCAATATACCGGGCAAGGCAGCCAGGAGACTGGTACGAAGAATGTGATAGGCTCTACCGGCTCTGCCAATATACCAGGCAAGACAGCCTGGAGACTGGTACAAGGAATTTCATAGGCTCTACTGGCCCTGCCAATATACCGGGCAAGGCAGCCTGGCGACTGGTATAACGAAACAGAGAAGGCTCTACCGGCCCTGCCAATATACCGGGCAAGGCAGCCTTGAGGCTGAGACAACAAGTGCAGAGGCTCTACTGGCCTTGCCAATACCGGGTAAGGCAACCCAAGATGGTAAAGAGAGGATTAGGTTCTACCGGCCTTACCAATATACTGGGCAAGGCAGCCTGGACACAGAGCAGGGTGGCAACAACTAAGCCTCTGTGACTGGCTAGGTGGAACAATCAGTCACATAGGATGAATGCGGAGGCAAATAGATATAAATGTGGCTAGCCAGCAAGAAGTACAGGAGCCAACCAGTACACGCGTACTGGAGAACCAACGGACCTCCGGAGCTGTCTAGGACATGACAGCAATGTAAGGCATGGAGCGAACCAGTACCCGCGTACTGGGGAAACCAATTTCTCTACCGGAGCAACAGTAGCCGGTTGTTAGTGGAGCGAACCAGTACCCGCGTACTGGGGAAACCAATCTCTCTACCGGTGCAACAGCGGCCTGTTGTAAGTGGAGAGAACCAGTACCCGCTATCACGGTTCCCGTGCTACACTGTCAATCAGGGTTGTGCTATCTGTGCATTGGAGGATGCTGATTGGCCCGCCCAGGATGTGCATTTATACTCTGGGGCTTGGGCACTTGTGGGTTGCCCTTTCGTGGTGTTCCAGTATCTGCGCCTTGTTGCTGTGTTCCAGTTCTCCAGTGTACCGACCCGGCTTGTCTGACTCTTCTGTTGATCCTGCTCCGTGTATGACCCGGCTCTGGCTGACGACCCTGCTCCGTGATTGATCCGGTTCTGGCTGATGATCCCGCTCCGTGTATGACCCGGCTCTGGCTGACGACCCTGCTCCGTGATTGATCCGATTCTGGCTGATGATCCTGCTCCGAGTACGACCCGGCTCCGGTAGACAACCCTGCTCCGTGATTGATCCTGTTCTTCGGCTGCTGTTCCTGCTGTGCTCCGGTTCCGGTTATCGCTTGTTCCAGTCTGCTGTTCCGGTGTACCTGCGCGGCCCGGTCGCGTCCACGACATTCTGATCACTTGGTGTCTCGCTATTACTCTCACTACTCTAGCTGAGATTAAGGTTGCTTTGCCATTCCTAGTACGCTGCGGTACTCCGGTACAGAACCTGTTAACTCCTGCAGTACTTCGTAGTTTCAGTCTTGTGCCACAGTTCTTGCCAAGCATACACTTCTCAGTTAAGAGCCACTCCTTCTGTACCTCTGATACGCTTCATTACTATCTGCAGAGCGTTGCCGGTCCGGTGTTCGGTGTGCACCGGGACCGCGCCTGTGGGCATTGCTATCCGTTCGCTCTTGCTGGGAAAGTTCCAAATGGCACTGGAGGGGTGTCCTGGCTCCGGCCTACCGACGTACAGAGGTTACGCTATCCATCTGCACTATCCAGTGCTTGGCTCTCAGTGCTTGTGCATTCGATACCACTATTTGACATCCAAGAGGTGTCAGGGCACTATCCATTGGGTACATGCAGAGTTAACTTCCATTCTCAGTTAAGGGCGGCTCCGGTTCTTGTACTTCAGTTTGGCAATAGCACTTCTTCATATCCCACGGTGGTGGTATTTACTCAGCTCTGGCACTTGTGCCTTCCGTTTCTATTTGAGAGTAAACCTAGTACGGACACCTTGCTCCAGCTTTGTGATTCAAGAACTGTGTTCCAGAGACTGCTACTTAGTTCCAGCTTTGTGATTCAAGAACTGTGTTCCAGAGACTGCTACTTAGTTCCAGCTTTGTGATTCAAGAACTATTACCCAGAGACTGTTATATATCCTGGGCGTTGGCCAAACTAGGACTGAGTTCTCCTCTTGCACTTGTTAACCCTTTGGGGTCATTTACTGTCTATCCATTGTCCAGTAGTATTTGCTGTATTGCATTCACTCTGTTCGTGTTTACTATTTCTGCTATTCCTGTACTGGCCCCTAGGGGCATTGTATTACTCCTTAATTCAATAAACTGTGTCTTTACTTTACATCCTGCTCTGAGTGTCAGAAAACCGTAACACCCGCGTACTGGGGAAACCAATCTCTCTACCGGTGCAACAGCGGCCTGTTGTAAGTGGAGCGAACCAGTACCCGCGTACTGGGAAATCAATCTCTCTACCGGTGCAACAGCATCCGGTTATTAGTGGAGTGAACCAGTACCCGCGTACTGGGGAAAACAATCTCTCTACCGGTGCAACAGCATCCGGTTATTAGTGGAGCGAACCAGTACCCGCGTACTGGGGAAACCAATCTCTCTACCGGTGCAACAGCAGCCGGTTACTACTGGAGCGAACCAGTACCCACGTACTGGGGAACCAATCTCTCTACCGGTGCAACAGCAGCCGGTTATAGTGGAACGAACCAGTACCCGCGTACTGGGGAAACCAATCTCTCTACCAGTGCAACAGCAGCCGGTTACTAGTGAAGCGAACCAGTACCCGCGTACTGGGAAACCAATCTCTCTTCCAGTGCAACAGCAACTGGTGTTAGTGGAGCGTACCAGTACCAGCGTACTGGGGAAACCAATCTCTCTATCGGTGCAACAGCAGCCGGTTTCTTGAGGAGCAAACCAGTACCCGTGTACTGGAGACACAGCAGAGGAATAGAAATGTCGCCGGAGCAACTATGGAGGACTAGCACACTGCAGGCAATCCAGGATCAGGAACACATCTGAGGAGGACAGGAACCAGCACACCGGACGGTCAACCGGATCAGGAACGGCAGCAGGGAATGCAGCAGGAAACAGCGACAAGACAGCAATCTCAACCGGATCAGGAACGGATACAGGAACCAGGGTGATTGGTGAGCAGGAACTAGACGATCTTAGACAAGCAGGAACATAGCCAAGGCCCAAGAAGCGCAGGAACTCCATGGTGATGCAAGCAGCATAGAGACAACACGAAAGGGCAACCAAAGGGTGCCCAGGCTCAGTCTAAATAGGCAATGCAGGGAGGGCTGAAGACAGACAGCCAGTGGAGGGCCCCCTACAGGTAACTGACAAAGAAAGGCAGCAATCACGGGCACCGTGATACCTGTCCATCAATTTCATGGTTAAGTTGCCTGTATCCAAAGGGCACACGGTCATTCTAATGATCGTTGACAGGTTCTCCATTTTGTACCACTGAAGGGTCTTCCCTCCTCTAAGGAGCTGGCTGAGATATTTGCCAGGGAGGTCTTCAGGCTCCATGGGGTACCCAAGGCTAGTCTCGGATCGAGGGAGCCAATTTGTGTCCCAGTTCTGGAGAGCTTTCTGTGGGAAAATGGGCATCCAGTTGTCATTTTCCTCGGCCTACCACCCCTAGTTGAACGGTGCTGCTGAGAGAGCCAACCAAGGCCTAGAACAGTTCCTACAATTTCGGACCATCACAATGACTGGGCGCACTTGTTATGGTGGGCGGAGTTTGCCAGGAATTGTGCCATAAGCTCTTCTTCACAGAACTCTCTGTTCCTGATTAATTATGGCTTCCAACCTGCTTTGCTACTCGAATCATTTGAGGCACAAGAAATTCCAGTTCTGGACGAGCATCTTAGGCAGCTCCGCTCCACATGGGTTCAAGTTCAGAGATCCACTACTACAAGAAACAAGCAGACCGTCGGCGAGGGCCGACCCCAGTATTTCAGGTAGGAGAGAGGGTATGGCTGTGCTCCCATAATCTTAATCTTCAGGTGCCATGCAGGAAATTGGACCCTTGTTTCGTCCTTACCGGGTGCTGCGTAAGATTAACCCTGTCTCATATGCCGTAAACCTTCTGGCTGGCATGTCTATTCACAATGTCTTCCATGTGTCCCTGCTCAAACCTTTGGTCTGCAACCACTACACTTCAGCACCTGTTCTGCCTGGGCCTGTTCAAGTCAATGGCCAGGAAGAGTATGAAGTACAGACCATTTTGGACTCTCGCAGAGTCAGAGGACACCTTCAATACTTGGTACATTGGAAGGGGTACGGGCCTGATGAGGGTTCCTGGGTACCCAGTGGCCATATTCACGCACCTATGTTGCTTCGCAGATTCCATGCTTGTTTTCCTGTCAAGCCTGGTCCTCTTCTGTGGGGAGGGGGTCGTTAAGCGGTGGGTACTATCACGGTGCCTGTGATTTGCTTGCCTGTATTCCAATCCGCTGGGTCCTCTGGTCAGGGTTAAGTTTATCCATCTTCACACATTCAAATTTAAATCCAAATCCAACACCTGCTGGAGAAAATGAAGCACTCAAATGTTTGATGTGGAACTTTCACAAATAGGTCATTTTGAAAAAACTTTCAAAATCCCTTATGTTTCTGTTAGCCAATTTTATTTCAAACAATTGTTTAGGAGATATTTAGCTTTATTTATTTCTCATATTATGGAAATTAGCTAGTACCTCCTGGTAGGGAGTGGCAGTTGATTTAAATGGGGCTTTTAATACTAGAAAGGTTTCCATCTCATTGCAAAGAAATACCATGAGGTCCTCTCAAGCATTCTGGGGTTAAAGACCCCATTTGAAGCAATGGCCCTTTTTTATTTGTTCCGCTATGTCGCAGTTGATTTACTCCAGAATTACTCCGGGGGGTTATTCACTAAGGAGTGATAAAGAGGTGATAAAATGGAGATGACTTCTCCAGTGATATTATTTCTCCAGTTACTATGTTATTCTATGGAGCCTATGCACTAAGATCTCCAAAAAAAGAAATGTTAGTGAACTGGCTCCCTAGAGTAACATAGGAATTGGAGAAGTGATAAACTGGAGAAGTCTCCTCCACTTTATCACCTCTTTATCACGCCTTAGTGCATAACACCCCCAGTTCTGCTTAGTACACCAGTCTCCTTCATTACCAGTGGTTCTCCTCAAACTGATCACAACATGGTTACATTTGAGATCAGTTTGGCAAAGCAAAACTGTATAGGTTCAACAAAAATTCTTAATTTTGAAAAGCTAACTTCTAATTGTTAAGACCTTCACTGCAACATTTAGACTGGGATAAATTTATTAAATACAAAAATACTGAGGAAAAATGGTTAGAATTCAAATTTAGGTTACAGAAATGTACCCAAGAGTGTCTACCAGTTGGAAACAAATACAAAAGAAGTAGATCACAGCCCATGTGGTTAACTGCAAATGTAAAGAATGAAATGGCAAGGAAAAAAAACATTTACACTATTTAAATTTCAAGGAATAGAACATTCTTTCTTAAAATACAGGGAGTGCAACAAAGATTGCAAAAAGACAATTAGGTTAGCAAAAATAGATAACGAAACTCAAATTGCAACCGAGAGCAAGACTAATCCACAAAAAGGTTTTCAAAGACATAAGTGGTAAAAAACTTAAAAGGGAGTGTATTGGACCTTTCAAAAATAAGACGGGCAAGTTGATTAGAGAGGATATGGAGTCAGATGTTCTAAACACTTCCTTTGCATCAGTGTATACAAAAGAACAAGGAATGGCCTCAATAAGTAACAAATAACACCATTCCATTATCAGATGTTGGGTTAACACAAGAAATAGTCATAGGAAGACTGAACAAAATTAAGACTAACAAAGCACTGATGGTATACATCCAATGGTTCTTCAGGACCTCAGTGCAGTGTTAACAAGACCCCTCTTTTTACTGATTCTCTCTTCACAGGCTCAGTACCACAAAATTGACCTACAGCCAATGTAGTGCCTCTGTTTAAGAAGGGAACTAAAACAAAACCTGGGAATTATAGACCTGTGAGTCTGACCTCTGTAGTGGGAAAACTGCTAGAAAGGATATTAAGGGAATATATTCAGGATTACACTGCAAATAAATAAGATTATTAGCAGGAATCAACATGGTTTTATGAGGAATAGATCATGCCAAACTAATCTTTTCAAGTAAGTAGCAACCTAGTAAGGCAAATGATGTAGTATATCTAGATTTTGCAAAGGCATTTGATACAGTGCCACACAGGAGGCTAACCTTTGCCATTGGATAGAAAATTGGTTGAAGTCTAGGGAACATTGTGTGGTTATAAATGGACAATTCTCCAACACAGTTAAAGCTGACAGTGGAGTACCTCAGGGTTCAGTACTTGGTCCATTGCTTTTTAACATGTTTATAAATTACCTGGAAATAAGTATAGAAAGCAAAATATCAATATTTGCAGATGACACTAAATTATGCAGGGTAATTAAAGGGGAACATTCACCTTTAATACACTGTGTCTCCTATGACTGCAGTTTTTTTTTCTGTATGCACTTATGAGATAGTCACTCTCAAAATTACACTTCACTTCCGCATTCTGCAGCACCAGGTGACGTCGGCACGGCTCTGCAGGACTTCCCATAGCTCAAATTCTCCTCCCACCTCCATCCCAGCTTACTCTGGGAGCACGTTCGTGCTTCATTTCATGGTGATGTGGAGCAAGTATAGTGTAACAGCAAGCTCCGTATGTCATTAGATTAGAGGAAAGGAAGTTTCGGCTTCAGCAGAGGAAGGGTTTTTTTACAGTAACATCTGTTAACCCCTTAAGGGGCAGGCACTTAAGGACCACGGACCATTTATCTATTTTTTTTGGCTTCCGGTTCCCGGCTCCCCGAACAGAGTGCAGCCGCTATGGGAGCCCAGAACCCCATGACGGTCCTTGCACTTCATGAGTCATTAACGCAAAACAACCCATGACGTGCTATGACCGTCAAGGGTCGTTAAGGGGTTAAATTATTGAATTCTTTGCCCAAGGATATGGTTATGGCAGATACAATGGATACATTTAAGAGAAAATAAGATACAGCAGGAAAGCTATATAATTCTCCTGTCTCTGGGTTATGAGGCAAAGGTTGAACTTGATGCACTTTTTTCAACTTAAAGGGGAACTACCACCCCGCAATAACTTAAGCTTCACTGATTGCTCATCTGGCGACTAGCTGCTTAGTAGTGCTAGTCGCCAGAAATATTACCCGGTTCTGCAGATATCAGCGTTTTACCGATGGTGACAGGAGCAGGAAGCACGGACATCTCTTCACAGTGACGCCCGTGCGCCTGCGCTGTCAGTCCCTTTTGAACCGCGCGGGGTGGTAGTTCCCCTTTAATTTACTATGTCTCTATGTAATCTTTTTTCACTCAGGCGCCCCTAACACACAGCCTGGATTTTTCAGGCCTAACATTTTACAGGTATGTGTCAAGGACGTAACAAAAGGGACACATAGTAAGTTATTCTTATGTCTCACAATCAGAATGACAAAACAATCATATTATGAATAACAATTTCCATAAATATACATCTAAATTCAGTATTCACGTTTTGTCGGTCTGCATAGATAAATGGGACATCCTAAGCTGATGCCAGTTGCACCCAAAGTGCCACATCACCCTGGTTATGAACAACTGACATAGACTGACATGGTGCTGAAACATGCTGAGTGCAGGAAAGGACTGCTGGGTGCTGGATCACCACAATGCTGGATAAGGGAAAGAAAATACCTAACTCAGTTCATGGAAGATCCATGTAAGAGTAGAGGAAAGATGTGATGCTACAGAGAGTGCAAAAGAGAATGGAAGGTGGGGTCAGTGTGTCACATTAACAGGGAAAATCAGCAGGTAGTGAATAGAGATTACATTATGAAATAGTAAACTGTTGTATAAAGATACAGCTCAATTTCTTCTGTAGTCCTGTTCTTCTGAACCCTGTTGTAATTTTGAGTGTCTCCTAGTGATTTTCATTTTCATTCCTATTTCTTAGGAGATGTAATCCCGCTTATACTAGATTAAATGTATCCGGTGGCAGAAAACTTATATGAAATGGTTTGTGAAACAATGAATTGGAGACCTCTCAAAAACCCAGTGAGTAAGTCCCATGTAAAGTAAAAAAAAAAAAAAAAATCAAAGCAGTGAGGGGTTGGAAACACAAAACACGGCTTATGGGGAGTATATAGATTAGAGCAGGGATGGGCAGTATGATGGCCCTCCAGCTGCCGCAAGACTACAACTGGTAAGAAATTATTGGGTTTGTAGTCTGGCAGCAGCTGGGGGTCTGATGTTGCCCTCCACTGGAATAGGAAGAGGCACTTGTTTATTTTTTAACAGTTGCTGGTTTCAAACCTTACTGAGAAGTCAAGTAAGAATGAATCTGCTATTGACAGTGACTGTACTCTGATATATGCCCTCTAGAGCATGTGAACGCTGTAGTACACACAAAGGCCTTACTGACTCCAACATTGAAAAGGCTTTAAAAGCACTATAAATTTAATGAAAACCTATTTGTTACCTGGCTTGCTGAGTAAAACAAAGGTAATCCTACTGATGGCAGTGGTATTATTGAAAATATTTAATTGTTCAAATTGTCAGGAAGTGAGTGAAAACAAAATAACTTCCTTTAAGGTCAAACTGTCAGGCAGTGACTCAGCAGCTTCTATCACATTCTGGGGAGACCTGTTTGTCAGAAAGAAACAGAATAGCTAATTCAAACTTGATCACTAGAGGGCACTGAATTATTTAAGCAAAGAGCTGAGCTAAGAACAAGAGGTCATCCATTAAGACTAGAGGAAAGTCAATTTTGACTAAAACAAAGGCAGGTATTCTTTACAGTAAGGACAGTAAAGCTATGGAATTCTTTGCCTCGGCATGTTGTAATTGCAGATAATGAAACTGCTTTCAAAAAAGAAATGGGTGCCTATCTAGCACATAACAATATTGAAAATTATGACAGATGGCTACAAAGAAGATAGGATGTTGATCCAGGGAACTATCTGACTGCCATTTAGAGTCAGGAAGGAATTTGTTTTTACCAACTTGGGGCTAAATTAGAAATTGCTCCAGAGGGCTTTTTTTTTTGCCTTCCACTGGATCAACAGGGGTATTTTTGGCATGGGCTGGACTTGATGGACACGTATTTTTTCAGCCTCATCAACTATGTTACTATGCTACACTGCTAATGTAAGAGATAACAGTTTAATCTGTAATAATGCTTAAAATATGTTTTTTCCAGCAGTGGGTGTGCCCCTATTTTAATTAGTAGGACAAATAAACAGCAGTATGTTTTTTTTCTTGCTTAGCTTAGTTCAGAATCATATTCATACACACCCAGTAGGTTTGACTATAGTACAGGTGAGAAAAATGGCACAGTGTTGCGATACAAGGCAAATATCTTGCAAAGTATTCACATTGGTTTAAAATTAACAGAATCAGACATAGCAAAAAAAAAAAAAAAAATGAAACATTCCACTTAGCCAAACATAGTCAGACTTTTTATTTCTCTATCAGTTCTCTGTTTTGTTTTGTAAAAGATATTATTGGATCGCTGGCTCTGAATGTTCATATTCAAGGAGAAAAGAGGAGGTTATGGTTTTTTATCATTTTTAGGGGATATTTTATATATTATTTTATTCAATATATAATTTTATTTTGCACACTTTTTAGGTTTTAATCAAGACTCTCTATTTTGCCTATATATATATATATATATATATATATATATATATATATACAGGATGTCATCTTGGTTGACATTCCCATTCCCAAACAGGGGCCCACTGGTTATTCCTGTGTACAATCTTACCAATCAGCACCTTGTGTACTCCCGGGCCTCCATTAAGTGTGTTACACCATTGGAAGATGTATCAGTTTATTGTCTGATAAATTCATCCTCTTATTGTTCTCCTGTTTTGTCTTTCCAGAGACACCTTCTGTCCAGTTGGAGGGTAGCAGTTATATATATGCATAAAGGCATATTTAATATCTTTCACTTACATGTTTGGCCATCTGTAACATTGCGACCCTTGACTTTTGTTAATATGGCTCTTGACAACCATCTATTCTATTGTCTTTATGGTATCACTCTATGTGCCGCCACCATTTTCTCTCTCTGTCTTGAATGTAAACCCTGATAATGTGACCTTTAAGGTCAGAAATGTGTATGCTGTGCCTTTATGGTTTGTTTCCATCTACATTACCTCTGGGAGTTACAGACTGATGGGACATTAACTTTGATTAGACAAATGTCCATGGTTCAGGAGCACCCACAACTCCATCTTGGGACTGTAAGGGTTGTGGCCTTCTTTTTCTTACCCCACAATTCTGGAGGTATTCGTTCCTCTCCCACTGCAGGGAGGGCATTCCTATAACACTGTAATTGCTCTGTGTAAACTTTTGGTGGCTTTCTCTTCTGGCTGATGTTCTGATTTTGTCAGGGCCTGTAAATCTTGTGCCAAGAATAATCTCAGTCTTCACCTTGTCTTTGGACGTCTTTGTCCTCTGCCTATTCCCCAACAGCCTTGGACTCACTTGGCTATGGATTTTATAGTGAATCTTCACCCTTCTCAATGTTGTACTACTATCTTGGTAGTGCTGGATTGGTTTAATAAACTGGCACACTTATCCCCCTTGACTTGTCTTCCTTTGGCTAAGAATTTGGCTTCTATTTTTCTTAAGGAGATCTTCCACCTCTATGCCCCCCCAAATTGTTTCCAATTGCAGCACACAGTTTATTGCATCTTTGTGGAAGGCTTTCTGTCGACTAGTAGGTATCGAGCTCCATTTCTCCTCCTCTCACCATCCTTAGACCAATGGACAAACTGAGAGTACTGTCTTCTACCTTCGGAACTACATTGATGCGCTACAGAGCAACTGGTTTCATCTCCTCACATTGGCTGAGTTTGCTTTTAATAATACCTACCATGCTGCACTTCTTTGCTCTCCATTTTTTGCAGTAGGTGGACACCATCCCTGTTCATTCCCGGACTACTGTCTAATGGATGTCCCTGCTGCAGCTCACATTAGCAGCCTCCTGCAGAAAAAAAATCTGTTGATTGGCATCACCGCCATGCCCCTATATTTGTTCCGGGTAACCAAGTCTGGCTGTCTACGGCTCATCTTCGTCAGCCCTCCACAAAATTAGGACCTTGCTATATTGGCCCATTCAAAATCTTAAGGGCCTTATCTCCTCATTTATCAAATACAGCTGAAAATGTCTGCTAAGCGGTAGATATTGAAAGAAAAGTAGAATAAGCAAGGAGTGAGAAGAAAGGACAAGATATTGGAGGGTCAAGTAATGTGGGGATCATGAATCCGTAGCCAAGGAGGACCCAAAATAAGAGGGAAGAGCAGAGAAGGGATGGCATCAAATTGAATTTCTTCTTGGTGGAACGAATTGGACAGGAGACACACTGGTAGTCCCAAAAATGATGGGCCCAGCCTGGAAATTGCTTTTATGAGCCATTTGCGGGAGAAGCAGCTGTGTCATATGTCTGACGGGTATCGCAAAAGAATGGGCTAGCTCTTGGCAGAGAAAACAGCCACTAGCATCAGAATTGACAATGGTGTACATCTCACTGTGCTGATTGTTCAATTGAAGGAGGACAGGGAGAGATAAGTAAGGAGGTGTAGTCAGTAGAGTAGAAAGAGGAGATATAGGAGGTAAGAGGCTCCTAACTTGCGTGATGTCCACTCTTACCACAGTACAGACAGAGGTTGAGGAGCCTACGACAATCTCTTTTTGATTTGGAGAGAGGTCCACGTATCACTCTCAATTGCATGGATTCCTCTGGAGAAATGCTAGAATTAGTAGAGAGAGAGCGATTCATGAGTGGATATTGGAGAGTGGTGAGAAAGGGGAGAGGGCACAGTCAGTCGTTCACAATGTATCTCTCTGAGCCTATGGTCAATTTGAATAAAAAGATGGATAAGTTAATCTAGAGAGGTAGATAAAGGTACTCAGGCTAGTTTGTCCTTCAGGACTTATGAGAGACCCAGACGAAACTGGTCAAGGAACGCTGCCTTGTTCCATTAAGTGTCTATAGAGAGGTCCAAAATCAATGACATAGTCATCAGGTCACCTACCCTGAGAGAGTGATCTCAAGGCAGTCTGGGTCGAGGCTACCCTGAATGGATCATTGTACAATGAATCCATGGCCTGACTATAGGAATGCCAGGAATCCAATATGGGACTATTGGTCTGTAAGAGGTGATGGGCCCAGACCTGAGGTTCCCCTGATAACAATGTTATCAGGCCCCTTGTAAAGTCTGTGGCATATGTCTATGGAGTAATAGCAAACAGCAGCTCTCATGCTGAGATAAAGGACTCTATCCCCATCAAATTGCTCAGATAAGGGTACCCAGGGTTCAGGAACAGCACCACTCTCCACACCAGAGACAGGAGACAGGGACCCAGTAGACACAGCAGCAGTTGCCTGTGGTGTGCCTGGATGCAGATTTTGCAGCTGTTGTTGAAGATGGGCCTGCTTGGACTGTAAATCTTGTACAGACCAGTTATACGATTCCCTAGAGTATTAAGAACATCTATTAACCCAGCGGGTTCCATAACTATGCTCAGTTGTAATATTAGCTTACTGGAACTAGCTCTGGGTAGTAGCTACCCAGGGATTAGCAGAAAGCTGTTTTGTTCTAAAGGAAAGTCCAGAGGCAGGGCAGGAAGAGAAGGTTCACAGAGTTCAAGTACAGGCTCAGGTTAGGGCAGGCAGAGAAGGTTCACAGAGTCCAGTAAACAATCTGAGGTCAGGGCAGACAGGGAAGGTTCAGAGTCCAGTATACAAGCTGAAGTCAGGGCAGGCAGAGAGGGTTCACAGAGTACAGGTACAGGCCGAGATCAGGGCAGGCAGAGAAGGTTCACCAGGTCCAGGATACAAGCCAAGGTCAGGATACCATTGAGTCAAGATGAAAATGAAACTGAGCTGAATAACACACCAAAAACACTAGCAACAACTCAGAACTGAGTCCCTGGAAGCTAGGGTATACATAGGGAGTAGAAGTGCAGCATGGTAACGACGACTTAACACCAAATCTCTATGGTCTCCTGGCCCATGATCGATACCATCAGCTCCAGCCTCCACCTTCTGGTAGGCTATCTATTCTAGACTGGCCTTTGCCCTCCTGGCTTCTACTACCACCCTTTGGGACCGAGGTGGATCTTCAGCTCCAGGGCTAGCACTACTCTGGGTACCTTATTGAGGGTCCTTAGGGATTATTGTTCCTCCCTTTTGTCAGGAAGGGTCTCCACTTATCCCTTTTTGCTGGAACCTCATGTTTTTGGAGTCAGTGCTGTCATAGATTCCTGGGATTCCTTTCCAGTCATTTCTTTGCAGACTGACTTTTTCTCCCTTTGTGCAGTATGCGGTCTATTCCGGTCTTGACCTAAGGTCTATTGCTAGCACTCTTCTAGTACTATAGTCCTGTCTACTCTTTGCCTCATTCTGGGTCCTTCACTACTGGTACCTATTACCGTGTTTAGTTCAAAGGGTGTTCTTCCTGGTCCTGGCCCCGGGTCAGCTGAGGTTCAACATCTGGCTTTGTGGCTAACATCTTTACTCCAACTTCAGCTGCAGACATTCCAGTGGGCTCCTACGATCCCAAGCATCGCTCACTATTCTACATACTGAAGCATCAGTCTTTAATAGGTACTGCAATACCCTGGGCTACGTAAACAATGCAGAGCTAACAATGACAAGATGCTGGGAAATGGGGCAGCTACCTATAAAATTCTACATGCATTGATGCAAAGAAAAATTTTTTAATGGAAAATCAGAGAAGAATAGATACTTCATAAGAGAAAAACTACTCTTCATGCATATATTTCCCAATCATTTAAAATAAAATGCATTTCCTATTTTCTGCAATCAAAACTACATACCTCGCTGAGACATGAGACATACAACAGGTAATTTAGCCTTCAGTAAATACTGGTCTGTATCAGAGCCAGACATAAACTTTCATACAAAGAGGGTAATCCTATGAGAGATAAATTGGGCAGATATGACTGGCCAATTTATAGCGACAGTCAACCATTAAAGGAAAAGATTTGTAAAACAGTACAGCACAAATTCATTGTTGTAAAAGTATGATTTTTAGCTTCAATGTTTGTCATTTTAGTGCATGGTACAAAGTTGATACAAGGGTTAAACAGGGATTTGTTAAAGGGACACTTATGTCCCATAAAAATAGTAATCTTGTTTTGTAGAGGTTAAAAAAAGTAAATTATTTGCAGCAAATCCCATCTCTCATACAGCTATGGCTTGAGAGATATTCGCTCCTCCCCTTCTCCTGACGTCAGTGCTGTGCTGATAGAAGGAGATCCCGGCCTGGGGACCAGCTGGAGGTTTTGCAGCAGAGCCGAAATTACGTTATTTAAAAATAATTACTTAATTGGAAAGGTTTACAAAGTGTGCCTGGTTAGAAAGCTAGATCATTCCAATGAAGTAATTATTTTTAAATAACAAGATTTCGCTCTGCTGAAGATCCTCCTGGAGTCCACTGACTCAAATCTCCTGCTGTCAGCTTTACAGATGACAGCAAGAAAAGGGAAACTTTCAATGCTAATAACTCTCAAACCATAACGGTTTGAGAGATAGGATTTGTGCCACATAGTTTATTTTTTTAACCTCTACAAAACAAGCAGAATTTTTTATGACCTTTTAAAGGTGCCAACAAATATAATTATTATTTTGCATATTAACCAGTGGAGAATTTATTAAAGGGTGGATGGGGTTTTGTTCTTCCCATTTATTAACACTTTGAGTGCCAGAGAAGTAAAGAACTCATTGCAATATGCTCCGTACCCCTCTGGCACTCAAAGGATTAATGAGAAAGCAAAATGTTACGCATGTCACAGAAACACATTTCCACACTGCCCACTCCTTGGCACAAGAGATGCAAAGTTGCTTTTCACAAAGGGTTTAGGCGGAGCAGACAAAGCAGTTCTCTGTGCAGCTTTTAGCCCCTTAAAGACCATCCAGGCTTTTTTTTTTTTTTTTTTGCTCAGTGGATTCTGGGATGGCAGAGCGGCATGTAGCCCCCACCAGTGTACATATGTAAATGTAACACACCTGAGATTATGCAATGAACAAGTCATATCTGCATATGTATACAGGTGTGGTGTTATATGAACGCTCTACTGACCATATGTAAATAGAGTTTGGACACATATAGTGATGTTTCCCTTATTACTAAACTGTAAACTGCATTTGACATAGCGTATTTCATTTCATAACATATGCAGGAATGTACATAAACAATTGTGGTATTTGTTAAAGATCTTGATAAACAGCAGATGAGAGTAGCATATCATATATACTAATTTCTTCAGAGCTTGATATACCCTAAGAATAATATTGAAATGTTCAACAGATGGGCTTATCTAGGTAGAAGTCCTTCTTATAGTATTAAGTTATATCCATATTCTTAATTTTGTTTGTAATCCAGCAAAATGGATGTTGATCTCAAAATTTGAGTATATCACTTCTATTCAGAGTGAGCTGCAATGGTGGCCAGTGGTCTTTCGTGTGAGATTCAGGTTAGCTATTATGGCTTGTAAGGCCTTGCATGATATTGGGCCACAATACATGTAGTCTGTAAGCACAGGCAGACTGTGTGATATGCCCGAGATCTGCAGCATGCGTTCTTCTGGTGGAGCACAAGATTCATTACTCCACATTGGGTAGCAAGCCATTCTTGAGTGCAGCTCCTGCGATTTGGAACTCTGTTACTGAGGGATTTGGGTGCTCTGTTTTACACTGTAAACATACCTGGGAACTATCTCCGGATCTGCCATGGAGACTCTGTTTTTTGTAGTTAATTACCAGATGTCCTGGGACAGAGGCTGATTCTGCTGTGGTGATGAAACTCTGCCCACTTCTGCTCCTTCCCAACCTTTTCCTCCCACTTCCCACCCACTTCTCCTCCTTCCCACCCTGATCTGCCCACTTTATGTCACATTCCATTAAGCCCTAACCCTGCCTCACATACAGTTAAGCCACACCCCTTTGTGACACAAATCTCATAATTTATATCCCCCCAGTAGCACCACGTGAGCCCCCTGCAAGGCCTTTAAAAGTTCCCAGGAATGGCTGTAAAGTACTCTGACACCATTAAATGGTGATATGTTCATAAAATAATTTGATTTAATCGTATCTCTATTATAGTCCACTGCAAGTTGATTTCAATATACAATCTGATAAAGACAACTGATCCATTAAACCAATCAGGAAGATTAAAGGGAATCTATCACCCCTATACAAATTAGTCTTATTAGTTATGTTATTAAGCAAATATGTTTAAAACTGTATTCATTTGTTTTTTTAAAATGCTATTTGGAAGAAAATTCTACCTTCCGACCGATTGCGGTTACCAGCTCTGTACCACAGTCAGTCAGTCTGCCTCTGCTCCCCTACTTCTATCCAGCCTCCTCCGATGATGGAGGCTTTCTGTCTGTAAGCTCATATGCAGAGATTGATATCTAGCCAATGAGGTTGCTCCAGTTTACAGACAGAAAGCCTCTGTCATTGGAGGAGGCTGGATAGAGGGAGCAGAGGCAGATTGACAGACTTAATTATAGATAACAAATGGCAAATATAATGCAAAAAAATAAATAAAATACATATACCGACTGCTGTTTGAAGGACACATACTAAAGTAGGTCCTTCTGTGTACATTAAGAGACACTTATTCCAAGGGTACTTTTACTTTTACTGGAGACATATTACCTCATAATACTAATCCTCCCACTTACCTTGCCATATCCAGAAAATCCTAAAGGCAGAGTGCATGACCTCACTTAACCATGTTTGGACCACAGAGTTATACAGTGCATTGCGAAGCAAACACATTGCACATCCCTCTGGTCCTTAAGTGGTTAAAAGTACCAAATACAGTAGGCGCCATTTGTGTCCTGCCGGCAAAAATCATAGAGGACCACTGGCAGCTGTTAATAGGAGGTGGTACTTCTCTTTTAACCCCTTACGGAGTAATGACTTGTCAGTATAGTCACTGCAGTCTGGCACTTAAGGATCGGTGATGGTCCTGGCACGTCATGGAATTCTGGGATCGAGGATCCCAGAATCCATTGCTACAAAAAACAAAAAATAAAAGTGCTGTGGTCCGTAAGGGGTTAACATTAGCTTGACATGAGAATGTGCAGTGGAATTAATATTCTAGGTCATTATAACAAAAATGTAACATTACCTGACACCACTGTCTAATGTTAAAATATAGTATGTATAATTTTTCATGATGTATAAATTAGTGATTGTACAAGTAGCATTATATAACTGAATGGTAAACTAAAATTAAACAAATGCATGGGTATAATTTTAGGACTGTGCACTAGCCAGGGAATTACACCACTGTATAAAGAGGTGCTTCCTACAAATCTGTTGTTTATATGTCCCTTCTGTGCAATCAGCAAGAGATTTGTCCTTCTGTTTTTATTGTGATATTTAAAGTGTTAGTAATGTCCAAAAAAAAGTTTTTTGCATTTAGAAGAACCACGTTTTAGACCATTCCAGTGAAGGGATTCCTTGTAAGTAACGAGATCTCGGAACTTCTCAAGCGCCTCCATGTTGACCGACACAAATCTCCTGCTGACAGTTTTACAGCTGTCAGTAGGAAACAGAGAACTTTAAACGCCTGTATCTCTTAAACCATAGCGGTTTGAGAGATACGTTTTTTTGCATTTAGCTCAGCTTTTTAAGCTCTTCTAAATGCAAAAAAACTTTTTTTGGACATTACTAACATTTTAAGTCCCATTTTACAAAATAAAATACAATGAAATCATTCAGTGCAATATCACTTATATACAGTTGGCATTTAATTGGTTTGTCTGAATTGTTATCTTTTAGAAGGGGTTAATGGATGCAGAAGAGATCTACACAGCAAAAGATATCTCCACAGTGAGGGAGATGCACTAAAGGTTGATGCTGTGGCAATATGATTCTGTTGACTTTTCAATGTAGACACACATCATCATATGCACTAAAATTTAGGCATGCAAGGAGAGAGAAGGGTAGAAAAATGTCCCCATCAGCATACAAGGTTGTCAAACTGCTGTTGATGTGGAAGGGATGTCCTCCTTTGCACATCATCAGCAGTACCATAGTCCTGTAGTTGAAGAGCATTCTCTCTGCTTCCCCACTTGGTCAATAGGGGAAGTGGAAAGGATCCTTTCAGCATCACGAACAGCATCACTCCCTTAACCTTTGAGTGCCATAGGGATGTGCATTGCGCACCCCTGTGGCACTCAAAAAGGTTTAAAAAGTACACCAACCAGTACATAATTGTCCCTCCCAGCTTTGTATTATTGTTCATAGTCATATACTATACTACTTATCACACCTTGAGCAATGTTTCATTCAAAAGTTTTTGGGGTGCAGTACCTTAATGGCTTGACATTTTATAGTGGTGCTGAAAAGAGCAGTGGCTACACTCAATTAAAGGCTGCATGTGATTCAAGTGGGTCTTGAGGATTCTCCTACTCAACCAGGTCATCCATAGAATGCCGCTTTTAGTAGGGGGTAGCTGGGGAAGTAACCTTCTTGGTTGCTGCAGGGGTCCCGATGCCCCGATGGTTGCCAAAATCCTTGTTGTGGCCAAATGCTCGTTGTAGATTTTTGTTTCTACAACTCACACTAAATAGTGGAGTTGTGGGAACACCAAAGGAAAATAGACACAGTGTCAAATAAAGAGAGTGAGCTCAAAACACAGTCATCCTCCCCCCACCTCCCAGACATTAACCCTACACTATGCCAAACATGACACTTAAACAGTACTAGCCCCAACACTACCCTAACACACAGAACTGTAACACTTACCTGTCATCCACTGTCCATCTTCTTCTTTAATATTTTGTCTTGTTTCTGTAATCTTCCTTCTTCTTTCTCCTCCTTTCAAATCTGTAGTGTAAAATAATAAAAGGCCAATGAAAGATGGTTTAAAAAAATACATGCCTGAAAAGATATGCCTGACTTAACACTTTGCGTGCCGGAGTGGAACCCCCTGGCACTCTTAGGGTTATTTGTAGTCTGGCATGTCAGGTATAAATAATATGTAGCCATTATTTTCAATAAAAATGGATAAGGCTTTTTTTGTGTCCAAAATCCAAACATCCAAAGGATTACATTTCAGCTGCTGACGCAGCTTCTGCTGCCACTGGTGACGGCGACAGGAATGTACAGTAAAACGGCCCCCTTTCATATCTATTGGGACATTCCCATGCAGAATGAGGGAATTTTGAACAGAGACTGGCTTTTATATGGCCAGACTCTGTTCAAAATAGTTTCCAGCCTACAACTGGCTGGGATGTGTGCTTACACCTCTGGTACTCAAAGGGTTAAGTCAAACATATCTTAGGGAATTTTTTTTTTAAATGCATCTCTCTATGGATTTTTTTGTTGTTAATTTTAAACTATAGAGTTTTTTTTTGTTTTTACTTTTTTGTTTAGTTCCTCGGATGTTTTGATATGGGACTTAGGGCCCCATATCAACACATCCACGTGCGACTAGCCACGCAAGCATTTGTGCATTGAAAAGTATTATTCTAATACACAACAGTGGTTTTCAATGCATGTTAGTGATTCTGCACCTAAGGCACAATTTTTACCCGCAAAAAAGAGAGTTCGGTAACGTGTGTTGAAGCCTCCGCATGTATTAGAATTCCAAATTCAACTTATTTTGTATTGAGACCAATGGGTGCAAATATTGAGCCCACTGGACATTTTTACCCATCTCTAGTTTTTGACAGCACAGTTGATAGAATACCAAACTGTGCTTTCAAAACCACTGTCGCCAGTTTTGATTTGTACCATGGGGCATGGTATCAAGTCCCTAGTGAGAAAGTCATGGAGGAAATAAACCCAAAAAAGTGGCTTCTGGAGGCAGAGGACCAGGAGGACTATGCTCCACCTGGACTGTATGGAATAATGATGCCCCAGTAACTTGGAAACTGCACAGGCCAAAAAGTACCTAAGATGTATATAGCACCATTCATTTCAGAGCTTTAGGTACTGTTGGTCCTCTGCAGTTTCCAAGTTACTGGGGAATCTTTATTCCATAGTCTGGTTGGAGTATAGTCCTCCTGGTCTATAGAAGCTACTTTTTTGGTTTTAGCTCCTTCAGGACTGTGTTGTCAAAAACTACAGATAGCTCCACACAGTTATAGTCAACAAGCTGTCCCATTCAGTTAATATACGACATACTGCGCCATTGTGGCAGACATGTTACAATACACATGATCATTTCCATTAGCATGGGCAGGGCCGGACTGGGAATAAAACCAGTCCTGGAAAAAATTGCTGACCAGCCCCATAGCATTGCGTCATTATACCAGTCCCATAACATAATGGCATTTTTTTTCTTGTTTATAAAAGGAGAAAACATGCATTTTAAAAGACATCTGAATGCCACCACCAGAACAATAGAGAGTTATATATATATATATATATATATATATATATATATATATATATATATATACACACACACACACACACCACCTCTTGACTCTCGATTCCCCTCTTTTGCCTCTTTCTCCCACTCTTCATTCCCACCTTTTGCTTCGTTCTCCCCCTCTTTCACCCCTTCCTTGACTCTTGATCCCACCTTTTGCCTCACTCCCCTTCTTGCCTCTTTCTCCCCCTCTTGACCCCCCTCCTTTTGCCTTTTTCTCCCCTCCCCCCACTTTCCTCTCTTTTGATCTCCCCTTTGCCTCTTTATCCCCCTCATTAATTCTTGATCCCCCTTTTGCATCTCTTTCTCCCCTTCTTGGCTCTTGATCCCAACCTTTTGCCGCTTTCTCCCCTTCCTGATCCCCCCTCCTTTTGCCTTTTTTTCTCACTTTTGACCCCCCTCTGCCTCTTTTACCCGCTATTGATCCCTCTTTTGCCTTTCTCCCCCTCTTACCTCTGTCTCCGCAAACCACAAGTGTTTAAGGTAGGAGCTGCCAGCCTACCCGGTGTGCAGACACAGTGCTTTCCTCTCTGCATCTGACGTCACTGGGTCTAGGCCCAGCCTGCCTCCACTCAGTAGACGGGCCGGCAGTTGTTCACATCTCGCGGCCGCAGATGACTGGAAAGGAATAGGATCAAACTTTTATTTAAGAAGCCCCAGCCGGCCCCTGGGAAGCCCAGTGCTGGAGGCCTACCGGGATTTTTCCTGGTATCCCGGTAGGCCAGTCCGGCCCTGAGTATGGGAGCAATCATGTGTATATCTTAAAAAATGCACATAGTGTAGTATATCTAATCCTGCATTATGTGCTGTTTTTTGTTGGGGGGGTAAAGAAAATGAGACCACGTGGGGCATCAGGACCACTTCTGATGTTCCCCTGACACAGGTGATCAATGTGGCAACCAGGAAGCAGATTGCCTCTTTCCCAGACTACCTCCTACTCAAACCAGCATTCTATGAATGACCTGGATTGAGCAGGAGAATCCTCATGATCCACTTGCATCACATGGGTCTTGAGGATCCTCCTACTCAAACCCGTCATTCATAAAACGCTGGGTTGAAGAGGAGGTGGTAGGGGAAGGTGGTGATCATCCTATTGGATAGGTGATCAGTGCCAGGGGGACATTAGGAGGGGTCACGATGCCCCCCCCCCGCGAGATCTGATTATTTTTTAACAAAAAACAGTGCATAGTGCAGTAATAGAGATCCTGCACTATATGCATATTATAAGATATACACACAATCATTCCCATGCTAATGGGAATGATTGTGTGTATTGCAACATGTGTGCCAGAATGGGGCAGCATGAGTGGAGCAGCAGGTAGAATATGTATAAACTGAATGTGGCAGTATGTCGAATATTAAATGTATGCAGGGCAGTACGCTGAATGTTATTGTGTGGGGCAGCATGTTGAATATTTGCTAACTGAATGGGGCAGCATGTCGAATATTAACTGTGTGGGGGGCAGCATGTTGAAGTTAAACATCACCATTGTGTGTTAGCCCCACATATATTGACTGACAACCCCCCAGCCTTGTTCTCTTACCCAGGAAGTGTCCATTGGGATTTGTGGCTATTTGTGTGCAAGGGAACAAAGCTGGGGGGGTCAGATAGTGTACATGGGGATCTGTGGCTATCAGTGGGAAATGGAATAAGTCTGGGGTCAGGCAGTGTACATGAGGTTCTATAGTTTCCAGTGGGCAAGGGAACAAGGCTGGGGGCAGCTGGTGGCCATAAATCCCCATGAACACTGCCTGACCCCCAGCCTTGTTCCCTTGGGAGTGTAAAACATATATGAGTATGAAAAATGATACAGAGCTGAGGGAATGATTGTGCAGTGCTTGATATACTTTTTTAACCCTTTGCCACAGGGGTGCACAATGCACATCCCCATCGTGGTGCTAAAAGTATTCTCTCCACTCACCTACTCACCAAATGAGGAAGCAGAGAGAATGCTCTTCAACTACAGGGTTGTCTACTGCTGGTGATGTGTGAGGGAGAGCATCCCTTCCACATTGCCAGTATTTCGACAACCCTCTATGATTATGATTGATTGAGGGCTGTTACTGTATAGGAAACTACAGGGAGATTCCAACTTCACCAGCATCAGGTAGGTGAAGTTGAGACTGTGAACTCTGATAGCAGAGGCTGCTATTGGAGTTTAGTGAATGTGGCAAAGTGCCACATTAACATATAAATACACCCACATGAATATGATAATAGCTCATTATCCTGCATTTCCATATGGAAATGACTTATTATGCTGCATTTCCAAATGGTAATAGGCCATTGTCGATATGATGAGTGAAAATTCATGCACATGTCAAAGTCATGTTGGACTGGTATTAATGTGGGCATATTTTTGTTGGATTGATTGAGATATGATATCAAAGACACTTTAGTGCATGCTGTCAATGTGCCTTTGACGTTGCTCTGACAGGACATCAACATTATGATCCCTCTTCAGCCTTTAGTGCATCTACCCCAATGTGTTGGAGACCTCTCCAGGCTCAGGGGGTAAAGTGGCAAAAAAGTTAAGGGAACACCAACACCCGAAAATAAAATGTGGATATATATACAATTAAATACACTTTACTCAATGCTGGTATCTGTACAAATTAAATATATGTTTTCTAAGGCTTAATTTTAAATGTAGTCTTGCATATGTTCTCTGGGGGAATCCCGTTCTTGCCTTTTCCAGTTTCAAAGTACCAATGTTATCTTGAGAAGATTGTCCAAGATTGTCTTGACATGGAATGAGATAAGATAGCAGGTTTTCTACATACAAGAGGGGTGGGCCCTAGGTCTAATACATTATCTATCTTTAGTTTTTATCTCTAATTGCAAACAGCACAAACAAAAGTAACCCCTTTAAGTGGAATTATCACATCCAATAAAGTAATCACTATTTTAATATCTGTAATAAATAGAGCTTCAATCCTTTTTTTGTTTATTTAAATCTGTAATTTCACAGATATATTAGCTTTGAAATATTTACCATGGTGGGATCGCTGCAGTACAGCTCAGTACCGAAAGGCTGTCAATCATCTCCCCTCCTCCTCCCATGATGTGCCTTGTTACTTCCTCCTTCAGCGTAACACAAAGCTTCATGTGACCTGGCACGCATTGATTTGTGAGTCTCTGAAGGAGGAGGAAACAAGGAACAACATGGGAGGAGGAGAGGAGATGATTGACAGCTTTACTGGAGACAGATATTTAAATAGTGATAACTTTATGGGAGGCGTGAGTAAGGGTCAGTGATCCAGGGGTTGTGTGCACCAGAGGACCAAGGCCAATTTTTTTTTGTGTTTGGAGAGCCAGTACATGTGAGTGAGCACACGTACTGGCTTGATGTGGGAGAGGCTGAAACTGACTGCTCCAGGACCATGGACCATCGTGATGCTCCTGGCACGTCAACAATTCTTAAGGAGTTAAGGATGAACGATGCCCTAGAAAAAGTAGCTCCTATTTTGTCTAAGAAAACTTACTGTTAAATACTTTTCTCATTTGTCCATATGGAGCACTGGTACAATGGGATCGAGCTCCCTCCTCCAGGAGGGCAGGGAAATTCAAAAAGAAAGGATCTTTGGGGCAGAGACTCCATCCTTGTCCTCCACCTCAACTCCCCACCCTAATCCAGATTCATGTGTGATAAGAACAACAGAAAAAAAACAAAAGCGGGGAAAAAAAGAGAAGGAAGCCTCTTAGACTATGACCGCAAGAGGACCCCTCTGCCTGGGGAAAGGAACACTGATACATTTTTCTCTGGGTGGGAGTATCACGGTGCCCGTGCTCCCCTTGTTGTTTTCTGTCAGTCTGTTCTGTGCCTTGCTCCCATTGGCTGCTGTGTGTTTGTTCCGCCCAGTATGGCCTTTATGTACTGGGCTCTTGCACCCCTTCGGTGCCCTTTCATGGTGTTCCTGCACCAGTGCTTGTTTCTGCTCAGTGATTCCCAGTGTGCCGACTTGGCCTGCCTGACTACTCTGCATCTTGTCTCCTGCTCCTGTGTACCGACCCGGATTGCCTGACTATTCTTCTGCGCCTGCTCTTGTGTACCGACCTGGCTTGGCTGACGTTCCTGCTCCTGTGTATGGACCCGGCTCGGCTGACGTTCCTGCTCCTGTGTACCGACCCGGCTTGACTGACGTTACTGCTCCGTGATTCGACCTGACTTGGTTGACGTTCCTGCTCCGTGATTCGACCCGGCTTGGTTGGCGTTCCTGCTCTGGCTGCCTCTGTGTCGCCTTGGCGACATTCTGATCCATCAGGCAATTGTGTCTCCATTACCGCTCCTGCAGAATACAAGTGGCCTAATCTCCGTTACTGCTACGGCAGTGTGCCATTGGCCTTGTCCTCCGTTACTGCTCCTGCAGAGTGCAAGTGTCTGTCTCCATTACTGCTATGGCAGTGTGCCATTGGCCTAGTCCTCCGTTACTGCTCCTGCAGAGTGCAAGTATCTGTCTCTGTTACTGCTACGGCAGTGTGCCATTGGCCTAGTCTCCGTTACTGCTTCTGCAGAGTGCAAGTGTCTGCCTCCGTTACTGCTACGGCAGTGTGCCTTTGGCATAGTCTCTGTTACCGCGCCTGCAGATTGCAAGTGTCGGTCTCCGTTACTGCTACGGCAGTGTGCCATTGGACTAGTCTCCGTTACTGCTCCTGCAGCATGCAAGTGTCTGTCTCCGTTACTGCTACGGCAGTGTGCCATTGGCCTAGTCTCCGTTACTACTCCTGCAGAGTGCAAGTGGCCTGTCTCCGTTACTGCTACGGCAATGTGCCATTGGTCTTGTCTCCGTTACTGCTCCGGCAGAGTGCGAGTGGTCTGGTCTCCGTTACTGCTACGGCAGTGTCCTATGTTGCTCAATTCCTATTATTACTCTGGCAGTTCACGTTTGTTCTGCTAACCTGTTTCTGGGCGTTACAAATCCTTAAGCTGTCTATATGGAGAGAGCTCCATCACAGACCTCTCCGCACATGGGACTGTTTACACTCATTGAAGACCATTAACCCATGCAATACCTTTCTCCTGGGAATTCAACATATTCTGTCTGACCTGTGTCAGTATAGACTGTTGTGGACTTTATGGTTATACTGGACCTGTGTAGGCATATGTATATGTAACCTGTCGTGTGTCTGTATTATTCTGCTTATATACTACAGGACCTGTGAGGGTTATTTTATTACCGTGATTTCAATAAAACTGTGTTTTATCCTAAACCACTGTGTCTGTGTATCAAACAAACCGTTACAGGGAGTCCTGTGTTCCATATGGGCAAAAGAGAAAAGGATTTAACTGTAAGTTCACTAAAATCCTATTTTCCCTTACATCCAATATGGAACACAGGAACCATGGAGATTTACTAAAACATTCCAAAGGTTCTGGGGAGGGAAAGGAGAAGGAACTCAATCTCCCCATAGTATACCAGTATTCCACAGGACTAACTGGACCTATTTAATCTCAGGTGTCAACGGACATCGAATTTGCACAGCCAACAGAGCTCAAACTACTGAACAAAAGGTGGCAGTAGGGGAAAAGGAAAAAGAATCCTTAGGCAGGCAATATTGCCTGAAAGACATACAAACTGGCCTTAGCCAAGGCCAAAACATTGACATAGTAGTGTTTGGTGAATGTGTGCAAGAAGGGTCACACAGCAGCCTTGAAAGTTGTTCAGCAGAGGCCTGGTTTCTGTAGGCCCAGGAAGCACTGACAGACCACGTGGAATGCACAGTGACTTTGAAGGGAACATGTCTCTTCCTGATCACACATGCCTGGGGTATGGCATCTTTAATCCAAGAACCAATAGTGAATTTGGATGCGGCTGTCCCACTCTAGGATCCTCAGGAATGATGAAATGGGAATTAGCCTTGTTCAAAGGCTGTGTACGATGCACATAATACATATGGCATCGCAACACATCCAGCAGATGCAGTTCCTTCTCAGGACAAAAGGAAGGCAAACTGATCTCCTGATTGATATGAAAGTCTGAAACAACCTTAGACAGAAACCTCTGAAAGGTGCAAAGTACTGCCTTGTCCTGATTACAAACCTGGAAAGGAGGTTTGAAAGACAGAACTTAGCAACCCTCCATACAGAGACAATGGCTATAAGGAAAGACATTTTGATTTTCAAAAAACGCAGAGAAGCCAAGAAAAAACGTTTAAAGGGAAGACTCTGAAGAATGTTTAAGACCACGTTGAGATCTCACAGAGGTGTGGGATCCCTGAAGGAAGGGAAGGCATGAACCATCCTTTGAGCAAAGGCCTTAACATCCTCTAGGATTGTAATGTGGCTCTGGAAGAGGACAGAAAGGGCTGAGATCTGTACACTAAGAGCTCAGACTAAGGCCCTTATTCATACTGCCTTGTAGAAAGGTCAGGACTGTAGGACATTTCTTTGTAAGAGCACCACTAGTGGAAGATGGACAAAATTCTATGGTATGCCTTAGAAGAAACAGACTTCCTAGCCTGAACCATGGTAGAAATTACCTCATTTCAGAACTATTTCCATCTGCAGATGGTAGTTTCAAGAACCATGCTGTTAAAGCTAGTCTTTCCATATCCAAGTACCAGATGGGGCCTTGGAAAAGGAGATCCGGTCTAGGGGCTAGAAGGAATGATTCCTGGATGGACAGGTTGAGAAGGTCCAAAAACCAGGCACAATGGGGCCAGAATGGAGCAATCAGGAAGACTAGAACTTTCTCCATTCTGATTTTCCAAATTACCCTGTGAATGAGGAGAACTGGAGGAAACATATATGACATATGAAAGTTCTATGGAATGGACATTGCGTCCCTCGTAAAGACCCAACAGATGCTTTGTCTTTGTGCAAAACAGGTGTACCTTCTTGTTCTCATAAGAGGCTATCCGGTCTACTGCTTGGAGACCCCAACGCTTAACTGTTCGGTTGAACATCTCCTGGTTCAGCTCCCAGTTACCTGCATCCACATCTTGATGGCTGAGAAAGTCTGCAACTATGTTTTCTACCCCTGATATGTGGAATGTTAGATTGTCACAACATGAGTTTATATCCAATGGAGAAGATCTTGTACTTCCTTCTATGCCAATTCTCTTTGAGTACCTCCCTGGAGATTGTTGTAAGCCACTGCTATCAAGTTGTCCAATTGTATCCGGACTGGAGTCCCCATTAGAATGAAGTGTCAGACAGATAGCACGGATCTCCAGGATTTTGATTGACAGGAGGATCTCCTCTCTGGTTTACCATACCAGGGCTATTGTAGCACCCCAGCTCCTCAGACTGGCATCTGTCATGATCATGTTCTACTCCAGAATCATGAAGAAGCATTCCTGATTTAGATGAAGATGATGAAGCCGCCAACCTAGATACTTCCTTGCTTGAGAGGAAAAGGTCATGGAGTGAGACAGATTGGAATGGTGTTAAGACCAGTTTCTGAGTCTATAGTTGCAGCCCCATCATGTGAAAATGAGCATAAGGAATTGCTTCCAGAGCAGTCACTAGGGATCTCATGTAATCCCTTATCATCACAGAAGGTCACGCCAGTGCCCGCAACACGTCCTAAGACAAAATCTGAATCTTGTTGTCTGTTAGTTACACTCTCCCCTGAAGGGTGTCAAATGTCATTCCCAGAAAAGATAAGGACCTGGGATGTGATTGAAGAAGACTTCTTTAGGCTGAGGATCTAACTGTGGTGTACCAGAATGTGGTCACACTCTTGGATATGGAGTGTAGTAAACCAGCAGGGAATGCATGAAAAAAGAAAATGTAGGAAATGTTGGTGGATAAATCAGGTCATGTAGGTAGGTGTCTTGAAGATCTAGGGAACCCAGGAATTCACCTGGGCACGTCACTGAGATGACAGAGAGCATAGGTTCCATCTTGAAGAGTGTAGCAACCACATATTGGTTGAGACATTTCAGTTCTATATTAGGACAGCATCTGCCGTACATCTTGGGAACTACAAAAAGTTGGAATAAAACCCTGAAAAGCACACTTGAGCTGAAACCGGAAGTAGAACCTGCTTGTCCAGCAGAGAGGAGACACCATTTATAAAGAGACAAGCCTGCTTTGAGTCCCGAGTAATCCATGACAAAAAGAAGCGCTGAGGAGTAAGGGACTTTAAATCTATGTGGTTCCCTTACAAAACCACCCACACAACCCACTGGTATGTCACAGAAGATGCCCAGGTGTCTTGAAAAAGGTGGAGATGACTCCCTACAGGTAATGATGGACCAAGTTATGTGGAGGTTAGTTTTTCAGGCTTAGATTTCGAAGCAGATTTCTTGTTCTGCCAAGTCTGTCAGGACTTTGCAGCAATGAGGAACAGACATCCTAAAATCAACCTCCACATGGAAATGGTCCATAGAAACTCCTGTGAATTGGACAATCCAACTCAAGGGAAGCCAGTGAATAACTAAAATAGTAAGAAAATTGCCACTGCTCCTCCATCTTCTTCGTAGAGCACATTAATCTGAGTTAGGTCGGGGATTGAACTGGGGTTGTAGGAAGGAGTCTCCTCCCCAAAGACTGTGTCTTTTTAAAGTGCCCTGCCCTCCTGGAGGAAGGAGCTGAACCCCATGGTTCCTGTGTTCCATATGGTATAACTAGAAAAGGATTTAACAGTAAGTTCACTAAAATCCTATTTTCTTAGACAAAATAAGAGTTACTTTTTCTAGGGTACCATCCGTATTGGACGTAAAATTATTTACATAGGTGTAAGTGTCCTGGACACAGCAGTTAAGCACATCTATACTGTGTATTTTGGAGCATTTGATCTCCCTTGTAATTGACAGCTAGTTTTTGTTTACAGTCTGATAAAGACTGATACGAACTTGTGATCCTTATGATTGATTCAAGTCTACTGAAGCCTGCTGTTTGCTGTGAGGAGATGTATACTCCAATTAGAAAATGTCAGAAATTAAAAAAATATATAGATAGATATAACTGACTGCTTTACAAATGACACCAAGTTACTAAATTAATATATTAAATAAGTTAAGAGCCACTTATTGCTTTGGTACAATTCCCCTTTAAAGTGGACCTGTCACCTTTATTTCACGCATTCATATTTTAAAACTATGTTAAAAACTGCCTATGTACATATCTGGGAAATTTCAAAATAACCTGACCCTGCAATCTTTGAACTATTTAACCCGTAGTGCTCCCCTTAAAGTAGATGTAGATTACATGTGATATATCACTACTTGCAGTAATTTAGAGGTGCGTCAATTAGTCCTTAATTAATCTATAACATGATAACATTTAGAAAACTCACTGCTTGAACACAAACAAACAAGACAAGCAAGACTTCTCCCTCTTCCTCTCTAGTACAAATGGATTACATTTTAAATTAGAAAAAGCATTTAATTAGTGCAATTCATATGGGCGTCCGCAGAAATCTTTCTGGGCGAGGGGGGGCAAAGCCATAATATGCCTTCATGCCAGACTACCTAGCACATATGTTTATATGGAGGGGGTACGTGTAGGAAGGGGGGCAAGTGTCTCCCTTACCCCCCTCCGGATGCCCATAGGTATCAATGGACTCTATTCACCCTGAAAATGTGGCTCTTCACCCTTCAATTTGGGTCAAAACCCTGAGTCTCAGGATCAAACCCAGAGAGTTCCTATGTATCCTTACGTAGCGTGTTATCCAAAATACAATAGTTTAGAAGATACTCACATATATTTCTGAATGGTGAGCTTTCTGAGCACTGCCATATGCTAATTTATGTTAATAATGATTTCCATTGATGTTTCATTTATATTAATTATTAAAGGTCTGTGCTGCGCTGAGAGTTTTTCACTTACTTTCCAGAAATAGAAGTATGAATATCTCCTAATATAAGCATTTATTGGTCTTTTGACCAAGGTAACACATAGGCTGTTTTGATTTAAATGATCAGGTATGGAAATTTAAATTTTATGACAAGACACGGAGGCTCATATTATGCAATTTTCTTAACTTTACTTCTCAGCAGCAAAGCTTGAACATGTTAACTTACAGTAACAGAAAGAAAAACCTGTTAGTCTGATAACTCCGCCCCCTTACAAGTAACCAGTCATATTTCCCACAGGTGTATAACTGTCACATCTTGTATTTCCTCATCCTCTTTTCTTTGTATTAGTTTCCTAATGTCCAGTGCATGTATACTGTTATATGTGTATTTATATTCTGTTAGATTTATCTACTCCATATTTATGCACTGTCTGTATAATATTCCAGTGCATTCATACTGTTTTGTGTATGTTTAAATTCATTTATAGTTACCTTCTCCATATTTACAATGTATGCTCAATTAAATTTCCATTCTATCTTCACCCTTATCCTCCATAGCGTTATATTACGAACTTACTAGCGTTTGTGTTGCTTATTTCATTCTCCGCTTCCTCAGTGCTGGGTCTTAGTCACCCTTCTAAATATTTCCTTTCCCCTCACTAGCAACGTTATTCTTATAACCTTCCTTCCCCTTTTTCCGCTCCAGAGAAGGGAGCGATTACACTGCACCACGTTACTGGTCTAGTTCAGTTGACTTCATGGCGGCTAACTCATACGTTGCAGCGGCCATCTTTGTTTTGGACGCGAGCGACTGGCACTCTCTCCGCTCATGCGCTGCCTTTTCCTGTACATGCGCATCTCCCAGCCTCACTTAGTTGCCACTTTCAAATTACCTCACGAATGGACAGTCGCATTCAAAGCACTCTACCCTCAACAACTGCAGTTTTTTGGTATTTATGTGGCAAATTCCCTTCTACCACAAGTTAATAACCATTCTTATAGAGAATTTAATTACACCTGTTCAACATTAACAATTTTATTCAATTTGGTCAGTGAAAATTCCATTACTTACATATCATTGCACATTACCATGTCTCACAGGAATAATTTACCTCCATCCACTCCCCTTAAAGGGACCAAAATCCCTTCTCTTTTCTTGAGGAAAGATTCTAATTCCCCTCATTCTGACTCTCAGGAAGAGATGGTTTTGGCTCATGAATCTCATGACAACTTCCAACAAATTTTGGACATGTCTGTCAATAAGACAGTCTTCAATGACATCTCTTCCTGCATGTCACAAATGTCTGACTCTATTGTCAATTCTATAAGTGAAGCTTTCAATCAGAAAGCTACAAATCAAATTGTTGACCAATCACCTAGTAAAGTGGTCCCTAAATTACATACTGAAGGAGTCTTACAACCCATTCAAGGTGGGAAAAGATGGAGAAAAACTAAACATATTGATGAAATAGAACTGTCATGTTCTTCCACTGAATAACCCAGAAAATCTGGTACCCAGACATGTAGTTCATCACCACAAATCAGAACCTCTTCTCGGGAGGATGTATATCCAAGGAAAAGAAGTAGGACTAGGTCCAAACCAGATTCTTACTGTCTGGATTCATCTTCTGATGAAGATGACAGAGAATCTTCAGACCAATCCTCAGACTCCGATTATGTTCCTCCTTCAGTCGAAAATAGGGCTCCAGACGTAGACTCAGATGACTCAGATGAAAATGTTATATTAGACAAGCAAGGACTTCCCCTTTTCAACCCAGGGGCAATCAAGCATCCCAGGTCGGCCGAGTGGATCCCTAAAAACCATGTGTCTAAATATATAGATTTCTGGATCCGTAAATCTCCAAAAGCCAGAAATAAGCTACGATCTGAGTGCCCCAGGCCATCAATTAACAAGACCTGTGAGACCCCTTCCCTGGATCCACAAATGGCACAATACATGTCTAAATCGGGCAGGGATCCTCGGAAGGGTGTTGAACGATCGTTAAAGCAGTGCCAGGATAAACTCCTGGACCTGGTTGGACCTCTAGCCAAGATATTCAACATGACAAAGGAAGCATTGTCCTCCTCTTCTCAGATTGACTTGTCCACTCTTAGGGGCTGGATTCAAAGAGCATTCTGCCTCCTAGGGAATGCCAATACGGCATTGTCCACGGAACGTATATGGGTCATCCTCCTTCGAATAGATCCCAAACTGTCTGAAATGGCAGACTCTGAAGCTGGCCCCCTCGCCAATGGACTCCTATTTGGCGAGTCATTTATCAAAAACCTGGGAAAGTTCGTGAACACTTTCACGGCACTAGATAAGGCCCAGACCTCTATGAGAAAGGTTTTTAACAAAGGTGTTTTTGCCAGAGCCGGGAAGGGAAGAGGTCGACTTCCCGGCCGAACCACCGGTTCCTAAAGAACACAATTTAGGAGCCAACAAGACCCGAATGTCATGGCAAGGGGTACCTTTACCCAAGACCATAGGGCCCAACCTACCTTCTACCCTCCACTAGGTAGAGTCTGGAGATCAAAGAACCCTAGGGGATATTCCCGTTCAAGACCTTTTTCAGGTAAGTACACTTCCTCTACTTCCAAGGGAAAGAGTGGGTGGCAGCCTCACCCATTTTTTCCCCGCCTGGTGTCAAATGACATCAGATCAATGGGTATTACAGATGGTCAAAGGTTATCAAATAGAGTTCTATTCCACTCCCCATCAAGTAAAAATCCCACATTCTATCCATTTCTCAAAATAGGATTTCTCTTGTGGATTTAGAGATCTCAGAACTCTGAAGAAAGGGAGCGTTTATTCGTGCTCCCACGTTAGAACCAGGCTTCATCAGCAACATATTCCTGGTTCACAAAAAAGACTCAGGGCTTCGACCAGTCATAAACTTAAGAGACTTAAATTCTTTTGTCCTATATCACCATTTCAACATGGAGGGCATTCATTGTCTCAGGGACCTATTATTGCCTCTAGATTGGATGGTGAAATTGGACTTAAAAGACGCATACCTTACCATTCCTATTGCACAACACCATCAGTTACTCCTCCAATTCATCTGGAAAGGGATAACATGGCAATTCACTTGCCTCCCTTTCGGTCTTTCTTCAGCCCCATGGTGTTTCACAAAACTTATGAAACCCATCGTCTCATTCCTGCGAAGCAGAGGAGTTCACCTTATCATCTATCTAGACGACATTCTGATCATGTCTCAAGACTTTCACACTCTCAAAGAACATCTATCCTTAACAATTCATACTCTCACTCATCTCGGCTTCCTAATAAATTGGAAGAAATCGATCACACAACCTACCCAAACACTCGAGTTCCTAGGCTTCGTAGTAGACTCAGTGCACTCTTCCCTACGGCTTCCTCGGAACAAGTTGAGGAACATACGCAGGGAGATCAAAAACACGTTATAGAAGAATGTTGTATCCATTTGGTCCATAGCAAGAATAGTAGGTCTTCTATCTGCCTCTATTCAAGCCATATTTCCAGCACCTCTTCACTACCGGGCTCTTCAAAGACTGAAAACTTTACACCTTCGCCAAGGACTCGGTTACACAGACCTGATCCCTTTGTCTTCCGACGCGCGCGAGGAACTTCTATGGTGGCTGGACCACATGGAAGCATGGAACGGGAGAGCAATCTTTGGAACGTCCCCAGATCTAACAATAGAATCTGACGCGAGTACCATAGGTTGGGGGGCTCGTTGTGGAGACCTCTCCACCGGCGAGAAATGGTCCCACACGGAACTGGAAATGCATATAAACTGCTTAGAACTATTAGCAGGTTCTTTTGCCGTCAAAAGTTTTATAAAACACATGACAAATTGTTCGTTATATCAACCGTCTTGGCGGCACCAAATCCAGAACTCTAGCAATATTAGCGAAAGAACTTTGGCAATTTTGCCTGGGCAAAAACATCTCCATCCAAGCATAGTACTTACCAGGTCTGTCCAATGTCATCACAGACTGGAATTCTAGATACCTAACCGATTCCAGCGATTGGACGCTCCACATGTCCACCTTTTCAGTCCTAAATTCGATTTGGGGTCCCTTACATCTGGATCTTTTTGCTTCCAGACTGAATACTCGACTACCAAACTTTTTCAGCTGGAGACCAGATCCGGAGGCGCTAGCCATTGACGCTTTTCTTCAAACTTGGCCCACTCACGGCTGTTATGCGTTCCCTCTGTTCGATATGATACCCAGAGTTATCCTTCAAGTTCAGAAACAAAAGATCAGTTTAGTTCTCATCACCCCCTTTTGGCCAACCCAACCCTGGTTTCCCCCACTCTTAGAAATGTCGGCGGACATTCCTCGGTACCTATCTCCGTATCCCCAGCTTCTTATGGACCCGGTAGGCAACACGCATTACCTTCTACATCACAATCAACTACACCTTTTGGCCTGGTTGATATCGGGAGTCGACGAATTAACAATGAACTTTCAGACATATCTCGATTCCTTATCTCGGAGGCATGGGCCCCAGGTACCAAATCTTGTTATAGATCCTGCTGGTCCGTCTGGGTACATTGGTGCTTGGAACGGAACATGGATTCCTTTTCTTCAGGCTTAGATTCTATTCTGAATTTCCTCTCTTCCTGTTTTCAACAAGGCAAGGCTTACAGAACCATAAACTGTTATAGGTCCGCTATTTCTGCATCTCATGACTTTGTTGAAGGTTTCCCAGCGGGGCAACACCCCCGGTTTGCAAACTTATGAAAAGAATCCGTATATCTAGACCTCCATCATCCAGATATTCTGATCTTTGGGACGTAAATACTTTTTTATCATCTCTTGATTCTTGGTCACCTAATGATAAATTATCCCTTAAAAACTTTCGGCCAAACTTACTACACTTCTCTGTCTTATTTCATTTCGAAGGGTCTCTGACGTTCATGCTCTAGACATCACTAACAGATCATATGAACCTAATGGTGTACGGTTTCGAATTTCTAGAAGAACTAAATCCTCTTCCAGAGAAATCGTCTATCCTAGTTTTCCATTAAATCCACAATTATGTGTTGTCCTCTACCTTAAAACCTATGAATCAGTTACCTCTTCTATTAGACCCTTAGAATCCCATCAATTACTCATCTCATTTGTTAAAACTTATCTTCCTGTCTCTTCAACTACCTTAGCAAGATGGATTCGTTCGATCATGTCTTCTGCTGGTATTGATACTACTAAATTTGGAGCATACTCCTCTTGCGGAGCTATGGCTTCTAAGTCTCTTCTATCCGGAGGACGATTAGAAGACATCCTCAAAGCTGCAGACTGGTCCAATGAATCCACATTCAGGTCGTTTTATTTTAAACCTCTCACGTATGCTGCTTACAATGTAATACAACAGCTTTAAACTTGCATAATATGAGCCTCCGTGTCTTGTCATAAAATTCGAGGATTTTCCTAACTTAGTGAAGGAAAGTCAGGATTTTAATAAAGACACGGAGGCGAGTATTATCCCCCCCTTATACTAACCCACCCTTTATTTGATATCTTCCACCAGGTTGACAACTCCAGAACCAGTTTCCGATGCGGATAATTTTCCAGGACCTCACGTTTACCAGATTGTTCGAGTTCAGTTACAGCATTATATTCTCACCAAAGAAAAGAGGATGAGGAAATACAAGATATGACAGTTATACACCTGTGGGGAATATGATTGGTTACCTGTAAGGGGGCGGGGTTATCAGACTAACAGGTTTTTCTTTCTGTTACTGTAAGTTAACATGTTCAAGTTAAGAGAATTACATAATACTCGCCTCCGTGTCTTTATTAAAATCCTGACTTTCCTTCACGAAGTTAGGAAAATCCTCGAATTTAAAGTGATAGGTACACTTTAAATAAATGCTCTCTAAATAGGACAGTTTACACATGCGTTAAAGTGTATGTGTCACCTGTGGACAACATCGCTTAAATAGTTATGCTATATATCAAATAATACGAAAACGGTATTGATTTTTTTATTTAAAGTTTTGATTTTGTCTGAATTTAACTTACAAAGTCTGGGCTGCAGCTATTTCTGCATAGACTGCAGCCTGACGCTCTGCCTCTGCTCTTCTCCCTCCTCCGATGACGGAGGCGTCTGTCTGTAAGCAGGAGCGGTCTAATTGGCAGAGATCGATATCAATGAGATCACTCCAACTTTCCAGACAGAAGCCTCCATCATCGAAGGAGAGGAGAGCAGAGGCAGAGCATCAGGCTGCGGTTACAGAGCAGTTAAACACAGTCAACCGCAGTGTATGCAGAAGTAGCTGGGGACAGACTTTGTAAGTTAAATTTAGACAAAACTAAAACTTTAAATAAAAAAATCATTACCATTTTCGTATTATTTGATATATAGAATAAATATTTAAGCAATGTTGTCCATAGGTGACACATCCACTTTCAAATAACATTTATGATTATATTTTAGTGACGTAATGCATGAATGATTTTTTTTTTACATATGCTAGCTGTAAGTACATGATATTTAAAATTATATCAACCTATTTCATTTTAATGTTCTCTTATAAGTTCTCTGTAAATATTTGATGGAAGGCAGAGTGTAAGATGAAGGTTACAGAAAACAGATAAGAGTGGATTTAATGGACCTGTGAATGCTGTTAAACCTTTGAGGGGTGTACAACACAGTGCAAAGGTGCTCAGTATGTAAAGTTTAGAAAAGTAGGATTGCATGGCAAGAAATAATATTAACAGATTAACAAAATCCTGCAGGAAGAGTGCAGGATTTTCTCAGAAGAGTAAAAGGGATAGTAATGTTTCACAATAAAAGCAGCACCAATTAAAGGGGAAATATCACCCCAAATAAAGTCTCCCCTATAATTAGCCTTCTAATCATAATCTTACCAATGGTACTGTTATCCAGAATAATTACCATGTTACTCAGAAATCCTACTTGTGCCAAAACTGACGTTCAGGCAACATCGCTTTAGAGGCATCTGTGTGCCTGCCAACCCAACTTATTGTGTCACAAAAGGATCAGCTTTGTTGGATTAGTTTTTTTCTCTTTTTACTTCACATGACTTATACACCAAGTCCGATGTACTAAAAATAAATGGATCAGTTCTGGGGAAAATCAACTGCACTATAGGGGATAAATATAAATTCCCATTTATTTAAATGGGGGATTTAACCCTGTGAACGCTAGATAAGCCCCCAATGCATTGAGCTACCATACAAGGGGATAAAGGAAAAATTAACTTTTATTATGAAAAAATACATAGTTTTTTTCCTTCTGAGTAAAACAAGTGCAACAGTGCCAGCAAGTATGTATAAAGCATTTTTATTATAATGGGTTCTATGGAAGAGCTTGAGTCACTGACTACGGTCCCCCACGGTAAGTGATTGTATCGCCTGATGGTCAGAATAGAAAATTGCAGTTTAATTGAAAATAGAAAAAATCTGACCTAAATTAATTATAATTCAGCAGTGGGTGTAGGCTGTATTACTCATACAGAAAACCCTATAATAAATATTATTTTCATAATTACAGTGTACTGCTTCATTAAAAGCTCCATTTAAATGAAAGTGGCATTTGGAGAATCAAGCTTATTCCACCATTGGTGCAGTTAGTTTGTTCCAGTTAGTACTTAATGCATCACTAACTGATAAAGGGTCATACCCTTTCACTTTGCAAGGGTTAATCTCTTTAATGGTGAGCGAAGATAAGAGATGTTATGATGGATATTTTAGAGAAAGCAAATGAGGAAGGGCAGTGGTCTGAAAGCATAAAAGGGAGAAAGCTAGATCAGTGGTTCTCAACTCCTGTCCTCAGGACCCACTAACAGGCCAGGACTTAGGGATTTCTCTGCTAGAGCACAGGTGTGGTGATCAGAAGATCATTCACATTGATTACCTCACCTGAGCCCTAACAAGGAAATCATCAAATCCTGGCCTGTTAGTGGGTCCTGAGGACAGGAGTTAAGAAACACTGAGTTAGAGAGAGGCTTTTGGAAAATACAAGTGAATTCCTTATTCATCAAGCTATAAAGTTGCAATTCTGGAGCAAACCAACTGCACCAAAGGGTGGAAATTAAAATCCCCAATGCGCAATGTGAATGGAGTCCTCTCTAGTATTCAAAGGGGTTCAAAGCACCATTTAAACCACTGGGAAATTGCTCAATTTTAATTTCTGCCCTATGATGCAATTACTTTGGTCCAGAATTGTGCTTCTTTAGCTTGATGAATAAGACCCACAGTCTAAGACAGTGGGGTGAAAGTATGACGGGATTCCATACTAAATCAGGTGCTGGAACCTCTGTTAAGTCCCTACACCTAGAAAAAATGAATGGCAGAAATGGATAACAGTGCTGAATCGTTAGGTTGTGTTCCCTGTAACAGGACATATTAGTATACCCAAAGAAGCCGAAATATATGACATATAGTATATCAGTGTATGATATGTAAATAAGTCTAAATACACCGGAGCTGGGAGCAGAGACAGGATGTGAGCCGTCCGGAGCGGGGCAGCGCGTTCGGAAAGTCTTTACTGCACATGACTGCAGTCATGTGCAGTAGAGACTCACCTAACGCGCTGATCCTTAGCGGAGAGCTCAAGACGGCTCACAGCGAAGCTCTCTGTGTGCGAAACCACACATGCACAGTAGAGACTCTATACTGCGCATGTGTGGTTATGGCTCACAGTGATGGATGCAGTCTACCACTTTATGTAATAGGATGTTTGTTTAAAATAATAAAACAGTATAAAATATATGGGATAGTGAGAACAGATAGATGGATATATACCTTATGAAGAGAAAAATAAATAATAAAGAATGGATAATAATAGACTCTGTGATGAGATACTCCAGTGATAAATTAAAGTGACCTCAAAAATGAGAAAATGGAAGCAGGTAGTGTCATTAAAGTGATATTAATTTTTCACAAAAACAGCAGCTCCAATTAATCTTCATAGTATTTGAGTCATAGAGAGTGTTAGTTCAATACTGTGAGAGCTGTAGTTCAAGAGTAATTGAACGATAAAGTTCCCCCCTCCTTCCCCCTTCCCTGAAGTCAGCGTTGTGCTGACTGCAGGGATAGCCGGTCTGTCTTTCATCATGCGGCACTACAGCAGAGCCGCGATTGCGTTAGTGACAAAGAATTATTTCACTGAAACGGTCTTCTACAAGTGCTTGTAAACCAAGCACATGTAGAAGACCGTTTCAGTGAAATAATTCTTCTTCACTAACGGGATCTTGGCTCAGCTGCAGAGCCGCAAGCCTGTCGTACGACAGTCTTCCCCTGCAGTCAGTACAACACTGACTTCAGGGAAGGGGGAGGGACGGGGGAACTTTGCATTCGGTTATCTCTCAAACCATAAAGGTATGAGAGATGAACCTGGGGGCTATTAACTTAGTCTGCAAATACCTACAATATGAGGGATAGTAATAATAAAGTATTACTATCCCTTTAATTAGATCTGCTTTTATTATGAAACATTACTATCCCCTATCAATGATACAAATTAGATCTTCAACTGCAAATAATGTCTCCAACTAATGTAAATAAAGAAATTGATCTGTCAAGTTTTCAATAAGCTGTTATTTCTATTCCTTAAAGGGATAGTAATACTTCGCTTTAACTTTATTTTATTTTGTAGGCATTAAAAAAAATATGAAGAATTATATAAGTCTTATCTCACAAACCTTTATGGTTTAAGAGATATTCACAAGCAAAGTTTCCCCTCCCGCCCCTTTTACCTAGTGTAAGCCATCTCTTCTCAGATGGGGAATCTGGTTGTAAGACCAGACAGATAACAGCAGGGGACAATCTTCTTACAATGAAAACAATGAAAGCCCTGCCCCCCTTGACAAGCTTTTCAGGTTTTTCCCTTTTCTTAATTGAAGATTGTCCCTCTCTGTAGTCTACCTGGGCACCTCCCTTCTGCTCTGGCTGAAAAGTGTTACATCAGTAAAAGGGGCAGGAGGGGGATACTTTGTCATTGAATTACTCTTGAACTACAACTCTGACAGGACTGAAATAACACTCTCCAAAGTCCAAATACTATGATGATTAATTAGAGCTGCTTTTATTATGAAACATTACTATCCCTTTAAAGAGATAGTAATGTTTCACAATAAAAGCAGCTCCAGTTAATCTTCATAGTATTTGGGCCATGAAGAGTGTTATTTCAATCCTGTGTGAGTTGTAGTTCAAGAGTAATTGAATGTTAAAGTATCCTCCTCCCACCCCTTTTACTGATGTAACACTGCTCACCTCAGAACAGCAAGGTGGTGTCCAGGTGGATTGTAGAGAAGGACAATCTTCAATTAGCATAAGGGAAAAACCTGCCAAGGGGGCAGGGTTTTCCTTATGTTCACAATATGAAGATTGTCCCTTGCTGTGAGCTGTCTGTTCTCAGGTGGCTTATACTGGGTACAAGTGGCGGGAGGGGGATACTTTATCATTAAATTACTCTTGAACTACAACTCTGACAGAAATAACACTCTCTATGGCTGAAATACTATGAAGATTAATTAGAGCCGCTGTTTTTTTTAACAATACTGTCCCTTTAATTCTAACAAGATATTGTTTTATGGCCATTTTTTTCTATAAAAGTTAATAATCATTAATATTGTTTAAATTAATTAAAATTAATTAAAATAATAATTAAGTCATGATTGTTGCTTCACTCAAGAAGTATGTTGTTTATAATATTTAACCTCATTTGAGCACATAGAGATATAAAGATATAGTACTGCACATACGAAGACAAGTACTTGTATACTACAACTGGTCCTACACCTCACCCAACAGCATTTTCTGATTGTTTTACAGATGTTGAAATATTTTTTCTTGAAGTCTTGAAGTTCACTAATAATAATTAGCTCCAGAGCTGGACTTTATGTTTTTTTGAATTCTAGCACTTTAGGAATTTATAAGGAAGCTATTTGTATTTTATTTATTCTTTTGTTTATTTTTAATAAATATTTTTAAATAAATATTTTTAATAAATATTTGTATATATATATATATATACAGTGTACTGTAGCGCTCTCCTATTTTTGCTAGTTTGGATTTTATGTTTGAACTTACCACACTAACGAGTTCGGGATAGTAGCGATACGGTAGACTGTGTTAGTTATAGTTTTTGAGTGGTGGACCTGTTGGTGTATAGGGCTCCATGATCACAGATTTTGGTTGGTATATGTTATTTAATATCTCCCAATAATGTAAGTATTAACAATGAACACTTGAGGAGTTAAACATTAGTTTGGATTATATTGATTAACAGCTTCAGTATACATGGACTTTATAACTAACCAGTTTCTAATTTTGAGTAGTTGAAGGCAATATTCTTAACTGTAAATACAATGAATAGAAATAGATAAGGATAGAGGTGATGGTGAAATAAGTGTACAGGTGTAGTATGTTTTACAGGAGGTTGAGAGCCTAAGGAAGAGAGATGATACAGTGAAAAGGGAAAACATCAGACAAGACATGATGGAGTGTCTTGGCAACAATTGTAAGGAGAAGAAAATGTTAAAAGATTGGTTTAGTGTTGATTTTACAACACAAATAAATGAAAATAGGAATTCCGTGAAGTAATGCTTATGAACCAAGATGGTTAACAGAATGATTGAGAGATGATTCCAGGTCTGCGACAGCAGACAGAGAGGTTGATGCACTGGAACTGGAACAATTCTGTAGAAAACCAATTGCACAGCAAGCGATACAAAAAAATGTTCCCTAAATTCCACAAATGACATTTTAATCCATTGAATGATAGAAAGGACACAAACACATAGCTTTTCAATGCGTTTCAGACCTCTCTAGTATTCGAGAGTTTAAAAGTCACATTTAAAGCACTGGCAATTTGTCTCCTATGTTCCAGTTCTTCACAGTATATCAGTGCCAGATAGAACTAGAATATGCAATATTGGATTAACATGGGAAATGATGAAGCTGCAGCACCTTCAAGCTATTAAAAATTGAACAACAGAACTGTCAGGTGCTGTTTGATTTCTTTTGCTTCATCGGTAATGTAGCAGTGGCCATGGAAGTCTGTGACTGGTGTTGGCTTGTCAGAAGTTCTGAAGATCTTGCTGCTGTCTGAGCTGTGCTAGATATTGGGCTACATTTTGAAAGAGTTTGGATTTGTCTCCTATGGTGCAGTTGGTTTACTCTAGAGCTGCTCTTATTTTATTTTGTGCATAAGTCCCCACATTTACCGTTAGAAACACAAAATAATATTATGGCAGCAGAATCAACATTCACATGAGAAATGATTTGCATTAAATCATGTCTAGTATATTTGTCCTACTCCTGCTTAAATTTGTATTCCTCTATAGAACAGGCATCTCCAACATCTGGTCTGTGAGCTAATAATGTGAGCATAGGATTGCCACCTGTCCAGTATTCTGGGTTCTATCCCCTTGAATGATACAGTTCTAGGTTCAAAGCAATGGACTCCTCTCTAGCATTCAAGAGGTTAAAAGATAGGGTGACCACATTTACTTTCTGTTATTCAGGCACACTGTCAACAGGGTGGTGGCAAAGTACTTCTCAGCTCTAGTGTGGTGGCACGGGTAGGGTCACATGACATCACATGACCCTCAGCAGGCACAACACATTGAGGTCCCCAGCAAGAGATCTGTCAATTGTCTACCTCAGTCTACAGGATTTAACCTTTGAGTGGCAGAAAGATATTCAATACATTGAGCTGCAATGCATTAGATACTTCTCTGGCACTCAAAGGGTTAAGAAGTGAGTGTTGATAATATAAGACAGGAAATTCTCAGTTCTACTCTTTTGTGGTTTATATCCCCTCTTAACTCAAAGGGTTAACCCTTTGAGTACCAGAGGAGTGTGCAATAAATTGCTTCATGATACTCAAATTTGTAAACAATTAGAACATATAGTATTATCTATGCAATGACAATGATAACCATAGTTTGCAAAAATAGGTACAAAAATAGTAGATTTTATTAAAATATAAAATAAACAATTTAAAACAGCATACTCCTGTATGTTCACGGATAACTAGTATGTTCTTAAATAACTGTAAATCTCAATATATATATATATATATACAATATATGTCCAGAATACTATATAATAACAATAACAATATAAATTATAATTATAACAATATAAATACAGAGACCTACATGCTTCTCCGCAGTGCCTGCCGAGGCACACCATGCAATCGCACAAGCTGTGTACCACACTTATCAATTCCACACCGCCTGATGTAGATTGCTCACCTGAGTCGTGGCATACACCGGACAAAAAGCACAATAGCCTTCCGATTAGATACAATAGTCTGCAGACCGGATACAGGGTTGGCTCTTTCCTCATACAGAGCCCCACTCCCTATATCCTCTCATGCAAACATTAATACATAAATGGCATCTAAACCAACATCAATGTTCATCCTATAAATGCCTAAAACAAAATATAGTAACTTAATATAGTCAGCTTAGTAAAAAAAATGTATCACAATCATGTAGTGATAATATGCAAGTGGATTCCTAAAGGAGTATTATTCTACATTCAAAAATAATCATCCGTGATATAATGAATTGTGAAACACATATCCAAATCTTATTAACAAGAAATAAAAAACATAAATAATAAATCCAAATGCATAACAGTCACTGCAACTCAGACTGCCTCCTGTGATGCTCACTCAGAATATCTTATCCATGCGTCGTCCCTAGTGTCTCACAGGCAACTGACATTGGCTGGTGGTGGTGCGTGCGTGTGTGTCAGAATAGGGATGAGTGGCTGAGATAGTCTTTGCTGTGCCTGGTTTTGCCTAATTCCGGGACTCATTATTGTCCCAGTGTGGGGGTGACTTGGGAAGCGGGACACAACCCCCAGTTAAGGGACAGTCCCAGGCATTGCGGGGCATGTGGTCACCCTAATTAGCTCTATTTAAAGTAATTGGCATTTTTGTTTCTTGTCTGTGGAACACTTGGTTTACTCCAGAATTTCCCCAATTTTGAATAGTTCATCAGTTTTACAACCCCCCAAAACAGACTGGGACTTATTCTGCAAATTTTAATTGAGGGGTTTTAATCCCCTAAATGGAGCTGTTTCTAAGGTATTGTGAAGGATTGGGGTTAAATGTCCCATTTAAATCAATGGAACTTTTTATTTATACCCTATGATGTAGTTCATTAGCACCAGAATTTCTCCACATTTTATTAGCGGCTGGTTTTTTAATGTTTTTTTTCCCTTTGTAATGTGTCTGTGGGTTGTGTTGAGAGGTGGGTACCTGTTTGTGTTGGGTGAGATCTGTTTGTGGGGGTCCCCTGTGTTTGTGAGGACTGGTGAACCTACAGAGGTTTAGAAATACTTTTGCTTGTTGCTTTGTGAGGGCAGGGAAAGGGAGGGCATTGCTAAAGGAGACATGGGAAGAGAGATCTGGTTAGGGGAGACAGAGACCATAAGAGGTGCGGAAAAAGACTGTGTATGTGTGTGTAATTGGGAAAGAGACTTGTGGAGGTATGAAGAAGTGACAGAGACAAGGTTGGAGGGGCAGGGAGAGAACTTTGCATAGATATAGTCAGACAGAGCTAAAGTGTTAGACGGTATATGTGTGATTCTGTTACTACCAAAGGGAGAAGGCTGGGAAATGTTTGTGTGGTTATGTGGATACCAATGTACAATGGAACAAGGCTGGGAAGCAGAAAGGGTATGGCTCTGTGGACAATGTAAGAAGACCGGGGTGTCAGACAGTGTTTTATGTATGGTTCTGTGACTACCAGTAGATCAAGTCTGGGTGTCAAACAGTAGTTCATAGAAGCCAACATTATTAGTTAGGGGTATCCAAGTTTTTTCAGTTGTGGGCCACATAATCAGAAAGTCATAGGTGTGAGGGTTGCATTATTATTATTTTTGTTTATTGATAATAATGGTGACGTATATCCTGCCAGCTATTCAAAAATATCAATATATGTATTTATTAATCAAGTCAATGACAATAATAATATTTAACCCCTGAAGGACTGGCCAATCGCGCACCCAGCCGGCACTTAAGGACCACGGACCATTTATTTTTTACCGAATCGGATTCAGAGCTCCCCGAAAGGCGTGCAGCCGCACAGGAAGCCCTGAATTCCATGATGGTCCTGGCACATCATGGGTTCTTATGGCTCCCCAACCCATGACGTGCCAGGACCGTCAAGGGTCCTTAAAGGGTTAACAGATATCTACTTTTGAACTGTAAGGTCCTGGCAAAGCATAGGATTAGGTCTTACTGGCCTACTACTTCATGTGAGCTAGTAAATAGGTTAAAAATAGTTTGTTTGTTTTTATTTCAGGTGGGTCGCTCCCTGGATGTTGTAGCCCTCTTTGGAGGGAAATATTGAGTATGTGCCCCTTGACTGGATTTGAGTTACACATGCTTGTTAAAGAGCTTACTACCTATTATGTACTGTGGACTGCTTTAAAAAAATGTAGGGAACTAAAACTATTTGCTAACTTTTTAAAAAAGCTGCTTGCTATCTATTCTAGTTCTTACAGTCAACCCTTACACAGACTGTAAACAAACACACACATAATCCGGAACACAGGTAGGTTTACATAATGGCATATATGTTGGCTGTTTATAAATAAAACATATCCCTAATATGAAATCACAAAATAAAAGATGAGCTCCCACCCAAACCATCTCTCACCTATATGTGCTAGTCCTGGGTAAACAGCCTAGTCCCCTTATTATCTAATAACCACATAAGCCAGGCTTTGGAAAACCACCCACATACATACAATACTCATAGCTTCAATGCAGGTAATGCATTCCAAGGAACTGGACAATAAACAGGACTTCTCCTTGCCCTGGAAGAGCAGGGAATCTTCCAGGTCCCATAGTAGTCTCTCTGCCACGGTATCCTTTTAAAAGGTTGCACGCTAAAGAGAGTGCAACCTTTTAACACTGTAACCATGTTGCCTCATATCGCCATTTTAACTATGGTGACATGGTTACTGTGTTAAAAGGTTGCATGCTCTTTTGCGTACAACCTTTCAAATGTGAACCACTCTGCTATTGCAGATTTTTACTGACGGAATTCAGGCTCTGGCTTTGATTCTGAAGCCTAGATTATCAGGCACTTTCCCATAAAAGAAAAATATAGAAAATATAGAAAAAATGCTCAGTGGCAGTTGTAGTGAAGACAAGCTGTGAATGGATTTGTTTCATTAGAAAGTACCTACGGATGAATAATTTCCATGGTCTCACTTTGTGGTGTGTGGCATGTGGTGCTCATAATGTCATCAAGAAGGCCACCAACAAAATGTATAAAATATATAGTATCTCTGTTATTCATTGATGGATTAACATGTTTAAGGTCTCATTTGAAAGGCATTTTTATGCCTAAAAAAGGTTCCGTATAGCATTTACCCTGAAGTCAATGCTTTCTTAGAAATGTTCATATTACTAGTATAGATAGGCAATTACAGCACCAGTGTTATACATTCAATTCATTTTTAATTGATTACATTTTATTATCTGCTTCAGGTACAACTGTTTGACTGAAGACATGGAAGAAGTAATGTAGATATATCAACCGTCAGCTTCCAAACACAAGTGCTCGGGTGGTATAGACTTTTATTTGTGTTTATTTTGTCTACACCAAACAAAGCAGGTTTTACTTCAAAACTCAAAATCTACTAAAAAACTATTTGATTCTGTAAGAATTTGAAATAAATGTGAAAACAGTGATGATAAACACCTTGCAGAACACTTAAAAAATACAACTGCAGAAGGAATAAACCAATGTAATTCAAGGTGGAATTTGTCCTATTACAAGAAGAGCACACACACAAAGGTAATGTTGGTAGATTACAGTTCAGATAAAAAAAAAAAAAAAAAAACAACAACTGGCAGAACATGAAGGAGCTGTTGAGAACTCAGAGAGAATGAAGGAGCTTCCCTGTTCAAGATCTCAAAGTACTAGTATGCAATTACTAAAAACCGTCTTCTTTTGCAATAGACCTGAAGCTAGGAGGCATCTGTTGCACACAGTTTGCACTGAAGTTGCAGGTCAGAAGATGTATAATGCTTTTCAGTTGAGGGAAAAATAGCCATTGAAAACTGGAGTGGGTGCATCAATCCAAAAGATCGTAATGCATATGAAATACTTTATCACAATGCTATGAGAAAAATGTATACAATGTCTTGTGAAGTGCAGAAAAACTCCTGGAACACCACCAAATGTGCCAAAATGTGCAACTCAGGTAGAATTCATTGACTGTTTATTAGAAGTAAGGTTGTCACAAAGCTGAGTAACACTACAAGAAAATCTGTTTACTCAGGGGTGTTAAAGAAGAAGATATATCGAGAAAATGCTTGAAAACACTTATTGAAAATTAATTTTTTTGACAGACACCACCGAATGTGCAAAGCCAGGTAGAATTAAAGGGATAGTAATACTTAAAATGTAAAAAAAAATATGTTGTAGGGTTTATCCCCCTGAGTAAAACAAGGGTACTCCCACTGCTGAAAGGTGTTTCATTCAAAAGTTATTAATTTTCAAAGTTGAATTTTTTAGGTGCAATATCACAGTGGCCTGAAATTGTACAGTGGCGCTGTTGCTACACGATTCTATGGGCAGCTCTGGTCAGTTGACCATAAATCTCCATAGGATGGTGTAGCAACAGCGCCACTGTACAATTTCAGGCCACTGTGATATTGCACCTAAAAAATTCAACTTTGAAAATTAATAACTTTTGAATGAAACACCTTTCAGCAGTGGGAGTGCCCTTGTTTTACTCAGGGGGATAAACTCTACAACATATTTTTTTTTACATTTTAAGTATTACTATCCCTTTAATTAACTGTTTATTAAAGGCCCTTCTGGAAAGTAAGGTTATCACAAAGGCAGATGCTGAGTAACACTACAAGAAAATCTCTTTACTCAGAGGGTGTTAAAGAAGAAGATATTTCAAGAAAATGCTTGAAAACACTTATTGAAAATGAATTTTTTGACAGACATAATATTGAGCACTCCTGTTTCCAAGAACCGCTCACAGCATATTTCTTTGTAATCAGTCAGCTGTGCTTTCACATGCAGAAGCAAATTCCAACATAAGAAGACTCTAAAGGCTAGATCCAATTCATCAGGATAAAGAAATAAATGTACCATCAGTAGTTTTACGTGCCGGTCAGGTATGCAATTACCTGTGCTGTAACACACTACTGAATGCAAAAAATCTAAGACGGGCACTAAACTTGTGCCCATAGGAAGCAATGGGAAATAAGTTGAATTTACGATTCAATTCCATGTGTTGGGTAGTAACACAAATTAAGGGACTCATGCAATAGCCCGAAAGGTATGAGGATGGGTTTATTTTTTGCTGAATTTTCCTGCTGCCGCGGACAGCAGTAGCGGCAGGCAGCTTATGTATCACGGTGCCAGTGATTATTGCCTGCCTGTTATGTTTCCGGTCCTGTCTCTTCTGGCTGATGAGCTGCGACATTTCCAAGTGCTGCTGTCCCCTAAGCTGCTGGCTCGTGTTTTTGATGTCGCGCTCGCTATTATGTATCCTTCGGTACGAATTGGCCGATTGTGTCCTGCCTCCTGTTGTGGCCTTATATACAGCCTGAGAACTGGGCTTAGTTGCTCTTTCGCGGTGTATGTTTGTGTTACTACTTGCTGTTGCTCTTATTTTACCCTAGCTTGGCTTCCGTGTATCCTCTGGCTTGATCCTTGGCTTTGTCTGATTACCCGCTCCAGTATTTGACCAGTGGCTCTGTCTGACTACCTGACCCGTGTATGACCCTGAACTCTCTGACTTTCCGCTCTGATCTGACCCCGATATTGGCTGACTACCCAATCCGGTATTTGACTGTGGCTCTGTCTGACTTCCCACTCTGTGCTTATCTCCGGTACTATCTGACCACTCTGTCATTATTGGCTTCTGTTGCCTCTCACTCCATACAGCCTAGCATGACATTTACCTCCCTGGTATTGTTGCAAGCTGCCTTCTGCTCGGCAGCCTCAGAGCTGGTCTCATCTCTGGTAAGGTCCCGGCAGTCTACGTTCCATGTATTCTCGGACTTGCCTACCTTGAGACTATTACCTATCTGTGACCCGGTCCTGCTCTAGTTGCTTGGATCCCTAACACTCTAGGTTTCCGCTTACTCGCTCTGTGTACACTAGCTGGTTCTTCCTCCAGTACTGCCTTGGCAACAAAGTGGACACAGGTTACAGCTCAGTGTCAGATCCTGGGTAGTGGACTGTGCACTGTCCTTACGCCTGTTCCCTAGAAGGTTGGGGAAGTGTGTTTGCACCTGCTTATTGATTTTAAATAAACTGGTTAAATTCACCTGTACCCGTGCCGTGTGATTCATTTACCTAAGGTAACCGTGACAGTATGTTTACTGTTTGATTTAATGTTAAGCCGTGCACAGAACAGTCACTGGCAACTGTTACTTGGTCCAATTATGCAAATGAATTAAATTTCATGCCAGTAAATGAAAGCAATATATATATTCACCTCCTCAACCCAAAAATGAAATCCCAATCTAGCCCTGACCAGCTACCAGCAATAATATTAAAGCTCTGCCATGATCACGGCCCAACCGATTGCATCTTTAATTAATGCCTCTTTGGCATCAGGGTATATGCCCAAAGTCTGAAAGGTGACTAGAGGTGTGTCTATCCACAAAAGTTGGGATAAAAATGTAGTATCAAATTACAGACCAATATAATTACTCCCCACTTTATCTAAAATCCTAGAGAAATGTGTACAAGTGCAACTATATAAGTATTACCAACAGACCTTTTATTTCACCCCCCTTCAATCAGGATTTCGTCCAAATCACTCAACAGTCACAGCCCTCCTAAAAGTAACCAATGATATCCAGACTGGCATGGAAACTGGTGAACTCACTGGAGCTATTTTACAAGGCCTTTCACACAGTAGACCATAATACTCTTATAAGCAAACTGCAAAGCTCCAGACAGGGTAATAATTCTCTAAACTGGTTCCGATCCTATTTATCAGACAGAATACAGTATACATTAGTTGCTGACAATGACTTTCTTCCGCTCAAAGTAACAAGTTGAGTTCCCCAAGGCTCCATTCTTGGCCCTCTTCTATTTTCTCTTTTTATAAATGATCTGCCCATGATTTGCAAATCCTCTTCAGTACACATGTATGCAGATGACACCATAATCTATGCTAAAAACTCAAACATATTACAAGTTGAAGCCATATTACAACATGATTTCTGTGAAGTTCAAAGATGGATAGCAAAGAACAGACTATTCTTAAACAAAGCACAAACTGCGTAATCTCGACACTACCCACCTATCCATTGTAACAGAGTCTAATCGTAAATTGGCCCCAGTGGACTTGGTATGTGGCTTGATACCAACCTCACTTTTGGTCTTCATATTGATAAATTAACCTACAAACTTTATCCCAAAATAAGTGCTCTCTTTAGAAACAAATAATGTTTAACTACCCTGGTGAGAAAATGTATTGTACAACAGATGTTGCTGCCAGTCATAGACTATGGTGACGTTGTATATGCTCCAGTGCCACAAATCCGGCTTAGTAAACTTGACACTCTGGATAATTCATTATGCTGCTTTATTCTCCAGTGTAATTGCACTACCCATCACTGTGATATGCTTAAAGAACTAAATTGGTTAACACTCGAATCTAGACGTGCCCTTCACCTTTCTTGCTTAGTACACAACCACTTCTCTGGAAAATTACCAGACTACCTGAGTAGGATGCTCATTTCATCTCTTCATACTAACCATAACCTCCAATCCACTGCTAACAACTCACTGTGTATACCACAATACAAGAAAGAAGCAGGATGATCTGCCTTCTCCTTCAGAGTGCCATAGGCCTGGAACAATCTGCCTGAAATAATCAGATCTGCTCCCAGTCTAAAATCCTTAAAAGTAAATGCTTCTTTATATCTAAAAACAGTATGTAGCTGTATATAATTTTAATATGTATGTATTTTCTGTATGTATATATAATGTTTCTCAATTTGTGGAAATATGTAACCTTTTACTGAAAACTATCCAGGATATACTTGAAAACGAGAGAAATCTGAATGTATTCTTCAGGGTAAAACATTTTCTAAATACATAACTATATCTTTCTTTAGAGGTTTCACACTAAGGTTGCAGAAGAAGAATGAAGAGGAGAACAGATGAAGAAAAGATGAAGATGACAGATAAAGATGGAGTTGACAGATGAAGATCACAGATGCAGAAGAAGAAAGAAGAAGGTGACAGATGAAGAAAAAGATAGAAGCTTACAGAGGAGGATTGAAGAAGCGGATCAGAGAGCAGAAGACCCCACTGGACATCAAGATGACAGGTAGGTGTTGTAACTATGGATGATAGGATAGTGTTAGGGCTAGTATGGGTCCACTTTATTGTTAATGTTAGAGGTAGTGTAGGGCCAAGGGTAGGGTTAATATTTGGGAGGGGTGCTGTGTTTTTAAGCTCATGCTTGGTGTTTGACAGTGTGTCAAACACAGAGTGTGAGCTGTTTTCCTTTGATGTACCCATTTTTCACACTATTTAACAATGAACATTGGTCCACAAGTCAGGTCCTGTGTCCCAATGCTTGTAGGGCAATTGGATTCCTTTGGTAACACTGTGTGTGTAACATTTGGTATCCATTTTTGCACACAGTTTTACTGCTGAAAACTGAATCAAGCCCTAAATATGTCTGCTTAATTACTATGGAAAACTATCCTGGCATGAGGGAAGTGGAAATTCTAGGGTTCCATCATGCAAGATAAAGTTACAAAAACTACATCACAAGAAGCGTTATCCATTTTCAAAAGGTCTGTAGGTGGAGGAAGAACTTTTGATACAAAATACACAATTGAACCCGAAGGCTGCTGCTTTGTCACAAACTGTACAGGTGCCTAACAGAAAGGTAGGACCTCATAGATGTAACAAGACTGGGTAAAAGAGACCAATACAAACCCTAAGGATACTTATTATTATTATGACATATCAATTATGGTAAGTTTATTGTATTTGCATGCATATATATGGAATGACCAGTTGTCAATACCTGATTGGTCTATACTCCAATAGTCATCTTGCCTTTTTGGCGTTTAGCCACAACTTTGTTGAAGCAACAAGACTCAGTCCTGAATCGCGTCGGTCTACTACACTGACAAAAAGAACTATCTTTATCTGGAGGAGATGAGATCAAAGGGAAGATTAATAAGTGAAGTATTCAGTGCCGTATTCAAGACCATTGTAGAAATCAGAGTAAGGACATTGTAGTTTTTTGAAGAGCCACTATTCAAAAACACATATGGTGAGAGCATCAGACCAAAGAGTGACAACTGATATACTGTTAATGGTTGTGCTTATGGTGACATATTTTGTAAGCAACTTAATGAGGAGGGGAGATAATTGGGGAGATCCCCTACATTCCCTTATATGGTATTTATTCTGTATTCCACAACTAACCTGTCACAGTGCCTTACCTCGGCCTGCACCATTCGGCCGGGAGCAGGGTCCTGGACTGATGCTCCGGCTTCACTAGCTGTGTTCCTCTTTGCCTGCGGCCTGGTCGCATATGGTTCCTTGTTACTGGCATCATGAATCAGGCACTTGCCTGGATGCCTGTTATAGGTCCAGTCTGGGGGACCAAATTGGTCCCACCTTCTCCTACTCCTTTATAAACCTCTCTGGGCCTGTTTATCATGACCCTTACATTGATGTTCAGTGCAGTTCTAGTTCCTGTTGTTCCTGTATCCTGTGTATGACCCGGCTTGTCTGACTATCCATTCTGGCTCTGTCTGACCATTCTTATGTGTGCTCCTTTGGCTTTAGACATCCAGTCTGGTGCAGACCTGTGGCTATGGCTGACTAACCTCACCGTGTATGAACCTGGCTTGTCTGACTATCCTAGCTGGTGCTGACCTGTGGCTCTGTCTATTCACTCAGCTGTGTGGCTCCATTCCCCACAGACATCCATCCTGGTGCAGACTTGGGGCTCTGGCAGACTTCGACCTTACTGACTGCAGGCGTGAGTCACTAGTCTCCATTGTTGCCATCCTTATTGGAGACGAGCTCTTCCTTACTGACTGCAGGCATGAGTCAGTAGTCTCCACTGTTGCCATCCGTAGTGGAGACAAGCTCTTCCATACTGACTGCAGGCATGAGTCAGTAGTCTCCCTTGTTGCTATATTACGGGAGACTGTAGGTTCTGTGTGCGTTCCCCCTACTACCCTGAGACTACCAGTTGGCTTCGGCCTAGTCTCCAGCAGATGTGGTTGACCCGTCGGCAGGCTCCTATTTCTGATGGAGTCGCTAGCCTCTCCAGTCACCCTCTGCTTATAGTATATTCACTTATTGCTATCACGGTGCCCGTGATTGCTGCAGTTCCCTGTCTATCACCTGCAGGGGGCTCCCACTGGGTGTCTGCAGTCAGCCCGCCTCTGGTTGCCTTTTTAAACTCAGTCTGGGCACCCTTTAGTTGCCCTTTCGTGGTGTCTCTGACAGCATTCGCTTTGCCTGTCTGCTGTAGCTATTGGGCCTGTTCCTGAGTTCCTGAGTTTACCTGTTCCTGTCTTCCTGCCTGCTTGTCAGTTCCAGTCCGGTTCCGGTTGCTGTCGTTCCGGTTGCCAGCCGACTTTCGGTGCTCGTCCCTGTTGAGCCTCGGCCTGCTCCTGCTGTTTCCTGTGTTCAGTTCCTGTGACGATATTTCTCTCCTGTCGCTCTGGCGACATTCTGTCTGTTGGTCCCAGCGTGCGGACGCTGGTTTACTCCATTAGCCTTGCGGCTCACAATACTGTCTGCTGGTCCCAGCGTGCGGACGCTGGTTTACTCCATTAGCCTTGCGGCTCACAATACTGTCTGTTGGTCCCAGCGTGCGGACGCTGGTTTACTCCATTAGCCTTGCGGCTCACAATACTGTCTGTTGGTCCCAGCGTACGGACGTTGGTTTACTCCATTAGCCTTGCGGCTCACAATACTGTCTGTTGGTCCCAGCATGCAGACGCTGGTTTACTCCATTAGCCTTGCAGCTCACAATACTGTCTGTTGGTCCCAGCGTACGGACGTTGGTTTACTCCATTAGCCTTGCGGCTCACAATACTGTCTGTTGGTCCCAGAGTGCGGACGCTGGTTTACTCCATTAGCCTTGCGGCTCACAATACTGTCTGTTGGTCCCAGCGTGCAGACGCTGGTTTACTCCATTAGCCTTGCGGCTCACAATACTGTCTGTTGGTCCCAGCGTGCGGATGCTGGTTTACTCCATTAGCCTTGCAGCTCACAATACTATCAGTTGGTCCCAGCGTGCGGACGCTGGTTTGCTCTATTGGCCTTGTGGCTCATTCTACTGCCTGTTGGTTCCAGCGTGCGGACGCTGGTTTACTCCATCCTACTGTCATTGTCATCTGACAGTCACTGGTCCTAGTGGTGTCTCCCTTCTTGGGCTGCCCTGCCCGGTATTGGTAAGGCCGGTAGAACCTTTCACGTTGCCACCTTTAGGTTGCCTTACCCGGTATTGGCAGGGCTGGTAGAGCCTATCCTTGGGTATCCATTCTGGGCTGCCCTGCCCAGTATTGGTAAGGCCGGTAGAACCTGTTACGTTGACACTCCACGGTTGCCTTACCCGGTATTGGCAGGGCCGGTACAGCCTATTCCTTGTGTATTCCTCAGGCTGCCCTGCCCGGTAGTGGTAAGGCCGGTAGAACCAGTACGTTACCATCTTACGGTTGCCTTACCCGGTATTGGCAGGGCCGGTAGAGCCTACTTATCACTATTCCTTCAGTATCGCTTGGGTTGCCTTGCTGGTATTATTTGCAAGGCCGGTAGAACCTATCTCAATTGTCAATTGCTTATATATATGTGATGTGTGTATGTGTATGAAAACCCTATGGGATTGCCTTAACTTTTCAATAAAGTTATGTTTTTACCTAAACCTTACGTCTGAGAGTCTTAACAAACCGTGACAGTGCGAAAGGGCCATGACCTCAGACAATAAGAGTGACGGTAATACGCAGAATATCCATTGGAGGATGGATATGCATGAGCAACGTTTGGATCAATTGGCGGCTGCAATCCAAACTATCCTTGAACGCACTGTACCTGCTGACAAGTCTGGTTCTATCCCGGTGGTCTCGCCAAGTCAGACACCGGAGATTGATACAAGGCCCTCAGGGGCCACAGTCAAAGGGTTAACGGCTTCTGAACCCTTGCCGCTAAGGTATGACGGTGACCCTCATCTCTGCAGTGGGTTCATCAACCAACTCGAAATATTTATGGAATTGATGGCACACGTGTTTCCCAATGACCGTAGTAAGGTTGGGTTCATGATATCCCTGCTGACTGGTAGAGCATTGGCTTGGGCTAACCCACTGTGGGAAAATGCTAAACCTTGTACTAAGAATTTCAGTGAATTTGTGCAATCCTTTCGGAGAGTGTTTGAGCCTCCTGGTAGAACCACCTCTGCTGCTAAACGTCTTATGGAGATACAGCAGGACAAGCGCACGGTGGGCGACTATGCCATTGAATTCCGCACCTTGGCAGCAGAAGTGGGGTGGAATAACGAGGCTTTGTTGGCAGCCTTTGCCCAAGGCCTGAGTGACCAAATTAAAGATGAAATTGCAGCAAAAGATTTGCCTACTGACCTAGATGATTACATTGAGTATGTCATTCTAATTGACTCCAGAGAGAGACTAACGTGAGAGACTAACCGCCAAAGATCGTAAAGTACGGTTAAAAAATAATGGGTCTAGTAGCATATTTTGCCCACCCATCCCTCCCTTGGCATCTAAACCTAGTGAACCAGTACGGGAACCAGGTGAACCTATGCAAGTAGGTTTTACTAGGCTAACCAAGGAGGAGAGACTGTATCGCAGGAAGCAAGGGCTGTGTTTGTACTGCGGTAAAAATGGGCATTTGCTAAGATCCTGCCCGGTACGTCCGGGAAACGAACACACCTAGGGTACCTTGGGGGACAGGCCCTAGGTGGTGTCCAATCGTCCCCAGTGATTGGTACACTTAAACCCACCATACAGGTGGTACTATCTTGGGCGCAACGTTCAGTGGAGGTTCAGGCCCTGGTTGATTCTGGTGCAGCTGGGTATTTTATGGATAATACCTTTGCTGAATTATATGGGGTACCACTTATTGAAAGAGAAACCCCTCTGGCTATTGAAGCAATTGATGGAAGACCCCTGGAACCCGCTCAAGTTACATTTGAAACCATGCCATTATCCATGACTATTGGGGCTCTCCATAAAGAAGAGCATCAGTTTCAACTAATTAACTCTCCTCACCATGCTGTAATATTGGGTTTTCCTTGGTTATAGTTGCATAATCCACAATTTGATTGCCAGAAATGCGAGATCTCCGTTTGGTCTCAGTTCTGTATGGATAAGTGCGTCACCCATCCATTTAAGGTCTTGTGCACCTCCCCTTCACTGCCTGATGTATACCAGCAGTTTAGCGATGTTTTCAGTAAGGGAGAGGCTGGCACCTTACCCCAGCACAGACCATATGATTGTTGCATCGACCTAATGCCTGGAGCGGTGCACCCCAGGGGACGCATGTACCCATTGTCTTGTGAGGAGAACCAAGCTATGGAAGAATACATTTCTGATGCCCTTAATAGAGGGATCATAAGGAAATCTACCTCTCCGGCTGGGGCCGGGTTCTTTTTCGTTGAGAAAAAAAATGGCGAACTGAGACCATGCATCAACTACCGTGGGTTAAATAAACTGATGGCTAAGAATGCTTATCCGATACCACTCATCACTGAGCTTTTTGACAGACTTAAGGGCTCCTCAATTTTCACCAAATTGGACCTACGGACAACATACAATTTGATACGTATCAGAGCCGGTGATGAGTGGAAAACTGCCTTTAACACGAGATCTGGGCATTATGAATATCTAGTCATGCCATTTGGTCTGTGCAATGCACCCGCAGTATTTCAAGAACTGATCAATGACGTTCTTAGAGATATGTTACAGTCATGTGTCGTAGTCTACCTTGACGATATACTTATTCACGCCAAAGACTTGTCACAACACATCAAGGATGTGTCTGAAGTATTGTTGCGCTTACGAAAAAATGTATTATTCTGTAAATTGGAGAAATGTGAGTTCCACAAAACCAGTGTACCTTTCCTGGGGTTAATAATTGGCAAAGACGGCATTGCCATGGACAAGGAGAAGTTGATAGCAGTCTTGCAGTGGCCTAGGCCTAAGAGTCTGAAAGCTATCCAGCGATTTCTGGGTTTCGCCAATTATTATGGGAAGTTTATTAAGAACTTCTCGTCCATTGTTAAACCCCTGTTGGACCTCACGCATAAGGGCACTAATCCATCTCTCTGGCCAGCGGCCGCGGAGGAGGCCTTTGAAAAACTGAAAGTGGATTTTGCTAATGCTCCTGTGTTATCCCACCGCAACCCATTACTCCCGTTCACCTTCGAGGTTGACGCCTCAGATATTGGGGTTGGGGCAGTACTTTCCCAACGGCAGGTCAAAGGTGGAACGCTCAGACCCTGTGGGTTCTTTTCTAAAAAGCTCACCGGAGCTCAAAGCCATTATGAGATTGGTGACAGAGAATTAGTGGCCATTATCCTCGCTCTTAATGAATGGCGCCACTTGCTCGAAGGCACAAAAAATCCCGTTTTAATCCTGACGGATCATAAAAATCTAACTTATCTCTCTGAGGCCAAGAGATTGTCCTCTCGCCAGGCCAGATGGGCATTATTCCTATCCCGATTCAATTTCATTGTATCATATTTGCCGGGATCTAAGAATGTTAGGGCTGATGCTCTGTCAAGACAATTTGAGGCAGAAATTGACAGAGAAGAGGCACCAGCACCTATCATTCAAACTGATCGAATATTGGCCACCATACGCACTAGTATCACTTCACCACTAGGGGATGAAATTCTGGCCTCCGCTCCCCAGGAAACCCCGGTGGGCAAGTGTTTTGTCTCTGAACCATTACGTACTCAATTACTTGAAACCTACCATTCCTCTAAGGCTGCGGGACATATTGGTAGAGAGCAATTGTTATGGTCCCTCTCCCAGTTATTCTGGTGGCCTTCTATGAGATCAGATTGTGCCGATTTTACTAATGCCTGTGCCACCTGTGCTCGTGCTAAAACCCCTAGACATCTCCCAGTGGGCTTGCTTCAGCCGGTGCCTAATGGTGAACGCCCCTGGTCTCATGTTTCCATCGATTTTATGGGAGAATTGCCCAGGTCTAGAGGGTATTCCTTCATATTGATGGTGGTAGACAGGTTTTCTAAAATGGCTCACTTCGTGCCTCTCCGTGGCCTTCCCTCGGCTAAAGAATTGGCAATAGTGTTTGCTAAAGAGGTGTTTCGGTTGCATGGAGTACCCAGGGTACTAGTGTCCGACAGGGGGAGCCAGTTTGTGTCCAGGTTCTGGAGGGCATTTTGCGAACAGATGGGCATACAGCTATCCTTCTACTCTGCATATCATCCCCAGACTAATGGGGCCGTTGAACGTGCCAATCAGGGTTTGGAACAGTTTCTGCGCTGTTTCGTGACTGACCATCATGACAATTGGGCCGACTTGTTGCCTTGGGCGGAGTTCGCCAGGAACTGTGCTGTCAACTCTTCTACCGGGAGCTCTCCATTTCTGATCAATTATGGCTTCCAACCCTGTTTGCTCCCAGATTCCTTTCAGACACAACAGATTCCAGCTCTGGATGAGCATATCGAGCAACTCCGTTCCACATGGGCACAAGTTCAGAGGGCACTGGGCCAGTCTTTCAGCACCATCAGTGCTATGCTAATTGCAGAAGGATTCCAGCGGTTTCCTTCCAAGTTGGGGATAGAGTATGGCTTTCTTCCAAGAATCTTAAGCTCCAAGTCCCATCTAGTAAGTTGGCACCTTGGTTTATTGGTCCTTACAAAATCATTTGCAAAATTAATCCTGTTTCCTATGCCTTGGACATACCTGCATCCATGCGCATTCATAATGTATTCCATGTGTCTCTCCTTAAGCCTCTTGTATGCAACCGTTACACTACTACACCCGTGATGCCAGGGCCCGTTGAGGTCGAGCGTCAGGAGGAATACGAGGTGCAGAGTATCATTGACTCCCGTAGGCTTAGAGGAAAGGTACAGTACTTGGTGCATTGGAAAGGTTATGGTCCTGAGGATCGATCCTGGGTGGATAGTAAGGACCTTCATGCACCCAGGCTACTGCGGATTTTTCATGCCAAGTACCCTCAGAAACCCAGACCCTATTCTAGGAGAGGGGGTCTTTGAAAGGGGGGTACTATCACGGTGCCCGTGATTGCTGCAGTTCTCTGTCACCTGCAGGGGGCTCCCATTGGCTGTCTGCAGTCAGCCCGCCTCTGGTTGCCTTTTTAAACTCAGTCTGGGCACCCTTTAGTTGCCCTTTCGTGGTGTCTCTGACAGCATTTGCTTTGCCTGTCTGCTGTAGCTATTGGGCCTGTTCCTGAGTTTACCTGTTCCTGTGTTCCTGCCTGCTTGTCAATTTCAGTCCGGTTCCGGTTGCCGTCGTTCCGGTTGCCAGCCAACTTGCGGTGCTCGTCCCGCTTGAGCCTCGGCCTGCTCCTGCTGTTTCCTGTGTTCAGTTCCTGTGGCGATATTTCTCTCCTGTCGCTCCGGCGACATTCTGTCTGTTGGTCCCAGCGTGTGGACGCTGATTTACTCCATTAGCCTTGCGGCTCACAGTACTGTCTGTTGGTCCCAGCGTACGGACGTTGGTTTACTCCATTAGCCTTGCGGCTCACAATACTGTCTGTTGGTCCCAGCATGCAGACGCTGGTTTACTCCATTAGCCTTGCAGCTCACAATACTGTCTGTTGGTCCCAGCGTACGGACGTTGGTTTACTCCATTAGCCTTGCGGCTCACAATACTGTCTGTTGGTCCCAGAGTGCGGACGCTGGTTTACTCCATTAGCCTTGCGGCTCACAATACTGTCTGTTGGTCCCAGCGTGCAGACGCTGGTTTACTCCATTAGCCTTGCGGCTCACAATACTGTCTGTTGGTCCCAGCGTGCGGATGCTGGTTTACTCCATTAGCCTTGCAGCTCACAATACTATCAGTTGGTCCCAGCGTGCGGACGCTGGTTTGCTCCATTTGCCTTGCGTCTCAAGGTACAGTTGTAGGTCCCAGCGTGCGGACGCTGGTTTACTCCCTGACTTGCAGTCAGGTTTCTGGTGCTGTCCAGTCCTAGCAGCACTTGTTTCAGATGTGTACCGACACTAGCCTCTCCTTGGGTGAGACAGCTTGACCGTATACTCTATTTACCATCCTACTGTCATTGTCATCTGACAGTCACTGGTCCTAGTGGTGTCTCCCTTCTTGGGCTGCCCTGCCAGGTATTGTTAAGGCCAGTAGAACCTTTCACGTTGCCACCTTTTAGGTTGCCTTACCCGGTATTGGCAGGGCCGGTAGAGCCTATCCTTGGGTATCCATTCTGGGCTGCCTTGCCCGGTATTGGTAAGGCCGGTGGAACCTGTTACGTTGACACTCCACGGTTGCCTTACCCGGTATTGGCAGGGCCGGTACAGCCTATTCCTTGTGTATTCCTCAGGCTGCCCTGCCCGGTATTGGTAAGGCCGGTAGAACCAGTACATTACTATCTTACGGTTGCCTTACTCGGTATTGGCAGGGCCGGTAGAGCCTACTTATCACTATTCCTTCAGTATCGCTTGCGTTGCCTTGCCGGTATTATTTGCAAGGCCGGTAGAACCTATCTCAATTGTCAATTGCTGTTACGGTTTTTTAGGACTCTCAGACCAGTAAGTGAAAATAAAACACACTTTATTTAAAGTGAATAATGCACAAGTTCGCCCTCTAGAGGCGGTAGGTAATACATAGATCAAGTAAACTGAGATATTACAATAGTAATAGCACAATAGACATAAATGCAAGACAGTATGCACTAGGATGATATGAACCCCCAAGGGGTTAATGTCTAAATAACAGTCTGTCTCAGATGTGGAGGTTTGACACGCCCTGGATGTTAAAAAGGCTGTGCTGGATAGACAAAGTTCATCAAGTGCTGAAGATCAAGCTGCCTTGCCAAGGTGTTTGGATATTAAGCAGAATGGAATCAACTTAGCCCCCACGGGCGTAGTTACAGGAACTGCTTTGGTTAGTGCAAGTGCAAATAGCCCCCACGGGCGTAACGGAAACCGGCCCCACGGGCGTAGTTACAGGAACTGCTTTGGTTAGTGCAAGTGCAAATAGTCCCCACGGGCGTAACGGAAACACATTTAATCGAATGCTGGAATATGAATGCAAGAGCCACTAGCCCCCTCGGGCGTAGTACCGGATAAGCCAACACTCAAGCCTTTCTGCCAACACTCTGTGTCACTGATATCGCCGGTAACCAATACCGGAGAGCCTTAGGCGCCCAAACGAACCAAACTATGTGAACACTCTGCAATGGTGGACTAGAGTTGCCAACGGAGAGCGGCCAACTCAGCAGCAGTATCACGGGTAACGAGGCTCGTACAGGAGATAGAGAGAGTGAAATCGAGGCAGCACTGCAAGAGTTAAAAGGCACGTTTACTCGAGGCTTCAGCGCTACTGCAAGGCTCTGCACGGAGAGGAAGGCCCACAGATATACACACAGCTCTGCACAGATAACGAGGCACAGTACTTAATCGAGGGAAGCACCAGGGAAGGCAGTCACACTGACGCGGGCAACAGAGACTGATAATGTCGCGGCGGCGACAACTGAAACGCAGGTCACTGGAACAAGCTGGAAGTCGATCTTCGGAGCAGGAAGTCAGCCGGGCCAGGTCGGAGCACGTAGGAGGCAGTCATACAAGCCGGGTCATACACAAGCAGGAACGTCAGTCTAGCCGGGTCAGGATCCAAGGGTGGTACGCAGATGAGCTGGGTCATACACAAGCAGGAACACTGGAGAATGGTCAGGACAAGCCGAATCGGTACACAGGAACTCAGAATACAGGAACACAGCAACAGCACTACTGGCTCAGGAACACCACGAAAGGGCATCTGACAGATGTGATAGCCAGGTATAAAAAGGTCATCAGGAGGCGGGTCAAGCCCAGTCAGCAAATCAGAGACAGCACAACTGAGAGTGACAGGAATCACAGGCACTGTGATAATTGCTTATATATTTATGTGATGTGTGTATGTGTACGAAAACCCTATGGGATTGCCTTAACTTTTCAATAAAGTTATGTTTTTACCTAAACCTTACGTCTGAAAGTCTTAACAAACCGTGACAATTGCCTATTGTTTATTATCCTAATAAAGGTGATTTTAACTATACCATCTGACTCTTTGTCTTGCTTGAGAACTGTAACAGTACGTAAGGGTCATGACTACAGACGGTGAGAGTGGTTCTACTTTTCAGGACTTATTGGACAGGATGCAGGTCCAAGAGCAATGTATTGATCAGTTGTCATTGGCTTTGCAGTCCTTGCTTTGCCGTACCGCTCACTTAAAACGCTCTAACCAAGAACCGGTGGCCACCCCAGCTCCTTCCTTGGCACCAGCAGTTCCTACCGTCTCTGATGCAGGATTGGTCAGATTGTTGTCTGGATCCGCTCCACTCCCACAGCGTTACAGTGGGGAACCTGAGCTTTGTTGCGGATTTCTGGCAAGTCTTTGGCTTGGACAAATCCTTTATGGGAGAAGGACAAACCCGTAATATATAACTTTAATGAATTTGTGCCCTCCTTCAGACATGTCTTTGATGTGCCAGGTCGCGCAACCACGGCTTTCAAACATTTAATGACCATCCGCCAGGGCAGTCGAACTGTTATGGAGTACGCCTGGCAGCCGAGGTGGGTTGGAACAATGAGGCTCTTGTAGCCTCCTTTTCCCAAGGGCTTTGTGGCTATGTGAAGGATGAGATTGCTGCCTGTGAATTACCTAAGGGTCTGGATGAGGTGATATCGTTTATCATCCAGACTGACACTCGGGTCAAAGAGAGACCCTCGTTTAACCCTTTAACGACCCATGACCGTCATGGGTAGATTTGTCTTAAGGACCCATGATGGTCCTGGCACGTCATGGGTTAAATGATAGCAGCGCGCCTCCGTGCACGCTGCTATAATTAATTCCAGGCTGCGACTGAGAGCTCTGGTACCGGAGCGCTCAGTCTCAGCCACTTTCACTAGTGTCGGGTCATGTGATTGCTGTAGCAGTGAATGAAAGAGGCAGTACTGCCTCTGTGTCTCTCCTCAGCCTGTCTGTCCCTTATGATCAAAGTAAGGGACAGAGAAGCAGAGAAGAGACACCTAGTGGAAAGAAAAAATTCAGCAGCTGAGATTATTAACCCCTTCACTGCTGTGTTGGAGGCTGGCTAAATGCAGGTCCATTTTTTTTTTCTGCTAAAATCAATTTTTGTTTGTTTTTTAAAAAGACACAACAATTTTTTTTTTTTTTAATTGGGAGTGTGATTGTTGTGAAGCCATGTAATACATTTATATACAGCGCCAAATGTCATCAATATAAAAGTGGGAAAATAGGGTGGGAAAAAGGGACATGGGGTTTTTCACCCAGGGGGGACAGTGGCCACTTAAAAGTACCCATTTTGTATGTATGACTGACCGGTCATACCTTTCATGCAGTCGCCATAAAAATGTAACCCATTGCGCCCAAATGATCCCAAGAAAAAAAAGGTGTTTTTTTTTACATTTTTTTTTACCGTTTTCTTTAATTTTACTAAAATAAATGGTGGGCTATCTATTTAAGTGTGGTATCGAAAGAAAGCCCTATTTGTGAGTAAAAAAACGGTGTATAATTTTCATGGGTAAAATAAAGTACTTAGAGGGAAAACACTGTTGAACAGACATAGTCAAAAATGTCAGAATTGCTCTGGTCCTTAAGTCAAATCGACCTCAGATTTTCTCAGTCCTTAAGGGGTTAAGGAGCGCCTGTGGAGGCATCCTACCAGAATGTCCTGTCACTCAACTTGCCCGCCCAGTCCTCCCTCACCTCCTATGCCTCATGGTTCCGACTCTGGGGGTGGTGAACCAATGTAGGTTGGGGCCACCCGGCTCTCTGTGGAGGAGAGGGCCTTTCGGAGGAGGAAGGGACTATGTCTCTACTGTGGGAGACTTGGACACTTATTGAAGTCTTGCCTGGTACGTCCGGGAAAACGGTCACACCTAAGATCCTGTTGGGGACAGATATTAGGTGGCATCTCTCAGTCCCCTGAGGCTATGCAGGATAAACCCATGCTTGAGGTGGTTCTTACTTGGGCCAATGAGTCTGTCTCGGTTTCAGCATTAATAGACACTGGTGCAGCTGGTTATTTTATGGACGCCGCTTTTGCTGAGCAAAATGGTTTTCCCTTACAGTCACGTGCCTCTCCCTTGGCTGTTGCGGCCATTGATGGCACACCCTTCCTGCCATCACACATTACTCATGAGATGTCTCCGTTAACCCTGAAAGTTGGAGCCCTCCATAAAGAAACCCTGAAGTTTCAGGTTATCAACTCTCCTCATTATACCATTATCCTAGGGTTTCCTTGGTTGCAGGCACATAACCCTAGGATTGATTGGCATTCTTATGAGATACTGTCTTGGGGCCCAAACTGTGATGAGTCCTGTCTATCACTCTCCATTAGACTGGCATGTGCCGAGTCTGCTGGCCTTCCAGAGGCCTATTCTCAGTTCATTTATGTGTTAAATAAAGTCCAGGCCAGAGCATTACCTCCTCACAGGCCTTATGATTGTCCAATAGACTTACTACCTGGTACTACCCCTCCCATGGGGCCATATATACCCTCTGTCTGTGGAGGAAAACAAGGCTATGGGGGATTATGTTGCCGATGCTCTGGAGAGGGGCATCATTCGCAAATCCACATCCCCTGCTCATGCTGGATTTTTTTTTGTCAAAAAGAAAGACGGAGAATTGCGTCCATGTATTGATTACCGTGGCTTAAACAAATTAATTGTTAAGAACGCTTATACCACTGATTACAGAACTATTTGACCGTCTCAAAGGTTCCAAAATTTTCACGAAACTAAAGTAAATTGCCTTGATATTTGCCTGTCGGTCTTCTTCAACCAGTGGCCAATGGAGATCGACCGTGGTCCCATCTGTCCATAGATTTTATGGTTGATCTACCGGTATCCTCTGGTTTCACGGTCATCCTAATGATCGTAGACAAATTTTCTAAGATGGCACTGTTATGGTTCAGTACACTCAGACATGGTAGATGTTGGTAAAACACAATTTTATTAAAGCACACAAGGAATGAGGTAACCCTCACGGGTCCAGTAACAACAGCAGTAACTGACACAGGACAGGTTACAAGCAAGTTAACCCACACGGGTCCAGCAGGGCCGGATTTGTCAATAGGCAGACAAGGCACTTGCCTAGGGCGCCTGATTTTCAGGGGCGCATGGCAATGGCCCTGTCCCGCCCACTTTTTAATGGGATGGTAATCATGGCATAATAATAATGCTGTGCTCGCTCGCATATGCATCATGCAATAAATTTTCAGAAGTAGGAACTGTTCCTTCTGGTTGGCTTGTAGTATGTGTGTGCCGCCCCATATGACCCACGGCTGCGCCTGTGTGCCACTGCCTACACTTTTCATTTTTCACCGCTCGGTCGGATGGGACGTTATATGTGCCTTTTGCTCTGTCCAATTACTGACAGTATAATGAGGTGTTGGTGTATGTGCCCTCTGTGTATAATAACCTGCCCTGCAGTATAATTTGTTGTATGTGTAATCTGTACACTCTCTTGCAGTGCAATGTAGTGTTTGTGTACTGTATCTCCTCTGTCAGTCACCTGCAGTAAATATAATGGATAGATACTCTTTTCATGCAAAAAAACAAAAAAATCCTTTGGGTGAGATTTCCTAAAACGTAGTGGTGTGGAAACAGGATTCTGATTTATTTATGCAGAAATGTTAATAGAGGTAATTTATGCTGTCTGTACATATGCTGTGTGTGTGTGTGTGTATATTATATATATATATATATATATATATATATATATATATATATATATATATATATATATATATATATTTATTATATACACACACATCTACATACCACCACCAGGCCCTCACTATATATAACATTTTCCTCCACTTCTGGGAAAATTGCCACAGTACTGTGAATAATAATAATAAAAAAAAAATCTAAAAATGGGCGTGCCCACAAGAGGGTGTGGTTAATAGATGGGTGTGGCTAAGTGAGGGGATGGGTTGGAGGGTGTGGCAAAGGGGGGGCTAGGGGCACCAGAGGGTGTTGTGCCTAGGGGTGCCTGAGATGTAAATCCGGCCCTGGGGTCCAGTATGGATAACACACACAATACTGACACAGGTCAGGTAAACTCGATTATTACAGTGTATGAAAGTTCAAAGTGGCCAGTGGAACCACTGGCAAAATGAGAGTATAGCGAAGGCCCAGTGTCGCCTATAGGCAGCGGGAGGCGACAGTGACAGGACTGCAAACAACAGGCAAGGATCACCTGTATGGAGGATTCTAAGTTGGCCGCCCACCAATGACTACACAAGACTGGTCAGAGCTTGTGCCAGAACGGAGGCCCTACCGAGACTATCCACCACCGTGTGCACGTACTAACCTCAAGGGTTAATGTGTGATAGTATAAAATGGATGGCAACCGGAAGCGCCCAACGGAACCTAACGGAGACTCAATCGCACAGAATAACGGAGCCCAACAGCACCAGGGTAGTAGTAACGGAATGAGGCCCTTCCCCGAAGGGGTTAATAGCGCTATGCTCTGGATAACGGCAACCACCGGAGGCGCCCAACTGAACCAAGTATAGACCAAGCGATTGCAGCACGGTGTGGGGGCACACTGAGACTCTGACCCACGGACAGAATAGAACCGGCCACCAGAGTACCAGAATACAAGGAGGCCCAGTAATGTGGAAACGGTGCCAGGCAGGCAGCAGCAGGAACAGTCCGGTAGAAGCCCAGCCGGGCACAGAGAAAGCAGGAACCACCGCCAAGTCGATTCGGTACACAGCACTGGAACGTCAGCCAAGCCGGGTCGGTACACAGAGCGGGAACCTCAGACTCGCCGGGTCAGTACACGGAGCAGGATCGTCGGTCTCGCCGGGTCGGTACATGGAGCAGGAACGTCAGCTAGGCCAGGTCAGAACAGGAAGCAGGAACATCAGCCAATCCGAATCGGTACACAGAGTCAGGAACGAGACAATGGCATGGTCAGGCAGTCCGGGGTCATACACTGGTATCAAGACAGCAAAACTAACGCTAGGCATCAGGTACACCACGAAAGGGCCACTGCAGAGTGACAGCCCAGGGTATAAAAAGGCTGTCACTGGGAGGAGCAGTACAGCGCAGCCAATAGGAAAGCAGCAATATCAAGATTGTCAGAATGTCGCCTAGATCACGGGAGCCGTGATAGTACCCTCCTCTCAAAGACCCCCCTCCGAGAAGAGGGACCTGGCTTACGGGGGTACTTGTCATGGAAATTGCGCTGTAATCTGGGAGCATGAAGGTCCTTGGAATCCACCCATGAACGCTCCTCTGGACCATAGCCTTTCCAATGGACCAAATACTGCAATTTCCCTCTGATTCTGCGTGAGTCTATAATATTTTGCACCTCATATTCTTCCTGGCCTTGTACTTGAACAGACCCTGGCCCCACCGGAGTAGTAGTATAACGATTACAGACCAGAGGTTTTAACAGTGATACGTGGAACACATTATAAATACGCATGGATGCTGGAAGGTCCAGAGCATAAGACACAGGGTTAATTTTACAAATTACTTTGAACGGACCAATGAACCGGGGAGCCAACTTATTGCAAGGGGTCTGAATGTTAAGATTCTTAGAGGAGAGCCAAACCCTGTCCTCAACCTGGAATGAGACCGCTGGCAGCCGTCTGCGATTAGCTTGGCGCTGATACCGCTGGAACGAGGTACTGAGGGTCCTCTGCACCTGTGCCCAAGTGGAACGGAGTTGCTCCATATGCTCATCCAGAGCTGGAATCTGAAATGTCTGAAATGAGTCCGGGAGCAGACAAGGTTGAAACCCGTAATTGATGAGAAACGGGGAGCTCCCAGACGATGAATTAACCGCACAATTCCTGGCAAACTCCGCCCAAGGCAACAGGTTGGCCCAATTATCATGATGGTCAGACACAAAACAGAGCAAAAACTGTTCCAAGCCTTGATTGGCACGCTCAGCGGCTCCGTTGGTCTGGGGATGATACACAGACGAAAATGGTAACTGTATGCCCATCTGTGCACAGAAAGCCTTCCAGAACCTTGATACAAATTGGCTCCCATGGTCGGATACCAATACTCTGGGTACCCCATGAAATCAGAACACTTCCTTGGCAAACACCCTCGCCAACTCCTGGGCAGAGGGAAGACCGGGCAGAGGCACGAAGTGTGCCATTTTAGAAAATCTATCAACTATCATCAGTATAAAAGAATATCCCCTAGAAATCGGTAATTCTCCCATGAAGTCGATAGAAACATGAGACCACGGACGTTCTCCATTGGGTACTGGTTGTAGCAAACCCACCAGAAGGTGTCTAGGGGACTTAGCACGGGCACAGGTAGAACAGGCTGCGGTAAATGCTGTGCAGTCAGCACGCAAGGAAGGCCACCAGAACAACTGCGAGAGTGACCAGATTAATTGATTCCTGCCGACATGCCCAGCGGCCTTAGAAGCATGATATGTCTCAAGGAGACGGGTATGGAGAGGCTCGGCTACGAAACATTTATCCACTGGGGTCTCAGGAGGAGCATTAGACTGGTTAGCAAGAATCTCTGCCCCCAGAAGAGAAGTAATACTGGTTCTCAAAGTAGCAAGAAAGCGATCCGGCTGGATAATCGGTACCGGAGCCTCCTCCTTCTCGGTGTCAGGGTTAAATTGCCTGGACAGAGCATCTGCCCTGACATTCTTGGACCCAGGCAGATAGGACACAATAAAGTTAAAACGTGACAAAAATAAGGCCCACCTAGCCTGATGTGAGGACAATCTCTTAGCCTCAGAAAGGTACGTTAGATTCTTGTGATCGAGTACATGGTTTAGCGGTCTCCCACAAAGGGTTTGCCCATGCCAGGGCTCTGCCCGTAAGCAGGGAAATCATGAACCCCACTTTACTGTGATCACTGGGAAAAGCATGAGGGGTTAATTCTAGGAAGATTTCCAACTGATTAATGAACCCTCTACACAGGGTAGGTTTGCCATCGTACCTGAGAGGTAATGGAGCGGTAGCCGTCAGCCCTCTGTTAGCGTTAGTTAGTGTACCAGACTGCACTCTTGGTGTCAGAATGGGGGGGACCACCAGAGCCTGTACTGGTTTATCCAAGTGTGCCGTGCGCTCAAGAATCGTTTGGACAGCCAAAGCCAGCTGATCTAACTGCTGTTCATGGAGATCTATCCTCCAATGGATACTCTGTGCATTACCATCACCGTTACCGTCTGAGGTCATGGCCCTTTCGTACTGTTACAGTTCAGTACACTCAGACACGGTAGATGTTGGTAAAACACAATTTTATTAAGGCACACAAGGAATGAGGTACCCCTCACGGGTCCAGTAACAACAGCAGTAACTGACACAGGACAAGTTACAAGCAAGTTAACCCACACGGGTCCAGTATGGATAAGTAACGGTTTTCTGACACTCAGACCAGGGTATGAAGCAAAAACACAGTTTTATTGAAACAGAAAGTAAAACAATGTCCCTAAGGGCCAGCACAGGAATAGCAGTAAAGGCAATACTGACAAAGGGAATGCACACAATGGTAGTAATAGGTGCTATGTATAGATGGGGAATATCCCCCAAGGGGTTAACAGGTGCAATAGGAGAGATATAATCAAGATTGGCCAACGCCAGGATAAATAGCAGTCTTTAGAACACAGTCTCTCTGTAACTGGATAGGAGTAAAGCGTCTGCACTGAAATCACTCTCAAGTTGGTATAGGAAGGCGCCCAAATGCCCAGAGCTGAGCCGATACCACCACCGTGGGCTTCAGAGGAATGCTATTGCCAACGCTGAAGTAATCAGAACCAGAATCGCCCTTAACTGGAAATAGTAGTAACCCTGCGTGTGCCAATTGGATTGTGCCCTGACACCCCTTGGGTGCTTATACTGACGGTTACTGCACAAGCTGTAATAGAGCCGGCGCACTGGGAAGTGCAGTGGATAATGTACCTTCTAGCGTATGTAGGCCGGAGCCAGAACACCCCTCTGGTGCCGTTCTTAATGTTCACAGTAGGAGCGAACAGACTACCAGACTTCGAACACCGAGCTGACAGGGGTCTGAGGGAGGATGCTAGGCAGCAATACTCAGAGTAGAGGCTCAAATCAGTACCCGTATGCTTGGCAAGTGATATAGGAGGCACGAGACCGGAGACTACAGGCACTGCAAGGGTTAAGTGGTTCTGTACTGGAGCGAGCACCTTGGCAACCAGCAGAAGGCAAAGCAACCTCAGGCTACAGCTAGCTGATAATGAGAGGAACAGTGAGTCGCTTAAACAGTTCAGAATGTCGCCAGAGCGACCGGAATGGTACAGGAACACCGGAACAGCAGGCAGGACCGGAACGGCAACCGGAACAGGATCAGCACTGCAGCACACCACAGCCGAGGAACAGATCAATCACGGAGCAGGATCACCAGCCAAAACCGGGTCGAATCACGGAGCAGGGTCGTCAGCCAGAACCAGGTCAATCACGGAGCAGGGTCGTCAGCCAGAACCGGGTCGAATCACGGAGCAGGGTCGTCAGCCAGAACCGGGTCGAATCACCGAGCAGGGTCGTCAGCCAGAACCGGTCGAATCACAGAGCAGGGTCGTCAGCCAGAACCGGGTCGAATCACGGAGCAGGGTCGTCAGTCAGAACCGGGTCAAATCACGGAGCAGGAACAGGAGAAGAGTCAGACAAGCCGGGTCGGTACACAGGAGACACTGGAATACAGCAACAAGGTGCAGCAACAGTAACACCACGAAAGGGCAACTGACAAGTGCCCAACCTCCAGCATATAAAGGCACATCCTGGGTGGGCCAATCAGTCTTCTCCAATGCACGGGCAAATCAGTCCAGATTGACAGAAAATCACAGGGACCGTGATAGGATAACACACACAATACTAACACAGGTCAGGTAAACTAGATTGATACAGTGTATGAAAGTCCAAAGTGGCCAGTGGAGCCACTGGCAAAATGAGAGTATAGCGAAGGCCCAATGTCGCCTATAGGCAGCGGGAGGCGACAGTGACAGGACTGCAAACAACAGGCAAGGATCACCTGTATGGAGGATTCTAAGGTGGCCGCCCACCAACGACTACACAAGACTGGTCAGAGCTCGTGCCAGAACGGAGGCCCTACCGAGACTATCCACCACTGTGTGCACGTACTACCCTCAAGGGTTAATGTGCGATAGTATAAAATGGATGGCAACCGGAAGCGCCCAACGGAACCTAATGGAGACTCAATCGCACAGAATAACGGAGCCCAACAGCACCAGGGTAGTAGTAACGGAACGAGGCCCTCCCCCGAAGGGGTTAATAGCGCTATGGTCTGGATAACAGCAACCACCGGAGGCGCCCAACTGAACCAAGTATAGACCAAGCGATTGCAGCACAGTGTGGGGGCACACTGAGACTCTGACCCACGGACAGAATAAAACCGGCCACTGGAGTACCAGAATACAGGGAGGCCCATTAATGTGTAAACTGTGCCAGGCAGGCAGCAGCAGGAACAGTCCGGTAGAAGCCCAGCCAGACACAGAGAAAGCAGGAACCACCGCCAAGTCGATTCGGTACACAGCACTGGAACGTCAGCCAAGCTGGGTCGGTACACAGAGCAGGAACCTCAGACTCGCCGGGTCGGTACACGGAGCAGGATCGTTGGTCTCCCCGGGTCGGTACACGGAGCAGGAACGTCAGCCAGGCTGGGTCAGAACAGGAAGCAGGAACATCAGCCAATCCGAATCGGTACACAGAGTCAGGAACGAGACAATGGTGTGGTCAGGCAGTCCGGGGTCATACACTGGTATCAAGACAGCAAAACTAGCGCTAGGCATCAGGTACACTACGAAAGGGCCACTGCAGAGTGACAGCCCAGGGTATAAAAAGGCTGTCACTGAGAGGAGCAGTACAGTGCAGCCAATAGTAAAGCAGCAATAGCAAGACTGTCAGAATGTCGCCTAGATCACGGGCGCTGTGATAGGCTCATTTTCTACCACTCAAAGTCCTACCATCCGTGCAGGAATTGGCAGTTGATTTTTGCTAAAGAGGTCTTTCGACTCCATGGCATACCTACAGTTATTGTCTCAGATAGGGGTAGACAGTTCGTGTCTCGGTTCTGGAGATGCTTTTGTGCTGAAATGGGGATTCAGTTAGCATTCTCCTCCGCCTACCACCCACAGTCAAATGGTGTGGCTGAACAGTCCAGACAAGCCCTAGAACAGTTTGTTTGTTGTCATAGCTCTGACCACTACGATAACTGGGCTACCCTGTTACCTTGGGCGAAGTTTGCCCAGAATTGTGCCAAGAACACTTCCTCACAGAGTTCTCCATTCATGATTAATTGTGGGTTTCAGTCCTCTGTTCTTCCTGAGGTCTTTCAGGCACAGGAGATTCCAGGTCTTGATGATTTAAGGGCGCTCTGTTCCTCTTGGGTTCGGGTACAGCATACCCTATGTGGTTCCATGCAGCGGGAGAAAAAGCAGGCTGACCGTAGACCTTTGCTGGCACCTACCTTCCAGGTGCTGTGTAGTAAGCTGGCTCCTCGATTTGTTGGTCCTTTCCGTGTCTTACACAAAATTAACCCTGTGGTGTATGCTCTGGAACTTCCCTCTTCTATGCACATCCACAATGTGTTCCACGTTTTCTTGCTCAAACCTGTGGTGTATAACCGATATAACACCAGTACGGTTCGGCCAGCTCCAGTGAAGGTTGGCAATCACGAAGAATTTGTGGTACAGTGCATTCTGGACTCCAGATGGGTCAGAGGTCATATTCATTATCTAATTCATTGGAAAGGATATGGTCCTGAGAGCCTTCTTGGACACCTGCCAGTGATGTGCACGCTCCTAGGTTTGTGCGCAAGTTTCATGCCCGCTTTCTTGACAAACCCCGGCTAGACCCTCGGAGGAGGGGTCTTTAAAGGGGGGGTACTGTCCCAGTGCCTTACCTCAGCCTGCTCCATTTGGCCAGAAGCAGGGTTCTAGACTGATGCTCCGGCATCACTACCTGCGTTTCTCTTTGCCTGCGGCCTGGTCGCGTATGGTTCCTTGTTACTGGCATCATGAATCAGGCACTTGCCTGGACGCCTGTTACAGGCCCAGCTTGGGGGACCTAATTGGTCCCGACTTCTCCTACTCCTTTATAAACCTCTCTGGGCCTGTGTATCATGACCCTTACGTTGGTGTTCAGTGCAGTTCTAGTTCCTGTTGCTCCTGTATCCTGTGTATGACCCGGCTTGTCTATCCATTCTGGTGCTGACCTGTGGCTCTGTCTGACCATTCTCCTGTGCTCTCCTTTGGCTTTAGACATCCAATCTGGTGCAGACCTGTGGCTCTGGCTGACTACCCGCTCTGTGTATGATCCTGGCTAATCTAACTATCCAACCTGGTGCTCTGTCCAACTATCCTCCCAGTGTAGCCTACTATTATTGGACATCCTATCTGGTGAACCTGTGGCTCTGGCTGACTAACCACACCGTGTATGAACCTGGCTTCTCTGACTATCCTAGCTGGTGCTGACCTGTGGCACTGTCTGTTCACTCACCTGTGTGGCTCTGTTCCCCACAGGCATCCATCCTGGTGCAGACCTGGGGCTCTGGCAGACTTCGACCTTACTGACTGCAGGCATGAGTCAGTAGTCTCCATTGTTGCCATCCTTATTGGAGACGAGCTCTTCCTTACTGACTGCAGGCATGAGTCAGTAGTCTCCATTGTTGCGATCCGTAGTGGAGACAAGCTCTTCCTTACTGACTGCAGGCATGAGTCAGTAGTCTCCCTTGTTGCTATATTACGGGAGACTGTAGGTTCTGTGTGCATTCCACCTACTACCCTGGGACTACAGGTTTGCTTCGGCCTAGTCTCTGGCAGACGTGGTTGACCCGTCTGCAGGCTCCTATTTCTGATGGAGTCGCTAGCCTCTCCAGTCACCCTCTGCTTATAGTATATTCACTTATTGCCTATTGTTTATTATCCTAATAAAGGTGATTTTAACTATACCGTCTGACTCCTTGTCTTGCTTGAGAACCATAACATAACAATTTAAACTCTCTTCTCTTACTTATAGGTTTCCACCTACAGATGTTAATCACATTATTGACTATAATTTATTTTATCATATCCCCTATTTGTACTCCAAACCTTCTAATTCAATTTTATTTAGTAATTTTCATATCCTTTTTAAAAACTTTGTCTATTTGTTGGTAAGTTTTATTAGTAGAAGTTTATTTTCCTGATATCCTTATTTTTATTACAGCTGGTACATGTTGATATTATTACTAATTTACATATGTTTTCAGATTTAATGCAAATTCAATTGCCCCCACTAATTATTCACTAATAAATATAAATGCTATTTACATTTTTTTAATACTAGCATCCAAAAAATATGTTATTTCTTATTTTTAGTATATCATATCCTGGATTGATTATTGTTTTAATGGGGTTTGTATTGGTATATTTAACCATACCTTGCTACACTTTGTTGCACTCTCTTTCTTTATTCATTCTTTGCATGTTCTCTACCCGTGGGGACACAGGGAGTTTAAGGACAGTAGCACAGGAAGGAGAGTGAAAAGAGATATTGGGATATTCTACAACTGTAGTTTTGTCTGTGATTTTCATTCATTCATTTTATCCCATACTGCTTCATCATCACATTTTTCCATCAATCATCTGACAGACAGTGTTTAAAGATAGAGGCGGGAATTAATAATTTACTATGAGCATCATTAACCTACTTTATAGAGTCAATTTTATGAAAGGAGATTTATTTGACATTTTCACAGTCACAGACTTTAAATCTACATTAACAAACATATATTATTTAATCTTTCAGTCTGTTATATACACATAGTTTTTGTTCCTATTTTATTGATTATCATCATCCTTTGTTTTCTTTGAACCCCAGTGAGTTATTTCTGGGTCTGAGTATGCAGCAAATCATTTATATTCGTTTTAGTGTATCTTGAGTTGTCCACACTACTTAATCCTTTATTTTTCCCCTGTACGTCCGCTACATACCCACTCCTACCTACACCCCTAGGCAACTTTTTCCTTTACTATAGCTCTTATTTGTAGTCTGTTTAGTGTCTATCTAGATGTAGGACTGGCTCCGGTTGGGACCCATTCTTCCCTAATATATTTTTTATTCTATTTTTTCCTCCATTATCTATATTTTTGAGTGAATACATTAAAGTCACATTTTTGAGGTGCAAATATCAGAATTTATGTTTTATTTAATAGGTTCAATTCATTCCATTATTATACATTAATAATATCAAAACAACAATACATTATAAAATAACAGTTTGTGTCATATAGTTCTGTGTGGATTCAAAATTGGACAGTTGCCTGTGTGAGTCAGTGTTAGTGTTGACTGCTAATATCTCCATCTTGAACCTACTTTTGTGTGACCTCATATGGTACCTTAACTTCAGTACTGTTACGACCACTTCGGGTTGCAGTAGGATTAACAGTGCTTTCTAAAAATCACAGCAAATTCTTGATGCTGCATATGCATGTTTTGGGTTCCTCAACCAACTACAATAAAGGTTTCTGGCTTGAGAAAGCTTTAGTTAACGAAATTCTTTGCAGAAAGGAAGATAATGGATTATACATACAACTTAACCTTGTGAAAGGAAGATATCCCCATAAAATCTTGAGTATAATACATATCTGTGTATAATATGCAGAAGGAAATTATACCCATTTTTTTAGGGGAAAATAAAGTACATTGTATAATATGCAAACATGATCCCTCACCTACCCACAATAAGTGTTTAAAATGCTGGCATCTTCTTCCCTCCATTTTTTTCTCTCACTTCCCTTCACCCACCTCAATACGGTGTCTGTATCCCTCCTGATGTCACCTTCCCCAACTCTCCCTACCACCACCCACCTCCGGCATGCTTGCATTTGCTGCCTGCTTCCTAGACTGTTGTATTGCCATGTTAGGACCTGAATGATCTTGAGAGTGCAATCATTTCAATATGCAGAGCACTCTATCACCCTGTGAGGACCTGCAAGGTCGTGATAGTGATTTAGTTTTAATGCGCAGAGTCATATTGACTGCATTGAAACTAGTGGACTATCAGGAACTTTCAGGTCTTCACAGGGAACAGAGCACCCAAGGAAGCGATCGGCAGATGCAAGCATGCTGCACGTTGGATGTATATCTTGGCTGCCTCCAATAGGGGTTATTGTGATGAAGGTTGATAGAGGGAGGGAAAGGAGTTTTCTGGGGAGATTAAGGTGGGTGCAGATACAATATTAAGGTAGGTGTATGGGGGGAAATGAGGGGAGCAGATACCAGCGGTTTCATTTTTTTTTTTTTTTCTTAGTGTATAATACGTACTACCCATTTTACATGAGGTTAAAAAAGGTAAAAAAAAGTGGTATGACAGGTATTTTCTGCATGTACTGTGCTGCATATAATTTGGACCCTCCATGCAGCTGTGATGACTTGTTATCCTAAATGTCTGAATCACAATCCATTTCACTGTACAGTTCAAACATGTTCAATCGTTCACAATAGAAGCAACCCTGCTACATGATAGACTTCATCTCCTACAGTGGCCCAACGTTCCCAAAATGTACAAAGTCTTTAAGGAATCTGATGTTCATAGAGGAACTAAGGGATTGAAAAATTTTAGAGCAGTAGACGTGGCATGGTATGTATGCAGAAGTGGAAGTATAGTGAATTCTGTTACTTTGAATGTGGTGATCACAGAATCTACAAGAAGGATGGATGCAATGGTTACAGACTCCAAAACTGAACTGAAGAAAACACGTTCTTTCCTGATTTTGTTTAAGCCTTGACTGTTTTCAGTGCAACACTGCAAGTACATGATGAACTATACGATAATGATTATCAGACTGGAATAAACAGACTGTAGCAGTGAAGATGATTTCAGCAAAGATGATGTTGATCACAGTTAGGGACCTACTAAATTACACTACATAATTATGTATTCACAAGTTTAGTAATTTCAACAGTTCAGTCCAAGTACATAATCATATTTTGCAAGCTAAAATAAAATAACAGTGGCTTAAATTGTATACTGATAGGTTTAATTAATATGCAACATCCAATGAAATGTACAAATGAATTTCATGATATGATATGGAAACACCACTGACTTCAGAGAAAAAGTGGTTAGAATCACATTTTGAGCCTAAAATTATCTTTCCCATGAGACCTTAAGAATTAAAATCTGTACAGGAATAATGGAGATATTAAACATTTGTCGAACTTTGTGGGTCACCATATAGATGACATCAATACTACATGTCACCTACCAGAGTGACACCATTGACATCTGCATTTATTGTAACTTTCTGATGACACAAAACCAGTCCTACCTTTTCCACACTAAAACTGCCACAAACTATTAAATATAAAAACCTGCAATTTTTTATGTCCTGAGACTACTTTACAGAGTGGACAGTTTGTTCTATGTCTTAATCAGCCCTAAAGTGCTTGTAATGTGTTTTAAGTTCAATGAACTACATTAAAGTGCTTTCAGATTCTTTTCATCCCCATGGTGCCTGTTTTAGGTTCTTCTAACATGCCTGAAAAGCTTGTGATGCTTTTTGTTCCTGAAGACAGTTAGTATGTTTCAGGTCCTGTATACTGTTCTAAAGAGTTTTCGATGTGTTTTGGGACTTGTACACAGTCCCAAAGAACTTGCAATCTGCTTTGCTCTTGTAGCTAAAGAGTTGTGAAATGTCTGAGTGCATTTTATCCGAACATATTTGGGAGAAGGTACAAACACGCCAGCTCAATTAATTTTTTTGCGCTTGGATGCTAGCCTCCAAATCATGGAGCTGCACTTCTGTGTATGTGTTGGTGCATATGATCTCTTTAGTGCATACCAGAAAACACTGTTAAGAATTGCAGGCAAACCCCCAAACCCCTTCCCTATGGCATGGGCAGGAAAATGGAGCAATGTTACATCAATTTCCAAACTCGCTGATCCGGAGCGGGGAGCTCTGGACGCTCACCGTCTGTCTGTGCTCCTGGCTCCGGGGCAGCAGTGGAGGCAGCAGCAGAGCCCGTGTATACGGGCTTTCCTAATAGTGTGTGCGTGTATATATATATATATATATATATATATATATATATATATATATATACACACACACACACACACATACACACAAACTTAGATGTATAGTGGACCGGTAAGTAACGAGTTACAAAGCAGCTTGAGGCAACAGGAGGTTCCTCTTCACTGTTTGGGTGCCTCCAGTTCTAGGACTTTTTCCAAAAATAGAGAACCACTGTCATTGACCCTTTGAGTGCCACAGAGGTATCCAGCGAATCGCCTTGCAATGGGTTGGATACCTCTCACTCACAGGGTTAATTGTAAAGCACTGCACACTTGCGGCACTATATAAATAAACATATTAATTAATTTATATTTTTATGTTTTAATACATTATTTCAAAGTAAGTCCTTGGTTCTCTATTTTTTGAACCATTTCCAGAATCAGGAACAACCAAACAGGGGCAGGGATTGCCCTGTTGCTTGAAGCCAGTTTGAAAGTTTTCTCTTGCTGTAGAAATTATTTATGTACAGTGACCGAATTCCTTCACAACAAAGCCCTCGATTTCTGTAATCAGACCTACCCAATGAGTTTGATTGAAACAGTACCTAAAAAAAGAAGACTGTCTAGGCTCTTACACAGAAATATCCCATGGGTTCATCAAGGTACTGTTGCTGATCCCCATGGCGACTTCCTGTGCATCAAAGGTATGATGCACAAGATACCCAATACCTAAGCAATTTATTTCTTATAGCCTGCTCTTAAAAAAAGAAATTAATAAACTTTTACACATATTCGCTATAAACTGTAATGTAACTATTCAGGCTAACTTGTATAGGTGTGATACAGTGTTAATAGAACAGGCTAATCATCATTTTATCATTTTAAGATACTAAGCATTTCTCCATCATTACCTTCCTCACTGAGGTTCCCTGAAATAAAAACTGCTTTAAATTAAACATGTTTGAGTCAATTTTTCCTGTTCCCTTTTATTTCTGTCTTACAATTTGTTTTCTTCTCTTTTACCTAAACACATTATTAAAAAAAAATACATTTTTAAAATGAAAAAAGCATATTTTTAGGGATTTTCCTACTGAGTAAAACAGTCTTTCCCCCACTTTAGGGAGATGAGTCTTTCCTAAGTTATTACAGTTTAAATGGTTGCTTTTCAACATTAACATTGCCCTCTAGCATCCAGCTTTAGATTATGTTGCATTCTATGGTACAGATGAGTCAATGACAACTACTATACAATGGAATGTTATAGTAACATCTATAACGGCCAATATGAACTTTCATTAAATAAGCTCTCTGCATCTGCTTCCAGAGAGTATAAAAGATTTGAACTGTTATAACTTTTGATTTAAACAACTGTCAGTGGTGGGAGAATCTTGTTTTACTCAGCAGCAAAGGCAGTATAACATCAATGTTCATATAAATTTACTGCTCCTTTAAGGAAATACAGCAATCCACTTACACCAAAACAGTGAATTCCATATTTCTATCCAAGTAAACACAGGAGATCAGACTTATACTAGCACACACTGGGGATGAGACCTCTTCAGACATCAAGAAATAACTTTTTGGTTGGGGGGAGGACCAACAAACCAAACTACACAAGTTCCCAATTTAAGTTACACTTTATCTTCTTTTTCTTGTATACATTCTTGGAATGTGCCTAGCATCTGAGTGCTAAGCTGTGTAACCTACCCCAATCCAGCTATTTTTGGACTACAAGTTCCATCCTCCCAAGGTGGCTGTTGGCTAACTGAGAAGGATGGAAATTGTAATCCACAACATATGGAGGGCAGCACGTTATTTGCCCCTTATTTAAAGGGAACTTGATTAGATTTAAAGGGATAGTAATACTTAAAGGGGAACTATCACCCCAAATAAAGTATGCCTCCATGAATTAGCCATCTAGCAATAAGCTTAACAATAGTAGTATTATACAGCATAATTACCGCGTTAATGAGATATCCTACTTCTGCCGAGACTGACGGCCAGGCAACAACGCAGACATCTTTGCTTACAGACATCTGTGCGCCTGCGCCGTCAGTCCCAATCTCCTGTGGGAGGACTGGTGGTACAGGTACGCAGGTGCCTCTAAAGCACTGTTGCCTGGCCGTTAGTCTCGGCAGAAGAAGGATTTCTCAGTAACTCGGTAATTATGCTGGCTAATACTACTATTGTTAGCCTTATTGCTTTATTTGGGATGATAGTTCCCATTTAATACATAAAAAACCTATATTGTAGGATTTATCCTGCTGAGTAAAACATGGGTACTCCCACCTCTGGGAGGTGTTTTATTCAAATAATTATTGCAACTCAAAGTTGAATTTTGTTTTATGAGCAATATCTCAGTGACCTGAAATTTTAGTGGCTTTGTTGCTGTACCATCCTATGGACAGCTCTGGTCAGATGACCATAGATTTCCATAGGACAACAGCTTCAGTGTAAAATTTCAGGCCATTGAGATATTGCAACTAAAAACGTAAACTTTGAGCTGCAATAACTTTAGACTAAAATACCTCTCAGCAGTGGGAGCACCGCTATTTTACTTACTTATCGTAAGTGCATACTGTTACCATGCCTCTAAGAGGGCAAAACCCTAGTGGGATCATGTCCTGGTGACTCACCCCTGCAACTGCCTATGTTCCTTTTTGACAATAATGATTTCACAATATCATGTTTCTTTGTATGTAGATATTGCATCCGCAAAATAAGTATTCACAGCCAGCTTCCACCATCAACTTCACATTTCTCATCTTCTTGAAATATTCAAAATGTTATTACGTTAGTATATTAAAAATGTTATTATATGTCAAGAAACATATTAATCAGATTTAAGTATTTCGTATTAACATGTATAATCCTTTAAAGTGGAACTAAGACAATTTAGGATAATTTGAAAGAGCTTTGTAAAGCCTGTATAAGGTATGATAGCCATTTTTTATTTAAGTAATAATTTACAAGATATTTAGCATAATTTATGTGTCAGTTTATACAGCTTAGAGAGTCCTTGCTGGCAAAAGCTGTGGGCCAGATACTAACATTCCGCACTGCTCCAGCATCCCAGGATATACCTCAGGCACTCAAAGAGATTAGATAAACATTGGCATATTGTACTTTGACTGTAGCGTGGTGTCTTATGAACCTCTTTCTCTAGGTTCAAAAATAAGTAGGGTAGAAAAAGGAAGAGCATGAGCGAATGGCAGCTGGGAGGGAGAGTAGTGTGGAATCTTAATGCCGCATGCTCAAAATAAAAGTGGAAGAATTCTGGGGTAAACCATTTGTATTACAGGGGATCGCTAAAAATTAAAAAAGTCCCACTGATTTAAATGGGGAGTTTAACCCCTTGAATGCCAGAGGTCTCCACCGCATTGTGAAGACTTCTCTAGCATTCAAGGGGTTAAAATCCCCAATTATATTAATGGGAATTGTTATTTATCCCCTACAGTACAAATGGTTTGCCCCAGAATGCCTCTTCTTTATATGGCCCAATGTTTGGCACAAGGTTGTGCCAAGCAAAACTGTGTGACTTGAATAAACTGACACTTAAAGGGATAGTAATGCAGGATTCCAGTGATTTGTGCGCTGACCTGCACAATGACATTATAAGAGTGGTCACCTTAGTTTAGCTTAATTTATTTAATGCAATCTACCAATATGATGCCTCTATGTAATTTATGAATTTGCCTATAAGTCACTGACATACACCATACTTGGAAAGCTTAAAAATAGCGGGACCCTGCGATATTTGAATTATTAACCTTAAATATCCACAAAAATTGCTTATAGTTTATATATCCTGCTTGCTCTAACTCAGGGGTGCTCAGATCAGCAGCCAATGAACCCTTAAAATTGTACATCCTGTAGATCTCAATTCCTGATCACACACACATAAAAACAAAAAAAAACAAGCAACACGTATCCATCTGCCCTTCTTTTAGAAACTGCATCACTTGCGGTAATAAAAAAAAGCAGTTATTGCAGACCATGTATTGGTGAAGATAACACTGGACTATGACGCCTCCACCTTCACACTCTAAAGTTTGGATTAACCTTTCGGGTGTAAGAGGCGTCCCGCTTTGGTACTCAAAGGGTTAAATCCCTGGATCTCAGAGTCAAACGCTGATAGTTTCCAGGTATGCATTTAACCCTTTGATTTTCAATGGGTTAATTAACCGTTCGAACGCCACATATATGGGGAATGCGATGTATATGCCAAACTTGAATAGCTAAATCACCATCCGTAAATGATTCCGCAAGGTTAGGCTCAACAATAACAAAAACAACAACAAATGCCTAACAATGAAAGTTTTTGTCTGATCACCCATGTGATGTCAGTGATTTGAACTCCTCCTCCTTGTGCAGCGCCCCTATCATTTGCTAGGTACATTGCAGCTGACACGAACAGGTTTCTAGAGCTGCAAGAATCGTTCTAACCGTGTGTCCCTCCCATCCTCTCCTGCTTTCCTCTCTAGATCTACCGAAATCACGGAGGTAAATCCATAGCCACATTGACACATCACTTTTAGATAGGGTCATGCATGCATTTGCTCTTGTGCTGCTGGTTGTTAGGCTTAGAAAAGCCGAGAAATGCAATGAGCAATGCAGGGAACTAGGTGTAACAATGGCAGATTTGCTGCGCAGTCCTTTCATTCATTCTCTCATTAGATATGATGCTATGACGTGTTTCATGTCATAGGAGTAGCTAATTCCACACGGAAGGTCAAACCACCCTACACTTCACACCCCGGGGGACAATTGGATTTAAAGGTCAATTCAATCTTTTGCAGGTTTTCTAGTGAAAAACCTTTGTTCCCAGCATAAGAAAGAATCCAGTCATGTCAAGCATCCTTATTGCTTGTTGGTTATTGTCAATGGTCATTATGAACCAGCAATTATGTATTTTCATCTTTTTAACCCCTTGGATGCTAGCGGTCTCAAACACGTTCCAAGGGAATGCGTTGAAGAATAAATCTCTCTAGCACCCAGGGGGTCTAGAGTGGGTACGTGTACTATTGTTTTCATTTGTCATTTTCTGCCATCTTTCGGTCACTGATTTGTCAGTATTCTCTTCAACGTCTATGGTTACATATATGATGATATTACTATTATAGTTATTAGTAGTAGTGAGAATGTAATGATGTATCCAAAGGCTTCTACAAATATATTTTATTCTCTTCTGTTTAGAGAGGGAGGTGTTCTTAGTATCTTCTGTCAGTGTTGCTCTGAATTGCTAATTGATATTTCCTAATATTATTGAGTGGATCACACTGTGCTTTGTTCTCTGCGATCATTTCATAGTTCAGAAATGGAGGACAGCCATGTTAAAAAAATGGAATGCTGGAAGGGATGAACTAATAATATAAGACTTGCCACAATATAGTTAACCAAAAAACGTACATTTTAGACTTTTAGGTGAGTGGTTTGTGGCATTCAAATGATTAACCTTTCAGTGCCAGTGGGGTATGTGTACCCTTTTGGCACTGAAAGGGTTAAATGATCTCTACCAAGAAATCTAAAGTTTTTGTATATCAATAAGACAAAAGCACCCTGCTGGGGTAACATTAACCTTTTGAGGGACAGAGGAATACACAAATGTGCATCCCTCTGGCACTCAAAGGGTTAAAAAAAAGAGTTGTGCTGAAATATGATCAGATGCACACAGACTTCTTGGGACATGTGCAAAGTAAGTTGAGCAATTCTTGGATAATCGAACTGCATCTTGGAGGATAAACAAGTCCAAATGTATATAAATTATGCTTTTAACCCCTTGAATGCTATAGTTGTATCCATTGTATTGCAGAAGAATGCACTGAAGATGTATCTTGCATTCAATGAGTCAGAAACCCCAGTTAAATCAATCATGATTATTTTCTGTGCCCTGCAGATAGTTTGCCCTAGAATTTCACCACTTAAGTATTTGTCCGTATGACCCTTAGATTGTCAGTAGATTTGCAGATGAATGTTAAAATATATGCTGGATCTGCCTATTTACTGTGCTGTCTATACTGAAAATCCCCTACTGATTGTTCCAAGGGGAGGACAATTGGGAATGTATGGGTGTCTCTGGAAGTATTGCTACCTGTCCCTTGTTTCTCACCGTGTTCTAGCAAGGTGCAGAAGAAATCATAAAATGAGTCCATTTTACTAGGTGTGCTATAGAGATAGATTTCAGGGATTTCTTGCATAAAAGTCATAACAATAGATGAGTGTTTGAGCTCCCATGCACTAAAGCGATCATGGATGCTGGTTCGTTCCTAGGGGTGCAGCTAACATATAAGCCCAGAAAATTAGCTTCATGCTTGGACTTGTACATTCACTGTCAGTGTGGTGTCATTCCAAATAAATTCTACTATAAACAAGTGAGACTTCCATGACAGGCCTGTGCAAAAAAAGATAAAGCACCTCTCAAAAGTATTATTAAAGACAAATAAAGAGAGAGCCCCCACGCACCGGAGTCCCACTGAGTTATATTTATATATATATATATATATATATATATATATATATATATATATATATATACACACACACCATTGTATGACTTTGTGATGAACTGGGATATGTGCTAACAGGGTTAAGTGTTCTTCTGTATAAGGAACAATGGTGGATTAGTCAGTGGTTGAGCACAACCCTGTTGTCCACATTGGGAATGGCAAAACTGATGCCTTCCAGCTGTTGAGGACTACAGTTCCTAGCATCCCTGGTAGCCTTACAATTTGCCAGGGATGCTGGGAATTAGTCTTCAACAGCTAGATGGCCTCAGGTTACCTAAGCCTGATTTAAAGAAGATTTAACGGAAACAAAATGTAAGGAAAAAAAGCCCAAAACAAATATGAGCTGGAAAAATATAATTTTACCATCAGTATTTTTATTTGTACAATTAATTTGCATAGTTTTTGTAAAATAAGTAGACTATAAGGGTGATGCACTTTAACCCATTACAGGGTTGTGCAACATTCTGTCTTTCTCTCATCCCCCTGCCATCAGAACTGTCAGGCTCTCAAGGGAAATGAGCAGACTAGTAAACACACTCCTTGATTTAGGTTTTGTTTGGGCTATGCTTTCTTTTGTTAATTTTAACACTTTGGATTCTAGAGCAGTGTTTCTCAACCAGGGTGCTACTTGGGGTGCCCCATCTTTTCTAAACAGACTCTGATAAAATGTGAATACTGAGTTTCAAATGTATAATTCTGAAAACATTTCTGTACAATATGTTTGCTTCTGTTATTCTGATTATGATACCTAAAAAGAACTATTTGTTTATGCATTTGTATCCTCCATTACATGCTTGACAAACGACCTATAACATTTTAAGTGTGCCCTGAATCTTCCAGACTGCACTTTAGGGGTGCCTTGAACAAAAGAGTTTGAGAACCACTGTTCTAGAGCATTTATGGGCAACACGCAGCTCTGGGGGAATATGGTTGCCTGCCACAGTCCCAGAGACATGGTAATAAAAACATCTCTGGCATCCAAGAGATTTTATAAAACAATAAGTCTTTTTACTTTTCCATCAGAATTCTATCAAGGATAAATGAAAGCAAATTTTCAAATGAGGTCAAAGTGTTTACATCAGGTAGAAAGATAGATAAACAAGATGTTCAAGAGGTTGTTATTTACCATTGAATTCTATGTCTGTTTGTCAGCTGCTTTCATACTCAGATATATGTGTTTCCATGTGCAAATAGCCTATAATTCACTGAATGTATCAGATGTGTCATCTCACTTGTATGTCATAGTTGATACACATGAGCCATAAAAGCTAATTCTTGTAAGGGTCATAATTTTGTGTAATTTAGGTTTATTAAATATATGAATATACAGGATATATATTTCCATCAAATTTCATGAGGGGTGTGCCTCCCTAACTACAATGTGCTAAGCTTTTTGCAAGAAAAATTCACCCCCTAATGCTACCTGCTCCAAAGGGATGGTAGTGTGAAAGTGTTTGGGGCACACTGTTCCCCTGTGCCTTGTTTAATGCTGTATACTAAACAAGATACATAGGAAACTGGTGTAACTTTACTCCATCTACCCTCTCCCTTTATGGTGCCAAGACAGTACGTTGTACGGGTGGACACGATATGCCAAGTCAATACAGTGTACTCTCAGTGCAGCTACCGCATAAGCCTGTATTTCCGGCTGCGATGTGAAAAAATAAAATGCCTCCTCCTCGACTATCAGACCTTGTTGGGGGGCATCAGGACCCTTCCTTCCTCCTGATTCCCCCCCAGCTATTGATCTCCAAGATGACCCTGGAGGGCGGTATGGCTTTCCAGCTTACATACATTGTTTTATTATTTATTCATTAAGCAGACCTAGGGGGTAGATTTAAAGGCAGCCGTTAACAAAAAAAATCACTAACGGGTGCGTTAAGTGACATGTTGCAATTCAAAGATCCGTCTAAAGACCAGCTAACGGCAGTTGTACAATCCTTACGGCCGATACACTTACGTGCATTCAGACGCATGGAAAAACATACCCCAGAGCTATCCAAAGGCTTGCGGTACTGATAACGGGTGAAAAAAAGACACACCTAACGGCTAAAAGTTAAGACCCACTTTTCACACACGTTAGACACTTAACGGCCAAAACAAAACACCCGTTACATAGGAAAAGACACAAAAGGCTTACCGCACAACCATGTAAATGTGAAAATTAACCCGTGCAATGCCAAAACAACACAAAAACATGCACACACAACACAAATCACTATACACACAACAACAACCAACACCACAGGGACAATGACACACTAAAAAACAACAACACAACATGGCACGGAACAATGGGGGTCATCACACAAAGCGGACACCTGCAAATACAAGCTCACCTGGGCAACATCAACACGCCACCTGCACCCCACAACTGCATGTCCGCAAATGGCACACACAGAACAAGCACAACACACCACATCTTATAACACACACACACCTGCAAACACTTACCTGGACAAAAACAACTCACCATTGGTCAGCACTCACCTCATCACCACACCCACACAACGCCCTAGCAAGTACTTAAAGGGACAACTCAACACACTCACTTGTGGCTTGTTTTCCACTCAGGGAGGGAGATAGAGAGAGAGAGAGAGAGAGACAGATAGATAGAGACAGATAGATAGAGCAAACAGTATGTTGGGTTACATATTGTTGCGAAGACTGAAGAGAAGGCGTGCAAGGGAGAGAGCTAGGGAACATCAGCAACCTCCAAGCATGCCTGATCAACAGCCACCACCTGTTGCAAGTGAGGAGGCTCTGGCTCAGCAGCCACACAGGAGCCCATCCCCACCTGGAGGGCACAGGATGTATAGACGACCACCAAGGCCCAGGGTATACCGCCCAAGGGTCACCCTCTTTGGAATGACCGATGATGAGGTAATTGATCGCTACAGGTTGAGGCCTGACAGCATCATTGCCTTGTATGAGGTCATCAAGGAGCAGGTGGATCCCATCTACATCTACAACCATGCCCTAACTGGCCTGCAGAAACTACTCTGTGCCATGCACTTCATGGCAAGCGGGGCCTTCCAGTCCACAGAGGGTTACGCATCTGGCATGTCACAGGCCACATTCTCCAGGGTGCTGGCCCAGGTCCTGCCAGCCCTCAAAAGCAAGGCCAGTACCTATATACATTTCCCCACCACCGACATGGACTGGATACAAGTCAAGCAGGCCTTTTACGCCAGGGGAGGCATGCCCAGGGTCATGGGTGCTATAGATTGCACCCATGTCCGAATTAAGGCCCCAGCACGTGACGCACAGATATTCATCAACAGGAAGAACTTTCACTCCATCAACGTGCAGATGGTGTGTGACAGCCATATGAGGATAATGAATGTCTGTGCAAAGTATCCTGGCAGCTCACATGATTCATACATTCTCCAAAACTCCTCAGTCCACAGAGATTTCGAGAATGGAACTTTTACAGGGGGATGGCTTTTGGGTGAGTTCACAATACAAAATCACATCACATACACAGGCGTACACACAACGCTGCTTAGCATGCTCCTGACCCACAGCTACTACGTCTACCACACAAAACATCATTCACACAACATGTGCTCCCTGTCTCACCATGTCACTCACATTACACAGGTGATGCTGGCTATGGATGCAAGTCCTGGCTACTGACCCCACTGGCCAATCCTCGAACACATGCCCAGGAAAGCTACAACCAGGCTCATGGCAGAACGAGGAATGCCATTGAGCGGACCTTTGGCCTCCTCAAGTCAAGATTCCGATGTCTGGACCACTCGGGGGGAGCACTGCAGTATGCACCTGGAAAGGTGTGCGACATCATTGTGGCGTGCGCAATACTGCACAACATCGCAGTGGACACCAGGCTGCTGGAGCACATCCAGGCCCCCCCCATACAGGAAGTGCCCATGGACATCGGACACGTTGAGGAGACCCTGAGAGGGACACAGATCAGAGACAGGCTCATCACGGAACACTTTACATGTGAGTATAACACAGGCATGCAAACAATCCATGCAAGTCCCCCATCAGTCCTGTGACACTAACCACACTGCACATTTTGTTCTGTCTCACCCCACAGGAACAGTGACACAGCACTGCACTTGCAGCGGACATGGCAAATTGTGTGTGTGGACTCAAAAACCATCCTCCATTCCACTCTCCACATTGACATACAGACCCCAAGGATATCACGCACACCCTCAGGAGAAACAAGGTACAACACATAACCCATGTTCATCGCCTTACAGGGCTTGATTGACAGCAGCTAACTTGATTTGCCATGAGCATAGCCAGAGCAACCATGCTAGCCTTGTAGCGAAAGAGTGTTATCCAATGCTATGCATTGGATAATACTCCGTCACATCAGGGGTTAAAGGGCCATTGGACTCAATATGGAACCTGTACTGTGCTACAGCTGAGAAGAGCAGCACAGGGGTGGATGTACAGTGGTATGGGCACACAATGTAGAGGTCATGAGACGTAGATCAGATTACCAGGGACACCATGCTGACCTGTGAGTGTGCAGACATATGTGCCCCCGACATGAATACACACATCAACAAATGTGTCCTAACAGTTCCATGGAACAAATGACATTGGGCTGCCACTGTCACATTAACAGTGGCAGCCCAAATTCATTACTTCCATGGAGCTCTCAGAACACTTGTTGATGTGTGTATCCATGTCAGGGGCACATATCCATAGGGCTGGGGCACATGTCCTTAGTTCTCCACATAATTGGTTACAGATGAGTACACAACACATTGTCAAGCAATGGTTTGTGTACTCACCTGTAACTGTGAAAATTGAGGGGATCAAAAAGACTAAATTGTTGTTGCTTGATGATCAGTTCAAGTCAACTACTCCAAATCCTGTCCTCTTCTTCCACAGGCATCCGTAACATGATCCATCCTTGAACTGAAGTTCTTCTATGTGACTGGATTGATGTCTTGACATCACCTTCATGGAGATCACCCCTTGCTGTTTATGTTGATGTTGTTGGTGATGCAAAGTTTGACCTGAGGTTCACACAAACCTCTACTGGATCATTTTCATATAGACACAGAAAACACTAATTCCTGAGTTTTATAACCTGTACAGTTAGGATGCTCAGCTACAGAGTTGTCAAACCTTGTGGACAACACATGAGCTGGGCAGCAGTGTAACTAAAGTACTATTTTTTTGTTTCAAAGTACATTTAGTGTTCTCATACAGGTGTTCAATGCATATAGGCAATACACAGAAAACACATGTACATCCTAATGTACTTTGAGACACAATAAAGATGAACCATCACCATTCTATCTGTGTCTGTAGGAGGATATATTTGAGAACACAGTTGTCAATGCGTTACCACACCCAGGGTAGAGTATCCCCATACATGGAAAGGCATCACCCATATCACAGGACTCCAGCACTTGTTTGCAAGTGAGTGGACTCAGTGATGTATTCACGCTAACAGATGGTGGCAGTGATACACTAATGTGTTGTGGGAGTGATAAAGAGGTGATAAAGGGGACATACTTCCACAGTGAATTCCTGTCCACAGTTAATGTGTTGCTCAGTATAATCAATGTTCAGTGATATTGCTCCACTGGGACATATCACAGTACATGACCAAGTGGACAAGTGTTTTCACTGGGGAAGTCTGTTACACCCTTAGAAAAAACAACAAGTCAACTTACTGGAGGCCCCAATGCTCACCCCAGGATATCAATGTGTGTGCTACACATTGAAATCCTAGGTTGAAAACATTGGCTTCCCCAGTCAGTCTGTTGCACAATGAGTGTGTGAATCCAAGACAATATGGATACATGTCCCATTTATCTGTCCTGCTTGTTATCTCACCGCTAAGCCATTTGTTTGGTTATCCCCTTAACCCTCTGAGTGCCAGAGTGGTACCCAACGCATTTCTTTGCAATGCGTTGCCTACCACTCTGGATATCAAAGGGTTAAACACTACATATGATGTAGATGAATGTTCAATGTTGTACCAAATGTTGGGCTAAGGGGAATGTTTTGTTATGCAAAATCAACACACAACATTGCCATATAACACAGTTGTGTAATATGGCAACAGGGATGTTTTTACAGTTGATTTTGTACAACGATGTGTATGTGAACCCATGTTGTAACATCCCACAAACATCTTACCTAGGCAGGAGTTGTATTCACTGAATTGTTTGGCAATGCATTGGAGACAACTCTGCCACCCAAATCTATGACCAAATTCAAAGCAGATCAGACAGGATTCAAAAGCACAATGTTCCTTTATTCAGGGGAAATTTAACATGTTGGGCATTTTATTTTTTTTTCTTGGGGGGGGGGGCTTAGACTGTGTGGCAGAAGTGGATAACCTGGATGATCTCCTGGTCACCCTTTGCCCCCTAGGTGTGGCTTCGGGGGTCACATTAGAGGGGGTGGTGGGGGCAGTGGATCCCTCTGTGGAGCGCAGGTTTTCCCTCTCCAAACGTAAGTCCTCCCTGCGGTTCAGCTCTCTCAACTCCACCAGTAGCTGTGCAAGCAGGTCCATCACCCCCGTGTGTAGCTGATGGAGTTGAGTGTTGATCCTCATGACCTCCGACTCCAGGGCATGGATCCTTGCCTCTATCCTGTTAGTGTTTATACGGGATTCCCTACGGCTCCTGGTGATGTTGTCATTGGTGCGGAGGCTTGACCTGAGTAGTCTCCTTTGCAGAGCCATACACTCAGCTTCCATCCCCATGGGCCGTTCACTGCTGGTGATGCTTGTGCCTGGTGAATCAGCTGCTGCTGTGTCCTCCTCTGCTGGTGCTGTATCCTCCTCTGCTGGTGCTGTATCCTCCTCTGCTGGTGCTGTATCCTCCTCTGCTGCTGCTGTGTCCTCCTCTGCTGGTGCTGTGTCCTCCTCTGCTGGTGCTGTGTCCTCCTCTGCTGCTGCTGTGTCCTCCTCTGCTGGTGCTGGTTGTGCTGCAGATGGGTATGTGCCCACCACATCAATTGACCCACTGCTGCCCACCGATGTCTGTGCTGGTGGAGGTGGTGGGGTAAACACGTCCCTTCGCATAGGCTGTTGGGGCTCCCCAAGCAGGCCCAGGTGTTGGTAGTCGAGTGGCCAAGGGTCAAACCTTGGCCACTGGTATGTGCTTGGCCCCCACCTAGGATCATACCTGGGGCCATGCTGGGGAGCCATCCAGGAGGGTAGGTCAATCTGTGGGTATGGCCCGTATTGGGTGGTGGCCACATCACCGGGCAGCCATTGCCTCCCTGGTGGTGGTGGTGCTGCTGCTGCTGCTGGGGGATAATAGCTCCTGGAGGTGGTGGGGGGCATCCAGTCACTGTAATAAGTCGGTGCAGGCAGAGTTGGTGCAGGCAGAGTTGGTGCAGGCAGAGTTGGTGCAGGCAGAGTTGGTGCAGGCAGAGTTGGTGCATCCAGCTGGCCAAGAGGTGTGGATGTCGTTGGGTACGGTGCCCACTGGCTGGTCCCCTCCTCCAAATACTCCTCACTGGGTGGTGAGGTGGCCTCCTCCATGGGCTCCTGATGTGCTGGAGACACATAACCTGTGTGGAGGATTGAGATTGTGTGATCAGTAAACTTAGCCATGATGGTGTCAAATTGATATTAATACTTGAAATGTGTAAAGGAACATATATGTTGTATGGTGTATCCCCCTGTGTGAAACAACGGTACTCCTACTGGTGATGGGTGTTGTATTCTACATGTATTGCAGCTCAGAGTTGAATTCCTTTGGTGCCACATCCCAGTGGCCTGAAATTGTACATTTGCGCTGTTGCCACATCATCCTTTGTGGATATCTGTTCCCTGGACCAAAGCTAGCCAGAGGATGGTCTGGCAACATTGGCATAGTACATTTTCAGGCCACAGTGATATTGTCCCTGGAATATTCAACTTTGAGCTGTTATACTCTTGTGATGAAACACCTTTCAGTAGTGGGGATACCCTTACATTACCCGGTGGATCAATCCTATGACATGTATTTTTCCTTTCACATTTTAGGTATTACTATCTCTTTAACGGGATAGCAATGGTTAATTTCACCTTGATGTAACATTGCAGGCATCATAGAGAGATGTTTAGAAAGATGTTGCTGTATGTGACAGCTGGAGATGTCAGTCATTTGACCACACGGAGGCTCTTCAGCAGACTCCACATTGACCCATTTGGAGATAACTACATCTTTGCCATTGTCTACTAAGTGTTCCTGGTTTGTAAGCACGCTCTGTGGACCATGTCAATGATGGATCCATCTCCAATTGTTTCAATTTTGGGTCTGCTGAAGAGCCTCCGTGTGGTCATATGACTGACATCTCCAGCTGTCACATACAGTAACATCTTTCTAAACATCTCTTTATGATGCCTGCAAGGTTACATCAAGTGAAATTAACCATTGCCATGCCAAGGTACACAGTGAGGAATATGGTCTGATATGTGTGTATATGTACCTTTCATACGGGTACAAACATATCCTTGATAGATATGAACCCAGAGATCTGTTCAGAACATGTGATTGTCTAACTGCCTATATATGTACAGCCATCACAAATGAACTTTCATAGATACAAGTGATACCCATCCAAGTAGGTGTAATATACTGGGTATATGTACTGTGATGATGATATCAATATGAGTTATTTTGTTGAGGGTGCACATATATGGGCAGTTGGACAATCACACGTACTGAAACGAACTCTGGGTTTACATCTTGTTGGGACCTATTTGTACCCATTTGAAAGGGACATATCCACATACAAATCTGGTTGTTTTTCTTTCTGTACATATCTTTTTTGAAGAGATCTGCAGTGTGATTCAAGTAGTATTCATCCCTATGTTATCAGTTCATCCCGTACAGTGCTGGATTTTGTCAGATTAGACATGTCCCTCTCTGGTTGTCATGATGGTATCCTATGCATAGCATTGTGATGCATGGGATACCACCGTGGCAATCAGGGATTGATGTACATTACAGGATTCTGTCCATGAGGTCTGTTCAAGTTGAATCCTGAGGGGCAACAATCAAGCCAGTCTTGAAGGATATCATTGATTGAGGCCTTTTTTTTCCTGGATCAGCCCATCCATCCTTCTGTGTGAGGCAGCCAGACCCGATCATAGATATCCATAATCCCTGGCCTGTTATTGACCAAACCTCAATGGTTCATATTTGGTTCCCATATTTATCCTGCAAATAGTGTCTGGTGTACCATCCATCCATGGCATCAGCACTCCTGAGGATCTATATGTGAATCAAATGTGAGCTATGTAAATTGAAGTTAGAGTAAATGATTGCATACACAACACCAAGGCCAACTTTTTCACCTTTACTTATGTGTGATTGTTTTTGGCCTGTGTGTTGCACATACAAGCATTTATTCTCAGTGGCACTGTGATTTGTGACCTGATCCATCCTGTTGGTGATTCAGTAAGCGGTTAAGTGGACCTGATGAACTGATTATGATGCTGACTTCTCCGCTGACCTCATTTCACCATCTGCAATGTTTTCTATGGAGTCCACACAATGGGGCCTGTGCAGCTTGAATCCTGTTATTGGATGTTCTCCATAGACTAACATTGTAATTGGTAAAGTGAGGGTATGCAAGTGTCAAATTCACTACATCAGCTCTTTTTCACCGCTTAGTGAATGTCCCCTATGTGTCATGTAATTGTTAACCTATCGACATGTGTTTGTTGTCTGGTTAACCCTTTGAGTACCAGAGGGGTTGCCAAAGCATTGTTGATCGATGCATTGATGATCCCTCTGGCACTCATGGGGTTATGTGCTGGATTCCCTGTGTGAACATGGGTAACACTGTGTGACAACAATTGTGATGTTTAACATACAACACTTTACTGAGCATGGTTTGTGTGTATTGTGTGTGATGAGCACAGCAACATGAGGGTTAACCAGGGAGTTGGACAGGTTTTGGCCTTGTTGAACATTGACATTTGTCCTTGTCTTGATCCCTGTTTAAACCCTCAGGGTGCTGTGTTGGTGCAATTGTGTGGTTGAATGAAGAGCAGATGTTGGGATGTGAGTGCTTGTTTGTGATGGGTGTGTGGTTTGGGGTGGTGTGTGGTTTTGGGGTGATGCACTTACCGGTGGTGTGGAGGCTCCTCTCCTCCCCAGTGTCTGATCCTCCAGGGACCCCCTCAATGAGGGTGGATGACAGTGTCTGCCGCAGCCTCTCCTCCCATGCGCTGTAGGTGATGGGGACAGGTGGCCCACCTCCGGTGGCTCTGGCGTGCAGGGCGGCATCCCCCATCTTCCTCTTCACCTGCCTTTTGCAGTCGCCCCATCTCTTCTTGATTGAGTCCACATCCCGTCTGCAGGTGGCCACCGCATTAACTCTGCTGCAGATTTGACTCCAGGCAGCTCTCCTCCTCGCAGACAGGCCAGGGAGTCTGTCCCCCGGGAAGAGGACACTCTCCCTCTCCAGCACAGCCTCCACGAGGGCCGTGTTTTCTTCCTCGGTATATCGGGGATCCCTGAGCCTGTCCCCCTCAGCTCCGGCATGCGAGGAGTCAGACCCGGAGTGTCCTGCCTGCTCTGCCCCTGCCTGTGTGTGGTGGTCCCCAGGCACTACCCCTCGTCCCACTGCAGGATCTGTCCCTCTTCTTCTTTGTGTGCCTGTTCTTGTGGGCCTGGTCCCCCTCCGCCCTGCGTATCTCCCTCTCCCACCCCTGCTCTGCTGAGGGATCCCCTCCTGACCTTCCTCCTCCTCCTCCTCCTCCACTAGTCTCCCCATCCCTCTCTCCTGTCCTCCTCTCCTGGCCATCATTCACCCACTCACACCCAGGCACTCTCACACGCCCTCACAGACACACTCGATCCCACTCACTCTCTGTCACACACTTTCACTCACGGATTCACACTGTAAAAATAAAGTTTAAAATGTGTAAGGTGTGATGAAAAAAAAAAGACTATGTGTATGTATGTGTATGTGTTTGTATGGATGTATGTGCTATGTGCAAAAGTGTGCTATGTGTCTATTTAAATGTAACTCTCTCCTCTCCAAAATCCTTCTACCTTACTCCTCTGTATGCTTCTCTCTCTCTCTCTCTCTCTCTCTCTCTCTAAATGCTATCCTCCACTCCTGGGTCCTGTGCTCTAGCTTGCTGAAACTCGAAACACAGACAGGGTGTAACCGTTATTTTAAGGTATATATAGGTGTATTTGAACATTTTTGATACTTTGGAGCCTTGGGATTGGCTGTAGGTTTGAATTTTGTTTGTGCATCTATCAGGGTTGCTAGACAACGGCAGCCGTAATGTAACATTTTGAGTTAAGTTGTGTTTTAACGGGTGTTTGGGACGCACGGTGATGCAAAATCAGGTGCGACGCTGGTTTTTGTTTAACGTGTTTTTGTAGTGCCTACGCCCGATAGCTATTCTTGAACGCTTACCTTTGAATCTGCCGTAAAACATGTGTTCTTTGCGGCCGACGTGCCTTTTTTACTTAGCGGATGGTTTAACGGCTGCCTTTAAATCTAGGCCCTAGTTGGTGGCGCTAGGAGATTAATACAGTCGACTGCAGGAAAGCAAAGTGCTCCCCCACTTCCACTCCTGCCCAGAATCCCATGTAGGACTGAGAGGCATCAGGGAAAGCCTTCCCATGTCATCACTGAGATCAAACTGTGTTGTGTGTGTGTGTGTGTGTGTGTGTGTGTATTTAAAGCGGTACTTTCACCCCACCATGATCTTACTGTGTTTGTAGCATTAATGTAGTAATAAAGTACTGTGTAATTTTGAAAATCAGAAAATGATCGATAAGGCACAAAAGAAGATTAAAGTTTAACCTTGTGATGTGTAGAGCATTGTGAGCGCTACTGCACACGTCAATCTGGTTAACGTGTGGTTACTTAGTCACTCCCATCTTTCTCTGTTATTCTGCCCGCATCCTCCCCTTATGTGAAACGTCACCTGGTGCGCACAAGCCTGTATTAGACTGGAATTAACTTTCAGCCACATTTTGCCCATAACTGAGCCAGTGGTGCAAATGCAAAGCATACCGTTTGCACCACTGGCTCAGTTATGGGCAAAATGTGGCTGAAAGTTAATTCCAGTCTAATACAGGCTTGCGCGCGCCAGGAGACGTGTCACATAAGGGGAGGATGCGGGCAGAATAACAGAGAAAGATGGGAGTGACTAAGTAACCACACGTTAACCAGATTGACGTGTGCAGTAGCGCTCACAATGCTCTACGCGTCACAAGGTTAAACTTTAATCTTCTTTTGTGCCTTATCGATCATTTTCTGATTTTTAAAATTACACAGTACTTTATTACTACATTAATGCTACAAACACAGATAAGGTCATGGTGGGGTGAAAGTTCCGCTTTAAGTGCTCTGCATTGCTCCACAGCAATAAACACACATTAACCCTCTGAGTGCCAGAGGGGTATGCAACACATTGTGAAGTAATATATTGCCTACCCTTCTGGCACTCAGAGGGTTAATGTTTGTTTAAATTTCAGTGTATTTGTTTATAAACTAGTCTGTGTAAATAAAATACTTTTGGTCTTGTTCTAAATCATTTATTCATTTACAAAAGAGGTGTAAATAGGTTGTGAAATAACCTAAAACTTCTTGGTAATGTCCTGCACATCAGCCGTGCCCCATCAGTACCGCATAGAACAAGTGATCATTTGAAATGCTGGGAGGTGTGCACTGGTAAGCATTGCCGCATCAGGTATCCTGTTGAAATGTCACCCACTATTTGGCGACTAACAAAACAGTGCATGAAAAGGGTGACATCAGAATGTCGCCCACATCAAAAGGGCAACATCCTGATTTTGCAGGTTTAAGTGTCGCCACCATCTGTGCCTTAACTCTCCAATAAACAGATCACTTCCTTTAATTTCTCCCGCATCACAGTCTCTAAGTGTCCATCTGTGCCTTAGCAGATTTGCAACACTTAATTGTGACTGTGATGCGGGCGACATGCTGATTTGGGCTTGTGAGTGGAAGAGGGCATCTTAACGCTTTGAGTGCCAAAGGGGACTGCAATGCATTGATTTGCTATGTGTTGTGGACCTTTCTGGCATTAAAAAGGGTTAAGGCACAGATGGAGCACATGCATTAAGGAGGGTATGCATCTTTGATAGGCACTTCACTTCATCTGGTGTGTCCTTCCTTTTCTTCTTAGTAATATAATTATCCATTAGCGTGACTGTGATGTGGGCGAATTAAAGGAAGAGATCTGCTTATTGGACAGTTAAGGCACAGATTGTGGTGACACTTAAGCCTGCAACATCAGAATGTCACCCTTTTGATGCAGGCGACATTTTAAATGCATTGTTTTGTTGGTCGCCAAATAGTGGGTGACATTTCAGTAGTGAACTGCCCCACACACACTGTCTTTCTCCCCAGCCTAGATCCACTGCCCACTGTTTTTCACACATCCCCACATACACTGTCTAACCCCCCCTCCCAGCCTGGTTCCATTGCCCACTGTTTTTCACACATCCCCACATACACTGTCTAACCCCCCCCTCCACCTGGTTCCACTGCCCACTGTTTTTCACACATCCCCACATACACTGTCTAACCCCCCCCAGCCTGGTTCCACTGCCCACTGGTTTTCACACATCCCTACATACACTGTCTAACCACCCCCAGCCTGGATCCACTGCTAATTGGTACTTGCACATCCCCAAATACACTGTCTACCCCCTCCCCCCAGTCTGGTTCCATTGTTAACTGGTACTCTCAAATCCCCACATACACTCTTACCCCCCCCCCAGCCTGGTTCCACTGCTAACTGGCATACGCACATCCCCACATACAATCTCTGACCCCCCACACACACACAACCTGGTTCCACTGCTAACTGGCACTCGCACATCCCCACATACACTGTCTGACCCCCCCCAGTCTGGTTCCACTGCTAACTGGTACTCACAAATCCCCACATACACTCTTACCCCCCCCCCCAGCCTGGTTCCACTACTAACTGGCATACGCACATCCCCACATACAATCTCTGACCCCCCCCCAAACACACACACAACCTGGTTCCACTGCTAACTGGCACTCGCACATCCCCACATACACTGTCTGACCCTCCCCCCCCCCCCAACCAGCCTGGTTCCACTGCTAACTGGCACCCCCCCACCCCCCAGTCTGCTTCCACTGCTAACTGGTACTCACAAATCCCCACATACAATCTCTGACCCCCCCACAACCTTGTTCCACTGCTAACTGGCACTTGCACATCCCCACATACACTGTCTGACCCCCCCCCCCCAACCAGCCTGGTTCCACTTCTAACTGGTACTCGCTCATCTCCACATACATTGTCTAACCCTCCCCCCCAAGCCTTTTTCCACTGCTAACTGGCACATGCACATCCCCACATACACTCTCTGACCCCCTCCCCCAACCTGGTTCCACTGCTAACTGGCTCACGCACATCCCCACATACACTCTCTGACCCTCCCCCCCCCACCTGGTTCCACTGCTAACTGGCACACGCACATCCCCACATACACTCTCTGACCCTCCCCCCCAACCTGGTTCCACTGCTAACTGGCACACGCACATCCCCACATACACTCTCTGACCCTCTCCCCCCAACCTGGTTCCACTGCTAACTGGCTCACGCACATCCCCCATACACTCTCTGACCCTCTCCCCCCAACCTGCTTCCACTGCTAACTGGCTCACGCACATCCCCCATACACTCTCTGACCCTCTCCCCCCAACCTGGTTCCACTGCTAACTGGCTCACGCACATCCCCCATACACACTCTGACCCTCCCCCCCAACCTGGTTCCACTGCTAACTGGCACACACATCCCCACATACACTCTCTGACCCTCCCTCAGCCTTTTTCCACTGCTAACTGTTACTCTGACATCACTACATACACTGTCTGACACCCCCCCCCCCCCCAGCCCTGTTCCACTGCTAACTGGGACATGCACATCCCCACATACACTCTCTGACCCTCCTCCCTAACCTGGTTCCACTGCTAACTGGCACACGCACATCCCCACATCCATTCTCTGACCCTCCCCCCTAACCTGGTTCTACTGCTAATTGTCACACGCACATCCCCACATACACTCTCTGACCCCCCTTACCTGGTTCCATTACTAACTGGCACTCACACTGTCTGACACCTCCCCCCAACCAGCCTGGTTCCACTGCTAACTGGCACTCGCACATCCCCACATACACTCCCTAGCCTTGTAGCACTGCAGACTGGTAGTCACATATCCGTATATACACTACAAGACCCCCAAGACTAAAAAAGTATGTGTTTTTTTCCTATAGAAGCACTTTATGGAAATATTTGTAAAAAGGCAAATGACCCCTCATTTCATATGGGTGAATGTCCACTTTCTAAAATTGTATGCCTTGCTGAATTTTCTTCATATTTGAAATGGTTATGAACATTTTATTGCAGGTAGGTCATCTAAAAAAAAAAAAAAAAAAAAAAAAAATTGGAAGGTGTTGTGCTTCTGATATCCAAAGGGTATGTCAACCCATACCAATGAGGTGCCATTTTCTTGGGCTGCTAAAAACTACTGAATACTGAATGGAATGTTATGATTTTCAAAGACTTTAGAATGTTTAAAGTGGAGGAAATATAATAAAAATATCCCTATACCGCCACCTTATGGAAATAATTGTGTACACCAGCCTAGGGGTAGAAAGGCAAAATACCCTAATTTGATGTAGGCAAATGGTATCCTTTGAAAATGTCACACACAAAAGAGCGTGCAACATACATGTGCAATAACCAGGTCGCTGTGATGAAAAGGGCAACATGAGAATCTTGCCCTGTATCAAAAGTGTGAGATTCTCATGTTGCGGCATAAAACGTTGCTTCAACCCTTTATTGCATTGCACTGGTCACCTTCTGGCACCCAGAGGAGGACTCCTTCTCCATAGATCCCTTTTACACTAAGAATATAACCCTTCCTTTCTGAAGTTTTGCAGACATATATGAACCTTGAGTAAAACCTATTTTCTTTGTGAGCTCTTAATGTTTAAAAATAAACCTCTATCTGCTTTTTTTTTTTTTTTTTTTTTTCTGTCCCCTTCTCCTCGTGCAGAATGACAGGGCGGAGCGGAGCTGTCCTCTCTCTCCCCTTTTTTGCATGCTCCACTCCTCCCTGTCATTCTGCACGAGGAGAAGGAGACAGAGAGCCCGGTGCAGCGCTCAGCAACATTAAAAAAATCAGAGCTTTATTTTTAAACATTAAGAGTAAGTTATACCCAAGGTTCATATATGTCTAAGTAACTTTAGAAGGGAAAGGTTATATTCTTAGTGTAAATGGATCTATGAAGAGGGTGTCCTCTTTGGGTGCCAGAAGGTGACCAGTGCAATGCAATTAATGGTTGAAGTGACACTTAATGCCGCAACATGAGAATCTCATGCTTTTGATGCAGGGCAAGACTCTCTTGTCGCGCTTTTCTTCATAGCGACTTGGTTATTGTGCTTTATGTCACTCTCTTTTGTGGGCAACATTTTCAAAGTGAAGCTAAGCGAATGTCTACTTTGCAAACTCTTATGCCTTGCATACTTTTCCGGCCTATTTCAAAAAAGAAAATGGGTAGGTGTACTTTTAAGCTTCTGGCACCCCCTACAGTATGTCAGTTATGAACAGTAGCTAATGAATATAGTATGAAATTACATAGGTTTCAGTAGAAATGTTAAAAAAAAAAAATAAATAAAAAAAATGCCAGTTTGTTTAGCTTTAGTGCACCTTCTGGAAATATTTGTGCACATCAGTTTAGGGATGCTAGTGATCACTAAGTTTATTCACTGGATTGTCTTCTTTACAAAATGGTATGCTTCGTCTACCTTTTCTTAATTTCTGTAGTTATTACAACCATTTTGCTACAGGCAAGTCACGTAAAATGCAAGAAAATGAGATTGTAGTTTGTGCTTCTCGCACCCCTTATGGCATCTCAACTAATGTCAATGGAGTGCGATTTGTAGCTAATTAATTTAGTACGAAATTCTGTAGTTTTCAAAGATTTCAGTACATTGTAAGGGGTGGAAATGTAAAAAAAAAAAAAAAAAAAGGCTATTTTTTTTCCCTTGAGCTTCACCTTCCAGAAACATTTGTGCACACCAGGCTAGGGATAGAAAGACAAATGACCCCTCATTTAATGTAGTGCAATATCTAATTTCAGGAAATATATACTTTTATAGAAGTATTGAGCTATTTTAATGTAGTTTTACTGTGTAACCAATGTAATGTGCATAGTTCATAGAGTTGAAAATACTATTTTGCGGTCCTGTTAATTAGGTAAAACTATACATATTAGGCATTTCTGTCCTCAGGGAATTAAGGACATACATAATTAAAATTTTCATAGCCAGTATAAAAGTTTTGGTTATATAATTACTCATGACATCATAGCTTGTCACACAATGCAAAATTTAGTTTCTGTGAGGTGTCACGAAAACTGAACTCATTCTGAAAAAAACTATATAGTTTTAAATATATAACTAGAAAGTTACCACAGAGAATCCTTCTTAAAGAGATTGATAGCAAAAATGTCTGGTAAGCGGGGTACAAAAAAATTCCCCAAGTCTCTGACACTGAAAGTATTATTGTATGACTTACACAAATGCAGCTGTATTTGGAATGGCTGATTCTTTGATTTGACTGTAATTTCATTTCTGTCAAAGGGCCACTCCATGAATTCAGTAAGGTCTAACTTATATTGCAGTTAGCTTTACTATTTGGGGATTTGTTGATTTATACGTTACTATGAGGTTAATTAGTAACAGAATGAGGGAGTATGCAATCACACCCTAAAATGTAATATAGTCAAATGAGGCGCATTAGATAATGTCAATACATAAATGGAAGGGTAATCATATGTTGGACGAATCAGAGCCTACATACAAAGGTAACTCTCTCAGTGCAAATAAAACCAATTACAGTACATCAATGTGAACCCATTCCTTTCTACAAACAGTCAGTAGTCAATCACAGGTAAATTTCATCATATACAGTAATGTGTAAATGTCTTAGGCAGGTGTGAAAAAATGCTGTAAAGTAAGAATGCTTTAAAAATATACACATTAATAGTTAATTTTTTATCAATTAAAACGATAGTGAGTGAGCAGAAGAAAAAATTAAATCAAATCAATATTTGGTGTGACCACTCTTTGCCTTCAAAACAGCATCAATTCTTCTAGGTACACTTGCACAAAGTCAGTATTTAGACTAAGCAGGTCAACAAGACACAAGGTAGTTATACTGCATCAGCAAGGTTTCTCCTAGGCAGAAACTTCAAGGCATGCAGGAGTTTCCAGATGGTGCTGTCCAATATCTTTTGAACAAGCACAAAGAAACGGGCAACACTGAGGACCATAGAGGCAGTGACTGGCCAAGGAAACTTAGTGCAGTAGATGAAAGACATATCATGCTTACTTCCCTTCACAATCGGAAGATGTCCAGCAATGCCATCAGCTCAGAATAGCAGAAAACAGTGGGATCCTGGTACAGCCATCTACTCTCTGGAGAAGTCTGGTCAGAAGTGGTCTTCATGGAAGACTGCGGCCAAAAAACCATACCTCTGATGTGGAAACAAGGCCAAGCGGCTCAATTATGCATGAAAATACAGCAACTGGGGTGCAAAAAAATGGCAGCAGGTGCTCTGGACTGATGAGTCCAAATTTTAAATATTAGGCTGTAGCAGAAGGCAGTTTGTTCACCAAAGTGCTGGAGAGTGGTACAATAATGAATGTCTGCAGGCAACAGTGAAGTATAGTGGAGGTTCTTTGCAAGTTTGGGGCTGCAATTCTGCAATTGGAGTTGGGGAGTTGATCAGAATTAATGGTTTCCTTTATGCAGAGAAGTACTATCAGATACTTATCCATCATGCAGTACCATCAGGGAGGCATCTGATTGGCCCCAAATGTATTCTGTAGCATGACAACGACCCCAAACATAGAGCCAAAGTAATTAAGAGCTATCTTCAGCATAAAGAAGAACAAGGAGTCCTGGAAGTGATGGTATAGCCCCGACAGAGCCCTGATCTCAACATCATCAAGTCTGTCTGGAATTACATGAAGAGAGAGAAGCAACTGAGGCTGCCTAAATCCATAGAACTGTGCTTAGTTCTCCAAGATGTTTGGAATAACCTACCTTCCTTAACAAACTGTGTGCAAGTGCATCTAGAAGAGCTGATGCTGTTTTGAAGGCAAAGGGTGGTCACACCAAATATTGTTTTGATTTACATTTTTCTCTATCTCTTTTCACTATCATGTTAATTGATAAAAATAAACTATAACGTCTATTTTTTTAAATCATTCTTACTTTACAGCATTTTTTCACACCTGCCCAAAACATTTGCACAGTACTGTTTATCAAGCAAATAATGTCGTTTCATGTAGAAATTAAATATCTATATTCTAAACAGTTAATAAAATATTTATAAAAAAAAGCACAATAAGTGAAATGGATATCTAAAGAAAGAAACCTCAAACTACAATGTGAAGGGCGAGGGTTTGTAATAAACAGACCCTAATACAAAGTGCAAAAAAAAATTACGTAAAAAAACAGGGTAGATAAAGGGGTTTGGTCATGTTTACCCTATTGATCCCAAAGCATATTGTCTTTGTTATGCTACTATGTGGTTAACCGACAAGAGCTGTACTAGAAGCATCAGCACTCAGTGGATTTTATAGTAAATATATTATACCAGTAAACAGCCTGTCAGCTGAAATGACTGGTGGAGGCAGTGGGAGAAAGCATGACCTACTGTCTAAAATAAGATACTGCACTCTATCCAATCGTACTGCACAAATCACCTCACAACATTGTGGACATCCTAAACTGACAGCATGCTACATATCCTGATTTAGTTGGGGACTATATCCCTTCACCCATCAGACCTAGTCTTTCTTTAGGTAGACTAATCAACTGCTCCTCTGTTTTCCCACTCTTTCCAGATCCCTCTTTTTCGCCACTATTTCCACATACCTTTTTTTTTGTTTTTCTCTCTGTCCTTGTCCCAATTTTTAAGGCACATTTATCAACAATCTATTGCATTACATTTGTCACTGTGATGCTTTATTTGGGAAGTACCTTGGTATTTTGCAGGAAAATAATAGGACCTACAGGCCCATGGCTAGACAAGGTCAGTCTGTCTCTGGAAGTCCATCTGCAGACTGATTTCTCTCTCGGGTGCAAAGAATAACCCCATGATTTACAGGGAATCATTAGAATTACTGGTACCTCTGAGGAATTTCTTTCTCACTCGTAGCAACTGCAGATATATTTATAACCGCTGCCTTTACTTTGATAAGTATCCCTATAGGAAGCAAACTATTTTGAAGGCTCAGTGCTTTTGCAGTAGTGTTTATACTGATAAATGTGGCCCTTTTCTTTTCTCCATCTCCACCAATGTCTCCTGCCTGCCCTTTGCCAACATTGTATTTGCTGTGACTGTCCCTCTCACTCTCTGCCCCATCATTATGATAGCATCTCAAAGTACCTACAAGGATACTTCAAACAATGGAAGGTGTTCAGAGAAACCAGATTATGCCACAAAGTGCATTAGATAAATAATAGTAATATTTAGTATTTTAGCCCCCCACACACTGCTTATGGCATACCCTCACTCCATCTTCGTTCTTTTACTCAAATCTCTACCCTTCATCCTTTTATCCTTCCCTTACCACCTGCTTGCTACTCCTTCACCTTCCTCTATCCACTCAATCACTAGTCTCACTACTCTCCTCTCATCACCTTCCTCTTACTCCCCCAGCCATCTTCCTCTCTCTACATCATCCACGTCCATTATTCTATTTCTATCCACCACTACACTCCTTTCTCCTCTCAAACTCTCTACCTTCAAATCTTGATCCTTTGTATTTGACCATATTGCTTTTTACTTATCCTTAATTGCTACCTGCTACCCAGTTATCCCATTGCTATCTCCTAAAATACATCCACTTATCCCCTGCTTATCTCCTTACCCACTTCTTCCATTTCTCCCTATTATACCTTAGCTTTTTACCTTCCTTACTTCTTGCAACCCTTACCCCTGCTTCACAATCATACCCTCATCCATATTTTTCTTTTCCAGTTTGTAAACAGCAATACATAAGTTCTAATATGATCCATATAAAACCCTGAATTGCATAGCAAACCTGTACATATTTGGTATTCCCATAGTTTGTACAAGAGTAGAAAATGTGGAAAAAGGGATTACTGTTTGATTTGGAGTAAATCTGTGGTGGAATGTGAAGGTGGGTGAAAGGAGATTCTTGGAAACTCCAGGGTTCTGTGAAGTAGTACAAGGGGTTCCATAGATCTAATTTTAGTAATCGTGGACAGAGGAACTAAGTTAGCATGGCAGACTGTGTGTGTATAGGTCTATGGTTGTCAAGGGAAATAGTTAAAAATTTCAAATTGTGCAGTTTTGTCTATATCTATCTTTCAATCCTTAAAGGAGAAAGTACACATAAACATAATCAAATATTGTAGAATATATTCTAATAATATAATATCACACTTAAAGAGGCAGAAGTGCAACTGAGCACTAGTATAATGGTAATGTCAATGTCATTCCAGGTCCCAGTCTCAGTAGTCCTCCCTGATACAATTGTTACAGGAGCTCCAAGATCAGATTGTTACCGCTATCAGTCAAGATATGGCTGGTCTCCTTCCTGGAGCACTACAGAACCCCAGAGGTACACAAGATGATCTTAGCATTGTATCTAGGAGAACTATTGGGACCCAGGAGGACAATGGAATTGGTACCATAGTAATGCTCAGTTCTGTTGTGTAGGTGTGCTTTTATTTGTGTTTCATCTATATTAAATGGATAGTAACGCACACACACACACACACATATATATATATATATATAATCTATAGTAGGGTTACTCTCACTGAAATGTTACAGTAGCGCTTTTGCTACACCATCCTATGGAGGTTTATGGTTAACTGACCAGAGCTGTCCATAGGATGGTGTAGAGCAGGGGTTCTCAACCCATGCCCTCAGTGGCCACTAACAGGCCAGGAATTTCCCTGCTAGAATACAAGTGTGTTGTTCAGAGGCTCCTTCACATTGATTAACTCACCTGTGCTTTCACAAGGAAATCCTCAAATCCTGGCCTGTTAGTGGCCACTGAGGGCGCGGGTTGAGAACCACTGGTGTAGAGACAGTGCCACTGTAAAATGTCAGGCCATTGAAATATTGCAACTAAAAAAATTAAAGTTTGAGATGCAGTATCTTTTGAATAAAACACTTCCCAGCAAGAGTACCCTTGTTTTACATATCAAGTATTTTTATTCCTTTAAAATATATTCTACTATACGTGGTAGTGTTCTTTGCAGTACCTTTTTTCATTCCTGATCTAGCTTTAGGATACTGAAACTGTCCATTTGTGAGAGCTGCCTTATAATTTAGTCTTAAAGGGAAAGTGATGGCTACACAGCTTTTAGTCTCATTAAATATATCTATTTAAACTGCCTATGACTTCTGATTTTTGTTATACAAACAGGTTAATGGTTTTGGAGAGATTTGCTTTAGTATGTGTGGAACCTAATCTCGGCAGAGTTTTGTTCCCTAACTGGGTCAGATAAAGCTTCATAATTAATTACTTACATGTCCAGAAAATCACATCTCTCCACCTTCTTAAGCTGCTAGAGCCTATCGATTCCATCAGAGGACTGGAATAAATTAATGTCAAATAATTGTAAAGCAGAACTTTCACATTGTATAAAGTCCCCTCCAACAATTAAACATATAGCAACTAGCTTCATAATAGTTCTATTAGATCTCAAAAGTACCTGATTCTAAAGTAACCCTTACTCTTCGGAGACTGACGGCCGGGTTAGTACCATCTGCGTGCCTGAGCTGTGAATCCCTTCTGGTTACCTTAAGGTAACATGCAATGCCTCCTAGAGGAGACCAGGACGGACAGCGCAGGTGAGCAGACAAAATGTCTGTGCTGATGCCTGGCTTCCGGTCTCTGAAGATTAAGGGTTACTTTAGAATCGGGTACTTTTGAGATCTAATAGAAATATTATGAAGCTAATCCTCATTTGTTTGATTATTAGAGGACACTTTATACAGTGTGAAAGTTTCGCTTTAAGATGGAAGCTCCCACTGAGGGGATGACTTGGAAAGGTTATAAGTTCTCTTTAAAGTACCAGTACCACCATAATTCAAATACATTTGCTATTGAAACTAAGTTAACACAAATGGATGCAAAAGAGGTCTTTGCGAAGCAATGTACTAATCAGTTGAAGCCCTCTCCAGGATCAAAGGCATAGGGTCTCTACGGGCAAACAAATCAAAAAATACTATATACCATTAAAAAACAATCCAGATGCAGAAAGTGGTGGAAAGGCTGCAGTTTATTAACCACTTAATGACCACCCGCGCACTTCGTGACCAGCAGTTAACCCCTTCACATCCAGTGACGTGCCAGGACTGTCATGGCTGTCCGGCACTTAAGGACCACTGATGGTCCTGGCATGTCACATACTTTATACTCACAGCATTCCTGCCGGAGCGCGGTGAGTAATAGCGGGGACTGAAGTTGATCACTCCAAGACCGGTGCGATCTCTTTCAGTCCCCCGTTCGGAGTGCCGGCACACATGATCAGTCACGTGGGACGGCACATCAAACTTTCCTATGTGGTCCTTAAAGGACCACACACCCCGGGACCACTGGTCCTTAAGGGGTTAAGGACCGTGGAGCATTTTTTTTTTTTTTTGCGCATTTGATTCAGACACAGTGTGTAGGTGGACACAGGATGGACAGTGTGAAGGTGGACACAGTGTGTAGGTGGGCAGGGTGTGGAGGTGGACACAGGGTGAGAAGCATGTGGAGGTGGACAGAGGGTGTGGAGGTGGACAGAGGGTGTGGAGGTGGACAGAGGGTATGGAGGTGGACAGAGGGTGGACACGGTGTGGAGGTGGACACAGGGTGAGAAGCATGTGGAGGTGCACAGAGGGTGGACAGAGGGTGTGGAGGTGGACACAGGGTGGACAGAGGGTGTGGAGGTGGACACGGTGTGGAGGTGGACACAGGGTGGACACAGGGTGTGGAGGTGGACACAGCTGGACAGGACACAGGGTGTGGAGGTGGACACAGGATTGGCAGGGTGTGGAGGTGGACACAGGGTGTGGAGATGGACACAGGTGGGCAGCACAGGATGGGCAGGGTGTGGAGGTGGACACAGGGTGGGCAGGGTGTGGAGGTGACACAGGATGGGCAGGGTGTGGAGGTGGACACAGCTGGGCAGGGTGTGGAGGTGGACACAGCTGGGCAGCACAGTGTGGGCAGGGTGTGGAGGTGGACACAGGATGGGCAGGTTGTGGAGGTGGACACAGGGTGTGGAGATGGACAAAAGGTGGGCAGGGTGTGGAGATGGACACAGCTGGACAGGACACAGGGTGTGGAGATGGACACAGGGTGTGGAGATGGACCATCTCCCGATGGTTGACCTAATGGCTTCTTGACCCACAAGTTTCTGCAGTTCTGTGCCTAGTCCTGGGATCCACTACCGCTTATGGTAGAGGCAACATTCACTCCTTTAAACGTTTCTTTGGAGTTTGTGTTTTCTCCTGTTCCCTGGATTCCCAGAGTTGTGGAAGATCAGAATGGAACACGCTCACTTCATTACGATTGCTCCATTCTGGCCCTGTTTTCTGGATCTCCTTAATCTATCCATGGCAGAGCCATTTCGGCTTAGTCTGTGTTCGGACCACCTGTCGCAGGGTGTACTATATCATCCACAGGTGGAGAAGTTTACTTTGACTGTGTGGCTTTTGAGGCCAGTATTTTGAGAAAAAAAGAGAGGTTTTTCTGAATTTGTCATCATTACTATGTGACAGGCCTGGAATCCAGTCTCTTCAAAGGCATATCACAGGGAGTGGTCCCTGTTCTACAAGTGGTATGAGGATTGGGTGGGAGCCACTTGTCCTGTCCCTTCTTCAAGTTCACCTTCAGAAAAGGCTTGGTCTTCATTTGATTAAACTCAGATTTTTGCCTTTATATCCTTTTCCAGTGATGTATTGTCTCATTGCCTGATCTGAAAACTTTTGTCCAAGGGAGTGGCCCATGCCTACCTGGTCTTTCGGGATCCCACTCCTTAGTGGAATTTAAATCTGATTCTGGGAGTGCTTCAGAAGGCTGATTTTGTCTTCGGTCCCCAGTGTCTTCTAACTTTCTCTTGGCATTCGTCTTGATTCATCAGTTTGTTGAACTGCATGCTTTTTGCCTTTTAAACCTACCTTCTTGGCCTTTCATCCTGACAGGGTGGTTCTGTGAATTCCCATAGGGTTTCTCTCTCAGACAAGGAATTTGGTCTTCTTTCTCTCCGTCCAGCTCTGTCTAATGGACCGGAATAGGTGGTAATTAGATGCTTGAAGTACTATATCCATCATATTTAGACATTTTGCTTTTTGACATTTGAGGGCCTGCATGTGGACCAGTTTACAGTGGCTTCTTGGATCAAAGAGACCACTAACCAGGCATGTATTCTTTGGAAGATGCCAGTACCCTTTTGGGCTACATCACATTCATTCAGGTCAGTGGGCGCTCCTTGGGCCTACAAGAATTTGACTTCTGCTGAGCAGCTGTATAAGGTGGAGACATGGTCATTGCTTCATATGTTTGACAAACACTACTGTGTGAATGTGTTGACTTCATCTGAAGCTAGCTTTGGACGGGAGGTCCTACAGTCTGTTTTGTATGTGTAGGTGTCCTTCCTGATTCCTGTCGAACAAGTTTGTTGTGCCAGTTCCCTTTTGGATCTGTGTTTTGAGGGATTTTTATATTTCCCACCCTAGAATCTTGGTTGCTGTAAACCACATTGTATGAACGAGAAAAGGGGATTTTGGAGTACTTATCGATAAATCCTTTTCTCTTAGTCCATGTGGAACAAAGGAAACATTGGGTAAATTTCCCTCCATAGGAGGAGAGGGGCACTTGTAAAAAGAGCTCTTCAAGGCAGAAACTCCCAACCTGCACCACTTCACCCCCACCCAGACAAGCTCAGTTTGACATATAGCAAATCAGAGAAAAATACAGAAAAAGGAAAAGGTGCAAGACATGGAATCTCCTGAATGTAGAACCCAAGAGGACCCTCTGGCTCCAACCCATATTTTTTCTCCAGGTGAGAGTCCTGTGCACCATATGGACTAAGAGGAAAGGATTTAAATCGGTAAATACATAAAAATCTCCTTTTCTCTTTCGTGCAATATGGAATGCAGATGTCATGAGAGGATTTCAGAAGACAAGGACATTGCTGCTTAGTTTTAACTAATTTTTTATTTTACTTTACATATGGGGCTGTCACAAATCTGCACCCTCCTAATGCAGGGTTACTATTACTGGCTTCCCCTGGAGGATTGCCCAGAGTACAGGTGCTGATGTGGGCCCTTTCCAGCCCTTTACAGAGAATCTTGCAACCCGTGTTTTCACTCCCAGCAGGGCACCTCTGAGAATCTATTTCTTCACAATGGTAACCTGAAGACAGAAGATTGGTGAGTAACCATTTGAGTGCCTTGGTCCACTTTGTCCCCAGTTGTGCCCCTCTATACAGGGGTTGTCTCTGAGCCTTTGGGCTCTTGCACTCATGTTGGGTTTTACTATTTCTGTTTTTTCCCTGTGTTGTGGAGTATGGATGGCTGCTTAGTTTCCTTGGTTTCTTTGTGTTAGGGGCTTTTCCTGGGCCTTTCCCTTTAGGGTAGTGTCTTTTTATTACCCCCTCATGTCCTTTGTGGTCTTTGGGTGTTTTTGGGTCACTTTTTAAAAATTTCAGTTATTTGGGTACAGGGCACCTTTAAGATGCGCTTCCTGTGCCCCAGCCATCTTTACTCCATTGACTACTATGAGAAAACTTCTCTGGGGCATATCTCTGCCCCATACAGTGTCATACAGTGTTCAGAGTGGACTCATTCTTCTTGCCCTTTCATCAGGTTCACATCCTGAGTGTCTTGGGGGTCTGCTGGCAACAGCTACAGAGAACCTACATTACCCAGAATGCCTGCTGTTTCCCGGGCTGATTGGCTGCCTAGTTTGCAGCCACTATTTTACTTCTCTCTTGCTTGTCCTACGCAGAGACTGCCTCTCCTTGCTCTCCTTCACCAGATTAACCCTTTGCCTAAGAAGCTTGACTCTATCCTCTGGTCTATTTTGAGGCCGATTTTTTTTTTTTTTTTTTCCTCTGCCTGGGTTAACAGAGCTGTTGCAGTCTGGGGTGAACAAATTAGGGATGCTGTCTGTGCGGGTGCCCCCAAGGAGGATCTTTAGGCTGTCCCTAGCCAACATGTTAGAGGCTAATATATATGTTTATGATGCCTTGTTTGAGGCAGTCAGATTGTTGGCCAAGGCCTCAACCTTTTCTGTTGCTGTGCAATGCACTTTTTGGCTTAAGATTTGGTCTGAGGACCAATCTTCCAAGTCGCTGGTTTCCTTGCCCTTTCAGGGCAAATCTCACTTTGGTCCTGAGTTAAAGCAGATCATCAGTGATTCTACAGGGGGCAAGAGCACCCTGTTACCTCAGATGTCCTCCAAGTGCCATGGCAAGGAAACTGCATCTTTTTCTTCCTGCCAAACGGAGGCGCAAACAACGCAATCCTCGCAGGCCTTTACTCCGCTTCCCCGCCAAGCCCAAACAGCAGTGGCAGTCCAAACCAGCTGCTGCAAGGCCCAAGTCTGGCTAGCCAGCTTCTGCATGACTCACTGAATCCTGGTCCGCTGGCCCCTGTTGGCGGACGTCTTTGCCAATTCCACAGCGAGTGGGCAGACTCTACTGCAGACCTGTGGGTTTTGAGGTAATTTCAGAAGGGTACAGAATAGGGTTAGAGTCCCTTCCTCCTTTCAGTTTTTTCCAGTCCAGGATCGCCACAGGCCAGGAAAAGCTGCTGATGTTCAGGGAAGCAGTTCAGTCTCTCCTGGACAAGATAGTTCTAGTTTCAGTACCTCCTTATGAGAGAGGTTCAGGTTTCTATTCAAACCGGTTTGTGGTTTCAAAGAAGGACGGCGGCTGCCGTCCCATTCTGGACCTCAAGCAACTCAGTTGATGGGTCATCTGCTGAGAGTCCAACTGGACAACGTCACGATCATGGCTTACATCAACCAGCAAGGGGGAACTCGAAACTCCTCCGCCTGTTCGAGGTAAAGTACATCCTGGGTTGGGCAGAAGCCCATGTTTCGGCCATCTCCGCCTTTTACATTCCAGGGTTAGAAAACGTCCTGGCAGACTTCCTAAGTCGCCAAGATGTGGATCCAGTTGAGTGGGAACTCCATCCGGAAGTGTGTGCAAAAGTGGGGTCTAACTCCGATAGACCTAATGGCCACAAGGAACAACAGGAAGGTTCCAGTGTTTTGCTTCCATCGGGGAATCCCCTGGCCTTTGCCACAGACTTGATGGCGACTGTGTGACACTTTCACTTTGCTTACATCTTCCCTCCAATTCCTCTCATTCCCAAGGTACTCGGGAAAATAAAGATGGACAGTCCACTGGTAATTCTGGTTGCTCCTTATTAGATTTATATATTTATCTTGGGATATAGATGCAATTTACTAGTATAGAATACCGCAGGTCTTCCTAAATATGAATTAGACCAAGAGGTTGTGGTCAGTTTCCACTGCCACCCACACCAGACATCCTCCTTCAGGGCTAACTCTGGAAGGCGGAGGTGGAGAAGCTGGCTTTGACAGCATGGCTGTTGAAGCCACCATCCTGAGGAGAAGGGGTTTCTTCCTCCGGAAGCCTGTCTCTTCTAAAGCCTATCACAAGGTTTGGTCCATTTTTCATACTTGGAGTGTAGACCAAGAGTTTGACTTCCCTGTGGTTCTGTCCATTTTTCAGGATGGTGTGACCAAAGGACTCAATCTGATTTCCTTGAAGATTCAGACTTCTGCTGTGTCTCTGTTTTTCCAGAGGCATATTGCTATTCCGCCAGATGTCAAGGTGTTCTTTAAAGGGGTAGCCCATGCTTTCCCTGCCTATAAGGTTCCCACACCCCAGTGGGACCTTAACTTGGTTTTGGGAGTTTTTCAGAGGCCTACCTTTGAATCCCTTGCTACCATTCCTTTGCATCTCTTAATGTGGAAGATGTCGTCTTTTTTTTTTTCTGCCTGTTGTCTCTGTCCGCAGAGTTGCTTAATTGCAGGCTTTGTCCTGCAAGCTGCCTTTCCTGTTTTTTCACAAGGACAAGGCTGTTCTTCGAACCTCCCAGGAATTCCTTCCTAAAGTGGTTTCTGAGTTCAACATCAATCAGGAGATTGTTTGCCTTCATTTTGTCCTGACCCTAAGTCTGACAAATAGCTGGATCTCCACTTTTTGGATGTGGTGCACTGTCTCAAGTTCTATGTGCACCATACAGAGTCTTTATGTAAGACTGATGCCTTGTATACAATCCCTAAGGGTCCTAGGGCAGATCAGGCTGCTCCCAATGTCACCATTGCCTCTTGGATCAAGTCTACCATTTGTAGGGCATACAAATTAAGGAAGGAACCTATTCCCTTATTTTCTAGTATCTGTGGACACTTTGTTCAGTTTGGGCTGTTCCTAGTTCTGGATAGTCCTAGGGAACTCTGGTATCATGGGGACCACGAGGCTGTTAATATTTAGCCCTTCTGCACCACATCGCCCACAGAGATATAGGAGAAAAAAGCAAACCTGCATTTGGGACACAGTTCGAAGGCTATCAGAAGTGGGGACCTCTTACATGTACAATGCCCAAGATGGGCCAAATGTGAGTGCACTGATTGTATTTTGTTTTTATGAATGTATATTAAAATTACTACATTTAGTTTGGACTTTACTTTCTCCTGTGTTTTTGTCTAGCTTTGTGCTTCTTCCTACTATAGATTGCGATATATATGGAGGTGCATTATTTTTACTACAGGTTAGCTGGGGCTATAACTGTCTACTCTAACCTTAAGCTTGGCCTATTATGTGCATGCAGTGCACGAACAGTCAGAAATTATCACCCCCTGTAGCCTGTATCATTTCATGGCCATGCTGTTTTAGGATGAAAATGCTGTGGCTACTTGCCTTTTGACAGAGACATAATATACTGGAGGAGTTCCAGAAATGTACTCAGGTTTATACTGAAAATATAACACTTTTACTTTGTCATCCAATACAGGTTACTGGTAACTTTGGGTAGGCGATAAGCCTCTTTAAGTAGGCAGGAACAATTCTGAGAAGTGAATGCTTGGTGGAGCCTACCTCTTCTCCTTAGCTAGCAGCTAGCCATTTCCCATCCAGTAAGATTTGTTTCTTGGTGAAAACACAAAGCAAAAGAACAGTTCTGCTATAGTTTTAGCATTTATGTTTTGGGCGCGCTTATACCGCATAGATGTCATTGCTCCATTCACTTCTGTGGGAAGTTACAGTTTGGGACGTATCTCTGCAACCGCTCCACGTATTGAGGTCAGAGATAGCTCATGTTGTTGGTGTGCCCTTGCTCTGTTATCCGGTCAATGTTCTGGGCATGTTGGGGGGCTCAAGGGGCTTCGGGCACTGTTGGGGTACTTTTTTTGAGAAACTACAATTCCCATGAGCGCTTTCTTCACGAGCTCGTTTCTGATTGGCTCCCGCCGTGGCAGCCATTTTGTGCCTTCTCTGAATGAGTATCCTACACAGGGCTTGGACTCCTCTTCTCTCCTCGGCAGATTAACCCTTTGCCTGCCAGATAAGTCTATTTTAGCGTTTCTGGGGTGAATAGTTTATCATACACACTGTTTTTTTGTGGGTGTTTCTGATAATTTGACTCTGTGAGAATGTCTGTTCCATTAGACCTTGGGGCTAGACCTCAGACTAAGGGCACTGGGGGTCTGTGTCCCTCATTGCTCCTAATGTCACGCAGGGTTACCTAGAGAATACTCAGCCCAGCATGCTCTGCTGCCCCCGAGTCCCCTGCAGGGACCTCCAGCCATGCACTAGAGCCAGTTTGGATGGAACAGTTTAATGTTACTACCAGGGACCTCAGGTCTACCTTACAACTCCTTCCATCCACTTTGCAGGGGGTCTTCCACTCGTGGCAGGCCCCCACCCCTATCAGGCCTTCCCTGCCTAAACCGCCGGGTGTACCTGATGTGTCTGATTCCTCTGAGGAGGAATTATTGGCGGATTCTGCTGTCCCTTCCTCTCAGTTTTCTTGGGGACCTGTTTGAGGCTGATCCTGTTCCCTTAGCTGAGGGCCTGATCAGGGCTGTGTTGAACACCTTGAACATTCCCTTGGTACAGGAGGTTTCCTCTGACACCTGATGTGTTTCAGGAGCCTGTGCGAACCCATACTTGTTTTCCACCTAAACCCACTCTTGACCGCTTGGTGTCTGAGGAGTGGAAGTTTCCAGACAGAAAACCTTCTGTCTCTTGGAAATTTGCTAAGCTTTATCTGTTCTCTGAAGCGGCCCTAGCTCAGTGGGTTCAACCTCCAAAGGTGGATGCCCCTGTCTCCAGGCTGTCTAAGTCCACTGCCTTGCCTGTGGCTGATGCATCTGCTCTCTCAAGGCCATTTTTACGATGACTGGTTCTGCCCTTCACCCCGCATTTGCTGCGGTGTGGGTGAATAGGACCGTGGCTGTTTGGACTGAACAGCTGTCACGGTTTGTACGACTCTCAGACACAAAGTTAGGTAAAAACACAACTTTATTGAAAATAATTTAAAATGATCCCTTAGGATTCCAACATGACCTACAACATACAATAACATAGAGATACAGATACAGGCTCTACCGGTCTTGCCAATATACCAGGCAAGACAGCCAATAAATCTAATCCAATAGGCTCTACCGGCCTTGCCAATACCGGGTAAGGCAACCTGCAGATGTAATAGGTACCAGGTTCTACCGGCCTTACCAATACCGGGCAAGGCAGCCCAAGAAGCTAGCGAGGCTCTACCGGTCTTGCCAATACACCGGCGCAAGACAGCCGTTGATCTAATACTGTAGGCTCTACCGTCCTTGCCAATACCAGGTAAGGCAACCCGCAGATGGAATATATACCAGGTTCTACCGGCCTTACCAATACCGGGCAAGGCAGCCCAAACACTCTTACAAAGGCTCTACCGGCCTTGCCAATACCGGGTAAGGCAACCTGCAGATGGAACATGTACCAGGTTCTACCGGCCTTACCAATACCAGGCAAGGCAGCCCAAAGGAACTCACTCTAGGAACGCCCAACAGAGAGTACGTTATAAATGCTCATGAAGCAAACCAGCGTCTGCACGCTGGGACCAACAGCAACATGTATAGCCGCAAGGCTTTGGAGCAACCAGCGTCCACACGCTGAAACCAACAGTATTGTATATAGCCGCAAGGCTTTGGAGCAAACCAACGACCGCACGCTGGAACCAACAGTAATGTGTACAGCCACAAGGCTTAGGAGCAAACCAGAGTCCGCACGCTGGAACCAACAATAATGTATATAGCCGCAAGGCTTTGGAGCAAACCAGGGACCGCACGCTGGAACCAACAGTAATGTGTACAGCCGCAAGGCTTAGGAGCAAACCAGCGTCCTCACGCTGGAGCCGACAGTAATGGGTACAGCCGCAAGGCTTAGGAGCAACCAGCGTCCACACGCTGGAACCAACAATAACGTGAAGCCGCAAGGCTTTGGAGCAAACCAGCGTCCGCACGCTGGAACCAACAGTAATGAGTATAGCTGCAAGGCTTAGGAGCAACCAGCGTCCGCACGCTGGAACCAACAGTAATGTGTAGCCGCAAGGCTTTGGAGCAAACCAGCGTCCGCACGCTGGAACCAACAGTAATGTGTAGCCGCAAGGCTTTAGAGCAACCCAGCGTCTGCACGCCGGGACCAACAGTAATGTGTACAGCCGCAAGGCTTAGGAGCAACAAGCGTCCGCACGCTGGAACCAACAGTACTGTGTAGTCGCAAGCTTTGGAGTAAACCAGCGTCCACACGCTGGGACCAACAGTAATGTGTACAGCCGTGAGGCTTAGGAGCAAACCAGCTACCGCGCTGGAACTAAAAATGTTGCCAAGGCAACCAGGCGTCAGGGATACATCTGGCTGGACAAGGGACGATAGGAACTCGCAGGAAACCAAGCGACCAGGAAGGCTCCGTGAAGATGATCGGCAGGAAGCATCAACCTCTCAGAACTAGACCGGAACACTCTGGAACAACTCTGCAGACAGGAGATTCAGGAACAAGATGCATTCTGGAACTCAGGAACACAGCTACAGGTACTGACGAATACTGGAACATGGTGAAGGCTAAAGTGGTCAGAGACACCACGAAAGGGCAACCATAGGATGCCCAAACCAGGTTTAAATAGGCAGATTGAGGAGGGATAAAGGCAGACAACCAATAAGAGCCCCCTAATGGTGACTGACAGGGAATTGCAACAATCATGGGCACCGTGATAACAGCTCACCTTAACTGTCCGTCAGGGAGCTCCTACAGCTGAGATGTTGGCGAGAAGCCGCAACATCTCTGAGGCCCAGCATTATGTTTCTGCTGCCCTGTTTGACGCCGTTCCTTTGGTCACCAGGGCATCCACCATGTCTGTGGTAGCCAGGCTTAAGATACGGTCTGCTGACACTGCTTCCAAGAGGGCTCTCCTGTCTTTGCCCTTTCAGGGCACCTCCCTGTTTGGGCCTGATCTCAAGGATCTGATCAGTGAGGCCACTGGGGGGAAGAGTTCTCACCTGCCAGTGGTCCATAGGAAGAAAACGCCTGTCAAGCAGAATCGTTTTTTTCATCCCTTCCAGGCTGAATCACATCTGGCAACTCAGGCAGTGCCTCAGGCTCCGCAAACCTCCTCCAAGCCTAAAAAGCAATGGAGGCCCAAGACCTCCTCTAAGCCCAAGGCTTCCAAACCTTCTTCTGCATGACTCTATGAATCCGGGTCCCCACCCACAGGTGGGTGGCCGCTTGCGCCACTACCTCTCGACTTGGGAGGCCTCTGTGGTGGACCCTTGGGTTTTGCAGATGGTGGCTGTGGGTACAGGGTTTCCTTCACCTCTTTCCTTCCCTCCCGGACTCTCTATTCTCGCTGGCCTCTGGGTGTAGAAAAGCGCCGCCTTTTCAAGGGAGCCATTCAGGCCCTTCTGGACAAGGCGGTCTTGGAACCAGTTCCTTCTCAGGAACAGGGGTTGGGGTTCTACTCCCAACCTCTTTGTGGTTTCCAAGAAAGACGGAGGCTGTCATCCCATTTTGGATTTGAAGGATCTCAAATCCTTTGTGGTCAGGTCTCCGTATCACCAGGAGTCACTACGCACGGTGATCGCTGTCATGTCCCATGGGGAATTTCTGGCTTCTCTGGATCTTTAGGATGCATACTTGCACATCTCCATTCATCCAGAGAGCTGGCAATATCTCCACTCTGCCTGCGACCAAGGGCATTTCCTGTTTTCTGCCCTCCCCTTTGGCCTGACCACGGCTCCTCAAGTCTTTAACAGAGTCCTGAGAGCCTTGATTTCAGTCCTCCATCAGGACAACCTCCTCCTGATTCTCAATAACTCTTTCATCAGCAGGTTCAGGAATGCATTCATGCTCTGTCCCGTCATGGGTGGATCATCAATCTGGACAAGTCGGACCTTGTTCCTTCACAGAGGATGTTTTTTTGGGCATACTCTTCAACACTCGGAGAGGGATGGTGTTTCTCACGGATGAAGTGGCTCACCAGATGGCACTAACGGTCCATGCTGTCCTGAATCAGGATCCGGTTCCAGCCAAGAAGTTGTCATCCCTAGTGGGGAAGTTCATTTCCACCATAGAAGCAGTTCCGTTTGCAATGGTTCATACCAGGGAACTTCAGAGGTTTCTCATCCTGGCATTCAAGGGTCAACCGGATCTCCTGGAAAGGTCCCTATCTCTTCCCCTTCATGTGGAGCTCAGCCTCTCATGGTGGCTCAACTTGGACAGGGAAGCCCTTCTTGGTGCCATTCTGGACAACCGTGATGACGGATGCCAGCCTCTCCTGATGGGGAGTGGTCCTGGGGCACTTGAATGCTCAGGGCCGGTGGTCCCAGATGGAATCTCTCCTTCCCATCAACGTCTTGGTACTTCGGTCGATATTTCATGCCCTGCGACACTGGACGCTCCAACTAGAGGATTGCCCGGTTAGGGTCCAGTCAGACAATGCCACAGTGGTAGCCTACATCAACAAGCAAGGCGGCACAAGAAGTCTTGCAACTTGGTTAGAGGTCAAGGCCATTTTGTCCTGGGCAGAGGAGCATGTCCCTGCCATTTCCGCAGTTCATATTCCTAAAGTAGACAACGTTCTGGCAGACTTCCCCTCCCATCCGGATCTTCTTCTACAGGGTTACCTGTGGAAGGAGGATGTTCATTGTCTGGCTTTGATGGCATGAATGTTGAATCCTCAATTTTGAAAGAGTTTTTCTTCTGGTGTGGTGGCTTCTATGCTTAGTGCACGTAACCCTGTTTCCTCTAAGGCCTACCATTAGGTTTGGTCTACCTTTCTCTCTTGGTGTGCTGATAGTGACCTGTCTCAGGATTTTGATCTTCCTACTGTCCTTTCCTTCCTCCAGAACGGTGTGGATAAGGGTCTCAGTTTGAGTTCTCTTAAGGTTCAAACTTCTGCTCTCTCTGTTTTCTTTCAGAGCCGCATTGCTATTCTTTCTGATGTCAAGGTTTTCTAACAGGGTGTTGCTCATTCTCATCCTGTGTTTAAGGCTCCTGCTCCTTAGTGGGACCTTAACTTTGTTTTGGGCGTCCTTCAGGGCCCCCCTTTGAGTCCGTGGCCACTATTCCTCTATGTCTGCTGATGTGGAAGATGTCTTTTCTCCTGGCGATCGTCTCTGTTCGCAGTGTTGTGGAGATTCATGCCCTGTCTTGTAGGCCTCCTTTTTTGGTGTTTCACAAGGAAAAGGCAGTGCTTCGCACTTCACGAGAGTTTCTCCCGAAGATGGTGTCTGAGTTCCACATTAATCAGGAGATTGTGGTTCCTACTTTCTGCCGTAACCCTACTTCTGACAAGGAGAAGGATCTTCACTTGTTGGATGTTGTGCATTGTTTTAAGTTCTATATGCATCGCACTGAGCCCTATCAGTCTGACGCTGTTTTTTGGCATTTCTGGGCAGGGAAGCCTGCTTCCAAGGTGACCATTGCCTCTTTGTTCAAGCCCACTGTTCGTAGGGCTTAGGAAGAATCCCGTCCCCTTTCAGGTAACGGCTCATTCTACAAGGTCTTTTGGGGCATCTAGGGCCTACAAAAATCAGGCTTCAGCCGATCAGTTGTGCAAGGCAGCCACTTGGTCATCTGTGCATACTTTTTAAAAACACTACCGTGTTAATGTGCTGGCATTGGCTGATGCCAGTTTTGGGAGGAAGATCCTGCAGGCAGCCTTGCCTGTCTAGGATCTCCTTCTCTTCAGCACTCCATCACTTTTGAGCCCTGTTGGCTCTAGTTCTATCACGGTGCCCGTGATTGGCTGCAGTTACTTGTCTGTCACCAGTAGGGGGCTTCTATTGGCTGTCTGCAGATAGCCCGCCTCTTATTGACTATTTAAACCTGGATTGGGCACCCTTTGAGTGCCCTTTCGTGTTGTTTCTGACCTTCTTGCTATCACTATGCTAGTGATAGCTGGGCCTCTGTTCCAGTGTTCCTGAGTTCCTGATCTCATGTGTTCCTGAGTTCCTGATCTCTACTGTTCCAGTGTTTCCTGCATGCTGAAGTACTTCCAGTCCTGGTTCCGGCCTAGTCTCTGGTGTTGCAGTTCCTGCTGAACTTCTCTGCTGTTTTCTGACCTGACTGATCGTTGCTGGTTCCTGTCATCTCATCACCTGTCTTCAGTATCCTGGCGACCTTCTGCCTGGTCGCGTTGGTGACATTGCTACAATTCCGTGTTGGTCCCAGCGTGCGGACGCTGGTTTGCTCCCAAGCCTTGCGGCTATACAAACTCGCTTGTTACACCAGTGTGCGGTCACTGGTTTGCTCCAAAGCCTATCAGCTATACAAATCTGTGTTGGTCCCAGCGTGCGGACGCTGGTTTGCTCCTAAGCCTTGCGGCTATACAAACTCACTTGTTACACCAGTGTGCGGTCACTGGTTTGCTCCAAAGCCTTTCAGCTATACAAATCTGTGTTGGTCCCAGCGTGCGGACGCTGGTTTGCTCCTAGCCTTGCGGCTATACAAACTCACTTGTTACACCAGTGTGCGGTCACTGGTTTGCTCCAAAGCCTTTCAGCTATACATATCTGTGTTGGTCCCAGCGTGCGGACGCTGGTTTGCTCCTAAGCCTTGCGGCTATACAAACTCGCTTGTTACACCAGTGTGCGGTCACTGGTTTGCTCCAAAGCCTATCAGCTATACAAATCTGTGTTGGTCCCAGCGTGCGGACGCTGGTTTGCTCCTAAGCCTTGCGGCTATACTACTCGCTTGTTACTCCAGTGTGCGGTCACTGGTTTGCTCGCTAAGCCTAACGGCTATACTATTCAGTGTTGTTTCCAGCGTGCGGACGCTGGTTTGCTCCAAAGCCTTGCTGCTTAACGATTCTGCTAATTTGCCAGTTCCATCTGACTGCTGCTATTATCTCTGGGCTGCCCTGCCCGGTATTGGTAAGGCCGGTAGAACCTTTTGCCACATTCCATCTGAGGTTGCCTTACCCGGTATTGGCAGGGCCGGTAGAGCCTACATTGTGTATCTATTGAGGCTGCCTTGCCCGGTAATTTGGTAAGGCCGGTAAACCGTTATGCTATTCCATCTGCAGGTTGCCTTACCCGGTATTGGCAAGGCCGGTAGAGCCTAAAGACTGTCCTGTCCGGTATATTGACAGGACCGGTAGAGTCTGCCTTCTGTCTGTGCTATATTCTGTATATATATATTATGTATGTTATTGCCATCCTAAGTTATCATTTATTATTTCAATAAAATTGATTATTTTTACCTAAAACTTGTGTCTGAGAGTCATAATAAACCGTGACAGTACGAAAGGGCCATGACCTCAGACAGCAAGGGTGAAGGTAACGCACAGAATATCCATTGGAGGATGGATGTGCTCGAGCAACGTTTGAATCAGTTGGCAGTTGCAATTCAAACGATCCTTGAACGCACGGTACCTGCTGCCCAATCTAGCTCTAGCCCGGTGGTCTCGCCAAGTCAGACACCGGAAAGTGATACCAGACCCCTAGGGGGTACTGTTAAAGGGTTAACGGCTTCTGCACCCTTGCCGCTAAGATATGATGGTGACCCTAGTCTCTGCAGAGGGTTCATCAATCAACTCGAAATCTTTATGGAATTGACGGCACACGCATTTCCCAATGATCGTAGTAAAGTGGGGTTCACGATATCACTGCTCACTGGCAGAGCATTGGCTTGGGCTAACCCCTTGTGGGAGAATGCTAAACCTTGTACTAAGAACTTTAGTGAATTTGTGCGTTCCTTTCGAAGAGTGTTTGAGCCTCCTGGTAGAACCACCTCTGCTGCCAAACGCCTTATGGAGATACAACAGGGCAGGCGTACAGTGGGCGACTATGCCATCGAATTCCGCACATTGGCAGCAGAGGTAGGTTGGAATAACGAGGCATTATTGGCAGCCTTCTCTCAAGGCCTGAATGACCACATTAAAGACGAAATCGCTGCTAAAGATCTACCTATTGATCTAGATGATTACATTGAGTATGTTATGATAATTGACTCCAGAATACGTGAGAGATCAATTGCCAGAGATCGTAAGTTACGGTCAAAAAATAATGAGCCTAGTAGCATGTTTTGCCCACCCATCCCTCCCTTGGCATTGAAGTCTAGTGAACCAGTACGGGAAACAAGTGAACCTATGGAAATAGGCTTCACTAGACTATCCAAGGCAGAGAGACTATATCGCAAAAAACAAGGGTTATGTTTATACTGCGGTAAAAAAGGGCACTTGCTAAATTCCTGTCCGGTACGTCCGGGAAACGCACACACCTAGGGTATCTTGGGGGACAGGCCCTAGGTGGTGTACAATCGTCCCCAGTGTCGGGCATAATGAAACCCACCATACAGGTGGTATTGTCTTGGGCACAACGTTCTGTGGAGGTTTTGGCCTTGGTTGACTCCGGTGCAGCAGGGTATTTTATGGATAATACCTTTGCTGAATTGCACGGAGTTCCACGCATTGAAAGAGAAAACCCCTTGACTATTGAAGCGATTGATGGTAGACCCTTAGAACCGCCTCAGGTTATATTTGAAACTATGCCATTGTCTATGACTATTGGGGCACTTCACAGAGAAGAGCAGCAGTTTCAACTGATTAATTCCCCGCACCATGCGGTGATATTGGGATTTCCGTGGTTACAGTTACATAACCCACAATTCGATTGGAAAAAGTGTGAAATTGCTGCTTGGTCCCAGTTTTGTATGGACAAGTGCGTCATCCAGCCTATTAAGGTCATGTGCACCTCCTCTGCTATGCCGGATGTGTACCAACAGTTTGGCGATGTTTTTAGCAAAGGAGAGGCTAGTATGCTACCCCAGCATAGACCTTATGATTGTTGCATTGAATTGCAGCCTGGTGCAGTACCTCCGAAAGGACGCACTTATCCATTATCTTGTGATGAAAATAAGGCTATGGAGGATTACATTTCTGATGCCCTTGCTAGAGGGATCATACGTAAATCTACCTCTCCAGCTGGGGCTGGGTTCTTTTTTGTAAAAAAGAAAAATGGCGAATTAAGACCATGCATTGACTACCGGGGCTTGAATAAACTAATGGCAAAAAACGCATACCCAATACCACTCATCACCGAGCTTTTTGACAGGCTTAAGGGCGCTTCGATATTTACCAAGTTGGACCTACGGGCCGCTTACAATCTGGTTCGCATTCGAGCAGGTGATGAGTGGAAAACTGCCTTTAATACTCGAGCTGGGCACTACGAGTATCTAGTAATGCCTTTTGGGCTGTGTAATGCACCCGCAGTTTTCCAGGAACTGATAAATGATGTTCTGAGAGATATGTTACAGACATGTGTTGTGGTGTACCTCGACGATATACTGATTTACTCCCAAAACATGGCACAGCACATCAAAGATGTATCCGCAGTATTGCTACGACTCCGTGAGAACAAATTATTTTGTAAAATGGAAAAATGTGAGTTTCATAGAACCAGTGTGCCATTCTTGGGGTTCATAATTGGCAATGATGGCATTGCCATGGACAAAGAAAAGTTGTCAGCTGTCCTACAATGGCCAAAACCCAAGGGTCTTAAAGCCATACAGCGTTTCCTGGGTTTCGCTAATTATTATAGGAGGTTTATTAAGAACTTTTCTTCCATTGTCAAACCTCTGTCCGATCTTACGCACAAGGGTGCTAATCCTTCTTGTTGGCCGGTATCTGCTGAGAAAGCCTTTGAGAATTTGAAGCTGGCATTTGCTGCGGCTCCTGTGTTATCCCACCCCAACCCTTTACTTCCATTTACGTTAGAGGTTGATGCCTCAGATATTGGGGTCGGGGCAGTACTTTCGCAGCGACACGAGAAAGGTGGAACTCTCAGACCTTGTGGGTTTTTCTCTAAAAAGTTGACTGTCACTCAAAGCCACTATGAGATAGGTGACAGAGAATTATTGGCCATTATCCTTGCTCTTAAGGAATGGCGTCATTTGCTTGAAGGTACTAAGAATCCTGTCTTAATCCTAACAGATCATAAGAATCTGACCTATCTCTCGGAGGCCAAGAGATTGTCCTCTCGTCAGGCCAGGTGGGCACTGTTCCTGTCTCGATTTAATTTCATTGTATCATATTTACCAGGGTCAAAAAATATCAGGGCTGATGCACTGTCAAGACAATTTGAGGCCGACAGTGACAGAGTGGAAGCACCAGCTCCTATCATCCAACCTGATAGAATACTGGCTACTATACGCACGAGTATCACTTCTCCTCTAGGGGAGGAGATCCTGGCCTCTCAGGGGTCCGCTCCCCATGAAACCCCAGTGGGCAAATGTTTTGTCGCTGAATCATTTCGTACTAGGCTGCTCGAAACCTACCATTCCTCTAAGGCTGCGGGACATATTGGTAGAGACCAATTGTTATGGTCCCTTTCTCAGTTATTTTGGTGGCCTTCCATGAGAAACGATTGTGCCGAATTTACGAATGCCTGTGCCACCTGCGCCCGCGCTAAGACCCCGAGACATCTCCCTGTGGGCTTGCTTCAACCAGTGCCTAATGGCGAACGCCCCTGGTCTCATGTTTCCATTGATTTTATGGGAGAGTTGCCTATGTCCAAGGGGTACTCCTTTATATTCATGGTGGTGGACAGGTTTTCTAAAATGGCTCATTTCGTGCCCCTCCGTGGTCTTCCTTCAGCGAAGGAATTGGCAATGGTGTTCGCCAGAGAAGTATTCCGGTTGCATGGAGTGCCTAGGGTACTGGTGTCTGACAGGGGGAGCCAGTTTGTGTCTAGATTTTGGAGGGCATTTTGCCAACAGATGGGCATACAGCTGTCCTTCTCCTCTGCCTACCATCCCCAGACCAATGGAGCCGCTGAACGAGCTAATCAGGGCTTGGAACAATTTCCCCGTTGTTTCGTTACTGACCATCATGATAATTGGTCCGACTTGTTGCCTTGGGCAGAGTTCGCCAGGAACTGTGCGGTCAATTCTTCGTCTGGGAGCTCTCCGTTTCTGATTAATTATGGGTTCCAGCCCTGTTTGCTTCCAGACTCATTTCAGACGCAACAGATTCCAGCTCTGGATGAGCATATCGAGCAACTCCGTTCCACATGGGCACAAGTTCAGAGGGCACTTGGTCAGTCATTTCAGCGTCATCAGCGCCATGCTAATCGCAGAAGGCTTCCAGCGGTTTCCTTTCAGGTTGGGGATAGAGTATGGCTTTCCTCCAGAAATCTCAAGCTGCAGGTTCCGTCTAATAAGTTGGCTCCTCGGTTTATTGGTCCATACAGAGTTATTCGCAAAATTAACCCTGTCTCCTATGCACTAGACCTACCTGCATCCATGCGTATCCATAATGTGTTCCATGTGTCCCTTCTTAAGCCTCTGGTTTGCAATCGCTATACTACCACACCTGTGGTGCCAGGACCTGTTGAGGTCGAGGGCCAGGAGGAGTACGAGGTTCAGAGCATTATTGATTCCCGTAGCCTTAGAGGAAGGGTACAGTACCTGGTACATTGGAAAGGGTATGGTCCTGAGGATCGATCATGGGTGGATAGTACGGACCTTCATGCACCTAGGTTAACTAGGGCCTTTCATGCCAATTACCCGCAGAAACCTAAACCCTATTCTAGGAGAGGGGGTCTTTGAAAGGGGGGTACTATCACGGTGCCCGTGATTGGCTGCAGTTACTTGTCTGTCACCAGTAGGGGGCTTCTATTGGCTGTCTGCAGATAGCCCGCCTCTTATTGACTATTTAAACCTGGATTGGGCACCCTTTGAGTGCCCTTTCGTGTTGTTTCTGACCTTCTTGCTATCACTATGCTAGTGATAGCTGGGCCTCTGTTCCAGTGTTCCTGAGTTCCTGATCTCATGTGTTCCTGAGTTCCTGATCTCTACTGTTCCAGTGTTTCCTGCATGCTGAAGTACTTCCAGTCCTGGTTCCGGCCTAGTCTCTGGTGTTGCAGTTCCTGCTGAACTTCTCTGCTGTTTTCTGACCTGACTGATCGTTGCTGGTTCCTGTCATCTCATCACCTGTCTTCAGTATCCTGGCGACCTTCTGCCTGGTCGCGTTGGTGACATTGCTACAATTCCGTGTTGGTCCCAGCGTGCGGACGCTGGTTTGCTCCCAAGCCTTGCGGCTATACAAACTCGCTTGTTACACCAGTGTGCGGTCACTGGTTTGCTCCAAAGCCTATCAGCTATACAAATCTGTGTTGGTCCCAGCGTGCGGACGCTGGTTTGCTCCTAAGCCTTGCGGCTATACAAACTCACTTGTTACACCAGTGTGCGGTCACTGGTTTGCTCCAAAGCCTTTCAGCTATACAAATCTGTGTTGGTCCCAGCGTGCGGACGCTGGTTTGCTCCTAGCCTTGCGGCTATACAAACTCACTTGTTACACCAGTGTGCGGTCACTGGTTTGCTCCAAAGCCTTTCAGCTATACATATCTGTGTTGGTCCCAGCGTGCGGACGCTGGTTTGCTCCTAAGCCTTGCGGCTATACAAACTCGCTTGTTACACCAGTGTGCGGTCACTGGTTTGCTCCAAAGCCTATCAGCTATACAAATCTGTGTTGGTCCCAGCGTGCGGACGCTGGTTTGCTCCTAAGCCTTGCGGCTATACTACTCGCTTGTTACTCCAGTGTGCGGTCACTGGTTTGCTCGCTAAGCCTAACGGCTATACTATTCAGTGTTGTTTCCAGCGTGTGGACGCTGGTTTGCTCCAAAGCCTTGCTGCTTAACGATTCTGCTAATTTGCCAGTTCCATCTGACTGCTGCTATTATCTCTGGGCTGCCCTGCCCGGTATTGGTAAGGCCGGTAGAACCTTTTGCCACATTCCATCTGAGGTTGCCTTACCCGGTATTGGCAGGGCCGGTAGAGCCTACATTGTGTATCTATTGAGGCTGCCTTGCCCGGTAATTTGGTAAGGCCGGTAAACCGTTATGCTATTCCATCTGCAGGTTGCCTTACCCGGTATTGGCAAGGCCGGTAGAGCCTAAAGACTGTCCTGTCCGGTATATTGACAGGACCGGTAGAGTCTGCCTTCTGTCTGTGCTATATTCTGTATATATATATTATGTATGTTATTGCCATCCTAAGTTATCATTTATTATTTCAATAAAATTGATTATTTTTACCTAAAACTTGTGTCTGAGAGTCATAATAAACCGTGACAAGTTCATTGTGCTGTGTAGCGTTTCTGGGGGTCTGTTTTTACCCCTGTTCAGTGTCCGTGACACTTTGTTGCTATTGTTGAGCTATTCATGATCTGTTGGTACATTGGTGCTCTAGGTGACTTTGGGGGCCTGTGCCTGGTCCTTGCCTTTTTTCCGCCCTGGGAAACTTAATGGTTGGACATCCCAAAGTTACCAGTAACCTGTGTTGGACGACAGAGGAAAGAGGATTTTAGTCTTACCCGTTAAATCCTTTTCGGGTTGATGCTCACAGGAGTTTTCCTTTACCTTCTTAGTATCTAGTCAATAGTTAGTTTTCAAATCTTACTGGATGGGGATTGGCTAGCTGCTAAGTAAGGAGAGGAGGTAGGCTCCACCCATCATTCACTTCTCAGAATTGTTCCGGCCTACTTAAAGGGGCTGATCGCCTACCCAAAGTTACCAGTAACCTGTAAGGACTAAGAGAAAAGGATTTAAAAGGTAAGACTAAAATTCTCTTTTAGTAACTCCTGGGAGAAATGTAGGGTATCTAGATAAATCCTAGTTTTAGAAGGCTGGGGGTCTGTTTTAGAAGGCTGGCCTCATCCTGAAATGTATGACATGTATATGCAATACCTAGGGCAACTAGTAGAGTGAATGAATGCAAGAGGCAAAACACAGTTTAAATAGTGGTGATTACCCAGTGGATCCATTCTTAAGACTCAGTGACAGGTCGTTGTTTTCCCCCAGTTGTGTTCCTAATTACAGCTTCCTGGCCAAGCCTCTAACAGTCCAGTAGCAAAGTGATTTGCACAGGACCTTAGTTGTCAAATTATATTTCTATGGTTGCTTTGAAAGCAGCTCTCCACTGGTACTATCCTTGCCAGTCCCGACTATAGCAAAGATTTTGTGTTCTCCTATAGCAAGTTAGTGACAGTGGGAACATCCTATAGCCTTGTTATACACAGATTGTTGCCACAATAGGTACCCTGATTAAAAAAAGACATCCTCATATATATGACCATAATTTCACTATGTATAAGGGCCACAACTGTCTCAGCTTCCCAGTCATAACTTGTCTGGCATACCATTCTAATGGGAGGGGGATATAGATATGTTTGGGCCACCTTTTAATCTGGAACTGTCACTTTGTAACAGGTGATTTGTAAAGAGGTTTCAAATCACACATCAAATTTAGTAATTTTGTATTTCAACCAATATTTGATATATTTAGATTTGTCAGTTTCTGCAAATTATGTAATAGTGGCTGGTATGAAGTGGCAGTTGGTAATGTAGAGCGTTGTGGTATATCTGCTGGGCATGCCTGTCAAATTTGCCCTGACAAAGCTATATATTTAATAAACCATTTTAAATACAAAATGACTTACATAAACAAACATAAGTGATTTTAAAAGATATTTATAAATTCTCTATTTGTTACAAAGTGACAGCTACGCTTTAACTTTTTGAGTGTCACAGGCCCGCAGCCCACTTACACTACATGTAGCAAATTCTCGGACCTCCAGCGGCTGAGCACTAAAACTCTCACAGTCCCCAACGAGCCATCGGTTATTTGGGATGGGAGTTGTTGTTCTCCTTGTAGCTGGTGGTCCGAAAGTTTTTAATTTTTGTCGGTAATCTGCATTCTCCTTCCAACTCACACAGGAACCACACAGTGAAGGCATATTCAGTGTTAACATTTTCGTATCGTTAAATTACGCTTTGCTGTTCATTACATATAACTCTGAAATATGAGTAACGATGCCAATAACTTTTCCGTGAAGGCTCTTTATCATATAAAGATTTGATTGTATGTGAAACATGCAAGATACGTATCAAAGTGTACTGCTGAACAACACAGCCTATTTACTGACTATCTGTTCTCTGCGCACCTCTTTTGACAGTTCGTTGTGGCAAAGGAGTTAAATGTCCTAGCCTCAGTCTTTTAAGCAGGCTACAGACTGTAAGCTGACTAAAGGCCCGCAGCGCTGTGCTCACTAGTAACAGTAACCTCCAGTCGTCGTCTTCTTGCTGATAGATTTTATCCATCAGCGGTGATTTTTGGATACCGAGGCTTGAGCCTCACTACTCCATCTTCTCGGGTTGGGTTTTAAGTCGCAGGTTTGGATTATTCTTGATCTGTGTTGACTTGTCACAGTTGGATTAGTTTCACAGGGTCTTCGCTGTTATGGGCTGCGGGTAGCGGTCGAAGGGGTTTGCAGTGGTGGCAGTGAGTTTTCTGATCAGAGGGTTCGGGTTCTGATCCAGTCCTTGGCAGAAGTTCCTACTCAGCTTCTCTAGGTGTTCGTCCAACATCTCGATGTCCAGCTCCCTGTGAAGGTCAGCTGTCCTTACGAATCTTGGAGCTCCGGACGATATCCGCAGGGCCTTGTTCTGGACTCTCTGAAGACTATTCCGGTGTCGCTCATGGCAAGTGATCCATGCTGGGGAGGCATACGTCAGGGTAGGTCTGATGATTGCCTTGTAGACGTTAATCTTTGTCCGTAGTGGCATGGACTTGGTCTTCAGGAGTGGGTACAGTGCTGCCATCTTTCCTGTTGCCTTCTGCTGAGTATTCTCAATATGGCTTCCCCAGTTGAGCTTGCTGTCCAGGGTCACACCGAGGTAGCGGCTGCTGCTCTCCCACTTGATGGTCTCCCCATTGAGGCTGATGTGCGGGTGCTCCTTGATCTTCTTTCTGGTAAACAGCGTTGTAGTTGTCTTACTGATGTTGAGTTCTATTCGCCAGTCGCTGTACCAGGTTGAGATGGTATCTAGTGATGCTTGCAGATTCTTTGCCACTTCCTTTTCGCTGAATGACTGGGAGATGATTGCGACATCATCCGCATACAGTGCCGGGTCGGTCTTATGCAGATCTGTCGGGATGTCACTGGTGAAGATGTTGAAAAGAAAGGGTCCGATGTTCGATCCCTGTGGCACGCCTGCTCGGATGGGATGTGATGAGGACATCTCCGACAGCATGGTGACATGGAAGGTGCGCTCTCCCAGGTAGCTTGCAATTGTCTTTACCAGGTAGTTTGGAAATCCCAGGCCAATCATCTTGTGCAGCAGTCCCTTGTGCCAGACTCTGTTGAATGCTTTGGCGACATCCAAGAAGACAATTCCCGTGGATTTCTTGATGTTGAACCCGTGGCTGATGGTGTCTGCCACTCTCAACAGCTGATGGGTTGTTGCATGCTCCTTTCGAAATCCAAACTGTTCATTTGCTAGTAGGTTTCTTTCGGAGGCAAAGTCACTGAGTCGGGCAAGGAGGACCTTCTCCAGGAGCTTCGATAGTCCAGAGAGTAAACTGATGGGGCGGTAGTTCGCAGGATCCCTCAGTGGTTTGCCAGCCTTTGGGAAAACAATGACCCTTGCTTCTTTCCAGCATTTTGGGAAGTGCTGGAGCCTCATGCATGCATTGAAGATGTTTGTAAGGCGTTCTATTGATGCTGTCTGGAGGTTTTTGATTGCTAGGTTCGTTATTCCCTCACTCCCTGGTGCTTTGCTGTTTGACAGCTTCTCTGCAAGTCCTGCTACCTTAGCGCTTGTGCACTCCTCAATGTCTTCTGCTCCCAACCCGGTTTGGTCTTCTGCGAGATGCTTCTCAACTTCTTCCTCCACTCTGTCCGTGAGCCTGCTTGCCTTGTTTGGGGTGAAAGAAGCCTCCAGTGTCTCGGCGAGGACCTCTGCCTTAACCTACTTTGGGCTTAATTGGAAAAAAAGGTTCAGCATTTTTTTTTGTTGTTGATCCAGAGAAAGACAGACAAAAAAAAAGGGGATACAGCAAAAGTTGAACATGACTGATTCATGTCTTCCTTCATCCTTATTAACTATGTTTCTATGATTACATGAGTACAAACGCAGATGTGTTCTATCTTAAAATAACCCACTGCTGCTATATTCAAAACTGGATAATCTGGAACTGTCACTTTGTAACAGGTGATTTGTAAAGAGGTTTCAAAATCACACATCAAATTTAGTAATTTTGTATTTCAACCAATATTTGATATATTTAGATTCGTCAGTTTCTGCAAATGATGTAATAGTGGCTGGTAAGAAGTGGCAGTTGGTAATGTAGAGCGTTGTGGTATATCTGCTGGGCATGCCTGTCAAATTTGCCCTGACAAAGCTATATATTTAATAAACCATTTTAAATACAAAATGACTTACATAAACATAAGTGATTTTAAAAGATATTTATAAATTCTCTATTTGTTACAAAGTGACAGCTACGCTTTAACTTTTTGAGTGTCACAGGCCCGCAGCCCACTTACACTACATGTAGCAAATTCTCGGACCTCCAGTGGCTGAGCACTAAAACTCTCACAGTCCCCAACGAGCCATCGGTTATTTGGGATGGGAGTTGTTGTTCTCCTTGTAGCTGGTGGTCCGAAAGTTTTTAATTTTTGTCGGTAATCTGCATTCTCCTTCCAACTCACACAGGAACCACACAGTGAAGGCATATTCAGTGTTAACATTTTCGTATCGTTAAATTACGCTTTGCTGTTCATTACATATAACTCTGAAATATGAGTAACGATGCCAATAACTTTTCCGCGCAGGCTCTTTATCATATAAAGATTTGATTGTATGCGAAACATGCAAGATACGTATCAAAGTGTACTGCTGAACAACACAGCCTATTTACTGACTATCTGTTCTCTGCGCACCTCTTTTGACAGTTCGTTGTGCCAAAGGAGTTAAATGTCCTAGCCTCAGTCTTTTAAGCAGGCTACAGACTGTAAGCTGGCTAAAGGCCCGCAGCTCTGTGCTCACTAGTAACAGTAACCATGGTGAGGCCGTGCTTTTATACGGAGGCGGGATTTCCTTCACAATCAAGCAATCATGCTCTGACTGATGATTGTGTCATTCCTTGCTGCCCAATGGGGAAAAGCCTGCCTGACGTGGTTCCCGGGCAGGAGGCAGCGTGTTGGCAGCTGCAACGAGAATCTATGTACCAGGTCTCCGTTTTCCAACATTAGGTGTGGAGTCCTCAGCAGTCCAGGTCGGCAAGGCTACTGCAGAGGACACTGAGTGATCTAGGGATGCCTATACTGTGAGTTGCTAGAGGATAAGCAATAAATTATGTTTATCACTACTAGGACATTTTCACAAAGGCCAGAGAATACAAATGAGTATTACTACACAAGGAAGTGGAGTGGGCAATATGTAGTTCTCCAGATGTTGCTGCTCGACTACAACCCCCACGCTTCTTAGCCGGTGGTAGGCAGAGGATGGTGGGAGCTGTAATCAAGAAACAGCTGGAGAGCCATTTTGTGTATACCTGCGTCAGAGCTATAGGGGGTACAGAACACTGCTTTGCATGGGGACTTTGATGCGGGAGAGCGACTGCTCTGCTTATTAGCAATGAACTGCATGCTTTACAGAGAAAATCTGAGGAGACATGATGATGATGTTATTTTGACAGTTTTGGACTCGTTATTATGGTTGATTCATTGTAATTATTTGGGGTTTGGAGTGTGTCTTCACTGGTATTGATGTCTTGTTTGAGTCTGCATGTCTCTTCCTTTGTCTTTGTAACTGATGTACCAACAAAACCATGTAATTCCATATCCATTTCCACCTCAACTCGACAAGCAATGAGCTCCTTTTCCTCTTACAGCAGCCAGATACATTTTAATTATAATGGAAGGGCAGTGCAATTGTAGATTAGCTTGGAAGGTAGAAAATTGGATGGACACATTAAGTGGATAATAATAATCTGTGGATGATGGGAGATTTATCTACTGAGAGAAAATCTTCAGTAGGGTTATAATAACAAAAAAATTTGCATACCTCTTAACATTTCACATGTCCAAAGAGGGACACTTGTGTTTTAGGGGGTGTGGCTGGTGGGTGGGGTATTACCACGAATTTTAGGTTATTTCATGACCTATTGACACCTTTGTGTCATGGAAAAAATTTATTTAGAACAAGACTAAAGCATTTTATTTACATAGACTAGTTATAAATACATATACTGTAGTTTATACAAATATTAATATGAGTGTTATTGCTGTGGATCAGTGTGATACACTTATACACAACACACAATCTGATCTCCTAAAAAGAGGGACACCAGGGTGGGAAAGAGGGACAGAGGGATTTGGGTCTCAAAGAGGGACTGTCCCTCCTAAAAAGGGGCATTTGGGAGGTATGCATTGTCATTCTTTACTTTGGAATAATACATTTATAATAACCCTTTAAAGACCAGAGGGTTGTGCATGTAACACATGTCTGATGTTTAAAGGGGTATAGTAGTGTAATGAGGACCTGTTATGTAACACACACACAGTTTATATTATATTATTACATTATAGGCTGTAACCACAAATTAAAAAGTGGAGCAATGGTACTTTTGTACTTCATGTTTTGTAAACTGCTAGTATTCATGTGGCTTAAAAAGTACCTTCAGTTTGGATACCTTATATCTCTTCCTTGTGATGAGTTGATTTTCCACAGAATTACTTCAAATTTTTTTGTGAATATGGCCATGTACTATATATATATATATTTTAAGACTAATTTTCTTTCCTTTTCCTTTTTTTTGGAAACTATTCACATTTGGATCTGCTTCATAATCTTTCTCCCTAATAATTCACATCCTGTCTTTGCCTTGTCTACATCCACACAGAAAACAGTAGTAAATAACTAGAGAGGAGATGGGTCAGCAAACTTTCAGCTTTCAAGTGTTTTAATCTGTGATTTTAATATACACCTTTCTAGGGTAGCGGATGGACCCAACTAGTAGTCATCTGGACCCTGACTTCTCTCAGCAAGATACACCATGCCTTATAGTGGAGGACTCACAACCTGAAAGTTTGGGGACAGAAGATGATTTGGAACGTGCACGCTTTGGTTTGCTAGCTCAACATCTGCCAAACCTGCAAGTTCAAGTGGAAAGCCCTGTTTTGGTAAGCTGCTTTGGTGAACACTTAGAGGTTGATATATTAAGTACAAAGATGAACTGGAATAATTTTGCATCAAAACAACTGCACCAAATGGGACAAATAAAAATTCCCATTGATTTTAACCTGTAGAGTTCTGTGGCCCTACATGGCAACCAAATCCATACCGGAGAAATGTGGGACACGGCAAAAGCCAGTACTACCAGCATACAGCAGCAGCATTTGAAATAATGAAACCCACAAATCTCATGTGGAGGCATCATGACCCCTCCTGGTGTCCTGTCAGCTATATGCGGCTGGGAAATAAATATAGGTGGTTCAGGGAAGCAGCACGGCTCCCCTGTTAACATCATAGTGTGTTGCTTACTACCACTAAAGTCCTCTGGTAACTCAAGGTTTAAGACTTACAAATTTTCTCAACCCATCCATGACTCTTTCAGGGTAGGATGAGGATTGCTTCACTTCCAGCATGATCGGTAACTGGGTGTTAAGGGGGCTAAGAAGGAAAACACTTCTGAACTCCTCAAACCCCATACCAATAGTATGATTACACAGAGTGGGGATTATAGCTTTGCACAGGTTCAGTAGTGCTGTGAGGGTTTGAGAAGTTCAGGAGCTCAATTCTATTAGTGCTGTTAGATGCATAACATTGGCCATGGGAGTTTTAAAGTCACAGTTTGGTATTCTATTACTTGTGCTGTGGCAAGCTACCATCAGTTAAAAATGTTCGTTGGGCAGAAGGAAGGGAGGACAAATTCTTGATTCAGGTGGAATGCTTAAACCACTTTAGATCTGAATGGCGGCGTTATCTTAAGTACCTATGGTGATATGTAAGCGAGAGCTTGAAGCTTGTTTACTCTCCTGGCTGAGGTGATGGCAGTTAAGGCCCCTTTCAAAGGTAGGTTGTTGATGGAGGACTCTTCATTAGGTTCGAAATGAGATGATCAGGATAGCTGGTCAAAGACCACGTTCAGGTCCCATGGTAGGATGATATCTCTGAACAATGGCCTGGCCTTCTCAGTTGTTCTGAGATACCTTCAAACATGATGCTGATCTGCAGCAAAGCTGATATAACTGACAATTGGGCTTTAATAGATGCTGGCCTAAGACATTCTTCTTATCCTTTCAGGAGAAAATTCAGGATCCTTGCTGAGCCAGTGGAAGATCTGGAGAGGTTATTCTTTTAACACCTTGAGCTAAAGATGTGCCACACGCTGCAATAAATTCTGGAGGTAGTGGATTTTCTGTCAGAGGCAATAGTACTGATTACAGACTGTAATAATGCTGTCTGATGTAGATGCCCACCCAGCCTCCAGGCTGTAGCTTCAGAATGGCAGGGTTCAGATGAAATATTGGTCATTGGACTAGACGGTCCTTCCTGAGAAGTAGAGGCCACGGCTGTTCCACTGACATATTAACTAGGTCTGACAACCAGAGACTAGGATCACCTCTGCTCTATCCATCTTTATTTTCCTCAATACTTCAAATATCATTTTTTTTCTTACCTCCCTAGTTTCTTAAATACATGAACATGGCTATGTTGTTTGAACTAACATGAACAGATTTGCCTTTTTCGATAGACTCAGAATTCTTTAGGCAGTACAAAACTAAGCAAAGCCCAGGAATATTTACATGGAGGGAGACTTCTTTTCTGGACAAGTCCCCTAGGCTGACTTGTTGCTCCAAAGTCCCCCCCCAACCTACTGGCCTCACATCTGTGTTGAGGACTTCACTTGCAAGACTTTGGCTGAGGAGTCCCCTTGAAAGGTTTGTCTTATTCATCTACCACAGAAGCTCCTCCTTGATCTTCGCTGAAACCGGAATCCTCTGGGAGATGTTCTGGGTGTTTCTGTTCCATAGTGTGAAGAAATAAGTTTGAGTTGGTCATATATGTAGCCTTGCCCAGGGAATGGTTTGAACCAAGGAGGTCAAAACCCCAGCAACTTCATAAAATCTTGTGCTGTATGCCTGATTTGTATCCTGAAGGCCCTATATCTGTTCATTATTCCCTTGATCTTTTGTCTTGAGTGAGATTATATGCCCTTCCTCATGTCTAGCCTTCATCCCAAAAAGACAAAATTCTTAGATGGATGTAATGGACTCTGGAGGTTCACTATCCTACTCAGCTCCTGAAGATGATTTATACTTCAAACAGTGTATTTGGTTGCCTGTGTCCAGGATCTTAACACAATGAATGGGTTGTCAAGATAAGGGATTACAGGAATCTCTTCTTCTTTTAGATCTTCCAAGGAGACCACCAGGATCTTGATGAATACCCTTGCAGCCGATGACAGCTAGAAGGGAAGAACTCTGAACTGGAAGTGGTGGTTTTTAACTGCAATTCTTAAGAACTTTCAGTGTTAAGGTCTCATCAGAATATGATGATACGAGTTCAGAGAAATGGATCTGATTATTGGATTTGTACCTTTTTGAATTTCGAAAGGGATGTTCTGGTGTTGAAGGTGTTGGTCTTCTGTCATGAGGCAATAACAAACTCTTGCCACCTCTCTTTAAAAATAAAATATCTTTTCAAATTGTTTTCCAAACAGCATTTGCCCTGAAAAGGGGGCAAATCCACCAGTTTCCTTTTTTAGGAAGCATCTGCCTCAGGTTTTTAGTTATAAAGTCCTTTGTGCAGTGTTGAATAAAGCTGAGGTTCTGTCCAACACTAAGTGAAACATTACATGAAAAACTGTCAACCTCTTTAATTGTGGCCACTTCCTTAAAACAAAGTATTACTATGCCTTTACCTTTATTTCTCTTGTGTCCCTCCACGGCATCAAAATACATATGGGTTTAAGTCTCTTCCTTCCAGCTGTCATTGGACCAATCACAAAAGCTCATAAGGGGTCCTGGCTATTTCCTCTGGTAGTCTTTTTGTCCTATGGGCAGCTGGAAGTAGGACGCGTGAAGTCTTACTGGCCGCATATAGAAAGAATCCAGCTTACCTCTGCAACCGATTCAGGCCGCCAGAGGAAGTTCGCATGCGAAAAGTGAGTCTGGGTCGCATTCATTGCTGTCCCTTTGTCAGGGTAGGTCTCTGATGCCCTGACTCCGCTTTCACGCTGGTCAGAGGAGAAACGCTGCACATGAAATGACATCAGCCCAGCAGGAACTGTGCTGACGTAGCTTCACTATCGGACTGGGGGAAGTGACCATGAAGACAGCTATGAGACAGCACCTTTCTGGTTTCTACCTGGTTCTGACAAGCAAACAGAGTAAAGACAAGGTAGGAGTCTTTTTATGCACTTCTGTGCTTTCTGGCAGGTCTCTGCGTTCCATCTTGGAACACAAGCCAATTAGGCTCCAATTTTATATAATATATAGAGGGGCTTGGGCTGGATTCCAGTAGCTGATCTAGGATATCTAAGTATGTTTTTTGCAGGAGATATTGTCTTTTTTTTATTTGATAAATATTAGAAGTTAAGTTTTTTTTATAGTAGTTATGTGTACTGCTGAAACTCCCTCCTCTAAAGAAAAGGGACAAATGGAGAATAAAGAGGACAAAGCATCCCAAAAGGCAAAACTCTGTGCAGGTTGTGAAAACAAGATACCTGTTTCTGATACTAGTAAGTTATGCCCTGAATGCCTAAAGAAGGCTGTATGTTCTGGTGTACCTAGCCAGTTTGAAGACTTCCTATCATAGATGAAGTCTTCAATGCAGGAGACCTTTGCATCATTACAAGCTTCGAAGAAAAGACAGAGACTGGATGATCCAGATGAAGGTACTTCCGCCAGATTGGATCAAATGGATGAAGATAGTATACAAGATATTCTATCTGAATACTCAGAGAAGGAAGGAGAGATTATGGAAGATGAAGAGGGCACATTTAATATTGAAAAGATTGAACCCTTCCTCAAGAGCATGAGGAAAATATTAGGACTAGTGGATGAAACTAAAGAACAAGGTATCTTAGATAATGCCTTCCTGGGAAACAAGAAAGAACTACCTGTTTTTCCGGTTCACCATGCTGTCTCAGATTTTATTAAGACTGAATGGATTAAAGGGGACAAAAGATTTTCCATGTCCCAAAGATTTCACAAAATGTATCCTTTCAAAGAAGAAGATACTAACATCTGGATTTCACCCCCAAAGATTGATGCGTCAATCGCACAATTAGCGAACAGGACAACTATACCCATGGAGGATGGATCATCTCTAAGGGATCCCATGGATCGAAAGATGGAATACGCCCTGAAAAAAAAATATGCACTGCTTGGTCAAAACATGAAGATGGCCACAGCATTGGCCTGTAGTTCAAGAACAATTCGAATCTGGTTAACATAGTTGGAACAAAAAATTGAATCTTCAGTATCAAGATCCAAGCTGATGAAAGAAGTCGCTGCAATTAAAGAAGCAGCAGCATATTCATGCAATGCCTCTATGGACACTATTAGATTAACAGCCAGATTTTCGGCCTTGTCAGTCATGTCCAGAAGAGCCCTCTGGCTTAGATCTTGGAACGGAGACCCATCTTCAAAAGCCAAGTTGGTATCTGCCGTTTGAAGGACCTCTTCTATTTAGAGAGAAATTAGAAGAAATAGTCACAGGAGGAAAAAGTTATTTTCTCCTGCAGGTTAGAAGCTCTAGATCCCCCATCAGAACATCATTCAGAGACAGGCGCCAGTCCTTTCGAGACTCTAGACATTTTCAGTCATTAAGAGGCCTTGAGCAAAGAAAACAATCTTCTGCCCAATTTTCAAGAGGAACATTCAGAAAGGAGCGAAATCATAAGGCTCAATTCAAAAAAGAATTTCACAGAGAATTTGCGGACCCTGCTAACTGTTCCAGTAGGGGGTCCCCTGGAACAGTTTTCCAGCAATGGATAACAAAGACCTACCAGGACAAGTGGGTCATTCAGACCCTTCAAGCAGGGTGCCAGCTGCAATTCAATCAGTTACCTCTTCAAAACCTATTCAGAGTTTCAAAGACCCCAGAAAACCAGGTAAAGGCAAGCAAGCTGAGAGAAGCTATTCTCAAGCTAAGTATAAGCAGGGTAATTCAGCCTTTTCCTATAGATTTCAGAAGAAGAGGATGGTATTCAGTAGTGTTTGTGGTAAAAAAATCAACAGGAGGCTTCAGGGCCATTTTGGATCTGAAATTACTGAATATATATCTAAGACAACAAGCCTTCAAAATGGAAACCGTGTCATCAGTGATTAAAGCCCTCAGACCATCTGTTTTCCTAACCACGATAGACCTTCATGAAGCTTACTACCACATACCGATCTTAAAAAGCTACAGGAGATTCCTCAGGTTTTGTTTCGAGTTACAACACTGGCAATTCAGGGTGCTGCCATTTGGACTCTCTTCAGCACCCAGAATTTTCTCAAAGATACTAGCATCAGCCCTGGAACCCCTGAGGCAACAAGGTTTTACAATAATACCTTATCTGTACAACATCCTAATAATATTGGATACTTACCTTCAAGCTCAAGATCACACAACCAGGACCATGAATCATCTCCAGGACTTAGGATGGATGGTGAACAGAGAAAAGAGTCAGCTTCAGCCAGCACGCAAACTGATCTTCCTGGGTATGATCCTGAACACTGTCAAGAACAAGGTATCCTTGTCCTTAAACACAGTAGAAACCATAGCCAAAAGGATAAGGACATTCAAAAGAGGGGCAATCCATACATCCCAGGAGTACATGGAAATTTTGAGAACAATGACTTCCTCAGTACATGTAGTTCCCTGGGCCAAGTTTCACATGAGACCTCTACAAAATTTGGTTCCTAAGTGGAATCGGAACTCCACAAACACATCACAAAGAATTCCTCTCCCACTAAAAATCCAGAAGGGCTTATTCTGGTGGACAAGAAGGAAGAACCTTCAGAAATGAATTCCACTACAGGACCTGTTCTGGGAGAGAATAACAACAGATGCCAGCCTTACCGGGTGGGGAGGATCTTGAAGGAACATATCAATACAAGGAACTTGGTCAGCGACGGATGCCAGACTTCACATAAATGTTCTGGAATTAAGGGCAATAAGGCTCCACCTAAGAAAACTAAAGGAAACGATAAGAAATAAGCCGGTAAAGATAGTATCGGACAGCATGATTGCTGTCTTATACATAAAAAAATCAAGGAGGAACTAGAAGTCGGTCCCTAAATCTGGAGGTAAGAAGAATCCTAAACTGGGCAGAAAAGAACCTGACGGCCCTCTCCTGCCATTCACATAGCGGGAAACAAAAATCTGCAAGCAGATTTTCTTAGCCGCAACAAGCTGGATCCTGGAGAATGGTCTCTAAATCCAGAAATATTCAGCATCATTGTAAAAAAGTGGGGTCTGCCGGTGGTGGATCTCATGGCATCTCACTCGAACAGGAAAAGTCAAGCATTCTTTTCCAGGAACCCACATCCTCAACCCCTGGGTACAGACGCTCTGAACCACAAGTGGAACTTCAGTCTGGCATACCTATTTCCACCATTCCCTAAGATTCCGGTGGTCCTCAAGAAGATCAGACAGGATCAATCAGACGTCATCCTGATAGCTCCAGACTGGCCCAGAAGAGTATGGTTCACAGACCTAGTAAGAGTATCAACAGATACACCATTACCCCTACCTCCAGTGGTCCGATTGTCCAACCAAATCCAGAATTCCTGAAATTAATGGCCTGGAGATTGAAATGAGTTCACTAAGATCTAAGGGACTTTCAGAAGCGGTTATTAATACCATTATATCAGGCAAAAAAAACTCAACTTCCAGAGTATATTATAGAATCTGGGAATCTTTTGCAAGATGGTACAGCATCATTGGTTTAGACAGAACTTCCATCAGTTCTTCTCATATCTTAAGTTTCTTACAAAGGGGTTTTGAACTAGGACTACGATCAGCATCCCTGAAGGTACAATTGTCAGCAATTTCTGCCTGCCTTGCAGATCAATTTTCAGAGGATATTCTGGTTAAGAGATTTATCTGAGAGCAATAGACAAGTCAAGACCCAGAATCAAGAGTGTAATTCCACCCTGGGATCTGAATATTGTACTGGATCAGCTGACTAGATCAGAAAAAAATTTGAACCATTGGAACAAGTTCATCTTAAATATCTAACTCTAAAGACTATCTTTTTAACAGCAATTACATCGGCAAAAAGGGTTGGTGAACTACAAGCCTTATCAAAGAAACCTTATATTTTTCTCCAAGATAAGATTGTTCTTCGAACTCGTCCAGAGTTTAGAGCTAAGGTAGTATCCTCTTTCCACCTGAACCAAGATATAATACTACCCTCATTTTTTCAAAATCCTAAGGATCAGGAAGAGCAACGTCTACACACTCTGGACTTAGATGAATGTCTATATATTTGCAGAGATCAGAACCTTAGAAAATCAGATTCCTTGTTCATACATTTTCAGGGAAAATTCAAGGGGAGACCTGCTTCCAAAGCATCCAACGCAAGATGGATAACTGACTGTATTAAGCTCTCATACCTAGAGGCAGGAAAGGATCCGCCAAAGATTTTTAAAGGCCCACTCTACTAGGGCTATGGCCACCTCGTGGGCAGCAAGAGCTTCTATTTCCGCAGAAGAGTTATGTAACGCAGCAACCTGGTCATCTATATCAACATTTATCAAACATTACCAGGTTGATGTTTAGGCCTCAGCTGAAGCAGGCTTTGAAAGAAAGATCCTCAGGTCAGCAACCACAGGCCAGTAAGATCTTTCCAGTATATTTATATTAAACTATTAAGCAATTCAAAGAACACTCTCCAATAATCAGAGAGGGGCAGGTCCACCAGATGTGGAGAAGTGTGCTCACTTCCTAGCCACATCTCCAACAGCTGGATTTGGCGGAAGGGTAGTATCTTTGAATCAGCTCGGGCCTCCTGTACCAACTGAATAAGAGTTTATAATGTAGCTCCTGCGAGAGTACATTCCTGGAACCCTTCATGAATTGTCTGATGGCAGAGGCCCAGAGTGTCTCGTCAATAGGAATGTTCAGGTCTGCTTCCCATGTCTCGTGGACAGACGGTGGGGGGGAGGCCCTACTAGCGGCTAAAATTTTGTAGAAGGAAGACTCCTTTCTAGCACTGGGGTTCTCAGACAGAAAGCATGATTCAAACACAGGGGGGGGCACAGAGCAAATCAGATCTGTTAGGATTATTCATCAGATAGCTATGACCTTGTCTGTAAGTCCAATAGTTGTTTGAGGACAGGTGTAAATTGGTACTCAGTGTCTCAAAGGATTGCACAACTCCTCCACCTGAAAGATGAGTCGCTATAAGAGAACCATATTGTAACCATGGAAGCAAAGTGGAGGTATCATGCCCCAGTAGAAAATCGGGATTCCTCACGAGTGAAGTAAGGGGGGACGGATGGCCGGAACATGAGGGGAATTTCCGGAGGAGAATGTCCAGAGATTTCAGAAAGGCCCTTACCAGATTTGCTAAGGACGCCAACCGGGGTCCCAGAGATCTTGGAAGCCAAAGCAGAGAGGTAGCTGACATCTGCCCCAACAGGTCCTCAAGGATCCCCACCCACACCGCATATCGTTTGTGAAGGATGCAGTCACTAAGTAGTGACATCGGAGTAGCCATATAGTAAGTGAGTACATTTGGAACTCCCAGACCACCCTCCTCACGCCTGAAGCATACCAAGTCCAGACTCAACCTGGCAGGCTTCCCCCTCCCCAAATGAAAGACATCAGAGTATGCTGAAGTTGTTTGAAGAAGGTAGAGATATCGATACTGTTTTGAATCGATAAAGGATCTTAGGCAGAATAGTCATTTTTATGAGGTTTATTCTCCCCCACCAGTAAATAAAAAAGAAACTCCACTTCTGAAGAACCAAGGCAATGGACTGAAGTAGCGGCAGAAAATTCGAATCATAGACCAAGGACGGGTTCACCGGGAGACAAATCCCCAAGTACTTCAAAGTCGACGAGGCCACCTTATAGGGTAGTGAATCAGCCATCAGCTGCCAGACGGAACGGGGAACTGAGACATTAAGGAGCTCAGATTTCAAGATTGGGTTTAAAGTTAGAGTACACTCCATACCTCTGCAGTTCCACCGTAGTTGCTGGGATGGAAGTGTCAAGATTGGTAAAGGTCAGGATGAGATCATCAGCGAAGAGGGCCAGCCTATCTTCTTTAGAACCCGTATGAATTCCCAAGATCTCATTAGAACATCGAATCCAGTTGGCCAGCACCTCCATGGTGAGGATAAACAACAGCGGAGACAGGGGGAAACCCTGCCTCGTTCCATTGCTCAAACTGAATTGGCTGGAAAGCATACCGTTGACCCGCACCCTAGCCGTAGGCGCCTTAAACAGGTCCCCCACCCATTCCAGGAACCTCGGACCTACCCCTATATGCGATAGTCGCCATGATGAAGGGCCATGCCATCCTGTCAAACGCTTTCTCGGTGTCGATGGACAGAAAGCAAAGAGAATGATTGCCAGAGTGGGCCAAAGCCATAAGCTGAAGCAGTTTGATGGTATTGTCACGTACCTCCCTGCCCCTCACAAACCTGGTCTGATCTGGGTCTACCAATTGAGGAAGAAAGGTACCCAGCATGCCATCCAGAATCTTGGCGAATATTTTTGTGTCTACATTTAAAGAGACATGGGTCTGTAGCTGGAGGGCAATTTGGAGTCTTTACCCTCCTTCGGCAATAAAACTATGTGGGCCTCCATCAGTGCAGGATATCTGTCCACCGACGCCGAGAGTTCTCTGAATACTTTTGCCAAGATTGACTGCAATTCAGGGAGAAACCTCCTATAGACCTGGAGAAGGAAACCATCTGGACAGAGTGCCCTGCCCCCCACATTTGCTTAATCGCTGCTGCAATATCCGAACCCTTAATCTCCACCTCTAGGTCATCAGCTTGAGCTGCTGAAAGTTTCAGGGTATTAGATGAGAGAATGTAGGCTGCTATATCAGAAGGAGACTGGGCATCCGGGCAAGACAAATTGTTTTCAAGACTTGTACAATCACAAAATATCTCCGCCATTCTGGGGAAATCCATCATAAGGGTGCTGTCAGATGCTTGAATCTGGTGAATGGACACTGGTGACCTGGGACCCTTAGTGTTCATTGCCAAGATCTTACCGCATTTATTACTGTGCTCTAGATATTTGAGATCTAGATCTAGTGATGGCTTTAGACGCAGAGGAATGCATCAAGTCCGTCAAAGAAGCCCGGGCCCGAGTCAATGACTGGTAAGTAGCTTCATCTCCAGCCACGTGGAGTGACATCTCGAGAGTCTTAATGGTGTCAAGCAAGTTTTCCACCGGCTCGGAGGAGCGCCTTTTCAATATAGCACTCTTCTGAAGAAAGAAACCCCGCAGAGAGCATTTGAGAGCCTCCCATACACGTGGCCGAAGAGAATGAAAACTCATTCCGAATCAAAAGATCATGAATGAAGGACCTAATCTCCTCGCAGAAGACCTCGTCCCCTAAAAGAGCTGTCGGGAGTCTCCATTGACCCTCCCTAGGGAAAGACATCGGGAGAGACAGAGACATCGCCACCGGAGCATGATCCAACCAAGTGGTCGGGTGAATCAATGTAGAGGTGAGGAAATGCAGGTGTGCTTGAGAAAGAAGGATGTAATCAATACGGGTGTCCCTGCAGAAGGTGAATAGAAAGTGTACTGTCGGGATATGGGGTTCTGGGAACACCATATATCTATCAGTGAAAATTCATGTATGGTCCTTGTTATGGTAGACAGTTGGGACCTTGGAATGTACGATGCCCCCGTCGAGCAATCCTGAGAAGGAGACGGAGTATTCAAGTCGCCCCCCAAAAAAACCAAACCCTCCTTAAATTCGGCTATCCAATCCAATGTGGACCGAAGAAAGGGCCCCTGACCCTGGTTCGGGGCATAAATAGAAGTTAGTGTAAGCTTAACATCTCCCACCGCTCCTTTGACAGCTACATACCTTCTCTCTGTGTCCGACAGCTGAGCCAGGAGGCAAAATGGCAGCTGGCTGTGCAAAAAATCCCCACCCCTCTCTTTCGGTCCTCCCTTGAACTAAAGAACTGCATGGGGTAAGCAGAGCCATGCAACGACCTGGAGTCCCTAGAAGAGAAATGCAACTCCTGCAAGAAATAAACCTGAGCCCCCATTCTCACACAGTCCTGCAGTAACATGTGCCGCTTAATCTCTGAGTTCAGCCCTTTCACATTCATGGAGATGGCCTTAATGACAAACATAGCCAAACCGGTAGCAAAGATCGCACAGAACTCGTATAGAAACTAGGACTGAGGAAAGTCCAATATATTGAGTTAGCATGTCAGGGGGAAGGGGCAGTGGAAGAAGGGTAATAGGAGAAGACAAGAGGAACACTTCGAAATTGAGTTCACACTCTCCCGAATCCACATCTTGTCAACTTAGGAAGTCGGTACAGAATAGAGTAGAATTGGTGAATGAGATCCAAAGGAAGTAAAACTGGAAAACTTTGACACAAGTCAAGTAACCGCTAACAACAATAAGCATAAACCATATCAGGTACACTGGAAACAAGAAATATCACGTTCAGCAAATAATGGTAACTAAGGGGGGGGGGGGGAATTCTCAATCCAAGAGAGTATCAAAGAATTTCTAAGCCCCTTATGAAGCTCGTTGGGGGAACGGGATCAGTCAGCAGAACCTCCCCCAGCGACAGCCGTGAACCAGTTTGCGAGTCTTGAAGCTGAGGAACAGCCAGCCACAGCTCCCTCAAGGCAAGGCTCTTTAACCCCCAAATATATACTGAGTATGTTGCAAGAAATTAAAACAATTAAAGTGCATGCAAGAACATACAGTCAGCACAGGTAACCATTATTAACAGTTGGCAGGTCATGCAAGTAGCAGACCCGCAAAGTCACCTATCTGTGAGGCAACCAATGAAGCCGGAAACGGTTCAGTCCGTGACCTGCAGGCTTCCCCAGGGATCGATCAGTCCTGCCCTTCCAGAGTGGAACCCCTACTTCAGGAGACTGCTCTACCTCTTTACCTCTTGGGCTGAACATGCTGCCATGACTGCAGAGGAGGGGATTTGAACCAGAGATTCTGTTTCTTCAGAACCGACGGGTCAGAGATACGAGCAGGAGCAAAGTTTAGCTTTTACAGAGAACCGCAGCGTCCTCAGAGTTCCTCAGTGTCGACGTTCCTCCCTCTCCCCACTAATAAGGTATATAATTTTCTCTTAAGGCTTCGGTGAGGGGCTTAAAAACTCTTTGTTGCTGTAAAGTTAACTGTGATAGGTCCTGATGTAGCTGTATCGAAATACCCTCATAAGTAAGATCATGTTTACTCCGAGCTTCCCTCATAATGTGATCTTTTTGCTTAAAGGATAACAGACAGCATATTACATCCCTAAGGCGATCATTTTCCTGGGACCTCGGGCGGAGAGCTCTGAGTTCGTTCCATTCGTATCCACTGGTACATGGAGCAGGGAAGCAGATATTTTCTGCAGAACCCCGTGGAGATCACCAGATCGGATAGATTCTGGGAGATTTCGGACCCTAATATTATTCCTGCAGCCTCTATATTTGAGGTCCTCAGCCAGGGTTTTCAGCCATTGGATGTCCTCGTCTTGCTGTTTCAGATCCTGTTGGGTGCAATCCGCCTGATTCTCCAAATCCGCCACCCTGTTGCCAGTTTGTCGTATGTCCCGTCTTATATCTGTCATATCAGCCCTTAAGGCCTCTCTCAATCCACCCACTACGGCCTTCATATCAGACCTTGAGGGCAAATGTTGTATGTCCGCAATTGTAAGGAAGCTAGATGGACCATCTTTAGGACGAGCACCTCCACTCTGTTGTTGCGGAGTGGGAGTCGGGGTTGAGACAACAATGGTTTTTCATGCAAATATGCAGTAATTTTAACAGCTTTTTTGCGCCGACCAGTCATCTCACAGAACACAGCTATGCCTGTGATAAGATAGCGATGGATGGGGCAAGATTAACCATGCAGTGAGGGAAAAAGCAAAGCTTTGGGGCCAGAGATCTTCAGTGTGCGTCCATACTTGATGGTGTCAGGCCACGCCCCTATCTGGACGACCTTTTGATCAAGGTTCCTTCAGAGGAGCTCTTGGCCCAGTACTTACATGAATGTGCTCTCGTCCTGGTCCACCATGGGTGGATCTTGAACATGTTTAAGTCCTCTCCAGTACTCAATTGAGAGGACTACCAATGCGCATCCAGTCGGACAATGTTAACAGACAGGGGGGCACTCGAAGTGCCACCACCTGATATGAGGTGATGTACTTTCTAGATTGAGCAGAAGCCCACGTTCTGGCCATCTCCGCATTTCACGTTCCAGGGGTTGAAAACGTGCTGGAAGACTTCCTAAGTTGACAAGATGTGGATTCGGGAGAGTGTGAACTCCATTTCAAAGTTTTCCACCTGATTGTGCTACAGTGAGGACTGCCAGAGATCAGCCTGATTGCCATGAGGGACAACAGGAAGATCCCGGCCTTCTGTTCCTGGAAGGGTGATCCTCTGGCCTTTGCCATGGACGTAATGTCAATTCCATGGAACTTCCACCTAGCTTATGTCTTTCCTCCAATTCCTCTCATTCCCGGGGTGCTCGGAAATATCAGGATGGATGGCGCAACTGCGATACTAGTCGCTACTTGTTGTATCAGGAGGGTGTGGTTTGCGAACCTGGCTAGCCTTTCCATTCAGTATCTGCTCTGGCTTCCTCCCATGCCAGACCACCTTCTCCAGGGCTACATTTGGAAGGAGGATGTGGAAAAAGCTGGCTTTGATGGCAGGACTGTTGATGCCCACATCTTGAGGAAGAAAGGATTCTCCGCTGAAGTCATTTCCACTATTATTCAGACTATCCTTTCTCCGGGATGATGTGAACAAAGGACTCAACTTGAGTTCCTTGAAGGTTTAAATTTTGTCTCTTTATGTATTTTTTCAGAGACTTTGTGTCACTATTCCAGATGTCAGCGTGTTCCTTCAGGGAATTGCTCATGCTTTCCCTGCCTTTGAGTCTTCCACTCCTCCTTGGGACCTTAATTTGGTTTTGGGTGTTCTGCAGAGGCCTCCTTTTGAGTTCCTTGCTAGCATCCCTATTGCTCAGCTGTTGTGAGCCCTGGTGGCTCCTGTTCTTCTGTGCTGTGCAAGTTTAGTGTCCATTGAAACTTATTTTGGTTTGGGCTTTGTCGGTCCTGGATAGCTGTAGGGAAGTCTGGTATCATGGGGACAGGCGTGAGGTCCTTTCTCTTTCTTCTCACCTCTTGGAGCTTAGTTTTGGTATATCCCCATGGTTCCTGTGTTCCATATGGGACAATAGAGATGTGTATCACAGTATCCCTAGGCAGCCTAGCGATCCTGTGCTTCCTTCCTCTGCTGTGCTATCGGCCGGCATGGACGCCAGCTACTTCCTCTTTGCTGATGTTCAGTAGAGCGGGCACAGTGACTTTCGCTTGTTTATGAGCTAGTGCTGATTTGCCTAATTGGTTCCCGCCTTGGCTAGCACCTATTTAAACTTCCCTATGCCTAGGAGTCATTGCCCTTACGTGGTGTTCCTGCTAGTAGCTCTTGCGTTCTCATTCTGACCCCGTGCCTGACCTCCGAATCTGCTCCATGTATGACCCTGACTTGTCTGACTACCCACTTGTTTCTGACTTGTGGCTCTGGCTGACTACTCACTCTATGTATGACCCCTGCTTGTCCGACTACCCACATCAGTTCTGACCTTTGGCTCTGGCTGACTACTCGCTCCATGCATTACCCAGCTTGCCTGACCATTCGCATTTGTGTACCCATGGCTTTGGCTTGCTCCTGCTCCCTGTTGTCTCCGGTTAGCTATACCTTGGTTGGAGACTCGAGCTACATCTATAGCTGGTTCTGTCGCTGCTAGAACCATAGGCTATTCCCAGTATCCTCCGGTATAGTGCTTGGCACAGTATGCAGCTACAGGTAGTAGACTGTGGTCTGGGGTTGTGTGGACTTTATCATCATTACTGTGTATTATCAATAAAGGTGGTTATATTTATATTACTGTTGTCTGTCCTTCTTTGCCTGATTACCGTGACAAATGTATTCTCAGCCCCATGGTACCTGTGTTCCATATGGATTATAGAGAAAAGGATTTAACAGGTAAGAACACTAAAATCCTATTTTCTTCAGTGCTCTCTCCATTTTCCTCTCCAATGTATCTTTTGAAGAAAAAACATCTTCCATTGGAATTGCTGTTCCTTTGGCTAAATGATTGCCTCATCAATCTTTGGAGGAGTTTTCCATAGCTTGACCTTTTCCTCATTAAAGGGATATATCCTTGGGAACCTTTTGGTTACACTGGTTCTCTTGTCTGCCTTCTCCCACTCTGACTTATAGCTCTGATACAGAATGATGAACCAGGAAGACTGGAGACATCAGCTTGTTGCATAGGAAGGAAGTGGCTAAAACATCAGGGGGGTTATGCACTAAGGCATGATAAGCGGTGATAATACAGAGATATAATCTCCAGTGATATCAATTCTCCCGTACCTATATTTATTCTTTACTGCCTGTGCACTGAGATCTCCATAGCTGGAGAAACCTTAGTGCAATGGCTTCATAGAAAAACCTAAGAATTGGAGAAGTGATCTCACTTTCAAAGTTATCTCTGTGTTATCACATCTTTTATCACACCTTTGTGGTTCTTCCCCCAAGTTCACTGTGAACTTCTTTCTAATGCAGAGTGTTATGCATATTCTTAAGAAAAAGCTCAATTTTATCTAGATTGAAAGAACCTGCATCATAGGTATTTTTATCCCTCTTTTTTTGAGTAATAATCTGAAAAAAAAATCTTGCTTGCTGGCTTGTTCTTCCATATCCTTTAATCTTGTAGATGTACCTTCATCTGGATCCTCCATACATGGTTTCTTTGTGGGGTTTACTGATTCTTGCATAGCAGTGATAGTGTACTGCATGGAAGATCTCATCCAGGTGAGAGAGTCCTGGAATTTGGAGGGCATGTATTTGTCACCAGCCTTCCTAAGATATTCAGCATGAAACTTTGCTGTATTTGCTACAGGAAGCTTACAGCCTGCACAAGACTTTGTTTTTTGATTTTTTTTCTCCTCCTTAGTTGGTGCAAAGTCAACAGAAGCCTTCCTTAGAGAAGGGAGACTTAGAAGTCATAACACTAACCTATGCCCCTTCTTTCCCCTGTCCTGTCCTCCAGCATCTTCTCCCTAAATTTTATAACAACACTGGAGAAAAAAAAAACCCAACAACCCTAATACTGTTTTGCCACTTCTAATCTAATAAATAAATAAAAAAACAAACAAACCAACCTTTGGTCCTTCTCGGGCCAGCCTTTGCCTGAGCCAGTGCGAGAGAAATCTAAACAGTTATTGGCTGGCCATATAAAGGGAGACTGGGTATTGGAGATTTTTTTCTCTCTCTAGTGTTTAACACTTTACGTGCCAGAGCATCCACAGCATTGCACTGGATACCTCTCTGGCAGTTAAAGTGTTAATTTAGGGAGAAGATGCAGGAAGATCAGGCCTAGGAAGATACAACTGGACCTTCATTATCAAGATAAGTGTATTACTGGTTACAGGTGTGGGGTTGGGGGCATGGGGTGTAGGTTAGTGTTAAGACTGGGAGTGGGGGATTGAATTGCCAGTGTTGGGTGTATTGGGAGTGAGGCAATGCTTTTGGGTGTAGTGTTTGGAGGGAGGGGCAATGACCGTGAAACTAGCTCATGGTTTGACACTATGTCAGACATGGAGCGTTCATTTTCATGTTCCTTCTACCCGCACTTTTCAGCTTCAGTTGTGGGAACAAAGCATTGACTGGCATTTGGCCGAAAAACAATTTCATGCAACCAACTCTTTTTGTGGAGAATGCTGGCCAAGTAATAGAATTCAAACCGTAGCATGATGTGTGTTCCAGCTGGAACGCTTTTTGACACAGACACAGGTTTTACCAGACACAACAGTATTGAGCTCCAGAAGTTTTAATTCCTCAGCCTCCACAGCAGCCAGTTGCAGATCAAGCCAGAAGTGGAGCAGCCTTCACCATGCCCTGCAAGAGCAAGTGTGATAGTTGAGGTACTGGATGACTATTAACCTCTGAAGTCCTGGAAAACTTTAGTGATACACACCTATGTCCAGGTTAGTTTAGTTTAAAGGTTTACCATTCCTTTAAATTAACTTTTATTGATTTGTTTGTGCAGCAATTTCTAATGAAAGAGCTTTGGAGATGATGATGAGCTTTAAAAAAGATTAATGATTAGCTCTCCAGCTGTTGTTGGACTACATTTCCCAACATCCTCAGTGGCCAGATGAGGATGATGGGAGTTTTAGTCCAATAACAGCTGGAGAGCAACATGTTGTTCAGTATAGTGTTGGCTTTTTTATCCCTTTGAGGGCCAAAGGAGTGAGGGTGAAGAAATGCATTGCACGCCCCTCTGGGATTAGTGTTATAAGGATTGTCCAAAGATTCAAGGTGCTGAGGTTGTAATTTGCGCTTTCTTCTAGGAACTTACACCTGGTTGTCAGAGCAAAAAACATTCAGTAAGCGATAAGGAAAACTTCAACATCAGTGAGACCTTGAATGAAAATCATCTAGGTAAATGCTTAATAACTTTGTACATGTTTTATTGAATATTTCGTCCATTTGATCTGAAAGTAGTTAAACAACACAAGGTTGCTTGATGACTGTAGCTCTGCAAAGAGGTTGAGATACAGGGCTTGATTCAGTTGTCCCTGTTAGGTCAAGAAACCTGCAACAGCAATTTTTCAAGCACTGTAAGCTATTCAATTTACAGTGCTATGAAAAAATGCCGGCAAACAAACCCTTGCCGGGCCATAAAGTTAGAGGCGTTTTGTCTTAAATTTAAGACCTAGATTTTTTTTCTGACTAAAGTCCCTTATCGGATCTTTACTTAGCCGACGCAGCTATTGGAAGGCAAAAAAAAAAACAAAAACCTTAAGTCCCCAGTGGATGTATTGATATGGGGCCCTAAGCCCCATATCAATACAACCAAAGTACCTAAAAAGTGTTCAGTATTGGTAGAATTAACCCTATGAGTGGCGGTGGGGTAACCCAACTAAGTTACAAATCGACATCACATAAAAAGTAACACTTACCATTAATCCGAATATCCAGGGTGGTGGGTCCTCAGCGTCCTGATCATCTACTGTCCATCTTCTTTCTTCTTTTCTTTCTATCTTGTATCTTCTTCTCTTCTGTCTTCTCTTCTTTCTTCCATCTTCTAGCTGTAAAGAAAAAAGTGTAAATAAATGTTTTTCTCACATATCCCGCACACTCAAACATAGTTTAACCCCTTCAGTGCCAGGGGGTAAGCAGGGCATGGTTATTTGTTTTGTTTTTGTCAAATGAGTAAAAATGTTAGGACAAGAGGCCATAGTCTAAAAATAGAGGGACACACATGATGGATTTACTTCACTGAGAGGGGTAGTAGATATGTGGAATAGCCTACCAGCAGAAATGGTAAAAGTAAATACAGCGACAGAATTTAAGCATGCATGGGATGGGCATAAGGCGGTCCTTAACATAAGAAAAGACCAAGGACCAAAAAAAAGGTTTGAGGTTTTTACAGTAGGAAAATGGGCAGAGTAGATGGGCCGAATAGTTCTTATCTGCCTGTCAAATTCTATGCCTCTCTGGGTCTCAAAGGGTTAAATCATGTATGAGTGTGCGGGTGATGATTCAAAGGATGCATCCATTTAATACAAATGATTCCCCTTTTGTTTAAAATATATCCCCAAATACATGTGCAAAATGATATATACTCTCCTATTTCTCTGCCATTGTGTGTGGCAACGGCGGAGAAATTAATGTGCATAGAACCCCTTTCCTTCCCACATGGGCCGATGCCTGTTCCACACTGAGGGAATTTGATCAGAGACTGCCTTTATATATGGGCAGTGTCTGTTCAAATGCCCTCACAGCTATTGGCTGGGATGTGCACCAGTCAGCTTTGAGAGGCTTGTGTAAGCACATCACAGCCAATTCCCAGCCAATGGCTGTGAGGGAATTTGAACAGATACTGCCCACATGTAAAGGCAGTCTCTAATCAAATTCCCTCAATGTTGAAAGGGCATCGGCCCTTGTGGAATTGACGAGGGTTCTGTGCACATTAATTCCTCCGTCACCTCTGCGGCCACACACAGCTGCGGAGATATAGGAAAGTATATTTCTCTGTCGTGCAATACAGATTACTGGTAACTCTGGGAGGCGATCTGCCCCTTAGTAGGCAGGAACAAATTCTCAAAGTGTATGCAGGGGGTGGAGCCTCCCTTCCTTCCTTGGCTGCAGCTAGCCAATCAGCTCCAGAAAGATTTGTTCCTCTGTGAAGACAACACCAGACTGAGAACAGTTCTGCTATAGTTTTAGAATCTTTTATTTTTCTGTTAGATATGGAATACCACCATTAGGCGGATTACCATGACTGACAAATGCCCTTAGATGTGGCTAGCTCAGTATCCAGGTACTTTTTTGTGGACCTTAAGCCCTGAGGAGGAAAATCTTGATTCCAAGTGCTTCCCCAGGATTTACCCACTGAGGTACTTCTTGCCTCATGGTAATCTGAAGACAGAAGATCTGCAGGAAAGGTGAGCTACCCTTTGAGTGCTGCAGGTCCACTTGTCCCACAGTGCCTCTCTGCACAGGGGTGTATTTATGGAGTTCCTATTGCACACTCCTGCACTCATTGGGTATATCTGTATGTCTGTTTGGGTGTTTGGAGCAGGTTTATGTGGTAATTCAACCCTTTAACTGCTGGTCTGGCACTTTATTAGGGGGTTTTATGGCACTTTTCCTACTGGATTAGTGTTTTCTGGGTATCCTCGCATGTTCTTTTGTTGATTTACACATTTTTATGTTTTACTTTGATATTTGTACAAATTGAGTACTGCGCTTTTAAGCTGCGCTTTACCGCATAGACGCCATTGCTCCATTCACTTCTATGGAACTAGACTTTTTGGGATGTATCTCTGCAACCGTTTAACCTAGGGACTTCAGAGATGGCTCATTTTACTTGTCTACCCTTGCTCTATCATCCGGTTCATGTATCTAGTGTGTTGGGGGACTCAGGGGGGCTTCGGGCACTGTTTTAGGGTACTTTTTGGGAAAACTACATTTCCCATGAGCACTTGCTTCACACCCTTGTTTCTGATTAGCTCCCACCGCGGCAGCCATTTTGTAAGCATTTCTGGGCGAGTATCCTACGAGGGGTTGGACTCTCCTTCTCTCTCCTCTGCAGATTAACCCTTCGCCTGCCAGATAAGTTTATTTTAGCAATTTCTGGGGTGAAACCTTAATCCTACACACTATATTTGGGTGATTTATTGTACAGTTGGTTATTTTGACGCTGTGAGAATGTCTATACCGCTGGAGCTTGGGGCTAGACCTAAGACTAAGGAGGCTGGGGTCTGTGTATCCCCCATTGCACATTGCTCTTCCTGTCACTCAGGGCTACCTAGAGAATATTCAGGTAATTTATGCCCAACATGTTATGATTTCACTGACACCATTCCAGGGAACTCCAGCCATGTTATAGAGCCAGCTTGGGTGCAAGAGTTGAAGGCTGTAACTAGGGACCTTAGGTCTGCTTTGCAACTCTTTCCATCCCAATTACAGGGGGCCTTTCAGGCTTGGAAGACCCCCTCTTCAGTCAGGTCTTCCCTGCCTAAACCTCAGGGAGTACCTGACGTGTCAGATTCCTCTGAGGAGGAACTGCTGGTGGACTCAGGTGTTGAGGAATGTTCTGTGTTTGAGTCATCTCAGTTTCTTGGGGACCCCTTTGAAGCTGATCCTGAACCTTTCACTGAGGGCCAAATCAGGGCTGTCTTAACTACTCTTAACATTCCCTGAGTACATGAGGTTCCTTCTGATCCCTCTGACATATTCCAGGAGCCTGGTAAGCCCCTTACATACTTTCCACCTAACCCCACTCTTGACCGCCTTGTGTCTGAGGAGTGGAAATCTCCTGACAAGAAAGCTTCTGTATCCAGAAAATTTGCTAATCTTTATCCCTTTTCTGAGGCTGCGCTTGCTCAGTGGGTTCATCCTCCTAAGGTGGATGCTCCTATTTCCAGGCTATCCAGATCTACTGTGTTACCAGTCTCTGATGGCTCTGCTCTGAAGGACTGGACTGATAAGAAAGTTGAGGTTTCCCTCAAGTCTATTTTTGCCACCGCTGGTTCTGGTACGCATCCAGCATTTGCTGCTGAGTGGGTGAACCGGGCCATTGCGGTCTGGACTGAGCATCTCGCCAAGGCTGTCCGTCAGGATGCCCCTGTTTCGCATAAGTTGCGTCTCCTCGCCAACATATCTGAGGCACAAGACTACGTTTCTGCTGCTTTATTTGATGCCATCCGCATGATGGCTAGGGTTTCCACCATGTCTGTGGTTGCCAGGCAAGCTCTTTGGCTCAAGATCTGGTCTGCTGACACGGCTTCAAAGAAAGTTTTAATTTCCCTACCTTTTCAGGCTACCTCCTTGTTTGGGCCAGATCTTAAGGATCTGATCAGTGAAGCCACTGGGGGTAAGAGTACACTTCTACCCTTGGTTCCTAGGAAGAAGTTGCCGCTTAAGCGTAACCAGCTTTTTCGTTCCTTCCAGACTGAGACATGTCTGGCAAACCAAACTGTGTTCCCTCAGCTCTGCGTACCTCCTCCAAGCCCAAACCGTGGAAGCCCAAGGTCTCCTCCAAGCCCAAGGCTTCCATGACTTCTTCGGCATGACTTGCCAAACCCGGGTCCGTACTCCCCTGTGGGTGGTCATCTGCGACACTATCACAGCGTTTGGTAGGATTCTGTGACGGACCCGTGGGTTTTACAGGTGGTGAAGGAAGGGTACAAGATCCCTTTCATTTCTCTTCCTTCCTTTCGCTTTCATCCTTCTCATACTCCTCAGAGTACAGAGAAATGCTGTCTATTCGACAGCGCTGTTCAGACTCTTCTGGACAAGGATGTCCTAGAGCCAGTGCCTTTCCAGGACAGGGGTTCAGAGTTCTACTCAAACCTCTTTGTATTCGCCAAAAAAGGATGGCGGCTGTCGCCCCATTTTAGACTTTAAGGACCTCCATTACTTTGTGACCCGGACTCATTATCGCCAGAAGTCTCTGCGCACAGTGATTGTCGCCATGTCACAGAGGGAATTCCTCTCTTCTCTGCATCTGCAGGATGCGTATTTGCACATTGACATTCATACAGAGAGCCGAAGTACCTCTGGTTTGCCTGCGACGGGGGACATTTTCAGTTCTCGGCCCTTCCATTTGGGCTGACGACGGCTCCTCAGGTTTTCAACAGCGTCCCGGAACGGCATCAGAGTTACTCCATACATGGACGACTTTCTTCTGAAAGCCCCTTCTGCGGACCTCCTTCATCAGCAATTTCAGAACTGCATTCAGGCTCTCGCCCGTCACGGGTGGATCATCAACTTGGACAAAACGGATCTTATCCCATCCTTGCGTCTGGTCTTCCTGGGCCTTCTCTTCGACACTCAGAAGAACATGGTGTTCCTCACGGATGAGGTGGCTCACCAGATCGCCCACAAGGTTTCAGCGATTCAGTCTCAGGATCCAGTTCCAGTCCAGAAGCTGTCATCTCTGGTGGGGAAATGCATTTCCACCATAGAAGCGGTTCCATTTGCCATGGCACACACCTGAGAACTCCAGAGGTTCGTGATCCAGGTGTGCAAGGATCAACAGGATCTTCGGAAGTCATTTGTTTCCCTTCCTCTTCATATGGAGCTGAGCTTGTCATGGTGGCTCAACCTTTCCAACCTGCTGAAGGGCAAGTCCTTTCTGGTGACCTTTTGGACCAAGGTGATGAACGGATGCCAGCCTCTCCGGCTGGGGTGTGGTCCTGGTCCGCTTGAACACTTGGGGTCGGTGGTCTCCGGAGGAGTCTCTCCTTCCGATCAACATTGTGGAGCTTCGGGCGGTATTTCACGCCCTGATACATTGGACTTCTCCGCTAGAAGACTGTCCAGTCCCAGTGGAGTCCGACAACGCTACGGCCATGGCTTACATCAGCAAGCAAGGCGGAACAAGAAATCTCACTGCTTGGTTAGAGGTCAAGGCTATTTTGTCCTGGGCAGAAGATCACGTGCCAGCTATATCCGCAGCGACACACAGTGGACAGCGGAGAGTGGGAGTTGCATCCGCAGGTGTTTCAACTCATTGTTCAACGATGGGTTCCCCCTTACATCGACCTGATGGCAACGAGACACAACAGGCAGGTTCCAGTGTTTTGCTCTCGGTGGCGAGACCCTCTGGCTCTTGCAGTGGATGCAATATCCATTCCTTGGACCTTTTCTCTCCAGCTTACATCTTTCCTCTCCTTCCCATGTTGCACAGGGTGTTACGGAGATTACGACTGGAGCGTTGCCCAGTCATTCTGATTGCTCCATACTGGCCTCGCCAGTCTTGGTTTCCAGAGTTTGTGGACCTGTCAGTGGCAGAGCCCTTTCGGCTCCCCCACCGTTCTGACCTTTTTCTACAGGATTACCTGTGGAAGGAGGCTGTGCATCTGCTAGTTTGGACGGCTTGGAAATTGAATCCTCAATATTGAAGAAGAAAGGATCCTCTTCTGGTGTGGTAGCTACTATGCTCAGTGCCCACAAGCCTGTTTCTTCCAAGATCTACCATCGCGTCTGGTTGACCTTTCTGTCCTGGTGTGCTGACAGGGACCTGTCTCAGGACTTTGATCTACCTACAGTCCTGGCGTTTTTGCAGGACTGTGTGGATAAGGGCCTCAGTTTGAGTTCCCTTTTAGGTTCAGACTTCTGCTCTCTTTGTTTTCTTTCAGAGGTGCATTGCCATCCTTCCCGATGTCAAGGTATTCTTCCAGGGCGTTGCTCATACTCCTGTTTTCAAGTCTCCTACTCCTCAGTGGGATCTTAACTTGGTTTTGGGCGTCCTTCAGCGCCCTCCCTTCGAGTCCTTGGCTACTATTCCTGTCTCTCTGTTGATGTGGAAAATGGCTTTTCTCCTGGCGATTGTGTCTGTTCGTCGTGTTGCGGAGTTACATGCTCTGTCCTGTAGACCACCTTATTTGGTGTTTCACAAGGACAAGGCGGTGCTTCGCACTTCTAAGGAGTTTCTTCCGAAGGTGGTCTCTGACTTCCACATCAATCAGGAGATTGTGGTGCCCTGTTTCTGCCCTGACTCCACCTCTGACAAGGAGAGGGATCTCCACTAGTTAGATGCGGTGCATTGTCTCGAGTTTTATGTGCATTGCACTGAGTCAAGTCAGGCAATTTGACCCTCTGTTCATCATTCTTGCGGGTCCTAGGACAGGACAACCTGTATCCAAGGTGACTATCGCCTCTTGGATCAAGTCCACTATTCGCAAGGCTTCAGGGTCACGTCTCATTCTACTCGACCTATTGGGGCATCTTGGGCTTACAAGAATCAGGCCTCCGCTGATCAGTTGTGCAAGGTGGCCACCTGGTCGTCTGTGCATACCTTTTCGAAGCACTAACGTGTGGATGTGTTGGCATAGGCTGATGCCAGCTTTGGGAGGAAAATCCTGGAGGCAGTATTGCCTGTCTAGGATTTTCCTTGGGTCTTAGTGCTTCCTTCTCTGTTGAACCCTGTTGGTTCTAGTTCAGTGTGCTGTGTAACTTTTCTGGGGTGCCGCTAACCCTGTTTTGTGTCCGTTGATACTTCATTTGTTTTGTTGGGCTGTCTCTGATCTGATGGTTCATATATGTTCTGGTGACTTGGGGGGCCTTGCGCCTGGTTCTTGCCTTCTTCCCACCTCTGGGAAACTTAATGGTTGAACATCCCAGAGTTACCAGTAACCTGTATTGGACGACAGAGAAAAGATGATTTTAGTCTTACCTTTTAAATCCTTTTCTCTTAGTCCATATAGGTTACTGGTCTCCCACCCTGTCAAGGGACCATGCTTGGCTCTCCTGAGGCAGACTGTGGGGGTCCTTCAGGGTCATGGTCACAGGATTCTTCTTCCCTTCTACTATCTAGTCATCTTAGTGTCTCAAATCTTTCTGGAGCTGATTGGCTAGCTGCAACCAAGGAGGGAAGGGAGGCTCCACCCCCTGCATACACTTTGAGAATTTGTTCCTGCCTAATAAGGGGCGGATCGCCTCCCAGAGTTACCAGTAACCTGTATGGACTAAGACAAAAGGGTTTAACAGGTAAACTAAAGTCCTCTTTTCATTTTGCACATTTATTGGGGGATATATTTTAAACAAAAGGGGAATCATTTGTACTAAATGGAGGCATTTTCAAAGTTGAATTTTTTTAGGTGCAATATCATAGTGGCCTGAAATTGTACAGTGGCGCTGTTGCTACACCATCCTATGGAGATTTATGGTCCCGGGACCAGAGCTGTCCATAGGATTGTGTAGCAACAGCGCCACTGTACAGTTTCAGGCCACTATGATATTGCACCTAAAAAAATTCAACTTTGAAAATTAATAACTTTTGAATGAAACACCTTCCAGCAGTGGGAGTACTCTTGTTTTACTCAGGGGGATAAACCCTACAACATATTTATTTTTACATTTTAATTATTACTATCCCTTTAATGGAATGCAGATAAAACCCCATTGAGGACCCATAAAAGTTTTGCCTTGAGGGTAATTTAATTATAAAAAAAAAAAAAAGACTTCTTAATTTCAATCTGGTTTTCCTTTTATTTTTTTTTTTATTTATCCCCCCCCCCCCCCCCTTGGACTGACAATCTACCTGTTTGTGAAACAGTTGTCCTAATGCTCTGTTATTTTATGAAAAATCTATCTGGTACTTTTTGAGCAAATCTATAGTGTCTGCTAACATGATCACCCTATTCAAGGAATTCTATATCCTTACTGTAAAAAATCTCCTTTGATTAGTTGAAAGCTCCTCCCCTGCAATTTTTAATGGATTCCCCCTTGCCTCTTTTTCTCCTTCCCCTAAACCTTTGTATAAAGAGTTCACCATAAAGTTATTTGCATTCAAAATATTAGTGTATATTATTTGAGTGCCATAGAGAGATCCAACCTATTTCATTGGATTCCTCTCTTGCACACAAAGGGTTAATTCCAACCCTCAGTCAATTCTTCTTTTCCAGTGGAAACAAACAAAGCACTTTGGCTAGTCTTTCTTTATAACCTACATCTTCTATTCCCTTTTTTATTATTTTTGTAGCTTGCTTGTTTTGTTATAATTCTAGTGTGCAGCTAAGCATCTTTTGTTATCCTAATAGGTCCTATGGAAACATCCCACTTGCCAGATTGTGATGAGCCTATAAGCCAAGTGATTGAACGAATTCCTTGTCCGGGCAGCAGAAGCCGGTACTGAAGTCTCTTCTTCCTTTTGAAAAATTGGTTCTGACATAGTAAATTGGCTTATTCTTGGATACACAGAAATGTGATGTGCCAGTATAACTTGGGTTCTGAAAAATCTTAGCATCTTGACAATTCTTCTAAAGTCTTTTTACCTCTGAGAATAATTTTGGGGACTGACACATTTATATTCTTACGTTCCACTTACAGGCTAATTTAATATGATGTTTAAATAAAGCAGAGGGTTCATTAGCAGCCCTCTGGCATTGCCAAGAAGGCCGTTTTGCAATTTCTACAGTATTACTGGCCAAGGAGGATTTGTTTCTCCGACCTGATCCAGTTATCAGCCTCCAGTCACTGGCTCATTCCAGGATCAGCGAACCTACTAAGTCGGAGCCCTGTATTTCATCCAAATCCTGCCTTCTTAAATCTAGCAGCTTGGAGATTGAGCAGAAAACTCTAAAAGATAAGGGATTATATGAAAAAGTTGCTCAGACTATCGTCTCGGGCAGAAAGGCATACAAGACTAAAGCATTTGCCAGAGCATGGAATGATTTTACAATTTGGTACTCTAACAAGAAATCACATATTGCATTTATTTCTTCTGCTACAGCAAGGACTTGATGATGTGATTTATCTCCTTCTTTAAAAGTACAACTCTCACCACTATCCGCTTTATTATCAGAACCTTTTGCAGATGATCCTTTAGTAATAGATTTCATTAGGGCTATAGAAAAAGAAACGCAGAGAGGTTGTTCCTCCCTGGGACTTGACTATCATTCTGGTTCAACAGGTGTTTGATCCCTTAGGCTTAATTCATATTAAGCCTATAACTCTTAAAACCACTTTTCTTACAGCAGTCACATCTGCTGTAAGTGTGTGTGTGAGTTACAAGCCCTTTCTTGCAAGCCTCCTTATCTAATAATGCATCAAGGCAAGGTGGTTTTGTGCACAAGACATACTTTTCATACCAAGGTAATCTCTGATTTCTATATGAACCAGGAGATAGTCCTAGCCTCTTTCTGTGCAAAAGAATTCAGTCAAATTGACTCTCTGTTCATCCTTTACTTTGGGAAATATAAAGGAATTGCAGCATTTAAATCCTCTTTAGCCAGAAGGATCAGGGACTGCATCACCTTGGCATACGAATAGGCTAAAATGGATCCTTCATTAAAAATCAAGTCACATTCTGCTAGTTCTAGCTCTACCTCTTGGTCAAATAGAGCTTCTGCCTCTCTAGAGGAGATATCTGATATTTCACGTTCTTCTGTGTCCCTCCACAGCACACCCTACCCCTTTTACTGCCTCTGTGTTCTTTTTTTAACTTACTTTCTTCAAAAGACAAGTCCCCGCATCTTCAGCATTATCAGGAAACATGTAAAGAATGTGAATCTTCCCCTGTGGGCGACATGCTTCCATTCGCTGCCCGCTTCCTTCCGGCAATGGTACTGCCCTGTGAGGACCTTCAGATTCTCACAGGGCATTACCATTGTCTGGAGCCGGTAGGTCCTGAAAGCCAATTGAAGGAACTGGGCGGCGAATGCAAGCATGCCGCCCGCAGGGGAAGATTCACATTGTTTACATGTTTCCTGATAATGTTGAAAATGCGGAGACTCGTCTTTAAGAAAATAAGTGGCGTTTTAGAATCGGATAGCACCAGGGGAGGGTTCTGGCCGGCTTAATTTTTTTTTTAAATAAAAAACTCTTGAGTATAATACGCACCCCCCACTTCACATAAGGTGAAGTGGGGTAAAATTGTGCGTATTATACCCAAGATTTTACGGTACTTTAAGGGGTGCCAGGACAACAAAACTTCATGGACCACAATATGTCAGTTTACTTGTTTTTGTTTTTTCATATGATATACCTACACTTAAATGTTTATAACAACTACAGACAAGAAGGAAAGGTAGACGAGGCATACCATTTTGGAAGGGCAACCCACTGCATCCAATGAGGGCTCGCCTTCCTTTTTAAAGTGTTAGTCATGTCTAACTTTCACAAACCCTAGTATTGTACGTATTCAAAAAATAAACTTCCTGGGGCAAGTATGATCTCTCAAACCTTTATGATTTGAGAGATATAAGCTTTTAAAATGTCCCCTTTTTGCTGACGAGCTGTAAAGCTGTCAGCAGTGGAGTTGAGTCTTGCGACTCGGGCGGCTCTTCAGCAGAGCTGAATGAGAGATATCTAAAAACAGATACTTCATCGGAACGGTCTACAATGTTGCTTGGTTTGCCAGCACATTTTGCAGAGCTTTCCACTGAAGTATTTGTTTTTCGATACCACTCATTCAGCTTTGTTGAAGAGCTACCTGCTGGTCTGGGACCGAGATCTCATGATGTCAGCTAGATGCTGACGTCTGGAAAAGGGGGAGGGAGGGGGTAAATTTAAGCGCTTATATCTCTCAGACCATAAAGGTTTGAGAGATCGAACTTGTCCCAGTAAGTTTATTTCTTGAATACCTACAACATTAGGGTTTGTTAATGTTAGACATTACTAACCCTTTAATTCTAACACACTCTTCTGCTAAAAGACGTAAACATTTTTATTTATTACATTTTTTACTTCTAACTCTTCAATGGATATTGAAATATTTGAAAACAATGGGATTACATACTGTATTCATTAGCAGATCCTCTCCAGTGCAAAATAACACTTCATTTGTAAGAGCTGACATACAAAATGGGGGGTAACCAAATGCATAATATACCCTATAAAAAAAAATGTTCTTGGGTTCTTAAATTATGTTCTCCATGTATTAAAATAACTCGACTCTGGATAATTATTAATAAAAAGTATGCAAGACTTACCATTTTGGAAAGAAAATAACCCACCACAATAACCCACTATCCCTAGGTGGTGAGCATAAATGCTTTCATTTGGTGGCGCTATTGGTAAAAAAAAAAAAATTTTGATGACAGAAAAGAACCATCTGTTCCATCCAATCTGCCCATTTCCTTGTCTAATTAAATTAGTCCTTTTCTATACTTCTCAGAATAGAGTTTACTATCACAGGCATTTCTAAATTCCCTAAGAGTATTTGTCCCAACAAACTCTGCTGGGAGGCTGTTCCATGAGTCTATCTCGTTTCTGTAAAGTAGTAGTTGCAAAAATTAGTTCGGCATTTCCACCCTCTAACTTTATTGGCTCTTTTTTAACTGTCTGCAGTTTATTAATGTCCTTCTGGAGATTTGCCCTCCAGAACTGTTCACCTTTTTCATGGTGAGGCCTTACCTGTGGATCAATAGAATGTCATTAATTAAAGGGATAGTAATACTTAAAATGTAAAAAAAAATATGTTGTAGGGTTAAACAAGAGTAAAACAAGAGTACTCCCACTGCTTGAAAGGTGTTTCATTCAAAAGTTATTAATTTTCAAAGTTAAATTTTTTAGGTGCAATATCACAGTGGCCTGAAATTGTACGGTGGTGCTGTTGCTACACCATCCTGTGGAGATTTATGGTCCCTGGACCAGAGCTGTCCACTGTACAATTTCAGGCCACTGTGATATTGCACCTAAAAAATTCAACTTTGAAAATTAATAACTTTTGAATGAAACACCTTTCAGTAGTGGGAGTACTCTTGTTTCACTCAGGGGGATAAACCCTACAATATATTTTTTTTTTACATTTTAAGTATTACTATCCCTTTAATTCTCTCTTCATGTTGCTAATGCCGCTTCCTATACAATAAATAACCCAGTTTGCTTTTCCCACTGCTTTACTGTACTGCTTGCCTACCTTCGATTCATCTGAAAGAAGTCCCTTTCTGCTGAATTTTTTTTTTTTTTTTTGTTAAAATGGTACAGTGAAGCCTATATTCCATCTATGGTTTTGTGTGTCCTAAATTCATTATGCAGAGAGATAGTCAGAGACGCTCAACTAGGAACAAGCTTGCCCTCAAATTGATGAGGTTGTATAAAATAAGTATCCTACCCAGGGTGCAATCTCTCTTAGCTCACTAGTGCCTTTCACATAGAGGAAATATCCAAAAGCGCATCATACTGATCCTACCAAAAGGCAGTCCAGCCACGAAGTACCAGGCAATTCCTCTCTGAACAAGAGAAACAGCCAACCCCAGACTTACGTTTCGGCCTTGTTGGGCCTCGTCAGTGAGGTTCAGCTGATCTCTCTCTAGGCACTGTGAGCAAGGGGTCCACGTCTGGATTACCCTGTTATCCTTAGGGTGACTAGTCCCAAGGGCAATTTGCATTTGCGAAGAGATAGAGATGCTCAACTAGGAACGAGCCTGCCCTCGAATTGATGAGGCTGTATAGGATAAGTATCCTACCCATTATCTTGCACTTTTCAGCATTAACTTTCATATCCCACACTGTTGTCCACTCCTCCTAAATCCTCATGCCTCATCTCTTCAGGGAAACCTATCAACTACCTGCATAAACATTATCACCAAGAACCACCCCTTCCCTGGACCACTGCACTCAACAGCACTTCTCACCCCCACCCACTGACCGAAAGTTCATGTGGCAGGAGGCACTTACACCCAATAGCACTTACTCCTTCTGTCTCCAACCTTCTTTCCTCTAGACTGTAAGCTCTCACGAGCAGGTCCCTTTGATCCTTCTGTTCACCACATTTGATTTGTACTATTTAATATCTCTATATGTCCATTCCCTATTGTACATTGCTGCAGAATTAGCTGGCGCTATATAAATAAATGAATAATAATAATAATTCCTCCTGGAGAATTAACCCTCTTGTATATTTTTGGATCATCTGCAGTAAGGCACACCTTACCCTGTATACTATTAATTATATCACTAATGGAGATATGAAGAAATTTGGTGCTAGCACTGACTCCTGTGGCACTCCATAAGTAACACATCCTTCCTCTGAATAAATTCCATTGATATGACATATTTTCTGTCAAATAGTTAATTTGATACATTGGTTATCTTTTAAGTCCAGTCCAAAATTGTTCATCTAATTTACTGGCTTTACTAAAATCAAAATCCAAACAATTTACATCTACTTTTGTCTATTACTTGAGTAACATAATCAAAAAATTCAACAAGATATGCTTGGCAAGATCTTTCTGTTGTGAAACAACACTGCCATTGATCTTGCATGTAATTAGATTTTATATACACAGCAATTCATTCTTTTATGAATGTTTCCATTAATTTTCCTTCTACTGATGTCAGACTCACAGGCCTGTAATTGCTAGACACTACACTGACAGTTTTCCAGTCTGGAACCACTCCTGTCAACATAGATTGGTTACAAATATTTCTTTACCAACTGATATAGCTTGTTTCAATTTTGAGAATCCCAGTAACTTTTCTGCCACTTTAAATTTCCTTCTATACTTTGTACACACTTAATAAATGTTAATCCATTTAATGTGAATTGACATACTACAGGGAGTATTGGCCGAAATTAAATGTTTAAAGCTGATCCTGTGCCTTCCGTCTGGACAGACTGCGGGTGCAGCTCTGCCCCATAGTCTGTCACTCTTCCTCTGTTCCATCCCTTAATCCAGCCTCCTTCGATGATGGAGGATTTCTGCATGTAAGCTGGAGTGCTCCCTGGCCAATGCGAGGAGCGTGGATCGAGGTAGGGGAGCAGAGGAAAAATGACAGACTGCGGTGCAGAGCTGTACCTGCAGTCTGTCTTGAAGGAAGGCACAAGATCAATGTTAAACATTTAATTTTGGCCAAACAATGAATTTAACAAAAAAGACAATACTATTCCAGCTAGTCACTCTATAAAGTTAATTTTAAGCCTGACTTGTATAGGGGTGATCCCCTTTACTTTTTTCCAGATGTCAGTGTGTACGTTTGCCGAATGATCAATTCATCATGCATCATAAGTATTTTTAAAAGTATTCTCATCTGAAGAAGGGTGCTTTCCTCTTTTAGATGTGGGGTATTTGTTTCCCTAGTGAATGTGTTTGTGTGCATGCATGCATGTATATGTGCATGCATGGTTGTCCCCCAACACCTGTTCATTAAACAGTTATAGTGTGTTTGGTGATAAATAGATCACTCAGATTGCACTCTATTAAAGAGAACCCTTGAATGAAATAGGGTGGAATACCCACTGTTTTTTTTTTTTTTTTTTTTTTTGTCTAAAGAGGAAGTGTTCTTTAGGAGCTCCACCACTTCCCTATGTTTTCACTATATGTGTATTGTTTGTTCATGATCACAAGTCATGTACGGGTTAAAACTACCCTTGTTTCTAAGAGGTGGTGCTCCCGCTTTCCAACAAGGGCAGCACTAAACCTGTACTGTATGTGAAAAGGGGGCCAAGATTGTAGTTCTTTGAGAACACCTCCCCCCTCATCCTATACTGTATTATGCTGGTGATTGCAACATCACCCAAACATTATACAAAAGAGTACCCCCCTTTTTTGTGTCTGAAGGAAGGGGCTGTCGACTCATTATGGGTAAGGGGAGCTGATATTATATGCACTTATAAAGCCTTCACCTTGACCCTGTATTTAAAAAGAGAAAGGGAAAAAAATATGGCATCGAGTGGGCTCTGGAGCATGAATGACATTGTCATGCTCATATGTGATGACATCCGTTATGCACTGTGATTCCCCCAGAGAGGAACTACCTCTGGGGACTGAGGACTTCCCAGAAGGAAAGCCTCAGTCACAGGTAGTAACCCTTTCTCTGTGGAACTGCAGAGGACATGGCTGTCCACGTTTTAAGGGTAGCTGCAGAGGACATGGACTTGTCAGCAAAGTTATTAAAGCTTTTACATTCTTTTCTCTGTTGTCCAATACAGGTTACTGGTAACTTTAGTTACTGGTAACTTTGGGTAGGCGATCTGCCCCTTTAACTAGGCAGGAAGAATTCTAGAAGTGAATGCAGGGGGTGGATCCTACCTTCTATCCTTGGCTCAGCTAGCCAATCAGCTCCAGTAAGATTCGTTCCTTGGTGAAGACACAGGCAAGAGAACAGTTCTGCTATAGTTTTAGCAATTTTTTTTTATTTTTCTGTTGCAAATGGAATACCACCATTAGGTGGATTACCATAACTGACAATGCCCTTAGATGTGGCTAGCTCAGTATCAAGGTGCTTTTTGTGGACCTTAAGCCCTGGGGGGAAAATCTTGGGTTCAAGTTCTTTCCTCAGGAGTTGCCCACTGAGGCTGCTTCTTATTACATGGTAATCTGAAGACAGAAAATCTGCAGGAAAGGTGAGCAACCCTTTGAGTGCTGCAGGTCCACATGTCCCACAGTGCCCCTCTGCACAGGGGTTTTCCATTTGAGTTCCTATTGCACACTCCTGCATTCATTGGGTTTATCTGTATGTCTGTTGGGTGTTTTGGAGCAAGTTTCTGTGGTAACTTAACCCTTTAGCTGCTGGTTTTGCATCTTCTGGGGGTTTATTGGCGCACTTTCCCTACTGGATTCAGTGTTTTTTTTTTTGTCTGCTAACATGTTCTAATGATGTTTCATGTTATTTTAATTCACAGTTTCGACTTTATAAAATTTGTGTTCTGGCATGCTTTACCTCATAGACGCCATTGCTCCATTCACTTCTGTGGGACTGTACATTTTGGGACATATCTCTGCAACTGCTCAACGTAGTGACTTAAAAGATGGCCCATTTTAATTGTCTGCCCTTGCTCTGTCATCCGGTTAACATCTTATGTGTGTTGGGGGGCTCAGGGGGCTTTGGGCACTGTTGGGGTACTTTTTCTGGGAAAACTACATTTCCCATGAGCGCTTGCCTCTCACGCTCGTTTCTGATTGGCTTCCGCTGCGGCAGCCATTTTGTGCCTTTTCCTGAACGAGTATCCTACGCAGGGCTTGGACTCTCCTTCTCTTCTCTGCAGATTAGTCCTTCGCCTGCCAGATAAGTGCATTTTAGCGATTTCTGGGGTGAAATTTTAATCTTACACACTGTATTTGGGTGATTCCTTATACTTTAAACGTTTTGACACTGAGAATGTCTAATCCGTTAGTGCTTGGGGCCAGGCCTAAGACTAAGGACGCTGGGGTCTCTGTGTCCCCTATTGCGCATTGCTCCTCATGTCATTCAGGGTTACCTAGAGAATTCTCAGGTCATTTATGCCCAGCATGTTCTGATGTCCCTGAGTCCCTCCCAGGGACCTCCAGCCATGCATTAGAGCCAGTTTGGGTGCAAGAGTTCAAGGCTGCTACTAGAGACCTCCGGTCTACATTGCAACTCTTTCCATCCCAGTTACAGGGGGTCTTTCACTCCTGGCAGACCCCTTCTTCCGTCAGATCTTCGCTGCCGAAACCACTGGGAGTACCTGACGTATCAAATTCCTCTGAGGAGGAACTGTTGGTGGATTCGGATGTTGAGGAATGTTTTGCTGGGGGCTCCTCTCAGTTTTTTGGGGACCCCTTTGAGGCTGATCCTGATCCCTCAGCTAAGGTCTTGATTAGAGCAGTCTTAACTACCCTAAACGTTCCCTTAGTTCAGGAGATTTCTTTGGATCCCTCTAATGTATTTCAGGAGCCTAAAAAGCCCTATACCCCCACTCTTTACCGCCTTGTGTCTGATGAGTGGAAGTCTCCGGACAGGAAACCTTCTGTTTCCAAGAAATTTGTCAAGCTTTAACCCTTCTCTGAAGCAGCGCTTTCTCAGTGGGTTCATCCCCCCCCCCAAAGTGGATGCTCCTGTCTCCAGGCTATCTAAGTCCACTGCCTTGCCAGTTGCTGATGCATCCGCTCTGAAAGACTTGACTGACAAGAAACTTGAGAAATCCCTCAAGTCCATTTTTGCCACTGCTGGTAGTGCCATGTGTCTAGAGTTTGCTGCATGGATGAAATGGGCCATTTTGGTCTGGACTGAACAGCTCTCCCTGGCTGACTGTCAGGGTGCTCCTACTTCGGATATGTTGCGGCTTCTTGCCAACATTTCTGAGGCCCAGCACTGTGTTTCTGCTGCCTTATTTGATGCCATCCGTATTGGTGAATAGGGTTTCCACCATGTCTGTGGTTGCCAGACGAGCTCTTTGGCTCAAGATCTGGTCTGCTGAGACTTCTTCTAAGATAGCTTTGCTCTCATTGCCTTTTCAAAACACCTCTTTGTTTGGGCCACATCTTAAGGATCTGATTAGTGAGGCCACAGGGGGCAACAGTACCATTCTGCCTATGGTCCTCAGGAAGAAGACTCCTTTCAAGCGTAATCTGCTTTTTTTGTTCCTTCCAGACTGAGACACGTCCGCCGACCCAGGAGGGTCGCGTTCCTCCTCCAAGCCCAAACAGCAATGGAAGCTCAAAGTCTCCTCCAAGCCTAAGGCTTCTAAGCCTTCTTCGGCATGACTCGCCGAACCCAGGACCCCACTCGACTGTGGGTAGCCGTCTGTGGCACTACCACAGCTTCTGGGAGGATTCAGTGGCAGACCCATGGGTTTTACAGGTGGTGGCGGAAGGGTACAGGATCCCTTTCGTCTCTCTTCCTCCCTTTCAGTTTTTTCCCTCTCATATGCCCCAAGGAGCAGAGAAACGCCATCTGTTCAATGGCGCTATCCAGGACCTTCTGAACAAGGATGTTCTGGAGCATGTTCCAGTTCGGGACAGAGGTATGGGTTTTTACTCAATCCTCTTTGTGCTCTCCAAGAAGGATGGCGGCTGTCGTCCCATTTTGGATTTGAAAGACCTCAATTCCTTTGTGATCAAGATTCATTATCACCACGAGTCCCTAAGGACGGTGATTGCTGCTATGTCCCCGGGGGGAATTCCTTGCCTCTCTGGATCTTCAGGACGCGTATCTACACATCGCCATTCATCCAGAGAGCCGTCAGTATCTCAGAGTTGCCTGCGACCAAGGGCACTTTCAGTTTTCAGCTCTTCCCTTTGGTCTGACTACAGCTCCTCAAGTCTTCAACCGTGTCCTGGGAGCTTTAGTATCAGTCCTCCATCGGGACGGCATCAGAGTTACTCCATACATGGACAACCTGCTTCTGAAGGCCCCTTCTGTGGAACTTCTTCATCAGCAGGTTCAGGACTGCATTCATGCTCTCGCCAATCACGGGTGGATCATCAACGTGGAGAAATCAGATCTTGTCCCATCCCAGCGTCTGGTCTTCCTGGGCCTTCTCTTCGACACTCAGCAGAGCATGGTGTTTCGCATGTTTCTCACCAGATCGCCCACAGGGTTTCTGCTCTTCTGGCTCATGATCGAGTTCCAGCCAAGAAGCTGTCTTCTCTAGTGGGGAAATTCATCTTCACCATAGAAGCGGTCCCATTTGCCATGGCTCACACCAGAGAACTCCAGAGGTTAGTGATCCAGGTGTGCAGGGGTCAGCCGGACCTTCTGACGATGTCAGTATCCCTCCCTCTTCATGTGGAACTGAGTTTGTCGTGGTGGCTCGACCTCTCCAATTTGCTGAAGGGCAAGTCCTTCCTGGTATTCGTGGACTACGATGACAGCGGATGCCAGCCTCTCTGGCTGAGGAGTGGTCCTGGGTCGCTTGAGTGCTCAGGGTCGGTGGTTTCCAGAGGAATCTCTCCCGTCAATGTGTTTTAGCTTCGGGCGATGTTTCATGCCCTTCACCATTGGACACTCCAGCTGGAAGAATGCCCAGTCCGGTCCAGTGCGACAGTGCCAAGGCCGTGACTTACATCAACAAGCAGGGCGGATCAAGAAGTCTCGCCGCTTGGGTAGAGGTCAAGGCTGTTTTGTCCTGGGCAGAAGAACATGTTCCTGCCATATCCGCAGTGCATATTTCTGGAGTAGACAACGTCATGGCAGACTTCCTAAGTTGACACACGATGGACAGTGGAGAGTGGGAACTGCACCCACAGTTGTTCACCCTCATTGTTCAGAAGTGGGGTCTTCCTTGCATCGACTTGATAGCGACAAGACACAACCGGAAGGTTCTGAGATTCTGCTCTCGCTGGAGGGATCCTGTAGCTCTAGCGGTGGATGCCATGTCCGTTACTTGGTTATTTCCTCTGGCTTACATCTCTTCTTCCCTCCCCATGTTGCACAGGGTGTTGCGGAAATTGAGACTGGAGCGCTGTCCAGTCATTCTGATTGCTCCGTACTGGCCTCGGCAGGCTTGGTTCCCAGAGCTTCTGGATCTGTCAGTGGAGGAGCCAGTCCTATTCCCTTGCTGTCCGGATCTTCTTCTACAGGGTTACCTGTGGAAGGAGGATGTTCATCGTTGAGCTTTGACGGCTTGGAAATTGAATCCTCAGTACTGAAGAAAGGTTCTTCTACTGGTGTGGTGGCTACTATCTTAGTGCACGCAAACCTATTTCTTCTAAGGCCCACCATCGTGTCTGGTCGACCTTTCTATCTTGGTGTGCTGATGGAGACCTTTCTCAGGATTTTGATCTGCCTACGGTCCTGGCTTTCTTGCAGGACGTGTGAATAAGTGCCTCAGTTTGAGCTCCTTTAAGGATCAGACTTCTGCTCTCTCTGTTTTCTTTCAGAGGCGCATTGCTATTCTTCCTGATGTCAAGGTTTTCTTCCAGGGCGTTGCTCATACTCGTCTTGTTTTCAAGACTCCCGCTCCCTAGTGGGATCTTAATTTTGGTTTTGAGCTTCCTTCAGCTCCCTCCCTTTGAGTCACTGGCTACTATTTCTCTACGCCTGCTGACGTGGAAAATTGCCTTTCTCCTGTCTTTTCGCCATGTCGCAGACTTGCATGCTTTGTCATGTAGACTACCTTTTTTGGTGTTTCACAAAGACAAGGAGGTGCTTCGCCCTTAGCAGGAGTTTCTCCCGAAGGTGGTTTCTGAGTTCCACATTAATCAGGAGATTGTGGTGCCTTCTTTCTGCCCTGACCCTACTTCTGACAAGGAGAGGGATCTCCACTTGTTAGATGTGGTGCGATGTCTCAAGTTTTATGTACATCGCACTGAGTCCATTAGACAGTCTGACGCGCTATTCGTCATCCCAGAAGCCTGTTCCCTTTCGGGTAACTGCTCATTCTACTAGATCTATTGGGGCTTGTTGTGCTTACAAGAATCGGGCCTCTGCTGATCAGTTGTGCAAGACTGCCACTTGGTCGTCTGACACCATCTTTGGGAGGAAGATCTTGGAGGCAGTCTTGCCTGTCTAGGATCTTCTTCGGTTCTTTGGTGCTTCCTTCACTTTTAAGCCCTGTTGGCTCTAGTTCAGTGTGCTGTGTGACAGTTCCTGGGGTGTTGTTACCCCTGTTCAGTGTTCGTTGACACTTCATTTGTTTTGTTGGGCTATCTCTGATCTGATGGTTCATATCTGCTCTGGTAACTTTGGGGGCCTTGCGACTGGTCCTTGCCTTACTTCCCACTTCTGGGAAACTCAATGGTTGGACATCCCAGAGTTACCAGTAACCTGTACTGGACGACAGAGGAAAGAGGATTTTAGTCTGTCCTGTTAAATCCTTTTCTCGGTTACTGGTCTCCCACCCTGTCAAGGGACCACGCTTGGCTCTCCTGTGGCAGACTGTGGGGTTCCTTTGGGGTCATGCTCACAGGAGTCTTCTTTCCCTTTTATTATCTAGTCAATAGTTAGTGTCTCAAATCTTACTGGAGCTGATTGGTTAGCTGCAGCCAAGGAGGGAAGGTAGGCTCCACCCCCTGCATTCACTTCGAGAATTGTTCCTGCCTACTTAAAGGGGCGGATCACCTACCCAAAGTTACCAGTAACCTGTATGGACTAAAAATTGAATTTTACTAGTATTTGCTTTATTAAAAATTAAATATATTGTGACTCTTGTTGCTCATTGCATTTTGTATATCTTTTTATTTCACTTAAATCCCATTTTCCTTTAATCCCATTTCACTGGAAATGCCAGTGTAAAGGAATCTTTTACTTTTGTTTAAGCTGGCATATAAATTTGTCTACATATTTGTTAATGAAGGAAAAACACAAGCCTGCATGTTTTATTTCCGTCATGTACATTTTTGTTTATTTTATTATATTTGTAAGTGTTTAACTACACAATATGCATTCTAAGGAAATTCATTTTTTTCTCTTTTGTCCATTGGTGGATACAGGGACCATGAGGTTAAGGTAAAGCCACTAGCAGGTAGGGCAATTTAAGAAAATAACCTCTGGAGCAGGTATATTCTTTCTCAGCACTGCTTGACTTGTGCCCAGCTCTCCATGTTAAAGATGGGCAGATCCCAAATAATCCTTGTTTATACGGGCCTCCTCATCTTATTAAGTGTTGTAGATCTGGACAAGATGGTGTTGATTGCATGGCACAAAAGGTTGGTCATGTATAGCCATCTCACATGTGCTTAAGACTTGCAAGTCAGTTTAATTCAAGATTTTTTCAAAGGGATTGATCTCTTTATTTGGTTGGTGTGAGGAGTATCACTTATTTCAATGATCTTTTCATCTGTTGAGCTTTCTTTAGGACGAGCTGCAGAAAAGTTTTTACCACTTCTTTAGGTGCAAATTATAGTTGTCCTTTTTCAGTATGACTCACGCCTTCTGGACAAATGTGCTTTCCTTCAAGGAGTAGCTCATTTTACTCCAAACATTAAGGTGCCAATGCCAACCTGGGAACTGAATTTAGCTCTGGGGTTCTACCTTACAAATCTCTACTTCCTTTCTTTTTTTCTTTCTTCTGCAACTGGTGACCAACAAGCTACCTGCTTGTTTCAGCTTTCTATTTGTGGGACTGAAATTGCCTTCAACCCTTACAGGCAGATAAATGTATTTTTTTTTACTTGTTTTCTTTCCTGTGTTCTATTTGGGGGTATCCTGGCTGTGTCTGAACACAAGGGAAACAAGAGCAAGTCTGACAACCAGGGCTTCAGGGATTATCTCATTAGCCTTTAGCTCCTCATGTCAGACGCCATCCTGGGGACTTTACTGGTATGGTCCCTACACAGCAACTCCCATGCCCCTCTTCTGAACAGGCAACTGCATGAGTTAAGATCCTCTTTCTTTTGCAAGTTGTATTTCTTCCATATTTAAGGGTCCTTGAGCCCTAGACCTAGGACTTTGTATTTGTGTTAGGAAGACCATGAGTCATCTTTTGAGAGTCTTATTAGAGCAGTGTTGGAGACCTTAAGGTCACTGAGGCATCTGACTCTAGTTCTTCACCCCCAGATATTCTTAAGAGGTGCAAGCGGCACGCTGCTGTCCCCCTCCATCATTCCTCAGGGCATATGGGCTTATGGTTCTTCTGATAGGAGATTTTCTTTCTTATAACCCGCCCACCCCAGTGCTGTTTGGGAGGGGGAGCAACTCTTAGGAGCAGTGCGTGCAAACACATCAAAATAGGACAATGTTATGCCTTTTCTAAAAACCTGGACGATGTGCATCTTACTAACCTTGCATTTGGTTCTGCCAGTTTCTTTGAGTGCTTTGTTGCTAGGTAAATACCCTTAGCCTCATAAAATGTTGGCTGACAAGTCCTCCAAGAATTCTTTAGTCTTTCTTCCATTTGTTGGCAAGCAACTGTTTGTCCCAGAATTGGTTACCCATACTTCTGGGGCAAGATTGTCCTGTTGCCTCAGGTTACTCCCCCCCCCCCCCCCAGCTTTTACTTTTCCCTACATAAAACCTGTGACTTTGGATACCTCCACTGTATGGAATTGTGGGCATCCGCTCAGGGGTGCCCTTTGCAAAATCCAAGTCAAGTCTTCTTTTACATGACTTGCAGGGGTCGGGTACAGGACCAGTGTTACATCTCAGGCACTCCTCAGGCAAGTCAGTGTAGGTGTTTTTATTTTCACCAGTGTACACCTGCCTCCCCAAATACCATCCATTATTTCCTGACACAGTAAATACCTTTGGCCTATAAAAAGCAAGTACAAAAAAAAAAAAAAAAAAGCTGCGGGATTTATCTATCACTCGCTGGACTCTTGGTGGAATAGCTTTTGTGCATCCCTATGGTTCCTGTGTTCCAGGGAAAAGGGAATTTCTGTGTACATACCAATAAATCATTTTCCCTTAGTCCATGTGGAACACAGGACTTCCCTATTGGAGAAAAACATGCTGTTTGTGTTACGAGCCCCCCCCCGCCTTCTTTTTTTGACTGTTGCTATATATTAAAACTGAGCATGTATGGTGGGGGTAAGATGGAGTAGGGAGGGGATCTCTACTTAGAGTCTAGGCGGTTCTTCATTTTGGTTTGGTTTCCTGTTGAAGGTTGTCTGTAATTGACATCTGAACTAAGAAACTGCCATCCCCTATCTTTGCTCTTTACCTGCAGATTGGAAGAAGCAGGCATGGCACACACTGATGTTCGATGTCTTGCACATTATGTGCAGCAGACTCAGTCCTACTGTAAGACAGATGCCCCTTTTTATTATGCTGTAGGATCTGAGACTGGGTCAGGTAACCTCCTGAAGCTTCTTTGGCTAACTGGGTAAACTTCATCATACGTGTTAAGCCAGCTCCCTTTCCTGTCATGACACTACCCCAGAGAGGCTACATGAAGTTGCTATGTTGACATATTTCTGTGTGTTAGCTGAACACTACAGAGTAAATTTCTTTGCCTCTTTGAGTGAGTTTTGGGTGGAAAATCTGGCTGTGTTTTTTGCTTGGTGTTCTCTGATACAAGAAGTTTATAGTTTTGTTCTGCCTTGACTTTGTGGTGGTTATGAGATATTTATCTCCTTCCATGGTTATTTTTGGCTCCCTGTGTCCACCAGCGGTAAAAAAAGAAAAATCGATAAGACAATTTTTTTTTCTTAATGATCAGTCCTTTATTTTTAGTTCATAGGGGGACATGTCATCCTGGTGAAAACATCTGTCTGGCAGGGACGCCCTGCTCTTCCTTGACTTCCTTGGAATGGTGTCTCCTTGGGGGAGATTCACTAAGCGGTGATAAAGTGGAGAAGACTTCTCAGTTTATCACTTCTCCAAGTCCTGTGTTATTCTATGGAGCCTATGCACTAAGACTTCTTCAACGTTGGAGATATTGGTGCATAGGCTCCATAGAATAACATAGGCACTGGAGAAGTCATCTCCACTTTATCACCGCTTAGTGAATCTCCTCCCTTCTCCTCTTATTGATTTTCTTTTATTGAGTTCAACCTGCTTTGGTGTTCTGGCTTTGCCAAGTGTACATTTACTATAGGTGGAGCTAGGTATGTGTTAGATAAGGTGGAAAAGGAGTCTGCCTCCTCTAGAGGTTCTCCTTTTTGTTTCCTTCTTAAAATGCTCTGCCTCCTAGTGGAGAGATGGTAACCTCATGGTCATTGTGTCCCCCTGAACAAGAAACAAAAGACTTTTATAAGTAGCACAAAAATCCTCTCTTAATGTATTTTTGTTTCTGAATAAACATGGCCCCCAAACCATTTCATAAATACTGAATTTTTCTGTACTACCATAGTTATTGTTGTTGTTCTTAGCTAGTTTGTGTTTGCAGAATTGGGATTATCCTATTTTCTAGATTCTAAATTTGTGATGTTACTTTGATAACCTCATATTAAGAGTGTGTGTGTGTGTGTGTGTGTGTGTGTGTGTGTGTGTGTGTGTGTGTGTGTGTGTGTGTGTGTGTGAGAGAGAATATATACTAGGTTTCACTCTCTCGCTATATTCTCCTTAGTGACTTCCGCTGTGAAGAAAATAATGAAAAAGATGAAGGTCGCCCAACACAGTCACTACACCCTGAAGGTACCTTTTATTTTGATATTACATGCACATATTTTTGTCCTGTACAGGTGTGATATTTCTGAAAGTACCAGAGTTACGGAGATTCCAACTTACTTTATTGGTGTATTTTTAAGAATCTACTATTAACCTGTTGCATGTTTTACTGATGTCCTAGACTCTGGTACATCACAGTTGGAATTTGGTGCCTTGGAGCTTTCTCAAAGCCAGGTTTTAGAAGACCATAGCACACTCGATGAAGAAAACAAGGGCTTGCAAAAACAGGTCTCAAACACTGAACTCCCGACAGATGAATGTAAACAAGAAGGTACTGCTAAATGTGCACTCCATTTCTGCATAACAGTGTTACAGAAATGTGTTTTGTTTTGCCCATAAACCTTATTCTTTTGTTTAACCCACAGTGAACAAAACTACTAAAAAGTTAGGAGTCAGCATACTTTTTAGGGGTCAGCTAGGTGTTTAAGGAACCAGTGTCAGGATAAAATACCCACCAATATTTAGGAGCCATAATTAAAGGGATAGTAACACTTAAAATGTAAATAAATAAATAAATGAATAAATTAAGGTGTATCCTCCCATGTAATATCTCAGTGGCCTGAGAGTTTATAGATGGGATGTTGCTACACCATCCAGTGGACAACTTTGGTTAGTTGACCATAAACCTCCATAGGGTAGTGTAGCAACTGCGCCACTGTAACATTTCAGGCGACCGAGATATTACCCCTGAAAGAAATGAAAGTCTGTACTGCAGTAACTTGAATAAAAAATCTCTTAGCAGTGGGAGTGCCCTTGTTTTACTCAGAAGGATGCACCTTACAATGTATTTTTTGCTTCATTTTAAGTGTTACGATCCCTTTAAAATTTTAAGAGCCCGTGGCTCCTTAGATTTTTCCACCCCTTATAAAACTGTTCAGCTGCTAGAAACGTCTGATACAGACAAGGGGTAAATTAATTCCTGCAAACTCACGTCAGTTTATGATATGATTATTTATTTATTTATTTTTAACCCCTTGTTTGATAGAGCGACTCAAGGAATTGTGAAACAGTGTATTGGAGATTTCTAGGGGCTACATTTCTATAAAGTATTTTTTAGTGAGTTAATAATATTCTTTATCAGAATATAACATTTATAATCCAGGTGTTTTTCTGATTTACATTGATATTCTGTTATATAGGTCATGTCTTTCTGATAAATGTCTTGGCTGAATGTAATCTTTAAGAGATTAATAACAGTTTGTCTCTTTTTAAAGAATGTCCTGATGTTTGTGCTGAAACAAGTCAAAGTGAAAAAACTGGTGAGCCCCAGGTGGAAGAGGAACCCAAACGGTAATTCACATTATTTTGAAACATAATGCAATATGTAGCTACTCAGTAGCACAATACGGGTCTTGTGGTCTGTATATCTCAAATTCTAAAAAGTGATATTTAAAGGTGTATGAAGAGGTGTAAAAATGACTCAAATCTTTTGTTATTTTCAGTGCTAAGGATGACCCATACTTCTGATTAAACTTTCAGATGATCTGACTTGACACTGCTCGGATTACAGCTGATTCCGTGCTTGGCTCTGGTTAAGTCCTGATCCATAAGCTAGTCAACTAGTGTTTCCTCATGTCATAGAGATCAGTGGCCATATAGTTACCTGAAATAACACCCGCCGGCCAAACAGACATACCTACACTGTGTAGCAAATTTGTTGGGTACACCTCATCATCCAATTTAACATCCCTCCCTCTGCTACAATGACATTTTTGTATTGGGTAATGTAAAGCAGATAGTGTGTATATGTTCGCATTAGGGGTGCACCGAAATTTCGGTGGCCGAAATGTTTCGGCCGAAAATGGCCTTTTCGGCAAAAAGCCGAAATGAAAAAAATGGCCGAAAATCCTTGTCAGCCCGCATCATCACGCGCCCCTGCGGGCCGTGATGACATACAGACAGAGAAGAGGGCAGAGGCACCGGAAGAGAAGCGCTTGCTGCCAGCAGAGCAGACTGATCGTTACTGTCTGGCAGCAAGCGCTTCTCTTCCGGTGCCTCTGCCCTCTTCTCTGTCTGTATGTCATCACGGCCCGCAGGGGCGAGTGATGATGCGGGCGGGCAGGAGGGAGCTCAGAGCCAGCCAGCCGCAGGGGACCGGGAGAAAGAGAGGTACAAAGGGGGAGAAAGTACATAGGGGAGAAAGAGATGCACAAGTGGGAGAAAGAAGTACATGGGGGAGAAAGAGAGGCACAAGGGGTAGAAAGAGGCACATGGGGGAGAAAGAAGTACATGGGGGAGAAAGAAGTACATGGGGGAGAAAGAAGTACATGGGGGAGAAAGAGAGGCACATGGGGGAGAAAGAGAGGCACAAGGGGGAGAAAGAGAGGCACAAGGGGGAGAAAGAGAGGCACAAGGGGGAGAAAGTGAGGCACAAGGGAGAGAAAAGTACATGGGGGAGAAAGAGGCACAAGGGGGAGAAAGAGAGGCACAAGGAGGAGAAAGAGAGGCATAAAGAAGTACATGGGGGAGAAAGTGAGGCACAAGGGGGAGAAAGAGAGGCACAAGGGAGAGAAAGAAGTACATGGGGGAGAAAGAGAGGCACAAGGGGTAGAAAGAAGTACAAGGGGGAGAAAGAGAGGCACAAGGGGGAGAAAGAAGTACATGGGGGAGAAAGAGAGGCACAAGGGGGAGAAAGAAGTACAAGGGGGAGAAAGAGGCACAAGGGGTAGAAAGAAGTACAAGGGGGAGAAAGAGAGGCACAAGGGGTAGAAAGAAGTACAAGGGGGGAGAAAGAGAGGCACAAGGGGTAGAAAGAAGTACAAGGGGGGAGAAAGAGAGGCACAAGGGAGGAGAAAGAAGTACATGGGGGGAGAAAGAAGTACATGGGGGAGAAAGAGAGGCACAAGGGGGAGAAAGAAGTACATGGGGGAGAAAGAGAGGCACATGGGGGAGAAAGAGAGGCACAAGGGGGAGAAAGAGAGGCACAAGGGGGAGAAAGAGAGGCACAAGGGGGAGAAAGTGAGGCACAAGGGAGAGAAAAGTACATGGGGGAGAAAGAGGCACAAGGGGGAGAAAGAGAGGCACAAGGAGGAGAAAGAGAGGCATAAAGAAGTACATGGGGGAGAAAGTGAGGCACAAGGGGGAGAAAGAGAGGCACAAGGGAGAGAAAGAAGTACATGGGGGAGAAAGAGAGGCACAAGGGGTAGAAAGAAGTACAAGGGGGAGAAAGAGAGGCACAAGGGGGAGAAAGAAGTACATGGGGGAGAAAGAGAGGCACAAGGGGGAGAAAGAAGTACAAGGGGGAGAAAGAGGCACAAGGGGTAGAAAGAAGTACAAGGGGGAGAAAGAGAGGCACAAGGGGTAGAAAGAAGTACAAGGGGGGAGAAAGAGAGGCACAAGGGGTAGAAAGAAGTACAAGGGGGGAGAAAGAGAGGCACAAGGGAGGAGAAAGAAGTACATGGGGGGAGAAAGAAGTACATGGGGGAGAAAGAGAGGCACAAGGGGGAGAAAGAAGTACATGGGGGAGAAAGAGAGGCACAAGGGGGAGAAAGAAGTACAAGGGGGAGAAAGAGGCACAAGGGGTAGAAAGAAGTACAAGGGGGGAGAAAGAGAGGCACAAGGGGTAGAAAGAAGTACAAGGGGGGAGAAAGAGAGGCACAAGGGGTAGAAAGAAGTACAAGGGGGGAGAAAGAGAGGCACAAGGGAGGAGAAAGAAGTACATGGGGGAGAAAGAGAGGTGCATAGACCCCATAGTAAAATAATAACAATGATGCATGTTAACTGTGTAAAGTTTTTTATTCTACAGTTTGTCAGGGTTACGGTTTTAAAATATGCATTAAAGTCATTTTCGGTTTCGGTTTTCGGCCAAGTGCATCCTGACGTTTCGGTTTCGGTTTCGGTTCAAAATTTTCATTTCGGTGCACCCCTAGTTCGCATGTATTTCAGTGAGAGAATTGCCTAAAGGCAGGAACTAAGTGACTTGGTATGGTGTGATGGTGCCAGTTCAGGTATCATAGATGCTGCTGAGAGGGTAGGCCATGAGCTTCCGTGTCTAAGGATTTCTCTGATTAACTGCAAGTAGATCAGTCACTCTGACTGATCCACTCCTTATCCACTTGTGATCATATACGGATAACCTGATGATCTGAGCTAGACCTCAGGAAACCTCACTAGCACTGAGAAACACTGGCCTAGAGTGTCGAGTACGTTGCTATAACCATATAAGACTCTTGGTTAACTGCAGTGTTGTGGATGGAGGCAGCTGTTGATTTGAGAGGCCATCAAAGGTGGCAAGAAACTTGCAGTCTAACAGAGGTCACAATCGGTCAAATAACCACACAGTACAACAGTGGTGTGCAAGGGGGCATAAGTACAAGACGTAGGAATCTATCAAAGATTGGGTATAGCAACGTATAACCTCACAAGCTCGCACTCTTGTCGGATAAAACAAGCTGACTGTCACGGTAGCCAGTTCAAATGAAGGTCAGACACAGGTATAGTGAATTAAACCCACCTTTATTAAAGATGCACAATAATGGTAATACCCCAGCAAGCCCCAGAACATAAAACGGACAGGCCAAAGTCCACTACCCAGACTGATACTGAGCGTAGGCCTGTTCTACTCCAGAGAGGAGTAGAGAACCAACCTATGGTTCTTTCTCCCAAGGATGTATTAGGTGTCCAATGGAATGGAATACTATCGCATGGTACAGAATGGGGACAGTGGCCAATGGAGAGGAGGACAGCACAAGCCACAGTACCGCTAATGTGAATAGCCCAATGAGTCTAGGATAAAACGGAATGAGTAGACAGCCAGAGCCACAGTTCAGAACCAGAGTGGATAGTCAGACAAGCCGGGGGGGGGTCATACACGGAGCGAGAGATAACTAGAACCACAGGTCAGAACCAATGTGGATGGTCATCAGAGAGGCAGGGGTCATACACAGATCAATAACGGAAGCCAAACCAGGGTCACAACGAGGAGCAAAAGTAATAAGTAATCACAGGAACACCCTGTAAGGGCAACTGGCCTAAGGCCCCGGGAAGTTCATATAGGCCCACAAGGAGGCAGGAATCAATTAGTCAAATTGAATGCGTGCGTATAAACAAGAGCGGAGTTCAGAGACAGAAATGCGCACCTACACCCATGACCACCAGACAGAGCAACAAAATAGCACAAGGGTAACTGGCAGTACGGATGCCAAGGTACACTGTGATAGCGCTAAAACAGGAACACCAGCATTGGACGTTGAAAGTGAAAGAAAAATTGCCTGCAGTGATGAATCTTGGAACTACTCTAGTTCTACCATGATGACAAGGCCATGGTATGGCAGCACATGTGCAGTGGACCTGGTGTGCAAGGTGCTTAATACTGCAGTCTAGTGGTGGTAGAAATGTGATGTAATGGTGATGAATGTGTTTTCATGGTGTACATTAGGACCCTTGATAATAGTGGAGCAATACTTGAATGCCAAAAATACCTGAACATTGTTGTTGATTAGATGCATTAATTCATGCTCATAGTTCATCCATCCTGTAATGGTTACTTCCAACAGGACAGTGCACCATATCACAATTGTTGATTGTTTCAGTATGGTTCCAGGACCATGAAGGTGACTTAACCATACTTTGATACTTAAAGGGATAGTAATAAGGGAACGGGATTGGCTAGCTGCAAGCTAAAGAGGGGAGGTAGGCTCCACCCAGCAGTCACTTCTCAGAATTGTTCCTGCCTACTTAAAGGGGCTGATCGCCTACCCAAAGTTACAAGTAACCTGTATTGGACGACAGCGAAAACAGGAATTAAAGGGATATTAATACTTTGTTTCATCTTTATTTTATTTTGTAGGCATGAAAAAAACATGAAGAACGATATAAGTCTTATCTCTCAAACCTTTATGGTTTAAGAGATATTCACAAGCAAAGTTTCCCCTCCCCGTCCCTTTTTCCTAGTGTAAGCTATCTCTTCTCAGATGTGAATCTGGTTGTAAGACCAGACAGATAACAGAAGGGGACATTCTTCTTTGTATGAAAACAATGAAAGCCCTTCCCCCCTTGAAAAGTTTTTCAGCTTTTTCCCTTATCTTAATTGAAGATTGTCCCTCTCTGCAATCTACCTGGGCACCTCCCTTCTGATCTGGTTGAACGGGGGGGGGGATACTTTGTTTGTGAATATCTCTTAAACCATAAAGGTTTGAGAGATAAGACTTATATCGTTCATGTTTTTTTAATGCCTACAAAATAAAATAAAGATGAAACGAAATATTACTATCCCTTTAACCATAGCTGATCTTCTATGAGATGAGTTGGATCTGGCTGTTTGGGTTCACCACTATAAAGTTTGAATTATACTTGTTGCCAGTATCTCTGGTGAACTCTTCAAGCATCTTCTGTGATTTGTCATTGCTTGGAAAAGGTCACTGGTTTTCTTTCCTGGGGATGCTATGCAGAGCTGTGATCGGAAGCACCGTACTGTTCCAAACAACTGTATTTCATTCAAGACTGAAGACTTTCGGCAAATGCTCAGTGGGTTGCTTATGTAGAAGCAGTTTATAACCCCTCTTTCCTTGGGTACTTCTGACTTGGTAATAATGGGTTTCTGACTCTTGGAAATGCCGCGGCATCTTTTTGATGTAGGGTGTGCTGCAGATAAGGCACAAGTATCTGTCTCTCATGACATGGAGCTTCCATTTGGTGATGGTACATTAGAGTAGCTATCTGCCAAGAGTGAAAATATACATATTGCGCCAAACCAGTGGATAACGTTTCATATTTGTGACAAAATCAGTAGAAAAAAGTAAAAACTCAAGCCTCATGTTATGGAGTTTCTTTTGATCTGTGGAGAGGTCCAGTTCTGAAACTTGTGAGATTTAAAGGGAAATGACACTCCCTGAGTAATCTTAAAGGAACATGAACACCTAAAACAGAACTGGGTTATATACAGCAGCCTGTGGAAACATCTCTGTTTTCAGAGGCCTAAAACAGTAGTCTTGCATGTGCTTTGAGGGAGCAGACACTCTTGCTTTTTCCAAGGCTCCAAGTACCACAGCAGTCTTGAGGTGATTGCCCAGAAATGTCTGTAAATGGGGAGAGATAACAGCTTTTCTGAATATAAGCTGTGGGCAAGAATCACAAATTAGTAGCAATCAGTCATTATAAAGCAAATAAATGCCGTCTGAACGTGACATTTTACACATGGGTTTAAAAAAAAAGTTTAGGATTAAATATTATGGCTGTAACATGAATAATTATGTTTTATTTATACTAGCTGTAAGTACGTGCTATTTCAATCTATTTCACTTTTAAGTTACTTTTAAGTTTCTGACTGTCTGTCGATCTATATCAGTCTGTCTGTCCACCTACCTATCTAATCTGAAGGGTTCTCACTGATGGCTGGTCTCGCCATGGAGTCCTGGCAGTTTTTCATCCTCCGTTACTGGTATATCCACTAGAAAGCATGGGGGACCACCTTTCTTACCTTTTTGAAGTGTGGATCACCGGAAGAGATGGATAAGGAAGAAATGCCTCCAGGTTCTTTTGGTGGTGAATCTGCAATTTAACCCCTTAGTGACCGGCCGCGCACGCACGTGGCCGACACTTAATGACAATGGGTTTTTTTTTTCCCATTATAGCGAATGACTTCCTGGACTTACCAGGTAAGTCGTCTGTCACTAAGTGACATTTTTTCATGACTTACCTGGTAAGTCCTTTGTCACTAAGGGGTAAAAAAAAAATGAAAACGGACTAGTGGGTGGACCCCCTTCAGTTTACAACATATAATAAACCAGCTGCACCATAGAGAGAAATGCCATTTAAATGTTGCCTTGTAATCCCTTGAATGCTAGAAAGGTCTCTAACACATTACACATTAATATATTGGAGATGTGTTTATCATTCAAGGAGTTAAAAGCACAATTTATGAGGAATTCATTTCACTTATGATTTTGTTGGTTTGCTCCAGAAATGCTCCTCCTTTCTTTAAACATAACACCATTGACATGCAATTAACCCTTTGAGTGCCAGAGGGATACGGAACGCATTGCTTTGGCACTCAATGGGTTAAGTTGGCGAAAGACGTGCAGTTTTGGTGCAATGAGCTACCATAAGAGGAGAAATTAAAATTGCCATTGAATTAAATGAGGCTGTTAACGTCTTGTATGTTAGAGACGATGACTTCTGCTCATCACTTTGCAGTATATAGCAATAAAGGGGTTATACACTTGATTTGCTGCAGAACTGCACCTGCTGAGCTTATTGAATTGAGCCTTAGGGTGGTGTGTGCGTGCTTGTGTGAGTGTCTGTGTGTGTGCTTTGTGGGAAAATGGCAGCTACTGGGGATTGCACATGAAACTGGGGTCTGTCTTTTCAGAAAACAGGAAGAAGATTATAAAATTCACACGCCAATTAGCCAATATGTGGAAAAAATAAACACTGCTGAAAATCCAGACTCTGAGCATCCCAAGAAAGAGACATGTCTGAAAGAGTTAAATGATCAAGATGTAGAATCCAAGGAGCAATTGTGTGAGCATCAGTCTGAGGTGCAAGACTTGGATGGTTCTGATATTCTCTCATCTCAGGAAGATATGTTTGGACAGGACGGTTTAACAGGTAATCTGTATTCAAATTGGTGCATTTTTCATTCTAATTAGACCTTTTAGGGAATATCTGTATAGACAAAGTGGAGTAATTGTGGTGAAATCTAAATGCATCATGTAGAACAATTACAAACTGCCAACATTTCCATTGATTTGATTTAAATGTTGAAGAGTTATAGCATTCATGAGATGAAAAGCCCTAGTTGATTTAGTGGAAATTTGAGGAATTTGTAATTGTGCTCTATGGTGCAGTTGGTTTGCTCTGAAATTGCTGTCCTTTTGACTTTTTGCCCTAGTGTTTTTTTTGCTGATGAAAATAAATCTGCACATTCTCCATTCTACTTTACTCTGTGAGTGCCAGTGGGATTTGGAAAGCAATGTATTTCACAGGTCTCTGTTGTTCAGAGGTTTCAAAAGATCAATCTTGTGCATCCATCTTTCTGTCATTATTGAATTTTCTTATCGTATTAGCCCTGCCACTCACTCCTAAAGGCAATTCTATGAATTGACCACCTTTTCTGTAAAGTGGTACTTGCGCACTATTATCAGCATTTCATCCTTCAACCTTAGCATATGTCACTTTGTTGTAGCATTCCTCTTTTTAGGATGGGGAAAAAAACAAAAAAAAACTTTGAGATTGCAGTGGGTATTTTTTTCTTAATTGCAATGCACTGTGAATGATTCAAAAGTGGGGCAAATGTTATTTGAGTTTCAGAAAAGCAACAAACCCCCATGTATCCTATGTAGGTTCATGATCAATTGACCAGAGCTAGGTATAAACTGCTGTAATAAAAGCACTACAATAAAATGTCAGGCCAAAGGAATTCCAAAAGATAAAGAAATTTGCAGTTTATTCTATCAATGTTTCGGGCCCACTTTGGGCCTTTGTCGAAATAGTTACACCATAGTGTAGAAAGAATCTTTAAAATACCCACAGTGTAATACGAGATGATGTCATAGGTCAAGTTGAAACGTAAGTTATAAAAAAAAATAAAATAGTATATTCCAAAAAAGAAACGTAACTCATAGCATTATTGATATAAAAGCATGAAAAAAATGAAGTTTTGATTCTCAGTCCATTTGTTGCCCTTATCCTCTCTCAGTTGGGTTACGTTAGCAGTTTCAAAGGCTTGTTACTCAGTTTTGACACTTTTAAGATCTTTTTTTAACCTCCTCAATAATGAACAACATCAAGTTCCATGAGTATTTGTTGAATATTCAACACCATTTCTTGCAGAATTCGGGGTTGTTACGCCCAGTTGTTGGGAATACCTCAGAAGCTCTTTATTTGGTCTCTGTTGCAATGACAATATCTTCAAACAAGATTTCATTAGCTTCTATTTCTCTGTCGTCCAGTACAGGTTACTGGTAATGCTGGGAGGCGATCCGCCCCTTAGTAGGCAGGAACAATTCTAAAAGTGTATGCAGGGGCTGGAGCCTCCCTTCCCTCCTTGGCTGCAGCTAGCCAATCAGCTCCAGAAAGATTTGTTCCTTGGTGAAGACAACACCAGGCTGAGAACAGTTCTGCTATAGTTTTAGAATCTTTTTTTTTTTTTTTTTTTTTTCTGTTGTCTGTTCCCTTGTTTCTGATTGGCTCCTGCTGCGGCAGCCATTTTGTAAGCATTTCTGGGTGAGTATCCTACGAGGGGTTGGACCCTCCTTCTCTCTCCTCTGCAGATTAACCCTTCGCCTGCCAGATAAGTTTATTTTAGCGATTTCTGGGGTGAAACTTTAATCTTGCACACTATAATTGGGTGATTTATTGTACAGTTGGTAATTTTGACACTGTAAGAATGTCTATACCGCTGGAGCTTGGGGCTAGACCTAAGACTAAGGAGGCTGGGGTCTCTGTATCCCCCATTGCTCATTGCTCTTCCTGTCACTCAGGGCTACCTAGAGAATTCTCATGTCACTTATGCCCAGCATGTTCTGATGTCCCTGACAGCATTCCAGGGACCTCCAGCCATGCCATAGAGCCAGCTTGGGTGCAAGAGTTCAAGGCTGCGACTAGGGGCCTTAGATCCACAATACAACTCTTTCCATCCCAGTTACAGGGGGCCTTTCAGTCTTTGCAGGCCCCCTCCTCAGTCAGGTCTTCCCTGCCTAAACCTCAGGGAGTACCTGATGTGTCAGATTCCTCTGAAGAGGAACTGCCGGGGGACTCGGATGCTGAGGAATGTTCTGTGTTGGAGTCCTCTTAGTTTCTTGGGGACCCTTTTGAGGCTGATCCTGAACCCTCCGCTGAGGGGCCTAATCAGGGCTGTATTAACTACTCTTAACATTACCCTAGTTCAGGAGGTTCCTTCTGATCCCTCTGATGTATTCCAGGAACCTGCTAAGCCCCTTACATACTTTCCATCTAACCCCACTCTTGACCGCCTTTTGTCTGAAGAGTGGAAATTCCCAGACAAGAAAGCTTCTGTGTCCAGAAAATTTGCCAAACTTTATCCCTTTTCTGAGGCTGCACTTGCTCAGTGGGTTCATCCCCCCAAAGTGGATGCCCCTATATCCAGGCTGTCTAAATCTACTGCTTTGCCAATGTCTGATGCTCTGCTCTGAAGGACGTGACTAACGGGAAACTTGAGGTTTCCCTCAAGTCCATTTTTGCCACTGCTGGTTCTGCTATGCTTCCAGCGTTTGACGCTGCGTGGGTGAAACAGACGATTGCGGTCTGGACTGAACAGCTCACCAAGGCTGTTCGTCAGGATGCACCTACTTCAGATAAGTTGCGCCTTCTTGCCAACATATCTGAGGCACAACACTATGTTTCTGCTGCCTTATTTGATGCCATCTGTATGGTGGCTAGGGTTTTCACCATGTCTGTGGTGGCCAGACAAGCTCTTTGGCTCAAGATTTGGTCTTCTGACACTGCTTGTAAGAAAGCCTTACTTTCTTTGCCTTTCCAGGGTACCTCCTTGTTTGGGCCAGATCTTAAGGATCTGATTAGTGAGTCCACTGGGGCAAGAGTACTTGTGACGGTATCAGTGGACCCCCTGTCTGGGTGTCCCCATCAGTCGCTGCTTCCGTCAATCCTGAGCAAGGCTGCTGTGCTGGAATATCACAGTTTTCCCAGACAGTCACCAGGGAAGACTAGTGTACTGTTTTAGAATCAGCTCTCTTTATTGAATCAAACACACAGCTTATATCCACTTACAGAGACTCAAGATCAGCATGCAAACTAGGACTTGGGACAGTGTTTCTACGCTTGACCAATCAGCCACCAACACTCTTATCAAGATAAGCATGCAAATTAGGACTTGAAAAACAGACATTCTTAACTGGCTCATAAATAACCTCCCCTGATTGGTCAAGGAAGCACAGCAGTAATCAATTAACATTCCTTAGCACAGACCTGGAATATTTTGGAAGTACCGCCCAACCCCCACTATCTCTGCACTCTAGCTCCCAAATACCTCTAAAACACCACACACTATTGCATTATACCACACAATATACAATACGATGAGCTATATTTCATATGGTACAGCCCCAAATACCTCATCTGGTGACACCTACTTTTCCCCAACCAGTCCAAGGGCAGTCCTGTTACTGTGACACCCTGTGCCCATCAAGCAGCACAGGGTGACTTAGACCTACGAGGGGGCTGGGACATTGGGTAAGCCACTTCCCCATGCATAGAGTCCATAGTCCATAGGAAGGGGGGCTGGCCCCAAGGCCCCTCCAGGAGCCAAGGGCCTGGTGTTTCCCGTGACCTTTCTCCCCCTTCGGAAGGAGACTAATACCTGAGGTGACACCGGACGTGTGGACTCCGAAGTTAGTCAGTACATCTAGCCTCCCAATGACAGCCCCAAATCGGTACTCTAAACAAGTTGACCATGCAAGAGCAGCACTCGCCCAGCTGACCCCTGCCTCTCCCAAAGAACATATCCGCCACTGGAGAGAAGGGACAATTACACCTTCTCCCTGGAGTCCTCCCAGCTGCTGGAGAGTAGGCAGGGTGGCTGAGTCAACAGAGCCGCTGGGGAGGACGCTGGTCCCACTCCCCAGGGCAGTGGCAACAGAGCCACTGGAGAGGACCTTGGTCCCACTCTCCAGGGCAGGGGCAACCAAGCCGCTGGGGAGGATAGGCATCCCACTCTCCAGGGCAGGGGTAACAAAGCCGTTGGTGAGGACCTCGATCCCACACACCAAGGTAAGGGTGACAGTGCCGTTGGTGAGGACCTTGGTCCCACTCACCGGGGCAGGGGTAACAAAACTGCTAGTGAGGACTTTGGTCCCTCTCACCACGGCAGGGTCAACAGCGCCGCTGGTGAGGACCTTGGTCCCACTCACCACGGCAGGGCCAACATCGCCGCTGGTGATGACCTTGGTCCCACTCACCAGGACAGCGCCAACAGAGCTGCTGGAGGGGGATAGGCATCCCACTCTCCAGGGCAGGGGTGACAAAGCCACTGGTGAGGACTTCGGTCCCACTCACCAAGGCAGGGCCAACAGAGCCGCTGGTGCGGACTTCGGTCCCACTCACCACGGCAGGGCCAACTGCCCAGCATCCTTGTGTACCAGGTGTGGAGACCACGGTCCAATCCACCCCTCCTGGGTCAACATCCTCAGATGTGAAATCTGGACAATCCACAATCTCTGGGGCATGCTGTTGAACAACTTTTTGTATGACTTTTCCAGCTCCCATTCTTGAAGAATTGTAAAGTCCAGATCCGTTCTCAGCCTGAGTGCATCAGAGATATCCAGCTCCCTGAAATCCTGGAGATCCCATCTCCACCACTCTGCTGCGATACCAAAGTCTAGATCTTCCTGGAGGTTTTCAAGTACTAATCTCGGGCCACAGAAGTCATAGCCCTCTGTTGGCTCATCCTCCTTCAGCCCTGAACACAACTGTGCGACATACCAGCGTAGAGCCCTGTATCCATAATCTACCACCATCTCGGTTTGGACCAGCCCCTCCAACTCTGACATCCATTCCTCCCGGGGCTGCTCCCCCAGGAATGGCATCTGCAAGTCCAGCTGGAGCCAGTACCTTTCCTCAGAGGTTGGGAGGACCTTTCCCAGGTACTCCTGCTGCACTTTGATAAAATCCCTCCAGAGCTGCTGGTGCGCATGATCCCTCTGAACCAGCTCGTTCTGCTGTACCTCTGGGGAGGTAGATCCTCCAGAGTGTGCCTGGAGTTCTTCCACCTGGAGTTCGGCCATACGCAGGTTGGTGGCCTCACTGATGAGTTGGGTGATCACTTCTTGGGGGGGAGCAGATCTGCTGCCATTCTGAAATGTCTGTAGCCACAGAGGAGAAGTTGCTAACTTGGGTGCCCTCCATCAGTTCTGAAATCAGAGTTGCTTTAGGCATCCGCAGGTTGGGGTCCCCTTGCACTCTGGACTCCAGCAGATCCTCCACGGGCTTCACCAAGCGCGCCACAATAGTGCTTCCTCCGGTTCAGGCAAACTGACGATCCATCCGTTTCAGGCGAAACAATCCCGGTGGTGATTTGGATGTTCCATAAGGCTAGGAAGCATCCCACCGCTTGCCACCAATGTGACGGTACCAGTGGACCCCCCATCTGGGTGTCCCCGTCAGTCGCTGCTTCCTTTAATTCTTGTTTTCTTAAATTAAATGGGACTGCTTAATCCTTTTATTAGGTGGGCTCCACTCCCTGGCTGTCTTCTTGGATATGAACCAGGGTGCAGACTGTTAAGGTACCTGAATCTATTACAACATCACTTTCTCTCTTTGCTTTTCCTCTTTCTCTTGCTTATGTATAGGAGACTGAAGAGGAGTCCAGTCTTGGAGTGCAGAGGTCCCATAAGTATGCCCCTGTTTGTCTGTCTAGCAGCCACATTCTGAGGTCTGTGGTAAAATTGTTTATTTTGCTATTTTGTTTCTGCCAGCCCTAGTCCAATTTCCCTTCCTCTCCTTTTATGGGATGGCCCCTTTCATTAACTGTGGTTACTTTGTTATGGGCCAGTGGCACCTTTAATAAAAGGGTGCTGGCAGCAGCCATATTGGATGGGCAACTACAGCAACATTAAGGTTTCTACTCTACCTGGTGAACTGTGGTGGACAAGAGAGGGAAGTTACTACCATCTGTTTGTCCTTATGTGAAGTGACACCCTTAGGGGAACACCCCACTTCCTTTGCCTCGGTGTTGTACGGATGTGACACTGAAGAGCTACTGCTCCATTCAACATTTAGAATGGAAAACCATGTTTCCCCATGAGGCCCTTTTTTTCCCAGGACTCAGGGTTGAGAAAGAGGGGGTTTTATGCCTCTCCTCTTCCATTGTTTTGCAGCATGTAATATTCAAGACTTTCTCTCCTTGCACTCTGTCTTTAACTCTTTTTAGGCAGATAAGTATTTTTCAGACCTGTACTTCTTATTTGGGGGTCTCCTGGCTATGTATTAAAACAAGGGATACATGGGCAAGTCCAAAACAACCAGGGCTCCAGGGGTCTACCTATTAACTCTTTTCTCATAGTACCAGATTTGTTTTTCCAGGGTCTCTGCTGGTATTTTATACCCCTCTTGCTCAGCGTGACCTACACAAACACCCTTAAAACCCTGTTCAGGGGATCCCTGAGTTCTGCAAACAGGAACATCCCTAAAAGACAAGTTAGTCATTTCTGGGTGGGTGTTTTCCCCTGGATGGGGATTCCTCTGTTGTGGAGGGGAAAACTGATGCTCTTGAAGCGAGTATCCTGAGAAAGAAAGGCTTCTGTGTTTGTCATTGCCACTATGATGAAAGCCTGCAAACCGGTCTCATCCTAGGCATATCATATGGTATGATCCATGTTTTACAAGTGGTACGAAGACCAGGGATCACTGCCGTGTCCCTTTCATCTTCCAGTTATTTGGGCCTTTCAGGATGTGCTTCTGAAAGGGCTTAGTCTTAATTGTCTATAATTTTTAGAGATTTATTACCTTATTGCCAGATGTGCAAATCTTTGTGTAAGGATCCCCCTTTTTCGTGGGACTTAAACTTGGTCCTGGGAGTACTTCAGAAGGCTCCTTTTTAGACTTTGTTTTCTGTTTCCCTTTGGTTCTTGACTTTAAGACAGATTTCCTGCTTGGGATTGTGTCTGTTTGGCATGTGTCTGATGCTAGTTTTAGATGGAGGGTTCTGCAGGCTGTTATGCCTGTGGAGGTCATCCTCCTTTCCTTTTCTTCCAGCAACATTTCGTGTTGTTATTCTGTTTGGTATGAAGGTGTTCGTTGACACCTGAAGTTCATGTTTGTTCCACTTTATCTTTGTTGGAGCTGGTTTGCGTTTTGAGGGTTTTTTCTTCCTCTGTTTCTTAAATCTTGGTGGATAGTTTTGGCATATCCCTATAGTTCCTGCATTTCACCTTGAACCAAAGAGAATTTTTGTGTACTTGCCAATGAAATCCTTTTTTTCTAGTTCCTGCCTTGCTTTTGATTTTGATCTAGGCTATACATTACAATTGAGAGTGTCTCTGACTCCAGAGAGCTTTTTAAGGCAACTGTCCTACTCCTCTGAAGTATACAGGGGACCCCCAAATATTTGTACACCTTGCATAAAATATATATAATGAAATAAATTAATCTGAGATGTCTACACTATCTAGGTTTGATACTCTATTTCACAGTAAATATATTTTATTAAAATATAAAATGTAGCATACAGATTATTAACCTGTGAAAAAATTAAACATTAGTGGATATAAAGTACTACACATCGGTATATCTTGCATATATGACAGTCACATATTGTGATTATATATTGTGATTTTATATATATAAATATACAGGGCTTATAACTTTAAGTTCTTTGCTACTAGCCGTCAATCACAGGAGCTTGTTAGATGAAAGAAATGTTGAGGTTTATTGAATTATCATTTCGACCTTGCAGACTGGCCTTTATCAAGATTGATATTATCTATATATATATATATATATATATATATATATATATATATTGAAACATGATAAAATATATCAAAAACTATGGAAATCTATAATTCACAGCATATATATATATATATATATATATATATATATATATATATATATATATATATGTTCAATCCTTACATATAAATATCCAGAAGTATAAGTTGGCAATATTCGAACACGGCAGTATTGCAAGTGTTAATTGTCTTTTACAATTAATGATAAATGAATACCTGCCCCCACCCTGTGTATAGCTATGTAAAATTTAAAGTGGTAGGAAATTGGTGTTTGAGATGCCCAGACAGCACGTCACCCAACAAGCCTATAAAACTACAAGCAAATTATTTGCAAGAATTTTAAATGTATCTGGAGACACTGTCCCAGATTAGATAAATAATCTGCTGTTTTTAACATGCATATTCTCTGGATAAAGCATAAAATCTGTAAATACATTTTTTAGCAATGTATAAAAGTTTCCACAAAATCATATGCATAGAATAATATTTATGTTGGCTATTATGGTCATAAATGCAACATCATGCAAGCTATACAAGAAAATGACACTGCATGGGTTAACAACTATACACAGCCATACAAAACTGCAGATCCAAGATGGTGGAAGTTCCTTTGTCCATTAGAATTTTCGCCACGTGGGGGTGACCATCTCAACAGACAAATCGGACGCCACAACAGAATGTACTCATGCAATGAGATTAGAATACATGAATCTTAGGAATCTCTTAAAATGAATCGCACACTGATTGAGGAATAATAGGAAACCTTCCAAGATTGCAGCCAGTAAAAGGTTAACAGTGGAAAACCAAGATAAGCATCAGTGACCATCTCAGAAACAACAATTGATGTGCATCATCCACACACAACTACAAAAAGCATATCAATCGCATCCCACAACATTTGTGTGTACATTTATACACACACAAGTAAACATGTGGCTCTGCACCTGTCATTAATTGTATCATAGTGACTGATCTAGCAACGGGGAGAATAATCTTACATTATCTCTAGCAATCCCTATCTAGATCTAAAATTGTTATCACTGTTATCTCACAAAATTTTTGATATATGTAAATAAATAATCCTGTATAGCACCCAAAGAATATACTTAAAGCAAATATTGCTTATAAACATAACAATTCCTAGTTGGATTGTCCAGTTCCGATGATTGTATTTATAATCCTAGATATAGGAGATGGTTTTCTTAGGGGCTTTACAGAATTAATTACAAGGAAAGCTTATGTTTACCAATGATTAGATTGAGGTTTGGTCTGCATGCACTGCAGGTTACTGGATCACCTTCAGGAATATTCAGGGGGCTGGATACTATTACCACCATTAGGGATTACAAACCACCGTCGGTAGTTTTAAGTCACAGATAGGTATTTTATTACATGTCCTGTGACAAGCTACTGACAGGTAAAAATGCACAATGGGTGCTAAATTTGCCCCCATTGTAAACAGTCAAAAAGCAGATGAATTTGGTATTCGATTACATGTGTTGGCTTGTAACACATATTAAGGGACTCTCTATTGTTGCATTCAATTAGCGCCTAGCAAATCTAGTCGTTGAGTTCCTAATGTGTGCTAAAAACCACAACATATAATTGAAAAGTGGTTTAAAAGACATGCACACATTCACAACTAGTGATCCCTTCACTAGTGACCTTTGGATGTATTGATATAGGACCCTAAGCCCAATATCAATACATCCAAGAAACCAAAAACACAAGGGAAAAAAAAAAATGTAACCCTATGATTGCCAGTGGGGTATGTAATGCATTGCTTCTTTCTTCTTCATCTGTCATCTTCTTTCTTCTCATCCACGTTATTCATCTTATTTTGTTATCTTCTTCCAAACATTTCAGCCTCAATAAATAAATGTATGTTAGAATTGCTTTCCCCTAAAGATATGTTTTCAATAAATGAACTCTGGCCGGTGGTGGTGGCGGCAGAAAAGCAGATCAAAAATCCCCCCTGTGCATACCTCTTGGACTGTTGCCTGATCCACGCTGAGTAAATCTGAACATACACTGGCTTTTATATGGCCAATTCCTGTTCAAAATGGTTCCCACTCTCCATTGGCTGGGATTTGGGGTTATGCACCTCCCAGCCAATCTGTTTCTAACCCCACGTCCCAGCCAGTGAAAGAGTGGGAACCATTTTGAACAGGGGCTGGGCATATAAAAGCCAGTCCCTGATGAAATTTACCTCAGTATGGATCAGGCAATGGCCAGAGAGGTATATGGAGGGGGGGAATTTTGATATGCTCATCTGCTGCTACCGGCTGCGGCAGCACACAGTGGCAACATGTTTAGAGGGCAGCAAAAATTCTAACATGCAATTATTTATTTATTGAGACTGAAATGTTTGGAAGAAGACCACAAAAGAAGATGCATATCGAAGATAAGAAAGACTATGACAGAAGATACAAGTTTACAGAAGAAGAGTTACTACAGTGGATGATAGGTAAGTGTTACAGGTATGGGTGATAGGATAGTGTAGAGCTAGTATAGTTTAACTTTATTGTTTTAAGGGATAGTGTGGGGCCAAAGGTAGGTTTAGTGTTTGGGAGGGTGACTGTTTTCAGCTCACTCTCAATGTTTGACACTGTGTCAAACATTGAGAGTTGGCTAGTTTCCGTTGATGTTCCCACTGTTCACACTATTTAGCATAAGTTGTGGGAACAAAAACCTGCGACCAACGCTCATTGAAGTGGATGCTGGCCCAAGCAATAGGATTCCGACAGTACAATGGTGTGTGTGTGTACCGCCCAGAACTCCTTTGGCCCCTAACGACTGTTTTAACGCCATTAATGGTATAGAGCCAAGGATCAGCTAAAAACCAGGAAAAAGCCATCTTCCCTCTCTGCACGTTGCTTTTATCATATGCCGAATTCTTATCTATGACTTCACCTATTAGTCATTCCAATAGAATATCCTATAACAATTTAAATATAGGGTGGTACTAAGTTTCTACAGAGCTCCTTGATTGGTCAATCAAAATATAAAGTTTACTTATCCTTTAATTTACCAAACTTTCTAAAATAAAGTTATACGGAAAGATGGAGCTAAGAGACTGCAAATTGCTGGGTGAATATTTTAAAGAAAACATTTGACCCATTAATAATAATTGGTCTTCTGTTCAGAAGAAGGACCTTGAATTCCATTAATTATGCTTTTATTCTTTCCTATCCTGGGGAAACATGAAGTGGCCGTCGGACACGAAAGATAAATTCTGTAATTCTATGTTTTGAGTGTCCTTGAATAACACAGGCTTTTTAAAATTAAATATAAAGGCAAATTAAAAATGGTTACAGCAGCCCATTTTGACATGTTATGCGCATAGTGCAAATACGCTGACACCTGGCCGGAGGATACTTTACCCCATGGCTCCTGTGTTCCATATGGACTAAGAGAAAAATATTTATTAGCCCAAACAAATACCCTCCACGATATATCAAGAAAAAGTGGGACATTTTTTATTAAACAAAACATGCAGTTCCTGTGTTTAACCCCTTAAGGACCGGCCGCGCACGCATGTGGACAGCACCTAAGGACCACGGACCATTCCCCCCCCCCGAATCCATTTCAGGGCTCCCCAAATGGTGTGCAGCCCTGGCACATCATGGTTCCTTATGGCTTGCCAACCAATGACGTGCCAGGACCGTCAAGGGTCCTTAAAGGGGAACTACCACCCCGCAATAACTTTACCTGAGTTCAGTCTTCATCTGGAGACTAGCTGCTTAGTAGCGCTAGTTGCCAGAAATAGTACCTGGTTCCAAAGATTTTGCCGTTTTTCCGAGGCTCACAGGAGCAGGAAGCACGGACATCTGGTCACAGTGACGTCCGTGCGCCTGCGCTGTCAGTCCCTTTTGGCGACTAGCGCTACTAAGCAGCTAGTCTCCAGATGAAGACTGAACTCAGGTAAAGTTATTGCGGGGTGGTAGTTCCCCTTTAAGGGGATAAGGAAGTGACAGTAAACTTACTTTTTAACGACATATTGTTCAAGTTCGGGATATGTAAATTATAATATCCTACACTTTACTTTGTATTTTATCTACTTATTTTATTCTTTATCTACCTTTTTATAACCTGACATCCAGATCTTGGATCTCTGATCCCTTACAGCATTAATAACTTGCCTTTCACAAATGAAACCTACTTTGTATTCATGATCGACATCCATCCTCCGCTATGCATTGCTTTCTGTCACTCAAAGGGTTAAATGTGAGATTTAAGCGTGTGTGAAACACCATTTTTTTTCCAACCAGTGTTCATAACACCCTCCTTTCTGCTACTGAAAGAGCGGACACACACACATCTGAGGATGACTCACAGCTAGGCGAGCAAGACCACACAGGCATCTAGTGGAAGGCGAGTAGGAGTTGTAAAAAGGAAAGGGCACATCTCTGTCCTTTTAGATTTATATTACAATTTCATTTATTACTGTCCTTGTAGAGGACCCGATTAAGCCGTAGAATACTAGTGAAGTGTCCAATACATAGAAAATCTATTAATCTGAGGTGTCTTTATCATCCAAGAGGTGCAATTCCACAATTTTGTTAAAGATTGCTTTCTTGATATCTTTGGACAGAAACTAGTCCTGTTACTTCCAAGTTGGTATCCACTCCTGCTGACAGCTTACGCCTGCTGCATCTTTCTGGACATGCCAGCCTTGTACCAGCGACCATCTCAGAGTAAGAACTATAGATTTTCGTATACATATGATGTGGGAATATAGCATACACCCACGGTTGGCAGTGCGAGGACCTTCAGCTGTTGCTGGACTACAACTCCCATCATCCTTCAGCAGCCTTTGGAAGCCCTCAACAGCTGGAGGTCCAACAATTGACTACTCTTGTTCAAAAGTGTCTGACATATCTCTTGTTAAAAAAAAAATAAAAAAATGGGCGCTTTAGAAAATATTGGGATTGGAGACTCTCCTGCATTTTATCGCAACCTTTCTCCACACTTCCCTATTTTAAATGCCTTGGAATTACTAATAACAGCCAGAAGTGCCCAGCACAAAAAAGTTAAGTGTTAACACGCACTAAACCAGTGATGCAAGAGAAGGAGAGAGATTGATCTTTCCATGTACCTTGCTAGTAATGCAGTATGCCTTTTGGTGTCTGATATCTGGGCAAGACATGCTGCAGACTTGATTCAGGGCAGCTTAACCCCTTAGTGAGCGGGTTCCCCCCCCCCCCCCCATTATAGCGAATGACTTCCTGGACTTACCAGGTAAGTCGTCTGTCACTAAGGGGTTAAAGCCATAATGTTTTTAATTGTTTAAGGACCACAGTGGTGCACATTGCAAAATGACCTGTACTAAAATACAAAATGTATAGGCTGTTTGACTGTGCTTATTATGTACTTGAAGAATATGTAAATACTTTATCAATTATGAATATCACAACATGTGATATAAAATTAAAGGGATAGTAATGTTTCATAATAAAAGCATCTCTAATTAATCATCATAGAATTTGGACTTTGGAGAGTGTTATTTCAATTCTGTCAGAGTTGTAGTTCAAGAGTAATTCAATGATAAAGTGTCCCCTTCTCGCCCATTTTACTGTTCAGCCAGAGCAGAAGGGTGGTGCCCAGGTAGACTGCAGAGAGGGACAATCTTCAAATAAGATAAGGGAAAAACCTGAAAAGCTTGTCAAGGGGGACAGGGCTTTTATTGTTCTCATAGAAAGAAGAGTGTCCCCTTCTGTTATCTATCTGATCTATGGACTGGATTCCACATCTGAGAAGATATGGCTTACACTAGGTAAAAGGGGCGGGAGGGGAAAGTTTGCTTGTGAATATCTCTCAAACCATAAAGGTTTGAGAGATAAGACTTATATCGTTCTTCATGTTTTTTTAATGCCTACAAAATAAAATAAAGATAAAACGAAGTATTAATATCCCTTTAATTCCTGTTTTCGCTGTCGTCCAATACAGGTTACTTGTAACTTTGTGTAGGCGATCAGCCCCTTTAAGTAGACAGGAACAATTCTGAGAAGTGACTGCTGGGTGGAGCCTACCTCCCCTCCTTAGCTTGCAGCTAGCCAATCCTGTTCCCTTAACATTTGTTCCTTGGTAAAGACACCAGGCAAGAGAACAGTCCTGCTATAGTTCTAGTTTTTTTATTATTTTCTGTTCGATATGGGATACCACCATTAGGTGGATTACTATCACTGACAGTTCCCATCACCCAAATGTGGATAGCTCGGTTTACCAGGTGCTTTTGTGGCCTAAGCTGTGGGGAGAAAATCTTGGCTGCAAGTTCTTTCTCCAGGAGTTGCTCATTGAGGCTTCTTCTTGATATATGGTAATTTGAAGACAGAAGATCTGTTGAAAAAGGTGAGCACCCTTTGAGCGATGAGGTCAACATGTCCCATGCTTCCCCTCCGCACAGGAGTCTCATTTTGAGTTCCTTTTGCTGCTGGTTAGAATCTTTTGGGACGTTGTGGGCACTTTCCCTACTGGGACCAGTGTTTATTGGGTCTACTGACGTGTTCTAGTGGGCTTTTGAGTGGTTTTACATTTTGGTATTCACCTTGTTAATTTTGTGAGTGTTTTTTTTTTTTTTTTTTTTTTTTGCATATACGCCATTGCTCCAATCACTTCTATGGGACTTTACAGTTTCGGACATATCTCTGCAACTGCTCCACCTAGTGAGGTCAGAGATGGCTCATTTGGTTGGTCTGCCCTTGCTCTGTTATCCGGTCAACATTCTGGGCATGTTGGGGGGCTCAGGGGGCTTCGGGCACTGTTGGCGTACTTTTTCAGTGAAACTACAATTCCCATGAGAGCTTTCTCTCTCACTCGTTTCTGATTGGCTTCCGCTGTGGCAGCCATTTTGTGCCTTCGCTGATCGTGTATCCTACGCAGGGCTTGGACTCTCCTTCTCTCCTCAGCAGTTTAACCCTTCGCCTACCAGATAAGTCTGATTTAGCGTTTCTGGGTTGATTTTATTTGTCATACACACTATTTTGTGGGTGTTTCTGATACTTTGACATTGTGAGAATGTCTGCTCCGTTAGACCTTTGGACTAAACCTAAGATTAAGGATACTGGGGAGTCTGTGTCCCCCATTGCTCCTCATGTCACTCAAGGTTACCTAGAGAATACTCGGGTCGTGTTTGCCCAGCATGCGCTGCTGCCCCTGAATCCCCTGCAGGGGCCTCCAGCCATGCACTATAGCCAGTTTGGATGCAAGAGTTTAAGGTTACTACCAGGGACCTCCGGTCCACTTTACAACTCCTTCCATCCACCTTGCAGGTGGTGTTCCACTCGTGGCAGGCCCCTACCCCTATCAGATCTTCCCTGCCTAACCCGCCCGGTGTACCTGATATGTCTGATTCCTGTTGAGTAATTGTTGGTGGATTCTGATGATAAAGACTGTTCTGCTGTCGCTTCCTCTCAGTTTTTTGGGGACCCCTTTGAGGCTGATCCTGTCATCTCAGCTGAGCGGCTGCTCAGGGCTGTGTTGAACACCCTGAACATTCCCTTGGTGCAGGAGGTTTCTTCTGACCCCTCCGATGTGTTCCAGGAGCCTGTTTGGCCCCATACTTGTTTTCCACCTAACCCCACCCTTGACTACTTGGTGTCTGAGGAGTGGAAGTTTCCAGACAGGAAACTGTCTGTCTCTAGGAAATTTGCTAAGCGTTACCCGTTCTCTGAAGCGGCCCTAGCTCAGTGGGCTCATCCTCCCAAGGTGGATGCCCCTGTCTCCAGGCTTTGTAAGTCCACTACCTTGCCTGTGGTTGATGCATCTGCTCTGAAAGACTGGACTGACAAGAAGCTTGAGACAGCTCTCAAGGCTATTTTTGCGACGGCTGGTTCTGCCCTGCACTCCGCTTTTGCTGCAGCGTGGATGAATAGAGCCATGGCTCTCCTACTGCTGACATGTTGCGGCTTCTTGCCAATGTCTCTGAGGCTCATCATTCTGTTTCTGCTGCCCTGTTTGACACTGTGTGTATGGTAGCCAGGGCATCAACTATGTCTGTGGTAGCCAGATGTGCTATTTCGCTCAAGATCTGGTCTGCTGACACTGCCTCCAAGAGGGCTTTCCTGTCCTTGCCCTTTCAGGGCACCTCACTGTTTAGGCCTGATCTCAAGGATCTGATCAGTGAAGCCACTTGAGGGAAGAGTACTTACCTGCCAGAGGTCCAGAGGAAGAAGGAGCCTGTCAAAAGGAATCCGCTTTTTCATCCCTTTCAGGCTGACTCGAGCCAGGTGACCCAGGAGGTACCTAGCACTCCGCGCTCCTCATCCAAGCCTAAGCAGTCCTCCTCTAAGCTCAAGGCTACCAAACCTCCTTCTGCATGACTTGTTGAATCCGGGTCCCCACCCGCAGGTAGGTGGCAGCTTACGCCACTACCTCTCGGCTTAGGAGGCCTCTGTGGCGGACCCGTGGGCTTTGCAGGTGGTGGCTATGGGGTACAGGATCCCCTTCACCTCCCTTCCTCCTTCTCGGGCCTTCTCTTCTCGCTCTCCTCTGGGAGCAGAAGAGCATCAACTTTTTGAGGGAGCCATTCAAAGGGAGCCATTCAAGCCCTTCTGGACAAGGCGGTCTTGGAACCTGTTCCTCCTCAGGAAAAGGGGTTGGGATTCTACTCCAACCTCTTTGTGGTTTCCAAGAAGGATGGCGGCTGCCGTCCCATTTTGGATTTGAACGATCTAAACTTCTATGTGGTCCGGTCCCAATTCTGCCAGTAGTCACTCTACACGGTGATAGCAGCCATGTCCCCTGGGGAATTTCTGGCCTCTCTGGATCATTTCAGCCCTTCCCTTTGGCTTGACCACGGCTCCTCTAGTCTTCAACAGAGTCCTGGGAGCCCTGCTTTCTGTCCTATATCGGAATGGTATCTGAGTTAATCCGTATATGGACGACCTCCTTCTGAAGGCCTTTTCTCCGGAACTCCTTCATCAGCAGGTGCAGGATTGCATTCATGCTCTTATTCTTCACGGGTGGATCATCTGGACAAGTTGGACTTTGTTCCTTCCCAGAGAGTGGTCTTTCTGGGCCGCCTTCTTCGATACTCAGAGAGGGATGGTGTTTTTCACGGGACGAAGTGGCTCATCAGATAGTTCTGAAGGTCCAGGCTAACCTGAAACAGGACCCGGTTCCAGTCAAGAAGTTGTCATCCCTGGTGGGGAAGTTCACTTACACCATAGAAGCAGTTCCGTTTGCCATGGTTTATGATCCTGGCATGCAGTGGTCGGACGGATTTCCTGGAGAGGTCCCTATCTCTCCCTCTTCACGTGGAACAGAGCCTCTCGTGGTGGCTCAACCTCAACAATCTCTTGAAAGGCAGGCCCTTCCTGGTGCCATTCTGGACAATACTGATGACAGATGCCAGCCTCTCCCCTGGGGAGCGGTCCTGGGGCACTTGAATGCTCAGGGCCGGTGGTCACAGGAGGAATCTCTCCTTCCCATCAATGTCCTGGAGCTTCGGGTGATATTCCATGCCCTGCGACACTGCATACAACAGCTGGAGCATTGCTCGGTCAGGGTCTGACAGCGCCACAGTGGTAGCCTACATCAAGAAGCAAGGCGGCACAAGAAGTCTCGCAGTTTGGCTAGAGGTCAAGGCTATTTTGTCCTGGACAAAGGAGCATGTCCCTGCCATTTCCACAGTTCATATTCCTGGCGTAGTCAATGTTCTGGCAGACTTCCTCAGACGGCACACGGTGGACAGCTGAGAGTGGGAACTGCATCAAGAGGTGTTCAACGTCATTGTCCAGCACTGGGGTCTTCCATGCATTGATCTGATGGCGACAAGACACAACAGGAAGGTTTCAATGTTCTGCTCCCGCTGGGCGGATCCCCTGGCTCTAGCAGTGGATACCTCGTCGATTCCGTGGAATTTCCCTCTGGCATACCTTTTACTTCCCATTCCCTGGTTGCATGGGGTGATATGGAAACTGCAGCTGGAGCGCTGCCCATTCATTCTGATAGCACTGTACTGGCCTCTGCAGTCTTGGTTTCCAGAGCCTCTGGATCTCTCAGTGGCAGAAGCTCTTCGGCTTCCCTCCTGTCCAGATCTTCTTCTACAGGGTTACCTGTGGAAGGAGGATGTTCATCGTCTGTCCTTGACGGCATGGAGATTGAATCCTCGGTTTTGAAGAAGAAAGGATTTTCTTCTGGTGTGGTGGCTACTATGCTTAGTGCCCGTAAGCCGCTTTCCTCTGACTACCATCGAGTTTGGTCTACCTTTCTATCTTGGTGTGCTGATAGGGACCTGTCTCAGGATTTTGATCTTCCTTCATTCTTTTCCTTCCTCCAGGATGGTGTGGATAAGGGTTGTAGTCTGAGTTCTCTTAAGGTTCAGACTTCTTCTCTCTCTGTTTTCTTTCAGAGGCACCTTTATTCTTCCTGATGTCAAGGTTTTCTTCCAAGGTGTTGCTCATACCCGTCCTACGTTTAAGACTCCCGCTCCTCAGTGGGACCTTAACTTGGTTTTGGGCATCCTTCAGCGCCCTCCCTTTGAGTTCTTGGCCACTATTCGACTCTATCTGCTGACGTGGAAGATAGCCTTTCTCCTGGCGATCGTGTCTGTTCGTCGTGTTGTGGAGCTGCATGTCCTGTAGGCCATCCTTTTTGGTGTTTTACAAGGACAAGAGTTTCTCCCAAAGGTTATGTCTGAGTTCCACATTAATCAGTAGACAAAGAGAAGGATCTTCACCTGTTGGATGTTGTGCGTTGTCTCAAGTTCTACGTGCATTGCACTGAGCCATTGAGACAGTCTGACACTCATTTTGTCATTCCTGAGGGTCCCAGGGCATTGCTTCTTGGATCAAGTCCACCGTTCGTAAGGCTTACGAACTTAGGAAGAAGCCTGTTCCCTTTCGGGTCATGGCTCATTCTAGGAGGTCTATTGGGGCATATTGGGCCTACAAGAATCAGGCTTCAGCTGATCAGTTGTGCAAGGAGGCCACTTGGTTATCTGTGCATACCTTCTTGAAACACTATCGTGTGGATGTCCTAGCATCGGCTGATGCCAGTTTTAGTAGGAAGATCCTGGAGGCAGTCTTGACTGTCTAGGATCTCCTTTATCCCTTCAGTACTCTTTCACGTTTGAGCCCTGTTGGCTCTAGTTCAGTGTGCTGTGTAATGTTCCTGGGGTCTGTTTTACCTCTGTTCAATGTCCGTTGACATTTTGTTGCTGTTGTTGAGCTATTCGTGATCTGTTGGTTCATTGGTGCTCTGGTGACTTTGGGGGCCTGCGTCTGGTCCTTGCTTTTCTTCCCATCCTGGGGAACTTAATGGTTGGACATCCCAAAGTTACCAGTAACCTGTATTGGACGACAGAGAAAAGAGGATTTTAGTCTTACCTGTTAAATCCTTTTCTCTTACTCCATACAGGTTACTGGTCTCCCACCCTATCAAGGGACCGTGCTTGGCTGTCCTGTGGCAGAACGTGGGGATCCTTTCGGGTTCATTCTCACAGGAGTCTTCCTTTACCTTCTTACTACCTAGTCAATAGTTTTCAAATCTTACTGGGAGGGGACTGGCTAGCTGCAAGCTAAGGAAAGAAGGTAGGCTCCACCCAGCAGTCATTTTTCAGAATTGTTCCTGCCTACTTAAAGGGGCTGATCGCCTACCAAAAGTTACCAATAACCTGTATGTACTAAGAGAAAAGGATTTAACCGGTAAGACTAAAATCCTCTTTTAGTGTTGTTTTCTTTTAAACACAATTGTGTCAGTTGATTCTTTCTCCTTTATAGCTTAAGTGCTAGAGATGTCTTATTTATGAACCAATGCACTCTAGCTGTCTCTAGAAAAGTGTTAGTTAACCACGAGTGTTAATGTTTCGTTTAACCCTTCAAGTTTGTGTGTATAGGATGCAGTTTTAACTGTTTGAATGTGTCTGAGTGAGATTAGGCTTTTCAGAGACTGGGTGTGTTTTTATTGTAATTATTTTTGCATCGATTACAATGGCTAATATACAAACCATATCATTTGTATTAAGAGCAGGATAATGCCAAAGCATTTCACCAGCCATCATTTTCTCTCAATGAAGATCAATTTGCTAATGTCTTCTCTACAGCACTAACCGGGCCAGGCTTGAGGGCTTCCCAGTTTGAATGACTGAACCTCTTATTAACGTGCCTGTTCACAAACAGGGAAATGTTCCTGGCAGGACCTGAGGTTATCTTTCCTCTGTTACAGTACTCTCCCCACCATCTGCCTTCCCCTATTCCTTCTGGAGAGCGTCTAAACAGCTGCCTGCAGGCAGCATTGACATTCAGGAACAAGCTGGGCAATTAATACACAATAAAAAGCAACATCCTGCACTGCTAAGTACAGGATGTTGCTTTTTACTATGTATTTATTGCCTAGCTTGCTCCTTAAAGGGATAGTAATACTTAATTATTATTACTATCCCCTGTATTGAAGTCATATTAAAAAGAAACGTATTGCCCCCAGTGTCATCTCTGAAACCTTTATGGTTTGAGAGATAATCGTTCCTAAAGTTCCCCTATCACTCCCCCTTCCCCGAAGTCAGTGTTCTAGCTGACTGCAGGGAAGCCTGTCGTATGACCGTCAGGTGGCTCTGTAGCTGAGCCGCAAATGCGTCAATAAAAAATAAATCTTTCACTGAAATGGTCTTCTACGTGTTTTTTTTTTTTTTTTTTTTAAATTAACGCAATCTTGGCTGTGCTGTAGAGCCACCTGATGATCGTAAGACCGGATTTCCCTTCAGTCAGCTACAACGCTGACTTCGGGGAAAGGGGAGGGAAGGGGAACTTTAGGAGTGATTATCTCTCAAACCATAAAGGTTTGAGAGATGACACTGGGGGCAATACATTTCTTTTTAATATGACTTTAATATAGGGATTAGTAATTATTAAGTATTACTATCCCTTTAACATCAATGCTGCCTACTGGCAGCTGTTAATACTCACTACTGAAGGAAAATATGATGGGTGTTATCGGCATATAATGCTCCAGAAAAGCTGAAGAGTGAATTTCTGCAAGCGCCATTTATAAAAAAAAAAAAAAAATGCTTCCACTTGTTCAAAGCTGTTCAAATGCGATAGTTCCTCATTAATCCCACTTTGCTCTCCCTCTTCTGCTTTGCTCTCCCTCTTTGTTCACCCCTCTCCCTCTTTGTTCTCTGCTCTCCCTCTCTGCTCTCCCTCTCTGCTCTCCCTCTCGTGCGCTGGCCTCTCGTGCGCTGGCCTCTCGTGCGCTGGCCTCTCGTGCGCTGGCCTCTCGTGCGCTGGCCTCTCTCTCGTGCGCTGGCCTCTCTCTCGTGCGCTGGCCTCGCTCCCGTGCGCTGGCCTCGCTCCCGTGCGCTGGCCTCGCTCCCGTGCGCTGGCCTCGCTCCCGTGCGCTGGCCTCGCTCCCGTGCGCTGATCTCGCTCCCGTGCGCTGATCTCGCTCTCTTGCGCTGATCTCTCTCTCTTGCGCTGATCTCTCTCTCTTGCGCTGATCTCTCTCTCGCTCTTGCGCTGATCTCTCGCTCTCTCTTGCGCTGATCTCGCTCTTGCGCTGCTCTCGCTCTTGCGCTGATCTCTCTCTCTCTCTCGCTCTTGCGCTGATCTCTCTCTCTCTCTCGCTCTTGCGCTGATCTCTCTCTCTCTCTCGCTCTTGCGCTGATCTCTCTCTCGCTCTTGCGCTGATCTCTCTCTCGCTCTTGCGCTGATCTCTCTCTCGCTCTTGTGCTGATCTCGCTCTTGTGCTGATCTCGCTCTTGCGCTGATCTCTCTCTTGCGCTGATCTCTCTCTCGCTCTCTTGCGCTGATCTCTTTCTCGCTCTCTTGCGCTGATCTCTTTCTCGCTCTCTTGCGCTGATCTCTCGCTCTCTCTTGCGCTGATCTCTCGCTCTCTTGCGCTGATCTCTCGCTCTCTCTTGCGCTGATCTCTCGCTCTCTCTTGCGCTGATCTCTCGCTCTCTCTTGCGCTGATCTCTCGCTCTCTCTTGCGCTGATCTCTCGCTCTCTCTTGCGCTGATCTCTCGCTCTCTCTTGCGCTGATCTCTCGCTCTCTCTTGCGCTGATCTCTCGCTCTCTCTTGCGCTGATCTCTCTCTTGCGCTGATCTCTCTCTTGCGCTGATCTCTCTCTTGCGCTGATCTCTCTCTTGCGCTGATCTCTCTCTTGCGCTGATCTCTCTCTTGCGCTGATCTCTCTCTTGCGCTGATCTCTCTCTCTTGCGCTGATCTCTCTCTCATGCGCTGATATCTCTCTCTCTCTCGCTCTGATCTCCTTTGCATTCACTCTTTCACTCTTGCTTTTCACCCCCTCTATCTCTCGCTTTTGCTTTGCTCTCTCTCTCTCTTCTCTCTCTCTTTTGCTTTGCGCTTTCTCTCTCCCTCTCTCTCTGCCTCGCTTTTGCTTTGCTCTCTCTCTCTCTCTCTCTGCCTCGCTTTTGCTTTGCTCTCTCTGCCTCGCTTTTGCTTTGCTCTCTCTTCCTCGCTTTTGCTTTGCTCTCACTTGCTTCCGCAATCTCCTCCTCCAACTCACGCGGTTCGGTGCTCTCCTCCATTTTGTGAGCTCCTTGCACTCTCCTTTCTCACTTTCTTTGCGCTTCTCCTCGCTCTGTGCTTGCGCGCGCGGTCCCCTCGCTCTGTGCTTGCGCGCGCGGTCCCCTCGCTCTGTGCTTGCGCGCGCGGTCCCCTCGCTCTGTGCTTGCGCGCGCGGTCCCCTCGCTCTGTGCTTGCGCGCGCGGTCCCCTCGCTCTGTGCTTGCGCGCGCGGTCCCCTCGCTCTGTGCTTGCGCGCGCGGTCCCCTCGCTCTGTCCTTGCGCGCGCGGTCCCCTCGCTCTGTGCTCGCGCGGTCCCCTCGCTCTGTGCTCGCGCGGTCCCCTCGCTCTGTGCTCGCGCGGTCCCCTCGCTCTGTGCTCGCGCGGTCCCCTCGCTCTGTGCTCGCGCGGTCCCCTCGCTCTGTGCTCGCGCGCGGTCCCCTCGCTCTGTGCTCGCGCGCGGTCCCCTCGCTCTGTGCTCGCGCGCGGTCCCCTCGCTCTGTGCTCGCGCGCGGTCCCCTCGCTCTGTGCTCGCGCGCGGTCCCCTCGCTCTGTGCTCGCGCGCGGTCCCCTCGCTCTGTGCTCGCGCGGTCCCCTCGCTCTGTGCGCGCGCTCTCCCCCCGCTCTGTGCTCGCGCTCTCCCCCCGCTCTGTGCTCGCGCTCTCCCCCCGCTCTGTGCTCGCGCTCTCCCCCCGCTCTGTGCTCGCGCTCTCCCCCCGCTCTGTGCTCGCGCTCTCCCCCCGCTCTGTGCTCGCGCTCTCCCCCCGCTCTGTGCTCGCGCTCTCCCCCCGCTCTGTGCTCGCGCTCTCCCCCCGCTCTGTGCTCGCGCTCTGCCCCCGCTCTGTGCTCGCGCTCTCCCCCCGCTCTGTGCTCGCGCTCTCCCCCCGCTCTGTGCTCGCGCTCTCCCCCCGCTCTGTGCTCGCGCTCTCCCCTCGCTCTGTGCTCGCGCTCTCCCCTCGCTCTGTGCTCGCGCTCTGTGCTCGCGCTCTCCCCTCGCTCTGTGCTCGCGCTCTCCCCTCGCTGCGTGCGCGCGCTCTCTCTGTCCCTACGCTCCGTGCTCGCGCGCGCTCTCTCTGTCCCTACGCTCCGTGCTCGCGCGCGCTCTCTCTGTCCCTACGCTCCGTGCTCGCGCGCGCTCTCTCTGTCCCTACGCTCCGTGCTCGCGCGCGCTCTCTCTGTCCCTACGCTCCGTGCTCGCGCGCGCTCTCTCTGTCCCTACGCTCCGTGCTCGCGCGCGCTCTCTCTGTCCCTACGCTCCCTCAAATCATTCTGCCACCTTCTTATTATTAGTCACTGCTGCCTATTTACCATTCAGTTGTTGTGCTCTGTCTATCATATATAAATGAACTAGTGTAAGAGCCTGTGAACACTGGCCAAGGTCTGTGAGATGTTAAAAGGCCAGTCCTGCTCTGCTTACTGCTGTCACTCATGCGCTCTCCCCTCGCTGCGTGCTCGCTCGCGCTCTCCCCTTGCTGCGTGCTCGCTCGCGCTCTCCCCTCGCTGCGTGCTCGCTCGCGCTCTCCCCTCGCTGCGTGCTCGCTCGCGCTCTCCCCTCGCTGCGTGCTCGCTCGCGCTCTCCCCTCGCTGCGTGCTCGCTCGCGCTCTCCCCTCGCTGCGTGCTCGCTCGCGCTCTCCCCTCGCTGCGTGCTCGCGCTCTCCCCTCGCTGCGTGCTCGCGCTCTCCCCTCGCTGCGTGCTCGCTCGCGCTCTCCCCTCGCTGCGTGCTCGCGCTCTCCCCTCGCTGCGTGCTCGCGCTCTCCCCTCGCTGCGTGCTCGCGCTCTCCCCTCGCTGCGTGCTCGCGCTCTCCCCTCGCTGCGTGCTCGCGCTCTCCCCTCGCTGCGTGCTCGCGCTCTCCCCTCGCTGCGTGCTCGCGCTCTCCCCTCGCTGCGTGCTCGCGCTCTCCCCTCGCTGCGTGCTCGCGCTCTCCCCTCGCTGCTCGCTCGCGCTCTCCCCTCGCTGCTCGCTCGCGCTCTCCCCTCGCTCCGTGCTCGCGCTCTCCCCTCGCTCCGTGCTCGCGCTCTCCCCTCGCTCCGTGCTCGCGCTCTCCCCTCGCTCCGTGCTCGCGCTCTCCCCTCGCTCCGTGCTCGCGCGCGCTCTCTCTGTCCCTACGCTCCGTGCTCGCGCGCTCTCTCTCTGTCCCTACGCTCCGTGCTCGCTCGCGCTCTCTCTGTCCCTACGCTCCGTGCTCGCTCGCGCTCTCTCTGTCCCTACGCTCCGTGCTCGCTCGCGCTCTCTCTGTCCCTACGCTCCGTGCTCGCTCGCGCTCTCTCTGTCCCTACGCTCCGTGCTCGCTCGCGCTCTCTACGTCCCTACGCTCCGTGCTCGCGCGCTCTCTACGTCCCTTCGCTCCGTGCTCGCTCGCGCGCGCTCTACGTCCCTTCGCTCCGTGCTCGCTCGCGCGCGCTCTACGTCCCTTCGCTCCGTGCTCGCTCGCGCGCGCTCTACGTCCCTTTGCTCCGTGCTCGCTCGCGCGCGCTCTACGTCCCTTCGCTCCGTGCTAGCTCGCTCGCGCGCGCTGTACGTCCCTTCGCTCCGTGCTCGCTCGCGCGCGCTCTATGTCCCTTCGCTCTGTGCTTGCGTGCTCTCTCTGTCCCTTATTTTCCTCCTCTCTCACTTCCTCCTCTCACACCTTTCTAGCCACTTGCTTGCTCTCTGCTCCCTCAAATCATTCTGCCACCTTCTTATTATTAGTCACTGCTGCCTATTTACCATTCAGTTGTTGTGCTCTGTCTATCATATATAAATGAACTAGTGTAAGAGCCTGTGAACACGGGCCAAGGTCTGTGAGATGTTAAATGGCCGGTCCTGCTCTGCTTACTGCTGTCACTCATGCGTTGCGCTGTAGAGACTGCCCGAACGCACAGATTGCCCCCTGCACTCTGAGCGTTCGAGCAGTCTCTACTGCGCATGACGGCTTCTGACAAACATCATAGCGAATTATTATATAGGATATGCATTATTAAAGGACGAAATATGGGGCTAACAATTATCTACATCTCTTCCTCTCCTCTATGTGTAGAACTTCCTCAGGCCTGGTTTCTCCTTCCCCAGATGCAAGTCTACCTACCCCTATCATCATACCCAGCTCCCCCACAGAACAGGAGACAGGAGAAGGTAAACCCTTTTCTATCTCTGACTTTCCTGCTTCATGTAACCAACCTTGCCTATTTCTTCTGCTTTTCTGGTTAAAGGGATAGTAATGTTTCATAATAAAAGCAGCTCTAATTAATCATCATAGTATTTGGACTTTGGAGAGTGTTATTTCAATTCTGTCAGAGTTGTAGTTCAAGAGTAATTCAATGACAAAGTGTCCTTCTCCCGCCCCTTTTACTGATGTAACACTTTTCAGCCAGAGCAGAAGGGAGGTGCCCAGGTAGACTGCAGAGAGGGACAATCTTCAATTAAGATAAGGGAAAAAGCTGAAAAACTTGTCAAGGGGGGGAAGGGCTTTCATTGTTTTCATGCAAAGAAAATTGTCCCCTTCTGTTATCTGTCTGGTCATACAACCAGATCCCCATCTGAGAAGAGATGGCTTACACTAGGTAAAAGGGGCGGGAGTGGAAACTTTGCTTGTGAATATCTCTTAAACCATAAAGGTTTGAGAGATAAGACTTATATCGTTCTTCATGTTTTTTTTAATGCCTTCAAAATAAAATAAAGTTAAAACTAAGTATTACTGTCCCTTTAATAGATCAATAGTAGTGAGGGTGATTTAAAGCCTGTCACTGGATGTTACCAAATTGGCATGCGAATTGCATCTTGAATTAAAATGGTTATGTGCTTAACCCCATGGGTGCTAGAGATGGGTGTGTAACTCATTATGCTTTGAGATGTCTCTAGTATCCCAAGGGAGTAAAATAAAAACTTTCTTAAAGTAACACTGAATCTTGCCAACTCTACTTGACTTACTGTTGGCACTTTAATTTTGACTGCTTACTTCTGTTCAAGAGAGAACATCTTCGGATAATCCATGGCAGGTGGTCTTGACTGCATAGCTGTTGGACCTCAAATTCTGCCCACTGGGGCTTTTGTCCCCCCTCCTCCCACGAGGCAGTGTCGCAGAGATTATTATTTATAGTGGGTGGAGTTTGAGGTCCATTGGTTCTGCTAGAAAGAGTCAGGTCCACCTGATCATTCCATCAAGGACTGACTGAAGGTGATCTTTCTTGAACACAGGTATGGGAGCAAAACCCATAGTGTCCATTAGGATTTTTAGTCCATATTAGAGTAAGTGGGTAGTTGTTACAAATGATACTGTCTCCTAACCAGTCTGACTGTAAAATGGTTAATTATTATTACAGTAACTTTTAACCCTCTTTCCTTATACTTAATTTGATTTCTGTACACAATATGACTTGACATATATTTACAATTATCAAATATGTGTTTGTTTGTTTTTTTTTCCCCTTCAAATGCATGATTTTGCGTAAGACTAATTTTTAGAAACCAAGGGTAACATGCTGGATTATGGGTATATCCAACCATTTCTTTTAATCCTTTGTGTGCCAGTGGGGTCCGTGTTGGGCACCCCTCCGGCACTAAAAGAGTTAATAGTGACGCAAAACACCATATCGACACAGTGGAGCAATTCTGCAGCAAAAATTCCCCAGTTTAACACTGATGTAACTGATCTTTTCAACCCTCCAATGCTACAAAGTATGAAAAAGAGAAACCTTATGTGCAAAAAATATGAATATATAATACAATGTGAATAGGTGATATGAAAATTATGTTGTCGGCTCTAAGGTAAAAAAAAACAAAAAATCCCACCCTCACCTAATTGTAAATATTGAACAAAACAATCAAAAAAGGTAGCAAAGGAAGGTAATGGCATTGAATAAGCATTTAAAATAATTTAATGAGGATAAAAACACTTAAATAAACCATGATAAACCATCCAAATATTAAATAAGGCAAAGTTTCACCCTATACCCCACCGTGAAGTATACACAATCCGACCATAGACAAACCTCAGCCACACTGGGAACACACAACAGTGATACACAGGGAGACACATTCCACAGTACAAATATATAATGGATTATATGGACATATATTTTTCATTCAAATTTATTTGGATCCATTATCACCAATTCATAGACTGTAGATGTGCCTACAATTTCTGTTTTATCCATTTCATATACATTGTACAATAGATTTGAGGCATTTCATGTCGATGGTATCTGTTTGTGACATGTACTGTTTAGATGTTTGTTTTTGTTCTGTGGTGGGCGGTTTCGGTTGTGTCTCCCTACATATTCCTGGATAGTGCTCCTGAGATGACCGCAGTCAGGTTTTTTAGTGTCTGTGGTCAGGCTGGGAACCCGTCGCTTGGAGTGTGGGGCAGCAGTGATCTTGCTGCACACTCACAGATAGGATATATTTTTTAACAGATTTCATATTTATGGTCACTGTTTTTACAATCGCTGTCCATCTCTGTGCTGTGTTCCTATTGTGGCCACAGTCTGCAGTCTGATTGGGGATGCGTCCTGATGGGGAATAGGGTAACACTTGCATTTTTTTATATATGGACTAATTTTAAAGCCTGTGTACACAGGCCAACACTGGCGGTGCTGCAGTCATGCACAGTATTGACTGCCTGAACGCATTGCGGCTGATACGGAGCAGGGCGCTGCGAATTCAGACAGTGGTCCTCTCTGCACAGAAAGGTCTACGGTCTAAATTCGGAGCACCCTGCTCCGTATCAGCCGCGGTGCAGATAGTCTCTACTGCGCATGACTGCAACTCGACAGCCATCTCTACTGCACATGGCGGCTTCTGACAAACATCCTAGCGAAGTAGAAAATTATATAAATAATATGTAAAATAACAAACAAAATTAACATCTTGTAATACCTTTTTTATTGGACTAACACGATTATGGATTGACAAGCTTTTGGGATAATCTCTCTTTCTCAAGTCTAAAGCATTTCTGAGCACAAGGACACATAATTCACAGTTAATACAGTTAATACATTGAATTCAAAGCTGTGTTGTTTGCTGGGGTTAACACAGTGGGACTGCTGATAAGACAGGGACCAAGAGAAAATCCACACTCTTGTTGCAGAGGGTTGTAAGTACCCTGTGCAAGGCAGAGCCGCGGCTGCCATTTTGTGCTATTTCCAGAACGAGTATCCTACTCAGGGCTTGGACTCTCCTTCTCTCCTCTGATGATTAACCCTTCGCCTGCCAGATAAGTTTATTTTAGCAATTTCTGGGGTGAAACTTTAATCCTACACACTGTAATTGGGTGATTTCTTATACACTAAGGTTATTTGACACTGTGAGAATATCTATACCGCTGGAGCTTGGGGCCAGACCTAAGACTAAGGATGCTGTGGTCTCTGTATCCCCTATTGCGCATTGCTCTTCCTGCCATTCATGTTTACCTAGAGAATTCTCAGGTCATTTATTCCTAGCATGTTCTGATGTCCCTGAGAGTATTCCAGGGACCTCCAGCCATGCATTAGAGCCAGTTTGGGTGCAAGAGTTCAAGGCTGCTACTAGGGACATTAGGTCCACATTGCAACTCTTTCCATCCCAGTTACAGGGGGTCTTTCATTCTTGGCAGACCTCCTCCTTCGTTAAGTCTTCCCTGCCAAAACCTCAGGGAGTACCTGACGTGACAGATTCCTCTCTGGAGGAACGGCTGTTGGATTCAGATGTTGAGGAATGTTCTGTGGTGGGTTCCTCTCAGTTTTTTGGGCCTGATCAGGGCTGTTTTAAATACCTTAAACATTCCCTTGGTGCAGGAATTTCCTTCTGTTGTATTTCAGGATCCTAAAAAGACCTTTACTTGCTTTCTACCTAACCCCACTCTTGACCGCCTTGTGTCCGAAGAGTGGAAGTCTCTGGACAGAAAATCTTCTGTCTCCAAGAAATTTGCCATGTTTTATCCCTTTTCTGAGGCCACGCTTGCTCAGTGGGTTCATCCTCCCAAGGTGGATGCTCCTATCTCCAGGCTATCCAAGTCTACTGCCCTGCCAGTATCTGATGCGTCTGCTCTAAAGGACTGGACTGAAAAGAAACTTGAGGTCTCCCTCAAGTCCACCTTTGCCACTTCTGGTTCTGGCATGCGTCCAGCATTCGCTGCAGCATGGGTAAACCGGGCTATTGCGGTCTGGACTTGAAGAGCTCACCCTGGCTGTCCGTCAGGGTGCTCCTTCTTCGCATATGTTGTGCCTTCTTGCCAACATTTCTGAGGTACAGCACTATGTTTCTGCTGCCTTATTTGATGCCATCTGTTTGGTGGCTAGGGTTTCCACCATGTCTGTGGTTGCCAGACAGGCTCTTTGGCTCAAGATCTGGTCTGCTGACACTGCTTCAAGAAAGCATTGCTCTCCTTGCCTTTTCAAGGCACTTTTGTTTGGGCCAGATCTTAAGGTTCTGATCAATAAGGCCACAGAGGGTAAGAGTACACTTCTACCCTTGGTTCCTAGGAAGAAAACACCTCTTAAGCGTAACTGGTGTTTTCGTTCCTTTCAGAAAGAGACACGTTCCGCGTACCTCCTCCAAGCCCAAACGGCACTGGAAGCCCAAGGTCTCCTCCAAGCCTTCTTCGGCACATCTCACTGAACCCGGGTCCCCACTCTGCTGTGGGTGGTCGTCTGTGTCACGATGTCTGCATTTGGGAGGATTCAGTGACGGACCCATGGGTTTTACAGGTGGCGTCGGAAGGGTACAGGATCTCTTTCGTCTCTCTTCCTCCCTTTCGCTTCTTTCCTTCTCATACACCTCAGGGCGCAGAGAAACGCCGTTTGTTCAGCGCTGTTCAGGCTCTTCTGGACAAGGATGTACTAGAGCCGGTTCCAGTTCAGGACAGAGGTATGGGTTTTTACTCAAACCTCTTTGTGGTCTCCAAGAAGGACGGTGGCTGCCGTCCCATTTTGGATTTAAAGGATCACAATTCCTTTGTTACCCGGATTCATTATCACCAGGAGTCTGTACGCACGGTGATTGCTTCTATGTCCCCGGGGGAATTCCTTGCATCTCTTCAGGACGCGTACTTACACATTGCCATTCATCCAGAGAGCTGCAGTACCTCCGATTTTGCTTGCGACCGGGAACATTTTCAGTTTTCAGCTCTTCCATTTGGTCTGATGATAGCTCGTCAAGTCTTCAACCGTGTCCTGGGAGCCTTAGTGTCCGTCCTCCACCGGAACAGCATCAGAGTTACTCCATAAATGGACGACCTGCTTCTGAAAGCCCCTTCTGTGGAACTTCTTCATCAGCAGGTTCCGCAATGCTTTCGTGCTCTCACCCATCACGGGTGGATCATCAGCTTGGACAAGTCTGATCTTGTCCCATCCCAGTATCTAGTCTTCCTGGGCCTTCTCTTCGACACTCAGAAGAGCATGGTGTTTCTCACGACTCTCACCAGATCGCCCACAGTGTTTCTGCGGTTCTAGCTCAAGATCCAATTCTAGCCAAGAAGCTGTCCTCTCTAGTGGGGAAATTCATCTCCACCATAGAAGCAGTCCCGTTTGCCATGGTGCACACCAGGAAGCTGCAGAGGTTCGTGTTCCAGTGTTGTCATGGTTTTTGATGACCACTCAGACAAGACTTGTAGGGTTAAAATATCTTTATTGAAAATAAAGCACGAACAGCATAAACGTTCACATCCACACAAGCCCAGAATAAGACGATACATGTACTGTCTACAATACACAATGGTTAGGTAGGTACAGTATAACAATGTACAGACAAGCAGCAAGTTCTCTAGAGAGCTATGGTGAGGAGTAGGCAGCGACCTTCTGATGTTCACACTGGGACCCTAGAACCCTAGGGTATAGCGGAGGCCCACGACTTATGCCTACTGGCAGCAAGGACCCTAGAACTCTATGGATGAATGGAAGCCCAAGGCCAACGGATACTGGCAATTAAGACCCTATGAACGCTAGGGTAGACAAAGGCACACGGACCATGAGTACTGGCACGAGGACCCTAGAACACTAGGAGGCCCAAGGCTCACAACTGGTGGACACAGACCCTAGAACGCTATGGTCAACTGGAAGCCCAGACTACAGATACTGGCAGCTAGGACCCTAGAGCACTAGGGTATTGGGAGGCCCAAGACAACAGCTACTGGTAGCAGAGACCCTAGAACGCTAGGGATGAATAGGAGGCAACAGACCACGGACGGCAACTGGTATCCAAGTACGAGCGTACAGAGGCAGGTATACCACCCTACAGCTGGCTCTTTAGCCCAAAGGATACAGCGGATGTTAGGCAGGACGAAGCCGTGAACCGGACCTAGGATACCTAGGTACAGCACGGTTCACGGATGGTAATGCACCCAGAGTAGTGCCTGTAACTCCCCACAGGGAGTGAGCCCAGCTTAAGGCAGTGGTTGTGATGGACACATAATAAGTAATGAGTAACACGGCCCGAACTACAGACAACCTGGAATACGGTACTCGGTCCGTGCACACCGTCTGAGGCGGAAGATACCAGTACGAGTGGCTGAAGCAGTGAGTGCTCAGCCCGATGGTCGACAACATAAGTGGTTTAGAGCTAGCTCAGTCAGCAGCGTGTCTCAGCCAGTACGGACAGCAACGGATGTGTATACTCAGCCAGTCGAGTCGGCAATGTATCGGGTTCTCAGCCAGTCGAGTCGACAACGTATCGGGGTCTCAGTCAGCAACGTAACGGGTTCTCAGCCAGTCCAGTTGGCAATGTAGCAAGTTCTCAGTCAGTCCAGTCAGGAACGTAGCGGGTTCTCAGCCAGATCAGTCAGCAATGGAATCGGAGCAGATCAGGTTACGCAGGAACCTCGTCGGGCAGGCCAAGTCATACACAGAGCAGCTGCAGGAACTAGCGCTAGATTCAGGTACACCACGAAAGGGCGCCTGTCTGCTGACATGACAGTGTATGAAAAGGGCTGGCCCTGGGTGGAGTCAAGTACAAGGACCAATAAGAATACGGCAGTCAAAACAAGGAATTCAGAATGTCGCTGCCCGCAACCAGGAGCACGGGCACCGTTATAGGTGTGCAGGGGTCAGCCGGACCTTCTGAAGATGTCAGTGTCCCTCCCTCTTCATGTGGAACTGAGTTTGTCACGGTGGCTTGACCTCTCCAATCTGCTGAAAGGCAAGGCCTTCCTGGTATCCTTCTGGACCACTGTAATGACGGATGCTAGCCTCTCCGGCTGGGGAGTGGTCCTGGGTCGTCTGAGTGCACAACACTGGTCGTCTCTGGAGGAATCTCTCCTTCCTATCAACATACTGGAGCTTCGGGCAATATTTCATGCCCTTCGTCATTTGACATCTCAGTTGGAAGACTGTCTGGTCCGAGTGGAGTCTGACAACGCCACAGCCGTGGCTTACATCAACAAGCAGGGCGGAACAAGAAGTCTCGCCACTTGGTTAGAGGTCAAGGCTATTTTGTCTTGGGCAAAAAAACACGTTCCTGCTATATCCGCAGTGCACATTCCTGTCATAGACAACGTCATGGCGGACTTCCTCAGTCGACACACAGTGGACAGCGGAGAGTGGGAGCTGCATCTAGAGGTGTTCACCCTCATTGTTCAGAAATGGGGTCTTCCTTACATCTACCTGATGGTGACAAGACACAACAGGAAAGTTCCGAGATTCTGCTCTCGTTGGAGTGACCCTCTATCTCAGGCAGTGGGTGCTATGTCCATTCCTTGGTTATTCCTTGTGGCCTACGTTTTTCCTCCCCTCCCAATGGTGGGTGTTAAAGAAATTATGACTGGAGTATTGTCCAGTCATTCTGATTGCTCCATACTGGCCTTGCCAGGCTTGGTTTCCAGAGCTTCTGGATCTGTCAGTGGCGGAGCCATTCCGGCTTCCTTGCTGTCCAGATCTTCTTCTACAGGGTTACCTGTTGAAGGAAGATGTTCATCGTCTAGCTTTGATGGCTTGGAAATTGCATCTTCAATATTGAAGAAAAGGTTTTTCTTCTGGGGTGGTGGCTACTATGCTCAGTGCCCGCAAACCTGTTTCTTCCAAGATCTACCATCGTGTGTAGTCGACCTTTCTATCTTGGTGTGCTGACAAAGACCTGTCTCAGGAATTTGATCTGCCTACAGTCCTGGCCATTTTGCTGGACGGTGTGGATAAGGGCCTCAGTTTGAGTTCCCTTAAGGTTCAGACTTATGCTCTCTCTGTTTTCTTTCTCTCTGTTGTCAAGGTTTTCTTCCAGGGTGTTGCTCATACTCATCCTGCCTTCAAGAATCCCGCTCCTCCATGGGATCTTAACTTGGTTTTTGGCGTTCTTCAGCAGTCTCCATTTGAGTCCTTGGCTACTATTCCTCTACGCCTGTTGACGTGGAAAATGGCCTTTCTCCTGGTGATCATGTCCTTCGCTGTGTTGCGGAGTTATATGCTCTGTCCTGTAAACCACCCTATTTGGTGTTTCATAAGGACAAGGCGGTGCTTCGCACTTCTAAGGAGTTTCTGCCGAAGGTGCTTTGTGAGTTCCACATCAATCAGGAGATTGTGGTGCCCTCTTTCTGCCCTGACCCCACCTCTGACAAGGAGAGGGATCTCCACTTGTTAGAAGTGGTGCGTTGTCTCAAGTTTTATGTGCATCTCACATCAGGCAATCTGACGCACTGTTTTTCATTCCTGAGGGTCCTAGGGCAGGAAGACCTGCATCCAAGGTGACTATTGCTTCTTGGGTCAAGTCCACTATTCGTAAGGCTTATGAGCTGAGGAAGAAGCCTGTCCCTTTCAGGTTCACGGCTCATTCTACACAATCTAGCGGGGCCTCTTGGGCTTACAAGAATCAGGCCTCTGCTGATCAGTTGTGCAAGGCTGCCACCTGGTCATCTGTGCACACTTTTTCAAAGCACTACCGTGTTGATGTGCTGGCATCAGCTGACGCCAGCTTTGGGAGGAAGATCCTGTAGGGGAGTCTTGCCTGTCTAGGATCTCCTTCGGTTCTTAGTGCTTCCTTCACTTTTGAGCCCTGTTGGCTTTAGTTCAGTGTGCTGTGTAACAGTTTTGGGGTGTTGTTACCCCTGTTCAGTGTCCGTTGGTACTTCATTGTTTTTTTGGGCTATCTCTGATCTGATGATTCATATCTGCTCTGGTGACTTTTGGGGCCTTGCGTCTGGTCTTTGCCTTCCTTCCCACCTCTGGGAAACTCAATGGTTGGACATCCCAGAGTTAACAGTAAGCTGTATTGGACAACAGAGAAAAGAGGATTTTAGTCTTACCTGTTAAATCCTTTTCTCTTACACCATATAGGTTACTGGTCTTCCACCCTGTCAAGGGACCATGCTTGGCTCTCCTGTGTCAGACTGTGGGGGTCCTTCGGGGTCATGCTCACAGGAGTCTTCTTTCCCTTCACTATCTAGTGTCTCAAATCTTTCTGGAGCTGGTTGGCTAGCTGTAGCCAAGGAGGGAAGGTAGGCTCCACTCCCTACAATCAATTCTAGAATTGTTCCTGCCTACTTAAAGGGGTGGATCGCCTACCCAGAGTTACCAGTAACCTGTATGGACTAAGAGAAAAGGATTTAACAGGTAAGACTAAAATCCTCTTACATATACATATGTGCATACACGCACATACATGCATACATACACCCACATACATAAACACACACACACACACACACATATATATATAATATATACAGCGGGTGTAAGTGGGCACTCCGATAACTAAAGTGAATTACAAAATGCCCGGGTGCTTCCCAATATTTTAATAGCAAACAAACTGTCTTGAGAAAGGCCCCGGTGAGGGCCGAAACGTTGACGATAAGATGATCTAATAAAATTAGTAACTTTTTGTTTCTTTAAGTCCCTGGAGTGCTCCTTTCTGTCAGTCGTCTTGACTACAGTTTGTTTGCTATATATATATATATATATATATATATATATATATATATATATATATATATATATATATATATATATATATATATATAATATATATATATATTAACAATGTAGGATGGCGCTGCCCGTCAGGATATATAGGGAATTAATGCACACACATGGATGCAAGAGAAACACACACAGAGACACACACGCAAATGCACATGCATGCCCTGAGTTGCATAAAAAGCGACACAGTCATACACACACACATACATGCAGTGCACAACATGCAGACACATAAAGTGTGATACAGACATGCAACACACACAGTGAGGAACACACAGGTGCACACAGAGACGCACAGAAGTTAGTCATAAGAGGGTGACTTATGTGTCATTGTAATGAGTGTTTGTACTTACGCCTCCACTGTGGCATTCATTCATATAGTTGAAATGCATGTGGTAATTGCACATACTATGGTGGAAGGTGGATCGTGCTGGCTCCAGGGGTGTTAGTGAGTGAGTGTGCGTGAGTGAGTGGCATTCATTCATGTAGTTGAAATGCATGTGGTAATTGCACATACTATGGTAGAAGGTGGATCGTGCTGGCTCCCGGGGTGTGAGTGAGACTATGGTGGAAGGTGGATCGTGTTGGCTCCCGGGGTGTGATTGCATGTGAGTGATTGCATGAGTGTGTTAGTGTGTGTGATTGAGAGAGTGTGAGAGAGAGAGAGAGAGAGAGAGAGAGAGAGTGTGTGTGTGTGTGAATGAGTGTGTGTGTGTGTGTGTGTGTGTGTGTGAATGAGTGTGTGTGTGTGTGAATGAGTGTGTGTGTGTGTGAATGAGTGTGTGTGTGTTTTTTGTCCGATGTGTGTGTGTCTGTGGTGTAGGTGTGAGTGGCAGCCATTTTGTTTTTTCAGTTACTTGGATAGTGGTGGGCGGTCTGGATAGTGGGGGGCAGGTCAACTCCCTGCATGATTTAAATCACTTCCTCATTGAATCACCCAATGGGAGCAGTAACTCCTCCTTACTTAAGTTGAGGTAACATAGCAATATAAGACACGGTGGCTCTTCATTTGAGGCAATGTAGCAATATGCTGAGGGAACAAATAGAAAGTGGTGTTTGAAGCTTGCCCTACAGCAAAGCATCTCCTTCCCTTTAAGGAGAAAGGGTGGGAATCAGGAAGCAGGAAGTGAAGGAGTGACAGTTGAAAACAGACAGTGAGGTGACTGAAGAGATGTAAAGAGTTAAATAAAAGAGTTGCTATTAAGTTTATCCCTGAGTGTTTGTATTTTATGGAAACACTGCACCCTCGTACTGAAACAGAGTGTATGGAGGGTTACAATTATCTGTGGGAGGTGAAACAGTGTGTTTGTGGGGTCATGATCCTGAGTGAGAGTGTGTGTGGACCAGGAGAAGTTATTGATATCCCCTACTTCAGGAGCCAGTGGCAGCTATATTTGTTTTTGTCAGTTGGATAGTGGTGGGTGGGCTGGAGGGGGCAGGCCAACTCCCTGTATGATAAACATGCCCCCATTGAATCAGCCAATGGGAGCAGTAAAGTCCCCATTGAATCACCCAATAGGATTTGTGTCTCCTAATGAGACATACTTTATGTAATGAGGCATTCTGTTCAATGTGTGTTTGTTTTCTGAGGAGATATAAATTATGTTGTGTGTGTGAGGTACCATAAATTATGCAATGAGGCTTATTATTTTATATAAAAAAAATATATATATATATATATATATATATATATATATATATATATATATATATATATATGATATGTTTGTGGGTATGTGTATGTACATATGTATATAATATGTGTGTGGGTGTACGTATGTGTATGTATATATCTACCTATATGGGCACAAGTTGTATATAGGCCTTCATGCCCATACTGAATTGTTGGCATTGTAGCATTCTTAATATGTGCAATCTTTTTTTTAACTCTCTCCTCTCCCATACCATCTCCTTTATTTTTCTTCTCTTTCTCCCCCCCCACACACACACTCTGCCTTGCACAGGGTATTTACGACCCTCTGCAAGAAGAGTGTGGATTTTCTCTTGGTCCCTGTCTTATCAGATATATATATATATATATATATATATATATATATATATATATATATATATATATATATATATATATATAGTTTTATTATGGTAATTTATGTATGTGTTTTAATTTTTAAAACCTTATTTTAAGTGCTTATTCAAAGCCATTGCCTTCCCTTAGTAGTGGCAATATGGAATGCTAGAAAGTACCTCTAATGTTCAAAGGGTTAAAAAATGTTTACATTGATTGAAATTTGAATAATTGCACCCCTTCAGTACAGTTGGGGCTTCATAGAGCAAGCTAAAGAGGTTTAATTCTGGGGCAAACCAAGAACACCCATAAGGGAAAAATAAAAATAACCACTGATTTTAAATGGGGTTTTAATCCCTTCAATGTATTGTATTGTATTGTCAAGCAATATGTTTGTGGCCTCTTTAGCACTCAAGGGGTTAAATGATTATTTAAATCATTCTCAATTTGGGGAATTTTTATTTATTCCATATGGTGCACTTGGTTTGCCTCAAAAGTAAATTTTTAACTTTATGAATATGGCCTTTGGCTTTCTACAAAATGTCACCTCTTTAATTTTCTGCATATGGCCCTGTATCTTCCGCTCATTGTTCCTTTTGCTTGGAAGTTAGCCTGTTACAGGGTACCCTCCCTCCCTTTTGCTTGGAAGTTAGCCTGTTACAGGGTACCCTCCCTCCCTACAGGCTGCGTATTATACTTTTGTTGACTATTATGTTTTGATCCTCTTAATATAGTTGAGGCCATGGAAACTACTGCCCCGTCAAAAGATGCTGAGGTGACAGGTAAACTGCAGAAAGAATCTGAGGAACATAAGGATTGCCCTTTCTTGGTAGTGCCTCAGGCTTCAACTCCAGTGTGTCAAGTTGTTCCTGCGTTTGTGCCTGGTTCATTTGTGGTTCCTTCACAGCCAGAGTTTTCCCATGTAAGAATCGTGTGTTAAACATTTTATTAGCCATATGTGTAAAAATAAAAGTGTTTTAATTCCGGGTCAAACCATCTCGCCATGGGGAACAGATAAAAATGACCCAAATTCCCTTTCATTTAAATGGGGCTTTTAACCCCTTGAATGCTAGAGAGGTCTTCAAAGCATTGTTACCATCTTTGAGACCTCTCTAGCCTTTAAGTAGTTAAAAGTGCCATACTCCCCTTATTCCCTTTGCTTTAAATGGGGCTTTTAAAATCTTGCAAGATAGAGAGGCATGCATATGTCTCGTCAAAGCATCTGGGACATCTCTTGCATTTAAAGTGTTAAAAGCCCCATTTAAATAAAGGTATATTTGAGCAATCTTTCATTTGTTCCCTGTGGTTTGCTCCAGAATTAATTCACCTTTGCCTTTTTATGTACTTACCTATACTTTCCTATAAGAAGGCGCGGATGGTACAAAATCATCTGATTTTCGGCTTTGTTGAGCTTTCTCTCTGCTCAAGGTATTGTACAGTGACACACACATTTCTTAAATGTAACAGTAGACCGACGTGATTATAAATAGATGTTGTTTTTTCTGATTTTATAAAGTCAGTCTAAAGTCTTTGCCTCTCTTCACTGTGGTTTTTAATTTAAATGGAACATGTTCTTTCATCATGAATTTTTGTTTATTACTTTTGTGTGTGAGCTCATTATAGAACATGGTGAGCAACTTGAGACCCTCCAGCTGCTGCCAGACTACAGCTTCCATCATCTGCCATAGGCTGGCGGGGATGTTGAAGGTTGTATCCATGCAATAGTTGCAGTGCCTCATACTACCCACCATGTTTGTTATTTAAAAAAAAAAAAAAAAAAAAAAGTACAAATAAGCCAGTGTTAACCCTTATGATTGACAGTTTCTGCGCAGAGAGGACTACAGTCTGAAATCAGAGCGCCCCGTTATCAGCCGCAGTGCGGGCAGTCTGCACTGTGCATTACTGTAGAGTGCGCAGCCGTCTGTATTGCGCATGATGGCTTCTGACAAACCTACATTAGCGAATTATTATATAGGATATATGTTTAAAGGAGCACTAATATAGTGCACATAAACGAAGCGAGCCAGCACGACCTGGGTTAAAGTCACCATAAAACTCAGGTTGAAATAAAAACATTCATATTCTTTATTGAAATAAATTCATCATAAAAATACCTGTAGTCGTTGTAACCCAATGCCAAGAGCTAGGAAAGGCTTGTATATGGTTATCAGTCAGGTGAAACAGACCATAACTTTTGATCAACGCGTTTCACGCACACTGTGCTTACTCATGATCAAAGACTTTGAGATTTTGGTTTCACAAATTGGACAAGTCATTTATAAGCTTGCCACCCGGTCAAGGTATCTCACTGTATGGCAAGTCCTACTCTAATTAATATATATATTATAATATAATATAGTGTGAGTGTGTGTATGAGAATAAATATTTATTATGTTCAACTTTTTGGCCAGGACTGGTTGGCCGCCTTCAAGGAGCCTGGCCAAAACGTTGAACATATCCTATATAATAATTCGCTAAGTTGTGTGTAACGCCCGACATGCTCAGTAGACACTGCTGCACGTGCGGCAGTCATGCGCAGTACAGACTTCCCGCACCGCGGCCGATACAGAGCTGGGCGCTCCGAAGGAGTCTCTACTGCGTGTGACTGCCCCGCGACCGGGTGCCAGAGGCACTGTGGCCCGTGTAACGGGCTGTTCAACTAGTAATAAATATTTCTTCTATTTTTAAGACCTGCATGTACATAGTACTTTGTATATTGAGAAAGATAAATAATCGACCAATGAAGCCCTGATTGAAAGAAGTAATTAAAATATAAATGATTTATAAATGGCATTACACCCTTTCAATAGATAAATACAAAGAGCTGAGTCCTCTGATAATCTCTGTATTTAATGAGAAGATATAACTCACAGTAACAAAGTTCAGCAGGTAGAAGTACTGCAAGTGTCCATTAAAACCCAAGCTATATTTGGTAGGTAAACAAAGGACCTTCTGTCTATATAGAAAATTGTACCTTGTGGGTATAAGTTGAAACAACCCTTGCATAGGCAGAGACACAAGCTCTTGATGTATAGATGTTAAAGTATCTTCCTCAGTTCTCTGAAAGTGAATAAATATAGCGTATCCTGACAGTAGCAGCAATGAAATGGAGTAGAGCAGCCAGCATGGATCCATTGGGTTAAAGTTCAAGTCAGTTAATAAACGTGTTTTCTCTGTCGTCCAGTATAGGTTACTGGTAACTTTTAGGTAGGCGACCACCCCTTTAAGTAGGCAGGAAAAATTCTTGAAGAGAGTGCTGGGTGGAAAGTACCACCTCTCCTTAGCTGCAGCTAGCCCCCCCCAATAAAGATTTGTTCCTTGATGAAGATACAGGCAAGAAAACAGCTCTGCAATAGTTTTAGTTTATTTTTTGTTTTCTGTTAGATATCGGATACCACCATTAGGCGGATTACCATTACTGACAATTCCCAAGTGGATAGCTCCATTTCCAGGTGCTATGGTGGACCTCTTAGCCCTGGGGGGGAAAATCTTGTTTCGCAAGTTCTTTCCTCGAGAGTTGCCCAATGAGGCTTCAGCAGAAGACCTTTTGAAAAGGTGAGCAACCCTTTGAGTGCTGAGGTCCACTTGTCCCACGTTTCTTCTCCACACAGAGGTCTCCTTTGGAGTTCCTGATACATACTCCTGCGCTCACTGGGTTTATCTGTATGTCTACTGGGGGGCTTGGAGCAGTGTTTCTGTTGTAAATTTAACCCTTTGGCTGCTAGTTGGCATCCTTTTGGGTGCTTTGGGCACTTCTCCCCTTTTGGTATAGTGTTTGATTTTTTAATGTGTTTAGTGGTGTTTTTACAGGTTTTTTTTTTACTTCACTGTAAAAGTTTGCAAATTTGAGTTCTGCGCTTTACCGCATAGACGCCATTGCGCCATTCACCTCTATGGGACTTTACAGTTTGGGACATCTCTCTGCAACTGCTCAATGTAGCGACTTCAGGGATGGCTCATTTTATTTGTCTGCCCTTGCTCTATCATCCGGTTCTGTGTCTAATGGGGGCCTCAGGGGGCTTTGGGCACTGTTGATGTACTCTTTAGGGAAAACTACATTTCCCATGAGGGCTTGCTTCGCGAGCTCGTTTCTGATTGGCTCCCGTCGCGGCATCCATTTTTTGTCTTACCTTCACGAGTATACTACGCAGGGCTTGGTCTCTCCTTCTCTCCTCGGCAGATTAACCCTTCACCTTCCACTGTATTTGGTTTATTTCTTGCACTTGGTACGTTTTTTTGACACTGTATGTCTACTCCGTTAGAGCTTAGGGCTAGACCAAAGACTGAGGCTACTGGGGTGTCTGTATCCCCCATTGTGCACTGCTCCTCATGGAAGGCAGGGTTACCTAGAGAGAACTCGGGTCATTTATGCAGGGGAAATAGGAGAGGAAAGCAATAGGGAGTGCTCTAGTGCAATGAACCCAAGATATCTATTCCACCACCACAAAGAACACCCCACACATTGGTACTTCACAAATATAATGGCTGATTAATCAAATGTATGATAAACAGCAAATATGCAGACTGGGTTTGACTTGTTGGATGTGGTGCGCTGTCTCAAGTTCTATGTGCTAATAATAATAATAATCCTTTATTTATATAGCGCACACAGATTCCGCAGCGCTTTACACTCATATTGGTTCCTGTCCCCATTGGGGCTCACAATCTAAATTCACCTATCAGTATGTTTTTGGAGTGTGGGAGGAAACCGGAGTACCCGGAGGAAACCCACGCAAACACAGTGAGAACATACAAACTCATTGCAGATGTTGTCCTTGGTGGGATTTGAACCCAGGACCCCAGCACTGCAAGGCAACAGTGCTAACCACTGAGCCACTGTGCTGCCCTGCTCTGAGTCTATTCGCCAGGCTGACGCCTTGTTCGTCAATTCCTGAGGGTCCCAAGGCAGGGAGACCGGCATCCAAGGTGACTATTGCATCTTGGATTAAGTCTACTATTTGTAAGGCTTACGAGTTACGGAAGAAGCTGGTTCCCTTTCGGGTTTTGGCTCATTCCACCAGATCCACTGGGGAGTCTTGGGCGTACAGGAATCAAGCCTTAGCTGATCAGTTGTGCGAGGCTGCCACTTGGTCGTCTGTGCACACCTTTTCTAAGCACTACCGAGTGGATGTTTTACCAACGCCAGCTTGGGAAGGAAGATCCTAGAGGCAGTTTTGCCTGTCTAGGTTCTCCTTTCGTCTCTTCAGTGCTCCTCACTTTTGAGCCCAGTTGGCTCGAGTTTTATGTGCTGTGCTATGTTAACGGTGTGGTTTTGCACCGGTTTTGTTTCCATTGACACAGTGTTATTTTTGAGCTGTCGATGATCTGATGGTTAATATAGGCTCTGGTGACTTTGCAGCCCTGCTCCGGGTCCTTGTCTTACTTCCCATCTCTGGGAAACTCAATGGTTGGACATCCCAGAGTTACCAGTAACCTATATTGGATGACAGAGAAAAGAGGATTTCCTGTTAAATCATTTTTCTCTTAGTCCATATAGGTTACTGGTCCCCCACCCTGTCAAAGGACCATGCTTGGCTCTCCTGTGACTGAACGTGGGAGTCCTTTTTGGTTCGTGCTCACAGGAGTCTTCTTTTCCCTTCTTACTACCTAGTCCCTAGATAGTGTTGCAAATCTTTCTGGGGGGGGGGGGGGCTAGCTGCTAGCTAAGGAGAGGAGGTAGGCTCCACCCGGCATTCACTTCTAGAATTTTTCTGCCTACCCAAAGTTACCAGTACCCTGTATGGACTAAGAGAAAAGGATTTAACAGGTAAGATTAAAATCCTCTCATCTCCTGGCTTTTCTCAAGTGCTCAGCACAAAACAGAGTGTACAAGTCCAGCAAATAAAAAGTAGAATATGTACGCTGGAATGAACTAACTATTTGGAGGTGGATGAGTGGAAATTGAAAATTATATTTATTGAAAATGGCAATAAATGTCCGTATTGATTTTTAGTGTTGATAAACACTTCCTCAGGATCAAACGAGAAGTGATGGTACATTGTCCATTTTGAATAACTGCCCTTTTTGGTAATTATATGTAATTACGGAATTAACCCTTTTCCAGTGGCTACATACGATAAGTAACACTTACCCTTTAATAGAGTTAAGAACCACATACAGACACAGATTATTCTCCAAAATAAAGTAAGGGATAAGAATATGCATACTTGTATATAAAAACACATCATATCTATGAACCATACATAAATACCTACATGCATATAAAATGTGTGTGTGTGTATATGTGTGTGTGTGTATATATGTGTATATATATATATATATATATATATATATATATATATATATATATATATATAACATGTATACATCTAAAAATGGATGTATACAAAATAATTAATATTTATGAAAAATGTGTCCGTATAAAAGAAGCACACAAGGAAAATAATAAAAAAAAAAAAAATAGCTGTTTAAGAAAATGTATAAGTGTTTGAAACCCTTGCAGTATCTCTACGTGCAGAACCTTGTTGTATGATCTATATCTTTGCATTATAAGCATAGCTCATCAGACGACTTTGCTTTTTGCTTTTATCTATGGAAGAGGTGTAATCAGTAGCACTTATTTTGATTTACATTACAATCTCTAGTATTTATATATTGCTTATATATGTTTATGGTTTAGCGATATTTGTGCCATAGTGTATACACAGCATAAATTAGATTTTATTTCTATTACATTTTTATCAGTTTATATTCATTACATTTATTGTAATTTATTAGAGGTGCGCTCTCCATTCTTTTCTTCTTCTTCTTCTTTGTCACTTTTTGTCGTCTTCTTTCTCTTTGTTGTCGTCTTCCTCTTTCTTTGCTTTCTTCCGCTTCTACTTTTTTGTGTATACCCTTGTTATAATCTGCAAATAAAAATCCCTTTTTTTTTTTTTTTTTTTTTTTTCCATATAAAAGTTTACTGCACCTTTTACCAAAGTCTCTTTTTCACTGCAGCTTACACTGTTTTTCTAAATATTCAGGATGTTTTTATGCCAACTCCTAGTCTTGAGACTCCATCCAAAGAGCAGTGCAACACCTTAAGATTCCCAAGAGGAGGAGAAGAAGAAAGTCTGAAAGCATCAGAACTGATTCCTGAAGTGAACCAATTGGACTCCAGGATCTCCGAAACAACAGGAGATTCCTGCAATCTACATCTGTCAACAAGTGAGCCTAGTGAGCTCATGGACATAGACTATGCAAATACAAAGGATGCTGAAGATGACAGTGGAGCCACACAAATAGAAGAGCTGGAACAAGTTTGCCCATTTCCTAAAGCTACAAAAGAATATACGGCACCATATAATCATGAGCAGCAAGAAGAAAAAGTTGCAACTTATGGTCAGTCCATTGTCCCAACCAAGGAAGAACCTCACGTTGACCAACAAAAATGCAGAACCATTTTACCTGAAACTATAAGTGAGAAAGAGATGGAAAATAAAGATGTGGACTGTATTGATCTTACAAAGAATTCTGGAAGCCAGGTAATCATAGAAGCATCTTTAAATTCAGATGTTTCTTCAAGTATTTTAGATCAAGATGTGTCGGAAGTAAAATTAAATCTTACTGTTGAAAGTCTATCTGGTAACGTATCATTGACTGAAGAAGTCCCTGAAACTCCCTCTGAAGATAATAGAGTAACAGGAGAAAGGCAGTTGATGGAAGAAAATGCAAATTTGAAATTAGCTTTGTCTGAGACACAAACTCAGCATTTTTCTGCTTTAGATCTGGAACAGTCTCATCCAGAAGAGGAACCCATGGACAGTGAACACAGTACAACTTCTCAAGTCAGTGAACCCAAATACCTTGATGAGCAAAGCCAAAAGTTGAGGTTTCTTAAACAAGATAACCAGAAGCTTGAAAACTCTGGAGAATCCAATAAAACTTATGAAGACACTATGAATGATGTCAACTTGAAAATGAATGTAGCTTCACCTGTACCCACATTCTCTGTTACTGCACAGGATGATACACTTGCATGTGAGGACTCTAAAGTAAACACTGAGAAGGTTTTTAATATAGAATATTCACAATTGTCCGCTGATTCCACAGAGGGACAAGAAGTTGCCACTTTAAATAGTGTTTTAGAAAACCCCAAACAGAAGAGGAAAATGGAAGACCCCAAACCAAATATGGAAATGGAAGACCCCAAACCAAATATGGGAGAGAAGACCGACTGTATTGTGCCTTCAGGAAATGATTGTAACAAGCAAATGATACCCTTAGAATCTCCGCAGCAGCAGGCTTCAGTTTTTGAAGGGGGGGGTGATGATTTGCTTCAGGCACCAAAGGAAATAGATTTGCATAATGTAGAGGAACAGGGAGATAAAGAGAAACTTACAAAGGTGAAACTGCACCATGAAGAATCTTTAAAAGAAAATGATGTTTATATGTCATCCGCACAGGGAAAACAGAATGATGTACTTTTAGGAAATAGAACTGATGTGTCTGTGATTCGAACAGAAACCCAACAACTTCTAGTGCCTCTTGAAAATAAAGAATCTACAGCAAAAGTATTCCAGGAAAAGATGATTCCATTTCCTCAGGAGACTGAGTCTGATCCATCTGTATGTCTTAATGAAAATAAAGCAGAACATGTATCTCTTGGAAAGGAAACCGATGGGCTAACCATGCAAAAGGAGGAGGCTGGAATTTCCCATTTGACATCTAGTAATACACTACAAAATCTAAAAAATGATTTAGAAGGAAATGAAAAAGCTAGTAATTTGGATACAATCCAAATAAAAGAGCAACCTAAACTTGCGGTGATTGAAGGAAAGGATGATATTCTAGGGATTTTGGGTAAGGACCAGCAATCGCATCAACAACTTCTAGTTACTGATAAAGATGTGCCTGACTCTGGACAGAAGAGACAGGAGGAGCCTCCACTGATGGAGAGCAGAGTGACGGATGTGCCTGTAACTGAACAAGTGAGTCGGTGTGAGAGTCTAGTGCTTGAAAGCAGTAAGAAGGATATGATTGAGATTCTGGGGGAAAGAAAATCTCATTGCACAGAGGAGGCAGATGATCCTGTGGTCAGTGATCAGCAGAAAGCCACAGAGGCCAATCTCAATCCAAAGACACCTAATAGAGAAGAGCAGCAGACCTCACCAGAGCAAATGGATGATCTGCCTCAGACACACATGGTGTCTACCAAAGAAGTGGCTGATGAGTCAGTGGAAACTGGGGAAGAAGAGACATCTGGGACAGACATGGAGATGCAGGAAAAGGCAGCTGAACAGTCCACACGTAGCCTCTGTGAGAGCTCCAGTGGTAAGTACGAGGTAAAAACTTTGTCCTGCATTCAGGTCATTAGAGGTTCAGTCCTGGAATAAACCAACTACATGGTAGGGGACAAATCTAAAAATCTCATTGATTTAAATTGGGCATTTAATTGCTTGAATGATGGAGTTCACTTTAGAAATCAAGAGCTTAAAAGTCCCATTTAAATAAAATAACATTTTCATTTGTCTCCTTTGAAACTGTTGGTTTGCTCCAGAATTCTCCTCTTTAGCTTTTGAATACTGCTTAAAGAATTCTGTGCACCACACAAACAAAAGGCAATATACAGCAAAATAAAGAAAAAACACTGATGAAATTGATGTGGCTCCTTTAGAAATTAGGAAACAGCCCTTCCCCCAGTAGTTTATTACAAAGCAACCAATAAAAATTGGGTCTCTGCACGGGTCCAATCACTACAATTCACTTGTCAGTAGTAATCTGCACTATTAAAACCGGTTCCCATTGTGGTGTGTTAAAGTTGGCCTGTACCCCTAAGATACATTTTAGTGAACCCCTTGAGGACCAGAGGGGAGAGCAGTGTATTGCATTGAACAACCCTCTGGTCCTCAAGGGGTTAAAGTGGATCTGTAACTATGTAACAAGTAGGTGTTTTTGAAAGCACTTTCAAAAGCAACTAAATTTGTTCGCCAAATTTACATAAAGATAACATCGAACGCTACCATGTCATTTACAGGAGACTGGTTTTGGTGATTGTGGACTCTGTGTGCTGCTGCTTTCTTTTCTCTTTGGGAGAATTTGGATGAGGGTGGCTGGAGCTGTTACATTTTATTGTATTATTATTTGTCCAGGATTTTCTGTCGTAACTTGTATTGCGGGAGAGGTTTTTGTCTCTGGATTCTTTGTCCAATTAGGTTTTTGTATACTTAGGATACATTTTCTAGCCCTTTGGTTCCTCTTTCTATCCTCTGTGAGAAGGAGGTGTCACTTGGGGTAGTCCACTTTCTCATGAGATATAATATATATATATATATATATATATATATATATATATATATATAGATATATATATAGATATATATATAATTATCATTTACATATGCTGTTGTAATAAATTACATTTTGATAATTGGAATGATAGCTGTTTCTCAGTTATCCTTTCTCCTGTACAAGTCACACTAGCGTTGGTATTATCTTTTTGTATATTTGTCCTATTTTTACACTCTGAAAGTGGAGTGATTCAGTATTGAGCAGCTTTTAGTCTTTCTGGACCTATGCTTCTCCACCAGTGTGCTATATTAAGTTTTTAGTATTATATTTGTTGGATATTTTTATTTAGAAAAATAGTTTGAGATGGGTAACTTTTTGTCACAACATTCAAATTAGACAGTACTAGGTGGCATGCCTGTCATATACTAACATTGCACTCTGTTCTACATCCTTAATTGCCACTCCCGACCGTTAGTGCTAGATAATTTTCCATAAGCTGATGAATGAATACATTGAGATGATTATTTGTTATAAAAAATGACTAACATAAATATAGATAATTTCTTTTACATAATATGTAGCACATAGGAACCATAGGCTAAAGACCCCTCCTTTAGAAGGACAGAACACTGAGCAAAAGAGGTCTCTGAGGTGGAAACTCCCATTCTGAGTTCAAAGGTCCTGTGAGTATGTCCCTATTTCTCTATCTGGCTGCCACATATGTGGTTCGATGGCCTGAACTTCATTCTGGACTTGCTTATGCAGGTCTGTAAATTATTTATCTCTTCTATGTTCCTATTCTCTGCACTAGATTGTTTTTAAACCCTGAACTGCCTGACTGTGGGCATTTCTCGCTCTGTAGGACTTTTCTGTTCGTTTGAGAACAGTCTCTTATTGGCAGTGGTTGTTGCATACCTTTTATTCTCTGTCGTCCAATACAGGTTACTGGTAACTTTGGGTAGGCGATCAGCCCCTTTAATAGGCAGGAACAATTCTGAGAAGTGACTGCTGGGTGGAGCCTACCTCCTATCCTTAGCTTGCAGCTAGCCAGTCCCCAACCAGTAAGATTTGTTCCTTGGTCAAGACACAAGCAAGAGAACAGTTCTGCTATATTTTTAGCTTTTTTATTATTTACTAGTTGAACAGCCCGTTACACGGGCCACAGTGCCACTGCCACCCGGTTGCGGGGCAGTCACGCGCAGTAGAGACTGCCCGCGCCACCGCTGATAACAGAGCTGGACGCTCCTTTGGAGCACCCAGCTGTGTATCAGCCGCTGCGCGGGCAGTCTCTACTACGCATGACTGCAGCACACGCGGCAGTGTGTACCGCGCATGTCGCGGCGTTACACACGATTTAGCGAATTATTATGTAGGATTATTTATTTTTCTGTTAGATATGGAATCCACCATTAGGCGGATTACCATCACTGACCATTCCCATCACCCAAATGTGGATAGCTCAGTTTACCAGTTGCTTTTGTGGACCTAAGTCCTGGGGGGAAAATCTTGGCTGCAAGTTCTTTCTCCAGGAGTTGCCCACTGAGGCTTCTTCTTAATATATGGTAATCTGAAGACAGAAGACCTGCTGATAAAGGTGAGCATCCTTTGACTGCTGAGGTCCACATGTCCCATGCTTCCCCTACACACAGGGGTCTCATTTGGAGTTCCTATTACATACTCATGCACTCATTTGGTTTATCTGTATGTCTGTGAGGTGTTTGGAGCACTTTTCTGTGGTAACTTAACCCTTTTGCTTCTGGTTAGCACCTTTTTGGGGGGGGGGGGGTTTGGGCAGTTTCACTACTGGGACCAGTGTTTATTGGGTCTAGTGTTTTATTCTAGTGGGTTTTTGAGTGGTTTACGTTTGGTATTCACCTCGTTAACTTTATGTTCTGTTTACCTCATATACTCCATTGCTCCATTCGCTTCTATGGGACTTTACAGTTTGGGACATATCTCTGCAACCACTCCATGTAGCGTGGTCAGAGATGCCTCATTTTGTGGGTTTTCCCTTGCTCTGTCAACGTTCTGGGGATGTTGGGGGCTTTAGGGGACTTCGGGCACTGTTGGGGTACTCTGTCAGCGAAACTATGTTTCCCATGAACACCGGCTTCGCGCGTTCGCTTCTGATTGGCTCCCGTCACTGCAGCCTTTTTGTGTATTTGCAGATCGAGTATCCTACGTAAGGCTTGGACTCTCCTTCGCTCTTCTGCAGTTTAACCCTTCGCCTACCAGATAAGTCTTGTTTTAGTATTTTTGGGGAGCATTATTTATCATACACACTTTATTGTGGGTGTTTTGATACTTTGACCATTTTGACTCTGTGAGAATGTCTACTTCCTTAGACCTTGGGGCTAAACCTAAGACTAAGGCTACTCGGGTGTCTGTGTCCCCCATTGCTCATTGCTCCTCATGTCAATCAGAGTTACCTAGAGAATACTCAGGTCATATTTGCCCAGCATGTGCTGCTACCCCTGAATCCCCTGCTGGGGCCTCCAGCTATGCACTAGAGCCAATATGGATGCAAGAGTTAAGGCTACTATCAGGGACCTCCGATCCACCTTACAACTCCTTCCATCCACTTTACAGAGGGTCTTCCACTCGTTGCAGACCCCTGCCCCCATCAGATCTTCCCAGCCTAAACCTGATTCCTCTGAGGAGGAATTGTTGGTAGACTCTGATGATGACTGTTCACCTGTTCCTTCATCTCAGTTTTTTGGGGACCCCTTTCAGGTGGACCCCATTCCCTCGGCTGAAGGCCTGATCAGGGCTGTGTTGTCCACCCTGAACATTCCCTTGGTACAGGAGGCGTCTTCTGACCCCTCTGATGTTTTCCAGGAGCCTGTTAGGTCCCATGCTTGCTTTCCACCTAATCCTACCCTTGACCTCTTGGTGTCAGAGGAGTGGAAATTTCCAGACAAGAAACCTGTGTCTAAGAAGTTTGCTAAACTTTACCCGTTTTCTGAAACGGCCCTCACTCAGTGGGTTCATCTCCCCAAAGTGGATGCCCCAGTTTCCAGGCTTTCTAAATCGACTGCCTTGCCAGTGGCTGATGTCTCTGCTCTCAAAGAATGGACTGACAAGCAGCTTGAGACTTCTCTCAAGGCTATTTCTCTGTCATCCAATACAGGTTACAGGAACAATTTTAGAATTGTATGCAGGGTGTGGAGCCTACCTTCCCTCCTTGGCTGCAGCTGGCCAACCAGCTCCAGAAAGATTTGTTCCTTGGTGAAGACACAGGCAATAGTTTTAGAAACTTTATTTTTCTGCTAGAAATGGAATACCACCATTAGGTGGATTACCATAACTGACAATGCCCTTAGATATGGCTAGCTCAGTAAACAGGTGCCTTTTGTGAACCTTAAGACCTGGGGGAAAATCTTGGCTACATGTTGTTTCCTCAGGTGTTGCCCACTGAGGCGGCTTCTTATTATATGGTAATCTGAAGACAGAAGATCTGCAGGAAAGGTGAGCAACCCTTTGAGTGCTGCAGGTTCACATGTCCCACAGTGCCCCTCTGCACAGGACTTTTCCTTTGGAGTTCTTACTGCACACTCCTGCACTCATTGGGTCTATCTGTATGTCTCTTGGGTGTTTTGGAGTAGGTTTATGTGGTACTTTAACCCTTTAGCTGCTGGTTTTGCATCTTTTGGGGGGCGAGGTTTCTGACACTTTTCCTACTGGTTCAGTGTTTTTTGGGTATCCTAACATGTTCTAATGATGTTTCATGCATTTTTATTTTTCTATGTCACTTTTGTAAAATTTGAGTTCAGCTTCACCGCATAGGCACCGTTGCTCCATTCACTCCAATGGGACTGTACAGTTTGGGACATTTCTCTGCAACCGCTTAACCCAGCGACTTCAGAGATGGCTCATTTTTCTTGTCTGCCCTTGCTCTTTCATCCGGTTCATGTTTCTAGTGTGTTGGGGGGGCTTCAGGCACTGTAGGGGTAAGTTTTCTGGGAAAACTACATTTCCCATGAGCACTTGCTTCGCACCCTCGTTTCTGATTGTCTCCTACCGCGGCAGCCATTTTGTGCCATTTCCAGAATGAGTAGCCTATGCAGGGCTTGGACTCTTCTCTGCTGATTAACCCTTTGTCTGCCAGATAAGTCTAGTTTTTGCCACGGCTAGTACTACTATGCATCCAGATTTCGCTGCAGCATGGGTGAATCGGGCCATTGAGGTCTGGACTGAACAGCTGACCCTAGCTGTCAGTCAGGGTGCTCCTACTCTGGATATGTTGCGCTGCCTTGCAAACATTTTTGAAGCACAGCACTATGTTTCTGCTGACTTATTTGATGCCATACGTTTGGTGGCCAGGGTTTCCACCATGTCTGTGGTTGCCAGACGAGCTCGTTTGGCTCAAGATCTGGTCTGCTGACACTGCTTCCAAGAAAGCATTGCTCTCTTTACCTTTTGAATGTACTTCTTTGTTTGGGCCTGATCTTAAAGATCTGATCAGTGAGGCTACAGGGGGTAAGAGTACCCTTCTACCCTTGGTCCCCTGGAAGAAATTGCGTCTTAAGCGTCACCGGTATTTTAGTTCCTTTCAGAATGAGACACGTCCTGCGAACCAGACGTTTCCCTCAGCTCCGCGTACCTCCTCCAAGCCTAAACAGCAATGAAGGCCCAAGGCTTCCAAGTCTTCTTCGGCATGACTCCAGAAACCCAGGTCCCCACTCTGCTGTGGGTGGTCATCTGAGTCACTACCACAGCATCTGGGAGGATTCAGTGGCAGACCCGTGGGTTTTACAAGTTGTGACAGAAGGGTACAAGATCCCTTTTGTCTCTCTTCCTCCCTTTCGATTCTTTCTTTCTCATACGCCTCAGGGCGCTGAGAAACTCCGGCTGTTCAACAGAGCTATTCAGGCTCTTCTGGACAAGGATGTTCTAGAGCCAGTTCAGGACAGAGGTATGGGTTTTTACTGGAACCTCTTTGGGGTGTCCATGAATGACGGCGGTTGTCGTCCCATTTTATATTTGAAGGATCTCAATTCCTTTGTGATCCAGACTCATTATCACCAAGTGTCTCTACGGATGGTGATTGCTGCTATGTCCCCGGGCGAATTCCTTGCATCTCTGGATCTTCAAGATTGTACTTACACATTGCCATTCACCCAGAGAGCCGGCAGTATCTCCGATTTCCCTGCGACCATGGACATTTTCAGTTTTCAGCTCTTCCCTTTGGTCTGAGTACTGCTCCTCAAGTTTTCGACAGTGTCCATGGAGCCTTAGTGTCCGTCCTTCATCGGGACAGCATCAGAGTTACTCCATACATGGACAACCTGCTTCTGAAAGCCCCCTCTGCGGAACTTCATCATCAGCAGGTTCAACAATGCATTCACGCTCTCACCCATAATGGGTGGATCATCAACATGGACAAGTCAGACCTTGTCCCGTCCCAGCGTCTGGTCTTCCTGGGCCTTCTCTTCGACACTCAGAAGAACATGGTGTTTCTCATGGACGAGGTAGCTCATCAGATTGCCCACAGGGTTTCTGCAGTTCTGGCTTAAGAACCAGTTCCAGCCAAGAAACTGTCCTCTAGTGGGAAAATTCATCTCCATCATAGAAGCGGTCCCGTTTGCCATGGCGCACACCAGGGAACTCCAGAGGTTTGTGATCCATGTGTTCAAGGGTCAGCTGGACCTTCTGAAGATGTCTGTGTGTCTCCCTCTTCATGTGGAACTGAGTTTGTCCTGGTGGCTCGACCTCTCCAATCTGCTGAAAGGCAAGTCCATCCTGGTATCATTCTGGACCACTGTAATGACGGATGCCAGCCTCTCTGGCTGGGGAGCGGTCCTGGGTCACCTGAGCGCTCAGGGTCGATGGTCTCAGGCGGAATCTCTCCTTCCTATCAACATATTGGAGCTTCGGGTGATATTTCATGCCCTTCGTTATTGGACATCTCAGCTGAAGGACTGTCCAGTCCGGGGACAATCCGACACGCCACGGCCATGGCTTACATCAACAAGCAGGGTGGAACAAGAAGTCTTGCCGCCTGGTTAGAGGTCAAGGCTATTTTGTCCTGGGCAGGAGAACACATTCCTGCCATATCCGCAGTGCACAGTGGCGTAGACAGAGTCATGGCAGACTTCCTCAGTCGACACACAGTGGACAACGGAGAGTGGGAACTGCACCCAGAGGTGTTCACTCTCATTGTTCAGAAGTGGGATCTTCCTTACATCGACCTGATGGTGACAAGATACAACAGGAAGGTTCTGAGGCTCTGCTCTCGGTGGAGAGACCCTCTAGCTCTGGCGGTGGATGCATTGTCCATTCCTTGGTTATTTCCTCTGGCCTGCATCTTTCCTCCCCTTCCAATGTTGCACAGGGTATTACGGAAATTGTGACTGGAACGCTGTCCAATCATTCTGATTGCTCCTTACTGGCCTCGCCAAGCTTGGTTTCAGGAGATCCTGGATCTGTCAGTGGTGGAGCCATTCCGACTCCCTTACCATCCGGATCTTCTTCTTCAGGGTTACCTGTGGAAGGAGGATGTTCATCGTCTAGCTTTGACGGCTTGGAAATTGAATCCTTAATATTGAGGAAGAAAGGTTTTTCTTCTGGTGTGGTGGCTACTATGCTCAGTGCCCGCAAGCCTGTTTCTTCCATGATCTACTATCGTGTCTGGTGTATTTTTCTGTCTTGGTGTGCTGGTAAGGACCTGTCTCAGGAATTTGATCTGCCTACGGTCCTGGCCTTCTTGCAGGATGGTATGGATAACGGCCTCTTTTTGAGTTCCCTTAAGGTTCAGACATCTGCCCTTTCTGTTTTCATTCAGAGGCGCATTGTCATCCTTTCTGATGTTAAGGTTTTCTTCCAGGGCGTTGCTCATGCTTGTCCTGCCTTCAAGAATCCTGCTCTTCAGTGGGATCTTAACTTGGTTTTTGGGTATTATTCATCGCCCTCCATTTGAATCCTTGGCTGCTATTCCTCTACCCCTACTAACGTGGAAAATGGCTTTTCTCCTGGAGAACAGGAAAAGAAAGAGAGAGAGGGCGCCCAATAGTGCCTGTAATCGTATAATACCACTATAATTGTAATTATGAATGAAAATATACTCACGAGTAGTGGCTGATAATTGAATTGAATCAAAATCAGCTAAACACGCTTAGGGGGAATATCAACCTGTCCCCACTCAGGTACCTCCAAATACCCTGGAACTGATATTTCAATAGGAAAATCCAGAAAAAGAAGTGACAGCTGCTAGAGAACTCCCAAAATTTGTAGTTTTAATAATTAAAAAATAAAATAAATATATAAAAATAAAAAGATCAATTGTGTAAACAATAATGTAACGTTTCGCGGCCTAGACCGCTTTATCAAACCAACTGGTCAAACAAACAAAAGATCTCCTGGAGATCATGTCTGTTCGCCGTGTCACGGAGTTACATGCTCTGTCTTGTAGACCACCATATTTGGTGTTTCACAAGGACAAGGCAGTGCTTCGCACTTCTCAGGAGTTTCTCCCGAAGGTGGTTTCGGAGTTCCACATCAATCAGGAGATTGTGGTGCCTTCTTTCTGCCCCGAGCCCACCTCTGACAAGGAGCAGTATCTCCACTTGTTAGACATGGTGCGTTGTCTCAAGTTTTATGTGCATTGCCCTGAGTCTATCAGGCAATCTGACGAGCTGTTTGTCATTCCTGAGGATCCCAGGGCAGGATGACCTGCATCCAAAGTGACTATTGCTTCTTGGATCAAGTCCACTATTCGTAAGGCTTACGAGCTGTGGAAGAAGCATGTCCCCTTTCAGGCCAAGGCTCATTCTACAAGATCTATTGGGGCTTCTTGGGCTTACAAGAATCAGGCCTCCACTGATCAGTTGTGCAAGGCTGCCACTTGGTAGTCTGTGCACACCTTTTCGAAGCACTACAGTGTTGATGTGCTGAAATCGGCTGACGCCCTTTGAGAGGAAGATCCTGGAGGTAGTCTTGCCTGTCTAGGATCTTCTTCGGTTCTTGTTGCTTCCTTCTCTCTTGAGCCCTGTTGGCTCTAGTTCAGTGTGCTGTGTTACAGTTTTGGGGTGTTGTTACCCCTGTTCAGTTTCCATTGACACTTAATTTGTTTTGTTGGGCTATCTCTGGTCTGATGGTTCATATCTGGTCTGGTGACTTTGGGGGCCTTGCTCCTGGTCCTTGCCTTACTTCCCGCCTCTGGGAAACTCAGTGGTTGGACATCCCAAAGTTACCAGTAGCCTGTATTGGATGACAGAGAAAAAAGGATTTTAGTCTTACCTGTTAACTCCTTTTCTCTTAGTCCATACAGGTTACTGGTCTCCCACCCTGTCAAGGGACCATGCTTGGCTCTCCTGTGGCAGACCGTGAGGGTTCTTTGGGGTCATGCTCACAGGAGTCTTCTTTCCCTTCTACTATCTAGTCAATAGTTAGTGTCTCAAATCTTACTGGAGCTGATTGGCTAGCTGTAGCCAAGGAGGGAAGGTAGGCTCCACCCCCTGCATTCATTTCTAGAATTGTTCCTCCCTACTTAAAGGGGTGGATCGTCTAACCAAAGTTACCAGTAAACTGTATGGACTAAGAGAAGAGGATTTAAGAGTTAAGACTAAAATCCTCTGTTTTTGCGACATCGGGGTCTGCCCATTGCTCAACTTTTTCTGCTGCATGGGTAAATAGGGCTGTGGCTGTTTGGACTGAACAGCTCAATTCTGCTGTCCGTCAGGGAGCCCTTACATCTGACCTCTTGCAACTTCTCGCTAACATTGCCGAGGCTCAGCATTATGCCTTTGCCGCTCTGTTTGATGCTGTGCGTATGGTAGCCAGGCCATTTACCATGTCTGTGGTAGCCAGAAGGGCTCTTTGGCTTAAAGGGATAGTAATACTTCGTTTTATCTTTATTTTATTTTGTAGGCATTAAAAAAACATGAAGAACGATATAAGTCTTATCGCTTAAACCTTTATGGTTTGACAGATATTCACAAGCAAAGTTTCCCCCTCCTGCCCCTTTTACCTAGTGTAAGCAATCTCTTCTCAGATGTGGAATGCAGTACATAGACCAGACAGATAACAGCAAGGGACAATATTCTTTCTATCCGAACAATGAAAGCCCTGCCCACCTTGACAAGCTTTTCAGGTTTTTCCCTTATCTTAATTGAAGTCTGTCCCTCTCTGCAGTCTACCTGGGCACCTCCCTTCTGCTTTGGCTGAGCAGTGTTACATCAATAAAAGGGGCGGGAGGGGGGACACTTTGTCATTGAATTACTCTTGAACTATAACTCTGACAGTATTGAAATAACACTCTCCAAAGTCCAAATACTATGATGATTAATTAGAGCTGTTTTTATTATGAAACATTACTATCCCTTTAAGATCTGGTCGGCTGACACGGCCTCTAAGAAGGCCCTCCTATCTTTGCCTTTTCAGGGCTCCTCCCTGTTCGGGCCTGAGCTCAAGGATCTCATCAATGAGGCCACTGGAAGGAAAGTTCTCACTTGCCAGTGGTCCTGAGGAAGAAGGCACCTGTCAAAAGGAATCTGCTTTTTCGTCCTTTTCAGGCAGACTTGTGCCAAGCGACCCAGATGGTCCCTCAGACTCTGCGCGCCTCATCCAAGCCTATGCAGCAATAGAGAGCCAAGTCCACCATGAAGCTCAAGGCTTCCAAACCTCCTTCGGAATGACTCACTGAACCCGGGTCCCCACCCGCAGGCAAGTGGTGAACTCAGGATACAGGATTCCCTTCACCTCTCTTCCTCCTCCAAGGACCTTTGTTTCTCGTTCTCCCTTGGGAGCAGAAAAGAGACTCCTTTTCGAAGATGATGTTCAGGCCCTGCTAGACAAGGTGGTCTTGGAGCCAGATCCCCCTCAGGAGAGGGGCTTGGGATTCTACTCCAACCTCTTTGTGGTTTCCAAGAAGGATGGGGGCTCTCGCCCCATTTTGGTGATCTCAACTCCTTTGTGATCAGGTCCCAGTACTGCCAGGAGTCTCTACATACAGTGATAGTGGCCATGTCTTCTGTGGAATTTCTGGCCCCTCTGGATCTTCAGGATGCCTGTCTGCACATCACCATTCATCCAGAGAGTCGGAAGTATCTCCACTTTTTGCCTTCGACGGAGGCCACTTCCAGTTCTCTGCCCTCCCCTTTGGCCTGAACATGGCTTCTCAAGTCTTCAACAGAGTCCGAGAAGCATTGATCTCCGTCCTACATCGGAATGGCATCAGGGTGACTCCATACATGGACGACCTCCTTCTGAAGGCCCCTGTCTGCGGAACGCCTTCACCAGCAGGTGCAGGACTGCATTCATGCTTTCTCCTATCATGGCTGGATCATCAACTTGGACAAGTCAGACCTTGTTCCTTCTCAGAAAGATGGTCTTTCTGGGTCTCCTCTTTGACACTCAGAGGGGGGTGGTGTTTCTGATGGATGAAGTGGATCATCAGATAGCACTGAAAGTCCAAGCTATCCTGTCTCGGGATCCGGTTCCAGCCAAGAAGTTGTCTTCCTTGGTGGAGAAGTTCATTTCTACCATAGAAGCAGTTTGACATGGCTTACACCAGGGAACTTCAGAGGTTTCTGATCCTGGCCTGCAAGGGCCATTCAGTTCTCCTGGAAAGATCCCTGTCTCTCCCTCTTCAAGTGGAACAGAGTCTCTCGTGGTGACTCACTCTGAATAATCTCCTGAAAGTCAGACCCTTCCTGGTGCTCTTCTGGACCACAGTGACGATGCATGCCAGCCTCTCCGGGTTGGGAGCGGTGTTGGGGCACTTGAGTGTTCAGGGATGGTGGTATCAGGACGAATATCTCCTTCCCATCAACGTCTTAGAGCTTTGGGTGATATTTGATGCCCTGCATCACTGGATACGGCAACTGGAGGATTTGCCCGGTTAGAGTACAGTTGGACAACGCCACAGAGGTAGCCTACGTCAACAAGCAAGGCTGCACAAGAAGTCTTGCAGCTTGGCTAGAGGTCAAGGCTATTTTGTCTTGGGCAGAGGAGCATGTCCCTGCTATTTCCGCAGTTCATATTCCTGGTGTAGATAACGTTCTGGCAGACTTCCTCAGCCAACACACAGTGGACAGAGGATAGTGGGAGCTGCATCCAGAGATGTTCAACCTCATCATCCAGCAGTGGGGTCTTCCATGCATCGATCTGATGGCAACCAAGCACAACAGGAAGGTGCCAACATTCTACTCTCGTTGGGTGGATCCCATGGCTCTGGCATTGGATGCCTTGTCGATCCCGTGGACGTTTCCTCTGGCTTACATCTTTCCTCCTGTTCCCCTGTTGAACAGAGTTCTTCAGAAGCTGAGACTGGAGTGCTGCCCAGTCATTCTTATTGTTCTGTACTGACCCTGACAGGCTTGTTCTCTGGAGCTTCTGGACCTCTCAGTGGCAGAACCTCTCCGACCCCACCCCCACTGTCCAGACCTTCTTCTACAGGGTGTTACCTCTGGAAGGAAGATGTTCACCGTCTGGCTTTGATGGCATGGAGATTGAATCCTCAATTTTGAAGAAGAAAGGATTTACTTTTGGATTAAGAGAAAAGGATTTAATAGGTAAGACTAAAATCCTCTTATTTCTTTTATGCTTCAGGCTAGATAAACTGTTCCATCAAAGACCATAGGGTTTGGTCTCTATTCTTCCAGTGGTGTGCAGATCGTGTTTCACGACCGCTGCCTTTTAGGCTTCTGTTGGTCTTGACTTTTATTTAAGATTGTGTTCAGAAAGGGCTGAGTCTTAGGTCTATTAAGGTTCAGATATCTGCTCTCTCTTCTTTTTCAGTGGTGCCTTGTTTTGCTCCTTTATGTTAAAGACCTTTGTACAGGCATCCATTGAACTTTGTATTATGGGTTCTCCAGAAGGCATAACTTGAGCCTCTTTCAGCTGCTTCTTTACATATATTGAAGATCAAGGTAGCCTTTCCACTGGCTGTTGTCTGTGTGTTGGGTGACCAAACTACATGCCCACCTTTCTGTTTTTTTTCCAGGATAGGATGGCTTTACATACTCCTAGGGGCTTTTTGCCCAAGGCTGCTCTGGTGTTTCACATCAACCAGGAAACTGTGTTTCCTCCTTTCTATTTGGCTCCTTCTAATATACAGGATCAGGAACTTCACCTGTTCAATGTGATGTGTTGCTTGATTACTATGCGTATCGCACACAGCCATTTTGGAAATCTGATTCACTCTTTGTCATCCCTGAGGACCTGCGTGCTGGTCAGGCTGCATCTAAGGTTTAAGGTGGCCATCCACCATGTGTATGTCCTCAGGAAGAAACCTGTTCTCTTTTTCTGTCACGCTCCTTCAACCAGATTGGTGGGAGCACCGTGGGCCTACAATAATCAGGCCATTGTTGAACAGCTGTGTAAAGTGGCACAATTTTTCCAAACAATTGGTGTGTAAGTTTTGTGTCCGTTGACATCTGAGGTTCATGTTGTACCAGTTGGTCCTGTGGAAATTGGTTTTCAGTGGAGGGATTTTTTTCTTTCCCTATCAGGAATTTTGGTGGATAGCTTTGGTATAGTCTCATAGGTTCTTCTGTTCCACACTGGAAAACAGGCAAGAGGATTTGAGTAAACTTACCATTAAATCTTACTTTTTGTCCAGATAATACGTAAGACTCCTTCCTGGAGAATAAAAAACAGTGGGAGGCCTGCTGGGTTCTTTCTTTTGCTTTACCTTGACTTTGCTGTACGTTAAAACTGAATGTTGGGGGCAGGAATAAAGTGGAGGGAAGGAGGGGATCGCCACCTCAGAGACTTTTTAACAAGAATTTAACAAGAACTGTTTGCAACTTCTTAATAGGAGTACAAAATAATTAAATGCCATCAGCCTTTTTTTATTTTAGTTGCTATAGTCATTTTTTTAACAAGAGCTTTAAAACAAAAGGATCCCTCATTTGCATGAGTGATTTCTGCATATGATCACTCTTCTTTCACTGTATTTTCTCTTCTTCCAGAAACACCTTTTCATTTCACTTTGCCAAAGGAAGGGGACTTAATTCAGCCAGTAAACACTGCTACCCCACCTATGATTGGGCAGTTAAAAAGAGGGCCACGAAGACACAGTACTCCTATAGGTGAGTTTGCCTGTGGGCTAACATAGATTTCAAATTTAAAAGAGTGCATTCAATAAAATGTATGGACAGCTGATCGACTAAAATACCCAGTCCTATATCAAGCAATGCCATTGAAGCAGAAATGGCCCCTGAAGGGTCCACTACTCACATTATGAAATATTTATTAAGGAATTGATTTACACAGTAAATATACTGAGATGTCTCTCATTTTCAAGTATGTCTTGTAGAGCCTTTACATTAAAAAATGACATTTTCACAAATAGAGAAACCGTATATCACACGCGCACACATACATTCAATTAAAAAAATATCGGTTTAAGGCGAATATGTATTATACATTGGTGTTTGATAAATTATTTTTCACTTAAGTCCTTCATAGGAACCATGGGGGCAGGGGAATAAAAAAAAAAAAAAAGGCACGACTTAATCCCCACATTGCCAGATTCAAATGTCCTCTGAATCACGAGAAGCAAGCGAGCTCTGCTCTTAGATTTTAGGCATACATTTTTAATTTTACCTTACATATAGAGTTGTTTAATCCCCCATTAGGTGTGGTCCCATTAATTGTTTTCCCTGAAGTTTGATTCACAGGTCTATTTCTGGCCCATTTCCCTATGGAGGTGGACTTTGACCAGTGTGTTCCTTACGGCTGAACTTCTATGAAGTTCTGCACTTTACAGGGGAAGCCTGAAGAAAGAAGACTGTTAAGTTAAGCATTTGAGTTCCATGGTCTTATCTATTTAAGTTCCATTACCTTTAGCACCCGCTTTCAGTGGAGTTCTTGCTTATTTTGCTCTCAAGCCTTTGACATGAGACTCTCTCATTTGATCCTGTGATATAATGGTTACTGCTGCTGTTTTTTTTTTTTTTTTGTTTTTTTTTAATGTGGTCTTAACCTCTTCAGGGTTAGCTTCCCAATTGAAGATGCAATTGTACCTTTACATCTCTTCTATATAGGCTGACCATATGTACCATTTTGAACGGGACAGTCCCGTTTTTTACATATTTTTTGGCCGTCCCGTCGTTTTGCTATTTTGTCCCGTTATTAGCTGCGGCTTGTGATGCCCACATCGCATATAAAACAAAAAGCAGAGCAGAAGAGCATGATGAATACAAAGGTACGGACGGCATTAGAATTGTGCTCCACCGTCCAGTACCTTCCTAGCATGCAAGCATGTCGCGTACTGCAGCCAATGAGAGAGGAGTGCTTTGATACTCCTCTCTCATTGGTTGTACGTGTTCTGAGGCACAGCGCGTAGACTCCATTAGGCTTGGCAGCGCGCGTCGTTACCTAGTGCAAGACAAGAGCCTAGAGGAGGAGGCCAGCAGAGTCAGGACCAGGACAGGAGGCCTAAGCCAGCAGCAGCCAGCACTGCAGCATCTGACTGGAGTCGGACAGAGGCAGCTTAAGTTAAAAGTAAGTGAGTAAGTCAGTGAGTGCAACACTGCAAGTGGTTTCATAACGTCGCAAAACAATGTCATATGGCCACACACATGGTTGCAGCAGCATTAACCATGTCGCTGTGTGCTTGTTCTTTGTAATTTTATCAAAACCTACCAAATGCTGGACTTGATTATAGCCTCATTCAGGGTGTGGAGGTGGACACAGGGTGGGCAGGATGTGGAGGTGGGTAGGATGTGGAGGTGGACACAGTGTTAAGGTGGACACAGGGTGAGCAGGGTATGGAGGTGAACACAGTGTTGAAGTGGACACAGGGTAGGCAGGATGTGGAGGTGGACACAGGATGGGCAGGGTATGGAGGTGGACACAGGGTGGGCAGGATGTGGAAGTGGACATAGGATGGACAGGGTGTGGAGGTGGACACAGGGTGGGCAGGATGTGGAAGTGGACACAGGATGGACAGGATGTGGTGGTGGACACAGAGTGGGCATGGTGTGGAGGTGGACACATGTTGTGGAGGTGGACACATGTTGTGGAGGTGGACACATGTTGTGGAGGTGGACACATGTTGTGGAGGTGGACACATGGTGGGCAGGGTGTGGAGGTGGACACAAGATGGGCAGGGTGTGGAGGTGGACACAGTGTTGAGGTGGACACAGGGTGGGCAGGATGTGGAAGTGGACACAGGATGGGCAGGGTGTGGAGGTGGACACATGTGGAGGTGGACACATGTGGAGGTGGACACATGTGGAGGTGGACACATGTGGAGGTGGACACATGTGGAGGTGGACACATGTGGAGGTGGACACATGTGGAGGTGGACACATGTGGAGGTGGACACATGTGGAGGTGGACACAGTGTGGAGGTGGACACAGGGTGGGAAGGATGTGGAGGTGGACACAGTGTGGGCAGGGTGTGGAGGTGGACACAGTGTGGGCAGGGTGTGGAGGTGGACACAGTGTGGGCAGGGTGTGGAGGTGGACACAGGATGGGCAGGGTGTGGAGGTGGACACAGGATGGGCAGGGTGTGGAGGTGGACACAGGATGGGCAGGGTATGGAGGTGGACACAGGGTGGGCAGAGTGTGGAGGTGGACACAGAGTGCGCAGGATGTGGAAGTGGACACAGGATGTGGAGGTGGACACAGGGTGGGTATGGTGTGGAAGAGGACACATGGTGTGGACACATGGTGTGGACACAGGGTGTGGAGGTGGACACAGGGTGTGGAGGTGGACACAGGGTGTGGAGGTGGACACAGGGTGTGGAGGTGGACACAGTGTGGAGGTGGACACAGTGTGGAGGTGGACACAGGGTGGGAAGGATGTGGAGGTGGACACAGTGTGGAAGTGGACACAGGGTGGGCAGGGTGTGGAGGTGGACACAGGATGGGCAGGGTGTGGAGGTGGACCCAGGGTGGGCAGGGTGTGAAAATGGACACATGGTGTGGACACAGGGTGTGGAGGTGGACTCAGGGTGTGGAGGTGGACTCAGGGTGTGGAGGTTGAGGCAGTATGGGAGCAAGAGGTATTCAGTATATAATCAGAACTTTGTCACACTAGTGGTTTTACTGTGGTTTTACTGTACGCATTGATTACCATAGAGTCTTATGAGTCATAACTGTCCAAAACTCTATGGTAATTTTCATGATAAATAAAATACGGAATATTACATAACCCCGTCCCGTTTTCGTCTCAAGGAAATATGGTCAGCCTACTTCTATACCAGTAATATTTTGGCTATGTGTTGCAACTGTTTTGGCTCCTTTTATCTTTATTTAGTTTTTCTTAGTTAATGGCTCCTTTAAGAACGGAAGCACACATCTGCCATCTTTGTTCCATAGAGATTAATGGAAGCTCTTGTATGGAACATATCTCTGTCCCTGCTTGTGGCAAAAGGGGCAGAGTGGCCTCAAACTTAACTGGTAGGTTAGTATAAACAATATATAGGAAAACTACATTTCCCAGAATCCCCTCGTTTCCTGTACTTTTTTCTGATTGGATTGGCAGTGATTTGGCTGCCATCTTACTCCTCTATTACTTATGCTGCACAGAGGCTGACTCTTTTTTTTTTTTTTTTTTTTTTTTTTTTTTTTTCTCTTTTCTCCTCGACTTTAACCCCTTGCAGTCAGATAAGAAACTTTGGGGTCTTTTCTGGGGTTTTGTTCAGTCTTTATTACCACTTTGGCCTGATTTGTCTTTATTTGAGGTAGTTTTCTTTGGACATATCTGATCCTAAGGGATCTTCAAAGGCCACTCTCAGCTGGTTGTGGATTTCTCTGATGCGGTAGATACGGGGAGAGGATACGGATGCTTCCTTGTCCTTTGGGGATCCTTATGAGCCTGACCATTACCCGTCAATGGAGGGGCTTATCCGAGCAGTGTTGGAGACCCTCCAGGTCTCTGAGGCCTCTATTGTGGGAGTCTGCCTCACTGGGCATCTTCTAGAGATGCAAAAGACTCCCCAATCTTTCCTTACAGCAGCACCTTAGATATGTTTTATTAGAGTAATGGAATACACCAGATAAGAAACCTCCCCCCCCCCCCCTTTAAAAAGTCTATTCCCAAATGACACCCTTTCTCGATTGATGCTCTAGCACAGTGTGCTTCCCCACTTGGTTTACCCCTATCCTTATTTCTCTACTTGTCAAAAGTACAGCTCTTTCATTGTCGTCAGACTGGTTCTTAAAGCCTGCAGCATCCAAGTACCTAAATTCCTTATTAAAGGCAGCATTTGGGGCCACTGGGGCAGCCTTGTGACCCATGTTTGCTTCAGACATCTGAGGTAAGAATTTCTTAGGCCATTAGTGAGGATGTTTCTAAGGGGGATCTCCTTGTTAAGTTTGCCAATATTGAAGGTCAATGCATACCTTTCTGAAGTAGCTTTTGATACCTCCTGATTCCTAGGTAAATCCTCAGCATTATCTGTTGCACTGCATTCTACTTTCTCTGTCGTCCAGGTCAGGTTAGTGGTAACTCTGGGTAGGCGATCTGCCCCTTTAAGTAGGCAGGAACAATTCTAGAATTGCAGGGGGTGGGGCCTACCTTCCCTACTTGGCTGCAGCTAGCCAACCAGCTCCAGAAAGATTTGTTCCTTGGTGAAGATAACACAGGCAAGAGAACAGTTCTGCTATAGCTTTAGATGTTTTTTATTTTTCTGTTAGAGAATGAATACCACCATTAAGCGGATTACCATAACTGACAATGTCTTTAGATGTGGCTAGCTCCGTGACCAGGTGCTTTTTGTGGACCTTAAAGGGGAACTACCACCCCTTAAAAACTTAACCTGTGCTGATTCTTCATCTGGCGACTAGCTGCTTAGTAGCGCTAGTCGCCAGAAATATTACCCGGTTCTGAAGATTTCTGCCTTTTTCGGACGGTCACTGGAACAGGAAGCACGGACGTGTCTTCACAGTGACGTCCGTGCGCCTGCGCTGTCAGTCCCTTTTGAACCGCGCGGTGCAAAAGGGACTGACAGAGCAGGCGCACGGACGTCACTGTGAAGACACGTCCGTGCTTCCTGTTCCAGTGACCGTCCGAAAAAGGCAGAAATCTTCAGAACCGGGTAATATTTCTGGCGACTAGCGCTACTAAGCAGCTAGTCGCCAGATGAAGAATCAGCACAGGTTAAGTTTTTAAGGGGTGGTAGTTCCCCTTTAAGCCCTGGGGGGAAAATCTTGGCTACAAGTTCTTTCCTCAGGAGTCATCCCACTGAGGCTTCTTCTTTAAACATGGTACTCTGAAGACAGAAGATCTGCAGGAAAGGTGAGCAACCCTTTTGAGTGCTGCAGGTCCACTTGTCCCACAGTGCCCCTCCGCACAGGGGTTTTTCATTTGGAGTTCCTGTTGCAAACTCCTGCACTCATTGTTTTTTTTTTTATCTGTATATCTGTTGGGTGTTTGGAGCAGGTTTATGTGGTAATTAACCCTTTAGCTGCTGGTTTGGCATTTTTTGGGGGGTTTTCTAACACTTTTCCTAATGGGTCAGTGATTTTTTGGGTATACTAACATGTTCTAGTGATGTTTCACGTCTTTTAGTTTTACACTTTAAATTTTGTAAAATTTGAGTTCCACTTAGGCGCCATTTCTTCATTCACTTCTATGGGACTGTACAGTTTGGGACATATCTCTGCAACCGTTTAACCTAGCGAATTCAGAGATGGCTCATTTTACTTGTCTGCCCTTGCTCTATCATCCGGTTCATGTTTCTAGTTTGTTGGGGGGCTCAGGGAGCTTCGGACACTGTTTGGAGTACTTTTCTGGGAAAGCTATATTTCCCATGAGCGCTTGCTTCACACGCTCGTTTCTGATTGGTTCCTGCCGCGTCAGCCATTTTTGCTATTTCCAGAACGAGTTTCTTATGCAGGGCTTGGACTCTCCTTCTCTCCTCTGCAGATTAACCCTTCGCCTGCCAGATAAGTTTATTTTAGCAATTTCTGGGGTGAAACTTTAATCCTACACACTGTAATTGGGTGATTTCTTATACATTAAGGTTATTTGACACTGTGAGAATGTCTATACCTCTGGAGCTTGGGGCCAGATCTAAAACTAAGGATGCTGGGGTTTCTGTATCCCCCATTGCGCATTGCTCTTCCTGTCATTCAGGGTTACCTAGATAATTCTCTGGTCATTTATGCCCAGCATGTTCTGATGTCCCTGATAGTATTCCAGGGACCTCCAGCCATACAATACAGCCAGTTTGGGTGCAAGAGTTAAAGGCTGCTACTGGGGACTTGAGGTCCACATTGCAACTCTTTCCATCCCAGTTACAGGGGGTCTTTCATTCTTGGCAGACCCCCTCCTCCGTTAAGTCTTCCCTGCCAAAACCTCAGGGAGTAGCTGACATGTCAGATTCCTCTGAGGAGGAACTGCTGGTGGATTCAGATTTTGAGGAATTTTCTGTGGTGGGCTCCTCTCAGTTTTTTGGGGACCCTTTTGAGGCTGATCCTGACCCCTCAGCTGAGGGCCTGATCAGGGCTATTTTAAATACCTTAAACATTCCCTTGGTGCAGGAGGTTCCTTCTGACCCTTCTGATGTATTTCAGGAGCCTAAAGATCCCTTTACTTGCTTTCCACCTAACCCCACTCTTGACCGCCTTGTGTCCGAAGAGTGGAAGTCTCCGGACAGGAAACCTTCTGTCTCCAAGAAATTTGCCAAGTTTTATCCCTTTTCTGAGGCTGTGCTTGCTCAGTGGGTTCATCTTCCCACGGTGGATTCTCCTATCTCCAGGCTATCCAAGTCTGCTGCCCTGCCAGTATCTGGTGCGTCTGCTCTAAAGCACTGGACTGACAAGACACTTGAGGTCTCCCTCAAGTCCATCTTTGCCACTGCTGGCTCTGCCGTGCGTCCAGCATTCGCTGCAGCATGGGTAAACCGGGCCATTGCGGTCTGGACTGAACAGCTCACACTGGCTGTCCGTCAGGGTGCTCCTACTTTGGATATGTTGCGCCTTCTTGCCAACATTTCTGAGGCACAGCACTATGTTTCTGCTGCCTTATTTGATGCCATCCGTTTGGTGGCTAGGGTTTCAACCATGTCTGTGGTTGCCAGACGGGCTCTTTGGCTCAAGATCTAGTCTGCTGACACTGCTTCTAAGAAAGCATTGCTCTCCTTGCCTTTTCAGGGCACTTCTTTGTTTGGGCCAGATCTTAAGGATGTGATCAATGAGGCCATAGGGGGTAAGAGTACACTTCTACCCTTGGTTCCTAGGTAGAAAACTCTGCTTAAGCCTAACTGGTATTTTCGTTCCTTTCAGAATGAGACACATCCGGTGAACCAGACGGTTCCCTCAGCTCTGCTTTCCTCCTCCAAGCCCAAACAGCAATGGAAGCCCAAGGTCTCCTCCAAGCCCAAGACACTATCCAGCATTTGGGAGGATTCTGTGAAGGACCCATGGGTTTTAAAGGTGGTGACGGAAGGGTACAAGATCCCTTTCATATCTCTTCTTCCCTTTTGCTCCTTTCCTTCTCATATGACTCAGGGCAGTCTGTATGACGGCGCTGTTCAGGCTCTTCTGAACAAGGATGTACTAGAGCCGGTTCCAGTTCAGGACAGAGGTATGGGTTTTTACTCAAACCTCTTTGTGGTTTCCAAGAAGGATGGAGGCTATCGTCCCTTTTTGGATTTAAAGGATCTCAATTGCTTTGTGATCCGGACTCAGTATCACCAGAAGTCTCTACGCACGGTGATGGCTGCCATGTCCCCGGGGGAATTCCTTGCATCTCTGGATCTTCAGGACGCGTACTTACACATTGCCATTCATCTAGAGAGCTGGCAGTACCTCCGATTTGCCTGCGACCGGGGACGTTTTCAGCTCTTCCATTTGGTCTGACGACAGCTCCTCAAGTCTTCAACCGTGTACTGGGAGCCTTAGTGTCCATTCTCATACATGGATGACCGGCTTCTGAAAGCCCCTTCTACAGAACTTCTTCATCAGCAGGTTCAGCAATGCATTCATGCTCTCACACATCACTGGTAGATCATCAACTTGGACAAGTCAGATCTTGTCCCATCCCAGCTTCTGGTCTTCCTGGGCCTTCTCTTCAACACTAAGAAGAGCATGGTGTTTCTCAAGGACGAGGTAGCTCACCAGATCGCCCACAGGGTTTCTGCAGTTCTGGCTCAAGATCCAGTTCCAGCCAAGAAGCTGTCCTCTCTAGTGGGGAAATTTATCTCCACCATAGAAGAGGTCCCGTTTGCCATGGCGAGCACCAGGGAGCTCCAGAGGTTCGTGATCCACGTGTGCAAGGGTCAGCCGGACCCTCTGAAGATGCCAGTGTCCCTCCCTCTTCATGTGGAACTGAGTTTGTCATGGTGGCTCGACCTCTCCAATCTGCTGAAAGGCAAGTCCTTCCTGGTATCCTTTTGGACCACGGTGACGACGGATGCCGAGCGGTCCTGGGTCACCTGAGCACTCAGGGTCGGTGGTCTCCGGAGGAATCTCTCCATCCTATCAACGTATTGGAGCTTCGGGCGATATTTCATGCCCTTCGTTATTGGACATCTCAGCTGGAAGACTGTCCGGTCCGAGTGGAGTCTGACAATGCCACGGCCATGGCTTATATCAACAAGCAGGGCGGGACAAGAAGTCTTGCCGCTTGGTTAGAGGTCAAGGCTATTTTGTCTTGGGCAGAAGAACACGTTCCTGCCATATCCGCAGTGCACATTCCTGGCGTAGAGAACGTCATGGCGGACTTCCTCAGTCAACACACAGTGGACAGCGGAGAGTGGGAGCTGCACCCAAAGGTATTCACCCTCATTGTTCAGAAATGGGATCTTCCTAACATGGACCTGATGGCGACAAGACACAACAGGAAGGTTCTGAGGTTCTGCTATCGTTGGAGGGACCCTCTAGCTCTGGCAGTGGATGTAATGTCCATTCCTTGGTTATTCCCTCTGGCCTATGTATTTCCACCCCTTCAAATGTTGCACAGGGTGTTACGGAAATTACGACTGGAGCGTTGTCCAATCGTTCTGATTGCTCCATACTGGTCTTGACAGGCTTGGTTTCTGGAGCTTCTGGATCTGTCATTGGCGGAGCCATTCCGGCGTCCTTACCGTCCGGATCTTCTTCTACAGGGTTACCTGTGGAAGGAGGATGTTCACCGGCTAGCCTTGATGGCTTGGAAATTGAATCCTCAATATTGAAGAAGAAGAGGTTTTTCTTCCGGGGTGGTGGCTACTTTGCTCAGTGCCTGCAAACCTGTTTCTTCCAAGATCTACCATTGTGTCTGGTTGACCTTTCTATCTTGGTGTGCTGATAAGGACCTGTCTCAGGAATTTGATCTGCCTACGGTCCTGGCCTTTTTGCAGGACGGTGTGGATAAGGGCCTCAGTTTGAATTCCCTTAAGGTTCAGGCTTCTGCTCTCTCAGTTTGTTTTCAGAGGCGCATTGCTATCCTTCCTGATGTCAAGGTTTTCTTCCAGGGCTTTGCTCATAATTGTGTCCGTTCGCCGTTTTGCGGAGTTACATGCTCTGTCCTGTAAAACACCTTTTTTGGCGTTTCACAAGGACAAGGCGGTGCTTCACACTTCTAAGGAGTTTATTCTGAAGGTGGTTTCGGCGTTTCACATCAATCAGGAGATTGTGGTGCCCTCCTTTTGCCCTGACCCCACCTCTGACAAGGAGAGGGATCTCCACTTGTTAGACATGGTGCCTTGACTCAAGTGTTATGTGCATCGCAGTGAGTATCAGGCAGTCTGACGCACTGTTTGTCATCCCTGAGGGTCCTAGGGCAGGAAGACCTGCATCCAAGGTGACTGTTGTGTCTTGGATCAAGTCCACTATTTGTAAGGCTTATGAGCTGAGGAAGAAGCCTGTCCCTTTCAGGGTCACGGCTCATTCTACACAGTCTATTGAGGCCTCTTGGGCTGACAAGAATCAGGCCTCTGCTGATCAGTTGTGCAAGGCTGCCACCTGTTTGTTTGTGCACATCTTTTCGAAGCACTACCATGTTGATGTGCTGGCATCGGCTGACGCCAGTTTTGGGAGGAAGATTCTGGAGGCTGTCTTGCCTGTCTAGGATCTCTTTCTTTTCTTAGTGCTTACTTCACTTTTGAGCCCCTTTGGCTCTAGTTTAGTGTGCTGTGTAACAGTTTTTGTGTGGTGTTACCCCTGTTCACTGTCCGTTGACAATTCATTGTTTTGTTGGGCTATCTCTGATCTGATGGTTCATATCTGCTCTGGTGACTTTGGGGGGCCTTGCGCCTGGTCCTTGCCTTCCCGCCTCTGGGAAACTCAATGGTTGGGCATCCCAGAGTTACCAAGTAACCTGTATTGGACGACAGAGAAAAGAGGATTTTAGTCTTACCTGTTAAATCCTTTTCTCTTAGTCCGTACAGGATACTGGTCTCCCACCCTGTCAAGGGACCATGCTTGGCTCTCCTGTGGCAGACTGTGGGGGTCCTTCGGGGTCAAGCTCACAGGAGTCTTCTTTCCCTTCACTATCTACTCAATAGTTAGTGTCTCAAATCTTTCTGGAGCTGTTTGGCTAGCTGCAGCCAAGGAGGGAAGGTAGGCTCCAGTCCCTGCAATCAATTCCAGAATTCTTCCTGCCTACTTAAAGGGGCGGATCACCTACCCAGAGTTACCAAAACCTGTATGGGCTAAGAGAAAAGGATTTAACAGGTAAGACTAAAATCCTCTTTTATGACTCAAGATTCAATCAGCTGACAAATCTTCAAAGAGATCCTTAGTTTTTCATTCTTATGTTGGCAAGTATCTTTTTGGACCTAACCTGGGTAAGGTTATCAGTGGTGCCTACTGGAGGCAAGATTATGCTTCTGCCACAGATTTCTTCTATACATTTTTTTTTCACCTAGGAAGATGCCTGGCTTTTGTGTATCTACCCCCCCATACCAGTTGGGGAGCAGAGTGATCAGTTCCCTGAGGCCTCCTTTAGCCTTTGCATTGGACTCAATGTCCCTCCCATGGAACTCTCATCTGCTCTGAGTATTTCCTTCATTGCCTCTGATTCTCAGAGCAATCAGGAAGTAAAAGATGGAGAATGCTCTTGTCATCTTGATTACATCTTTTTAGCACAGTCAGGCATAATTTGTGGATCTTCTCAACCTGGCCATCAAGGAATCATTTTGCCTTCCCTTGAAACCTGATATCCTGACACAGCGCCCCCTCTGTTGCCAGCAGGGGGAAAGGCTGGCCTTGATGGCATGACTCTTGAAGGCAACATGCTTAATAAGAAGGGTTTCTCGGAGGATATAATCTTCACATGATCTACGAGAGGAAACTAATTTCACTGTCGTCCAATACAGGTTACTGGTAACTCTGGGGAGGCGTCAGTCCCCTTTAAGTAGGCAGGAACATCCTCTAAATGTATGCAGAGGGTGGAGCCTCCCTTCCCTCTCAGGCTGCAGTCTACCCAGCCTGCCCAGAATTGTTTGTTCCTGTGTGTGAACACACCAGGTAGAGAACATCTCGTCAGTTTTTAGTTTCTTTTTTATTTTTCTGTCAACTATGGAATACCACCATTAGGCGGGTTACCTTTCCTGATAAATGCCCTCTCCAAAGTGGCTAGCTCAGTGTCCAGGGCCTTTTGGTGGACCTTAAGCCCTGAAGGGGGAATATCTTGGTTACAAGTGCTTCCCCATGGATTACCTTTCTGAAGTAATTCTTACTACAGGGTAACCTGAAGACAGAAGATCTGCAGAAAGGTGAGCCAACCTTTGAGTGCTGAAGGCCCACTTGTCCCACAGTGTCCCTTAATTGGGCTTGTATTTGGGAGTTCTCATTGCGCACTCCGGCACTCATTGGGTGTATATGTGTATGTCTGTGGGTATTTGGAGCAGGTTTCTGTGGTAACTTAACCCTTCCTCTGCTGGTTTGACAATTTTAGTAGGGTTTTCTGGCACTTTTCTTACTGGATCAGTGTTTTCTCTATATGCATACATGTTCACTGCATGTGTTTTCATGTTTTTAACTTGTAGTTTAACTTTTATTAAAATTGTGTACTGCGCCTTTACGGTGCACTTTACCGCATAGACGCCATTTCTCCATTTACTTTCTATGGGTTAACACTGTTTGGGACGTATCTCTGTAACCGCTTCATACAGCGAATTCAGTGAGGGCTTATTTTAATTGTCTACCCTTGCTCTATCATCCGGTTTATAGTTCAAGTGTGTTGGGGGGCTTCGGGCGCTGTTTTGGGGTACTTTTTGGGAAAAACTACATTTCCCATGAGCGCTTGATTCACGCCTAATTTCTGATTGGCTCCCGTTGCGGCAGCTATTTTGGGCACTTTTCGCATTGAGTATCCTACACAGCGCTTGGACAATCCTTTTCTCCTCTGGAGATTGACCCTTCGCCTGCCAGAACAGTCTATATTTAGCGTTTCTGGGGTGAAATATCAATCTTATACACTACAATTGGGTGATTCATTGTACAGTTGGTTATTTTGACAATGTGAGAATGTCTATACTGCTGGTGCTAGGGGTTAGACTTATGACTAAGGAAGTTGGGGTATCAGTATCCCCCATTGCGCATTGCTCTTCCTGTCACACAGGGCTACCTAGAGTGTTCTCTGGTCATTTCTGCCCAGCAGGTTTTGAAGTTCCTGGCAGCAACCAAGGGCCTTCCAGCCATGCTATTAAGCCAGATTGGGTGCGAGAGTTTAAGGCTGCAACTGGAGACCTCAGGTCCACTTTACAGCTCTTTACATCCCAGATACAGGGGTACTTCAATTATGGCAGACCCCCTCTATTATCAGATCCTCCCTGCCTCAACCACAGGGAGCACCTGATGTGTCAGATTCTTCTGAGGAAGAATTGTTGCTAGATTCGTATGTTGAGTTTGGTGCTCTTTTTGAAACTTCCAGGTCTCTTAGGGGACCTATTTGAAGCTGATCCTGAAACCTCTACTGAGGGCCTGATCAGGGTTGTATTGTCCAGTCTCAACATTCCATCAGTTCAGGGGGATCCCTCTGATCCCTCTGATGTTTTTCAGGCGCCTGCAAAGCCTCTTACTCATTTACCTCCTAACCCAACTCTTGATTGTTTGTTTGGTTCTGACGCACGGACTACTCCGGTCACGTCCTCTTCAGTGTCTAGAAAATTTGCTAAACTTTTCCCCTTTTCTGAAACAGAACTGACTGCATGGGTTCATCCCCCTAAGGTGGATGCACCCATATCTAGACTGTCTAAATCGACTGTCTTACATGTTTCTGATGGTTCTGCGCTGTTAGATTGGACTGATAAGTAACTTGAGGTTCCCCTCAAGTCCATTTTCTCTTCTATTGGCTCTGCTGTGCGTCCAGCCTTTGCTGTTGCATGGGTTATCCGGGCAGTTGCAGTCTGGACTGAGCAACTTACGATGGCAGTCCGTCAGGATGCGCCTACTTCGGAGAGATTGCGTCTCCTTGCTATTATCTCTGTGGATCAACAATATGTTTCTTCTGCTGCCTTTGATGCCATCCGCATGATGGCAAGGGCCTCCGCTACTCCTGTGGTGGTTGGGCGTGTGCGTTGGCTTAAGATTTGGGCAGCTGTCACGGCTTCCAAAAAAAAAAAAAAAAGTTTTTCTTTCTTTGCCTTTTGATGGTACTTCCTTGTTTGGATCCGAACTTAAGGAACTAATTAGCGAGGCCTTGGGGGTTAGAGTACTCTTCTACCCTTGGTCTAAAAAAAAAAAAAAAAAAAAGTGGCCGTTTACACGTAACCGGTCCTTTCGTTCCTTTCTCTCTGAGACACGTACGACGAACCAGGCGATTACATCTGCTCCGCGTTCCTCCTTCAAGCCCATGCACCAATTGCAGCCCAAGGCTGCATTCAAGCCCATGAGGTGTCTGTGGGATATAAGATCCCTTTCTTTTCTCTCCCACCTTTTCGTCTTTATCTTTCTCGTTCTCCTCAAGAAGTCGAGTGAAGGCGTCTGTTCGAAGACGCTATTCAGGCTCTTCTGGACTAGGTTGTCCTGGAACAGGTACCCCCTGCGGACAGGGGTTCAGGATTCTATTCAAGCCTTTTTGTGGTGACCAAAAAAAAAAAAAGCGGATGCCGCCCTATTTTGGGTCTGTGAGATCTTAATTCCTTTGTAGTGAAGTCTCACTATCGTCAGGAGTCTCTGCTCACAGTATTCGCTGCCATGTCTCCGGGGGAGTTCCTTGCTTCTCTGGACCTTCAGGATGCGTATTGCACATCCCAATCCATCTAGAGAGCAGGCAGTATCTGAGGTTTGCCTGCGCCAGAGGTAATTTTTCAGTTTCAGCTCTACCATTGGTCTGACAATAGCCCCCCCAGGTTTTCCAACGGGTGTTGGGAGGCCTTGATATCCGTCCTCCATCGGGACGGCATCATAGTGCCTTCATACATGGACGACTTGCCTTTTGCAACCATTATCTGTGGACCTTCTTCATCAGCTGGTCCAGACATCCTTCCTTACACATCTCGGTTGGATTGCGAACTTGGTCAAGTCTGACCTTGTTCCGTCTCGGCACCTGGGTCTTCTGTTCGATACTCAGAGGTGCATGATTTTTCTACCGGACGAGGTAACCATCAATTTGCTCAAAGGGTCTCTATGATCCTATCCCGCTATTGGATACTGGGTCCAAAGTTGTCTTCTCTGGTGGGGTAGTTCATCTCCACGATAGAGGCGGTTCCATTTGCCATGGTATACACCAGGGAACTTCAGGGATTTGTGATACGGACATGCAGGGTCCGACCGATCATCAAACACTATCGATCACCCTCCCCTCATGTCGAGTTGAGCTTGGAGTGGTGGTTGGGCCTTCCGATCTCCTACAAGGAAGATCCTTCCGGATTCCCTACTGGACCGAGGTCACAACGGATGCCAGCCTCCTGGGCTGGGGAGCTGTTCTGGGTCACTTTTGCGCTCAGGGGAAGTGGTCCATTGAGGAGTCCCTTCTTTCCATCATTGGGAGTGTGAACTGGAGGACGGGCCAGTCTGAGTGGAGTCCGACTTCGCCACGGCAGTGGCTTACATCGACAGACAGGGCGGGACAAGAAGTCTCGTCGCTTGGTTAGAGGTCAAGGCCATTCTGTCCTGGGCAGAGGTTCATGTTCCGGTCATTTCCGCAGTGCTCATTCCAGGCGTAGACAACGTCATGGCAGACTTCCTCAGTCGTCACACAGTCGACAGCGGAGAGTAGGAACTACATCCGGAGGTGTTTCAACTTCTGGTTCTGAGATGGGGAATGCCCCAGTGGATCTCATGGCAATGGGACACAATAGGAAGGTTCCGCCGTTTTGCTCTCTATGGAGCGTCACTCTAACTCTGCTGCTGATACAGTGTCCATTCCCAGACATTCTCTCTGGCCATTTCTCTCTCTCTCTCTCTCTCTCTCTCTCTCTCTCTCTCTCTCTCTCTCTCTCTCTCTCTTTATATGGGCGTTACGGACATTGTAATTGGTACGTTGTCCGGTAATTCTGATTGATCGGGATTGACATTGTCAACCCCCGTATCTGGAGTTTATGACCCTATCTGTGGTGGAGCCATTTCGGCTCCCCTCTCGTCCAGCTCTTCTTCTACAGGGTTATCTGTGGAAGACGATGTTCTTCGGCTCAATTTGACGGCCTGTATGTTGAATCCTCTGTTATGGAAGAAAGGGTTTTCCTCTGCTGTGGTTTCTACTATGCTTAGTGTCATAAGCCTGTTTCTTCCATGATCTATCACTGTGTCCGGTCGATATTTGTGTCTTGGTGTGCTGACAGAGAGCTGTCTCATGACTTTGATCTTCCCACTGTCCTGTCCTTTTGGTTGGACGGTGTTGGCAAGGGACTCAGTCTGAGTTCTCTTATGGTTATTACTTCGGCGCTTTCTGTCGTTTTCCAGAAACGCATTGCTATCTTCCTGACTTCAGAGGTTTCTTCCAGGGTGTTGCTACTGTGCGCCCTGCCTTTCGGAGTCTGGTTCCTCAGTGGGACCTTAATCTGGTTTGGGGGTTCTCCAGCGTTCCCCCTTTGAGTCCTTGGCTACTATTCCTTTGCGCCTTTTGTCGTGGAAGATGGCCTTTCCTCCGGCTATTGTGTCAGTTCGCCGGGTGGCGGACTTGCAAGCTTTGTCCTGTAACCACCATATCTGGTGTTTCACAAGGATAAGACTGTGCTTCGCACCTCTAGGAGTCCTTGCCTAAAGTGGTCTCCGAGTTCCACATCAATCAGAAGATTGTGGTGTCCTCTTTCTGCCCTAACCCTTCCTTTGTCAAGGAGAGGGATCTCTACTTGTTGGTTGTTGTGCGTTGTCTCAAGTTTTATGTTCATCGCACTGAGTCTATCAGGAAGTCTGACACCCTGTTCGTCATTCCTGAGGGTCCTAGGGCAGGGAGACCGGCATCCGAGGTACCTTTTGCATCTTGGATTATGTCTTCTAATCGTGAAGCTTACAAGTTGAGGGATAAGCATGTTCCCTTTCGGGTTAGAGCCCATTCTACCAGGTTATTTGGGGTCTCTTGGGCCTCCGAGAATCAAGCGTCTGCCACTCAATTGTGCCGGGCGGCCACTTGGTCTTCTGTGCACCCCTTCTTGAAGCGCTACCGTGTGGATGTTCTGGCCTCAGCTGATACCAGCTTTGGGAGGAAGGTCCTGGAGGCAGTTTTGCCTGTCTAGGATCTTTCTTTTCTGCGGTTTTCAGTGCTTCCTTACTGTTGAGCCCTATTGGCTCTGGCTCAGTGTGCTGTGTAACAGTTCTTGGGGTCTGCTTTTACTTCTAGTTGGTGTCCGTTGACACCTCTGGTTAGTTGGGATCTCTGACCGGTTGATTTATGGAGGTCCTGGTGACTTTGGGGGCCTTGCCTTCTTCCCACCTCAGGTAACTCAATGGTTGGACATCCCAGAGTTACCAGTAACCTGTATTGGACGACAGTGAAAATAGGATTTTAGTCTTACCTGTTAAATCCTTTTCACTTAGTCCATACAGGTTACTGGTCTCCCACCCTGTCACGAGACCATGCTTGGCTCTCCTGTGGCATTATGTGGGAGTCCTTCGGGGCATGCTCACAGGAGTCTTCTTTCCTTCTACTATCTAGTCTGGTTAGTTCTCAAACAATTCTGAGCAGGCTGGGTAGACTGCAGCCTGAGAGGGAAGGGAGGCTCCACCCCCTGCATACATTTAGAGAATGTTCCTGCCTACTTAAAGGGGACTGACACCTCCCCAGAGTTACCAGTAACCTGTATGGACTAAGTGAAAAGGATTTAACAGGTAAGACTAAAATCCTATTTTTTTTACCAGTTGTGAGCTGATAGGGACAATTCAGCCTTCCTATAATTTTTGGCTTTCCTGCAAGATGGTGTGAACAAAAATCTCAGTACAGATCTCTCAGCTCTTCTCTTCCAGAAGTGTATTTCTCTCTTACCAGATGGTTCTTGTTCTACAAATGGTGCGAAGACCAGGGGTCACAGCCATTTTATCTTCCTGTTATTTTAGCCTTTCTTCAGAATGACCTTCAGAAAGGTCTTAGTTTTGGCTCTAGTAATATCCAGATTTCTTCTCTATCTGTGTTTTTCAGAGTATTGCCTTGCTACCTGATATGCAAAGCTTTGTGGAGGGGGTGGCTATCTCTTACCCAGTTTTTCAAGATCCCACTCTTCTGTTGGACTTGAACATGGTCTTAGAAGTACTTCAGAAGTGTAATCGGTTGCTTACCTTCAAGCCAGCCTCCAGACCCTGTGGGCGGCCGGTCTCTGTGTCCTCGTGGGTTGCTGCGTCTGTGGGGAGTACTAACATCCAATCTGGTGCAATCCTGCGGCTCTGGCTCACTAACCTTCAGTGTATGACCTTAGGCTTGTCTGACTACCAGATCTGGTGTTGACCTGCGGCTCTGTCTGACTACCCCCTCTGTGTATGACCCTTGGCTTGACTGACATCCAATCTGGTGCAAACCTGCAGCACTGGCAGACTAATCTCTCCGTGTATGTGCATATATGTATATATATATGTGTATATATATATATATATATGTAATATAAACACTTCCAGATATAAGCAGTGGCACTCACTTAAAACCTATATGCTTTAATATTGCAAAAATAAGTGCACGTCCCATAAAAAATCAGAAAGCGGAACTGTCACCCAAATAAAAATAGATTTAATCTGATGGCTCTCAGTCTACTATTTTTAACGGCTATATTTATTTTAACAAAATCGGCATATTTAGAAAGTTATTTAATGTAAAAAAAATACACACACACACACACACGTTCTGGGTATCGGTGACAAGAAGGCTCCCTTTGAGTTCTTGTTTTCTGTTTCCCTTTGGTCCTCGACTCTTAAAGGGATATTAATGTTTCAAAATAAAAGCAGCTCCATTTCATCTTCATAATATTTGGGCCATGGAGAGTGTTAATTCAGTACTTTCAGAGTTGTAGTTCAAGATTAAATGAATGATAAATTATCCCCTTCCCGCCCCTTTTACTGATGTAACACTGCTTACCTCTGAGCAGAAAGCTGGTGTCCAGATGACTTGTAGAGAGGGAGAATCTTCAATTAGCATAAGGGAAAAACCTGAAAAAACCTGTCAAGGGGGGCAGGGCTTTCCCTTGCTGTGAGCTGTATGGTCTTAAGACCAGATTCCACATCTGAGGGGAATTGGCTTACACTGGGTAAAAGGTGGGGGAGGGGAATACTTTATCATTCAATCACTCTTGAACTACAACTCTGACACTATTGAAATAGCACTCTCCATGACCCAAATACAATGAAGATTAATTGGAGCTGCTTTTATTTTGAAACATTACTATCCCTTTAAGATAGCTTCCTGCTGGCGATTGTGTCCAGTTACTGGTCAAACCCCTTTCTGATTTTTTTTTTTTTCCATTTTGATAGTGTGGTTTTGATAACTCTTTTAGGGTTTTTCTCTAAAGTTGTTTTTAAGTTTCACATTATCCAGGAAATTGTTCAACTTTCTCTTTGTGTGGCTCCATATAACAATGTCACATTACTACAAGTTGTGTCTATGGTGATAGTGGCTTCCTGGATTAAAGCAACCATTTGCCAGACCTATGTTCTCAGAAAAAAAAAGTGTCTTTTAGGGACACCGCTCATTCCAGGAGAGCACTATGTCTCTGTGGCGCAGTTCTGCAAAGCTGCAACTTAGTCTTTCCATTTACACATTTGTTAAACACTAGCTTGTCCATATTCTTTATTCATCTAAAGGCCATTTTGGGTGGAAAGTCCTAAAGGCTGCTGTGCCTTTGTAAGGCATCCTTGTTAATTCCAATAACCTCTTTTTTCCTGTTGCTTGGCTTGTTGTGTAGGTGCCCATTGACACCTGAGGTTCATATTTGTAACCATTCATCTCTGGTCTATGTTTTGGAGGGGTGTCACCACGTGGGGGGTAGGGATCCGAGTGGTGCCGGCATTGGTTCAGTAGCTGGAGAGCGATGCTGGGGAGCGATGCTTGAGATCGGAGATGGCGTGCCAGGTACTCCCTTGCTGCAGCCGAAGCTGAGTAAAGATGCTGGTCGCGAAATCGGATTGTTCCACCCCAGTTGAGCCGGGGTGCAACCAGGATGGGAGTGCCCTGGGTACCGTTAGGAACCAAGCCAACAAGACAAACTGGAATCCGGACGGGAGGTACCAACTTGGTAGTGCACAGAGCCAGATGTCAAGCTGGAAACTGGAAACAAGTTGGAGGTCAGATCAGAGCCAAGGGTCAAGCCAGGGACTGGAGACAAGCCGGAGGTCAGATCAGAGCCAAGGGTCAAGCCAGGGACTGGAGACAAGCCGGAGGTCAGATCAGAGCCAAGGGTCAAGCCAGGGACTGGAGACAAGCCGGAGGTCAGATCAGAGCCAAGGGTCAAGCGAGGGACTGGAGACAAGCCGGAGGTCAGATCAGAGCCAAGGGTCAAGCCAGGGACTGGAGACAAGCCGGAGGTCAGGATCAGAGCCAAGGGTCAAGCCAGGGACTGGAGGCAAGCCGGAGGTCAGGATCAAAGCCAAGGCTCAAGCCAGGGACTGGAGACAAGCAGGAGGTCAGGATCAGAGCCAAGGCTCAAGCCAGGGACTGGAGACAAGCAGGAGGTCAGATCAGAGCCAAGGCTCAAGCCAGGGACTGGAAACAAGCCAGAGGTCAGATCAGAGCCAAGGGTCAAGCCAGGGACTGGAGACAAGCCAGAGGTCAGATCAGAGCCAAGGGTCAAGCCAGGGACTGGAGACAAGCCAGAGGTCAGATCAGAGCCAAGGGTCAAGCCAGGGACTGGAGACAAGCCGGAGGTCAGATCAGAGCCAAGGGTCAAGCCAGGGACTGGAGACAAGCCGGAGGTCAGATCAGAACCAAGGGTCAAGCCAAGGACTGGAGACAAGCCGGAGGTCAGATCAGAGCCAAGGGTCAAGCCATGGAGCAGTGAAGGATATAAACTAGTGCTAAGGAGCTCATGGAACGGGCACCCTATGTCTGGGGTAGTCCATTTATGTAGTAAGAGTAGCCAATGGACAGGGCAGAGAGAGAGAGGCTTGCCTGGGAGCCAAACCGGATAAGGCAGCCTGACCAAAAGTGAGCCGGAATGGGCGCATGCGCAGCTGCCAAGGAGAAGGCAGTGGGGAACTGCTCATGCGCAGCCTGACTGAGCCGAAACCCGGAAGCACTGCCGCCTCAGAGAGACGCGGCCGGGATGCGGAGATCAGGCAAGCAGTGACGAGGGGGTTCTCACCCTCCCTGGTATTTTTCTGTAATAGCTTTGGCATATCTTCATGGTTCCTGTGTTAACATTGGAAGAAAGAGTAAAGGGGATTTTTGTGTGTTTAAGACTATGCCTGCATTTATGGGGAGGCGCCAAAGGCCTTTATATACCCTCCAGTCTAGCCCCCTTTGGTCCACGTCATCTCAGTGAACCCATGCTACCTTATTGTGCTTTCACCTCCCACCAGTGTCAGCTGGTACAGCAAAAGAAGCACAACCTCATACTGCACTCTACAGTGTTTTCTTCCTGTTGTAGAGTGGTAATGTTGTCTTTCTTGTCCTGTTCACTCAGACTTCTCCTCCATACACACTCACCCCCCTTTTTTAATTTTCTCTTAGTTTTCCCTTGCATTTGTTTCCATCTCCTCCTAGTCCTGTTCCCTCTCCCCTCACTAGTTTAATTCCTAGCTGCCTCTGTCCTCCTGATTTTCCCCCATGAACTAACTTTATCTCTTTTTCACTCCGCAAAGTCCAGGCATCTTTATATATCCCACTCTGTGTATCTTACATTGCTTTCCCTAGTCTAGCCATAGGCTGGCTTTTATTATAGCTATTCCACCTTTTCATCCATATGTCAGAATTTCAGTCCTCCTTGCCCTGCACCCCAGTATTCCCTTCTTGCTCACTCCCACACATGCTTACACCCCCCTTCTCCTCCCTCCCCTGATTATCTTGCTTCCTGGATGATAATTAAATGTGCATCCTTCTTTTCATCACCCCTTATCTCCATTTAACATTCCTAACTTCCCTCTCCCCAGCTTTTCCTCCTGTCTGGCTGGAGCTCCTATGCTCTTCTAACCCCCATCCCTTTTTTTCATTTCAGTTAACCCTTTACAATCTACACATTATGTCTTTCATTTGGCCTTCGCATTCTGGGGGAGTGTGCAGTGCATTGCAAAGCAGTGTTATCAAGCCTTTTGGCACCTCATATTCTTAGTATCTCTTCAGCTTCCATATAAAAGCTTTCCCTCCCCCTTACTGCTCCCCCAGCTCCATTCTTTTTTTTGTTTGTTTGAAAGATTTTTATTGGATTATTCCAGTAAATAGTATACCAAAAGTACAGAAAGGCATGGCAATAAAACAACAATAAGTCGCCCTTAAACAGTAGGGAAACAGTCGAGAGAGGGTACAATCAGAATAGAACAGAATACAAAAACCAAATGTGATACAAGAGGTAACCAAATATAAAGGGGTGTATACATATAGATCTGGGCAGTGAGAATTGTCATATCCGCTAGTTGCCACACGAATTTAGAAGATAATAATTTTAATTTGCAATATGACTGTAGAGGTAGACAAAGAGGAGTAGAAAGAGAAGAGAGGATATGGATGGAAGAAGGGAGGAGATGGGAGGAGTCGAGAAGGGGCCAGAAAAGAAGGGAAAAAGAAAAACAAAAGTAGAAAGAAAAGGAAGAGAAGGCAACTAAAAAGGGAGAGCCTAGAGAGAAAGAGGAATAGGAGAGTAAAGGAAGAAAAAGAGAAAGAGGGAGGGAGAAAGAAAGAGGGAGCAGCGGTCTCAGGAGGAATAAAACTTAAAAGGGAGTCCCTATAATAATTAAAATGCAAGAGGTAAAGGTAGTTAATAAAAGGCGTACTGTTGCAGTAGGAGCTCTATGGGACAAGGCTTGAAGATATTGCTGGAAGGGTCGAAAACCATTGCAAAATGAAGTCAGAGAGTACAGAGGTATCTTTGCGCCTTTTTGTCCATGTCATTCTAAGGAAAAGCATGTGGTCTTCCACCATTGAGAGCCAGTCCTCAAAGGAGGGAGGGGAGGGCGATTTCCATCGCATGGGTATTAGTGCTTTTGCAGCGTTCAGTAGAGTCAAAAGAAAAATCCGTTTGACTGATGAGCAGACAGGTAGACCCCTGAATAGAAGAATCTGCCAAGGGTCATTATCCAGAGCAAGACCTAAAACATGTTTCATATGTGCCAGACACTTGGACCAATAAGAGCTGAGTAAAGGACAGGTCCACCATATGTGTAAAAGTGTACCCCTGTCACATTTACATCTCCAGCAAGCAGCTGAGGTCGATGGAAAGATTGTGTGAAGCTTAGCTGGGGTGTAATACCATCGGGTGAGAAGTTTTAAATTCATTTCCACCAGGTTTGAAGCGATAGAGGAGGAGTGCATCAACAGAAATATGCCTGACCATTCTTCAGGTGACAGAGAAAGATGCAGATCTTTTTCCCAAGCCAGAGCATAAGAGGGTTTCGTGAGAGGCATAGCGAGTGACAAAATAGTATACAATTTGCCAATGGTGTGTTTAGGCGGGCTGGGTTGGGAAAGGAAAGTCGATTCGAATTTGGTCAAGGGGCGGTGGAAGCTGGCAGAAATGTCAGGATGCAGGAGCAAGTGTTTTATCCGCAAGTATGACCATATTTCCTTATGGGGTAAAGAGTAACGAGCTTGGAGATCTGGGAAGGGGTGGATTCCAAGGTTGTTCCTAAAATCTTTCAACTGCAAGTCTGGGGAGTTGGACCACGCTGGAAAATGGGAGGGCATTAACGAAAATTTAGTGTGAGAATTAGTGAACAATCGTGAACAGGGAGAGGGAAGCGGTACTAATGAGCCTTCTTTATTTAATTTGGACCAGATGCTAAAGACGTTAAGAAGAAGCGGATGAGTGACCATCGCTGTTCGTCTTTCAGAAGCAGGAAGCAACAGCTGTGCTAACGGGTCGCAAGTCGGATAAAAGGAGCGCTCCAGCTGAACCCAAAGTTTATGGGATTCATTATGATGCCAATCCGGGATTGATGACAAAATAACCGCTTCATAATATCGGCGTAAATCCGGCAGTCCAAAGCCTCCTCTAGATTTATGTGCCATGAGAAGACGGCGATTGAGCCGCGGACGCTGTGCCTTCCAGATAAAGGAGGATAATAGACGAGAAGCGGAAGTAAAAAAGGAAGAAGGGAGAGAGATAGGGAGCATCTGAAATAAGTAAAGAAAGCAGGGTAGTACCATCATTTTCACTGCCTGCATTCTCCCTAGCCAAGAAAGATAAAGGGTGGACCATTTAGAGAGATCTGATTTAAGTTTTTGTAATAGCGGTAAGTAGTTAGCCTGGTAAAGGGAATCGATAAGCGGGGTCAAACGAATGCCCAAATATACGATGGAAGAGGAGGACCATTTGAATGGGAAGGCAGAAATGAGTCTCTGTTTAGAATCAGAATCAAGATCAAGAGACATAGCCTCCGACTTCTGAAGGTTGATTTTAAAATTGGATACAGTAGAAAATAGATTTAACTCCTCTAGGAATGCAGGAATGGATTGTTCTGGATCCGTAGCGGTCAGTAAGACATCATCAGCAAAAATTGAAAGTTTGTAAGAAGAACCTGAAGCTGCAATGCCATGAATCGAGGAATTAAGTCTAATCTTTTGTGCCAGAGATTCCATAATCAATACAAAAAGAAGAGGGGAGAGAGGACAGCCCTGTCTTGTACCATTCTTAATGAGAAAAGGAGAGGAGAGGTGGCCATTAATTTTGACTTTAGCATTAGGGTTGGAGTAAAGTGCTCGCACAAACGTAAGGAACTTAGGACCGAATCCAAATGCTCGTAAAGTCGCAAAGAGGAAAGACCAGTCTATTCTGTCAAATGCTTTTTCAGCATCAACGGTCAAGAATATGGTAGGGAGCTTACAGGTCTTAACATGGTGCAAGAGGGACAGTATTTTCCTGGTATTATCCCTCGTTTCCCTTTTGGGGGTGAAGCCTGCTTGATCTAAATGTAAGAGAGTAGGAAGTAGATTCTGTAATCTAGAGGCTAGAATTTTTGCATAGAGTTTTATATCCACGTTAAGCAAGGAAATGGGTCTATAATTAGAGAAAGAGGAATGGTCTTTACCTGGGTTAGGTATGACTGTAATGTAAGCCTCCGTTATCGCAGGGTGTTTATCAATATGGGACGGTAGGGCTCGAAAGCAATTTACAAGTAGAGGGGTGAGTATGTCACAGTAAGTAGCATAGTAAGCCTGGGAGAAACCGTCTGGTCCAGGACTTTTACCAGTCGGGAGGGATTTGATTGCTTTGGAAATTTCGTCCGCTGTAATGGGACTCTCCAAGGATTGGGCCATAGTGTGGTTGAGTTGTGGAAGGTTGGCAGTTCTGAGATAATGGTCCACTACTGCCTGATCAGGTGGGGGGGTAGAGAGATCAGAACTAAGATTATAAAGGCCTTCATAATATTGACGAAAAGAATCTGCTATGTCAGCTGACGAGTATAGTAAAACGCCCGAAGAATTCTTTACGTGGGAGATATAAGAATGTTGGTGTTGAGACCTAAGTTGTTTAGCTAATAGGGAGCCAGTTTTGTTCCCTGATTCAAAAAATCGGTGCCTGGTCCGAAAAAATGCTCTCTGAACTTTGAATTGGAGAAGTGTTGTTAGTTCCCTACGACGTTGAGTCAGAGTTGTTAAGGTGGACTGATCCGAAGAGATTTTATGCTCATTTTCAAGTTTAGCTATATCGCTAAGTAAAGATTCCATCTTCTGTAGACGCTCTCTTTTCTGGCGAGATCCTAGTTTAATAAGTTCGCCCCTAATAACACATTTGTGTGCTTCCCAAATCGTGACCGGGGAAACGTCTTCAGTGATATTGTCTTTTATGTACAATTCAATGCAATGTTTAACACTGTTAGCAATATTAGTATCAGTAAGGAGGAACTCATTAAGTCTCCAAGGAGAAGAGGAGTGATAAGGTTGAGCGGTGGTGAACGAAATTGATACAGGCGCATGGTCCGACCAAGTAATATGACCTATATTTGCTGCATTAACAAGCGGAATCGAGGTGTGGGAGATTAAGATATAATCAATCCTAGAGTATTGGTTGTGAGGGTTGGAGTAGAAAGTGTAGTCCCTGGTGTCTGGATGCATAAGCCTCCAGATATCAACCAGCCTGTGAGAACGTAAAAGAGATCGGAATTCAGATAAAGTAGATGAAGAATGAGAGGAGGAACCTGTTGAGCAATCCACGGGAGGAAAGGAGGGGAGGTTGAGGTCCCCCCCCAATAGCAATGTCCCTTCCATAAATAAGTCAAGCTTGTCTAGTGTCTTAGAGAGAAATAAAATCTGGTCTACGTTGGGGGCATACAGGGAGGCCAGAGTATAGGTTTGCGAGTGGATACGACCCTTGACAAAGAGGTATCTACCCAGGGGATCTTTTTGAGCCTCTAGGAGGACAAAAGGGATTGTCTTATGGATGAGAATCGCCACTCCACCTTTTTTAACAGCTGCGGAGCTGGTGTAGGCTTGTGAGTAAAATCTATTAGTAAGGCGCATTTCCTGAGAGCGTTTAAAATTAGTTTCTTGAAGCATAACTATGTCACCACCCATGCGATGGAGATCATTCAGCGCTAGAGACCGTTTCTTAGGAGAATTCAGACCTTTAACATTTTGCGAGAGTATCAGCAATGGTTTGTGGGAAGTTTGAGTGGTCATAATACTAAAACAGGGGAATAAGAGCTAACTACTGCTTCAGGCGATATGGATATTACTGAAATATTAACGAGACCGCCACTCTCTAGAAGAGAAGAGTACACAGAGAAGAGAAAAAAGAGTGAGGGAGGGGAAGATGAAAGCCAAAGCCCACTGCCCAGAATCCATATTATATCAGATAAGGGGGTAGTAGGCATAGTAGAGAACTCAGAAAATGGTCTTATCTCCACCCCGCCAGGGAGATCCATGTCGGAGAAGAGATCGAACACTCGGATCCCGAGAGGTAAGTAAGTGAACTCGGGGAGGGGGATAAAAAAAAAAAAAAAAAAAATAATGAAGTGGTCACTACACCCCAGGGGGCAGGGGGAAGAAAGGAGTCAAAACAATGTTAACACAATAGTTATAACTGTACAAATGAGAAACATTGATAGATATGCAAGTGCAAATACTCTGGATAGAGGGAGCATACAACATGACAAAGGTGTAAGCCTCAGCCGAGGAATCATGTAAAAGCGGTAAACAAAATATAAGAAGCTGCTATCAGGAGCAATTCTCCATAGGACTGACACCATGGGATATCCGGAAGATGCTGTAATGTGTGAGCAGGGGTCACAGGGCCAGGTATCCCATAGTGGCAATCCACGTGTGGACAGTAATGCAGTAGCTAAGGTGAGAAATGTGAGAAAGTGTGGTAGACTAAACACAGGGAAGACATAATAGAGACAATTAAAAGTGGCCTATGAGAGAGAGAGAGAGTAGCTGATTTTGGGGTAATAAAAGGGAGAGGTAGCATTAGAAACAAGAGATTGTGAGGTGAGTGTGGAAAGAGCTAGCATGTGTGTCAGGCAAGATAAAATCCCGTATTTAGGTAGAAAGAGGTGCTGCAGATATAGCTGCCAGGGAGGTAAAACCCAAGGCTGGCATAGTGTGGAAAGGTCAGGGAGGGAGGCGGGGAGAGGATGAAAAGAGAGAGACCCGGTGAATAAGGTTGAGTAAAAAGAAAAAGTGTATCTAGCAGGGAAAGATAATCTAAGAGAGAGCGTGTAGCCGGTATGGGAACATGACTTAAAGGGATAGTACAATGGGAAAAAAAAAAAAAAAAAAAAAAAATTGTGAGCAGAACATTGCACAGATTCTATCTTATCAAAGACTCTGCTTACGGAAGGGTCAAACATTAAACAGCATGAAAGTCCTTCATAACATTACCACTATGGAGGCATCATCACAGTGTATCAGTAAACTCAGAAAATTACAGGTAAGTCCGATCAGGACAGGAGAGTCCACCGTCAGAGCTTGCTGAAGATGGAAGTCAACCATCAGCTTGGCGAGCATGCTTGGCAGCAACAAAGGGGGATGAAGGAGAACCGGGGGTCCGTCGGCATTTGGAGATAACATTCCAGGGGTGTTGAGCATCTGGGGTGGAATCCCAAGACAATGGATCCTGCGCAAGATGTGTCAAGTCGTCCTGGATTGGAAGGTGTAGAGCGTCTATAAAGTCCTTATAGGCTCCTTGAAAGCGCAAAGTATGGGTTTGTCCATCTTTGGATGCTATCAGAGTTAGAGGGAATCCCCATCGGTAATTAATATTTTGTTGGCGGAGAGCTTTAGTTATGGGTTTCAAGTCGCGTCTCCATTTCACTGTGAGTGGTGATAAGTCGCCATAAACTTCAACCACATGGTTTTCAAATGATATGGTTGGCATGTTCCTTGCACATTTAGCTATCCTTTCTTTATCAACATAAGATTGTAGACAGAGGATTATATCTCGGGGAGAATCAGAGGTCGCTGTTTTTGGTCTAAGCGATCTATGTGCTCGCTCAATTAAGAAGTGTACCTCTTCTGTAGCATTGGTAATGTAGCGGAAGAGACGCTGAAGGAAATCTTGTAATAGGTCAGGCCCAACAGCCTCCGAAACACCTCGAATGCGTAGGTTATTCCGGCGTTGCCTGTTTTCTAGGTCGTCGATTTTGAGCATTAAATCTGTCTGCCGAGTATACAATGCTTTTGATTTGGAGAGGATCTCTTGCTTGAAGGTGAGCAGTGCGTCTCTGTCGGCTTCTAAGTTTTCCACTCTACCCCCGAGATGTGCGATGTCCAGTTTAATGTCAGCGAGTTCGTCTTTAATAAAGAGTTTTAGATCGGCCAGAAGGTCATTAAGGTGCTTCGTGGTAGCAGGGGTATCTGCTTTGTCGCCTATCCATTCGTCGTCAGAGCTGCTATGTTCATCAGCAGAGTTAGAGCGATCTCGGCCTGGTCTCCTTACCACGTCAGACGCCTCCCGCGCGGTCACGGCAGCCATCTTAGAAGGTTTGGATGCAACTTTCCCATCGCGAGTTTTAATAAAGTAGTCCTTGACATCTTTTCCAGGTTTTGGAGCTTTGTACTTGGACATTTCAACAATCAATACAACCGTTTTTAGGATCGAAGAACAGGGGAAAAAGGCCCGTTTTTAGCTCAATCAAGCCTCTCGGAGCTAGTAAATCACACGTCCATACAGCAGCGTCGCCAGGCTACGCCCCCCCCCCAGCTCCATTCTTAACCAGTTTTTGTTTCTTTTTTTCTCCTGTTTGTTCAGCAACTTCCTTTCATTTTCCCCTCATGGTGCTGAAGTTGTGTTTTTCTTAGCAGCCCACACAAGCTACAGAGTGTCCTGGGCCTTCCCCATGGCTTTAGGTTCCACCTAGCAACTAGCTCTGACTGACAGCTGAGTCCTAGTGCCTGGCTCTCTGTCTGCTGCAGCGTCCTCTTGAGGAGCCAGGTACTATGCATTTCCAAATTTTGTCTAATTCTGTCTTTCTAAAATGCAAGACTGGGTAGGCCCCAGTGCTATTTTTCTGGGGAGTTTCTACCCCCCTCCCAATAATCTTTACACCTTTCTTTCATTTTATCCCCACCCAGTTGTATCTAGGTCCCCTACCCACTCCTATTTTTTCACATGCATAGAAACTGATGAACATAATTTGACGGTAGATAAGAACCAGTCAGCCCATCTAGTCTGCCAATTTTTCCTGCTGTAAAAAACTCTATCCTAATTTGGGCCATGGTCTTGTCTTATCTTCAGGAATGTCTTGTGCTTATCCCATGCCTGATTAAATTCCATCACTGTATTAACTTCTACTGCTTCTGTGGTAGGCAGTTCCATGTATCTAATAACCTCTCAGTGAAGTAAAACTTTCTTACATTACATCTAAACCTCTGTCCCTTTAGTTTTAGACTATGGCCTCTTGTCCTAACATTTTTACTCCTTTGAAATGTACTTTCCTCCTGCACTTCGAATCCCTTCTCTTGCTTCTTTCCTCCAAGCTATACATGTTCAGATCCTTTAGTATATCCTGATATTTCTTTTTCTGCAGGACTGGCTAGGTTCGGTTTCCCTCGTCAAATGTCTTATCTGTCTGCCTACTATTCATTTATCTCTTCATCTTGCCTTTTTTTATTCTTTACTGTCTAAAAATTCCCTTCCCTATTCTTTCTATAGCCTCTTGACTTGTCCTCCTTCCCATTACTAGCGTCTCATCTGAGGATTCACGTTAGCTTAGTCCTTACCTCTTTCAAGAGGCCGAAGGTCTTAGGTCCCATGCCTTACCTCCTTTCTCGGAGGCCAAAGGCTAGTCTCCCCCATGGTGTCTCTTCCGGTGTCACTCAAGTCTTTCTCATTCTGTCATTTTTCCCCTTCTTAGTAGACGGATGATGGCCTTATGCACCATTAAAGGGTCAGTAATGTCACATAAAAAATAATTCTTGTTTTGTAGCATTTAAAAAAAAAAAAATTATAAGACACAAATCCATGAGAGATATTCACGTTGAAAGTTTCCCTTTTCCTGCTGTAAAGCTGACAGCAGGAGATTCGAGTCGGCTGACTCGAAGAGGCTCTTCAGCAGAGCTGAAATCGCGTTATTTAAAAAGAACTACTTCATTGGAACAGTCTACGAAGTGTTCTTGTAAACCAGGCACACTTTGTAGACCTTTCCAATGAAGTCATTCTTTTTAAATAATGCAGTTTCGGCTGTGCTGCAGAGCTGACGGCTGGTCCCCGGACCAATTCCCCTTATTACAGCTTACCTTGGTTTCAGCGCCATTTGCAGGTGCAAGGCTTCAAGCATGCAGCAGGCCTTTGTTTTATGTGTTTTCTTCCTGTAGTCTCCTCCTACCTACTTCCTCCCTCTGAGCTGCTTCTCCTACCTATTCCCTCAGGAGATGTTTAAAGGGCTGAGTCCTGACTCAGTTGCCCTTGCGTTGTACAATACAGTTCTGTTTCCCTTGGGCTCTGTTTATGACCTGACTTGTCTGACCATCCATTCTGGTGCTGACCTGTGGCTCGCTCTGACTACTCTTTTGCCTGCTTCCATTGTATAGTGGACATCCAATCTGTTGTGGACCTGTGTCTCTGGCTTACTACCTGAATGTGTGTGACCCGGCCTGTCTATCCATTCTTGTGTTGACCTGTGGCTCTGTCTGACCATTCTCCTTGTCCATTCCGATTTGGCTTAGACATCCTTTCTGGTCAAAACCTGTGGCTCTGGATGACTACCCGCTCAGTGTATGACCTGGCTTGTCTGAATACCCACTCTGGTGTTGACCTGGGGCTCTGCCCACTGCGCATCCAGAATACCAACGCTTCAGTGGATATCCTATCTGGTGCAATCCTGTGGCTCTGGCTGACTACCTTCTGTGACCCGGCTTGTCTGACTATCCTTTCTGGTGCTGACTAGGGGGCTTTGTCTTTTTTCTCCGTGTGTGGGTCCCTGCTCCACAGACATGCATCCTAGTGCGGACCTGGGGTTCTATCAGACTCCTAGACTGACTGCAGGCTGAGTCAGTGTTAGCCCTTTGGGTGTTCCGAATTACCTCGAGGCTCCAGTGGGCTGAGGCCTAGTCTCAGACAGCATGGTGGATCTATTGGTGGTCTGCTATTTCTGATACAGTGCTTGCCTCTTTGATCACCCTCTGTGTGTTATCTGTTTACGTGAATTACTGTGATTATTCTAATAAGATTGTTTTACTTTACTGTACTGACTCCTGGTTTATTCCTGGGAACCGTGACATCCCTGCAGTCAGGTAGAGCGCTGACGTCCGGGAAAGAGGAGGGAAGGGGGACCTGTTTGAGAGATGGAACTGGGGGTATTAAGTTTAGTTTTTTTAATGGCTACAAGATACATTTTAGTAAAAATGTGACCGTAACATCCCTTTAAAATCTATAGAGACAGGGGGGATGACCCCTCTCTACTTTTCAGAGGTTGGAGGTGTAGCTTATGCTTCTTACCTCTCTGGCAGAGACCGAAGGTCTGGTTTATAACCTCCTATGCCCAAGGCTCAGCTCAGGTTCAGCTTGTACCCCTTACCTTGACAGTAGAGGCCAAAGGTTAATCTTATGGCCCTTACCTCTCTTATGAGACCAAAGATCTAGCTTATGATAAAAGAGGCCTATAGCCCCCCTGCTCCTTAACTCTTTCACAGAGGCCGAAGGACTAGCTCCTTGCTTTTCCCTTTTTACAAAGACTGTAGGACTACTTCTTACCTCTTTTGAAGAGACTGAAGGACTCATTCTTACCTTTCTACTCCTTACTTCTTTTACAGAGGCTGAAGGTCTAGTCCTTGCCTCTCTGCTTCTTACCTCTTTCTCAGACACCGAAGGACTACTCCTTACCTTTCTTCTCGTTGCCTCTTTTGGAGGGGCTGAAGGATTACTCTTTGCCTCTTTTGAGGAGGCTGAAGGACTGCCCTTTACCTCTCTACTCCCATTCTTTCTCAGAGGCCGAAAGGATTATATAGAGAATCAGTCCCTTGACACAACTTCTTAGCATATTTTCTTACTCAAGACTCCATATCGCTTTCACAGCTTCCCCCCCCCCCCAATATATTCTTTTTTTTCCGTGAGAACAATTCTTCTAGCACTACACCAGCATAGAGAAAACGATATTCTATGCATCATCAACTTTGGCCAGGTACATGGCTTTTAAAGCTGCCATTACCCATACCTTACATTTTTGGTTATCCACCCATCCCTATGACATCTGCATGTCTTGAACGCCTAATATTGTTCAGTCAGTCTTACCATTTTGTTGCCAAGATTAGCCCACATGATATTGATACCTTTACAAAAAAAAAAAAAAAAAAAAAAGAAAAGCAAAGCACACTCTATACCCTGATTTTCCTTCTCATAAGGTATCCGAATTAATCCTCACAGGACCCATCCAGACTTGGCATGGAGCTTTCCCCTGGTATCCAGGAGGAATCATCTCCCCTGTGGATTTAGAGTGCCTGCATTGAAGATCTCTGTTCCACTTATTTCTCATCCTTTTTAACCAAGCATTCTCTCACTACTAGCCCAAATTCCTTCTTCAGATTTACCTCTTCTTAAGGTCAAAGGTAAGCTCGGATTCTTTCTGTCTCATAGAGGCTGAAGGACTCATTGCTGCTCCTCACTTTGCATGAGGTCAAGCCCCTCCAACCTCCTCCACAGAGGCCGAAGGTTTCTTTTCCTTACCTCTTGTTAGAGGCTGATGGAATGATCTTTTCACCTCTGACTGAGGTATCTTATCCTGTCACCCAATTTTTGCATGTTTCAGCCAATCACTCATTACCTCCATTGAGAGGTCGATGGATGAGCCTTACCTCTTCTCAGAGGCAGAAGGAAGTCATTCTAACCCAGGAGGCCAATATTCAGTGGCCAGACCAGCTCTCCTTACCCTGCCGAAGGTACTGGGGGTTCCACAATCAGGTCATTGCCTTCCTGTGATCAAATTTAGTATTTCCCACTACCTCTTTAGAGGTCTTTAAATTCCCAGGCTTTGCCCCCACCTTACCTCTCCGATTAAGATGCTGAAGGTTAACAATTTATCTAACTTGACCTCCTCTAGTTAGTACTTACCACGATTTCTACTTACTTATCCAATCCAGTGTCAGTCTCCCCACCCCCCTCTTGTTATCATTCCATATCCTTTCACCCATCATAAAAAAAAAAAAAAAAAAAAATCCTTCCCCCGTGATATACATATGAATTCCTCTAGATTCTCCCATCAGCCACACCCCATCCTTTGATTCCACCCACATTCAGCTGTATGATATTACTTTTATTCATCACCACTATATCATTCACATATGATCCTGCGACCTCTGTGCTTAAAACCAAGAAGACATACAATAATGGCTGGAAAATGTCATCCACTTCATTATCCAACCAAACCAACCCTTTCCTTTCTGTCCATTCTGGCCTTTTGCTGTGGTGGCACTATCACTTGTACTTCCCCTACAACCGCAAACTTTACTTAGTAGGTATCCTCACCACCTGCCCACTTTCCTTTTACCTCATAAGCTACTTATCAGGTGTTTTTCAACACCACCCACCTTTCATGAAACTCATGTCTTCCTACAGACAGTAACCTTTCATTCCTATTGCTCTTCACCCATTTTGAGCAACACATCAACACCATCAGCATATTTTCTCTATTTACCTGGAACAATAGAACAAATCAGTTCTGCACAAGCATTGTCATTCCTTTCCCATCAATTCCGAATTATGGTGCCAAGATACAACTCTGAACAGGCTCTGCTCCTTTTGGCCAACTGACCTATTTGGGCTCCTTTTTGCCTAGGGCCCTCGGAGAACTCCCATTTAACTTTGACTTTAGGATCCTACTATTTTGTCTGCACGTCAACCCTGACCTATATTCAGGCCACACATTTGCATAAGAGCAGCATCCTCTGCCTCTATGAACATAATCCCTGCTTTTATAATTCAGGAGATATTCAGTTTTCCTTTTGGCCTCTAATCAGACTCACTGCCACATCTGAGCCTAGGTTTTTGCCACACCTCATCACTCCCACCTCATCACTTTCCTGGCCGTAAGCCCTGACCATAATTATAAGGCTATGCCTGCATTTACAGGAGGAGCTAAAGGTCTTTATATATCCTCCAGTCCAGCCCCCTTTGGTTCACTTCATCTCAATGAACCCCACCCTCCAACACCCCTTTTCATTATTCTTTTGTTTAAGGTGAGCCCTCTCATCAGGCTCACTGCCACGTCCAAGCCTAGGTTTCAGTCACCTAGATTTTTGCCACAACTCATCATTCACTCCACTTTCCGGGCCATAAGCCCTGACCATAAATACTTTTCTTTAGTCTATTTGGAACACAGAGCGTCCCACCCAAAGATAAGTAGTAGAAACTTGGAACAAACTTCCAGCAGAGGTGGTTGATAAATCCACAGTAACACAGTTTAAACATGCCTGGGATAAACATGTATCTATCCTAAGATAACAATAAAGGAATACTAAAGGGCAGACTAGATGGACCAGGTGGTCTTTTTCTGCCGTCAATCTTCTATGTTTCTATGTTTCTAAACAAGATTTCACTGTCGTCCAATACAGGTCACTGGTACAATGGGAGGCGATCCGCCCCTTTAAGTAGGCAGGAACATTCATTCAAATGTATGCAGGGGGTGGAGCCTCCCCTCCCTCTTAAGCTGCCCTCAGCCAGAACAAGCTAGATTGATTTGTTCCTGTGTGCTGTGCACACCAGGTGGAGAACATCTCTCATTCAACTTTATTTTTTTTTATTGTTTTTCTTCAAATATGGAATACCACCATTAGGCGGGTGACCATGGCTGACAATTGCCCTCACCAAAGTGGCTAGTGCAGCTTCCAGGGATTTTCTGGTGGACCTTATGCCCTGAAGAGGGAACAACTTGAGTCAAGTAGCTTCCCTGCTGGGGAATTTTCCTCTGGTTAATTCCCTTTTAACATGGTTACCTGAAGACAGAAGTCCTGCAGAAAGGTGAGCCACCCTTTGAGTGCTGAAGGTCCACTTGTCCCACAGTGTCCCTTCTTTGGGCATGTATTTGGGAGTTCTCATTATGCACTCCAGCACTCATAGGGTGTTTTTCTTATATTGCCTCTATTTATGCAATGTCTGTGGTATTCCTTGGGTTTTGGAGCTTTGGGCTATTGTTTTATCATGTTTTACATGTGTTTGGTGTATGTTTGGTAACTTTTTTCTCTCAGGGTAAATTTATTAATAGTTAATGTTCCGCGCCTTTAAGCGCGCTTTTCCCGCATAGACGCCATTGCTCCTTTACTCTCTATGGGTTTACACAGTGTGGGACGTATCTCTGGAACCGCTTGTCACAGCGACTTCAGAGAGGGCTCATTTTCTTGGTCTTCCCTTGCTCTATCATCCCGGTTGCATGATTCAGTGTGTTGGGAGTCTGGGGGGGCTTCGGGCACTGTTTTGGGGTACGTCTGAGAAAAACTACGATTCCCATGAGCGCCCGTTTCGCGCTCGTTTTCTGATTGACTACCATCGCGGCAGCCATTTTGTGTGTTATTCTCAGCGAGTATACTACGCAGGGGCCAAGCCTTCTCTCTCTCCTCAGCAGATTAACCCTTTGCTTGCCAGATAAGTTAAATTTTAGACATTTCTGGGGTGAAATTTTAATCTTTCACACTTCAATTGGGTGATTCTTCTTAGTGGAGTATATCTGATGCTGTGAGCATGTCTCCTCCGCTGGAGTCAGGGGCTAGACCCAAGACTAAGGAGGCTGGGGTGTCAATTTACCCCATTGCGTTTTGCTCCTCTTGTCACTCTGGGCTGCCTAGAGAATTTTCTGGTCATTTATGCCCAAAATGTGCAGAAAGTCATGACAGCAACCCTGGGCTTTCCAGTCACGCCATTGAGCCAACTTGGGTGAAAGAGTTCAAGGCTGCCACTAGGGATCTCAGATCCACTCTTCAACTCTTTCCCTCTCAGGTTCAGGGGGCTCTTCAGGTTTGGCAGACCCCCTCCACAATCAGGACCTCCCTGCCTAAGCCACAGGGGGCTCCTGACATGTCTGATTCTTCTGAGGAAGAACTTTTACAAGATTCTGATGCTGAGGAAGGCACTGTTATTGAATCTAACAGGTCTATTGGTGACCCTTACGAATGTGACCCTGAAATCTCTGCTGAGGGTTTGATCAGAGCTGTGCTAACCACGGTCAACCTTCCTCTGACTCAGGAATCTACTCATGATCCAACTGATGTTTTTCAAAAACCGTCTAAAGCTGTTGTATGTTTTCCTACTAACCCTACTCTTGCTCGTTTAGTCTCTGATGCGTGGAGGAATCCTGAAAAATCCTCTTCTGTGTCCAAAACGTTTGCTAAACTTTACCCCTTTCCTGAGACTGAACTGGCAAAATGGGTTCATCCTCCTAAAGTGGATGCTCCTATTTCTAGGTTATCCAAATCTACTGCCTTAGCTGTATCTGATGCCTCTGCCCTGCAAGATTGGACGGACAAAAAGTTAGAACCTTGTCTTAAATCTATTTTTGCCTCTATTGGCACTGCCATGCGGCCAACTTTTGCAGTGGCGTGGGTTAACCGGGCTATTGCGGCCTGGACTGAACAGCTTACTGAGGCGGTTCGCCAGGATGCGCCAGTGTCTGAGCAGCTACAGCTTCTGGCTAATATATCCGAAGCTCAAAATTATGTTTCTGACGCTGCTTTTGATGCTGTGCGCATGATGGCGAGGGCCTCCACTTCCTCTGTGGTGGCTAGACGTGCTCTTTGGCTGAAAATTTGGTCTGCTGACACCGCTTCTAAGAAAGCCTTGCTTTCATTACCCTTCCAAGGGACCTCACTGTTTGGAGCTGAACTTAAGGAGATGATTAGTGAGGCTACTGGTGGTAAAAGTACTCTTCTACCATCAGTCTTCAAAAAGAAGTTTCCAGCCAAACGCAATCGGTCCTTTCGTTCCTTCCAAACTGAGACACGCTCTGCGCTTCAGGCGGGTCCGTCCTCTGCGCGCTCCTCCTCCAAGCCCAAACAGTCCTGGAAGCCCAAAGTTGCCCCCAAGGCCAAGACCTCCAAGACTTCTTCGGCATAACTCGCCGAACCCGGGTCCGCATCCGGCTGTAGGTGGACGTCTCCACATCTTTCGCCGGGTTTGGGAGGAGTCAGTGGCGGACCCTTGGGTTGTTCAGGTGGTATCAGAGGGATACAGGATCCCTTTGTCTTCCCTTCCTCCTTTTCGGTTCCATTTTACTCGTCCTTCTCAGGAGCCTACAAAAAGACGTCTGTTCGACGACGCTATTCAGGATCTTTTGGACAAAGAGGTCCTGGAACTGGTTCCATCAGAGGACACGGGTTCAGGATTCTATTCCAACCTGTTCGTTGTGGCCAAAAAGGACGGAGGTGCTCGTCCTATTTTGGATCTCAAGGATCTTAATTCCTTTGTTGTGAGTTCCCACTATCGTCAGGAATCCCTGCGTTCTGTGATAGCTGCAATGTCTCCAGGGGAGTTCCTTGCCTCCCTGGACCTTCAGGATGCATATCTTCACATCCTTATTCATCCAGAGAGCAGACGGTATCTCAGATTTGCCTGTCACAAAGGCCACTTTCAGTTTTCAGCTCTTCCCTTTGGACTGGCTTCAGCTCCTCAGGTCTTTCAGAGGGTATTGGGAGCTTTGATAGCTGTGCTTCATCGAGATGGAGTCAGGGTGACTCCCTACATGAACGATCTGCTCCTGAAAGCTTCATCTGCGGAGATTCTCCACCAGCAGATGCAGTTGTGCATACAGACACTCAATCGCCACGGCTGGATTGTGAATCTGGACAAGTCAGACTTGGTTCCCTCTCAACAGATCCTCTTCTTGGGTCTCCTGTTCGACACTCAGCAGTGCATGGTGTTTTTACCGGAGGAAGTGGCTCATCAGATTTCTCTCCATGTATCCAAGATCCTGGAGCTCGACATGGTTCCAGTGCCGAAGTTGACTTCTCTGGTGGGGAAGTTCATTTCCACAATAGAGGCAGTGCCATTTGCTATGGCACTCACCAGGGAACTTCAGAGGTTTGTGATCCAGACGTGCAAGAATCATCCAGATCATCAGCATCTGTCAGTCTCTCTGCCTCCTTATGTCGAGTTGAGCTTGGAATGGTGGTTGGACCTGTCTCATCTCCTGAAAGGGAGGTCCTTTCAGATTCCCTATTGGACCACAGTCACGACGGATGCCATCCTCCAGGGATGGGGGGCAGTGTTGGGTCATTTCAGTGCTCAGGGGAAATGGGGACTGGAAGAATCTCTTCTCTCCATCAATGTTCTGGAACTTCGTGCCATCTTTCTTGCCCTGAGGCACTGGGAATCTCAGCTGGAAGGTTGTTCAGTCAGAGTGGAGTCCGACAACGCCACCGCAGTGGCCTACATCAACAGACAAGGCAGCACAAAAAGTCTCACCGCTTGGTTAGAGGTCAAGGCCATTTTATCTTGGGCAGAAGCTCATGTGCCCGTCATCTCAGCAGTTCACATTCCAGGCATAGACAACGTCATGGCAGACTTTCTCAGTCGTCACACAGTCGAGAGCGGAGAATGGGCGCTTCATCCAGAGGTGTTTCACCTTCTAACCCAGATGTGGGGGGTACCTGTCGTTGATCTGATGGCTACCAGACACAACAGGAAGGTGCCAGTGTTTTGCTCTCGGTGGAGGGACCCTCTTGCTCTAGCAGTGGATGCTTTGTCAATCCCTTGGGAGTTCCCTCTGGCGTACATCTTCCCTCCTCTCCCTCTGTTGATCAGAGTCATCCAGAAGCTGAAGATGGAGCGTTGTCCTGTCATCCTAATCACTCCAAATTGGCCTCGTCAGTCCTGGTATCCGGAACTGCTAGCCATGTCTGTGGCGGATCCCTTTCCGCTTCCTGCCCGTCCAGATCTACTTCTTCAAGGATATCTGTGGAAGGAGGATGTTCAGCATCTCCATTTGACAGCTTGGAGGTTGAATCCTCAATTTTAAAGAAGAAAGGGTTTTCCTCTTCCGTGGTGTCCACGATGCTTAGAGCTCGCAAGCCTGTGTCTTCCAAGATCTATCATCGCATATGGTCCACCTTTGTGGCATGGTGTACTGATAAGGATCTATCACTTGTTTTCCATCTTCCCACGGTCCTGGCCTTTTTGCAGGATGGGGTTGAGAAGGGACTCAGCCTGAGTTCTCTCAAGGTTCAGACTTCTGCTCTGTCTGTATTTTTCCAGGAACGGATTGCCATTCTTCCTGATGTTAAGGTTTTCTTCCAAGGTGTGGCTCATGTTCGGCCTGCTTTCAAGAGTCCAACTCCCCAGTGGGACCTCAATTTGGTGCTGGGGGTTCTCCAGAGACCCCCGTTTGAATCCTTGGCTTCTATTCCTTTACGTCTCTTGACCTGGAAAATGGCATTTCTTTTGGCTATTGTCTCAGTTCACCGGGTAGCAGAGTTACAAGCTCTGTCTTGTAAACCTCCTTACTTGGTGTTCCACAAGGATAAGGCAGTGCTTCGCACTTCCAAGGAGTTTTTCCCCAAGGTTGTCTCCAAATTTCACATCAATCAGGAGATTGTGGTGCCCTCTTTCTGTCCTAACCCTTCCTCTGACAAGGAAAGAGATCTCCATTTGTTGGATGTTGTGCGTTGTCTTAAATTTTATGTTCATCGCACTGAGTCTATCAGGAAGTCTGACGCCCTGTTCGTTATTCCTGAGGGGCCTAGGGCAGGGAGACCGGCATCCAAGGTGACTATTGCATCTTGGATAAAATCTACCATTCGTGAAGCCTACAAACTGCGGAATAAGCACGTTCCCTTCAGGGTTACTGTTCATTCCACCAGATCAATTGGGGCCTCTTGGGCCTATAAGAATCAGGCGTCTGCTGATCAACTGTGCCGGGCGGCCACTTGGTCCTCTGTTCACACATTCTCGAAGCACTATCGTGTTGATGTACTGGCCTCGGCTGATGCCAGCTTTGGGAGGAAGGTCCTGGAAGGCAGTCTTGCCTGTTTAGGATCTTCTACTCTGTGGTTCTTAGTGCTTCTTTGCTGTTGAGCCCTGTTGGCTCTAGTTCAGTGTGCTGTGTTAGTTCGGGGGTTCGTTTTTACCCCTGGTTGGTGTCCGTTGACACTTCTGTTATTGGGCTCTATGATTAATTGGTTCACAGCAGTTCTGGTGACTTTGGGCCTTGCGCTTGGTCCTTGTCTTACTTCCCGCCTCTGGGAAAGCTCAATGTTTGTACATCCCATTGTACCAGTGACCTGTATTGGACGACAGTGAAAATAGGATTTTAGTCTTACCTGTTAAATCCTTTTCACTTAGTCCATACAGGTCACTGGTCTCCCACCCTGTCAAGGGACCATGCTTGGGTCTCCTGTGGCATTCAGTGGGAGACCTTCGGGGCATTCTAACAGGAGTCTTCCTTTTCCTTCTTACTCTGGTCAGGTTAGTGTCTCAAATCAATCTAGCTTGTTCTGGCTGAGGGCAGCTTAAGAGGGAGGGGAGGCTCCACCCCCTGCATACATTTGAATGAATGTTCCTGCCTACTTAAAGGGGCGGATCACCTCCCATTGTACCAGTGACCTGTATGGACTAAGTGAAAAGGATTTAACAGGTAAGACTAAAATCCTATTGTTTGAGTTCCTGGTGCTGGGGGTGGGGGGGGGGGCTTGGTTTATCATTTGGTTCTTTGGATCAGGTGGCCCTTTGCTGTCTCACTTTTGGTTTTGATTTTTGCTGCCCATTAAAACTGAGCATATTTTGAATAAAGTGTAGTAGGGATGGAGTCTCCACCTTGTTCCCTGCACTCCTGGCTGGAGGAGACTTTACCCCATGGTTCCTGTGTTACGCATTGACTAAGAGAGGAGGATTTCTCAGTAGGTACACAAAAATCCATGTGTATATATAATGTATGAACAAGACTGTACATGTCTGTTTGTGTGAATGGGATTGTATGTGTGTTTGTGCGAGCAATGATTTGGATTGGGGATGTATTTCATTCAAACAGTCTGGGGCTGATACAGAATCCTCCCATAATGCTGCCACATACGTGTTTGGCAAGGAAGCAGGATCACATAGATAAATATTTTTTTTCAGGATATAATAAGCAATACTGTTTGCATAACTACTCTGAACAATAAAACTGGGAAACATTGTTAAGCAAACATGGTAAAAAATAGGCCCGGTCCTTAAAGGGTTAACTAAAAATGTTTGACATATAAGGATTTAAGAATGTAAACAGTGTTGAAGGTACTTTTTATTTATTTATTTATTTTTTTAATTGGAAGAAATTGTCTCCTGTTATTTCTAAAATCCTCATATCTTTATTGTTTCAGTGGTTGGCGCCTGTCCAGACAGTACCTTGGCAACCAGTGATGTCACTGCTGAGAGCACTATGGCGACCGACGATGTTACAGTAGAAAGTGCCATGGTAACAACAGATGTGTCTGAAGAAAGCGAGAGGGGGAATTCTGCCTCTGATGCTGATGGTAAACTGTGTTTGAGAATGAAACTTATCACACCTGTAAATGAAGAGAGCGATGGAACGTCACAGTTTAATTTGGAAAGTAAGAATAGAAACCTATGAAATATTCAACTTTTTTTTTTATATATAGTTCACCAAGACAATAGTTTTTTCCCCCCAGGCTCTCTCCATAAATCATTTATATTGTGACTTTAGTGTATACAGCACAAAAAGGGAACTATATCCTAGTACTGAGTGGCTCTTAATGTGTTTAGCAGTAGGGTTTTTGTACTTCAAACAGGAATTCAGTTATATTTATTCTTTTTTGCTCTTTATCTTTGTTGTAGTCGACTTCTATTGGTTCAGTTTGCAGTCTGACAAATTTAAGTGATCCTATTCTTATTATGCCGGGTGACTCCAATGTGTGGGCTGTAGACCCCCCCAGACAGAATGGCAATTAACTTTTGGACACCCTAGGACATGGGTTTCTCTCAGTTTGTACTTATGCCTGCACGAAACCATGGTCATATATTTGACCTTTCATGTGCTCAGTATGTCAGTGTGTATCTGTGGGTGAAGTTTATCTCTTCTCCTATTAACTGTAGGCTGATCTGGGCAACAGTTGGTGGTACCCTTGCCTTCCTCAAGTGGAGTGACAGCCCTGCTTCTTCTTTGGTTTGGCAGGCTGATGGAGCAGGATAAATTCAGTGCATCCTAAACTTCCTCTTTCCCTGTTAGTGAGACTGTGTTGATGGCTTGGTTGAGCACTATAATGGATTTCTTTGCTCAGAGATTGACAAGGTTTCTTCCCTGCAGGTTGTTCCTGCTGGATTGGTCAAGTGATCCTTAGTATACTGGAGAGCTTTGGACACTGAGGCAGGAGCTCCACAGTAAATAGTTCTGCTGGTGCAGACCTCTGGTCCGGGTGTTGAGGATTTGCCAGCTGGGCTATAAGGTAGTAACATTCTGGGCAAAAATGCATCTTTTTTGCTTACCGAATTGACTTTTCAAGGGATCGTCATGCAGGGCTGTTCAGGATGGTGGACAGGCTGGTTCATCCTAGTTTTACCATCATCATGGTAGTGTTCTCTGAGAGTGCTGTGATGATTTTCATGTATTCTTTCATAAGATCTGCAGCATTAGAGCCCAGTTTTGACTCCAAGGCGATCTTGTCCTTGATCACTTCAATCAATTTTGGTCATCGGCCTTCAAGAATTCACTGCTGGTTTGAATTAGACAACATGTGCCCTGAATCCTTGTCTTTCATGGCTCCTTAAATAGTCTTCAGGGATAGTTGGTCCATGGTTGGTTGTGCTAGTCAACAGTTCGCTGGTTTGGGGGGTGGTTCCAGGCTCTTTGAAAAGTGTCTTGGTTAGACCACTCTGGTCTGCTTAGTTGCGTTAAAGGGATAGTAATGTTTCACAAAAACAGCAGCTCCAATTAATCTTTATAGTATTTGAGCCATAGAGAGTGTTACTTCAATACCGTCAGAGTTGTAGTTCAAGAGTAATTGGATGATAAAGTTTCCCCCTCCCACCCCTTTTACCTAGTGTAAGCCACCTCCCCTCAGATGTGAATCTGGTCTTGAGACCAGACTGCTCACAGCAAGGGACAATCCTCTTACTGTGAGCATAAGGAAAACCCTGCCCCCCCTTGACAGGTTTGTCAGGCTTTCCCCTTATGCTAATTGGATATTGTCATCGGCCTTCAAGGTATATCTAACACTACGCATGCATATTTACTCAGTTATATAACACTGAATATTGCGCAACTGGAGACGGCACTACCTGCCTCTCATAAACACTACGTAACTGAAGATGGCACTACTCTCTGTTGTTTAGCTTGCTACATGACTGCAGAGCATTAACCCCCAACTAACTGTGAGGAGATCACCAAAAACCATCCCTTACACTCCACCCTTGGTCTCCTCACGTCGTATAGGTAAGTTGTGTACCTCTGCAGACGTAGAACAACAACGAGAAAGCAGGCACCAAATACATTTCCACATGATATACACAATAAGAGCTATGATAAACACATGCAACAGGGTCCGAAGGATGCCTGCAAACCAACCCCCCACACCTTTGAACCAGTTGGCAGGATTCAGAACCAATCCAGCCAGCCTGGCATTTCAGTGTGGTGCTCAGCTGCAAAACATTCCTTCAACTGTTCCACCTGTTGAATGTGAGCCTCAATTGCATTGTATACGTCATCAGTTTGATTAACATAATGACAACAGGATAGACCTACAATAGTACACATGCCCCCTTGACTAGCAGTAAGATAATCTAGTACAAAAGTCATTTGCGCTAACTGTCTATGGATCATTCTCACATCTTCTGCAATTAAGTGAAAAGCATCGTCCTAAAGTTCAATGATATCCTCGATTAACTGAACTAGATCTTGGATGTATATACAGTTCATAGTCCCACAGCATCCATAATGTTCAGTCCCACCAAAACAGAAAACCACAAGATTCATACACCAAATCAGTAGACACAGTGGCAAGCAAAGCCTAATGTTTTATTATATCAAGTGTTCCTTGTCCTTTATTTGTGATGCAGGTTTCCCACATGCATTGCCAGTCATGGTAGTAGGAATAACCTATGGAAAAAACATATATGGGTTTAGTTTCTTCGTCCGTATTTTCCCCTGTTCCTGTTGACAAAACTTTCACTTAGCTCACCATCTTCCACTTGCATTATGTCATTCCACGTACACACCTCCCTGATTGTGGGGTGGGATATGAAACACAAACAGGAAACACTCACAATGCCAAAATGACGCAACCGTAATCACCCTACTCTAGACGCAACCATAATCACCCTACTCTGTCCTCGGAGTAGTTTTTTCCTGGTCCTAACAACCACCCTAGGTGAGTAGTCTTTGTGTGTCATGACCCAACATTCGCTCCAAGTGAGTAACATCCTGAACAAGACCCCCCCCAGAGCGTGTGTGGGAGTCATCTTGCGCATTTGTTCTTTCAGCAAGCCGTTCATTCTTTCAATCATATCCGCTTCCTGCGGGTTAAAAGGGATATGGTACACCCAATGCACATCCCGTGTTGGAGCCCACTTCTTCATCAACATGTCAGTATTGTCAATTTGTATTTCCACAAGGGTTCCATAGAACTTGGTGATCATAGATACTAGTTTCAGCTTTTGATCTTCCTGTGGTCGAGGAAACTCATTTGCCAAACCTTTCTTCACCCCAATTCTCCCCCGCTCATCCACTATTCGCTGACATCCAGCCACACATGCCATCTCCCGCAATCTCTGAATGCCATCCCCCAACGTGTTCCATGGTGTGAGATCTATTAATTCAATTGGATGTTCATGTACCTGGGCTATAAAATCGCACATCAAATGCAACAGAGTGAAGGGCTTCTTTGTGTCCGTAGTTCGTCGCATTTGCAATCTGACTAAAGGATCTACACAAATGTTACCCAATCCTACCTCCTCTTCTTTGGTCAGAGTAACACATTCACCACCAGCATCCCAGGCACGCAAAACCCATGCCAACAGATTTTCATGCATTGTCTGTTTGTATATCTTGCCTAATTCTGCCAACTCTGTAGCTGAATATGTCCTTGTTTCCTCAGTATATTGTTCCTGCGCAGCAGCAGAAGTAGCTGGCACAGCTGCAGCAACCTCATCCCCTTCAGCCACTGGTGCCTGAGGGGTTTGCATGAGATTAGTCAAATCTTTCCGCTGCCGCTCAGTAACAATAGGTCACGCCCCATATTTTGGAGCATCTGTTTGACCGTCTGATTCACTTTCCTCATCAGACAGCCCATCCCATTGGTAAATTGCATCCCACTTCTCCTCTGCTACCAATGTTCGTACGTGGACAGTGCTTTGGGGAGACATCACCCTTCTTTTCCTTCTTTGCCTCCTTCTCGCCTTAGCCACAGCACTTATCACATACGAAGCATAGCTTTCCCCCATTTGTTCTAGTCTCTTTTGTTGCTCCCGTAATGTACTTTGCATCATAATACATTTATCCTGTAAAGCTTGATATTCCTCTTTAACAGTTTCATATTCCTTCTGTAAGTTGTGTAAGGCTTGCAACAAAATCCACCCAGTATGTGCAGCAACTGTTTGCTCAGCCGCAGAATATCTAGATAAATCCAACCTGAGAGCAGCTTTCCGCGGCTCAACCAGCTTGTGCCCATCAACATATTTATACAATTCTCGGGCAATTGGGAACCACGGTCCCATCTCTGCCCATGTTGACACTGGTACCCTCTCGCACCTACTCCCTTTACGGGTTAATTTCTTCAGTTTTCTAAACATTCCTTCACTACCACACCTTATCGTTAGTGAAATTCCAAGCCTGCCGACTACGCCAAGTGTTACATTAGAGGTCTGGAATTCCAGAAAAGATAAAGATAAATACACACAGTGGTATTGGTATTGAAAAAAAAACTATAACTACAGTTTATTAAAGATACATTACCTTTTGCATGAGGTATAGGTTAGCCAGTGTGGCTTATTAGGCTTTGCATGGTGTTCGGCCTCAGTATTTGCAGCACTGAGTGTGCAATAATTACAGCTTGTGGACCCCAGGTTGGTATTCTGCTGGTGAAGCCAAAAATGGGCCACTCTAATTTATATGGTAGGACTTTCTCAAGTTTTATATTGGGCTGGAATTCCCTGTCTATAAGAGAGTCTATTAAAGAACAAGGAAATACAAGTTCAGTAAAAATGGTTATAAAGGGAACACATTTAGAGAGAAGCCTGCTTCTTTAATTTAGAAACATAAAAAGGAGGAGAAGCCAAGAGAAAAACAAAAAAAAAATGGATTTGGTGTGGGGAATAACCCGAGCAGGAAGGGATCAGAGGTGTTGCCAGGGAGGAAATCTGTACTAGGCAACAGGAGGCTGTTACAATCAGATACAAAAACAATATAGGTTCAGGGTAGAAGACAAGCATGAAACAAGAGAAGAACAAGATAAGAGAGCATAGTAAAGAGTTGGATCATGGCAAAACTTGTACAAAACTAGAAGGTCTAGAGTGAAGTTTTATTCAAGGGGACCATGCACAGTGTAAATCTGGCAAAGTAAAGTTAGTTGCATGATATTTCACTGTCTCAACCATTTTATTAACCCTGTCTGTCCACTGGGGATAGTGTAGGGGAGATGGGGATTGCCAGTGTAAAGTAATTTATGTTTTGGCTACATTCAAACACATATGAAGGGCCCTTGTCTGGGGCTCAGGAAGTTGTATAGGTAGATGTGGGCCTGAATGAAAGAGACAGAGACGGGGATCTCTAGCAGTCAACTTTTGAGTAGAGAACTGAGGTGGGTTAGCACTTGCTTCCAGTAAGGTATAATTTACATACCATTCCACCAAGGGAAGATATAAATGAAGGGTCCAATAAAAAGGTAGAGGCCTTGTGGGTTGAAATACACACTGGGAGCACACATAATAAAAAGATATTGGTGGAGCAATATGACTTACGGCACATCAAAGGGAAATATATTTCTAAGTATGATAAATGATAATTTTATGTCTCAACTAGTAGAGGAGCCAACTAGAAAAGAGGCCTTGCTTGACCTAGTGCTCTCAAACGATTCTGACATGATAAACAATGTGCAAGTAAGGGAACATTTGGGCAGCAGTGACCACAATATTGTATCCTTTGAAGTTTGTTATGAGAAACCCAATAGCAAGGGTTTAACCAAAACATTAAATTTCAAAAAGGCTAATTTTACAAAGTTAAAAGAAGCATTAAAGGATATCCAGTGGGATCTAACTTTCAACGATAAAAATGCACAAGAATCATGGAATGCATTTAAAATGCTCTTGGGCAAATATACACATCAATATATACCATTGGAGAATAAGCACAAGAGAAGTAAATCGAAACCAATGTGGCTTAATAATGTGGTTAGCAGGGGAATGAGAAATAAAAAGCAGGCTTTTAAAGTGTTTAACTCAAACTGTCAGATGTATCATTTTAAAAATATAAAGAATGTAATAAAATCTGCAAACAAGCAATTAAGGTAGCTAAAATAGGAAATGAGAGAAACATTGCAAATGAGAGCAAGAAAAACCCTAAACAATTCCACAAGTATATTAATAACAAAAGTTAGTTGATATTGGTCCTCTTAGGACTGAGACAGGTGAATTGATTAGGGAGGATAAAGCTATGGCTGACACCCTAAATACTTTCTTTGCTTCAGTATATCCAAAGGAAGCAGCAATGACAAGCTTTGGGCAAACAGACAAAACGACAGAATTTCCTCCAACATCTACATGGCTTACTGAGGACAAGGTCCAAAAGAGACTGGAAAGGGTTATAGTGAATAAAGTGCCTGGACTGGACGGTATACAACCAAGGGTACTTAAGGAACTTAGTTCAGTAATGGCAAAGCCATTATACGTAATATTTATTGATTCCCTTTCATCATGCATAGTGCCCTGTGATTGGAGGAATGCTGATGTAGTTCCATTGTTTAAAAGGGGAGCAAGATCCATACCAGGAAATTAAAGACCTGTGGGCTTGACTTCCATAGTGGGTAAGATACTAGAAGGGTTATTAATTGACAGTATTCAGAACTATGTGAAGACAAACAATATCATTAGTAGGAATCAGCATGGTTTCATGAAGAACAGATCATGTCAGACTAATTTACTTGCATTTTAAGAAAGAGTGAGTAGTAATTTGGACAGGGGAATTGCTGTTGATGTAGTATACTTGGACTTTGCAAAGGCGTTTGATACAGTGCCTCACAACAGGTTACTGCATAAATTAAAAGGCTTCGGTTTGGGCGGTGTTATCTGTACATGGATTGAGAACTGGTTAAATGATAGATGGCAGAGAGTTGTTGTAAATGGAACTTTTTCAAATTTGTCTAAGGTTATAGATGGGGTGCCACAGGGTTCAGTCCTGGGACCAATGCTTTTTAATTTGTTTATTAATGATCTAGAAGTGGGAATTGAAAGTAGCATCTCAATATTTGCTGATGACACTAAGCTATGTAAGGAAATACATACAGAGCTGGATGTTTTTTCCCTACTGAAGGATTTAGACAAACTAAGTGAATGAGCAGAAAAGTGGCAGATGTAATTTAATGTAGATAAATGTAAGGTTATGCATTTGGGCTGTAGAAACAAACTTGCTACATATACTCTAAATGGGAAAGAACTTGGGAAATCCTCATTAGAGAGAGATTTAGGAGTACTAATAGACGATAGACTTCACAGCAGTGTGCAGAGTCACTCAGCTGCTGCAAGAGCAAATAGAGTACTAGCCTGCATAAAAAGAGGTGTAGAAGCAAGGGATGCTAATATTCTCCTACCTCTGTATAAATCCTTGGTTAGGCCTCATCTAGAATATGGAGTACAATTTTGGGCACATGTTCTAAAAAAGTGACATTACTGAACTGGAAAAGGTGCAGAGACGTGCAACAAAACTGATAAAGGGATTGGAGGATCTGAGTTATAAAGGGAGACTAGCCAAACTGGGTTTGTTCACATTAGAGAAGAGACTTCTAAGGGGTGATATGATTGCCATTTACAAATACATTCAAGGTCAATACAAAGAACTATCCAATGAATTATTTATGCAAAGAGCTGAGCTAAGAACAAGAGGTCATCCATTATGACTAGTGGAAAGGTGCTTTTTACTAAAACAAAGGCAAGGATTCTTTACAATAAGGGCTGTAAGGCTATGGAATTCTTTGCCTTCTTTGAAAAAACCCACAAACCTTATTTCAGTGTTTCATTACTTTTTCATTTTCTACTTTTTCAGAACCTGATTTAGCAGAGAAGACCAATGGTACAGCTGCTGTTGCTGGGAATGTGTCCAGGTAAGATACTTTTTGCTACATACATTAGTTTGACACACAACCAGGGCTTTTGTAACCTACCTAAATGTTAGAAGTATAGGAACAGACTCTTAATACTTGACATTTTAATAATCCATTTTGGAAGGGTACCACATAGATTTTGGTTCCTTCCTCCTTATTTCTTCATGTCCAGAGTTCCTTGCAATCTTGTGCAAAGCCACGTATTTTTGGACAATGACTTCCCTGCTAGATATGCAGGTGGTATTACCAGTTCCTTTTCAGAAAAGGTTCATGGGATTTTAGTCCAGTCTTTTCAGAATCTCAGAGAAATACGACAAATGTCATAATATTCTTTACTTTAAGTACCTCAATAGTTTTGTGCTCACTCCACTGTTCTAGATGGATTCCTTGTGCTCCATCATTGCAGCCTTGTGTCCAGTGGAGTTCCCTAGACATAAGATGCCTGTCTGCACATTTCTGTCCTTGCAGACCATCAGTGTTTCCTGAGGTTTGATTTCTAAGATTGTCCTTTTTAAGTTCGCTGCTTTTCCCTTTGGGTTGGTGCCTGCTCTGCGGATATTTTAAAAGGTTATGTTGGCCCTAGCGGCTCACCTCTCAAGGGATCTCTTTGTCTCCCTATCTGGAAAACTTTTTTATTCAAAGGAGCTTTTATGCACTCAGATTCAGTTTTGTGTATTCATTCTGGAGTAACATGTTTGGGTTCTCATTCTCAGGAAATCTTTTCTGGATCTGCCCCAGATCCTTTACTTTCTTGGCATGAGATTTAGTATGATTCAGGGAAAGGTTTTCTACCGAACAACAAGATTCTGCCATTGACCCTCCAGGTGACTCATGTGGTATCCCAGCTATCTGCATTGGTACGGGAGTACATAAAGGTACTAAACTAGTCTCTGCTCTGCAGTCTGTCTCGTTTGCTCAGTTTCACACATGGGAACTGCAGTTGGAAGTTCTCAGGAATTGGTCCAGACAACAGTTCCACCTTTCCCTTGTAAAGTCCGTCTGACAGGATGAAGGCAGACCTTTGCTGGTGGCTTCGCAGGCCTCATCTGACCTTGGAACTTCCACTGGTTACCCCGAATTGGATCATAGTCACAATGGACGCCAGCCTGATAGGCTGGGATACCACTCTGGATCATCAGATGATGCACGGTGTTTCGGGCAATTCACCTTGATGTGCAGTATTGGTCTCAGCCCTTTCAGGAACCACTTGTGCGCATGCAATCGGACAAATCAACAGTGGCCACTTACATCAGTTGACAGGGAAGGACCAGTTGTGTGGCCGCATGGTCAATGTCCAGCTAATTCTCACGTGGGTGAAGTCTCACGTGCCACCATTCACATTCCACAGGTAGATTGCATCGTGGAAGACTTTCTCAGTATCCTTTGTCTGGATCCTTTCAATTGGGAGTTCAGTCAGAGAGTATTTGACTCCATAGTTCACCTGTGGGATTTCCCTACAGTGGACCTAATAGTCTTTAAACTGAACCGCAAGATTCCTCAATTCTGTCCCAAGTCCTGGGATTCTCTAGCTCTCATGGCATATGAGATGGTCATTCCATGATGCTTTTCCTCTGTCATGTGTGTTCCCTCTGGTTCTTCTGCTCGCCAGGGTGCTGTGGAAAATTGAGATGGTGCAGGTTCCTATCATTCTGACTGCCTTGTTCTGGCCCATTCGGACCTAGATATCAGATCTTCTCAGTCTATCTGGTGGAGCCCTTTCTGTCCGCTTCACATCTGGACATTTTGTCTTAGACTCTGCTATGCCATCCACACATGGATAATTTGGCTTTGATGGCTTGTCTTTTGAGGCCAACATCTTGAGAAAGAAATCTTTCTAACTTTGTCATTGCTACCATGCTACAGATTTGAAAGACTGTGTTTTTTTTCTAAAGCATATCAGAGGATATGGTCTCTGTTCTGTTAGTGGTGTGAGAATCAGGATTTGCGACCACAACCTTTGCAACTTCCAGTTGTCTTGGCTTTTCTTCAGGATGGTCTTCAGAAAGGGTTTTATCTTAGTTGTAAGAAAGGAAAAAAAAAAAAAAAAAAAGCTTACAGCGCTAACTCCCCTTGGTGTATAACTATATGTGTATTTCTGTATAATACTTTTTATTTATTTATTTTCCATGAAGTGCCATTAATAAGATTGGGGTCACTGAAGTGTGCAGCAAGAATTTAGAGGGTTCTCCAGTCAGGCCAAAGTGCAAACAAATAACAAACAGAAAAAACCCTACGCTCCTCCACTCTAAATGTGAATAATGTTCCCTGTGTTAGGCATATATTAGAATACTGTGAATAAATATGAGGCATTAGTGCCTACATTTTTGGCCCAAAAATTAGGTTTAAGCTTACCAACCGCACCAAGATTCCTCATGTGTGGCAAGTCCTACTCTAAACATTTGAAGTCCCTATCTAAAAATAAATAAAATTAAGACCCCTGAAGAGATGTTATAGTAACGTGTAGGGCAGGGGGACCCTTTTACTTTCTTTTTGTATGTGTGAAGGTCCCCATGTATGCAATTAAAAACAAATGACAAACAATGTTTGCACTTTGGGCTTTGGCCTGATGTTTGGGGGACTGGAGAACCCTCTAACTTCTTACTGCATACTTCAGTGACCCCAATCTTATTAATGTGTAGATTTTCCCCACACAGACACAATTTGTTTTTGTCAGATGTTTGTGTATAGCTAATGCTGTTAATGTATTGAGATTAGTGTCTGTGCAGAAAGGCTATTAAATTAGATCATGCACACTTTCAGACAATACAACATCATTACATTTTAGACACCTAGCATCTATATTGCTATAATGCTAAATTTTAAGCCTCTGGGGGGAAAACATAGTTTTCTGTCTTGTCGCTCATTCAATTTTACTACATGACAGAAGGCTTCGTATTTGATTTAAACCTTCGTTACTCTCTCACAGCAGCAATACCCACAGACCTATCAGAAAAAAAAGAAAACATTCCTTAAAACAGGATTGCTCCCAAACCCTTCCCTCTCCTGCTCTCACACAGTTCAGTTCAGAGTTTTGTGCTCTCTAACTTATGGCATTTTTTCATTACCTGTTATGTCTTATTATTGATATTTTATTCTGTGGTTACATCATTTTCATGCTACCTATACAAATGGACTGCTAAACGTGTTGGACTACTAGCATGGTTGCTGGGTTCGTTGCGGGTCAGGGTGCTTGGGGGTGGTTCCCCTTGGGATCGGTTGGTTCTGCATCCCCGGGCACCTTGTAGTGACCTGCCTCAATTCTGCAACTTGCGAGTCGGTTGCTTCACGCTACGTGGCTGCGAAGGCGGGGAGGATATCTCCCGGGCCTTCTGGCTTGGAGGCGCAGCGTCGCAGACTAGCGTGGTCTGTAGGCCGCGTGGTTCAATTTTCATATCTGGTGTGGGGGAGAGCATCATATGCATTTGACCACTGGATTGCCAGATAGTTTTACAAGTATCTTCTGGTACTTACAAAGGTCATATCTCTGTCAAGCTGAGTAATAAGGTAAGAAGTATGTAGAAGAATGACTGTTCTGAGGTGTTACGAATGCCAGAGTATAAGCAGTATAAGTAGTCCTGGCACTTTGTTTGAATGAATGGGAAATACCAGCCAGGCCTGAGAAACTGCGTGCTTGTCTGGTGTAGAGGCCCACTCACTGATTTGAGTACACATCTGGAAGTTAAAACATGCTAGGGAATACTAGAGCATTTTCTTGCATGTCTGCCTCTTCTCATTTGATGACTTTCCTTATAGAGGCTGATATACTTAGAAGCACTGGACTTATTATGGAGCAAACCAATTGCACCATTGGTGACAAATAAATTTTTTTTTTTTTTTTTTTTTTTTTTTTTTTTTAAATGGAGCTTTTAACCTCAATGCATTTCAGATCTATTTAGCATTTAAGGGGTTGTAGTATCAATTTAAATCCGGTGTGAATTTTTTTAATTCATTTGTTCCCTGTGCTGCGGTTGCTTTGCTCCAGAATTGCTCCAGTTCTTAAAGGAACAGTACATTTCTGTTGTGAAAAAAATATTTTTTAGGGCTCTTCCTGTTGTGTAAAACAAGGGTACACTCACTGCAGAGAGAGGCATATTTTCAGTTATTACAGTTTAAACTCTTCTTTTATTTACATTAACGGTGCCCTCAGCTGGCTACATTCAATTAGTTATTCTGTTGCATCCTGTAGGGCAGGAGACTCTAACAAACATTTCCATAGCGTGTAATACAAACTGCAGAGTCATCAGTTTCAGGAAGTTAAAGGGACAGTAATGTCCCATAAAAATGCTTAAAGATATAGGCATTCAAAGTTCTCCCCTCCCTCCCCTTCTCCTGATGTCAGCTGTAAAGCTGATAGCAGGAGATTCAAGTTGGCCAACTCGAGGAAGCTCTTCAGCAGAGCCGAAGTTGCGTTATTTAAAAAGAATTACTTATGGTTTGCAAGCACACTTTGTAGACCTTTCCAATGAAGTAATTATTTTCCAATAACGAGATTTCAGCTCTTCTGCAGAGCTGCCGGCTGGTCCCCAGACTGGGATCTCCTGCTGTCAGCGCAGCTCTGACGTCAGGAGAAGGGGAAGGAGGGGGGGGACTTTGAATGCCTATGTCTCTCAAACCATAGTGGTTTGAGAGATGGGATTTGTGGCATATAGCTTATTTTTTGAACCTCTACAAAACTGTAAGCATTTTTTATGGGACATTACTGGCCTTTAACGCTGTGAATCACTTCCTGAAAGTTTAAACTGTTAAAACATTTGAATAAATCGAATGACAGGAGTGGGAGTACCCTTGTTTTTACTCTGCAGGAAAATATAATGTATATGTTATAAATAATAATAAAAAAAGTTTACTGCTCCTTTAAATTGGCATCATATAATACGTTTTCCCTAGCAATACTAAGCTAAGTAATAAAGAGTATACCAAATGTCATATAATTTATGCTGTGAGCTGTGACCCTGAAAGTACTTTTAATTTGGATCCACAGCAATGAGGACCCCCCCTCAGTGTTTGCTCGTGTGTGCCAAGTCCAACTCGAAGAGGAGGACAAAGGTCAACATCTGACCACTGCTCTTGTCAGGTAATGTTTTTCCCATACTGTAGAAGCCGCAAATGTGTACCTTTTTCTTTCATAGGCCATTAAATTAACGATCTTCTCATCATCCATATTGCCAAGCTATTTTTCTGTTTTCCATCCCATATTAGGGTTGACAACATCTGGCTTTCCTGTTATTGGTCCGCGGTTCCCAATATCTTGGTCCTACTGCTTGTTTTGCATCTTTGGCTTCTCATTAACCCCTTTAGGGCTTTGGATGATTCAGGACCATCACTACTGTCTGTGCATTAAGGACTAGTGACTGTCCTGACACATCATGAATTTTTTGATCAAAGCGTTCCTGCGGGCACACTGTGATCACCCCTGGGAGTCTATTACTGACCGCTCCAAGAACGGAGCAGTCAGTGTCAGCCTTTCCCACAGCTATCCGGCACATGTACCGGCTCTCTAAACAAAGGCCTTGGTCCTCAGGTGTAAAAAAAAAAAAAAAAAAAAAAAAAAAAAAAAAAAAAAAACCTGGTCCATAAGGGGTTTAACCCCCTTAAGTACTGCACAGTCCAGGGATGGAGAACTGTAGAGGACCACAACACTTTTTTTTTGATGCGTTCTGGGAAGGCAGTGAGGCGTGCAGCCATGCTGCCATCCGAGAATCCCACTACGTGTCAGGACCATCAACAGTCCTTTGTGTCCAGACCAGTGTGGCTGTCCTGGCATGTCACCAGTTGTTAAGGGTTAAAGGAGAAGTATTGTTTCAATATGAAACTTGTATATTGATGGACTTTTCCTCTGTGTAATACAAGGGTACTCCCAGTGCTGGTCATGGTTTCATTCAAAAGGTTTTACAATCCCTACCTTTTTCTGTTCTGTTCATGAGGTTGTGCTATTGCTATCCCTTTTGCAGAATTTTATTCTAAGACTGTACCTAGGATTCCATATCTGTAGAGCATATCATTAGAGCACTATTGCAATAACTTCAAGATGTACATGCCCTGACTCAGCTGATACTTTTTAAAAAAATCCTTAAAAAGAAGCTTTCATCAATAACTTTATATTTTATAAATATATTACATAATATTGTAACGTATGTTTTCATTTTTGATTCATTTATGTAGTGTCTATTCAAGTCAAGCAACCTCACTAAAGACTGCAGTATATAGTCCTGTATTATATCCTTCACAGTGTTCTCCCCTTCCCTATCAATTAGATTAGATTTTCTGCAGTCAGAGGCATATCCTGCTCCTCTGTAGGGTTGATACGTGTCTTGTTTTGACATGGACAGTCAGGCTTTGTACTCCCTTGTGTGGATTTATTAACACTGTCTGGGTTTCACAGGTTCTAAAAGAAGGAGTTCATTTTAAAGCTTCTGTGCTCCTGCTGGTTAGCGCACTCATTCTTATTGACCGTTTGTGCAGTTGCCTACTGAGTTAAATGGTGCTTTTAACCTTTTAAATGCTGATTGGGTTCCCAATGCATTATTTAACCTCTTAACCCATTAAGGACCAGCGGTCCAGGGAAGCTACCTTACCTTAAAGACAGATTTTATCCTGTCCAACACACCAGTACACGTGACCTGAGTTGGGGTCTGAGAGAGACCACTCCAGTCTTGGAGCTGTCAATTATAGACGTGGTCTTTACTTACAGTGCTCCCGCAGGAACGCTGTAAGTAAACTTTACCTGACTTGCTATGACTGTCACCGGTCCTTAAGGGTATATGGACTTTGACAGTCATAGCACGTCATCTGGTCCTTAAGAGGTTAAGGACCAGAGGTCCTAGGAGGGGTGTAGTTAAGGGCTGCATAGAGGACTTCGGCAGGCTGACACACACGACTGATGATGTGTACTGGCGTACTAAATTGGAGTCTAAGAGAGACCACTCTGATCTTGGAGCGGTCAATTTCAGACCCTGATAGTGCTTACAGCTTTCCTACAGTAGCTCTGTAAGCACAGAATATGTGATGGTCCTGATACATCATTAGTACTTAAGAGGTTAAAACAGGCCAGTAGGAAATAAATTTAAGCTTTCTATGAGAAAGAGTTGCAAATGCCACATGCCTTTCAATATGTGGCATGTTGGTCTGATTTTAGCACAAATTGCCGTGCCTGTGTTCGGTTTTGGCAGTGAGACCACTCCTGCTCACATGGAGGAATGCCCTGTTAACAGTGGAGGTTGGAATGAGGCACTACTGTGGGAGAGTTGAACAGAAGGAGATTGACAGTCTGTAGGACAGGACTGACCCACAGCCTGTCCTGAAATGACTTCACTGACTTAACTTTAAAAGCAAATATCTCTGATAATACCGCATTAAGGTAACATTAATACAGGTGAGAGTTCCCCTTTAAATGAAGTCTTGCAGCAAATGCTTCACTTACTGAACTGTTCTCTGTTTAAAGGGATAGTAATAGTTAAAATGTACAAAAAAAAAAATGTGTTGTAGGGTTTATCCCCCTGAGTAAAACAAGAGTACTCCCACTGCTAAAAGGTGTTTTATTCATATGTTGTTACAGCTCAAAGTTGAATTTTTTAGGTGCAATATCACAGTGACCTGAAATTGTACAGTGGTGCTGTTGCTACACCATCCTATGGACAGCTCTGGTCTGTAGACCATAAATCTCCATAGGATGGTGTAGCAACAGCGCCACTGTACAATTTCAGGCCACTGTGATATTGCACCTAAAAAATTCAACTTTGAGCTGTAATAACATATGAATAAAACACCTTTCAGCAGTTGGAAGTACTGTTGTTTTACTCAGGGGGATAAACCCTACAACATACAGTCTCCAGTATTTAAAATGCACAGATTCTGTGAGTATGTCCCTGTCTAGCAGCCACATCGTTTGTGGTAAAATTGCTAGCGCTAAACTCTGCCCTTCATTTATATAAGCCAAACATCCATACAATAGGATAGAATGCAATTATAGCAGCAGTCAAAAGGCCGACAGGCATGATAATAGGATCTGAAATTATACAAACATTATAAGGATGTACGTGTACACAGCTGGGCCATCAATTAAGACATCAGAAGGACAGTGGCAAGTGAGTAAAGTAAAAAAAGAAAAGAGGAAGAGGAGGGAGAAGTAGATTCAACAGAAAGAGGGTGTAGAAGAAGACAGAACAAAAGAAACAAAGTGAGCAGGAAAAAGGGGGGAAGGGACAGGTGGGGGTGAGGTGTGCTGAAGGGGTGTGCAAACCCATAAAAATATTCAGAGGTTGTCAATATAATAAAACAGGCAAATCATATTGAAATATTGTGGGATATGCACCAAGGAGACCATATGTCGGAAAAAGTTGTCTGGACCCCAGATAATAAAGAAGTAAGACTTTAAAGGGTCAAGACTCCAAAGAAGGAGGCATGTTAGATTTCCACAACATCGTAACACACATATGAGCCACAGTAAGAAGCAGTGATAGAAGAAGTCTAACAGACTTAGACTGTGAGATATTGGAAAGGCCGATAGAAAACAAGAAGGTATGTGGGGAAAGAGGAATAGAAAGACGTAGAGAGTAGGACATTTCCCCATGAACTGCCTTCCAAAATGGTAGCAACTGTGGGCATGACCACCAAATATGGCCCGGGGAGCCCCCCACAGAACCGCACCGCCAATATGTTGACTGTACTCCTGGGTAAAACCTGTGAACAATCAAGGGGTCTCTATACCACCGCGTCAAGATCTTATAGTTCGTTTCGGCTGCACAAACATTTCTAGAAGAAAAGACAGCCCGACGGGTAGATACGTCCCAATCACCCCGAGAGATTGTCAGCGTATTCCCACTGGATACGCTGAGAGTCCCAATCACACTGCCGAGCAGTAAACAGTTTATGCAATTTCGCTACTGGTTTGAGGGAAGCATGGTGAGGGGACAGAGGAGAGCAACATAAGGATTCAAAAGGTGTAAGAGCGCGGAACAAGCAAGATTTCTTGGGATGTGTAGGCAGATAGTTATGAAGTTTAACACAAGCCCCACTTATCCTGCAAAGCAAAGAAAGGAGCAAGCTGACCGGCCTCCGAAAAATCATAGACCTTAAGGTCCAAACAGTCAGACCAACGTGATTGGGGAGAGCCATGACACCCCGGGGGAAATGCATCGTCGTTCAGTAAGGACGTCAGGGGGGAGGGGGGAACTAGATAACGAACAGATCTCAGTGTTCCATACACGAAACAATAGTGAAAGTATGGGGTGCGAAAGGATGCACCAAGGACGATACACTGGACAACACCAGGGAACAGACGTGAGGGAGACAGGATGTCCTGAAGATTGTTGCATAGCCACCCACACCTTCTCTGCGGGTGAGTGGAACCAGTGTAGTATGGCGCTAAGAACAGCCAACCTATAGTAAGTCCACAGATTCGGAGCACCCAATCCACCCAGACGACGGGGGAGAGATATATTAGAAAAGCGTAGACGTGCAGGTCTCCCACCCCAAATGTGAGTTAAAACAATGTTTTAAGACTTGACATAAGACCGGGGAAGAAAGATCAGAAGGGTCTGAAAGAGATAGAGGATCTTGGGCAAATACACAGATTTCAATAGGTTTACCCGACTAGACTATGATAGATAAGAGGACATGTCACGGCGAAGGTCCTCGGCAGTATATTTAGCAAGGGGCACGTAGTTAGCAGAGAAGAGAGCATACACCGAGGCGGTCAAATGTACCCCCAGGTAGGAAATTGATGATTTAGCCCATGAAAAAGCTTGGAGTGCCTGGACCTCCACGATAGGGACATTAAGATTAAGAACCTCAGATTTAGACATGTTGGCCTTAAAATTACTGACCAGACCAAACGAGGTAAGTTCGGAAATTACAGCAGGTAGGGAAGAGGATGGACTGGATAGAGCAAAGATAAGGTCATCAGCAAAAAGGGCTATCTTGTGATCTCTGTCACAGAAGGGGATCCCAGAAATTGAAGAGTTATTTCATACTTGACATGCTAGGGTTTCCTTGAGTAATATAAAGATAAGTGGAGATAGGGGCAGCCCTGTCTAGTACCAATATGGCTGCCCTTCATTTCTGTCTGTCTCATTATACTTCCGCTTCTCTCATCAGGAGACTTCTTTCAAAACCTTACTTGAATTTACCTCTGTTTAGCAAGATTTCATAATGGGTCCACTGCTCCTTTAAGAAAAAACCTTCACTGGCAGGCATCGGGCTGCACAGATCTTACAAGAGAAGCTCTGTGTGCCTGCCCGGTCAAGAACTTCTGTTACCTTAAGGCAACCAACTAATGTCACCATCGGTGCTGGCAGTGAATGGGACAGACAGCACAGAGGTACATTTCCTCTAAGATATCTGTGCTGTCTGTCCTCTGTTTCCTGCCGAAGAAGTGTTTTTTCTGCAATAACACTGACTTATTCAGCTTAAGGGCAGTATGACTTGGCATATTGCTAATTTGGTAATATATTGGGGGGGCAATGTTATTAGCATGATAGTTCTGCTTTAAGAGCCAGGCATATCCGCTCCTGGATTCTCTTTTGAAGGCAAATTTTGCAGCTTCTTAGACTGCTTTATGTCCCACCTTCACAGTTGCTTGGGTATTTAGGGCCATTGGTGGTTTGGGGGAGAATCCGCTATTAGAGGCTTTTCGTGCAGACACGCCCAAAGAGGTTGCTGTTGTGGTGGTTTCTAAGATCCGTGTGGCTAATGCATATCTTTCTGAAATGGCCTTTGATGCTGCTAGATTTACTAGGAAAGCATCAGCATTTTCTGTTGCCACGTGCCATACTCTCTGGCTGAAGATCTGGTCAGCTGACCAGTCTTCCAAGAAGTCCTCAGTGTCCATAAATAGTTGTTTGGCCCAGAATTGGAAAAGGTTATTAGCTATGTCAGTGGAGGTAAGTGTGTTTCCTTATTGCTTCAGGTTACTCCCAAAAGTTCGTTTTTTCCATGGAAGACCCTTAATTTTTGTTAACCCTGCCAGCATGATTAAATGCTCAAGATATCTACTCCTACAGCAGCCCATGGGTACCCTACTCCAAAACCCAAACAAGCCTGGACAAGCAAGAAGCCTGTCCAGAAGCCCTCAGCTGTCAATTCTGCCTCTGCATGATTCGCAAGGGGTTTGATCTGCCTTGGACAACAGGAGGTTGTCTGAGTCAGTTTCACAGTACGTAGTCTCTCTGTGGCAGACCATTGGGTTTAGCGAGTGATCTTGGAAGGGTATTGCATGAATTCAAGTCCCGTCCTCCCTGTTGTTTTTTCATGTCCAGCATTGCAAGTGTGCAGTTTATTCCCTGTTCGATATGCAGGTCTTCGTGCCTGTTCCTTTTCTGCAAAGGTTCATGGGATTCTTTTGATAGTTTTCAAAAAATAAGACTGATTCAGTCCTATTCTGGACTTGAAGCATCACTACCATTTTGTTTTTACTCCCCAGTTTAAGATGTCCATGTGTTCTGTCATTACAAATGTGTGTCCAGAGGAGTTTTTAGCATCCCTAAACATAAAGGATGCGTATTCACATATTTTCATTCATGTATTATTATTATTATTCTTTATTTATATAGCCCCAACTAATTCCGCAGCGCTGTACAATATCATAAACACCTCCCTTCGTTTGCCTTTCAACACCATTATTTTCAATTCACTACCTTTCCTTTTGGGCTGGTGACTACGCCGAAGGTTTTTACAAAGGCCTTTGACAACCTTGGCGATTCACATCCGCTGTCTAGTGATTTTTCTTACTCCCTATCTGAAAGACCTGCACAATCACACACATGATTAGCCTCCGAAAGGGTGAGTGGGGGGACGGACAGGGGAGGAGGCAATGGTGCAAATGGGAAGGAGGCCGGCAGAGGATAAGGCTGAGAATGTGATAGAGGATGTGAAGAGAGGAGGAAGGGAGGAGAAGCCGCCTCCTTCAAGTGCTTTTATTATTATACAATAATAAAAAAAAAAAGTGAAAAAGGGTGTTATGTGTTTCCATGTAACTTGCTTTTCTATTTGTCTTATAAGAAGATTTATGAAAGTTGTTATATGGGCAAAAATAGCTTTCTCTCTTTTTCCACTTCATATATTTTTTTGAAGCGCATATATTTTTTGGATTGTATGTTCACTTTATGCACTTTGGATGGTGTATTTATAATATATTGCTACACTAAGCTATTTCATTCACATTAGATACCTTAGCTCTCTAATTTATTTTCCGACTCCTTGCAGAGACTTTGCTTTCCTGTCGACTCCTGTCAAAATCATGCCCCTCTATGTCTTGTAGAGGCAGTATATATAAGAATAGCATATGTCCTCCTTACTGCCTCTCCAGGTTGTGGTTGGCATAGGTGGAGAATTTTGTCAGGTGACAGTCTTCTCTTTTATGGATATAGATCTGTGTGTTTATGTATTTCTCTTATGCCCAATATGGAACACAGGTACCATGTGGTTGATTTCCTCCTGGAGGGCAGGACACATCACAAAAGACAGGGTCTTTGGGGTGGAGACTCTCTTCACCTACTCCAGCTTCCCCCCCCCCCCCACACACACACACTCACAGAATTACTGTGTCCTGCTCGAAGCTGGAAGGGATGGCCATCCTCTTAGGTTTTTTTATGTTCCTATTAGTTATGGGACTTTATAATCTCCCATTAGTCGGGTTACCATCACTGGGCTTCCCCGGAGTGGAGTGCCCTGTACACAGGTGCCTTGTGGACCTATTCTGCCCTTTGCAGGGAATCTTGGTACCAAGTTTTATCAAATGACAAGGTCTTTTGAGACTCTGTCCTTCCCCTATGGTGGTAACCTGAAAAAAAGAAAACTGGTTATTAACCCTTTGACTGCCATGGTTCACTTCAACCCAGTGATACCTGTGTTCCATATGAACTAAAGAGAAAGGGATTTAACCGGTAAGAACACTAAAATCCTGTTAGCCAAAGTAAATACAGTAAAATATTACAAAGTATCTGATCTGTCTCTCTTGTGCCTCCAAAGTAAATGTGTGGATGAATGACACAAGTAGCTTACCCAAAGTTAGAAGCTGAATGATCTGAATGATGGGATCTTTCACTGGGTCCAATCACTTACATCAATCCACTCATAGCTTTATAAATCCTAGTATTAAATCTTAATATGTGTTTATTTGTTTACCTTTATGGGAAAATGGTCAAAATGGCACGATTGTCAAACGCTGTCATTCACCATTACACTATTTGGCCCATGCACAGGGTCAGGTAAAATCATAGGGGATATGGGTGATTTACTGAGTTTATGGAGAGGGTAGGGGAGCACAGAGTGTGAACCTGTTAATTTAACCATTGCAGATGGCTCCCTGTATAACTATAAGGGAGCCTTAAAATGTTGGATGGAAACATTATAGGATTGCTAATCATGTCTCTTCCTGTGCTCTGATCGCAATGTGAGTTGAAGCATGTGAGGTGGGACTCCCTGTGCACAAGGAGATCCTGTTTATTTTCATAGAACAGGTGGTTTCCCTTCATCACTCACAATGTCTGAGTTTGCACATAACCCAGTGGTTGGGAGTACCATCAGGACATGGGGCACATGGAAGGATTACTAATGGGATAATCTCAGTAATTATGACATTCCTTGCTCCCATGGCTTCTTCTAATTTAATGCAGGGTGACATACCATCAGTTTCACAGAAATCTGTACGTTTTAGTTTTCATGAAGCATCCCATGGCCCTGGGGAAGGTGTTTTTTTCCCTCCATGCACTCTTCTGGCATTCAAAGATTAAGCTGATTTAATCTTGAACATTAAGCCCCTGGCAATCAGTGCAGTGTGTGCCATGCATTGATTCACAATGCTGTGCACGTCTCCAAGTCCTCAGAGTGTTTACTGGTCATTTCTTTATGATTGTTGTATGTTTGTGTACTTGGCAGGAGTAAACCAGTCCAGTTTTCAACATCAGACAAAGATGAGGAGTCTATGGTTGTTAATGAAACTTGTGAGCAGGACATGGATTCCCAGACCCTACCACAACAATCAGATCAAGATTCCTCCTGTGATCCTGAGGAGGAGGAGGCCATGGAGACAGAAGCTTCCCAAGAGAAAAATGAGTTTTGTGTTCAACAAGATGAGAGCTGTCGGAAGAAACCAAGTGACTCTTTCTCAGCTCAACATCTGGATGTGGAAGAACATGTATCACCTGGACACAGGAATAAAGAAGTACAAACGGTGAAAACCTTGGACCCTACAACCTCAGTGATATCCTCGTCTACCCAGACAGACTTGGAATGTGGTCCAAGGCTAGAGAAGAGTAGCAGTGCTAGTGGGCAAGGGAACCTGAAGCAGGATTCTAGGAAGCAAACTGAGAGGGATCTTGAGAAATCTGACGCTTCATCCAAGCAAGTTCACGGAGATGACACAGAGTCTGTCCACAGTCAGGTGAGGACATGCAAAATGGGAGGTATACATATGTCTAAAAGCGAAATTTGCTTTTTCTGTTGCATCCAGTCAGGGAGGAAGGACCATGGGATAAAGTTCCTCCCACTAAAAGGCAGTGCAGTTAAAGAAAAAGCTATTGTGATCCCTCCCAGTCTCTCCTTTACCCCTCCAACTGAATAGGAGTGTCTCTCCTAAAGCCATTTAGTCATATTTTTCACTTTTATTTTACTTTTTCTTCATATTGATACACTACATGTATTATATCAATATCACAGAGTACTCCATGATTTCATAGTGGGATTTTCCCTTATCTTAGGCCATTTATAGACAGTCCTTCACTATGACTTCTGAGATTCTTATCAAGATTCCTATGATAATGGGAGTTAGGGAACCCTGGAAAAGGCATGAATGCCTACCCCCACAGAGCATATGCAAATATAGATTTTAGGTATCAAAAACGGAACCTTTACACATGCTAGTTTGGAGTATAGGATATTTAAAATTGTATATAGCATCAGTCTTGTTATCAAGCTAACAAGTTGCATTTTCAGCGCAAGTCATCAGTATTGTAGGACTGGAATGACAATTTCACAAATTCCTATTGAGTTAAATGGGGGCTTTTAAGTCCTTGATTGTTTGATGAACATGGTCCTGCTTTACTTATGTTTGCTATGAACTGTTTGTTCTGTACCTAATTTTCAAAAGGAACCAACTTACCGACTTGCCCATTCTCTACTAAAGGGGTTGTAAGCTTAAAGGGATAGTAATACTTTATTATTACTATCCCCCATATTGTAGATATTTGCTAAATAATTTAATAGCCCTCAGGTTCATCTCTCAAACCTTTATGGTTTGAGATATAACCGAAGGCAAAGTTCCCCCCTTCCCTCCCTCATCCCTGAAGTCAGTATTGTACTGACTGCAGGGATATCCGGTCTGACTTTCATCAGACGTCTCTGCAGCAGAGCCGCGATCGCATTAGTGACAAAGAATTATTTCACTGTCGTCCAATACAGGTCACTGGTACTCTGGGAGGCGTAAGTCCCCTTTAATAGGCAGGAACAATTATGCAAATAATTGCAGGGGGCGGAGCCTCCCCTCTTACTTAAGCCACCTTCTGGCCAGAGCCACTTTAGATTGATTTGTTCCTGGAGTGCTTTGCACACCAGGTAGAGAACATCTATGCATCTTAGTGTTTTATTATTTTTATTCAAATATGGAATACCACCATTAGGAGGGTGACCATGGCTGTGAATTGCCCTCTTTAAAGTGGCTGGTGCAGCTTCCAGGGATTTTCTGTGGACCTTATGCCCTGAAGAGGGAACAGCTTGGGTTAAGCAGCTTCCCTACTGGGGAATTTACCTCTGGTTCTTTCCCACTTCATCATGGTCACCTGAAGACAGAAGTCCTGCAGGAAAGGTGAGTCACCCATTGAGTGCTGAAGGTCCACTTGTCCCCACAGTGTCCCTTTGCTGGGCTTGTATTTGGGAGTTTGCAATGCACTCCAGCACTCATAGGGTGTTTTTATTTGCATTTCAATGTTTAATGCAATTTCTGTGGTATTCTCTGGGTTTTGGAGCTTTGGGTATTAGTTTACTTATGTTTCTTATGTGTTTTATACTTGTTTGGGCTATTTTTAATGTTTTATTAAATTTCCCGCTCAAACGCTATGGCTCCTTTACTCTCTATGGGAATTCACAGTGTGGAACATATCTCTGGAACCGCTTGTCTCAGCAACTTCAGAGATGGCTCATTTTAATGCTAGGCTCCTGCTCTATCATCCGGAATGTGTTTTATTTATGGGGGGTGTTCAGGGGGGCTTTGGGCACTGTTTGGGGTACTTGTAAGGGAAAACTACATTTCCCATGAGCGCCTGGTTCGCGCTTGTTTCTGATTGGCTGTCATGACGGCCGCCATTTTGTGGAACTTTTCCTAAGCAAGTACACTACGCAGGGACCGAGCCTTCTCTCTCCTCAACAGATTAACCCTTCGCTGGCCAGATAAGTCCGAATTTAGACATTTCTGGGGTGAAACTTTAATCCTTTGCACTTTTTCTGGGTGATAGTGTCATTAGTGGGGTATATTGACGCTGTGAGCATGTCTACTTCACTGGAGCTAGGGGCTAGACCCAAGTCTAAGGAGGATGGGGGGTCTGCTACCCCCATGGCGTTTTTCTCCTCTTGCCACATTGGGCTGTCTAGCGATAATGTGGGGGATCTATGCCCTAATTGTACTGGTCAAGATAGCAACCCTGGGCCTCCCAGCTACGCTATTGAGCCATCTTGGGTGAGGGAGTTTAAAGCTGCCACTAGGGATCTCAGATCCGCTCTTCAACTCTTTCCCTCTCAGGTACAGGGGGCTCTCCAGGTCTGGCAGACCCCCTCTACCATCAGGACCTCCCTGCCTAAGCCACAGGGGGCTCCTGATGTGACTGATTCTTCTGAGGAAGAACTCTTGCAGGATTCTGATGCTGAGGAACGGACTGTTCTTGAATCTACCAGGTCCATTGGGGACCCCTATGAATGTGACCCTGAAGTTTCGGCTGAGGGTCTGATTAGAGCTGTTCTGAATACGCTCAACCTTCCTCTGACTCAGGAATCCACTTATGATCCTACTGATGTTTTTCAGAAGAAGCCATCTAAGCCTGTTGTTTGTTTTCCAACTAATCCTAATCTTGCCCGTCTAGTCTCTGAGGCATGGAAGAATCCTGATAGGTCTTCCTCTGTCTCCAAAAAGTTTGCTAAGCTGTACCCTTTTCCTGAGACTGAGCTGGCTAAATGGGTGCATCCTCCCAAGGTGGATGCCCCTGTTTCCAGGCTATCCAAGTCTACCGCTTTGGCTGTATCTGATGCCTCTGCCCTGCAGGATTGGACGGATAAGAAACTGGAACTTTCTCTTAAGTCCATTTTTGCCTCTATTGGCACTGCCATGCATCCAACCTTTGCAGTGGCGTGGGTTAACAGGGCTATCGCGGCCTGGACTGAACGACTGACTGAAGCAGTTCGCCAGGATGCACCAGTGTCTGAACAGTTGCAGCTTCTTGCTAATATTACTGAAGCTCAGAATTATGTTGCTGACGCTGCTTTTGATGCTGTGCGCATGATGGCGAGGGCCTCCACTTCTTCTGTGGTGGCCAGACGCTCCCTTTGGCTGAAAATTTGGTCTGCTGATACAGCCTCTAAGAAAGCCTTGCTTTCCCTGCCCTTCCAGGGGAATTTGCTTTTTGGGTCTGAACTCAAACAAATGATCAGTGAGGCTACTGGGGGTAAAAGTACTCTTCTACCATCAGTCTTTAAGAAAACGTTTCCAGCCAAACGCAATCGGTCCTTTTGTTCCTTTCAGACTGAGACACGCTCCTCGACCCCGGCGGGTCCTCCCGCTACACGCTCCTCCTCCAAGCCCAAACAGTCCTGGAAGCCCAAAGTAGCCCCCAAGGCCAAGACCTCCAAGACTGCTTCGGCATGACTCGCCGAACCCGGGTCCGCTTCCGGCTGTAGGTGGACGTCTCCACATCTTTCGCCGGATTTGGGAGGAGTCAGTGGCGGACCCGTGGGTTCTCCAGGTGGTGTCAGAGGGCTACAGGATCCCTTTCTGCTCCCTTCCTCCTTTTCGGTTCCATTTTACTCGTCCTTCTCAGGAACCTACAAAGAGACGTCTGTTCGACGACGCTATTCAGGATCTTTTGGACAAAGAGGTCCTGGAGGTGGTTCCTCAGGAGGACACAGGTTCAGGATATTTTTCCAACCTGTTTGTGGTGGCCAAAAAGGACGGAGGGGCTCGTCCCATTTTGGATCTCAAAGATCTCAATGCCTATGTGGTGACTTCCCACTTCCGTCAGGAATCCCTGCGATCTGTGATTGCAGCTATGTCTCCGGGGGAATTTCTTGCCTCCCTGGACCTTCAGGATGCTTATCTCCACATCCCTATTCATCCAGAGAGCAGGCGGTATCTCAGGATTGCCTGCCACAGGGGACACTTTCAGTTTGCAGCGCTCCCCTTTGGGCTGACTTCAGCCCCTCAGGTCTTCCAGAGGGTGTTGGGCTCATTGATAGCTGTGCTTCATCAGGATGGAATCAGAGTGACCCCCTACATGGACGATCTCCTACTAAAAGCCTCCTCTGCGGAGCTTCTCCATCAGCAACTTCAGAGGTGTATGCACACTCTGAACCGTCATGGCTGGATCCTGAATCTGGACAAGTCGGACTTGGTCCCATCTCAGAGACTTCTGTTCCTGGGTCTCCTGTTCGACACTCACCAATGCATGGTGTTTCTTCCAGAGGATGTGGTTCACCAGATAGCCATCCGAGTGGCTGGGATTCTGGACATGGACATAGTTCCGGTACCGAAGTTGTCGTCTTTAGTGGGGAAGTTCATTTCCACGATCGAAGCAGTGCCATTTGTCATGGCCCACTCCAGGGAACTTCAGAGATTTGTGATCCAGACGTGCAAGAATCATCCAGATCATCTACATCTGTCAGTCACTCTTCCTCCTCATGTCGAGTCGAGTCTGCACTGGTGGTTGGATCTCTCTCATCTCCTGAAAGGGAGATCCTTTCTAGTTCCTCGTTGGACCACGGTCACAACGGATGCCAACCTTCGGGGCTGGGGGGCTGTATTGGGTCGCTTCAGTGCTCAGGGGAAATGGGGTCTGGAGGAATCTCTTCTCTCCATCAATGTTCTGGAACTACGTGCTGTCCGGCTTGCCCTGAGACACTGGGAATCTCAACTGACCGGTCGTCCGATCAGAGTGGAGTCCGACAACGCCACTGCGGTGGCTTACATCAACAGGCAAGGCGGCACAAGAAGCGGCACCGCCTGGTTGGTAGTCAAGGATATTTTGTCTTGGGCAGAAGATCACGTGCCTGTCATCTCTGCAGTTCACATTCCAGGCGTAGACAACGTCATGGTGGACTTTCTCAGTCGTCACACCGTTGACAGCGGAGAATGGGCTCTTCATCCAGTGGTGTTTCACTTGCTCACCCAGAGGTGGGGGATGCCTGTGGTGGACCTTATGGCCTCCAGACACAACAGGAAGGTTCCGGTGTTTTGCTCCCGGTGGAGGGACTCCCTTGCTCTAGCAGTGGATGCCTTGTCGATCCCTTGGGATTTTTCCCTGGCCTACATCCTTCCTCCTCTTCCTCTATTGATCAGAGTCATCCGGAAGTTGAAGCAGGAGCGTTGTCCTGTCATCCTGATCGTTCCAAACTGGCCTCGCCAGTCCTGGTTTCCGGAGTTGATGGCCATTTCAGTGGCGGATCCTATCCCACTTCCTGCCCGTCCGGACCTACTTCTTCAGGGATATCTGTGGAAGGAGGATGTTCACACTCTCCATTTGATGGCATGGCGGTTGAATCCTCGATTCTAGCAAAGAAAGGATTTTCTCCTTCTGTGGTGTCGACTATGCTCAGTGCTCGTAAGCCTGTGTCCTCCAAGATCTATCATCGCATATGGTCAACCTTTGTTGCATGGTGCACTGATAAGAATTTGTCACTTGAATTTCATCTTCCCACTGTCCTGGCCTTCTTGCAGGACGGTGTTGATAAGGGGCTCAGTCTGCGTTCCCTCAAGGTTCAGACCTCTGTCTTGTCTGTGTTTTTCCAGGAAAGGATTGCTATCCTTCCTGATGTGAAAGTTTTCTTTCAAGGTGTGACTCATGTTCGGCCTGCCTTCAAGAGTCCTACTCCCCAGTGGGACCTCAATTTGGTGCTGGGAGTTCTCCAGCGACCACCGTTTGAATCCTTGGCTTCCATTCCATTACGTCTCTTGACTTGGAAAATGGCCTTTCTCTTGGCTATTGTTTCAGTTCGCCGGGTAGCAGAGTTACAAGCTCTGTCTTGTAAACCTCCTTACCTGGTGTTCCACAAGGATAAGGCTGTGCTTCGCACTACCAAGGAATTCTTACCCAAGGTTGTGTCCGAGTTTCACATCAATCAAGAAATTGTGGTTCCCTCTTTCTGTCCTAATCCTTCATCTGACAAGGAACGTGATCTCCATTTGTTGGATGTGGTGCGTTGCCTCAAGTTTTATGTTCATCGCACTGAGTCTGTCAGGAAGTCTGACGCTCTATTCGTCATTCCTGAGGGACCTAGGGCAGGGAGACCGGCTGCCAAAGTTACTATTGCATCTTGGATTAAAGCTACCATCCGTGAAGCCTATAAGTTGAGGAATAAGCATGTTCCCTTCCGGGTGACTGCCCATTCCACCAGATCTATTGGGGCCTCCTGGGCCTACAAGAATCAGGCATCTGCGGATCAGCTGTGCAGAGCGGCCACTTGGTCCTCTGTGCACACATTTTCAAAGCACTATCGAGTTGATGTACTGGCTTCGGCTGATGCCAGTTTTGGTAGGAAGGTCCTGGAGGCTGTTTTGCCTGTTTAGGTCTTCCGCTCTGTGATCCTTAGTGCTTCCTTGCTGTTGAGCCCGGTTGGCTCTAGTTCCGTGTGCTGTGTTAGTTCAGGGATTGTTTCCCTTGGTTGGTGTCCGTTGACACTTACAGTTTGGGCTATGTAATTAGCTGGTTCATAGCAGTTCTAGTGACTTGGGCCTTGCGCCTGGTCCTTGCCTTACTTCCCGACTCTGGGTCAGCTCAATGTTTGTACATCCCAGAGTACCAGTGACCTGTATTGGACGACAGTGAAAATAGGATTTTAGTCTTACCTGTTAAATCCTTTTCACTTAGTCCATACAGGTCACTGGTCTCCCACCCTGTCAAGGGACCAGTCTTGGCTCTCCTGTGGCATTCAGTGGGAGACCGTTGGGGCATGCTCACAGGAGTCTTTCTTCTTGCTTACCTGAGGTCAGTTTTAGGGTCTCAAATCAATCTAAAGTGGCTCTGGCCAGAAGGTGGCTTAAGTAAGAGGGGAGGCTCCGCCCCCTGCAATTATTTGCATAATTGTTCCTGCCTATTAAAGGGGACTTACGCCTCCCAGAGTACCAGTGACCTGTATGGACTAAGTGAAAAGGATTTAACAGGTAAGACTAAAATCCTATTTTCACTGAAACGGTCTTCTAGGTGTGCTTGCAAACTAAGCACATGTAGAAGACCTTTTCAGTGAAATAATTATTTTTCACTAACGGGATCTCGGCTCAGCTGCAGAGCCACAAGCCTGTCGTATGACAGACTTCCCCTGCAGTCAGTACAACACTGACTTCAGGGAAGGGGGAGGGAGGGGGGAACTTTGCCTTCGGTTATCTCTCAAACCATAAAGGTTTGAGAGGATGAACCTGGGGGCTATTAAATTATTTTTCAAATATCTACAATATGGGGGATAGTAATAATATCGTATTACTATCCCTTTAATTGTATATGCTGTTAGAGTCCTATATAAAAAATTTTCCTTAAAAATACATTTTTCTACCTTGTATTGCTCTGAGATGAAGTAGCCATTATTGTGTCTTTAGTAATGCCCCCTTAATGTATACCAGGATGAACTTACTTTTGTGTTGTCTATAAGGGAGATGAGGACTTTGAAATGCATCATCCCCTTCCTGGACGTCTTCTCCACCGGCATGTGCGGACAATCCGTGAAGTCCGTACTGTCGTCACGCGAGTCATCACAGACGTATATTATGTGAATGGAGCTGAGGTGGAGCGCAAAGTGGTGGAGGTACTTGTTTTGGAGTTAATACATCTAGGGGCCTCTGCAAAAAGCAAAAGATCAGGAATTCAACAGCAATTCATCTCCATCATAATAGACCACTGATTTTCATCGCCATTATTCAGGCCACAAAAGTCAGGTTTTTAGAATATCCCTAATCAAGCACAGGCCACTGATTACTCACGTGTTGTTAAAAGGATATCTTGAAAAAGCCGACTTGTTTGAGCCTAGGGCAACATTTTGAAACACTGTTGTAGACAAAACTTTCATTCAAAGGGGAATTTTAACCTCTTGAATGTTAGATTGTTCTCCAGTGCATTCAAGAGGTTAATAGCACAGTTTGTTAATGGGAATTTTATGGAATTTAAAGCCCTGCCCATGGTACAGTTTGCATCAGGATTGCTGCTTTTTTCTTTCTGCATAAGGCCCTTACTGCAGTTTATTGATGATGTAAGTTAGTCTTCTTGTATAGGGAAGTTTCTTCAAGATTGTTTTTCCATTACTTTTTTCATTTAAATACAGAAAAGATTTTGTTCCTTGTGAAATACTAGTTTCTCACTTTTCTGCATGCTGTTCTAGGAATCTGAAGATCCGATAATAGAATGTCATGAATATGAGAATGAAGTGTCCCCTTCCCGAACTGTTGTTTCTTCTCTGACTTCTGGGGACCTTGCTGATATTAGCTCCTTTTCCTCAAAGGCTTCAAGCCTTCAGCGCACATCTAGTGGGGCAAGCAGTGGCCTCTCTGCACCACAGAGTGTTAGTGGAAGCAGTTCTGAGCGAGGGAGGATATCGGCTACTCACAGAGGGAAGAGTGGACTGCTGGAATCTGGAGAGTTTGCCATCCCGAGTGGTCGTGGAGCTTTGGGAAAACTAAGGTATTAATATAGCATTTAATGTAAAATGATACCTTCATGTAATTGAAGGTATGATTTTTTTATCTGTATTTCCCAATCATTGAAAAAGTTAATATTTATACTTACAGCAAATATTGTAGGTGCTGAACAAAGAGGTTGGCATTTCTGTTGTGAAATTACATGATAGCGGGCTCATCTGGTGATGGTAGTCTTATGTGGAGGTCTAACTGAATAAAACAAGCTGTATTCATTGAGCTAAAGAGGTGCAATTCTGGAGCACATTAACTGCATCACAAGGGTGAAATTTTCACATTTCTACTGACTTTAATAAGGTTTCGCAATGTGCTGGAAATCTCTAGCATTTACTGGGTTAGAAGCCCCATTAAAAAGAGTGGAAAACTTTTTTATGAAAATGTACCCTAGAGCTCTTCTTGCGGAGTACATTTAATAAGGTTATTACCACTGCATGGAGAGTTTTCATGCAGCAGTTATTACAGTCTAGATGTGGTATTTTTCAATCAAATGTCAGCTGGTGTCCCAAAGGCAACTTTTTATAATCTATGGGAACACTCAAATCATTGACAACAGCTTTCCATAGTAACAGATAAGAACAGCACCACCTGGTGGTCACTAAAAAAAAGCTTCAGTTCAATGTACAGTATCCAGATCTGACCTGTGAAAAATCTCCCACCAGTGTGAATATCCTTGTTATAATTTGTGTTAGCTGTAACATTTTGTTTTTTTAAGACAAAAAAATTAACTGCTCCTTCAAGTCAATAGGGATTTTCATTTCTCCTCTGCAGTTATGGAGACCCATATGGTTTCAGAGCCATAAGATAAACTGTCTTCATTTTTTCCAGTCCTAGGAAAGTGGCCAGCCAGCCAGGGTCACCACACCGGCCTGGAGGACAAATCGGGGTGCAAGAGAGTGAAGATGATGCAGATTCATCTCTTGGCAACAGGCCAGGGGCCAAAGCACCCCTTACACCCCGTGGAAGAGGGAGGAGGGGACGTCCTCCTTCTCGAGGGACTGGATCAAGGTATCCATTGCGAGATAGTGGGTATGATGAGACAGCTAATGGCATATGAGCTAGAAAGGTTGCTTGATAATTCCTAGTGTTTATTTTTATCTGTCTAGGAAGTTATTGCATTTCATCATTTAGCACCTATTGTTGATAACTGTGTTAATATGTAAGAGCATATAGTTTTGATATTTATTAGCATTCATTGTTTATATAGGGCTTTAATGTATTGTTACGTATTCCCAATATAGTTCACATATACGTGAATATAGAACCAGGGAGAGATTTTCCCCAAACAAAATGGGACAATAATTGATTATGGGTAGATATATTGAGAGCCAATCTTTGAACTAGTAGGCTTATGGTGCTGACCAAGCTCCCCTTTCACAAGCTTAAAATGATGATTTAAAGGGGAAATGTGGTCTTTTGTTAAGTGGCTCTTAAATTGTTTGAGACTGACTTGTGTAGACAGGTGTCACCAATGCAACCGTTTGAAATATCTATTAACTTATTTTTTGCATTTAATCTTTTCTGTTGTCTAGAACTATTTGGGGACTTTTCACTACATCCTATATAATAATTCGCTAAATCGTGTGTAACGCCGCAACATGCGCAGTACACAATGCTGTGCGTGCTGCAGTCAAGCGCAGCACGCGCAGTAGGACTGCCCGCGTCACGGCTGATACAGAGCTGGGCGCTCAGAAGGAGTCATGGCGTGGGCAGTCTCTACTGCGCGTGACTGCCCCGCGACCGGGTGGCAGTGGCACTGTGGCCCGTGTAACGGGCTGTTCAACTAGTTGAGAATATTTGCATATTAGAATAATGGTCAGGGGTCTCTTTCAATGGCTAGAGCATAGAATGGAAGTCCCGCCTATGATTCTGATAGCCATGCAGACTAAATAGACATACCTGACACCTTCTTACTTAAGGCTTTCTATTAAACAAATTAAGAGCCCTTTACTACTGTAATGTTCCCTTTTAAATTTACAATTTTCAGCCATCCTCTACTCCTCTTTTCATCTTTCTTGTCAATATTTTGATATTTCCTTGTTTATTTTGAAGGCTGGTATTTTGGGCAGTTTGTAGTACATATTGTATTGTTTTTCTAGGGAAACCACTTCAGCCACACATGTCAATGTTGATGATCCCAGTGCTGCTGCTATCCTAGATGAGGAAACCTATGCACACTTTCATCCAGAAGCCACAGACAAATCTGAGCCAGGAGCTCCCACAGTGCATCGAAGTGACTCCCCCGAAATTTCGTATCAGACCTCCACCAAGAGTGAAAGTTTAGAATCCTCATCAGGGAATAGTTTTGTTGGCTTAAGAGTTGTAGCCAAATGGTCCTCTAATGGTTATTTTTATTCGGGCATGATTACACGAGATGTTGGAGGAGGGAAATACAAGTTACTGTTTGATGATGGATATGAGTGCGATGTCCTGGGAAAAGACATTTTATTGTGTGACCCCATCCCTCTGGACACAGAGGTCACTGCACTCTCTGAGGATGAGTATTTTAGTGCAGGTACGTGCCAAGGTTCCAATAATTGTAATCAGTTATGTTAACTCCTGGAGGACCAAAGGGGTGTGCAATGTCTAAGGGGTTAAAACAATAGTTTATATTTAGAAAAATAATTTGGGAAAATACCGTGCTTCTGATAGTGGTACAGAATTGTTTTTTTAGTCATCACTGAGTGGTATATGGGTCCCCAGTGCACTCCTGATCACTCTAGCATCCAAGCAGTTAAATCCTAGGGTGCACTTTACAGAATCCAAGAGTGCAAAATGCACAGAAGAATATAAATTCACCATACCTTGGAAGAAAGAGCCATTTTCAGGAAGCTAAAGCAGTGCAGTTGAGGAGCAAACCAGGGGACAAACAGCAATCCTCATTATTCTAAACCAGTTTTAAAGCCCATGTACATGGGCCAACGCTGCAGTCATGTTTAGTACTAACTGCCTGCGCCGCAGCTGATACGGAGTCCTCTCTGCACACCAAGCCGTCCCAGGAAGGTGCACAGAGAGGACTCCGGTCTGAATTCGGAGCTCCCTGCTCCGTATCAGCCATGACATGGGTAGCCTGTACTGCACATGACTACAGCACGTGCAACCACCACTACTGCACATGACAGCTTCTGACAAACAACCTTAGCGAATTATAATATAGGATAGTGCTTTTAACCTCTTGAATGATGCAGGTCTCCAGGTATTGCAATGATTTAGCTTCCTGAACATAGGCCAGTGCTTATAATGGCAACAATGGAACAAACATACTGCAGCATAGGGACAAATAAAAATTCCTGTTGATTTAAATGATGATTTCACTGTCATTTAATGTGGAACATAGGAAACATGGGGTAAAGGCCCCTCCTCCAGGGCACGTCTAAAAATTCCCTCCACTTTACCCGGCCTAATACATTCAGTTTTAAGTGATCTCCCAAAAAAGAAGAGTGTATGTGCACTGCTCTCTGTTAGTCTTGTTTTTTTCCATCTTCATATATGGCCCTTTTTATTCCCCCTTTTGGTGGGCTCACTGGCTTACTCTCATATGGATTGCCCAATTCACATGTTCATTTAAATTAGCTTAAACCTGTGGAAATTGCCTTGATTTTCTGGTCTTTACCTCACTAGTGAGCTTCTTTTATAATAATGTGAGCTTGAAGACTGAAGCTGCAGGTGAGTTAACCTCTTGAGTGCTATGGTCCTGTATAGTGTCCTTACTTTAACCCTTTAATGACAGATGACTTACCAGGTCCGTCCTGCAGAAACTGTCACTTAGTGACAGAGGACGTACCTGGTAAGTCACGGAAGTCTGGGTCTCCATGCGGCTGCACGCCGCTCGGAGACTCTGGACTCATTTGCAAAAAAAGAATGTTCCTTGGGCGTTAAGGTGATAGCCGCGTACGAACGCGGCTGTCACTAAGGGGTTAATGGCATCCGCCACAATGTGGAACTCTGCCTGATTTGCACTATGTCCTATGATCTTATTTTGTAAAATTTTGTCTGTCCAGGCTGCTTGGGTGTAAGGGTTATTAAACCCTTCACTCTATTGTTTTAATGAATTGGGCTCCTTTCACCCACTTGGGGGGACAGTGTCTTTATTTTGGTGAGCTTTTCTGGAGATTTCATGACTATTTATTTTGTTTATTAACCTTTAAATGCTTTCTATTATTTTACTGAAATTATGACACAATCCCATTTGGTTGTCTGTGTAGTGGCCAATTTGGATTTACACTCCTATCTTGCATGGGGCAAATACCACTTCTGGTTGATGAGGTTTAGAGTGGGCTCTTGTTGCTCCGTGTTACCTACCCTACACAATAGTCACCAGTAGGACACTCTTAAACTTTCGGTGTGTGTGGTGAGGTGGTGAAATTTTGGAACAGCTGGAGAGACATATTTTCTTATTTGCAAGCATTTAAAAGCAGATAAACTCTTGGATTCTCTCCTGAAGGCGAACTTTGTGACCATGGGTACCGCCCTTAGATCCAAGTTTGGTACTGCTTGGGTCACCAGAGCTATGGCTGTCGGGGGTGAACAACATTTTTATGCCATCCAAAGGGATGTTCCCAAGGATGAACTGGTAGCATAACATGCCAAGTTGCTTGAGGCGAATGCCTGTCTTACGGACGTGACCTTTGATAGTGTCGGGTTCCCAGGGACAGCCTTGGCTTTTTCTGAGGCTGTGACTTGCACTCTGTGGCTGACCAATATTCCAGAATGCACCTGGTTTCACTTCCTTTTGTGGGAAAACAATTGTTTGGCCCTGACACGACAGTCATTCTAAATATAATTATTTATTCTATTGCCAGTTTTTATGCACTTCTTACATGAAGCAATGTAACAGAGAGACCAAAAGCAAAACAGCAGGAACAGACATCACTTTGGGATAATCTATACCACGGAGTGAATATGCTGTGGAGAGTAACATCCTTCTCCATTTTCCACATACCCCCAGCGTATACTAGTCTCTGGGAATTTTCTCCCGTGACTCATATGGTTATGGGCTTGGATTTGGCCAGAATATGATATATGATACTATAAGGAGATGTATGTAGTATTTTCTACTTTTAAATAGATGGCCAGACTGTGTTGTGCAACACTATTATCCAGACTGTTAAAGTATATCACCTGATTTGTACTTCATTACAAGACACTAATTCACAGGCTTTTCACTCTTTCCATTCACCGAGTTCATCTATTCACCTTTCATTGTTTATTAACATTTCATTCACTGGATCCATTTGCTTATTCCTTTTTTTTTTTGTTTGTTTGTTCATTACTATTTTAATTTCATTGGATAGTGACACCATATAAACATGGGTGTTTATAATTTTTGTTCATGTTCCTATGTCATTGTTTAGGATTATTATTTTTCTTTATATATTCATCCATTAATTTTATATTATTTACACAGGATGTTTATTTGTATTTTTTGTCTGTATGTTGTTGCACTCTTGAATGTGTCTCTCTGCAAGGTTGATCCGTGCAGTAAGATCACAGACAGATAAGCAGGATTGTGTTTACTTTTATCCATTTGTGTTTAGTGGCTGGCTTTAGTTTTGTCTCAGTCTTAGGAGGGATGCAGGGACCAGGGGGTATAGAGAGTCTCCTTTAGGGAGGCGGGACACTCAAAAAAAACAAAGCTCCTCCCTCTGCCTGCCCTCTATAGCCCAGCACCAGTCAAAGATCAATCAGTTTTCTGAGTGACTTCCAGAAGGCAAGATGGTTTTCCTGTTGTGGGATCCTTTCTAAAGCTCACTTTTCTTTTTTATTTATTTTCACAGAGTGATGAGAATTCCTGGGACTTTTAGTCCTATCCTCTTAGCTCTTCTTTCCCATAGGTATTGGGAAGTGGGGGACCACTATTGACATGGATGATCAGGGAGCTGGTACAGGCATTTCTTCGGTTTGGAGCATGCTTAGACTTTCTGTCAGCTTTGCAGTTGTTATATGCCTCTTCCAGGGTATCCACAATGAGTGGGGGTCTGGCTCTATGCAGGTGTTGTGGCCTAGCCTTCTGCCTATCTGTCTTTTATCCAGCTTCTTGCCGGTTATTGTCATGTGCGTACGGTATATACGGGTTGCTCTGGGTTCCTTATGTTGAGAATCGGCTCTGGTTGGGGAGCACAGTTTCTTGCCCCTTTGTGTCCTTTGTGAGTATCTGGAGTTTCCAGAATGCACATTACCTTGCTTTAAACTTTATGTAGGGCTTGTTCTTGTGGTGGTGCTCCTCCTGCTTATGCTGTTACAGCCAGCTTTTGGCCAGCTTCTGGAGGTGCTGTTGACAGTGTATGGCATATGTCATACCGTCTCTCCATTGCAGGGGAGCATGGTGCATGTGCTTTTCTTCTTTCTTGAATGGCCATTTCTCTTGTGCATTCATCTCATTTTTTCCTATGCCTGAAACCCAGGCTTCTGGGGTCAGACTGCAGGCTCCAAATCAGGGTAGGGGGTTTTCAAGGTTTAGAGCAGCAAGGTTCCTGTCCTGCGGTCAGTCCTTTTGGATCAAGCCTTCTCTCTGAGTAGTCTTTGGCTAATTTGGCCCCTGTGTGGGGTCAGACTTGAGCCTCCAAATCAGGGTGGTGGGTTGTCAAGGTTTTGGGCAGTAAGGTTCCTGTCCTGCGGTCAGTCCTTTTGGTCCAAGCCTTCTCTCTGAGTAGTCTTTGGCTAATTTGGCCCCTGTTTTTGAGGGCCTTGACTTTAGCCTCTGTTTGCTATTCCTGCAGATCTGCTTTTACGATTTGCTGTTGGACTAACTGGTGCCATGTACTTTAGTGCCACTGTTGACTATCTATCGTGTACCCTACCCATAGCTCCAGCCATTGTCGGCCTCTGCAAGGGTAAACAATATTTGTCTTTTCAGCTTATGGGGAATACATCTTCCATGATGGATGAAAGTTGGGGATGATCCCTGACACTTGGTGAGACTTGCCTAACGCTGCTCGACATCTACTTTCCACTTCTTCTGACCATTGGCCGTTTGGATATGTATACCTACAACCTCAGATCTCTCTTGCTTTTTTTAAGACTATTTTGGCAGTTTTCCAGGTTTGGTTTTGTCCTTCCCTGATGGGTCCAGTTGTTTAGCTATATAAGCAGAGGTGGCAGTCCCCTGGCTCATGCTGACCTGAACCAAATGGTTCAAAATGTGGGGCGTTTTATTGACAGAGCTCTTTCTGTCCTGCCCCTGCTCTGTCCGCCAGGTATATTCTGTGCGTGATTCACTGCGCAGACGCTTATCTCATTCAGTGGTCCATTGCTCCGGGATCATGAGTAACTTTCGGTGTTTGGTGCCAGGGATCTGCTGGCAGTGGATATGCTGGCATTTCTACGGTGCTATGCTGTGGGGTATCTCTTCCATTCTCTGGCTGTGTTTTCCAGAATCATTGGCTCGGTACTATTCTCATCTCCTACCCTTTTAGCCACAGCAGCCTTGGTTTCATCTACAGATCTCCGTTGAGCCACCTTAGTGTCCACCTCCGGTTCCGGACTTTTCACTCAATGGCCCGCCCATTCCATTGCCGGTGTGACACTTGAGGCCGACATCTTCCGTCACGTGGACTTCTGTGATTTGGTTATCCAGTCTATGCTACGGCCTTTCAATCCTATCTCTGCTGAAGTGTTTCACAGATTTTGGTAAATTTCCTTCATATTTTTGTTGCCTTCGGGATGTCAGATGTGGTTTGCGTGTTGTGGGCTTTTCAGATTCCGGCCTCTGTGGCCAGGCTTTGCATGGCGGCCCATTGGTCACCTTTTCATGGTTTCCCAGAGTTTATTCATTTTATTTTTTGCATCTTAAGATGATAGTTTTGGTTGCAAGGTTTTGCATGCCGTTGTTCCTTTGATTTTCTCTCCATCCCTCTGTTTGGGACTGCTTTTGGGATGTCCCCATGGTCCCTGAATCCCTCCCAGGACTGGGAGAATATGGGATTTTTTTACCTTTCCAATAAATCCTTTTCACTGTCGTCCAATACAGGTCACTGGTACTTCTGGGAGGCGATTCGCCCCCTTTAATAGGCAGGAACAATTATGCAAATGATTGCAGGGGACGGAGCCTCCCCTCCTACTTAAGCCACCTTCAGGCCAGAGCCACTAGATTGATTTGTTCCTGGGTGCTGTGCACACCAGGTAGAGAACATCTATGCATTCAACTTAGTATTTTGTTATATTTTTATTCAAATATGGAATACCACCATTAGGAGGGTGACCATGGCTGTGAATTGCCCTCTTTAAAGTGGCTGGTGCAGCTTCCAGGGATTTTCTGTGGACCTTATGCCCTGAAGAGGGAACAGCTTGAGTTAAGCAGCTTCCCTACTGGGGAATTTTCCTCTGGTCTATTCCCACTTCATCATGGTCACCTGAAGACAGAAGTCCTGCAGGAAAGGTGAGTCACCCATTGAGTGCTGAAGGTCCACTTGTCCCCACAGTGTCCCTTTGCTGGGCTTGTATTTGGGAGTTTGCTTTGCACTCCAGCACTCATAGGGTGTTTTTTATTTGCATTCAATGTTTTAATGCAGTTTCTGTGGTATTCTCTGGGTTTGGAGCCTTGAATAGTGTTTATTTATGTGTTTAATGTATGTCTGGGCACTTTTTAATGTTTGGTTAAACTTTAAAAATGGTGTTCCGCGCCTTTAAGCGCGGCTTTTCCCTCTTAGAAGCTATGGCTCCTTTACTCTCTATGAGATTTCACAGTCTTTGACGTATCTCTGGAACCGCTTGTCACAGCAACTCCAGAGAGGGCTCATTTTAATGCTAAGCTCCTGCTCTATCATCCGGTGTGTGTTTTATTAGTGTGGGGTGTTCAGGGGGGCTTCGGGCACTGTTTGGGGTACTTGTATGGGGAAAACTACATTTCCCATGAGCGCCCGGTTCGCGCTCGTTTCTGATTGGCTATCCTGACGGCCGCCATTTTGTGGAGCTCTTCCTCAGCGAGTACACTACGCAGGGACCGAGCCTTCTCTCCCCTCAACAGATTAACCCTTCGCTGGCCAGATAAGTCCAAAATTAGGCATTTCTGGGGTGAAACTTTAATCTTCCACACTCTTACTGGGTGATAGAGTTTAAAGTGGGGTATATTGACGCTGTGAGCATGTCTACTTCACTGGAGCTAGGGGCTAGACCCAAGTCTAAGGAGGATGGGGGGTCTGCCCCCCCATGGCGTTTTGCTCCTCTTGTCACACTGGGCTATCTAGTGATAATGTGGGGGATCTATGCCCTAACTGCACTGGTCAAGATAGCAACCCTGGGCTTCCCAGCCACGCTATTGAGCCATCTTGGGTGAGGGAGTTTAAAGCTGCCACTAGGGATCTCAGATCCACTCTTCAACTCTTTCCCTCTCAGGTAAAGGGGGCTTTCCAGGTCTGGCAGACCCCCGCTACAATCAGGACCTCCCTGCCTAAGCCACAGGGTGCTCCTGATGTGTCTGATTCTTCTGAGGAAGAACTCTTGCAGGATTCTGATGCTGAGGAACGCACTGTTATTGAGTCTAACAGGTCCATTGGGGACCCTTATGAATGTGACCCTGAAGTCTCGGCTGAGGGTCTGATTAGAGCTGTACTGAATACGCTCAACCTTCCTCTGACGCAGGAATCCACTTATGATCCTACTGACGTTTTTCAAAAGAAGCCATCTAAACCTGTTGTTTGTTTTCCAACTAACCCTACTCTTGCCCGTCTAGTCTCTGAGGCATGGAAGAATCCTGATAAATCCTCCTCTGTCTCTAAAAAGTTTGCTAAACTGTACCCTTTTCCTGAGGCTGAGCTGGCAAAATGGGTTCATCCCCCCAAGGTGGATGCTCCTGTTTCCAGACTATCTAAGTCTACCGCTTTGGCTGTCTCTGATGCCTCTGCCCTGCAGGATTGGACGGATAAAAAGCTAGAGCTTTCTCTTAAGTCTATTTTTGCCTCCATTGGCACTGCCATGCGTCCAACCTTTGCAGTGGCATGGGTTAATAGAGCCATTGCGGCCTGGACTGAACGACTGACTGACGCAGTTCGCCAGGATGCACCAGTATCTGAACAGTTGCAGCTTCTTGCTAATATCACTGAAGCTCAGAATTATGTTGCTGACGCTGCCTTTGATGCTGTGCGCATGATGGCGAGGGCCTCCACTGCTTCTGTGGTGGCTAGACGTGCCCTTTGGCTGAAAATTTGGTCTGCTGATACAGCCTCTAAGAAAGCCTTGCTTTCCTTGCCCTTTCAGGGGAATTTGTTATTTGGATCTGAGCTCAAAGAAATGATCAGTGAGGCTACTGGAGGTAAAAGTACTCTTCTACCCTCAGTCTTTAAGAAAAAGTTTCCTGCCAAACGCAATCGGTCCTTTTGTTCCTTTCAGACTGAGACACGCTCCTCGGCCCAAACGGGTCCTCCCGCTACGCGCTCCTCCTCCAAGCCCAAACAGTCCTGGAAGCCCAAAGTGGCCCCCAAGGCCAAGACCTCCAAGACTGCTTCGGCATGACTCGCCGAACCCGGGTCCGCATCCGGCTGTAGGTGGACGTCTCCGCATCTTTCGCCGGACTTGGGAGGAGTCAGTGGCGGACCCATGGGTTCTTCAGGTGGTGTCAGAGGGATACAGGATCCCTTTCTCCTCCCTTCCTCCTTTTCGGTTCCATTTTACTCGTCTTTCTCAGGAACCCACAAAAAGACGTCTGTTCGACGACGCTATTCAGGATCTCTTGGACAAAGAGGTTCTGGAAGTGGTTCCTCAGGAGGACACAGGTTCAGGATTTTATTCCAACCTGTTTGTGGTGGCCAAAAAGGACGGAGGGGCTCGTCCTATTTTGGATCTCAAAGATCTCAATGCCTATGTGGTGACTTCCCACTTCCGCCAGGAGTCCCTGCGCTCTGTGATTGCAGCAATGTCTCCAGGGGAGTTCCTTGCCTCCCTGGACCTTCAGGATGCTTATCTTCACATCCCTATTCATCCAGAGAGCAGGCGGTATCTCAGGATTGCCTGCCACAGGGGACACTTTCAGTTTTCTGCTCTTCCCTTTGGGCTGACTTCAGCTCCTCAGGTCTTCCAGAGAGTGTTGGGCTCCTTGATAGCTGTGCTTCATCAGGACGGGGTCAGGGTGACCCCCTACATGGACGATCTCCTCCTCAAAGCTTCCTCGGCGGAGCTTCTTCACCAGCAATTGCAGAAGTGTATCCACACTCTGACCCGCCATGGCTGGATCCTGAATCTGGACAAGTCGGACTTGGTCCCATCTCAGAGGCTTCTGTTCCTGGGTCTCCTGTTCGACACTCGCCAATGCATGGTGTTTCTGCTGGAGGATGTGGCTCATCAGATAGCCATCCGAGTGGCGGGGATTCTGGAACTGGACTTAGTGCCGGTAACGAAGTTGTCGTCCCTGGTGGGGAAGTTCATTTCCACGATCGAAGCGGTTCCTTTTGCCATGGCCCACTCCAGGGAACTTCAGAGATTTGTGATCCAGACGTGCAAGAATCATCCAGATCATCAGCATCTGTCAGTCTCTCTACCTCCTCATGTGGAATCGAGTCTGCACTGGTGGTTGGATCTCTCCCATCTCCTGAAAGGGAGATCCTTTCTAGTTCCTTGTTGGACCACGATCTCAACGGATGCCAGCCTTCGGGGCTGGGGTGCTGTGTTGGGTCGCTTCAGTGCTCAGGGGAAATGGGGTCTGGAGGAATCTCTTCTCTCCATCAATGTTCTGGAACTACGTGCCATCAGGCTTGCCCTGAGACACTGGGAATCTCAACTGACCGGTCTTCCGATCAGAGTGGAATCCGACAACGCCACTGCGGTGGCTTACATCAACAGGCAAGGCGGCACAAGAAGCAGCACCGCCTGGATGGAGGTCAAGGATATTTTGTCTTGGGCAGAAGATCACATGCCTGTCATCTCTGCAGTTCATATTCCAGGCGTGGACAACGTCATGGCGGACTTCCTCAGTCGTCACACCGTCGACAGAGGAGAATGGGCTCTTGATCCAGAGGTGTTTCAATTGCTCACCCAGAGGTGGGGGATGCCGGAGGTGGACCTGATGGCCTCCAGACACAACAGGAAGGTTCCGGTGTTTTGCTCCCGGCGGAGGGACTCCCTTGCTCTAGCAGTGGATGCCTTGTCGATCCCTTGGGATTTTTCTCTGGCTTACATCTTTCCTCCTCTTCCTCTATTGATCAGAGTCATCCAGAAACTGAAGCGGGAGCGATGTCCTGTTATCCTGATCGCTCCAAACTGGCCTCGCCAGTCCTGGTATCCGGAGTTGATGGCCATGTCAGTGGCGGATCCGTTCCCACTTCCTGCCCGTCCGGACCTACTTCTTCAGGGATATCTGTGGAAGGAGGATGTTCACTCTCTCCATTTGATGGCATGGCGGTTGAATCCTCGATTCTAGCAAAGAAAGGATTTTCTCCTTCTGTGGTGTCGACTATGCTCAGTGCTCGTAAGCCTGTGTCTTCCAAGATCTATCATCGCATATGGTCAACTTTCGTGGCATGGTGCTCTGACAAGAAATTATCCCTTGATTTTCATCTTCCCACTGTCCTGGCCTTCTTGCAGGACGGTGTTGATAAGGGGCTCAGTCTGAGTTCCCTCAAAGTTCAGACTTCTGCCTTGTCTGTGTTTTTCCAGGAAAGGATTGCTATCCTTCCTGATGTGAAAGTTTTCTTCCAAGGTGTGACTCATGTTCGACCTGCCTTCAAGAGTCCTGCTCCCCAGTGGGACCTCAATTTGGTGCTGGGAGTTCTCCAGCGACCCCCGTTTGAATCCTTGCCTTCCATTCCATTACGTCTCTTGACTTGGAAGATGGCCTTCCTTTTGGCTATTGTTTCAGTTCGCCGGGTAGCAGAGTTACAGGCTCTGTCTTGTAAACCTCCTTACCTGGTGTTCCACAAGGATAAGGCTGTGCTTCGCACTACCAAGGAATTCTTACCCAAGGTTGTGTCCGAGTTTCACATCAATCAGGAGATTGTGGTTCCCTCTTTCTGCCCTAATCCTTCATCTGACAAGGAACGGGATCTCCATTTGTTGGATGTGGTGCGTTGCCTCAAGTTTTATGTTCATCGCACCGAGTCTATCAGGAAGTCTGACGCTCTATTCGTCATTCCTGAGGGGCCTAGGGCAGGGAGACCGGCCTCCAAAGTTACCATTGCCTCTTGGATCAAGGCTACTATCCGTGAAGCCTACAAGTTGCGGAATAAGCATGTTCCCTTCCGGGTGACTGCCCATTCCACCAGATCTATTGGGGCCTCTTGGGCCTACAAGAATCAGGCTTCCGCTGATCAACTGTGCAGAGCAGCTACTTGGTCCTCTGTGCACACTTTTTCTAAGCACTACCGAGTGCTGATGCTAGTTTTGGAAGGAAAGTCCTGGAGGCAGTTTTGCCTCTGTAGGCCTTCCGCTCTGTGATCCTTAGTGCTTCCTTACTGTTGAGCCCAGTTGGCTCTTGTTCCGTGTGCTGTGTTTGTTCAAGGATTGTTCCCTTGATTGGTGTCCGTTGACACTTACAGTTTGGGCTATGTAATTAACTGGTTCATAGCAGTTTTCATGACTTGGGCCTTGTTCTGGTCCTTGCCTTATTCCCACCTCTGGATCAGCTCAATGTTTGTACATCCCAGAAGTACCAGTGACCTGTATTGGACGACAGTGAAAATAGGATTTTAGTCTTACCTGTTAAATCCTTTTCACTTATTCCATACAGGTCTCTGGTCTCCCACCCTGTCAAGGGACCAGACCTGGCTCTCCTGTGGCATTCAGTGGGAGACCTTTGGGGCATGCTCACAGGAGTCTTTCTTCTTGCTTACCTGGGGTCAGTTTTAGGGTCTCAAATCAATCTAGTGGCTCTGGCCTGAAGGTGGCTTAAGTAGGAGGGGAGGCTCCGCCCCCTGCAATCATTTGCATAATTGTTCCTGCCTATTAAAGGGGCGAATCGCCTCCCAGAAGTACCAGTGACCTGTATGGACTAAGTGAAAAGGATTTAACAGGTAAGACTAAAATCCTATTTTCTCTTGGTCCCTAAAGGGGATGCAGGGCATCCCACCTGGTTGCCATCTTGTTTGGCTTGGGGTGTCCTTCTCTGCTTCTTTCTATTTCTTCTGTTTTGTTGCATTCTCTATTTCTCTTCTGGCTTTGCTAACGAAAACTGCGTGATCTCCGGTTGGCCCTGGGGTATAGAGAGCAGACAGAGAATGTAATTTTGTATTTGAGTGCCCTGCATACTTAAAGAAAGACTGCCTATACCCCATCATACCTGCATCCCTCTACAGACTGCTAGGAAAGGATTTATCGATAAGTAAAAATTCCCATTTTATCCGGCCTGTTCTGCAACATTTGTTTAATATTTAGCCTGTCCGGCTGGAGGCGCAGGGAAAGCTACTGCCCAATTTGTTTTCTTGATCGGTTTTCCTCTATAGTGCTGACCTGTTAGCCACACAGGTGGCAAGTGTGAAATACAGACATGGTCTAGTTCCTATATTAGGAACCCATATTTAGAGTCTGTGGCAACAGTTTAGTGTTGGTAGACACGATATATGTATTTTTATATGATAATTACATATGTTTAATAAACCTGTTATTTATCCCCTGGATTTTATTCTGACCCCCTCTGCAACTCCAATGTGTTATATTTATTTATTTATTTATTTATATATATATATATATATATATATATATATATATATAATAAAATATGTGTGCTTTAAATGTATTAAGGTCATCAATCAGGCAATCAATGGCAAGAGTACATTTCTGCCTCAAGTGCCTCCTAAGTCTGCTTTCGTTACCTATGCCAGTTTGGTTATGTGACCTGGTTTCAAGCCTCTTGGGCGTGTCCTCCCCAAAAATCTCAAATAGAATTGGGCAGACAAGAAAACTGTTTAGAAGCCTAAGACTGACAAGTACACCTTCACATGGCTTGCAGGGTCATGGGTTTGCTTCTGCACATACAGGATTGCCTCCTTTTTTTCCCAAGAATAATGGGAGATTTAACTGATGGATCTGTGGGTTTTGTGGGTGATTTCAGCTTATGACCTAGACTTAATGTTCTTTCCCCCTCATCATTTTTCTTGTTCAGAGTTCCCCGGGAACCTGGAAAAGGGCAATCTGTTTCTAGATGCATTCCCTTCCCTACTAGTAAAGCAAGTTTAGCTTCTCTTCCTTTATAGGAGCTCTTCTCCTTATTCTACTCAAATCTTTTTTGTTCCCCAAAAAAAAAAAAAAAAGACAGTGGCTGCTGTCCCATTCTGGAGTTAAAGTGCCTCTACTAATTTTGTGCTGGCCCCTCAGCTAAAGCTGGAGTCTTTGCACTTTGTTATTGCAGCTCTGTGTCCATGGTAGTTTCTTGCCTCCCTAGACCGACAGAGCGCTTACCTGCATGTTCTGATTAATCCGGATCATCAGCTATTCCTTACTTTACCTTTTGAGAAAGTCTTACAGTTCACTGCCCTCCTTTTTTTTTGTCTAGCATTCATTCTGAGGGTCTTCACAAAGATCACTTCTGCCATGGCAGTGCGCATCTGAGCTCACGAGAACTCCTTGACCCCCTATCTAGATGACATTTTACTTAAGGCTTTGCATATTAATTCAGGAGTGCACCTCTGTCCTAGAATAGCATAGCGGGATGCTCAACTTATATTCTTTGGTTCCTTCCCAGGCCCTCCATTTTCTTTGCATGAGATCCGATACCCTCCAAGGGAGTGTGTGATTCAGTACTAGTCCCTTCAAGTGTCTCAAGCAATATCCTGGCTGTCAGCGACAGTGCAGGAGTACATGAAGGTACTGGTTACCTAGTTTCTACAATGTAAGGGAATTGCAACAAGACATTCTCAGGAATTTGTCCAGACAGCAATCTCATCTATATCATGTCTCTGTCTCTCCTGGAAAAAGGAAGATCTTCACAGGTGGCTGCAGAGGTCCCATATGACCTTGTATTTTGGTCACCATGGATGCCATTGGACTCGGGTGCTACCTTGGGTCCCCTGATGGCACAGGACCTTTGGACCATGGAGGAAAGTCTCCTCACCTTTAGTGTCCTGGAGCATGTGATCCACCTAGACATTATCCACTGGTCTCATCCCCTGTTAGGCTCTTCAGTGAGGTTTCAGTTGGATAACGCGTGTGTATTTGCTACAATACTCCTACTTCCTTGGATGCTGAGAAAGATCAGGATGGAGAGGACTCGTGTCATCCTGATGGTACCATTCTGGCACTGTGGAGCCTGGCTTTTGGATCTTCTGCATCTGTCCATAGCGGAGTTTGGCTCTTTATGTGTAGTCTTTGGTTAAGGTGGTAGCTCATGCTTACCTCATCTGTGGGGATCCCACTACTCCATAAGACAGGAACTTGGTATTAGGAGTACTCAAGAAGCCATCTTCAGAGTTTTTCGGCTGCTTCTTTGAGTCTTTTGACTCTTAAGACGGTGTTTATGCTGGTCATTGTGTCTGTTCGGTGGATTTTTGAACTTCAAGATTCGTCTTGTAAGCCCCCTTTCTGTTTCTCCAGGATAAGGTGGTTTTACTAAATCTTAGAGTTGTTCACCCAGGTTTGCTTCAGACTTTCACATCAAGCAGGAAATTGTCCTCGTTTGTTACTGTCAGGCTCCTTCTAATTGTCAGGAGCAGGAACTTCATCTATTGGATATGGTACGTTCATCACATTCAACCTTTTTGAAAATCTAATTCACTTTGTCATCCCTGAGGGCCCACATGCATTTCAGGCTGCATATAATGATACTGTTGCTTCCTGAATCAAGGAAAGCATTCACCAGTCATATGTTCTCAGGAAGAAACCTATACCCTTTCTGGTCGCGGCACATTCCACCAGATCGGTGGGTGAATCTTAGGCCTACAAGAATCAGGGTACTGTGAAAAAGCTATGTAAGACAGCAACTTGGTCATCTCTTCACACCAAAAACTATTGAGTGAGTGTCCTGGCTTCAGCTGAGTCCAGATTTGGCCGAAAGGTCTTTCAGGCTGTGGTGCCTGTATGGATGGGGGTGCTTTTTGCCTTCTTTTTTTCTGAAGATCAGAACTCTGTTGGTTTACTGTTGTTTGGTCAGTAGACACCTGAGGTTCATGTTATACCTTGTTGGTCTTTTGGAAAGTGGTCTCCAGTGGAGGTTTTTTTCTCTTCGGATGACAGTAAAAAGAGGATTTTAGTGAATTTAACCCTTAAATTGTTTTCTGTTTATCCATGGGAAACACACAAATCCCTCCCTGGGGGGAAAAAAAAACAGTTGTTTGAGTCCCTGGACCGAGGGGGTCTTAGGTTCTTTGTTCAGCATTTCTCGACTTTATCTTGGCTTTGCTACATTTTAAAAGTACCCCGGCCTACCGCATTTTAAGAGGAGGGAAGGAGGGGGTCTCCGCCTCAGAGACCTTGTTTTTAGAAGTGCCCTGCCCTTCTATAGGAGGGAACTTTACCCCATGGTTTCTGTGTTCCACATGGACCAAGGGAAAACAATTTAACAGTAAGTTCACTAAAATCCTCTTTTTAGCCCCTCTGATGCATACATTGGATACCTCTGTAGTATTTGGATTAACTCCTTGAGGATCACAACAGTATGCAAAGCATTTCTGGTCCATAAGGTTAAAAGCTGCATTTAATGCCTTCAATTTTAATTTTATTTTCGATTTCATCTATTGTGGAACACATGAACCTTGGGGATAAAATAGCTTCCAGTAGGAGACAGGGCACTTGCAAAACAGAACGCTCTGGAGATGGAGACTCCCTCCCAGCCCCACTACAGTAGTAGCCTCCGTATCAAAGCGTACTTAGTAAGAGAAACAGCAGGGTGAAGATTCTTAGTTTTTCTATTTTTCTAGCTTCTCCCTTTCAGAATGGAACCAGGTTAGACTTTACCAGAACCTGCAGTCTCTCTCCCTTATCTTTACCTCCTTCCGTAGAAGCCTAAATACAGGAGAGGATGTGTCAGCATGTACAGGTTCTGTAAATATGTCCTGCCTGTCTGTCAGCCAGTCAGATTCTTAAGTCTGTGGACTTATGACTCTGTCTTGCACTCTGGTCACTGAATTCTTTATTAATTTATTTTTTATTCAGTTGTTATTTATTCTTCATGTATTTTTTTACCTTTTCGCTTGCTGTGGTGGTGACAACGTTTTTTTTCTTATTTGGACATATTTTTATCATTTATGAGGAGAACCACAGAGGTGTTTTGCTGTCTCCATTCAGTTGGTCATAGAGCCCAGTGCTGTACTGGGATTCAGTGAAAGGAAGAGGACAACACATTTATTTTCTTCAATAGGCTCTCCCAGGAGGCATCTGATATTACAGACTCTCCTAGTAGCATTGTATGGTCTATCCAGTTTCGATTTCCTTCCACATCAGCAGTTAAGTTGCCTTTTTCCCCTCTTACACTTCTCGCTATTATCTGAGGAGTCTGCATATCGTTTCTGATCACAAAAGTTGTCAGTAATCTGCACAATGCTAAAATGTAAGGTCACTATTCAATACTTGCCCTCCTTAATCTCTCAGCTGCTTTTGACACTGTCGTTCTTGCTCTTATCCTCCAAATTCTTCATTCCTTAGGCATCTGCATCTCAGCCCTGAACTTGTCTTTTTATCCATGTAACCGATCCTTCAGTGTCTCCATTTCCACCTGTGTCCTCACGTCCACCTCTCTGTTGGTATTCCCCAAGGCTCTGTTCTAGGACCCCTTCTGTTTTCTCTCTATACATAATAACACTTGGTGAACTTATTCCCTTTGACAGTCAGGCAGGCCTCCATGCAAATTGCATTAAATGAAATGTGGCCAAGTGTGAAACCAAATTCATACCCAGTCTTTCTAGGAGACAAACATTTAATCCCTTGTATGTAAGTTTATGTAGCAAAATGTAAAGCAGTTTAGCAGCCTAGTAGTGGACTGCATAAAGTAGCCTGTAAAATCTCTGATTTTGTGTCCATGACAATGCTTGTTCTTAAAATAATTTTAACCCTTTGAGTGCCAGAGGGGTACGGAATGCATTGCTTTGCAATGCATTCCATACCCCTCTGGCACTCAAAGGGTTAAAGGGGAACATTCACATCAGACAAACTTGTTCCCATTGCCTTTAATTAGTAAAACTAGGTTAGCGTTTTTTTTTTTTGTTTTGTTTTTTTTTGTTTTTTGTTTTTTTTTATCTTAGTACGGAAGATATGCAGAGTTAAAATCTGGCGCTTCCCTAATGTACAGCACACAGTATGTGCGGCACAACACCTCAGGACTTCCCACCTCCCTCCCAGCTGCTCCACGGAGCTTGTTCACGATTCCTTTTGAGGTGGCATTCATGTGGGTAATCGTTACAGTAAGCTGTGTTTACCGTGCTTCTGAGGTTGCAACCTCTGTATCATGCTGTAGCGATAGCCCACATAAATGCAGTCTCGAAGGGAAGCGTGACTGCGCTCCCTGGGGCAGCTGGGAGGGTGGTGGGAAGTCCTGAAGCATTGTGCCACACATACTGTGTGCTGCACATTGCCTATATTAGGAACCCATTTTTAGAGTCTGCAGCCACAGTTTAGTGTTTGTAAATACTATATATGTATTTTTATATGATAATTTACATATTTTTAATAAACCTGTTTTTTATCCCCTGAATTTTATTTTGACCCCCTTTTCTACTCCAATGTATTATATATATATATATATATATATATATATATATATATATATATATATATATATATATATATATATATATATATATATCTATAATATAATACTTTAAATGTATTCTTCAAGGTCATCAATCATGCAATCGATTGCAAGAGTAGGGGATTTCACTGATGGGTCTGTGGATTTTGTGGGTGATTTCAGGTTATGACCTAGACTTAGTGTTCCTTCCCCCTCATCATTTTTCTTGTTCAGAGTTTCTCGGGAACCTGGAAAAGGGCCATCTGTTTCTAGATGCATTCCCTTCCCTACTAGTAAAGCAAGTTTAGCCCCTTCCTTTATAGGAGCTCTTCTCCTTATTCTACTCAAATCTTTTTGTTCCCCAAAAAAAAAAAAAAAGACAGTGGTTGCTGTCCCATTCTGGACTTAAAGTGCCTCTACCAATTTTGTGCTGGCCCCTCAGTTATAGGGATAGTAATGTTTCATAATAAATGCAGCTCTAATTAATCATCATAGTATTTGGACCTTGAAGTGTGTTATTTGAATTCTGTCAGAGTTGTAGTTAAAGAGTAATTCAAAGACAAAGTGTCCCCCTCCCCTTTTACTGATGTAACACTGCTCATCCAGATCAGAAGGGAGGTGCCCAGGTAGACTGCAGAGAGGGACAATCTTCAATTAAGATAAGGGAAAAACTTGTCAAGGGAGGCAGGGCTTTCATTGTTCTGATAGGAAGAAGATTGTCCCCTTCTGTTATCTGTCTGGTCTATGGACTGCATTCCACATCTGAGAAGAGATGGCTTACACTAGGTAAAAGGGTCGGGAGGGGAAACTTTGCTTGTATATATCTCTCAAACCATAGAGGTTTGCGAGATAAGACTTATATCATTCTTCATGTTTTTTTTAATGCCTACAAAATAAAATAAAGATAAAACAAAGTATTACTATCCCTTTAAAGCTGGGGTCTTTGCACTTTGTTATTGCAGCTATGTGTCCAGGGTAGTTTTTTGCATTCCTAGACCGACAGAACGTTTACTTGCATGTTCCGATTAATCCGGATCATCAGCTATTCCTGTACTTTACCTTTTGAGAAAGTCTTACAGCTCACGATAGCCCACATAAATGCTACCTCGAAGGGAAGAGTGACCGCGCTCCCTGGGACAGCTGGGAGGGTGGTGGGAAGTCCTGAGGCATTGTGCCGCACATACTGTGTACCACACATTGTGAAAGTGTATATCTTCACTGTTAGGTAAGTAAGATAAAAAAAAAAAAAAAAATGCTAATCTGGTTTTACTAATCAAAACCAATGGGCACAAGTTTGTCTGGTGTGAATGTTCCCCTTTAATTATCTTGCACTCTCTTGTTCTTTTCACAAACAATTGAGGAAATGTTTTGACACACTAATCCTAAGTTGAACAACAGTAGGCAAATATAGTTTTTGATACCTTTTATTGGCTAGCTAAGCAGATTTAAATGCAAGCTTTCAAGACCTTAGGTCTCTTCGTCTGGCATGTCATACAGATAAATATGAAAACATCTCTCTTAAATACAAGTACACATCACATTGTTTAGCATGGAAAACATGTGATGTGTACTTGTATTTAAAAGAGATGTTTTCATATTTATCTGTATAACGTGCCTGAAGAAGAGACCTAAGGTCTTGAAAGCTTGCATTTAAATCTGCTTAGTTAGCTAATAAAAGGTATCAAAAACTATATTTGTCTCCTGTATTTCTACGGCTAACACGGTACCAACTCTCATCTGTTAAGTTGAACAACAACTGAAAAAGTTGAGAGGTCTACATGGTGCATCTGGTATTCCAAAGCAGCCTTTCATAAACATTATTCTATACATCTTTGTCCTGGGTTCTTCACTAGTGAATATAGAGTATGATGTTCTCTTTATTTCAGATTAAGTGTTTAATCCTTATTTGGTCCCAAGGCTGCGTTTTCCATCAGCTGCTCTTAATTCATCTAAGGCTTTCAATATGCCCTGGTGAATCTGGTGAACACCACTGCAAACAGATAAGATCACCAGAATGCCATTTATGTCTCCTGTACTATTCAATCGAAGATGTTTGCCAAGTAAAAAATCTGACTTGGGAATGGAGTGATGATGGAGTATAGAGTAAAATTCTTCCATCAGCTGTCACTTCATGTGGGTGTAAAGGTTTTAGTGCAGAATGAATTTTTCTCGTATTTTTCTCATATTTCTCATTTTTCTCATATTTATCATTAAATTGTTGTCTTGAATTTACATTGAATGCTTTGTTGGGTTGTGTAATAGCTGTTAAAGGAGACCAAACACCTCCTAGTCAGAACCCTTTACGTAATTTAATATGAACAGAAAATCATAATTTTACTTTTGCTCAGTAGCTAACCTTTTCTGGATGTTATGTCCATGTTGGACATGGCACTTTTCTGAGGTCTTTTGGAGGTTTTAGTTCCCCTTTAAGTCCAGAGCCGTTCCAGTGAAAAAGTATTATTGCTATCTATGGATGTTCATGATTTCTTGTTTTGCAGGGGTGGTTAAGGCACACAAGAAAGATTCAGAAGAACTGTACTACTGCATTGAGAAGGAAGGGCAGAGGAAGTGGTACAAGAGGATGGCAGTCATACTGTCTCTTGAACAAGGCAATAGACTCAGAGAACAATATGGTCTTGGTCCATATGAGCCTTCTACACCCCTCACCAAGGCATCAGACATAAGTCTAGGTATGAAAAATGCCTCCATTCTCTTTATGATGGTTGTACAGCTGAGAGAATTGACAATTCACCTTTTGGCCTTCAGCGGAGGTCTTTCTAATAATATCTTAAACTGCTATATATTTGTGATGAACAGAGTAAGCCGTTCATCCATTAGTGATGCTAACTTGCCATTAACTACACTAGATAGCTTCCATAGCCAAAGTCATTGATAAAATGCATATAATAAAAATTAATTGCCCATGTTCAGAAGCATATTTGCTGTATTTATTTGTAGCAAAAGGAATTTGCCTTAGTCCAGTGTGGAACACAGGAACCTTTAAGGTCACGTAAAGTAAAAAAGCAGGCCATTGAGGCAGAGACTCCCTTCTTCCTCTCCAGCTTTACCCCTCGCCTATCAGTTTCAAGTGGCCTAGCCTCAGGAAAAGGTCAAGCTGGCACTGTTCTCTTAGATGTTCATCTTCTTTTTTTCTTTTGATATGGGGCTGTATAATCCCCCTTTAGATGGGCTCCCATTAACTGACTTTCCCGGAGTTGGATTGCCCAGACACAGGTTTATTTCTGGGCCATTTCCCTGTGAAGGTTTACTTTATTAAAGGTATAGTATTACTTCAAAATTACTATCCCTCATATTGTAGCCCTTAATAAACTGAGTTAAATGACACCAGCGGCATCTCTCAAACCTTTATGGTTTAAGAGTTAGCCGCTTTCAAAGTTTCCTCTCCCCTGCTGTCAGCGTTCTGCTGCCAGCAGGAGAATCCTGTCTCTGAATCAAGTGGAGGCTCTTCAGCAGAGCCGATATCTCGTTATGGAAGGAAAAATTATTAAATGAAACAGACTTCTACGTGTGCTTGGTAACCAAGCACACGTAGGAGACTGTTTCAATGAATCATTTTTCCTTCCATAAGGAGATATCGGCTCTGTTTAAGAGCCTCCGTCTGTCCCGGGACTGTATTCCCCTGCTGGCAGCAGAACGCTGACAGCAGGGGAGAGGAAACTTTGAAAGCGGCTAACTCTTAAACCATAAAGGTTTGAGAGATGCCGCTGGTGTCATTTATCTCAGTTTATTAAGGGCTACAATATGAGGGATAGTAATTTTTAAGTAATACTATCCCTTTAAGTATATACCTCATTACTGATCTTCTCTGAAGTTCTGTGTCGATATAATGGGAGTCTGAAGACAGAAGATTGGTAAGGTAACCCTTTGAGTGCTGTGGTCCTTCCTGCTATGTCCCTGTTCTTCCTTGGAACCCACTATAAAGTAGGGATATTGCTGTTTACCATTCAATTCTTCATATTTCACATGTTGCTGGATAGCAACAGAGCTGATTTTTTTTTTTCTTCAAGATTGTCTTTTTATTTTATATCTCCTGTCCAGTTCCAGATCAGGAGCCTGTAAGGGTTAAGATCCTTACCTCTACTGTGGCAGACGTTTAGGGCCTGACCAGTCTCCCAGCATCTATATAGTGCATCCTGCATAAGATTGATTAGTGAAGATGTTCAGACATTGTCCAGTCATCTTAAGGTTTGGTGTGGCATTTGGCAATGCTGCAGGATTAATGGGGCTTTTTGGGATTGCTTGTTTTGGCACTGGAAGCAGTATTGTATGCAGAGTTCCGCACATGGACCCTGCTGCTAGATATTCTGTAAAATTAGTAGCTGTGCTATCTATTTTGCATGATGTCCCTTTTGCTTCAGATAAGGGTGGATTTGTTCTCGTGGTTTCAAGTATCCTATCTGAGATTGGGTCGCCTATTTGTCATAGTGGATTTAATGCCAGTCTGTCAGGTTGGGGGTTGGAGGCACCTTCATTTCCCAGATAGCACACTGTCTCTGGTTCAGCCAAATGAGCCAGCTTTTAATTGGTGTGCTGGATCTTCTAGCAATTTGTCTGCCTCTTCAGCATTAGTCCCAGTCGTTTTGCAGCCTTCTGAGCTACCAGCTGTTTTCCTTCTTGAAGCAGACAATGTGGTGGTGGGCTATCTGTCATTAACTCCTGGATCTCAGGGAGTAGGAAGTGAAGCAGTCCATTTTTAACCCCGTAGCTCAAAACTGGGGTCTGCCAGTTGTGGACCTTATGGTGTTTTGGATGAACCACAAGATTCTTCAGTTTTGTTTTCTCCTCTGCTCCTCATTTGAGACCAGATGGACTATGTGCATGCAATACTAATTGTGCCTTATTGTTCTTGCAGAGCTTTGTTCTCAGATCAGATCAGTCTGTCAGTAGCAGAGATGTGGGCGTGTGGGCCAAGCAGCATCTAAGATGGCAGTGGCATCTTGACTCAAGGTGACCATTTGCCAGGCCTATGTACTTAGAAAGTGTCCAGTGCCTTTTTGGGTCTTACAGGTGGTAGTGTCTGTGTAATTGTCTCTTTTCCTTTGTCCCTAGTAATCTTTGTATTATTTCTTAGTTTTGTGTGTCGGTGTCCATTGACACCTGAGCTTCATGGTTGCATCTGATTTTCCTATATTGAGTCTGATTTTATTTTGGCAAGTTTTTCTCACATTTCTGCTATTCAGGATTGGAATAGCTTTGGTATATCCCCATGGTTCATGTGTTCCACAATGGACAAAAGATATAAGGTGATTGCGTTTGTTGTGTGAAACATAGGACATTGCTACTGGAGGGGAGGTTTCAGTTCTAGGCTGGGGTGTCCTTCGGGTTCTTTAACATGGTGGATGCCTTCCTGCCCTATTTCTTTTTTCTTTCTCATCCAGAGAGGTTTAATGCCTCCTAGTGGTAGCTACTTAACCCCACATGATTCTTGTGTTCCACAAGGACTAAGAGGAAAGAATTTAACAGTAAGAACATAAAAATCCCCCTTTTTAAAATACATAAGAATGTTGTGGCTTATGGGTTTGTTTTTTATGTACTGTTTGATTATTCCACAACAATCTTTTCAAGATAATTTGGTCGAAGGAAAGAGGAAAAGAAGGAGTAACTTAAGTGCTGCACTCACACCAACTTCATCCAGTACATCCGGCACAAGCACTCCAACTAGGAAAACGTCAGAGACCCCTCGCAGCTCATTCGGTCCCCTGTCTGGGAAACGGAAACTGATACCATCCGATGAAGAGAAATCGCCAGCAAAGCGTGGAAGAAAATCTGTTTTGATTAAATCCAGTAAGAATTTCCAATGCAAGTAATACTATGGGGAGGTGTTATACACATCCTAAGTTGTGTGCTTTGGCGGTGGTGGTGGGGAGGGGACTATAATACTGCTAAAGGCTCGTTTAGGATATATTGCAGTTAGACTGCTTTTGTGCCAACACAAACTTCTTTTGATGAGGTGTCTTAAAATATGTACTGTGGGTTGCCCCTTGCTTTCTTTCTTGTCTTTATTATTAATGTTTCCTACTGTGGTCTCTTGAATGCATAGAAGTAGAAAACCTTTGACTCTGCAACTCCCATCATCCTCATCTCCTTGTCATTGTGGAAGGTGAAGTCAGCAATAGATGTAAACAATCTTGTTTCTTCCCCAGGTGCAGCTAAAGGAGGCGATTTTGTGAGCTCCAATGAGAGTGGCGATAACGTAGGGGATCCAATGACTTTGGAAGAAACCCATGGGCCTATACCCCAGAGTAAAACTCTCTTTCTTGGGTATGCCTTTCTTCTTACTACTGCCACATCCAGCGACAAATTAAACAATCGTCTGAAATCGCAGGAATTCCCTTCAGCAAGTAGTGAAGAGGAGGAAGGTAAACTATTTAACAAAGATCTTTTAGTAGGTTTAATTTTTTTTTGTTTGTTTCATTATACAACACACACATAAGTTATTAAACAGACCAAGATAATCTGAACTTCTTGTTATTTACTATTTTTGAGCAACGAAACTGTTTAACCCACTTGCATTGATGAGATTTCTAGCAGGCATCCTTCCCATTCAGTCTTCTCATTTTGTATATACATTTTTTTTATTATTGTGAATAAAATATTTGGCCATTTATTTATATGTATATTTAGGAATGTATGTGTGTGCGTGCGTGTATGTCTATATATATATATATATATATATATATATATATATATATATATATATATATATATATATATATATATATATATAATATTAAGCACTCCATGCTGTTTTCTTCCCTGTAGAGTCCAACCCTCCCAGCCTTTACTGAGCTAATCTTCCAGTCATCCATCATAAGAGTTTGCTGCTTTCCTTAGGGAGCAAAAACATGGAGTGAAGCAATGGAGTTGGGAATGTAACTTTAGGGTACTGAAAACACCTCTTTGGATTATTATTATGAGTCAGTGATAGTCAAATTTGCCTTAAGGCACCTTAGGCAACCACCTATAGTAGTGTTTCTCAACCACCAGTCTGTGGACCAGCATTGGGCTGTGAGACTATTGCTGCTGGTCTGTGGATGGTGAAAAGGTTGGTGCTTTAGGCTGTTTTTGTTTCTGCAAGTTTTGTTTGTCAGGACTCTGCAGTAGTGGGGGGCATGCAAGAACTTCCACGTCACATTGTAGTGCTTACTTAGTAGGTATATTTTCTCCTCCCACAGTTCTCTGGATCGGTTTATCCTGGAAGAGTTGAAGGGTCTGATATTAGGCTTTTCTGTAACAAATTAGTTTCTAACCCTTATCCTTTCTCTGCTATGGCTTTTTCTGAGTGGACTTCTCCACCTCCTATTTATTCCCCAATATCTTGCCTTTCTAACAAGACTTCACTGATTCTAGTTAATGCTGTGGGCTTAAGAATCAAGCTGATAAGTACTTAGATTCCATGTTGGCAGCAAATTTTGCAGCCTCTGTGGATGCTCTTTGACCCATTTCCTCTATAGCTTGGATCACTAGAGCCATGGCTACCTGGTGGGAACAGATGTCATATGACATTTGTGGGGATGATCCCAAAGAGGTACTGATGGATATACTGGCCAATGCATACCTTATTGAGGCTGCCTTCAATGCTGCTAGCTATTCCGGAAATGCCTCAGCCCTTTCAGTAGTCTTTCCCCTTTAGGCTAGCGTCTGCTCCAAGGATCGCTACAAAGGTCATGGACAACATTTTACACAAGGCTTCTTCAGAAGCTGTTCTCTGTTCATAGATTCAAGATTACCTTCTCATCCTGTAGCAAAATGGTTGGGTATTTAATCAAAAGAAATCCTTTCTGGCGCCTTCTCTAATTCTGTATTTCTTAGGTATGAGATTTGATTCCTTCCAAGGGGTAGGTGTTTCTACCGGAGGACAAGTTCCAGACCCGGTCTCTTCATGTGACTCTAAAGATATCCTGGCTGTCAGTGATGGTAAGGTTATATTTGAGAGTACTAGGTCACCTGGTATCTTCTCTGGAAGCCTTTCCCTGTTCTGAATTCTACATGAGGGAGCTGCAATTGGATAGTCTCAGGAGCTGGTAAAGACAACACTCTCAATTATTTAGTGCCTTGTCCCTGTCTCAAAGACAGAGTACCTTCACTGGTGTCCTAATGCTGGGACGTCCATTTGTCATATTGGAATGGGTGGTGGTCACAACAGACACCAGCTTCATAGGCTGGGTAGCCTCCCGTGGTCGCCTAATAGCACAGGGTCACTGGTCCAGGGAGGAGATGTCTTTCAGTCAGCATTTTGGAAATACTGGCCAATTGCCTAGTGCTTCGGCTCTGGTCCCATGTACTGTTGGGCACACCAGTGAGGGTCCAATCAGACAAACAGAACATCAGTCGCCTACATAAATCTCCAAGGAGGAACCAGAGGCAAGTCTGCTAGGGGGGAGATTCGGGAGCACCTTCAGTGGGCCGAAGCTCATGTACCAGCCATCTCGGTGGTTCACATCCCAAAAGAGAACGTGGTTGCAGACTTTTTAAGTCACCAACATCTGGATAGTGGAAATTGGAAAATCAGCCAGTGTGTTTTCAACTGGATTATCCACTGCTAGAGTCTTCCATCAGTGAATCCAGTGTCCACTGAGAACCGGAAGGTTCCTCTTTTCTGCACTAAGAAGAAGGATCCTCTAGCTTTTTTGCAATGGAAGCAGTGTCCGTTCCATGGAACTTTCATCTGGCAAATGTGTTTCCACCATTTCCCCTGATTCCCAGGGTACTGAGGATGATCAAAATGGGGAGTGCTCAAATCATTCTGATTGCCTCCTTTTGGACATTTGGGCTTGAAACTTGGATCTTCTCAACATGTCCATTGGGTAGCCATTTTTCCTCCATCTGAGGCTGGATTTTCTGACCCAGGGTCCACTTTACCATCAGGTGGAAAGGTTGGCTTTGATAACATGGCTCTTGAAGCCAAGATCTTGAAGAAGGGCTTTTTGGACCCTGTCATTTCTACTACTGGTTCAGCTGTGGAAGCCAGTATCATCTAAAACCTATCATAGGATCTGGTCTCTGTTTTGGTGTGCTTATTGAGAAGTGTCCCTACAATCCTTCAGCCTTACTATGATTCTGGCTTTCCATCAAGATTAGAAGGGTTAGAAGAGAGTTATTGTAAATGGAACATTTTCAAATTGGTCTAAAGTTATAAGTGGTGTGCTACAGGGTTCAGTCCTGGGACCAATGCTTTTTAATTTGTTTATTAATGATCTAGAAGTGGGAATTGAAAGTAGCATATCAGTCTTTGCTGATGACACTAAGCTCTGTAAGGAAATGCATACAGAGCTGGATGTTTTTTTCTCTGCAGAAAGATTTAGATAAACTAAGTGAATGGGCAGAAAAGTGGCAGATGTCATTTAATGTAGATAAGTGTAAGGTTATGCATTTGGGGTGTAGAAACAAACTTGCAACATAAGCTCTAAATGGGAATCCTCATTAGAGAAAGATTTAGGAGTACTGATAGACAATAGACTTCACAGCAGTGTGCAGAGTCACTCAGCTGCTGCAAGAGCAAATAGGGTACTAGACTGCATAAAAAGAGGTGTAGAAGCAAGGGATGCTAATATTATCCTACCCCTGTATATAAATCCTTGGTTAGGCCTCATCTAGAATATGGGGTACAATTTTGGACGCCTGTTCTTAAAAAATACATTACTGAACTGGAAAAGGTGCAAAGACATGCAACAAAACTGGTAAAGGGATTGGAGGAACTGAGTTATAAAGGGAGGCTAGCCAAACTGGGTTTGTTTACATTAGAGAAGAAATGTCTAAGGGGTGATATGTTTACTATTTACAAATACATTCAAGGTCAATACAAAGAACTACTATCCAATGAATTATCTAGCACAGAACAATATTGAAAATTATGACAGATGGCTTCAAAGCAGAAAGGATATTGATCCGGGGAACTATTTGACTACCAATTGGAGTCAGGAAGGAATACATTCCCCCCTTCAACTTGGGGCTAGATTGGATATGGCTCCAGAGGGCTTTTTTTGTTTGTTTGTTTGTTTTTTTTGCCTTCCTCTGGATCAACAGGGGTGTTTTTGGGCTGGACTTTTGATGAGCACGTCTTTTTAAGCCTCATCTACTATGTACTATGTTACTATATTCAGAGATCCCACTCCTCCCAGGGATCTGAATTTTGCCTCCAGAGGCTTCCTTTCAAGACCTTTTAACTGCTTCTTTGCATCTTTTTTTAGCTCAGTATGGCCTTCCTTTTGGCTATCGTACATGTTTGTAGAGTTGCCAAACTACAGGCCTTGTCTTATATATCTCCTTTCCTGTTTTTTCATTAGGACAAGGTGGTTCTTTGTATTCTTCAGGGTTTTTTTGGCCAGGGTCATCTTCGATTTTCAGGAAATTGTTGTTCTTTCCTTTCGCCCTGATCCTTATGGATGTGGTGTGCTGTCTGAAGTACTATGTTCATCGCACGTAGACTTTTAGAAAATCTCACTCTTTGTCATTCTTGAGGGCCCCTGAGTGGGTCAGTCTGTTTTGAAAGTTATCATTTCATCTTGGATCAAGGCCACTATCTGACAGGTGTATGTGCTCAGAAAGAAATCTGTTCCTCTGAGTCACTGCACACTCCATCAAATCTGTGGGCACCTTTTGGGCTTACAAGAATCAGGCCTCTGCTTATCAGTTTTGTAAGGTAGTGACATGGTTGTCTCAACACAACTTCACCAAACACTACAGTTTCATTGTCCTGTCCTAGTTGGAGTTCGGCTTCAGTTTCAAGGTCCTTTAGGCTGTTGTGCCTTTAAGGACTTTTATTTTTCCTTTCTTTATGCGGAGTTTTGAATCTTGTTGGTTCTTGCTCTTGATCAGTTGCTTGGTGTGCAAGTTTGGTGTGTTAGTCCATGTTTTGATTCGGGTCCATTACGACAATGCGACAGTGGAAGCTTATGCCATTTGGGACTAGAAGTGCACCCACAGGGTCCAAGCTTCTCTCCTGGGCAGAAGCTCATGTGCCATCCATATTTCCAGTTCAGATTCTGTGAGTAAACAATATAGCTGCAAACCATCTCATTTGCCAATGTCTGGATCAAAGAGAATGTGAACTAAAAGCAATCCACTTTCAATTCCATAGTTTGTAAGTGGGGTCTCCTGGATTTTAACTTTATGGCATCTCTGCTGAATCACAAGGTTCCTAAGTTCTCAGGATCTACAGGACAATCTAATTGTGTCTCATTGAGTCACAGATAGTAACACTTTGGCTGTAGACAAGCCAGCGTGTGTCCCTCTTTTTGCAGACCTTCTATCTGAGGGCCTGCTTTGTCATCCAAACTTAGGGAGGTTAGCCTTGATGGTGTAGCTCTTGAAGCAGGCATCCTTAGAAGGAAGAGCTTCTCTGAGCCAGTCATTGCAACTGTGCTAAAATCCTGCAAATCCATTTCATCCAAGATCCACCAAAGTGTTTGGTCCTTGTTCTTTAGGTGTGAAGAACATGGCTCAGGCTCAACCAAGGTCCAGTTCTCACTCTTGTTTGCTCTTTTTCAGAAGCATATGTCAACGCTTGCTTGATCTCCGCATCTCGGGCGCGTCTCGCTCCGGCGGAGGTGCTTCCGGGTTTGTCTCGGTCAGTTCGCGCATGCACGGTCCTTGCTGCCTTCTTCCTGGCACCCGTGCATGGGCCCGGTCCGGTGCGCTATTGGCTAGGCAGCTCCAATCATGTTCAGGCTCCCAGACGAGCCTCTCTCTCACTATCCTGTCCATTGGCTGCTGCTCCTATTTAAACGGGCACCACCAGTCATAGGGTGCCCGTTCCATGAGCTCATTAGTGTTTGTTCTCTTTGTTGTCTGCAGTCCCTGGCTTGACCCTTGGCTCTGCACTTGACCTCCGGCTTGTCTCCAGTCCCTGGCTTGACCCTTGGCTTGCACTTGACCTCTGGCTTGTCTCCAGTCCCTGCCTTGACCCTTGGCTTGCACTTGACCTCCGGCTTGTCTCCAGTTCCAGGCTTGAAACTGGGGTGGAACAATCTGGTTTCGTGACCAGCACCTTTATTCAGCTTCGACTGCAGCAAGGGAGTACCTGGCAGGCCGTCTCCGATCCCAAGCATCGCTCTCCAGCTACTGAACCAGTGCCGGCATCACTCGGGTCCTTACTCCCTGTGTGGTGACAACATATTGGTTTATCGGATGTTCAAACTTTTGTTTGGGGGCGGGGTGACACGTGCCTGCCCCATTTTTAGAGAACCCACACCTCCGTAGGAGCTCTGGTAGTCAAATTGTTCCTGAAGGATCTCTTTTTAACCATTAGCTTGTGTGTCTCTTCATCTCTTCATACTTAAGACAGTGTTCCTTTTAGCCATTTTCTGTCCGGCTAGTTGCTGAACTGCAAGCTTTGTATTGTAGAACTCCCTTTCTGATATTTCATGCAAATAAGGGGTTTCTGCTTTCCCACTTTAAGTTTTTCCCCCAATGTGGTTTCTGATTTTCATATTAATCAGGAGATTGTGCTTTCTTCTTTGTATTGACCTGTCTAATAGGCGACAAGACCTTTACTGTCTGGATGTATTTAGTTGTCTTAAATTCTACATCCTTCACACTGTTTCCTTCTGCAAATTGGGTACTCTGTTTGTGATTCCTGAAGACCCACTTGCTGGCCAAGATATATTTTATTGGGTTTCTTCATTTTCCCATTGGCTTAGAAACCTCAGAATAGGTATGTGATAAACCACAATGGGAATGGGAGGATAAGTAGCAGATTAATTTTCATATAGATAAATGTAAAGTTGTGCATTTGCGTAGCAGAAACAAGAGTGCTACATATACACATAATCCTTGTTAGAAATGATTTGAAAGTAACAACAGACAAAAGACTAAACCAGTCAACCTGAACCAGGGTGATGTGGCACTTTGGTGTCCCGTGGGCAGTAGTTAAGGATGCCACAGTGTTCCTGTGAATTCTTTGATAAACATGAGTCTTGAGTTTCAGATATATATTTAAAGAAATTGTTGAGCACAATATGGTATTTTTTGTTATTCTGACTGTGTGTTCTAAGAATAACTATACCATTTTATCCTGCTTAATGCCCTTAACAAGTGACTTATAAAACTTAGGTGTTTCCCAGAGAATTCCAGACTCTGTTAGAGGTGCCTTGAGCCAAAAAGAAAATAATAGTGAGAACCACTGGACTAAACCATGTACATTGTAATTCAACTGCTGCAGGCACTAGTATATTATCATGTATAAATTTAATTCTGCTTCTAAATCCTTGGAAAGTCCTTATCTACATTAGAAAGTACAGGTTTGGTCACCAGTTTTAAAGAAATTATTCAACTAGTAAAACTTCAGAGATTGCACCAAAACCGATAAAGGGATTGAAAGATTTTAGTTATAAGGAAAGCATACATTAGTTTACATTAGTGAAGTTATATAAAGCGGGTAATAACTGATTTTTTAAAAATATATTCACTACGAAAAACTGTTGCAAACTCTCTACTAAACATCCTTTAAGACTAGAGGACAGAGACATTCAATAAAAACAAATGGAACTGATTTTACAGTGGGGGTAGAAAGATTTGGAATTCTTTGCATCAGGAATCTGTGATGGAAGATGGTATAGATCAGAGTTTCTCAACCATAGTCCTCAAGTATCCCTAACAGTGCAGGTTTTTAGGATTTCCCTGGCTGAGACAGGTGAACTCATGAAAATTAAATATCCACTAATTACATACCTGTCACTCGGTTAAATCTTCAGAACCTGCACTGAGAATTTGAGAACCTCAGCTGTGAAACTATGGTGTTAATACTTTAAAAAATGTATTGTTCACCTTTCCAGAGCAAAACAGTATAGAGAAATATAACTGTTTTAAAGGGATAGTAATACTTAAGTCTTTTTAAAAATAAATGTATTTCCTCCAGTTTCATCTCTCAAACCTTAATGGTTTGAGAGATGATCGCTCCTAAAGTTGCCCTCTCCCTCCCCCTTCCCCGAAGTCAGCATTGTAGCTGACTGAAGGGAAATCCGGTCATAGATCATCAGGCGGCTCTGCAGCAGAGCCGCGATCGTGTTAATTAAAAAAAAAAATCTTTCACTAAAACGGGCTTCTACGTGTGCTTGCAAACCAAGCACATGTAGAAGACTGTTTCAGTGAAAGTTTTCTTTTTTTATTAACGCGAATTTGGCTGTGCAGCAGAGCTGCCTGAAAGTTGTACGACTTGCTTCCCTGCAGTCAGCTAGAACGCTGACTACGGGAAAGGGGGAGGGAGAGGGAAACTTTAGGAGCGATCATCTCTCAAACCATAAAGGTTTGAGAGATGAAACTGGGGGTAATACATCTATTTTTAAAAGGACTTTACTATAGGGATTAGTAATACTTAAAGGGATAGTAATACTTCGTTTTAACTTTATTTTATTTTGTAGGCATTAAAAAAACATGAAGCATGATATAAGGTGGACGCACCCATATCTAGACTGCCTAAATCTACTGTCTTACATGTTTCTGATGCTTCTGCGCTGCAAGATTGGACTGATAAGTAACTTGAGGTTCCCCTCAAGTCCATTTTCACTTCTATTGGCTCTGCTGTGTCGTCCAGCCTTTGCTGTTGCATGGGTTATCCGGGCAGTTCCAGTCTGGACTGGGCAACTTACTATGGCGGTCCGTCAGGATGCGCCTACTTCAGAGAGATCGCGTCTCCTTGCTATTATCTCTGTGGATCAACAATATGTTTCTGCTGCTGCCTTTGATGCCATCCGATTGATGGCAAGGGCCTCCGCTACTCCTGTGGCGTGCGCTTTGGCTTAAGATTTGGTCTGCTGTCACGGCTTTCAAAAAAGAAAAAAAGTTTTTCTTTCTTTGCCTTTTGAAGGTACTTCCTTGTTTGGATCCGAACTAAAGGAACTAATTAATGAGGCCTTGGGGGTTAGAGTACTCTTCTACCCTTGGTCTTAAAAAAAAAAAAAAAGTGGCCGTTTAATCGTAACCGGTCCTTTCGTTCCTTTCACTCTGAGACACGTACGACGATCCAGGCGGTTCCATCTGCTCCGCGTTCATCCTTCAAGCCCATGCACCAATTGCAGCCCAAGGCCACATTCAAGCCCATGACTTCGTGACTGCTTGACATGACTCACCAACACCGTGGGCTGGTTCAGTGTCGGACCCACGGGCTTTTCTGTGTCTGTGGGATATAAGATCCCTTTCTTTTCTCTTCCACCCTTTCGTCTTTATCTTTCTCGTTCTCCTCAAGTAGTCGAGTGAAGCCATCTGTTCGAAGACACTATTCAGGCTCTTCTGGACAAGGTTGTCCTGGAACAGGTACCCCCTGCGGACAGGGATTCAGGATTCTATTCAAGCCTTTTTGTGGTGACCAAAAAAAAAAAAAAAAAAAGGGGGATGGCGGATGCCGCCCTATTTTGGGCCTGTGAGATCTTAATTCCTTTGTAGTGAAGTCTCACTATCGTCAGGAGTCTCTGCTCACAGTATTCGCTGCCATGTCTCCGGGGGAGTTTCTTGCTTCTCTGGACCTTCAGGATGCGTATTGCACATCCCAATCCATCTAGAGAGCAGGCAGTATCTGAGGTTTGCCTGCGCCAGAGGTCATTTTCAGTTTCAGCTCTACCATTGGTCTGTCAACAGCCCCCCCCCCCAGGTTTTCCAACGGGTGTTGGGGGGCCTTGATATCCGTCCTCCATCGGGACGGCATCAGAGTGCCTTCGTACATGGGCGACTTGCCTTTTGCGACCATTATCTGCGGACCTTCTTCATCAGTAGGTCCAGACCTGCATTCATTTCCTTACACATCACGGTTGGATTGCGAACTTGGTCAAGTCTGACCTTGTTCCGTCTCGGCACCTGGGTCTTCTGTTCGATACTCAGAGGTGCATGATTTTTCTACTGGACGAGGTAACCATCAATTTGCTCAAAGGGTCTCAATGATCCTATCCCGCTATTGGATACTGGTTTCGAAGTTGTCTTCTCTGGTGGGGTAGTTCATCTCCACGATAGAGGCGGTTCCATTTGCCATGGTATACACCAGGGAACTTCAGGGGTTTGTGATACGGACATGCAGGGACCAACCGATCATCAAAAGCTATCGATCACCCCCCCTCATGTCGAGTTGAGCTTGGAGTGGTGGTTGGGCCTTCCAATCTCCTACAAGGAAGATCCTTCCGGATTCCCTACTGGACCGAGGTCACAACGGATGCCAGCCTCCTGGGCTAGCGCTCAGGGGAAGTGGTCCATGGAGGAGTCCCTTCTTTCCAACGGGCCAGTCTGAATGGAGTCCGACTTCACCACGGCAGTGGCTTACATCGACAGACAGGGTGGTACAAGATGTCTAGCCTCTTGGTTAGCTGTCAAGACCATTCTGTCCTGGGCAGAGGTTCATGTTCCGGTCATTTCCGCAGTGCTCATTCCGGCGTAGACAACGTCATGGCAGACTTCCTCAGTCATCACACAGTCAACAGAGGAGAGTGGGAACTACATCCGGAGGTGTTTCAACTCCTGGTTCTGAGATGGGGAATGCCCCAGTGAATCTGATGACAATGGGACACAACAGGAAGGTTCCTCCGTTTTGCTCTCTGTGGAACGACTCTCTAACTCTGCTGCTGATACAATGTCCATTTCTGCACATTCTCTCTGGCCATTTTTCCTTCCCTCTCTCTCCCTCTCTCTCTGTCTCCCTCTCTCCCTATGTTTATATGGGCGTTACGGACATTGTAATTGGTACGTTGTCCGGTAATTCTAATTGTTCGGGATTGACATCGTCAATCCTGGTAGCCGGAGTTTATGACCCTATCTGTGGTGGAGACATTTCGGCTCCCCTCTCGCCCAGCTCTTCTTCTACAGGGTTATCTGTGGAAGACGGTGTTGTTCGGCTCAATTTGACGACCTGTTTGTTGAATCCTCGATTTTATGGAAGAAAGGGTTTTCTTCTGCTGTGGTTTCTACTATGCTTAGTGCCATAAGCCTGTTTCTTCCACGATCTATCACCGTGTCCGGTCGATATGTGTGTCTTTGTGTGCTGACAGAGATCTGTCTCATGACTTTCATCTTCCCACTGTCCTGTCCTTTTGGTTGGACGGTGTTGGCAAGGGACTCAGTCTGAGTTCTCTTACGGTTCTTACTTCGGCGCTTTCTGTCGTTTTCCAGAAATGCATTGCTATCTTCCTGACATCAGAGGTTTCTTCCAGGGTGTTGCTACTGTGCTCCCTGCCTTTCGGAGTCCGGCTCCTCAGTGGGACCTTAATCTGGTTTGGGGGTTCTCCAGCGTTCCCCCTTTGAGTCCTTGGCTTCTATTCCTTTGCGCCTTTTGTCGTGGAAGATGGCCTTTCTTCCGGCTATTGTGTCAGTTCGCCGGGTGGCGGACTTGCAGGCTCTGTCCTGTAACCACCTTATCTGGTGTTTCTCAAGGATAAGGCTGTGCTTCGCACTTCAAAGGAGTCCTTGTCTAAAGTGGTCTCCGAGTTCCACATCAAACAGGAGATTGTGGTGCACTCTTTCTGCCTATCCCTTCCTCTGTCAAGGAGAGGGATCTCCATTTGTTGGATGTTGTGCGTTGTCTCAAGTTTCATGTTCATCGCATTGAGTCTATCAGGAAGTCTGATGCCCTGTTCGTCATTCCTGAGGGTCCCAGAGCAGGGAGACCGGCATCAGGGGTACCATTTGCATCTTGGATTAAGTCTTCTAATCGTGAAGCTTACAAATTGAGGGATAAGCATGTTCCCTTTCGGGTTACAGCCCATTCTGCCAGGTGAATTGGGGCCTCTTGGGCCTCCAAGAATCAAGCGTCTGCCGCTCAATTGTGCCGGGTGGCCACATGGTCTTCTGTGCACTCCTTCTTGAAGCGCTACCGTGTGGATGTGCTGGCCTCGCCTGATGCCAGCTTTGGGAGGAAGGTCCTGGAGGCAGTTTTGCCTGTCTAGGATCTTTCCTTTCTGAGGTTCTCAGTGCTTCCTTACTGTTGAGCCCTATTGGCTCTGGTTCAGTGTGCTGTGTAACAGTTCTTGGGGTCTGTTTTCCTGTTTTTTCCTGTTTTTCTAGTTTGTGTCCGTTGACACCTCTGGTTAGTTGGGATCTCTGACCGGTTGGTTCATGGAGGTCCTGGTGGCCTTGCGCCTGGTCCTTGCCTTCTTCCCACCTCAGGGTAACTCAATGGTTGGACACCCCAGAGTTACCAGTAACCTGTATTGGACGACAGTGAAAATAGGATTTTAGTCTTACCTGTTAAATCCTTTTCACTTAGCCCATACAGGTTACTGGTCTCCCAACCTGTCAAGGGACCGTGCTTGGCTCTCCTGTGGCAATACGTGGGAGTCCTTCGGGGCATGCTCACTGGAGTCTTCTTTCCTTCTACTATCTAGTCTGGTTAGTTCTCAAACAATTCCGAGGCAGGCTGGGTAGACTGCAGCCTGAGAGGGAAGGGAGGCTCCACCCCCTGCATACATTTAGAGAATGTTCCTGTCTACTTAAAGGGGACTGACGCCTCCCAGAGAGTTACCAGTAACCTGTATGGACTAAGTGAAAAGGATTTAACAGGTAAGACTAAAATCCTATTTTTTGTGCTACTTCGATAAATCCTTTTCTCTTAGTCCATGGGAGAAAACTACTGTCTTCTTTCTGGCAGAGGGAAGACAGCAGGGTTAAAAAGAACTTCCTCTGGAGGCATTTATTTATAAATTCCCTTGCCTTCTAGTGACACTTAACACCATTGTCTGTGTCCCAGCTTGGAACATAATAGGAAAAGGTATCAATAAAGTTTTATTTTATTTTATTTGTCCGTTCCTCGTCTAGGTCAACAGAGGTGATATGGCAGAGGCTGAACTTATTGGGTGTTCTTTTCTCTCCAGTCTCATCAGCTATATTGTTACTATTCTTATAGAGAAGACTTGATCATTGCCCCGATATGTTTAAAGGTTATATATCAATGGGACTGGAGCAAAGAGGGAAAGAAAATATAAGAGGAACCTTACACCACCATTTCCCCAGCCCATGGGTGTTTCCAGCATAGACCTAGAAACACAAACTAAATACAGAGGTTAGCATGTAGATATGGCATTGAATTAAACACATGTTTACACTTTATAAAATAGCTGTACCTAGAAATAACTGCAGATTATGGTTTCTGGACAGAGCCATCAAGTCAATGGCAACAGTGAGAATGGGAAGCTCCGTTTGTTTTGGGTTTAGGAATATGTGTGCTAGGTCTACTTAAGAAATAACTATTCCTGGAATGTCAGGATATTAAATTGATTTCTTTGAACTTTATTGATACAAAAAAAATGAACAGTTTACTTATCTGACTGATCTAAACCAAAAATTATAACCTGCTTTATTTTGCAGAATATATTGAGAGCACGCCCTATGACAGGAGGTACACGGAGTCCCAGTTACGAGCAGGCGGTGGTTACATTTTGGAAACGTTTAATGAAGCACAGGTGAAGAGGTTTTACCATGAATTGACAAATTGAGAAATGCATCCAGACAAAATGAATAAATCGCATTTCAAAAATCACTGTTGGCAATAAAAATTAATAATACTAGGTTACTGTCCTCCTGTTTTGTAAAGTGTATAAACAGTATTTAAACTGTTTCATCTGTTTGGTGTAACTGTCTACTTTTTTTTAATGAGAAGAAATATCTTCAGCCCCATACCATTGCATATTCTTACTGTGAGGTGAACTTGCGTTGGCCTCCCGTGCTCCAGATTTTATCCATTGCGCACTGCTGTGAGGTGAAGGGATACTTAACAGGTGCATTATCCCAGCTGCGGGATACAAATTCCCAGCTTCATTTAAGAATCCACTCTTACATAGTAGATAAGGCTGAAAAAAAGACATGCGTCCATCAAGTCCAGCCCATGCCAAAAACACCCCTGTTACCACCTCTTGTAATGACAGGCTCTCCATTAGCTCATCTACAAAGAACAGAGTGTTAAATCCAATGCAGTGTAAGAAACCACTGGGGCATTCACCAATTAATTTAATTTACTGAAGATATTATATGCAGCAAGGGATAAAAAGTAAGGGACAAAAAGGAGGATTTTAGTCTTAACTGTTAAATCCTTTTCTCTTAGCTCATACAGGTTACTGGTAACTTTGTATAGGCGATCAGCCCCTTTAAGTAGGCAGGAACAATTCTAGAAGTGAATGCAGGGGGTGGAGCCTACCTTCCCACCTTGGCTGCTGCTAGCCAATCAGCTCCGTTAAGATTTGAGACACTAACTATTGACTAGGTAGTGAGAAGGAAAAGAAGACTCCTGTGAGCATGAACCCGAAAGGATCCCCACATTCTGCCACAGAAGAGTTAAGCATGGTCCCTTGACAGGGTGGGAGACCAATAACCTGTATGGACTAAGCGAAAAGGATTTAACAGGTAAGACTAAAATCCTCTTTTCTCTGTCATCCAATACAGGTTACTGGTAACTTTGGGATGTCCAACCATTGAGTTTCCCATAGGCGGGAAGTAAGGCAAGGAGCAGGTGCTAGGCCCCCAAAGTCACTAGAGCATATATGAACCATCAGATCAGAGACAGCCCAAAAAAACAAATGAAGTGTCTACGGACACTGAACAGGGGTAACAACAGCCCAGGAACTGTGGCACAGCACACTGAACTAGAGCCAACAGGGCTCAAAAGTGAAGGAAGAATCAAAGAAGATCCTAGACAGGCAAGACAGCCTCCAGGATCTTCCTCCAAAAGCTGGCGTCAGACGATGCCAGCACTTCAACACGGTAGTGCTTCGAAAAAGGTGTGCACAGATGACCAAGTGGCATCCTTGCACAACTGATCAGTGGAGACTTGATTCCTGTAAGCACAAGAAGTCTCAATAGATCTAGTAGAGTGAGCCGTGACCCAAAAGTGAACAGGCTTCTTCCTTAGCTCATAAGCCTTACGTATTGTGGACTTGACCAAAGATACAATAGTTACGTGGATGCAGGTCTCCCTGCCCTGGGGCCTTCAGGAATGAAGAACAGCACGTCAGATTGCCTAATGGACTCCGTGCGATGAACATAAAACTTGATACAACGCACCACATCTAACAAATGGATTTCCTTCTCCTTGTCAGAGGAAGGGTCAGAGCAGAAAGAAGGAGCCACAATCTCCTGATTAATATGGAACTCAGAAACCACCATCTGGAGAAACTCCTGTGAAGTGCGAAGCACCCCCATGTCTTAATGAAACACCAAAAAGGGTGGTTACAAGACAGAGCAAGCAACTTCACAATCACGTCAGCAGACATAGAGGAATAGTAGCCAAAGACTCAAAGGGGGGATGCTGAAGGACGCCCAAAACCAAGTTAAGATCCCACTGAGGAGATACAGGACGAGTATGAGCAACGTCTTGGAAGGAACCCTAGACATCGGGAAGAATAGAAATGCACCTCTGAACGAAAAACAGAGAGAGACGATGCCTGAACTTTAAGGGAATTCAACGGAGGCCCTTGTCCACACCTTCCTGTAGGAAGGCCAGGACTGTAGGAAAATCAGAATCCAGAGATAGGTCCTTATCAGCACACCAACAGAGAAAGGAAGACCAGACTCTATGGTAAGCCTTAGAGGAAACAGGCTTGCGTGTACCAAGCATAGTCGCCACCACACCAAAAGAAAACACTTTCTACCACAGTGGTGAGGATTCAATGTCCAAGCTGTCTAAGCTAGACAGTGGACATCCTCCTTCCACCCTGTAGAAGAAGATCCAGATGGCAAGGGAGCCGGGAAGGCTCAGCCACTGATAGATCCAGAATCCAAGCCTGGCGAGGCCAGAATGGAGCAATCAGAAAGACTGGACAGCGCTCCAGTCTCAGTTCCCTTATCACCCTGTGCAACATGGGAATGGGAAGAAAGATGGAAGCCAGAGGAAATCACCAAGGAATGGACATGGCATCCACAGCTAGAGCTAGAGGATCCCTCCAGTGAGAGCAGAACGTCGGAGTCTTCCGGTTGTGTCTTGTTGCCATCAGGTCGATGCATGGAAGACCCCACCTCTGAACAATGAGGTAGAACACCTCAGGATGCAGTTTCCACTCTCTGCTGTCCACTGTGTGTCGACTGAGGAAGTCTGCCAGGGCATTGACTACGCCAGGAATGTGAACTGCAGGTATAGCAGGAACATATTCCTCTGCCCAGGCAAAATAGTCTTGCCCTCTAACCAAGCTCCGAGATTTCTTGTTCTGCCTTGCTTGTAGATTTAAGCCACTGTCGTGGCGTTGTCGGACTGAACCCGGACCGGGCGGTCCTCCAGCTGGTGCGTCCAGTGGCGACAGGCATGTAATAGCACCCGATGCTTCAAGACCTTGATGGGAACTCCTCCAGAGACCACCATCCTTGAGCGTTCAGGTGACCCAAGACCGCTCCCCAGCCGGATAGGCTGGCATCCGTCATCACTGTGGTCCAGAAGGACATCAGGAAAGGCTTGCCCTTCAGCAGACTGGAGAGGTTGAGCCACCATGACAGACTCTGTTCCACATGAAGAGGAAGGGACACTGACATCTTCAGGAGGTCCGGCTGACCCCTGCACACTGGGTCACAAACCTCTGTAGTTGCCTGGTGTGAGCCATGGAAATCGGGACTGCTGCTATGGTGGAAATGAACTTCCCAACTAGAAAGGACAACTTATTAGCTGGAACAGGATCTTGAGCCAGAACAGCGGAACCCCTGTGGGTGATCTGGTGAGCCACCTCGTCAGTGAGAAACACCATGCTCTACTGAGTTTCTAACAGAAGGCCCAGGAAGACCAGTCGCTGGGATGGGACAAGATCCAACTTGTCTTTGTTGAGGATCCACCCATGATGGGTGAGTGCATGAATGCAGTCCTGAACCTGCTGCTGAATGAGTTCCGAAGAAGGGGCTTTCAGAAGCACACTGTCCATGTGTGGAGTGACTCTGATGCCGTTCCAATGGAGGATGGACTCTAAGGCTCCCATGACACAATTGAAGACTTGAGGAGCTGTAGTCAGACCAAAGGAAAGAGCAGAAAACTGAAAATGCCTGTGGTCACAGGCAAATCTGAGGTACTGCCGGCTATCTGGATGAATGGCGTTATGCAGAAATGCGTCCTGAAGATCCAGAGAAGCAAGGAATTCCCAAGGGGACATGGCAGCATTCACCATCCTTAGGGACTCCTGGTATTAATGAGTCTTGACCACAAAGGAATTGAAATCCTTCAGGTCCAAAATTGGACGACAGCCGCCATCCTTCTCGGAAACCACAAACAGGTTTGAGTAAAAACCCAAACCCCTGTTCTGAACAGGAAACGGCTCCAGAACCGCCTTGTTGACCTGCAAGAGTCAGTTCATTGCTGAGCAGTTGTGCAAAGTGGCAATGTGGTTGTCTCTGCACACTTTTGTCAAACTCTACCATGTTCTTACTTCTGATAAGAAATTATTGAAATCCATGACATTTTATGTGTCCTACAGTGGTTGGTGGGTAATATATTCATATGGTTTCTCTTGGTTGGGTTAAATATATCGCAGCTATGTGGGCACTAATGGATGTTTAAGGAGGCGACATGAGAATCTTGCTCTATTAAAGCAAAGTGAGATTTTCACGTCGCTTTTTTCATCATGGTGACACTCTTAATGTTCAGTTTAGTCCCATGATGTTTTCTCTGCGACATTTTCAATGCTATGCAGTAAAAGTTTAACGAATGGGAAGGGAGGGAGGTGGAGAGAGTCTACGCCTCAGAGAGTGCCCTGAACTTCTGAAGGGGGAGACTTTACCAGTCATTCCTGTGTTCCACATGGAATAAGAGAAAAAGCATTTAACAGTACGTTCACTAAGATTCTCTTTTATAGACCTACCTGATTTGATGTATGATGAACAGCTGCCAAGGTAAATTAAGAGCCCTTTCTTCTGAATTGGACCTTCATTAGGGCAGGATTCTCCCTATCTATGTTTCTGTACCTTTTGAGTTCTCTGTCTATAGTAGAATCCTTGTACAGCTTACCCCTGTTTAACTTTTTTTTAACTCTGCTTGTCTTTTCAGTGTAATGCGGCCTACCAGTGTCTCTTAATTGCAGACCAGCACTGCCGAACTCAAAAGTATTTCCTGTGCCTTGCCAGTGGCATCCCCTGTGTCTCCCATGTCTGGGTTCATGATAGTTGCCATTCTAATGAGCTTCAAAACTTCCGTAACTATCTCCTCCCTGCTGGATACAGTCTCCAGGAGCAGAGGATACTGGAATGGTAAGGGAAGTCCAAAATGATCTGAATTTGTAAGAATGGACACCTAGGCATGGTCTGGATACACATTTTTTGTTTAGTTTTCTGTTTTTCAGGATTTTGATCACCTGAATTCTGTTTGTAACTGCACAGCACATAATATTTAAAGGATCAGAGCATCTTTTAATTAAAAAAAACCCAAAAAACTATTATATGGCTTTTCCTGTTAGAGTTTATATTGCTAGTAGATGCATCTTTGTTACAGTTTAAACTGTATTTTTTTTTTTTTTTTTTTTTAAATTAACTGTGCTCTCTAGTGGGCAGATTTCAGGGAGTTCTTCTATTGAAGAGGGGAGTCTTTTGACTTACAGTTCTCCATAGAATGTTATAGACACTGCCTAGTCACTTCCTGACAGTTTATTCTTTCAGAAAGTAATGATGCTTTTATTTTTTAACCACTGACAACGTCCTTAGAAGACCCTCCAGAACTTCTAAAGATGTTTCCCATGGTGTCCTTATTAGTAAGAGATGCCTGGAAGGTACATTTTAAGTTGATGATCATTAGCACCTGTTTGGTATAATTGTTTAATCGTACACCTGACTATATGCCTACAAATTCCCTTTGTTCAAGTGCACCTAGAAGAATTTATGCTGTTTTGAAGGCAAAGGGTGATCACACCAAATATTGATTTAATTTTGATTTTTTTCCTTCTGTTCACTCACAATGCATTTTGTTAATTGAGTAATATAAATTATTAGCATGTCCATTTTTGAAAGCATTCTTACTTTACATCATTTTTTCACACCTGCCTAAAACTTTTTGCACATTTTTATGTATAAAACACATACATTTATAATTTTCATATAGTGCCACTTTCTGGAATCATTTGTTTATGCCGGGCTAAGGGTAGAAATGTGGTTACTTGCCTCCCTCATTTGATGCAGTAGGTTGTCTTCTTTCCATAATAGTATTCCATGTCTACCTTTTCATATTTGTAAAGAGCTTTTACAGCTATTTTAGTACAAGTAGGTCATACTTTTAAGAATGTAAAATAAATTAAATGATTTTGGGGTAAGCGTAGTTTTGTGTTTCTCGCACCCTATATGGTATGCCAGCCTCTTGGCACTATGGTGTCCATTCTTTCAGTAGAGGAGCGGCTAATGGATACAGTAGGAAATGTCATAATTCTGAAAGATTTCAGGACACTTTTGAATGGGTGTAAGTGTAAAAAAAAAAAAAAAAATTTCTTTACATTTAGTGCCATCTTACCACCTTGGTGACAAGGGTTTTTTTTACACTACAGGACAAGAACAATTTTTAGTATGCCTTTGTTCAACCATATTTTCCCTCTAATTCCTTTAGTACACCCACAAAAATTATAAGTAGGAGTTTTGTTTGATGTCATATTTACAGATCTAAACCATTAGTTAGATTTAAAAAAAAAAAAAAAAAAATTGCTCAATTAGTGCATTTTTAAAAGGGACTTTTATTCCTCCCTGGTGTCCTTTTTTTGGAGGGGGACTGTCTCTCTGACATGCAAATACAAATGTCCTTCTTTAGGAGATCGGACTGTGTGGTGTGTATGTAAGTGTATCACTTTGCAAAAAAAAAAAAAAAATAATGTTTAAACTTCAGTATATGTGCATAAATTAGTCGCTGGTAATAAGATGCTTTGATCTAACTCTAAATAATTTATTCAGCTACACAAACCAGTGTCAATGACGGGACCTAAAAATTGTTAAATGCAATCCCCACCACAACCTAAAACAAAAGTACCAAATCTTCAGCCATTTGAAGCACAGGGAGTCATATTTTCTGCCTCATGGTCACAATGAGGAGGAGAGAGGCAGAGAACAGTGAGAAACACAAAGTTTATTCGCATTACCTTTGTTATAATGCTTCGTTTGTACATGTGATCCCTGTAGCAGCGGTCACACCCCCACCAGGGAACACCTGGAACTGACTGCTCAGGTCATGGAGCAGTCATTTACAGTCTCCCCACCATGATCTCAGTACTCCCTAGACACACCATTTGATTCTTAAGCCATGATGTGCTAGTACTGTCATCTACCCTCTAAGGACAGGTTCCTGTGATGCTCATGGTATGTTATCCATTGTTAACGGGTTAAGAAACATTTGTGCATACCAGGGTAGGGATAGAAAGACAGGCTAGTTACCTGCTCATTTAATGAAGTGGCTTGTCATGGTACACTTTGTCTTTCTTTTCTTTGTATTTGAAATATGACCATTTTAGTTAGGTAGGCAATTAATCTATATCAGAATTTACTGACCAGTTAAGACACAATATCAAATCAATGATTGTCATTCATAAACTGTTAAAAAATTCTCTGCTTATTGTTATTGTTTCTGTCGTCCAATATAGATTACAGCTACCATGGGGAAGTGACCGCTCCTCCTAGTAGGCTGGAACAATTCTTCAAAGAAGTTCAGGGGTGGAGCCTCCCTCTTCTCCATAGCAGGAAAACTAGCCATTCCCCTCTCCAGTTAAGATTTGTTCCTCATTCTGGTAGGAAGGCTGTGAACAGTTCTGCTTAATTTTTTAGTTATTTTATTTTATTTTTTTGATATGGGGTGTCAAAATTCCCCCATTAGGTGGATTACCATTACTGGCTTCCCCTGGTGGATTGTCCAGATTACAGTAGCTGGTTGTGGACCTTTTCCAGCCCATGTGTGTCTCTCTCCCTCTCTCCCTCTCCCTCTCTCCCTCTCCCTCTCTCCCTCTCCCTCTCCCCCTCTCCCTCTCCCTCCCCAGAGGGAGTCTCTATGAGGCTTCTTCCTTGTAATGGTAATCTGAAGAAAGAAGACCTACAAAAAACGTGAGCAACCCTTTGAGTGCCATGGACCACTTGTCCCACAGTTCCTTTCTGCACAAGGACTTTCTTGGAGTTCATTCCTGTTCTGGGAACATTGGAGCATTTTGTGTTGTTTTGTGGTACTTAACCCATTCCCTGCCATCCTTTGTTAGTTGGGGGGACTTTTCACTCACTTTTTATTGTTTATTCTATGTTTATTGGTGTTTTATTTTACAAGTTAATTTTGAATTGCGTGCTTTACCGCATAACTGCAATGCTCCATTTTTGGGACTTATCTCTGCAACTGTTCTATGTACCAAGTTGAGAGACAGCTCAAAATTTTGTCTTCCCTTGCCTAACTCTCCTTTGGGCATTCTCAGCTTCTGGAGAGCTTTGGGGGGATTCAGTTCTGCTTTTGTTACTCTGTACTGGGAAAACTACATTTCCCATAAACGCCCACTTTGCAGGCCGTTTTCTGATTGGTTTCCTATGCGGTCGCCATTTTGTTTCCTCGCTACATGAGTATCATATGAAGGGCTTGGTCTCCTCAGCTCTCCTCTTCTGGTTAACCCTTCGCTTGCCAGATAACTATTTTAGGTTTTCTGGTGTGAAATCTTTAATCTGAGTGACAGTATTTAGATATTCTTTTACTGTATTGGCACTTTTTACTCCTGTAGAATGTTGAATCCACAAGGACAAGGGGCTAGGCCTAAGGCTAAGGACTCAGGGGCATCTCAGATCCCCCTCACATATTGCTCTTCATGCCAATTGAGGTTTCCCATGGGCTACTCTGGTCACTTATGCCCCTCGTATGCTGTGGCCCCTGCATCTCCGCCTGGGCCTTCAAGCCATGATCAAGGGCCACCTTGGGAGAAGGACTTAAAGTCCTCTATGGCACAGTTTCCTCTTTCTCTTCAGGGGTTTCTTCACTCATGGAGACCCCCTTCAGATTCAGATTTGTGGTCCCTAAGGCACCTGGTATTCCTGATTTATCTGGTTCCTCTCTCGTGGATTCAGATGAGGATTCTGAGGATGGTGTGTATTCTGAGGGGGATTCTTTCCAGTTTCATGGTGATCTCTTTGAGGCCGACCCTGAGGGTCTCATTAAGGTGGGTTTTATCCACTTTAAACATTCCCTCCACTCCAGCAGAGTCTCGGGCTACTTCTGACATCTTTCAGAGGCGCAAGAAGTTCTGTACTGTTTTTCTGCCTAATACTACTCTGGATCAGATTATTGTGGATGAGTGGAAGAGGCCTGACTAGAGTCTAGCTCTGTCTAAGAGGTTCTCTAAGCTGTATCCTTTTTCTGAAGCTGCCTTGACTACTCCTCCTCAGGTTGATTATCCCATTTCCAGGCTTTCTAAGTCCTCTGCCTTGCCAGTTGCAGATGCTTCAGCTCTTAAGGACTTGACTGACAGAAAACTTGAAGCTGTTTTGAAGGCTAATTTCACTGTAACTGGTGAGTCCATGAGACCCACCTTGGCTTCTGCATGGGTCAGTTGGGCCACTGCTTTTTTTGACTGTTCAGCTAACTGCTGCTGTCCACAAAGGTGCACCTAAGGCTGACCTTTTATCCCTTTTGACCAACATTTCTGAGGCTCAACCCTGTGTTGCTGATGCTGTCTTTGACGCCCTTCGGCTTGAAGCTAAGGCCTCTGCCTTTTCTGTGACTGCTAGATGTATGCTGTGGCTGAAGATCTGGTCTGCAGACTTGATCTCTAAGAAATCACTGATTTCTCTTCCATTTCAGAGTTCCTCTCTTTTTGGCCCTGAATTGAAGAACCTCATCAGTGAGGCCACTGGGGGCAAGAGCACATTGTTGCCTCAGGTTCCTAAGTGTAACCCTCAGCTGAAGAGACATCCTTTTTTTCACCCCAAGCAAGGCGAAATGTTTAAGGCGAACCTGATGGTGCCTCAGACCCCGCGTTCCACCCACAAGCCCAAGCAGAAGTGGAAGTCTAAAAACACCTCCACCAAACCTCCTTCAACATGACTCGCCGAACCCTGGTCCGTGACCAGTGGGGGGGTCTCCTGCATCACTTGAGTGTTTGGACAGGCTCTATTGTGGATCAGTGAGTATTACAGGTGGTTTCCGAAGGTTACAGATTCCTTTCAAATCCCTGTCCCCCGTCGGGTTCTTCCCATCTCGCTCCCCTCAGGGACAAGAAAAGCTCTGGCTTTTCAATGGTGCGCTCCAGTCCCTCTTGGACAAGGGGGTTCTGGCACCAGTTCCACAACAGGAGAGAGGTTCAGGCTTTTATTCCAACCTCTTTGTCGTCCCCAAGGATGCTGGCTGCTGCCCTATCCTGGACCTCAAGGCTCTCAACACATTTGTGGTCAAGACCCACTACAAGATGGAGTCCTTGAGTTCTGTCATTGCAGAGATGTGGTCAGGGGAATTTCTGGCATCCTTGGACCTTCAGGATGTGTACATACACATTTCTGTCCATCCAAACAGTCAACAGTACCTCCGGTTTGCCTGCAAAATGGGACATTTCTAGTTCATTGCTCTCCTCTTCGGGCTCACCACATCTTCTCAGTTGTTCAACCTTGTTTTGGGTGCATTAATTGCCTTCCTGCACACCAAGGGGATTCAGGTGACACCTTACATGGACAACCTTCTCCTCAAGGCACCCTCCAGGGATCTTCTGGACCGCCAGGTTCAGGAATGTGCTCAGAACATCCTCCAGCATGGTTGGATCCTGAACACGGACAAGTCTGCTCCAGTTCCCTCTCAGAACTTGATGTTTCCCGGTCTCCGGCTAGACACTCTATAGAGTATAGTTTATCTGACTGAGGATTCGATTCAACAGCTCACCTCCAAGGTTAATTCTGCCCTGTCGTGGGCATCCACTCCAGCAAGGAAATTCTCCTCTCTGGTGGGGAAGAGGATATCCACCATAGAGGCGGTGCCATTTGCCATGGCCCATGCCAGAGAACTTCAGCGGTTTGTGATCCATGTTTGCAAGGGGAACCTCTCCAACCTGGGGAAAGGGAGGCCCTTGTGATTTCATACTCAACCATTGTGACGACTGACGCCAGCTTACTCGGTTGGGGCGCTGTCTTGGGTCACCTGAGTGTTCAGGGTCGTTGTTCACAGGAGGAGACCCTTCTTCCCATCAACATCTTGGAGCTCAGGATGATTTCCCATGCTCGGAGGTATTGGTCCTCTCGTCTGATGGGGTGCCCGTTCCGAGTCCAGTCCGACAATGCCACAGCCATCAACAAGCGAGGAGGCACAAGAAGGCCTGCAGCTTGGTTCAAGGTCAAACCTGTTTTGGCCTGGGCAGAAGACAGTGTGCCTGCTATCAACATCAACAAGCGAGGAGGCACAAGAAGGCCTGCACCTTGGTTCAAGGTCAAAACAGTTTTGGCCTGGGCAGAAGACAATGTGTCTGCTATCTCTGCCGTGTACATTCCAGGCATAGAAAATGTCCTCGCGGACTTCCTCAGTCAACACACGGTGGATACCGGGGAGTGGGAACTTCACCCAGAAGTGTTCAGTCTCCTGGTGCAGATGTGGGGTCTTCCTTGTATAGACCTGATGGCCACAAGGGACAACCGTAAAGTCCAGGAGTTCTGTTCATGTTGGAGGGATCCTCTAGCCTTTGCAGTGGATGCTCTGTCGATTCCATGGAGATTTCATCTGGCCTACATCTTTCCTCCACTTCCTTTCCTGCCAAGGATGCTACAGAGGATTTGGATGGAAGGAGCATCAGTCATCCTGCTCACACCTTGGTTTCCGGAACTACTGGCCTTGTCTGCTCAAGAACCGTTTCCTCTGCGCCACTCAGACCGGATCTCCTTCTTCAGGGGTACCTGTGGCTTTGACAGCATGGCTATTGAGGCCTCCATCCTGAGGAAGAAAGGCTACTCTTCTGAGGTTTTTTTCCAGGCTAGAAAATCAGTTTCTTCCAGAGCCTGTAATAGGGTTTGGTCTAACTTCCATTCTTGGTTTGTGAACAGGAATCTGTCCTGAGACTGTCTGTCAGACTGATGCCCTGTTTGTCATCCCAGAGGGTCCTAGGGCAGGTAAGGCTTTGTCCAAGGTGACAGTTGCATCCTGGATTAAGCCCACTACCCGCAAGGCGTACGAATTCAGGAAGAAACCTGTTCCCTTTCGCATCACAGCACATTCCACTAGGTCTTTTGGGGCCTCTTGGGCCTACAAGAATTAGGCCTCTGCTGATCAGTTGTGCAAAAAGGCCACTTGCCTCTGTGCACACCTTTGCCAAACACTACCGTGTTGATATCATGGCTTCGGCTGAAGTCGGCTTTGGCAGGAAAGTCATGAAGGCAGTCTTGCCTGTCTAGGACTATACTTTCCTGTGCCTTATAGTTCTTTATTCTTTGGCTCTTGTTTTATGTGCTGTGTTAGTTATTCAGTGTCCGTTGACACTTTGTTAGTTTGGGCTGTTCCATGTCCTGGATAGTCCATGGGAGCTCTGGTATCATGGGGACCAGCGCTTGGTTGTTTCCTTCTTTTTTTCCCACCCCGGAAACTTAATGTTGGTACATCCCCATGGTACCTGTAAGCTATATTGGATGACAGAGAAAATAGGATTTAAGTCTTACCTGTTAAATCCTTTTTTTCTTAGTCCATATAGCTTACAGGTCTCCCACCCAATGAAATTGACCATGCTTGGTTCCTGTGGCTGGACATGGGAGTCCTGTTGGGTCCAGTGCTCACAGGAGTTTTCCTCTTCTTCTCGCTGTCAAGCTCAGTAGGTTTCGTGTCACAAATCTAATTGGAGAGAGGAGTGGCTAGGTAGCCTGCTATGGAGGAGAGGAAGGCTCCACCCCTGCACTTCTTTGAAGAATTGTTCCAGCCTACTGGGAGAAGCTGTATCCTCCCCATGGTACCTGTAAGCTATATGAACTAAGAGAAAATGATTTAACAGGCAAGACTAAATTCGTATTATATTTATAGATAAATAAATACGACAGGGTATTGCCTGCTGAGTAAAATGAGGATAATTCCCACTACTAGGAAACATGGCTAGCTGCTTTCCAAAGCCAACTTTTTTTTTTTTTTTTTTAAATAATACATTCTGAGAGAGTTTAAGTTACCTTCATACCTGTCTCCTATTACCCATTTTAACTGTAAGTTTGTTGGGCAGGGAACTCTCTCTTTTTGTTTCTATGACTGTGACACTTATTTTATCCCCATTTATTTATTGTAACATACTGCTGTTTTAAGGTGCTGCATATGGTGTGGGGTCATTTAAATAAAGATATACATACAAGTCACTGGCTCCCCTTAGTAAGTGATAGAACCAGCACCACATGACGACAGATGTAGAAAACCGCAGATTCAAAGAAACTGTAACTGTACATTATAAAAATTTTCTAACAATATACACGTGTCATATTAAGGACTTTGCAGAACACATGAGAAATGTCCAGCATTTATGGGGTTTTAATCAGTGGGAATTTTTGTTTGAGCTTGTGGTGCAGTTGGTTTGCTCTAGAATCGCTTCCCTTAAATGCATATGACCTTAATTAACTCAGTTCTGAGTTCTGTGTCTAAAAGAAGCAGAGATGCTGTAGAAAGAATAAATTGCCACAATCCTATATAATAATTCGCTAAGTTGTGTGTAACGCCCGACATGCGCAGTAGACACTGCTGCGCGTGTGGCAGTCATGCACAGTACAGACTGCCCGCGCATCGGCTGATAGAGCGTCCAGCTCTGTATCAGCAGTGGCGCGGGCAGTCTCCACTGTCCCGCGACCGGCTGCCAGAGGCACTGTGGCCTGTGTAACGGGCTGTTCAACTAGTCTTATATAATTCACTAAAACGTGTGTAACGACACAGTCATGTGCAGTAGAGACTGCTGTGTGTGCTGCAGTCATGCGCAGTAGAGACTGTCCGTGCCGTGGCTGATACAGAGCGGGACGCTTCTTCGGAGCATCCAGCTCTGTATCAGCCGCTCTGCGGACAGCCTCTACTACGCATTACTGCCCCACGACTGGCTGGCACCGTATCAGCTGCTGCGTGGGCAGTCTCTACTGCGTATGACTGCCCTGCGACTGGCTGGCAGTGGCACTGTGTCCCGTGTAATGGGCTCTTCAACTAGTTTAATAATATAAAGCTTCATTCATGTGTGACTTTGCAGGCACGAGTCCCGGCATCCTTTCCAAGGTTTGCGTTTCCTTGTGGTGTCTGACCAGCTGAAGAACTTCTTGGAAATGTGGACTGACATCCTAATGATTGGAGGAGCAGCATCTGCCAAACAGCACAACTCCGCAGAGCTTAATAAAGGTACTGTTCGTATTTCTGAAATGTAGTGTCTTCAGAGTGTAAAAAGAAAAAAAAAATGTTCTAGCACAAGGGAAGGGGTGGGGGGACTGTAACCAAAGATAATTACTGAAAACGAACATTTCCAGAAAAATGAAATATAGTCGTTAATGGAATTAATGTGACAGAAGTACGCATTTTGGATCACAAACAGTTGCCAGTTTTGAAGCTTGTAATAAATAAATTGGAATATGGTTTCAAGTCAAGTACAAGGGCGTGGGGAGACGGGTTAACATAAAGCAGGTTTTCTGTGTCATAAGTTAGACTTATTTGGTATGTGATTAATTATTCCATTGTAAAGCGCTCCTTTTGTATCAGACAGCTGAAACCCTGTACAACTATTCATTTTTCAAAGTAATATCAGAAGATTGCTACTCTACAGAACAAAAATGAGTCTAAACATATTAGGTTAATAGCAATTGTGTATTTTATTTAATGTTCAAGTAGCATACCTGGAAGCTACAGTAATCTAGCTTTGAACCTTGTAGTTGCTCATGTACTTGTGTAAACAATCTGTTATGTGGTTTTCTTTTCTTCACTGTTGCCGCTGTATCTCATGTTTGGGATGACCAGAATGGAGGCAGTAATATAATAGTGCAAACCAACAGACACATTTAAGGGGCTCTATCACCCCTATACAAGTTGCTCTTATTCACTATGTTATATAGCAGTTGTTCAGAACATTTTATTATTTTCTTTTTTAAATAAGCTTTTTTTGAGAGATATGAAGAATAAACATTACCCTGACCCCACTTTCGGGCAGACTGTGGGTGCGCCCTCTATCCAGCCTCCTCTGATGATGGAGGCTGTCAGTCTGTAAGCTGCAACAGTCTCATTGGCTAGATATCGATCTCTGCCAATGAGACCGCCCCAGCTTACAGACTGACTGCCTCCTGCACTCATGTTGGGTAATTTTATTATTCTGTTTCTATACTTTCCCTGAGCTTTGGAGCATGGATGGCTGCAGTTTCCAGAGTTAACCCTTTCACTGCTGGTTTCTACTAGTTTGGGGTGGTTGTGGGTCTGTTTTCACCTTCCATCCTACTGGAGTCTACTGTTGTGGGTCTGTTTTCACCTTCCATCCTACTGGAGTCTCATTTTAAGGCAACCTCACGTCACCTGGGATTTTTGGGTCTTTGGGTAACTTTTGACTGATTTTGTGTTGCAGCCTCTTTAAGAGGAACTCATTATAGCTATTTTGGATACTCTTCAAGTCTCTGACACCGCTGATGAGGGGCCTTCTTCTACAGATGTCTTCCAGAGGCATAAGAAATCTCCGTTATGTTTTCCCCCTATGCCACTCTTGATCAGATCCTTCTGGATGAGTGGAAAACTCCAGATAAATGGCTGTCTATTACCAGAAGGTTCTCAAACTGTACCCTTTTTCAGAGTCAGCTTTAACGCAGTGGGCCTCTCCTCCAACTGTAGATCCACCGGTTTCCAGGTTGGCTAAATCTAGTGCCTTGTCCTTGGCAGATGCAGCTGGACTTAACGATCCATCAGACGAGAGACTAGATTCTATTCTCTGGGCCAACTTTGTGGCCACTGGTGCGGCACTTAGACCTATCTTCGCTTCTGTCTGGGTCAAAAGGGATGTTCTGTCTTTGGAGTCAATTGCTTATGGAGGCTGTACCTGCCAAGGTTTCCAGGGATGAGTTGTTGGTTCTTTTGGAGAACATTAAAGAGGCCAACACTTATGTGTCTGAGGCTACTTTTTGCAGTGGTCAGATTGTCCACCAAGGCCACTGCTCATTTTGTTACTGGAGACGCACCTTGTGGATTTGGTCTGTGGATCAGTTCTCCAAAAAGTCACTGGTTTCCTTGACTTTTCAGGGCACGTCCCTCTATGGACTTGAATTAAAGCAGAACAATAGTGATGCTCCTGGGGGGAAGAGCACTTTGTTGCTTCAGATGTCCTCCAAACGTCCAACTATTGCAAGGAAACTGCATCTTTTCGCAGGCCTCCAACGTGCTCCTCCTCTAAGCCGATATAGCAGTTGGCAGCCCAAGCGAGCAGCTCCAAGGGCCAGGATTGCCAAGCAGACTTCAACATGACTTGCGGAATCCTGGTCTGCATTTACTATTTGGGGGGGGGGGGCATCTTTGAGACTACTGTAAGTCCTCGGTGGTGGATCAGTGGGTTTTCAGGAAGCAGTGGACTCACTGCTAGCCAGGAAAGTTCTGATCCCAGTTCATCCTGCAGAACACTGTCCAGGTTTGTAGTCCCCATGAAAGACTGCAACTGTCATACCATCTTGGACTTGAAATTTCTCAACAAATATGTGGTGACTATGCATTTCAAGATCGAATCTTTGTATTTTGTCATTGTAGCAATGTGCCTTGGGTAGTACCTGGCCTCTAGACCTTCAGGATGAGTATCTACACATCCCCATTCACCCAGACAGCCAATGCAATCTGCTTTTACCTACAACTCAGATCACTACCAGTTCACAGCCCTGCAATCTGGCCTGACTTCTGTGCCTCGAATGTTCACCAGGGTCATTGGGGCCTTAGCAGCCTTCATTCACACCAGAGCCACTTCCATAACACCATCTCTGGACACTCTCTTGATCAATGCTCCCTCAGAGGAGCTTCTGGCCCAGCACGTCCAAGACTGTGTCTGGCTTCTGGTCCACCACGGGTGGATCCAGAATATGCTGAAGTCCTCTCCGGTACCTTCCCAGGAACTGGTGCTCCTGGGGATGAGGGAATGTTTACTTGCCAGGGGAGAAGATCTCTGGTGATGCAGCTGGTGTCTCAGGCTCTGGAGCCCTCAGCCACAATCTGTGAGCATATGAGAGTGTTTGGCAAGCTAGTGTCAACACTAGAGGTGGTGTCTTACGCTCGGGAACATAAGTGGGAATTTCAAAGGCATGTCCTCCAAATGTTGTTAGGGAATCTGGATCATCAGATCTTTCCTCGGATGCCTGCCAGTATTTTCAATGGTGTTGCTTTGGAGCATCCTGGAACAGGGGAAACCCTTTGTGATAACGGAATGGACTTGATCACGACTGACACCACCCTGAGTGGCTGAGGTGTGGATCTGGGTCAGCTGGGAGGTCCAGGGTAGGTGGATTGCTGAGGAGTCACTTCAGTCCATCAGTGTTCCAGAACTTGAGGCAATTCTTCTGGCCCTCATGTAGTGGACCTCATGCTTGAGGTGAAAACCAGTGAGGGTTCAGTCGGACAGTGCCATGGATGTGGCGTACACAAACCATCAAGGCAGCACGTGAAGTGCTGCAACCTGGATTGAGGTAAGGTACATTATAGGCTGGGAAGAGTCCCAAGTTCTGGCCATCTCCGCTGTGCACATTCCAGCAGTAGAAAACGTGTTGGCGGACTTCTTAAGTCGCCAAGACATGGATCCCGGAGAGTGAGAACTCGGTCCAGAGGCCTTTTACCTGAGGGTGTGCCAACAATAGATCCCATGGACACTAGAGAGAACAGGAAGCTTTCACCCTTCTGCTTCTGGAGGGGAGATCCTCTGGCCTTTGCCACAGATGCCATGTTGATTTCTTGGAACTTCCATCTAGCTTATGTCTTTCCTCCAGTCCCTCTAATTCTCGGGGTACTCCAGAAGATCAGAATGGATGGCACAACTGTGGTTATGGCCAGTCTTTACTGGACCCGGATGGTATGGTTTGCAGGCCTGATCAGCCTTTGCAACTTACCACCTACTCCAAGGTATCTCAGTGTAGTGCAATTTGGCCTGTTCCAATGTGTATACCCCCTGCCTGTTTGGTATCAACTATTCACATGACTTGTGAGGAAGGCTACAAATGGAACATAGTTTTCTATGTAATCACTTTATTATTGCAGGCCCATGTGAGTCCTGCACCAGGTAAGTCTTTCATCTACACCTTTTTTATTTTATTGTATGTTTGTTGTTTTTAATTGCACTAAACTGGGACCCATAAATAATAATAATAAAAACATCAGAATATCATTTAAAGGGTCCCCTCCAACGCGTTTCCAAATAACATCTCTCGTCAGGGGTTTTTTTAAATTTTTTTTTTTTTTTTAATTTAGATAGTATTTGTATGTGTATTAGAGTAGGACTTACCATAAAGTGAGATACCTTGGCGTGGTTGGTAAGCTTACACACGGATTGGCCAATTTGTGGGACAAAATTCTCACTTATTTCTCTTAGATTTACTAAGGATTATTATATATGCCCATTACAGGGCACACATTCACAGTATATAGAGGAGCGCAGATTTGTTTGTTTGTATATACGTTGGGATATCAGCTGGTTACCCAACAAATGGCATTTAACACACTGGGAAAAACGAGGGTCCTTAAATAGCGGAGATCTCATAACGTCTGATACAGTAGGGTTGTTTAGAAAGCAATGATGATTGGGGGGGGAGTCATCCACAAAATACAAATATATTAAAGGGATAGTAATACTTCGTTTTAACTTTATTTTGTAGGCATTAAAAAAACATGAAGAACGATATGTCTTATCTCTGAAACCTTTATGGTTTAAGAGATATTCACAAGCAAAGTTTCCCCTCCCCGCCCCTTTTACCTAGTGTAAGCCATCTCTTCTCAGATGTGAATCTGGTTGTAAGACCATATAGATAACAGAAGGGGACAATCTTCTTTATATGAGAACAATGAAAGCCCTGCCCCCCTTGACAAGCTTTTCAGGTTTTTCCCTCATTTTAATTGAAGATTGTCCCTCGCTGCAGTCTACCTGGGCACCTCCCTTCTGATCTGGCTGGGCAGTGTTACATCAGTAAAAGGGTCAGGAGGGGGATACTTTCATTGAATAACTCCTGAACTACAACTCTGACAGAACTGAAATAACACTCTCCAAAGTCCAAATACTATGATGATTAATTAGAACTGCTTTTATTATTAAACATTACTATCCCTTTAAATGGCATCTATAGGAGTGTAGGGAACGTCATTTGAATGTAAAATGCAACAAAAGTTTGAAAGCACGTTTTAAAGAAATTGGTTAGAATGACTTACTTAGGTACGTGTCCATTAAACTGCAGTCCGTTATATCTATTTACTGTTTTAATTTGACTGCTACTAACTCTGCTGTAACTTTCAATCTAATAACATCTATGGCTCCATATGAGCCATTCAGGGCTATGGAAGTTTCAGTTTTGCTGTTGAAAAAGGTGAGACGTAGACTTCAACAGAGCTCACTCAATAGAAGAAGCTGCAGATATCTATAAGATACACCTGACTGATGTAGGGAGGAAGCCTACCTAAGTTAATGTGTTAAACAAATAGCAAATTATTTCTAGCACACAGTTCCCTTTAAATTGGGGCTGTAGCTTATTCACTTGCTAATGGTCTCTATGCATTGCCAAGTGGATACCTCTCTAGCATTCCAGGGTCTAAAGCCTCATGTAATTGTTTCCTTCAGTGCAACTGTTGTTCCCTGAATTGGTCAATGTTTCCTTTTCATATAGGTGACTGAGTTTAAAATGTTTTCTTCCCCCAGATGTTGCTTTGGGCATTTTTGATGTAGTAATTACAGACCGGTCATGTCCAGAATCCATCTTAAAGTGCGCCCAAGCCTTGGATCTTCCTGTAGTATCTCAAGAATGGGTTATCCAGTGTCTGATCACCGGGGAGCAACTCAAATACAACTCCCACCCAAAATACAAACATGATTACATTTCAAGCTAAGTCATCTCCACATTCTTATTTTTTATCACCCCACCCACCCCCTCAATCTTTGCTGCTCCTTGCATTGTGCATACTGTGTTTTAATGTTTTAGATAGTTTTAAATGTTTTGTGTTGTTTAATCAATGTGTGCATGTAATTCACTGTACATACTTTGAACTGATGGACTTTTATGACAAAATAAATGGTGAATTTCTTGTTTTAAGGATATGTCTTCTATCTCCAGTTCCCTTTTCTTCTACATGCAATCTTTTATGAAGTGTGTTTTATTGAAGTGAAACCAGCGGCTCCTATAGTTTTGTTTAAAAATATGTAAAATAAGATTTCATACCTCTTAATAAACAGTCTTGTACTAATGCATATGCATATGCATATATTATATCTAATATAATTCGCTAAGTGTGTGTTTGTCTGAAGCTGTCATGTGCACTACAGACTGGCTGGGCAGCGGCTGATAACGGAGCGGGGCTCCGTATTCAGACCGTTGTCCTCTCTGCGCACCGAAGACTACTGTCTGAATTCAGAGTGCCCCGCTCCGTTATCAGCTGCGGCCCGGGCAGTCTCTGCTGTGCATGACCGCACCACTGCCTGGCACTGTGGCCCGTGTATACGGGCTGTTCAGCGTGTGTGTGTGTGTGTGTGTGTGTGTGTGATGAAACAGGTAATTTATTAGTGGTCTGCAACAGAAGTGCATGACAATATGGTCCTCAAAGTGTAAAACAACCCACATTTATGTTACACATGAACAGTCATCATGAGGCAGTGATGTCCTTTAATCAGAGGTTGGCCTTCTACAGATCTTTGATATGAATATTTGTTTGTAGTCCAGGAGCAGGTTGTCCACCCTTGCCTTATATTATGGTATGTTGAGACCCTTAACCCTTTAAGGATCAGATGGGCTTGTAACTAATGCTTCACAATGCATTGCACTCCCCAATGGTTGTTAAAGGAACCAAAATCTTATAAGAAAACATTATAGTGTACAGCCAATGAGCTATGTGGGTCTGAGTGCAGAGAGCTTTCTGTCTAGTAACATGAAAGCAGGTCTAGTGATGTGATTAAAAAAAAAAAAAAAAAAAAAAAACAACAAAACACATGTAAGCAAGTGTTGCAGGCTGTCAATGTTACACTCTCCCTGCTTTGATGGTCTATTGACCAGAAGTCTCTCTGGAAATTGAGCTCAGGGACATAAGTGTAATAATGTAATAAAAAAAAAAATAAATAGGTGAAGGTAAAAAAAAAAAAATGATAAAGTATAGACAATTTGTATATATTATGTACCTGTAATAAAACAAAGGGTCCTTATTCCTTGAAGAAAGGCTTTGGTTTTACAACTGGAAAGTTAAAAATAAATTATTCATAACCAGTGATCGTAACTGAAATTTATGACATTATATAGTGTTCTTTCTTGCTCGCTGATCATCTTTTCTAAAGAATATACTTCCTAAAATGTTCCACTTGTCTTGAAAAGGCATGGTGGTTGGTATGTATATGTTCTTTACGAGAGAAGCATAATGGCTCTTTTTGATTGATCTTTTCAAAATGAATGGGACATATGTACCAAGAAAGTGAAATAATTGTGGGGCAACCAAAATGTGCACATAAGGAATAATTTCCCAAAACTTATTTGAAAGGGGGTTTTTGTGTACTTACTGATAATTCCTTTTCTCATAATACATGAGGAGCACAGGAAACATGGGGGTAAAATCTCCTGATCCAGGAGGGCAGGGCATTTAATCAAAAGAGCTCTGAGGTGGGGATTCCCTCTTTACATGCTCAATTTTAACATATATCAAAGATTAAAGAAAGAAACTGAAGTAGAACAAGAACGGGAATCCCCTGAATCTGAGAACAGGACCCACCTAACCAGGATTTCAACGATTTGTTTTTCTTCAGGAGGGAAGTCCTAGGTTCCACATGGACTAAGAGAAAAGTATTTATCAGAAGGTACACAAATTCTCTTTTCTCTTAGTCCATGTGGAACACAGGAACCATGGGGATATACCAAAGCATCAACCAAGATTCCAGGAAGGGAATTTGAAGAAAAAAAATCCTTCAAAACAGACAAGTTCCAACAGAGACAAATTAGTACCACATGAACCTCGGGTGTCAAAGGACACCAACACTACAAACAAAAGAACAGGAACAGGTTTCTGGCCCAAATTAAATCAAGGAGGATACCTACACAGCCACAACAGCCTGTAGGACCTTCTGTCCAAATCTTGCTTCAGCTGAAGCCACCACATTAACATAGTAGTGTTTGTATCATCATACATTTGTCAACCACATTACCTCCTTACATAGCTGTTCAGCAAAGGCCTAGTTCCTGTAGGTCCAAGTGGCTCACACCAATTTGGTGGAATGTGTTGTTATCTGAAAGTGCACAGGCTTCTAGGGGAGGAAGCCTATAGGAATCTGCAAAACCTCCCCATCTGAGTGGAAAACCAGAAAGGGAGGCTTACAAGACAAAGCCTGAAGTTTGGCCACCCACTGAACAGATACAATAGCCAGCAGAAATGCCACAAAACTGAAGACAAAGGCTACAAAGGAATCTCTGAGCTGGGCTTAGAGCCCATTAGGGAGCGGTATCCCAAAAGACTGGATAGGCATGAGTCACACCTTAGATAAAAGGCTGCACATCATTTAACAAGGCACTACGCCACTGGAAAAGGATAGACAGATTTAAAATCTGAATTTTAATAAAATCTAAACCAACACTCTCTTTTCAAGGACCATCATGAAAAAAGGCCAAACCAACCAGAAGGTGGGAATGGTCAAGGCAGCGACCCACTGTCTTCACACCACTTATAGAACAAGGACCATACTCTGTGCCTTATATGCCTGCAACATAGTAGTACTTATAGGGTCAGAAAACCCCTTCTTTGTCAGGATACTGGTCTCGAGCCAAGTCAAATTCTCCACTTGTGAATGACATCATAAACCCCGAGTTTGGTCAGAGCAGACAGACTGAAAAGCTGGTAAGACAGGGACAGAACTGAACAATCAGAACGACATGAACCTGCTCCATTCTGTTTTTCCTCAGTACTCATGGAATCCAAGGAAGACATATACCAGGGGAAAATGCTATAGAATGACAGTAGTGTACACCCAGAGGTAAATGGTCCCGGGCTCTGGTACATAACTGAGCAACCATGTGGTTTAGCAGAGAGGCCATCAGGTGCATCATTGGAAGAACCAATATGCAAAAACTATAGTAGACTATGCTCTGATCGATTCCCCCACTTGTCGGGATCCAAGTGTTAGCAACAGGAATTGCCACAATGTTGTCTAACCTTGGGATATGAAAGCTGGAGACAGCTAGTGCATAGGCCTCTGCCCATATGAGGATCAGCCGGATCTCAGACCATCTCTTTTGAGGTTTGTGTAGGCCAATGCCATTGTATTACTGGGGACCCTTAAAGGGACTGGGACCAATTCTATAGCGCTGGGCGAATTGCTTGAAGCACCAGAACATTGATGGGCAGAAGACTTTCCACCCCTGAGCTTTCTAGTGACCCATAGTGGTACCCCAGCCATCCGTCTGCACTATCACCCAATTTGAGATGACCAATGCCTCTGAAGTCATCAATGAAAGTCAACAGTTATCCATTTGTACAGGGTCATGACACTGCCGTTTGCACTAATTCCTGAGAATTTCCAACTGCAGCTCCAGTGTATGAAACAAAGAAAACAGGTATGCCTCCAGAGTGGAAACAAGGTAATCCAGCACATTTGCAGACTCAACATACTGCCTAAGTCACCTGATGACAACAGAATCTGGTTGTCTGGCAGAAAAAAAAAAAAACTTTCTTTAGAAGAGTGTCAAATTAAATATCAAGGAAGAGAAGGACCTGGGTTGGACCAGAGAAGAATCCTTGAAATTGAGACTCTGACATTGTTGCTTCTGAACAGACACACAAGTCAGAATCTGAAGAAATGGAGTATCCTCTTAAAGGGATAGTAATGTTTCAAAATAAAAACAGCTCCAATTAATCTTCATAGTATTTGGGCCATGGAGAGTTATTTCAATACTATCAGAGTTGTAGTTCAAGAGTAATTGAATGATTAAGTATCCCCCCACCTGCCCCTTTTACCTAGTGTAAGCCGCCTCCCTTCAGATGTGGAATTTGGTCTTAAGACCAGACAGCTCACAGCAAGGGACAATCTTCTTACTGTAAAAACAATGAAAACTCTGCCCCCCTTGATAGGTTTTACATGTTTTTCCCTTAGGCTAATTGAAGATTGTCCCTCTCTGCAAGCCATCTGGACACTACCTTTCTGCTCTGAGGTGAGCAGTGTTACATCAGTAAAAGGGGTGGGAGGGGGATACTTTATCATTCAGTTACTTTTGAACTACAACTCTGACAGGATTGAAATAACACTCTCCATGTCCCAAATACTATGAAGATTAAAGGGATAGTAAAGTCTCACAAAAATTGTTCTAAATCGTAGCTGCACTAAAAAAAAATATAATGTGCTTAATCCCTTCTCTCAAACTGTTATGGTTTGAGAGATGTAATAAAATAAAGACCTCTGCTCCCTCCCCCGTCTCATGCAATACTGCTTCAAGGACCAGGCGGCGGCTCTTCAGGAGCACTGTCATCTAGATATCCAACTAAAATTACTTCATCGGAATGGTCTACAATGTGTGCTTGCAAGCCAGGCACACGTTGTAGACCATACCAATGAAGTAATTATATATCTAGATGACAGCGCTCCTGAAGAGCCGCCTATAGGCGGGCGACCAGATTCTGCCTCTGACAGCTTTACAGCTCGTCAGGCAGAAGGGGGGGCGCGGAAGATTTATTTTCTTATTTCTCTCAAACCATAAGGGTTTGAGAGAAAGGATGAAGCACATTAAGTGTTGTTTTAGTGCAGCTACGATTTAGAACAGTTTTTTTCTACCTTTACTATCCCTTTAAGGGGCCTTCAACAAAACGCCAGCCAAGTAGGGAGTGAGAGGCATCCTCATTGAGCATATGTGAGTTGCCAAGGCTCACAACCTTTGTAAAAACCTGCAGAGCAGGAGGCAGCCTCAAACGAAAGGCAATAAGCTGAACACAAACTGCAAAAAGCTCCAATGATCTGCGCTGATGGGGATAGGAAGACTAAAGTCCTTTGTCTAGGGGAGTCAAAAATTCCAAAAGAAGAAAAAGAGCGCAAACTCTGAGTAATCTGTTGCAAATGTAGTAAATAAGTGCCCCGTAGACATCTAGTGCACTCACCAGATATTTTCTTTGGACAGTTGCCCAAAGAGAAAATTATTTCAGGATATTCCTCTCTACTGGTCCCTCTCATCTGTTCTGGGATGTCAGCATCCATCTGTGTCTAGGCAGGAAAACCATCTCGATCAATCCAATCAACGGTACTGTGAGTGCATTAGATGTCTACGGGGGCACTTATTTACTACGTTCGCAATGGATTACTCAGCGTTTGCGCTCTCTTTTTTTGTATGCATCTTTGAGCGCTGGGGGTGACACTGAGGACACCGCGATCAAGAGCAGCATCCTGAGAATACCGTTTCTTCTATTATATGCATTTTATGAACTAATTTGCGGTGTGGATTGTGGTAGGATCGTTTATAATTCCATATCTTTTGAGTCAAAAATTCCCTGTGGACATATGACAGTGGTTACTGAGAGCAAGCCGAAACTTTTGAGGAGTAGGAAAGCATCTGCCATCTTTGTTTGGGAACTATGAAAAGGTTGAAGTAGAATCCTTTAAACCTGTCCTGCAAAGGAACAGACACTTGCATATCTAGCGTCCTGGGGGAAGGGACTTGCAGTCTCCACGGACCCAAGGAACAAGTCATTCTGGAACTGGTTGGCTAACTGCAGCCTAGGAAGGAAGGGAGGCTCCACTCCCTGCATACATTTAGAGAAATGTTTCTGCCTACTTAAAAGGGGCAGATCGCCTCCCAGTGTTACCAGGAACCTGTATTGGACAACAGAGAAATTTGTATTTCTGTGAATAGGGTTTTTAACATCTTACAAGCCAGAGAGGTTACCAGTCCACCTCCAGCATTCAAGATCCCCCACAACTGCTCCTGTTTAGCGCCCTGCTACATTCCATGGTTTCTAAGCCACTTGGATCAGTGGGAGGGCAACATGTGACCTGCAGCTGTCACTGGACCACAGTTCCCATCATAAGGATGTAAGTTAAAGTCTAGCAACAGATGGATGCCCCCCCCCATTGCCCACTTGGTAATATCTTTATGTCCAGTGTGTTTGTGTACCAGTTGCTACCAACTTGTTTTTAAGAATGCAAGTTTTCTTTTCACAATATACAATCTATTTCAAAAATGTATCATGTCAGTTGCAGAAAACGAGTGAATGTGCCAGCTAACCTCACATATTGCACTTGAATAACATTTTAGAAAACAAAAGACTTTGTACAACTAGAAAAGCATCATTATTAATTTAATGTTTACTATACAAATTTTACACTAGCTTCTGTATTCGCAGTGGCTGTATGTTTTAGCAAGTTCCTGATAGTTGTACGTATTTTAGTCAGTCTGTTCCTTCAATATTGTGTTGCAATAAAGCACGTTTCAGTTGGAAATCTTGATATTCATCCAGACTGTTATCCCTTTTTCATTGTCAAAGGTTGGATGCATTTACATTACAGATTTCACTAAAACACTTCCATTTATTTGACAATGTTTGATGTGCTGAATTGATGTTCATAATCCAAAGCTGCAATAAGAAAAACATTTAATTACTAGAAACTCCTTCTATATCATGCTAAAGCAAGGGTGAATATTTTTGTTCTGAAGGAAATTATTCTCTATGGAAATGCCATACAGCTAAGAGTGTTTCATATGTGTATTGTATACTGCATATGTAAGCCCTGCTAAAACTACCCCATTGCAGATTAGCAATATGATCTAAGATATGCCTGAATCTGACCATATTATGTATGGCTGTCCTTGTGCTTCTGATCATACACACTACATATCAGTTACACAGAGGAGGAACAAGACTCTTCTGGAAGACAGATATTAGTGGTGTGCTTAGTGATAAAATGCATCATTCTTCCTAGAACCATCCATAAAGCCAGACAAAACCAAACTGTTCCACCAGCCATATTTGCTCATCTCTATTCTTTCCTACATGAAACCAGAAATGTGTTTACTTATGAGATTTATCCCTCTCCAGTCATGTAACACTAATCACTGGGCATAGTGAAGAGGGAATGCATATAAGCCTTATTGTTACAAAGAAACTTTTTTTTAATGCATAAAACAAATTACATGCAAGACTGCTAGCACAATGTGAAAAATACAGCAAGTTTAAAAGAAAAAGAAAAAATCAATAACACAAAGCCTTTTTTAGAATGAAGTTGAATTAATACCAGCTTTGAAAAAAAGAAAAAAACCTATTTACTAAAACTGTATTTTCTCTTTCATCCATTGTGGAACAATGCAAGCATAAGTTACAGTACCTTCCTTTAGGAGACTGGGTACTTGCATAACAGTTCTGTGGAGACAAAGAATCTCCTTTTATTTCCACTTTAAACCCCTGTCTCCCAGGTCCTGTGAGTATGTCATTTATGTCTTCCAGCTTCTCCTTGCACTCTGGTCCTATATTTTTTCATTTACTTAAATTGTCTTACTTCTCCCTTTCCTCTTGGATTGCTCAGGGGTGATTTACAGTTTGGGACGTCGTGTGTGGTTATCTTGGTAGAAGAGATGTACCAGGTTGACTTCAGACCATGGTCGTGGAATGAACGGCAGAGGCTAAGTGTGTATTACGGGGCCCCCATGATGGGTCTCCTCGCCACTAAGACTGCACTCTGGCACAGATGCCTGGAGAAGCACCACACTTTTTCAATTTCTCTTAGGTTCCCATGAGGACTGTTGTCCCTCTCACCCCCAGGCCTCAGACAAAGAAAGAGGAGGGGCCATTGCTCATTCTGTTCCTTTCCAGCATGTGGAGCACCCATGAGGTACCTGATATTGCAGGCTGTCACTCTGGGTGGCCAAATCTCCCTCCTGGCATCTTCTTTTGCCCACCCACATCAGGAAGTTGAGTGTTCATCTTCTCCCTTTGGGAGTCACCTTGCTATGTCTGACTACAAAGAAGACATGTGGAAGACTAAGACCACCAAATCTATAGGAGCTTCTGCTGTGCACTTTGTTTCAAGTCAGCCTAGTCTCCCAAGAGATCATAATAGTTTATCATGCCTCTTGTTCTGTATCACAGCAAGCACCAGGCCCTTCTTCCTCTGAGCAGGCCCCTGCATGTATAAAACCCTTATTTACAGCATCTATGAATAGAGTAATTGACTCTTGGAACCAGGACCACCCTGTTCCAACAAAAAGAATGGTTTATCCGTTCAGGGGGAGGCAGGGAGATGTTGATGATTCTCTTCTTGGGATTCCTTTGTGGAAGCAGACCCTGATCCTTTTTCAGGCAATGTTAGAGGCTCTTAAGGTACCAACAGTCGTAGTTGTATGCTTTGGCTGAAAATACGAACTGCTGATCAGTAGTCTAAAATCTCTTGTTTCTCTTCCATTCATGGGCAAGCTGCTTTTGACCTAGAAATGGAAAAGGTCATTAGCCATGCTACTTTAGCAAGAGTGTTTTGTTGCCCCGGCTTACTCCCTTACTCAGTTTTAAATCTGGCAGCTTACACAAGCCCCCTGCCACCAGTACAGGTATGTATTCAAATCCTCTGCAAGCCAGAAGCATCCGCCTCTAAAATCTAATCAAGCATGGGTGGGAAAAAAACCTACCCAAAAGCCTCTTAATGAGTATTCTGTCTCTATAGGTCTTGTGAAGGTACAGTCCGCCTCAAGAAATTAGAGGGCATCTGTGTCTCTTTCATGACACATGGCATCTCTCCATTCTATGGAAAGTTATAACAGTATTTTTCCATGTCCAGGATTCCTAGCAAACCGGGGAGGGTCTACAGTACCTAGAAGTGGTTTAGTCCCTCCTGAATATGCAGGGCTGCATTCCAGTTCCTCCTCAGGAGAGATTCATGGGAATTTATTCCAATCTCTACATAGTCCCAAAAAGGATGGGAGCTGTCATTCGTTCCTGGAACTGAAGCATCTCAATCAATTTGTTCATAGGCTGAGGTCCAAGATGGGGTTTTTGAGCTGTCTGCCCAGGGGAGTGTTTGTATTCTCTGGATGTCAAAGATGCACAGCTGCATGCTCCTGTTCATTCTGATTAACATTTTCTTTTTTGCTTTGCAAGACATCCATTTTCAAATTCACTGCCCTGAGGGTGTTGGGCTACCTGGCTTTAGTCTTGTAGGCAGTCCCATTCTGTGTAACTGCAGATGGATATTCTCATGGATTGATCCAGACAGCAGTGTCACCTCTCAGACAGCCAAGGGACTTTATTCCAGCAGAGAGATTCTACTTTCCATCGGTGCATTAGAGCTTTGAACGAATCACTTGGCTTTTTAGCACTGGTCCCAGTTACTTTGGGGACTTGCGGTACAGGTTCAGTCTGAAAAAGCAATGGTGGTGGTTTATACCAACTGCCAAGGCCGAGCTTCTGGTCAGAATTTGGTTGAGGCTCATATGCAAGCTCTTGGCCTTTAAAATTGCTGGAGTAGAGAAGATGGTAGCAGATCGGGAACTCAAACAGACTGTTTGACTCCATAGTTCAGGTATGGGGTCTTCAGGCTGTGGATCTGATGGTATCTTAATCAAACAGCAAGGTTCCTCTATTTTACTTCAGAACCCAGGACCCTCTCGCTTTCTCAACAGAGAGATGGGCATTCCATTTCACCCTTCTCTCTGAGAAGGAGGCTAGGATTGGATACGCAAATGTAATACTAGTTGTTTCTTATAGCATTATGTGTTTGGTTCTCAGGTCTAATCAAACTATCTGTTATTGAGCGGTTTTATCTTCCTATGCTTTTGGCACAAGGCCCCCTCTCTCTCACCCAGGGGTAGAGGCTAGCTTTGACGCCCTACTACTACTGCTACTCTTGGCTATATACTGAAATGGAGACAACTAAGCTGGGTTTACGTGGAGCTGGGATGGGTCTGAATTGCCAGAGAACTGTTATGCAAGTGCCTTGCCTCCTACAGTTAGATACTTTACCCCATGGTTCCTGTGTTCCACAAGGAGAAAGAAGCATTTAAATCAGTTAGTATACAAAAATCTAATTTTCTGACATTGTAAATGAAAGAGTACCTACGTATCAAATGTGTTGTCCTAAATAATATACAACTGCCTCTAACTGCAATATTCCTACCTGCCAAGAGTCCCGCCTGCTTGTGTATAGTATTTGTTATAGTCTAATCGGAGCAGTAACTGAGCCAAATCAGGGTTGATCTGATGATTCCTTACACTGGAAAGAATTCTAAACAACAGTGAAGATTGGCAGCTGAACCCCTAAAAAGAGAGAGACCAATATTTTAATTATACATTTCTTGAAAAGAAGACCTACTAGCTTAGGTACTATGAATGAACTTGCCTTCACAAGGATATCGAGCTGGCCAGCTCCACGCTCATCCAGGGGACCCAGGTTTTGGCTGACTAATGAACAGAAACTATGACACAAATCTAAGATTTCATTCAGACAGTGGAACACCTGCAGGATAAATCTGAATAAATTATGTAGGAATTATGCAAAACATGCCATAAAATTTTGGTGATCTGTTTGTACTTCCTTTATTTAAAATGTACAAATGACTATGATAATAAAAACACATACCTAATGTTTTTCCCACTTTAACTTGCTCTGGACAGAAAGTCATAAAGTGGAGTTGTCTTCTCCAGTGCAAAACTATGTTTTTCTGTGGATTTATCCCACTTGAGAGAGCTTAGACTATTAGGACTGCTTTTTAGTAGTAAGAAAAGTTGAGTTTATTATTAAGCTGAAGTACAGGAGATTCTCGTCTGGGGTCTTTGGCACTTTGTTGTACTAAAATTTTATATAGAAACGGATACCTGCTTTTTTACTGACCGCATTCAAACATGCTTTCAATACTGACCAGCTCATCTGAGGACTCCAACTGGCAGAGCATAGTGAATGGGCGCATCAGTCACAGTAATGCTGTTACATGCACAACATGTTCTTTATTGTTTGAACCGAGTTTCAACTGTAAATTTATGGAAGCAATGTGTTGACCTCTGCAGCAACCTACATGAATGGGAATGTGGATATTTTGCCTATGGTATCTTCGGTTTGCTAATGATGTACTCACAACCCATGATGTGTCCTATAGATTAGTGGTGCCTTGGCAATTCCAAATTGAAAATCACGGATCTTTATGCAGCCCAATGCGGTCGTCATTCTGCTGCCTTATGCATAAATCAACAGATGAGCAATTCTGGAGTAAACCAAATGAACCATGGGGGAAGTTGATAATTACGATTGATTTTCATGGGGTTAAAAGCCATATTTAAGCCTGTGGGAATTAGTATTTCTCTTAGATCCAATGTGCAAGGAAATGATGGGGTAAAGTTCCCTCCTCCAGAGGGCAGGACGCTTCAAAAAAGGCAGTGCCTCTGAGAAGGAGACTCCCCTCTAAACTCCAGCTTTGCCCCCCCACCCATCAGTTTCAAGTGACCTACCTCAGAAGAAGGGCAAGATGGCACTTTTTTTTTATGCTTGGACGTGGAGCTGTATAATCACCCATAAGGCAGGCTTCCTTTAACTGGCTTCCCTGGAGTTGGACTGACCAGTTCACAGTTCCCTGTGCAAGTTGACTATTTTAAGTCTGTGCCTCACCACTGCACTTCTCTGAGTTTCTTCATTAAAACAAATGGGATCCTGAAGACAGGTTAACTTAACCATCTGAGTGCTATGGTCCTTTCTATAATGTCCCAGTTATTACTGGGCACCCACAGAAATGTGTTCTTGCCTGTTTAGCACTCAATACCTCTATTTGAGCATATAGCCTTATTCCATTTATATTACGTTGCCGGCTGTAGGAGGAAACTTTAGCCCATGGTTCCTGTGTTCCATATGGACGAAGAGTAAAGTATTACCTGTAAATTCACCAATATCCTTTTACCACTATGCTGCAGCCGATTTGCTCTACCATTGCTCCTCTGTAGTTGTCTGCATAAGGCCCTTTGTTTTACAGATCTTAAAATACTTTAGACTTACAGGCTTTAGCAAAATGAAAGATTGAGCCAGAAGATTGCTCAGGAAGTGGTCATGGGCTAGACGAATACTCTCAAAATCCCGAGTAGAGTTTATCTGCTGCAGAAGCTGGGAGAACTGGGACTCCAAAACATCCACCTAAACAAAGTAAATTGTCTTTTAATGGTAAAAAAAAGGCTACTGGTAATAATAATATACATAGAATATAGGCTTGTCCCACAGAATACAACAAGGATACACTGCTAGACTCTGCTTCATTCAAACATTTTTCCTACTCAAACCTAACAATTGTGAGAGAATGTAGTTAACCTTTTGAGTGCCAGAGGTATCCAACAAATTACAAAACAATGCATTGGAAATGTCAATCGTACCAATTTTTTTTTTTAACGCTATTGCCGTCTATAGAGAGTTGGCTGTTGCCAACTGTCTTCTAAAAACTCATTAATCACTTTACCATTTAATGGCTAAGGTCATTAGCAAGGCCACTAAGACAGGAGTTCTACTACTATTCCCAAGTGACCAGTGCTGCTCATTCCTCCTAGAAGTAACCCATTTTCCTCCAAGGCGGCCTGGGTGGCTATCCCCAGATGCGGGGGGCAGGGGGGGGCAGTGAATTGCTTTTATTATAAAGTTTCCTTATTTTTTTTATTGGAAGGTAATAGGTTAGGTTTTTTGTGTTCCATAAGTACTAAAAGAAAGGGATTTATTGGTAACTGCAAAAATCCCTTTTTCCAGTTTAATAACTTTTGAATAAGGCATTTCCCAGCAGGTAAAACGGACCATTTGAGTGCAAGTGTAGTGTGTTGGGAATAAATGTTGGACACCCGTCAAACACTTGTTCTCCACCATACCATGGTATTTTTTTTTTTTTTTTTTTTTTCTTGTCTTGCAAATCATTATCATGCGGCTCCTCACCTGCAGGTAATATTGGAGGTTGTCCACTAGAAAGGCCATGTGATTCCGTAGCCTCCACTTGATGGCATCTGTTCTGTTTGATTCCAAGTGTTTCCTCTGCATCTGAAGAGCCCAACAGTGCTGAAGTTCTGACTGTACACGGCGGACACTCAGCAAGTACTTGAAAACCACATTGTACCTTACAAAGAATAAAACGTTTTTATATCCAATCTTCGTTATGAAACAACCGTACTGCTTAGGAAAAAACCCTGTACAGCAAAGAACAAGTAGTAACAGTCACAGATTGCACATATTATTCTTTTAGATATTAAACCCCTTAAGGGTTGTGAACATTTCACATTTCTCTTAGGCTTAAGAGTCCTCCACCAAGGGGCAAGACACTTTAAAGCGGAACTACCACTATAGGTAAATTCACCCTGCAATAATTAGACAGGTGGCAACTAGCTTAATAATAATTATATTACCTCTCTGAATGACAAGATTCTATAAAAATCCTTAATCTTCCGAGACCGGAAGCCAGGCATCAGAGCAGACATCTTGCCTGCACAATCAGTCCCGGTGTCCCATCAGAAGCATTGCACTGTCCAGGGAAGGTATGGGCGGCGCAGACTGCACTAACCTGGCCGTCAGTCACAAGATTAAGGATTTCTATAGAATCTTGTCCTTCTGAGAGGTAATATAACTATTATTAAGCTAGTCACCACCTGCCTAATTATTGTAGGGTGGTAGTTCCACTTTAAAGGGATAGTAATGTTTCACAATAAAAGCAGCTCCAGTTAATCTTCATAGTATTTGGGCAGTGGAGTTTGTTATTTCAATGCTGTCAAAGTTGTAGTTCAAGAGTATTTCAATGATAAAGTATCCCCCTCCCGCCTCTTTTACGGATGTAACACTGCTCACCTCAGAGCAGCATGACTGTCCGGATGGATCACAGAGAGGGACATTCTTCAGTGAACAGAAGGAAAAACCTGTCGGGGGGGGGGGGCAGGGTTTTCCTTATGCTTACTGTAAGAAGATTGCTGCTTAATGTGAGTTGTCCGGTAAGGTGACCAGATTCCACATCTGAGGGGAGGTGGCTTATCCTAGGTAAAAGGGGAGGGAGGGGGATACTTTATCATTCAATTACTCCTGAACTAAAACTCTGACAGTAGTGAAATAACACTCCATGGGCCAGATACTATGAGGATTCATTGAGGCTGCTGTTTTTGTGAAACCTTACTATCCCTTCAAGAAAAACACTGGAGGAGATGCATTACCCCTAAGCCCTACTCAACCCTTACTCAGATCCTCCTAGATTGACTTTAATTGTTCAAGGGGGTACAGGGCTGGTCTCTACTTGGGCTACTAGGCACTTGAGTTGTAATTTTTAATAGACTTTGGGGAGGATCAGGGGACGCTGCTATGCATTTGTTAAATTCACCCCTTGTTGGTTGGATCAACTCCACCAATGTCTCCTTACAAGGATTGGATCCAGAGGACATAGAATGCTTGCAGTGTGAGGCTATGAGTGTAATAGCCTGTAGTGTTGTTCAGTCACACACATTGGTCGAGTTCAAATATCCCAAAATTAGAATATAAGCAAGGCAAATTCTCATGTTATTCTTTATAGCCTGTGCTTTAAGCTCTCTCTAGCATGAAAAAGAATAACAAAGGAATAACAATAAGAAAGGAACGAGAGAGCGATACCCCACCCTGCTCTCAGAGGGAAAAATATATTGTTTTTTGTGAGTTTTCCTACATTTTGGAGTACAGAATACTGCTCACATGGGGGGGGGGTACTCTACACAATATAGAATGGGTATGCATAAAATACATAAAAAAAATGATTAAGAGGGGATTTTCCCACGACTTTTCTAAAAAGTGCAAATAATTATTTTCTGCTCAAGCTTCCAAACCGCCAGAGATCTGCATTCTAGCTGTGACTTGCTTCTTTAAATTGCTCAGCTTTATACTCCTTTATTTTACTACTTTCGTATAACCAACTCACTGCTAAATGTACTAATGCCATTATAAAATATCTGACAGTACTCACTTCTCCAGCACTGCTGGTGTGAAGAGAATGTGCAGAGGCCATTGCACTTTATAGGACAGTCCAAGAGCAGCCCAGCCTGAAGTAGGGGCTTCTCTGGGAGAGGTGTCTCGAGATGGACCTTCTCGTGGCTGTGACAGATCTATTGAATAGACAATTCAAATGGTATAGAACAGAAGTCAATCTTTGGACCTCCCCCCTACTGGAGAAAACCATTCCCATTGTAGCTCCAGATGCCACAGACCCAAAGATAGACTAACACCAGTATATATTTAGGGGTTAGATGCACTTTAGGTAAATTGGAGTGATTACAGGCAAATATACAGTGAGGGAAAAAATGATTTGATCCCCTGCTGATTTTGTAAGTTTGCCCACTGAAATGATCAGTCTATAATTTTAATTGTAGGTTTATTTGAACAGTGAGAGAAAGAATAACAAAAAAATCCAGAAAAGCATTTAAAAAAAAAGTTATAAATTGATTTGCATTTTACTGAGTGAAATAAGTATTTGACCCCTTTGCAAAACATGCCTTAGTACTTGGTGGCAAAACCCTTGTTGGCAATCACAGAGGTCAGATGTTTCTTGTGGTTGGTCACCAGGTTTACACACATAGCAGGAGGGATTTTGTCCCACTCCTCTTTGCAGATCCTCTCCAAGTCATTAAGGTTTCGAGGCTCACGTTTGGCAACTCGAACCTTCAGCTCCCTTGACAGATTTTCTATGGGATTAAGGTCTGGAGACTGGCTAGGCCACTCCAGGACCTTAATATGCTTCTTCTTGAGCCACTCCTTTGTTGACTTGGCTGTGTGTTTTGGGTCATTGTCACGCTGGAATACCCATCCACCACCCATTTTCAATGCCCTGGCTGAGGGAAGGAGGTTCTCACCCAATATTTGACGGTACACGGCCCCGTCCATCGTCCCTTTGATGCGGTGAAGTTCTCCTGTCCCCTTAGCAGAAAAACACCTCCAAAGCATAATGTTTCCACCTCCATGTTTGACAGTGGGGATGGTGTTCTTGGGGTCATAGGCAGCATTCCTCCTCCTCCAAACACGGCAAGTTGATGCCAAAGAGCTCGATTTTGGTCTCATCTGACAACAATACTTTCACCCAGTTCTCCTCTGAATCATTCAGATGTTAACTGGCAAACTTCAGATGGGTCCATACATGTGCTTTCTTGAGCAGGGGGACCTTGAGGGTGCTGCCAGGTTTCAGTCCTTAAAGTCGTAGTGTCACCAATTGTTTCTTGGTGACTATGGTCCCAGCTGCCTTGAGATCATTGACCAGATCCTTCCGTGTAGTTCTGGGCTGATTCCTCACTGTTCTAATGATCACTGAAACTCCAGACCGAGGGAGATTGACAGTTATTTTGTGTTTCTTCAATTTGCGAATAATTGCACCAACTGTTGTCACCTTCTCACCAAGCTGCTTGGCAACTGTCTTGTAGCCCACTCCAGCCTTATGTAGGTCTACAATCTTGTCCCTGACATCCTTAGACAGCTCTTTGGTCTTGGCCAGGGTGGAGAGCTTGGAATCTGATTGATTGATTGCTTCTATGGACAGGTGTCTTTTATACAGGTAACAAGCTGAGATTAGAAGCACTCCCTTTAAGAGAGTGTTCCTAATCTCAGCTTGTTACCTGTATAAAAGACACCTGGGAGCCAGAAATCTTGCTGATTGAAAGGGGGTCAAATATTTATTTCACTCAGTAAAATGCAAATCAATTTATAACTTTTTTGAAATGCGTTTTTCATGATTTTTTTGGTGTTATTCTCTCACTGTTCAAATAAACCTACCATTAAAACTATAGACTGATCATTTCTTTGTCAGTGGGCAAACGTACAGAATCAGCAGGGGATCAAATAATTTTTCCCCGAGCGGATGCAGGACAAGCATGGAGGCAGAAGTAGATATTATGCAAAGCAGAAGCGCATTCCATGCAGGACATTGCAACACTTGAGGTAAGCCTCAAATCTTCCCCTCGCAAGTGACTTGTGTAGCTCCAGGGGAATTTGCACCTAGGTAGGCAACATATATGGAGGCCAATATAATAAGGAAAACAAAAAATATAGAGAGAGAAAAAGTGCAAATATGTAGGTCGATATGACAAAATTACTAGATACACAGCAGCTCAGGTTTAAAAAAAAATCCCCACCATAGTATTAAAAAAATGTATTAAACACTTATAAAATCAAACACCTCAAAAATTATGTATATTTTATTGATAGTATGTTTCCAAAATTATTATTGTATATTCGTGTCCTCATATCACATCATAGGTCCCCCACATTCAACCAGTGGTACAATTAAAACATGCGGCATAAAGTATCCCGTTAATATTTGGTGTTTGTCTGGATTTTGTGTGTCACAAAACACGTCTCAAATGATTAACAAAGCAAACGTGGACACATAAACCTGCACATTCAACTGCACCTCCAGCATATATGCAGTTAGAACCAGATATGTATAGTCTAGAACAAGTGTATAGAAATCTGTATATAACTAATTTCTTACATACAACAATCAATCAACAGCATTAACACAGTAATATAGTGTATTACATTTTCATGTTACATACAACTGAATTATCACAAAATCCTGGATCGATGAGACCAAACGCTCACCTCCAAGAATCAATAAAAAGGGCACCCCAAACAATACTCCATCTACAATTCAAATCACATCTACCTTATTGTTCCTAAAATCTTAGACCTGTGAGACCAAACACTCACCTCCAAGATACAATAAGAAAGACACCTCAAATGCAACAAAATATATAAACTATTTAAAAATAAACAAAAAAGAAAAAAAATATATAAAAAATAAGAAAGAATAAAAAGTGGGGAAACTGAAATTTTTTTTAAAGTCAAAATATATATCTGGATTGCAAATCTAAAAAGTTTGACAGGCCGATATCCACCAATCTCTAACAGTATTAAAGGGAATGTTAGTACATTAAAGTAATCTCCTTTAAAGGGATAGTAATACTTCGTTTTATCTTTATTTTATTTTGTAGGCATTAAAAAAAACATACAAGTCTTATCTCTCAAACCTTTATGGGTTGAGAGATATTCACAAGGAAAGTTTCCCCTCCCACCCCTTTTACCTAGTGTAAGCCATCTCTTCTCAGATGTGGAATGCAGTCCATAGACCAGACAGGTAACAGAAGGGGACACTCTTATTCCTATGAAAACAATGAAAGCCCTGCCCCCCTTTTACAAGTTTTTCAGGTTTTTCCCTTATCTTAATTGAAGATTGTCCCTCTCTGCAGTCTACCTGGGCACCTCCCTTCTGATCTGGCTGAGCAGTGTTACATCGTTAAAAGGGGAGGGAGGGAGATACTTTGTCACTGAATTACTCGAACTACAACTCTGACAGAATTGAAATAACAAAGAAAACTGAGAAAGAATCTCATGAGGCTCCATTTAAAATTTTCATTGGCATGGGTGGGGACACAAATTACCAATTAATTGTAGCTTGTAAGCAATGTCTCGGATACCTCTTTAGCATTCAAGGGGCTAAAATCCCCATTTAAAACAGTATGGCATTGTGAAATGTGTACATGTCCCCTATGGTGCAGTTGGTTTGCCACAGAATTGCTACTGCTCTTAGTAAATCATCTTTTATCTGCCATACATACCTTTGTATTCTTTTCCATGATAATCAATCGTCAAATGGAGCAAGGGGAGAAGATTGTCATCATCAAGTAAAACTTTATGTGCCGATAACTGGAATGCTACATTTACATCTGGTGGGGAGAAATTTCAAGTTAGCACTTTATTCTTGTTTTAAGGAAAGCTAAAACACTAGAAAATGGGGTTAAATATCCTGCACAGCTTAGATTCTATCAACAAAAAAAGAAAATGGTATACAAAGTCTAAAATCTAGTTAGTTAGTCATTTGGATGCTAGAAATGTCTCCAACAAAGTAATGCTTTTGAAACATCTCTAGCATCTAAGGAGATAAATATGCACTATGTTTTGAAATGATTGCCAAACATCACACATGGTGCAGTAACGTCTAGGAACTGAGTGAAGAACATCCCTTCTGAACAGAAGACCGGGAGAGTGGTAACAGCAATACATCAGCTCAGTGATTCTCAGCTCCAGTTCTTGGGGTGCAACAACAGGTCAGATTTTCAGACTGTACCTAATTAGCAATGGACACCTCAACCACAATGACCGAGGCATTGATTAAACAGAGATAGCATGAAAAGCTGACTTGTTGGTGTCCCTCAGAGGACTAATGCTGAGAAACACTGCAATTAGTGACTTTAGATTTGATCACTCAGTTCCCATACACTCCAAAGCCATCTTTGTACACAAGCATTAGGAGAGCAAGCGTGGTATTAGATTTGACAGATCAAAACATCCTAAATAATAATTCGCTAAAACGTGTGTAACGACGCAGTCATGCGCAGTACATACTGCAGTCATGCGCAGTGGAGACTGCCCGCGCCGCGGCTGATAGAGAGCTCCAGCTCTGTATCAGACACGGCACGGGCAGTCTCTACTGCACATGACTGCCCCAAGACCAGCTGGCAGTGGCACTGTGGCCCGTGTAAAGGGCTCTTCAACTATTATATTTGCAGAGATACCAATGCCATGTTCATGTGTTCAGTTTCCCTTACAATGAAGTGATAACAATGGAATGTCTTTGTTGCAAATTTGTCCTCAGAAATTAATCATGTCTGATGTACTAAAAGACTGGAGAAGTTCTGGGGCAAACCTCCTGTTTCCAAAAATGGTGACTGACTGAAAGGAATCTTTTAACCCCATGAATGCTACAGAGGTCTCTAAGCACTCATGAGTTAGAAGATCAATTGAACTCAAAGGGAATTTTTATTTGTCCCCATGATGCAGTTGGTTTGGCCTTGAATTTCTCCATCTTTTCTCCGCACATCAGCCTCACCGTCTATAGTGAAGCATGACAACCAGAAAATACATCATTTTGACTACAATAATTTGCCCCCATAATACCAGCAGAATAAGCAAAGAAGAAAATATCTGTTGTGGTTTGTTTATTAAAGTGTTAGTAATATTCACAAAAAGTTTTTTGCATTTAGAAGAGCTTAAAGGGATAGTATTACTTCAAAATTACTATCCCTCATATTGTAGCCCTTAATAAACTGAGTTAAATGACACCAGCAGCATCTCTCAGACATTTATGGTTTAAGAGATAGCCACTTTCAAAGTTTCCTCTCCCCTGCTGTCAGAGTTCTGCTGCCAGCAGGGGAATCCGGTCTCTGAATCAAGAGGAGGCTCTTCAGCAGAGCCGATATCTCATTATGGAAGGAAAAATGATTAACTGAAACTGTCTTCTACGTGTGCTTGGTAACCAAGCACACGTAGAAGACTGTTTCAATGAATCATTTTTCCTTCCATAACGAGATATCGGCTCTGCTGAAGAGCCTCCGCCTGTCCTGGGACTGGATTTCCCTGCTGGCAGCAGAACGCTGACAGCAGGGGAGAGGAAACTTGGAAAGCGGCTATCTCTTAAACCATAAATGTCTGAGAGATGCCGCTGGTGTCATTTAACTCAGTTTATTAAGGGCTACAATATGAGGGATAGTAATTTTGAAGTAATACTATCCCTTTAAAAAGCTGAGCTAAATGCAAAAAAACGTATCTCTCAAGCCGCTATGGTTTAAGAGATACAGGCGTTTAAAGTTTGATCTCTCCTACTGACAGCTGTAAAGCTGTCAGCAGGAGATCTGTGTTGGTCGACACGGAGGTGCTTGAGAAGTGCCGCAATCTCGTTATTTACCACGAATCCCTTCATTTGAATGGTCTAAAACGTGTGCCTGGTTTTCAAGCACTCGTTTTAGACCATTACAATGAAGGGATCTGTGGTAAATAACGAGATCCCGGCACTTCACAAGCACCTCCGTGTGGACAGACACAGATCTTCTGCTGACAGCTTTACAGCTGTCAGTAGGAGAGATCAAACTTTAAATGCCTGTATCTTTAAAACCATAGCAGTTTGAGACATACTTTTTTTTGCATTTAGCTCAGCTTTTTAAGCTTTTCTAAATGCAAAAAACTTTTGTGTGGACATTACTAACACTTTAAAGGTTAACCCCTTAGATGCTACAGAACTCTTCGATGCATTGCAGATGTGGCTGCTTTGTCATCTACCACAAAGTTCAGTAATGTCCTGTTAATGCTGCATTGCCATTTGTAGTGTCCTCACCATGTTCTGTCACAGCACTCGGTGGGGTTTTCAGCATATGCTGAGCAATATCTATGAACGCCTGAAACAATTCTCCCCTTCCCAGCAGGTAGAAATCTTTAATAATCTGGAAGAAGAAACTAGAAGTCAACAGGCGTAAAATCATTACCACATTCTAGTTGGTATTTTATCTCGTTATCCAGTGTAGTAATTATAGAGAAAGTGTATGCCACAGTGATTTTAGGCACAATTGTTGAGAAACTCTCTACCATTCCTTTAGCCTTTTAAGAAGTAGATGGGTGTGCAACACATTACAAAGCAATGCATCGGATATCCCTCTGGCACTCAAAGTCTTTGAAGTCTTCTAGTCCAACCTCAACCATCATGTCCACCTACATGGACATGACATCACGGACTGACTGAAGATATAATCTCTTGAACCAAGGAAAAAATTAAAAATTCAGAAAGGTCATTAGGATTTTCTACCCATAGTAAGCCAAGTGGGAGTTAAGAAGAATTGTTAGTTTTCCTTTAAAAATATTTGACAACAGCAGAGTGTTGCATTAAGGAGGTCACACTCCGTAGTGCATACCCTGAAGTGGAGGCCAACTTCATATATCAGAATTAACTGCGTTGGCAGAATCACCTATTCCCACAACAGTCAGAAAGAAACTCAGGCCCAAAACATCCAATATGACTTTTGTATTCTTCCAAAAGGAAGGAACCACAGAACAAAAACAATGGTAAATTCTCAAGTCTTACCTTCAGTTGACCAAGTAAATCAGACTCCTCCACCATAAGCTTCCACAAGTGCTAAAACAAGGCAGAATTTTGTTTTTTAGTCAAGGCTTTTAACAGCGAATTATTTTAAGAGGAATGATACCAATAGAAATGAGTTGCTCTTAATGTATTAAACACAACACTTAGCCAGGTAGGGGTCCTTCATACGGCAGTCAGATATGTTTAGTTTTATTTTTGCATAGCATCTGGAGGTATTCAGTTGTTGGGCACCATTTTAGGTCTACACAATAAACAGACTTTAATCACCTTCAATGAGATTAGCCATAGAAAGACACACATGAATCTAATAAAACTCTAGAAGCTTCTCCAGGTAGTTATATGTCCCTGGTAAATCTATAGCAGAGTTCAAATGCAAAAGAACAAACTCGTCTAAACAAGTCCTCCAGTTAAACACATTATTCCTAAGGTTTACTTCCCCTGTAATTGGGGTATTAGCCTCTTAAAGGGATAGTAATATGTAAAAATATATATATTGTAGAGTTTATCCCCCTGAGTAAAACAACAGTACTCCCACTCCCACTCAGCTCAAAGTTGATTTTATTTATTTTATTTTTTTTTTTTAGGTGCACAGTGGCCTGAAATTTTACAGTGGCAGCGTTGCTACATCATCCTATGGACAGCTCTGGTCTGCGGACCATAAATCTCCATAGGATGGTGTAGCAACAGCGCCACTGTACAATTTCAGGCCACTGTGATATTGCACCTAAAAAATTCAACTCTACTATCCCTTTAAATGATGGAGAAATCTACAGCACACTTGTGACTTTGAAGGTGTTATAGGAAAGCTTGAAGTATAAATTCTCTTTTTTTTTCCCCCTTCCAACCTCAACAGCTATGTAACTATGCGCATATGTTATAAATTATTACACCATGAAACGCTCTAAACTGAACTTACCTCTGCAACAGTGCTTCTGATCCGGTCTAGAACGGATTCAAAATCCACCAGGCTGAACAAAGGTTGCTGTTTCAGTCTGTGGAGTTCTGCAGCAAATGTGTCTTCCTGATTTTTCAGTATGGAACCTGGATGGGAGGAGAAATGTGGCTGTCAGCTTAAAAATATCATGCTATTGATAACTGGTATGTTTGGGTGGAATAGTTCCTGCTACCCTCAGCAAATCCCAACTAATGGGCATGAACCCCTTGAGAAGGTGCAAGGCTTTGTTACAGCACCAAACTTTCATATTGCTATGAAACATAAGAGTATATATACTGTTAAAAAGGAATCTCTGTCAGAAGTTTGGGAGAGGCTGGTTCAAAAAAAAACAGTGAACAGTACAGTCTTCCTATACACTTCTAGAAATGTTTGGAAATAAAATATTAGTGAAAGCCAAAAAAATGGCACCTTGTGAAAACGTTTTAGAACTATGCTACATAAATGATACAAGATCCCACACTTCCAGATTTGTATGCGTCAAATAACTTTATTCATGCAAGTATTATTGACAAAGGTTATGGGTTATCTTCTGCATGTTTCAGCATTGCCATATACACTCTCAGGCTTATGCACTAAATAAAAGAGGGGTTCTGGAGCAATCAGCTCCATCACGGGGGATAAATGTACATTTCTAAAACCACCATTAAATTAAAAGGGGCTTTTAACCCCTTGAATGCTAGAGGTAACCACAGGAGATCTCTCTAGCATTTAACTGGTTAAAATTCTATTTAAATCAGTGATAAGTTTTAGGTCTCCTGTGGTACAATTTGTTTGCTCCAGAAATGATCATTTCGTTTAGTGTAGAAGGCCCTGTATATATCTAAACTGAGGTCTTTATCACATGCCTCTGCACTCAACTTTGGATACTAACAATTCATGAAAGTTCTGGTGCAGGTGGGACCCTTACACTAGTTTGTTTGCTCTGCTTCATATGAAAACTATACCTAGCCGAAAAAAATGGCTCTTCATTTGTTTAACAGAGGGACTTACCTAGGAATAATTCTTCATACAGCAGTCAGGTACATCTATAGTATCAAAGGAAGTACAGCTTTGCCCATGCGAGGAAAGGCAGGAGAAAGGGAGGGATGGGAGGGCATGGGGGAAAAAAAAAAACAAAAACACATACAATGCCTGAGACCTCAGCCTTGTTCCACTATGCACTGATAGTCACAGAACCACTTATATATTGCCTGCCACTCATCTGGTACTCAAAGAGTAAGAGTAATTGCAGCATATTAGCTCTGTCTCTTAGTGACATTAATAGCATGCTGTCATTTCAATCATATTATATTAACTCTGAGCACCAGTAGTGTCCAGTGCATTGGACACCCTTCCGTTGCTCACAGATCTTGAGGCATATATAAGCACTTGTAGCACTGTCCATTTCAGGAGGAGAGCAGGCAGGTTACAATGCAGGTGAGGTGAGGTGAAACCCCTTTAATTTAACAAAATTAACAGGATTTTCTCCTTATTAATGAACAGTTCTGTTACCAACCTAACAAACACATACCATACTTCAAATATAATTCCCTAATGTGTGTACATGAGAAAAACAATGGGTAGGTTCTGGCGATCACAGAGATACATCTCACCTGTTCTAGTCATATTCACATTTTGATTCTCAAACATCTGGACAGATTCTCCTACAAACAATATCTTTTCAGCGACTCTTACAGGAATATAAGATGGCAGCATTTCTACCCGCAGTGAAAACTGTTTGAGGGATGGTGCCAGCATGTTCTCCTCCTCGATAAGACGCTGCCATATATCAAAGAACAAGTAAGACTTAGGATCTCCATGGAGTAGGCACACTAATAATTCATTGTACACAAGGGCATATCATTGTTATGAAGAACTTATTGATGCTTCAGAATATTGAGATCATTTTGTGTAAGAGAGTAATATAAGCATAGCAACATCTGTAGAAAAACAATCTTAAAGAGACTTGTTATCTGCATGGAAGTCTACTCCTTTGGAAGTAAGTGTAGTAATTTGCTAGGCACTCCATTGTTCAACCCCTGCCTGGCATCAAAACACAGAAGCCGATATACTGCAAAGAACTGACAATTCTGGAGTGAACCAATTGAGCCATAGGGGAGAATTAAAATGAACATTTAAATAGTGCTTTTAACCCGCGTTCAATGCTATATATGTTTTCAGCATATAGGTTTGTGCAATGGAAACATTTCTATCATTCATGGGCTAAAATCTCATATTTAAAATGAATATTTATTTCTACCATATGATGCACTTGGTTTACTCCAGCATTTCTCTAGGGAGGAGATGCGCCAAGTTAGAAGTGTGCGTGATAAAGAAGAGATAACTTCTCTAGAGTGATAAATTCTCCACTCTCTAGATTCTTCTGTTGAGCCTATGCAATAAGAACTCTCGGGCTGGATAGAGCTTAGTGCATAGGCTCTACAAACATGGAAACTAAAGAGTTCAACACAGTGGAGAGGTGATCCCTCTTTACCACAACTTAGTACATCTTAGTACACCAGCCATTGTTAAATCAGAGGAGATTTGTGGAATGTGTGCGTTACCTATGGTGTAATTGGTTTACTCCACAGTAAAAAAAAAAACAAAAAAAAAAACCTTGATTTTGATGGCCCATTCAGTCTGCCCATTCCCCATCTACTATAGTACAAAGCATTACATACTTCTCACAGAGTCTGAGAGCTGCCTCCTCAGTATCTAACTGAATACTATAACTTCTCCTCTGTAAGCACCTATGCCTGCTTCTTACAATATACTAAAACCAAATGGAGTCAGCAGGTTTCAAAACACCTATCAAGAAAGCGATGTTAGTCTCTGGAAAAGCAGGAAAGAAGGCCCCAATGCAGCATCTGTAAGACTAGGTTTCAGGCCTCAGAAAACGATAGCACAGTTTTACAGGCTACCATGGAGTACAAGGTGTGTGTTTAAAACAGATCAATTTATGTTTTAGTATTTCTTTAAGGTCATCATAACAGGTGAAACTCAAGACTGCAAGACTCATGCTCCCCTGAGCCACAAATGTAAATGTTTTGACCTAGAAAGAAGCTGTTTGTGACCAAGCAATGGTTAAACAATGCACAGGAGTAGGCATGGAGCCATATGCACAAAACTAAAAGTGAAGAAAATCTGGGGCAAAGCAATGGCACCAAACACAATAAAAATTCCAACTGATTTCAATGGTGTTTTAATCTCATGAATCAGAGGCCTCCAGTCCTCTCTAGCCTTCATATAAATCATTGGAAATTTGTCACCCATGGTAGAATTCTACTTTTGAATGATGGAGTTAAAGGGATAATAAAGTCTAGTAATAATAAAAGCTAATATTGTAGCTATTATAATAATAAACGAAACATTGTTAGTCCTATCGCTCAGACCTTTATGGTTTGAGAGATATAAGAAGATAAATTCCCCCTCCCTCCGCCTTCTGTGATGTGATCTCTAAAGCCGATTGCAGGATATCTTGGTCCCAGGACCAGACAGAGGCTCTTCAGCAGAGCCAAAATAGTGTGATTGTGACACAAATACTTCATTGGAACGGTCTGCAAAGCACACCTGGTTTGCAGGCACACTTTGTAGACAGTTCCGAATAAGTATTTGTGTCACAACTGCGCTATTTCGACTCTGCTGAAGAGCCTCGCCTGGTCGCACGACCAGAATCTCAGGCCCATAGCCTTACAGATCATGTCACAGAAAAGGGAGGGAGGGGGGAGCTTTATTGTCTTATCTCTTTCAAACCATAAAGGTTTGAGAGATAGAACTAACATTGTTTAGTGTATTATTTTAATAGCTACAATATTAGAGTTTATTATTACTAGACTTTACTATCCCTTTAAAGTGTGAAGTCATTTTACTTCTATTCTGGAAAAGTGGTTTTTCAAGCTCAAATTTGTCCGTTTCATACATGCACATATATAGTAAATCATAGGGTCTTACCAAGTCTTGCAGCTCTCGCAACTGCTTCCCTGTCAGACCCCCAATGCCCAAGTCGTCCTCTTCTTCCTCAGACTGGGCTGATACATTTCCAGAGGATGGTCCTTGTCTAACAAAAAACTCCTCATACTGGTCCAATAGAAGCCCATGAAGCATCCAGGCTGAGAGCTGCTTGTACATCACTCCATGACATACCGCCAGGATCCTGATCAGACACAGAGTATGTACAGTATAAATGTAAGTGCCTAAGGTGCTCAGGGAATACAGGCAAATACAGTAACGATACAAAAAAAGATTATCTAGATCAGATTTTTTTTTCAGTCATACACCACATGATCAGAAAGCCATAAGTGTGACAGCTGCATTATTATTTATTGACAACAACGGTGAATTAGAGCCTGTTAACTATTCAAATATATGGATTTATTTATTGAACAAGCAAATGACATTGCTGATATTTAAAACAAACATCTATTCTGAAACTGTACGGTACTGACAGTGATTATGTGTTACTGGACAACTAGTTCATGTGTCCTAGATAATTAGGTTAAAAAATTAGTTTTTTTAGAAATCTCAGGGGGGCTGTATCCTATGGTCTGGTGAACTCCCATGATCTAGATAATCATTGGTTCCCAACCTTCTCCTCAGGAGTGCCTAATAGGCCATATCTTTATGATTTCCCTGTTTCTGCACAGGTAAGTTAATTAACACCTTAAGGACTACATGACATACTATGACCTTAAATACTTTAGGACCGATGACGGTCATAGTAAGTTGCGTACTTTTTACTTACAGCACTCCACCGGGAGCACTGTAAGGAAAAATAGGGCCTAAAATTGACCGCTCCAAGACTGGAGCAATCTCTTTCAGGCCACAAAGCGGCGCACTGATAAACGCAACAGGTCACATGTACGGGCGCGTCAGCAAGGATCAAAGCGGTCCTTATGGGACGGAAACATCCTAGGACCTCTGGTCCTTAAGGGGTTAAACTTAGCTTCTGATTAACTCATATGTTTACAAGCTGGAAATCCTACAGTCAAGGCCTTTTAGGTGACCCTAAGGATAGGGTTAGGAAGCAGTGAAATAGATGAAGAACCCCTAAATAGGTTAGGCATTGTGTTAACCTTATTAACCCAGTAACAGGCAAGGCAGCTTAGACTCTTCTGCTAATGACATTAATGATATATATTATGCAACTGGTCAAGTCTTTACATCATATATATTATCATTCCCTACTGAAATATTACAGTCTATGAAACTGCAAATTCATGGTTTTATCAAAGCATTGTTACTGCAGATTTGGTGTAAAATCTTAGCACAACTGTTCAATTAAAATGTCTAGAAATAAAACTATTGAAATGCTTTTCAAAAATGTATTCTTTTGTTGTTTTGTGTTCTTGAACTACCATTTATACGAACTCTCAACACATCAAATATTCAAGTTTGGAAAATGTGATGTGCATCTAAAGGTGACCATTGTTACAAACACATAGAAAACATTCATATGGGATACTTCTAATTAGAAGAACATATTCCTGTTAAACCCTTTCTATAGTAGAGAGGTCTCAAACACATTGTGACACAATACTTTGAAACCCACTCTAGCATTTCAGTTATTAAAATCTCCACTCAAATCACCAACAGTACACGTTTTCAGTAATACACAAGTGAATGCCTTTAATTCAGGCAGATCCTTAACTGTTTGAGTGCCAGAGGGGTACAAGCAATGTGTTGCAAATAAGGACATGCTTAACTCTGCAAAGCAATACGTTGCGTACCCCTATGGCACTCAAAGGGTTAAGCCTGGAGGGGACATGTGGTGCCGTTGGGGGGATATAAATAACGCGATTTGCGTCAGAAACGGGTGGCGATTACTTGTGAGTGGGGCTTAACGGATGTGACACAAAAGTGGGTGGGAAGTGGGCGGAACTGGATGGGAAAGGAGGAAAAGAGAGTGGGAAGTGGGAGGAAGCGGGTGGGGAAGGAGTAAAAGAGGGTGGGAAGAACTGAGTGGAGAAGGAGGAAGAGAGGGTGGGAAGTGGGAGGAACTGGGTGGGGAAGAAGGAAAAGAGAGTGGGAAGTGGGAGGAACTGGGTGGGGAAGGAGGAAAAGAGGGTGGGAAGAACTGAGTGGGTCAGCAGGAGAAGAGGGTGGGAAGTGGGAGGAACTGGGTGGGGAAGGAGGAAAAGAGAGTGGGAAGTGGGAGGAACTGGGTGGGGAAGGAGGAAAAGAGGGTGGGAAGAACTGAGTGGGTCAGCAGGAGAAGAGGGTGGGAAGTGGGAGGAACTGGGTGGGGAAGGAGGAAAAGAGAGTGGGAAGTGGGAGGAACCGGGTGGGGAAGGAGTAAAAGAGGGTGGGAAGAACGGAGTGGGTCAGCAGGAGAAGAGGGTGGGAAGTGGGAGGAACTGGGTGGGGAAGGAGGAAAAGAGAGTGGGAAGTGGGAGGAACCGGGTGGGGAAGGAGTAAAAGAGGGTGGGAAGAACTGAGTGGAGAAGGAGGAAGAGAGGGTGGGAAGTGGGAGGAACTGGGTGGGGAAGAAGGAAAAGAGAGTGGGAAGTGGGAGGAACTGGGTGGGGAAGGAGGAAAAGAGGGTGGGAAGAACTGAGTGGGTCAGCAGGAGAAGAGGGTAGGAAGTGGGAGGAACTGGGTGGGGAAGGAGGAAAAGAGGGAGGGAAGTGGGAGGAACTGGGTGGGGAAGAAGGAAAAGAGAGTGGGAAGTGGGAGGAACTGGGTGGGGAAGGAGGAAAAGAGGGAGGGAAGTGGGAGGAACTGGGTGGGGAAGGAGGAAAAGAGGGTGGAAAATGGGAGGAACAGGGTGGGAAGTAGCAGAAGTGAAACACCCACTGCTGGAGAATTAGTGTCTGTCCCTGGAAACCCTGTAATAAGCTGCAAAATCAGCGGCAGATCCAGAGAGATCCCAGGTATGGTAATCATATGCATGCACTGTGCACCATTTTCAGCTGCCTTTGGTTCAAATCTATTTCTTATTAAGAGGAAGTGTAAAATCAAAAAATCTTGTCCCATATGAACTAGGAAATCAAAATATAGGACAACATTCTGCCCAGTTACTGTGGGTCACAAATGCTTGGTAGAGTAAAAATAAACAACCTGCAGCCTCCATGCTTTGCTTCACCAATCTAAACTCATAGGGTAATTGTAACTTCTGCTACCTCATATGAAATTAATAAAGTTACTTGTTTCTTTAGATGACATATATTTGCATTCATTGGTAATGTAAACCAGGGATGTCCAAACCAAGGCCCAGGGGCTATTTATGCAAATTCAAGCAAATTCTATTAAAAAAATATACAATGTGAACTGCTGCAAAACTGAACAATCCTTACACAATCTATATAAATCATTCAGACATTTAGCATCGGATTTCACTGCACTTTATCACTGATTTTATCTACAAATTGCCCCATAACCCACCTTTACACCACCTACAGAATGCAGCAGCCCCTGCAACAGTTCTGTGTCCCATGTGATTTCACTCAACTCCTCCTGTGTTCCATTGCCAGTCCAGATGCAGGAGAAGTGTCCCTTAAATGTTTAGTAATGCCCGAATTTAATTTTATTCAATATGGTAGATTTAAAAAAAAATCAAGTATCTGGAGAAAGTCCTATGTCTCAAACCGTTATGGTTTGAGAGATATTCGCTGCTAAAGTTCCCCCTCCCTCCCCTTCTTCTGACGTCAGCGCTCTACTGACAGCAGGAGATCCTGGTCCTGGGACCAGCCAGTGGCTCTTCAGCAGAGCCGAAATATTGATCTTTAGCCCTTTGAGTGCCAGAGGGGTACGCAACTCATTGCAAACCAATGTGTTGTGTACCCCTCTGGCACTCAAAGGGTTAAAAAGAATTACTTAATTGGAAAGGTCTACAAAGTGTGCCTGGTTTGAAAGCACACTTTGTAGACCGTTCCAATGAAGTAGTTCTTTTTAAATATCACCATTTCGGCTCTGCTGAAGAGCCTCCTTGAGCCGGCAGACACAGATCTCCTTCTGTCCGCTTTACAGCTGACATGAGGGAGAGGGGAACATTAGCTGTCAATATCTCTCAAACCATAAAGGTTTGAGAGATAGGACTTTCTCCAGATACTTTATATATTTTTTTTAATCTACCATACGGAATAAAATGAAATTCGGTATTAGTAAACCTTTAACACTTTGAGTGCCAGTGGAGCAGGGTTTGTGTACCCCTCTGGTGCCCAAACATTTAAAGCCTGCCCATGTGAGGATCAGCCAAAAATACTGTCTGGCACCCACGTGAGCTAAGCATCACAACCTCCACCAATACTAGCGTGATAGATCTGCAGACTGCCACATAGGCCATTGTGCAGACCTTCCTTACTGCATTGTTATTATGAACTCTGTAAAGATGCAGTATGCTGGACTTTAGTGCATTCGTAAGGGAATAGTCATCTATGACCAGCAAAGAACCTTTCAGAAGTGAAACAGCACAGTGTTAGTGTTGCCTGTGTGAAAGGGGCTGTAGCCTTAAAAGGAATCTGCACGATAAATCCAGAAAAAACATTAATCACCAGCAATGCAGCTTTTAATTTTTCGCGTGTAAAGACATGTAAAAACAAAATGTAAAGTAGCTCACTAGCCTAAGAAGTGCTTCTAGTATAGTCAGCACAAACTAATTTTCTTATCTTTTCTTATCTTAACCCCTTAAGGACCAGCCACATGGTGGGCACTTGAGGATCACAGGGCATTGCTTTTATTTTTATTGCGGAAATGGAATCCGATGTTTCCGACATCGCGCAGCCACCCCTGAATTTAGATGCCCCTTTTGTAAAATAAAATCAAGAAATATAGGCAATAGTTACTTTTCCAGTGCACTGCGGACAGGGGGCAGTCCTCCACAGCTGTGCTTGTGAACAGTCTCCAACAGCTGGCAGCCATGAATCTGCAAACAAAACACAGGGACCTGTAAGGAAACTCTATGACCTAACATAGTCTATCACCAAAGCCAATACACGAACTGGAATTATTTTTTTGTTCTTAAAATAAGTAAATAAATTCACATTGTAGTGTTTTTCCTTCAAAGTACTAGATAAAAGTGGCACCTCAAAGTAAAAACCATTTGGGAGCACTGAACTGCTGGACAGGGGGCTCAGTGAGTGATAGCTAAGACAGTGATTCCCAACCCGTGTCCTCAGGGGCCACTAACAGGCCAGGACTTGTGAATTTCCCTGCTAGAGGACATGTGTGTCGATCAGAGGCTCAGTCACCTGTACTCTAACAAGGAAATTCTCAAATCTTGGCCTGTTAGTGGGCCCTGAGGGAATGGGTTGGGAATCACTGAGCTATGTGATGAGAAATGAACACAAATCACACCTCTTGCTATTACCTCCTGAGCCCATTCTCCAAGCCCATTTGTTTTCTATCATTCAAAACTAGCAAGGAAAGCATGGGGAAGATGTTAGACGAGCATATCACCTTGGCGAGGGAGACTCACATTGCCATATGCACTCAAAATTATTGATGCAAGGGGGGGGTATTCATTTTAGCATACAGGGTGATGCCCTCCCTTACACATCACCAGCAGTTCGACAACCTTTAGGTCTGCGTGCATTCTCTGTGCTCCCCAAGTTCAGCACCACATACAGCATCTCTCTTTAACCCTTTCAGTGCCATAGGGATGTGCATTGCATACCCTTGTGGCTGTGAAAGGGGCAGGATCAGACATATGACAGAGAGAACAACAAAATCCAAACAACCACTGCCAAGTGTCTTTCTCTAAATTATTTTCAGACGATTATGACCTATGCTACAGTGTCCTGCTTGGCATCTACACTTATTCTACTTTAGGGTGTTTGTTTTCCTCTTGATATCTCTCAGATCCTGTACCAGTTACATATTAACCCTTTAAGGACCAGCGGTCCCAGGGTGTGTGGTCCTTTAAGGACCAGATAGGGAAGTTAGATGTGCCGCCCCATGTGACTGATCATGTGTGCTGGCACGCCGAAACGAGGGACTGAGAGATCACTCCGGTCTGGGAGCGATCAACTTCAGTCCCTGGTATTACCGTGCTCCTGCAGGAGAGCGGTGAGTAAGAGTACGTGACGTACCAGGACCGTCATTGGTCCTTAAGTTCCAGACCAGCGTGATGGTCCAGGTACGTCATCGGATGTGAAGGGGTTAATGTTATTTGTATAGCACCAACATATTCAGCCTTTTACTGTGTGTTGTAAAACAGCACATATAAAACATTGTGATTATAATTTTAAACATACCTGAACCAAATTTGATATCGCCTCTATCCACGCCTTAAATACAGAAGGGAGACAACATAAGTAAAAGGTATAAGACCTTCATGATGCAGTGTGGTCCTGTCACATGGTCTGAAACTACAGGGTAGAGAACAGGGGTGGCCAGGCCTGGTCCTCGAGAGCTACCAACAGTTCATGTTTTCAGGATTTCCATGAATGAGCATGGGTGGACTAATTAGTCTACCTGTGCTCCAGCTGAGATATTCTAAAAACATGCACTGTTGCTAGTTCAAGGACCAGGGCTGGCTACACCTGTATAAAAGTGACAGGATCTCAAGAGATGTATGGATCAGCCAATAAGCCGTTATTACTTAGTTTGCTTCAGTCATAAAGAGATATATAACGGCTACACAGCAAGTAATGAACATGTGGATGGTGAAGATGAGCAGGAATTTAATACAGATTTAGCAAGATTGTAAGAGGTTGAAGGGGTTATAGAGAATCGAATGCGAGTTTGCCAAGCTGCACCCCTGGCACCTGCTCACATCTACTCACCTTGTCAGACACTGTCTGGCAAAGTGAGCAGATATGAGCAGATGCCAGAGGTTCAGCCTGGTGAGCTCACATCTGCTCACCTCATCAGGGGAGGTGAGTAGATGTAAGTGGATGCCAGCAGTGCAGCTTGACAAACTCGCATCAGATTTCTCTATAACCTACTCAACCTCTCGGTCTTAAAATTTTGCTAAATATGTATTAAATTCTTGTTCAGCAGCACTGCCCGATGTTCTTACTTGCTGTGTAGCTGAAACCTTCTGTGCTCTAATACTATTGTTCCCCTTTATGCCTGTAGCAAGATAGGTGATAACAGCTTATAGCTGATCCATACATCTCACTGGAGAACCTATCACTTTCTATAACCTGTAGGTTCAGATGATGTGATTGGACCACACTGCATAATTAAGCATTTAAACCTTTTACTTATCTTCTCTTTCTTCTGCATGTAAGCTGTGGTTAGAGAAGATTTCATCATATTTGGTTCAAGTATGATTAAAATTATACTTTCACAATATTTTATGTGTTGTTTTACCAACGTAAAGTAAAAGGCTCAATAATATGGTGCTATATTAATAAATAACAATAAAATGTAACTGATATAGGATACAAGAGATAACAAAAGTAAAATAAATACTCTACTTTAGGTTAAGTGTAAATACAATGCAGGACACTAGCAGAGGCAGCTACAGGAACTTAGTGCCTGTGGCAAACATATAAACACACACATGAATAAGACAATGGCTCATTAAGATGCATTTCTCTATGCAACTGAGCCACTGTCGAATTCGTGGTGCATGGCAATGTTGGCGTTTTGTGTCAGATTCAGAGAGATACCATGGCAAAGACATTTCAGTTCATTCTGTGGATATACCAGACTCAAATTTGCAACATATCACCATCATGCCCTCTTATAGACCTTTTAGTCCAACTCCCCCAAGGTAGCTGCTACAAAAAGGAGGAAAATCAGATATCAAAATAAAAGGCTGAAGAATCTTTTACAAGCAATATAAGTGTAATGGACCATAGGCCATTACTCAGAGGTCTTTAGAGGCCTAGGACTAAATACTGGTAAAGACTGATTTTCACATGCATCCCGGACTATGAGTTTAAAGGGCTCCTATAGACTTTACATGGGGAAAGTAGGCAGCCTTCTGATTGGCCACCTACGGTACTGAACAAAGTAAGCGGCATCCTGATTGGTCACCTACTCTCCTATTTTAAAAAGTTAATTATGTTAGACCCAGGGAATTCCATCTGCTAGGGAGAACAATTGCCCGGGTCCTGATTTGTTGTTTGTCACTCCAAATTCCTATTGGCTAGGAATTGGAGCAGCAAGATTGAATTATGGAAAGTGTATTTTGCTGTGTACAGCCCCCTTGTTTCCGTTGTCCCCAAGTTTATGTCCCTATTGTCCACTTTGTGTATTGCAAGCCCCTCCACCAACAGTCCATTGTACCCACTGTTTACAGCCCCATTGTTACTACTGTTGGATGTTTTCCAAAAACTATATAAAAGAGCTGACTTTCCAAAATAAAGTTGGAATTCATTTTGGACTTGAATTGAGAAGTCTCCTGTGTGTCTCCTGAATGGTTTAAAGAGTCCCCTTTGACCCCCATATTCAGGAGACTCAAAGGTTCTGGTGTTTCCAGTGGATGTTTCCAGCATTCCAGCTTTTCTAGCTTACTTGATCCAGCATTCCAGCTACAGTGATTCAGCCTTTTGTGGTACAGCAACCAGCCTGCTTCATCCAGGTGCCCATGTTATAGCTGACATCAGGAGATCTGCATTCCAGAGTTCCAGCCAGCTATCCTGCTTCACAGGCCAGGCTACCCATTTGTAGCCGCTTTAAGAAAAGAGGGCCCTGGAAAAGAGTATTTTAGTATTACCTATTAAATCCTTTTCTCAAAGTCCATACAGGTTACTGGTAACTTTGGGTAGGCGATCCACCCCTTTATTTGTAGGCAGGAACAATTCTAGAGTTGTATGCAGGGGTGGAGCCTACCTTCCCACCTTGGCTGAAGTTAGCCAACCAGCTCTAGAAAGATTTGAGACACTAACTATGACTAGATAGTGGAAGGAAAGAAGACTCCTGTGAGCATGACCCCGAAGGACCCCTGTGGTCTGCCACAGGAGAGCCAAGCATGGTCCCTTGACAGGGTGGGAGACCAGTAACCTGTATGGAATAAGAGAAAAGGATTTAACAGGTAAGTCTAAAATCCTCTTTTCTCTGTCGTCCAATACAGGTTACTGGTGACTTTGGGATGTCCAACCATTGAGTTTCCCCAGAAGCGGAAAGTAAGGCAAGGACCAGGTGCAAGGCCCACAAAGTCACCAGAGCAGATATGAACCATCAAATCAGAGATAGCCCAACACCACAAATGAAGAGTCAACGGACACTGAAAAGGGGTAACATCACCCCAGGAACTGTTACACAGCACATTGAACTAGAGCCAAAGGGGCTCAAAAATGAAGGAAGCACCAAGAACCAAAGAAAATCCTAGACAGGCAAAACTGCCTCCACGATTTTCCTTCCAAAGCTGGCATCAGCTGATGCCAGAACATCAACACTGTAGTGCTTTGAAAAGGTGTGCACAGATGACCAGGTGGCAGCCTTGAACAGCAGAGGCCTGATTCTTGTAAGCCCAAGAGGCCCCAATAGACAGAGTAGAATAAGCAGTGACACTGAAGGGGACAGGCTTCTTCCTCAGCTCATAAGCCTTACGAATAGCGTACTTTATCCAAGAAGCAATAGTCACTTTGGATGCAGGTCTTCCTGCCCTAGGACCCTCAGGAATGACGAACAACACGCCAGATTGCCTGATAGACTCAGTGCGATGTACATAAAACTTGAGACAACGCACCACGTCTAACAAGTGGAGATCCTTCTCCTTTGTCAGAGGTGGGGTCAGGGCAGAAAGAGGGCACCACAAACTCCCGATTGATGTGCAACCCTGAAACCACCTTCAGGAAAAACTCCTGAGTGGTGCGAAGCAACCCCTTGTCCTTGTGAAACACCAAATAGGGTTGTTTACAGGACAGAGCATGTAACTCCGCGACACAGCGAAGGATATGATCACCAGGAGAAAGGCCATTTTCCATGTCAACAGGCGTAGAGGAATAGTAGCCAAAGACTCAAATGGAGGGCGCTGAAGAACGCCCAAAACCAAGTTAAGATCCCACAGAGGAGCAGGAATCTTGAAGGCAGGACGAGTATGAGCAACGCACTGGAAGAAAACCTTGACATCAGGAAGGATGGCAATTCACCTCTGAAAGAAAACTGAGAGAGCAGATGTCTGAACTTTAACGGAACTCAAACTGAGGCCCTTATCGACACTGTCCTGCAAAAAGGCCAGGACCGTAGGCAGATCAAATTCCTGAGACAGGTCCTTATCGGCACACCAAGATAGGAAGGTCGACCAGTCACGATGGTAGATCTTGGAAGAAACAGGTTGGCAGGCACTGAGCATAGTAGCCACCACACCCTTTCTTCTTCAAGGCTAGACGATGAACATCCTCCTTCCATAAGTAACCCTGTAGAAAAAGATCCGGATGGCAAGGGAGCCGGAATGGCTCCGCCACGGACAGATCCAGAAGCTCCGGAAACCAAGCCTGGCAAGGCCAGTACGGAGCAATCAGAATGACTGGACAACGCTCCAGTCATAATTTCCGTAACACCCTGTGCAACATCGGGAGGGGAGGAAAAACGCAGGTCAGAGGGACTAACCAAGGAATGGACATTGCATCCACCACTAGAGGGTCCCTCCATCGAGAGCAGAGCCTCGGAACATTTCTGTTGTGTCTTGTTGCCATCAAGTCGATGTAAGGAAGATCCCACTACTGAACAATGAGGGGGGACACCTCTGGGTGCAATTCCCACTCTTCGCTGTCCACTGTGTGTCGACTGAGGAAGTACGCCATGATGTTGTCTATGCCAGGAATGTGCACTGCAGATATGGCAGGAACGTGTTCTTCCCAAGACAAAATAGCCTTGACCTCTAACCAAGCAGTGAGACTTCTTGTTCCGGCCTGCTTGTTGATGTAAGCCACGGCTGTGGAGTTGTCGGACTCTACCCGGACTGGACAGTCTTCCAGCTGAGATGTCCAATGACAAAGGGCATGAAATATCGCCCAGATATCCAATATGTTGATGGGAAGGAGAGATTCCTCTGGAGACCACCGACCCTGAGCACTCAGGCAACCCAGGACCGCTTCACAGCTGGCATCTGTCGTCACCGTGGTCCAGAAGGATACCAGGAAGGACCTGCCCTTCAGCAGATTGAAGAGGTCGAGCCACCACGACAAACTCAGTTCCACATAAAGAGGGAGGGACACTGACATCTTCAGAAGGTCTGGCTGACCTCTGCACACCTGGATCACAAACCGCTGTCACCCAATTACAGTGTGTAGGATTAAAGTTTCACCCCAGAAATCACTAAAATAAACTTATCTGTCAGGCGAAGGGTTAATCAGCAGAGGAGAGAAGGAGAGTCCAAGCCCTGCGTAGGACAATCGTTCTGGAAATAGCACAAAATGGATGCCGTGGCGGGAGCCAATCAGAAATGGGCACACGAAGCAAGCACTCATGGGAAATGTAGTTTTCCCAGAAAAGTACCCAAACAGTGCCCAAAGCCCCCTGAGCCCCCCAACACACTAGAAACCGGATGATACAGCAAGGGCAGACAAGTAAAATGAGCCATCTCTGAAGTTGCTAGGTTAAATGGTTGCAGAGATATGTCCCAGACCGTAGTCCCATAGGAGTGAATGGAGCAATGGCGCCTATGCGGTAAAAAGCGCCGGAAATCAAATTTTACAAAATTGAAAGTGTAAAACTAAGAGACATGAATCATTACTAGAACATGTAAGAATACCCAAAAAAACACTGAACCAGTATGAAAACTGTCAGAACCCACCCAAATTAATGCAAAATCAGCAGCTAAAGGGTTAAGTACCACTTAAACCTGCTCCAAACACCCAAAAGACATACAGATAGACCCAATGAGTGCAGGAGTGTGCAATAGGAACTCCAAATGAAAACCCGTGTGCGAAGGGGTACTGTGGGACATGTGGACCTGCGGCACTCAAAGGGTTGCTCACCTTTCCTGCAGATCTTCTGTCTTCAGATTACCAGGTTTAAAGAAGAAGCCTCGGTGGGCAACTCCTGAGGAAACTTGTAGCCAAAATTTCCCCCCAGAGCTTAAGGTCCACAAAAAGCAGCTAGTCACATCTACGAGCATTGTCAGTTATGGTTGGATAGCTGAAGAAATATCTTCAGACAGATCCTTCAGGGAAATCCTTAAATCTTGGCCCGTTGGTAGCCCTTTAGGACTGAACTTGGGCAGCCCTGCTGTAGGGGAAGGGGGACACAGCTTTAAACAAAAGTTTCTCCACATCACAGGTTTCGAGAACATAGGATACAGAGAAAAATTACTAGCAGGGACACATGCAAATGTTAATGTAATAAACCCCAACCTCCTCAGATCATCAAAGTAAACAGCTAGTCAAACGTTGCTGGAATAGTGCTTTCAGGAAGAGTTAATAAACTTGACCACTGGACTTTCCAGCCAAATACAGCTTAACCTGTACTCTCATTAAATCTCACTGCAAAAGATATATATTTGAATTTTACAGTACTTTAGTTCAGAGAAATGTGAAAGTACCAATTCACTTTTGTGCTCCTTGCAGACTGGGGTTTACACCTTTAAACCAGGGCTGGGGAACCAGAGGCCTTCCACATGTTAAGAAGTACAATTCTCATAATTCCATCTTGCCATTGACTGGTGGAGGAAGATGGAAACTGTAGCCCTGTACATATGGACCTCCACTGCTTAAGTCTCCTATTTGAGCTTCCATAAATGAACACACTGCAGTCTGTGCCTGCCCCCAGCTCCAACTGATTACTACTGCCCCTGCAAAACTAATTTACTAAACTCTTCTAACACTTCTCTGGTTAGTCAGTCCCAATTATATTTATTCACCAGACTTCCACTCCTGTCAAAATCACTGCAGCGAGTTTCCAGGGGGGCATTCGACCTCCTCACATCCTCGATGACAAGCGAAGTGGAAGTGCCACCCTCACATTTGTAACATGATAACACTGTGATAGCAGTTAATGGATGCCATGAGCAACGTCATGCTACACAGTACATATATTTACGTTTGTAACTCAGAGGGTGGCAACACTTTAAAAATACAGAGTCTTTATAATCCCTTGGATACTAAAGTCCTCTTCAAATCATTGCCTAGTAATATGTTAGAGAAGTCTCTAGCATCTAATGGTTTAACAAAAAGTTTTGTCAGGGAATGTGCTATGTTCTAAAATTAGCTATGGCTGCTTTATACATAATGCGCCACGTCTGCAACCATTATGGTAGGGAACAGTGCTGACTCTGAAGTTCTGTCATATCACGTCTTTGCATGTATTTTTTTCATTTTACATATATCTCTGCAAAATATGTTGCCGTCTTATAAGTCATGATAATAGATAGCACTATACTTGCACATTGAGGCAGTTAAGAATGGCGTCACACTGTCTTATTCAGGCCTAGGTAACATTCCTACATTCAATTAGACTTCAAATTTTCCAGCTCACAGTGACAGCAAATATACTGAATCTTACGTCTTTCCTCTAGTCATTTTTCTAACATAAAATGTGATACAGGAGGAGATATGGAGCAAGATGACCTATTTTCCAGTCAGTGGTAAAAGGACATGACACTCTATTCGATATTTTATTTCTAAATTAACTTGACATATAAAAAAAAAAAAAAATTACTTGTTTTCATGTAACACCAACAGATAAAAGTTTACAGGTGTCACTATTCTGCAAAGAAATGTTAGAAGGAAAAACAAAAGCAAAGTTCATGTGTGCCCAAGAGACAGTTCTACCATATCTGTACTCTCCTTAAAAAGAAAGCATAAAAAGGTAGTCTAAATTAACTTAAAGGGGAAGTTGTAGTTAACACATAGCATTTTACTTTTATTTATTTTCTTTTTAATACCTTTATGAAAGCCCTGTGGAGGCTCCTTACACACAATAGACCGGACCTTTATGCAAATTCTGATTTGTGTGCTGGCCCTTTTCTTCCTTGGACACACAGGTATCGATTTCTTATTGAACATGTAACCAAAAGCAATTAGATTTCAGTATTTCTATTTTATATATTATAGGAGTTCAACTGCTACTATCTTTGTTATATTACATAAACATACATATATCAAATTAGTGTGGATTTTCCACCTGAGTAAAACAAAGATACTCTCACTAATGGGAAATGTTCTTCTCAAATGGTCCAACTTTAATTTGTTTTATTATTATTATTATTATTATTTTTAATTATGTAATGAGTTGAATTTGCAGTTTATGAAAAGCTTATGTCAGCAACACTCACCTCTATAGAAAGCAACATATTTCACGACAGGTGTTTACTATCCATTTAAAAAATATGCATCCTGTCCTACAACTATTAACCCTTTGAATGCCAAAGAGGTATCCAACACATTGCATTCAAAGAGTTAAGTTTCATTGAAATCTTGTTTTCTTTGCGGTGGTCAGCATACAGTTGTAATCAAAATTATTCAACCCCTATTGCAAATCAGGTTTATTGTTAAAATGTACAGACTTTCAGCTGTTTGCAATGAACATATCAAACAAAAGCAATTGAAATAGCTCAACACAACGAATGCTTCAAGTGTTTTCCCCAAATTTAACTGAAAATGCAACTTATAATGACTTCTCCAGTCTCAAAATTATTCAACCCCCTGAATAGAATCCCTCACAACAACACAAATATGCAAATGAGATGTTGTCTCTAGCACACCTGATTCAACGAATCAAGGGCTTCATTAGTTGCAACAGGTGTGCTTGAGTTGGAACACATGAAATACCTGAACTGGCTAGTGGTTTGTTGTATGTCATGTTTGACTGCATGTTAGAAATATGGCTAAGTCAAAAGAATGGTGCAAAAAGTTTAAAAAAAAGGATCATCGCCCTTCACAAGCAAGGGACAGGATACAAAAAGATAGCAAAGACACTGAATGTTCCTAGAGACACAGTTGGAAGCATAGTTCACAAGTTCAAAGTCAAAGAAACAGTGGTTACACTATCAGGATGGTGCAGAAAAAGGAACCTACCAATAGCTACAACCAGATTTCTGAGAAGGCAGGTTAAAAAAAAAAAAAAAACCCTCGAGTGACTGCAAAAGACCTGAAGCAAGACTTGGTGGCAACAAGCACTGAGGTTTCAGTGAGCACAGTAAGGCGTGTACTAAACGCAAAAGGTTTCCATGCAAGAACTCCAAAATATACACGACTACTGACCCAATATGCTTAAAATTATATACATAAGCCACAGACGTTTTGGGATTCTGTTTTGTGGATAGATGAAACAAAAATGGAATTTTTTAGCCCGATGGATCAGCGGTATGTCTGGAGGAAGAAGAATGACGCATACGCTGAACAGAACACTCGGCCTACAGTTAAGAATGGTGATGGCTCGGTGATGCTCTTGGGTTGCTTTGCATCCTCTGGCACCAGAAACCTGCACCGTGTAGAAGGCAAGATGGGTTCACTGAAGAACCAGGAAATCCTAGGAGAAAACGTCATGCCGTTTATGAGGAAGCTGAAGCTTGGACATCATTGGATCTTCCAACAGAACAGTGATCCCAAGCATTCCTCAAATTTCACCAAGGCTTGGCTGCAGAAGAAGTCCTGAAAGATTCTATAGTGGTCATCACAGTCACCAAACTTGAACCCCATAGAAAATCTCTGGTGGGATTTGAAGAAGGCGGTTGCAGCACTCAAAATCAAAAGAATATTACTGAACTGGAGGCCATTGCTCATGATGAATGGGCAAAGATTCCTCATGAATGCTGCCAGAAGCGGATGTCTGGCTATGCATTGCGTTTGCAGCAGGTCATAACAGCAAAAGGGTGCTCTACTAAGTAATAAAGATGCTTGCCATGGTGATTAATTTTGAGACTGGAGAAGTCATTATAAGTTGCATTTTCAGTTGAATTTGGGGAAACCACTTGAAGCATTCGGTGTGTTGAGCTATTTCAATTGCTTTTGTTTGATTTGTTCATTGCAAGCAGCTGAAAGTCTGTAAATTTTGACAATAAACCTGATACTCAATGAGGGCTGAATAATTTTGATTACAATTGTAGGTATCTATTTCCATTTCTAGTACACATAATTATGCTGCTATATTAAGTAAATCACTGTCAATTTTGCCTTAAAGGGGCAGTGCTTGCTAGACGGAGAAAAAAAAAAATTATATATATTGTATCATCTTGATATTGTGATACTTTGGACATTCACATTCCCCATTACAGTGCTGGCCAGCATGTCAATGTTTAGCAGCTCTGCCAAAGCATTAGACAAAGGTAAATGCTCATGTGGTTGTCACTTAAGGACCACGGACCAATTTTTTTCCCCCCACATCTTGTTCAGGGCTCCCCCAATGGCGTGCAGCCACCTGGGGAACACCATGATGGTCCTGGTATGTCATGGATCCTTAATGCAAGTCTACGCATGACATGCCAGGACTGTCAAGGGTCGTTAAGGGTAATGATTAGACTAACAAATAAGTAAATATATATACTGTGATTCAGTCAGATCTCATTCACAGTGGCGTAACAATAAGGGTCACAGGGGTCTCACCTGCGACCGGGCCAGTCACTCTCAGGGGCCCGGCCGCCCCCTGCGACACCCTCGCCACGCACCCGCAGCACAGCTGATCTCCCAGCGGCCGGTGCTCTAGTAATGCAGAGCGCTGGGAGATGACAATCTCCCAGCGCTCTGCATTACTAACAACCGCATGGGAGCTTGCGTTTCAAACTGAGGTCTGTGCTGAATGAGGCACAGATCTGTCATCTCACACCACTAGACCACCAGGGACTCGAGGTAGGAGGAGGGGGCGGTCAGTAGGGGCATTGTTGAAGGGGCAATGTGGAGAATGAGGGGCACTGTGGAGAATGAGGGGCATTGTGATGGGGGCATTGTGGAGAATGAGGAGCATTGTGGAAGGGGCATTATGGAGATTGAGGGGCAATGTGGAGATGGGGGCATTGTGGAAGGGGCAATGTGGAGATGGGGGCATTGTGATGGGGGCACTGTGGAGAATGAGGGGCATTGTAGAGAATGAGGGGCATTGTGATGGAGGCATTGTTGAAGGGGCAATAAGGAGAATGAGGGGCATTGTGGAGAATAAGGAGCACTGTGGAAGGGACAATATGGAGGTGGCCAATGTGGTTGGGGGGGCCCCATGGCAATTCTTGCACCAGGGCACCATGGCTTCTAGTTACGCCTCTGCTCATTCACTAAGTTAGCATGCAGATCTCAGCAGTAACCTATTGTAAGAAAACTCAACCAGCAATGCAGAATACACCATTCAAGAGTTTTTAGGCCTTTCCCCTTCAAACAGGCCCTAAACACGCTCTCTCTCCCCTTCGTTATTCCAAAACAAAGCAAGAGAAAAAACCCACCCTTACTCTGCTTAAACAAAGCTGTTTTACCCCATTTCTCTGAAGCCACACTTGGTAAGACATCAGAAGCTTGCTTTGGAATTCTAGTCATCACAATGTTTTCAAGCCTAATACACAGGGTCTACGGGGACTGCACATCACAAGGCAATGACACTTCAATACAAGACTTCAGCCTGGCATTTCAGTTTCTTCTCACAGAACTAATGAGGGAGCCTGGGTATCTCTTTACAGACCCCCCCCACACACACTCTACTCTCCCCTTAAACCACCAGGATTTCTCTGATTAAGCATAAGGGAGTTAATTAGTGGACCATTCATTTTGATTGGCACGTTTGCTCAAACAGGGAAATCCTTAAATCCTGGACTGGTAGCTCATGGACAGAACTTAGCCACCCCTGCACTAAGTAGGGAGAGGTCATTCCTCTGAGGGAAACTCTTCTGTTCCTATGTTATTCTATGGACTCTCTTGTTCATGTCAACAAGATCTTATTTCATAGCTTAACTGAAAAGGTTTCTCTCACATTAATGCACCTTCTCCCTGCAAATCAACCCTAAAATGCCATCTCAGATGTGATGGTACAGTACTATCTATAAAGTGAGAGTAGGTAACAGGTTTTGAGGTGTACAGCATCTTACATTTATATTACCAGGAGGGAAAAAATTAAAATACATATTTTTTCATTACAATAAACTGGCAACAAAATACAAATCACTAGTAGAAAAGGGACAGTAACAATTTCTCTGATAAATGTGGGTATATTGCTTAGTACCTTTTGGGTTTTAATCTGTTCCACCACAATCATGACTGATGGAAAGAGGAGATGAAACTGAAAAATAAAAAGCAATTATCAGATCAATTCAAAATACAGGGCTGCACGCAGAAAGTTAATCCTTTGAGTGCCAGAATGCGTTGAATACCTCTCTGGCATTCAGAGGATCGAAGCGGAACTTTCATGTATTTAGGTCTGTCTGCCTATAGTTTTGTTCCATTATGAACATTCAGGAAACGTTGGTGTAATGCTTACAACGGTGAAGACTAAACACACATTATATATATATATATATATCACTCTGACTCCTGTAGCTCCGTAGGGAAAGCGTGTCCATCTTTATGACGTAGGAGTAGATGGCCAGCACTCCTCCGTTACCTCGCTCCGAAGGGGCATTTATAATGCTTCCACTCTTTTTTTTAATGGCTAGCCATGCAACATGTAAGGAGAGGGGTGGAGGCCTGCAGTACATAGCTTGTACCACATGGACACAGAGGTGATGTCACAAGGTTCAGTTTTCTGAAAAAATATACAGATTTAACACTAAAAGGAAGGGATTAATAACACTAGAGCAAGTTAATCAGAGGTGAAAGTTCCCATTTACAGATGAGAAACTGTGGCACAAACAAACTGCACCATAGGGGAAAAATAAAAATGCCCATTAATTTAAATGGAGCTTTATTTTATTTATTTAACTTAAGGATACTAGAAAGGTATCCAACAAATTCCTTTGCAATGCTCCACGGACCACTTTAGCAAACAAGTGATTAAATGCCCATTTAATTCAATGTGGTTTTTCATTTGTCCTTTTTGGTGCAGTTGGTGTGCTGCAGAATTGCTAATTTTTAGACTTCTGAATACAGCCCATATCATAAATATTAAAAGTCAGCCATACTTACAACTTTTAATCCTGGCATAATTCCCTGAGGTAAGGCATCGCTGCCACAAGGTACAGCTCATATATATAGCACAAAAAAACAGCAGATAAGCCAGAGTGATTGAAGTCCCAGGCTTTGTCTGCACAGGTTCTGCATGCAGTGTCCATAAACTGCATTACATAAGCTGGAATTGAATCTCAATCATTACAGTAGACGGGAGGCATACTGCCACAAATGAAACAAGACTTCAGTTAGCCCTGTCTATGAGACAGCTATGGTGGGCACAAACAGCTGATAGGATTCACTCAGTGCAGCCCTGGGCCAACACGATTTTCCTATCTCAAAATGAATTCCATTTAATCCACTGAGTGCCAGAGGGGGGTGTCCAACACAATGTCAAGCAATGTGGTAGAAATCTCTGTCATTCAAAGGGTTAAGTCTAAAGTCACATGTGACATTTTTGAGCAGTGTTTAATGCAATTGAGTTAGATGACGAAACATATGCAACTTCTCCCAGCAGTCATTTCTCTCAATATAAACAGCAGCAACAATGGACAAAATTCCACAACTACCTACTATTTGTATAATTTATTTGAATAATACACTACAGATGTGTAGGTGTGCAGGATGGTACATTTCCCTGTGACATGTGCTGCAACAATTTCCTGTGTGAACATCCCCATACCACACCATGATATCTAATTCATGCATGAAACAAAAGCCTTATCTGTTAAATAATGCATTGATAATTCTATTGCTACTAGATATAAATCTAAATACTGTTTTTTTTTGTAAACCAATAAAATAGATTTCACAGATCAAACACTGAGCTTTCAGAGCCACAGGTTTCCTGTCCTTCACCTATGAAGAACTATGGGCCCCTGGAGCAAACCAACTGCACCAGAGGGGTCAAACGCATTCCCATTAAATTAAATTAGTCTTTTCACCCCCCTAAATGCTAGAGAAGTTTCCAACACGTGACACATTCAAGGGATTATAATCAAGGGATTATTTAAAACCCTATTAAAAAGTGGAGGCCTAAGGAAAAGTGGGTCAGCTGATATGAATGGTTTTACACATCCCCAGATCTCATTCAGCTCATGGGTAAAGCTGCTGGAAGGTCCATGGATGAGCTATCAAGTCACCTATACTGGATAATTACCTATATATGCACGGCAGCCTGACTAACTGCGGCTAAGAATTTGTTTCAGTCAATGCTGAGATAGGAAGACTACACGTGTTAAACACATATTGGCTGGAGGGGCTATGTGCGGTCTCAAGATAGTATAGACTGCTTTAAGGCCATATGCCACTCCTGGATGACACATGGACCTTGCCCAATGAAACCTCCACACCTATCCTCTTACATAAGGATAACGTGTTGTGTTATACAGCCGTACAATTAATGTGTATGTAGATGTATATATGTACCATACCACTTGCATGTTACCAACACGGAAATATGGGGAATGTTTATTTAGCTTCCTGGATGCAGTCAAAGTTCTCCCATTGACAGCTGGGAAATTTAAAAGGCATCCTATCATCTAGAAACAACTGTGGTGATTAAGAGAATTGCCCTACAGGCGCTTTGTCTTAGCCCTATACTACCTACTCCACTAACTGACAAGTAATCCTTGCTGTGCTAGGGGAAGTGGGCAATGCACTTGTGATCCATGATAGTGAGTAGGAGAGGTCTCTATATCTAAATAACTAGTCTTCAAAAAAAAAAGGCTAATACACAATATATACAATTTTGAAAATGCTTTAACATTTTCAAATTGATTTAACTTAAGTCCTTTCAAGCACTCATTTTAAGTGCAATTATCATATTTTACCATGTCTGCTCCTCACAGCCTCAAAACTGCTTCTATCAGCCTTTCTGGGTTACATTACAGGCCTAAAGTATATAGCACTCAGGTACAAACTTCTGTGTTGAATGTGTGTTCCCTATAGATCCAATGTGCCAAGCTTTCAAGTGTGATTGAGGGGCTATAGGGAATTGTATCACACAGGAAACCATTTACATGATGCAGTTATGTTCTTTCCGAGTGAGAAATGCTCCCCCATTGCACCACTGGGGGCTCAAACTGAAGACTGGTTAAATAGGCAGTACTTCTCCCAGTGCAGCAGGTTTGCAGATGAACGAATACCTAAGTGAAAAACAGATGTACATACTTATCATTTACCTGATCCAGGGAATAGTTGACATGTGAAATTGAAAGATGTGGATCAGCCAAGAACTGCAACAAGATCAAAACAGAGAGAAATGTGGAAACTGTGAAAAATAATCCTGGTTCTTGGCAAATGTATAGGAAATATTGCATCATTGTCATCTTCAGACCATAAAGGATGGATTTTTTAGCACCTGATCACCTGGTACATAAACACGTAATGTTATGACTTAATGAATCAGAGTGGAATCTCGAGGAGTGTGCATTTATATAACTGAGGAAACTTGTTGGAACACTCATTAAGATAAAATAAATAGCATTTCTGTGAAAAAGGATTTTGCCTATTTATATTTTAACACTTTTAGGACCAGATGAATGCACAGCATATTGTAAATTGATGCATTGTATATCCCTCTGGTCCTCAAGGGGTTAATTAGGGGTGCACCGAAATGAAAATTTTGTACCGAAACCGAAACGTCAGGAAGCACTTGGCCGAAAACCGAAACGGACTTTTTTTAGTTTATAGGGCTAACAAAAGAAACAAAAAATATAGTAGAGGAAGTGCAATGGCACAGTCAAAGTGAAAGTCCCATGAGCCGAAGGTTGCCAATACTGCTTACTAAACAGGTCTACAAGCCCCAGGGTGCATTGCTTTAATATAATTTTACTCTAAAATTTACACTATAGCATAACACTGTATGGATTAAAATATCAAACTAAATATGCAGTGTTCTGCAAAATAAATGGCCTGCAATCTATGAAAAGTTCTCTGGACAAAGTTTTGTCAGAGCCTCGTTATGTTGTCAGTGTCCTCACTTCTGCGCTATGCTCCCAGAACATTATAGTTATATAGCGATGGTTTTGCTCAATCAGTGCCCTCACTTCTGCAGCATGCTCTCAGAACGTGTTAGTTCTCCACTTTAAAAGTTGCTATCTTCACTTTACTACAAGTCCAATCATCCTTACCTTGCCTGGTGCCGAACATAGCTTTGTTCAAGTGCTAAAGAGAGTTGTGAATGAGTGCTGTCCCGCTTCCTACCCTGCTTTGCAAGCAGAATACAGGGCGGGGAGAGAGAGTGAGGCAGCGTTCATTCACAACTCTGTTTAGCACTCAAACAAAGCTATGTTCGGCACCAGGCAAGGTAAGGATGATGGGACTTGTAGTATAGTGAAGATAGCAACTTTTAAAGTGGAGAATTAACACGTTCTGAGAGCATGCTGCAGAAGCGAGGACACTGACTGAACATAACGAGCAAAACCATCGCTATTTAACTATAACGTTCTGGTAGCATAGCGCAGAATTGTGGACACTGACAACATAACAAGGCTCTGGCAGTTCAGGGAGCTCTGAGAGAGCTTCCCCTGTTTCGGCTCCCCGTTTCGGCCATTTTTTTTATTTTGGCTTTTTGCCGAAAATGCCATTTTTGGCCGAAACGTTTCGGCTACCGAAATTTCGGTGCACCCCTAGGGTTAATGTTAGCATAAATTGATAGATCATCAGGGAGAGATGCACTAAGCTCTGATAGAGATGCGATAACTTCTCCAATGAGATCACTTCTCCAATCCCTATGTTATTCTATGGAGCCTTTGCACTAAGATTTCTCAAGTGGGAGAGATGTTACTGCATAAGCTCCATAAAATAACATAGGAAATGGAGAAGCGATATCACTGATTATGTTCATTTTCATGCTTTTGTGCATAGCACCCACATATTTGTATTTGTTTTTTTTTTGTTTTTTTTTTTTTTGTTTTTTTTAAAGCAGCCTGGGGGATACAATTTCCCTTTGCACTTCCCGGGCAGTATGCTATAAGCTGCTGTGTAGGCAAAGCAGGAAATGAGGAATGCCAATGAAAAGAGGATTTTAGTCTTACCTGTTAAATCCTTTTCTCCTAGTCCATACAGGTTATTGGTAACCTTGGGTAGGCAATCCGCCCCTTTAACTAGGCAGGAACAATTCTAGAAGTGAATGCTGGTGGTGGAGCCTACCTTCCCTCCTTTGCTGCAGCTAGCCAATCAGCTCCAGTTAGATTTGAGACACTAACTATTGACTAGATAGTAGAAGGGAAAGAAGACTCCTGTGAGCATGACCCCAAAGGACCCCCACGGTCTGCCACAGGGGAGCCAAGCATGGTCCCCTGACAGGGTGGGAGACCAGTAACCTGTATGGAATAAGAGAAAAGGATTTAACAGGTAAGTCTAAAATCCTCTTTTCTCTGTCGTCCAATACAGGTTACTGGTAACTATGGGATGTCGAACCACTTTGTTTCCCAGAGGCGGGAAGTAAGGCAAGGATCAGGCGCAAGGCCCCCAAAGTCACCAGAGCAGATTTGAACCATCAGATCAGTGATAGCCAACAAAACAAATGAAGTGTCAACGGACACTGAACAGGGGTAACAGCACCCCAGGAACTGTCACACAGCACACTGAACTAGAGCCAAAGGGGCTCAAAAGTGAAGGAAGCACCAAAGAACTGAAGAAGATCCTAGACAAGCAAGACTGCCTCCAGGATCTTCCTCCCCAAATTGGGGTCAGCCGATGCCAGCACATCAACACGGTAGTGCTTCAAAAAGGTGTGCACAGACAACCAAGTGGCACCCTTGAACAACTGATCAGCTGAGTCCTGATTCTTGTAAGTCCAAGAAGCCCCAATGGATCTTGTAGAATGAGCCGTGACCCGAAAGGGAACAGGCTTCTTCCTTAGCTTGTAAGCCTTATGAATAGTGGACTTCATCCAAGACGCAATAGTCACTTTGGATGCATGTCTTCCTGCCCTGGGGCCCTCAGGAATGATGAACAGCGCATCAGACTGTCTAATGGACTCAGTGCGATGTACATTAAAACTTGAGACAACGTACCACATCTAACAAATGGATATCCCTCTCCTTGTCAGAGGTAGGGTCAGGGCAGAAAGAAGGCACCACAATCTCCTGATTAATGTGGAACTCAGAGGCCACCTATGGGAGAAACTACTGCGAAGTTCGAAGCACCGCCTTGCCTTTGTGAAACACCAAAAAGGGTGGTCTACAAGACAGAGCATCTAACTCCGCAACACGGTGAACAGACACAATCGCCAGGAGAAAGGCCATTTTCAGCGTCAGCAAGTGTAAAGGAATAGTAGCCAAGGACTCAAAGGAAGGGAGCTAAAGCATGCCCAAAACCAAATTAAGATCCCACTGAGGAGCGGGAGTCTTGAAAACAGGACGAGTATGAGCAACGCACTGTAAGAAAACCTTGACATCAGGAAGAATAGCAGAAGACTGAACCTTAAGGGAGCTCAAACTGAGGCCCTTATAAACACCGTCCTGCAAGAAAGCCAGGACCTTAGGCAGATTAAAATACTGAGAGAGGTCCCCATCAGTACACCAAGACAGAAAAGTTGATCAGACATGATCCCTCCAGCAAGAGCAGAACCTCGGAACCTTCCGGTTGTGTCTTTTCACCATCAGGTCGATGCCAGGAAGACCCCACTTCTGATCAATGAGAGTGAACACCTCTGGGTGCAGTTCTCACTCTCCACCATGTGTTGACTGAGGAAGTCTGCCATGACGTTGTCTACACCAGGAATGTGCACTGTGGATATGGCAGGAACATGTTCTTCTGCCCAGGACAAAATAGCCTTGACCTCTAACCAAGCGGTGAGACTTCTTGTTACGCCCTGCTTGTTGATGTAAGCCACGGCCGTGGTGTTGTTGGACTGGACCCGGACTGGGCATTCTTCCAGCTGGGGTGTCCAATGGTGAAGGACATGAAATAACGCCTGCAGCTCCAACACGTTGATGGGAGGGAGAGATTCCTCTGGAGACCACCGACCCTGAGCACTCAGGCGACCCAGGACCACTCCCCAGCAGGAGAGGCTGGCATCCGTTGTCACCGTGGTCCAGTCGGATACCAGGAAGGACTTGCCCTTCAGCAAATTGGAGAGGTCGAGCCACCATGACACAGTTCCACATTAAGAGGGAGGGATACTGACATCTTTAGGGGTCCCGGACCTTCTGCACACCTGGATCACAAACATCTGGAGTTCCTTGATGTGAGCCATGGCAAATGGGACCACTTCTATGGTGGAGATGAATTTCCCCACTAGAGGGGACAGCATCTTGGCTGGAACTGGAAGATGAGCCAAAACAGGAGAAACCCTGTGGGTGATCTGGTGAGCCACCTCGTCCGTGAGAAACCCCATGCTCTGCTGAGTGTCGAAGAGAAGGCCCAGGAAGACCAAACGCTGGGATGGGACAAGATCTGATTTGTCCATATTGATGATCCACCCATGATGGGTGAGAGCATGAATGCAGTCCTGAACCTGCTGATGAAGAAGTTCCACTGAAGGGGCTTTCAGGAGCAGATCGTTCATGCATGGAGTAACTCTGATGCCGTCCCGATGGAGGACGGATACTAAAGGTCCCAGGACACGGTTGAAGACTTGAGGAGCTATTGTCAGACTAAAGGGAAGAGCTGAAAACTGAAAGTGCCCTTGGTTGCAGGCAAATCTTAGATACTGCCAACTCTCTGGATGAATGGCTATGTGTAGATACGCTTCCTGAAGATCCAGAGAGGCAAAGAATTCCCCTGGGGACATAGCAGCAATCACCATCCTTAGGGACTCCTGGTGATAATGAGTCTTGATCACAAAGGAATGGAGATCCTTCAAACCCAAAATGGGACAACAGCCTTCGTCCTTCTTGGAGACCTCAAAGAGGTTTGAGTAAAAACCCATACCTCTGTCCTGAATTGGAACAGATTCCAGAACATCCTTGTCCAGAAGGGCCTGGATAGCACCATTGAACAGACGGCGTTTCTCGACACCCTGGGGCATACGAGAGAGGAAAAGCAGAAAGTGAGGGAGAAGCAAAAGGAATCCTGTACCCTTCTGTAAAACCCACGGTCCGCCACTGAATCCTCCCAGACGCTGTTGTAGTGACGCAGACGGCCACCAACAGCCGAGTGGGGACCTGGGTTCGGCAAGTTATGCAGAAGGAGGCTTGGAAGCCTTAGGCTTGGAGGAGACCTTGGGCTTCCGTTGCTGTTTGGGCTTGGAAGAGGAACGCGGAGCTGAGAGAACAACCTGGTTCGCCGTACATGTCTCAGTCTGGATGGAACGAAAAAGCTGATTACGCTTGAGAGAAGTCTTCTTCCTGGGGATCATAGGCAGAAGGGTACTCTTTTCCCCTGTGGACTCACTAATCAGATCCTTAAGATCTGGCCCAAACAAAGAGGTTCCTTGAAAAGGCAATGAGAGCAAAGCTTTCTTGGAAGCAGTGTAAGCAGACCAGATCTTGAGCCAAAGAACCTGTCTGGCAACCACAGACATGGTGGAAACCCTAGCCACCAAATGGATGGCATCAAATAAGGCAGCAGAAACATAGTGCTGGGCCTCAGAAATGCTGGCAAGAAGCCGGCACATATCCGAAGTAGGAGCACCCTGATAGACAGCCAGGGTGAGCTGTTCAGTCCAGATTGCAATGGCCCGGTTCACCCATTCTGCAGAAAATGCTGGATGCACAACAGTACCAGCAGTAGCAAAAATGGACTTGAGGGAAACCTCAAATCTCTGGTCAGTCCAGTCTTTCAGAGCGGACACGTCAGCAACTCGCAAGGCAGTGGACTTAGATAGCCTGGAGACAGGGGCATCCACTTTGGGGGAATAAAGCCACTGAGCAAGTGCCTCCTCAGAGAAGGGGTAAAGCTTGGCAAATTTCTTGGAAACAGAAGGTTTCCTGTCCGGAGACTTCCACTCATCAGACACAAGGCGGTCAAGAGTGGGGTTAGGTGGGAAACAAATATAGGGGCTCATAGGCTCTTGAAATACATCAGAGGAATCCAGAGAAACCTCCTGAACTAAGGGAATGTTTAGGGTAGTTAAGACAGCTCTGATCAAGCCCTCAGCCGAGGGATCAGGATCAGCCTCAAAGGGGTCCCCAAAAACTGAGAGGAGCCCAGAGCAGAACATTCCTCAACATCCGAATCCACCAACAGTTCCTCCTCAGAGGAATCTGATACATCAGGTACTCCTTGCGGTTTTGGCAGGGAAGATCTGATGGAGGAAGGGGTCTGCCAGGAGTGGAAGACCCCCTGTAACTGGGATGGAAAGAGTTGCAATGTAGACCGGAGGTCTCTAGTAGCAGCCTTGAACTCTTGCACCCAAGCTGGCTCTAATGCATGGCTGGAGGTCCCTGGGAGAGACTCAGGGACATCAGAACATGCTGGGCATAATGACCTGAGAATTCTCTAGGTAACCCTGAATGACATGAGGAACAGTGCGCAAAAGGTGACACAGAGACCCCAGCGTCCTTAGTCTTAGGCCTGGCCCCAAGCTCTAACGGATTAGACATTCTCACAGTGTCAAAACGTTTAAAGTATAAGGAATCACCCAAATACAGTGTGTAAGATTAAAACTTCACCCCAGAAATCTCTAAAATGCACTTATCTGGCAGTCGAAGGGTTAATCTGCAGACACAGAAGTAGAGTCCAAGCCCTGAGTAGGATACTCGTTCCGGAAAAGGCACAAAATGGCTGCCTCGGCTGGAGCCAATCAGAAAGGAGCACATTAAGCAAGTGCTCATGGGAAATGCAATTTTCCCAGAAAAAGTACCCTAACAGTGCCCCCTGAGTCACCCAATACATATAAAACATTAACCGGATGACAGAGCAAGGGCAGACAATTAAAATGAGCCATTTCCGAAGTTGCTCCTTTGAGTAGTTGTAGAGATATGTCCCAGACTGTACAGTTCCATAGAAGTGAATGGCGCAATGGCGTCTATGCAGTAAAGCGCGCCTTTACACAAACTTTACAAAGTTGAAACTGTGAATTAAAATTACATGAAACATTACTAAAACGCTGATCCCAGTAGGGAAAGTGCCAATAAACCCCCAAAAGATGGAAAACCAGCAGCTAAAGGGTTAAGTTACAACAGAAACACTACAAAACACCCAACAGACATACAGATAAACCCAATGAATGCAGGAGTGTGCAACAGGAACTCCAAAGGAAAACCCCTGTGCAGAGGGGCACTGTGGGACATGTGGACCTGCAGCACTCAAAGGGTTGCTCACCTTTCCTGCAGATATTCTGTCTTCAGATTACCGTGTTTAAAGAAGAAGCCTCAGTGGGCAACTCCTGAGGAAAGAACTTGGACCCAAGGACTTAAGATCCACAAAAAGCACCTGGTTACTGAGCTAGCCACATCTAAGGGCATTGTCAGTTATGGCAATCCGCCTAATGGTGGTATTCCATATCTAACAGAAAAATAAAAAATGAGCTAAAACTATAGCAGAACTGTTCTCTTGCCTGTGTCTTCACCAAGGAACGAGTCTTACTGGAGCGGATAGGCTAGCTGCAGACAAGGAGGGAAGGTAGGCTCCACTCCTTGCATTCACTTCTAGAATTGTTCCTGCCAAGTTAAAGGGGAGGATCACCTACCCAAAGTTACCAGTAACCTGTATTGGACGACAGAGAAAAACAGCATATGCAGATTTATGTGGATCTCTGACTCTTTGTATATTATATCATGTAAAAGCATGTTACATCTTAGCACCAGTTTCACTTAAATAAACATAGACCTAAAAGTTTATGAAAAGACCGAAAGTCTAATTGAGGATTAAACCCCATGAATGCTAGATTAGACTCCAAAACATTGCTTCCTCTCTAGCAGTCATAATACATTGATTAAAAAGTACTAGTAATTGTATTTAAAAAGGTACTATGGCTGAGTCTGGACACAGCCAATGTCCATCAGCCTTATAGTATGTTGAGTGTGAAAAAGGGGTTGCCGCATCATAGTATGGCAATATCAAGTTTAAATGAAACACTATCTCTAACTGTTGGCAAGCTATTTGGTTTCCATCTGACTTCCTGAGCAGAAGAAAATTGAAGCAGAAGTTTGTTCAGTCCGTGTGAGAACTCAGACAGACACTCATTTAGGTGAAAACCTAGCGCTTTTGACTACTGCTGAACTACTTAATTTCAATTTTGATTTTTTAGATAGAAAAGAGTTAAAGCAGAAGTTTGTTCAGGCCTTGTGGAAGAAACACACTCATTAGTCTACCAGTTAGAGATGTCCTTCACCGGTAACTGTCGCCTGATTTGTGCAGGAGAATTAGTAAGTAGGAAACGTTCCGAAGTGCAAGTTGCAAATAGATTATTTTAGTTATTTTCAATCTGTATGCCAGCTACGTCAGGGGCTAAGTGACGAAGCTGGCATACAGACCGGTGAAACATGTAGGGTGATCCACAAGGGGGGACTGCACACCATAGGGTCAATGAATCAAAAATCTTCAGGCTGAAAATAACTAAAATAATCTATTTGCAACTTGCACTTGGGAACGTTTCCTACTTACTGATTCTCCTGCACAAATAAAGCGGCAGTTACCGGCGAAGGTCATCTCTAACTGGTAGACTAATGAGTGTCTGTGTTTCTTCAACATGGACTGAACAAACTTCTGCTTTAACTCTTTTCCATCTAAAAATTCAAAACTGAAATTAAATAGTTCAACAGTAGTCAAAAGCGCTAGGTTTTCACCTAAATGAGTGTCTGTGTTTTCCTCACACGGACTGAACAAACTTCTGCTTCAATTTTCTTCTGCTCAGCAAGTAAGATAGAAATCAAATAGCTTAGCAGCAGTTCTAGCGATAGCGATTCATTTAAATTGGATATTGCCATACTATGATGCAGCAACTCCTTTTTAACACTCAACATACCATAAGGCTGAAGCACATTGGCCATGTCCAGATGCAGCCATAGTATCTTTTTAATCAAAGTATTAAAGGTTAAGTTTTAACCTATTTCTAGTGACTTTATTCACAAACTCCTACTAGTGCCAAACGGGTTAATCAGCTGTGTCATAGACAACTTTTCACCAATCAATACAGGTGTTCCATCTGGTTTCTTCTGTTCTAGTGTGTTTGAGTTCTTAACCTGCAGCAAAATTTACTTTGTTCCCTTGGACACAAATGTTCCTACTCATGACATCATTAATTAAAAACATTAATGTTTCCTTACCTCTTGCTCCAAGTCTAATAAAGCTTGTCTATAGGGCTGAAGAGTGGAATCAAGGCCTCTGCAAAAAGCACGCAGATAGATACCGTGCAGTCCAGTCTGTCCCTGCTGGGCAGGGTGGTGATCCTGAAAATGAAAAGTAAAAAATAACATGTTTTATAAATATGGCATTAAAGTGGATCAGTCAGCTTAATTAAATTCAGTATATTTGTAAACTTCATTTCAATCTACCCATGCACCTTATTAGCTCTGTCCTGAACCAACAGCTATTAATTAGCATATGGGGCTGCACAGAGAAAAGTCACCAGTCACAAATGAAAGTAGGAATATTTCCTAAACAGTATATGTCTGCTAAACTTTTTGGCTAGCATGCATAAGCGGTTTGAAATGAAGTCTGCAGAATTTAATCAATGTAACAAGTCAATTTTACTTCAGTGAATGCTACAGATGTCTCCAACACAAAGCAAAGCAATATGCTAGAGACATCTCTAATAACCAATGAGTTAAATTATAATAATAATAATAATAATAATAATAACTAGTATTTATTTAGCGCCTTTCTCCCAGTGGGACTCAAAGCGCTTTTAGAGCACGCTCTCGGAATTAACCAAACCGGCAGCTGAATAATAGATGTTATTATTACCCAATCGATGGTACTCATTTATCGACCTCGGAAGGATGAAGGGCGGAGTTGACCCTGCCGGGAATCGAACCTGCAACCTTGAGGTTTGAGCAGGCTCTGCAGTCAGGGCATTTACCACTGAGCTATCTCACTGGCTATAGAGCACATTCCCTGCCGCAATAGTAATATAAGTAGGTTTATCTCTGCTCATACCCATATAACCAGCCTCTGATCAGCCGTGCAAGAATCTGGATGGGATTGGGTGAGTGACTCTTAACCCTTTGGGTGCCAGAGGGGTACACAACTCATTGCTCTGCAATGTGTTGTGTACCTCTCTGGCACTCAAAGGGTTAATATTAACCCCAGAGTTACAGCACAGCGGTAGGTATTTTAAGTTTAGGGTTTACTATTCTTTTACACTGTCACAACTTTGGTAACTTTAAAAGAGCTTTAAAAAAGTACTTATACAGTCTGTTAGATTTATTTTATTTAATCTACTACAATTTGTTTCTTTGCTGGCACCAGCGACTTCCCATAACTCAGCAGATACTCCCCATGTGGTCCTCTTTTGTATTACATTTATGTGTGCAATGCATATCAAAACATTTCACATCTCATTGGTGCTCAAAAGAGTTAAAACATTTTGCATCTGATTCACAGGGAGAGGGATTCCCAAAAACCTCCTTTTCCTATGTCCACATGTTACTTTGCCACTAATCTATCAGCCTGAGGGATTCCCCAAGACTCCTCTCCCCAAGGGCTAAAAACACACACAAATAAAAATATCTGTTTAACTCTTTGATTGCCAGAAGGCGCAACACATTTCTCACCCCACTGGCATGCAAAGGGTTAAAGAGTATCTGAAAATGTTGCTATGTGCAGAAGTTATATCATGCTTACTATTATGAATTTACCTATTTCACATAGCAATTGCACCACATTTCAAACAAAAACTTGTAACAGTGCATGTTATACAAGGAAACTAAACTCTTTATCAGTAGTATATTATAGGTGTATACATATATATATATACATACACACATACATATATCATGTTAGCCTTGGAAAAAGTAGGAGACTGTTAGAGTAGCCTTGATACCTTTACTGGCTGAGTAGCTTTAGACTGCAACCTTTCAAGGCCACTTAAGTATTTCCTATAACATGCCAAACAGGTTACAGCAGCTATGTACAGTGTTAATCCTTTTTTTAGTATGGGAGCAGTAAGGGTGGGCAAAATCACTAAAACAATGATACAAACAAGACTGTGGTACATCAAGGTTTAACTCCTTTGAGTTGTACTTATGTGCAACTGCATCTGAGATAAATGGTTAAATGCATGTTTAACCCTTTGAGTGTCCGATAGGTCTGCAAAGAAAGTTGCACATCTCTTTGGAATCAAGGTGTGAACTGCACTGGGGTTGTCTTCAGAGACAATTTAATAATAAGGTGGGGAGAGACACAGGGAGATCGGTATCTTCTATACTAAACTGCACTATAGCAGCTTCCTTGCTCGCACAGAAACAGGTATGGTTTGTAGATTGACATGTGGGGGGTTTTGCTAGATTTTTTCAAATTGCCTAAGTTGTTTTAAGGTGACAGGTCTGCTGTGAGACAGGTTTAGTTTGCTTTAGAGAAAATTCAATTCTGCCTATATGTTGTACTACGCTTTTTTCATTAACCCTTTGAGTGCCAGTACCCCCTCTGGCACTCAAAGGGTTGACATTCATTGATTTTTGACAAGTTATCTTTTACATTCTGGTGGCACAGTAAGGCACTTTAAGCTAATTATTTGCAAAGTAAGTGTGTATGGGCTCTGCCTAGATTCTTTCATAGTACAGTGCATGTAATATTAACTAATCAGCATATAGTGCAACACTATATAACCTCCAAACAAAGGTTTATGTCTCAAAACTATTTATATTATAACTGTATCCTAAGGCGATAGGTCCACTCTAATTCATCTTCTAATGTGGGTACCTGCTGCTGGACATGTCCTGTGTACTGCTCAATAAATTCGGTGAAGCGAATATAATCTGTCCCGAGTTTGCAAAGTCGGTTCAGCACACTGGTTTCACCAGGATGGAGAAAAGGAAGGTCCTGGGAAACCTGCAAAACGAGTAGAAGGGGGAAAAAAAAAAAAAAAAAAAAAAAAAAAAAAAAAATTAATTATATTTTTGTATTTAAAGGAGCAGTAAACTTTTTTTTTATGAAAAAAAATATACATTGTAGGAATTTTCCTTTTGAGTAAAATAAGGGTACCCCCACTGCCGAGAGATTTATATTTCCAGAGTTATTTCAGTTTAACCCCTTAAGGAGCAACCGCGCACACACGCGGAGGTCACTTAAGGACCACAGAGCATTTTTTTGTTTTTTCACAATCCGATTTCCGGACTCGCCGAACGGCATGCAGCAGCACAGGGAGCCCGGAATTCCATGACGGTCCAGGACCGTCATGGGTCCTTAAGGGGTTAAACCCATGTTTTTTTACATTTGCATTGCCCTCTAGTGGTCAAATTATAATTAGCCTGTTAGATTCTAATGGAGAAGAAAGTCAGAGACATACAGTTCCTGTTCCTGTCAGTTAGAACTATCAGAAAGTAGACACAGTAAATTCACTTCCTGATTATTTGAACTGCTATATATTTTGAATAAAACACCTGACAGCGGTGGGAGTGACCGTGTTTTATTCAGCAGGAAAAGCTCTATAAAATATGTGTTTTCATTTCAAAATATGTGTTTTATTTCATAAAAAAAAGGTTACTGCTTCTTTAAGGTGGTGAAACACACACACACACAAAATTCTATCTTATGATATAAGAGCAATTCTTTGTCTGTGCAGCCATACCCAGAGCCAGCAGAAAGAAGTTATGTAAACATCCTCCATACTGCCCCCCCCCCACTGGAGAAGACACTCTCCAAATACACACACACTCCACCTCACCCCATTCATTCACTCACACACACACTCACATTCCACTTACACAGGCATATCTTCTATATTAATAAAAGGCTGGCATGTGACCAGAATTCTCAGTTCATGCCAGCCACACCCCTGGGCAGCAGTAAGGGATATGGTACAGTAAAATGTCTCTGGTATAAAATACACAATTTTAGCCCTTTTCACCATATGTGAAGTGGGAGGGTTGTATACAATACACAAAAAAAAAAAAAAAAAAAACTGGTCTGCACCCCTCCTCCCTCCCTCCACCTAAATATGCTGCCACCTTCCCCTCCTTCTACTTAGCCCCTCCAGAGGCCACCGGGGCATCTGTGAAGAGGGCGGCACTGCATTTACTGTTCGCTTCCTGCACTGCCCTATAGGACCTTTGTAAAAGATAATGGTAGTGCCCATTGAGGACCTGAAGGTCTTCTCAGAGCGCTAATGTAGACCCAATGTGTAGACCTCTGTGCATTGAAATTACAGTAGTCCTCTGCAAGGACCTTCAGGTCCTCAAAGGGCATTACCATTATCTTTAATTAACAAGAGGTCCTCACAGGGCAACGCAGGCGGATAATGCAAGAATGCCACTTGCTTCACAGATATCCCAGTGGCAGCATATTTAGGTGAAGGGAGGGAGGAAAGGGTGAAATTTTCTTACCGATATTTCCTTTTTTTCTGTGTCCCTCCACAGCAAATTGACTAACGAGTAATGTCTCCTCCCCTCCAGCTGGTGTAGGACCAATCGAAAACTATTTAATATTATCTGACTCCCCCCTTTGCCAGTCAACTTTTGTCAAAGCTAAAAAATTATAACAAAAGATATATTAGTTAAGGGCAGGGCATACCGTGGAGGGACACAGGAAATATCGGTAAGAAAATTTCACCCTTTCTTCTGTGTCCCACTCATGGCAATTGACTAATGGAATATACCAAAGCCCAAAATAAGGGAAGGAAAAATTAAACAGATATTAAAATAATAATAATAGTAATATAAATCCAAAGAGTCAATTTTTTCCATACCTTAATATAAAGGTATAATGGAGCAGGGCACTCTGAATTCAGACTGTAGTCCTCTCTGCACACCACGGCACGGGCAGTCTCTACTGTGCATGACTGCACCACGGCCACCGTGCATGGAATGTTCAACTAGTATTATATACAGAAATATATGAATAATATATAAATAATAGAAGTTGGAAAGGTCTCACCATTTTAGAGTGGTAGCTGCCTTCAATACTCTTCTTCCAAACCTAGCTGCGGATGAGGATTGGTTGTCAAGCTGATAATGTTTTACGAAGGTCGATATGGAAGACCAAGCTTCAGCCTTGCAAATTTCTTCAGTAGTTGCAGAGTGTTTTGCCACCCAGGATGTTGATAGACCTCTTGTAGAACGTGCCTTTATAATTTTTGAAGGACTTTTACCTGCCTCCAAATACACTTCTCTAATGCAGTCAACTATCCTCCGTGCAACAGAAGCGTTTGATGCCTGGGAACTTCTGAAATTACCTTGAAAATGCACAAACAAGGCATCTGATTTCCTGAACAGTTATGTCCTTTTCAGATATTCTGAAACACATCTCAGCAGATCCAATTTGTGAAGATGTTCTTCCTTATTTTTTGGATTAGGGAAAAAAGATGGAAGGACTGTCTCTTGACTAAGATGGAAGGAGGATATCACCTTGGATTTTAAATCTTTTCTTGTTCTGAGAACAATTTTGTCCTGATGGAACACAAAATATGGTTCCTTTGATGAGAGAGCCTGCAATTCACTCACTCTCCAGGCTAAAGTGATGGCAATCAAAAAGGCCATCTTCAAGGTTAGGAACTTTGTAGAAATAGGCTCAAACTTGACAGATGAAGCTAGTTGGTTGAGTACTAAGCTAAGATCCCAAGGAGGGATCATATTCTTGATCCTAGGTCTGATCTTTTCATCTCTTAAATATTTCTGACCAGTTAGTCTTCTGCAAATTGCCTTACCAGGTAGGCTGAAACTTTCACGCTTAAGGATGAGGGTCTCAGGACTTTTTACAAAAAAAAAATAAAATTTGTGCAGATAAGAGCAAGTCTGCCAATTCCATTATCTGAACACCAATTTGAGAATATCTTCCATATCCTGTCATAAAAAGTAGAGGTGTAAGGTTTTCTAGCAGATAATATGGTGTTAATTACTACTTCTGATAGCCCTCTAAGTCTCAAGGAGTTCCTTTCAGTGTTCAGGCTGTTAGTTTCAAAAATCCCAGATCTTGGTGCCATATTGCACCCTGGGTCAGTGAGTCCAGCCTGAGGGTTAGAATCCAGGATTTTTCTATGGACATGTTCACTAGTTCCGGATACCAAACCCTTCTGGGTCAGATGGGTGCTATGAAAATTACATTCATCCTTTCTTGACTATCTTTCTTCAGAACCCTTGTGATCATAGGGAATACGTATGCCAGATTGAAATCCCATTTTTGCATCATGACATCCTCTGCCAATGCCTGATGGTACCTTGCTCTTGAGAATAATTTTTGGCACTTTGTATTTTTGGCTGTCACCATCAGGTTTATGACTCGCTGACCCCATTTTAGGACAATCTGATTGAATGTCTCTTTGTTCAGGGACAATTCTGCCGGATTCAGTCTGGTACGGCTTAGAAAATCTGCCTGATGATTCTGACTTCCTGGAAGGTGGATCACAGATAATGTTGTTAGGTGCTTTTCTGCCCATAGTAAGACAGCTATCACTCTGTCCAACACTACTTGAACTGGCTTGCCCCTGATGAGACTCCTGAATTTCTTTAAGCAAATAAATATTGCTCTTAATTCTCTGCACCTGAGACCTTGGGTTGTATTGTTTTCTAAGCAGCCGCCCCATCCTATCAGACTTGCATCTGTTGTAACTTTCTGCCATTCCAGATTCTTTAAGCTCCTCTGGCGAGATTCTTCTGCATTGTCCATCATGCAAGATCCTCTCTCACTTTGAGATGGATTGGAATCCTTTTACTTTCATTGATTGGGTTCTTGTTCCAATGTGATAAGAACCATCTCTGAAGTGGCCTTAACCCGTTAAGGACCAGCGTGCGTGACTGGCACTTGAGGACCACGGGGCTTTTTTTTTTTTTTTTTGCTTCCGGAGCACTGTGCAGTCGTGCCGGGAGCCCTGAACTCCATGCCGTGCCGCTGTGACAGTCCTGGCACGGCAATGGTCCTTAAGGTGTTAAATTAAGTTTTGTCCAGGGAGTCATCTGTACTGTTCATACCATGAATTACAGGATGGTTATGTAATCCTGGGCTAAGGGTATCTTTGTTTTCCTGAATTGCTTCACCTTGGCTGTGATTATCTTGACCCTGCTGGGAGACAAGGATATTACCGTAAAATCTCAGGTATAATACGCACCTGTGTATAATACGCAGGTGTTTATTATGCCCAAGATTTAAGGGAAAACAAGAGTGCCTATGTATAATACGCACCCTTGTTTTCCCCTTCCTAAAAAAAAAAAAAAAAAAGTTAGAGCTTCCAGCTCCCTCTCTCTCCCTGCGCGATCCGGTGATAAAGAAAGACTTACTTTTTGAATCTGTAATTCAATATTGTTATGGTGTACCGGTATCTGAAAAAAGATCCCTCTCTCCCATCTTCCCTGCGGGCGGCACGCTTGCATCTGCCGCCCGCTTCCTTCAATCGGTTTTCAGGACCTTCCTCCCATGGTATTGCCCTGTGAGGATCTCAAGGTCCTGAAAGCCGATTTGAAGGAAGCGGAGAGGGAAGATGGGAGAGAGGGATCTTTTTTCAGATACTGGTACACCATACAAATATTGAATTACAGCTTCAAAAAGTAAGTCTTTCTTTATCACCGGATCACGCAGGGAGAGAGAGGGAGCTGGAAGCTCTAACTTTTTTTTTTTTTAAAGTCTGGAAAAAAAACTCTCGGGTATAATACGCAGCCCCCACTTCACATAAGGTCAAGAGGGGTAAAATTGTGCGTATTATACCCGAGATTTTACCGTATGTTCTTGGATGTGTCTATTATTTACCCCAGAAACTGGATACGATGAGTCGGGGTTAGCAGACTCTTCTGTCTGTCGATTATCCAACCCAGTTTTTCTAAATTACTGATTATCATATACTTCTGATGTTCTGCTTGACAACTTGAACTTGCTATCAGCAGAAGGTCGTCTAGGTATGGAACAATCTTTATGCCCATCATTCTTAATGATTCGAGGGCCACTGCTAAGATCTTGGAAACAATTCTGGGTGCAGATGCGAGTCCAAATGGCAGCACTCTGAACTGACAGGGATGATCCCTGTAATAGAACCTCATATATTTCCTGAATTCTTGAGCAATCTTTATGTGAAAATACGCACCTTGTAGATCTATTGTCAAGAGATATGCTCTCGGTTGAATGGCCTGGATTATGGATTCTATTGTTTCCATCCTGAATGACTGATGCTTTATCAGTGTATTTAATGCTTTTAGGTCGAGAATTAGATGATATCCTCCTGTGAACTTGGGAAACTGAAGATTACGGGAGTACCATCCTTTTCCTGTTTCTTCCACTGGAACAGTCTCTATGACCTCCTGCAGGGCAAGCTCTTGAACAGATTTTTCCAACTCAGTTGCTTTTGTTAAGTTGTCTGGAGATTTTGATTTTCTGAATAGGGTTCTTTGAGGTCTGGTTTGAAAATTCAGCGGGCACCCTGCCTCCAATATTCGAAGGGTCCAACCGTCCATGCTGGTCAACCTCTTCCATGCAGACAGACAGGTGCTTGAGGAAGGATCCGCTAATCCTCAATGAAATTCTCCTTCTTGAGTTGAGCCTTCCGAAACCCTTCCTTCCTGAAGGATCCCCTAGATGACTGTGATGATGCCGGTTTTCTTGTATAATAAGAGCTTGAAGGTTGGAATTTTCTGTCATTCCGATATGTTTGCCTTCTATTCCTGAAGGATGAGTGAACAGGTGATGATCTGTGCTACCTGTCTTGAGGAAGAAATGAACTCTACTTCAATCCTTTACCTCTTCTTGGGTTGGAATTGCATTGCAATGAAGGACTCTTGCATTGATGCTATCATCCACAATAAAAATTCCCGGAACTGACTGGGAATTTCAATAATTACATTTTTCTTAGCACAAATCAGGACAAAACTTGGTATCAGTTGGAACCTTGGCCTTGCATCCTGAACGGTTTTTAAACTTCTGACTTGAATCTTTGTCCTTAACTGCTGCAGCAACCTTATCTTTGCTGGATTTAGGGGTAGTAGCCATGGGAAGAATTGATTAATGGTTAAAATATAACTTTTAACAATACTTATAAAACACTATAGTTAAACTATTATCTCCCCATGGAAAGAAATATGCTTAACTGCCCCAAGACAAGCTGCAGCATTTATAATGCCTGGTAACGGTGTGCGTTTCAGCGTGGAAAGCAGAGGCGCAACCGGAAGCTAATTAGCAAATTATAAAAAGGAGGACTTACGATGTCCTCAGGTAATGCCCGCTGAAAAGTCCCTTTGTGAAATACCCATAATTTGCCAGCTTGGTCATACTGCCTCCCAAAGGAAAAGGAACAGCCTGTCTCCACTGTAGGCCCAGGGTGGAAGCGTGTAATCAAAATGCTCTCCAGACTTCCTGGATGATTGCGGATAAGCATTGAGGGACCTCTCCACCAGGCCAGCACTGAGCGAAGCCCGGTCTTCAGAATAACCTCCAGGTGAGGACAGTAATCAAATACGGCCATGAAAATAAGGTAGGATAGGGAAAAATAGACGTCCAGTACTTGCAGCACAATACAACTATAAATTAGTAACTGCAGCGGAGTCACTCCACTTCTACTCCAGCTGAGTGTAGGATCAAAAGACTGGTGAAGGGGGAAGTCAGATAATCTTAAATAGTTTTCATTTGGTGCTACAATAGCTGGAGGGGAGGAGACATTACCCATAAGTCAATTGCCGTGAGTGGGACACAGAAGAAAAATAGGATTTTAGTCTTACCTGGTAAATCCTTTTCTCTTAGTCCATACAGGTTCCTGGTAACTTTGGGTAGGCAACCAGCCCCTTTAAATAAGCAGGAACAATTCCGAGAAGTGACTGCTGGGTGGAGCCTTCCTCCTTTCCTTAGCTTACAGCTAGCCAATCCCCACCCAGTAAGATTTGAAAACTATTGACTAAGTAGTAAGAAGGTAAAGGAAGACTCCTGTGAGCAGCGAGGTAGTGGCGTAAGCAGCCACCTACCTGCAGGTGGAGACCCGGATTTAGCAACTCATGCAGAAGGAGGTTTGGAAGCCTTGGGCTTAGCGGAGGACTTGGGCCTCCATTGCTGCTTAGGCTTGGATGAGGAGCGCGGAGACTCAGGCACCGTTTGGGTCGTCTGGAGAGAGTCAGCCTGAAAGGGATGAAAAAGCTGATTCCTTTTGACAGACGCCTTCATCCTCTGGAACACTGGCAGGTCAGTGCTCTGCCCTCCAGTGGCTTCACTGATCAGATCCTTGAGATCAGGCCCAAACAGTGAGGTGCCCTGAAAGGATAAGGACAGGGGGAGCCCTCTTGGATGCTGTGTCAGCAGACCAGAATTCTAGCCAAAGAGTCCATCTGGCTACCACAGACATAGCTGATGTCCTGGCTACCATGCACACAGCATCAAACAGGGCAGTAGAAACATAATGCAGAGCCTCAGAGATGTTGGCGAGAAGATGCAACATGTCAGTACTAGGAGCTCCCTGACAGACAGCTGAAGTGAGCTGCTCAGTCCAAATAGCCACAGCTCTATTCACCCACGCTGCAGAAAATGCAGGGCACAGGGCAGAACCAGCCATCGAAAAAATAGCCTTGAGAGAGGTCTCAAGCTTTTTGCCTGTCCAGTCTTTCACAGCAGATGTGTCAGCCACAGGTAAGGCAGTGGACTTAGAAAGCCTGGACATAGGGGCATCCACTTTGGGGGGGGATGAACCCACTGAGCTAGGGTCCCTTCAGAGAACAGATAAAGCTTAGCAAATTTCCTAGAGACAGATGGTTTCCTGTCTGGAAACTTGCACTCCTCAGACACCAAGCGTTCAAGGGTGGGGTTAGGTGGAAAATAAGTATGAGGCCTAACAGGCTCCTGAAACACATCGGAGAGGTCAGAAGAAACCTCCTGTACCAAGGGAATGTTCAGAGTGTTCAACACAGCCCTGATCAGGCACCCAACCGAGGGGACAGGATCAGCCTCAAAGGGATCCCCAAAAAAACTGAGAGGAAGGGACAGCAGAACAGTCTTCATCATCAGAATCCACCAATAATTCCTCCTCAGAGGAATCAGACACATTAGGTACACCTGGCGGTTTAGGCAGGGAAGATCTGATGGGGAGGAGCCTGCCACTAGTGGAAGACCCCCTGCAAGGTGGATGGAAGGAGTTGTAAGTTGGGCCGGAGGTCCCTGGTAGTAGCCTTAAACTCTTGCATCCAAACTGGCTCTAGTACATGGCTGGAGGCCCCTGCAGGGGATTCAGGGGCAGCAGCGCATGCTGGGCAAACATGACCTGAGTATTCTCTAGGTAACCCTGAGTGACATGAGGAGCAAAGAGCAATGGGGGACACAGACACCCCAGTATCCTTAGTCTTAGGCCTAGCCCCAAGGTCTAATGGAGTAGACATTCTCACAGAGTCAAACGGTCAAAGTATCAGAAACACCCACAAAATAGTGTGTATGATAAATAAAGCAGACTTACCTGGTAGGCGAAGGGTTAAACTGCTGAGGAGAGAAATAGAGACCAATCCCTGCGTAGGATACTCTATCAGAGAAGGCACAAAATGGCTGCCACCTTGGGAGCCAATCAGAAGCGAGCTCGCAAAACGAGCACTCATGGGAATTGTAGTTTCACTGATAAAAACACATTGCTTTTGTGAATGAAAATGCCAGTACATGTGACCGCTGTATCAGCGATCACACGTACCGGCAGAAGAGAAAAGGACCTAAACTGAGCACTCCGGTCCTGGATCGCTCAGTTTTAGCCTGTTCAGCATGATAGCAGCATGCATTGAGGTGCGCTGCCATCATTTAACCCATGACATACCAGGACCGTCATGGGTCCTTATGGGAAGTTTACCCAGGACAGTGCTGGCACGTCATGGGTTGTTAAGGGTTAAGGACAGATGACAGTCCTGGTACTTCAAGAGTTAACGATCTCAGCATGCTGATCATTGCGAGGAGGCTGTAGCTGACTACTCTAGGAGAGGAGCAGTCAGTTCCAGACATTCCCCGGTGGTTCTGAACATGTGATCTCTGCTACAGTGACCCCATGTGCCAGTGGGGCTTCATGACAAAGGCAACGAATGTAAACATACGAATGTAAACATTGCCTTTGTCAGTGTTCTCTGCCTCTCTGCTCCTCACTACGATCGCAAGAGAGTCAGAGACCTGAGCTCCTTACACTGCAGCTGGATGGGGCTTTTTTTTTTTGTATTGGACAAAGCTTGATTGGTCTTTTGATGACCTACTGAAATCTTGTTGTTGCAATGCATTGGATACCCTCCTAGCACTTAACCCCTTAATGTCCAACACTGTGCCAGGACCGTCATTGAATTCAGGGCTCTGAATCAGAAATACAAAAATGTCCCGTGGTCCTCAACTGCCGGTAGCTTGTGCATGCTGGTCGTTAAGTGTTTAAAGACATAAACAAACATTAACGTGACGTTTATTGCTGTGGAGTAATGTAATACACATCACACAGTCTTATTGCCTATACAGAGTGACACCAAGCTGGGAAACAGGTTGAGTATCCCCCTAAAAAGGGACACTTGGGAGGTATGAACAAACGTTACCTTTTATTCAGTCCCTGTCAAAAAAAAAAAAAAAAAAAAATATGAGCACCAATAATAATGTTGTTTTCTCAAATGTATTTATATTATCAAAGTTAAATCATGGTTTATACATGTTAGTGTGCCATCAAAAGAAAGCCCTACTTATCCTTAAAAAATGCTATTCAATTTGTGAGAGTTCTAAGTGAATTAGAGGGAGGATATCATTGAACAAAGGCATACTAAAAAAGGCCAATATTTTTATTGTTCTCTAGTGAATTCATGAGTATGATTATTTATATAGAGCCACAAGTTTACGCAGAGCTTTACAAACTAAAGGGTTAGTAATGCCCGTATTTAAGTTGATGCAGTATTGTAGAAGATAAAAAAAAATTAACTGTCTGGTTTGATAGCTATTCACTGCAAAAGTCCCCCACCCTTTCTCCTGACGTCAGCGCTCTACTGACAGCAGAAGATCCCGGTCCTGAGATCAGCCGGCAGCTCTTCAGAAGAGCCACAATAGCGATATTTAAAAAGAATTACTTCATTGAAAAGGTCTACAAAGTGTGCCTGGTCTGCAAGCACACTTTGTAGACCGTTCCAATTAAGTAGTTCTTTTTAATTATCGTTATTTCAGCTCTGATGAAGAGCCTCCGTGAGTCAGCTGACACGCATCTCCTTCTGTCAGTTTTACAGCTGACATGAGGGAAAGGGGAACTTTAGCAGCACCATAAAGGTTTGAGAGATAGGACTTTTGCCAAATACTTTATTTTTTTTAACATCTACAATACTACATCAACTTAAATATGGCAATAGTAACCCTTTAAGGGTTTGGACAATACAGGATGACAAGTGCTTAGGAAAGTGGGGTCCCTGCTCGAAATCTTAAACTCTAAAGTGGTAAATGGAGACATACAGAGCTTGCAATCTTACAATCTAAAGTGGTAAATGGAGACATACAGAGAACATAAGGGTTAAGTATGGAATACAGTGGTCAATTTTTGTCGGGATAGTGGAACATAAATAAGTACATTAAAAGAGCTAGTGTAAAAAAGCCCTTGTCACCAAGGGGTTAATATCTTAATTTTTCAGTTCAACAACTTTACCTCCATGAATGCTAAGTAATGCTTTGAAAAAGTCTCTAGACTCAAGTAAACTTTTTTTTTATAAAATATATTTTATTTTTTTGAGAGATTCATGCTGATTTAAAATAAAGATATGTTTCATTACACTTCATTTTTATATAAAGGAGCAGTAAAAAGTATAAAGGGTCCAGTGATGCTGCTTCACAAGTTAAGGAAAAGTTGCTGTCCACCAGCCGCCCCCCCAACACTCCCTAAAACACAAGTGTCCCTTTTTGGCAATTTGAAATGCTGGGAGGTATGCACTACTCCACAATGCGTTGCACACCTCTGCATTGCTCACTGTTCTGATCACCACAGTGTTAAAAAGTATGTATAAACTACGTACGAAAAAGACAATTCAGAACGCTACTGGCCACAAGGCTTTCACCCCATGGTAATTCAGAATCCTAATGTGCATCCTTTCTGTTGTATTTAGGCTTCAATAGAACACAAATAAATGAAGGATTATAAGATGATAAACGTCACGTTTCTGTATTCTGCAGTAATCAGTCTAGCCCTAATTCATTTGGATTTATGCATAAAACTAAAGGCTCGTTAAATCATGGGGCTAGGGTACACTTCTAACTTTACAGTGCAGTTGGTTTGACACAGAACTGCTCCACTTTGCATTTGTTTATAAGAGCCAGCTGGGCTTTTCTACCTGAAGCTGCTCCCTAGACGTTGTCACTGGATTACTGCTGAGTGTCACGACATAACAGTATCATGATACCTGTAGGCCAGTCCGCTTGTTCCAGGTGAAGATGCTTCCAGGATAACCACTCAGTGCTAGAAGCAGTTCGTGAATCATTGCCAGGGGAAACCGAGTCTCACTAACGGCAACTCACCGGGATGTCACTGTACCGCCTCTAGAACCCGCCAGTACAGCTCTTTCTACACGGTGGACTACATTTCCCAACATGCGCTGCGAAGCTACCAGTTCGAGTCGCATAGGACAAACTTCCGTCTTGCACTGCGCAGCCGTAATTGTTTTAGTATAGACAATTGTACTTCCAGATATTTTCTCAATTTGACTATAGGCTTGTTGTTGTCCTAGAACATTGTCTTAGAAACATGTTCACTGTTTCTATTTTCCTTTCAAATGATTGTGCTGCAGAATCCTTAGGAAGGAGGTGGGCTGCAAGAATCATGGAATATCTATATTACCCACTCAAATCCAGTGTCCCTACCCCTACAGCTCATAGTGGACAACCTGTTACCTTTTCGTTGTCTTTAGACACGTTCTATTAGCTGTAAGTGGCCACGGGCCTTTTAATGATGATAAGTATGTAGTTTAACAGCATTAGGATTGTTGCATATCGTTCATGCCTGCTTTAAGCTATTAAGTATTTAAAGGAGCAGTAAACTTTTTTTTATGAAAACATGTATTTTATAGATCTTTTCCTGCTGAATAAAATAAGAGCACTCCCACTGCTGTCAGATTTTTTTATTCAAAATTTATAGCAGTTCAAATAATCAGGAAGTGAATTTACTGTGTTTACTTCCTGATAGTTCTGACTGACAGGAAGTGACAGGCAGTTTCTATCACATTCTATGGAGAACTGTTATGTCTCTGACTTTTCTGACTTTCCTCTCCATTAGAATCTAACAGGAAATCTAATTAGAATTTGACCACTAGAGGGCACTGGTAATGTAAAAAAACGTGGGTTTAAACTGTAATAACTCTGGAAATATAAATCTCTCGACAGTGGGAGTACCTTTATTTTACTCAGTAGGAAAATCCCTACGATATATATTTTTTTCATAAAAAAAGTTTACTGCTCCTTTAATATAATCACACATTCAATATTATATAGTCTATAGATCAGTGTGTCACTAACAGTTTATCCTGCATAAAACAAGGGAACTCCCACTGCTGAGAGAGGATTTATTGAAGAGTTATTGCAGCTCAATTTTTGAATTTTTTAGGTGGAATATCACAGTGGCCTGAAATTTTACAGTGGCGCTGTAGCTACAACATCCTATGGCGGTTTATGGTCAACTGATCAGAGCCTGCATAGGATGGTGTAGCAACAGAGCCACTGTACAATTTCAAGCCATTGAGATACTGCATCTAACATAAATTCAGGTTTAAACTGCAATAACTTTTGAATGAAACATCTCTCAGCAGTGGGAGTATCCTTGTTTTACTCAGGAGGACAAACCCAACAATATAGTTTTTAGATATTAAGTATTAATATTCCTTTAATTGTAACTGCAACACATCCATATGTATCATGCTTATGAAAACATTTTAATAACTACTTGCAGTTTTCAAATAAAACTCCACATGATACTGGGAAATGTGAAAAGACAAATGCATTAATGTTTTACTAAAAATTATGTTTTCAGAAGATTATTGAGAATACAACTGCCTTGGCTGTGTTTATTTTTTCCCCCTCTGAATATTTTATATTTTGGTTCTAGTTCATGTCATATTATTGATACATATGTCTCTAAGAATCACAATTCCATTTTATGGGACAGTGTTTATCAGAGTTAGTCCTCTGGCACACCAACAGCACATCTTTTCAATATATCCCTCATTTTAATCTATGCCGTGTTTCTCAACTCCTGTCTTCAGGACCAACTAACAGGCCAGGATTTGATGATTTCCTTGTTAGAGCACAGGTGAGTTAATCAATGTGAATGATCCTCTGATCACCACACCTGTGCTCTAGCAGAGAAATCCCTAAGTCCTGGCCTGTTAGTGGGTCCTGAGGGCAGGAGTTGAGAAACACTGATCTATGGAATGCTCAGCATCCCAGCCTGCACCACTGTACTTGTCTTGCGGTCTTCAAGTATCGCTTAAAATTACAACTCCTCAACAATGCTTCAACAAGTTAGAAGTCACTGATTTCATACATTCAAGGCTCATATATTTTACTTATGTTCTTTATTCCAACCAGAAATGATGTACTTAACCCTTAAGTTCTCTGTATGTCTCCCTTTAAAACTTAAGATTGTAAGCTTTCGTGCAGGGATCCCAGTTCCAGTGTTTCACTAGAAGTACTTGTCACCATTATTGTCTAAACACTTAGAGGGGAACTATCTCCTCTATAAATGTTCTCCTCATTGTAATGTTCCTTTTTATTAATCTGTAGTCTGTTTTTTGGGTGTTTTTTTGTAATTGATGAAGGATGTCTCGAGATTTAACAATTTAAAAACGAGGAGGTGACATCAATTCAGGACAAGCTGCAGGGCAGCTCTGTCCCACAGCCTGTTAATCTTTGTCTCTTCCCCTCCTCAAGTAGTGCCTAGTTCCCACCTATTCTGATGATGGAGGATTTCTTCATGTGAGCTGGAGCACTCTCTTGCCAATGAGAGCGCTCCAGCTCACATGGAGGAAGCCTCCATCAGAGTAGAAAGTGAGAACAAGGCACTACTTGGGGAGGGGATGAGACGAAGATTGACAGGCTGCAGGACAGAGCTCATTTTTAAAATGTTAAATCTCAGGATATTCTGCATTAAATTAAAAAAATGGATTAGAGATTAACTCAAAAGGAACATTACATTGAGGAGAACTTTTACAGAGGTGAGAGTTCCCCTTTAATTGTAAAGCGTTGCATATACTCGTGGCACTATATGAATAAACATATTCAGTTAAGTAATTAGTGGCTGCCTGGGCTTTTTTATGGATATCCTGATAAGCTGGCCCACTGGTATGCTTTGATGACTGGAGCTGAGGATCACTGTCTGGGTGATCACTTTCTGACATCTCGCATGTCACTAATTTTACATTTCATTGAATCATTTGTTTAATAAGTAGGTGCATATCATTAAAAATTGCACTTGTAACATATTTTTCAATTAGTGACACATTGCTACACATGCCCCTATATGCATTATGCAATGAATGTACGTAAGAAGCAGTAAAAGTAAGTGCAAACTTATGGGGGCTGTGTACTAATGCTCCATCGCAACTCAACTGGTGTTAGTCTCCAGTGTCTGTAGCAGGTCTTCAAGGTTTGCATGACAGTAGTGGTTTCAAAGCGTATCTTCAGGGGAGCCTAACAGGCCAAGTCTTTAGAATTTCCATGCTTCTTCACAGGTTTGTTAATTAAAGGGGATGTCTCACCATATAAACATTTTTAACACAGCTTTTTGTTAATAAAGTAGTAATAGGAAAGCTATGGGTTTTTTTATGTAAGTACGGTAAGCATAATGTACAACGCTGATTCTTTGGCAAAGCTCTTCTTGACTTCCTAATTCTCCTCCCACCTCCCTCCCAGCTGCCCCAGAGAGTGCATTCACACTTCCCTTTGTTGTGCTGTGAATGGCTTCTACCTTTATATCAAGCTCCGGTTTGCATTATAGCAACATCAGTATAATGCTAACCAGAGCTTAATATAACAATAGAAGCCATTTACAGCACACTGAAGGGAAGCGTGAATGCGCTCTCTGGGGCAGCTGGGAGGGAGGTGGGAGGAGAAGAGCTGTGCTGTGCACATTATGCGGAAGTGCACAGCACAGAAGATAGAATATCTTTTAAAGTACTTACATTAAAAGTAAGTACTTTCCTATTACAACTTTATTATCAAAAGCTATGGCAAAAAAAAGTTTATATGGTGATTCATCCCTTTTAAATTACTTAGCCGCCAATTATCTCACCTATACTCAAACAGGGAAATCCTAAACACATGGCCTGTTGGGGGTCTCTGAGGATATAGTTGAGAACCAATACACTAGTGCGTATGATTAGTCTAATGCATAATGGGACACAAACTTCATCATCATTAAGACTTTATTTCCTTATACTGTCCCCACACCACTTACACATAAGTATTTCTGTAAAGTTACCGGTTTTCTCTCCACCTTGTTAGTACATCTCAAGCAACGCAGTACAGAGGAAAGGAATGTCCAGAATCTCCATACACTTTTACACTACCACCTTATTTTAAGGGGAGGATTTTATGTGTAAGTACCTTAGTTATTTGTCATTATGCAGGCGTGCAACCAGAATATTATTCATTACATTGAATGGTGTAGTGTGGAACTGTGTTTGTACAGCCCCTCTTTCACACAGGCAACTAAACTCAGAAGCTATGTTGTCAAGTACCAATTGTCCTTCTAATTCTTCTGTGATGGCCCTGGATTCCCCCCTTGATCCTCTTTTGAGTGGACATGGCTGATGGCCAACCTAATGTTGGTGTCAGGCAAACATGGCTGTCTGACTCCCATGCCTGTTATCAGCCATCTATTAAGACATCAGTGTGAAAAATCTACGTGGTGTCTAGTAAGCATCTGTGCATATCGGCCTTCCTGTATCTTACTGGCATTTATGTGAGAAATACAGTCAAAAAGCTATACCAGTGCATTCATGAGGCTATAGACAGCACTTTGAAATGTACCCTGACACAGCTAAAGAATCATTACAGTGGTACCATGGCTCATTTAGCTTGTTTGGTCCCTAAAACCAAAAAGGCACCCTTGGCCTCTTGTGAGTAAAAGAAGTGGAGCAATTCTGGATTAAACCAGTTGGAATATCCTAAACTGGCCAGTGGCTCTATGGACAAACATAGTATATTTATACAATACCTGGGAATGAATACAAAGCTTTCTTCTCATTAAATAAAGGAAATTCTGATGTTTGCCAATGACTTTTAGACTCGGTATATGAGTAGGAAAAATATGCAATCAGGTTGTTTGGATGGTGTTTAACCCTTTCAGTGCCAGAGGGGTACGCAATGCATTGCATACATCTCTGGCACTCAAAGGGGTTAATATAGAAATAATTTTATAATTAAAAAAAATGGGGTATGATAAGCTAAATACCCACATGAAACACAAATGGTGAATGTCTGGGTCCTGGTTAATTTTCTAGCTTCTTCCTTTAGTTTTTGTGCCTTTCGGCTGTGTGCCACTCCTGGGAAGCCTGCTGTATTCACTCTGGGCTTTCCATCCCTATTATGACTGCTACAGGTTCCTTAGACATTAGGTTCTACACAATTGTCTCTTACCACTCTCCTTGGTCTCCTGACATTAAAGTCACTCACAGAAATGGGAGCAAAAAAGTTACTTGAAATCAGTTATGAATGCAGATAATCCATGCCTTCCCCTCGTCAACCTGCCCTGCCTCCCAGTGTTAAACATTTCAATACCTCTCACGCTGTGATGTTTTAAAGGGATAGTAATGTTTCATAATAAAAGCAGCTCTAAATAATCATCATAGTATTTGGGCCATGGAGAGTGTTATTTCAATTCTGTCAGAGTTGTAGTTTAGGAGTAATTGAATGACAAAGTGTCCCCCTCCCACCCCCTTTTACTAATGTAGCACTCCTCAGCCAGATCAGAAGGGAGGTGCCCAGGTAGATTGCAGAGAGGGACAATCTTCAATTAAGATAAGGGAAAAAACTGAAAAACTTGTCAAGGGGGGCAGGGCTTTCATTGTTCTTATAGGAAGAAGATTGTCCCCTGCTGTTATCTATCTGGTCTATTAACTGGATTCCACATCTGAGAAGAGATGGCTTACACTAGGTAAAAGGGGCGGGAGGGGAACTTTGCTTGTGAATATCTCATAAACCATAAAGGTTTGAGAGATAAGACTTATATCATTCTTCATGTTTTTTTAATGCCTACAAAATAAAATAAAGATAAAACGAAGTATTACTTTCCCTTTAAGACAACATTGGCCCTGGTCATTGCAGTCAGGTGGAGATTTCTCAAGCACATAAGGGATTTAACTACACCATTCTTTTGCTCTTAATACAAAGGAGTATTTACAGCTTTACAAAATACTGAGCTTATATAACCCTTTGAGTGCCAGAGAGGTATCCAATGCATTGCAATGCAATGTATTAGATACCACTCTAGCATACAAAGTGTTAAACTTACATCATAGCTGTTGTGTGCTCATAGCTGGTTTCACAGTGCTAAAGTGTACACACGCAGATGTTTTCCAAAAATGCACAGCTCGGCTCCATCCTGTCACTTCATATATGTCAGAAGAGGGAAGTTACCAGATTGCGTGGACACAATTTTTAACTCTTTGGCTACCAGAATGATAACAAATGCATTGTTTTGCAGTGTGTTGGGCAGCTCTCTGGTACTCAAAGGATTAACCCTCTGAGTACCCAGCTGGCACTCAAAGGGTTAAGTCTTTACTCCCACAGCTTCTTTCTTTGCTTCCTCGGTCTCTTTTCTCCCCTGGTGCTTCTTTTCTTCATTAGTCCCTCTTTATTTGCACCCCTAGCATATTTCCTTCCTGCTATGCCTTTCCTTGTGTTTCCTCACCATTTCCTCTCTTTCCTCCCTTTATCCCTCTCTCATCCTGCTTCCAGGCCCCCCAAGTACCTCTTTCTTCTCCATTGTCTATCTCTTTTCTCCCCCAGTCTGTGCAATGCAGGGTTAATGCTGGTGCAGGGAGCTGATCAGAGTGTGCAGTGCACAGATCATTTTGTGCTGTGCAGGGTTACTCTGGGTAAAGAGATGAGATCAGACTATGCTGGGATAAATAAGCCTATACAGGGGTAGATCACATTGTGCTGGAGCAGATCAGACTGTATGCGCACATATCATTACAACACTCGGCAGCGAAGATTGTCTTATTCACAAAAACAAAGAGTTCTCATCTCCTTGCCAATACAAATCCACCACAAAATTGAAACATAATTTATCTTCACAAGTAGTTGAATATCCAAATGCCATGCATGTGTGTTTAATTATTACATACTAGTTTTAAAGCCCATGTACATGGGCCAACACTGGCAGCGCTGCAGTCATGTGCAGTACAGATTGCCTGAACACTCAGCGGCTGATACTGAGCAGGGCGCTCCGAATTCAGACCGTAGTCCTCTCTGCGCACCGTCCTGGGACCAAGTGGTCCCAAGAAGGTGCGCAAAGAGGACTCAGGTCTGAATTCGGAGCTTCCCGCTCTGTCTCAGCCATGGCGCGGGCAGTCTGTACTGCGCATGACTGCAGCACTTGCAGCCATCTCTACTGTGTATGACGGCTTCTGACAAACATCTTTAGCAAATTATAATATATATAGCAGGGCTTAAAATTTGAAGTCCTTTGCTACCAGCCAGACCTGAAAAGATACTCGCCACTGCAAGCCAAAACATACCCACCAGGGCTGAATTTCTACTCGCCGGAGCTACATTTTCACTCGCCATTGGCTAGTGGCGAGTGGAAATTTTGAGCCCTGTATATAGGATAGGATAGGATGTTTAATTATAACATTTACTGAACTATTATTGGTTTCACTTGTCTTCTCTCTTGTTTTTTTTTTTCTAGGTTTATTTCAGGTTGTATGCCAATATCTTGGCCCCCTATAAGAACACTTATGTGGATTTTATGTTTAATTGTACCATTTACTTAGTACATCAGCCTCACTTTGCCTGAGTCATTTCAGATTCCTCTTCAATAGTCGCATTGGAAGGTACTGGCTGAGAGGGCTAATGGTCTGGTCTCATGCTTAAAGCCCAGAGTCTTGTTGCCAGCTTGGGGCATGTTATAGTATTAATATCTCTACTAGTAACTAGGCAGAGCAGTGCACTAATAATGTGTTAGGTTGGCCCAAGCCCCAGGTGTCTTGGAACCTTAGCAACTCACCTGCTCGTTTATGTTCTAGAAATCAATATTTTTGTCACAATCAGTTTTCCGGCATAGTAGTCATTGGAGAAATCACAACACAGTCTGTGCATGGTGTACTTCATATTGTGGTTTATAAGATCATCAGTACTGGAGGTATTACTGTTATTATCCACAAACCTTTTAGTTCTGTGTAAAATATTACTGCAGGTAAAGGATGAATTAGCCTGCATCTGTAATTAACTTTACAAGCCAAAATGGTTTTGTGTAAAAGCAAAGTAGAGGGCAAACCAACTTCATCATGGGGACAGATAACAATTCCCAATTAAACAGGTCTTTATAACTCCTTGGGGGAGGTTCACTAAGTTGTGATAAAGAGATGATAAAGTGTTCAAGACTTCTCCAGTTTATCACTCCTCCAATTATTATGCTTTGGGAAAAAGCAGTCTTAAACGTGGGTGTAGCTTAATCTACCGTCATAAGGTATTATAAGAAAAAAATATTATTTTAACCAACATTTTGTTGCAGTGCATTGTTTTTGATTAACGTCATTTTTTTCCCGACCAAATAAAAATGGTCTAAACTTGGAGAAGACAAATTAAATTGACAGTAATGTCCCATAAATTTTTTTAGAGCTTTGTAGAGCTTAAAAAATAAGCTAAATGCCACAAATCTTATCTCTCAAACCACTATGGTTTGAGAGATATCATCTGCTAAAGTTCCTCTTCTCCTTCTGTCAGCTGTAGAGCTCACAGAAGGAGATCCATGTCGGCCGACATGAGTAGGCTCTTTAGCAGAGCCACAATAGCGAGATATAAAAATAATTACTTCTTTGAAATGGTCTAAAAAGTGTGCTTGCAAACCAGGCACAATTTGTAGACAGTTCCAAAGAAGTAATTCTTTTTAAATTGTGCTATTGTGGCTCTTCTGAAGAGCCGCTCGTCAGTCCCCGGACCAGGAACTTCTGCTGTCAGCTTACAACTGACACTAGGAGAAGAGGAGGGAGAGGGAAACTTTAGGGGATGATATCTCTCAAACTATAGCGGTTTCAGAAATAAGATTTGTGACATTTAGCTTATTTTTTTAAGCTCTACAAAACTCTAAAAATTTTTATGGAACATTACTGTCCCTTTAAAGTACTGTTAGCAGGAGTGAGAAACAGTACTATATAGTTAACTGGTAAAAAAAAAAGTATTTGAAAATGCATCATTTTAAAGACACAAAATGTCTTTGTTTTTTTGAAAATGTTTGTTTGAAAGACAAAATCTAAGACTTTTTTAACATCAGAATTTTCAAGGGCAATGTTCACCAAGATCTTATCTTCATTTTTAAGTCTTTATGACACATTTTCAAACATGACGGATTTACTTCTGCAAACATTTTCCTTCTTTTATCACTGACTCATAATCTGTCAATTTTTTCATGATATTGTCAAGGTTTGGCTGAGCTGCTCTACTCTGCTGTTCTATTCTGCTGCCTGAGCTAATCCAGTGCTCTGCTATCCATTACTGTTGCCTTCCCTTTGCTGGATCAGGCTGATCAGCTGACCCCTCTGTGTTTGCTCACCTGACTGCTATCAGCCAACCCTCCCAGGATATTTAACCCCTTAAGGACCAGCGGTCCTAGGACGTTTCCGTCCCATAAGGACCGATTTGCTCCTTGCCGACACGCTAGTACACGTGACCTGATTGCCCTTATGTTTGCTTCTGGCTGCAAGAGTGTTCTAATGCGTTGCTGACTACCTGTGTATGACCTGGCTTCCTCTGACATCCTATCACGGTCTCCCAGGAACAAACCAGGAGTCAGTACGGTATATTAAAACAATCTTTATTGAATAAATAGAAATACAGTAAATCACAGAACAATGAGTACGTAAATCACAGAACAATGAGTAGAGGTCCTTCTAGTGGCCAACGACTCTATGAGAAATAGGAGTCTGCCAAAAGTTGAAACGCTTTTAAAAAGACTGGCAGACGCCTCTGGAGTCTCTATATAATGAAGGCCCAGTAGGAATCCCAATAAGAGACTAACTGACTCGCGCCTACAGTCAGCAGGTAGATCTAGGGATCTCCCTAAAGATGATACAGTAAGGGAGAAGTACTGACTCAAGCCTGCAGTCAGTAAGGAGACAGCTGTTTCCTTTTTCAGAGGCACTAGAGTGATCTTGACTCAAGCCTGCAGTCAGGGAGTAAGGTCTTAACCAGAGCCGCAGGTCTGCACCAGATTAGGTGTCTACTACACAATGGGAGCAAGCAGGAGAATAGTGAGACAGAGCCAAGGGACAGCACGAGATCGGATAGTCAGACAAGCCGGGTAATACACAAATCGGGTAGTCAACCAGAGCCATAGGTCTGCACCAGATCGGGTGTCTACTATACACAAAGCGCGCAGGAGAATAGTCAGACAGAGCCTCAGGTCAGAACCAGATTGGATAGTCAGACAAGCCGGGTCATACACAGTTCAGGTAGTCAGCCAGAGCCACAGGTACGCACCAAATTGGGTGTCCACTACACAATGGGAGCAGGCAAAAGAGTAGTCAGACAGAGCCACAGGCCAGCACCAGATTGGATGGTCAGACAAGCCATGTCGTACACAGAGCCCAAACTAAACAGAACTGTTTGTACAACAACGCAAGGGCAACTGAGTCAGGACTCAGACTGCCCTTTAAACCCCTCCTCAGGAAGTAGGTAGGAGGAGCAGGCTCAGAGGAAGGAAGTAGGTAGGAGGAGACTACAGGAAGCATGACATAAAACAAAGGCCTGCTTCACTCTGAAGCCTCATGCCTGCAGATGATGCACGGAATGACGCAGAGCATTGCTGAAGCGGCGGTGCTGGAACCAAGGTAAGCTGTGACACGTCCTTCCTGGCTCCTGGATTGTTCCTGACTTCACTGATCTCCGTACTCCTGCCCCTGGCTTGTCTTTTGGTTTACGCTTCTGGATCACGATTTTGCTTTGTTTACTTTTGTTATTTTAATAAAGATGTTTTGCACTTTATATTTTTGTGTCTGTCTGGTTCCTGGTCCCTAACAGATATAAACTTTTTTGAACATCCTGTCCATAGTATGTTTTAATCATTGCATGCCTGCAGTGTATATTTTCAATAATCATCCCTTTTAAAACTGCCGATTATAGGAGCCCTAAGTGCAGTTCACATAAATAGAGAGAAAATATTATGGGCTGCATATGTTCCAGGTATTTTGCTATGCACCCGGAATTCCTTCAGCTAGTTCGGAAGGAAGGGCTCTGAGAAACTGGAAGCCATGAGCAGTTAACTGTTGGAGAGTCTCTAAAATCCAAGCACCTAAAGAATTTTAGGGTGCTTTTTCAGGTTCTAGCATCATATCTTTCTGCAAACAAGATATATAGATGTGTTATTACCAAAAAAAGGAAATTATAAATAAATAGATATATGTGCCTGTAGAATTGACACTGAACCAATTAAAATATAAACCGTGCTAGTGTAAAAGCAATCAATAACACTACTAATAGGGTGTAAATAAGATATATAAAGCGCAGTAGTGCTTTGTAATCTGCTAGTGATATAAAGAAATATCAGCAATAACATTAACCCCTTAAGTACTGGGAAAATCTGAGATGGATTTCACTTAAGGACCGGAGCAATTCTGACCTTTTTGACTATGTCTTTGTTCAATGATATTTTCCCTCTAAGTACCTTTTTTATACACAAATAAGGCTTTCTTTTGATACCACACTTATATGGATAGCCCACCATTTATTTTAGTAAAATTAAAGAAAACGGTAAAAATATTTTTAAAAAATGACATTTTTTTTTTCTTAGGATCAGTTGGGCAGAATGGGTTACATTTTTATGGACACTGCATGGAAGATATGACCAGTCAGTCATACCTACAAAATGGCCATTTTTAAGGGACCCCATGTCCCTTTTTCCCACCCTATTTTCCCACTTTTTCATTGATTACATTTGGCAGTGTGTATAAATGTATTACATGGCTTCACAACAGTCACACTCCCAATTTTGGTTATTGACATGTTTGTTTGTTTTTTTTAATAAAATTTTTAAAAAATTGCGTTATGTCTTTTTTTTTTAAAAAAAGAATGATTTTAGCAGGTCAAAAATGGACCTGCATTTAGCCAGCCCTCAGTACAGCACTGAATGGGTTAATACCCCTAATTGCTGCTTTTTCTTTAACCACTAGAAGTCTCCTCTCTGCTTCTCTGTCCCTTACTTTGATTGTAAGGGACAGACAGGCATAGGGGAGACACAGAGGCAGTATGCAAAGCCTTATTCATTGAGAATGCCGGTACATGTGATCACTGCTGCAGCGATCACATGACCTGGCACAACTGAGAAGGGCTGAGACTCAGTCACATCCTGGAATGAATGATAGCAGCATGCACGGAGGCACGCTGCTTAACTGCTTTCAATCCATGACGGTCCTGGACCATCATGGGTTGTTAAATGGTTAATGTGCAGAAGATCTCACAGGTAACACACTAAGCATGTAAACAAAAACAAACAGGAACACTTATAAGGTCTGTATGTTCAAAAGAAAAGTGGAGAAGTTCTGGGGCAACCCATTAAAAATTTCCATTGATTTAAATAATAATAATAACTAGTATTTATATAGCTCCTTTCTCCCAGTGGGACTCAAAGCGCTGTCAGCGCACGCTCTCGGAATTAACCAAATCGGCAGCTGAAATAATAGGTGTTATTATTACCCAATCAATGGTACTCATTTATCGACCTCGGAAGGATGAAGGGCTGAGTTGGCCCTGCTGGGATTCGAACCTGCAACCTTGCGGTTGGAATAGGATCCATAGCCAGGGAATTTACCACTGAGCTATCTCACTGGCATGCAATGGGGATTTTAACACCATGCTAGAGCTAAAATCCCCATTTTAGATCAATGGTAATTTTTAGTTATCCCCTATAGTGCAAATGGTTTGCCCCAGAACACCTCCACTTTTCGTTTGAATATACGGCCCTTAGTAAGATATGTTACGATACTGTAAATATCCCTGTGTGCTTTCTCAATCCAAACCCAAAGGAGAATAGGAGAGGTAGATATAAACAAGGGAAGTCTATAAGAAGGTCTGGGAGCCTACTTCACTTCTGTGCACTTCTATTTAAAGTCTACTGTCCCCAAATCATTTCATACCTCCCAAGTGTCCCTCTTTAGAAGGTATAGTCCCAATTTGAGACCCAAATCCCTCTGTCCCTCTTTCCCACCCTGTTGTCCCTCTGTTTAGGAGCTCAGACTGTATGGTGTGTATGTAAGAGTACAATATTGCTCCACGGCAATACAACTTACATGAATGAATGTTTAAACTTCAGTGTATGTGTTTATAAATTAGTCTATGTTAATTAAATACTTTTAGTTTTTCTCTAAATTATTTATTTGGTTACACAAAGAGGTGTTAATAGGTCATGAAATAACCTAAACATTCTCGGTAAGGCCTCATCCAACAGCCGTGATCCCTGCAACACCACCTAAAAGAAAAGTGTCCCTCTTTTCCCATTTGAACTGGTCTTCTCTGCATGTACATTATTAATCAGACAGCCTGGAAGCTTATGGAGGGTAAACAACGGCCTTCTCCACTTGACACTACTATGCTCTAAAAGCACATATATATATTTATTAATCATTTACAAGTTTTTTCATCACATATATATTTTCTTTGCATTCATCTTTTATTCGTCATTGGGTAGTAGCTTTATTACTTCTGACATGGATTCCTTTTTTCTCTTCTTTTTAATGGATGAAGGAAACATTTTAGGATCCTGTGTGTTTTTATAAAGTAATTTCTAGAGTGTGTCACTGTATCACTGTCTACTGAGCACTTTATGGCACCAAAATTTTAGTATGTTCTACATTTTTGATCAGGTTAAGCGTCTTATATTTTTTATATTCCACTTCATATTTTAATTCATTATGCAGTTTTACACAGATAGGTTAGCTAAAATAGCAACAATTAGAGATAATGAGTCACTTAATATCACTTTATAGCACCAACCTTTTAAGATTTTCTTCATCAAATATTTCTGCCATTCAATGTTATTTAAGCCTTTCTTTGTGAGTCTTATTGAATGTTGTGCTATCCTAAAACATTAACCCTTTAAGTTCTAGAAATGTGCTGCACACTGCCTCTGGAACTTAACCCCTTAAGGACTGGCCGCTCACGCACGGTGCGGTCACTTAAGGACCACAGAGCATTTTTTTTCCCCCGTTCGATTCCGGACTCCCCGAACGCCATGCAGCCACACAAGGAGCCCGGAATTCCATGACGTACATGTATGTTTAGGGACCGCAACCTCATGACGTACATGTATGTCATGCATCGTTAAGGAGTTAGAGTCATAATATGCAATTTATCATAGAAGTATCCAGTTTTTTTAACCATTTGGCTGTTAGAGACATTTCCATGCCTCCCAACATTTTACATCACCAAAGAGGAACCCTTGTGTTTTAGGTGGTGTTGCTGGGGGTGTGGCTGATGAGAGGTGTATTGCAGAGAAATTTTAGGTTATTTCATAAACTATTGACACCTCTTTGTGTAATGGAATAAATGATTTAGAACAATACAAAGTATTTTATTTACACAGACTAATTTATATACACATATACTGAAGTTTAAACAAACATTAATGCAAATTGTATTACTGTGATGAACTTATATTTGTATCCTTTAGTGCATTTGGCTTGATCCAGAATTACTCAAATTAATCTTAGCACATCAGTCTCAGTCTCATGTATTTTTCCCCTGTGCATACCTCCCTTTACACCATGGGTAATCAGCTGCTGGCTGGTTGGGGATGATGGGAGTCAAGCCTCCAACAGCAGGAGGTCTGACATTTGATTACCTCTGCTTTATACTTAAACTGTTTCATCTTTATCCCTTGGGTGCTAGAGAGGTCTCTAATGCTTTGCAAAACAATGCACTAGATACATCTCCAACATCTAAGGGGTTATCTACCTTTTTTAAGCCCTGTTTGAATTTGTAGCCATCATGTTTGGCTATTTGGCAGGCATCAGGGCCACATATGTTACTCTTGGTGTGAATCTGGTTGCCTGTCACTGCTTTATTTTAGATAACGTTATAACTAGTTGTATCTATCATTATTCCCATAGAACTCAACGTGATTCTATATGACAAATATAGTGATATCATTTATCACTTGTAATGGAATCCAGCCCTCAATTAGCCTCTAGTATCACAGCTCACCTTAATTCAATCTATCTCAACATTTGTAAATTCATCCTCCTATTTCCCTTGAGCATGTTACCCTGCAGCTACTTTAATATGAATACATACTTGTATTAACTCTTTACTACTCTCCCTTTAAAACAATCTGTAATTATCCCTTTATGTGTAACACTTTTATATAAACCACCACCTGATAACACAGTGCAGTAATAACCAAAGTAGGATTTGTGACTCTTCCAAGGGAAGCACAAGGTTTTGTTTCAGCACTGTGTATTTGTAGAAATGTCTGCCGCAAAGAAAAGAATGCATAATAAAGATATTTATTCAACATATATTACAAAATAAATAAAATGCAAAGTGATTATAATATAAATATGCATGTAAAGGGTTAAATTAATTTTAATTAAAAATTAAGGGGTTGGAAAAGTTTAGAGAAAACCACAAGGGGGGGCATCATGTGAAAAAGTTTGGAAACCACTGATATAGAGAGAGATAGAAAAGCAAAAAAGAAATTAAACAGTAACATATTTTGCTGTCATAACAATTGTTTTACAGAATATATTTATATATAATATATGGGATATTTTATTAAATTAAGCTACATTTGAAAACTCAGTTTGAATGTAGTTCTTCAAGGGAGTATGAATTATTAATCTAATTTGGCTAGTAGTAATGTGGTTATGGAAGATCAATGGAAATCCTGTGACAGGTTCTGTCCCTGTTCCTGTGTCTGCTTGGGTTACAGCTTTTCGTAGACAATGAGGCAGGTGTATTAAGAAGTACTGTCGTCATTCTGGATCAAACCATCTGCACCATAGAGGGCAAATAAAAAATCCCCAAATCTCTATGGATTTAAATGGAGCATTTAACCTCTTGAATGCAATACAGGTGTCTAACACATTGCTTTTCAATAAATTGGAGACCTCTCTAGCATTGAAGAGTGTGAAACCTCCTTATAAATCACTTGCAATTTTCTATTTCTCCCCTCTTTTGAGTTGGATTTCCACAGAATTATGCCAGGGGATGTAAAAAGGTTTGATATAATGATAAATTTCTTTTCTCAGATGTGATGCAAGTACTTCAAATTAGTGAATAATACAAACTTTCCCACACACACTACAAATTAGGTGTTGTAGGTGGGAGGCGGAGACATTAGTCATTTCCATATAATGTTGATGGAAAGTTCATCTATTTGTTGTAATTAAATAAGTCTGCAGGCTAATGCTAAAGTACTCAATAGCATTCATTGTATCTCAAAATTCCCAATGGTAGTCAAATGGTAAACTTCACCCTTTCGTTCTTATGTGAGGTTTCATATTGGACAGCAATGGAGACATTTGAAAACCCCTTACATATGGAAAGCATTGACATGTGGTGAACCTTGAAATACTCTTCTCTGGAGAAGTTTGCAATGCACACTTTTGGAGAATTGTGAAAAACCCTTTTTACTCCAATATGTTAATGTCACATATGGGAGGTGGTGTTCTTGAATAAGTGTAATCTGAGGGTGGTTCTCTTGAATAAATGTAGTCTGAGGAGGGGTGCTCTTGAATAAGTGTAATCTGAGGGTGGTGTTCTTGAATAAGTGTAATCTGAGGGTGGTATTCTTGAATAAATCTAATCTGAAGGTGGTGCTCTTGAATAAGTGTAATCTGAGGGTGGTACTTTTGAATAAGTGTAATATGAGGCTTTCATAAAAATCTATGGCAAAACTTACATTTCTCTAGCATCTGTGAGGGGAATTTGTTCCTGTGAGCTCTAACATTATCACCAGCTAGTACATAAGGAGTTTAGTAACATCAACATAAAAACTCACCCTTAGCAATATGAAAATACCTTATTGAGATAAAGAGTGGATAACTTCCCAGAATGGTAAACTCTCCAATTTCCATGTTATTCTGTAGAGACTATAAACTAAGATCTCTCCATTTTGAGAGAGCTCAGTACAAAGGCTCCATGCAATAACATAAGAACTGAAGAGTTTGTCACCCTGGATAAGTTATCTCCTCTTTATTGCAACATTTTGCATCTCTCCCTACAGTAATTATGGGGCAAACTAACTGCACATAGGGGACAAATACCACAATTCATATTGAGTTAAATGGAGCTTGCAAAGCAATGCATTCTCCCAGCAATAGGGATGGTAGGTCTATTCTGATAAGTATTTAGCATTTTAATTGGATATGTAATGGGCAGATTGGATCAGCCATTTAATACTTTTTTTGCTGTCAACATCTATGTTTCTATCATGTAATAATAATAATAATGTAATAAAATATTTTTATTTGCCCCCTACAGTGGGATTGGTTTTTCCCAGAATTACACCATCTTCAGAAAAAGATGGATTCTATTCGCTTTGATTGAAAATATCCACAGAACATTAAACAGAGATTGCATGTTTGATCCTGTTAAATATGAAAACTAAAAATGTGCATTATAAGGTGCCTGATCGTTTTAGAAGGGTATCCACAATGAAATCAGTTTTACACCATTTGCTGAGCTGTATCTGGGCCGTCATTTATTTTCTAATATTAAAGCAAAACTATCACATAAAATAAAGTTACCCCCAAATCATTATGCACATAGCAATACTTATATCCATACTAGTATTATCCTGAATAAGTCTGGTGTTTTTGAGAAATCCAACTCGTTCTGAGACGGTCAATGCAGACATCAGTGCAGATATCTTGTCAAGCAGACATCTGTTCTCCTGCATTGTCCATCCCTGTCTCCTCTAGGAGAAGTGCTTATACCATAAGGTACAGGAAGGGGCTGACTGGACAGGTGCACAGATGCCTGGCTGTGTGTCTCAGAACGAGTTGTCTTTCTCAAAAACGCTGGACTTATTCAGAATAATACTAGTATGGATATAAACATAGAGAATGTGAGAGGCTTCTGGGAATGAACAACAGCACAACGGCCTGTCCTACGACTAGTCACCGCCCAGAAGCATAATGTTTTAGCTCTCTAATGCCATTACAGAGGAGAAATTTCCACATACATATTAGATTAATCCCGCCCAAAATGTCGGGCAAGTCCCCCTTGCACGGGAACACCAGCTAACCCCCAATGTACGTTTCGGCCTAGTTGGGCCTCGTCAGGAGGGTGCAGCTGGATTCCCTAGGCACTGAGAGCAAGCGGTCCACTGGATCGCCCTTTTGGGCGGGATTAGTCTAATATGTATGTGGATATTTATCCTCTGTAATGGCACTAGAGAGCTAAAACGTAATGCTGCTGGGTGGTGACTAGCCATAGAACAGGCCATTGTGCTTTTGTTCATTCCCAGAAGCCTCTCGCATTTTGTACATTTAGTATGGATATAAGTATAGCTATGTGCATAATGATTTGGGGGTAACTTTAATTTATTTATTTCTGCTTTAACAGACTCAATTGGCCTTATGTATAAAAAGAGGACAAATATACAATGCCGGTGATTTAACACTTCAAGGACCAGAGGGGTGTGTAGCGCATTGTTTTGCAATGCGTTGCACACCACACTGGTCCTTAAAGGGTTGAATTACATGTTTAAACCCTTGCTAGACAGATGAGGCAATGCGTTGGTGACCACTGTACCATTCAATGGCTCAAAAGCCCCTTATAAATTAATGGGATTGTTTGAATTTTTATTTGCTCCTTACATTGCATTTAAGTTGCCCTAGAATTGCTCCACCGTGCATTTATACATCAGGCCCATTGTATAACTTCTTAAATAATAAAAATTTTACTCTGTGAAGATTAGCATGATTCATATTGCATGATAGTTCCCTCTGTAAAACAGAATTCAATTATTCATATTAGAACTCAGATGAATAAAACAGATTGCTTCATTGTATATCAAAGTGTCCAAAAATAAATGTAACAATAAGCCAAGGAATACATAATGATAGAATGTGTTTACAGATGGAATGGTAAATGGAACACATGTTGCTTTACATCAGTGGTTCTCAATCTTTTTTTGCTCGAGGTACCCCTAACACTCAAACTAGAACTTTCGGGGCACCCCTGACATATCAATGTGATTAACCAAGGGCACAATACATAAATATACAGTTATTATTAGATCTCGCAATCATAATAACAAAAATGAACATATTGTGTATAACAATTTTAACAAATCTACATTTAAAAGTCAATATTCAAATCTTTGTCAAAGTCTTCAGAGAAAATATGGGACACCCTAAGTTGATTTCCATGGCACACCAAAGTGCCATGGCGCCCTGGTTGAGAATCACTGCTTTACATTATTCTGTCATTGTATCAGCACGATCAATGTAACGAGTATTCATACCAGATACTTGTTGAGGGCCTCTAGTTCAGGGGCCCGCTCCATGAGTTTCTAAAGGACCCATATTTTCTGCAACAAGCCAATTTAATCCTTTGACCAGGAAGGAGAGTGCTTGGTACACAACGCACTAATGTGGCTGTTTTTTCTGAAAAAAATCAGAGGAATGCTAACACCAGAAAATGAAATAGATTGATGTAACTTTAAATATCACATACTTACAGATAGCATTTGTAAAATGTCATTATTCATGTCACATCCCTAATATATAATCCTAAACTTGATTGTTAGCTCAACTGTTCAGGGATCTACAATCTGTTTGTGTAACTTATGTCAGCTAACTGATTGTGAGTACTGCCTGCTCTTGTATTTTTGTCTGATCTCATCCCATTCACAGGCAATCCTGGATAATCAATGGAAGCCCTGGAGACCTAGAAAAGGAAGGTATGTCCACTCCCTCAGAGAACATATGAGACTATATTTTAGACCTCAGAAAACATGCAAGGATTTTTTACATATGAAGTAAAGTATAGTGTATTTAAGTGTATATAACCCAGTGCTGTATCTTGGCCTTGGCTGACTAGGCCTAGGCCTAGGGTGGCACTTTACAGGGGATGGCAAAAAAAAGTCACCCTACCCGCCGAACTTGTCTTGCTCCACAATAATATGCTCAGCAATGCTTGGTTTGTAAGTTTTACTTATGTAGCAGAGCACAGCACCGCTTATTGTCAAGTGCGCATGTGTCAGGACTTTTCGTATAATCGGATCCTGGTGCATGCGCACATATGGGAAAGAGGGTCGGGCAAGTTGGTCACACATTGGTGGAGGAGCAGAGCTAAAAGCTAGGTGAGCTCCTGCGTCACCCACTCTTTCTTTCTGGAGTCGGACTTGTGCGTGTGCCGGTGGAAGTTCACAGAGACTGCGGTGCAAGGTAAGGGCCACAGTAGGCCCAGGAACTATTGAACCTTTTGGCTCTCTGAGCCTTTCTCACACATAACTACCTCATGCAATCAGGGGGTTCACTATCAAAATGCTGTCCCTCTCCCATACACTGTGATTTGTCTCAATCCAAGTGGTATTTCTTCCTGTGCTATACACATACGCTGCAGTGCAATCCACGTAATATTCCAAAGGCAGCCATACACTGCATTAATATCCCAACCCCAAACAACCATGATATATATATATATTAAAATCTAATCATTTAACCCTCTGAGTGTCACTGTGTCAGTCAGAGAGACATACAGAGTGCACTCTGCATAGCTATTAGTGTCCCATATATATAAATATACAAGTGTGGCAGTTTAGGGACAGATACAACCCCTTTTCTATAATTATGCTCCCACTTTTCTTCTCTTTCATGTTTTCCTACACTTCTCTTTCATGCTCTCCCCCTTCTCTCACATGCTCTCCCCTATTCTCTCCCATGTTCTCCCCCCTTCTCTTCCATGCTCTCCCCTCTTCTCACCTATGCTCTTGTCCTTCTCTCTCATGTTGTTCACCATCTCTCCAACCTATGCTACACAATTCTCTTTCATGCATGCTCTCCCCTATTCTTACCCAATGCTAACAGTGAGCAAACTATATCCCTTCACCTATTCTTCAACAAAAACTTCCATCATCAATAGCCAGCCAATTGTCGTTTGAGGATGATGTAAGTCTAATCGCTGAAGAAGCACATGTTACCCACCCCAGTATATGATTTTATCCCTTTGAGTGCCAGAGTGGTATCCAGTATATTGCATTGCAATGTGTTGGATACTTCCCTGGCACTGAAACAGTTACCCTAATCAGGAAGGGGTGTGGCCAGGACAGGAAGGGGTGGGGAAAATGAAGTCTGGGGGGGTGCATGATTTTATTGAGGCCTAGAGCAGCACAAAACCTAAATACACCACTGATATAACCCCAGTTCATTTTTAGGTGTTAATGTTCCTTTAACAGGACTAAGGAAGAGAACCAGGAAACTTAAATGGATCCTTCATGAATTTTTATAGGGGGTGGGGGTAACTACATGGTACAGTGGTAATGAGGCCCGTATCCAAAGGGATTATCAGCTCTTGTGACCCCTTACAGTTAGACCCGTTTCCTATCTTGCTGATGACTGCTGTCTTCATCACACATGGCCACTGGCAACCAGAAAGATAAGAATAGTAAACAACACCTTTTGACAGTGGCATAACAATAGGGGTCGCACCTGCGACTGGGCCCGTCACTCCAGATGCATGGCTGCCCCTGAGACCTCCTGCCCGGCAAGCGCAACTAGCAACAAGCTGAGGTCTGTGCCTTCTTCGGCACTCTAGTAATGCCGAGCGCTGGGAAATGACATCATCTCCCAGAGCTCTGCATTACTGAAGAGACGACTGCGCTGGAGCTCCAGCTGTATAGAGGTCTGTGCAGAAGGAGGCACAGACCTCTCCTGCCACTTTGCTGGACCACCAGGGAGGTAGGAGATGGACACTGGGCGGTCAGTAGGGGCAATGTGGAGCTTGGGAGCAATGTGGAGATTGGGGCAATGTGATGATTGGGGGCAATGGGGGAGCAATATGGAGATTGTGAACAATGGGAGGGCAATGTGGAGATTGTGAACAATGGGGGGGCAATGTGGAGATTGGGGCAATGGGGGGCAATGTGGTCAGGGGGGCATGGCAATTTCTGCACCAGGGCCCAGTGGCTTCTAGTTACACCTCTGCCTTTTGAGTTCCTGAAAGGTGTTCAACACATTTCACTACACGTGCCTGGCTCTATTAGTGTTAGCGTTGGGGGCTCAAATTTCTGTCACATGACCCACTAGGCTCTAGTTTGCCTCTGATTGAGGGCCTCCATTAACAGTTTCACCAGGGGCCTCAATCTTTCTTAAAATGCCCCTGAATGTCAGTAATGTTGCTAATTAAAAAAATTCACCTTATACTCTAAGGACCTTATCCACAAAAAAAAGACAAACAGTTCTGGGGCAAACCAGCTGTACCTTAGGGGACAAATTAAACATCCCTTGGGTTTAAATTATGCTTTTAACCTCTTGAATGCTAGAGAGGTCTCCAGTGCGTTGCTTCACAATGTGTTGGAGACCACCCTAGCATTCCAGGAGTTAAAAGTCCAATTTAAATGAAAGGCAACTTAGGGAAATGTCGCAGTTGGTTTGCTCATCATACTCATCATAGGAGCATTATGTGCAAAAGAAAGAGGAGCAATTCTGGTGAAAACCAACTGCACTATAGGGGTCAGATAAACATTTCCATTAGTTTAAATGGGGCTTTTAACAGCTTTTCCCATCTTCTCAGTGAAAAAATTTTTTTTTATCTTTTTCATGGAAATTCCCACAGATAAACCATGGATTGAAAAACATATATTAACCGTTTGAGTGCCAGAGGTTGTATGCAACGGATTGCTCTGCAATGTATTGCATACCCCTCTGGCACTCAAACGGTTACAATTCCCACCATTGAAATTCATGTGGTACATTGGTCACTTCTTAATATGCTTTATAATTTTGTCTGGCTAGGCTGAGGTGCTAAAGTGGAGAAATCCAGAGATGTAAGTAGCAGCACATGGTATATCAGGTATAAAATTTTTATCAGACTGAAGCCTATGGCAACGCAAGTCTTGAAAAAATTGTTTGCAGGCTGATTGCTTTGGCAATGGGAACTTTGAAAAATTGTTAGCAGGCTGAAGCCTATGGCAACGCAAGCCTTGAAAATATTCTTTGCATGCTGATTTCTTTAGCAATGAGATCCTTGAAAAAATTGCTAATAAGCTGAAGCCTATGACAACACAAGCCTTGAAAATGTTTCCGCAGGCTGAGATTTACAGCAAGGTAAGCTTGGAAAAACTGTTAGCAGACTGAGGGCTATAGCAATACAGTCTTTGCAAGAGTCTGGCCTATGGCAAGGCAAGCCTTGACTTTTTTTTTTTGTTTCTAGAGGTAGTTGGCCTGTGGACTGACATAAAAAATTACATGTTCATGGTGGTGATGGGTGACTGACTTCTTTTGGGTCATGATTCATTACCAAACAATCAATAAAATAATTAACCCTCCTTACAATGAGCCATTCATATTATACAGGTTGTATAGTCTGTAGATCTTTCCTTCTATCCTGCATCATATTAGTCTCCACCATTGTTGTTGGGGACAGACAAGGAGCACAGTAACAGCAACAGCTCCTGAGTTCATTTGGGATAGATTACCATTGTCAAAATAAATCTCAGGATGGTTATGTTGGATGTGTTCACTTAGAGCGGATGGGCTAAGTTGTGATCCATCCTTCCTCGTCTTCATAACTTTTTCAAACACTATGCAAATTACAGTAGCTGATAACTGCATAGCCCCATGATTTAAGAGGAGGTGAAGGAGGAGAAAGATTATGGAGACTGGATAACACTGCAATATTTTGTCAGTCATTCATTAATGATCATAGCACTGATCCCAACTGTTGTGAATGGTGGCAACTTATCACAGTCCCACTAAGGAGGCCTTAGGGATCCTGTGCTTCCTCCTCTGTTGGGAGGTTGGCCAGCATGTTTTGCAGCTACTTCCCCATTTCTAACGTCATGGAAAGGGCGCTGTTTCGTGCACCTCTTTATGGGCTTATTCTGTTTTGCCTAATTGGTTCCCGCCCCTATCTGCACCTTTATTAACCTCCTTGGGCCTAGCAGTCATTGCCCTTACGTGGTGTTTCTGCTAGTGTCTCTTGTGCTCCGTTGTGACCCGTGCTTTATCTGAGAATCCACTCCACTACCCACATTGTGTCTGACCTGTGGCTCTGGCTGACTAACTCACTCCGTGTTGACCCCGGCTTATCTGACTACCCACATCGATTCTGACCTGTGGCTCTGGCTGACTAACTCGCTCCGTGTTGACCCCGGCTTGTCTGACTACCCACATCGGTTCTGACCTGTGGCTTTTGCTGACCATCTCACTCCATGTAGTCCCCGGTTTATCTGACCTCTGGCTCTTGCTGATTATTGCTCAGTGTAGTCCCCAGCTTGTCTGACCTGTGGCTCTGGCTGACTACTTGCTCAGTACACTCCTAGCTTGCCTGATCATCAAGTCTCGAGGTTCCATGGTTCAGGTCTGCTTTTGATTCCTGTTGCCTCCGGTCGCGTGACCCTGGGTATAAACTTGGCATCAGTTACTTCTGTACCTCTGTCTTAGACTCCAGTATCCCACAGTAGCACAGTGTGCAGCTCCGGGTAGGAGCCTGGGTCCTATAATCCTGTGGTCTGGGGTTGGGTTGACTATTACTATTATTGCTGTACATAATAAATAAAGGTGGTTATATATTTTATGATTGTGTCTGTCCTTCTTTGCCTGAAAACCGTAACAGTACGTAAGAGCCATGTCTACTGAAGGTTCAGGCAGTCCACCTAATCAGAACATCCTGTCCAGGATGGATTCTCAGGACCAGAGAATCGACCAGTTGTCTTTTGCTATGCAGACACTATTAAATCATCTGGATCACTTTGCTCAGCAACTGGTGGATCCCCCAGTACCTGTGCCAGTTCTGGCAGCTATTTCTCAGGCTAGCATGAGTAGAGGGTTGTTTGGCTTCTCTCCTTTACCCCAAAGATATGATGGGGAACCTACACTGTGCCGGGGGTTCCTCAAACAGCTGGGAATTTTTTTGGAAAATGGTACGCATTCCCTACTGACCAAAGTAAGGTGGGTCTCCCGATCTACCTTCCTTCGCTGCCAAAAGACTTCTGACAATACAGCAGGGCTCACGTACAGTAGTGGACTACGCTATTGAGTTCTGTACTCTGGCAGTGGAGGTAGGATGGAACAATGAAGCCCTAGTTGTCGCATTCTCCCAGGGCTTGTGTGACACTATTAAACATGAAACGGCAGCCCTAGACCTGCTTGGTTATCTGGAGGAGCTAATCTCAGTCACCATCTTGATAGATACCAGAATCCGTGAGAGGCCTTCATTCAAAGAACAGGGGCATAAACCTTTACCTCGGTTGGCACCTAGCTTTTTACACCCACCCTGTCCTCCCTCACTTCCCATACATCCTAGTTCTGACCCTGCCAGGGGGAACCGATGCAGCTAGGCTTTACATGCCTTTCGTTGGAGGAGAGGGCTTGAAACAGGAGGAGGGTCCTTTGCTTAATCTGTGGGAAGACGGGCCATAAGTTGCGTGCTTGCCCTATCCGGCTGGGAAACGCTCGCACCTAGGGTCAGGGATAGACCCTGGTTAGAATTTCACAGTCCCCAGAAAAATTTCAGGACAAACCTATTCTTGTAGTAGTATTGTCTTGGGCAGAGTAATCGGTAATGGCTTTGGCACTAGTGGACTTCAGGGCCGCAGGTTTTTCATTGATGCAGACTTTGCAGCCAAGCACTCTATCCCTTTGCTGCCTCACTCCGATTCGTTGGCAATTGAGACCATAGACAGCACACATTACTCATGAGACTCATCCATTGTCTCTAAGGGTAGGGGCACTCCAGCAGTTCCAGGTCATACATTCTCCCCATCATGCCATCATTCTGGGTTTTCCTGGTTGCAGACTCATAACACAAGAATTGATTGGCAGACTTGCGATATTCTGTCGTGGTCTTCTCAATGTACAAAATCTTGCCTCCAGCAGCCTACCAGGATATTGTGTACCTCTACCTCTTTACCCGCTGAGTGCCAGTCCTACAAAGAGGTATTTTATAAGGTAGAGGCCAATATGTTACCGCCACACAGACCATACGATCGTACTGTTGATCTGGTACCAGGGGCCAGACCTCCTAAGGGCCAAGTGTACCCCTTATCAGTGGAGGAGAATAAGGCCATGGAGGATTATGTGGCGGACGCTGTATCTAGGGGCATTATCCGAAAGTCCTCCTCACCTGTGGGCATAGGTTTCTTTTTTGGTAAGAAAAAAAGATGGAGAACTCAGACCATGCATTGATTTCAGGGGTCTGAATAAGCTGATGTTCAGCACGGAGCTATTTGATTGTATCAAAGGCTTGACTATTTTCACAAAACTTGAGGGCCATGTACAATTTGGTACAAATAAAAGAAGGCCATGAGTGGAAGACAGAGATTAACACTCGGAGTGGGCACTATGAATATTTGGTGATGCCTTTCGGATTCTGCAACTCTCCCACTGTCTTCTAGGAATTCATTAAAGCGTAACTACCATGTCACAAAATGTTTAGCTTAACTAAGTCCCCTTCTGGCGACTAGCTGCTTAGTAGCGCTAGTCTCCAGAATTATTACCTGATTTAATAGATATATGCTTTATTCTCCAGCTGTCAGTAGCACGGAGTGCAGACATCTTGCCAGAATGACGTCTGCGTGCCTGCGCTGTCAGTCCCAGCCGGGTCTAGGAGGCGTTGCTAGGAGCCATTTGGCTCCGACTGAGACTGACAGCGCAGGCGTGGTGATGTCATTCTGGCAAGATGTCCATGCTCCGTGCTACTAACAGCTGGAGAATAAAGCATATATCTATTAAATCAAGTAATAATTCTGTCGACTAGCGCTACTAAGCACCTAGTCGCCAGAAGGGGACTTAGTTAAGCTAAACATTTTATGACATGGTAGTTCCGCTTTAATGATGTTTTGAGAGACCTACTATAGAGTTGGGTTGTGGTATATTTGGACAATATACTCATCCATTCTCCTATATTGGAGGCACATAGAGCAGACGTAGCCCCGGTCCTACAACTGCTCAGGGAGAACAAATAGTTCTGCAAGCTAGAAAAATGTGAATTCCACAAATCTCAGGTGACATTCCTAGGATACATTATTTCTTCCTCTGGCCTAGCCATGGACCTGCAAAAATTGTCTGCCATCTTACTGTGGCCACTTCTAGTGGGGCTAAGGTCCATACAGAGGTTCCTGGGCTTTACTAATTACTACAGGAAGTTCATGTAAAATTTGTCCATTGTAGTCAAACCTCTCATGGACATGACCTAGAAGGGAGTTAATCCCTCAGACTGGTCACCTGAGGCCTTTCAGGCATTTGAGGACTTGAAGTCGGTTTTTGCTAAAGCTCTGATATTTTCCCACCTGAATCACACCCTACCTTTCACCCTGGAGGTTGACGCTTCAGAGTCTGGAGTGGGCGCCTTGTTGTTCCAGCGTGCGGGCCCAGGAAAACCATTGCTACCTTGTGGTTTCTTCTCTAAGACTGAGAATTTATACGATGTAGGCGACCGGGAGTTACTCGCCATCATCCTGGCCCTGAAAGAATGGCGATATCTGTTGGAGGGTACTACAGTCCCTATCCTGATGCTGACAGATCACAAGAACCTAACAAATCTGTCAAAGGCTAAGAGGTTGTCTCCACGTCAGGCCAGATGGGCCTTATTCCTCTTGAGGTTTAATTTTGTGGTCTCCCACCTCCCTGGTACAAAAAACATTAGAGCAGATACTCTTTCTCGGCAATTTGCGGCTGAGTCCCAGGAGGAGTCTCTTCCGGTACCTATCAGTCCTCCTAACAGCATCTTGGCTACGATACGTACCAGTATTACATCTCTTTTGGGTGAGGAGATTTTGGCTGCTCAAGCTTCTGCCCCGGCGGATAAGCCAAATGGGAAATGGCACAAAATATTTACCATTTGGCTTATCCATCAGGGCGGAAGCTTGAACAGCCAAAATCTCCTCACCTGACGGAGATGTAATACTGGTACGTATCGTATGTTTATCTATTTATGTGAAGATATACAACCTAATTGGGTCTCCTGTTAACCCTTTCTTGCATTTTCTTCAACAGCTACATGACCGAGGGAGGAAGGGGCCGCAAGCTGCCACTGTACAAGCTACATAACTGATGCATTCCAGTACGCTTGACTATTGTTGATCCAGTGGCTGCAAGTGTAGCTGAAAGTTACTTATGTTGAGCTGGAATGCAGGGAAGTAGAGATTAACCCTTTGAGTGCCACAGAGGTATGCAACGCAATGCTTTCCAATGCATTGCCTATCTCTTTGCCACTCAAAGGTTTAATATGCCACAGCTCTGCTTCACAACATTCCATCTAAGCACAAGTAACTTTCAGCTACACTTGCAGACACTTGATCAACTCAGACTCAGAACAGGGTAACATTGCCAGCAATAAACACAATACAAAATCCTTTTAAAAATATTAATTGCTTTTGTCCTCAAACAAAAAAAAAACAACCTAAATTGTATCCTGCTTTAAACATAATACCACTTTCAAGGCCTTTTTGATTCACACACGCCTCTCAAGGACTTTGGAGCATCGTTATTTTTGTCCTCAAAAAACAACAACAACAAAAAACACTTCAACAAATACACAGTGAGCTGCTTTAGTCCTTACTTTTAAATGCTTCACTGAACACACCGTGCTGCTGTAATCACCTTGACTGCACCCAGTTTATGAATAGAGATGAGCTGCAGAGATTGCACTCAGCTGCACTCACATGTACTGAAATCACCTGTTTAAACAGCCTCATAGGCAGCAATGCTTTCAAGGACTTGTGATTAGCTCACTGAAAATACTGCACTAACATCACAAGTGTGAACCCAGCTTAAATATTTTCTACTTATGCCCTGTTCATGTTCTAATTGATTAATGTACAACTGTTTTGTACTACTTATTCATATTGCAGTTGCACCTGTTTTGTACATTGTCCCATCCGTTTACACAGAAAACCTGGAAGCTCTACAGTGGGACTAAGAGACCAATGGGAGTGGATTGAATTAAATGGCATTTTAATACAGAGTCATTTGGGACTGAATTTAAAGAATGTAAAGAATCCCTTGGGACTGAATTTTATTGTGTTCCTGTGAATTCAGCAACAATATTAGATTGACCTTACTTTATCCTGGTTCATTACATCAGGAAGCTATGTAGAAGTGTGCATAATGACAGGGTGGAGCAGAGCACACAGTGAAGGGGAGAGAGTGCCCGGCACAGCGGTCTGCAGAATTGGACAATGGGTTGAATCAAATTATTTTCTCATATAATCATCACTGTCTACTTGTCTGCTTGATCTGAATCATAAAAAGGAGAGGAGCATGGCAACATTACACTCAATAATTAGGTCAGCAACATCATCCGATAGTACTGAACTGAAATTCTCTTCCTCATCACTGCTACTGCTTTCATATTCTTGTAGGCTTTGTAAAGTCTGAATAAGTTTTTTAATTCTCCACTTAGCTCTATAAAATATTCACCACTAGTTTGTGGTGGGGTGTCACTGTCACTGCTGCAGCAGTTGATTTCACTACTGCTAAATGGTCCTCTGTTTTGGCAACAAATGACTTTGTACTACCACTGGGGAACTTTCGATATCATGTTTACAAACAACCCCCTCAGGAAGAAGAGAAGGAGAATCATCACCTTTTTCATACACAAGCTGCAGTAACCTTGGCTGCAATATTTAGCAATATTTTACTACCACCAACATGTCCCCTTACCCCTACCATGTTTGTGTACATAATAATAGTGATGCTGATTTTACTGTTAAGTACAAAACAAGGCTGTTAGCTTCAACAAATCTGTAGTATGCAATTAGCTCCACAGAACATCAGCACAGCATATACAGCACCAAAAATATGCTTGTCTTTTTCTTATCTGACAGTGTGGAGTTATGTCTTCACTGTTGTTGTCTGTCTGAAAATAATGTATGACGCAAGTCTCTGTCGCTCCACTATCTCACTCAGTCTCAGCTTATGTAGGAAGTCCTGCCTTTCTGTCATGTATTTTTTAACTGTCCATTTGACTGTCAGTGACACTGTCTGCAAATCACTCCCACACTCCCTGCAAATGACCAGAGAACTGTCTTGCAGCAATGCTCTTTAGAGCTGGCAACTTCAGCCCCCCCAGGCTATATCTACACTAGTTAGTGTCAACATTTCAGAAGCTTACTCTTTCTCTTTCAAACACAGCAGTGTTAATTTTCTACAATAAAGTACAGGATAGCGAGGTTAGCTTCAGAATCAACATCAGTGGCTTTCAGATTGCAATAAAGTATACAGCACAGCAAAGGGTACATCATTATATTCCTCCACGCTACATTATGTGCATATATCACTTATTATTTGTGTATGTAGACATTAACCAGTGTAACACAGTATGTCACATTGTAGCCATGTCTCTGTCTTATCTTGAATGTATGGTGTATTATGTCTGTCTGTGTGGTATACGTTAGACTCACCTGAGTTGCAGCTTGGGTAGGATCATCTCACTGTGATGTATCTTTTTTAAATTTCCTTTCTTCCTTCACACCCACTCTCCCACAGCTCAACAGTCCAGTGAATGACTGGCTACCACCAATACTCCAGCATTTTTCTTCCTTATTTCCAAGCCGTCTTAGTGGCTGGCTTTTTTTTTTTTTTTTGCTTTGAACTGCATTGCATAGTCCTTTGACACTCAAAGGGTTATGTCACAGTCAACCTGATTTTTGCCTTAACATATTATACACTTTCAGAGTAAGTAATGTCAAGTTGTCTATACTTTTCTTTTCCTTTTTCTTTACACTTTTATTTCCCTGACAGAGAATTCCTTGAATTTTAGTTTTGAGAGTGTTTTCTCTCTGGGATTGTGAAAGCAGGACATGATGGGAGTTGTAGTCGGCACAGGCAACACTGCTGGCCGGTCGCTGTGCAGTCGCTATGCAGCCGCGTCACGGGCAGTCTCTACTGTGCATGACTGCATCATTACAAACTTTTACTGAATTATTATATAGGATGAGTGGGCAAGCAGTGGCTCTGGCTCGCTAGCTTTTGTGGACTATAATTATTATCACTTTTCTTTAAGCAACCAGTGAGAACCGTAGTTCAATTCCAACTGGAGAGCCATAGCTTGCCCAACACTTTGTAAACACTATGTAACAAATAAAATCCCTCAAATTTGTATGTTACTATAGGGGGGATATAATCTGTACAAGTGGGGAAAAAGTCATCCCTGATTTTATTGTTAAATTTCCGTATATAACGTACCGTAAGTGACATATTTCCCCCACAGTTAACCCTTTAAGGGAAAAGAGGAGTGCACAATACACTGTAAAGCAAGCTGCACACAACTCTGATCCTCAAGGGTTAATACAACCATCCCACATTGTTATGTTTGTCAGACAGGGGGTATCTGATTTAAGCTTTCATATAAGTTTATGTTTTTCTAAAGGGGCTTGATAAAACAATACAAGTGTGACAAAAAGCACCCATTTTCAACTGCTTTTAAAGGAATAGTACATTTACATCTTCAGACTTCACATAATCTGAAAGCACATAATAAGTACTGTCAGATTGCCTATACTTTTTATTGTCCAACTATGTTTCTACTCTTTTATGTCTTTGACAGTAATTTCACTGAATTTCTGTCTCCATGTCGATAGACCATGAAAGCAGCATGTGGGGGGGATGCACTGGGGGGGATGCACTAAGGTGTGATACAGAGGTGATAAAGGGGAGATAACTTCTCCAATGTCTATATTAGTATAAGGAGCCTATGCACTAAAATCTGAAGAATAATATAGGAGATGGAGAACTGATATGAAAAGTTATCTCCACTTTATCACATCTTAGCACATCTCCCCCAATGTTATACTCTCCCTACAGCACTGACTGCTCTGTGTGTTATCTTGTTTACATTATTTCTTTCATGTTCTCTGAAAGAAAGCTATCTCCAAAGAGATCCAGGGAGCTCTTTGTCAGGGGCATACATTTTTTTTTTTTTAAAGTATAATATAATGACAGTATTAATTATGCACTTGCAGTATATGTAACATCACAATAAAGGGTTACTATTTCTTTAATTTATGAACCAGCAAATCACAAGACTGTATTTTACTAACATACTAACAATATTTTTTTCAGTGTAAGATATAATGGGTAGGTTGCCACTGTATCCCTCTAAAACCGAACACATATGAAGAATGCTCTCTGAAGGGCTGCATGGAGGCTATTACAATCCTGTAGTAATCACTGCAGCCCTGCACACTGCATTTTTCGTAAATGTTTGAATTTAACCCTTTGATTGCCATAAAGGTCTCCAACGCATTGCAGCACAATGTGTTGGATACCTCTCTGGCACTTAAAGGGTTAAGAGGATGTCAATATAATGGTTCATATGTATAAAGACAATGTAAAAGTAATTCTGGGGCAAACCATCTGAACTAATGGGAAGAAATGCAATGGAGTTCTCACTAAAATTCAAGGAGTTAAAAACCCTCTTTTAATTTAAAGTTATTTTGTATTTCCCATGTAGTACTGTTTTGTCATAGAATGTCTCCACTTCTAGCTTTGTGCAAATCTCCCAAAGTGTGAACTGTCCTGTTTGTGATCAATATACAGTATTATTAGAGGTAAGTGGGAAATAAAGGGCCAGTACAGCATTACAACATGCCCTTCATTATGAATACATGCTTGTTAGAACTCTTTATTCCTCCTACATAATCTCCTCTTAAAAAGAAGTCATCACTGTGTTTAAAATTTTCATCCAATTAAATATTCCATATTCTTCTAATAATCTTGATGTATTGTACACAAAAGGGCGATTTAATTAAAGTTCTGACCTCTGTTTTAAAAAGTGAGTTATGATTCTGATTGGCTCAGGAGAACTAGATTAATTATGGGTTAAACCAACTGCACCATAGGAGGGGTAAATGACCATTCTCAAAAGTCCATTGACTTAAATGGGGTTTTTAACCCCTTGATTGCTAGAGAGGTCCCTCTCTAGCATTCAAGGGGTTAATAACGCAATTTAAATCAGTGGTAATGTTTTTTACCTCTGTATTTGTCCCCCCAGTACTTCTTAGTAAAAGTAGTATAAACGCCTGGTTTGATTCAGTTTTAAAGGAGCAATAAAGAGTTACAGGAACTACGTATTCATATAAAAGGGTTTGTCGTAACAGTAATTTCTCTTTTTAAAATATTTGAATTGTTTAATTCTTAGAACCTTATTTATAATGGCAAAGTGGAACAATTCTGGGGGAATCCACATGCACCATGGGGACAGATCTAAATAAAAAAAAAATCCATTTGTTTAACACCTTGAATATTAGAAAGGTCATTGGAGTCCTCTTTAGAATTCAAAATCCCCCCCCCAAAAAAAAAAATCTGTGGAAATTTTTATTTATCCTCTCCAAAGCAGTTGTTTATCCCAGAATTGAGACACTTCTATATAATATAATATAAAATCCTTCTTCAAGATGACCCACCCTATTAAGTCCCACAGCCATGGACAGATGTATCTATGCCTCTGCGCATGTTACTAGTAAGACTAGTAAGACATCTCATCTCTGTGGGTTGGCCCTGACTGAGCTTTTCCCAGACAGTGAATCGCACACTTCTTCTGAACACCGTAAATGGCTAATGTGTACACTACACTTATATCTCACTAATGAGAGCAGCTAAGATGGGCAAAAAAGCAGCCCATCATGGCTTAAAATGCCACCAACCACAGGCAGACAGTTTCTATAATCTATGGCTCTGCACAGCTTTAACCCTCTTCTGGTCCATGATTACGGTGCTTGTCCAGGTTTTTCAGATCTCGAATCACCTCCCTCCCTGAACCCTTCTTGCTGGGTATTTTCCCACCAGATTTTCCTCTAACCTCCTACCAGTAATGTCACTTCCATATTTTATTAATGGTGGTGCTCAAAATGATTTCCTGCCTCTGGCTCAAGGTACAGTGCTGTCCAGGACGCAATGGCTCCATAAAGCACTTAAAGGGATAGTAATGTTTCATAATAAAAGCAGCTCTAATTAATCATCATAGTATTTGGACTTTGGAGAGTGTTATTTCAGTTCTGTCAGAGTTGTAGTTCAGGAGTAATTCAAGGACAAAGTGTCCCCCTCACGCCCCTTTTACTGATGTAACACTGCTTAGCCAGATCAGAAGGGAGGTGCCCAGGTAGATTGCACAGAGGGACAATCTCCAATTTAGATAAGGAAAAAACCTGAAATGCTTGTCAAGGGGGGCAGGGATTTCATTGTTTTCATATAAAGAAGATTGTCCCCTGCTGCTATCTGTCTGGTCTATGGACTGCATTCCACATCTGAGAAGAGATGGCTTACACTAGGTAAAAGGGACGGGAGGGGAAACTTTGCTTGTGAATATCTCTTAAACCATAAAGGTTTGAGAGATAAGACATATCATTCTTCATGTTTTTTTAATGCCTACAAAATAAAATAAAGTTAAAACGAAGTATTACTATCCCTTTAATGTAGTGCTTCTTTTCAGGCTGGATGCTCAACCACTCTCTTAGAATGGAGACCCCTCCATGATTGTTACCTTGCCTTCATGGTCTTTACAGAACTCATACGTATTTCTACACTTCTCTGGATCTGAAATTGATGCCTTGCCCCTCATTTCCCTTCCCTTATAACCCCCGTTTTTGCCCACCTCTTCCTTCCCCTCCCTCGTCCCTCCAGTTCAGTTTGCTGTTTTTCTTTATTTTCCTTCCTTATACTGACATGTATGACATCTACATGGATGATTCTAGTGCTCTTTTTTAGGATAAGGTTCTTTTTTCCTTTGCACTTCTTTTTACTGATTGTTAATTCCTTATCTACCTGATGCTGTTCCATTTTGTCTTGTATTTTATACATTTCAAAAACTTAATAAAAACCTTATTTGAAAAAAAAAATCCTTCTTCAATCACTTTTTGGATAAGACAGACCACTTTACAAAACAGAGTATTTCTTTTATTTTCTTTATCTGCACAGTTGTGCAAACTTTGAAACAAGACGCACAGGAGTACAATAAACAGTAGATGATGCAGACCATTTTACGAGTGTAAAGATCATTCATGGATTATGCCCATCATCTCCAATGTCCTCTACCCATCCCTCCTCTTGGATCATTTCACTGTGGCTTCCACTGATGGTTTTGGGGGGTTCTCTTCATTTATAAACATTTTAACAGGAAGAAATTACACACAGCACCTCTAGGACAGTTACATAATTTTCCAATCCTGGATGCCTTTCTGACTGCACACTGCTCCCCAACATCACACTGGAAGACAATGGGTAAAACAGACCAGAATAAGTTACACAGAACATGAATCAAAACAAAGTTCAGGAAAAATACATGCTGTCTTATCCAGGATGAGTATGATGGGAGTTTGTAATTCAACAGAAGCTGAAGAATTACTAGCTATCCACCCTTAATCTAGACAAGAAATTGCTTATATCCAGCTTGCAGATATATCATCAGACACCCAGTTAATAAAATATTGTATCTGAACAGGTGTATTTACCAAATTGTGTAAACGTATTTGATATTTTATACAGAACACAGAATGTTAACTTCAATAAACCTTAATATTTGTGATCAGTTCATATAGTTTTTAAATTCTATGACAATACATAATCGCATGCATTATGTACAGTGAGAAACATTCTAGTGAAGTTCTAAAACCAGTGACCCCAGCTCCAGTCCTCTGGGAACCCTGAACATGTTATTTTTGTTCAAGATATCCCTAATTAAGCATAGGTGGATATATCACAATCGCTGATTTAATGATTACTCACCTGTAATTAAGCAGGGCTAACCGGAAAACCTACACTGTTGGTGTGTCCCAAGGACAACTGAGAATCATTGTCCCAAACAATTATAATAGCAATTGGAGTCACTGTGAGGGAAATGGTTAAACTAAAGAAACAAATGAGCTAATTCCAAATCCTTGTAGGAAAATTGCACCTCTTTTATAGAATGTAAGGTGAAACACTTCTTAACTGCAATTGAATACATTGCTGATTGCTCTCTGTACATATTATCATGTCTTCTTATAACAAAGTGAACAGAATGTTTAACTACTACAAGATATGAGCATCACTGTTTGTAACGCACAGTCTCTTTTTAAAGTAGGTATTGCCTGGCTTTCTTTTTGGCTTTTAACCCTTTGAGTGCCAGAGGGGTAGCCAACGCATTGCTCTGCAATGCGTTGCGTACCCCTCTGGCACTCAAAGGGTTAAGAGGCAATCCATATTTGCACAAAGTATGCCTTCATAATATAGTGTTTATTGTAACAATTATATTGCAAGTATGACGATTATGCAGACACTGGTATCAAGTGCCATCTTTTTATTTTAAGCTGAGGTTGTGCAGAGTTTTTAATAGGCAATTAATAAAGTAATTTCACCCAAGTATGCATCCATAGAAAATAATGCATTTTAACGCTTTGAATAAAAATGCGCTGCGTACCTCTCTGGCACTCAAAGGGTTAACCTTTACTTAAAAATAAGGAGGGATCTGGACTTAAAATAAAATATATTCCTTTTGTAATGACCATTTAATTATCTTTACTCAACCTCTACTTAAAATTAGGAAGAGACTGGCACCATGGGGAATAATTTAAAATTCAAGTTGATTTAAATGGAATTTTAACTCCTTGGATGCTAAAGAGGTCTCTAACATATAGCTTTTCAATGTATTGGAGATCTATGTAGCATTCAAGAGGTGGAAATCCCCATTTAAATGAATGAAAATTTGTATGAAACCCCTGATAAAACATTTTTCTAGAGTTCCTTTGTGCATCAGCCTCACAGTGGTGGCATACACAAAACCCATCTTCTTTTGCTCATCTCACCCCAAAGTCTTTCCTACCTCTGAGGAAGCTGAACTTACCACTGGAACCTGCCCAAATTTCTTTTCCCAAGAAGGGACACGTTTACTTTGCAATTTCTCCAAGACTTCCTGCAGTGCTCCAAGCTATAAAACACACGGTGGAGATTTTAATACGTCAAGTTTGTGTGATTTCTGCATCTCATATTAAAAAGTGTGATTTTGCATGAAAAAATGGATTAATAGAAAATCAATGTCAAGGAAACTACAAAACTTATGTAGGAGATAACCTTCTGAATTGAACTCTTTCAGTAATGAAAAAATATATGGAGTCCAATTCTTATTAAAAAAAAAAAACAACAGGGATGGGCAAATATAATTATCCAACTGTTGTTGGACTACAGCTACAATCCTCCTCAGCCATCCTATGGCAACTGAGGATGACTGGAATCATAGTCTATCACAGCCACAGGTTGCCTACCCTAGCATTTAACAAATCAGATATATCCTGCAATAGATATTTAGTGAGAAATCTCAATCAAATTACATAAAGGGTCACTCACCAACTCCTTTTCACTTGACGGGAGAGAGTCCTTGGGGTAGAAGTCTCTTAATGCTCTTGTTTCAATCTCTGAGCTGTCTTCCTGCCCACAAACAGCAGCAATAAGAAGCAAGCAGCTGCCTAGTGTAAGCACAAGCAGCCTGGAGCTCTCCATAGTGCTGAAATCCCAGGAGTAGACTAGCAGCTGTAGCTTGTATGATGAGCTCCCAGTGAGTAAGGGGAAGAGCTTTATTGCCTTTGTGAGTCCCACAAAACTCTCTCTATTTATCTCTTTCATCATGGTCTATTTTGATATTTTAACATCATTAACTCCTCCCCTCATGACGCCAATAACCAGAGTGGGGGGAAATCATTGAGTTTCTTATGAAAGCTACAGAGTGAACCTTTTGTTAAAAAAATCATATGCCCTGGGCAATGGTGACATGGGACAGAGGGCATTAAAGATGCATGTTTCTCCAGATGTCAAACCAGCTTAATATAAACATGCAAAGATCACCAAGACAGACTTTTCACTTCTGAACTCTTGTTTCTTGAAAACATATACATATAATTGCATAGTACACAAACATATTGGTGGGAATGTACCAGTATATCGGTGCAGCTAATTTGGTAATAACCTGAAACTCATGCAGCTGTGCTTTGGGGTATGCCCTAGAGTGCATGATCTCTGGCGCATTCCATTGCACATATTCCACCATCCTTAAAGCTGTATTACCTGTAAGACACCAACACTTCCCCTATAGCATGCATGGGAATATAGAGTAAGATTATATCACTTTTGTAAACAGTGTTAACCCTTTAAGGACCAGAGTGTTGTACAGTGCATTGCTTACCAATTCATTGCGCACTTTAGGGGTTAAACAATGAGCAGAAGAATTGAATGCTCAGAAACACTATGCCCTTCCACACTGCCCTCCTCTTGGTGCACTGGCATACAGAGGACTATGTTCTCTGTAAGAGCCTTAGTAAGTGGGCATTAGGTAGGCCATTTATGGGAAACCTAAGGCACTTCAACTGTTCAGTACTTCAGTTCCCACCATACCCAGATAGCCAACCCATGATGGGAATTGTAATCCTGAACTGATGGAGGGCCTCAGGTTGCCCATTCCTCTGGCAGGCATGTACATACCTGGGAACTTTTTATTGTTGTCTCCCCGGAGGGGAGTCCTCTGCAGCCATGGGTGTGTGAGGAATGACGCGTATCGCGTCAAAAAGGGACGGGTCTTAACGCGAGTGCCGGGGGAGGGCTTAAAAGAAGGCTAGGGGGAAGGAGCTACACTGGGGGAAAAAGTGGAAGTGGGTAGAGTTTCACATCCGGAGGACTCAGCCTCTGCCCCGGAGACCTGGTAAAGCAGTGCCAAAACCGGAGTCTCCGGGGAAAGTATGGGCATGTACTAAAAAATCAGATCCAACACTTAGGAGTGGGATTGAATTGATCTGGAGCAAACCCAGCTGAAATTTGAGGAATCTTTTTCTGTTCCCTATGGTGTTTGGTTTGCACCAGAATTGCTCCATGTATCCACAGTAAAATACATTAGCCCCCCTGTGTTCTATATTTTCTTTACTGTAGTATCTCGGGTATAATATGCACAATTGTACCCCTTTTCATCTTATGTTTAGTGTAGTGTATGTATTTTACACTGCTAAAAAAGAAAAAAAAAAAAAAGACAAACCAAACAAAAAAGGGAATTAAAATCCCTCCCACCCTCAATCTCTCTCCCCCTTCCATCCCTCCCCCCAACTCAATAGCATTATATGGAAGCCCCTGTCGTATGGAAGGTGGTATCCTGTCAGAATTTGTATCAGCCCTGCCTGCAAGGCTGAATAGCCAGCTTTGCTCTGCCTGCTAGGTGGGTCCTGTTGCAGAGCACGAGCAGGAAGAGCTTCTGGGTCCTAAATCCCAACAGTTTAAACATACATCAACATCCACCTATTGCAATCCTTAACCCTCTGAGTGCCAGAGGAGAGCACATACCCTTCTGGCAGTCAAAAGGTTAAACTCAATTAACCCACTATATGCATTGCTATAGATGCATAAATCATCATTTATTAACCACTTAATTCACTGTATACTATAGAGAAGCATACATTATCAGTTATTAAACCCTTGTATAGCAATGTGTTATTTTGGGATTAACTCCTTGAATGCCTCATAGGCACACAGAAATATGTACCCATGTGCTGGGCATAATTCATCATTAGTTAAGGCCTCGTATGCCAGACAGGTGCCCAGCATTGTGCATCTTTCTGGCATACAAGGGGTTAATCACTGAGGAAGTTTTCTAGAAAGCCATAATTAATCAGAGATTGACTCTTTACATTCCACAAAGGTGCACAGAGATCTGAATATTTGGTTAATCTTTGATTAGCCTATTCAGTGTCTTATAAGTAAAAAACACATTGTGCAGCAATGTGTAACTCACTGATTAACTCAATGTATGAGAGGCATAAGTTAACATTTATTAACCCCTTGTATGCCAGAACATTGCAAAACAATGTGTTAATTGGTAATGCTCATTGTCACACAATAAAATACATAGCAATGTGTTCCTCACTGATTAACTCCTTAAATGCTAGAAAGGCAAAATCCATAAGTGATAAACCAGAAATATGCACAGCAATCGGTTTGCCTGTGATTAACCCATTCAGTACCAGAGTTGTTCACAACACATTAATTTGCAATGTGTTACGTACCCATCTGGCATTCAAAAGGTTAACCCCTCAATACCTCATAGGTGAACAACATATTGCACAGCAATGTGTAACTCATCGATTAACCCTTTGTATGCTAGAAATTAATAATTTGTCATTTATTTACCCATTGTATGCCAGAATGGTGCACAGCAATGTGTTATTCTCTGATCAACCCCTTGAATGCCTCATAGGTGCACAATACGTTGCATAGCAATGGCCCTCACACATCCCCAGAATCTGAGACAGAATAGATATCCCTGATTAGATGTCTATCCTCTCCCTCCTGGTCCAACCAATGTACTTATACTCATTATGGATACCATGTCCATACTAAGAAACTGTCCAGAACATACCTGACCCATACACAAACACCTTCACTGGCCCACAGACATCCCCTGACTTGGTATCCCAAGAATGGATGCGTATACTCTCCTTACTGATCCAAACAGTTACTGTGTTGGGTCTACACTCATTATGGACACCATTACCTTGCTAACAAACCCCCTCAAAGCACACCTGTCTTATAAACACACCACCCACCTTCACTGGCCCATAGACATCCCCTGACAAAATCGGTATCCCCTGGTCCAACCAAGTATTATGTGCCTACACACTTATTACGGGCACCATTCCACAGTTATAAAACCCTATCAAAGCACACTTGACCCACAAACACACACAATTCACCTTCACTGGCCCTCAGACATCCCCTAACAGAATTGTTATCCCCTGACTGTCTGTGTATCTGCTTCCTCCTGGTCCAGTCAAGTACTGTGCTAGGTCTGCAATCATTATGTTTACAACATTCCATTGCTAGGAAACCTGCTCAAAACATACCTGATCAATATACACATACCAACCAGATTATCTGGCCCACACACACACATCCCTAGACAGAACTGGTATCTCCTGACTAGATATGTATCCAGTCTCTCTCTTGGTCCAACTAGGGCACTGTCCCAGGCTTTTTTTACCATCTGTTCTGCTTTAAGTAGATTTAATAAAATATTATAATTATTTTCAGAAGAATTTACAATGTTAGGTGTCATTCATATTTAACTTCATTATTTTTGTCTACTGATTTTATTTGAACTTGATCTCTATTTTAGGATATAATCAATTTGTTGATTAAGCAATCTCATTAAAACTAATCTTCTTTACTAGTGCTCTAGAGGCAAACTTGAATGGAAATCACTATATTCATGAAACTGAAGATATGATGAGAAAATACATAAATATACCCAACTTCCATATGAAGGTCACCTACCTAAGGAAGTTAATCCATTAAATTATAATCTGCTTACTGAGAGTAAAGTTGCTTTGTTATACAGCTTCCCCCAAAACGAGACTTAGTTGCCATCCTAAAAGCAATGCAGGGAGAGAACAAGATGCTGGGCTGTGGGTCATTCAGCCGTTGTCTGTCCTTGGGCCTCCCCAGTGGTCTTGGTAAGCAATAAAGGTAGAACTAACCATTTCTGTAAGGTCTACCAGCAACTGAATGAAGCAACTGAATGAACACAGGGTTACAGAAGCATATCTCACTTTGCTGGACCAACTAGCCAGAACCTGATATATGTCTACCCTTCACCTGATCAAGGAGGTACTGTCAAGTAAGCCTGGCCCAAATCTGCCTTTATCAACCCATTTGGCCTGTACAATTATCTTGTCCTGCCATTTGGGATGAGAAATGCCTCAAAAGCTAGTGGAGTAGCTGCTAAAATGGTTGCAGCACTGCGTCTGCTCATATCTGGATGACATTACTTAGTAACATAATAAATTAGGTTGAAAAAGACACAAGTCTATCAAATTCAACCCAGAGACATGAGGATTATATAGCGGTCCTCTGGTATATAGTGCTACCTTGAATGAGCACTTGGCTTACTTGTCTGAGATACTTGACCTCATTGAGGAGCCAGGGCTGATAGTGAGACCTGACAAATTTCAGATGGGGATAGCAGAAGTTCAATAGCTGGGACATCAAGTGGGGAGCTGGAAACTCTGTCCAGAGCCAGCCAAGGTTGATGCAGTCCTCATCTGGCCTCCCCAGGCCAGTCTCAGATGACAGTGGTCCAAGGAATGGGAGTCAAAGGGCACTCTTTAGATCATTCCTGAAATAAACCACACTGAACAAGTCACTGCAGCTCATGAACACTCTGTTTTTTATTGGAAGTGGACAGGATTTATGTAGCCACATTGCCAGGGGAAGGGGGATGTGACATGCAATCAAGATAGGAACAAATTAATTCAATTAACACATAGCATAATGGAAACAAGTTTTACAGACAACCATGGCACAACAGTAATCTCATCACGCAGACAACAATGGTGAATACACAACAATGATAAAGGGATTAGGGAAGTAACACCTAATCAAACTTGGACCACAGAGTGAGACACATACAAATGGAGAACATAAGGTGGTAGCACGCAAAAATATGACAATGTAACCCATGCAAGCCCATATAAACTTGTAGTCCAAATAATTTTATGAAAACAGGGGTCCAGCATCTGTTACATGCATTACAGAAGCACCGTTCTGGCATACATGGGGTTAGTAACTGATTGATTATGCCTCTCTAGCATACAGTGGGTTAATTGGTGAGTTATACATTTCTGAGTTCACCTATAAGGTATTGAAGGTGTTAACCCTTTGAATGCAAGGAAGTACACAATGCATTGGGAATTAATGCATTGTTAACCTCTCTGGCACACAGTGGGTTAATCACTAATTAACGGATTGCTGTGCACCTTTCTGTACATTCTAGAATATAAGCGGTTGATCAGTGAGGCACACATGTCAATGCAATGTGTTGTGCACCTATGAGGCATTTAAGGGGTTTATTACATAACTACACATTGCTGTACAACTTTCTAGCATCCAAGGAGTTAATAACTGATCATGTATGCCTCTCTATAGCATGCAGTGGGTTAAGAGGTTAAAAAATGATGATTTTTATCTCTCTAGCAATGCATAAAGTAAGTTAATCGGAGTTTAAAGATTGCAATAGGGTGAGTTGATGCAAGTTTAAACTGTTGGGTACTTAGAACCCAGAAGCTCTGCCTGCTCATGCACTGCAGCAAGACACATCCAACAGGCGGAGCTAAGTTTGTTAGTCACCCTTAGGGAAGGGTGGGGGGATGCCATCTTCAACACAAAGCCCCTCTTTCTCTCCCTCTACCCAACTCCATAACCAGGAGCCCTCTTCAGTGGCAGACAGGAAATCTGTGCATCAGGCGGCAAGCTTGCGTTTTCCACCCTCTTACTCTGCTGCTGTATCTTCTCCCCATTGGAAATAGGGTCCTGACAGGGCACTACCATAGAATTGAATCTATCTTAGTAGAGTCAGGATAATTTTCCATTTGAGCATTAGTTTAAATTGTCTGTCAATCAACTAACTGATTGTAAGCTCTTCAGTAAGGGGATAAAGGCCCATGTTCATCAAGCTAATGAGGTACCATTCTGGGGCAAAACATCTGCACTATTGGGACAAATATCCCCCAAATTCCATTTGATTTAAACTGGGGTTTTAACCCCTTGAATGCAATACTTTAGAAACCTCTCTAGCTTTCATGGGGTTAAATTCCTATTTAAAAGCAATGAGACTTTTCATTTGTCCTATATGGTGCCGTTGGTTTGGTCCAGAATTGTACCACTTTAGCTTGATGAATAAAGCCTAACATCAGATTTCATATTTTAGTATTGAATCAATTTGCCACAGTTTGTATTACTAACCAATTTCCTTCCTTACTTCTATTACACATATCACCCTACTATAATTTAGAGCAGGGGCGTCCATCTTGCTTGACCCCAAGGTGCAGCCCACTTGATATTTTTAACAAAAACATTTTTAATCTAAAAAGCTAGCAAACATGAAGTAGTATGTCAGTAGTCTGCAGTACATTATGAGAATAGATGTCCGTTATATATGTCTGTAATGCTATTGACTTGATCTATGACTACACTAAGCCTGTAACCGCACCTTTGTAGGAATAAAACCGACTAAACTTTTTTTACTGCTTTTGTATCATTGCTAAGAAATTACATACTTTTGATTAACTGACAGACTATAAATCTCCATTTTTACCAATAAACAAATCAATGCAGCTGTTTTTTCTTCGTCAAAGTACATTTAGTGATATTTCCATATATATTTTTTAACCCTTTGAGTGCCAGAAGGGTACGGAATGCATTGCATTGCATGACACTCAAAGGGTTAAAGCTTCTTCACATAGATAGAACTGGAGACAAATAATGCTGCATGTCATGGAGAAACAATCTTACCTGTGCACTTCTAATGTCCTCTAAATTGCCTAATCACTACGTACCCTTGAATACAGGTACACCCATCACCATACATTGTTTTATTCAAATGTGATAACAGTTCAAATTGTCAGGAAGTGAATTACAGTGTGCTAACTTCCTGAAAGTTCAGACTGACAGCATGAATCAGCATTTCCTACACATTCTACAGAGAGCTGTTTGTCAGTGATTCACCTCTCCCAGAAAATGCAACAGAGTATCTAACTGGAATCTGACTACTAGTGGGCATCATTAATGTAAAAATCCAAGAGTTTAAATTATAAAAACTCTGAAAATATGCATCTCTCTGCAGTGGGAGTACTCTTGTTTTACTCAACGGGAAAAGCCCTAAAATATATATTTTTTCATAACAATTTTACTGCATCTTTAAGCTTCTCTCCAAGAATAAAGGGAACTCCTGAGTGATCAGTCTACCAATGTACTTTGGTAGAGCCGTGGTATTCAGATGTTGATTTTAAGGTTCCGAATTTGAAATGTAGACCTTTCTTTGTTTAATTGTCCCATACAGTATGCCCGTTTTTCCAGTAGAGACAGTTCTCCAGGAGTTGCTGATGGAGACTTCTTACCTAATGTGGACAGACAGCCAGTTTAATGAGGGACCCTTGTTAAATTTTCATTCTGCAGGACTGCACCTATCATTAAAATACTTGTCTGTTCAAATGTATGTTATCTGTATCTGTTGTCACTGAAATATGAAATTATTCTGAAATATCAGAACATCAGAAATGTAAAAGATCTGAAAGGTTTCATTATGAAATAATACACTATATAGTACAGCTTATCCTGCTTGTTGAGGATGATGGGAGTTGTCATTTGGCAGTAGCTAGAGAGCCTCACATTGCTGTCTCGTAGTCTAAGCAAATGTCAGCCCCCAGAACACTGTCACAATTAAAAAAATATGTGTTTTGCAATGTCCTAAGAGATCATAAAATGTATCTAAATATCTTTAACTAGCAATGTGGGATGGCGTTGCCCGTCATGTTATGACCGTTGGGCGCACGTGTGTGAAATGTAGACACACTGATAAACACAGACATATGCAACACACAGGCAGACACATACACACAGTGAGCAGCAGAAACATGCAAAAGACATGCACACACACAGACATATCAGAGATACACACATGGACACACATATGTAACAGAGATGTACACACACACACACACACAACATATATGCGCAGAAACACATGCGTGCCTGAGTTGTGTTAAGGTATAGAGAGGCATGTCAGAGTTAAATAGCAGTGGGAAGTGTATTCATACGTGGGAACTTTGACTTGTGGAGTCCCTGGAAGGGACTTATGTGGTGCTGATGTGGAGAGACAAATTGGGCAAGCTGGGTTAAAAGTGGGTGGGGCTCAATCGCGAGTAGGGGGCGGGCCTTAACATAAATGTGAAAAAGTTTTAGTAATAGGCTGGGAAAGGAGGAGAAGTGGGAGGGAAATGCAAGTTTACAGTGTGAGGGGTTTGAACACACTCCCTGAGTGGTAAAACTTGATATACAACCCTGTGGCAGTCAGTGGGTTAAGTGTGTACCTGATGGCTGTCTGTCCTGTGTCTTGCATGGAAAATGATGACAGTGAAGAAATAATTCAGCAATGAGGGCCTACATTAACACTTTGAGTGCCATTTTGTTCCCCTGGTGCTGCAGCACCCTTCAGTGGCTGTACTACAGGTCCTGCTGAGGCCACTGTGTGTGTCAGCCATAGTTCTTTCTGGCTTTGTGTGTGTGTTTGGTGCTGTGTGAATGGGGCATGTGTGTAATACCTGGGAACTTTTACATGTGGAGTCCCTGGAGGGGACTTCTGTGGTGCTGATGTGGAGAGAGCAATGGGACAATTTGGGTTAAAAGTGGGTGGGGCTTAATCATGTGTGAGGGGCGGGCCTTAACATAAATGTGAAAAAGTGTTAGTAATAGGCTGGGAAAGGAGGAGAAGTGGGAGGGAAATGCAAGTTTACAGTGTGAGGGGTTTGAACACACTCCCTGAGGGGTAAAACTTGATACACAACCCTGTGGCAGTCAGTGGGTTAAGTGTGTACCTGATGGCTGTCTGTCCTGTGTCTTGCATGGCAAATGATGACAGTCAAGAAATAATTCAGCAATGAGGGCCTACCTTAACCCTTTGAGTGCCATTGTGTTCCCCTGGTGCTGCAGCACCCTTCAATGGCTGTACTACAGGTCCTGCTGAGGCCACTGGGAGTCAGGGTGAGTGACTGTGTGTGTGCCAGCCATATTTCTTTCTGGTTTTGTGCGTTTGATTTGTGCTGTGTGTGTGTGAGTGGGGCATGTGTGTGTGTGTTTGGTGCTGTGTGAGTGGGGCATGTGTGTTTGTCTGTGGTGTAGGAGCAAGTGGCATCCATTCTGTTTTTTTCTGACTTTGATAGTAACTCCTTTCTGCCTCCCCTGGGTGTGTTTTGGCTGGCACAAATTCTTATTTTATATATATAGATTATAATTAATTTAAAATAAGCTCATGTGCTTACTTTTATTTTGTTTTTGATCAGTATCATTTTGTCATTTTTTGCTGATGCAAATTGCTTCCATGTTACGTTAATAGAGATCTTCTGAAATCTAAGGGGAAATTTGTAGATAAAACCCTTTTACACTTTAAGCACCAGAGGTGTGTGTAACACATTGTTATGCACACCACTCCAGCACCTAAAGCGTTAAGTTATCTAATGCCATGGAATCCAAGCCTTGGACTGCAGCTTTCAGAATGTGAACTTTTATCACCTATCCATATTCGAACCCCAGTGGAAGCAACCAGGGAGTGGTAGGTGGGAGGGAGAACAGTATATTAAGTTAGAATCTGACTGTTTCTAAGTTGCATAAACTTAAATATAAAGCTAGATATCTCAAACTATTGTTTTGAAAAAAAAGTGTATAATAAATATAGATGATGTTGAAAGCACTTTAAAAATAATATCTTTGCTACATATGCAGGAAACTAATTAAAACACATTTTACAGCATTACCTGTGAAGTCCTACACAATGGAAATATAAAAATGCTGTAAATGAAAATTGCGATCTGCTCACCATAGCTATCTGTATAATAACAGAAGTGGAGCAATTCAAAGGTAAAACAAGGGCACTGTAAGTAAAATATAAAAATCCCAAATTTCCCATTGATTTAAATGGAGCTTTTAACTCTTGATTGTTATAGAGGGTTCAAATGCATTGCTTTGCAGTTCTACTATTCAATGGGTTAAAATCTAAAATAAATCAATTAAAAATGTATTTGTTTCCTATGGTAAGCTGACCTGACCTGACCTTTAACTGAAGACACTCATATCCCCAGCTACATGCAGGTCTGGTAAGCCTACCCTATGGCACAGTTTGTTTGCACCATTGTCAGTCCACTTTGTTATTATTAAAATAAATAATGGCTTCACTTTTCATGTCTGTCTGTTAGTGGTACAAAATACCAGTCTTCAAAGCTCACTAACACATACCTCCCAAGTGTCCCTCTTTGGAAGGGACAGGCCCTCTTAGAGATCCAAATCAAGGTGTCCCTCTCTCCCATCCTGGTGTGCCTCTTTTTATTAGATCAAGCCAGCAATAAAACTCACGTTAGTATAAACTTTACTATCTGTTTATAAATTAGTCTGAGTATATAAAATACTACACAAAGAGGTTGTTAGTAGGTCATGAAATAATGTAAACATGATCAGTAATGTCCGTCCACCCAGTAATACCACCTAAAACAAAAGAATCCCTCTTTGGCTATTTGAAATATTGGGAGGTGTGATAAAAGGACAAGTTCTATACATACTTCAGCATACGTTAATTTCAGTGGTTGCCAAATACATCCTTTTGTACAGATTAATAGAGCAGGTTTTCAGGATCTCTTTGCAATTTGCTGCGTACCCCTCTGGCACTCAAAGGGTTAATGCAAAGTAGTTGTGTTTCTGGAAATGTGACGGAAGAGCTGGTGAAAATTCTTTCACAGTGAATTTATAATGTTCATAACTGGGCCATATAGCAACAGAATTTTTGACAGAATTTTAATTCCGGGTATAGTCTGTTTGTAAGCATTGGAGGCATTAACATCAGATTACTAACGCAATATTTATAATAATGCCCTTACTCATTTTATATATTATATAGTGATATATCGTTATCACTATGATTTGCCACAATTTAACCACAATTCTTAATAAAATACTACAATTGTTTTTTTTAAAACATTAAAATATGACCTGATAGCAGTGCGTATCAACTGGAGTTGTGAGCCCCTGCACCTCATAAAGATTTATGATTACTCTAACTGTCCACATGAACTAAGCCAGGAGAGCTAAAACCTGTGCTCAGGCCCCCCAATGGTCATACCTGGTAACTTCTTACTTGGGGCTGCCCGGAGGACAGCCCTCTAGTGCCGATGAGCATACCTGGGAACTCTCCGGATTTGCCCCGGAGACTCCGGTTCTGACAGAGCTTTACTCCGGATGTGGGGAGTTTCTATTGAAACTGTGCCACATCTGCTTTTTCTCCTGCTGTTCCTCCATCCCCAGCCTTCTGTGTGACACCTTTAAGCCCTGCTCCCCCACTCGCATCAAACCCCGCCCCTTTTTGACACGATTAGCGTCATTTTTGTCACCCCCTGCTGAACAGAGGACTCCCCTCCGGGTAGCCCTCAACTGGAAGTTCCCAGGAATGCTGATGAGGGTAGAGAAATGACGCGATTTGCAGCATTAAAAAGGGGCGGGGCTTAATCGTGAGGAGTGGTGGGACTACTAAACATAAAAAAACATATAGAATGCACTAGGGAAGGGATAGAAGAGGGCACGGAGTGGGAGGAACAGGGTGGGATTGAGCACAAGTGGGCAGGGTTTCCTCACATCCAGAGAATCTGATCCTGCCCCGGAGACCTGGTAATTCATTGTCAAACACGGAGTCTCTGGGGCAAAACCGGAGAGTTCCCAGGTATGCCAATGGTACAGGTTTCAGTGCCTCCTCATATGAAAGCAGAGGAATCAATCAGTGGTTCAATCATACTCAAAGATCTGCCTGAGAAAACAACATTCACTTGAGTTTAATTGAGAAGAATCTGAAACCATGCACTGTTGAGCCGCTTGAGGACAGGACCAGGTTTCCCAGTAGGCAGAGCAGGCAATTGTTTTGAGGGGCATTTCAACTGTGCTGTTCAAATCCACATTCTAAATTGTGGGTTTCGCTAGGGAAATCTCAGTGTCCCACCACCTGTTGCATACCCCTTAACAGGCTATTTTTTAACCCCTTGGATGGTAGAGAGATCTCCAACACATTGCAGAGATTATTATTATTTTTTGTCCTCGCTTTCTATAGGCCAAGGGTATTTTCAGTACCAGAAAACAGTGGATAGACTGGTGATGCAGAGTCATGTGAGGATAGGGTGACCACATTTCCTTTTTGCCATTCAGGGACATCATCATGATGGGAGTTGACATCACACAACCCCTCATTGACATCACTGGATGTCAGAGAGTAGCCTGCGGCTCACCAGTTCTAAACACTATATGGATACACAAAACCTGTGATAGACTGTATACTATATACATCGAGGCTGATACACTAAGAACTAGAACAGGGCTATTCAATTTCCAGACAACCAGCTGTTGAGAACTATAACTCCCATCATTCCCAACAGTCATTGGATGGTTGGGGATTATAGGAGTTGTAGTACCCAACAGCTATAGGTCCGACAATTGGCTAACCCTGAACTAGAACCGTTCTGGGACAGATGTCACCAACATATTGCGCTTTCAAGGAGTTAAAAGCCCAGATTAGCTCAATGGAATTCTAATTTGCTCCTTACTGTCCAATTGACTTGCTCCTCTTTATGACTGTGTACATATGTCTATGCAGATAGGCTTTTAGGCATCACTGTGTATAATACACATATATATAGAATAGAGTTGAGCTGCAGACTCCCAGTGCTGTGGGGGTGGCTATGCTTTATTCCGGGACATTCTATTGTCCCGGTGGGGGGTGAGGCGGGACGCGGGACTCAGGCACCAATTAAGGGACTGTCCTGATCATTCTGGGATACATGGTCACCCTATGTGAGGATTGTATTTGTGTGTGTGTGTGTGTGTGGGGGGGGGGGGTAGTCATGATCAGAGTTAAGCGCACTTAGAACTAGAGTTACCTGGGATATAAATCCAGCCCATGACAAGTCTGAGCTAACATTCTATTGCAGGGGTTGATACCTTCTCCCTTTAAAACGTAACATTTATGGAAACAGACATTTTTCATAAGTGTAAGGTTCAAAGGGGTGAGGTGGCAGTCTGGAGTAGTCACCCCTGTCCCTGTGAGCTCACCTGAATCGATCAGTGGCACAGTGACTTTAATTACTCCAAATGTTCTCAAGCAGGGTTATGCTGAAAACATGCACTGTTGATAGCTCATGATGACCAGAGCTGGCTACCCCTAGCCTAGAGTCTAGTCTGGTCTAGCTTAGTACAGTCTAAGGACACCCTATCAATACAAATGGTAAGACTCATCACAGTAAGATCAGTATCTCTGGCATTCTGACAGATCCAGTTGTAGTAATCATAGTCCCCCCCCCCCAGCACATAAGAAATATGCATATTTCAGGGCTCCAATAAAATCAGAGCAGCCCTGCAGGACTTGTTTTTTGTGTCCCCAGTTAGAAGTAAGGTCTGCTCACCCTACTTTCGGGACATCCGGACGTGTGAAGCTGTGAAGAAGTATGTTAATGGACCTGAAACCATCCGCTGTCAGAAAAGGTAGTATTTTGAAACATTTGGATTTCTGTTTATTTTGTTATGTTAAAAGGACAGTTGCACCTTATGCTGACTTTGCATATTGTGTAAGTACATTATGTGTGAAATCAAATTGTCCATTTTATTTATTTATTTTTATTCTATATTAAGCTCATGTAATTTCTGTTTTCAGTGATCTTTCCAGTCAGGGACTGTAAAGGAAGAAATATTTATAAAACGTTGCAGTCAATCTACAGCTTTGAGTGGTCTGTATACTACAGTGTCAGGCTTTTCAGGCAATATTTACATTAAGCTGATCAGACAGACCTCATCTTTAACCCTTTGAATGTCAGAAGGGTATGCAATGCATTGCTTTGCAATGCATTGCGTACTCCTCTGGCACTCAAAAGGTTAACCGGGGATGCATTCTAAATGTTCATATTTCAGGGCTGCACTGAAATCTTGCAGTATGCATTTTAATGTCTTCCTGGTTAAAAGGGAGGTTTGGGCTGCCTAGTTTACATTTGTCACTGGCAATACATTCAGGAGTGCTCCTTGTCAGACACATAAGTATAAAAAAGTGAAGATGTGGAAAAAAATAAAAGTATAGGCAATAGTGATGAGCGAGCACCCCAATGCTCGGGTGTTCGGGTGCTCTGACCGAGCACCCCCTGAGGCTCGAGTGCTCGGCCGAACACCCGAGCCCCATTGAAGTCAATGGGAGGACTCGAGCATTACACCAGGCACCCCCTGCTCTGATGAGGGGAGGGTGCCTGGTCCATAGGAAAAGGGCAGAAAATGATGGAAACACCACAGAAATGGTTCAGGGACAGCATAGGGAGGATGTCTGGATGCATCTTGGACTCCAACATCGCTGCTGGGAACGATCTTTCGCCCGTAGTACGCCATTTTTACAGACTGACCATAAAACACACAAAAAGGAAAATAAAAACGACTTTAGGCGAAAAATTGTTACCAAACAATATTTGCTGTATATTTACTTGTATATCATCTGCAAATTATCCCAAAAATTTCCTTGATTTTCGGAAGTGAGGCCATGATTAAGAGGGAAACGTGCGCAGAGGCAAATTCTCCCAAAAATTTCCTTGATTTTCAGAACTGAGGCCATGATTAAGAGGGAAACGTGCACAGAGGCAAATTCTCCCAAAAATTTCCTTGATTTTATTGAACTGAGGCCATGATTAAGAGGGAAACGTGCGCTGAGCCGACCATCTAAAACATTATGGGTGAGGGTCTGCTGCAGAGCTGACCATCCTAAACATTATATGCGAAGGCCCGCTAGTGAGCTGACGCTATAAAACATTATATGAGAGGGCCCGCTAGAGAGCTGACCCAATAAAACATTATATGAGAAGGCCCGCTGGTGAGCTGACCTATATAAAAATTGGCAAACAGGGCCCGCTGGTGAGCTGGCCCTATATAAAAATTATATCACAGGGCCCGCTGGTGAGCTGGCCCTATATAAAAATTATAGCACAGGGCATATGGAAGAGGAGGAGGAGGATGAGAAGATTAAGAGTCAACCATATACCCGTTTTTTGGGTGGAAGGGGTGAATGGGAATACAGAGTATTCCCATCATTGTAAATAACATATATAAAGTGAGTTTATGTTCCCCCGGGGCTTTCCTCCAGTGGAGTGGAGAAGTCAGGGGAAATCCAGGCCTTGTTCATTTTTATAAGTGTCAACCTATCAGCATTGTCGGTGGAAAGGCGGATACGCTTATCTGTTATGATGCCACCAGCAGCACTAAATACCCGCTCAGACAGAACGCTGGCGGCAGGGCAGGCCAGCACCTCCAAGGCGTAGAGTGCCAGTTCATACCACGTGTCCAGCTTGGACACCCAGTAGTTGTAAGGCACAGAGGGATCATTGAGGACGCTGACACGGTCTGCTACGTACTCCTTCACCATCTTCCAAAACTTTTCCCTCCTTGTGACACTAGGCTGCGCATCAGGGTGAGGGTGCTGGCGGGGTGTCATGAAGGTGTCCCACGCCTTGGAGAGTGTTGCCCTGCCTTTCTCGGAACTGCTGTGTGCTCCCCTTTTCTCCCCTTCTCGGTTGGCCAAGGTAGCACGTACTCTGCCGCCAGCGTTGTCAGATGGAAAATTTTGGAGCAATTTTTCGACAAGAACCTTCTGGTATTGCAACATTTTGCTTGTCCTCTCCACCGGAGGAATGAGAGATGAGAAATTCTCTTTGTAGCGGGGGTCCAGAAGGGTGAACACCCAGTAATCCGTGTTGTCTAAAATGCGTACAACGCGTGGGTCACGGGAAAGGCAGCCTAACATAAAGTCAGCCATGTGTGCCAGAGTACCAACAGTCAAGATTTCGCTGTCCTCACCAGGAGGATGACTCTCAATCTCCTCATCCTCTTCCTCCTCTTCTGCCCACCCACGCTGAAGAGATGGAACTAAAGTTCCATGGCTACCCTCTGTAGCGGAGGCAACCGTGTCTTCCTCCTCCTCCTCCTCCTCCTCCTCCGCCTCCTCCAATTGTCGCTGAGAAGACGAAGTGAGGGTGCTCTGGCTATCACCTTGTGTAAGCTCTTCCTCCCCCATTTCCACCTCTTCCACATGCAAAGCGTCGGTTTTAATTGTGAGCAGCGAGCGTTTCAGTAGACACAGAAGTGGGATGGTTACACTGATAATAGCGTTATCGCCGCTCACCATCTGTGTCGATTCCTCAAAATTGCGTAAAACCTCACAGAGGTCTGACATCCATTCCCACTCCTCACTTCTGATTACAGGAAGTTGAACGGAGAGGCGACGACCGTGTAACAGCTGGTACTCCACTACTGCCCTCTGCTGCTCACAAAGCCGGGCCAACATGTGGAAGGTGGAGTTCCAGCGCGTGCTCACGTCACACAGCAGCCGGTGAGCTGGCAATTGTAAGCGCTGCTGCAGCTTCAACAGGCCGGCTGAAGCTGTTGATGACTTACGGAAATGTGCACACACGCGGCGCACCTTGGTCAAGAGATCATGCACATCGGGGTAGGTTTTTAGAAATCGCTGCACCACTAAATTAAATACATGCGCTAGGCATGGTACGTGTGTGAGCTTGCCGAGCTCCAAAGCCGCCACCAAGTTACGCCCATTATCACACACAACCATGCCTGGTTGCAGGTTGAGTGGCGAGAGCCACTGCTCGGTCTGGTGACTAATCCCCTGCAACAGCTCTGAGGCCGTGTGCTGTTTGTCCCCAAGGCAGATCAGCTTCAGCACGGCCTGTTGACGCTTCCCCACTGCAGTGCTACACTGCTTCCAGCTACTGGCTGATGGGGGAGTGGCGGTGTGTGTAGAGAATTCGGAGGTGGAAACGGAGGAGGAGGAGCCAATAACGTAGGTGCTGGTGGAAACCCTGATGGAGGTAGGGCCCGCAATCCTCGGCGTGGGTAGCACCCGTGCCATCCCAGGGTCCGAGTCGCTCCCAGCCTCCACGACATTCACCCAGTGTGCCGTCAGGGAAATGTAGCGTCCCTGGCCACAAGCACTTGTCCATGTGTCAGTCGTTAAGTGGACCTTCCCAGTAACTGCGTTGGTCAGGGCACGGGTGATGTTACGGGACACATGGTGGTGTAATGCGGGGATGGCACACCGCGAAAAGTAGTGGCGGCTGGGGACCGCGTACCGAGGGACAGCTGCTGCCATCAGGCTGCGGAAGGACTCAGTGTCCACAAGCCTAAATGGCAGCATTTCGATGGCCAGTAATTTGGAAAGGTGTGAGGTTAGTGCTATGGCCTGTGGGTGGGTGGCTGGGTACTTTCTCTTGCGCTCAAATGCCTGGGGTAACGACATTTGGACGCTGTGCTGGGACAGGGAAGTGGATGTGGTCGCTGATGGTGCTTCAGATGCTACAGGTGCAGGGCGGGAGGTATGCGGGCCTGCGCCTTCGACAGGCGATTGGCCGGCACCGAAAACAGGGGAAGAGGAGGCAGTGGTGTGGCCTGCAGACACAGATGGGCGATCCAGGCGTTCCTCCCACTTACTACGGTGCTTGGATGCCATGTGTCGGATCATGCTGGTGGTGGTGAGGTTTCTAGTGTTCATGCCTCGGCTCATTCTGGTGTGGCACAGGTTGCAAACTACAATTCTTTTGTCGTCCGCACTTTCCTTAAAAAAACGCCATACCGCGGAACACCTACCCCTTGGCAAGGTAGATTTACGCAAGGGGGTGCTCCGTGGAACATTTGCGGGCCGGTTTGGTGCGGTCCGCCTTCTTTCTGTAGCCACACCACTGCCTCTTCCAGCCTGTTGCGGTGCTGCAGATGGCTCACCCTCAGGACTGCTGTCATCGCTCGGCTCTACACCTTCCCAGGTGGGGTCAGTCACCTCATCGTCCACCAAGTCCTCCTCCACTTCCTCACTCTGATCATCCTCCTCAAGTCTTGATCCCACCACATACTCAGTCATTGACAACTGTATAACATTCTCCTCAACAAGGTCTTGAGACGGAAATAGTGGTTGATTTAATGGCAACTGTGTCTCATCATCATCATCATCATCATCCACTACTTCCTTTGACCTTAAATGCCGTTCACATCTGTCATCTTCTTGTGATTGGGTAGCCTCTAGAGGTTGTGAATCAGGGCACAAGATGTCATGTTCCTCTGCAAGCGTGCTTGGAGAGAGGGTCAAATGAAGGATTGGTGATGAGACGAGCTCCTCACTATATCCCAGTGTGGGATCACTTCTTTGACCAGACCGTGTATGGTGGGAGGAAGGATGATCAGAGTGAGGATTATGTTGACCAGACTCTTGGCTACTGAGAGTGGACTTGGTGGAAGACAGGGTGGTGCTTAACCGACTGGAAGCAGTATCAGCTGTCATCCAACCGACCACCTGTTCGCAGTGGTCGGACCTCGAGAGTGATGTCCTGCGACGCCCTGTAAAATTACACATGAAGCTAGGTATGGTGGATGTCTTTCTTTCTTGTGCTCTGGCACCAGGCACAGTTTCTCCGCGTCCTGACCCGCGCCCTGAACTTTCAGGATCACGTCCACTTCCCCGTCCCTTTTTACCCGCCTTCTTCATCTTACACAGAATATGTGACTTTAATATTTGAGTTTGAAAACTTAACAGTATTTCTTACTATTCTGCAAATCTGCAGAGTACACAGAATAGGCTGTTAAACGGCGGTGAAACACACTGAATGGAATATGTGAGTTTAATATTTGAGTTTGAAAACTTAACAGTATTTCTTATTATTCTGCAACTGTACAGAGTACACAGAATAGGCTGTTAAACGGCGGTGAAACACACTGAATGGAATATGTGACTTTAATATTTGAGTTTGAAAACTTAACAGTATTTCTTATTATTCTGCAACTGTACAGAGTACACAGAATAGGCTGTTAAACGGCGGTGAAACACACTGAATGGAATATGTGACTTTAATATTTGAGTTTGAAAACTTAACAGTATTTCTTATTATTCTGCAACTGTACAGAGTACACAGAATAGGCTGTTAAACGGCGGTGAAACACACTGAATGGAATATGTGACTTTAATATTTGAGTTTGAAAACTTAACAGTATTTCTTATTATTCTGCAACTGTACAGAGTACACAGAATAGGCTGTTAAACGGCGGTGAAACACACTGAATGGAATATGTGACTTTAATATTTGAGTTTGAAAACTTAACAGTATTTCTTATTATTCTGCAACTGTACAGAGTACACAGAATAGGCTGTTAAACGGCGGTGAAACACACTGAATGGAATATGTGACTTTAATATTTGAGTTTGAAAACTTAACAGTATTTCTTATTATTCTGCAACTGTACAGAGTGCACAGAATAGGCTGCTAAACTGCGGTGAAACACACTGAATGGAATATGTGACTTTAATATTTGAGTTTGAAAACTTAACAGTATTTCTTATGATTCTGCAACTCTGCAGAGTACACAGAATAGGCTGCTAAACTGCGGTGAAACACACTGAATGGAATATGTGAGTTTAATATTTGAGTTTGAAAACTTAACAGTATTTCTTATTATTCTGCAACTGTACAGAGTACACAGAATAGGCTGTTAAACGGCGGTGAAACACACTGAATGGAATATGTGACTTTAATATTTGAGTTTGAAAACTTAACAGTATTTCTTATTATTCTGCAACTGTACAGAGTACACAGAATAGGCTGCTAAACGGCGGTGAAACACACTGAATGGAATATGTGACTTTAATATTTGAGTTTGAAAACTTAACAGTATTTCTTATTATTCTGCAACTGTACAGAGTACACAGAATAGGCTGCTAAACTGCGGTGAAACACACTGAATGGAATATGTGACTTTAATATTTGAGTTTGAAAACTTAACAGTATTTCTTATTATTCTGCAACTCTGCAGAGTACACAGAATAGGCTGCTAAACTGCGGTGAAACACACTGAATGGAATATGTGACTTTAATATTTGAGTTTGAAAACTTAACAGTATTTCTTATGATTCTGCAACTCTGCAGAGTACACAGAATAGGCTGCTAAACTGCGGTGAAACACACTGAATGGAATATGTGAGTTTAATATTTGAGTTTGAAAACTTAACAGTATTTCTTATTATTCTGCAACTGTACAGAGTACACAGAATAGGCTGTTAAACGGCGGTGAAACACACTGAATGGAATATGTGACTTTAATATTTGAGTTTGAAAACTTAACAGTATTTCTTATTATTCTGCAACTGTACAGAGTACACAGAATAGGCTGCTAAACGGCGGTGAAACACACTGAATGGAATATGTGACTTTAATATTTGAGTTTGAAAACTTAACAGTATTTCTTATTATTCTGCAACTGTACAGAGTACACAGAATAGGCTGCTAAACTGCGGTGAAACACACTGAATGGAATATGTGACTTTAATATTTGAGTTTGAAAACTTAACAGTATTTCTTATTATTCTGCAACTCTGCAGAGTACACAGAATAGGCTGCTAAACTGCGGTGAAACACACTGAATGGAATATGTGAGTTTAATATTTGAGTTTGAAAACTTAACAGTATTTCTTATTATTCTGCAACTGTACAGAGTACACAGAATAGGCTGTTAAACGGCGGTGAAACACACTGAATGGAATATGTGACTTTAATATTTGAGTTTGAAAACTTAACAGTATTTCTTATTATTCTGCAACTGTACAGAGTACACAGAATAGGCTGTTAAACGGCGGTGAAACACACTGAATGGAATATGTGACTTTAATATTTGAGTTTGAAAACTTAACAGTATTTCTTATTATTCTGCAACTGTACAGAGTACACAGAATAGGCTGCTAAACTGCGGTGAAACACACTGAATGGAATATGTGACTTTAATATTTGAGTTTGAAAACTTAACAGTATTTCTTATTATTCTGCAACTCTGCAGAGTACACAGAATAGGCTGCTAAACTGCGATGAAACACACTGAATGGAATATGTGAGTTTAATATTTGAGTTTGAAAACTTAACAGTATTTCTTATTATTCTGCAACTGTACAGAGTACACAGAATAGGCTGTTAAACGGCGGTGAAACACACTGAATGGAATATGTGACTTTAATATTTGAGTTTGAAAACTTAACAGTATTTCTTATTATTCTGCAACTGTACAGAGTACACAGAATAGGCTGTTAAACGGCGGTGAAACACACTGAATGGAATATGTGACTTTAATATTTGAGTTTGAAAACTTAACAGTATTTCTTATTATTCTGCAACTGTACAGAGTACACAGAATAGGCTGTTAAACGGCGGTGAAACACACTGAATGGAATATGTGACTTTAATATTTGAGTTTGAAAACTTAACAGTATTTCTTATTATTCTGCAACTGTACAGAGTACACAGAATAGGCTGTTAAACGGCGGTGAAACACACTGAATGGAATATGTGACTTTAATATTTGAGTTTGAAAACTTAACAGTATTTCTTATTATTCTGCAACTGTACAGAGTACACAGAATAGGCTGTTAAACGGCGGTGAAACACACTGAATGGAATATGTGACTTTAATATTTGAGTTTGAAAACTTAACAGTATTTCTTATTATTCTGCAACTGTACAGAGTACACAGAATAGGCTGTTAAACGGCGGTGAAACACACTGAATGGAATATGTGACTTTAATATTTGAGTTTGAAAACTTAACAGTATTTCTTATTATTCTGCAACTGTACAGAGTACACAGAATAGGCTGTTAAACGGCGGTGAAACACACTGAATGGAATATGTGACTTTAATATTTGAGTTTGAAAACTTAACAGTATTTCTTATTATTCTGCAACTGTACAGAGTACACAGAATAGGCTGTTAAACGGCGGTGAAACACACTGAATGGAATATGTGACTTTAATATTTGAGTTTGAAAACTTAACAGTATTAATTATTATTCTGCAACTGTACAGAGTACACAGAATAGGCTGTTAAACGGCGGTGAAACACACTGAATGGAATATGTGACTTTAATATTTGAGTTTGAAAACTTAACAGTATTTCTTATTATTCTGCAACTGTACAGAGTACACAGAATAGGCTGTTAAACGGCGGTGAAACACACTGAATGGAATATGTGACTTTAATATTTGAGTTTGAAAACTTAACAGTATTTCTTATTATTCTGCAACTCTGCAGAGTACACAGAAAAGGCTGCTAAACTGCGGTGAAACACACTGAATGGAATATGTGACTTTAATATTTGAGTTTGAAAACTTAACAGTATTTCTTATTATTCTGCAACTCTGCACAGTACACAGAATAGGCTGCTAAACGGCGGTGAAACACACTGAATGGAATATGTGACTTTGATATTTTAGTTTGAAGACTTAACAGTATTTCTTCCTATTCTGCAACTCTGCACAGTACACAGAATAGGCTGCTAAACTGCGGCGAAGCACACTGAATGGAATATGTGACTTTGATATTTTAGTTTGAAGACTTAACAGTATTTCTTATTATTCTGCAACTCTGCACAGTACACAGAATAGGCTGCTAAACGGCGGTGAAACACACTGAATGGAATATGTGACTTTGATATTTTAGTTTGAAGACTTAACAGTATTTCTTCCTATTCTGCAACTCTGCACAGTACACAGAATAGGCTGCTAAACTGCGGCGAAGCACACTGAATGGAATATGTGACTTTGATATTTTAGTTTGAAGACTTAACAGTATTTCTTCCTATTCTGCAACTCTGCACAGTACACAGAATGTGCTGCTAAACTGCGGCGAAGCACACTGAATGGAATATGTGACTTTGATATTTTAGTTTGAAGACTTAACAGTATTTCTTCCTATTCTGCAACTCTGCACAGTACTCAGAATGTGCTGCTAAACTGCGGCGACGCACACTGAATGGAATACGTGACTTTGATATTTTAGTTTGAAGACTTAACAGAATGTGCTCTAATCTGCAACTTTGCACACTAAACAGAATGTGCTCTAATCTGCAACTTTGCACACTAAACAGAATGTGCTCTAATCTGCAACTTTGCACACTAAACAGAATGTGCTCTAATCTGCAACTGTGCACACTAAACAGAATGTGCTCTAATCTGCAACTTTTCACACTAAACAGAATATTTTTTTTTTTTTTTTTTGTTTTTTTCCCCCCACACACAATATAACCTGCTGCCCCCACACACAGTAGTCCTAAAAAGGACTTTTGGTTCTTTTTTGTCACAATTTTTTTTTTTCCTCCCTACACTGCCTTTCCCTTCCTATCCTCAGCTCTCCCTGGCTCAGACTGAGCCGAACTCGATGGTCAGGTGCTATACAGCACCTGACCACGGGTTCTGGCCAGCCAATCAGTGTAATGCCAGCAGCCAACATGGCTGCTGGCATTACACCGATGTCAGAGCCTCCCTGCACGTTTATTGGCTGCGCAGCAGCCGCAAAACGTGCGGGGAGGAGACCCGAACATGGCGGGCGAGCACATGCGGTACTCGTACGAGTACCGCCATGTGCCGAGCAGAGCGATGCTCGAGCCGATCCGAGCATCGGCCGAGCATGCTCGCTCAACACTAATAGGCAATTTAACTTTACATTGAATGCACGTGAATGCTATGTAAAATCAAAATAAGGTGAAACTGTCCCTTTAAGCAAATAATGATCAAGTATTTGCCATTTCTGTTTATCAAGGAGAGCTTATTTAATTATAATAATATGAATGTTTCATTACTGCTACAGTCTGGATGGTGATAGATAAGGTGACTATACCTTTTATTTAACTCAGGATACTTATGAATTTGTAATTCTGCATGGTGGTATTAGAACCATTGCAACCCTGCCATGTGTGCTTTCATAAGTGTCCTGCATTAAAAATGGATGTCTGGTCACTTTAATACAGCATTTTCCAGCGTTAGTCATCGGGGCACACCAACAGCTCCGTTCTTCAGAATATCCCAAATTTAGCACATGCAGCTCAATCACAGTGGACACAGTGGCTGTGCCACTCAGGGCCAGTTTTAGCCGGGTGCCATGGGTGCACCAGCTTCATTTCTTCACTGGCCCTGCCAGTACCATAATAGAGGGCTAGAATATTTATGTATTCCTTTTTATCCCTTGGGTAATACAGAAGACTAACACATTGGAAAGCAATTAGACTTAGAGGAGGAGTAAAACTTCCACCCAACTTACCTTACTCTTGCCAGGAAATCCTAATAACCCCTATGAATTTTACATTTTAAATAAAATAGCTTCAGTCTGTGCTGAATATCATGTCCTTGGAGGCATACATGAAATTTGATGGCAGTTTTATCAGATGAACCATTTAAAGAGGGCACACAACGTGTTGAAGCCACTGGTCCTTAAACCTTTGTGTGCCAGAATGGTATCCAACGCATTGCAATGCAAGGCATTGGATACCTCACTGGCACTCAAAGAGTTAAAGGGATGAGTAATATGTGCAGCTGATAGAATTTGAGTCCTGTGGTCCCGCTAGTGGCTGTCATGTCTGCCACCATGAACATTAGGGTTTTCTGGCAATAGTAAGGTAAGTGAGGTGTTATTAGGTGTTCCTGCTCAGGGAATGCTGTTTTCCTGTAATGCGCACCTGCTACTCTAGAGATGGGCAGTTTAAGTCCCAAAACAGAAGGATGATAAAGTGGAGATGACTTCTCTAGAGATATCACTTCGCCAAGACCTATTCTATTCTATGGAACCAATGCACTAAGGTCTCTGCAGCTTTAGTGATCTCAGTGCATAGGCTCTATAGAATAACAGAGGAACTGGATAAGTGATATCACTGGATACGTCATCTCCATTTTATCACCTGTTTATCACACCTTAGTGCATAACCCCCAACATGTTAAACTAAAGTTAACATTCTGTGCACCCAGTGGAGCTATATAAATCTATACATAATGTGTACATCTCCCAAGGAGTTAATAGATGGGTGTTTGATTAGTTATTATATAGGAAAGGGATAAAAGGTTAATTAAATGCTTATGAATGCCTAACATTTTACTAATTTCATGCATCAAGGAGGGTTGGGTTCTGAATATTTATTTCACCACTGGGACTATTTTCAAGTTATGTATAATATACTACTTATATTTGTATTAAAGGTAGGCTAAACATGATGTATTATTATATAGGAATAAATTACCTATAGCAGTCCGGCTTATCTATATATTTATATTGTTTTGGCAAAAGAACTGTTTTTTTCCATCTTAAGCTGCCCAGACATCCTCTTTAACTGGGGGCACATATTAAATACTAGTTGAAAAGCCTGACTGCCCGAACACATCGAGGCTGATACGGAGTGGGGTGCTCCCAATTCAGACCGGAGTCCTCTCTGCGCACCTTCCTGGTCCCATAATGGCTTCTGACAAACATCCTTAGCAAATTATTATATAGGATGTATATTTCAGGGTTGCTCTCACATCAATGCAACAGAATTTTTTTATGTTCTTTCTTGGTTGAAGTTGAGGTATTGTCAGCCTGTTCTAGGTGGGGCAGGAGTAATTCGCAGTCTGAATCTCTTACATGTTATGCTGAATGTGGGTGGAGCTTTTCTTGTATGTGTTTCCTCATTAGGTGTTGATGCATATTTTTTTAACCCAATGAGTGCCAGAGAGGTATCCAACTCATTGCAACAAAACTCAATGTGTTGGATGCCTCTCTGGTATTGAAAGGGTTAATGTGAGCAATAAATTCCTCAAGTGGAGATCTGTAAAAAAAAAAGCCTCTGAAGGGGTTAAATCATTTCTATTACCAAAAATGTAACAATAGTTTATCTTTACTGTATATATATATATATATATATATATATATATATATATATATATATATACACACACACATATACACACATATTCATTCCTGTAGGTTGGGAGTTGGGTATTGACGTTAGGAGTGTGAATTTCTTTGGTGGTGGTGTAGAAAGGAGGAGGGCGAAGGACTGGTTCTCACACTTCCGATCCCCTAATTTCCTCATTAACTCTCCCACTCATATCAGCACTGCCAGGCAGTTGGGTTGAATTATTGGGTGAGGGTTTCAAAAGATGTCACTTTAGCTGCCCACATTTTCTTTAACGATCTTGTTTCCATTTAATTTACATAAAAAGAAAGAAAACAAGTAGAGAAACTATGCGCACCATTTAATAATGCATGTATCATTATTTTATTTATACAAATACAACTTCAGTAATTATGAAAATCAAACTCTGCAATTAGCAGACACATCAATGATTTAAACAACATGACCTTAAGTCTCTGACACATACGGGAGATCATATGCACAAAAAAATGGTGTCATTCTGAGGCAAATCAGCTAAATTATAACACAGTAATATGTTGAAAACCTCTCTGACATTCAAATGGTTAAATTAAATGACATACAAAAACACAACGGAGGGTGCAACAATAGCATAATACTGTTTGAATTAGCAGCAAAAAGTGAATAATAAATATGCACTCCCATTTATTGGTGGTTGGCAGAGGAATATTCCAAAAGCTGACTAAACAGGTGTGTGGAGAGATCCCCCCGTTTCCGCTCTGGTCCCCTGCAGGCTGCATCAACACTTATAGTAGGAAGATCCACTCTTAGTAGCTTATAGCTATATAAATATTTTTATCACTAAATTATTAACAATGATTAAAAAACATAGAAACACTATATATGACCTAACATTAGCCAACTGATGCATTTCACATGGTAAGCTGCTTTCTCAAACTGTAAGCTATGTATGTAGATATCTATATGTAGATCATATATAGTATTTAAAAAGGAATAAAAAACATAGAAAAATAATCATTTTAGAGATTAAAAAATATATCTATATAGATATAAGCATATTAAGAGTTGTTCTTCCTATTACAACTATTTGGGGAAGGGTGTGTTTAAAAAAACAAACCAAAAAAATCTCAGTTCCTTTCTGTTGACAGGTGGAATTAGGGTTTTCTGATTATCCCTTTAAAACTGGACAAATATGAAATATGCCTGACAATAGAAACCAATGCAGCCCAGTAATAAACATTGCAGGCAGTTTTCCTATGTGTTGGTTTTAAAGGAACTATCTGTCTGCCCTAGATCACACTGGCTACCTGTTGCAGACCAGAAACGTTAACTGTTGGGGAGCCTTTAATGATAGGGTAGTAACGATTTCCCAGCATCTCTTTCAATACTGGAAAAATTGTATGTAAAGTACAGCTACGTGTGCAAGTTGCATTCCCATTGAAACCTAGGTTTGTCAATTCATCCCATTAAAACTGGGCATATATGAAAATGCCTGTTGCAGGACTTCAGTGGTTTTTTACTGGGCTCCAATGATTTCCATGTATTCATGCAGGAAGCATGTTTCTAGGATGGGGGCATATCTAAAGCAACATGGATTTGTATTTCTCCCCACTGGTACAGTCAATTTACCGATGTACCTCAGAATTTGTCATTGTCAGTGTATATGGCCGTCTGTTGCATCTACCAAGTCACTGAGTCCCCGAAATTTTGAGTGTCATTAGTGGCTATTACATACAGATGCAACAACTTTGGTAAAATGGCAGTAGTTGTAAGGAAAATATGACAGCATTGTGGCCTGTGGGAAGGTAGCTACACAATAGACTTGATCATTGCAGTTCTGAGCATAAAAGAAATACCAGTCTGTAGCTGCTTTATGGCAGGCATGGGCTACTATAAGGCTTTGCTACAATTTCTAGCAACTATGCAATACCACCTGCAGCAGGTTGTGATTAGCAGGTGGCAAAACACTGAAACTCCTGTCCTCATGTGATTAAGGCTATAGTTCAGAAGTGGGCAATTTTCATCTCTACAGTTGTTCTTGGGCTACAATTTCCATCATCCTTAGCTGCCCAACTGAGAATTTAGTTCAACAACAGCCAGAGTACTCTAGATTGCCAAGCTCTACCTTGATCTTTAATTTTAAAGTATATATTAAGGGATTTTCCTGCTGAATAAAATAAACTACTACTGGGAGAATTTTCACTCAAGAACAGCACCACCAGTTTGAGAAGTAACAACTATTAATATGGAGACCATTAGCCTATGAGTCAAGCTCTCCTATAGAGCGCATTTAAAAACAATACCTATATCATGTACACCAGTTGGTGCTATTGCTAACAGTTTGAGATGTAGCAGTACCTTTGCTTTCTTCAGCAGAAAGAGTCCCTCAGTTAATATATTATATTATACTAGTGAAAAAGCTCGTGTACGCGGGCCAAGGTCCGGGTAATGCTAACCCTTTGAGTGCACACAAAGGGTTAAGAGGCCACTACCTCACTGCTCCACTCGATGCAGTCTTGCATCTCCTCACTCACGCAATGCACTCATGCGCAGTAGAGACTGCCTGAACACCAGCAGTCTCTACTGCGAATTACTGCATTGTGACAAACATCCTAGCGAATTATTATATAGGATAATATATATCTCTCCATGTCCCTGGGAGACTTTTGTATGAGGAGCCCCAAAAGAATATTCACAATGAGGGCCATCCATTGACTAATTAAGCCAATGGAGAGAGTCCAGTGATAACTTTTTCCATAGTGAAAGAGTCCAGCCCCTGAATGTAAAGTAAGATGTTTTATAACATTCGGCATATTCAAGTCACCTCTATTAGTTGGCCCATGATTAATCTACTTGCTTTGGGAGAGAGAAAACTAATAGGCTGCAACATAGCCTGAAATGGAACGTTACAATTCCTGAATGTCATTAGAGAGATATGTTTGTTCCTTATCAATTGCATGTAAAAGAATCCAGTTATCACCTACTGCCCTTGTCACACTTAATCATTCTTCTTAAAGGTTAGGCTTCAATCTAAATTATTGCTGTGCCTGGGGAATATTCTCTACCAAGTCAGACATTTATTTTCTATCCAATAAATGAAACACAATTCCTATGCCTGTCTGGATTCTGGATTCTAGTCATTCTCTTCTTGGATGTAGCAGAGATGAAAAGTAACCTAAACAAACTGTGCCTGATTTACTAAGAACACCTGCATCCTAGGGGACAACTGCAAGTTACCCAAATTCCCAATGAGGTAAAAGGGTATTTAACTCCTTGAGTGCTAGAGAGATCTCCAGCTCATTGCTTCGCTATGTGTTGGAGACTTCTAGCATTCAAGAGGTTTAACAACCCCTCAAGAAAGGGTCATCCATTAAAGGGATAGTAATGTTTCAAGATAAAATCACCTCCAATTAATCTTCATAGTATTTGGGTCATGGAGAGTGTACTGTCAGAGTTGTAGTTCAAGAGTAATTGAATGATAAAGTATCCCCCTCCAGCCCCTTTTACCTAGAGTAAGCCACCTCCCCTCAGATGTGGAATCTGGTCTTAAAGGGATAGTAAAGTCTCCAAAAAAAGTATGTTCTAAACGGTAGCTGCATTAAAAAAACACTTAATGCGCTTAATCCTGATGAGCTGTAAAGCTGTCAGAGGCAGAATCCGGTCGCCCGACTGTAGGCGGCTCTTCAGGAGCGCTGTCATCTAGATATCTAAGTATAATTACTTCATCGGTATGGTCTACAACGTGTGCCTGGCTTGCAAGCACACATTGTAGACCATTCCGATGAAGTAATTATACTTAGATATCTAGATGACAGCACTCCTGAAGAGCCACTCTCTGGTCCCGGAAGCAGGATCTCATGACGTCCGCTGTGCAGCGGATGCATGAAAAGGGGGAGGGAGCGGTGGTCTTTATTTTATTACATCCCTCAAACCATAACGGTTTGAGAGAAAGGATTAAGCACATTAAATGTTTTTTTAGTGCAGCTACCATTTATAACATACTTTTTTGGGGACTTTACTATCCCTTTAAAACTGGTGGAAAGGCATTTTCCACTAAAACAAAGACAGGTATTCTCTTTACAGTAAAAACAGTAAGAAGGTTATTTATTTGCTTTGGGAGACTATGATTCCAGATACAATAAATGTTTTAAGAAATGGATTATGACAGTTGGTTACAATACAGATAGGATGTTGATCCAGGGAGATATCCAACTGCCTTTTGGAATTAGGACGGAACCCACATGGGGTATAACTGGGTCAATATTTTTTCTCTTGCCGTGTTCTGGATCCACAAAGATGATATACCAAAGGATGAATTTAATGTATGCATATCTTTCCCGACCTACTTTTTTGCTAGCAGAGCAGCATGTTTTTGGAATTCATTCATATTGTACAATTCAATTTACTTCAATAACACAGACCCATAAATACAGGTACTTATGAATAAACCAAAGCAAACTCAAGTCACATCTTTAAAGGAGAATTAAAACCTCCTAATAGTAACCCGCACTTGCCTTTCTATGGCCAGAAAATCTTATTAATTTTGTCCTTCCGATTTTGTTCAGGAGATGACCTTTTAAATCAGCAGTGGATGTCATGTCCGTGGAGGCAGACATGACAGTATTACATGACTAGTATTATTCTGAATATGTCCGGCGTCATTGAGAAATCCAACTCTTTCCCAAATGCACAGGCAGGCATCAGCGCAGACATCTTGCCAAAGAGGCATCTGTGCGCCTGCAGTATCTGTCACAATCTCCTCCAGGATTGGTGAGGAGGAGTTGCATTGTACCTTAAGGTATAGGAAGTGTAACAGTTCTAGAAATGAATACGGGACAGGTACTTGTAGGTAACAATCACTTTATTAAGCACAAATAATAAAACAGTAAGGCACGTCTAAGCAGTAAACGGCAACTAAAGGAATACGTATTCAATGGAACTAGCGCCACCTCTAGGTAATAGGAGACTACATCCATAAGAAACTCGATCGGTATGATCCAGTAGTTGAAACGAATGCGTAGTCTGCAGAGCCACAAGTCCGCACCTGGAGGATACCAGACTATATGGAAAGACAATCAGGAAGGATAATTGTCTGAACTCCAGGTCCGCACCTGTAGGGAAAACAGAAGTAATTGATAGGCAGCAGTAGTAAGGAATATCTGAGCCTAGGTCCACACCTAGAGGATCACCAGACAAACCCCCAGTTAACAAGGAATGGATAGTCAGACAAGCCAGGTCATACAAGAAGCGGGTAGTCAGCCAGAGCCACAGGTTCGCTCCGATAGGATATCCACTGAAGCATTGGTATGCTGAATATGCAGTGGACAGAGCCCAAGGTCAACACCAGAGTGGGTAGTCAGACAAGCCAGGTCATACACGGAGTGGGTAGTCAGCCAGAGCCACAGGTTCGCACCAGATAGGATATCCACTGAAGCGTTGGTATGCTGAATACGCAGTGGCCAGAGCCCCAGGTCAACCCCAGAGGGGGTAGTCAGACAAGCCATGTCATACACAGAACAGTAGTCAGCCAGAGCTGCAGGCCTGCACCAGAATGGTTGTTGGACAAGCCTAGGGTCATACACAAAGCGGATGGTCAGACCAAGCCACGGGTCAGCAACAGATCGGGTAGTCAGACAAACCGAGTAATACACAGAGCTCAGGAAACACAACTGCACTGGAACACCACGAAAGGGCAACTGACGTGGTGTCCAGGCAGTTTAAGTACCAATTGCTCCACCTCCAGAAGGTGGAGCAATTGAGGTATTATGACGTTAAGAGCTGGGTCAGGACGTCACAGGGGATTCCCTTGACGCGTGCCCGCACTCTGCAGCACAGACAGATGCAGGAAGCTGGCTGCCCTCCAGGAAACCGGCTATCAGGGAATCAGACACGTGAAAAGAGCCACGAGGCAGCACACACGAGACCGGCCGGACACAGATGCCCGGCGGCCGTCTCGGCAGGTAAGCGAAACGCTTACAGTACCTCCCTCACTAATGCCCCCTCCCCTGTGGGAAAGGTCGAGGTTTAGAAGGAAAACTATCATGGAATCTTCGTATGAGAGCAGGAGCATGCATATTTTTAGATGGCACCCAGGAACGCTCCTCAGGTCCATACCCTTTCCAGTGTACAAAAAAAAGAATGCTCTGTACATCAAATTCCTCGTGATCTGCAACTCTCATGGGAGCCTGGCGTACAGGAGGTATCCCGGTTGCAGACCAAGGGTTTTAGTAATGATACGTGGAATACTTTATGAATATGCATATTGACTGGCAGTTCTAGGGTGTAGGTGACAGGATTGATCCTACGCAGGACACGGAAAGGACCCACGAACCGGGGAGCCAGTCTTCTAGAATACGATCTGGCGAAATCACAGGCGTAAAATCACAGTCCTCCTTAGATAAGGACCCAAACAGGCGGAACAGCACGTCTGCCCTAATGTTCTTAGTACCAGGCAAATATGACATCACAAAATTAAAGTGAGACAAGAACAATGCCCATTGAGCCTGTCATGGAGACAAGCGTTTTGCCTCAGAAAGATACGTAAGGTTTTTGTGATCAGTAAAGATCAAGATTGGAACGGAAGTACCCTCCAATAAGTGTCGCCACTCATGTAAAGCCAGAATAATGGGCAACAACTCTCGATCTCCAATGTCATACATGCTCTCAGGCTTAGAGTTTACGTGAGAAGAACCCACACTGCAGTAACGGCTCGTCTGGAGATGACCGTTGAGACAGGAGGGCGCCTACAACTGACTCCGATACGTCAACTTCCAGAGTAAATGGTAGCTTCAGATTAGGATGTCTCAGAAGCGGAGCTGCTGCAAAAGCTGCCTTGAGGGTTTCAAAGGCTTGAAGAGCACTAGGAGACCATTCGGAAGTATTAGCACCCTTGTGCGTCACATCCATAATTGGTTTGACAATAGTTGAGAAATGGCTTATAAATTTCCGATAATAATTGGCAAAGCCCAGGAATCATTGGATTGCCTTGAGACCCATATGAAGAGGCCATTGGAGCACTGCCGACAGTTTCCCAGGGTCCATAGCCAGCCCAGAAGAGGAAATCACATACCCCAGGAAGGTGACCTGGGACTGGTGAAACACGCATTTTTCCAACTTGCAGAAAAGATGATTGGCCCTTAATAGTGATAAGACCTTCGCAACATCTGTATGGTGTTGTTCAATATTCGGGGAGTGGGTGAGAATGTCATCCAGGTAGACGAACACCCAACTCATCAAAAGATTCTGCAATACATCATTAATGAACTCCTGGAAGATAGCGGGAGCGTTGCAAAGACCAAAGGGCATTACCAAATATTTGTAATGCCCGCTTCTGGTGTTGAACGCTGCCTTCCATTCATCGCCCTCTCTAATATGCACCAGATTATATGCGGATCGTAGGGCGAGCTTAGTAAAGACCGTTGATTCTTGCAACCGGTCAAACAGCTCCATGATCAGAGGAATAGAGTATGCATTTTTGATCATAAGTTTTTTGAGCCCACGGAAATCAATACATGGCCTTTATTCGCCGTCCTTCTTCTTTACGAAGAAGAACCCCACCCCTGCTGGGGAGGTGGATTTCCTGATAATCCCTCTAGAGATAGCGTCCGCCACATTGTCCTCCATGTCCTTATTCTCTGCCAAGGAAAGGGAGTACACACAACCCTTAGGGGGAATAGCCCCTGGCATCAATTCAATAGTGCAGTCATATGACCTATGAATCAGTAAGGTCGTGGCCTGCACCTTATTGAATACCTCAAGGAAGGCTCAATACTCCTCAGGTAAGGCGGTGGAGGAGGAGAGAAAGGACAAGCCCGAAATTCTGATAGGCCGAGTCAGGCATGACTCTGTACAAAGTGGAGACCAAGATAAAATGTCACAACTACTCCAGTCCAATCTGGGGTTATGTTTTTGGAGCCATGGAAATCCCACAATGTCCGCATGATGAGGAGAGTTTATGACCTGAAATTGGAGTGTCTCATGATGTAGGGCTCCAACCAACAGGGCTACCGGGTTTACCGCAAAATAGGCAAAGCCCCTCCCGTCTGCAAAATGCTTTCTCCTGAGCAGAAAGACGGGTAAACCCCAACTGCATAGGCTCCCCCCTCCTAAGTCGGACCTAGGAGGCATGGGAGGTGAGGGAGGAATGGGTGGGAAGCTAAACGTCAATGCCAAATCTGCTGGAGGCCTCCGCAGGCACTCCTTAAATGAAGGTCTCTCTCTGATACGAGTATCAATTAATATAATAAACTATATCAATTGGTCTAGGTTCGAAGGCAACTCTCTGGTCGCAATCTCATCCTTGAATACATCACTTAGTCCCTGTGAGGAGGCGGCTACAAGTGCCTCATTATTCCAGCCCACCTCTGCAGCCAATGTGCGAAACTCTATCGCATATTCAACCACCGTACGACTGCCCTGGTGGATAGAATTTAACTGTTTGGCAGCAGAGGCAAAGCGGGCGGGCATGTCAAACACTAGTTTAAATGCTGCCACAAACTCATCAAAATCGTGAATGATCGGTTTATTGTTCGCCCAAAGTGGATTGGCCAAGCCTAGGCCTTGCCTGACAAAAGTGATATCAACAATCCGACCTTACTGCGCTCATTGGGGAACACATGTGGTACCATCTCCATATAAATACCCACTTGGTTTGGGAACCCATGACACAGCACTGGGTCTCCCCATACTGCTCAGGAAGTGGAATTCGACTGGTAAAACCCCTGATCATCCCTGCATCAGGAGTGACTTGCACTGTCGGTGCCGGGTTAACTGCGGGATGCCAAAGGTTGTCCAGCAGGACAGTAAAGGTGTGCAGTTCGGTTTAACAGAGTCTGAAATGCCAATGTTATCTGATCAATAAGTTGGTCCTGAGCCTCCACCCTGGCTAGGATGTGCTGGGCAGAAGGGTTACAGTACCGTCTGTAGACATGGCCCTTTCTTACTGTAACGGTTCGTACAAATGAATACAGGACAGGTACTTGTAGGTAACAATCACTTTATTAAGCACAAATAATAAAACAGTAAGGCACGTCTCAGCAGTATACGGCAACTAGAGGAATACGTATTCAACGGAACTAGCGCCACCTCTAGGGATTAGGAGATTACCTCCATAAGAAACTCGATCAGTATGACCCAGTAGTTGAAACGAATGTGTAGTCTGCAGAGCCACAGGTCCGCACCTGGAGGATACCAGACTATACAGAAACACAATCAGGAAGGATAATTGTCTGAACTCTAGGTCCGCACCTGTAGCGAAACCAGACGTAATCGATAGGTAGCAGTAGTAAGGAATATCTGAGGCTAGGTCCGCACCTAGAGGATCACCAGACAAACCCCCGGTTAACAAGGAATGGATAGTCGGACATGCCAGGTCATACATGAAGCGGGTAGTCAGCCAAAGCCACAGGTTCGCACCAGATAGGATATCCACTGAAGCGTTGGTATGCTGAATACGCAGTGGACAGAGCCCCATGTCAAAACCAGAGTGGGTAGTCAGACAAGCCAGGTCATACACGGAGTGGGTAGTCAGCCAGACCCACAGGTTCGCACCAGATAGGATATCCACTAAATGTTGGTATGCTGAATATGCAGTGGCCAGAGCCCCAGGTCAACACCAGAGTGGGTAGTCAGACAAGCCAGGTCATACACGGAACAGTAGTCAGCCAGAGCCGCAGGTCTGCGCCAGAATGGTTGTTGGACAAGTCTAGGGTCATACACAAAGCGGATAGTCAGACCAAGCCACAGGTCAGCACCAGATCGGGTAGTCACACAAACCGAGTAATACACAGAGCTCAGGAAACACAACTGCACTGGAACACCACGAAAGGGCAACTGACGTGGTGTCCAGGCAGTTTAAGTACCAATTGCTCCACCTCCAGAAGGTGGAGCAATTGGGGTATTATGACTATAAGAGCCGGGTCGGGACGTCACAGGGGATTCCCTTGACGCACACCCGTACTCTGCAGCACAAAAAGATGGAGGAAGCTGGCTGCCCTGCAGGAAACCAGGGCAGCCGGCTATCAGGGAATCAGATGCAGCAAAGAGCCGCGAGGCAGCACACACGAGACCGACCTCCCACAGATGCCCGGCGGCCGTCTTTGCACGTAAGAGAAATGCTTACAGGAAGGGACTGAAGGCACAGGCACATAGATGCCGGTACAGCAAGATGCCTGCCTGTGCGTCTCATAAAAAGTTGGATTTCTCAATAATGCAGGACTTATTCAGGATACTACTAGTATGGATATGCATTATCACCATGTGCATAATGATTTGGGGGGAACTTTCATTTGGGGTGAAATTTCCTCTTAAAGATTATGTGCATTGAGCAGAGTTTGAGGTCCTGTGGTCTGGCTACCAATTGTCTTGTCTGCCTGCATGGACTGATCGAAAATGTTCTTTTTTGAACAAAGGTCCAATTGTGAACTTCATAGGGGCCAGAATGATTTTATGGCCCTAGTAAAGTAGGTGTGTGTGTTTTTATTAGGTAGTGGTACTTCTCCTTTAAAGGGATAGTAATGTTTCATAATAAAAGCAGCTCTAATTAATCATCATAGTATCTGGACTTTGGAGAGTGTTATTTCAAATCTGTCAGAGTTGTCGTTCAAGAGTAATTGAATGACAAAGTATCCCCCTCCCGCCCCTTTTACTGATGTAACACTGCTCAGCCAGATCAGTAGGGAGGTGCCCAGATAGATTGCAGAGAGGGACAGTCTTCAATTAAGATAAGGGGAAAACCTGAATAACTTGTCAAGGGGGGCAGGGATTTCATTGTTCTTATAGGAAGAAGATTGTCCCCTGCTGTTATCTGTCTGGTCTATGGACTGCATTCCACATCTGAGAAGAGATGGCTTACACTGGGTAAAAGGGGTGGGAGGGGAATCTTTGCTTGTGAATATCTCTCAAACCATAAAGGTTTGAGAGATAAGACATATTTTTCTTCATGTTTTTTTAATGCCTACAAAATAAAATAAAGATAAAACTAAGTATTATTATCCCTTTAAGCCAAACTTTACTTTAAGCAAGTCCACAGACTATGTACTTATGGACTTACTGCATCATATACTGCTTATTATTTTTCCATTTGTTTTACAAGAGTGACTAAAATAATAAACCATAATGTGGGTGTTTTAATGAGCAAATAACAGTCCTATGGTGCCATGACGTTCTAGCTGAGTCTCCCGCTCACACATTTGCTGCTCTAATTCAGATGTTAATTGTCTGATTGTTTTTCCTATAAACACAAATATCATGTTTGAAAACAGGAAAATAATTTTCCTTCAGCTTTCTTGTTTAGAGGCACATCAATTGTACCATAGGGGACAAATAAAAGTCCCCCCCAAGTTCTCATTTAGTTAAATGGAGCTTTTATCACTTGCTAGAGAGGTCTCCAGTGCTTTGCAAAGCTAGATTTTGGAGGTCTCACTAGCATTCAAGGGATTAAAATGCTCATGTTTTAGGGAATTTATATTTGACCCCATGGTGCAGCTGGTTTGCTCCAGATTTTGGTTTCGTACTCTGTTTTTTATTTTTATATTTGCTCTCTATCATTCAAGGGATTTAAATCCCATTTAAGTGGATTTATGTTTTCTTTGACCCCTTTCATGCAATTGATTTACTCCTCTTTTTGGTGCCTATGGCCCTGTGTGTCCCTTTGGGGACTACTGTAATAAAAACATGGAGCTGTATTATAATCTGTGCTTTAGTCAACCCCAGTATTACAAGAATAATTCTGCTGCTCAAACCATGCGTGGGTTCACAGTAATACAAACTGTGTTCATAAAACCAAAAACAGCATTTAACTACTGATGAATTCACATATGTCCGTAACAAAGGTTCTGTGTGCTATCTGGGATTTCTCTATTGACCCCACCAAGTAATGCAAATACAGAAAGAAAGTGCACTAACACTTTAGAATCCAATGAACAATGTGGATGTTAATAATCCTTTATTGGAAAAAATTAGATAAAAACATGAAAGTACCTCAGTCCATGGATGAACAAATGGAGAGACTTGAAAGTGGGTACCGACTTTGCATAAGATGCCACTGGCCCTTGATCAATGTGTTTCACATATTCAACACTTACTCATAATCAATTAAAACTTAGTTAACCCCACCTGCCTTTTTTTTTTAAATTAAATAACGGTTAGACATCTGAAGTTTCCTTAATGCTGTTTTCCTTCAGAGTTCATTGCATTTAAAGCATCTTCCTCTTTTCATAATTATTATGATTTCACTTTACCTATCTTGTGTACCAATTTTTGCAATGAGAAGGAAGAAAAATTACATAAGATGAATATTAAGATGTATCTCAGACATTAGGTTCATAGAACAAATTTCTTGGAAAAATACTTCTCTTTTTGTGAACTTTGTTCTTTCTAAAGCTTTGAAGGCTTCCAAGCTGAAGATTGCAAGATGGATAAGATCTGCTATCTTTTGAGGCTTAGTCTTCTCAAGGAAGATAAGATTTAGCAGGAAGGATCATACAAGGTTATACTGTGTAGTCATAGGTAAAGCAGGAAGTTCTGGTAAACAGACTAATTCCCATTTTGGACGGCTTATAAAATTAAAATTTTATGGCAGGGCCGGTTCTAGGGTTTGCAGGGCCAATTGCAAGATAAATTGCGGGGCCACTTTTTTTGTTAGAGAGAGAAAAAAAAATGAGTGCAGCCATCTTCCAGCTTCTGACACCACGCAGGGCCGGTAAATGAGTGGGGCCGGATGAGTTGCACCCTTGGCACCTGCCTAAAACTGGCTCTGTTTTCTGGGTTATTAAACCTAGTTTACTAACACTCAATCACAGCTGTGATTACTTTCACAAGGCATTACAAAGTTGACATTCAAGCATCAGGAGTGGCTGCAAAATTCTGCAACTTGTTCTTACTTGACCCTTCCCACTTTTTTCTTTATATCTCACAGGTGTGTGCTTCCCAGAGAGACTGTAGGAAAAGGAGACTTTTATCTGTTAAATATTTTTCCTTCAAGTCTTCAAAGGCAGGACATAGATTTCCCTCTTATTAAATTTATTTTTCAGCAGCAACTGTGCCCTGATGTGGCTCCATTCAAATGCTGTGGAGCATGGAGCATTGCCCAGTCAAGAAGTTGAAGCACTCTCAGGTTTGAAGACCTAAAGGAAAATTAATTGATAAGTAACAACCATATCAAATTTAAAACAAGTAAAATTTCAGTTAAATTAAATGTGAACACTAAATATGTAGCTGACATTTTTATTCAAGGGTTGTGTTTTCTAATGTATTACTTTAATTATCAAATTATTAACTCTTTGAGTGCCAGAAGGGTTCCCAATGTATTGCAAAGCACTCAAAGGGTTAAACATCTCCATAGAGACCCTTATAATTATGTGCATTAATATTTCCTTGAACTATGTTTTTAACCACTTCACTGATAAGGAGGCGGCTGTCCAGGTCTTCAGCTGCTATACTAAAACTGCTAAGGACATGGATAGTTACATCCCCTGGGCTGTGCTAGTAAAGGGGCATATACCAGGGACTGACGCTTAACTTTTCCATATTCTTCAGTCCCTGGTAGTCCTCCAAAACTGGGGGAATCCTTACATCATCAGGCATAAGTGTGATAACATCATTTATATGAAGGGCAATCCACTAAGCCATCTCTTTATCATTCCTTTAGTGCATAACCCCCTTGGTATCAGATGCATTTAACAACCTGCAGATTGTTAGATGGAGTCAAGGAGGAAAGGGGTTGTCTGAAAGGTGTTTTATTAATGGTAATAGAGAATTGTGTTAGACTTGTCAGTAAGGGGAAAAGGAAACCACTGTGGTACTCCACAGATGTCGCAAATATAGTAAAGGGGAAAAAAGTAGCATTTAGGAAATATAAGCAGACTCACAAGGGGGAAGATAGGCATATGTACAAGGCTAGGCTGAAGGAAGCTAAATACTTTATTAGATCTGCCAAAGTACATGCAGAAAAGAAAATTGCTCAGTCAATAAAAACAGGGGATAAACTATTTTTTTTTAGATATATAAGTGGTGAAAATTAAACAAGGAATAGTTTGTCTGAAGGCAAAAGATGGGCGGAATGTAAATGAGAATAAATGTCTAGCTGACTGACTCAGTTAATATTTCTGTTCAGTTTAACTGAGGAAGGTGAAGGGATGGGACCTCTGTTAGAAAAAAGAAGTAGTGAAATATGTGAATCATGCATGATTACAGAGGAAGAACTTCTAATTCAAATTTCTTAGGTAAAAACAGATAACTCAGTGGAGAAACTAATAATATGGAAGAGCACTGATAATTACAACAATCTTATACTAAATAATAATATATGGCAGTGAGACACACACGGATATGAGTAAAAAACACTTTATATATCAATTAAGATTATTAAATACCACATATGGTGTACACCTCACATCCTAACTAATACAAATACCATATAAAATTACTAATATTAGAGAGTCCAAACACATTCAGGGGCAAGAGATAAAAAAAAAAAATCTACAGAAAAATAAATCGATACATGTGACAGAGGCTGACAAAGGGGGTGCCCTGGTAATCCTAGATAGGATAGATTATAGTCAAGAAACCCGAAGATTAGTAGGGGATATCAATACATATAAAAATTAGTAAGGGATCCTACTGATGAATATCAAAAGACTTTAAGAATATTGATACAAGAAGCATATAGAAATTCAGTTATTAATGAAAAAGAAAAATTATATTTGGATATCAAATACCCAAAAATTCCACACTTCTACCAGGTCCCTAAGGTGCATAAGTCTCTGACTAATCCACCAGTTTGCCCGATAACAGCAGGGATGGACAGTGTATCTTCTCGTCTATCTGAGTATATTGATAGTTTTTTACAGAGGTACGTAGTGAGTCTTAGATCCTATATTATAGATTCAAAACATATCCTTCAGGTCCTAGATAAAATAGAATGGAAGACAACTTACATTTGGGCCACGGTAGACGTGGTATCCCTTTATACGAACATAGATCATGAGGAGGAGGTGTGCTAGTGATTGACCAGACCTTCACGGGAGTGAGGAGATCATTTTCACCAAAGAAAGGATCAAGCATTTAAAACTCTGCCCGCTTAATCAGCTTTAATAAGCAAGCCGACACCAGATATATGGAAGAAACACATACTGCCCACAGTCCGCAACCCCTGTTGTGTCGACGAAAAGAGAAATAGTAGCAGGAGAATCAATATGATCGAGTGATATACAGCTGGAGAACTTGGAAGAGTTTATTGAACCAGCTAAGTATGGTGATATAACTGCGTAATATACTGTTGGCTGGTAGACACATAGGTTGAGAAAGGGGGAGGACGAATAACAAACAGACGGGGGTAGCCACGGAACACAGGTGTATATACAGACTAAGTTGGGAGAGTCATTTGCTTATGATATATTGATTGGATACAAGTACAAAAGTGCATGCATGAAGAAACATATCTTTTGATCTCTTGCCCCTGGATGTGTTTGGACTCTATAATATTAGTAATTTTATATGGTATTTGTATTAGTTAGGATGTGAGGTGTACACCATATGTGGTATTTAGTAATCTTAATTGATATATAAAGTGTTTTTTACTTATATCCGTGTGTGCCTCATTGCCATATATTATTATTTAGTATAATATAAGATTGTTGTAACTATCAGCGCTCTCCCATATTATTAGTTTCTTTACGGGTTAGGATATAGTACACATATCTTGGGGATTGTAGCTAGCTAGTTATTTAAGGCAGAGTCACTCTGACCGGGTCTTCTCCACTCTGGGTGGATGTGTATATATATACATATAGATTATATACTATTTGCAGAGCACCAAGTATTCTATATGGTTGGGTTTACTTTTTAGATAACTCAGTGGGACCAGATGGGTTACATTCCAGGTTATTAAAATAACTTTGGACAATTCTGACAAAGGTTTTGCTAGAACAACCCTATCAGACACTGTTGATAAGAGTAGTTCCTGAAGATTGGAAGGTAGCAAATGCTGTACCGTATCACAAAAAAGGTAGCAGAGAGGAGCGTGGCAACTACAGACCAGTAAGTCATAAGTCAGTAGTGGGAAATTTAATGATAACCTCATAGATTTGTTTTGACTGAGTATCTAAAATAGACCGGGGGGCAGTAGATATAGCTTATCTAGATTTCAGTAAGGCGTTTGACTGTTCCTCATAGAAGACTATTTAATGAATTGTTTGGGTCTGGATGTAAAAATAGTTGTAATCATTTTGGAATGGATAAGGCAATGGTTGAGTGACAGCAGACAGAGGGTTGTAGTTAACAGAGAATAATCAGATTAAGACCATGTTACTAGATGGGTATCTCAGGGTTCTGTACTGGAGCCCATTCTCTTTAATTTTTTTTATTGGTGATATTGAAAATGGTCTTTAAGGTGAGGTATAGCTTTTTGCAGATGACAGAAAGATTTTCAACAGAGTAGACATTCCTGTGGTAATAAGCCATATGGCAAATGATTTAAGTAAATTAGTTGAATGGCCAAATAGTGTGGCAGCTGCAGTTTAACGTTGATAAATGTAAAATAATGTAAAAATCCAAAGGCAGAAGATAGTAATAAGGACACTGTCCTGTTGGTGACAACAGAGAAAAGGTACTTGGGAGTGATTATCTCTGATGAATAAAAGGTAGGTAGACAATGTAACAAAACCACATGGAATGTAAGCAGGTTGCTGGGTTGTATAGCTAGAGGTAGTAATAGCAGAAAAAGGGAGGTTGTCATGGAGCTTTACAGATCTCTGGTTAGACCTCACCTAGAGTATTGTGTACAAAACTGGACACCCCATCTCCAGAAGGATATAGATATTCTTCGAGAGAGTCCAGAGAAAGGCTACTAAAATGGTAAATGGTTTGCAGGATAACACTATCAGGATAGACTAAAGGACCTGAACATGTATAGTTTGGAGGAGAGAAGAGCGAGAAGGGATATGATATAAACATTAAAATACATAAAGGGATTCAATAAAGTACAAGAGGGAAGTACATTTAAAAGGAGTAGAAATGTTAGGACAAGAAGTCATAGTCTAAAAATAGAGGATCAGAGGCTTAGATATAATTTAAGAAAATTTTACTGACAGTGTAGTAAAAAAAGTGGCATAGCGTACAAGCAGAAGTGCTAGAGGTTAATCCAGTAAGGAAGCATGCATGGGATAGGCATAAGGATATTCTGAACATAAGACAAGACCAAGAACCAAGTAAGGTTTGAAGTTTTAACAGTAAGAAAAATGGGCAGAATAGATGGGTCGATTGGTTCTTATCTGTCGTCAAATTCTTTGTTTAGGTTACATGGTCCGCATCTTCTGTACTTAAAATGACATTTTATTTATCAATTTTTAATTTTTATAGGAATACCTACGCATAAAAATGCAGATTTTGGCAATTTAGAAAGGCAAGTTTAATATTAAACTTAGAACCATAAGCATTTGCTAGTGGAAGACAGTAAAATATACACTCCAGGACAGTTGTTTGTCATTCACTTTAATGGAATATCTGGATCTGAATTATTGGTTATGTTAAGGGATTGCAACAATCCAGTGGTATATCTTGTAAGTGGAGGGTATACCGAACAACAAAAAAACTGTGTGAATTGTTCACAGAAAAAAAAATTGTCATGTTGCTGTTAACTGCAACTATAGTGTAAAACAAATGCTTAACAGAGTGGATAAAATATTAAAATAAAGTATACTGCAATATGAATACACAATAAAAAAAATTACAAAGAACATTTTAAAAAGAACTTGAAAGTTCATTGTAAAGGGTAAAATAAGTGGAAAAAAAAATATTTTCCAGATTAACACACAGATATTGATATACTAAGAACTGGAACAACTCTGGCCCAAACCAACTGCACCATAAAAAATCCCCCAAATTTTCAGTGATTTTTTTCTTTTTTAAATAAAACTTCTAGAACCCTTGAATGCTAAAGAGATCTTCAGTTCTTTGGTCTTCAATGAACTGGAGTCCTCTCTATCATTACAGGGGTTAAAAGTCTTATTTCAACCAACGGAAATGTTTATTTCTCTCTTTTGGTTTATTTAGTTTGGCCCAGAACTGCTATAGTTCTTCTTCGTACATCTGCTTCAGTGTAACCTTGATATCCCAACCTAAATCTTTCTTTCCTAAATAAGTCCTATTTAGGCATTCCTGGGTGCCTTCTTGCCCTGAAGAAACACTGTAGAGTTGAGGATGGGAGTGTCAAACTTAATAATTTCATATTATGGGTGGGGCTTAATTGGGTGTGGGTGGTTGAAAGGAGGAGCTTGCCACTGTGGGTAGAATGAGGCAGGAGTGGAAAGTGGGTGGGGTTAAAGCTGAACTCATCAAGCCTTAGAATCAACCTCTGTCTTTGGAGACCAGATTTTATTACATTTGAAACCAGAGTCTCTGGGACAGATCCAGAGAGTTCCCAGGTATAATCTTCATGATACAGGGATTGAGCAGTGGAAATCTTCCTGCCTGAATAATACTAATGTTATGAGTACCAAAAAAGGTTACCAACGCATTGCAAAGGAATGTGTTTGACACACCTCTGGCACTCAAAGGCATTCAAACTAATATGCTCATTCATGTCCCAATTCCTTTCACAGAGTACATAGATAATTCTAATCAGGGCAAATTGTTCTTCAGAATAAACACCTTGTGCTGTATTCTGAAAGATAAAGAGGTATAACTCTTAGGTGTGTGTGTAATTCCATAGACCCTCCAGTGTCTGACTTTCAGAGCTGATACAGGAAATATATGGTGAACCTGCATTATGCAGGACAGGAAACTGCACGGGGGGAGCATTGGGATCTCTCTTCAAACCGCTGTTGTGCTCACCATTTGGTTCTCCACAGCTCACAATGCAGCCATGATCTGTAGATTGGGCTTCCAATGATAGATGCCCTTTAAATCAGTGGGATTTTCATTTGTCTCCAGCTGGTTTGCCTCTGAATTGCACATTTTTTCTATCCTTGAATACAGCCCCTAGTTTTATTCATTGCTGTCTCTTTGCAATGTGTTGAATTCCTCTTTGGCACTCAAAGTGTTAAAAATGATTTGTTACTGTAATACAGGGTTTGGAAATTTCTTGCCTCTTTAAAGGGATAGTAATGTTTCACAAAAAAAAGTATCCCCCTCCCACCCCTTTTACCTAGTGTAAGCCACCTCCCCTCACATGTGGAATCTGGCCCCTTGATCAGGCAACTCACAGTAAGGGATAATCTTCTTACTGTGAGCATAAAAAGGCAGGAGGGGGATACTTTATCACTCAGTCTTGAACTACAACTAGGAAAGTATTGAAAACATGCTCTCCACAGCCAAAAATAATATGAAGATTAATGTGTAATTTAAGGATTTGCCTAGGTAGGTATCCATCAAACAGTAGCTGAGTATACCTATATACTCCTTTATTTATTCACTGCAAACTATTTGTTTACAAACTTACTACATATTGTCCTTGAACCCCTTAACCCCTTAACGACCCTTGACGGTCATAGTACGTCAAGGGTCGATTTGACTTAACGACCGATGACGTACTATGACCGTCATCGAGTTCCGGGCTCCCCCCGCGGCTGCACGCCGTTCGGGGAGTCCGGAACACAACGGAGCAAAAAAAAAAAAAAATTGCTCCGTGGTCGTTGAGTCGCGTCCGCGGCCGGATTCCCCGGTCATTAAGGGGTTAAGGACCCATTACAGTCCTAGACCATCATGGGTTGTTATACACTTAAGGACCCATGACGGTCCTGGTCCGTCATGGAATTCCAGGCTCCCCGTGCAGCTGCATGCCCTTCGGGGAGTCTGGAATTGGATAAAAAAAATGCTCCGTGGTACTTAAGTGATCGCCTCATGTGTGCGCGGCCGGTCCTTAAGAGGTTATAATCCATTCAAGTCTACTGACGCCTAATGTATACTGTGAGGAGGTATGATCTGGAGAAGGGTTTCTCTCTCATTTTGAAGCCAGAGACTGGCTGCATAAAGCATTCTAGAAACAAGAAATGATGTAGACAGGAACCCATGGAGACTATACACAAGAATGTGCAGATATAACTCCTGTATGAAAGATGTCTACTTAACTCATTAACGACCTCCCAACCTAGCAAGGGGCGGCCGTTAAGGACCACAGTGTGTTTTTTTTACAATGAATTCTAGGATGGCAGAGCGGCATGTAGCCACATGTCCTGGCACGTCAAATGTTTTTATGGGGTTAAATAGTCTTAATCAATTTAGACCTACTTATTCCTAGTGAAAATTCCCCAGGGCTGTCCAAGTTCAATCCACCAACACCAAATGTAAGGATTTCCCTGATTAAGCACAGGTGAGTTAATCAGTGGCTCATTCATTATGACTGACTCACCTGTGCATAATCAGGGAGATCCTTACATCCTGGCCTGTTGGAGGCCCTTGTGGAATGAACTTTGACAGTCCTGAACTAGATGTCATAATCATACCTGGGAACTTCCAGTTGAGGGCTGTTCAGAAGGGGGTGACATGACGCTAATCGAGTCAAAAGGGGCGGGGCTTGACACAAGTGGGGGGAGGCAGGGCTTAAAGGTGTCACACAGAAGGCTGGGGATGGAAGAACAGTGGGAGAAAAAGCAGATGTGGCAGAGTTTCAATAGAAACTCCCCACATCCGGAGGAATCTCTGCCCCGGAGACCTGGTAAAGCTCTGTCAGAACAGGAGTCTCAGGGGCAAATCCGGAGAGTTCCCAGGTATGGTCATAATCCATACCTGTTCCAAGACTGTGGACACATCCCAAGATTTGCAGGTGACCCCTAATTAAAAGCTTTAAATTACCTGCAAACTTGTAGCTAGAGCTAATATTGAGCATTTTCTACTAAATATGAAATAGTAAAACATAATAGGACTTGCTTAAAGTGCAGTAAGTATTTCTTTCCAAAGAAAACAAGGGAATACATGCTGTTATTTAGAAGGTTCCATGGACATTTTTGTCCTATTTCCTTTACTCACCAAGTCAATGGACTACACCTCAATACCTGCCTCCCACTTAGCTCACTCTTACTTATATATTATTGGTGCCTTAGTGGCAAAGTCACAATACTCCCCCCCCAAAAAAAAAAAAAATTAAAGCTTGCTATTCATCTTTCACTATATTTTTATTTTAATTTTATTCTGGTTAGACTTGTGTGACCCATGCCTATGTGCTAGGAAGCTGTAAACTGTCTAATACATATGGACAAAGAGTCGCACTCGCGTATAGCCAGAACATCCCTGCACCCAGTACACTGTATTGGATAAAGTAGAAAACATATTCCATTTTATGTAGTTGGCTCTGGAAGAATGAAATGTGCCCTAAACCTACCTTGTGCAATGTGCCTCAGAAAAGTCTAATTAATCCCAAATTTACTCTATAACTAAGAATTAGGGTATGGGGTTTAGATAGGGCTCCTCACCCCACAGTGGAAAAGCTGAGGGTTTCAAGAGTCCATTATCCCTTTTATTATTTAATGGCCTCCACTACACAAGATAAATAGTTGAAGGGGATTCATTCACCTCCCACTTGACATTTGTTCCAGGGAGTTGGAGGTTGAGAGATTGTCATACCTGGGAACTCTCCGGTTTTGCCCTGGAGACTCCGGATTTCAGACTGAATTACCGGGTCTCCGGGGCAATGTGTGGATCACCGGGTGGGCATTGTTTAAATAGAAACTCTGCCCACTTGTGCTCCATCCCGCCTGGTTCCTCCCACTCCCCGCCCTCTTAGATACATTTTGCAGGTTTTTTTTTGTTTGTTTTTTGTCCCCCACCCCCCCTCCGTGACTAAGCCCTGCCCCTTTTATGACACGAATCGCGTCATTTTCCTCCCAGGTCGGCACTGACAGGGTTACCCTCCGGGTAGCCCTGTTTCAAAAGTTCCCAGGTATGGAGATTGTCCCTTCAAATTTATATTTTTAATTTGCACATGTGGGGGTTTCAATATACCACATCAGGTGGGTTATACAGTAGGGGGAGAAACTCTCCAATTCATATGTTAATCTACACAATCTAGTCACTTCAGTGAACTTCAGTGAACTTATTGTATAAGCCCCACAGAAAAACAAAGGAATTGGAGAGTTTATCACACTGGATAGTTCTCTCTCTTATCTCACCTTACTGCATTTCACTCAGGTTTCATGGGCCCAACCCACAAATTTGAAGCTACCTCGCGTCAAAGTAACCATCATGGGGATCATTTATTGAACAAAAAAAAAAGACCGGAGGGGGGGTTACATACTAAAGTGAGAAATTCTCCAATTCCTATTGTATTCTATGGAGCCTCAAATTGCTGGGATCTTCATGCTTAGGTTTCTTAGAGTTACATAGGAACTGAAGAGAAATCTTCCAGCCTGAAACCCTTTTAGTGCATCTTCTGGACTGGATCATAATATAGGTATTACAGCATACATTCCTGATATTGCTCCTGAATACTGATATTTTCCTATGGTTCCCAATATCTTTCTTGTGGCCCATAACCATGCTACTGTGTCAATATTTCCAGATTAATTAATTTGATCTCTTCTATAATAAATTATTCATCATCTTCAACCTGAACCTGACCTAGCTGAAAAACAAGCACTCCAGGGAAATTTTCTTGAAATGGCTTCAACGTCAGAATAGATTTTCTTGAATTCTGTTTTTTTTGAAAGCAGAGTTAAACTTAAAAACAATGTTCTGAAATGAATGCACAAATTAGGAAAAGCTGATAGGATCCATCCAGCCTAAGTCCATCTGTCCATGTTTCACTTTAGTGACCTTTACAAAAGCATCAATTTTAAATGGGAGTGCAGTACTGTATACTAACCTTTCCTGGAATCCATAGATACAGACATATACATTCATATAATCAGGGCTCAAAATTTCCACTCACCACTAGCCAATGGCTAGTGAAAATTTAGCCCTGGCGAGTAGAAATTCAGCCCTGGTGGGTATGCTATGGCTTGCAGTGGCGAGTAACTTTTCAGGTTTGGCTAGTAGCAAAGGACTTCAAATTTTAAGCCCTGCATATAATTATGTGCTGGTATTAAGATATTTCCTGAACCAACTGTTGTTTGTAAGCAATTTACCATCTTTTCACCCATTCAGCACAGCATTTAAATTATGTTGATTTTCTGTTTAGTGGTATGAAGTTCATAAGCTGAAAAGTGTTGCAATGAGAGCAGGTCTGAGACTAATGTCACTATGGGTTGTATTCAGGAAGCTAAACAGGAGCAATTCTGGGGAAACCAACTGCACCATAGGGGTAAACTAAAACATCCAAAATTTACATTAATTTAAATGGGGCTTTGTGCCCTATATTAGAAATTTTTTGAATGCATTCATTCACAATGTGGTGGAAACCTCTCTAGCATTCAGCGGATTAACCCATTATGTATCAGAGGGGTATGCAATGTATTGCAAAGCAATATGCTAGCTACCTCTAAGGAACTTAAAGGGATAAAAGTTCCATTTTAATCAATAGGAATTTTCAATTTGTCCTCTATGGTGCAGTTGGTTGGCTTCAGAATTTCTGACTTTAATGCCATCAAGGCTGCACACTAACCAAATAGTAGGCTGACCAGACCTCACCTTTAACCAGGGACGCAGAGGAGAAATGCATACTGCAGGACTGAATGAAGTACTGCAAAATGGCTATTTCCTGTGTCGCCGGTTAAAGGTGAGATCTGGTCAGCCTACCCAATAGGAGAATGGTGTACACTAACACCAGTCTCCCTAAGCCTTCCTTAGTACATTGTCCTAAGCAAGGCACAGAAGGATGGACTGCCCCCTAGTGCTGGTTTGGTGCAGGTGGAATTATGGAGTGGATTTGGTTTGTATGTGGCTTAGTAAACTGGCGTTGGGCAGGTGTAAGTACACACCAATTCCTGTGCTTGATTTAGTGGGAAATTGGTTTTGTACATTCAGCCCCTGCTGCTTAGGGCTTCATTTGGGAAGTTAGAGGAGCAATTCTGGAGCAAACCAAATGCTCCAGTGGGATAAAATTAAAATGCAATTGATTTTAAATTGGGTTTTTAATCTCTTGAATGATAGAGAGGTCTTCACTGCACTGGATACCTCTTTGCATTCAATGGATTAAAATTCCCATTTAAAACAAATGAAATTATGGGGAATCATCCTTTATTAGTCCTCTAAGGTGCAGTTGGTTTGCTTCATAATTACATTTCAATGCCTTTCTGAATATGGCCTTTAATCCTAAATAAGCACGATAAACAGCACTAAAGATAGTATTATCCCTGTATCCCACATGGTTTTCTTTATTAAAGGGACATTGTCTAAAAGACCTGTTCAAACCCTTTTAAATATGATGTACTCCTAGCTAGCATTTGTAAAATTATTTCTTAGGATCATACACATCAAATTATTATAAACATGCTTTTTTAATTCATATGAATCTGACCATTTGACCCCCTCTTAGTCTATATAAGTGACAAGGGAAATGTACGGCCAGTGCAGAGTAGCTATTTTTTAGAGGAATGCCTTTGTACATGGGTGCAAAATGTGTGCAGCCCTCTGTGCCTAGGTGCGTAGCCAATACATCTGCAACCCACCAGAAAAACTCTTAGTACATGGCCTCCAGTTACAAGAAAAGATAGGCAATAAACAGTCCAAAGGTCAGGGCAGGCAGCACAGGATTATAGGTAAACACATCAGGTCAGGAAGTAATGAGAAACAAGATCCTAGATCAATAGGTGAAACTAGTTTGATCTGATATAATAGAGGCAGGAGGAGAAGCCTTATAAAGACTGTGGCAGCTCAGGTGCAGAGATTTAGCAACTACTGAGTGAGAGTGACAAACAATCTTTACCAAGCCTTAAGTAAATCCTCCTGCAATTATTATTATTATTTCAATTATTTATTTATTAAGTGTGAACATAACCATAAATGCTGTACAATGGGAAGACTATAAGGTATTGAACTATTGCTGCCCATGTACATATGACACATTGGTTATTATGTTTAAAAACAAAGAGCAAACAAACTGCACCATAAGGACGTATAAAAACTCCAATATTCCCATAACTAGAAATAGGGCTTTTAACAAAGATCATCATGCAGTGCTTCACCACATGCTGAATTCATCTGACATTCAAACCCCTTTTTTAAATCAATGGGAATTTTTATTTACTCTCCTATGTTACAGTTGGTTTGCTCCAGATTTACTCTACTTTGCTGTTATAGAGAAGGTACTCAGCTCCCAGGACCTTACCTGCTACAGCACAAGAAACTGATTAGAACAGAGAGATGAGACCAAGGTCTTGACCCTACAGAGACTAACACTGTCATGTAAAGCACTGGGAAACAGAGGGAGGAGGAAGGGGTCCAAAAGCTTGGCAACCAGATTCTCTCCAAGCTCCATCTATGTGGTCCTTTAAGTCTTCCAATGGGCCACATATTATACTTAAACTTTTAAATTTTAACAGCAAACAATATAACATTATCATAGCTGTTCAAAGAAGTAGACTAATCCATTGAATGTTTTGCAGTATATTAGAGGCCTCTAACATTCATGAGTTTAAGGTAGGACAATGTGAGTATGAAGGAAAGTTATGGTATAACTCAAATAGAGAAGATGTGTCTGGTGGGGAAAACTGGGCATATGTGATGATGGACAGGGAAATTATCTTCTGCTGCCTCTGTACAAGGGAGCAGACTGGGATACTCAGCAGAAGCCTTAGTCTCATGCAGCCGTTTGTCTGTTGCCCACCAGTGGTCTAAAAACTTAAAGGAATAGTAATACTTATTTTTATGAAAGTTGAATATTGTTCCTATTAAAAAATAAATTAAATGATGTAAGTCCCATTCCTTAAAATGTTATAGTTTTTGAGTTATAAACTTATAGCGTTCCCCCCTCCCGCCCCTTTTACAGATCTCAGTCTGTCAGCTAGAGTGCTGATGTCTGTAAAAGGGGCCAGAGGGGGAGAAATTTATAAGTTTATAACTCAAAAATTATAAAACTTTAAGGAACGGGACTTACATTATTTAATTTATTTTTTTTTAAATAGGAACAATATTCAACTTTCGAAAAATAAGTATTACTATCCCTTTAACACATAAAGGAACAGGGAAGCGTACAAGTCATTGAAGCTATTTTTGAGACGATAAAGTCCATTGCTTATTGTATTTACTTCTTATCTAAATTCACGAGGTATAACTATAGGGGTGCAGAGAAAGTAGTTGTAATGGTGCCCACCATCCCAAGGGACCCACCCATTTCATATCTTGACTACCATCATCACATATGGCCTCTGCAAGATAAGAACAGAATCCGTGGGGGACATGAGGGGATAATAGGCAGGGGACAGCACGGTGAGGGAAGGAGGGCATAGAGGGAAGGTGGAAGACAGGAGTGCAGTGCAGTGATGGATGCAGGAATGTGGTGATGAGAGGCAGTGTATGACAAGGACTTGATGGGATACAAAGGAGCAATGGGGTGATGAGAGGCAGAGAAAATGGGATAATGGTGGTAGGGGATAATGTGGTGATGGTTGGCCATGAAAAATGGGGTGGTGGCAGGAAGGGTATTGTGATGGGATAGAGTATATGGTAGGGTGATGGGAAGGAGGGGATACTGCAGTGATGAAGGGCCAGACCTGGTGGGGAATGGTGGTGTGATTCTGGGCAGGAGGTGGTTGGGTGAAGGGAGGTAGAAGTTGATGGTGTGAATGGAGGCAGTGGAAGATGGAGTAAGGAAAGGCACGGTTTGGTGGGGAAATGGCATGCAGGATGTGGTGGAGTGTTGATAGGAATGGGATAGTGGACTGATTTGTGGTAGGGCGTAGTAGGGTGGCAGAAGTGAGAGATAGTGGGTGATAATAGGTGGGGATGGTGGTGTGGTGACAGGCAGGGATTAGTGGGGTCATGATACGTAGGGGACTGTGGGGTAATGAAAGGCAGGGACAGTGGAGTGTTGGGATGCAGTGGAGTGTTTGGATGCAGGGGCAGTGGGATCTTGGGGTGCAGGGGACAGTGAGGATTATTTATTTATTCATTTAGAAAGTGTTTTACTAGGAAGAATAAACTGAGATTTCTCTAATGTTCATGTATGTTCTGTATAGCTTTTTAAAGTATAAAGTTACATATTTTCACATATAGAGAAAGAAAACTAAATATACATAAATAAAAATAAAAATTTTATATACAGTTACATGTTGTTGTTAAATACAAAGGCACCATTATTTTTAGATATTTTAGACTGGGAGAAGCTCTTATTTATTATTTTTTTTTCTTTCGGTGGTTTATTCCAGGCTTTTGAATCTCTAAAGGAGAAGACAGATCAGCCGGCTTCTTTCTTGTAGTGTGGTATACTCTGTGTTAGCAGTGGAGTGGTGGTTATAGATAGTACGGAGAGCTGGAGTGAGCATACTGTTCAGTTAGTCTGGTAGCTTTCCAGAGAAGTGGTTATAAACTAGGCAAAACATGTTGAATGGTATGCCAACATCCTAGTGTTAGCCAATTTAGTTCTTTAAATATAACACAATGATGGGCAGTGTAATTACCTTGGAGGACAAAGTGGCATAACGATTTACACAGTGTTGAGTTTGCCAATATGGATTTATGGAGCAGAAACATATACTACATCCCTAAAGTCTTTGACTGTATTCATATCTAATTTTCTTACCAGAGGACTTAGATAGTATTTGTTTGTAAACAGAACACCAATTTTAGGATAAAGTTTGTACGTTAATTTATCTATACCAAGACCACATGTGAGGTTGGGGTCAAGCCACATGCCAAGATATTTGCAAGAGTCGATGGTGCCCAGTGACGATTAGAATTTGTTCCAATGGTTAAATTGCCATCGCATAGTTAACCCCTTAAGGACCAGTGGTCCAGGGAAGTTTTCTTCCCTTAAAGGCGCAGTAAACTTTTCTATGAAAAAATATGTATTGTAGGGCTTTTCCTGCTGAGTAAAATAAGGGTACTCACACTGCTGAGAGATGCATATTTCCAGCAGTATAACAGTTTAAACCCATGCTTTTGTCCATTAGCAAAGCCCTCTAGTAGACAAATTTCCAATTAGTAATTCTGTTACAATCTAATGGAGAGGAAAGTCAGTGGCTTACAGTTCTCCATAGAATGTGGTAGAAACTGCTAAATCATGCTGTTCAGTTAGAACTTCCAGGGAGTAAATGCACAGTAAATTTACATCCTGATTATTTGAACTGGTATAAATGTTGACTAAAACAGCTGACAGCAGTGGGAGTGCTCTTGTTTTACTCAGCAGAAAATGCTCTATAACATAAATGTTTTAATAAAAATGTTTACTACTCCTTTAACCTCTTAAGGACCAGCAGTCCCGGGGTGTGTGGTCCTTTAAGGACCAGATAGGAAACTTTGATGTGCCAGCCCACGTGACTGATCACGTGTGCCGGCACGCCGAACGGGGGACTGATAGTGATCGTTCCGGTCTTCGAGAGGTCAGCTTCAGTCCTCGCTATTACTCACAGAGCTTCTGCAGGAGCGTTATGAGGAAAAAGTACGTTACATGCCAGAACCGTCACTGGTCCTTAACTGAAAAATAGCAGTGACGATCCTGGCACATCACTGGATGTTAAGGGGTTAAGAACTGCTTTGATCCCTGCCTTCAGTCTTGGAGCGGTTAATTTCAGATCCTGTTTTTACTTACAGCTCTCCAGCAGGAGCTCTGTAAGTAAAAAGTATGTGACGAGCTATGACCGTTACCAGTCCTTAAGGGTAAAAACGGTCATGATGGTCATAGCCCATTAATTTGTGCCAAATACCATTGTGACCATTTTATCAGTGTGTAAGAAGGGCTTGTTTTTAGCAATCCATCTTTCAACTTCAGAAAACTCATCCTGTAATATTGTCTCAGGTTGTGATACATTTGGATTTTTAGTGCAAAGTGTCGTCTTCAAAAATGAATACAGAAGATGCTTTGCAAACTGTGGCAGATCACTTATAAATGGAGAAAATAGACTGGGGACAAGAATGAAATCTTCAGCAACCCCACTTGTTACTTTGAGCTGAAGGCGAATATTTCAGCAGACACAATTTGTGTTCTGTCAGATACATAGGATTAGAACCAGTTTAGACAGTGATTACCAAATTCAGAACCTGAGCTTATTTTTCAGAATATTATGATCTACTTTATCAAAGGCTTTTGTAAAATCAAAGAGCACCATGAAGTTTTTTCATACCACACTGAAGGTTATTGCATACTTTTAGGACTACTGTAACTTCTGAGTTATTTGGATAAAAACCTGACCTGAAGCGAGGTGAAAAAGCTGGACATGTGGGCACATTTTTGCAGGACTTTAGATAATGTGGGGATTGGTCTGTAGTTTGATGCCACAGTTTTATCCTGACTTTTGCGATTAGACACAACTCCAGCCATTTTCCAGGCTTTGGGCATATACCCACAAGACAAGGAGGCATCGATTAGAGATGCAATAATATAGGCAGTGACTGATGCACTGGAAGGCACGGGGGAAGAGGTGGTGAATTGATGAGAAGAATGGGGTGATGGAATAATGGAAGGCGGGGGGCAGTATAATTATGGGGAACAGGATGCAATAGGATAAAAAGGGAGATGGGAGACAGGTGAGTTGGGGGGATAATTGACAGGCGATGGTAAGATGATAGGGGATAGGGCATGGAGGGGCGGTAAAAGGAAAGAGGTAGTTGGGTTTTGGGCAACAGAGGTGGTGAAATAATGGGAGTAATGGAGTAATGGGAGGCATGGGAAATGGGGTAATGGAGGCAGGAGACAGTGTGGTGATGGGTGAGTGTGAGAAAATGTGGTGGTGTGTAGAAGATTATGGTGAGGTGATAGAGTGTATAGTGGATTAATGGGAGGGAGGGAGGGAATAGTGGGGTGAAAGAAGGCCAGAGCTCATGGCTGTATTTACATTTCAGACTACTCTAGGCAAGACACACTTGGTGTCCATATCTCTCCCCATGACCACTCTCCCACTCCTCCCTTGACTCCATCCCAGGTCCATCCAGTGTTTCCTGGCACAGAAAACACCTTGGGCCCACAACAAGCAAGAAAAAAATCTTTAACCCTTTGGTTGCTAGAGAAACCTCTCTAGCATTCAAAGGCTTAAATAATAAACCCTTTGAAGAGGTATACAACATTAAGCATTAAGATAGATCTGGCCACACCCACAATTCAGAATGTGGGTGTGGTCAGCATAGCTGAGGCACAAAGATTTGGAGATCTAAGCAGTTGCCTACTCTGAGTTTTGGAATATCCGGCTCTAACAGAGCTGGTGGAGTAATGAGAGGCAAAGGATAGTGGGTTCATGCTAGGCAGAAGATAGTTGGGTGAAGGGTAGCAAGTGGTGATGGATTGTTTGGCGACAGGAAGTGGGGTGTTATGAAAGACAGGAGCTGATGGTGTGATGGGTGATAGGGGATTATTTTTTTGAGAAATGACAGGGGTTGGAGATGCAGCAGAATGCAGGGGATGGTGGGGTGGAAGGAGGTGGTGAGTTGTCAATAGGCACTGGATGGTAGGATGATTTGTGGTAGGTTATAAGAGGCAGGTTTGATGGAATAACTGGAAGTAGGGCATAGTGGTATGATTATGATGTGTGCAGGTTGGTGGTATGGTGAAAGGCAGGGGTGGTGGGATAATAGGAGACCAGTTATGGGTGATAGAAGGTAGTGGGATTCTGAGTTGATTGGTGTTAGGGTACGGGGCACTGTGGGGTAAGGGAAGTCAGATGTTGGTGGGTGATGAATAGCAGGAGGTGGTAGAGTTATAAGAGGAAGAAAGTGCTAGGGTGATGTTGGGATAATGGGAGGAAGTGGGCGATAAAGTAATGGGAGACAGATGACGATGGGGTGATAGGAGGTGTGGAGAAAGTCAGTCATTCACCAAAACCCTTTTCTAAGCCCTAACAGCATCTGATAGTTTCAGGCATCAGAATTCAATGTACATAGAATGCACAGACAAATAAAGAACAGAGGTACATACACAGCTAAAATACATCAAACCTTAAAACAGGGGACATATAACACAAGGTATATTGTATGGAGGAGATAGCAGCAGGCAACACAATGCCAGTCTTAATCTTTATTTGCTGAAAAAAGTGCTGGTTCACTGCTTCCAACACAGTAAATACACTTATAAAACCATACTGGGCAAGAAAGCTGTAGGGACCTCAGGGGCATTAGGGGACACTAGGGGTTCCCCTTCGGTATTCCCACAATGTTCCTTGGGGAAATACCACCGGAGGCAGGGGTTGACTAGGGAACAGGATACAGAGGACAGTGAGCTGATTTGGAGGCAAGGGAACATGTGTTGTTTGGAGGCATTAAAGAGTGGGGTGATAGGAAGGTGATGGAAAGCAGAGGATGGTAGGGTAATAAGAGGCAGTTGGGTGTTGGAAGGCAGGGGATGGTGGGGAGATGGATGACTGGTAGGATATGATGGAAGTCCAAGGGATGGTTGGATCCTAGAAGGCATGTTATTGTGCACTGTTATTAATAAAGGAAACAATGTCCTTCCTGAATGATTGTATGGGGGATCATTTGTCTCTCCAGCTTCTCCACATGACTTCTATTCCCAGATGTTAGTCCCTCTCACACATGTAAAGGAAGCTGAGTGCTAGAGCTACTAACAGGTCACATAAGGACACAGGCATGGCCATGGGGCAATGCAATCTTTGCTTACTATAAGTAAACAAACTATGGCATACATTGAAGTGAAACACCCAAAGTCAGTAAGATGATGGAATCAAGATCTGGAACTGAAGTTATTCATGAAAAGTGACATGTAATGTCTACAATGATGTTGAAAATAAGGTAGATCATATAAAATAACTTGTAGACAAAGGATGAGTGAAGCAAAGCCTAAATTTGATTGCCAGGGTTGCCAACTGTACACTTTTAACATGTAACCATGGATTCTTCTGATTTGTTAAAATCCAAGATAGTTGAAGAATCTAGGACATCATTTGTCTATTCTTATATCATACACTCATCATGAAATGTAAATCCAGTATAACTAAATACTGGCAGATAATTCAGAATGAACCAGTGTCTGGTTATCAATTTGTAGAGAAACCCATCTTTTCATCTAAAAGTGACAGAAAAGTGATAATATGATTACAGCTGGCATAAATTACAGTAATATAAAGGAACAAAGATTTTTAGGTACACCACATTCTAGCACCTTCCAAATTTTAGAAAGTCTCAATTGTATTTCAGTTAAGTGGAGACACTTTGAAACATCCCCCTAAAGGATCTAAAATCTGCCATAATGATGGTTATTAGCTCTAATTCTGGGGTCATTTATCTTATGAAATACTCTAATGGGTCAAGAGCTGTGACAACTAAAACGAGTGTCAGCCCTGAGATGGCATTCTTAGTGTACTTTTAAGAACTATCGCTAAAGTTCACAATGTCAGGTCATATTTGTAAGGAAGTAAAGTCAAGTTTATATATATGTCTACTGGGAATTTACTGAGAATAATCTTAGAAAATGTGCATAAAATTCTCAGCTGAAAATATTTTTCCCATACATAGCTGTCACTATATACTTCCATTAAGAACATGTTATGCCTGGGGTTAAGATTTAATTTAGGCGGAATTAGCACATTTCTTTATAAATACATTACGATACAATTCTTATTTTGAGACGACCATTTCTACTCTGCTTTTCAAAAGTCCACTGACTGTAGTTTGCACTAAACATTTATACATATCCATACAATCACTTTCTTTATAACTCCAGTTTTATATATCCCCCCCATTGTTCCCAGATCAAGTGTTTGGCATTGGATTTTGTTAAATGGTAATAAACAAAAAATATTTCTTCAAAGAGAATTACTTGGATTTATAAACTTTGCACAAAGCCACCACAGGGGGTTAAATGAGGACTTCAGTTTCTCATGTTTACTGTAAAATCAAATATAGGACTTTTTGTATTTTTTGTTTTTTTTGTTATTTTAGATGTTGTAACATATTTTTAACATCCATCTAGGTATTCCATGTTACTTTTCAGAATTTTCTAGTGTTTCTGTGAAATTCTGTGAAATAACCTGTAACGCAACAAACTATTTCTCACTGATATTTGTTAATTTATTAGCAACAAGTTTCATTTGGAAGTGTTAAGTTCAGGAAAAGGTCATACCTCCCAATATGTCAGCTTAGACTTTTGAGATGATTTGACAGTCTGACATTTCCCATGGTTGGTCAGCCGTGGTATAATTCTAAAACTCCTGCCACCCAGCACGCATGTGTACATTATGAAAAACATCCAATGTATAAATGACTATGCCCCCTGCATACAGGGAATCACTCACATCTCCTGGGGTGGAGGTGTGGGTCTCTAAACCTTTTTTCTTAGAGCGCTGTGCAATGTATTGCTCTTCCCACTGGCACTGCAATATACAAGCAGATACAGATCCACACATCAACATAAAGACAATAGAAATCCTCCATGACCTGTTCCATGCCTACGATATGGAGTTCTAAAGACCCTTTTTGCTTTTTACATATAAATTCCTACCTTATGGAAAAGCATTTATGAAAGTAGACTGGGGTCCTTATACCACCCTTCCTCTTGTGCAAAGGAACACCTGCACTCAGGCACACTTAAATAGTTGGCTATGTCCAGTCATTAGAATAATGTCCCTGTATTCAATCAGGTCTATAATAATAAACTGCACTGTTCGGGTATTTTGAAGACAGTGGCTGAAATAATATCCAGACCAGGAATATCCAATTTGAGGCCCGTGGGGAAGATGCATCCTACCTATCTCCAGGTGGATGCCCATCTGATATTTTTTGAAAAACTTTTTATATCTAATTATCTAGCACACATGAACTAGTAATCCAGTGATACCTAATCATATTTGTATATATATGTATATAAAATTTTCCAAAAGACAATGGCACACACTAAAATAGAAATAATATATAAATTAATAGGTGCACGTCCCAGAGATAGGTATAAATACAAGTGTACTCAGCCTGTGGTGTTCCGGGGCACGAGGAAGAGACAGCATTCAATGAGAATGAAGAAGAAGAAGAAGCCAATATTTATTCCATAAATGAGAGGAAGTGTTTTCGGGCCTTCTAGTGGACCTTCATCAGGGAAAATGCAGACAAATAACACATACAAGGTACATTTAAAGATTTACATTAGCTGACTCACCCAATCACACGATGAGAGTCGTTCTGAGGTGAACCGCTTGAGTGTTGGCATTCTTGGGTGCTCCGGAGTGACCAAATAAAAAAGAAGAGAAGAAAAAATAAACCCATGCAGTAGCGAGACATCATCTTCAATTGCATTAGCAAAATGTACATATGTTTGGTTACAAAGATTATATTAACATAATTCCAACAAAATAGCATATAGGATAATGCATATAGTAACGACAGGGATGGACACAGTTTATAAGTTCTTGATGACCATAAGAGGGTACTATTCACAGGAAACGTGTATGATAACTCATGATTTAATCCATTAGGAATTAAGGTTTTGTATTCATATATCAAACGTGCTTCTTCCTGCAGTAGAATTCGGTGTCTGTCCTCACCCCTTGACAGTCTGGGAACAGTCAATAAAGGCATAAAACGAAACTCACTTATTTTATGTTTGCATAACTCAAAATGCTTTGCCACTGGTTGACAAAGGTAGTCCTTACTATCTAAACATCCATCCAATGCCTTTTTAATTGCTGACTTATGATTGTTGATTCTTTCTTTGATCATTGTGGTAGTTTTTCCTATATTTATCATCTCACAAGGGCATTTTATCATGTACACTACATATTTCGTTTCGCAGTTCATAAAGTCTTTTATTCGAACCAATTGCCCTGTGATAGGATGTGGATAGTGATTGCCTGTAATAAGATTGCAGCAGTTGGAACATCCCTTACACTTGTACGCACCCCTGGGTCATGATAACCGAGAAGATTCAGTTTTATATTTATTATGGGATCCCCCTTGTTTAGCAAATCACCTAAATTCCTCCCCCTTCTGTAGCAAAATAATGGAGGCTCTGAAAATAAATTCCCCAATTTATTATCTCAACTTAGAATGTGCCAATATTTAAAAATGACTTGTTTAGTACCAGGAGAAAGCCATGCTGAACTGAGTCTGTTTACAGAAACGTTTTTGTTTGTTATCTTTGGGTACAGCAGGTGAAAGCAACTCTTTCCTATCTAGCAAAAGAGCTTTCTACATGGCAGCATATACTTCTTCATAGCCATAGCCTCTCTCCAAAAAGGTATTTTACATACTGACAAGGGCCATTTTACTCTCCTCCTGATCAGTAGTTGTATGTATAACCCTGATCTTTTGAGAGTATGGCAAGCCATACTTTAATGGTGTTGGATGATGGCTACTGGCATGGAGTAATATATTTTTATCAGTTGGTTTGTGATAGATCTTAGTAAAAATGTTATTCCCTTGTTTGTCAAGGATGCATGTCTGGATCTGGTAATAACTAACAATAAAGAGCTTATCTCTAACATCCAAGTAAGGGAGCACTTGATGAATAGTGACCATAACATAGTATCGTTTGAGATTAATTCAAAGAAACAATTTGGTATGGGTTCCACCAAAACACTGAATTTTAAAAAGGCCAACTTTAGCAGGTTTAATGCATCCCTTGGTCTCTTTGACTGGGGTAGAATATTTTCTGGAAAAAACACAGAAGGTAAGTGGAATGCCGTCAAAATAATATTATAAAAGTATACATATAAAATTATACCTTTTGGAAACAAATACAAAAGAAGCAAATTAAAACCAATGTGGCTAACCAGTAAAGTAATTCATGAAATAAATAAGAAGAAAGTGGCATTTAAACATTATAAAGCTGAGGGATCAGCAGAGGCTTTTGCAAAATACAAAGATGCCAACAAAGCCTGTAAAAAGGCAAATAAATTAGCTAAATTGGAGAATGAAAAAAGAATTGCTAAGGAGAGCAAGCGCAATCTCAAGAAGATCTTTAAATCAATTAATAGCAAAAAATTAAAGTCTGATAATGTTGGGTCTTTGTGAAACAGGTCAAATGGTTAGTGGGGATAGAGAGAAAGCAGATATTTTAAATAATTTCCTTTTTTCTGTTTTTACCAAGGAAGACCCGACGAACAAGAACCTGCAATCTACTTTTACAGAACAGTCACAGCAAGCATGGAATTGGCTGACACAAGAAAAAGTGTTAAAACAATTAAATAGTGTTAAGGTAGACAAAGCCCCGGTGCTGGATGGTATACACCCATGGGTACTTAAGGTGCTAAGCCGGGCCCTGGCCAGACCATTATTTTAGATTTTTAAAGATTCTTTTATTTCAGGTATGGTGCCCATGGATTGGAGTAAAGAAGATGTGGTTCCCTTATTTAAAAAGGGATCAGATCCCAGCCGGGAAATTACAGACATATAAGCTTGACATCTGTAGTGGGGAAGCTGTTTGAAGGGTTGTTAATGGAATATATTCAAGAATTCATCTTAAACAGGAATATCATTAGCAAGAAGTGAAAGACAGGTCTTGTCAAACTAACTTGATTGCATTTTATGAAAAAGTGAAAAAAATAATATAAATTTAGGTGTGGCAGTTGATGGGATCTGTTTTAGGCTTTGCCAAGGCATTTGATACAGGTCCACACAAAAGGTCACTGTACAAATTGCATGAAATAGGCTTAGGGGCAAACGTTTGTGCGTGGATTAGAATTTGGCTGAAAGATAGAATGCAAAGAGTGCTGCTAAATGGGAAATTCTCCAATAGGAAAAACTTGATAGGTGGAGTACCTCAGAGATCAGTCCTGGGACCTATTCCTTTTAATTTGTTTATTAATTTTCTCCCAGAGGGCATAGGAAGCCATGTATCAGTGTTTGCAGATGACACAAAATTAAGTAGGGTAATAAAGTCTGAAATGGATGTGTCTTCATTATAAGAGAATTTGACAAATTGGGTAAAACCCCACCTTGAATATGCAGTTCAATTCTGGGTGCCTTTTCTGAAAAAGGACATTATGGAACTGGAGAAAGTGCAGAGGAGGGCTACAGAATTAATAAGGGAAATGGAAAGTTTTAGTTATGAAGAAAGGCTAGAAAAAGTTAAACTTGTATACACTAAACAAACTGTGTCTTTGAGGGGCTATGATAATATTATATAAATATGCTCAGGGCCCATACAAAGGGCTCTCCAAAGACCTGTTCATTAACAGAACAGTACAAAGGACAAGGGGTCACCTGCTTAGATTTGAGGAAAGGAGATTTGGTCTACAACAGTGCAAGTGATTCTTTATCGAATACATTAGATGCCTTTAAAAAGAGCCTGGATACTTTTTTAAAAGAGCAGAACATAGAGTGCTATGTATGTTAGTATTGGGATTAATATTTATTTAGTGCTTGTTGATCCAAGGAGAAATCTGATTGCCATTTGGAATCAAGAAGGAATTTCCCCCCCCATTCAAAGCAGAATTTGAAATTGCTGAAATGAGAGAGGGGGGTTGCCTTCTTTTGGATCAACAACATAAACAAGAATAGGAAAAGGGTTGAACACAGGATGCAGTCATGCGCAGTAGAGACTGCCCGAACGCTGTATGTTTGTCTGATGCAGTCATGCGTAGTAGACACTGCCCGAACGCACAGAATCCTGGGAGGTGTAGTTCTACATTTACATATATATATATATAGATATAGATATATAATGGAATTGCATTATCAGATCATGCACAGCCTTCAGTCAGGGTAATTTCAAATTGATCCTGATTGTATAACACAGCCTGACGTTGTCATAATATATATAAAAACATTAGACAACATAGTGTAGAGCATCACACCAATAGGGTTGATCACTTGCAAGGCTAATTGTTTTGCTATCTAATTTACCAATAATTACGTAAAGTACACTGTGTCTCCTCTCTGACATATAAAACCTTTAGTCATTTACGACTATTCCATATTTAGGTTCTTATCATGTAAGAACAGAAATACAGATGTCTTTTTTTTGTGTGAAATTAACAAGTACATCAATACTGGAGAATACATAACATGTTTTTAATAAGCCCCGATTAATGATTCAATAAACTGAAATTCTTCTCCCTGAGTGAATAATTGCTGAGAGACGCCTGTTGTTGGTGAGTCCATTATCTTTGCTCAGGTCACTGGTACTAATATGACAGAAGATTACATTGGAACTGACACTGCATCTTAATCACTAAAATTATTAATTTTCTAGCTGTTTGGCATAAAAATGTAAGAGTAAAAACAATAATAATGTTTTAGAATGCTTTTAAGCAATGGGCAAGGTAAGGTGTTAAATGTACACTAACACCAAAACATAACATTTTCTCTATTACCTGTATCAAAAGAAATAACGATTTTGGAGGTTCCTAAAGTTTTGTAGGGGCCTACATGCACCAGATGGGAGTATCCCACTGGGAACTCCATATCCACCACTTCCCTGGGAGGTGATGAGACCATAGAAGAGACCACCTCTATCCTTTTGGGGAAAAAGAAAAACAACCAGCTAACCAAGCAAAGAAAATGAATGTGCTCTCTGACATACATCTACGTCTAGAAGTACATTCATAAACCATTATAGGTCACGCTGAAGCCTACCATGCAGGAGTTGGAGAGTCTGTGAAACAACAGAGATGGCTGCTGCTGTGGGTGGCAGTGGGGTTCCAGTGAGGATCTCCATCTGAAAAAACAGAGCCCCCAGAAAATAGTATGATGCTTCAGGAAGTTTATTTAATACAGGTAATAGGGATGCCTTTTATCAATGGGCAAGGCAAGGTCATACATAAACCTTTTATACTGAGAAGAATTTAGGAAGACATAATCTCACCTCATTGGAGATTAGCAAAATGTGTAGTTTACATTCACATTTGTACAAAGTTGGTAGTGAACTAGATGTTTTGAGTTTCTTTTATTCTAAGTGCAGGAACAGAGAAATGGATACACACTTGGATTTTAATTTATCAGAAGAGCTTAGTTAGACATGGTCTTCATGTGGCTGTGAGTTACATCCATATACTTATTCTGTGTTGTAGTCTATTTCTCTTTTGTATTAGAATATGCATTACATATGAGTAAAGACTACAGTGGAACAATTATGAAGCAAACGAACAGCATCATTCATAAAAATTGCCATTACTGAATATGGAGCTTTTAACCCTTTGAATGCTAGAGATGTGTTCATCACAGTGTGAGGAATTTCTCATTTTGAATGATGAATTCTGAGGTGATGAGGTGTGAGCTTTAATTGATCTCCGTAGATATAGAAATAATTTTACATGACTGCTGTTTGAAGGACTCCTATGTCCTTCTATTCAATTAATTAAGATTTATTTATTAGGATGTAATTTCTCTTTTAGCTCTTGAATTGCTTTCAGATTAGACTCAGAAATCAGAAGACACTTGAAGCAAAGTCATTGAGGTGAAGGAAACGTGACAAGTATCAGATTAGGACTTGAGAGTTATAGAACTGTTACAGTTCTGAGACACTCAGAATAGATTCAGTGAAAGAAAATAAGCTAGAAGCAAAGTGCAGGTCATGGTGTGAGCTGTCAACTGCCATGTAATTAGGGTGTGTGAGCTATCCCATCTTAAGACTGCTCATTGCAAGTTTCTGTTGTACTAAAGTGGTATGTAGAAGTTTCAAAGTGAAATGGACACGCTCCATCTTATGCCTCCCAATTTTAGCAAAGTCTTGTGAAGTACCAGTAAATGTATTGATGAATGGCAATCCTGTCTTTCATACACTTGAGATGAGCCCTTATAATTTAACTCCCTGGTAGAGCTACATTCACCAGTCCAATACTGCCTGAGGAAGTTTAGATGGAACATGTTATTATTGTTATTTCACAGATGAATCATTGTATCTCTGTTTAACTCCATATGAAAATAAATTTATACCAGGATAAGATTGATGGGGATTCTGTCAGAGCAGCTCTCTGCTGCCATCTTCAGGTTTGTCTTTAATTGCAATGCATAGTGGTGTCAGGTCTTTGCTGTCAAAGGAAGTAGGTGGGGGTTGGCATTAAGCTAAGGTTTCAACTTCCCATGTGCCATGAAGAGGTCTACTAATTCCCATTATCTCATCATATGGGCATGGGGTGGGGGTAGTGAGGTAGTAGAATTGTATATGTGGTTTATAAAACTCCCTTGTTCCCCAGCCCATAGCCCTTGTGGGACAATAAATCTTGTGATTGTATGGCCATAAACTCCTGCATACGTATGAACAACCCCTACTTATTCATTTATCCGCACACGCCTATGGGGCTATCACATTGGAATATACTCCATTTTGCAATTATAAAAGCAGATTATGTTTTATGATTGTTTCTGTTTAAAATACTGGTACATTTTTTATGTAGAAAAATATATACTGTAGTTCTTCCATTGATGAAAAAAACAAGCGTAAATTCACTGCTGGGAAATATTTAAGTCAAAAGTAACTACAGTTCAAACTCTCTCATTGTAATTTTTACAGTGGCAGCCAGGTGGAACTGTTCCTTAATATAGACAGCAGTAGTTGGACTCAAACTCTCCTACTGAGTCCTGTATAAAAATAAATTGCCTTTTAGACACCATTTGGTAAGTTTAACAATTTGAGTAAAACAGAATAAATAAATACTCAGTAGGAAACTCCCTAAAACATTATATATTTTCACAACAATGTATTGAAATTTTAAGTCTTTCCCTGTGTTGTATTGTACAAAGCAATGTTTATTTGTACATCCAAGGGGTTAAGCATCATATGTTCAACTATTCAATATTTTTATTTTGAAGTCTACTTTGCCCCTGGGTATTAAACAGAAGTGATTCCATCCCATGATAGATCATGATCCATCTAAGAACAGAATGACATAGGGTTGTTCTGTGGCAATGAGATAGATTAAGTCATTCACTGATGTGGGATAATTCTTTAGACTTTGGTCATTCGGTCATCTAGAAGCAAGTTTCAATTATCTTCGACTTTTTTTTATATAAACCTGCCTGTATGTTATACAAAAAATCATAAGATATTTAAAGCCATATACACAAAGAAATGGAACAATTCTGGGGCTAGCCAAATGCACTACTGGGATCATTTAAAAATCCCAAATGTCTCATAGGGGCACTATCCTCTAAAACAACTTTGGTGATTTTGAAAGAGCTATTTAATTTTTTTAATTATCCTAAATAATAATTTGCTAGGATGTTTGTCATGATGCAGTCATGCGCAGTAGAGACTGCCCGTGTTCAGCAGTCTCTACTGCGCATGATTGCATCACGTGAGTGAGGTGATGTAAGACTGCATCATGTGGAGCAGTGAGGTAGCGGCCTCTTAACCCTTTGAATGCCAGAGGGGTACACAACACATTGCAAAGGAATGCATTGTGTACCCCTCTGGCACTCAAAGTGTTAACATTCGCCTGACCTTGGCCCGTGTACACTGGCTTTTACACTAGTTTATAATACTTGTTTAGGAGTTAAATAGAATTATAGATTATGCCAATTAAAGTATGCTGCACACGTACTTGCTCTCTTAGCCCTATATTACCTCCCCTATTCACCTACCTGTACTGCTCAGCAATGCATTTCCCACCTCCCCTAGCACTGCAAGGTTAAGTGTCAGTGAGTGGAGGAGGTAATGTAGGCTAAAATAGGAAATTACTGTATGGCATGCGTTAAAAAATAATCACTGGAGCCACTTGGGGATATAATGGAAGCCAATCGCCATGAAAAAGGAGCGGGGCATACTCATGAGTGGGGGTGGGGCTTAAAGAGTACATCATAAAAGTGGGTGGGAAGTAGGAACAGGGTGGTGAATGAGGAGATGTGGGGGGGAACAGGGTGGGAATGAGCAGAAGTGGCAGAGTTTCCAGGACATACTTGAAAACGAGAGAAATCTCAATGTATTCTTCCTGGTAAAACATTTTCTAAATAAACATCCAGAGAATCAGCCTCTGTTCCCGGAGACCATGTAATACACTGTCAAAACTGGAGTCTCCGGGTCAAATCCAGAGAGTTCCCAGGTGTGCTAATACAATATAGGGTTGATTTTAAAAATGCTTTCAAAATCGCCAAAGCAGTTTTTACATATTTATGACTGTAACGGAAGCTGCGAAGGGACCGCGTCACCTTCCGCCGTCGTTCCTGGGTCTCTCCTTCTCGACGCAGATAAGCGCCGTCAGATGCACCAGTTGAAGGATGGACAGTCACTGGAAAAAGCCGCAGGATCGCTGGAAGCAGGGAAGAGTCCACGTCGCCGCCTGACAGTCCACGAAGTTAGGTTGCAGGAAACTGGCAGCAGGCGGTCGGCGATTCAGGATACTTGGCGCAGATGGGTATCAGAGTGGATACTTTAGACCATAAGCAATACAAGATTCCAGGACTCCTTGTTCACTCCAAAACAGAACTCCCTTTATTGGCAAAGACCACAGATATTTATACAGAAATCTTGCATTGCCTCTTATGGGGAAACCAAGTACAATAGGCTTAATCCAATCATTTCACAGTAGACAAAAGGGCAACAGACGATGGCCCAACAAACACAATAACTCAGACATGATTGCATTTCAGATACAAAAAGGTTGATGGACAAAGACTTGAGGTTTTGAACTAATTACCACACTGCAGGGGTTCTGACTGCATTTCACAATGGTTAAGTTAACACCCAGCAGGAGGTCTGGCTACAGTACACATAGTCAGTGCCTTGAGGGACTACAATACATATTGAAAGTAAATATGTTCAAACTCAAATGATTAACCCTTTGCAGGTCAGAAGAGTTTGCAGCACCCAAGCCTTGAATTGTTCTTTCCTCTGGTACAGCTGCCTATCCACATAAGGCTAGCCAAAGTCTCTTAGTCCAGGATAAGGGCTTGAGAGATCGTATGCCAGGGCACAAAGGAGTGTCCAATATCCATAATCCTTGGGCCCAGGGGTGAATAAATGCCATGCCCAGACAAGAGCTCCCAGTAACGGGTAGGATCCGTTACATTTCTCCCCCTTTTGGTTCCAAGCCAGCGGGTGCGGTGGTAAACGCTGGCTGGGAGCTGTAGGAGGGCATGGAGGTGGTGAGGCACTTGTCTGGACAGTGCACTAGTCCGAAGGCCTTGGTCCTAGGCCAGTTTCTACTGAGGTGCCCCTTGTCCTGGGCCAGTGGTTAAAGTAGTCTTTCTGTTCTGGGCCAGGGGAAAACATGAGCCCTTTGTCTGGGCCAGGTAGGGGGAAACAAGGCCCTGGTCCTGGGCCAGGGAAACAATTGCAAGTCCCTTTGTCCTTAATCCTGGGCCAGAGGGTGAAGCAGTCTTTTTGACCTGGGCCAGGGGAAAACATGAGCCCTTTGTCTGGGCCCGGTAGCGGTGTACAGGGCCCTTGTCCTGGGCCAGTGAAGAAAATGCCAGTTCCTGTGTCCTTAAACCTGGGCCAGGGGAACTGATGCCTGTTTGTCCTGTCAAACATCAAAACAGGTGGCCTCTCCTGGGCCCTTCTCCAGGCAGTGCTGAAGTCAAATCCTTCTGGGTCTGGGGCCAGTGGCTCAGGGTCAAGAGCCAGTCTATAAGGGGGATCTCCCTGGGGCAATTGTGCCTCTGGCTTCTGGGCACCAGAGTTTGGGGATAGAGACATATCTCCCCCTTTTAGTTGGGCCACTGCCCCAGAGGAACAGGAGAGGATGTTTGTCCCACTTTCCTGGGCTGGGGCAACATTCTGGGACACATTCCCACCCCCCAGGCAGAGCTCAGGAAATTCAGGGGCCCCAGCAACATCCCTGATGAGGACGGTGGTCCCACTCACCAGATCAGGGCCCAAAGGGGAATTGTTGGGGAGCGCCTTCTTGGGGCTTCTGGTGAGCTTGCTCCCACTCACCAGTGTCAGGGCAAAACAAGGGGTGGTGTGCTCACTCCTACACACCACAGCAGGGGGTTCACAGGACCCGGTGAATTTGCTCCCATCCACCAAGCCAGGGGTCACAGGGAAAGGGAACACAATCGTTGGGCTGGGGATGAGGACTGTTGATCCACTAATCCCAGCCAAGGTTTCACATGACCTGGTGCGCTCGCTCCCACGCACCAAGCCAGGGGTTACAGGGGGACTGGAGAGCTCGCTCCTACTCTCCAGCATGAGGAACTTGGGGCAACATCCAGGGTTTCCAGGGGCAGTAGCAGCACTGCAGAGTGGCAGCCTGCTGTACCCCTCTTCTTCTTGGCCCCTCACATCAGGGCCATCTCTTGTCTTCTGGAGGAGGGCAGTCTCAATCCTCCTCGCAATCTTAGTCACATACCTGGAGAAGACACTCTTCCCCTTCTCCAGGGCAATAGCAACAGGGGACGGACTGGGGCTGCTGGTGGGGACCTGCATCTCCTTCACCACAGCAGGGGTTTCCCAGACCCTGGTGAGCTCGCTCCCACTCACCAGGTCAGGGTTTACAGGGGGGCTGATGGGGCACTCTTCTCCACCCATCAGTTCACACAACATATCCTCAGGAGGGCCAGCAGCACTGCTCTCTTCCAGTCCGCTGGGGTCCTCCTTTTGTAGGCCATCACTTTCCAGGGCCTTCTCTGCCTTGAGGGAGACCGCAGTCCCATCCCTCAAGGCGGCATCCTCTGTGGCCCTGGAGAGCACATACCGCTCCACTTCCAGGGCGTTTTCCAACCGCACAGGGGGCATCATCTTGGGGCTGCTGGTGAGCTCTTCCACACTCACTACAGCAGGGGGTTCACAGGGACTGATGGGCTCTCTCCCACCCATCAGTTGGGGCATACAATTGCTGCTGGTGGGGACCTGCGTCTCGTCCACCGCAGCGGGGAAAACAGGGGAAGGGGCAATATGCCTATCAGGGGAGACGTCCGTCCCATTCCCTGATGCAGAGGCATTCTCTTCACTGAGGGGGAACGAATTCCCACCCCTCAGCTCAGGCAACAAACAGTCCAGGGGCAAAGGGGTATCAGGCAGGGCAACAGGGGCACTGGTGAGGAACGAATTCCCACTCACCAGTGTGGAGTGAACAGGGGTAACACAATCCTGGCCCTCAAAGTCGCTGAAGTCCTCCTCAGATGCGTTACCCCCCCATTCTTCTTCCTCTTTTTGGAATTCACGGACCTCTCGAATGAACCCAGCATATAGTTGCTCCAGGTCCCATTCACATCCTGCCAGAATATCCAAATTTCCCTGGCAGTCCGCAGGAATGTATCCACCAAAACGGTCCTCTCTTTTGTCCCGGATCTCCCAGTATCTGCTGGAGTCAGGGCACCCAAAAGTAGAGTCCATGTGGTAGGCGTTCCATACCAGCCCTTGGATGTCCCATCGCAAGCGGGCTGGGCACCAGTCAAAAAGGCCCTCGGATCCATATTCCTGGTCCAGGTATTTAACAAAGTCCCAGTACTCCTCCTGTACTCTGAGCTCCTCTGTAATGCACGCATCCAACTCTGGAACTAAGTCATAGATAACATCGCCCAGCCGGGTCCACCACTGTATTCGGGTGGCGCTGTAGCGATCCTCATATTCTCCAAGAGTGTCTGCCAGCACTGCTTCGTCTGCCATGTCTCAATTGCTGCACCCGATATGAAGGAGAAATCCCACCGCTGCCACCAATGTAACGGAAGCTGCGAAGGGACCGCGTCACCTTCCGCCGTCGTTCCTGGGTCTCTCCTTCTCGACGCAGATAAGCGCCGTCAGATGCACCAGTTGAAGGATGGACAGTCACTGGAAAAAGCCGCAGGATCGCTGGAAGCAGGGAAGAGTCCACGTCGCCGCCTGACAGTCCACGAAGTTAGGTTGCAGGAAACTGGCAGCAGGCGGTCGGCGATTCAGGATACTTGGCGCAGATGGGTATCAGAGTGGATACTTTAGACCATAAGCAATACAAGATTCCAGGACTCCTTGTTCACTCCAAAACAGAACTCCCTTTATTGGCAAAGACCACAGATATTTATACAGAAATCTTGCATTGCCTCTTATGGGGAAACCAAGTACAATAGGCTTAATCCAATCATTTCACAGTAGACAAAAGGGCAACAGACGATGGCCCAACAAACACAATAACTCAGACATGATTGCATTTCAGATACAAAAAGGTTGATGGACAAAGACTTGAGGTTTTGAACTAATTACCACACTGCAGGGGTTCTGACTGCATTTCACAATGGTTAAGTTAACACCCAGCAGGAGGTCTGGCTACAGTACACATAGTCAGTGCCTTGAGGGACTACAATACATATTGAAAGTAAATATGTTCAAACTCAAATGATTAACCCTTTGCAGGTCAGAAGAGTTTGCAGCACCCAAGCCTTGAATTGTTCTTTCCTCTGGTACAGCTGCCTATCCACATAAGGCTAGCCAAAGTCTCTTAGTCCAGGATAAGGGCTTGAGAGATCGTATGCCAGGGCACAAAGGAGTGTCCAATATCCATAATCCTTGGGCCCAGGGGTGAATAAATGCCATGCCCAGACAAGAGCTCCCAGTAACGGGTAGGATCCGTTACAATGACCCTTTAACCCTTGAAGGTTAGAGAAGTCTTTAACACTTCCAATACCAGGGAGATTTCCCTAGCATGCACAGGAATAAATGTCCTGTTTAATCCCTTGATGACAGGTGACATGCGAACGTTGACACGCATTGGGTTTTGGGTCTGAAGACTTTCTGTATCTCTTCTTGCTCCCCCTATGCATTCATATTTTGTGATGGATAAGCATATTGCCTTTTATCTTTCCAAGTTATTACATTAGCGGGTATTTCTGTGTTGATGCACTAGGCTCTTTATAAATATTTCCTTTTTTTTATTATGGTCACATTATTATAGCACTTTATCGAGAGGTTTCCATTTCTGATATATGGCAATTTTGTAAAGGGGATTTCATATATAATTATAGATGCAGTTATATGTATTATCTCTACAGCTTGTCTTCTGTGTTTTTAGCTGTTTTTGTTATCTCTGTATATGTATATTTAGACATAATAAAGCTTTTCATTATTATTGGGTTACCTTATTGAGTGCCTTGCTTTATTGGGCCTGCTTTTGGGGTGCTATTTGTGCAATCTTTACACTGATGGCTTCTCATATTAATCAGCTCTGTTAGTTTTAGACCCATGAATGCACTAGGGCTATTTGTACTCCTATTTAGGTACCCTTTAATCCGAGCTGGTGCAGACCTTGACTTGTGTGTTCATTATCTACTTTGACAATCAGGGCCGGATTTCACAGTAGGCAGAGTACTTTTGAGGGGAACTTCAGCTAAGCTGGCCACACCCACATTCTGAATTGTGGTTGTGGCCATAGAATAATTCTCAGTGTCCTTTTACAGGCTACCGTTTAACCCCTTGAATACTAGAGAGATCTTCACAATGCATTGGTGATCTTTCTAGCAACCAAGTGGTTGAAGCTGTGTATATATTTTTTTTTCTTGCTTGTTATAGGCCAAGGGTATTTTCTGTGCCATAAAACAGTAGATGGGACTGGGTGTGGGGCTGTGGCTATGGGTGGAGCTAAGGGTGCCTAGAGTGCTTTGCCTAGGGGCACCTGGGATGTAAACCCTGCCCTGTTGACATTGGCTCATTTACATATTGAAATGCAGCTTAAATAACCATTATCATATTTATGTGGGTGTGTTTATATGCAAATGTGGTTACGTGCCACATGCACTAGCTCCAGTAGCCTGATATGCTGTCAGAGTGAACAGTCCCAAATTCTATAAACTGAGATGTGATCTCCCCATAGCTCTCTATGGAGCCACAGAGGAGACTTTGCTGTCTCTACTGGCGAGCAGAGATAGCAGCTGCCCTCACTTAACCCTTTGAGTGCCATAGCTGCTCTGCTGGTTCTGCATTTATTTAAATCCTCTGTAAGTGAGGCACATGATTATGTTTTTTTTAACACTTTCTGTGCCACATGGGTTTGCAATGCATTGCTCATCCCTATGACACGTTAAAGGGATAGTTATACTTAAAAATTACTTATCCCTATGTTGTAGCCCTTAAATAATGAAGAAAAATGCGCTCAGCGGCATCTCTCAAACCCTTATGGTTTGAGAGATAACCACTTACAAAGTTCTCCCCTGCCTGACATCAGCATTCTAGCTGAGAGCAGGGGAATCCTCTCCTGGGATCAGTCAGAGGCTCTGCAGCAGAGCTGAGATCGAATTAATGAAAAAGAAAAGGGCTGGTGATGCTCTTGGTACTGAAGTTGGAGAGCATATTCTCTCTACTCCCTCACTTGTCCTTCCCGACACATTACCAGCATTACGTCAACCTCCTATACTAATGATCAATGTCCCTTCCCCTCATGTTACATAGATAATTCTTAGTGCACATGGCAAAGTGTGTTGTATCCTCCATGGCATAGTGATCTCCACCCCATTGGACACATGACTTCCATCATTTGTGGCCAACACTTTATACAAATTATGCTTCGCTAGAAGGACCAGTATCCATTACTGAAGAGCATCTGCTATACCTGGAAAATATGCAGCGTTATCAGGCTGAATAAAACAACATGGCTGAAGACTATTCAAAATGTATATAGAATAGATGAAGTACAGTATATTGCAATCTCTCTATATAAAACATACAGTATATTATTAAAAATACATGCAAAATGTCTACGTCTTTAAAACCAGGAGTCTACTGAATATATGTGGCAGCAGTTAAGAGAGACCTGTTTCTGGAGGAAATCAAAGACCATGATTATAATAATTATATTATGAATAAAGAAATACATTAGTAACTAAAAAATGTCCACCTCACAGAAATAGATAATGTGCTGGATATGTTTTAATGGGCTCTTTAAAGGGATAGTTATATTTGGTTTTAAGAAATTTTAATATGGTGCATATTAAAAAAAATAAATGAAATAATGTAAGTCCCGTTGCTCAAACATGTTTAGTTTAAAAGTTATAAACTTCTAAAGATCCTGGTCCTGGGACCAGACGGCTCTTCAGCAGAGCTGAAATAGTGTTGTCTACAAAGGGATACTTCCTTAGAACGGTCTACAATGCGTACCTGCCTCAAACCAGGCAAATAGATGTTATGTCTTTATTTCCATATGTTTGCGCTCGATCCTTTGGGGAGCAAAGATATGTGGGTTTGCGAAGCTGAAACTGAAAGGAAAGCCTGCAAGGTATAGGGTTTAATGTAGATTAGGAAAAAGGGGTGTGTGGTAGGGTGTGTCTCTTATAAACCTCATCTAAATACACCTGTATTCCATTTTTTTTGCATCATATTTTTGTTGATTTGGTACATCACTTTATTTTGTTGTTCTATGGAGCCTATGCATCAAGATTTTTAAAGTTAGAGAGGTCTTAGTGCATAAAAGAATAACACAGGAACTAGAGAAGTGATCTGTCTGAAGAAGTCATCTCCTCCTCATCACCTCTTATTCATAACCCCCTGGTGTTCTATTGGAATCAAATGCAACAAATGTTTCACTATTTTCTTCCGCCAGACTACAGAGAGATCTGAATAGCTCTGTGTACATTTTGCACAAGTATTCCTGCCCATTAGTAAATAGGGCAATTGAGATGATAGAAATGAATTATCATAACACTGAATATTAGTGCAACCTAGGGAGAAAGCACATTTACTAAGGTAGTGCTCTACTAAAGGGTCGGGGCATAAGCAAACCTTGTGTTTCTCATGTGATACTCTAAAATGTTAAGCTTAAAAAAAGATTTGTTTTATGGTATTTCTGCTCATGTCTTATCTAGTTTTTCATAAAAATAAAAAAATCAAAGTTGTAAGCATCATGGCGTAAATGGAGGCAATAAGGTCAGAATTGTACTTTGTACACACGTTGCTCCACTCAGGACCCCTCCATTGAGACTTCTACATGTGCTCAAGTTCTCTAAATTTGTTTATTAAATACTAGTTGAAGAGTCCGTGTAAACAGGCCACAGTGCCGGCTGGACGCGGTGCAGTCAGGCACATTACAGACTGCCAGCACCGTGGCTGATATGGAGCGAGGCTCTCTGAATTGAATTGAAGGTGTGCAGAGAGGACCACGGTCTGAATTCAGAGCTCCCCGCTCCATATCAGCCATGAAGTAGGCAGTCTCTACTGCGCATGGCTGCAGCACGTGCAGCTGTCTCTACTGCACATGACGGCTTCTGACAAGCATCCTTAATGAATTATTATATAGGATGATAATTCTGCAGGGTCTTTAAACCCAAAGAGCTGTGAAAATAGCTGCTTTTCTAACTGCAGCTTAATAAATTTCTCCCACAGTAAAGCAATGTAGTTAATTGGGGGGTGGGGGAAATGTGTGCCATACTCACATAAGTATTTACTAATGTAGGCACATCAAGGCCTGCTTGGAAAGTATAATACAGTGCAAAGGGAATCATACATTGGGAAGGGAACCCTGCCCCAAACAGCTTACAATCTAATTAGTAATTATGATAACATACAGTGACAGTAGAAAGAAGATCATAAGTGCAAGTACAAGGCTTCAGTAACGGAAGAGCAGAATGATTCTGACGTTACTGTCTGTATGCACAAGGAGAATATTTTTACTGAGATGCCTTCTTGAGCAGGTGGGTTTTAGGAGATGCTTGAAAGTGATGTGTGCATGATTGATGAATGGTGGTAAGGAGGGCAGTACAAAGTCAAGGGACAGCCAATGAAAATGTTTGCAGCCAAGAGATGGCTTGACCAGAACCCTTGAGGAGAACACAACTGACAAGCAGGGGTGTGGCCGGAGATAAGAGGAGAAATGTAAGAGGGTGCTGAAGAAAAAAGGGACTTAAAAGAGAGAAGAAGAATTTTGAAATACAAGACCTCATAGATAGCCAAGAGAGGGATTTCAGGAGCAGATGAGGGGTAAGGTATCCGGGAGTAAGTGTAGTTATTCTTGCAGCTCAATTGAGAATGGACTGAAGTGGAGAAGGATGAGAGGCAGGAAGACCAAAGAGAATTAGAGCCTGAATGAGAGTTTTTTTTGTGGTTGACATATAGTAGAAGGGCCATATTTTGTCAATATTTTTCAGGAAGAAGTGACAGGTTTTGGTGACAGTTGGGATATCGGAGGGAGAATGTCAAGATAGAATAGAGTATAACACCAAGACAGAGAGCTTTGGCTACTGAGTGGATAGCAGAATTGTCAACTAAGATGGATGAAGGGGTTGGGGTGGGGTTCAGCAGGGAATGCAACCAGTTCTGATTTTAAGATGGTGGTGGGCCATCCATGATGAGATTGCTATGAGACACTGAGTCACTTGAGACTTCACAGCTGGAGTGAGGTCAGAGGAAGAGAGGTAGATGTGTGTCATCCCCATAAAAAGCCAAAACATAAGATGAGGTCAAGTGAGAGGATGTAGAGGGAAAAGATAAGTGATCCCAGGATTGATCCCTGGGGTTCACTCACTGAGAGGTCATGAGGAGAAGAGCAGTTTAGCAAAAGATAGACAAATTATTACTATGGGCTGCAGTGGTTGCAGTGTAACCATTCAGTAGACATGTTCATCTGGCAACCGTAGAAGTTCTCTATATCATATCTTATGAAGGAAATACATCTGAAAAGGAGAATCTGAGATCGCTCATCAGATGTGACTGCAAAAAGCTAGGTTTGAATACCATATAGAAAATAACCTAGAATTATATCTGTTCTGATTTTGAGGATTATGTTTTCCTGCAAATAAAGAAAAAACTGTAAAATGGCCAGCACTGCATCTTGTATATACAAAACATTGTGAAAAAATGTAATTGTATTTCCAAAACACATTTGCAAATTTTTTAAATGAAAAATGTCTTAAAGCTGCTCTGAGGAATTTTCCATGCAGTTCTGTGACTTCTAATATAACTGGAAAGCTGAATCTGTGTCCCAATATCTCAGGCTTCCTTTTTACATCAATTGATTATTTATGTGTTCATATGCCACCCTGTGAGAGTCATTCATCTTCAGTACTGCCAGTACACTGTAACATGATCAAATGGTAGGGAGGATGCAACAATTCATGCTGGATCCTCCTAAAGACAGACAAATCTAATAGCAGAAGATTTAAATACAATAAAAACACAAGCTGTTGTGTTAAAAATGTAATGTAGAAAATGTACATAATGGCTGGTTTTATATGGGCAGATGCTTTTCTAAAGTACAATTTCTCAATATTAACCTTATTAAAACACTGACCATAAGTGCTAACTCATTAATTGCAGAATTTTGAAGAAAATAATTACTTTCTCACAAGAAGCTCAGTTGTGCCAAGGACGTAATAAGAAAATGAGCATAATATGCATGGTTATAAATTCCATTAAATGAAGGTTGAATTAAATAGAGAAACACCTCTTTAGATGCCAGAGGGGTGCCCAACATATTGCAAAGCAACACCCTGGACATGGTTCTGGCACTTAAAGGGTTAAGGACTTTACCTTGAGAGGAATTGAAGTAAAAAAAAAATTTAACATTAACCCCTTAACGCTCACCCGATCCTGGAATGGGAGGCGATAGAGGACCATGGCAAGTTTTGATTTTGCGCAATGAATTCTGGGATGGCAGAGTGGTGTGCAGCCACGCTGCCATCCCAGAATTCCATGGCCTGCCAAGAAAGCCACCGGTCCTTAATGTCCTGACCAGCGATACTGTCATGGCAAGTCATGTGACATTAAGGGGTTAAAGGTGAACTAACATCTAATAACCCCCTTTTGAATTTCTCCCTTGTGTCCTTATTTAACAAATAACATATTCAATGTTCTGTTGAACAAGGGCAAAATTCATAACGGGCATTAAAATTTATTGACCTCATAAGAGGGGATTATTCTTATTAGGAGGTATCAAGTCTCCTTTACAAATTTAACACAATATGTCATGAGTCTCCTTACTCTGTGTTGGTTGCTAGGCAGAAGTATAAATTAGTCATTAAACAAAGCTGTTAAAAAGTCACGCCACTTTGCAATGGCTAATAATGTTATTGTTCAATAATGTTAGCCAGGTGGTGAAGTAAATGACTGCACATGATGTGTAGAGCTTAGCAAGAGGTGTTAACAAGAAAATCACTCTACTGATGGAATAAGCAATGTTTCATAAAATAGATGCAGCAATTAGTAAAAGGCTGAGAGGTTTCATTTACTTGGAACACAACATTTGTGAAAGGGTTTTATTAACGCTTTGAATGTCAGAGTGGTGTGCGTTGGATACCTCTCTGGCACTCAAGGGTTCAAACGGAACTGCACTTTTCTCAATATTTAATGTTCACGTGTTGCTTTTTTTCTTAGCTGAAAATGCAAATGTTTTGAAATACTTGCCAAATGTTAACAGTTTTATGACTCTTCCTCAGCTACTGTGAAATCCTGATGCAGTACCACACTAATCTTGAGTTTAGCGGATTTTTATTTCCTGCTTTATCATACACAGAACAACAGGGACATGAAAACTGTGGTGTGACCTCCTTCTTGGGGCTTCCAAAGGTCCTGAAGACTTCCAAAAATAGTTTGTAGTGTATTTGGCTGAAAGAAATGCAAAAATGTTAAACTGTTTATTTAAGCACTATATGCCAATCCTAAATTTGATCACGTGGGGGTAGATTTAAAGGTTTACGTTAAAACAGCTGCTAAGTAAGGCACATCAGCTGCAAATAATATATGATTTACTGCGGATTTGACAGGTAGTCTACAAGAATAGCTAATGAGCTTAGACACAACAAAAACACTTAACATAAAAACCTGCATCGCACCTTCTTTCGCATCACTGTGCGTCCCAGTCACCCGTTAAAATACAACTTAAATCAAAATGTAACATAACGGCTGGCATTAGCTAGCAGCCCTGATTGATGCACCAACAAATTCAAACCCACAGCCAATCCCAAGACCCCAAAGTATCAAAAATATTCAAATACACCTATTTATACCCCAAAATAACAGTCACACCCTATCTGTGTTTCGAGTTTTAGCAAGCTAGAGCACAGGACCCTCGAGCAGAGGATAGTGTTTAGAGCGAGGGAGAGAGGAGCTGTCATTGGAGGTAGAAGGAGTTTTTGGAGCGGAGAAAGATTTGGAGTTGCACCTAAATATACACATAGCACACTTTTGAACATATTACATACACCCATACAAATACAAACATATACACATACACACACACACATAGTCCTTTTTGTTTATTACACCTAACACATTTCTTAAACTTTATTTTTTCAGTGTGAATCTGTGATTGACAGAGTGTGACAGAGAGTGAGTGTGATTGAGTGTGTCTGTGAGGGCTTGCGTGAGTGCCTGGGTGTGAACGGGTGAATGATGGCGTGGAGAGGAGAACTGGGGAGAGGGATGGGGAGGCACATGGAGGGCAGGGACAGAACCTGCAGTGGGACGAGGGGTACTTGTTGTTGAGCACACTACATATTCAGGGGCAGTGCAGGCAGGACACTCTGGTTCTGACACCTGCAGCACCCCAGCATAGGCCCAGGTATGATCCGAAGTGGGGGCCAAGCAGCTACCAGTGGCCAAGGTATGAAGCCTAGCCACTGGAATATGAGCACCTGGGCCTGATGGGGGAGCCCAGGCACCCTCAACTGAGGGAACACTTCACCCCACCACCACCACCACAGAGATCAGTGGGCAGCTGGGAGTCCCTGGACGTGGTGAGCACAAGGCCATCATCTGCAGCAGCCTCTCCACCAGTAGACTCAGCACCATCAGACTCAGCACCAGCCGACTCAGCACCAGCCAACTTAGCACCAGCAGCAACCCCACCAGCAGACTCACCAGGCACATTCCCCTCCAGCAGTGCATGCATCAGGGAGATGGAGGGGGAGTGCCTGGTGAATCAGAGGAGGCAACTCAGGGAATCCCAGAGGACCAACAGGAACATCACAAGGCTCAGAAGGGATTCCCAGCGGAACGCAGAAAGGATCCAATCCAGCATTCTTGCCCTGGAGATATAGCACACAATGCTGACCACGGAAATCAGACCATACAGAGATGATGGACATGATGGGGTAGCTGCTGGTGGAGTTCAGAGTCCACAACCGCAGGAAGAGCCTGCTTGTGGAGAGGGAGGAGCAGTCGACAGAGGGTTCCACCGTATCCACCTCTCCCTCCAATGTGACCCCTGAAGACACACCAAGGGTTCAAATGGTGACCAGGCAGTCAGCCAGGGCATCCACTTCTGGCACCCAGTCGAAGGCCCCCCCCCACAAAAAAAAATAAACAGCCCAACTTGTTGTTTTCCCCCTAAATAAAAAAAATATTTTGCTTTTGAATCCTGTCTGATATGCTTTGTGTTTAGGGATAGATTAGGTGGCAGAGATGTCTCCAGTGCATTGCCAAACAATACAGTAAACACAACATCTGCCTAGGTAACATGTTTGTAGGATGTTTCAGCATGGGTTCTCACACACAATGTTGTCCAAATTCAACTAGCATTCCATCCCTGGAGACAAATAACATGACAGTTTTATATGGCCATGATCTGGGTTGAATTTGAACAACAAACAGAAACCTACCCATTAGAACAAAAACTGGTGCAACATTGTGAACATTCATCTGCATCAATTGTTGTGGTTTAAGGGGTTAACCAAACATCTATTTGACTTAGCAGAAAACTAACAAGCAGGATAGATGGAACATGTCTTTGATACAAACTCTTATTGTGAAACTGGCTTACTGGAGAACCCAATGTTCATCCTAGGATTTCAATGTGTGTGCTACACATTGAAATCCTAGGGTGAGCATTGTGTTCTACAGTAAGTCAGTTTCACAATAAGAGTGTGAATCACAGCCTAACTTATTGGAGAACCCAATGTTCACCCTAGAATTTCAATGTGTAGCACACACATTGAAACCTTAGGCTGAGCATGGGTTATCTAGTAAGTTGTTTTGTTGTTTTACTAAGGTTGTAACAGACTTCAATAGTGATATCACTTGTTCACTTAGTCTATTTGTTTGTTGATATAGCCCATGTACTGAGATATGTCAAACTAACACAATCACAGAACATTGATTACATTGAGCAACACAGAAACTGTGGACATGAGATTACTGTGGAAGTATGTCCCCTGTATCACCTCTTTATCACTCACAACACACATTAATGTATCACTGCCATCATCTCTTTAGAAGAATAAATCACAAAGTCCACTCACGGTCCAACAACTAGTGGACTCCTGTGATGTAGGTCATGCCTTGCCATGTATGAGAGGTAATCTAGCCATGCGTATGGTACCACATTGAGACAAATGCAATCCCACATTTAATTGAACAGACACATTATTGAATAGCGATGGTTGTCCTTTAATGTTCCTCACACTACCTTAAGACATACATGTGTTTTGTGGGTATATTGACTATATGCATTGAACACTTGTATGAGCACACAAGACATACATAAACAATGTAAAAAGGACCCAGAAGAAACACAACTGAACTGCTCATGGGTTGTTCACAAGGTATTGTAACTCTGCAAATGAGCATTCTTACTGTTCAGGGCTGATACCTGGATATTAGGAAACATACATTTCGGTTTTCTGTGGATATATGGATGTTCCAGTAGATGTTGCTGTGAACATCAAGTTATACAATGCAACACCAGCACAAGCATTTGAAATCGTCAAGGGATGAGCTTCATGAAGGTGTTGTCAAGGCTTCAGTCCAGTCCCATGGAAACTCCTCTGTTCCAGGATGGATCATGCTATGGAAGCCTGTGGGAAAAGACTACAGGATTTGGAACAGCACCCTTGAACTGATCATCATGCAACAGCTCCATCATCACTATCCCATGAGTCTTATCCGTTACAGGGGAGTACACAACCCATTGCTTTGTAATGTGTTGTGTAATCGTCTGTAACCCATTATGTGGAGAACTAAGGGGATGTCGACCAGCCCTAGGGATATGTGCCCCTGACAAAAATCCAAACATCAACAAATATGTCTTGGTCTTTCAACAATGAGATTCCTCTTATGCTTTGGAAGCTCTCTGTGGACCATGGCTTTTGCTCTGAGATGCAACTAAGCAAAGGTCAGGAACATCCTACTAGAACTGCTGAACTTTATTTGTGATTAATCAGTCACCTTAAATGATAGCAGGTGTGTAATGACTTCTATTTAACATGAGATTGAATGTGATTGGTTAATTCTGAACACAGCCACATCCCCAGTTTATAAGATGGTGTGCACACCTATGCAACCAGGTTATTGTGAGTTTTTTATTTTTTATTTTTCCCCCAACGATTTCAGTTTGTTTTGCAATTGAATTGTTCACGTTTTAGGTCACATTAAAGGTGGAAAAAGTTCTGACATGATTTATCTTTGTCTCATTCTTTAACATTACAAGAACCTGGCATTTTAACAGGGGTGTGTAGACTTTTTATATCCACTGTATGTTGTATAAGTGTATAAGCTCTTTTTTGTTATGTAGGTATACACATATACAAACAAAAACAATCTTCATCAGATGTGTGTGTGTGTATATATATATATATATATATATATATATATATATATACACATATATATATATGGCTCAAAATTTCCACTCGCCACTAGCCAATGGCGAGTGACAATTTAGCCCTGGTGAGTAGAAATTCAGCCCTGGTGGGTATGCTATGGCTTGCAGTGGCGGGTAACTTTTCAGGTCTGGCTAGTAGCAAAGGACTTACAATTTTAAGCCCTATATATATATATATATATATATACAAACACATAGAAATATCCCAAGTTGTGCTCTCTCTCAAATGTGACAGAAATATGCCTAGGTGCCAGTCTATAATAAAGTCATGTATCCAAATATTGCAAAGTACAGAAAGCGCTCACAGGACTTGTTGAAGTGAAGAAAAACTGCTTGTTTATTCCATCAACTTTTCGGCCCCACTTTAGGCATCTTGATAAAGGCCCAAAGTGGGGCCGAAACATTGATGGAATAAACAAGCATTTTTTCTTCAACTCAACAAGTCCTGTGAGCGCTTTCTTTATTTTGCAATATATCAGTGGTTCTCAAGCTTTTTTTGCTCAAGGCACCCCTAACACGCAGTCTGACATTTTCGGGGCACCCCTATCATTTTATATATTTTGTCAAGGGTGTAGTGATGGTTACAAATAAATAAATAAATAGAGGGTTAATGTTACACCTCACAACTAAAATAAACATTTTGTGCATTGTAATTTATATACTTTTTTTCTATATAAATATACAGATAAATATATTACTTTGGCTTTTTAAAATATTGCCTGCAGAGGGTGCTGCACTAAGATGTGTACTGATAATACAAAGGTACCCTGTACACTTTATGGGGCCCTTTTGTATTATAAGTGGACATCTCAGCATAGCATTTGAAGAGGAGGTGTCATTCTGAATGAATATATTTATTTATATAGTGCCACAAGTGTAAGCAGCACTTTAAAATTTAAGGGTTTATACAATACAGGGTTACAAGCGCTTTGCAAAGTGAAACACTGGAAGTGCAGTCATTGTAGAGATTTGAGGAGGAGTGGGGCAGGGACAAACCTAGGTGACGAGAGTAATTAGTGCTGCAGCATTCTGTATAGATTGAAGTAGATGGAGTTAGGAGGCAGGAATGCCAGACAGAAGAAGGTTGCAGTAGTCCATGCAGGAAAGGATGAGTGCTTGTATAAGAATTTTAGCTGTGGAGGAACAGGAAAAGGATGGATTTTACCTATGTTACACAAGAGGAAGTGATAGGATTTACCAATGCCGTTAATATGAGGAGAGAATGAGAGAGACGTGTCAATTATCACCCCTAGAAACCGTGCTTCTGATACTGGATTTATGGTAGTGCCGTTTACAGTCACCTGGAAGGGCACTACTGGGCAAGGCCTAGGTGGGATGAGGATTATCTCTGTTTTAGACATACTGACCTTGAGGCGCCTATAAGCCATCCAGTCTGAGATAGCTGAGAGGCAATCTTTGACTTTGGATTGAATATCAGAAGTCAGTCGAGGTGCAGATAAATAAATCTGGGTGTCATCTTCATAGAGGTGATATTTGAGTTCAAATTAATATATAAGATCACCAAGTCTTATTGTGTAAAGAGAGAACAGAAGTGGTCCTCGAACAGAACTAGAGTAACACCAACAGAGAGGTAGGTGGGAGACGATGAAGAGATGGCTGGGAAGACACTGAAGGATCGGTTAGTTGGATAAGAGGATAGCCAGTCCAGTGCTAAGTTATGGATTCCTAAGGAGTGACGAATGTGGAGGAGGAGAGCATGATCAATAGTGTCAAAAGCAGCTCAGAGATCAAGCAGGATAAGTATTGAAAAGTGACCTTGCGATTTAGTAATGTGAAGATGATTGACCACACTTGTGAGAGCAGTTTCAGTGGATTGAGCAGTGCAGAATGTAGAGGGTCATGCAGGTTGTGCGTGTTAAGAAAGTCAAGCAGGTGGGAGTAGGCTAGGCGTTTCAAGAGCTTAGAGGCAAAAGGTAGGAGGGAAACAGGTCGATAACTAGAGAGTGTGTTACTGTCAGGGGAACTGTTCTTGAGGATAGGTTTGTAACGGTTTTCAGACACTCAGACAACAGGTTTGAATAAAACACAATTTTATTAAAACAAAAAATAAATGAACAAGGTTGCCCTCAATAGGCCACACAGTATATAGCAAGAGATAGACACTGAGACCTTCACAGGACCAGTATACAGAATACAGATGATAAATATACTGTCACAGGACAGGCTCAAAATGGTAATAGGCAATCAATCGTTAACACATAGAACTCGTCAGTCTCTGTTGTGGTGTTTGGCACGCCCAAGGTGAAGAAAAGGCAGCAAGATAGCACAGCACTATCAGTCCACTGATGTAATAAGCTGCTTGGATAATGCAGAGACTGACACAGATCGCTTTTAGAGCAGTAGCGAATATCCCCCACGGGCGTATAACGGAGACCACTTGTAATGTTGAAGCGTGAGTCATTAGCCCCCACGGGCGTATAATGGAGACTATTGATGCTGCAAGAGTGTGAATTGCTAGCCCCCACGGGCGTGTAACTGAGGCCAACCGTACAGGAATAGCTGGAGCCGAGTAGCCCCCACAGGCATATGACCAGACACTTTGCACTGCAAGAGCATGACTCGCTAGCCCCCACGGGCGTATAGGAAACCAACTGTACAGTGATTGCTAGAGCCAATAGCCCCTCCGGGCATAATGGAACCACTGGTGCGAAGGTGCAAGAGCCAAGAGACCAAACCGGCACGTAACCGGATACCGACTACTCTGCTTATGGGAATGACAATATGAGCCGCCGTCTACCAAGGCCCAAACGCGGCCGGCTCAGCAGGAGTAGCGTGAACGATACGGCTCTGCAAGAGTTAACCACAGCACCCGGTTGGAACAGCAAGTAATCGGAGGCTCAGCGTATCGGTATCGCCCTGCAAGTGCCACGGCAGACTCAGCCTTATGGTAGTACAGCTCTGCAAGCGTAAATGTAGACTCAGCTTTGTAGTACAGCTCTGCAAGCGTAACTGGAGACTCAGCTTGGTAGTATGGCTCTGCAAGCATAACCAGCAACTCAGCAGCACAAGGGTTAACAGGAACAGTCTCGAACAAACAGACGCGACTCCGCAGGAATCAGAATGTCGCCCAAGCGACAACAGCAGCAGCAACGTAGCCGGGCCGGGTCAGATTACAGTGGAGATTCTCAGACAAGCCAGATCAGCAACGAGCAGGAACGTCAGCCAGGCCGGGTCAGATCACAGAGGTGGTTCGCAGACAAGCCAGATCAGCAACAAGCAGGAACATCAGCCAGGCCAGGTCGGATCACAGAGGGGGTTCACAGACAAGCCAGATCAGCAACGAGCAGGAACACAGGAGAGTCGTCAGTACAGGCCAAATCGGTACACCGGAAATCAGGAACACAGGAACACAGCAACAGCAACACTGGCTCTGGAACACCACGAAAGGGTACCTGACAGGTACCATAGTCAGGTATAAAAAGGATCACCAGGGGTGGGCCAAACAAGCTCAACCAATGAGGGAGCACACAAGAGAGAGTGACAGAGGAAGATCACGGGGACCATGATAAGGTGTTACTAAGGCATTATTGAAGTCATCAGGAAAGGTAGGATTGGCAAAGGAGGACTAAAAAATCTGTAATTGGATAGGGATAACCATGGGTGAGAGGGACTGGACGAGGTGAGAAAAGAGATGATCAAGTGCGCAGGAGGGGAACGAGGGTGGATAGGAGGGGGTATACAAGGTGGAATATTATCCCGGATGGAGTCTACCTTGGCTTTGAAAAAGTCAGCAAAGTCTTGTTGCTGCATGGAGTTTGTGGGAGAGGCAGTTGGAGGGTGGTGGAGGGAGTCAAAGGTAGAGAAAAGGTGGCTGAGATTGTATTTATGAGTGTTAGTTGTGGAAAGTATTGTTTTTAAGTTAGGGACAGAAAAGCGTTAAAGCAAGAAAGGAGGAACCTGTAGTGGAGAAAGACTGCCAGAGAACAAGTCTTTCTCCAGAGTTGTTCAGCTGAACTGGTACAGGAGTGGAGGAAGCTGGTGTCTTTATTAAGCCTCAGTCGTGGATTACTTTTACAGGGGCATCAGAGAGAGAGAGAGAGAGAGGAGCATGTAGGTTCAAAGAGGAGGACGGGACTGAGTTGCATGTTTTGACAATGCTGTTAGTGTCAGGATTAATGAGAGTGGATGAAAGTCCAGTAGCCATGGAGGACTGGAGAACAGTGTGTCAGGATTGTCCTGTTCACTCTTGTGGCCTGTTTGGTTTTTCTGATTGCACCTATTTTGGTCTGCCTCTGTCAGGATTCTCCTATTCACCCTTCTTTGAGGTTACGAGCGAAGCAGGGGAGAGGAAGCAGGTATTGCAGAAGATGTATAAGCAGTGCTGAATGTTAGAAGATGGTGGTTGGATAATGGAAGAGGGGAGATATTAAGATCAGAAAGTGTACAGCCTCTAGTAAACACAAGGTCTAGGAAATAACCATCCTTCTGAGTACTAGCATTTGTCCATTGATGTAGTCCAAATGCAGATGTTAAGGAAAGAAAGTGGAATGCCCAGGAGACAGTGATCATCCAAATGGTAGTTGAAGTCCCCCAGAAGAAGAGAAGTTGTGTCTGATGACAGGAAGAAGGAAAGCCATGGTTCAAAGTCAGACAGGAAATGTGAAGGTGTATATGTGGTAGGTTGGCGATAGATAACAACAACCTGTAGAAAGACAGGAGCATAAATACGGACAGCATTCAACTCAAAAGAGTAGAAGCAGAGTGAAGTGGGGAGGACAAAGTGATTTGTAAAGGCAGTGTTTAGAGAGCAGCAATTCCACACCTCTCTAATGTCGAGTTGGGCATGGGGTGTGAGAGGAGGAGAGACCACCATAGGAGATTGATGCCTCTAAAGCAGAGTCAGGCTGAGAGATTCAGGTTTCAGTTATAGCCTATAAATTTAGGGATCAGGAGAAAACGAGATCGTGCAAGTGTTCTATTTGTTAATTATGGAGCTAGCATACCAGAGAGCACAGGAAAAGGGAAGAAATTGAGGTTGAACACAGGGAATGGTGATAGGTTTCAACTGTTCCTATACTGACTGGAGGTGGAGTGTTTGTGAATGGAGATGAGGCCAGGGTTTTACGAAATATCTTCTCCAGCTGCCATTAATAGTAGAAAAGAGAGAGACAGGAGATGAGTTGGTGTGCAGAGGTGAGTGTGGAGAAGTGTGGGAGAAATGTAAACAGAGAGGGCAGGAGAGGGTGGAGGGTAGAAGGAATCAGACATTTTAGTGAGAACTGCGGCCATAGAAATAAAGAATAGGAAGTATTTAGATATTGATAGTAGAGGGGGACAAGTTGAAACAAAAGTCAGAATGGGCCAGGAGCAACTTTTCATGATGATAGAGTTAGTTTTTTTTAAACAGAGTCCATTTTGGTTTTGGTCATCGTCAGAAGCTGGTGTCGAACAAATAATCTTGAAGTTTAGGAGAATTGTAGTGGTTCCATTCAGGTATTTGCTTCAAGTTGAGAGCCAAAGGGGTGTGCAACACATTATATTTGTATCTGATCACTCTCCCTTTCGAGCAACTTTTATTAAAGAGATAGTAATGCATAGTATTGAAAAAAGATATATATTGCAGGGTTTATCCTGGTGATTAAAACAAACCTATTCCCACTTCTGAGAGACGGTTTATTCAGAAGTTATTGCAGCTCAAACTTGTATTTTTTTAGTTCAATGCATTCTGCTACAGTATTCTGTGGAGGTTTATGGTCAAATGACCATAACGGTCCACTGACTGCTGTAGCAACAGCCTCACTCTTGTTTTGCTTAGTAGGATAAACCATGCAATATATTTTCTTTTCCCATAATAAGTGTTATGGTCCCTTTAACCCCCACCAGTGGGGTGGGCAATGCATGTTTTGTATTGTCCCAAGGGCTTGACAGAAGCTAAGAGCAGAGAAACTGCCTCTTACACAAAGCTAATTCCGCTGTACACATTCAGGCATCAATCAGAGAATAACATTTTAATTTTCTTTGCTTTTTTATTCCTTTTTATTCAGCTAGGAAGATGATTGCAATTTAAAAATGTAATATGACTGTGGAGTAATGAAATTTTGAACACTTCTACGCCATCTCATAACACAAGCTCCTAATACAAGGAATGTCTTATTCTTACTGCCCTTCTTGTAATAAATCATTTCTTTTGCTGTAGACAAATGCTCCTTTCGGAATGCCCTCTTGTTTTTTGCTTAGCTCTTTGAACATATATCCCTATCTAATAATGTAAACAAACCCAATTTTGCTAGTATTTCCTTATTATCAACATAATTTATTCTCTTTATCAACATTGTTGAACATCTATTCTTTTCAAAAATAGCTAAAAGGTGGTATCGTTTTAACCATGAGAAAGCAGGAGTCTAGAAGAGTAAAAGTGATACATTAACTGGTTTACTGAATAGCTTTAGAGTGCAAGTTTTCAAGACTACTTAGGTCTCTTCATCTGGCATCTTATTAAATGAACTGAATGTCTCTCTAAATTATTTATATATATTATATATATATATATATATATATATATATATATATATATATATATATATATATATAAAATATATAGTTTCTTCCTCTGGACCTTAAGATCTCACTAGCAGGGCCCCCTGATCCTTTTGTTTTCTATGTTCCGTTGGTACTATTAATGTCTTTATATATATAATGTAGAAAAAGAGAGAATGAAAGCGCTCCAAATAAACAATCTATAGGTCCTTTAATATTATCACCAAAAATAATAATGATTGTATATCATAAAATACATACATAGAAGTTCATCAGTCTATGCCAATGTCCACAATATTTTGTTGTTCTTGATCATGCAGTTCTTTAGTTGGCGTCTCTAATACCACCTTTACAATCCAATGCACTTATAAATATAGAAAAAAGAAAGCACGCAAACGATCTAAAAGTAGGAGTATACTCAATCAATATAATTTTAAATATATTTATCCCCTGATGAAGCGAGCACAAGCCTCGATTACTAACGACTTTGAGACTGAAGTGTTTTTACCCTTTATATGCCTATACTTGGGAAACATCTGGTGAGTGTATATTGAAGGGGCTAATACTTGAGATATATGTTGCATAACAGTCTGCCCTTAGAGAAGTTGTTCCCTTCACTTTGCAGACCTGGACCAGTATGATCATTGTCTGTATCAGCATTTGAAGAGTTAACTGGTACCTTGCAGCACCTTACATTTAAAGCGACCTTAAGTGTCTCTACATGACTTCATCTTAAAGACATCCGGTGAGTGTATATTGAGGGGGCCAATATTTGGCAAGATGCTATATGCAAAAGTCTGCCCTTAGAGGAGCTGTTCCCTTCACTCTACAGATCTGGCTTCCTATTGATTTATGGGATCATCTTTTGATCTGGCATTGAAAGGATTGATTGGCACACTTTAGTGCTCACTATTTGAAGTGACTAGTTTGGAGATTGCCTGTTCTTTTCTATTTACTACGGGCAATTATTCAAGTCTAAATCCAGTAAATGCATCTATAATACAAAATATATTGATTCATTATACTCCTACTCTTAGATCGTTTGCACTCTTTCTTTTATCTATTCCCTATTGTACAGAGCTTGGAATAAGTTGATGCTATATAAATAAAGTAATATAATAATATAAATGTAAAAAAATATATTTATTAAAACACAACCTAGATTGCACAGCAGATCATCATCACACAATCATGTCAGCTGATAATACAGGTTCTTTGTGGGGGATGTATAAAAAGAATTCTGTATACTTAAAGAGGAACTACCCCCCTATACAAACTCCCCCCCCAATAATTAGTCATATGGCGACTAGCTTCTTAATAGTGCTAATATCTCACACAAGTACCAGGTTCTGAAGTAATCCTTATTCTTCTGAGACTAACAGCCAGGCTTTTTGCTTTAGAGGCATCTGCGCGCCTGCGCCGTCAGTCCATTCTGATGCCTTAAGGTACCATGCAATGCCTCCTAGAGGAGACCAGAACGGACAGCGCAGGCCAAGATGTCTGCGCCCAAGCCTGGCTTCCGGTCTCTGAAGAATAAGGATTATTCCAGAACCTGGTACTTGCATGAGCTAATAGCACTATTAAGACGCTAGTCGCCATATGCCTAATTATTGGGGAGTGACTTTATATAGGGGGTAGTTTCGCTTTAAGAATTGTTGCTAAAATTCACAATGCCTGGTCATATTTATAAAGGAGTAAAGTCACATTTATAAATATGTCTATCTGAGAATATTCTGAGAAAATGCGCACCTGCTGTCACTATATACCTAAATGAAGAACAGGTTTTACCTGGTGTTAAGATTTAAACCCTAAAACTACCTTTATTTTGCCGCAATTAGCAAATCCTATATAATAATTCACTAGGATGTTTGTCAGAAGCCGTCATGCTCAGTAGAGACTGCCCGAATGCACAGAATGTTGGGAGCACGGAATGCTGGGAGCACAGAATGCAGGGAGCACAGAAAGCAGGGAGCACAGAATGCAGGGAGTTCTGTGCTGTGAGCATTCTGTGATTTCGGGCAGTCTCTACAGTGCATGACAGCGTCGGCGGCAGGACGCAGAGCAGGACCGGCCTCTTAACCCTTTGAGTGCCAGAGGGGTACGCGATGCATTGCAAAGCAATGCGTCGCATACCCCTCCGGCACTCAAAGGGTTAACATCATCTGGACCTTGGCCCGTGTACACGGGCTTTTACACTAGTTTCTTTATAAATACATTAGGACACAATTCTTATTTGACCAAGACCATTTCTACTCCACTTTTCAAAAAATCAACTAACTGGAGTTAGTACTTCAAGAAAATGTTGCTAAATGTTTATACATATACTTTTTGTCGCTTTGAGACACTTTTACAGACACTTTCTTTATAACTCCAGTTTTATACATCTCTCCTTTGTTACTTAAGCTTCTCAGGTTCAATGGAATCCAATCACCAATCTGTAGCTATCACTCTTTAGACTTCAATAGAGGCATCTTTTGTAGCATGCAATAAAATCCAGCTCCCAGTGTTGAGTGTGGCCAAGTGGTACAAGCATTCTCTCACTTTTGAAATTATAATTTCTTTAGGATTGGTCAATGTGTTTTTGGTAGTTTGCAATTTTCATGGAAAAATGGCCAAGTATATTGAATTTGTGGATAAAATCTGTTTATGTGGAATCATGGGGCCACAGATCAGCTTTTACTTCCTATTCTTTTTTGCCTCTGTGTCTAAATATTTCCCATCAGTACACTGGCAACGCAGATAAAGGCAAGGAGATGATTTTTATGCTTTTGGGTACTACTACATAATAAATTAATCCTGAAAATGGAAAAAATGGAAAGATATGGGAAAAAATTACTAAAAAAATAGAAGTCTTGTTATGAGGAAAAGCTTGGAATTTTATTACTTTATAAAACAAAGAGCATATTTATAAATAAATGCAGGAACAATACAAAGAACTTCAAGGGCCTTTCCATAAGCAGGGCTTTACAGATCACAAGAGGCCATCAACTGAGATTAGAGGAAAGGAAATTTCCTCTTCTGCAAACATAAGGGGTCTTTACTGTATGAGCAGTTCAAATATGGAATGTGTGCTGCTGAAGTAAGTGGCGCTGGCAAGTTTAAGGACAAGAATATACAGGTCAAAATATTATAAATGATTGAACATGACGGCAATTTCTTCCTCCCCCCCCAAAATAAAATTTGTAACTTTGTAACGATACACATATGAAAGAGTAAATCTTTAACTGAACGAAACAGGCCTGAGCATGTTGATTCATACTGATTTATACACAGTGTCTCAATTATTGTAATGGGACCAAGGGAAGAATGTATGAGAATGTAGAAAATATGGTCCCATCCCAAGCAAGAAGAGGTTAATCAGGGGTTAATAAGGGGTTAATGCGTGTCTTACAGATTTGTGCATAACATGTTTATAAACTGTTTTCTATCATTATGTTACATTCTCAAGGCCATGCAACACTAATAGAAATGCTGATTTTTGCATACTGCATAAACCATTACAGCAGCAGAGCATGAGCTAGGCATGTAATGGTGATGTGGGTTATTGGCACTAACTGTGTAATCTGATAGGTCACAGCATCTTGATCGTGGGGGGATAAAAGGTTTAAAATAGTTGAGATATGGGGGCTGTTTTAGAGCATCATCGGAAACGTGAGACGTGTCCTGTTGTGTGACTGTGTAAGAGTCATATGGGCGCTTGGTCAAATCCATCCAGGGGCTCTCCCATATACTGAGGAGACACACTTATTCTGGCAGTGAGTTGTCTGAGTTAGGGGTTAAGTTTAAGCCAGAAACCAATGAGAACTTATTGGCTTGGGTTCTCCATGCCTGGGACATGGGGGGTGAGTGTGTCACACTGACCAAGAAGACAATGACAGGTGAAATTCTGGCCCAGGGACAGGGTGCTACCTTTTTGGTAATACTGGAAGAGGAATCTAACCTGGTGTATTTTCCTACAGACAGATTGCTGTTGGTCCTGTGAGCATACATAAGATGTTCCTATTTAGAAGACAGCTGGCGCCCGATGAGAAGCCTTGCAGGGGCCCTTTCCCTGTTGATCTTATGATAGATGAATATATATTGCAAGAGGCTAAATGCTTGGGGCGCTGTGTTTCTTCTTGATTTTGTTGGGCCTGTATATAGGAGGACTGGTCCCAGAGATTTGTTTTTTCCTTGGGAGTCCAAAGCCTCACTACTGGGACTACATAACACCATATGACTGAAAAAGACAGGTGTTGCACAGACCTGTGCATGTTGATTCAAACTGATTTATACACAGCGTCTCAATTATTGTGATGGGACCAAGTGTGGAATGTATGAGAATGTAGAAAATATGGTCCCATCCCAAGTAAGAAGGGGTTAATCAGGGATTAATGCGTTTCTTACAGATTTGTGCATAACATGTTTATCAGCTACTTTCTGTCATTATGTTACATTCTCAGGGCCATGCAACACTAATAGAAATGCTGGCATTGTCAAGGCCATGTAACACTAAAAGAAATGCTGATTTTTGCAGACTGCATTAACCCTCACAGCCACAGAGCATCAGCTACGCATGTAATGATGATGTAGGATATAGACACTAACTGTGTAATCTGATAGGTTAAAGCATCTTGATCAGGAGGGGATAAAAGAGCTGAGATATGGGGGCTGTTTTAGAGCTTCATCAAGAATGTGAGTAGTGTCCTGTTGTGTGACTGTGCAAGAGTCGTATGGACTGTTGGTCAGATCCATCCAGGGGTTCTCCCATACGTGCTGAGATCATTGGCTGATAAGTATTCAATGATTTTTGCTATGATTATTGGCTGATAAATCGTACATGCTATTTGAGTATTATATGCTTATTAATAATAACATCTGTGATTTCCCTAAATGTTTCTATGTTTATTTACTTTGGAATCTAAAAGAATCCTTGAAACACCAGATAACTAGAGTTTGATTGACAAAAGTGCCAGTTCTTGTTGTCTGTACATGCACACAGTTCATGCAGGTAGACAACATAATGTATAAAGCCACAGGCCTGACCAAAACATTAGATTTGTGCACGGCAAAACAAATTGGTAAAATTCGATTTTGAACACATTTTTTTTTTCATTTGGAGGATCCGCATTTCGGACCGGAACTGTTCGTCTCGGATGAAATTCGGCAATAGTCCGAATTACTCGGCCAAATTTAATACTTTAAAATATACAATAAAAAAAATAACTAAAGATAAATGGAACTATTTCCAGGGTCTAAATGAAGACAGTGGAACAGGGTAAGGTGGAGTACCTGGTACTATGGATGAAGTATGGATGTAACTAGCTATCTACAAGCACGAATGAACAAATAAATGACAATCGAAAGAAGAAGGCAGTCTGAGGATGACTGGTGCAGGGCAGACTCGGGTTGACTGGAACACTGTAGATTAGCCAACAGCAAACTGCAGAACACTAGAGCAGGCAGGACATAGTAAATAGATACAGCAGACTTTTGTTAGAAGAGAGTCGAGACTACAGAATTGAGAATGACTGGTGCAGGGCAGACTTAGGATGACAGCAACACTGTATATGTAGCCAGCAGCAAACTGCAGAACACTCAACAGGCAGGACTCAGTAGATAGATACAGCAGACTTTTGTTAGAAGAGACTACAAAACTGAGGATGACTGGTACAGGGTAGACTCAGGATGACAGCAACACTGTAGATGTACCCAGCAGCAAACTGCAGAACACTGGTGCAGGACTCAGTAGATGGATATAGCAGACCATCCTGTATAGTGGGACAACAACATAGACTTTAATTCCCCCGTGTGTCCCACCAAGTCAGGGGGGCATCCTCTGCCCAACTTATCACTGTCCTAGAACTGGGTAAGCTGGATCGCTCAGCGTATTATGGTACTATGGATGATTATAGATTAAGTCCTTTTTTTTTTTTTCAGTCTGCATCGAACATGAAAGCAGGGTAACCCAGCTTTGGCAGGTTGACTTTTAAAAAAGTAATTTGCTCCATGAGCTGGGGGGCCAAGTGAGAACGCTGGGGACTAAGTATATTTCCTGTTAGGGAAAATACCCGCTCACTCTGGAGAGTAGTTGGGGGTCAAAAAAGCAACTCCTGGGCTACCAGGGAGAAAATAGCCACACAGCCCTCTTCTTATCCCAGAAACTCAAGGGATTTGTACTTGGGGGCAAAGAAGGTTCCGCAAGGTAAGCCTTAACCTCAAACTCAGCACTTTTCCTATTTATTGGGAGCTCTTTCTTTTGTCTGAACCATAATCTGTCCATTGCCTCCACATAAAAAGTAGCAGCTGCTCCACTGGAACAAGATGACGTGCTACTGATAGGTCCCGGAAGACCACCACACTCTTCCAGCTCATCCGCGGAATCTTCTCCCACCTCCCGTGACTGCATTCTGTTTTTTCTTTGCCTCTCATGCACCCTGGCTATCAATTGTTCCCTCCAGGCAGTGAGGGAATTGGAACTAAGTGCCATCTTGCCTTTGATTCGATGATCGCAAATTGTGGCAAGCATTAACTCAGGACAATTGTTCATGCACTCTTCTATGTGCCAAGTCAGTTCCTTTTTCAGCCTCGTTAGAAGGGCAGCAACATCGGGAATTATATTACCCTTGGCACCAGGCAAGCATTCCCTATGGGCAAGGAAATCGTCAATTTTTAACAAGAGGTGTGTGAAGAGGGGAATGACTTCGGTCAGGCTAGTGTTCTCTTTGCTTAAAATTTCCATCAAAGCACGGAGAGAGGCGCGAGTATTGTCACTACCTGTTCCATCAGGGCCCAGTCATCCCTGCCCAGTGTTCTGTTACTGCCAATGAAATGGTGACATGACATTACGTGAATTGCCTTTTTCTGTTCCAGGATACGCTCTAGCATATCTATGGTGGCACCTGGTCCCAATGTCTTGTTTGAGGCAGTGCTCTGGGAGGTCTGCCTTTTTCTGTTCCTCCCTAAGTTGCTGGCTATCCTTGACGCTACAATGGAAGTGGCCAGCAATTTGTCGGCACATCTGCAGAAGTGCTGACAACCTTCCAGTGTTTTTGCCATCCTTGAGAGCAGCCTTAACTGCCAGATGCAGGATATGTGCTGAGAAGCGCACACCCACAAATCTGCCATCCCTGACAGCCTTTATCATGTTAGCTGCACCATCAGTAACCACAAACCCCATTTGTGCCTGTGTGCCTGCCTGCTCCCCTAGTCACTGCTCCACCATGTTCTGCAGTGCTTTGCGAATGTTATCTAAGGTGTGCTGCTGATCCATTACCTCAGCATTGAGGAGGAAAGAGAGATGCCTTGCTTGGCTACTGCACCTGAACTTGTTATTGGTATTGGATTTGGTAATGATGTGTCTTGCAACACATTGGGCTGCTACCAATGCGCCTTCAATGACAGGAAGGCATGCTGGCCACTCAAAGCACTCCATAAGTCAGTGGTAATGTGCACTGACTGGCCGCCAGCCTTTCCTAGCAGGTCCTTCAAAAGCACAACGCATGACTAGTACAGTGAGGGCACTATAGTTCTACTAAATGTGGTGCAGGATGGAATTTTATATCAGGGTGCAACAGCCTCCATAAGTTGCTGGAAGGACTCCCCTTCCACCAAATTAAAAGTAGCACCCCCAACAGCTTTGAGCTGTGCAATGAGTCGTGTGATTTTTCGGGACTGTTGTCTGCATATTCCCTTTGAATGAAACCCACCAAAATCTTTCAGTGTGGCTTGTATTGATTTTGGAATGGGCTGTGGCTGTCTGCTCTTAGGAGCAGATGTGGCATGATCCCCCTGCCCTTTCTCCTGCCTACTGATGTGAGTGTGACACTGGTATATGTAGTAGTGCCATTTTCTGTACTTATCAACACTGACTTGTGGTAGTTGTTCAGGTGTTGGTTCATCCTGGAGGTGGTTAGATGACCCAACACCCTCCCACAGCTGACTTCCCTGCCACACAATTTGCATTTCGTTAGCCAGCCATCACAAGTGTCACAAAATGCTCCCACGCTTTGGAGCGAGAGATGACTCTGCCAGTTGAAATGGAAGGTGGTGGAGAAGAAGAAACTGAGGTGATACTTTCCTGATCTAAACATGCTAGAGCAACCTCACTGTGCTTTTTGGTTCTACTTACCTTTACAGGGGTACTAGTAGAAGTAGACATGGCAGCAGGGATTTTGGGACTGGGATTGGAGGAGGATAGTGGAGTAATAGTGGTGGCAGAGACACTAGCAGCTCCTACCTGCCTGGTAGACTCAAATGGAACTGGTGAGGCAGGTGTTGAGTTCTCAATAGAAGACACAATTGTATCTGGAGAAACAGGAGGATTACTATGGGCAGCAGGGGAAAAATCAAACTCAGGGGAAAAATCAAGTTCGGGAAAAATCAAGCTCAGCAGGCCTTGGTCCCTCATATTCTTCTTCTACCTACTGTAGGTTTGGACAGGAAGAAAATCATCAGCAGCAAATTTTGAGGAGACCTGCTGAATTGCCTCTTCTGTCTGGTGGGTAACGGGAAATGGTAAACAACTATCTCCTTTACCCCCTAACATTTTTTGGAGAAAACATGCTCTCAGTGGCAGTGACAGTAGTGGCAGGAGGAATTTTCTCTAAATACTGCAATAATTCCTGTTTGGGCTGCTTACACGGACATTCACTGTAAAAATCCCGTGTTTATACTGCCCACAGTTTCCGACCAGTAGTGTTAAACACTCTAGGTGTCCCCAGGTTTATATTGCACAGGTGGTTCTGGGGGGGATCATCACAAAACAGCTGTCGACGAGAAACAGATGTCGGCTGCTTCGTGGTCTCAGAGGAGGACCTGGACCTCTCTACCCTGCTACTAGAGGTAGAACGACCTGCAGTTCCTTTCTTATTTTTATTTTGGGTTTGGAGTGCTGCTGCAGAGTCTGACTATGACATTGACTACTAGTACTACTGACAGTCCTCTTCTTTAGCTGCCTGCTGCTGTTAGCTCTGCTTGAAAGCAATGGCACTGTGGTAATATCGATGGTTGCTGGGTCACTGCAGCTGGTACCAGGACAAGCAACATCAGGTTGTTCACTAGGACTCAAATCCATTACATATAGGTCTGTAGTATTCTATAATAATTTAAACATTTAAAACCTGGCCACACGACAACTGTCAGACTGGCTGTGTCACTCTGAAATTTTTTATTTACACAAATTCCTAATCTTTTTCCAACTGTCAGATTTGCTGTGTAAATAAAAAAAAAAATGCTCCTGACAGTGGCAATAAGGCACTAGACTGGCACTGTGCCGGCTAATAAGGCACTAGACTGGCTAATAAATCGCTTTTCTGGACACATTCTCTCACTCACTCCTTCTTCTCTCTCTGAGCTCCAACAATGGACTAACAGGAAATGCAGGATGTCTGGGTGTCTATGTCATTAGTCGAAACCCTATCATGAAAAGAAGAAGCTAATTGGACTAGAGAGGACCCCCATCATGAAACGAAGAAGATAATTGGACTAGAGAGGGAGGGAAAGTAGTACGCGCTTGCTGGAAACCGTTGTCCGAATTTCTGAAATTTATACCGAAATTTCAGACCAGGGTTGTTTGGATTCAGGGTTTTTTTTACGATTGGCCCTTGCCTTTCAGTTGTCACAAATGACTCTGAATTACCCTTATTCGCCCAAATTCCGAATTTGGCCGAACCAGTTTGTACAAGTCTTCAAAACATTGATTCAATAAAGTGCTCCATAACTTCACTACTGTGACGCTCCTTTTGAGTGCTATCTACCTTCCTTTCCCCATATATGTATGCTCTTATTTAAACCTGACACCCAGGTCCCATGGTTTGGATAACAGAGAAGCGCTTTCTAGTCTCAGACTACACATATATATATATATATATATATATATATATATATATATATATATATATATTGTGTATGTGTATAATATATAAATAAACTTACCATATCAAGGAAAACCACAGTAGATGGACAAGAGAAGAAGTATGTTCACCTTGGACAGGAAATGCCAACAGATGAAAACACCATGATGAGCAATGAATATATTTGGTATGACACATTTACCACTCTGTCACAAACAAAAAGTTTTTGACCAGAGTATGGCTGTGAAACACTGAATGCCGAAACCATACAAATACGTAAGGTTACACAAAGAAGTAGGGAGTGGTGAGTTCTTAACATAACAAAGAGACCGAAAAACATGTGCATGGATTTGTTAGCAATCAAAGGTCAAGGACATTACTGAAAGAGCGAAGAGCCTGAAATGGAAATGGGCAGGCCACATAGCAAGACCTGATGGTAGATGGATCCAATTAATTTTGGAATGGATTCCACTCAATATCAAAGGCCCAATAAGAAAACCAAAAACATGATGGGTAGAATAGATTGCCAAATTTGGTGGCAACAAGAATCACTCTAACTCCAATGTTCGCATTAAAGGTGCTGGTTCAGGACACTATCCATTTTCTTCAAATGGATTTTGTTTTAGTATGTTGTCCCAAATAACCAATAGTTTGTATAATAGACTGATCTTGTGTGGATCATTTTTATATTGATTTAAAGGGATAGTAATACTTAAAATGTAAAAAAAAATATGTTGTAGGGTTTATCCCCCTGAGTAAAACAAGAGTACTCCCACTGCTGAGAGGTGTTTTATTCAAAAGTTATTAATTTTCAAAGTTGAATTTTTTAGGTGCAATATCACAGTGGCCTGAAATTGTACAGTGGCGCTGTTGCTACACGATCCTATGGACAACTCTGGTCAGTTGACCATAAATCTCCATAGGATGGTGTAGCAACAGCGCAACTGTACAATTTCAGGCCACTGTGATATTGCACCTAAAAAATTCAACTTTGAAAATTAATAACTTTTGAATGAAAGACCTCTCAGCAGTGGGAGTACTCTTGTTTTACTCAGGGGGATAAACCCTACAACATATTTTTTTTTTACATTTTAAGTATTACTATCCCTTTAAGCAAACAGATGCCAAAAACACCCAAAGAATATCACATTAGACAGGCCTCAAATGGCAGAACACATCAGGTTCAATTTCAAGTTTTCCTGTCAGAAGTATATTGTAGATTGTGTTTCCATGAATAAGCCATCATTAACCACTGATTTAAATGCAGCTTTTAAGTTCTTGAATACTAGAGAAGTCTGTCATTCATTGCATTGCAAATGGTTGGATATTTCTTTAGCAGTAAAAGAGTGAAAAGCCCTTTAAATCAATAAATAATTGGTGAAACATTATTTGTTCCTTACAATGGTGCAGCTGATTAGCCCCAGAATTGCACCAGTTCTTAATCTTACATGATGATTTAAGTATAGTTAGTATAATATAAATATACAATCTCAAAGAAAAATAAATTACTATTACAACTATGTTTCACTGAGTTCTGTGTAGCTGCAATGTAATGAACCTTTGGATAGCCTACGCTTCTGGGGAACGTGTCTGTGCATGAATCAATGTTTATATCTACAACTTGTTAATGAAGGAATCCAGTACAATTACTTCCTGCAGCTTAAGCTGATTGTAAGGTTACGGTGTCAAAAGAAGGGCTATATGTATCTTTATTTATAAAGCACCATTCATGTACACAAAGCTATACTGAGATGATAATCAAAACAATACACAAAGGGGGTCAGTGTATAAGACTTAGTACAAACATTACAACATAAAACCAGAATCAGTGCTTGAGAGTGAAGCAAACATTACAAGTAAAGTAGGTGCCAGAAGAACTTTATATTATATTAGTAATAAAGACAACATCCACAGACAGTAGATAGTACATCAGCCAGCACCAAGGTGGTTTGAGGGGAAAGAGAATGGGTGATAGATTCATGCACCCAGGTAGCTGGAGGGGATAGACAGGTTGTGTTAATATGTACATATACCAGGGAAATTGTAGAGAACAGACTGGTTGGATATGTGCATGCAAAGAGGTGTTTGAAGGGGACAGGTTGATTTGGTGATATTTGCTTGCACCAAGCTGTTTGGATGGGACAGAGAGGTTGAGTGATCTGTGTATCCTCCTAGGTGATTTGAGGTAACTGAAGTAGATGATAATTGCTCGCATGAGGACCGTTTAAAACATAGGTTGGGTGATAATTGCTTGTACAAAGGTGCTTGGATGTGACATAGGTTGCTTGATATGTGTATGCATTAAGGTAGTTTTTGGGTATAGAGATTCAGTTATAAGTGCATATACCCAAGTGATTGAAGGAGAATCCCAGTTTATATTTAATTTTTAAATAAATGTTATTGAAGTGTCTGCTTAATCAAATAGGACACAATAATAGGTACCTACTCCAGCTCAAAGCACTTGGCGCCTAGAACACAATAGCAACTGTTTCACCGTATGAACAATTTTTACATAGCACTCTAACTCCAAACTTCACATCAAAGGTGCCGGGACAGGACACTATTCATTTTCGTCATCAATGTAGGACACTATCCATTTTTGTCAACAATGTAATCAGTATCAAAATTATCCACACAAGATCTGGCTTGCTGTAAAACATTGTTTTATATGTTGTCCCAAATAAACAATGGTTTTTATGATAGCCAGATCTTGTGTGGATAATTTTTATATTGATTTAAGCAAATAGATGCCAAAAACACCCAAGTAATATCACATCAGACAGGCTTTAAATGACATAACACATCAGGTTCTGTTACTGAAGTGGGCTGCCATGTTTTGCCTGTCAGAGAAGTATATAGTAGATTGTGTTTCCATAAATAAGTCATTTGCATCCAGTGTTCTTCTGGCACCTATAGCCTAATACAGGTGATTAGAGGACTGGAGGGCCCTTCTATAACACCAGACTGACAAGTTAACCAAAGACACTGCACAGAAGAAAACAACTAATATGTGAGTAACCCACTTCTCTTGTTCACAAATTAATAATCTCTGCCAATGTGATACATTAAAACACATGCATAATGATTGAATGTACATCAGAAGGATGTATCTGCCCTCAATCACAGCTCTATGAGTTTTGTAGCTATGGGTTGCTACTTTCGCCTAGCTATTAAGTCCTCACTCCAAGTCACCTCAACAGGGTCAAGGAACAGACCATTTGGCAGAGGGGCACACATACCATGATACAAGGTGAATCAATGAATGTAACACACAAAGAAATATAGTGCTTTAATCTTCCCCATTTTTTCCATGTGCACTCATGGCACCAATATTAACCTTGTGGAGATATTAAACCCATCTCCACTCAAGCCTTCCTATGTTCTTGAAACCAGGATCATTTGTAACATTAGAGCCCTTATTTAAGTATGATTGTGACAGAATCCAGGGTAATGTTGTGCTAGGAAGCTACATAGGACCCAGGAATTGGCACAGATTATTCCCTATAGGGTAAGTATTTAGCTCTAGCCAGATACTGTGGAATGTTTGCCTGTAGCTGGAATTTTATGGTCCCTGGGGTAGGGTTTCAGGAAGAGCGGGGCATGTCTATGCTCAGTCTCACTCTGGAAATATGTGTATTTGGATTCCAGTATATAGTTGACTTTGTTTAGAGCTTTCTCAGGAGTAGGGATGGGCAAAACTTTCCACCTCAACCTGAAATCGGAGAAAAATGGCACTTTCCACTTGGCTAAAAATTTCCTGCAAAAAGTGCTGATTTTCCGCTTTTTTCGCCCATTGAAATCAATGGGAACATAGAAGTTGCACACAACACATTACAAATAGTATTTTATTTCCCAAAGGCATTGTATAAAAGGGACAAGAGGGTGCCTGTGTTGGTGCCGTGTGCGGAAGAATCAGTTGAACAGGAAATGTTTTTGGGGGTTGTTTACTGGGATTGGAGGGCACTTAATAAAAAAGAAATCCTAAATAAAAGAAAATAAAAACCATAAGACATGGTATAAAGGGGTCTGAGGAGGGTCCCTGTGTTGGTGAATGGATGAATCATTTGAACAGGGAATTTGTTTTGGGGGGGGGGTTCTTGACTGCTTTTGGGGGGACAATTAATAAAAAAAAATAAATCAATAAAATAAAACAAGACATTTGTATTTAAAGTGACAGAGACAGGAACCCCCTGACATAAGCTGTCAATGGGGTGGACTGATACTTGACTTGATAGAGTATTTTGTAGAGGATGATTTGTTTGATTTGTTGTTAGAGGCCTTTGTAGGACTTAGACTTACTAGAGGCCCAAACCCTGAAGAAAAATTGACTTGTAGGACTTAAGCTTGTTTGGCACAAGCCCTAAGGAAACATTGATTTGTAGGACTTAGGCTTGTTAGAAACAACACCCCCAAAAAATTACTTATTTTTTTGTAGGACTAGTTTTTATTTATTTATTTATTTTTTAATTTTTTTTTAAAACACAAGCCCTGAGAAAAAAAATAAAAATGCCCTACTGGCCTAATGCCAGCAGTTCATGTTGGCCAGTGGCCACTGTCAAATGTCCTCCTGAGTCCTGAGTTGCAACTGCTGTTCATACTGCTGCTGCTTGGTTGTATAAGTAGCAGGATGATTAGGCAGCTGAAAGGGAATGGGATCAACAATAGCAGTAACATGGAGATGGATGATGAAGGTTCCATTTGCCACGACTGGTTCCAGTGATGCGTCTAAGGCAGTAGCATCAGAATAAGTAGCCCCCAGTATTTGTGGAGAAAAGAACAAGTGCACAGTATGTGTATGGTAAAAAACATCTGGGGGCATAACTGTATCCAAACACCATGACACCCGAAACCAAGTACTGCCGCTGTCACTGTACCCCTTCTCCACACCACTAAGGACACATGACAACTTGCTGACAGTTTAATTGTAGTGATGAACCCTCTCTGCCACCATCTTAGCATATTCTGCAGAATGGAATCTCCTCAGATGCCGCTTGATGCACTGATTGCTATTCTCCTAAACCGCACTGGCATGTGTGGTCAGTGCACCACACAGTGTGCAATGGGTAAAGATGACCTGCCACATCTTGACATCAACAGAGTTGCTATCATTTGGCGGGGGAGGTAATGAACGAGGAGGATTGGCAGAAGATGTAGTTACCCTAGAAGGTGATGGCGAGCTAGTTGTTTCACTCATCCTGGAACATGCAGTCTCTGCCTGGGTTGTTCTATTCCTCCTCCTCTTTGATCTCCGCCTCGCCTCTTGTTGCCTTTCTGGTAAGTCAGGGATAGCAAAAGCGGTACTTGATTTCTGTGGTGGGTGTTTGGCTTTAACATGTTTGGAGTAAATGTCATGGTGTCTGTGTTTCATGTGTGATATGAGGGCGCTTGTGCCAAGATGTGTTCCCTCCTTTCCTCTTTTCACCTGTCACAAATTGTGCACAGTGCCATTGCTGATGACTGTACTGTGCCTTCCCCAACAGAAAAATAGTCCCACACCCATGATTACTTCAGAGGGAAGGGGAAAGGTGGAGAAGAATGGCATCTTTCTTCTTGTCCTCCACATTCCCCTTCATTGTCTGTGGCAGCGGTTAATGTTGCTGCTGTTTCTGCTACTGCCTCAGAGTCAGCACTGCAACTAGGATCAGGAGTATTGCTACTGCTGGCAAGTGGAACTTGTCATAGTCCCGCATCGCTTGTTGACCCCATTCCTACTGTGTCCATGGTGGTCTGTGGCACACTAATCTGCTCCTCAGCATCCTGCTGCTCTTGCATCTCAGCATCAGAAGTAATTAGAGCAGTTGCAAATCCCTCTAATTTCAAGATGATCTTGCTAGTGGTGGTGGTGATGCCCATCCTAATTCCTGTCTCCCATTCCTTCTCAGTTTATGCTAAAAAGGCCATGAATGTCTCTTCCACCCCAGCTTCTCCATCATCATCACCACCACCACCACTAGTTCCTACATGCTGTTGTTGCTGCTGCTGCTCCTCTATTTCAGACATCTCACTGCTGCTTGGAGGAGTTGACGAGCAATGTGACAGAGGGCCCCCTAATGTCACACTTGCCATTGCCTTTTGACCTGAAGAAGAAGGCAGACTAGCACTAGCAGACATAGCAGCAGACACAGGCAGCTGATCTGTGCTCCTTCTGGTGGAGGTGGTATTAATTCTCAGCCTGCTCTCCTCCCCTAACACCAGTTCTGGCCTCTTCAGGTTCATGTTCCACCTGGACACTGTAGTGAAGAGAAGGGGAGGACTCCCAGTGGGCTCCCTTGACCGCTAGTCTGGATGCTGTAAAATGTTTCCCCTACCACTCCGGCTGCTTCACCATTACTGCTACTACTAACACCAACCACATCAAGTTCAACTGCAGAGTCTTCCACCTCAGTCTCACAGACACTAGTAATATCAGGATATTGTTGATTACCCCCTCCATCACTCCTAAGGCTAACAAGCTGCTAGACCTTAGTAGCAATAGTACTAGCAGTGGCAGGACTGCTTGGGAATGGCAAGTGTGATTTAGGGTCCCTTGCTGTCACACTTGGCATCATTTTCTCCTTCCCCCCCGAGTACTACAAGAAACACTAGCAGCAGGCAAAGTATTGGTGGCGGCAGGTTCAGCACTGGCAGCAGGTTCAGTACTAGCAGCAGGTTCAGCACTGGCAACAGGTACAACACTACTGGCTGCAGGATCAGAAATGGGAGCTCTGGCAGCAGGGGCATCACGTCTGGCAACAGGTACAACACTAGTAGCTGCAGGATCAGAAATGGTGGCACTGGCAGCAGGGGCAGCACATCTGGCAACATGTACAACACTAGTGGCTGCAGTTACAGAAATGGTGGCACTGGCAGCAGGGGCAGCACATCTGGCAATAGGTACAACACCAGTGGCTGCAGGATCAGAAATGATGACACTAGCAGCAGGGGCAGCATGTTTGGCAACAGGTACAACACTAGTGGCTGCACTTACAGAAATGGTGGCACTGGCAGCAGGGGCAGCACGTCTGGCAACAGGTACAACACTAGTGGCTGCAGGATCAGAAATGGTGGCACTGGCATCAGGGGCAGCATGTCTGGCAACAGGTACAACACTAGTGGCTGCAGGATCAGAAATGGTGGCACTGGCAGCAGGATTATCTTTTTTCCCCCAACAAGACATTGTTATATATCATTTAAAAAGAAGTACGGTCATTTATAACAGGACATTGCTATATAGTATACGGAATATATAATCAGATATTCTGGGACTATTATTGTTGCATCGTGTATTATTTGCATCGTGTTTTTGATGATTGTTTTCCTTTTTTTCCCAATGAGTATTGTCTACAGCATACTTATTGTGATTATGTGGTAGACTCCTCCATCTTTTTTCTACATTTTATGTTGTTTTTATATTTTATTATATTTTATTGGGGTTATTACATGCTTTTAGTCACATATATGTTGGATGTTTTGTGTGCCGCTGAGTTGATACACACCTGGTACAGCTGAGTGCATCTATTGTAGAGCGGGACTATGCCCCACAGAGCACGGTGATTGTGGGTATTGTAGTGGTGGACGAGTGGGGAAGAAGTGTGGTGCGGGCTGTCTGCTGTTTTTGGATTAATACAACATAGGTCGACGCACACGCTCCCTTTTTTTCTCAACACTTGTAAGTCCAGCACACTGATACCCCACAGTTACATGTGAGGAGAGTGGGCAAGCTGTGTTCTTGGTACTGTGCTCAGGTGGGATCATGTTGGAGATTTACTGGTGGCACACTGTTTATTGGAGTTTGACCATTTAGATTTCTAACATAGGGTGTTTGTTGGATAGCATGTTCTTATTTTGAACATATAGGTACCACGTCTACACACCTGATAGATTAGATACTTAATGGTCAAACATACTCATATGTATGTTTATCTGTAAGTATATATTTGGCGGAACATATTATATTTTGAATATATTGAGAATAATTGCTTTTGATACTGCTATTGTATCATATACTAGCCTGTGATAAATTTATCCTAGATGCTATAAATACACATTAGCGCTTTGGATATTGGAACATTATACCTCTAAATATACCCACCTATACCTATGTGTTTACCATCCTAACTCTCCCTCCCCCCAGCCCTACTACTACCTCCTAGCGACCTCTCCCTGATTATTGCACATTTCTTTCTTCTAGCCACCTCACCATTTTCTGTGGGGAATCAAAGGAGAGTCTTTCCTCATTATAGGCCATCATTACTCTGGTGGGAAACCCCCATGTGTATCTCACATCATTAGCAAAATGGTAGTAAAAGGAGCAAAGGTCTTCCTAGCTTTCCTGGTGTTATATGAAAGATCCGGGAAGAGCTTTACATCCTCATACCTAGAACCTTTAAGTGTAGTATCCCTTAGAGATCTAATTATTTGAACCTTCATTATAAAAGAGTGTAGACATACAATTACATCTCTATGACATCTGTCCATCCAGTCATAATCATCATCAGTCTTTTTATTCACTCCTAGATGCTTAAACAGGCCAATAATATAAGACTCTGATTATTGTGGTGCAATCTGTTCCGAAATTCCCCTGATCCGGATATTATTTCATCTTGATCTGTTCTCAAGGTCTCCTGTCAGAGATTCCATCTGCTCATGTCTCCTCCTCAAAACCTTGATTTCTTTCTGTTGAGTGTTTATCTGAAATAAAGCATCATCCACCTTCTCCTCTGTAATCTTCAACTTTTCCCCAAGTTTCTTAAATTCCTTCATTATAACAACCATTTTACCATTCAATTTTAACTTTATTAAATCCAAATGTGTATCTAGACAGGATTTCAACCATTGTTTTAAGGCTTCCGATGGAACTCCTGAGATCTCCAACATTCCAGCACTAACATAATTTCCCTTCTTTGCACCACCTTCCTTATTTTCACCACCCACTACTGGGGACCCACTAACTCCCTCATTAATTGCTTCTTTCAGCTCTTGGGGAGAGAAGAAAGTCGAGAACCTCTTTTCCATTTTATCCCCTTTATTATCCAGTTTATCAGCCTTAATTTCTGCCTTATTCTCCTTTCTAACATTCTTTTTACCATCGGGGGTTTTCTTTGGAGATTTTTTTGGGTCCGTCTTCGGTCTCTGAGTACCACACTTACTAGATCCGGTTCTTACCCAGTTTTCTTAGAAAAAACATTTTTACATCAAGCAATCTCCTTCTTTTTAACCTCCTTACAGACCTTTATTAATTTTCCTCCACTTGGATATTTTGTCACATACAACCAAGTATTAATATATAGGTATCACCGGGTGTTATGGGAACAGAGCAACTTTGCTTATGGCAAGTCCTCCAGATAAATTTTGCAATTTCGGCCTCCCACTGCCCAGACCGTTACACCATCTCCCCACAGTGGGAGTTCCTTGCACCTCGGCCACTCACCATTGCTCTGTCAGCAACCCTCGAGATGTAGCGTACCGGCATCTACGTCATCGCTCCACATCCCCCCCTGTGTCTCAATCTTTGCTGACAACACTCAGCTGTGTAAGGAAATGCATACAGGGCTGGATTTTTTTTTCCCTGCAGAAGGATTTAGATAAACTGAGTGAATGGGCAGAGGTAGGCAGAGGGAGCTCAGGGAGCTTAATGCATGGCTCAAGCAATGGTGTAGGAAGGAGGGTTTTGGGTTTTTAGAACACTGGGCAGACTTTGCTCTTGGGTACAATCTATATGGAAGAGATGGATTGCACCTAAATGGTAGAGGAGCCTCTGTGTTAGGGGAGAGAATGCTAGGAAGCTTGGAGGAGCTTTTAAACTAGGAAAGGGGGGGGTGGGTATAGATAGCAAAAATGGGGTAGATAGAGCAGATAGGAACTGGGTCCAAGTAAATGACCAGGGGGGTGGAGAAAGGATGGGGAGAAATTTAGTCAGTAGGGAGGAACTCCTAGTAAATGAAGGTGAAGAAAAAAGGCATGTAGGGATTAATATATGTAAAGACTTCAAAATCAATTGTATGCTAGCAAATGCAAGAAGTATGGTAGATAAAATAGGAGAACTAGAATTGCTGGCGGTTAATGAGCAATTGGACATAATTGGAATAACAGAAACATGGTGGAACGATGCACATGACTGGACTGTAAATATAGAGGGCTATTCCCTGTTTAGAAGAGACAGAATTAATAGAAAAGGTGGAGGTGTGTGTTTATATTTGAAAACAGAGCTAAATCCAGTTTTGCGAGGTGATATTAGTGAGGAAACTGGCCAAACTGTGGAGTCCATGTGGGTAGAAATCGAGACTAAATGTGGTGTGAAAGGTAAAAAAAAGTTGTTGGTGGGCATATGCTACAAACCACCAAATATCGATGACAATGATGAGGCCCAACTGCTATTGCAAATGAGGAAAGCTGCCCAGTTTGGGCATACTATAATTATGGGAGATTTTAATTATCCAGATATCAACTGGAAAAATGAGACCTGTCAGAGTGCTAAGGGTAGCAGGTTTTTGAACACGCTTCGTGAAAGCTACATGTCACAAATGGTGGGAGCGCCGACAAGAAATAACAATGTATTGGACCTAGTGATCACTAATAACACAGAAATGGTATCCAATATTAAGGTAAGAGAACATTTGGGAAACAGTGATCACAACATGGTTACATTTGAGATCTGTCTGGCAAAGCAAAAATGCATAGGTTCAACCAAAACTCTTAATTTTAAAAAAGCGAACTTCAAATTGTTAAGGGCCTCAATGCAACACATAGACTGGGATATTTTATTTAAAGGCAAAAATACTGAGGAAAAATGGTCAGAATTCAAATTTAGGTTGCAGAAATGTACCCAACTGTATATACCAATGGGGAACAAGTGCAAAAGAAGTAAGTCACAGCCAATGTGGTTAACTGCACATGTAAAGAAGGAAATGGCAAGGAAAAAAAAAGCATTCAAGTTATTTAAGTCAGAAGGAACTGAACAATCTTTCTTAAAATACAGGGAGTGCAACAAAGATTGCAAAAAGGCAATTAGGGTAGCAAAAATAGATAATGAAACTCGAATTGCAAGGGAAAGCAAGACTAATCCAAAAAAGTTTTTTAAATATATAAATAGCAAAAAACTTAAGAGGGAGTGCATTGGACCATTCAAAAATGAGATGGGTGAGTTGGTTAGTGAGGATAAGGAAAAGGCTGATGTTTTAAACACTTTGTTTGCATCAGTATATACAAGGGAGCAAGGAATGGTAGAAGAGCCTCCGCAAGTAACAAATAAAACAATACAATTAATAGATATTGGGTTAACTCAAGGAGATGTCATGGGAAGACTGAACAAAATTAAGACCGACAAAGCACCGGGTCCTGATGGTATACATCCAAGGGTTCTTCAGGAACTCAGTGCAGTGTTAACAAAACCCCTATATTTACTCTTTAAAGATTCTATTACCACAGGCTCAGTGCCACAGGATTGGCGAAGAGCTAACATAGTGCCTCTATTTAAGAAGGGAACTAAAACAGAACCTGGGATTTATAGACCAGTGAGTTTGACCTCTGTAGTGGGAAAACTATTAGAAGGCATAATAAGGGACTATATTCAGGATTACAACACAAAAAATAAGATCATTAGCACGAATCAACATGGTTTTATGAAGAATAGGTCATGCCAAACTAATCTTTTCAGCTTCTATGAGGAGGTAAGCAGCAACCTTGACAATGGCAAGGCAGTAGATGTAGTATATCTAGACTTTGCAAAGGCATTTGATACAGTACCACACAGAAGGCTGGTGTATAAAATAAGGAAATTGGGGCTAGGAGATAACCTTTGCAATTGGATACAAAACTGGTTGAAGGATAGGGAACAGTGTGTGGTTGTAAATGGAAAATTCTCCAGTATAGTTAAAGTGGAGAGTGGAGTACCTCAGGGTTCAGTATTGGGTCCGCTGCTTTTTAACATGTTTATAAATGACCTGGAAATAGATATAGAAAGCAAAATATCAATATTTGCAGATGCTACTAAATTATGCAAAGTCATTAATTCAGAACAGGATATTTTCTCTCTACAGAGGGACTTACATACAATGTCAGATTGGGCAAACATGTGGAATATGAAGTTTAATGTGGGGAAGTGTAAAGTCATGCATTTGGGAGGAAACAATCCCAAGGCTACTTATAAACTTAATGGAATAATTTTAGGTGACTCGTTGCTAGAAAAAGACCTGGGTATCCTTGTCAACTACAAACTTGGAAACAGTGACCAGTGTCAAACAGCAGTAGCAAAGGCAAACAAAGTCCTGTCTTGCATAAAAAGAGGTATTGAAGCAAGAGTGGATAACATTATTTTGCCATTATACAAATCATTGGTAAGACCTCACCTTGAGTATGCAGTGCAATTTTGGGCACCGGTTCTGAAAAAGGATATACTAGAACTAGAGAGGGTACAGCGGAGAGCAACAAAATCAATTAAGGGAATGGAGGACTTGACATATGAGGAACGACTAAACAAACTTGGTTTATTTACTCTAGAGAAAAGACGACTAAGAGGAGACCTTATCACATTGTACAAGTATATGAGAGGTCAATACAAGGAACTCTGCGGTGAGCTATTTATTCCAAGGCCTGCTCAGGTGACCAGGGGACACCCCTTGAGATTAGAGGAAAGGAGGTTTAAACTTCAGCAGAGGAAAGGTTTTTTTACGGTAAGGTCTGTCAAATTGTGGAATTCATTGCCCAGGGAGGTAGTTATGGCAGATACAATGGATACATTTAAGAGAAGATTAGATACATTTCTTTCAGAAGGGAACATACAGAGTTATACTGTTTATCAGTAGGCTGATCAGGAAGGTCTGATAAAGACTAATTTAATTGGTAGCAGGAAAGCTATAAAATTCTCAGTTACTGAGGTATGAAGCGAAGGTTGAACTTGATGGACTTGTGTCTTTTTTCAACCTAATTTACTATGTTACTATGTTACTAAATATGGCAGATGACATTTAATGTAGATAAATGTAAGGTTATGTATTTGCTCTGTAGAAACAAACATGCAACAAATACACTAAATGGAAAACAACTTGGGGAATCCTCATTAGAGAAAGATTTAGGAGTACTGATAGACAATATACTTCACAGCAGTGTGCAGTCACTCAGCTGCTGCAAGAGCAAATAGGGTACCATCCTGCATAAAAAGGCATAGATGCACGGGATGCTAACATAATTCTACCTCTATATAAATCCTTGATAAGGCCTCATCTAGAATACGGAGTATAGTTTTGGGCACCAGTCCTTAAAAAAGACATTATTGAACTGGACAAAGTGTAACAAAATTGATAAAGGAATTGTGAGTATCTGAGTTATAAAGAGAAACTAGCCAAAGTCGGTCTGTTTACATTAGAGAAGAGACGTTTAAGGGGTGATATAATTACCATTTACAAATGTGTTTTAGGTGAATACAAAGAACTATCCAATTAATTATTTATGCAAAGAGTTGAGCTAAGAATATTAGGTCATCCATTAAGACTAGAGGAAAGGCTCTTTCGACTAAGGCAAAGGCAGGGAGATTTTACAGTAAGGGAAGTAAAGCTATGGGATTCTTTGCCTCGGTATGTTGTGCTTGTAGATATTTTAACTGCTTTTAAAAAAGCAATAGATACCTATCTAACAAAGAGCAATATTGAGTATTATCACAGATGGCTTCAATGCAGACAGGTTATTGATCTAGGGAAATATCGAATTTCCATTTGGAGTCAGGAAGGAATTTTTTTACCCACTTGGGGTTTAATAGGAAAAGGCTTCAATGTTTGTTTGTTGTTTTTTTTTGCCTTCCTCTGGAGCAACAGGAGTGATTTGGCATTGGCTGGACGCATGACTTTTTTCAGCCTCATCAGCTATGTTACTGTGTATTTTCCTGGGTATTTTGTACTTGTTTTATTCTGACATAACTGAATTATACACTGTAACTGTATACAGTGTATATAATGAGGATGCATGGTTGCCATTAAGGGGTTACAGGCAGTACCCATGTATGGGGCCTGGCCAAAAAGTGGGCACACCTCCCTGATCAGATGCAGAGGCTCCCATCATGCTGGGGGTGGGGGGTCACTGTGTCAAAAGGGACCAGACTGGCCTACAGGGATTCTGGAGGATCTTCCGTTGTGCCCCTTTTTTAAGTATATTCTCTAGGTAGCATAGCAGAAATGTAGAGCTATTTACTGCTCTGACCTGCACTTTATATCATACCGTATAGTGGAGCATTTCCGCAGGCTCTGTCTTTACATATACTTCCAAGTTATAGGGTAAATGCATGGGGTGGCCTGGTGGTCTGGCTTTGTTTGTACTATGCCAGATCCCAAGATTTCTGATGGTAGCTCTGTACATATGTAACGGTCCTTAATTGCCATCATTCTAAATTAAGCTACCTTTATGTAATAAACAACTTCAATTGATCTTTGTTTCCTTAACATAGAAAGATGTAGATAAGAGAGGAATCTTATAGAAAAATAAGTAGTGCTACATTTGTATGTTTAATTATGTTATATATACTACTGTTAACCTTTTGGATTACAGAGATATCTCTAATGCATTGTTTTGTTTTTGCAATGTTTTTGAGTCCTCTCTAGTATCCAAGGAGTTAATTATCCATTCTGGGGCCTGTTTCTACACCTTAATATTGTTAGGTTCTAAAATAAATTCTTGATCATGCTACCTCTTCAGCTATTGGTAGGTACAGTGGAACATCAAGTCAGTGTGAGGAAGACAGGATCCCCTATGATATATATTATGTATATCTCAAACCATTTCAGTCATATAATGTAAAAAGAAAGAAGCAGATAAAGATTTAGAGAAGGGAAGAAAGAAAGAAAAAGGGGGAAATGTCTGTGTCATACAAAAATGCCTTTGAATCAGGAGTGCAGCTGGCAATAGTACAAGAACAGAGAGCCTGAGTCTATTGATTGCATATATGTTGATTGAACTGTATTTCTGGTTCTCTGTTTGCCCCACCCTAGGGTGGCAGGGGGTGGAGATCAGCTGCACACAGCAAGTCAGTGGGAAATCTCATGTGAATATCTCTGCAGTGAGATTTACCACTGTTGCCAAATCGAATAGGCAACGTCATGCATCAATCGCTGGTTATTATATATTATTTGTTTTTGTGCTAATCAATAATTTGCAATGCACTGTGGACACCAAATATTTTACTGCACAGTCCTATTCTCTAAGGCTGTAATGCGCAACTGAAAAGAGGTGCAATTCTGGATCAAAAAACGTCATCATATAGGACAAACAAAACTATTGATTTATAAACCATGATTTAAAAAGAGCGTTTAACCCTTTGAGTGCCAGAGGGGTACGGAAGGTATTGCAAAGCAATTTATTCCGTACCCCGCTGGCATTGAAAAGGTTAACCCCTTTGGATGTTAGAGAGGGCTCCAAACTTTGAAAAGCAATGAATTGGATACCTCTCTTATATTAATTGGGTTAATAATCCTTTGAGTGCCTGAGAAGTATCCAGAACATTGCAATGCTTTGCATACCTCTCTGGCAATTAAATGGTTAAAGGCCTTATTTGAATCAATGGTACGTTCAATTGGAACATCTTATCTCTTCTTTATGGTACAGTTGACCCTATTTCTGTTTGTGCATAATGCCCAAAGATATTTCCTAACTGAAACTCAAAGCTACATCCCTACTGCAAAGCCTCAAATTAACTAATCTAATATAAAATCTGTTGATATAATTTGGGGACAACTGGGAAATAAGTTTTGTTATATATCCTACAGTGACAGCAGTGCAGTAAAACAAAATTACACTACATTTAAGAACTAATGATGGGTACTGGAAGCAGTAAAGGCATTTTGGGAAAAAAAAGATTACATTATTTTTGTATATGTCATTTAGCAGCGATAATAAACCCTTGTTACATAATTTGGTGCTTAGATTAGGAATACATTCTTCTCAAATGTCAGCAATTTACAGCTTATCTGAGATGTGTTGCTGTATAAGCTGCAATTACCTTTTCATTAAATTCTGACTCATCGCTATTTAAAATAACTAAAAACACATTTCTTTGCTTTAAATGGAATCAGATGCAATTAGTAAAACTATTTTCTACATTTGATGATGCATAAATACGGATTTTGCCCCCTTTATGCTACATTTATGTATATACTAAAATTTAAGCAGTATGAAGCAGCAGGTTGAACAGTGAAAACAATATGTTGATGTAAATCAGTCTAAGTGCATGACGTAGACAAAACTCTTCTTTCCACATGTAAATCATTGCCAGACGGCCCCCTGTTACTCCAATTGTATCCAAGTCATCCAGGTGTTCTGAGACAAATAATGCTATAAATAAGTTGCTGTCCGTGGTTGGCTGTGCAGAGCAGAGGCTGTGACCACCAGCCAATCAGAGGTAATTAAAACACGCAACTTTAAATCACAAGGCAGGCAAAACAGTTGCTGCCCATTAATTTCCTAACCCCTTAGATGCCTAGGAATTACACAATGCATTGCAAAACAATGCATTGAAGGCCTATTATCCTAAGGGTTAAAAAAGGTAGACTTCATGCTGTTGCATACAAGGACTCTCTAGCGTTTGTTTTGGTCTGTCTGGCTTTGCAAGTCTCAAATATGGAATATTGCATTACCAAATGAATTGATAACAATAAACATCTTTGAACTGTTTATCAGGAAAACGTTTTACGTTAAACAGCATTGTTTATCCATATTCAACATTACCGACTAAAATATAAGTGGATTGGATGGTAAAATAAATGATTTTACTGCTTACATTAGAGTTTTTTTACATTGCATAAAATAAATCATATCCTCTGTTATTGAGCAGAGCTCCTGGAGTTATAATGTTGCATACAGCTTAACCATTTAAGGACCGGGAAAATCTGAGGTCTTTTTCACTTAAGGACTGTAACAATTCTGACCTTTTTGACTATGTCTTTGTTCAACAGTGTTTTTCCTCTAAGTCTTTTATTCCACCCCCATAAATTATATACTGTTTTTTTAAGCACAAATAGTGCTTTCTTTTGATACCCCACTTATATAGATAACCCACCATTTACGTTATTAAAATTAAAAAAAATTAAAAAAAAAAAAAAGGTAAAAAAACCCCACCGTTTTTGTTTTATCTCTTGGGATCAATTGAGCGCAAACGGTTAAATTTTTATGGAGACTGCATGAACGGTATGACTGGTCAGTTATACCTACAAAGTGCACAGTTTAAAGTGGCCACTGTCCCCTCGGGTGAAAATCACCATGTCCCTTTTTTCCCACTTTTTTATCTATGACATTTGGCGGTGTGTGTATAAGTGTATTACATGGCTCCACAACAATCACACTTCCAGTTTTGTTCAATGAGATTTTTTTTTTTTTTTAAATAAAATATTTTTTTGTAAAAAAATAAGTATGTTGTATTAAAAAAAAAAAAAAAAAAAAAAAAAAAAAAAGTGTATCATTGCAGGTCAGAAATTGACCTGCATTTAGCCAGCCTCCTGCACCAGCAGTGAAGGAGTTAATACCCATTTGTAAATGGTAATCATATCACCCCTTAGATGTCTCTTCTCTAATGTAAACAAACCCAGTTTGGCTAGTCTCTATAACTCAGATCCTCCAATACCTTTATCAGTTTTGTTGCACGTCTCATCAATGTCCTTTTTAAGAACTGGCACCCAGAATTGTACTCCATATTCTAGATGAGGACTAACCAAGGATTTATACAGAGGTAGGATAATATTAGCATCCCTTGCATCTACACCTCTCTTTATGCAGGCTAGCAATCCTCCTCTTTTACCTCAACTGCTTCCATGGACAGTGCAAAGACATCAATAAACTTTACTACCCTTTACCTCTAATGCATTTTTGATCCCAGGTGATCATAAGGGGAAGATATAAAACAATGAAAACCACTTTCCTCGCTCCCATGACTCCCTAATGCTGGTCATGCCTTTGTTTGGTGTGTTCCTATCACTTGAAGCAAATCTCCTCCTCTTGCTGACTTCTGACATACCTTTCAAATATTTTTTTAACAACCTTAAACATTCTCCCCTTCTCTGAATCAGAAGTGGACACGTCAATATCAGACAGACTCAGAGGAGGATGACTCGCCAGTGGAAGAGTCCTCTGTGGTGCTGCCACCTCTTGCATATCTAGGCCATTTTCAAAGACCTTCACCTCTGGAGTCCAGCTGAGACTCTGCCCCTGGCTCCAGTTGACCTAAAACAGAAACATGAGTGCCTGGAACCTCCACTGCTTGATCCGCAGCTGCCGCATGCACTTGAGAACGGGTTGTATGAGTGGTGAAACATGCTTGTTGCCTGGTGGGGGTTAGTCTGCTCCCTGAGGGAACAGGGTTAGAAAGGAGAGGTGGTAGGCTGTGCCACGTCCTCTTCAGACTGGGTTGGGAAAAGTTGGTGGTTGCGGCCTGTGTGACTCCATAGAATTTAAAGGAAATGCTGACATAGCTCCAGGTTGGTACATTATTGAAGCCCCATTAATTCCAATCCCCCATGCCCATCCTTGAGGGAAGTAAAGGGTGACCCATAAAAAGCTGCCCCTGGGCACTTGCTCGTCTGCTGCCCGTCCTAAGAGGGAGGTGGATTAGCCAGACCTGCCTCCATGAAATGTCCCTCTCGTTGCTATGAGTGCCCTGCTGAATCAGCATTGTTGGTCTCCTTTCGCCAGGTCACACACCATATGCATAATGCAATAATGCCGTTACCCCTTGGCTGCCATTTGATTGGAGGATCTCGTGAGAGCCTTTGGCAACTCCCCGAGATCCTCCTATGGAAAATGCTGTAACTGCAGGCTAGGAATCAGTGGGAGACGATGGAAAGGCCAGAAGTGGTGAGGCGCAAAAGAGTAAAAGAGACTAGGAGGGAGGCCTGACACTCTCCTGGATTCCAAGAGCCAGTGGAGCCTGGCAAGGAGGGTGGGTTGACTGGAAGGGAGGAAGGAATTGGGTAATGAGGAGGACAAAAGAGGGCAAAGCGGGTAAGCTGGTAGGAGGAGCAATACTTATCTTGGCTTGTTGCCGTCAGGTCGCTTGCCTGAATTCTTCCACTTGCTTTTCATCAAGTCGGACAGGAGCAGCTCTTTGAGGTCCCTGTAGTCTTCTGGACGATGAAAGATTCTTCTTTTCTCCATCTCTTCTGTCTGTAATGTTGATCTAAAAACAAAGAGTTTAATACCTTTCTACTGAAAGTTGGCACATTTTAAACAATTAATCCCTCCCCTTACCTGGGAAAGATGAGAAGGACTGCCTCTTACCATCCCCAGGTTTTCCTGCAGAACTGCAACGGACAGCCCCCTGTCCTTTGTCCAGGGACTGACCTTTGCAGTGTGCCTTTCTTTTCTTTGTGTGGACAAGTCATCCACCACCATTATACAGGTTCAAACTATCTTGCCACCTTCATCTTTCCTTCTCATGTCCCCCACACAGCCTGAATTGACTCAGGTCCTCCTGCAACACTTTACCCCAACATGCACAGATTGCCCTTGCACCACAACACAGGAAACACTATATATTGAGGCAGCTTAATTGGAGTAAACAAAAAAGGGTGTGTGTGGGGGGGCTCTTCCTGTCTTTCTTTTCAGTGTAAGTTTCTGTGTGACTAAGCATCTGTGTGTGTGATAGTGTATGTGTGAGTGTAACTGGCCATGTGTGTACGTCACACACTCTTGTGTATCTGTATCTGTGCCTCTAGTACACTGCAATACTGTTTTCCATTTGCTAGTTATAGAAGAGGAGGGCACTAAGGAACATTGAGTGTCTTCTTTTTATGCGATTTTGCTGATGTAATCAGATGCTGCTGTGCAACTTAGGGAAGGCAGTGCACTTGAGAAGTCAGAACGTAACTCCTTAAGAAGCAAAGGGGTGCACATCAAATTGAGAATCAAGGCTTTGTACTTCCAGCTTGTCCTTAAGGGCATAAATAGATTGGGGGTACCTGTAACGGTTTTGTAGGACACACAGACCAGCAGGTTAGAATAAAACACAGTTTTATTGAAAGACAAGAAAGACTGCCCTCTATAGGCAATACAGAATAACTGAAATGAACAGTAAAGTACAGATGCCCTCTCAGGCCCAGTATACAGAGAAATAAATATATACTGTCACAGGACAGGCATAAGTAACATACAGGGTATTCAATGGTTAAAGTACATAGAAATCAATCAGTCTCTGTTGTGGTGTGTTTGACACGCCCATAAGATGGTAAAGGAGTGATAATGGTGCTAGATGAGAAAACACCAGTAATAGAGCAGGACAGAGACTACTGCTTATGCTGATCAGGGAACTGAGGCCAAAATACTCTGCAAGAGCTTAATGAGATAGAGCCACTAGCACCCCAACTGGTGCGTGAACGGAGAGCAAGTGCACTGCAAGAGCTGAGTATAATAGAGCCAATAGTCCCCATGGGCGTTATAACGGAGACCAATTACACTGCAAGAGCTTAGCTGTATAGAGCCAATGGCACCACCCGGTACGTTTAACGGAGACAAGGACACTGCGAGAGCTGAGGATAATAGAGCCAATAGCCCCCACGGGTGTTGTAACGGAAACCAATTACACTGCAAGAGCTTAGCTGTATGGAGCCAATGGCACCCCCACGGGCGCTGTAACGGAGACCAACTACACTGCAAGTGCTTAGCTGGATAGAGCCAATGGCACCCCCGCGGGCGCTGTACGGAGACCCAAGGCTCAGCAAGTGTAGCGGAAGGCTCAGGGTAGCAGAAGCAACGGCTCTGCAAGTGTTAACGGATGCTCAGTGAACGGAGACAACTGCTCTGCAAGTGTTAACAGAGGCTCAGTGAACGGAGGCACGGCTCTGCAAGTGTTAACAGAAGGCACAGTGCTCTGTAAGAGTAAACGGACGCCCAGAGTAACGGAGGCAGCAGGCTCAGCAACAGTAAACGGAAAGGCCCGGTACACAGGAGGCAACGACACAGTCAGCCCTGCCACAAGCACAGCGGAAGTCAGAATGTCACCCAGGCGACACTGGAGCAGCACACAGCAGGAACACAGGCAGGGTCAGCAACGTAGCTGGGTCAGGTCACGGAGCAGGAACGTCAGCCAGGCCGGGTCAAATCACGGAGCAGGATCGTCAGACAAGCCGGGTCACATCACGAAGCAGGAACGTCAGCCAGGCCAGGTCAAATCACGGAGCAGGAACTAAGGAGCGTAGTCAGATAGGCCAAGTCGGTATACAGGAAGCAGGAAAACTGGAACACAGCTACACAGCAACACTGGCTCAGGAACACCATGAAAGGGCACCTGACAGGTGCCAAAGGCCGGGTATAAAAAGGCCATACTGGGCGGGCCAAACAAACTCAGCCAATGGGAGCGCACCACAGCAAAGAGTGACAGAGGAAGATCACGGGCACCGTGATAATACCCTTCATCTGTACTTTATTATAAATAGACACCAGTCTAATTTATAGCTTATCTCCTAGTTTAAATATTTATATCTTTGCATATTTGTCTTTTGTGTAATAAATTAGCTGTATAGTACGATTATTATGTGTCAGAATGGAATGAGACTTTATTTAACAAAATTCTCCTTATGATTCTGGAGCTAGCCTTTCGTTTTCATATCCATACTAGTTTTACAGCCCGTATACACGGGCTAACACTGGCGGTGCTGCAGTCATGCGCAGTACAGACTGCCTGCACCGCGGCTGATACGGAGTGGGGTGCTCCGAATTCAGACCGTAGTCCTCTCTGCGCACCGGAAGGACTCTGGTCTGAATTCGGAGCGCCCTGTTCCGTATCAGCCACGGCGTGGACAGTCTGTACTGCTCATGACTGCATCGCATGCAGCCGTCTCTACTGCGCATGACGGCTTCTGACAAACATACTTAATGAATTATAAAATAGGGTATTTGCTGGTTCAGTTGAATTTGATAAACTACCTTATTTGTAAGATTATTATTATACACATCAATCTAATGGCCATATCTTACAATTGCACCTTTTCATGTTTTTTGGTTTGGTAGTTTCACTGCATTCTTTAACCTTTTGAATGCATCTTGCTGTCACATCCAGGTCCTGTGATTAAGTGTGACACATGTGAAACAAGTAAGGATAGTTGTGCTCTCTGTACCATGTTTGTCCCGTTTGTCTGTGTGAATTCTATTTAAAGGAATTCTGCTCTAGGACTAAGTACTCCTAGGTTGTTTATCCTACATATTTAGGTATATATCATTCGATTCGCAGTTGGTTACAACCATTTCCTGTTTTTATTTTCATTTGATCTCTTATAGTCTGCTAGTTACAATCAGTTTACAATCTGATACAGATAGTTGACCTTTATGAGTCAGTTCTGTTGAAGTCTAATTTTTGTTGGGAGGAGGTGAAAATGAAAGCCCAAGACTAGTGATGAGCGAGCATGCTCGGCCGAAGCTCGGTTCGGCTCGAGCATCGCTCTGCTCGGCACATGGCGGTACTCGTACGAGTACCGCATGTGCTCGCCCGCCATGTTCGGGTCTCCTCCCCGCACGTTTCGCGGCTGCTGCGCAGCCAATAAACGTGCAGGGAGGCTCTGACATCAGTGTAATGCCAGCAGCCATGTTGGCTGCTGGCATTACACTGATTGGCTGGCCAGAACCCGTGATCGGGTGCTGTATAGCACCTGACCAGCGAGTTCGGCTCAGTCTTAGCCAGGGAGAGATGAGGATAGGAAGGGAAAGTCAGTGTAGGGAGAAGAAAAGCTATTTAAAAAAAAAAAAAGACCCAAAAGGCCTTTTTAGGACTACTGTGTGTGGGGGCAGCAGTTTATTTTGTGTGGGGGGGCAGAGATATAAAAAAAAAAACTTCACATATTCTGTTCACTGTGCCTAGCCGCAGATTAGCAGCACATTCTGTTTAGTGTGCAAAGTTGCAGATTAGAGCACATTCTGTTCAGTGTGCAAAGTTGCAGATTAGCAGCACATTCTTTTTAGTGTGCAAAGTTGCAGATTAGAGCACATTCTGTTCAGTGTGCAAAGTTGCAGATTAGCAGCACATTCTTTTTAGTGTGCAAAGTTTCAGATTAGGAGAACATTCTGTTAAGTGTTCAAAAAAGTATAAAATATCAAAGTCACATATTCCATTCACTGTGCGTAGCCGCAGTTAAGAAGAACATTCTGTTTACTGTGCAAAGTTTCAGATTAGGAGAACATTCTGTTAAGTGTTCAAACTATAAAATATCAAAGTCACATATTCCATTCACTGTGCGTAGCCGCAGTTAAGAAGAACATTCTGTTTACTGTGCAAAGTTTCAGATTAGGAGAACATTCTGTTAAGTGTTCAAAAAAGTATAAAATATCAAAGTCACATATTCCATTCACTGTGCGTAGCCGCAGTTAAGAAGAACATTCTGTTTACTGTGCAAAGTTTCAGATTAGGAGAACATTCTGTTAAGTGTTCAAAAAAGTATAAAATATCAAAGTCACATATTCCATTCACTGTGCGTAGCCGCAGTTAAGAAGAACATTCTGTTTACTGTGCAAAGTTTCAGATTAGGAGAACATTCTGTTAAGTGTTCAAACTATAAAATATCAAAGTCACATATTCCATTCACTGTGCGTAGCCGCAGTTAAGAAGAACATTCTGTTTACTGTGCAAAGTTTCAGATTAGGAGAACATTCTGTTAAGTGTTCAAAAAAGTATAAAATATCAAAGTCACATATTCCATTCACTGTGCGTAGCCGCAGTTAAGAAGAACATTCTGTTTACTGTGCAAAGTTTCAGATTAGGAGAACATTCTGTTAAGTGTTCAAACTGTAAAATATCAAAGTCACATATTCCATTCACTGTGCGTAGCCGCAGTTAAGAAGAACATTCTGTTTACTGTGCAAAGTTTCAGATTAGGAGAACATTCTGTTAAGTGTTCAAACTGTAAAATATCAAAGTCACATATTCCATTCACTGTGCGTAGCCGCAGTTAATAAGAACATTCTGTTTACTGTGCAAAGTTTCAGATTAGGAGAACATTCTGTTAAGTGTTCAAAAAAGTATAAAATATCAAAGTCACATATTCCATTCACTGTGCGTAGCCGCAGTTAATAAGAACATTCTGTTTACTGTGCAAAGTTTCAGATTAGGAGAACATTCTGTTAAGTGTTCAAAAAAGTATAAAATATCAAAGACACATATTCCATTCACTGTGCGTAGCCGCAGTTAAGAAGAACATTCTGTTTACTGTGCAAAGTTTCAGATTAGGAGAACATTCTGTTAAGTGTTCAAACTGTAAAATATCAAAGTCACATATTCCATTCACTGTGCGTAGCCGCAGTTAAGAAGAACATTCTGTTTACTGTGCAAAGTTGCATATTAGGAGAACATTCTGTTAACTGTGCAAACTGTAAAATATCAAAGTCACATATTCCATTCACTGTGCGTAGCCGCAGTTAAGAAGAACATTCTATTTACTGTGCAAAGTTGCATATTAGGAGAACATTCTGTTAACTGTGCAAACTGTAAAATATCAAAGTCACATATTCCATTCACTGTGCCGAGCCGCAGTTAAGAAGAACATTCTGTTTACTGTGCAAAGTTGCAGATTTGCAGCACATATTCCGTGTAATATGAAGAAGGCGGGTAAAAAGGGACGGGGAAGTGGACGTGATCCTGATAGTTCAGGGCGCGGGTCAGGACGCGTAGAAACTGTGCCTGGTGCCAGAGCACAAGAAAGAAAGACATCCACCATACCTAGCTTCATGTCTCAGTTTACAGGGCGTCGCAGGACATCACTCTCGAGGTCCGACCACTGCGAACAGGTGGTCGGTTGGATTTCAGGTGATACTGCTTCCAGTCGGTTAAGCACCACCCTGTCTTCCACCAAGTCCACTCTCAGTAGCCAAGAGTCTGGTCAACATAATCCTCACCCTGATCATCCTTCCTCCCACCATAGAGGATCTGGTCAAAGAAGTGATCCCACACTGGGATATAGTGAGGAGCTCGTCTCATCACCAATCCTTCATTTGAACCTCTCTCCAAGCACGCTTGCAGAGGAACATGACATCTTGTGCCCTGATTCACAACCTCTAGAGGGTACCCAATCACAAGAAGATGACAGAGGTGAACGGCATTTAAGGTCAAAGGAAGTGGATGATGATGATGATGAGACACAGTTGCCATTAAATCAACCACTATTACTGTCTCAAGACCTTGATGAGGAGGATGATATACAGTTGTCAATGACTGAGTATGTGGTGGGATCAAGACATGAGGAGGATGATCAGAGTGAGGAAGTGGAGGAGGACTTGGTGGACGATGAGGTGACTGACCCCACCTGGGAAGGTGGAGAGCCGAGCGATGACAGCAGTCCTGAGGGTGAGCCATCTGCAGCACCGCAACAGGCTGGAAGAGGCAGTGGTGTGGCTACAGAAAGAAGGCGGACCGCACCAAACCGGCCCGCAAATGTTCCACGGAGCACCCCCTTGCGTAAATCTCCCTTGCCAAGGGGTAGGTGTTCCGCGGTATGGCGTTTTTTTAAGGAAAGTGCGGACGACAAAAGAATTGTAGTTTGCAACCTGTGCCACACCAGAATGAGCCGAGGCATGAACACTAGAAACCTCACCACCACCAGCATGATCCGACACATGGCATCCAAGCACCGTAATAAGTGGGAGGAACGCCCGGATCGCCAATCTGTGTCTGCAGGCCACACCACTGCCTCCTCTTCCCCTGTTTTCAGTGCCGGCCAATCGCCTGTCGAAGGCGCAGGCCCGCATACCTCCCGCCCTGCACCTGTACCATCTGAAGCACCATCAGCGACCACATCCACTTCCCTGTCCCAGCACAGCGTCCAAATGTCGTTACCCCAGGCATTTGAGCGCAAGCGAAAATACCCAGCCACCCACCCACAGGCCATAGCACTAACCTCACACCTTTCCAAATTACTGGCCATCGAAATGCTGCCATTTAGGCTTGTGGAGACTGAGTCCTTCCGCAGCCTGATGGCAGCAGCTGTCCCTCGGTACGCAGTCCCCAGCCGCCACTACTTTTCCCGGTGTGCCGTCCCCGCCTTACACCACCATGTGTCCCGTAACATCACCCGTGCCCTGACCAACGCAGTTACTGGGAAGGTCCACTTAACGACTGACACATGGACAAGTGCTTGTGGCCAGGGACGCTACATTTCCCTGACGGCACACTGGGTGAATGTCGTGGAGGCTGGGAGCGACTCGGACCCTGGGATGGCACAGGTGCTACCCACGCCGAGGATTGCGGGCCCTACCTCCATCAGGGTTTCCAACAGCACCTACGTTATTGGCTCCTCCTCCTCCGTTTCCACCTCCGAATTCTCTGCGTGCAGCGCCACTCACCCATCAGCCGGTAGCTGGAAGCAGTGTAGCACTGCAGTGGGGAAGCGTCAACAGACCGTGCTGAAGCTGATCTGCCTTGGGGACAAACAGCACACGGCCTCAGAGCTGTTGCAGGGGATTAGTCACCAGACCGAGCAGTGGCTCTCGCCACTCAACCTGCAACCAGGCATGGTTGTGTGTGATAATGGGCATAACTTGGTGGCGGCTTTGGAGCTTGGCAAGCTCACACACGTACCATGCCTAGCGCATGTATTTAATTTAGTGGTTCAGCGATTTCTAAAAACCTACCCCAATTTGCATGATCTCTTGACCAAGGTGCGCCGCGTGTGTACACATTTCCGTAAGTCATCAACAGCTTCAGCCGGCCTGTTGAAGCTGCAGCAGCGCTTACAATTGCCAGCTCACCAGCTGCTGTGTGACGTGAGCACGCGCTGGAACTCCACCTTCCACATGTTGGCCCGGCTTTGTGAGCAGCAGAGGGCAGTAGTGGAGTACCAGCTGTTACACGGTCGTCGCCTCTCCGTTCAACTTCCTGTAATCAGAAGTGAGGAGTGGGAATGGATGTCAGACCTCTGTGAGGTTTTACGCAATTTTGAGGAATCGACACAGATGGTGAGCGGCGATAACGCTATTATCAGTGTAACCATCCCACTTCTGTGTCTACTGAAACGCTCGCTGCTCACAATTAAAACCGACGCTTTGCATGTGGAAGAGGTGGAAATGGGGGAGGAAGAGCTTACACAAGGTGATAGCCAGAGCACCCTCACTTCGTCTTCTCAGCGACAATTGGAGGAGGCGGAGGAGGAGGAAGACACGGTTGCCTCCGCTACAGAGGGTAGCCATGGAACTTTAGTTCCATCTCTTCAGCGTGGGTGGGCAGAAGAGGAGGAAGAGGATGAGGAGATTGAGAGTCATCCTCCTGGTGAGGACAGCGAAATCTTGCCTGTTGGTACTCTGGCACACATGGCTGACTTTATGTTAGGCTGCCTTTCCCGTGACCCACGCGTTATACACATTTTAGACAACACGGATTACTGGGTGTTCACCCTTCTGGACCCCCGCTACAAAGAGAATTTCTCATCTCTCATTCCTCCGGTGGAGAGGACAAGCAAAATGGTGCAATACCAGAAGGTTCTTGTCGAAAAATTGCTCCAAAATTTTCCATCTGACAACGCTGGCGGCAGAGTACGTGCTACCTTGGCCAACCGAGAAGGGGAGAAAAGGGGAGCACACAGCAGTTCCGACAAAGGCAGGGCAACACTCTCCAAGGCGTGGGACACCTTCATGACACCCCGCCAGCACCCTCACCCTGATGCGCAGCCTAGTGTCACAAGGAGGGAAAAGTTTTGGAAGATGGTGAAGGAGTACGTAGCAGACCGTGTCAGCGTCCTCAATGATCCCTCTGTGCCTTACAACTACTGGGTGTCCAAGCTGGACACGTGGTATGAACTGGCACTCTACGCCTTGGAGGTGCTGGCCTGCCCTGCCGCCAGCGTTCTGTCTGAGCGGGTATTTAGTGCTGCTGGTGGCATCATAACAGATAAGCGTATCCGCCTTTCCACCGAAAATGCTGATAGGTTGACACTTATAAAAATGAACAAGGCCTGGATTTCCCCTGACTTCTCCACTCCACTGGAGGAAAGCCCCGGGGGAACATAAACTCACTTTATATATGTTATTTACAATGATGGGAATACTCTGTATTCCCATTCACCCCTTCCACCCAAAAAACGGGTATATGGTTGACTCTCTTCCATATGCCCAGTGATATAATTTTTATATAGGGCCAGCTCACCAGCTGGCCCAGTGATATAATTTTTATATAGGGCCAGCTCACCAGCGGGCGCAGTTTGACAATTTTTGTATAGGTCAGCTCACCAGCGGGCCTTCTCATATAATGTTTTATTGGGTCAGCTCTCTAGCGGGCCCTCTCATATAATGTTTTATAGCGTCAGCTCACTAGCGGGCCTTCGCATATAATGTTTAGGATGGTCAGCTCCGCAGCAGACCCTCACCCATAATGTTTTAGATGGTCGGCTCAGCGCACGTTTCCCTCTTAATCATGGCCCCAGTTCAGAAAAATCGAGTAAATTTTTGGGAGAATTTGCCTTTGCGCACGTTTCCCTCTTAATCATGGCCTCAGTTCAGAAAAATCAAGGAAATTTTTGGGAGAATTTGCCTCTGCGCACGTTTCCCTCTTAATCATGGCCTCAGTTCAGAAAAATCAAGGAAATTTTTGGGAGAATTTGCCTCTGCGCACGTTTCCCTCTTAATCATGGCCTCAGTTCAGAAAAATCGAGGAAATTTTTGGGAGAATTTGCAGATGATATACAAGTAAATATACAGCAAATACTGTTTGGTAACAATTTTTCGCCTAAAGTCGTTTTTATCTTCCTTTTTGTGTGTTTTACGGTCAGTCTGTAAAAATGGCGTACTACGGGCGAAAGATCGTTCCCAGCAGCGATGTTGGAGTCCAAGATGCATCCAGACATCCTCCCTATGCTGTCCCTGAACCATTTCTGTGGTTTTTCCATCATTTTCTGCCCTTTTCCTATGGACCAGGCACCCTCCCCTCATCAGAGCAGGGGGTGCCTGGTGTAATGCTCGAGTCCTCCCATTGACTTCAATGGGGCTCGGGTGCTCGGCCGAGCACTCGAGCCTCCGGGGGCGCTCGGTCAGAGCACCCGAACACCCGAGCATTGGGGTGCTCGCTCATCACTACCCAAGACCTATAGCTATTATATGCAAGAAACTGCAGATGCAATGCAAAAAATAGGTAGATAGTGTGGCTGCGCACCATTTGTGCACACTATATTAGGAGCCAGTTCAATGTGTCACTGGCCCCTTAAATATAAAACTGGCATTGAAACTTATGAAAATGTATAAAGTATTTCCCTTTTGTGAGGCATGCATATAAATAAAACAATTTAATTATTAATGCTTGCAACATTCCTAATCCCTTCTCCAGCTTGTTTGTGGTTTGGATGACAGCTTCCTCTGGATTTTCCTTTGTAGGGACATCCTTTACATCTTCTTCACCCCTTTCCTGAGACTTCTGAAATACAGTATCCCTTTGGCCTCCTTGTTCTGATACAGGGTTTTGCCATGTTTAGTGGCCCCTGCTGTGCTCCTTTCTTGTACAACTGTGTTCTTTGATTGCAACTGGTCCTTCATCTGTTTCCTTTCTAGCATGTTGTAATCTGCTGGACTGATGGCAGCTTCACCACTCCTGGGCTCTGTCCTAGCAATTAGGTCTCGGTCTCCTCTAGGCTGATGGAATGACTTCTCTCTGGCATATAGACCTTGTTGGCAACTTTAGCAGTCAGAAATAACCAAACAGGATCTCTACATGCAGGTTTTACCTGCAAACTGACCAGTGCAGCAAGGACTTGGGTTTAATACTTTCCATTATACACACTGGCTCGTTATCATTGTCTACATGCTGCAGACCTCAGAGAGAGAGGTGTGGAGTAACATGATTCCTCTTTACACTGCAGAATCTCGGTGAACTATTAATCTTTGCTGTTTGCTTCTGGCCTCTTCCATTAGTGCTGCATTCTCCCTGTGGAGAAACTGACCATCCCTCTTCAGATTTCTAACATTTATATTATGCCTTTATGCAGCTGCTCACCCATTCATCTTTAAACAGGTCGCAGCAGGTTGTGAATCCCTTCCAAGGTGGACTTGATACTTTAACTTATTGACAACACTAATGACCATGTAGTTGTTTATTCTATCTATTCCCTGGTGGTAGGGTAGTTCTTAGTCTCTCTCTTAGACAAGCCAAGTTCAGTTTTCAGATTTTTCTTCCTACCTTGCCTCCTACCAAGGCTAATCATCAAGGGTCTTTAGGCTACCAGAGTCACTTACTGATTCTACTAGACGACTTTCAACCCATAGCTCTTGGGTGTAACATCTAGTTGGGATGCCGCTTCCTGTTTACCAAAATTGCAGCATAAACTACTTCTACCTCCATGTTCTCTCCCTTTTCTTTTCTTTTTCCTTTTTTTTTTTTTTTTTTAAAAGAACAAAACTGTGCATTATGCACCCACCTTTGGCACATAAAGCACTGGTACTCTGTCATTACTCTGGCTCTTCTCTTTGGCAGGTTGCTACCTGTAGCGTTGCCTGGTGATATTGCTGGTGTTTTTTGGTGTGCTTTTTTGTGTGCCAAAATTGCCAAGATTTCTGATTTTGTTTCCTTGCAAATCTTCTGTGTTTTGTGTCACAGACCCTGTCAGACAAAAAAAGCTAATGATGTGTTTTCAAGCACAGTAAACCATTCAATTACTTGAACTGTGAAAAAATACCATTTGAAAAAGACCCACATCATGCTCTAAATTTAGCACCCATTGGAACCCATGAAAAAGAGTTGGAGTTACGTTAGGCAGTAACATGCATTAAGGGACCCACTTTAATGGCTGAAAATCAGCACCTACTGTTTTTGGGAGCAGTGTCCCATAAAGCATGTTTTATCCTGCCAGCGCGGGAATTGAAGGGGAACATTCCCTAAACCCCATATCAATACAGCAAAAGTGCTCAGAAAATGTGTGTACTGTAAGAAAAATTAACCCTATGAGTGCTGGTGGGGCATGCAACGCATTGCATTACATTTACCTGTAATCCTGATGACCAGCAGGGTCTTCAGCACCTTGGTCAGCTACTGTCACTCTTCTTCTGTCATCTTCTATTTTCTGTCTTCTTCTTTCTCTTTCTCTTCATTCTTCTTCTCTTCTGTCTTCTCATCTTCTGCTTCTTCCAAAGTCTAATGTCACTGTAAAGGGAAAAAAGGCCAATTAAACATGCTCCCAAAATTATGCCACAAGGATATGCAGCCCTCAACCCTTCACACAAATATCCCAGTATAATTCTAAAACTGAAAGTAGAAAATGTGAACTAAGTCTGTTATGTCACTGTACACAAGCAAGGTATTAGCTGCAGAAAATAAGCCTTTCTTGTAATAAAGGATGTTTATAACTATAGAAAAGTCTATGAGACTTCTGCTCTTCTGGAGCATACCAAGTGATAAAAAGTGAAAGGTGATAAAATTCCTCAGACTTCCAGTGCATTTGAGACTTTCCTGGTAAAAACCTACACTTAATTCAAATGTATTTGCCCCTCTGGAATAGTTGATTTGCTATTAAAAAATGGAAAAGAGAGTAGCACACACATCTAAGTGTAGAATTTATTATCAGCCAACCATAAAAAACATTTAAAAAAATATAAAATATTAAAAACGTATATGTATAAAAAAATATAGCACTGAAAGTGTGGATCATAACTGATTGTCATAAGACATAATAATGGGCCTAGTGTGCAGGGTATAGTGTAGACAAGAAAGAGGTGTAAAACCTCTGGCATACAGATACTCCTGTGATCCAGTGTAAAGATAACAAGACCCCCCCCAAAATGCACTGATCTAAAATGCTTACTAGATAGCCACTTGCTTCAATACCCATAATATGAGTTCAGTATTGTTCTCATTTATGGTCTTCTCTTAAGCATCCTGTCATGGATAGTTTCTCTCTCCCATCATTCTACTGTTTAGCCTCAGCTTCTGTCCTTGGAATAGTTTCCTCCACTGCACTTATGTCTAATACTCCAATGTGTTTTGTGTCTGGCGTGACCATCCATCAGGGGAAAAAACTTGTATATATAAAGTTGGAAAGAACCCAAAAATTGTGGTTGGCATCCTAAATACTACTTTGGGCTAACTGATGTTGGAAGGACAAGACTGCATTACATTATAATATACACTATGTATTATACATATGAGTGAGATGTCTCAAATGTTCTGAGCAGGATAACTGGGGGAATTTTAAATACAGATCCATACCATGAGTCATACAATTATAATAAAAACTGAAAATGGGTTGTTGTGACAGCTTTTGAACTCAAGAAATAACTGGGATTTCCCTGGAGGACAGAAGATGCCACCTCCTCAGTGACCCACCAGGTCAGGTAATATCAACCACATATATAACATGCTTACTCATACTTGAGCATCTCAACAGGATTAACTGTTGTCATTGGTGAAAGTACGTATCCATTCTGTTCCTTTGAATAAATGTTAAATACTGTTCTGATACCCATTTTTGTTTTTCAGCACTATACACATCTACCACCACAAAGCCCACAATTCATAAAAGTCCAAGAAACAATAAACAGCAAACTTTTTATCATTCATCCAATGAAGGCAGCATCTACACTGTCTCCCCATTTCTAAGTTAGACAGTGGCACCAGTTAAACTCTGCAAAAAACAAGAGGGGACAAAAGCAAGGGGCGCCCTTGTGTATATCCGTCTTTGATATAAAATGTGGAACCACCACCGCACCCAAATGTGTGCACTCACAAAGGGCCTGTGTCAGTAAGGGCATATGCCGATACTGACTAAACAGGCTTAATGTAGGACTGGAATTCAATTTATTCCTTCAGGTTCTGTTTTAGCGGCTGCTCCCTCCAAGAGAACGACACGCTCACCCTCCACGGCAAGAAACATAAAAGAAAAAAGCAAGCGAGGGGCGCCAATAGTGTGATAAAGTCACTGGAACATAATAGAGTATGTATAAAAAGATTATACTCACATTTATTCTTGGTCAGAACTCCAATATCAGAGTTAACTGACAAACACACATACGGAGAGGTAACCCGTCTCCGTTCGGGACTCGTATCTATAGCAGATTCAATCAGTCAATGTGGCAGGCAGAAAGGTATTAGATGTAAATAAAAGATATTTATTATATTAAAAGCACATATAAAATATAATATGAATTGGCTATATGAGCTTGTTTGATAATAATATTATGATTATTTTTCAAAGTTGACAACGCATTTCGTTCACCCTTACTAAGATTGTTTTTATATCTATTCTTAGTTTTAGACATGTCCTTTAAATCCTCTAACACCATAAAGCTAAAGGTCTCAACAAAATGACCCTTTGCTTGAGTGGGAAAGAAAGAGGACTTGGGTTTAAAATTAGTGGGAACACTAGCATTTAAAATAGATTCCATTTCTTCTTCACTATTGGGCATATCCTCTCTGTCTGACTTATCAAGAGGTATGCCCTGTGTGATAATTGGAACAGCTCCTGGAACATCCCTAAGGGTTTTATTGGCAAAATATCTCTTCAATGAGAGCTTCCGAGTAAATTCATTTAGATCAACAAAAAGTTCAAACAAATTTGAACCATTCGAAGGACAAAAAGAAAGTCCCTTACTGAGTACCCTTTTTTCTTCAATACTCAGATCATATTTTGAAAGGTTAATGATATTGGAGGTGCTCATCTCATTGTTAGAGATTAGGTCATCTCCAATTTGGATTTTTTGGGGATAGCTCCCCCTCCCCCTAGATCCTCTAACCCTTGGTTTCCTACAGTGTTTTCCACTTCCAATGAAAGGAAGCGATTTGGTTGTGTTTTCCAAACATTCATATCCTTTTGTATGTTCCTCCCCCAAAAAATCGAAGGAATTTTAGAACTAGAGGCTGAGGTCACAGGGTCCTTGACCATGAGTGACGATGGTTTCATAATCCAATTTGACACATGGGAATCCCCTTTGTCACTGGTCGAATTGGAAATGGACTCATCAAGTGACTCAAAAGAGTTCACAGTATCAGGTTCCCGGTGTACCTCAACTATAGTTCTTTTTTGCTTACCCGAAGATCTCGGGGTTCCCTCTTTCAAATGAGTAATAGCTGATTCTACATTGATGGGGGTACTTGAAGAATTCCCCTTATTTAATTCTTTATCTACCAACTTTCCATTCTTATTAATAATCGTTTTATATGGCAAAAGGTTTTTATTCCCATCTTGTACAGTATTTGTATGTATTCTCTTAGGCCATTTTCTAATCTGATTATTAAGATAATCATTTCCATCCCTGGTAAACTTCTTTTTCTTACGTTCTAAAACTTCTATCTGATGTGAATTGATATTTTTACTTGTTCTCTCTTCAAACAAACTGACATCCTTCGTTTTTCTAATATTCTCTATTTCTACAATTTTATCTTCAATGGACTTATTCAATTTAACCATTTTACTTTCCCTATATTCAATAAGCAATTTCATTAATGAAAAGGAACATTGGTCAAGAATCTCATACCAGCACTTTACAAATTTTTCATCCTGCTGGAATGTAGGTAACATGTTCAATCTCAGTCCTCTCGGAATCATATTGAATTCTATATATTTATTCAATGTTTCAATATCCCACCATTGATTGCATTCAACTCTCAAAAGAGTCTCCAATTGGGCAAACAATTGATTGACATCAGGTTCAACAATAGAAGATGAAACAGTCATCTGTGAGCCTCTAGTGTCCAAAGTGAATCCATCACTGAGAGTTGAACGCAAATTCACCCTATCCTTATAAAACTGCATTTCTATAGTGTTAAATATCTATAATACCAAAAATTCAAATATTGTTCTAATATACTCTACAAAATAGTATTAATAATTGTGATTTATACAATATCAATCACTAAACAATTTTTGAGAACAATTAAAAATACTTAGCAGGTCACCAATAATCGTCCTTTATAGACTGAATGGAGAACCACACAGTTCTTTATAAGGGCTGCTCCCTCTTCTCCTAATCAAAACGGCATAAAACACTGTAAAAAACAAGAGGGGACAAAAGCAAGGGGCGCTCTTGTGTATATCCGTCTTTGATATAAAATGTGGAACCACCACCGCACCCAAATGTGTGCACTCACAAAGGGCCTGTGTCAGTAAGGGCATATGCCGATACTGACTAAACAGGCTTAATGTAGGACTGGAATTCAATTTATTCCTTCAGGTTCTGTTTTAGCGGCTGCTCCCTCCAAGAGAACGACACGCTCACCCTCCACGGCAAGAAACATAAAAGAAAAAAGCAAGCGAGGGGCGCCAATAGTGTGATAAAGTCACTGGAACATAATAGAGTATGTATAAAAAGATTATACTCACATTTATTCTTGGTCAGAACTCCAATATCAGAGTTAACTGACAAACACACATACGGAGAGGTAACCCGTCTCCGTTCGGGACTCGTATCATAATCATAATCATAATCATAATCATAATATTATTATTAAACAAGCTCATATAGCCAATTCATATTATATTTTATATGTGCTTTTAATATAATAAATATCTTTTATTTACATCTAATACCTTTCCGCCTGCCACATTGACTGATTGAATCTGCTATAGATACGAGTCCCGAACGGAGACGGGTTACCTCTCCGTATGTGTGTTTGTCAGTTAACTCTGATATTGGAGTTCTGACCAAGAATAAATGTGAGTATAATCTTTTTATACATACTCTATTATGTTCCAGTGACTTTATCACACTATTGGCGCCCCTCGCTTACCAGTTAAACTGAATGTATTGGGGGGGAGGTTTGTTACAGAAATATATAATATATTTACAACCTTCTAATCCCATACCATTCTGAAGTAGCCTCACAAATTCTGCAGAAATTATATAAAAAAGAAGTCCCATAAGGTTACAGGAAGAATTTTAACAGCATGTTTATCTCAATGAATTCATGTCCTTTGATAGTCACCTTTTAATCTAGAAAATCGGAGTACTATAAGCTAAAACAATGTGAAAAATATATATTACAAAATATGATTCATTTTGATCCAGGGAGATATCAGATGACCTTTTGGAATCAGGTAGGAATTATTTTACCTAATCTGTGACTTAAAGGGATAGTAATGTTTCACAAAAACAGAAGCTCCAATTAATCTTCATAGTATTTGGGCCATGGAGAGTGTAAGCCACCTCTCCTCAGATGTGGAATCTGGTCACTTGATCGGACAGATCACAGCAAGGGACAATCTTCTTACTGTGAGCTTAAGGAAAACCATTCCCCCTTGACAGGTTTTTCTTTATGCTCACTGACGAGTGTCCCTCTCTGTGATCCATCCGCACAGTCTTGCTGCTCTGAGGTGAGCAGTGTTACATCAGTAAAAGGGATGGGAGGGAGATACTTTATCAATTTCTCTTGAACTACAACTCAGACAGTACTGAAATAGGACTCTCCAGAGCACAAATACTATGAAGATTAATTAGAGCTGTTTTTATTGAGAAACATTACTACCCCTTTAACTGGAAATTGCTTCAACAGGGTTTTTTTCAGCCTTCCCCTCAATCAACAAGGTTGATATGGTACAGACTATACCTGATGGATGCATGTCTTTTTTTCAGCCTCTATGTTATTATGTTACTGTTATTCACACACAAAACTAAAGAGGAACAGTTCTGTAGCTCCTGCGGTAGCACTATGATTAGTGTTGAGCGAGCGTGCTCGGCCGATGCTCGGATCGGCTCGAGCATCGCTCTGCTCGGCACATGGCGGTACTCGTCGAGTACCGCCATGTGCTCGCCCGCCATGTTCGGGTGGCGGGGATCTGTGCCGGAAGAGGCACAGATCTGAAGACGCTCCGCTGGACCACCAGGGACTGGAGGTACGGGGGCATTGCGGAGATGAAGGGGGCATTGCGGAGATGAAGGGGGACATTGTGGAAGAGGGGCATAGACTCTATGCCCCTCTTCCACAATGTCCCCCTTCATCTCCGCTATGCCCCTCTTCCACAATGTCCCCCTTCATCTCCTCTATGCCCCTCTTCCACAATGTGCCCCTTCATCTCCGCTATGCCCCTCTTCCACAATGTCCCCCTTCATCTCCTCTATGCCATAGAGGAGATGAAGGGGGACATTGTGGAAGAGGGGCATAGCGGAGATGAAGGGGGACATTGTGGAAGAGGGGCATAGCGGAGATGAAGGGGGACATTGTGGAAGAGGGGCATAGCGGAGATGAAGGGGGCATAGCGGAGATGAAGGGGGACATTGCGGAGATGAAGGGGGCATTCGGAGATGAAGGGGGCATAGCGGAGATGAAGGGGGGCATTGACCAGGCACCCTCCCCTCATCAGAGCAGGGGGTGCCTGGTGTAATGCTCGTGTCGCCCCATTATATTCAATGGGGCTCGGGTGCTCGGCCGAGCACTCGAGCCTCAGGGGGTGCTCGGTCAGAGCACCCGAGCACCCGAGCATCGGGGTGCTCGCTCAACACTAGGATCACTACGGGAGTCTTAAATTTACTGCTATAAGTCTGGAGCTGTCAGTTTCAGCCTCTCTTTCAGCAAACTGGTACACGTGATCGATCATGGTTGCTGGCTCACAGAATGACGTCTATATGGTCCTTAAGGGTAATCCTACCCCATGACCACCGGAAATTAAGAGGTTAATAATCAAGACCTAAAAGAAATGGCATAGGTGTACACCATTTGCCTGTGCATGGTATGGCCTGACCTTCAGGGCTTGCTGGCATTTAAAGTCTTATGATGGAAGTCACTGCAGTGATCTTACTCTGCAGTGTTTACCCCTTAGTCCAAACACTAGAGTATGAGACTGCACTGGACAATTCATGCATTTATTCCACTGTCCCTTAAAAATGCAAAGAAACAAGTCTCCAATTCTGGGGTCATATTTCAAGAATCTTTCTACTTCAGCCTTAGTGCACCATCATAAGAGAAAAACAATTCCACAGCCTTGTGTGCAGACTTTAATGTTATTGTTATTATTTATTATTTATATATGAAATACAATTTCATAGAATCAACTTGTCATTGGATTGATATGTAGAAGGTATTATACCAGTATACCGTTCTAGGAATCCAGATATTATATGAGAGTGATGGAAAGGATTGGACAACATTCCCTCTGGCTAGAGATATCCCAACATTTATCAAGTTGGGTTGATTGTCTGCATGATTCAGTCCTGTAGTTATAGCTGAAGCAGAAAATAAAGACAATTTATATGTGAAGGGGTAGTACTGAGCAGAGGTTTAAAATGGGACTCAGTGGATAAATATAGATGTAAACCTCTTGAAGGAAAACATTTCTTAATGGGGAATGTTAAGACCTCTGCTGGATCAAAAGATACATGATCTATTAAAGGGATAATGGTGAGAGAAAAAAGAATGAGGCACAAGCTGTGTGTGCATGTTTTCTTGTCTGTCTTGCCATATTCCCCTTAGACTGCTGCAATAAGACAGGTAAACAAGTAGTGGCTTCAGGTTAAGACTTTAGATGCAAATGCCTCTCGGCTCTTGAGCAGGCAATGCCATGATGATTAAAGCAGGCTAGATCTATGCTCAGCACCGGTTCAGTCTGCATGCGTCAGAGCCATGTAATTGATGACCTACAGGAGCCCAACTATTTGTGTGAGCTGAACTCTTCTACTGCTTTCTCGGAAGGCATAATTAGTGTCTTGTTGCTAGTTTAACTTAAGGTCTCAAAATGCCATCGATGGCTTTTTTGCACACAATACACTTTATTTGTTTCAGTCTTTTTTTTAGGGAAGTTGCAATTTCTCTAGCTCAGTTTAAAGCTCAGATGGTTCCCTGCTGAACAGATGCAATATCTCCTAACTTTATAACGCCCTGGATGATAAAGAGGTCTTCAGTGCATCATGAAGTATACCCTGCAGACTGCTGTAGTAATGCACTTGAGGCCACTCAAGCATCCAAAGGGTTAATAACTGCTGTGGGGAAGAACCAAACTCTTTAAATTGAGGGTGATGTATGAACAGAGACACAAACTGCACCATAGGGGACATATAAACATTCCTAATTATTTAAATGTAACTTTTAACTCGTTGATTGCTATGGAATTCTGAAATGCATAGCAAATCAATACAGTGGAAACCTCTCTAACATTCAAGGAGTTAAAAAGTAAATATAACAATTTTTGTGAAATATGTGGTGTGTGCAGCTTAGCAAATATGACCCCTCATTCCTGGTGTGGATTTTCAATACCCCATCCTCGCTTCCTAAGCTTACTATGAAATTGATAGATACTTTAGTTGCAGTTAAATGCATTCTAACCAAATGGATGAGCCACTCCCCTCTGGGACTTAGGCAGAGAAAAGTTAGAACTATAAACTTTAGCAAAGTTTGCTGGCTCCTGGCCACACAGGAAAAAGAAATAGAGGGCGAGAAGTTCTGGACAGCTTGGAACCCTTCATTCACACTCTCCCTGGAGACCTTGAAAACTGTATTCCACAAATTTCCAAAACATATCCTGGATGGCCACTATTGAGCTTGCAACAGGGACTTCTAATAACTTTACCATGGAGGAGTGGTGAATGCATTCATGCCTTTGAGGTAGAAGCATGCATTTGTGACACCTCTGTGGGGAAGGGAACTAGGGGTGGGGGAACACTCTGGAGCTAGAAGCTTTATGTTATTTTTGTTTAGATAGTTAGTTTAGCCTATGTGACTAGGTTGAATTAGTTGTTTGAAGATGTTGATTACAGTCGATCACCTTAAGACCTGGTGGTTTGGGCTGTGACCCCTGGTCTAGGGCCCTTTCCCACGAGGGGTGGGGTGTCGAGCCAGGTGCTGGAGCCTGCAATATGGTGCTTTGGAGAGCTCTCAGTGATTGAAGACCTGCTTCCAACTCTACCACCTGCCCCTGCTCAGTGGTAAGGCTAAGAGCGTGGTGGTGGCCTCTGATACCATCGCATCCTGAAGGTGCCCTACAATGGTCATACAAGACTTTTTACATGGTCGATTACCTCTGTACTTCAGGATGAGTGTTACCTATGCTACCGTCATATGTATTATCCACCATCTATATTTTCAGTCTATACATGTCCTATCTACAATACATTGACTAGTGACCATAAAGCATCTACATGTGTTAGTTTGTTACCTTTTTGAAAAATGTAAAACCTTGTCTTAATAAAAATATAAAAAAAACAAAAAAACAATATAAAGCAATGTAAATGTTGGGAACTGTTTTATTTATCTCCAGTGGTGCAGTTGAATTGCTACAGAATTACTCTAGGCTCCATAGAATAACACTGGAATTAGAGAGTTTATCACACTGAAGAAGCTATCTCCTTTATCTCCTCTTTAACAATTTTTTTCATGCAGGCATGTCAAACTCGTGGGATCTATTATACATTCTCTGACACCCTAGTCTTGTACCACTATCCACTGGTAGTCAGAGAACCATACATACAGTATTTGACACACTAGCCTTGTACCACTGTCCACTGGTATCCACAGAACCACAAATGCTCCGTCTGTTTCCTGAAACTTCTTCCACTGTACTCTGGTTTTCACAGAACCCCCATACACTGTTTGCGTCTCCAACCTTGTCTTTGTGGTACTTACAGAATTACATATACACCATAGGACACCTCAGCTTTGTCAAACTTTTTCTAAACTTAATTCTCTCACTTGCCCTAGTCCAGGTTTCCGTCACCTCAACACCCATACAAAGTCTCTTTCTGCACATCTCAATGTCTGTCTCCTTTAGCCAGGACTCTCCTCTCATGACTCTCAAAGACAGGGAAGGCAGAAAAGGAGGAGGGGTTGCCATTTATGTCAAAAACAGCTTAAAGGTTAATCTTATACAGGGTATGGTGGAGAATACAGAGACTGTTTGGAATAATAGAATAGAATAGACTAGAATAGAACAGAATATGGGTATAAGATGGTCACTTGTACAGGTGTGATCTATAGACCCCCAGGACAAACAGAGGAGTTGGATCAACTGCTGGTCATGGAAGTAACTAAGATGACTGTGAAAGGTGAGGTTATAATAATGGGGAACTTTAATCTTCCTGATGTGGACTGGAAAAACCAAGCAGCAGGTACAGCCAATAGTAGAGATATCCTAAATTCTTTTCAAGGATTAGCTCTTAGTCAATTAGTAGAAGAGCCAAATAGGAAGGAAGCCACACTAGATTTATTATTTACCAATAGAGACTTGGTATCAGATGTAGCTGTAGGAGAGTGTTTGGGCTCCAGTGATCATCAATCTGTGTGGTTTAATATAAAGACAGAGGTGGAGTTGCTCCACACAAAAACAAAGGTTCTAGACTTTAGAAAGGCTGATTTTTCTAAAATGGAAACATTTTATGTCAGTCTTTAACAACTTGGAGATCTTTAGATGGAGTCCAGGAGAAACGGGATTATCTGGAATGTGTTTTACTAAAAGCAACAGAGCATTGCATTAGGCATGTCAGCAAGAGTAAAAGAAAGAGAAGGAGGCCAAATGCATTATTAGATGTGCCAAAGCCCACACAGAGGAAAAAATTTGCCCAGTCAATAAAAAAGGGGTATAAAAAATGTTTTAGATATATAAGTGAAAGGAGGAAAATGAAACAAGGAATAGTTAGACTGAAAACAAAAAATGGAAACTATGTATATGAGAATGAAGGGTTAATTGACTGTCTCAATGAATATTTCTGTTCAGTTTTTACAGAGGAAGATGAAGGAAGGGACCTCTGTTAGAAAAATGAAATAGCAAGACATGGGAAACATGTGTGTTTACAGAGGAATAAGTTTTACTTCATCTTTCTAAGGGGCCAGATGGGATACAACCAAAGTTATTAAAAGAACTTAAGTGTGTTCTAGAAAAAACCTTTAACAGAATTATTCAATCAGTCACTAGCGACAGGAATAGTTCCAGAAGATTGGAAGTTAGCAAATGTAGTACCTCTTCACAGAAAAAGGTAGCAGGGAAGAGTCTGGTAACTACAGACCAGTAAGTCTTACATCAGTAGTGGGAAAATTAATGGAGACTATGTTAAAGGAAATAATTGTTGAATATCTGAATTTAAATGGCTTACAAGATACCAAACAGCATGGGTCTACAGCAGGGAGATCTTGTTAAACTAACCTCATAGATTTTTTTAACTGGGTAACTAAAATAATAGACCAAGGGGAAGCAGTAGCTTATCTAGATCTCAGTAAAGCATTTGACACTGTCCCTCATAGAAGACTCATTAATAAACTGCATTGTTTGGGTCTGGATGTAAAAATAGTTAAATGGATAAGGCAATGGCTGAATGACAGGATAAAGAGGGTGGTAGTCAGTGGATAATATTCGGACGAAAGGAGTGTTACTAGTGGAGTACCTCAGGGATCTGTACTGGGGCCCATTATTTTTAACCCTTTGAGTGCCAGACTGGTACGAAATGCATTACAAAGCAATGGGTTGGGTACCACTCTGGCACTCAAAGGGTTAATATTTTTATTAGTGATATTGCAAAAGGTCTTCAAGGAAAGGTATGCCTTTTTGCAGATGATACCAAGATCTGCAATAGGGTAGACATTCCAGGGGGAATAAGTCAAATGACAAATGATTTAGGTAACTTAGAAGAATGGACAAGAGTGTGGCAGATGCAGTTTAACGTTGATAATTGTAAAATAATACACTCGGGACATAAAAATCCAAAGGAAAAATATGCTATTAAGGGTACTGTGCTGTCAGAGACAACAGAGGAAAGGAATTTGGGAGTAATTATTTCTAATGCCTTAAAGGTAGGCAGGCAATGTAATAAAGCGGTAGGGAATGCAAGCAGGGTACTGGGTTAAATAGCTAGGGGCATTAGTAGCAGAAGAAGGGAAGTGGTCATGCCACTCTACAGATCTCTAGTTAGACCTCACCTAGAGTACTGTGACAGTACTGGAGAACCCATCTCCAGAAGGATGTAGATACTCTAGAGAAAATTCAAAGAAGGGCTACTAAAATTGTGACTGGTTTACAGGAAAAGAAATATCAGGATAGACTAAATGATCTGAATATGTATAGCTTGGAGGAGAGAAGAGAGAGAGGGGATATGATGGAAACATTCAAATACATTAAGGGATTCAACAAAGTGCAGGATGGAAGTACATTTCAAAGGAGTAAAAATGTTAGGACAAGAGGCTATAGTCTAAAGGCAACAGGGACACAGGTTTAGATGTAATGTAAGAAAGTTTTACTTCACTAAGAGGGTAGTAGATAAGTAGAATAGCCTACCAGCAGAAGTGGTAGAGGTTAATACAGTGACAGAATTTAAGCATGTGTGGGATAGCCATAAGGCGGTCCTTAACATAAGAAAAGACCAAAAAAGGTTTGAGGTTTTTACAGTAGGAAAATGGGCAGACTAGATGGGCCGAATGTTCAAATTCTACGTTTCTATGTTTCTCTGGCAAGACCTTTCCTGTCTTCACAAACCAATGAACAAACAAAAATGTTTCTAAACCTCTGAAGGTTTCCCCCATTCCCCCAACAGATCTCAACCAACACAAACAGGTGCCCATCCATCTAACACCACCCACTGACATATTACGTAGAGACAAAAGGAAATAAAAGAGGGGGCTGATACATAGTCTGTTAAGAAAAAAAAGTGTATGATAAAAGCCAGAAAACTGGGCAATTTGCAGGTCTAGGCTTTGGTAAGGAAGTGGGGGAGTTGATGGGCAATTGTGGAGCAAATCAACTTCACAGTTGGGGAGGAATACAAATTCCTCAAATTCCCATTCAGTTAAGTGGGGCTTTTAAGCCCTTGAATGATAGAGATGCCTAAAATGCATTGCATTTCAATGTGTTTAAGACCTCTCAAGCATTCTAGGATTTAAAAAGTCCCATTTAAATGAATGGCAAATTGTATTTCTTGCAAGTTTGCTCCAGAATTACTTCTCTTTTCTTCTGCACATAAGTCTGTGTTTATTTATATATTTAGTTCGCTCACTTGAATTATTTGTTACATACGAGCCATTTACAAAAACAAACTTTTTCACTTTTTGCCTAAAATATATTAACCCTTTGAGTGCCAGATGGATATCCAACTCACTGCTTCGAAATGTGTTGGATACCCCTCTGGCACACATAGGGTTAAAGGCAGGGCTGAAGTTACATATCAGGCACCCCTAGGCAAGCCCCTCTTGGTGCCCTAGCTCCACCCATGTCCACACCTCCACTCATCACATGAGCATTTCCCCAGTCCCATCCACCATTTCCTGGGACAGAAAAATATCCTTGGCCTATACCAAGCAACAACGACAGAAGCTTTAACCCCTTGGTTGCTAGAAAGATGTTAAACACATTGATCCGTAATGCTTTGGATATCACTCTAGCATTCAATAATAACCTGTAAGGGGATATAAAACTGATGTGGAGACACTGAGATTCATCTGCCACATCCACAATTCAGAAGGCACGTGTGACTATCACAGCTGAGGCACACCTCAAATTGTTGCTGTCTGCCTATTGGGAAATGTGGCCCTGATTAAAGGGATTACATATTTTCAGGAAGTTGCAGGTCTTACTGTAATAGTATGACTTCTCTAGGAAAGAGTAAACAATTCAGAAGTCTGGTATATGTACATATTTTTTTAAATTGGAAGCCTGCAGTGGTATATAACTGTAGACATCCATTTTATGGCTTTCTTTTATTACACAATCAGGGATGAGAATGAGATTTGCAATCGGTTGCATTTTTCAGAGTGATTGCCTAAGGGATTGTAAGGAGGCATGAACTAAATATATACAGTAAAATGGATGCCTGCAGCTACAGTCTTCCAGTGCAGAAACAAAAGCTGCTGTATATCAGGCTACTGTATGGAAAACTCTTGCTTAGGCAAGCACTTCTGTTAAATAAAAATACACTTAATAAAGGGGTAGTTAGTCAAAGTGTCTCAATTTGTTAAGGGCTACAGCTCTCATCATTGCTGACAAGCCCTTGTCTGATTGGGCATGATGGCAGTTATAGTCTCCAGTAGCTGGATGCCCAACAACTGACTATTCTTGACTTAATTATAAAGTTCTATTTTCGCTTTAACATTCCCAGTTCAAGAAGGGCCTGTGTCTTTATTCTACCAGAGGGATATTTATTTCACATTAGGGTGATTTGGTTTTATGCCTCTGTTTGGTCAGGAGAGGTAAATGACTATTATGTTATTGATTATCTCCTGTCCCTCTCCCTAAGAACATCTATCTGAATAGTCCGCATCACTCTGCAATGCATTGCAGATCCCTTGGGCCACAAAGGGGCATTGGGGTTTAGCAAATCCTCCCTTTGTTATATTCTTCTTGGGTAACATTGTGCATGTGCCTTGCTGGTCCATTGCTTTCTGACTTCATTAGCTCATGACCCAGGTTCATTAGCTTATGACTCAGTAAAGTCAACAATCTGCAAAGCAAACTTCTTGGATCAAAGGCCCAGAAAGCTAAAGAGGAACAATTTTGGAGCTGATAAACTGCATCATAGATGAAACTTCTCTTTAGCATTACTGGCTTAAAGTCCATTTAAACGGGAATTTTGATTACTTGTCCATTATCGGAAAGTTGGTTTGCTCCAGAATTGCTCCAATTTGACAACCTTAAGTTGGCACAAAAGGCATTTTGTACTTACAAACAGCACTTTCATTGTGTGTGTGTGTGTGTGTGTGTGTGTGTGTGTGTGTGGAGGGGGGGAATAAACACACATGGTATACTAACCCCTTGGATGGTAGGAATGTCAGCAATTAATTGCTGACAGAGACATCTCCAGCATTCAGAGAGGGAATTATACCAGACTAATCCCTTATATTCTAGAGACATCTCCAACTCATTTATTGAATTTGAGATGTTTGTAGCATCCAAGAGGTTGATTAGCAACCAAAATTAGGTCAATTATATTTCCTCCTTTTGATTACCTGGGTCCATTTAGAAATATAACAAGGTACATATACAAAGGTACTATCAGCTCCTATTCCAGGTTAAATACAACCAAAATACTCAGTTTAGGATGTCTTGTAGAATTCCACTAATAAGAATGTTTCTCCTTTCTTAATAATGGATCTGGTGACTCATACAGAAAACAGTGCTAAGACTACACAGGATTACACAGCTCTATGTACATCAGAACATTGGGTTGATACACAGTGACACTCAGTAATTCAAAACCCTATTAGTTTTCACACAAGCAGAATATTAGCATTTTTATTACAAAGTCTTGTTTATTTCCATTCTACATTGTCATCTCGTTGAGCGTAAAATGCAGGGTTAAGTCACTTTTTCTAATTTTTTTTTTTCTTTTGATCTTTTGGATGGTGCAGTCTCATCCTGTAAGTTGCAGTGCAGTGTTGCATTAGTCAGGGAGTTAACCCATTGCATGCCAAAGTGGAGTACAACGCATCGCAAAGCAATGCACACAGAGGGTTAGAGGAAAACATAGGGTAATATACAAGTTGCATTTCTATTTTATATAAAAATATAGATATACATATGTAGCCTATTTAAAGTGGACCTGCGCCTTAAAACATATTTAGTTAATTTTAAAGAGAATTAAACGCTGCTCTGCAATGTGATGCACACCCCTCTGGCACTCAAAGGGTTAAACTGTTAATAACAGTGCCTTTGTTGTCCAGAAAGGACAACTGGGGGGTTATGAATTAAGGGATGATAAAATGGAGAGGACTTCTCCAGTGATATCACTTCTCCAGTCCATGTGTTATTTTATGGAGCCAATGCACTAAGATTTCTTAAGTGAAGAGGTGTTAGTTCATAGGCTCCATAGAATAACACAGGAACTAGAAAAGTGATCTCACTAGAGAAGTTATCTCCACTTTATCACCTGTGTTTCACACCTTAGTCCATAACCCCCCCCCCACCCCCAGTGGCCAGGAAGTTAATCTGTTGCATATATGGGAGAGGTGATCCACTCGCTACAGTTCTCCACAGAATGTAATAATAACAGCTCTATCACTTTGTAACTGTTCCAACTTATAGAGACCTACAGCAAAGACTGTGACAAGCACCCATAGAGAATGAACAAGATGAAGTGTTTTGTTCTAAGGCATAATGGCCTCTCAATGGTGCTTCAAGTCACATTTTTTTACTCTCATGTGCTACTGCAAAGTGGAAATTTCCATATCCATATCAGACTGGTCCTGCACTGTCCTGGCACATGGGAGTAAAAAACAGGACTTGTAGCACCATTGAGAGGCCACCATGCCTTAGAACAAGACACTTTATCTTTGTTCTTGATGGGTGTTCATCACATTTTTTGTTGTAGGTCTCCCTAAGTGGAAAGGTATCCCAGGCATGAACCCTTGCTTGTACCTAGGAGTCAGATGCACCACATGGACGAGATCCACATAAGCCATATGTGTGTGGTTTTGTTGGCTTTTTCATGCAGGGAACATTTGCCTGACATTTTGGAACTGGACTGTCTGAGGACAGGACCAGTATGATATAAATATGAACATTCTCCTCTCTGCATTGGCACATGGGACTGAAAAAAGTAACACCACTGAGAGGCCACCATGCCTTAGTACAAGACACTTTATCTTGTTTGTTCTTGATTGGTATTTGTCACCTTCCTTGTAGTAGTTCCAACTTATGCCTTTTGAATAAATCATCTCTCAGCAGTGGATGTACACTTGTATCCTCAGGAAAAACCCTGCAATATGTTTTTTATGCTACAACATGTTTTTCATGTTTGTTGCTAAGATAATAAAATTATTATATGTTTAGATATGTGATTATTACCATATGTTGTTTCCTAGAAGATGAACATTCATTTAATCATTGGGTTGAACACCCCTCTGGTCCTCAAGAGGTTTAATCCTTGAATGCTAGAAGTATCTACAACATGTTGTTTTGTAAATCATTGGAGATGGCTCTAGCATGTAAGGAGTTAATAAACTGTTAGAAAAACAAAATTTACTTATGACAATAGGATGTATCATAATAGAGAAGAGGTCTGCTGAGCCCCAGCACAGGGCTAAATAGCACTGATTTTCATTTATAGCTAAAACAGGATCAATGTCACCCATTACAGAGCTGGAATGACTTTCACATGTGGGCTTTTATGTCCTATAAATAAAAATAACACATAAAAACACATAGCAGAGTGCTATGGAGGATTGAACTGTCATGAATCAGGTTTGGGCACTGGTAGGCAGTTGGGAATAGTCTGGTTGGGTATGAAGGAAGTTGTACCCTCCAACAGCTGGAGAGTCAAAGGACACATACACTGCCCTGGGTTAGAGATAAATGTGGGTGCTCAATTCTGTGGCGACTGAAGGGTAATAAAATAGCCTACATAACAATGGTGTGTGTTTACATCCCTTTGAGTACCCACATAATATTTTCCCTACCTCATTTTTATCCACAATCAGAGCTGGATTTCCCAAAAGACAGAGTAGGCAGTTTCCCAGAGTACCTAATTAGAGAGGCACTTGAGCTATGTTGGCCATTCCTACCATACTGAGTTGTGGATGTGGCCATCATCCTCATCCACTCCTCCAGACACCCATCCTTGATTTGTAGTAACCAGTTTATTTACAGGTTTTTCAGTTTCAGGCAATGAGATTCACCCCACGTGTCACATAGGTAGTGCTTATGTCCTCCAAAAGTCCACATAGTATAACTGCAAATTCTACACAGAAGTTGAAAAAAGTAGAATAGCCACTTGGATACTAGCAATGTCTTCAAAATATTGGTTCATAATGCACTGGATACCTCTCTAGCATTCAGTGGGTGAAGGTGGAGCATTGTAAAGGGTAGTGTACCCAAAGACAAAGGAAAGAGGATGTTTTTTTGCTTTTGGGGCTGAGAAAAAGATGTGGGTGATACAGAGAAGTTATTTCCACTTTCCACTCTACAAGTGTATAGACTGAGGGACACAGGAGAAGACTCTGAGGGACATACAAAACCCCAGGACCACATTTCCAAGAACTGTAATTTGTGTATTTCTGTGTCAGATCAGAGAGTGCTGTTGCAAATTGCAGTGGGTGCCAGGCAGAAAGGGGAGCCTTCCCTTGAAAGAGTAATAGTTGACAGGTGTTGGGGTGCTGATTTTGGAGCAGATATATCTGATTCCCTTATACAAATCTGCCCCAAGCATCAACTTGTTGTAAAACAATATAATGCATGTTGGGGGTTTGTACAGTAAGAGTCTAGATATCCACTCCAAAATTATCACCACTCTACTACATAGGGCTACAGAACCATCTGGACAGGAACGGCTGGCTGTTGTTTATGCTTGGCTTTAACACACTGCTGCCAGGTAAGATCAAAATGGTAAACAAAATAAAATAAAGGTTATAACCACAATAAAGAGTGGCATAATTCTGCTCCACAGGAAAAAAAATAAAATTGCTGTTGATTAAAATGGCACTTTTAGCAACTTCAGTTCTATAGAGATATCTAATACATTGTTTGCAATGCATTATGCAATTGTACATTTGCACACTCCACTGGTCCGTAAAAGGTTAAAGTACTGAATTACTTAGAACAATCCTTGTACTATTTCATTGTTTGAACACCAGCTGTATCCGCCTCTGGTCCACCTGCAGCTCGTGTATTAATAAATCATAAGCAAATAGGTGGGTTTGTTGCTGTTGCAGCTGAGGGGTCAGCTACTGCTGAGGAAAGCAATATCTTTAAGAGTGGAAAAAAATCAACACTGGATGTGGCACTGTTGTCTGCCATTTAATAGCACTGTCGGTGCAAGTCTTTCAGGAACTGCAGGAATTAACATGGCTATGCAACCTAACAATGGAAGGTAAGAAATCTTCCATCCAAGGTGAACTGTAAAGAGGTTGGTCTTTCCTTCTCTGAAGGGGAAAATATGGTCATGTAACTTAAATGACAATGAATAGTTGTAATTATAAATAGGCAATGACAAGCACATGTATAGATGAGAATAAGTGCTGCTTGTTGTATCGTAGTCCCTTGGCATACTTGCCATTTTAAGCTTCCAGCCTTGCCCTTTTGCCTAGAAATGGGACCAGTGCTGACTGGTTCCATCCACAATCTGCAGTTTGTTTGGTCGTTCCCCCCTGCCTGACAGAGTGAAACTTTAAAAGGATATTGATGTTATTGTCCTTAAGGGGTTAAGAAGACTAAGGGTACTTTGGTCTTTGGCAGAGCTGGGGACCTGCCTCAAGAGGCCTGTGATATAAATCCAGCAGAGTGCTGTTTTACTAATGATTTCTACAGAACACTAGGATTTATGGGGAGCAGGCCTGGGATCAGTGGGGTGCTAAGTACTAGATCAGAAGAAAACTTCCCTGCGGCAGCACGCTTTCTGAGATGATGGCAGCACTGCTGTGGATACCACAATTAAAGAAAGCACTCTATTATACAATGGGCCATAGGCAGGGAGATAAAATGAGAAATTCTGGAGCAAACCAACTGCACCACAGGGGACACATAAATATTCCTAAAATTTGTGTTGGTTAAATTGAGTTTTTAACTCCTTGAATGCTTAAGAGCCCTCCATTGAAGTTCAACACCTCTCTAGCATTCAATGAGTTAAAAAGTCCATTTATATCAATGGGAATTTTCATTTTCCCCTGTGATATAGTTGGTTTGCTTTATAGATGTATGCAGAAAACATGAGACATTCTGGAGTGAACCAGCTGCACCACAGGATACAAACATTCCCAAAACTCAGATTGATTAAAATGGTGATTTTTAACCCCTTGTATGTTAGAGGCCTGAAACTGAGAAGCAATGTGTTAGCCCTTGCTTTGCAGTGTGTCAGAGACTTATCTAGCATCTTTGGGGTTAAAATGTCCATTCAAGTCAACAGGAATGTTTTATTTGTAACCTATGATAGAGCTGGTTTGGCCCAGAATTGGTTCAGTTTATTATAGTAAATCAGCCTGTATTGGTTGGTCAGTAAAGCAAACAATAGAATTGTGTTTACAACCTTTATGTGCACAAGGCACCACTTCATACAGCACCCCAGGATACCCTTCCATTCAAGGACGGCATAATGAAGAGGACATATATAAAACATAACTTTGAGGTATAATAATCAGAATTAAACAAACAAACAGAGCAAAAAAGAGTTATGGTACAAAACCTCTTCCATATGAGATGCGCATAATAAACAACATGCTAGTCCTTATTACGAAAGCTAAAGATATGAAAATGATAATTGATAAATAGGAAAAGTGTGTGTGCAATAATATTTATTAAGAATTTTATTAAATAAATGACAAAAAATTGTTGACAAATGCCACTGTCTACTACTGTTAACTAAACAGTATGTGATATGTATATGAAAGCATGTGTTAAAGGGACAGTAATGTCCCAAAAAATTGTTTTACAGTTAGGTAGAGTTTAAAATATTAATCAAATCGCTCCAAATACTATCTCTCAAACCACTATGGTTTGAGAGATATAGGGATTCAAAGTTCCCCCCTCCCCTTCTCCTGATGTGAGCTGTAAAGCTGACAGCAGGAGAATTGAGTCGTACGACTCGAGGAGGCTCTACAGCAGAGCCCGAATCGCGTTACTTACAAAGAATTCATTCATTGGAAAGGTCTAAAAAGTCTGCCTGGTTTGCAAGCACACTTTGTAGATCTTTCCAATTAATTAATTATGTTTAAGTACTGTGATTTCAGCTCTGCTGCAGAGCCGCCTGCTGGTCCCCGGACCGGCATTTCCTGCTGTCAGCTAGATGCTGACATCAGGAGAAGGGGAGGGAGGGGGGAACTTTGAATCCCTATATCTCTCAAACCATAGCAGTTTGAGAGATAAGGTTTGGAGTAGTGAGCTCGGGTGCTCGGGTGCTCTGACCGAGCACCGCCGGAGGCTCGAGTGCTCGGCCGAGCACCCGAGCCCCATTGACTTCAATGGGGCGACACGAGCATTACACCAGGCACCCCCTGCTCTGATGAGGGGAGGGTGCCTGGTCAATGCCCCCTTCATCTCCACAATGTCCCCCTTCATCTCCGCAATGTCCCCCTTCATCTCCGCTATGCCCCCTTCATCTCTGCAATGCCCCCTTCATCTCTGCAATGCCCCCTTCATCTCTGCAATGTCCCCCTTCATCTCCGCTATGCCCCCTTCATCTCTGCAATGTCCCCCTTCATCTCCGCTATGCCCCCTTCATCTCTGCAATGCCCCCTTCATCTCTGCAATGTCCCCCTTCATCTCCGCTATGCCCCCTTCATCTCTGCAATGCCCCTTTCATCTCTGCAATGCCCCCTTCATCTCTGCAATGCCCCCTTCATCTCTGCAATGTCCCCCTTCATCTCCGCTATGCCCCCTTCATCTCTGCAATGCCCCCTTCATCTCTGCAATGTCCCCCTTCATCTCCGCTATGCCCCCTTCATCTCTGCAATGCCCCTTTCATCTCTGCAATGCCCCCTTCATCTCTGCAATGCCCCCTTCATCTCTGCAATGTCCCCCTTCATCTCCGCTATGGCCACTTCATCTCTGCAATGTCCCCCTTCATCTCCGCTATGCCCCCTTCATCTCTGCAATGCCCCCTTCATCTCTGCAATGTCCCTGTGACGGGGGGTACAGGGGTTACATATTGGTAGGCCGAGGGTTAAGAAATTTATCCAGCCAGACAAAAAGATAATAAATTGTATTTATTAGGGTTGTCACGGCACAAAACATAGGACAACAATTACAGGCAAACAAACAGGGGTGAAACATAAAACTAAGCACTTCTGCTGTTCTCTTCTTAGTTGCATAACTTGCCAGGGGTTACAAATAATACTCACAGTCCATTTTAGCTTAATGCTGGAGCTTATTCATAGTCCCACTAGAGGCAAGAGTAGGCATCCTGCCCACTCCACATGCTGCTGGATTCCATGAAGGTTCCTTGTATCTTTTAGTCCTGGCAGAGGAGTTGGGGCAGACATCCTAAGATCCTTCAGGCAGGAACATCAGGGTACTCTCTCTGTGTCTGAAGCTGCCTTAACTTACAGCCCACAACTGAAAAGGGGACCTGGTCCTACAGTGCCCGCTCACTCTAACTCTTCTGGTGAGGGCACTCACCAGTCCCAGTTTCTGCAGTGCTGCTTTAGGATGCCCAGGGACCCTAGGCCTCCCACCATTATGGAGAGGCCCTTTCTCCTGGTCCTACATCTTGCAACTCTCCTCTCTCTCTGTCTCTCACTTTCTCTCTACCCACCCCCTACAGGATGTGTTGTCACAGTTCCCATCTCCCAGGTCTCTCTCTGCTTAGCCTAACGTGAGGGGGGAAGATGCACATCCCCCCCTCCATCCAACTAACACTGGTTATCTCATAGCACAATCTCTGGGTTTAGCTAGACTGCATGGCACCATTCCTTTGTACATCCTACACACTAACTAACCCATTCACTGCTGGTAACTGGACAACCCTCTCTAATGCATGCACACACAGGGGACATTAAGGTTTCAAGAATGGGAACACGTTAAGACAATGGCAATCACTGAAAACAGACACATTTCATTCTCTGGGTGACACCCATTCCGTCACAGTCTGTCCCCCCTTTCAGATGGGGACCCCAGAGTTCAGTCCACACGGACAGATCACTGGGTCCCCATATATTAACTAATCCTATACTTCTATCAATACAGACATCAAGCCTACAAAGCATTTTTATATGCAATACACAATTTGTATATTAAGTGACGATAGTTCCAAAACAAAGTCCAGTGATTCAGGATACTTTCCAGGGCAAGACATATCCAATTAGGGTGCAGGAAAAAGCAGGCCCAAAACATTTCAAATAGGCAGATCTTCTGGTGTGGCAATGCATTTTCCTCACACACACACAATAGCTTACTGCCATCAAAATTAAGAGACCGTCCCAGAACACCATCCCACCTAAATCAGTCCAACATAAAGAATCAGAACCAGTCCCATCACAATCAGTGCTCCCACAGGAGTGTCACTTACCCCTGCAAAGACTTCCAACATTGCTTTTTGGGGTGGATTAACTTTTCCATTAAAATTCCCACTGTAACTGGTTTCTGAATAGAGCATCCTCCACTGGATTTTCCTTTAAGCTGAGAAGGTAGTGCAATGTTCTCTCTGGATTATCCTTCTGGTCTCTGTGTCACATTACTCCCATGCTTGGATTCTGTGGCACCCAACACTGGTTCAGCACATTCTGAATTTTCCCTCTGGATCTGGTTGCTTTGGAACTCTGTCTTTTGATGTTTGACCACATTGCTTTGAAGTACTGGATCATCCAGGCAAGTCTGTAAAGCTGTAAATCACTGCATTGCTAGGGCATAGTGGGGGCTGGATGCAGACTACACCCTAGTCCCATTTTGTCTGGCAGCGCTGATAGGGTACTTGCTCACATGTCCCTTAGGCTAACTCTAAGGCAAAACAAAAATAACAGGAGGGGTTCCCATACTGTTGTCCTTGGCCGTGTCTTTTTGTCTGGGTGCTAAAGTGACCACGCTACTGAGCTGGCACAACTAGCACACATAGTGGTCAGGGTTGCCCTCAGACACCCTGATCACCTAAGCTGGATATCCCACAAGCTGCCACCAGTGTGACGGGGGGTACAGGGGTTACATATTGGTAGGCCGAGGGTTAAGAGATTTATCCAGCCAGACAAAAAGATAATAAATTGTATTTATTAGGGTTGTCACGGCACAAAACATAGGACAACAATTACAGGCAAACAAACAGGGGTGAAACATAAAACTAAGCACTTCTGCTGTTCTCTTCTTAGTTGCATAACTTGCCAGGGGTTACAAATAATACTCACAGTCCATTTTAGCTTAATGCTGGAGCTTATTCATAGTCCCACTAGAGGCAAGAGTAGGCATCCTGCCCACTCCACATGCTGCTGGATTCCATGAAGGTTCCTTGTATCTTTTAGTCCTGGCAGAGGAGTTGGGGCAGACATCCTAAGATCCTTCAGGCAGGAACATCAGGGTACTCTCTCTGTGTCTGAAGCTGCCTTAACTTACAGCCCACAACTGAAAAGGGGACCTGGTCCTACAGTGCCCGCTCACTCTAACTCTTCTGGTGAGGGCACTCACCAGTCCCAGTTTCTGCAGTGCTGCTTTAGGATGCCCAGGGACCCTAGGCCTCCCACCATTATGGAGAGGCCCTTTCTCCTGGTCCTACATCTTGCAACTCTCCTCTCTCTCTGTCTCTCACTTTCTCTCTACCCACCCCCTACAGGATGTGTTGTCACAGTTCCCATCTCCCAGGTCTCTCTCTGCTTAGCCTAATGTGAGGGGGGAAGATGCACATCCCCCCTCCATCCAACTAACACTGGTTATCTCATAGCACAATCTCTGGGTTTAGCTAGACTGCATGGCACCATTCCTTTGTACATCCTACACACTAACTAACCCATTCACTGCTGGTAACTGGACAACCCTCTCTAATGCATGCACACACAGGGGACATTAAGGTTTCAAGAATGGGAACACGTTAAGACAATGGCAATCACTGAAAACAGACACATTTCATTCTCTGGGTGACACCCATTCCGTCACAGTCCCCCTTCATCTCCGCTATGCCCCCTTCATCTCTGCAATGCCCCCTTCATCTCCGCAATGCCCCCGTACCTCCAGTCCCTGGTGGTCCAGCGGAGCGTCTTCAGATCTGTGCCTCCTCCGGCACAGATCCCCGCCACCCGAACATGGCGGGCGAGCAAATGGCGGTACTCGACGAGTACCGCCATGTGCCGAGCAGAGCGATGCTCGAGCCGATCCGAGCATCGGCCGAGCATGCTCGCTCAACACTAGTTTGGAGCGATGTGATTGATATTTTAAGCTCTACATAACTGTAAAAAATGTTTTGGGACATTACTGTCCTTTTAAGACTGTGAGTAATATCCTACATAATAATTCGCTAGAATGTTTGTCAGAAGCCGTCACACGCAGTAGAGACTGCCCGAACACACAGAATGCTGGGAGTTCTGTGCTGGGAGCATTCTGTGCTTTCGGGCAGTCTCTTCAGTGCATGACTGCGTCAGCGGCAGGACGCAGAGCAGGACTGGCCTCTTAACCCTTTGAATTCAAGCATTCAAAGGGTTAACTTCACCTGGACCTTGGCCCATGTACACAGGCTTTTACACTAGTAATTAATATTCTTACAGACTTAAGAAAAGTGGTACAGATTGAATCTACAATAACCAAAGAAAATGAAGTGAGAGATGATTATGGGAGAAAATTATGCCCATTTCCCTCAGCATTCATATACATACATTTGTTTTTCATGATAGATATACCTTTGCATGGATTTCAGAGTTCGTATGTTAGGTATCACACATTCTATATCTTTACACACTAAATATTTTAGTTGAGCATTCACTTTCCATCACGTTAGCTATCTTTATATTTCACATACAAATATGTCATATTGATATTTCTTTTACTAACGTGATGGAAAGTGAATGCTCAACTAAAATATTTAGTGTGTAAAGATATAGAATGTGTGATACCTAACATGCGAATGCTGAAGTCCTTGCAAAGATATATCTGTCATGAAAAACAAATGCATGTATATGAATGCTAAGGGAAATGTAAATAAACTATTTATCTTATGTGATAAATGCCACTTATTAACCTATATAAATTTAATTAAAAAAAAAAAAGACAGCCATAATTCATGACCATTCAAGTCATGGATAAATATTTAATTCCTGTAATCAATAAATGTTCTTGGTACTTTCATTAAGGCTGCATGGAATCATAGGCCTAGATTCACTAAAGGTCGAATCTGTGGCGATATGATTTTGTCAATGTTTTCGAAACACTTCAACATTTCGATGTACACATATATTGACATATTAATTCAAATGTTCAAATGCAAGGGGAGGAGAAGGTCCCTATTAGTAAACAGGACTGGTGAAGTTCTGTCCATGTGGAAGGGATTTCCTCCCTTCACATATCACCAACTCTATGACAATTCTGAAGTTTAACAGCATTCTCTCTGCTTCCCTGCTTGGCCAGTAGGGAAGTTAACAGAATGCTTTAAGCACCATAGACAGCACTGAGTGTCATAGGGATGTGCACTGCTCCTGTGGCACTCAAAGGGTTAAAAATAAAAATAGAAAGTACACCAAGCACTACACAATAATACCCTTAGCTATGTATGATATATTATGTATGTTGTGCACTTCCAGGGGAACAAGACTGGGGGTCATTCTGCATCTATGGGGATTTGTGGCTACTACTTGCCCTCCAGCCTTGTTCCCATGCCCAGTGGTAGCCATAGAATCCCATATACACTGCTTGGCCCCCACATTTGTTCCCATGACCACCAGTAACCACAGATCCCTATATATACTGTCTGACCCTCTCCAGCCTTCTTCCCTTGGCCACTGCTAGCCACAAATCCCCGTAGGCACTGCCTGGGCAAGGGAAGGAGGCTGGGGGTGTCAGGCAGTGTATATGGGGCTAACACACAATGTGGTTGTTCCCCATGCTGCCCAACATTTTAGAAATCTGGTATACAGTGCCCTTTCCGACATTCTTTCCCCATGTGTAATTTGACATACAGTGCCCTCCTTATATATGTATTGCAGATTTAACCCTTTGAGTGCCAGAGAGGTACGCAAGGAATGCGGCCGAATACTCTTGCCTTCATATGTTTAAAATGTGTAATATGTGATTTTTTTTTTTTTAAATTGTAGTACATATTAATGATTATGGTTATTAAAAATATACTTCAGACCTGGCAGGGGGCACCGCGTCCCCCCCTAGCATTTATTACCTATCCAGCAGGATAGCTGATCAATGCGGGCGACAAGGAAGGCAATTGCTACCTTCCCTTCTCCCTACTGGAATCACCTGGTTTGGGGATGACTGGGTTCACTAGGGGGAGGCCTACTCAAGCCGGCTATTACTGAACAAGCAGTCAGCTCGAGTAGCTAGAAAAGGAAGGCAATTGCCTTCCTTGCTGCTGCATTGATCACCTATCTTACTGGATAGGTGATCAATGGCGGGTGCATCAGGAGGGGTCCCGATGCCCCCAGAGAGATCTGATTTATATTTTTAAAAATTAACTTTTTTTTTTTTTTTTTTAACACATAAAGGCAAACGTTATGCAGATGCATACGTTGCCTATTAACCATTTGAGCGCCAGGGGGGAATGCAAATGCATTGCAAAGCAATGCATTGAGTACCTCTCTGGTATTCAAAGGATTAACTGTGTGGATAGCAATCATGTAGGATTGAGCAAGGGGGGGCAATATATGTCAGAGGGGGGCAGTGCATGTTGTATTGAACAAGGGGGGCAGTATATAGAGGGGGAAATGCATGTTGGCTTGAACAAGTGGGGCAGTGCATGTTGGAATGAACTGGGGGGGCAGTATATGTCAGAGGTGGACAGTGCATGTTGGATTGAGCTGGGGGGGGCAGCATGGGGAATATCCCCATTGTGTACATACACTGCCTGACACCCCCAGCCTTCTTCCCTTGCCCAGGCAGAGCCCATGGGGATTTGTGGCTAGCACTGGGGAAGGGGAAAAGGCTGGAGAGGGTCAGACAGTGTACATGAGGATCTGTGGCTACCAGTGGTCAAGGGAACAAGGCTGGGGGGCAAGTGGTAGCCACAAATCCTCATAGATGCTGCCTGACCCCCAGCTTTGTTTCCTTGGGAGTGCACAACATGTATGATACAGAGCTAAGGGGATAGTTGTGTAGTGCTTTGTGTACTTTTAACCCTTTGAGCACCACATGGGTGAGCAATGCACATTCATGTGGGATAAGGGATTGATGCTGTCTATGGTGCTGAAAGTATGCTCTCCACTCGCCTACTGACCAAGTAGGGAATCAGAGAGAATGCTTGTCAACTTCAGAATTGTTGTAGTGTTGGTGAGATGTGAAGGGAGGAAATCCCTTCCACATATACAACAGTTCAGAACCCTCACTGCTTGTGACTGAATGAGGGCTGTTACTGCATAGGAAAGTACAGGGAGATCCCAACTTCGCCATCCTCAGGTAGATGAAGTTGATACAGTTAATTCCGACAGCAGAGGCTGCTATAAGAGTTTAGCGAATGTGTTGAAGTGATCCATTAACATATCAACACACCCCCTTGCATACAATAATGGCTCATTATCCTGCATTTCCATATGGAAATCAGTCATTATGCTTCATTTGCATATGGAAATAAGCCATTGTTGATGTGATGAGTGAAAATTCGTAAACCTGTTGGATGGATGTCGATGTGGGCATATTTTTGTCGGACTGATGGTGATGTGATATAGAAGACACTTTAGTGAATACTACTGATGTGCCTTCAACACAGCTCTGACAGGACATTGACATTTTAAGCCCTCTTTGAACTTTATTGAATCTAGGCCAATGACTGTACATCCACGACAATCCAACTAAAGTCAGACTCCCAACAGATACCCTTGATATAATTTCATAACTGGATAGTGTCCCACAAGTAGGACCTTAGTCCAGTGACATATCATTGGAGATGGGTGTCCACAAATTGTGAGAGATTAGAAGTCAGTTAACTTACACCAGATATAACTGGGCGAGGATCACAAACATTAGGTAAATGGTAATAGGTTGATACACTTAAATCTCAGACATATAGAAAATCTCGTTCAGACTTGGACGATACTCCACCATTATATGCCAACTGAATCAATTCACCAAAAGCCAATATGAACTCGGGAGGGGTCCCTATCCAGCACACGATACTACTCTCTATCTTAGACAATACTCTGAGCTTCTTTGTTATAATCAATTGTTCTGGATGATGACCTTGCCCCTTTTGTCAGCAGGCTTCATAACAATGTTCACATCAGAACCCAATCTCTTCAAAGCCAACCTTTCCCTACTAATAATGTTTGAATATACCTTATAGTCTGGTGCAGAAAATGAATCTCTCAAATCCTTCAAAACTAAATTTTTCAATGTTTCTATATAATTTCCCCTATGGTAAATGAGATAAAAAGTGGATTTTGGTTTCAGATTAGTAGGAATAGGATCTTCAATAATACATTTTCAAAATCAACGATACCAGTGTTTCCAATTTGATTGCCTCCCCTAATATTAAAATAAAGCTTAATGGTCAATTTTCTTATGAACGCATTGGTGTCCTTGAAAATCTCAAGGAGGAGCTGTGGGTCAAAAAGACAATCCCCTCCATAACAGATATTTAATCTTTACCTAATTCTCAAGAAGAAAGATTAAATATCCCCATTTGTGATGCACATAATACAGGACATGCTGGTCCTTATGTCGAAAGCTAAAGAGGTAAAATTCTTGGATAAACCATCTGCACCAAAGGAGGAAAATACAAGGTTCCATTTATTTGAAACTCTAGGACCAGAGAGATAACCAACGCATTTCACTCTTCTCTGATCTGTAAAGGAACACTAATACTAAATAATGAGTTAGATTGACATAACTTCAAATGTCACATAATTACAGATAGTATATGTAGAAAAAACTATATACCTAAAATATAATCCTATACTTGCTTTTTTAAAACATGTAAATTGTTCTTTTCAAGAACTTTAATGGAATATTGTTTGTTTGGTTTGTAATAAGAAATAATACTAAAGTCAATTGATTGATTGCTCTTACAGCACATTGCACTTGTATTCATAAAGGCTGTTATCTTATCTCAGCCCATTTACAGATAATCCTGGACAATCTATGGGGGCCCGGGAAAAGACAGGAAAGGTTGATCCCTCAGAGCATATGTATATATAACTAGATTTTAGGCCTCAGGACACAAATAAAGACATTTTACAGCGATAAAAAGAAATTACAGGGTGTTTAACCCTGTGAGTGCCCAGTGGGTATGCAGGGCATTGCTTACCGCTCTGGCACTCAAAGGGTTAAGCTCATATTACCCCAGTTCATTTTTAGGTTGGGGTTCCTGTTGGAGCTTTTAGCCCTGTGAATAGTGGAGGTCTCAAATGCATTACTTCACAATGGGTTGTGACCTTTCTAGCATTCAAGGGGTTAAAATTCCATTTATCTGAGACTTACGAGAGATTTATTTTAGCGTTATTAAAAGAGATGCCCACTGGTTTAACTCTTTTAAGGATCAGGGGTGTGCGCAGTGTGTTGCTTTGCAATGTATTGCAGTGCCCTCTGATCTTTAAAGGGTAGGTTGACCAGACAGCACCTTTTTAAACTGAGAAGACATGAAAAGTGTATACTGCAGGGCAGATCAGATTCAAGAGCAGCCCTGAAATAAGCATATTTCCTACATATCCCTGGTTAAAGGAAACATCTGGTCAACTTATTAAAGGATTGAACGTGAACCTGCCAGCAGGTCTGTTAGTCTCCAAAGAAATGAATGTGGCCCCCTAAACTGGTTTAAATGATACACCAGAGTACCATGACATTCTAGTTGAGAACCACCGTAACACATAGATATTGGCCCAATGTTAAATCACCTGGGCAATGCCATACATATCTGGCTTGTATTAGTCAAATACATTTCCATGGTTGAAATTAAAGATTTGTGTCTGATTGTTATTGTTTTGCACCACCAGAGGGTTAAAAAGTATTCCAAACAGCTCATATACGTATATGTTTTTTTTTTTAAATCTAGATAATTCCTATCTGATTCCACAAGAGGGAGCTACTACATCTTGCTCAGTTGCTGTTTCAACAGCTGCAGGGCAGAACTAAACTGAGTGGGAAGTGTATGTGTAATCAGCTGTAGTCATTTGAAAGTCTACAAGAAATCTTTGCAGGTTGAATAAAGGTAAAATAAGAAATGTAAAACTGTGGTATAGAGAAACTTTAACTTTGTCTACAGCTTAAAGGGATAGTAATGTTTCAAAATAAAAGCAACTACAATTAATCTTCATAGTGGTGAGCAGTGTTACATGAGTAAAAGGGGCGGGAGGGGGATACTTTATCATTCAATTACTCCTGAACTACAACTCTGACAGTAGTGAAATAACACTCTCCGTGGCCCAAATACTATGAAGATTAATTGGAGCTGCTTTTATTTTGAAACATTACTATCCTTTTAAAGCAGGCAAAGATGGTGTGAAGCCACCCACTCATTTTCACTAAGTAATGAAAATTTTTTTAACCCTTTAAGTGCAAGGGAGATTTGGCAAATTGTAGCCTGGGGAGCAAGTATAATCAAGCAGCACATTACTATGATCAGTCCAGCCTTTATGGTTTGAGAGATGTAAGGCAAGACAGACCTTCGCTCCCTCCCCCTTCTCATACATCCGCTGTATAGCGGACGTCATGAGATCCTGCTTCCAGCACCAGACGGCGGCTCTGCAGGAGCGCTGTCATCTAGATATCTCCTTATTATTACTTCATGGGTATGGTCTAAAACGTGTGCCTGGCTTGCAAGCACATGTTGTAGACCATTCCTATGAAGTAATTATACGGAGATATCTAGATGTCAGCACTCCTGCAGAACAGCCGAAAGTCAACCGACCAGATTCTGCCTCTGACAGCTTTACAGCTCGTCAGGCAGAAGGGGGAGGGAGCGGAGGTCTGTCTTGACTTACATCTCTCAAACCATAAAAGTTTGAGAGATGGGACTAAGTGCGTTCAGTATGTTTGTATGAATGCTGTATTTTGGCGTCAAGTTGTTCGGGAGGGTTACTATCCCTTTAAGTGAAGTTACACTAGAGTAGTCTGACCAGATCTCACCTTTAACCAGTGACACATAGGAAATAGGCATATTTCAGTGCATCACTGAAATCAAAGCAGTCCTGCAGTATGCATTTTTCCAATGCGTCCCCGGTTAATGGTGAGGTCTGGTCACCCTAGACTAGAGGTACTTACTTACTAGTGTAGCTGCATTTGCAATGTAGCTCTGTGGTATCACTTGTGTAGCACCATTTCAATTGTAACCTTTGTGGTATCACTTGTGTAGCTCCATTTCAATTGTAACCTTTGTGGTATCACTTGTGTTGCTCTATTTACAGCAACAAGCAGGAGACTGAAGAAGCAGTCAACCAGCCCAGATGTATGACCAGCCCAGGGGGCCATTATCCACCTCGCCGTCCCATTTTAAGTGCCAGAGGAGTGTCAAATGCATCTGGCACTTCAAGGGTTAACACGCATTGAATACTAGGATGATCTCCAACATATTGTGAAACAAAGGCATTTTAGGGGTTAAAAGCCCCATTTAAATCAATAGAATTTTCTCCCAATTTGCTACCTCAACATGGCTTTTAGACTATAATGTAACATTAATATATCTGCATGTAATGTTATATATCCACCTGTAATGCAGCTGTTTTCTCCACTTTTTCATTGTTCATATGACTCTATAGGGGGATGTACTAATATGAATTTGCACTATAATGGGTGCTAGAATTGAATTCCTAGTGGGTCACCTGTGTAACACTAACTTACTAAGCTGCTTATGCTATTCCTCTGTATGCTGCTGTGTACTAACAATATACTTAACCGGGTACAGAGGAAGTAGCTCAGCTTTATTTTTCTGTGCATGCTATAGGAGAGACATACAGGGCTTGCTGGAATTAAAGTCTTAACAATGGCTGTGGGTGTGTTCTGGTATACACTAATGCAATCCTATACTTTCATGCATACCCCAAGGTACAGGGGTATGTGTAGGGGGCAATGTTCCATTGCATAAAATGAGCAGTGCTACTTCTGGCATATTCATAATACACTATCTCCTGTGTGTGTAGGATGGAGTTCAATTATATGGTGTTTTTCTTTCTTCTGCACCATGGGGATTCCTCTGGTAGAAGTGGCTGCAGTTTGTGTCATCAATGTATCTTCTCTAAAGGTGAATATGTATAGTTATTGATTATCTATAGAACAGAGCACGTATGTATTCTATTACTGATCCGTTAACAGTCCTGAATCAAGATAATGTAACTGGAATTACAGTTTATCAACTGATTCAATTGTAAAGTATGTCTATATCATTCATTAACCCTCTGAATGCCAAAGAGGTACCCAACGCATTGAGTTGCAATTTGTTGTATACCTCTCTGACACTCAAAGGGGTTAAACCTTTGTGTGCCGAGGGGTGCACAACACATTGCAAAGCAATGCATTGCACTCCCCTCTGGCTCTCAAAGGGTTAGAATATAATGTTTAATTTTAAATCCAACTGAATAAAAAGGACTGAACCTCAAGACTGAAGTGGAATGAAATGGGGCATGTGTTTAAAGGCAATAGTGGAACAATTCTGGGACAACCAAATTGCATCTTTTGAATCAGGTAAACATTCCCTATGAACAAAATTGGAATTGTCTCATGGCATTCTCATCCTGGGTGGCTCAATATGGCTAAGAAAGAACTGTTTGTATTCCCTCCTAAACCCCACCCCCAATCCCTTCCTCCATCACAGTTGACAATTCTGCCATCCATTCAGTAACCAAAGCATGCTGTCATGGTGTCATACTCAACTCTACTTTGACATTCTCCCTTCATATCCAAGCTGTCACCAAAACCTGTCTCCTCTTACTGAAAAATATTCACTCAGTCAGGCCCTCATTCTCTTTAGACTAAACTATTGCAACATTCTACTCTCTGGTCTTCCTGCCTCTCACCTTTCTCCACTTCAGTTGGTTCTCAATTCAGCTGCAAGAATAACTACCCTTACTCCCCGATAACTTCCATCTCATCTGCTCCTGAAATCCCTCTCTTGGCTACCTAGAAGGTCTTACAAAATTCTTCTCTTCTACTTTAAGTAATTATTTTTTTGTTCAGCACCCTCTTACATTTCTGATCTTATCTCCTGCTACATCCCTTCCCATCACCTGCTTGTTTCTCAAGGCTTCTTTCTGTCCTCTCTTACACAACTTGGGGCATCTCTTGGCTGCAATAATTTTTCATTGGCTGCCCCACGACTTTGGAATGTCCTCCTGATCACCATTTGCCAATCATGCACAAACACATCACTTTCAAGTATCTCCTAAAAACCCACCTGCTCAAGGAGGCATCTCAGTAAAAATATTCTCCTTGTGTGTACTGACAGTCACATTAGAATCATTCAGCTCTTCCTTTACTGAAGCCTTGCACTTATGATCCTTCTTCTCCTACTATCTCTGTATTTTGTCATGAATGAAGGGAATGCAGACAGATATAGACAATTAGATTGTAAGCTCCTTGGAACTGGGTACTTTTCTCAATGTATGATTCCCTCTGAGCCCCCCCTTCTCTAGTTACACAATGATCACATTTTAGCCCAACACTCTTAGTCTTGTATTTTTGTATTGTACTGTTACTGTTTCTGTAAAGATCTGTGTAAACAAAGATACAAACAAGTCTAATCTCTGTGGTGCCCTAATGGTAAAGAAAATTAACCCCTTAAGGACCCTTGACGTACCAGGACCGTCACGGTCCTTGAAATACTCAAGGACCGATGACGGTCATGGTACGTCACGTACTTTTTACTTACAGCGCTCTACCGGGAGTGCTGTAAGTAAAAATAGGGCCTGAAATTGACCGCTCCAAGATCGGAGCGATCTCTATCAGGCCCCATAATGACGCGCCGATACATGTGACAGGTCACGTGTACTGGCGCGTCCAAGTGCGCCTATGCGGTCATTATGGGACGGAAATGTCCCATGACCGCCAGTCCTTAAGGGGTTAAAGAAGAGGAGCCTGATGACTATTTACAAATGCATTCATGGGCAAAAAAAAACACTCTCTGGGAAATACTTTACTCAAGAAGTGTTGCATGACTGCGTCGGCTGCAGGATGCAGAGCAGGACCGGCCTCTTAACCCTTTGAGTGCCAGAGGGGTATGCAACACATTGCAAAGAAATGCGTTGCGTACCCCTCTGGCACTCAAAAAGTTAACATCACCCGGACCTTGGCCCGTGTACACAGGCTTTTACACTAGAATATAAATATATTTGGGGGTATTTTTTTCTAATGAACTAATAGTGTACAAATCCTGACAGGAAAATGTGTGCAAAATGTTTCTTTTTTTATTTCATTTTCTTCTTCTTTTATTTCTATTTTAATCAAATTAAAAGAAGTATCCATATGTGTGGTATCAAAAGAAAGCTCTACTTGTACTTAAAAACAGTATATCATTTGTGTAGGTGTACTAAATTAGAGGGAAAATATGGTCGAACAAAGACATAGTCAAAAATAGTCAAAATTGCTCCGGTGTTTAAGTGCAAACCACCCCAAATGTTACCGGTCCGTAAGTGGTTAAATGTTGCATTCATTCCAAAACAAATGCACAAGTCTAATACAGTTATCCTAGCAATATTTATGATTGTATAGTCTTGTCTTGTCAATCCCCCTAAGCACCAGCATCGCCTGGAACAATTACTGCTGCAGATCAATAGCTCATTTCAATACAGAGATCTAAGAGTTCTTTTCACGTTCAAGATTAGGATATTAGTTCCATGTCAAGAAAGTCAACTCCAGCAAGAGGTGAATGTTACAGGCTGCATCATTTTCACACATGAGATTACGAATTGATTTTCAGCATAGCCAAGCCATGCTCTGTGTAATTCCAATGATTTTAATGACAATAATTCAGCCTATCATACATGATGGATGGATTAATTATGTGTAAACAATAATAACAGGATTGCTAGATATTAAGGGATTTATGCAGTGGTGTAACTAGCCTTTGGAGGCCCACAGGCCCATGTTGCAAACTTTTTTAGACCCCCTAACACACAACAATTCTCTCTTCGGAGTAACTAGAACCTATTGGGACCTGGGAACTTTCTGGATCTCCCCTGAAGACTCTGGTTTTTAATATAAAAAATAATTACCAGGTCTCCAGGGACAGAGGTTGATTCTCCGGCGGTGGTTAGTTTCCACTGAAACTGTGCCCAGTTCTCCTCTTTCTCGCCCTGCTCCTTCCACTTCCTGACAAAGTAACAGAAAAAGTGCTGCTCTTACTGCCAGACATATGTATAGTGTCACATTTCCCAGTGTGGTCATGGGCAATCAAGCCGACTTAAAGTGATAGTAATACTCTGTTTTATTTTTATTTTATTTTGTAGGCATTAAAAAAATATGATGAACGATATGTCTTATCTCTCAAACCTTTATGGTTTGAGAGATATTCACAAGCAAAGTTTCCCCTCCCGCCCCTTTTACCTAGTGTTAGCTATCTCTTCTCAGATGTGGAATGCAGTCTATAGACCAGACAGATAACAGAAGGGGACAATCTTCTTCCTATGAAAACAATGAAAGTCCTGCCCCCCTTGACAAGTCTTTCAGGTTTTTCCCTTATCTTAATTGAAGATTGTCCCTCTCTGCAGTCTGCCTGGGCACCTCCCTTCTGATCTGGCTGAGCAGTGTTACATCAGTAAAATGGGCGGGAGGGGGACACTTTGTCATTGAATTACTCTTGAACTTTAACTCTGACAGAATTGAAATAACACTCTCCAAAGTCCAAATACTATGAAGATTAATTAGAGCTGCTTTTATTGAATAGATCCTCTGGATGACTAAAAAGGGCTAAACAGGGTACTAAGTGTACAGTAGAAAAAACTTCTCTGTTGCTCTTCTCAGACATAAGAATTATTTTCAAAAACATGCACCATTATATTCATATCCAACAAAAAGCCAAGTGTCAAAAACAATAAACACTTTATCCAAAGATAGGCATAAAAAATACCATATAGCCTCAAATGTCCTTAAACATGTGCAAATAGGAGAGACTTTCCAGATCAGGTGCAAGAACTGGTGTTGCAGAAAGCCATAGGAATGCTGATAAATGCTTTTCGTGCTACCTGCGCTTACTCATGATCGAGAACCATGAGTAAGCGCAGGTAGTTTGAATTTTTTAACACTGGGCTTTTTGTTGGATATGAATATAGTGGTGCGTATGTTTTTGAAAATAATTCCTCCCACTTTCCTCCTTCCCATCCTGTTCTGCCCCCTTCCATTCCACTTCACATGCACTTTATGACTCGTTGACAACAGGCCATGTCCACCTGATTAAGCCTCACACCTTTTTGACGAGAATCGCATCAATTCCATCCCCCTGGTAACAGCAAATGAGCCCTCTCTGGGGGGGTTCAAAAGGACAAAGTTCCCAGGTGTAGTACCAGGACCAGTTACAACTGCAAACCCTTTAGTTCCGCCTCTGTCCTTATAGCGGAAACTAACAAGGTTTAGTTCTGGAACATCAAATTGCGCCATGGGGGCGCAGGGTAAACACTCATGAAATTTCCACCGACTTAAAGGGGGATTTTTTTGGACACCTCTCTAGCATTCAAGGGGTTAAGAGTCCTATTTGAATATTATAACATAGTCGAGGAGGCCAAATAAAGATGTTTCCATCAAGTTCAGCCTATGCAATATCAACACTGTCAATCCAAATAAATGTGATTTTTTTGTTGTTGTTGTTTGTCCCCTATAGTGCATTTGATTTGCTCAAAAATGAACTCTTTAGTTTCCTGATTTAAGCCCGAAATGCACACTGAATTGTACTGAGTAAATATGTGAGATGAGTGATTGGAGACATGTGTGCAGAGTTCTATGACAGACAATCCCTGCTAATACTATATTGACTTCTACCTTTAAGCATCTATTTACAACTTCCTTTTCATCTGAGTCTTAAAGGAAAACTATCACTAAAAATTAAATAGGCTGATATAATGCAAAGCAATAAATTGGAGACCTTTCTGTCTTTCAAGAGGTTAGTAAGATTTATCTTAGCCTTTTGATTTTCATTGTATGTATATGTTTTCTAAAATGTTTTGTCTGAAACCAGAGTAGGATTGATATTGTTATTTTTCTATAAACATTTATATACTTGCCTCTATTACTGTTTTGGCACCTTATTAGCCCTTTGAGCGCCAGAGGGGTATGTGACGCATTTTTGTGAATGTGATCATTTGTTTCCACATAATACAATACTGGCCACATGTGAGACATTGCCAGTGCTTCAGTCCAAGTCAGAACCAGCTGTGGACCTGCTCAGACAGATATACAGCATCAGAAGTATGGTACAATTAGGGGCAACAAATAAAAGCATCACTTCTGATGTGACTGTAAACCTGTCTGTTTTTCAAGCATAACCTGACATGGAGCCTTATCTAACTGGAGTAATTCTGAAGCAAATCAGCTGCACCATAGGGAAACCAAATACATTCCCATGTATTTAAATGAGGATTTTGAATGTTATCCAGGACATTTCTGTGCAATGTGTTGTAGACATCTCTAGCATTCATGTGAATAAAAGCTGAATTTTTACTTTTATTTATCCCTTGAGAACCAGAAAAGTAGCCAAAAAAAAATAGAAAAGTACTTGATTTGGCTACCTTCCTTGGTTAAATACCCTCCTGGAGACGAGGGAGATCCTTCCCTGGTGGTCTAGTGCAAAAAGCAGGGCATAGATTTGTGCCTCTTCCATCACAGATCTGTATAGTGTGCTCCCTTGCTTTGCGCTGCCTACTGATGCTAAGCACTGGTATATGATTACACTGTATGCCGGCATTCAGCATTAATAGACTGTGTGGAGCATACTACACAGATCTGTGAAAGAAGAGGCACAGATCTATATACAAGAAAACAAAAGAGACAATAGTGCCTTATCTGAGTAATATATAATTTAATATAATATACATAGCTTAGATGTAAATAGCCATTTGGCTGTTTTGCTTTATTTTAGGTTTAACAAAGTTATAATACACTAGGTACGGTGCCTACCTCCATTTGTATCTTACAGTTTCTGCTGTTAATCACTGGTGGAGAAGATGACTAGATGGGACTGCAGCCCCTATTTGTGGAATATATTTGAATTAATTGAAGACTCCTTGTGTGGCTTTTGTGTGTGTATATTTATTTGGTATACTGTTAAAATCTTTCCTACTGTAATTCTTTATATTGTGCCACCTGATATACACTTCCTTCAGCCTTTTTCCTTCTACACGTTTCAGGATCTGCCTTTCTCACTCCCATTCTTACGGCTTCTCCCTTTGTCCCTTTCTGACATTTCTATAGGCAGTTTGACTTTACATATTCTGCAGTTACAGGATGTGTACAGTCAAACAGAATGTTTAAATTGAACTACTCTGTAGACCTGCCATTACAACACATTGGTAGCTTTACACCAACATTGTATGCTAATGATCAAAGTCTCCCTCCACCTGCGTACCTAATTCTTAGTGCATTTACCAAAGTGTGTCTTCTTCACTAAGGCAAAGTGATCTCACACATCAGCAGACATAATTTACCATTATACTAAACCTTAGTAGATCTCCCTCTTGTTCTTTAGAGACAAGTGTACATGTTCTTAAGCACAACAACATCTGTTCCTTAGGCACATCCATAAATGTTATTAATCTAAAATAACATATTCTTTATAACTTATGTTCTTGCAGTACAACAATGCAATTGATGCAACAAGACCTGTTTTTTTTCGATATCAACACTGTTATTTATGCACAACAATTCATTTAGGAGCAGCAATGCTTATTTGTTAGGCACACTACAAAGTATTCAATGCTGAAATCACTAATACATTTTGCAAAGTGTTGTCTTGTATACTAAGAGGTATGAGGAGGGTTTTTGTGTCCATGTTTCAGGTACTCTGCTCATCCAAATCCGTGCTTTGCTGTTCCTGTGTCTGGTAAACAGTGGTGGTGCTACAGTACAAGCAGAATAAGCAGCTGCTTGGTGCCCCCACTTGGTTAGCGGGCCCTGCAGTGCTTATACAGTTTCACCTCCTCATGTAAAGGACATCAAGTGTCATTTTAAAAATACAGACGTGGGAGTAAAGGGGGACCCCATGTGAATTTTTCACTTACGGGCCCAAAAAGCTAGAGCCATCCATGTTATTAAATCAGCAAAATAAATAACTGTGGTTTTCTATCCAATTACCATGTATGCACAAGCTAAATAGCAGAATGCCTCTTTAATCACCCAATTTTGGGTACCATACTTTCTTCTGTCAGCTAAAAAACTGAAGAAATCCTGCGACAAACCAATTGTACTGAAGGAAAATAGTTTTTTTGACTGCTTGAGTGGTCTCCAAGGCATTATGTCACAATGCAGTGGAGACCTTTATAGTATTTAGAAACTAATATGCATGGATATGGGGGCACTGTTCATACAAGGTGATCATGTACAAACTAGTAAATGGCTTTATGGGTAATATCCTGCCCCCTTTCAGGCTACAACCAGGCTGCTCTTCCAATATACCAGGATGAGTCCCTTAGAATAGTATATAAACATTTTTTTTTATTAAAAATCAAATGCTAAAATGAGCAGTATATAAAAACATTAAGATGCCTCTTTGACCAAATAAAAAACATACTCAGGTGGTGCCTGGAGCCTTACAGTCTAAGGTATGAGTCCTCAAAACAAAATAATGTGACAGTTCCTTAAAATTATACAAGGTTTAAATGACGTGTAAATCATGCAAATACTCTTATTGGGTGAGAGGTTGTAATGACAACAACAAAAGCCACTCATTGTGCTCCCCGAACTTATTGGATTACGTATTCTAGGCCGGAAAGTCAACCGCCAGACATCCAGCTGTTGAGAACTACTACTCCCATTATCAATACCAATAGCTGGAGGTCCAACAATTGATTACACTTGTTCCAACCTATGAAAGAGACAATGGGGGAGATGTACTAAGATGTGATAAAATAGAGATGACTTCTCCAGTGTCACGTCTCCAATTCCTATGCTATTCTAAGCAGCCAGTGCATTAAGATTTCTCCAACATTGGAGATCTTAGTGCATTGGCTCCATAAAATAACATAAGAACTGAAGAAGTGATATCACCAGAAAAGTCATCTCCACTTTATCACCACTTAGTGAATAACCCCCAATGAGTGAAACAGAGGGTATGTGCAAAGGGGTCTGGGGAAAACTACATGCAACCTTTACTTCAGTTCAAATTATTATGTAATGTGATGTTATTACTGCTATCAAATATAACATGATTAATGACCTAAACTAAAACTTAAATTATGACATCATATATAAGATCACAAAAATAATTACTAGTTATCTTGCACATTATTCACAATGTGGTTCAGTTACTACAGACTGAATTGGAATCATAACAATTTGTTTTCAGCTTTGAATGTCGTAAATTGTACTTATTCAAATAAATGAGAGAAAGATACAACACTTTTTTGTACAAAAAGCTCTAAACCAGTTCCAGGCTGTCATTCTTCTTGTAAGTTTATGGGGAAAAAATTAATCAAAAAATACCACATACTAATTTTCATGTATTTATTGGTGTAGCTTATGCAAGTGTAAGTCAAGAGGGAAACATGGTCACTGATAAATCCCCCTGGAGTTCTGATAGAACTGCAGCAGGGAGCAGAATTTCTGAAATGATGCTTTCTCTGCTGCATCTCTATGACATTGCTGATGTGAACTGCCACACAAGGTTCAATTCAAGTGCAAGGCACTGTCACACAACCCTCACCCACTTTAGTTTGTATATACAGCAGCAATCTCCATTAACCCTTTGAGCTCCAGAAAGGTCTCCAAAGCATTGCAATGCAATGCATTGGATACCTCGCTGACACTGGGAGGGTTAAAAGAGAACCAGTGGCCATTTTGAGTTTACATATATCCTTTAAGTGCATAATATGTAAAGTAAAATTACCTATACATTTTTTTTCAGCTTCACTTTCTTACATTTGTATTTCCCTTTTATGTGTTGCTATACAGCGGTATCATTATTTTAGTTTTAATAGTCGCACTGTGAGAGCCACCATCCACCCTATAAAAATTCAGTACAATTTTAGATGCATTGGGTGACAGTAACCCATCTTGATGCTTTTGCTTGCAGTGTGTTGACTAACAGTTCAATTTGAAGTTATCTAGTTTGTTAGTGATAAATGACCTAAGCTGCAGTCTTACAGTAGTTATATTAGGTCTACGTATGAAAAGATTTGCTGGCAGAAACACCATCTTCAATCTGTAATCCTGCTTTATTTATTGTGTGTATCAGAGCTGGCTGAAATAAGATAATAAGTCACTAGTGTGAATTTAATATTATGAAACAATGGCACTTCTGAGTCAGTATAAGCTGCTCTGTCAAAATAACCTCACTGAGTAGTGAATGGTATCTTTTGGACTGTGATACTGTGTAGCAGTAATGTCTTCAAAGAGCTCAAGAGTAATTCAATTAAAGGGCAACTACCACTGCAAGAGTGTTCCATTGGTAAATTTGACACCCTGGCAGTAAACCTGCTAAAGAAGCTTTGTGAGCTCTAGAGGGCCATTGGGGGAACAGAATGTGGGTCTTGTGGGAAAGACTGAATTGTAAGACTACAGTCTAGCAGCTCAGTTGCGAGATGCTGTTCCCATTGACCCACTGTATTGAGCTTGAAAGCCTGACACATAGGGTCTATGCAGATTGTACTCAATCAGTGAAGGTTGTATTTGAGAGCCACATACATCCTGGTTGATTTCCAGCTTAGGGGGTCAGTTTTCTGATCTGCACAGCCGATAGAAATGTTTTTGTGGGTGCACCATGCAGCCCCATTCTTATTTACGGTCTGCTTCCAAGGACAAGACTTAGTATAATGTGGTAACTAATTTTTAAAGGGATACTGGCACCATATAATTTCTTTATATATTTTATAACATTTCCTAAGAAATTGTAAAACTTACCTGAGATATTTCCCAGTGTGTTAGAGACCTCTGAAGCATTGAAGAGGTTAAGAGCCCCACAGCTGTGTGTGTGTGTGTGTGTGTGTGTGTGTGTGAGTGTGTGAGAGTGTGTGTGAGTGTGTATGTGAGCATGTGTGTGTGAGCATGTGTGTGAGTGTGTGAGAGTGTGTGTGTGTGTATGTGAGCATGTGTGTGTGTGAGCGTGTGTGAGTGTGTGTGTGTGAGAGAGTGTGTGTATGAGTGTGTATGTATGTGATCATGCATGTGTGTGTGAGAGTGTGTGTGTGAGAGTGTGTGTGATTGTGTGTGTGTGTCATTGAAATCCTATAGTTAATGAACTGCCATCTGTGTTCTTGGCACCTGACATAGACTAAGTGGTCATACAGAGTTCAATTTTTAACACTTTGATTGCCAGAGGGGTGGCCATCACATTGCAAAGCAATGTTTAGGGCACCCCTCTGGCAATCAAAAGGTTAAAAGGTAAAATAAAAGAAAACAATACATTTAAAAAAATTTAATTGAATAAACATATTAATATTATTCAGCACTAAGGCTGAAAATTATCAAAATGCAAATTGTAACATATACATGGAAATCAGGATTTCCTTGCACATCAGACATTCAGCTATTAAGCAATGGTCAGACCATATCTGGCCATCTCTTATTTATCAATTGGTGATAGCCAGATAGATCCTCCAATTCTATCCGTCATCTTCAAGCTGGAGAAACCAATTTTACGCCATTTTCCTGCACCTACTGTGGGGCAGACATCAAGAGCGTGCTGGCATTAAAGTGCCCCACTGCAGAGATTATACGCTGTATTGCATCTTTGTAAGTGCAACAAATAAAAAACAGTGTAAGAGTATGCCTGATAATACATTTTAATAACCCCAAAATGTGCAAAATATAACCAACAATGAATATACAAAAAGCGCTACATCCATGTTTTTTTTATTTATTTTTTTTAAACATACACGGTATTACATATAAATCACTAGTAGATGTTCATTACCTTAAAGCCATACTGTCTTAGAACCTCAGGTATAGAAAGAAAAAAGAATAACTAAATGATGATTGATTCTAAATGTCCCATCTCTAGGAGTATTTTTAGTATTTTGCTATCATATAATATTTAATCAATTGTTTTTCTTTCTCTACTAGCAATGTGGGACGGCGTTGCCTGTCTTTATATTAAGAAGGTGTTCTTTGTTGTGAGAGAGAAGTGAGCTGGAAGACAGTACTCTGTATGGGTTTGGACTGAAGGCATGCGGGGACATTTGTGAGGGGCCAGTCCAGTGAGTGTGAGCAGAGAATGGGGATGCCCTGTGACCGTAATGTATAACAAGCAGTGAGGTTCATTTAGTACGATGAACTGAATGAATTGTGAAGGAAGGCAAGTAACAGACAGTGGAGAAATAAAAATGGCCCTTGATTGAGATGACCTTTTAACCACGTCAAGGTAGAGTCCAATGCTATATACTAGGGTCTCTCTGGCAATGAAGGGGTAAAACAGCCATTTGAAACAATTGGGATTTTTATTGTCCCAGTTGCTTTACTCCTTTATCAGTGCAGCTTACATCAATACATGAAACCCTGTAGTGGCAGATGGGTATTTGCAATGAGTTGGGAGATCCCTCTGGCAACCAACCTGTTAACCTCAATGAATGTTTTTAATGGCAGAGTGGTAGGCGTATCCCTGTGCCATTAAAAAGTAAATCTGCAGGAGCTCTTCGCAGGACATGTAAATGTAGGCATCACGCATGGAACTTTGCTTCATTGTGCATGTACATGCACCAGACAGCCACCGATAGGAGCCAGTGCAGCACTGATTAATCATCAGTGTCACTGATACAATATATAAGTGCACTGGAGGCAGACACGCTATCTCCTCCCTTCCCCGGAACCAGTGGAGCAGCGACCCGAGCCTGGAGGCCCTTCATACACCCAGCACCTCCACATGTCTGTGTTGTTAGATCCCACTGGTTGAGATGTTGCAGCCATGTGGTGCAAGTCCGGCATCCCCTCCTACCATCTGCATCGATCTCCAATCCCTTTCCTCCTGTCCCTCACCATTTTCCTACATGTAACCCTTTGAATGCCAGAGGTACACAACACATTGGTGTGCAATGCATTGTGTCCCCTTTGTCACTCAAGGGGTTGATGTGAAACTTATGCCCTGAACTAATGTCACAAGATGAAATTAAATATGCAGCGGCCAAAGCAGGTAAACAGAGCAAATGTCAAAAGCAGGTTGTTCCCGTCAGACAGTCTGGCCCCCCCAAAAGTGCAGTTTTAACCCTTTGTGTAGCATAATACAGACACTGTAAGCACCCTGTGTGTTATGCATGAGTCTACCATGTGTGCCACAGTCTGAAATGTGAACAGCAGTACACACTGAAAGTAGGCTGACCATATTTCTTTGAGACAAAAACGGGACAGGGTGTGGGACAGATGGACAGTGGGACTCTGTCACTCCAAGTCTGATCGTAGTAAGCTGCAAGTAGCGAGAACGCGTTTGCTCCGTCTCTTACTAGCGGTGTTCTCTCTCTCTCTGGCCAAAAACCCTGCCCTGTAGTAAATCAGAGCTTCCTCTCTTCATCACTCACACTAGTTGTTTTACTGTGTTTACTGTACTCATTGATTACCGTAGAGTCTTATTAACAGGCCACTAGCCAATGGCGAGGGAAAATTTAGCCCTGGCAAGTAGAAATTCAGCCCTGGTGGGTATGTTTTGGTTTGCAGTGGTGAGTAACTTTTCAGGTCTGGCTAGTAGCAAAGGACTTAAAATTATAAGCCCTGATTCTTATGACTCGTCATCATATCACTATCTAAGAGACTGTATGGTAATTTACTATAGACTCGAGAGTCTTAGACAGTTATGAGTCACTTGAGTCATAATACTCTATGGTAATCAAAGTGTACAGTAAAACCACAGTAAAACCGCTAGTGTGACGAAAGGAAGCTCTGATTTACTTTAGCTTATGAGAAATAAGCCGCGCTCAGTTTTTTTACAAAAAATTAAAAACTATATATGTTATATTAAAAACGGGTCAAAATTGACATTTATATTAAAAGATGGGATGGTCTGGAAATATGATAAAAACGGTACTGTCCCGTTTAAAATGGTACATATGGTCAGCCTAACTGAAAGGGTTAGGAGGCGGTGTTTAAAGTGCTACGAAGATGCAGGCCATGTAAAAGATTGAGCCTTGCAGCAGAGAATGAGGCAGACGGTACCAGCTGAGGATGATGGGAGTTTGAGTCCAGGCTGTCAGAGGATGATGGAAGTGTGCTGATGCAGTAAAGTGAATGTGACTCATTATTGCAGGATGTGTGCAGTGGAGTGATATGGGTGAGTTGTTGGTACATGTAGGGCAGAATATGGAATTGTTTGTTAGTGGTGTCGGTGATGCAAGTATGTGTTAGCCATGTTTAATTTTCTGTTCAGCTGGATACTGAGGGAGGGGCAAGACCAAGCAGAGATTTTCACAGGAGTAGCATGGGCCTTGGGCCCCTGCCTACTCCTGTGAAAATCCCCCCCCTTGTATTCTCCAAGAGTTGCAGTGGGGAGGAGACATGAATATCCCCTCCTTACTGCCTCCCCTGGGTGTGTGTGTCTCCTGAGGAGACATAAATTATGTAATTAGGCATTCTCTTCTATGTGTGTGTCTCCTGAGGAGACATAAATTATGCAATGAGCATTTCTCTTTTATATTTAGCTAGATGTATTTATTTTTATTGTATATAAATCATTTTTATATTTATTTTACACAGACTAGATATGAGACTTAAATTAGTTTAATATATAAAATACTGTAATCCATATTATTGGTCTGTTCAGATAATGCATATGGGGGGGTCAGTCTTTGATGTATGAGGCAGAATTTGGAGATAACCTCCTAGTGCTTGGCTGTAAATATGTAATGATCTATCCAAAACGGATGAGCTCTTTGGTGACAGTGTTGCCGCTTTAGTTTTCTTTTATTAAAATATGTTTCAAACAACAATTCCCATTCCCTTGTCTGTGATATTTTCGAGTGTGTAAGATATGGAATACCTATGTATTCCAATATTTATGGGTAATTGGAATACTATACGTTTAACCCCTTAAGGACCCTTGAAGGTCCTGGCACGTCATGGGTGGATTTGCGTTAAGGACCCATGACATGCCAGGGCCGCCATGGAATTCCGTGCTCCCCGCGCTGCTGCATGCTGTTCGAGGAGTATGGAATCGGATGCGGCAAAAAAAAAAATGCTCTGTGGTCCTTAAGTGACGGATGCGTGCGTGCTTGGCCAGTCTTTAAGGGGTTAAGTTAAATTGCCAGGTTTTTTTTTCATTTTTATTGATGAGGGACTATCTTGGGTATTCTTTATCCTTTTTTAGGTTTTTAATATTTGTCTGGTTGATAATTTTTAAATGTTTTAGGTATAATATAATTTCAATCATTATGTATATGGCATATTTATTTGTACAGAACAGCAAACTCCTCTCATCACTGCAGATGAACACATGCCTGTCCCCTGCTCCTGTCACTGGCTTAATGAAGCAGAGGATAGAAACAAAATGTTGTATGCTGAGAACTGATCGGACTACCTCTAGATCTTGAGGTGAGCTCACATTCAATGTTCCCATGTGTGTGTTTGTGTGTGTGTGCCTGAATGTTGTGTATATGTATATTTATTTGTATTCTGCTCTGTAGTGCTTGGTCTGCTGGGAATTCATAGAAATTGACAACATGCACATGCAAACACACGTATGTTTGTGTGTGTGTTTGTAAGAATATTTGAGTGTAATATATACACATGTATATATAAATATACAGTACATCCATACACATATACATACATACACACAAATGAGGAGGAAGCCAGCACTCTCAGGACTTGATACAAATAAAAAAAAATCAAAGTTGTCAATGTTTTAATTTGAAACTCACATTTTCTTGGTGACCTTTCACATTCTATGCATTTCCAAGCCCACAAGCCATATGGTACTTCAGAGCTGTATACATTTCAACACATATGCAACACATATACAGCATATATGTCACAGGAATTTTTATGAAACTTTTACTTGAAAGATATCAATGTTTCAATGTGTAAGCCACATTTTCTTCAGGACTTGGACCACTTCGTCCTGATGAAAATCTGGCTTACACATTGAAATGTTGACATCTTTCAAGTAAAAGTTCATAAAAGTTCCTGTGAGTGCTTACTCATTTTTTCTGACTTTTATCTATTTATCCCTATGAGTATTTGCACCTAGGTTATATTTTGAAAACTGAGAGTGCTTCCCAACTGGTATATATATATATATATATATATATATATATATATATATATATATATATATTTACAAGAAAGAAGAAATCACAGATGCACACTCAGGACTGGATTGTTGGCTGAAATGTTGACCAATAAATCTTGAACTATTTTTAGACCTGAGTGTGAATCTGTGATTTCTTCTTTTTTGTATATATCTAGGCTGCACAGATTGCACCCAGGCATTTATCCCAGTGATTTATAAATAAATAAAGTGTGCACACACACTTAGTTGTTAAGCTACTACTTTGAATTACTGCACTCACTGGATGTTTTCCATCCAGAGATGTTGACTATTTAATTGACATTTTGGTCACATCTGTGGTTCACCTTGGAAAAGATCTTGTTAGTGCAAAACAATTGTATGTATCATCGTTTTTTTTTACTATCACTCAGGCCTATTATTCAAGCTATTGAGCCTCCTGTAGATACTTTGTATGTGTAATCCTATATAATAATTCACTAGAAAGTTTGTAACGACGCCGTCATGCGCAGTAGAGTCTGCAGCACGTGCTGCAGTCATGCACAGTAGAGACTGCCCGTGACGTGACAGATACAGAGCAGGGAGCTCCGAAGGAGCATCCAGCTCTGTATCAGCCGTGGCGCGGGCAGTCTCTACTGAGCATGACTGCACCACGTCCGGCTGGCACTGTATCAGCCGTGGCGCGCGCAGTCTCTACTGTGCATGATTGCCCCACGACCGGCTGGCAGTGGCACTGTGGTCCGTGTAACAGGCTTTTCAACTAGTATAATATAATTAAACAGGGACTCCTCGCAGAGTGTCCAAGTCACTGGCCATATAATCAGTCTGAATGTCCACCCTTCTCAGAGATTAGAAAAAACATCACAAAATAATTCTGACATCCCCAGGAGTACAAATTATCACATGATTTGGGTTATAAACTCTCTTTATGTTCTGCCTATAACTGTTGAAGTTGTCAATATATTTTCATTCTAAGATGTTCAAGTTATTGTCTTGCTTATCAGCAGTTTACAATGAAGTGTTTATTCTTCCAGGAATACCTTCAGGTGATACATTTTTAACAAGCAATTGATCTCCATTCGATTTGTAAACTTAATTTTACATATAACTGTCTTCAGGCATTTAGATGTATAGAACCCGTTCACTGAAAAGAAAGTGTCATCATCGGCTCAAACATTACCATCAATGAGGCTGAAATACTAAAACAAACTGGGGAAATCGTGGGGAGAATTGCATCATAATTTGCACTGATTTAATTGGGACTTTTAACTTCTTGACTGCTAAGAAGCACAAAGCAATGAATTGTGGACCTATCAAGCATTCAGCCGGTTAAATGTGCCATGTGATTCAGTGGAAATTTTGGGAACTGTTATTTGTTCCATTTTTGTTGTAGTTGTTTTGCCACAGAATTGCTCCACTGAGTTTTGATACATGATATATCAGCTGCTCCAGTGAATGTCTGCCTTGCAGGTCCATATAAATCAGTGATGGGGCAACAGGCAGCTAAAGGGCCACATCTGACCCTCAGTGGCTTCTCTTGTTTCTGGTCACTTGTACAGGGGGAGCAGTAGATAATTTCCCTCTGTACCATTAGGCATGTTTTATTTTCAGCTCCGCAAAGAGATATATATATTCCTGTTTTTTAGCTAGCATATACCCCACTCATACAACATCCCAACTTAACACCTTGGGTAGTAGAGAGGTCTCCACTGCATTGCATCCAAGGGGTTAATTTGCTTTTTTCCTCCCTGTATGGGATTTTTGACCATAACGTGCAGTCTTTGAAGTACTCAAGGGTCACATATGAGGCACTTCTGTTGAATCTCATTGCTTATCACACATTCTGAAGAAAACAGTGGTAAGTATGTAGCACTGACAACATTATAATAATAATAATCCTTTATTTATATAGCGCACACAGATTCCGCAGCGCTTTACACTCATATTGGTTCCTGTCCCCATTGGGGCTCACAATCTAAATTCACCTATCAGTATGTTTTTGGAGTGTGGGAGGAAACCGGAGTACCCGGAGGAAACCCACGCAAACACAGTGAGAACATACAAACTCATTGCAGATGTTGTCCTTGGTGGGATTTGAACCCAGGACCCCAGCGCTGCAAGGCAACAGTGCTATTAAATCTTTCACTTCTCTAGCTGAGATCTTTAAAGAAATTCATTTTGACCTTGTACATTCTGCAAGTGTATAATATGTACGATCAGATTGCCTCTTGTTTTATTTTTATTTTTTTATCTTCCTTGACAGAAAGCTACCTGGATCTCAATTTCTGGAATGCTTTCTGGTTGATAATCCCTCAAAGCAGGATGTAATATAATGGCACACTCTCCCTGAAACAAATACACTGTGTGCTTTCTTGTTTGCATTGTATCTTTTTACATTTTATCATTAGACCTGCTTTCCTAGTCCTTGTTAATTTTGTTGGTTATCAGATAACAACTCATAAGCATAAGCATTATTAGAAGACTTCAGCTGATAGATATCTGAGTTCATTGACAACTCAGGAGGAAAATGAGGAAATGATCTACATTATAGAAAAGGTGAGGGACAGATAGAACAGCCTTCTAATCAAAGTATTAATGGCAGAAGCAGTATATAAATTTAAGAACTCTTGGGACAGGTATGTGGGTTTTTTCAGGATTCAATAAGTCTGGTCTTTTTAACCCTTTAAGGACTAGACAAGACATGTCCGACACATTGCTTCTCTGTGAATAATTTTGCACTAGGTGCTCAATTATTAGATCTGTCCCTGATTCTGTTTTTCAATAACGAAATGCTTCATACAATGAAAGGTCCCCCTTGAGGTCCTCAAGGGTTAAAGGAATGAGACTCTTGTATTCTAGAGAGGTCTCCTATACATTGCTTTGCAATGGGCTTCAGACCTCTCTAGAAGCCAGTCTGTGAAAGAGCAACTATAAACATATATGGCGCGATGCAGGAAACATGCGCAATCGATATTTCCCATGTGAAAACCACTAGGGAATAGGTTTGCGCATGATTTTGTTGAATTGCGCATGAAAAAATCAAGTTTAGTGAACGGTTGCATATATATTTTTTTTTTTGTGGGCGTGGCTAAGATTAACGAATCTGTGTGAGTGGAACAGCGAATGTGCCTAATGCAAGAACTGCTATTGTGAAAGAATGTATACGTCTGTGTACTGTTGTCATAGAATGGAATTTTTCCTGCACAATTCAAGAAGCGTTCGGTATTTAGGTTCCTGGATTAGAACATGAGCAAAATCTATCTGCGCACAAAAATTCCTTTATCCGATGCAAACGTTTCTTGCATCGCGCCAATAGTCTTCCTATCTTCAGATCTGCTTTCTCCTGGGAGCAGTCCTGGGATTAGTGATTGGTGAAAAGTCTCATATTCATTTTATGGGAATTTTCAAGTGAAAAACCTCTCTCTTCTTTAATTTACAAGAAAAGAGAGACAGATGAGAGGCACCTCCTATTATAATATGTAATTGTACATGATCCACCACCACAAGAGAGCACCCACAGGTGTATATTCACAGAGCAAAACTGCTGTGGATCTACTTGTGTAGTACTCAGTGTAGAGGCTAAATGGGGGATCTAGCTATCCCAAGGACAATAAATATCAAAATACTCCAAACGGGGCTGCACCTTCGGAAACTTGCTCTGTCCAAACAGCCAAACCAATGCGGAAATATGGGAAAACAAAAAAACATACAGGGCGCCAAATAGCGTAAGTCAGTTGTATACAAAGCCAATAAAGCTAATGAAATGGTACTCACAAATAGAATGGTCAGAATCCAATCTGACTAATCCAGCATGTGGAGATGTTGACCCGTCTCCACTAGTGTTGAGCGAGCACCCCGATGCTCGGGTGCTCGGGTGCTCTGACCGAGCACCCCCTGAGGCTCGAGTGCTCGGCCGAGCACCCGAGCCCCATTGACTTCAATGGGGCGACACCAGGCACCCCCTGCTCTGATGAGGGGAGGGTGCCTGGTCAATGCCCCCTTCATCTCCGCTATGCCCCCTTCATCTCCGAATGCCCCTTTCATCTCCGCAATGTCCCCCTTCATCTCCGCAATGTCCCCCTTCATCTCCGCTATGCCCGTCTTCCACAATGTCCCCCTTCATCTCCGCTATGCCCCTCTTCCACAATGTGCCCCTTCATCTCCGCTATGCCCCTCTTCCACAATGTCCCCCTTCATCTCCTCTATGGCATAGAGGAGATGAAGGGGGACATTGTGGAAGAGGGGCATAGCGGAGATGAAGGGGCACATTGTGGAAGAGGGGCATAGCGGAGATGAAGGGGGACATTGTGGAAGACGGGCATAGCGGAGATGAAGGGGGACATTGTGGAAGAGGGGCATAGAGTCTATGCCCCTCTTCCACAATGTCCCCCTTCATCTCCGCAATGCCCCCTTCATCTCCGCAATGCCCCCGTACCTCCAGTCCCTGGTGGTCCAGCGGAGCATCTTCGGATCTGTGCCTCTTCCTGCACAGATCCCCGCCACCCGAACATGGCGGGCGAGCACATGGCGGTACTCGACGAGTACCGCCATGTGCCGAGCAGAGCGATGCTTGAGCCGATCCGAGCATCGGCCGAGCACGCTCGCTCATCACTAGTCTCCACTCTTTCCACATTATCAAAATACTCATTTTATCTTTGATAAAGCAGCGGGTTACACTGCAAAATGCATTAGTCTCTTATTTTAACACCATATATATAAGGTTATTCAAGTCTCTATATATGGACTTTATTTAATAAATATTTTGTAGATTTGGAGTCGTTTCTAGTTTTTGTTTCATTTCATTTTTTCCATTCTTGGTCCTCATTTTATTTTCATATTTCTCTCAATTCTTTTTTAATTATCATAATTTTTTACATCCTTCTACAATATTTTTATCATTTGTATTTTTGGAAAACACCACCTTTACATTGGAACATCTTAAAGTTACATTTGTATATTACATTACACACCAAGTGCCTACCTGAGTGCCTACCTACTGGTTTAATCAGATTGTATTCAGTCCATTATATTTGTGAGGCCCATGTCATTAGCTAAATTGGCTTTTGTGTATAACTAATCTACACTATTAGGCACCTTGTATGTGTTTTGTTTTCCCATATTTCCACTTTCTCTTCTTTGTAGGTTGGAAAATGCAGTAAAAATATCAGTCTTCGTCCCATTGCCAGTGAAATTCTCACAAAAACTTTGCCAATTTCATTGTGGTGAAAATTCCCACTGCAATATTATTTGTCACTGTTGGTTTCGCTGTCCATCACCAATGCTCCTTAAACCAAGCAATTTAAGCTTTTCTGTGTCTACAATAGCTACTGTCAAAATTTCAGCAGCTCTCTCTATCTCACTAGTACTAAGAGCATGTAACAACATGTGCTATACTGACATCCCCTTTTATGCTGATGAGTTAGGACAACAGAAAATTCATAGGGGAAACTCTTTATGCATGGGGAAAGTACATTATTATCATTGAGTTCAATACAAAGAAAAAAGTGGGTATGAAAAACAAATAATGCCACTTTTCATGGAGTGTTTGCGTTAGAGGTGAAAACTTTTCACTAATCTATACTGCCAAGTATGCAGGGGAGGCATTTTGAGCCCTAGCACACAAACAGAGGAGCAGAACAGGGTTCTAATAGGAATCCATGATCCTCCCCTGATGTTCTGTGTGATATAGATTCCTACAATCCTGCTTAAAAGCCCAACACAGCAGGTGTATGGGGAAGGAATATGCAACCCAGGATTTTGTGGTTAAGATCCTAAAACTTATGGTACGTGTTCCAGTCAAGGATGGCAGTTTTTGACCCACACATATGGCAAGGAGGAGACATTATGGTGCTGTACACAGAAGCTCTAAGCTTTTAGTTAAAAAAAAAAGACTGCTCCCATTGAAGATCATCTGATATGCCATTATTCATCATGCTGATTAGTTTTAAAATGGATAGACATACCTTTAAATGCAGAAAGCTTATAATAACTGCAGTGCTCAAAATTTCCACTTGCCACTAGCCAATGGCGAGTGAAAATTTAGCCCTGGCGAGTAGAAATTCAGCCCTGGTGGGTATGCTATGGCTTGCAGTGGCGAGTAACTTTTCAGATCTGGCTAGTAGCAAAGGACTGCAAATTTTAAGCCCTGATAACTGAATTCTGCAGAACTAGGGATCAGTACAACTCTGCGGCTTGTGTTTTTCCTAAGAATTCAACTATATATTTTTCAACATACTTTATTAACAAAAGAATACCATCATTAATATAAGATAATGCTCAACTCCACACTGGACCTTTCAGACCTCAATTGTTATCACTTCCATTTGCTATTGTCACCCCTATGTTAATAATCTTCTAGAAACATGAAAAATGTAACTCTGAACTTCTCAAGTGCTGATCCATGCTGCATTTCATGTAATTATGCTCATGTTAATTAAGCTGTATCTTGATTAGTTAGTACATTATTGAGCTTGTGCATTTTTCATTAGTTTTAATCTCATTAAGGTCATGCCATCTCGTTTTGCTAGCAATTCCTTAACACATTTAATTGCTACCCTATATGCCATGACAAAAACATGTTAAACTAATTGAAAGAGAACATAAGAAATGTAGGTAGAGAAACAGTCGTGTGAGTTGTAAATGCCTCAACTGGCAGACAGTAACAACAGGAGGAGATGCACTAAGGGTTGATTCAATGGATGAGTGTGTCTGACAATGTTTGGCAATCTTTTTGCCATGGAGAATACAACACACCACCAAATGCACTAAGAAAACTTTAATAACTAACATATATGGTTTCCGTAATTCTGGTGATGTGTTAGGGAGGACAGTGGAAATGATGCATTCAATGTACAGCACTAAGGTCTCCACCAGCCCTACCTTAACCATTTGAAAGCCACGAGGGTGTTTCTCTTTTACATCACCCTTTCCATACTCTTTCTGCCTCCCACTGCCTCTCTCATACCCTTCAGCCTACCACTGCCTCTCTGTTATACCCTTCAGCCTACTACTGCCTCTCTCTCACCTTTTAGCCGTATACTGGCTCTCTCTTAACTTTTAGCCTATCTCTGCCTCTCACACTTTTCAGCCTACCACTACCCCCCTCACACCATCCAGCCTTATCCTGCATCCCTTATACCTTTCAACACATCCCTCCCTCTGTCCCACCTTTTTAGCCCACTCCTGCCTCTCTCACTCCTCACCTATATGTATCACACCTTTCAAGACCCCACTGCCTCTGTCAAACCTTTCAGCTCACTCCCATTTCTTTTATACCTTTCAGCCCTCCCCTTTCTTTCTCACACCACCCCTACCTCTCCCATAGGTTTCAGCTCTTTCACACATTTCAGCACATTCCAGCCCCTCACCCTAACTCTGTCTCTGTCTGTCTGTCTCTCTCTCCTTTCAGTCCATCCCTGCCTCCCTCATTTTTGCATTATTCACTTACAGGAAAGTCGACTTTGCCTTCACTAAATCTCCGAAATTCTCCATGTTCCTCATACATCTCTGTGCAGGCGCTCAATAGTGCACCACACAGTGCACCAATTTTAATATTTTTTGTTCTGCTTCTCATATCTTTATTTATTCCTCTGTAGTATAGAACTTGCAAGACAATGTGCTGAACACCTCTCTAGCATTTAAGGTGTTAACAGTACCATTTACTCAAAGGGCATGTTTGATTGCGCTCTATGGTGCAGTTGGTTTGCCTGAGAATTTCTCAAGTTTTCTTAGCACACACATACATCATCACATAAACAGATGTACACATAGCTGTGTTCAAAGTGACAGACACACACACACACACACACACACACATGGGTAGTCGCACACAAACACACACACACGCAGGCAGTCGAACACACAGTCAAACAAGGAATTAGCACACATACACACTAATAAAACTGACTGTGTGTGTGTGTGTACCACATCAGTTAGTGCTGAGAATGAGTGAGTGATAATACTTGATGTAGAATTCCTTTACTTTTAGTTAGAAGAGACTGCAGAAGGATGTAGCACTCAGATATAGTGTAGCTTTAAGTGATCTACACTATATAACTCACTGCTTGATTTTTCAGTATTGCATTGATCTTTGGTACCTGTACCTTCCCATTACTTGGGTCTTAAACACAGGGAAAGGGCAGGCTACATATCCAGGAAAGGTCAATTTTGCCATCTGTCTGTTTATATGCTGTATATACCCCATCCCCATATACCTCTGAAAAATTGCCACATTACTGTAAATAAATAAAAAATAGGTTTGGCCACACAATAGGGTGTGGCTTAGTGAAGGGGTGTGGTTAAGGGAGGGGTGGGGTTAGGGTGGGGTGGAGGTGGAGCTAGGGTGCCAAAGAATGTTGCTCTGCAGTCCCTTGCATACCCTGTCGTACTCAAAGTGTTATAACATACACAGTATCCTTCAGCACATCACAAATTATTCAAATACAAACCAAAGCAGTGTTACATAAAACAGCCTGAACTGGACGAGCAACTGTTTCAAGTCCATAGAGGACTATCTGCCAGACACCTGGCTGATGTAAATATAAGACCCTGCTACACTCCAGGTACTCCATTTGCCTTACATGAATTGGCTGATCATCTGCTATGGACTTAAAACAGCTGATCAACCAGTTCAGCAACTGTGACATGTAATGGCTGCTCTCCTGGTACTGTGTGTATTCATTCATAAAGGTGGGACAAGATGGGAGATTCCTGTCCTGGGACCCTCCCAGTGGGGGGCCTGCTATAGTAAGCAGAAAGCAAATAGTTGGCAGCCAGTCATTACAGAGCAATGATATACCTGTCAGGATGTGACTGTTATTGGCTGCCAAATGCTACCTACCTTACTTTTTCACCAAAGGGTACACAGGAGTGGGAAGTTGTACCACTGTCATGTCTCTAACTCAGGAAAACCATGACATACACCTCTGGACCAGGAAGGAGACATGCTCATGTTGCAGGGAAGATCTATTGAGTGTCTGCAAAGCGGAAACTGTATTCACCCCACATTCGCCTCATTCACTGGCAGATCTTAGATGTGCATTAGATCCTGTTTCCTCCCTTCTGTAACTTAAGCAGTGACAAGAGAGAACACAGACTCTGTGCTGAGCAGTGAACTTTGCATGCTAGAATAATAAGGGATAGTAAGGGTATTTTGAAGTCAAAGCAGTTAGGCCACGATCTCTGATCTTAGCGCTCAGAGCAAAGTTAATACAGTTACTATCCCAGCAGGCAACCTCCAATGCTCAGAATTGACCCCCACTGCTCCTTCTTGTCACTGTCTAATTCTTTAAGGATATAGGGAGTGTGAAATGCATTATGACAATTTAAGCGCAAGCATATCTTGTTTCAAAAATTGCAATTTGTTTTCTGAAACCTTTTCACTGTGGTAGATGTAATTTAGTGCACTAAGGTGCTATTTTTACAGGTGGCCTGTAGTTATATAGGAAAATGGTATATTTTATACTGCACCAAGATTTCATCATGTGATAGGAGGTCAATATATGTGCATTTTTATACTCTATTTTTTCTCCTATAGTGCTCTGTTTTGTTTGATAGCTCAAGGTTGACTTTTTTATGGGTGACACATGGTGCCCATGTTTAAAGGGATAGTAATACTTAATACTTAAAAAAAAATATGTTGTAGGGTTTATCCCCTGAGTAAAACAAGGGTACTCCCACTGCTGAAAGGTGTTTTATTCAAAAGTTATTACAGCTCAAAGTTGAGTACGAATAAAACACCTTTCAGCATTGGGAGTACCATTTTTTTACTCAGGGGGGATAAACACTACAATATATATATTTTTATATATTTAGTATTACTATCCCTTTAAGCTCACTGGATGATTAGGCCCCCAGCTTTAGTGTAACACACTGTTGTTGAAAAACACATTTCCTTTTCCTTCTACCTGAGCTATTTGGATCTTAAGAACTGAGATGTCTCAGCTGTCATTGTGATAAAAGAAATGGTACAGTAGTGTGGAAAAGAAAGTACACCCTCTTTGAATTCTATGGTTTTTACATATGAGGACATAATAACCATCATCATAATCATCTGTTCCTTAAATTAGGTAAATATAACCTCAGGTGAACAACAAAAACATGACATATTACTCCGCTTCATGATTTATTAAAATAAAATAAAGCCAAAATGGAGAATCCATGTGTGAAAAACTAAGTACACCCTTACTGCTTTCATAGGAATGAGTAGCAGACAGGTGCTGCTAATCACATGCCCTTGATTAACTGATCATCAGCATGTGTGACCACCTCTATAAAAACTGAAGTTTTAGCAGTTTGCTGGTCTGGAGCATTCAAGTGTGTATTATCACGATGCCAAGGAACAAAGACACCAGCAATGATCTTAGAGAAGCAATTGTTGCTGCCCATCAATCTGGGAAGGATTATAAGGCCATTTCCAAACAATTTAAAGTCCATCACTCTACAGTGAAAAAGATTATTCAAAAGTGCCAATCTTCCCAGGAGTGGACATCCTAGCAAATTCACCCCAAGGTCAGACTATGCAATGCTCAGCGAAATTCCAAAAAACCCAAGAGTTACATCTCAGACTCTACAGGCCTCAGATAGCATGTTAAATGTTAAAGTTCATGACAGTACAATTAGAAAAAGACTGAACAAGTATGGTTTGTTTGGAAGTGTTACCAGGAGAAAGCCCCCTTCTGTCTAAAAAGAACATGGCAGCATGGCTTAGGTTTGCAAAGTTGCATCTGAACAAACTACAAGACTTCTGGAACAATGTCCTTTGGACAGATGAGACCAAAGTGGAGATGTTTGGCCATAATGCAAAGTGCCACGTTTGGCAAAAACCAAACAAAGCACAAACATCTCATCCCAACTGTCAAGAACAGTGGTGGAGGGTTGATGATTTGGGCTTGTTTTGCAGCCACAGGACCTGGGAACCTTACAGTCATTGAGTCGACCATGAACTCCTCTGTATACCAAAGTATTCTAGAGTCAAATGTGAGGCCATCTGTCCGACAGCTAAAGCTTGGACGTAATTGGGTCATGCAACAAGACAATGATCCCAAGCACACCAGCAAATCTACAACAGAATGGCTGAAAAAGAAAATAATCAAGGTGTTGTAATGGCCCAGTCAAAGTCCAGACCTCGACTGAAATGATGTGGCGGGACCTTAAGAGAGCTGTGCATAAATAAATGCTCACAAACCTCAATGAACTGAAGCAACGCTGTAAAGAAGAGTGGGCCAAAATTCCTCCACAACAATGTGAGAGACTGATAAAGTGATACAGAAAACGATTACTTACAGTTATTGCTGCTAAAGGTGGTTCTACAAGCTATGGAATCATAAGGTTTACTTAGCTTTTCACTCATGGCTTCTCCATTTTGGCTTTATTTTTGATAAATAAATCATGACACAGTGTAATATGTCATGTGTTGTTGTTCATCTATTTATTTACCTAACCATAGAATTCAAAAAGGGTGTACTTTCTTTTTCACACAACTGTATGAATTTAACCCATTGAGTGTCAGAGGGTCATCCAACATATTCCTTTTTTAATGCATTGGGTCCCTCTGGCACTCATAGAGTTAAAATGTATTCTTATGGTATTTATATGTATGTAAATCTTTGTAATTGGTCCAGGAGGATTTGATTTTTATTTCACATGCAATTAATACATAGAGTCAATAAACCATGAAATCCGAGCTGCACAGCCTGCAAGTACAAATGAGAGCTTTCTACTTGAATCTTCGTTCCTCAAACCCTAAGAGACTGATTTAATCCAAACCCACGCTGCTCAGATCCACCTTTCTTGGGAAAATATTCTTCTGTTTAAATCCTGTGTTATGCTGCATACATTTTAAAGTCAAGTCCATTTTAAGAACCTTGAAAGTCTTACACAGAGTGAATAATCCTACTTTTTTAATAAAATTATTCAAATTCTGAATAGATCAAAGCTTTGTAGACCTCTCTGGCATTCAAGAAGTTAAAATCAATGGAAAATTTGGTGACCTTTGACTTCTGTAGAACAGCTGGTTTGCCCCATAATTGCTTAATTTTGTTTTTTTGTAAATAAGGCCCAGTGTTGGATTGGGTTTCACTTATATGTGTGTGGGATGGTTTAAATCCCTTGTACACTATTGGTAATACTCCATCCAGGACCACAGGTCCAGCTATTCGTCTTTAAAATGGCATTAGAATTTCTGACAGCTGCTTTTTTGTGATAATGTGTGTGTGTGTGTATATGTGTTGCACAGTCGGACAGAATTAATTGGGTTATGATGCTTGGGCAACAGCTTTCCTACTGTTATGTATTACAGCTCCCAATACACAGAAACCTAGAAACATAGAATTTGACTGCAGATAAGAACCATTTGGCCCATCTAGTCTGCCCATGTTTCCTACAGTAAAAACCTGATTTCGTCCTTGGTCTTGTCTTATGCTTAGGATAGCCTTAAGCCTATCCTACTCAAGCTTAAATTACCTCACTGTATTAACTTCTACCACTTCTGCTAGTAGGCTATGCCACTTTTCTACCACCCTTTCAGTGAAGTAAAACTTTCTAATCCTCTGTCCCTCTAGTTTTAGACTATGACCTTTTGTCATAAAATTTCTACTCCATTGAAATATACTTCCCTCCTGTACTGAATCCCTTCATGTATTTGAATGTTTCTATCATATCCCCTCTCATTCTTCTCTCCTCCAAGCTATAAATATTTAGATCCTTTAGTCTATCCTGATATTTTTTATTGTGTTAACCATTCGCCATTTTAGTAATCCTTTTCTGAATTTTCTCCAGTATAGCTATATTCTTCTGCAGTTGGGGTCTTCGGTTCTGTACACAATACTCTAGGTGAGGTCTAACCAGAGATCTGTAGAGTGGCATGATCTCTTCCCTTTTTCTGCTAATAATGCCTCTAGCTATACAACCCAGCACCCTGCTTGCATTCCCTGATACAATACTTGTCTACCTTTAAGTAATCAGAAATAATTATTCCCATATCCCCTTCCGCCATTGTCGCTGACAGCAGAGTACCCTTAATACTATGTAAGTGCATTACTTTACATTTATCAACATTACACTGCAAAAAAGGCATACCTTACATTGTAAACATTTTGTAATATCACTTATAAAAATATTAAAAAGAATGAGCCACAGTACAGATCCCTAAGGTACCTTACTAGTAATATGACCTTCGTCTGAATATTTTCCAATCACTCAGGCATTGCCTTATCCATTTAATGATTTTTACATCCAGACCCAGAAACTGCAATTTATTAATGAGTCTCCTCTGAGGGACAATGTCAAATGCCTTGCTGAAATCTGGAAAAGCTATATCTACTGCTCCCCCGTGCTCTATTATTTTAGTTACCCATTCAAAAAATGTATGAGGTTGGTTTTACAAGATCTCCCTGTTCTAAATCCATGCTGTTTAGGATTTTGCAAGCCATTTAATTATATTTAACAATTATTTCCTTTAACATGGTTTCTATTAATTTTCCCACTACGGACATAAGACTTACTGGTCTGTAATTGCCAGACTGTTCCCTGCTACGTTTTTTGCAAAGAGGTACTACATTTGCTACCTTTCTATCTTCTGGAACTACTCCTGTCAATAGTGACTGATTAAATAATTCTGTTAAAGGTTTTGCCAGAACACTTCTAAGTTCTTGTAATAACTTGTGGTGTATCCCATCTGGTGCCATCGATTTATGTGTTTTTACCTTAGAGAGTTGAAGTAGAACTTCGTCTATAAACACGCATGCTTCTCACAATTTCTTTTTTCTAACAGAGTTCCTTTCACCTTCCTCTGCAAAAAACAAACAGAAATATTCATTGAAGCTGGACCAATTTATTAGTATTCAGTCTAAATATTCCATTTTCTACTTTGACTGATATATGGTAGCTAAAAATGTTTTATCCCTATTTTTATTGACTGGGCAATTTTCTCCTGTGTGTGTGTGTGCTTTGACATTTTTAATAATGCATTTAGCCTCCTTCAGCCTACTCTTGTATCTTCCTTATGCACCTGCTTATACTTACTAATTGCTACTTTTTCTCTTTTACTATATTTGCATTCTAAGTCTAATACAATGCTCTGTTGCCTTTAATAAGTCCCATTTCTACTATACTCTATCTAAAATATCCATGCTGTTAAAGACTACCCTAAATATGTTTTCATTTTAGAAAAATCATCCTTTCTAAAATCTGGAACAATTATTTTTGTGTGGTGCAACTCAGCCTCTGCCCTGATCACTGGGACCAAACTCTTTCCTACAGCAACATCTGGGCCTAGATGCACTAAATGTAGATGTGGTGTCGGTATGATATTGCCAATGTGTTTGAATCACACCGACAGCTCAATCTGCACACACATCGACATATACACAAATATTGTCGGATGGAAGAAGAGGGTTGGAGAAGGTCCCTATTAGTATACAAGATTTTCGAAGTGCTTTCAGTGTGGAAGGAATCTCCTCCCCTCACACATCGCCAACACTACGACAATTCTGAACAGCATTATCTGTGCTTCCCTACCCAGCCAGTAGGGGAATACAGAGAAGGCTTTCAGCACCATGGACAGCATTGAATGCCATAGGGATGTGCATAGCTCACCCCTGTGGCATTCAAAGGGTTACAATAAACAGAACTAGTACACCCAGCACTACACAATGTCCCCCCACTCCCCTTTGACATCCCCTCCCACTTAGTATATCAACATATATTGCATATATTCGACATACTAACTCCATCCGACATTCACCTCAGGGACTGCCATGTAGTGACAAATCTGTCTTTTATTCGACACTTGACCCTTTGAGTACCAGAGAGGTAGGAAGGCATTGCTTAACAATGTGTTTCCTATCCCTCTGGTACTCAAAGGGTTAATATGCAAGGTATGGACTGCATACATTGCCTACATATGTGTGTGTGTTAACAACGCATGTTTTATTTAAAAATGTGTTTAACTTTAATAACATAAACATTACACCTCAAGGGGGGTATCATGACCCCTCATGATACCCCTCTAACATGAGGCCGACAAATGCTTCTATGCGCTTTTATGGTTCCAGTAAAAAATCAGATGTCAAAAGGGGGGGCACCAGGACCCCTCCTGATAGTCCCCCTACCATGGATCATCTATCCAAAAGGATAGGTGATCCATGGGGCAACCCCAAAGGCATTTACTGCTTTCTTGATGCTGGTGGCTTTACCAACAGGGATCTCCAGACACATCAAACTTTAAATGCCTGTATCTCTCAAACTATAGCGGTTTGAGAGATACAATTTTTGCATTTAGCTCAACTTTTGCAACTCTATGTTGGATGGAGTTAGTATGTTGAATATATGCAATATATGTCGACATACTAAGGGGGGGATGTCGAAGGGGAGGGGGGCATTGTGTAGTGCTTGGTGTTTATGTGTTTATTGTAACCCTTTGAATGCCACAGGGGTGAGCAATGCACATCCCTATGCATTCAATGCTGTCCATGGTGCTGAAAGCCGTCTCTGTATTCCCCTACTGGCTGAGTAGGGAAGCACAGAGAATTCTGTTCAGAAAGTCGTAGCTCTCTCTGCTGTTACTCCATAGGAGAGTACAGGCGAGATTACAGCTATGACAGCCTGAGTTAGGTGAAGTGGAGACTGTGAACTCCGACAGCAGAGGCTGTTATCGGAGTTTACTGAATGAGTCGAAGCGCCACACCCCCTTGCATATGAATGTATCTGATTATGCTTCATTTCCATATGGAAATAAGCAATTTCCGATTCAAAGAATAAAAATTCATAGACATGATGAAGGCATGTCGAATAGATGTCGATGTGGGTATTTTTTTGTCGGGTTCTGGTGAAGTGATGTCGTAGACACTTTGTGAATACTGAGGAAGTATCTATGACACTGCTCCGACAGACCATCGACATTCGTAGCCCTCTTGGACCTTTAGTGCATCTTGGCCCTGATCTCCTTCCTAGTTGGCTCTTCTATTAATTGACTAAGAGATAATTCCTGTAAAGAATTTAGGATGTTTCTGTTCCTGGTTTAACCTACTGCTTGTATTTTCCATTCCACATCAAGCAGATTAAAGCCCCCATAATGATAACCTCACCTTTCACTGTCATAGTTATTTCCTAAACAAGCATTTGATCTAACTTCTCTGCTTGTCCGGGGAGTCTGTAAATCACACCTATATGAGCGACCATCTTATTTATAAAGTTATCCAAACTGTCTCTGTGTTCCCCACCATACCTTGTATAAGATTAACCTTTAAAGGGATAGTAATGTTTCAAAATGAAAGCAGCTCCAATTAATCTTCATAGTATTTGGGCCATGGAGAGTGTTATTTCACTACTGTCAGATTTGTAGTTCAAAAGTAATTGAATGATAAAGTATCCCCCCTCCCGTCCCTTTACTGATGTAACACTGCTTACCTTCGAACAAAAAGGTGGTGTTCAGAGAGCTTTCAGAGAGGGACAATCTTCAATTAAGATAAGGGGAAAAACCTGAAAATCCCATCAAGGTGGGCAGGGTTTTCATTGTTCTCACAGTAAAAAGATTGTTCCTTGCTGTGAGCTGTCTGGTCTATGGACCAGATTACACATCTGAGTTGAGGTGGCTTACACTAGGTAAAATGGGCAGGAGGGGGTAACTTTATCATTCAATTACTCTTGAACTACAACTCTGACAGTACTGAAATAAAACTCTCCATGGCCCAAATACTATGAAGATTAATTCGAGCTGTTTTTATTTTGAAACATTACTATCCCTTTAAAGAAATAGTAATGTCTCATTATAAAGTAAGGTTTCGTCATTCCTTATACTTTGTAATGACTCTCTGCACCGCTGCAATTTTCAGATTGGTCTAGTTTTTGTGAAATTCTATTATAAAGTTTCCCCCACCCACCCCCTTTACATATTTCACTATTCTGTCTTTAGATCAGAAAGCTGGTCCGGACAGATTGCAGCGAGGGATAATCTTATATCAGCATAAGGAAAAAGCTGCACTCCTTTGTCAAGAGGGGGGAGTTTTCCTTATACTGATAGACAGAAGAGTTGCAATCTGTCCGGTCAAACGACCAGATTTCAGATCTGAGGGAAGAAGACTGACATATGTAAAAGGTGAGGGAGGTGCAAACTTTATAATATAAATACAGAAAAGCTAGACCGATATGAACAATGGCAACAGTGCAGATCATCATTACAAAGTATAAGGAATGATCAAACCTTACTCTATAATGAGACATCACTATCTCTTTAATCTATTTTTCAAATAAATGGCAACCCCTCCTTCTTTTCTACTTTTACTGTCTTTCCTAAATACATAGTACCCTCATATTACTACATCCCAGTCATTTTTTCCATTGTACCAGATCTGTAATCAGCCACTAAGTCCACATACTCACTTGTTATTATTTTAGTGAGTTCAGGGATCTTATTCTCTAAAGTATGAGCATTTGTACACATGGCTCAATGCCTATTGTTTTTTTGTCAATGCATCACAGACATACCTTGTCCAAACTCATCTGCACAATGCTGTGGAAGAAAGTGGATTTAACCTGTATCATTCCATTGCCTCCTCTACTAATTTACATACCAATTAATAAAACTTCTGAAGCATTCACTGAGAACCTTTGGTCCCTTTTGAGAAAGATACAAACCATCTTTTTTATATAGTTCCTTGTTACACCAAATAGGGCTGGTGTAAGAATCAAAGACAAAACCATGTTCTTGGCCCCATTTCCTTAGCCATGAATTAAACTCTCTAATTTGCTGCATCCTGCCATCATCTTCTTCATTATACATTGGTAGAACTTTTGAAATAGATACAGTGGATGCAACTTTCTGCATATCTTTACCTAGTTTCTTAAACATGTTTTAGCACACTCAGCTCATTAAAAGCCAAATCATTAGTCCCAAATGGACTATGACCTCCAACTCTCCATGCTATCTTGCTTTCTTAGCAATTGAAATGCTTCTTCTATCCGTGTGAGCTGTAGTTCCAGAAAGACATCTGACTTGTTTCCTCTCACAGGAGTTTGCACTACCTACTTTTGTCTTTTTGTCAGCGTTTAAAGTTTTATTTAGCTGTGAATTTGACCCAGTAGCCACTGCTTCAGGAGTTGCACCAATAGTAAGGCTGTGTTCTGAAAGTGCAGTAAAAGAACTATGAAGAGGCACAGACTGTGGGGTATGCCTTTTGTCCACAACCCTTACACTTCCTGAACCAACTGTAGTCCATTTAGTCAGTGGAAGTCTCTGAAGCAGTGGTGCTTTCGTCTTTCGCACTTGTGTGGAGCTAACAGATATCTTGTAGATCTGAGTTTTTTCAGTCTCCTGATGTAGAACAGAACTTTGCTGGAAAATTGGACAGCATCTGAACATCCAAAATGTTACCTCTTTCAATTCCTTAAAGCGGAACTACCACCTCTTAAACAATTTAACTTCAATAACTCCCCATCTGGCGACTAGCAGCTTAGTAGCGCTAGTCACCAGATTCATTACCTTATTAAAAAAAAATATGCATTCTTACCGGGCTGACAGCAGCACGGAGCACGGACGTCTTGTCATAGTGACATCCACGCACCTGAGCTGTCAGTCCCTTCCGGAGTCGAACGGCTCCTAGCAACTTCTCCTAGAGCTGTCTAGGACTGACAGTGCAATTGCGTGGATGTCACTGTGGCAAGATATCCACGCTCCGTGCTGCTGTCAGCCTGGTAAGAATGCATATTTCTTTTGAATAAGGTAATAATTCTGGCGACTAGCGCTACTAAGCTGCTAGTCGCCAAATGGGGAGTTATTGAAGTTAAAGTCTTTATGAGGTGGTAGTTCTGCTTTAACAATTATCTATCAGACCACAATCTTGTCTACAGGTAGAACTTACAAGCATATTCAAGCAAATTCATACCAATTATCTAATGAGGCCACAATCTTGTCTACCAGTAGAACTTGCAAGCATATTCAAGGGAATTCTTGCCTATGAATGAGAAGGAGAGATATCAGCAAACCGGACTCATATATAGATCTCCTGAATATCTCTAACTACATTTAGTAATGCTAGACAATAGCCAACTGCAGATATTGGAAAGTGTAGGACAACAACAGCAGGATAGCCACAGGCTGCTCACACCTGGAAAGGACTGTAAAGAGTCATGGATGGCTATAAACAAACTGGTGCACAGATTCATTGAATCACTCATACAACCAAACAGAATTTTACATTAATAGTGCCATCTGGAGTCCAACGAGTGCCCATACATGTAACCTGATACATTCTGTGGGAGTTGTGACCCTCTGACTGCTGTTCTTCATAAAATGAGATAGTAATAGCTTCATCACTTCCTGACAGTTTGAAATTACTTCCTGACAGTTTGGAAAGCAATGCAAAAGCGATACCTTCAAGGGATAAAAACACCAATTTCAAACCAATAGGAATTTTACATTAGGCCCATTATTTTTAACTGTCAATATATTTATCAACATATTTGCTTTATGTTGTTATTGTGATGTTTTCAGTGATCAGCAGAATGGTTCAAAGAAAGGGTTAACCTTTCACAAAGTTTGTTTGCTTTGGGTTTGCAAAATTTCATTAATGGAAAATCTTTCCTGACGCAGATTCCACTTTCAATTATAGGATGTTTTTCTTCTCATTTCAGACGTCTGTCTGCTTATTAGCAGTGAGATTGAGCCTGCGGGAGGAGGGGGAGTTCATCTTCAGGAGTGGTTGAAAAACCTATGAAACCTAGTGTGGAATATTGAAAACCTTAACTAATTTTCTAAAAATCAGCTACATTAATGTATGTGCTCTACTTTGTACAAATGAGTTATGTGAAACAGGGTCTGCCATGCACTGTTCACTACCAAATGTGAATTGTGTTGTATTAATGAGCTGTGGAAATGCTCTGGGGAATTAACATTTCTCACTCAGTCCAAAGTTATTTGGCTCTCTGACCTTATTTTGAATGATGAGGATCTCAGTCTCTTTTCAGTCTCTTAGTCTGATTCACTCTAATGGCATCGAGCTATTCCATACACATAACACCATCAGGCTCTGTCTACCTAAAGAGCAATTTGTTATTAAGAAATACAGTTCATTAAGATATAACACCAAAATCATTCTCAAGTCCTCAAGGGCATCTAACTTACTAGATCTGAAGACCAACCACTATAGTTCTATGCTATAGATATAAATCGTTTTTTGGTTTCTTTGAATTCACTGTAAATGATTAAATCTAAAGAATATTTCACTGCTTAATATCCCCTTCCCCTTATTTCTGATGTCAATCTGTACCCAAAGTAACGGGGCAGGTCCATGCAACCAAACAGCTGCCATAGCAACCCACCCAGCTTTATTCGCACAGACACATTTATCTCTGCAAGAGTAGTTTGATGCATCCTGTGCATTGATTGAGCTTTAGTCAGTACATATGATTAATGAAAACTGCTCACATGGAAACAAATGTCTCCCTGTCAGTTAATAGCTTGGATTGTTGTCATTGCAACTGCTTTACTGACGATTCAGCTGGTTCTCTGGAGAATAGGCTGATGTTATGGAAAGGTATGGGAGGAGAATATTAAATATTAAAGTACTGACAGTCATACTATTTAATACTTTACAGTGCTTTGAAAGAAATAAAAAAATGATCAATTTCTGTATCTTTAAAGCAGACCAATACATGCAGGAATAGGTATATCTTAATTTGTTTAACTGATATGAGACTATTGCAAACCATGGCTGAAGATGATGTGAATTATAGTACAAGACCAGCTGGAGGAAAATGCACTAAGGTATGATAGAGAGGTGATAAAGAGGTGATACAGTGGGGATGACTTCTCCAATGTGAAAACTTCTGTCTTCAACCCCTATGCTTCTCTATGGAGCCAATGCACTAAGATTTTTCCTACTTTAGAGATCTTATTGCATTGGCTCCATATAATAAAATAAAAATTGGGTAGAGTTCCACTTTATCACCTTTTAATCATTCCTTAGTATAACCCCATGGTGGCCCATGCTGTTCACCCCTGCTCTAGACCTTGTTATCTGATAACACTTTGTTACATCTTGTAAAATGCACACAACATAGAGGATGAGATAGTTCCCCATGTCATTTCATGATTAGAATATGTAGTTTTCTCTTCTTTTAGATTGATTCTGCCATTGTATAGCGATTCTTGGAGTTTTGTAGACTGTGGTATCATTTGAGTCTAGGAGGTAAGTGTCTCCCAGACAGTCCTGGAGTTGCATTAGAGATATCAAGGCCTGAGAAATGCGTGAAACCATAATTCCCATCAGTATCTCAGAAAAGCATCACTGTACCATTGTAGGGACACTTCCTGTGGATTTCATATTTTGTCTTATAGAGCTTGTTTGACCAGGCAATGGTCCAGTCATCTGACAAGGACAATAAGCATAAGATTTTGGAGAGGTTGAGAAGTGTGGTTATTGTAATGATTTCTTTGTCCTATTTTCTTAATTATTCTTTTGTATATTATAGAAAATAAACACTGCATATGACATTTCAATTGTTAGTTCAAGCTGGTTGGGAATGATTGGAGTTAAAGTCCCTAACAGATGGAGGTCCAGCAATTGACTATCCTTACATTAGGTTGGTAATATGCTACCAAAAGATGTCGGACAGCTCACAAATGGGGGCCAGGAAACGTATCTTTCTTCACAGTGCCTGGAGAAGGGTTGACCCATTGCCTTAACAGTTGAGGTAGGAACATCCTCCTCTCGCCCAGACAACAGGAAAGGAGGGGGCAGGTACATGGACATGTAAAGATAATTAAGTGGAGGAGGTTTAGTTAAAAAAGATTGCTGTACCTCAGCAGTTTCTCAAAGATGGGAGAATGATTATCCACATCACTTTACCTTGTTACCCTCTGTCAATTTTAAAATGATAGTTGTGGTTGCAACCTATTTGAGAGACCAAAGCATTATTATAATCCCTTACCTAGAAACTGGGTAATGAAAGCATCTTCCTGTTAGGTCCATCAGGAAAATCTCCAATCAGTAATCTCATACCCCAAACTCTGTGGTAGTTGGTCATTCTGATGAAATCAGACCTAATCCCAGAATATTCCAGTATATTTCTGGGGCTTATTTTTGATGCTACTGTGGTCAGAACTTTCCTTCCACTAGACTAGAAAAGCAACTTGATTTCCTAAATCAAAAAGGTAAAGAAGGACTATTAGATGTCCGGCCACTTCCTCATTGCTGACATCAGGTAACAGGCACTAACCCGGACCTCTGTTTATGGGCCTATTCTGGGTGGCTTAATTGGGTCCCGCCTCTTTCTGCTCCTTTATAAACCTCCTAGGGCCTGGGAGTCATTGCCCTTACGTGGTGTTCCTGCTCGTTACTCTTACTCTCCGTTGTGAATCGTATTTGCCTGAGAATCTCGCTCTCAGGCAAACATTGCCACATTGGTTCTGACTGGTTCTGGCTGACTACTCGCTCTGTGTTTTACTGTCACAGTTTTTGATGAACACTCAGACAGAACGGTATTAGAATAAAGAGCATAAATGAATATAGGCCCTAAGACCCACAGTACAGATCATACAAATGTATACACAGTAGGATACAGCCAGAGGGACCAGTATAGGTAAACTGGACAGACTGGGCACAGACTGGCAGTGAAGGTTCTGGCAGAACCAGTGAGACTGGAGGTACACCGTTCAGGAGCTGACAACAGTAGAGCATACACAGGAGGTCCAATATAGGAGGACTGGCACAACCCAGACGCCTGGGTACCGAACCAATAGGAGCGAGGCAACACTGACCCTGGTTCTAGGCTGCAGGTGATGAGGCAACACTGACCCAGGCTCTAGACCGCAGGAAACGAGGCAACACTGACCCAGGCTCAAGACAGCAGATAACGAGGCAACCATGTAATGGCAGCACTAACCCTAGGGAAGGGTTACCGGAGACCAAGGCAACTGCTAATAGACAAACCCTAGAACGCTAGGGGTGGATCGAGGCAACAGAAAGAAGATGGAACGTAACCAGTGTACCCTCAACCTGCGAGATGATATATGCAACGCTGGCTTTAGAGCTCAAGGCTTCTGCAGTGGAACAGTACTCGCCCTTACCTGGATGATCCAGGTACTCACAGGGTTAATGGTCAACACCCAGAGAATAACTGCAACCCCCAGAGGGAGTGAGCCCAGCCCTTCTAGGGAGGCGGACACAGAGAGTGATCAGAGTAACACAGTCATTGAAGGAACACTGTACCGGTACTTCAACTGTACACACCGCCAGCGGCGGTTAATAGAGGAGCATAAACATGGGGCTTAGCCTCTGGTCGACAAGAAATAGTACTATGCAGCGCACACCGACAATGACATACAAGGCCCAGTAATCTCGGGACCTCACAGGGTCGCCAAGTAGCTCAGCCAGACACGGTCAGTACCGGAGCAGGTACGTCAACCAGATGTAGTCAGCAACAGAGTGTTTGACAGCCAAATGCAGACAGCAACGGAGCGGTACTTCAGCCAGTTTCAGTCAGCAACGGTGCAGGTTCTCAGCCAGATGCAGTCAGCAATGGAGTGGGATCTTCAGCCAGATATGGTCAGCAACGGAGCGGGATCTTCAACCAGATATGGTCAGCAACGGAGCGGGTTCTTAGCCAGATACGGTCAGCAATGGAGCGGGTTCTTCAGCCAGATGCAGTCAGCAATGGAGCGAGTTCTCAGCCAGATACAGTCAACAACGGAGCGGGATCTTCAGCCAGATACGGTCAGCAACGGAACAGCAGCAAACAGGAACTCAGGAACGTAGTCAGACAGGCCAGGTCATACACGATAAGCAATAGCACGGATACACAATCAGGAACTCATACACCACGAAAGGGTGCCTTAGGAAAGACGTACCAGGGTATATAAAGGCAAGCCCTGGGTGGAGCAATGATGACCAGCCAATCAGAGTACAGCAATGCATAACAATGTCACTGTCAGAGCAGGAAGCACGGGCACCGTGATAGTACCCCCCCTCTCAATGACCCCCTCCCAGCGGAGGAGGACCAGGCTTAGAGGGAAACTTGGCATGGAACTGACACAACAATACTGGTGCATGAATATCAGCCTGCTTGACCCATGAACGTTCCTCTGGACCGTAGCCTTTCCAATGTACTAGGTACTGGAGTTGCCCATGCACTCTGCGTGAGTCTATAATACTTTGAACCTCATACTCATCGTGGTCTTGGATGCGTACCGGTGCCGACACCAGAGGAGCAGAAGTATAGCGGTTACAGACCAGAGGTTTAAGTAAGGATACATGAAAGACATTGTGAATACGCATGTTTGCGGGGAGATCCAATGCATAGGAAACTGGATTGACCCACCGGAGGACTTTGAATTGACCAATAAACCGTGGGGCGAATTTGTGACAAAGAGTTTGTAAATTCAAGTTTTTGGATGAAAGCCACACACAGTCCCCAACCTGAAACACAGGAGCCGGCAACCCCCTGGTATTGGCATGACGCCTGTAATGCTGAAAGGACTCATATAGCTAGATCTGCACTTGTGCCCATGTGGAGTGAAGCTGTCTGAGTTGTTCATCAAGGGCTGGCATCTGTTGTGCCTGAAATGCATCCGGAAGCAAGGAAGGTTGATACCCATAATTGACAAGAAAGGGGGAGCTTCCAGATGAGTTATTAATAGCACAGTTTCTCGCGAACTCTGCCTACGGTAACAACTCAGCCCAGTCATCGTGATGGTTGGATACAAAGCAGCGGATAAATTGTTCGAGGCCCTGATTAGAGGTACTCCATGGAGTCTGAATACCTCTCGGGCAAATACTACCGCCAACTCTTTCGCAGAGTGCAGACCAGACAGAGGCACGAAATGGGCCATTTTAGAAAATCTGTCTACCACCATCAAGATATATGTGTAGCCTTTTGAGACAGGTAATTCACCCAGAATATCGAGTGACACATGTGACCATGGACGATTACCATTAGGGACGGGCTGCAACAGGCCCACTGGCAGATGCCTGGGTGATTTAGAACAGGCACATACAGAGCAAGCTGCCGTAAAGTCAGCGCAATCAGCCCTCAGTGCAGACCACCAGAAGATACGTGATAATGACCAAATTAATTGATCTCTGCCCACATGACCAGCTTCTCGTGAAGAGTGGTATGTCTCAAGGAGTCTGGTCCGAAAAGGTCTTGCCACAAAACATTTGCCCATGGGAGATTCATCTTGCATTGCCAAAATCTCCTGGCCCAGAGGAGACGTGATGCTAGTCCGCAAGGTAGCCAAGATGCGATCTTGGGGAATGATAGGTACTGGCTGCTTTTCCAACTCTAATTCAGGACCATGCTGCCTGGACAGTGCATCGGCTTTTACATTTTTTGAACTGGGCATATAGGAAACGACAAAGTTAAAGCGAGAGAGGAAGAGAGCCCATCTGGCTTGTCTTGGAGACTGTCTCTTAGCCTCTGAAAGGTACAATAGATTCTTGTGATTGGTTAAAATGAGAATCGGTGCCCTCCAACAAGTGACGCCACTCACGTAATGCTAAGATAATAGCCAACAATTCACGGTCACCGATCTAATATACCGATTGAGCCTTAGTTAATTTTTTGGAAAAGAAGCCACACGGCTTTAGTGATTGGCCGGGATCATACCTTTGAGAAAGGACAGCCCCAACACCAGTATCAGATGCACCTACCGCTAGAGTATACGGTTGAGCAGCTTTATGATGCGACAGGAAAGGTGCAGAAGCAAACGCAGCCTTGAGTGCCTCGAAAGCCTCCTCAGCCTCCTTGGACCACTCCGATGCCTTGGCACCCTTATGTGTCAGATCAGTGAGAGGTTTGACAATTCTGGAAAAATCACAAATAAATTTACGATAATAATTGGCCAAGCCAAGAAATCTTTGAATGGCTTTGAGGCCCTTGGGGATGTGGCCAATGTAGCACAGCCGACAATTTTTCTTTGTCCATAGAAATGCCCTGTTCGAAATGACATATCCAAGGAAGGGTACCATGGATCTATGAAACTCACATTTGTCGAGTTTACAAAATCATTTATTCTCTCTTAGTCTCTGAAGTACTGTAGCTACGTGAATGCGATATGCCTCCAAATCGGGAGAATAAATCAAAATGTCATCTAAATAGTCAACAACACAGGACTGCAACAAATCACAGAGAACATCATTAATTAGTTCTTGAAATACTGCTGGAGCATTGCACAATCCGAATGGCATTGCCAAGTATTTGTAGTGCCTATTGAAAGCGGTTTTCCACTTATCACCATCTTTGATGCGAATGAGGTTATATGCGGCTCTCAAATCCAATTTAGTGATGAGTGGAATAGGGTAGGCACTTTTGACCATTAACTTATTAAGGCCTCTATAATCAATATATGGCTATAGTTCTCCAGATTTCTTTAAAAAAAAAATAAAAAAATCCAGCCCCCGCGGGTGAGGATGATCTGCGAATGATGCCTCTTTTCAAGGCATCGGAGATATATTCCTCCATGGCCAAATTCTCTTCACAAGAGAGCGGATACGTTCTACCCCTAGGAGGAACAGCACCAGGCGCAATATCAACAGCACAGTCATACGCCCTATGCGGTGGCAACGTGCTGGCCTCTCCCTTACTAAAAACATTGCTGAAGGACTGGTATTCAGGTGGTAGGGAGGGAGAGGTACACAAAATTCTCTTAGTTTGGCATAGACAATGATTCATACAGTGCTCAGACCAGGCCATAATCTCACAAGAGTCCCAATTGATTCTGGGATTATGCGTCCTTAGCCATGGGAACCCCAGAATGACCGCATAATGTGGTGACTGGATAATTTGAAAAGACAGGGATTTGAAATGCAACGCTCCGGTCTGCACCGAGAGCAGACATGTCTCATGGGTAACCTGGGGAGGTACCAAGGGTCGCCAGTCAATGGCCTCAATCTGCATAGGATTGTCCATCAACACCAACGTGATATTATGTAATTCAGCAAACTCTTGGTCCATAAAATATCCTGCTGCTCCAGAATCTAGCAGCGCAGAAAACGTAACCGATAATTTGGAAGATGAAATAATCACATCAACCACTGGTTTGGAAGGCACAACGTCTGGGGACTGCTGAATACCACCTAGGACCTGTCCCCTAAGGAAGCCTAGGTGCAAGCGTTTCCCCGCAGAGTCGGACAATTGCGCAACAAATGCCCTCCTTTCCCATAGTACAGACACAATCCATTCTTGCAGCGAAATGACCGTTCCTCCCTTGTAAGTCTAGTAAAGCCCACCTGCGTAGGTTTGGCAACTTCAACATGACCAGGAGGCGTGGGAGGAGAGGGAGGTAAGGGTGGGAGAGTATTTTTGTGCCACTGCCCAGTAGGAGACCTTGGTTTGTGGTCCCTATTCTGTGTTCGTTCCCTTATCCGAGTGTCAATCAAATTAATGAATTCAATGAATTTCTCCAGAGATTCAGGTAACTCCCGGGCCACAATTTCATCTTTAATACGGTCATTTAGGCCTTGAGCAAATGCCGCTACCAAAGCCTCATCGTTCTATCCCAACTCGGCTGCCAAGGTACGAAATTCAATAGAGTAATCTGCAACAGTGCGGTTGCCCTGTCGTATATTCATAATTTGTTTGGCAGCCGAGATATTGCACCCTGGGATCTCAAAGACATTTCGGAAGGCCCTCACAAATTCACCAAATTTGGTAGTAATGGGCTTAGCCGTCTCCCAAATCGGATTCGCCCAGGCTAGAGCCCTGCCAGTTAACAGCGAGATCATAAAGCCAATCTTGCTTCTCTCTGTGGGGAAAGCTTGAGGAGCTAGTTCAAGTAAAATTTCCAGCTGATTGAGGAAACCTCTACAAAGAGTAGGTTCTCCATCATACCTTAACAGTAATGGTGCCGTAGCAGATAGCCCCTTATACTGCTTATTGATATTCGAGTTTGAAACTGTCGGTGTCTGAGCTGGGGTGGCCACCGAGGATGGAACAGGTCTGTCCAAGTGTGCGGTCTGCTTCAGCATAGTCTGCACCGCCACTGACAGTTGATCAAGACGTTGCTTATACATATGCATTCTCCAATGGATATTGACCAAACTGCATTCACCGGACTTGTCTGAGGTCATTGGCCCTTTCGTACTGTCACGGATTTTGATGAACATTCAGACAGAACGGTAAGGTTAAAATGACTTTATTAGAATAAAGAGCATAAATGAATATAGGCCCTAAGACCCACAGTACAGATCGTACAAATGTATACACAGTAGATACAGCCAGAGGGACCACTATAGGTAAACTGGACGGACTGGGCACAGACTGGCAGTGAAGGTTCTGGCAGAACCAGTGAGACTGGAGGTACACCATTCAGGAGCTGACAACAGGAGAGCATACACAGGAGGTCCAATATAGGAGGACTGGCACAACCCAGACGCCTGGGTACTGAACCAATAGGAGCGAGGCAACACTGACCCTGGCTCAAGACAGCAGATAACGAGGCAACTGTGTAATGGCAGCACTAACCCTGGGGAAGGGTTACCGGAGACCAAGGCAACTGCTAATAGACAAACCCTAGAATGCTAGGGGCTGGATCGAGGCAACAGAAAGAAGATGGAACGCAACCAGTGTCCCCTCAACCTGCGAGATGATATATGCAACGCTGGCTCTAGAGCTCAAGGCTTCTGCAGTGGAACAGTACTCGCCCTTACCTGGACGACCAGGCACTCACAGGGTTAATGATCAACGCCCAGAGAATAACTGCAACCCCCAGAGGGAGTGAGCCCAGCGCTTCTAGGGAGGTGGACACAGAGAGTGATTAGAGTAACACAGTCAGTGAAGGAACAATGTACCGTACTTCGATTGTGCACACCACCAGCGGCGGTTAATAGAGCAGCATAAGCATGAGGCTTAGCCTTTGGTCGACAAGAAATAGCGCTACGCAGCGCACACCGACAATGACATACAAGGCCCAGTAATCTCAGGACCTCACAGGGTTGCCAAGTAGCTCAGCCAGACATGGTCAGTACTGGAGCAGGTACGTCAACCAGATGTAGTCAGCAACGGAGCGGTTGACAGCCAAATGCAGACAGCAATGAATCGGTACTTCAGCCAGTTACGGTCAGCAATGGAGCGGGTTCTCAGCCAGATGCAGTCAGCAACGGAGCGGGTTCTTCAGCCAGATATGTTCAGCAACGGAGCGGGTTCATCAGCCAGATACGGTCAGCAACGGAGCGGGTTCTTCAGCCAGATACGGTCAGCAATGGAGCGGGTTCTTCAGCCAGATACGGTCAGCAACAGAGTGGCTTCTTCAGCCAGATACGGTCAGCAACGGAGCGGGTTCTCAGCCCGATACAGTCAGCAACGGAGCGGGTTCTTCAGCCAGATATGGTCAGCAACGGAGCGGGTTCTCAGCCAGATACAGTCAGCAACGGAGCGGGATCTTCAGCCAGATACGATCAGCAACGGAACAGCAGCAAACAGGAACTCAGGAACGTAGTCAGGAAGGCCAGGTCATACACGATAAGCAATAGCACGGATACACAATCAGGAACTCATACACCATGAAAGGGCGCCTTAGGAAAGACATACCAGGGTATATAAAGGCAAGCCCTGGGTGGGGCAATGATGACCAGCCAATCAGAGTACAGCAATGCATAACAATGATGCTGTCAGAGCAGGAAGCACAGGCACCGTGATAATGACCCTAGCTTGTCTGACTACCCACATCGGTTCTGACCTGTGGCTCTGGCTGACTACTCGCTTTATGTATGACTCCGGCTTGCTTGACCAGTGGCCCTGGCTACTACACACTCAGTGTAGCCTCCGGTTGCCTTTCCTGTGGGCCTGGTTACTTTCGCTCCTTGTTGTCCTCGGTTTGCCTTATCAGTGGCCTGGTTATTCTCACTCTGTGTAGTCCCCGGCTTGTCTGACCTGTGACTTTGGCTGCCTACTTGCGCCCTATACTACCTGCTTGCCTACCCTGTAGTCTCGGTGTCTCCTGGCTCTGGTCTGCTCTCGCTCTCTTTTGCCTCCATTCGCAGACCAAGTGGTGACTTATACATATTCTACCGTTCTTCTGTTGTCCCACTGGAGCTGCCTCCCTAGTCTCGAGATCTTGAGTAGTGCAGTGGACAGCACAGTGTGCAGCTCTGGAGGGACCTTGGGTCCTATTTGCATATGTTTGGGGTTCTGTGTGGGCTCTACCATTATTGCTGTTATAATAAGTAAAGTTGGTTATATTTTATCTTTGTGTCTGTCTTTGCCTGATTACCGTGACAGGTAGCCCATGACATGAGGAGGCAGACAGTCTCATTCAGAATCTGATTCAACAGGAAGAAGGGACACTTAACCAGTAAGTACTTACCACAATGACAAAGAAGTGTTGATATCCTCAGAGAGCTTTGATGTCAAAAAGAGAGAGTATAAATGTTGTCTCAGTAACACCTGCCCTTCTTCCTAGGGAGGTAACATGTTTTGCATTCCTTCCGGAGGCCCTTTCTCTGAATCATCTCCAATTAAATCTAATTTAAATTGATTTATTATTACCACAAATTCTAATTCTCTAGAGACTCAACCTGTCAGAGGAGGATGGGTTGCACCTTTCTGATAATGAATTGTTGGTAATAAAAACATGTGCAGAGAGGGGAAAATGGTATTTTTGGCTAAATGTTCTTATCTTGAACCTGGTCTGTGCTGAACCTCGGGGAACCTGAGACAATCACATCTTTATCTTGGACTTATAACTATACACTTTCTTGAATACATCCTGTAAAGCTTCTAGACTTATTATAACCCAAACGATTCTGGGGTAGCCTTAGTGACCTTACCAAATAGACTTGGCCCACCTAATTTGGACTGCCATCTAGTTACCTTTTGGGCTGTAGAAATTAGAATATTCTAGAAGCTACAAAGTACCACTCATAGATATAATTATTAATACTTTGTGAGATCAGAATTATAGCAATTTAGATCATATAGGAATTGATGAATTGGTTTTAGCTATAATTACTGACATCTGCAGAGCCACATGTTGCTATTGTGTGTGTAACTGTAAATACAAATGCTGTGCACATTGCGGCAGGTGTGTGTAGATGATGCACAGTATTGTTGTTTCTGAGATGGCCATTGTGCCCCTTTGATCTGGGGATTTCATTATTAACCCTTGCATCGCTATCTGGAAAGTTTTCCTCTGTTTCTCTATTGGTGTGTGATTCCTTTAAGAGATTCCTTTGATTCATATATGCCAGTCTCATTGCATGTGTAGTGGTATTGGGGGTGCTAGTGATTGGTCTGTTGGGTTAGTCACATTTGAAAATCTACACAGAACAAAGGGATGCCCGCCATCTTGGATTATATTAACGGCTGTTCTTTTGTGATCCATTAATTTTGGTTAACCCCTGAAGTGCTGTATTGTGTAGCAAACATGATGTTGCCATTATAATCTTTATAGTATATATAGTGTGTCAAGGGTATACACAATGAAAAGAGTGCACTGGACAAACCCAAATATATTGTATACCTTGCATAAAATAAATTAAAATATTGCTTAAATTAATTTGAGATCTTTTCACAAAGCTAGGCATTAATATACTACTATACAATGACAGAATTGATTAAAAATCAATTACACATATCCACGCAAATACTATATAATAATTAGATAGGATGTTTGTCAGAAGCCATCATGTGCAGTAGAGGCTGCTGCGCGTCCTGCAGTCATGCTCAGTAGAGACTGCCCTCTCTGTAGTCATGCGCAGTACTGACTGCCCAAACGCACCACGGCTGATACGGAGCAGGGTGCTCTAAATTCAGACCGGAGTCCTCTCTGTGCACCTTCCCCTTGGTCCCACGAAGGTGCGCAGAGAGGACTGGGGTATGAATTTGGAGCGCCCCACTCCGTATTAACCGCGGCACGTTCAGGCAGGCAGTACTGCGCATGACTGAAGCTCCGCCAGTGAGAAGAAAGGCTCTGGTCACCAGCCAAGGTTGCTGGCTGGCACTGTGGCCCATGTACACGGGCTTTAAACTACTCCAATAATATAAACGTCCAGATTCTCTGACTCAGGAAAGGTAGGTAGAGACTTCCCAATGTACATAAACAATGACTGACCATGACTGACCGATGTACACGGGTCATGCTCAGTAGAGACTGGAGTTAACTTCGCCCTGTATGCTCTTAGGAAGGCTCAACACACGTATGGAGCGATGAGTAAGTAGGTAACACACAATTTGTCCAATTAGCCCACTCTTACACCCACTGTCTTTTCTCATAACCCTCCCCCTTTGCCCTTTTACCAAATTTAAATGAAGATTTATACCTTTAACCCTTTGTGTTCCACAGCCTTATGCTGCGCATTGCAAAGCTCCCGATACCCCGTCACACTCAAAAATGTTAATGTGCACACAAAAAAAACATGATATTTTACCTTCCTTTAAAAACCCATCAATACATCAAAAAAACATTACAAACAAACACAACTTACACAATAATGTTACTTAATTGGCACTTTGCTTTGCAATGCACTGGATAAGGATGTGGCAATCAAAGGGTTAAGACTATATATCTTGCTTTGTAACAGATAAACTACGTAAAAACACAAAGGCTGAGGGACAGTCTTGTGAGAAGGGCCATAGAGTGTAAGACTGGCCGAATGGGATGGATTGTTTCACTGGAGACGTTTGCTGAAAACACTGTCATTTTGTCAGTAGGAGGGAAGATTCTCATAGGACAACGGCAACGTCATTTGATGTACAGTCATACTTTCACAGCTTCGCCTCTTTAACACTTTGAGTGACCTTGGGGTAAGCAATGCATTACTTCTTCCTCCAGCATCAAAAATGTAGTTGCTTTTTGTCTCTCTCTCTCTCTCTCAAACATTCACATGCACAGACTGACAAAATGCTGGAAACAGTCATTTTATAGTTAGCATGGTGGTAATACATCTGGGAAATACCAAGTGTAGGAAGGGATACATTATAATCATTGAGTTCAATGCAGTGTAAAAATGAGAAAAACTGCACTTTTCTCACAAATTCCCAAGGAAGACAGGAAGTACCGTTTTTCAAATGATTTGCTTTTGAGGTGAAAAGCTTTTCCCTTCTATAGGGCCCCCTGCCATACATAGCAATCTGATCTGATCATTTTCCAACAAACATTTTCTGATCTGGCCAATGGATGAAATATAAATATTTGGTCAGCCTGATTGGATCAAACATGGTTCTCAGCTGGACTGCCCAACCATTCAGCATAGTGTTTGGGTACCAGAATAATCCAAACAGGGAATGTAACTGGTAACTGGTTTGCTTCACCTGGTTTACTTGAAGTGTCCATGTTTTTCAGCAGAACAAATACATTCAGTTTACCACTGCTTCTCTACTTCTGTGGAGTTATTGTATGCACAAAGGTGAGAGAAATAATTACTCTGTTATATCAGCCTCAATTTGATTGATCAGTCACTCATTTCTAGACATACTACCATAGTGTTAAAAGGCATCTATTACTCAGATAGTGTCCTGTCTGCAAATCTGCTGCCCTGGCAGCAGGCCTGCTATGAAGCCAGGGACTGCATTGTGAGACACAGCTGACCAGCAGGTGAGCAAAACAGGGTCGGATGGTCCTGCAAGATGAGACTGGAATGCAAGACTGAAGTCTCTCAGGTCAGTCTCATTGAACTGTAAGATGCACTCCACATGCAGCCTCTGGAAATCCTGAAGCAGAGAGTCAGAGGTTGCAGGTGTAACCCTTGAGCATATATCTAGTTTACATTCCAGTGGAGGGGACAGTTTTCACCCCACCATGAAAAGTCCGTAGGAACAATTTTGGGCTGCACAATCAGACTTAGTAAAACATGCTAGTTACTAGTGATGAGCGAGCACCCCAATGCTCGGGTGTTCGGGTGCTCTGACCGAGCACCCCCGGAGGCTCGAGTGCTCGGCCGAGCACCCGAGCCCCATTGAAGTCAATGGGAGGACTCGAGCATTACACCAGGCACCCCCTGCTCTGATGAGGGGAGGGTGCCTGGTCCATAGGAAAAGGGCAGAAAAGGATGGAAACACTACAGAAATGGTTCAGGGACAGCATAGGGAGGATGTCTGGATGCATCTTGGACTCCAACATCGCTGCTGGGAACGATCTTTCGCCCGTAGTACGCCATTTTTACAGACTGACCGTAAAACACACAAAAAGGAAAATAAAAACGACTTTAGGCGAAAAATTGTTACCAAACAGTATTTGCTGTATATTTACTTGTATATCATCTGCAAATTCTGCAAAAAATTTCATCGATTTTTCTGAAGTGAGGCCATGATTAAGAGGGAAACGTGCGCAAAGGCAAATTCTCCCAAAAATTTCCTCGATTTTTCTGAACTGGGGCCATGATTAAGAGGGAAACGTGCGCTGAGCCGACCATCTAAAACATTATGGGTGAGGGTCTGCTGCGGAGCTGACCATCCTAAACATTATATGCGAAGGCCCGCTAGTGAGCTGACGCTATAAAACATTATATGAGAGGGCCCGCTAGAGAGCTGACCCAATAAAACATTATATGAGAAGGCCCGCTGGTGAGCTGACCTATATAAAAATTGTCAAACAGGGCCCGCTGGTGAGCTGGCCCTATATAAAAATTATATCACAGGGCATATGGAAGAGGAGGAGGAGGATGAGAAGATTAAGAGTCAACCATATACCCGTTTTTTGGGTGGAAGGGGTGAATGGGAATACAGAGTATTCCCATCATTGTAAATAACATATATAAAGTGAGTTTATGTTCCCCCGGGGCTTTCCTCCAGTGGAGTGGAGAAGTCAGGGGAAATCCAGGCCTTGTTCATTTTTATAAGTGTCAACCTATCAGCATTGTCGGTGGAAAGGCGGATACGCTTATCTGTTATGATGCCACCAGCAGCACTAAATACACGCTCAGACAGAACGCTGGCGGCAGGGCAGGCCAGCACCTCCAAGGCGTAGAGTGCCAGTTCATACCACGTGTCCAGCTTGGACACCCAGTAGTTGTAAGGCACAGAGGGATCATTGAGGATGCTGACACGGTCTGCTACGTACTCCTTCACCATCTTCCAAAACTTTTCCCTCCTTGTGACACTAGGCTGCGCATCAGGGTGAGGGTGCTGGCGGGGTGTCATGAAGGTGTCCCACGCCTTGGAGAGTGTTGCCCTGCCTTTGTCGGAACTGCTGTGTGCTCCCCTTTTCTCCCCTTCTCGGTTGGCCAAGGTAGCACGTACTCTGCCGCCAGCGTTGTCAGATGGAAAATTTTGGAGCAATTTTTCAACAAGAACCTTCTGGTATTGCACCATTTTGCTTGTCCTCTCCACCGGAGGAATGAGAGATGAGAAATTCTCTTTGTAGCGGGGGTCCAGAAGGGTGAACACCCAGTAATCCGTGTTGTCTAAAATGCGTGTAACGCGTGGGTCACGGGAAAGGCAGCCTAACATAAAGTCAGCCATGTGTGCCAGAGTACCAACAGGCAAGATTTCACTGTCCTCACCAGGAGGATGACTCTCAATCTCCTCATCCTCTTCCTCCTCTTCTGCCCACCCACGCTGAAGAGATGGAACTAAAGTTCCATGGCTACCCTCTGTAGCGGAGGCAACCGTGTCTTCCTCCTCCTCCGCCTCCTCCAATTGTCGCTGAGAAGACGAAGTGAGGGTGCTCTGGCTATCACCTTGTGTAAGCTCTTCCTCCCGCATTTCCACCTCTTCCACATGCAAAGCGTCAGTTTTAATTGTGAGCAGCGAGCATTTCAGTAGACACAGAAGTGGGATGGTTACACTGATAATAGCGTTATCGCCGCTCACCATCTGTGTCGATTCCTCAAAATTGCGTAAAACCTCACAGAGGTCTGACATCCATTCCCACTCCTCACTTCTGATTACAGGAAGTTGAACGGAGAGGCGACGACCATGTAACAGCTGGTACTCCACTACTGCCCTCTGCTGCTCACAAAGCCGGGCCAACATGTGGAAGGTGGAGTTCCAGCGCGTGCTCACGTCACACAGCAGCCGGTGAGCTGGCAATTGTAAGCGCTGCTGCAGCTTCAACAGGCCGGCCGAAGCTGTAGATGACTTACGGAAATGTGCACACACGCGGCGCACCTTGGTCAAGAGATCATGCACATTGGGGTAGGTTTTTAGAAATCGCTGAACCACTAAATTAAATACATGCGCTAGGCATGGTACGTGTGTGAGCTTGCCGAGCTCCAAAGCCGCCACCAAGTTACGCCCATTATCACACACAACCATGCCTGGTTGCAGGTTGAGTGGCGAGAGCCACTGCTCGGTCTGGTGACTAATCCCCTGCAACAGCTCTGAGGCCGTGTGCTGTTTGTCCCCAAGGCAGATCAGCTTCAGCACGGCCTGTTGACGCTTCCCCACTGCAGTGCTACACTGCTTCCAGCTACCGGCTGATGGGGGAGTGGCGCTGCGTGTAGAGAATTCGGAGGTGGAAACGGAGGAGGAGGAGCCAATAACGTAGGTGCTGGCGGAAACCCTGATGGAGGTAGGGCCCGCAATCCTCGGCGTGGGTAGCACCCGTGCCATCCCAGGGTCCGAGTCGCTCCCAGCCTCCACGACATTCACCCAGTGTGCCGTCAGGGAAATGTAGCGTCCCTGGCCACAAGCACTTGTCCATGTGTCAGTCGTTAAGTGGACCTTCCCAGTAACTGCGTTGGTCAGGGCACGGGTGATGTTACGGGACACATGGTGGTGTAATGCGGGGATGGCACACCGGGAAAAGTAGTGGCGGCTGGGGACCGCGTACCGAGGGACAGCTGCTGCCATCAGGCTGCGGAAGGACTCAGTCTCCACAAGCCTAAATGGCAGCATTTCGATGGCCAGTAATTTGGAAAGGTGTGAGGTTAGTGCTATGGCCTGTGGGTGGGTGGCTGGGTATTTTCGCTTGCGCTCAAATGCCTGGGGTAACGACATTTGGACGCTGTGCTGGGACAGGGAAGTGGATGTGGTCGCTGATGGTGCTTCAGATGGTACAGGTGCAGGGCGGGAGGTATGCGGGCCTGCGCCTTCGACAGGCGATTGGCCGGCACCGAAAACAGGGGAAGAGGAGGCAGTGGTGTGGCCTGCAGACACAGATGGGCGATCCAGGCGTTCCTCCCACTTATTACGGTGCTTGGATGCCATGTGTCGGATCATGCTGGTGGTGGTGAGGTTTCTAGTGTTCATGCCTCGGCTCATTCTGGTGTGGCACAGGTTGCAAACTACAATTCTTTTGTCGTCCGCACTTTCCTTAAAAAAACGCCATACCGCGGAACACCTACCCCTTGGCAAGGGAGATTTACGCAAGGGGGTGCTCCGTGGAACATTTGCGGGCCGGTTTGGTGCGGTCCGCCTTCTTTCTGTAGCCACACCACTGCCTCTTCCAGCCTGTTGCGGTGCTGCAGATGGCTCACCCTCAGGACTGCTGTCATCGCTCAGCTCTACACCTTCCCAGGTGGGGTCAGTCACCTCATCGTCCACCAAGTCCTCCTCCACTTCCTCACTCTGATCATCCTCCTCATGTCTTGATCCCACCACATACTCAGTCATTGACAACTGTATAACATCCTCCTCAACAAGGTCTTGAGACAGTAATAGTGGTTGATTTAATGGCAACTGTGTCTCATCATCATCATCATCCACTACTTCCTTTGACCTTAAATGCCGTTCACATCCGTCATCTTCTTGTGATTGGGTACCCTCTAGAGGTTGTGAATCAGGGCATAAGATGTCATGTTCCTCTGCAAGCGTGCTTGGAGAGAGGGTCAAATGAAGGATTGGTGATGAGACGAGCTCCTCACTATATCCCAGTGTGGGATCACTTCTTTGACCAGACCGTCTATGGTGGGAGGAAGGATGATCAGAGTGAGGATTATGTTGACCAGACTCTTGGCTACTGAGAGTGGACTTGGTGGAAGACAGGGTGGTGCTTAACCGACTGGAAGCAGTATCAGCTGACATCCAACCAACCACCTGTTCGCAGTGGTCGGACCTCGAGAGTGATGTCCTGCGACGCCCTGTAAAATGAGACATGAAGCTAGGTATGGTGGATGTCTTTCTTTCTTGTGCTCTGGCACCAGGCACAGTTTCTCCGCGTCCTGACCCGCGCCCTGAACTATCAGGATCACGTCCAATTCCCCGTCCCTTTTTACCCGCCTTCTTCATCTTACACGGAATATGTGACTTTGATATTTGAGTTTGAAGACTTAACAGTATTTCTTCCTATTCTGCAACTGTGCAGAGTACACAGAATAGGCTGCTAAACTGCAGTGACGCACATTGAATGGAATATGTGACTTTGATATTTTAGTTTGAAGACTTAACAGTATTTCTTCCTATTCTGCAACTGTGCAGAGTACACAGAATATGCTGCTAAACTGCGGTGACGCACACTGAATGGAATATGTGACTTTGATATTTGAGTTTGAAGACTTAACAGTATTTCTTCCTATTCTGCAACTCTGCACAGTACACAGAATGTGCTGCTAAACTGCAGCGAAGCACACTGAATGGAATATGTGACTTTGATATTTTAGTTTGAAGACTTAACAGTATTTCTTCCTATTCTGCAACTCTGCACAGTACACAGAATGTGCTGCTAAACTGCGGCGAAGCACACTGAATGGAATATGTGACTTTGATATTTGAGTTTGAAGACTTAACAGTATTTCTTCCTATTCTGCAACTGTGCAGAGTACACAGAATATGCTGCTAAACTGCGGTGACGCACACTGAATGGAATATGTGACTTTGATATTTTAGTTTGAAGACTTAACAGTATTTCTTCCTATTCTGCAACTGTGCAGAGTACACAGAATATGCTGCTAAACTGCGGCGAAGCACACTGAATGGAATATGTGACTTTGATATTTTAGTTTGAAGACTTAACAGTATTTCTTCCTATTCTGCAACTGTGCAGAGTACACAGAATGTGCTGCTAAACTGCGGCGAAGCACACTGAATGGAATATGTGACTTTGATATTTTAGTTTGAAGACTTAACAGTATTTCTTCCTATTCTGCAACTCTGCACAGTACACAGAATGTGCTGCTAAACTGCGGCGAAGCACACTGAATGGAATATGTGACTTTGATATTTTAGTTTGAAGACTTAACAGTATTTCTTCCTATTCTGCAACTGTGCAGAGTACACAGAATAGGCTGCTAAACTGCGGCGAAGCACACTGAATGGAATATGTGACTTTGATATTTTAGTTTGAAGACTTAACAGTATTTCTTCCTATTCTGCAACTGTGCAGAGTACACAGAATAGGCTGCTAAACTGCGGTGAAGCACACTGAATGGAATATGTGACTTTGATATTTTAGTTTGAAGACTTAACAGTATTTCTTCCTATTCTGCAACTGTGCAGAGTACACAGAATATGCTGCTAAACTGCGGCGAAGCACACTGAATGGAATATGTGACTTTGATATTTTAGTTTGAAGACTTAACAGAATGTGCTCTAATCTGCAACTTTGCACACTAAACAGAATGTGCTCTAATCTGCAACTTTGCACACTAAACAGAATGTGCTCTAATCTGCAACTTTGCACACTAAACAGAATATATGAAATTTTTTTGTTTTTGTTTTTTTCCCCCCACACAAAATAAACTGCTGCCCCCACACACAGTAGTCCTAAAAAGGACTTTTGGTTCTTTTTTTTTCACAAATTTGCTTTTTTTCTCCCTACACTGACTTTCCCTTCCTATCCTCATCTCTCCCTGGCTAAGACTGAGCCGAACTCGCTGGTCAGGTGCTATACAGCACCCGACCACGGGTTCTGGCCAGCCAATCAGTGTAATGCCAGCAGCCAACATGGCTGCTGGCATTACACTGATGTCAGAGCCTCCCTGCACGTTTATTGGCTGCGCAGCAGCCGCAAAACGTGCGGGGAGGAGACCCGAACATGGCGGGCGAGCACATGCGGTACTCGTACGAGTACCGCCATGTGCCGAGCAGAGCGATGCTCGAGCCGATCCGAGCATCGGCCGAGCATGCTCGCTCAACACTACTAGTTACCTTTAAACAAATGGCCTGTGTACATATCATGTTGACAGTAGGTTTGGTGTTAACCAAGGCTGATTGATAGACACAACTGCAGTATTAAATGAAAAAAAACAAAGGAATACACAATGGGTACACTTGAAATTTGTGTGTGTATTGGTCTGTGTAGAGAATTACATGATCTCACAGTCCCATATGACAAACACTATGGTTTTAGTATGTGTGGGGACTCAACAAATAAGCCTTTGAGTGCCAGTGGGATACTCAATGCATGAGTTGTGTATCCCTCTGGCACTCAAAGGGTTAACTGTTGAGTCCCCACAGATATCGCTCAATGACCAATAAACATTTTCAAATCTGGTTGATGGATGCAACCTATCAATTTGGTCAGCTAGATCTGATTGCATTTGCACAAATGCTATTCAATAATCTGGAGTGGTAATCTGGTTGTAATTGACCTGAATGATCAATCTGGAATTGTGTATGGGTACCGGACAGGTATGATGTGCTCATACTAGTTTCGAGTGGCCAAGGATTCAGCGGTAAAAATAAAGTTGAGAGATAATGCATTAAGGTGAGATAACAAATAATGTTCTCAGGTACATCAGCTTCACTGTGTTTATACAAAGGTTATTGAATACTTTCATACATTTCCTACATTTGCTTAACCCATTAAGTGCCAGAGAGGTTTACAGCAATTTTTGTTTTTGCACTTTATTTTTTAGAGCAACTGCCATCTGGTGGATAACCAATGTACTGCACTCATATAAAAGAATAACACTTTTGGAGAAACAGAAATAAAAAAAAAGATGTTAGGACAATATTTCTAAGTGGTGAAATTAGATTTAGTCATGTGAAAACTTAATTTTTAAAGTTAAGTCTGGTTATATGTGTGCCTGCAGTGCCCCTGAGAAAATCCCTGGTGCTGGCAGACACAGCCAACCTCCAGAACTGAACAACACTCATACATGTTAGCTGTCCTTCCCTTCTTGTTTATATCCTGCACACAAATTGTATTCACAATAACACAAGGACATTATAACAGTGAGTGCTGTAACACAGCCCAGGGAAGATTATGTTTACCTTAGCCCACTAAGGGATATCCACTGCTTTCTGGGCTAAAGAGGAAAAGGAGAATGGTCATTTTGTAAAACCTTCAATCTAACTCTAGGTGCACAGACTGACTCCCTCTGTGTGTCACATGAACAATGTTCTATTAGCTGTCAGAAAGTTCAGGAGAATTTCTTTTAAAAAAGAATAACCCACCAGAATTTGGTTTGTTAATTTCTCTCATAAATAACACTATTTAAAAGGTTTATTTCTTTAATAATGTTTTGCTACATGCTTCTAAAATGATCCTGTCACCACATACATTTTATTTTCATTTGAAGGTATCTACAACTTTCTTTTTGTAGGTAAACAACGATCCCTATGCAAGTCAGTTGAAGTTGTTTATCAGGAGTTAAAGGGATAGTAATACTTCGTTTTAATTTTATTTTTTTTGTAGGCATTAAAAAAACATGAAGAATGATATAAGTCTTATCTCTCAAACCTTCATGATTTAATAGATATTCACAAGCAAAGTTTCCCCTCCCGCCCCTTTTTCCTAGTTTAAGCCATCTCTTCTCAGATGTGAATCTGGTTGTAAGACCAGACAGATAACTGCAGGGGACAATCTTCTTTGTATGAAAAGAATGAAAGCCCTTCCCCCCTTGACAAGTTTTTCAGCTTTTTCCCTTATCTTAATTGAAGATTGTCCCTCTCTGCAGTCTACCTGGGCACCTCCCTTCTGATCTGGCTGAACGGGGGGGGGGGGACTCTTAAACCATAAAGGTTTCAGAGATAAGACTTATATCGTCCTTCATGTTTTTTTAATGCCTACAAAATAAAATAAAGATAAAATGAAGTATTACTATCCGTTTAAGGACAGCTACATTTGTATTTAAATTGCCTATTCATTGGGATTTTTGTTTTTACGTTGGTGTGATGGTTTTAGTGATTGTTGATATAGTAGTAAGGGGCACTTTAACCTAAGCAGAGTGGAGTCCTCTGGCTTATGAGGCACAGGCTGCATAGTTAAATTTTTACCTGCCCTGAAATCACCTCAATCCTCATCCTGAGGCTGCTAAAACGCATCGGCTTCCACCAAAGTGATGGAATAAATTAATAGGATTCTATAATCATGCAGATCCCATCAAGATAGGTGCTTACACTAAGGGGAGGATTTGGAAAGGTTCTTCTTCTCTTTAACGACTAGAAAGGTGTTTTATAATTTTCTTAACAATATATGTATCATTGTTGAATCTCTGGACTACAAACTGCCTTGTTCTTGCTTCCTGATGTACGTACCCGTCTTCTGTGTCTTTCTCTGTCAAAGGATTTGCTAATCATAACCAGCAGTCTCTTTTTTGAGGCTATTTAAGCCTGCCTCCCTCAGTAGACATGGACCTCCAAAAGAGAAACATGCAAAATCACCACTCCTCAAATGCAGGAAAATTCTTGAGAAAAGTGTCAATTCTGTTTTTAATATGGTCTTCATTTCATTGAATTCAATGATAATGTGCATCTCCCCAGGATGGAAGTTTCCCCAATGTATTCACCATCTGCTAGTATAAAAGGGGTGTCAGTGTCCTGCATGCCATTAGTCTGTGCTTGGAAGAGAGAATGAAGCAGCTGGATGTCGCTAGTTGGTGTAGCAAGAAAGGCAACGACAGTGAGCTGGAGTTGCCCAATATGAGTGTTTGTGATAGCTAAAGCCAGTAGTTCTCTGGGTATTCGTGCACGTACCCTTCTGGCACTCAGAGGGTTAATGTATTTGTGACAGATAATATTTAAAGGGATAGTAATACTTAGTTTTAACTTTATTTTATTTTGTAGGCATTAAAAAAATATGAAGAATGATATAAGTCTTATCTCTCAAACCTTTATGATTTAATAGATATTCACAAGCAAAGTTTCCACTCCCGCTCCTTTTTCCTAGTGTAAGCCATCTCTTCTCAGATGGGGATCTGGTTGTAAGACCAGACAGATAACAGCAGGGGACAATCTTCTTTGTATGAAAAGAATGAAAGCCCTTCCCCCCTTGACAAGTTTTTCAGCTTTTTCCCTTATCTTAATTGGAGATTGTCCCTCTCTGCAGTCTACTTGGGCACCTCCCTTCTGCTCAGGCTGAATAGTGTGACATCAGTAAAAGGGGCGGGAGGGGGACACTTTGTCATTGAATTACTCTTGAACTACAACTCTGACAGAATTGAAATAACACTCTCCAAAGTCCAAATACTATGATGATTAATTAGAGCTGTTTTTATTATGAAACATTCCTATCCCTTTAAGGAGGATTTCATCTATTTAGAGCTTTGCAAATATTTTACATAGGTGTATGCTTAACCCTTTGAGTATTAAAGGGCTGGAACTAAAAGTTACATTTATAACACATTTGCCAACTGGGGGAATCATGAAACCTATCACTTTGTGAATCTGTGGCTCCAGGTCCAGTTATTACTTTTTGCTCCCACTTTTCTAAGAGTAGAGCATATGGAGGAATGTTAGTATTCAATGGGAGAGTCTCATGAGATGTTTGCAGTTAAGATTGACAGTGTATTTCCATTTGCAAGAGGTTAATGAAGGTATGTAACTGTGAATCCCCTCCTGTCACCTCCATATGTTAAGACACTCAGTTCTATTAGTAGCACAGCGTGCAGAACAAATCCAATATATTTAGTGATTATTTTTTAGACAATATACTCTGTCTTAGGTACATAGCCATGGCTGGATACACAGTTGAGAAATCATCAAATGTAGCTCCCAAAAGTAGTCTCATTGACACATTTAGGAGGCTTTGATATATAGTTACTAGTGGAAAATACTCATGGGGCCCTGTGTTTATAAAGATCTTTTTTTTTGTTTGCGGGGTAGGTAAAGGTGCGCAGTACCAGCTCTTTTTTACCCAAAAAACATAATAATACATTATTGTTTAAGGTCATTTTCTCTGAAGGTCAACAAAGACACTTTTTCTTTTATTTAATTCTCTGGAAAAACTACAGCAGGTATATAATATTCTTCTATATTGTCAAAGAAATTGTATTTCCAAAATTTTCAGACAAAATGGTGCTAATACCATCAGTTACCAAAAGGGATATGATACTTTAAGAAGATTCCTGTCTAAAAATAAAAAAAGAAATAAATAGTTGCAGTGGGGGATCTTGCCTAACGTATATCACAGAAGTGTGATTATGTAGATAATCAGACTTTGATGTGTTAAAACATTCCAGTGAATGCAAAATCTCATTTCCAAAGCGGTATTTCACACTGTGGTAGATTCATCTACTTAGACCTCCAGTTACTGGAGATAGGTAACGGTATCCTTTTGAAAGGTCGCACTCAAAAGAGCATGCAACCTTTTAACACAGTAACCATGTCGCCATGACAGAGCCAGACTCTCATGTTGCATAGTGAAACATTGCATGCCCTTAACTACAACTACCATCATGCTTACCTATGAGCAGTATCTAACGAGCGCTAGCACACACATGTCTTATGTCCGTTATATCAATATGTAAGAATCTGGGCACCTACTTGCTGTAACAACCTATTATTGAGCTCTTACTCATGTATTGTATTCAGGGCATTAATGCTCAGTGCTGCTTCGGGTTCTTTCTCACCTTCTCTCCGTGCTCCGCTCTGCCCTATCATTTTGCATGCAGAGAAGGGGAGAGAGCCAAGTTATAATGGAACTGAAAAAAGAAAAGAATCTAACCAACTAATCCATGGTGAAGACAAATTCTTAAATTTCCCATTGAATTAAAATCAACTTCCCTAGTATTTAAGTAAATGGAAATGTTTATTTCTTCTTTATGGTGTATTTTGATCAATAATTGATTCACTTATTTATTGTATCAGCCCTTGCATGGGTATCACCCCTAGTGGAACAACACTCATCCTTGTTAGATGATTCAACATCTTTATTGCTGCCTTTAAGGCTGTATATGAAATGGATCAAAATCCAGGGGTGTTAAAGGCAGCCTTTGGCAGAGGCTTGAATTAATGTATCAAGGACACTCTCACCTTCAGGTGATCTCCGAGGTCTGATTTATTTATACCTGGACCTTCACAGGCATATGCAGGAATAACAGATGGATCGGGAGAGGTACCTTAGACAATGATGGAGGCAAGCTCCTCAACCACCAACCCCAGTCCCTTCTAGTACTCTTAACTCCCACTGAGATAGGAAGCATAAATGGGAAAGTGGACAATGCTCCGTAAGCCTATGCCCCTATTGCAGCCTCAAGGGACACACGATTAGGTATGTTGGTGAGATAGCTCAGTGGTAAATTCCCTGAATATGGAGCCTGCTCACACCTCAAGGTTGCAGGTTCGAATCCCGGCAAGATCAATTTGGCCCTTCATCCTTCTGAGGTTGATAAATGAGTACCATTGATTGGGTAATAATAACATCTATTATTTCAGCTGCCGATTTGGTTAATTCTGAAAGCACTTTGAGTCTCACTGGGAGAAAGGTGCTATATAAGTACTAGTTATTATTATAATGTCCTTCCTGGCCCTGAAATGGATTTGCTTAGAAGTTAATTGAGGCAACTCCCTAAGCCCTTGCCTGATACCTCCCCAAAAATCAGATTTGAGGTCGTACTCGGAATTACTAGTCATATGAAAGAAGTGCCTTTAGCTGTGTCTGACATTGATGGCAAGCCCTTGGGGATGGTAGGATTGTTTTTGAGACAACAACACTGCAAATGACTACTGGAGCCCTATTGAGAAGATAACTTTCAATTTGATCTACTCTCCATCCGCTCCAGTTATTCTCGGTCATCCATGGCTCTGGAGTCATAACCCTACTATGAACTGGACAAGCAACAAAATTGCCTCATGGGGTTCTGTTTTATGATGTGTCTCCCAAAATTGTTTCAGTGAACTCAATGTCTATTCCACAGGATGTCCAGAAAAGAATAGCCTGTGTCCGTTGGGATTATTCATATGTATTTTCAAAGGGTCAGGCTGTCACTCTACCACCTTATTGGCCATAAGATTGCACTATTAAGATTTGATCCAGCACTCCTCCTCCTAGAAGCTGAAATACTCTCCTCTTTCAACCTAAACATATGGCTTTGACAGGATACATAAAAGAAATCCTAGCCAAGGGGATCATCCGACTTTCCACCTCCTCAACTGGAACAGGCGTTTTCTTCATTGCCAAAAAGGATGGATAGCTATGGCCCTGCATCAATTACTGGGGTTTAAATAAGGTTATAATTAAGAATCACTACCCGCTTTGGTTCCAAAAGAGAGCCTCTCTCTTCACAAAGCTTATCTACATGGGGCCTAAAACTTTGTCCAAATTGTCCAGGAAGAAGAATGGAATACTGCCTTTAAGGAAGACTTTCAGTGGGTTAATCAAGCTCCTACTTCTAGGCATCCTGGAATGTCTAAAGCTACTGACTTTGTTGTTTTGATGGTCCACTTTGTACCAAGATGTATTAGACTTTATACAAGCCTGTCTTTCACGTACCGGTAACAAAACTCCTGCTGAGTTCTGTGCTGAGTAAAACAAGTGTATTTCCACTGCTGGTTTTGCTTTATTCAACTGTTATAACATTTTAAACTGTCATAATGTGGTGTAGCTGTTACTATCACATTCTGTGGAGAATTGTAGCCAGTGGCTAACCTTTCCCATACAATGCAATACAACAACTGATTGGTCACGAGATAGAACTGTTGCTAGCAGTTTAAAACAAACAATGGTAGTTTGAATAGTAATATATTTGTAAAAGAGCATTTTTACTCAGCAGGAAAGGTCTAGAAAAAATGAAATAAATTTATATTTATACTAGTGAAAAAGCCCATGTACACGAGCCAAGGTCTGGTGAGGTAAAGAGGCCGGTCCTGATCTGCGTACTGTCGCCACCTCCCTGGCCACGCACACAATGCAGTCATGCACAGTAGAGACTGCCTGAGCGCACAGAATGCTCCCAGCTAGTGCTGATGAATGGATTGTCATGAGTGCATCCCTTCCTCCAAGTACAAATATGTGTACATATATCTGATTTTATTGTTACAGTATATATATTTTTCCTGATCATCCAAGGAATAGATAGCACGTATATCAATATCCTCAAATCAATATATGAAAATGCAATTGCATCAATATAAGTCAACAATAATAGTAGTCCAAATCAACATAGAAAAAGGTCCAGACAAGGAGATACAATTTCCCCAAAACAATATTCTGCTTGTTTATAAGAAAATTGCCGTAAACTAAATTGGACAAAAAAGGACTTAAGATCAATGGAGAATACCTACATCATTTATGTGTTGCAGACAATATCATACTGTTTGCCAGTAGTCCTGAAGAATTACAAGAGCGCATTGAAAAGTTACAACAGGAAAACAAAAAATTTGGTCTGACGATAAATATGAACAAAAAGCAAGTCATGTTTACCATACCAAGGATAATCAAAGTAGATGGACAAGAAGTAGAAGAGGACAAGTATGTTTACCTTTGACAGGAAATATCAACAGATAGAAACACCATAATGGAAATTGAGCATTGAATAAAATTGAAATGGCAAGTGTGTCCTCCAAGTCTTCACGTATGGCTGTGAAACAAGGACAATGAATGCCAAAGCCATATAAAAACTTACGGTTACAAACAGAAGTACGGCGCGGATAATTCTAAACATTACAAAAAGGGATCGAAAAACTTGTGCATGAATTTGTCAGGCCACATAGCAAGAAGACCTGATGGTAGATGGACCAAACACATTTTGGAATGGATTCCACTTGATACTAAATGCCCAAGAAGAAGACCCAAAGGCAAGATGGGTAGATGAAATTACCAAATTTGTTGGCACACAGCAACAACAAAAGGGACAGGACTCTTGCAGTGAATCAACAATGGCTCAAGATGATGAAGATATATATATATATATAAGATAAGATATATATATATATATGAAAGCAAAGATACAAAGTATTGGTGCACATTCATTTTCATCACCATTAACCCTTTACTCTGCGGTATTGTGCCTGCATATCACTACTATATATAAAGATGAGGATTTAGTCACATCATATGACCACAGAATGCTAAGCTTGCCACCAACGCCAAGGTACCTCATTTTGCCAAGTACCTAACCTTAATATGCTTTGTCTTATGAGCTGAACCTCTCCTACTTTAGGCATTTACTAACCTTAATGTACTTTATCCTGAGAGCTGAGTTTCGGTCAGCTTTACTCATTAATGGAGAGAGACTCTCTGACAGGCATTATATAGTGTCCTAGAGAAAATGACCATTGCACCTGGGGGTGGGAGGGGTGCTTGAACCAATAGAAGCTGGTCAAAACTTCCAAAAGTACAATTCCAGTCCAGGTTTTGGTAAGCACACTCAAAGGAAAAAAACACATTTAAAATTGCTGGAGTGCAACCAATTTTGACCAAAATAGCTAAAAGCAAATATACAAAGTATTGGTGCACATCCAAATTTTCATCACCATTAACCCTTTACTCTGTGGCATTACTCTGTGGCATTGTGCCTGCATATCACTATTATATATATATGTATATATGTACACTAGTGTTAAAGCCAATGTACATGAACTTATCACAAAACTTTTGTGAGAAAAATTAAGAACAAAATATTCACATTGTCCCAAGACAATTCTTACTTTTGCCTAAGAAAAAAAAACTTCAAAAAAATCAAAAAGCGGAGAATAGCGGAAAATAGGTTATTCCAGAATATTTTTTTGCAAACAATGCTCCAAAAATCTTTTGAAAAATAAAAAAAGGAAAAAAACAAAAAATATATATAGATGGAAAAACCAACTGATAAAAATTAACCCTCTTCTTATTACAATCATCTGTCTGTCAAAAACATGGAGAAATGCACCGATTTGTTAAGGCCATATGGGGTTATAATATTTAATATCCTTATCCAAAAGGTTTTCTTTTGAAGGAGCAAATTGCTTCGATTCTCTCCTCTCCACAGGGGAGCAATGTGGTCAATTTGGCATCACACTGAACGAGAATGGCCCATCTGTAAAAATAAAAAAAGCCTGCTTTTTATTTCTCATTTCCCTGCCAACCACATTATTAATCCACATTGGTTTCGCTTTACTTCTCTTGTGCTTATTCCCCAGTGGTATATATTGACGTGTATATTTGCCCAAGAGCATTTTAAATACATTCCATGACTCTTGTGCATTTTTATCTTTGAAAATTAAATCCCACTGGATATCCTTTAAAGCTTCTTTTAACTTTGTAAAATTAGCCTTTTTGAAATTGAATGTTTTGGTTAAACCCTTGCTATTGGGTTTCTCATAACAAACTTCAAAGGATACAATATTGTGGTCACTGCTGCCCAAATGTTCCCTTACTTGCACATTGTTTATCATGTCAGAATAGTTTGAGAGCACTCGGTAAAGCAAGGCCTCTTTTCTAGTTGGACATAAAATTATCATTTATCATATTGCTCCAGTCAATTTCAGGGTAGTTGAAATCTCACCTTTGCTGACCTAGCAGCCTTTTCCATTTGCATTAAAAGTTGGGCTTCCTCCAACTCCCCAACATTAGGTGGCTTGTAGCAAATCCCCACCAATATCTTTTTGTTATGTGTGCCCTCAGTGTGTATTCAACCCACAAGGCCTCTACCTTTTCATTGGACCCTTCATTTATATCTTCCCTTATACTAGGTTTTAAGGACTGCTTTACATATAGGCATAACCCTCTTCCCCTTTTATTAACCACGTCCCTCCTAAAAAGTGAATAACCTTCTAGATTGACTTCCAAGTCATACGTATCATGTAACCAGATTTCAGACACTCCAATCAGATCATACTGCTCATGTACTCCAATAATTTTTAGTTCCCCCATCTTACCAGCCATACTGCGAGCATTTGCATGCTTACATTTTATCTTTTTGCCATTCCTAAAGATTTCGTTATTTTTCAAATGTATTTGTCGTTTATCAGGCTGTAACAATGGCAACTCCCTATTAGATGAACTAGCCCATTTCCCCTCTCCACCCCCATGCCCCTTCTCTAATCCCATTTCCTCAATTATACTACCTTCCCCAGCCTGTGTTGCAGCTCCCTCCCCTTCCTTTCTAGTTTAAAGTGTTCTCCAGCCCTCTAACCATCCTATCGCCCAGCACAGTGGCCCCCCCTTCCACTAAGGTACAATCCATCACTACTATAAAGACTGCCCCCAAGGGAAAAGACTGACCAGTGCTCTAGGAACCCAAACCCCTCCTGCTTACATCAAGTCTTTATCCATGCATTTAACTCCCTAATCTCCCGTTGCCTTTTTAATGTAGCATGTGGCACAGGTAGTATTTCAGAAAATACTACTTTAGAGGTCCTCTGCTTAAGCTTATCCTAAGTCCCTGAAATCCTTCTTAACAGACCTCCATTTTCCATTGACTTTGTCATTAGTACCAACATGTACCATGACAGCCGGGTCATGCCCAGCCCCTCCCAACAATCTATCAACCCGATCAGCCACATGTCGAACCCGAGCTCCCAGGAGACAGCACACTGTACTATTGTGGCGATCTTGGTGACAGATTACCCTGTCTGTCTTCCTAATAATACAATCCCCTACCACCACGATCTGTCTAGGTCTGCCTGAGTCCTGGATCCCATCCGTGCTAGAGAGGCTGTTCACCCGGCTGTTAGAGAGAACAGTCCTCTCCAGCAAAGACATTCCTGTGTCAGCATCCCCAACATCATTACTCAATGTAGCAAATCTGTTAGGATTAGTAAACACAGGAGTGTCCTCCCTATTCCTCTGTCCACCCTCCTTGCTATGTCTAACTGTAACCCATCTGGCTACCTGCTCTTTCTTTGTGCAGTCTCCACCCCCAGAACTACCTACCACTGCTTCCTGCTTCTCAGTCAGCAGACCCCTCTCAAGATTGGACGTCTTTCTCAATGTTGCAACCTGCCCCTCCAGATCTCTAATACTAGCTTCCAGAGAGACCACTTGCTCACATCTGCCACAGAGGTATGCACCATGGAACGGTTGTTCCAGGTGTGCAAACATATGGCAGTTTGTGCACTGAGTTAAATGGACAATCATGCTACCACTCATTTGTGCCAGTTACCACAAGCTAAAAGGCAGGCAGGCAAAAATATAGCTGCACAAAAAGATTGATAAATGTGTTCCCCTGTGTAATCCCCTGTATTTGAATTCCCGTGTTTAAATTCCCACACTTACCACACTTCTGCACTTACACACTGATGCACGAGTCACATGTTCAAGTATTCACTATGTATGTGCTATTTAAGCCAGGAATCCACCAATTACAAACACAGCAATTAGTCACTCCCACCACACCAGACTTCAATTATTTACTTGTATCACAGCAAAGAGAGTGAAAACAAAACCCAAAGAGATTTGTTTTTTAATCTCTCCTTTCCCACAGTACAACCCACACAATATACTTATTCTATTTTTTCAGCAAGTATCCAAACTCAGTCTTTCAGGGCACAGGTCACTGACCAACTTACAGAGCGCTCTCACTCCTTGCTATATAAGCCAGGAATCCACCAATTACAAACACAGCAATTAGTCCCACCCACCACGTCTGATCTTAAACATTTTGCTAGTGTGTGAATGTTGAAAATACCCACCTGTACTCATCTGTTTACATGTTGCACATCCTGTGCATTTAAAGGCTCCATTTTTTTATTTGGTTATGCAACTTTCCATGCCTTTATCCGGGTTAGTGTGTACAGTTTTTACTATCAAATCCTTTTACCTGTTTAATAGCAGACAATAGACCTCTCTCTGAATATATCCGGCAAGTTGTTTTTGGCAACACAAGGTATTTATACTGCATCAGCAAGGTCTCTCCCAGGCAGAAATTTCAAGGCAGACAGGAGTTTCCGGATGTGCTGTCCAAGATCTTTTGAAGAAGCACAAACAAACAGGCAACACTGAGGACGGTAGACACAGTGGTCGGCCAAGTGCATCAGATAAAAGACACATCATGCATACTTAGATTCACAGTTGGAAGATGTCCAGCAGTGCCATCAGCTCAGAATTGGCAGAAAACAGTGGGATCCTGGTACATCCATCTACTGTCTGGAGAAGTCTGGTCAGAAGTGGTCTTCATGGAAGACTTGCGGCCAAAAAGCCATACCTCCGATGTGGAAACAAGGCCAAGTGACTCAACTATGCACAAAAACACAGGAAGGGGGTGCAGGAAAATTTGGGTGGCTGTAGCAGAAGGCAGTTTGTTTGCAGAAGAGCAGGCGAGCGGTACAAGAATGCGCGTCTGCATGCACAGTGAAGCATGGTGGAGGTTCCTTGCAAGTTTGGGGTTGCATTTCTGCAAATGGAATTGGGGATTTGGTCAGAATTGGTATCCTCAATGCTGAGAAGTACAAGCAGATACTTATCCATCATGCAATACCATCAGGGAGGCATCTGATTGGCCCCAGATGTATTCTGCAACATGACAATGACCCCAAACATACAGCCAAAGTCATTAAGAACTATCTTCAGAGTAAAGAACAAGGAGTCTAACTCCCTCCATGTACCCGAGACCACATCTTGACAGTTAATGACCTGCCACATACCCCTATACTCATGGTGTGTGAATGTTAAAAACATACCTTGATGTCAAAGGCCTTCAACATCAATATCCTATAGAAATTAGCTGCCACTAATTAAAAATGATAGTCTCCCCTTTCCTGAAGTCAATCAGAGAACAAAGGAAGGGGTCACATGTAGCACATGCGTGACATCCTTCTCATTCATGGCTGGCTGCAAAATAAGGCTAATCCAGGGCATGTCCTCTGCCCTGTATAATCCTGTATTTTATCCAGAGAGATTGTGTGAAAAACATTAACAAGGATTGGCCTGGGAAGGACTGGGAGAAGGTTTTGATTTTTTTTTGTTAGAAGAGGCAAGTGTGGCAGCAAGTTTTTTTAGGGATTTTTTTTTTTAATTTCCTTTAGTCAAGCAAAGGTCAAGGGTGTCAGGGACATGGCTTAAATCATGGTAAGTATATATTTGACATACACACCATACAGTGGTGTGGGATATGGAAAGAGACACGGTGACCCTTTCAAGGCTTTTTAGTAAATTAATATGGGGGCTCTGGATTTTTTTTTTTAAACTTATTCTCCCTTGGGGAGTACGGAGGAGGGAGTACGGAGGAAGGAGTCCAGGACCACTTTCATCTATTGATTAATATGGGGGTTCCAAACCCCATATTAATATTCGTTTTATGTTTTACATCCTCTTCCTTAGGGAGGGCATATGAAGGGGTCCTGGACATTTTTCCAGTGCTCATAGGACTGTGTATAATTTATATCCCTTTTTAATGTGTTTCATTGTATTTTAATGAAAGTGACCACCTTTGATCTGCTCAAGATGGGGAGATATGGGCACTATGTTGTGCCCCCAAATGTTTATTTTGGCCATAGCTTTAATTAATGTTTATATTTTCATGAGTTTAACCCTTCCTTTGCTGAACCAGATGGAACACATTGATTGCAACTCAATCCCAGTCAATCCAGTAATGGAAATGTTAATGGTGTGCCTAGTTAGGTTAGTGATGTGTGCTAGGGTATTGTACACATATTCTTTGACGAGTTAACCTCTCCTATGCCAAACACTTTAAGAGGGACTTTTGTGAGTGTGGGGAGTGTGGTTGGGTGCAGATAGGGTCTCTGGGTTGCTGTGTTGGTTGTAGGCTTTGGAGGCTGAATAGGCATTGTTCCCAGGCTCAGCAGCCCTGAGCTGTCAAGTTAAATAAAAGGCTTATCTAGATAGGCAAGCGAGTTTTGCAAAGGCCAACCTGTTTTGATAGTATTTGTATACAGTTAGCAAACTTATCACATTTACCAACCTAAATAGAATGGCAGAAGTAGAAAAAAGGCTGTTTCCTCACTCTTTTGCCAGAAGAATTCACATTATAATGAAATTAAATCTTGGCCTAACTTATTGGATGGGGCAATAAAAAACATTTAAAGAGTTCTGGTCCATTTATATAATAATACTGAAAATCAAAAATAACTCAAATTAACTTAGCAAGTATTTTTTGATGGATACAATCTCACCTGTTTTGTTGCTTACACAATTTAGTGAATTACTGAGGCTGTTGTGCTCTGAATAACTGGAGCAATTCTGGTTCGAATCAACTGCTTCATAGGGGAGAATTAAAAAACTATTGTGATGGTCAGGCAGACTAAGTGCCCTGGTTAGGTTTTGTGAAGTAGATTCCCCACAAAGTAGTGACAGACTGCTACTGATATGTATATGAAAAGTGTACAACAACCAGCAATACAGGATATACTACAAGGTAGGCCTCAGTGGGCTAGATGCTAGAGAGCAACAGCTAGAGTGCGAGGCTGGCTGGCAGTAGCTGCTCTCTAGGTTGCCTTACTGTGGCCTAGACTGGATAGAGATTAGTGCCGACCGGAGGAGCCAGCCTGCACCACTGTTGACACCCCAAATAACAGCAGCTACCGACTAAGGTCAAAGAGGATAACAGGACAAGAAACCTACCTGCAGAATAGGTTGTGTTGTAGTCAGGACTCTGAGACCTGGAACTCAACTAAGAAGACAGGTAAAGGGAGGTCAAAGTCCCACTAGTGGTCGATGTTCGACTGTTGATTGAGATGGCCAGTGTTCGTATGGTGGTTGAGGTGGTCTATGTTCGACTGGTGGTCAAGGCAGTCGAGCAAGGAAAGGAGACCCACCACAGTACAGACAAACTGATAGTCAGACGATCCAAGTCTGGAATAGGTGGACAACGCAGTACCAAGCAGTGTCAAAGAATGGACAATAACGGAGCCAAAGTCAGAAATCAGTCGGGCAAAGCAGTACACAGGAGGAAGACAGAATAGGAGTTGAATGGATGGAGCCAAGGTCAGCAACAGAGATCTGACAACACAGTGTCAAATCACAAAACAGGAGGGAGGTCTAGGAGAAGCCGGGTTGATTAGGATATCATAGGATCAAGACTAGAACAATGGGTCACGAAATGAACACTTTGATCTTGCACCAACTCTGAAGTGCTGGAGCTTGATAAAGATTCAGGAAACACGTCCAAATAAGGTGGGAATCTGGAACCAGCAAACAAGAAAAAAACAGGCAGAAATCCAGGCAGGGTATCAAAAGAATCAAGGAAAAAGGGCAGATCATGACATCCATTGACTTAAAATGGGCTTTTAATCCTTTGATTGCTAGAGACATCTTGTCACAGATTCCATAGATTTGCCGACAAGTACTTAGAGGAAAAATCACTTTTATTGAAAGAGACAAACAGATAATTGAATATATGTAATTAACACAAAGTAAGATAGGAATGACCATACCATGGAGCAAGATAGTCCTATGAGAAGTAGGAGACTGCACCAGATTGGGTATCTAACTATCCCAGGGCAAAACGGAGAGGATAGTCAGACAGAGCCACAGGTCAGCACCAGATAGGATGGTCAGACAATACCAAGGTCATACACGGAGCGTGTAGTCAGCCAGAGCCACAGGTCTGCACCAGATTGGGTATCCAACTACAACAAGAGTGAAAACAGAGAGGATAGTCAGACAATGCCAAGGTCATACATGGAAAGTAACTAGGAGAAAAAGCGACTGAATCTGACACCAGAGTCCCCAGCCCCTATATACCTAGCCAGGAAGTAGCAAGGCGGAACTACTCATGACCCAAGGCATAAAGTCGTGCGTGCGTCACTCCACTAACACACGTCTGAAAATGTTGCAACAACCGGCGCAGGTGTGTAGAGCCGTGCATTGCCTGGATGAGGGAATCCAGCCGCGCAGCCCCGGAAAGGACATGGCCAACTGCGAAAGGCACCAGATGTGCCCAGGCTGCGAGCAGAGAGCGACACGGGGAGTGGAGTAGGATCGTCAGTCCTGGCCTCAGGCAGGCATCAGTAACTGGCAAACAGTGCCGGCCCAGAGGTACAGCAAGCTGTAACACATCTCCAATGCACTGTAAAGCAATGGATATAGCATTCAAGTGGTTAAAAACCCAATTTAAATTAATTGTGAGTTTTGGGAATTTATACTTTTCCCCTACAGTACAATTGTATGATTCCTTATATTTACTTTCTTCATAAAGCCTTATCGGTCTGGAAGACCTCCTTAACCCTTGATCAATAATTTTTTGTCTTTGACGAATTTAAGTTAAAAATAACTCAAATTAACTTAGCAAGTATTTTTTGATGGATACAATCTCACCTGTTTTGTTGCTTACACAATTTAGTGAATTACTGAGGCTGTTGTGCTCTGAATAACTGGAGCAATTCTGGTTCGAATCAACTGCTTCATAGGGGAGAATTAAAAAACTATTGTGATGGTCAGGCAGACTAAGTGCCCTGGTTAGGTTTTGTGAAGTAGATTCCCCACAAAGTAGTGACAGACTGCTACTGATATGTATATGAAAAGTGTACAACAACCAGCAATACAGGATATACTACAAGGTAGGCCTCAGTGGGCTAGATGCTAGAGAGCAACAGCTAGAGTGCGAGGCTGGCTGGCAGTAGCTGCTCTCTAGGTTGCCTTACTGTGGCCTAGACTGGATAGAGATTAGTGCCGACCGGAGGAGCCAGCCTGCACCACTGTTGACACCCCAAATAACAGCAGCTACCGACTAAGGTCAAAGAGGATAACAGGACAAGAAACCTACCTGCAGAATAGGTTGTGTTGTAGTCAGGACTCTGAGACCTGGAACTCAACTAAGAAGACAGGTAAAGGGAGGTCAAAGTCCCACTAGTGGTCGATGTTCGACTGTTGATTGAGATGGCCAGTGTTCGTATGGTGGTTGAGGTGGTCTATGTTCGACTGGTGGTCAAGGCAGTCGAGCAAGGAAAGGAGACCCACCACAGTACAGACAAACTGATAGTCAGACGATCCAAGTCTGGAATAGGTGGACAACGCAGTACCAAGCAGTGTCAAAGAATGGACAATAACGGAGCCAAAGTCAGAAATCAGTCGGGCAAAGCAGTACACAGGAGGAAGACAGAATAGGAGTTGAATGGATGGAGCCAAGGTCAGCAACAGAGATCTGACAACACAGTGTCAAATCACAAAACAGGAGGGAGGTCTAGGAGAAGCCGGGTTGATTAGGATATCATAGGATCAAGACTAGAACAATGGGTCACGAAATGAACACTTTGATCTTGCACCAACTCTGAAGTGCTGGAGCTTGATAAAGATTCAGGAAACACGTCCAAATAAGGTGGGAATCTGGAACCAGCAAACAAGAAAAAAACAGGCAGAAATCCAGGCAGGGTATCAAAAGAATCAAGGAAAAAGGGCAGATCATGACATCCATTGACTTAAAATGGGCTTTTAATCCTTTGATTGCTAGAGACATCTTGTCACAGATTCCATAGATTTGCCGACAAGTACTTAGAGGAAAAATCACTTTTATTGAAAGAGACAAACAGATAATTGAATATATGTAATTAACACAAAGTAAGATAGGAATGACCATACCATGGAGCAAGATAGTCCTATGAGAAGTAGGAGACTGCACCAGATTGGGTATCTAACTATCCCAGGGCAAAACGGAGAGGATAGTCAGACAGAGCCACAGGTCAGCACCAGATAGGATGGTCAGACAATACCAAGGTCATACACGGAGCGTGTAGTCAGCCAGAGCCACAGGTCTGCACCAGATTGGGTATCCAACTACAACAAGAGTGAAAACAGAGAGGATAGTCAGACAATGCCAAGGTCATACATGGAAAGTAACTAGGAGAAAAAGCGACTGAATCTGACACCAGAGTCCCCAGCCCCTATATACCTAGCCAGGAAGTAGCAAGGCGGAACTACTCATGACCCAAGGCATAAAGTCGTGCGTGCGTCACTCCACTAACACACGTCTGAAAATGTTGCAACAACCGGCGCAGGTGTGTAGAGCCGTGCATTGCCTGGATGAGGGAATCCAGCCGCGCAGCCCCGGAAAGGACATGGCCAACTGCGAAAGGCACCAGATGTGCCCAGGCTGCGAGCAGAGAGCGACACGGGGAGTGGAGTAGGATCGTCAGTCCTGGCCTCAGGCAGGCATCAGTAACTGGCAAACAGTGCCGGCCCAGAGGTACAGCAAGCTGTAACACATCTCCAATGCACTGTAAAGCAATGGATATAGCATTCAAGTGGTTAAAAACCCAATTTAAATTAATTGTGAGTTTTGGGAATTTATACTTTTCCCCTACAGTACAATTGTATGATTCCTTATATTTACTTTCTTCATAAAGCCTTATCGGTCTGGAAGACCTCCTTAACCCTTGATCAATAATTTTTTGTCTTTGACGAATTTAAGTTAAAAATAACCTAGTAACAGCTACAAGAGTTAACAACCCACTAATCATTCCCGGCATCTGATCCCCAAGTTGCAGGTCATGTGGGATTTCAGTTTAATTATCTTCAGTAATGGACATCTTGCAAGATTAGGCCCTTTTCTACATTGACTGGTTATTGTTTGTACATCTGTTTGAGATCTCATTAAAATGTGTTAATTAGATGCAAGTAAACACTATGGGGAATGCTCTGTTCTCTCACGTTGCCTGCTTGGGTCATGGTAATTGTCAGCATTTCAGTGATAGATAATTTTGAATTTAAGAAAACATTAAAAGGTGGATCGCTTTAGACGGAGAAATGAAAGCTTTCTAAATGTGTTTATAACTTGCTTGTATTTTAATCATAATATTTATTTTTTAAAAAATCTGTTTATTAGTTTTCAGTTGTTTACAAATACAGCAACAATAGGGATAGAAAATTGGAGTGGAGTGGGGGGACAAGGCATTGACAGTGTTCAAGGATAAGGTATACAAACATTATTATAATATCCATATAAAGTAAGGCAAGAACTATAAACTAATCAACTTTGAAAACCCAGACTGTGGTTCCCTAGCAAAACAGACAGTAAGGTTAGTAGTTCTAAGTGGTGACTTGGGGAAAACTTAATTGATCACAGGTACAGAGACACTCCAACCACAGTTTTCCAGGTTTTATAGAACTTCTCTGGGCATTTCATATGGGCATAAACAGTCTTTAAAGAGATAGTAATGTTTCTAAATAAAAGCAGCTCCAATTAATCTTCATGGTGTTTGGGCCATGGAGAGTGTTATTTCAATACTGTCAGAGTTGTAGTTCAAGAGTCAGTGAATGATATAGTATCCCCCTCCCTCCCCCTTTTACCTTGTGTAAGTCGCCTCCCCTCACATGTGGAATCTGGTCTTAAGACTGGACAGTTCACAGCAAGGACAATCTTCTTAATGTGAGAATAATGAAAACCCTGTCTCTCTTGACAGGTTTTTCAGGTTTTTCCCTTATTAATGATTGTCCCTCTCTGTAAGCCATCTGGACACCACCTCTGAGGAGAGCAGTGTTACATGAGCAAAAGGAGTGGGAGGGGGATATTTTATCATTCAATTACTCTTGGTCCAAATACTATGAAGATTAACTGGAGCTCTTTTTATATTGAAACATTACTATCCCTTTAAGTGTAGTAAGTCACTGTTTATCATGGATAGCCAAACAGATCTGTAGGGGCATCAGGGGACATCCATCTGCAATATATGTTTTTTTGAACATAAAACAAAGCATGGAAGAGGGAGGTATACCTGGCCCATGTTTCAAAGTCATCAATACCCAATAGACAGTGTTTTGGGTCTATAGAAATTGTAAAGTCTAAGATGAAAGTGAGGATACTGAGAACTTTTATCTGCTAAGTTACTAGAGACGGCAAATTAATAGCAAATGAAAGAAGGACCCTAGGGAACCCCCACAACTATGACGAAGGTTCCTGAGGTGAGCTCGGAAAAATATCTGTGAAGTTCTAAAAGCCCTGCAGACATATACAGCTGCACAAGCTTATGTCTGCTAGATGGAGATACTTGATGTCCACAGTGTCAATGTCACCCTCCCTCTAAGTGTGTGTAACTATAGGGCAGAATCATTACTGGTGATTAAGAAGGTAAATGGTAGATATAAACTTTTAGCGGTTCCATGAAGAAGAAAGTCCTCCAGTTTGGATGAAGCAATTTGAAGTGTCCCATTAAATGGAGGGATTATGTATAAAAAAGGATTGTAATCCCTACACTCTTCATGGTTTATGTATGCAAATACCCTCAAATTAAAGCTGACAGTGTGCACTTTACTCTCTTAGGTGTTGTTTCATTTCATATTCAAGGTGCTGGAGTAGAGAGCCAAAACAACAAAACTTGTGTCACTGTCCAAATATTTAAGGACTGCACTGTAGTAGCTTTGCTAACAGTAATAGCTTAAGAAGCCCTCTCTACCAATTTATGGAAGGGGAAGCTGAGACCAGAAGATGGACCTCTGTTTAAACCCAGTCAGGTATGGAAGGTAATGTAGTCCGCTGCAGTAGAGGAGATGTGAAACCCCAGATATTTAAATTGTGTGGCCTAGTGGAGGCAGCTAGTAGGGGTAACATTCAATCAAAAAGTGTCCAAAGGGAACAGAACAGACTTAGCCCAACTGATGGATAGTCCAGAGAAATTACCAAAATGGTTGATGAAGGAGAGAGTGTGCTCCAAAGACTCCCTGCAGGAATACTTAGATATCATATAGTGCCACCTTATCCTGCAGTTGATTATAAAAATACAAATCACTTAATATGGGGTTGAGACCAAATATAAATAGTTAAGGGCTTAAATGCCAGGGCAAGGCTCAGGGTAAACCCTGTCTGATCTGGAGATTTCAATTGGTTAATGATCTTATTGACTCTGGCTGTCTGTATCTTTGCTACAAGTTCATTTATTCACAGGAGTGAAATAGGATGATAAGAGTCACACCTAGTAGGATCTTTATCTAGTTTCTCTGAAACTATAATCACTGCTTATCTCATGGACAAAGGTAGAATGGATCAGTAAAGGATATATTTAAGATAATTAACATGTGAGGGGATAAAAATCAGAGAAGCATTTGTACCATTTGGAGGGAAATCTATCCAGACACATGGCCTTACCAATGGGTAGGGAAGAGATATGTGCACTCATCTCATTCAAGCCCAAGGGAGCCTCCACAGAGGTATGGTCATCATGATTCAAACTGAGAAAGTCTATACCAGCCAAGTATTATTGGGGTTGAATTTCAATTTATATAAGGTAGAATAGTAAGAAAGAAAATTGTTATTAATTCCAAAAGGTCTATGATTTTGCAACCATCATTTGTCTGAAGCTCCAAAATGCTGGAGGGGAGTGAAATCCCTAGCTAGCCAGGCTAACAACATATCTGCTCTATTACAATGTTCAAAGACCCTTGTCCTATTCACCAAGATGCCTCACAATGCTGTCCAAGGAAGCTGCAAGGATATATGTGCCATGGACCAAGAGAGCCGATGCACAGGGGTCAGGTTCAGCAAGAGTACTGTCTCTGCCCAAGATACATCAGACTCCAGTGATCACCTCTCCTCAGTCCTATTCTAATTTTAGTAACTCGACCAACCCTGGGTTATTTAAACATAAGAAGGAAAGTGCTAGGTAAGGCATGGGATATGAGATATCAGGGTGATATCAAGTAGAATGGTGAGAAATAACTCTTATTAAGTAAGAACAGCACTGTTATAAATGGAATAAGGTGGATGAGTGAAAATACATAGCTTAGACATGTCAGAATAACAGGAGATTTAAATAATTTCAGATATCCCATACATCATATGTATTCATAGTTTCCCTAAAGGCAGCTCACAGTGCCTGCTTGGAAATTGTCAGGCTCAACATTTCAGACTATATTAAAATCACATAATATGAAAATGCTGAGATAAGCTGCAGAGGACACACAACCCTTCTTCAACACCTGCTTTTCAAACAGAAGAGGGATGTATACAAATAATAATACATTATCTACCATTTTTACAGAGTGTAAAAAAAAACTACCCTTAATATGTACTGGCAAGTCCAGCAATGTAAAAAGTACTGTTTTTTAATTATGACTACCCTAAAGTATGCAGCGTACACTGAGTGATAATAATAACCCACCCAAGCTTTTTTAAGGGCCGTCATTTTCAATCCAGCAACAAGGGTCTCCTGTAGGAGGTCTGATGTATGAGGTTTTAACAACTAGGAACCACTTCACTTTATCATTGAGACCCTTAACATTACAACTAATTATTCTAGTAGAAACCGATAATGTGATAAGGAGGGAATAACTACCAGGAAACTAGGAACATCGCACCTGGATAGGCCAGAGAGGTCTCCACACATTCGTATCATAAAACAGAGAGGATTGGAAGGGTGGGAGAAGGGTGAAAAGAGAGAAAAAGGGATGAAAAAAGCAGGATGAGAGGTAACTTCAAAGAAGCAAAGCAATTGCTACAGGACATAAAGCAAACAACACTAAAACAATGGTAGTAACCCCAACCCATCCTACTCCCAGACCCCAATCATAGGAACATGAGTTCCAAACAGAAAGCCAGGGCTTCAACAGCAAAATAAGTGACTTTACTCTGATACAACAACTAATCGAGTGCAGAGGAGGTAAGAAAAAATAAGTAAAAATGGAAAAATAAATGGAGAATGGAGTCCAGTAGTGATGGGCTTTGCCAGCAACAACAATATCAAACTTGTGTGCACGAACAGCACTGTAGCCAAGATGAGGCAGTAAAGGTTCATGCACAATCCTAAATTTCACTGGGTAAAGCATGGCATAGGGCAACTGATGTGCCCATAGACAATGCTGTTTTTGCACTTAAATTGAGTAGTCAGGGAAAAAAAAACTTGGATTTGACATGTTAAATATCTCCCTTCTCTCATGCCATTCACAATATCCGAGTATGGTCTTGATAATTTAGGATTCTAATAAACTGTACCCTTCGTGGAGCCCCAGGAGGAGGAGGAGGAGGAGGATGGAGAACAGGAATCCTGTGAGCTCTTTTGATGGTAAATGTGAGAGAGGTGGAGGAGATCAAGAAGACTTTGATCAAGAAAATCTCCAGGGATTTTTGCCTCACGCCCATCCGGGAGGTCTAGGAATTGATTATTATTTCTTTGCAGCCTTTTTTCCATATCATCACATTTGGAATAGCAACATTTGTTTCTTTCCATGAGGTTTGTCTGTAGAGAGTTAGTGAGATCCTCCAGGCAGCGGACACAAACTTCCAACCCATGTTGGAGAAGAAACACGTCAGTTTGTACTCACTCACTCAACCTTAGTCAGAGAAACTTGACAGGCTAAGAGAACTTTCAAGATCTCCATGGGACTAGGTATGGGAGAAATGTGTTTCTCCACACATGTGGGAGCGGAAGTTGAAAGTGAGCCATGGTCCTCCATATTGTTCCTGTTGGTTTTCTTGTAGGAATACCTCAAATTTCACTCTCCCATTTACAAAGTTAATTTACCCCAAAGTTTCCCTGGTATAGAGAGGGCAAGGGTGTCTGGATACAGGACTGCCAAGCCAGATATTTATCCAGTATAAATAAACAATAAATACAAGCGGTTGCAACAAAATTCCAGTTAAACAGATAACTATCAAGTACAACTGTTCTGAATAGAACTCACCCGAATCGGTATGGGATGGCGAGTCCGGAGCTGCCCCAAACAATCACAGCATGATTTCAGCAAACGAGAAGACACAGGTAAGGAGCGCTGCACGGACACACCAGAGCTTCATAGGCCCAATTCAGCTTCTGTTATCTTAAAATCCGCTTTATTATTATCTTAAAAGCATTGGAAATATACAGCGAGGAACAAAAAATATCACAGATCACAATGATGATGATCCGCCTGACATGTTTTGTGGGAAACCTCCCACTTAATCATAGGCTTGAAACACCATCAAGCAATTCAAACTTATAAAGCAACAACACACAATGAGATCCCAACAGATAACGGATACACATTTGAACTGATTGGAGGGAAGTAACCAATTAACTTCAACCTCTCAAGCCTTTTAACTCTTAATCACTCAGTTCATGTTGAAACATTAAGCACCTAACAGTGTACCTCGATCCACACATAATCAACAATTATAGTGAATCAAAGTATACATATACAGCCCTATAAGTCAGAAATGTATACAACACATCAAACATACACCAAAAAACTACATATATAAATTTAAATCATATACAAACAAAATACATATTCATAAGTCAGCAAAAAATCTACAAAAGCAGACTATACATTAAAAAAATTGTAAAAGAAAGCTTTAAATCCAAAAACGTGATCTCATACTTCTGGAAATCAAATGAAAAGATTAGATTAAAATTATTGTCATTCATATAGTCTACAAATCTCATAAACTGTTCCTGGATACCATTCCACACAAACAATAAATCATCTATATATCTTTTGTACATATGAGTGTAAAGCGCTGCAGAATCTGTGTGCGCTATATAAATAAAGGATTATTATTATTAAAGGATTATTATATAAATCAGATGACGGAATTCATTAGCAGTGCCATAGATGTAAATTTCCTCAAACCACCCCATATACAAGTTGGCATAAGATGGAGCAAATTTTGCCTCCATTGAGGTGCTGTCACGGTAATCAATGCATGGTCTCAGCTCGCCATTTTTCTTCTTTACAAAGAAGAATCCGGCCCTGGCCAGAGACGTGGATTTCCTTATGATCCCTCTCTTAAGGGCATCAGAAATATATTCCTCCATAGCTTGGTTCTCCTCACAGGACAATGGATACTTGCGTCCCCTAGGGGGCACCACCCCCGGAGGCAATTCAATACAACAGTCATAAGATCTGTGCTGGGGTAGGGTGCCAGTCTCTCCCTTACTGAATACATCACCAAACTGTTGGTATTCGTCTGGCAGTGAAGGGGAGGTACACAAAATCTTAACCAGGAGGGTTACGCAATGCTCCATACAAGACCAAGCAGAGATTTCACACTTTTTCCAATCAAACTGTGGATTATGCAAATGTAACCAAGGAAATCCCAAAATTACTGCATGATGAGGAGAATTGATAAGTTGGAACTGCTGTTCCTCCTTGTGAAGTGCCCCAGTAGTCATAGATAATGGCATTGTTTCAAAGGTAACCTGTGCAGGTTCTAAGGGTCTACCGTCAATTTCTTCAATAGCGAGAGGGGTCTCTCTCTCAATACGCGGAACCCCATGCAATTCAGCAAAGGTATTATCCATAAAATACCCAGCTGCGCCGGAATCAACCAGGGCCAAAACCTCCACTGAGCGTTTTGCCCAAGAAAGTACCACCTGTATGGTAGGTTTCAGTATACTAAACACTGGGGACGATTGAACACCACCTAGGGCCTGTCCCCCAAGGTACCCTAGGTGTGTTCGTTTCCCGGACGTACAGGGCAAGATCTTAGCAGGTGCCCATTCTTGTCACAATATAAGCACAGCCCTTGTCTTTTGCAATAAGTTCTCTCCTCCCTGTTTAGCCTAGTGAAGCCTAATTGCATAGGTTCACCTGGTTCCCGTGACTGTTCAGTAGGCTTAGATGCCAAGGGAGGGATGGGTGGGCAAAATGTACTGCTAGATCCATTACTTTTTGACCATGACCAGCGGTCTTTAGCCATTAATCTCTCACAAATCCGTGTGTCAATTAGAATGACATATTCAATATAGTCATCAAGATCAGTGGGCAATTCTTTAGCTGCAATCTCATCTTTAATCTGGTCACCCAGACCCTGAGCGAAGGCTGCCAATAATGCTTCGTTGTTCCACCCTACCTCTGCTGCCAAGGTGCGAAATTCAATGGCATAATCACTCACCGTACGCCTGCCCTGCTGTATTTCCAAAAGGCGTTTAGCAGCAGAGGTGATTCTACCAGGAAGCTCAAACACTCTCCGAAATGACTGCACAAATTCTCTGAAACTCCTTGTGCAGGGTTTTGCATTTTCCAATAGCGGATTGGCCCATGCCAATGCTCTACCAGTCAGCAGGGATATCATGAAACCAACTTTACTGTGGTCACTGGGGAAGGCATGAACAGTCAATACAATAAATATTTCAAGTGGGTTAATAAACCCTCTGCAAAGATTAGGATCACCATCGTATCTGAGTGGCAAAGGGGCGGAGGCAGTTAACCCCTTGGCTGCAGCCCCTGAGGGCATAGTATCGTTTTCCGGTGTCTGACCTGGAGAGACCACCGGACTAGGAACAGCCTTGTCTGAGAGTACAGTGCGTTCAAGAATAGTTTGGATCGCTACCGCTAGCTGATCCAAGCATTGCTCATGTACATCCATCCTCCAATGGATATTTTGTGTGTTACCATCACTCTTATTGTCTGAGGTCATGGCCCTTTCGTACTGTCACGGTTTGTTAAAGGGATAGTAATACTTCGTTTTAACTTTATTTTATTTTGTAGGCATTAAAAAAACATGAAGAATGATATAAGTCTTATCTCTCAAACCTTTATGGTTTAAGAGATATTCACAAGCAAAGTGTCCCCCTCCCGCCCCTTTTTCTGATGTAACACTTTTCAGACAGGGCAGAAGGGAGCTGCCCAGGTAGACTGCAGAGAGGGACAATCTTCAATTAAGATAAGCGAAAAACCTGAAAAGCTTGTCAAGGGGGGCAGGGATTTCATTGTTTTCATAGGAATAAGAGTGTCCCCTTCTGTTATCTGTCCAGTCTATGGACTGCATTCCACATCTGAGAAGAGATTGTTTACAGTAGGTAAAAGGGGCGGGAGGAGAAAACTTTGCTTGTGAATATCTCATAAACCATAAAGGTTTGAGAGATAAGACTTATATCATTCTTCATGTTTTTTTAATGCCTACAAAATAAAATAAAGTTAAAACGAAGTATTACTATCCCTTTAAGACTCTCAGATGCAAAGTTAGGTAAAAACACAACTTTATTGAAAAGTTTAAGACAACCCCATAGGGTATCATACACATTCATACATATATCTTTAATTACAGGAAAAGCAATAATAATAATAGCAATACAGGCTCTACCAGCCTTGCCAATATACCGGGCAAGGCAGCCAGGACTGGTACTCAAGGATAGAGGCTCTACCGGCCCTGCCAATATACCGGGCAAGGCAGCCAATAGACAGACAGCGATTATACAGCCTCTATCGGCCTTGCCAATACTGGGTAAGGCAACCCAAGATGGACAATAGAATTAGGTTCTACCGGCCTTACCAAAATACCGGGCAAGGCAGCCTAATAAGGAGTGGATGGCAACCACTGAAGCCTCAGTGACTGTATAGGTGGCAACAGCAGTCACAAGGATGACATAAGAGGCTAAGTCAGCATAAGTGGCAAGCCAAGGAATGCCAGGGGACCATCCGTACCCACGTACTGGGAAACACAGTAATGCACAAATCGGTAATAGACTCAAAGGTGGTGGAGCGAACCAGTACCTTGTACTGGGAGCAAGTCTACAAGGTGCAACAGCAGCCGGGGGGCTAAGGAGCGAACCAGTACCCGCGTACTGGGAAACCTGAATACATGAGTTGCAATAGCAGCCGGGAGGCTGTGGAGCGAACCAGTACCCTGTACTGAGAGTGCTATTCGTATCTTGAAATAACAGCAGGATGGCTAAGGAGCGAACCAGTGTGCACACACTGGGAACGCTAATCGTATCTGCAATAACAGCCGGGTGGCTGTGGAGCGAACCAGTACCCACACACTGGGAACGCTATTCGTATCATGCAATAACAGCCGGATGGCTTTGGAGTGAACCAGTACCACACACTGGGAACGCTATTCGTATCGTGCAATAACAGCCGGATGGCTATGGAGCAAACCAATACCCACACACTGGGAACGCTATTCGTATCGTGCAATAACAGCCGGATGGCTATGGAGCAAACCAGTACCACACACTGGGAACGCTATTCGTATCGTGCAATAACAGCCGGATGGCTATGGAGCGAACCAGTACCCACACACTGGGAACGCTATTCGTATCGTGCAATAACAGCCGGATGGCTATGGAGCAAACCAGTACCACACACTGGGAACGCTATTCGTATCGTGCAATAACAGCCGGATGGCTATGGAGCAAACCAGTACCCACACACTGGGAACGCTATTCGTATCGTGCAATAACAGCCGGGTGGCTATGGAGCGAACCAGTACCCACACACTGGGAACGCTATTCGTATCGTGCAATAACAGCTGGGTGGCTATGGAGCGAACCAGTACCCTGTACTGGAAACACTAATAGTATCCTGCAATAACAGCCAGGTGGCTATGGAGCGAACCAGTACCCAGTACTGGGAACGCTAATCGATCCTGCAATGACAGCCGGGTGGCTATGGAGCGAACCAGTACCATGTACTGGGAATGCAATCGTATCCTGCAATAACAGCCGGGTGGCTGTGGAGCGAACCAGTACCCGCGTACTGGATAAACCGGCAGAGAGTAGAAATATCGCCAAGGCGACCCGGGAACGACAGCTGACTACAGGTGAACTGGAGATGAACCAGCAGGTGGAAACAGGAACCTGATCAGGAACGGCAGCGGGGACTGGCAGCAGGAAGCGATGACCAAACGGCAACTCCAACCGGATCAAGAACGGAAGCAGGAACCACTGGACAGGTAACTACAAGAACTAGACAATCTCTGGTAGCAGGAACACAGCAATGGGTCCAGGAAGCTCAGGAACATACAGGAGATACGAGCAGCATAGAGACAACACGAAAGGGCAACCAAAGGGTGCCCAGGCTCAGTCTAAATAGGCAATGCAGGGCGGGCTGAAAGCAGACAGCCAATGGAGAGCCCCCTATAGGTAATTGACACAAGAAGGCAGCAATCACGGGCACCGTGATAGGTGTCTCTACACTGCAAATAAAATTTGCTGATTTATGAATATGTATTTTCTTTGTATATGATTTAAATTTATATATGTAGTTTTTTGGTGTATGTTTGATGTGTTGTATACATTTCTGACTTATAGGGCTTTATATGTATACTTTGATTCACTATAATTGTTGATTATGTGTGGATCAAGGTACACTGTTAGGTGTTTAATGTTTCAACATGAACTGAGTGATTAAGAGTTAAAAGGCTTGAGAGGTTGAAGTTAATTGGTTACTTCCCTCCAATCAGTTCAAATGTGTATCCGTTATCTGTTGGGATCTCATTGTGTGTTGTTGCTTTATAAGTCTGAATTGCTTGATGGTGTTTCAAGCCTATGATTAAGTGAGAGGTTTCCCCCACAAAACATGTCAGGCGGATCATCATCATTGTGATCTGTGATATTTTTTGTTCCTCGCTGTATATTTCCAATGCTTTTAAGATGATAATAATAAAGAGGATTTTAAGAAAGCAGAAGTTGAATTGGGTCTATGAAGCTCTGGTGTGTCCGTGCGGCGCTCCTTACCTGTATTTATCCAGTATAATCAAGGTAGTGGATGAGCCTCACTCACACATGTCTGAGCTGTGGCAGAGCATCATATGACTATCTTTTAAACATAATTGTTATTTATCCCTTCAAGTGCCAGGGGAGTCTTCAAAGCATAGGGAACCAATGCATAGGATGCCCCACTGGGATTCAAAAGTTAATAGCCAGCAGGGCATTACTATCTGAAATATTTATCATCAGACAGAGGCTAATGTACTGTGAAGATTTGACAGATATACTAAGAAGGCCAGCTGCATCTTAGGGGACAAATACAATTTCCCCATTGCTTTTCACCTCTTGAATGCTAGAGAGGTCTCCAATGTAGAACTCTGAAATGCACTGGGAATTTTTTATCTGTCCCTTATGGGGAATTTGGTTTGCCTTAGATTTCTTAGTACATCAGCTTTAGGAGCTTGAGCTTACGTTATTTGTGCTTGTTTGTGCTAGTGTGTGTAGGGGGGCGGGTGTATGAATCTGTCAGTGCAACTAATTTTCTGCTCTTTTACATGAGCTTAGAAGTCAGTTGTGTGTGTGTGTATTTTTGTGTGTGTGTGTATATATATATACACACACAAAAGTATAGTCACTTGCCTGAGTGCCAGTCACATAGATTAATGCATGTAGTCCAGGTAACAATAGCACTCACAGGGCTTGTTGGTGCAAATGTATTCAGTTGTTTTAGTTTAAGCCCAATGAACATATATATATATATATATATATATATATATTCCTGTGTCTTTTGTTGCCACTGTGTACTTTGGGTAGGATGGAAGCAGGGGAGCCCTCTATCTCCCCTGCATCACCTATATTTATCTTCCAGCAAAATAGGCTGAGTTTGGGGGCACCAGGAGGGGTCCTGATACCCCACCACGAGGTCTGACTGTTCTTTTTGTAAATGGTTGGCTAAAGTTTCTTCTTTTGGCAGCATTGGTTGGTTGAGGAGGCAGGTGGCTATGCCCCCTAACAGCAAACCAGAAACACTTAGAATTGTATTAATATATATATATATATATATATATATATATATATATATATATATATATATATACATATACATATATATATAGTACTGAGCAGAAGTCTGAGGCACGTATGAAGAAATTATGTAAAGTAAGAAAGCTTTCAAAACTAAACATGTTAATAGTTTATTATTACCAATTAACAAAATGCAAAGTGAGTGAACAGAAGAAAAATCGAAATCAACATTTGGTGTTACCACCCTTTTCCTTCAAAACAGAATCAATTCTTCTAGGTATACTTGCACAAAGTTAGGGATTTTGTAAGAGTATAATAAGGTGTTGTGATTAAACAATTATACCAAACAGGTGCTAATGATCATCAATTTAATATATAGGTCGAAACACAATCATTAACTGAAACAGAAACAGCATTGAAATACAATCATTAACTGAAACAGCTGTGTAGGAGAAATAAAACTGGGCGAGGAACAGCCAAACTCAGCTAACAAGGTGTGGTATCTGAAGACAGTTTAATATCAATAGTCATACACCATGACAAGACTGAGCACAGCAACAAGACACATGGTAGTTATACTGCATCAGCAAGGTCTCTCCCAGGTAGAAATTTTAAGGCAGACAGGGGTTTCCAGATGTGCTTTCAAAGCTCTTTTGAAGAAGCACAAAGAAATAGGCAACACTGAGGACCATAGACACAGTGGTTGACCAAGAAAACTTAGTGCAGCAGATGAAAGACACATCATGCACACTTACATTCACAATAGGAAGATGTCTAGCAGTGTCATCAGCTCAGAATTGGCAGAAAACAGTGGGACCCTGGTACATCCATATACTGTTCTGAGAAGTCTGGTCAGAAGTGGTCTTCATGGAAGACTTGCAGCCAGAAAGCCATACTTCCAACTTGGAAACAAGTCCAAGTGACTCAACTATGCAGCATGTGAAGCATGTTAGAGGTTCCTTGCAAGTTTGGGGCTGTGTTTATGCAATTGTAGCTGGGTATTTGGTCAGAATTAATGGTCTCCTCAGTGCTGTGAAGTACAGGGAGATACCTATCCATCATGAAATACCATCAGGGAGGCATCTGATTGGACCCGAATTTATTCTGCAGCATGACAACGACCCCAAACATAGATCCGAAGTCATTAAGAACTATCTTCAGCGTAAAGAAGAACAAGGAGTCCTGAAGGTGATGTTACGGCCCCCACAGAGCCCTGATCTCAACATCGTTGAGTCTGTCTGGGATTACATGAAGAGAGAGGGATGCAACTGAGGCTGACTAAATCCTCAGGAGAACTGTGGTTAGTTCTTCAAGATGTTTGGAACAACCTACCTGCTGAGTTCCTTAAAAAACTGTGTTCAATTGTACCTAGAAGTAATGATGCGAATTTGAAGGCAAAGGGTTGTCACATACTCTCAGTAAAGAAACACACGAAACAAGTGAATTTAAACCAGTTTATTGAGCAACGTAAGCAAAGCAAGGGTCAGAGGAACAAACTAGATGAGCACAGGAACACCACGAAAGGGCAACAAGTCCTAGCCTCAATGAGTTTTATAAAACATCAGAAGGAGGCGGGACCTAATTAGGCCTAACAGAATAGGCCCATAAACAGGCATCCGTGCCAGTGCCTGAAACATGACTATAGAAATGAGGAAGTGACCGGAGGCCATACAGAGGAGAAGAGCACAGGATCGCTTAGGCCTCAAAGGGATACTGTGATAAGGGTGGTCACACCAAATATTGATTTGATTTACATTTTATCTTCTGTTCACTTACTTTGCATTAAGTTAATTGATACAAATTAACTATTAACATCTATTTTTTAAAGCATTCTTACTTTACAGCATTTTTTCACACCTGCCTAAAACTTTTTCACAGCACAGTATATATATATATATATATATATATATATATATATATATATATATATATATATATACACACACAAAATGAATGAGTATCTCAGTATGTGATAATACCTTTTTTTATTGCACTAACATTGAATTTTTGGGACTAGCCTTTGGGAACAACAACCTGCCTTTATCAAGTCCAAAACAATAGTAAATATTAATCTGAACGTCAGATGAGAGAGGCAATAGGTTAAAAAACACATATTGATAATCTGCAGATCACACAAGTTTCAATGTGAAAGGAATGTGGAGAAGGGGGGCGGATAACAGGAAAATAGAGGGGGACTGTCATGGACTCAAGAACGAGAACTGGACCAGTACTGTAGGTAACACAATCTTTATTAGGATATACATGTACAGAAAGAACGGCAACAGTAAGAACACAACACAATACAGAAAACTTGAGGAAGGATAGTACTTCTGTGATGGTACCGAACTGAGCTCCAGAAGGTAGGCTAGAGATAAGCCGCCTCAGGTCCACACCTGAGGAACTGCTGCAGGTCCACACCTGCACTGACAAGGTATCTGAGAAGGCTACTGCGCTACAGGTCCGCACCTGTATAGGCAAGGTACTGAGTAAGGCTACTGCGTACAGGTCCACACCTGAACACTGCAAATATGAACAGAGACAAGGAGACGTCTGCCAGAGCCACCAGGAGTCCCCAACAAGCTATCCACTGGAGCGTTGGTATGCTGGGTGTGTAGTGAACAACCCCAGGTAGCTCCAAGGTGGTTAGTCAGACAATAAGGAAAATACACGGAGCAATACGTAAACCAGTACCGCAGGTCAATACCAGATAGGTGCTCGGATAGCCAGGGTCATACACAGAGTGGGTAGTCAGACAGAGCCAAAGGTCAACACCAGAACGGATAGTCAGCCAGGCCAAAGGTCATACACGGAGGCGTTAGACTACCAAAGCCACAGGTCCACACCAGAGGGAATGTCAGCCAAGCCGGGGTCATACACAGAGCGGGTAGTCAGACAAACCAAAGGTTGGCACCAGAACGGATAGTCAGACCAACAGGGTCATACACAAAATGCAAGCCAACTGCACAGGACACCACGAAAGGACGAATGAGAGTGGTGTCCAGGAAGTTTAAGTACCCAAAAGCCCAGGAAGAGGAGGCGCAATAAAGTTGTGCTGTCTCTTTAAATAGAACACGCTTCCCGGCTTGGACGCTCACCAACATGCTGCTGCAGGGAGCCCGGAAGAGACCAGAACCCTGCTTATGGATGCGGCTGAGCCGCCAACAACCCCTGCGTCTGAAGAAGGAGAGAGAGGGCCGACAAACTATGTGGCTGGAGCCGCCAGAGGAGAACTGGTAAAGCTGCGGTCGGCTCTGCAGCCGCTGCCAGGTACGCTAACAGGGACTTAGATTAATCCATTACCCACAAACAGAAATTTTAAAAAAATCACATGAGGAAGATAGGATAATATGGACTAGAAGAAAATAAAGGAAGTATTATATAAAGCTTCTGTAATATGAGAGAAATCCCTATTCCTTATTTAGTCCAGTATCTTTGGTGCTGAAAAAGATGATAATCTTTATTTCAGATGTCTTACTTTCGTGGGTATCTTTAAAATTCTCCAGAGTTCTATTGAGGTATGGCTGGAGTGGTTTCTCTGGGTGAAATGATGGACAACAAGGGTAAAGCACATTTTTTCATTGTATTTCTTGATTAATCATCTGGGTAAATTCATTCATAGGTTACACTTTTGGCATACAGTTTCACATTCAATTAATTTTTAGCATAAATACAATATGTGTTTATGTACATGAATTTGATACTTTAATGTTGTACATCTTGTTGTTGTATAGTATTGTTTTAACAAATATGTTAACCCCTTAATGACCCATGACGTGCCAGGTCTGTTATGGATAAACTTCCCTTAAGGACCCATGACGGTCCTGGCATGTCATGGGTTAAAAGATAGCAGTGCGCCTCCATGCACGCTGCTATCATTCATTGCAGGCTGAGACTGAGCGCTCCGGTACCGGAGAGTTCATCTCAGCCCTTGTCACTTGTGCCGGGTCATGTGATCGCTGCAGGAGCGATCACATGTCCCGGCATTTGGAATGAATGAGGCAGTATGCTTCGCCTCTGTGTCTCCCCTTTGCCTGTCTCTCCCTTACGATCAAAGTAAGGGAGAGAGAAGCAGAGAGGAAACACTTAGTGGCAAAAAAAAACAAAAAAAAAAACACAGCAGCTGGGGGTATTAACCCCTTCATGGCTGGTGCTGGAGGCTGGCTGGATGCAGGTCCATTTCTGACCAGCTAAAATCAACTTTTTTTAAATTAAATTAAATTAAAAAACAATAAATATGTAAAAAAATGAACTAATAAAATAAATATTTTAAGTGTAAAAAAAAATAATGGGAGTGTGATTGTTTTGGAGCCATGTAACAGAGTTATACACACTGCCACATCATATATGAAAAAGTGGGAAAATAGGGAGGAAAAGAGGGACATGGGGATTTTCACCCAGGGGGAACAGTGCCCACTTAAAACTGCCCATTTTGTAGGTATGATTGACCAGTCATACCATTCATGCAGTCTCCATAAAAATGTAACCCATTGTGCCCAAATGATTCCAAGAGAAAAAAATGGTTACTAGTAAACTTTATATTATACTACCACTGTACATGCTCAACTCTACTCTAATAACGGACAGAATAGGAAAGTAAGTATACCAAATGTGCAGTTCACACATCCTATGAATTTGATTAAATTCCAAATTATTTATTTGATCAATTCAATTTAAGTATACAGGTGGACATAGTAAAAAGAGCAGTTCACTTTGCAAAGCAATTCAGGCATGCAATGTGTCATTAAATTGTAGAAGCTGCTGCACTTATATAAAAAACTTCCCTTAATGCCCCTTTCACACTTCCAACATTAAAATGGCTCACACCAATGCTGCATTAATCACAACAAAACTCAAAAGACTGACTTCTGCAACACCGCAATGCCAGTGCTGCTCTCTGATGAACATCTTATCTATGTTTAGAGGTAATGTTTTGCATATAGTGAACCCCAACAAGATGAACCCCAACAACATCATCATCAACTTACTTGACTACTCGTGTCTGTGTGCTGAGTTTGACTCACTGACTCTCTGCTTCTGCGGCCCGCCTCCCGCGCTCAAACTTAGCTCTGTCCTTTCTCAGTCTCTCTGCACTGTGTGCTTAACCCCTTAATGACCGGCCACACACGCACGTGGCGGGCACTTAAGGACCATGGAGTATTTTTTTTTTTTTTTTTTATAATCCGATTCCGGAGTCCCCGAACGGCGTGCAGCCATGAGGGAAGCCCGAAATTCCACGACGGTCCAGGACCATCATGGGTCCTTAAGAGAAAACAAGCCATGACGGTCCTGGACCTTCATGGGTCCTTAACCCTTTAAGTGCCAGAGTGGTACAGAACACATTGCTTTGCAATGCATTCTGTACCCCTCTGGCACTCAAAGGGTTAAGGGGTTAAAGTGCGTGAGGGCGGCCTACCTGGTGCACAGGCGCAGTGCTCTTCTTCATGCTGCGTTTGATGTCACTGGGTCTAGACCCGGCCTCAGCATGCCTCCACAGACACAGTTATGCAGTTCACGGCCCTGCGGTCCTTCAAATCTCGCGGCCGTGGTCCTGTTGCCTTGCATGGCCGCAATTGGAATAATGGCATTGTTCTGGATTTTTTTTAAACATAATAATAAAGCAGCCCCAGGGAAGCCCAGTGCAGGCAGCATACCAGGAATTTTCCCTTTATCTCGGTAGGCCAGTCCGGCCCTGCCTGTAGGTCCTTTGCAAGGATATGTGAGTTGTGCTTTGCATTACTGACTAGTCTACAAGCAGCTGTATCAGAGATTTTTATTGTCCTTTCAAATATTGTCTTGACTTCAACAGCTACCCTTAACTTAAAATTCTTAATGATATTTACAATGGAAATTGCAAGCAAGAAGTGTTTAGATATCTTTCATAGCATTGTCCTGCTTTGTAAAAGTACATTTTCTTTATTTTCTGATCCTCAGTCAACTACTGAGACGTTTCAGAGGTGGTCCAAACTTCTGTATAGGACACTTTTTTTTTTCCAATCTTTTAAATTCAGCAAATGAATAGCAATTGTTCAGTACAATTTTCAGAAATATGTCAAGCTTGTTTGTTAACAGCAAAGTTTGTATTTACTTAAAGGGATAGTATTACTTCAAAATTACTATCCCTCTTATTGTACCCCTTAATAAACTGAGTTAAATGACACCAGCGGCATCTCTCAAACCTTTATGGTTTAAGAGATAGCCGCTTTCAAAGTTTCCTCTCCCCTGCTGTCAGCGTTCTGCTGCCAGCAGGAGAATCCGGTCTCTGAATCAAGAGGAGGCTCTTCAGCAGAGCCAATATCTCGTTATGGAAGGAAAAATGATTAATTGAAACAGTCTTCTACGTGTGTTAAGATCCTCAGCCTGTCCCGGGACTGGATTCCCCTGCTGGCAACAGAACGCTGACAGCAGGGGAGAGGAAACTTTGAAAGCGGCTATCTCTTAAACCGTAAAGGTTTGAGAGATGCCGCTGGTGTCATTTAACTCAGTTTATTAAGGGCTACAATATGAGGGATAGCAATTTTGAAGTAATACTATCCCTTTAATTTCACTTAGAAAAATCAACCAAACGGAATTTGGCTGGGATGCCCAACTTCATGACCATATCATGCTAAGCTTACCACCACGACCAGGGTATGCCAATATATGTAAGTCCTAACCTTGATTTGCTTTGTTTTGTGGGCTGGATCTCCCTGCTATACTTTATAATGGTGAGAGCCTCTCTGACTTGTATTTTTGTAGTGTCCTAAGGACAACAAATAATTCACTGGGGGTGTGAGGGGTGACTGAAACTGGTCAACCTTCAAATATCCAATGCAAGAGCAGGTTTTGGTAAGCACAATCAATGAAAAAATATATTTAAATAGCTGGGTTGAAGTTAATTTTGACCATAATAGCTGAAAGTATCTCAGTATATCTCCTCCTAGAGCTGTTACATTGTTTACAGCGTCCCTGTTCTATGCACGGGAGCTGCAATGGATTGTGGATACGTAATTAAACAAACTAACTTCTAGGTATCATTATGGTATACTTCTTATTTTTTGGAAACCACTCTTTAACCCTTTCAGTGCCAGAGGGGGTAAACAACGCATTGCAGAGAAATGCATTGCGTACCCCCTCCGGCACTCAAAGGGTTAAAAATGCTGGGTTTGACTGTGTACAATATATCCAAAAATTAGATAAATCTCGATTCATTTTTTCCTGGCAACATACTTTATACTTGTATGGAGGAGATGATATTTAAATCCTAATAGTGGAACGTTCTTGGAACAGCTAACGAGAAGAAGCGGGTAAGACATGCACAGTTAATAAGGTCATTGTATGAAAAGCTGGAGCAGTGCTTGCATCTTTATATATTTTCTACATAATTTTTCTAATTAGGCTTATGTTCTCATGGTAAGACACACTGGCGGGAGACTAATAAAAGTGGAGTTAATCGAACAGAAGTGTTAAAATGGTGATAAGATTGTCTCTCGGCGTTAAAAAATTATTAACCCTTTGAGTGCCAGAGAGGTATGCAATGCATTGCTTTGCAATGTGTTGGTTACTCCTCTGGCACTCAAAGGCTTAAGAACAGTATAGGAGGACTCCAGTTCCAACAGGCGTGTGATGTGTGTGTCCTACTGATGTCTGTAATGGTCTTCTAGAACTGAATGTTCTCTTGTTCTTTTCTTTTGTATCTTATAAAAAAAATAAATAAAATTATGAAAAGAAATGTAGCCATTTGCAACAAGTTAGCAACAGAATTTTCACCAAATATTTAAAGGGGAACAATCACCTCAGTGAGATGTTCATATAGGTATAACCTGTAATCTTTTGCAGTTTTAAAAATGAGCCAGGACCTTATTGCAGGACAGACTGCGGGTACAACTCTGTCCCACAGCCTGTCAATCTTGGTCTGTTCCCTCCCCAAATATTGTAGCATTCCGACCTCATCCGATGATGGAGGATTTCTCCATGTCAGTTGGAGCGCTCTCATTGGCTAGAAAGTGCCTCAGCTTACATGGAGAAATCCTCCATCATCGGAGGAGGTTTGAACGAGACAATACTTGGGGAGGGAACAGACCAAGATTGACAGGCTGCTGGACAGAGTTGTACCCACAGTCTGTCCTGCAATAAGGTTCCCGCTCATTTTTAAAACTATAAATTTTGCCATGACCTGCATTGTATAAAAAAACAAACAAACAAAGATTACAGGTTATATGAACATCACACTGACATAAACTTGTATAGAGATGATAGTTCCCCTTTAAGGCCTGACCTTTTCTTATGTTTTTATGGTGACCACATTTATAAATATATCTAGGATACATTATAAATACCAACTCTCATCATAAGGAATAAGGACATTCTAATGATACGTTCACAAAAACAAGAAGACTTTTATAAGTCTCCTCCCACTGAGCCTTATGTATCAATGTGAAGTGCTCCAATTCTGGAGCAAACCAGCTGCAACATAGAGGACTAATAAAGATTCCCCAGATTCCCAATGATTCAGATTTTTCATTTTAATCGCTTTAAGGCTAGAGAGGTCTCCAGTGCTTTGCAAATCAATGTGTTGGAGACCACTCTAGAATTGAAGGGTTCAAAGTTCAATTTAACTGAATTGGAATTTGGATTTGTCCCCTATGTTGAAGTTGGCTTGCCCCAGAATTACTGCACTCCACTTTTATACATAAGGCTCGTTAAAGGGATAGTAATACTTCGTTTTATCTTTATTTTATTTTGTAGGCATTAAAAAAACATGAAGAATGATATAAGTCTTATCTCTCAAACCTTTATGGTTTAAGAGATATTCACAAGCAAAGTTTCCCCTGCCGCCCCTTTTGCCTACTGTAAGCCATCTCTTCTCAGATGTGGAATCTGGTTGTAAGACCAGACAGATAACAGCAGGGGACAATCTTCTTTGTATAAAAACAATGAAAGCCCTTCCCCCTTGACAAGCTTTTCAGGTTTTTCCCTTATCTTAATTGAAGATTTTCCCTCTCTGCAGTCTACCTGGGCACCTCCCTTCTGATCTGGCTGAACGGGAGGGGATACTTTGCTTGTGAATATCTCTTAAACGATAAAGGTTTGAGAGATAAGACTTATATCGTTCTTCATGTTTTTTTAATGCCTACAAAATAAAATAAAGATAAAACGAAGTATTACTATCCCTTTAAGGCTGATGCAATATAGAAGAATGTGAACAATTTTGGAGCAACCCAACTGCAATGTTGGGAACAAATAAACATTCCCAAATTCCCATTGATTTAAATTGGGATTTTAACTCCTTGAATACTAGATAGATCTCCAACATGCATTATAAACCAGCGGGGATTTCCTGGAGACCCCTCAAGCATTCAAGGTGTTAAATGCACCATTTAAATCAATGGAAATTTTTCTTTTGCCCCTATGGTACAGTTGGTTTATGCCATAATTACTCCAGTTGCACATTTAGTATATACCATCACACAGTTCTGCCAGCTTGCAACAGCTTTGTAAATAAGGCCTTGACACCTCCTCTGTAGCAAGCTTCTTAGCCATAACTACAATGTACTGGTCCCTGGTACAGAATGCAAAGAATGCCCCCCACACACACACATACATACAAACATACTCCCAACACAAAACATATAATACAGGGCTTTTGAGAGCTAGAAGGATGGGCAGTACATTGTGTTGCTCATCCCTCTAGTACCCAAAAGGGTTACATTTGGTGTTCAGAGCTCCTGATAGTCTTCAATGCACACTGCTCTCTCCCAAACCACTTTACATCATGTGAGAGAGTCAGCAGAGAGGTTACAAGCCACTCCTCCAAATCCAATCTGATGCCACCTATGACACACACACAGCATCACCGGAAGAGGTGCTGGAGACTGTATGCATGTATATATACAATGGCAGATTGGCACAAAACAAATATGTTAAAGGTATGGGCCCACATTAACATGCAGAGGCAGTGTGGCCTCCTGGGAATGCTGGGCCCAAGAGCAGCTGCACCTTTTTGCCCCACTGGCAGGCATAAGGAAAAGGAAGCATTTTGCACTGATATCCTGCTATTACAGGGTGTTTGACTGGGCACAGAGGAACATACACCCTGAAACAACCATGCACTCCTACAATGCCTAACTCTCTGTGCTCAAAATGGATATGTGAGTAGCACACCCTAAAGAAAATACAAGCAAATTTTGATGTGCTTATCTTGTAAATGGGTCAATCTGCAGGTCCAAATATATAAATGCCTAAAGCATTCATTTTGTCACAAAAAAGTTTTGTACATAGTTATTCATTAGATAGATTCAGGACACAAGAGCAGATTTTGTGCTTATTTTAGTATGAATTTTATTTGTAAATTTCTTTATGTACTATGGTACAAAGTTTGGTGACTCTTGAAACGTGGTTCTCCCTGAGGAAATTTAAGGAGTTACACGGAACATACATAAGTAATTGTGGGCAGTGGTTCTGTAACTACTAGCTGACATATGGAGGATTGGTATATTGAGAATAGTGTGATTTTCCTCCCTCTTTTAATACGCATTTTATATCCTATGCAACTTTCTGGTAACTGTTACGAGATTCATTTAATGTAATTAATTTAGTCTTAAAATGCTTTAACCACCTAATATTTAGATACAATTAACATTGATATTGTTTGAATCATATGGATGCTACAGAGGCCTCAACACATTACAAAGCATTTGAGGGGTCTTTAGGTTTGATTGTTAGGGTTCCACAGATCTCATTACAAACTAAAGTGCTCTGCCATAGCAAAAAAGGCAGAGAACCACAGACATAGATCATCGTCCTGAATATATAAAACAATCAAAGGATTAAATAGCGACTGATAGTCTGTGAAGAGCAAATAGTTCATTAACTATGATGAAATATAATGGGATTTATTTACATAAAGGATTAGTCACTATTTATTAAGAAAAAAACTTACATTGTGGTGCATTTTACACCATTCCTACTCCTGCTCATTCATAGACTGTTGCAATTCAACCTTTTTTTAATTAAATCAAAATACAGTTTAATACAAGTGATAATTAAGGAAGTGACATCAGGGACTGATTGAAGATATTATCTGTTTAACAAAGGCATAAGGAAAAAAACACCAGGACCATTAGAGTTTTCTGTTCAGGGTAAGTTAAGTGGGGGGGGGGGTAACATTGGGAGTTATAACTCTCTTTAAATAAAGTATGTGCAACAGGTAGTACAGCCCACTGAATTGCAGCAAAGGCCTATCTACCCAGCTGTCTATCTTTATGTTAGTGAAAGCTTAAAGATGCGTTTACAAATTAAAATCAAGGTATGCCAAGTGACCACCCAATTGAACATTTGCCCCACCAAAATATAAATCCTAGCTGTCGTCAGCACTACATTGGGAGTGGTATAGATGTTTACCTTCTCAGCCTAATGGGTATAGCAGTAAACCACAGAACATTGAGGCTGATATACAAAGCAGGATAAGAGCAATTCTGGAGCAAACCAACTGCATCATGGGAAGAAGTAAAGATTCCCATTGTAGTAACCCTTAAATGCTAGAGAGGTCCCACTACATTGCATCTCAAAGCTATGCAGACCTCTCTAGCATCAAAAGTATTAATATCTAAATTTAATTTGAATGCTAGTTGCAACGCAATCATTTGATACCCATCTAACACACAAAGGGTTAAAATAAAAGGACATTTTGTGAATTTTTATTTTTTGCTCCAGAATCATTCCTGTTGTTCTCAGTGCATCCGCCTCATTATCAATCACGCACATTACACAAGCATGGTTTAATATCTATATTTTTATTTTGTATATTTGTGTTTGAGCAGGAGTACATCAAAGTAAAGTACAGATGATGTGCAATAGCTCAAATCTACAGGCAGTTTACAATTCACAGTGTAAAAAAAGATCCATCAGAGACAACAATGACATGTTTATAGGGAATTCAGAGAAATGATAAAACTTGTGGACATGTCATGTTGACTCTTATGTTAGGCCTTTTGAGGTCCAGAGGGGTGTGCTATGCATTGGTTTGCACTGTGCTCCTCACCCCCTGCTCCTCAAGAGGATAAGAATCTCTAGTCAGTGGAGGGGGGAGGAGAGCAGTTCTCTGGCAGATTGACACAATGAGAGCATGTTCCAAAATATAAAGATGCTATTTATTTTTACATAAGCAAACACCATGACTGCTGATCTCTTCACTAATGTTGTTGATGGATGCCTGGGCTGGAATCCTGTGCTTATTTTCATATGAATTTCAATAGGAAAGAGTTGCAGGAAGATCCACGAGAGCAGTCGCACAGTTTTCCAATTCTGGGACCTTGCTTCACTGCACATCTCTAAGCACTTGGAAGGAGAATAAAGCATCAGCTTCCTCATTAGACTGGACAAGTTATAATGGGTTACATATAAACACTACATGAGGGGTGGGAAACCTGCAGCCAATGGGTGACTGTGAATTATAGGAGATGTACTGCAACCAGAGCTAGACAGCTGCCAATTGGAGACCCCTGAACTACTCCAACCAAATGCAAAGTATGTCAAATGAATTACACTAGTAAGGCTGATTTACCCAAAACTGTACTCCATATTCCAGGTGAGGTCTAACCAAGGATTTATAAAGAGGTAGAATAAAATTAACATCCCATGCATGTACACCTCTTTTTATGCAGGCTACTACCCTATTTACTATTGCAGCAGCTGAGTGACTCTGTACACTGCTGTGAAGTCTATAGTCTATCAGTACTCCTAAATCTTTCTCTAATGAGGATTTCCCAGGTTGTTTCCCATTTACAGTATATGTATCACATTTGTTTCTAGAGTCCAAATGCATAACCTTACATTTATCTACATTAAATGTCATCTGCCATTTTCTGCCCTGCATCTGCCATTTTCTGCACTCAGTTTATCTAAATCCTTCTGCAAAGAAATAAAATCCAGTCCTGAATGTGTATCACGGTGCCCGTGATTCGTGCTGCTCTGCGTCTGTCACTTACTGAGTATTCGTGATTGGCTGTCTGTCATTAGCCCTCCTCACACAGCCTTTTTAAACCCAGGTTGAGCACTTCCAGGTTGCCCTTTCGTGGTGTTTCTGACTCCACTCTGCCTGACCTGCTTGTCAGATCTCTGGGCCTGTTTCCAGTGTTCCTGTATGCTACGTTCTGGTGTTCCAGTGTTCCAGTACGTTAACGTTCCGGTGTTCCAGGGTTCCAGTGCTCCTGTACGTTAATGTTCCGGTGCTCCAGCATTCCAGTGTTCCTGTATGCTAACGTTGCGGTGTTCCAGTGTTCCAGCGTTCCTGTGTGCCTGTATTCCGGGGTTCCTGTGCTCCAGCACCGTGCGGGTTAACCTGTACGAGTTCCTAAGTCTTGCGCTCCAGCTGTCGCTCCGGCGACATTGTTCTCCTCGCTATTGTATACACATTGTTGGTTCCAGTGTGCGGACGCTGGTTTACTCCACTAAACCTGGTTGCAATATACATTGTTGGTTCCAGCGTGCGGACGTTGGTTTACTCCACTAAACCTGGTTGCAATATACATTGCTGGTTCCAGCGTGCGGACGCTGGTTTACTAAACTAAACCTGGTTGCAATATACATTGTTGGTTCCAGCGCGCGGACACTGGTTTACTCCACTAACTGGTTGCGAGATACATTGTTGGTTCCAGCGTGCGGACGCTGGTTTGCTCCACTAACCTGGTTACAATACACATTGTTGGTTCCAGCGTGCAGATGCTGGTTTGCTCCACTAAACCCGGTTGCAATACAAATTGTTGGTTCCAGCGTGCGGACGCTGGTTTACTCCACTAAACCTGGTTGCGATATACATTGTTGGTCCCAGCGTGCAGACGCTGGTTTACTCCACTAAACTGGTTGCGAGATACCTTGTTGGCTCCAGCGTGCGGATGCTGGTTTGCTCCACTAAACCTGGTTGCGATATACATGGTTGGTTCCAGCGTGCGGATGCTGGTTTGCTCCACTAAACCTGGTTGCGATATACATTGTTGGTTCCAGCGTGCGGACGCTGGTTTGCTCCATTAAACCTGGTGGCGCTATTTACCATTAGTCCCAACGTGCGGACGTTGGTTTGCTCCTGAACATCCAGTACTGTGGTCAGTCGCTGTCCACTTCCTTGCAGTTGTCTGATTATCCCTGGCAATAGACTTCTGCTGATTAAGGTCTCTATACTTATGCTCTCTGCTGTCTTAGTCACCTGACAGCTGGTCTACTTGCTCAGGCTGCCCTGCCCGGTATTGGTGAGGCCGGTAGAACCTTGATGATCCATCCTGTAGGTTGCCTCACCCGGTATTGGCAGGGCCGGTAGAGCCTACTACAGTACTCCTTTGGGCTGCCCTGCCCGGTATTGGTAAGGCCGGTAGAACCTTGTATTCACCATCTTTAAGGTTGCCTTACCTGTTATTGGCAGAGCCGATAGAGCCTACATTCAGCATTCCATTGGGCTGCCTTGCCCGGTATTGGTAAGGCCGGTAGAACCGGTATACGTCATCTCACGGTTGCCTTACCCGGTATAGGCAAGGCCGGTAGAGCCTGTCATTAAAACTGTCACTTGGGTTGCCTTGTCCGGTATTTAGGCCAGGCCGGTAGAACCTATTGTATGTTCTATTGCTGTTGTATTGTTATGTATGTTTACCCTACGGGTACTGCCTTTAACTTTTAATAAAGTTAAATTATTTTACCAAACCTTAAGTCTGAGAGTCTTCAAAAACCGTGACAGTACGAAAGGGCCATGACCTCAGACACTAAGAGTGACGGTAACACACAGAATATCCATTGGAGGATGGATATGCACGAGCAACATTTGGATCAGTTAGCGGTTGCTATCCAAACTATTCTTGAACGCACGGTACTTGCGGATAAGTCCAGTGCTAACCCGGTGGTTCCGCCAATTCCAACACCGGAGAATGAGTCTAAGCCCTCAGGGGCCGCAGTCAAAGGGTTAAGGGCTTCTGCACCCTTGCCGCTGAGATATGATGGTGACCCTCAATTATGCAGAGGGTTTATTAATCAACTTGAAATATTTATGGAATTGACGGCACACGCATTTCCTAGTGATCGCAGCAAGGTTGGGTTCATGATATCCCGGCTGACTGGTAGAGCATTGGCTTGGGCCAACCCACTTTGGGAAAACGCTAAACCTTGCACAAAGAATTTCTGTGATTTTGTGCAATCCTTTCGGAGAGTATTTGAGCCTCCTGGTAGAACTACCTCTGCTGCTAAACGTCTCATGGAGATACAACAGGGCAGGCGCACGGTTGGCGATTATGCCATTGAATTCCGCACCTTGGCAGCAGAGGTAGGATGGAATAACGAGGCCCTGTTGGCAGCCTTTGCTCAAGGATTGAGTGACCAGATTAAAGATGAGATTGCAGCTAAAGATTTACCTACTGACCTAGATGATTATATTGAATACGTGATTCTAATTGATTCCAGAATACGTGAAAGATTAACCGCCAGAGAGCGACGAGTACGGTTAAAGAATAATGGGTCCAGTAGCATATTTTGCCCACCCAACCCTTCCTCTGCATCCAAGCCTAGTGAACCTATTTTGGAATCTAGTGAACCTAATTTGGAACCAAGTGAACGTATGCAGGTGGGGTTCACTAGGTTAACTAAGGAGCAGAGAAGGTATCGCAAGACACAAGGATTATGTCTGTATTGCGGTAAAAATGGTCACCTGTTAAGATCTTGTCCGGTACGTCCGGGAAACGAACACACCTAGGGTACCTTGGGGGACAGGCCCTAGGTGGTGTCCAATCGTCCCCATTGTTGGGCACACTTAAACCCACCATACAGGTGGTATTGTCATGGGCACAACGCTCGGTTGAGGTTTTGGCCTTGGTTGATTCTGGTGCTGCTGGGTATTTTATGGACAATACCTTTGCTGAATTGCATGGGGTACCACGGATTCAGAGAGAAACCCCTCTTGCTATTGAGGCAATTGATGGCAGACCTTTGGAACCCGCCCAAGTTACTTTTGAAACTATGCCCTTGTCCATGACTATTGGGGCTCTTCACAAGGAAGAGCAGCAGTTCCAATTGATTAATTCTCCTCACCATGCCGTGATTTTGGGCTTTCCTTGGTTACAGTTGCACAACCCACAATTTGATTGGCAGAAATGTGAGATTGCTGCTTGGTCTCAGTTCTGTATGGATAAGTGCGTTACCCATCCTGTTAAGGTCTTGTGCACCTCCCCTTCACTACCTGATGCCTACCAGCAGTTTAGCGACATTTTCAGTAAGGGAGAGGCTGGCGCCATACCTCAGCACAGACCATACGATTGTCGCATAGAACTGAGTCCTGGAGCAGTACCACCGAGGGGACGCACGTATCCATTGTCTTGTGAGGAGAACCAAGCTATGGAGGAATACATAGCAGATGCCCTCAGTAGAGGGATCATAAGGAAATCTACTTCTCCTTCCGGTGCCAGGTTCTTTTTTGTTAAGAAAAAAAGTGGCGAACTGCGATCTTGCATAGACTATCGTGGGCTGAATAAGCTGATGGCAAAAAATGCCTACCCAATACCACTCATCACCGAGATGTTTGATAGACTTAAGGGCTCCTCGATTTTCTCCAAATTGGACCTAAGGGCAGCCTACAATTTGATACGTATCAGAGCCGGTGATGAGTGGAAAACTGCCTTCAATACGAGATCTGGGCATTATGAATACCTAGTCATGCCATTTGGTTTATGTAATGCTCCTGCATATTTCAAGAACTGATCAATGACGTTCTTAGAGATATGTTACAATCTTGTGTTGTAGTCTATCTTGACGACATACTTATCCACTCCAAAGACCTGTCACAACATATCAAGGATGTGTCTGAAGTCTTGCTGCGCTTACGAAAAAATTAATTATTCTGTAAACTGGAGAAATGCGAGTTCCACAAAACCAGTGTACCATTTCTGGGGTTTATAATTGGCAAAGACGCCATTGCCCTGGATAAAGAGAAATTGACGGCAGTCTTACAATGGCCTAGACCCAAGAGCCTCAAACCATCCAACGATTTCTGGGCTTCGCCAATTATTACAGGAAGTTTATTAAAAACTTCTCCTCTATTGTTAAACCTCTGTCTGACCTCACGCATAAGGGCGCTAACCCATCCCTCTGGCCGGTGGCTGCTGAAGAGGCCCTTGAGAAGTTGAAGGTAGCCTTTGCTGAAGCGCCTGTGTTGTCCCACCCTAATCCAATACTCCCCTTTACTTTGGAAGTTGATGCCTCAGATATTGGGGTCGGGGCGGTGCTCTCTCAGTGACAGGTTAAAGGCGGTACACTCAGACCCTGTGGATTCTTCTCAAAAAAATTGACTAGTGCTCAAAGTCATTACGAGATTGGTGATCGAGAATTACTGGCCATTATCCTCGCCCTCAAAGAATGGCGTCATTTACTTGAAGGCACAAAAAAACCCGTTTTGATTCTAACTGATCACAAGAATCTGACGTATCTTTCTGAGGCCAAGAGACTGTCTTCTCACCAGGCCAGGTGGGCACTGTTTCTATCCCGATTCAATTTCATTGTATCATACCTGCCGGGATCAAAGAATGTTAGGGCTGATGCTCTGTCTAGACAATTTGAAGCAGAGGTTGACAGAGAAGAGGTACCAGCACCTATCATTCAACCAGATCGAATATTGGCTACCATACGTACTAGTATTACTTCACCACTAGGGGAGGAGATTTTGGCATCCCAAGCCTCTGCTCCTCATGAGACTCCAGTGGGCAAATGTTTTGTTGCTGAGCCATTCCGTACTCGATTACTTGAGACCTACCACTCCTCTAAGGCTGCGGGACATATTGGTAGGGATCAATTGTTCTGGTCTCTCTCTCAGCTATTTTGGTGGCCTTCTATGAGAGCAGATTGTGCCAATTTTACGAATGCCTGTGCCACCTGTGGTGGTGCCAAAACCCCTAGACATCTCCCTGTGGGCTTGCTTCAGCCGGTGCCTAATGGTGAACGCCCGTGGTCTCACGTCTCTATCGACTTTATGGGAGAATTGCCCAGGTCTAGAGGGTACTCCTTCATATTGATGGTGGTAGACATGTTCTCTAAAATGGCACACTTCGTACCCCTCTGTGGCCTTCCTTCGGCCAAGGAACTGGCAATGGTAATTGCTCGAGAAGTATTTCGGTTACATGGAGTACCCAGGGTGCTGGTGTCTGACAGAGGGAGCCAGTTTGTGTCCAGATTCTGGAGGGCATTTTGTGAACAGATGGGCATACAGCTATCATTTTCCTCGGCATATCATCCCCAGACTAACGGGGCCGCTGAGAGGGCCAATCAAGGATTGGAACAGTTTCTGCGATGTTTTGTGACTGACCATCATGATAATTGGGCCGACTTGTTGCCTTGGGCAGAGTTCGCCAGGAACTGCGCAGTTAATTCTTCCTCCGGGAGCTCTCCGTTTTTGATCAATTATGGGTTCCAACCCTGTCTGCTCCCGGATTCCTTTCAATCACAGCAGATTCCAGCTCTGGATGAGCATATAGATCAACTCCATTCCACATGGGCACAAGTTCAGAGGGCATTGGGCCAGTCTTTTCAGCGACATCAGCGTCATGCCAATCGCAGAAGGCTTCCAGCAGTTTCCTTCCGAGTCGGGGATAGAGTATGGCTGTCCTCCAAGAATCTAAAGCTCAAGGTCCCATCTAATAAGCTCGCACCTCGGTTCATTGGTCCGTACAAGATCATTCGCAAAATTAACCATGTTTCTTATGCCTTGGAATTGCCTGCTTCTATGCGCATTCATAATGTATTCCATGTGTCTCTCCTTAAACCTCTGGTTTGTAACCGTTATACTACCACACCTGTGAGGCCAGGTCCTGTTGAAGTTGAGGGGCAGGAGGAATATGAAGTACAAAACATTATTGATTCCCGCAGACGTAGAGGAGGGGTACAGTATCTGGTGCATTCGAAAGGTTATGGTCCTGAGGATCGTTCCTTGGTAGACAGTAAGGACCTTCATGCACCCAAGTTACTACGAGTATTTCATGCCAAATACCCTCAGAAGCCTGGACCCTACTCTAGGAGAGGGGGTCTTTGAAAGGGGGGTACTATCACAGTGCCCGTGATTCGTGCTGCTCTGTGTCTGTCACTTACTGAGTATTCGTGATTGGCTGTCTGTCATTAGCCCTCCTCACACAGCCTTTTTAATCCCAGGTTGAGCACTTCCAGGTTGCCCTTTCGTGGTGTTTCTGACTCCACTCTGCCTGACCTGCTTGTCAGATCTCTGGGCCTGTTTCCTGTGTTCCTTCTACGTTCTGGTGTTCCAGTGTTCCTGTACGTTAACGTTCCAGTGTTTCAGGGTTCCAGTGCTCCTGTACGTTAATGTTCCAGTGCTCCAGCGTTCCAGTGTTCCTGTATGCTAACGTTCCGGTGTTCCAGTGTTCCAGCGTTCCTGTGTGCCTGTATTCCGGGGTTCCTGTGCTCCAGCACTGTGCGAGTTAACCTGTACGAGTTCCTGAGTCTCGCGCTCCAGCTGTCGCTCCGGCAACATTGTTCTCCTCGCTATTGCATACACATTGTTGGTTCCAGCGTGCGGACGCTGGTTTACTCCACTAAACCTGGTTGCAATATACATTGTTGGTTCCAGCGTGCGGACGTTGGTTTACTCCACTAAACCTGGTTGCAATATACATTGCTGGTTCCAGCGTGCGGACGCTGGTTTACTCCACTAAACCTGGTTGCAATATACATTGTTGGTTCCGGCGCGCGGACGCTGGTTTACTCCACTAACTGGTTGTGAGATACATTGTTGGTTCCAGCGTGCGGACGCTGGTTTGCTCCACTAACCTGGTTACAATACACATTGTTGGTTCCAGCGTGCGGACGCTGGTTTGCTCCACTAAACCCGGTTGCAATACACATTGTTGGTTCCAGCGTGCGGACGCTGGTTTACTCCACTAAACCTGGTTGCTATATACATTGTTGGTTCCAGCGTGTGGACGCTGGTTTACTCCACTAAACCTGGTTGCGATATACATTGTTGGTCCCAGCGTGCGGATGCTGGTTTACTCCACTAAACTGGTTGCGAGATACCTTGTTGGCTCCAGCGTGCGGACGCTGGTTTGCTCCACTAAACCTGGTTGCGATATACTTTGTTGGTTCCAGCTTGCAGACGCTGGTTTGCTCCACTAAACCTGGTTGCGATATACATGGTTGGTTCCAGCGTGCGGATGCTGGTTTGCTCCACTAAACCTGGTTGCGATATACATTGTTGGTTCCAGTGTGCAGACGCTGGTTTGCTCCATTAAACCTGGTGGCGCTATTTACCATTAGTCCCAACGTGCGGACGTTGGTTTGCTCCTGAACATCCAGTACTGTGGTCAGTCGCTGTCCACTTCCTTGCAGTTGTCTGATTATCCCTGGCAATAGACTTCTGCTAATTAAGGTCTCTATACTTATGCTCTCTGCTGTCTTAGTCACCTGACAGCTGGTCTACTTGCTCAGGCTGCCCTGCCCGGTATTGGTGAGGCCGGTAGAACCTTGATGATCCATCCTGTAGGTTGCCTCACCCGGTATTGGCAGGGCCGGTAGAGCCTACTACAGTACTCCTTTGGGCTGCCCTGCCCGGTATTGGTAAGGCCGGTAGAACCTTGTATTCACCATCTTTAAGGTTGCCTTACCCGTTATTGGCAGAGCCGGTATAGCCTACATTCAGCATTCCATTGGGCTGCCTTGCCCGGTATTGGTAAGGCCGGTAGAACCGGTATACGTCATCTCACGGTTGCCTTACCCGGTATAGGCAAGACCGGTAGAGCCTGTCATTAAAACTGTCACTTGGGTTGCCTTGTCCGGTATTTAGGCAAGGCCGGTAGAATCTATTGTATGTTCTATTGCTGTTGTATTGTTATGTATGTTTACCCTACGGGGACTGCCTTTAACTTTTAATAAAGTTAAATTATTTTACCAAACCTTAAGTCTGAGAGTCTTCAAAAACCGTGACAATGTGTTTCCTTGCAAATCTAAGTGTCATTAGAAAAGAGTGAGACACTACTTTCAATTCCCACTTCTAGATCATTAATAAATCAAAAAGCATTGAGCCCAGGACTGAACTCTGTGGAATCCCACTTATAACTTTACACCAAGTTGAAAAGGTCTCATTTACAACAACTCTCTGCCATCTATCATTTAACCAGTTTTCAATCCATATACAGATATCACCTCCCGGTTCGCTTTTAAAACGGCGCATGGTAAATGTTGTGCGGCTAGAAGTCGCATTAACCATGTCACCTCTTTTAAAATAGCTACATGAGAATCTTGCGCTGTATAAAAGCACAAGGTTCTCATGTCGCTGAAACAGCCGCAGGAGAACAAATGCTCAGTTGTGGGTACAGACAGACTCAATTCTTGTAGGCTCTTTGCAATGCCCCCCAACAGCTACATTTAGTAATCATTAAATCATGTATGTGGAGATACATCGCCTACGGAAAGCTCCAATTTGTGGAAGAAACTGCCTGGCTTTATTTCGATGTGTTTCACAGCATTGCTGAGCTTTCCTCAGGTGATGTTTCTCCACATAAACCAGTACAATCGAGGATAACCTCCATCACCTGAGTGGGTCCTCACATACGTGGCCAACTTTCACAGATAGTGATTGTTAAATGTAGCTGTTGGGTGGGCATTGCAAAGCTCCTACAAGAATTGAGTCCGTCTGTACCTACAACTGGGCACTAAATGTCTTCTTAAACCTCGTCCCCCAGAGATCATGCATGAGGAGCACACTACCCAGTCCTCCTAGCTCAGCTTGTATTAATGGTTTTAACTAGATCTTATTTTAGAATATATATACATGATCCCCGGTGCCCTCTATTGCTACAATCAAGTACCAGGTACCTTTTGGCTCCAGTTTGATATAACCTACTTTACGTGGATCACTCGCCGCTACACCCTGTTGAGTTCCACTGTACCTGAACTACTCAAATGAACTCCTTCATCTGGATACTTGTGATCTACTGCAAGGATGGGAAACCGTAGGCCCTGCAGCTGTTGGGGACTGCAGTTCCCATAATCCCCAGCCGGATGTTGGTAGGGAGATGTGGATTGTAATCAACAGCTGGAAAGCCTCAGGTTGCAAGTTTATAGATGCACTGCCAATGGTGAGTGTTCTGGATATATTGACTGTATGTGTGGGTCAGTACAGAGATGTTTTGGTGGCAGTGACAGCTGCAGGGACTGCAAAATGTACTGTCATGTGCCAGTTCCTGGAGAGGGTTGAGGTGCTGCAACATGAGAACCTTACACTTTTATACAGCGCGAGATTCTCATGTAGCTATTTTAAACGCAGCAACATGATTAATGCGGTTTGTAGTCACACGACATTTACCATGCGCCGTTTCAAAAGAATACCTCACCTCCCAAACTGAAGTCTTTTTATTTATGCAGTAACCTGTTGTGAGGCACTGTATCAAAGGCTTTTGCAAAAAATCCAAGTATACTACATCAACAGCAATTCCCTTGTCCAAATTGTTACTTACTGTTTCGTAAAATGCAGTAAGTTAGTCTGACATGATATATTCTTCATAAAACCATGCTGACTCTTAGTAATAATATTTTGTCTTCACATAGTTCTGAATACCTTTCTAATGTTTTACCCACTATGGAAGTCAAGATCTCAGGTCTATAATTTCCAGATTTGGATCTTGCCCCCTTTTTAAACAATGGAACTGCATCAGCTTTCCTCCAATCACAGGTTACTATGACTAATGAAAGTGTATCAATAAATATTAAGTATAATGATCTTGCTATTTCTGAATTAAGTCCCTTAAGTACACTTGGGTGTATACCATCAGGTCCAGGTGCTTTATTCACCATAACCTTTTCCAGTTTCGTTTGGACTTTGTCCTCAGAAAGCCATGTACACGATGGAGGAAATACTTTGGTTTTGTGTATTTGCCCATAGTCTTTCATTGTTGCTTCCTTTGTATATACTGAATCAAAGAATGTATTTAGGGTGTCAGCCATAGCCTTACCCTCACTAATCAATTCACCTCTCATAGCCTTAAGAGGACCAATATCAACCTTAACCTTTTTGTTATTAATATACTTGTATAATTGTTTAGTATTTTTCTTGCTTTCATTTGCAATATTTCTCACACTTTCAGTTTTAGCTAGCTTAATTGCTTGTTTTCAGATTGTATTACAATCTTAATATAAAAGATTACCTTTAACTTCAATTGGGATTTTAACCATCTATGGTTACCTGAGGAAATTCAAGGGGTTACATGGAACAAATGTAAGTAATTGTGAGCAGTGGTTTTGTGACTACAAGTTGACATGTGGGAGATTGAAATATTCAGAATAGTGCAATTTTCCTCCATAGTGTATTTTATATGCTATACAATTTTCTGGTAACTGTTACGAGATTCATTGAATTTAATTAATTTCCTCTTAAAATGCTTTAACCATCTAAGATTTAGATGCAATTGACACTGATATTGTTTGAATCGCATGGATGCTACAGATGCCTCAAAACATTAAAAAGCATTTGAGGGGTCTTTAGGTTTGATTGTTAGGGTTTCCCAGAGATTTCATTTCAAACTAAAGGGCTTTGCAGTAGCAAAAAAGGTAGAGAACCATAGACATAGATCATTGTCCTGAATATAAAACAATCAAAGAATCAAGTAGGGACTGATAGACTGTGAAGATCAAATAATTCATTAACTGCAATGAAACATAATGGGATTTAGTTACATAATGGATTAGTAATTATTTAATAAGAAAAACTGTATATTGCAGTACAATTTCTGCCATTCCTACTCCTGCTCATTCATAGGATATTGCAATTCAAACATTTACATTTTTTTTAATTAAATCAAAATTCACTTTAAGAGAAGTGATGATTAGGGAAGTGACATCCGGGGAAAAACATGGGGAAAGGCATAAGGGAAAAACACGGGGACCATTAGAGTTTTCTGTTCATGGTAAGGTAAGTGGGGGGAGTCACATTGGGAGTTATCAATTCACCTTAAATAAAGTGTGTGCAACAGGTACAGCCCACCCACTTGCAGCAAAGGCCCATCTGTCTATTTTTACGTTATTGAAAGCTTAAAGATGTGTTCATTAAAATCAAGGTATGCCAAGTGGCCACCCAATAGAACATTTTCCCCACCAAAATATAAATCCTAGCTGTTGTCAGCACTACATTGGGAGTGGTATATATGTTTATCTTCTCAGCATAATGGGTATAGCAGTAAACCACAGAACACTGAGGTTGATATACTAAGCAGAACAAGAGCAATTCTGGAGCAAACCAACTGCATCATGGGAAGAAGTAAAGATTCCCATTGTAGTAACCCTTAAATGCTAGAGAGGTCCCAGTACATTGCATCTCGATGCTATGCAGACCTCTCTAGCATGAAATTGTGTTAATATCTCCATTTAACCAACTTTGAATGCCAGAGTGGTATCCAAAGAATTGCAACACAATAATTGGATACCCATCTAACACACAAAGGGTTAAATGAAAAGACATTTTGTGAAATTGTATTTTTGCTCCAGAGTCGTTCCTATTCTTCTCAGTGCATCAGCCTCATTATCAATCACGCACATTACACAAGCATGGTTTAATATATATATTTTTATTTTGTATATTTGTGTTTGAGCAGGAGTACATCAAAGTAAAGTACAGATGATGTGCAATAGCTCAAATCTACAGGCAGTTTATAATTCACAGTGTAAAAAAACATCCATCAGAGACAACAATGACATGTTTATAGGGAATTCAGAGAAATGATAAAACTTGTGGACATGTCATGTTGACTCTTATGTTAGGCCTTTTGAGGTCCAGAGGGGTGTGCTATGCATTGGTTTGCACTGTGCTCCTCACCCCCTGCTCCTCAAGAGGATAAGAATCTCTAGTCAGTGGAGGGGGGAGGAGAGCAGTTCTCTGGCAGATTGACACAATGAGAGCATGTTCCAAAATATAAAGTTGTTATTTTTTTACATAAGCAAACAACATGACTGCTGATCTCTTCACTAATGTTGCTGTTGGATGCCTGGGCTGGAATCCTGTGCTTATTTTCATATGAATTTCAACAGGAAAGAGTTGCAGGAAGATCCACGAGAGCAGTAACACAGTTTTCCAATTCTGGGACCTTGCTTCACTGCACATCTCTAAGTACTTGGAAGGAGCATAAAGCATCAGCTTCCTCATTAGACTGGACAAGTTATAATGGGTTACATATAAACACTACATGAGGGGTGGGAAACCTGCAGACAAAGGGTGACTGTGAATTATAGGAGATGTACTGCAACCACAGCTGGACAGCTGCCGATTGGAGACCCCTGAACTACTCCAACCAAATGCAAAGTATGTCAAATAAATTACACTAGTAAGGCTGATTTACCCAAAACTGTACTCCATATTCCAGATGAGGTCTAACCAAGGATTTATAAAGAGGTAGAATAAAATTAACATCCCATGCATGTACACCTCTTTTTATGCAGGCTAGTATCCTATTTACTCTTGCAGCAGCTGAGTGACTCTGCACACTGCTGTGAAGTCTATAGTCTATCAGTACTCCTAAATCTTTCTCTAATGAGGATTTCCCAGGTTGTTTCCCAATTAGAGTATATGTAGCACATTTGTTTCTAGAGTCCAAATGCATAACCTTACATTTATCTACATTAAACGTCATCTGCCATTTGCTGCCCATTCACTCAGTTTACCTAAATCCTTCTGCAAAGAAAAAAAAATCCAGCCCTGTATGTGTTTCCTTGCAAATCTAAGTGTCATTAGAAAAGAGTAAGACACTACTTTCAATTCCCACTTCTAGACCATTAATAAATTAAAAAGCATTGAGCCCAGGACTGAACCCTGTGGAATCCCACTTATAACTTTACACCAAGCTGAAAAGATCTAATTTACAACAACTCTCTGCCATCTATCATTTAACAAGTTTTCAATCCATATACAGATATCACCTCCCGGTTCGCTTTTAAAACGGCACATTGTAAATGTCGTGCTGCTAGAAGTCGCATTAACCATGTCGCAGCTTTTAAAATAGCTACATGAGAATCTCGCGCTGTATAAAAGCACGAGGTTCTCATGTCGCAGAAACAGCCGCAGGAGAACAAATGCCCAGTTGTGGGTACAGACAGACTCAATTCTTGTAGGCTCTTTGCAATGCTCCCTCAACAGCTACATTTAGTAATCACTAAATCAAGTATGTGGAGACACATCGCCTGCGGAAAGCTCCAAATTGTGGAAGAAACTGCCTGGCTTTATTTTAATGTGTTTTACAGCATTGCTGAGCTTTCCTCAGGCGATGTTTCTCCACATAAACCAGTACAATCGAGGTTAACCTCCATCACCTGAGCGGATCCTCACATACGTGGCCAACTTTCACAGATAGTGATTATTAAATGTAGCTGTTGGGTGGGCATTGCAAAGCGCCTACAAGAATTGAGTCCGTCTGTACCCACAACTGGGTGCTAAATGTCTTCTTAAACCTCGTCCCCCAGAGATCATGCATGCGGAGCACACTACCCAGTCCTACTAGCTCAGCTTGTATTCATTGTTTTAACTAGATCTTATTTTAGAATATATACACGATCCCCAGTGCCCTCTATTACTGCAATCAAGTACCGGGTACCTTTTGGCTCCAGTTTGATATAACCTACTTTACGTGGATCACTCGCCACTACACCCTGTTGAGTTCCACTGTACCTGAACTACTCAAATGAAATCCTTCATCTGGATACTTGTGATCTACTGCAGGGATGGGAAACCGGAGGCCCTGCAGCTGTTGGGGACTGCAGTTCCCATAATCCCTGGCTGGGCGTTGGTAGGGGGATGTGGACTGTAATCAACAACTGGAAAGCCTCAGGTTGCAAGTTTATAGATGCACTGACAATGATGAGTGTTCTGGATATATTGACGGGTATGTGTGCATAATACAGAGATGTTTTGATGGCAGTGACAGCTGCAGGGACTGCAAAACGTGCTGTCATGTGCCAGTTCCCGGAGAGGGTTGAGGTGCTGCAACATGAGAACCTTACACTTTTATACAGCGCGAGATTCTCATGTAGCTATTTTAAATGCAGCGACATGGTTAATGTGGCTTCTAGCCACACGACATTTACCATGTGCTGTTTTAAAAGAATACCTCACCTCCCAAACTGAAGCCTTTTAATTTATGCAGTAACCTGTTGTAAGGCACTGCATCAAAGGCTTTTGCAAAAAATCCAAGTATACTACATCAACAGCAATTCCCTTGTCCAAATTGTTACTTACTGTTTCGTTAAATGCAAGTAAGTTAGTCTGACATGATATTTTCTTCATAAAACTATGCTGACTCTTAGTAATAATATTTTGTCTTCACATAGTTCTGAATACCTTTCTAATGTTTTACCCACTATGGAAGTCAAGATCTCAGGTCTATAATTTCCAGATTTGGATCTTGCCCCCTTTTTAAACAATGGAACTGCATAAGCTTTCCTCCAATCACAGGTTACTATGACTAATGAAAGTGTATCAATAAATATTAAGTATAATGATCTTGCTATTTCTGAATTAAGTCCCTTAAGTACACTTGGGTGTATACCATCAGGTCCAGGTGCTTTATTCACCATAACCTTTTCCAGTTTCGTTTGGACTTTGTCCTCAGTAAGCCATGTACACGATGGAGGAAATACTTTGGTTTTGTGTATTTGCCCATAGTCTTTCACTGTTGCTTCCTTTGTATATACTGAAGCAAAGAATGTATTTAGGGTGTCAGCCATAGCCTTACCCTCACTAATCAATTCACCTGTCTTAACCTTAAGAGGACCAATATCAACCTTAACCTTTTTGTTATTAATATACTTGTAGAATTGTTTAGTATTTTTCTTGCTTTCATTTGCAATATTTCTCACACTTTCCGTTTTAGCTAGCTTAATTGCTTGTTTGCAGATTGTATTACATTCTTAATATAAAAGATTACCATTAACTTCAATTGGGATTTTAACCATCTATGGTTACCTGAGGAAATTCAAGGGGTAACATGGAACAAATGTAAGTAATTGTGAGCAGTGGTTTTGTGACTACAAGTTGACATGTGGGAGATTGAAATATTCAGAATAGTGCAATTTTCCTCCATTGTGTATCTGGTAACTGTTACGAGATTCATTTAATTTAATTAATTTCCTCTTAAAATGCTTTAACTATCTAAGATTTAGATGCAATTGACACTGATATTGTTTGAATCACATCGATGCTACAGAGGCCTCAAAACATTAAAAAGCATTTGAGGGGTCTTTAGGTTTGATTGTTAGGGTTCCCCAGAGATTTCATTTCAAACTAAAGGGCTCTGCAGTAGCAAAAAAGGTAGAGAACCACAGAGATAGATCATTGTCCTGAATATAAAACAATCAAAGAATCAAGTAGGGACTGATAGACTGTGAAGATCAAATAATTCATTAACTGCAATGAAACATAATGGGATTTAGTTACATAATGGATTAGTAATTATTTAATAAGAAAAACTGTATATTGCAGTACAATTTCTGCCATTCCTACTCCTGCTCATTCATAGGATATTGCAATTCAAACATTTACATTTTTTTTAATTAAATCAAAATTCACTTTAAGAGAAGTGATGATTAGGGAAGTGACATCCGGGGAAAAACATGGGGAAAGGCATAAGGGAAAAACACGGGGACCATTAGAGTTTTCTGTTCATGGTAAGGTAAGTGGGGGGAGTCACATTGGGAGTTATCAATTCACCTTAAATAAAGTGTGTGCAACAGGTACAGCCCACCCACTTGCAGCAAAGGCCCATCTGTCTATTTTTACGTTATTGAAAGCTTAAAGATGTGTTCATTAAAATCAAGGTATGCCAAGTGGCCACCCAATAGAACATTTTCCCCACCAAAATATAAATCCTAGCTGTTGTCAGCACTACATTGGGAGTGGTATATATGTTTATCTTCTCAGCATAATGGGTATAGCAGTAAACCACAGAACACTGAGGTTGATATACTAAGCAGAACAAGAGCAATTCTGGAGCAAACCAACTGCATCATGGGAAGAAGTAAAGATTCCCATTGTAGTAACCCTTAAATGCTAGAGAGGTCCCAGTACATTGCATCTCGATGCTATGCAGACCTCTCTAGCATGAAATTGTGTTAATATCTCCATTTAACCAACTTTGAATGCCAGAGTGGTATCCAAAGAATTGCAACACAATAATTGGATACCCATCTAACACACAAAGGGTTAAATGAAAAGACATTTTGTGAAATTGTATTTTTGCTCCAGAGTCGTTCCTATTCTTCTCAGTGCATCAGCCTCATTATCAATCACGCACATTACACAAGCATGGTTTAATATATATATTTTTATTTTGTATATTTGTGTTTGAGCAGGAGTACATCAAAGTAAAGTACAGATGATGTGCAATAGCTCAAATCTACAGGCAGTTTATAATTCACAGTGTAAAAAAACATCCATCAGAGACAACAATGACATGTTTATAGGGAATTCAGAGAAATGATAAAACTTGTGGACATGTCATGTTGACTCTTATGTTAGGCCTTTTGAGGTCCAGAGGGGTGTGCTATGCATTGGTTTGCACTGTGCTCCTCACCCCCTGCTCCTCAAGAGGATAAGAATCTCTAGTCAGTGGAGGGGGGAGGAGAGCAGTTCTCTGGCAGATTGACACAATGAGAGCATGTTCCAAAATATAAAGTTGTTATTTTTTTACATAAGCAAACAACATGACTGCTGATCTCTTCACTAATGTTGCTGTTGGATGCCTGGGCTGGAATCCTGTGCTTATTTTCATATGAATTTCAACAGGAAAGAGTTGCAGGAAGATCCACGAGAGCAGTAACACAGTTTTCCAATTCTGGGACCTTGCTTCACTGCACATCTCTAAGTACTTGGAAGGAGCATAAAGCATCAGCTTCCTCATTAGACTGGACAAGTTATAATGGGTTACATATAAACACTACATGAGGGGTGGGAAACCTGCAGACAAAGGGTGACTGTGAATTATAGGAGATGTACTGCAACCACAGCTGGACAGCTGCCGATTGGAGACCCCTGAACTACTCCAACCAAATGCAAAGTATGTCAAATAAATTACACTAGTAAGGCTGATTTACCCAAAACTGTACTCCATATTCCAGATGAGGTCTAACCAAGGATTTATAAAGAGGTAGAATAAAATTAACATCCCATGCATGTACACCTCTTTTTATGCAGGCTAGTATCCTATTTACTCTTGCAGCAGCTGAGTGACTCTGCACACTGCTGTGAAGTCTATAGTCTATCAGTACTCCTAAATCTTTCTCTAATGAGGATTTCCCAGGTTGTTTCCCAATTAGAGTATATGTAGCACATTTGTTTCTAGAGTCCAAATGCATAACCTTACATTTATCTACATTAAACGTCATCTGCCATTTGCTGCCCATTCACTCAGTTTACCTAAATCCTTCTGCAAAGAAAAAAAAATCCAGCCCTGTATGTGTTTCCTTGCAAATCTAAGTGTCATTAGAAAAGAGTAAGACACTACTTTCAATTCCCACTTCTAGACCATTAATAAATTAAAAAGCATTGAGCCCAGGACTGAACCCTGTGGAATCCCACTTATAACTTTACACCAAGCTGAAAAGATCTAATTTACAACAACTCTCTGCCATCTATCATTTAACAAGTTTTCAATCCATATACAGATATCACCTCCCGGTTCGCTTTTAAAACGGCACATTGTAAATGTCGTGCTGCTAGAAGTCGCATTAACCATGTCGCAGCTTTTAAAATAGCTACATGAGAATCTCGCGCTGTATAAAAGCACGAGGTTCTCATGTCGCAGAAACAGCCGCAGGAGAACAAATGCCCAGTTGTGGGTACAGACAGACTCAATTCTTGTAGGCTCTTTGCAATGCTCCCTCAACAGCTACATTTAGTAATCACTAAATCAAGTATGTGGAGACACATCGCCTGCGGAAAGCTCCAAATTGTGGAAGAAACTGCCTGGCTTTATTTTAATGTGTTTTACAGCATTGCTGAGCTTTCCTCAGGCGATGTTTCTCCACATAAACCAGTACAATCGAGGTTAACCTCCATCACCTGAGCGGATCCTCACATACGTGGCCAACTTTCACAGATAGTGATTATTAAATGTAGCTGTTGGGTGGGCATTGCAAAGCGCCTACAAGAATTGAGTCCGTCTGTACCCACAACTGGGTGCTAAATGTCTTCTTAAACCTCGTCCCCCAGAGATCATGCATGCGGAGCACACTACCCAGTCCTACTAGCTCAGCTTGTATTCATTGTTTTAACTAGATCTTATTTTAGAATATATACACGATCCCCAGTGCCCTCTATTACTGCAATCAAGTACCGGGTACCTTTTGGCTCCAGTTTGATATAACCTACTTTACGTGGATCACTCGCCACTACACCCTGTTGAGTTCCACTGTACCTGAACTACTCAAATGAAATCCTTCATCTGGATACTTGTGATCTACTGCAGGGATGGGAAACCGGAGGCCCTGCAGCTGTTGGGGACTGCAGTTCCCATAATCCCTGGCTGGGCGTTGGTAGGGGGATGTGGACTGTAATCAACAACTGGAAAGCCTCAGGTTGCAAGTTTATAGATGCACTGACAATGATGAGTGTTCTGGATATATTGACGGGTATGTGTGCATAATACAGAGATGTTTTGATGGCAGTGACAGCTGCAGGGACTGCAAAACGTGCTGTCATGTGCCAGTTCCCGGAGAGGGTTGAGGTGCTGCAACATGAGAACCTTACACTTTTATACAGCGCGAGATTCTCATGTAGCTATTTTAAATGCAGCGACATGGTTAATGTGGCTTCTAGCCACACGACATTTACCATGTGCTGTTTTAAAAGAATACCTCACCTCCCAAACTGAAGCCTTTTAATTTATGCAGTAACCTGTTGTAAGGCACTGCATCAAAGGCTTTTGCAAAAAATCCAAGTATACTACATCAACAGCAATTCCCTTGTCCAAATTGTTACTTACTGTTTCGTTAAATGCAAGTAAGTTAGTCTGACATGATATTTTCTTCATAAAACTATGCTGACTCTTAGTAATAATATTTTGTCTTCACATAGTTCTGAATACCTTTCTAATGTTTTACCCACTATGGAAGTCAAGATCTCAGGTCTATAATTTCCAGATTTGGATCTTGCCCCCTTTTTAAACAATGGAACTGCATAAGCTTTCCTCCAATCACAGGTTACTATGACTAATGAAAGTGTATCAATAAATATTAAGTATAATGATCTTGCTATTTCTGAATTAAGTCCCTTAAGTACACTTGGGTGTATACCATCAGGTCCAGGTGCTTTATTCACCATAACCTTTTCCAGTTTCGTTTGGACTTTGTCCTCAGTAAGCCATGTACACGATGGAGGAAATACTTTGGTTTTGTGTATTTGCCCATAGTCTTTCACTGTTGCTTCCTTTGTATATACTGAAGCAAAGAATGTATTTAGGGTGTCAGCCATAGCCTTACCCTCACTAATCAATTCACCTGTCTTAACCTTAAGAGGACCAATATCAACCTTAACCTTTTTGTTATTAATATACTTGTAGAATTGTTTAGTATTTTTCTTGCTTTCATTTGCAATATTTCTCACACTTTCCGTTTTAGCTAGCTTAATTGCTTGTTTGCAGATTGTATTACATTCTTAATATAAAAGATTACCATTAACTTCAATTGGGATTTTAACCATCTATGGTTACCTGAGGAAATTCAAGGGGTAACATGGAACAAATGTAAGTAATTGTGAGCAGTGGTTTTGTGACTACAAGTTGACATGTGGGAGATTGAAATATTCAGAATAGTGCAATTTTCCTCCATTGTGTATCTGGTAACTGTTACGAGATTCATTTAATTTAATTAATTTCCTCTTAAAATGCTTTAACTATCTAAGATTTAGATGCAATTGACACTGATATTGTTTGAATCACATCGATGCTACAGAGGCCTCAAAACATTAAAAAGCATTTGAGGGGTCTTTAGGTTTGATTGTTAGGGTTCCCCAGAGATTTCATTTCAAACTAAAGGGCTCTGCAGTAGCAAAAAAGGTAGAGAACCACAGAGATAGATCATTGTCCTGAATATAAAACAATCAAAGAATCAAGTAGGGACTGATAGACTGTGAAGATCAAATAATTCATTAACTGCAATGAAACATAATGGGATTTAGTTACATAATGGATTAGTAATTATTTAATAAGAAAAACTGTATATTGCAGTACAATTTCTGCCATTCCTACTCCTGCTCATTCATAGGCTATTGCAATTCAAACGTTTACATTTTTTTTTTAATTAAATCAAAATTCACTTTAAGAGAAGTGATGATTAGGGAAGTGACATCCGGGGAAAAACATGGGGAAAGGCATAAGGGAAAAACATTGGGACCATTATAGTTTTCTGTTCATGGTAAGGTAAGTGGGGGGAGTCACATTGGGAGTTATCAATTCACCTTAAATAAAGTGTGTGCAACAGGTACAGCCCACCCACTTGCAGCAAAGCCCTATCTGTCTATCTTTACGTTACTGAAAGCTTAAAGATGTGTTCATTAACCCTTTGAGTGCCAGAGGGGTACGCAACGCATTGCTTTGCAATGCGTTGCGTACCCCTCTGGCACTCAAAGGGTTAAAATCAAGGTATGCCAAGTGGCCACCCAATTGAACATTTTCCCCACCAAAATATAAATCCTAGCTGTTGTCAGCAATACTTTGGGAGTGGTATATATGTTTATCTTCTCAGCATAATGGGTATAGCAGTAAACCACAGAACACTGAGGCTGATATACAAAGAAGGATAAGAGCAATTCTAGAGCAAACCAACTGCATCATGGGAAGAAGTAAAGATTCCCATTGTAGTAACCCTTAAATGCTAGAGAGGTCCCAGTACATTGCATCTCGATGCTATGCAGACCTCTCTAGCATGAAAAGTGTTAATATCTCTATTTAACCCACTTTGAATGCCAGAGTGGTATCCAAAGCATTGCAACGCAATAATTGGAAACCCATCTAACACACAAAGGGTTAAATGAAAGGACATTTTGTGAAATTGTATTTTTGCTCCAGAGTCGTTCCTATTCTTCTCAGTGCATCAGCCTCATTATCAATCACACACATTACACAAGCATGGTTTAATATCTATATTTTTATTTTGTATATTTGTGTTTGAGCAGGAGTACATCAAAGTAAAGTACAGATGATGTGCAATAGCTCAAATCTACAGGCAGTTTACAATTCACAGTGTAAAAAAAGATCCATCAGAAACAACGACATGTTTATAGGGAATTCAGAGAAATGATAAAACTTGTGGACATGTCATGTTGACTCTTATGTTAGGCCTTTTGAGGTCCATAGGGGTGTGCTATGCATTGGTTTGCACTGTGCTCCTCACCCCCTGCTCCTCAAGAGGACAAGAATCTCTAGTCAGTGGAGGGGGGAGGAGAGCAGTTCTCTGGCAGATTGACACAATGAGAGCATGTTCCAAAATATAAAGATGCTATTTATTTTTTCATAAGCAAATAACATGACTGCTGATCTCTTCACTAATGTTGCTGATGGACGCCTGGGCTGGAATCCTGTGCTTATTTTCATATGCATTTCAACAGGAAAGAGTTGCAGGAAGATCCACGAGAGCAGTCGCACAGTTTTCCAATTCTGGGACCTTGCTTCACTGCACATCTCTCACCAATGTCGCACTAGGCAGTTGGAAGGAGAATAAAGCAACATCTTCCTTATTAGACTGGACAAGTTATAATGGGTTGCATAAATAATATAAACACAACACGAGGGGTGGGAAACCTGCAGCCAATGATTGTCTGCAAATTATAGGAGATGTACTGCAACCAGAGCTGGAGAACTGCTGATTGGATACCCCTGCACTACTCCAATCAAATGCAAAGTATTTCAAATGAATGACACTAGTAAGGCTGATTTACTAAGGAAAAGTGCTGCATGTCTCAGTCACACCAACTGCACTCTAGGAAGGGAATAAAAATTCCCAGTGATTTAAATGGGACTTTTTATCCCATGAATACTAGAGGTATCTGATGTATTATTTTGCATTGCAAACCCCCCATTTAGTAAACGAGGCTGAAGTACTATGAGGGGTAGCAGATCTCCCCCTCCCCCATTAACAAAAATTTTAGGAATATGCATTTGTCCCCCATGGTGTGATTGGCTTGCTGCAGAATGACACCACTTATCCTCAATACGTTAGACTCACTGGGCAAAACAACTGCACATTCCATAACAAATAATAGATTCCCTTTAACTTCAATTGGGATTTTAACCACCTCTAATTTAGAGAGGCGCTAATGCATTGCTTTTCAATGCTTTGGAGTCCTGTCCAGCCTTCAAGGAGTCAGTTTTCTGAATATTGTGCAGTTTTCTCAGAATTGCTACATTTTTTACGTTATACTTTTCCTTACTGTCATTTAACCCTTTGAGTGCCAGAGAGGTATCCAACATATTTCAGCCTCTCTGGTACTCAGAGGGTTAATACACTGTGTTTATAAACTCTCCATTTGGGTATATACTGTTTACTTAGACATGTATCATTCCAGCATTACCCGTGTATAGGTACAGTCTGTCATCCCTTCAACTAACTCAGGGGCAGGATGCCTTATCGCCCCTGTTGTTGGGGAACTACAGCTTCCACCATTGGTAGGAGAGAAGAAGATTGCCTGACTCTTCCAAATATATAGCTATGTGTTATAGATGACTACTGTAACATGTAACTGTTTGAGCATTGTTCATTGTTTAAAGTGTTAATTGTACTCAAAGGAGTTAGAAAGTGTTTTGAAATAAGTATTGACAGTTTCAATGTTAACCCCTAGAGAGGTCTACCACAAATTACTTCATAATGAATTTTATACTTGTATAGCATCCAACTGGCTAAATATTAAAGCGGAACTTTCAGATAGTACTAAGTTGCCGTGCATTCATTAAGCACATGGCGACTAGGAAATCAAAGTCTTACCATTAAAAAATAGCACATTCTAAAGAAATCCTTCCCGTTTGGAGACTGACGGGCAGGTCAGTGCGGTCCGCGCCTGCGCTGTCAGTCCCTTCCCGTGACCATATGGTGACTGCAGTGCTACTCAAAGGAGACCGATACTGACAAGATGACTGCACTGGAGCCTGGGTTCCGGTCTCCAAACGGCAAGGATTTCTTTAGAATATGCTATTTTTTAAAGGTAAGACTTTGATTTCCAAGCTAGTCACCATGCGCTTAATGAATGTATGGCTACTTAATACTATCTGAAGGTTCTGCTTTACCAAACCATCTAAAGCTAAAGACAGAGATGTCAGTAGATCTCCAAAATATCATTGGCCTTAGTCATCAAAATACAAAGGTACAATTCTGGAGCAATCCAACGGCACCACAGGGTCAAAATGAAAAATCTTCTTTTCCTGTGGGAACTTTTAAGTCTTGCTATAGAGCTATCTATGTCATTGCTTTTTGGTGCCATTGAGGCCTCTCTAGCATACAAGGAGTTAACAGATGGGAAATTGAATTTGCCCCTTATGGGCAGATCATTTATCCCCTGTGTGGCAACTGGTTTGCTCTAGCATTTTACCTCTTTAGCTTGATAAATAAGACCCTAAATGTGCAATTTCTTGACTTCAAAGAGGTGTAATTATGTAGCAAAATAGCATTACCTTAGGGGAAATTAAAATTTCCATTGATTTAAAAGTTTTGCAATGCATTGGAGACCTCTCTAACACTCAAGGGGCTAAAAGTTCCATTTAAACTAGTGAGAAGGTGGAGAATGTTTATTTGTTCCCTATGATGCATTTGGTTTGCTCCAGAATTGCACTTTAACTGTCATATCCACAAAATAAACTAGTGCAATACCGGAGTAAACCAACTGCTCCATAAGGGAGAAACAAAATCTTCACTGATGTAAATGAGGCTTTTGACCTCTTGAATGCTGGATTCAATGGTTTAAAAACCCAATCTTTATTAGTGGGAAGATATAGTATCCTCTATATGCAGTTGACCTGCTCCAGAATTGTTCCTCTTTAACATGAAGAGTAATGCCCAAAGGCCCACATTTATTAAAGGAAACTGGAGCTATTCTAGAGTAAACCACTTGCACCATAGGGAACAAATGAAAAGTCCTAGTACATTAATTTAGGCTTTTAAAAAGCTCTGTTCAAGTGCATTAGAATTTAGGAATTTTTTTGTCCCCTATGGTGCAGTTGGTTTACTCCTGAATAACTCCAGTTTGCTTTTATTATTATGGACCATTGTTTCTTAAAGGCAAATTATTGCCAAAACATAAATATACCTCTAATTGTTTAGTTTAGTTTTCTATACTGAATACTATGTTCTGAAAATCCTTTACCTTTATATTTGACCTAAAATACAGTTAAAAGTGTCCCCCTCCTGCCCCTGCTCAGGACGTCATCCAGACTTCCCTCAGATCTGAAAGCCAGTCCAGACGGATCGCAACGAGGGACAATATTGTGTCAGTATAAGGAAAAACCTTCCCTCCTTCATCAAGGGGGGGCAGGGCTTTCCTTACACTGATAGACACAATATTGTCCCTCATTGTGATACATCCTGTCAAGTAGGGGGAGTCTGCATGATGTTCTGAAAAGGAGTGAGAGGAGTAAACATTTACCTGGAATTTTAAGCCAAATATAAGGGTAAAGGATTTTCATAACATAGTATTCGGTATAGAAAATTAAAGTGAACAATCGGAGGTTTGTTTTTTGACAATGCTATCCCTTTAATAACGTGACACATATTAGTTAACTTGTATCATCATAATTAGGTGCAAGAAGAATCTAATCAAAAACAACTGTCTAAATTAATGAATTACTGTACTCAAAAGAAAATGTCAGTATTTCTAGGGCAAATCAGTTTGCACAAATAATATTTTTTATTTATTTAAATTGGGCTTTTAACCACTTGCATGCCATAGAAATCTCCAAAATATTGCATTGCAATGTGTTGGAGCTGTCTCTAGCATTCAAGAGGTTTAAATCCCCATATAAATCAATGGGAATGTGTCCTTTTGTTCAGTTTTGGTTTCTTTGCCCCAGGATTACAAATATTTAACCCTTTGAATACCAGAGGGTGCACTACATTTACTTAATTAGGGATATCCATATTACCTGACCTGTTGGTGTGTTCTGATGACTGGAGAAGAGATTCACTGCCTTAGATACAGGAGATATTTTCAGCCCATTGAGAAGCAATACAATGTGGAGGTCTCCAGTATGAAGGGGCTAAATGGGGAAATTGGCAACCCTCTATGTATCCAATAAAAATTGCATTGATTTCAGTCTGGCTTTTTCTTTTGGGGGTATTCAGGAAGCTAAAGATGAGCAATACTGGGACAATCCAATGCAAAATAGGAGGCAAATGAAAATCCTCACTGACCTCGCCTTTAAACCAGGACAAATTTGCATACAGCAGGGCTGCTCTGATTTAATTGCAGCCCTATAATTAACATATTGTTTATATGTCCCTCATTAAAGGTCTGGTCAGTTTACAATGCAGTGGAAACCTCTCCAGAGATTAAAAGGTTAAAAGGTACACTGAAATCAGTGGGGGGATTTGGGGGAATTTTTATTTTCTCTTACAGTGGTTTGCCCATGAATTGCACAAAATAATGCATGTTATATATATATATATATATATATTTTTTTTTTTTTTTTTTTTTTTTTTTTTTTTTTTATTATTTTTTTTTTTTTTCAAATTGTGCAATAATAATTGCACTTTTTCCAGATACTTCAGGCAATATCAGGGCAAAAAAGAGAACCACACAAATCCAGGTAAAATTGAAACAGTTACTGTGCACATATTCCCCTTATCAAAAATACACCTAATGCAATGTTTTTATTTTTATTTATATAATGCAGTTATTTTGCTTCAGAATTTCCTCAAATAAAATGCACTTTGTTATTATTTTGCATCACTGTTGACCTCCTGTAGCCTTTAGTACATAATCCCTATTCTGTTCTAAGCAAGGAAACCTTATAAATATTAGCATCTGGTTTGGTTACAAAAATAATGCCAGACAGCGGTTCTCACCAGTGGGATCTGAGCTCTCTTCTGATTGGTTGGATACCTGTCCTGAAATTTCTCCAGAAGCTCCTCCATTGCTTCTACCTGAAGGAACAGACAGGACAACATCAACTTAACCTATGTCCATGCATACTATGAAACACAAGTTTTACTTTGAAACAAGGCAGTTTGATGTATCAGTGATATATTCTGGATGGTTTAGTACATCTGGAATGTTTCAAAATGCAATACATTCCTGTTTCTCGAACATCATAATACAGCGACTTTACTATGGATGGAATTTTACAGACAAATTGTCTGGAAGTAACGTCAGTTGTCTATAAGTTTAACCCTTTGAATGTCAGAGGAGTACTCAACACAATGAGAAGCAGCGCGTGGCGCACTCCTCTGATACTCAATGGGTTAATAAAGATCAGTAATCTATATTCGGTACCGAAAGTTTCTCTCTCTCTTAACACTTTGAGTAACAAAGTGATGAGAAAATATTTTACTTCTCCGTGTTAATAACGCTAAAAAATAATCAGTTACTACATTTAACAGCTTGATGATTCTTTCTAAACCAGGAGCTGGCTTCCATGTTGTTGTTGAACTACCATACTCATCATCCTCAGATATCTGAGTATTAAGACAAAGACAATCCAAAAACAGCTGGAAAGCCACGTTAGAACCCCTGATCTAAAGAAATAAACACTAGCTGATCCATGTAAACATAAATATATAGGAATAACAGATTACTAGAATTTTATTTGATGTTTAACCCCTTGGATGCTAGAGAGGTCTCCAACACATAGATACCTCTCTGGCATCCAAGGGGTTAATTTCACAAATAATGCAAAAGTACAATAAAATGACTGACCAGCTCTCTCTCAGAAGAGGATGGGGGTTTCTTGCCATCAAAGTCTTCCGATGACATTTCTCTAGAGGACTGGCCTTGGCACAGTGTGGAGATAAGTAGGCTAGCGCACAGCAGCTTGAAGAGGATGGTCGTGCTGTCCATGGTGCTGAACCGTCCGACAAAGCGCTGTGCTCTTCTCAGCCGGGCGCTGACACTGGCACTGAATATAATGCTTTTAAACTCTCACTGCCCCTCCCGCTTTGTGATCTCAAGCAGATTATGTGGGCAGTAAAAGTGTGATTCGTTGTTTAAGCACTGATACATCTCCAGCTTCCAATGAGGTCCACGGGAGATCAATCAATAACGGAAACCATGCATGTCCTGTAATCTGAATCTATTGATGTGTTCGTAAAATCATTAATTAGCTGGGAATCGTGATCAAGTGACTTGCTAGTTTCTGGTGTTCAAAACGAAAACTTTGGCAAATGGTCACAACTAAGCTTGTGGCAAATGTGCTTGGATCATAAACTGGAGCAATCCTTAGTCAAACCACCTGCACCATAGAGTAGAAATAAAATAACAAAATAGATTTTCATTGTTTTAACCGTTTGAGTGCCAGAGGGTTACACCCCTCTGCCACTCAAAGGGTTAAATGGTGCTTTTAGTCCTTTGAATGCTTCTCATTGTATACCCCTGTAACATCCAACATGTTAGGGATGTTAGGAATTTTTATTTGTTCCTTGTGCTGCAGCAGGTTTGGCCAGAATTGCTCTAGTTTGCTTTCATACATAAAGCACAATTGGGGAGATTTATAAATCTGCAGTAATGAAGAAAGGGTCTGTAAAATTGTTGCAAAAGCTATATAAGGGTATGTATACAGGCAGTGCCGGATTTACATCTCAGGCGCCCCTAGGCACAACACCCTCCAGCGCCTCTAGCTCCGCCTTTGCCCCTCCCCTAATCACTCCTCTCACTTACCCACACCCCTCCGTTAACCACACCCTCTTGTGGTCACACCCAATTATATGGCCACATAGATAGTGCATCTTTTTTTAGGGTATGCTCACATGAATCCTTTTTTAAACCAATTTTTATATTATATAAATCAAAAAAACAAAAACAATGTTGTTTAACTACTTATGCAAGTAGCATATTTGTCAATAAAAATAAATCACATTTGAAATAATAATGCCCAAAACATGGAGAAAGGCTGAAGAGAATCCACTCTTCCACACAGCAGGTCTCTACAAATAAGGCACTCATACTCAGGAGTAATGGAATCTTCAAAATCATTTTATTGGCACACAAAATATCAAGAATGGGTAAAATTAAAAACATGTATAAATACTAAGAGAGGGATGCTGCAGAACCTAGAAATGCTGTGGATATCAACCCATATGACATGCAAATGTAATTCATCCAACAATAAATGTACATAAAGTGGATGTTAGTATTCCCATATGCTAATCCCAATCCAATGAATGGAGATACATGTACCCACAGTAAACAAATAAGCAAAAAGTAAGGACAATTGCTTCCACATAAAAAATTCCAACATAAAATATACAATTACTAATTTACTCATCATAATGAAGTGTGAGGTGAACTATAAACAAGAACAAATATGTAGTGAAAAATGCTGAAGACAAAATACTTAGCACAGGTAAGTAGCAGTAAGGTTCAAGCAACAGAGCCCTCTCTAAGAACCAGCCAGCCATCCCAACGCTTATCACCTATCACAGGTTTAAGCTTGCTTCTACTTACCTGTGCTAAGTATTTTCTCTTCTGCATTTTTCACTGCATGTTTGTTCTTGTATATATTTCACCTCACTTCATTATCATTATAATAAATACATTAGTAATTGTATATTTGTAGTTGTGCTTTTATGCAGTCTGCAGAAGCAATTGTCCTTACTTTTTGCTTACTGTGGGTACATACACCTCTCCAGTCATTGGACTGGGATCAGCATATGGGAATACTAACATCCAATTTATGTACATTTATTGTTGGATGAATTACATTTGTATGCCATATGGATTGATATCCACAGTATTTCTATGTTCCTTCCAGCATCCCTCTCTATTGCTGTTTTTAATTTTACCCATTCTTGATACTTTGGTGAAACTATTAGAGTGTGCTGATCAAGACTACATTCAACATCAGCATATCTGCACCACAAATAATAACTGTGGGCAACACATACCAGCCTGATGTGGCACTTGAGGCTGTTGGGGAGGCTACTGCGTGCTGCTCCTGCCACCCATCCAGAAACAACTGGCCTGTGCTGTGCTGCTGCCTGTCCCGCCTCTGAGCCGAACTACTGAGGTGCTCCACTCACTCAGCCGACAGCCGCCAAATATAGGGCATAGGCCGCTTCCCTTTAGCTTCTATATATACTTCTGCATAGCTTGCGTGGCTCCCACTACGTCTACGCGTCAGCATCAATGTCAGAGGAGGACCTAATGTGACGAATAAAGACTGAGGCAGCGGCATGCAGCCGCAGCAGTGGCTCACATGTAGCGGCCCCGGTGGCAAAGGCACAGCCGCAGGTAACAAGGTAACAAATGGGATCAGAAAGGAAGGAACACTACAGTCTGTGTACAAGTTATAACAAGCGCCCTCGAGGGCAACTGGCGAGCATAGGCGCAGAGAATAATTATCAATTTAAGTGAGCACAGCATAACTATGCACCCTGGGGTGGAATTGTGTGGGCATGACAATGGCATTGCCAGGCGCCCCTGAAAATCGGGCGCCCTAGGCAAGTGCCTTGTCTGCCTATTGACAAATCCGGCCCTGTATACACATTCAGTGACATTTTTGCTAAGTGCTAACTCCAGTTAGTTGACTTTTTTGAAAGTGAAGTAGAAATGGTCTTGTCCAAGTAAGAATTGAGGTGCAATGTATTTATAAAGAAATTTCCTCATTTCGCCAAAATAAAGGCAGTTTTAGTGATGAAATCTTAACACCAGTTATAACTTGTTTTTAATGGAAGTATATAGTGACAGCAATATATGAGAAAAAATATTCTCATTTGCAAATATTATGTAATTTTTATCAGCAAATTCTCAGGCTGACATATAAATAAACTTGACTGTACTCCTTATAAAGAAGACATAGTGTTGCAAATTGTAGCTACAATTCTTATACTATGAAGGATTTTATACACCCCCCCCCATGTGTTTATGTTCATATTACTGATATACAGAAACAATATCCCTGATGTGAAACCTGCCAAACACATCTTATATCATTTTATCTATTTTGAAATAGCCAGCTACCCAAAATGCATCTGTTTCTTTAATGCAAGCTACAGTATCTTACTATTCTTAACAAAGAGCTTTACCTTTAACCATTTGAGTGGCAGAGGGGTGTTCAACGCAATGCTTTGAAATGAATTGGACATGCCTCCGGCACTCAAAGGGTTAACAGTCTATACTACAAAGTATACTATAGGTGAGTGTTTGTCTAAAATTGTTTGTTTGAATGTGATATACACACACACGGGTCTGAACATCTGATTTTACCTTCCTGGAGATGTTGTGATGGAAGGTTAGCAGTTTGCACTACAGTCTCCTGAGTGCCAACACACAATAAAAACAGGCAAACTGCAGAATATCTATGAGAAAAGGTCCAATTAAATAAATGGTATTTATTTATACCTATTGTGTAATTATTTTGCACCAGTATTGTTCCACTTTTACTTTGATACTGAGGCTTATTTACTAAGAATTTTAGCAATTTTGTTTTCAACCAATTTCAAATGCATTTGGGGCCTCTCTAGAATTCAAATAGTTAAAAGCCCAATGTAAATCATTTAAATTGTTATTTATCCTACATGGAATCGTTGGTTTATCTCAGAATTACTCCAGTGGGGCGATGCACTAAAGGGTGATAAGAGGCTAGGGTGGCGATATGGTGGCAAAGTGGTGTCAATGGAAAATCTACAGCATGCACTAAGGTGTCTTCACTATCATGTCCCTGTGGATCTACCACCAATCTGCCACAATCCTCCAACATCCTCATGAATCAGCCAAGCCTACTACAGGTTCACAATCTGGCTTGACAATTACTCATTTGCAAATGGAAATGCAGGATAATAAGCCATTGATGTATTCATGTTATTATGTTTACATGTTAATGTAACATAAAACAAAAGAACGCTGTCCCCTCTAAGTGTAGCAAAATAGGAAAGCATTGTAGTATCAAAGAAAACCCCCTCAAGGGGTACGCACATTTATAAGGGCCTGTCCTGCCTCTGGGATGGATGTTTTTGACTGGATCTGACCTATAGTACAGGTTACTCTCCAATGCTCTCCAGATCTTTACCTGCCAATGGTTCTTCCTTCCCACGTTGAGGGACACTTTACCTCTCATAAACAGCCACTGTTGTCTGATAGGCTGAGACCATTTAAGGAAGGGTAGCAAGTATGACATAGGAGACTACAGGAGACTTCAATAGAGTAAAATATATCAATTTATTAATATAGGCACATGCCTAATAGATTAAAAATGCATACGTTTTTAAAGCTATGTTACTTCATCAGGGGCATAAACTTGGACAAAGTGAACTCCAGCCATTTATAGATTCACAAACGGAACTCAAGACGGTCCTTCAATTTGACCTCTGTTGCCGTATATTCCAGGTCCTTCTCTGGAGTGTTTCCACTCTTCACAAAGTGCACAGATGTATTTACAATCCCTTAAATCTAACTCTGAAGGCTCTCGGTGTTCCATAAAATGGAATGCAAGAAATCCTCTTTCAACTCCTAACCACATCCTTCCTCAGTTAACCATGATTTCCAGTGATGGCACACATGGAACACATTGCCTATCATTCCCCAAAGGTATGTTATCTCCCCTGAAACAGTAGCCTCAATAAACATTTTAGTTATCAAACTAATCCCATCATAATCCACTATTCCTAACTAAAAATAAAAATTAATAAAAATTACAAATTATAACAAAGAAGGGAAGAAAAAAGAGAGTTGGAGAGTGACCTGGACTAGATGTCAGATCCAGTCAAAGTCATCCATCCTAGAGGCAGGACAGGCAACACAAGGGAGTTTTCATTGATACTATAAAGCTTTTCTATTATGCTACATGTGCAATGGGCCATTACTGTTTTGTTTTATATGTACCTTCAAGAGCCTTTCTGACTTATTGATAACTAGATGCATATCTGAGATCTGAGAATTAGGAGTACTCAGATTATTATTGGACTACCTCTGATTTATGATACTCTTTGATTGAGATATTCTCTGTTCCTATACATATCCTTTTTTCTTGTATTATATATTCAGGCATATTGTCTGATTTGTATATTTAGGCATATTGTCTGTTTTTATGTATTTGAGCAATTAGGAGTTCACATTATTTTGGCAAGTGTAGGCGCATTTAAATATTGTTTTATATGTTAATGTTGCTGTTTGCCACATGCACTAATGTTTGATAGCAGCCTTTGCTATTGGAGTTCACAGTTTCAACATCACCATCCTGAGTCTGCTTAAATTCAAAACAAAAGCCAAAGCACAAGCTAAGTTCATTGCACATTCTGGACAGTGCTGTCGGATAATGGCCGTCCATTATTTACACTAATGGTTACTGACTTTGGCTGCAACATATACACAGTGCAACCCTGGGGGGTCCAGGGACCAAGGACCCTGCCTCACCTTATTTCTGGGACAACTCAGCCCCATGCATAAGAAGAGAAGTGTAACTGGAAGACAAGAACAAAACCTCTCCCGGGAGGGCAATGTGGGTGCACCCTAGCCTGGCCTAGTATATTTTCATGTCAGGCCTAACACAAGCTAAGCTGAGAATAACTCCCTAGAAACTCCACTGGCCTTGCGCAGTGTGTCTGTGTGTGTGCTGGTGATGTGAATGGTATGACTTTGACATGTAGGAACATTGGCCTTGCACATGGTGTCTGTGTGTGTCTCTGGTGATGTGTTGCACTATAGTGTCTGCATCGCCCTCCAGGGAGAAGTTTGCGTTCTTGGCTTCCAGCTCCCCTTCTCTTCTCAGGTGCCAAAAATCATTCTGGACAAGGCAAATTAGCAGGAAGGACACAGGTACAGCCTTGGCATGTATGTGTGTATATTTTTATTGAGCTCTGGTGTATACAAATGACACTAAAGTGCAGAGAAATAAAACATATACATATATGTAAAGCAGAGCAGGACATTAGGGCTCTCTGAAATAATGTAACAAAGTGCTAACATCAAGGGTTCTCATCTCATATGCTGGGGGAGGGGGTATAGAAAGAACAGTGTTGGGCCCTGCATGAAAAGACTACTATGTGCCCACATCACCCTCCTGGGAGATGTTTGTGTTCTTGGCTTCCAGCTCCCTTCTCTTCTTATGATTGTGAGAAATGAGGATGGGTCCGCTGTCCCTGAACCCAGCAGGGCTGCACTGTGTGTATGTTGCAACCAAAGTCAAAGTCAATAACCATTAGTGTTAATAATGGACGGCCATAATCAGACAGCACTGTCCAGAATGTGCAATGAACTTAGATTGTTTAAATTTAAAACAAAAGTCAAAGCACAGACAGGGCATGTTTTTCTTTTACAAGGAAACAATATTAGAAGTGCACAATAGAACTCTTTAACTTGTTATGATCATTGAGGCACTCAACATTTAACCCTTTGAGTGCCAGAGGGGTGAGAAACACATTCATCTGCAATGTGTTGCTTACCCCACTGCCATGCAAAAGGTTGAGTGATGGCTGCAGTTGTTCTTGGTGCGAACATCTCTCTGCACCCTCTGATCTCCCCTCCCCAACACATTGACTCGTTTATGCCAGATTGATATGCTAATGATCATAGTCTCTACCCCTCCCCTTGCATCCCTAATGCTTAGTGCATATGGCGATGTGTGTTGTATTCTTCATGTCAAATTGGCATCACCAGAAACACTTCGACATAAGACTGAACTTTAGTGCATCACCCCTAAGTTCTCGTTAGTACAACAGCCTAACAGACTTTACCCTGATTTGCATTCAGGGAAATTTGATACATAACTCCCAATGCTCCTTGAGTCTTGATGTGTTACCACTCTGGGCCTTATTCACCAAGCTAAAAAGGTACAATTCTTTCAATTCTGGAGAGGAGAAAATGAAAACTTTCTTTGTTTTAAATGGGGATTTTAACCCCTTAAATGCTGGAAAGGTTAATTTGCTCCAGAATTGCACCTCTGTAGTGTAATGAATATGGCTCAGGGTTCTGTGTGGTTTATAACAGAGGGAAGCAGTCATTCACAACCAGGCAAGCAGAAACATACATAAGATGTAGGAAAACATGTCTCTAATACTGCACTTCTCTATGCAAAACTACACATCATGTTGGTTTACTTTCATGATATTTCTCCGCTCACTGCCATCTGTATAAGAAGGAAAGGAGAGTGACACACACCTATTAAGGGACATAGTTAACAAGATAATGGGGTGCAATTCCGGGGCATACCAATTGCATCATAGGGGACAAATTAAAATTCCTCAAACCCCCAGTGATTTAAAAGCTTAATTTAAACCAACTGTAATTTTTATTTGTCCCCTATAATTCAGTTTATTTCAGCCCAAATTATTCCAGTTTCTTTTAAAGAAAAGAAACATAGATTTTGACATTCAAAAAGAACCATGTTGCCCACCCAGTCAGGCCATTTCCCTATCTAATAAAACACCCAGTCTTTCCTACTTCTCAGATTAGATTTATGTCTAAACCAGGCATTTTTGTATTCCCTAGAAGTATTTGTCGCAACCACCTCTGCTGGGAGGCTGTTACATGAGTCTATCACTCTTGTGCAAGTTACTTCAGAGTTGTCCACCCTCTAACTTTAGATCATGGCCTCTTCTTGTACTAGGACTCCTCTTTTTTGGGTGCAAATGCCTTCCTTCAGAACTATATTGATTCCCTTAACATATACAACCCATGAAGGACCAGTGACATACTAGGACCGTCACGAGTGTCCGCGTTAAGGGCAGGTGACGGTGCTGGCACGTCATGACTTTTGTGATCACAGTGCTCCTGCAGATGTGCTGTGATCACTAGAGGAGTCTAAAACTGACTGCTACAAGACCAGAGCAGTCAGCTTCAGTCTCTTTTTCGGTGAGCTGGTACATGTGATCGATGTCATGTTCTGGCTCCCCGAATGTAGTCTATGCAGTCCTTAAGGGTAAAAGTGCCCATGGACCGCCAGTCCTTAAGGGATTACAGGTTTCTATCATTTATCCCCTCTTCCTCCTGTCTTCTAAGTGGCACATGTTAAAGGGATAGTAATATTTCATTTTATCTTTATTTTATTTTGTAGGCATTAAAAAAACATGTAGAACGATATAAGTCTTATCTCTCAAACCTTTATGGTTTAAGAGATATTCACAAGCAAAGTATCCCCCCCCCCCCCCGTTCAGCCAAATCAGAAGGGAGGTGCCCAGGTAGACTGCAGAGAGGGACAATCTTCAATTAAGATAAGGGAAAAAGCTGAAAAACTTGTCAAGGGGGGAAGGGCTTTCATTGTTTTCATTATAAGAAGATTGTCCCCTGCTGTTATCTGTCTGGTCTTACAACCAGATTCCCATCTGAGAAGAGATGGCTTACACTAGGAAAAAGGGGCAGGAGGGGAACTTTGCTTGTGAATAGCTCTTAAACCATAAAGGTTTGAGAGATAAGACTTATATCATTCTTCATGTTTTTTTTAATGCCTACAAAATAAAATAAAGTTAAAATGAAGTATTACTATCCCTTTAAGTTATTTGTGTCTGTTCTAGTACCCTGAAGACCCTAAATGCTTGGAGTTATGGTGTGACCAAACAGAGAGAGCAAAGTGACTGGTGCTGTCAGATTCAGTAAGGGATGGAGATTCAGTGGGTGGAATCGTAGGCTTGACAGTGCAAGAGGTGGGGAAGACACATGCAGTAGGGTGCAAGAAGTGAAAAGTAAAACATTGCATTTCAGTGTAGTAGAGTAGTAATGTAGTAAGGTTCAGTCAGAGAGGAAGAAAGGGAAACAGACATGAGTCAAGTAGATGTTTGTTAGTTGGTGGGTTATGTGTGTACGCCTATAAGCACATAGGCTTCCTTAACCCCTTGAGTGCCATGGAGGGGCACAATGCATTGCAAAGCAATACTTTGTGTACCTCCCTGGCACTCAAGGGGTTAAAGAGGCTTGCATCTCCAGGGATCTTTTAAAGGTATGGAGGCTAAGGGAGAGTTGGTGTTCCATAGGTTGGGGGCAGCCCTGGAAAATGGGCGTGGAAGGGGGTAACTAAAGCAATGGAAACATGTAAATCATGGTAAGAGTGGATGGAGAAATTGTAGAGGTATCAGAAGACAAGTGAATAAGTGAATAACAAGTATTTTGAGTGTAATTGTAAGTGAAACTGCTAGTCCATATGGAGTTGACAAAGGAATTACCTGTTAGCAGGGTGATCAGTGAGGAAAATTAATCTGGCAGAACCATTCAAAATGGAATTGAGTGGGGACAATCGGGAAAGAGGAAGACAGATTAGAAGATAGTTGCAGTAGTGAAGGCGGGAGATGACGAGTGCATGTGAATTAGAATTTTGTTTCTTATGTGAGGAGAGGGTTGATGTAAAATATGCTTCTGAAGTGCAGAATTTGGTGAGGGGTTGGATATGAGGACTGAAAGAGAGAACAGAGTGAAAATGACCAACTCAATGAGCTTTTGGAGGTAGGAGTTATAGTGGAATTGTTCACAGTGATGGTAACTTCAGGTGGTGACATGTTTGATAGGAGGGGGGGGAGAAGTACCACATCGATTATTTGTGTTAATGGGAAGATTTCCAAAACTGCAGTGAGACAGTTACTGATTCAAATGAGACTGATATAAGGGGAGGAAAGGTAAATTGGATATCATCAATATAAAAATTTGTTGGGACTCAAAGCAATTCATTAAATTATTTAAAAAGGAAATGTAGACAGAAAACAGGAGGGGTCCCAGAAAAGAACATTTGCTGTGTTGGAGCTCTCTGTAGTTCCAAATGTTTAAGAAACCTTAAACTGCTGCTTTGTTCAATCTTCCAGAGCTGAAGGAAATACTGTAGCTAATAGTAGGTATACATTAGTATTTTCCACCAGAGTGAATACCTTTTCTGGTTAAAAGCTAAGAGTAATATTTTTTTTGTTCAATCCTCTGTAAGTGTACAGCTAGGAAGACAGAGATTACACTAGCTTTGATTTAATGTATTTACACTGCATAATCATCAATAAATAATGTGAGTAAATTGTGTGTGTGATAATGAAATTCACTACTAAATCACTAATGATGCAGAGCTTGTAATGATTATAAACTCTTGGGATTCACCTCGTTCTTTGGCTTTCATATTGACAGGAAAAATGTGGCTGATAGTGACCACAACAAAAGTTATAGGTGTCAATTACTGTATTTGTAAGTGTAGGCTTTCAACACAATCCTTACAAAGGCTTGTTCATTGCATGCATGTTGAAAATTGTAGGTTTTTGCTTGTATTAAAAGAACAAATACCTAAAATGAAATGGTGATAATATTAAAATGCCATCTTCTACAAACTAGCATCTGTAAAAATTCTATATTTATTATTTTATACCTAAAATCTAGTTTTAACTATGTGCTGAGCAGGTATTCAATTCAGTCTTTCAGGACACTGCACAAACAAAAGTAACTAGAATTAAATACAAATTGATTCTTGTAGTACATATAGATACAGATGAATTATGTCCTCCAAGATTACTTTGTAATATTCATAGGGGGACATATACAATTAACCCTCTGAGTGCCATAGGATTGGGACACTTTTTAGACCCTGTAGGCCAGACACATTTTTAACATTTTTGATATGCAACTTGTTAACTTTTTAGTTATTTATAATTTTTTGCAGAACAAATATGGCTTTTTAAGGTATATTACATAAAGTACATTTTGTGTCATGTGACAAAGTATGATGTCATAAATACTAAAAAGTAAAACAAACCCTTATTTTTCTAAAATCACACACTATATTTTAAAAACATTTATGTTGATTGTGAAAACTTCAATGATGTGAAAATGTCCTGAATCCCATAAGTATAAAAATAATAAGTTTGTATAGTTTACCAATGTTCATGGCCTGCACTAATTACCAGGAGCTCAAAATGGTAATTTCAACTTTATGAATTAAAATGCATATTCCTGTGGTTATATGGTAATACTACCCTAAAACAGCTAAATAACTAAATGAAACTATATATTTCCAGAAAGTATATATGTTACTGCATCAAATGAAGGGTCACTTGTCTTTCTACCCCTAGACTGGTGAGCACAAATGTTTCTAGAAGGTGGCGCTAAAGGAATAAAATTGGCTTTGTACTAAAATCTTTGCAAACTATTGAATTTCCTACTGTAGTTATTAAGATAGTGCTCTTAGAAGACAAATAACACCCCACTGGTTACAGATGACATATTGTAGGGGTGCCAGAGGTACAAAACTACAACCTATGATTTTTCATCCATTCTCTTAATGTGGCAGACACAGGGTTAATATTTTTTTCCATATTTTTTTTTTTACCCCTCCTGATGCCCCCAAGCAGGTCTGAATAAAAATAAGCTAGCAAACTAAATGCATCCTGTGTGGTAGTAACAGGGGTGTCCAGCTTTGCAAAGCAAGACAATCACACTGGGAGATCAATATTGATGACTCAAGAGAGCAACATGTTCTTCTTAGTGTTGAGCGAGCACCCCGATGCTCGGGTGCTCGGGTGCTCTGACCGAGCACCCCCTGAGGCTCGAGTGCTCGGCCGAGCACCCGAGCCCCATTGAAAAGCATGGGGCGACACGAGCATTTCACCAGGCACCCCCTGCTCTGATGAGGGGAGGGTGCCTGGTCAATGCCCCCCTTCATCTCCGCTATGCCCCCTTCATCTCCAAATGCCCCCTTCATCTCCGCAATGTCCCCTTCATCTCCGCTATGCCCGTCTTCCACAATGTCCCCCTTCATCTCCGCTATGCCCCTCTTCCACAATGTGCCCCCTCATCTCCGCTATGCCCCTCTTCCACAATGTCCCCCTTCATCTCCTCTATGGCATAGAGGAGATGAAGGGGGACATTGTGGAAGAGGGGCATAGCGGAGATGAAGGGGCACATTGTGGAAGAGGGGCATAGCGGAGATGAAGGGGGACATTGTGGAAGACGGGCATAGCGGAGATGAAGGGGGACATTGTGGAAGAGGGGCATAGAGTCTATGCCCCTCTTCCACAATGTCCCCCTTCATCTCCGCAATGCCCCCTTCATCTCCGCAATGCCCCCGTACCTCCAGTCCCTGGTGGTCCAGCGGAGCGTCTTCGGATCTGTGCCTCTTCCGGCACAGATCCCCGCCACCCGAACATGGCGGGCGAGCACATGGCGGTACTCGACGAGTACCGCCATGTGCCGAGCAGAGCGATGCTCGAGCCGATCCGAGCATCGGCCGAGCACGCTCGCTCAACACTAGTTCTTCTGCTTCACTCCTTCCCAAACCAGTAGGAGTGAATGGGATCGGGGAAAGCCTTCTCACACTACCAGTGATCATGTCACCAGTAACCTGAGGAGTCTTTCCTCTTTCCCTCCTGCTCCTACCCAGAAGGTCAGGGAGGAGTGAAGCATGAAAGCATGTTGCTCTCCTGCATCGCAAATATTAATCTTCAAAGGTGTTTGGCTGGGAGATCAATAGCTGGGGGGGCATCCTAATATCTCAGCACAAGGTCTGAGATTTTTTTACCACAATTCTGCAGTAAGGCATATGGGTTGGCACAGTGGCAACAGCTGTCTAAATCCCTATGCCATACTGCCATGGCACCCTGGGGTAAAGACCCTACCCTGCAGATTATCTACATTTTTAAATAGAGATATAGATGAATTATGCTCTGCAGAGTATATAGTCTAATATTTAGAGGAACACATCATATATTATAATTCGCTAACTAAGTTTGTCAGAAGCAGTCATGCGCGGTAGAGACGGCTGCGCGCTGCAGTCATGTGCAGTACAGACTGCCTGCGCCGCGGCTGATACGGAACAGGGAGCACCGAATTCAGACTGGTGCGCAGAGAAGACTACGATCTGAATTCGGAGCGCCCCGCTCCGTATCTGCAGCGGCGCGAGCAGTCTCTACTGTGCATGACTGCACCGCGGCCGTTGCTGGGAGGCACGGTGGCCCGTGTACACGGGCTCTTTAACTAGTTTGTAATAAAGAGAAAAACCCTGACTTGCACACATCCTCCGGTGTATTTTAGATAATATACACCAGCACACACATCCACTGGTGTATTTCATAAAAAATACCAAAACATTATTAGTAGCAAAAAGAAAAATACAAACAGTTAAAAACACGTGCAGTGTGTCTTGTTCATCTAAACGTATATCTCCAAGTACATCTACCTCTATGGTATTTATACACCATGCTATATAGAGTTAAAACATGTAAGCAATATGCTCAGTGAGGAGGAACATCAGGAAAATGAATAAAAAATAACCATTGTTGCTAGACACTTTGTAAGGTGCCACGCAGGCCAAGTATTGCATCTAAGGGCATTCGGGAATTAACAGATCAAAAGTAATGTAAGAGGAGGAAATGTTAATAAGATACTAAAAAGAAAATGTTAATGGGTATTTTTACTCAAATCAAGTACACAAGATGGATTAAATAAAGAGTTTAATTATCTAGCTTTCTGAGAACAATGCATTCATGAGGAATCATGACAATGACATGCAAAACTTTTTCGCAGTGACGTATAACGATGGCTATACTGTCTGCATGGAGACCATATTAAGATATCATGTTTAAATGGTTACATAGAATTGTCAGTATATGATGACACAGATGAAGTAAGCTCTGAAGAGCATACAGTTAAATATTTTAAAGGATACAATTTCAATGGGAAACATAACACAGTGCAGCAGAGATTACACTATTATATAAAGATACAGAGGAATTTTGATTGCAGAAGTTATAGTCAGATTTTGGAGCATACAGATATTCTAATAAATATATATTTATATATATATATATATATATATATATATATATATATACAAACTAGTGGAAGAGCCCGTTACACGGGCCACAGCGCAACTGCCAGCCGGTCGCGGGGCAGTCATGCGCAGAAGAGACTGCCCACGCTGCGGCTGATACAGTGGCAGCTGGTCGTGGGGCAGTCATGTGTAGTAGAGACTGCCTATGCCGTGGCACAGGCAGCCTCTACTGCACATGACTGCAGCACGCGCAGCAGTCTCTACTGCGTATGACTGCGGCGTTACACATGTTTTAGCAAATTATTACACAGGATGTAAGCTCTTTCGAGCATGCAGTGTAAAGTGCTGGGAAATAAATTATACCCTGCAGAACTTACAATCAAACAATTTTGAGGATACAAATACAGAGGGGAAGCTGTGCTGTAGAATTTGCATACCAATACAGATGATGTATGCTCTGCAGAAAGGAAGGGAAGCCTTGTCCAGCAGAGATTATATATATATATATATATATATATATATAGGTCTGAGGAAGGTCTGGTTTGACCGAAAACTTTGGCATGGATTGAATAAAACTCACTTTTCATCCTTCACACTGAGTGCTGTCTCCTTGGTCCAAGGGTGATCCTAGGCTGAGTATATTTATCTGCCCTTATTCATATGAGACGTGCACCAATTGCCACTATGAATATTAACTCATGAGTGCCACTCTGTTCCACTTTTATATAGAGATGCAAATCAATCATAATCTGTACAGTTTACAGGATTCAGATACAATAGAGATGGGAGCCCTGCCCTGTAGAGCCTATAGTTATATATGGATTAAGAATTATTATGCCCCAAAGAACTTAGAGCCTAACAGTTTAGGAGATACAGAGAGGAGAACTCTACCATGTAGAGCTCGCACTTTTATAAATAGATGAGTAAAATACATTTTTAAAAGGATACAAGTAAAATTGAGAGAAAAGGAATCTTGCAGAGAGTGTATTGTTATACATAAATACAGACAAAATGGACTCCGAAGTACTTACAGGCTAATGTTCAGTGCAATACAGATATAATACAAAATGTAACCCTGTGCTACAGAGTTTACACTTCTATATACAGATACACATTATTTATACTCTGCATATACTACAGTGTAGCATTTTAAGTGATAGATAAAACTGAAAGAGATGCCCTGTCTTCAGTTCCTCTACAGCATAATGGACGAAATACCCCAACATCCCCCTATTTTCTGCAACAGTTCCCAACCCTCCCCACATATCCTCTCCACTTCCCACCGTCCCTCTCCCATGCAACTCTAATAGATTACCTACCACCCTCAGTTTCCATCATCCCACCCCCACAACCACCCTCAGCTTCCACCATCCCTACTCCACATGAGTCCCTGTCCCCATTCAACCATCCCCCAAATATCCTTCACAATTTCCCTCCATTCCCCCACATTTAACATTTCAAATTCTCCTCCATCCCTCCCTCCTATGCTCTACACTATCTGAACACCACATAACATTCCCACTTCCCCTTCAACTCTACCTAACATACCATGGAAAATTTCCTTTAATGCCACCCCTACATAATACTGGTTCTCTTCAACCCCCCACATACACACACATGAAACATACAAATTACATAGTTTCCATCAATCTTTCCCACTACATAACAATTCTAGTTTCCATCCAACCCTGTTTCCGATTCCCTGCACAGTTTCCCTCCATTGCTCCATAACTTAGAATAACATTTCCCCTTCATAGCTCCCCCAATTATTCTGCAAAATGTACTTCCATTTCCTGCCCATACCCTGCCCTATAACACAATCAATTGCAAACCATTTCTTCCCAACACACCTTTAAGAGTTTCTCATAATCCCTCCACAAAATAACAAACTCATTCCTATCACCCCCGGCTTTACACTTTGTACAGTTTTTGTCCATCCCTTCCCAAAATAAGAATAACAGTTTCCCTTCAACCCTTCCCTACATACGCAAAATAGACGGAGTTTGTCGCTAGTTTCCCTTCCAGGAAATCGCCGTGCCCTAAATAACAAAATATATAAACACAGTGTCTACAAGTGAGGTCAAGTAAAAACAGTCTGACAAAAACAATCACAGTTCCACTCCAACAATCCACTGAACACCCTTCTCAATTTCCCTCCGATGCATCTCCGTATTACAGACTCAATTCACCTCCATCCCCCCCATATCATCTTCACTTTTAGCTTTAGTTCTACTCCAACTTAACATTTCCAGTTCCCCTCCAACCCACCCCTACATACCCTTGATAGGTTTCCTCAAACACCATCCTAGCAAGCTGAGACTGCAGTGGAGGGACAAGCTCAGAGAACCCTTGTTCAATTATGAGGAGAACTTGGCCTTAGTACAGGGGATATTGGAGAGATAGAGCATCCTTTACTCCACCGAAAGAAGCAGTGAAATAGGTACCCGGAGAAACAGGTATGGCGTGAGGTGGAGGAGGCAGTCAATGTAGTTTCAAGGTGCCTGAGAACAGTAGATGGACAGACTGGACAGACTGCTAGAGGAAAGTGAAGAATAAGGTAGGTGGGTCTTGCAGCAAATGCCAGAGCAACAGGTGGTGGGCCACCAACATGTATAACATTCAATGGCTGAGAGGAGCTGATCCGAGAGAACCTGTCTACGACGGCAATTACAGGTGTCTAAGGTGACTGTGACACATGAGATGACAGCACTTTCCAGGCTTCCGGTAAGAAACATTTTTCCTACCCGTCCCCCTCAACAACACCCTGTTAGATATGTTGTCACAGCAGTAATTCAACACATGTGTGTTACTTAACCCTACATACATAGTAAAACCTGACTGTAAATGGTTCACTGTCATTTGTAAAAGTAATAGACCATACTGCCTTGCTCAGTATATCCCTCTGAGTGCCAGAGTTGTACCCAAAGCATAACTCTGCTATGCATTGTGTACCCCTCTGGCACTCATAGGGATGAAGCAACATGTTAACCCCTTCATTGATGCGTTGCTCATACATGCTCATCTCAGATGTAACTTTGGTACCCATCATGTAGTGACAAACACATTTGTAATGACTGATATGTGCCAATGACATATATTGTGCCTGAGATAGTTTTGTAAAATGTCTAGAAGCACCCAAATGTACTCCAAAAAATGTAGCTAAGTATCACAATGCTGAGTGAAGAAGGTGATGCACCCATAGAGTGCACGTTTGTACTGATGTGACCCTAGCAAACAACAAGGACAGTGGTTGGAGTACACGTTTCATCCAGCACAGCGGACTCTCAGAAGGGAACCAGCTGAATGTCACCTCCCCAGTCTCAGCAGGGGATCCCAGCTGCCACTTCCGCTACAGTGAGCACCCAGAAGTGGCCACCCCTGTGGGCAGAACAGTGGATGATGCCACCAGTTCACCACAGGCTACCACCACCATTACCTCCTATGACACATGGCTGGATGACAGGGCCACAGCCATACGAGTCCTTCACCACACATTCCTGACCTGACACCAGGTCACAGCTGGATGCAAGCACATCTACATAGCAGAATGCAGGCACAACACACCTGGGGTGGGCCACCTTCATATCCATGGATGGAGTATGATCTGTGGCCCCTGGACTACTAACACATCAGGCTTGTGGGTGAGCCCCAGAGGCCAAAAGCAAGGTACACCCCTGTAACCTAGGAAGGAGCTTCTCAGGAGGATGTCACTGGGGCAGAGGATATAATTGATGTGGTTGGTTTAGAACTCTCCCCACCTAATTTTGCTGCACCCTCCTATGAGCATGCTGCATCACCCTCCGAGTCTACTGCACCACTCCTGGAGATTGCTGCTCCATAGAGCCTGCTACACCCCTGGAGCTTGCTGCTCCCCTATATCCTGCTACATCTCTGAAGCCTGCTGGAGATGCAGATTTGTCACCCTTGCCGTCTGCACCAGATGAGGGAGAAGTAGCCCAGTATAGGGGTTTCCTCAGTACACAAAGGCAGAGACTGAGGGAGTTGAGAAGGCACAAAAAGACGTGTGCACTTCACCAGCATTTTAGGAGAAGCAGCTTGTGACCCTAACAGCAGAGCTGAGACAGATCCAAGGTGTAATGACTGACATGTTGGGTCAATTGGTCATGACCACAATAGGATCCAGGGTCAACTGTTGGTCCTTCAAAAATCAACCTCCACACCCTCATCCTCCACAGTGTCTCCATCCCAAACACCTTTCCCCACAAGGGTCACCAGAATGCACAATAGACATGCCATCTGACAGACCCTGGTGTCTGTGTTTCTTGCTCAGGTTTCAGACTGTCAGTGCCAGAGGGATATCTAACACATTGCAAATCAATACATAGGACACCACCCTGGCACTCCTCTGTCGGTTGGTGTTCATGTGTGTTTCAAAGATGCAACAAACAATCCTCAATGGTTGTTGACATTGAACTCACATGAGACACTTCAACATGAAGAACACAGAGGAACTGGATGAGTCTCATGTAAGCTGCGGTTCAACACCAGTTGATGCACTACCCGTTAGGTAGCTGTACATGGTTCCATGCATAATCGGGTTATATGCGAAGAAGGAAGAGCGCAAACCACCAAGCCAATATTCAATATTGATATAAATATGGACTCAATATTGTACTCACAATTTGAAGTTCAAATAGCTGGTACTCCAAAACCAGCTATAGCAAACGGGGAATATAGACTGCCCCGTTCCAGTCAAACAATCTCAGCAAAAAAACAAGCTCAGGATCCTCCAAAATATTGCGTATAGTTTATTTTAAAATCTATCAATAATATGCCATATTCTAAAAACTTTTTAAATCAGCCAAAAAAATTTGACATTTATATTGTAACGCGTTTCGGGGACTAGCCCCTTTATCAAACAATAATGGCAAAGGTATAATATAAAATAGTAAGCGGTTGGTGTTCATGTGTGTTTCAAAGATGCAACAAACAATCCTCAATGGTTGTTGACATTGAACTCACATGAGACACTTCAACATGAAGAACACAGAGGAACTGGATGAGTCTCATGTAAGCTGCGGTTCAACACCAGTTGATGCACTACCCGTTAGGTAGCTGTACATGGTTCCATGCATAATCGGGTTAAGTAAATCAAGTAGCTAGCAGGATAAAAACACATAGGTCCCAGCTATCAGAATGTCAATATGCATACCAACTGACAGTTGGGACATCTTCACACAAACACACCTACAGGTCACATCAGGTACCAATCACCGAGCCAGTGTTTCCACAATACATTATTATACATTTCCACAATAACATCCCCAGCAGTGCTTGTGTTATCAATCTCTTCAGTATGGCACATGTGTTGATGTCATCATCACAGATGACATACCATTCATGGACATGGAACAATGCGTGATTCCACAACATGGGATGAGATCAAGACACATGCACTATTGGGGTATACTGAGGCCAGATTGAGTGAACAACACACCAAATCATCATGTGTTTCATGTCTAAGGACCAATGTACAACATGGGACACTGGGTTATTACAATTATTCTGAAATGAAGGTCCAACACCTTGGATGGTAGATTGGTCTGTAACACTTTCAATACCATTGTGTTTCAGGCATATCTTCTATTCAACAGGTTGAGAGAGGAGTTCAGAACAATGTGGCATGATGGATATGTGCGAGGTCTCCCTGGAGTTCAGAACAATGTGGCATGATGGATATGTGCGAGGTCTCCCTTGTGGTGCAGTTGTTTGCTTAACCTTCTGAGTGCCAGAGAGGTACGCCACACATTGCAGAGCAGCTATTATGCTTCACACAGCATGGCATGTTCACATGCACAGTAGAGGTTTAAATAACAGTCAACCAAGAGGACACAGTATTTCTGTGCATGTGGTTTGAGCATGTGCAGGGCATGAGGTTGTTGCATCTCCCTCTCACTGCAATAGACAGGTGTGCATGTGCTGATTGTGTAGGTATGTGTTCTTGGCCTGTGCTTTATCCCTTGTGGAGCAGGGCATTGCTTCCTGATGTTTTGCACACCCCCTTTGGTATTCAAGGGGTTCTTGTGTTGCTGGTAGCTGTGCTGGAGTGAGGGGCATTTGGCTCACATTTCAGGTGTATTTGGCTGTGGTTTCAGGGGTTAACTTGGTAGTTCTCCCTTTGTTTGTTGCTTAGTGAGCATGCCTGTGTGGATTCTAACCTGCTTTCTTTTAACCAACGATTGTTTTTATCAGGCCTTGGGGATTCTACGCCTCTGCTTTGTGGCGCAGGATTACTGGCAGCAAATATTTCCACTTAACTTGCGATATCCTTGACTACATAAAATAGAATGCTCCTTGCTTGTTGTTTTCCGTTGGTCTGAATGGGCTTTTTTTTGGTCACCTATTGTTCAGATTTACCGCATGTTGGATATTTATTTGCTAATCTTCGCCTTCAAAATCATCATCACCACTTTTTATTTTTGCCAGTTGGCATAGTATCGAGCCCCTGGTTCCGATCCAGCATCCCCCTCATATTTTGCACACATTCCCTTAATTACTCTTCCACAAATTCCCTTCCATCCCTTCCCATATGCCCTGTACAAGTCCATTCCATCCCTTCCCATATGCCCTGTACAAGTCCATTCCATCCCTTCCCATATGCCCTGTACAAGTCCCTTCCATCCCTTCCCATATGCCCTGTACAAGTCCCTTCCATTCCTTCCCATATGCCCTGTACAAGTCCATTCCATCCCTTCCCATATGCCCTGTACAAGTCCCTTCCATCCCTTCCCATATGCCCTGTACAAGTCCCTTCCATCCCTTCCCATATGCCCTGTACAAGTCCCTTCCATTCCTTCCCATATGCCCTGTACAAGTCCATTCCATCCCTTCCCATATGCCCTGTACAAGTCCCTTCCATTCCTTCCCATATGCCCTGTACAAGTCCCTTCCATCCCTTCCCATATGCCCTGTACAAGTCCATTCCATCCCTTCCCATATACCCTGTACAAGTCCCTTCCATCCCTTCCCATATGCCCTGTACAAGTCCCTTCCATCCCTTCCCATATAAATATAGCATTTCTCCTCCATCCCTCCCCAAATAATTGATGAAACCATCTCTTCCCAATACACTGTGTAGCGTTTCCCTCAATTGCTCCTCCACATAACATACTCAGTTCCCCTATATCATTCCCTCTAATACTCTGCACAGATTCCATGAATCTCCATCTCATATAAGAACAGCAGTTCCACTCCAACCAGCCCCATATACACTGAACCGTTTCCCTCCATCCATCTGATATATAAGACTAACAGTAGCTCCCATCCTCCCCCAAATACCCTGAGCACTTCCACGTTATTGTTCCACTCCATCCTTCCCCACTTAACAGTGACAAATCCCATACAACCATCTCCCCATACGCTACACAATTTCACACCACCCTCCCTCATATACTGAAGCTAATTCACCTCCATCCCTTCCTGATATACCCTACACCTTATGCCTTTATTTCAGCCTAATATAATATTCCCAACCACTCCTCCTTGATATAACCTGGACAGTTTCCCTTCATCACTCCTTGATGCAAGAATCCAGGTTCACATCATCCCTCCCCTAAATACCCTGCACTGTATCCCACTGTCCCTTCCGTACAAAACAATCAAGGTTCCCATCCAACCATGCCCCTCATGCCCTGCACAGCTTCTCTCAATCCCACCCACATAACAGACCAAAATCCCTTCTATCCTTCCCCCACATATCCTGTGCAGTTCCCCTCCTTCCCTCCTCTACATAAGAATAGCATTGGCCCTCCATCAATCCCCCAGATATCCTGTACAAGTTCCTTCTATCCCTCCTCAAATAACAAAAACATATGTCTACCATCTCTCCCCAATACACTATGAAGAGTTTCCCTGGCATAACAGACCTTATGCTCCTCTAATCCTCTCTCTAAAATTCTGAATATCTGTGGAATATAAAATATATAATTATATTATTAACCCTTTGAATGCCAGAGGGGTATTCAATGCATTGCTTTGCAATGCATTGGATACCCCTCTGGCAGGCAGAAAGTTAGAAACAAACACAGCTTAGAAGTCACAAAGCTGGTAAGGCTTCTGTCCTGGTGACCTACCCATTTTTTCGCTTTACCCTATGTTATAGACTTTGTTTACTCTCCCCCAGCCTTCATATTTTCAGTGTGTATCAGAATACTCACCTCTCAAAGAAACTTATCATAGACTAGTAACTCCACTGATGTACACAGAAGCACTAAAACTGATAGCAGAAAAAAATGACCCATCTATTCTACCCATTTCCTTATCCTATATAATAATTCGCTAAAACGTGTGTAACGCCTCAGTCATAAACAGTAGAGACTGCCTGCGCCACGGCTGATACAGAGCTGGACGCACTGAAGGAGCATCCTGCTCTGTATCAGCCATGGCGCGGGCAGTCTCTACTGCGCATCACTGCCCCGCGGCCGGCTGGCAGTGGCACTGTGGCCTGTGTAACGGGCTCTTCAATTAGTATTTAATAATCTCCTACTTCTATAATTATTAGAAAGGCTGCACATGTAGCTCAAGAGTTCTTAAAAGGGTATTTTTGTGTACTTATAAATAAATCCTTTTCTCTTAATCCATATGGAACACGGGTACCACAGGAGTCAAGACCCCTCCACAGGAGGACAAGGCACTTTTAAAAAGAGCTCTCTTAGGTGGACATTCCCATTCTGCACCACTTCACCCCTCCCAGTTTGAAACATAGCAAAGGCAAGAGAAACACAAGAAACAGAAGAGGAACAATACAGGGAATCCCTTGAACAGAGAACCCAAGAGAACCCCACTGACCTGCACCTGAACCAATGATTTGTTCCTGGGGAGGGGAGTCCTGTAGTCGACATGGTCCAACAGAAAAGGATTTACTGGTAAGTATGTGGAATGTAGGAACCATGGGGATATACCAAACTATCCACCAAGATTCCAGGGAGGTTTAGAGAAAAAAAACAGAACATAGACCAGATTCAATGGGATATTAACTGGTACAACATTAACATCAGGTGTCAATGGACACCAACAATATTACCAAAGAACAGAACCCGACGTGGCACTGGTACAACAGGAATCAGGGAGGACATCAACAGAGACACAACGGCCTGTAGACCCTTCTGTCCAAAGCCGGCTTAAACCAAAGCCAGCACATTAACACCATAGTGATTGACAAATGTGTGAAAGGATGACCACGCTAACTTCTTACACAACTGATCTTCAGAGGCCTCATTCTTGTAAGCCCAAGGTGCACACCAGTCTGATGAAATGTAACCCAAAAGGGTGCTGACTTCTTCCGAAGGACATGTGCCTGGTAGATGACTGCCTTGTTCCAAGACACCACTGTCACCTTTGACACAGACATACCCACTTGCCATGACTTTTCAGAAAAACTGATGATTTTTCTATTTTTTTTTTTGCAAAAGTTTTTTCCTTTTCTCCAATGCCAAATTTTTCTCCTTTTCGCCTATTCTAGCAAATGTTTCACCTATTCCAGCACATTTTTCTCCTATTCCAGCAAATTTTCTCCTATTCCAACACATTTTTTGCTTGTGTTTCCTGTGGTGCAGCATTTCCCAGCACAGTATTACTTCTTCAGTGGGCTGTAGTGGAGAAATAATTAGCTGAAAGTCAAAGTTGTGAATCCTACAGCAACATATAGCTTGAAAAATGTGTTAGCATGCAGAATGCATTTGTCCTTTGCCCACAACACTAACTTCCTGCTTAAAGGGATAGTAATGTTTCATAATAAAAGCAGCTCTAATTAATCTTCATAGTATTTGGACCTTGGAGAGTGTTATTTCAATTCAGTCAGAGTTGTAGTTCTAGAGTAATTGAATGATAAAGTATCCCCCTCCTGCCCCTTTTACTGATGTAACACTGCTCAGCTTAGAGCAGCAGGGAGTGTCCAGGTAGATTGCAGAGAGGGACAATCTTCAATTAAGATAAGGGAAAAAGCTGAAAAACCTGTCAAGGGGGGCAGGGCTTTCATTGTTCTCACAGTGGAACACTGACCCATTATGTAAGCTGTCTGGTCTATGGACTGCATTCCACATCTGAGGTGTGGGGGCTTACACTAGGTAAAAGGGGCAGGAGGGGGAAACTTTATCTTTCAATTACTCTTGAACCACAATGCTCACAGTAATGAAATAACACTCTCTATGGCTCAAATACTATGAAGATTAATTGGAGCTGTGGTTTTTGTGAAACATTACTATCACATTAAGTGACACTGGCATATATTCAAGATGATGTCAAGTGATAAAAAAGTACAATATACAGTGTGGCAGATCTGTATGGTAGTGGTGGTGGGGGCCTGGTGTGGTGGGACCTTGACAAACTGCTTCCACCGTAGGTGGAGAGGGATCATCATTATTTATTGCACATGCTGCAGCAACCATTGCTGCAGTCAGTTTTTGAACTACCACTTTATTCCCAGGGCTGGATTTGCCATAAGGCAAAGTAGGCACCTGCCTACAGGCGCACGCCATGGAGGGGCGCCTGCCATTGGGATTCTTTTTAAAAAAAAAAAAAAAAAAAAAACAACTAGCCACCTCTCTGGCTGCACCGGCGCCCACTCCATGTCGCCCTCACATTGCCCCCCCAGTTGTCTATTTCCTACCTCCCTGGCAGGACAAGTCTGTGCCTCCTTTGGCAAAGTCCTGTAAGTGCTGCGCTCCCTCGTCAGCTCTTTTGGAATGCAGAGCGCTGGGAGATGACATCATCTCCCAGCATTCTGCGTTCCTGAATAGGAGACCGCGCGGGAGCTCCAACACTTACAGGACTGTGCCAAAGGAGGCACAGACGACAGATCTCCTGCCAGGGAGGTAGGAAACAGACAACAGGGGGAGGTAGGAAACAGACAATGGGGGGAGGCAATGTGAGGGCAACATGGAGATGGTGGGGGCAAGTTGGAGCCGAAGGGGGGCAATGTGAGGGCAACATGGAGATGGTGGGGGCAATGTGCAGCTGATGGGGGCAATTTGGAGATGGTGGGGGCAATGTGGAGCTGATGGGGGCAATTTGGAGATGGTGGGGGCAATGTGGAGCTGATAGAGGGCAATGTGAGGGTAACATGGAGCTGATAGGAGTAAGTTGGAGCTGATGGGGGCAATGTGAGGACAATATGGAGATGGTGGGAGAAATGTGGAGCTGATGGGGGCAAGATGGAGATGGTGGAAGCAATGTGAGGGCAATATGGAGATGATGGGGGCAATATGAAGATGACGGGGGCAATGTGGAGCTGATGGGGCAATGTGAGGGAAATATGGAGATGATGGGGGCAATGTGGACATTAGGAGCATTGTGGAGGTGTTCAGTGGAGATGGCCAATGGGGGGGCGCTTCAGATTTTTGTGCCTACAGGCTCCTGAGATGTAAATCCAGACCTGTTTATTCCCATGTCCCTACACTACTCCCCCCTCCCCCTTGTGGGTTTGCTGGACATTGCTCAAATACTGTGTTTATTTTTACTCTCTACAGTACACAACTGATGGAGTGTGATATATTGCCTTAGCCCTCAACAAAATTCTCAATGTCGTCTGCCTCAGTCACAGAGCTAACAGTCTCCAAGTCAACTATCACCTAATATATTTTTTTTTTTTATTATTTATGTAAACATCTTTTACATTTTTGTATTTATTTTTTTAAGTTGTCCACCCTATCTTATCACAGTCCAAAAAAACAATTATAACTAAAAAACAAAATCAACAACTTCGTTCCCCAGACTTCCCCAGCACAAAGACAATAAAAGCAAAATCAACAAGCAAATTGGACCTCAGCTGTCTGTATCTTGCCAGTCACACCAAATTTTAGGATATTTGGGGTCAACCTCCGTCCTCCCTTCTTCTCCCCCAGAATGCCCCCAGACTTCCCTAATACAGAGAACAAATGTCCTACCTAAAAGATGCCCTAAACTAAGCTTCAATTCCAATTTATTTGCCTATATTCTCTAGCTCAAAATAATGCTGCTTTCTCCTCTCACAAAGACAGAATGGCATGCTGCGAGAGCCTGACACCCTTTTATATGGCTGTAGAAAAGTAGAGAAAGCTTTCTTGTGGTGGGGAAAACATTTTCTTCCCATTGATTTCAATGCAATGAGCTAGGCGAAAAAAGTGGAAAAATTGAACTTTTCATAGGAAATTATTCACCAAGAGGGAAGTGTCATTTTCACCGATTTTGGTTCGAGGTGAAAGTTTTCATCCACCACTAATGCCCACACATGGGCCTTCAGGGATGATGAACAGGGAATGACATTTTCATAGTACTTCAAGCATCTAACCACTTCTAAGAGGGGAACTTCCCACTCCAATCTATTGGATGATGCTGGACAGAGAGAATGAAGAACAATTTTCTGGTTTATGTGAAACTCAGAAACATCTTTAGGTAGAAACCCTTTAAGGATTCTCAGAACCTCCCTATTTCCCAAAAAGGGAAATTTACAAGACAATGCTTGCATCAAGATGACAGTCAAGATGCTCTTGAGCCTCAGGAGATGTAGGGAATCCAAGACAAATGCTCAAAAGGAGCCTTCTGAAGCACTCCTAGAACCGGGTTCAAATCCTATGGAGGAGTAGTGTGGTGCCATTGCACATGGTAGGAAATGGATGGGGGTGGTTTTGTGAGATCATATCCTTTAGCCAATAGGAAAGAATGAGGGAGGGCTAGAAAGTGGGTAAAAGTATAGAGCATAGCTGCTCTGGCTGATTCTCTCTGATCCTGCGCAGTTGTTGGTGAGTCCAGGTCCTTTGCCTCAACTCTGTCTCTCCCTGTTCCTCCCCCATTTCCTGCCTTCTCCTCATTCCTCTTTGTTATGCAAATCACTGTCGCATTTTCTGAATTAATCTGCACCAGAGATACCTGGAGGGATTGAGACCAATGCATTTGAGCTAGGTGAATCACCTGAAGCCCCAGAACATTGATGGACAGAGAGCTCTCCTCCTTGGTCCAAAGGTCCTGTGCAGTTGGTGACCCAGAGTCTCACCTTTGCCTGACTGGCAGGCATCTTTTGTGGCTATGACCATAAACAATTTGACCAGGAGCCACCCCAAAGTCAGATGAGGGCACTGAAACCAAAAACAAAAGTTTGCTTTTGTCCTGTTGAGCAGAGATATGACACATGAAAGTGACACTGTTGTGTGGACCAGTTCCTGAGAAGTTTCAACTGCAGCTTCCAAATGTTGAAATTGAGCAAATGGGACTGCCTCCAAGGCCGAGACTAGGTAGCCCAGTACTTCATGTTCTCCCGTACCTTCACTGATGGAGAGGAAACCACCTGAGATACATGGAAGTATAATAACTGGAACTTGTCATCCAGTAGACAGGCCTCTGTTGCAGGGTCAAGAAAGTGAGGGACCTTGGATGGAACCAGAGAAGATTTCTTTAGACTGAGAAAGACTGAGGGTAACAAAAGCAACTCAACTTCCAAGGAAAGAAAAAACGTTTAGGAGTAACCTGAGGCAACATGGTATTCTTGCCTCCAGTGACATGACTGATAACTTTATCCAATTCCAGCCAGGAAGCGTGATGCATAACGACTGAAAAAGCTCAGGCCTTTCCGGTAAATTTAAAGGGATAGTATTGCTTATATTTAACTAATTTTAATATTGTAGAGATTAAAAATATGAATAAAATGAGATATGTCCCATCTCTCAAACTTTTATTGTCTGAGAGATCGAAGCATCTAAAGATGACCCCCACCGCCAGACATAGCCTTGATCCATGCAGTGGCAAAAGTAGGGTGCAAGGAGGCACCAGTGACTTCCGAATTCACTTTTGAAAACACTTGTCCTCCTGATCTGTGAGGTCTGCAGCATCCGCCAGCAGCAGAATAGTATTTTTAGCAAGGCAAGAAATTGGGGACAACAGCAGGGGAAGTGGCTCATTGCATTAGAGCCTCAGCAGAAAAAGAATATAAAAGGGAAATGCACTGGTTAAGAAAAACCTCCCTTTGGGCATCTTCCATTATTTTATCAGTATTTGGTCTAAGGAATGGTGGGGAGGAAAAACTACAACCTCCTTCTCGCATCTCTTAAAAATATCCAGAGAAGAGGGACTAGAATCGGAATACTCTGATATGTTGAGCGTCTCTAGGACAGCCCAAATAAGACCCTCAGTGGAAGAATGATAAACATTATCAGATAACACAGAAGAGCTGTAGCTTTAAAGCATAGGATGAGTGAAAACGGATCCCTATCATCAAGGGGCTGTACCTTATAAAGGGAAGGAGTCCCCCAAACTTATAGAACTCACAGATCTGCAGTGCAAGCTCATGAAAGCTTACAATCTAGTCCTTGGTCTTTTGTTTTAGCATTTCTTTTATTTTGAAAAATGATTCTATCCTTAACTTTATTAGATCCCTAAATATATTTGAAGGTTTCAGTCATATCACCTTTCTCCCTACTATACTGAATGCTAGACATATTGGGGTAAATGTACATATACACCAGTGAAGCAAAAATTATTGATATTTAATATAAGGTTGTTGTATATCATTTTATATGTTTTCAGGTATGCCGAGTTCAATAAAATAATAAAAAATGTGCTAAAAGTGAAAGAAGTGCAAATTTCATAAAAGTCCATGATAAAATAGTTAATAATTGGGAGTACAAGTTTTTGAACTTTGCAAACATAATTAAATGTATTAATTCAAAAACTAATGTACTATCAAAAGCTAAAAAAGGTGCACTGTTTCCAGTACCTTCACTACAAGCTGTGACATAAATACAGCAAATTAAATTTTATAAAAGGCAGGACAAGATTTGGATCTTGTATGATTTCTCTCATGAGTTCTCAAAGAATCAAATGTAACTGAACTAGATTTCCCTGAAGAAGTTGAGATTCCCTCCAGAAATGCTTTATTGAGTCCATTGTCTAAGCATTCATCTCACAGGACAGTTACATGATTTAACCCAATCCTGCCCTATCCTGCAACTCAGTATGATTCTATATACACATCAGTGTATAACTTCCAAGATATTATGTGCCAATTGAATCTTCAAAAGGGGTCATTGTGGTGTGACGAAGGAGTATATCACATAGCCAAAGAAATTCAGCTTCTTCATCCAGAAAATTTTCCAACAAATTTATTGGCCTTGGAGGGTTTCATCTCCAAAATGTGGTACTTTCATGTATTGGGCTGTACCTCAAAGACAGTGGAGCTTCAGAAATCCTTGTTCAGGCTGAAACGATGGGCACACACTGTTGAAAGTGCTTTAAAGGGATAGTAATACTTCGTTTTATCTTTATTTTATTTTGTAGGCAATAAAAAAACATGGAGAAAATGAAATAAGTCTTATCTCTCAAACCTTTATGGTTTATGAGATATTCATAAGCAAAGTTTCCCCTCCCGCCCCTTTTACCTAGTATAAGCCATCTCTTCTTAGATGTGAAATGCAGTCCCTAGACCAGACAGATAACAGCAAGGGGTCAATCTTCTTCCTATGAGAACAATGAAAGCCCTGCCCCCATTTACAAGTTTTTCAGGTTTTTCCCTTATCTTAATAGATGATTGTCCCTCTCTGCAGTCTACCTGGGTACCTCCCGTCTGATCTGGCTGAACAGTGTTACATCAGTAAAATGGGCGGGAGGGGGATACTTTGTGATTGAATTACTCTTGAACTACAACTCTGACAGAATTGAAATAACACTCTCCAAAGTCCAAATACTATGATGATTAATTAGAGCTGCTTTTTTATGAAACATTACTATCCCTTTAAAAGTCAACCACTATGCCAGGGGAGCTAGAGAAATTGGAATACTTCGTGAAGTAATGCAAACACTTCAGTGGAAGGCATTCATGGAACAGAGTGATAAAACAAGTACTCTGAATTGTTCTCAGTTGTGACACATACGGTTATCAGTGTAAGAAGAGCGATGTTTGTCAGACGAAACCAAAACTGCTATCAATAACCTGAGTGACATCAAAAGAGATTTTGAGAAATTCTGAGAAAAAGGCACTCATCAAAGAAAGGTATTTTGTTATTGGAACCAGTTTGTCTTTACATTGGCACCTCTTATTCAAGACCTAATCCAAGCTGACACAGAAAATAACTTGGTCCTACATGTATGCAGAATAAGAGTGTTTTCAGCTTTTCTTCTCCTTTGCCAGAACAAATTATGTATGATGGTGCACTCTATATTATAAGGATTGCTTGAAGCTGGAAGAAGAGCACCCTATGATCCATACTAGCAATATATTCAGCAGCGTTGCCTTGGATCAAGCACAAGAACAACACTACAATAAGCCAGCAAAGGGAACTGGAGGCATAATCGGAATTAACAGACATAAGGAAGCCGTCACAAAGTATATTTTATCAAACATGAAAAAGAAAGCCTTACACATTTTTTAAGAACATTTTGTGGCTTTGATGAAGATGATGAATTTGGTCCATTATAAGTCTGCCAACTCTCTAATAATTCAAGACCAACAGAATATTTAAAAGATGTTAAAGTTTGTGCTTAATCAAGGTATTCCCTTCTCGAAAGATGACAGTTGTGGGATATCAAACCTCATAACTGGAATGAAAATTGATCCACTAGTAGCTGATTACTTACTCCTTGTACAAGAAAAAGGAGATAATAGCTACAAAACGTTTGCTAAAGAAAGGCTGACTGAAAACCCAAAAATTTCCTATACACTAGGAATTTCCTAAAAACAAAGAAAAAAAGACACCTATGCAACTGAGTCTGAACTCCAAGAAACAAGTGATGCTCTTCTGTGAATAGAAGTAGCATGTTCCAGAGGTTTAGATATAGAGACACTACTGAAATACAAACTTACATCCACATCTTACTACCTAACGTATGATGGATTTTTGAAGGAGCCAGACAAAACAAAACTCAGCAAAGAACTTGTAAAACAGTTGTTAAATAAGGATAATGTAATTACTCAGCTACAAACATCGCAGGAGAGAACAGCTGTGGAGATTGACTTCATGGTATAAGCTGGAAAATGTATGTCAAACGGCTCATGTATAAGACATTTGGAGATTACTCTGATTACTTGTGGAAAAAATTCTTAAAACTTTCAGAAGGCTGTTTGCACATTGATATTGTTTTTGACTTGTATGAATAGAAAAGTATTAAAAACTAGGAACGACTCAGGCGAAAAAAGTTGATCCTAGTGATTTAACTCCCAACAACCCAAGCACGCCCCTTCCTGTCATGCCCCTTCCTGTCATGCCCCTTCCTGTCCTGCCAGAACATTGACTGGATTGTAAGTCAGGGAAACAGCTTAGATTGTAAGCTCTACGGGGCAGGGACCTTTCATCCTCATGTATACTCACCTGTTGTTTCCTTTATGATTGTCTTTATAAGCACTTAATCACTGCACTTATTGTACCCCTTCTATATCAAATGTAAACTGTAAAGTGCCAAGTACACTGGTTGGCACTATAAAATATAAAAAACAAAAATTACAATACAACCTTTGTATTTGGGAGGAGGCCACAAACATAACCCAAACATGTGCTTGAAATTGATGGAAGGTTTTGTAAATTTGCTACCATCACTTTATTGTCAGGAAGCTGATGATAGGATCATGAAACACATTGAAAACACTGTTGAAACAGACTCTATTGAAGGAGTTATGAATGCTTCAACTGACACAAATGTCATAGTCTCTGAACTATACCACCTTAAGAGAGTTTTAAAAAAGGTGGCCTTAAGGAACGGTGGATAATCAAAGACACACGAACATCTGTCAGATACATACCACTTCATAAAATGATGGAAAACGCGGATGACATTCTTTTATCTATACTACCTGCTGTACAAAGTTTAACTGGTTCTGATAGAACAAGCAAGATAGGGACAAAATGTATAGCATTTAAAACAGCAAGTTCATCAGGAAAACTGTACAGAAATTTCAGGGGGTTGCTCCTCTTGGTGAAGAAATTATACAAAATGCTGAACTGTTTATTAGGGGTGGGCGAAAAGTGTGAAAATTTTCCAGTGAAAAATTTCGCAAAAAACGTGCCGATTTTTCGCTTTTCCTGCAAAAAATGTCACCTTTCTGCCTATGCAAAAATTTCCTCCTTTTCACCTATTTTAACAAGTTTTCCACCTTTGTTAACACATTTTCCGCCTATTTTAACACATTTTTTGCCTATATTTCCTATAGGTACTACATTTCGCACTGTAATATTACTTCTTCTGATGGCTGAAGTTTAGAAATAAGTGACTGAAAGTCAAAGTTGTTAGTCCTACAGCAAAATATGGCTTGAAAAATGTGTTAGCATGCAGAATGCATTTGTCCTTTGCTCACAACACTTTCTTGCTTAAGTGACACTGGCACATATTCAGGATGATATCAAGTAATAAAAAAAAATAAAGTACAACCTACAATGTGGCAGATATGTATTGTAGTGGTGGTGGTGGGGGACTGGCATGGTGTGATTTGTGTATGTATTTTTACCATTGTCATACTCTGTCCTACGTCTCAGATTATTTACACATATTATTAGGGCAGATGGTGGAAACCCTTCTTCACATCCATCCTCCAGCTCCTCATCTGTGCTGCTGTTAATATATTTGTCCTGGCTTTGTCTGTCATGTGTGGTTTCTGCTTCTACTACAACTACTGGAGCTGGATGTTGATGTAATTATACTGCCACTACTACTAGGTGTCAAAGGTGCAGCACTTATAGCAGCAACACCAAAGGTACTCATCACATCTAACACAACCTGTGTTGCTGGGTACTCAAAACAGGTGTGTGTGGCTGAGTGGGACTTGGACTTTGAAGAGGCAATGATGCTGAGGATGACTGATAGGGTGACTGTGTGTTTTTTGACATTTGTACTTGGCCAGGGTCAGACTTTCCAATGGCTTTCTCAAACAGTTTATAGACAGGCACAGTGCTCCTTAAAAGTGGCGGAAGATACAGCCTTTGACTTTCTGATAATCTTATAGCCCTGTCATCAGCCTTACTCTCAGCTTCATCTGTATCTGAACAAGAGAAGGATGCTTGAGGGATATATTCTAGATCTGCATCATCATTAGGTCATCTTCCGCAGCATCAGCACCACCTGACAGTTCTTGCACACTACTACCCTTATATTCCTCTAAGCTTTTGGAGGTCTCAAATAATTTCTTTTTACTTTTACTATAACAGAATTCACTACTACTTTGAGGACAGGTGTTTTGGTGTCTCACTGTGTGATGCAGCAGACGGTTCAGCTGCTACACCTTCCTCTTTTATGTTTTTGCCAGCATCATCAACACTTGAATGTGACTTGTTGTTCTTCTTATATGGTTCTATATTTCTACTGGCACTGGTGATGCTGGACCTAGTTTTGCTGGGACCTTGACAAACTGCATCCTCCTTTGGAGTAAAGGGATTATCATCATTGCTGCAGTAGGTTTTTGGACTACTACTTTACTCTGACCTCCCTACACTGCTCCACCCCTCCCCCTTGTGCGTTTGCTGGACATTCTGCAACTACACTGTGTTTCTTTATTGTACAGTGCACAGCACAACTGATGGAGCTGTATGATGCCTTGCCTAAGCCCAGTCAGCTGTCTGTCACGGTCACCTAAGATATTTCATTTTTTATTCTTTTTTATTTTATTTTTATTTTTTATTTTTTTTAAGTTGTCCACCCTGTTGTCTTATCACAGTCTGTCCAAAAAAATTTTTAACTGAAAAGGAAAATCAACGTCTTTCCCCAGACTTCCCCACCCAGCACAGGGACAATAACAGCAAGATCAGCAAGCAAATAGTTTGCCTGTGTCTTGCCTGTCAGTCACATGGAATTCTGGAGTATTTGGGGGACAACCTCCTTCCTTCCTTCTTATCCCCTAGAGTGCCCACAGATTCCCCCTAATACGGAGAACAAATGCCCAACCTAAATGACTTCCTAAACTAAGCTTTAATTCCCCTTTATTTGCCTATCTCCTCTAGCTAAAAAACATGCTGCTCTCTCCTCTCACAAACACAGAATGGATGCTATGAGAGCCTGACAGCCTTTTATATGGCTGTAGAAAACGTTTGTGTGGTGCAGAAATATTTCTTCCCATTGATTTCAATGGGCTGAAAAGGCAGAAAAAAAGCAAAAAAAAGTGCACTTTTCACAGGAAATTTTTCGCCAAGTGGAAAGTGCCATTATTCGCTGATTTCAGTTTGAGGCGAAAATTTTCGCCCATCCCTACTGTTTATTGCAAAAGTACTAGGTTCATCAAAAACAAACTGGTGGGGTACTATTTGAGTATTACCACAAAGTAAAAGCAAAGACTATACATTTTTCTCAGCTATGTCCACCTTCCTCAACAGTGTTCTTTCATGTCAAGCGTGCATACCTTCAGTGCTACATGTGGATGAATGTGCTGGAGGGAAAACCATCAATGGACCCACTACAATACAGTTACACAGAATAAGAAGGAGCTTTTGAGCCATCCTGAATTTGTGTCTCCCTGCACCTACCAGAAAGGTGCAAGAGCTAATATTTGCCCTTGCAGAGCTGAAAAGATATCTTGCTATCCATTTTGCATATGTAAAGAGATAAATCTATGTTTAAATGATTAAATAAAAGTGAAATTAAAAGAATGTGTTATACAATTTTGCGTTTTACTTTTCCGTTGTAATGTAAATGGAATAGCAAATAGTTTATTTGAGAATTTCATATAAAAAAGGTTTAACATCACTTTGTATCACATTTGGAGCTTTTTTTAGCATGTTTTTAGCATGTCTGAAAACATCCTATATAATAATTCGCTAAGTTGTGTGTAACGCCGCGACATGCGCAGTAGACACTGCTGCACGTGCTGCAGTCATGCGCAGTAGAGACTGCCCACGCCGCAGCTGATACAGAGCTGGGCGCTCCGAAGGAGCGTCCAGCTCTGTATCAGCCGTGGTGCGGCCAGTCTCTACTGCACGTGACTGCCCCGCGACCGGGTGGCAGTGGCACTGTGGCCCGTGTAACGGGCTGTTCAACTAGTATAAAATGTTGTGCATTGTGCATCATATCACGGTGCCCGTGATTGCTGCAGTTCCCTGTCTGTCACCAATAGGGGGCTGCTATTGGCTGTCTGCAGATAGTCCGCCCTTCATTGCCTATTTAAACCTGGATTGGGCACCCTTTGGTTGCCCTTTCGTGTTGTTTCTGACCTTCTTGCTATCACTATGCTAGTGATAGCTGGGCCTCTGTTCCAGTGTTCCTGAGTTCCTGATCTCATGTGTTCCTGAGTTCCTGATCTCTACTGTTCCAGTGTTTCCTGCATGCTGAAGTACTTCCAGTCCTGGTTCCGGCCTAGTCTCTGGTGTTGCAGTTCCTGCTGAACTTCTCTGCTGTTTTCTGACCTGACTGATCGTTGCTGGTTCCTGTCATTGCATCGCCTGTCTCCTGTATCCTGGCGACCTCCTGCCTGGTCGCGTCGGCGACTCGCTTGTTACACCAGTATGCGGATGCTGGTTTGCTCCTAAGCCTTGCGGCTATACAAACTCGCTTGTTACACCAGTGTGCGGTCACTGGTTTGCTCCAAACCCTATCAGCTATACAATTCTGTGTTAGTCCCAGCGTGTGGACGCTGGTTTGCTCCTAAGCCTTGCGGCTATACAAACTCGCTTGTTACACCAGTGTGCGGTCACTGGTTTGCTCCAAAGCCTATCAGCTATACAATTCTGTGTTAGTCCCAGCGTGCGGACGCTGGTTTGCTCCAAAGCCTTGCGGCTATACAAACTCGCTTGTTACACCAGTGTGCGGTCACTGGTTTGCTCCACAGCCCATCGGCTGTACTATTCTGTGTTAGTCCCAGCGTGCGGACGCTGGTTTGATCCAAAGCCTTGCGGCTATACAAACTCGCTTGTTACACCAGTGTGCGGTCACTGGTTTGCTCCACAGCCCATCGGCTGTACTATCCTGTGTTGGTCCCAGCGTGCGGACGCTGGTTTGCTCCAAAGCCTTGCGGCTATACAAACTCGCTTGTTACACCAGTGTGCGGTCACTGGTTTGCTCCAAAGCCTATCGGCTATACAATCCTGTGTTAGTCCCAACGTGCGGGCGCTGGTTTGCTCCAAAGCCTTGCAGCTATACAAACTCGCTTGTTACACCAGTGTGCGGTCACTGGTTTGCTCCAAAGCCTATCGGCTGTACTATTCTGTGTTGGTCCCAGCGTGCGGACGCTGGTTTGCTCCAAAGCCTTGCGGCTATACAAACTCGCTTGTTACACCAGTGTGCGGTCACTGGTTTGCTCCTAAGCCTATCAGCTATACAATTCGGTGTTAGTCCCAGCGTGCGGACGCTGGTTTGCTCCAAAGCCTTGCGGCTATACTAACTCGCTTGTTACACCAGTGTGCGGTCACTGGTTTGCTCCTAAGCCTATCGGCTATACAATTCAGTGTTGGTCCCAGCGTGCGGACGCTGGTGTGTTCCAAAGCCTTGGGGCTTTACGATTCCCCTGTTAGTCTCAGTGTGTGTACACTGGGTTGCTTACGATCCTGTCAATTTGCCACTACCATCTGACTGCTGCTACTTCTCAGGGCTGCCCTGCCCGGTATTGGTAAGGTCGGTAGAACCTTTTGCCACTTTCTATCTGAGGTTGCCTTACCCGGTATTGGCAGGGCCGGTAGAGCCTACATTATGAATCTATTGAGGCTGCCTTGCCCGGTAAATTGGTAAGGCCGGTAGAACCGTTATGCGATTCCATCTGCAGGTTGCCTTACCCGGTATTGGCAAGGCCGGTAGAGCCTAACATTCTATTACTTCAGACTGTCCTGTCCGGTATATTGACAGGACCGGTAGAGTCTGCCTTCTGTCTTGTTATTTTCTGAATATATCTGTATGTATGTGATTGCCATCCTCCATTATCAATTTATTATTTCAATAAAATTGATTTTTACCTAAAACTTGTGTCTGAGAGTCATAATAAACCGTGACAGTACGAAAGGGCCATGACCTCAGACAGCAAGGGTGAAGGTAATGCACAGAATATCCATTGGAGGATGGATGTGCACGAGCAACGTTTGGATCAGTTGGCAGTTGCAATTCAAACGATCCTTGAACGCACGGTACTTGCTGACAAATCTAGCTCTAGCCCGGTGGTCTCGCCAAGTCAGACACCGGAGAGTGATATCAGACCCCTAGGGGGCACTGTTAAAGGTTTAACGGCTTCTGCACCCTTGCCGCTAAGATACGATGGTGACCCTAGTCTCTGCAGAGGGTTCATCAACCAACTCGAGATTTTTATGGAATTGACGGCACACGCATTTCCCAATGATCGTAGTAAGGTGGGGTTTACAATATCTTTGCTCACTGGCAGAGCTTTGGCTTGGGCTAACCCCTTGTGGGAGAATGCTAAACCTTGTACTAAAAACTTTAGAGAATTTGTGCAATCCTTTCGAAGAGTGTTTGAGCCTCCTGGTAGAACCACCTCTGCTGCCAAACGCCTTATGGAGATACATCAGGGCAGGCGTACAGTAGGCGACTATGCCATCGAATTCCGCACATTGGCAGCAGAGGTAGGTTGGAATAACGAGGCATTATTGGCAGCTTTTTCTCAAGGCCTGAATGACCACATTAAGGATGAAATCGCTGCTAAAGATCTACCTATTGATCTAGATGACTACATTGAATATGTTATGATAATTGACTCCAGAATACGTGAGAGATCAATTGCCAGAGATCGTAAGTTACGGTCTAAGAATAATGAGCCTAGTGGCATGTTTTGCCCACCCATCCCTCCCTTGGCATCGAAGTCTAGTGAACCTGTACGGGAGACAAGTGAACCTATGCAAATAGGCTTCACTAGACTAACCAAGGCTGAGAGACTTTATCGCAGAAGACAAGGGTTGTGTTTATACTGCGGTAAAAAAGGGCATTTGCTAAATTCCTGTCCGGTACGTCCGGGAAACGCACACACCTAGGGTACCTTGGGGGACAGGCCCTAGGTGGTGTACAATCGTCCCCAGTGTCGGGCACAATGAAACCCACCTTACAGGTGGTATTATCTTGGGCACAACGCTCTGTGGAGGTTTTGGCCTTGGTTGACTCTGGTGCAGCAGGATATTTTATGGATAATACCTTTGCTGAATTGCACGGAGTTCCACGCATTGAAAGAGAAAATCCCTTGACTATTGAAGCGATTGATGGCAGACCCTTAGAACCGCCTCAGGTTATGTTTGAAACTATGCCACTGTCTATGACTATTGGGGCACTTCACAGAGAAGAGCAGCAGTTTCAACTGATTAATTCTCCGCACCATGCGGTAATATTGGGCTTTCCGTGGTTACAGTTACATAACCCACAATTTGACTGGAAAAAGTGTGAAATTGCTGCTTGGTCCCAGTTTTGTATGGACAAGTGCGTCATCCAGCCTGTTAAGGTCCTGTGCACCTCATCGGCTATACCGGATGTGTACCAACAGTTTGGCAATGTTTTTAGCAAAGGAGAGGCTAGTTTGCTACCTCAGCATAGACCTTATGATTGTTGCATCGAATTGCAGCCTGGGGCAGTACCTCCGAAAGGACGCACTTATCCATTATCTTGTGAGGAAAATAAGGCTATGGAGGAGTACATTTCTGATGCCCTTGCTAGAGGGATCATACGAAAATCTACCTCTCCAGCTGGGGCTGGGTTCTTTTTTGTAAAAAAGAAAAATGGCGAATTAAGACCATGCATTGACTACCGGGGCTTGAATAAACTAATGGCAAAAACCGCATACCCAATACCACTCATCACCGAGCTTTTTGACAGGCTTAAGGGCGCTTCGATTTTTACCAAATTGGACCTACGGGCCGCTTACAATCTGGTGCGCATTCGAGCAGGTGATGAGTGGAAAACTGCCTTTAATACTCGAGCTGGGCACTACGAGTATCTTGTAATGCCATTTGGGCTATGTAATGCCCCCGCAGTTTTCCAGGAACTGATAAACGATGTTCTGAGAGATATGTTACAGACATGTGTTGTGGTTTATCTGGACGATATATTGATTTATTCTCAAGACATGGCACAGCACATCAAGGATGTATCCGCAGTATTGCTACGACTCCGTGAGAACAAATTATTTTGTAAACTGGAAAAATGTGACTTTCATAGAACCAGTGTGCCATTCTTGGGGTTCATAATTGGCAATGATGGCATTCCCATGGACAAGGATAAGTTGTCAGCTGTCTTACAATGGCCAAAACCCAAGGGGCTTAAAGCCATACAGCGTTTCCTGGGTTTCGCTAATTATTATAGGCGGTTTATTAAGAACTTTTCTTCCATTGTTAAACCTTTGTCCGATCTTACGCATAAGGGCGCTAATCCTTCTTGTTGGCCGGAATCTGCTGAGAATGCTTTTGAGAATTTGAAGCTGGCATTTGCTGCGGCTCCTGTGTTATCCCACCCCAATCCTCTACTTCCATTTACGTTAGAGGTTGATGCCTCAGATATTGGGGTCGGGGCTGTACTTTCGCAACGACACAAGAAAGGTGGTACTCTCAGACCTTGTGGGTTTTTCTCTAAGAAACTGACTGTCACTCAAGGTCACTATGAGATAGGTGACAAAGAATTATTGGCCATTATCCTCGCTCTTAAGGAGTGGCGTCATTTGCTTGAAGGTACCAAGACTCCCGTATTAATCCTAACAGATCATAAAAATCTGACTTATCTCTCGGAGGCCAAGAGATTGTCCTCCCGTCAGGCCAGGTGGGCACTGTTCCTGTCTCGATTTAATTTCATTGTATCATACTTACCGGGGTCAAAGAATATCAGGGCGGATGCACTGTCAAGACAATTTGAGGCCGACAGTGACAGAGTGGAAGCACCAGCACCCATCATCCAACCTGATAGAATACTGGCTACTATACGCACGAGTATCACTTCTCCTTTAGGGGAGGAGATCCTGGCCTCTCAGGGGTCCGCTCCCCATGAAACTCCAGTGGGCAAATGTTTTGTCGATGAACCATTTCATACTAGGCTGCTTGAAACTTACCATTCCTCTAAGGCTGCGGGACATATTGGTAGAGACCAATTGTTATGGTCCCTTTCTCAGTTATTTTGGTGGCCCTCCATGAGAAACGATTGTGCCGAATTTACGAATGCCTGTGCCACCTGTGCCCGCGCTAAGACCCGAGACATCTCCCTGTGGGCTTGCTTCAACCGGTGCCTAATGGCGAACGCCCCTGGTCTCATGTTTCCATTGATTTTATGGGAGAGTTGCCTATGTCTAAGGGGTACTCCTTTATATTCATGGTGGTGGACAGGTTTTCTAAAATGGCTCATTTCGTGCCCCTCCGTGGTCTTCCTTCAGCGAAGGAATTGGCAATGGTGTTCGCCAGAGAAGTATTCCGGTTGCATGGAGTGCCTAGGGTACTGGTGTCTGACAGGGGGAGCCAGTTTGTGTCTAGATTTTGGAGGGCATTTTGCCAACAGATGGGCATACAGCTGTCCTTCTCCTCTGCCTACCATCCCCAGACCAATGGAGCCGCTGAACGAGCTAATCAGGGCTTGGAACAATTTCTCCGTTGTTTCGTTACTGACCATCATGATAATTGGTCCGACTTGTTGCCTTGGGCAGAGTTCGCCAGGAACTGTGCGGTCAATTCTTCATCTGGGAGCTCTCCATTTCTGATTAATTATGGGTTCCAGCCCTGTTTGCTTCCAGACTCATTTCAGACGCAACAGATTCCAGCTCTGGATGAGCATATCGAGCAACTCCGTTCCACATGGGCACAAGTTCAGAGGGCACTTGGTCAGTCATTTCAGCGTCATCAGCGCCATGCTAATCGCAGAAGGCTTCCAGCGGTTTCCTTTCAGGTTGGGGATAGAGTATGGCTTTCCTCCAGAAATCTCAAGCTGCAGGTTCCGTCTAATAAGTTGGCTCCCCGGTTTATTGGTCCGTACAGAGTTATTCTTAAAATTAACCCTGTCTCCTATGCACTAGAACTACCTGCATCCATGCGTATCCATAATGTGTTCCATGTGTCCCTTCTTAAGCCTCTGGTTTGCAATCGCTATACTACCACACCTGTGGTGCCAGGACCTGTTGAGGTCGAGGGCCAGGAGGAGTACGAGGTTCAGAGCATTATTGATTCCCGTAGGCTTAGAGGAAGGGTACAGTACCTGGTACATTGGAAAGTGTATGGTCCTGAGGATCGATCAGGGGTGGATAGTACGGACCTTCATGCACCTAGGCTAACTAGGGCCTTTCATGCCAATTACCCACAGAAACCTAGACCCTATTCTAGGAGAGGGGGTCTTTGAAGGGGGGGTACTATCACGGTGCCCGTGATTGCTGCAGTTCCCTGTCTGTCACCAGTAGGGGGCTGCTATTGGCTGTCTGCAGATAGTCCGCCCTTCATTGCCTATTTAAACCTGGATTGGGCACCCTTTGGTTGCCCTTTCGTGTTGTTTCTGACCTTCTTGCTATCACTATGCTAGTGATAGCTGGGCCTCTGTTCCAGTGTTCCTGAGTTCCTGATCTCATGTGTTCCTGAGTTCCTGATCTCTACTGTTCCAGTGTTTCCTGCATGCTGAAGTACTTCCAGTCCTGGTTCCGGCCTAGACTCTGGTGTTGCAGTTCCTGCTGAACTTCTCTGCTGTTTTCTGACCTGACTGATCGTTGCTGGTTCCTGTCATCGCATCGCCTGTCTCCTGTATCCTGGCGACCTCCTGCCTGGTCGCGTCGGCGACTCGCTTGTTACACCAGTATGCGGATGCTGGTTTGCTCCTAAGCCTTGCGGCTATACAAACTCGCTTGTTACACCAGTGTGCGGTCACTGGTTTGCTCCAAACCCTATCAGCTATACAATTCTGTGTTAGTCCCAGCGTGTGGACGCTGGTTTGCTCCTAAGCCTTGCGGCTATACAAACTCGCTTGTTACACCAGTGTGCGGTCACTGGTTTGCTCCAAAGCCTATCAGCTATACAATTCTGTGTTAGTCCCAGCGTGCGGACGCTGGTTTGCTCCAAAGCCTTGCGGCTATACAAACTCGCTTGTTACACCAGTGTGCGGTCACTGGTTTGCTCCACAGCCCATCGGCTGTACTATTCTGTGTTAGTCCCAGCGTGCGGACGCTGGTTTGCTCCAAAGCCTTGCGGCTATACAAACTCGCTTGTTACACCAGTGTGCGGTCACTGGTTTGCTCCACAGCCCATCGGCTGTACTATCCTGTGTTGGTCCCAGCGTGCGGACGCTGGTTTGCTCCAAAGCCTTGCGGCTATACAAACTCGCTTGTTACACCAGTGTGCGGTCACTGGTTTGCTCCAAAGCCTATCGGCTATACAATCCTGTGTTAGTCCCAACGTGCGGGCGCTGGTTTGCTCCAAAGCCTTGCGGCTATACAAACTCGCTTGTTACACCAGTGTGCGGTCACTGGTTTGCTCCAAAGCCTATCGGCTGTACTATCCTGTGTTGGTCCCAGCGTGCGGACGCTGGTTTGCTCCAAAGCCTTGCGGCTATACAAACTCGCTTGTTACACCAGTGTGCGGTCACTGGTTTGCTCCTAAGCCTATCAGCTATACAATTCGGTGTTAGTCCCAGCGTGCGGACGCTGGTTTGCTCCAAAGCCTTGCGGCTATACAAACTCACTTGTTACACCAGTATGCGGATGCTGGTTTGCTCCTAAGCCTTACAGCTATACTAACTCGCTTGTTACACCAGTGTGCGGTCACTGGTTTGCTCCTAAGCCTATCGGCTATACAATTCAGTGTTGGTCCCAGCGTGCGGACGCTGGTTTGCTCCAAAGCCTTGGGGCTTTACGATTCCCCTGTTAGTCTCAGTGTGTGTACACTGGGTTGCTTACGATCCTGTCAATTTGCCACTACCATCTGACTGCTGCTACTTTTCAGGGCTGCCCTGCCCGGTATTGGTAAGGTCGGTAGAACCTTTTGCCACTTTCCATCTGAGGTTGCCTTACCCGGTATTGGCAGGGCCGGTAGAGCCTACATTATGAATCTATTGAGGCTGCCTTGCCCGGTAAATTGGTAAGGCCGGTAGAACCTTTATGCGATTCCATCTGCAGGTTGCCTTACCCGGTATTGGCAAGGCCGGTAGAGCCTAACATTCTATTACTTCAGACTGTCCTGTCCGGTATATTGACAGGACCGGTAGAGTCTGCCTTCTGTCTTGTTATTTTCTGAATATATCTGTATGTATGTGATTGCCATCCTCCATTATCAATTTATTATTTCAATAAAATTGATTTTTACCTAAAACTTGTGTCTGAGAGTCATAATAAACCGTGACACATCAATAATGTTTTTTTTGTTTTTTTTAATCTGTTATTATTCAAGACTAGCAATGTGGGACAGCGTTGCCCGTCATATTATTTACATAGAGAGACATTGTGTTAAACAGAAATTTGCAGTGTTACAGACATGTACTTAAAGAGACAGAGCGTGTCACTGTGAAACGCATACATACAGAAAGACACATACATACATGGACATACGTCACATATGTAGACAGTGTGTGACAGATGCAGTGGTGATGTAGATATGCTGATAAGAGTTGTAAAAAAAGGTTTTAATTGCAGCTCTTCAGCTTGATGAATAAGGCCCTGTATCCTTTTGTACTTGGAAATCTTACAGTTGAAGTGAGTGTGCTGTGTTACTTGATGAATAAGGCCCTGTATCCTTTTGTACTTGGAAATCTTACAGTTGAAGTGAGTGTGCTGTGTTACTTGATGAATAAGGCCCTGTATCCAGGGCCAGCGCAACCTATAGGCGAGGTAGGCGCCGGTCTAGGGCGCACATTCTCTGGGGGCGCATCGGAGCCCTCCCGTTCACCACTTACTGCCCATTTACTCTTCCCGGTGCACGTCTCTCTCTCTCCCAGTGAGTACGTTTCTGTGCCCTCCCTTGGCTGGCTGTTTTTTAATGTAGCACAGCAATACCCGTTTCTTTCTCCATCTCTGCTCCTTCAGTCTTGGACCAGGACTGAAGGAGCGGAGGGGCAGAGAGAAACAGGCATCACTGTGCTACATTAAAAAAATAGCCAGTCAAGTGAGAGCACCGAAACGTACTCACTGGGAGAGAGAGAGACGTGCACCGGGAAGAGTAAATGGAAGGGGGGTCAAGAGGGGATAAAGAGAGAGTCAAAGGGGGGATCAACAGTCAAAAGGGGGATCAAGTAAGACGGGGAAGAGAGAGAGTCAAAGGGGATCAAGAGTTAGACGGGGGAGAGACAGAGTCAAAGGGGGGATCAACAGTCAAGAGGGGAAGAGAGTCAAAGGGGGGAAAGTCACATATAGAAAACATACACTCTGTCACACTGATACGCATATAGAGAAGCACACACACATACTTACACACTGACATCCTTACAGAGACTCACACACACTGACACACTTACATACATATAGGGAACACATACTGACACACACAAACACATACAGGGAACACACAAACACACTGACACTTAAACACATACAGAGAGGGGCATAAAGGGGTAGGACACAAGGGGTGGAGCCAAGGGGTGGCAAAATTAGATTTTGCCTAGGGTGGCAAAAATCATTGCACCAGCCCTGCCTGTATCCTTACAGCTGAAGTGAGTGTGCTGTGTTACTTGATAAATAAGGTCCTGTATCCTTACAGTTGAAGTGAGTGTGCTGTGTTACTTGTTGAAGGTCACAGTGAGAAGATGTTTGTGAGTAAAGGAAAAAGAGGTACGCAGAGCAATGTGCTGCATATCATCTCTGATATGAGTGCCAGAGAGATATCCAATGCATTGCAACAGCACTCAAAGGGTTAAATTGAAACAAAGTGAGTCCATCAGCCCCAGTTCTTACCATGGAAACTGAAGATCTGTGTTCTAACCTGTTCCCCAGCTGACACCACTCACCTGATTCCAATCTGCCTCTGAATGTCCCAGTGAATTATGGGACAGGGGGTGGAAACAAGTTTTTATGCTCTTTGAAAGAAGTGATCAATGTGTGGCTCCCTAGAAAAACGGGAGCTGCTGGTTGGGGTTATATTATTGTGCCATGAGTTGTTTACTATAGGAGTTGTAAGTCGAGAAGTGATGTAGCAGTAGGTGAGTTGTGGAGGAGAGGGTTAACCCTTTGAGTGCCAGAGAGGTACGCAAAGCATTGCTTTGCAATTTATGCGTACCCCTCTGGCACTCAAAGGGTTAAGACTGATGTTGGGGGGCAGTCTAACTCTTCCTTACAGCCGTCCCTGGGTGTGTGTGGCAGGGGACGCATGTTTTCTCTCATATATATATATATATATCTATATATATATATATATATATATATATATATATATATATATATATATACACTACCAATGTGGGACAGCGTTGCCCCTTATGTTATGACCATTGGGCACACATGTGTGAAATGTAGACACACTGATGAACGGAGACATATGCAAAACACAGGCAGACACATACACACAGTGAGCGGCAGAAACATGCAAAAGACATGCACACACACAAACTCACCAGAGATGCACGCGTGGACACACATATGTAACAGAGATGTACACACACACACACACGCAACATATATGCGCAGAAACACATGTGCGCATGAGTTGTGCACCCCTCTGGCACTCAAAGGGTTAAGTTTAGGGTTGTCACCTTTTCATCAAAAAAATACCGCCATGGCATTCCCTCCGTAGACTTAACATTGGACAGAAGCCAATTTTTTACCGGCCTGCTGGTAAAATGCCAGCTGGGTGGCAACCCTAGTTAAGGTATAGAGAGGCATGTCAGAGTTAAATAGCAGTGGGAAGTGTATTCATACCTGGGAACTTTGATTTGTGGAGTCTCTGGAGGAGAGTTATGTGGTGCTGATGTGGAGAGACAAATGGGGCAATCTGGGTTAAAATTGGGACTAATTACGAGTAGGGGGTGGGGCTTAAGAGAAATGTGGAAAAGTGTTAGTTATAGGCTGGGGAAGGAGGAGAAGTGGGAGGGAAATGCAAGTTTACAGTATAAGGAGTTTGAACACACTCCCTGAGGGGTAAAACTTGATACACAACCCTGTCGCAGTCAGTGGGTTAAATGTGTACTGGATGGCTGTCTGTCCTTTGTGTTGTATGGCAAATGATGACAGTGAAGAAATAATTGAGCAATGAGGACCTATCTTAACCCTTTGAGTGCCATTTTGTTCCCCTGGTGATGCAGCACCCTTCAGTGGCTATACTACAGGTCCTGCTGAGAGTCAGGGGAGTCAGGGTGAGTGACTGTGTGTGTGTCAGCCATATTTCTTTCTGGCTTTGTGTGTGTGTGTGTGTGTGTGTGTGTGTGTGTGTGTGTGTGTGTGTGTGTGTGTGTGTTTGGTGCTGTGTGTGTGTGTGGTGCTGTGTGTATGAGTGGGGCATGTGTGTGTTTGGTGCTGTGTGAGTGGGGCATGTGTGTTTGTCTGCGGTGTAGGAGCAAGTGGCATCCATTTTGTTTCTTTCTGACTTTGATAGTGGTGGACGGGCTACATAGTGGGGGCGGGCCAACTCTCTGCATGATTTTCACATCATGAAATCACGCCCCAATTGAATCACCCAATGGGAGCAGTAACTTCTTCTTTCTGCCTCCCCTGGGTGTGTTTTGGCAAGCACAAAGTGTTCTTTTATATATATAGATGGTGGACATTTCTAAAACATGACCACCATTCAGAACATGTGACCATGTTTTTATACACTATACATAGTAGAAATGGCCAAAACAAAACAAACTTCTGGCTCTTAAAATTCCAACAGAACTTTCCTAGCTCTTAGACTATAGTGCATACCGGAGGACAATCTCACTATCATTAGGTCTGTAATGCCAGTATGTCCTGTACTTCAGCCCCATAACATGCACAAGGAAATGGCTTAAAGTCATGCTATTATCTCTATGCCTTGTTTATGGAATAGTCATAAACAAGCAGTAGAGGAAAGAGACACCACTATACATCAACAGGCTGTCTCACCTGTACTTAGCTTTGTACATTTATATTAGACAGGCTTAGGGACAAGAATTTGCCATTTTACATTCATGCCAGTAAGATCCTAGTGTCTTTTCTGATGAGTTTTTTTTTTATTTATTCCATGCACCATTTTAGTGGCCTGTCTTTCAATAGTATCTAAGTTATTTCTCTCCTTTTGAATATATGACAAGAGATGTACTAATATGAATCCACTTTAAAACAGATGCTAGGGTTGATTTTTAGAGCTACACTGCCCAAACCAATTTAATAAGCTACTTGCACTGTATGCAGCTTGCACCAAGGTCAGAGCAATAAGAAAGGGTATGAGCATTCTGAGGCAATATATTCCAACGTACTTTGTTTAACATTACATACTTACAAAGGAAAATTGAAACTGGTACAACTTTACCTCCAAGTTCTTCCACATGCTGTATGGAAATCATTCTGGGCTTAATTACATTCAACTCTTAATCATTTAAAGACCAGGTGGGTATGCAATGCATTGCTTTGCAATTTCACTGGCCGCAACACTTTCCTATTGTATCCTGCTGTGTCATACTTGCTTACATTTTGTCATACATTCCCAAGAATCTTTCAGGGACATTTTTACCCTGGACAGTCACATAATACAGTATAGTGTTATGGCAGCAAAAAAACTCATACAGCTGACTAAAACCTGCACTTCTACAGTGAAATAAACTTTACCCATACCTCAATACTACATGAAATCGTATATACAAGCAAAATATTAACATGTGGGGAAGCTCAGAACCTATAAACAATTTAATGACAAACAAGTAAACTATTCGATTAATGATTTTTTACACTAGCTAGTTAGTAGAGTAGAGGTTCAGTTTTCAAACCTGGGACAAAAACATTGATAAAAGGATCTAGGAAGCTGGCACCAGGGACCGTTGGCAAGTATGGCTTTGTGATTGGAACATTCAGTGCCAGAAAGCTTTTTACCTTTTTTGATGGACCTGCTGAACCCCAAAAACACATTCATCATCCATTCCCCAGTGTTAGAAATCATGTGGTATTTACTGCACTTCCTCTAAACCAGTGATTTACAAGTATGTCCTCAAGCCCACCCCCACACACCACTAGGGTGGGTTTTCTGGATACCCTCAACAGATCACTTATGGTTCCACCATTAGCACAGGAGGATCTGTCAGAAATTCTGAGCCCCAGATTAATTCATCTGGGTCCATGAAAGGATCGACTTAAAACATGTATTGTTGTGAGTGATTGAGGACAGGTTTGGGAACCATTATTCTACATATACTATAATCACTAATATGTTGGGACTTTTGCATTGTTATTCTTATTCTACCTATTGTACAACAAGGCAGACTTTGTTGGTGCTTTACAGGGCCGTACTGGCCTACCGGGATCCCGGGAAATTTCCCGGTGGGCTGCTCTTGTCCTGGGCCAGTGCTGTTCTACTGCGCTAAGTGAATGGCTCCTCAGCCTTCCCCTAGTGCAGCACTGTGTCGCTCTCCCTTAGCACCGAGCAGCCGGTCTAAATATGCTGCCCGGTGCCGAGTGTCAGCTCCCTGCTGCTTTGCATAATTGGGGAGGAGCCTATGGCCAGAGAGAGAGCTACGATCCATACGTACATTGCCTATGCAGCTCCCTTTGTGCACCCTTTAGAGGTGCCGGGAGCCGGAATGTGACATCACTCCGGCCCAGGCACCACTACAGGGCTGGCAAGGAAGCCGAACAGTACAGGCAATGCAGGTATGGATCAGAGCTCCCGAATTAATTTCTCTGCCAGGAACTCATTCCACCAATATAAGGGCTGCAAACATCCTAACAATAACAGCTTTCTCCACCCTTCCAATAAGTAAAATGAACTTTATAGATCATACCATTTGTGCAGTCATTAAGTGGGGAAGAGTTAATAGTTTCTCTCATATTCCTCTTATGCATTACGGAGAATGCTATAAAACTTCTTTAAATTCTTTATTTTAGAAATATATGATTTAACTAAACACAATGTTGCCCTTTTTTAGTAAGTTGTACAGCTAGTAATACCAGCAGAGTCTTTAAAATTACTTAAAGGGATAGTAATGTTTCATAATAAAAGCAGCTCTAAATAATCATCATAGTATTTGGACTTTGGAGAGTGTTATTTCAATTCTGTCAGAGTTGTAGTTCCAGAGTAATTCAATGACAAAGTGTCCCCCTCCTGCCCCTTTTACTGAAGTCACACTGTTCAGCTAGAGCAGAAGGGAGGTGCCCAGGTAGACTGCAGAGAGGGACAATCTTCAATTAAGATAAGGGAAAAACCTGAAAAGCTTGTCAAGGGGGGCAGGGATTTCATTGTTCTCATAGGAATAAGAGTGTCCCCTTCTGTTATCTGTCTGGTCTATAGACTGGATTCCACATCTGAGAAGAGATTGTTTACACTAGTGAAAAGGGGCGGGAGGGGGAAACTTTGCTTGTGAATATTTCATAAACCATAAAGGTCTGAGAGATAAGACTTATATCATTATTAATGTTTTTTTAATGCCTACAAAATAAAATAAAGTTAAAACGAAGTATTACTATCCCTTTAAAAGCTGGGTTTTGACTATTTTTCTTTATCTATTTTGCCACACCTGCTGTATGTGAGTAAAACAATATGTTTGCATTTATACTATTATTTCAGACCTGTGTGTATATGAGTGTGTGCATACGTGTGTGTGTATCTGGCTGTGTGTCAGTGTGTCTGTGTACGTCTACCTGTGTGACTCTGTATGGATACCTGGACCTGTGTTTATATGAGTGTGTGCATATCTGGCTGTGTGTGTCAGTGTGTATGTGTGTGTGTGTGTTTGTGTATATACACACACACACAGATACACACTAAAATAATGAATTATAGGGTAGGCTAACCAGACCTTCCCTTTAACCGCGAACACATAGGAAATAGGCATATTTCAGGACTGCACTGAGATCAAAGTAGCTCTGCAGTATGTATATTTCATATGTGTCCCCGGTTAAAGGTGAGATCTGGTCACCCTATTATAGGGCTGGTATACATTTTTTCCCGGGACTGCTTTGTATTCCCAGACCGGCCCTGGTGCTTTAAATATAACCGAATAAATCAATACAACTTCGGCACTCGGGACCAACAGATATGAGCAGATAGAGAAAGTACAGACACAGTCCTCCCAAATATTCTCAAAAACCACAAGATATATATGTTTAATACTTTTATTACTGTGCCTTCAGTGCTATATGCGTCTATACACACATATATCTAAAACACATGTAATAATCCCTATACAATATAGCTATTATTCTTGCATAAAACCATAGGGTGAGAACTACTATAAAGTAATGATGGGAAAAATAAATTAAACCCTAGATCCACCAATCAGAATCAGGGATCACAATATATTCCCAAACAATTATCTAAAAAACATTGAGAAAATAAGCACTCGCAAGACATATTCTGTACCTTCTACACCGTTCCTACCGATGAACCGGACTAGTGAGGAGGAAGACACCACACGGGTCTAACCTGGCCCCAGTCCGCCTGACTGGGAGCACAGCGAGAACGCAAGACAGACACAGCTGGTGAACGATATCACTAAACAACTATTTTAACCCTTTCCCTACTTGACCAAATGCAAAAACCAAAACATCAATACATATAAATGCACCAAAAATATCAATACGTGCATGAGAGAGCCATGGTGACTAAAAAAATATAAAAAATAAACAATAAAAAAATCAGATAACAAATAAAAAATAAAATGATCGATCATAAAAAAAGAAAAAATATATAAAACATATGTATTAAAAATACCACAGATAAGTTTGCAGATAATGTTGTTTGAACTGCAACAGATGAATATGCAAATAGTGGTCGACAGGGATAAGATTGCTTGATTACTTAGATCTTATTGGTAGATCTGGTAGGATCCTGAATAAGGCCCTTTGCGCCAATGCAAACCAACAGATCTTACACTAATTCCTCAGCTATTTTGCAATGTACTCTACCACAGCAACAGCTTTTACATTATTCCCTCACCAATATAGACTAAACCATTCCACCAACATTAGATTTCATTAAAGAAAATACAGTGACCTCAATATTATGCTGTTTCTCTCCATGTCATAATGCCAGCACACTGAAAATCCAACCCCCACCAACAATGCCAGCACCAGTATAACCACTACCAAAACTTCAGCCCCCCCCATAACCTCCTACTCACCCTTATAACTCCATACCACCATGCTAAGAACCTTCTAGATGTCTTAACAACCAACCATAACTAAAAAAAAGAGAACAAATATACCCAGTACTCTATATTGCACACAACATACACATTTCTGTGCATTTTATTGATAAAGTGGTGATTTTACCTTAACATCTGTAACAATAATAGCATTATAAATGTATCAATTGTAAGGAAGTTGATAAATAGCTAACTTCATCCACTTAGACAGATAAGAAAACAACATGTCACTAGTAGTCATTAAGATGATCACGTATTTTCCTCAACATAGGGCATAGTAATAAATAGCAGAACTCATTATCACCTAAGTCACTAAACCATAATCTAGAGAGATGAATGCATCCCATTAACCACTCAACATTGCTCTTTCTGCCTGGAAGGAATTGATTAAGAACTCAATGATGCATTTACTAGATAATAAAAAAATACATGTTAAAAGTAGTAGTTTACAGATGATTGTGAGAAGATTTGAACATACTTTTAGTAACTTCAAGCTAATTTAAAAAAAATAAATAAATCAACTATAAAGATGTATATATTGAACAAGTGGAACCAATGCTTCTGCCCTTTAACAGAAGGCATTAAAGATGTATATAATAGAAAGTTGAAACAGATGAAACCAATGTCTCCTTATCAGAAGTCATTAGATAAGGTTGTCTGATTTGTGTTTGACACCATGTAAAAAAAAAAGTACTTTTTCGCAGTTTCTTTTTGAAATGTAATGGTCTCTACTGTGTTCCATGTGACAATATTAATGAAGTATGCTTTGCAGGCTCCCTTCTGAGTATTTTCATGTGGAACAAGGCAGGTTTGTCTGCTCTCTCCATTACTATCTACAATCTACATTAAGCACCAAGCTACTTTATCTGCCAAACCCCAGTAAGCAGTGGGAAAATATAAGGCAGTTTTTGCTTATTTTTGCTGTCAGTAATCAAGCCCCTGACTTCACTGCCACCATGTAGTTTTACATTAGTATTTCTGATAATAAACTATTCTAGGTACGTTCTTCTCAATATAACTAATCTTCATTTTAAGTATATCTATCACTTTATAGCAAACAAGTGTAAAAGCCCGTGTACATGAGCCAAGGTCCGGGTAATGTTAAGAGGCCGCTACCTCACTGCTCCACATGATACAGTCTTGCGTCACCTCACTCGCGCGATGCAATCATACACAGTAGAGACTGCCCGAACGCGGGCATAACTGTATCGTGACAAACATCCTAGCAAATTATTATATAGGATTAGTCAATTTCATATATCAGATTATTTTTATTAAACAAACCCTGGAAATTTAGACTTTTGGTTGCTCTGTGCACATTATGCTGAGCTGACTTTCCCTAATCCCACTGTATCTTCCCCTGAGTTGTCTCACTATGTCAGTTGCCCTTGCACTGGAGAGAGGGGGATTTAAAATCGCTCTTTACTTTTACTATTGTGTTAATATTTTTAATATAAATATGATAAGAGGGAGAGACCTCTTTTTCCATTCATTACATTATGATTCTAGTTAGGATCACAGGGTGAGAATGAAATCCACTGCCGGTCTTTTACTAATCAGTGTTATGTAGTCTAACTGATGAGAGAGAGAACTGAATCCATGGACCCTGTCTCCATTTAGTTCAGTTTACTTTCAAATGTGCTTAAATTGTATCAGAACCTGAAACCAAAGTGTTCAGGCATGGCAAGAAATAATGTGCTCGTTGAGATAGCTTGGATGCTAGACACCTGCTATTGTCAATATAATATTATCCTGATCAGTCCTTGGATATCCTGCATTCTAGTATCTACACTCTGACTACATGGAGTTTACTCCAGAGGTCCTTGCCTTGTGCTCCTGGTTATCTTCTGTGTATGAAACCCATTTAAATCCTGACTATTACTCCCTGGGTATAAGACCTGTCCTTCACTTGACTATACTTACTCTTTATTTTGGTTATAACTCCTGCTCAGCATGACTAGATCTAAATTATGCATCCGGTAATAAGACTTAATTCCTTTTGATTACGTCTGCTCTTCATTTCTGATTAAGACTATCAATATCTAATCATTACTCCATAGTAATACAACCTCTGCGCGAATTGACTATGCTTATACTTCAGGTTTTCCTTTATAATCTTTCATGTCTTTTCAAACCTTAGGGCTTAACTCTGATTGGGTGAGTAGTTTAATTTCTAACATAGAAACATAGAAGATTGACGGCAGAAAAAGACCACCTGGTCCATCTAGTCTGCCCTTTAGTATTCCTTTATTGTTATCTTAGGATAGATACATGTTTATCCCAGGCATGTTTAAACTGTGTTACTGTGGATTTATCAACCACCTCTGCTGGAAGTTTGTTCCAAGTTTCTACTACTCTTTCAGTGAAATAATATTTTCTAATGTTTTTCTTGATTTTTCCTCCAACTAGCCTCAGATTGTGCCCCCTTGTTCTTGTATTCAGATTCTTATTAATCACACTTCCCTCCTGAACCTTGTTCAGTCCTTTAACATATTTAAAGGTTTCAATCATGTCCCCCCTTTCTCTTCTTTCCTCCAGACTATACATATTTAGATCTCTGAGTCGTTCTTGATAAGTTCTATGCTTTAGACCTTCCACCATTTTTGTAGCTCTTCTTTGAACCCGCTCAATTTTAGTTATATCCTTTTGCAGATGAGGCCTCCAGAACTGTACACAGTATTCCAGATGTGGTCTCACTAGAGCTCTATACAGAGGGATCACAATCTCCCTCTTCCTGCTTGTTATACCTCTAGCTATGCAGCCAAGCATACGATTTGCTTTCCCCACCGCCTGGTTGCATTGGTTACTCATCTTGAGGCTGTCAGAGATGACCACCCCCAAATCCTTCTCTTCTGAAGTCTTTGCTACCACAGAACTGCCAATACGATAGTCAGATTGAGGGTTTCTTTTCCCCAAGTGCATTATTTTACATTTGGAAACATTGAACTGAAGTTTCCATTGTTTTGACCACTTATCTAATAGTGCCAAATCATTCTCCATATTACAGACACCTCCTGGAACATCAACCCTATTACATACTTTTGTGTCATCAGCAAACAAGCAAACCTTCCCTGCCAAGCCTTCCCTTATGTCACTTACAAATATGTTGAACAGAACAGGGCCCAGAACAGATCCTTGTGGCACTCCACTTGTAACCAGTCTCTGCTCAGAATACACTCCATTAACAACAACCCTCTGGTTTCTGTCCTTCAGCCAACTGCAGATCCACTGAACTATCCAGGGGTTAAGTCCAATTCTTGATAATTTATCTATCAGCTCTTTATGGGGAACTGTATCGAAAGCTTTACTGAAATCCAGGTAGGCGATATCCACAGCACCACCTTCATCCAGCACTTTAGTTACATAGTCAAAGAAATCAATGAGATTAGTCTGACAGGATCGGCCCTCAGTGAAGCCATGCTGGTTTGGGTCCATCAGGTTGTTTTTTGTTAGATGGTCAATTATCTTCTTCTTTAGAAGAGTCTCCATCATTTTTACCACTACAGATGTCAGGCTGACTGGCCTGTAGTTACTAGCTTCTTCTTTACTACCCTTCTTGTGAATGGGTACAACATTGGCCATTCTCCAATCATCAGGAACTTCTCCCGTAAGAAGGGACTGGTTATACAGATTAGTCAGGGGGCCAACTATGACAGATCGGAGTTCTTTAAGAACTCTAGGGTGGATTCCATCCGGACCCATCGCTTTATTTGACTTTAGCCGGACAAGTTCCTCTAGAACATCGGCCTCTGAAAACACTGGGGCTAAAATTATACAACTAGAGGCAATGCTGTGTTCAGCCAGTTTCTGATTATGAGGGCCGCTGTCTGAAAAAACTGAGCAGAAGTAGTTATTCAGATGGTCAGCGACCGCCTTTTCCTCTTCTATATACTGATTTTTTCCGTTGTTAATTTTTGTAATCCCGCAGTTTTTCTTCTTCCTGTCACTGATATATCTGAAGAAGGTTTTATTCCCCTTCTTAACAGATTTGGCCATTTCTTCCTCTTTTGAGGCTTTAGCAGCATTTATCATCTGTTTAGTCTTCTTCTGTATAGTTTTATACCCTTCTCTGTCCGCTTCACTTCCAGTCTCTTTATATCTCTTATAGGCAGACTTTTTATCTTTCACTATAGCTCTTACCTCTCTAGTAAACCATAGTGGATTTCTCTTTCTTTTCCTCTTGCTAATTTGTCTAACATGTAATCTTGTTGCCTTTAAGAGGACTTCTTTGAGTGTCTTCCACTGAGTACTCACTCTCGGTGTTTTATCCCACCCTTTTAATTCTTTCTTTACATATTCTCCCATATCCTCAAACTTCGTCTTCCTAAAGTCCAATACTTTGGTTGCAGAATGGGATTTCTCGTAGTCAGTCTGGATTCCGAACCACAAACATTGGTGGTCACTGGAACCTAGATTTTCTCCCACCTTCACCTCAGATACCAGGTCTCCATTTGTGAATACTAAGTCTAGGATATTGTCCCCTCTAGTTGGCGCCTTCACCAGCTGTTTTAGGGACATCCCCGTCAGGGCTTCTACGATGCTCCTACTTCTACATGTGGACGCACAAGGGATATTCCAATCAACATCAGGCATGTTGAAGTCTCCCATAACTACTATATCTCCCTTTACTGCCATTTGGGTAATCTCGTCCACTAGCATGTTGTCTTGCTCTTCAGATTGCCCCGGAGGCCTGTAGACTGCACCTATTCTTGTAACTGATCCCTTTTTATTCTGCAGACAGATCCAGAGAGTCTCCAACTCTTTACATGAATTCTGGATCGCTGTGGATTTTATGCTATCTTTAACATAAATGGCTACCCCACCCCCTCTTCTCTCAGCCCTATCTTTCCTATACAACGTGTATCCCGGAATGGCTATTTCCCAGTCATTACAGTCCCTGAACCATGTCTCTGTTATTACAATCAAGTCCAAGTCATCTCTACAAACTATTGATATTAGCTCGCTGAGCTTGTTGCCTAAGCTGCGAGCATTAGTACACATTACACGAAGAACATTACATTTATCACCAACAACAACTCTATCTACCGCACCATCATCTACCTCACCAACATCTGTATGTAAAGCACCAGCAACTTCCTGTGCACCAACATCTGTATCTATCACACTAACAAACTCAGAACCCTGGTTCACCAAAACTGTTCGGGGACAGAAATCAATCTTCTCAATGAAATTCCTGCCCCCTCCATCTAGTTTAAATGCCTCTCCAAGAAACACCTGAACTCTTCTCCAAGTACCTCAGTTCCTCTGTGTGACGGGTGCAGACCATCTCTCTTGAACATTTCTTTACAACTCCACCTTCTAACACTGTGACTGACAAATCCAAAACCTTCTTCTTTACACCACTGTCTTAGCCAACCATTGAACTCCAGGATACGAAGTCTCTTACTATTTTCAGAGCGGACTGGCAAAATCTCTGAAAAAGTGATAGAGTCTGTCATTCTGCTCAGCTCCAGGCTGAGACTTTGAAATTCCATTTTCACCTCTTCAACACTTTTCTGGGACAAATCGTTTGTACCGAGATGAATGATCAGATCAACTTCAGTCTCCTTTGTTGCAGCCTTGACAATATTTGAGATGCGTCTTTTATCCCTGCTTGCAGTAGCACCAGGAAGACATCTCACCTCCTTCAGTCCATCCTCATTCTGCCCTAAAGCAACACCTCTAACAATCGAGTCACCAACAAGGAGATGCTTTCTCTTCTTTTTAAGTCCATTTTCTGCTCCTGACTGCTTGTTACAATTCTCTCCTTTGGGACTCACAACATCCCGTACCTGAGTATCTGTGCTTTTATCTTCTGAAATCTCACTTTCCAATTCAGACAGGACACCAAAGGGATTACACACCGAAATACCAACAGTGTTGTGCTTCTGCTCCACAACTCTCAACCTCCCGGAACCAACTGTCTTCCACACAGCCCTTCTCTTCATGGGCCGTTGGGGCTGCGGTGGTGGATTACATGGTTGCTTGACTTCACACTCTAGCTGGGAAAGATTCACTTCTTTTGATTGCAGATAACACACCAAAGACTGCAGCCTGGAAATTTCACCATACAATGTGGACAGATGCAAACATACTGGACAACACCCCAAACTCCAGAGAGTACTGCGGAACACAACAGCCAGACAAGTGTTACACTGCACCAAACCAGACATCTTAGAATTAAAGCAGTTACTCACCAAACTGACAAAACCAGTGCCTTCACCAAACTCCTGCCGTTTTCAAACTACTGCAGTTTTTGAAACTACACACTTCTGTCTGTCTGCTGCACTTGTGTCTGGCTGCAAACTACTTACAGAGTAAACTCACAGAGTTGAAACCTCCTATAAATACACCTACTGCAGTTGATACGCTAACGAAGCGAGCCAAGCCTTTTCTTATGCTAATCTAATGAAACCAGTTACCAGCTACACCCAAATAGACACCTATGCACACTATGCAGAAACCAAAACAAGCCAAATACAAACTTAAGCACTAATGATCCAAATTAACCAAAGTAAATAAACACACAATTCAAACTAAATACTAAATGCAACACAATTCCAAGTACTACAACATAAGCAGTATTAAAGAATGATAGTAAGATTTTTTTTTTTTTTTTTTAAGTTTTTTGTCTACAATAGAAAAGAAGAGAGAAGTAAGAGTGAAGTAATAGTAATAGCCTGAGCTTACCTCAAGCTTGACTTAAGTACTGCAGTTTTTGAAACTACACACTTCTGTCTGTCTGCTGCACTTGTGTCTGGCTGCAAACTACTTACAATTCTGCAATTCCAGATACTAGATTCCATGACATACTGAATGTAATTGCAGAACTAAACCTAAAGAGATCTTTCTGTTCTACTCTCTATGCTGATCCCATAACAGTGTCAAAAGTTGCATTGATGTAAACAGAGATTTAAACCCTGTGGATTCCACTCTGTCCCAGTGACTGTGGCTGAGGCTACACTGACTAAGTAGCATTGGTAAACTCAGAACCCCATTTTCTCCTAGTGGCCACACCATATATTGTTGAATGGAAAAAGGGGCATGGGTTCTTCTTTCTCACTGTCATCATGTTTACTACTCTGCAATGAATGGATACCCCTCAATTAATTTCAATAGTAAATACATTCAATCCAAAGTAAGTGAAGGGATGAAGCTTGGGAATCCTCCTCTCTAGAGAAAATCAGCTACACCTCACTGATGAGGCCCAAGAAAGCTGAAACATACATCTGGGGTTGATGGTATTCTCGTGCAAAGGGGAGAATTTGGGAGCCTGGGTTGCCTTTATGGGTGGAACCAGCTCAATACACAAATGGATATTTCTCCTTTCTGTCCTTCTCTCTCAGGTGTATTGCAAATATTGTTAGTGAATGTTGGAGGGAAAGGACGATATAGGGTGAGCTACAGGTTCACTGGAGGTTGAATAAACATACATTGATATATACACAACTTACCATGGATTTCAATGACCGCTATATTGAATCTTTCCGTTAATACTCTGTGTGATATGTGTTACTTAGTCACTTGATTAAAATGAAACATCTATTTTGCAGTAGGTGAATATTTTGATTCTTCAAATTCCACTAATTCCTTGTTCTAAACATCTATTTTTGGCCTCAAAAACAGGTTGTTTTCTGTTTGTTAAATGAAACAATTTGATCTTTCCTATCAAAAAAGGTACTTTCCACAATTCCATGAAGTTGCAGCATGATGTGTAAAGATAAGGGTACGATTAAGTGAGAACTATAGGTAACATGAAATATAAGTAAACCTAGGAACAAGGCTAGACCAGTGCTCTGAAATAATGAAAGTACCTTGGAGTAAGTAGGTCCATTTGAGACAAGTAAAATATGGGGCTTCATCTAGGTGAGAAAAGAACAGGCTAGGAAAAAGTGAAATGTGGGCAACAAGTGGACAGAATAGAACAATTTAAAGGCTCAGTACAAAATCCTTGAATCTCTGGGGCAGATCCAGAGAGTTCCCAGGTTAAAGTATTAATAAAGAATAGGTTTAATTGTGTGTTATGGGGTAGTTCTATCATCTGAATGTCACAAAATGTATTTCTCTTCCTCAGCCATAAGTGCTGTAGTTTGTCTTACAAAAGAGAAATGTTGCAACTACCATCAAGTTCATCATTATGTACCACATTGATTTATCCCTTGGATGCTAAAGATATCTCTAAAACGCTGAGAAGCAATGATTTGGAAATGTTACTATATCCAAGTAAGTATCACCACCGCCTACTATGATTCCTGTGTCATAAATGCTGGTAAACCAACTGTCTCATAGGGAATAAATATAAATTACCATTAGTTTAATCCCTTGATTGCTAGAGAAGCCTACATTCCATTTTTGGCAATTTGTCAGAGATGTCTCTAGAAATTAAAGCCCCATTTAAGTCAATGGGTATTTAAGGAAATTTATACCAGAATTGCTTCAGTTCTAAGTACATCCGCCTTCCTTTTTCTACAATGTGACCCACTGATTACACAGCTGATGTAGATATTACATTTATATACAATATACATGTCTAGACAGAAAAATCAGCTAAACCGTCTATACCAGAATTAAAGAAAATGTACAGAATCTTTTTTACTGCTGTTATTGTAACCTTGCAGAATGCTTAAAGGGAAACATACATAAAGAAATAAGAGTCATTTATTTCATTTAGTAGAAGTGCTTTGTCTAAGAGTTATCTTATTCAGACCTGGAGTGCCTATTGTCTACTGACAGGAAATGTTAAGAAGTGTGTGTGTGTCTGTGTCTATGTTTGTGAGCATGCGTGCGTGTGTGTGAAGATACATATTATTCTATATGTACTCCCTGTCTGTAATGCCTAGTCATCACAGGAGGTGATAAAAAGGTGCTTACACTATAATAATCAATTAGTAGGAAAGGAAAACAGGTTTCCCTGCTGAACTCTTAACTCATATACTAGCCCACCAATTGCAGATAGAGCCTAACATATACAAAGGGATTGAAATCTATTGTTTATTAATAAAATAAAAAGGGATGAGAAAAAAGTAATGCAATTGAAAAAGAAGAAATGTCACATCTATCTGTACCCTAGTCTAAGTGTTGTTGGAGCATTATCCAACTAGCCAAGACTAAGTATAAAACAAAGTTGTTGCATTAAAGTGTCTATATCAAAGCTTCAAATTAGATACAATCAAAGATGTAACGTATCCTGATCCAAACAGGCATTCATATGATCTAGATACATAGAGTGTGCATTAACATCACATTGCAACAATATTTGCAATGCATGGACCAGTAGTATAGACAAATCTGTACCCTAATCTAAGTGTTTACAGGGCATCATTCGGCTAGCCAAGACTGACCAAATGTATTGCAAAGCTGTTGCATTAAAGTGTCTATATCAAAGTTTCCAGTTAGACACTAATACAAATAGGCATACAAGTGATCTTGATACATGGTAGTGTGCATTAACTTCACATAGCAATGCCACTTGGAATGCAGAGGACAGTAGTACAGGCAACTCTGTATTCTATTGTGTCAGACCATAGTCTGCACAAATATAATGTTAAAAATGTTTAAAAGAAATCAGTCGCTGGAAAAGAAACAAGCATTGCCAAAGCACTTTTTACCCAAAGGCTTGTTCAGAGGCTTTTCTTTTCTAAAATGAGTCATTCAGGTAGCTCAAATTATAGCAAATAACTTGTCTGTACCAGTGATTTCCAAACCTGTCCTTTCAGACATCTAACTGGTCAGAAATAAATGGTGTAACTGCATGAGTAAAGGTGAGTCACACTTACTGAGCCTTAGTGTAACTCACATGTGATAAAGGTCTGAGAACCCGTAGTTATAATGACAGATTAATGAAATCACTAAGAAAATCCATCAATCCTATGGCAGCTAAATATTTATCTCTCTGAATAAGGCAAAATAAAAGGCTCTATCTTTTGTTCAATTTCATAACCATATCTGGTACATATTAAAGATGAAAATCAGCAATCACTTGCATGACAGTCTACTGCGAAATAAGCTGGTGCTATATAAATAAAGGATAATAATAATAATAATACTCAAGTTTGAACAGTCTGGACTTCTATATCTTCTATCCAGTGACACAGACGTGTTTGTGTTCAGATAAGATTCATTTTACCAGGATTCTTGTCCCTTTTGATAAAGTGTAAGACAATTCCTCCCATCCTGCTTCTGGCAAGTTAATAAAAATATAAAGGAGTTAGATAGGAAGAATGCAGATTTTGTTCCTGACTATTTTAATGAAAAGGCACAAAGTAATTAAAATGAATGAATAAGTAGAAAATAAGTAGAATTAACTCATTACTTTATTGAGTTAGTTTCCAGGACCAACAAGGTATTTTTACAGTAAAATCCAAAGTATGAGAATAGTCCCAGGCTCACATTATACAGTCCTGTGGAGACGAAACTACAGAGACCTGTGGGTCATGCACTAAGGCGTGGTAAAGAGGGAATGGAGATGATGTCTCCAGTGATATCACTTCTCCACTTCCTATGTTATTCCATGGAGCCAATGCACTAAGATTTCACCATCTCTGGAGATCTAAATGCATAGGCTCTGTGGAATAACATACAAACTGGAGCAGTGTTATCACTGGAAAATGTATCTCTGCATTATCACCTCTTTATCACGCCTTAGTGCTAACCCTTCCCCCAGGAGATTAATATATACGGATCATAAAACAGGCAAGAAAACAAAACACCAGGGGGGTGTACTAGAAACATAGAAACAGAATTTGACGGCAGATAAGAACCATTTGGCCCATGTAGTCTGCCTATTTTCCCTACTGCAAAAACCTCAATTCTGATATGGTCCTTGATCTTATCTTATGTTCAGGGTAGCCTTATGCCTATCCCGTACATGCTTACATTTCCTCAAAGTATTAACCTCTGCCAATTCTGCTGGTAGGCTATTCCACTTATCTATCACCCTCTCAGTGAAGTAAAACATTCTTATATTACATCTAAACCTCTGACCCTCTACTTCTATATTATGATCTATTGTTCTACTCCATTTAAAGGTACTTCACACCTGTTGAATGCCTTTATGTATTTGAATGTTTCTATCATATCCACTCTCTACTCTCCTCCAAGCTATACATGTTCAGATCCTTTAGTCGATCCTGATAATTTTAGCCTGTAAATCACTTTAGTACACCTTCTCTGAACTCTCTCCAGAATATATATATCCTTCTGGAGACAGGGTCTCTCTGGTACTGCACACAATACTCTAGGGGAGATCTAACTAAAGATCTGTAGGGTTGCATGACCACCTCCCACTTTCTGCTACTAATGTCTCTAGCTATATAACCAAGCACCCTGCTTACATTCCCCTCTTCTTTGTTGCATTGCCTGCCTACCTTTAAGTCATCAGAAATAATTACTCCCAAGCCCCTTTCCTTTGTCATTACAGACAATGCAGTAACCCTACTATTATATTCTGCCTTTGTTTTTTTACATTGAAAATGCATTATTTTACATTTATCAACATTAAACTACAACTGCCACATTCTCATCCATTCTTCTAATTTACCTCAATAATTTTCCAATTTGATAATCCCCCATGAATGTCTACCTTGTTGCAAATCTTTGTATCATTTGCAAAAAGGCATACCTGACCCTGAAGACTCTGACAAATAAAAATATTAAAATGATTAGTCCCCCAGTACACATCTCTTTGGTACCCCACTAGTAACACGACTTTCCTCTGAATACTTTCCATATACTGCAACCCTCTGTCTCCGTTGCTTTATCCATTCAACTATTTTTACATCCAGACCCAAACACTGCAATGTATGAATGAGTCTTCTTTGATGTTTGAATATATATATATACAAATATATATATACTGTTAGTATATATATATATATATATATATATATAGAGAGAGAGAGAGAGAGAGAGAGAGAGAGAGAGAGAGAGAGAGAAATACATAAAAGCTAGTATAATTGTCTGTCGATGACTTGATAAGAGGTCCTACAACTTTATGATTACTGCAACCATACATAATATAGTATCCACAATATGACCGGGTGGTTAGGCTATGATGCCAAACATTAAATTCCAAACAAAATCCAAATAATAGAGACCATTTGTATGTTAAAAATGTGAATACTTAATGAAAATCAAAAGAAGCAATCTTGTATCAATCTTTCAGACACAGTGAAGTCTGGATGAAAAAAATAAAGATGACATGGAATAAAAAACAAAAAGCAATCACATATCAGTGTCTATGATGAAGAAGAAATGAAGTGATGGTGCAGATGGAAATATGGATAATGAGCCCAGTTTGAATAGAATTGTGTCAAAAGTATTAGCAGTATCACAAGAGATGTCCAACCTTTTTAGGCAAATTTGAACTTGAAAATTAATATTCACGACGTTAGCAACCTCTAAACTCTCTCCAGAATATCTATATACTTCAGCATATACACAATAATCTAGATGAGGTCTAACAAGAGATCTGTAGAGTGGCTCAGTTCTTCATCAGTCCTTGCTGGAACCTCTTCTTCAGTGTATCAGTCAGCTATTTCATGTTCTACTGATAAGTATAAATCCAAAGCAAAACAAATCTGTGCTCCTCCATACAGATTATCCAAATGTGAACCCTTTGTAAAGCATACATTATACCACTTTAATAAATCTGAGTCTTCGTTGCATAGTTTGGCCAAAAATACTTTTAAGCTCAACCACCACATTAAGGTACCCCAATATTAGGTGGGTATAATCTAATTCACACAGTCATTCCTATCTAAATTAAAAATTCCCCTGAGTATTGGAAGGCTGAGATTTCATGTAAATAACGCATTGGGTCTATTTTAAAAATGTCTGACACATTTAAAAACAACAATTTCTAATAACTGAGTGGGTAGGTGGGTATTATAAAGGGGACTGATGGAGCTCCAGTCTTCTTGGCCTGCTTCCTGCTTTCTGCAAGCCACTAAAGGTGAGTCCTATCATAAAGCTATTAGAAAATGTTGTTTTTAAATATGTCCAATGTTTTTAAAATAGACCCAATGCGTTATTTACAAGAAATCTCAGCCTTCTAATCCTCAGGGGCATTTTTAATTTAGATAGAAATGATTGTGGGAACTAGATAAGTCCTCACTTGATGTTCTAAATTTATATCTGTAAATTATATTTATAAGTTAATGTGAGCTAGCACTGTGAGTTTTATTTCTTACTAATAAGTAGAACCTGATCTTGTGGCAGGGAACAGATAAGTGAAAGAGGATACCAGGGAAGGGAACTAACACTATGGACGTCTATGCAACACCACCACAAGCACTGACCACGGGCAACCTTTCTGACAGCCCTAAGAAAATGGAGAATTAGTCCATGATACTTGTAGGGCTTATCAGATTCCCTTGTCCATAGCATCTATCCTAACCATGCCCCAGAGAGGCTGTCCAGGTTTGTTACTTGTGGTAGCATTGCATAGATACCCACATTATTAGTTCATATCCCAGTATTCTTTTTGGGTTATTTTTTCCCCACCACATGATCAGGGTTTATGTATTAGTACAACTAAAATTAGCTGACTGACACACTAAAGAAGAGATTCCACCAAGAACTGAGGTACAACACAGCTGCTGAAGGAAAGGACAACAAAGTGCAGTGCTTTGCAGTTTGATATGATGTTGAAACCTGGAAATACTGTAATGAATTAACTTTATTAAATACTAGTGTAAAAGCCCGTGTACACGGGCCAAGGTCCAGGTGATGTCTCACTGCTCAGGTCCTGCTCTGCATACTGCCGCTACCTCACTGCTCCGGTCCTGCTCTGTGTACTTACGCCGCCTCACTGCTCTGGTCCTGCTCTGCGTACTCAATGTGAGCAGTCTCTACTGAGCATGACGGCTTCTGACAAACATTGCTAGCATTTTATTATATACGATAGATGTCTGCTTTCTGCACTTTTTTATATTTAGATTATTTTTACAATGCTTTGCTTGGCCCAGGTCTTGTGATGCTGAAGAAAGCATAGAATAGCACTGCATTTATGGATACAGTCACAAGCAATGGCTGAATGTGCAAGAAAATCTCCTTTACTTTTACAGCAACTACCTCTTCCATCTATGGAGATATTTTTCATGTCAGCAGCATCTAGTACTTAGATTTAGATAGATTTAAATACCAGCACCCTAGTGCTGTTATACACAGTATACTGGAAACCAAGTATAAATAATTCTTCATCTCTTACCCTAGGAATCTGCATTGGATCTGACCATAAAGAGAATTTGAGAGAGGCTACTGTCACAGTAATAAGGCAAAGAAGGACAGATAACAGTATAGTGAATAAAACCACCTTTATTGATAATACACAGACTAATGATAATAATGCCCACACAACCCCAGACCACTGGACGACTGTCCACAGTCTACTACACGGAGCTGCACACTGTGCTGAGCACTGCACTACTGACACTATACCGGAGGAAACTGGGAATATGCCTACGGTTCTAGCACTGACAGAACCAGGCTATTGAGGTAGCTCGAGTCTTCAACCAAGGTATAGATAACCGGAGGCAACAGGGAGCGAGAGCAAGTCAGAGCCAAGGGTAAACAGATGCGAATGGTCAGGCAAGCTGGGTAATGCACGGAGCAAGTTACTCAGCCAGAGCCACAGGTCAGAACCGATGTGGGTAGTCAGACAAGCCAGGGTCATACATGGAGCGAGTTAGTCATCCAGAACCACAGGTCAGAACCGATGTGGGTAGTTACACAAGCCGGGGTCAACACAGAGCGAGTTAGCCTGCCAGAGCCACAGGTCAGAATCGATGTGGTTAGTCAGACAAGCCAGAGTCATACAGAGAGCGGATTCGGAGGTCAGGCACAGGTCACAACGAGAACGCAAGAGCTACTAGCGGGAACACCATGTAAGGGCAATGACTCCTCAGGGAGGTTTAAACAGGAACTTAACCAAGGCAGGAACCAATTAGGCAAATCAGCTCTTGCCCATAAATAAGAGCACGTCAAGCGCCTGCTCTAGTGAACGTCAGCAAAGCGGAAGCAGCCGGCGTTCATGCTGGCCAATAGCACATCAGAGGAAGGAAGCACAGGAGCACTAGGCTGCCTAGGGATACTGTGATAGTACCCCCCTTAATGACCTCTCCCCCGAGGAGTAGGGCGAGCCCCAGCAGGGAAGCGGGAGTGGAAACTTCGAATGCGAGCAGGAGAATGTATATCCTTTTTGGCAACCCAGGAGAGTTCCTCAGGCCCATAGCCTTTCCAAACTACCAGATATTGTATGTGGCCTTTGACCATACGTGAGTCCAAAATATTTTATACCTCATATTCCTCATGATCTCCCACTCTGACAGGCCTAGGACGAACAGTGGCAGAAGTGTAACGGTTGCAAATAAGAGGTTTGAGCAGAGACACATGAAACACATTGGAAATACGCATATTGGCAGGAAGGTCAAGAGCATAAGCCACAGGGCTGACCTTACTGAGAACCTGAAAGGGGCCCACAAATCGAGGAGCCAGTTTTTTACAAGGCACCTGGAGATGGAGGTTACGAGAAGACAGCCATACTCTCTCTCTTCCACCTGGAAAACTGGAGCCGGTAAACGTCTATGGTCTGTTTGTCTCTTGTAGCCACAGATCAGAATCGATGTGGGTAGTGAGACAAGCTGGGGTCATACAAAGAGCAGATTCGGAAGTCAGGCACAGGTCACAACGAGAACACAAGAGCTACTAGCAGGAACACCACATAAGGGCAATGACTCCTAGGCCCAGGGAAGTTTAAATACGAGCTTAACCAAGGCAGGAACCAATGAGACAAATCAGCACTTGCCCATAAATAAGTGCATGTCACGCTCCCGCTCTAGTGAACATCAGCAAAGTGGAAGTAGCCTGTGTCAATGCCGTCCGATAGCACAGCAGAGGAAGGAAGCGCAGGAGGTCTAGGCTGCCTAGGGATACTGTGATAGCTACTGAGCTGCCTCAGGTATGAACAGGAGGTGGGTATGGCAGAAATGGGAAGGTTCCCATCATCAAAGCTGTAACATTTGTAACATAGTGATGCTGACACTGATCTCCCCCTACCACTTGCTGTTATTATGCCTGCAAACATTAGTGATTACTTTTGTCGCTATAATTAAATTGTTATAGTTCTCAGAAACCAATTTCTGTAAAAAATAAAAGAAATAGAAAATATAGTTTAGTGAAATACACTCATATTCTTATTAGAAAGAATTTGAAAGATATGCTTCATCTTTCAATTTGTCATGTACAACCTTGTTTCATGTCAGTAATGTAACACTGCATGGACTGACTCATCCATCAACAAAAGCTTATATAGTATCTCTTACAAGTGTTGTGTAAACAAGTCCTAGAAATTCAAGTGAGAACATTTGAAGTGAGTTGCATTATAGTGGATAGGTAATCATATTAATGGCATGTGATCGAACAAATGTTTTATGGTTCAGCAATGAGGCTAGAGTGCCTGGAAGAGAAAGATGTATATGGTTTCTAGCTCCAGGGAAGAGCATCAGAAATCAGTGCAAGCAGATCTTGATATAATTAATTTTTTCAAGGACAAACATGAGCAATGTTTATAAAGAAATGAAATATATGTAGATAAGAAGAACATGACAGTCACTACACAGAAGGAGTGATAAAGTTCAAACTAAGAACCAGAAATGAAATAGTATCACACTGTTAAAAGGCTATCTGTTTAGTTATTATTCCAAGGACATAAATGAGTAACTAAATAATTCAAATGTTTTAAGCAGATGACTCTGCAAGGTTGTTCTGCTATGTGCTAATTCTATGATAAACCTCTCACATGCTAGAAAGGTCTAAAATAAATTGGGAGGATTAAGGTTCTAGCCCTTAAAATTCGAAACACAGAAATATAGAATATGATGGCAGAGAAGATAACCATTCAGCCTATCTAGTCTGCCCATTTTCCTACTCTAAAATCCTCAAACCTTATTTGGTCCTTGCACAAAAAAAAGAAAAAAAAAAGAAAAAAAACACAGGAGATAAAACTGCACCCACTATCCTATATAAAAAAGGGAAAAATCACCTTCCATCATACAGAAAGGTGAGGGTGCCAGATAGCCGAAAAAAAATCAATCAAGTAAAAAGAAAAAGAGAAAAGAAAACTATCTATTAGGCACTCACTCCTATCCCTTTAAATAAAACTGCCAAAAAATAACAGTGACTGACCTGTCCTTCAACTGCACCAAACAAGGATGACTCGTCCAAAGAAAAACCTCCCAAAAGTGAAATAAACGCACAAAAAGAAAAAAGGAAAACATAATAAACAAACTAATTTTATTATTAAAATCCAGAATAGATTCCCGCTACCCTAATGGTATACATAACCATTCGCTGTATAGATGGGGTATACGTTATAATTGGATCAATAACTTCATAATATGGTGTACATGTACCACCCTCTTGGATAAAACAATAAATCAAATCTTAGAGAGACTTCAATCATAAGTAGTAAGTGTTGAATACAAGTTAGTGGATAGAATAACGTAGCCCAAAGTACTCAGTTTGCCAAACTGGGAGCATGCTGAGTGGTCAGGTAGTAATCGCTGGGGATCTGAATAGGCTGAGTGAAGTTGATCTACTAAGAAGAACATCAGCAATTCTTGGGCAAACCAAAGGTACCATAGGTACAAATAGGAGTTAGAGACCATTTTAGCATTTATGTGGTAAAAAAAAGTCTCATTTAAATCAATGGGAATTTTTGGAATGTTTATTTGTCCCCTATGGTGCTCTAGAATTGATGCAGTCCTTTTTATAACATCAGACTCACTAGAAGCGTCATTAGAAGCATGACACACAATGAAAGTCAGATTGGCTGCAATGTGTGAAGCTCATACTAAAGGAAGAGCTTCTTTCATGATGTCTCAAAATTCTGTTTCATTCAGTACATGAGGAATCCTAAAGAAAGGTGTGATCATGGTTATTACCTACTTACCAAAATAAAAGAACCATCCCCCAAAACAGCAACCATCATACCATGGCACTTCATTACCATTTTGTCACAAAGTAGTACTTCAGTTTTTATAAGAATTGTACAAAATGATTATCTCCTCATGAAGGCAACTGATATACATCTTTAAAAGGGCTGAATTTACCTCTCAGGCTCACCTAGGCAAGGAACCCTGAGTTGTTTTAGTCCCACTCATGGCCACATCCCTGTTTATCATATGACTCCCTACCCAATCCACTTTTGCCTTTCACATAAATAAAACACTTGGGTGTTGCAGAGGTATCAGATTTATTGATTCATAATGCTTTGAAGACCTCTCTTGTATCCCAGGGTTTTTGCTGGCCAAAACAGGGGAAATGTAAATGTGCAGGGAGATTGGGATTGTGCTATCCTCACCCACAATTGTGTACAGTTGGCATGGCCAGAACAGTTGTGGCACCCCTTACAATTAGGCCTGCCACCTAATGTGAAATCGGGCCTAGGTCTTTACATTTTCTGGCCTTAGCTGCATAGTCTGGCTTTAGTCTACATTACAGTGAGAAGCTTCCAGTATTGCCTGTGATACATCCTTTCAGATCCCGGAGGCAAGTTGTTATGTCACAATTTGGTAAGAGATAGGAATTCTTCGTTCTCTTTTGATCAACAGATAAAGGATATGATATTTTGTTGAAAAAAAGTTATTGCTTCTTCTAACCACTCTTCGAACCTGATATAGGTCTGTGGTTCTCAAACTGACCTTATTATAAAAGAAACCTGGAGCAATCCTGCACATAGGAGAGACATAAACATGTCCAACATTAGTTTAAGTGGAGCTTTTAACCCTTAAATGCTAAATATCTTACCAACACATCTTGAAGGAATTTAAGGGAGAGCACAAGATCCAAACCAGGAAATTATAGATCTGTGAGCTTGACTTCCATAGTGGGTAAGAGATTAGAAGGATTACCTATTGACAGTATTCAGAACTATGTGAAGACCAACAATATTATTAGTAGGAACCAGCACAGTTTTATGAAGAACAGATTATGCCAGACCAACCTGCATTTTAAGAAAGGGTAAGTAGTAATTTGGAATTACAGGGGATTGCTGTTGATGTATTATATTTGGATTTTGTAAAAGCCTTTGATACAGTGCCTCACAGCAGGTTATCCCATAAATTGTAAGTCTTTGGTTTTGGAGGTGATATCTGTGCATGGATAGAGAACTGGTTAAATGATAGATGGTAGAGAGTTGGAAATGAAACCTTTTCAATTTGGTCTAAAGGTGTAAGTGGGGTGGCACAGGGCCCAATACTTTTTAATTTGTTTATTACTGATCTAGAAGTGGGAATTGAAAGTAGTGTCTCAATCTTTGCTGATGACATACACAGCTGGATGTTTTTTATCTGCAGAAAGATTTAGAGAAACTGAGTGAATGAGCAGAAATGTGGCAGATGACGTTCAATGAAGATAAATATAAGGTTATGTTTTTGGGTTGTAGAAACAAACATGCTACAGATACACTAAATGTGAAACAACTTGGAGAATCCTCATTAGAGAAATATTTAGGAGTATTGATAAATGATAGACTTCACAACAGTGTGCAGTGTCACTCAGCTGCTGCAAAAGCAAATAGGGTACTATACTGCATAAAAAGAGGTATAAATGCACGGGATGCAAATATAATTCTACTGCTATATAAATCCTTTATAAGGCCTCATCTAGAATATAGAGTACAGTTTCGGGTACCATTTCTTAAAAAATACATTATTGTACTGGAAAAAATGAAGATACATGCACCAAAACTGATAAAGGGATTGGATGATCTGAGTTATTAAGAGAGATTAGCAAAACTGGGTTTGTTTACATTAGAGTAGCAACATCTAAGGGGTCATATAATTACCATTTACAAATATATTAGAGGTCAATACAAATAACTCACCAATTAATTATTTACTCAGAGAGCTGAGCTGAGAATGAGAGGTCATCCATTAAGACTAGAGTAAAGGCAGGAACAGTGAAGCTATGGATGTTATTATGTACTATGTGACTATGTATTCAAGATGTTACAAGCTCCATTTTGGTCAATGGTAGTTTTTCTGTGTTTTGGTGCAGGTTGTGGAATTGCTCCAATTTGCATCTGTACATAAAGCCTTGTATTCCCTGAAGATGTAAAAGAGGTTACATGGGACTAATGTAAGCTATGCAGGACAGGGGAACAAGGCTGAAGCAGCAGACTCATACTCAGACCTTCACACTAAAATAAGACCAAAGTACTGCTTTTATGCACTGCACCAGTCTCACTCCCATATATAAATCTTTTTGCTGTAATAAAATGGCCACTTTGCCCTACTTACCCAAAGGGTTGGCATTGTGGGAGTGTTTGGGTGTTTCAGTGTGCAACATTTCTATGCATTGTAAAACTTGTTAAAGAAGAACCATGGGACCTATGGCAGTTGTTGTGCAATACTGTTCTGAAAAAGTTGAGAGTCTTGTAAATAGAACTGTTTAAAGCTTAGAGATTACATCTATATATATATGTAAAAAGGTGGTGCTGTGTTAGCCATAGAAAAAAGGAGGAGACTGGTAGAGTAAATGTGATAACTTTATTGGCAAACCGAGTAGGTTTAGAATGCAAGATTTCAAGACAACTTAGATTTCTTCTTCAGGCATATTTAGAATAAAGGTTGAATATTTGTGAGGCTTTAGAATACAAGCTTTCAAGAAAACTTAGACCTTTTCTTCATGAATGTTTAGAATGAAAGCTTAATACAAAATGCATAACTTGTTATAAATTCATGCATTTTTTAAAAAAAATTTAATTTAAAAAGAATTTAAACAAATTTATAACCTGTCATGGATTTTGTAATCAGCCTTCATTCTAAGCATGCATGAATAAGAAATATTTTGTGTCTTGAAATCTTCTATTCTAAAGCTACTCATTTAGTCACTAAAGATAACATTTTTATTCTACCAGTCTCTTACATCAATATAGTATGTGACAGGAAAGACTCACAAAAATATACATCTATACAAAAAAGAACTCAAGTTCAAAATAGGAAGCGTAGTAAGGAATGAGGGGATGCTCCACAGAACAAAGAAGACAATCCTTAAACATATTTTGGACAATCTATGTGACAGAATCCTCTTTTTTAAGCAAGTGAATATGTTGGTATAATATATGTTGTACACATGGTTCATAATGAGGTAATTTTTATGAAGCAGTGAAGGACTGTCTCCTATTATACAGTAAAACACTATTCTGATTATTTTTTTTCCCTTTTTGGGTTGCATCTGATCAAAGCTGAAGAAGTATCCATGAATGGCTACTTGGCTGGAAGGAAAGGACATGGATATTAATCTATGTGGGTTGACATTAAAGTTCATGTAAGAAGAGATCAGCTAGGGTAACAGATGATTGCACTATTTACTGTTGGTTTGAATAATGAAACAGAATTAGAGGATTTTTTGAATGCCCCACAGTTCTGTGTTGCATTGCTCCAGAATTACTCAGTTCTTCTTAGTACATCAGCCAACATTATGTATCACAGAGAAATACCCACTGGTTTCCCAAGTTTTTATCTTGATATATATGCCTCAATATCAATGAAATACATGAATAAAAAGTTAAAACATGCATTTTTGGATTGATTGATATGTCATATGTACACAGAGGTTTAAAGTAATACTTACATTTTACTATCCCCCATCTTGTAGCCCTTAAAAAAACGAATTAAATGAGCCCAGCAGCATCTCTCAAACCTTTATGGTTTGAGAGATATCCGCTTTCAAAGTTCCCTCCCCAGCCACACAGGGAGCCCTGAACTCCATGACGTGCCAGGACCGTCACTGATCCTTAAGTGCCGGCCAGCCGTGACAGTCCTGGCACAGCAGTGGTCATTAAGGCGTTAAGCCAAAAGGAAATTCTGGCAATCACAGACAGGGCCAAGGCCTTGGCCTCAAGCCTGATAGTGTCAAAGATAGCATCAGTAACATAATGCTGAGCTTCTGAAATGTTAGCTAAAAGACATAGAAGGTCAGCTGCAGGGGCACCCTGACAAACAACCTCAGTTAGCTGCTCCATCCATACAGCAATGGCCGTATTTACCCAAGCTGAGGCAAAGGTAGGTCTCATGGATGTACTTATGGTCGCAAATGTGGCCTTCAAAATAGCCTCCAGCTTCCTGTTAGTCAAATCCTTAAGGGCAGAAGCATCCGTCCACAGGCAAAGCCATGGATTTGGAAAGCCTAAAGATAGGGGCATCAAAGTTAGGAGGAGAAGTCCACTGAGCCAATTACGCCTCAGAAAAGTGGTACAATTTAGCAAATCTCTTAGGCAAAGATAGATGGTTGTCAGTGGTCTTCCACTCATCTAGAACAACCTGGTCAAGAGTGGGATTAGGTGGAAAGATGGTACATTGCTTCTTGAGCCTTTAAAAGACATCAGAAGTAGATTGAGGTTCCTCAGATACTGCAGGAATATACAAAGTATCTAAGACAGTCTTAATGAGACCCTCAGAAGAGGACTCAGAGTAAGCCTCAAAGGGGTCCCCAAAAAAATTGAAAGTAAACTCCTTCAGAGCACTCACCCTCATCTGAATCCACCAATAGCTCCTCATCAGAGGAATCTGACGTGTTAGGAATGCCCTGAGGATTAGGGGCCACTGACCTGAATAATGCTGGGGGCTTTATTCAGGTCTTTATTTTAAGGTGCAAAGGAAACTGAGTAAAAGTAGACTTTAATTCCTGTAACCACGGTGGCTCTTGCTCATGGCTGGAAGGCCCTGGCGGAGACACAGGGGCCATGGAGCATGAAGGGCATAAGTGACCTGAGTGTTCTCTAGGCAGCCCTGATTGACATGAAGAGCAATGAGTAATGGGGGTCAAAGACACCCCAAAGCCCTTAGTCTTAGGTCTAGCCCCAGGTCCCAACAGGTCTGACATCCCAACAGGAGATAAAGTGTCTAACAGTACAAGGAAGAACCCAATACTATGTCCCAGATTAAGAATTCACCCAAAAAAGAGCTAAAATACACTTATCTGGCAAGTGAAAGGTTAACCTGAGGCTGCTCTTAGAAGGATCCAAGCCCTGTGTAGGATATTCATGAGAGGAAAGAAAGAAAATGGTGACTGAACTGTGAGCCAATCAGGAAACAGCCCGTGAAACTGGCATTTATGGAAAATGTAGTTTCCCCTCAAAATATCCTAGAAACAGCGGCTGCATCCCCCCAAGATCCCCAAGACAATGTGGATCTGCACCGGAGTGTAGGGCAAGGGCAGACATGAAGAATGAGCCATCTATGAACTTGGTACATGGAGTGGTTGCAGAGATATGTCCCAAGTGAAACTGTCCCATAGAGATCAATGGAGCATTGCGGCTATGCGGTAAAGAGTGTCTTAAAGGAGCAGTAAACTTAAAAAAGTACTTACATTATATAAGTAGATTAAGTGATGGTGTATTCAGTGCTGTCCTTTTTTTTCCTGAGGGATTTTTGGTTAAGGAGTAATTCCCATTTTAAGTTTGTGTTTTTTTAATCATGAGCTCCCCCTAGTGGCATCATTTAGGTTAGGGAATTCACGTCGTCGACTTGGAAAGGTCAGTAGGAGGATCAAACTTCCTGAGGCATTTAGAAATCAGCTGTTGGTGGCTGGTGCTGAGGGGGAGTGTCTGCTAGAGGAGGAATAGGCTACATGAAGGAGCATCAGCTGAAAATTTACCTCAGCAGAGACAAGTTGTTTTTTTTTCCTGAAGCCTGTTGTAGTTTGAAAGATTAAGAGACTGTAATTTGAAGGTTTGTTTGCAAGATAGACAGACTTTACTGTTATGTATTGGTTAATGCTGGGAGTTGAATTTTTTTTAAACTGTACTTGTAAATGTTAAAAAAAAACTAATTTTGTATAGATGGGGAATGTACAGTATGCTGCACTATTAACCCTGTGAGTGCCAGAGGAGTAAGCAAGTAAGGAGTAAGTACTCCTCTGGCACTCACAGGGTTAATAGTGCAGCATACTGTACATTCCCCATCTATACAAAATTAGGGGTTTTTTTACATTTACAAGTATAGTTTAAAAAAAATTCAACTCCCAGCATTAACCAATACATAACAGTAAAGTCTGTCTATCTTGCAAACAAACCTTCAAATTACAGTCTCTTAATCTTTCAAACTACAACAGGCTTCAGGAAAAAAAAACAACTTGTCTCTGCTGAGGTAAATTTTCAGCTGATGCTCCTTCATGTAGCCTATTCCTCCTCTAGCAGACACTCCCCCTCAGCACCAGCCACCAACAGCTGATTTCTAAATGCCTCAGGAAGTTTGATCCTCCTACTGACCTTTCCAAGTCGACGACGTGAATTCCCTAACCTAAATGATGCCACTAGGGGGAGCTCATGATTAAAAAAACACAAACTTAAAATGGGAATTACTCCTTAACCAAAAATCCCTCAGAAAAAAAAGACAGCACTGAATACACCATCACTTAATCTACTTATATAATGTAAGTACTTTTTTAAGTTTACTGCTCCTTTAAAGGTGTGGAATTCAAATAAACGAAATTTCCCAAAAGTGTCCCAAAAGTAGTAAAACACATAGAGAACACCTGAATGATAAAATAAAACATTAAACCCAAAGGGAAATGTTTGAAAAACTACCCCCAAACATTTTAATATGGCAATGAAAGGGTTAATGTACCACAGACGTCAGAAACCCAAAATGCTCTAAAGATTCAAACTAATTATAAAGATAAACTCAAATGAGTGCAGGAATATACATATAGGAACTCTGAAAGGAGACCCTTGTGCGGAGGGGAAACAGTGGGACAAGTGGACCATGGAGCTCAAAGGGTTACTCACCTTTTTTGCAGGTCTTCAGTCTTCAGAATACCATTGAGGAAGGGCAGAAGCCTCAGCGAGACTCCTCCAGGGGAAAAGACATAGCAAACAAGGTTTTCCCCCAGGGCTGGAAGGTCCACAAACAGCACCTGTTAACGGAGCAATCCACCATTGGGAAGTCAGTAATAGTAATCCACCTAATGGGGGATTTCTACACCCCACATCTACAAGAAAATAATAAAAGAATCTAAAAACTAAGCAGAGCTATTCTCTGTAGCCTCTCAGTACAAGGAACAAATCTAACTAGAGGAGAATAGCTAGTGTCCATCTAAGGAGGAGAGGAAGGCTCTACCCCTGCATTCTTTCCAAGAATTGTTCCTGCCTATTTAAAGGGGCTGTCGCCTTCCCAGAGTTACCTGTAAGCTAAATTGGATGACAGAGAAAAATATATATAAATATGCCACATAATTTTTCATATTTTTTAAATGCTGAAAAAAAGATTCTATTTAAAATGTATTCTTACAATAAAATGTGTATAATTAGTAAACAGTGTAATGTTATACCCAGCAAGTCAGTATTTATTCATGCTTATGATTTATGAGGAATGGAATTTGCATGCGCACCAGCAAAAGTTGATCACAGATATCTAAGGAATAGCATCTTTTCTACATAAATTAAAAAGATTAGTACCCAGAGCTTCTACTTTCCTAGAAAAATGTCTGTATCACTGTTACAATGATTTCTGCTGCAAAGCTGACACAACATGTCAGCTGAACAAAGGCTTTGAGGCCCCCAGAATGCTGCATATTGCACTTTGCACATTACTCTGGATGAAAACAAAAACATCATGCCATCAAACATTAACAGTGGGAAGTATATTTGTACAAGGACAGGAAATATGACATTAAATCAAATCGTGAGCAATGGGCAATCTGAAACAATTTAACATGGAACCATCATTCAAACCCAAAGGGGTAGTAAACTTGTTTTATATAAAACGCATAATATAGGACTTTTTCTGTTGACTAAAACAAGGATACCCTCACTACGGGAGCTGCTTAATTCCAAATGTACTAGGGTTAAAATAATTTTTTAAAATGATAAACTATTTGCAACAGTACGGCCTGGGATCCAGACAGATAACCACATAATTATTCTGATGCCTTCTATGAGAGAGGTGAGCCACTGGCTACAATAATCCATACAATGTGATAGTGACAGCTCCACTATTTTGGACAGTTTGAACTGTAATAACTATTGAATAAAATATTTGTCACCGGTGGGAGTACTGTTATTGTACTCAGCAGGAAAAAATACAAGTATTTTATAATAGAATTTTACATCTCCTTTAAATATAGCAGTGATACTACTATGCTGTCATTATTTTAAGGTATCCATTTTCATATATAGATAAAATATTTGGACATAATGGAGGTGATGAACAAATCTATCAGAGCAGCTTCATTGAAGTTGGCCACCAGTGCCAGTGTCTGCACTTCAGAATATGCACTACTAGTGTGCATGGTTGATTTAGTGCGTATGGGTGCACCCCAAATGTCTCCCCAATTGCATGCACAGGGAAATGGGGTAATGTTACAGCAATTTCCTCTGTTCCTTGTTAGCACTTTTTTTTTGTGAAAATATTTTACCAGGAAGAATTTCATTGAGATTATCTCTTGTGTTCAAGTATGTCCTGGACTCATTTTATCTGCCTCAGAGGGGTGAAAGACTGAGCTCGCCTTGCCGGGACTCGAACCTGCAACCTTGCAGTTTGAGCAGATTCTACAGCTGGTGCATTAACCAACTAAGCCATCTCAGAGGAAAGGGATACCCGACATGCCTCTTCCCACTGCCCTCCTCTTAGTACAAGTGGCATTAAGGGGAGAATATCATGTGTAAGTAAACTAGTAAATTGGTGTTAGGGAGCTGTAGGACTAAGAAATTGGTTCCAGCACTTGTAGTAACTCTTAACAGTATTAGTACACCCCCTCCAACAAAGCATATTTGAAAAGGTAAAGGTGAATCAATTCAGGGGCAAACCAACTGCACCATAGGGAAGAAATGGAAAATTCCATTGATTCATTGTAGCTTTTAATCCACTTTAAATCAAGTCATTTTATTTTTTCCTCTATGATGGAGTTGCTTTGCGCCAGAATTGTATTGTTTTCATAATACATGAGTCCCTATGTGTACAATATGTGTGCCTTATCCACAAATAAAAAGATGAACAATTCTGGAGCAAATCAAGTGCAACAAAAGAGTAATAAAAATTAACCATACTTTAATTGCTTTAAATTAGTCTTTAAACCCAGTTGATGCAATAGATGACTCCAATGCATTGAAAAGCAATGTTTTGAGACCTTTCTAACATTCAACATTATAGCTGATATGCTCCAAAATGACTCATATTTTCTTTTCAGATAAGGCCCCAATGTCTCAATGTAGAGTAAATCTGAAGCTAAGCAACAGCAACACAAGGAACACATTAACACTTTGAGTACCAGAGTGGTATGCAATGTATTGCAGAGCAATGCACTGCGTACCCCTCTGGCACTCAAAGAGTTAAAAATTCCCATTTACTTAAATGTGTCTTTTATCCTTTTGAATGCTAGAGAGTTCTCCAACGGATTTCAGATCAGTGTAATGGAGTACTCCCTAGTATTTAAGGAGTTAAAATCCCCAGTGACAAAATGGTATTTATCCTCTATCGTGCAGCTGGTTTGCCTTAGAACGGCTCCACTTTACTTCTGAAGACATATACAAAGGATCCAACAATGGGAGGCTAAAGGCATACAGGAAGTAATACAAAATGTCCTTGATGTGCATGGCTTACTGAGGACAAAGTCCTAAAGAGATTGGAAAAGGTTATAACATCTGGACCTGATGGAATACACTTGAAACTACTTAAGGAAGATACAGCAATAATAGCAACATTATCCTTAATATTTATTGATTCAGTATCATCAGTAGTGATGACTGGAAGAAAGCAAATGAAGTATCATTATTCAAAAAGGGCTCAAAACCTAAACTGGGAAAGCTTGACTTCCATAGTGTGTAACATGTTAGAAGGATTGCTAACCAATAGTTTTCAGGACTATGTGACGAACAACAACATTATTAGTCAGAGCCAGCATGTTTTTATGAAGAATATATCATGTATAACTAATTAATTTGAATACTATGGAAGTGTAAGTAGTATTGTTGTTGATGTAATATAATTGGAATTTGTAAAAGTCTTTGATAATATACCTCATAGATTATTGCATAAATTAAAAGGATTCAGTTTGGGAGGAGATATCTGTACATGGATAGAGAACGATCTAAATGAATAGATGGCAGAGAGTTATTGTAGTTGGAACCTTCATGCTTAAGGCTGAGGCAGTGTAATAGTATGTATAGAAATGAAGTAGACTGCTGCTTCAATCCACTACAAATGCAAATACATAGCACAAGACAATTCCAGTAAACATATATGGAAGTCACCCTTCAGTTCCTTTCAAGCAATCATAAAGCTGATATATCTTGGAGCGTGTGCTAATTCAAAGGGGCCTTCATCCTCCGTTCACTTAAACAGATACAATGATTAAGAAAGTGCACTACGCTGTTCAATTAATCCAAAGAACAGCTTGGATTACAATATAAAAACATCAATGTTTATTGAATGTTTGACATCAGCACATTCAAAAAATACCTTTAAATCCATCCAGGTATTATAGAAGTACAATGGTGGGCACCATGTCGCAGATATCTCTCATAAACCTTGGATCCAAGGTTTATGAGAGATATTTGCGACATGGTTCCCACCATTGTACTTCTATAATACCTGGATTGATTTAAAGGTATTTTTTGTATGTGTTGATGTCAAACATTCAATAAACATTGATGTTTTTATATTGTAATCGAAGCTGTGCTTTGGATTCATTGCACGGAGTAGTGCACTTTCTCAATCATTGTAGCAGTGTAACAGAATAACAGTTATGCCGTGTGGTCACTGCGGTGTAACCTGCCACATTGCTCCAGGGCCCCAGCCCCAACACAAGATCAGAAGGAAGGAGAAGATCATGATCTTCTTATACTTATCCACCGGCATGCTTCCTGCCAGTCTGCCAGAGTCCAGACTCACTGCACTGGAGTTGCAGCAGGATCAGGACAGGAAGACTACTGGGGACTCAGACTCACCAGGAGGACAACCAGCTCAGCAGTGACAGTCACAGTCACAATGACAGCAGTGCAGCAGAACACAGACCCACCACCACGCAACACAGGTAAGCCAGTAGTACTGGATGGCCTGGTGCTGGAGGCAGGGGGTACTGGATGACCTGGTGCTGTGGGAGGGGGGATACTGGATGGCCTGGTGCTGTGGGGGGGTTCTGGATGGCCTAATGCTGTGGGGGTGTACTGGATGGCCTGGTGCTAGGGGGGGTATTAGATGGCCTGATGCTATGTGGGGGTATTGTATGGCCTGGTGCTGTGGTGGGGGGTACTGGATGACCTGGTGCTGGGGGGAGTATTGGATGGTCTGGGCTGTGTGTGGGGGGGGAGGGGTACTGGATGGCCTGGTGCTTTGTGTGTGTGGGGGGGTATTGGATGGCCCAGTGCTGTGGGGGGGGGGGGGTACTGGATGGCCTGGTGCTGTATGTGGGGGGGGGGGTACTGGATGGCCTGGTGCTGTGTGTGTGGGGGGAGTGGATGGCCTCTTGCTGTGTGGGGGGGGGGTACTGGATGGCCTGGTGCTGTGTGGTGAGGTACTGATGGCCTGGTGCTGTGTGGCGGTGTACTGATGGTAGGGGGCCCAGACCTCTTTTTGGACCAGGGGCCCTGGGTCCTGTCAGTCTGCCCCTGATACTATCCTGTATAAAAATGGTATAGATTTGCAGGATGGGAATATAATTCTACCTCTATATAAATACTTGATAAGGCCTCATCTAGAGTATTGTTAGCTCTGTAGGATACAGAGCCCAGAGTACTCAGGTACCTACTGGAAGGTGCTAGGGAGCGAAGAATACCAAGCGATGCTAGGGATCAGAGGAGCCTTCAGGAATATCCTTGCTGCAGCCGAGGCTGAAGAAAAGATGATGGCCACAAAGCCAGATATCTGACCTCACTTGAACCAGGGCCAGAGACCAGGATGGACACCCTTTGGATTTAATGTTTGAATAGGTACCTGTAGGTACCTGAAGGACCCCAAAATGTGGAATGAAACAGGAGAATATCTGAGTACTGCCCTAGAAAGTGGAACATCAAAATAATCAGCCCTCTCAAAAGCTTGAAGCCAGAATTAGCAAATGGGAAGAAAAAAGTAATGTGGCAGGTCAGAAGAGACTAGGAAGAAATCCCTGAAACTACAAGGAAGGGACTCTTGCCACTCAAGAAGGCAGAGTAGGGCTGAGGTTGCCTATGAGTGAGGCGGCTAATAGGAGGTATGTGTGGCTTCTTACACTGCCCCGAGAGAGAGTGAGCAGAAGATCGGGAACGGTGTAGCCTGGGATTGAGAGGCAGGCCCATCAGGGAGAATTGGGAACTTCAAATGTAGACCAATAGAGCTGCGGAATAATAAAACTGAAGAATGGTCTTCTCCTAAGAAAAACGCTAGGCCCATGTGATCAAGGGACAGCGGGGAGCGGAGGACAGCGAGGCACAGTAGAGACCGTTTCCCTCGGCTGCAGGAAAGTACCCACAGAGGCTGGAGCCAGCACAGAGGAACTGGGCTGCACACTCCGAATGCAGTAAGCAGAAAGAGAGAAGAGTGGTCAAATATTGAGGCTGGGGTCAAATAACAAGCAGGCAACAAGGGTACCTGTGGGTAAAATGGAAGAATAGACAAGGAGGGAAATAGTCATCACCAGTTGATCAAAATATCGAAGTACCAGGGACAATCCAATAGCCAGCGTCAGCAAACAGAAAGGGGTCAACAACAGTAGAGATCAAAGTAAAAAATTTACTCTAGCTATTTGGAAATCAAAGTACAAAACACAGGCAACAGAAACAGGTACAGGCACGCCTATAAAACCCTAGTAACCAATCACAGATCACAGGGAGACAGTCAGGGGAGGAGCGTAACAAATATGGGGTACAGTTTTGGCCACCAATTCTTAAAAAAAAATGTTATTTAACTTGAAAAAGTGCAGGGACATGCAACAAAACTGATAAATGGATTGGAGTTCTAAAAAGAGACTAGACAAATTTGGTTTGTTTACGTTAGAAAAGAGTCAAATAACGATTGTTATGGTTACCATTTAAAAACTTATTTAAAGCAAATAGAAAGAATTCTATGAGTAACAGTTTACTCAAAGACCTGAGCATTTCTGCAAATGGAGTTGGGGATTTGGCCAGAATTAATGGGTTCCTCCATGCTGATAAATACAGACAGATACTTATACATCATGTAATACCATCAGGGAGGCATCTGATTTGCCCCAAATTTATTCTGCAGCACGTCAATGATCCCAAACATACAGCCAACGTAATTAAGAATTATCTGCAACTTAAGGAAGAAGAACAAGGAGTCCTGGAAGTGATGGTATGGACCTCACATAGCCCTGATCTGCACATCATTGAGTCTATTTGGGATTACAGAAAGAGAGAGGAGCAACTGAGGCTACCTAAATCCACAGAATAACTGTGGTTAGTTCTCCAAGATGTTTGGAACAACCTACCTGCTGTGATACACTAGTGGTTTATTCAATTGATGTTTCTGCCAGCACTTGTGGCCTTTATCAAGATTACACCACTTTTGAATCAGAGACCTTATACTCCCTATACAACTCCCAATGTTAAAATCGGTACCAAGAAACAGCGCTTAACGCAGTCATGAAAGAACCAATAAAACCAGTGAGAAAGTGAATATGCATAAAACCTTGTTGAGAAGAGTGTAAGTTAGCATATATAGAAAGCAAAAAAGACATAATAAACACAATGTGTAAAGTGCATAATGTATTACATATTCATTAAAGGTTGTAGACCAAGTTGTGATAGATTAAAACCAATATTATGGACATTATTAAATGCGGACAAAAGCAGATATGTGTGATTCAATATATAATGTAACAGCCCAAATCAACATATGTAGCACAATGACTGGAACAATTATAATTGTTATAATATATATTGCATATCCATTATCTCAGGCAATCAATGCGAGGATGCCCTCACATCGCAAAGCATGCAAATACATTCAAAATCAAAAATATACAATACTATATTCAATATGAAGGCTCAAATATACCTATGTAGCCCGTTCAGCAGAACAACTGAGTTATTTAATCCATATCCAATATAATAACTTGGGGTCACTTGTAATGAATATTGATGATGATATATTAAAATAATGGGGCTAATAGTATTCAGTGGTATATTAAAGGGATAGTAAAGCTTCACAAAAACAGCAGTTCCAATTAATCTTCATAGTATTTGGGCCATGGAGAGTGTTATTTCAATATTGTCAGCGTTGTAGTTCAAGAGTAATTGAATGATAAAGTATCCCCCTCCCGCACCCATTTGCATGCATGATGTTCAGGCATCTGTGCATTGACTGCCGGAGATACATGTATATGCAATATCTTTCATAGTTGTTCCACTCATGGTGTTGCATATGGTTATTTGAGCTGTTACATGATATACTGTACCGCACATATCTACTTTTGTCCGCTTTTACACTACCGGTCAAAAGTTTTACAACACCCCCATTTTACCAGTTTTAATTGAAATTTACACAGTTCAAGTCCAATGAATAACCTGAAATGGTACAAAGATAAGCGGAAATGGTAAACTAGGTTTACAAAAACTGCAAAATAATGTACATTTCAGAGTTATACAAAAAGGCTTTTTCAGGGAAGAAGTAATCTGCAGCAATGTAAGTAAATTAATCCTTGAAAGTTCATGCTAACAATGCCTACAGGTGTCCCAACGTTTGCTGATTACTTACAAGCCCTCTGTCCATATAAAAGCAGTGTTGAAACAGACCCTGTTACTGCACCCTCTTAAGCAATATTTGGACAGTATTGTACTGCAGGAGGTAGTATATTGCTCTCAAAATGGAGAAAAAAAGGCAATTAACAAAGGAAGACAGATAGATCATTATAACTATTAAAAGTGTAGGTCTTTCCTTTAGAGAAATTGCAAATAAATCCAAGGTGTCAGTGAGTACAGTTTCCTACACCATCACAAGGCAGTTGGAAACTGGAGGAAACTCTGACAGGAAAAGGTCTGGAAGACCCAAAGCAACAACAGAATCAGATGACAAGTTTCTGAGAGCCAACAGCTTGCATGACAGGCAGCTCACAGCACAACAGCTTCAAGCACAGCTTAACACCGCTCAAAGTAAGCAAGTGTCAGTTTCAACTGTGAAGAGAAGATTTCGAGCTGCAGGTTTGAATGGCCAAGTAGCAATAAGAAAGCCATTGCTAAGATGGCATAATAAGAAAAAGAGGCTTACCTGGGCCATGAGGCACCGCCAGTGGACTACTGAAGACTGGAAGAAGGTCTTATGGACCGATTAATAAAAATTTGAGATCTTGTCGAGTAGGCGAAAGGATGATTCCTTAGTAGGAACAGACTTGAGGACAGTGCCGAATCCACTACCCAAGGACTGACACTGAACTGTAACCGGTTCTCAGTAGCCTATAGAGATAGATGGGAGCAGAACCAGGCTTGGTTCTATACCTAGCAAATTGAAACCTGGAATACCAGGAAACCTGATCACTGGAGCGACAGCTGAACTCCCAGACACAAGACAGGCAGACAGATGTCTCGAAGTAGTGACTCTACCAAAAATGGTAGGAGGAGTGAGACAGGGAGTAACTGGTACTCCGAAAGAGTCACGGAACCGGTCTACTAGGTAGGCAAAGGGCAGAGGCAAGAGAGTGGAATGTAGCCAGCCGTAACACCGGTAAGTATGTGAAGGCAATGGATACAGTGGCAAAGGGTGGAGGCAATGGAGCAAGAGGCAGCCAGCAACTCTATCACGGAGGTAGCAGTTGCACTACACCGATGGAGCGCTCCCACAACTAGCCCAGACAGGTGGTAGTCAGACTGGAACAAAGGACAGCACAGAGCATAAGTCAGACAAGCCACAGTCGAGAGCCAAATCGGGTATACAGCCACAGCCAAGGTCAAAGCAGAGTGGGTAGTCGGACAAGCCAGGGTCATACCCAGATCGGGTAGTCAGACAAAGCCACAGGATTGATCAGGAGAAAACACGGCAGGCAAGCAAGGGTCAAACGAGAGCAACACTGAAGAAATGCACAGATACACCACGAAAGGGCAACAAGTCCTACCTTCAATGAGGTTTATAAAGCAGCAGAAGGAGGCGGAACCCAATTAGGCCCAACAGAATAGGCCCATAAACAGGCGTCCATGCCAGTGCCTGAAACATGACTTTAGCAATGAGGAAGTGGCCATAAGCCATGCAGGCCGGTGGCCATACAGAGGTAAGCGCACAGGATCGCTTAGGCCTCAAAGGGAGACTGTGATAGTTCCTCAGTGTGTGACACCAACTGTTAAACATGGAGGAGGAAGCGTGATGGTCTGGGGCTCTTTTGCTGGATCCAGATTTGGCGACTTGCACAGAGTGAGTGGCACTCTGAATCAATACTGCTACTATAGCATTTTGCAGCCCCATGCAATACCCTCTGGTGCAAGCCTAGTCGGTCAGAGGTTCATCCTACAGCAAGATAATGACCCAAGACATGCCTCCAGGCTGTGTCAGAAGTACCTTAGAAGAAAAGAACAAGACGGTAGGCTTCAAATCATGTAATGGAAAAATGGGGGTGTTCTAAAACTTTTGACCGGTAGTGTATATGTGTTGCGATGTGCAGTAATGCACGGACCATAGTGTCCCATTGCTATATTCAGATGATATACATGTATGTTGGGCATGACAGTATATTCCTAGCTTATTATACATGCTTTTTAATACTTCATTTCTGAAGCGTTATGATACATTTTCTTCTGATTTAATAATTTCCATACAATTGGTTATAATCTATCACAACTTGGTCTACTGCTTTTAATGAATATGTAGCAAATTATGGCCTCATCACAAAAAAAAAAATACCCACGCATGGTAAGCAATTTAATTACCTGTGCTTTGAAGAAATACCGGCAAAAAAACCCCCACGTCGGATGCATTAAGATGCAATAAGGGCAAAAAAGTAAAAATCTGAACCCAGCTTTTTTGGGCCCAGAGTTCCCTAACGCATGTTAATCCTGCAGACACAGGAATTGAAAAGGAAAAAAACATTCACAAAAATGCTAAGTGGCCAGTGGATGTATTGATGTGGGGCACTAAGTCCCGCATCAATACATTCAAAGTGTGAAAAAATGGCCCTCACAGGGTTAATGCATCTAAGTTAAAAAACATCCCCTAACAAGAATCACTTAACTGTAATCCTGAAGTCCAGTGTGGTCTTCAGCATCCTTATCAGCTACTGTCTGTCTTCTTCTGTCATCTTCCTTCTTCTTCTTTCTCCCTCTTTCTCTTCATCTTCTGTCTACTTCTCTTCTGTCTTCCTATCATCTTCCTTGTAGCATAAATGTACAAAAGAACAAATAACCATGAAATATGCTCCACAAACAGAAGGGGTAGTTTCAGTCACCGATGGCAACAACAGGGAGACGGCAAATAATTTTAAATATTGCAATGCCTCACTATGGGATTTATTTCAAATAAACACATTTTTCTATTGGGCACAAAAAAGGTTTCTTGTAAAATGGATTTGACAACATTTTATTAAATTTGGGGGAATTCTGATGTTTTCTGACTAGGGCTAGATGCAGTACTTTAACCCTTTGAGTGCCAGAGAGGTAAGCAGTGCATTGCTTTGCAATGCTTTGCACACCCCTCTGCCAGGCTTAACCACTACACATATTTGCAACTTCTGTTTGTACACATACTACATGTTTACTCTTTTGTTCTTTACAGGCACATATATGATAGAAGGAAGAAGAGAAGAAGACAGAAGATGAAGAAAAAGAAAGTAGAAGGAAGATGACACAAGAAGTCGGACAGTGGACGACAGGTAAGTGTTACACAGATCTAGGTGTTAGGATACTGTTAGGGGTAGTATTGTTGTACTTTACTGTTAGGGGTAATGTAGGGTTAGTGTTTGGGAGGGTGACTGTGTGTTGAGCTCACGTTCTGCGCTTCACAATGTGTCAGGCACAAATCTTTAGCCCTTTTCCTTTGATGTTCCCATTACTCACCCTATTTAGCATGGGTTTTGTGAACTTAAAACACACAATGGACGTTTGGCCACAAGTCCATTTCTGTGGCCCAGAGTCCATTGTGGTTTCAGTTGGTAGGGCAATTTAATGGCTCCGGTGACACATTTTGGCCATTAGCAATTTTTTTCCTGCTGTCTTTTTTAGTGTACTTCTTTGAATTGAGGCCTGTGCATTTTACATATTGTATGTATACAGTGGACATAAAAAGTCTACACACCCCTGTTAAAATGCCAGGTTCTTGTGATGTTAAAGAATGAGACAAAGATAAATCATGTCAGAACTTTTTCCACCTTTAATGTGACCTATAACGTGAACAATTCAATTGCAAAACAAACTGAAATTGTTGAGGGGGAAAAATAAAAAATGAAAAACTCACAATAACCTGGTTGCATAGGTGTGCACACCCTCTTATAACTGGGATGTGGCTGTGTTCGGAATTAACCAATCACATTCAATCTCATGTTCAGCTGTTCTAATAGGATTTTCCTGACATTTGCTTAGTTGCATCTCAGAGCAAAAGCCATGGTCCGCAGAGAGCTTCCAAAGCATCAGAGGGATCTCACTGTTGAAATATATCAGTCAGGAGAAGGGTAGAAAATAATTTAAAAGTTTTAGATATACCATGGAACACAGTGAAGACAGTCATCATCAAGTGGAAAAAATATGGCACAACAGAGACATTACCAAGAACTGGACGTCCCTCCAAAATTGATGAGAAGACGAGAAGAAAACTGGCCAGGGAGGCTTCCAAGAGGCCTACTGCAACATTAAAGGAACTGCAGGAATTTCTGGCAAGTACTGGCTGTGTGCTACATGTGACAACAATCTCCCGTATTCTTCATATGAATGGGCTATGGGGTAGAGTGGCAAGACGGAAGCCTTTTCTTACAAAGAAAAACATCCAAGCCCAGATGAAGTCTGCAATAACAAACATCAAGTCCCCCAAAAGCATGTGGGAAAATGTGCTATGGGTTAATGAAACCAAGGTTGAACTTTTTGGCCATAATTCCAAAAGGTATGTTTGGAGCTAAAACAACACTGCACATATCATCCAAAGAACACCATACCCACAGTGAAGAATGGTGCTGGCAGCATCATGCTTTGGGGCTATTTTTCCTCAGCTGGAACCAGGGGCCTTATTCAGGGTGGAGGGAATTATGAACAGTTCCAAGTACCAGAAAGTTCACCTTTCAGCATGACAACGACCCAAAGCACACATCCAAATCCACAAAAGCATGGCTTCACCAGAAGAAGATTAATGTTTTGGAATGGCCCAGCCAGAGCCCAGACCTGAATCCAATTGAAGATCTGTGGGGTGATCTGAAGAGGGCTGTGCACAGGAGATGTCCTCTCAATCTGACAGATTTGGAGCGCTTTTGCAAAGAAGAGTGGGCAAATATTGCCACGTCAAGATGTGCCATGCTAATAAACTCCTACCCAAAAAGACTGATTGCTGTAATAAAATCAAAGTATTAGTTTAATGGTGTGCACACCTATTCAACCAGGTTATTGTGAGTTTTTTATTTTTCTCCCTCAATGATTTCAGTTTGTTTGCCTTATAGGTCATATTAAAGGTGGAAAAAGTTCTGACATGATTTATCTCTGTGTCTTTTTTTAACATCACAAGAACCTGGCATTTTAACAGGGGTGTGTAGACTTTTTATATCCACTGTATATTGTATATATACTAATATACACTCTTTGTAATGAGGGTTTATGCATATTCACTTTATCAGCGGTCTGATTGGTTCTTTATTGATTGTGTCTAGCACTATTTCTTTTAAGTTGGGATTTGTATAGGTTATATAAGGTCTGTGTTTTAAATATGGTATAATCTTGGTAAAGGCCACAAGCGCTGGCCGAAACGTGAATTGAATAAACCACTTGTGTTTCACCGCAAAAGGATCCTGTTGTCATGGTTTGTCTGCCTTCACCCAGAAGCAATCCATCCCGTTGTAACTCCGTACTGCTCCACTTGCCATTGAGGCGATTGATGGTAGACTCCTAAAGACTCTGCAGGTCACCCAGGAAACCGTTCCTTTGTCTATGGCTGAATCATACAATTCCAGGTGAGCCTCTCTCCTCAATATTCTGTGGTCCTGGGTTATCCATGGTTGTACAAGCACAATCCTACATTCTATTGGATAAGGGCCGAAATCATGGCATGGTTGGCCTACTGTTCCAAGACATGCCTAGAGAAAGTGGTGACGGTGCTAACCACATCTCCGCTCTCTTCGTTGCCTGAGGAGTACCAAGAGTTCCGAGATGTATTCAATAAGGGCCGGGCTGGGGAGCTCCAACCTCACCGCCCATACGATTGCACCATTGAGATGCAGCCAGCTGACATACCTCCTCTGAGAATAAGGCGATGGAGGAGTATGTTGCAGATGCAAGTCCTCCTCTCTCCGGATTCTTCTTCGTGAAGAAGAAGAGTGGAGAACTGAGAAACTGTATTGATTACACGGGACTCAACCTTTTCACGGTTAAAAACGCTTACCTGATTCCGCTTATTACCGAGCTATTCAATTGCTTGAAAGGGTCCAAGGTGTTTACTAAGTTCGACCTGCGAGGGGTGTATAATTTGGTAAGGATAAAGGAGGGTCACAAATAGAAAACCTAATTTAACACCAGGAGCTGGCTCTGCAATGCTACCGTGGTTTTCCAGGAGTTCTTAAATGATGTTCTACAGGACATGCTCCAACAATGCGTATAGGTATAACTAGATGATTTTTTGATCCATTTTACCTCCATGGAAAGCCACCACGCAGATGTTGCCCTACTTCTGCAAAAGTTAAGAGAGAATAACCTATTTTGCAAACTAGAGAAGTGTGAATTCCACCACAAACAGGTCACCTTCTTGGGGTACGTAATTTCAGAGGTTGATTTCGCTATGGAAAACTCTTGGCTGTTCTCGAATGGCCGCGACCCGTAGGTCTTTGCTCTCTTCAAAGTTTCCTCAGGTTCGCTAACTACTACAGGAAATGTATTTGCAATTTTTCCTCTATTGTAAAACCCCTTACCGACATGACCAAAAAAGGTGGTAACTCCACTCACTGCTCCCAGGAGGCTATCAAAACCTTTGAGTCATTAATACCGCCTTTTCCACAGCACCCATTTTGGCTCACCTGAAACCCAATCTTCCATTTCGTACTTGAGGTCGATGCGTCTGAGACAGGAGCAGGCGCCCTCCTGTCTCAACATCCTACTCCTGAGGGCCAGTTGCACCCATGCGGGTATTTCTCCAAAAAGCTTAGTCCTGTGGAGTGCAACTGTGAAATTGGTGACTGTGAGTTGCTGGCAATAATACTCGCTCTCAAAGAATGGAGGGATTTGCTTGAAGGAATGTCCGTGCCAATCCTGATCCTCACGGATCATAAAAACCTCACTTACCTTTCTGAGGCTAAACGCTTGACTACAAAGCAGGCCCGGTGGGCCTTATTTTTTATCTTGTTTTAACTATGTGGTCTCGTACCTGCAGTGGTACCAAAACTTTCCGGGCTGATGCCCTATCTAGAAAGTTCTCGGGCACTAAGGAAGAGAGTCCTCCTAGTCCTATTATTCCTCTGGACCGAGTACTGGCCACCATACGTACTAGCATAACATCTCCCCTCTGGGAGAGAATACAGGCCGCCCAAGTAGATGCACCTGTTGAGACTCCCTCAGGGTGCTGTTTTGTACCTGTTAACTTCCATACCAAGATACTTTCTACTTACCATAATACTAAGTCAGTGGGGCATCCGGGGAAAAAACAGCTTCTCTGGTCAGTTTCCTGTCTTTTCTGGTGGCCAGTATACACAGTATATATAAGTTTGTGTCCCCAGATACTATTACTCATAGAGTAGAAAAATAAGTTCTCTGCTGTGATCAACCCTTAAATTACTAATAAATACACTGAACACACAACACTATTTTAAAGCATGGGCAAATTAGCAGATATTGTGTTTGCACAGCTGGAAGCTGTGCATGATGGTGTAGTTTAACCCTTTGAGTTTGCAACACATTGCTTAGCAATACTCCTCTGGCATGCAAAGGATTAAAGCATACTCCTCTGGCATTCAAAGGTTTAAAGCTCAAACTGGCACAGAACAAACCTGACTGAAATCTTCTTTCTATTGGTGAGAAAAAGATTATTAGAGGTTTTTTTGAACCCTTTGCATGCCAGAGACGTGTCCAAAACATTGCAGCACAATGCATTGTATATCTCTCTGGCACTCAAATTGGTAAGATAATTGCTATTGTCTGTGGAATTAATATTCACTTTGCTGTCATCATGAAGCATTTGAATGTGCAGTGCTCTCACACATGAAGAATGTTTAAAATGTAGCACACAAACAGCAACCAGTAACCCAGCAGGATTTTCTGCTCTTGTCCCCTGGTTTCATCACAGAGATATTGCTGCCTTTGTCACTGCCTGTCCAGTCAGTGTGCAGACCAAATCACCCCGTCACCTTCCTGTGGGCCTTCTCCAAACCATACCCAATGGTCAAAAGCCATGGTCATCTCCAGCAGATCCGTTCCACATGAGTGCAGGTCCAAGAGGCACTACAATGCTCAGAACAATCCCTGGAGCTCCAGGCTAATAGTAAACGCCTACCCACACCCACCTACCAGGTCAGGGAGAGGGTCTGGTTGTTCTCCAGAAATCTCCACCTCTGAGTACTCTCCCGGAAACCTGTGCCCCATTTTGTGGGGCCTTTCCATATCCTCCGAAGTGAACCCCGTAGCCTATGCCCTAGACCTCCCTCCTAATATGCGAATAAACAATGTGTTCCATGTATCACTGCTAAAACCCCTGATTTGTAGTAATTTTACTACGGTCGCTCTTAGACCCCATTTGGTGACCACTGACAACCATGAAGAGTTTGAGATTCACTCCGTAGTTGACTCTCATAGGTTCCATGGGAGACTTCAATATTTGGTCCTTTGGAAGAGGTGCGCTCGTGGGTTCCTGCCTCTGACATGCATGCTCCCGCCTACCTCTGTACCTTCCATGCACATTTTCACCCTCAAACCGGGTCCTGCCCCGTGGGGGGAGGGGGTCATTGAGAGGGGGAACTGTCACGGTTTGGCTGAACTGCTCTGTGTTTTTACACTCTGCTGTTGACACACTAGCTGCCTTTCCTTCCCTGTGTCAGGCTGACTCAACTGATGATTATAAATTGCCTTTACCTCTCAGTTACCACTGTTACTCACCTGATTGTTATCAGCCAACCCCTTCCAGGTTATTTAAGCAGCTAGACCAATTTCAACCTTGCCCTTGTGTTGTTTATGGCTGCAAGCACGTTCTCTTGTGTTCCAGATTATCCGTGCATGACCTGGCTTCCTCTGATTTCTTTTCTGGCTCCTGATTCCTGGCTTGTTCCTGACTTTACTGACCTCCATATCCTTGACCCCAGTTTGCCTGAGTACCCGACTTGGTTTCTGACCCCGGCTTGTCTTCCCGGCTTGTCTTTTGTTTTACGCTCCTGGATCACCATTTCGCTTTGTTTGCTATGGTTATTTTAATAAAGGTGGTTTGCGCTTGACTTTTTTGTGTCTGTCTAGTTCCTGGTTCCTAACACCTGTGAGTGCTTTCCAATACCTTGTATTATATGTTTTATTTTTCACCTGGATGAGGACCCAGGACATCATTAATACTACTAACAGTGAGTGCATTCCATGCTAAACATTTATATATATATATATATATATATATATATATATATATATATATATATATATATATATAAATGTACACTCCCTTGGATTGATGTCTTATCATGGTGGGAGTGTTCTATCGGGAGCATTTGCTCCTGGCAGGGTCACCCAAGGTGGACAAATCAAAGCTAAGACACCCGACTAAATTGATCCAAAATCTGCCAACCCACACTAGACCGCCATGGCAGATTACAGTCTATTCCCTCAGCATGGCTTTACAAAAAAAACAAAGGCCCTCATTGCCCCAGAGGCTTGCGAACTACTTCCTGCAGCAGCAAAAATACCAGCTTAATAGCAGAATGCTTAACATTCGATTTATGAGTACAGTTTCACGCCTAGAGGAACTTGTACAAGAACTAAATCACATCAGCTGGGACATCACTGGCTTATGATAGATTCATAAAAAAGGTAAAAATTTAGTCAAATTAGAAGATAGACACTGGCTATACTATAAAGGAACCAATGATTGACACTGTGGAGGAATCAAATTCTTGATTAAAAAAAGACTGACAGAAAGTATTTTAGAAATAATTGCTTCCTGTGTTATCAAACAAAACATTTGCTATGTTCTTCAAATCATTCATGATCTTGCCCCAACGAGTAGCTATAGTGATGATGAAGTTGAAGAATTTTGTGACTATTCCTGATGCCTCTACAAACAGGACAATGCAAGAATTGGTAATATCCAAAATGGAGAAAACTCAACTCGCAACTTGTGGGGTAGTTGATAGGGTTTCCTGTAGAGCTTGAAGGAGAGTCTGGTGGGATAGGGAAGGAATTCCAGAGCTCAGGTGCAGAACGGGACAAGTCCTGTTGTTAAGAATGGAAGGATTTAATAATAACTTCAGTAAGAAGAAGGTACTGTGCAGAGAAAAGAAAGTGAGTGCGAATGTATTGGGAAACAAGAGATGAAATATAGGTGGGTGCTGCGTTTGTAAGGGTTCGGTAACTAAGCACCAGAATTTTTTATTTAATTCTGTATGCTAATGAGAGTCAGTGTCTTGATTGGCAAAAAGGAGCGATTTTAGAGGGGCGATATAAAGCTGTAATGCAAACCCAGGAGTGCAGCTGCTGGCTAATGCCAGTGGAGCTTTGCTGGCATATTTGTTCAGTAACCCTATTTTCTTTTTCTACTCGCTCTGAATTTTTTTTAGCCAATAACATGACTCCCATCTCTTTCATCAAGATAAAAGAACTGCAGTCAGATGCTTTACCTTTAGAGCTTCATTGTCAACAGATGTATGTACAGCATTCTATTGTTTACAATGGTACAATAAAATAAAGCTTTCATGGTTTGTATTTAGCAGATTAAGATGACAATAATAATAACTGTTTATTTCAGAAGTCAAATAGTAGGCAAAAGCAAATAATTTTATCCAGACTAGAACGCTTATTGAATACACAATTGAACTACACTGTGCAGATCCAACATGGCTCCTATCAGCAATTGAGGGAGGGGGGTGAGAAAGCTGACACCCCTGGATGGAACGCAGCCAGTAAGTATATGGCTCTCAGCCACAAACATCTCTGGTTGTGGGTGCAGCCTCCATAGGCCCTCTGTGATGGGCTTTCAAGCCAGATTCAGAGGATCTATGGAAACCTGCATTGTGCAGGAAAAGAGATTGAACTGTGAAATTTCTGTTTTGCATCTTCTTGTGGGACCAATGGGGTACACCAGGGGTCTCATTTTAAATACCTGTCCTACTCTCCTGTTGATCATAGTGACATAATTCATGAGGCTGAAAAAAAAAATCATCTGTCCATCAAATTCAGCCCATCCACATCAACTCTGTTGATCCAGAGGAAGCAAAAACAAAATCTTTGGAGACATTCCCAATTAAGCCTCAAGTAGGTAAAACATTCCTTCCTGACTCCAAAAGGCAGCTGGATATTTCTTTTCCATAGCAGGCCTGTCTCTGGTCCCATGGGAGCAGATCTGCAGATGAGGCACTATCCCAGAGGTATGGTAAGATATAAACATCAGTGCGTACCCCATGTCTAGGTTCTACTCAAATTGCCATTGTATCATAATGTTTGACTCATATATTTACAAAATTTCTCCAGAGTGACAAATGTGTGTTCTTACTTCCTTTCCTGTAATCCTACCTATAGATTTGCCTTATGAGTTCATTTAAGGGTGACACTATAAAAACGAGCATAACATTTTGATGACAAAAAGTGCGCACATATTTGTTACTTTTAAAATCTTAGATGAGAAAGATATTTTTTAACACTGCTTCGCAAAGCGGTGGAGACTTCTTTAACATAAAAGGGGTTAAAGGAATCTAGGATCCACAGGGTTATAATGCTGTGCTGAGACCTCTCTAGAGTCCAAGGGGCTAAATCTCATGAGCTAGTTTAATACATGAGCTTTAAAGAGTTCAGATGTGTCTATATCAGATGTGTCGTTAATTCCTGGTAAACTAGAGTAGATGCACAAATGCTAAAATGCAAATTACTGTTATATTAAAGACTGTGAGATAAATGTATTTAGGTAAACTAGAGCAAAACTGGCACAGACCAACTACACCATAACATTCTCATTGATTTAAATGAGACTTTCAACCACTTGAATGCACAGAGACCTCTTTAACATTCAAGGGGTTAAAACTCATCATTTAAAGGGATAGTAATGTTTCACAAAAACAGCAGCTCCAATTAATCGTCATAGTATTTGGGCCATGGAGAGTATTATTTCAATACTAATACTGTCAGAGTTGTGGTTCAAGAGTAATTGAATGATAAAGTATCCCCCTCCTGCCCCTTTTACCTAGTGTAAGCCGCCTCCCCTCAGATGTGTAATCTGGTCCTGAGGCCAGACAGCTCACAGCAAGGGACAATCTTCTTACTGTGACAACAATGAAAACCCTGCCTCCCTTGACAGGTTTTTTCTTATGCTCACTGAAGATTGTCCCTCTCTGCGATCCATCCAGACAGTCTTGCTGCTCTGAGGTGAGCAGTGTTATATCAGTAAATGGGGCGGGAGGTTGCTACTTTATCATTCAATTACTCACAAATACTATGAAGATTAACTGGAGCTGCTTTTATTGTGAAACATTACTAACCCTTTAAATCAGTGGGAATTTGGGGGAATTTAGTACAATTCTTTTGGTACAGCAGCCTTTGTTGTCAAATGTACAGATATACAGTACTGTGCAAAAGTCTTAGGCAGGTGTGAAAAAATGATGTAAAGTAAGAATGCTTTCAATAATAGACATGTTAATAGTTTATATTGAACAATTAACAAAATGAATAGTGAGTAAACAGAAGAAAAATCTAAATCAAATCAATATTTGGTGTGACCACCCTTTGCCTTCAAAACAGCATCAATTCTTTTAGGTACACTTGCACACAGTTTGTTAAGGAACTCGGCAGGTAGGTTGTTCCAAACATCTTGGAGAACTAGCTACAGTTCTTCTTTGGATTTAGGCAGCCTCAGTTACTTCTCTCTCTTCATGTAATCCCAGACAGACTTGATGATGTTGAGATCATGTGGAGCCCATACCTCATGATGAAAAAACCCACGCCCTCATGAGAAAACACTACTGTTTCACGATCCTCACTGCCTGATCTCTAATTTTCTCTATAGGGATATCCCATGAGAAGCAAAACAGTCCGTGGCATCACCGTTCTTGAAGAAGAACAGTGATATTGTAAGAGTAAAGCTGCCAAAGTAATGAAGACAATTGTTCTGACTCTATAATGCCCATTAAAAACACAATTATAATCACAATTCTGTTTTTTCTAGTTCAATGTGTATTAAATTCAAATCATACTTGAGAAATTCCCAGACAAGCTAACTGCACCACAAAGAACAAATAAAAATGACCATGGAGTTTTCAAGCTGTTTTTAAACCTTTGAATTCTAGAAACATCTCCACCTCATTGTTAATCCCATAAGGATCAGAGGGATGTGCAACTCATTCTAAAACAATGTGTTGCACGTCCATCTGATCCTTAAAGAGTTAACCATTGTGGTGGAGACCTCTCTAGCAATTTGGAGGTTCAAAAGCCCAATGTAAATCTATGGGGATTATGGGAAAGTTTACTTGTTCCCTATGGTGCAGTTGGTTTGTGCCAAAATTACCCCAGTTCATCTCATTAAAGGGATAGTAATACTTAAGATGTAAAAAAAATATATATTGTAGGGTTTATATCCCTGAATAAAACAAAGGTACTCCCACTGCTGAGAGATATTTTATTAAAAAATTATAACAGCTCAAGCTTGAATATTTTAGGTGCAATATCACAGTGGCTTGAAAATTTACAGTGACGCTGTTGCTACACCATCCTATGGAGATTTATGGTCTACAGACCAGAGCAGTCCATAGAATGGTGTAGCTACAGCGCCACTGTAAATTTTCAGGTCACTGGGATATTGCACCTAAAAAATTCAAGTTTGAGCTGTTATAATTTTTTAATAAAATATCTCTCAGCAGTGGGAGTACCCTTGTTTTACTCAGGGGGATAAACCCTACAACATGTATTTTTTTACATTTTAAGTATTACTATCACTTTAAATTAGCTTCATACCATATAGAAAGGCAATGGCTTAGATATTGTTTCAGATTATAAATGTTCTCATTGGTTTTATCTCACAGATTACCATTTAAATACATAGGGACATTTGTAGATGAAACCAAAAAGGTTATCACCTGCAGCAGAATCCAGCCCTACATTAGTGGTGTAAAATATGGAACACATAAACATAGAATTTCATGCCAAGTAAGATGCATTTGACCATTCTGCCCATTTTCCCTACTGTAAAAACCTCAAACCTTACTTGGTCCTTGGTCTTATCTTATGTCCAACATAGCTGTATTCCTATCCCATGCATGTGTCACAGTACCTTGTTTCCAGCACCGCCTCTTCAGCAACGCTCGGCATCTTTCCACGTGTCATCTGCAGGCAAGAGGCTTTAAGCATGCTGCAGGCCTCTGTTTTATGTGTGTTTGTTTCCTGTAGTCCCCTCCTACCTACTTCCTCCCTCTAGCTGCTCCTCCTACCTACTTCCTGTGGAAGGGTTTAAAGGGCAGACTGATTCCTGACTCAGTCACCCTTACATTGTTGTTCTGAGCAGTTCATTTTCTAGTATTCCTGATTCCTGTGTATGATCCGGCTTGTCTGTCCATCCATTCTTGTGTTGACCTGTGGCTCTGTCTGACTATTCTCCTTGGCATTCCGATTTGGCTCAGATATCTTTCTGGTGCAAACCTGTGGCTCTGGTTGACTACCCGCTCTGTGTATGACCTAGGCTTGTCCGACTACCCACTCTGGTGTTGGCCTGGGGCTCTATCCACTGCGCATCTAGCATTGCATCTCTTCAGTGGATATCCTTTCTGGTGCAAACCTGTGGCTCTGGCTGACTACCAGCTCCGTGTATGACCTAGGCTTGTCTGACTACTCACTCTGGTGTTGACCTGGGGCTCTATCCACCGAGCATCCAGCATTCCATCGCTTCAGTGGATATCCTTTCTGGTGCAAAACTGTGGCTCTGGCTGACTACCCACTCTGTGTATGACTTTGGCTCGTCTGACTATCCTATCTGGTGCTTACTAAAAGGCTCTGTCTGTTCGCTCAGTTTGTTGGTTCCGTTATTCAGACATTCTTCCTAGTACTGACCTGGGGCTCTAGCAGACTCCTAGCTACTGACTGCAGGCTAAGTCAGTATCTCTTGGGCGTTACCTTACCACGAGACTCCAGTGGGCTGAGGCCTAGTCTCGGACAGTGTGATGCAGAGATTGGGAGACTGCTATTCCTGATACAGTGCTCGCCGTTTCAATCACCCACTGTGTTTTTATTTATATATTGCATTACTGTCATTATTCTCATAATAAAGGTTCCATTAACTATACCGTCTGACTCCTGGTTTTGCTTGCCAACCGTAACAGCATGCTTAAATTCCCTCTCTGTATTAACCTCTACCACTTCTGCTGGTAGGCTATTCGAATTATCTAGCACATTTTTCTGTGAAGTAAAACTTTCTTACGTTGCATCTAAGCCTCTGACCTTCAGTATTTAGACTATTGAAGTAGAAACATGTAACAAAAAACACACAGGAGTGCCCAAATAGTGCAATAATGTCAATAAATTGAAATCAAATGTAAACAAAATACTATTGCACTCACATGTAGCGATGGTCAGCAGGCTGGTATCAGACTGTCTGACAAAAATACTTGTGGGGAAACATCCGTCCCCACTCGGATCCTCGAACAGACAACAGCAAACACAGAGACTCCACAATCGACAGACTGAATCCAAGAAGCAAAATTTATTACATCAACACGAATATATATAAAATCAAAGAAATACTAAAATGGTGCTAACGCGTTTCGCAGCGCTCAGGCTGCTTTTTCAAAGCTGGTTATGTATAAAAGCTTGCAAGAGTAACAGCCCGTCTAATGAAACAGCACATAACATATAACTTCCCTTTGACGGTGATTGGAACAGGAGCGTCCAATCGGAGTCAACAAAGGGAAGTTATATGTTATGTGCTTCTTGGATTCTGTCTGTCGATTGTGGAGTCTCCGTGTTTGCTGTTGTCTGTTCGAGGATCTGAGTGGGGACGGATGTTTCCCCACAAGTACTTTTGTCAGACAGTCTGATACCAGCCTGCTGACTATCGCTACATGTGAGTGCAATAGTATTTTATTTACATTTGATTTCAATTTATTGACATTATTGCACTATTGGGGCGCTCCTGTGTGTTTTTTGTTACATGTTTCTACTTCACGAGTTTACAGCCACCCAGGGGGAGTGTGTTTTTGGTCGGAGCAGCCTTGATATATTGCAGCACTGTTATCTGGGAACAGTTTAATTTCCCCAGTGGCCTATTTGCCGAGTTTGGTATATGCCAATTTCGGGCATTAATTTTGTGAGTACTCACCTTAGGGTGTTGGTGGAGGTCCAAATTGAGATCTATTGATCCCGCACAGGGTCGCTTGTTTTTTCCCTCTCCCCTTCTTCTGTTTTCTGCAGAGTATTTAGACTATAACCTCTTGATGTCACATTTCTACTCCTTTGAAATGTTTCCCTCCTCTACTTTGTTGAATTCCTTTATGTATTTGAATGTTTCTGTCATATCCCCTCTCTCTCTTCTCTGCTACAAACTGTACATGTTCTGTGAGCCCTCCAGCTATCGTTGGCCTGCAACGCTCATCATCTTCAGCCAGCCAAAGTCTCAGTCCAATAACATTAAAGTTGTCCACCATTCATTTAGTGGAAACAATATGAGAATTTACAAAAATGGTGCAGACATACATCCTTTCCTATTTTCATGTTAGCTATGACTGAACACATGAATACATAAGACTCTGCATGTAAAAAGTATTACTTTGCATAAGCTGTGACAACTCCTATTTTATGACCAATATTCGGAGTAGCTATAATAAGATTACTGTAATCGATTAATAAAAATTATCAAATTTTTAACAATATTAACATCACTTTAGTGTGCCTCATTTGTATTCTTAATTTTAAGAGGGAAGGGAAGAAATATAAGGCTACAACTAAACATAAAACAATCCTACATTTTCCAATATTTAGGGTCTCCACTCATAATTCTGCCTTGGGCCTCAGGGGTTCTTAAACGTACCCTACCTGTAATTAGTCAGATATGACCAGTATGTCAAGTAATTTCCAAGTCCCACTGAGAAGCTGATCCTGCATGACTATATGTTAGCTCATTATCTTGACACAACATTCTCTCATGCCCCAACTTCAGGTTGATTAGGAAACCAGAATCCCGACTGCCATTGGATGTTTACATTTCACAATGAAATGCAAGCAATTGTCACATGCTCAAAAATACTTTCAGGGACACTCTTGCCTTGTACAGTTACATGACAAAGCATCACTAGTGTAAGCAATACTGACATATTGTACTCTACAATACTACACGGGTTCATATAAATAAGAAATATTAACACATGTTGATTAAGCTCTTAATGACAATCACTATTAAACTTTTAAAGACAAACACATATTATACAGGGTTAAAATTAAATTAAATCCAGAGACAAAAGCTGAGACAGCAGAATCAAGGAACAGGAAACTAAACCCAGAGATGGTCATTTTAATGCTCCTATGCAGATTTCTGAACACTATTTTCCTTTCTGAAGACTGTGTATTAGTAAAAGCTAAACTGCTTCTCTGTTTCTGGTAGTGCAGGAGTTAAAATGAAATGGGTATAAAGCCCAGAAATGTTTAAAATGGACCACGTGTGAATGAGTAGTGTCTCTCTAGGGGCTCCGATATTTACTGCTAAGTCTTGGAAGATCTGGATCTGAGCCTCTTTCTCCAGACATGGAGAGTTCCCTATAACTATACATTCTTCCACCAATGACAGGAGTCCTTCAGTAAACAACAACTTGATGGACAGCAGGTTGGCCACAGGTCTATGCAAAGGGAGCTGGAATGGTTTTTGGGCACGGAATTATACTGAACAAAGTATGGGTATTCAAACAAATTCTATTTATTCTTATCACATACTTTTAATTCTTTGGAACCCTCTCCATGGAAATCTGGTGTATGCCTCGGAACAATGTCCTTTTATCTGTGGTATCTGAGAATACTGGTACTCTCATGGGGTGTTAACCCTTTCAGTGACAGAGAGGTACACTATGTAATGCAAAGGAATGTGTTGTGTACCCCTCTGAAAGGGTTAATGAGTATTTTTCATATACATTGTATCCCTTCATTTTGCTACAGTACAAAACACAAAGGGCCTGATGTATGGAGAAATGTGGAGTAATTCTGGGGAAAACATAAGCATAAACAAACTAAATTGCTCAGGTGGGTGGTTGATAAAAAGACAGTCACCAGATAATCATGCAGAGAATGATAAAAATGATTATAAATCAAAAGCTGGATGCTTCACTCACCCCATCTTCCAGGTGCGTCTCTCCACCAGGTGTTCCAAAATGTAATGGAACAAATGCCCCTCATCTGTGATAACGGTGCTGCAAATAGGAACTCCACTCCTGTTACGGACAAAGATTCCGCACTCATTAACTCCAAACAATGCATGTAAAATATGAAGCTTTACTGAAAACTTAAAAGTATTAAGACACGCGGACAACAAGAGTAAGGACCAGTGAGGTCCATAATGTATAAGAAAGTTTTGCTGTGGTGAATTTATTGTTTGTCCATGTGTCCTGATTATTTTGTTTCCAATAAAGCTTCATGTTTTACATACATCGTTTGGAGTTAACAAGTGCAGAATCTTTGTCTTTGTTGCTAATTCTGGGGCAAACCAGCTGCACCATAGGGGACAACTAAACATTCCCAGTCATTTATGGAGTTTAACTGTTTGAATGGCAGGGGAGTACCTAATGCATTGTGAAGCAATATGTTGTGTATTGCACTGGCACTGAAAGGGTTAACCCCTTGAATACTACAGAGGCCTCCAATGCTTTGTGAAATGTGTTGCCATTGGTTGCCCCATAATTACACCACTTTGGTTTTATACATATGGTCCACAGTTTCTTATTCATTATAATCCTTTCCTGTCTTTTACATGCACAGTGGAGTGAAATTAGTACCCAGGTTGATTTTTCAGTTTAATTAATAATATATGTGATTTTTCTAATGCTGGAAGAATATCTAAAGCTTCTTACAGGTTTAATAATTTAGCCCATTGAGTGTCACAGCCCACCGGCACTCAAATGCTAAATACAGATATGAAGGCTAATTTATTTGTAGTTTTCATAATTGGTGTGGGTGGCTGAAATCTTATTAAAAACAAATATTGCTATTGACTTGGAACCAAACAAATATTTCAAGTGAATTTCAAATCATTTTCCAGAAGGTGGCAGAAAATCCCACATCTGAGAGGCTTATGTCTCAACAGGTCATGTGCCTTGCTGGGAGATTCAGCTTCACTTTACCAGCACATATATACGTGCAGTTTGAGTGATGATAACACGTTTGAGGACCAGACAAGTGCACAATGCATTGGTCCTCAACTAGTTAACCCTTTCAGTTCCAGAGGGGGTACCCCTCTGGCACTCAAAATATTAAGAACTGGTTGATCCATAAGATTTGCAATTGTCCTTCTAACTTTACACTCTGAGCACCAGAAAGGTGCGCCATCATGGGACTGAACTACTGTTGGTACAACAAGTACAGCGCAGCAGGGCTCTGACAACTTTAGGAAGCCACTGAATACTGGCCCCTTATTATCAATAAAATGCTTCTTATATTCATTACCATTGCTGGGAATTCTTATGGTACTTCCTAACCTATTGGAAGCTCTTTACATAAATGAATACATTATTTAGAACAAGAGCACAGTATTTTGTTTACACGGACTAATTTATTAACCCTATGAGTGACAGGAAGGTATCCAACACATTGCTTTGTAACACTTTCATGGCACTCAAAGGGTTAACACATATATTGAAGTTTATCCATAGATTGTTGTGTTATTGCTATGGAGCGACGCGATACACTTTTAAACACACACTACGCATTCTGACCTCCGAAATAAAGAAGAATATCAGTGTAGAAGAGAGGTGCGGAGAGATTTAAGTCTCAAGGAGGCACTGTCCATGCTAAAGTGGGACACTTAGGAGGTATGGATACATCATAAGGGATAAAAAAATTTGCATTAATTTAAAGCAGAACTTTCACGTTAGATAAAGTCACCCTGTAATAATTAAGCAGCTGGCAACTAGCTTTATAATCCATCTCTTACCTCTCAAAATTAGCCGGTTGTAAAGAAATCCTCTGTCTTCGGAGACTGACGACCAGGTCAGTGCAGTCTGCGTGCATGTGCCATCAGTCCCTTCCAGTTACCTTGTGGCACACTGCAATGCTTCTTAAAGGGATAGTAAACCCCCCAAAAAACTTTAAGCCAAATGATAGGAATAATAAAAACATACTTAACGCCCTCATTCCCATCTCTCAAAGCGTTAAGGTTTGAGAGATGTAAGAAAATAGAGACCTCCGCTCCCCCTTCTCATGCGTCCGCTGTGAATTCCTGCTTCCGGGACCAGACGGAGGCTCTTCAGGAGCGCTGTCATCGAGATATCTAAGTATAATTACTTCATCGGAATGGTCTACAACATGTGCTTGCAAGCCAGGCACACGTTGTAAATCATACCGATAAAGTAATTATACTTAGATATCTAGATGACAGCGCTCCTGAAGAGCCGCCTACAGTCGGGCGACCGGAATCTGCCTCTGACAGCTTTACAGCTTGTTAGGTAGAAAGGGGAGGGAGAGGAGGACTTTATTTTATTACATCTCTCAAACCATAACAGTTTGAGAGATGGGAATGAGGTTATGCTTTGCAATGCATTCTGTACCACTCTGGCATTCAAAGGGTTAAAGATTTATTTAGAACCTGGCACTTTTGGGCGGTAAGAGATGGATTATAAAGCTAGTTGCCAGCTGCTTAATTATTGCAGGGGACTTTATCTAAAGTGAAAGTTCTGCTTTAACCCTTTGAGTGCCAGAATGGTACGGAATGCATTGCAAAGCAATGCATTCTGTACCACTCTGGCACTCAAAGGGTTAAATGGTGCGTTCAATAACATAAATGTTAAACCCCTCATTTAAATTAACTGCCGAGTTGGAGAATGTTTACTTGTTCCAGAATAGCTATGCTTCTACTTTAGTACATCAGCTTATATAAGGATAATATGCAGCTAGATACTATATGAAACAATAATTGTATGACATTTGTGTATACATTTGTGTTGATAGAACTTGAGGTATGTAATATGGCATGTGCTGGTTTTCAGCAGGCTGCAGGAAACATACATAACTCATTTTATGATGCATATGCCAGTTTTTGACTATGGAAATGACTACAAAAGTTTGATAAGAGAAATTAAATAGATGTCAGTTGAAACAAATGAATATCCAATTATGGGCTACGTTTTATTGCAGGGTCTATGTTTATTATCACTGAATTTTTCGCAAGAATTTATGTTGTAGTCTATGACGAAATTTAAAGGGGAACTACCACCCCGCAAAAACGTCATCCTAATTAAGTCTTCATCTGGCGACTAGCTGCTTAGTAGTGCTAGTCGCCAGAAATATTACCTGGTTTAAAAGATTTTCTACTTTTTCGGAGGCTGACAATAGCAGAAAGCACGGACATCTTGCCATAGTGACGTCCGTGCGCCTGCGCTGTCAGTCCCAGCCAGCTCTAGGAGGCGTTGCCAGGAGCCGGACGGCTCCAAAAGGGACTGACAGCGCAGGCGCACGGAGGTCACTATGGCAAGATGTCTGTGCTTCCTGCTACTGTCAGCCTCCGAAAAAGTAGAAAATCTTTTAAACCAGGTAATATTTCTGGCGACTAGCGCTACTAAGCAGCTAATCGCCAGATGAAGACTTAATTAGGATGAAGTTTTTGTGGGGTGGTAGTTTCCCTTTAAAGCTAAAACTTAGGAGATATATGAATTGCAATAGAATCTGGGACCTGTATGTCAAATACAGGCCATTTAGCACACATTGTAGATCATTCCATTGAAGTAATTCTTTTTAGACCATTCCAATTAAGTAATTCTTTCTAAAAAACGCGATTGCGGCTCTGCTGCAGTGCCTCTGTGTTGGCCGACACGGATTTCCTCCTGACAGCTTTACATCAAACTTTGAATGTAGATATCTCTCAAACCATAGTGGTTTGAGAGATACAGTTTTTTGCATTCAATTAAACTTTTTAAACTGTACAAAATGCAAAATATTTTTTGGGGGACATTACTATCCATTTAACAACTGCTTGAAATAACAGTATACGCTTATGGAGTATATATCTGAATATATTCTAGGGCTTTTCCTGTTGAATAAAATAATATTCTGCCCACTTCTAGTCAGTGCTTCATTTAAAGGGATAGTAATATTTAAAATGTAAAAAAAATATATATATGTTGTAGGGTTTATCCCCCTGAGTAAAACAAGAGTACTCCCACTGCTGAAAAGTGTTTTATTCAAAAGTTATTACAGCTCAAAGTTGAATTTTTAGATGCAATATCTCTTAAACAGTACAGTGGCGCTGTTGCTACACCATCCTATGGAGATTTATGGTCTACAGACCAGATGGTGTAACAACAGCGCCACTGTACAAATTCAGGCCACTGTGATATTAATCCTAAAAAATTCAACTTTGATCTGTAATAACTTTTGAATAAAACACCTTTCAGCAGTAAAAGTACCCTTTTTTTTACTCAGGGGGATAAACACTACAATATATATTTTTTATATATTGAGTATAACTATCCCTTTAAAAGGTATCAGTACTTTTGTTAAAAATGTCAACTGGTTTCTTGGGTGCTTATATTTATATAAACATGCAGATGAAGCCACACTCCATTCTCAGTGTTATATGGAGGTGCTGAGTACAGTGAGTAATAGCTCTTGAAGAGAGACTTGCACAACCAAAGTGGTCAGAAGGTTTTACTCAAACAAGACAGTGACAACCAACATTTCATTCCCCAGTAGTTATCTTATCAAGTTAGATGGTAAAGGCCCTGAGTGGGACTGAAACTTTGACAATAAATACACTTGCTTCACTGTATAAAGACTGTTGCATCTGCACCTTGGCATTACATCTTTGATTTTGAAGTGCTCATTTTAACTATCCTATACATGACGAGTTACCCTGGTGGATCAGTACATCCGCTCAGTGTGTTCAGGAACAGCTCTATATGAAAACAGCTAAATGTACTGGAGACCTCATCTCCAGAAGGATATTGATACTCTAAAGAAAATTCAAAGAAGGGCTACTAAAATGGTGACTGGTCTACAGGAAAAGAAATATCAGGATAGGCTAAATGATCTGAATATGTATAGCTTGGAGGAGAGAAGAGAGAGAGAGGGGACATGATAGAAACATTCAAATACATGAAGGGATTTAACAAAGTACAGGATGGAAGTATATTTCAAAAGAGTAAAAACGTTAGGACAAGAGGCCATAGTCTAAAACTAGAGGGACACAGGTTTAGATGTAATGTAAGAAAGTTTTACTTCACTGAGAGGGTAGTAGACAAGTGGAATAACCTACCAGCAGAAGTGGTAGAAGTTAATACAATGACAGAATTTAAGCATGCATGGGATAGACATAAGACGGTCCTTAACATAAGAAAAGACCAAAGACCAAAAAAGGTTTAAGGTTTTTTTTTTTTTCCTTACAGTAGGAAAATGGGCAGACTAGATGGGCCGAATGGTTCTTATCTGCCGTCAAATTCTATGTTTCTGTGTTTCTATGTGTCTATGTTTGTTCAAGAGTGTACCTCAGACCTGACAGAATAGTGTACAGACATGTCCTTATCTCACTGGCTCTTTCTCTGTGAATATAGTTCAGACTAGCATATACACATCACAACATTTTCACTGGATCCAGTCTCACTCAAGGCAGTGCCAGATTCCCTGCTAGTATGCACATGTCCAGGTGTATCCAAAACCTAGGCGTGCCTGGCCCTTAGCCACCACACATGATAACATTTCCTCCAAACAATTCCAGAGCTTGCATACTGTAAAGATTCACAGCACTCAGTTCTACAGAACATTAATTTGCACTGCAAAAGACTTGGAAGTGATGTCACACTGAGATGTCCCATTTTCTGATTTGATCATGCTAAGAGCAGAAATAGAAGCATTAAAATCTCCAATTAACAAAACTATGAATAAGCAAATGTTTGCATGTAACAGCTCATGGAATTGTCAGCAAAAGGCCTAGCATGAAGAGGTACAAGGCGTGTGAATAGCAACTATAACCATATTGCCCTCACATTGCCCCCCATCAGCTCCATATTGCCCCCCATTAGCTCCATATTGCCCTCACATTGCCCCCATCAGCTCCAACTTGCCCAATCAGCTCCAACTTGCCTCCACATTGCCCCCATCATCTCCAACTTGCCCCCATCAGCTCCAACTTGCCCTCGCATTGCCCCCATAATCTCCAACTTGCCCCCATAATCTCCAACTTGTTCTCACATTGCCCCCATCAGCTCCAACGTGCCCCCATCAGCTCCAACTTGCCCTCACATTGCCCCCATCATCTTCACATTGCCCCCCGTATCCATTTCCTACCTCCCTGATGGACCAGCGGCAGGAAAGTCTGTGCCTCCTTCTGCACGGACTGTATGCTTTTGCTCCAGCGCGGTCTTCTCTTCAATGATGCAGAGCGCTAGGAGATGATGTCATCTACCAGCGCTCTGCATTACTAAAGAGCTGACGAGGGAGCAACAGCATACAGGTCTGTGCCGAAGAAGGCACAGATCTTACTATGCGGCTGGTTACTGCTGTCACTGTGCGCAGAGCAAGCGCTGTAAACAAAAATATTAAAAGAAAAAAATGTATTTCAGTGACAGGAGACCCTCTGTGGGGTGCGCCTGTAGGCAGATGCCTACTCTGCCTTATGGCAAATCCGGCCCTGACGTTATATCAAATTATTTCATTTTTAGCGTTAGAGTTGTAAAACCAGTAATTCTCAGTTCCAGTCCTTGGTGCACACAGACAGGCCAGGTTTTCCAAGATATAGCTAATTAAGTGCAGGCAACTCAATTACAATTACTGAACCACTGATTATTCACATATGATTAAGCATTTCAAATGACCAAGGAGGGATAATTTTGTTTTAGGTGCTGTTGCTTTCAGGGTGGCTGGTGGAAGGGGCATTACCAATAATTTTAGGTTATTTCATGACCTATCGACAACCTTTTTGTAAATGGATAAATGATTTAGAGCAAGATCAAAGTATTTTATTTATCCAGACTAATTTACATACACATCTACTGAACGTTAAACAAACATTAATGTGTTTTATTGCTGTGGAGCAAGGTGATACACTTATATACACACGGCACAGTCTGATCTCCTAAAAAGAGAGACACCAGAGTGGAAAAAAGGGATTTGGGTCTCAAAGAAGGGCTATCATTCCTAAAGAGGGACATTTGGAAAATATGGTCATTAAGCATGGATATCTTGAAAGCACACCTCCCAATATCATAAATGACCAAAGAGGGACACTTTTGTTTTAGGTGGTGTTGTTGTAAGTGTGACTGGTGGGTGGGGCATTACCTATAATTTTTAGATCATTTCATGACCTATTTACACATCTTTGTGTAACTGAACAAATTATTTAGGGCAAGACCAAAGTCTTTTATGTACAAAAAATTATTTTAAAACACATCTACTGAAGTTTAAACAAACTTTAATATGAGTTGTATTGCTCCGGAGTAATATGATACACTTATATATACTGCATAGTATGATCTCATAAAAAGAGGGACCCTGGGTAGGAAAGAGGGATTCTGGTCTCAAAGAAGGATGTCCCTCCTAAAGAGGGACACTTGGGAGGTTTGTGAAAAGCTGACATTTTGGTATGTCTGAGAAACACTGCGGTAAAGCATAATTCCCAACATTTCAAATTGCCAAAGAGGGACACTTGTGTTTTTGGTGATATTGCTGGGGGTGTCTGATAGCAGGTCATTATCGGGGATGTTTAGGTTATTTCATGACCTTCTGACACATCTTTGTGTAACTGAATAAATTATTTAGAACAAAACCAAAGTATTTTATTTACACATACTTATAAACACATAATACTGAAGTTTAAACAAACATTAATATGAGTTTTATTAGTGTTGAGCAGTTGGATACACTTATATTCACACTACACAGAATGATCTACTAAAAAGAGGGATACTAGGGCAGGAAAGAAGGGCAGAGGGATTTGGGTTGCAAAAGGGGACTGTCCCTCCAAAAGAGGGACACTTGAGATCTATGGTAAAGTAAAATAAGCATCTCTGTAAATAAGAAAACACACATCTCAGTCATAAATGTCTTTTTAGACACTCAGAACATAAGACTGGGCGGGCAACCGGTGGCACTCCAGCTGCTGTTGGACTTCATCTCCTGAAGATTGAGATACAAGATCAGCTGCTGTTGGACTTCAGCTCCTGAAGATTTAAATACAACAGCTAGAGATCCGCGGGTTGCTAAGCTACTGACTTGTTGCACTTCTCACACTTTGATAGAGTTGCCAGTGAGTATGTCCCATGTGCAGATACAGGGACAGGCAACGTACCGTTCCACTCTGACAGTCCCTTTTTTCACTCTGCTCTCCAATAGGGTAGTGGAGTTTAGGGGCGGGCTGACACACCCAGCTCTTTCACACAGTCTCACAGGAGTCTCCTTCACCCCTTCAAGTTGTCTCAACGTGTCTCTGTCCTCACTGCCCCCATTTCTCTTTTTTCTCCCTCCCCTTCTTTTATTTTGGGGTGAATCGATACAGCTGAGATCCCGTCCCCAAGTTGTGTGCAGGCACCATGTCCACCTCGGAGGAAGTGGATGGACTCATTCGTCCTCATTATGGCTGTAAGTGTTGATTAGGGAGGGTGACAGACGGGAGATGAGTTAACACCTGCAGTACCAGTGCGTTACAGCTCTCGGGAGTATTTCAGGGGTTAAAATGGAAGGTGCGGTTAGGTTTGGGCTTCCTGGTGCGTGTCTCTCAGTTGGGTGGGGTTCTGTATGTCCACTTCAGAGTTGCGAAGTCCCCCTGTGTACTGTGGATGGGGTGCAAGTGATGTGTAGGGGAGGGGGATGAGTGCTACAGGCGCTTCCTGCCACGGAGTTCTCCCTGCGGGGGAAGTGTCAGCCTGAGTGTGTCTATGGAGGAGGAGGAGGCTGTGTGTATGTGTATACATTGTAGGGCTTATGTACTAAAGAAAAAGTGTTGCAATTTTTGAGCAAACCAGTTGCACTTATAGGGAACAAATAAACCCCCACTGATTTGAATGGGACTTTTAACCCCTTGACTGTCAGAGGTCACCAGCGCATTGCTTCACATTGTGTTGGACATGGAGACCTCCATGTCATTCAGTTAGTTAAACAGCCAATTTAAAGCAACGAGGCTAGGGGGATGGTTTATTTGCTCCCTATGCTGTAGTTGATTTGCTCCAGAGTTTCTCCAGTCCTGTTAGTAAATCAGTCTCAGTGGCCCATATTTATAAAAACAAACTGGAGTCATTCTTGAGTAAACCAACTGTACCACTGGGGACACATACGCACTTCAATGCAGCTTTATAACCTCTTGAATTCTGGAGAGGTCTCCAATGCATTGCATTCAAGCGGTTAAAAGTGCAATTTATTTCCACAGCAATTTGTACTTATCCCCTATAGTGCAATTAGTGTACTGCAGAATAACTCGAGTTTGCTTTTATAAATATGGGCCAGAGTGACTAAGTAAATTGCAGTTCAAGAGCAGACCAGCTGCACTCCACAGAATGCATTCAGATTGATTTAACTCTTTGAATACAGGAGGGGTACGCAACGCATTGCAAAGCAATGTGTTGTGTACCCCTCTGGCACTCAGAGGGTTAAATGGAACTTTTATGGAGACGTCTAGATTTCAAAGGGTGAGACTCCCTACTTGAATTCTTTATTTAACTGCACAGATTGCTCCACTTCTCGTAGTCCACCAGAGTCACATTGACCAAGTAAAAGTGGTGCAGTTCTAGAGCAAACCAACTGCGCTGCAGGAAACATTATACATTCCAACTGATTTAAATAGGGCTTTTATCCCCTTGAATTCGAAAGAGGCCTTCAGTGTTCGCAATGCATTGAAGACTGCTATAGCATTCAAAGTGTTAAATTCCCCTTTTAAATAAGTGGGAAATTAGAGAATTCTTATTTGTTTCCTGTGGTGCATTTGGTTCTTTCTAGTGCATAAGCCTCAGAGTGTATGGAACAGGCGGTGTGTATGGAGGAGTACTTCTATAGGTATTCAGTGACAATGATGTACTAAGAATAACTGGAATGATTCTGGGACAAATCACCTGCACTACAGAGGACAAATACATTCTCCCAAAATTCCAATTAATATTTACATGGGTCTTTTAACCCTTTGAGTGCCAGAGAGGTATCTAGTGCATCGCAGCGCAATGCATTGGATGCCTTTTCAGCACTCAAAGGGTTAACCCCTTGAATTCTAGAGTGGTCATAGCTTTATATGATTAAATTGATTAAATGTGCACGTTAACCCCTTCAGTGCCAGAGGGGTACGCAAAGTATTTCTCTGCATTGCGTTGCATACCCCTCTGGCACTGAAGGGGTTAAATCAATTGGGATTTTGATTTGTACCATATGTTTCAGTTGCTTTACTCCAGAACTTTACCATTTTTACCCAGTGTATAAGAGTCTCTGTGTCTTGAGCAGGAGGCTGTTTTTCTGTAATTCATTTGTACTAGGGGTGGGGTGAGTTGTAAACAGGCCAGGATTGTAATGATAGGTGAGTAAGTACATCAGGCAGTTTGAATGACACACCTGTATTTGAGGGTTAGCCTTACATCCTTGCCTGTTTGTGGCATTGAGGATTACAGGTTGGGGACACTACCATTAAAGTAAAGGTGGCCTGTGTTAAAATCATAACTTTAGGCCTTATAGTCAGTGTGATGCAATTCTGGAATAAACCAACTAAACCACAGGGGTTAAATAAAAATTTCCTTTTATTTTAAATTGTTTTTAACACCTTGAATGCTGTTGTGAAGCAAAGCTTAAGGGCCTTTCTCGCATTCAAGTGGTCAAAAGCCTGATTTAAATAAATGCATATTTTTGTAATGTTTATTTGTTGTATATGACACATCTGGTTTGCTCTGGAATTTCCCCCTTGCTTTTATTCATGAGGCTCATTGTGATAAATTGATACAAACAGATACAAATGAGCACTGGAAACCTTGCTGGTGATGGTTCTGCACTATGAATGGGAGACATTCCAGTGGGGGGCTTCTGTACATCTCTAAGTGCTAAAGCAGTGGTTTTCAACCAGGGTGCCATGGCCCTTTGGTTTGCCATGGGTACCAGCTTAGGGTGTGTCTGTTTTTCTTTGAAAACTGTGATAAATATGGGAACCTTTAGTTTCAAATGTATATTTATGGAACTTGTGCACAATTTGTTATTTTGTTTGTGATGCATAAAACGAACTGTATAATCTTGTATTAGTAACCTTCATTATGCCCTTGAGAAATGACCTATATAAAAAAGGTGTGTCCTGAGAATCCAGACTGTGTGTTAGGGTTCCTTTGAATGAGAAAAACCTGAGAACCACTGTGCTACTGCGTTCACCAGTGCTTTGCATTGTAATGTATTGCAGACCACTTTATTATCCAGTGGGTTAACCCTTTGAGTGTCACAGGGGTGTGTATCCCTGTGGCACTCAAAGGGTTGAATACTGTGCAGTTCTTTATATACATTTGGCACCCAGTCCTCTTCATGAATACAGTGGACCCCTCAGGACTGTAGATTAGATGGCACTGGACATCTTATAAAACAGAACAGTGTGCTTATACACACCTTTATCCCAGGTGGGACTTTCCCAGTACACTGAGACTAGAGATTTTTATATTAAAATACTGTCACCCACGGTTGATGTGAATATATATTTGTGCCACTGTTGTACAGTGTCATGTGTGTATATTATATGAATGGGTAGAGAGTATCCTATATAATAATTCACTAAATTGTTTGTAACGCCACGACATGCGCAGTAAACACTTCTGCGCGTGCTGCAGTCATGCGCAGTAGAGGCTGCCCGTATTAGCCGTGGCTCGGGCAGTCTCTACTGCGTGTGACTGACCTGCGACCGGGTGGCAGTGGCACTGTGGCCCATGTAACAGGCTGTTCAACTAGTTCTTTTATAATGTGCTTGTTAATGCTATGAAAACTGTATATATTAGGTGTAAACCACTACAGAGTACCATACACCCATGTCAAAGAATGCTATATACTGTGTGCAGACTTCCTGCTCTGTATACAATAATGGCACCACTGTATAGAGAATGCTGGGAATTGCCAAATGTGTACCTAGGCCAAATCTGACTTTGTGTTTCAAGGCTATGTTCAGGATTTTGGGGAATTTTTATTTGTCCCTTGAGACGCAGTTAATTTGCTCCACAATTATTATTCAGCTATTAACCCTTTGAGTGCCATGGGCTTTAGCAATGCATTGCCTGTGCATATGGCATTTAAAACCTTAAAGGGATAATAACACTAAATATGTAAAAAAATGGTGTAGGGTTTATGCCCCTGAGTAAAACAAGGGTACTCCCACTGCTGAAAAGTGTTTTATTAAAAAGTTATTATGCCCCAAACTTGACTTTTTTAGGTGCAGTATCACAGTGGACTGAAATGTACAGTGGCTCTGGCCAGTTGACCATAAATCTCCATAGGATGGTGTAGCAACAGCGCCACTGTACAATTTCAGGGCACTGTCATACTGCACCTAAAAAATTCCAGTCTGAGCTGTAATAACTTTTGAATACAACACCTTTCAGCAGTGGGAGTACCCTTGTTTTAGTCAGGGTGATAAACCCTACAATATATGTTTTACATATTAAGTATTACTATCCCTTTAGGGACCAAAGTGGTGTTCTCTGGTCTTTAAAGGGGTAATGGCTTAAAGGGAAACACCACTTGTTAATCGTGTGTATTGCTTGGCATTGCCAGCCCTTGCAAGAGCTAAAAAGCTAGAATTGGTTCTTGACTTGGTTCTGAGCTCTGGTATCCAGGATAACATGCCATCCTAAATGTTTACATTATTGCACAATTTTCTTTTTGGCACAAAGTTTAAATAGTGATGCAAGACAGCAAAACTGAGAAGCATGTGAGCACAAGCAAAAAATAATGAAAGCTGCAGTTTAGTATAACCTGCAATTTAGTTCTAAGTCATATGAATCACATCTCAAGAGCACTGCGACTTTCTGGGGAATGAACATCAAAACTATGTATGTTCTGATCAAATAGTTTCTTTTTTAACCCCTAGGATGCTAAGGGGTAAACTTTTCCTAGGTCTGGTTGCATTAGGTTGTTATTATGGTTTGTATTTATTTGCATCAAGTTTTGTTGACAATATTCCAAAATTTTTGCACACAGGTACATAAGCATTAACCTGTTGTGTAGTGGAGGAATGTGCAGTGCAGAAATTGAAGTGTATGTCTTTCTATGAGAAAATGTTCTAACCTGTGCACCCCAGGTTCGTATGTGTATGCAGGGTAGTGCGCACACACACAGTGGCATGTAGCACACACACACTCAGAGGCCAGTTTATTGCTACACAGGATATTATGCATGAATAAAGCATTAAGTATGAAGAGTTGCTTTTTGTCCTACTCATGGACAGGAAGTGCAAAGTTTTTATATATATAACAGAACACCTCCATCATCGGAGGATGCTGGGGGAAGTGACGGGAGCAGAGGCTGTGCGGCATACTGCGGCAAGAGCAGTTTAGCCGGAAGTAAGCTGCTGGGTATACTTTAAAATGTAATTTTCCTGCAAATAAGGTTTTTTAAAAAAAATAAATAAATAAAGTTTTATATTTATTCGCTAACTATTCTACATATTGAATAAAACGTGTAAAGTGGTAATAGATCCACTTTAAGAGCAACTTGTATAGGGGTGATAGATCCCTTTAAATTGGAAATGGCTTCAGAGTTTGTTTTTTTTTGCCTTCCTTTGGATCAGCTGGGGTGTTTTTGGCATGGGCTGGACTTGAAGGACACATGTCTTTTTTCAACCTCGTCAACTATGTTACTATGTTACAGTGGAATGTTTGGAAAGTATTTATTTTGATTAGTTATATTCTTGATGCAGACTTCTCTCCAAATGTATTATAACAAATTCTGCCACTAAAACCTTTTACTGCCAGGGGGACCTAAAAGGGACAGTAATACTTTAATATTACTAATCCCCATAGTGTAGCTCTTTAAAAAGAATTCAATTGCCCCCAGGTTCATCTCTCAAACCTTTATGGTTTGAGAGAAAACCGTAACCAAAGTTCCCCCCCTCCCTCCCCCTTCCCTGAAGTTAGCGTTGTACTGACTGCAGGGATATCCGGTTTTATTTTTCATCAGGTGGCTCTGCAGCTGAGCCGAGATTGCATTAGTGAAAAATAATTATTTCACTGAAACGGTCTTCTACATGTGCTTGGTTTGCAAGCACATGTAGAAGACCATTTCAGTAAAATAATTTTTTTTTTACTAATACGATTGTGGCTCTGCTGCAGAGCCACCTGATGAAAAATAAAACCAGAAATCCCTGCAGTCAGTACAACGCTAACTTCAGGGAAGGGGGAGGGAGTGGGGGAACTTTGGTTACGGTTTTCTCTCAAACCATAAAGGTTTGAGAGATGAACCTGGGGGCAATTGAATTCTTTTTTAAAGAGCTACACTATGGGGATTAGTAATATTAAAGTATTACTGTCCCTTTAAGTCTGTTGCTCTTTGAACTGCAGTGTGACTTTCTGTGAAAATGAAGTGCTGACCAATTGTATGCTAGAAGCATATCCATCACATTGCAAAGCAATGTGTTATAGCTGTCTTTAGCATTCAGAGTATTAACCCTTTGCATTGCTTTGCAATGCAATAGATACCCCTCTGGCACTCAAATGGTTAATAGATATGGGGTTGTTAGGAGACAAACTGTGTTACTATACAGAAGGAAGACAAATATTATTTCTGGCGGATTAAAGGGAAAGTACACCTCAAAACAAATTTGGTATAATAAAGAAATACTAATGCTAAAAGAATGCAAACTTTTTAATAAAAATGCATGTAACAATATTCAGGTATGTTAACATTTGCCTAACTTGACAGGTGTATTATAATGTGTTGTGTTTCAGCACAGTGTGGGGAAGCAGCCGTTACACTTTTACTCTGATGTGACTGAGTAGCGTAATATAGAAATAATGTGATGTTAGAAAACGAGGAAATTGCCCATGTGTTTTGTACTTGTCTGTGTCCAGGACCCAGAGCAGAAAAGAGTTCATTGGAATATTCCTTTTCTCAGCTTGCTTAAAAGCAGCACAAACAAATATATATACATTAAAGGGACAGTAATGTCCCAAAATAAGGGCAGCTCCAATTATTCTTTATAGTTTTTGGGCCATGTAGAGCATATTATCATTCTATGAAGTGTAGTTCCAGACTAACTGAATGATAAAATGTTACCCTCCTGCCGCTTTTACCTATGTAAAGATGCACAGCAAGACCACCCGGATGGATAGCAACAAGGGACAATCTTGTGTTAGGATAAGGAAAAACCTGCCCCTCCTCCTTCAAGGGGGAGCAGTGTTTTCCTTATGCTCGCAGCCAGAAGATTGTCGCTTACTGCCATCGGTCCGATAAAACGACCAGATTCCACATCTGAGAGGAGGCGGCTTACTATAGGTAGAAGGGGCACTGGGGGGGGCACTTTATAATTTAATTACTCTGGGACTACACATAGTAGAGAATGATAATACCGCTCTACATGGCCCAAAAGCTATAAAGAATAATCTGAGCTGCATTTATTTTGAAACATTACTATCCATTTAAAGGGCAGCAATCCTTTATTTTTATGTCTGCTCCTAAGAGAATAGATTTTGGAAAACCACAAAGCTGTGTTGTGCAGCCCCAAAATTGATTATATCCTGTTGTTTTGTTTTGTTTTTTCATTTTTTTTGGGGGGGGGCAGAAATTTGTCCTCCACAGCAGTGCCAATTCTTCACTTGTTACTGCACCGTTATCCCATAGAATGCAAGTGTCGTTTTTGGTGAAGGAGATCTGGGGCAAACCATCTGCACTGTAGAGGAGAACTAAACATTCAAAAAACTCCCATTGATTTAAATGGAGATTTTAACACCTTGAATGCTAGGGAAGTCTCAAACACAAAAGCAATGCAGTGGAGACACCTCTAACATTCACTGTGTTAAAATCTAAAATTTACATCAATTTGAATTTCTAACCCTTCCCTGTAAATGGTTTGCCTCATAACTCCTCCACTTTTCTTTTGCACATACGGCCCTTATTCTCTGGAGACTGAACTGAGAGACTTCACAGCCTTGCAGTCCAGTCTCATCACAGGATCAGGCAGACAGCTGCAAAGGTAATTTTTCAGTCCCCTGATTGGCTGTCTGGGTGTGCGATACAGCCCCTGCTTGTTTGGCAAGTATATTCCATATGATCATTTAGATAGCTGCTTTGGGGGTTAGAGAATTGGCCCAGAAGTTGTCCATCTGATACAGTGGTGCATCTGAACTCTAATAAATGAAAGTCACTGAGTTCAGGTTCCAGGGACCGTATGAGTAACATTGGGGACTATAAAGTCCTGAGAGTATCTGTTCAAGGGAAAACCCAGTGCTCCAAATGCAATGCAGCACTCCCACAATAATCAGGGGCCAGTTTTCTTATCATCCAAACAGATGATAAGTACAGTTTGGGTTACAGAGTCTGTTTAGCTTTTAATGATAACTGCTCTTAAAGGCACATTTTTGGGCTATACTTCCCCTTTACAGTGAAAATAGTGACATCATCTCCAAATGACTTCACACCTTCCTGCTAGCTGGCAGTGGGAAGGCATTACCCAAATACCATATTGTTTTATTGCCCAGGGTATTAAAATGCATATTACTACTAATTGTTACACTAGACAGTTGTGACTGATAACTGGTGAGCACTACACTGCAGGGATGATTATATTTGTTTTATTGGTAAGAAAAAACATTTAAAAACCAGGCAGTTTTATTAGGTACTGGATTGGAGTTACACCCAGAAATATAAGGGCTTTTAGAATGTTTCCTCCTTTCTGTACATCATACATAAATATGTTAATGTATCAAAGTACATTCGTGTTCTGAACATATATAGGGCCATATGCACAAAGTCAAATGCAGGTAAATTTTGGGACAAACCAACTACGACACAGGGAAAATAATGAAAATTCTCAAGATTCCCATTGGGACATAGGACAAGGTTGGGGGGTCAGTATGTGTGGTTCAATGGCTGCCATGGGGCAAGGCTGGGAGTCAGTATGTGTGTATCAATGGCTGCCCTGGTACAAGGCCTAGGGGTCAGTATGTATGATTCTGTGGCTACCATGGGACAAGGCTAAGATGTCATAAAATTCCATTTTATATAATTTGGGGATTTTTTTATTTGCCCCCTGTGGTTTTTTATGACCTTCTATATGTTACACTCTTTCTCTCATTTGATATCATCACACTAAGTTTCTTCAGGGCCCTTTGTTTACACATAGCTGAAGGTTTTAGTTGGCCTGTCTGTTTCTTCTCTTGCCTAAGGACAGAACTGTAGGAATGTTTGATAAGAACAGGGCGGGACAGGGGACGTCTGGTCACTTGAAAGGGGCTGAAGACATGTTCCTGGGAGGACTGGCTGAACAGACCAGTGTTCAAGGGTTTGACTCTGCATGTTTCCAAGTGAACACTTTGTCACCTTGTGTTCAAGTTTACATATTTGATAATGTAATTCAAAACTGCTTACGTGTCACGTTAGCCAAATACCAGCATATAAATAGTTTAGGAATTTATTTCTGAAAAAAGTGAAAGTAAAAGTCTTTCACTGCAGTTTCATATTCTAAACAAGGTGTGTGCTGCAGTGAGATTTCTTTGGAGCGGCACTTAAAGTGGAGCTACCACCCCGCCTAAAGTTGCCCCTAAAGAATTACCCATCTGGCTCCCGGGTCTGACAACCAAGAAACAGCACAGACATCTTTGCTTAGTGACATCTGTGCACCTGCGCTGTCAGTCCCAGTCTGCATTAGGAGGCGTTGCTAGGTACTGTAAGGTACTGACAGAGACTGAGAGTGCAGGCGCACAGACCTCACTATACAAAGATGTCAGTGATGTTTCCTGGCTGTCAGTCATGGGAGCAGTAGAAATTCTCTATAAGGAGGTAATAATTCTGGTGACTAGTACTATTAAGCAACTAGTCACCAGATGGGTAATTCTTTGGGGGCAACTTTAGGTGGGGTGGTAGTTCCCCTTTAAAAGGATAGTAATACTTTAAAAATGAATATCCCCCATGTTGTAGCCACTAAAAACCAGAGTTAAAGGGATAGTAATACTTTAATATTACTATTCCCCATATTGTAGCTATTTGAAAAATAATTGAATTGCCCCCAGGTTCATCTCTCAAACCTTTATGGTTTGAGAGATAACAGAACGCAAAGTTCTCCCCCCCTCCCCCTTCCCTGAAGTCAGTGTTGTACTGACTGCAGGGATATCCAGTCTTATTTTCATCAGGCGGCTCTGCAGCTGAGCCGAGATCACTTTGGTAAAAAATAATTATTTTACTGAAAAGGTCTTCTACATGTGCTTGCAAACCAAGCACACGTAGAAGACCTTTTTAGTGAAGGATTTCTTTTTTATTAATGCGATCTCCGCTCTGCTGCAGAGCCTCCGGCTGATCCCAGGAGAGGATTCCCCTGCTCTCAGCTAGAACGCTGATGTCAGGGGAAAAGCCAAAACGAGGGAACTTTGAAAGCGGATATCTCTAAAACCATAAAGGTTTGAGAGATGCCACTGGTCTCATTTAAGTATTACTATCCCTTTAAGGACCTCGCTATACAGAAATAGAAGTATGAATAGGTCCTAAAATATCCATCTGCTGGTGTATTGGCTAACATGATTCATTATCGGTTTTTAATGAAGTATTCAGATACTAGTGTAAAAGCCCGTGTAAACGGGCCAATTTGTGAGAGATGTCAACCCTTTGAGTGCCGGAGGGGTACGCAACGCAGTACTTTGCAATGAGTTGCGTACCCCTCTGGCACTCAAAGGGTTAAAAGGCTGGTCCTGCTCCATGTCTGAAAATAAAACAGTTTCCATCCGTGTGAGAGACATACGAGAACATAAAGATTTCGCCACAGAGTTTCATCAGTATTGGAGAAATACGTCCCTGCAGTATAAAAAGAAGAGAAAAGAAAAGTCACTTAGCTGACGGAGTTATCATCAGTATGGGAGAGACTGCCACAGGACTCCTCAGCAACACACAGGTTAATAAATCAGGTTTGAGATGAGGTACACGCTCTTCCCAAACTTGAGACTCAGGTACACTGTCCCTAAGTCTCCAATAGCTCTGAGCTCTGCTGTGTTGAGTAAAGGGTGAAATACAGACTTCGCCCTTAGATGTCTAACACTGCGCATGCGTATGTGCTTGGTTACAGAAGGCTGAATATTGGAGACATCACTACCTGTCTCTCATAAACACTACATAAGCTAGCATAGCCTGCCCCCTCTGCTGTTGCCGGCCAAAACTGCAGAGAATTAACCCCAAACTAACCATGAGGAGATCACCAAAAAAAAAAACATCCCTGACACCATCACCCACACGATGCGCTGTAGAGAGTGCCCGAACTCACAGAATGCTCCCAGCATTCTGTGTGTTCGGACAGTCTGTACTGCACATGACGACTTATCCTAGCGAATTATTATATAGGATGTATATCATTGCATTTAGTATATATGGTAATAATGTTTACTAGTTGAGACATTTGCTCTTGGTTACTGACAGAGCTGTAGAATTAGGCTATTATATCATCATTTACTTAGTGGGCACCAGCATATTCTGCATCCCCAATATGACACCATCACCCAATTATTCTCATGCTGCTCTTATATTATCTGCATTCCCCTATCTGTTAAAGGGATCCCTATCACCTAACACATCTTTGGTGATTTTGAAAGATCCTTTAAAATAACATTTATGTTTTGTTAACCATTTTTATTTAGAAAATTGATTTTTTTTTTAAACGGAACTATCATCAAACTTACATTTAGCCCCAAATCCTTAATTCCTTAGCAATATACATATAAATACTTGTATTTTGCAGCATAAATCCGGAATTAGTGAAAAATAGAACTGGTTCAGGAGGTAGCAGTGGGACAAGCGCAGACATCTTGCAGAGAAGGCATCTCTGAGTCTGCACTGTCCGCCACTTCCACAATTTGTGTGTTGAATGCCTTTGTACCTTAAGGCAACAGAAGGGGCTGACAGCGCAGGCACAGTGAGCTCCTACAGCAAGATCTCTGCCGCTGCCTGCCTTCCGAAAAACTTCCATTTTTCTATCTTTCACTGTCTGAGGAGGTGGTGCTATCAAATACAGTAGATGCCTTTAAAAAGAGCCTGGATACCTTTTTAAAAGAGCAGAACATAGAGGGCTATGTACTTTAGTATTGGGATTAATATTTATTTAGTGCTTGTTGATACAAGGACAAATCTGATTGCCATTTGGAATCAAGAAGGAATTGTTTCTCCCCCATTCAAAGCAGAATTTGAAATTGTTATATTGAGGTTTTTTTTTTGCCTTCTTTTGGATCAACGACAGTAAACAGGAATAGGAAAAGGGTTGAACGTGATGGACGCAAGTCTTTTTTGCAACCTAAACTACTATGTAACTATTTCTCACTAATGCTAACTTATGTTTGTATATGTATATCACAAAGGTATGAAAGATGTGGGGCTCAATGTAAGTTTGATGATAGTTCTGCTTTAATTATTTAGATTTATAAATTAAGAGTGCAGGAAAGTTTTGTCTAAACCCTACATTTTTTTGCCATTCATACATATAAAAAGGCAATATTGTCCTGTGCCTAATGGAAGACAAACGCAGGGCAGCAGTAGGGAGGTACTACTGCTTCCTATCCCATGGTTGGGGGGGTGATTTTGTGAGGAATGTCCAGGGGGCAAATAAGGGATATTGACACACAGTGTGGGCTCCACAAAATCTGACTACTGTCACAACTCCATCCACTCCACAGCAATTCTTCCTTTTCTGTATATGCAAACACTGAACATAATACCTTTTCCTTCAATTAACCTACATTGTCTGCTACCTCTGACTGCTCGGCACTGCATGCACTCCACCACCCAAGAAAAGCACAATGGAGCTCCACTACCAAAGTATAGTATGCCTCCTGACTTGCCCACTCACACTGCTCCGCATGTCAACTCAACGGGTAGAGACACAGAGGACGCCAGAGCTACCCACAACACTGTGTTTTAAACAAATGAGCTGTCTGCACAATGGGAAGAGACACAGGGGGCACTGAAGGCACCGACAACACTGTCCCTTAAAGCAGAACTACCACCCCACAAAAAGTTTCCCCTGAAGAATTACCCATCTGGCGACTAGCTGCTCAATAGTACTAGTCACCAGAATTATTACCTCCTTATAGAGAAATTCTGCTGCTCCACAGCGCAGACATCTTTGCATAGTGATGTCTGCGTGCCTGCGCTCTCAGTCCCAGCCTGCTCTAGGAAGCGTTGCTAGGTACCGGAAGGTACTGGCAGGAACTGACAGCGGAGGCGCACAGACATCGCTATGCAAAGATGTCTGCGCTGTGGAGCAGCAGAATTTCTCTATAAGGAGGTAATAATTCCGGCGACTAGTACTATTGAGTAGCTAGTCACCAGATCAGTAATTTTTTTCGGGAAACGTTTTGTGGGGTGGTAGTTCCGCTTTAAACAACACACCTCTACTTCTCACACACAGCATGCCTCTTAACATAATGCATACTGTCTGCTCCGCATTCACATACAACGGAGTGAGCAACAGAGGACACCAGAAACACCTGAAGCAGCACTCACAGGGTTACTGAGTGTATGCCCATGGCGAACCAGAAACAATTCCAATATAAAATAAAATAAAAAAAATTAGCCCCATTTGAAAATGCATTATTTAAAAACACAATAATAAAAAAAATGAAATGGGCAATGCTGTTCGTCTGACAGATGGGATTCTTTGTATCTGTCGATGTAATGCTTTTTATTATCAATGTATTGGGAATAGAAAAGATCTGAATCAGAGGTGAAAAAATCTAAGTCAAATAATTTACCTCTGGCGTCTACATTTTGGAAATATTTTATTTACATTTATGTACATCCATTATTACAATGGCTCCAAATACTGGCTCCAAATAATACTATGGGTAGAAATAACACTAAAATTCTTAAAAAGGCAGTATCTCCTTGGACAAAATTGAGAGATGTACAGTAGCAGCTTAACCCTTTGAGTGCCACTCAAAGGGTTAAAGTGACAAAATAATATATACCTGTGTTTTTATTTTAGTCCTCATATCTTTTGTTCACAAAAAAGTTATTTAAAAAATCGGTTATTAAGCTTATTGCATTGTTATGGCAATGGGCACTGTCCTTGCTCTTAACCCTTTGAGTGCCAAAGGGTTAATTTCTCTTATTCTGGTGATGAACAAATGACGTAAGGAAGATGATACCAGCTGAATTTAGAGGCCCCAGAGGCATATCAAAATCTAACAATATTTTATTGATTTTTTCCTTTTGTGAGGTCACTTAAGAATGTCGCGGATAAGCAGCCCAATTCTCTATTTATTATGAAAAGCATTATTTTTCATCTAGAAAACACTGCACTTTTAAATTGATTTTATTTTTGTTCTCCTGGTCTGAAGCTGATCCAGTTCCAGTAGATTATCAATACTGCATCGTCTGGAAGCAGTAACAGCTTTAGATGGTTTTTGCTGCACATTCCTGTTATGTTGAGTTGCATCTAATATGTAGAAGTGTGATCGGGGGAGATTGCTTCAGGCTGGGGTGTTCACAATTCAGTGAATGGATCTTGGCAACTCGTTCCAAACCACTCCCAGCAATAGTATGTCTGACTTCATTTTTCCTCTCACCCACCCATCAGTGCAGAAGAACAAGACCTACTGATTCCCTGTTCCCTTTATATACTTCTTGTCAGGGGAGGAGGGCAGTTTATCCAGCTTCTATTAAAGATAACTATGAATATCATTATCACCAGCGTATTAAGCCAAAATTCTTCTTCTGAGCATAATTTCCCATTAAAGTTTCACTTTTTCAATAGCATACATTATTATTTCCCAAATATCCCTCATTTCTTTTCTCTTTGCTATACAGATCATCAGATGCATCAGATGCTTCTCTTAGCATTCAGTGGGTTAAATGCCCCATGTAGCTCAGTACTAATATTTATTTGTCCCCTATAGTGCAGCTGGTTTGATCCACAATTGTCCCAGTAGTTCTTAGCAGTCTCAATAAGCCCCAGATGTGCCTGTCTGTGCAAATTGGCTCTCTCCATGCGAAAAGTGAAGTCTAATCACAGTGTAATGTAGTTCAGACATGCTTGTTCATGGTAATTTATTAATATCTCTCCTGAAACTGGGAGTGTCGTCAGGCTGGAATACAGACAACATGATACTGTCTTCATGAGGAAATTGGGCTAACCACTTGAGCACTAGTGAGCTGTAATGGCTTGCTTTGTTATATAGTCTTAAAGGGATAGTAATACTTAAAAATTACTAATCCCTATATTGCAGTCATGTTAAAAAGATATGTATTGCCCCCAGTGTCATCTCTCAAACCTTTATGGTTTGAGAGATTATCGCTCCTAAAGTTCCCCTCTCCCTGAAGTCAGCGTTCTAGCTGACTGCAGGGAAGCTTGTCATACGACTGTCAGGCGACTCTGCAGTACAGCCCAGATCTCGTTAATAGAAAATAAATCTGTCACTGAAACGATCTTCTATGTATGCTTAGTTTGCAAGCACACGTAGAAGACCATTTTAGTGAAAGATTTTTTTTTAGTAACACAATCTTGGCTCTGCTGCAGAGCTGCCTGATGATCATAAGACCTGATTTCCCTTCAGTCAGCTACCGCTAACTTCGGGGAAAGGGGAGGGAGGGGGGAATTTTAGGAGCGAAAATCTATCAAATAATGACACTGGGGGCAATACATCTCTTTTAACATGACTGCAATATAGGGATTAGTAATTTTTAAGTATTTCTATCCCTTTAAAGAGTCCACAATGACTGCCCAACCATTACGGTGTCACACCTGCTCTGAAACCTCAAAGCCTTTTTAATTCTTGGTTTTGTACCACACTCAGTGCTGTTTCATGTCTCTCTCAAGATTTTATAAATTAAATGAATGTACTTGCCTTTGCAGGGAAGCTATTCCATGTATCCACTGCCCTGTCAGCCACTGCTGCAAACTAAGGAAAAAAGTAAAGTAGCGGCTTCCCTTTAAGGAACTGTAAAAACCAAACAATTAAATAAGTTTTTATAACTTTAAATATCACATACTTACACCTAGTATATCACATATGTTAAGTCCATAAAATATAGCCATAAACTTTTATAAGTGTTTGTAAATTGTCCTATTCAAAGGCAGCTGAACCATCTTTGAGACCACACTGAGAGAATTAGAAACTTTCATGTGCAGTTATGCTTATGAACTGCATTGAAGGAGACTTATTCAAAGTAATAACATATTTATTGACCCATATTTATGCTAGTTATTCTTTATTTAATACTATACTTTGAGATATATAGCTTTATTTGCCAGTTTATGCAAATTATCCAGTGCTTGTTGGTAGGAAGTGGTAGTTGGAAGGGAGAGGCGAACGTTAGCATCTGACTAACCAGGCTGTGTCAGCCAGTATTGCCTAATTTTTAACAACTGACAATTGAATAAAGCTAAATACCTCTTAAACTACATTGATAAATAAAGAATGATCAAAATAAGTATAGCAGATTTTGAATTTCTTTCAGAATCACTCGTCATTTTAAAATGTTTACCACAATTGAATATTCAAATCATGCAGACCTACACCTGTTTCCCTTTCTGCTGAAAGTGAGTACTCAAGCTTATAGTAGTTTCACACAACTTTGAGCTTACATTTAATCAACTTAAACACTTGTTAAAAACTTACACTTACAGTAGCTTGAAAAATACTGAGTTTTCACACCCATCTTCACTCTACACTGAGTTTTCTAACTTCACACATTTTTTGTTCAAACTGGGCTTCATACATTGTATGTCACAGGTCATCACGGAGAAAGATATCTAGGTTATCAAGTTTAGTTATATGACATTATGAGTTTCTCACCGAGTGAGTGGTCCTTTTGAACAGTGGATTAACCATTTGAGTGCCAGATGGGTTGTCTACCCTTCTGGCACTAAAAGGATTAAAATGGCCCATCTTTCTGTAATGTAGTGCTTTCAGACCTGACTCCTGCCCACTTCATAACACTGCATCTTGTTGTAGCACATTATCAGATTTACACTTCCCCTCCTTTTGCTTTTTTCAACATTTATTTAAGTAACATTTTTTTAAAATATTCCAGAAGTTCACTGTCAGCCACAGAACCCCACATCACCCCAACCATCCGCTGTCAACCATCACTTAGATTGTTCCCTGGAGTTTCAGGTTCTACATCATTTAATCCTGGGGTCCCAGAGAACCCAACTAAAGAACTGCAATAAAGCATATGCTGTGGGATTCTGTTATAGGGGGTAGGCAATCCAAACAGATGTTCGAAAAAGAACTGTGAGGAGATAGCAATAATGAGGTGATAAATGTAGTGTGATAAACTCACTAATTCATGTATTATTCTGTGGCGCCTATGCAAGAAGATGTATCAAGTGATGTTAGTGCGTAGGCTCCATAGAATAACATTGAATGTTGACAGTTTATCACACTGGAGACATTATCACCTCTTTACCACAGCTTTATCTCATATGAGTACATTTCCCCCTGGAGTAATTATGGATCAAACCAACTGCACTATAGGATACAAATAAACATTTTAACCGTTTGAGTGCCAGAGGGGTGCATAATGTACCCCTCTGGCACACAAAAATTCCCATTGATTTAATCATTTGATTGCCAGAGGGGTTCGCAATGCATTACATACTCCTCTGGCATTCAAAGAGTTAAATGTTATGTTTTAAGGGGAACTATCACCCCAAATAAAGTCTCCCCCCAACAATAAGGCATCTAGCGATACGCTTAACAATAGTAGTATTAGCCAGCCTAATTACTGCATTACTGAGAAAACCTACTTCTGCCAAGACTTACGGCCAGGCAGCAGCACAGACATCTTCGCTTACAGATATCTGCGCACTTGCGCTGTCACTCCCGGTCTCCTCTAGGAGGTGTTGCATGGTACCTTTAGGTATCAGAAGGCACTGACAACGCAGAGCTCTAAAGCACTGTTGCCTGACTGGCATTTTTGGCAGAAGTAGGATTTATCTGTAAAGTGGTCATTTTGCTAGCTAATACTACTATTGTTAAGCTTATCGCTAGATGGCTAATTGTTGGGGGGAGGCTTAATTTGGAGTGATAGTTCCCCTTTAACTGCTTGAATGCAAGAGAGTTCTCAATGAATTGCACAGCATTTGCATTTTATTCATCCCTGTGATACATTTAGTTTTCCCTAGAATTATTCCTGTTGTTCTTACCTCAGCCTAGTTGGTGGTCATCCCTGTCCTGATGTATATTAACCCATAGAGTGCCATGTGGGTGATCAATGTATTGCTCCCCCTGTAGCACCCCCAGAGCTTAATATAGAGTATTGATAAGGTTTTAGGATTACATTATAAACTCAGCTTTCCTTTAGCTTAAAGCGGAAGTAGCACCTCCACTAAAGTCGCCCTGCAATACTTAGGCAGGTGGCGACTAGCTTAATAATAATTATTTTACCTCTCAAAAGTGCCCACAAATAAAGTTATCCTTAAGCTTCTGAGACCAGAAGCCAGGCATCACTGCAGACATCTTGCTCTATCAGTCCTCTTCACCCTTCACAGGCATTGCACTGGCCTGGACGGCTCCAGAAGAGCTTGGCTGCAGTAACCTGGCCGTCAGTCTCGGAAACTTAATGATAATTTTATTTGTGGGAACTTTTGAGAGTTAAAATAATGATTACAACGCTAGTCGCCACCTGTATAAGTATTGCAGGGTGACTTTAGTGGAGGTGGTGGTTCCACTTTAATACACAGCGTTATCATCATTGTAAAAACTATTTTGATCTCTTGAATTATATTACACATTAATTTCACAGCTGACATAGGTTTATTTTTTATTAAAGAACTTAATGATTTATATTTTTTAAAGTTGAGGAAAAAAAGGTATTTTTAACTTGTTACTTTTTATAACGAAAGTCAGAAGGCAGTTAAGCTGACTGGATGCAATGTATTAAAATAAATTTGTAATTTTAATTCTTTCCTTCCTGGTAGTTGGCATTGTTCCAAAACAGTGTATCTCCCATGAATAAAAGACACACCTGTTTTTATAGTCACTGTCCTAAATCTCACACCCCTAGGTTTAAACAGTGCCAGCATTTAAAATGCAGATCTATCATCTATAAGCATGTCCTCTGCCATTGATTTTGCCCATCGTTATATAAAGAAACACCTCAATAAAAAGTAAATAATATGTATGTCTCTCTTGTAGTATTACTAGAATTTCTCTCTGACAGGAAGTGGGGGAGCACGGCCATTTTGCTTACTTGTTCATGAGCGACTGCCCCTTTCTTAAGAAGATAGGTCACACTGCTAAATTCCCCAGCTTAAAGGAGGGATTATAAGTGGAGAAAGTTCCCCCGCCCGCCCTTCTGGCCACATCACGCTGAAGCTGCAGTCTGGTCTGGACAGATGTGGAGAGATACAAACTACAGTAGGCAAAGGGAAATCCTGCCCCCTTTCGTCAAGGAGGGCATGGTTTTCCTTATATCTACTTACTGAAGTTTGTCCCTTGCTGCATCTGGCCGGTCCGGGGACCGGATTGCAGATACAGTGGGAGGCGACCAGAAGGGGGCGGTAGGGGGATCTTTCTACACTTAATATTTTTTGAACTACACAAAAGTAAGCAGATAAACATAGCACAATGTGTTATATTTACTATAAAGAAGAACTACTTTATAACAAACATTACTATCCCTTTAAAGGAGAAGTTACCCTTCCTAATTACAACCGTCACATACCTTACTATGGTTACAGGGACAAATTAAAGTTCCCCAAGTTTCCATTGAAGTAACGTCTTAAATTCTAGCTAGAGAGATATCCAATACAAAGCAAGCAAATTAATTCTGTAGCATTCAAGGGGTTAAAAACAATTAAAATCTGTGGGGATTTGGGGAATTTTAATCTGTCCCCATTGGGGCAGTTGGTTTGCTCAAGAACTGCACCTATTTAGCTTCTTGAATACGGTCCTTAGGTTAGTGTGGGAGCTCTTCCCTGATATCAGTGTGCAAGTGGAAGACAGGAATCTGGACAGCCTGGGTGTGTTTTATCTAGCTCTCTCTCTCTCTCTCTGTGTCTCTCTCTCTTTTTGCTCTCATTCGCTCTGTCTCTCTCATTTATTGGTTATCAGGTACAAATATAAACAAATATAACAGACAATCCTCTATCCAGACACTGAAGCTGAAGGGTAATATAATGCATTAGTTAAGCTCAGCATTTCATGAATGGGTCACCTTGTTACTACACATAACAGGCCTTTTGTGTTTGTCTAACATCCTGGCCTCACTGCTACAGGAGTGCTGCATGGTGATAATCTATATTTACATTAGTAGTTTCAGCATTCCTCATACCACTGTTAATGAAGTGGAAGACCGAGAAGTGGGAGTGTGTTTTTTTTAGTTTAAGAAGCAGCCTATTTGCTAAATTTGCTGAAATCTCCATCTCCAGGTGTCCTACATAGCACAAATTGAAGCCTTACACTAAGAAATATGGCAATTCTGGGGCAAACAACGTACACAATTGGGGATAAATAAACAATCCCCCAAATTCCCATTGATTTTAATGTTTTTTTAACTCCTTAAATGCTAGAGAGGTCTTCAACATAGTGTTTTGGTTCACTTAGAGTTCCGCAGCAGAACACTATTATATTTTGAAGCTTCTACCTTCAGGTCGCAAAAGTGTTTTTTTCTTGTTTTTTCTTTTCTTTTTTTTTTTTTTTTTTTTTTTTAAAAACTAAATAAAATTATATGCCCTGTATCAGAAGCTGGGAAACATATGTCTTTCTACCAGTGGATGATAGAAGGTATAGTTCAACAGCAGCTAGGAGACATGCACTAAAGTTCAGTGAGCTCCAGTGTGGCAGTATTCTGGCAGATTTGCACAGATTCTGTCTTGTCATATGCATGAAGGTGCCTTCGCCATCATATCCTTGTGAATCAATATGGATCAAATATATCAACATCTCCATGGTTTCGCCAGGTTTACAATGTTGCAATGTCTACTTTGACAGTAGCTCATTTACATATTGAAATCAGCTTAATTTCTGTATTCCTTTGGATGTGTTAATGTGGCACGAGGTTGGCGAACTTTGGATTTTTCTATGACATTCTGTGCAGCCACAGAGGAGGTTAGTTTGCTGTTTCTTAAGGAGACCAAAGACAGCAGCAGCCCTTCCATAACTCTTTCAGTTCCACAGGGGTGTGCAATGCTTTACTCTGCAATGCCTTGCACACTCAGGTGGCACTCAGATGGTTGCAACATACACAATTTCCAGCCCTGCTTGACAGCTGATTCAGATACACAACGGTCTGGGGATCAGCCTGCGGCTTTAGGCTCTGCTGCACAGCCTTCTCGCGTCTGCTGACACCTATCTCCTGCTGTCAGCTTTAAAGCTGACATCAGGAGAAGGGGAGGGGGGAACTTTCAATGTTTTATATCCCTCAAACCATAGCGATTTGAGAGATAGGGTTTGCGCCATTAAGCTTATTTTTTCGTCCTCTACAAAACTATAACAAGTTTTTATGGGACATTACTAACAGTTTAATAGGACAATGGCCTAATATTCTCTAAAAAGGCTCTCAATTGTGTAGTATTTTGTGCAGATTTAATGGATAGTAAAATCAGCAGCTTAACCCCTTGATTGCCAGAGGAATGTGCAATGAATTGCACACTCCCCTGGTGCTTAAATGGTTAAAGGGTAAAAAAAGTGGGTTTGCTATAATTAAAATGGAACTGTCGCTTTTATAGTTTCTGAGATATTTAGCTTTATTAATCTGTCGACGTATGCAGCTCAGCTAGTACTTCCTGGCAGGATGTGACAGTTGGTAATGCAGAGCTGTGTGGAATATTTGAGCCCTCCAGCCATGCCTTGCACTAAATGACACAAAAATAAAGCTAAATATCTTATAAAAGTTTGTTTTAAGTGCAAAATGCCTAACATTTCCACTTGAAATGTGACATTTCTGCTTTAAAGGGTTAGTAATGTAGAAGAGCGTAAAATGTTGAGCTAAATGCCAAAAAAATGTATCTCTCAAACCGCTATGGTTTGAGAGATACAGGCATTTAAATTTCAATGTCTCCTGCTGACATCTGTAAAGCTGTCAGCAGGAGATCCATGTCGGTCGACACGGAGGCTTTGCAGCAGAGCCGCAATCGTGTTATTGACAACGAATCTCTTCATTGGAATGGTCTAAAACGTGTGCTTGCAAACCAGGCACACGTTTTAGACCATTGCAATGAAGGGATTCGTTGTCAATAACGCGATTGCGGCTCTGCTGCAGAGCCTCTGTGTCGACCGACATGGATCTCCTGCTGATCTCAGCAGGAGACATCAAACTGCCTGTTTCTCTCAAACCATAGCAGTTTGAGAGATACTTTTTTTTTGCATTTAGCTCAACTTTTTAAGCTCTTCTAAATGCAAAAAAACTTTTTTTTTGACATTACTAACCCTTTAAATGTTTGTAAGATTTCAGCATATTTAAAATATCGGCTTTTTAATCTTTTTTAGAAGGTCATTCAGAATATTTAATATTTACAATACTGTGGAGATTCAGTAACATAGGGTGGGCAACATTTTAATCTTCAGTTGTTGGGGACTACAGCTCTGTGCATCAGTAATGCCAAGGCCTGTTCTCTTTTATCTAGCCATACATTTTTACAGTTTTAGCAATTACCTTAAAATCTCGGGTATAATATGCACAATTTTACCCCACTTCACCTTATGTGAAGTGGGGAGTGTGTATTATATACGAGAGTTTTTACAATGAAAAAAATAGTGTTAGCAGACCCCTTCCCTCACTCCCCCGGCACACCGCTTTGAAGATAAACCTTACTTTTGTGCAAGTGAACTGCCGAAGAGAAGACAAAACTTCTTGCACTTGCCGCCCTGCTGCCCGCTTCCTTCAATTGGGCTTACAGGACCTTCTGCCTCCAGCCAATGGTAATGCCCTGTGTATTACAAATCCAAGAACCCACGCTAAGCCAATGGCCACATGTTCCAGACCACCGCTAACATACTCCAGTGGTTCAGTCACATGACGGAATGCTGCAGGATTTTATGTCCTTGAATGCTAGAGTGGTCTCCATCTCATTTAAATCCATGGACAGTTTTGAAAATCATTATTTGTTCCCTATGTTGTATTTGGTAGGTTCCAGAACTGCACCACCTTTCTTACTAAATGAGCCTTCAAGTTTTAACTTCTAAGTAGAATTTCTTTTTGTAATTAAATCAAGTATGTGTTCATATTAAATGGTGTGTGTTAATCATTACTGCCCCTTTAAAGAAATAGTATTCTTTAAAATGAATTATAATAATTTGGATACTGCCTCGTCTCCTTTGTGATACAATTGCCTGTGAATTGTAGAATTATCACTGTGATACTTCATACGATTTTCTCTTTGAAGTTGTCCTTTCCTAGTAGTTTTTGATCTTGCAGTAAAGAAACTCCATATACTTAATATGAAAATCTCCCCTCCCAACGCCTACACAAAACCTTGTATTAGTCATCACTGTTTATAAAAATCAGGGGATATCAACTGCACGTATTAACCCATTGAGTACCGCTCTGGCACTCAAAGGGTTAAAAACAATGGTGACAGACACAGTTAAGTCTACATATTTTGTAAATTTAAAGGAAATTTTAACCTAGGAATAAGTGGCTCTTAATATGTTTCACATTGATTTATCTAGGTAGGTGTCCTTCAACCAGCAGTCAGGTATGCCTGTCTGTATATCTTTCTATAATATCTGTGCTTTCCTGTATATAATGATCTGTACGGAAATGTATCTCTAGATGAGGCTGGATCAGAATGTAATATCATTTGAAGCCAGACAGACTCTTTAGGAGCTTTTAGTAATATTGAGTTTTAGTAGTCAGTTAAGGAATCCATGTAGTGTTGAACCCTTTGAGTGTGCCATAGGGATAGCAATGCATTGCTTTGCAATGTATTGCACACGGCTCTGGCACCCAAGGGGTAGAGGTGTAATCTCCTAGGACTTTTCCACCCAGCTTTGATCATACCTCTTTGCAACAAGCAATGGGGGAGATCCACTAAAGTGTGATAAAGAGGAGATAAAGCAGAGATGACATCTCCAGTGATATCACTTCTTCAATTTGTAAGATTTCTCTAACTTTAACCCTTTGAGAGCCAGAGAGATATCCAGTGCATTGTTTTCGGCACTTACATAGGAACTGGTGAATTTCTATGCAAAAAGGTTAATGCTCTAGTTTCTTTACTCTTTGCTATATATGTGATAGAATAAAGCAACATATTTTTGATCTTTTATCTTAATGACATTATACAGTTTTACTAACTTGGACTAAAATAAGTCTGAATGTTTTACGTTGGTATAACCAAGCAATACATGAGTCTGTCCAATTCCTCATTTGATGCCGCTGTTCTTTATCTTTATATTTTTGAGTCTTCCAGTACAAGCCCTTCCCTCCTTGATGTTCACAGAACATTGTAACTTAATTGGAAGTGCACAGCCCCATACATGCACAACTCTATACATGTGTGGCACTGTACATGCACAGCCCCATACATGCACAGGGGTTTACATGCACAGCCCCATACATGCACAGGTGTATACAGGCTCAGCCCCATATATGTGTGGCACTGTACATGCACAGCCCCATACATGCACAGGTGTATACATGCACAGCTTAATATACGCGCAGCTCTATACTTGCGTAGCTCTGTACATGCGCAGTGGATCTGTACATGCGCATCTCTATACATGCACAGCTGTATACATGCCAGGTCTATACATGTGCAACTCTATACATGTGCAACTCTAATGTGCAGCTCTATACTTGCGCAGCTGTATAGCACGGCTCTTTACATGTGCAGCTGTATACATGTGCGACTGTATACGTGTGCAGCTCTGTACATGCACAGCTCTATATATGTGAAGCTCTATACATTTGCGACTGTATACATGTGCGGCTCCATACATATGCTGCTCTATACAGGCACAGCTCTATACATGCACAGCTCTATACATGTGCGATTGTATACATGTGCAGCTCTACACAGGCACAGCTCTATATATGGGAAGCTCTATACATGTGCGACTGTATACATGTGCGGCTCCATACATAAGCGGCTCTATACAGGCACAGCTGTATACATGCACAGCTCTATACATGCGCGATTGTATACATGCGAAGCTCTATACATGCACAGCTCTATATATGTCCGACTGTATACATGTGCGGCTTCATACATATGTGGAGCTGTACAGGCACAGCTCTATACATGCACAGCTCTATACAGGCACAGCTCTATACATGTGTTACTGTATACATGTGCAGCTCTATACAGGCACAGCTCTATACATGTGTTACTGTATACATGTGCAGCTCTATACAGGCACAGCTCTATACATGTGTTACTGTATACATGTGCAGCTCTATACAGGCACAGCTCTATACATGTGTTACTGTATACATGTGCAGCTCTATACAGGCACAGCTCTATACATGTGTTACTGTATACATGTGCAGCTCTATACAGGCACAGGCACATATCCTCTTATTGTATTTGAAGGTTTTGATGGTTTTCCAAAATATCTTTCATTCTCAGAACTACTTGCTAAACTGGGGAAGGGCAACCTGTGTCTCTCTATAGCTCAGTGATTCTCATCCAGGGTGCCATGGCATTTCACAGCCATTCACATAGGATGCCCCATGTTTTCTATGAAGGCTTTGACAAAAATGTGAATATTAATTTTAAATGTAGATTTATGAAAATCTTTATCTACAATATGTTTATTTTTGTTACTATGATTGTGAGATGTAGTATTTGTGTTGTACCCTTTATTATGTCCTTGATAAATTACATTAAATGTTAGGGTTGCCCCAAACAGTTCCAGATTGCATGTCAGGGGTGCCTTGCAAAAAAGATTGCGAACCACTGCTCTAGCTATTGTTGGTCATTTAGATAATCTATAGACCTGTGTTGCTCAAACCTGACATCCGGGTTCATTACCAGGCCATGTGTTTAGGATTTCCTTCTTGAATGCAGATTTCATTTGATTTTGATGAACTCATCTGTCCGCGGTCAGGAACATCATAAAGCCCTGGCCTGTTAGTGACCATTGAAGGCAAGTTTGAGAACCACTGCTTTAGACTCTGTGGACCATATTTATAAAGGGAGATGTGGAAAATTGATGGGGTAAACCAAGTGTACCATAAGTAACAAATAAGCTCCCCAAAATCCCCTTTGAGTTAAATGAGGTGTTTAAAGCGGAACAATCATCAGAAATCAAAGTTTTACAGTGGGTTTTAATGTTTAACCCAACATAAGATCTGTGTGTATTTTGTTTTGAAATTGCCTAGAAGTAGAGATACTAGCCCTTCAAAATCGGGCACTTTCCGCATTCAGCGGGACTGTATGTCCTGCATGATGCCTCATGACTTCCCATCTGCCCCAGGGAGCAGGTTCATGCTGGATTTCTCTGGTGTAGCGTTACAGCAAACTCCGTTTACAGTGCTACTGAGGTTGATGAGTGGAGGTTGCAGTAGCACTGTAAACGGAGTTTGCTATAACGCTACACCACAGAAATCCAGCTATGAAGGGGAGCTTGAACGTGCTCCCTGGGGCAGCTGGGAAGTCCTGAGACGGTACAGGGTCCTGTAGAATGCGTAAGTGCCCAATTTTGAAGGGTAAATATCTCCACTTATAGGCAATTTCAAAACAAAATACACACACAGCTCTTATATTGGGTTAAACATTAAAACCCACTGTAAAACTTTGATTTCTTGTGATATTTCCGCTTTAACTCACTGAATGCTAGAGAGGTCTTCCATGCATTGCTTTGCAGTGAGTTGGATATCTCTATAGCATTCAAGGGGTTAAATCCCTCTACCTAACCCTTTAACCCTTTCAGTGCTGGAGGGATATGCAACACATTGCATATCCTCTGGCACTGAAAGGGCTAAGTGCAGTATCCAACACATACCTGGCTTGCTTCTGAATTGCTTCAGTTTTGTCTTTATACACATGACCCCCTTTAATAGGAGTGTTTGCAAAGCTAAGATATGATGCCCCAAGTACAAACTATAGACGTGTGCATCTGTAGTAGTATGATAGTCCAGGGATATGATGTCTGTAATTGTCTCTTTCCAGCTGTCCTGGATGAAGAGAGACTCACAGCAGAGGAGATGGATGAACGAAGGCATCAGAATGTGGCCTACGAGTACCTCTGTCATTTGGAAGAAGCAAAAAGGTAAATGATGGGTTTGGAATCTTGGTATTTTAGTTGAGAAGGAAGGCAGATATGTTGGTTGGTCCCTTATATATTTTTTCTGCTTTCTTTATCTTCATAGAAACATATTACTGTATATTCTGTCACTAAACTAATCGCTGACAGCAGGTTGTTTTGCTCACACCAGTAAGGGTATTGGCCTATGCTCACACTTTAACAATATGAGAGGTGCAAAGCAAACGTGCTGCACACCATGCTGGTCTTTAACTTCAGATATGTTGCCTTTTATTTGGCTGAACATTTTGATATACAGAATTGCAATACTTAGCAAATATACAGGTTGGGACACTTTTGAAACTACCATTTTTTTTTTTAATGCGTCACTGATGCCAGTGGATTTTTTTTTGTTGACTCATGCAAATGGACTGAATGATCATAAGAGGGCATTATTCCTATCATATACTGACTCATTTAATTAAAATCACTGATAACCACTCATTTGAAGTGGACCTGTCACCTTCATTCAAGTTTGCATATTTGAAAACTTAATTATAAACTGTCATGTTACCCAAAGGCCAGCAAAGGCATAGTTAAGGAGATATTCATTCTTGGTACTACTGTATGTTAATGCATGCTACTTGTGGTGCCTGTGTGGTACCAGTGACATTACATATGGTAATTAAGCACTGTGCTATACCAGGATACTTTCTCTTTCACTTTTCCCAAAAATAATAGTGTGAATATTTCTTAACCCCTTAACGACCGCGTGCTGTAATATGACCGTCATACGGTTTTTGCGTTAAGGACTGGTGACGGTCATAGCACATGACGTACATTTTACTTACAGCACTCTTCCGGGAGCGCTGTAAGTAAAAATCGGGGAGTGAGATTGACCACTCCTCTCTCTCAGTCCCCAGTGCGGTGTGCCGGTACGCGTCACAGGTCACGTGTGCCAGCACATCGAAATCTTCAAAGATGCCCTTAAGGGAAGGTTACTTCCCAGGACCGCGGACACCAAGGGGTTAAACTATACATCTGACAGAATATTGGTTAACGTGACACAGAAGCAGTTTTGAATGACGTTTCCAAATATGTAAAAAAATCAAGGTTATAGGTCCACTTTAACACTTTGAATGCCAGAGGGGTACGGAACGCATCGCAAAGCGTTCTGTACCTCTCTGGCACTCAAAGGGTTAATATAGTACTATCAATAATATTATTTGTACTTGTCCCAGTGACAACCAAGTTCACCCCAAAAGCCACATATTCTAAATACCGGTTGAGAATATTAAACTAACCCCTTGGATGCCAGTGAGGCCATCAGCACATTTCTTCACAGTGCATTGGGGACCTTGTTTGCATCCAAGGATATGCTGTGAGGCAATGAAAGAAGAGGGGTGATGCTTTTTTGGGGTGAATACATTGTCCGTGTTTTTGTGTATATGTGTGTGATACACCAGAAAACATGGCTGCAGGAGAAACCTCCAATGTCTGCAATGTGATGGCCTGTTGCATATTGCTGTTTAACCCTTAGAGTACCAGAGAGGTATCCAGCACATTGCTTTGCAATGCACTGGATACCTCTCTGGCATTCAAAGGGTTAAAACATTACTATGCAATGCACTGTAGACTCCCACTTAGGTGTTAAACTTTTAGGTTTCAAATAACACTTAAATAATGTGTTTATTAACCCTTTGAATGCCAGAGAGGTAAGGGTTAAAAGATGGCCCTTAGTCATTTTATTATTTGCTAAGCATTGTCTAGTTAGTGGTCAATATCTATATCTACCCTTGAAGCTGGATTTGCCTAATAATTACCAAAAGACCCAGTAGGAAGCAATAGAAATCTAACATAACCTACCATAGACTGCCTTATAGTACCAAGAATTAGTGACATTGCTTATTAAGATCACAAGATTGTGACTGCACACACCAAAAACAATAGTGACTGTGGGAAAGTTGTTTAAGCCTGATTTGCTTGCTGCTGGGAATTAACTCTTTCTTTTAACTCACAAGGGGTCTCCAATGCATTGCGATGCAGTGTGTTAGAGACCTCTACTATTCAAGAGATTAAAAAGCCCCACTTAAATCAACAGGAATTTTTATTTGTTCCATGTGTTGTAGTTTATCTAAACATTGATCAATTCTTCGTAGTACATCAGACTTCCTGACTATCTGAGTGCAAACTCCGCTGGTACTCAAGTGTTAATCTGCTCATCCATGTGCACTAGTTCCCAGGGTATCCAGTAGGATTCTCTGTTTCTGTTTCTCAGTAAGGAGTAAGAATGGAATGTCAGGGTCAGCCCTCTACTGCGGCCTCTGATCCCTGAGTAGAAGAACAGACTTACTGTATATCTGCTAGCTGTCTGCTGTAATGACTCCCCGCCCATACATAAGTACACAAATCTTTGGACAGAGAGAGATGTGTCCAGTGTCAGTAAACCAATTTGTTAAAATGTAACATAATCTTAAGCAAATCAATTAAACATTTTGGATCTTGTTAATGAATTAATGTAAATCATTGGAGTACAGCCTGCATCCTTGTTGTTGGCCTACAACAGAGAGAAATTCTTGTAGGTAATCACCAGCTGTCGTAGTATTAAATTGTTGTTCGAACAGGCAGGACTGTTCCCCTGATAATGACAAAATCAATAGAGGAAAAAATGAATGAACGGCTGTATGAACACACAACTCAATGAAGGGTACGTAGCCCATATCTATTGAAATAGGCCACAGGTAAACACACAGTGTTTCAAGGATCAAATCACTCTGTAAGCTCTAGTGTAGCTGGTTTGTCCCCAAATTGCTCCATCTTAGTGGACCAATAACCTTTAATTTAATTTTGATAACTTCATTCAGAACTTCATGTGTTATATTAGCCATAAGACCAACAGACACATAGTGTAGGAGATACTTATACATTTTTTTCTGAAAAAAGTATGTCTCTCTCAGCACTGTTCATTTGCTATATGAGCTATATGCTGTATTGAGTGATACGTTAGCATACAGAACTGCATTCAGTGAGCTCACCACACAGAAATAAATTCAGGACTATCTCCTAACTGTCCATCTGCTGGTCTTTTGGGCAACATGATATATAGTAAGTATGCAGACTGGAATACATGGTGAAAGATCCAAACTCAGTTGTAAAATAGAATATTATAGCGTATTGGTCTTATTGACTATTTTTCTATTGATAGAACAGCAGCGAGGCAGGAGATTAATGTAAGATGTGTGTAGGGAGGGTAGAGAAAAAAAATATAGGCAGGTTAATTACTTGATTGGCAGGTGCCAATTTTCCAGGCTGTGATTGGATCATTGTGAAGACCATCATAACAGTTTAGATACCTGTATATATGGCCTGCATGAGCCACTGTACAGATCATTACTTCTGCAACTCCCCTGTGACTGTTGCTATTTGTCGAGTTGCTGCAATCTGTGTTACTGCTGCCCATCATTGTCATATTGGTGTTGTGCTGGTGCAGTGTAAACAGGTATAGATTGCAGTGCACCCTGTTTTAGGAAGCTGTGTATGGGGATTGTAACCTTGGCACAGTCGTCCTTGTTAAAAAAATGTGGAAGCCAAGGTATCCAGACCCTCCTTCCCCCACCAAAGCGAAGTGTGGGGTCTACTGACTTGTTTATATTCTGCTTTGTACAGATAGTATTTATTCTGAAAGCCTGGATATCCCTGTCATTATTATGTAAATAGATGTAAACTGAAATATCCTTTGCAATATGTTGTCTGGGAGAGGAGATGAGAAGTGATAACACTGTGTGTATGTGTGAGAGTCTGGCAGACCTTGTGATAAGCAGGGAGATGCAGTCATGTGAATGATGACTGAGAGGGGTGCCGTGTCCTTTCCATTTTAGCACACACACTCACTTAGCATGTTAGTTTTAATTTGGTCTACATTACAAAAGCTGTATTCTTACTGAGGGGAGACCCTTTGCACATAGCTCATCAACTGCCACAGCCCTGAGGGAAAGAGGAAATGGCCACACCCACTGTGAGCGATTGAGAATAGCACATACCAATGAAACTTCACAGGCACTGTGGGCTATAGGCAGACAATATAAGGAGTGGGAAAAGGACTACAGCGAGGCTGATGTACTAAGAAGGAGTAAACCAACTCTACCATAAGAGACAAGTACACATTTTCCAAGCTCCCATTGTCTTAAATGGGACTTCAGTCCTCACATATACCTGAGAGATCTCCAATCCATTGAAGGGAATAAAAGTTCCATTTAACTCTTTGCGTGCCAGAGAGGTATCTATCACATCGCTTTACAATGCGTTGGATACTCCTCTGGGACTCAAAGGGTTAAAATAATGGAATTTAAGGAATTATGGGCTGGATTCTGTTACATGTGATAAATGTTAACACCTGTTTTATCACAGATTTTCCTACTGAAGTCTATGGGGAAACCTGGAGATAAAAGCAGTGATATAATAAACACCTGCAATGGAATCCAGCCCTATATGTCTCCCCTGTGGTACAAATGGGTTGCCCCAGAACAGTTCCACTTTGCTTTATACATTGTCCCACTCCCTACCTTCAGGCCTGCTGTACACCATTCTTTGTTCCGGAATCTTCTCTGTTCCTGATGACATATCTATGGAGCTTATTTATCACTGGGGAAAAAAGCGATTCAGGGGCAAACCAACTGCACCACAGGATAGAAATCAAACTTCCCAAATACTTATTGAATTAAATGGGGATTTTAACCCCTTGAATGTTCTGATATTCAAAAGTTTAAAAGCCCCTTTTAAACAGTGTTGTTTTATTCTTTGTAAGCTCTTTTTGAGCAACTGTTATTTTATTTTTTTAAATTAAATACAACTTTGAAAGCAACTGCAGCACAGCCCTTTTTGGATTCCTAAGAGACTTGGGGAGACCTGAGCAGAGACAGGTTAATTTTCTCTGCATGTGAGATCAGTTACTGAAGGGTATAAGCCCCTAAGTAACATTCATCTTTGTGAGTATAATTATATATATATATACATTTGTATTTTTTACCTAAGGATAATAGGCACGATTGGGCGCCCTCCTGTTTGTGTTTTCTTCTATTTAAATCAATGAGAATCCCTCCACCACCACCTAAGGTGCAGTTGGTTTACTCCATTTCAGGCCCTGTATTCACAAACTAAAGAGGAGCAGTTCTGGGACAAACCAGCTACAACACAGAGGAGACATACAGATGTAAGTTGTAAGGGAAGTACAGCCCTTTGAGTACTAGAAAGTAATGCACTGGAGACCTCCCTGTCATTCAAGAAGATAACATCCAATTTAAACTAGGAACATAGGACATTATCATACCTGGGAACTCTCCGGATTTGCCCCGGAGACTCCGGTTCTGACAGAGCTTTACCGGGTCTCCGGGGCAGAGGCAGATTCCTCCGGATGTGGAGAGTTTCTATTGAAACTCTGCCACATCTGCTTTTTCTCCTGCTGATCCTCAGTCCCCAGCCTTCTGTTTGACACCTTTAACCCTCTGAGTGCCAGAGTGGTAAGGAATGCATTGCTTTGCAATGCGTTCCGTACCACTCTGGCACTCAAATGGTTAAGCCCCCCCCCCCTCACTCGCGGCAAACCCCGCCCCTTTTTGACGCAATTAGCGTCATTTTTTTCACCCCCCTGGTGAACAGAGGACTACCCTCCGGGTAGCCCTCAACTGGAAGTTCCCAGGTATGGACATTATTTGATTCTTATCTTGTGGTTGGGTTGCCCCACATTGTTACATTCATGACCGTTAACCTTTTAAGGACCAGGGAGGTGTGCAATGCATTATGAAGCAATATGTTGCATACCCCTTAAAGGGTTAATAGTAGGCTTTAGAACCAAATAGAAGTATAGGCTACTGTTTGAAGGGAGTCAAAGGGGCATAAGTATAAAAAATGGAGCAATTATGGGGTAAAGCAACATTGCATTATTGATAACATTAACCCCTTGCATGCTAGAGAGGTCTCCGTTGCTTTACAATGCATTGGAAATCTTGTTAGCAACCAAGGGGGTTAAAGTCCCTTCTGAATCAGATCTTTACTTGTTCCCCATGGTGCAGTTGGTTTGCCTGAGAATTGCTCCAGTTTTGACTTCATGCATATGTCCCAGAGGATTTTACAGATGGAGCCCCCTTCCCCACACACACCACAATACCAGTATTTTTGTGTCTCTTAGCTTTAATTCCAGTGTAGCGTGCTGGAGGCTTTTTTTCATTAGCATGGTAAGTGTGCTTAGCTGAAAGCTGACTTAAAGGGGAACTACACCCTAGCAACTGTTGTTTGTAATTCTCTTCACTAGTGGTTTACAACCTGCAGGTTGTGACATCTTCATGTGTCTCTCCACCATGCTTAACCCTTTGAGAACCAGAGGGGTATGCATAGCATTGTGTGCTCCTCTGGTCTTCAATTGTGCTGTGCCTTTCTAAATTAATTAAAGGAGACCTATCACTTAAAACATTTTGCCTAATAATTTAAAATTAAACATTTACCAATTTTCTTTATTTTTTTAACTGAGACTTATAACAATACCAAGTCCTCCCCTCAGTGGGAGCTTCCATGTTTAAAGGATTTGCATGATTATTCCTCCTTATCCATTTATTCCACCCCCTCTGGTGGAAAATGATTGGCTTTAGCAGTGCTAAGAAGGTGGAGTGAAGTGATTTTCTGGACATGTGAGTAATTATGCAGCTTTATCTGACCAAGTCAGAGAACAAAAGCAATGAGGAGGTTAGATTCCCCAATGACTAAATCAAATAGCTCCAAAACTGTTAACCCTTTCAGTGCCAGAGGGTGCATACCCTTCTGGCATTGAAAGGGTTAACTAGTTTGGAAAATAAAAAGCACAAGGCATATGCAGTTTAAATAGTTACATTTATTGTGACTAAAATCAGTGTAGCTAAGAGGTCTACTTTACGTGAGTGGTTGGTTCACCGAAGAGGTATAAGAAGTTATATGGCGCAAAACTGTTTAACGGAGGGCAGGGTAACAAGGCTGCGGTAGCAGACAGTGTATATTCCTTTTATTCTTACGTGATAATTTTGTCTTTACAAACTATCATTCCAGCACATTGATGATAATAAGTTAACCTTTTGGATTCTTGGAGAGCAATGCATTGTAGACCAGTCTAACATCCAAGGAGTTAAAGGGTTTGATTTTTAGGTTTCCACTGAGATTTTTTGCAAAACCAAAATCTTCCACCAATGCAAAATTATCGAGAACCATTTGACTGACCCTTTGTATGCCAGAGGGGTACACAACGCATTCCTATGGGTTCCAGAGGGTTCCGCAACGCATTCTGTTGCACAACATGTTTGAACCCTTTGAGTGCCAAAAGGGTGTCCAATACATTGCAAAGCACTTAACCCCTTAACGACCGGGGAATCCGGCCGCAGACACGACTCAACGACCACGGAGCAAAATGTTTTTTTTGCTCCGTTGCGTTCCGGACTCCCCGAACGGCGTGCAGCCGCGGGGGGAGCCCGGAACTCGATGACGGTCATAGTACGTCATCGGTCGTTAAGTCAAATCGACCCTTGACGTACTATGACCGTCAAGGGTCGTTAAGGGGTTAAAGGCCTCCTATATATATGTATGTGTGGGCAGAAAAGGAGTAATGTATGTGTGAACCACCCTATAACGGCAAGTCAAAAAGCTTGTTTTTATTGGCCTGACTTTTGGCAATCATTTTGAATTCCAGGTTTGTCTTCCCCTGTGTGAATGCTGGGAAAGCTTTAACCCTTTAGATGCATTATAGTAGAGGTAGGCAATTGTTAGACCTCCAGCTGTTAAGGACTACAACCCTCATCATTCCCAGCATGCCATGCATGATGGGAGACGTAGTCCCATAATCTTGCTTCCATATGGGTTAACCCTTGGAGTGCCAGATAGGTACGGGGCTCTCAAAGGGTTAATATAGTATCAGTTATCAGTATGCTGATTTGTTCTGGTAAATTATAACTAAATTATTAAAGTAGAATTCCAGATAACGATTACCAGTAAATTGTATCTGGTAGTCACAGGCCCACGCACACGACGTCTGCCTCCCCGGCTTGTCCTCCATGGAAGACCTTGTACTTCAGGGAACCCTCAGGTTCAATGGAACACAGTTTTGTGGATCACTGCTGAAAAACACTGTGGGGCTAGGTCTTAGTATGTGTGTAAAACAGACTACATAGCTGTATGGTCTGATAGCAATCCTTAATTTATAGCTGTATATCACCCCTGTACAAGTGTACCTATGAATGTCTTCATTTACAGGTGTATAGATATTGTGAATTAATGGCGATGTTTTGTATATGACAGACTTCTCAGTTGAAGCAAGTGAAGCGGAAGTCTCAATACTGTGATGGAGGAATGAAGTGACATTGTCAGGATGTGACTCACCTCCTGCCCCTGCACCAGTCACTGTCTGTTTTTGCTAAGTTATTTGTTGCTTAGAGACGAACCTTGTAGATAGTGCGATTTTAGAAACTGAGTAACCGTTACACCACTGAATGCCAGAGGGGTGTCCAATGCATTGCTTTACAATGGTTAAAGCTCTTATAAGGGCATAAACATACAATATAACTGTGTAGCCTATACCAATTGTAGGCCATTGAACAAACTGCAGAGGGGAGCAGGATTACAAATTTTCTTGTTTTCAGGTATGTCCTGGACTCATTTTTATCTACCTCAGGAGGGTGAAAGGCTGAGCTGACCTGAGCTGGGACTAGAACCTAAATTATAGATTTGATTGGCTAATGCACATGTAGCTCCCCATGACTAGATGTTGCAGTGATAATTGCTATAACACAACTGTTATTGTAGGCCCAAGTGCAGATAAGTATTTCTGTGACAAGTAACAGACTGGGGTGAGGGTAGGCAACCTTTCGCTCTCCAGCTTTGGAGACTGCAAATCCTATCATTCCCAACAAGCCAATTACTGGTTAGGGTTGATGGGAGTTGTAGTCCCCAAAAGCTGGAGAGGCAAAGGCTGCCTTCCCCGTGGACTGAGGGAAGATGTACCAAAGCTATGGAGGCCTGTCCGGTCATTGGTCATTACACTGCTTATCCCAAAGTGAAAGAAGCCATCTTACTTGGTGTGACTTGTCAGTGTCACAGATCCACCTATGAGACTCTGCCCTGAGCCACCAATCATTTGCACATAAAACGTGGAGAGAGGTTCATAGGGGAATATGTATAAAGGCATACATGGAGCAACTACATCATATAAAACAAAAATTCCCATTCATTTAATGGAAATACTTCAGCATCTTGCACAAGAGGTATGTTGTCGATTCCTTTATTCAAAGGGGATAAAAGTCTCATTTATATCAAAGGGAATTTCTATTTGTTCGTGTAGTTAGGTTGGTTTGCCTCAGAATTGGTCTGCAATGCCCTACACATCCTCATTGTCTGGCACATCCAGATGGGTCTTTCTTAGTCTTGGCCATTATTTTATATTCAGCTTAACCCTTTCAGTGACAGGGGGATTAACTAAGGCATTGCAAAGCCATGCCCTGGTTACATCTCTGGCATGGAAAGGGTTAGCCTTCTGCCTCTGCCAAGTTCTGCACCCTTTGATGTAAGGAGTATTACACAATGCAGACCACAAGAACAAAGAAGCTACAATTTGATAACGTGGGGATGTAATAAAGGTGCATTGTCTGGCTCCTGTACACACAGGATCTGGATGGATTGCCCCATTACTGAGCAGGAGACACTGCTCTGAACACACTGAAACCCAGAAAGGAGGAAGTGGGTGATACTAGGAGGGTGTGGCACCGAGGCATCCACAAATACAGTAGATATGCAAATGGATGTCGCTGGCAGCCAGACTGTAGTGTCACAGTCAAAAAGCCTTTTTAACTCTTTGAAAGCCAGAAAGTTGAACATGCATTGTTGTGCAATTTGTTGCCCATCTTTCTGGCACTTAAAGGGTTTAATATGTTTATATTATATTTTGCTAAATCCAATAACTAATTAGCTCTTACTTTATTTAATTAGAGTACAAAGACCAAAATGGCTACTGTCAGACTTACTTGGGTGCAGAGTCTTGCAGTTCAGTGAGGGAACACACAGGTCCCTTCTCAGCTCAGAGTTGCTGCTGCTGTTACACAGTGTCTCAAAACACAGCCCTGGCTTCATCCACATGATTGCTCCCAGAGGGGCAGACATGTCAGTGGGTCACTATCCGGGTGGTTATTCCCTTTTAATATCTAGGTTTCCTGTTTATGGTGATCCCTGTTGAAGCTGACTCTAGGTCATCCCTCACAACAACCCTAGACTTCAGCAGAGCCAAATGGCTTGTGAAATTGCTCCCAGAGGAGCAGACATATCAATATTTCACTATCCAGATGGCAGGGCTTAAAAGTTGAAGTCCTTTGCTACTAGCCAGACCTGAAAAATTACTCGCCACTGCAAGCCATAACATACTCACCAGGGCTGAATTTCTACTCGCCAGAGCTAAATTTTCACTCGCAATTGGCTAGTGGTGAGTGGAAATTTTGAGCCCTGCAGATGGTATATATCACTGTCCAGGTGGTATCTATCTGTCACTGTCCAGGTGGTAGCGAAGTTGACTCTAGGTCACACCTCACAACAACACTAGACTTTGACAGAGCCAAATGGCTCATAAGGTTGCTAGTCGTTTTCTGTAAACTGAAACAACTACTAGTGAACGGCAACTGTTAACAAATGGAAATAAAATATATTATACATTTATACTGCAAGTGGAAGAAGTTCTACCTACGTAAGTCCTTCTGTTAAATAAATGAAGTCACCTAGTCCTGGGGTATAATTCCCCTTTAATGCATTTGTAAGGGAAATTACAAAACTCTGAAGTATTGCATGAGTTGTGCTTTATTATCCTTTTGTGGACCAGGGTGTTGACAAGACATTGCTTCTCGAAGTGTTGCACAGCCCTGTGTCCTGTCTTTCACATAAGAAACACCTGAGCTAGTGTACAGATATAGTAATATATTATGGTACACAATCTCTTAATAGGTATTAGCCTATTTCATTCCCCATATTTTACAGTAGAATTCTATTTGTGCTTTCCCCTCACTGTGTGGTATTTATATAGCCCGTCTCCTGCCTCTGTTCTCAAGAAAGAAGTTGCAATTTTCCATTCTGTTTGCAGTTACAGGTCACAAGGCAAACAGAGGTCCACAGCTAAGGTCAGCTACTGTACATAAGTCCACATAACATGGATGTGCTGGGGTGATTCTGGATCCTCTCAACTGGACAATAGCGAACAAATGAAAATGTCTTGAATTTCAGTTGAAATTAATGGTTATTTTAACCTCTGGAATGCTAGTGAAGTCTGCAACGCATTGTTTCACAAGATGTTAGATGCCTCTGTAGCATTTAAGGGGTTAAAGGGCAATAATTGTATTTTAATATGGCTGCTCCTGACATGGGGCTGGACTTGTTAAAAAGCCTGAGACTGCACTGAGATGCCCCAAAATGTCTGCCGTTTGTGAGTTCATAAAACAGGACCCCCTCCAGCTGGTAATGGTGTGGCACACAGCCATCCATTGCAGAGTTGCATTTACAGCCTCAGAGACTACTAGGGTTAGGATAGAAATCCTCTGTATAGCACTCTGTGCGGATTGTTGGGACATGTACCACATGATTCTGAGTGGAAGCCTTTCAGTTCAGAGACCATTGTGTGATTAGTGAAGGAGCAGCAGGCGTCACCTTTCAGACTCCTGTTAAAATCCTCTGCTGATCTTCTAGAGGCTGGAGAAAAGGTAACTGTCATCACGATAGTTGCCCTTTAAAATGGAAATTTTTATTTGCTTCCTATGGTGCAGTTGATTTCCCTTCTTGCCAATCAAGCTAAATAATTCTTTTTAACCACTTGAGGACAGAGAGGGGTGGGCAACATATTGTCTTGGAAAGTGTTGCTCACCCCTCTGATCCTCAAGGGGAGAAGGAATAGTAAAACATTAAACATCTAAAAATGCAATCTGTATACATTTGAATATCAAGCACTCTAAGCTAGCGTATTTACAGAATTATTTAATTCTAAATCCCTAAAATATAAACCAGGGACATTGCCAGGTACTGGCTGATGGAGCTCAAGGCCCGGGAAGCACATTTAACCACTTAAGTGCAAGGGAGGTACTCAATGCATTGCAACACAATTCGTTGGATACACCTCTGGTGCTCAGAGGGTTAAAGCCCCGGGTCTCATGTTGGAAGCCAGAGGATGTAATGATGTAATTACCTGATAGTAATGACTCATGTGGGCAGTCAGCACCGTGGTCTGTATACGCAAAGAAGTGAAACAAAGCTCCGGTAAACATTATACTGAGGTTGCAACCTCAGTATAATGCTAATCGCTTCTTGCTGTAACGCTAGGAGCCATTCACAGCACAGTGAAGGGACGCATGAATGCGCCCCCTGGGGCAGCTGGGAGGGAGGAGAATTAAACTGTCCTGAAAGCTGTGCCGAAGATACCAGTGCCGCAGAATGCAGAAGTGCACGGCTTGGACATCAGATCATACAAAGTATGTAAAAATAAGAAGCACATTTCCTAATACTGCTTTACTGTTTAAACAACTGGTCACATTTTTTTTTGAGGTGAAAGTTCCCTTTTAAATGGGGTTTTTAACCTCTTCAACCACTGTAGGGGTTTAAAAGTTCCATTTACGTGAATGTGTCGTTGGGAATTGTAATTTTTTCCCCTAAGGTGCAATTGTTTGTCCGTAGCTGTTTCCCCTTATTTGCTCCCCTTCATTTGTATATATGGCCATAAATATGAACTGTGGTGTTTGGGAGCCTTCACTGATATAACTAGAGATGCACCGATACCGATATTTTAAGACCGAGTACGAGTACCGATACTTTTTTCAATTACTCACCGATACCAATTACCGATACTTTTTTTTGCAGTCATTTGCCAGTTTTCCAAGTACCTATATGCTTTAGGTACTTGTAAAACTGGCAAATGACTGCAAAAAAAGTATCGGTAATTGGTATCAGTGAGTACTTGAAATATATATACACACACACACCACCTCTTGACTCTTGATTCTCCCCTTTTGACTCTTTCTCCCCATCTGGATTCCCACATTTTGCGTCATTCTCCCCCTCTTGAGCCCCCTTCTTTTGCCTTGGCTTTTTCTCTCCCTTTTGATCCCCCTTTCACCCCCTCCTTCTCCTTGACTCTTGATCCCACCCTTTTGCCTCTCTCTCTCTCCTGATCCCCCCCTCCTTTTGCCTCTTCTTGGCCCCCCTCCTTTTGTCTCCTGATCCTTCCTCCTTTTGCCTCTTTTTCTCCCTCTTGACCCCCCCTCTCTGCCTCTTTCACCACCCGCTTTTGATGCCCCATCTTGCCTGCCTTACCCTCCTCTGCCGGGTGCTCGCTGTTCTCTTGCGAGCCCCAGCAGAGGTCAGCATCGGAGCGTTGCCATGGTAACCCGTGGCAATGCTCCGACGCTGCAGGAGGGAGATAGGCGACCGGGGAGTATTGTGAGCAGCTCCCCAGGCTCCCTCTCTGCAGCACCGACCCTGACACAGGGTATCGGTGCTGGCATCGGCCGCATTTGCGCGAGTACAAGTACTTGCGCAAATGCCGGTATCGGCACTGATACCGATACCAGTATCGGTATCAGTGCAACCCCTAGATCTAACTGTAGACTTATTTAGTAACTCACAAGACTGAAGCACAGTCTGATTACTAGTGTTTATGCACCTTGTAAATGGATGATAAGATCTAAAGCAATTGATTAATCGGGATTAGTAATACCCACCAGTGGCTGCAATTCAGTGTACGTAATAAAGAATATGATCATTTTGCTTACAGTGCACACACCAGATTTACTTCACTTATTTCTAGTATCAGTCTTAATGCATTCTGTGTACACACATTCCACTGTCATTAGGACCCCAATGCCAGCAAGCCCCTTATGCCTGCCCCACAGCATGTGTAGGCAAATTGTATAAAGATATCCCTTTTCCTATGCTCCTTGCTTAATAAGTGGTGTTAAACAAGACGTACAAGAAAAAAATGCCCCAAAATACCCATAGACTGCCACGCTACCATTCTCTTAAAGGAATAGTAATGTCTAAAATAAAGTTGATCTCCGAGTCTTCATTATTGTAAGCATAACAACTTGCTTTATATATTTAATAACTTACTTTGTTGTAGTTTTAAAGATATCCAATGTAAAAGGATCCCCCTCACACCCCTTCTGGCTGCCTCCCCTTGGTGGAGCTATTTGATTTCCATACCTGGGAACTTTGACTTGTTGACTACCTGGAGTGGAGTCCTGTGGTGCCACTGGGAGGAGATAAATGATGTGATTCTTGTTAAAAGAGGTGGGACTTAATCATGAGTGGGGGTGAGGCTTTATATATGTGGATAAAGTAGGAAGACTAGGCTGGGGAAGGAGGAGAAGTGGGCAGAATTTGATTAAAAACTCCCCATACCTGGGGGAATCAGCCTCTGGCCAGGAGAGACGGTAATTAGCAGCAAAAATCTGAGTCTCTGGGGCAGATCTAGAGAGTTCCCAGCTATGTTGATTTTTATACCTTAGTACTAGAGGTCATATGTACAAAGATGGCACAAACCAACTGCACCATAAAGAAAAAATAAATGGTAGGGTACATTCATCACTTCACGTTCCTAAAATACTGTCTGGTTCCAAAGTTCTTTATACTGTTGTTTACTAATGTCATAAGCATCAATTGTCTTTATAAGATTGTAAAGAGAAAAAGTGAGCAGTGGACCACAAGAGAGATCAAACACACAAAGATAGACATACCTGAGTAATGTACACTTATCCAGATAAATCAAACAAAATAAGTGCCACTTGCTACTGGGAACACCACCTACCCCTGTGAACACTGTGCTATGTAAGCATGACACCTAATAAAAGGTTAATTTTAACCTGGAGAGTGTCAACTCTTTTTCTTTTCTTTCTATTGTGGTTAAGAGCCACTTAGTGCTGAATTAATTTCTCTATTAAAATCCCCATTTAAACCAATGAAGATGTGTATCATATGATGCAATTGGTTGCACCAGAATTTCTCCACTTTTGAATTTGTGCGTATGACCTCTAGTCTAGAATGAGCAGACCTCACCTTTAACTGAGGGCACATATGAAGAGTGCATACTGCAGGACTGCTTTGATTTCAACGTGGCCCTGAAGTACACAAATTGTCTGTGTGTCCCTCTGTTTAGCCTTTCTGTAATTAACCCTGAGTGCCAGAGGGATACGGAACACATTGCACCCCTCTGGCACTCAAAAGTTTAAAAGAATACTAATTCTAACAATTTTCACTTGAATTAATGTATGGTAACATTAGCCCTTGTACCTTGTATTCTTTGTTTTTAAATAAAGTTGTTCAGTCGCTGGATCGTCTCCAATGTAAATACTTTACTTCAGATAAAAATTGGAATTATGCATATTTGCTCAAGATAAGCTAATTGTTTGACTGAAATTGATTGCCTTAGATAGACTACCTGCATGGTGCCCTGGGAATAGTTCAGTCAGGGCAATGCTTTCTATTCTTATGGTTTATCATTAGGGTTATGTCACTTAGTGTTGTCAGTAAAAAATTTTTGCTGGTGGAGTGTTCTTGCTCTTATACACGTTGAGGCCTTAGACACAGACTAAATAAGGAGAAACCAACTGCATCAAAGGGAACAAATAACACTATGCATTGATTTAGGGTGCTTTAACCCTTTGAGTGTCAGGGGGTTGGATGCCTGTGACACTAAAAAAGTTAACCCCTTGAATGCTAGAGAATTGCTAAGCAAAGTATCAGAGACCTAGCATTTAGAGGTTAAAATCTCCATTTAAATCAATGAGGAATTTGGGGAATGTTTATGTGAGCTCTCTGCAGTTGGTTTGCTCCAGAATTGGACCATATCAACTGATCCATAGGGAACACATGAAAGGGCTTTTAAATCCTAAAATCCTTACAAGGTCTCAGCATTGTCGTTATCATTTCAATTCCAGATGGATGTTCTTGCTGTTATACACCTGAGTGTTTTACCCTAAGATGTGATAAAGAGGTGATAAGTGGAGATAACTTCTCCCGTAATATAGCTTCTCCAGTTCCTGTGTTACTAAGATCTCTCCAACCTGAAATATCTTAGTGCATAGGCTGTATAAAGTATCATAGGAACTGCAAAAGTGATATCACTGGAGAAGTTATCTCTACTTTATCACCTCTTTATCATGCCTTAGTGCATATCTCCCGTTACCTACACCTTATCAACTCCTTATCGCATCTTAGTGCATCTCCCCATTATCTACACCTTGTCACCATTTTATCACCTCCTTATCACACCTTAGATCATGTCCCCAATTACCTTCACCTTATCACCTCCTTATCACAACTTCGTGCATCTCCCCATTATCTACACCTTGTCACCATTTTATCACCTCCTTATCACACCTTAGATCATGTCCCCAATTACCTTCACCTTATCACCTCCTTATCACAACTTCGTGCATCTCCCCGTTATCTACACCTTGTCACCATTACCTACACCTTATCACCTCCTTATCACACCTTAGTGCATGTCCCCCATTATCTACACATTATCACCTCCTTATCACACCTTAGTGTATCTCCCCCGTTACCTACACCTTATTACACCTTAGTGCATGTCCCCCATTACCTACACCTTATCACCTCCTTATCACAACTTAGTGTATCTCCCCTTTTACCTACACCTTATCACCTCCTTATCACACCTTAGTGCATGTCCCCCATTACCTACACCTTATCACCTCCTTATCACACCTTAGTGCATGTCCCCCATTACCTACACATTATCACCTCCTTATCACACCTTAGTGTATCTCCCCCGTTACCTACACCTTATCACACCTTAGTGCATGTCCCCCATTACCTACACCTTATCATCTCCTTATCACACCTTAGTGCATGTCCCCCATTACCTACACCTTATCACCTCCTTATCACACCTTCGTGCATCTCCCCATTATCTACACCTTGTCACCATTTTATCACCTCCTTATCGCACCTTAGAGCATGTCCCCCATTACCTACACCTTATCAACTCCTTATCACACCTTAGTGTATCTCCCCCGTTACCTACACCTTATCACACCTTAGTGCATGTCCCCCATTACCTACACCTTATCACCTCCTTATCACACCTTAGTGCATGTCCCCCGTTACCTACACCTTATCACCTCCTTATCACACCTTAGTGTATCTCCCCCTTTACCTACAGCTTATCACACCTTAGTGTATCTCCCCCGTTAAACCTACACCTTATCACACCTTAGCGTATCTCCCCCGTTACCTACACCTTATCACCTCTTATCTATTTTTCTGCATACCACCCATAATTATATTGATTTTTGTATATGCTTTGAATACCTCCTGCACTAAAAATGTGTGAGTTGGTGTGAAAGCTCAGTGCTAAAAGGATATTAGTATAAAAAAGTTGTATTTGTTACTCAAAGTCTTGAATGACATGTATAAAGGAGTGTAGTGTAGGAAGTGTTTTTATGTGTGTCACACTGAAGGAACTTTATAGAGGAGACCATGTGACATTTCTGCTTCATCTTGATCTAAATGGAGTCTGGTGATGTTTTATGGCTATACTTAAGAACACTGTTGCTTCAGTGTCCTTGGATCCCTCCTTACTCCTTAGGCTAGTGATGTCCAAACTAATGCCAAGAGGGCATTTGGGGCCTCTTGGCATTGTAGCCCTTCAAGCAAATTATGTTAATTGCTTGGATGCTAGACCCATCTACAGTGCATTACTTCCCAATGAGTTGGAGACATCTCTTGCACCAAGACATTAAGAACAAAAATGTTCATGATACTTAAGTGAACGTTAATAATCAAGACAACATTTGAAGAGGACCTGTAACCTTTCCAAGCCCTCCTCTCAGTGGGAGCCTCTAAGTATTTGCATGATTATTCCTCCTTATCAATTAATTTCACCCTTCTGGTGGCAGCCAAGAAGGCAGCGAGAGGTGAGTAATTGATTATGCAGCTTTGTCAGAAAGATCAGAAAACAAAAGTCTGCTGAGATTAGATTCCCCAACTACTAAAACATAAACCTCTAAAACTATTTAAAATGATTAGAAAACAAAGCACTTCAGGCAGTTAAAATAAATTTAAAGAGACTAAAGGCTGGTAGATGACTGGCTCACTTTATTGTTGCATTGTATGTAATAGTTATTATATACTTTTATTTTGTACATGGTTATTTAATGCCACTACATTGTTTAGTGCTTTATGGCCTTTGATTCATTGTTATTTTCTCAGTGGTATCTGTCTGCAGTGGCCTGCATTCCTGTCACTGGGAGGATGACTGATGGCTGGCCCACATTAGTTTCAGCTGTACAAGATTGGCTGAAGACCACACGGTCTGCCAGTTATTGGTGGCTGTGATGAGTATTCCAACCACCATTACCTCTTGTGTGAGAGATTAGTACAGTTACCTCTTAGACCTTAAGAAAAGGCAGTAATCCTGGAGCAAACCAAATGCACCAAAGGGGTCAAATAGAAAGTCCCCAAATTCCCACTGATGTAAAGCATATTTCACCATCTTGAATGGTGGAGAGGGTTTTGTTGCATTGCCAGTCAGTGCATTGGAGACCTCTCTAGCATTTAAGAATTTAGAGTTAAAAGTCCCTTTGAAAAAATGGTAATTTATTATCTCTCTTGTCACCCAGAGTGACTCCTTTTCTTTTTAACCTAAGATCCAAAGGCTGCTGATCAGACTAGCCCTTCAGCAACTTGCATGTGCTCTGTGCTGAATACAGGCAAGCTGCAGCATGTTGCAATAGGTTGCATTTATGACAGGTAATAGTTAACACTTTGGACAGCCTTATTGGGGTAATCATCATCATCATCATTCAGATATTGGTGCTGCAATAATGTTACCTGTGTGAAGGTAGGCTGATGTGGGTGGAGATTGAACAGTTGTGTGGGAGTAGCCAGGGTGAAAGAGGGTGTAGCCATGTGAGGATTGGTACAGAGTGTTAGGAACACCGCTCTGCCCATAGTAGTGGGCATTAAAAGCAAACTGGAGTTATTCTGGAGTAAACCAACTGCACCATTGGGAAAGAAAAAATTGAAAAATTTGCACGCACTTGAATTGATTTTTTTTAACCCGATGAATGCTAGAGATGTCTCCAATGCATTGCTTTTCAATGCTTTGGAGGCCCCTCTAGCATTCAAGGGGTTAAATGCTTGATTTAATTGAACAGGAATTTTTATTTCTTCCCTGTGGTGCAGTTGAATTACTTCAGAATAACTCCAGTTTGTTTTTATAAATATGGGCCTTTGTCTCTTATAACTTGGTATTTGGCAGCAAATTCCAGAGCAAATAAGGGGTTAATCCAAAGAGCTCCCTGCTTTCCCTGCACAGCACCATAATCCCTGCCTGGCAGCGTATCTCTCTGAAGCACAGGATTCACGTGTTTACATTAATGAAGATAAGACCTTTAGAGATTCAGGGGACAAATACCTCTCTGGCACTCAAAGGGTCCCCATAGTAGAGATAAAATAATTAATACAAATAAAGGACTGAAACGGGCATATAGCAGTAACATTTATCAAACATAACTTCTATTGCACTGATTAATGCCACATTTAATAGTTAAATATAATTATTAAATTAACAATTTGACCATTGCAAAGCAATGCGTTGGGTACCCCTGTGCCACTCAAAGGGTTAACTCTGGGCAAACACAATTAACCAAGACTGCAAAGCAATAAGGTGCACACCCCCCTGGAACTCTCAGGATTAATAGCCCTGTTTAAATTTTCACTAAGGGCATATTCATTAGAAATAGGAAGGAAAGAAATGCAAGACATATGGGGTTCTGCACTAAGGGCATATCCATTAGAAGTAAGAAGGAAAGAAACGCAATACATATGGGGTTCTGCACTAAGGGCATATCCATTAGAAGTAAGAAGGAAAGAAACGCAAGACATATGGGGTTCTGCACTAAGGGCATATCCATTAGAAGTAAGAAGGAAAGAAACGCAAGACATATGGGGTTCTGCACTAAGGGCATATCCATTAGAAGTAAGAAGGAAAGAAACGCAAGACATATGGGGTTCTGCACTAAGGGCATATCCATTAGAAGTAAGAAGGAAAGAAACGCAAGACATATGGGGTTCTGCACTAAGGGCATATCCATTAGAAATAGGAAGGAAAGAAACGCAAGACATATGGGGTTCTGCACTAAGGGCATATCCATTAGAAGAAGGAAGGAAAGAAACGCAAGACATATGGGGTTCTGCACTAAGGGCATATCCATTAGAAGAAGGAAGGCAAGAAATGCAAGACATATGGGGTTCTGCACTAAGGGCATATCCATTAGAAGAAGGAAGGCAAGAAATGCAAGACATATGGGGTTCTGCACTAAGGGCATATCCATTAGAAGTAGGGAGGAAAGAAACACAAGACATATGGGGTTCTGCACTAAGGGCATATCCATTAGAAGAAGGAAGGAAAGAAATGCAAGACATATGGGGTTCTGCACTAAGGCAAGACATATGGGGTTCTGCACTAAGGGCATATCCATTAGAAGTAGGAAGGAAAGAAATGCAAGACATATGGGGTTCTGCACTAAGGGCATATCCATTAGAAGTAGAAAGGAAAGAAATGCAAGACATATGGGGTTCTGCACTAAGGACATATCCATTAGAAGAAGGAAGGAAAGAAATGCAAGACATATGGGGTTCTGCACTAAGGGCATATCCATTAGAAGAAGGAAGGAAAGAAATGCAAGACATATGGGGTTCTGCACTAAGGACATATCCATTAGAAGAAGGAAGGAAAGAAATGCAAGACATATGGGGTTCTGCACTAAGGGCATATCCATTAGAAATAGGAAGGCAAGAAACCTACAGAACCTCTTTGGAAACAGAAGTTTCCATAATTTTTGAAGCAGCTCCCCGACACGAATGGAGGCAGTATTCGCTTTGCTATATGCCCAAATGAAAAATGGAGCAATATAGGGGAAAACCAACTGTACCTTAGGGAGGAAATAAACTTTCCCCAGATCCCCAAAGGTTAAAATAGGGGTTTTAAGGCTAGAGAGGCCCCAAACTCATTACTGGGTTAAACACCCCATTTAGAATCCATGGGAAATTCTATTTGTTTCTATGGGGATTTACTTCAGACTTCTCTGTTTTTTGTTCATGCAGTCCTTTGTGTATTCCCCAGATGGTGATGCATCACCCCTTCATATTTCTGTGGTCTCACAAACATTTCTTATTCACTTTTTAGTAAATACAAGAATTCTGTGGCCATTACAGTATGTAGACGTGCATTTATTTTGCGTGTCTGCCTCAGATCATAGCTTTTTATCCCTTAAACTCTTTGAGTGCCTTTGCAATGCATTGCATACCCCTCTGGCACTCAAAGGGTTAAGGATCAGAGGAGTGCTTAGCTCATTGTAGAGCAGAGCAATGAGTTGCTTACCATCTTTTTCTTAAAGTGATATTAATTTTTCACAATAAAAAAAGCTCCAATTAATCTTCATAGTATTTGGGCCATGGAAAGTGGTATTTCAATACTGTCAGAGTTGTAGTTCAAGAGTAATTGAATGATAAAGTATCCATCTCCCGCCCCTTTTACCTAGTGTAACACTGCTTACCTCAGAGCAGCAAGACTGTCTGGATGGATCACAGAGAAGGACAATCTTCAGTGAGCATAAGGAAAAAAATGAAAAACCTGTCAAGGAGCAGGGTTTTCATTGTTCTCACAGAAAGAAGACTGTCTGTTGCTTTGAGCTGTCTGGTCCCAGGACCAGATTCCAATTCTGAAGGGCTTACACTAGGTAAAAGGGTGGAAGGGGATAATTTATCATTCAATTACTCTTGAACTAAAACTCTGACAGTACTGAAATTACACTCTCCGTGGCCCAATTACTATGAACATTAATTGGAGCTGCTATTTTTATGACACATTACTATCCCTTTAAAGGGTTAATCAAGAATAAGCTGTGGTCATTTTATCTTGCACATCATTTCACAGAATACCCTATGTGTAATCGTCCCCAGATTGATCCGTGTGGATGGGGCTGGGCACCGTGCCTCATTACATGTATTAGCCAGCTCACTCAAGATTCATGTGTCAGTGCTTATGATTATGCTGTCAGATTCCGGACACTTTGTGCCCCATTCAAGCTGAGGCTGCCTGCAGAAACCACATGTTTTTTTGTTAAAATGAGAAAGGAAAATGGAATGTCCTGGCTCTGATCAATCTGTTTTGTCATTCTACTTTCAGTAAATTGAAATAAATTCTGTTTTATCCTGTAAAGAGCTGTCAGATTCAGGCTTGCAGGAGTTAACTGCACTCCTCCTCCCACACGCTTATCATATTACCATTTAACCTCATGGATGCTAAAGATGACTCCTATGCATTATATCTGATGAATTTATCTGATTGGTTAGTTTGTTGCAGTAACTCTATTGCATGATGTTGAAGAAACACAAAGTTGCAATTATCTTTGATACAGTTGCCTGTGTAGTAATGGTTAACCCTTTGAATGCCATTCTAAGGTATAACACTAAACTGGCATCCAAGGGGTTAAAAAGTGATGCTTTTGGTTAAATTAAACTACACAACAAATTCTGTTTCAGCAAAGAGTAATCATTGCTACATATATGTAAAGACAAAAGTGGATCAGTTCTGGAGCAAACTAACTGCTAGAATCTTCTCTAACATTTAAAGGGATAGTAATGTTTCACAAAAACAGCAACTCCAGTTAATCTTCATAGCATTTGTCAGAGTTGTAGTTCAAGAGTAATTGAATGATAAAGTATCCCCCTCATGCCTCTTTTACCTAGTGTAAGCCACCTCCCCTCAGATGTGGAATCTGGTTGCTTGACTAGACAGGTCACATCAAGGGACAGTCTTCTTACTGTGAGCATAAGGAAAACCATGTTCCCCCTTGACAGGTATTTCCTTATGCTCACTGAAGATCGTCCCTCTCTGAGATCCATGCGGACAGTCCTGCTACTCTGAGGTGAACAGTGTTACATCAGTAAAAGGGGCGGGAGGGGGATACTTTATCATTCAATTACTCTTGTACTACAACTCTGACAGTATTGAAATAACACTCTTCATGGCCCTAATACTATGAAGATTAAACGGAACTGCTATTTTTTTTGTGAAACATTACTATCCCTTTAACCCCTTAAAGCCAACCGAATGCGCATTCGGCCGTCACTTAAGGACCACGGACCATTTTTATTTTTTATTTTTGCCGCATACGCTTCCGGGCTCATAGTGCTCGCCGTTCGAACCTGGAATTCCATGACGAATGTCTTGGGTCTTTAGGGGGTTAAGGGGATCAAATTTGGCTTGTTCCAGAATAGCTCATGTGTTGATCAAATGATTCCTCATTATAGCAACAAAGTCTCAGACTAATCCAGTTAATGTAGAGGGTCTCCTCTTGCATTCAAGGAGTTTATCAGTTATCAGGCAATGCTCCTCTTGAAGCAGAAATCTACTCCCAACACATAGCTTCATGAACCCTAAAGATGTCAGTCAGCTGTGAAAACTCCCACATAGCATAGTTCTATTCAGTGTGAGATAAGACACTTCACCTGAGGGGCATCTCCCAACTGGTTCTCTGTAGCTGTCATCTGCAGTTTAGCAAAGTGGGATGAAAGGTGAATTTCAAGCAGCTGGGAGGAGACAAGGGTGTGGGAATGTTTTGCAATATAAATTTATCGTTCAGAAATTGCACAAAGACAATAGTTATGCAGAATAATGAGTGTACTGAATGAATTAATTTGTTTAATTATATAATACCACAAGTGTACACAGCACTTTACGATTTAAGAATTTGGACAAGTGCGTAAGAAAGTGAAACACTGGAAAGCTTACAATCTAAAGTGGTAAAGGGAGACAATCAGAGAACATAAGGGTTAAGTACCATGTACAGTACACATGGTATTCTCAGATAAGGTGCCCAGACCTCCCCCCATAGGGGGAACAAGCTACGCCACCAATGTTCATAACTATTTGACTGCTAGAGGGATGGGGGAATGGTTAGTGCTATGCCCCAGATATACTCACAGGACTTAAATAATGCTACTTTGCAATATGTCCTGAGAAGTAAAGGCAGGGGTGGATAAGAATATAATAAACCTAGTAGACTGGCAGAATTTTTAGGAATCAGCTAGGAGTTTTATGAGCCAGTGGTAATGCAGCAGGCAAGTATAGTCAACTTGATACCTTTACTAGCTAACTGAGCAGATTTAGTTTAGATTTATTTAGTTAGTTGCAGTGCGTTGGATACCTCTCTGGCACTCAAAGGGTTAATAGAAACATGTATGTAGTACTGTTTATTCTAGGTTAACTGAAACAAAGACCATTTTAGTAGTTACACGTTTCGGAGTGTAATGTGTTGATCGAATGTCTGAAAAGACTAGGATACGGTATTTCTAAATCAGAGTATTTGTACAGGAGCAATTTTATCAGCTCTTGTCACAAATCGTACAATCTTCTCTAGGCACATGCAAATGTTAATGGTATCACACGCTGGGCTGTATTCAAGATACAACACCGTAGAGGGCAAGTGAAAATTTCCCTTGATTGAAATGGGGAATTTAACACTTTAAGTGCCAGAGAGTTATCCAGTGCATTGCTTTGAAGCACAGTGGACACCCCTCTGGCAGTCGAAGGCCCCTGCCTATTCCTGTGAAAATCACTGCAAGGAGTTGGCCCACCCCCAACATCTGCTGGTACAAGAAAAAAACAAGGCAGACTCTCCCTGCATAAAGCATTGACCGCAGGGCAGCAAAATTCTACCCTCCACTCTGGTGGGTAGTCAGAATTGATCACAGCCATTTTCTGTAGCCACATACACATTAAAAACAACCACTTCATAAAAGCCCCAAATTACCGATTCTTTTCGGGGAAAGTAACAAACTTTGAACCACTGGCTATGCGCAGTTCCACAAACGAATATCTTTCATTGAACATGCGTAACATGAGCTTCCTCTTAGCACAAACACAGTGCAGCCGCAATGGTGCTCACAAGCACCTTCATGATTATGGCTTTCAGTAAAACCTTCACCCAAAAAGACGCTTACATTTCATCTGGAGGAGGATGGCCAATACTTTATGAATAGGATACAAGGTATGACACACAGACCAACCAGATCCTACTCTGTAGAAACATTTACAACATGAAAGGAGTGTACAGGGCCTGGAACAAAGGACTGGGGGATGGTGGACTACACAAGAATGGATGAATGGGGGTACCGATAGAGAAATGGTGATAATGACAACGTGAAGCATGTAGGCATTTGGTATAACATAACTGGTATCTTACTGAGCAGAGCTATTTTAATACATTCAGTCCCAGAAGGGTAGGCCATGCAGAGCAATGCGTGGCCTACCCCTCTGGAGCTGAAAGTGACAAAACAGCTCTGCTGAGTAAGGTACCAGTTATGTTACAAAATATGCCTACACGCTTCACTTTGTCATCATCACAGCCATTACAAGTCAGCTACTTGCTCCCCTCCATTCATTTCACCTCCATTACGCCTCTCCTTTCTTCCTCACCTGTCTTTTGCCTACAACACCCCCCAAAACAAACAAAAACAGGAAGTAAGTTGACACCATATGTGTAAAAAAAAAAAAATGAAATAAAACAAAGAAGCAAACGAACATACTTAAAGGGATAGTAATACTTTGTTTTCTCTTTATTTAATTTTGTAGGCATTAAAAAATCATGAAGAACAATATAAGTCTTATCTCTCAAACCTTTATGGTTTGAGAGATATTCACAAGCAAACTTTCCCCTCCCGCCCCTTTTACCTAGTGTAAGCCATCTCTTCTCAGATATGGAATCTGGTTGTAAGACCAGACAGGTAACAGAAGGGGACAATCTTCTTCCTATGAGAACAATGAAAGCCCTGCCCTCTTGACAAGTTTTTCAGGTTTTTCCCTTATCTTAATTGAGGATTTTCCCTCTCTGCAATCTACCTGGGCACCTCCCTTCTGCTCTGGCTGAACAGTGTTACATCAGTAAAAGGGGTGGGAGGGGGATACTTTGTCATTGAATTACTCTTGAACTACAGCTCTGACAGAACTGAAATAACACTCTCCAAAGTCCAAATACTATGATGATTAATTAGAGCTGCTTTTATTATGAAACATTACTATCCCTTTAAGGGTCATATTAACCCTTTCAATGCCAAAAGACTAACACATACCTGTGCTATGTGTTTTCACCTCTCTGCAACTGAAAGGGTTGAGTGTGTTGTCACTATACATTTACTACCTTCTTTTACTTGCAAACCAGGCACACTTTTTAGACCATTCCAATGAAGTCATTCATTTTAAATAAAGCGATTGCGGCTCTGCTGCAGAGCCTCCATGTCGGCCGACACGGATCTCCTGCTGACAGATTTACAGCTGACAGCAGGAAACATCAAACTTTGAATGCAGATATCTCTCAAACCATAGCGGTTTGAGATATACGGTTTTGTGCACTCAAGTTGCACTTTTGAAGCACTACAAAATGCCAAATATTTTTTCTGGGACATTACTGTCCCTTTAATATCATTCAGTGCTCAGCTGCAGTCAGGAAACTAATGTTGCACACAGTCTACTACTACTGCCTCCCAATTCCATGACTATTCCTCTTCTACCACAGATTACTACATACATTATACATTCACTACATAACATGACGGGCAACACCATCCCACATTGCTAGTTATACACTATCTCTGCTTTCAGAATCGCTGACCAGAAAAATGCTCAAACTCACTTCTATCTCCCTGACCATAAACTTAATGGAAAAATAATCTACTGAGATTACTGTCAGGGACATAGAAGTGAAAGCAACAAACAAAACAAAAACAAAAAACAGATGTTGTTGAGAAGCCACAGGTTGCGTACGCCAGCAATATATCCTGTCAGACCCGTCATGCATGATATTTAGCACGTGCTGATCATCCTAATACCCCTCTACACTTCTCTACTCTACTCCCTGCTGGACTGGTTAGTACCAGTATTGTTTCTTAACCCACTGAATACCAGAGTGGTGCTCAACAAATTTTGAAGTAATGTGTTGTGTCTCTGGTCCTCAAAGAGTTAAAATCCATTCAGTTTACTGAGAAATTATTTGTGCCAGTCACATTTCGGTTTGGAGCCTCAAGGCATTTACATACAGTTTTATGATTCCAGGCTGCTCATTCATTAAAATTGATGTCAGAGGAATTCTAGAATGGCTATTGGCAGTTGTCAAGTAGTTCTACACTGTAGCACGGAGCTTTACAAACTTTTCATTTTGGTGACACAGTTTTTAGACGTGCATCATTTTGTGACACAGTAATTCAGTTTTACTAGCAAACCGGAGGTTAAACTAACCCCTTATAAGAGATACGGACACATACATAAATTGTAATAATGAAATGTATGGGGACACAACATATTTCATTTATATTTTTAAAAATATGTGATTTGTAAGATAATAAAATAGATTTCCAAGATTGTTGTCATTTAGGAGTAACAATATGTAAATATGTGCAAGAATAAAAAATTTGAATAACACCAGTAACTACTTCTTACTATTTTAATGAGATGTATGAGGTTGATGGGATGAATTCAGCATTTGAATATTTAGTGGAATATTAGATAAAGACACTCACATTTTGTCATCAAGCATTTTTAAGCTTCAGCGTTTCAGTGTCAGTGTCTTTAAGTTTGTCATCGTAGAAAAGTATACTTCACAAATGTATGTAGTAGAAAACCGCAGAAGAATTTTTAATGCTTTTTTACCTATGTTTGAATGCATTTTTGAAACGGTCGAAACGGTGTTCTATAAAAAAACTGGATACATGGAATTTCTCAAACACGCCACTACAGGTGCGACCGCATCACTGGAAGTGAAGCAGAATCAGCTGTTTCTACCCGATTATGCATACTCGACCGCGGTGTACATACACAGATAAAACAGAAGGGGAAAATATTAGTGCACCATACTAATCGGCACCTTTGCTGTGTAAAATGCATGCAAGTTCACTCAGAGGTCTCTCATTATATTCGTGTGACACACCTACACAGTGCAGCCGACACACTAACGTTTCGCGACACACAGTTTGGATAGCTCTGCTGTAGCGAATTCAAGAAACAAGGCAAAACCTTTGTGAAGGTGTGAGGAACAAAAAGTATTTTGTTTAAATGAAACTTGAATATATTGTGAAATAATCTTACTCAAGAGTTTTGGATTCCTCACTAATACTTGGACCTGTGTGCTCTTATTATATCAGGCCAGGAGTTATGTTGCACGTTTATAACTATCATGACTTGATCACTGGTGGCTTTGTTGTTAACACATGTGGAGCAGTCATGAAGACTGAGCAGCTGATTGATCCATTGGTGCTCGTAGAAGAATATTCTTAAAGGAACACTAACACCAAAAAATAAAATAGGTTTATATAATTTTAAACATCATATACTTATGTCAGATAGATAAAATCTAATCCTAAACTTGCATTTTAATGCATGGGTAAACTATCCTGTAGAGACACAATTTGGTTAATTATTTGTGCTTAGCTAATGCTGTCAACGTATTGAGATTAACACCCACTGCTCTTTTCTTCAGAAAGGTTGATATCTTAACTCAAGTACACAACCCTTTGAGTGCCAGTGGGTACACAACTCACTGCAAAGCAATGCATTGCATACCCCTCTGACACTCAAAGGGTTAACCAACTGTTAACCCATACCTCTTCTGAGACACCTATCAAGATTGCTATTATAATGGGAGCCCTGGGAAAAAGCAGGGATTGAAGCCCCAGAGAGCATATGTAAGACTAGATCCTGACATGAGCGCAGATATGTCTATCATCTAGCAGTTGCTGACCAAGTAGGAAAGCTTAGCAGTTAGGAAACGATGAGCAAAAAAGTTTAAGGCGTGAGTACTATAGAGGTGAACTGTTCATGATAGGATGATAGTGGGAGTACACTGTACTGTTCTGTATGAATTTTTAGTGTAAATATACACAGTTTCCACCCAGTACACATGAAGACAGACAAAATAGAATCTGAACAATGACTAAGGTGTCTAAAATATCTATATGAACAAAAGAAATATAATTAGCACATAACCATAGCAGCCAAAATAGAAGGCTTACTAATACCTTTAATTCATGTAGTGCAGTTACTGGTAGTTTGTTCACAGTATTTTTGGGTACATTACCCTGTAGTACATACTATATAACTGTGGTACCTGAGGCATAACGGGGATGTACTAATATGCTTCTGCACTAAATAGGTACTAGAATAGCCTAATGCCTATTTATTAAACTGAGTATTCCGAAAAGTCAACTCTTTAAGCTTCTTGTCACCAAGGGGAGGGCAATGTGGGGAGTATATGAGTATGTTTGGGTGTCCATTCCTGCTCTTTTTCCTATTAATGTAGTGACAATGTACTAAGAAAATCATCGTAAAATGTTTCCTATGTTTTTGTGCTCGATATCAGGGGATTTGCTCTGTGCTTGTGAAGTGTATGCATTGATATGCACTAAGATTATTATATGCACTTGTACATACCCTGAGGTGCAAGTACATGATTTCATGCTTATGTGTAAGTGAAGAAAAGGAGCTGTGCTGGTAAATTTGTACCCCACCTCCCAAGAAGATAAAGGCCCTTATATATTAAGGCAAATCAGGAGCAAATAGGTTATAAACTTCTTCTGTAACCCTAGGGAGTCTCTGTAAGGATAAGGAGTATACCAGATTTAGTTACTTTCCTCTCACTGCCTAGAGGTGTCAGCTGCACTTCACTGATGAGGCTCAGTAATACTCTAGTGTACATCTGAGGTTTCTTGGTATTCTCCTGCAGAGGTGACTTGCCCTGTAGTCTTGGGCATGGTGGTGGACTCAATTAATATGCACATTGGTATTTCCCTTGTAATGGCTACAGATAGCGAACTAGTGATATTCCTGAGCTGTGACTAGCCAAAGAAAAAGAAAATGCTGTGCTTTTCCTTCTTAGTGAATGTTCGCTGCTGTTCCCTTCAGGAGTAAACCAGTTGCACAATAGGGGACAACCAACAGCTGATAGTGACTTAAAGGGGAACTTTCACCCCGCAATAACTTAATGTTCACTTACTGCTCACCTGGCGACTAGCTGCTTAGTAGCGCTAGTCGCCAGAAATCTTACCCGGTTCTTCAGATATCGGCGTTTTACAGGAGCAGGAAGCACGGACGTCTCTTCACAGTGACGTCCGTGTGCCTGCGCTGTCAGTCCCTTGTGCACCGTGCTTCCTGCTCCTGTAAAACGCCGATATCTGAAGAACCGGGTAAGATTTCTGGCGACTAGCGCTACTAAGCAGCTAGTCGCCAGGTGAGCAGTAAGTGAACATTAAGTTATTGCAGGGTGAAAGTTCCCCTTTAAATGGGTCTTTTAACCCCTTGAAATCACAATGTGTTTCTCTCTAGTACAGATAACATAGTAACATAGTTGACAAGGCTGAAAAAAGACATGCGTCCATCAAGTCCAGCCCATGCCAAAACACCCCTGTTGATCCAGAGGAAGGCAAAAAAAAAACATGAAGCCATTTCCAATAAATACCTTCCTGACTCCAGATGGCAGCCGGATCTGCATTTAAGCCATTTCTCATAATTTTGAATATTGTTCTGTGCTAGATAGGCATCCATTGCTTTTTTGAAAGCAGTTACAGTATCTGCAAGCACAGCATCCCAAGGCAAAGAATTCCATAGCCTTACTGCCCTTACTATAAAAAATTCCAGCCTGTGTTTTAGTCAAAAGCACCTTTCCTCTAATCTTAATGGATGACCTCTCATTCTTAGCTCAGCTCTTTACGTAAATAATGCATTGGATAGTTCTTTGTATTGACCTTGAGTATATTTGTAAATGGTCATCATATCACCCCTTAGATGTCTCTTCTCTAATGTAAGCAAACCCAGTTTGGCTAGTCTCTCTTTATAACTCAGATCCTCCAATACCTTTATCAGTTATCACTTTTTCCAGTTCAGCAATGTCTTTTTTTAAGAACTGGCGTCCAAAACTGTGCTCCATATTCTGGATGATTTATACTGAGGTAGAATGATATTGACATCTAGTGCATGTACACCTCTTTTTATGTAGGTTAGTACCCTATCTGCTCTTGCAGCAGCTGAGTGACTCCTAACAGTACTCCTAAATCTTTCCCTAATGTGGATTCCCCAAGCTGTTTCCCATTTAGAGTATATGTACAAGTTTGTTTCTACAGCCCAGATGCATAACCTTACATTTATATATATTAAATGCCATCTGCCACATTTCCGCCTCTTTGCTCAGTTTATCTAAATCCGTCTGCACAGAAAAAAACATCCAGTCCTATATGTATTTCCTTGCACAGCTTAGTGTCATCAGCAAAGATTCTAGATCATTAATGAACAAATTTAGAAAGCATTGGGCCAAGGACTGAACTCCGTGGAACCCCACTTACAACTTTAGACCAACTTGAAAAGATTCCATTTATAACAACTCTCTTCCCTCTATCATTTAACCAGTTCTCAATCTATATACAGATACACTGCCCAAACCGAAGTCTGTTGTGAGGCACTGTATCAAAGGCTTTTGCTCCAGAATCACTTTTGACTTTATACATAAAACCTAAAGTGACTTGCCTGAGGTTCCAAGTAGCTAACACAGGCAACAAAGCTTTCCTAGTTCAGCATTAGTGGGGAGAATGTACAGTCACCAGAGCAGCCATACTGATATTAGTATATAACACCAGTGGCTGTACTTCAGTGTGTGCACTACACTGTTTTGAGCACTGTAGCCTATACCAGGGGACACACTCCATGAATTTGGATTTTAATGCCAAGCTCACAGCATACACAAGAGAATGGAGTACACATACACTATTTCCTCCATACTGAGGTGGAAAAAGTGAGGCCCTCCAGCTGCTTCCATCTACAGTTCCCATCATCCCATTCCAGCCAATGGCTGGCAGAAGGTGATAGGAATTCTATTTATTTTATAACGTGTTTTACCAGGAAGAACACATTACGATTTCTCTCATTTCCATATATGTTCTGCAGATCTTCTAAAGTACAAAGTTACATATTTAAACAAAGAAACAAAAACAATCTATACACACACATACACATACATAGAATAATACAAATAACATACATTTTTATATACAGTTACATGTTTTTAAATACAAAGAAGCAATTATAGTCTTATAGCAGCTGGAGGGCTTCCCGTTACCCATCCCTCTCTATGGCTTGCTTAGGTCACTGACCAAAAAGAGAGGACACAACCTCCCAGAAACTCTCACATAAACTGCCCCATTGATTTCCCTTGGCACAAACATCATTATTTGGAGGATTTGGGCATATGAAGTGTACTAAATTGATGTTAGGCAAGAGTAAGGACAGAAGGCCAATTACAGTGGCCAGTGTCAGTCCTCTATATGTGTACATTAGCATTTCACTGTCGTCCAATACAGGTTATTGATAACTTTGGGTAGGAGATCAACCCCTTTAAGTAGGTAGGAACAATTCTGAGAAGTGACTGCTGGGTGGAGCCTGCCTTCTCTCCTTAGCTTGCCATTAGCCAATCCCCATCCAGTGAGATTTGTTCCTTGGTCAAGACACAAGGCAAGAGAACAGTTATGCTATAGTTTTAGCTTTTTTATTATTTTTCTGTTAGATATGGGATACCACCATTAGACGGATTACCATCACTGACAATTCCCATCACCCAAATGTGGATAGCTAAGTTTACCAGGTGCTTTTGTGGACCTAAGCCCTGGGGGGGAAATGTTGGCTGCAAGTCCTTTCCCTAAGAGTTGCCCACTAAGGCTTCTTCTTGATATATGGTAATCTGAAGACAGAAGACCAGCTAAAAAGGTGAGCACCCTTTGAGTGCTGAGGTCCACATGTCCCACGCATCCCCTCCGCACAGGGACCTCATTTGGAGTTCCTATTACATACTGATGCACTCATTGGGTTTATCTGTATGTCTGTGGGGTGTTTGGAGCATGTGTCCGTGGTGACTTGACCCTATAGCTGCTGGTTTGGCATCTTTTCGGGTCTTGTGGGCACTTTCCCTACTGGGATCAGTGTTTATTGGGTCTACTGACTTGTTCTAGTGGGCATTTGAGTGTATTTTACATTTGGTTTTCACCTTGTAAGTTTGTTTACCACATAGACGTCATTGCTCCATTCACTTTTGTGGGACTTTACAGTTTGGGACATATCTCTGTAACCGTAGCGAGGTCAGAGATGGCTCATTGTGTTGGCCTGCCCTTGCTCTGTTATCTGGTCAACGTTCTGGCATGTTGGGGGGCTCCGGGCGCTATTGGGGTACTTTTTTAGAGAAACTACAATTCCCATGAACGTTTGCTTCACATGCTCATTTCTGATTGGCTCCTGCCGCAGCAGCCATTTTGTGCCTTCGCTGATTGAGTATCCTACGCAGGGCTTGGACTCTCCTTCTCGCCTCAGCAGTTTAACCCTTTGCCTGCCAGATAAGTCTATTTTAGCGTTTCTGGGGTGATTTTTATTAGCATTCACACTGTATTTTGGATGTTTCTGATACTTTGACTGTTTGACACTGTGAGTATGTCTATTCCATTAGACCTTGGGGCTAGACCTAAGACTATTATACTGGGGTGTTGGTGTCCCCCATTGCTCCTCATGTCGCTCAGGGTTACCTAGAGAATACTCAGGTCATGTTTGCCCAGCATGCGCTGCTGCCCCTGAGTCCCCAACAGGGACCTCCAGCCATGCACTAGAGCCAGTCTGGTTTCAAGAGTTTAAGGCTACTACCAGGGAACTCCGGTCCACCTTACAACTCCTTCCATCTACTTTCAGGGGGTCTTCTACTCGTGGCAGGCCCCCACCCCTATCAGATCTTGCCTGCCTAAACCGCTGGGTGTACCTGATGTGTCTGATCCCTCTGAGGAGGAATTATTGGTGGATTCTGATGATGAGGACTGTTCTGCTGTCCCTTCCTCTCAGTTTTTCAGGGACCTCTTTGGGGCTGATCCTGTTCCCTCAGCTGAGGGCCTGATCAGGGCTGTGTTGGACACCCTGAACATTCCCTTGGTACAGAAGGTTTCAACTGACCCCTCTTATGTATTCCAGGAGCCTGTTAGGCCCCATACGTGTTTTCCACCTAACCCCACCCTGAACCGCCTGGTGTATGAGGAGTGGAAGTTGCCAGACAGGAAACTGTCTGTCTGTAGGAAGTTTGCTAAGCTTTACCCATTCTCTGAAGCGGCCCTAGCTCAGTGGGTTCATCCTTCCAAGGTGGATGCCCCTGTTTCCAGGCTTTCTAAGTCCATTGCCTTGCCTGTGGTTGATGCATCTGCTCTGAAAGACTGGACTGACAAGAAGCTTGAGACCTCTCTCAAGGCCATTTTTGTGATGGCTGATTCTGCCCTGCACCCCGCATTTGCTGCAGCGTGGGTGAATAGAACCGTGGCTGTTTGGACTGAACAGTTCACTTCAGCTGTCCATCAGGGAGCCCTTACTGCTGACATGTTGCAGCTTCTCTCCAAAAACTCTGAGGCTCAGCATTATGTTTCTGCTGCCCTGTTTGATGCTGTGCGCATTGTAGCCAGGGCATCCATCATGTCTGTGGTAGCCAGACGTGCTCTTTGGCTCAAGATCTGGTCTGCTGACACTGCCTCCAAGAGGGCTGTCCTGTCTTTGCCCTTTCAGCGCACCTCACTGTTTGGTCCTGACCATAAGGATCTAATCAGTGAAGCCACTGGAGGGAAGAGTTCTCACCTGCCAGTGGTCCAGAGGAAGAAGGCGCCTGTCAAGCGGAATTGTTTTTTTCGTCCCTTTCAGGCTGAATCGCGTCAGGCGAACCAGGCGCTGCCTCAGGCTCCGCGCGCCTCATCCAAGCCTAAGCAGCAATGGAGGCTTAAGTCCTCCACTAAGCCCAAGGCTTCCAAACCTTCTTCTGCGTGACTCGCTGAATCCGAGTCCCCACCAGCAGGTGGGTGGCTGCTTATGCCACTACCTCTCGTCTTGGGAAGCCTCTGTAGCGGACTTGTGAGTTTTGCAGGTGGTGGCTGTGGGGTACAGGATCCCCTTCATCTCCCTTCCTCCTTCCCGGACCTTCTCTTCTTGCTGTCCTCTAGGAGCAGAAAAGTGCCACCTTTTCGAGGGAGCTATTCAGGCCTTTCTGGACAAGACGGTCTTGGAACCAGTTCCTCCTCAGGAAAAGGGGTTGAGATTCTACTCCAACCTCTTTATGGTTTCCAAGAAGGACGGCGGCTGTCGTCCCATTTTGAAGTTGAAGGATCTCAACTCCTTTGTGGTCAAGTCCCAGTATCGCCAGGAGTCGCTACGCACAGTGATAGCTGCCATGTCCCCTGGGGAATGTCTACCTTCTCTGGATTTCAGGATGCATATTTGCTCATTACCATTCACCCAGAGAGTCGGCAATATCTCCGCTTTGCCCGCGACCAAGGGCATTTCCAGTTTTATGCACTCCCCTTTGTCCTGACCACGGCTCCTCAAGTCTTTAACAGAGTCCTGGGAGCCTTGATTTCTGTCCTACATTGAGACGGCATCAGAGTCACCCCATACATGGACGATCTCCTTCTGAAGGCCTCTTCTCCAGAACTCCTTTAGCAGCAAGTACAGGATTGCATTCATGCTCTGTCCCGTCACAGGTGGATCATCAATCTGGACAAGTCAGACCTTGTTCCTTCACAGAGGATGGTCTTTCTGGGCAGCCTCTTCGACACTCAGAGAGATGGTTTTCCTCAAGGACGAAGTGGCTCATCAGATTGCACTGAAGGTCCAGGCTATACAGAATCAGGATCCGGTTCCAGCCAAGAAGTTGTCGTCCCTGGTGGGGAGTTCATTTCCACCATAGAATTGGTTCCGTTTGCCATGGTTTATACCAGAGAACTTCAGAGGTTTCTTATCCTGGCATGCAGGGGTTGGCCGGATCTCCTGGAGAGGTCTTTATCTCTCCCTCTTCACGTGGAGCTGAGTCTCTCGTGGTGGCTCAACCTGAACAATCTGAAGGGCAGGCCATTCATGGTGCCATTTTGGACAACAGTGACGACAGATGCCAGCGTCTCCAGTTGGGGAGCAGTTCTGGGGCACTTGAATGCTTAGGGCTGATGGTCCCAGGAAGAATCTCTCCTTCCCATCAACGTCTTGGAGCTTTGGGCGATAGTTCATGCCCTGCGCCACTGGACGCGCCAGCTGGAGGATTGCCCAGTTGCACAATTGTGCAAGTTTATTCACCAGGTTAGTGTTTTAATGTTCTCTTCCCTTTCTTGGGGTGCCTCATTTCAAGCTTATAACATATCTCTTTCTCATGATAAGGGTGAAGCTATTCACCTTTTGATATAGGGAGGCCATCGGGCTTAAAGTTTGACATGGAATATTTTGGTTTAGATTTAAGCCCCCGGAAGTGTGGTTTTGCATGGCCTTAAAGGCATGGTAATATTTGAAATGGAAAAAAAAATATATAAGAGGGTGGTTTATCCTGCTGTGTAAAACATGGGTAATACCGCTGCGGTTTTATTCATGTTATTGCAACTCACACATGCATTTTTGGGATACAGTACATTGACCTGAAATATTATCATGGCACTATTGCTACAGCAGTCTATGGATAACTATGGTGATTTGAGCTTCCATGGGATGCTGTACTAAAAGTAAAATGTCAGGCCATGGTAATACTGCACCCAAAAATGCAAGGCTGAGCTGCAATAACTTGTGTATAAAACATCTCTCAGCACTGGGAGTACCCTTGTTTTATATGATTAAAAACATAACATATATATGTTTTCAGTGTTAATCATTACTACCTCTTTAATTTTGTATTATGTAAACATACAAACCTCTTAAGTTAACAGTCTGTAGATGCTTCACTGCAAATGTTCATTTTTGGGTGTTGTAACAATGCCTGAAGTAAAAAGGGCTGGAGATTTCTCTAACATCCAAGTGCTCAGTGCAGCCTTTTCCTTACGTCATATCACAGCTTTTAGATTATGGTAATGAAGTGAGTGTGTATACAACTGTCACTGTGGCTAGACTAGCTTTTCTACATTTGTATACAGTGGGCTGTAATTGTGGAATACCAGTGTATTAATTGTCACCCTTACTTCATTGTTGGATGTCTTATTCTACTTCAGTACTAAAGTTTTCTACATGTAGTATGTAGTGTATAGATGTCCAAACTAAGTCCATTGCAACCCTCAGACATTGCCAATGTGGCCCTTCATGGAAATTCTATTGAATAATAAAGCTGAACCTGTTGGAAACATCATAATCATTGCGTGATATTTATCAATAAGGGTTTTTTAAGGGCTAGTAACATTTAATATGTAAAATATATATATACTAGTTGAAGAGCCACAGTGCCACTGGCAGCCGGTCGCGGTGCAGTCATGCTCAATTGAGACTGCCCGCGCCTTTGGAGTGCCTCGCTCTGTATCAGTATCTTCACTGGCAGTCTCTACTGCGCATGATTGTGACATTACACACATTTTAGCGAATTATTATATAGGATTGTTGGGATTATCTTCCCGAGTAAAACAAGTGTACTCTGACTGCTGAGAGGTGTTTTATTCAAAAGTTATTGCGAATCAAACTTTAATTATTTAGGTGCAGTATCTCAGTGGCCTGAATTTTTAGAGTGGCACTGTTGTTGCACCACCCTATGTAAAGCTCTGTGCAACTGGCCATAAACTTCCATAGGATGGTGTAACAACAGCACCACTGGAACATTTCAGGCCATTGAGAATTTACACCTAAAGAGTTCAAGCTTGAGCTGCAATAACTTTTGAATAAAACACCTCTCAGCAGTTGGAGTGCCGTTATATCCCTTTAATTCTGAGCTATGGCATTCAAAGGGTTAAATTGCAAAATGTACGGAAGCTCATTAAAGAGAAACTAATGTCCCATAACAAAATTTCTTGTTTTGTAGCATTTAAAAAAATAAATTATATGGCACAAATCCTTTCTCTCAGACCTTTATGGTTTAAGAAATATTTGGTGCTAAAGTTCCCCCCTCCCTCCCCTTCTTCTGACGTCTGGGCTGTGCTGACAGCAGGAGATCCCGGTTCTGGGACCAGCCGGCGGTTCTGCAGCAGAGCCGAAATTGCGTTATTTAAAAAGAATTACTTCATTGGAACGGTCCACAAGGTGTGCCTGGTTTGCAAGCACAATTTGTAGACCGTTCCGATGAAGTAATTATTTTTAAATAACACCATTTCGGCTCTGGTGAAGAGCCTCCTCGAGTCGGCTGACTCAAATCTCCTGCTGTCGGCTTTACAGCTGACATCAGGGAAAGGGGAGGGAGGGGGGAACTTTGCATGTGAATATCTCTCAAATCATAAAGGTTTGAGAAGTAGGATTTGTGCCATAAAATGTACTTTTTTTTATGCTACAAAACAAGACATTTTTTATGGGACATTAGTGTCCCTTTAACTAAACAATCTATTGCATAGAACTTGGTATAAACATGTCTTTAACCCCTTCACGTCTGATGACGTACCCGGACCGTCACGCTGGTCCGTCACTTAAGGACCAGTGACGGTCCTGGCACGTCATGGAGTTCAGGGCTCCCGGCGAGGCTGCACGCCGCTCCAGAAGCCCTGAACCGGAAGTAATAATAAAAAATAAAAAGCCTTGTGGTCACCAAGTGCCGGCCACGCATGAGCGAGCCGGTCATTAAGGGGTTCATGTCATTACATTACTCAGGTGGATATGGCCCTTGATACATTGTTGTTTTCTTGGATTGGCCTTTAGGTAACATTTTTAGACACCCCTGACTTACTGGGTTTTACATTGTCAGTCTGGAGTTTGCACCTCTAACTGTGTGCACCCCAGACAGAACATGAACTTCCTTCCTGTTCATGAAGAAATGGTCTGATTGCTAAAAGCTTCAAGTCATTTGTTAGGTGATTTACAGAGAAACTAGTTGAAGAGTTAGTATACACAGGCCACAGTACCACCCAGCAACGGCCTCGGTGCAGTCATGCACAATAGAGACTGCCCGCGCCGTGGCTGATACAGAGCGGGGTGCTCCGAATTCAGACTGTAGTCCTCTCTGCTCAGACTACGGACTGAATTCGGAGCCCTGGTCCGTTATCAGCCGCGGCACGTGCAGTCGTAGTGCGCATGACTGCAGCGCGCCCAGCCTTCTCTACTGCGCATGATGGCTTCTGACAACACACATTAAGCGAATTATTATATAGGATGAGTCATGTGAATGTACGCAGGGCCTTATAAAGGAGTTCTGCACCATAATGCATTGGATACCTCTCTATCATTCAAGGGGTTAAAAGCCATAATTACTTTAACCCTATGAGTGCCATTGGTTTACTCCAGAATAACTCCAGTTTACTTTTATAAGTATGAGCCCATACACCTAAACAATATCTTTCTCCCATGATCATATTTTGAAGTTGAGGAAGATCTGGCTTCCATTGGTGGAGCACTCCCTGTCCACAGGGATGGACCTGTCAGCACTGTAGCGGATGTTAGGACACTGTACCACCTCACCTCGGCTCTCACTCTGGTTCTTTTCTTCCACTTTTTTTTTTCGTTTCCCCTTTACTTTTAAATGTTTATTGCTCAATTCCTTGCTGTTACTACTGAGTTTACTGTCATGTACTTTTCACATTTTTTCAATAAACTCTCTATATTAAAACTATAAGCCTCAAATGTAATCAATGGGTGTTTTGGGGATATTTTATTTCTCCCCTATGGTGCTGTTGGTTGTATTGCTCCAGTTTTCTTTTTGCGTGAGGCTTCTTATTTTGTATGCAGGGATCGTTATACCCCTCAGTGCCAGAGGGACATGAATGTATGGCTCTCTGACATCCAGACAGTTAAATGATGTCACATAAAAAAAATGGAGGAAATCATAAACGTGACTCTAATTCAAAGGCTGGCAATTTCCTTTCTTCTTTTAAAATAGAAAGTGGGAGTAAATATTGGTCACTAGTTTGCCATATGTCAGTATAGCTTAGGTAATGATGATAGCAACTCAATATTTAATTCTAACATGTGACTGTGAGTTAGATATGATTATCTCTGGATTCATACATGCCCATTTTCTTGCAAGTTCAAGTGGCTACTACATCCCTATGGGGAGATAAGCCTTCCTTCCAAAGCCCACTGCCTCTGCACACAAATATGGGAGGATATTATTTAATATATAAATGGATGAAAGAGGTTCACTAACTGGTCTGACTGTGCTCAAGTCGAGATATTGTAAAACACAGTTTCACATTAACTGCACATAAACAGTAAGGGGAAGAGTCATGAAAAAATTAAAATTTAAGTTTTGCGTAGTTTTATAAATGCTATCTATATAAAAGCTTGAGGTATACTAACACATGGCGATAAAGGAAAGGCTGCCATTTTGTCCTTCATCCTGTTTCTCTCATCCTAGCCACCAGTCTTCTCTCCCCGGCCTTTTCTACTACCTCCACAGTTCCTTCTGTCTTCCCACCTGTCCTGTCCTCTCTTCTCTCTCTCATCTCAACTGTCTTCCCTTCCCATTTGTCCACCTCATCTTCCACCTGTTGTCTTCTCCTTCCACCTGTCCTTTTCTCCTTCCACCTTTCTGCATTTCCTTCCACCTCTCCTTCCACCTGTCCTTTGCACCTCTTTCCTGTCCTCCTCTCCTTCCTGTGTTCCTCACCTTCCTGTGTTCCTCTCCTTCCTGTCCTTTTCTCATGCAACCTGTCTTACATATCCTTGCCATCCTTCTAGTCAGTGGCGTAACAATAGGGGTCGCACGCACCCGCATCAACTAATTCTAACAGCTGATCTCCCGGCGCTCTAGTAATGCAGAGCGATGGGAGATGACATCATCTCCCCCCGCACCCAGCGCTCTGTATTACTGAGAACCGTGTGCAGGAGCTTCAGCTCTGTGCTGAAGGAGGCACAGATCTGGTCTCATGCCACGCTGGCGCGCTAGACCACAAGGGACTCGAGGCCGATCGGTAGGTGCATTGTAGAAATGAAGGGGCAATGTGAGATGAGAGGGGGCATTGTGGAGATGAAGGGGCAATGTGAGATTAGAAGGGGCAATGTGGAGATGAAGGGGCAATGTGAGATGAGAAGGGGCAATGTGGAGATGAAGGGGCAATGTGGAGATGAAGGGGCAATGTGGAATGAGAAGGGGCATTGTGGAATGAGAAAGGGCAATTTGGAGATTGGGGGGCAATGTGGTAGGGGCATTGTGGAGATTTGGGGGGCAATGTGGAGGCGGGGGCATTGTGGAAATGGGGGTCAGGAAGGGCAATGTGGAGGTGGCCAGTGTGGTTGGGGGGGCCCATGACAATTCTTGCACCAGGGCCCAGTGACTTCTAGTTACGCCTCTGCTTCTAGTCTTTTTCTACTCCTCCATCCATTCTTTCTCTCCTCTCACCATTCTTTATGTTCTCCCTCCAGTCCTCCTCTCCTTCAGTCGTTTGCTCTTCCTGTGCTTCTCCTTTCTCCTCCTGTCTCCCATACCTACTTTCTATTTACACCCCCATGTTTCTCTTATACTTCCCCTCTCTTTCCCATATGTATTCACACCTCCCCCTTTTCTCTTCATAGCGCATCACACACATTCTACATTTCTATGTAACTACCTTCTTCTGTTTTCTAAAATTGTCTTTCTCCCCAACTTTACATTGGGCCTTTCTTTACGGTCCAGTTCTGACCAACTTTGCATTAGTCCCTTCCTGAACAACTTTGCATTGGACCCTTCTTTATGGTCCAGTTCTGACCAACTTTGCACTAGTCCCTTCCTGACCAACTTTGCATTGGACCCTTCTTTATGGTCCAGTTCTGACCAACTTTGCATTGGGCTCTTCTTTAGGGTTCCATTCTTCCTTTTATGTTATAAGCTTTGCCCTTCTGAACTAACAAAGCACTTGTCCTACCTCTGCACTCTGCACCTTTACTGTTTCTACTTCCTGTAATCACGACTCATTATTTTCCAAGTCACATTTCCTTGCCATTCTACTGTCCTGATCAGACAAGAGAGGTAGGGAAGAGGAGTCTCATGCCTAGACCACTATCAATCAGCAGCCTCGGCTGGTGCCTGGAGCCTCTCTGCTCAATGCCCGCGCTGCAGTCATGCACAGTACAGACTTCCCGAACGTGCCACGGCTCATACAGAGCGGGGCGCTCAGAATTCGGATTGTAGTTCTCTCTGCGCACCTTCCTGGGACTGCTTGGTCCCAGGAAGGTGCGCAGAGAGGACTCCGGTCCAAATTCCGAGCGCCCCAATCCATATCAGCCGATGCACATTCGGGCAGTCTCTACCGTGCCTGACTGCATCGCGGGCAGTTTCTACTGCGCATGACTGCTGCCCGGGAAGTCTCTACTGCGCATGATGGCTTCTGACAAACATCCTAGCAAATTATTATGTAGGATTCTTTATTTATATAGAGCCAACAATAGGGAATGGACATACAGATATATTAAATAGTACAATCAAATGTGGAGAACAGAAGGATCAGAGGGCCCTGCTTGTGAGAGCTTACAGTTAGGCAATGAAGTATTGAGACATTTGCTGTTGAAGAAATGTCACAATTACAATGTTTTGTGGAAGTACCTTGTTTTATAGTGTATCTAGAGCCGGGGGAGGGGCAACCAGTAGTCCACCAGATATTGTTGGACTATAACTCCCATTATCCTCAGATAGCCATGTAGTCCATCAACATCTGGATGGCCACTACTTGGTTTTGCTGATCTCTGTGAGGCTGATGTACTATGAAGAACTGTTGCAATTCTGGTGCAAAATAACTACATTGTAGGGGACATATTGCATTTCCCTAAATTTCTATTTATTTAAACTGTGTGTTTAAATCCTTGAACGCTAGAGAGTTGTTTATGTTTTAGAGTCTTCTTTAGCATTCATGGGGTTAAATAAATGAAATTATTTGCCCCTTTGATGCAGTTGGTTTACCCCATTTTAACCCCAGTTATTTTTATTACATCAGCCTCTATATTGTAGATGAGCAACATGAGACCGTCCAGCTCATGTCAGACTACAACTCCCATCATTCCCTGCCAGCCAGTGAGAGTTGTTGGTAGCAGCTGGTGTTGCTCACATTGCCCCCACTCTATGCTGTATGTAATGATCCACCCAGTTACATATGAATCATGCGGGGAAAGCAAACAGAACCATATTAGCTTATAGCTGTGACAGAAATGAGCTACTGATAACATTTCACTTGGTTTTGCCAGTTGATTTGATGCCAACCTACTTATTTTTATTTGCTTGCTGGCAGTTTTCCTGAAGTGATTTAATTTTCTTAACCTTTTGAGTGCCAGAGAGGTATGGAACACATTGCAAAGGGTTAAAGGGCAATGGAACCAGCATCATTAGCCCTCTTTCAACTTTTGTTGAAATTAGGCTTCACTTAACCACTGGGGTACATGCAAGGGGTTAAATGTCCCAACTGAATTGAGGGAAATTGTTATATATTACATACTGTGAAGTGGTGTTTTCCCCAGAATTGATACAATTTAGACTTTATGTGTATTCATTTCTAGTGTCCAAATGGTTGGTTGTACCTGCAGTTTAGCAATGCTTTCATATTAGTAGTTGTAAGTGTAGGACATTCCAGAAGGTGACACCTTTAGACTTTCTCAGAGTGATCTGTAACAACTAGAGAAGATGGGCAGCTGGTTTGGGGAATCTGTTTTAGTGACATAGATAGATAGACATCAGAATTAGTAGCCCTGGCTGTGGTGTGGGTCCCTGGAGATAATTCTAAGACCTGGCATGTCACTGTTCAGTTTGTTTTCAAGCAATTTATTGAAGATGAAGGGTATAGGACATCAAATTACATACTGTTAGATATATTATATGAGGAATTAACCCTTTGAGTGTCAGAGGGGTATGGAACGCATAGCTTTGTGTACCCTTCTGACACTCAAAAGGTTAAAAGCAAAACCGTCTATTGGGATGAGATGAATCATGTCAAAGTTGCATGGATTATGGTGTTTTAACCCTTTGAGTGCCAGAGGGGTACGCAGTGCTTTGCAAAGCAATGCGATGTGTACCCCTCTGGCACTCAAAAGGTTAAAATAATGAAGGTAGAACATCTGATGAAAGAGGGAGCTAGAGGTGAGTAGGGTATGATATCTTGACACTGAGAAATGAAAATAAGATGGAGCTCCTTTTTTTTTCATTTGTACTTCTTATGTTCCTTGCCTTGATCTCACTGGACGTCTATTCCCAGAAAGCTTTCTGGCAGGGACTGTTAAACCTGGGAGATTGATACAGTGTAAAAAATATACAATGTAAAAAAGATAAGATACAGGGCACACTGTCCTGCAAGTATAGTGTTGCATTTGTTTAAAGGGATAGTAATACTTAATATGTAAAAAAATATATATTGTAGTGTTTATCCCCTGAGTAAGACAAGGGTACTCTCACTGCTAAAAGGTGTTTTATTCAAAAGTTATTACAGCTCAAAGTTGAAGTTTTTAGGTGCAATATCACAGTGGCCTGAAGTTGTACAGTGGCGCTGTTGCTACACCACCTATGGACAGCTCTGGCCCGTAGACCATAAATCTCCATAGGATGTACAATTTCAGGTCACTGTGATATTGCACCTAAAAATTTCAACTTTGAGCTGTAATAACTTTTGAATAAAACACCTTTCAGCAGTGGGAGTACTCTTGTTTTACTCAGGGGGATAAACCCTACAACATATTTTTTTTTACATTTTAAGTATTACTATCCCTTTAAAAATCCTCCTATGTTAGTGGCGGAAGAAATAAAGAAAAGTTTTTTAGTAAAATGAGTGAGATCTTGTGATCTCCTAAGCTGCTGTATTTTATAAACTTTAAGAGGGCAGTCCAAGTTCAGGATTTCCCTGATCAAGCACAGGACATTCATTTTGATTGTCTCACCTGTGCTCCAGTTGGGAAGTCCTTAAATCCTGGCCTGTTGCTGGCCCTTAAGGACTGAACTTAGGCAGCCCTGGACTAGAAGATACGTCATTCTCTGAGATGCATAAACATCTAAAAGGGGACATGCAGGTATAAAATAATAGATGTGTTTGGACTGTTAGACACAATTGAACATCAGGAGACATATAGTCAGGCAAATACTGCAAGTACCATGTAGAGGAATGATGGGCATGCACTATATATGTCAGTTCTAGTTCTGTTTAACTATAATTTGTTTCCAGAGAAGAGTCAAAGTTAGACTTCTGGTGCCAGAGCAGAGCTGAACTTGGACTCTCCAGAGTGCTGCAGAGCATGGTGACAGAGAAAAGGTTATGAGACTGCACCACTCTTTCCACATTACGGGAGTCAGATGAATTAAGTTTATCTGAACTCCTTGGGTGATAGAGATGCCATCAACATATTGTGAAGCAATTCGTTGGAGATGTCTCTTACATCCATGGGGTTAAATAGTAAAATACATACTGTATTAGTACTAATTGATATTTACAATTAACAAACATCAAGACAAAATGATTAATCCTATATTGATACCAGCTTGATCTTCAGTTTGTTCTGGAGTCACGTAAAAGGGTAACTCATTGCTCTTGAGTAGCCTAGAGCAAGATCTAAGAGACTGGAACCACTCCAGAGTTCCAGGACATAACAAGGCAAACCTGGATCACTATTACAGTGTTGTGAAATGGAAAGCAGGCCAGTGCTTCAGTCTGTAGAGTTAGTGAAAGTCAGAGCAGAAGCGATTTTCCCATATCTCTGTATCTTTTTTCCTGTAGTGATCCCATGAGGATATAGGAGTTATGATCCTGTTTCCTGGTTCTGACCTCTTCAGCTTTCCTAATCTCCAAGTACTTCCTGTCTCATCTACAATCACTGTCTCAAATGCCTTTCAGGAAACATAAGTCCCCATCATGCTTCTGCCAAGCAATCAATGAGTATAGTCTATTATCAGTTGGGATTATGCCCATTTCTTTAAATCTGTCTTCCCAACAGTTTCACAGTGCTCACTGATGCAACACTTTGGGGTCCTCTGTGGTAACCGTGGGTGTGTGTGTGTTAACCTTTGAATGCCAGAGGGGTATGCAGTGTATTGCAGAGCACTCAAAGGGTTAACACTTAAACCCCTTGAGGACCCGAGGGGTGTTTGACACATTGAGAAGCAATGTGTTGCATGCCCTTCTGGTCCTTAAAGGGTTAATATGGAATAGTGTATGTGTAAAGGCGGTATGCTTTGAGGCAAAAGGCAGAGGATGTGTGTTTTGGGGAGTTAAAATAGGGAATGTGTTCTGAAGGCTGCAGGGCCCTCATGTGGTACTGGGGCCTTCTGTTGCAGTAAACTGATATAACCCTTTGAGTGCCAATCAATGTGTTGGATACCCCATTGCAGTGGCTCTTGCCATCCTTTTGTGTCATTCTTCTGTCTTCCCTAGGCATCCATTTGCCTTTTTTTGTAGTTTGGGAGAGGTGGATGGTATTACACTGATATTGCAGTCACCTCCCATAACCTTTTTGCAAATATTTATTTGACAGTGATATGTGCATATACTGTATCTTATATTAGCCTTAATAATGCCAATTTCTCTGGTTTACTCATTTAGTGGAGTGTGAAATGCATTGCAAAACAATGCTTTGTGTCTCCTCTGGTCCTGAAGGGATAAAGATATTTTGTGATGATTAATGTCACTTGCCTTCCCTACAATGCATGTATGTATATAAACTACTTTGCATACAGTGACAGGCAGGCAGGAGAAGTGACATAATGGGGATAATAATATTTAATATTTTATCTTTATAACTCTTTTGATAGCATTTTGGCTAATGTACAGTTTACATAACATTTAAGGTAATATATCTGAATAGTTTAAGCCTCTATTTTAAGTGAAAATCCGTTTGTGTGAGTGGATTAACCCTTTGAGTGCCAGAGAGGAACAGAACTCATTGCTCTGCAATGCGTTCCGTACCCCTCTGGCAATCAAAGGTTTAAGGCAGAGCTGAATAATGTAGATCTGTGAATGAGGCCTTTTCTGGTATAGAAATTAATAACGGTGAATGTCCCTCAGTTTCACTTATTCAGTGAATCCATCTGTTTAAAATACATTTTAGTTAATTTTGAAGAAAATTAAAAACTGCTAAAATGTTGCACTTGCCATTTGTTTGTAATATAAATAGTTTTTTTGAGGAATGAACTGCTATTTATAGGTGGCACAGTCTGACACTTTATGATAATTAGTTAATGTACTGGGCCAATATTAACACTGTGCTAAGAATGAATCTAGGCAGAACCCACAGTGACATTTCTAACAGCACAGTGATAAACTTGGCCTAAAACAGAGCTATTAGCAAAATGTGAAGGTAATAGCATAAAGTACTACACTGTGCCATTAAAATATGAACATTAACCCCTTAAGGACCCATGACGGTCCTGGACCGTCATGGAATTCCAGGCTCCCCGCGTGGCTGCACGCTGTTCGGGAAGTCAAGAATCCGATTCTGGAAAAAAAAAAAAGTGACCGCACCGTGCGTGCTCGGACGGTCCTTAAGGGGTTGATTTCTAAAAACGGTTTATTGTACAAAATATTGGTTAGTCCAACACATAGGCAGATTTTAATTATCTGTAAAACAACTAAACTTGTTTTAGGGTGGCATTTCCACTGACTTGTTTTACATAGAACAGGTTTGTCCTGTTATGTCTTCCAGTTACCAAACTCGGGCAACACTCCCTTAACTCTTCGGATGCTAGTGAGGTCTCCAAAGCATTGCAGAGTAATGACTTTGAGAGCACTGTAGCAACCAAAGGGTTAAGCAGTGTTACAGATATCTCATTACTTCTGTTTAATACTGTCTTTCAGGAGAAGAATCGAGAACCTTTTACATTGATCCAAAGCATTTAGGTCCATATTTATAAAAGCAAATTGGAGTTATTCTGGAGCAAACGAACTGCATCATGGGAGCAAAATACAAATTCCCAGATTCCCATGCACTTGAATAGACCTTTTTAATCTCTCCTGAATGCCAGAGAGGTCTCGGGTTAAATGTCTAATTGAACCCTTTGAGTGCCAGAGTGATACACAACGCATTGCTGAGCAATGTGTTGCTTACCTCTCTGGCACTCAAAGGGTTAATTAAGCAGAAATTGCTATTTGTCCCCTGTGGTACAGTTGGTTTACTCCACAATAACTCCAGTTTGCTCTTATAAATATGGACCATAGTGCCCTTTCTATCACTCTTAAAGGGGAACTTTCACCCCGCAATAACTTAACGTTCACTTGTTGCTCACCTGGCGACTAGCTGCTTAGTAGCGCTAGTCGCCAGCAATATTACCCGGTTCTTCAGATATCGGCTTTTTGCCGATGGTGACAGCAGCAGGAAGCACGGACGTCTCTTCACAGTGACGTCCGTGCGCCTGCGCTGTCAGTCCCTTTTGCACCGTGTGGTGCAAAAGGGACTGACAGCGCAGGCGCACGGACGTCACTGTGAAGAGACGTCCGTGCTTCCTGCTGCTGTCACCATCGGCAAAAAGCCGATATCTGAAGAACCGGGTAATATTGCTGGCGACTAGCGCTACTAAGCAGCTAGTCGCCAGGTGAGCAACAAGTGAACGTTAAGTTATTGCGGGGTGAAAGTTCCCCTTTAAGAGGGGTAATTATAGAGCAAACCAACAGCACCATATGGTTAAAATTAAAGTTCTTCAAATTCTCATTGATCTAAATGAGACATTGAAAGAGATAGTAATTACAAATCGTATATAGAAATACAATTGTGCTATTTAATTTTTTATAATGCTTAACATCTTTTTAAAATCATCAACCTGCATATCCTTATTGAAAATCCAGTTAACAGGTTCCCCCTCCCGCCCCTTTCCATTACATCATGAGAGTTCCCTCAGATCCGAAAGCCGGTCCGGACAGATCGCAACGAGGCACAATATTGTGTCAGTATAAAGAAAAGCTTCCTTATACCAACACAAACAATATTGTCCTTCTTTGCTATCCGTCCGTTCAAGCAACTGGCTTTCAGATCTGAGGGAACTCTTCATGATGTTCAAAAAGGATATGCAGGTAACTGATTTTAAAAAGATACTATGCATTATAAAAAATTAAATGGAACAATCGTATATAGATTTATTATTTGATATTTCTATCTCTTTAACCTTTTGACTTAGATAGAAGCCATGCATTGTAGACCTCTCTTGCATTTAGGGGTTTAAAATCACCATTTAAATCAGTGAATTCACTCCCTCCATGTTATAGTTGTTTAGTTCCAGATTTGCTCATCTTTTGCTATCTGCATAAGGCCATCGTTTCTCTTTGACTGGAGAGCGTGGCTGTTTGGTAAGAGTGTGTGGCTCTTGGGTAAGAGCAATGGGGGCTGGACTTCAGTTTCCCACACCGTGCATGACATTCATATTTAGAAGTTTGGTGAAGTCATGCTTGACCTGTAAAACTAACATTGCATTTTTATTGAAGGCAGGTGCACCGTATGTTTCAAATGCCAAAGGAAGCACTGAATCTGTGTACTGTATTTTATAATGCTGCTCATGTGGATCCAGGCATAAAGTGCTACTGTTTTTGCAGCATGTCAGTAAGCATTTGTCATAGCAAAATCTTGTTTATAAAAATAGCTTCTTTATTGAAGTAAGATAAATGTGTCTATCAGTTCTTAAAGATCCCTTTTACCTAAAAACAACTGATTTTGAAACCGCTTTGAAAATCACCTATACATTTAATAATTTTTATTTAAAAACTAGCACTTTTCAAAATCACCAAAGTTTGTTTAGGTGGTAGGGTCTCATTAAAATGGACCTGTCAGCCTAATTCAAGGTTAGTTTGCTTTACTGAGAAATCAAATCAGCTTATATGTTGTAATTATCATTTTTTATAAAATCAATGTTTTTGAAATATTATAATTTGTTTCGGTGGCATGTTGTGGTACTTTATACTAATTAACTCAAAGTATGCTAATTAGTTATGTTCGAGACCAAACTTATCACCGTACCTGTGAACTTCCTTCCATTGAGCCCCCAGAGAGGGCTCATATGCTGCTGACCAGGTGGATGAAAATGACGTGATTTGCATCACAAAGGGGTGGAGCTTAGTCTGCTGGGTGGACTCATAAAGTGGGCTGGAAGAGTATAGAACAGGGTGGGAAGGAATAGAAAAGGGTGAGAAGTGGGAGTAACAGGGTGGGATGGAGAAGAAGTGGGCGGTAAATGGGAGTAGCAGGGTGAGAAGGAGGAGAACTGAGCAGAGTTTCAGAAGAAACCAACCATGCCGGAAAATCGGCCTCAGTCCCCGGAGACCTGGTAATTAACTCTCTGGGCAGATCCGGAGAGTTCCCGTGTATGATTATCACACTCTGTGCTATTAGATATGCCCCCAATATGGAATTCATTCATAGAATAGTGTGTGGTAATATTGGCCCCGCACGCCAACAAATTCACATACCATGTGACACGAGCAAATACAGGTTAGTTTCTAAAAACCAGCATTAATATTGCAAACAAATGGCTAGCACAACATATGGGTGATTTTAACCCTTTGAGTGCCAGAAGGAAAGGCAGCCATTGCTTCTCTGGTACACAAAGGGTTAATATTCTTTAGCTAAACTTTTGTTAAAGGGGAACTATCAATGCTATACAAGTTTGGCTAATAAGTTACTAAATAGAGTGACTAAATAAATAAATAATTGTATATATATTTTTTTAATTTGTGGTGTGGCTAAAATTAAATGTTTAAAAATGATCTGTGCCCTTCCGGACAGACTGCGGGTACAGCTCATCCTCGGCTCCCCTCCCACGTAGTGTCTCGATCCAGCCTCTTCCAGTGACGGAGGATTTCTCCTTGTAAGCTGTAGCACTCTTATTAGCCAGAAATGTGTTGCGTACCCCTCTGGCAATCAAAGGGTTAACACACACACACACACAGTTATTATAGAGGACTGTAAAGTGTTGCATCAGTGATCACTGTGAAACTGTTGGGAAGATATCATTAAAGAAATGGACATAATCCCAACATTGGCCAGATAACGCTCCAGTTTACAGGTAGAAATCCTCCATCATCGGAGGAGGCTGTATCGAGACACTACGTAGAGACTGCAGTGCAGAGCTGTACCAGCAGTCTGTCCGGACGTAAGGGTACAGATCATTTTTAAACATTTAATTTTAACCAAATCATGAATGAAAAAAAAATTACACAATTATTCATGCTAGTCTCTCTTTCTCTGTCGTCCAATACAGGTTACTGGTAACTTTGAGTAGGCGATCAGCCCCTTTAAGTAGGTAGGAACAATTCTGAAAAGTGACTGCTGGGTGGAGCCTACCTCCTCTCCTTAGCTTGCCATTAGCCAATCCCTATCCAGTAAGATTTGTTCCTTGGTCAAGACACAAGGCAAGAGAACAGTTCAGCTATAGTTTTAGCTTTTTTATTATTTTTCTGTTAGATATGGAACACCACCATTAGACGGATTACCATCACTGACAATTCCGATCACCCAAGTGTGGATAGCTCAGTTTACCAGGTGCTTTTGTGGACCTAAACCCTGGGGGGAAAATGTTGGCTGCAAGTTCTTTCCTCCGGAGTTGCCCACTGAGGCTTCTTCTTGATATATGGTAATCTGAAGACAGAAGATCTGCTGAAAACGGTGAGCACCCTTTGAGTGCTGAGGTCCACATGTCCCATGCTTCCCCTCCGCACAGGGGTCTCTTTTGGAGTTCCTTTTACATACTCATGCACTCACTGGGTTTATCTGTATGTCTGTGAAGTGTTTGGAGCATGTTTCTGTGGTAACTTAACTCTTTTGCTGCTGGTTAGCACCTTTTGGGGGGTTTGGGGGCACTTTCCCTACAGGAACCAGTGTTTATTGGGTCTACTGTTTAATTCTAGTGGGCTTTTGAGTGGTTTTACGTTTTGGTATTCACCTAGTTTACTTTATGTTCCGCTCCTTTAATACGCGTGTTTACCGCATAAACGCCATTTCTCCATTCACTTCTATGGGACTTTACAGTTTGGGACATATCTCTGCAACCACTCCACGTGGCAAAGTCAGAGATGGCTCATTTTGTTGGTTTGCCCTTGCTCTGTCATCCGGTTAACTTGCTGGGCATGTTGGGGGCCTTAGGGGGCTTCGAGCACTGTTGGGTACTCCGTTAGCAAAACTATGGTTCCCATGAACGCTCACTTTGCGTGCTCGTTTCTGATGGTCTCCCGTCGCAGCAGCCATTTTGTGTATTCGCAGATCGAGTATCCTATGCAGGACTTGGACTCTCCGTCTCTCGTCAGCAGTTTAACCCTTTGCCTACCAGATAAGTCTATTTTAGCATTTCTGGGGTGATTTTATTTATCATACACACTGTTTTGTGGGTGTTTCTGATACTTTGACTGTTTGACTCTGTGAGAATGTCTACTCCGTTAGACCTTGGGGCTAAACCTAAGACTAAGGACACTGGGGTGTCTGTGTCCCCCATTGCTCATTGCTCCTCATGTCATCCAGGGTTACCTACAGAATTCTCAGGTCATGTTTGCCCAGCATGCACTGCTGCCCATGAATCCCCTACAGGGGCCTCCAGCCATGCACTAGAGCCAATATGCTTCAGAACTGCTGCAGTCATTCTTAGTATATCAGTCTCTTTGGGTTTCAGAGTGATCTCGTAAATATCTGAGTGGCTAAGTTACCCCCTTGGATGTTGATGATGTCACTTGCTCCCAGTAATTAAAAAGTGTATTACTAACTCAGTTTTTTCTAATTGTTCTCTTGCTTGTTTTCACCAAAATAAAAGCCTTCTACCTTTCACTGAAGTGTTTCTCTCCTTATCTTGTATCTTGGGTTTTCTTATGGTGTCCTAGGGTTTATCCACTAATGCAGTGATTCTCAACCAGAGTGCAGTGGAACGCTGGTGTACCACGGACATCCACTTAGGGTGCCCCTTTTTTTCCATAAAGACTTTGACAAAAATATGTAACTCCCCCCACCCCCCCCGGTAGTAAGTGTAGAATTGAAGGTAAAGTTATAAACAGTGATATGAATAATATGATTATTTTTAATTATTCTGATTATAGGAGAGTAGAATGACTATATTTATAAGCCTGTAACCTTTATTACACCCTTTGCAGATGACGTAATATTCTAGGGGTGGCCCAAAAATGTCAGATTACATGCGAACCCTGCCTTAAACAGAAAATCTTTGACAACCACTGCAATAAAGTGTGGATTAACACCGCAGTTCCTGTTATTCTTTGAAGTCTACGCAGTAGCATCTATCCAATTTGAGAGATCTTCTTATTGCATAGACTCCATAGAATATCATAGAGCAGGGAGAGTTTATCTCCCCTTTATCTCACAATAGTATAGTGCATCTTCTCCCCTAGGGTTGAATGGAAAATATGTTTTAGAGTGCAGACTGGTAGCCGATGCCTTGAGGAATGACCAAAAAAAATGGGTTCCGTAGATTTGTGCTCTACGCATCTCTTTGCCAGGTGGGTTAGCAACACATTACTCTGAAATGATGCCCATGATGTGTAACATTTATATAGAATGTGCATGAGAAGTTGAAAATGGCAAAAAGAAACCCACACTGGGCCTGTGCCCTGTCTTTATGACGCACATCATGTGGATCTAAGAACGATGTTCAACTGTGTTTTTCAGCAGGGCAATAAGTATTTTTAGTACTAGACTAGGTTCTGTAATAAAATGTTAGGGAATGGCCAACTTAACCCTTTGACTGCCAGTGGTGTGTACAATGAAGTGGGAAGCAATGCTTTGCACACTCTCTGGCATTGGGCTAACACAACAGATCAATGACATTATATAGAGAGCTGCCATAATATGTATGCTGGATGTGTATACCTTGTATTCCCTTTAAGTGGATCTGCTGTCACTTTTAGACAAGTGTGGGGCATTCCTAATATCACATCAAGTGACAAGCTTAGCCCCAAATCAAACTAATTAGCATACTGTGCATGCAATTAGCATAAAGTGCCACAATGTGCTACCAAAACATATAGAATAATTTCTCCAGAACTATTTATTTGATTAAAATTACTAGTACAACATACAAGCAGATTTTAGCAAAGCTAAACTTTTCTTAGGGTGACAGGTCGACTTTAATTTGTAGGTAATCAGTGAATGAACCAGTGGTGCACAGCATCCTGTCATTCCATTAACTGCTAGAGGTCTCCACGCATTGATCCTTCCTATTCTGTTTTATCTATACAGACTAGCATGAAGTCACAGCAATAAGCTATATAAGACAGTGGCACTTTGTAAACCACATGGACGTGGTGTAACAATTCCTACAAGACATATTTTTAACCCTTTGAGTGCCAGAGGGTTATCCAGTGCAATGCATTGGATACCCCTCTACCCTGGCGCTCTAAGAGTTAATACTCCCTCAGATGCCCGTTGAGCAAGAAAGGAATTACACACCATGAGTCATAATGAGGATGCTTTTTGTGCAACACCATTTTTTTTGTTTTGTATTTTCTGCTGTATCCTATGCATTTATTAACGTAGGGGATAAATCGTGTCATTTTCTATTGTTTAAAGGAGAATTAAAGCATTGGAATAAGTAAAAACTACATTTGACATCAGATGAGAGCCAGCTGGCTCATCCAGTCAGCCAATTTCCCTATCTTTTTAGCTCAGGCTTATATTTTCCTAGAATACCATATGTCTATCACAAGAGTTCTTACATTTATCAATATCTGCTGGGGGGATATCTCATTTTATTTTATCATCACCCTTTTCTTACATTTCCATAATCTAGTTTTAGGGTATGTCCTCTTGTTCTTATATTCCTTTTATTCTGGAAGTAGTACTATATTTCTTTAAAAAGAGGACTTTATTAAGTAGGTGTCCTTTATACAGCAGTGGACTATATCCAAGGTGGGAAATACCAATCACCAGTCAGAGAAAACGTTGCTAATGTTAAACACAAATAAGAGCAGAATTTCTTACTCATCTACACAATTTTTTTAAAAAATATGTAAAGTCAATTATCCATAGCTTATTTTTGGAGTATTCCCTCCCTGTATTCCCTTGAATGCCAGTGGGGTGTTGTAGATCTCTTTTCGGGTTAAGCTGTTTTTTATGGGCACAACAAATTTTTTTTCCTAGTAACTCAGATGGTGCGCTGTGTTGCACTTCAGGGATGTGTGCATATGCATATCTTTATTTATGTGGAGCCACACAACATAAGCAGCACCTTACAACAGTAGTATCCTATATAATAAAACGTTAGAATGTTTGTCCGATGCAGTCATGAGCAGTTGAGACTGCTGGGAGCATTCTGTGCATTCGGGCAGTCGCTATAGCGAATGACTGGCTCGCGTGCTGGCGGCGGCAGTACATAGAGTAGGACTGGCCTCTTAACCCTTTGAGTGCCAGAGGGGTATGCAACACATTGCAAAGCAATGCATTGCGTACCCCTCTGGTACGCAAATGGTTAACATCACCTGGACTTTGACCCGCGTACACGGGATTTTACACTAGTGTTACAATAAATAGATGAGGTAAAATAAGTGTCGTAATCATAAGAACAATAGGAAAGAAGTCCATGCCCCATATTTTTTTAAGTATTTGTAAACAGCTAGTCTGTTTTCATTCCCCAAGTACTCCTCCATTAGATTCTGCTCTTCTGAGGCCACAGAGGTATTAGATAGCTTTTCCATGTGAATGGTTTGGCGGGCAATACTATTCCTGAGATGGCAGGGTGCTCTGTGCTCCCAGCCTCCTCAGACCAGGAGGAATCTGTTCTTGGCATTAACCCAGGCTACAGAACTGGCCTGGTTTCCACAGCAACATCTGCACTAAATCTGTGTGTTTGTGATTATGTTTTCCCTGCTGTCCTTCCACAGAAACGCTGGGCAAGAAACACCTTCGGGTGAGTTCATTTGTGAAGAAATACTGAGTGAACCGAAAACACTTAAGTTTTTATCTGCAACAAACACAACAGATATACATATTTGTATGTCCAAAAAGAGGGCATTGTTCTAGTTTAGTTTTGTTGCACTTAAAGGGATAGTAATACTTCGTTTTATCTTTATTCTATTTTATAGGCATTAAAAAAACATGAAGAACGATATAAGTCTTATCTCTCAAACCTTTATGGTTTGAGAGATATTCACAAGCAAAGTTTCCCCCTCCCGCCCCTTTTACCTAGTGTAAGCCATCTCTTCTCAGATGTGGAATGCAGTCCATAGACCAGACAGATAACAGAAGGGGACAATCTTCTTCCTATCAGAACAATGAAAGCCCTGCCCCCCTTGACAAGTTTTTCAGGTTTTTCCCTTATCTTAATTGTAGATTGTCCCTTTCTGCAGTCTACCTGGGCACCTCCCTTCTGCTCTGGCTGAGCAGTGTTACATCAGTAAAAGGGGCGGGAAGGGGACACTTTGTTATTTAATTACTCTTGAACTATAACTCTTGACAGTATTGAAATAACACTCTCCAAAGTCCAAATACTATGATGATTAATTAGAGCTGATTTTATTATGAAACGTTACTAACCCTTTAAGATAGATTCTTATTTTAGAAATACATTTGTATCATGCAAGATATTTTGTTACTGTAGAAACAGATTTGAGTACTAGATAACAAAGGCTTTGTACATCAGTCTACACTTTTGCTACCAGTTGGAACACCTCTATCCCTGTTTGATTCTTGGCTATGATTTATGTTCAGGCCAGATGTCTATCTGTTCCATGTATTTTTTAAATTTCCTTACTGTCTTCACAACATCTTCTTTGATATTCTTTCATGAATCCCTCATCCTTTGTGTAAAGCGAAACTTCCCGACATGTCAGAGGCTGACATCCTGCTCAAGGGGTGGGCAGCCTCATACCTCCCAACATTTCAAATGGCAAAAGAGGGACACTTTTGTTTTAGGTGGTGTTGCTGGGGGAGTGAATAGTAGGTGGGGCATTATGAGAATTGTTATGTTATTTCATGACCTGTTGACTCCACTTTGTGTAACTGAATAAATTATTTAGAGCAAGACCAAAGTATTTTACTGGAGTCCAAACAAACATTAATGTGAGTTGTATCGCTGTGGAGAAATGTGATACACTTATATACACATCAAACAGTCTGATCTCCTAAAACAGGGACACCAAGGTGGGAAAGAGGGACAGAGGGATTTGGGTGTCAAAGACGGACACTGGTGGTATGCAAGCTGAGGGCCTCTATCCGTTGTGGAGTGCAACTCCCATCATCCCGGCGAAGATGTGAGTTGTAGTCATCAACAGCTCTAATGACAGATGACTAACAGTTTTTAAATAATCCTGGATCTAACCCAATCGAAACTTATTAACTGGCGTGCAATACAGTGCACCATCCAAAATTATAGGAAAACACAGAACAAAAAACTGCTAGACTCATAAAAACCAGCATTAACTAACTGGATGTTCTGCTTTGCATTGGACACTGTACCGTTCCAGGGGTTAAAAGCCCCCTTGAAATTGATGAAAATTGTTATTTGTTTCCATGTTGCCATTGATTGGCCCTAGAAATGCTCAACTGCCTATTCAAAGCATTTTTTAAACATTGTTTACTGCCCTTACAACCTTTCATTTGTTACAATTCCATAAATTCACCAGTCTTTGTGTAAAATGTACCTTCCTGACATGTCAGAGGCTGACAGCCTACAATAGGGGTAGGCTATCAGAGGCACACCTGCTGTTGAGGACTACAACTCCCATAATCCCCACACAGCTGTTGGCTGGTTGGAGATGATGGGACTTGTACTCCTCAACAGCTGGAGGGCCTCAGGTTGCGGTGTACACAGCGTGCTATGACAATTGTCCCAGATTTCCAGGGACAGTTCCTAGTTTTTGCTCCATGTCATTGGATCCTGCTGTTCCTGTTTTTGTCCCTGGGTTTAAAATTGAATTTTATCCTCATGTTCTATGTACCTGTCCTTAACACTTTAATGTTTTAAGTTTCCTAACAGTAATATTTCTTCTTTATATTATTTTGCGTAGTATTTAGGTGTGGATGAGTACTGTGCTATGGAAGTGTATTTTTAAAAGAACATTAACTTTAAATGTCACTTACTTACAGATTGCATATGTAAAAAAAAAAAAATATCAGATGTTATATCCCTAAAATATAACCGTAGACTTGCTGTTTAACATGTGTGTACCCTGCCCTGTTCTGAGAGAGTTTTATACTAATTCCCCCATAACATGTGAATTAGTTATATTTTGAGACCAAACTTATCACTGCCTGTGCTAATAGAAATGTCCCCAGTTGGCGCGCTGTGTCTAGATTCAGTCATAGCACCAGAGCCGGATATACATCCCAGGTGACCATGGCCACACCCCCACTCCTCACATGACTCCGCCCCCAGTCCCATCCACTGTACCTAGCACAAAAAATACCTTTCACCTGTAACAATCAAGAATGAAAACAAGCTTTAATCCTTAACCCCTTAAGGACCAGACGTTATGGGACATTTCCGTCCCATAACGACCGCATAGGGGCACTTGGAGGCGCCGGTACACGTGACCTGTCACGTGTATCGGCGCGTCACTATGGGGCTTGAAACAGATCGCTCCGATCTTGGAGCGGTCTATTTCATGCCCCATTTTTACTTACAGCGCTCCCGGTAGAGCGCTGTAAGTAAAAAGTACGTGACGTACCAGGACCGTCAAGGGTCTTTCAAGCAAATTTACCCTTGACGGTCCTGGTACTTCAAGGGTCCCTAAGGGGTTAACCTCTTAACGACCGGCCGATCGGCTCAGTCAGTTAAGGACCACGGAGCATTTTTTTTTATTATTCTTTTGCTTCCGGACTCCCCGAACGGCGTGCAGCTGCGGGGGAGCCCGGAATTCCATGACGGTCATAGTACGTCATGGGTCGTTCAGCCACATCGACTCTTGATGTACTACGACCGTCAAGGGTCGTTAAGGGGTTAAGTTGCTACAGAGATCTCCATGGCCTGTAGAAAACTGGTGCAGGAACACTGAAATTGCTCTGCCCACACCCACATTTCAGTAGTTGCTGATGGGCCAAAATGTCCATGCAGAGTTCCAAAACGTGTCTGTCCTCTGTCTCCTTTTCTGCTGTTATGATTTGACTCATACTCTGGATTGGTCAGACACTTGGCAGTTTTGGGGAGATACTAGACAGATCATATTGGCAGGGATCTGACACAAGTGGTTTAGATAACTATTTTTATGAATGAAATTCAGGAAACATACAGATCACTAATTTGGAACTGTTTTTTTTCTCCTAGCTGCTGGCTGATGAACCAGAATGATTAGTACATTTTATCAAAAGGCAGTGATAATGAATAATAGTTGTTAGCCTTTTTACTCCTGCAACACAGCAACTGCTTCTCCTAAATGGGAAACAATGCATATAGGAATAAATGGCAATTAATGTGTTTAATAGAATGACTTGGACGTGTCTCCACCATACAGCAGACAGTTTTATTGTATATCCTCATTTTGCCTTTATTTACTATGGTCTATAATTACACCATAGCATTTTAGTGTTTGAAAATGTTCACATCATTCTGCAGAATGTGGGCAGGGCCGTTTTCCATAGCTTGTCTTATTTAGCCTATTGACGCCTATTGTCTGTTACGAGATGATAGAAATAAATACCGATCTGAAATGGAGATCTGTAAATACATTCAACTTGTCAAATGTAAATACAATGCAAACATTACATAAATAGAAATACCTGACGGTTATTGGAAGTTTATCTACCTAAGTCCTTCTGTTAAGAAAAGAACCCCTTGAGTGCCAAAGGAATAAACAACACAATGCTTTGCATACCCCTCTGGCATTTAAAGGGTCAAAAGCCATTTGTGCATATAGATATAGTTTGACCAAGTGTAAACGCACTTATACTTAAATACAAGAGAAATGTCCAGTGCATTGCAAATCAGCGTGCTGCAGTTACTTCTGTAACTCAAAAGGCGTAAGGTAGAAACACAAAGTTTAGCAAACCAACTGCACCATACATCACACAGGACAAAATCCCCACTGATTTAAATGGGAGCATTTAACCTTTTGAATGCTAGAGAGGTCCTTAATCCATTGTGAAGTAATGCATCAGAGACCTCTACTCTCTTGCACTAAGGTGTGATAAAGAGGTGATAAAGTGGAGATGATTTCTCCAGTGATATCACATCTTCAGTTCCTATGTTATTCTGTGGAGCCAATCCACTAAGATCTCCACAGAATAACATAGGAATTGGAGAAGTGATATCACTGGAGAAGTGATCTCCACTTTATTACCTCTTTATCATACTTTAGGGTATAACCCCCAGGGAGTTAAAATCCCCATTTATTTCAATGGGAATTTATATTTGCTCCCTATGGTGCAGTTGGTGTGCCCCAAAGTGATTGTCATACTTCCCAACATTTCAGATTGCCAAAGAGGGACACTTGTGTTTTAGGGGGTGTTGCCATGGGCGTGGCTGGTAGGCGGGGTACTACCGAGAATTTTGAGGCTATTTCATGACCTATTGACACCTTCTTGTGTGACCTAATAAATTACTTATAACAAGACCAAAGTATTTTATTTACACATACTAATTTATAAACACATATACTGATGTTTAAAGGAGCAGTAAACTTTTTTATGAAAACACATATTTTACAGAGACTTTCCCACTGAATAAAACAAGGTCACACCCATTGCTGTCAGATGTTTTATTCAAAAATTATAGCAGTTTAAATAATCAGGAAGTGAATTTACTGTGTTTACTTCCTGATAGTTCTAACTGACAGGAAATGACAGGCAGTTTCTATCACATTCTATGGAGAACTGTATATCACTGACTTTTCTGACTTTTCTCTCCATTAGAATCTAACAGGAAATCTAATTAGAATTTGACCACTAGAGGGCACTGCTAATGTAAAAAAACATGGGTTTAAACTGTAATAACTCTGGAAATATAAATATTTTTACTCAGTAGGAAAACCCCTACAACATATATTTTTTCATAAAAAAAGTTTACTGCTACTTTAAACAAACAATAATGTGAGTTTTATTGCTGTAGAACAGTATGATACACTTATATATACACCACACAATCTGATCTCCTAAAAAGAGGGACATCAAGGTGGGAAAGAAGGACAGTGGGATTTGGGTCTAAAAGAGGGACTGTCCCTCCTAAAGAGGGACACTTGGGAAGTATGGATTGTTCTTAGTAAATCTGCATAATTGTCCTGTGAATATTGACACATTCCTTGCTAGCCTTTGGGGGAAATTGGTACAAGCGGTGCAAAGACGTAACTTAGTTATATAAATTGTGCAGGTCCCTGGTTTGTTGGATAAGCTTTGTTTGTGTCTCAGTGGTGAGGTCAGCAACGCCATTAATCAGTGAGATAAAGAAAATCCTTCCTGGATAATAATCTCAAAACATTACCTACTTAGATTAGTGGATCTCAACCAGCATTGGGTGCCAACTCTTTCTAATAAGATGGGAAAAAAATATGAATTATGAGTTTGAGATGTATAATTATACAAATTATTTGCACAGTATGTAGTAAGTATGTATGTGTGTATTTGAACCCCTCATTAAACCTATGACAATTGCCCTGTTAAGTGTTAGGGTTGCTCTGAAAATTGCAGGCTGTGTTAGTAGCGCATCAAGAGTCACTGACTTAGATCAAGTCACTTATTGTAATCTTAAACAAGCAAAAATAATCAAGGACTTATAGAACAGCAGCACACTTTTTAAAAAGCACTAAAATACATTTATTATTCAGTATTAAGGATCTAAAATCACATTTTTAATGATGTAGAGAGGGAGTATAGGATGTAGAACATATATGACCTTATTACATTTTTATATGATAGTTCCCTATGAGATGGTACAGGGAGTAATCATTGCAATGCAAAGAGATTGCTTTAGGGGTCTGTTAGTGATCTCTGGAAAGTAAAGTAGGACAACTCTGGTATTCTTCTTCCACTGGAGAGGTTTGAGAACAATACAGGACAAGGTTGCAAAACTTTGTCACTTACATTTGAAAATAAATCATAATATTACTGTTAGTTTGGTTACAGTATGTTCATACTTTTGTTTTTGTTTTGCAGGTGGATGGAGGCATGCCTGGGAGAAGATCTACCACCTACCACTGAGCTAGAAGAAGGTCTGAGGAATGGAGTCTATCTCGCTAAACTTGGGAACTTCTTTAGCCCAAAAGTTGTGTCCCTGAAGAAAATTTATGATCGGGAACAGACCAGATACAATGTAATTGTTTGGAACCTAATGCTGCTATGGATTAGAGACACCAATTTGCTTTTATCTTGAAGAGATCCTCTTAAAAACTAACAGATGCATACTTAAAGGGGCCCTATCACCTAAATGTAATGATTTTGGTAATTTTGAAAGAGCTTTCAGATATGTGTGGTATTAGCCATTTTTAAAAAACTTTTGTTATTTAGCTTCAAACAGGTGACTACAAAAGAAAAAAATAATTGTGAACTAGGGGAAAGCCTTACAAGTGTCTGGTATTGTGCTTTCTATTATAAGAGAAACATATTTTAAACAATAGATTCGGTTTAATATGATGTGAATGGATGTTTGCAGGGAATGTGAGAAGAAGGTATTTCACATAAATGGTGGTAGATTCCTAACTGATTTGGTAGAAGCTAATGTGGGAAAGTAATTCAAACATTTCAGCAGATATAATACTGTCCAGCCAATAATTAAAAAGAGTCTGAAACTGTGAATGCAAGTAAGAAAATAACTACTGAATTGGGCCAATGTGTCCTGTTCTGGTGTTCATTCTTTGTTTCCTTGTGTTGCAGGCAACTGGTCTCCATTTCAGACACACAGACAATGTGATTCAGTGGCTCAATGCAATGTCTGAGATAGGCCTTCCCAAGGTAAGTTAGTGTAGAAGAATGCTGCCTGCATTAGCCTTCTTCCCATGGTGATGCTGAACACATTCCTGGCTTATCAGTTAAATATTGTGAAAGTCATCAGCTGTCTATAGCTATAGATCTGTTTTTTTAGTTCATGCTTGTTCAGAGCCACCACAGACATGCACATCCTACATTGGGGTGTCAAAGTTCACACCTCAAAGGCCGCAAACAGACCAGATTTTGGGAGTATCTCTGATTAAGCACTTGAACATTAATCATTCACTCCTTATTCTTGATTGACCCACGTGCTCATAGTGGAAAATCCATAATATTTTGCTCTGTTTGCAGCCCTCGAGAAACCAAACTTCAACACCCTTGTCCTACATCAACAGCCTTTCATAGTCAGTTCCCTGACCCACCCACATTGCTCTGCCAAACAGCGCAACGCAGCGGCAGACATCCAAATAAAAATAAATACATAGTACAAAGAACCTAGATAAGGATTTCTGTTAAAGGGATAGTAATACTTCGTTTTATCTTTATTTTATTTTGTAGGCATGAAAAAAACATGAAGAATGATATAAGTCTTATCTCTCAAACCTTTATGGTTTAAGAGGTATTCACAAGCAAAGTTTCCCCCTCCCGCCCCTTTTACCTAGTGTAAGCCATCTCTTCTTAGATGTGAATCTGGTTGTAAGACCAGACAGATAACAGCAGGGGACAATCTTCTTCCTATGAAATCAATGAAGGCCCTTTCCCCCCTTGACAAGTTTTTTAGGTTTTTTTCCCTTATCTTAATTGAAGATTGTCCCTCTCTGCAATCTACCTGGGCACCTCCATTCTGCTCTGGCTGAACAGGGGGGGGATGCTTTGTTTGTGATTATCTCTTAAACCATAAAGGTTTGAGAGATAAGACTTATATTGTTCTTCATGTTTTTTTAACGCCTACAAAATAAAATAAAGATAAAATGAAGTATTACTATTCCTTTTAAACAGGGGTTAACCCTTTAAAAGCTAGAGTGGTCTCCAAGGCATTGTTTTTCTGTCTCTAGCATTTATGAGGTTAATATAGTAGCAATATAAAATATAGCTGGTTTGAATTTTGCTTGGTATCAGTCACTTAAAGGGATAGTAATACTTTGTTTTACCTTTATTTTATTTTGTAGGCATTAAAAAAAAATGAAGAACGATATAAGTCTTATGTCTCAAACCTTTATGGTTTGAGATATATTCACAAACAAAGTTTCCCTTCCTGCCCCTTTTAGCTAGTGTAAGCCATCTCTTCTCAGATGTGGAATGCAGTCCATAGACCAGACAGATAACAGCAGGGGACAGTCTTCTTTCAATGAGAACAAAGAAGGCCCTGCCCCCTTGACAAGGTTTTCAGGTTTTTCCCTTATCTTAATTGAAGATTGTCCATCTCTGAAGTCTACCTGGGCACCTCCCTTCTGATCTGGCTGAGCAGTGTTACATCAGTAAAAGGGGTGGGAGGGAGATACTTTGTCATTGAATTACTCTTGAACTATAACTGTGACAGAATTGAAAAAACACTCTCCATGGCCCAAATACTATGATGATTAATTAGAGCTGCTTTTATTATGAAACATTACTATCCCTTTAAATTATTAGGCTACAATTTATTAGGTAACTGTTATTGAGTATAGAGTAGAATATAAATCCAACATTGTCTTAATCGCATATAATAGGGTAAATGTACATACTGTCTGTTGTTCCCCTGTCTGCCATTACATGCATTTGTTCTCTGTAACCCCTCGGACTTGTTCAGGGAACCCTGGGGTTCCACACATCACAGTTTAATACACTGAGTGCCACAGAGGCATCCAAAGCTTTGCAGTGCAATGTATTGATACCTCTCTGGCACTCAGGGGGTTAACAGACAGAACGCTTTATGTAACAAAATCAAATCAGGGCACCTTGTGGTGCAAACAAACTGTACCATTGGGGACAAAGAGAAATCATTTGCAGACAAACTAACAGCACCTTAGCAGAAAAACAAAAACGTTCCAGCATCGCCATTGATTTAAATGGGGCTTGTAACCTCTTGTATGCTAAAAGGGTTTCCAAACTATTTCTTTGCAAAACAGTTTGGATCTTTCTAGCATTCAAGGGGTTAAAATACTTATTTGAAACAATGGTAAGCTCTGTTGTTCCTGTGTTGCACAGGTTGTTTGATCAAGATTTGCTCCAGGTGGTCTTAGAGCATGTCTTTATTGTCAGCCAAACCAGCCGCTGTGTTCTGTGGCATCCTTTGTACTTTAGGACACAGTTTAACCCTTTGAGTGCCAGAGGAGTATTCGCAATGCGTTGCTTACCGCTCTGGCATTCAAAGGGTTAAAAGTCAATGTGTTACAGAACTGAAACCCTACTTTTTCTTTAACTAAATAGATGCTTATTGCCACTCTTGTCTCATGCAGATCTTTTACCCAGAGACAACAGATATCTATGACAGGAAGAATATGCCCCGCTGTATATACTGCATCCATGCCTTGAGGTAAATCTAGTGCTCATACTGTGTTCCCTGTAATTCTCTCTCTGAGTCTAGGAATGGTATGTAATACATTCTAATTACATTCCCATCATTCTCACTCAGCAGAGAAATCCTAGCAGGTATGCTGCATTGCTGTAGGCCAGAAACCAGCACAGAACTACTGATGCATATACTGCTGGAGGGTGGAGCATTTTTACATACACTTTATTTGTCCTCTTTTCTATTCATTTCCAGCACATTTTGTACTTTAAGACTCCTCGTCTCTATGTCCTTTGCACCATATTTCATTTTTAATGGCTCCTTTAGTTTTTTTATGGATTTTACAAGTAGGGATATGTGTCTGTTATGGGATAGTAACTGTTTCTCTGCCAGAGGAGGACTGTAATGAGCAGGTTATCTCATCTGAGCTCTTTGCTTCTCAATGCCTTGGTTACATCTCTGGCACTCAAAGGGGGACATTCACTAAGCGGTGATAAACAGGTGATAAAGTGGAGATGACTTCTCCAGTTTATCACTTCTCCAGTTCCTATTTTATTCTATGGAGCCTATGCACTAAGATTTCTTCAACTTTGGAGATCTCAGTGAATAGGCTCCATAGAATAACATAGGAAATGGAGAAGTGATATCACTGGAGAAGTCATTGTCACTTTATCATCGCCATGTCACCTCTTTCTCACAGCTTTGTGAATCTCCCCCAAAGTGTTAATGGCAAATGCATACAACTTGTTTAAAATGTATTGTTCCAGTTTTATTTTGTGGAGTAAATATAAGTACAGTTTTATGATTCATAAAAAGATTTACTGGGATGAAATCTATATGGTGCATCTTTCAAGAGGTGTGTTTGCTGTCCCTCACATTAAAGTGCCAGGTCAATGTGTTACCCTGTTTGGCAGCACTTGTCCTTATTCATCAAGCTAAAGATGTGCAATGCTGGAGCAAACCAACTGCATCAAATAGGGCATATACAAATTCCACAAATGTCCATTTATTTAAATGATACTGTTAACCCCTTAAATGCTAGGGAAGTCTCCAGTGCACTGCAGAGCAATGCACTGGAGACCTCTCTGGCATTCAAATAGGTTAAAATCAACAGGGATTTTCTTTTCCCCTAATGGTGCTGCACTTTAGCTGAGTCGTCTGTTCTAAAGTGGTTTCTTAGATCTTAATTCAGGTGTGGTCAACCTGTGACTCTCTGACTGTATATGGACTGAAACTTCCATTGCCCTTACCTGGTGCCAGCTGAAGATGTTGATGGACACAGTCCAACAACAACTGGAAAGGTAGTGGTTTCCTATCCATCAGCTGGTCTCTTATCACAATATGCAATGAAGTGAACTCAGAAGAGATTAACTGAGGAGCTCAGGGGAGATAAGAATAGGAGATGCCACAAAAAAAGAGGTTGATTCTAAGAATAATGGTGTTTTCTGACAACTCAAGTTTTAATTGGCTACTTCTGTAGAAGACCTGGTAAACACTATGTCACAAAGATACTTATGAAGTATGTATACTGCAACAGTGTACTGGCTTCTGTGCAGTCCTGCAACCTTTTAAGAAAACACCGCCTCTCTGTGTTTCATACTGTTCCACAGGTAGAATTGTTCATGCAAAGTGTTAAGCTTCCTGCAAATCAGATTGTGCTAAACTGAGTTGTCTCTTTAACTGGTATAGTCATCTTTGTCCTGTGAACACTGTGTCTCTGAGGCCTCATGTATAATGGCAAAATGGCACCATACCAGCCAACTACTAATTCCCCATATTCCCCTTAACTTTAATGGGGGTTTTAACGCCTTAATGCTAAACTGGTGTCCATCACATTATGGAGCAATGAGATGGGGACCTCTCTAACACTTTTGGGGTCAAAAGCCCCCTTTGAATTAAATGGATTTTGTTTTATTCCTCTTCTTTAATGCAGTTAATTTGTTCCAGAATTTATTGTTTTCTTTTGAACATATGCACTCTAAGTAATATTTATCAAAGGGCAGATGCAGAATTACAACGTAATCTGTATTTGATCTCTATAGAGCAGTTGGTTTACTCCAGAATACTCTCCTTTATACATAAAGCCTGGTGTTTTCTTCTGTTGCCTCATATTGGGATCTGGAGGCAGGATACAGGTCTCTGCAGAGAAAATACAAGAAGTGAATCTCTGCTGCTGGCTAAATATGACTGTGTGCATCTAGATAGATCCTGTTTGGACTTGTTTGTCTTTCCGAGGTTCTCCAGAGTGGAAGCTTTTTTCTGTTTGCTGCCTAGATTATGTCATGATCTCGTGAGGCTCTTTCTTCCTTAAGCTTCCATGTCATCCTATCAATATAAGGTTTTGCTAGAAATAATTGGATGGTTTGGTTTGGTTTAAATTGCTTTTCTCTGCTGTATTATCATGGATCTTCTATTCTGCTAAAGAGGATTGAAGTTGTTCTTTAGTTCTGCAGTCCATGTAATCTGTCGGTGTATCCCTGGTCTGCATTTTAACAAGCACATACTGAATGGTATTTTGATTATTTGTGGCATGGGAAGTCAGACAAGAACATATTTGCTGGAATAAAAAACATGATAATGATCATTAAAATTGTTCTTTATGATACCATGATAAAATGTAAGGAAGCTAAAGTCTACAATTTCTGAAGCATTGCAGCCACACAGTTATTGAAAAAAATGAAAATTTCCAATGCACTGCAGACATCTCAAACATTCAGGAGGTTAAAGGCCTGATCTAACTCAATGGGGATTTATGGCATTTACATTTTTCCTGTATGATGCAGTTGATTTGCCAGATAATTGCAAATCTTCAGCTTCCTGAATGCAGTCCTATATGGTTTATTACATCCCACTGAACACTGTACTTGAGTAAAATGGATATATTGATTCAGTTTTGTTAAATATTGGGTAATTAAGAGTTCTAGCGACAGTGTCCTTACATGTTAGGTAGGTAAGAGTTCAAGCTGCGTTATCCTTACATGTTAGGTAAGTAAGAGTCCAAGCTGCAGCGTCATTAGACTTTAGGTATGTAACAGTCTAAGCTGCAGTGTTGTTAGTTGTTATGTATATTAGAGTCCAATCTGCAGTATCATTAGATGTGTGAGGTATGTACGAGTCCAAGTTGCAGTGTCATTAGATGTGAGGTATGTAACAGTCCAAGTTGCAGTGTCATTAGATGTGTGAGGTATGTAAAAGTCCAAGTTGCAGTGTCATTAGATATGAGGTATGGAACAGTCCAAGCTGCAGTGTCATTAGAAGTGAGATATGTAACAGTCCAAGTTGCAGTGTCATTAGATGTGTGAGGTATGTAATAGTCCAAGTTGTAGATGTGAGGTATGTAACAGTCCAAGTTGCAGTGTCATTAGATATGAGGTATGTAACAGTCCAAGTTGCAGTGTCATTATATGTGAGGTATGTAACTGTCCAAGTTGCAGTGTCATTAGATATGAGGTATGTAACAATCCAAGTTGCAGTGTCATTAGTTGTGAGGTATGTAACAGTCCAAGTTGCAGTGTCATTAGATATGAGGTATGTAACAGTCCAAGTTGCAGTGTCATTAGATGTGTGAGGTATGTAAAAGTCCAAGTTGCAGTGTCATTAGATATGAGGTATGGAACAGTCCAAGCTGCAGTGTCATTAGAAGTGAGATATGTAACAGTCCAAGTTGCAGTGTCATTAGATGTGTGAGGTATGTAATAGTCCAAGTTGTAGATGTGAGGTATGTAACAGTCCAAGTTGCAGTGTCATTAGATATGAGGTATGTAACAGTCCAAGTTGCAGTGTCATTATATGTGAGGTATGTAACTGTCCAAGTTGCAGTGTCATTAGATATGAGGTATGTAACAATCCAAGTTGCAGTGTCATTAGTTGTGAGGTATGTAACAGTCCAAGTTGCAGTGTCATTAGATATGAGGTATGTAACAGTCCAAGTTGCAGTGTCATTAGATGTGTGAGGTATGTAAAAGTCCAAGTTGCAGTGTCATTAGATATGAGGTATGGAACAGTCCAAGCTGCAGTGTCATTAGAAGTGAGATATGTAACAGTCCAAGTTGCAGTGTCATTAGATGTGTGAGGTATGTAATAGTCCAAGTTGTAGATGTGAGGTATGTAACAGTCCAAGTTGCAGTGTCATTAGATATGAGGTATGTAACAGTCCAAGTTGCAGTGTCATTATATGTGAGGTATGTAACTGTCCAAGTTGCAGTGTCATTAGATATGAGGTATGTAACAATCCAAGTTGCAGTGTCATTAGTTGTGAGGTATGTAACAGTCCAAGTTGCAGTGTCATTAGATATGAGGTATGTAACAGTCCAAGTTGCAGTGTCATTATATGTGAGGTATGTAACTGTCCACGTTGCAGTGTCATTAGATATGAGGTATGTAACAGTCCAATTTGCAGAGTCATTATATGTGAGGTATGTAACTGTCCAAGCTGCAGTGTCATTAGATGTTATGTATGTAACGATGTAAGCTGTCGTGCAGCCTCTCTTTAACAAATCACACATTTTTTTCCATTTGTTCACTGCTCATTAGCTCCAAAGAAATCAGAATTCCTGACCACTCATTAACCAGAAAATACAGCTTGAGTCATTGCTTATTTTGTTAATGAACACTTCCTTTTATTGTGGGTACTTGTCTTTCTGTTGATGAGATATTGTGTTTCACCAGAGACAGACGTTAAGAAATTAAATAGAAATGCGCTAGGAAAACGAATGAAAAAATACACATTTCTGTTGTATGAAACGGCATGATGTAAAATATACACATTTCAGATAAAAGTACATATTACAAGTTGCTTTTGTATGAAACAATGGAGCAACATGTGACTTTCCAGTTGTTCTTGGACTATAACTCCCATCATCCCCAGCTAGCCCGTGACTGTCTGAGGGTAATGAGTGTTGTTATCAATAATAATTATTATAATAATAATAATAAGAAGAAAGGTGTCAAAGTGAAGCTATCAACTTGAATATGTCATCTATTTCTGATGTTAGCCAAGGACCAGCTGATACTTAGTTTTGGAGATATTGATACTGCACCATATGTTTTTACTCATATTTGCTCCAAAATTAGGCAACACAATTTAAAGAAACAACAAAAAAAAAACTATAAGACGACCATAAGGAAAAAACACAAACCATTGCCAATGCCACCCGCTACTATCACATATCCTAGTAGAGTCTTCAGTCTCTCCCATTCCTTAGCCCATCAGAGCCCTCAGCCCCCCCCCAATCAGGAGCCTCACCCCCACAGTCTACCTTACTTCATCACAAAGCTCTCAGCAACCGCAGTGCCCCCCATTATTGCCCTCAGTCACATCCTCTATCATAGCACCCAGTCCCTCACAATCCTCACCTCATCCAAGCCCTGCTCCCCCCCCTCCTTCCTTCACCATAGCAGCACACGTTGCCTTATAGTTGAGCAAATACTGTAGGTTATCAGTCCAGTACAGAACTTAATTGGCATTTGTTGCATTGAAAAATACATACACTTATTTCACAAATGAAAATATCAGCATTATGAATTTGAGGTAACAGGTTCCCTTTTCCCAGAAGCTTACACATGTATCATATTAAAGGCATAATTGCCTTCTATACCTTCAAGTGCCAGAGGGGAATGAGTTGCAAAGGGTTATACCACTAGCAGAGGCAGAGAGGGGAATAAAGTTTTGGTTTATTATGAAAAGTCAGCAGGCCAAAGTACACAATAAGATAGATTACCACAAAATTATAATAACTTTCCGAGTGGCCAATGAGAGCACTCCAGCTTACAAGAGAGGCTGGATCGAGACGCTATTTGGGAGGGGAGCAGAGAAAGAGTGACAGACTGTGGTGCAGAGCTGTACCTGAAGTCTGTCTGGAAGGAAGCCACAGGATCAGCTTTAAAAAGTTCATTTTGGCCAAGCAACGATTTTTAAAAAATAAATTCAGATTAACCCCTTGAGGACCAGCACGTTGAGCAGCACATTGTGAAGTAATGCATTGAGCACACCACTGTTCCTTAGTGGTTAAGATAATTGGAATTTATTATTGCGAGGTGATAAAGCAGTGCTGGGAAGGAATATTATGATAGACCAAGAGTAGACGTCATGACCCCTTATAGAGAGGAAAATGTGTGCACAAGTCATATGATTCTCTTCTGTTTATCATAAACACTAATGGTTTCCTGCACCTTTTTTGTTTTCCAGCTTGTACCTGTTTAAACTAGGCCTCGCCCCACAGATTCAAGACCTGTATGGGAAGGTAGAATTTACAGGTCAGAATACACTCTTTCTTCATGTTTTATGAATGTAAATAAAAATCTTATTTGGCCTTGGTTAACTATTAAGTTACCTGTCCTTGCAAAATAATGTTGTGTATAAATAAATGCAACATGTAATGGGCTGATGTTGCAGTTGTAATCTATCTATGGTCTGTTTTATAATTAATTCTTTATAGCAGTGGTTCTCAAAGTGTATCCTGAGGAAGCTCAGGATTCCCTGAAGTGTAGTGCAAGGGGGTCTATGAAACAAAGGAAATCAGTGGAGGACAGATGAGCTGTTACCTAATAAATCTTAGCCTCATTACCAGCTAACAATCAATGCATTTGCTATTGAGACTATTTTAACTCCTTGGATGCTAGATTGGTCTCTAGTCCATTGCAAAATAATGCGTTGGAAACCTTTCTAACGCCCAAATGATTAATCATTCGAGTGCCAGAGAGGTATTCAACGCATTGTGTTGTAATGCTTTGGTTACCTCTCTAGCGCTTATAGTCTAAGGTATTTGATTTCTGCCGCTCCACATGGATTTCTTTTGAAGCAAAATGGTTCTGAAAAAGTGTTGTAAACCAGGCACATGTTGTAGACCGTTCAAATGAAATATTTCTGCCTAACCAGCGTGATCATGGCGCTGCTGAAGAGCGCAGAACAGTCTGTTGATCGAGATCTGCTTCTGTAACTTGGGAAGCTGACTTGCGTGCAAGGGGAGGGAAAGGGGAATTGGACAGCTTATATCTCTCAAACCACCGAGGTTTGAGAGATAGGACTTGGTGCAAGTAATTTAGTTTTTTAATACATATTGAATGAAATATACTTATTTCTAAGTATTACTATCACTTTAAGGGGAAACATTTAAATGTTTTGGAATGGCCTAGTCAAAGCCCAGACCTCAATCCAATTGAGAATCTGTGGTATGACTTAAAGATTGCTGTACACCAGCGGAACCCATCCAACTTGAAGGAGCTGGAGCAGTTTTGCCTTGAAGAATGAGCAAAAATGTGTCAAGCTTATAGAGACTTACCCCAAGAGACTTGTAGCTGTAATTGCTGCAAAAGGTGGATCTACAAAGTATTGACTTTGGAGGGGGGGGTGAATAGTTATGCATGCTCAAATTTTCTGGGTTTTTTTGTCTTATTTCTTGTTTGTTTCACAATAACAAATATTTTGCATCTTCAAAGTGGTAGACATGTGTAAATCAAATGATACAAACCCCCAAAAAATCCATTTTAATTCCAAGTTGTAATGCAACAAAATAGGAAAAATGCCAAGGGGGTGAATACTTTTGCAAGGCATTGTATTCTGTGCCTTGTTAGAATTTGGCGAGAAACAAGGCACAATAAAATGGAATGCCCATGAAAGCCCATACACTTCTCCACCGTTCTTACTTTGGTGCAAGCAGAGTAAGGAGGACAATTTTCATAATTTACTACCTAGGCATTAGGTAGACAAAGCTCACAAAAATTGTTTTCAGTACCTATTTTACCATGAAGTCACATTAGTACATCTCTCCATGTTGTCTGCACACAAGCACAGACACAGGTTTTAGATTTTCAAACCTATGTATAAGCACAGCACTGTGTTGCCAGGTTTGCACTAAGTTTGAATTGTTGCTGTAATATGCATTTTTGGTTTTATACTTCATTATTATTGTTGCACCCTCTTTTAGCGAACTTGAAAAAAAAATTGTTGTGAATAACATATGGTCTGTATATCACACAGAGGAGCAGATCAACTTCATGAAGAGCGAGCTGGAGAAGTATGGCATTCAGATGCCGGCATTTGGCAAGATTGGAGGAATTTTGGCGAGTGAGCTTTCTGTGGATGAAGCAGCATGTAAGCTTGTTTTTTATTCACACTTTCAAACTTTTTTCACTCTTTTACACTAATGGAAGGAACCTATATAAGTAATAATGTAATATAATGAATATTCTATCTGTTCATTTACTAAGCAGGGGAAGAAGCAGTATATCAGATACACTGGCCTGTTCTGTGCTTTGGTTCAGCCATTGATATAAACAAGTGTGTGCAACCTTTGGCACTCCCGTCTGTTGGAGACTACAGCTTCCATCACCCCCAACCAGCTGTTGGCTAGTTGAGGACGATGGACATTGTCTCCAACAGCTTAATGCCTTCCTCTATTATCAACCTTTGTGTTTCTGTCAATATCCAAATGCCAGTACATACAGTACATTGCTATGAATAGGAGTTTCCATGTGTAAAACATATGCAAGCACTGTTAAATATGTATGTGTGTTAGTGTGTGTGTGTGTGTTCCATATAACAATAAATAAACAAAGGCTTTCTAACTGGAAATACTTTGGTTAATACATTGCAAAGCAGGCAGGACAATTGGCATCCATTTTGGCTTTCCAGCTGCTCTTTGCTTCCACTTCCATTGTTGGCCAGCTGATGAATAATGGAAGGAGAATTCTAACTGCAGCTTCAAAGCCATAGGTTCCACCTCTGAGTAAAACGGTTGATCCTTTGACCGATGTGTTCTTCTCTCTGGACTCCAGGTTTAACCCAAAGAGATATTGCGTTGGGTACCTCTCTGACACTCAAAGGGTTAATACAGAGTGCATTATCTGATGCATTGTCTGTAGCACACTGAACAAATACCATGCCTGCAGCAATAATTGCTCCAACTCTACAATGGGACATACAGGGGAACTACACCATAGGAATAAGTCACTGTTAATGCACTGACTTACAGATATATGACTTCATATAGCAGTCAGCTGTATCTATTCTTTTGTATTTTAACTGCAGTTTCCCGTATATACTGATCTCTGTTGACGTTCATCTGTAAGTCACAGCTCCTCTTATCAAACATACCTGAATGCAGGGACATAATTACAGGTGTTTTAGAGGGTATCCAAGGGAACCCAAAAGTTCTGCACTATCCTGCAACTTACTTTACTGATGGCTGCTGACATTATTACACACATGCTGCCTTAATCAACACTTTGGGCACCAGAGAGGAATCCAGCATGATCTAAAGCAATGCATTGGGCATGGCCTGGCATTAAAAGGGTTATCTGTCAACTTGTGAGTCATGCATCATGATGAAGCAGTTCCCTGGTGCTGAAAACAATTGCTTTTCCTCTCTTTTTTGTTCACTCGAAGATCTGAGATTCTCCTGCAGGGAACTGCACCTTGGAACCGTGTCACTATATGATTCAGACTTGCTCCAGGACTGTGTCTGAGTTACTGAAACTTGCTCCAGGCCATGCACTGGGGAAAGGGGGGACCCCAACACAGATTTCCAATCAGGGCCCAGTAGATTACAGTTACACTCCTCATTGAATTACTCATAGGATTTTAGTTGTTATTAAATTGAATCAGTTTGAAACTGAAACCACTAGCAGTAGACCAAAACAGATATCAAATGTAAACAAAAACAGTAAATGGAAGTACCTGACTCCTGTTTGAAAGGCACCAACCTATGTAAGTCTTCTTCACATACACATTGGAGTGAATGTACAATACTGATTCCGTTCTAAATCAAGCACAGGAATCGTTTTTGAGTTCATATACCTGCCAAAGCTGCCTACACCCAAACTCCTCCCCAAAATGCCACTTGTATTAAGATAAGGACAAGGGTCTCTCTATGGTGCTTTTGATGCAGTCCTTTCCTCTACACTTTAATGATCTGTTTTAAACAAGCATAGGGGGGATGGCAGAGGAACATGCCATTTCCCTGCACATGCTATGGGGCTTGCTGACATAAAAGTCCAGTGCTGGTGGAGTGTGACTGCTGTGTAAACTACAGAGGTTATACACTGTATGTATAGCCTTAAGAGCAACCCCTGGTGTTCAATGCTAATGCCATTGGGTCTGCTCATAAAGATTAGAGTCACTTATTCTTAGGGTATATTCCCCTTTAAAAGTGGAGAATTCTGGAGCAAGCTAAATGCACCATAGGGGACAAATTAACATTCCCAACATTCTGTTGCTTTAACCCTTTTAAAGAACAAATGAGTGTACAGCCAATTTTGTCTGTTCCTGAAAGGGTTAAACTGGGCTTTTTAACCCATTGAATGATTGAGAGGTCTCAAACATATTGCACTGTAATGTGCTGGAGGACTGTCTAGAATCCAAGGGGTTTAAAGTCCCATTCATGTTGTAGGACATCTTTATTTGTCCCTGTGGTACAGCTGGTTTGCCTCAGAATTGCTTTAATGCATGAGGCCCGTTGTGTGAATTTATGTGCACAGCTCTGCTTGAGAGCTTCTTGTTTGTGCAGTGAGAACTGAAGTCATGAATGGTTCTGTTGAGGTGCTGTTAGTTTACAGACGACTTGCTTTCATCAAAATAATTACTGTTTCCTGGAAGTAATTTCTAATGTGAAACACAAATGACTCTCAGGCTCATTAGGCAAGTGGCCAGAAATCCAGATAAAAGGATTAAGGAGGCTAATAAAGGGCCATCTTGCGTTAGATGAAGCATATGACTTGCTAATGTAAATGGGCTTCTTAAAACTTTCACTGGAGAGGTCTTCAAAGGATTGTTGAACAACATGTTGGCGGCCTTTAGGATTGAAAGGGTTATAACCACAGATTTTCTCTTGTTGTGGACTCTCTCTTGCTCTCTCTCTCGCTCTCTCTCTCCACATTGCATACCTTCCAACATTTCAAATGGCCAAAAAGGGACACTTATGTTTTAGGAGGTGCTGCTGGAGGTGTGGCAGGTACGCGGTGCATTTCTGAGAGTTTTTAGGTTATTTCATGACCTATTGACACCTCTTTTTGTAACTGAATAAATGATTAAGAGCAAGAACAAAGTATTTTATTTACACAGACTAATTTATAAATACATATACTGAAGTTTAATCAGATGTTAATGTTTTATTACTGTGGAGCAATGTAATACATTTATATACACACGCTACAGTCTGATCGTCTCACCTGAAATGAAGGACACCAGGGTGGGAAAGAGGGACAGAGGGACAGAGGATTATGGTTCTCAAAGAGGAACTTCTTGTCTTGTCAAATGGGGGGCTGACAGCAGTAGCACAATCATTATACAGAATGAGGAACTAAAGGAAGTGGAACATCAGCCAAATTTCAACCTTTATACATAACAACAAAGTTAATTTCCTTTCACAGTTTTAGAACTAACCAACATAATACATTCTGTGGGATAATGTAGTATGAAATCAATTAAATAGAGCAGGCATTGTGATAGCTTTACTGGACGCACTGGGGTATATGTACAAAGTCAAACCTTTATCACTTCCTGAGCAAACCAACTAGGGAACAAATACAAATTCCCCAAATCCCTAGTTACACATTTCAATTTGTTAAGAATTTCAGCTGATTTAAATATTTTTTTCCTGTGATGCAGTTGGTATGCTCCAGAATTGCCGTACCTGGGAGCTTTCTAAATTTGAAAGGGAGATTGTTGAAATATTAACCCTTAACCCTTTGAGTGCCAGAGGGGTACACCATGCATTACTCTGCAATGCATTGTGTACCCCTCTGGCACTCAAAGGGTTAAATGTGCAGTAAACTTTTGTTATAAAAAATTATATATTATAGGGATTTTCCTGTTCAGTAAAATAAGAGTACCCCAGTGCAGAGAGATGCATATTTTCAGTGTTATTACAGTTTAAACCTGTGTTTTTTACATTATAAGTGCCCTCTAGTGTTCAAATTCCAGTTAATTATTATGTTACATTCTATTTGAGAGGAAAGTCAGTGACAGACAGTTTTTCATAGAATGTGATAGAAATTGCCTAGCCTTTTCCTGACAGAACTTTCAGGAAGTAAACTTTCACTTCCTGTTTATTTGAACTATTATAACTTTTGACTAAAACAACAGACAGAGGTGGGAGTGCCCTTTTTTTCACTCAGTGGGAAAAGTTGTATAAGATATGCATACATTCTAAGTGATATGACCCGGCTTGGTTCAACCCAGTAATGTTCCGTCAGCCCACAAGGAAGCATTAACATATTACAACATAGAGATATCACTGCCTGGACACAAATAAGAGAAGCATGTTTTCTTCTTCCTTCCTGGTACAATTGGTGCCAATTTAGAATCCAAACAATCAGTTAATTGGTTCTATTCATATATTAGGAAACAATGACATCTCTCACCTTGAGAATTGGCTCAAACCCTGAATTCCCAATCCCATTTTAACCCTTTGAGTGCCATGTGTTGGATACCTTGCTGGCACTCAAAAAGGTTAAGGACCAAAAAAGGTGCACAATGAATTGCAAACAATTCATTGCGCACTCCTCAGGTCCTTAAAGGGTTAAACATTTTACTAAAGTTAATCCCAGCAGTAGGCATAACAAGTGTTAAAATTTCTTGGTGAAAAAAGTTTACATTTTTTTAGTATTCATTCTTTTTACAAGTTCCCAAAGTCCTGCTTTGTGTTTGTGTAATAAAACATTGTAAGGAAATGTCCAGTGCTTCCTGTCTTTCTTCTGAAGCCAAGATGTTTTTCTTGTGACTTAATTGCACTGATCGTTTGTGTCTGGCTGTGGACCAGTATTTTGATCACAACTTATTTATAAACAAACAAGTCTGATGATAAAATGTGATAGCATTCTCCGTTATGGAAATTGTCATGTTTTTGTTGTTTTTCTTTGCAGTGCATGCAGCAGTAATTGCCATCAACGAAGCAATTGATCGTGGAGTCCCTGCAGACACCTATACTGCACTTAAGAACCCCAATGCAATGCTAGTCAATCTTAATGAACCTCAGGCTACAGTGTATCAGAACACACTTTACCAGGCCAAGCAGCACAAAACAGAGAATTCTAGAAAGCGGGTAAGAAGCTATTAGGAAATACATACTTGCAGTACCCTGTTGTAGATTACAGTATTTAAAGAGATAGTATTAATTAAAAAATACCAATCCCTATGTTAAAGCTCTTGAATAAAGATGAAAAATGCCCCCAGCGGCATCTCTCAAACCCTTATGGTTTGAGAGATAACCACTTTCAAAAGTTTGCCCCGGCTGACGTCAGCATTCTAGCTGACAGCAGGGGCATCCTCTCCTGAGATCAGCCGGCGGCTCTGCAGCAGAGCCAAGATTGCGTTACTAAAGAAGAAATCCATCACTAAAAAGGTCTTTTACGTGTGCTTGGTTTGCAAGCACATGTAGAAGACCTTTTAAGTGAAGGATTTCTTTTTTGTTAATGCGATGTCGGCTCTTCTGCAGAGCCGCATACGGTCCCGGGACTGCATTCCCAGGCTGTCAGCTAGAATGCTGATGTCAGCCGGGGCAAACTTTACAAGCGGTTATCTCTCAAACCATAACGGTTTGAGAGATGCCGCTGGGGGCATTTTTCATCTTTATTCAAGGGCTTTAACATAGGGTTTAGTATTTTTTAAGTAATACTATCCCTTTAAATGAACAGTAGCCATCAGACAGGATGAAATGTTAAATGAATAGTAATGCTTTTACAGTTTATGACCTTGGCAGTAAACTCACTAAATTTGTTTCCAGAGTTTTCTGGTTGATAGACCATCAAGTAAGATGTAATAACTATGTTGCACTGAATGATCTATTCTATCGTATTTACATTGTTTCTTTTCTATGTTGTATCTTTCATTTTCCCTGACAGAAAGCTTTCTGTAAACAGATCTAGAACGCTCATTGTCAGGGACATAAAGGTGTAAAAAATGTGAAGGTTAAAACAAAAATAATAAAATATATAGGCAATTAGAATATATGCTTGTAGAACATGTTAAGTCAAAATAAAAGTTTACTATTCTTTTAAAGCCATCAGAAAAAGTGCCTTCTAGATGGGCTATGCAGTTTTAAGGAGGGCTGCAACAATGGTTGCCAATTTGCTTGCTATTATTTTGTTGAGAAATGGTGAGTGGAATGCCATGTCTGTTCTGATAAAAAGCCCAATGTCTAGCTTACCTCTAGAACAGGGAAGTGCCACCTTTGCCTATCAAACTGTTGGAGACAACAATTCCCATCATCCCCAACTATCCAACAGCTGGTGAGTCAAATGTTGCTTACTCCTGCTGTAGAAGTTGATAGAAAATCAAGCAGAATTCGGACCAGCAGGGCCACTCTTTAGTTACATTGAGATCTCCTGTTGGGTGCTGCAGTTCCCATACCCTTAAACATTTGAAATTTCACTTTAGATTTTTAAGGAGGCTGGGAGAAGAAGTTCAATGTTCATCAAAATGACTGAGCCCTGATTACCCACCTGTGATCAACCAGGGATATCCTGAAAGCATGAACTGTTGGTGTGTACTGATGACTTATAGGGATAGTAATGTTTCTCAAAAACAGCAGCTCCAATTAATCTTCATAGTATTTGGGCCATGGAGAGTGTTATTTCAATACTGTCAGAATTGTAGTTCAAGAGTAAGTTTACCTAGTGTAAGCTACCTCCCTCAGATGTGGAATCTGGTCTTGAGACCAGACAGCTCACAGCAAGGGACAATCGTCTTACTGTGAACATAAGGAAAACCCTGTACATGTATCAATCCTAAATCCATTATTAGCTTGAACTACTCAAATCTATAAATTAAAACTTTTCATTTGAAGGTAAATGCCATTTTACCATATACATTTAAATCTCTTCTCTGTTTGATCCACTGATTTTGTGTTCAGAATAGATTTATCTATAACAATCATTTCTGAAATCCATTACTGTTTGATATCCATCAGTAGGCTCCCACATTAAATCTGTACTCATGGAGATTTGTTTAAAAATATCACAACAACAAAAAATGATATATGAATTAAAAACAAAGAATTTACAATGTTATTAATTACAGCTATCCTATATAATAATTCACTAAAATGTGTGTAACGATGCAGTCATGCGCAGTAGAGACTGCCCGCGGCGCGGCTGATACAGAGCTGGATGCTTCGCGGCACGGGCAGTCTCTACTGTGCATGACTGCCCCGCGACCGGCTGGCAGTGGCACTGTGGCCCATGTAACGGGCTCTTCAACTAGTTTAGTTCATAATCACCTTAATCTATGATCTGTTTCCTTAGATGACAGCTGATAATGCAGGTGCAGAACGGGACGTGTATGAGGAATTACTGACACAGGCAGAAATACAGGGCAACATCAATAAAGTCAACTGTAAGTGTATTATCTGGTGTTGGGAATTGTGTATATGCTAATATTATGTGAGAAAGACACTTAAAAAACCAACTAGTTGTTGTACTAGCCATTGATTTGTAATATAAATAGTTTTTGAAAAATCAACCTTTATTTGTTGGTGATATGTTGTAGCACTTTACGCAAATGTGATTCTGTGCTGGATCAGTATTACCACACATTGTGTTATGTGTAAATCTAGGTCACAACTGTTGTGTACTATATGCTCATTTTTGTTGTCCTGATTGTGAGAAGTAAGAATATATATATTTATTCTCTGTTCCATTACTTCCTTTCCAAATGGCATATTAACCTTTGCAATGTGTTGCTTGCTCCACTGGCACTCAAAGGGTTAAATGTCAGGGTGTCCTGGAGCTTGTTAGAGGTGCTGTGAGTAAAAGAAAAATATTTCAATCCTGCACATTGGGGTATTTCTAATAGTGATATATTTTGTCTCAGATAAAACTAATTAACATACTGCGGGAGCAGCCTAGTTGTACCAGTAAAACCCAAGCTTTTTTTGTTCCATCTACTGCAAGAGCTGAAGCTGCCAGTGGCAGCCTTGTTGCCATTGGTTGTGAATATTTATGTAATGTGAACCTAAGTTTTTATTTTTTTTATTATTATTAGAGGGTCCATGTTATATTTTCTTAGTGTTTACCTTTTAAATTTAGAACATGGTGATTATTTACTACTGTTCCTGTTACAAGTGGATTTGTTTAAAAAAAAAAACAAAAAAAAAAAGTAGCTGTTAAAAAAAACCCAGAATGTTTATCTTTATCTGTATGTTTATGAATACATCTTTCCTGACTGTTATTATTATTTATTTTTCTCTAGTACAAACTTCCTTAGAAAGTGTTGATGATGCTCTAGAAAAAGGGAACCCGCAGCTTCTGTATGAGGCTTTGAGTTCCCAGGCGCTTTCCCTGCGGGCGTTACAGAGGGAGAACGCAGAGTGGTACCTGAAGTCACTGCAGAGTGAAAAGCAACAGAAGCAAGAGGTGAGTTGTCTGGGTCTAAAAGAGTTGTCTAGTATTTTGCTTACATCAAAACATCTCGTGATGAAATCATGCGGCAATGTTTGCCTTCCTTAACTGTTTGAGTGCCAGAAGGGTGAGGAAGCATTGCAAAGCAATGCATTTCTTACCGATCTGGAACTGAAAGGTTAAACGCGTAGCCCTTTTGAACTTCACAATTTCAAAATTGCTTCTCTTTCATTTTTTAAAAATGTATTTCAAATAACCAACTCCCCAACACTGCAGCTTTGTTAGTTCATTATGGGTTAGGGAGGGGCTGCATGGTGACTGTATGGAGATTGCTTAATCCTGTATTTGTGCTGAAAAACAGGAATTATTTAACCTCAGCAAGATGTCCCAGAAATGTTCTCCATTCTTACTTTTAACTCTTTCTCAGGAGGTTAATAAGGAATGTCACATATTTAATGGAATGCAGATTAAAGCCATAATAATTTCACTGCTGTGTTGTGTTAACAGAACCAACGCGTAACTTGACAGTCAGTCTTCAGTTTGAATTTACATATTCTGAAAGTGCATAATATGCAAAAGTCAAATTGCCTTACTTTATTTATTTATTTTTCTCATCTTCACCTATTTTTTATACTCACTGACAGAGAGCTGTCTGAATTTGTTTCCAGAAAGCTTTCTTCCTGGGACTCTGGGTAAAAAGGCGTTACCTGTTAGCCAGTGTGTACTTATATAATTTGTTTCAAAATAAAGTCAGTGCTATTCCATCTTTATTTGTTAACCTTTGCCTAAGAAGGGGCCTTAGTGTTCTGAAAGCTTGCACTTTCTATGTCCTCAGTTAGCCATTAAAAGGTATTACCTGTATATAACACTTTTGAGTTTTTTTGGGGGGGGTTTGCTACAGAAGTCCCAGAGGCTCTGAAAAACAGGGTCGGTAAAAAGACACAGGGCTGGATTCAAATGCTGGTGCTAATTTTATCTCTACTTTTATCTGCAGGTATCCCCATAGACTTCAATAGGAACATTTTTGATAAAATGAGAGGTAACATTTATCTCCTGCATTTGAATCCAGCCCACAATGTAAAAGAAAAAAAAAACAAAAAAACATTGAAACAATGTAGAAAAGCCTGCCAGTACAGCATACAGAACACTATGCTGCTGGGAGACTGCAGCATTGTATAAATATCTCTGCTTTTCCTGCCGCCGACTGAAAGCACTGAGGAAGCAGAAGTACAGGGAGCTCAATATTAGGGACTTAAAAGTGTTTAAAAATGAGATGAAAAAAAGTGTATGCAGTTTGGCTTTACTTATTATGTACTTGCAGAATATGAATAGTCAAAAAGGAGGTTGATTTGACTTAATATAGTACAAAGAGATAATTGAAATCTGCAGGGCCAGTTTTGCATCCCCTGAGGCATCCTTATGCCCACCCTGAGTTATAATAAATCTATGTTGTTGAGCCTCTTATTATTATGGAAAGTATTATTACTATTATTATTGACAGTGGTGCTTGATGATAAGAAATGAGGCATAGTCATCAAACTAAAAAGGTGTGATAGCAAAGCAAACCAACAGGCTGGAACAGCAGAAGAGGCCTTTGCACCAACACTTGGATAGGAGATATAGGAACGTCTTCGGATAGCCAGGGTCATACACATAAAAGGTATTACCTGTATATAACACTTTTGAGTTTTTTTTTTGGGGGGGGGGTTTGCTACAGAAGTCCCAGAGGCTCTGAAAAACAGGGTCGGTAAAAAGACACAGGGCTGGATTCAAATGCTGGTGCTAATTTTATCTCTACTTTTATCTGCAGGTATCCCCATAGACTTCAATAGGAACATTTTTGGTAAAATGAGAGGTAACATTTATCTCCTGCATTTGAATCCAGCCCACAATGTAAAAGAAAAAAAACAAAAAAACATTGAAACAATGTAGAAAAGCCTGCCAGTACAGCATACAGAACACTATGCTGCTGGGAGACTGCAGCATTGTATAAATATCTCTGCTTTTCCTGCCGCCGACTGAAAGCACTGAGGAAGCAGAAGTACAGGGAGCTCAATATTAGGGACTTAAATGTGTTTAAAAATGAGATGAAAAAAAGTGTATGCAGTTTGGCTTTACTTATTATGTACTTGCAGAATATGAATAGTCAAAAAGGAGGTTGATTTGACTTAATATAGTACAAAGAGATAATTGAAATCTGCAGGGCCAGTTTTGCATCCCCTGAGGCATCCTTATGCCCACCCTGAGTTATAATAAATCTATGTTGTTGAGCCTCTTATTATTATGGAAAGTATTATTACTATTATTATTGACAGTGGTGCTTGATGATAAGAAATGAGGCATAGTCATCAAACTAAAAAGGCGTGATAGCAAAGCAAACCAACAGAACTAGGTGGGTGAAATGAATATTCCATAAATGTCCCTTGATTTAATCCTTTGAGTGCAAAGCAATGCGTTGGATACTATTCTGGTACTGAAACAGTTACGTGGGGATTTTAGCTCTAAAAACTAGAACTCATTCAAGGGGTTAAAAGTGTCATTTAAATGAATGTGAATTTAAATTTTCCAAATGGTATGCATTTGTTCCAGAATTTTGCCATTTTATTTTAATGTATATGTCCCAGGAACCCTCATAACAGCAGATGACACTAGGGACCTTTTAATGCCTGGGCTTTCACAGAGGACCTCCAGCCTCAGGGCACCTCACTTTGGACTTCCAATTGTCCCGTTTTTACAGAAAGGAGCCAGTTTAATCCTTTGGCCAGCGGGCAGTGAGGAATGAGGCAGCTCTGAGTGCACAGCATGTAAATGGGGATGTTTTTCCCACACATAGAAAGAAATGAAGATACAACTAAACTTAAGGATCCTAAATGTTAAGCCTTTGTGTGCCAGAAAGGTAGCCAATGCACTACTTTGCAATGCGTTGCATACCTCTCTGGCACTCAAGGGGTTAACCTCTATTCTGGCGGCCTCCTTTAACAATCTCAGCAGTGGCCACAGGATTTCTTACAACTGCCCTGCCACAGTCATGTCACCCTGCTCGGGATGACTTCTTTCACATACAATATTATGTGCGGGAGTTAGTGGAACATATGCTGATAGGACAATGTATGAAACATTCTAGGCCACACATAAAAATGAAAAAGTAATCTAGAGAAGTGTATTGCATTTTGACTGTTTTGGCAGAACAATCTTCTCATGCTTCTTTTTTCATTGTGAAGAACACATTCTGCTGACAAAGGCCTGGATTGCAGTTGAGTGTTTTCAGTGGTTTTATCTAATAGATTCTCATTGAAGTCTATGGAGAGATTTCTAGATAAAGCCTTTCAAATGCAATGGAATACAGGCCTCTAAATGTCTCAACAGCTGGCAACCCAGAAGTCTTAAATATGATGTCATTGAAATTGCTTACATACCACGGGAATGAGTAACAGATTGCTTTGCAGTGTCTTGCACACACCCTTAGCAGACAAAGGGTTAAGTAGGCAGGATCAGTCAATCCTTGTCGTGGTCATCCTTCCGTTAATTGGTCTTTGCATGGTGGATTGTTTCTTTATCCCCTTGAATTCTAGAGATGTCCCCAACACATTGCTTTGCAATTCTTTTGAGAATATCTGTAGTATCCATGAGGTTAAAATTGCTATGGAAGAGTGATATTTCCCTGATCCATAGTCTTGGCAGTCAGAGCAAAGCACCAGCTTGTAGGAAGAGATGGAGCTCATGAACCACATGTTGTTCCTCACGCCCTTTCATGTGGCTCACTGCCTGCTCCCATCTTTTGCAAATGGGAGGAGTGAAAAGACTTAGGAACATTAGATTTCTAGATGTTTAGGAGAGAATAAAGAAAGAAACAAAATGAAACAGAAATGAAGAAAATCCAATAAGCAATGTATTAAACCAATGAAATATAGATATGAATGTGTGCTGCACCTTATCACCTTTACCTAGGAATAAAATATGGTGCAATTAGATAAAAATAAAAGTCAGTGATGTGTAACTGTGACTTAATTTTTCAGCTATATTATACAAAGGGCACTTCTAGAAATGCAGATGCCTGCCTGCTGACAACCTAATGGTTGTCTATTCTGCAAAGAAAGAGCCAAGGTTTGAGTTGCAGGAGAATAAAACAAATATTTGCAGCACTTCCTAGAGATGTGGAGATTTGAACAGAGCTGTGATATAACGCCATTCAAGCGGAACTTTCACCAGATTAACATAGTGCCGCAAATGATAATTACATTAGCAATATGCACAGACTTAGTTTTATTTTCAAGAATAATTGCTGCATTAACGAAAAATAGAACCTTTTAAGCAGACAGGCTGCGGGTGTCACGCAGAAGACAGAACAGATGTGGAGAAACCCACAGGAGAGGGAATGCTCAGGTGTGACACTTGGGAATGCTGCTCGGAGTGCGTTAGCTGTCTGCGAAGGTACCATGCTGTGGCCTGGGCCAGTTAAAGGTGTCAGCCACAAGGGTAGATGAAAACCCCAGAGGAGCTGGAAGTGAGCCCCGGATGGAACCTCCACAGAGAGCACCTTCTCTCCTACGGGGGAGAATGAAGGCGAGGGTACGAGGAGTAGCGTGTGTGGATGGGGAGCGGGGGCCAATAGGCTAAACTCTCTAAGCAAAACAATAGAAAAAGTAAGAATTCTTCTCTCCTAGGAGGAGAGAACAGACCTGTCCAGAAGAGGTGCAGGAGGCTGGAACAGCAGAAGAGGCCTTTGCACCAACACTTGGATAGGAGATATAGGAACGTCTTCGGATAGCCAGGGTCATACACAGCCAGGCAGGAACATGGAGTAAATCAGCAAGCAAAGGGTAGTCCAAGAATAGCCAGGGTCATACACAGTAGTCAAACAGGAACCAAATTGGCAGGCAAGTGGGTAGGCAAAGGCAGGCTGGAATTGGTAACCAGGAAGGCAAGATAGAGCAATACTAGGGCTAGGAAAATAAGCAGAGCTGCAAGACTGTCTAGACACTGGGGAACACTATCTGAGTGCACCTGCGCCTGTCAGCAGCGTCTGGATATAGCTTCTGCCGCCCGACTTCACGGTGCACGTGAGGCGACGCCAGGATGAACCCGGAAGCAGCCAAATCTTCTTCAAAGCGGAGCGAAGATGGAGGGACAAGAGAGCCCCGAACGGAGTGCAGAACATGCAGAACGGGGTGAGGGGTGACAACGGGGAACAGTGCAGACATCTTGCAGAGCTGGCATCTCTGCATCTGCATTGTCCATGCCATTCAACTCCACAATTGGTGAGTTGAATGCTTTTGTGCCGTAAGGCACTGGAAGGGACTAACAGCACAGGCACAGAGAGCTCCTACAGCAAGATCTCAGCCAGTGCCTATCTGAATAAAAGGCTATATTCTTCATTAGTGCAGCGATTATGTCTGTGCATATCACTAATGCAATTATCATTTCTCTGTCGTCCAATACAGGTTACTGGTAACTTTGGGTAGGCGATCCACCCCTTTAAGTAGGCAGGAACAATTCTATAAGTGAATGCAGGGGTTGGAGCCTACCTTCCCTCCTTGGCAGCAGCTAGCCAATCAGCTTCATTAAAGGGATAGGAATACTTCGTTTTATCTTTATTTTGTAGGTAGTACAAAAACATGAAAAACGATAGTCTTATCTCTCAAACCTTTTTGGTTTGAGAGATATTCACAAGCAAAGTTCCCTTCACTGACCAAAACAGTCAAGTCTGCCATCTAGCTGTCAGATTTGGAATGCGGTCTGCAGATCAACTGGTGGCTCTTCAGCAGAGCCAAGATCGCAAGATATAAAAATAACTATTTCATTGGAAGGGTCTAAAAAGTGTGCTTGCAAACCAGGCACACTTTGTAGACTATTCGAATGAAGTAGTTCTTCTTATATCTCGCAATCTCGGCTCTGCTGTAGAGCCACTGGCAGTCCGCTGACTGGATTCCAAATCTGACAGCTAGATGGCAGACTTGACCGTTTTGTTCAGTGAGGGGAAACTTTTCTTGTGACTATCTCTCAAACCATAAAGGTTTTAGAGATAAGACATATTGTTCTTCATGGTTTTTTAATGCCTACAAAATAAAATAAAGATAAAACGAAGTATTACTATCCCTTTAAGATTTGCTTCTCGGTGAAGACACAGGCAAGAGAGCAGTTCTGCTATAGTTTTAGGTAATTTTTTATTTTTCTGTTAAATATGGAATACCACCATTAGGCGGACTACCATAACTGACAATGCCCTTAGATGTGGATAGCTCAGTATACAGGTGCTTTTGTGCACCTTAAGCTCTGGGGGGAAAATCTTGGGTACAAGTTCTTTCCTCAGGAGTTGCCCACCGAGGCTTCTTCTTAAATACATGGTAATCTGAAGACAGAAGATCTGCAGGAAAGGTGAACAACCCTTTGAGTGCTGCAGGTCCACATGTGCCACAGTGCCCCTACGCACAGGGGTTTTCCTGTGGAGTTCCTATTGCACACTCCTGCACTCATTGGGTTTATCTGTATGTCTGTTGGGTGTTTTGGAGCAAGTTTCTGTAGTAACTTAACCCTTTAGCTTCTGGTTTTGCATCTTTTGGGGGTTTATTGGCACTTTCCCTACTGGGTTCAGTGTTTTTGGGTCTGCTAACATGTTCAAGTGATGTTTCATGTAATTTTAATTCACAGTTCCAACTCTGCAAAATTTGTGTTTGTGCGCTTTACCGCATAGACGCCATTGCTCCATTCACTTCTATGGGACTGTATAGTTTGGGACATATCTCTGCAACCGCTCAACATAGCGACTTCAGAGATGGTTCATTTTAATTGTCTGCCCTTGTTCTGTTAAACGGTTAATGTTTTATGTGTATTGGGGGACTCAGGGGGCTTCGGGCACTGTTGGGGTACTTTTTCTGGGAAAACTACATTTCCCATGAGCGATTGTTTGCACTCTCGTTACTGATTGGCTCCCGCAGCGGCAGCCATTTTGTGCCTTTTCTTGAATGAGTATCCTACACAGATCTTGACTCTCCTTCTCTCCTCTGCAGATTAACCCTTCCCCTGCCAGATAAGTGCATTTTAGCAATTTCTGGGGTGAAATTTTAATCTCACACACTGTATTTGGGTGATTCCTTACACTTTAAATGTTTTGACATTGTGAGAATGTCTAATCCGTTAGAGCTTGGGGCCAGACCTAAGATTAAGGAAGCTGGGGTCTCTGTGTCCCCTATTGCGCATTGCTCCTCATGTCATTCAGGGTTACCTAGAGAATTCTCAGGTCATTATGCCCAGCATGTTCTGATGTCCCTGAGTCTCACCCAGGGACCTCCAGCCATGCATTAGAGACAGTTTGGGTGCAAGAGTTCAAGGCTGCTACTAGAGACCTCCGGTCTACATTCTACTCTTTCCATCCCAGTTACAGGGGGTCTTCCACTCCTGGCAGACCCCTTCTTCCGTCAGATCTTCCCTGCCGAAACCGTAGGGAGTACTTGATGTATCAGGTTCCTCTGAGGAGGAACTGTTGGTGGATTCGGATGTTGAGGAATGTTCTGCTGTGGGCTTCTCTCAGTTTTTTGGTTACCCCTTTGAGGCTGATCCTGATCCCTCAGCTGAGGGTTTGATCAGAGACGTCTTAACTACCCTAAACATTTCCTTAGTTCAGGAGATTTCTTCGGATCCCTCTGATGTATTTCAGGAGCGTAAAAGGCTCTATACTAACCCCACTCTTGACCGCCTTGTGTCTGATGAGTGGAAGTCTCCGGACAGGAAACCTGTTTCCAAGAAATTTGCCAAGCTTTACCCCTTCTTTGAGGTGGCGCTTGCTCAGTGGGTTCATCCCCCCAAAGTGGATGATCCTGTTTCCAGGCTATCTAAGTCCACTGCCATGCCGGTTGCTGATGCTTTTGCTCTAAAAGTCTAGACTGACAAGAAACTTGAGGTCTCCCTCAAGTCCTTTTTTGCCACTGCTGGTACTGCCATGCGTCCAGCGTTCGCTGCGGCATGGGTGAACCGGGTCATTGCGGTCTGGACTGAATAGCTCACCCTGGCTGTCCATCAGGGTGCTCCTACTTCTGATATGTTGTGGCTTCTTGCCAACATTTCTGAGGCCCAGCACTATTTTTCTGCTGCCTTATTTGATGCCATCCGTTTGGTGGCAAGGTGTTTTATGTTCGTGGCTTTGGGTGAATTAATTTGGCGCAAAAGGTTGCACAATAGCAGCTGTGTTAAAATCAATGTAGTTGTGAAGAAACTGCAAACTCACACCATGTGCTTTTTACAAAATGGCGTCCTCAACCATGTGGAGACAGGCTGGGGCCTAGCAAGATGGAGTCAGACCATGTGTTTGCTCTGAGGTAACATCTATGAGCAAGGCCAGGGCCTACAACTTGCTCACACCACACAAACCCCAACACAGCTATTAGAAGCAATATGAATTTGCCCACACCCAAAAAGCCAACCCTTTAATTAAAGGATATATCCAGAGAAATTTGTCCTAATGACCAATACCACAATTAACACAATAACACCCCAGTACTAGCAGTAAGCAATAATATTTAATAACAAACAATAATATTAACAATACACTGTATATTATCAAATATATTCTAGCTAAAACATCTAATAATATTAACTAGACAATTACCTACTGCAGTGCAAATAAAACACATAATACAACAATTATAGTAGAAAACACTATACGTTGGTTACTAAGGTATTTTTCCTAGAAATATTATAGATAGTATGAAAATAATAGAGAGATACTTAGTTTCTATACTCATCTATCTGGAACAATGAGGATGGTGCTGCAGGGGAAAAACAGGCCAGGATCCTGGAACAGTTCTTGGGGCCTAGGCAAGGCATGGCCCCCTTGCTGCTGGTCACATCTCCCTTTCCATAGCTCTCCTGCTCCAAGACCCTTCTTTTCACAAGACTCCTTCCAGACTGCCCTCTGACTCTCTGCACACCTCTCTTATTGTTGGCAAGCCCCACCCATCTCCAGCCCAATTTACCTGATTGACACACCCCTCCTCCCCTTCTCCTAGAAGGAAGAGAAACAAAAGAGCAGGTTGTCCTCCTTTGTCATTTTCCCGCCCAAACAGACCAGGGAGACAACAAAGGAAAATGGTGTCTAAAACACTAAATGTGATTTTATGACAGGGGAGCATATCCATGTAATGGACGCAGTTTTTGTCGCAAATTCTGAAGCAACATACCTGTGTCCATAACATTCCACCTCTTGGTCCCATGTCATAAACCACACTAAAGTCGCTCACTGGATAGGTAGGTCACTGACTTCCCAAATCACCCAAATAGTCCAACGTCTGATGTTTCCTGGAGTTTGTCTATTATAGCTGTCAGTTTTGATGGATCATAATTAAATTCGCCTTCATAGTTCACAATATAACTGCAGCATTATTTTCCTACCAGCCAGCAAACTCCTACTTTGGCAGTAAGAACAGTCCAGGGCTAGGCGATTTTGGAGAGCTACCGCCCTGATTTGTAGCTGCTCATAAGACAGTTTTGTAGTAGAGTCCAGTGTTGTGTCCAGAGAGTTGTCTCATTTCTCGCTGGGCCCACGGGACTCCAAGGAACGGGTACCCTCCTTCCTCACTGACGGGGATGGTGCTGCAACAGTCAGAGGAGTTGTCCACTCTTGCATAGCTGGCCAAGGGGTTCATGAATGTGTTGGACGATCAAGGGTTCAGAGGAGCTAGCCGGCCACCAATCTATTTGAGGGAAAGAAGATAGGTACAGAATCACCATTTCATAATACAACTTTAGTATTACCAGGACCATCTGAAATAACCTCTCCTTTCTGCCTGTGCTGATCAGTGGATCGCGGTAACACCCACACTTTGGACCCCATGAGCACTTGTTTATCCTCATCCCAGGATAACAAGATTTTATGGGGTACCCAGGCTGCCACCTCTCCTAGGATTGTACCAGCAATTAACCTACTTGGGTCATACCTAGACAGGGATGCATTCATCCATCCACACTCACACTCCCTGTTGTGCTCCAACCCTCTTTGGTCAGTTTTTTAGTGAGCACTAAGGTTACCTCATGTTCCTGGAGGCATATTGCCTCCTATGGGAAAGACTAACTTCTGTTAACCTCTCCCACTACCAAGAGAAAAAAATAAAATAAAATGTTAGTTTAAATTGAAATATGGGGTGGCTACCAGTACATGTCAACCCGCAAACTAACAACTGGATTGTCATTACATGTAAGCCGGGCATATAGAGATAAGTTCTGTTGGTCAGTCATGTAAAATCCTAAAGGCCTGTGTAAAGTTCTCTCCCACCCCTTCTATGACATACTTGGGGATAGTGTATGAATCTGTCCTTTCAAAAGCCCATTGCACCTTTTAATCAACCCCGAGGCTTGGGGTGATATGGGATAGCCTGCGCCCATTGGACTGACCAGCAAAGCGAGTACCGGTGTCCGTTTTGAAAACTGGATCTATGGGACCTCTTCATTTTGGTCTTCAGGTTCCTTATTTGAGTCAATTCTTCCGTAGTTTTATTGAGGTTCATTTCCCCCACAACTCTTGGCATTAGTCTTGTTCAGGCGGCTGCCCAAATCTTCTCCCAAAGTTCTGTACCTCCCCACACTAATGTTCCATGTAATAAGCCAAAGGTAGTCTCTTTATATCGGCATACTTCTGGTAATTTGAATCACCTATATCTTGCTCTTGTATCACCACCTCTCCATACGGATTGCATGTTACAACAGTCCAGCGTCTTTTGTTCTTTGCAGGGTATAATTCCTCATATGGCAAAGTTGACTTGATTGGAGAAAGCTGTAATGCAAGTATCTTCCAAGTATTTGGATGTGGCAAGAATTCATATGTTGCGAGACCATTGAAGCTTTGTTAATCCACCTTGCTCTTGTGCGTACCATTTTCCACTTCATGAGAGCTGGACTCCTGGCCCACCTCTGCACAGATAGGTAGGCCTCTTCACCCCAAGTGGTTGGGGCCTTTAATGTCACAGTCTCTAAAAGGTATTGGAAGTTGGCTTGATTCTCTGGCAACCGGATCATGGCATGTGGCGGGGGAGTGTTGATAGTGTTGGGGCATCAAAGGTATATTAGCTTCCTTCCCAAGTGAATGCAAATGGAATTTTGTGACTCAGGTGCAATGAGAATTGGAAAAGAAAGTATCCACTATATCAATCGCTGCATGCCACCCCTGTGTCTGTTTGGCTGTCATAAATGACAGGGACGATACTGGGGACTGCAGCGCTCAATGGCGGTGCCACTCTATTGAGTCCCCAATAATCTATCGTTCCACACCAAGAAACCGTCTGGCTTCTTAACAGGAATCACAGGAGCGTTTAAAGAGCAAAATTGCAGGATGAACTAAAACTGACTAATCTGATTTCTTTCAACCCTCCTGGTAGCCCTTGTTGGACTACAGGGAGGGAGAATGACAACAGGTGTCCAGTTTGTATTTCCTCTCACCACCTCCCATGCCGCATGAACATAAAAGGGTTTGTGAGGAAATCCAAAATCTGAACATCTCTCAACTGCATCTCTATTATGAGTCCTAACAATATATCTACCCCCAAGATATTGTCAGGAAATTGGAAACTCAAAATATTATCCATAAACCCAGGGGCCCTTTGTTTATGGAATATGTGACTGTGGTTTGTATAGCCTTAGTTACTTTTTCCCCTAGACCCTCTCTGTGAAATGATGGGGCCTACAAGTTTGGAAGGGTTACCTGTAACACTGTTACCTCGGCCCCAGTGTATACTAAGGCTAAAACCTAGGTGTGGTTGGTTTCCTTTCCCCACCCTACAGTCAAAGGAACATGGGGCTGTCGATCCCCAGCCTTGATGGGTAACATTGTGCTGGGGATTGGCCGTCCCATGGGTCCATTCCGTCACTGTCTGCTATGGCACATAATTCAGCTGATGGGTACATGGATTTTGTTTTCCTAGGATGGGGAACAGGAGGACAGGAATTAGCAACAGGAATATTAAATTCAGATGGTGTGTATATCAGATTTGCTTCATTAGTGAGAGTTTTAGAAATAGGTACATTAATATGTACCTTTCTCTTAAAAGCTTTCCACCTTTTGAACAAAACATGATTTGACCTTTTTTTTAGTTCATCTACATTGACACCAGCTTTAACAAGATCAAACATCATTTCTTTCCTTGACACCTTTGTGTATCTGGAAGCATCCTGTTTATTATTCCTCTTAGGTTTATCAATAGGTGGTATCCCTTCATCCTTCCTTTCTGGCTTGCTAGCCATGGAGACACCCCTTTTCTGATTAACCTTTTCCTCTGTTTTGTATTCCCCCAATTCTGCTAACCCTTTTGTACTCACAAAAATCTGACCATTTTCTGCTGTACCATTTATCATTGACAAAGGGGACCCTCTTTTAGCATTTACAGACTCATGTCTATCACAGTCCCTGTGTACCCTTCGTTTTCTCTGCTGGGTGATGAGTGGGCGAGCTTTGAAGCTGTCCACCTTTTCGTCATCATCAGAGGAGGAAACATGTGAGTATTTTGAGTACTCCTTTTCTTCAGAGGAGGATGAGAAGAGTGACTCTGGGTCCCTGCAGGGCCCTGGAGTCAGTGTTCTCACCTTTCTGGTGGTGTATGGCACTTTACCCCTGTGAGAGCGACAACGGTCAAGTTTATTGATTAGCCGAGTATTAGTCTCCTGTAATTCAGTCTTACGGGCATTGTTATTTTCCAAACATTCATTTGATATTAACAATTTTTGTCTTACATCAGCTAAATCTCTTTCTAGGGCTTGTCTCTTTACTACCTCATTTTTTAAGGCATGTAAAATAATCCACCCCACTTCTGCCGCAGCTCTGCTCTCATGTTTAGAATAGACCCCTAAATCAAGCTTAAGTGCCATATCTCCTATCTCTTCCCCAACCTCTGGGTACACTGGAGCACTGTGACGTACTAGCTCATCTGCTATGGCATTCCATCTACCCATAGCAGTAGCCCAATGTGGTACAGCCCCAAATTTGGGTCTTTTGCCCCCAATCAATGCACTCAACTTCTTCTTAAAGAAACCCATTCTCTCAGTCAGAAAATCAAGCGCAATCAGACGGTAGGACAATCACGTGTTTGTAGTGAGCCTTACTAGCATGTGTTGTACCACTAACCCACACACACTCAGGCCGCACTTATGTGTTTTTATTTTCACTCATGGGAAAACACTCAAACTAACAGTGAAAGTCACAGAACACACAAACTGTTGAATGTTTTTTTCCTGCCCTTCTAGAAAACAAACAAACTCATACATAACACATACATCAGTCTTGGGAATTTTAGTACAAGTATTTGAAGTCACCTGTCTAGGTACAAGTGCTAGTGACTAGTCAATTGTCCACTGCAATGGTACAATGCTAGTTAGTCACCTGCCTAGGGAACAAGCGCTCAAAGTCACCTGATAGAGTATGATGTTATGTAGGTAATAATCCAGTTTATCCAGACATATTACTTTGGGCAGTGTAGAATTAATCCCCCTTCAAAGCACTCAGTAATTCATGCTCTCAGGAAATTCATGCTCTCCGTTAAATATACTTTAAAGTTAGTATTGTAAACAATACACAAGTGTTTCTAATTAAAGCAATTTAACAGCAGAGCAGATATGCGTGTTTAACCAAGTACCTGAAAACAGGTTAGCAGGCACACGTATGTTTTTACTTTCACACAGGGAGAAAACACGCAAACCACTATGAAAGTTACAGAACACACAAACTGTTGAATGTTTTTATGCCTTTGAAGAAAACAAACAAACTCATATACACACACCTGCACGTCAGGTGACTTCCTATTAGGCTTCAAAGTTAGTTCTCCCAATGAAAGGGCACACAAGTTTTATAATTGAAGCACTACTTCAAAGTTAGTGACATCTCCACAAAGGCAAATGGTACAAATGCTAGTTAGTCACCTGCCTCAGGTGCTCAAGTCACCTGTCTAGGTACAAGTGCTAGTGACTAGTCAATTGTCCAATGTAGTTACCCTTTATGGGAAGCACACAAGTCTATAATTGAAGCGTGACTTTAAAGTTAGCAACTTCTCTGCAGAGGCACACAAGGATTTAACTGAAGTAGGACTTCAGAGTTAGTTACACTCTACAGAGAGCACACAAGAGTTAATTAAAGTCCCTTTAATAGGAAATCTTGACAGTACAGAGATATGCATATGCGCAATAAATCTAGCCACACTAGAAATATCACGTCCGGCAATTGCAGAACCTTGACCTGAACGGTTACAATTAAAATGCCTCAAAGTTAGCACTCCTCTAATGAGAGCACACAAGGGTTAATTGAAGCAGTGTAACTGTAAACGCTCCCTCTTGCCTCTGTATATATCTATACCCATACACATACACAATACCCAGGCATGTATACACACACGTATGCATATATGTAATACAGACAATACAGGTAACTGTAATATGAGCACTTATCTATACACTTCGAAGTTTGAAACTCCTCTATGAGGGCCCCACAAGGCTATAATCAAAGCATAAAAGTACACTTATTACAATTCAAGAGTATTCCAGCACACAAATCCTCTTTTAGTGAATAAGCCCCTTGCAATGTGACAATACTAAAACCCACCACTCTTGTCGCAGTGTGGTACTGGCACACAAAAATAACTTGGGAGGCTTACTGACTAAATTGCCCAGGAAAAAATATTAATAAAAAAATTATTAAAAAATGTATTTTTTAACAAAATATTAATTTCTAGGAAATATGTCAATAATGGTTATTAATCATTAATATTAATAATTTCTGCGAATATCCTGCCGACTACGCCATTTGTTTTATGTTCGTGGCTTTGGGTGAATTAATTTGGCGCAAAAGGTTGCACAATAGCAGCTGTGTTAAAATCAATGTAGTTGTGAAGAAACTGCAAACTCACACCATGTGCTTTTTACAAAATGGCGTCCTCAACCATGTGGAGACAGGCTGGGGCCTAGCAAGATGGAGTCAGACCATGTGTTTGCTCTGAGGTAACATCTATGAGCAAGGCCAGGGCCTACAACTTGCTCACACCACACAAACCCCAACACAGCTATTAGAAGCAATATGAATTTGCCCACACCCAAAAAGCCAACCCTTTAATTAAAGGATATATCCAGAGAAATTTGTCCTAATGACCAATACCACAATTAACACAATAACACCCCAGTACTAGCAGTAAGCAATAATATTTAATAACAAACAATAATATTAACAATACACTGTATATTATCAAATATATTCTAGCTAAAACATCTAATAATATTAACTAGACAATTACCTACTGCAGTGCAAATAAAACACATAATACAACAATTATAGTAGAAAACACTATACGTTGGTTACTAAGGTATTTTTCCTAGAAATATTATAGATAGTATGAAAATAATAGAGAGATACTTAGTTTCTATACTCATCTATCTGGAACAATGAGGATGGTGCTGCAGGGGAAAAACAGGCCAGGATCCTGGAACAGTTCTTGGGGCCTAGGCAAGGCATGGCCCCCTTGCTGCTGGTCACATCTCCCTTTCCATAGCTCTCCTGCTCCAAGACCCTTCTTTTCACAAGACTCCTTCCAGACTGCCCTCTGACTCTCTGCACACCTCTCTTATTGTTGGCAAGCCCCACCCATCTCCAGCCCAATTTACCTGATTGACACACCCCTCCTCCCCTTCTCCTAGAAGGAAGAGAAACAAAAGAGCAGGTTGTCCTCCTTTGTCATTTTCCCGCCCAAACAGACCAGGGAGACAACAAAGGAAAATGGTGTCTAAAACACTAAATGTGATTTTATGACAGGGGAGCATATCCATGTAATGGACGCAGTTTTTGTCGCAAATTCTGAAGCAACATACCTGTGTCCATAACACAAGGGTTCCACCATGTCTGTGGTTGCCAGACAAGCTCTTTGGCTCAATATCTGGTCTGCTGACACTGCTTCCAAGAAAGCTTTGCTCTCATTGCCTTTTCAACGCACCTCTTTATTTGGGCCAGATCTTAAGGATCTGATTAGTGAGGCCACAGGGGGCAAGAGTACCCTTCTGCCTATGGTCCCCAGGAGGAAGACGCCTCTCAATCGTAATCGGCTTTTTCGTTCCTTCCAGACTGAGACACGTCCGGCGAACCAGGCGGTTCCCTCAGATCAGCGTTCCTCCTCCAAGCCCAAACAGCAATAGAAGCCCAAGGTCTCCTCCAAGCCTAAGGCTTCCAAGCCTTCTTCGGCATGACTCGCTGAACCCAGGTCCCCACCCAGGAAGGCGGTGCTTCACACTTAGCAGGAGTTTCTCCTGAAGATGGTCTCTGAGTTCCACATTAATCAGGAGATTGTGGTGCCTTCTTTCTGCCCTGACCCTACCTCTGACAAGGTGAGATTTCTCCACTTGTTAGATGTGGTACATTGTCTCAAGTTTTATGTACATTACACTGAGTTCATTAGACAGGCTGACGTGCTGTTCATCATTCCTGAGGGCCCCAGGGCAGGAAGACCTGCATCCAAAGTGACTATTGCATCTTGGAACAAGTCCATTATTCATAAGGCTTACGAGCTAAGGAAGAAGCCTGTTCCCTTTCTGGTCACGGCTTATTCTACTACATTTACTGGGGCTTCTTGGGCATACAAGAATCAGGCCTCCGCTGATCATTTGTGCAAGGCTGCCACTTGGTTGTCTGTGCACACCTTTTCGAAGCGCTACCGTGTTGATGTGCTGGCATTGGCTGATGCCAGCTTTGGGAGGAAAATCCTGGAGGCAGTCTTGCCTGACTAGGATCTTCTTCGGTTCTTTGGTGCTTCCTTCACTTTTGAGTCCTGTTGGCTCTAGTTCAGTGTGCTGTGTAACAGTTCCTGTGGTGTTAATACCCCTGTTCAGTGTCCGTTGACACTTCAGTTGTTTTTTTGGGCTATCTCTGATCTGATGGTTCATATCCGCTCTTGTTACTTTGAGGGCCTTGCGCCTGGTCCTTGTCTTACTCCCTGCCTCTAGGAAACTCAATGGTTGGACATCCCAAAGTTACTAGTAACCTGTATTGGACGACAGAGAAAAGCGGATTTTAGTCTTACCTGTTAAAACCTTTTCTCTTAGTCCTTACAGGTTAGTGGTCTCCCACCCTGTCAAGGGACCATGCTTGGCTCTCCTGTGGCAGACTGTGGGGGTCCTTCGGGGTCATGCTCACAGGAGTCTTCTTTCCCTTTTATTATCTAGTCAATAGTTAGTGTCTCAAATCTTACTGGAGCTGATTGGCTAGCTGCAGCCAAGGAGGGAAGGTAGGCTCCACCCCCTGCATTCACTTCTAGAATTGTTCCTGCCTACTTAAAGGGGTGGATCGCCTACCCAAAGTTACTAGTAACCTGTATGGACTAAGAGAAAAGGATTGAACAGGTAAGATTAAAATCCTCTTTTGCGACTCTATGTTACTCTGATGAAAGTTCTGCTTTCAAATGGCCAGTGTTACACAGCTACGCGATACTGCATGCTGCTACCGGTCTAGTCCCTGAGCTAGTACTGACATTATAACATAGCCTAAATGTAAAGCCCTAATTCTTTTGTAATGCTTTTTATTGTTTAACCCTCTGAGTGCCAGAGAGGTATCCAAAGCATTGCTCGTCAATACATTAGATACCTCTCTAGCAGTCAAAGGGTTCAAATGTTCAAATAATTGGTGGGTTTCATTCAGAAGGAGAGAGAAAGAAGTAAAAGGAAATAATCTGTTGTTATATATATATAATATATATATATATATATATATAATGAATAGCTGTATTCTAGGAGGTAAACTTTTATTTGATTGAAATGGGATAAAGAGGTCTCCAACACATTGCAAAACAATATAAGGGATGTCTCACTAGCATTCCTTAACCTCTTAAGGACCAGGGGTTTTGTGCACTGGTTTTGATGAGTGATCACCATACTTAGGAACTCTTTGTTTTTGTCCCGGAGACTCTGGTTTTGGCACTGCTTTACCGGGTCTCCGGGGCAGCGGCTGAGTCTTTTGAAACTCTACCCACTTCCACTTTTTCCCCCGGTGTAGCTCCTTTCCCCCAGCCTTCTTTTAAGCCCTCCCCCGGCACTCACGTTAAGACCTGTCCCTTTTTGACGCGATACACGTCATTCTTCACACACCCATGGCAGCAGAGAACTCCACTCCGGGGAGACAACAGTATAAGTTTCCCAGGTATGTTGATCACATGCACCAGGTCACCGAGAGAGAGGCTGAAACTGATTGCCGTGGTCAGCGTCCTGGCCTGATTACAGCACGCCCTCAGGCATATTGTGATCACTAAATTCATGATGTGTCAGGACCGTCACTGGTAATTCAACAATCCAATCATTAAGAACATTGTCTCCTTTCTGGATTTACCTGGATGTCAGGGGGAAATAATCTTACACATAAATCCACTTAATTTTTTAACCCTATTACTAACCTGACACGTATCACATTCTATGTTCATTTAGTCATGAATACAACTGCATGTTACTTTTGTTTTGTGTTTTATTTTTGGGGGGGGGGGTATTTATTTTATTAAACGCACAGGTAAAACCTTGCCAATATTGCTAGTTCTTCATAAAGGGCCATATTCAGGAAGATAATAAGAGGAGCAATTCTGGAGAAAACCAATTGTGCCATAGGGAACAAATAAAAATTCCAGTTAATTTGATCTGCACTTTTAATCCATTGAAAACAGCAAAGGTCTCTAGCAAGGCAATGGATTGAAGAACTCTTCAACATTCAAGGGGTTAAATGGTCCATTTAAATAAATATGGGGAATGTTTTTTTCCTCCCATACGCTTTTCTTGGTTTTCTTCAGAATTGCTCCTCTTTTATATTTGTACATGCAGCCCAATTTCACTTTAATACTTTAAAGACCAGTGAGATGTGCAACACTTTGTTTTGGCGCACCCCACTCATCCATAAGGGGTTAAAGAGAAGCCCTTCCCCATGTCAGTGGAGAATAGAACAGGTTTTCATCTTCAGATTCTAAACCATGAAAGTTCACCCCCTTTGAAATTCCTTCCTTGCTCTTTTGTTCTGACAGCCTTCGGCTGGCTGAAACCCTGAGAGGCTTTACAGTATTCTGAAGAGCGAGATTAGACATCTCCCCCTTGTATCTCTGGACATTAAAGCCAGATTGCTAATTTACAGCACTAGTTGGCAATTAATGTTACTACTGATTGTCAGACTTGAAATTATAATACCAAATAAAGATTTTAAGCTGGGCGGGGCCATTGCACTTACAAAAGATGGCAGGCAGTTTCCATATTCTAGCAACAAATTGCTGAGTAAAGGAATGCATGAATTGTTAGCAATTGAAGTGTTTAACCCCTGGGATACCAGAGAGACCACCAGCACGATGTGTTGCACACCCGTCTGGCACTCAAAGGGTTAAGCAATGTGCTGGTGGCCTCTCTAGCATTTAAGCCATTAACGGTAAACAATATTTATATTTACCTCCTTGGATGCTTGCAACATGTCCAGTGCATTGCTTTGCAGTGCATTGGAAAAGTCTATAGCATCCAAAGGGTAAATAGAAGAACATACTCTACGAATAGTGCAGTATGTTTATATATTGTACCTGCTGTTGCCTGTATCCACTGAGTTCCATTTCAGTCTGCCTTAGTGCTCATCTCCTTATAACAGTCTGAATGAGAAATTCTATTGAGGAAAGATTCTGAAGACCTCTGATATTTGTCACATTGTGAACTAGACGTGACCATCTAAACATCACTTCAGAATTCTATGGAAAATGTAAAAAAATGTGTTCTCCCTTAAGGTACTGCTTTTCCTGCTGAGTAAAGCAACAATCAAGAAAACAAGAATGTGATAGTAACAGCTTCATCACTTTGTGAGAGTTTGTCCGGTTAGAACTTTCTAATAATACAACTGACAGCAGGAAAATCCATATAAAATATAGGTTTCCATAAAAGAAATTACCTCTCCTTTAAGGAACAAGGAGGAAGATGGATTTATCCATTGAATGCCAGAGGGCTACACAACCCATTGAAGAACAATACGTTGTGTACCCTTCTGGCACTCAAAAGGTTAAGGGATAAAAAATGAAGGTGACCGAACAAATTCAAAATAAATTAAAGGCTCCCCTTTAATTTAGACATGCCGTCCAGTGATGTCACATTTTTTTAACCCCCACTTATTCCCACAGCTCAGTGGGTGAGGGGAAGAGGCATATCAGTTTCCCCTCACTTATAGCATATATTGCTCTGCACACTGGCAGAAGATAGAAGACTTTACATTTTTGTATACCTCCCGAGCAAGTCCTATCACAGTCTAGCTCCCCTGATTTTTTTGTGTAACAATATGCAGTGTTAAAGGGATAGTAATGTTTCACAAAAAAGCAGCTCTGATTAATCTTCATAGTATTCGGGGCATGGCTAGCATTATTTCAGTATTGTCAGAGTTGTAGTTCAAGACTAATTGAATGATAAAGTATCCCACTCCTGCTACTTTTACTGATGTAAAACTGCTCACCTTAGAGCAGCAAGACTGTCCTGATGGATCGCAACGAGGGACCATCTTCAGTGAGCATAAGGAAAAACCTGCCTTCCTTTGGCAGGTTATTTCTTAGGCTCACAGAAAGAAGACTGTCCCCAACTGCAAGCTGTCCGGTCAAGCGACCAGATTCCACATCTGATGGGAGGTGGCTTACACTAGGTAAAAGGGGTGGGAGGGGGATACTTTATCATTCAACGCTTGAACTACAACTCTGACAGAACTGAAATAATGCTGTCCATGGTCCAAGTACTATGACAATTCATTGGAGATGCTGTTTTTGTGAACCCTTGTTCCACTATCAGAGTTAGTGGTTGTTGTGGGGCATGGAGAGCTAAGAGGGACACACACCATCATTCTTATGGAATTTATAAGCACAGGCATCTCTTCACAACAAACAGTATTCTTCAACAATCTGAATGAGGAACCCTATTAAAAAAATCCATACTAATGGTCCCTTAGAACCTTACATTAATTTTCAGATAATAATATGCAAATAGTCACCTACAGACCACAACAGAGTTACAATATTAATTATATTAATACACAGGTCAGTCATTTTGTTAAATAAATTGAATAGCTATTTATAGGTATAATTTCCCTTTAAGGAGTATTGGTATATAGTCTAATTTCTGGCCTTGTTTCACAGGCAATACCCGTTGTTTTGTGAATCCAAGAAACACGTTCATAAATCAAAGCCGTGGTTTGTCAGGTGCATCCAAGTGCAGAATAAACATGGTCTCAGTTGAGACTCATGAACAGATGTTATGTTTCTCCAAACACCTTTGATGCTTAAGGCTTTTAACTAGCACGTCACGTTTTGTGAGGTGTGTCAAAGATAATGAGATGTTTTATTTACAGTGGATGTGTCGGTCTGCAGCCATTCAATTCTCGTACCAATTCGTACATCTGTTTCAAACCGAGCATGTATTTCATTCTCTGAACATGCACAGGGCGTGGAGCTGCTCACATACCCTCAGACACATGCATGACTCCTGTATATGCAGGGATAGAAATAGACACATTCTCACACAGTACAAAAGGCTCTGTAGACAGATGACATTTGTGTATATGTTTTGAAGTGAGCAGATGGAAATCACAGTACTTTTGCAATAAAGAACTCTTAAGAATGATATAAAGTTTATTCATTTAATGGCTGAGAGCATGAGTTTTGAAGTGATTAGATGGAAATCAAAGTACTTTTACAATAAAGAACTCTTAAAGGGATAGTATTACTTCATTTTAAGATGTTTAAAATTGTAGACCGTTCTAATGAAGAATGTCTTTGTAGATACGCTACTTTGGCTCTGCTGAAGAGCAGTCAGTTCCGGGACCAGGCTTTCAGTCTGTCTGCTAGAGCGCTTACGTCTGTAAAAAGGGGTGGGAAGGAGGAACTTTAGAAGCTTATATCTCTTAAACTAGCAAAGTCTGAGAGATGGGACTGATATGTTTTCATTTATTTTTTTAATATGCAAAATTTTAAACATCCTTAAAATGAAGTAATACTATCCCTTTAAGAATGATATAAAGGTTATTCATTTAATGGCTGCGAGCATAGAAAATACAGGCTTCCAGCACACTGAGGTCCAGGGCTGGATTTCTCAATAGGCAGAGTATTCAACTGTCTAGAGCTCCAAATTTTGAGGGGCACTCAGCTCTGCTGGCCACACGCACATTCTGAATTGTCAGTGTGGCCAGAGAAATCTTAATATTCCTGAACCCGTTATATGCCCCTTTACAGGCTATTATTTAACCCCTTGAATTCTAGAGAAATTCCAATTGCATCAAAGATTTTTTGACCTTTTTTGTTAGAGGACAAGAGTATTTTCTGTGCCAGGAAACAGTGGATAGAAATGGGGGTGGAGTAATGTGAGGAGTGGGGTGTGTGGCCATGGGTGGAGCCAAGGGCACCTAGAGTGCCTTTCATAGAGGATTCTGGGATGTAAATCCAGTTCTGCCAAGGTCCCTTCTTCAGGCATGGGTTAACAAATAAAGCTGGAATAATGTAACATATATACACATATGTATGACACAATGAAGTAAACTATAGGTATAAAAAATAGGAGTGACATTAACTTGTGAACCGATATGATATGTGTAAGGTTAGATAAAAGAAGAGAACACAGGGAAATGTACATTAGCTCACACACAGACACATACACACATATATACATATGTGTATTTATTAATCCTTGTGCTGAGCTTTATTTCACCAGAGGTATATATTTATCAGCTTAGCATGTTTTGGGTCTACAAAAATGGGTTTCAGTTACTTGGTCCACATCCCATCTTTAGAAATAGCTGGTTACTCCTCTGGCCCCCACTTGTTGCTACCTGCCATCGAAAGTTAAACGCAATATAGTCCATTGCTTTATTTTATATAGAGAACAAAGTGTTGTCTATGCTCACTGTATTAGTTCCTACTACAGAGGATAGGTAGCCTCTGGTTCTTCAGCTGTTAGGCCACCATTCCCATCCTCTCAGCCTATATTGGCCAGCTGAGGATGATGGGAATTGTAGTTCAACAACAGCTGGAGAGCCACATTTCCCCTATAATTTTCCTGCAGCCACTGAACAGAGGTTTTGTTTGTAAATCCACCTCAGGTGTCTGTAAATTTTCAATTCACTTCCCCTTAACCTGCCATTGTTAAGCTGAAGCACTTGGGCTGATGTTCTGGTATTCCTTTCTCTGAGATGTAAGGATATTTTGGATTTACTGTGGGCGAAATTTCTGAGTTGATGTGCAGTGAACTAACACTTGAATTTTGTACCATGTGCAGAATGGCCTGTCTGGTCCCTTGCAGAAGGAGGAGTTGCAGGCTGGAGTGGATGCAGCAAACACTGCAGCACAGCAGTATCAGAAGAGTAAGTGGTCATGCAACCAGATCTTACACTGTGTGAATTTGTGGAGGTAATGGCAAGAGTGATTCTCCTGACCTCTTGCTTCTCTTCCTTCATGAAGAATAAGCTTCTTAAAGGGATAGTAAGTTTTCATTTTTATAGTAAGGTCAAGTCTTCTATATATATTTATATACTGATATGTAACTTTATAAGAATGCATAAGTTTGCTGTTTTATTTTATAATAAAGTTTCCCCCTCACCCCTCAGTTACATTACTATCCCTTTAAGTGTTATTCTTGTAAGGGTGTGTGTGCCACACCTCTTTTTGCTTTTTATTGTGCCTAATTGGAAGGGTGTCCCAGGCATGGGCCTTTGCTCTCTTTGTGCCTGGATAAATTCAGTTACAACTCACTGATAAGACCCACTACAGGCCAAAGCATACGTAGTGTTAGAGGATAATGGGAATTCTAGTCCAGCAGCAAGCCTACGCTTGCCATAGGAAGTGGCCATACAACTGTTCTAGGGTGATATAAATGAATTTTCCCCTTACCTGCAGAGCTATCTGCGTTACCTTTTGCCTATTCTGTCCATTACTGCTGCATTGCAGGCCTTTTTAAGTTCAGCACACAGTGAGATGTAATAAGATCTTTGTAGCAGATGCTTCTACACAGATGCAATGGTTCAAATTTGCAGACCTCACTAAACTGTGTAAGCCACATCCTATGTGCGTACATTTTTTCCAGGAACAAGCACATCTATCAGGACTATGTTATTATATTTCTGAACCTTGTATACTTTAAGGAAAATCACTGCTATATGAAACAGCATGTCATGACATTCAGAGCTCTATATGTAAAATGCTAATGTCTTAAAATCTTGAAATATATTATATTTTTCTGATTTTTGTCAGGCTAGTGGAAACACCTTTGCACTCCCCACTTCCTTCTGTATAGACTTCTGATCAGGAAGTGAGGAGTGCAATGGAAAATTGCTTCCCCCCAGCCTTTTGAAAAACAGCATATGCTGTATCATATATCTTTTAAATGTTATGAAGTTATAGAAACTATGTACAGTTTTCATAATATTTATTTTCATGGCAAATTTTCAGCCTGATGAGTGCTTACTTTATTTGAGGTATGTTCCTTGTTTCCTTGACTATCCAATGTTAATGCAACAAAGAACTCCATTCCCCTGGGAAGCTAAAAGGTTAAAGTGTCACATATAGAAAAGTAATGCTCATTAGCTAGAGCATTTAATGAAAAAGTTAAACATGTTAGTCATTTAAAAAAAAAAAAAAAAAACTTTATCTGCTCAAAAATTGAAGTTTAAAAGGTGCCCAGTAGCCTACTTCAGCTTGCCGCTGCGGCAAGCTGCTTGCCACGCAGAGGCTGCTCCCGTCCCACTACCTAGCATCCTCCGATGACGGAGAATGTCTGTCTCTAAGCTGGAGCGATCTCATTGGCTAGATATTGATCTCTGCCAATGAGATCGCTCCAGCTTAGAGAAAAGGATACTGGGTATTGGGACGGGAGCAGAGGCAGTGCTGTAAGCAGAAAGTAGGCTGCTGGGCACCTTTTAAACTAGAATTTTTGCGCAGATAACAAAGGAATCATGGGGTACAATATCGTCCAGCAGAGGGTAGGGCACTTGTCTAAAAAGGCTCTCAGGGGGAAGACTCCTTAAAGCGGAACTACCACCCATTACAAACATGGCCCCAAATAATTACCCATCTGGCGACCCTTAGACACTAGATAGGTATCCAACTTCTCAATAGCAATGTATGGAAATTTCTACTGGTAATTTATGGCAAAATGATTAGGTTACAATAATCCACATTTTCACTGTCTGCTACCCCAGGTTTGTTCCCTTGACCATTGTTATGTAAATGTGATCCATGTAACTCTTAGTGCTGCTTCAGTTATCTCTGGGATTTTACAGAACACAGTTTAAGAACCACTGGTTTAAGTGATTTACAGGGGTTTTCTTTGGGTTGTATTTGTTATGTAAAATTAGGTTTTACCTTTGAATGCTAGAGAGGTTACCAAAACATTGCTATCAAAAATGCATTGTGATCTCTCTAGCATTCAAGGGTTAAAGGCATATTACCTTTACATCATTGAGGGATATGCACTGTGTTTCCTTTTCCTTGTTCTTAAAGGGTTAAAGTTATGCAGATGTATATCAGTTGCTATTTTCACATTGGAAATTACAGCACACATGTATAAGGATATGTGCACATGAGACATGCTTCTCTGCTCCAGACCCATCAAGTATATATTCTGTGTGTGTGTCTGTGATAACAAATGTATCCTCAACCAGTATATAAAAAATGTCATAGTTACAGATCACATTGGTGCCCCTTATTTGTCATACACATCTCTTTAAAGGGATAGTAGCACTTAATACGTAAAAAAATATTTATTGCAGTGTTTATCCCACTGAGTAAAGAATGGGTATAACCACTGGAGAGATATATTTTATTCTATTGTGTCTCAAACCTGCTCTTATTGTGTTTACTATTGAATTGTTAGGTTGGTTCTGTTGCTACAGCAGTCTGCAGACAGTACTGATCACTTGACTATAAATCTCCATAGACTGCAATACCAACAGCACAACTGTAAAATATCAGCACTTAACACCCTCTTACCCCATTGTATGTCTCCTTTTACCCATTTAGACTGTAAGCTCCTTGGGGCAGGGACCTCTCTCCCATTGTTTCTATGAATGTCGCACTTATTTCATCCCCTCTTATTTATTGTAACATATGTCTATTGTAAGGCACTGCGTACACTGTGTGGCGCCATATAAATAAAGATATACATACATACATACATACATACATATCCAAGAAGGGAGTTACTGCTACAAAAAAAAAAATGCAATGAAATGTAATAACTTTTGAATAAAAAAATCTTCTCAGTTGCATCCCTTACATTGATTAAATGTATCAAGTTAGCACAATTTAAAGTGTTTCTATGCACATGAATAATTTAAAATGTGTTGCAATGTGGGGAAGAAGTCACATTTACAAATTATTACAGCAAGTAAAATGTGTAAGACTCATATTAACTGAATATATGTTATCTAGCACTTGCTCAAATTCTATACATACACATACACTAGCGTTGATGTATTTGCTTTACATATCCCATTGATGCCTATAATTCCTTGCTTACTGAGGGTTGGCAAACCACATTCCTAGAAGGCTGAGAGTAGGTATATGGGACATTCCTGAATTTACACAGGGATTGCTGTCAATAGCTAATGACTCCAATATCTGCAGTATGTCAGCTGCTTAGGAACACACGTTGTAAAAAGCAGCCCATAGACTATATGCACAAAGACAAGTGTGGAGCAATTCTGGGGCAAACCCACCACAAAGGATAAACATGCACATTTTTCTTTGATTTAAATGGAGTCTTTAACCCATTGAATGCTAGAGAGGTCTGTCATGCTTTGACAACCTGTATAGCATTCATAGGGTTTCTGCCAAATGGTCCCAAGACCAACTCTTCTGCTACGTATTGATGTGTTCTTGCTTCACAGTGATGCATTAGTCTGCTTTGCTCATATGTCTTATTGCAGACATGGAGTCAGTGAGTGATAGACAACCGTTTCCTCTGATTTACATCTTTATTCTCCATTATTCTTTTCTCAGGATTGGCTGCAGTGGTTAGGATAAATAATGCCATCAGGAAGTGTGTTGTTGAAGAGACTGTAGCAGAGCTGATGAACCCTGATGCCCAACTACCTGAGGTGTACCCCTTTGCAGGGAATCTGTACCAAAAGGAACTGGCCACATTGCAGCAACAAAGCCCAGAGGTGAATACCATTTATTAACACCATTAATCACTTGTAGATTAACCTTTGGATGCTAGAGTTGTATACAGTGCCTTGCTTCTTAACATTTTGGAGGCTACCATAGAATCTAAAGTGGAACTCACAAAATTGGGTTCTGTTGGATTTGTATGTGTTCTAAAAGTAGGATTTGGAAAAATTCTTAATATTAGGTTGGGAAGGGTTCTAAAGGTGGATTTGGAAGTGTTCTAAAGGAGGGATTTGGAAAGGTGATATTTAGTTTGGGGTCTTACTTTTTTACCTACATGTGCCTTTATTGGAAATGGCTTCAGTAGGGTTTTTTAATCTTCCTCTGGAACAACACGAGTGATGTGACATTTGTTTTATTCAAATGTTATAACTGTTCAATTAATCAGGAAGTGAATTTACTCCTGATGTCTGTTACTGGCAGGAAGTGACTCAGCAGTTTCTGTCACATTCTATCGAGAACTGTATGTTACTGACTTTCTTCTCCATTAGAATTTACCAGAATAACTAATTGGAATTTAACCACTAGAGGGCACTATTAATGTAAAAGCATGGGTTTAAACTGTAAGAACCCTGGAAATTTGAATCTCTCAAATCTCTCTTGAATCTCTCCTGTTGGTTCTTGTTCTTGTTCAGTTGCTTGTTGTGCAAGTTTGGTGTCTATTGACACCTATGGTTTATAAGGTACCAGTTAGCCCTATGGAATTCTGATCTACAGTGGAGGGTCTTTTTCTCTTTTTCCCTCCCATGAATTTTAGTGGATACTTTAGTATATCCCCATGGTTCCAGTGTTCCATATGGACTAAGTGAAACGGATTTGACAGTATGTTCACTAAAATCCTCTTATATAATCAATCATTTTTTTCTGTTTTTCTTCTGACATAAACTAACTCCTTGCTTTGCACATATGAATTCTCTTACCAACTGAGTCAAAAGTACTAATAATGGCTTTGATTTCTCCTTGTCTTTGTTTTTTTTTTTTTTTTTTTGTTAAAGGGTAACCTAACTCACCCAGAGCTATCAGTGGCTGTGGAAATGCTGTCCTCTGTGGCTCTGATTAACAGGGCTCTGGATTCAGGAGATGTCAATACTATCTGGAAACAGCTGACCAACCCGGTCACTGGGTTAATGGATGTTGATGATGAGAACCTTCAGAGGTATGTATGAGCCAGGAGACTGAATTAGATGTTCCCATACCAAGGGTGAAAAACCTGCTGTATTTCAGGTGTGGCTGGACTACAACTCCCATCACCCTTGGCTGGCCAACGACCAGCTAAGTTTGATTGGATTTGTAGTCCAACAGTAGCTGAAAGTCCTCATTTCCAATCCTTATTCCTGATGCATGGGAAATAGATATTGACAGTTGAAAAGCACCCTTTGCCCCATTACTTACTATACCTGTAGGAATAACTGGCTATGTATTTAACAGAACAAAGCTACTTAGGTTAGAGTTCTTCATGCATAAGTTTGGCACATATAGTGATATATGTTATGTACTGTATCTGCAGTTGCCTGCATTCACAGAGCTCCAATTAGCTTTAACAGTCTGAATGAGAATTATGATAAAGAAAGCCTCACCCATGGTTATTTAAATCACTAGGGGCCTTATGTACAGAACAATTGGTGAGCAATTATGTAGCCTTCTAACAGCTAACAGCTCTATAAGGGATACATAAAAATTCCTAATGCGTATCTTTTGTTTTCTGCATAAGGCCCTAAGTATTTCCAGATAGTGAAATGCAAGTGAATAGCTATAGACTACAGGAGCTAATGGTAAAAAAGTATATATGAAGGATGTTTACACAGGTAAACTGTAAGTTAGTCAAATCAAGTAATGCAAAACAGAGCTCAGAGACAAAAATCTAAAAGTACTATTTTGTTCAGGCATAAAAAGCTTAACTTAAACAAACTTCTATATATATATGTATCAGGAGCATCAGGCTCCCAACCCAGGTAACTTCAAACCATGTCCTGTTTCTCTCCTTGGCACCCTTTGTAGCAGATCTGCTGCTCCAGGTTTCTTTGATCTGTTGTCTCTGATTTATTACATCAATCCCTTTCAATACACTTAAGAAATTATGGTAATTGAATATTCTTTTGAAGCATAACAGAATCTCAAAGTCCCAGATTTATGCTGCTTCTTACAGTTACCATCCTCTACTAACAATTTTCTGCCTGCCTACTTATTGTACAAGAATGTGGACTGGGAGAGAAGCTACACTCTATGGAATGTCAGATACCCAATACATTGGACACCTAGCCACTTTTTCAGAGGTTCAGATCAAAATCCTCTGAAATGTCCTTTTATCTAACAAACACCATCCATCCTTGGCTTTGTGTGGACTATCCCACACATGCACCACTATTTGTATAAAGCAGGGGCTACTCCCATTTGTCCAGATGTTGTGACAATTTACCTGCACAGCACAATCACTTTATTCTTTTACATTTATTAATTTGCTGTTTGCAGGTACATTGATGAATTACTCAAACTGAAACAGCAGGCACGAGAAGAAGGGAATGAGTTCATTACATGGAACGATATCCAGGCATGTGTGAACACTGTTAATACAATGGTGCAAGAGGAACACGAAAGTAAGTTCCACAGATCTATCTGTTTTTACATGATTCCAGTTGGATGTTTCTTTGTCATTGTACACCACTGTATCAGAAGACACACTGAGGCTGATGTAGTAAGGAAGTGCAGTGCATTTCCGGGGCAAACCAACTGTTCCATAAGGAAAAAATAAAAACTCTTTTTAAAGAGATAATTTTTTGCATTTTGTAAGGATTAAAAAGTTGAATTGAATGCAAAAAACTCTATCTCTCAAACTGCTATGGTTTGAGAGATTTCTGCATTCAAAGTCTGACGTTTCCTGCTGTCAGCAGGAGATCTGAGTCGGCCGACACTGAGGCTCTTCAGCAGAGCCCCAGTCATGTTTTTTTAAAAAGAATGACTGCATTAGAATGGTCTACAAAGTGTGCCTGTAAGCCAGGCACACTTTGCAGACCGTTCCAATGCAGTCATTCTTTTTGAAAAACGCAATTGCGGCTCTGCTGTAGAGCTTCCATGTCGGCCGACACAGATCTCCTGCTGACAGCTTTACAGCTGATAGCAGGAAACTTTGAATGCAGATATCTGTCAAACCATAATGGTTTGAGAGATAGGGTTTTCTCTGTCATCCGATACAGGTTACTGGTAACTTTGGGTAGGTGATCTGCCCCTTTAATTGTAGGCAGGAACAATTCTAGAATTGTATGCAGGGGGTGGAGCCTACCTTCCCTCCTTGGCTGCAGCTAGCCAACCAGCCCCAGAAAGATTTGTTCCTTGGTGAAGACACAGGAAAGAGAACAGTTTTGCTATAGTTTTAGATTTTTTTTTTTATTTTTCTGTTAGAAATACCACTATTTCTAACACTATTGGGGCCAGCACTATTGGGGCCAGCCGGCTCAAAAGGGACTGACAGCGCAGGCGCACGGACGTCACTGTTACGAGATGTCCGTGCTTCGTGCTCCTGTGACCGTCAGAAAAAGGCAAAAATCTTTTCAACCGGGTAATATTTCTGGCAACTAGCGCTACTAAGTAGCTAGTCACCAGATGAAGACTGATTTAAGGTAAAGTTATTGCGGGGTGGTAGTTCCCCTTTAAGTAAAAACCTGTCAAGGGGGCACAACCTGCCAGTAAGAAGATTGTCCCTTGCTGTGAGCAGTCTGGTCTCAGGACCAGATTCCGCATCTGAGGTGAGCAGTGTTAAACTAGGTAAATGGGGAGGGAGGCGGATACTTTATCATTGAATTACTCTGGAACTACAACTCTGACAGTATTGAAATAACACTTTCCATGGCCCAAATGCTATGACGATTAATTGGAGCTGCTTTTTTGTGACACCTTACTATCCTTTTAACCAACAGAGCCTGATTAAAAGGTGACCTCGAGTATTTGACAAGGCCATTTTTTTCAGGCTAAAACGCCTGAAAAAAACTTGCCTTATATTCAAGCACAGGCATTATTATATAAGAAGTAGAAATGGAAGACGTTTCACCTTTTAAAATCATTTGTAACATACTGTAATGTAACAGTGATAGATAATTTGTAGCCAAGTTTAAAAAAAATACACCTGTAATAAATTATGTGCTTCAAAACTACAAACTGCCCTACCAAGATTGTGGGATAGGCATGAACAAAGTGATTCAATGTAATGTACAACCAGGAAAGTGATTTCCATATCTTTTTCTGGGTGATTTATTGCTGGTGCTTGTGCCTGTCCTCCCCCTGATTGTGTAGACTCCCCTGGATACCTGTAGTTCTGCAGACCAATTAGAGTCTTTCCTGGCTGCCACCCACATGCCAGTGCTAATTGTGTGATGGACACTGCCCTTAGAAAGAAAGACAGTGCAATTGGGATTAAGTCACTTGGGTAAATCTCTGGGGATCTGCAGAGGAAAGATTGTTGGAAAACTGTTGAGGCAATTTATTTTTCTAGAGACTATTAACTAATTGGAGCTGCTGTTAAAATACTAACTCCTTTACTGCCAGAGTAGCCTGCCTGTCGCTGTTTAAAAAGTAAGGGGCCCGTTTTTGACTAAATAGAGTTTTCTTAACTCCATAATGGGCAAATCTACAGTGTCCATAAGTGGTATATTTTTGAGTTTAGCTACATGACGTATATGCTTTTCCTCCCAGAGAATTTACTAAGTAAAACTGGGGGAGAATCACTAAGCGGTGATAAAGAGGTGATAAAGCAGAGATGACTTCTCCAGTTTATCACTTCTCCAGTTCCTATGTTATTCTATGGAGCCTATTCACTAAGGCAGTGATTCTCAACCAGGGTGCCGTGGCACTTTAGTGTGCCATGGACATCAACTTGGGGTGCCCTGTATTTACTATACAGACTAACAACAATGGACTTTTAAACAAAGATTTATAGAAATTGTTATACACAATATGTTTAGTTTTGTTATTATGATTGTAAGACCTAATAATAACTGTATATTTATGTATTGTACCCTTCATTATGCCCTTGATAAGGTACATTAAATATGTTAGGGGTGCCCCAAATGTTTTAGATTATGTGTTAGGGGTGCCCCAAGCAAAAAAAGATTGAGAACCACTGCACTAAGGTCTCCAGAGCTGAAGAAATCTTAGTGCATAGGCTCCATAGAATAATATAGGGATTGGAGAAGTGATATCACTGGAGAAATCATTTCCATTTTATCACCTCTTTATCACCGCTTGGTGAATCTTCCCCTGGAGTCATTCAGGATTACACCAACTGCATCATTAGGTAGGTACAAAAATCCCCACATTTCCATTGAGTTAAATGGGACTTTTTAACCCTTTGAATGCTAGAGACCTCTTTAGTGTTCATATTGTTAAAACCCTATTTAAAGAGAATTATTATTCCTCACTTAGGATTCAGTTGGTTTGCCCCAGAGTTACTACAGTTATACTTAAGACATCAGCCTATCTGTGTTTTTCTCTTCAGATATATTTTCCCATGTGTGAGAAGCCACAGACAGACAGTGCTAGAGGGGCATGCAATGCATTGCTTTACAATACATTGTTTGCTCCTCTGGCAGCCAAAGGGTTAAGCTTTGTCAAAGGGTAATTATAAAAAAATGCCTTCTGGATACCCATTGGTGCTGTTCCTAACAGTCTGATAGTGGAAAACACACGCACACACTTAATAGCTTTTGACCAAAATTTCTTCCAGTAGTAAGAGTACCCGAGTTCTCTCTCATGGAAATACTTTTTATGCTATCTATTGGGTCCAATACAAATGGTGCATGTTCTCTCTGTATAGATGATGTGAAATGATTACAGGTGACCGATAATGTCACTTTAGTCTCCAAGTGATTTTGTAGAGGATACCCAGTTGGAATCTCAATTCTTGTGTGTTTTAGGGATACTGGCAATTGGGCTGATTAACGAAGCTTTGGATGAAGGAGATGCTAAGAAGACTTTGCAAGCACTACAGCTCCCTGCTGCCAAGCTGGAAGGGGTGGAGCCTCATGTGGCTCAGCACTACCAGGATACACTGGTCCGAGCAAAAAGGGAGAAGGCCCAAGTGAGTGTGGGTCCTGGGGAATGGACATATGGCATGAGCTTTACTCCAGAATTGCTCTGTGGGGAGATGCACTAAGAATCGATAAGGGTCCAGGTTTTAAATATTGTTAGGTATTTGCACCGATTCTATCAAAAGCACTAGGTTGCTTTTCCCATCATGTTTCTATGTATACTCCTCAAATACACTGACATAGTTGTGCCTTTTACAGGTTTATGATGAAGCAATGTCTTCTTTGACAATGGCTCGTTTTCATTTTCAATGCAGGTTAATTAGCCAATGTTGTATTCCTGTGGGTGTGTTTAATGTTAATGTGGCACTTCACTACATGCACTAAGCTCTGATAGTTGTCTGTGCTGTAGCAGTTCACAGACCCATCTTCTCCAAACTGAGATGGCGAAGCTGGTCTCTCCCTATAGTTCACTATGGAGCCACAGAGGATAGTTGTCACTTCTGGAGAGCAGAGACAGCAGCTCCCCCCCAACCGTTTGAGTGCCACAGGGATGCGCAGTGTGTTTCACAGCTCTATGGCATTCAAATGATTATTACATAAAGAAAATAATCCCCTGCTCTGCTTCACAGTTAATTTAAAGGTACAGAGAGCCAGCAAAGTGGATGTTACTTGTAGCTGTTTCTGTTCTGGTTCTGTCTTTATATGAACCTGCTGATCCACAGCGGACTATCCAGTAAGCTGACTCATAGGAGACTCACAAGGCTAAGTTTATTGTATTCTACATGGCAAAGTAGTTACCACACATTGCCAAACACACTGCCCTTGCATTGAACCTTAGTGCATCTTTATCTCTCTCTGTTCATCTTTGTTCATGGGCCTCAGTATCACCTAAAAATCTGAATGATTCATGTCTTTTTAACCTTTGGTACAAAATGGTGTGCAGCACATTCCAAACAATTTTTCCACCCTCCATTACTTAAAGTGTTTAACAGTATGTGCTCCTAGCCAGCATTTAAAATATTTACTGAGTGTATAAGTCTCTTTGTCCTATGGGTGTGTAGGTAGCGATGCATGACCACCTGCCCATTTTATATAAACTCCTAATGGGTATACAGTACAGTGACTGTCCTAACTGAGATAAATGATAGTTAAATGGCTTTGAAACTCTTCATTTTGGGGCTACTGAACCTTTAAAAAAACAAAACAAAAAAAAAACACTGCCTTCTTAAAGACATATCCATCCCACACACTTCAGCATTTTCAGAATAGACCAGACCGATATGGAATCAAAATATATTAAATACTGCATTATTCGTATACTAGTGTTTTTAATTAGGGTATTGTGAATGGCTTTGGACATTTTTAACCCTTTTGAGTGTCATAGATGTTTGCAACTTAGGCATAAGTCACACGGGAGACTTAACCGCACTCTGTTTTAGTGTATGCCAAGCTTCCTTTGCCAACTTACCTCCATTTTTCCATGCTGCTATTCTCTTGTATGACAAGGTGTCAATGAGGTATATTACAAAGCCAGACCATGTGGGTGTAGGATATATATTATTGGCTGATGCCAGCATGCGTCAGTCAGTCATTGGAGGTTGCAAATGGCATTGCATCCTCCAGAATCCATCATGTATGTGATATGGACCTGCCTTGCAGATCTGTATTCTGTAACCTATTTGCAGAATGCTGTGTTCTTGTGTGCTCTGAGGTAGAACTCACCAGTGTGTGAACAGCACCATTGGGGGAAAGCTTTCTGCATGGGTGCATTTAGCACAATGTTAATAATGTTGCACTCAGATTGTCCGTATGAACATAGCCTTAGTGTAAAGCAAGGGTGTCAGTGTCTGTGGAAGTATGTTATTTAAAAAGCCAAGCTTTTCTTATTCCAAGAAGAGCTTTAAGTAGAGGTGTCTTAACCTAAAGCAATGCATTACACACCTCTATGGTCCTTAATCCTTTGAGTGCCAAAGAGGTATCCAAAGAACAGGTAATAGGAGTACACAACCCAAAAAAATGCATGTTGCTATGCATGTTACAACATGCTGTTTTATACATTAGTTTTCCTTTAAACTAAACTGACCTGACATCACCTCTAATCTGTGACAAAAGGAAATATGCCTATTTCAGGGCAGTTCTGAAATCAAAGCAGTCCTGAAGTATGAATTTTTCATATGTGCAATTCTGGAGCAAACAACTGTTAGTACTTTTTCTGTCTACTTAAAATGCCAATAAAAATGTAGTAAATAAAAAAATAGAGCATTTCTAGTTCTTTGACCCTAGGGTAAGATAAGCAACTCTAAAAAAAAAAAACTAAGACAAAAATCAACCCTACACCTCTCTGGCACGCAAGAGGTTAAACTCCCCAGCTAGCCCACGCATTGGCTCCAACAGGGGTGTGTGTGAATTTGTACAGGAACTGAATCCTGGTGCAAGCATTTCCTCCTGCTGCTGAGTCGCAGTGAAAAACAATTTCTTCTCAGTGAGTGCAGCGGCTGCCAGCCTGGGCTGCTAATATTCACTTGGCTAAAATATTACCTTATTTAGTCACAAGCTCTGAAACCCACTGTGCATCTAACAACCGAAAGAGAGTTATTTTAGCAATTGCAAGAAGTTTGACAACCAAATTTAGTAGAATAGTATGAAGAAAAGAAAATTACTGTACGAAAACCAGAATCAGACTAGTCAGAATCAGACCAGAACTGAAGTGCAAATCCTGTACTGCAAGGCTAGTATACTCACTTCTAGTTTTACCACTAGATTTCCACTGGACTAGGCACAGATCATTACACAGGGAATTTTCTTATGTGCTTTATTTTACACAGGATTTGATAGCATATGAGAGCCAGCCCATCTAGTCATTCCATTTCTCTCCCCATTTAAATGGGAGCTATACCTAGGAATAAATGTCACTTAGATCATGTTTAGACAAAAAATGGGGTATTGCACACTATCGGCCCATTCCGAGTGACTACTACTGCTTCAGCCATTAATTGTCCATATATGCAGCATGCTGCAACTTCCATCCATAAATCCAAAACTGTCTATTTATTGGTCTATATAGTCTAAATTCTTAAAACGTATAAAAGAAAGATATAAATTCTACACTCTTATACCTCTGCTCTTCAGAGTTGCTCTTGCACGGCACACAAAAAGTCCCATTCACCGAGACATGTACCAACACCCACCAATCACGTGTTCATCATGAGTTTTCGGTAGTTGATTTCAGAGTCCCTTCTGGAGCCGAACGGCTCCTACCAACGCCTCTTAGAGCCGTCTGGGACTGACAGCGCAGGCACGCAGATGTCACTATGGAAATATGTCTGCTCTGTTTTCTGCCTGTCAGTCCAGGAACAGTGTACAATTCTCAAACACCAGGTAATATTTCTGCCGACTAGCGCTATTGAGCAGCCAGTCACCAGATGGGTATTTATTTGGGCCAAATTTATTCGGGGTGGTAGTTCCGCTTTAAATCCATGTAAATATTATCTCACATTTACTGAATTTATTTCACTTGCTAAAAAATAATTGTAGGATTAACAGATAAAAAGATCAACATATATAAGAGCATGGGTTGAAATTTATGCAAGTGTTAAATTGATCATTCAGTTTACGTACAAGTTTGCCTGTAGACTACACTAGGAGGCTTTGAGACAGAATCCAGAGATACATGTACCACTTGTAATTGGATCCTTCCCTTATGTGAATGTTATAAAGGGATACAAAAACAGTAGCCATTCCTTTCCTCCCTCCTCTGACAAGCTGAGAAAGCCTTCATTTTTTGAGTGCCTTTTAGGATTAATCCTTTGAACACTAAGGGTTTTCCAACACTTTGCACTTGAGTTGTGTGAGACTCTGATGTTGTCATTGCCACATTAATGAGAATAACTTATCTTATGTAACACCTGTTTTTTTTACTGAAAATAGTTATTTTGTGCAAGGTTCTAAAATACAGTATGTTGAGACATGGCTTTATTTTGGTGCAAGTCTTATTCCGGGTAGGAAGCTGTGGGTTTGGTCTATGATTTTTTCTGCCCCTAACATGATTCCTGATGTCTGGCAGGATGTATTGAATGAATGGATTTGTTTATATAGCATCCCAAGTGTACACAGCACTTTACAATTTAAGGGCTGAGACATTTACAATCTAAAGTGGTATAGGGAAACATACAGAGTACATATGGGTTAAGTACAGAATACAGTTTCAGAGTTCTGGTCAGGTTAGGGAAAACATAAATAAAGTAAATAAATTATATTATAATATTATAAGTGCTGGTAATAAAGCAAATTAGGTGGAGACATTCTGCATATCAACCCCATCCACAGCAGACTTAGCCCAGCTGATTAGTAGTAACCACCCTTGGAGTAAGCAGTGATATCATATCTATGCAATGCATTGAAGAATCATTAGAAAAGTCCCATAGACAACACACTACCCCAAGAACATTTGGGATGTTACACCATTCAGAAGACATTAGTGTAATATAATTCAGAAATTCACACACGTATTCATATACATATGAGGAACATAATGCAGTGCATTAGGTAGAATAAAGCAGCTTTTCACAAAGTACACTGCCTAATTTTACTAGTCTGTAGGCCTCCCTTCCACACAAAGAATGTATAGAGTACAGGGATGTTTGCGGTCTCTTGTACAAATAATGTTAACTCACCCCCTCCTACATTGCAAATTTTGTAATGACTTGCAAATGTTATTAGTTTCTTTGAATGTATTTAACCTTCTCCCTCTCTTTCCCCAGTTGAGTATTGTTTCAAAATAATACATTTTCACTTTTAAACATCTTGAGATCTATCTAGTGTTCACACAGGTACCAATGGTTATGTTGCATGGAATCTCTTGTGGTTGCATCTTTAGGATGGTGTACAAAGACTACTTTTTTCTTTTCCCCAGCATCCCTTTCTTTCAATATAAACACCAGGATTTCAGACAAAACTACCTGCAATATTTGGGCAGATAATATTGCAGATTTGTAAGTCCATTAACTGGAAAGTTACAGCAAGTTGTATTTTCCAGTGTCAGTGATTCCCAACTCCATTTTTTGGACTCACCAATGTGTCAGATTTTAAATAGAAGCAGATCAGTAATAATGATTGATCTACTAGTTACTATCCTATGAGCAAGGAGGAATGCAATAAAAACCTGACCTCTTGGTGTTGGTGAGGGCACACTTCCCCTAGAGGTGTGCTGTTATAGCCTCCTGGGTGAACAGTAGAAAGATTGAAGCAGAACATATATCCCTACTGAGCCAGTCTGCTATTTAAATGTCACACCAGTCCCATAAATAGATTTAATAGCTTCAGATGGGTTGTTTAAAACGTAATGTTTATTGATTAAAAATACATGTCTAAAAGTCAAGTGTTTATAAAAATCAATTGAAACACACAATATCTGCAACCTTGGCACTAATGTAGATATTCTACATATTAAAGTGCATTAAAGTGGGGAACTGTGTAAAAAATACCCCATTACAGTAATAAAAAAGCACCATTGGTTACCATTTCTCTAAAGGACTTTTCTTATTATCCACCGGTGTCATGCAGAGAAACTTTGGATCAAAAAGCGAGAACTCCAAATTGAGTTTATTGGGATACCAAGCACCATTACATGTCATGGTATACCAGTATGAACATGCTTTGCCTCAATATTATACTGGCCAAGAAATTGATTTAAAGGGATAGTAATACGTTGTTTTAAGTTTATTTTATTTTGTAGGCATTAAAAAAAAAAACATGAAGAATGATATAAGTCTTATCTCTCAAACCTTTATGGTTTGAGAGACGTTCACAAGCAAAGTTACCCTTCCACCCCATTTATCTAGTGTAAGCCATCTCTTCTTAGATGTGGAATGCAGTCCATAGACCAGACAGATAACTGAAGGGGACACTCTTATTCCTATGAAAACAATGAAAGACCTGCCCCCCTTGACAAGTTTTTCAGGTTTTTCCCTTATCTTAATTGAAGATTGTCCCTCTCTGCAGTCTGCCTGGGCACCTCCCTTCTGCTCTGGCTGAGCAGTGTTACATCAGTAAAAGGGGTGGGAGGGGGATACTTTGTCATTGAATTACTCTTGAACTACAACTCTGACAGAATTGAAATAACACTCTCCAAAGTCCAAATACTATGATGATTAATTAGAGCTGTTTTTATTATGAAACATTATTATCCCTTTAATTCCAAACAAAGATATTTTGAAAGAGAGACAAGAATCAAGAATTCCCCTCATAAAGGTCATGGGGATTAATTAACCTGCAGGAAAAAAATATGTATTTTTGTGTTTAACCACCTGTGTTTGTGTTTCATTTAGAAGTGGGTGGAAAGTAGGAAGGCCAATCTTTAAAGCTTTATTGTTTTAATCTCAAAAATGTGATTATGTGGTTTCCAATAATTTACCACAGCCATTGTTACTTCATGTAACTCACTACATGTCTATGTGAGAAGTTAGTTTGTGTTTCAGAGCTTGTCAGAAAAAGAGGTTTCAGTGCGTTATCTGATCATATGGTGTATACCTGTTCGATATGTTAAGTATAAAGAGAAAAACATGAAAATCATGTTTACAACTCATATGTGCAACCTTTGATGTTCCAGCTGTTGAGGACTAAAACTACCATCCATCATCCCCATTCAGTCATTTCCAGTGACGATTTTCCTCTGGGCAGTCACATTACAGAGTGTCACTAATGATTCATAGTAGAGCAAAACCAACAGAAAGCCTCAAGTAATAGAATTAGAGTTAATCATCTATAACAGAACAGACATTACCCATACCTAATTATAAATAAGCGGTATTAACAAACAAGTAGAATAAAGTGTTGAAATTAAATTTTAAAAAGAGGGACAAAAACAGGGACTGTTGGACCCAGGAAAAGGTACTGTCCATATCAACTGCAATGTAATCCAGCCCAGTGTGTGTGTGTGAATCAGTTAATGTTGGTGATTTTATGTAGCTGTATCACCCCCTGGTGTTGAATAGAAGTATAACTGTGTGTACATTAGCAAATACTACTAGATGGAGGTGCATTTGGGAATGTTCTGATCCATCATGGCTAAGAAATGTTGCTATAAAATAAATATAATCTATCATTAACTTGTTTGTCACATTTTTCTCTGTCTAGGAAACAAAAGATGATTCTGCTGTCCTTTGGCTGGATGAGATCCAGGATGGCATCATTCGATCCAACAAGGAAACAGAGGATGCACAGAAATGTACGTACCAGCATCGCTACATTTAATTAATTGAAATCCTCTAACACCTAGTATAGGGTTGGGTAATCTGAAGCCTTCCAGCTGTTGTAGGCTGCAACTCCCATCATCCCTGGTCATCCTTTATTTGAAGAGGGATGATGGTAATTGTAGTTCATAACATATGGAGGGCCTCAGATTGCCTATTCCTGACTTAGTAACACTAATTCCATTACTGCAGCAATAGAGTCACTTTGTGGGTACAGTATGATCAGAAGCGGGCAACCTGCAGCTCTTCAAAAGTCACTGGACGTCAATTCCCATCATCCTCAGTCTGCAGTTATGGTGGGAGTTATAGTCCAGCATATGTAGAACCATATATTGCTCAACATTTAATAGATTAATTGGGGCAAATGTATAAAGACAAACATGGAACAATTCTGGGACAAAACAATTTAACCATATTTAAAAATTAACCCCTTGGATGCTAGGAAGGTCTACAACCTAGGAGATAGTTCCCCTTTAACAACAGATGTGCACAAAATGAGAGTTTATGCAAAGTATTATATGCAATCGATAGCTAGGCTAGCTGCAGTACATTTTGCTACATATAGTAACATACCAAACATGAACTGATTGATTGATAAATAACATATAATGATTAGTGTGTTTTTCCATATGATATATTATTATTATTTAACAGAATTTGCATGAAGTGCTGGATTGGCCATGATAGAGAGTTGAAAATGGCCCCAGGCTCTAAGTTTGGGTATCACTGGACTAGTGATTGGCATTAGCACAGTGGTTTCAGCTTGTGCTCTCAGGGCCCATCAACAGGCCAGGACTTTAGGATGTCCCTGCTTGTTCACAGGTGAGTGAATCAAAATGACTAAGGCTTTGATTAACTCCTCAGTGCTCGAGCTTGGAAATCCTCAGGTTCTAGCCTGTTAGTGGGTATGGGATGAGAACTACTGCTCTAGTACATTTAAGTGCAATATTTTGTGTAATCCACAACAGGTTGTCCATGTTTGCATTTGCAAGCACATCCTTCCTCAACTATAAGGCATTTTTGCCCTGTACTAACTTTATAGCAGCACAGCTGAAATGCAATTTGGTGTGTATATATATATATATATATATATATAGAGAGAGAGAGAGTGTTAAGGTTGTAGCCGTATTAGTCCAGTGATATAGATGTTAACCCCAGCAAACAACACAGCTTTGAATTCAATGTATTAACTCTTTTAACTGTTTTAACTGTGAATTTTGTGTCACAAATTCTTCAGACTTGAGAAAGGGAGTTTATCCCGAAAGCTTGTCAATCCAAAATTCTGTTAGTCCAATAAAAAAGGTATTACAAGATATTAATTTTGTTTGTTATTTTACATTATATATATATATATATATATATATATATATATATATATATATATATATATATATATTCATACAAAATCATGATATTTATTCTCCATCAGTGTTTGTCCGCAATTTCCAGCTCATCAGATCATATCTCCTGTGCTTCCTCCTTCCTCCATGCAGTCTCTCTTGGTATCCTGGCTATTAATGAGGCAATAGAGAAGGGTGACAGTGCTCAGACCCTCAACACCCTGCGCTCCCCTGATGTTGGACTCTATGGTGTGACCTCAGAATGTGCACAGACCTACCAGAACGAGCTGGCAGAGCTAAAGAAGAATAAAGTAACAGCAGGTACAGTTCAGAACATATCAAATGGAGAAGACAAATGTGCTTAATATCTGAAGCGTAGTTGCTGCTGTGTGTTTTCTTTTGATGGCTTTAACCCTTTGAGTGCTAGAGAGGTGTGCAGTGCATTTCAGTGCAATGTGCTGCACAGCCCTCTGGCACTCAGATAGTTAAACTTCTTGCCATTGTCCGCAAGGCATGCTTTAGACGTTAGCAAAAAGAACAGTGAAAAACATTTCATAAAGTAACAAACTGTGTAATTCTGCATTTGTTCATTTATATCTCACTGTCATATTGTACTGACCTTATTGGTGATTATTTATCTGATAAAGAACTGTCAGCCTTTATTGCATTGATCTAATCTCCTTGAGTTGCGTGTAATGAAAGTCATCCCTCATCCGCCTTGTCTCTTTCTGGCTTCCTTCTAGGGGACAATGGAAGTGAGTGGGTGCAGCACTGGGTGAAAGGGGGATATCATTATTACTTTAACCTACATAGCAATCAAGGTGGATGGGAAGAACCTGCAGGATTCGTGCAGAATAACACTCAACTCTCCAAAGAGGATATTCAGGTAATTGGAGACCTCTGCATTCTGTGTGAAGTTGTGATCAATATAACAGGAACATTGACAAGCACAGTATATGAAAGAGTGTTTTGTTATATTAACCCCTTGGAGAGAATGTTTGCCTTTTTTTAGTATGCCTTTGTTCAACCATTTTTTCCTCTAATTCCTTTAGTACACCAACACACATTATATGCTGTTTTTTTTATAATAATATAAAAAAAAAATTGGGGAAAAAACACAACATTTTTATAGGTTGTCCTGTGATGATTTGTACTTAGTTCATTTCTTAACGGGGACTGGATAAAAAGTATGAACATTCGCTCATACCTCCCAAGTGTCCCTTTTTAGATGGAACAGTCCCTCTGAGACACAAATCCCTATGTCCCTCTTTCGTACCATGGTGTCCCTTTTTTTTAGGAGATCAGATGATGTGGTGTGTATATATGTGTGTATCACACTGCTCCATAGCAATAGAACTCACATTAATGTTTCTTTAAAGTTCAATGTATATGTATTCATTTGTCTGTGTAAGTAAAATATTTTGGTCTTTGATCATTTAATCAGCCACACAAAGGGGTTTTAGTAGGTACTGAAATAGCCTAAACATGCTTTACCCACTAGTCCTGCCCCAAGAAACACCACCTAAAACAAAAGTGCCTTCTGTGTGGCCATTTTAATTGTTAGGAGCTGTGTTCGCTGTCACTCTCTGCTTCATGATCACAGTGACAAAGGCAGTGTTTACTTACATTGCCTTTGTCATGTGGCACCATTTGTACATGTGATCGAAGTAGATGCAATCACATGTGAGAATCCGCAGTAGAGCACCTGAAACTGACTTCTCTGGTCCTGGAGCAGTCAGTTATAGCATCCCCACTGTAATCACAGAGCACCCTGAGGCACACTGTGATCATTAACCCATGACCCTGGCATGTCATGGTTAAATGTTTATTTTAGGGTCCATACAAGACCCAACTGAGTTCCCATAGTGCAAAACTCCTCTGTCAGAGGTGTAACTACGTGGGGGGTGCAGCTGCATCTGGGCCTAACATCCAGGGGGTCCCCATCTGCCCCAGGATTCAGTAGGTTCTAATTATGAAAATATTTTTGCTATTGGGGCCAAAAAAGAATGTTTGCATCGGACCCCCATGACTAGTTATGCCACTGTCCTCTATTCTGTCAGCTTTTCACTTGAAGCTTATGAGAGATTGTTGTCCTCGCTATAGAAGCCCTCTGTTGTAGAATCTGCAGTCAATTGGCTTCTATAGCGAGGAGAAAAAGCTTCTACTTGCTACTGCCTTCCAGTCAGGGTACATAATAATAAACATGCTGATTTTTAGCAGGCTTAGGGGAGAAACCATTTTCCTTTGCACTCCTCCTTCCACAGCAGCGTTCTGACACCTGACTAGGAGGTGACGATCATGAAGACAAATAATGTCCCATATTTACAAAAGAAAACTGGAGTTATTTTGGAGTAATCCAACTGCATTATAGGTGACAAATAAAACATACTGTTAAATTAAGCCAATGCATTGGAGACCTCTCTAGTATTCAAGGGGTTAAAAATCTCTGTTTAGGACTGTTTATCTGTCCCCTATGATGCAGCTGGTTTACTCCAGAATAACTATGAAATATGGGCCATCATGTGCAATGTCATATATCTTCATTTCTATCAAGGTACAGCTTGTTTTAGAGTTACCGTACTGCAGTCAATATCAATGTACATAAAAAAAATGTAAAAAAGTGGAGTAATCATGGGGCAAACCAGTTGCACCATAGGTATAAAATACATATTCCTATAATTCCTTTTGTTTTAAATTAGCTTTTTAACCCAATGAAATTTAGAATGGTCTCAAACACATCCTTCCTTATAACATAAAGTCCTAGAATGCGTCACTCACTGTATGCGTAACCACACATGCACAGTAGGGACTCACAAAACGGGCTGATCCGGAGCGGAGAGCTCCGGAAGGCTGACAGCCTGTCTGTGCTTCTGGCTCCGGGGCAGCTGCTGGCAGATGGCTGTGAGCCATCCGGAGCTTCCCGCTCCAGATCAGCCCGTGTGTACGGGCTTTGTAACTAGTTACTTCATCTAGCATTCAAGCAGTTAAAAGTCCCTTTCATATCAATGGCATTTTCTAAAATTGTTCTCTAAGGTGCTTTCAGATTGCCCCACAATTATACCACTTTTTTTTTTTTTAACGTCCGGCCCATAGCGCCAAATGGACAGATGAAATTTGTGAGGAAACCAACTGCACCATAGAGAGAGAATATAAACATTCCAACTGATGTAAGTGCGGATTTTACATTCCAACTGATGTAAGTGGGGATTTTACATTCCAACTGATGTAAGTGGGGATTTTAACCTGTTGAATGCTGTAGAAGATTCCAGTTCATTGAGTACCAGTGCCTTGGTACATTCTAATATTCAGGGGATAAAAACCTGTTTATCCCTTTTTGCCAGAGGGGTGTGGAACGACAATGTGTCGCACACCCCTCTGGCACTCAAAGGGTTAAAGGAATTGTAATTCAAAGCCCATTTTTCGGTTGGTTCACTTCTCCACTTTTGGTTTTGTACATACATCCCTTAGGGCCACATTCAATAATCTAAAGAGGTGCACAATAGGGGAGAAGGGAAAATTCCCAGAGATGTCAAAAATAATTTTAACCTCTGGAATGCTAGATAATTCTCTAAGACATTGCTCATTGATGTGTTGCAGATGTCTTTACCATTCAAGAGATTTAAAGTTGTGTTTAATTCAATGGGAAGTTGGGGATTTTATGTGTGTTTCGTATGTTGCAGTTGGTTTGCTCCAGAGTCACTTCCATTTAGCTTATTGAAAATGGAAATTTTCAGCAGGAGACTTCTGGGATCCTTGACTCATGCAACACAAAATCACATGCTCCTCCTCTAACGTGATATCCAGTACTAACTAGGATTAGTTAACAGTTACCAGACAAGCAATTAGATCTTATCATTATTTTTTAGAGCTCTATATTCTAGTTCTTAGTATGAGTGGACCCTTAAAGAACACAAAATAGCACTACATAACATTAGAGATCTCTAGCATTTAATCCTTTGAGTGCCAGAGAAATATCCAATGCATTACATATCTCTCTAGAACACAGAATAATGTCCACCTCCACTAACATGATATCCAGTACAAACTAGAGATCCACGCAACACAGAATAATGTCCACTTCCACTAACCTGATATCCGGTACTAACTAGAGATCCATGCAACACAGAATAATGTCTGCCTCCTCTAACATGATATCCAGTGCTAACTAGAGATCCACGCAACACAGAATAATGTCCACTTCCACTAACCTGATATCCGGTACTAACTAGAGATCCACGCAACACAAAATCATGTCTGCCTCCTCTAACATGATATCCAGTGCTAACTAGAGATCCACGCAACACAGAATAATGTCCACTTCCACTAACCTGATATCCGGTACTAACTAGAGATCCACGCAACACAAAATCATGTCTGCCTCCTCTAACATGATATCCAGTGCTAACTAGAGATCCACGCAACACAGAATCATGTCCACCTCCTCTAACATGATATCCAGTGCTAACTAGAGATCCACGCAACACAGAATCATGTCCACCTCCTCTAACATGATATCCAGTACCAACTAGAGATCTACGCAACACAGAATAATGTCCACTTCCACTAACCTGATATCCGGTACTAACTAGAGATCCACGCAACACAAAATCATGTCTGCCTTCTGTAACATGATATCCAGTGCTAACTAGAGATCCACGCAACACAGAATAATGTCCACTTCCACTAACATGATATCCAGTACTAACTAGAGATCCACGCAACACAAAATCATGTCTGCCTCCTCTAACATGATATCCAGTACCAACTAGAGATCCACGCAACACAGAATAATGTCCACTTCCACTAACCATGATATCCGGTACAAACTAGAGATCCACGCAACACAAAATCTTGTCTGCCTCCTCTAACATGATATTCAATACCAACTAGAGATCCACGCAACACAGAATCATGTCCACCTCCTCTAACATGATATCCAGTACTAGCTAGAGATCCATGCAACACAGAATCATGTCTGCCTCCTCTAACGTGATATCCAGTACTAACTACAGATCCATGCAACACAAAATCATGTCCACCTCCACTAACTCGATATCCAGTACTAACTTGAGATCCATGCAACACAAAATCATTTCAACCTCCACTAACACGATCTCCAGGACTAACTAGAGATCCATGCAACACAAAATCATGTCCGCCTCCTCTAACGCGATATCAAGGACTAACTAGAGATCCATGCGACACAAAATCATGTCCGCTCCTCTAACGCGATATCCAGTACTAACTAGAGATCCATGCGACACAAAATCATGTCCGCCTCAACTAAAGCGATATCCAGTACTAACTAGAGATCCATGCAACACATTATCATGTCCACCTCCACTAACGCGATATCCAGGACTAACTAGAGATCCACGCAACACAGAATCATGTCCGCCTCAACTAACGCGATATCCAGTACTAACTAGAAATCCATGCAACACAGAATCATGTCCTCCTCCACTAACATGATATCCAGTACTAACTAGAGATCCACGCAACACAGAATCATGTCTGCCTCCTCTAACGTGATATTTAGTACTAACTAGAGATCAATGCAACACATTATCATGTCCGCTTCCTCTAACATGATATCCAGTACTAACTAGAGATCCATGAAACACAGAATCATGTCTGCCTCCTCTAACATGATATCCAGTACTAGCAAGAGATCCATGCAACACAGAATTATGTTCGCCTCCTTTAATGTGATAATTAGTACTAACTAGAGATCCATGCAACACAGAATTATGTTCGCCTCCTTTAACGTGATAATTAGTACGAACTAGAGATCCATGCACACATAATCTCTTCAGATTGGTCATTAGAATTTCCTGCCCAGATTAAGATAAATGGGGATTTTTATTAGTGGGGTGGATCTACCAAGGCATTCACTTGCTATATCTGGCTCAGGAATCTTTTTTTTTTTTTTTGGCCTTAATCATTTATTTTTGTGCTTAATGCATCTTAATTAAACCTCTTTCACCCAAGGGGGAACAGCATGTGGTCATTCTGGGGCATTCATTTCCTCTACACCTTGTTTATGACTATGATCTAGACAAGGCATAGAGGACATGGACTGAGTATAAGCCATTTCCCTGTGCTTGCACCTGGGCTGGTGTATGGGACTTCCCAGCATTAAAGTCTTAACTCTGGTGAGATTGCCTTCCAGTATGCACTACAGCAATCATACATACACTATGAAGGGAGCCACACTGGCAAGTTTAGACATTCACCCCGTTGTTCCTTTAAGTTCCAGGGTGCTTAGAAAGAAGTCTATCCTTATATGTTTTAGTCTGATTATTTATCCTGACAGCGTTGTCACTTTATAGTTCACCCAAATAACAAACCAGGTTTTATGAATTGTAAACAATGTTTCATTTACTTCCTATAAAATACTGTAAAATCTCAGGTATAATACTCACATTTTTATCCCATTTCACCTTATATAAACTGGGGGGATACGTATTATACACAAGTAAAAAAACAACAAATAAAAAACAAAAAAAAAAGATGCCGACCTTCCATTGATTCCTCTCCCCCTTCCCTCCCTCTCTGTCAATTAAGTTATCTGGAACCCCACTCTTTCCCCTCTGTACACATCTCCATGCCCTAGAGCCCCCTGATTTGGCTACACATTGAAACTACGATTCTGTCCTGTCATGACCCAAAGGTCCTGACAGGGCACTCAGGCATCTTCCAGTGAGGAGAGAATCTCGCAGGGGAGAGCAGCAGTGGAACATGCCGACTGCTGGGCTGAGCCCCGGCTGCCTAATTAAGGGGCTCCAGGGCTCACCGGCATGGGGTTTGCATAAAGGGAGGTAATTGAGGGAGTTCCACATAACTTGATTGGGGAGTGAAGGGGGGGTTGAGTGGAGACCAGCATTTTGAATTTTTTTTGGGGGGGGTAAAGGGTGACAGAAAAGGAGTGCGTATCATACACATGTACTAAAAATGTCCTTAAAATCTTAGGTATAATTTACACCTGCTTAGACTATACAGGTGCAAATCATACCCGAGATTTTACTGTACACTAAATTATCTGCTAACTTCATTACTATAAACAGTATAACATTATCTGCTATTTCTGAGGCACATGTATGTTTCTAATGTAACCATATGTGGTCTGGTCAATTTTTCCAAATGCAGACTACCATATCTGGGGTTTCTGCCGCATACAACAGGGAACAGCTATGGCTAGCCAATGAAACCTTAATCACAAAGTTGCAGGCCAGATGCCGTGGCTATCTCATGAGGAAGAAGTTTGCATCTAGAATGGCGTTCCTGAAGGAGCAAGTACCTGCTATTAAATGTATCCAGGTAAAGACGTATATTGTTCTTCTGTGGTCTGTTATAACACATGGTCCCAAGAGAGATACTTTGGTGCTTTATTGGGAAGCTTCAGAGCAGCGGTTCTGGGGAAAACCAAAACTTAACCCCTTGAATGCTAGCGTGGTCACTAATGCATTGCTTTTCAATGTGTTGGAGGCCTTTCAGGCATTCATTGTATTAAAAGCCCAGTTTAATTCATTGGGCATTTCATTTGCTACCTGTGGTAGTTAGCTTACCCCAGAACTGCATCTGTTTAGCTTCCTGACAATGAATGAAGAAGAAGCTTCAGCTTCTCCACTGGCTTTCAGGAATTCTCCTAGTTGTATTATCTAGGATACCAAATATACTGTAATGTAGTTAATATATTTGCTTTGTTTTTCTAGTCTTCTTTCACAAGCTTAAAAGAGCACATTTTTTTATGAAAGCAATGTTATAGGGCTTTTCCTGCTGGGTAAAACAAGCAGAAAGATTGGAGGTTCTTAAAAGTTATTATTATTCATAATGTTCTTTACTATACTATTATTGTTCATACTTATTCAATAGCTCCATCTAGTGTCCAAAAGGCAGTATTTAGAGTGAATTCAATGGAAGAGCTTGGGGGAAGATGCCTAAGGCATTGGTTCTCAACTTTTTTTGTCTAGGGCACCCTTAAAGGGATAGTAATACCTAAAATGTAAAAAAAATATGTTGTAGGGTTTATCCCCCTGAGTAAAACAAGAGTAGTCCCACTGCTGAAAGATGTTTCATTCAAAAGTTTTTAATTTTCAAAGTTGAATTTTTTAGGTGCAATATCACAGTGGCCTGAAATTGTACAGTGGCGCTGTTGCTACACGATCCTATGGAGATTTATGGTCCTGAGACCAGAGCTGTTCAACTTTGACAATTAGAAACTTTTGAATGAAACATCTTTCAGCAGTGGGACTACTCTTGTTTTACTCAGGGGGATAAACCCTACAACATATTTTTTTTTACATTTTAGGTATTACTATCCCTTTAATTCACATTCTAGATTCCTCAGGGCAGACCTAACATGTTATGTGTCATTTGTCAAAGACAATATGAGCAGTAGAAATAGATAACATATAGTTATTCTTAGGCCTCACAAGCAGAATACTAAAACAAACATTGTGCACAAACATTTCCGTAAATATACATGTGAAACTCAACAATAACATTTTTGTTGATGTCTTTAGGGAAAACAAAGGGCATCCTAAGTGAATGTCCGTGGCACACCTAAGTGCCTTAGCACCCTGGTTGAGAATCACTGCACTAGGTGTGATAAAGTGGTAATAAAGCGGAGATAACTTGTGTGTGACAAGCTTTCCATTTCCTATGTTATTCTATAGAGTCTATTCACTAATATCTCTAACGTCTGAGAGATCTTAGTGCATAGGCTACACAGAATAACATAGGAATTGGAGAAGTGATATCACAGGAGAAGTTACATCCACTTTATCACACCTTAGTGCATCTTCCCCCATGAGTCACTGAATATGGTTTTCCATGTTGAGAGTAGCAGCACCACCTGGTGACCACAATACTGTACTGCAGGAGTAGTCAGTCTTCAGATCTTCTGCCGATTGGGGATGACAGGAGTTGTAGTCTCCAACAGCTGGAGATCCAAAGATTGACTACCCCCTGCTCTATTGTAAGACACAGCCGAAAGTAATTACTGTAAGGAAACAAGACATGTAAATCATTGCAACCATGATATGTAATAAAATCCATTCTAAACTCCATGGTATGGAAACGTTTACATATGTATATGTAAATATTGCAACAACCTCTTTCATTGAAGAACAGAGTGTAGTTTATCATCAGTGTTCCTTTAATCTCCTTAATATGTTGCTTCCTACAGGAAATTAGAGGATGAGATTAACCCTTGGGGAAATTATCAAAGTAATGTGAAACTTCAAGAAAGAAAACAACATTTTGATGTGTTTAACCCTTTGAATGCCAGAGGGATACGCAGCTTTTGCAATGCATTGAGTTCCCCTCTGGCACTCAAAGGGATAAAGATTGCAGAAAAATATACAGACATGCCCTAAAATAATAACCCAGTCCAATAATTCCCTTCTATACAAAAGATAAAAGCCTCCAGAGCTGATAAAGAAATGTAACTCCAACATCTGTCAGACTGATCCAGAGAGAGAGACCGTGCTGTCATTTTGTTTAACCTCTTGGATGCTAAAGCGGTCTCTAATGCAGTGCTGTGTAGGCATCTCTAGCATCTAACAGCTTAGAAGGATAGGATCACCTAAAAATTAAAATGATTTTAGCCATTTAACATCATGTACTAAAAGCCAGCATCCATCAACAATGTTTTATGTGGTACAAGTATTTTAACCCTTTGAGTGCCACAGAGGTATACAACACATTGCCAGAGAGGCTATCTCTCTGACTCTCAAAGGGTTAAAGGGATAGTAATACTTTTTTATCTTTATTTTATTTTGTAGGCATTAGAAAAACATGAAGAATGATATAAGTCTTCTCTCTCAAACCTTTATGGTTTAAGAGATATTCACAAGCAAAGTTTCCCCCTCCCGCCCCTTTTACCTAGTGTAAGCCATCTCTTCTCTTTCTATTAGAACAATGAAAGCCCTGCCTCCCTTGACAAGTTTTTCAGGTTTTTCCCTTGTCTTAATTGAGGATTGTCCCTCTCTGCAATCTACCTGGGCACCTCCCTTCTGATCTGGCTGAGCAGTGTTACATCAGTAAAAGGGGCGGGAGGGGGATACTTTGTCATTGAATTACTCTTGAACTACAACTCTGACATAATTGAAATAACACTCTCCAAAGTCCAAATACTATGATGAGTAATTAGAGCTGCTTTTATTATGAAACATTACTATCCCTTTAAGATCTGTTATAAATTAATGTAGACTATAACCTTCCCCATATCTGTTTGGACACTGTTACTTTGTAGTTCTTTACCTCAATCATGACATGCATTGCACGTCACTTGGTAGATGCTTGTATAGACATGTATGGGTCAGATTGTCATGTAGCATCCTTAGCATGTCATATCTTACACATATATATATATATATGTATAGAGTGGAGATTGTAGCCGTATTAGTCCAGTGATGCACATGTAAAAAACAAAATAAGTATCTTGTAATATCTTTATTATTGGACTAAAAGAATTTTGGATTTACACGCTTTCGGGAGAACCTCCCTTTCTAAAGTCTAAATATAAATATATATACTAGTGTAAAATTGTCAATTGCCAAATTGTCATTAAACAGTATACATACTATATGAACTTCCTAAATGTGTTTAGATTATTCAATGTATATGCCCAAATTGTGCAAATGCATCTGTTATAGTCACTTTACATCATGCTATAAATAATGAAAAGGTTTAGGCAAGTATAGGTTGGAGAGTTGAATATGAATATTAAGCATTCTTGAAAATCATCTCAGTGCAACATTACCAAGTATTCCAGCTTTAATAATGCATGTCCACTATCACTTTTCACTATCGGTTAACCCTTTGAGTGCCAGGGGGTACGCAACACATTGCTTACCCTTCTGGCACTCAAATGGTTAAAGCAAATGTAGCCACACGTTACATCTGTACATCACAGCCACCATAAGTAACAGCCTGTCTATATAGCAGCGCCCTTTACATGATTTTGAGGACTGCTTACTGTATCTGCGCCTGTCGTTTCCCCTTGTATAACATTAAGCCCAAAGCGATATACACTAACACAAATCCTGAACATACCAACGCTTTCCCCGATCCTTGCAATTCAGGACACATTAGGGAAACATGGGAAGAGTGAAACACCCACCTGCTCAAAACTATTGGCTACCGAAATTATACTACCACCGGAATTGGACCAGATTCATCAGAGGGGTAGAGTTAAACCACATTAGGCGGGACTATTACCTATCAACTAATAGTTAACCCTTTGAGTGCCAGAGGGGTACGCAACACATTGCTTTGCAATGCGTTGCGTACCCCTCCGGCACTCAAAGGGTTAAACATAAAATAGTAGCTGTTGGTTGCAGTCTAGCATCCTACAATGGGAAGTTACTCATTGGTGCTCACATCTAACATTTCCGTGTTGTTAGAGTTAGTTCCACCTTCATTTACTCTCCCTAATAACAGATGTGATTCGCATCTCATTCAGGGTGCAGAGAGCCACGGCTTTCAGTGTGGATTTGCACCTCCCAGCATTCTGTGTGTTCGGGCAGTCTCTACTGCACATGACTGCATCGGACAAACATACATCTGGCCTTTTAAATAATTGTATGATGATATCTATATATCTATCTATATATATTAGTATAGTATATTATATATAGTATAGTCTAAAATATATTAGTATATATATTTATATATATATATATCTGTTAGACTTATGCACCAAGTAACTTTTTTAAACAAATACTTGTGAGGAATACATGGTATTTAGAAAGGTATGAACAATATTTTTTTTTATTTTATATTAGGTGAAAAAAATGAACTGATTATCTTTGGAATTAAATAAACTCCCAGCTCTGGGAGTAACTGTGCTTTTTCAGCAGGGACAGTCATATAACATATAGAAGTTTTTTCTTGTCAATAAAAGGGACTACTCTTTAATGCGCTGTCCTGTCTGTGTTTAGTCTCACTACAGAGGCCAGAAACAAAGGAAGGCATACAAGGACCGTTTACAGTACCTGAATGATCACTCAGATGAAGTTGTGAAGGTATCACTTTTTTCTGTCCATCTAATTCCTGGGGCTGCTGGCTCAGAATGATGAGCACTTTCTATATTCGTATAATCTTTCTATTTGAATTACTAAGCAATTATTTTCATTGTAAAGTTATTAGCACATATCAGTACAAATGTATAATGCACCATGCTGATGTTATCATTGCTGCCTTCAGATTCAGTCCTACACAAGAATGTATCAAGCCAGGAAGAGGTACAGAGACAGACTGAAGTACTTCAGAGATCACGTAAGAACCTTGGGGGTGTTATTTTGCATCCAGTCATGCAATGGACTTTTAGGGGGAATTTGTAACTTAAACCTTGTGCTCTTTCCCGCTTCTCTTTAGATAAACGATATTGTGAAAATACAAGCTTTTATTCGGGCTAACAAAGCACGAGATGACTACAAAACCCTCAGTAAGTGCAGAATACCTTAACCCTTTGAGCGCCAAAGAGGTATGCAACACATTGCATTGCATTGGATACATACCTGCCACTCAGAGGGTGAGCTGATACCATCTGTGACAGGCTGCAAGATTTACCCCATGGGCAGCATATGTGGCCCTCATATCCACTAAAGGGCCAAACTTTATGGGTGCACATTTAACCCTTTGTGCTCAAGAGAGGTATTCAACACATTGCAATGCAATGAGTTGGACACCTCTCTGGAGCACAAAGAGTTGAAGTAGCTGGTTTAAAAAGTATATTAACCCCTTGAATGCCAGAGAGGTCTCCAAGGTCTTGTTTCAGACTTTCTCTAAGACCCAAGGGTTTATGGTAGAACAGTGTAAGTGTAAAGGGGGCTATGCTCGGATATAAAACAGGACGTATTTGCTGTTATCTACTCTTCCTGCCGGGACTGCAGGAGAAGCCTACTAAATGTCTCATATGGCCCCAGATGTGAATCTGCCCAGTGCTGCGTTACACCATTCCTTTAAAAGAGAAGTAACACCTGATAATTACCCCCCACTTATCTTACCATAACCAGAAAATCCTAGTGCCCTCTTGTGACCTTGAGTCTTTGTTCAGTAGGTACCATCTTCAGTCAGTCTTGGATGTCCATGGAGGCAGACATAACAGTTGCCCACCATTTATTTCAGTTATGTTTGAGCCTACTTAAACCTTCAATAAGCAGACAAGTGTGCAGCACATTGCAAGGCAGCATATTGTCCACCCCCTTAGTTCTTAAATGTTTAAGGTTGACATGAATAGTGGGTGATGTTTGTGTCCTGCAGTCCTCCTCTCAACTGTCATGTCCACCTCCATGCACATAATGTCCAGTGCTAATTGAAGATATTATGCTGTGAATAAAGGCACAAAGCCAAGTTTCACAGATCTTTCTGGCCATAGTATGGTAAGTGGAGGGTTATTATTAAGAGGTGTTACTTCTTCTTTAACCCGGTGATGGTCCTGACACGTCATGACTTTTGTGATCACAGCACACCTGCGGGCATGCTGTGATCACTAGGGGAGTCTAAAATTGGCTGCTCCAAAACTGGAGCAGTCCGTTTCAGCCTCTCTTTCAGCGAGCCGTACATGCGATCATTTACATGTACCTGCTCTCCAAGCTCGTTGACTTTGCTGTCCATAAGGGGATAAGTACCCATAGACCGCCGGTCATTAAGGGGTTAATTGAACAATCCATAGCATTATAGACCCTGGAATCCCATTCTATTCTTCAAGACTGCCCCCCCCCCCCAATTTAAATCTTCTAGTGTAACTCACTGTTTGACCTTTCTTCCCCAGTAAATGCTAACGACCCACCCATGGGAGTTGTCCGCAAGTTTGTTCATTTGCTGGATCAAAGTGACCAGGACTTCCAGGAGGAACTAGAAGTGATGAAGCTGAGAGAAGAAATGGTCACCCTCCTGAGGTCCAACCAGCAGCTGGAGAATGACCTTAATCTCATGGATATCAAGATTGGTCTTCTTGTGAAGAACAAAATCACCCTGCAGGTACACAACAGGAATTCATAGGTTTCTTCTTCTAGTGCACAGCCTCTCAATTACACATCATTCCATTCAATCTAAAAGGAAGAATATCGTAATGGGAAATCTGCTTTTTGGCATTAATAAAAGTACAATAACTTACTACAGCTGTAACTTAGATAAGAGAAGGTAGGTGACGCTGCAAATAAACGTCAAGGAATTACATTCCCATAATCAGACTAGATACAGAACAGTAACTAGTGAGATAACTAGCCGAGTGATAAATGCCCTGACTACAAAGCCTGTTGAAACCTCACGGTTGCAGGTTTGAATCCCAGCCCTTTATCCTTCTGAGGTCGATAAAACGAGTACCGTTGATTGGGGTAATAATAACATTTATTGTTCTGTTGCCGATTTGGTTAATTCCGAGTGCACAGAAAGCACTTTGAGTCCCACTGGGAGAAAGGTGTTATATAAATACTAGTTATTATTATTATTGTAATGGGGAATAATAACTTGTGCATTTAGTGTTTTCACTGGGATAAAAAAGAGGGTTGCACTGTAGATAAGTCTCAGGATAATCTTTAAATGTGTTTACATAGACTAGGTACAGTATAATAGATTGTGGGGAACAGACGATTATGAATTAATGTGTTTCAAATTTATGAGATTTTGTACCTGTTTCATACATAGAAGTGGCTCATTTCTGATCAACATTGCCTGTAAAAAAATAGAATAGTTTTAACCTTACACATGTTGCCTTTTTGCAGGATGTTGTATCTCACAGTAAGAAATTAACAAAGAAGAACAAGGAGCAGCTTTCTGATATGATGATGTTAAACAAGCAAAAGGGAGGACTGAAGGCCCTGAGCAAAGAGAAGAGGGAGAAACTGGAGGCTTATCAGCATCTCTTCTATCTGCTGCAGGTAACTGTGTGATATACCGTGCATGTAGATAATAATACAGATAAATACCTTGTCTAAGGGCCTCTCATTTTCAGGTAGATTTTCAGTATGTACTGGTCTCGCATTAATTTGATCAAGAGCATGTAAATGATCAGACAATTGGTAGGCATCCTTATAATGCGACTTATTGTTGGAGTACCATTCTCAAATGTTAAAAAATATAAACCTGCACTATTTAAATGGCAACTGTATAAATGTGTTCTATGAAAGCAGACTTGTGCATCTCCAAAATGGCTTCTGTTAGATGTTTGGGAGGTCAGGAAACTTATGTCCTCAGCTGGCACTGGGATGGTCTAAACCAAGGAATAAATGTTTCTTAAAGGGATAGTAATGGATGCCAATAAATGTAGCTCCGATTAATGCTCATACGTTATGTTTCATGTTGCGCTGCATGCCCGACTTGTAGTTGTAAAGTAATTCAGTTTTAAAGTACCCCATCCCTCCTCTTTTACCTACACAAAGAGCTCCCCAAGCCTGTCCGGACAGCGCTCAGAGAGGAATAACCTTCAGTTAGCATAATGAAAATCCTGCCCACCTTTGCCAACTGAGGCAGGGTTTTCATTATGCTCACAGCAAGAAGATTGTCCCTTGCTGTGAGCTGTTCATAATCCACATCTGCAGGGAGGATCATACAATACAAGACGTAAAAGGGGTGGGGGTTACTTTAAAACTGAATTACCTTAGAACTACAAGTCGGACATGGTTAACATACAGTGCAACATGAAACATAACATGTTAGCATTAATCGGAGCTACATTTATTGCTATCCATTACTATCCATTTAATTTGCAGTGTGATTCATACAGCAGTCAGATATATTGTCTATATTTTTTTTGTATTATATCTGCAGTTTCCTTTACACAGTGATCTTTATTGACGTTTGTTTTGAGATTACATCTTCTCACAACAAACAATAGGCTTCAGTAAACCTGAATGACTCATAAGGGACACTAGCCTTTATCACATTTTAAATTGAAACAATGAGCAGCGAACTATACCCAAGATCAAATACAAATAAAACAATTCATAGAAGCAACTGACTGCTGTTTAAAGGACACGTACATATAGTTCATCTTTATGGAGCAGGCTTCACTTGTTGCCCACACAGTCCCTTTAGACTGCTGGTATTTGTAAGCCTGTCACTTGCAGCTTAGGAGGACTGAATACACGCAGCCCTGTGAGGCTTAACCATGAAACTTCAAAATCTTGATGTTCAGTCTCTCTCACTGGATCAGTCCGACAGATGTTAGAATTACTTTCTTGACCTATGATGTGCTCCCCAAATGATTTGCTGAGGCTTGCAATCCAGCAACGGCTTTCTCAGCAGGTCTGCTCCCACAGAAGCAGACCTGCCAAGAAGGTATTATGTGCATGGTAGTTGCCCTTTAAAGTGATATGTAAAGGTTAATAGGAATATATTACACTCCAATCTGCCAGTCAGTGGGTTATAGTCTATAAAATTATGTGTTTATTTGCTTCCATGGGTAAACTCATGCACATAGACTTTTATATAATTGCATTGATTTTGAAATTATTTTTTAGAGTTTTTTCCTTTAGAGCTGATTCAATTAGTACTAAAATAAAGATTATCCATTATATTTTATTGCTCAGATTATTTCTTTCCTTGCAGACAAATCCGACCTACCTGGCCAAGCTTATTTTCCAGATGCCTCAAAACAAATCCACCAAGTTTATGGATTCTGTCATCTTTACTCTATATAATTACGCCTCCAACCAAAGGGAAGAATACCTGCTGCTTCGCCTCTTCAAGACGGCCCTTCAAGAGGAGATCAAGTAGGAGTTTGGTTTTATGGATTAATATAGAATTTACCTTCAGTGCACGAATTGCCAACCTGTAGTCTTTACAGGCGCCTAGATGTAATTGAGTTATATTGTGTTACTCCACATTAACATCATCTTATTGTTAACCCTTTGAGTGCCAGAGGGGTACGGAACGTATTGCAAAGCAATGCGTTCCGTATCCTTCTGGCACTCAAAGGGTTATTGTGGTTATTGTGTCTATCAAAACCTTAAGCACAAAACAAAAGTGGATTCATTCTGTAACAAACCAAATGCATGAAGGGGACAAATGAAAACCCCCATGTATTTAAATGGGGCTTTTAACCCTCTGAATGCTGCTAGAATTCAAGCAGTTAAAATCTCCACTTATCAATGGGAATTCTAGGAATGATTATTTGGCCCCTACAATGTAGTTGATTTGCTCCAAAAATGATTCCATTTTTCTTTTGTGACTATGGCCCCTAAGTTGTTTAACAGATTACCTTACCCAGATAGGTGTCCTTTAAACAGTAGTTAGGTATAGCTATATTTTATTTGCATTCGATCTCTTTTGTAGTACATTTCTAACTGTTTCAGTTTATAATCTCATAAAGACTAGGGATACCTATGAGCCATTCAGATCAATAGATTATATTGCTTAATGTGAGGAGTGGTGACATAGAGTCTTCGATAGACTATATAATCCCTCTGGTAAAAAACGTAACTGATAATTAAAGTGGAGATGACCGCAAATTTCTAGCAAACTTTTCTTGACCCTTTGAGTAACTGAATGCTACAAAACAGACTGCATATCAATATTTTAAACACTCCTCTGGCACTGAGAAGGTTAACAAAAATTACTTTACCCCTTTTAAGCTGTTTTAATAATCCCCGTTGTCTGTGCATGCCAGTACATATACCTTTATACATGTGTTACTTATTTACTGAGGATGTAAGAAGACATCCACCCATCATGTACAACTGCACAGATCCAGTGAGGCTGATATAGTAAAAAAGTGGAACAATTCTGCAGAATGCCAACTGTCGCATCGGAAACAAACATTCTGTTTCATTTAACCCCTTGAGGGCCTGAGGTTAAACTAAGCTTTTTTTATCACTTCAATGTTACAGAGGTCTCCAAGGTAGACTTTTCGAGGAGTATTCAGGGGGTTAAATGACCCTTAAATCAATGGAAATTTGAGTGCTTTTTCCATATAGTTTATTTTTTAAAGGGATAGTAATACTTCGTTTTATCTTTATTTTATTTTGTACGCATTAAAATAACATGGAGAACGATATAAGTCTTTTATCTCAAACCTTTATGGTTTAAGAGATATTCACAAGCAAAGTATCCCCCCCCGTTCAGTCAGATCAGAAGGGAGGTGCCCAGGTAGATTGCAGAGAGGGACAATCTTCAATTAAGATAAGGGAAAAAGCTAAAAAACTTGTCAAGGGGGGAAGGGCTTTCATTGTTTTCATACAAAGAAAATTGTCCCCTGCTGTTATCTGTCTGGTCATACAACCAGATTCACATCTGAGAAGAGATGGCTTACACTAGGTAAAAGGGGCGGGGAGGGGAACTTTGCTTGTGAATATCTCATAAACCATAAAGGTTTGAGAGATAAGACTTGTATCATTCTTCATGTTTTTCTAATGCCTACAAAATAAAATAAAGTTAAAATAAAGTATTACTATCCCTTTAAGTTGATCTCTTCTGTAGACTATGGCTCGTTAGTTTCCATTTAAAGTCCTGACAAGTACAAATGACCCACACAGAGCTTATCGTTTGTTAAGAGGTGCTGAAAACTGAAGGCAGACTTCAATATTGTATAGGAAGGTACAGTATGATGCAATAAATATAGAAATTCATATACCAGACTAGTGATTGAAGGATCCTGACCTCAGCCCCTCTAAACAAATTAGGAGAACATATTCCCATGGTTTAACCCTCTGAGTGCCAGAGAGGTAGCCTTTGCAATGCGCTGGATAGCTCTCTAACACTGACAGGGATATACTGGTATGTCACTTCCTGTTGTGCCTCTAAAGGGAGAAGGACACAGTCAGATTTCACTCTAGATCAGGTGCGGGCAACCTGAGGCCCCCCAGCCTCTGAGGACTACTGTTCTCAGCATCAGATAATGATAGTTGTAGTAGTCTGCAACAGGACAGGCTAAAGTTGCACATCCCTTCCCTAGATCAACATTTTAATTTGACAACTCTTAATAATAACCTCCCATTTAACATGCTGGAAAATCCTAATGTCCCCTATGAACCTTCAGTCATCTTCAATCAGTCTCAGATGTCATGTCCATGGATTGGTCTTCCAAATAGAATCTTTAATTAGTATGGGATATCATGTTCATCGAGGCAGAGATGGTACATTTTTGAAGATTCCAGGACCCCAAGTTCCTCCCACTGAGGTCTTCTTGATGCGTTCAGTGGGATGAGTATGGGGTCCTGAAGTCCAGCAACATAGAATCATGTCTGCCTCAGAGAATGTGATATCCAGTACTAATTAAAGTTTAATTGTGGAAAACCAACCCACACAGAATGAATTGATAGTGTCCATTAAGTTTTCTACCCAGACTAATATAAGTGGTGGGTGGGGGTTTATCTGAAGGTGTTACTTTTCATGTAAAACTAATCAGTCTGTAAGGGATCACTAGTTTCTCAGTTTTCTTCCTGTAGCAGACTTGCTGAGATCAGCACAGGTTCTCAATACTTGATCACTTAGTGTGGAAAATGCTTGATCAAGATGGGACCTGTAAAACAGGCAAATGTGGAAGAAGTGACATCACTTCGGGCCAGAAGGGGAAAAGTGAACTGCACATAGCATTTAGCCATAAACCAAATCAGTGAGTCTTCATAATACAACATGTTGGTGCAAATCTATTAGAAAATGCTCTAGTCTACTTTGGTACCTGGCACTCCATGGTCCTTATGCAGAAAGATATGTACAATTTTGTAGTAAACAACTGCACCATGGAGGAGGGAAAATGGAAATTCCCATTGAAGGGGCTTTTATCTTCTTGAATTTTATAGAGACCTTCAACGCATTGAGGAGTAATGCACTGGTGACCTCTCTAGCATTTAAGCAGTTAAAAGCCTCTTTAAATAAATGGGAGTTTGGGGAATTCTCATGTCTCCCATATGGTGCAAGTGGTTTTCTAAAAAATTGCACATATTTTGCTTTCTGCATGAAGCAGCGTGCTGAACAGATGCAGTCGTTCATGACAGATTTCCTTTACATGAGTTCTTTCTGGGGGTGTTACTTCTACAATTTAAAAACTGTGTTTATTATTAGAGATATTAATAAATACCACATTCTCAATTTAAAGCCTTAAGCCTGATATTAAGGGTAAAGAAATCTTGACAGGTGTTTATCTGGGCTTCCGTAGATCTAAAGTTGATCAGATTCAGGAGATTGTCACTGGAAACCCCACTGTAATTAAGATGGTTGTGAGCTTTAACCGTGGTGCCCGTGGTCAGAATGCATTGAGACAGATCCTGTCCCCTGTGGTGAAAGAAATTATGGACGACAAGACCCTAAACATCAAAACGGATCCAGTGGATATTTACAAGTCCTGGGTCAATCAGATGGAGTCACAGACTGGAGAAGCTAGGTGAGTTCTGGCATATCTTGCTATATCTTTTTGCTTATGTTTACTCTAGAGGTTCAATTCCAGAGCAAACCAACTGCTCCCTTGGGGACCAATACAAATTCTTATTGATTTTAAATGATGATTTTAACCCAGTGAATCCTGAAATGACTCCATTATAACTTTGGGAAGTTTAATTTTCCTTCTTCAATGCAGTTAGTTTGCTCCAGTATTGCACATATTTAGTTTAATGAATTGCACCTTAACCCTTTTAGTGTCAGATACATCTCTGGCACTCAGAGGGTTAAGTATCACTAAACTGAGTGTGTAGAGGATATACTTGTATTTTCTCTTTTTCTCAAAAATGGTTGTTTTCTATATGTTTCAATTATGCAACTATAATTGTCAACATCCGTACTGCTCCCTCTTATACGCTGATGAAGATGAGGGAAGGGCAGGGATTACAAGGCCGTTGAATTCAAAGGACAAAAACTTAGGAACTTAATAGCGGGAATTCATCAAGTGGAGAAAAGAGCAGCATACCAGATACACTGATGTTCTCTGCAATTATTGACAGATACCATTGGATATTTATCAAAAATTAATTGTATTTCCCAGACTTCCATCCAAAAGGTTGGAAGATATGATTTATCTATAAGTATTTATGAAAGATCACGATGAAATGTAACGATAATAAAATGGCAAAAGTGAGTCTATTTCCATTGAATGTATGCGTGTATCCACCCCTATAAGTTTCTATGGGACTTGCAAGCATGCGCTTGTGGAAGGAATTGGTAGGTCTATCTCATACTTGCTGACTGAGCGTGTGCCAGATCTGATGTGACCATACATGAATCAGCAACTGGCTAATACGCAAGAAGGTCCTCTGATTTTTTTCAAGCTTTCAGCCTTTCACCACTTGATGAATTCCCCCCAGTGTGGGTGAAAATGTATTTATAATCCCCATTGGTTTCTATGCAGAAATTGTACTTTCCTGTGACTTCCTGCTGGGGGCAGAAAGTGAGATTTGCTACATACTTTTATTTTGTACAGGGAAGATTTGCTCATCCCTAGACATGATCAGACCACAACTAAACTGTTGTCTTTGACTTTGGCGTAACCTCTTCTCATTTTAGAGGATGTTTCCTCGTTTCTATAAAACCTGACTCATGAAAAAAACTCAAAAATGCATGCTGCAGGGAGGCACAGAAAACATTGCTTGCAGCCTGATAGGAAACATTTAGCTGTGCTGCATATATTTTATAAGCATTGGGACTTAACCCCTAGAATGTTAGATCGATCTCCCACATATTGCAGCGTATACAAGAGGTTAAAGGAATCAGGTGCAAACCCAAAACTGCTTTCATAAAACTTTTAAAAATCCTTTTTTGCCCATCACCTCTACATTACAATGATGACCATGCTACCAAACATTTATCCTATCTTTGTAGCAAGCTGCCATATGATGTTACACCAGAGCAAGCAATGTCACATGAAGAGGTGAGAACCAGACTTGATTCATCCGTCAAAAACATGAGAACAGTCACAGACAAATTCCTCTCAGCCATCATCAGCTCTGTGGATAAGATCCCGTAAGTATCAGATTGGTTAGAGTTGCTCCTAAATGCAATAATCCTTCCCCCTATCCCTCTCCTCCCCCAATTCAGTATTCCGTATCTCACCCACTGTTTCTTCTGTCTCCCTAGATATGCCATGCGGTATATAGCCAAGGTGCTGAAAGGTACTCTGCATGAAAAGTTCCCTGATGCAGGAGAAGATGAATTACTGAAGGTCAGTCCAATGACATAGATGCCTGATTTTGTTTTTTAGGTGACGATTATCTAAATGTGACTAGATGCATGCTCCATACACAGAGCCCTCAAACATATCACTTAGTATGTATAAGAGAATTTTGTTCACAGTACTAACCTCTTCTTATCTTTTAGTAAAGGATAAATTGTTTCCTCATAATTTATTTATATAAATAGACACCCCTTTAAATTGATTTTGAATAGTTTAATGTTTTCATCATTTTCTGTCAGAAACCAACCACTCATGTTAATTTATCTATTGTTATTGTTTTTCTACATAGAACATGTTCCCTTCTATGTATGAAAATGTGTGTGTCAGTCTTGAATATACACACGAGCTATACAGGCTTTGTGTTAGCATAGCTTTCCACTGTCATAATGTTAGAGCTGTAAAGTGAATTTGCAGTAAACCACAACAGCTGGTGATTGTATTGGGAACCAGAATACAGTAAATGGATGTTAAAAAAATGAAAGTGACAATTTCTCTTAAGAATTATTTTTTAAAAAAAGCAGTGGATGAATTCTGGGGCAAGCACCAACTTTATCATAAGGGAGAAATAAAAATTGTCACTGATTTAATTGGGACTTTTTAATTCCTTGAATGCTAGAGATTTCTTCCTCTGCATTTGTAAAGCAATGTGTCGGAGACCTCTCTAGTACTCAAGGGGTTAAAGCGGAACTAGCACCTGAAACAACTTTAGCTTAAATAACTCCCCATCTGTGCTACTAAGCGCTACCTTCTCCAGTAATATCACTTCTCCAGTTCCTATGTTATTCTATGGAGCCTATGCACTAATATATCCAGAGTTGAAGAAATCTTAATGAATAGGCTGCATAGAATAACATAGGAACTGGAGAAGTGATATCGCTGGAGAAGTTATCTCCACTTTATCACATCTTTATCTCTGCTTAACCCTTTGAGTGCCAGAGGGGTACGCAACGCATTGCTAAGCAATGCGTTGCGTACCCCTCTGGCACTCACAGGGTTAACGAGTCTCCCCCCTGGAGTAGTTTTGATGCCAACCAGCTCCATCATGTGGGAAAACTCCAAATTCCCAACATTTCCATTTACTTAAATGGTGCTTTAACCCCGTCAGTGCTAGTGTGGTCTCCCACACATTGAGAAACAATGCTTTGGAGACTTCTCTAGCACTGAGTGGGTTAAAATCCTCAATTTAAATCAGTAGGCATTTTTTTATGTTCCCTGTCCTGAATCTCTCTAATTTGTTACCTTCTGAGCACCGTAGGGGTACACAAAGCATTGTAAAGCAATGTGTTACAACCCCTCTGTCACCAGAGGGTTAATACATCAGCCTCAATGTGTATGGGCTCTGTTATTCCTTGTTTGACAAAAGCAATTCCTGGCATTTGTCTGAAGAGTCCAGAATCCACTTGTCAGTTGTATTAGTGAGATCGACTAGAGGACAGATTCATATCTCAACACCAATGGCCAGAAATAGCTTGCACTGATAGAATTAACCCTTTAAGTGCCAAATAGGCCTCTTATTCATTTGCAAATGTACTGCTGTTCCACCCTGCAGTAAGTCTCATTAGCCCATCACATGCCAAAGTGATATCTTTGGCATGCAAAGGGTTAAGGTGTGATACGGAAATCATTTACAGAATGTCCATCACACTTTCTGCCCTGTGTGATGGAAACAGACTTGCATCTTCATGCGGTTCTCCTTTTAATTTCCTGTACTATTGCACTCTCTGCTGGTGACTGGGGGAATAGCAACTATCTTTGGTTTCTCTTGTTTCCCTGCCTGTCTTTGATTTCTGATTGATGTTATTTCCAACCTGTCTACTTCCTGTATCTGCTTGTCTGCCTGTTCTGTATCTGAAAGCTGCTATTTCTCTATTCTTCCAGCTCTCTGCTTCTCTTCACTGAGGCTTCGATTATACAATAGCTCTGCAGGTGAATAAAAACATTACTTTTTTGCCTGTTAAGGTCTGGTTGAGAAAGTGGCACACAAATAGTGTTTTCTTCAATGTAGTTTTATTCCAGAATAAAGGGAATTTTCCCTCTTCCAATGTATTTTATATAAAACCAACATAATCGGGGGTTTATTTTGCTTTTTTATTTTATTTTTAATCAAACTTAACCCCACGATGGCCAGAGAAGTATCTAAAACTAAGAAGCTATGTATTACAGACTCCTCTGGTCGTCAGGGGTTAAGATATGTGATACTGCATGTGCTAGGGGGGAAAGCAGGATTCCCTTGCACTTCTTACTTCCTGTTCCAAAGGCTGTACTGTAAAACATAGCAGGAAGTGAGTAGTATGGAACATTTCATCCCTTGTGTGCCGGAAACAAGCACGTGCAAGTTAAACTATTTTATATTCTATAAAGGCATGGACATTTTTACTTATGTGACTGTTACAGTGTTATTGTATTGCAAGCACTGAATTGTAACTTTAATGTAACCTTAACCCTTTCAGTGCCAGAGGGTTGCACAACACATTGCTTTGAAATGTATTACATACTCCTCTGGCATTCAAAGGGTTAAGGTTGCAAGCTGACCGCAGAATGGGATACTGATTTATAATTAATTAAGTTTTCCTCCAAGTAGATTGATTGAATACTTAAGAGAAAGCACAGCCAAGTAGTGCATTATTGCCTAACTAGTTTAAAAGCCGGACCGAATTCGGAGAGCCCCGCTCCGTATAAGCCGCTGTGCGTTCAGGCAGTCTGTACTGCGCATGACCGCAGCGCGAGCAGTCTCTACTGCGCTTGACGGCTTCTGTCAAACATCATAGCAAATTATTATATAGGATTCAGTATAGTTTTACAGCTCACACTCATTGGATGTAGGACATGCTTTATAAATATATATAATTTGCTCTGTTGTCCAATATAGGATACTGGTAAATTTGGGTAGGTGATCCACCCCTTTAAGTAGGCAGGAACAATTCTAGAAGTGAATGCTGAGTGGAGCCTACCTCCTCTCCTTTGCTTGCAGCTAGTTAATCCCCTCCAATAAGATTTGTTCCTTGATGAAGATACAGGCAAGAGAACAGTTCTGCTATAGTTTTAGCTTATTTTTTGTTTTCTGTTAGATATGGAATACCACCATTAGGCAGATTACCATTAATGACAATTCCCTAGTGGACAGCTCAGTTTCCAGGTGCTTTGGTGGACCTTGAGCCCTGGGGGGAAACTCTTGGATTACAAGTTCTTTCCTCAGGAGTTGCCCACTGAGGCTTCTTCTTTATACATGCCCTTAAAGATTGGACTGGCAAGAAGCTTGAGACTTCTCTCAAGACCATCTTTGCTACTGCTGGTACTTCCCTACGCCCTGTGTTTGCTGCTGCTTGGGTGAACAGGGCCATTGCGGTCTGGACTGAACATCTAACTGTGGCAGTCCATCAGGGAGCTCCTACTGCTGAGATGCTAAGGCTCCTTGCTAGCATCTCTGAGGCTCAGCATTATGTTTCTGGTGCTATGTTTGATGCCATCCGTTTGGTGGCCAGGGTCTCCTCTATGTCTGTGGTTGCTAGACGGGCTCTTTGGCTCAAGATCTGGTCTGCAGACACTGCTTCTAAGAAAGCCTTACTCTCGTTGCCTTTTCAGGGCACCTCTCTTTTTGGGTCAGAGCTTAAGGACCTCATTAGTGAGGCCACAGGGGGCAAAAGTACCCTCCTGCTCATAGTCCTTAGGAAGAAGACTCCTAATAAGCGTAATCGGCTTTTTAGTTCCTTCCAGGCTGAGACGTGCCCAACGAACCAGGCAGTTCCTCAGGATCCGCATTCCTCCTCCAAGTCCAAACAGCAATGGAGGCCCAAGTCCTCCGCAAAGCCCAAGGCTTCCAAACCTTCTTCGGTACGACTCGCCGAACCCCGGTCCCCGCACTCCAGTGGGTGGTCATTTGCGCCACTTCCTCAGTGTCTGGACACACACCGTGGAGGATCCATGGGTTTTGCAGGTGGTGTCAGAGGGGTACAGGATCCCTTTCACCTCCTTTCAGGTTCTTTCTTTGTCACACTCCTCAGGGAGTAGAAAAACGCTGTCTGATCAACGGCGCCATACAGACCCTTTTGGACAAGGAGGTTCTGGAACCGGTCCTGGTACAGGACATGGGTTTGGGTTTATACTTTGTGGTTTCCAAGAAGGGCGGTGGCTGTCGTCCAATTTTGGACCTAAAGGATCTCAATCCCTTTGTGGTCAGGACTCACTATCACCAGGAGTCTCTGCGGTCGGTGATCGTGGCCATGTCTCCTGGGGAATTTCTCGCTTCTCTGGACCTTCAGGATGCATACCTGCATAACCAGAGAGCCGGCAGTACCTCCGGTTTGCTTGCGATCAAAGGCATTTTCGGTTCTCTGCTCTTCCCTTTGGTCTGACTGCAGCTCTTCAAGTTTTCAATCGAGTCCTGGGAGCTTTAGTGTCTATCATCCATTGGGATGGCATCAGGGTCACTCTGTATATGGACGACTTGATTCTGAAGGCACCCTCTCCAGACCTTCTTCATCAGCAGGTCAAGGACTGCATTCATGCACTCACCCATCATGGGTGGATCCTCAACATGGACAAGTCGGATCCTGTACCATCTCAGAGGCTGGTATTCCTGGGACTTCTCTTCGACACCCAGCAGGGCATGGTGTTTCTCACTGATGAAGTAGCTCACCAAATCGCCCACAAAGTGTCTGCTGTTCTGGCTCATGATCCAGTTTCGGCCAAGAAGTTGACCTCTCTGGTGGGGAAGTTCATCTCCACCATAGAAGCGATCCCGTTTGCCATAGCTCACACCAGGTTTGTGATCCAGGTGTGCAGAGGACAGCCGGACCTCCTGAAGATGTCGGTGTCTCTCCCTCTTCATGGTGAACTGAGTCTTTCGTGGTGACTCGACCTCTCCAATCTGCTGAAGGGCAAGTCCTTCCTGGTGTCCATCTGGACGACAGTGACGAAGGATGCCAGCCTGTCTGGCTGGAGAGCGATTCTAGGCCACATGACCACTCAAGGATGGTGGTCACTGGAGGAATATCTCCTTCCCATCAATGTGTTGAGGCTTCGAGAAATATTTCATGCTCTTCACCACTGGACGCACCAGCTGGTGGGATGCCCGGTCAGAGTCCAGTCCGACAACGCCACGGCAGTGGCATACATCAACAAGCAATGTGGAACAAGAAGTCTCGCAGCTTGATTAGAGGTCAAAGCTATTTTGTCCTGAGCTGAAGAACATATTCCTGCCATATCCACAGTTCATATTCCTGGCTTAGACAACATTCTAGCAGATTTTCTTAGTCGACACACAGTGGACAGCGGAGAGTGGGAACTGCATCAAGGGGTGTTCAACCTCATTGTACAGAGGTGGGGACTTTTGTGCATCGACCTGATAATGACAAGACACAACCGGAAGTTCCCCACTTTCTGCTCTAACTGGAGGGATCCTCTAGCCCTAGCAGTGGATGCCATGTCAATACCTTGGCACTTTCCTCTGACATACATCTTTCCTCCCATTCCCATGTTACACAGGGTGCTGTGGAAACTGCAACTGTCCAGTCATTCTGATCTCTCCATACTGGCCTCGGCAGGCTTGGGTTACAGAGCTTCTGGATCTCTCAGTGGCGGAGCCCTTTCGGCTTCCCCGCTGACCAGATCTTCTTCTACAGGGATACCTGTGGAAGGAGGATGTCCATCATCTGGGTTTGATGGCATTGAAATTGAATCCTCAGTATGCTTAGTGCACGCAAGCCTGTTTTCTCTAAGGCCTACCAGGAATTTGATCTTCCAACGGTCCTGTCCTTTCTGTAGGACAAAGTGGATAAGGGCCTCAGTTTGATTTCCCTTAAGGTTCAGACTTCTTCTCTCTCTATCTTCTTTCAGAGACGCATCGCTATTCTTCCTGATGTTAAGGTTTTCTTCCAGGGAGTTGCTCATACTCTCGTCCTGTGTTTAAGAATCCTGCTCCTCAGTGGGATCGTAACTTGTTTTTGGCCGTCCTTCAGCGCCCTCCATTCGAGTCCTTGGCTACTATTCCTCTACGCCTGCTGACTTGGAAAATGGCTTTTCTCCTCGCTATCGTGTTTGCTCACCATGTTGCGTAGCTGCATGCCCTGTTTTGTAAACCACCATTTTTGGTGTTTCACAAAGACAAGGTGGTGCTTTGCACTTTGCAGGAGTTTCTCCTGAAGGTGGTCTCTGAATTCCACATTAATCAGGAAATTCTGGTACCTTCTTTCTGTCCTGACCCTACATCTGACAAGAAAAGGGATCTTCACTTGTTAGATGTGGTGCGCTGCCTTAAGTTCTGTGTGCAACACACTGAGTCTGACACTCTTTTCATCATTCCTGAGGGTCCCAGGGTGGGGAGACCCGCATCCAAGGTGACCATTGCGTCTTGGATTAAGTCTACCATTCGTAAGGCTTAAGAACTGAGGAAGAAGCCTGTTGTCTTTCGGGTCACGGCTCATTCCACAAGATCCATTGGGGCATCTTGGGCTTACAAGAATCAGGCCTCAGCTGATCAGTTGTGCAAGCTGCTACTTGGTCGTCTGTGCACTCCTTATCTAAACAATACCGTGTTGATGTGCTGGCATCGGCTGATGCTAGCTTTGTGAGGAAGATCCTGGAGGCAGCTTTGCCTGTCTAGGATCTCCTTCATCTCTTCAGTACTCCTTAACTTTTGAGCCCAGTTGGCTCTAGTTCAGTGTGCTGTGTATCCGTTGACACTTTGTTTGTTTGTTGGGCTGTCTATGATCTGATGGTTCATATATGCTCTGGTGACTTTGGGGGCCTTGCTCCTGGTCCTTGCCTTACTTCCCACCTCTGGGAAACTCAGTGGTTGGACATCCCAAAGTTACCAGTAACCTATATTGGACGACAGAGAAAAGTGGATTTTAGTCTTACCTGTTAAATCCTTTTCTCTTAATCCATATAGGTTACTGGTCTCCCACCCTGTCAAGGGACCATACTTGGCTTTCCTGTGGCAGAACGTGGGAGTCCTTTCGGGTTCATGCTCACAGGCATCTTCTTTCCCTTCTTACTACCTAGTCACTAGTTAGTGTCCCAAACCTTACTGGAGGGGATTGGCTAGCTGCAGCTAAGCAGAGTAGGTAGGCTCCACCCAGCATTCACTTCTAGAATTGTTCCTGCCTACTTAAAGGGACGGATCGACTACCCAAAGTTACCAGTAACCTATATGGACTAAGAGAAAAGGATTTAACAGGTAAGACTAAAATTCTCTTATATAGTCCAGTGCTGTCTACCCTTCATCACACCCACAGGCTCAGAGGCGGGCAGCTTTTGTTTAGCATGTTTTTTTGAGTGAAAGTATTTTATCAGGAAGGATACACTGAGATTATCCCTTGCCCATGCCATTGCACTGCCACCACCAACCATTACCATTGACATAAGGCAGGATGGGTCCTTGGATTCATGAGCTTTATGCCATTTTCTGCCCCTACCAGCTGCATAGGTTGCAGCAGAAATTGAGATTTGTCAGACCAGGTGATGTTTTTTCAGTCTTTAATCCTCCAGATTTGGTGATCACTTGTCCACTGTAGCCTCATATTTTTGTTATTAGCTGATGGAGTAGAAGCTGGCGTGGTTTTCTGCTGCTGTAGCCCATTGACTACAAGATTAGATGAGTTGTGCATTCAGAGAGGACCTTCTCCAAACCATTTCTGTAAAGAATGGTTATTTCACTATTTGTGGCCTTTCTATCATCTCGAACAAGTCTAGCCATTCTCCTCTGACCTTTCTCATTAACAAGGTGTTTTGGCCCACAAAACTGCCACTCACTGGATTTACCATTATCTGTAAACTCTAGAGACTGTAGTGCATAAAAATCCCAGGAGGTGTTGGAACCACCACATCTGGCCCCATCAATCATACCACAGTCAGAGTCACTTAGATCATGCGTCTCCATTTAATGTTTAGTTGAAACAACAGATAAACCTCTTGACCATGTATGCTTCTTTATATATTGTGCTGCAGTTTTTCTATAAGTAGGTGTACCTAGTAAAGTGGCCACTGATTGTATGTGTTTAATGTAGAATACACAGACATATATAGTGTGTATGGGCAAAATGTAAAATGTAAGGGAGAATAAATGCCTGATTCACTGTGTATTCAAAAAACCCAAACATTTTACCAGGTGAACTGTAGTTGATCTTTCTGGGCACCAGAGGGCACTGTTAATGAAAAATAACTCCATCTGTAATAACATTGGTACGAATTATGCATTTTGCTGCAACAAGTGTATCTTAAACAGCAGGAAAAGCCCTATCATATATTTTTTTCATTATAAAAGTTTACATTGCTTTGTATATATGATCTACAACTAGTGCTTTGTTTGAATCTTCTAGATTGTGGGAAATCTGTTGTATTATCGCTACATGAACCCAGCCATTGTGGCACCCGATGCCTTTGACATCATTGACCTATCTGCTGGAGGGCAGCTGACCACGGATCAGCGCAGGAACCTGGGCTCCATTGCTAAGATGCTCCAACATGCTGCATCCAATAAGATGTTCCTTGGAGACAATGCCCATCTAAGCACCATCAATGAGTACCTCTCACAATCCTACCAAAAATTCAGGTCTCTGCAAAGTATAGCTTCTTCCTTTTCGCGTACTTAATGAGGTGTTTTGAATGAAGGCACAGTGGAGCAACAAAGGGGCAAACCAACTACCTCATATTGAAAAATATGAATTTCAATTGATTTAAATGGACATTATCACCAAAAAATTAAAAGGGCTCAAATACATTAAAATATTATCAAGTCCTAGATAGTATTTTTAAAATGTTTGTTTTTCTGTGGTGAGAAATGTATAAAAATAACAGGCAAAAGTGATCACTTTTTATCAGGCCTGTTAAAAGACTTATAAAACCATAAACAGTTATAATTTTTTGAGATTAGAGCCGACCCAGTTTTGTTCAATGAGACTCTTATCTCTTCTTTGTTTACCTAAATCACATTTTACATTGCCCTTATCACTAGCATAAACAGAGGGGTCAAATGGTCATGCACAGCTGCCTCCAGACGAATGACATCATGTTAGCTAAAACACTAGAAAATGTACAATTAAAGGGATAGTAATACTTAAGTATTACTGATCCCTATATTAAAGTGCTATTAAAAATACATGTATTGCCCCCAGCGTCATCTCTCAAACCTTTATGGTTTGAGAGATGATCGCTCCTAAAGTTGCCGTCCCCCTTCCCCTTCCCCATAGTCAGCGTTCTAGCTGACTGCAAGGAAGCAAGTCGTACGACTTTCAGGCGGCTCTCCAGCACAGCCGTGATCGCATTAATAAAAAATAAATCTTTCACTGAAATGGTCTTCTACGTGTGCTTGATTTGCAAGCACATGTAGAGGACTGTTTAGTGAAAGATTTTTTTTTAATTAACACGATTGCTGCAGAGCCGCCTGATGATCTGTGACTGGATTTCCCTTCAGTCAGCTACAACGCTGACTTTGGTGAGGGAGAGGGCAACTTTAGGAGCGATCATCTCTCAAACCATAAAGGTCTGAGAGATGAAACTGGGGGCAATACATTTATTTTTAATAGGACTTTACTATAGGGATTAGTAATACTTAAATATTACTATCCCTTTAAGGAGATATTCACACTAATGTATGCAAATTGTGGTACCTGTGCTGTACCATTGACATTTTCATATACTAATTAAGCTTGTTGGTGATGTTTCATATGCTAATTAAGTATTTTCAGTGGTATGTCATATGCTAACGAAGGTTTCAATGACTTTTCAAATGCTAATAAATCTTTGTGCAGTACCAAGAAATGTTCACTTTGTCTTGAAATAAAAATATGAATATCTCCTAAACTATACATCTGCTGGACTTTTGGCTAACATGACATATAGGCAGTTTTTAATGCAGTTTTCAAATATGCAAACTTGAATTAAGGTGAAATTTCCATGTTAAGCCCTTGAGAGATCTCTCTCTCTAGCGTTAAAGAGGTTAAAAGCTATATTTAAATCATTGGAAATTTGGGGACTTTTTTATTTGTTGCCTTGGAATTGCTCCAGTTTGCCCTTTGACACTTGGTCTATGTCTACTACATAAGAACGCACCAGTGGGAGTTGTAGTTTAGGCTCAGCTGGTTAAATCTCTAATATATCTACAGTAATGCACTGGAAAATGAGGACATGCTTTTAATTGTGACTTGTACATTTTGGAATAAATATAATCTACATTATCCGTGTGGCTTTAACCCTTTGAGTGCCAGAGATGTACACAAGAGTGTGTTGCATACCCCTCTGGCACGCAAAGGGTTAACCAATTGAGTGCTGAGAATTCCATTCCGCAGGAATCTTTCTTGTCACACAATGGTCAGTCAGTGAAATTGTCTCAACTATCAACTTTGCTTGCAGTTGTGGAACACCATTAACCATCTGGGTGCCAGAGTACTGTACAATGCATTGCAGAGTGATGTGTACACACTCCTCCAGTGCTCCATGGGTTAAAGGCAATATGTTTAAAGGGAAAGTGGTTAATTTCTGGAGCACAGCAACTGCACTATAAGATGCTATTAAAAAATCCTCCAAATTTCCATTGATTTAAATATGGCTTTTGACCCCATGATTGCTAGAGTGCTCTCCAACGCATTGCTTCACAGTGCACTAGAGACTTCTCTTATATTCAAGGGGTTAAAAGACCGATTTAAATCAGTGGGAATGTTTATTTGTCCTCCATTTGTTTTCCTCCACTTTCACCTCTGTAGATGTGACCCTAAGCTGATTTAACACCACTCCTTCCATTTTGATGTGCCCAGTTAGAATGTTGCCTTGTCATCCTATGTACTTCATATGTCAGATTATAACTATTTTGTATCATTGCCCACAGACGCTTTTTCCAGTCTGCTTGTGAAGTCCCTGAGCCGCAGGACAAGTTTAATGTGGATGAATATTCAGATCTGGTGACCCTCACCAAGCCAGTTATTTATATTTCGATAGGAGAAATCGTGAACACACACACTGTGAGTACTTTACTGCCACCTGAGGGGTTAAGGAGTGATAAAGAGGTGATAAAGTGGGGGATGACTTCTCCAGCTGATTTTCCAGACATAACTCATTCTTTACATAGAACAAAGCTCTGTTGATATTGGATTGTCCTCAACTAAATCAAAATTCACTAAAATGATTAAACTGAATGAAAACAAAAATCACAAGGTGTTTTCAGCTTGAACAGATACATTTAAAGGGACATTAACATCAATTTATATAGTCCCTGTTACCTATATTCAAGAAAACATGCTTCCTGGATCTGGCTAGAGTTGTATGGGGGTCTTTGTGCACCAGATGGAGACCCCTGCTGGAACCCCTTAGCCACCTCTTCGCTCTTAGATGAATTGGCTGTGTGAAAATCTCCCTCTCTGGTTTAAAAAAAAAACAAAAAACAAAGAAAGAGGCATGCTCCCAGGCCTACAGCCACTTTTTTGAGCACATTCGTAGAACAGTAGCTATGTGGAATGAGTCAGCGCTATATAAATAAATAATACTAATAATAATAGCATTAGTATAGGTCATATAGAAGCCTGCCATCTGTCATTAGGCAGAAGGGTAACCCTAGTCCATCAAACAAGGGAGATGAAGCTGCTTTGGAAAGCTGCATGGTTCCAGAGGGGGTTCCATTTGGCACACTGAGACCCCCAGAAAACTTTAAGACCATCCAGGATGCTTATTTTCCTAAACAGAAGTGATCGTAACACCTATGTTTTTTGTGTCCGTCTAATGAGACTAAAAGTTGTGTAGGTAATGGGTCCATTTGAAGAACCAGAGTGTTGTGCAGCATCACAATGTGTTACACAACCCTCTGGTCCTTCAAAGGATTATGAGTAATTTCTGTGGCAACAGTGGGTGATACTGAGGAAAGGATACTAAGGGTGTCTTTCTTAGTGATTCCTAAGATGTAAATCCATCCCTGTTCTTCCTCTTCTGGCAGCAATTCCACTTCATCTGTCCTCAGTCAGTTGGGGAGTATCCAGGCTCTGTGATGAGCCCATTCTCTCTCCATAGCCACATGCACTAAAACAAAAGTGGTGCAATTCTGAGACAAACCAACTGCACCATAGGGACCAAATAAAAATCCCCTAAATCCCCAGGATTTTTAAACCCTTGAATGCAGTGGACACGGCTCTTGCATTCATTTAGTTAAAATGGTCATTAACAGAATTTGTATTTGTCCCCTATGGATTGTCCCAGAATTACTCTACTTTCTTTATACATGAGCCCACAGAATCCTCTTCTTTTCTGTTTTTACAGAATCTTTTGTGTACTCGATTCATTGTAACATCAGAGCGATAGAAAACAATTTATTATTAAAAATATAAATGTTGTTGTTTTTCTTGCTGAATAAAACAAGGGTATGTCCACTACTGGGGAGATTCTTACATCAGAAAATATTACAGCTCAGTCTTGACTGTTGTAGAGTTAGGAGGTGCCTCGTGCAGTCTATAAAGATCATTGTGGTCGTCATACACTGCAATTGCAACAGCGCCACCATGTGAAATGCAAATTCTCAAACAAAATGCAAGTTTGCACAGTAATAACCTTTTGAAAGAGGCTTCTCCCAGCAGTGGAATAGCTTTGGTTTAATTAGGTGCAAAAGTCCTACAACATATATATATTTGTATAAAGAGCATTATTTTCCCTTCAGCTTTTAGGAGGGAGACTTCATCTGTTATGACAAGTACTCTCCAAAAAGTATTATCTGTGAAAAACCCAAGTCGTAAATGTGTAGTAAGGCACAAGTATTCTAGTACAGGAGGATAGTGAATTTTCGCCAGAATATTCCAGATGATAACATCAGATTACTAACGCCATATTTATAACTATGAACTTAGTCATTTATAATTATATAAGACCTGACGTTGCCATGACTTAAGAACAATTCTTAATAAAAATGAAGAATGGTTTTCATAAATCCCCTATAGGCCTTGTGGTAAAGATGGAACTATAGAATGAGGAGCAATTCTGTAATAAAACAACAGCAACATAATGGACAAATAAACATTCCAAACATTTCCAGTTAGTTAAATGGTGCTTTTAACCCTCCCAAAGCAATGCACTGGAAACTTCTCTAGCATTCAGGGGCTACATTAAATCAATGGTAATTGTTAATTGCCCCTATAGTGCAGTTAGTTTGCCCCAGGATTGCACTAGTTTTATTATATACATCAGGACCTATGGGGGAGATGTAGATGTAGCCTTCTTAGTGTATGTTTTAGAATTGACACTAAAATTTGCAACGAAGGTTCATATTTATAAAGGAGTAAAGTGAAGTTTATAAATATGTCTATCTGAGAATATCCTGAGAAAATTCACAAATGAAAATATGTTTTCACATACATAGCTGTCACTATATACTTCCATTAAGAACAGGTTACACCTGGTGTTATCATTTAATCACTAAAACTGCCTTAATTTGAGGTTCTAGTAGCGAATTTATTTATAAATAGATTGGAACACATTTTTTATTTGGACAAAAAAAAAACATTTGTAGTACTTTTAAGAAACCATCTTTAAGACATGGCAACTGGAGATAACATCCATGCTGATTTATAAATGATTTAAGGTGTTTTTATAAATATGGCGTTACTACCCAGATGTTAGCGCTTGAAATGCTTAAGGACAGTATATACCTGGCATTAACATTCTGGGAAAATTCTGTTGCAAAATTGTCCGAAATAGAGACATTTCTTAATAAATTCACTGCACAACCTTTTAGAAATGTCGTTACTCCATTTTTTTAAAAACATACTACATGGCATACAGCCTTCCTAACTGACATTCTTAATTTTATAAATATCGAAGACGCTTACAGCCATTTTAACACTTCTTTTTGCTTAACTCCATGTTTATATATCACCCTGAATGCTGCTAAACATTTAAACATATCTTTGTCAGTTTGTGACAATTTTACAGTGACTTTCTTTATTACTCCAGTTTTATAAATATCCCCCTAAATCTTTGGAATAAGCGGCTTTTAATTTGTTAAAAACTATTTTCCTACATAGGTTTTATCTATACAGCTGTCAGGTACATAACAATATATACTTTTTACATTTGAGCTCTGTTGTAGTTTACTACTAGTTAGTTTCAGTTTACAATCTGATAATAACAGTTGACCAAAAGAACCATTCAGTACTATTGAATCCTATTGTTTTGTTGTGAGGAGGTGGCAATTAATTCCAGATTCTAATGGGTATCATTATAGATAGGAAACTGCAAACATAATGAAAAAAAAGATACTGATAGAGACACTTGACTGCTGTGTGAAAGACACCTACAGAAGTAAGGTTAACTTTTGAATAGTCACACGCAGAAGAGCGTGTGGCCATTCAACTGTTTCAGCATTACGTATGGCTAAAAAGCACAACATTTCATAGCCAATGGGAGCATTCTGCAGATAACTGTATTCTTTTATTTTTGTGTCCTTTTTGCCATCTTCACATCTCTCACTTTTGTTTGTCCTACCCTTGGTTCTGAACCTGTTTGTTAAAGAGATAGTAATATTTCGTTTTATCTTTATTTTATTTTGTAGGCATTAAAAAAAACATGAAGAACGATATAAGTCTTATCTCTCAAACCTTTATGGTTTGAGAGATATTCACAAGCAAAGTTTCCCCCTCCCGCCCCTTTTACCTAGTGTAATCCATCTCTTCTCAAATGTGGAATCCAGTCCATAGACCAGACAGATAACAGAAGGGGAAATCTTCTTCCTATCAGAACAATGAAAGCCCTGCCCCCCTTGACAAGTTTTTTAGGTTTTCCCTTATCTTAACTGGAGATTGTCCCTCTCTGCAGTCTACCTGGGCACCTCCCTTCTGATCTGGCTGAACAGTGTTACATCAGTAAAAGGGGCAGGAGGGTGATACTTTGTCATTGAATTACTCTTGAACTACAACTCTGACAGAACTGAAATAACACTCTCAAAAGTCCAAATACTATGATGATTAATTAGAGCTGATTTATTATGAAACATTACTATCCTTTTAAGCACACGGAGGCAGCTGGAGCGACTCTGTGTGCTGCAGATAATACTCTGTCCTCCTGCCACCTGCTAGCCTGTGCCTTCTGCTGGACGGAGTTTTATCTGCAGCATACAGAGGCGCTCCAGTTGCCTACATGTGCTTAACAAACGGGTTCAGAACCGGGGGAAGGACACAAACTGAATTGAGAGATGCAAAGACGGCAAAAAGGACAAAAAAATAAAAGAATACAGTTCTCTACAGCACGCGCCCATTGGCTATGTGACGTGACAATCTCACACTGTCATGCACTGCAAGATTGTCACGTTGTGCTTTTTAGCCATGCGACCTGCTGAAACAGTTGAATGGTCGCACGATCTTCTGCGTGTGACCATTCAACTGGATACCCCAAAGTAAGGCCTTTAGTTCAACAGATTAAGAGCCAATTTTTCCTTAAGGTACAGTTCCCCTTTAACACCTTAACGATGCATGACATGTCAGGACCGTTAGGCATATCTGGACATTAAGGTGACAGTCCTGGCACATCTTGGAATTCTGGGATCACAGCGTGGCTCTACACCACTCTGCAATCTGCAGCCGTGATAAAAAAGTGCTGTGGTCCTCTAGAGCACCCCACCCCCAGACCATGTCCGTAAAGGGTTAATCTACCGAGTGGATATGATGAGATAATATTTAGTTCTTTGGCAAGCTAAATCCTGTGCTCAGTGTTCTCTGTTGTGACCTTTGGATGCTCAGTCTGAGATACGGAAGCTGACACTGCAGAACAGTTTCTAATACTATAACTATTATTTCAGCTGCTTTTAGACCATCAAGATGCCATCGCTCCAGAGCACAATGACCCAATTCATGAGCTGCTGGATGACCTGGGAGAGGTCCCAACCATTGAGTCTCTCATAGGTGAGATATACACTTTTACCCATTGTACAGGTGGGAGCCACAGCAGTTTTTTCTTTTAACCCTTTTGAGCTCCAAAGTGTTGTTGGGGTGGATACCCCACTGGCACTCAAAGGTTTAATCCTTTGATACCAGAAGGGTGGGCAATGCAGATACTTCTGAACGCAGTGAGATGACTTGGATGGTTTGCATCCATTCGCTAAGAAGAATACATCTGCTACTGAATATGTATATGTATTAAAAACACATTCACATATTATAATAATAATAATAATAATAATAATAATAAAAAATACACACACATATATAGGGTGATGTAAACCAAGGACACTCCCACTGCAGGGAGATGCTTCTTAATTCAGAAGTTTTTGTTGTTGTTTTTTGCAGTTGGCAACAGTGCCTTCTGGTGGTGTCCAGACTGCATTTTGTTCTGTTCGCTTTCGGTGAGAGAAGTTTGAGCCTTAGACTATAGTTCACCAAAGTAGCCACTTCACCTTGCTGTGACAGATTGAACTGCAATATTGTTTGAACAAAGTGTCTGCCTGCAGCAGACCTAAACTTCTTTCAGTCAGCAGGAAAATTAGTCCAATAGATAGATAGATGGATAGAGTTTCCTTTCCCTCTTATGACCAGAGACCATCCATAAGTAGACCTTTTCTCACCTTGTCTAGTAGAACTTCACAACCTTTAAATGTTTCCTTTTTTACCTCAGGAGAAGGGCCAGGTTCTGCGGGGGACTCCAACATTGAAGCACTGGCAAAAACTGAAGTCTCCCTTACTCTAACTAATAAGTTTGATGTCATTGGGGATGAAAATGCAGAGAAGGATGCCAAGACCATCCTGCTGAAGTAAGACTTAATGTAGTGTTTCTCCGCCAGTGCTCCACCCACCTCTTTCACTCGCCTCTGTATCTCACGCCCTCTCCTTTCACTCTTGTGTTTCTCCCACCCTCCCCTTTCATTGTCCCTGAAAATTCCACACTGGTGTTAGTGGTGCCTTGAGAACAAAAGATTAAGAACCATTGCTTTAATAAATTATGGATCTAGGACAGTGGTCCCCAAACTTTTTAACCCTTTGAGTGCCAAGGGGCACACGACACATTGTTTTGCAAGGTGTTGTGTAAATACTTTCACTCAAAGGGTTACAGTATACTTGTCACTTTGTAACAAATAGGTGTTTTTGAAAGGGCTTTCAAAATCAACTATATTTGTTTGTCTTTTTTTTTATTTAAAACACTAATCTGTGTGATATTTAGCTTTCCTTGTCAGTTTATGCCAGTTAGCTAGTAGCAGCTGTCATGGCAGGCAGATAGCAACATTCCACACTGCTCTCCCTCACACCTGCCACTCCCTGCACACCATTGTTTGCTCATTTGCATAAGCTGACCCACTAACAATCATTAAAATCCTGTCAACATGGTTGCTTCTACTGATATGAGTGTCTGGGCACAGTTGAGAGATTTCTGTGATGTGTGTGAGAGGAAAAATGAAAGAATAAGTAGAACAATTATCGGTCGAACTAACTGCACCACAAACTATGAATTAAAACCCTGTTGATTTAATGGGGTTATCAATCTCTGAATGCTAGGGAGATCTTCAACTCCACTGTAGCATTCAAGAGATTTAGGGCTTGATTCAGTTGAGCCCAGTAAAACAGCCAGTAGGGCAAAATTGGATACTGGCCCGTTAGCAAAAAGCGCTAACGAGCTATTCGATTGCCATACCAGCTAAAATTATACTGGACATTGGGCCACAGAAAAGGTCTTGTGGCCAAAAATCTGTTTTGTGTATTAAGTTCCCAAAACATCACTAAATAGAGGCAATAATGGGGACATCAAAAGGAAAAAAACCCAACTATCAGTGCCTGACACACTGTCAAGCAGCGGTCTTTACCTTATCTGTGTTACACTTACCTGTCATCCACTGTCTGTCTCCTTCTGTTTCCTCTTTCCTTCTTTCTTCCCTCTCTATTCTTTCTTCCTCTGTAAAAAAAATCCATAAATAAATGTTTCCTTAAAATAAACCACACATTTTGACATAGTTTAACCCCTTGAGTGTCATAGGGGTATGCAATGCAATGCAGGGCAATGCTCTGAGTACCTCTCTGGGATTTCAAGAGTTAAACTATGTATAGTTGTGCAGGTAAATAGTTGAGAATATGCCCCAAGTGTTTAAGAATTAGTGCGCATGTTTGTTAAAATCCAAATAATTTTGTATAAAATATATTTATTTTGTTTCATTTCTGTGCCACCATGGTGGCAGCAGTGGAGAAGATGAGTTGCAGCAAAGCGCTCCCCCCCTTCCCTTTTACTTCACGGGCAAATGCGCATTCCACAAGGAGGGAGTTTGAGCAGAGACTGCCTTTATATATAGGCAGTCTTTGTTTCAGTTCCCTCACAGTCATTGGCTGGGATGTGTGCTTACGTACCTCCCACCTAATCAGTCTGTTAGGCTTAGGGTCCCGTATCAATACATCCACTGGGAACTTAGGAGTTTCTTTACTTTCAATTGCTGCTTTTGCTGATTAAAGATCCGATAAGGAACTTTAGTCGGAGAAAAACTGGATCATAAATTTAAACGATAAAGTGAGTCCCTTAATGCTAATGCAGTCAACTGAATTGCAACATGTGGTGTTTTTTTTCTTAATTTCTCAATGGGTTAAAACACCTCTTACATTTTTCTGACGTCCAATATAGTTTACTGGTAACTTTGGGTAGGCGATCCACCCCTTTAAGTAGGCAGGAACAATTCTAGAAGTGAAAGCAGGGGTGGATCCTACCTTCCCTCCTTGGCTGCTCCTAGCCAATCAGCTCCAGTAAGATTTGTTCCTTGGGTGAAGATACAAGCAAGAGAACAGTTCTGCTATAGTTTTAGCTATTTTTTTATTTTTCTGTTAGATGTGGAATACGACCATTAGGCAGATTACCATCACTGACAGTGCCCTTAGATGTGGCTAGCTTAGTATCCAGGTGTTTTGGTGGACCTTAAGACCTGGAGGGGGGATCTTGGTTACGAGTTCTTTCCTCAGGAGTTGCTCACTGAGGCTTTGTCTTAATACATGGTAATCTGAAGACAGAAGATCTGCAGGAAAGGTGAGCAACCCTTTGAGTGCTGAGGTCCACATGTTCCACAGTGCCCCTCTGCACAGGGGTTTTTCCTTTGGAGTTCCTATTGTACACTCCTGCACTCATTGGGTTTATCTGTATGTCTTTTGGGTGTTTTGGAGCAAGTTTCTATGGTAAATTAACCCTTTAGCTGCTAGTTGGACTCTTTTGGGGGTTTGTTGGCACTTTCCCTACTGGGTTCAGTGTTTATGGGGTCTAGTGATATGTTTTAGTAATGTTTGGTGCATTTTTACTTCTTAGTTACAACTTTGCGTTTACCGCATAGGTGCCATTGCTCCATTCACTTCTATGACATATCTCTGCAACCACTCATCGTAGCGACTTCAGAGATGGCTCATTTTGTTTGTCTGCCCTTGCTCTCTTATCCGGTCAACGTTTGGTGTGTGTTGGGGGGCTCAGAGGACTTCGGGCACTGTTGGGGTACTTATTCTGGGAAAACTACATTTTCTATGAGCGCTTGCATCATGCAATTGTTCCTGATTGGCTCCTGTCGTGGCAGCCATTTTGTGCTTTCCCTGAACGAGTATCCCACGCAGGGCTTGGACTCTCCTTCTCTGCTCTGCAGATTAACCCTTGACCTGCCAGATAAGTGTATTTTAGCGATTTCTGGGGTGAACTTTTAATCCTATACACTGTATTTGGGTGATACCTTATACTTTGAAAGTTTTGACTCTATGAGAATGTCTAATCCGCTGAAGCTTGGGGCTAGACCTAAGACTAAGGATGCGGGGGACTCTGTGTCCCCCATTGCGCACTGCTCCTCATGTCAATCAGGTTTACCTAGAGAATTCTCAGGTAATTTATGCCCAGCATGCTCTGTTGTCCCTGGGTTTCCATGGTTTCCAGCCATGCAATAGAGCCAGTTTGGGTGCAAGAGTTTAAGGCTGCGACTAGAGACCTCAGGTCTACATTACAACTCTTTCCATCCCAGTTACAGGGGGTCTTCCACTCCTGGCAGATCCCTACTTCTGTCAGATCTTCCCTGCTGAAACCGCAGGGAGTACCTGAGGTATCAGATTCCTCTGAAGAGGAACTGTTGGTGGATCATGAGGATGAGGAATGTTCTGTTGTGGGCTCCTCTCAGTTCTTTGGGGACCCCTTTGAGGCTGATCCTGATCCCTCAGCTGAGGGCCTGATCAGGGCTGTTTTAAGCACTCTAAATATTCCCTTGGTTCAAGAGGTTTCTTCAGACCCCTCTGATATATTTCAGGAGCCTAAGAGGCCCCATACTTGTTTTCCACCTAACCCCACTCTTGACCGTTTAATGTCTGATGAGTTGAAGTCTCCGGACAGAAAACATTCGGTCTCCAAGAAATTTTCCAAGCTTTACCCCTTTTCTGATGCGGTGCTTGCTCAGTGGGTTCATCCTCCCAAGGTGGATGCACCTGTTTCTAGGCTTTCTAAGTCCACTGCCTTGAAGTTGCTGATGCTTACGCTCTTAAAGACTGGACTGATAAGAAACTTGAGGCCTCCCTCAAGTCCATTTTTGCCACCGCTGGTACTTCCCTACATCGAGCGTTTGCTGCGGCCTGGGTGAATAGGGCCATTGTGGTTTGGACTGAACAGCTCACTCTTGCTGTCCGTCAGGGAGCTCCTACTGCTGATATGTTGCGGTTACTTGCCAACATTTCTGAGGCCCAGCACTATGTATCTGCTGCCTTGTTTGATGCCATCCGTCTGGTGGCAAGGGTTTCCACCATGTCTGTGGTTGCCAGACAAGCTCTTTGGCTCAAGATCTGGTCTGCTGACACTGCTTCCAAGAAAGCTTTGCTCTCGTTGCCCTTTCAGGGCACTTCTCGGTTTGGGCCAGAACTTAAGGATCTGATTAGCGAGGCCACAGGGGGCAAGAGTACCCTGCTGCCTATGGTCTCTAGGAAGAAGACAAGCTATCAATCGTAATCAGCTTTTTCGTTCCTTCCAGACTGAGACATGTCCAGCGAGCCAGGTGGTTCCCTCAGCTCCACTTCCCTCCTCCAAGCCCAAACAACAATGGAAGTATAAGGCCTCCGCCAAGCCCAAGGCTTCCAAGCCTTCTTCAGCATGACTCGCCGAACCCAGGTCCCCGCTCTGCTGTGGGGGACCGTCTGTGCCCCTAACTCAGCATGTGGGAGGACTCAGTGGTGGACCTGTGGGTTTTGCAGGTGGTGGCGGAAGGGTACAGTATCCCTTTCACCTCTCTTCCTCCCTTATAGTTTTTCCCTTCTCACACGCCTCAGGGCATAGAGAAACGCCATCTGTTCTACAGTGCTCTCCAGGCCCTTCTGGACAAGGAGGTTCTGGAACCAGTTCCCTTCAGGACAGGGGTTTGAGATTTTACTTAAACCTATTTGTGGCTTCCAAGAAGGATGGCAACTGTCGTCCAATTTTGGACCTGAAGGATCTCAATTCCTTTGTGATCAAGACTCATTATCACTATCTGCCCATCGTCATTTATCCATAAAGCCGGCAGTGCCTCAGATTTGCATGCGACCAAGGAGGAATCTCTCCTTCCCATCAACATGTTGGAGCTTCAGGCTATATTTCATGCCCTTCACCACTGGACACACCAGCTGAAGGACTGCCCGGTCCGGGCCCAGTCTGACAATGCCATGGCAGTAGCTTACATCAACAAGCAAGGAGGAACTAGAAGTCTCGCAGCTTGGTTAGAGGTCAAAGCTATTTTGTCCTGGGCAGAAGAACATGTTCCTGCCATATCTGCAGTTCACATTCCCGGTGTAGACAACGCCATGGCAGACTTCCTCAGTTGACACACAGTGGGCAGCAGAGAGTGGGAACTGCACCCAGGGGTCTTCAACCTCATTGTTCAGAGGTGGGGTCTTCCATGCATCGACCTGATTGTGACAAGACACAACTGGAAGATGCCGATGTTCTGCTCTCGCTGGAGGGATCCTCTAACTCTAGAGGTGGATGCCATGTCCTTTCCTTGGTTATTTCCTCTGGCTTCTTTCCTCCCATTCCCATGTTGCACAGGGTGATAAAGAAACTGAGACTGGAGCACTGTCCAGTCATTCTGATTGCTCCATACTGGCTTCGGCAGGCTTGGTTTCTGGAGCTTCTGGATCTATCAGTGGCAGAGCCATTCCGGCTCCCTTGCCATCCGGATCTTCTTCTACAGGGTTACCTATGGAAGGAGGATGTTCATCGTCTAGTTTTGATGGCTTGGAATGGAAATTGAATCCTCAATACTGAAGAAGGGTTTTTCTTCTGGTGTGGTGGCTTAGTGCCCGTAAACCTGTTTCTTATAAGGCCCACCATTGTGTCTGGTCGACATTTCTATGCCTATGGTCCTGGCCTTCTTGCAGGATGGCGTGGATAAGGGCCTCAGTTTGAGTTCCCTTAAGTTTCAGACTTCTGCTCTTTCTATTTTCTTTCAGAGGAGCATTGCTATTCTTCGTGATGTCAAGGTTTTCTTCCAGGGTGTTGTTCATACTCGTCCTGTTTTCAAGACTCCCGCTCCTCAGTGGGATCGTAACTTAGTTTTGCGTGTTCTTCAGCTCCCTCCCTTTGAGTCCTTGGCTACTATTCCTCTACGCTTGCTGACGTGGAAAATGGGATTTCCCCTGCGATCATGTCCGTTCGCTGTGTCGCAGAGTTGCATGCTCTGTCTTGCAAACCACCCTTTTTGGTGTTTCACAAGAAAAAGGCGGTGCTTCGCACGTCTCCCGAATGTGGTTTCTGAGTTCCACATTGATCAGGAGATTGTGGTACCTTCTTTCTGTCCTGACCCTACCTCTGACAAGGAGAGGAATCTCCAGTTGTTAGACATGGTACGTTGTCTTAAGTTTTATGTACACCGCAGAGTCCATTCGACAGTCTGACGTGCTGTTCATCATCCCTGAGGGTCCCAGGGCAGGGAGACCTGCATCCAAAGTGATCATTGCTTCTTGGATTAAGTCCACTATTCGCAAGGCTTACGAGCTAAGAGAAAGCCTGTTCCCTTTCGGGTCATGGGTCATTCTACAAGATCCACTGGGGCTTCTTGGGTTACAAGAATCAGGCCTCAGCTGATCAGTTGTGCAAGGCTGCCACTTGGTCGTCTGTGCACACCTTTTCGAAGCACTACAGTGTTGATGTGCTGGCATTGGCTGATGTCAGCTTTGGGTGGAAGATCCTGGAGGCAGTCTTGCCTGTCTAGGATCTTTTTCAATTCCTCAGTGCTCCTCCTCTTTTGAGCCCTGTTGGCTTTAGTTCAGTGTGCTGTGTAACAGTTCCTGGGGTGTTATTACCCCTGTTCAGTGTCCGTTGACACTTAATTTGTTATTGTTGGGCTATCTCTGATCTGATGGTTCATATATGCTCTGGTGACTTTGGGGGACCTGCGCCTGGTCCTTGCCTTACTTTCCACCTCTGGGAAACTCAATGGTTGGACATCCCAGATTTACCAGTAACCTATATTGGACGACAGTGAAAAGAAGGTTTTAGTCTTACCTGTTAAATCCTTTTCTCTTAGTCCATATAGGTTACTGGTCTCCCACCCTGTCAAGGGACCATGCTTGGCTCTCCTGTGGCAGAATGTGGGGGTCCTTCGGGTTCATTCGCACAGGCGTCTTCTTTCCCTTTTTACTATATAGTCAATAGTTAGTGTCTCCGTTCTTACTGGAGCTGATTGGCTAGCTGCAGCCAAGGAGGGAAGGTAGGCTCCACCCCTGCATTCACTTCTAGAATTGTTCCTGCCTACTTAAAGGGGCGGAACACCTATCCAAAGTTACCAGTAACCTATATGGACTAAGAGAAAAGGATTTAACAGGTAAGACTAAAATCCTCTTTTATCACCCAACAGGGGTTTTTTTTGCCAGCATTTTTTCATAGTACTGGTAATTGAATCTCTTACAGTGCTTGAAACAATGCCGGTGGGGGTTTTTTTTTTTTGGCATAATGGGGACAATTGAATTGAGCCCTTAAAGCCCTATTTAAATAAATGGGACTTTTTCTTTGGTTTGCTCCATATTTTTTTCACTTGTGTGAATCACTGGACTGAAATATCCGTCTAACATGGTATTCCGGAATATAAGAATCCTACAAATTGCAAATTAAAAATATCCAAATTCCCCTTGATTTAAGTAGTGTATTTAGCCCATTTGATGCTAGAGAGTTCTCCAACACATTGATTTGCAATATATTGGAGACTCTATGGTGCTGCTGGTTTATTCCAGAATTAATCTAGTTCCTCTTAGTACATCACCCACAGTCACTTACACTTCCTGGGGCTCTTGCATCCTTTTGAGATAATATTAACCTTCAGTTTACCCTTTTATGAACAGAAAGTCCTAATGGTCTTCTTGAATTCTGACCTTTCACCTTTGTTCATGTTATGATATCAGTTAGTCCTGGACATCCTACCCATGGAGGTGGACATGATGTTTGAGGCAAGAATGCTGGAACTTAACCCTTTGAGTGCCAGGGGGTTTGAAAAACATTACTTTGCAATTCGTTTTGTACCCCACTGACACTCAAAGGGTTACATTCCACCCACTGCACATGGTAATCTGTGGCTTACACACTTTGCCTGCTTCAGTTAAAAAAGAAACAAAGAAAAAAAACACAAGTTCCAGTAGGTGATGGTTGAGGTTCTGCAGCCCTGCTAGCAACTGTCATGTCCACCTCCAAACCCATAGAGGTCATTAGGATTTTCTGTCCATAATGAGGTATTTTGGGGTTATTATTATTTGGAGGTGTTAGTTCTTTAACAAGCAGGTGAAGAAGTAGCAGTTTGTATGTGTGGGTGTTCTAAAGTATCTTTATTTGAATGCTTGATTTAAAAGAACTTTTTCCTCCTTCAGTACAAAACGTCTTATTGTGGACGTCATTCGGTTCCAGCCTGGAGAAACCTTGATAGAAATCCTGGAAACTCCAGCCAGCAACGAGCAGGTAGAATAGCAACCGGATGTCACAGTGTATGAAGTCTATTCACGTCTGGGAATGAGTGGGTGATTTGCACATTCAATAGATGGGATCATTGTGTGACTGTGAAAGCTGCGTGTTTTGATTGAGATTTCAGATTTTCTTTTAACTCCACGGATTCTAGAGATATCACCAGTGCATTGAAAAACAATGTATTGGAGACATCTTTAGCAGCCAAGGGGTTAACCCTTTGAGTGCCAGAAGGGTCTGCAACGCATTGCAAAGCAATGCGTTGCGTACACCTCTGGCACTCAAAGGGTTAAAGGAACACTCTAATAGTAGAACGCCACTCATCTTAATGGCCGTTATAAATCAATTCTGTTTGGATTGGTTCTCCAAAATGAATCATTAATTAGTATTAGACTGTTGGGTTGCTAGATTCCCAAAAAGACCAACCTAATGCATTATTAGGGCAGCATGAAGCAAAAATGCATAACTACGAGTACGGAGATTAGTGCTATTACATGTCCCAAGCTGAAAACAAGACCCAGGGCTTTAACTGTGAGATGTGGAGCTTTAGACCATCAGCAAATACGTAGCAACACCCATGGTACTGTAAATCGTTTCCAAGGAGGCGGACACTATTCCGCAGGATGCCGTCACCCCAAACTTCTCCCACTGAAGGCGTCTTAAGAAGTTATGTCTGCCTCCATGTGCATTACATCTAGTGCTAACTAAAGATTAATTTTGGAGAACCAGTGCACACACAGTGACCATTAGATTTTTTCTGTCCATATTAACCCTTTGAGTACCTGAGGGGTAGTCCTCTGGCACTCAGGGTTAAGGTAAGTGAGACATTTATTATTAGGAGGTTTTAGTGTTCCTTTAACGCAGCATCGTCTGTGAAATATGTGGTACCTGCTAGCTAGCTTTTAATCACTTTAATGCTTTGTAGCATGCAGGGGGGTTAAACACTGTCCTGTATGCCTTCAATTCACTAGGAAGCTGACCATCAACGAGCCATGCAGCGACGAGCTATTAGAGATGCTAAAACCCCAGACAAGATGAAAAAAGCCAAGTCTATAAAGGAAGATAACAATCTGACGCTGGAAGAAAAGAAGGACAAGATCAAATCTGGTTTGAAGAAGCTGGCAGACCTGGGTATGGTGAACCCTGATAATAAATACCAGGATCTCATCAATGATATTGCCAAGGTAAACTGAAAGATATGAAGTTAAATTAACACAATCACCACTTTGTGCACAGGAGCGCCCTCTGGTGACTGCTATCATTAAAAGCAGGTCCTGGTGGCGTGTCTCACTGGCCTGGTCAAGGTGATGGATGCTGGAGCAGAGATCTGGATACCATCCTTATAGGACATACTTGAAAACGAGAGGAATCTCAATGTATTCTTCCTGGTAAAACATTTTATAAATAAAATGTTGCAAGTGATATATTTATCAAGCATACAAAAGGAATTTTGTGATGATAGAAGTAGTAATAACTTGATCCCCTGCAATAGAATGCAGCCTCTGTGATGATCTACAAAATTGCTTTTTGTTTTTAGTTGATTTGAAGAAATAATCAGTATGGATCATCTAAAACACTGCCCTGATAATTGTGTGCTTCATTGTGTAGAAGCACTGAAGTTAGAGAAAGATGAGGGTACATGAGTGAGGAAGATCTCCTGCTATTCCTATGTAATTCTATGCAGCCTATTTCTTAAACTTGAAAAGTATAACTTGGTAAATCCTGAGATTTCAGAGTGCCTTCACTTAACTTACATTAGTGTGTAACCACGCTATCTTTGTCCTGCGATTGCCAATCTGACTTTTTTTGTCTGAGATGCAGTCGCAAGGCTTGAAAAGTTTTATAATATTTTAGGATAATGGACCCTCATTACTATTTGTTATATGCTTCTGCAACTCCTGTTTTGTATAGTGCTACTGAATATTGTGTTGCTGAACAAATTATAATAATGTATGTATATATATTTTAATTTATATCGCGCAACAGGTGTGCTTAGCACTTTACAGCTAACATTAGAGTATAGGGGAAGTAAAATAAGTCTAGTAGACCTACAGACTTTATAATAGGAGGTACAGTAGGTAATTTATACATTAGGAAAGCAGGGCCATGGGCAACATACAGATACAATCAGGAAGTGGAGCAAGCCATATGGGGCTTTTGATGTCGTGATTTGCTTATGTGTAGTATCTAACACGGAACAACAGTCTGATTTGTTGGGGCAACATTAGATGATGTTAAATGGTGGTATAATGTTGTGCTGTTACTTCTCACATGCACACAGACTAAAGGGCGGAACATTCTTTTTACTCTAATGCAAAAGAGGTTTTTTTTTTATTAAGGAGCATATTTTTTGATTTACGATATACTTTATTTTAACTAAATATCTAATAGAATGTTACTAAGGTTCCCATTTCCCTTTGCTTCTTAGATGCTAGAGAGGTTTTCAGTGCATTGCTTCCTGATATGTTGGACATCTGTCTAGCATTGTAGAGGTTAAATCTCTGATCTGAGGTTAACACTGGAGTAACATCATTGTGAATACAGCTGTATACTGTCACTAGTGCTGGCTATACGCTTTAGTATAAATAAAAGTTCATGCAAAAAATGTTTTAACTCCTTAACCCCTTAAGGACTACGTGACATGCTATGACCGTCACGGTCCTTATACCCTTAAGGACCAGTGACGGTCATAGCACGTCACGTACTTTTTACTCACAGCGCTCTACCGGGAGTGCTGTAAGTAAAAACGGGGCCTAAAATTGATCACTCCAAGACCGGAGGGATCTCTCTTAGGCCTCAAAGCGGCGCGCCGGTACGCATAACAGGTCACGTGTACTGGCACGTCAGCAAAGATCAAAGCGGTCCTTAAGGGAAGGTAACCGCCGGTACTTAAGGGGTTAAGGACCACGCGGTCTGGGGTGGAGCACTCTAGAGGACCGCGCCACTTTTTTTTTCTTTCAGAAATGTGTTCTGTGATTACTGAGCGGCGTGCAGCCGCGCTGCGGACACAAACTTCCATGACGTGCCAGGACCACCACTGGTCCTTAACATCCGGACACGCATGACAGTCCTGGTATGGCACACGTCCTTAAGGGGTTAACCCTCTGAGTGCCAGAGGGGTACGCAACGCATTGCAAAGCAATGCGTTGTGTACCCCTCTGGCATTCAAAGGGTTAAATAAGCTTGCCAGTACAGTAGAATATAAACTGGTAAGTAAACTGATCAAAAGTGTATATAAACTGTAAAATATAGCAATATATATAAACTATTAACCACTAAAAACCAGGAGCCATGTGTGCTAGTACAGTGAGATCACCATAACTCAGGGTGGTGGGTGTGGCCCAACATTAGCGGATGAATTCAGCCATGATGCTCCCTCCTCCTCTATCCTGAACCTCTACAGAAAACTAGGTATTAATTCCTCCTCTGCAGCAGCTGTGAGTTCTAGCGTGCTTATGGATTGTCATTTGGAGCAACAAATGTTAGAGAATAAACAATGAAATACAAAGATGATCGCACACTGTAAACTGGGAATTTGACTGCAGATAGAAACCATTTGGTGATCTTTACTTAACCCTTTAAGGACCAGAGGGGTGTGGTATGCGTTGCATACCCGACTGGTCTGTAAAGAGTTAATCTACTGGGAAGCCTCAAACAGACATTTCGTACCCGTCTGGGAGAGTATTCCATGCCTGCAACACATTTTCTATGAAGACACACGTCTTTATATCTTTCCTTTTATATTGAAGTGGAACTAACACTTTAGAATTAATTGAGCAATTTTGAAAGAGCTTTCGAAATCACCCATATTTATGTCATGTTAGCCATTAAGTATTTAAAACTATAGTTTAGGAGGTGTTTTTATTTATTTGTCAGTTTATGCAGAATGTGCAGCACTGACTGGCGCAACCTGGGCATCGATTCAAATGTGGAGTTAACAGATAAACAGATGTAGTTTTTTAAGTACTCAAATCCCCACTTTGCAAAAACAAAACTGGAGGTATTTCTACACACTGTCAGTCAAAAAAAGCCCATAGGAATCAACGTGCAGGTGGTATTCAAATCCATGCATTCAGTGTTACCGTATGTTTTGTTGAAACATTTCTGTCTGTAATCCTGCACCTCATAGTTGAGGCGTATAAGTCACAATGACGGTTTCAAAACCATCTTTGTGTCAATGAAGCAGCACAGAATACATTCACTCATGCTCTCTAAGGATAAAACAAATGGCGAAGTGTCAAGTTAAAGGGGATCTATCACCCCTATACATGTTGGTGTCAATAGTTAGTATATGTAGTGACTAGCTGGTACAACGGTTTGATTTTTTTAATAAAATCGATATTTTGCTGAAATGATTCAAGTAAATACTGCCCTGCACCCTACTTCTGGACAGACTGCTGTTACCAGCTCTGTACCACAGTCTGTCACTCTGCCTCCGCTCCCCCTACCTCTATCCAGCCTCCTCCATTGACAGAGACTTTCTGCCTGTAAGCTGGAGCACTCTCTGGCCAATGAGAGTGCTCCAGCTTACAGGCAGAAAGACTCCATCATTGGAGGAGGCTGGATAGATGGAGTGGAGCAGAGGAAGAGTGACAGACTGTGGTACAGAGCTGGTAACCACATTCTGTCTGGAAGTAAGGCACAGGGCAGTATTTACTTGAATCATTTCAGCAAAATACCAATTTTATTTAAAAAAACAAAACTGTTATACCAGCTAGTCACTACATATACTAACTATTGACACAAAAATGTATTGGGGTGATAGATCCCCTTTAAGCGTTAGATGGCCTAGGTTCACTAAAGGTCGATGCTGTGGCAATGTGATTTGGCGATGTATTCGAAACACTTCGACATTTCATATACAAGGAGGGCAATGTATGTTGAATAAAACTGTAGAATGAAGATTCTACAATTTCTAACATGTTGTGCATCATGGGGAACAACACCATTATGTGTTAGCACCATATACACTGCCTGACACCACCCTCTTCCCTTGCCCAGGCAGTGGCCATGGGGATTTGTGACTAGCAGTGGGCAAGGCGAAAAGGCTGGAGAGCGTCAGACAGTGTACAAGGGGATCTGTAGTTACCATTGGTCAAGGGAACAAGTGTGGGGGCCAGGCAATGTATATGGTGTTGTATGGCTACCACTAGGCAAGGGAAGAAGGCTGGGGGTGTCAGGCAGTGTATATGGGGCCATTTCCTACCAGCCAGTACTACCTAGTTTGCCTAAACCTACAAATAAATAAATAAAGTTAAATAAAGAATGGTAAATATAAGGGATTTTGAAACTTCTTTCAATATCAAATAAAATGTTAGTTCCACTTTAATGTGAGAGACTATAAACAAATAATGCAAAAATAGATTAGGGCCGTCCTAGGAGAGGTAACGTGGATGCCCATGACCAAATCACTTGACCCGACACATTCTATCCATTGTTGCCTGGCACAAAACATAGTCATAGGTTTTAGCGAGAATGGGGCAACCTGAAGCCATACATCTGTTGAAGGCTGGCCAGGGATGATGGGAGCTGTAGTCTTCAAAAACCTGGAGTGCCGAACTGGGCCTGTAGTACTCTAAGTAAAAAACCCTTAACCCCTTGGATGCTCTCCAAATTGTTGGTGATGTATCTAGCAACCAAGAGGTTAAATAAAGTGGCCAGTACAGTGGTATTCAAACTTAAAAAAGTGACCACATTAATATAAAAAATGTAAAATTATAGTGATATAAAGACTAAACTAGCAAATAACCCTGTTACCATAAACCAAGAGAGGGTGTCTGTTGTGTGGGGGAGGGGGTCAGGATTTTGATGGTCAGGGCTGTCCAAGTTCAGTTGTCAAGGGCCACCAACAGGCCAAGATGTAAGGATTTCCCTGATTAAGCACAGGTGAGTTAATCAGTGGTTCATTCATTTTGACTGACTCACTGTGCTTAAGCAGGAAAATCCTTACATCCTGGCCTGTTGGTGGCCCTTGAGGACTGAACTTGGACAGCCCTGGTGATGGCTATCACATACTTGCGGATTGCATTCCAACTGAGAAAGTCAGTTTATGACCCCTCCGAACTAATGTATGTAGCCTTTTTTTCTTTTGCTAAGTGTGAGATACTAAAATGATGCTTACCTTTTAAGGAGTGTGCAGTGCTTTACTTCATAATCCTTTGCACATACATCTGGTCCTTTAAGGATTAAAGGTATAGTATTGTTTCACAAAAACAGCAGCTCCAATTGATCTTCATAGTATTTGGGCCATGGAGAGTGTTATTTTAATACTGTCAGAGCTGTAGTTCAAGAGTAATTGAATGATAAAGTATCCCCCTCCCACCCCTTTTACCTAGTGTAAGCCACATCCCCGCAGTTATAGAATCTGGTCCACAGACCAGGCAGCTCACGGCAAGGAGCAATCTTCTTACTGTGAGCATAGGGAAAACCCTGCCCCAATTGACCGGTTTTTCTTATGCTCACAGAAGTTTGTCTGTCTCTGCGATCCATCCGGACAGTCTTGCTGCTCTGAGTTGAGCAGTGTTACATTAGTATAAGGAGCAGGAGTGGGATACTTTATCATTCAATTACTCTTGAACAACTCTGACATTATTGAAATAACACTATCCATGGGCCAAATACTATGAAGATTAATTGGACCTGCTTTTATTGTGAAGCATTACTATCCCTTTAATGTGACTTTCCTTTGCATGTCTTTATCCAACTTCTTGACTTATGTTGCCTATGTTTTGTAGGGAAATTAGGTATTATGTACAATTTTGAAACCATATATACACCAAAATACCCCTTACCTTATTCCGAATTGTTCAAACTTGTTCTAAGTCATACTGATAGAAGTATATAAATCCTTGCCTAGTTTAGGCCTCCCGTATATTTGATGTGAAGTCTTGGCTAATTTGTGTTTCCTCATTCAAGGACATTCGGAATCAAAGACGGTATAGGCAGAGAAGAAAGGCAGAGCTGGTGAAATTGCAACAGACGCATTCTGCTCTGAACTCCAAAGCTGTGTTCTACGAGGAGCAAGTAGACTATTACAAGAGCTACATCAAGACCTGCTTGGACAACCTGGCAAGCAAGGGCAAGTGAGTATCTGGAAGGGGTCCACCTGTTCATTTTAGCAATTATCGTTGTGTTGAGTCATTCTGATCCACTGCATCATTTACAGGGCAACAGACAGCTATACTATTTGTGTCTGTGTATGTAATATATATCTCAGGGATGGATTAAGGTTCCATAGTGCCCTAGGCAAGATACCAGTTTGTGCCCCACATATCTTGATCCGATGCTTCTGACAAAGAGTTGTGCTAGCAGGTATTGGCACTGTGGCTCTGATTTAATTGGGGCAACTGGATGATGCTGGTCTCTTTCAATAAAAGGGCAATTGACACAAGATTTTAGCAGCAGCACCAGCAGTGCTTTCATCTGTAACCCTTCACTTGCAGCCACAGCTCCTCATATTGCTATGGACCCCAGGCAGTAGCCTAGGTTGTCATAATGGATAATCTGGCTATGATATGTATGCATATATGAATTATAAGCTACTGGAAATGCTAAGGAGTTTGATATTGTCGATTGAGCTTAGTTTGCTCACATTTAATGCAAAGTGCCTGAATGATGCCCACTGCTATACTCATGGGCAATACTCATGGGTATTGCTAGGTACTGGTTGAGGGGGCTAAAGCCCTGGGACTCATTGTTAAAGTTGATTAGTTACCTTAATTAAAGCTTGCACATGTGAAAACTTCATTAAACACTGCCTATGTATCATATTAGCAAAAAGATAATCAGATACATAATTTAGGAGATTCATATTTTTTAGATCAGTATGGTCAGCTGTCTGAGTATGGTACCATATTCTAATGCAGTGGTTCTGAAACATTTTTGCTCGAGGCACCCCTAACACCCAATCTGGAACTTTCCGAGCACTTCTAACATATTCAGTGTAATTTATCAAAGGCATAATGAAGGATACAATACATAAATATACAGTTATTATTAGGTCTTACAGTCATAATAACACAAATAAATAGATTGTGCATAACAGTTTCCATGAATCTACATTTAAAAGTCAATATTCATATTTTTGTCAGTCTTCATAAAGACCATGGCACACCAAAATGCCACTGCATCCTAGCTGAAAACCACCATGCTAATGTATGGTAATGATGCGTTTCAGTGCAGCGTCTGTGCTGACCTTCATATTCATATTGAAATTTTATTTAAAAGGTTCCCGCTACCGCCTGTTACTCACCTGCTCCTCAGCTCTCTCTGCCTCATTCCCCCCTCTCTCTCTTACTCTCCCCTGGTAAATGCAATGATTTGTGTGGGTTCTCTGAGTGGACCTCGGTGCATTTACCTGAAGGCATGTTCCAGATCATCGGACTGCAGCAGGATAATTCTTCCAGGGAAGTGCAGCATGATCAATAGGTTTCAGAGAACTGTGAAGATGAAATTGTACTAAAGAGACAGTAAAATTTATTTCAATTAAATATTTAATCCCCTGGATGGTAGTGATGTTTCCAGTGCATTGCTTTTGGAGACTTGTCTACATGGGCACCAGCAGAAATTTTTCGAGGGGCAAAGCCATACTATGTCCCCCAGACCAGCCCCTATGTTTACATGGTCCAATTCTGGAGCAAAAAACCTACACTTTAATGTTTGAGAGGTGCAGTTGGTTTGCCCCAGAATTGCACCTATTTAGCTTCCTGGATACAGCCCACTGAGATGAGCAGACATGGTGGGATTTCTAATCTACTTAATACATCAGTTTTATTGATCACCATCACAAATGAGAGCAACAATGGAGCGTACCAACTGTACCATGGGGGGGATCCCCAAATTTTCCATTGATTTTCATCCCTTGAGTACTAGAGAGGTCTCAGAGCATTGTTTTGAAACGCATTGGAGACCTCGCTAGCATTATATGGATTAAACGTCCCATTTAAATCAGTGTGGATTTTTCTTCCTTCCCTATGGAGCAGTTGGCTTTCCCCTTAGCTGTTCCATGTTTACTTTGAATATGTGAACATAACAGATTTCATTCTGTAAGATGCTGATGAACTGAAACAGGACAAAGCTACTGTTCTTCTGATAGGCTACCTGTGTAGACAACTGAGATGTTTCTTCTCTTCATTCCAGACCAAACATCATTTGTTGTTACTAGAAACACTTGTCTTTTGGTCATATCCCTTGAGTGCCAGAGAGGTGTCCAAATCATGGATAATTCTCTGGCAGTCAAAGGGTTAACCAGATTTAGATGCTACAGAGCTCCCAACTTATTGCACATCAATACATTGGAGACCTCTTTAGCGCCCACGTGGTTAAGTGAATTTTGAGGGTTGGGGGTGGATTGTATGAGTCAGAGCACGTGATAAGATGTTGATTGGAGGAAACATGACATGTTTCTGCCCTAATAGGCCTTTAACCTGACAAATGTCTATTAGGCCCGAAATGTGATTTTCATTCCACTAAATGTCACGTGATTTTACACCTTATCCATATGCCTTTTCTCACCCATTTACTTATTGATAGATTTCCTTTAACCCTTTTCAGTGACCATGGGGTGGACTTGCACACCCTTTTATCTCACAGAAAGCCTTATTGCCAAAATTAATAATGAGCAATTCTGGAGCACACCAACTGCACCATGGGGGAAAAGAAAAAAAATCCCCAAACTTCCCACTGATTTAAATAGGGCTTTAAACCCCTTGAATGCTACAAAGGTCTTCAAGGTATTGCAAAGCAATGCGCTGGAGAGCACTCCGGTATTCACTGGAGACCTCTTTAGCACTGAAGGGGTTAAAAGACCCATTAATCCTGTGAATGCCAAAGAGGTACACAACGCATTGCAAAGCAGTGCATTGCATGCCCCTCTGGCACTCAAAGGGTTACAACAATGGGAGTTTTAAAAACATTTTTTTATTATTGCGCAAAATGACAATGCTTCCCCTTCACACATAAGGCCTGAAGTGTTAACTGGCGCCAAACTAGGGTCCTAGCCTGGATAACGGTTTGTTTTCTTTTTAGTCTTAAAAAAATGTTGTTTTTTTTTTTTGTTTCGTTTAAAAATGTTTTCTTCTTCATCACCTTAGAGTGTCTAAGAAACCAGGGCAAATGAAGGGGAAGAAGAGTAAGAAGATCTCACTGAAGTACTCCGCAGCCCGGCTCCACGAGAAAGGCGTTCTCCTGGAGATTGAGGACCTGCAAGTGAACCAGTAAGTCCTGCTGCTTAACTCTGTGCTGACCAGAGGGGTGTGGAATAAACCACAAAGCACTATTTATTCTATGTATATAGGTCATTTATCCAGGGTGCTTTACAACAAAGGAATACAACATAATCTTGTTAAGTAGAAAACTTTGGTCAGCAGGCTTCTTGCAGCCTGTCCGCAGCTCTGCAAACTATGACTTACTAACCCTGTTCTCAACTCCCTGCACTGGCTTCCAATTAAATGGCGAACATATTTTAAAATTGGCCTGCTGACCTTCAAAGCCTTAAATAATCAAGGCCCACAGTACCTGAAAGAGCTCCTGACACCCTATATTCAATCCCGCTCACTGCGGTCAGCCAACAGATCCCTCCTGTCAGTGCCCAGAATAAAGACAACCTCAGGTTCCCGGGCATTCAGCCATGCTGCCCCCACATTCTGGAACTCTTTACTGTCCTCAATCAGAGAGGCACCATCATTACAGACTTTCAGAAAAAAGCTAAAGACCCATCTCTTTTATCAGGCATTCAGTCACCCCATCTAACCATAAGGAACCCTTACATTTTATGTCTGTTTATAGAATTGTAAAGCGCTTTGAGTCTCACAGGGAGAAAAGCGCTATAAAAATCACAAATTATTATTATTATTATTATAACCCTTTGAGTGCCAGAGAGGTGTCCAATGCATTGCATTGCAGTGCGTTGAACAGCTCTCTAGCACTCAAAGAGTTAATAATCCAAACAGCTTCAGACAACTATTGTATTAACTCTGTGTGTGCCTAAGGGGTGTCAAGTAAGTTGCTTGACATAGGGTTAAACAAATGATATGAGCTATAAAACTATAGAAACATTGCATAGGGGTGCGTGTGTTCCTATGTAAAACACTTCTGCTTTACTCTTTCATTTTAAGAATAGTTTACTTAATATTGGAGCTAGCTGATTGCATCACTGCTCCTTGTAACTTCCCTTTTTTATGCAACCAGTTCTATTGCAGCTGGCATGTTAATAATCCCATTCTTGTCTGTTAGCCCTGCTTGTGAACACAGACCTGCTGCTGTTACATCATTTATACTCTTTCCTTGAGTAACACCCTTCCCTTGTCCAAGGCAGCTTCCCTTTGTGCATTGCTTCACAGCAGACTTCAGAGTTTATTACCCTTTGTTTTGTTTTGTTAGAGTGCATCATTGGCACAGTGATCTACACATTAACCCCTTAAGGACCAATGACGTGACAGGACCGTCACGCTGGTCCGGCACTTAAGGACCTGTGACGGTCCTGGCACGTCACATACTTTTACTCACCGTGTTCCTGTAGGAGTGCGGTGAGTAATACCGGGGACTGAAGTTGATAGCTCCGTGGGACGGCACGTCAAAGTTTCCTATCTGGTCCTTAAAGGACCGCACACCCTGGGACCGCTGGTCCTTAAGGAGTTAAATGGATAGTAATAGTTGTAACAAAGTGCAGCTCCGAGTCTTTATACTATTTGCACTGTATTTCAGTAATATCAGGCTTGTACTTCAAATGCAATTGAATCAGAAAGGATCCCCCACCAGCCCCATCTAACTGCCTGTCATCAGATGTGGAATACAGTCCTGGGACTGGACGGATCGCAGCGATGGACAGTCTTCATGCGATACGTACAGTGAGGGAAAAAATTATTTGATCCCCTGCTGATTTTGTATGTTTGCCCACTGACAAAGAAATGATCAGTCTATAATTGTAATAGTAGCTTTATTTGAACAGGGAGAGCAGAATAACAACAAAAAAATCCTGAAAAACGCATTTCAAAAAAGTTATAAGTTGATTTGCATTTTACTGAGTGAAATAAGTATTTGACCCCCTATCAATCAGCAAGATTTCTGGCTCCCAGGTATCTTTTATACAGGTAACAAACTGAGATTTAGGATCACCCCTAATCTCACTCTAATCTCAGCTTGTTACCTGTATAAAAGACACCTGTCCACAGAAGCAATCAATAAATCAGATTCCAAACTCTCCACTATGGCCAAGACCAAAGAGCTGCCCAAGGATGTCAGGGACAAGATTGTAGACCTACACAAGGCTGGAGTGGGCCATCGGCAAGTAGCTTGGTGAAAAGGTGACAACAGTTGGTGCGATTATTCGCAAATGGAAGAAACACAAAATAACTGTTAATCTCCCTCGGTCTGGGGCTCCATGCATGATCTCACCTCGTGGAGTTTCAATGATCATGAGAACGGTGAGGAATCAGCCTAGAACTACGCGGGAGGATCTTGTCAATGATCTCAAGGCAGCTGGGACCATAGTCACCAAGAAAACAATTGGTACACTACGCTGTGAAGGCCTGAAATCCTGCAGTGCTGCAAGGTCCCTCTGCTCAAGAAAGCACACCTACAGGCCCATCTGAAGTTTGCCAATGAACATTTGAATGATTCAGAGGAGAACTGGGTGAAAGTGTTGTGGTCAGATGAGACCAAAATCGAGCTCTTTGGCATCAACTTAACTCGCCGTGTTTGGAGGAGGAGGAATACTGCCTATGACCCCAAGAACACCATCCCCACTGTCAAACATGGAGGTGGAAACATTATGCTTTGGGGGTGTTTTTCTGCTAAGGGGACAGGACCACTTCACTGCATCAAAGGGACCAGGGATGAGGCCATGTACTGTCAAATGTTGGATGTGAACCTCCTTCCCTCAGCCAGGGCATTGAAAATGGGTCGTGGATGGGTGTTCCAGCATGACAATGACCCAAAACACACAGCCAAGGCAACAAAGTAGTGGCTCAAGAAGAAGCACATTAAGGTCCTGGAGTGGCCTAGCCAGTCTTCAATCCTTAATCCCATAAAAAAATCTGTTGATTGAGCTGAAGGTTCGAGTTGCCAAACGTGAGCCTCGAAACCTTAATGACTTGGAGAGGATCTGCAAAGAGGAGTGGGACAAAATCCCTCCTGAGATGTGTGCAAACCACAAGAAACGTCTGACCTCTGTGATTGCCAACAAGGGTTTTGCCACCAAGTACTAAGTCATGTTTTGCAAAGGGGTCAAATACTTATTTCACTCAGTAAAATGCAAATCAATTTATAACTTTTTTGAAATGCATTTTTCAGGATTTTTTTGTTGTTATTCTGTCTCTCACTGTTCAAATAAACCTACCATTAAAATTATAGACTGATCATTTCTTTGTCAGCGGGCAAACGTACAAAATCAGCAGGGGATGAAATAATTTTTTCCCTCACTGTATAAGGAAAACCTTTCCCCCCTTGACTAAGGAGGGCCAGATTTTCCTTATGCTTACTGATGATTGTCCCTCACAGCACTCCATCCGGACCATCATGAGAAGCAGAGGGTCGCTGGTTAAAGGGGCGGTAGGGGGATTCTTTCTGATTCAATTGCGTTTGATCTATAAGCCTGTTAGTATTGAAATACAGCTCTACGTGGGACAAATAGTATAAAGACACGGAGCTGCAATTTTGTTACAAGTATCACTATCCTTTTAAATCAATATAAGCTGCCTAAAGCACCTAGGGGCCCTTTTCAGTAAACTAAAGGAGTGCAATTCTGGAGCAAACCAACTGCATCTTAGGGGGAAAGTAAACATTCTCAATGTCTCATTGTTCTAAATGGGGCTTTTAGCCTCTTGAATGTGAGAAAGATCTCCATCGAATTTCAAACGTTGATGGCCTCCCTAACAGTTAAGGTGGTCAAAAGTCCTATTTAAATCCTAGGGAAATTTTATTTATTCCTTATAGTGCAGTTGGTTTGCTCCAGAATTACTCCTCATTAGCTAATTGAATAAGTCCCCTAGTGCTGTATGTATAAAGTTAATTTCGGCAATTCTGGATTATACCAACTGCATTGTAGGGGAGAAATAAAATTCTCTAAATACCCATTGATTTAAGTGTGACAAAGGTCTCCAACCCCTCTATCTTACAAAAGTTAAAAGCCCCTTTGAAGATTTTGTCCCCAGTGGAGTAATTCATTTCCTGTAGACTTTTGTATTTGTGCATATGGCCGCTGATGGATACCATGCCATTTTATCACACTTTTGGCAGATCAGAAAGGAAAGGAACATTAACCCAAGGTGTTGCACAGTGCTCTGGCCCTTACAGGGTTAAGAGACATATGTAGGCAAGGCAGCTCTATTTTAAACACACTGTCATTAACCCTGTAAATGCCATTGGGGTGTTCATTGTATTGCTTTGCAATGTGTTGGACCCCCCTCTGACATTCAAAGGGTTAAATCAGTGTTACTTTATAAATAGTTATCTACAAAAGCTGCTGTGACAGTTTGGAGGCTGCTATGCAGAAGAACATGTCACCATACATGTGCACGACATTTCAATTAAAGTGCCTCTTGCAGTCTGTTGGTTTATGGCTGTCCAATCAGATTTCTGTTTCCGCAACCACTTACTGTAACATTTATTACACAAAGGAATGGGGGGGGGTAAACTTGGCCCCAAGATCATTCCTGACCCATACTGCAGGTTGTAGGAGGTGGCAAGATAAGCTACTTATTGCATTTTTTTTCACACATAGAGATAAATATGAGATTTCTATATCTCAGTTTGTATTTGAGGAATTAACTATAAAGCTTAATAAAGACGCTATCATCTGCACAGACAAATAAAAATTGCCATTTATTTAAATGTGCGTTTTAACTCTTGAATGCCAGAGGGGTATCCCCATACTGAGAAGCAATGCGTTGGAGATCTCTTTTGCATTAAATTGGTTAGAATTCATATTTTACTCTTTGAGTGCCAGAGCTTTCAAAATCAGCTATATGTTATAATAGCCATTTTTTATTTAGAAACAGTTTTATAGGTTATTTAGATTTATAATCTGTTCTATTTGAGGTGTGCCATGCAGGGGCTTCCAGGCTTACCCCTACTTTACCAGTAGTAGAGATGGGCAATGCATTTCATCCCTTCACTAACACTGAAAGGTGCAAGTAAGAGAGATAATGTAAGGCTAAGACAGGCTAAGTCAAAAACTATGTTAACTCAAATAGTACTAATAGTTAATTCAATATAATCAGAGCTGCAGATTAAAAAAGGAAGATTATCTTAACCCTTTAAGTGCCAGAGGGGTACACAACAGGAGTGCTACACGCGATCACTTGTATATGGACTAGAGAGAAAAGGCTTTAAAGGGATAGTAATTTTTCACAATAAAAGCAGGTCCAATTAATCTTCATAGTATTTGAGCCACGGAGAGTGTTATCTCAATTCTGTCAGAGTTGTAGTTGAAGAGTAATTGAATGCTGCCCCTTTTAGTGATGTAACACTGCTCACCTCAGAGCAGCAAGGTGGTGTCCAGATGGATCTCAGAGAGGGACAATCTTCATTTAGCATAAGGGAAAAACGTGAAAAAGGGGGACAGGGCTTTCATTGTTCTCACTGTAAGAAGATTGTCCCTTGCTATGAGCTGTCTGGTCTTAAGACCAGATTCCACATCTGAGGGGAGGTGGCTTACACTAGGTAAAAGGGGCCAGAGGGGGATACTTTATCATTCAATTACTCTTCAAATACAACTCTGACAGTACTGAAATAACACTCTTCGTGGCTCAAATACTATGAAGATTAATTGGAGCTGCTGTTTTTGGGAAACATTACTATCCCTTTAGCAGGTAAGAACACTAAAATCCTATTTTGCTGTAGTCCATGTGGACCACAGGGATTCCTTTCAGGAGAAAAACAAGTTGTTTGAGTTCCAGGCTGGGGGTCCTTTGCGTTCTCTAGTTCAGGTGGCCCCTTCCTGTGTCTCCTCTGTTTTTTTTTATCTTTGCTATACACATTATGGACTGGACTTAATGCAAAAGAGATCTCCAATGCATTGCTTCTCAGTACGGGGATACGTCTCTGGCATTCAAGAGTAAAAACGCACATTTAAATAAATGGCAATTTTTATTTGTCTGTGCAGATGATAAGGTCTTTATTAAGCTTTATAGTTAATTCCTCAAATACAAACTGAGATATAGAAATCTCGTATTTACCTCTATGTGTGAGGAAAAAAAATGCAATAAGTAGTTTATCTTGCAACCTCCCACCACCTGCAGTATGGGTCAGGAATGATCTTGGGGCCGAGTTAAAAAAGCACCCTCCCCAATTCCTTTGTCTAATAAATGTTACAGTAACTGGTTGCAGAAACAGCGTCCTGTTCCGTTATCAGCCACGGCGCGGGCAGTCTGTACTGCACATGACTGTACCGAGGCCGTTGCTGGGTGGCACTGCGGACTGTGAACACAGACTCTTCAACTAGTTCAAAAATAAAAATGGCTGAGACAACAGATAGGTGAAATAGTTGTTTCAAAATCAACAAAGTTGTTTTTAGGTGATAGTTTAACTAAGTACCAGAGAGGTGTGCATAGCACACCCCTGTGTTCCTTAAAGGGTTAAGCTGCTGCTTCTTGTCTATCAGAACATCTTCCAACAAGTTTTTCTTTTCACTTTTGAATTCTCATCTGTGCAGGTTCAAGAACGTGATCTTTGAAATTGCTCCCACGGAGGAAGTTGGGGACTTTGAAGTGAAAGCCAAGTTCATGGGCGTTCAAATGGAAACTTTCATGCTGCATTATCAGGTAACCACATGACCGGGTGTGTGTCTGTGACATTCACAATAAATTCATACTATGAATGGAGATACAGCTATGCCAGGAGCAGACATGTGGCTCTCCAACCATTACCTTACAACTCTTATCACTCTCTGTGTTTCCTGCACTTTTGGTTCCTATAACTATGCAGTAGAGGAGGCCTTTTGTGTCTGATGCAGGAATTGAGCAATATGTGCCTCTCCAGTTGGTGACTACAACTCCTATCATCTTCATGTTCAATAACTTGAGAGTCACAGGTTGTCCACTGAGCTACACATTTGTGTAAAAAGTGGAAGGTAAATGATGATGAAAAAATACAGCGTATTTTACATCCACCACCTGTGATTCAGGTCTATAGGTTCAGGCACAGGAAGAGATGTATTTTATTTCACTGCATGTTTTATTTAAATATGCTATAGAAGTTAAAAATAAGCAAATCATACAATAATAACAATACAGACATTCCTCTGTTATGCATAATCTGCATTGTATATACAGCCCCCAATATAAAGGAAATGTTTTTTTATATTCCATTATAACCCTTTAACCCCTTAAGAACCAGAGGGTTGTGCAATGCAACATCTCCAGTGATTAAAGGATTAAAAAAACAGTAAAGAGTCTTTAAAGGGTAAAGGAGCAGATTTTTATTTTTTTTGTGAAACAAAATGTTATTGTTCTTTTCCTGCTGAGTAAAATATTAATACCAGTGGTGGGAATACAAATTAAACATGTTTTTTTACATTAACAGCCCTTTAGAAGTCCGTTTACAATGAGTTTTCTCTGTCGTCCGATACAGGTTACTGGTAACTTTGGGTAGGCGATCCACCCCTTTAAGTAGGCAGGAACAATTCTAGAATTGATTGCAGGGGGTGGAGCCTACCTTCCCTTCTCAGCTGTAGCTAGCCAACCAGCTCCAGAAAGATTTGTTCCTTGGTGAAGACACAGGCAAGAGAACAGTTCTGCTATAGTTTTAGAAATGTTTTATTTTTCTGTTAAAAATGGAATACCACCATTAGGCGTATTACCATAACTGACAATGCCCTTAGATGTGGCTAGCTCAGTATCCAGGTGCTTTTTGTGGGCCTTAAGCCCTGGGAGGAAAATCTTAGGTACAAGCTCTTTCCTAAGGAGTTGCCCACCTTGGCTTCTTCTTGATACATGGTAATCTGAAGACAGAAGATCTGAAGGAAAGGTGAGCAACACTTTGAGTGCTGCAGGTACACACGTCCCACAGTACCCCTCCGCACAGGGTTTTTTCCCTGGGAGTTTTTATTGCACGATCCTGCACTCATTGGGTCTATCTGTATGTCTGTTGGGTGTTTTGGAGCAGGTTTATGTTTAGGTTATTGTCACTTTCCCTACTGGGTTCAGTGTTTTTTTGGATCTTCTAACATGTTCTAGTGATGTCTCATGTAATTTTATTTCACAGTTTTAACTTTGACAAAATTTGAGTTAAAGGCACACTTTACCACATAGACGCCATTGCTCCATTCACTCCTATGGAACTGTACAGTTTGGGACATATCTCTGCAACCGCTCAACATAGCGACTTCAGAGAGGGCTCATTTTGATTGTCTGACCTTGCTCTATCATCCGGTTACCATTGCAAGTGTGTTGGGGGGCTCAGGGGGCTTTGGGCACTGTTGGGGTACTTATTCTGTGAAAACTACATTTCCCATGAGTGCTTGCTTCGTGCGCTCGTTTCTCATTGGCTCCCGCTATGGCAGCCATTTCATGCCTTTTCTAGAACGAGTATCCTACACAGGGCTTGGACTCTCCTTTGCAGATTAACCCTTCACCTGCCAGCTAAGTGTATTTTAGTGATTTCTGGGGTGAAATTTTAATCTTTCACACTGTAATTGGGTCATTCATTATACTAAACGTTTTTGACACTGTGAGAATGTCTAATCCGTTGGAGCTTGGGGCCAGGCCTAAGACTAAGGACGCTGGTGTCTCTGTGTCCCCTATTGCACACTGTTCCTCATGTCATTCAGGGTTACCTAGGGAATTCTCAGGTCATTTATGCCCAGCATGTTCTGATGTCCTTGAGTCTCTCCCAGGGACCTCCAGCCATGCAGTAGAGCCACTCTGGGTGCAAGAGTTCAAGGCTGCCACCAGAGACCTTCGGGCTACATTACAACTCTTTCCATCCCAGTTACAGGGGGCCATCCACTCATGGCAGACCCCTTCTTCAGTCAGATCTTCCCTGCCCAAACCACAGGGAGAACCTGACATATCAGATTCCTCTGAGGAGGAACTGTTGGTGGATTCAGATGTTGAGGAATGTTCTGCTGTGGGCTCCTCTCAGTTTTTTGGGGACCCCTTTGAGGCTGATCCTGAGCCTTCGGCTGAGGGCCTGATCAGGGCTGTCTTGACAACCCTAAACATTCCCCTAGTTAAGGAGGTTTCTTCAGATCCCTCTAATGTTTTCCAGGAGCCTAAAAAAGCCCCTTTCCACCTAACCCCACTCTTGACTGCCTTGTGTCTGATGAGTGGAAATTTCCGGACAGAAAGCCTTCTTTTTCCAAGAAGTTTGCTAAGCTTTACCCCTTTTCTGAGGCAGCGCTTGCTCAGTGGGTTCATCCCCCCAAAGTGGATGCTCCTATATCCAGGCTATCTAAATCTACTGCATTGCCAGTTTCTGATGCGTCCACTCTGAAAGACTGGACTGACAAGAAGCGTGAGGTTTCCCTCAAGTCCATTTTTGCCACCGCTGACACTGCCCTGCGTCCAGCGTTCGCTGCGGCATGGGTTAACCGGGCAATTGCGGTCTGGACTGAACAGCTCACCCTGGCTATATGTCAGGATGCTCCTTCTTCGGGTATGTTGCAGCTTCTTGCCAAAATCTCTGAGGCCCAGCACAATGTTTCTGCTGCCTTATTTGATGCCATTCGTTTGGTGGCATGGGTTTCTACCATTTCCGTGGTTGCCAGACGAGCTCTTTGGCTCAAGATCTGGTCTGCTGACACTGCTTCCAAGAAAGCCTTGCTTTCATTACCCTTTCAGGGTACATTCTTATTTGGGCCAGATCTTAAGGATCTGATTAGTGAGGCCACTTGGGGTAAGAGTACTCATCTGCCCTTGGTCCCCAAGAATAAAACTTCTCTCAAGCGTAACAGGTTTTTTCGTCCCTTCCAGACTGGGACACATCCAGCGAACCAGGCGGTTCCATCAGCTCCACGTGCCTCCTCCAAGCCCAAACAGCAATGGAAGCCCAAGGTCTCCTCCAAGCCTAAGGCTTCCAAGACTTCTTCGGCATGACTCGCCGAACCCGGGTCCCTACACGGCTGTGGGTGGCCGTCTGCGTCACTACCACAGCACCTGGGTGGGTTCAGTGGCGGATCCATGGGTTTTACAGGTGGTGACGGAAGGGTACAGGATCCCTTTCGTCTCTCTTCCTCCCTTTCACTTTTTCCCTCTCATACTCCCCAGGGCACAGAGAAACGCCGTCTGTTCAATGGCGCTATCCAGGCCCTTCTGGACAAGGATGTTCTGGAGCCTGTTCCAGTTCAGAACAGAGGTATGGGTTTTTACTCAAACTTCTTTGTGGTCTGTAAGAAGGCCGGCGCTTGTTGTCCCATTTTGGATTTGAAATATCTCAATTCCTTTGTGATCAGGTCTCATTATCACCAGGAGTCCCTAAGGACGGTGATTGCTGCTATGTCCCCGGGGGAATTCCTTGCTTCTCAGGATCTGCAGGACGCGTATCTACACATTTCATTCATCCAGAGAGCCTGCAGTATCTCAGATTTGCCTGCGACCTAGGGCACTTTCAGTTTTCAGCTATTCTCTTTGGTCTGACTACAGCTCCTCAAGTCTTCAACCGTGTCCTGGGAGTTTTATTATCCGTCCTCCACCGGGACGGCATCAGAGTTACTCCATACATGGACGACCTGCTTCTGAAAGCCCTCTCTGTGGAACTTCTTCATCAGCTGGTTCAGGACTGCATTTCTGCTCTCACCCATCACGGGTGGATCATCAACATGGACAAGTCGGATCTTGTCCCATTCCAGCGTCTGGTCTTCCTGGGCCTTCTCTTCAACACTCAGCAGACCATGGTGTTTCTCACGGAGGAAGTGGCTCACCAGATCGCCCAAAGAGTATCTGCTGTTCTGGTTCTCGATCCAGTTCCAGCTAAGAAGCTGTCCTCTCTAGTGGGGAAATTCATCTCCAGTAAAGAAGAAGTCCCATTTACCATGGCTCACACCAATGAACTCCAGAGGTTCGTGATCCAGGTGTGCACGGGTCAGCTGGACCTTCTGAAGATGTCAGTGTCACTTCCTCTTCATGTGGAACTGAGTTTGTCCTGGTGGCTCAACCTTTCCAATCTGCTGAAGGGCATATCCTTCCTAATATCCTTCTGGACCACAATGACGATGGATGGCAGCCTCTCTGGATGGGGAGTGGCCCAGGGTCACCTGAGTGCACAAGGTTGCTGGTCTCCCAAGGAATCTCTCCTTCCCATCAACGTGTTGGAGCTTCGGGCAATATTCCATGCTCTTCGTCATTGGACTCCCCAGCTGAAAGAATGCCCAGTCGGGGTACAGTCCGACAATGCCACGACCATGGACTACATCAACAAGCAGGGCAGAACAAGAAGTCTCGTCGCTTGGTTAGAGGTCAAGGCTATTTTGTCCTGGGCAGAAGAACACATTCCTGCGATATCCGCAGTACACATTCCTGACATAGAAAATGTCATGGCAGACTTCTTTGGTCAACACACGGTGGACAGCTGTGAGTGGGAACTGCACCCAGAGGTGTTTTCCCTCATTGTTCAGAAGTGGGGTCCTCCTTGCAGCAACCTGATGGTGACAAGACACAACCGGAAGGTCCAGAGTTTCTGCTCTCGCTGGAGGGATCCTCTAGCGGTGGATGCCATGTCCATTCCTTGGTTATTTCCTCTGGCTTACATATTTACTCCCCTTCCCATGTTGCACAGGGTGTTACGGAAATTGAGACTGGAGCACTGTCCAGTCATTCTGATTGCTCCGTACTGGCCTCAGCAGACTTGGTTTACGGAGCTTTTGGATCTGTCAGTGGTGGAGCCATTCTGACTCCCTTGCCATCCAGATCTTCTTCTACAGGGTTTTCCTGTGGAAGGAGGATGTTCATCATCTGGCTTTGACTGCTTGGAAATTGAATTCTCAATACTGAAGAAGAAGGGTTTTTCTTCTAGTGTGGTGGCTACTATGCTTAGTGCCCGCAAACTGGTTTCTTCTAAGGCCTACCATTGTGTTTGGTCAACCTTCCTATCTTGGTGTGCTGATAGGGACCTCTCTCAGGATTTTGATCTGCCTACGGTCCTGGCCTTCTTGCTGGACAATGTGGATAAGGGCCTCAGCTTGAGTTCCCTTAAGGTTCAGACTTCTGCTGTCTCTGTTTTCTTTCAGAGGAGCATTGTTATTCTTCCTGATGTCAAGGTTTTCTTCCAGGGCGTTGCTCATACTCGTCCTGTCTTTAAGACTCCCACTCCTCAGTGGGACCTTAATTTGGTCTTGGGCGTCCTTCAGCACCCTCCCTTTGAATCCTTGGCTACTATTCCTCTACCCCTGCTGACGTGGAAAATGGCCTTTCTTCTGGCGATCGTGTCTGTTCTCCGTGTCGCGGAGTTACATGCTCTGTCTTGTAAACCACCCATTCTGGCGTTTCACAAAGACAAGGCGGTGCTACGCACTTCTCAGGAGTTTCTCCCGAAGGTGGTCTCAGAGTTCCACATTAATCAGGAGATTGTGGTGCCTTCTTTCTGCTCTGACCCTACCACTGACAATGAGAGGGATCTCCACTTGTTAGATGTGGTGCATTGTCTTAAGTTTTATGTACATCGTACCGAGTCAATTAGATAATCTGAAGCGGTCTTTGTCATTCCTGAGGGCAACAGGACAGGAAGACCTGCATCCAAAGTGACTATTGCATCTTGGATCAAGTCCACTATTCGTAAGGCTTACGAGCTGAGGAAGAAACCCGTTCCCTTACTGGTTACGTACTGCTCATTATACCAGATCTATTGGGGCTTGATGGGTTTACAAGAATCAGGCCTCCGCTGATCAGTTGTGCAAGGCTGCCACTTGGTCTTCTGTGCACACCTTTTCAAAGCACTGGCGTGTTGATGTGCTGGCATCGGCTGACACAAGCTTTGAGAGGAAGATCCTGGAGGCAGTCTTGCCTGTCTAGGATCTTCTTCGGTTCTTGGTGCTTACTTCACTTTTGAGCCCTGTTGGCTCTAGTTCCTTGTGCTGTGTAACAGTTCTTGGGGTTTTGTTACCCCTTTTCAGTGTCTGTTGACACTTCAATTGTTTTCTTGGGCTATCTCTGATCTGATGGTTCATATCTGCTCTGGTAACTTTGGGGGCATTGCGCCTGGTCCTTGCCTTACTTCCCGCCTCTGGGAAACTCAATGTTTGGACATTTCAAAGTTAGCAGCAACTTGTATTGGATGACAGAGAAAAGAAGATTTTAGTCTTACCTGTTAAATCCTTTTCTCTTAGTCCATACAGGTTACTGGTCTCCCACCCTGTCAAGGGACCATGATTGGCTGTCCTGCGGCAGATTGTGGGGGTCCTTCAAGGTCATGTTAACAGGAGTCTTCTTTCCCTTCCACTATCTAGTCAATAGTTAGTGTCTCAAATCTTTCTGGAGCTGGTTGGCTAGCTGCAGCTGAGGAGGGAAGGTAGGCTCCACACCCTCCAATCAATTCTAGAATTGCTCCTGCCTACTTAAAGGGGCTGATCGCCTACCCAAAGTTACCAGTAACCTGTATGGAGTAAGAGAAAAGGATTTAACAGGTAAGACTAAAATCCTCTTATTTTGATGCATTCTCTAGAAGAGCTGAGTCACTAACAAACAGTCCATCGAATGTGTTTAATAACTGCTGAGTCATGCAGTCAGTTAGAACTTTCAGGAAGTAATCACACTGTAATTCACTTCCTGACAATTTAAATTGGAGTACTTAAACCCCATAATGGCCAATGACAAGGAATGTCATGATCACAGCGCGCCCGCATGGTGTACTGTGATCACTGGGTAGGCCAGTAAGAAGAAAAAAAATGCATTGGTCCTCCAGCACACCCCCACCCCTGGACCCCGCAGTCCTTAAGGGGTTAAACAAAAAAGGTTTCTGAGGTGGAGATTCCCTCCTGTCCATTCTACCCTTGCATGAGCATTCCCTGTTTTAAAAGTGATCTTATAGCAGGATGCAAAGGCAAAGCTTCTCTCTTAGTTAGCCTTTCTTTTTTATTTTATCCTGTAGATTATGGGGATGTATAATCCCCCATTAGGGGGGCTCCTATTCCTGGCCACTTTTGGAAGGATTGACAACTGCATTGACTTCAGGACATAAAGTCTGTGGAGGATGGCTTTCTTTATCAGCCTTTTCCTAATGGCTTCTATGAAGCTTCCCTGTTTGTATAGAAGACTGAAGAGACTCAATTCTCTCTCACTCTCTCTCTCTCTCCCCCAAAGTGCACAGGTCCTGTGAGTATGTCCCTATTTCTCTGTGTGGCAGCCACATTCCTCTGTGGTTTGGAAGCCTGATTTGTACTCTGTTGATGGGCTTGATTAAACAACACATCTATGAAAAAATTTTCAATTTCTGTGTTCCTTTTCTTTGCACCATTGAGGTTTTAACCCTTTGCGTTGCCATTTTATGGGTATTTCTTGCCTGCTTCTTTGTTGGGAACAGACTATTACTAGGAGTTATGCTTACATACTTTTCTCCCAGTGAAACAGCCCCCAATATTTGAGGGTGTAGCTTAACGATGGCTGAAGAGAAATGTGTCATTTTTAAATCTGGGAAACTTCAGTTCCCAGCAGCCCATTCTTTCCAGTCTTTTTTTGGGAAGGGAAGTGGTGGTCCTTGACTGACCCTCTTCCTTTTTATATTCTACTTGCTACAAAGAGCATGCTTACCACATTATCCCCTTGTACTAAGATATATACGTATAAGTATGTATAAGTACTTTTTTCTACTGTTCTACTACTTTACTATTTAAGGGGTGTCCTGACTATGTCAAAACCTAAGGGAGACAGGGGCAAGTCCAAGGCTGCTAAGGCATCAGGGGTCCCTTTAACATATTGTTTGTCATGCCAGGTGGGGTTTCCTAAGGAATTTTCTGGTACATCATGTCCCTCTTTCTCTGTGGCCCCTACTCAGCCTTCGGAGCCCTTACGTGATGAAGAGGAGATTATATGGGTTAAAGCCCTAATTTTCTCAGTTCTATTTCCTCATCTATTCAAGGGATTTTAGATTTGTGGTCCATGGGACACCCTGCTCTCCCCAAAAGGTGACTGAGCCATTTTATAGAGGGCGATATCCCCATTAAGCAGGATTCTTTCATTGAGGAAGGGGGAATTGATGCATATATCCTAGAGTTGTCATTTTCTGTTATGAAGAAGACCACAGTTTTTCCACTGGCTCATCAGAGGAACGCAGGAGAGATGTGGGTTTAGCAACCCATGTGACAAATCCATTGCATGGGGCTGAAACAGTTCTGTCGCCTGTGTGAAAAAGACTTTATATTGAAATTCTGGAGCAAACCAACTGCTCCATAGGGGACAGTGAAAATTCCCATTGGATTAAATTGGAGTTTGAACCTCTTGTTTGTTAGAGAGGTCTCCATCAAGACCTCGCTAGCACTCAAAGGATTAAACATCCTATTTCAATCAATGGGAATTTTGGGATTGTTTAATTGTCCTCAATGAGCCAGTTTTCTCTGGCTCAGTCAGTTAAGTGACTGATTGCAAAGCCAAGGCACTGGCTGTGAAGCTGTGAAAGTCTTGTTCAGTTCCCGGTGTCAATTCTGGTACCTGTGACTCAGGCACCAGAAATGTGTACAACTGGTATTGCTATAGAAGTATAATTGTATTAATTGTATCAATTGTAGCTTCCAGAATTGCCCTTTACTTTGTCTTAATAAGGGTAACTATTGTTGGAACATCAGTTGCTTACACATTATTCCTAACTAGTGTCAAAGCCCGTTTACATGGGCCAGTAATCTGTGCGTTCGGGCAGTCTCTACTGTGCATGACTGCATAGGGCAAACATACATCTGGACTTTTATATTATAGGATGCTTTACCTTCTACCAGTGCATGTTTTTATAGGGAAAAGCCCCACTCCCCAAAAAAACAAAAAAAAAACTATAGTTTTATGCTACAGATCTAGAATGCTGTAAAGTTTAATCATTGATCAGGTCCACTTGCACAGTCCTGGAGGTTTCTGTTCTGGCCACCATAGCTGAAGTGCTTCCTGTCCCTCTCTAGCCATCGCTGGTTTGTGCACTACTGATGTTCAGTGTTTCTCCATGTTTCATTGGATCAAGAATGGCTCCAGCAATGTTAACAAGTGCTGGATAGGTAGTCTGATCAATGTGAAGGATGCCTAGTAGACAGGAGGACTTCCATCTAAATGGCATAAATGGCTAAGTGTAGGTGGATGGCAACATTTTAGGTAGGGGGATGGGTGTCAACATGAGGGATATAGTTCCCTTTAAGGATATCCTGACATAATCACAGGCTACATGGCTCATTGATAATGAATGACAAATCCATCAGTGCTAATGAAACATCCCTCCAGGCTCATATAAGAATATCCTTACTACCCCACCAACAAGAAAACATATAGGATTTCCTGATCACACTGGTAGTTGGTGAATGAAAACTGTTCTAAAGTTTTGACAAAAATAAACTTATTCTAGAGCAGATACCTAGTGTGAACAGTTAGCTTCAGTTAAATTTGAGGAACTTACCATAAAAATAATAATCATACAAGTTTTTTACACGAATTTTAAAATTACAAAAAAACATGGCTTTTAAAATATTCACATGCTGTATCAAAATGACATCACCATGTGGTGTGGTAGATTCCTTGGTCCCTCCTTTCTTATTTACCAGTTAATTAATATGAGATGTGAAAAGGCATGTGTACGTAGGAGAAACTAGAGCAGGGCTGTCCAAGTCCAACGGACACCAAGAGGCCAGGATGGAAGGATTTTCCCTGATTCAGCACATGTGAGTTAATCAGTGATTTGATTGGCCCACAAGTGCTCAAAAGGGAAATCCTTACATCCTGGACTGTTAGTAGCTCTTGAGGACCGAACATGGACACCCCTGAACTAGAGCAATTTTGACTCTTTGATTGTCAGAAGGTGTATCTAATATATATATATATATATATATATATATATATATATATATATATATATATATATATATATATACACTAGTAATTTGGGATGGCGTTTCCTGTCATATTATGTAGGGAATTAAAGCACACAGACGGATGAAAGACATGTAGACACAGAGAAACACATAGCTGCACACACAGAAATGCACACATATGCACTCAGATACACAAAGAGTGAAACACACATACATACATGTAATTAACAGTGTGGGCCAGCGTTTGCCATCATATTATGTATGAAATTAAAGTACACAGACACACACATAGCTGCACACACAGAAAGGCACACGTGCACTCAGATACAGAAAGAGTGAAACACATATACATACATACATGCAATGTACTGCAGAAAAATAGTGTTATAGACACATATAATACAGAGAGAGAGAGACAGACATGTATACACAGATTGAACACAGGTCTCTCCAGCTTTGAGTGCCAGAGGGTTAATCTTACCACATGCACCTACTCACTTCAATCTTCTCCGGATTATTTGACAAGTGGTTCTGTTCTTGTAGAACTCGCCTCCGTGTGCTGAAGAAATTTATTTTTATTTTTTACTCTGGTGGACCAAAGTTTTATTGGCTGCAGATGTACACAGAGGCAGCTGCCTGTCCGAGAGAATTTGCCTTACTTTGTGCTGCAGATGTACACAGAGGCAGCTGGAGAGCCTCCATGAGCTGAAGAAAGAAGGATTGCAGTGAGGGGTTTATAGGAAAAGTGCTTTCCAGCCTGCTAGCGTGCATATTCTGGGCCAGGCGGGCCAGCCCTTTTTGATACACATCCCCATCAGCCGCATACTCTAGTCTCCTTATGTTTTTTTTTAAAAAAAAGATGACAGCCAGCAAACATGTTGACAAAAGCTCTGGTCCGCACCACAGCCTGCAGCAACTACCGCTGGCAGCGCACGGGCCAGGGAGCAATTGACCCCAGCTTCCAAAAAAAAAAAATATGCTGTGTAAGAGACAGGGACAGAGGAGAGCAGAGAGGACACCGGCTGTACAGAGGAGGAGAGCCTGGAGCAGAGCAGAGAGGGTGCCGGTGGGATGAGACAGTAGTTGCTGGTGTGCTTATTTTGCTATTGGCATGTAATGTATTGAAGGCATTTACAAGCTTGTGAAATCCATTTCGTCAGCGCTGCTCCTGCCTCTCTCTCTCTCCCCTTCTCAATGTGTGCTCCAACAGAGTGTACCGGAGCACGCACAGAAGGGGAGAGAGGCAGGAGCAGCGCTGACGAAATGGACTTCACAAGCTTGTAAATGCCTTCAATACATTACATGCCAATAGCAGAATAAGTACACCACCAACTACAGTCTCGACCTGGGCTCTGAGCAAAGGTATGCTTTCGGTTGGCAAACGAGGAAAGTAGAGCCTGTACAGCTGGAGGGCGAGCCAGGGCAGACATGACTGCTTCAACAGGTCAGCTATATCAGTGCAGAAAGAGCCTTCGCACTTTTGGACCTTACCGCTGCAGCCTGACTTGGCGGTTGGCTTTCCAGTGGTTAACCCTTTGAGTGCGAGAGTGGTAGGCAACGCATTGGTTTGCAATACATTTAGTGCCACTCTGACACTCAAAGTGTTAATGTCAGCCATTTTTGTACACTGTTCTTAACGATTGCCCAACATTCTTTTCCTTCACTATATGGTTCAATCAATACGATCCTGTGTGTGTGTGTGTGGCTTGTGTGCATGTCTGTGGTGTAGCAGTGAGTGGCAGTCATTTTGTTATTTTTCTCACTTTGATAGTGGTGGGCGGGCTGGATAGTGGAGGCGGGCCAACTCCCTGCATGATTTTCACGCCAGTAGCAGTGGCCTTCAGCCACTCCAACTGGTGTGAAAATCACACCTCCTTTGAATCACCCAATGGGAGCAGTAACTCCTCCTTACTGCCTCCCTTGGGTGTGTTTTGTCAGGCACAAAGTCTTCTTTTATAGATAGATAGATAGATAAAATTATATCCTGATGAATAAAACATGGGCAAATAAAAACTGACATTTTATGGTGGCACCCGCTATTGGACAGCTCTATTCAGATGACCATAAATGTCCATTAGCTGTTGTAGCAACAGAGTGAACGTACTGCACTTGAAAAAATGGAAGTTTGAACTACAATAACTTTTGAATAAGACATATCTCAGCAATGGGAGTACTCTTGTTTTTCCTGAGCAGTATAAACCCTGCAATATGTAATTTATTTCAATAGTAAGCGCTACTATACATTTAAATTCATTTAAATAATTTAGCAATTTAGATGGAAAATTCCTTTGAAGGACTGAAGATGCTGAGGTTGATGTACTGTGGAGAAGTGGAGTCTTTGTGGAGAAAACCAAATGCATCAAAGGGGTCAAATTAAAAAAAAAACATGCAATGCATCATTAAAAAACCCATTTAAATCAATTGAAATGTGAGATGCTTTTATTTGTCCATTATGGTGCACTTGATTTAATCCAGAATTAATTGGTACATCTCCTTGCTGTGCTTACAAATGACACATGATTTGTCACAAGCAGAGACCTGTACCCCTCCTGGATTAGTCAATATGAAGTGATTTTTTTTCAAGCCTCATGCACATTTTTCTTCACTGCATAATTTGATTACTGATTTCAATGAGACTTTTACCCTTTGAGTGTCTTTGATTGCTTCGCAATGTGTTGGCTACCTCTCTGTCACTCAAAGGGTTAAGCCCTAGAATGTAGAGAGGACTCAACAAAATGCCAAATAATGTGTCAGAGAGATCTATAGGATTCTAAAGGTAAAAAGTCCCATTCTAATCAGTGGAAACGTGTATTCCTTTACTGTGGAGCAGTAGGTTTTCCCCAGAATTGTTCCATGTTTAAATTATATATATATATTTCATGCTGTAAGAGTCTAGGAAGTCTAAACAGGACAAAACTACTGTTCTTCTGATAAGCTACCTGTGTATAGAAGTGAGATGTTTCTTCTCTTTATTCCAGATCAAACATCTAGAAATCATTGTGTTTTGGTCTTAAAGGGATAGTAAACCCCTCTAAAAAATAGTAGCTCTGTCGTAGATATAATAAAAAGAGATTACCTGAGGTTATTCCTATTTCTCAAACCTTTATGGTTTGACAGATATAGGAAAATAAAGTTCTCCGCTCCCTCCCCTTTTTGATTAAAAAGCTGTAAAGCTGTCAGAAGCAGATTTTGGTTGCACGACCAGGTGGCGGTTCGTCAGCAGAACCAACATAGCAATATCTAGAAATAAATACTTTATTGGAATGGTCTACAGAGTGTGCTTGCAAACCAGGTACACATTGTAGACCGTTCAATGAAGTGTTTATCTTTAGATATCTCTATGTCGGCTCTGCTAAAGAGCCGATGTCTGGTCCCGGGACCAGTATCTCATGCAGTCAGCTATACAGCTGACATATGAGAAAGGGGAGGGAGCAAAGAACTTTATTTTCATATATCTCTCAAACCATAAAGTTTTGAGAGATAGGAATAACCTTAGGTAGTCTCTTTTTATTATATCTACTATAGAGCTAGTACTTTTTAGATGGGTTTACTATCCCTTTAAACAAATAGTTTAACCACCTTGATAGACAGGACCCCAGCTCAGTGTGCATCAATGCGTTGAAGAACTCTCTAACATCCAAGGGGTAAAGTGAATTTTAAGAGTTTTTTGTTACAAATGGATGAGCCAGGCACACTGATAAGGAGCAAATTCAGCAAATGATTGTTTATTGGTGGGAACACTACACGTTTCTTAGGCCCCAAACGTCATTTTTCCTTCCAATAAATGATTGATTGATTATGCACTTTATCTGTATGCCTCCACTCATCAATTTACTTTGTGTTTATACAGATGAAGTGAGCTTCTCCCCAGAGCTGACTGAGCGCATGGGGACATTTCAAAAACATAGAATTTGACAGCAGATCAGTTCTATTACTGGCCATTTGCTTATTATTACAATGGCAGCCATGCCCACAGTCCTTACAACTTAAGTTTTTTTGCATTTGTTAAACTGGAGTTTTGTTTTGTTTTTTTGTTTTTTTTTAACAGGACCTTCTCCAGCTGCAGTATGAGGGTGTTGCTGTCATGAAGCTGTTTGATCGAGCAAAGGTCAATGTAAACCTTCTGATCTTCCTTCTAAACAAGAAGTTCTATGGGAAATAAAGAGAGGAGATGATGGAAATCCCAGAAGAGAGGAGGAAGATAGCAGACATACTGCACATTTTGCCTCCTCATCATACTGTGGCTATGACCGACACAAACTGCTTTTATACATGTATATGAGCCTTTGTGCCCGATCTCTGCAAGCATACTGCTACATGAAGACACCATCTTGAAAATCAAGTCACAGGAACCAAAGCAGGCTGTGGTTCTTCCATCTAGTGTTACATATAAAATGGTATCTAGGTTAAGGATTCTCAATTGGACTTTGAGTGAAAATGGTGATATAGAATACTGATTATCACAGGAGAGAAATGCACTATCCCAGTATATATATATATGTGTATGTTATCAGTTTTAGTTTTTTCTACATGTTTTAAGACCATTTTTATCAAGCTTATTCCTGATTTGCAAGAAGCCTGCCATAATAGCGCTGAGAGTTAAAATGCATGGGTCAGTCCTTTCTTTGTAATGTAGTGGGCCCAGATAGGCAGTGTTCTGTCCACAGAGAGGAGGATGTACTAAGGTGGAGTTGAGCTCTTCTGGATCAAACCAAATGCACCTTAGTGGACAAATGCCAATGGCTATTGATTTAAATTGGGATTTTAACCCTTGAGTGCTAGCGAGGTTTCCATTGCATCTGTTTCACTGTGTTATAGACACACACTAGAGTTTAAGGGGTTTAAAGGGATAGTAATACTTCGTTTTAACTTTATTTTATTTTGTAGGCATTAAAAAACATGAAGAATGATATAAGTCTTATCTCTCAAACCTTTATGGTTTAAGAGATATTCACAAACAAAATATCCCTTCCCTGTTCAACCAGATCAGAAGGGAGGTGCCCAGGTAGACTGCAGAGAGAGACAATCTTCAAATAAGATAAGGGAAAAAGCTGAAAAACTTGTCAAGAGGGGAAGGGCTTTCATTGTTTTAATACAAAGAAGATTGTCCCCTTCTGGTATCTGTCTGGTCATACAACCAGATTCACATCTGAGAAGAGATGGCTTACACTGGAAAAAGGGGCGGGAGGGGGAAACTTTGCTTGTGAATATCTCATAAACCATAAAGGTTTGAGAGATAAGACTTATATCATTCTTCATGTTTTTTTAATGCCTACAAAATAAAATAAAGTTAAAACGAAGTATTACTATCCCTTTAAAGTCCCATTTCAGTTAATGGGAATTTTTATTTGCCCTATGGTGCAGCTGGTTTGCTCCAGAATTGCTGTGGATCTTAGTACATCAGAATGTTTTTGTAGACATTACTTGGCCATCCACATTTATCAGAGAGATGCTGCAATGCTGTTAGATGAGTCAGAGTTAAAGGGCACAAACACCTTAAAAAATGCTGTTATATATGTTTAAATATCATAACTTAGTCTAGATGTATAAAATCTCATAAGCTTGCTTTCTAATGCAGGTGTGCAGAGTAAGAGCTTGATTATTTTTGTTTTGCAGCTACAGTTTAACAAAATGAATACCATTCCTCTTTTCTTTAGAAAGGCTTCTCCTGTTTCACAGTTTACAGACGATACTACACTATTACTTCTGAGACAACATTTTGTTTATTTACAGAACCGTAACCTTTAGGGTGGCAGAAAGGTATCCAGAGCATTATGTTGAAATATATTGGATAGCTCTCTGGCACTTAGTGGGTTAAAGTGGAACTGTTATCATGTAACAAATAGGCCAATTTGAAAGAGCTTTCAAAAGCACCTATATTTTTTGTTGGTCATTTTTTATTTAAAACAATTGTTTGATATATTTTTATTTATTTGTCAGTTAGTGCACATCTGTCGGGCACTGCCACACTGTTTCCCATCCAGACTATCACTTCCTACCAGGAACTACTAGGTCATTTGAATAAATTGACAAATAACGGCTAATAAAAATATGTGTTTTTGAAAGCTGTTTGTTACAGTTCCACGTTAAACGGATAGTAATACTTAAAATGTAAAAAAATATATGTTGTACGGTTTATGTCCCCGAATAAAACAAGGGTACTCCCACTGCTGAGAGATATTTTATTAAAAAATTATAACAGCTCAAACTTGAATTTTTTTGGTGCAGTATCACAGTGGCCTGAAAATTTACAGTGGCGCTGTTGCTACACCATCCTATGGACTGCTCTGGTCTGTAGACCATAAATCTCCATAAGATGGTGTAGTAACAGCACCACTGTCATATTGCACCTAAAAAATTCAAGTTTGAGCTGTTATAATTTTTTAATAAAATATCTCTCAGCAGTGGGCATACCCTTGTTTTATTCAGGGATATAAATGCTACAACATCTTAAGTATTACTATACCTTTAAGACTACATTTGTTTACCTCCTGTACGCAAGATGGTATTCTTTAATGTATTTAACCTAATTTCATTTTTAGGTGGAAGTGTTCCTTTAAGCCTGCCACATAGCTCTAGCAGTTTTGGAGCAGTTCTGGGCCAAAACTACTACACCATAGGAGAAAAATAAAAATCTCCATTGATTTTAATGAGGCTTTTATCCCTCTCCTAATGCATTGGAGACCTCACTGGCATTCAACCCCAAAGTATATCAATGGAAATGTTTATCTGTCCCCTATGGTGCACATGGTTTGTCCCAGAAATGGTGCACTTGGTCTTTATAAATACGGTCTACAGTATTTACCTGATAATGGCTGAATATTATGTGCATTCTTAACCCTCTGAGTGCCAGAAAGGTACCTCTCTGGCACTCAAAGGTTTAAATATTTAGCCACAATGAGAGAGAAGCTATTGATTCAGGAGGATGCCTTTGGATCTTTAACCCTTTGAGTGCCAGAGTGGTATGCAAAGCATTGCAATGCGTTGCGTACCACTCTGGCACTCAAAGGGTTAAGAAAGTTTATCTAAGGCAATACTGGGATTTAAAATACACCGAGCTAATGACTGCCAATGCATGCTATTTCTAGTAATCCCTTCAGCACAAGATGTGACTGTTCTATACTGTTTCTGCTAAACTGGACAAAGGTCCAGACCAGTTCTCTATGAACCCTTGGATTGCCAGATGGGTGAGCACTGCAGTCCAGTGTATCACCCTCTGAAGGATTAATAATTTTGAAGTTTTCTCTGTGCCTTTTATTTTAAACGTTCATAATTTAGCTCTTTGGGTGCCAAAGATGAATCCAAAGCACTATTTTGCAGTGCATTGGATGCCTCTCTGGCATTCAAAGGGTTAAAGAAACACTAACACCTAGTAATAGTAACCCTTTGCTTACCTTACGATGGCTGGACAATACAAGATTGCTTTGGTTCAAGAGCTCTACAATCCATCCTGGATGTCATCAGGACCATGAAGGAGGACATTACAGTTGCAACAGAGCAGATGAGCCATAGCAGATTATCATGTGCAATGGCCATGATGTTATAGCTAGGACAATGGCACAATGGCAGCATTCATGGCGGTCATTAGGATTTTCTTGTCATAGAAAGATAACAAGGTTACTACTAGGCAAAGTCAGTGTTCTTTTTTACATCTGTGTTTTGTAAGAATTAGGAGTGGTTGCACGCAATGGCCATGTATTTTATAGTGTAGAATTAACCCTTTCAGTGTCAGCGGGTTACACAATGCATTGCACAGCAATCCATTGCATACTCCTCTGGCACTCAGAGGGTTTTAGGGGCTTCTTGCAGTTCTCATTATTTAATGAAAGCAGGACAGATCATATAGAAAGAGACTTGTTTAGAAAAGAATGAAAATAAAATTGGATGTTTATTTTACACAGACACATAGGAAAGCCTATATATTCCATTTTAGTAAATCAATGTGAGCAATGCATAAATAAATTTGTTTATTAAATACTAGTGCTTGCAAACAGACATTTATCATACAGTAAAACGATTGCAACTGAAGGCCCCGATTGCCTTTTTTAACCCCTTTGGATGCTAGAAACATCTGTAATGAAGTGCTTCAGATGTAGGTGAATATACTGTATGTTGTAAATGAAGCCCCCATTTTATATAAATGTTTAAAAATAAATGCCTTTTTATATATAAATAGATATGTATATTTACAATCAGATTTGTTACGACAACGTGGCCTGGCACATTCCCATGATCATATGTGGAAGGTGGGTTGCAAACGGCACATATTTTGACAAATTTATTTAAAGGAAGTGTTATAAATAAAAAACTATAAAAAAGGGATGAGTTTATCTCAGAGAAATATAATATAGTATTAGGAGAGCCTGTGTTACAGGTAGTGTAGTGGTATGTGCTGTTGTACGTATTGGATGCTTTTGAGCACCAGAGATATATAACAACATGAGGCAAATATGTAAAGGAGGAAATTGAAGCAGTTCTAGGACAAAGGGAAGAATTAAGAATCCCCCTTTTAATGGGGCTTTAACCCTTTGAGTGCCATAGGAGTAAGCAACTCATTGCAAAGCAATGCGTTGCATACCCCTCTGGCACTCAAAGGATTAAATCCTTGAATGAGTGACAGGTCTGCACCGTAATGCATCGCAATGCTCATGAGACCTCTCTTTAATATTCAAGGAGTTAAGATCCCCATTAAATCAAACACATTTTTATATACTCCCAACGGTGCTTTGAGTTTGCCTGTGAACTGCCCCACTGTATCCTTTATAAATGCCCCATGGTTTAGATTTTCCAGGAGAAAAATATTGCATCGGTTTATAACTTTGAGATTTTAAAATATAATAGAGGAAATATATTTTAAAACCCAGATTATTATAATGCTGAAAAATAGCTACATATTTAAATAAAATGTGCTCACAAAATAAAGATGTGCTAATTAAAAAATCAGTAGAAAAAAAGTTTTTACATAATTTTCCTTTCCTAATATTTTATTTTTTATTTATTGGGGCCTCTAGTAATAGGAATCATTACAGTAAGCTTGATTTTGTCTTTATACAAATGTCTAGAATTACAGTCCCTTGTTTAAACATAGGAATTCCTGCCTGCATCTGTATTTCTGATCAGCTAAATAAAAAAGATAATTTGTTTCTTTTTGTATGTCTTTATATTTGCTAAGTGAACTCATTGTATCCCACATGGACTACTGTAACCTTCTCACTGGCCTTCTGGCTTCTCAGCTGCAAGTACTTCAATCCATACAGAATTCTGCAGTTACCTCACTCTCATCTAAGCTTGTCCGTGCTCTCCTCCTCCAGTCTCTGCAATCTTCAGTCCGGACAGAATGCTGCAGTTACCTCAGTCTCACCTAGATTTGTCTGTGCTCACCTCCTCCAATATCCACAGACTCCTTATTTACTACAGACTCCTGTTCCTTTCATTCAAGCCTCCCCCATCCTCTCCTACATTTCTCCTGATTTCCTGCTATGCACCTCTTTCCTTATAGTTATCCATGGACACTCCTTAAAGCCAATTTTACATCTACAGCATTCTCTGGTATCACACCTTTTTGTCTCATTAGTCCCTAACTATGGAACATGCCAATTAGCACCTGTGCATTTCTTTCTGATGAACAAAGAGTCATATGAATAAAGAGTAAAGTGGAGCAATTCTGTATCATACAAACTGCACCACAAGATAAGCCAGTACAAATTTCCATTGATTCACAATGCACAGGGGACCTCTAGTATTCAAACCGTTTAAAGCCCCCTTCTAAGCAATGTATGTTGGGAATTCTTATTTGCTCCCTATTGGGCAGTTGGCTTGCTCTAGTATGTCATCACTTTTGTTTTGTGTGTGTGGTCCAGTGTGAGTAACAGTAGCACATCAAATGCAAACTTCAGTTCAAGTAGATTTTCCTGCCCCAGAGAGAGTCAGACAATAGGCATCCTGCAGCTATTTCTCTGTTGTTGGACTACAGTTCCCATAATCCTGACATGACCTCTGCTCCATTTATAATCATAATGATGAGAACGGTCATCCTGCAACAGCTGGAGGGTCACAGTATACCCAGCACTGGACTAACTGGAGAACCACAAAAAAAGAAGAATGGGAGACCCCACACAGTATTAGCATTGTAAACACAGCACTTGAAAATAGTCAAGTTCCGTTTAGCAGGTACTAACAACTTACATGTGTATAGTTTAACAAATCATGCACTTTCTCCAGAGAGATAAAGATCAGAAAGGGGTACTTTTTATCTTGTATTACATGACCATGACACCATTGCATGCTATCAGCAGGACAATACACATTTACATGGAACCAGCAGGGCAGTGCATCATTTAATGTTTCAGGCAAGGCAATGCACCATTACATGTTACCAGCAGGACAATACAATTAATGTCACCAACTGGGCAATACCCTGTTTTTTGCCCCCAGCACAGTAACAAATTGTTACATGGCAACAGCAGGTAGTACAACATTACTTGCCACCAGTAGGGCAATACACCTTTAAATGGCACAACCAGGACAATATAACATTTTATTACGTTCCGTCGGCAGGGCAATACACCATTACATGACTCCAGTAGAACAATATGCCATTAGATCAGCAGGGAAATACATTACTTTCCCCAGCAGAGGAATACACCGTTACATGAATCCAGCAGAACAATACGCCATTAGATTGCATCAGCAAGGAAATACATTACATGCCACCAGCAGAGTAATGCACCTTTACATGAATCCAGCAAAGCATTATACCATTAGATTGCATCAGCAGGGAAATATATTCCATGCCACCTGCAGAGCAATACACATTATCTGACACTGCCAGGGTACTACACCTTTACATTCCATCAGCAGGCAAAACACTATTACATGCTTCATGCAGGACAATATACTGTTAAATGCCACCAGCAGATCTATTAACTGTTTCATGCCACCAACAGATCAATACACCATTACATCCTACCTACATGGCAGAACTCCATTACATGCTACCAGTAGGGCAATAAATCACTGCATGTCACCCTCAGTACAATATATCATTATATGGCACTAGCTTGGCACTACACATGACATGAACAAAGCAATTCACTATTACATGACACCAGCATTGTGCCTCGTTTAATACGCTTGCTTTTTGGGTTTTTTGTTTACCCTTATATATATACAGTGGGGCAAAAAAGTATTTAGTCAGCCACCAATTGTGCAAGTTCTCCCACTTAAAAAGATGAGAGAGGCCTGTAATTTTCATCATTGGTACACTTCAACTATGAGAGACAGAACGAGACAAAAAAATCCATAAAATCACATTGTCTGATTTTTAAAGAATTTATTTGCAAATTATGGTGGAAAATAAGTATTTGGTCAATAACAAAAGTTCATATCAATACTTTGTTATATACCCTTTGTTGGCAATGACCGATGTCAAACGTTTTCTGTAAGTCTTCACAAGGTTTTCCACACACTGTTGCTGGTATTTTGGACCATTCCTCCATGCAGATCTCCTCTAGAGCAGTGATGTTTTGGGGCTGTAGCTGGGCAACACGGACTTTCAACTCCCTCCAAAGATTTTCTATGGGGTTGAGATCTGGAGACTGGCTAGGCCACTCCAGGACCTTGAAATGCTTCTTACGAAGCCACTCCTTCGTTGCCCGGGCGGTGTGTTTGGGATCATTGTCATGCTGAAAGACCCAGCCATGTTTCATCTTCAATGCCCTTGCTGATGGAAGGAGGTTTTCACTCAAAATCTCACGATACATGGCCCCATTCATTCTTTCCTTTACACGGATCAGTCGTCCTGGTCCCTTTGCAGAAAAACAGCCCCAAAGCATGATGTTTCCACCCCCATGCTTCACCGTAGGTATGGTGTTCTTTGGATGCAACTCAGCATTCTTTCTCCTCCAAACACGACGAGTTGAGTTTTTACCAAAAAGTTCTACTTTGGTTTCATCTGACCATATGACATTCGCCCAATCCTCTTCTGGATCATCCAAATGCTCTCTAACAAACTTCAGACGGGCCCGGACATGTACTGGCTTAAGCAGGGGGACACGTCTGGCACTGCATGATTTGAGTCCCTGGCGGCGTAGTGTGTTACTGATGGTAGCCTTTGTTACTTTGGTCCCAGCTCTCTGCAGGTCATTCACTAGGCCCCCCCGTGTGGTTCTGGGATTTTTTCTCACCGTTCTTGTGATCATTTTGACACCATGAGGTGAGATCTTGCATGGAGCCCCAGATTGAAGGAGATTATCAGTGGTCTTGTATGTCTTCCATTTTCGAATAATTGCTCCCACAGTTGATTTCTTCACGCCAAGCTGCTTGCCTATTGCAGATTCAGTCTTCCCAGCCTGGTGCAGGTCTACAATTTTGTTTCTGGTGTCCTTTGACAGCTCTTTGGTCTTGGCCATAGTGGAGTTTGGAGTGTGACTGTTTGAGATTGTGGACAGGTGTCTTTTATACTGATAACAAGTTCAAACAGGTGCCATTAATACAGGTAACGAGTGGAGGACAGAGGAGACTCTTAAAGAAGAAGTTACAGGTCTGTGAGAGCCAGAAATCTTGCATGTTTGTAGGTGACCAAATACTTATTTTACCAAGGAATTTACCAATGGAATTCATTAGAAATCCTACAATGTGATTTCCTGTATTCTTTCCCCCCATTCTGTCTCTCATACTTGAAGTGTACCTATGATGAAAATTACAGGCCTCTCTCATCTTTTTAAGTGGGAGAACTTGCACAATTGGTGGCTGACTAAATACTTTTTTGCCCCACTGTATATATATATATATATATATATATATGTATATATATATATATATATTAATATTGAGTCCTAGAATGAGCCACACTATTTTAATGGATATACTTTGTATTAGGTTACTTACTAGTGCAGGCCATTGATTGTTTTTGAAAATCAGAGGAGTAATTAGCTATTATATAGCACTAGTAGGGTACTACACCGTTGTATGCCACCAGCAGAACAATTACATGACACCACCAGAAAAATACACCATTACATTCCATCCCATCAGCAGGGCAATACACCACCATGAGACCAGTAGAATAATATACCATTACATGACAGCATCAGAGTAATAAACGTAAGCATTCTATCAGTAGTGCAATAAACCATTACATGCAAAAATCAAGGTAGTACACCATTACATGTGACCAGCAAGGCAATACACAATTACATGCATAAGAGCCACTTGTTTCTAATCATTGTTTGCCCAGTTAAAGTGATAGTAATGTTTCACAAAAACAGCATCTCCAATTCATCTTCATTTATTTGGGCCATGGAGAGTGTTATTTCAATACTGTCAGAGTTGTAGTTCAAGAGTAATGCTAAAGTATCCCCCTCCCGCCCCTTTTACTGATGTAACACTGCTGACCTCAGAGCAGCAAGACTGTCCGGATGTATCGCAGAGAGAGACAGTCTTCAGTGAGCATAAGGAAAAACCTGTCAAGGGGGGCAGGGTCTTACTTATGCTCACAGTAAGAAGATTGTCGCTTGCTGTGATCTGTCTGGTCCCAGGACCAGATTCCACATCTGAGGGGAGGTGGCTTACACTAGGTAAAGGGGCGGGAGGGAAAACTTTATCATTCAATTACTCTTGAATTACAACTCTGACATTATTGAAATAACACTCTTTATGGCTCAGATATTATGAAGATTAATTGAATCTGCTGTTTTTTTTGAAACATTACTATCCCTTTAAGCCCACATTGTTACATTTAATTAAATACAGTAGTAATGCCACATCTGTGTGTAATGATCTCTTCCAGCCTCTTTATCTGTTATTTCATTCTATCCATCCTGCAACATTGAGTGCTCTTCATAGAACTGATTTTTGAAAGCTCCTTAGAACAATTATTGTCCTCGGGATAACAAGTATTCTCTCCACTGTATCTTTGTCCTTTTCGTCAGTACATTTACATCACTAACATTTAGATAATGTAACAGCATTTTTCCTGACACCACTGTATTATCTGATTGTTTTCCACTGTATTATCTGATTATTTTCTATGTCACAAACAGTGACTTTTCTTATCAGTGAACTTTGGCAATCAATGTACACACACACAAATGCACGTGCATAGTGTTGGGACTGCAGTAATTCGGCCCATTATCTCTTCAGACAAACCTTACTTTAGACTCCTTCCATTTGTAATGATGTATTGAGGTTGATGTACTAAATTTTAGTAGTTTTGGTGATAACTGACTTAAGCCTTGGCAACAAATAAACATTCCCCAAAGTCCCATTGGCTTAATAAGACACTTTTAACCCCCTTGAATGCTAGAGATGTTGGAGACCTCTCCAGCCTTCAAATAGTTTAAAAACCCATGTAAGTCAATAGGGATTTTTAGATGTCCCCTATGGTGCATTTGGTTTGCTCCAAAATGGTCACAGTTTCTTTGTACATCAGTCTCAATATCTGTCTATTTCTGAGCCAGGCCACCTTCACAATTTGATCGGGGGATGATTGGGCATTTATTAGTATTTAACCCTTTATGGGGCAGAGTTGACTGATTCATAATGTGCTGCACACCTCTCTGATGCTTTAACCCCTTAAGGATCAGTGGTCCTGTGGTTGGTTTCCCTTTAAGGACCAGATTGTCTTATGTTGATGGAGGGTTTTGATGTTATTGGCGGGACTTTTGATTATGGGAATTTTGCTATGACACCTTATATTTGATGCTGGGGAGTGTCCATGTTGATGTGGGCCACCCGCAACATTGAAGGATGTCCCTTAAATCAAATATAACACATACAGCAGCAATCCCCCTCATCAAAAGTCCCCCCGCATCACCAAAAGCCCCCATCAACATAAAACAACTCTCTGCAAAATCCCACCCTGACATAAAATGCCTGCAACATAACAGGGTTTAAATATATGCATCTATTGGTTTATATGTTAGTACGAAAATTAGGTTTTTATGATTACGCGCCACAGCCAATCCTTTTTTTTTTTAATATATTTTCCAATTACACTGCAAATATTTAAACCCTAACCCTGGCTTTGTTAGTGTTAACCTTTTGAGTGCCAGAGAGCGATCCAGTGCATTGCAACACAATACGTTGGATACTGCCCTGGCACTCAAATTCTCAAACAGTTATATTTATGATGTTGTCTCTTCACCTTTTTTCTTTTAAAAAAGTGTAATTTTGAATTTGTTAGGTACCTCATAATCCAATGACGACAGCAGCACAGCACTCATTTGCACAAGCAACAACAACATTGTTCATATCTTTCTCCACAAGAGAGCAAGAGATGCATCACGATGCACTGGAGTTTGTAGAATGTAACCAGCCCGCACAAGCTACACAATGGCCACTGTGCTGCTTGTCATCATGTCACCATACCTGGAAACTTTTTGTTGTGGACTCCCCGGAGAGGGGAGTCCTGTGGTGCACCGATTTGCGCAAGAAAAAAGGGTTGGTGCTTAATCGCGAGTGGGGGTTGGATCCTATAAAATGAAGAAAAAGTATGAAGAATAGGATGGGGAAGGTGGAGAAGTGGGAGGAACAGACTGGGAAGGAGCAGTAGTGGGCAGAGTTTCATTAGAAACTCCCCACATCCAGAGACTCAGCCTCAGCCCTGGAGACCCAGTAATTAGCAGCAAAAATTGGAGTCTCCAGGGTAAATCCAGAGAGTTCTCAGCTATGCATGTCACCCCACCCACAAAGACTCACCAGGGTGCTTCCACTGAAAGGAAAATGCACATATTTAGGTATACAACTTGTATAATACAAGTAAACCATTCTACACCATAATAGCTCCAGACCATCATTTGGCAGCTGTGACAGCCAGGGATGGTCTGGATCACCTGATGGCAGCCACATTTTACACCTATGTTTGGTAGGCTCTGAGTGTGGGGCCAGGGCATTCAAGGGGCTGGGTGCACTGCACCCTTGGCATCCACCTAAAACCAGACCTGGAGGGAGGAAGAGGCAGAACAGGCAAAATGAAGGGGAGGGGTGATACAAAGTGGAGAAAGGGAGGGAGGGGAGCGAGATTGAGGAGGTGAAAGAGTTTTAGAGGGTGAGTTGTGAAATGGTAAAAGGGAAATTGTGAGTGAAGGAACATCTGTGCAACCAGTGATAGGGAGAACGGGAGAGACACAGAAGAGGGTTCTAAACTTTGAAAGGGAAGGTTAGAGGGAGGTAGGGTATTGTAGAGTGCCAAAAGGGAATTTGTCAGTAGGAACTTGAAACGGAGAGTGGGATGAGTCTCAGCAACACTTTTGACAGGAGTGGGTAGGGCGGATTCACACCCCCTGCCCACTCCAGTCAAAATCATTGCCCGGCTGAAATCCTTCAATTGATTTTGACAGGAGATCAGTGCCCCATTGAATGTACCTGGCCTGTGAGGTTCTTGCAGTGATTTTGGTAGGAATGGCCAGGGGATGCTTCTCTTGCACCAAGGGGTGGAAAGCGTAAAAGAAAATGGGTGTTTCAGGGTGCTCCTTTCCTCTGCACAAAGAAATTGTCATAACTTTACTCCATTTCCCAGCATAGGAAATTGGGAAGGTGTTCGAGAGTTGCTGGCATTAAAGTCTTAACAAAGGCAAAGTGGGTGCTCCGCTATGTATAAAAGTGATCATACAGTTTTGAATACCTCCCAAGTGTCTCACTTTTTGAGAACAAAATCCCTCTGTTCCTCTTTCCCACCCTGGTGTTCCTCTTTTTTAGGAGATCAAACTGTGTGATGTATAGATAAATGTATCGCATTGCTCTACAGCAATAAAACTCACATTAATGTTTGGTTAAATGTCGATGAATGTGTTTATACATTAGTGTGTGCAAATAAAATACTTTGGTCTTGTGCTTTATCATTTATTCAGTTACCCAAAATAGTGTCAATAGGTCATACAATAACCTAAAAATTACCAGCCGCACTCCCAGCAACACCACCTAAAACAAAAGTGTCTCTCTTTGGCCATTTGAAATGTTGTGAGGTATGCTTTTGTGCAGAACCCAAATACAAGCACAAGAGTAGGAGGCTAATATAAGAAAATGGGCTAACATATTTGTACATTCACCCAATGTCTAGACCAGTGGATCTCATTCTGAGTTAGTTGAGACTCCAGAGTGGAAAATTCAGTGTTGATAAAGAGGTGATAAAGTGGAGATGACTTCTCCAGTTTATCACCTCTCCAATTCCTATGTTATTCTATGGAGCCTATGCTCAACTTTGGATATCTCAGTGCATAGTAACATAGTAACATAGTAGATAAGGCTGAAAAAAGACATGCGTCCATCAAGTCCAGCCCATGCCAATAACACCCCTGTTGATCCAGAGGAAGGCAACAAAAAAGCCCTCTGGAGCAATTTCTAGTGTAGGTGTGTGTGTGTGTCAAATAGTTCCCCGGCTCAATATCCTATTTGCTTTGAAGCCATCTGTCATAACTGTCAATATTGTTCTGTGCTAGATAGGCATCCATTGCTTTTTTGAATGCAGTTACATTATCTGCAAGCACAACATCCCAAGGCAAGGAATTCCATAGCCTTACCGCCCTTACTGTAAAGAATCCCTGCCTGTGTTTTAGTCGAAAGTGCCTTTCCTCAAGTCTTAATGGATGACCTCTTGTTCTTAGCTCAGCTCATTGCATAAATAATTCATTGGATAGTTCTTTGTATTGACCTTGAATGTATTTGTAAATGGTAATCATATCACCCCTTAGACGTCTCTTTTCTAATGTAAACAAACCCAGTTTGGCTAGTCTCTCTTTGTAACTCAGATCCTCCAATCCCTTTATCAGTTTTGTTGCACGTCTCTGCACCTTTTCCAGTTCAGCAATGTCTTTTTTTAGAACAGGCGCCCAAAATTGTACTCCATATTCTAGATGAGGCCTAACCAAGGATTTATACAGAGGTAGGATAATATTAGCATCCCTTGCTTCTACACCTCTTTTTATGCAGGCTAGTACTCTATTTGCTCTTGCAGCAGCTGAGTGACTCTGCACACTGCTGTGAAGACTATTGTCAATCAGTACACCTAAATCTTTCATCTTGCAGTGGTTCTCAATCTTTTTTTTTTCGGGGCACCCCTAACAAATAATCTAGAACATTTGAGGCACCCCCAACATATTTAATGTACTTTATCAAGGGCATAAGAAGGGTACAATATATAAATATACAGTTATTATTAGGTATTGTAATCATAACAAAACTAAACATATTGTGCATAACAATTTCTATAAATCTTTATTTAAAAGTCAATTTTTGTTAGTTTTCATAGAAAACATAGGACACCCTATGTTGATGTTCATGGCACACCAAAGTACCACAGCACCCTGGTTGAGAATCACTGTCTTAGCGAATAGGCTCCATAAAATAACATAGAAACTGGAGAAGTCACCTCCACATTATCATCTCTTTATCAACGCTTAGGGAATCTCCCCCCAGGTCTCCCTTAAGACGTACAACTACCATTTCCCTAAATTTCCACTGATTTAAATGCCTATTTTAACCCCTTCAGTGCTAAAGGAGTGTCCAGTGCATTACTCTCTAACATGTGTATTTGTCCACTAACAAGCAGCTGGTATGCTGTTCTCTTCTGTGAATAAGGCTCAGTATGTGTGTGGTTCTGTGACTACCAGTACATGTGAAACAATGCCCTGGGGTTGTCAGTTAGATTTCTCTGTTAATAAGCACTATAACTTAGCCTCATACACTAAAAACATTATAATCAGGAGCATATTCCTGCTGTTACCATGGATGTCCGGGGGGGGGGCAATTTTCCCCCAATATATAAACATAGGAGCTGGATGGGCTGGCCTGGGTGACCCCCCCCTTGAAAATGTTCTGCTGAAGCCCCTGACTGTTACCAGTTAATATGAACCTAATAATTGAGTCTTATTACCAGACAGCTATATTTTCAATACATTTTTATTGATACTATGTAAAATCCTTGGTTGCTTTGAGTGTGTTAAAGTGTTTCATTATTAAGGTCCACCAGTATTCTGTAGAACAGTGTTTACCCTAACACTCAATCTGGAATTCTCAGGGCACCTTTATCATCTTGTAGATCATTTATCAAGAGCACACTGAAGGAAGAAAGTACCTATATACTTATTCTTTGGTGCCACAATCAGAATGGGAATAAAGATAATACAGATTCTGCATATATAGATTTAAAAATCAAAATGTACATGTTTTTTCCTACTCTTCCTAGAAAACCAGTGGCACCCTAAGCATGTATCTGTCACAGCGAAGTGCCATGGTGCCCTAGTTGGGAAACACCGCCATTCAAAAGAGCTTTTTAACCCTTTGAATGGTAGCAAGGTCTCAATGAATTGCTTCGTAATGCACTGAAAACCTCACTAGCATTCAAGGGGTTAAAACCCAATTTAATTTAATAGAACAGGATTATTTATTTGTCCCCTGTGGTGCAGTTGGTTTACTCCTGAATAACTCGCTTTTATAAATATGGGCCTGTGGTCATTATGTACAAATGATGAGAAATTCTACAGATAAGCAACTACACCACAGTGCAGAAAAACACAAATGCCTAAATTCCCATTGATTTGAACTGGGTTTTTAACAGCCTGAAAGCTAGAGAGGTCACCACTGCATTCCACTGCAATGTGTTGGAGTCTTCTATAGCAAGTATGGGTTAAAAGCCCCATTTAAATCATGTAAATATGTTTGTGCTCATCATTTCTTTGGTTTATGGGGCCCATAATTGTTCTATCATAGTAAGATATTGAGAACCACTGAGATCACTTTTTTGTATGTATATAATTACAAATCATGCATTGAATAGCTGTGTATGCATCACTGAAGTAGATTTGCGGGATGTTCCAATGTCACTGTTGTTAGCACAAGATTCAGGCAGCCCTATCTCAGGACCTCTTTGTGAATATAATAGGAGTAAACTGCCAACACAGGGAACACCTATCTAACATATTTGTTAATTATACTTGCACAGTTTGCAGCATTAGATCGAGTGCTTATGGATGGGTAGCCATGGCATACCATCAACCTATCCAGTTCAGTAGTAATCCGTCAAAAGCAAGAGCAAGTTTATCAGGATAATGTGCACAGGAACCTTAGGTACATGTCCACCACCATCAAAAGGAGGAAGCCAGGCGAACAATAGAGGTCCATGTCTTCCTTGGTGGACCCCCAGCAATTTGCTACAATTCTCAGATGACTATTGGGCCCTGAAGAAGTAAAATTCTGGCTGCTTAATTAATTCATGTGTAGGCAGGTTGTGGCAGGTTACTAATGTTGTTCTTGACAAAATTGTTGGTCGACATTTCTCATTGAATAGGGTAAGTGCAGGAGAATGTGGAAGTGTGTGGGCAGGAGATATGGGAGACGTCATGAAGTGTCTTGGTTGAAAAGGAGGTGATGACAGATCTCTGCTTATGTTGGATAAGGTAATTAGAGATTTTGTGAAATGTATGCTGGGGACTACAGAATGTAGACTAAGTAAAGATGTATTCGGAAAGGGTATTCTGCTCACTTTTCTGACATTTATTTTATTGCTTTCTGAGATCTTTATCTGCTCCACATGTCACCTGCATCCTTTATCTGACACTCACCAATACACCATCACCTGGCTTTTCTATTCCTACATCCTGCTTAGAGATAAGCAAAACAATTAAACATCACTTTCACAAAGCATGTTTCAGGACTTGTGGAACACATGGTTTCATCAAATACTAAACGTACCAAACTGTTTTGCTTATCCCTGATCTACTTTAGCCAGTGTGGGTCAGTAGTGAGAAGCAATGGATATAAGACCTCTCTACCAAAGTATTTCATGCAACCATTAACTCTCCAGGACAAAAAAATAAGGTTTCATTTAATAAGAATCTCATTATTAGGTTTATGAGCACAGCCACCTCCTCCTGCTTCTGTGCGTGTGTCTGTCCTCTGGTAGATCAAATATACATTGTGAGGCTTAGGTATGAAGACAAATGGTACGGTTCTGGAGCAAACTAACTGCACCAAGGGACGCAAATAATGATTCCCCAAATTCCCATTGAATTAAAGACCTATAGCATTTAAGGGGCTAAAATCCTATTTAAATTCATGGGAAGTTTTATTTAAGGGGTTAAAACCCCATTTAAATCAATGGGAAGGTTTATTTCCCTTTATAATGAATTTGGTTTACACCATTATTGCTCCACTTTACCTTCCTGAATATGATCCTTAGTGCTGATGTTGATCTGTGACTTAAAGAAATGAACTGAAAGGGGAAATATCAAGGGGAACTTGAATCATATGGGAACAGGCTTAACAAGACATCAGGGCTTGTACTAGGCAGCTCCAAGCTGGGTCTTATCAGTCAATGTGGTGGTCTGAAAACTGACCCTAGTGTTTACAAGGGGTCTAGGCTTCCTAACTGTAGTCAGTGACCTAAACTACAGACTTAATGTTACGGTTTGCAAACAAGACAAGGAGTCAGATGGTATAGTTAAAATCACCTTTATTAGAATAATAGGTGTAACGCAAATAGCTACAATAACGAGAATAAGCAGAGGGTGACAGAAATAGGAGTCTGCCAATGGGTCAACCACAACTGCTGGAGACTAGGCCAAATCCAACTGGTAGTCTCAATGGTGGGGAGGGGAGTACTGGATATGACCCGAACTCTCGCGCTAGGTAGCTACAATGGAGAATACCGACTCACGCCTGTAGTCAGTTAGGAAAAGCTCGTCTCCAATAAGGGATCAAAACAATGGGGGCACTGACTCACACCTGCAGTCAGTAAGGCCAGAGTCTGCCAGAGTCAGTTAGGAAAAGCTCATCTCCAATAAGGGATTGCAACAATGGAGACACTGACTCACGCCTGCAGTCAGTAAGACCGGAGTCTGCCAGAGCCCTAGGTCAGCACCAGGATGGATGTCTTAGGGAAACGGGCAACACAGCGGAGCAAACAGACAGAGCCATCGGTCAGCACCAGATAGGATGTCCAATAATAGTAGGCAACACTGGGAGGATAGTTAGACAGAGCACCAGGTCAGCACCAGGTTGGATAGTCAGACAAGCCAGGGTCATACATGAAGCAGATAGTCAGCCAGAGCCACAGGTCTGCACCAGACAGGATGTCCAATAATAGTAGGTAACACTGGGAGGATAGTTAGACAGAGCCCCAGGTCAGCACCAGGTTGGATAGTCAGACAAGCCAGGGTCATACACGGAGTGGGTAATCAGCCAGAGCCACAGGTATTCACCAGACTGGATGTCTATAGGCAAAGGAGTGCACAAGTAGAATGGTCAGAAAGATCCACAGGTCAGCACCAGATTGGATGTCAGACAATCTGGGTCATACACAGGATACAGGAACAACAGGAACTAGAACTGCACTAAACAACGACGTAAGGGTAACTGAATAGAGATCCAGTTCCCTTTTAAAGGCAGCCAGGAAGTAGATGGGTGGAGCTATCAGCACCAAACAGTATAAGACAGAGGCCTGCGACATATAGCAACCTCGAGCCCGAAATTGACTCATGAGATCGAGATGCGGCAAACCTCTGACCCATCACCGCATCATCCACCGGAGCAGGCCCGTCTTGCACAAGGACATGGACAGCCGTGGAAGACGCCAAGCATGCCTAGGCCCAGTCCCTGGCATGACGCATGGGATGAAGCCACGGCGACATTTCAGGCCATCCATTACCTGCGTCAACCCACCAGGCATCGCTGGATCTAAGGTAACTGTGACACTTAATTTGCTCAAATGTCCCCATTGCTACCTGATGATGATGTATACACAGTCTTTGAAGTGAAACAGCCATGAGTGTCAGTGTTCTGACCTCTGAATCAGCAGTCCAGCAGCACAAGTCTAAAACAGACCTGTGAAAGAGATCTATCACGTGGCTATTCCACTGTTACATGGTATCCACTTGCACATGGATACATGTACTTCCATGATTATCATCAGTCGTGAACAAGAAAAGGTACCAGGCCATTTCTATTTGGGCTGTAAATTCATGTACAGCCCAATTTGCTAACAATGATTTGTTACCTCCCTTTCCTAAATTGTTCTGTGCTGTGCCGTTTCAATTCTACTGTAAATTGCAAGCTGTCTGGGACTAGAAACATGAGACCAGCAGAAAGCATACTATTACACAAGACCAGCAAGAATATAAACTATTACATGCAACCAGCAGGGCATTACACCATTACATAAAACAAGCAGAGAAATAAACGATTACATGAGACCATCAGGGTAAACATCAATACATAAGACCAGCAGGCAAATAAACCATCACATGATACTAGCAGGGAAATAAACTTTCCATGAGACCAGTAGCAACAGAAGCAACAGAAAGTTACATGAGATCAGCAGGTCAATGCAGAGTTACATGACACCAACAGGGGAAAAAATTATTTGATCCCTTGCTTATGTTGTACGTTTGCCCACTGAAAAAGAAATGATCAGTCTGCAAGTTTAATGGTAGGTTTATTTGAACAGCGAGAGACAGAATAACAACAAAAAAATTCAGAAAAACTCATTTAAAGGGATAGTAACCCCCCCAACAACTTGACGGCAAAATACAGCAATCATAGAAACCATACCTTTATGGTTTGAGAGATGTAAGGCAAGACAGACCTCCACTCCCTCCCCCTTCTCATACGTCCGCTGTATAGCGGACGTCATGAGATAGTGCTTCTAGCACCAGATGGCGGCTCTGCAGGAGCGCCGTCATCTAGATATCTCCGTATTATTACTTCATGGGTATGGTTTAAAACATGTGCCTGGCTTGCAAGCACATGTTGTAGACCATTCCTATGAAGTAATTATATGGAGATATCTAGATGTCAGAACTCCTGCAGAACCGCCGAAAGTCGGCCGACCGGATTCTGCCTCTGACAGCTTTACAGCTCGTCAGGCAGAAGGGGGAGGGACCGGAGGACTGTCTTGCCTTACATTTCTCAAACCATAAAGGTTTTAGAGATGGGACTAAGTGCGTTCGGTATGTTTCTATGATTGCTGTATTTTGCTGTCAAGTTGTTGGAGGGGTTACTATCCCTTTAAAAAAAAAAGTTATAAATTGATTTGCATTTTACTGAGTGAAATAAGTATTCATCCCCTTTGCAAAACATGACTTAGTACTTGGTGGCAAAACCCTTGTTGGCAATCACAGAGGTCAGACGTTTCTTGTCGTTGGCCACCAGGTTTGCACACATCTCAGGAGGGATTTTGTCTCACTCCTCTTTGCAGATCCTCTCCAAGTCATTAAGGTTTTGAGGCTGACATTTAGCAACTCGAACCTTCAGTTCCTTCCACAGATTTTCTATGGGATTAAGGTCTAGACACTGGCTAGGCCACTCCAGGACCTTAATGTGCTTCTTCTTGAGCCACTCCTTTGTTGCCTTGGCCATGTGTTTTGGGTCATTGTCATGCTGGAATACCCATCCACAACCCATTTTCAATGCCCTGGCTGAGGGAAGGAGGTTCTCACCCAAGATGTGACAGTACATGGCCCCTTCCATCGTCTCTTTGATGCAGTGAAGTTGTCCTGTCCCCTTAACAGAAAAACACCCCCAAAGCATAAAGTTTCCACCTCCATGTTTGACGGTAGGGATGGTGTTCTTGGGGTCATAGGCAGCATTCCTCCTCCTCCAAACACGGCGAGTTGAGTTGATGCCAAAGAGCTTGATTTTGGTCTCATCTGACCACAACACTTTCACCCAGTTCTGAATCATTCAGATATTCATTGGCAAACTACAGACAGGCCTGTACATGTGCTTTCTTGAGTAGGGGGACCTTGCAGGCGCTGCAGGATTTCAGTCCTTTATGGCGTAGTGTGTTACCAATTGTTTTCTTAGTGACTATGGTCCCAGCTGCCGTGAGATCACTGACAAGATCCTCCCGTGTAATTCTGGGCTGATTCCTCACCATTCTCATGATCACTGAAACTCCACAAGGTGAGATCTTGCATGGAGCCCCAGACTGAGGGAGATTGACAGTTATTTTGTGTTTCTTCCATTTGCGAGTAATCGCACGAACTGTTATCACCTTCTCACCAAGCTGCTTGGCGATGGTCTTTTAGCCCATTCCAGCATTGTGTAGGTCTACAATCTTGTCCCTGACATCCCTGGACAGCTCTTTGGTTCTGGCCATGGTGGAGAGTTTGGAATCTGATTGATTGCTTCTGTGAACAGGTATCTTTTATACAGGTAACAAGCTGAGATTAGAAGCACTCCCTTTAAGAGAGTGCTCCTAATCTCAGCTTGTTACCTGTATAAAAGACATCTGGGAGCCAGAAATCTTGATGATTGATAGGGGCTCAAATACTTATTTCACTCAGTAAAATGCAGATCAATTTATAACTTTTGTGAAATACGTTTTTCTGTATTTTTTGTTGTTATTCTGTCTCTCACTGTTCAAATAAACCCACCATTATAATTATAGACTGGTCATTTCTTTGTCAGTGGGCAAACATTCAAAATCAGCAGGGAAATCAAATAACTTTTTCCCTCACTGTGCATGAGACCAGCAGGGCAATATACTATATACTATACATGAGACCAATACACTATTATAAAAAACCAGAACGCAAGTATACTGTTTCAAGAGATCAGCCAAGTAAATGTATGAGGACAACAGGGCAATATATAAGTACAGCAGAGTATCACATGAGAACACCTGGGCAATATATAATTACATAAAACTAACAGATTATTGTATGAGGAGAAGATTTTATATGATATTGTTACTCTAATTGTGTATTGCAGCATGCTGTTTTTTGTGTAATACACTGCTGGTCTCGTATATATATTGTCCTGCTGGTACATATAATATCCAAAAGTGGGGCATAGGTAGGTGGGCAACAGAGGAGCACAAGTGGGCAACATAATATCATACAGTGTGGCATCAATTGGTTTACAGAGAGGCACAAGAATGCATATGGGCACAGACAAACAACATATTAGATCTCCCCATTAACCCCTCACATGTTAGATACCACCAGTACCAGCAAGAGCAGCTTGTGGGTATTATATACAGCTAAGATACAGTTATCTGATGTGTTGGTCTTAGCATTATGTGTGAACTTGTTTCTTTCTCTCTGCTGGTGTAATGGACCATACTATGTTTAAAAGAACTCATATCAACCAGGATCTGCAGCATAGATGATTGATGGTGACATTAAGGAACCCACTCTATGTGGTGGAGGCAGATTAATATCCTTCATGTGTACAGTTTGTCACTAATATCTGAAGCGGCAAAAACATTTTTCAGTAACAATATCACTTAAGGCCAATATGGGTTCCCTATTAAAATGTGTTTCTGTTTTGAACCAGGCAGCATTTTTAATGCACCTTTTTGTTGGTTGCCCAATAGAGGGTGACATTTCAATAGGCTAACCCGAATATGGAACACAGGTACAGTGGGGTTGAGTACCTCCTCCTGGAGGGCAGGGCACATCAGAAAAGAGAATCTTTGGGGTGTAGACTCCCTCTTCCTCCTCCAGGTCAACACCCAGCCCATAATTCATGAGCTGTGCAAAGTATCTGGAGTGCAGAGGTTATCCTCTTAGATTTTCTTAGCTTTTTTTTTTTATTATTTTCTCATTAGATATGGGGCTGTATAGTCCTCCATTATGCGTGTTGGACTTTCCTAGTTTTGGATTGCCCAGTTCTGTGGTGCTCTGTGGATCTATTGGTTTTATGACAAGTCGTCCCTCATGGCTGAATCACTAGAGATTCTGCCCTCTGATGACAGAAGACTGGTAAGAAACCCGTTGAGTGCCTTGGTCCACTATCTGTCGCTTCCTAAACCTTAACTTAACCTTAACCTTAACCTTAAGCCATTTGGGAATTAAGACCATTTTAGATTTTTATAAACCAGGGGTGCCCAAAGTTTTTTCCTTTAAGGTCAAACTGAGAGCCAAATAATACTATATCATGTAATAAACAAGGATTCTTATAGACACAGTGATAGTTTATATGGACTGCTGTATGCCATCCTTAGCTATGCTGACAAGCTACATGACATTCTACTATGAGCATGAAAGGTCTGCCTCATAGCTAAATAAAAGCTTAGGATAAAAAACACAAAAACAGCAGCTCCAAATAATCTTCATAGTATTTGAGCCATAGAGAGTGTTATTTCAATACTGTCAGAGTTGTAGTTCAAGAGTAATTGAATGATAAAGTATCCCCCTCCCGCCTCTTTTACCTAGTGTTCTGAACTGTGGCTCTGGCTGACTACTCGCTTTGTGTATGACCCCGGCTTGTCTGACTACCCACATCGGATCTGACCTGTGACTCTGGATGACTACTCACTCTGTGTATGACCCTGGCTTGCCTGACCAGTGGCCCTGGCTTCTACCAGCTCAGTGTAGCCTCCAGTTGCCTTTCCTGTGGGCCTGGTTACTTTCGCTCCTTGTAGTCCTCAGTTTGCCTGACCAGTGGCCCTGGCTCCTACTCGCTCAGCACAGTCTTCAGTTGCCTGACTAGTGGCCTGGTTACTCTCGCTCCATGTAGTCCCCGGCCTGTCTGACCTGTGACTTTGGCTGCCTACTTGCTCCCTACATTACCTGCTTGCCTGACCTGTAGTCTCGGTGTCTCCTGGCTCTGGTCTGCTCTCGCTCTCTGTTGCCTCCGTTCACAGACACAGTGGTGACTTACACATATTATACCATTCTTCTGTTGTCCCACTTGAGCCGCCTCCCTAGTCTTGAGATCTTGAGTAGTGCAGTGCACAGTACAGTGTGCAGCTTCGAGACTTTGGGTCCTATTTGCATATGTCTGGGGTTCTGTGTGCTGTTATAACAGATAAAGGTGGTTATATTTTATCTTTGTGTCTGTCCTTCATTTCCTGATTACCGTGACACTGGGTCAGTGACAGCTAAAGTGAGACTATAAGAACTCCTGAAGTTGTTGAAGAGACCACCTTGCTGATTAGTCATTCTGATGCAGGAATCAGTGAGATATTTCTACTAATATATTTATTACAGAAAAAATTGAAGAACAATGCCAATGATTCTTACAATAATGACAATATAGACATGCACATCCTGGTGAATCATGATAGCATGCACTGAGCAGAATTCTTGCATAGTCTCCATTAAAAGCAATGAGGAATACATTCTTGCTACATTGTTGGACCCCTGCTTTTAAACATAAAATGTCTGCACATGTGCCAAGTCATGAGCAACAGCACACTATATATATATATATATATATAATCAAACAAAGGGCGAGCACTCACAGGACTTAAAAATGGTAATATTTATTTTAGGTCCAACGTTTCGATCCGGTAAGGACCTTTATCAAGAACTTTGACTATAGAATACTTGCTAAGCACCCGGGCATTTGCTATTGATGATGTGAGATTTCAATATATATATATATATATATATATATATATATATATATATATATATATATATATATACAATTAGTAAATCCAACATACAGTAACAACCAGCTGAATATAATTAAATAATATGCTTGTAATGATAAAAGAATAAATTACATCTCTCTCTCTCTCTGCTCACAATATAGTGCGTCCATCCTGTCCTGATACAGAATAATCATTATTACACTTCCATACGCCCTTTCCCTGTCACTACACTTTAAGGCGCCCTTTTTTTCTGTTTCAGCATTGTTCTTTAAACCTACAATACCAGAATTTTTTTAATACATTTCTGTATTTCTTACATTAATTAGCTGAAGCAGGGTGCAACGTCACTTTTCTTTAGCAAACAGAAGCATATAAAAGAACTTCCACTTCCAAACTCAGCAAAGAAAGGGATGCTCTAAAAACAAGAGATAAAAAAAACTGTTAGATGCCACTTTGTCCCTGAAGTTCACATAACAATAGATACAAATTTGAATATGCCAGTGCTGTACAATAGGAAGTAGACATACAGAGACATTAAACAGTACAAATGGAACATAGAAAACAAAATGATCAAAGGGCCCTGTTCATGAGAGCTTACAGTCTAGAGGAAGGTAGGTGGGACACAGAAGGAGTAAGTGCTATGGGGTATATGTGCTTCCTGCCTCATTAACTGTCAGTCAGTGGGTGGGAGTAAAAAGTGCCTTTGAGTGCATTTCTCCAGGCAAATAGTAGGTCTGTTTGGGAGAAAAAAACTCTATGAACAATGAAGTCATGATGGGGTTGTAGGCAGGAGAGTGATTTTAGAAGGGAATGAGAGTGAGCAGAAGTTGGTCAGGCTGTTGATCTGGCCTTGCTCATAATGTTTATGGAGGTAGACGACAGGCTTCCCTGATGAGGTGAATTTTTTTGGGAGTCCCAGCCTTCAGATCTTCAGATGCTCCCTGAAAACTCAGCTGTTCAGGGAAGCCTATCAACTACTTCCATAACCTACATAAGCAAGGTTAGATCAACACACACAGTGCCTCCAGAGAGAGGTTGGATGGGGGTTGTGCTGATTACAGGTGTATCTCCATGAAGTGCTCCATGTCGCAAAAGGTGTGATATGTTTGAGGAGGTATGATTTATTTTTTGTGTCTATTATTGCTTGGTGCTGAATGTTGAGGAGGTGTGATTTATTTTTTGTTACTGTTGTTCTGAGGTGTCTTATTAACACATGTCATTGTATGAGTGGTAGAGAGGTATCCAAAGCTTTGTAATACAATCTGTTTGATAGGATGGGAGACAATAAGGAGAAGTAGAGGGGGAGGCAATGAAGCAAATGAGAGGGTAGGCAATCAGATGAATTGGAGTGGCAGGTGATCAGGCAAAGGGAATGTTTATATGTGTATGTGTGTGTGTGTCTGTGTGTGTAGGCTGAAGCTGTGGCAGAAATTTTGGTAGAAGAAATTGTTTTTGCAAACTAATTGGGACAAAAAATTAGTTATGATCAATAGAGATTACAACATCATTTACGTCTTACAGATGATATTATACTCTTTGACAGTAGTCCTGAAGAACACCAGCAACACATTGAACAGCTACAACAGGAAAACAAAAATTTTGGTTTGAAAATGAATATCAACAAAACACAAGTCATGTTTAACAAATTTATCATACCAAGGAAAATCACTCGAGATGGATAAAAACTAGAAGAGGTGGACATGTCAACTGATGGAAACACCATCATGAAAACTGAGTGACAAATAAAACTGGGATGGCAAGCATTTGGAAATTTTAGTAGTATATCGTCTTTACTGAGAAAGGAATGTCTAAAAAACTCTGTATAGGATTGTTCATTGGAATTTGTTACAATGTATAACATAATTTAAAATTGTGTTACCTTCACATTCTTCTTCAGATTCTTTTTAGAAGATTCCCCTCCCACCCCTTTGCATTACATGTATGTATGTATCTTTATTTATATAGCGCCATACATGTACACAGAGCTTAAAAGAAGTTGAAATAATACAATACAAAAAACGACAGAAATGGGGTTAAGAGCATTAAGGTTAAGTACAATCATTACATTATTTGTGAGGGAAAGTGCAGCAAGGGAATCATACACTAGGAAAGTGACCCTGCCCCAAGGAGCGTACAATCTAGGCTGAATTCATATTGACAAGCAGAGACAGTAGGAGGAGTATTATAAGTGCAGAGATCCCTCAGATGCGAAATCCATTTATTTGACCAGATGGCTTGTGATGAGGGACAATACTGTATCTGTCAGTATAAAAAAACAAAAAGACAGTGCACCAGAAACTTCTAAGTGTAGCTATAACTGAAAAAATTCTATAAGTGAATGGAGTGGTGTGAACAAAATAATAGACTAAATAAATGGACGTGTCTCATCTATAAGTGGACAAAAATGTCCAACAATAAAGGGATGTGAAGATAGAAAGAGCCAAAGACAGCGTGTGTGGGGCTAAAAATGGCCTGTGAGTTACAAGATGGTGTGACAAGCTAAGAGATCTGCAGATTGTGAGAGGATGTAAATATATGTGGGTCACAAGATGGAGTTTCATAGTAGGTGATTTGGGTAAAGTGAGAAGGAAGCTGTTGGTGGAGATACTATATTGATCTAATTGATCCACTAATGGAACTGAGCTTATCCAAAATGACGTGCCTTGCTAAAACTTGAACTTAATGGCAGTGTTCAACTGTGAATATCACGTATTTCATAATGTGCTTACCAGACCCATTCTTTGGGTCAAGCCTTGTACTGGTGTTCTAGATCACAGTCTCCTCTGAAAATCCTTCTCGGTCTCCCAAATCTCCTCTCTCCAAATTTGTGTGGGATCGGCTTTTCGGATCTGTCTGATGTAATGGAATGGGGTGGGAGGAGAAATTGTTTATACTGAATTTGAAGAAGAATAGTAAGGTAACAAGAATTTAAAATATCCTATGCATTTTAACAAAGTACAATGAAAAATCATATACTGAGTTTTTTTGGACATTAATATCTATTTAAGACAAATTTACCACTCTGTGTCAAGTAAATATTTTTTGACTAATGTGTCCTCCCAGTTTTTATGTATGGCTGTGAAACATGAACACTGAATGCCAAAGCCATACAAAAATGTAAGGTTTCTCAGAGAAGTATGGAATTTCAAATTCTGAACATAACAAAAAGAGACTGAAAAATGTGTAAATGGATTCATCAGCAAACAAAGGTTTATGATGACATCACTGAAAGACTAAAGAGCCTGAAATGGAAATGGGTAGGTCACACAGAATGAAGATTTGACGGTAGATGGACCAAACAAATTTTGGAATGGATTGCACTTGATACTAAACACCCAAGAAAAAGAACACATATAAGATGGGTTGATGAAATTACTAAATTTATTGGAACACAGTGGCAACATAAAGCACAAGACCAAAATTGTTGTAAACTTGCTGAGGAGGTCTTCATCCTACAGTGGATCGACAACTGCTGAACATTATGATGATAAATAGAGACCCATCATCATTCAAATGTTAGTAGACTTCTGCATGCAGAGAAGGGGAGAGAAAGCAGAATGACAGGGTGGAGCGGGCAGAGAAGGGGAGAGAGTGCCTGGTGCAGCATACAACAACATTGAAGCGCGTAAGCTATCAGTACATTAAAGTAAGGCAACAGCAAGTTTTAATTTCAGATACTGATTATTTTACAGAGCATTACAGTATGTGATGAAAAAACATATATTTACATGTATCTGTGTGCTAATTATTTGGTCTCAGAGCTATCAAGCTCTCATGCCCTTAGGTTATTGAAACAGAGTGGCAGGAAACGCTCTAAGAGACATTTAATGCGGCAACATGAGAATCTTTCTCTTTGATGCAGGGCAAGATTCTCATGTCTCCCTTTTCATCATGGTGACATGGTTAGTTTGCCTTTATGTACCACGTTGTTTTGCATGCAACATTTTCAAAGGATACCCTGCATTTTCAGGTACATCAATAATACATATGTATAGGTGATTTTTAAATCAACTCCAGTGCCTCTGGCATCAGTGCCAGTGAGCAACCATGTTAAATTACTAACATGTGGCATACTAGTTACGTGCATGTGAGCTCTAAGGCATGAGAACATGATATATGAGTTATAATGCACATTAAACATAAAATCCATAAATCAAATTAAACATATAGTAAATAAAATAAGCAGTGCTCTTGGCATGTATAAATAACCAGATTAGACAATACATGTGGTATAGCACTATACGTGTGAAGTGTGGCATAGCAATAGGGGTATATTAATTATGTATAACATAATGTAACATGCACACTGAGAGGCACATTGAGCAACTGCACTATTTGCATTGGCATAAATACATGTAAATTAGGTAAGTAGCCCATGAAAGACTACAACATGCCTAATAAACTTTAAGTTGCACGTAAAGGGATAGTAATACTTCGTTTTAACTTTATTTTATTTTGTAGGCATTAAAAAAACATGAAGAATGATATAAGTCTTATCTCTCAAACCTTTATGGTTTAAGAGATATTCACAAGCAAAGTTTCCCCCTCCCGCCCCTTTTTCCTAGTGTAAGCCATCTCTTCTCAGATGTGAATCTGGTTGTAAGACCAGACAGATAACAGCAGGGGATAATCTTCTTTGTATGAAAAGAATGAAAGCCCTTCTCCCCTTGACAAGTTTTTCAGCTTTTTCCCTTATCTTAATTGAAGATTGTCCCTCTCTGCAGTCTACCTGGGCACCTCCCTTGTGACCTGGCTGAACGGGGGGGGGGGATACTTTTCTTGTGAATATCTCTTAAACCATAAAGGTTTGAGAGATAAGACTTATATCGTTCTTCATGTTTTTTTAATGCCTACAAAATAAAATATAGATAAAACGAAGTATTACTATCCCTTTAAAGAACACACATCCAAATATAAACTGTGGTTATATAAATATCCTGAACTTAAAGGGACACTATCACCTTACATTTGTGTTTAGGTGAACATGATAGACAACTACATACTCATACCTGGAAATTCACAGGGGTTGACCGTGAGAGTCAGGGTTTTGACCCAAATTCTGACTCCAGGTGAGAGAGCTCTGTGTTGCCCACTACATGATCTGCGCCAATTAAATTCTTATTTAGCTTTTACATTGTGCACCAGAAATGCAAAAGGAGATGTTGTAACATGTTGGAATTTCCTTGAGGAATGATTGTGCACTTCTCGGGTAGAGCAGGTGCAGACATGTAAGGGGTGCAGTTAGAGAGTAATGTGCAGGATCCTATTATCCTTAATTAATTTACTGTTTTCAGGTAAATGGCTTCTGTTAGGAATGGTCTAGACATCATCTTTGTTAACAGCAGTTATACCCATCAGATCAGAGATGACTGCTTGCCAGGAGACAGAACTGTGGCAGACTTATGCATCGTTTTTTGAGTAGACTCATTGGTGCTTGTGAGCTGGCAGTCCTGTGGCTAGATTGTACCTTCCCATTATAATACTAGACAACTGCCCTACTCCAAAGTACATGAAGAAACAGATACAACTCTACAGTGGGTGTGGATGGTGATTCTATTAACTGTGACAGAATCCCAGAAGACGTTTATAACTCTCATTCACCTTAAAAATCCCTTACAAGCAGGCACCTCCAACCTTCAGCCTTTGATATTCCTCAAGACATTACTCAGGGACAAGAGGAAGAGATCCTTCCTCTACCTCACTTACCTTTGTGGGCTGTTGTGTTCTCATGTAATGTCTAGCCTGCTACATATGTGGACCAGGGAAGCTGATATACACAGTACAAGGCAAGGAGGTACTCATCTATGGTGTGAAGCTGAACTTCACAATCCAGCCTTATCACTGCATATCTCCAGACACATTCAATCACCCGTTATAAACATGCACACTCACAACACCACAAAATCCTCTGCTGCTACACTATCGCCCTCACACAAGCTGACAGTAACAGCCCAATCATCTACTAGACCTCTTTAATTATTAATGAGATGATGATTAAAGGGATAGTAATACTTCGTTTTAACTTTATTTTATTTTGTAGGCATTACAAAAACATGAAGAATGATATAAGCCTTATCTCTCAAACCTTTACGGTTTAAGAGATATTCACAAGCAAAGTTTCCCCATCCCGCCCCTTTTTCCTAGTGTAAACCATCTCTTCTCAGATGTGAATCTGGTTGTAAGATCAGACAGAGATAAGAGAGATAAGACTTATATCGTTCTTCATGTTTTTTTAATGCCTACAAAATAAAATAAAGATAAAACGAAGTATTACTATCCCTTTAAGTAGCAGTACCTTGTTAATGCATGGAGACATCATATCAGATCAAGTGAGTGTGCTGAATCTTGTAGATATTATAAAGCATAAGTAAAAGTTCCTTGTGTTTTTCAAAGTACATCAGAAACTATTCAGATGATAATTTTTTGTGTGGATCACATCAGTTTCTACTTGGAGATGGCCATAGAACAGCAGCTTGGGCCCAGCCCTTCCCCTTCCTGGCCATAGGTAGTGAGTACTTGGTACCAACCCTCTTGCACATTGTAGGGTACCTAGATCCAGATTCTTCCAGAACATTAATTGTATGTACCGGGCTTATCCCCACAGCAAGTACAGTAACACATATTTGTATGAACACAACACTATCTTCTGGCCTATGGCTAACAGAACCTGATCCTTCACCGGCATTAAAAGGGAACCATGCACTATAGATGCCACTTATTTTGATTATCAGTATGACTTACATAGGAGTATGTTCTTTTTAATTACCACTATGCCTTACCTAGGCATGGGATCGTCTTACAGTTGTCAGGTGTGTAATTTATTTTTACACTGAATCTGCAATTCCCTGTCTATTCAGAGAATTCTGCCTTTAGATCAAACCCTACCACAACAAACAGTACACTGCTGTCCTTAATGTATCACATAGGTAAATTGCCTTTAACAGATTGTGTGTGTTGTTTTATTTTATTTAACGCACAAGCAATGCCATGCCAAGACTGCTAGTATTTTACATAGACGTGAGGAGTTTCTAGTAGCTTATTATCTTCATAAGTTAAGGGCTATCATGCATGGCCAGTAGTGACTCTGGTAAGTCATTACACCATATTACAGGTCTTGCTCCACTCTACATTAGGGTCAGTCAAACTTTGGACCCTCTATCTTTTATGAACTGCAACTCCCAAGCAATGGCTGTTTGGGGATGATAGCAGCTGTAGTATTCAATAGATGGAGGCTCCAACCTACACTATCCATGATCTGCACTTCCTCAGTAGAAATACACTCAGTTTAATACATCTGGAAAGTGAACATTAATGGATGTATGATAAAATGCAGCAATTTCAAACTCATGAACTAAATTTAAAGTCCATTTTGGGGTCATGACTTTTTAGTTTGGGATATTCAAAAGTATCATATTGCTTTTGAAAATATAGTGGCATTACTACTGTTTTATCAGCAACTGACGGAGAAAGACATTCTTTGAGTGTTACATTCAATTTATACATACATCTTAATGCCAGAAATGTTTGATGGTAATTAGAACTAAAGTTAATATCGTTGTTCTTGAACATATGATTTCTTTTGATGCTGCAGTTGACCACTGCCACTTTAGAAATTGTTTTTCCTCATGTTTACTAGTATAAAAAGTGACATTATTTTGGATCTAATATTGACATTTAACTCCAATTTTTTTTTTAAACTAGGGCCCTAAGCAGTGTTATAACTAAGGGCCCTATGTTGAAAGGAAAACTGGTACAATTCTAGGACAAATCAATCTGTGTAACACGGCCCATTGCATGCATATTTTCAGTAGCCTGTGTGGTAAATTGTATGTGAGAAAACCACACTGGTATTAAAAAATATTTTGGTGAACATTAAAGCACAAATAAATGTGCCAAAAAGAATATTGACAATGGTAAACCAAAGGAAGAATAAAACCCTGGGGCTTTTCATGTCTTTGAACAAGGAAATGTGACTTATGATCTTAGGAGAATGATGACTGAACATGTAACACTAGTGCCTAGAGATGGAGACAGATCCAGAAGAATATTTCATCCAGAGTATGGCATTCTAGATTTTTACTCTACAAACAATTATAAGGAAAGGACTGAACACAAATCTATTATACACGGGATTTCTGAACAAATAGCAACTGTATTTCATTCAGTGTGTTGTTTTCATTACAAATTGGGCTACAGGGGTAGGAAACGGCTGAGAATCACCGGTTATTATACTTGATGACCCAGGTCTTCTTGCCTGCTGATGATCTCCCTACTAGTATTTAGAAATGAGCAAAATATCAGTGATTTACCAGTTGATTAAAAGACCCATAGAATACTTCATATCTGTTTGAAAGAATTTTAAATGAACCCTGCATGGATAGTTAGAGGGGCAGAGAGGGACAAGGGGTACTTGGTTATTGTGTGTGAGAGAGAGAGAGAGGGAGAAGATGCACTGAAAGGCATGACACACAGAGATGAATAAGCACAGGAGAATGCAGGAGACAGAGGTGGTCGAGCAGGAGGAAGAAGGGTGGGACAATTAAAAAATGGGAGAAGGGAAGAGTTGGAGAACAGAAATGGAAGAGACAGAGAAGCGAGTGTGTGAAGTAGAGGGAGAGTTATCTAGCAGGCCTACTTACCTATTAACCTGCCGAATAAGCTCTTCTAACCAGGGCAGGATTTACATCCCAGGTGTCTCTAGGCAAGGCACTCTAGGCCCCCTTAGCTCTGCTCATGGCCACACCCCTACTACTCACATGGCACCACCCCCAGTTCCATACACTCTTTCCTGGCACAGAAAATACTCTTGGCGTATAAGAAGAAAGAACAAAAACGAAAAGCTTTAACATCTTGGCTGTTAGAAAGACCTCCAAAAGTATTGCTCAGTAATGCACTGGAGATCTCTCTAGCATCCAAGGAGTTAAATAATAGCCTGTAAAGGTGCACAAGATTCAGAATGTCGTTGTGGCCAGCACAGCTAAGGCACTGCCCCTCAAATTCTGGAGCTCTACGCAATTGCCTGCTTTGCCTATTGGGAAATCTGGCTCTGATTCTAACTTGGTGAGAAAAGAGACCTGGACAGGAACCTGTCTGGTATATAAAGGTTAGCAAACGTAGTTTGTTTTTTCCAGCAGTCACTTTATCTCTGTTCCTGCAATTAGACTGGTTAGAACAACATAAAAAAACACAAAATGTTTCATACAAATTCCAAATTTACAGAATGATGTCACTCATCCCTGCTAGAAATGATACAAGTACAGTGCATAGTGCATAAATACTGTATAAGGTTGGCCCAAGTCCCAAGTCTTCTGGAAACCTAGCAACTCCTTTGCTGGATTTTACTCATCTGAATATTTCTATCGATACTTATATGACAAGAAGAGTGCTTTATATAGGGGTATATGCAAATTATATTCTTGGTAAAATAAGTGCAAGGGTCTGTTTGTGTACCTAATGATTATGTACTTCATGTTTTTGATGCTATAAAATTGCAACACTTGTGTCAAGGAGTGGACAGTGTATGAGCATTCTGTGCTGTTCCTTTGCACCCAGTTTAATGCCATGTTCTATGACAGTACAGAGGAAATCAGCACAGGTCTTTCCTTTTTGGACCTATTGCAGTATTGGAATTAAGAGCCTGTATGAACTTGGCAGTGTTGTGTATGCTGGTATGTATTAAAGATATATCTAGGTCAGTACAGGTGGAGGCACATGATTAGTGATCTTATTAGCACAGCAGACAATTTGTACATTCCCCTATTATTTTGTTTATGCTAAACTACTCTACCTGTTTTTTTTTGTTAAACAGATAATAATCTTTTGTTTCAACAATACATATTCCTCAGTTGTGGAATATCTACTGTTACTGGGCCTTTTCCACAAAATTCTGGACCAAACAAAGTGTACCTTAGGGGACATTTTAAGGCTTAGCCTGTACTAGTGCTTGGGGCTGCAAGCCCTTAAATATAGGGTAGCAGTCTCTCTCACTGGGTTCCATGACTATTGAACTCTCCGGCAGAAGTGATGTCACTTCCACCACACAGGAATACTTTGTAGTCATTCCAAAATTATCTAGAAGCAAGCAGTCCATGAGTTCCATCTCAATTACACCCCTCTCCCATTCCCTAATATGCATTCTTATCCTCCCCAGCTCCTAGTCCTTTCCTTCCCTGACAGCCCTCCAACCAGAACATGGCCTCCTCTATTTCCTCACCATACAAATTATATTACCTTCACAGACATTAGTTCACATACTTCTATGTCAAATTCTGTCACCTCAAATTCCATTTTCCCATAAACTTGATGACGCTTCTCTTCATAATCATAGACATATTCAAGCGTTTCAACGCTCAGGAGAACAGATACTTCAGGTCTGCCTGCATGCTCAAATGCTAGCTGTTAGTTACCTTTTCCCCATCCTAGCCTTCCTTTTCTAGCCCCAACTACCTTATTCATGCTCGCTCCCTTTGCTGTAATACTTTGCTGCAGGCCTCGAGGCTTATAAGCTCCAGCCTCCATCTTGCACACTCAGCCAGTTCATCCCGACCCACTTCACTCCTGCCTATTCCAGTCAATGTATTGATACCATCCTAGCATTGTACCTCACACAGTGTAAAAACAGTTTACATATTCAAGAGATATGAACCTATGTGTGATCCCTCCAGCCACCATATAAAAATGAATGAAAAAAAAAATAAAAAAGGGGGAAATATATATATATATATATATATATATATATATATATATATATTTTATATTGTCAAATTATAGCAACCCCTCTACATGTCATTAGTTCTTTTTAGACTCTTGAATCTCAGTCAGCTCAGCAAACAGCGAAACATTGTTTTACAAGTAAGTGTCTTACGAATACATTCTATGTTTAGCTTTAGTTCTAAGTTTTTTCACCCTCCTTATCTCTACATTTTAATTACAGATCTAAAGGAATAATCAGAATTGGTCCTCTACATATCGTATCCAAAACACCTTCTTCATGTTAGTATTAAAAAACAAGAAGAAAACCTAATATATTCACCATCCAAATGTATCTATTTATTTAACTCTACTCTGAATTACCTCTGACTTATGTTTTCTTCCTCTGCCCTAGTTTTTTCTTCTTTCTCTTGTTGTTATTCAGTCCTTAAGCCTTCTATTCCTCTCCTCCAAACAGTACCAAAATATCCCTGCTGGTTGGCAATTTCTGTACGCTCCACTTCTATAGCTATCTCTAACCCCTCCTACTCTTCAATGCCTCACTTATTTCATGATATTCATAGGTCACCTTATTGCTTTTCATCCATTCAGATAAGTCAAGTATTCATTTGTCTCCCTGCCCCCCTCACGCTAGTTCACTTCTCACTCTCCTATTGCACCGCCATCTCATAGCTAAGGCTACCACATACACTCTTACCTGTCTACCAGCAAGATCACTAACCTAAGTCAGTATGACCACTGTACCATTTTCTCCATGATACAACTAGAAGATCATCCTATAAATTCCTGGTAGCTAGCTCCTTACCCCATACAGTAACCAAGGTTCCTCAGTCTCATATTACTGCAGACCTTACCTCTTCTAGGGGGCCGAGGGTTCCTGGGTGCCCTGCCTCTTTGTGGAGGCCGTGTTCCTTAATAGCTTGCCTCTTTGTTGAGGCTGGGTTACCTCGGTGCCTTGACTCTTTGTGGAGGCCTAAGGTCCCCTTAGTTCCTTACCTCTTCAGAGGCCAAAGTTTTCCCTTACATCTTCATAGACGACAAAGGTTTCCATAGTACCTTACCTCTTCGCAGAGGCCCAAAGTTCCCACAGTACCTTAAATCTTCGCAGACACCGACGGTTCCCTTAGAACCTTACTTCTTTTCAGAGGCCGAAGGTTCCCTCTATACCTTACCTCTTCACAGAGGCCGAAGGTTCCCTCAATAACACATCTTCACAAAGGCCGAAGGTCCTTTCTATACCTTACCTATTCCCTTAGTACCTTACCTCTTCGTGGAGGCCGAAGGTTCCCTTAGTACATTTCCTCTTAGTAGAGGCCTGACGTCCCCTTAGTACCTTACCTCTTCATAAAGGCCAACAGTTCCCTTAGTACCTGACCTCTTTGCAGAGGCCGAAGGGTCCCTTAATACCTTTCTTCTTAGAGAGGCTGAAAGCTCCTTTAGTACCCCACCTCTTCAGAGAGAAAACTAGACCAAAGGAGCACTAACGGAGCGGGTCTGCCTACAGCAGCCAAATTGAGAGGTGTTATTTTAAAAGTACTAATAAAAAGAAACAAACATATATGTTAAAACGCCAAATACAATTCAATTAGGGATCTAATATCCTCCCTGAGTTTAATCAAAGGGAAGAAATTATTAATAAATTATCATATATCAAATCTAATAATTCCCAAAGGAGTAAAAATGTCTCCAAGTAAGTCACCTGTTAGTAATCCGTCAATGGAAGGAGGAGAATGAATGAAATTATGTTAGATGGTTTAAAAATGAATGAAGTCAATGGTTCGATGGAACACACTTAGTATTCACAGTTCAGTCTGGATAAAAGCTGTAACTCCACTTTGCTCTTCAGAGAGGCAGCAGATTCCCTTAGTACCTTACCTTTTCGGAGCGGCTGAAGGCTCCCTTAGTACCTTATCTTTTAGCACAGGTCAAATGTTCCCTTCGTACCTTACCTCTTTGCGGAAGCCGAGGGTTTCCTTGGTGCCTTACCTCTTCACAGAGGCCTGGGGTTCCTTTTGTCCCTTGCCTCTTTGTGGAGGGCAAGGGTTCCAGTGGTGCCTCACCTTTGAATAGGGGTTCAATTAGTTCCTTTTCATTTTGAAGCCAAGGGTTCCTTTGGTGTCTTCACTCTTCAAAGCCAAGGGACTCCTTATTATAATTCCTCTTAGCAGAGACTCAGCTCCCCTAGTTCCCTACCCATCAGGTCATCATGTCGAATATCAGTTGATGGTAGGTATCTTTTTACGTCCACTTTCCTTATCATAGCTCCTCACAGTCATTCACTGACACGCACCGTCTCCTCCACTGGTAAATAAGGTAAGCAGCTGGCTAATTAAAAAAAAAAGAACAAGTGCATCCTGTATAAGCTGCATGGTCCCTCAGATCCCCCATTTTTCCTTATGCAGCATGTATTAGCCATACAATTCACAGTCTTATCACATTTTCACACTAGCGTTATCCACTCTCACTATATTACTTCATAGAGATCATTTGCATAGATTTTTTCTTTTCCTCATTATAACATGGATGACTTGGATCGTCAAAATCTGTCTGATACTGAAGCTTCCATACCCAAATTTCTTCAAAAAGACCAAGAAGCCCATCTCCTTGGGAATGGACAGTACCAAAATTGATAGTAGAATTGATAGCAGAAAACACATCCCCATTCCAGCTTCAGCATGGAAGACAGAACTTTTTCTGGCTACTCTTCACCATTCATTCTTGGCCAAAGCAGCAGCTACACTGTCTCAGTTTCGTTTCTTGACAGACCGGAGCTTGCTCGATGTCGAGCTCTTCTGCCTGCATTTCGCAGGATTAAAAACTCTAGTCTGTCAATTCTGTCAGTTTACCTATCACTCTTCTAACTTATGCACATCAGCTCCTACCACTCAGTTCCCTAGCTCATCCCAGCCAGCCTGCCCTCTATGTTATTCAGCCCCATCCACTAGCTCCTCTCCACTTCCACCCAGGGGCAAACTTGGTAGACCTATATCATATCTCAGAAAATCACCAATCTGTAACAACTTCTATTCGAAGGGATGATTTTTCAGCGGCTGTAACCTGCTCCACGTTTGCTCCAAATGTCATAAGTTCACACTAGAGCCATTTGTCCCCATAACTCTTCATTCAATAAAATATTAAGTGACATATACCTTCCTGTAATGCAGTCTTTACTCTCCTCCCAACTGGATCAACAGTTAACTCAATTCATATTTTCAGGTTTGAAAGAAGGGTTTCACACAGGTATTGTTGCACATCTCTCGAGAATGCCCTAATTTACCTTCAGCTCAAGCTGAACCTGATAAGTCCCCCCCTCCTATCCTAGGAAAATGAGAAGGGTTTTGTGTTAGGCCCTTTTCCTTCTCCCCCATTTCTTATCTGGAGGATCAATCACCTACATTTGTAGATTTTCTAATAAAAAAGTCCTCTGCCCTTCATTCCATCATGGTTCCTAGTATCAACTGCCTCGTCCCATCAGAACCATACTCGCTGCAATATACTAGCATTGATAATGCCATTTCTCTCATCTTCCACACCAGCTCAGAATGTTGGTTGTCAAAAACTGACATATCTGATGCTTTCATGCTTCTGCAACTACACCCATCATTGTGGCACCTTTAAGGAATGAAATGGCATGATCAATACTATTTTGCCACAAAACTTACATTCAGATCCAAGAATAGCCCGAAGCTCTTTGATTCCTTTGCAGATGTCCTCTGCTGGCTACTTCTCAATCATTTTTACTGCCCAACTATCTTACACTATCTGGACGATTTTCTTCTCATTGAGCTAGCATCCTCAATTCCCTCCAGCTTTAAGAAACGCCTATCACTTTTTCAATCGATCAACATTCCTGTAGCTATGGACAAGACCCACAGTCCATCCACCATCACTGAATTCCTAGGTATAACATTAGATTCTAATCTCCTAGAAACTAGATCACCCCCTGAAAAACATGACCGTATTAAATCTCTGGTCCTTTCTCACACTACCAAAGCAACACTCACCAAGGTTGAACTCCAGTCACTCATAGGCCATGGCCTCAAGAAGTTCTAGTTGATTAGTGAGGATAAGGAAAAGGCCAATGTTCCAAACACTTTCTTTGCATCAGTATATACAAGGGAGCAAGGAATGGTAGAAGAGCCTCAACAAGTAACTAATAAAACAATACAATTATCAGATATTGGGTTAACTCAAGAATATGTCATGGGTAGACTGAACAAAATTAAGACTGACAAAGCACCGGGTCCTGATGGTATACATCCAAGGGTTCTTAAGGAACTCAGTGCAGTGTTGGCAAAACCCCTATATTTACTCTTTAAAGATTCTCTCACCACAGGCTCAGTGCCACAAGATTGGCGAAAAGCCAATGTAGTGCCTCTATTTAAGAAGGGAACTAAAACAGAACCTGGAAAGTATAGACCTGTGAGGTTGACCTCTGTAGTGGGAAAACTGCTAGAAGGGATAATAAGGGACTATATTCAGTATTACAACACAAAAATAAGATCATTAGCAGGAATCAACATGATTTTATGAAGAATAGATCATGCCAAACTAACCTTTTCAGCTTCTATGAGGAAGTAAGCAGCAACCTTGATAATGGTAAGGCCGTTGATGTAGTACATCTAGACTTTGCAAAGGCATTTGATACAGTGACACACAGAAGGCTGGGGTATAAAATAAGGAAATCGGGGCTAGGAGATGACCTCTGCAATTGGATACAAAACTGGTTGAAGGATAGGGAACAGTGTGTGGTTGTAAATTGACAATTCTCCACTAAATTATGCAGGGTAATTAATTCAGAACAGGATAATTGCTCTCTACAGAGGGATTTATATAAAATGGCAGATTGGGCAAACAAATGGAATATGAAGTTTAATGTGGGGAAGTGTAAAGTCATGCATTTGGGAGGAAATAATCCCAAGACTACTTACAAACTTAATGGAATCATTTTAGGGGACTCGTTGCTAGAGAAAGACCTTGGTATCCTTGTCAACTACAAGCAAAGGCAAACAAAATCCTGTCTTGCATAAAAAGAGATATTGAAGCAAGAGTGGATAACATTATTTTGTCATTGTACAAAAGATTGATAAGATCTCACCTTGAGTATGCAGTGCAGTTTTGGGCACCAGTTCTGAAAAAGGATATACTAGAACTAGAGAGGGTACAGCAAAGAGCAACAAGATTAATTAAGGGAATGGAGGACTTGACGTATGAGGAACGACTAGACAAACTTGGTTTATTTACTCTAGAGAAAAGACAACGAAGAGGAGACCTTATCACATTGTACAAGTATATGAGGGGTCAATACAAGGATCTCTGCGGTGAGCTATTTATTCCAAAGCCTGATCAGGTGACCAGGGGACACCCCTTGAGATTAGAGGAAAGGAGGTTTAGACTTCAGTAGAGGAAGAGTTTTTTTACAGTGAGGTCTGTTAAATTGTGGAATTCATTGCCCAGGGAGGTAGTTATGGCAGATACAATGGATAAATTCAAGAGAAGATTAGATACATTTCTTTCCAAAGGGAACATACAGAGTTATACTGTTTATTAGTAGGCAGGTCAGGAAGGTCTGATAAAGACTAACTTATTTGGTAGCAGGAAAGTTATAAAATTACTGAGGTATGAGGAGAAGGTTGAACTTGATGGACTTGTGTCTTTATTCAACCTAATTTACTATGTTACTATATTCACCAGTTTAACTCAACCTCTAACAAATAGTGGCAGCAGCAGCACTTTGGGGCCATCTTTGGACCGGACAAGCCGTGACATTTCATACTGATAACTTAGCCACCTATCTTCTTATCTACAAAGGTTGATGCCCTTCCCCTCAGATTATGTACAATAAATTCTTCAGTCATACTCCTTTATATCAGGTCACCTTAACGTCACAGCTAATGACTTATCACATTTCAATTTCCAGGTATTCTCAACAACACACCAGAAGCAAACCTATATCTGTCTTACCCTCCAACTCTACAAGAACTCATCATTCCATAAAGAATTATCTATCGCCTCATCCATCATCAACCAGGCTTTAGTACCTAACACCAAAAAAATCTGCTCTAAGGCATGGCATTCATTCCACCTCTTCATGTCTCATACCAAGCCAAAGAACATATATTCACCCTCCTAAATCCTGCATCATATTGCCATTCCACCCTTGACTTAGCCCCTCGTCCCTTAGATCCTACCTCGCAGGTATCCAGAACAACTTAGCCCTCATATTCCCACACAAATCTTCGATACTCTATCATTACAACTTAAAATTATTCTGGAAAGGTATTAGCAAGCTACTACAGTCCTCAGCCAGCACCTGTAGAACCATTCCAGGCCCAATCTTTAGGCAAATATATGACTTTATTCTAACTCATTCTTTACAGCCCCAGACCAATGTCATCCTTCTGGCAGCAGTAAGCATGGCCTTCTTTGGCCTTATTAGGACAAGTGAATTTCTTGGCCCATTCCTGCTCCTCTGCATTCATATCCAAAAGCCAGCTTTTGTGCAAACCAGACCACATGGTCCTTTACTAAACCCATACCAAAACAGACCAGAATTACACAGGCTGCCATATTGCCTTCTACCTGACTCATGACTACTGGTGTCTCTTTACTGCCCTCAAACATCTATCCAGTTTCATCCAATCCAATCCAATGTCTTCTTGCGCATGTTTAATAAATCATTTGCATGTCTGCTCCTTTTGCCTCTAATTTGGTTCACTGTGTCATTGCCTTCCCTGGGTTACCGCATCGCTCAGGAAGCTCCATACTACCTTTTTATCTCCGGCTTTTGCAATAAGCCCCAACCACAAATAAAACTTCACATGAATTTAAATGAGGCTTTTAACCCTTTGAATGGTAGATAGGTTTCCAACTCATAGCAAAGCAATATGTTGGAGATCTTACTAGCATTTATGGGGTTAAATGTCCTATTCAAATGAATTACAGAAGTTTTTTTGTCTCCTATAGTGCAGATGGTTTACTCCAGAATTTCTTGGTACATCAACCTCAATGTGGGCTCGATTCTATTGATTCTATTTTTTAAAAATGGTGACAGTCGTTTTGACAGCACAGTTTGCTATTCTATTAACTGCTCTGTCAAAAAACATTACCACGCAAAAATGTCCAACGGGCACAAGAAAAATATGTAGAATTTGGTATTCTATTCCATGCAGTGGTGAAATAACTGCACCGTGAAAAGGAGGCTCAGAGTCCCTAACGTCTGGTGAAAACCACCGGTGTGTGTTAGAAAAGTGGTTTCTAACACACACTTGTGGTTTAAAAAAAAAAAGATTAACCTTATGAGTGCCAGTGCTGTGTGCAACGCATTGCAAAGAGTTGCATACCCCACTGGCACTCATAGGGTTAATCTCGAGAGAGCTAACACATGTCCTGAAAAATCAGCAGGGTCTCCAGCACCTTGGGCAGCTACTGGCCATCTTCTTCTTTAATCTTCTCTCTTTTCTCTTCTTTCTTCATTAAAATCTTGTTAAAAAAAGTAATAATCCAATCAGAGTTCATTGTAAAATTAAATAACACCCCCAAGAGATGCTACAGTTAACCCTTGGAATGCCAGAGGGGTACCCTCAAATGGTTAAAAAGAAGTGTGGCATAGGTCTTCAAAGTAATAGTTTATCTTTCTGTTTTTTTAAATATAATTAATTATTTTGTGGGCAAGATCAAAAAAAGTTCCACATTGTAAGGAAATGTCTGCTGCCGCCGCCTTTGGCTCCACTAACGGCAGCAGCAATGTGTACTGGCATAATCCCAACCCTGTGTACATACTGGGCTGTTGCCCAAGTCCCACTTGAAGAAGCATGTTTGGCAATTGATTTCAGTTACTGGGGATGATGGGAGTTGTAGTCAGCTGTTGCTGAGCACTGCACTGGGCTCTCTCTTCCTTTCTCCACTCTACCGTCATTCTGCAAGCACAGAAGGGGAGAGAGTCAGCAACAGCTGACTACAGCTCCCATCATCCTCAGTAACTCAAAACAGTTGCCAAAAATGCTCCGGACACTGGATCCAGGCTTCTTCTGCCTGAAGAGCCTAGATGCCAACAAAATAATAAGTCTGCAATTATATTTTGCTATTTCAAAACTACTGACAGATAGAACAACACTGAAATCGCATTGTAGTAAAAACCTCTTGAGATGGAGTTCACATTGAAGAGATGAAGCGACGTTTAATGCTGCGACATGAGAATCTCACATGGTGAGATTCTCATGTTGGCCTTTTCTTCATGGAGACATGGTTACACGATCTTTTGTGTGCAACATTTTCAAAGTGAACCAATAAAAATTGGATTGATGTCCAATTCATAGTGGAAGGGGGGGGGGCTAAAATGCCACAGCACCAGTTTAAGGACTGATAAAGCTAAAGCTATGTGGGGCCTTTACTTTGTTCCTAGCTTCCCATGAATATATAATTTCTGTTTTTGTCCCCTGCTCATATTAAGACAGTGACAGAAGAAGGGAACCAGTGTGTGAATCTACGCAGGTATTAAGGAGTGAAAGCTTCTTTTGTCCAAACCCATGTTTTCACTCCATTAATTAGTGTAAATTAAAAGGTTTTAAGCTCCATTGCAAACTGTGATGTAATTCAAATTAGAAGCAATAGTTAGAAACACTCCATTGGTTTCTATGGTGCTTATTCACAATTTATCACATTTCCCCAGACAATATAGAGGAGTTGGTAGTGTTGCAGGAGAGGTATTGTGAACTGAAATCCTGCTTTTCTCAGGTGTATGCCATATTTGTCAAGGAAAAACTGGATCGATTCTGGGGCAAAGTAAAAAATTAGGAGCAATCACAATAGAAGCCAATGTATTGTTTTATATTGCTCCCAATTTAGCACTTTGCTCCAGAATTGCCCCAGGTTATCTTTATAAATAAGGCCATTATGTGATTGCATGAAGGTATTGTGCTCAAAGCCATATTTTTATTCAAATGAATCATGTACAATATTTTAGAAGCTTGTAAGTTCCATTTGTAAGTTGGTGGCATTGCAGAAAATATAGTCAAGAGATTTAGCTCCATTTAATTTGGTTGTACACAACACTGATACAATGATCATATCTGGGAACTTTCAAAATGTGCTGACCCTGAGATTGTTGAAATATTAACCTTTAAAATTCCTTAGAACAAGTGATATGGCCCGGCTTGGTCTAATCAGTGGTGTACTGTCGGCCCACAAGAAAGCTTTAGCATATTACAACATACCTATATCACTGCCTGGGCACACACAAGACAAGCAGGACTTCTCCCTCTTTCTTCCTGGTGCAAATTATACTGAATTAAAGCGATAGTAATGCCTGCAATAAAGCAGATAGCCAAGTCTTTGCTGTTATAAATCTAACGCATTGCACTATGTTTAACAACTTACTTTGGTGTAGTTCAAAACAAATTAAATGTAGAAAGATCCCACTCTTGTCACTGATCATCTCATGCAGGCCCGGATGGAGAGCAGCGAGGGACAAACTTCAGTAAGCAAAGGAAAATCCTACGCTCCTTCGTCAAGGGGGGGGGGGGGTAGGGTTTTCCTTATACTTACTGACTTAAGTTTGTCCCTCGCTGTATCCGTTCGGTCCTGGGACCGAATTGCATATTCAGTGGGAGGCAGACAGAAGTGCGGTAGGGGGATATTTCTACATTTAAAGGGGAACATTCACATGTAAAAAACTTTTGGCCATGAGCTTACATTAGTAAAACTATATTAGAATTGGAGTGTTTTTTTTTAAATTTCACTTACCTACTTCTAAAGATATGGAGACTTAATATTGGGAACTTCCTCATTATCACGGTGCCCGTGATCCTGGCTGCTGCGTGGCGACATTCCTACTTCCTTGTTTACAGGGATTCTTATTGGTCCCTGGACCTGACTCCACCCAGGGCCAGCCCTTTTATACCCTGTCATGTCATTATTTCGGGTGCCCTTTCTTGGTGTACCTGAACCTAGCGCTAGTTACTGCTGTTTCTCTGTTCGTGTATGACCTCGCCTGCCTGACGACATTCCTGTGTATCCTGTACTTCTACCGCATCTATTGCTGATTGGACTGGCTGAGAATCCGCATCCGTTGCTGACCGGACTGGCTGAGAACCCGCTCACGTTGCTGAATGGACTGGCTGAGAACCCACATCCGTTGCTGACCGGACTGGCTGAGAACCCGCTCACATTGCTGATTGGACTAGCTGAGAACCCGCATCCGTTGATGGCCGGACTGGCTGAGAACCCTCTTACGTTGCTGACTGGATTGGCTGAGCACCTGCATACATTGCTGATCTTTGGATGAGCACCCGCTGCTGTTGCCGTGCTTACTGGCGTCAACCGCCTCTTGGCGGTGTGCACATATGGAGTACCGGTTTCCGTGCTGTCAACAGTCGGGCTGAGTTACTAGTTCCCTTACTGACGTGTCCGTTGTTACCATTGTCACTAGCTGTGCTCACTCCTGGTTGGGAGTTATAGGCAATCCTCTGGGAGTTATACCACCCTTGTTGAACCTCGCCATCACCCTAGAGTTCTAGGTCCGGTTCACTATCTCGCCCTGCCTTACTGTACCGCTGTGGCCTTATGGCTCAAGAGCCAGCTGTAGTGTGGTGGTCCTTCTCCTGTACACTTATGTACTACCGGACACCCGTTGCCTTCCGTGGTCTGTTGCCTTCCTCTCACCCTAAAGTCTAGGGTCGCTGCTGCCATATCCGTGGGTTAGTTGCCTCCTTACAACCCTAGCGTTCTAGGGTCCTTGCTGCCAGTATCCATGAGTCTTGTGCCTCCTGACAACCCTAGCGTTCTAGGGTCCTTGCTACCAGTAGCTGTGAGTCTTGGGCCTCCATTCTACCCTAGCGTTCTAGGGCTCCAGTGACGCTACCAGCAGGTCGCTGCCTCCACCTCACCCTAGCGCTCTAGGGTACCTGCTATCAGTCTGTACCTTGTTTTGATATACTGTTCCTACCTGACCTGTGTAAGTTGTGGGAAGTACCTGTACTGTCTCCATCTGGGCCTGTGTGGGTTGGGAAAGTATTTTCTGATTGTTGCTTTATTTTCAATAAAGTTCTTTTTAACCTTACACGTATTTGTCTGAGTGTTCTTCAAAACCGTTACACTCATTCTGCGGTACACTGTATGTGCGGCACAACGCCGCAGGACTTCCCACCTACCTCCCAGCTGCCTCAGGGAGCATGTTTACTCTTCCCTTCGTAGTGGTATTTATCTGGGCTATCGTTACAGCAAGCTCCATTTACCATGATACTGAGCTTGCAACCTTATTATAATGGTAAACAGAGCTTACAGTTACGATAGCTCAAATAAATATCACTAGGAAGGGAAGCGTGAACGCACTCCCTGGGGCAGCTGGGAGGGAGGTGGGAAGAAGTAGGTAAGTGAAAAAAAAAAACAAAAGCAAAAAAAACAAAAAAAAAAACAAAAAACACACCAATTCTAATATGGTTTTACTAATGTAAGCCCATGGCCAAAACTTTTTTACATGTGAATGCTCTCCTTTAATATCAAAGTAAGTTGTTAATGTATTAGATTTACAATAGAGAAGACTGCGATCTTCTTTATTGCAGACATTACTATCCCATTAAAAACTAAACAAACAGTTAATTGGTTCTATCTATACACTGGGAAACACTAAAGTCTGTCAGTGAGTGGGTGTGTGTGGGTACCTGTGTGTGAGTGGGTGAGTGAAATGGAGAGGAGAGGATGACGGAAGAGAGGGGTGGGGAGACTAGGAGCAAAGGAGGAAGAAGAGCAGGTGGGCATCCCTGGTCAGGGTAGGGGAGGGAGAACCCTGGGGAGGAGGGGGAGTAGCACCAGAAAAGGCACATCTAGTGCAGGGCCTGAGATGGCAGTGGGACGAGGGGGACATCAGGGGGAGCACCCAACACAGCCAAAGCCAAGGCTCCCAAAGAATCTCTGGGGTGAGGAGGAGGAGGACAGGGCGAGAGACCCCAAGTACACGGAGGAGGAGAACCTGGTCCTGGTGGAGGCCATCATTCAGAGGGAGAGGATCCTGTTCCCCAGGGGAAGGTTGTTGGCATGGGGGCCAGGAAAAAAGCAGCATGGAGGGATGTCCTGGCTGCTGCAAATGCAGTGTCCAGCTGCAGCCATTTGCTGGAATCCATTAAAAAGAGGTGCATGGATTGCAAGGCCAAAGTAAAGAAGAAGATGGGACAGGAGGCACTGCATGCTGTCGGCACAGGGGGTGGTCTGCCCCTGCGCATGGACTACACCGAGTGGGAGGACGCATTGCACAGGACCATGTCTGTGACAGCAGTGCAGGGAATCCCAGGATGGAGCGACACCGGGGATGAAAGGAGCCTCCAGACCACTGGTAAGTGTATTAATGCCTACTTATACATCACACAAATCTTCACACCTACTATACATAGGCCAACACAGTGACACCTGAACACATGGTCAGCATTCCACACCACAAATCCAGGGGCTTCAAACAAGGACGTAATACTTGACAAATGCAGACTGAATGGTAATGGTCAAGTCCCTGTTTAACCCCCTTCATGTTGTCTACAAAAACATCATTCACAGCACAAAAACAATGCATACCATCATGTTTGAGCCAAAGATATAACAGTTATGTGTATCACAATGTCATACATAGAGTGACAAAGAGGTCAGCACATAACCCCTTGAGTGCCACAGGGATAAGCAATTCATTGTTTGACAATACATTGGCTAGTCCCCTGGCAATCAAAGAGTTATAGAAGATAGCAAGGAGAGGAAATTATGTGTTTTTATGAGTATTGTTACTGCCTGTCAGGGCTAGGCATTGTACATGTAGGTAGTTAGTCCAAGTGGAATAGTCAAGGTTCAGCTTTCTGCATCATATGTAGCCTGCAGAGTGTGGATGACCAGGGGGCATTCACCGCCATCACCACTCTGCAGGACATATGTGATTCCCAAAGCTCAACCATGACGGGGGACATTCACTAGGGTGTAAGAAAGAGGTGACAATGTGTACATGACAACTGCAGTTTAATCACACCTGCAATCCCTGTGTCATTCTATGGAGCACTGAGATCTAAACAACTTGTGACATATCAGTGCTTAGGCTCCATACCATAACATTGGAAAAGGTAGAAGTAACATCCAATAGTACTGAACAACCCCGCACATGTTTGCTGTATGTTAGGATTCTAGCTGTGTGGAGTATGTTCGGGGTGTGTCCTCCAGCTGATTGGGTTGTTGGGTTCCACAGATCATGTTTGTTGGTGTGCTTGGTGTGTCTGTTACTGTTGCTGACATCATTGGTTGTACTCTGTAGTCACTGGTCATCACTGGTGCATTGCTGTGTTTAGAGTTCCTAGTGTGTTTTCTGTTGAGGCCTAGGTATAGGACATGCAATGAGTTTGTGTCACTCAAGGTGTGATGGTTCAGTTTTGGTCACCACATGGATCCTGATGAATGGGGATAGCAAGGAGGTATGCCTTGCCATTCACACTGCTCAGGATACACATGATGACCAAAGCTACACCACTGTAGGTTAGTAGAATGGGATCATGTCAAGCTCAGCAGTGTGTGTGTCAGGATGGTAACCAATGCATTGCAAAGCAATGCAATGGATTCCATCCTGCCACTCAATGGTTCACATGTCAATGTAATAGTCTTGCAGCAGGCTTGTCATAGCTCACATCACTAATTACATCATGTCATTTGCCCACACAGCATACATGCCATCCCGTGCGAAGGACTCTGGAAGAACCTCCTCTGAGGAGGCCACTACCTCCAGGGGCACTGCCACCACCACAAACACCTCAGCAGCAGCAGCAGTGGCCCCATCATGGCCTCCAGGGTCCACCTCCTCAACAGCAGCATCAGCAGCAGTGGCCCCACCATGGCCCCCAGGGTCCACCTCCTCAACAGCATCAGCAGCAGTGGCCCCACCATGGCCCCCAGGGTCCACCTCCTCAGCAGCAGCAACAGCAGGCTGATCTTGCTCTCCATGATCCTCCACCACCACAGCCAATAGGAAGGCACAGGATGCCACAGACTGTGCCAATGTTGGTCAAGGCAGAGTACATCCCGGTGGCAAAATCACAGCCACACATGTGGACATCAGGAAGCCAGGAGGCATCCCAAATGTGGCCCCTGGGCTATGAACACTTTGGGCTCATAGAGGAGCCACAGTGGCCCCAGGGCCCCACTGACTTCACTCCACCACTCCCAACAACGCCATCACCCCCAACCACAGCACCACCAGTGTGCACACTCTGACGCTGAAGCATCACAGGGGGGTGAGGGGTCAGGGGATGAGATGGGGATGTCCCCCCACAGCATCCATGTTGGTACTGTCCCTCCTGAGGCCCTCCATGGTACTTCGCTACCCCAAACCACCCCATCGCCTCTGCCAGCCTCCACGCTGGTCACACCCACGCCCACAGCGGTCCTGGATGCAGCACGTGTGGCCATCCAGTGGGAGCAGCTGACTGAGACCCGGAGGTGTACCCGATCCCTGAGGCGGATCGAGCAGAACATCAGGCGGATCAAGCCTCAAGGCCAATGAGGCCCAACAGGTCATCAAAAACACCCAGCAGCTCCAGTTCTACACCAGCATGATGGATGTCCTTGGCCAGATGCTGGTGGAGATGTGGGACACCAATTGCCGGGAGAACCAGAGCCAGGACATGGCCCAGGCATCACGCAAGGGGTCAAGTAATGCCTCCTCAGTCAGCACCGATCCACCACCACCACCACCAGCCACCAGACCCCCTCGGATAACCTGTAGAAGTGTTTGGGAATCCACCCCTGCAGCTCCCCCCAGCCCCTCCCAAAAAGAAGTAAGGCCAACCTTCTTCAGGCCCCTCAATAAATATGCACTTGTTCATCACATCTGTGTCCATGTACGTTTCCTATTCAAAAGGTTGATTGTTTGGCAAATTTGTCTCCAATGCATTGCAAAGAGCTATGCAGTGAACACAACTGATGCATATCTAAGTTAGGTGTAAGGTATTCAACAACAAGAGGGCACATACACTGTGGCAGAGTTGTCTCCAATGCATTGCAAAGCTATGCAGTGAACACAACTCATGCACATTCAATGGTTAGAGTGTCACAGCATGGGTGAGCATGCACATGGTTAGAGTGTCACAGCATGGGTGAGCATGCACATCTCATGCAGACACTTTTGTCCAGATTCAACTCACAGACCACATAGCACAGCCACACGACATCAGGGTGTGGTGTTTCATGATGTGATTTTAACCTCAACAACATACACCTGATGGATGCATCATGGCATCCAAGACATGCGGCTGGTTTCAGATGCAGGAGATGGATGCTACCGTCCATCACATGGAGGAATGCCTATTGAGGTCCATGGAGACAGCAGCAACGATACGGTTAGCGCCTGCATATGAATCCAGCACATAATCTGGATGACAACATTGATGCTGCATTGATAATCAATTGAGCCGGGCAATTACAGATGCTCATTGTTTAGGAATGACATATGAGGGCAACAGGTGATCTTCATGGATGTGGAATCAACACGTGACTGGGACATAGCTCTGGACCATCACGGGACATGCCATGGATCCTATGGAGAGTGAAGACAAGACTTGCAACAACACTGTCAACACAACAGTCATGCTACTGGTGAATCATCATCATAGGTGTGAGTGCCAAAGGGGTAGGCAACACATTGCTTTAAAATGTATTGCTTACCCCTCTGGCACTCATAGGGTTAACCACTAATATTCCAGGGTGGTATCCAATGCATTGCATGTCACTGCATTGGATATCCTCTCTGACTCCAAAGGTTGCAGGGGGCTTATGGGAATGGTCCACTTAGTCGAGGTCTTGTGTCAGTTCAGGTTATGTTGCACATGGCGAATTTGGTGTCCCATCAAATGGACACACATGCTTTTTATGACAAGTGAAGTAGTCCCTGATGAACCTGGTACATCTACATCACAACGCAGGTATCCACATCTTAATCAATGGTGACAGAGACCTCCATGGGCTGTTGTGGCTTCACACCATGGACTGGACTTGTGTATTCTGCAATATGTGTCATGGGCACACACCCAGATCATGTCACATGCTTTACCAGCTGCATATTTTGGAGTGGCCCTTGAGTGATCCAGGCATTGGCTAACTTGGCTATTGGTGTGAGCAGCCATAACTTGCACTTATAGCCAGCACCACCTGTGGACACTGAGTGGCATGCTGACATGGGAATACAATGTTATTTGGATGATGTACACCAGGTCAGTGTTTGTTGGTGTGTCCGTGGTTGGTGGTGTGGTTCCTTGTACCTGGGATGTACCTGTCAGGTGTGTGTGTGTATGTGATGTTGTGGAGTGCATGTTGTGTTTCCAGTGGGTGCTGGGATTGCCTGGGTGAGCCTGCTTTGTTTTGTGCGTGACAGGTGTGCTTGTTATGTTGTTTGTTAATCCTTGTTGTTCCAGGGTGTGTTGTGGTGGCTTACGTTGTGCTGCTTTGTGTTCCCCCTATCCCTGCGCAGTTGCTGGATTCTTGTTTGTCTGTGACTTGTTTGTATGGTGTAGGCCAGTGGTTCTCAACCAGGGTGTCATGGCATATTGGTGTGCCATGTACACCAGCTCAGGGCGCCTCACTTTTCCCATGATCCTATTTTCTGCATTACTAACATTACTTTTAAACATTTTGTGGGGATTTGTGTTTCTGGGAACTATTATACACTGTTTTCCTCATTGTCGTTGACACTGTGAGACCTTATGATAACCATATGTTAATTTCTTGTTGAGAATTTCCTTGTGACTTCAAGGGGTGCCCTGGAACATCCAGATTGCATGTTAGGGGTGCCTGGGATGGAGGGATTGTGAACCACTGGTCTAGGCCTTGTTGGTGTATTTGCTTGGCATTGCAGGGGTTAATATTTGACCTCTGTGTGCTTAGGTTATGTACTTGTCTGAACTGCTTCTCTGTTTTGTTTTCTCAGACGGTGGTTTTTAACTTGTGTTGCGTGGTGTGCGGCTGAATAAAATGGGTCTTACCTTTCTCCTGTTAAATGTTGCAACTTAACTCTTGTTATCCCTACCGCAAACATTTGAATGGCTCTAGAGTTAGCTTTTACATTGGCCTCAATGGGCAAAATTTTGACGAGTATTGTATTTTCAAACTGCCGTTAGTTCTTAGTTGTAGGAACACTTGCATCGCTTGGCTTTCAAAACCACCGTTGCCAGTTTTTTCTGCCGACACCAACATTTGGATCGAGCCCTTTATTCTTACAAATAAACAGTTTATGTCTGTCTGATAAAATAAAGGGAGCACAAAATTGTATACAAGTAAGCTGCTTTTTCACATATGTCTTCACCAAAGAAACCTCTTTCCGTGGTAAATTTCCGTTACTGGCAGATATCTCCAACCTAGTCTCCCTGCAGAAAACTGGAGACTTGGACCCAAAAACTTCCACTATCAGGGTTCTAACCCAATTATTCAGTTACACAAAATGTGTGAAATAGGTCATGAAATAAGTTAAAATTTGTCTGTAATGTTCCGAGAACCAGACCTCCTAAAACAAAAGTGTCCCCTTTTGGCCATTTAAAATGCTGGCACCCCCTGCTGCACCAGAGGACTCCTCTCAGGGTAGACCTCAATTGAAAGTTCCCAGGTATGTACATTACCCCCACAGTAAAGATATTCTGGGCCCTTTAGGTGCCAGAGGGGTGTGAAATACATTGTTCGCGAAGGGTTGCATCCCCCTTTGGTTCTTATAGAGTTACTCACACATTCCATCTTTGCTGGGACTAGTCACACATCAAAAGGAAAATTATCTTGTACCACTTAGCCAGCTAAAGAGATGCCTCTACTGGAGCCTAGGTAATCAGTTTTTTCCTGACGATAAGATTTTCTCTCTCATTGGCATTTTAATGTAAAAACAAGTTAGTGAGTGTATGATATGTAATACATTTTGTATTCAGCCTTAGTTCTACATATGCCTGAAGAAGCGACCTAAGGTGTCTTGAAAGCTTGCGTCCTAGTAATTTAGTCAGCCAGTAAAGGCATCACTTTTACTCTGTCAGTCTCTTGGTTTGCACCATAATTGCACCTCTTTCTTAGTACCACTTCCTAGTACATCTTTCAAGGACTCCCCCACTGGCAAGTTGTATTACTGTTGTCTGGAGCCTGGCACATGGATGGCGCTCCACAAATAAACAAACACAGAGCAGAAAGAGACGTGGGCTGTCACCATGCGGGGAGGTGTCAGACTCTGAGGGAGGATACTGCATGGGTAGGGTACCTGCTCAGGAGCTTACTATTGGCAGAAGAGGCGCCAGGCTATGAAGAAGGATGCTGTCCAGGGTGGACCAAAGTTCAGAAAAGTAGCCATGAAAGGGCAGGCTTCATGGGTGGATATTATCCAGACATGTTCCCAGCTAATAAGGCTCTTACTGGCTGGGGAGGGGCGGTGGGTGCTATCAAGGGAGGTGTAAATGCTTGAGGGTGTATACGGGTGGTGGGTAACGTGAGGAGCTCCAGCTGTCGCTAGACTACAGCAAGCTGCCAGAGAATGACTGGAGTTGTAGTCCGGCAATGGCCAACCCCCGGTGTACAATATCCACAAGTCTCCGCCTGCTTTAACGTACTGCAACTTTTTGAGGTGTGGCGTGATCTGGGGGTGGATACTATCCGAGGCGGTGCCAGGATCGGGGAGTGGATACTGTCCGGGGTGGTGCCAGGATCGGGGGCGGTACTCGTTGGCAGGCCCGGGTTCTGTGCTCACAGACTTGTCAGGAAGCTGAACTCGGATCCGGCGGACATTTGAAGACAGCAGCGGATTTTGTTGACATCGGGCCCGGAAGGAGTGGGAGGTTGTCTTCGTGTCGCCCGTTTGGGTCTCTAGCCCTCTTAGATGGCCTCTTATGCACCCTCCGGCGGCAGGCCGGGTTTCTCCTGAGCCTTCCCCAGTAGCACTCTCCTGAAGGGGGCAGCAGCTGAGGCTAGAGCCCATGACAGATTGAGTTAGACCGGTCCCGCAGGGACACCGAGACCCCTCCAGCTGTTCTACACTTAGCTCCGGGGAGTGTACCCGAGCTCAGGACTGCAACATGGCATCGTCCTCGGCTTCTACCAGTTCCAATCCGAGGAAGTTCAGCGAGAAGATAGCCCTGCACAACCAGAAGCAGGCCGAGGAGACGCGGGCCTTCGACGAGCTTATGACGGACCTGACAGTGTCCAGGGTGAGTAGCAGTAATGACCAGCAATCTGACAAGAGTTCGCATAGTGGGCACCTCACTTGGAACGAGCTCAGTGTTATGTTTGTTTACATAGTGAGGAACTGTAACACATGCATACATTTATTATTTGCACACATTTGTAGCTTAACCCTATGAATGCCAGAGAGTTGTGCAACTCGAAGCGGTGCGTTGTATACATTTCAGCCACTCAAAGCGTTAGGGGCTAACTGTTACACATTTACCCTGTAGGAGCCAAAGGGGCTGTGCAGCACACTGCCAAACAATGAGAACACCCCTCTGGGTCTTAGAGGGTTAATGCTTTTGACACTTTACCTTTTGAGCGCCAGAGCGTTTTGTGGTGCTCATCGCTTTTACATAAGTTAAGGCAGGTTAACCCCTTCGGTTGCTAATGAGATATCCAAAGCAATGTGGAGTATTAAAGGATGAGTTGCTCATGGATTTATATTGTTTTACCACGGGTTAATTTTGAGTTTGACTTGTGGTAGGATTTGTTTTCCTTATAGGTTCAAGCAAAGGTATTGCTACTGTTCACCAGGTGAATACTCACTATAAGTAAATACACTAATGATGTTTGTGCTCTTTGAACAGTTTGAGGTTTTTTTTTATAAATATCTTCGCATACGCTATTAAATATTCTCACTGTAACTATATATTGTCTATTAAAAAAACAAACAAAAAACATATCCAGTGTCTTAAATAAAAAGCTTAGAACTTTTTTAAATGTTTATTTTCTATGTTACTGAATAATCAAAACTAATCATAATGCTCCAGCTTGTACAGGTAGCGTGCATTTGTAATTTTATTTAAATAGCACTACAGCGTATCCTGCACTTTACAGAACAATACATTTAAAAGTGTAAACACTAAGGTCTCTTTCACACAGATGACACCGATTCAGCAAAGCTGCGTTGGGATGTCGCCGCTTGTGAAAGGTATAATGTTGGTCTGTTGTCTGTTTCACAAGGTCAGCTATAACCTTGTATGAATGCGCCAAAGTCCACCATACTGCATCTTCACTCTGTTCCCCCAAGAACTCAGTAAGGATGCAACAAGGAAGCTCTGCAGGGTGTTTGTGGGGCTGCCTGCAGACCTTTCACATGACCATGATTGGTTGGTTGGTTGCAATTCTCATCTCAGCCTCCAATGAATGGCCATCTCATGCTGGCTACAGTCCATGGACCATAGCATTAGTGACACCCCACCTGCATATATATCAGTAGTGAAACACTGGAGGAAGTGAATGAAATAAAAACAGGGGCGATAGAACTGTATGAAAGAGCTGTTATGCTACCTTAAGTCTCTGTTGATCCAGTCATTCAAAAATGGATACTTAAAAAGTTGTTCACCCTGTCCTGCACCAGTAACTGAAGGCGTCCTTACTTACGGCTTGCTCAGAGACCAGCAATCTGTAGTCTGAGCAGGAACTAACTTCCTGAATACTCAAACCCAATATTTCTACTGAAATTTGTGTAAAGGTGAAATCTGTGCTTTGTACTGTTGCAGTAGTATCGTTGTTTGAGTAGGGAGAAACTTTGTCCCTGCACAGATCCCATATTGCCATTTGCTGATCAATCTAAACAAGGAAGAAGCAATCACCTGACCCTGTATTTATCAGAGCGAGATCAGGTTTGCATTCATTTTTGAATGACTGGAGGAAGATAGCACTAGTCAGGATAATATGGCATTTAGTTTAAGCTAAGTGTTGAGGTTTACTATTCCTTTTTAACCCTTTGAGTGCCAGAGGGGTGCAAAGCAATGCGTGCTGTACCCCTCTGGCACTCAGAGGGTTAATATGAAATGTATATGTTGTACTGCTTTTTTTTAGCTGAGCACAAGGGCGTTCATACTGCTGGGAGATGGATTATTCAGAATTTATTATAGAACAAACCGAGTGTCATTGACCAGAATTGACTTCAACAGTAAAAGTGTTCCCATAAAACTGAATAGTCATAAGTGTTAAAAGGATATACATGGTTTACTTCCATTTAAATATTATGTGCTACTAGCCAGCATTTGTTCTTCCCTTTTGTATTACATATCTTAAAGGGGAAGTTTCACCCTCCTTTGACTTCATCATCTTATCAGGTGCTTTGAAAGGATTATTGTGCTGTATATCTTTGTTTGTAGATCTATATAAATGCGAAGATATTTGATGTAATACTTATCACGTGACATCCACAGGTTACTATGTGTGGTACTAGCCATGCCGAACAGAGTACTGTAGAATCCCTCGTCAGAGGTGGAGTAACTCCCCCAAGCCTGCCTTCCTCATTTCCATACACAAATGGAGCGCATCCAGATTTCATGAACACACCGACAACATGCCCCACTCAGAAGAGGATAGATTCCCAACAATGATTGGCACCCAATCGATGTGATAGTACTGCCTCTCACACAGCACGTTACCAATATGGCAGTGCTCCAATGTTAAAAATAATGAACATTTCAAAGTAATTTTTATACTGTTAATGGGCACCAAAAACACTTTTTTTTTTAACACTATTACACCATTTTGGGGCTGACAACATGATACACTATCATTATGGATACATGACAGTTCTGCTTTAAATTTCTTGTAAATGAATGGGAAAGAAGGGTAAAAGCTACAGTTCGGCCACATTCTGTATGTAGCCTGTTAAATAGCAACTGTCCTTTGAAGCAGGGCTGTTATGGTAAGTTCCAGCAGACCAATGGTGCAACACAACAGGGGTGTGAAAACAGACCTCTGTGTTGCGTTCCAGCTCTATGCTGTGTCTGATTGTGTCTCCGCTTTCTGACCCCCACAATTACCACCACCACAACAGCTGATAGGAGACATTTTTGGCCGAACAGAGCAGCACTGGGCTATTTATTAAGTCTGTTCCCACTGGAAAGGAGTTGATAAATAATAAACAGAAAATTGTTTTGAGATTAGAACTGTTTCATTTCAGAGATTTCAATCTCGTTGTTTGTTTATCTCAATCAGTGCCATACATCACACTTCTCCGGAACACATAACAAACATTAAGTGGCCATGCCTAGTTGTTTACATATCAATAGGAAAACCAAATGTATCTCACGTTTTGGAGCATATGTACCAAAGAAATAACTATTACAAATGCTGGCTAGTAATTTTTCATATTTACAAGGTTCTGAAACCTATTCATTTTTAGGTAATACCTCTTTATATTCTGTACCTTTTAAAATGTCCATATTGGCATAATTTTATTGTTATATTTTAAAGTTTCCCCCTCCCACCCCTCTTCAAGATTTCATTCTTCTTCCCTCACATCTGAAGGCCGGTCGCTTGACCACACATCGTAACTAGGGACAATATTGTCTGTGTTTGTATAAGGAAAACTCTGCCACGCTTGACAGAGGGGAGCAGGGCTTTTGTTATGCTGACACAATATTGTCCCTGGTTGTGATCCATCTTTCAGAACTGAAATAAGAAGAGTAACGTTGAGAAAAGCGGCAGTAGGGGGAAACTAGAATATAATTTCAATAAAACTAAACAGATTATGGACATTTCGAAAAGTACAGAACATTATATATAAAAGAAAAAGTATAAGGAATAATTGGATATGCATTTATAGCGTGACATTGCTATCTCTTTAAACAAGGCCAAACCTAGTTAGGAGACAGTGTTCTTCATGTAGCAATTAGTTATTTATAGCTGTAGTCTACTACTTGTTTACAATTATATATAGTGTTCATTCATACAAATTATTCAGGACGGTTGAAGTCTGTTGTTTATTATGAGGCGGTGTCAACAAAAGGCAGACATCCTCAGAGGTATATTGGAATCTGCAGATGCAATGCAAAAATATTATTCCTAACTATGCATGTCCTGATCATCACCACTTATTCCTATATTACAATTTCCCTTTAAGTTTCAAAATGAACAGAAGGGAGGACAAGAAGTCCATAGCTGCCTTTCATAAAAACAGACTGCACAACTAATAGTGACTCAAGTTTCTGGTGCATATGCGGTTCTAGATATGGTTTGTATAATGTAACATCATAGTCTCTGCTTACTGCTATTGTTTCTGTTGTGTTTTATATAGACAGGGAGATGTTTGTTGTTATCCTTGGTTGAGGTCTATTCATTTGGAGATATGCTTTCTTGTGACTGTCTTATAAAGGATTGACATTCGTTTACTAGCCTCTGGGATGGTAGATTCAACACATTGCAATAACTGTTTAGTCAGTTGGCTGACAGAGTGCTAAATTCAGTTTCCATTGGGACTTAACCCCATAAGGACTACATGACGTACTATGACCGTCATGGTCCTTATTAAACACCATTTACATTATATAGCCAATATGTTTTATCCAGCTGCACTGTACAACTGGGGAGTAATAAATGCAAACAAGTGGGGCATGCATAGACATACAACTGGTCTTTTGCATTTATAGCAGTTTCATCTGTCAGTGATTTAAATCTTTGAGTGCCAGAGGGTTGAGCGTTGTTCACACCTCTGGCGCTCGAAAGGTTAAAGATGCATTCTAATCAGGTCTGTCTGACAGCTATAAGCCAATCAAAATCCAAGTCAAAATGATCAAATAGGATTTTTTTAAATTCATTTTCTTTTGATTGGCAACTGTTTTTTTTCCAGTAACAGGAATACTTTATGTACGTAAAGGGATAGTAATGTTTCATAATAAAAGCAGCTCTAATTAATCTTCATTGTATTTGGGCCATGGAGAGGGTTATTTCAATACTGTCAGAGTTTTAGTTCAAGAGTAATTGAATGATAAAGTATCCCCTTCCTGCCCCTTTTACTGATGTAACACTGCTCAGCTCAGAGCAGCAGGGAGATGCCCAAGTAGATTGCAGAGAGGGACAATCTTCAATTAATATAAGGGAAAAAGCTGAAAAACCTATCAAGGGGGGCAGGGCTTTAATCGTTCTCACAGTAAGAAGATTGTCCCTTGCTGTTATCTGTCTGGTCAAGCAACCAGATTCCACATCTGAGGTGAGCAGTGTTCACTAGGTTAAAGGGGCAGGAGGGGGATACTTTATCATTCAATTACTCTTGAACTACAACTCTGACAGAATTGAAATAACACTCTCTGTGACTGAAATACTATGAAGATTAATTGGAGCTGCTAGTTTTTGTGAAACATTACTATCCCTTTAAGGAAAAACAACAGCAGAGTTTTGTTTTTTAACCATAAGCGCAAGTAAATGTAACATAAACAGGTTATACAGTGCAAAGGGAAAAGGCAGTATTAAGAAATGTACAACATGAAAAGCACTAAGGAAGTTTCAATCCATGCATCACATAAAGAAAACCTCACACATTCTGAAAAACAAAACAGGGGGTGGGGTAGGGAAACAATGAAAAGAAGAATGGAGGAGGAGAAGGGAGAAAGAGAGCGCCATGGGCCCTCTGGATGTAAAGAGTGGTTATAATGTAGGAGAGTGTCCTAAAGCGATCCGGTTTGCTGAACTGCAAGTTTAACAGAGTCTCTGGAGAGCTCCCTTATATCCCAGACCTCCCTAAATTCCGGTATAGTTATGAAGAACGGCAGTCAGTCTTTCCATTTATTCAATGTATGAGATTTGACTTATGACCTGGACCAGTGGAGGTGTATGTGGAGATCTCCAGAATTTGGGAATTGGGCATCTGGCCGCAGTGAGAATGTGGGATGCGAGTTTAGAGGCAGTTTTGTTAAGGTGTGTGGAAGGGGCTCCTAAGAGTAAGGTTGCTGGATCTAAGGATAAGTGACTGCTGTGTATAGTATTTTTAATGGAACATTGGTGACAATTCTCACTTGATAAATTAACTACATTGTATCTGTTGCATAACAATCTTTAGTATGACCATTGTGCAAAGCATGCCATTTTTATTGTTGTAGAACTTTGGCTACCTCTCTGACACACAAAATGTTAAAGTGTACCTGACCCTAAAACAAGATTAGTTTGTTTTTACAGAGAATTAAAATCTGCCTATGTTGTACTTGCCATTTTTTCTTGTAAAACAAATAATTTTTGAGAAATTAACCTTTGTTTTGGTGGCACAGTGTGGCACTTCCCGCTCAGTCCCTGAACAGTATTCTAATCCATTCTATTTGAGGTCAAGCTTACTCCTAACTGTACAGTTAGAAATGCCTCCAGTGCCTTGCCTAGACTCATTAACTTCACAGTGTGTGATGACATTGGTACAGCATATCTACTAACTATCATACACTGTGGCACCAACAAATAAGGGCTAATTTCTCAAAAACTATTTATATTGCAAACAGTTGACTAGAACAACATAGTTGCAATGTTAACTTCTCTTTAAAATTTTCTTTAATTTGCGGTGACATCTCTACTTTTAAGTGCAAGCACAGTTCTTTTTAAACAAAAAGTACCATTCTAAATGCTCATAACATTGTGGTCTTCATTTTATTTTGATTAAAATTGTCCCCCTCCCACCCCTTTTTCTTATGTAACGCTACCTCCCCATACATTTGGTCGCTTGACTGGACAGATCACAGTGAGGAACGACCTTCTTTCTATCAGTATAAGGAAAACCCTGCCCCATTGATGAAGTAGGGCAGGCTTTTCCTTATGCTGACAGAGAGTGTCCCTAGTCGTGATCCATCTGGACTGGCTTGCTGCTCTGAGGGGAGGCAGTTTTATGTATGAAAATGAGCTGGAGGGGGACACTTTTAGTTTAAATAAAATGAAGACCACAACCTTTTGAGCATTTGGAAAGGTACGTTTCGTTATAAAAAACTATATTGAAGAATAGAGCTTGCAGTCATATCTAAACATTACTCTCTCTAAGTATTTTTTGTAATATGGTGACTGAATTGTTATCCATTTTTACCATTTATACCTATTTTGGCTGGAAAGTGCAAATGACTGATAATAGTTTATCTTAAAACATGCAATCCTTTTCCTATTATCTCCAATTAAAGCATGACTCATTTTCAAAAAAGTTAATATTTATCCACCAAGAGAACATGAGTTGTATATGGCATATAATAGCTTCTCATTTTAAATCTGTAACAGTGAGCAATATAATACTTTGCAACCTTTTGAAAGTGGAGAAGTTAAGTTCATTTTAAAGATGATCAAAATATCCTAATGTTGTATTAGCCATTGTATTGAGCATTTGTGTGTAATATAGTTTTGAGAAATTTACCTTTAATTTGTTGGTGGCTTGATGTGGCACTTTAACTTTTAGGGCGAGATGTTCAGAAAGTGGTGCTAACTGAAATTGTCTGTAATCAGAACAAAAAAGTTCTTATACCATGATCCGTCAATTCTCAGACATGTTTTTGTCAATTTTTGCATCAAATTCTGCCATCTCCGTCAAAGGGAAAAAGCAATCTTAAAAGTGGGTGTGGTTTAATCTTCCGTCATAATGTAAGGTATTTTCAGAAAAAAATATTCATTTGAACGTCTTTTTTTTGTCTAATTAACGTCATTTGTTCCCGACAATGGTCTAAACTTGGAGAAGAAAAATTAAAGTACTGAGAAGAAATTTTCCGTTTCAAAGACAAAAAAAAGTTGAACATTTTTATTTCAAAGACCAAATCAATGACATTTTTTAAGATCAGAATTTGTAATGACAGTGTTCAATGAGATCTTCTTACCATCATTTTTAATTCTTTAGATGAATTTTCAAACGTGGTGGATTTACTTCTGAAAATATTGTCCTGCTTTTACCACCAACTCATTATCCGGCAAATTTTTCACTATGACGACTTTTTGAACATCTCGCCCTTAGAGTGCTAGGGATATATCGAACACATTGCAACACAATGGGGGTTATGCACTAAGGTGTGACACAGTGGAGATTACTTTTCCAGTGATATCACTTCTCCAGTTTCTGTGTTATTCTATTGGGCCTGTGCACTAAAATGTTAGAGTTGGAGAAATGTTAGTGCATTGTTGCCATAGAATTACATAGAACCTGTAGTTGTGATAAAGCGGAGATGACTTATCCAGTGTTATCACCTCTTTATCACACCTTAGTGGATAATCCTCTATACAATGGACACCTCTCTGACACTCAAAGGGTTAATACATTTATGTGACTGGCCAGTATTTCCATAAACACTTCTATATATATATATATATATATATATATATATATATATATATATATATATATATATATATATATATATATATATATATGAATTTCTCTAGAGCCGGCACCCTGGAGTCATGTCAAATAGCCAGCTGAGTGATATGATTTACTGTGAACACAACTGATTAACATACTGGGCATGAAAATGGCATAAAGTGCCACAAAAACAGCTTGTTTTACAGAAAAATGGCTAGAAAAAACATACAGATACATTTTTATCTTTAAAACAAATTAAACTTGTATTATGGCAGGGGCAAATTAGTTATCATTTTCATTCATTTATTTTTAATCTGCACCTAATGTTTACATTTTTATGGCCCCAACAATTAAAAGGATAGTAACCCCCCCCCCCCCCCAACAACTTGACGGCAAAATACAGGAATCATAGAAACCTACTGAACGCACTTACTCCCATCCCACAGTGTACCTTAACTTGGCTTGTAATTGGGAGTTCTCATTGCGCACTCCGACACTCATTGGGTGTTTATGTATGTATGTCACTGTATATGTGTGTATGTCTGAGAGTTTTGGAGCAGTTTGTGGCATTTTAACCCTTTATCTGCTGGGTAGTTTTTTTTTTTTTAATGTATCAGTGCTTTCTCCTCATGTACACATGATTACTGTGTGTTTTTAACCTTTTGTTTATTGAGGTTCATGTTCTGTAATTTAATGTTCCGCGCCTCTAAGGCGCGCTTTTCCCGCATAGCCGCCATTGCTCCTTTACTCTCTATGGGCTTATACTGTATGGGACGTATCTCTGGAACTGCTTCACATAGCGACTTCAGAGTGGGCTCATTTTGATTGTCTTCACTTGGTCTTTCATCCGGTTTCATGTTCAAGTGTGCTGGGGGACTTGGGGGACTTCGGGCACTGCTTTGGGGTACTTTTTGAGAAAAACTACGTTTCCCATGAGAGCTCGTTTCACTCCTCTTTTCTGATTGGCTTCTGTTCGGCAGCCATTTTGTGAGTTATTCTCATTGAGTATACTACGCAGGGACTGGGCTCTCTCCCTCTCCTCCGTTGATTAACCCTTTGCTTGCCAGATAAGTTTAGTTTTTAACGTTTCTGGGGTGAATCTTTAATCTTTCACACTTAAATTGGGTGATTTCTTGACAGCGGGTTATTTTGACTCTGTGAGTATGTCTACACCGCTAAGACTAAGGAGGCTGGGGTATCAGTATCCCCCATTGCGTATTGCTCCTCCTGTCATTCAGGGCTGCCTAGGGAATTCTCTAGTCATTTATGCCCAGCATGCCCAGACGGTCCTGACAGCAACCCAGGGCCTTCTAGCCATGCTATAGAGCCAACTTGGGTTAAAGAGTTTAAGGCTGCAACTAGGGACCTCAGGTCCACTCTTCAACTCTTTCCCTCTCAGGTACAGGGGGCACTGCAGTTATGGCAGGCTCCCTCTACTATCAGGACCTCCCTGCCTAAACCACAGGGGGCTCCTGATGTCTCTGATTCTTCTGAGGAAGAATTGTTGCAAGATTCTGATGTTGAGGATGGTACAGTTATTGAGTCTTCCAGATCTGTTGGAGACCCCTTTGAATGTTACCCTGAACACTCTGCTGAGGGCTTAATTAGAGCTGTTCTGACCACTCTCAACCTTCCCTTGAGTCAAGAGGTTCCCTCTGACCCAACTGATGTTTTTCAGAAACCGGCCAAAGCTGTTACTTGTTTTCCTCCTAACCCTACCCTTGACCGTTTGGTTTCTGATGCTTGGAAAAATCCTGACAAGTCCTCTTTGGTCTCAAAAAAGTTTGCTAAACTTTATCCCTTTTCTGAGGCTGAACTGGCTAAATGGGTTCATCCTCCCAAGGTGGATGCTTCTGTTTCTAGACTGTCTAAATCGACTGCTTTACCTGTATCTGATGCTTCTGCTTTACAGGACTGGACGGACAAAAAGTTGGATGTTTGCCTTAAGTCTATTTTTGCCCCTATTGGCACTGCTATGCGACCGGCTTTTGCTGTGGCGTGGGTTAACCGGGCCATTGCGGTCTGGACTGAGCAACGCACCACGGCGTTCCATCAGGATGCGCCAGTTTCAGAGCAGTTGCGCTTGCTTGCTAATATTTCTGAGGCTCAGAACTATGTTTCTGATGCTGCCTTTGATGCTGTCCGCATGATTTCTAGGGCCTCCACCTCTTCTGTGGTAGCCAGGCGTGTGCTTTGGCTTAAGATCTGGTCTGCTGACACTGCATCTAAGAAGATTTTGCTTTCTTTGCCTTTCCAGGGTACTTCCTTGTTTGGTTCTGAGCTCAAGGAACTGATTAGCGAGGCTACTGGAGGTAAGAGTACCCTTTTGCCTTTGGTCTTTAAGAAGAAGTTGCCGGCTAAGCATTACCGGTCCTTTCGTTCATTTCAGACGGAGACGCGTTCTACGACCAAGACAGTTCCTTCCGATCCCCGTCCCTCCTCCAAGCCCTAACAGTCCTGGAAGCCCAAGGTTGCCTCCAAGCCCAAGACTTCCAAGACTGCTTCGGCATGACTCGCCGAACCCGGGCCCGCACCCTGCCGTGGGGGTACGCCTCCACCTCTTTCGCAGGGTTTGGGAGGAATCTGTGACGGACCCCTGGGTTTCACAGGTGGTCTCGGAGGGATACAAGATCCCTTTCTTTTCCCTTCCTCCCTTTCGTTCTCCGCAAGATGCAGAGAAACTGCGTCTGTTTGCTATTCAGGACCTCTTGGACAAGGAGGTCCTGGAGCCAGTGCCTCTTGTGGACATGGGTTCAGGGTTCTACTCCAACCTTTTTGTGGTGACCAAAAAGGACGGCGGCAGTCATCCTATTTTGGATCTCAATTCCTTTGTGGTGAATACTCACTGTCGTCAGGAATCTCTGCGCACTGTGATTGCTGCCATGTCTCCAGGGGAGTTTCTTGCTTCTCTGGATCTTCAGGACGCATATCTGCATATTCCTATTCATCTAGAGAGCAGGCAGTATCTGAGGTTTGCGTGCGCCAGGGGTCATTTTCAGTTTTCAGCTCTTCCGTTTGGGCTGACAACTGCTCCCAGGTTTTCCAACGAGTTCTGGGAGCATTGATCTCTGTCCTCCATCGGGATGGCATCAGAGTGACCAGGTCCAGACCTGCATTCAAGCACTCGCTCATCACGGTTGGATTGTGAATTTGGACAAGTCGGACTTGACTCCATCCCAGCGTCTCATCTTCCTGGGTCTGCTGTTCGACACTCAGAAGGGTATGGTGTTTCTGCCAGAGGAGGTGGCTCATCAAATTGCCCACCGAGTTTCAAAGATTCTGGCACTCGACCGGATTCCAGTCCCGAAGTTGTCTTCGCTGGTGGGGAAGTTCATCTCCACGATAGAGGCGGTGCCATTTGCGATGGCACACACCAGGGAATTTCAGAAGTTTGTGATCCAGACGTGCAGGGATCGACCGGATCATCTGAAGCTGTCAGTATCTCTGCCTCCTCACGTCGAGATGAGCTTGGAGTGGTGGTTGGACCTGTCTCATCTCCTGAAGGGGAGATCCTTCCGGATCACTTACTGGACCAAGCTCACGACGGACGCCAGTCTCTCGGGCTGGGGTGCTGTCTTGGGTCGCTTCAGCGCTCAGGGGAAGTGGTCCTTGGAGGAGTCTCTGCGCCCCATCAACATTCTGCGCCATTGGGAATCTCAGCTGGAGGACTGTCCGGTCAAAGTGGAATCCGACAACGCCACCGCCGTGGCTTACTTCAACAGACAGGGTGGGACAAGAAGTCTCGCCGCGTGGCTAGAGGTCAAGGCCATTCTGTCCTGGACGGAGGTTCACATTCCCGCCATTTCGGCGGTGCACATTCCAGGCGTAGACAACGTCATGGCAGATTTCCTCAGTCGTCACACAGTCGACAGCGGAGAGTGGTAACTCCATCCGGAGGTGTTTCAGCTACTGACCCAGATGTGGGGCTTACCTCTAGTGTATCTGATGGCGACCAGGCACAACAGGAAGGTTCCGACATTCTGCTCCAGGTGGAGAGACTCTCTGGCTGTGGCGGTCGCAGCCATGTCGATTCCTTGGGCGTTTTCCCTAGCCTACGTCTATCCTCCCCTTCCAATGTTGATCAGGGTCATCCAGAAGCTGAAGATGGAGCGTTGTCCGGTCATCCTGATTGCTCCGAATTGGCCTCGTCAGTCCTGATATCCAGACCTTCTGGCTCTGTCTGTGGCAGAGCCCTTTCTGCTTCCCTCTCGTCCAGATCTTTTGATACAAGGTTATCTGTGGAAGGAGGATGTTCATCATCTCCATTTGACGGCCTGGAGGTTGAATCCTCAATATTGAAGAAGAAGGTGTTTTCTTCTGCTGTGGTGTCTACCATGCTACATGCTCGTAAGCCTGTTTCGTCCAAGATCTATCACCGGGTGTGGTCGACCTTTGTGTCTTTGTGTGCTGACAGGGACCTGTCTCACGATTTTCATCTTCCTAGTGTCCTGGCCTTTTTGCAGGACGGTGTGGATAAGGGACTCAGTCTGAGTTCTCTTAAGGTTCAGACTTCGGCGCTTTCTGTCTTTTTCCAGGAGCGCATTGCTATCCTTCCTGATGTCAAGATCTTCTTCCAGAGCGTTGCCCATGTGCATCCTGTTTTTCGGAGTCCGGCTCCTCAGTGGGACCTTAATCTGGTTTTGGGAGTTCTCCAGTGTCCTCCCTTTGAGTCTTTGGCTACTATTCCTTTACGTCTTTTGTCGTGGAAGATGGCCTTTCTTCTGGCTATTGTGTCAGTCCACCGGGTGGCGGAGTTACAAGCTCTCTCCTGTAAACCACCCTATTTGGTGTTTCACAAGGACAAGGCGGAGCTTCGCACTTCTAAGGAGTTCTTACCTAAAGGGGTTTCTGAGTTCCACATTAATCAGGAGATTGTGGTGCACTCATTCTGCCCTAACCCCTCTTCTGATAAGGAGAGGGATCTTCATTTGTTGGATGTTGTGCGTTGTCTCAAGTTCTATGTGCATTGCACGGAATCCATCAGGAAGTCTGACGCTCTGTTCGTCATTCCAGAGGGTCCTAGGGCTGGGAGACCGGCATCCAAAATGACTATTGCATCTTGGATTAAGTCTACCATTCGTAAGGTGTACGAATTAAGGAATAAGCATGTACCCTTAGGGAATGGACATACAGAGATATTAAATAGTACAAATCAAATGTGGTGAACAGAAGGATCAAAGGGACCTGCTCGTGAGAGCTTACAGTCTAGAGGATGAACATTTCTATTATTTTTAAAAGACCTGAACTCCTGAGTACAAAAATACCAAATTTGTATAATTTTACCTACATGCATGGCTTGTGCAGTCCCCTAATTAACCCCTTAAACCTTTGAGTGCCAGAGGGCTACCCCTCTGGCACTCAAAGGGTTAAGGACCGGCATGTGCGGCTGGCACTTAAGGACCACGCGTGGAGCCCTGAAATCCATGTCATGCCAGGGCAGTCATGGGTCCTTATTGCAAGTTCACCCATGATTGTTCTGGTACATCATGGGTCGTTAAGGGGTTACCAGGAGTGCAAAAGGGTGTTTTCAACTTTACGAACCCAAAAAATGAACGTTCCATAGAATTCATGGTAGAACTACCATAAAACAGCTTAATAAATATATAAAACAAAAAAAAAAGTGTTTTTACACTTCAGTCACGTCAAAGATACTAAAATCTTTTAACATCATGGAATCACCTAGTTATAGGCCAAGAAAAATGGCACCCCATTGATATGGGTTGACATAGCCATGCTCCTGGCACTAACAATGGTTATCAAGTGGGAAAAGACTGGGGAAGCACTGTGTTTGTGTGTGATTCTTGGGCTACCAATGGAAAAAGGCTGGAGTGTCAGAATGTGTGTCTGTGACTACAAGTGTGAAAAGGTTGAGGAAGCAGACAATGTTTGTATGGTTCTATGGCTACCAATGGGACTGTGGAACAAGGATGGGGTTTCAGATTGGAGAAAGTGACTACAAGAAGGCAGTAGATCTAGGACTACCTGCGGGGGGGGGGAGGAGAGAGAGAGAGAGAGAGAGTGTGTGTGTGTGTATATATATGGGGATCTGTGGCTACCAGTAGACAGGGGAACAATGCGGGGGGGGGGGGTAACAGTGAATATGGACAAACTGTGGGTAGGTTAACAAGGCCTCAGAAAACAAATACTTTTTACAGACACTAGCATGATGAACAGGGTATTTGTGTATATAACACCAGATCATTTTATTAGTTTAGTTTCACCCTCACTCATTCAATGCTAGAAAGGTTTGCAGCGCATTGCTTAGCAGTACATTGGAAAACTCGTTGCCTGGCATTCAAAGGGTTAAAAGACACATTTTTAAAGTCAGTGAGAATTCTTTTTTGTCCCAGTCAGGGCTGTAAATTCTACAAGTTTGTGACTAGTCACAAAATCCTCCATTAGAGTAACAAAATATGCTCCTTCTTTGGGTGGACTAGTACTTTTCATTTTCTGACTAGTAACTTTATTTGATGACTTACGATTATTGTTGATAATTGGTTGGTTTATTTCAGATTTGCTTCATTTTTGCATGTATGCATCTGCCACAGTGTGTACTTACAGCGTTTCTGTAAACACTATTCTCTTCTTTGCTTCATAGGTTCAGTTCCAGAAGCTGCAACAGTTGCGACTTGCACAATCCAGGGCTCAGTATTACGGTGGCTCCTTGCCAAACGTAAACCAGATCAGCAGCAGCCCGACCGATTTTCAGGTGAGACTTCCCTTGTCCTTTTGCTTTTCTGAACTGTGACGATTCACTTGGTGACCACAATGCACTGGTTTGTCTCTGCTGGATTAAGGGATGCATTATATGTTTTCTTTGGAAACAATAACAACTTCTGTAGATCACTTGGTTGTACGTCTTTATTTCACTGGTAGAAAGAGGTATAATGTTATCATTTTAACCCTATGCATTGGGATGTAACCCCCCCACCTTTTCAGCAGGATACATATCTTTAAAGGGATAGTAATACTTAATTATTACTAATCCCTATATTAAAGTCATATTAAAAATAAATGTATCGCCCCCAGTGTCATCTCTCAAACCTTTATGGTTTGAGAGATAATCGCTCCTAAAGTTTCCCTCTCCCTCCCCCTTCCCTGTAGTCAGCATTGTAGTTGACTGAAGGGAAATCTGGTCTTACGATCACCAGGCGGCTCTGCAGCAGAGCCGCAATCGCGTTAATAAAAAAAAAAAAATCTTTCACAGAAACGGTCTTCGACGTGTGCTTGCAAACCAAGCACGCATAGAAGACCATTTCAGTGAAAGATTTCTTTTTTTATTAAAGCGATCTTGGCTGTGCTGCAGAGCCGCTTGACAGTCGTACGACAGGCTTCCCTGCAGTCAGCTAGAACTATTCCTTTAAGGTGACAGGTCCACTTTAAGAATAATTAATTTTTAAATCATTAAAAACTGCTACTATGTTGTGCTTACCATTTGTTTGTACTAAACATAGAATTTGTGAAATTAACCTTTACTTGGTGGCACAGTGAGGCTCTTTAGGCTAAATATAGTTTGTGTTAGCCGATATTACCACACACACACTGCTATCAACGAATGTAGGCGGATCATTTTATGCTAATTCCCTGCATAATATGCTAATTAATTATGTTATAGGTCACTCACTGTGCTATTATAAATGCCCCCACTGTGCCACCAAAACAAAAGTTAGCTTCTCCAAGCCTACTTATTTTACAGAATGAAATGCAAGTGTAATACTTAGGAAGTCTTTAATTATTTGTTAAACACATTAAACTTGTGTTCAAGTGAAAGGTACACTTTAAAGTTCTGAAGGATGTGTGAATGGAATAGTTGTAATGGGAATGTGCACTGAGTTTTGGTTAGAAAACCAATGAAACTGTTTCTAAGTGTGCTGTTGTCAGATTCTTCTAGATCCATGGATGTTAGCCTGAGCCTTCTTGTTGGCTGTGTGAGAATGATGGGTGTTTTAGTTCAACAACAGCACATGTTGCCATTATTATTATTTATTATAATGGTTGCTTGCTGTGCACCACAGATAAATGCATGGACCACACACAACAATTTTGCAGTTGTCCCTTCTCACTTAAAAGAAACATCCTCCTCCAAAACATCCTCCTCCAAAACACACCCTTACTTAACTATGGCCAGGATAATTCCTAATGGCCCCTATGCATTTTCCAGTTGCACTGTGGTTCAAGAGAGAACCTCCTTCAGTCAGTCTTGATGTCATATCTACAGAGGTGGATATGGCACTTCAGACAGCACTCCTAGAACCCAGACTTTATTTATTTTTTAAATTGAACTGAGTTAATGAGTGCACAGATAACGACAGTACTGCAGTGTATGGAGTTTAGGGTGCAGGAATCCTGGCAGCACACCACATCCAGCTCAGTGGACATCAGATCCAGAACTGACTAAAGATGAACAAATGTGCAGGGCAAAATTCATAGGGGTCATTGGGAATTAATGGCCATAGTAAAGAAAGTGAGCGTTATTACTAAGAGGTGTTAGTGGAAAAAAAAGGCATAAATTCCCTACTGACTTGAATCACATTCCCTGATTCCTGTGGAGAAGTGTAATTCTGGAGGAAACCAACTGTGCCATAGAGGAGGGAATGAAAATTCACCAGTTTCCCATTTACTTAAATGGGTATTTTGACCCCTTAACCCTTTGAGTACCAGAGAGGTATCTAATGCATTGTTGGACACCTTTCTGGCATTCAAAGGGTTAAATGCTAGAGAAGTCTCGGTTCCATTGCTTTGCAGTGCATTGGAGACCTCTCTAGCATTCCAGGGGTTAAACGACCATTTAAAGCAATAGGAATGTCAGTTTCTCTCCCACAGCGCAGTTGGTATGTCCCAGAATTGCATCTATGACATATTTGATATAATGAACATTGCCCTTAATTCCTATAAAAGTGTCTGTCTTCAGATATCCCCCCCCCTTTGTAGGACACAGTTATATAAGAAGTACATGACCTCTGGGCTGACCTCTATTTTATAGCCAGTAGAAAGAGTGAACGTGTTATGGAAATGATGGCATGTTTTATTCCCTGGAAAATGAAAACCTTGAATTAATGCTTTCAACTTCTACTGACCAGGTCTCTCTGGCAATGATAGGGTTAGGGAATATGTATTTTCATTCTTTTAGTTGTTTGGGGATGTTTCAGATAATCTGGTTGATTTCATAAAGTGATGCTAATGTAGTAAAAGGAACTGGAGTCATTCTGGATTTAATCAACTAAGCGCACCATAGACAGAAAATAATAATGATCAAATTTGGTCATTTAACCCCCCTTGAATAGTGAGGTCTCAAACATGTATTCTTCCTTTGCCTATGGGCAAGATTCATTGGGCCTTATGTATAATGTCAAAATGGAACAATTTAAGAAAAAAACAACTTCATCATAGGGAACAGTTGAAAATTCTATACAGACAGAGCTCAGCAACTCCCACTTTCAATTAGGGCACATACAACAAATCCACAGGCTTTTCTCATGTCACATATATAACTAGTTGAAGAGCCTGTTACACGGGCCACAGTGCCTCTGGCAGTCAGTCGCGAGCAGTAGAGTCTGCACTCGCCACGGCTGATACAGAACTGGAAGCTCCTTCGGAGCGCCCAGCTCTGTATCAGCCGTGGCGCGGGCAGTCTCTACTGCGCATTACTGCCGCACGCGCCGCAGTGTCTACTGCGCTTGTCGGGCGTTACACACAACTTAGCTAATTATTACATAGGATGGCTTCACCACACACAAATAAATATCTGGATAAAAGATAGTAATAGGACTAAATGGTGCTATGTGTGCGATAATGGGCCTTCTCTATAAGCTTCCAAATGTACATAATGCTGAACACAAAAAGAACACGCACTTCCACAGGCGACTCCAGGTCAAGTCCATATATAAAATCATCCAGCTATCTTTGACAGTTGAAAATACCCTGTGAATTACAGGGGGATTTTAACACCTTGGGGAGAGATTCACTAAGTGGTGATAAAGTGAAGTTAACTTCTCCAGTTTATCACTTCTCCAAATCCTGTGTTATTCTATGGAGCCTGTGCACTAAGATTCCTTTTGACTTTGGAGATCTTAGTGCATAGACTCCATAGAATAACAGAAACTGGAGAAGTGATCTCCACTTTATCTCCATTTTATCACCGCTTAGCGAATCTCCCCCATTGAATGCTAGAGGGTTCTTCAATGAATTGAGAGGCAATGCATAGTAACATAGTAGATAAGGCTGAAAAAAGACATGCGTCCATCAAGTCCAGCCCATGCCAATAACACCCCTGTTGATCCAGAGGAAGGCAACAAAAAATCCCTCTGGAGCAATTTCCAATGTAGGTTTGTAGGTGTGTGTGTGTGTGTGTGTGTGTGTGTGTGTCAAATAGTTCCCCGGATCAATATCCTATTTGCTTTGAAGCCATCTGTCATAACTGTCAATATTGTTCTGTGCTAGATAGGCATCCATTGCTTTTTTGAATGCAGTTACATTATCTGCAAGCACAACATCCCGAGGCAAAGAATTCCATAGCCTTACCGCCCTTACTGTAAAGAATCCCTGCCTGTGTTTTAGTCGAAAGCGCCTTTCCTCAAGTCTTAATGGATGACCTCTTGTTCTCAGCTCAGCCCTTTGAATAAATAATTAATTGGATAGTTCTTTGTATTGACCTTGAATGTATTTGTAAATGTTAATCATATCACCCCTTAGACGTCTCTTTTCTGATGTAAACAAACCCAGTTTGGCTAGTCTCTCTTTGTAACTCAGATCCTCCAATCCCTTTATCAGTTTTGTTGCACGTCTCTGCACCTTTTCCAGTTCAGTAATGTCTTTTTTTAGAACAGGTGCCCAAAATTGTACTCCATATTCTAGATGAGGCCTAACCAAGGATTTATACAGAGGTAGGATAATATTAGCATCCCTTGCTTCTACACCTCTTTTTATGCAGGCTATTACTCTATTTGCTCTTGCAGCAGCTGAGTGACTCTGCACACTGCTGTGAAGTCTATTGTCTATCAGTACACCTAAATCTTTCTCTGAGGATTTCCCAAGTTGTTTCCCATTTAGAGTATATGTAGCAAGTTTGTTTCTACAACCCAAATGCATAACCTTACATTTATCTACATTAAATGACATCTGCCACTTTTCTGCCCATTCACTTAGTTTATCTAAATCCTTCTGCAGGGAAAAAACATCGAGCTCTGTATGTATTTCCTTACATAGCTTAGTGTCATCAGCAAAGATTGAGATGCTACTTTCAATTCCCACTTCTAGATCATTAATAAACAAATTAAAAAGCATTGGGCCCAGGACTGAACCCTGCGGCACCCCACTTATAACCCTAGACCAATTTGAAAAAGTTCCATTTACAACAACTCTCTGCCATCTATCATTTAACCAGTTCTCAATCCATGTACAGATAACACCACCCAAACCGAAGCCTTTTAATTTATGCAGTAACCTGTTGTGAGGCACTGTGTCAAAGACTTTTGCAAAATCCAAGTATACTACATCAACAGCAATTCCCCTGTCCAAATTACTACTCACTCTTTCATAAAATGCAAGTAAATTAGTCTGACATGATCTGTTCTTCATGAAACCATGCTGATTTCTACTAATGATATTGTTTGTCTTCACATACTTCTGAATACTGTCAGTTAATAACCCTTCTAGTATCTTACCCACTATGGAAGTCAAGCTCACAGGTCTATAATTTCCTGGTTTGGATCTTGCTCCCTTTTTAAACAATGGAACTACATCAGCTTTCCTCCAATCACAGGGCACTATGCCTGATGAAAGCGAATCAATAAATATTAAGGATAATGGTTTTGCTATTACTGAACTAAGTTCCTTAAGTACCCTTGGGTGTATACCGTCCGGTCCAGGCGCTTTATCCACTATAACCCTTTCCAGTCTCTTTTGGACCTTGTCCTCAGTAAGCCATGTAGATGTTGGAGGAAATTCCATGGTTTTGTCTGTTTGCCCACAGCATGTCATTTCTGCTTCCTTTGTATATACTGAAGCAAAGAACGTATTTAGGGTGTCAGCCATAGCTTTATCCTCACTAATCAATTCACCTGTTTCAGTCTTAAGAGGACCAATATCAACCTTAACTTTTTTGTTGTTAATATACTTGTAGAATTGTTTAGGGTTTTTCTTGCTCTCATTTGCAATGTTTCGCTCATTTTCTATTTTAGCTAGCTTAATTGCTTGTTTGCAGATTTTATTACATTCTTTATATTTTTTAAATGATGCATCTGACCCGTTTGACTTAAACACCTTAAAAGCCTGCTTTTTATTTCTCATTTCCCTGCTAACCACATTATTAAGCCACATTGGTTTTGCTTTACTTTTCTTGTGCTTATTCCCCAATCGTATATATTGACATGTATATTTGCCCAAGAGCATTTTAAATACATTCCATGATTCTTGTGCATTTTTATCTTTGAAAATTACATCCCACTGGATATCCTTTAAAGCTTCTTTTAACTTTGTAAAATTAGCCTTTTTGAAATTGAATCTTTTGGTTAAACTCTTGCTATTGGGTTTCTCATAACAAACTTCAAAGGATACAATATTGTGGTCACTGCTGCACAAATGTTCCCTTACCTGCACATTGTTTACAATGTCAGAATCGTTTGAGAGCACTAGGTCAAGCAAGGCCTCTTTTCTAGTTGGCTCCTCTACTAGTTGGGACATAAAATTATCATTTATCATACTTAGAAAAATATTTCCCTTTGTTGTGCCTGAAGTCATATTGCTCCAGTCAATTTCAGGATAGTTGAAATCTCCCATTATAATTACCTTTGCTGACCTAGCAGCCTTTTCCATTTGCAGTAAAAGTTGGGCTTCCTCCAACTCCCCAATATTAGGTGGCTTGTAGCAAATCCCCCACCAATATCTTTTTATTATGTGTCCCCCCAGTGTGTATTTCAACCCACAAGGCCTCTACCTTTTCATTGGACCCTTCATTTATATCTTCCCTTAAACTAGGTTTTAAGACCCGCTTTACATATAGGCATACCCCTCCTCCCCTTTTATTAACCCTGTCCCTCCTAAATGCATTGGAGGCCTCTAGCATTCAAGGGGTTAAAAGAACCATTTCAATTGATGCGAGTTCTAGGGAACTTTTATTCGTCCCCAATGATGCAGTTTGTTTGATCCAAAATGAATCCACTTTTCACATGTGAGCTGTTGATTCATAAAAATCAAGCTGGCTCCCAAATTATTTATATGTTTGCTTGTCTCTGGTTGAAATGCTAATGTGTTCTTGTTTCTGTTGTTGATCATTAAAGAAATTTATGTTGACTCTTTCATTCATTCAGTGTATTACCTTTTATCAGCTATTTCAGGTCTTCTATTTTTCTGCTTTAGTGATGTGAGTACCTTCTACTCTGTCTATAAAGAGAGTGTGTTGTTTAACTGCATCAGGAAAGGACCAAAAAACTCAGTTTATCTGTCGCCACCTCTCTGTTTGCTTGTACCAGCTGTGAGCGAGACCCATAGCTCATCTGATCCATTGCAGATCAGGTTGTGTCTCAGACCTCTTTTGCCAATTGCAGTTAGAGAGTGTTCACATCACAGGTAGGAGGAGAGTTTAAAAAAGCTGCTTCTAGGAAAGTACACACAATTAATTAATCCTTTGAGTGCCAGGGAGGTACGCAATGCATTGCAAGCAATGTGTTGCATACCCCTCTGGCACACAAAGAGTTAAAGAAAAAGGAAAAAAGGCATGTAAAGTGCTTTTGAAGGTTGAGCTGATACCCAGACTTTTTTGCCAACTGCAGTTAGAGGGCGCTCAGGTCACTGCTAGGAAGAGAATATAAAAAACGAATTCAATTAAAGTATGCACAATTAAAGAAAGAAAGCATTTCATTGAAATATATACTGATATCTTAATAAAAGATAAACTAAAACATTATTATTATTCTTTATAAAACACCAATTTATTCCACAGTGTAAAACAGTGCAATTAGAAGAGGCTATACAAGGATCAGTGGGCCTTGCTCATTAGAGCCTACTATGTCTTTAACCTTCTGAGTGCCAGAGGGGTGACAAATGCATTGTGAAACAATGTGTTGGACACATCTCTGGCATTCAGAGTGTTAATAAATTACAATTATATCTATAGCTGCAGTATTCATGTGCCAGATAATTTCTTTAACCCCTTGAATGCTTGAGTGATCTGCAACGCTTGCTTTGCAAATCTGATGACCTCTCTGGCATCCTAGATGCTAAAATATATATATATATATATATATATATATATATATATATATATATAAATATAAATTTTTTTTTTTTTCTAATGGGTATTCCTAACCCCTATTCCTATTGTGGTAAATGGCAGACATGAGTGTTCTGTACCCTTCCAGCATGTAATGGTTAATCCAGAACCAGGTTCAGTACTGACCAATTGGGAATATTCTTCTCCCAGATTAGCTGAGTGATACAACAGGCCTTGCCCACTTCCCAAGACCTTGCACCTGGGCTAGTTGTTATGAAACAGAAAGCGTGGGAGAACATGCTAAACATCTGCATGAAAACTTGTAGCTGAGAAAACTGGAATCGTTGGAAGAAACTGTTATTTCTCTGCTGTGTGATTCTTCTCATGTAAGCAGGATAGAAAAAAGTGTTTCTAATTACCTCATATAGATTTCATAAAGATTAGTGTACATCAGAAGGGGTGAAATCCATATCATAACGTGTTAATTAATTAGTGGTTGTATTGGCTTTATCCTGGGGAAAATATAATGTCTGCTCATGTCAATTCTACAATAACTGTATTCTTTGGAATGGAGTAGATTGGTTCCTGTAACCTCAAGAGTAGCGTGCTGAAAAGTAGGCCATGGCAGGATAATCAGAGTGTGGCAACATAGAGCCTAACTGTGAGTTGCTCTAAGGCATATTGGCCTTGCCAATATATACAAGGAAAAGTAGAGCAAACCAACGACTATACCATAGGACAAGAGTGGACTAAATTATAAAGAACTTTGGAGCCAGGGAATATTTTAGGAGCCAGTGTAGGGGTGCATTTGCACAGATGTATATAAACGTAGGCGTCCTGGCTCCTGGGATTTTTCCACTCCTGCTATAGGGAACAAATACAAATTAACTAAATTCCCATAGATTTGAATGGGTCTTTAAAGGAACATTAACAGCAAACATTTACATAGGTTGATATAGTTTTAAATGTCACATATTTACAGCTAGCATGCTTGTATAAATTGCTAGGAATGTCTGCTTCCTAAATGCTACATTTTAAGCCTCCGATGCTAGCATGAAGTACAGGGTATTGAAACGTATATAACCCCAGTTCATTTTAAGCTGTTTGTAATAATAATAATCCTTTATTTATATAGCGCACACAGATTACGCAGCGCTTTACACTCATATTGGTTCCTGTCCCCATTGGGGCTCACAATCTAAATTCACCTATCAGTATGTTTTGGAGTGTGGGAGGAAACCGGAGTACCCGGAGGAAACCCACGCAAACATAGTGAGAACATACAAACTCATTGCAGATGTTGTCCTTGGTGGGATTTGAACCCAGGACCCCAGCGCTGCAAGGCAACAGTGCTAACCACTGAGCCCTTTAAATCCCCAGAATGCTGTAGTGGTCGTCAACACATTGAGAAGAACTTCTGTACCTATCACCAAAAGGGTGGTACATGCATGGAAGGAATATCAGGACATCTGAGATTAATCTATTGCTATTTTGAGTATTAACAAGTGAGCATGTTTAGGTAGATAGGGAAATGGACATATTAGTTGGGCTAATTGGTTATTCTTTTCCATAAAATTGTTTCTGTTGGACTCTAATCTTAGGATAATTGAGTGAAAATCATGCTGTTTTTGTTGAAGGGGAGTATGTTTTGTGTCTTTAACAGGCAATACATTCCTTAAAAGTTTCTTAGAGAATGAGACTCCTTCCTATGTATCGGTTTGTCAAGGACTATTAATACTAATCTCTGTACGAAACTGACTGTACTATATTCCTATACAAGTGACTGCCTTGTGTACTAAATATTTGCCTTTAAATAAAAACTAAGTGTTGCAAGAATTGTACTAAATAATGATAATTTGTCGTCATCAGTCCAGTTTCTGGAAAATCATTCTGAAACTGTCAAACAGTTCACCATTTGCAACTTCATTAATACTGATAATAACTACAGTAGGTGTAAACATTCACAAAGACTATTTTAAAGATCCAGCTTTGCAGTACATTCATGCCTATGTCTCTAAGTGCAGAGGTGGAAGAATCCCAGGGGTTTGGGAGCTTGGGTTTCCAGTAGGGATGCACCGATAACAATTTTTTAGGACTGAGTACGAGTACCGATTCTTTTTTCAAGTACTCACCGATACCAATTACCGATACTTTTTTGCAATTTTTTTTTTTTAATTTTAATAAATAATAAAATAAAATTGAAATATAAGGGAAATAGGGCAAAAATAAGGGCATAAGGGAAAAACAAAATAAGCTGACAAAAATGAAACCACTTTATTTTTAATAATGCATTATTAGTTGTAAGTTGAGGACAGTGAGAATGATGATTATTATGATAATGGGAATTTGTTGATATATTCTCAATATAATTGTGCAGAGCAAAGTCCCTCTCAGACCCTTAGTTCTGGCTTGAAAAAAGTTTGAAAAATGTTTCTCACAGCGAGTTGGGGCCACTCAGAGCCTGGGGGACAAGGGACATTAATCGTCTGCAAGTTAAAGTTTGGATGCATTGCCTACCGTGTCACTCTCAGGACAAGACACTGTGAACAGATGTCACAGTAACAACCTATTGAAGTACAGTTTGTCCTCTGATTGTGGCTTTCAGCACCACGAGGGAAGGACAGGACCTCAGACCAAAGAACACCCAGTGATCTGCGGAGACTCATTACTGCTCGGGTCCCGCAAGCCACATCCCCAGCCTCTGACATTGGTGGATGACGTTTTACGCCCACATCCAGCACCGATTGGCTAATTCACAACGCGGAAGCTGTCCACCCGCATCACCCGTGTAGCCGTTGAAGAATATTTGCACAACAGCGGTATCAGTTTTAGGATCGGTTGCATTTGAGCGAGTACAAGTACTCGCTAAATGCATGGTATTGGCACAGATACCGATACTGGTATCGGTATCTGTGCATCCCTAGTTCCCAAAATTTGACTTCTGGATTCTAGATTTTAAGGTTACTTAATAAAGATTTATGTAGTTATCTCTACACGGGTTCCTTAAAATAAAATTGTATTTGGCTCCTAAGGATTTAATATTTTTTGTTGAACTATTTTCATATTGCTATAACTGTACTTGCTTGTAATTATAAGCTTATTTCTTAAAGGGTTAGTAATGCCCAAAAATAGCTATTTTAAGATATGGCGGATTTTAATTCTCTGTAAAACAAACTAAATGTGTGTTAGGAATGCTAAAACATAAACATTATCTGGATTTATAGACCGTAAATACACTGTAATTCCTGCTAGCACCTGTAAACATTCTCTTAGGTTTCTGAGGCCTAAAACCTTATCTTGTGAATGCTTCAAGGGAGGAGGCATCCCTGCCTTTTCCAGGGCTGTGAACTTGTTGAGATCTAACTATTCAAGAGCAGGCACCAATCACAATTTAATCATTTCATCTCTCAATACAAACTGTAAAAATTAGATTAAATAAATGCTCTCTGGACAGAAAAACTTACACATTAATTAAAAAGGGAATTTAGGATTATATTTTAGGAACGTAACATGAATAATTTTTATATATGCTTGATGTTAAGAAAGTGACTTAAAGTTAGATCATCCTGTTGAATTTAAAGAGGAACTAGCACCCCTTACAAACAATTACCCATCTGGCGACTAGCTGCTCAGTAGCGATAGTCGCCAGAATTATTACCGGTTTAATGAGAATTATACACTGCTCCCTGATTGACAGGCAGGAAACAGCGCAGACATCTTTCCATAGAGACGTCTGTGCCTGTGCTGTTAGTCCCTTTTGGTGCCGAACAGCTCCTATCAACGCCTCCCAGAGCAGTCTGGGACTGACAACGCAGGCACACAGACATCACTATGGATAGATGTCTGCACTGTTTCCTGCCTGTCAGTCCGGGAGCAGTGTATAATTCTCATTAACATCGTAATAATTCTTTAATTTATTTTTTATTTCATATACAACATTCACATTTAAAAGATCTCTTGGCTCACTTAAATCAAAAATCATATAATACATCCATATTACCACACATTAAGACGACACTACACATAATTATCCAATACAATCTTCTTGGATCATTCCCAACTCTTACTCATTCTTCCAATACCCATAACTTGGGGCCTTTATACCTTTAAACATAACCTGTTTCAGCCAATCTTCCACCAATTTGCTATCTCTCCCACTTGTTTGACTCACCCACCATAAACCCGCCTCAACAGCTAACTGAAAATATAATTGCCTGACTACCTGTTCCCATGAACCCATCACAGTAGACTTCCAATATCTTGCAATTGTTACCTTAACTGCCACCATACTATGGGTAAATTAAATTATCTTTCCATATGTGGCCACCCAATATGTAGTAGAGTCACCTCCGGCTTCCTCTGTAATTTAATTTCTCCCATTATGTCCAAACAATCAAACACCGCCATCCATAATGGCTTCAGTTTTTCACATGCCCACCAAATATGCAATTGGGAGCCTACCTCCTTCTGACAGCGCCAACACAAATCAGACACCTGAGGGTATATAACTGCCAACTTCTTAGGGACCAAATACCATCTATTCATAACTTTGAATTGATTTTCCTTTAAACTCACGCAATGAACACATTCACATACATTTTTATATCCCCTATTCCAATCATTCCTATCTATAAACATATTAAGTTCTACCGACCGTTTCCCCAGTGCTACTGGATTCCCTTCCTCATTATCCATTTGAATTAACTTAATACATATGGATAAGGTCTTAGTTATAAGGACCCCTCCAAAAATATGGTTCATTATTCCTATAACATACTAATCCCCTATAAATATTTTTTGCTTTAAAAAATACTTGATCCGTATATAATTAAAAATATCCCTACCAGGAAGTCTATATTGGCTCTGCAGCAAATCAAAAGATTTCATCATTCCTCCATCCACTAAATCCTTTATCTCAACTGCTCCTGCCATCATCCAATTTCTCACATCCAGATCTTCCGCCCACATCATCAAATCCTTTACACGAGCAAACTCCGGTATCTTATTCTCTAACTGTCACAACCGTTTTCTTACCCATTCAATTAATAGGCTTCTCAAAATAAAATTTATCATTATTATAATTGTTAATCTTTTGATTCCTTTGTGGCAGCCAAATCAAATAGGAGAGAGAGCTTGCAGCAATGCTATGACATTCCATTTTATACCAGGGTTCGTTTGCATAATCATCCACCTGCATCATCTGCACATGCCTGATGATAATGTTAGCTCTATAATATTGACTAATACTTGGTAATCCTAAACTCCCTTTTAATAATTCTGACGACTAGCGCTACTGAGCAGCTAGTCGCCAGATGGGTAACTATTTGGGGCCATGTTTGTAAGGGGTGGTAGTTCTACTTTAAGGTGACAGGTGCATTTTAAGAGGAAAGCAAAATATGCGCAACTCTAGAGCAAACCTACTGCATTGTAGGGAAAATAATAATTCCCAAAATCCTTGTTGATTTAAATGGAGCTTTGAACCCCTGAATACTAGAGGATCTCATCTACATTGTGTGACCTATCTAGAATTCAAGGGGTTCAAAGCCCCATTTAAATAGATTTTTTTTTCTTGTCCTCTATAGCAGATGTTCTGATCTGTGGTGCTCAAGTACCCCTAACACAGGGCTTGACAAACTTGGTTTGTCTGTAGTAATCAGACAAAAATTTAGGAGCATCTGCACCATAAAGGAAATCCTTCCCTCCTAGTGGAACTAGGTTGTGGAAGATGTGTGTGTTCTGTACCAATGGAACAAGTCTGGAGTGCCAGACAGAGTAATGTTTTTGATTCTGTGGCTACTAGTGGACCACAATTGAGGAAGCAGACAGTGTATATATGGTTCTATGGCTGCAAATGGGACAATGTAACAAGAATGGGGTGTCAGTGTGTTTGAGAATACGTGAGTACCAGAGTGCAGTGGAACAGGGCATAGTGTTTTTTGTGATCTAGGACTATCAGTGGATCTAGCCCGTGAGGTCAAATTATGTATGTGGGGATCTTTGGCACCCAGTGGAGAGTAGAGAGAGTCAGAAAATGTATATGGGGCAGTGGGTCAAAGCTGGGGGTTCTTTTATTTATTTTTAACTTTATTTACGTATTATATTGCATTGGACAGGCAATCCGTGCCAGGGAGCATCCATAGGGGTGCCAGTGCCGCCCCCCACAAGGCGTGATTTTATTTTTGAACCACACATAGTATGGGTTCAAGAGAATCCTGCAGTGTAGAGAAACTCCTCCCCCACATGCAGGGCAAAGTTGAAGCAGGGAGGTCTAGGTGCCAGGTCGCATTTTCTAGTTGCCATGATGATCTGGTGCCTGGGTTCAGTGCCGGTTTGCCAGTCTGAGAACAGATGACCCAATGAAAATACAATGTCTACTGGTTCCCCTGTGAGCAAGGAGGGAAATCTTTAAAACCTGCATGTTAGAGGTACTTGAGGAACGCTCTTGTCAAATTCTGTCCTTTAATGTAGCTGCTTTAAACCAGAATGACTCCATTTTCAATTTGGTCTATAGCTTTTCATAATTTAGCTTATGTACGCATGTGCATGTGTGTGTGTGTAGTTCTGTATGTATGTGTAATATAAATATATGATATAAAATGTTTCCTGCTGTTTTTGCTCATATTTAATTTGCATTCTTGATTTGAATCATCTATCAACATTCAACCATATGAGTGTCCTCTACCTGCGGTTTATAAACAGTCTATGACTCTTATTGTTTCTGCAAAGGTTCAAAAGATGTGTGTGTGTGTGTGTGTGTGTGTGTGTGTGTGTGTGTCCTACTCTCTACTGTTTATCTAAGCAACCAGTGCATATAAATAGAGGGTGCCACACATAAGGGTGCGTTTGATTTTAAATCAAGTCGATTTTAAATCGCAATTTAAATCATTAGTCAGTCAGACTCAATTTAAATCATGATTTTTAAATACAAAAACTCATTCTTGCTGGTAGTTAAAACCATCAATATTTGCAACCAGGTGAAGAAGTCATATTTAGAATATAACCTGTCAGATTAGTAAAACAGCAGTATCAGAACTGATTTTAGTTTAATAGATTAATCACTCATATTTGGAACATATAATAAAATATAACATAAAATATAATTGCATGACTGTATAGCCTCAGGTACATAACTTAGCTCTATTTCATGCTAAATAACCTTTAAACTATAATATAATATAATGAAAAGCATTTCATTAAAATAAATGTGATTCAAAAAAAAAAAATCATTTTTAAATCATCGATTTTTATCCACCCTGCCACACATGCACAGTTCTTGTGATACTTTGCTAACCTGCTTGAATCACAGGCTCTGTTTACAGATTGCTTGTAAAGGGTGCTCCAATCACTAAAAAATTTAAGATAAAGAAACACTGAAGTAGTGGACTCAAGACAAGTGCATGTTTAAAGCTCTGCTAAGTTTCCCAAGACTTGATAAAAACACCAGGGCAGTGCTCCTATCAGCCTTTTGGTGTGGGGCAGTTTGAAATCCGACCTTCTGAAATGTCTGTGGAGCTGGGTTAAGCGAATAATGCCTGTAGCTTCACTTGTGCAGCGTTGTTCCTTATAGACTGCAAGTGGCAGGTTTGGAAAATCTGACAAATGCAGTCTGACAGTTCAGCCAGAGCACTGAATGCGTCCTTTTTCTGACACCTGATCGTGTCTCTGGCTGGTCAGCCTTGGAGCACAATACTCCTTGGCTTGTCTCCCACAAAATCAGACCTGATGAGAAAGAACTATTGTTGTGATGGTTGCCTTGTAAACCCATGAGGACCAGTGTGTTGCAAACTTTTCCTCAAGGGCTTAATGCACTTTTCTTTATTACATACTGCTAAGATTTAAATAAATTAAATATTATGGTTCCTTTAACATAATGCAAGGTATATTCATCACTGAATTTGAATAGGTTCTTGAATTTAAGGGATTAACAAGATGTCACTATCAACTTGATGGAAAGCTAGTCTGTATTAAGATTTCCATTGTCTAAATAAGAATATCAAAGTATTTTTTCAGAAAGTATGCATTAAGATTGTCTCTCGTTTTCAAGTAGCCCCTGGGGTATAGATATTATTACCCAATTTAATGGTCCTCATTTTATCTACTTCGGAAGGATAAAAGGCTGAATTTGACCCTGTTAGGACTACAACCTGCAACCTTCAGATTTGAACAGATTCTACAGATGGTGCATTAACCAACTGAGCCATCTCACCAGCATTGTCTGAATGCTTGTTACCATAGTCTATCACATACTTAGGCTGATATATTAAGAAAAAGTGGCTCAGTTCTTGAGTAAACAACTGCATCATAGGGAACAAATAACATTTCCACAAATTCCCATTGCTTTCATTTAACCCACTGTGAAGCAGTGTTCTTGAGACCTCTTTAGCATTCGAGGCATAAAAAGCCTCATTTAAATCAGTGGAAGTGTTTCTTTGATCCATTTGGTGTGGGTGGTTTGCTCAATAATTGTTCAACTTGTGGTTTCCTAGTACATTGGCCTGTTTGTCTGCTCCCCCCTCCTTGCACTTCTTCATGCAGTGTGTACTTTTGAACCGCTTAAATGTAATATCTGCTCAGGTAATTATTCATAATCAGGTGAAAAATAGAGTAAAATTCTCAAAAGGGCAGTACCTGCTTTTCCCTTTGCAAAAATACTGCAGTACTTCTCTCTAGGGTTGCACCGATACCGATACTGGTATCGGTGCCGATACCAGCATTTGCACGAGTACTTGTACTCGCGCAAATGCGGCCGATGCCAGCACCGATACCCTGTGTCAGGGTCGGTGCTGCAGAGAGGGAGGCTGGGGAGCTGCTCACAATGCTCCCCGGTCACCTCTCTCACTCCTGCAGTGTCGGAGCATTGCCTCGGGTTACCATGGCAACACTCCAACGCTGACCTCTGCCGGGGCTCGCGTAAGAACAGCGAGCACCCGGCAGAGGAGAGTAAAGGAGGCAGGATGGGGCAGGGGGTGGTGAAAGAGGCAGAGAGTGGGGACAAGAGAAGAAAAAGTCAAAAGGAGGAAGGACCAGGAGACCAAAGGAGGGGGGCCAAGAAGAGGCAAAAGGAGGGATGATCAGGAGGGAGAGAGAGGCAAAAGGGTGAGTCAAGGAGGAGTGGAAGAAAGGGGGATCAAAAGCCAAGACAAAAGAAGGGGGCTCAAGAGGGGTAGAATGAACCAAAAGGTGGGAATCAAGAGGGGGAGAAGAACGAGTCAAAAGGGGAGAGTCAAGAGGTGGTGTGTGTGTGTGTGTGTGTGTGTGTGTGTGTGTGTGTGTGTGTGTGTGTGTGTGTGTGTCTCTATATATATATATATATATATATATATATATATATATATATATATATATATATATATATATATATATATATATAATATAATATAATTTTTTTTTTTTCTCCAAGTACTCACCAATACAAATTACCAATATTTTTTTTTTTTTGCGGTCATTTGCCAGTTTTCCAAGTACCTAAAACATGTAGGTACTTAGAAAACTGGCAAATGACCGCAAAAAAAAAGGTATCGGTAATTGGTATCGGTGAGTACTTGAAAAAAGTATCAGTACTCGTACTCGGTCTTAAAAAATCGGTATCGGTGCATCTCTACTTCTCTCCCAATGATCTGGAGCCAGCTCTACTTGGGTTACTGGTAGAAGACTTCAACCTCATTGGAAAAATGTCACAAGATTGGCTGGTAGGGGATGAAGTGAGATCCGAAGGCTGACAGCCTCTGGTCAACAGTGAATGCGAGCAGTCTACCACTATCCTGCTATTCCACCAAACAGCTGTTGGGTCATATTGAGTGTACTTTTCCCTCTCTTGGTTCATGTGTGATTGCTGTAGTGCCCATGTTGTTAGAGTTTCAGCTGTACCAACCAAAACTCGCTCTTCACATTCTCAAAAAACACCTTTCACTGTCGTCCAATACAGGTCACTGGTACTCTGGGAGGCGTAAGTCCCCTTTAATAGGCAGGAACAACTATGCAAATGATTTGCAAGGGGCGGAGCCTCCCCTCTTACTTAAGCCACCTTCTGGCCAGAGCCACTTAGATTGATTTGTTCCTGGAGTGCTTTGCACACCAGGTAGAGAACATCTATGCATCTTAGTGTTTTATTATTTTTTTTTATTCAAATATGGAATACCACCATTAGGAGGGTGACCATGGCTGTGAATTGCCCTCTTTAAAGTGGCTGGTGCAGCTTCCAGGGATTTTCTGTGGACCTTATGCCCTGAAGAGGGGACAGCTTGTGTTAAGCAGCTTCCCTACTGGGGAATTTACCTCTGGTTCTTTCCCACTTCATCATGGTCACCTGAAGACAGAAGTCCTGCAGGAAAGGTGAGTCACCCATTGAGTGCTGAAGGTCCACTTGTCCCCACAGTGTCCCTTTGATGGGCTTGTATTTGGGAGTTTTAATACACTCCAGCACTCATAGGGTGTTATTATTGCATTATTACTGTTTTATGCAATTTCTGTGGTATTCTCTGGGTTTTGGAGCTTTGGGTATTCATTTACTTATGTTTTTCATACTTGTTTGGGCACTTTTTAATGTTTTCTTAAACTTTATTAAAAATGGTGTTCCGCGCCTTTAAGCGCGGCTTTTTCCCGCTCAGACGCAAGGGCTTCTTTACTCTCTATGAGAATTCACAGTGTGGGACATATCTCTGGAACCGCTTGTCACATCAACTTCAGAGAGGGCTCATTTTAATGCTAGGCTCCTGCTCTATCATCCGGAATGTGTTTTATTTATGTGGGGTGTTCAGGGGGGCTTCGGGCACTGTTTGGGGTACTTGTAAGGGAAAACTACATTTCCCATGAGCGCCTGGTTCGCGCTCGTTTCTGATTGGCTGTCATGACGGCCGCCATTTTGTGGTACTTTTCCTAAGCGATTACACTACGCAGGGACCGAGCCTTCTCTCTCCTCAACAGATTAACCCTTCGCTGGCCAGATAAGTCCGAATTTAGACATTTCTGGGGTGAAACTTTAATCCTTTACACTTTTTCTGGGTGATAGTGTTATTAGTGGGGTATATTGACGCTGTGAGCATGTCTACTTCACTGGAGCTAGGGGCTAGACCCAAGTCTAAGGAGGATGGGGGGTCTGCTACCCCCATGGCGTTTTGCTCCTCTTGCCACATTGGGCTGGCTAGCGATAATGTGGGGGATCTATGCCCTAATTGTACTGGTCAAGATAGCAACCCTGGGCTTCCCAGCCACGCTATTGAGCCATCTTGGGTGAGGGAGTTTAAAGCTGCCACTAGGGATCTCAGATCCACGCTTCAACTCTTTCCCTCTCAGATTCAGGGGGCTCTCCAGGTCTGGCAGACCCCCTCTACCATCAGGACCTCCCTGCCTAAGCCACAGGGAGCTCCTGATGTCACTGATTCTTCTGAAGAAAAACTCTTACAGGATTCTGATGCTGAGGAACGTACTGTTATTGAATCTAACAGGTCCATTGGGGACCCCTATGAGTGTGACCCTGAAGTCTCGGCTGAGGGTCTGATCAGAGCGGTTCTGAATACGCTCAACCTTCCTCTGACTCAGGAATCCACTTATGATCCTACTGATGGTTTTCAGAAAAAGCCATCTAAGCCAATTGTTTGTTTTCCAACTAACCCTACTCTTGCCCGTCTGGTCTCTGAGGCATGGAAGAATCCTGATAGATCTTCCTCTGTCTCTAAAAAGTTTGCTAAACTATACCCTTTTCCTGAGGCTGAGCTGGCAAAATGGGTTCATCCTCCCAAGGTGGATGCTCCTGTTTCTAGACTATCCAAGTCTACCGCTTTGGCTGTCTCTGATGCCTCTGCCCTGCAGGATTGGACGGATAAAAAGCTAGAGCTTTCTCTTAAATCTATTTTTGCCTCCATTGGCACTGCCATGCGCCCAACCTTTGCTGTGGCATGGGTTAATAGAGCCATTGCGGCCTGGACTGAACGACTGACTGAAGCAGTTCGCCAGGATGCGCCAGTATCTGAACAGTTGCAGCTACTTGCTAATATCACTGAAGCTCAGAACTATGTTGCTGACGCTGCTTTTGATGCTGTGCGCATGATGGCGAGGGCCTCCACTTCTTCTGTGGTGGCTAGACGCGCTCTTTAGCTGAAAATTTGGTCTGCTGATACAGCCTCTAAGAAAGCCTTGCTTTCCTTGCCCTTTCAGGGGAATTTGCTTTTTGGGTCTGAACTCAAAGAAATGATCAGTGAGGCTACTGGCGGTAAAAGTACTCTTCTACCCTCAGTCTTTAAGAAAAAGTTTCCAGCCAAACGCAATCGGTCCTTTCGTTCCTTTCAGACTGAGACACGCTCCTCGGCCCAAACGGGTCCTCCCACTATGCGCTCCTCCTCCAAGCCCAAACAGTCCTGGAAGCCCAAAGTTGCCCCCAAGGCCAAGACCTCCAAGACTGCTTCGGCATGACTCGCCGAACCCGGGTCCGCATCCGGCTGTAGGTGGTCGTCTCCGCATCTTTCGCCGGACTTGGGAGGAGTCAGTGGCGGACCCATGGGTTCTTCAGGTGGTGTCAGAGGGATACAGGATCCCTTTCTCTTCCCTTCCTCCTTTTCGGTTCCATTTTACTCGTCCTTCTCAGGAACCCACAAAAAGGCGTCTGTTCGACGACGCTATTCAGGATCTCTTGGACAAAGAGGTCCTGGAGGCGGTTCCTCAAGGGGACACAGGTTCAGGATTTTATTCCAACCTGTTTGTGGTAGCCAAAAAGGACGGAGGAGCTCTTCCCATTTTGGATCTCAAAGATCTCAATGCCTATGTGGTGACTTCCCACTTCCGCCAGGAGTCCCTGCGTTCTGTGATTGCAGCAATGTCTCCAGGGGAGTTTCTTGCCTCCCTGGACCTTCAGGATGCTTATCTTCACATCCCTATTCATCCGGAGAGCAGGCGGTATCTCAGGATTGCCTGCCACAAGGGACACTTTCAGTTTGCAGCGCTCCCCTTTGGGCTGACTTCAGCCCCTCAGGTCTTCCAGAGGGTGTTAGGCTCCTTGATAGCGGTGCTTCATCAGGATGGGATCAGAGTGACCCCCTACATGGACGATCTCCTACTGAAAGCCTCCTCAGCGGAACTTCTCCGTCAGCAATTACAGAAGTGCATGCACATTCTGAACCGTCATGGCTGGATCCTGAATCTGGACAAGTCGGACTTGATTCCATCTCAGAGGCTTCTGTTCCTGGGTCTCCTGTTCGACACTCGCCAATGTATGGTGTTTCTTCCAGAGGATGTGGCTCACCAGATAGCCGTCCGAGTAGCTGGGATTCTGGACATGGACGAAATTCCGGTACCGAAGTTGTCGTCTTTAGTGGGGAAGTTCATTTCCACGATCGAAGCAGTACCATTTGCCATGGCCCACTCCAGGGAACTTCAGAGATTTGTGATCCAGACGTGCAGGAATCATCCAGATCATCAACATCTGTCTGTTTCTCTTCCTCCTCATGTCGAGTCGAGTCTGCACTGGTGGTTAGATCTCTCTCATCTCCTGAAAGGGAGATCCTTTCTAGTTCCTTGTTGGACCACAGTCACAACGGATGCCAGCCTTCAGGGCTGGGGTGCAGTCTGGGGTCGCTTCAGTGCTCAGGGGAAATGGGGTCTGGAGGAATCCCTTCTCTCCATCAATGTTCTGGAACTTCGAGCTGTCCGGCTTGCCCTGAGGCACTGGGAGTCTCAACTGACCGGTCTTCCGATCAGAGTGGAGTCCGACAACGCCACGGCGGTGGCTTACATCAACAGGCAAGGCGGCACAAGAAGCGGTTCCGCCTGGTGGGAGGTCAAGGATATTTTGTCTTGGGCAGAAGATCACGTGCCTGTCATCTCTGCAGTTCATATTCCAGGCGTGGACAACGTCATGGCAGACTTCCTCAGTCGTCACACCATCGACAGCGGAGAATGGGCTCTTCATCCAGAGGTGTTTCACATGCTCACTCAGCGGTGGGGGATGCCTGTGGTGGACCTGATGGCTACCAGACACAACAGGAAGGTTCCGGTGTTTTGCTCCCGGTTGAGGGACTCCCTTGCTCTAGCAGTGGATGCCTTGTCGATCCCTTGGGATTTCTCCCTGGCTTACATCTTCCCTCCTCTTCCTCTATTGATCAGAGTTATCCAGAAGTTGAAGAGGGAGCGTTGTCCTGTCATCCTGATCGCTCCAAACTGGCCTCGCCAGTCCTGGTATCCGGAGTTGATGGCCATGTCAGTGACGGATCCGATCCCGCTTCCTGCCCGTCCGGACCTACTTCTTCAGGGATATCTGTGGAAGGGGGATGTTCACTCTCTCCATTTGATGGCATGGCGGTTGAATCCTCGATTCTAGCAGAGAAAGGATTTTCTCCTTCTGTGGTGTCGACTATGCTCAGTGCTCGTAAGCCTGTGTCTTCCAAGATCTATCTTCGCATATGGTCAACTTTTGTGACATGGTGCTCTGATAAGAAGTTATCCCTTGAATTTCATCTTCCCACTGTCCTGGCCTTCTTGCAGGACGGTGTGGATAAGGGGCTCAGTCTGAGTTCCCTCAAAGTTCAGACTTCTGCCTTGTCTGTGTTTTTCCAGGAAAGGATCGCTATCCTTCCTGATGTGAATGTTTTCTTCCAAGGTGTGACTCATGTTCGACCTGCCTTCAAGAGTCCTGCTCCCCAGTGGGACCTCAATTTTGTGCTGGGAGTTCTCCAGCGACCACCGTTTGAATCCTTGGCTTCCATTCCATTACGTCTCTTGACTTGGAAGATGGCCTTCCTTTTGGCTATTGTTTCAGTTCGCCGGGTGGCAGAGTTACAGGCTTTGTCTTGTAAACCTCCTTACCTGGTGTTCCACAAGGATAAGGCTGTGCTTCGCACTACCAAGGAATTCTTACCCAAGGTTGTGTCCGAGTTTCACATCAATCAGGAGATTGTGGTTCCCTCTTTCTGCCCTAATCCTTCATCTGACAAGGAAAGAGATCTCCATCTGTTGGATGTGGTGCGTTGCCTCAAGTTTTATGTTCATCGCACCGAGTCTATCAGGAAGTCTGACGCTCTATTCGTCATTCCTGAGGGGCCTAGGGCAGGGAGACCGGCTTCCAAAGTTACCATTGCCTCTTGGATTAAGGCTACTATCCGTGAAGCCTATAAATTGAGGAATAAGCATGTTCCCTTCCGGGTGACTGCCCATTCCACCAGATCTATTGGGGCCTCTTGGGCCTACAAGAATCAGGCTTCTGCTGATCAACTGTGCAGAGCGGCCACTTGGTCCTCTGTGCACACCTTTTCTAAGCACTATCGAGTTGATGTACTGGCCTTGGCTGATGCCAGTTTTGGAAGGAAGGTCCTGGTGGCAGTCTTGCCTGTGTAGGTCTTCCGCTCTGTGATCCTTAGTTCTTCCTTACTGTTGAGCCCGGTTGGCTCTAGTTCCGTGTGCTGTGTTAATTCAGGGATTGTTCCCTTGGTTGTGTCCGTTGACACTTACAGTTTGGGCTATGTTATTAACTGGGTCATAGCAGTTCTAGTGACTTGGGCCTTGCGCCTGGTCCTTGCCTTACTTCCCGCCTCTGGATCAGCTCAATGTTTGTACATCCCAGAGTACCAGTGACCTGTATTGGACGACAGTGAAAATAGGATTTTAGTCTTACCTGTTAAATCCTTTTCACTTAGTCCATACAGGTCACTGGTCTCCCACCCTGTCAAGGGACCAGTCTTGGCTCTCCTGTGGCATTCAGTGGGAGACCGTTCGGGCATGCTCACAGGAGTCTTTCTTTTTGCTTACCTGAGGTCAGTTTTAGGGTCTCAAATCAATCTAAGTGGCTCTGGCCAGAAGGTGGCTTAAGTAAGAGGGGAGGCTCCGCCCCTTGCAAATCATTTGCATAGTTGTTCCTGCCTATTAAAGGGGACTTACGCCTCCCAGAGTACCAGTGACCTGTATGGACTAAGTAAAAGGATTTAACAGGTAAGACTAAAATCCTATTTTCTTGTAAAAATATGCTGTGCATGCATAAAACTGCAGCTTTCCAGGTAAGTATCCTGGGAATGGGAACACTTTATTATATATATAAATAATATTTTAAAGGCAAACTACTCCCTATTAGTAGGTTGCTGATAAATTGTTTAACTTTCCTAAGTAGATTTCAGGTATGTCTATATATAACTTTCTTTCTTTTTGTATTATAAGGGCAGTTTCCTGGACAGTTATCTCTGGAGTCTGTCTCTAGACCACATTTTTCAGAACAAATGGCTTCAACAGACCTGAATTGCCTGTAAGGGTCAAGGTCACTTTTCTTTATCAGATTATAAACTGTAACAAATAGCAGTAGACTAGACCAGTGATCCAATGCAAATAAAACAGTATGTAGATATAATTAACTGCTTTATGAATGACATCTACCTAGGTAGATTTTTGTATTGAATTAAGACCCCCCTATTCTTAGCACTTTGCTTCCCTTTAAGTGGAAATTTCACTGTGTTTACAAATGGGTGTGGTGATGGAAGATTTATTTTCCCAGAATGGAGGACCATTTTATGAGACCCACGTGGTTTCACTCATCGATGCCCACAATATTTTACTACTACCATAGTATAAATTAACATAATCACGCAATAAACAATTAACCTCTTGATGTCCAGTAATGTGTTAGGACCGCCACTGCTGTTTTTCCTTTAAGGACCAGTGACGGTCCTGGCACGTCACATATGTTTACTAACAGTGCTGTGAGTAATAGCCGGGACTGACATTGACCGCTCCAGGACAGGAGTGATCACTATCAGTCCTCCATTCGGCGTGCCGGCACACTTGATCCGTGACATGTGCCGACCCGTCAGATTTTGGTATCTGGTCCTTAAAGGGCCACAAACACTTCGGGGACCGCTGGTCCTTAAGGGGTTAAAAACATCCCTTCATGCAATCCGCCTCATATCCCAATGTAAACAAATTCCCCGAAAGATGAATAGTCACAGATATCTATAACAAGTGAAAACAAAATCACATGTGTGATACACAGACACTACCAGCCCTTCCTGTATGGGATGAAGGCACAATATTTAATGGGGTTCATTTATTATACTGACTGGCGTACAAGACTTCATAAAATTAAAGTATAAACAATAAAGTTTATATACTGATGATTTCAAACATGATAAAAATTCAAGGGAGTCAAAAAATATTCCTGATTGTCTAAATAAAGACTACAAAGTTATGTTTTGCTAATTCCACTGAGATATAAGGTATTAACCCCTTAAAGTCCAAAGCCTTGCCAGCACCGTCACTGCTGTCTGGCACTTAAGGACCAGTGACTGTCCTGGCATGTCATGGAATTCAGAGCCCTGAATTGGATCTGGGGGAAAAATAAAAAAAAAGCTCTGTGGTCCTTGAGTGCCGTCCGCTTGTGCGTGCGCCAGTCCTTAAGGGGCTAACATTGGAAATCCATTCACACTGTCTGAGAAGGAGAATTGTTCTGTATCACCACCCCATATATCCAGAGAAATCTGGTTAAAGGGAAAGTAATACTTAATTTTCATAAAGTTTAATTTTGTTCATATTAAAAAAGTAAACATAACGATGGAAGTCCCGTTGCTTAAAGTTGCCTGGTTTTATAGATGTAAGCTTATAAAGTCCCCGCTCCAGCGCCTTTTACTGCCGTCAGCACTCTAGCTGACAGATCGAGATTCTGATGATTTGACCAGGCGGCTCTTCAGCAGAGCCGAAATAGCTCTGCTTCAAATGAGCAGAATCTCAATCTGTCAGCTATATTGCTGACGTCTGTGGAGGGGAGGACTTTATAAAGCTAAACAACTTTAACCCCTTAACAACCCATGACATACATGTACGTCACGGGTTGTAGGTCCCTAAAGGACCAAGGACATACATGTACGTCATGGAATTCAGGGCTCCCCGCACGTCTGCACGCCATTCTGGTAGCCCTGAATCGGACCGCAAAAGAAAAAAATAAGTTCTGTGTTCCTTAAGTGCCGGCCGGTCCTTAAGGGGTTAAAAAAACCGAACTTACATCATTATGTTTACTTTTTTAATATGAACAGAATTAAACATTATGAAAATTAAGTATTACTAACCCATTAATGGGATAGTAATACTTAAAATGTAAAAAAAAAAATGTTGCAGGGTTCATCCCAGAGTATAACAAACGTTATTACAGCTCGAAGTTGAATTTTTTAGGTGCAATATCACAGTGGCCTAAAATTGTACAGTGGATCTGTTGCTACACCATCCTATTGAGATTTATGGTCTACGGACCAGAGCTGTTCATAGGCTGGTGTAACAACAACGCCACTGTACAATTTCAGGCCACTGTGATATTCCACCTAAAAAATTCAATTTTGAGCTGTAATAACTTTTGAATAAAACACTTTTCAGCAGTGAAAGTACCCTTTTTTTTTTTTTTTACTCAGGGGGGATAAACACTACATATAGATATATTTTTTTTTTACGTATTAAGTATTACTATCCCTATGAGGCTGTATAATCACCCATTAGACTGGTTACCATCACTAGGCTTCCCTGGAGTTGGATTGCCCAGTTCACAGGTATTCTGTGTACCTTTTCTGTCCTGAAGAGGGAATCTTGCTTACAAGTTTTCCCTCATGATCGAGTCATTCTATCCTCTCCTGAAGACAGAAGATTGATAGTAGCCATTTGAGGGTCTTGGTCCACTGTTTGTCACATTTTGTGTGCCTCTATTTTCAGCATGGTTGTGCTCTGGCACTTTTTTTCGGTATCTTTATTACTGTTTACTCTTCTCTGGGAGACTTTGTAATGAGGATGGTTGCTATTTCACTTCTTTAGTTGGTTAACCCTTTCTATTTCTGTTTGGTGTTTTGGTTGTATTGAGTGCTTTGGGGGGGGGGCTTATTTTCACACCCCCACTACTTGGAACTGATAAACTAACATGATTACTCTGAGGACAGTTGTTTTTGAATTAATAATGTATGTTACTCAGTGTATACTACACAATAGTAGGCTTTTTTCTAATGCAAATATTACTATATCATCAATCTGATCATCTTTCCCTCACATATTTTCTTTAGCCTATAAAGTTATTTTTCAGACCAATTTCCGTGTAATCTTAAAGTGATAGTAATGTCAAAGAATATTATTATTTTGTATTGTAGATGGGGAAAAAAATAAATTGTATGCAGCAAATCCCATCTCTCAAACCACTATGGTTTGAGAGCTATCCGCATTGAAAGTTCCCGCTTCCCTCCCCTTCTCCTGACGTCAGCGCTCTAGCTGACAGCAGGAGATCCCAGTCCTGGGACCAGCCGTCGGCTCTGCAGCAGAGCCGAAATCACGTTATTTAAAAATAATTACTTCATTGAAACAGTCTACAAAGTGTGCCTGGTTTGCAAGCACAATTTGTAGACCGTTCCAATTAAGTAGATCTTTTTAAATAATGCAATTTCAAATGCAAATTAAGGGGATTATGGTTGGGAGTGTTCATAAATTCCTTAAATAGTTCCTTGCTGCCTTCTCAAAATACTAAGATAGCAATATACTCGGATACAAAAGTATATGTTCTGTATGGTGATGGTTCCTATGACTGAAGATGTACTCCCATTCCCACCAACACAGATATAAATTAGCATGGGTGGGAGCACAGGCACTTCCCATGGCTATCCCTCTTAACCGTAAATAACATTTATATTTGAAATTAAAGAAGTGTATTTTAAGAAGGAAGAAATTGGTATCATGTAATTCACTTGACCAGAATTCATGGTTGGAATAATCATAGCCAATTCCTGTTATATCCCCTAACCTGTGCCACAGTTTCAGCTGGGATGTATCACACTGTTGGTGCTTTATATTTCTTTTTATTGGATCATGACATGAACCTAGAAATATGTGAGATTACCTAGATATTTTTTGTGATCTAGAAGCAGGTCTATCATACGTGTTTCGTCTGTCATAATGATTTTATTTTCCCCTTCTATACGATCTTTTAATTATACCAATCATGATATTTACATTTTATTTAATTTTCCCACAGTTTCTCCCAAGTCAGGATTTACATTTGTTCATTATATTTCGGTATGTAAGTGCCTGACTAAGTAGTAGTCCTTTCCTTTCACTTTTGTATGCGTGATTCATAATTGCTACATGGCACCTTCACTATACCCAAGTGTTTATTACCCCTTATTACTATAGCCATAACTTTACTACCTTTTTTGAAATAAAAAAAAATTACATTTTGAGCTGCAATACCTTTTTAAAAAGTAATATTGTAAATAATGCAAAAAGAAATCGATCGGCTCAAGTCCTATCTCTCAGACCTTTTATGGTTTGAGAGATAGAATGTACCCCCCTTCCTCCCCTCTTCCTGACGTCAGCATCTAGCTGACAGCAGGAGATCCTGGTCTGGGAACCATCAGGCGGCTTTTCAGCAGAGCCGAGATACTGAAATCTAAAAAGAACTACTTGCAAACTAGGCACACTTTATAGACAGTTCTAATGAAGTATTTCTTTTCAGAATTCAGTATTACAGCTGACAACAGGAAGAGGGGAACTTTAAAACCTTCTGTCTCTCAAACCATAAAGGTTTGAGAGATAGTACTTGCACCGATCGATTTTCTTTTTACATTATCTATAATATTACTTTTTATTCTTTTAAGCCATTACTATCCCTTTAATCTAACAAAGTTGCTTTGTTATTAACCCTTTGAGAGCCAGACGGGTACGCAAGGCATTGCAAAGCAATGTGTTGCGTACCCCTCCAGCACTCAAAGGGTTAATGTGTTTATACTTGCTATGAACTCTGTTACCCTTTATGTTCTTACGTGTTCTGAAACTCTTTAAGGATTTTTCTTCACATATCTGACTCAAGGATGGATCATGTTTCTGTATAAACAGACTGTCACTAATGTGTTCTTAAACAGGTACTATAGCTATAAAAATAACTTGCTCTTAAAGTGGAACTTTAACCTCCCATAACGTTATCTGTAATCAAATATTTTTCTCCAGTAAAGCTTCAATATATAATAGATATATATATTTTTAATCTGTACAGTAATGGAAATATTAGAAGTTAAAGGTATACCTGATGACTTCAGGATTATAGCGGTACAGTTCAGTACCAAAAGTCTGTCAATCATCTCCCCTCCTCCTCCCATGTAGTACCTCCTTCCCTCCTCCTTCAGCATTATACACACATTGATTTGTGAGTCTCTAAAGGAGGAGGAAAAAAGGAACAACATGGGAGGAGGAGAAGAGGTGATTGACATCCTTTCGGTACTGATGTGTACTGAGGCGATCCCTCCGTTACCATACATAAAAAAAAAAAAAAAAACGGATTGAAGCTTTATTGGAGAAAAATAGTTGATTACAGATAACTTGGGGGGTGAGTGTTCCACTTTAATGTGTTTAACAGTAGCACTGTATGACCAAAAATATTGAGTTTAGGTGTTTCAGCCACACCCATTGGTAACAGCTGTATCAAATCAAGCACATAGGCATGCATGTCTTCTCTGTAGACAAACATTGGCATATGAATGGGTCATATTAAAGAGCTCCTTAACTTTAAACGTGGTACTGTCATAGGATGCCACCTTAGCCACAAGTCAGTTCATGAAAGTTCTGCCCTGCTAGATCTTCCCCGGTCCACTGTAAGTGCTATTACTGTAAAGTGGAATCTTCTAGGAGTAACAACAACTTAGCCACGAAGAGGTAGACTACGTACACTCAGTGCTGAAGCACATAGCGCATAAAAAACTGCCTGACCTTTGTAGCATAACTCACTTACAGAGTTCCAAACTGCCTCTGGAAGCAACATCAGCTGAAGCATGCGTCAGGGACTTCATGAAATGGGTTTCCATGGCTGAGCAGCTGCACACAAGCCTAAGATCACTATGCTCAATACCAAGCGTCGACTGGAGTGGTGTAAAGCTCACTGGCTCTGGACTCTGGAGCAGTGTAAACCTATTCTGTGGAATGATGAATCGCGCTTCACTATCTGGCAGTGTGGTAGACTAATCTGGATTTGGAGGATGCCAGGAGAATGCTGCCTAGCAGAATGTATAGTGCCTACTGCAAAGTTTAGTGGAGGAGGGATAGTGGTCTGGGGCTGTTTTTCAGGGTTTGGGCTAGACCCCTAAGTTCCAGTGAAGTGTACTGTTAATGCTACAGTATACAAATACAGTAATGTGCTAAGTTTTAGGCAGGTGTGAAAAAATGCAGAAAATTAAGCATGCTTTAAAAAATAGGGATATTAATAGCTTATTTTTTTATCAGTAAACAAAATGCATAGTGAGTGAACAGAAGAAAAATCTAAATCAAATGAATATTTGGTGTGACCACCCTTTGCCTTCAAAATAGCATCAATTCTTCTAGTTACACTTGCACAAAGCCAGGGATTATGTAGGCATATAGTCAGGTGTATGATTAAACAGTTATACCAAACATGTGCTAGTGATCATCAGTTTAATATGGACGTTGAAAAACAATCATTAACTAAAACAGACACGGCTGTGTAGGAGGAATAAAACTGGGTGAGGAACAGCCAAAATCGGCTAACAAGGTGAGGTTGCAAAACACAGTTTAATGTCAAAAGTCATACACCATGGCAAGACTAAGCACAGCAATAAGACACAAGGTAGTCATACTGCATCAGCAAGGTCTCTCCCAGGAAGAAATGTCAAGGCAGTTGGATTTCCAGATGTGCTGTCCAAGCTCTTTTGAAGAAGCACAAACAAACCCGGCAACGTTGAGCACCGTAGACACAGTGGTCGGGCAAGAAAACTTAGTGCAGCAGATGAATGACACAACATGCTTACTTCCCTTCGTAACTGGAAGATCTCCATAAGTGCCATCAGTTCAAAACTGGCAAGAAAACAGTGGGACCCTGGTTCACCCATCTACTTGTGTCTGCAAGCATCAGTGAAGCATGGTGGAGGTTCCTTGCAAGTTTGGGGCTGCATTTCTGTAAATGGAATTGGGGATTTGGTTAGAATGAATGGTCTCTTCAGCGCTATGAAGAACAGGCAGATAATTATCCATCATGCAGTACCATCAGGGAGGCATCTGATTGGCCCCAAATGTATTGTTTAGCATGACAGTGACCTCAAACATACAGCCATTAACAATTATCTTCAGTGTAATGAAGAACAAGGAGTCCTTGAAGTGATTGTATGGGCCCCACAGAGCCCTGATCTCAACATAGAGTCTGTCTGGGATTACATGAAGAGAGTTAGAAGCAACTGAGGTTGCCTAAATCCACAGAAGAACTGTGATTAGTTCTCCAAGATGTTTGGAACAACCTACCTGTATAGGTACTGTGTGCAGGGGTACCTAGAAGAACTGATGCTGTTTTGAAGGCAAAGGGTGGTCACACCAAATATTGATTTGATTTAGATTTTTCTTCTGTTCTCTCACTATGCATTTTTGTTTACTGATAAAAATGAGCTATTAACATCCCAATTTTTGAAAGCATTCTTTACAACATTTTTTCACACCTGTCTAAAACTTTTGCACATTACTGTATTTGTATACTGTAGCATTAACATTACACTTCACTGTGCATTTTGTTAAAGGAATAGTTATGTTTCAAAATAGAAGCAGCTCCAATTAATCTTCATAGGATTTGGGCCATGGAGAATGTTATTTCAATACTGTCAGAGTTGTGTTTCAAGAGTAATTGAATGATAAATTATCCCCTCTTCCCCTTTTACCTATTGTAAGCCACCTCCCCTGAGATGTGGAATCTGTTCCTGGGACCAGACAGCTCACAAGGAACAATCTTCTTACTGTGAGCATAAGGAAAACCCTTCCCCCCTTGACAGGTTTTTCTCTTATGCTCACTGACAATTGTCCCTCTCTTCAAGCCATCTGGACACCACCTTTCTGTTCTGAGGTGAACAGTGTTACATCAGTAAAAGGAGCAGGAGGGGGATACTTTATCATTCAATTATTCTTCAATTACAACTCTGATAGTATTGAAATAACACTCTTCATGGCCCAAATACTATGAAGATTAATTGGAGCTGCTTTTATTTTGAAACATTCCTATCCTTTTAATTGTTAAAAATAAACTATTAACATGTCTGTTTGTTTTTAAAGCATTCTTAATTTACAGCATTTTTTTTTTTTTTTTTTTTTTTTTACACCTGCCTAAAAATTTTGCACATCACTCTACATTTTAGGCAATTGTATGCCGCATGTGGAAATAGTTTAGGGAAGACCTGCGCACAAAGCAGTGTCTAGAAAGACATGGTTTGAGTTTGGTGTGGACGAACTAGTGTGGCCTACACAGAGCCCTGACCATAACTCCATTGAACCCCTTTGGGATGAATTGGAAAGCCGATTGCGAGCCAGACCTTCTTATCCAACATCAGTGCCTGACCTCACAAATTATCTTTTGGCTGAATGGGCACAAATTCCCACAGACACACTCCAAAATCTTGTGGGAAGCCTTCGTAGAAGAGTGGAGGCTGTTATAACTGCAAAGGGAGGGTGTCACGGTTTTTGAAGACTCTCAGACTTAAGGTTTGGTAAAATAACTTAACTTTATTAAAAGTTAAAGGCAGTCCCTGTAGGGTAAACATACATAACAATACAATAGTAATAGAACATATAATAGGTTCCGGGTAAGGCAACCTTAAAGATGGTGAATTACAAGGTTCTACCGGCCTTACCAATACCGGGCAGGGCAGCCCAAAGGAGTACTGGAGTAGGCTTTACCGGCCCTGCCAATACCGGATGAGGCAACCTACAGGATGGTATCGTCAAGGTTCTACCAGCCTCACCAATACCGGGCAGGGCAGCCTGAGCAAGTAGACCAGCTGTCAGGTGACTAAGACAGCATAGAGCATAAGTATAGAGGTCTTACTCAGCAGGAGTCTATTGCCAGGGATACTCAGACAACTGCAAGGAAGTGGACAGCGACCGACCACAGTACTGGATGTTCAGGAGCAAACCAACGTCCGCACGTTGGGACTAATGGTAATAGCGCCACCAGGTTTAATGGAGCAAACCAGCGATCGCACGCTGGAACCAACAATGTATATCACAACCAGGTTTAGTGGAGTCAACCAGCGTCCGCACGCTGGGACCAACAACGTATATCGCAACCAGGTTTAGTGGAGCAAACCAGTGTCCGCACGCTGGAGCCAATAATGTATCTCGCAACCAGTTTAGTGGAGTAAACCAGAGTCCGCACGCTGGGACCAACAATGTATATCGCAACCAGGTTTAGTGGAGTAAACCAGCGTCCGCACGCTGGGACCAACAATGTATATAGCAACCAGGTTTAGTGGAGTAACCCAGCATCCGCATGCTGGGACCAACAATGTATATTGCAACCAGGTTTAGTGGAGTAAACCAGCGTCCGCACGCTGGAACCAACAAAGTATGATCAGCAGCGAGAAGAACAATGTCGCCAGAGCGACGGCTGGAGCAGGAGATTCAGGAACTCAGTAAGATTAACCCACGAGGTGCTGGAACACTGGAACTCTGGAACACAGGAACACTAGCATACAGGAACACTGGAACACAGGATCAGCAAGTACAGCAGGAACAGGCCCAGAAGCCTGACAAGCAGGTCAGGCCGAGTGAAGTCGGAAACACCACGAAAGGGCAACCTGGAAGTGCTCAGCCTGGGTTTAAAAAGGCTGTGTGAGGAGGGTTAATCACAGACAGCCAATCATGATACTCAGCAAGTGACTGACACTGAACAGCACCAATCACGGGCACTGTAATAGTGGGTCAGCTTCTTAATAATGCCCTTGGTTTTGGACTGGAATGCCCAACAAGCTTATATAGTTGTGATGATCAGGTGTCCACATGCTTTTGGTCATATAGTGTAGATAGAAGCCATTAATACAACAGTCAGTTGTATATGTTTATGTATATGTTTTGCATAGTTTTGGCAGTTGCCTGTATGTGTTATGCACCATTTGAGGTTTGTGTTTAGTTTTCACCTCTACGCAATTAAAATACTTTTATCAGTCTGAATAAGATTATATATAGAGAGCCCCATCCATGATTCTAATGGAACATCAGAAGGTTCTAAATGTATTGCCATATCCCTGTTCAGCCATGCAAAAAAAAAACACCACTACCAAATGGCAAATTACTTCTTTCTTCTGTGTCCCTATCCATGGTGATAGAGACTAATGGGTCAGCGCCCCCCCAGCTGGTGTAGGACCAAATAAAAAAATTCAAAAGGAAGCCCCCTGCTTCCACCGGCAGTCATTTTTGGTCCTACATCAGTTGGGGTAGGGCGCATGGCAGTCGGCTCCTACCTTTTTTATTTTCTTCACTGGAGGCCCGCATTCTTGCTGCTCAGTGTAGGGGAAGCATCCCCCGAGGCCCTTGCTCTGCTCCAGGCTGGCAAGGGGTAGTGGATCAGGATGGCACGTTGAATCTCCCTCATCAGGTTGAGATTTGGCACTGATGCAATGTGTACAACTGACATCATCAGCGTGCTTTCCGAACTGGGAATGCATGGGGTATACAACAGACGTATGCCACTAAGTGGAGCACCGGTCACTGCATGAGCGGGATCCCGGGGATCCGCTCCTTCCTGCCAGCATGCATGCTATAGGGGAAAAGGTAAGGGCTGTGGGCCAACCCCTATTTATTATCTGGCATTTGTTCATTTGGGCAGGGCCTATGCATTGTATTAGCTTGGAAATGTCCTGCTCTTGTAAGAATGTACCTATTAAGGATAAAGACAAAGAAAAAGACAAAGGAAATACTGATAAAGAAACATGCTTAGGATGTGATAATAAATTATCAGTAGAAAATTCTTCAAAGTTGTGTTCACATTGTTTAAAAAAAAAAAAAAAAAGCTGGTAATGCTGAGGTACCATCTCTATTCCAAGATTTTCTGTCTTGGATGAAGTGTTCCATGCAAGAGACCTTTACCTCTCTTCAAGCATCTTCTGTTTCTAAGAAAAGGCCTAGACTTGAGGACCCTGAGGAGGGTACATCTTCCAGACATCTTGAAGTGGATCAAGCCAGCCTGTTTGAAAACCTTTCTGATTACTCCTCAGTAGAAGGAGGAATACTGGAAGAAGATGAAGATACTTTTAGCATTGAAAAAAATTGAACCTTTCCTTAAGAGCCTGAATAAAACTTGGGATTAACAGAAGAAACTAAGGAACAGGGTATATTGGATGTAGCCTTCCTGGGTAAGAAGTTAGAACTAAAATGGTGGATGGATCCAAGAACTGAAACAGAACGAATCCGGAAGCACTCCTGGTGTTGCAGGAAATGAAGACGTGACGTGTAAATGAATGGGTTACTCACTTATTACGGGCAATTCATAAAAAAAATCGATCTTTATTGCAATACAAAAATAAAAAGCATATAGCTAGACATGGACCACAATACGAGGGAGCATAAAAACACTACAGCGCATCAGCGTAAGTCACTGCTGGTAGTCTGACGCGTTTTGTGCTAAACTGCACTTACTCATAGACCCAGTGAACAATCCCCAAAAGCTCAATTTAAAAGACATACCCAATTATCTTGATTGGACACCAATTAAAAACAAGCAATGACATAAGACCAATCACACAAGAGACTACGTCCCAGAAAAAACAGCCCCATATACAACAAGTGCCCGTATGAATTGCCCGTAATAAGTGAGTAACCCATTCATTTACACGTCACGTCTTCATTTCCTGCAACACCAGGAGTGCTTCCGGATTCGTTCTGTTTCAGTTCCATTGTTTGGCGTTGGGAGCGCCTCTTCTACGGTGAGCACCAATGGATTGCCAGTGAGTCCATCTTTGTTTGATATTTGATTTACTGCATATTGTGTAGCACCAACCCTACTGTTCAAGTCATTTGATGGATCCAAGAAACCTGCAGAAAGGAACCCCCTCTTCAAGATCTGCATTGGAAGAAAGTCTCGACAGACGCAAGTCTGTCAGAATGGTGGGTGGGGGGTGTTGGAACAACATCTCCCTGTAAGGGGTATGGTCTCAGCAAGAAAAGATCCTCCACATAAATGTCCTAGAGCTCTGAGCAATACGCCTCTCTTACGAAGGCCTGAAAAAATGTATCAAGAATCAACCAGTGCAGGTCATATCAGACAGCATGGTAGCAGTACTCTACATAAAGAACAAGGGAGAGACAAGAAGCAGAGCCCTAAATTTGGAAACAGGAAAAATACTGAAGTGGTCAGAAAAAAACCTAGCGGCACTATCGGCCTTCCACGTAGCAGGAATTCTAAACCTCCAAGCGGACTATCTAAGCAGAAACAGAATTGACCCAGTGGAGTGGTCACTCAACTAGGAAGCATACAGTCAAATCATCAGGAGGTGGGGGAAGCCAGTGATAGACCTGATGGCAACATGGGAGAACAGGAAGTGTGACATCTTCTTCTCCAGGGCAAAACATCCAAAGGTTCAAGGGGTGGATGCCATGACTCAGTGATGGAACGTTCCCCTAGCATATATATTCCCTCCAACTCCCATGATTCTGAGAGTACTAACGAAGATCAGATACAAAGAAGCGTATGTCACTTTCATCACTCCAGAATGGCCAAGAAGAATATGGTTGCCAGACCTGATCAACCTCGCAGTAGAGGATCCTTGGCCCCTTCCGGAACAGGTCAGACCTTCTTTCCCGGGGCCAGTTCTTCATCAAAATCCAGCGTTTTTGCAACTGATGGCTTGGAGGCTGAGAGGAATTCGTTAAGATCAAGAGGACTGTCAGAATCTTTCATAAATACTATTATCACAGAAAGAAAGATGTCCACCTCCAGAATATATTGCAGGATATGGAAATTTTCTTAGAATGGTGCAGAATAGATAATGTGGAAAGATCATTCATTAAGATCACTCATATTTTGAGTTTTTTAAAACAAGGATTTGAAAAGGGGTTACGTCCATCAACTTTAAAGGTGAATCTTTCAGCATTATCAGCATTGTTGGCAAAACAATTCACAAAGGAAGATTTGGTCAAGAGGTATCTAAAGGCTATAACCAAAGTCAGACCAAGAGTAAGAAGAGTTATTCCTCCTTAGGACCTGAATATGGTGCTAGATCAATTATCTTCATCTCCCAGGTTTGAAATACCACTAAAGATGCTTACCATAAAAACAGCTTTTCTCACTGCAGTAACCTCCGCGAGAAAAGTATCAGAGATTCAGTCATTATCTGCAAAGCTGCCTTACGCAGTTTTTCATCAGGAAAAAAAAGTAGTTTTAAGAACCAGGCCTACAAATTTCTGATCAAAGGTGGTATCCGTTTTCCATCTTAATCAAGACATCCTATTACCATCCTTTTCCAAATCCAAAAGGAGACAAAGAGGAAAAGCTACACAAGCTGGACCTAGTCAGATGTGTTTCTATCTATCTCAGCGGAACCCAAAATTTTAGGAAAACAGACTCCTTGTTCGTGCATTTCCAAAGGAAATACAAAGGATCAGCAGCCTCAAAATCCTCACTTTCAAGATGGATAACCCAGTGTATAAGAATGGCCTATCTGGAAGCAGGAAAAGTTCCTTGAAGAGCCTTAAAGCACATTCTACCCGTGCAGTTGCTACATCTTGGGCGTCAAGAGCCTCTGTATCTCCAGAGGAAATTTGCAGAGCAGCTTCCTGGTCCTCAATTTCCACTTTCATTAAACATTTTCAGATTGATGTACAACCCTCTGCAGAGACAAAGTTTGGAAGGAAGGTCCTTGAGTCAGCAGTCCACTCAGGATCGGTAAGACAGTCTATTAGTTTCCTATTTGTCTATTATTATAGAATCATGTGGATGGGCAGGCACATGATTATAACAAATGTCCTTCTAACTAATTGTAAGGGGCACCTTATTTATACCCACCCTTTCGTTCTACTGCTTGGGTATGTCCCATTAGTCTCTCTCGCCATGGATAGGGACACAGAAGAAAGGGAGAAATTTTTCTTACCGATATTTCTTTTTCTTCTGTGTCCCTCCGTGGCGCTCCCTGCCCATTAACCTTCTTTATATTATATTCTTCAGCTATGACAATAGATGACTGCCGGTGGAAGCAGGGGGGCTTCCTTTTGTATTTTTTAATTTGGTCCTACGCCAGTTGAGGGGCACTGATGTATACCCGTTGGTCTCTATCGTCATGGAGGAACACAGAAGAAAAGGAAATATCAGTAAGAAAAATGTCTCCCTTTGATTCCCTAGATCAGTGACTCCTGCTCAAGACATCCCTCCTAACATGTACTCTGCACTTTTTTAGGCCCCCAAATAAAATATTATAGGTTGTCAGGGGAAAATACTTGGCTATAAGTATATCTTTGGTTATTAACATTAAAATGACAAGATATAGCATGTTATGGATGGAAATATGAATTAGAAACAAAATATTCACATTTTTATAAAAACTCTCAGAAAATGGTGGGATCCTAAACTGATGTCTAGGGCACAGCAGAGCACTATGGCACACTGGTTGAGAAACATTGTCCTAAATTATCAGTTCCCTATTTAGTTCTGAAAAGGTGTTGAAGGATTTATTAATCCAACAAAGTCACAACATGTGGTTATAAGGGATGTTTTTTCTATGTTCATTGGGAAAATTGACCTCTACTATATAGAATTGGAGGCTCTACTTTTACAGGAACTTTTAGTTGATGAATGGTCCCCCTCAATCTCTTTTCCTTCTAACCTTGTTGGTTCTTCATCAGTTGAGAATGAGTATGTGTATGTATTAATGTGTGTCTCTCCAAGTGTGCTTGAGAACAATCATGACTGTGTTTGTGTGACAGTAAATATATATGTGTGTGTGTGTGTGTGTGTGTGTGTGTGTGTGTGTGTGTGTGTGTGTGTGTGTGTGTGTGTGTAACATATTAATCATAATACTGAAGCCAGATACCCCAATCCATAAAAAAGTATATATAATATTGTATCTTATTAGACCTATAAACATATGTTAATATGTTTAACAACCATAAAGAACTAACTAGTGTTTGAAATCCAATTTGCTCAAACTTGGAATGCAAGAGTTTGTGTGCTTGAATATATTTGTCTGGGGTAAGACGTTACATATTTACACAAAATAGAGAGACAATAACAATATAAATACACATACAACAAATACATATTGTTTTTAGATACAATGGCAGTTATTTCTAGGGATTTTAGACTGGGAGAAGATCATATTTTTTTTTCCAGGTAGTTAATTCCAGACTTTTGGGGCTCTGAAGGAGAAGTCAGATCAACTGTCTTCTTTGTGTTGTGTGGGATATTTAGTAAGTTGTTAGCAGTGGAGCAGAGGTTATAGATAGTATTTAGAGCTGGAGTGAGCATACTGTTCAGGTAGTCTGGTGGCTTTCTAGAGGAGTGGTTGTAAACTAGGCAAGAAAGGTGAAGGGTTTGTCTAGTTCTGAATTTTAGCCAATATAGTTTTTTAAACATATCACAATGATGGGTAGTATAATTACTTTGGAGGACAATGAATTATACAGTGTGTTTAGTTTACAAAGACTTGTGGCACAGCATCTTACACTATATCCCCATAGTCTGACTGGCAATATTGTCCGTTGAACAGTACTTTTCTTACCAGACAGAATTTCTTTCTAAACAGAGTGACTATTTTAGGATAAATTTTGGGTGTTAATTTTCAATATGAAGACCAAAAGGAGTCGACTGGGACCAGGTTACGATTTAAAGTGTTATGATGGTTAACTGGGTTCTGCAGAGTTTTACTTTTTGCTTTGTACTAAATACCATTGTGACTGTTTTGACAGTATGTAAGAGCGGTTTGTTTTTAGCTCTCCATCTTCCTTCAGATAAATCATCCTTTAACACTGCCTCAAGTTGTGATACTTTGTGTTTATAGTATAGATTAAAGCATCTTATACATACAAGTGCACAAAAGAATTAATAGGGAAAAATAGAAGAGGGCCAAGATTGGAGCCTTCTGGAACCCCACTTGTTAGTGAAAACAAATGTAGAAATTTACATTTTTCTGGACTTGAAGAAGGGGACATTTAGGTCCTTATGTGCAAAAGAAAAGTAGGCAATTCTATGGCAAACCAATTGTGAGGAAGGAGTCAAGTACAAATTCCCTTTAATTTAATGGATATTTGAACTCTCTTGGATGCTATAGAGGTTTGCAGTGCATTGGAGACCTCTGTTATTCAAATGGTTAAAGACCTCATTTAAATAAACGTGATTATTTTTCAACTGTAGGGCTGTTGGTATTCTCCAGAATGAGTCCATTATTCTTTTCAATATAGTTCCATTAAATGGAAACAATTATATATTTTGTTAAAGAAACCATTTCCCTTTAACCACTTGTATGCTACAGAGATCAAATCAATGTACATGAGGCTTCTCCAGCATACTGTGATTAAACGCATCTTTAACTCTTCAAGGGCCATAGAGGGGTGTACATTGCATTGCTTTGAAATGCTTTGCAAACCGCTTTGGTCCTTAAAAGGTTAAATAGTCTTTGCAAGTCTGAATAAAGTCCTGTTTGTAACTCCTGTTCTTGTTTTGATTTTTTTTTTCTCTCTCCTACTGTGTTTGCTAAATTAAGCTCCTAATACTTCATTTTACCACACAGATGAAAGAGAGAGAATGTCTGGTCTTCCCCAGTGAGAGTGTCTTACAATGAGCTCTGTGTGGAAAGTTCTACCATAAAACATCACTAGACAGGACTCAGCAGATTCAAGTCACATGGTTACCTAAAATAAGGAACATCAAGCAAACAGAAAAAAGGCTGTTCATTTAAAATGCTTTATTTTATTTTTCTTAAATAATACCATACATTTAGAACTTCATGGGGCTTTTTCAGACACAAATAAAACTTGCTGTTTTCAAGGAATTGAGCCTACAGAATAGTAATATTACTTTGTTTTTCATTGATGGATATTTTTCAGAGACTCTGCAACCTACCAATTGATACCAGTATTAGTATTTTTGTGTGTTGACAAAGGTCCCTATGGTGGACCGAAACGTTGCTGTATAGTTAATAAATAATTCTTTATTTTAAGTCCGTGCGTTCATAGCATCGTATTTCAATTGTTTCTATTGCACCCGGCCTAGTAGTGAATGGAAAGCGTGAGTGCCAATCTCTGGATATTATGTGTGTGTGTGTGTGTGTGTGTGTGTGTATATATATATATATATATATATATATATATATATATATATATATATATATATATATATATATATATATATATATATATATATATATGTGTATATGTGTGTAGCAGAAAGAAACGCACTCGCAGGACTTCAAGGTGAAAAATAGTGCGGTTTATTGAATCAATGTTTCGACCTAAACTCAGGTCTTTATCAAGATTCTTGATAAAGACCTGAGTTTAAGTCAAAACGTTGATTCAATAAACAGCACTATTTTTCACCTTGAAGCCCTGCGAGTGCGTTTCTTTCTGTTACATATTGTATCTTACTATCCTTGGAGACTGGCACCCAGGCAAGTTATCCAGAGAGTGCTCCATACAACTTACTGTGTATGTATGTATGTATGTATGTATGTATGTATGTATGTGTGTGTGTGTGTGTGTGTGTGTGTATATATATATATATATATATATATATATATATATATATATATATAATATAAAATCTATCATGGTAAATATCATAGAAATGTCTTCTGTATTGTTACTATTATATATTTAATATAATATTTTTAATGCTATTTTTACTCAAAATGTTTCCTGGGTGTGGGTTTCTGGGTGTGTCTGTGTGGGTATATCTGTGTGTGGGTGTGTCTGGGGGAGGCATGTGCTACCAATATGGGGATATTGATCATTCCCTTTGCTGGTCACTGATGGGACAATCGGACGTCAACTGGAAGTCCCATTGCAGTCTGAAAGGGCAATTTGTGAACAAGCTATGTCAAAGCTTTATTTTTGAAATGATGCTCATACAAGGGGAGACCTGGGTTGCAGATTAGTCTCCAACTGGAAGTCCTGTTGCACACTGTAGAAATTGATGAGGAGGGTATAACAATTCTTGGATGTATAAGTATCCATGCATTAGCTTAGTACAGGGGCACAGAGGCAGAGGCATGGCAGCTAATACCATCAAATGCTGTCCACTATGCCAACAGAACATAATTAACCTCTGCAATCCTGGAATATCTTGTAACATCATGTACGCTTGTATCATATAAACATGTTATCTGTCAATTTTTGCTGAATATAAAAGGAACTACTCAACTTCTGTGAGTCTCTCCAACTCTGTCAAATGAAAGAAGTTAACCCTTCAGTTGCTGTCTGTCTACTAAAAACACAGTCTAACACAGACTATTTTTCACTGGAGACTAATCTGCACCCCAAGTCTCCCCCTGTATGAGCATTATTTCATAAATAAAGCTTTGTCATACCTTATTCACAAATGGCCCTCCTGACAATTGGTCCTTATTCATCAGTCTAAAGAGGAACAATTTTGGAGCAACCAAGCTACATTTTTTTAGAATGATGACGAAGGCCCTTTTTTATGATGGTTTCCTCTTTAGGTTGCATTCACATGGGTGATTTGACCTTTGAAGCACTGCTGCCATAAATTACCCATGTTCTGTGTACTATTCTTCAGCCCATATAGTTACACTCACATGTGCCAGACAACCAAATGGATCATGATCATCTGAATGGTCTGAAAGGCAGCTCCACAGATTTCTGTGCAGATTTTCATTACTGAAACGTCCTAGCGACCATCTCTAGTCTCCAGAAAGCTTCAGTGTGCTTCATCTTTGGATGACTGTCACCTGCTATGGTCACTCATGTTGAGAGCTGCTTATGGTAAAGTCATCAATACAAATGGAACCTTTAAACATGTAGCAAAATAATTTACTATCTGTTTACAAAGGAATGTGAAACATCAAGAAAAACAGACATTAAGTATTAGAGAGGTTACATTTTATGCTTGCATCAGCCAGGGCGTATTAGTAAACCTGCATACTGATTGCATGCAGCAACATCACTCTACAACAGAGATGGGCAATGTGAGGCCCTCCAACTGTTGAGGACTACACTTCCTATGATGATGGAATTGTAGTTCTCAACAACTGTAGGACATCAGGTTTCCTAACACTGCTCTTAAATATCATCCATGTCCACAAAAGCTAAAAGGAATAAAAACAATACTTTTGCCTTAGGAATTTCTTTTTGTATCTACTAGTGCTGCATTGGAAATGTGGTTAAAGGAAGCGGACCTGCAGATGAAGCAGGGGCTGCATCGTGACCAGCGGCAGACCAAAGAGTGAGCACAACGGGTTCACGAAAAGAGACTCCTAGTGCACTTCCATTCGTTTGCATGCAACCTAGGGATTTGTAGCATACCTCCCAATATTTCAGATGGCCAAAGATGAGCATTTTTGGTTTAGGGGGTGTTGCTAGGGGTGTGGCTGGTTTGCAGGGTATTAATAAGGATGTTTATGTTATTTCATGACCTACTGACACCTCTTTGTGTAACTGAATAAATGATTTAGAACAAGACTAAAGGATTTTATTTCTGCAGGTTAATGTATAAACACATACACTGAAGTGTAAGCAAACATTAATGTGCGTTTTATTACTGTGGAGCAGTGTGATACACTTATATACACACCGCACAGTCTGATCTCCTAAACACAGGGACACCAGGGCAGGAAAGAGGGACAGAGAGATTTGGGTCTCAAAGAGGGAATGTCCCTCCTAAAAAGGGACATTTGGGAGGGATGTTGTAGCTGTGAACTACAAGCTACTGGGTTACATTTCTGCCAGGTAGGGGGCAGTTTTCTGACCTCCCAAATGCTGTGATAGGAGCTGTTTTGGGACTGCTCAGAGCAGACTTAGGCTTTGAATAAGTCTGCTTTCATAGAAGCAGACTAGGAAAAATGATATTTACCCTTTAAATGGACATTATCACAAACAAATGTTCTCATCTATGTAACACTTATGTACTGATATTCAGCATTTTTATTTTTTTTATTTATTTATTTATTTTTTTTTTGGGGGGGGGGGAGGCTTCCGGTATTTAAAGCAGTACTTTCACATTCTATAAAGTCACCCTCCAATAATTAAGCAGATGGCGATTAGCTTCATAATAGTTCTATTAGATCTCAGAAGTACCAGATTCTAAAGTAACCCTTACTCTTCGGAGACTGATGGCCAGGTTAGTGCCGTCTGTGTGCCTGAGCCATCAGTCCCTTATGGCACATTGCAATTCCTCCTAGAGGAGAAAGGGATGGACAACGCAGGAGCGCAGATGTCTCTAAGACAAGATGCCTGCGCTGATGCCTGATCTCTGAAGATAAAGGGTTACTTTAGAATCGGGTACTTTTGAGATCTAATAGAACTATTATGAAGCTAGTCGCCATATTCTTAATTATTGGAGGGTGACTTTACACAAGGGGAAAGTTCTGCTTTAAAAATAAATGAGAAAAGTTGATAAGTTTGGATACATTTGTTATCAAACGTAAAAAAAAAAAAATGCCCTGTGGTCCTTAAGTGACCGCCGCGTACATGAGTGGCCGGTCCTTAAGGGGTTAAATTATTTTTTGTTGATAATTTGCCTGCCACCATCTCCTTGGTGGAGTCTCATTACAGTCCTAATAATTGCAGGCCCATTGTGGTTTTTTAGTCCTCAGTTCTGACAGTCTATGTAAAAGATACATAGAAAATGGCAGAATATTGGGAAAAAGAGTTGAACAGTCGCAGAACAGTAGCAGTTGAGACTTTTCATAAAACTTGTGAAGAATTCTTTATATGTATCCTCTAATATAAACAGCACATACAGACCCCTGACAAATGTTTATACATTTTCCCTAATGAAGAAAGGAGGGAGAGGGGTAATATGATAGAAATGTTTAATAATATTAAAGGATTTAATATAGTTCAAGGTAGAAGTATTAGTTAGAAAATTAGGAATTCTAGAGTGCATGATACAAAGTCAGAGGGTGGGAAAATTCATTGGTAATCTGTGTAAGTACTACATTTTGTAAAGTGTGAAATACTCATGGAACCAGCAGTGGTGATGGGGACGAATACTGTTAGGACAGTGGTTCTCAATCTTTTTTTGTTCAGGGCACCCCTAACACATAATCTACAACATTCGGGTCACCCCTAACATATTTAATGTACTTTATCAAGGGCATAAGAAGGGTACAATGCATAAATATAGTTATTATTAGGTTTTATAAACATAATAACACTAAATCTATTGTGCATAGCAATTTCTATAAATCTTTATTTAAAAGTCCATTTTTGTCAGTCTTCATAGAAAACATGCGGCACTCTAAGTTGATGTCTGTGGCACACCAAAGTGCCAGGCACCCTGGTTGAGAATCACTGGTTTAGGAAATTCAAAAATGTCTTTAATAAAAATGTCTATTTTGAGAAGCATGTAAGACTGTGCGTTTTAATTAGATAGAAAAATGGGAAGACTGGATGGGCCAGATGGTTATTTTCTGTCATCAAAATCTGTTTCTTTTAATATGTTTGCTTAGCCTTTTTTATCATCAGTGTTATAGTGCCTTAACAAAAAAATGTTTTTATGAACACCTCCAATTTTAACAAATCTACTAATGGCTGGGAAATTTACTGTTAGTAGCCCTGGTGACTAAAGAATGCCATATAAATGGGATTGTTCTGTCAAATAAGGACATTTTGTTTATTTTTATTTTTTAAGCAAATTTATCTTGTAGCTTTTTTCTGTGACGCAACATGTTTTCCACTTGTCAGCGTTACAAAGTATTATAAGAGTCAGACTCGGTAACATTCCCTGGTCACAGGCCAAGGAGAGAGAATGGAGCACAGGTTAAACTGTTCTTCCAACTCCAACTGTACAGTAAATTATATCTCTTTTGTCAAATGTGGAACTCTGGAACCATGTTGTAAAGTATCCACTGGCCAGGAGGGCAGATCACTTGCCTAAAAAGGCTCTTCAGTGGCAGAGACTCCCTCACCAGACATACACAGTTTTTAAAGTGACCTCGAAGTAGGTGGGTCAGGGCAAAGATTATTAGCTAACCTTCTTTTTTTGTTTCCTATACTCATATGGGTCTGTGTAATCCCCCAATATAAGGACTCCTATTTCTGGGCTCCTTGATGGATACAGATCAGTGTTCAGTCTTTTAAGGAACCTGGACCTGAAGACTTTATTTCTCCATTTTTCCTCTTCTCTCCTTAGCAAAGTGTGAGCAAAAATTATGCATAGGAGCCTGAAGACTGACGATGATTCCAGTTTTCAGAGTACACAAGTCCTGTGGCATCTCCTGTCTATTTGTCTAGCAGCCAAATTCTGATGGAACTGTTAGCTCTGCACTCTGCTTCAGCCCCATTCCCCCTTCCCCTCTTTGGAAGTGGCCTCTTTCTTGATATGATAAAAATGTGACCTCATTTTAGTCTGTCTTCATTATGAGTAAGCGGTGCCTCTAAGGAACGGGCACTCAAGGAGCTCATATTGGATATGGCTTTGACAGTAAAGCTGTTTTCTGCCACAGTGGGTAGATTATGGTGGGAAAAAGGGATCTTTTTCTACTATAGTTAAAGGAATGCCCTTAGAGGGACTGGCTGCTGGGGCAGCATACAAACACTATTCCATATATATGTGGAGGGAAAACAAAACTACATTTCCCAGGACTCTGGGAGTAGGAAGGGGAAGTTGTATGTTTGCCCTCTCCGTTGTTCTGGCAACATGCGACATAGGAGGTGAAATGTTCTCTCCTGGTGTTCTTCATTTAACCCCTTTAGGCAGATAAATATGTTTCTGTTACATTTCATGTCCTGTATTCTTTATTTTGGGGGTCTCCTGGATATGTCTGAGCACAAGGGAGACATGGGCAAGTCAAAAGCCACCAGGGCTTCAGGGGTCTCTTAATTAACACTTTGCTCCCTGTGTCTGATTAGTCTTCCTAAGGACTCTACTATTTTATGTCACTCTGATTCTGTGACCTCTGTGAAGCTCCTGGGCCCCTGTCCAACAGGAGTCTTCATGGGTTAAAACTCTGATATCTAATGTTAGGAATAGATCTTCCTTTAAGGGATCCTTATGTCTTGGACCCAGTATAGTTCCATCCCCCCTAAAGGACATTTTAGTCGGTTTGTATGTGTGTGTGTGGGGGTATTCTTTTCCCTTGGAAAGGTATTCCTCTGAGGAAGGGGAAACTGAGGAGGAGGATTTTGATTTGACCTTTACCCATTGGGACTCATTCATGGGAGTCCCTAGGTTGAGGGCCTTATCAGGGCAGTTCTGGAAACCCTGAAGGTTCTCCTGGCATCAGACTCAAGTTCTTCATCCCGAGATATACTTATAAGGTGCAGATGGGAGACCTTAATTTTCCTTTACCATTTCTTAGACCAGTTCGTTCTGGAGGAATAGAAGACACTTGCTTCCCATGAGCAGCGGAAGATCCCTCTGTTCTGTACCGAACAAATTAATCCTCTTGCATTTGCTATGGATGCAATGTCCAATTCATAAAATTTTCATCTGGCATATGTGTTCAGGTGATAAGGTTGGCTTTGACAGCATGACTCTTGAACCTAACATCTTGAAGGGCCTTTTCAGATGCTGTTATCTCTGCTATCCTCCAAGCTAGGAAGCCAGTCTTGTCTAAGGACTGTATTATGATTTGGTCCCTTTTCAAACAGTGGTGAACTGATTAAGACCTTTCTTCAAGACAGTGTCAACAAGGGTCTTAGCATGAGTTCTGTCAGAGCTCAGCTCTCTGTTCTTTTTCAGTGTCATTTTGCCTGATCTATGTATGTTTGTTGCATGTGTATGCATATCTGTTGCATTTGTGTGTGCATATCTGTCGTGCGCATGTGTGTCTATGCATGTATGTTGCTTGTGTGTGTGTGTGTGTGTGTGTGTGTGTGTGTACATCTGTTACATGTATGTGCATCTCCGGTGTGTTTGTGTGTGTATGTCTTTTGCATGTTTCTGCTGCTCACTGTGTATAAGTGTCTGTCTGTGTGTTGCATATGTCTTTGTTTATCAGTGTGTTTACATTTCACACACGTATGCCCAACGGTCATAACATGACGGGCAATGCCGTCCCACGTTGTTAATTCAATATGATTTATACTAAATGTAAACTATGATCTGCCAGTTTTTTCCCTTCCGTTCCCCACCCTCATCATTTTGTTTTCCTCCTTGAATTAAAGAGGAACTTTCACCTTATTTACAGTCGCCCTGCAATAATTAGGCAGATGCCAACTAGCTTAATAACAGTTATCTACCCTCTCAGAACTAGCCGATTCTAAAGTAATCATTAGTTTTCGGAGACTGATGGCCAGGTTAACGCAGTTTGTGTGCCTGCGCTGTCAGTCCCTTCCGGTTACCTTGTGGTATGGTGCAATTCTTGTTAGAGGAGACCGGGACTGACAGCGAAGGCACCAGACAAGATGTCTGCACTGATGTTTCGCTTCCGGACTCCAAACAGTAAGGATTTCTTTAGAAAGGGCTAGTTCTCAGAGGTAGGAGAACTATTATGAAGCTAGTCGCCATCTGCCTAATTATTGCAGGGCCACTTTAAATAAGGTGAAAGTTCCACTTTGTCTATTTTTTTTTTCCAAACTGAAAAGTTTCATTTTAAATCAGTAGGATTTTGGAACAGTTTTTATTTCTGTCATGTAGTGCAGTAGATATACCCCAGTTCTTCTTAGTAAATCAGAATAAAGATGTTGAAATATACACATGGACATGTGTAAAAGTTTTTGTAAACTTATAAAACTTGATATTTGTGCTGTTTTTCAGCAGGCTGGAGGCAGCCTCACTGCTTGGTCAGGAGGCTATACTCTATTATATATGCTACAGCAGAAGTGAGGCTTGCAAAGAAATGTACACCTCTCAAACTCTTGAAAATCATACAAAATGCTTTATAGCAAATGCTAGTAACACTTTAAGGTCTAGAGGGGTGAGCAGTGTATTGCTTTGAAATGTATTGCAGTTATTTTGCTCTATGGACATGCAGTCATGCTGTGGGAATGTTAGAGTTCTTTTTCAAACTACAGCAACTTGTAGTTTGGCATTGTAGCTCCACTGAAATGAAGAAACACATGTATGTGTTGTAACTTCTTAGTTATAGATGTAACGATCTGGCGTTTGCTGATTTTTACTGTATGTTACTGGCATATTTGTAGTCTACTGTACTTTATAGGGATTCCAGTTTGCATCATTAACATTTGAGCATGGTGTACAACACATTGGAGCATCCTCTGGCTCTCAAGTGTTAAGAATTAACTTGTTAATGATTTGGAAGCTATAGTGGGGAAATGCCCTTGGCATCCAAGGGGTTAAAGAGAATATTGAATACATAGTGGGTGTATCTTTGTTATGATTTCTATTATTACGTTCTAGTACTATATATTAATGGGATTGTTGTAAAGCATGCTGTTTTTGTAGTCCTGTTTACAAGTCAGTGCTTCATTTCCTGGCATAACTCCGGCACTTAGAACTACAAGTCCCTGTCTATCATTTGGCATAATGCCCATGACATAAAAAAAAATCCCAGTCAACCAGGCAGATATTTTAGACTGGTAGTAGAACATCTACAACTAGCATTTACACATACCAAAGATGGCATGAGCAGCGAAAGCTTTAGAGCCAGATGTTGTTGGAAATTAACTCCCATCATCATCAGCCAGCCAATAGCTACCTAGGGATGATGAAAGTTGTATATACAAAATGGAGTGTCACAAATCCACCTCTGTTCCACACAGTAAGAAGGAGTAGGAGGGTCTGGGGAAAGTATCAAATGAGTGTGACTGGAAGAGCAATGTACAGCAGTAGGTGGAGTGAAGGGTCAAGAAATTATTTTGGTTTCTGACGAATGCTGAGGGAGTGAGAGGGATCTGGTAGAGCGAGAGAGAGAGAGAGGGATAACACAAGTAGTTGAGGTGTCATGTAAGAGCTATGTGGGGTCTGAACACTATTCTCTCTCTCCCTGCAAAATCCCTGCAAAGAGACTCACTGCCATTGTGTTGCAAAGGTTCCCAGACATTCACGATGCACCAAATCGCATGGGCAACGAGGTGCAGCGTTCACTATAATGATTTAAAACAGAAGTCTACTGAGAGAGAAGCATGTTTCTCTTTATCAGTATCAGAAGTAATTTTGCTCTGAAAGAGCATGATGGAAGCATTTGAGGAAATGTGAAAGAATGCTGCTTTACTGAAACTCTTGCCTCCATTTGACAGCTTTCAAGTGAAGGTTAAAGGAGTACTTTCATCTCTCAATATTTTCTATGAGATATCACATTTGGTTCTCCTGTGTAGCTTTAAGCCTTTGAATTCCAGAGGGGTACACAATTGCACACCCCTCTGGCACTCAGAGTTTTAAAACTTCTTTCAGAGGTAAAAATTACCTGTGCCGATATCTCAAGAAGTTTCTTCTGCTATGGGCCACTTACAGACTTATTCTCACCCAGAAAAACTTAAACTATCACAATGAACATCCATTACATTAACTCTTCAAGAAACAGAGGAAAATGAAATGTATTGTGAAGCAATGCATTGCACACCACTGATTCTTTAAGTGTTTGTGGAATGGATGCTGTCTTTCTACACCAAGGGGGGTTTCATGGACATCCAGCTACTGAAACACTGTGGTCATCCTCCTTAGCTGTACATTGGCTGGCTGAGGATGATGGGAGTTGTTGGACATCAAAAGCTGGAAAGCTTCAAAATGCCTACCCGTTCTATAGAGAGAGCATGCCTGACCTCAATCAGTTTGATAGCTGAACAGACTTGGGTGCTCAGTGCATGAGTCCAGAGGCTTGGCACCTTTTGTGCCATGTAAATTACTTTCTAGTGACTAACCAACAGGTGTACCTGACATGTTGCCTCTGTGAAAATGCTTAGTGGTAAATGGTACATTTTAATATGTATGTTTAGAAATAAGATTCTGTAGAGCAGGCTGAACAACATGTGGCCCTCCTGCTGCCATCAAATTACATCTCTCATCATCCTCAACCTGCATGTGAGTTGTAGTCAAAGAAAAGCTGGAGGGCTGCAGATTGCCCACCTCCAATGTAAAGGATAAACATTTTGGGAATCCTGTGATCATGATTCACAGTTTCATTTAGGAATTGTTTACACTGCAGAATGCTTAGCAACAGCTCAACCTCGTATATCAGAGGGATCTGGAAAGATTCAGGCAATTTATGGGTCCCTTGTAGGGAGAGAACGAACACGGGCCTAGAAGTATAAAAGCAAACTGGAGCGATTTTGAAGCAACCCAACTGCACTATAGGGTACAAATGAACACTCCCCAATGGTCATTGTTTTAAATTTGACTCTTCAGCCCCATGAATCCTAGACAGGCCTCCAGTGCAATGCTTTCCAACTTGTTGGAGACCTTTTTGGCATTCATAGGGTTAAAAGTCCCTTTGAAACAATGGAAATGTTATTTCACCCTTATGGTGCAGTTGGTTTGCCCCTAAATATCTCTTTTATACTTGCGGCCCTTTTTTTGGCATAAGAGGTCTGTTAGTGAGTGACACGGGTGACCTTTGGATTGTTAAACAACGGTGCAGATTTGGGCAAACAAAAAAATCACTCTGAGAATCAATACTATTGTGTTTTGTTTTTTTTTTATATAAGAGCATAAATATTTTACCATTCATTAAACCTCTGGGGCATGCAATGCATTGCTTTGTAATGCTTGCATACTCCCTCTGGGACTCAAAGGGTTAAAGGTGACATTCCCCCCCCCCCCCCCAGTCTCCAGTGCGTTGCTCCTGGCATCTAGCGGTTAAAGAAAGTAACACTTATAAAGTGAATCATTGGGTAATTTGGTATGAAGATGAAATCACACTTGTTCCTTTTGTTGCTAAATTCCCATTGATTTCAAAGTTTGTTTTAACCCCATGATTTCTAGTTATTGATTCACAATAAGTTGGCTTCCTGTCTGACACTGAAGGGGTTAAAAAATTCATTAACACTTTGAGTTCCAGAGTGGTATGCAACGCATGGCAGAGCAATGCCTGGTGTTCCCTTCTGGCTCTCAAAAGGTTAATTGATTTGAAATGCTCTGTGTGCCCTTCTGGCACCCAAAAGGTTAAGTCCATTGGAATTTGTATTGGTAATTTATGGTGCAGTAGGTTTGACTTTGTATTGCTCCAATTTACCATTATACATAAGTGTATTTTACAACAAGAAATTTGTATGTAAAATAAGTCTTCATATTTGTTTATAAACTACACAGTGCCAAACGCATTTCTACTCCCTTGGATGCTAGTGGCACCTCCAGTGCATTATGTTTCAGTGAGTTTAGAGACAACTTTAGTATTCAGGAGCTCAACAATTTCAGGAGATGGTAATGGTGATATTAAAGTGGATCTATCGTCTCTACAAAAGTTATGCTTATTATGTAGAGGATATATACATAAGGGTGAAAAAGTTATTGATTAAAAAAAAAAAAAAAAAGCTATTTGTGCTAAACCTTTAAGGCAGAAAGACCTACTAACAAACAAAACCCAGCTTTTGGTGATGCCCATGCCTTCCAGACTTCAATCAGTTATTTCCTGCAAAGGATTCTCGACAAAGTATTAAAAATGAACATTTTGTGATTGTGTTTATTTGTCCAATTAAATCTGAGCCCCTGAAATTAAAGGGACTGTGTATGAAAATGGCTGCAATTCCTAAACGTTTCATGTGATATTTTTGTTCAACCCCTTGAATTAAAGCTCTAAGTCTGCACTTGAATTGCATCTTGGTTGTTTCATTTCAAATCCACTCTAGTGGTGTACAGAGTCAAAATTATGAAAATGGTGTCAGTGTCCAAATATTTCCAGAACATAACTGTATATTGCTATTTTAGATCTCACAGTTAGACTAACTAAAACAAATATATTGTTCATAACATGTTCCACAAATCTATATTTGAAACTCCGCATTCACATTTTTGTCGAAGGCTTTATATAATGAAGGGGCACTCCTAGCGGATATCCCTGGCATACCAAAATGCCAAAGCAGCCTGGTTGAGGACCACAACTGTAGTCCAACCACAGCTGAAAAGCCACAAATTGCGCATCTCTTCCACACGTAATACTATGCCTGGGCCATTTCCTGCCATCTCAGCAATACGCGACTGAAGTGATGTGACAGTCCTCATGTAGAATTCTACAAAGAGATAATACAATACGCCTGCTGAAAACTCATTAAACTTTTTTTTTTTTTTGTCTTTTTTTTTTTTTTGTCTTTTTTTCCCTGCCTTCAAAGGTACAGTGCCAGGAGGTGAATTTTTCTCCTCTCTTTTCTATTATTCAACAGGTTAAAACCCCCATTGAAATAAACAGGAATTCTGGGAATTATTATTTGTCTCTTATTGTACTGTTGATTTGCCACCGAGTTGTTCGTCTTTCTTTCTCATCTAGCACTTCATATGCAGATTCCTTTGGTAGTTCTAGACCAGTGGTTCTCAACTCCTGTCCTCAGGACCCACTAACAGGCCAGGATTTGATGATTTCCTTGTTAGAGCTCGGGTGAGTTAACCCCTTAAGGACCCATGACGGTCCTGGACCGTCATGGGTTGCAGTCCCCTTAAGGACCCATGACGGTCCAGGACCGTCATGGCTTAAATGATAGCAGCGTGCCTCTGTGCACGCTGCTATCATTAATTCCAGGCTGAGACTGAGCGCTCCGAGACCGGGGCGTTCAGTCTCAGCCCTTCTTGCCTTTGCTGGTTCATGCGATCGCCGTATCAGCGATCACATGTACCGGCAAAGTGACAGACAGAGACAGCAAAGAAAGCATGCTGTCTTTGCCTGTCAAGTCTGCCTCTGGCTCCGTTGCTATGAAAGTAACGGAGACAGAAGTAGACAGGAGACACCTAGTGGTGAAAGAAAATACAGCAGCTAGGGGTATTAACCCCTTCACTGCTGGTGCCAAAGGCTTGCTAAATGCAGGTCAATTTCTGACCTGCAATGATAATTTTTTTTATTTTTATTTTTTTTTTTTAAAAAAACAACACACTTTTTTTTTTTTTTACAAAAATATTTTATTTAAAAAAAAAAAATAATCTAATTAACCCCTTAACAACCCTTGACGGTCATAGTACGTCAAGGGTCGATTTGACTTAACGACTGATGACGTACTATGACCGTCATCGAGTTCCGGGCTCCCCCCGCGGCTGCACGCCGTTCGGGGTGTCCGGAACGCAACGGAGCAAAAAAAAAATTTTGCTCCGTGGTCGTTGAGTCGCGTCTTCGGCCGGATTTCCCAGTCCTTAAGGGGTTAAACAAAAGTGGAAGTGTGATTGTTGTGGAGCCATGTAATACACTTATACACACCGCCAAATGTCACGGATAAAAAAAGTGTCAAAATAGGGTGGGAAAAAGGGACATGGGGATTTTCACCCGGGGGGACAGTGGCCACTTTAAACTGTGCATTTTGTAGGTATGACTGACCGGTCATACTTTTCATGCAATCTCCATAAAATTTTAACCCTTTGTGCCCAATTGATCCAAAGAGAAAAACCAAAAATGGTGTTTTTTTTACATTTTTTTTACCTTTTTTTTTTAATTTTAATAAAGTAAATGGTGGGTTATCCATATAAGTAGGGTATCAAATGAAAGCCCTATTTGTGCTTAAAAAAACAGTATATAATTTATAGGGGTGGAATAAAAGCCTAAGAGGGAAAACACTGTTGAACAAAGACATAGTCAAAAAGGTCAGAATTGCTCCGGTCCTTAAGGGAAAACGACCTCAGATTTTCCCGGTCCTTAAGGGGTTAATCAATGTGACTGAGCCTCTGATCACCACACCTGTGCTCTAGCCCAGAAATCCGTAAGTCCTGGGCTGTTAGTGGGTCCTGAGGGCAGGAGTTGAGAACCACTGTTCTAGACTGATATTATGGAATGTATTCAGTAAGGTTCTGGAGCAGCTTACTGAATACTGGAGCAAATCAGCTGCCCCATGGAGGGGAGGGTGCAGATGAAAATCTCCAACTCTAAATTCCGCTATTAAAGGGATAGTAATACTAAATATGTAAAACAAATTTAAAATGTATAGTAGGGTCTAGCCCCCTGAGTAAAGCAAGGGTATGTCCACTGTAGAAAGGTGTTTTATTCAAAAGTTATTACAGTTCAAACTTTATTTTTGTAGGTGCAATATCACAGTGGCCTGAAATTGTACAGTGATGCTATTGCTACACCAACCTATTTCAAACCCCTACTTAACACTTTGATTGCCACAGGGGTACAGAACACATTGCAATGCATTGCGTACCCCTCTGGCACTGAAATGCTTAAAGTTATAATAATACTTAAAATTAATTTTATTTTATATTGTAGCCATGAAAAAACATTAAAAACGATATAAGTTTTATCTTTCAAACCTTAACCCCTTAAGGACCAGCGGTCCCGGGGTATGTGGTCCTCTAAGGACCAGATAGGGAATTTCGGCGTGCCGCCCCACATGACTGATTGCGTGTGCCGGCACGCCGAACGAGGGACTGAGAGAGATCGCTCTGGTCTTGGAGCTATCAACTTCAGTCCCCGGTATTACTCACCGCACTATTGCAGGAGCGAGGTGAGTAAAAGTACGTGACGTACCAGGACCGTCACTGGTCCTTAAGTGCCGGACCAGTGTGACGGTCCGGGTACGTCACCAGATGCGAAGGGGTTAATGGTTTGAGAGATATTCGCAAGTAAAGTTTCCGCCTGAGTGACGTCAGCTCTTTAGCTGACGTATTTGGAATCCAGTCCGCAGATCGGCTGCAACTCTTCAGCAGAGCCGAGATTGCAAGATATAAAATAAATACATATTTGGAATCGTCTACAAAGTGTGCCTGGTCTTGCGATCTCAGCTCAGCTGAAGAGCTGCCAGCTGATCTGTGGACCGGATTCCAAGTCTGTCAGCTAGATGGCAGACTTGGCTGAAACAACCAGTGAGGGGAAACTTTACTTGCCAATATATTTTACCTTTATGGTTTGAGAGATAAGACTTATATAGTTTTTAATGTTTTTTTTTCATGTCTACAATTTAAAATTAATTTTAAGTATTACTAACATTTTAATGTGATCTGCATGACACAGGACTGTATATATAATGTATATGAATGTACAGTATGTAATGTATATTCATGTACACACAATTATATACACTCCTGTGTCTACAGTGTGGTAATTAATAAACAATTCATATACAGTCATGTGTCACTGAGCCTGACATTAACCCTGTCAGTGGTAAAAGGGTACTCAGTGCATTGCAATGCGTTCGTTACCCCTCTGAAACTGAAAGGCTTAAGCTTTGCTTAAAAAACAAAGAAACAGATGGGTAACACTGTTCCACACTGTTATTTTAAAATAAAATTAAACATATGTATATATACACTGTATATACTGTAAAGACCTGACAAGGAATATTGTAAATAGCATTCCCCTAACTAGAGGTGGAAGGTGTGCGTGTGTTTGCAGCTGGTTCCCCTATATATTCCCCCTACATATCATCATTCTATTTCAGACCATGGTGTCCAAGACATTGAAAAATAACGCATTGGAGGCCTGTGTAACTTTGGTAACTGTTTGAGTGCCAGAGAGGTATGAAACGTATTGCAAAGCGCTTGGTGCTCAAAGGGTTACAAACACCATTTAAATCAATCAGAACTTTTTCATTCTATGTATTCACTATCTTCTACCTCCAGGTCCACTTCCAACAGCATTGTCACGTGAAATAATGTCACCACCTTCCCCATATCCCACTTCCATGCTCACAAAACGCAACTTAGCTACTTTAACCCCTTGAATGCCAGAGAGCAATGCGTTCTGTAGCAGTCATTGGATTTGCACTCCTTGTGAGCAGTCATTGGGCTTGTGTTCCTCTGGCAGTCATTGGGCTTGCGTTCCTTGTGAGCAAAGTAAAGAGAAAGTAAGTGAACCAGAACCTTGTATATGTCAGTAAGAAACATACTGTTGAGTTTAGTAAGGTATGGGGTGCTGTTATGGAGGTCTATATTGTAATGCAATTAAGAAGGAGGCATGGTTGTGAAGTAGCATATGTGATGTCAGTGTAGTATGATGTTTAACCCTTTGAGTGCACATATAAACACATTTCAAGGCAAAACACTATGTGGTAGTGGGTGAAATTTTTGACGCAGGTGTGTGTCAGCCATTTTATTGGTTTCTGTGAACTGTGTTGGAGATGTGCTAATCTCCTCCCTTGCTGCTCCCTAGGGTGTGTATGTTGGGCTATGGCTATCTATAGGAGATCTGCATATGTGCTTTTATGTGCCAGCCCTGGGGTGTGTGTATTATAATGTTGTGTGTAATACTGGGCTCTGGCAATAGAGGATATATGCAGATCTCCTCCTAGCTGCCTTCCTTGGGGGGTTGTGTGGCAAGGACGTAGAATTTGTGGTATAGGTATAGGTATAGATATATATTTTACATATCAAGTATTACTATCCCTTTAACCCTTTGAGTGTCAGAGGGGTATGCAATGCATCTTTTTATCTTGTTGAATATTTGATTTAGAAAACTAGTTTTCAGGTAATTATATGTGCGTTATTCTAATTAAGACATGTTGTGCAGGCACTTCCTGTCTTGGCCCTACATTACCTCACCACTCATGAACACTTAACCCTTTTGGTGCTAGGAGAAGTGGAAAATGCATTTCTGAGTACGGATGATAATGCAGGGCTAAGATGACAATCCTTAGCATAAAATATAAATCTAAATAACTAGTTTCCTAAATAAAAAAAAAGTGCCTAATACAAGATATACATGATCAGGGGAGTTTCGAAGTCCGGGGAATGGAGGCCCCCATATGTGAGAATACATTTACAATAACTTTGTTTTGTGACTGCCTTAACCTCTTAAGGACCAGATGATGTGCTATGACGGTCACGGTCCTTATACCTTTTAAGGACTGGTGACGGTCATAGCACGTCACATACTTTTTTACTTACAGCTCTCTACCGGGAACTCTGTAAGTAAAAACGGCATAAAATTAACCGCTCCAAGACTGGAGCAGTCTCTGTTAGGCCCCAAAGCGGCGAGCCGGTATGCATAACAGGTCACATGTACCAGCGAGTCGGCAAGGATCAAAGCGGACCTTAATGGAAGGTAACTTCCCTGCACCACTGGTCCTTAAAGGAGCAGTAAACTTTTTTTTTTTTATGAAAACATATTTTACAGAGCATTTCCTGCTGAATAAAACAAGGTCACTCCCATCACTGTCAGATGTTTTATTCAAAAATTATAGCAGTTTAAATAATCAGGAAGTGAATTTACTGTGTTTACTTCCTGGATGTTCTAACTGACAGGAAGTGACAGGCAGTTTCTATCACATTCTATGGAGAACTGTATGTCTCTGACTTTTCTGACTTTCCTCTCTATTAGAATCTACCAGGAAATCTAATTAGAATTTGACCACTAGAGGGCACAGCTAATGTAAAAAAACATGGGTTTAAACTGTAATAACTCTGGAAATATAACACTCTCTGCAGTGGTAGTACCATTATTTTACTCAATAGGAAAATCCCTACAATATATATATTTTTTCATTAAAAAAAAAATTTACTGCTCCTTTAAGGGGTTAACTTCTTGAATCCTAGAGAGGTCTTCAAACACATTCCTTTGAGGACTTCAGGAGTTTATATTTGTGGGAAACCTGGTCGCATTGGTGTGTTGTGCACTCAGGAAAGCCTCCATCCTGAGGTAGGCAACCTTCTGCAATCCAGCTGTTGGGTACTACCACCCCCATCATCCCCAAGCAACCAATGGCAGCAAGTGGGTGACTGAGTTATAGTCCCCAATGACTGTCATGCTGTGAATATTGCCTACCATCACTATATCCTTTCTCATCATATAATAAAATTGATTCTGCGCTGAAGATCTGGAATTTTAGGAAATTCAAGGTGAAGCCTTGTGAAAATGGAGGCTCCCCACATACGCTGGGTACGCCTATGCGTTAAAATATCCAAAGTTTTAGTTAATGATCTTTTGTTTTATTTAGCATTAGGACTTGCCTTGTTGGTAATTCCTCATATAGCAGTCAGTCACACATTTTTAATCTGCATTTTTGTTAAGTTATTTAGTTTGTTTACAGTCTGATAGACAACTGTCTCATATGTACCATTTGGGCCTATTGTTGTGAAGATGCATGAATTTAAACAGAGATAGCTGTATGCAGACTGTTGCATATACAGTGCACAAGTACACACTCATAAATGGATTGACCTGAAGGATCCCTTCCTAAGTAAAACTTTCTAGTTAAACAAATCATCACTTACTCATATTCTATAGTTTCTGTATGCACCATGTATGGACCCTTGTGCAGAACATTTGGGAAGATCTTGTATTCTGAGCAGCAGCTGGGCAGCTTTGTGGCTTCTGCATCCATGACAGGCACATCCTTTTTGTTTGATCATTTCCCTGTGACATTCAAAACAAAGGGAGGAGATAAACCACATATTTGCTTATTTGTGCTCTGCAAAAGTTTGCTTGTACAAAGCTTTACATTTCCAAACCCTGTCCCACAATCTGCCAAAGGATCCTTGACCCTACAGAGCGAGGGTTTCCAGCCTCCATTCTCAGGAGCCCGTACCAGACCAGGGCTTAAGGATATCCTTACATGAGCTCAGGATGTTCAAGCAGCACCTGGGCTGCTTTCACCTTCCCACTCCTTAAGCTAGCTGACCTTCTAGTGTGGTCTGTTGGGAATCTAAATTGCAAACCAGTGTTCTGTTTCATGCTGTGCTGTAGACTGGTGCTGGAATAGTTAAACATCTAAACTTGTTTTTGAAAATAAAATGTTAAATTTTACATTATTTTTATAGTATGCTGGACTTGTATAAAGTTTGCCTGAATGTACATTCTCTTCAAAATGCCACATATGATATTATATAGGACCGCTGGGCAACCAGCATCCCACTAGATGTTGAATTAACACTCCCATTCTCTGGCCAGCTGTGGATAATGGGAGTTGTAATCTGAAAACAGTTGTTGGCATAAAAATTGACCACCCTTAGACCTGTCACCTTGAATTCCTATTTGCATATTTGAACACTTCATTTAAAACTGCCTGTGTGTTATGTTAGCCAAGAGTTTAGGAGATATTCATACTGTAAATTGTGTTTGGTGAGTACAAACTGCGGCACCGTATGCTAATTTATGATTGTTAAGCTATTAGTGTAGCACATACCTAAACAGGTTCAGAACTGAAAGACAAACTTTTTCAGATACATTTTTTTATCTCTTAAACCAAGTTCTCAAGGCAAAGCGTGGTCACACCAAATATTGATTTGATTTAGGTTTTTCTTCTGTTCACTCACTGTGCATTTTAATTGATAAAAATAAACTATTAACATATCTATATTTGAAAGCATTCTCTTACTTTACAGCTTTTTTCACACCTGCCTAAGACTTTTGCACAGTACTGTGTAATACATATATAATGTATAGTCATACTGTATAATGGATTGGCACTCCATAGGAACTTTTCCTAATAAATTTGTTGAAAAAACGGTCAACATTTAAGCTCAAGCTTGAGCCTTTATCAAGACAACAAGAACATTAAAATATCCAGAATTCTTTATAATACACTAATAAAACTAAAGGTATAAATTGTTAATACAGAGGGGTATTTAGGCATACTTGGGGGGTTTTAAATATATGGGGGGTACTAGCCTTCTGTTTGTCAGAAGCTGAAGCGGCCTACCTCCCTATTCTGAGATAGACGTGCATACTGAAGTGAGCACGCTTAGTCCTTGGGAAGGGTGGTGGTGGTGGGGAGTCATCCTTTACAGGAGGTGGTCTGCAGGGTGGCGCTGTATAGCTTGTACTGCAGCCCATGTAATTTCTGAGAACATATTTCCTAAAGCGTGCTTTTAAAAAAAAAAACAAAACAAAAAAAAAAACAACAAACTGAAGGACATATAAGCAGTTTTATTTGATAATTTTTTTGTCATGGGCCACATGATCGGAAAGTTGTAAGTGTGAGGGCCCCACTACTTTTTTTTTTTTATTGAGAGCGATGGTGAATTATAGCCTGTCAATTATTCAAAAATAGATTTATTTATTGATCAAGTCAATGACAATACTGATGTTTAACAGACATCAGGTACTGGCAAGCAGGGGTTAGGTCTTACTGGTTTATTAGTTCATGCGTGGTTTAAAACCAGTTTAAAAATAAAATCAGAGGTAGGCTGCACCCTGGAGTAATGCGGGCCACATTTGGCCCACGTGCTGCACAATGGACTCCCCTGTAAGAGAGATATTGATTTACATTAGGTTTTTTGGGATTGAGTAGTCCACTTAAAGACTGTGAATACAATGATGAGTATAAAAAAAACAACAACTTTATAATGGGAAAAAAGGACCTGTCGCTTTGATTCAAGTTTGCATATTCAGTAACTGCATTAAAAACTGTCTATGTGGCATGTTACCCAAAAGACAGCAAATGTACAGTTAAGGAGATATTCATAATTGTTACGACATGCTAAAATATGCTAATTGTGGTACCGGTGACATGTTATGTGCTAATTAAGCCTTTCAGCAACATTTCTAATGCTTATGAAGCTCTGTGCTGCACCAGGAGATTTTCACTATCTCCAGAAATGAGTATGGATATTTCCAAAAATATGCATCTGCAAGTGCAGAATATGTAAAGAAAAAAATTGGAATGACTAACTGTGAGTAATAAAAAAAAAAAAAACTTGAGCCTTTTGGATAATTCTACAAACCACACTGTCCAAAGGGGCCATTAATGGAGTGCTGACAGTGTCGAAAAGGAGGCATTAGTAGAGTGAGGTGTAATGCTGCTCAGAGCCTGCTTAGCCACTCGGCTTTATGCAACCTAGCCTCCCTTTTGCCTTTTCTGACCCTCTCTTCATTTCAGCCTTCAGCCTGTCTCTCATACTGTACCTTTCAGTGCTCCTTCTCACTCGCCTGCACCTACTCCACTCCATCCCTCATGCAGTGTGTGTTGGGTTGTAGTCCAGTAACATCAGGAGAGTCAAAGATAGTAACTGCGCTTGTCTATGTATAATTACACGGACTTATCTGTGGTGAATATTTTGGAAGAACCGATGTGCGCTCCGTTCTACAGATAATGACCTGGTACAGGTTTTTCTGAATTGTAATTCCAAATGGTGTTCAGTAGTGAGAACAAGACACAATTAATTGATTCATACTAAGTGGAAAACAAACGGGCAATAAGTTTAGTTTGCATTAATTATAAAATACCTGCTCGCTGCTCACCTCATGGAGAGAAAGCGACACAACACTTAGTGCACAGAGAAACGTAGTGGGGTGCTGAGATGACAAATGTGGTAAATGTAATTTAATCTTCCAGAGATGAGCAACTCTTTTAAAGTAAGGGATGCACCAATACCAATTTTTTAAGACCAAGTACGAGTACCGATACTTATTTCATGTACTCACCGATACCAATTACAATTTTTTTTGCTCTCATTTGCCAGTTTTTCCAAGTACCTAAAGCAAATTATATATATATATATATATATATATATATATATATATATATATATATATATATATATATATACACACACATATACACACACACACCACCTCTTGACTCTTGTTTCTCCCCTTTTGCCTCTTTCTCCCCTTCTTTATTCCCACCTTTTACGTCATTCTCCCTCTCTTGAGCCCCCTCCTTTTGCCTTGGCTTTTTCTCCCCCTCCTTGACTCTTGATCCCATCCTTTTGCCTCTTTCTCTCTCTCCCTTCTGGTCCCCCCTCCTTTTGCCTCTTGGCCCCCCTTCTTTTGTCTCCTGATCCTTCCTCCTTTTGCCTCTTTTTTTTTTTTTTTTTTTTCCTCCCTTAGTCTCTTTTGCCTCTTTTTCTCCCTCTTGACCCCCCTCTCTGCCTCTTTCTTCACCCGCTCTTGATGCCCCATCTTGCCTCTATTGATACCCCTTTGCCTGCCTTGCCCTCCTATGCCGGGTGCTCGCTGTTCTATCACGAGCCCCGGCAGAGGTCAGCGTCGGAGCGCTGCCATGGTAACCCGCGGCAACACTTCGACGCTGCAGGAGGGAGAGAGGCGACCGGGGAGCATTGTGAGCAGCTCCCCGGGCTCCCTCTCTGCAGCACAGACCCTGACACAAGGTATCGGTGCTGGCATCGGCCGCATTTGCACGAGTAAGAGTACTTGCGCAAATGCCGGTATCGATATCGGTGCAGCCCTATTTAAAATGTGGGCAATTCCGTTATTTTGGGGTCTTTGTCAGGTCTGATATGATGACCTAATTCTTCCTTGTGTAATTATGAAAGGCTCTGCTAACTGAGTGTTTTCAGTATTATGAATGTTTGAACCATGACTCAGTTCCTCCGCTTTCACATAAAACCTACTGTGTAAAGTAGCAATGATAGTCGTAATTGAGTATACAGATTTGGTTCAGAGCTTACGAACATGAAATCTTCAAATATTGTGATGCCAGCTGAGGATGATGGGAGTTGTAGTTCAATAACAACTGGAGTGTAAGTCTGCCCACTTCTGTTTTTGGAAGAGTAACGTGTACAATATGTTTTTAGTAAGACCAAATTCTAATGTGCAAGACCCACTATAAACAGGGCTACAAAATGCTGAAAGTGATACTGAAGTCTCAGTTTTACTTCATTTGTTCTACTTCCACAGAGTAAATGTAGCCAAATTGCCTATATTTTTCATATCCTCATTTCACCTTGTGTGTATGACTGTCTCAGTATGTGGGGTGTATGAGTGTGTCTTCACATTATATGAAGTTCTGGGACTACACAATGGACTCTCTCCCCCCTCCCCCTTTGCCTGCATGGGCAACGCTGTGCTTCTTTTGCTAGGGTATCATATAGTCAAGAAAGCAGGGCAGCGCTGGTGGGACTTGTTACCAAAATCTTTTATTGAGCAAAATGTGGTCATGAACAATTGGTCGACGTTTTGGTCAGAAGACCTTTATCAAGACCGTGTTAGCAATGAAAAAGCATCCTTTTAAAGGCTAGGGGCTTACCTGCTAGGCCTCAAAAGAGGTCAATGATGTCATCACCTGCAGTTAGGTGACTGCTGGTGATGTCATTACCCCTACAGTAGCCAGTCAAAACAAGAAAAAAAGAAAATAGATGATTTTGGTAATAAGTCCCATGGGTGCTGCCCTCCTTTTCTGGACTATATTCCTTACTTACCTTACTATGGGAATGTGCACCTGGGTAATTGCTTATTAGGAGTGAGTGCTGCCACCTCTTATTTTTTTGACATAATATAATATAATTTCCTCCATTTTCACGGCCCGAAAAGTAAGCTCACTAAACTTTGGTTTCTTCCTTTAAAGGGATAGTAATACTTTGTTTTAACTTTATTTTATTTTGTAGGCATTAAAAAACATGAAGAATGATATAAGTCTTATCTCTCAAACCTTTATGGTTTATGAGATATTCACAAGCAAAGTTTCCCCTCCCCGCCCCTTTTACCTAGTGTAAGCCATCTCTTCTCAGATGTGAATCTGGTTGTAAGACCAGACAGATAACAGAAGGGGACAATTTTCTTTGTATGAAAACAATGAAAGCCCTTCCCCCCTTGACAAGTTTTTCAGCTTTTTCCCTTATCTTAATTGAAGATTGTCCCTCTCTGCAGTCTACCTGGGCACCTCCCTTCTGATCTGGTTGAACAGGGGGGGTATACTTTGTTTGTGAATATCTCTTAAACCATAAAGGTTTGAGAGATAAGACTTGTATCATTCTTCATGTTTTTTTAATGCCTACAAAATAAAATAAAGTTAAAACGAAGTATTACTATCCCTTTAAAGCATGAAAATTATATAATGTAACACTATCCCTGTAGTATCAAGTGCTCTGCATGCCGCTGTTTTTATGCTGTATCACTAGCCCTGCTTTCAGAGTCTTTGAGCTAAAATTCTGTGAATACCTACTAAGGGAGCTCACAGTTGGTGAAAAAATTTTGGGTGGAAAAAGTAAGTAAAACAGCCTATATTTAATTTTCATATTATGCACTTGCAGAATATGTAAAGTTACAATACAAGGTTACTCTCCCTTTCATTTATATTGTACAACAAGGCTGTTTTGGTGAGAGGATGATATTGTTCCTTTAACCTCAGAGATTAATTTTAGCCCTTTTGTTTTTCCAGCCTTCTTTTCACCCCACGGATAACATACGAGGCATGCGCCACCATGGACTTGTGGAGAGGGTTTCCCGTAGCCGGCTGCACTCTCCTCATCACAGACCAGAGAAGCATGGACGTCCCATATCCTTTCAGGGTGAATACAAGGGCAAGATGAAACTGGCAATAGGAATATTTCTAAAGTGCTGCTGTTTTTGCAGTAATTTTTTTCTGGCTTTTACCTGTCCATAGGGCATGACAAGAAGCCATGGGCTAGATTCTATTACAGGTTCTAATTTTATCACTGCTTTTATCTCCAGTTTTCCCCATAGACTTCAATAGGAAATTGTTTGATAAAATGGGAGTTAACATTTATCACCTGTAATAGAATCTAGCCCCATATCAGCCGCAAGATCCTCCTATGCAGCCCTCAAGTCTAACCACAGACCACAAGTTATGATTAAGCATGCTGTAAAGGGTGTGAAATTGCATTGCACAGCACCCAGCAGGGTTAAGGTGGAAGAGTGTAAAGCAGGACTAGTTCGTTCTCAGATGATGGGAATTACAACTCCATTGTTGGCAGCTTGGAGATGTACGGGCGTTGTAGTCTCCAACAGCTGGAGGTCCGACAGTTGACTAGCTTTGGTATAAAGTAAGGTATGCATTGAGGCAAAAGAAAAGATGGGGGCACGTTTAGGGTGGAAATAGGATATGTCAGTGATGTAAGAGTGAACAGAGTGGGGGCTCGCAGGAGAAGTCTTGGAAGGCCACATGAATCCACCACTGCTTTAGGACCTCTGCACTAAATCCAGTGTGTGGATACAGTCCAGCTCATTAGAATGCCACTGCCAGTATGTGTCACTTATCCCATTACAGTGTGGCTCCAAGCAGCTTAGTTGTGCAGAGGTTTATACTCCTTGTTTCTTTTCTTCTGTTTAGTTTGCATTTTAATTACAGTTTGGCCAAGACCTTTCATTTGCCCTTGTACATAATTTTATTTTACCTTTGTTTTCCTTTTTATGACACCAGAAGAACTGTATGTCTTTTATTGAAGACTAGCAATGTGGGACGGCCTTGCCCGTCATGTTATGACCGTTGGGCGCATGTGTGTGAAATGCAGACACACTGATAAACACAGACATATGCAACACACAGGCACACATACCATACATCCCAAGTGTCCCTCTTTGAGGGCCGGATCCCTCTGTCCCTCTTTTTAGGAGGTCAGACTGTGTGCAGGGCCGGCTCCACCTATAGGCGAGGTAGGCGCCGGCCTAGGGCGCACACGTACTGGGGGCGCGGGCATGCAGCGGAGAAGAGCTGCGCCCGCACACACCACGCCGGGAACCACAACACAATCAGGTCTGCGTTGCTACAGCGCTCCCTCATTGGGTCGGATCTTTAGTAATGCAGAGCGCGCTGGGAGTCATGATCTCCCGCCTTGCTCTGCATTACTGAAGAGAAGACTGCGCGGGAGCTACAGGTATGTGATGGGGGGCAAGTTAGAGCTGAGGGGGCATAGTGGAGCTGAGGGGGCAAGTTGAAGCGGATGTGGGGCAAAGTGGAGATGATGGGGGCAAGTTGGAGCTGTTAGGGGAAAGCTGGAGCTGAGGGGGCATAGTGGAGCTGGTGTGGGCAAGTTGGAGCTGATGGGGGCAAAGTGGAGCGGATGAGGGTCAAAGTGGAGCTGAGGGGGGGCAAGTTGGAGCTGAGGGGGGGCAAAGTGGAGCGGATGGGGGGCAAGTTGGAGCGGATGGGGGCAAAGTGGAGCAGATGGGGGGCAAGTTGGAGCTGATGGGGGCATAGTGGAGCTGGTGGGGGCAAGTTGGAGCTGGTGGGGGCAAGTTGGAGCGGATGGGGGGCAAAGTGGAGCTGATGGGGGTAAGTTGGAGAGGATGGGGGTGAAAGTGGAGCTGATGGGGGCAAAGTGGAGCTGAGGGGCCAAAGTGGAGCTGGTGGGGGCACGTTAGAGCTGATGGGGGGCAAAGTGGAGCTGGTGGGGGCACGTTGGAGCGGATGGGGGGCAAAGTGGAGCTGATGGGGGCAAGTTGGAGTGGATGGGGGGCAAAGTGGAGCTGATGGTGGCAAAGTGGAGCTGGTGGGCCAAAGTGAAGCTGATAAGGGGCAAGTTGGAGCTGGTAGGGGGCATCTCTTACAGGCATCTCCAGACCAGGGGCAGACTGGCCCAGGGGGCAGAGAGAGGACAATCATGAAAAGAGGTGGGGTATAAGTAGGCAGGGTATAAAGGGGTGGGACACATAGGAAATGGGCGGCAAAATTAGGTTTTGCCTAGGGTGGCAAAAATCCTTGCACCAGCCCTGACTGTGTGGCGTGTTTTACTTTGCTCTCCAGCAATAAAGCAATACACTTCAGTATATGTGTTTATACATTAGTCTGTGCAAATAAAATACTTTGGTCTTGCACTAAATCATTTATTCAGTTACATAAATAGCCAGTAATAGGTCATGAAATAACCTAAAAATTCTTATTAATGCCCCGCCCACCAGCCACGCCCCCAACAATATCACCTAAAACTAACGTGTCCCTCTTTGGCCATGTGAAATGTTGGGAGGTATGCACATACACACAGTGAGCGGCAGAAACATGCAAAAGACACGCACACACACAGACTCACTGGAGATGCACACATATGTAACAGATGTACACACACAGACACACTGGAGATGCACACATGGACACATATATGTAACAGAGATGGACACAAACACACATGCAACATATATGAGCAGAAACACATGCACTCATGAGTTGTGCACCCCTCTGACAGTCAAAGGGTTAAGATATACAGAGGCATGTCAGAGTTAAATAGCAGTGGGAAGTGTGTTCATACCTGGGAACTTTGACTTGTGGAGTCCCTAGAGGGGTCTGATGTGGTGCTGATGTGGAGAGACAAATGGGGCGATCTGGGTTAAAAGGGGGCGGGGCTTAATCGCGAGTAGGGGGCGGGGCTTAACATAAATGTGGAAAAGTGCTAGTAATAGGCTGGGTAAGGAGGAGAAGTGGGAGGGAAATGCAAGTTTACAGTGTGAGCGGTTTGAACACACTCCCTGAGGGCTAAAACTTGATACACAACCCTGTGGCAGTCAGTGAGTTAAGTGTGAATCTCATGGCTGTCTGTCCTGTGTCTTGCATGCCAAATGATGACAGTGAAGAAATAATTGAGCAATGAGGGCCTACCTTAACCCTTTGAGTGCCATTTTGTTCTTCTGGTGCTGCACTACAGGTCCTGCTGAGGCCACTGGGAGTCAGGGTGAGTGAGTGTGTGTGTGTGTGTGTCAGCCATATTTATTTCTGGCTTTGTGTGTGTATGTGGTGCTGTGTGTGTGAGTGGGGGCATGTGTGTTTGGTGCTGTGTGAGTGGGGCATTGTGTGTAGTGGTCTGTGTGTGTGAGTGGGGCATGTGTGTGTGTTTGTGTGGTGCTGTGTGAGTGGGGCATGTGTGTGAGTTTGGTGCTGTATGAGTGAGGCATGTGTGTTTGTCTGTGCTGTAGGAGCAAGTGGCGGCCATATTGTTTTTTTCTGACTTTGATAGTGGTGGGCGGGCTGCATAGTGGGGGCGGGCCAACTCCCTGCATGATTGAATCACCCAATAGGAATAGTAACTCCTGCTTTATGCCTCCCCTGGGTGTGTTTTGGCAGGCACAAAGTCTTCTTTTATATATATAGATGAAAACAACAAAACACATTTTCCCATGCAGTTGTTTGTTGTCCAGGTTACTACTTGAAATTAAAGGCAAATTAAAAGAACAGTTCTGTAGTTTTTAACCTCTTGAATGCTAGAGAGAGATCTCAAGTGCATTGTGAAGTGATACTTTGGAGACCTTTTGGCATCCAAGGGGTTAACCCTTTGAGTGCCATAGGGGTATGCAACAGATAGATTTGCAATGCGTTGCATACCCCTCTTGCACTCAAAGGGTTAAATAGTCTCTCCCTTTAGCCTTGGTTTATAAATATTTTTTTTTCTTCTGGACAGTCCTCTGGCACGCAAATGGTTAAAAGACTTTTAACCCCTTAAGAACCAGATGATGTGCTATGACAGTCACGGTCCTTATACCCTTACGGACCAGTGACGGTCATAGCACCTCACATGTTTTACTTACAGCGCTCTATGGGGAGCTCTGTAAGTAAAAATGGGGCCTAAAATTGACTGCTCCAAGACTGGAGTGATCTCTGTTAGGCCCCAAAGCATCGCACAGGTACGTGTAACAGGTCACGTGTACCGGTGCGTCAGCAAGGATCAAAGCGGTCCTTAAGGGTTAATAGATCCTTAAGTGGTTAATAGATTATAATTGTTGTATCCTGCTGTGTAAAAGGAGTATTCCCACTGCGAGGTGGTTTCTTTTCATTTTTTTTTTTAATCCAAAAGTTGTTACTGTTCAAACTAATATATATTTTTTTTTTTTTTGGGGGGGGGGGAGGGGTGTATTTGATTTAATCAAACTATTAGTAGGAGCACACACTAGTGTTCAAAAGGCATTTTTTTTAAATGATGCAATCTGAGTGAGTGTTTCACCCATAGATTACGGCTATCTTTAGTAAGTGGCCAGAACAGAAAACAGCAAAAGTTTGGGTTATATAACTTTGGAAAGAAAAATACTCCTAGCAGTTGGAGTTCCCTTGTAAGAAAAGTACTATATCATAGTTTTTCATTAACAAAAAATAAAAAGCTTATTGGTCTCTAAAAACACATCTATCTCATGAATTTGTATTCAGCCATGTTGCCATGTTCCTGGAACACAAAGCCATTGTTTGTTTATTATGCATTATGGTATTGAATGTTGCACAAGTGATGCAAGTCATTTCTTTTTTTTTTTTTTTTTAAGGTTGTAAACTGACCCAGAATAAAGGAGAGGACGAGGAAAAGGGAGGGATTCTAGTCTCTAATCAATTATCTACTTAACCCCTTTGTTTGCTGGAGAGGTCTCCAATTCATGGTGACTCAGTGGTTTGGAGACCATGCTAGGATCTAAGTGGTTACCCGTTTGAGTGCCAGAGAGGTACACAACGCATTGCTTTATGTACCTCTCTGGCACTCAAAGGGTTAAAAGCTAATTTGTGTGACTTTCATTACAAGCTTGCTTTATCAGAAGTAAAGAAACCATGACCACAGGTCCTGCATGGCTGCCCATACATTCTTGGAAGAGCAACTCTAAAGTGGGGCTGTCATTTTGTGACCAGTAGGTGATTTTGAAAGGGCTTTCAAATAACTGATAACTATATTAGGTATTTTTTAATTTCAAAAAATAGTTTGAGATGTTTTGTTTATTTTTCCTATTTATGCACATGAGCTAGAAACCTCTAGCATGGAGTGCCAGTTGTAATCGAATATCTCTCAAACCATAAATGTTTGAGAGATAAAACTGGCCTCAATTACTTTATTATTTGAATAGTTACAATATTAAATTACCTTTTAAAAATCCATTACTATCCCTTTAAGGACCCATGAAGTACCAGGACCATCACGGCAGTTCTGCACCTAAGGACTGGTGACTGTCCTGTCATGTTGTGGCTTCCCATCATTTTGCACACCATCAGGCAATCTGCTTTCTGTACTAAGAAAAATCTACCCTTCTAAAACTCTTAATACTTCGTTTTAATGTGTTTACTCACAGAGAATACACTATCACTATTTGTGAGCATCAAATGTACTATTGTTTGCTTCACCAAATGTATAAAGGATGTACCGAGCAAGGAATCCAAAATGTCCCTTCTACTTCCTGATAAATCAGCAGGAACCTGCTGGTCCATACTTGGAATCTCATAATTTCCTATAATTATTATATTTCCTCTTTAACATCTTTGTTTTTTCTACCATCCATGCTTTATCTAATGTTTCATCTTGTCATGTAGGTCCGTAAATAACTCGTATCTGAACAACCTTATCATTTTACATAAAGAATTCATCCTCTTCCCTTCTTCACTTGTCTGTCTTTTCTGTAAAGACTGATCCCAGTTATGACTATGTTCCAATTATGAGATTCATTTTATCAAACCAACAAATCCAAATTATCCCTAGACCCAGTTCGCTAAGCTACGAGCATTTCTACATATACCATAGAAATCACTTCTAGTGTGTTCCCTGACATTTTTGGATTTCTATACCCTATTTCTGTATTCATTTTATAACTTTTAATGTAATCTGCAATATCCCAGTCTACAGCACCATACAAGTACTCTCTATTATCTGTCACCCTGTGAGGGGCAGCTGGCTATAGCATACAATTATCTAACCCCCTTTTCTAGTTTAAAAGACTGCCAAACTGTTGCTGTTGGAAATGCCCCCAGGTGTGGTGTGTGGGCTCTTCTGTATTCATTCATAACACAGTGTGTGGTAAGATTGGCGTAGCACATAAACCAACTGGCATAAAGTGCCACACATGAAAGTTCATTTCTCTGTCTATTTGTTGCTAAGAAATGACTGGTGCAACATAAAGGCAGTTATTAATTGTATTTAAAATGAACTAAACTTATCTTAAGGTGACAGTTCCACTTATAATCATTTTTTAATAAAACCTGTCCCTTCAGTGGGAGAAACCTTGTTTTTCCTAGCAGGAAAAGCATAACAGAATACAAAACATGTATTATCTTTTTACACAAATAAATAATACTGCTCATTTACTTGAAAAGATCTGATTTTTGTTATATGTAACTGAATGCCAGGGGGTGCCCAGCGTCCTTCTGGCACTCTGAGGGATAATACCCACATTAAAGCTGGGTTCCACAATGGATCACTTGGTATTCACAGTGTGAGATTATCTCCAGACTGTTGGTTCTCCCTGTTTTCCCACGTGCTGTTTGTTGTTCTCCTCCATACACCCCTGGGAACACGTGTTTGTGTAGAATATTCAGAAAATGCTCCCATGGCAGCTGACATCAGGACACAGTGTACTGAACTAATCTTGGTTGGAATGAACTGTTTGGTTACATGTAGACAAGATCATTTGGTGTCTTCATCAGTGACCCACCTTATAACAGACCTGTTATCTTCAAAACTTTATTTTTTTCTTCTTTGTTCCACGGTCATTGTAGCATTAATTCAGAAGTATAAAGCAGGCGTTCTGGTGGCATTGATAAAAATAAGCCTTTAATAAGGGAGTTGCTGACTGTAATGTAATACCTTACCCTCCTTGTCCTGGCTGCTACCATTTTGGTGGTGTCACGTCACACTATAATAATGCATTGCAAAGGGGGGGAACTAATGGTCATTATTTCTAAGATCCTCAAAGCTAATGTTTTACTTACTGAAGCAGCCTTTGAAGTTGCCAAGCTTACAGAAAAGGCTTCTGCTTTGTGTTTTGGCCTCATGTCTCACTTTGTGGCTAAAGATTTGGTCTGCTGACCAGTCCTCCAAGAGATACTTTGGATCCGTCCCATTTGTGAGCAAATAGCTGTGTGGGCCAGAATTGGACAAGATTATCAGTAGTACTCCTGGAGGCAAGTGTACCTTGTTGTTTCAGGTTACTCCTAAATATTCCTTTTTTCCACTGCCCATATCGGTATGGTCTCAGGGCACCGCGTTGCTCAGTGACGCATGCTTGTCCGTCCCACTCAAAAACCCAAGCAGGCTTGGGTGGGCAAGTTGGTCTGTGCAGAAGCCCAACCGGAAAAAATTTCCTTCTGCATGACTCATTGTGGCCTTGTCCGTCACAGGCAATAGGAAGTTGTTTCCTTTTTTTTTCACAATACATGGGCCATTTCCTTAGTGGACCAGTGTGTTTTGCAGGTAATTTCGGGAGGGTATACATTAGATTTCAAGTCCCTTCCTCCATGTTGTTTTTTCATGTCCAGAGTAATTGACGATTCTGAGCAAAACTACCTATTTTTCTGCTTGGTGACTTCAATTCTATACATGTAGGTGTTAATACCACTTCATCCTCAGGAATGGTTAATGGGGTTCTACTCCAATCTTTTCATCATCCCACAAAAAGACTGCAGATTCCATCTTATTCTGGACTTTAAATGCCTGAACCATTATGTGCTCTTACCACTATTCAAGATTCAGGCCTTGCACTCTTATACCTGCCATGTGTCCAGGGGAGTTTCTGTTTTCCCCAAAACATAAGACTCCTATCTGCACATTCCTATCCATGCAGTCCTTTATCATTTCCTCTGGTTTTCCTTTCCAGAATAATCATTTTCAGTTCACTGCTTTTCCCTTTGGGTTGGCATTTGCTCTGTGGGTATTCACAAAGGTTATATCAGCCTTTGAGGCTCACATCTGCTCTCAATGGATTTATCTGACTCGCTATCTGGATGACCTTTTACTGAAGTCTCCTTCAGAGGAGCTGTTGCATACTCAGATTCAGTCTTGTTTCCATTGTAGCTCAACATAACGGAGTTCTCAATCTCAAGAAATCATCTCTTGTTCCATCCCGAGTCGTTCACTTTTTTGGTGTGAGATTCAACACCCTTCAGGGGGAGTTTTTTCTACAGGATGATAAGATTCATTTTTTATCCCTCCAGGTGTTTCTGGCAGTGTCCTGGTCATCTGAGATGGCGTGGGAGTATAAGAAGATAGCAGGCTACCGGTTTTCTCTGCCCTGGAAGCAGTCCTGTTTGCACAGCTGGAAATTCTCAGGAATTGGTCAAGATAAGTGTCACCTTTCCCATGTCATGGAAGGAGGCTCGCTCATCGCTCTCTGCCGTTCTCATTCCAGGGGCAGGCACTGTCGACAGTGTCTGGATCCTCACAATTTGAAACTCATTCAGAGCATATTCTACTTCATAGTTTATCTATAGGGTCTACACTTCCCTCTTGAAGGGAAACTTTAGTCCATGGTTCCTGTGTCCACGTGGGCTAAAAAGTATTTATCTGTAAGTATACAAAAATTTCCTTTTCATGAAAAAAAAAAAAAAAGTTTTCATTTTGCTCCATTTAGCACAAACTACCTCCCCTTTCTCTCCAGTAACTCCCACTTCCCTTTTTCTTTCCTTCCTGCTGTTTTCCACCTACCGTACTATATAAATAGATTTTTAGTAACTGGAGAGAGGAGGGATTCACAAAACCCCTTTTCTAGTCCATTAACCCTGTGGATGATAGAAGCCTCTCTAGCACATTGCTTAGCAATGATTTTGAGAAGTTTTTAGCATCCATTGGTTAATATAACAAAGTTTATTTTTAAATGTAGTGGAGAGAGGATGATCACCCTTCTTCATCAGTACAGCATTTTTATCCTCTTGAGGTGCCTAAATGCTCTTTTGCCTTGATTGTCAATTGAAATTACAGTGTGAGAGGAGGGACGTATATCCTCCCTGTTGAAATCTGTTCTTAATATTCACTGCTCTGTTCTTTGGCATTGTTCAGAAATACACACACACGTGGCTTGGCTCAGTGAAAGCTTAGTTTGATTGTGTAGTAGGGAACAGCTGGTTGAGGACGTCACCCGTATTGATCATTACTGGAGTTCCCCAGACATCACAAATAACGTCTGGAGAGCCCAAATGGGGGTAGGGCTAGAAGCATCCACAAGTCTGGTGCTATTAAATAATAAAAATAGAGCAGTCATGTAAGAAATCGTTCTTCCATATATTTAACATTGGGTGGGCTAGTAACTTTTCTACTCGTGCTGATCCTAGCTGACATTTTTCCAGCCCTGCATTTAGGCCACTTTTTATAGCATACAGAGAGAGAGCATTTAGCGCTCTATATTGTGGCTGTAGTACACTGGAGAGATAACGGAACTCTCTCCCTCTACCTCCAAGGATAGTGATATATTGTACCACTATCCCTCCTTTCACTGTCCCCAACAGTGAAATAATTGGAAAGAAATATTGTCAGTTCTCTATCTGTTACTTAAAAATATAATGGTAAAAAATATTTAAGAACAGAAAAAATAGCAAGTATAGGCTCTCTGGGGTTACCTATGCTTTACTTTTTATGCAAAGTGAAAAGGAAGATAATTATAACTTTAAATGAGGATGATCTTGCAGTATGGTTCTTCTGGTTACATTGTAGATCTTAAAGTGATAGTAATACTTAAAAAAAAACAATTATGTTATATTGTAGCCATTAAAAAATCATTAAGAACGAAATCAGTCTTGTCTCTCAAACCTTTATGGTTTGAGAGATATTCAAAAGCAAAGTTTCCCCCTCACTGACGTCACCGCTCTGTCAGATTTGGAATCCAGTCCGCAGACTGGCTGTGGTTCTACAGCAGAGCTGAGATGGTGAGATATAAGAAGAACTACTTCATTGAAATGGTATACAAAGTGTGCCTGGTTTGCAAGCACACTTTGTAGACCGTTCCAATGAACTAGTTATTTTTATATCTTGCGATCTCGGCTCTGCTGAAGAGCTGCGGCTGATCTGTGGACCGGATTTCAAATCTGACAGCTAGATGGCAGACTTGACCGTTTTGGTTAGTGAGGGGAGACTTTGCTTGTGAATATCTCTCAAACCATTAAGGTTTAAGAGATAAGACTGACATCATTCTTAACCCTTTGAGTGCCAGAGGGGTATGCAACGCATTGCAAAGCAATGCGTTGTGTACCCCTCTGGCACTCAAAGGGTTAATGATTTTTAAATGGCTACAATATAAAATAACTTTTTTTGAAGTATTACTATCACTTTAACCCATTAAGGACCTAAGCTTTGTGAAACCTGATGTGAAGTAATGCATTGTACACTTCATTTGTCTTTAAAAGGGTTAATTTTCTGGTCTCTTCAGCTAAGACAGTGTTTCTCAGCCAGGGTGCCATGTCACTTTGATGTGCCTCAGAAATATTCTTCAGGGGCTGCAATCTTCTAGAAAGATGTTGACAAATATGTGAATGTTGCATTTCAAAGGCATGTTTATGATAATTTACAGTATGGTTTGGTTTTGTTATTCTGTCTGTGAGTCCTAATAATAACAACAACAATATATTTATATATTTGTGCTCTTCATTGCACATTTGACCAATGACATAATATTGTTAGGCATGTTCTGAAAATCTGAATCTTACTGGTTCCTTAAGCAAAAAAAGTTTCGAGCCACTGAGCTAAGATCTGTGATGGAACATGAGTTGGTCCCGTGTATTCTTCTTTTGTTTTGTAAAGATTGTTGCCTGGCCTACAGCGCATTTTCATATGTGTTTATCAGAGGATAGCAGTGGTCTGGTTCTGTGCACCAATAAAATATAGAGCTATGGCTGTGAAATAAATGTGTCAGACAGAAGGGCACATGGAAGGATCAGGCCTCTTAGATGTGGCTTTTGGACGGAGATGTTTGTAAAAAAAAAAAAAAAAAATCAATTGCACAGCTAGATCCAGGATATTAAAACTGCACATTGCTTTCACTAGTATCTCTAGAGCAGTGGGGGGAGTTAAACTGGGGTACTCAAGCTCTTGCTGGACAACAAGACCCATAATCCTCAGATGACCAATGAGATCTAGCTCTGTGAAAATGGGGAGAGACAGTTTGTTCCTTCCCTCGCTGCATTTAAGTATCTATTCTTTTTCTATCTTTCAAAAGCTACATGTAAATACATTTCCTAGCTGTTTTATGTTTTTGGGTACAGTTTCTGTGCATGAAGCAATGCACCCAGTTTGCCATATGCACAAATAAAAAGCGCAGTAATTCTGGGGCAAACCAACTGCACTATAAGGAGCTAATAAAAATTCCCATTGATTTAAAGCACAAATACTTTTTTTCCACACATGATAATGTTATAGAAATGTTACTGTGGATTACTGTGGATTACTGCTGACTTCTGTTTTACTCAAAAGAAATGTCCTGAAGCACTGGAGCCATTACATTCACATTATGTAGTGAACTGCAGTTAGTGACACCTCTCCAACTGAATGCAATACAATACCTGTTTGATTTTTTTTTTTTTTTTTTTGGTGACACTTTTAAAGGGATAGTAAAACAAATTATTGAAAAGAAAAAAAAATTGTTTTGCAAAATTTATTTTGCAGAGTAAAACATGGGTACTCCTAATGCTCAGACATATTTTATTCAAAGGTTATTTCAGCTCGGATTTTCATTTTTTGGTGCAGTACTATCATGACCTTAGATTTTACAATAGAGCTGTTGCTAAAGCAAGTCTATAGAGGTTTATGGTCAACTGACCATAGCTGTCCATTGCCTGATGTAGCAACAACTCACGCCCTGATATTTCAGGCCATGAAGATAGAGGCATCCAAATAATGCAAGATTAAGCTGCAATAACATTTGAAGAATACCTCTATCAGCAGTGCTAGCAGCCCTTGCTTTACAGGATATAATGTACTTTATTTATAACTAGTTGAAGAGCCCTTTACACGGGCCACAGTGCCACCGCCAGCCGGTCGCGGATCAGTCATGCACAGTAGAGTCTGGCGCGCCATGGCTGATACAGAACGGGACACTCCTTCGGAGCGCCCCTCTCTGTATCAGCCTCGTCATGGGCAGTCTCTACTGCGCATGACTGCGTCATTACAAACTTTCTATCTAATTATTATATAGGATTTTTTTTTTTTTGCATTGGACTTAATAATTCTGGAAAGTTGCATCACCCAACAGTGCGAGTTCACTTGTTTTATTTAGAAGGGAAAAGTCCTGTAACATATTTTTTATAATTAAAGATTGTTTACTCATTTAGGCTTTAACCAGTTGAATGCTAGAGTCCTTGCTAGCATTCAAGGGGTAAGAGACTCCTTTTAAACTAATGGGCATGTTTGGCATTTTCATTTGACCCCCAAAGTTCACTTGGCTTGCCCCAGAATTGCTCCAGTGAGACATAGTGCAAAGTAGAGCATTCTTGGACAAACTGCACCTTATTTGTCATAAAAGAAGTTCAAATCAAATCTAATGCACTGCCCATCTAAGTGTGATGTATTTGTTTCACCACCAGGATTTGTTTTTATACACATAGCCCACTGTACCTGTGCTTCCTTGGTACTGCAGTCAGTTTTAGGGCTTTGAAGTAAATGCAAGTAATTAAATTACTTGTTCAGTAAGTGGAACAATTCTAGTGCAAACCAACTGCAAATGAAAATTGATTGAAATGGGGTTTAACCTCTTGGATGCTTTGACACATTTGATTTGGCCCAAAACTGCTCCACCTTAGTTGCTGAATTCAGCCCTCATCCTTTTAAAATCTAGCATTTAGCATCCAAGAGGCCAATACAGAGGTGATCAGATTTGGCCCTGTGGCTGTTTGAGACTAAGCTCTCAATCCTTCACCAGTGAATGGCTGGTTGGGGATGCTGGGATCTGTAGTCTTCAACAACTGGAGGGCCAACAGTTGAGCTAAATGCCAAAGATGTTTCCAATGCTTTGTTTTGTAAATCGTCAGAGATCTCACTAGCATTTAAGGGGTTAAAAGACCCATTTAAATCAGTGGGGCTTTTGGGGACTGTTCTTGTTCCCAGTGAATTGAGTGGTTTGTTTCAGAATAGCACCTCTTTAGTTTATTGAATACGGCCGGCCCTATATGCTCCCACGTGTCAGTGGAAACTTCTAGTTCCAGACAAGTACATGTGTATGGTGCTATAAATGAATTATATTGGGTGCATTGGGGATTCCTTCGCTAATGTGAACCACGTTACAATGTTGATATATTTTTTTTCCAGCCATGCGCTGCTGCTGTTTTTTTTTTGTTTTTTTTTCTAACTTTAGCGTCTGTAAAAGTGAGGGTTGTTTTAGGTGTGCCTGCAGAGAATATAATACATTCTTATAATTATATATTCTTGCATAGTGTTGGTATATACTATGGTCACTTTGTGAGTGTGTATGCTAGAAAGTTCCAGAATTATCACTTATTGAGAATGTATTGTTAACTGTTGTGCCAGACATTTATTGATTGACCCTCTGGAGCTCAAATGGCTTAAAGGAGCAGTATTTTTATATATGAAATCCCATACATGGTATGGGGCTCTTCTGAGTAAAATAAGAGTATCACCTTATCACAGCTCATACTATTTATTTTAATTAAACTGCATCTGGGGGTTATACACTAAAGTGTGATAAACAGTTGATCAAGAGCACACAGCTTTTTGTGTGATTAAAATTCTTGTGTTATAGTATGGCACCTATGCACTAAGATGTATAAAGTTGGAAAAACCCTAGTGTAACGTAACTTCTCCAGTATGATAAAATCTCTAATTTGCCACCTTTTTATCACACCTTTATCTCACCTTAGTGCATCCCACCCCGGCCCCTAAAACGAATTTTATCAAATGATCCATGAGTCAAATGCTACAGCTATCAAAACTAACTCGTAGGAACAGCACCACCTGTAGACAACAGTGGAAAATTACAGTTTAAATCTAAAAAAAATAAAATAAAATAAAATACAATAATGTGTTTATTATTCAATAAACACATCTGTAGTTCACCCGCAAATGATCCTGAGAGTGCTGTTATTCAACAGTAGGCCTATATGTATAGCTAACTTATGTGATGTGCACCCAGGTCATTTATCTCTGCTACAGTGAGTGCACCCACCCTAACAAATATATATGCTAGTGATGGTGGATGGTGCTATCTCTATGATTGAGCGAGTGTGCAGTTCAGGGACCTGCTGGACCTCTGTAGTGGAATGCTCTATCCAAGTATTCACAAATTAGTAGAGCAGATAGGGCATTGTGCACAGAAGACAAGTTCTGGAGTACAATACGTTCCAAAATGCTTATCTACCTCATTGATTTAAATGAGGCTTTTAACTCCTTGATTGCTCACATGTCACCAGAGCATTAGTTTGCAGTCTGTTGTTGGACTCCCTTCTAGTATTCAAAGGGTTAAAAGGCCTTTTAAGTCATTTGGGTACTTTATCTCCTATGGTGCAGTTTGTTTCATTACAGAATAGATCTTTTTTTTTTTTTTTTTTTTTTTTTTTTTTTTTTGTGCATAAGTTCTGAAAGGTCATCTTCAGTAATCCTAAAGGGCACTTATAATGTTTTACCAAGTCTTACTACATATAGTAAAACGCCTGTTTCACTGTTCAACCCCAAAATGGCTCCCAGAATCCCCAACAGAGATTGGGGACCTGCTGGCAGTGGGCTGGAACAGGAACCGGAAGTGTGCATCTCCCAGCCACAATCTTTGCAGGTTGCATGAGCAGCCTTCGTAGACCTGCTATGCCAGGCTTTCAGTAGAGTCTATGCAGCTGTTTCACAAACAGAACAAGAGACTGAGCTGTGAGATTTCAGTCTTGCAGTTAGTATCTTCTCACAGGACCAAGGAGGTTGCCCCAGGGGGGAGTCTTGTTCAGAACTCCTGTCTTGGAACCCCGTCAGTCTGGCTCAAAATGCACATCGGCAGAGCAGATCTGCTGATAAGGTATTGTAACTTGATAGTTGCCCTTTTAATGAAGTGCTTCTGGAGCAATCAGACTGCCCCATAGTGGGGAAATACAAATTTCCAAAATACCTGATAATTTAAATAGGACTTTTAACCCAATGAATGCTAGTGTTTTCCAGCACATTGGTTGTATAATGCATTAGAGACCTCTTTATCATTCAGTAGATTAAAGGCCCCATATAAATCAATATGAATTTTTATCCCCCTTCTCTGTCCCCATGGTGCAGTTGGTTTTTAGTGAATTGCACCTCTTTAGGTTCTGGCATAAGGCCCTTAGTGTCCTGTATTATAAGAGGATAGGATCTAGGTTTGGATGTTTGCACAGGAAACCTGTAATAGGATCAGTAGCATTGTGGCTGTGCGGAAATGGCATGTGAATCGTGTGCAGGATGCAGTGTTGTCATCCTGAAATCCAGTGTCTTAAAAAGCTTTCCAAACAAACATACTTGTGTTTAAAGGAACAGTATTACCTTAACATTAAAATGGATCAATTAAACTGTACTTACAGATGGGAATTATGATCTATGGTGGTTTATCGCTTCCTGTGGATATGTAGACTGTTGTCCAGGACCGTTTGACCATTGTTTTCTTGTGCAAGAAGATCTTAATGTTTCGTCCCTACCTGAGTGAAAAAAGAATAATTAAAAGGGGGAGGGTTATTATATAATACTGTCTGTAAGATGGTTGCAAAGTGACATAACACTATATATAAACAGTTACTTGCATTTTGCTAAGCACAACACCAAGCAGTTGACTTTTTTTTTTTTAATTGTTATTTTTTTTCTTTTTAAGTTGGATAAAAATGGATATGTACTAAATATAGAATAGTTGCAATGTATTTAAACTTAAATTAAACTTTTCTAACTGTGCCAAAAGTAGACCTTTTCAGTGGTTAATTTTTATTGCAGGATAACGTATTCTTAATGGAAGTATATAGGAAGTTAAGTGATAGTGTATAAGTGGTATTTGTTGAGAAAAATATAGAGACCTATTTATAAACTTTAATAAACAATCATGACCCAGTTTTGCAGATTTTAGAGACAATTCTTAAATATACTCCTAACAATATATTTTTTTACACATCCCAATGAATCAAGGGCCAGATGATACTAAACAATGTAATGGAGACTGTATGAGACATTAGATAGGCTAATAATGTCTTCAATCTATAGCTAGTTTAGCAACCTACGTTAACATCTTGGAACATGAATTTATATACACTGCATTTAGGTCCTTATTTAGAATGCAGTTCTGGAGTAAACCATTCATACCACAAATCACTGGCAGTTGGTGTTTGAACCCCATGACACAGCTGGTTTACCCTAGAATTGTTCTTCTTTAGCTTTTTGAATACAGCTGTAAATGTCTATTTTATTGGTAAAGACTGATTTATAGATGATTGTATTATTGCAGTCTGCTGCATTTCATTGGATTTGTTTGGGAGGCCTGATTGACCATGTCTGAAAGTTGCAAATAACCCCAGGGCCTTGATTTAGATGTCCTTTATCTTTGAAACGAGAAAAAGAAGAGCTCCAATATCAGCATTTCTCTACTATAGGTTTTCTCAGGGTTTGTTTTATGACGCACAAAATAAAGGCTTTTTTTTTTTTTTTTTTTTTGCAAAGTGCACCTGCCATCTTAAGACAAGTTTAGTTTGTTTTATAAATAATTGAAAATTGTCTGTATGTTATGGCCGTTTTCTGTAAAATGAATAGTTTTGAGAATTTAGCCTTCATGTTTTAGTCGCGCAGTGTTCACCTGATGTTAATTCCCATCAAAGCACGTTGACTCGTTATATTTGAGGCCAAACTTACTTTCATTGCTGTTAGAAGTGCATCCTTTGTGTCAGCTCTGTCTAGATACGTTTGTTATCGTTGTGGTAATGTTTGCCCAGTACAGAAATCAGTTCACATAAAATGCTACCAACAAATAAAGTTTAATTTGTCAATTTGGCTAAAACAGTCATACATGGAAACTTTCAAATGAGCTCACCCTGAGGTCTGTGAAATGTTAACTTTTAACCCTTTGACTGCCAGAGAGGTATCCAATGTATCTTAAAGGGCCAGTAATGTCCCCAAAAATATATATTCCGTTTTGTAAAAAAAAATGCTCCAAACCCGTTCTCTCAAACTGCTATGGTTTGAGAGATATAGGGATTCAAAGTTCTCCCCTCCCTCCCCTTCTCCTGATGTCAGCGTCTAGCTGACAGCAGGAGATCACGGTCAGGGGACCAGCAGGTGGCTCTGCAGCAGCGCCGAGATCACATTATCTATAAAGAAGTCATTCATTGGAAATGTCTACAAAGTGTGCTTGCAAACAAGGTACACTTCGTAGACCTTTCCAATGAATGAATTCTTTTTAAATAACGTGATTTCGGATCTGTATGTCTCTATTCTACTGCTGTCAGCTTTACAGCTAACATCAGGAGAAGGGGAGGGAGGGGGGAACTTTGAATCCCTATAACTCACAAACCATAGCAGTTTGCGAGATCGGGTTGGAGCATATTTATTTATTTTTCAAAGTGTACAAAACTGGATTTTTTTTAAAATTTTTTTGGGGACATTACTGTCCCTTTAATGTGTTGGCTGCCTCCCTGGTTAAAACTCCCAAGGACATAACTGTAGATGATATGTTTTGCTTCCTCTAACACAGAGGTGCTCCAGTCTGTCCTTACTGAACTTTTAATATGCTGTAACTTAGAGATCACATTGTCTGAACCCAAGTCAAGCAGGAGTTCACGCTCTTCCTTTCTGGTTCAAGTGACCAATTTAGAGGCTAAAAAAAGCAGTAATTTGGTGCTGATGGCATAGTATGTAACAATGGACTCTCTCTCAACCCGGAGAATTTGGCCATTCATCCTGAGACCCTGAGATTTGGTTGAAAACTCTGAGTTTCTGGGTCAAACCCAGAGAGCTCCCAGGTATATTAATACAACATATAGGTGTTTTTTTAGTTGTCCTTAAAATGTATTAAACCTCTCTTTAAAGGCATAGTAATACTTGCAAATTACTAATCCCCATATTGTAGCTTTGTTAAAAAGAAAGGTATTGCCCCCAGGGTCATCTCTCATACCCTTATGGTTTGAGAGATGATAGCCCTCAAAGTTCCCCCTCCATCCCCCTTCCCTGACTGAATGCTGACTGCAGGGGAAGCTGTCGTACGACAGTCTTATGTGCATCAGGCGGCTCTGCAGCTGAGCCGAGATTGCGTTTATAAAAAAGAATTCTTTCACTGAAACGGTCTTCTACGTGTGCTTGGTTTCTTTTTTTATAAACACGATCTCGGCAGTGCTGCAGAGCCACCTGATGCAAGTAATACCGGGTATCCTTGCAGTCAGTGGTCAGCGTTCAGTCAGGGAAGGGGGAGGGAGGGGGTAACTTTGAGTGCTCTCATCTCTCAAACCATAAGGGTTTGAGAGATGACACTGGGGGCAATAAGTTTATTTTTAACAAAGCTACAATATGGGGATTAGTAATTTGCAAGTATTACTATGCCTTTAAAGTGACGGACAACCTCCTTTACACTTCACTGACTTTGCAAGTTCATAATATGCACAATCTATTTGCCCATACTTTTTATCATTCATATAGTTTGTGCTCAGTATCACCACACATTGTGATAGGAGCATTTCTAATAGTAGAATGAACATTGTTTGGTCTTGAACAGATATAATTGGCATATTGTGTTTGAAATTAGCATGGGATGCCACAATATTCCATTATTCATCAAAACATCAAGGCTACATATAGACAGATTTTAATTCTCTTTAAGACAAAGTAAGCTTGTCTTAAGGTGACAGGTTCACTTTAACTCCTTTAGGACAAAGGGATATTTTATGATTGTGATACATTTTTCATTTTGCTATCTACTTGTTTAAGGTTTCATCTTTTTACTGTTTAATGTTCTCATGTAACCTATATTGTTGCTGGGGGTTTTTTTCAGGCTAACATAAGCTATAATTTGTTACCATTTCAATATATCCCGTACATTTTTTTGGGAAAGTCAAAAGATGTGGAAAAATAAAATATAAAACAAAACCTATTTTTTACACTCTGGAAGCTAGGGGAGAAGATTTAACCTCTTTAAAGCTATCACTTTGCAATGAGTTGGAGACCTATCTAGCTTTCAAGGGATTACCCCTTTGAGTGTCAGAGGGTTACCCAATGCATTGCAAAACAGTGAGTTGGATACATCTCTGGCACGGAAAGGGTTAATGGTAGATGTCCGCTCAGTAACTTAGACCTCCCCAGGTTGCCATCTTTTCAGTAAGGGTGCGGTAGCAAAAGTAGTGTACTCTGGTGCACAAGAGCGCCTATGGGTCCTTTTTTTTTTAATTAACTCTTGTACAATATTTATATCTGTATGTGCATGTATCTATAATATGAGGTAAGGGTCCTTACAACTCATTTGTATACCTTGTGTGTATTATATATATGATATGGTTCATAAAAGGGTTAAAGGACATGATCCTTGAAAATTAAAATGTTATGGTTTGCTGCTGTTCTTGGCCTTGGCATTGCCTTTCTACTCTTCTTTGTAAGAAATCCAACTGTAAGTTTCGTAAAGCTTGTTTGTTTTTGAAATGTGAGAATCCAAGTGTGCCCTTGAACTGGTTTAAATCATTTGTTCAGAGACTTGTCAAGAATACAATGCTTTGAAGTATCCCTCAGCAGCCCAGGGAATGTAGCATTTCCAGAAAGTATAGCTACTGTATTGTTGACACTGCACATCACAGTAGTTATTGCATTGCTTGGCTCTCTGTGTTGAGCACACTAACACTGAAAGGGTTAAGGTAAAATGTATAAGTGAAATACTTTTGCTCTAGGATTTTATTTTTTGTACAGACTTGTAAAACATGTTGGTGTAGCTTTCATCCCCCACTCCCACCTCTTTTTTTTTTTAACCCTGTCCAGCAGACACCTTCAAAGGCATTGCCTCTTGCTTCTGACATGCATGGTATAGAAGGAGGAGGGGCCTGTGGTGGAATTTCTGTACAAAATGATTTGGACAGGGCAGTCCAATAATAGTGTTTATCGTTGCAGATCACTTGATGTTGGAGTTTTCTTAGAGACGAAAACACAATCTGCAGCCTGTGTTGACATAGCAGTGAGTGGGAGTACATTCTCTGAACTAAAAAAAAAAGAAATATGGATTGCCAAAGACACTCCTTGTTTGTACAACTAGAGTCTAAGCCCTACATCACAGCTGGAGTCCTTAGTGGGAATTCACTTAGACTTTAGTAAACTCTTCCTTCCTGTCTGTTTTACAATGTGTATGCACTATTTCTTTACAAGCAACCCTTTCCTTGCTGGAAGTGCCCACAATGCACTGCAAAACAAAGATAGGTTTATTGTGTTAAGGATATGAGGTTTCATAGCGTACCAACTTGAGCATTCTTAAACGAGGTATTAATCATTGTTATGAAAATAGCATACATATTGTAATGCTTCCCCTTCTGTTAAATAAGAGTACACCCACTGCTGGGAGTTATTACAGAGCAGAGGTGATATTTTTTCATTTTATTTATTATAAGAAAATGTGTTATAGACACAATATTTTCTTAGATGGGCAATTACAACAGCACCAACTAACTGCAAGAGCAAAACAATCCTTTATAAATAAATATACCACTGGAAAGTGAACCCTTCCACTGCTAAGATACCTAATTGAGTGTCCTAATCAGAATTTATTATAACAATGATTTCTTTGCAATGCAGTGGGCATCCCTGTGACACACACACAGGATTCACTTATTGGACATTTTGTTTTTTATTCAAACCTCCTTAGGGGCACCAGGAGGGATCTGAATAAAAATATAATAATAAATAATAAAAATAATGAAAGATGAAATTAACGCTGTCATTTTTCTCCTAACAACACTAGCTAGTGAATACAGTAGGAAATGCAACCGTTTTGAAAGGTTTTAGTACTTTTGAAGGGGTGGAAATGTAAAAAAAGCCAGTTGTTTTTCCTTTATTGCCACATTATGGAAACATTTGTGCACATCAGGCTAAGGGTAGAAAGGCAGGCGACCGCTCATTTGATGCAGTGGGTTATCTACTTCCTGGAAATATATAGTTTAATATAGTTATCCAGATGTTTTAGGACAGTTCTACCATAAAACCAATGGAATGTGCATTTCAGTTTGTAAAGTTGAAAATATAATTTTGCTCTCCTGGTAGTTAGGTGTCTGAGTAGGCCATACATATAGGTAAACTATACATATTTGGTATTTTTGTACTTGGAGGATTCAGGGATTTTTCAAATAATTGACACATTGACAATCAACATCAGTGTTTTTGATGCATAGTGTGTGATTTTGCCAAAATAAGTAAATTTTTTTTTTTTTTTTTTTTTTTTTACTTTTTTGTAATTCTGACATCATAGTTTTGGCACATTGTAAAATTTACTTCATGTAATGCACCATGCAAACGCTCTATTTGTTCTGAAAAAATTATATATGATTGTCTATATGTAACTAGGAAGTTATCTATGGGAATCATACCTGAACAGATAGCAAAAATGATGAAAATGTTTCTGGCCTACAGGTCTAAGAAATTGCCCAAACCTTTGGCAACCAGAATTGAATATGTTACGTGTCACCCTTTTTACTTTTTCAGGGAACCCTGAGTTCTGCAGAAAGCCATTTGAGAGTCGTTGCTACAGTTGTTGTTATGATACATCTGGTGCAGTGTTGCACTTCACATCAGCCCAACAAAATGTTGGAAAAAGTACAACTGACAGAAAAGTATTGACAAGGAGGGCAATACATAAAAAAAGAAATGTACTCATTAAGATAGAACAAATCTATTCTATTGAAAAGACAAAACTGCCCTTTTTGAGCATAGTTTAGGAGACATGGTTATTTTTGTTTCTGAAAAGTGAAAGTAGTGCAGCAATGTATGCCGGTTAAACTCTGTAGGGCATAGAAATCTTGATTAGCATATGACAGAGCTTAGATCAATTTTCAGAAGTAAAAATCAGTCTCTTAAACCAGTGGTTCTCCAGCTATGTCCTGTGGACCCATGGTGATTCCTGAAGAAGTGCAAGGTGTCCCTCAGAGTAAATGTAAGTAATAGCGTAACTAGATTTTAGTGGCAGGCAGTAGAAGTGTAGCTTAGCACATGTGTTCAAAAGTAAATCATTCCATACAGTTTAATTTGTTAGATTTTTTTTTTTTCAATAAACATTAAAACTTAGTATGTTGTAGTAATACAATATTAGCAGATAATAACATGATCTCTTCACCAATACATTTTAGTCTTATGTGTAGTCTTGCATACTAATATATTTTATGCGGCATCCAAGTGGTTAAAGGGGAACTGTCACCTCTATACAAGTTAAGCTTATTTTAATCCTTATCTAGTGATAAGCTTTAAAACGTTTGTTATTTTTGCTTAAAAAAAAAAAGCATTTGCGGCGAAATCTAAATTGTTAAGAGCCTGTGCCTTACTTCCGGACAGACTGCAATTACAACCTTGTATCACTTCCCCAAGTATGGTCGAGTTCCAACCAGCTTACAGTGAGAACTCATCCATCATCGGCAGAGGTTGGAATGAGACCATGCTTGGGGAGGAACATAAGAAGGTTGACAGACTGCGGTACAGAGCTGTAACCACAGTCCGTCTGTAAATAAGGCACAGGATCATTTTTAACAATGTAGATTTTGCTGCAGCATGATTTGTTTAAACAGAAACAACACGATTTAAAGTAGATCTATCACATATAGAAAAGTAAGGCTCATTAGTTAGAGCATTTAGCGAAAAAGTTAAACATGTTAGTAATTTTTAAAAAAAAACTGTTATCTGAGCAAAAATTAAAGTTTAAAAGGTGGCCAGCAGCCTACGTCCGGTTGCTGCTGTGGAAAGCTGCTTGCTGCACAAAGGCTGCTCCCGTCCCACTACCCAGCATTCTCCGATGACTTAGGATGTCTCTCTCTAAGCTGGAGCAATCTCATTGGCTAGATATCGATCTATGCCAATGAGATCGCTCTAGATTAGAGAAAGAAAGCCCCCGTCATTGGAGGATACTGGGTAGTGGGATGGGAGCAGAGGCAGTGCTGCAAGCAGGAAGTAGGCTGCTGGGCACCTTTTAAACTTGAATTTTTGTGCAGATAACGTTTTTTTTTCTTTCTTTTTTTCAAAAATGACTAACATGTTTAATTTTTTCGCTAAATGCTCTAACTAATGAGCATTACTTTTCTATATGTGGTAGATCCACTTTAAGCGTATTGCTAGATAAGGATTAAAATAAGCTAAACTTGTATAGGGGTGATAGTTCCCCTTTAAATACTTGATTGTTAGGACTCCATGGGGATTTCATTTGAAACAAATGTGCTCCACCACTGAAAAAAAACTCTGCTAGTCTTTGAATTGGTAGTTTTGAATTATTTTTTTTCAAATGTACAAACTATAACTCCTTGCATTAATGTTCCATTAAATAGCTACTTTGTGCATACTGGCATTGGGTTAATATTTCCAGTGTTTTGGACAGGTCTCTAACAACCAAGTTGTTAAAGGAACACTGATGGTGAATAATGCAACTTGCTGTACAGTATTCCACAACATGATTTAATATTTATCCATGTATATGCAGACATTTACATTCCTTGTCAGAACTTGGCATATCACATTTGCCATGGCTCAGCAGGCTGGGGTGGTATGGGAAGAGTTTCTTCCAGGAGGACAGGACAGTTCAAAAAAGGTATCTGAAGAAGAGCCTCCTGCCTCCCTTCCACTTTACCCCTGTCTGCTGAGCTCAGTTTTAAGTGACCTCATGATCTAGGAGATAGCACTGGCACAGCTCTATTAATGTTCTTTTTTTATTTGTATTTCTTAGCATATGGGGACTGGATAATCACCCATTACACAGGTTCCTTTTCCTAGCTTCCTACTTCATGGATTGTCCAGTGCACAGGGTTTTTGCCAGGACCACAAACCTGTCTTATCATTCTTCACATCACCAACAGCTTCTTGGAAGCTCTTTTAATTCATTCTAACAAGAGCCAAAGAATTAAAGGGATAGTAATGTTTCATAATAAAAACAGCTCTAATTAATCATCATAGTATTTGGACTTTGGAGAGTGTTATTTCAATTCTGTCAGAGTTGTAGTTCCAGAGTAATTCAATGACAAAGTGTCCCCCTCCCACCCCTTATACTGATGTCACACTGTTCAGCCAGATCAGAAGGGAGGTACCCAGGTAGACTGCAGAGAGGGACAATCTTCAATTAAGATAAGGGAAAAACCTGAAAAACTTGTAAAGGGGGGAAGGGCTTTCATTGTTTTCATAGGAAGAAGATTGTCCCCTGCTGTTATCTGTCTGGTCTATGGACACTATTCCACATCTGAGAAGAGATGGCTTACACTAGGTAAAAGGGGCAGGAGGGGGAATTTTTGCTTGTGAATACCTCATAAACCATAAAGGTTTGAGAGAGAAGACTTATATCATTATTCATGTTTTTTTAATGCCTACAAAATAAAATAAAGTTAAAACGAAGTATTACTATCCCTTTAAAGCAGAACTACCACCGCTAAACAACTTGATATCTAATAAGTCCCCATCTGGCAGCTAGCTGCTCAGTAGCACTAATCGCCAGAATTATTACCTTATTCAATAGAATTCTCTATTCTTCCCGGTCTGACAGGCAGGACGGAGTGCAGACATCTTTCAGTAGTGACATCTGCCCGCCTGCGCTGTCAGTCCCAGCAGGCTCTAGGAGGCGTTGCTAGGAGCTGTTCGGGTCTGGAAGGGGCTGACAGCGCAGGCGTGCAGATGTCACTATTGAAAGGTGTGTGTGCTCCATCCTGCCTGTTAGCCCGGGAAGAATGGAGAATTCTATTGAATAAGATGATAATTCTGCCGACTAGCATTACTGAGTAGCTAGTCGCAAGATGGGGAATTATTAGAAATCAAGTTGTTTAGCGGTGGTAGTTCCTCTTTAAGATTGCATGTCACTTTCCTTATTGAGTGTTTTGCTCCTGTAAATGTGTCCCTGTTCTGTGGCATTCACTTGTTCATGTGGATTGTTGCCTGGCTTGCACATTTTATATTCTACATATATTGTTAGTCTGCGTATGGTTTAGGCTGCTCTGACAAAGATGGAGTGGGTTCCAGTGTTTATGTAGCTACACTACTTTATTCCTTCTTTGAGCTCATTTACACCACTTGCGGGTCTGTGCCCTTAAGCAGCAGGCATTTCTATTGATTTACTCACTTTTCTTCACTATCAAAGGCTTTGTGAAATTTTACCAAACATGGACGTGGCCCCTTTAAGACTAGGTGTCCCTGCATGGTGGCCTTTTTTGGATTCATGTATAGAGCTTCTGTGGGACATAACTTGCCTTTGGTTGCAACAAGAAGGTTGTAGGTGGTTTTGTTGTGCTTCTTATGAGGTGTGCTATCTAGTCAGCACCAAATTACCCCCATCCCCACCCTGTGGGGACCCCCTATTACTGGTGACTCCACTTTTAAATGACTAGAGAGCCACACTACCATTTTGAAGTTAAACAATTGCATTTCCTAGAAACATATTGTTCACAGATTTTCTGGCATGGGAAGAGGTGGTTTTAGGACATGGCTGTCCAAAGTGAGGCCCCTGGGCCATATGTAGCCTGCCTGACACCAGGGTGCAGCCTGCCTAAGATTTTTTAAGAAGTTTTTTTTTGTTTGTTTTTTTTAACAAAATGAACTAGCACACGTGAATTATTAGATCTACTAGTACCCTAAAATGTTAAAGAATAAATGTTAAAGATCAGGACTGATACTAATTTTATCAATAAATACATATTTTTTAATAGTTGACAAGATACAGTTCACCATCGTTACCAATAATAATAATAAAAAAAAAAAAAAGAATGTGGCCCTCACACTTGGTTTCCTGTTCATGTGGTCCATGACTATAAAAACATAGACACCCCTGTTTTAGGGCAATCCTCTCCCCTTTTATTTCTGCATGCAGCACAGAGGCTGATCTATCCCTCCTGCTTGTCATTTTAACCCCTTACATCCATATAAGTACTTTTTTGTATTTTCAAGTACTTTTCTCTGGTTTTCCTACTACTTTTGACTGCCTTTTACACTACTTTATGGGGTGTTTTGACTATGTCAGGACCTAAAGGACACATGGGCAAGTTCAAGGCTTATAGATTCTGGGGTCCTCCTAACCCCTTTAAACCATTGGTCCTCATGGCAGGCTGGCTGTCCTAGGGAGTATTCTGGTACCTTATGTCCCTTTTGCATCACCGGGGCCCTCATCAACTGACCAGGAACCTGTTTGTGTTAAAGGCGACTGAAGAGGTAAGAACCTTATCACCTTTTCTGTAAAAGGAGTCCAGAGCTCTTTGTCTGTGGGACCCCCTGCACCCTGCAATTTGAGGTGGGGGACACACATTGGGGATTACTTTGTTGAAGGAAAGACCGTCAGAGATGTCCCTTGGGGACTCCCAAGAGGATAACATTAGCCTCTGCAGAGGGGCTTATCTGGGCAGTCTTGGAGATGCTTCATGTCTCGGAAAACTCAGATTCCAGTTCCTTTCCCAGTGACATTTTTGAGAGATGAAAAACAGAGGTTCCCTTGTTTTCCTCCTCACATTCCTTGAAGTTTATTGTTCTGGTGCAATGGAAGACATCTGATAAGAGATTTTCTTAAAAGATGCATCTTAATCTGTATTCCTTTTTTTGGCGGAAGCCTTAGTGCAGTGGGATACCCCTCCAGCAGTTAATTCTCTGATTTCTCACCGTGCCAAGAACATAGCACTGCTGCTGGCAGATAATGTGGTCCATAAGGATCAGGCAGATACATTTCTGGACTCCTTTCTGAAGCTGAACTTTTCAGCCTCTGGCGTCTACTTATATCCTGTTTTTTCCCTTGCCTGGGTAACTATGCTCATGGATGTCTTGATTGATTAACTTTTGGATGCCATACAATCTGGCACTGCCAAGGATTTAACTGGTTGCACTGGTTCCCAAGTTCCTTGAAACTAATGGTTCTATGGCAATGGCTCGACTTTGTCAGTGGACACGTGTCACCAAGATATGCTTGGCTGACCGGTCCTCTAAGGCTTGTTTGCTTTCTTTTCCTTATGTAGGCAAACAGCTGTCTGGTCCTGATCTGGAGAAGGTTATAAGCCATGCCACTGTGGGCAAGAGTACCTTGTTGCCTCAGGTTACGCCAAAGCACATCTTCTTTCCATGGTTTCTGTTACCCTTGCCAGTTCTGGGATGCACCTAGGGTATTGCTTTCCTCTGCCACACTGGTGCACCCTTCTCCAAAACCAAAGCATTGCTCTGCAGTACATTGCAGACCACTCTGGCACTCAGAGGGTTAAAACACCTCCTAATAAACCGTGCTTACCTTGTTATGACCAGAATAATGCTTATAATAAACTCATGTCTGCCTCCGTGGATATGACATTGAGGGCTGTTGGAAGATATTCTCTTTTGAACGCAGGCACAACAGCAAACTTTATAGTGGCAATTAGGATTTTATTGCCATAATTTAAGTTGAAGATTTTTATTATGAGGTGTTTAGTTTTCCTCTAACTCCTTAGGAACCAGAGGATTTAATGGTTAGAATATCAGACTGAGGCTGCTGTTTGCAGCATCTGGAGGTTGAGATTGCATTGAGTTCGCAAAGCCTGGAAGCTTTATAACATAAATATACAATTAATTTAGAAATATGCAGCACATATTTCAAAACTATATTTAGGTGTACATACATTTATTCCAGAAAACCAAGAAGTAATGTATAAATTTGCCATTTCTCAGTCCAGGATTCTCAAATGTCCTACAATTTAATTTTCTGACCATTTCATGGTAATATGTGAATCACTGACCATAGTGGACAATGCTTTTCTGTCACTTAAATATTTTGGTTTCCCCTAAATAAACATTAACCCCTTGGATGCTGTGCACTTTGTTGTTGAGAGGTTAAAGTATGAGATAGCTGTATTTGGTTTTCTGTGGGAGCAGTAGCTGGGTGTTATTAGGTGTCCTGTCACTATTAATATTTGCATAATGTGAACTATCTGTTACATTATGTACATATCCTGGGCGATATCCTCTATTTGTTATGGTAATATTAACTATGTTTCAAGATAAACATTTTGTACGGTGTTAAAGGGAACAAGGGGGTGATGCACTAAGGCAGTGGTGGGAAAAGTGAGGCCCTCCAGCTGTTGCTGGACTACAACTCCCAATATCTGCTGTTTGACGGTAGTTCAGTTACAGCTGGAAGGCACCACTTTGCCCACCACTGCACCAAGGTGTGAGAGAAGTCAATCAAATGTCAGAAACCTTGCCATTCCCGCTGTTGTTCTGTGGAACCTCCTTTTCCAGTTGGAGAGATCTTGGTGCTTAACACCTTAATGACCAGACGTCTGGAGAGTGGAATCCCCTTAAAGACCGCTTTGATGTCATTTGTCGAGCCAGCACATGTGACTGATCAAATGTGTTGCCTTGCCGAATGGGGGTCTGAGTGACTGCTCCGATCTTGGTGCTGTCAGTTTCGGACCCCGCTAGTGCTCACAGCCCTCCCGCAGGAGCAAAAAATATGTTACGTGCTAGGACCGTCATTGGTTCAGAAGTTTACTGGTGAAGGTCCTAGTATGTCACTGGACATTAATGGGTTAATGTCCCCAGAATAACACAGGACAGGGGTGTCCAAGTTTTTTGAGTTGTGGGCCACATGATGAAAAAGTCCATGGGTTTGAGGACCAGATTATTTTTTTATTTATAACTAGTTGACCAGCCCATGTACACGGGCCACAGTGCCAGGCAGCAACGGCCGTGGTGCAGTCATGTACAATAGAGACTGCCCTCGCCGCGGCTATTAACGGAGTGGGGCACTCCGAATTCAGATCATAGTCTTCTCTGCGCACCCTTTGATGATTAACCCTTTCATGGCCAGATGGGTACTCAACACATTGCAAAGCAATATTGCGTACCCCTCTGGCACTCAGAGAGTTAAAATCTTTGGGGGCTGAAGGGGATCAAACAGACCACACCTGGCGCATGAACCAACTTTCACATAGTAATTAAAGAGATTTTTACTGAGCCACCTTCAGTAAGCTAAAGAGGAGCATTGACTGAGCAAAGCCAAAATCCCTGCTCTGTGCAATAGCACTGGTGCTGTGTGGTTTTACACAAGTACGTATTGCTCAGCTGCCTCGGAGCCAATTGCCAATGCAAGCTGGAAGTCAAGCAGCTTTCACTTTATTCTTCCACAGACCGTGCAGGATAAGACATGAGGCTGGGTGCGTATTAACCTCTGAGCTACTGGAGAATTTTAGAAACTGTCAAACACATGGACAGTATCTTGAATTTATTAGGTTTTGAGTTTACTATTCCCTTAAACATAAAGATCAGGAGCATTTCCAGACCTGTGTATGTGTGAGATATGTATGTGTGTTTATATAATATACAGCTGTAATTGCAGCCGAGTACATTTACCATTCCACGCCTTAAACGTTTAGCATTGTAAATAGGCTCTATTTTGCTTTTGCAGTTTTCTGGGGTGGGGATTGAACAGGTGTTCAGCGAAGTCTCATCTGTGTCTGAACTGTTGTCACCAACACTGAGTGAAATACCATTATTACTGTTAGACTTTAGGCAGTTTTGAGAGTTTGCCCTTCATTCCACAGGACTGTGTGTGTCCTACCTACCCAGCCAATCCCAAGTAGAAGGCAGAACTCCACGGAATCAGGAGAAAGGTAGTGACTTGTTAACACCTTTATTTTCAAAAGGGTATGCAGTCGCAATTGATTCACATTCCCTTTTTTAGTTTTGCTTTTCAAAGAAGCCGTAATTATTTTATGAAAACATAAGTTATGGTGCATTTTCTTCTAAAGAAATCATGGCTGCTTGTACTGCTGGGAGATTTTCTATTCAGCTCGTATGCATTATTTTTTTAATAAAATTGTTAACAGTGCCAGCTGATCTGTAATGCAGTTGATGCTAGAGTCTGAGTCACCTTTAAAATGGGTGCCTGGTGACATGTCATTACTGTCATGGTTGTATGGGCATTAACGACTGGGGACGCGCTCTGTGATCCTAAAATTCAGCTGTGCTGTGGTCCTGTAAAGCACTCCTTCCCCGGACTGCGTGGTCCTTAAAGGAATAGTAATACTTCATTTTATCTTTATTTTATTTTGTAGGCGTTAAAAAAACACAAAGAATGTTACAAGTCTTATCTCTCAAACCTTTATGGTTTGAGAGATATTCACAAGCAAAGTTTCCCCTCCCGCCCCTTTTACCTAGTGTAAGCCATCTCTTCTCAGATGTGGAATCCAGTCCATAGACCAGACAGATAACAGAAAGGTACAGTCTTCTTCCTATGAGAACAATGAAAGCCCTGCCCCCTTGACAAATTTTTCAGGTTTTTCCCTTATCTTAACCCCTTGAGTGCCAGAGAGGTACTCAACTTATTGCTCTGCAATGCATTGCGTACCTCTCTGGCACTCAAGGGGTTAATTGAAGATTGTCCCTCTCTGCAGCCTACCTGGGCACCTCCCTTCTGCTCTGGCTGAACAGTGTGACATCAGTAAAAGGGGTGGGAGGGGGATACTTTGTCATTGAATTACTCTTGAACTATAACTCTGACAGAATTGAAATAACACTCTCCAAGGTCCAAATACTATGATGATTGGAGCTACTTTTATTATGAAACATTACTATCCCTTTAATCCATTAATGACCGCTCGGCCAGCAGTTAAGGGCCACAGAGTTTTTTTTTTTTTTTTTGTTTGTTTTTTTTTTTCAATCTGAATTCAGGGATCCATGAGCAGCAGACCCCTGAATTCCTTGACATGCCAGGTCTGTCACTGGTCCTTAACGCAAGTTTAGACACAAACAAGAAAGGCTGCACTGGTCGACTCCACACATTGAGGAGCAGAATCAAAATTAAAATCTTATTACATATACTTCACACAATCAAGTTGCTTCAGACCACCAACACTCACATATTGACAGACAGTATACACCCGTGTATATATCAACGCATTTCGCGTTATACACGCTTAGTCTTGATCATGACTAGGCGTGTGTAATTCGAAATACATTGATCTACACACGGGTGTATACTGTCTGTCAATATGTGAGTGTTGCTGGTCTGAAGCAACTTGATTGTGTGAAGTATATGTAATAAGATTTTAATTTTGATTCTGCTCCTCATTGCGTGGAGTCGACCAGTGAAGTCTTTCTTGTTTGTGTCTATACTGAGTAACAGCTGGAGGGAGCCTTGGTTTTGCACAGCAGCATCCTAGCTGGGAGAGCTTTTTGAACCTGGGAGATGCACAAGACTCTGATGGAGGTCCTGTGAGCAGCCAATTTATTTGTTACATTGCTACAGTCCTTAACGCGTTTACCCGTGAGGGGTTTAGGATTTCCCTGATTATGCACAAGTTACTTAAAAGGATAGTAATGTTTCATAAAGAAAGCAGCTCTAATTAATCATCATAGTATTTGGACTTTGGAGAGTGTTATTTAAATTCTGTCAGAGTTGTAGTTCAAGAGTAATTCATTGACAAAGTATCCCCCTCCTGCCCCTTTTACTGATGTAAAACTGTTCAGTCAGATCAGAAGGGAGGTGCCCAGGTAGATTGCAGAGAGGGACAATCTTCAATTAAGATAAGGGAAAAACCTGAAAAACTTGTCAAGGGGGGCAGGGCTTTCATTGTTCTCATAGGAGGAAGATTGTCCCCTGCTGTTATCTGTCTGGTCTATGGACTGCATTCCACATCTGAGAAGAGATGGCTTATACTAGGTAAAAGGGGGCGGGAGGGGAAACTTTGCTTGTGAATATCTCTCAAACCATAAAGGTTTGAGAAATAAGACTTATATCGTTCTTTGTTTTTTTAATGCCTACAAAATAAAATAAAGATAAAACGAAGTATTACTATCCCTTTTAATCAGTGGCACATTCATTTAGACTGATTCACCTGTGCTTCAGCGGGAAAATCCCTAAATCCTTCTCTGTAGTCAGCCCTTGAGGACTGAACTTGGGCAAACCTGACACATAACATCCATAGGAATTGATGGGAACATCACCACCTGGTGACCTCAATAAAATATTACATAAAAATTTTTAATCTGTAATAAGTTTTGAGTGGGTGTAACCTTGCTTTACTTCACAGGGAAAGAACTACAAAATATATATTATAATAGGAGAAGTTTACTGCTTATTTAAAAGTTTGAGTGCCGGAGAGATTTGAACCCACTACAGTGCAATGCGTTTGATATCTCTCTGGCACTCAAAACGTTATGGTAACATAAATTCCCCTGTTATCTACACATCTAAGTGACATGCATCATATTGCTTAACAATGTATTGAGTACATCTCTGGTCCTTATAGGGTTAAATTAAATTTTGCTAATGAACAAACTAGCATGCTTACTTTAACCCTTTGTGTGCCAGATCGGTGTGCAGAGCATTGCTTAGCAATGCATTACACACTACAATAGCTCCAGAGCCGTATTATGACTAATCTCCTTCCTAAGTGCTGATATTAATTTTGTATAAGTTTCTTGCAACAAAGCAGCTATTCCCATATAGTGCTCAGATCCAGTGATGAGCCACAGAAATCAGTGGTAAATGGTGTATGGGAGGCAGTGCAGATGTGTATGGAAGAGATACAAGAGAGAGAAAGTAAAAACATACCAAGTGTGGTAGTACTGAATAATGGAATGAGCAATATAATGTGACAATAGCAACCAGGCACAAAGATTATGTGAATAGATATAAATAATGGAAAAATATATTTACAACCTATACAAAAACAACGGATATAATCCCACTATGGAGATGTAGAAGTGTAAGCAATCAATTCAGTATATAGTGTTGCTATATGGATGCACCCACCCTTACATCAAAGTTCCACTGAACTGGTATACACATAAAACCTATATAGGCAATGTGATTTGACAAGGAAATAGGTGTATCTGGTACAGATGTGATGTACCCTTACACTCGATATGTCTTGTTCTGAGCAGTATTAGATGGTGTAGGGCTTGTTGCTCTATACAAAGAATGATGTAAAAAAATAGCAATGTTTTGGATCCTTCTCTGGCACTCAGAGGGTTAATTGTTAATTGAGAATATAGAAAGTGCCAGCTTTCAAGGTGCGAAAGTCCTTTCTTCAGCCATGGGTTAACCCATTCCTGGGGAAGGGAACTTCGTATCCTGAAAGCTGGCAGTTTCTATGTTTTGTTAGCCATAAACCTTTTGAGTGGCAGAGGGGTACACAGTGTATTTAAATGCGTTGCGTACCCCCTGGCACTCAGAGGGTTAAAGTGTATCACCTTTACATCACTCTTGTGAGCTTTTTTATTACAAAAATGCATTGAATCCTATCTACTAGCTAACATGGTACAATCTTTTTTTTTTTTTTTTTCCTCAAAGGACTTTTTCAGAATCCCCTAATGTTATGTTTGTAATTCTTTATTTAAAACAATAGTTTAAGATATTTTGCGGTATTGATCTGTCCGCTTATGAAAATTAGCCAGGACTTCCTGGTAGAAAGTGGCAGTTGAGAAGGAGAGTTCAGTGTTAGTATCTGCCTAATTTTGCATAAACTGTGATCAATAAATAAAGCTAAATATCAATCAAACTCTACTTTTAAATAATGAATGGCTAACATAAATATAGACGATTTTGATAGGTCTTTTATTACAAAGTGTGAGTTTCACTTAAAGCAAGCTACACATACATGCACAGTCTGTCGGCTAACAGCTTGTCACGTTGCTGAGTGATGTGCTGCCTGAACTGGCAGCTCTTGTAATTCAGAAGCAGCCAAGCTTTTTTTCCATGTCTGTATAATCCATACAAACATGTCTACAATAGTTAAAGGAACAGAAACAGTACCTAATAATAACTTCACATTTATGGTACTAAGCGCTGAAAATCCTAGTGGCCAGTACGTTTTGTCCACTTGCTTTTCTGTTTAACCCTTTGAGTGCTTTGCAATTTGTTGGATACCTTTCTGGCACTTAAAGGGATAGTAATGTCCCAGAACACGTTTTTATAATTTTGAAGGGATTAAAACGATGAGTTTAATGCAAAAAAAACATATCTCTCAAACCACTATGGTTTGAGAGATATCTTCGTTCAAAGTTTTACATTTCCTGCTGTCAGCTGTAAAGCTGTCAGCAGGAGATCCGTGTCGGCTGACACGGAGGCTTTTCAGCAGAGTCGCAATCTCGTTTTTTAAACAGAATGACTGCATTGCAATGGTCTACTAATTGTGCTTGCAAGCTAGGCCCGCTTAGTGTAGACCATGTCAATGCAGTCATTTTGTTTAAAAATATATGCCATTGTAACTCTACTGAAGGGCCTCCGTGTCGTCCGACAAAGATCTCCTGCTGACAGCTTTACAGCTGACAGCAGGATATGTCATACTTTGAATGAAGATATCTCTCAAACCACAGTGGTTTGAGAGAGACTTTTTTTGCATTAAACTCATCGTTTTAATCCATACAAAATTTAAAAAATCATGTTCTGGGACATTACTATCCCTTTAAAAGGTTAAAGTCGACCTGCAAACTTAAAAGAATCGTAACTATTCAGAATGTACATGACGTATAGTAAAACTGCTTTTACTTGTTTTCATCTGAACACTGAAGCTCACTGAATTTGTGTTTTGCAGTACATAAAAACAGATTACAATACAGTGTTGGGTTGTCCCCGTGACACTTAATTCTATGCATGCTATTGGATGTATCCAGGTTTTAGTATGGTGGGCTATGGGCAGCTGCACACGTTATCCACAAAGAGGATTCTGGAGGAGGCAGTAATATTTGCATCCTCAAGTGACTGACTGACCCATTTGGGCTTTGGCCAGCGACCATGTGAGCTTGCATAGTTTGACACTGATGGCATGTCATGTACTGAACCAGAGCGCAGCCAAGTCACCTGCATGAACATAGTTTTTCAGAAATGAGCCCTTTGTTGATGTCACAGTGTGGCCCTTAATGCTATTTTTTGTGCTGGGTTAATATTGCCATAGACAGCTATGGATAAGGCTAGACCGAGCCCACACTTCTGGAGATTTTCTAGTAGTGCAAAGAGCCATAAATTTGGCATCAAATTTGCAAAATGTAACATACTGTGCCACCAAAACACAGAGGTTAATTTTTCAAGTATATTTACTTTATAGAAAAATTGGATAGTACATATAATTCTCTTTAAAACAAACTAAGCTTGTCTTGGGGTGACAGTTCAAAAAGGAGCAGTTTAGGGGCAAACAGACTAAAATATAAGTGACAAAAAAATCTCAATAAACAAGAGTTCCTGATCCAAAGTGATTGAATATAATGTACTCAAAGTGATCAAATATAAGGTTCAAACTACTTTACAGAAAGGGTGATAGACTCATGGAACAGCCTCCCATCAGAGGTGGTAGGGACCAATACTGTAAGGGAACCCCACAATTTCAGAAATAGATGTAAGCCTATTCTAAGACATACATAACACTGCATTTTAATTAGGTGGAAAATGGGCAGACTGGGTGGGCCTGTTTGTCTGTACTCTCAGAATATGTTTCTATTTAAATGAAGCTTTAAGACCTTGAATTCCAGAGCGGTCCTCTAACATTCAAAGTGATAATTGTGTCATTTAAATATGAGCATTATGTGAATTTTCATTTGTACGCTATGGCACACTTGTTTTCTTCTGGAATTGCTTCTAGTTAGTTGCTTGAGTACAGCCCAATATTTTCATTCAATCCTAGATATCGTACATTGAAGTGGCAGGACTTGCGGATCCCAAATCCATATCTTTGCACCATAATTGTCAACAAGTTAACCCCTTTAATGTCAGAGCTATCCAAAACATTGTAATGCAATGCATTAGATACCTCTGCGGCACTCGAAGGTTCAACCTTCCGAGTGCCCAACACTTTCTGACTCGACGGTATAATGTCAGAAAAATTATCTTGCTAGTAGGTATTATTTAAAGAGGAATGAATAGTAGAACATTAAAGTGAAAGTGTCATGACACTTCCTCTTTGCAAGCCTGTTCCTATGGAAACAGACTTGTCAAGTAGCGGTTGCCTTTGACAATATAACACTGATCTAGGGTTCAGAAAACTATCCCTATTGGTAATCTGGAACGTAAAGGACCCCAAACCTTTGAAAACCCTCTGTGCACTTGCAGTGGTTGAGTGGGCTTCCTCTATGGACAGTTATTCATGGAGTTGAATCCGGACCATTACAATCTATTGGAGCTGCTCTGCTACAAGAAAATCTCAAGATAGCATTGTCTAGCTTAATTTGTTTCTCTGTCATCCAATACAGGTTACTTGTAACTCTGGGTAGGCGGTCCGCCCCTTTGAGTATTCTAGAATTGTATGCAGGGGGTGGAGCCTACCTTCCCTCCTTGGCTGCAGCTAGTCAACCAGCTCCAGAAAGATTTGTTCCTTGGTGAAGATAACACAGACAAGAGAACAGTTGTGCTATAGCTTTAGAAGTTTTTTATTTTTCTTTTAGAAATGGAATACCACCATTAGGCGGATTACCATAACTGACAATGCCCTTAGATGTGGCTAGCTCAGTGACCAGGTGCTTTTTGTGGACCTTAAAGGGATAGTAATTTTTCATAATAAAAAGAGTTCAAATTAATCATCATAGTATTTGGACTTTGGAGAGTGTTATTTCAGTTCTGTCAGAGTTGTAGTTCAGGAGTTATTCAATAACAAAGTGTCCCCCTCCCGCCCCTTTTACTGATGTAACACTGCTCAGCCAAAGCAGAAGGGAGGTGCCCAGGTAGATTGCACAAAGGGACAATCTTCAATTAAGGTAAGGGAAAAACCTGAAAAGCTTGTCAATGGGGGCAGGGCTTTCATTGTTTTCATATAAAGAAGATTGTCCCCTGCTGTTATCTGTCTGGTCTTACAACCAGATTCACATCTGAGAAGAGATGGCTTACACTAGGTAAAAGGGGCAGGGAGGGGAAACTTTGCTTGTGAATATCTCTTAAACCATAAAGGTTTGAGAGATAAGACTTATATCGTTCTTCATGTTTTTTTAATGCCTACAAAATAAAAGTTAAAACGAAGTATTACTATCCCTTTAAGACCTAGGCGGAAAATCTTGGATACTCTCCTTCTCTCCTTTGCTGATTAACCCTTCACCTGCCAGATAAGTCTATTTTAGTGATTTCTGGGGTGAAACTTTAATCATACACACTGTAATTGTGTGATTTCTTATACAATAAGGTTGTTGACACTGTGAGAATGTCTATACCATTGGAGCTTTGGGCCAGACCTAAGACGAAGGATGCTGGGGTCTGTGTATCCCCTATTGCGCATTGCTGTTCCTGTCATAAAGGGTTACCTAGAGAATTCGTCCTTCTAAAGTGGTTGCTCCTATCTCCAGGCTATCCAAGTCTTCTGCTTTGCCAGTGTCTGATGCGTCTGCTCTAAAGGACTTGACTGACAAGAAACTTGAGGTCTCCCCAGGGCCGGATTTGCCATAAGGCAAAGTAGGCACCTGCCTACAGGCGCACACCACCGAAGGTCACCTGCCATTGGGATTTTTTTTTTTTTTTTTTTTAAATTCGCTAGCCTGCCAAGCCAGCCTTTGATCTGGACCGTGGTGGACTACAAAGGGGGGGGTATGCATGCTGCGCTGCTGCTGCCTGCTGGACAGTGTGAATGTGACAAGATCATAAGCGCTGTGCCGTCCTCCTCCGCTCCACACAGACTGTGCAGGCTGCAGGGAGCCGCGGCTGCTCTACCGGGTGACTCGGTGAGCTTTTAAGTTATCAATGGCTCCGTACTTTTGTGTCACTGATGGTTCCTGCACTAGCATACATCCGCAGGCAGGTGGTCTCAGCGAGCCCAACCAATGTGCTAACAACAAATATACAGTGGCACAGGGCAGCTTTACATGAGAATCGGAGGAGTGGAGCAGAGAATCTGGCCACCTCTCTAGTCCAGTCTGTGTTGGCTGGTAAGTGTATTATTTTTTAATTTAACCCTTTGAGTGCCAGATGGGTAGGCAACACATTGCAAAGTAATGCATAGTGTACCCTTCTGGCAGTCAAATGGTTAATAAATTCGACCTGATCATCAAAAGTTAATCAAAAAAAGATCTCTGGGTGACCCTATTGTGAATGTTCCCATCTATGCATATATATAAGCCTTTATGTCCATATATGACTAGGAGAGTGCTCTCTTGTACTGAAATGGTGTTTAAACCCTTTATTCTACAAGGTTCCTTTCACATGTGTATCTCTTAGCTAGTAATCATACAATTTTCAGTTTATAGATCTGATTAGGATCATACATTAGCCTCTTGATTATTTATTTCTGGGATATACATTAACCTCTTGATTATTTATTTCTGGGATATATATATATATATATATATATATATATATATATATACAGTCAAAACTTTTTGTACTTTTCTCGGGGGGGGGGGGGGGGGGCGCTTCAGATTTCTCTGCCTACAGGCTCCTGAGATATAAATCCAGCCCTGGGTCTCCCTCAAGTCCATCTTTGCCATTGCTAGTTCTGCCATGCGTACAGCATTCGCAGCAGCATGGGTGAACCGGGCCATTGTGGTCTGGACTGAACAACTCATTCTTGCTGTCTGTCAGGATGCTCCTACTTCGGATAAGTTGCGCCTCCTTGCCAATATTTCTGAGGCACAGCACTGTGTTTCTGCTGCCCTATTTGATGCCATCCGTTTGGTGGCTAAGGTTTCCACCATGTCTGTGGTTGCCAGACGGGCTCTTTGGCTCAAGATCTGGTCTGCTGATACTGCTTCTATGAAAGCTTTGCTCTCCTTGCCTTTTCAAGGCACTTCTCTGTGTGGGCCAGATCTCAAGGATCTGATCAGTGAGGCTACAGGGGGTAAGAGTACACTTCTACCCTTAGTTCCTAGGAAGAAAACACTGCTTAAGCGTAACCAGTATTTTCGTTCCTTTCAGAGTGAGGCACGTCCGGCGAACCAGACGGTTCTCTCAGCTCCGCGTACCTCCTCCAAGCCCAAACAGCAATGCAAGCCCAAGGCTTCCAAGCCTTCTTCGACATGACTCGCCGAACCCAGGTCCGCACTCTGCTGTGGGTGGTCGTCTGTGTCACTATCACAGCATTTGGGAGGTTTCAGTGACGGACCTATGGGTTTTGCAGGTAGTGACGGAAGGGTACAGGTTCCCTTTCATCTCTCTTTCTCCCATTTTCCCTCTTGACATGGACGTTCTGGAGCCGGTTCCAGTTCAGGACAGAGGTATGGGTTTTTACTCAAACCTCTTTGTGGTCTCCAAGAAAGACGGCGGTTGTCGTCCCATTTTGGACTTGAAAAATCTCAATTCCTTTGTGACCTGGACTCATTATCACCAGGAGTCTTTACGGATGGTGATTGCTGCCATGGGGGAATTCCTTGCATCTCTGGATCTTCTGTATGTGTACTTACACATTGCCATTCATCCAGAGAGCCGGCAGTACCTCCGGTTTTCCTGCGACCGGGAACATTCTCAGTTCTCAGCTCTTCCATTTGGTCTGACGACAGTTCCTCAGGTCTTCAGCAGTGTCCTGGGAGCCCTAGTGTCCATCCTCCACCGAGACGGCATCAGAGTTACTCCATACATGGACGACCTGCTTCTGAAGGTTCAGCAATGCATTCATGCTCTCACCCATCACGGGTGGATCATCAACTTGGACTAATCAGATCTTGTCCCATCCCAGCGTCTGGTCTTCCTGGGCTTCCTCTTCGATACCCAGAAGAACATGGTGTTTCTCACGGACGAGGTGGCTCACCAGATCGCCCACAGGGTTTCTGCGATACTTGCTCAAGATCCAGTTCCAGCCAAGAAGCTGTCATTTCTCTTGGGGAAATTCATTTCCACCATAGAGGCAGTACCGTTTGCCATTGCACACACCTCTTCATGTGGAACGGAGTTTGTCCTGGTCCTTCCCAGTTTCCTTCTGGACCACGGTAATGACGGATGCCAGCCTCTCTGGATGGGGAGTGGTCCTGGGTCGCCTGAGTGCACAGGGTCAGTGGTCTCCGGAAGACTCTCTCCTTCCCATTAACATGTTGGAGCTTCGGACGATATTTAATGCCCTTCATCATTGGATATCTCAGCTGGAAGACTGTCCAGTCTGGGTAGAGTCCGACAACACCACGGCCGTGGCATACATCAACAAGCAGGGCAGAACAAGAAGTCTCACCGCTAGGTTAGAGGTCAAGGCTATTTTGTCCTGGGCAGAAGAACACGTTCCTGCCATATCCGCAGTACACATTCCTGGCGTAGACAACATCATGGCGGACTTCCTCAGTCGACACACAGTGGACAGCGGAGAGTGGGAGCTGCACCCAGAGGTGTTCACCCTCATTGTTTAGAAATTGGGTCTTCCTTACATCGACCTGATGGCAACAAGACACAACAGGAAGGTTCCATGGTTCTGCTCTCGATGGAGGGACCCTCTAGCTCTGGCGGTGGATGCAATGTCCATTCCTTGGTTATTGCCTCTGGCCTGCATCTTTCCTCCCCTCCCAATGTTGCACAGGGTGTTACGGAAATTACGACTGGAGCATTGTCCAGTCATTCTGATTGCTCCGTACCGGCCTCGCCAGGCATGCTTTCCGGAGCTTCTGGATCTGTCAGTGGCGGAGTCATTCTGGCTCCATTGCCTTACGGATCTTCTTCTACAGGGTTACCTGTGAAAGGAGGACGTTCATCGTCTAGCCTTGATGGCTTGGAAATTGAATCCTCAATATTGAGGAAGAAAGGGTTTTCTTTTGGTGTGGTGGCTACTATGCTCAGTGCCCGCAAACCTGTTTCTTCCAAGATCTACCATTGTGTCTGGTCGACCTTCCTAATTAGGTGTGCTGACAAAGACCTGTCTCAGGAATTTGATCTGCCTACGGTCCTGGCTTTTTTGCAGGACTGTGTGGATAAGGGCCTCAGTTTGAGTTCCCTTAAAGTTCAGACGTCTGCTCTCTCTGTTTTCTTTCAGAGGTGCATTTGCATCCTTCCTGATGTCAAGGTTCTCTTCCAGGGTGTTGCTCATACTCGCCCTGCCTTCAAGATTCCTGCTCCTCCATCTTAACTTGGTTTTGGGCGTTCTTCAGCACCCTCCATTTGAGTCTTTGACTACTATTCCTCTACGCCTGTTGATGTGGAAAATGGCTTTTCTCCTCGGGATTGTGTGTGTCCATTGCTCTGTCCTGTAAACCACCCTATTTGGTGTTTCACCAGGACAAGGCGGTGCTTCGCACCTCTCAGGAATTTCTCCCGAAGGTGGTTTTGGTGTCCCACATCAATCAGGAGATTATGGTGCCCTCTTTGTGCCCTGATCCCACTTCTGACAAGGAGAGAGATCTCCACTTGTTAGGCGTGGTGCGTTGTCTCAAGTTTTATGTACATCGCACTCTATCAGGCAATCAGATGCGTTATTCGTCATTCCTGAGGGTCCTAGGGCAGGAAGACGTGCATCCAAGGTGACTATTGCTTCTTGGATCAAGTCCACTATTCGTAAGGTTTATGAGCTGAGCAAGAAGCCTTTCCCTTTCAGGGTCACGGCTCATTCTACTCAATCTATTGGGGCCTCTTGGGCTTACAAGAATCAGGCCTCTGCTGATCACTTGTGCAAGGCTGCCACCTGGTCGTCTGTGCACACCTTTTCAAAGCATTACCGTGTTGATGGCATCTGCTGAGGTTAGCTTTTGGAGGAAAATCCTGGAGGCAGTCTTGCCTGTCTAGGATTTTCTTTGGTTCTTGGTGCTTCCATCACTTTTGAGCCCTGTTGGCTCTAGTTCAGTGTGCTGTGTAACAGTTGGGGTGTTGTTACCCCTGTTCAGTGTCCGTTGACACTTCATTGTTTTGTTGGGCTGTCTCTGATCTGATGGTTCATATCTGCTCTGGTGACTTTGGGGGCCTTGCGCCTGGTCCTTGCCTCTGGGGAACTCAATGGTTGGACATCCCAGAGTTACCAGTAACCTGTACTGGACGACAGAGAAAGGAGTATTTTAGTCTTATCTGTTAAATCCTTTTCTCTGAATCCATACAGGTTACTGGTCTCCCACCCTGTCAAGGGACCATGCTTGGCTCTCCTGTGGCGGTCTGTGGGGGTCCTTCGGGGTCATGCTCACAGGAGTCTTCTTTTCCTTCCACTATCTAGTCAATAGTTAGTGTGTCAAATCTTTCTGGAGCTGGTTGGCTAGCTGCAACCAAGGAGGGAAGGTAGGCTCCACCCCTGCATACAATTCTAGAATTGTTCCTGACAACTTAAAGGGGTGGATCGCCTACCCAGAGTTACCAGTAACCTGTATGGACTAAGAGAAAAGGATTTAACAGGTAAGACTAAAATCCTCTTTTAACCCTGCCTGCCAAACAGGCTCTGGGACACATCCCTCTGCTAGGTAAAACATAATGGTTACCTTTTAAATAAATACTATGGCTTTTTTGTGTGTGTGTGGGTTACGCAACTTTTTTCCATTACCACTGTTTGTTTCTGGGATTTGCAGGCACCTTATCATCCCTGGTGTTCTGAAAGAAAATTAGGCTTGACGGCAGAGACCAATACATTTCCTACACAAGGTCTTTCCCACTTAGCTGGTTCTAATATTACAAGGTTATGGTCCAATTAAGTAGGTATCATGGCACCAGATGTACAGGGAAGGAAGTTTTCAGTTTGTAAATATCAGTTCCATTTGATAAGGTTGGCATTGCTGAAGGCGCAGAGAGATGGGATTTTCCTTTGCTGCTGTTTATTTGTACTCATGAGTTAAATAATTGTCCTGTTTATGATTGTGCATAAGCACTGAGAATCTTTCCAGACACACCATTCTGTCCTCTCATGGCACCATAGTTATGTCTATTGTTCCACTGTGGAAGTTAGCACAGATTTAGTTACATACTGACTTCACAGTAGCTCTATAACAATGGTCTGAATATCTCCATTCCAGGTCCTTTATTTTAGTTATCTAAATAAACTTTAGCAGAACTTAGATATTTTAACCATTTAAGGGCTAGTGCATTGCTTTGCAGTGTGCTGCACACTCCTTTGGTTTTTAACCCTTTGAGTGCCAGAGAGGGGCTCTCTGGCACTAAAGGGGTTCAAGGTTAAGGACTGATTTAGGATACACTCAAAACAACTGTGTCTAGTAATATGTTCTGCTGATAATCAACATTTCCTTGACTCCAAATCACTGCGACAGTTCTCCATATGGATCTGTTTATCTCTCGCCCCCACCTGATAATAGCTGGAGAAGGTAAGCACAAAAATCTTTAATTATGTGTTGTTTAATAAGTCTTAATACTGTCAGTGGCCTTTTGTGTGCCAGAGTGGTGTTACAGCAAAGTTCGCAGCAAACTGTTTCCTTCCTAGCCCTCTGACACTCAAAAAAAAAAAAAAAAAGAATCTATTTGGAGCTCAAGTTGTCTCAGATGCATTGCTTAGGCTCTGAAGTAGGCTGACCAGACCTCACCTGTAACCGGGGACGTATAGGAGAAATGCATACTGCAGGACTGCATTGATTTCAGTGAAGTACTGCAAAATGGCTATTTCCTATGTGTCCCCGGTTAAAGGTGAGATCTGGTCAGCCTACTCTGAAGCTCACAGGGTTTTAAGTGGATCAGTCACCTTCAGTTTAAGTGTTTAGATCTGAAAGCTTCATTCAAAGCTGCCTTTGTGTTATGTTCACCAAAAGACCGGTAAGTACATAGATTGAGATAGTGATACTTTTATTTCTGAAAAAGTGAAGACATTTCAGCGCTGTTTCTTGTGCTAATTAAGAGGACATACAGTTTTTGGTGACATTTTCAGATATGCAAACTTGAATCCAAGGTGACAGATCCATGTTAACATTTTCAGGCGCCCAGAGGGTATGCAGTACGTTGATTTGTAATGCCTCTTCACCCCTCAGTTCCTTTTAAAAGTTTTAAACAAAAATAAAAAATTTTTGTTGACAGTATATTTCTAGGAGGGAGCTAAACTATGATCTCCCTGTGTTTTTCAAAAACCATTCTGCTTGAAAGTACATAATTTGTTATTAACCCCTTAACAGGTACATTGCGGTCACTAAAGGACCATGGAGCATTTTTTTTTTTTTTTTTTTTTTTTTTTTTTTTTTTTTAATTCGGATTCCAGATTCCCTGAACGTCGTGCAGCCGTTGGGGGAGCCCATAATTCCATGACGGTCATAGTATGTCATGGGTCATTAAGTCAGATCTACCCATGACGTACTATGACCGTTAAGGGTTGTTTGGGGGTTAACCCAGGTCTTTGCAATGCATAATGAATGATTTGGGGGGATAACTTCAGCACTGGTAACCCTTTGAGTGCCAAAGCAATGTGCTGCATGCCCCTCTGGCACTCAAAGGGTTAAAGGGATAGTAATACTTTGTTTTGACTGTACATGTTCCGCAGGTGCATAATATGTAAAGGCAAATTACATATTTTTTATTTTATTTTTTCACCTTAAATTTGTAATTTGAATTTTTACAAAATGATGTACCTCATAGCTCTTTGGTTCTGTTTCAAGATAGTTTTCTGTCTGGAACTTTATAAGCAGGGATAGGAATGCAGTGTAAAAATATAGCATACAAAGCACTCAGTGTAGAAGGGATGGTGTTAAATTGTATCAGTCTACTGCTCTGATGTCTACTGACCAGAAAACACCCTGCAAACATATGTCCTGGGAGCTTATAGACAGGTATATAAAACTAGGAAACATACACACAAACAAAAAGAATGGGGAAAAGAAAATAATTGTAATCACTTTGACTTCACATAGTCTGCAATTGAAGAAAATATGAAGCCAAAATAATGTGTTATTATCCCATTATGCATAATACAATAAAGCAGTGTTTACCTACCTGAAGATTGTAATTTTATGTCAAATCATAGAATATGACACCTTGTTCTAATTGCATATTAGCAAATGTACTTACAAAAGGAAAGTGAATGAATTCTGCCAGATCTCACATTTCACTGCAGGCATTTTCAGAAATGACATGTTAATAACCCGTTGAATACTACAGAGGTAGCCAGTGCATTGCAATGCGTTTGATACCTTTCTGGCACTCAACATTATTAATGATCAATTGCACTGCTAAAGAATACTTCTTCAATGGAGTTAAATTATTTTTCTTGGTTTTAAGATGCTATAAAACAGAGTTATATTACAAATTGGGATTATACTGTAGTTTCAGGTAATGAAGGCTTTTTAGTTGGTAAAATGAATGTATTCTTGTTTGTTTTATATTCTACTATATATAATAGTATATGGATAATGGTAATCCTATATGCATGGAAGCTAAATTCCCAGATGTGGGAACACAGGTAGTACACTCAGGGCATCTTGAATATGGTTAAATGGTGCAATTAACCCTTTAATGACCCTTGACGGTCCTGGCACATTATGGGTAGATTTGTGTTTAAGGACCCATGACATGCCAGGACTGTCATGGAATTCAGGTCTCCCCGCACAGCAGAACGCCATTCGGGGAGCCCTGATCCAGACGTAGAAACAAAAAAAATAAAAAATGTTCCCTGGTCATTAAGTGATTGCCGCATGCGTGATCAGCCATCCTTAAGGGGTAAATAGGTCATTGTTTTTGTTGTATGTGAAGACCTTCCTCCCTAACCAGTGACAGACAGCCACATTCAAGTGTGACCCTCAATCCCACCAAGGTGCAGAGCATTATGGTAAAGAATTCTATATATATACGATTGTGAAAAACCTTTGGATGCTATAGATCTCAAGAGATCTAAGATGCATTACTTCATGGAACAGTATATAGGGAACCATGCTTTTTATGCAAAAGGAAAGAAGAAACAAGCTTTTTGGGTTGAAAACAGGCGATGTATGACAGATTCTCTCTCCTTGTCACTGTACCAGAGAACAGTCTGGTTACTGCAGGAGAAACCTCTGAAGGCCACACGAGGCCTCACCTGTTACCCACTAATGTCCTAAGCCATTGCTCTCCAGCTCCAGTCCTCAGGACCCAAAAACATTACAGATTTTCAGGTTCTCCTCACTTAGGTGGATTGATCACAATCACTAAGCATCTTATTTGTCACCTTTTATCAGACTGGGGTATCTTGAAAACGAGCATTGTTGGGGTGCCCAGAGGTCTAATGCTGAGAATCACTGAAAACTTTGTGTTTAAGTTAGCAAGAGGTTCATTTTATACAACTGAAACACTGACCTGTTGCTGAAACCATTTCATCGTTCAAGGTCACCTGAAAGTCCCTTTGTCATCATGCATTTGGGGGGGGGGGTGTGTGTGTGTGTGTGTGTGTGTGTGTGTGTGTGTGTGTGTGTGTGTGTGTGTGTGTGTGTGTGTGTGTGTGTGTGTGTGTGTGTGTGTGTGTGTGTGTGTGTGTGTGTGTGTGTGACTAGTTTAAAAAAAAAAAAGTGCTAACCCCAGTCATCAATTCCCATCCTTATTTGTGTGTGTTAGTATGAAAAGATGTAACTTTTTATGCTTTGTTTTATTTTATATGATTAACAACTTAGATGCTAAAAATGTATTAAATGCATTGCTTTGGAGACATTTTTAGCATCCGAGGTGTTAAAGGCATCTAAAGGTATTTCTGTACCTGATTTTTACATTAATTACACTTTAAACTAACAGCTGTTCTTTCCATTTCTAAACTTACCACCTACTAATGTCTAACATGAATTAATATCTCTTTCTCCTCTGATTAAATAGCATACCAAAGCTAGGGCTGATAAGATGTATGTACTGTGGGCCTTATGCAGAATGCAAAAGATGAGCAATTCTGGAGTATACTGACTGTGCCATAGAGAGGAAAATAAAATTCTCATTGATTTTAAATGGTGCTTTTAACCACAGGAATGCTAGAGAGGTTACCAATGCAGTTTGAAAGCAGTGGATAAACTCTCAAACATATAAAAGGTTAAAGAACCCCTTTAAATCGGTTAGAATTTGGGGAATTTTCATTTCCCTCCTGCATACAGTTGGTTTTCTCCAGAAATTACTTTTTTTTTTTTTTTGTGTGTGTATATCTCCACTGTGAATCCATATGTTGAACATTCTTCATTTGGTGGGTGGAACGAGACCAGTGCAGATAGACATTGGGTCCAGAATTAATTGACTTTGGCTGATGTTCTGTCTTATTCAAAGTAAATCAAAACCTGTCCGTGCGCTTGGAAAGGGATCCTGTATGCAGTGATGTATACTAGCGAGGTGTTTGTGGTTTGAATTTGGCAACTTGAAGTTGACTTTTATTTACAGAGCAAAGAAATGGGGTCAGTAGGTGCAGTTCTTGAATTTTTCATGTAGCCTAAGAAATGGTCAACACAAATAGTCAAAATAATTTTAATAGAGCCTAAAATGTGGACATTTGTTGTAGTTTTTCAGTATAAGCAATATTTGTTGTAATATGCAAATCAAAGTTGTTATAGTTTTAGCAAATTGGTACATCAATTAATGTAGATTGAATATTGTATCTTAATACATTATCATCACTATATATTTTAAAAAAATCTTTGATTCTGGATTGCAAAAATCGAGTTATATGGAACTTATAACCCATTAAATGGTAGAGATTTTTCCAGCACCTGAAGTTGTATGGAACATTCATTCCACCCCAGTAAACTGAAATGTCCTGTCTGCCAGGTTAGAAGGATGAGTGTTAACCAACCATACCCTGGCACACGACCAGCAGGAAACCTCAGAGTTTACAGAAGAGAAAAGTAATAACTTTTAAGTTTAAAGAATGACATAGGTATGAAATATTTCCATTCCCATTCTCCTCTTTTTTCATTTCACCATCGTCTGCCACCATCTTACTGTCATCAAATACTCCTTATCTCCCCCCAATCAATATCACACCATATTGTTTTCTCATCCTTACTCTGTCCTGGCTTCCAATATCAATCACTTCTCTAGTCCCTATTTTCCCATGGTTGAAATAACACTGGATGTACAGGCCAAAGGTTCTTGCCACAGGGAGTATCTATTCACAGTGTATGTGTGACAGGCATGCCAGCCCAGCATTTCTATATTGCAAGCAGCTCCTCATGCTCAGGACTGGCACACGGTTTTCAATTTGTTAAGCCCAAAGATGGGAAAAGCTCTCTGCTGCCCATTTAGCCATCTGCAAATATGCAATGCAAGGAAGTCTGTGAATAGACTGGAAGCTCCCAAAATGGTTTAATGGGAAGTACCACTTATGTTCTGTTGATGTGTGCACACTTTCTCCAGTCTTAGGCGAGTGTTAAGACCCTGTATTCATGTTCAAGTTAGTGTGTGTGTGTGTGTGTGTGTGTGTGTGTGTGTATATAATGATGTATCTGTGTGGCTGGGGTGTGTCTGTGTAGTAGTAGTAAATGTGAAAGTGAGCATGTACCGGGTCATGGGTGTCTGTGTAAAAGTAAATGTGTGTCTGAGTGCATGTCTGTTTGCAAATATCTCTTTATGTGATGCTGGGTTGTGTCATTGGTTTATGCGAGAGAGCATGTGTGTCTGTCTGAGTGATAGGTAACATATCTTTGTGTGTGTTTTGTAGTAAATGTCGCTGTGTGTATAAGTGTGTGTGCCTCTCTGACAAAAAAAAAATCTGTGCGTTTGTGTTTGTCTTTGTTAGATGGTGTGACTGTTTGCAAGAGTGTATGTCTGGAGGGGGGTTGTGTGTGAAACAATATAACTCATCATAATAGAAAACCCAATATACCACCACCACCACCTTCTCCCTCAAAAAATAAGTATTCTTGCATGTTATTAAACATACAGAGAGATGTAAAGCTCTGTAAAGAGTTACTATTTGACATACAAGTTTGGAAAAGTAAAACCTGGTATGAATGAGAACAAGTGGTTGTGTCCATGTGCAAGTGTGTGTATATGAGTGTGTTGTCCTCCATTTTCTTCCTCTCTTTTATCCACCTTCCACCAGATTCTTTCTTCATCCACTTTCTTCTCACATCCATTTCCATTACATCCTTCCCTATCCCCTCCTTCCATCCTCTTTCTTCCCCTCTTGCTCTATCACCTTTTCCTTTTCTCCATCTGCCATCTTTCACCCTGAACCTCCTGCTGTCCTAACCTAGGCAGTCTGTGTTTACTCTTCATTCTGTCTCCTTTGCTCCTTCTATTGAAATCCCAGAATTGCCTGTCCAGGTGCTCTTACTTCACACCTTATTACTTCTCTTAGTAAATTATCCCAACCTGATCCCTTACTACTCAACCCCCTTCTCTCTAATTTTTATTCTATTTCTACCTCTTGTTTACCCCCAGTTTAGTAATCCATTACTACTCTTCCTCCACTACTTTCTTCTTTCTACCTCCACCCCCCCCCAAACACCTGCCTTTCTGTTTTCAAAGTTCAGCCACCACTGTGCCAAACTTATCACATCCAAAAATCACATCCTATTTCTGCTTCCTGATCACCCCATCTCTTCCACATCCAGACCTTCTTTATGCTCTCTTCCGAAAGATCTACTCTCTTCATTTTTCTTTTCTTTTTCTTGGCTGTTTACCACCGCCCTCAATTCCTCCATCTGACTGAGCGACTACAAATATACATATAAATATGCTTGGGATCTGTCTTCTACATCTGTTGCTTGAAGAATTTAGCTTTTAGTTTTTCTGTAATTGTTGCCTATGAACATTTTAATTGACAACATTAATCAGGATGCCACCCAGAGTTTATATGTGTAGAGGAAATTGCTTCTACATGAAGCTAAAGACTGCAGTTTACCCTCAGATCTGTAACTGACCTGTCTCAGTTTGGTAAAAGCCAGTGTCCCTTGCAACTGAGATCTCAATAAAGTAATTTCCAGTGAGAAAGGTCAAAAGTGCAGCTGGTCTGGACAAGTGGCTTTGTGTCCCACGCTCTGGATGCCTGGTGTCGCTTGTTCCCACTGGCAACCGTTTCATTGCCAAAGAACTTACAGAAACAAAAAAAAACCCCATTAAAAACAGAAACAGTCCTCCTCCCTTAACGTCATCTAACCTACAGTGCAGCTATGTTACGAAACCAATCTTACAATGGCTAGTACTGCATGTCAGATCATTTAAAATCTTAACTGCAGCCACTTTTTCTATAGTAAAGCAATCTATTGTATTTCTTTTTGCTCATTGTGATACTGTTTTGTTTTTATTGTAATAAGACACTTCCAACCTATTTCACAGTATTTGTACAGAAGTTGTATCCCTGTTACATAGAAATAATACCAGTCAGTCACTGCTAGTATGTCACCAATAAGTAATTAATTTCCATATAGTAAGTATTGACTTGCCTTAGGAATAAATGTATCCTAATTTAACAGAATTACTTGGGTAGGTGTCCTACCTAAACCAGTTCTGTATATCTATTTTTTTTATTTTTGTTGTTAGTTGATGTTCGGCATATTAAAACCATCTAGTGAAGAAATGAATACTTATTTCAAGGGAATAGTTCCTCTTCAAATACATGATCTTCTAAAAAATATATTAAAATATTATAGTTGAGTATTACATCAGCATTGTAGTGATTGGCCAAAGGTCTTAGGTGAATTTGGTAAGGAGGCATTATCTTTTTTTAATGTGCTATTCTAACCTGCTTTGGATCTCTATCAGCATGTAAACCAGCAGTGACCTACTGGTGCTACAATATGTTTACTGAAAGCATGGTAGCTGCATGGGATCTCTCTCAAGTCAAGTAGAGAGTGGGCTAGTAAAGAAATGTCAGGATGATCTGAGGTAAATCTAATGCTGTTTTAAGGTGGATTCTAGGTATATAACGTTACGGACAAACTACATGGGCTAATTGTTTATTCTCTGCCATAAAAATTTGTTTCTGTTTGTGTTAGAATTGTTGTGAGATGGTTGTGTTCTTTAGCTAGAACCTTGTTTTGGATTTATTGTGAGAAGATCATGCACCTCTAGCCTAATGATAGTATATTTTTTGGAGTCTTTAAGTGGGAGGCAGATTTTATTGTTCTAATTCTACTTGCTTGTAATCAGAAGGTTCTATCTGAAGAATCAGGACCTTATGTGCAAAGCAAATAAGCAGAGCTGGATCAAAACAACATCTCTGTTTAAAATAAATAAAAATGTCCCCATTTTTATCAATTTCAATAGGGCTTTTAGTTGAATGCCAGAGGGGGCTCCAGTGCATTGCTTTTCGATGCGTTGGAGACCGCTTTAGCATTTGAGGGGTTAAAAGCCACATTTATATCAATGAAAATGTATATTCTTTTACCCCAGCCCTCTTTAGTTTTCTCCAGAATTGTTCATGTTTTGCTTTTCACATGAGACTCATGGAGTTGTAGTCTGTAATCTAGAGAGGGGCAGTTGTGGCGCATACCACCTGCGGCATAGGGAATAAATGAAAATTCCTACTAATGTAAATTAAGCGTTTAACCACTTGAATGCTTGAGAGGTCTCCAGTACATTTCTTCACAACATGTTGAAGACCCGTTGATCTCAAGAGGTTAAAAAGTCGAAATTAAAGCAGAACCATCACTCAAATTAAAATGCCTCCCAAATCATTGTGCAATATGCATATACATTCTAGCAGTATCCTGAATAAGTCCGGCTTTATTGAGAAATCCAACTCGTTCCAAGACACACAGGAAGGCATCTTGCTATACCGGCATCTGTGTGCCTGCGCCGTCAGGCCCTTCCTGTACCTTAAGGTACAATGCAACTCCTCGCCAATCCTAGAGGAGACTGGGACAGACAGCACAAGAGGACAAATGTCCAGGGGTGTCTGTAGAAATTTTTCCGGGGGGGATCAAAGTCATAATATGACTCCCAGCCCCTTTGTTTATATGGAGGTGGTAATTGTGTCCCCCCTCCAGATACCCATGCAGATGTCTCTTTGGCAAGATGTCAGTGCTGATGCCTGCCTGTTCATCTTGGAATGAGTCTGATTTCTCAATAAGCCAGACTTTTTCAGGATAATACTGGTATGGATATGTGAATCGTTATGTGCATAATAATTTGGAGGGCACTTTAATTTGAGTGATAGTTCCTCTTTAAAAAAAATGTAACTTTGGGAATTTTTAGTTGTCCCCTAAAACTTGTGACAGGCATAATTCTGGAATATGGCCCATAAGCTCTTAACAAGGGCATAATGACTATTTTCAGCACAATTCCTGGCTTTAAAGACTGGTTTGGGGCTTCTTTGCTAACACTAATGTTAAACTTGCCTTAACCTCTTCTATCTTTGCAATGTCCAGTGCATTGGAAGATCCTCTAATAAAACCTCTCTCCATATCAATCTCTTAAAAACAATTTCGTGGCTTAAAATAAAGCACTCGGATTTCACTATTAGTTAAGTGCTTCTTGATCTTCCAGATTATTCCCTTTTTTTCCTCTTTATTAACTCTTCTCTGGTGCTTTTTTTGCCAGAATTCTAACTACATAAGACCACAACAATGTGTAGATATGCAGTTATTGTATTTGGATTACAACTGATGTCAAACATGTCCATTTTTTCCCTTCTTACTTCTTCTGTCTGAAGGCAGCAGGCTCCCTGGAGTGAAGAGAAACGGCCAGGATTTAGACTATTGTCTGCTCTTAACAGGTGAACCCTTTCTATTTATTGCTTAGAGCAAAGACCTCTCTTTCTGGTACTTTTAATTCAAACATTTTAAAGGAACACTATCATCTTCTAGTAATAGCACCCACTTAATCTGGGTATAAAATACTAATGGAAATTGTGAATCGAATCTTTGTATACTGGTTCTCCAAAATTAATCTTTAATTGGTTGTGGATATCATGTATGTGGCAGCAGACATAATTTTTTCCAGGACTCGAGGACCCCAGGCTTCTGTCATAGAAATGGTCTTAACATTAAGGAGCAATATGGGATCATTGAGACGTGCAGCAGAAAATAATGTCTACCTCTGTGGATATGATACCCAGTGCTAAGTCAGATTGGTTTTAGAGATCCAGTCCATGAAAAATGTATTCATGCTAACCATTACTTTTTTTTTGCCCACATTAATGTAAATTGAGTTTTATTAATAGGAGGTATTTGTGTTCCTTTAAGGGTCTTATGCACAAAAAAGCTGTGCAGTTCAAGTGGACACCAGCTACATTGTTGGGGGAAAATAAACATTTTCACAGTTTTAAAAGGGGCTTTTAAATAAAAGCTGTGCATTGGTGGCCTCTCTAATGTTCAGTTAGTTAAAATCAGTAGAAGTTTCCACTTTGTGTCACCTACAGTGCATTTGGTTTGCCTCAGAATTGCACTACTCTTGTGTCTAAGGCCGAACTTCTCTTTGACATAAATAGAATCAGTGTGTTCCCCTGAGCTCAGTTGTGGTCTTTTTGAGACCTACGGGGGTCACTAGTTCCTGAGCTATGTACTCTGTAATTCAAAGGTAAAGTTGAAGTAAAATGAAAGATTGCATTTGGGATCATCAAACTGGTCTACTATTATGCATTCATGTTGAATTCTGTCATTCTGTTGGCCTGTCGAAGTGAGACAGTTTTTTTTGCTCTTCCAGATTTGATGAACCCAGTTGTGTATGTGGATCTGTAATTGTTCTGCATAGTTGGCAATTATCAAATTCTGTAGAGAAGGTATAATTTTAGAAGCATATCTCACTTGGATATTCGTTTGATGATTTTATAAAGATGTGCCTCTGATTCCAAAAATGTCAGTGTCTTCTAGATGTATTTCTTGTCATTCCGATTACACCTGGTTTTACTGTGTAGTAAATTATTTTAATGTCCTCCTAAATAATCTACCTGTTGTCTTCTGCAGAAATTCTAAGAGTGGTATAACTGTGAAAACAATCCATGAGACAATATGCAAAACAAGCATATCAAGTCGATGATAAAACTGGAGACAAATGTTGCTTCTGTACAAAAAGCTAAAAAGATCCTTGTGTTTAAAAAAAAAAAAAAAAAAAAAAAAAAAAAAACACACAAACTTGCAGGAACTGTGTATGTGTATATAGTGTGCATGTATAGTGTGTGTGTGTTTATGTGTACACGTGCCTTCCACACAGGTCTCTGTGTGTGCATACATATACACATTTCAGTAATGATTTTTAAAACCAGGGTACTTTCAAATCTGAGGAATGCTTCATTTGAAATTTTTAATAAAAGCCCAAACATTTTAAAATCCAAATTCCATTTAATAAGTCTGCATCAAAGTGTGTTGTTGATATTGCATCTATATATGACCATGACCATTTTTTCCCAAATGCAGAGGGGAACAAACTTTGTGTTTAATTGGTTTGAACTATTCTAACATTTGAATGTAGATTCTGTCCGCTATATAGATTGCATCTTAAAAAATATTCTTTTAAAACCCACTGTTAAAGTTTCCCTAGAAAAATATAAATATGCAATCTGTGACTCTTTAAATATTTGCGAATTGGCATTTATATAAAAAAAAAACAAAAAAAAAACCCACAACTTAAAAGGTGGCCCACCAGTATGATATGTACATTTGTACGCTTGTGTGTGTGTACACTTCTCTGTCTGTAGGTTTTAGTGTATGTGTGTATCTATGTATGTGAACTGTCTCTTATTAAAAAGAAAATTAAGATGACTTAGAACTTAATAAACATATATAGAATTTGCTTGTCCTGGAGATGGAATTTTTTTTTTTTTATTCTTGTTACTCAAACATGCAAAACCAGCTCAGCACTGTCATTCTTTCGAAGAGGTTTTCCCAGGGGTTGTCTTGACAATTTTCCTGACTGACTGTTAAAGTGATAAGAATCGAGCACAATTTGACCATGTGCTATCTAACTCTTACACCCAAGCTAAATTTATGGACCATAGCCAACTCTTCTTATAGTTTGTAGGCATTGATAATACTTGGCAGAAACAAAAAAAAGTGTAGTTGACTTGGAGAAATGTGGCACCTGTGCACAGACATTCAGGTATCATCTACTCCCATGGATGAATCTGATGTAATACCATATTGCCTTAACTCTACCATCCTTTTGTATTGTTTATGGTACCCAAATACATTGTAAAGCGAATCACAGGAACCACTTTTCTCTGTCATCCGATACGGGTTACTGCTAACTTTGGTTACTGGTAACTTTGGGTAGGCGATCAGCCCCTTTAATAGGCAGGAACAGTTCTGAGAAGTGACTGCTGGGTGGAGCCTACCTCCTCTCCTTAGTTTGCAGCTAGCCAATCCCCAACCAGTAAGATTTCTTCCTTGGTCAAGACACAAACAAGAGAACAGTTCTGCTATAGTTTTAGCTTTTTTTATTATTTTCTGTTAGAAATGGAACACCACCATTAGGCGGATTACCATCACTGACAATTCCCATCACCCAAATCTGGATAGCTCAGTTTACCAGGCGCTTTTGTGGTTCTAAGCCCTGGGGGGGGGATTTTGGCTGCAAGTTCTTTCTCCAGGAGTTGCCCACTGAGGCTTCTTCTTGATATATGGTAATTTGAAGACAGAAGACCTGCTGAAAAAGGGGCGCACCCTTTGAGTGCTGAGGTCCACATGTGCCATGCTTCCCCTCTGTACAGGGGTCTGTGTTGGAGTTCCTGTTATATACTCATGCACTCATTGGTTTTATTCTGTATGTCTGTGAGGTGTTTGGAGCAGTTTAACCCTTCGCCTACCAGATAAGTCTAATTTAGCATTTCTGGAGTGCATTACTTATCATACACGCTTTATTTGGGGTGTTTTGATACTTTGACCGTTTTGACTCTGTGAGAATGTCTACTCCGTTAGACCTTAGGGCTAAACCTAAGACTAAGGATACTGGGGTGTCTGTGTCCCTCATTGCTCCTCATGCCAGTCAGGGTTACCTAGAGAATACTCAGGTCATGTTTGCCTGGCATGCGCTGCTGTCCCTGAATCCCCTGCTGGGGCCTCCAGCCATGCACTAGAGCCAATATGGATGCAAGAGTTTAAGGCTGCTACCAGGGACCTCCGGTCCACCTTACCAACTCCTTCCATCCACTTTACAGGGAGTCTTCAACTCGTTGCAGACCCCTGCCCCTATCAGATATTCCCTGCCTAAACCACCGGATGTACCTGATGTCTGATTCCTGTGAGGAGGAATTATTGGTGGACTGTGATGATGATGATTGTTCAGCTGTTCCTTCATCTCCGTTTTTTGGGGACCCTTCGAGGCAGACCCCATTCCCTTAGCTGAGGGCCTGATCAGGGCTGTGTTGTCCGTCCTGAACATTCCCTTGGTGACGGAGGCTTCCTCTGACCTCTCTGATGTTTTCCATGAGCCTTTTAGGCTCCATGCCTGCTTTCCACCTATCCCACCCTTGACCGCTTGGTGTCAGAGGAGTGGAAATTTCCAGACAAGAAACCATCTGTGTCTAAAGTTTGCTAATCTTTATCCGTTTTCTGAAACGGCCCTTACTCAGTTTGTCCATCCCCCCAAGGTGGATGCCCCAGTTTCCAGGCTTTCCAAGTCAACTGCCCTGCCAGTGGCTGAAGCCTCTACTTTGAAGACTGGACTGACCAGAAGCTTGAGACTTTTCTCAAGTTTATTTTTGCGACAGCGGGCTCTGCCCTTAGCCCTACCTTTGCTGCAGCATGAGTTAATGGGGCTGTGGCTGTTTGGCCTGAGCAGCTGAATTCTGCTGTCCGTCAGGGAGCCCCTACTTCTGACATGCTGCGTCTTCTCGCTAACATTGCTGAGGCTCAGCATTATGTCTCTGACTCCCTTTTTGACACTGTGCATATGGTAGCCAGGACATCTATCATGTCTGTGGTAGCCAGAAGGGCTCTTTGGCTTACGAACTGGTTGGCTGACACAACCTCTAAGAAGGCTCTGCTGTCTTTGCCTTTTCAGGGTTCTTCTCTGTTTGGGCCTGAACTCAAGGATCTCATCAACAAGGCCACTGGAGGGAAGAGTTCTCACCTGCCAGTGGTCCTGAGGAAGAAGGCACCTGTTAAAAGGAATCAGTTTTTTCGTTCCTTTCAGGCAGACTCGTGCCAAGCGACCCAGACTGTCCCTCAGGCTCCCCACTCCTCATCCAAGTCTAAGCAGCAATGGAGACCCAATTCCTCCACAAAGCCCAAAGCTTCAAACCTTCTTCTGCATGACTCATCGAACCCAGGTCCCCACCCACAGGTAGGTGGCCACTTACGCCACTACCTTTCAGCTTGGCAGGCCTCTATGGTGGACCCATGAGTTTTACAAGTGGTGGCCTTGGGATACAGGGTTCCCTTCATCTCTCTTCCTCCTCCAAGGACCTTTTGTTCTCCCTTGGGAGCAGAACAGAGACGCCTTTTCGAGGAAGCTATACAGGCCCTTCTGGACAAGGCGGTCCTGGAGCTAGTTCCCCCTCAGGAGAGGGGCTTGGGATTTTATTACAACCACTTTGTGGTTTCCAAAAAGAATGGGGGCTGTCACCCCATTTTTGATCTGAAGGATCTCAACTCCTTTGTGGTCAGGTCCCCATACCGCTAGGAGTCTCTGCGCATGTCTCCTGGGGAATTTCTGGCCTTTCTGGATCTTCAGTATGCCTATCTGCACATAACCATTCATCCAGAGAGTTGGCAGTGTCTTCGCTTTACCTGTGACTGAGGGCACTTCCAGTTCTTTTCCCTCCCCTTTGGCCTGACCACGGTTCCTCAAGTCTTCAACAGATTCCTGGGAGCTTTGATCTCCGTCCTACATCAGAACGGCATCAGGGTGACTCCATATATGGATGGCCTCCTTCTGAAGGCCTCGTCTCAGGAATTCCTTCAACAGCAGGTGCAGGACTGCATTCATGCTCTCTCCCATCACGGGTGGATCATCAGCTTGGACAAGTCAGACCTGATTATTTCTCAGAAGGTGGCCTTTCTGGTCCTCCTCTTCGACACTCAGAGGGGATGGTGTTTCTGACAGACGAAGTGGCTCATCAGATAGCATTAAAGGTCCAGGCTATCCTGTCTCAGGATCCGTTCCAGCCAAGAAGTTGTCATCCTTGATGGGGAAGTTCATTTCCACCATAGAAGCAGTCCCATTTACCATGGCCCACACCAGGGAACTTCAGAGTTTTCTAATCCTGGCCTGCAAGGGCCGTCCGGATCTCCTGGAGAGATCCCTGTTTCTCCTTCTTCAAGTGGAGCAGAGTCTCTCGTGGAGGCTCAACCTGAACAATCTCCTGAAAGGCCGACCCTTCTGGACCACGGTGACTACGGATGCCAGCCTCTCCAGATGGGGAGCGGTGTTGGGGCACTTGAGTGTTCAGGGCAAGTGGTCTCAGGAGGAATCTCTCCATCCCATCAATGTCTTGGAGCTTCGTGCGATATTTCATGACCTACATCACTGGACATGATAACTGGAGGATTGCCCGGTCAGGGTGCAGTCAGACAAAGCCACATCGGTAGCCTACATCAACAAGCAAGACGGCACAAGATGTCTCGCAGCTTGGCTAGAGGTCAAGGCTATTTTGTCTTGGGCAGAGGAGCATGTCCCTGCCATTTCCACAGTTCATATTCCTGCCGTAGACAGCATTCTGGCAGACTTCCTCAGTCGACACACAGTGGACAGCAGAGAGTGGGAGCTGCATCCAGAGGTGTTCAACCTCATCATCCAGCAGTGGGGTCTTCCATGCATCGACCTGATCGCAACCAGACACAACAGGAAGGTTTCAACATTCTGCTCTTGCTGGGCGGATCCCATGGCTCTGGCAGTGGATGCCTTGTCGATTCAGTGGACATTTCCTCTGGCTTACATCTTCCCTCCTGTTCCCTTGTTGAACAGAGTTCTTCGGAAGCTGAGACTGGAGCACTTCCCAGTCATTCTGATTGCTCCATACTGGCCTCGACAGGCTTGGTTTCCGGAGCTTCTGGACTTCTCAGTGGCGGAACCTCTTCGACTTCCCTCCTGTCCATACCTCCTTCTACAGGGTTGCCTCTGGAAAGAAGACGTTCATCTTTTGGCTTTTACGGCATGGAGATTGAATCCTCCATTTTGAAGAAGAGAATTTTCTTATGGTGTTGTGTGCTTAGTGCCCGCAAGCCTGTTTCCACTAAGGCCTACCATCAAGTTTGGTCTACCTTCCTGGCTTGGTTTGCTGACAAAGGCCTATCTCAGGATTTTGACCTTCCTACAGTTCTTTCCTTCCTCCAGGATGGTGTGGATAAAGGTCTCAGTCTGAGTTCTCTCTAGGTTGAGACTTCTGCGCTCTCTGTCCTTTTTAAGAGGCGTCTTGCCATCATTCCTGATGTCAAGGTTTTCTTCCAGGGTGTTGCTTATACCCGTTCGGTGTTTAAGTCCCCTACTCCTCAGTGGGATCTTAACCTGGTCTTGGGAGTTCTCCAGCATCCTCTCTTTGAATCTTTGGCTACCCTTTCCTCTACGTACGTTGACGTGGAAGATGGACTTTCTACTGGCGATTGTTTCCGTTTGCTGAGTTGCGGGGCTGCATGCCCTGTCTTGTAACCACCCTTTTTGGTTTTTTACAAGGACAAGGCGGTGCTTCGCACATCACAAGAGTTTCTCCTGAAAGTTGTGTCCGAGTTCCACATCAGTTAGGAGATTGTGGTTCCTTCCTTCTGTCCTAACCCTACTTCTGACAGAGAGGGATCTTCATCTGTTGGATGTTGTGCGCTGTCCCAAGTTCTGTGTGCATCGCACTGAGTCCTTGAGGCAATCTGACACTCTTTTTGTCATTCCTGAGGGTCCTAGGACAGGGAAGACTGCTTCCAAGGTTACCATTGATTCTTGATTCAAGTCCACGATTTGTAAGGCTTACAAACTTCTGAAGAAGCCTGTTCCCTTCAGGGTCATGGCTCATTCTGCGAGGTCTATTGGGGCTTCTTGGGCTTACAAGAACCAGGCCTCAGCTGATCATTTCTGCAAGGCTGCCACTTGGTCATCTGTGCACACCTTTTCTAATCACTACCGTGTGGATGTCCTGGCATCAGCTGATGCCAGTTTTGGGAGAAAGATCCTGGAGGCAGCTTTGCCTGTCTAGGATCTCCTTAGTCTCTCAGTACTCTTTCACTTTTGAGCCCTGTTGGTTCTAGTTCAGTGTGGTGTGCTACAGTTCATGTGGTTTGTTTTTACCTCTGTTCAGTGTCCTTTGACACCTTGCGGTTAGTGTTGAGCTATTTATGATCTGTAGGTTCATTGGTGCTCTGGTCCTTGCCTTTCTTCCCGCCCTGGGGAACTTAATGGTTGGACATCCCAAAGTTACCAGTAACCTGTACTGGACAACAGAGAAAAGAGGATTTTAGTCTTACCTGTTAAATCCTTTTCTCTTACTCCATACAGGTTACTGGTCTCCCACCCTGTCAAGGGATCATGCTTGTCTCTCCTGCAGCAGAACGTGGGGGTCCTTTCGGGTTCATGCTCACAGGAGTCTTCCTTTACCTTCTTACTTCCTAGTCAGTAGTTAGTCTTCAAATCTTACTGGATGGGGATTGGCTAGCTGCAAGCTAAGGAGAGGAGGTAGGCTCCACCCAGCAGTCACTTCTCAGAATTGTTCCTGCCTATTAAAGGGGCTGATTGCCTACCCAAAATTACCAGTAACCAAAGTTACCAGTAACCTGTATGGACTAAGAGAAAAGAATTTAACAGGTAAGACTAAAATCCTATTATTTTGTATTGTTTGAAATATACTGTTGTGTATTGATTCTTATAAGATAACTTTGATTAGTAGTTGATCTGTAATACTCCAAACCGGCTTCTATTGGAGCTGTTGGCTACTCTGAACTTAAATGAGCAAGATTTTGGAGTGCTGTATCTAAATCACCTATTTATTTATTTCTTAGAACAAATTCTGACTCTGCCCTTCACACCAGTGCCTCAAGTACCAAATCACAGGATCCATTTGTGGGAGGGAACCAGACAGCACTGCGAGCACCGAGACCGCCACAAAGAAACAGTAAGACTGACCATTAAGTATTTTCCAGTTCTGCATACCACGACGACACACATTCGTTATTTATTTACAGCTAGCATAAGTAGTTTGCACGATAGGTTGAATGGTGTACTGAGATTCATGCCTCAAGTTAATTCTTTGAGACTTTGCAGAACCAGAGATCATCGAGATCAGAACCAGAGATCACCTTTATAGAACCGGAGGTCTACAGACCACTTTTATAGAACCATAGGCCCCCAGGCCTGATTACAGATGCATAGGTCCACAGAACTAAATTAATGACGTTTCTCAGTCATTGAAGTTGCATTTCTACAATTTTATATTCCACATTACAACATGCATTCCTCATGTCATCTTCACGGACCATTACAGAACTCTCATACACTGGTAAATCAGAGCATACTCTCCCTTTCTGCATTTTTACTATTTTTCCTATTTTTTCGTAAAGATGCAGCATTGGTACAAGATGAAGGAACTAGTTAAGCATATTACCTTTCACCAAACAGTGGCATCACCAACACTGCATTGGTATTGCTTGTGTGAACTGGACCTTACAGTGACTTGAATCCGTGACCTATACAAATCAATTTGCAACTGCGCATCACAACTTCTGGGTACACTTTCCATTTAAAGGGCAACTAACTTGTGAAGAGATGTTGAAGCTAGTTCATTTTTATGCTACTTATGAATACATGAATACATTCTTTTCTCTGTAGTTTGTGGGGGATAAGCTTTTGGTGAAGACAGCCTCTCTCTCTGCTCCTTATCAGTTGACAGCTCCACCCCTTCAGTTTTGTTTAGCAACAACCAGATATGCAAAAGGTCAAAAATATTAAAGAAAAGTCACCTGTCCAGAGCACGCATTAATGCAGGACACACCAGTCAGAGAAATTGTGGTCAGAACTGTTGTCCTTGAGGGATGCCCTGTGCATCCCAATAAGTAGCACACAGATTCTCCATTCTCTTGCATCCAGTGGGTTGGGGTGTTAAAGTTCCATCCATCAGGAGTCCAGGGCACTTTCACAGTTGACCAACTGAAGAAACAAACTCCTCCTACTCTTCTGTCCACTAAAGCTCTTAGGCAAGTGGGCTAATATAATTTGTGAATGATCTTCATTTTAATGTTTTCCTTAATTTGAAAATTTTTGATCAGAAGGTGCAGTAGATTACTCTCTAGAGCTGAGCCTCAGGGTTAATTTTGCGAAAGGGGACACAAGCAGCTCATATGAATAAGCTGGAAATGTACTCCTCTATCAGCGATGGCCTATAAAATTACAGGATACACATATGGGGACGTCGTTACTACATACAGGAGCAGTCCGGAGCCTCTATATCCCTGTTATGGTAGAATGCATTTGGTTATGTTATCTATATTTGAATACATAACATATTTTGCCCTGACAGGTCCTTATGTCAGCATATTGTGGAGGAGTGGATAGGAATTAAGTAAAAGGTGGCTATATGGTGAGATAGCTCAGTGGTAAAGTTCCTGGCTATGGATCCTATTCCAACCGCAAGGTTGCAGGTTTGATTCCCGACAGGGTCAACTCAGCCCTTCATCCTTCCGAGGTCGATAAATGAGTACCATTGATTGGGTAACAATAACATCTATTATTTCAGCTGCCGATTTGGTTAAATCCGAGAGCGTGCGCTGAAAGCGCTTTGAGTCCCACTGGGAGAAAGGTGCTATATAAATACTAGTTATTATATTATGATTATTATTATCATATACTGTTCCTGTTGTATATGGTTTTCCCTCATTATGAGGACAGACTGCAATGGGAAATTCAAGTATTGCATTTGGGAAGTCGTAGCAGTGTACTTCAACATGTTATAGACACAGTCACTAATGGTTGTGTGACCAGGAGACAGGGAATGTGAGAAGTGCTGCTCACTTTTGTGGCTTCTGAAAAGATAACATTCTACTTTATTTTTACTGTGCAGTGAGTCCTTCAAGAGTGGCACATTTATTATATCTTATGTCCAATATGAAACACAGGTACCATGGGGTTGAGCCCCTCCACATCACAGAGAGCAGTGAACACCAGCTTTCCGGAGACCAAAACAAAAAAGGGGAGGGGCAGGTTAGGTAACGTGATACTGTTGTTAGGTTGCAGATGCTGCGTGTGTGAGCGCAGGTGTTGAGGTACAAGAGAGTATGGAAAGGGGGGCCTGGATTAGGTGAGATGTCTTCTGCAGCGAGTAGAAGGAGAAGGGACAGGGACATAAGGTGGGAGTGAAACTTGATGAAGCAGGGCTTTTTTCAGTGGTAGAAGGAGATGGTGGTGGCGAAAAGTTAATGGGAGCAGAGAAGTGGTGAGGGTGCAGTGTGAATGGAGTGATAATTAATGTGGACACGGGAGGAGGAGAGTCTTATGCAGGTGAGAATGACGATGAAAAAGCAGGGAGTCAAACTGGACATAGTGGGGTCAATGAGTGGGGCAGTAGCGTTTGTGCAGTAGTCTGTGTTCCAGAAGAGTACAGGTGACTTGGCGAATCAAGGGTCAATCCAAGGTGCCAGGGAGGGTGAGGAGAGTCAGTTGCAATACTGAAAATATTTGGTAAGAGTAGGAGTCAATACAGGGTTAAATTATGTAATTCAGTGGTGATCAGCAGAGGTGGATGTTGTAATGGTTAATGGTGGATGGTTGGATGATAAATCAGTCAAGATTCCATCAGCAGTTTAATGGTTAACTGAGCATCTTGTAAATTCAGTCCTGGTAATCCTGGTTTCTTGCATTAGGTGTTCAGCAGTTTTGATAGAAGATGCAAATGTCAGTGCTTTGTTTAGATAAATGTTTCTTTGGTCTGAATCCAGCGTAAGTAGTTATTTTGTTAATAGTGGTTTGTCCTCAGTCCATCCTCTGTCCAACTCGGTCTAACTCTTATGGAGACATAAAAAACAGACTTTTAGAACCAGAAACACTGCTAGTTTAGAGCTCTTATATAGGGAGATCTAGGCCATGTGATTCAGAACAGCTGGACCCAGTCAGGCAAATTAGCACATCGGAGAGAAAGCAATGAATGTGTGAGTATAGACAGAGGAGATATGGACAGCAGGAAAAGAAACTGTATTACCTGTGTAGAGACAAATAGGAGGGTAAACCCCACAGCAGGCCACAGATGTGATTCCAAGATGGCAATAAGCAGCTAAAAATGAATAAATGAGGTATTAATAAATAATCCCCTAATAGATATGTTACCATCACTGGGCTTCCCTGGAGTGGATTCACCAGTTCACAGGTGCTTTGTGGACCCATTTAGCCCTGTGGCGGGAATATTTCTTCCACGTTTTCCCTTATGACCAGTTCCTTTGAGATTCTGGTTTCTCTCTAAGATGGTAACCGGACTGCTGAGTAACCCTTTGAATGTGTAGTCCACTTTATGTCCCGAACTGTGTTACCCCTCCATACAGGGGCTGTTGCGAACCTTGGTAGACTCTGGGCGCTCATTATGGGTATCTTTCTTATGTGTATGTTTCTCTCAGAGGGCTTTGGAGTGAGGATGGCTGCTTTGATTAACCTTTTCTCTAGTGTTAATTTTGAGTACTTTTGGGTGGTTTATTTTCACCCTCCCTTTACTTGTTCCATGTTTGTTTGTTTTTTTACCTCCCCCAGGTGGTGGTCCCTTATTGTTTTGGGTCTGTTGACAATTTTTTAATTTTATATTGATTTTAGTATAATGGGCCCTTTAAGAACAGCCTGCCCACCGCCATCTTTGCTCAGTTGACTTTTGTGGGAGAAACGTCTATGGAACATATCTCTGCAACCTTTTAAGTTACAACAGTCAGAGAGGGCTCTCTCTTCTTGTCTCCTCATGCCCTATTATTTGGTCCACTTTCTGAGTGTCCAGGTGGCTCATAGAGATCTGCGAATGGAGTTGCAGGTATTGCTAGATAACAAGAAAAGCAGAAGACTACAGTACCCAGAATGCCTATTTTGTGGGCTTTTTTCCAATTCCTACTCTCCTTGCGCTCCTTCTCCAGATTAACCCTTCGCTTGCCAGATAAGTGTATTTCTGGACTTTTAAGTGTGCTATTTTATTCTGGGGACATTTTCTAGTGTTTACTAATGTTGGGACACTTTGTAATAGGAAGTATGTCAGACTCTAAGGGGCATGGGGGTAAATCCAAGGCAATCCCCTCATACATTGTTCCTGTTGCCACACTGGGCTACCTAGAGGGTATTTGGGGTCTCTGTGCCTCTCGTGCAATGGCCCATACAACCTCTCCTGGCCCCTCTAGCACTGATTAAGGGCCAGAATAGGGCAAAACATTACTGTCTTAAGTGGCCCAAATCTCCTTAAAGCTATAGTAATACTTGAAAATACTTTTATTTTATATTGTAGCCCTTAAAAAAAACATGAAAAATGATATGTCTCATCTCGCAAACCTTTATGGTTTGGGAGATATTCACAAGTAAAATAAAGTAAAGTTCTCTTTTCCTGGCTGTTTCAGCCAAGTCTGCCATCTAGTGGACAGATTTGGAATCCGGTCCACAGACCAACCAGCATCTCTTTAGCAGTGCCGAGATCACGATCTTTAAAAAGAACTACTTAATTGGAACTGTGTACAAAGTGTGCCTGGCTTGCAAGCACACTTTGTAGACCATTCCAATGAAGAAATTCTTTTTAAAGATTGTGATCTCGGCACTGCTGAAGAGCCGCAGCCGGTCAAGGGACTGGATTCCAAGTCTAAAGGCTAGAGCAGTGACGTCACTCCAGGGGAAACTTTATCTCCCAAACCATAAAGGTTTGGGAGATAAGACATATCATGTTTCATGTTTTTTTAAGGGCTACAATATAAAATAAAATTACTATCCCTGTCCAAGGGGTGCTACATTCATCGAAGCCTATTCCTACCTTTAAGTAGATTGCCCCCAGATTGCAGTTTATTGGGGTTTCCTCTGAAGAAGACTTGTCCTCAGAAGAGGAAGAGGAGGATGATGATGGAGAGTATGATGACATGGATACTTCCTGTTCCTATGGAGATTCCTAAAGGCAGTCTTGGCGACCCTTCAGAGGCGTGAGAAGTCTTCTTCAATAACGCTCTTGATCAGTTCCTTTTTTCCTCAATAAGCTTTTTTTCTAAGCCGCACCCTTTTTTTGGCTGAGGCACTGGCACAGTTGGCTTCTCCTCTCACGGTGGACCCCCATATTTTGCGGCTGGCAAAGACCACTGCTCTCCCGCTGGAGGATGCAGCCGGTGGATAAAAGGCTGGATTTTGTTCTCAAGGCCTCCTTCGCTGCCACTGGGGCAGCACGAAGACCTATATTTGCCTCTGCCTGGGTTAACAGGGAGTTGCCATTTGGGGTGAGCAACTTTCTGATGCTTTATGTGCAGATGTGGCCATGGAAGACTTATTTCTTCTGATAACTAACCTCATGGAGGCCAATTTTTATGTCTCTGAGGCAATATTTGATGCTGCCAGATTTTCTGAGAAGGCCTCCACCTTTTCTGTTGCTGCTCGCTGCCCTACGTGGTTCAAGATTTGGTCTGTGGACCAATCTTCCAAAAAGTCACTGGTCTCCTTGCTATTTCAGGGTAAGTCCCTTTTTGGGCCAGAACTGAAATAGGTGATCAGTGACACTACTGGTGGTAAATTGTTAACCTCAGATCTCCACCAAGCCTCTTTTTCTGGCAATGAAGTTGCGTTGTTTTTGACCCCTCTGCCAAATGGAGGCACAGATCTCACAAGCGAGCCACGGCACATACACCCAGGCAAGCGTGGCAGGCCAAGCACACTGCATCAAAGGCTTTCTGACAAGCACATTTTCGCATGACTCACAGAATCCTGGTCCACATCCAGGGTCACCTGTGGTACAAGGATATGAAGAAACAGGCTTTGTTGGCATGACTCTTGAATCCAGCATCCTGAAGCTGAAGGGAGTTTCTGCAGAGGTCATATCCACCATGATCCAGGCATGTAACCCGGTCTCTTCCAAGGCATACCATAGAGTGTTGTCTATTTTTCATAAGTGGTGCTCAGACTAGAACCTGTCCTCGCAGGCTTTTGACTTCCCTTGGTTTTGTCTTGTTGGTGAGAACAAAGGGCTCAGCTTAGCTCTATTATGGTTCAGATCTCTGCTCGCTGTGTGATTTTTCTGAGACCCATTGCTATCATCCCAGATGTCAAGTGTTTTTTCATGGGATGGCTCATGCTTTTCATCAGACCAAAGCTGTACTTCGTACCTCTTTAGTGTTTTTACTCAAGGTTGTTTCAGGCTTTTAAATCAATCAGTAGATCATTTTGACTTCCTTTTGTTCTGGCCCTGCCTCACCCTTCACCTGCTGGATGTGGTGTGATGCCTTAAGGATTATGTGCATCATACACAACCTTTCTGCAAGGCTAATTCCCTCTTTGTCATTCCTGAGAGACCTAATGAGAGATGGGCAAAATCCAAGGTCACTTGCTTCTTTGATTAAGGCTACCATACCTCAGGCGTATGTGATCGGGAAGAGAACTCTTACTTTTAATGTCATAGGGCACACTACCAGATCTGTGGGTGCTTCCGGGGCCTCCGAAAATCAGGCCTCTACTAAACACCTGTGCAAGGCTGCTGCATGGTCCTCCTTGTACACGTTTACCAAACACTACTATGTCAATGTTTTGGCCACAACTGAAGCCACCTTTGGCTGGAAGATCCATCAAGGAGTATTGCCTGTCTAAAGACTCTTCTTTTTCCCTACTTCCAGGTTTCGTTCAGTAGTATGAGCCCTGTTGGTTCTCGTTTGGTTTGTTTACTGTGATAGTTTGGTGTCCGTTGATACCTGAGGTTACCTAGACCCAGTTTAGTTCTGTGGAACACTAGTGATCTGTTGGGAGAGTGGATTTTTTCTTTCTTTCTTTCTTTCCTCCCTGGAATCTTTGCAATGCTTTGGTATATCCCCATGGTGCCTGTCTTCCATTTTGGATGTATGAGTAATTAAGATTTTAGTTAAATCCTTTTCTGTTTAGTCCATATGGAACACTGGGAGAAAAACCTACCTGTTTTTCCTTCCACGGACAGAGTAATCCTCTTACGGGTCTTCGTTTAGGGGGTTTCTTTCTGCTTTGATTCTTTTTTTTGTACTTGTTACACATGAATCTGAATTAAGGTGTGGGGGTTGAGCTGGAAGAGGAGGAGGGCGTCTCCTTACCTTATCCCTTATATGGGGCCCTGCTCATCCTTGTCCACCTATATGAGGGAGTTGTTGTAGGCTGTGGGAAATCTCAATTGCACTGACCCTCCCAATGACCTCTGGATACTTATGTTAAGTCTTAGCACACCAGAGTTACATATTGCTAGGAACTCTCTGCTGCAGCACTTCCTTAAAGGGATAGTAATACTTCGTTTTAACTTTATTTTATTTTGTAGGCATTAAAAAAACATGAAGAATGATATGTCTTATCTCTCAAACCTTTATGGTTTATGAGATATTCACAAGCAAAGTTCCCCTCCCCGCCCCTTTTACCTAGTGTAAGCCATCTCTTCTCAGATGTGAGTCTGGTTGTGTGACAGTACAGATAACAGAAGGGGACAATTTTTTTTGTATGAAAACAATGAAAGCCCTTCCCCCCTTGACAAGTTTTTCAGCTTTTTCCATTATCTTAATTGAAGATTGTCCCTCTCTGCAGTCTACCTGGGCATCTCCCTTCTGATCTGGTTGAACAGGGGGGGGATACTTTGTTTGTGAATATCTCTTAAACCATAAAGGTTTGAGAGATAAGACTTATATCATTCTTCATGTTTTTTTAATGCCTACAAAGTAAAATAAAGTTAAAATGAAGTATTACTATCCCTTTAACTCTGCAAGGCTTCACCCTACATATATGGAAAGGTTGCGTCGTGAATACAGTTTACATGTAGAGATTCTCTTATCCAGAAGGTAAATGGGTATGATTTGGGCTCTCTGGATGGCTCCTGTGGATTGACTGTATCAGGGGATCTGATGAAGTCAAGTGTGTTTGGGTATAACATGATAAGTGTGAGGTTACTAGATGTGTTAGTTCTCATTTAAACTGTGACCGGTTATCCTGCAAGTGGCTCCAAATTATCGAGACAACTAAGAACTCACAGGAATCCACATTTAAAAGGGTATGTCTGCAGTAGGATATTAAATTAATACAATAGAATATTTTATTTATTTATTCTGAAAGGGTTTTACCAGGAAGAATACATTGAGCATTCTCTTGTTTAGTAAAAACTAAAAAGGAAGAAAGAGGTGTGGTGTGAGTAGAAATCGATGTATTCATTTAAACCTTGGGATGCCTGAGTGGGTCCCACCAATATCCACAATGCACAAAGCACAATTTTATAGCTTCCTGTACTGCATATCTATGTATTGAACAGCTACTCTTCCAAGTCACTCGTGTCCATGCAGATTTCCATTCACTGATTACTTGATCTTTTTGTTCAAAAAACACTTACGTCCATTCCTTTATTCATGACGTATTGTCTCCATTTATTTAGCACAGATCCAAGCATGTCCATTCATTCACTCTTTTATCTGGAGCTCTTGGTAATTCTTTTATAACAGAGATAAAGGGGCACCTTTCACTCTTAGTCTAACAAATTGCTACTTTTTTAGTTTTGGAAATTACTTTTGCTTTTCTCTAAATTATCAGCCTGTTGTAAATGCTATCTCAGTCTTATTGCCAGTTGAAAATGAATATGAGGAGGGCTGTTGACTTTTTGTTATCATGTTTCTTTTATTTTTGTAACTTTATTAGATTGCATAGATGAAGAATAAATACATATTACTGTCATAAAAAGTATAAAAATGTTAAACATTGGCGAGATGTATATTTCCAGAGTTATTACTGTTTAAACCTGTTTTTTTTTTTTTTTGTTTTTTTACATTAGCAGTGCCCTCTAGTGGTCAAATTGTAATTAGCTATTGTTACATTCTAATGGAGAGCAAAGTTGGTGATAGAATGTGATAGAAACTGCTGAGTCACATCCTGTCAGTTAGAACAATCAGGAAGTAAACACAGTAAATTCACTTCCTAGTTATTTGAACCGTTATAAAGTTTGAATAAAACCATTGACAGTGGTGGGAGTGACCTTGTTTTACTTGGCAGGAAAAGTCCTATAATATGTAGGTCTTCATAAAAAAAAAAGTTTACTGCTCCTTTAAGAACCAGAAGGGTATGCAACATATTGGAATGCAGTGCGTAGCTTGTCTCTCTGCTCCATGAAAGTTAAGTAGGCTCATAGATATTGCCATTATGGACATGACACATAGATGATGTTCTGTCTTGAACAAACGCACAAGGACAAAATTCGTATGGGGCCATTAGGATTTTCTGGCCTCAGGGTAAGTGGGGAGTTACTATTGTAGGTGTAAGTTCTTATTTAATGAAGTTTCCTAATGTGTGGAATGTCCTAATACTGATCTATATCTTTTTTCCCCCTTCTCTCCACAGCAAGTTTACAGGATGGTGAAATTGATGGCTTTGGAGAAGGTACAGTCAGTGTATCTGTACTTTTGTATTGTGACCTTATCATCTTACACTGCCTTTCATGCAAGAACACAAACATATTCTGTTATACAGGCATATCTTATTTTCTCCATATGTGTTATTAAAGGGATAGTAATACTTCGTTTTATCTTTATTTTATTTTGTAGGCATTAAAAAAACATGAAGAACGATATAAGTCTTATTTCTCAAAGCTTTATGGTTTGAGAGATATTCACAAGCAAAATTTCCTCTCCCACCCCTTTTACCTAGTGTAAGCCATCTCTTCTCAGATGTGGAATGCAGTCCATAGACCAGACAGATAACAGCAAGGGACAATCTTCTTCCTGTGAGAACAATGAAAGCGCTGCCCGCCTTGACAGATTTTTCAGGTTTTTCCCTTATCTTAATTGAAGATTGTCCCTCTCTGCAGTCTACCTGGGCACCTCCCTTCTGATGTGGCTGAGCAGTGTTACATCAGTAAAAGGGGTGGGAGGGGGAGACTTTGTCATTCAATTACTCCTGAACTACAACTCTGACAGAACTGAAATAACACTCTCCATTGCCCAAATACTATGATGATTAATTTGAGCTGCTTTTATTATGAAACATTACTATCCCTTTAAATATGACTCCACTTAAAAATCAGAGTGTATATATCTTTCCTGAAAATATTTGCCTGACTTCGTTTTGAGGATGTATTAGTCCTTTTTATGCACGTTTAATGGATATGTTCAAATTAAGGCAATCTACATCAACAGTTCTCAGACGTATGGTTGAACCCTTTAGTCCAAATTTAATCTCAGTGGCACCCTAATTTACAGAGACCCAATGCTTTTGCTTTGTCAGAGTCAGTGGCAAAGCTACTTTGCATAGGTCCACCTGTTATTATTTTGTTATTATCCTTTATTTATATAGCACCAACTAAATCTGCAGTGCTTTACAATTAGGGATAGACATACAGATGTATTAAATAGTACAATCAACTGTGGAGAACAGAAGGATCAGAGGGCCCTGCTTGTGAGAGCTTACAGTCTAGTGTCATCTCTACACCATCTACAGTCACCTGTAGTTCTGAACAGTAAGAGTTTATACAGCACTAAAGGGATAGTAATATTTCATAATAAAAGCAGCTCTAATTAATCTTCATAGTATTTGGGCCATATTAATCCTGTCAGAGTTGTAGTTCAAGAGTAATTGAATGATAAAGTGTCCCCCTCCAGCCCCTTTTACTGATGTAACGCTGCTCACTTCAGAGCAGCAAGGTGGTGTCCAGGTAGATTGCAGAGAGGAACAATCTTCAATTAAGATCAGGGAAAAACATGTCGGGGGGGGGGCAGGGTTTTCATTGTTCTCACGGTAAGAAGATTGTCCTTTGTTGTGATCTGTCTGTTCTGTGGACTGGATTCCACATCTGAGGGGAGGTGGCTTACACTAGGCAAAAGGGGCGGGAGGAGGAAGCTTTATCATTCAAGTACTCTTGAACTACAACTCTGACAGTATTGAAATAACACACTCTATGGCCCAAATACTATGAAGATTAATTGGAGCTGCTGTTTTTGTGAAACATTACTATCCCTTTAAATGAAAAATGATGATGCAGACTGAATAAGGATAATCCCTTTCAGTTCAAGAGGGTGAACAACACATTGCATCACACTGTGTTGCATACCCCTCTCACACTCAAAGGGTTAAAATATAAACAATGCTTAACATTCAGTGGACTCAATCTCTGTAAATGTTGGACGAAAAAGAAGCAACTAATATCCCAAATTCTCATTTATTTATTTATGTGGGTCTTTTAACCACTAGAATACAAAAAAAGTCTCCAATGCATTGCTGACCTCCCTAACATACAAGGGGTTAACTATTTGAATGCCAGAAAGGTATCCAATATGATACTTCTCTGGCATTCAAAGGGTTAAAAGCCCTATTTAGATCAAAGGGGATTTGCAGAATTTTTATGTCCTATGTGGAACACAGGAACCATGGGGTAAAGAATCCTCCTGTAGGAAGGCAGGGTACTTGCTTTTAAAGGCTCTCAGATGTCGGAACTTCCTCCCTGCTTCACTTTACACCCACCAGTCCAGCTCTGTTTTAAGATTCCTTCACAGGAGCTGGATCAGGTCAAAGATTCTATATAAGTTAGCCTTCTTGTAATCTCCCATTAGGTGGGCTCCTATCTCTGGACTCCATTGTTGGTTTGAACCACAACACAGGTTAAGGGACCTGGGTCTGTTAGAGAATGTCGTGCATTATTAGCCCTCTCATCTCCGTTTCTGCTTAGCTGGTCTGAGCAGACATTTGTATGGTACATAAGAGCCCAAAGACTGAAGAAGACATGTTTTCTCACATTCATAGTGCACAGGTTCTGTGACTATGTCGCTGTCTGTCTGTCTGTTAGCCCCATTTCCATAATCTGTAGTGTTTCAGCAGGACTAGCACTATGTACCTTTAGGTACCATTTTGTTCCTTTATCTAACTTTTTGTTTGTGTCCAGGTAGATTGCAGAGAGGAACAATCTTCAATTAAGATCAGGGAAAAACATGTCGGGGGGGGGGGGCAGGGTTTTCATTGTTCTCACGGTAAGAAGATTGTCCTTTGTTGTGATCTGTCTGTTCTGTGGACTGGATTCCACATCTGAGGGGAGGTGGCTTACACTAGGCGAAAGGGGCGGGAGGAGGAAGCTTTATCATTCAAGTACTCTTGAACTACAACTCTGACAGTATTGAAATAACACACTCTATGGCCCAAATACTATGAAGATTAATTGGAGCTGCTGTTTTTGTGAAACATTACTATCCCTTTAAATGAAAAATGATGATGCAGACTGAATAAGGATAATCCCTTTCAGTTCAAGAGGGTGAACAACACATTGCATCACACTGTGTTGCATACCCCTCTCACACTCAAAGGGTTAAAATATAAACAATGCTTAACATTCAGTGGACTCAATCTCTGTAAATGTTGGACGAAAAAGAAGCAACTAATATCCCAAATTCTCATTTATTTATTTATGTGGGTCTTTTAACCACTAGAATACAAAAAAAGTCTCCAATGCATTGCTGACCTCCCTAACATACAAGGGGTTAACTATTTGAATGCCAGAAAGGTATCCAATATGATACTTCTCTGGCATTCAAAGGGTTAAAAGCCCTATTTAGATCAAAGGGGATTTGCAGAATTTTTATGTCCTATGTGGAACACAGGAACCATGGGGTAAAGAATCCTCCTGTAGGAAGGCAGGGTACTTGCTTTTAAAGGCTCTCAGATGTCGGAACTTCCTCCCTGCTTCACTTTACACCCACCAGTCCAGCTCTGTTTTAAGATTCCTTCACAGGAACTGGATCAGGTCAAAGATTCTATATAAGTTAGCCTTCTTGTAATCTCCCATTAGGTGGGCTCCTATCTCTGGACTCCATTGTTGGTTTGAACCACAACACAGGTTAAGGGACCTGGGTCTGTTAGAGAATGTCGTGCATTATTAGCCCTCTCATCTCCGTTTCTGCTTAGCTGGTCTGAGCAGACATTTGTATGGTACATAAGAGCCCAAAGACTGAAGAAGACATGTTTTCTCACATTCATAGTGCACAGGTTCTGTGACTATGTCGCTGTCTGTCTGTCTGTTAGCCCCATTTCCATAATCTGTAGTGTTTCAGCAGGACTAGCACTATGTACCTTTAGGTACCATTTTGTTCCTTTATCTAACTTTTTGTACTTTTCTGTCCCTCTCTTTTATAGAGAGGGATCTTGTGCTTACTTTTAACCCTTTAATACCTTTCCTGTAGATACAGTAATTTCATTCTACTACATTTATAATTAATTTGTAACCTTACTTTAATGTATGTTTACTCCTCCAGCTCAACCCTCGCCTTGCTTACTATCTAGTATGAATGTGTCCTCTGAAGACGGATGGATGGAGCAAAGAGACTCTCTTAGTTTTTAACTTTTTAATTGTTTTTCTGGTAGATATGGGGCTGTAAATATTCCCCCATTAGGTGGGTTACCATTGCTGGGCTTCCCTGGAGTGGATTGACCAGTGTACACTGCTGTGTGGATCCTTGAAGCACTGTGATGGGAATCTTGTTGCCAAGTTTTCCCTCCCAACAGTCTCTTGGGGCTCTGTTTGTCTCTTACAATGGTAACCTGAAGAAAGAAGACTGGTGAGTAACCCTGATCCACATTGTCCCTCTCCATGTAGAGGTGGTTTCGGAGTCCTTGCTGACTCCTGCACTCATGTTGGGTAATTTTATTACATAGAGTCTCTAACTTTCTGTGCTTAGGAGCAAGGATTTGCTGCAGCCTCCAGGGTTAACCCTTTCTTTGGGGGGTTTTGTGGTCTACTGTCCACCTTTCTCTTCTCTGGGGTATCATTTTAGGTTGCCCTCACATGTTTCCTTTGGTTTTTGGGACTTTGGGTATCTTAGTTGGTGCTGATTAAAATTATGCTGTGGCTCCATTAAGAACGGATTGCCACACTGCCACCATCTTTGCTCCTTTGACTTCTATCATCGTCTGTGGGACATACATATATCTGCACCTGTTTGTCATGCAGAAGTCAAAGTGGGCTCTTTCTTCGGTTGTGGGTGTCATTAGAGCTGTTTTGGAGACGTTTCAGGTCTCTGACACCTCTGATGAAGGGTCTTCTTCTATGGATGTCTTTAAGAGGCGTAAGAAATCTCCACTGTTTTTTCCTCCTAATGCTACTCTTGACCAGATTCTTCTGGATGAGCGGAATACCCCAGACAAACGACTGTCTAACACCAAAGAGTTCTCTAAACTGTAACCCTTTTTAGAGGCAGTTTTAGTGCCCTTCCAGGGCAAGTCCGTGTTTGGACCTGAATTAAAGCAGATTATTAGTGATGCTACTGGGGGCAAGAGCACCTGTTACCTCAGATGCCCATCAGGAGTTCCTATTAAGATGAGGAAACTGAGTCTTTTTCTTCCCCACCAAGCGGAGGCTCCAAGGCAGTAGGCTTCACAGGACTTCCATGCCTGCTCCTCCACCAAGCCCAGACAGCAGTGGCAGCCCAAGCAAGCAGCTTCAAGGGCTAAGTCTGTCAGGCAATCTTCCCCATGACTCGCAGAATCCTGTAAAGGGGGAGTCTACACCTGTTTCAAGACATCTGAGATTCCTCAGTAGTAGGGGACCCCAGTGGGTTTTGCGGGTAATCTCAAAAGGTACCACATAGTTTTGGAATGTCTTCCACAGTTTTGTTTCTTTTTGTCCAGGGTGCCAAAAGAGCCAAGCAAGGTGCGGCTGTTTCAGGAGGCAGTGGAATCACTGCTGGCCAAGAAGGTTCTGATCCTGGTACCTCTCCCAGAGCGCTGTTCAGGTTTTTATGCTAACCTATTTGTGCTTCCAAAGAAGAATGGCGACTGTCGTCCCATCTCAGACCTGAAATGTCTCAACAAATATGTTGTGACTATGCTCTTGAAGATGGAATCTTTGCATTCAGTCATCGCACCGATGTTCCCTGGCGAATATCTGGCATCTCTAGACCTTCAGGATGCATACCTTCACATCCCCATCCACCTAGATAGCCATTGCTACCTGTGCTTTGCCTATGGCTCAGATCCCTACCAGTTCACAGCTCTGTGATTTGGCCTGGCTTCTGCACCCTGAGTGTTCAACAGAGTCACGGGGGCCTTAGTGGCCTTCATTCAGGCCAGGGGCATCTCCCAATCTGGACGATCTTTTGCTCAAAGCTCCCTCAAGGGAGCACCTGGGCCCAGCATGTCAAAGACAGTGCCCAGCTTCTAGTCCACCACAGGTGGATTCTAAATATGCTGAAGCCTTCTCCGGTACCTTCTCAGGAACTGATGTTCCTGGAGATCAGATTCGACACCCGTCAGGGGAGGGTTTTCCTGCAAGAGGAGATCTCTCTGATAATGCAGGTGGTGTCTGGTAAAGCAGGAGGTGTCTCAGGCCCTAGAGTGGCCCTCAGCCAAGATCAGGGAGTAAATGAGAATATTGGGCAGGCTGGTGTCAACACTGTGCATTACTCTCAGATACACACGAGGGAGCTTCAAAGACCTGTTCTTCAATGTTGATCAGGGAATCTGGCACACCTGAGTTGCCAGATTTCCTTTTCCCTGAAACCCTGCAGGGACCTTCGGTAATTGCTGTGCCGGCGTCACCTGGAAAAGGGGAAACCATTTGTGATACCAGAATGGACTCTGGTCCAACAACATCTAGCCTGAGCACTGCGGTGACATTCTGGGTAACCTGGGTGTCCAGGGCAGGTGGACTGTGGCGGAGTCCCTTTTTAGTTAATCAGTGTTCTGAAACTCAGGGTGATTCATCTGGCCCTTGTGTACTGGACCTCACACTTGAAGAGGTAACCAGAGAGGGTTCAATCGGAAAATGCCAAGGCCATGGCATAACTCAACTGTCAAGGGGACACTCAAAGTGCCATCACCTGGTTCAAGGTAAGGTACATTCTCGGTTGGACAGAAGCCCACATTCAGACCATCTCTACCATGCACATTTCAGGGATAGAAAACTTGTTGGCGGACTTCCTAAGTCACAAGACTTGGATCTTGGAGAGTAGGTACTCAGTCTGGAGGTGTACTACTTGATTGTGTTTGGTGGGGTGTGACCACAATAGATCTCATGGCCACCATGGAAAACAGGAAACTTCTGACCTTCTGCTCCCAGAGGGGAGATCCTCTGGCCTTCGCCACAGTCTGTGGAACTTCCATCTAGCTTATGCCTTTCCTGCAATTCCTCTCCAGAAGATCAGGATGGATGGCGACTGTGGTTCTGGTCTCTCCTTACTGGACCAGGAGGATGTGATTTGCAGACCTGGTCATTCTTTCTATTCAGGACCTGGTGGACCTCCTTCTTCAGGGTTACCTGTGTAAAGAGGATGGGGAAAAGATGACTTTCAAAGCATGGCAGTTGAAGCCCACATCTTGAGGAGGAAATGGTTCTCCTCAGAGGTCATCTGCACCATGAATCACAAGCCTGTATCTTCTAAGGCCTACCATCGTGTATAGTCTTTTTTTTTTTTTTTTTTTTTTTCCTCCATGAGTGGTACACAGACAGGTCTGTATTCTCTCAGGAGTTTGACCTTCCTTTGGTGCTATCCTTTCTTCTGGATGGTGTGAATAAAGGACTCTATTTGAGCTAATTGAAGGTTAATATTTCAGCACTTTGTGTTTTTGCAGAGACATATTGTAACCATTCCAGATATCAAAGTGTTCCTTCGAGAGGTGGCTCATGCCTTCTCTGTCTTTAAGGCTCCCACTCCTCTGTGGGAACTTAAATTAATTTGGGGAGTTTTGCAGAGGCCTCCTCCTACGCCCCTTGCTTCTATTCCTCCATGTCAGCTGACGCTTAAGATAACTTTTCTCATGGCTGTTGCCTGCTGAATTACAGGCCTTGTTTTGCTGCAAGCCAGCTTTCCTGGTCTTTCACAGGAATAAGGCGGTGCTTAAGACCTCAAGGAATTTCTTCCTAAGGTGGTTTCAGAGTTCCACATGAATCAAGAAATTCTTCATTTTGCCCTGACCCTAGGTTTGACAAGAAGAAGAGTCTGCATTTGTTGGATTTGGGGCATTGCCTTAAATTTTATGTGCACCGTACTGTGCCTTTTCACAAGGCTTACTTTTATTTTCATCATCCCTGATGGTCCTAGGGCAGGGCAAGCTGCTTCCAAGGTCACTGTGGCCTCTTGGCTCAAGGCTACTACATGCCAGGCATATGAACTCTGGAAGAATCCTATTCCCTTCAGGGACGCTGTACATTCCACTAGGTCTGTGAGGGCCTGCTGGGCCTACAACAACCAAGCCTCGGCTAAGCAGTTGTGCAAGGCAGTTGCTTGGTCCTCTTTGCATACCTTTGCTAAATACTGCCATGTCGATATTCTGGCTTCGGTGGAAGACAGCTTTGGCCTGAAGGTCCTTCAGGCATCTTTGCCTGTCTACCGACACTTGGTTACCATGCTGTTCAGTTGTTTGAGCCCAGTTTGCATTTGTTTTTTCTGTGCTGTGGCAATTCAGTGTCCATTGACACTTTTTTTTTTCCTCTTTGGGCTATTCCAATTCTGGATAGTTTTAGGGAACTTCCAGTATCATAGGGACAGGCATGAGTTCCTTTCGCCTTTCCTCTCACTCTGGGAGCTTAGTGCTGGTATATCCCGTAGTACCTGCGTTCCATATTGGACATAAGAGAAAATAGGATTTAAGTGCTTTTACCTGTTAAATCCTTTTCTCTATAGTCCATATGGAACACAGATCTCCCACCCAGCAGAAAGGACCTCCTTGGGATGTGTACTGCGTAGGGTCTTTCTTCTGAGAGCAGATTTCCTTCTTCTCTTGCTTGCCTAGTTAGTGTGGCTTCAGTCACATTCATGCTGGTTAGTAGGCAGAGCAAGGGTTGAGCTGGAGGAGTGGCTGGGAGTCTCAACCTCATGGTAGCTGTGTTCCATGTGGACTATAAAGAAAAGGATTTAACAGGTAAGAACACTAACCCTGTTCCATTTTTGATTCAATGTTCAATGCATATGAGGCTGGTCTCTCTCTCACATTAACCCTTTACAGTCCAATAATTACTTTTAAATTTATAAGTACTTTTATTTTCCTTCCTTGTATTTTAAGGAGTCACACACACTCCTCTATTCAAGGGAGTTTAGAGTCTTGATCCCAGGGCCATTCTGTGTCGTCCAAAAAGCATTTCTGCCCCCACAGTTGGGGATTCTTCCACCCTTGTTCTGCTGCGCTCCTGTTCTCGGGCCATCTTGGAGACCTAAAGGTCTCAAAGGCCTCAGGTTCCATTTCTTCTTCCCCTGATATTTTTAAGAGATGCAGAAAGGCCCCCCCCCCCCCCCCACGATTGCTTTTCCAAGAATATGGTTTTAAGGGCAAATTTTGTGTTGTCTTGTGCCGCTCTATTCCCCACCTCTGCTGTCGCGTGGTTGACTGGGCTATAGCCGTGTTGGAATATGCCTAATGGGAAGATGCTGATATTGCTATCTCTAAGACCCTCAATGCTATTGCGTCTTTTGGGTTTACAGAGAAAGCTTTAGTCTTCTCTGGCAGCACATCAAACTCTGTGACTCAAGATCCAGTCAGCTAAGAAGTCTTTAAAGTCCCTTCCTTTAGTGGGCAAGCAATTGTTTGTCCCAGAGCTGGTTATTAGTCTTGCCATTGGGGACAAGAGTACCATATTGATTCATGTTACTCCTAGCATCCTTTTTTCCATGTAAAATGCATGGTTTTCATTACCCCTGCTAGAATGGGTATGAGCTCAGGGCCTATCCCTACAGGTCCTCAGATCTCCTTGCCTGGGCTGGCAAAAGTCCTGCTTAGAATACCAAGAATGGCAAGTCCATCTCCACATGAATTGCAGGGGCCTAGTCTGGCTCAGGCAGAGGTTGTTTTCACCTTTCACAGTGCTTGAGAATTTTCTGTGGTGGGTCATTGGGTTTTGTGGGTGATTTTTGGAGGAACAGCATAAACTTCAAGTGCCTTCCTCCATGTTTCTTCTTCATGTCAGGAGTTCCTCATGATCCCATGCAAAGTCACAGTTTTTAGACACGGTCTCTTCTTTGGTAGATATGTTGGTTTGGGCACCTGTCCTTTCTCAGGAATGGTGTACGGGTTCCTATTCCAACCTTTTCATATTTCCCTAAAATGATGGCAAGTGCCATTCTATTCTGGACTCGAAGCCCCTCAACTGTTTTGTTCTTGCACCTCCTCTGTTAAGATAGTCATTGCTCTCCATTATCATTGCCATGTGCCTGGGGGAGTGTTTGGCCTCTCTGGACATAGTAACATAGTAAATTAGGTTGAAAAAAGACACAAGTCCATCAAGTTCAACCTTCGCCTCATACCTCAGTAACTGAGAATTTTATAGCTTTCCTGCTACCAAATAAATTAGTCTATCAGATCTTCCTGATCAGCCTACTGATAAACAGTATAACTCTGTATGTTCCCTTTTGAAAGAAATGTATCTAATCTTCTCTTAAATGTATCCATTGTATCTGCCATAACTACCTCTCTGGGCAATGAATTCCACAATTTGACAGACCTTACCGTAAAAAAACCCTTCCTCTGCTGAAGTTTAAACCTCCTTTCCTCTAATCTCAAGGGGTGTCCCCTGGTCACCTGATCAGGCCTTGGAATAAATAGCTCACCCCAGAGATCCTTGTATTGACCTCTCATATACTTGTACAATGTGATAAGGTCTCCTCTTAGTCGTCTTTTCTCTAGAGTAAATAAACCAAGTTTGTTTAGTCGTTCCTCATATAAAGAATGCTCATCTCCATATTCCCATTCATGCGGATTATCAGCGTTTCCTGCTGTTTACTTATCAAAACTGTAATTTTGGTTTTGTTTTATAGGGTCTTTATAAAGGTCTTGAATGTTTTTGCAGCTCAATTTTTTTCCCTAAGGATCTCTGCATGTTTGTTCTGGAACAAAATGGTTGTGTTCTCAGTTTCAATAAATTCTACCTGGTTTCCTCCCTGGCCCTTCACTTACTCAGTATGAGGGGTGGGGGTTTTCTACCAGAAGACAAGATTCTGTCATCTCATCAGGTATCTCAAACCCTACTTCACTCATCTTCCATGGTGCAGAAGTACATGAAGATACTGTCTTATCTGGTTTCTACACTGGAGCCAGTCCAGTTTGCACAATTCCATACTCTGAAGCTGCAGCTGGAAATTCTCAGGAACTGGTCCAAGCATCCATGTCATCGCTTCTGCATTCTGTCCCTTTCTGAAAGGACAAAGGTAGACCTACACTGTTTACTGCAGTGGTTCCATCTGTTGCTGGCATGGCTGTTAGTTGTTCCTCATAGTAATGACAGATGCCAACCTGACAGGCTGGGGTGCCACCTTGGGCCTCCAGGTGGCTCAGGATATTTGGACTGGAGCAGAAAGTCTTCTGTTCATCAGTGTCCTGAAGTTTTCAGTGATTTGCCTAGCTCTGTAGTATTGGTCCCAGTCTCTACTTAGCCTCTCTCATTAATAGGTCTTCTTGAGTGGGCAGAGGTTTGATTTAGATGGACAATATATAACTCCAACAGTAACATTGAAGAGCAAAGTGCAAGATGGTTGTTCTGTGCAATATACGCAGACTGCTCTGGGCTTGACAATAACAATTCAAAAAGTCTTTCCAATGCTTTTCGATAAGATACTTCTTCAGTCTTTATTCTCTGAAGAAAGATCTTACAATGCAAAATGTGTTTGAAAGGCTTTTGAATTGTTATTGTCAAGTCCGGAGCAGTCGGCGTATATTACAACCATCTAGCACTTTAGCTCTTCAGTGTCAGGTGCTTACTGTTGGGGTTCTATATTGTCTGTCTAAAAGGGTCATCTGCCCGCTCAAGAAGATTTGTTAAAGGGAGAGGCTACATGCTTTTTCTGCCCACAGTCCTCACATATTCTGATATTGCTGTTGACCACAGTCGAGCAGGATCAGGCCACCAACAAGGAGACAGGGGACACGGGAGACCTATCACTCACACTGCAGAGTCATCTAATACCAGTCTGGAGAGAGAACCCACATTATACAATTTCAAGACTTTATATTCATTCATACTTCTAGTGTATACACATAGATTCAAGATTATCTGTATTCATTTAGTTGTATGTATATATCATGTTGTGTTGTATTAGTCTTGTTTTTAGTATAGGGTTCAGTACATGCTTTTATATGCATATCAGGTTATACTGCGTTGTATGCTATATTTAATAATACTTTTTATAAAATATTTTTGCTTATCTGGTTTTATTATCCATATAATCTGGGAGCGCTCTCCTATTCCTTTTTATAACACTTCTCGTACCTTACTTTGTTGATCATGATGCTTTTTAATTTCTTTGTTGGCACTTTTGATATATAAGCACTGTACACAATAATGTTTTGTATGCCTGCCTGTGCTGTATACCCTTTCTAGATTGCATATTATGCATAATATGTAAAGAACAACTGCCTAAATTTTAATTTTGTTAGTACTACTAAAATAAAAATAGTATTAAAGCGGAACTTTCACAACTATAAAGTCGGCCTGCAATAATTAAGCAGGTAACGACTAGCTTTATAATAAATATGTTACCTCTGAAATGTAGCTGATTATAAAGAAATCCTTAATCTTCTGAGACCAGAAGCCAGTCATCAGTGCAGACATTTTGTCTGTGCTCCTGCGCCGTCAGTCCCGGTCTCCATTGATAAGCATTACAGTGTGCCACATGGTACCTGCTCAGGCGCACAGACTGAACTAACCTGCCAGTCTGTCTCCTACAATAAAGGATTTCTTTATAATCAGCTACATTTCAGAGGTAACTTATTATAAAGCTAGCCGCTACCTGCTTAATTATTGCAGGGCGACTTTATAGCGGGTGAAAGTTCCGCTTTAAATGGCGAAGATTTTTTTCCCCATTTATGTCCCTGACATTGAGCTCTCTGGACCTTTATTTCCAGGGAGCTTTTAGTCAGACTGTGAACACAGTGATATTTTTACAGTTGCAGTGTCCCACTGCAGTGCTCTGTTTGCTATAGAAGTAGACGTTTCTACATAGTTTTACAGTTTTTGGGGTGGTTTTAATACTTTGTGTATCTTTGAAATTGTTTTCTGTCTTTCTCTTTCACTGCTCCAGACAGAAAGCTTTCTATTAACCCTTTGAGTGCCAAAGGAGTATGCAACACAAAGCAATGCGTTGAGTACCCCTCTGGCACTCAAAGGGTTAAAAAAAATTCTCTGAAACATAAGTACAAAAAAAAGTGAAGATGGAAAACAGAAATAAAAAAGTATGAACAGTTTGACTGTACATATTCTGCAAGTGCGTAATATATGAAGTCAAAAAGGAAGCTGACTGCCACATTATCAGCAATTCTTTGCAGTTGTTATGATTGTTTTACTAAAAAGAACTAAGCTTGCTGGCTAAACTGAGGAACATTTCAGTAGCAGGTTTTTTTTGCAGTGCTCACAGGTGGTCAGTTGGATCGATGTGTTGCTCATTGAAATGATCCAATCAATGGACTGTCCCTGTGAGGGACAACCTATACATTCGGTTGACACCCTGGTGAGCTGGCAATCCAATTCAGTACCATAACTCCCCCAGAGAATTTGGTGGTAGTTTTGACGCAACTTAACATGTAACACATTCAAAACGCCCATGTGAACCTAGCCTAAGACCCACTGGGTCTGCAAGTGTCAGTTCCACAGTAACCTAATTCTATTCTGACCTTGTTTTCCTAGAGACCGTCTACATACATGTTCCATTTAACATGTTTAACTCTTTGAGTACCCGTGGGGTATGTAACACATTGCGAAGCATACCCCTCTGGCACTCAGAGGATTAAATATCTGAATAAAACCTCTGCACATTATTAAAGCTTTGGGTGTGGTTCCCACTATTGGGTTATTATGTTGATGGTGTGATTGCTTTCTTTCAGTTTTCTCTTTCCCGAGTGCTCTGGCTGAAGAGAATCTGATGAATGTTACCAAGCCACTGCCCAAACAGATATGGGAAGCCAAAAAGGTACAGTACCCTAATATGTTGTGACACGTTAAGATGCATTGAATACATTGAGTGCCAGACGGATAAGCAAAGATGAACTCGCCCATCTTGCACTCAGACAGGTAAATGTCCAATCATATTTGAGCTAGCATTTACCATTTATCCCCAATATGTGCTTATTTCTGTTGTAGCCTATAATTTGCCTGTAATCGTTAAAGTGGAACGTTCTCCATACAGCATGTTTTTGTTTTACAGTGAATAGAATTTCTGTGAATGTTGTACTAGCCTTTTTTATGAAAAATAAATGGGTTTTCAAAAATATTTTGGTGGCACAATTCCCTGCACAGTATGCTATTTAGTTATGTTTGAAGACAGACTTATAGCTTGTACAATAGAAATAGAATAGAATGGGTTTTAGCACAGTGTATGATAATTTTGGCCCAGCACATAAACATAGTAACATAGTTGATGAGGAGGGAAAAAGACATGCGTTCATCGAGTCCAGCCCATGCCAAAAACACCACTGTTGATCCAGAGGAAGGCAAAAAAAGCCCTCTGAAGCCATTTCCAATTTAGCCCCAAGTAGGTAAAAAAAATTTCTTCCTGACTCCAAATGGCAGTCAGAAAGTTCCCTGGATCAACATCCTATCTGCATTGAAGCCATCTGTCATAATTTTTGCTAGACAGACATGCAATGATTTTTTGAAAGCAGTTGCATTATCCGCAAGTACAACATCCCGAGGCAAAGAATTCCATAGCTTTACCACCCTTACTGTAAAGAATCCCTGCCTTTGTTTTAGTCGAAAGCACCTTTCCTCTAGTCTTAATGAATGACATCTTGTTCTTAGCTCAGCTCTTTGTGTAAATAATTCATTGGATAATTCTCTTTATTGACCTTGAATGTATTTGTAAATGGTAATCATATCACCCCTTAGACGTCTCTTCTCTAATGTAAACAAACCCAGTTTGGCTAGTCTTTCTTTATAACCAAGATCCTCCAATCCCATTATCAGTTTTGTTGCACATCTCTGCACCTTTACCAGTTCAACAATGTATTTTTTAAGAACTGGCGCCCAAAAGGATTTATACAGAGGTAGGATAATATTAGCATCCCTTGCATCTACATCTATTTTTTTGCAGGCTAGTACCCTGTTTGCTCTTGTAGCAGCTGAGTGACTCTGCACACTGCTGTGAAGTCTATCATCTGTTAGCACTCCTAAATTTTTCTTTAATGAGGATTCCTCAAGTTGTTTCCCATTTAGAGTATACTAGTGTAAAAGCCTGTGTACACGGGCCAAGGTCTAGGTGATGTTTAACCCTTTGAGTGCCAGAGGGGTACACATTGCTTTGCAATGCATTGTGTACTCCTCTGGCATTCAAAAGGTTAAGAGGCCGGTCCTGCCGCCGACGCAGTCATGCACTGTAGAGACTGCCCGAAAGCACAGAATGCTCCCGGGACAGAACTCCCAGCATTCTGTGTGTTCGGACAGTCTCTACTGCGCATGACTGCTTCTGACAAACATCCTAGCAATTTATTATATAGGATGTAGCAAGTTTGTTTCTACAGTCGAAATGCATAACCTTACATTTATCTACATGAAATGTCATCTGTCACTTTTCTTCCCATTCACTCAGTATATCTAAATCCTTCTGCAGAGAAAAACATCCAGCTCTATATGTATTTCCTTACATAGCTTAGTGTCATCAGCAAAGATTGAGAAGCTATGTTCTATTCCCACTTCTAGATCATTAATAAACAAATTAAAAAGCATTGGGCCCAGGACTGAACCCTGCAGCACTCCACTTATAACTTTAGACCAATTTGAAAATATTCCATTTACAACAACTCTCTGCCATCTATCATTTACCAGTTCTCAATCCATGTACAGATAACACTGCCCAAACCGAAGCATTTTAATTTATACAGTAACCTGTTGTGAGGCACTTGATCAAAGGGTTTTGCAAAATCTAAGTATACTACATCAACCGCAGTTCCCTTGTCCAAATTACTATTTATTTGTTCATAAAATGCAGGTAAATTAGTCTGACATTATCTATACTTCATGAAACAATGCTGATTCCTACTAATAATATTGTTTGTCTTCACATAGTTCTGAATACTGTCAGTTAGTAACCCTTTTAAGTCAAACTCACAGGTCTGTAATTTCTTGGTTTGGATCTTGCTCCCTTTTTAAATAATGGAACTACATCAGTTTTCCTCCAATCACAGGGCACTCTGCCTGATGAATTTTAATAACTAAATATTAAGTATAATGGTCTTGCTATTACTAAACTAAGTTCCTTAAGTACCCTTGGGTGTATACAGTCAGGTCCAGGTGCTTTATTCACCATAACCCTTTCCAGTCTCTTTTGGACCTTGTCTTCAGTAGGCCATATACATGATAGAGGAAACGCTGTAGTTTTGTCTGTTTGCCCATAGCTTGTCATTGCTGCTTCCTTTGTATATACTGAAGCAAATAATGTATTTAGGGTGTCAGCAATAGCATTCTCCTCACTAATCAGTTCACCTGTGTCAGTCCTAAGGGGACCAATATCAGTCTAAACTTTTTTGTTATTAATATACTTGTAGAATTGTTTAGGGGTTTTCTTGCTCTCATTTGCAATATTTCTCTCATTTTCAGTTTTCGATAGCTTAATTGCTTGTTTACAGATTTTATTACGTTCTTTATATTTTTTAAATGATGCATCTGACCTGATTGACTTAAACACTTTAAAAGCATGTTTTTTTATTTCTCATATCTCTGAAAACCTCATTATTAAGCCACATTGGTTTCACTTTACTCCTCTTGTGCTTATTCCCCAATGATATATACTGACGTGTATATTTGTCTAAACGTACTAACTGTGCTACCAACAAATTAATGATACTTTGTTACAAAAAATGGTTAGTACAACATTTAGACAGTGTTTTAATCATCTATTATGCTTTATGGAATATTTCACATTCCCCTGAGCTCCACTATGATCTCAGTTTGAGCAGGCTTCTACAGTTTTTGGCAGTGTGAATGTTTCCAGGACTGGATGCCCACACACGGACTTAAACATGCAGATGGAAACTCAAAATGGAGGAATTGAATGGAAACCTTTAATTGTAATTTGATATGGGTCACAGGTTTATCTGGTTTTCTCTACAGGAATTGCTTAGCTACCAGATATAAAATTGCCTATACTTTTTCAGGTTTATTTCTTCTCCATTTTCACAGTTTTTGTTTAATGTTAGGTCACTTACACTGAGCTCCCTGGATCTGTTTGCAGAGAAATTTATTTCAGGGATTGTAAAATAAAGGTATAATGTTGCAATGTAAAAAGGTACACTGTATAAAATCTCATGCAGGGCATTCAGTGTTGCATGCATAGTGTTAAATTGGGTCTTATGTATAAAATTGGAGTGGTGTAATTCTGGGGCAAACCAGCTGCACCTTGGGTACACATAACAATTCCAGTTAAATGTAACTTGAGTTCCAGACCTCTCTAACATTCAAGGGGTTAAAATTCCCATTTAAATCAATGTGAATCTGGGGAGTTTTTGTTTCAGTTATAGAAGTGTTTTAGGTGCTTTGGGGGGCTTATTTCTGCTCCTCCACTTGTAGGAATTTCTCCCCCCCCTCCCCAGGTATTCCCAGGGAGTTTTGAGTTTAATCCTTCATTTCTTAATTTAGATCAATTTTAATGTAGTTGCTCTTTTAAGAATCGTAGCCCACCTGCGTCCATCTTTGCTCCATTGACTTCTATGGAAAAACTTCTCTGGGTCATGTTTCTGCAGCCATTTGGCCTACGGTCATAGAGGCACTATCTTCTTGCCTTCTCATGCTATCATCCGATCCACTTTGTGAATATCCACGGAGCACAAAGTGGTTGCAGCCAGAGTACCGGGCATTGATAGGCAACAAGCAAGAGAAAAGACTACAGTTCCCATAATGCTAGTTTCCCAAGCTTTCTTCCGATTGGCTGACACTCTTAACAGTACCCTTCTTCTCTCTTGCTTATCTTACGTAGAGGCTGACTCTTTGCTCTCCTTCTCCAGTTTTACACTTTAAATACCTGACAAGTACGTTTTGTTTGTATTTCTGTGTTCTGATTTTATTTTGGGAACATTTAATCTAGTTTTCCTGGATTTTGACACTCACTCAGGCACATGGGGCAAAGAATTCAGGGGATTCCCTCACACCTGTTACACAATGTTTCTCATGCCATACTGGGCTTCCAAGGGAATACTCTGGGTCCATATGCCCCTCTTTTGATGTGGCCCCTACTACCTCTATGGGCTCCTTCAGCAGTGTACAAGAGCCCGCATGGGTTAAAACACTTCTTTCGTCAGTGGTACAAATCCCTTCTTAAGTACAGGGAGTTCTCCATTCTTGGAAACCCCTGCACTCCTTCAAACAGGTTGATCCTGTATACAAGATGCATGCTGAAGTTATTGGGGCATCCTCTGAGGATGATGAGAGCTATAAGGATATGGATTCTTCCTATTCTTATGGATATTCCTATGAGGCTGATCCAGTCCCCTCTTTTGAGGGGCTCATTAAAGCTGTATTGGAGCCCATTTGGGTCTCTGATACTTCAGACTGGGGATCTCACTCTCCAGACATTTTCCCCCAATAACACTTTTGATCAGACCGTTGTAGATGAGTGGAGAACTCCTGGTAAGAAACTTTTCCTTAATAAATGCTTCTCTAAGCTATACCCTTTTACGGCTGAGGCTCTGGCGCACTGGGCTTCTCCCCATGTTTTGACCCCCCCATCTCGAACTTGTTGAAGAACACTGCCCTTTCCCTGGTGGATACTGTGGAGCTCAAGAATCATGCTGATAAGAGGATTGACTCCTTTCTCCAGGCCAATTTTGCTCCCAACGGGGGACCTATTTTTGCCTCTGCCTGGGTCAGTAGGGCCCTTGCCATCTGGGGTGAACAGCTATTGAATGCTATACATGCTGACATGCCTAAGGAAGACACGTTTCTTTTGGTAGCCAACATCATGGAAGCTAAAGCCTACATCAATGAAGCATTGTTTGATGGGGCTAGGTTTTCTGGAAAATCCTCAGCTTCTTTCCGTTTCTGCACACCACAGCTTGTGGCTCAAGATTTGGTCTGCAGACCAAATTTAGAAGTTGCTGGTATCCTTACCTTTTCAGGGCATGGTTGCCTTTGGGCCTGACATCAAACATGTAATTAGTGACACTACTGGTGGTAGGAGCACTTTGTTCTCTCAACTATACAACCCAGCACCCTGCTTGCATTCTCTGCTGCATTATTACATTGCCTGCCTACCTTTAAGTCATTAGAAATAATTACTCCCAAATCTCTTTCCTCTGTTGTCTCTGACAGCACAGTACCCATAACAGTATATTTTTCCTTTGTATTTTTATGTCCCAAGTGCATTATTTTACATTTATCAACATTAAACTGCAGCTGCCACACTCTTGTCCATTCTTCTAATTTACTTAAATTGTTTGTCATTTGGCTCATTCCTCCTGGAGTGTCTACCCTATTGCAGATCTTTGTATCATCTGCACAAAGGCATACCTTACCGTGAAAACCTTTTGCAATATCACTAATAAAAAATATTAAAAAGAATGGGCCCCAGTACAGATCCTTGTGGTACCCCACTAGTAACACTCCTTTCACCCGAATATTCTCCATTGACTACCACCCTCTGTCTCCTGTCACTGAGCCATTGCCTTATCCATTTAACTATTTTTACATCCAGAACCAAACACTGCAATTTATTAATGAGTCTTCTATGAGGGACAGTGTCAAATGCTTTACTGAAATCTAGATAAGCTATATCTGCTTCTCCCCCATGGTCTATTATTTTAGTTACCCAGTCAAAAAATCTATGAGGTTAGTTTGACAAGATCTCCTTGCTGTAAACCCATGCTGTTTGGTATCTTGCAAGCCATTCAAATTCAAATATTCAGCAATTCTTTCCTTTAGCGTAGTCTCCATTAATTTTAGCACTACTGATGTAAGACTTACTAGTCTGTAGTTACCAGACTCTTCCCTGCTACCTTTTTCTGTGAAGAGGTACTACAGTTGCTATCTTCCAATCTTCTGGAACTACTCCTGTAGATAGCGACTGATTGAATCATTCTGTTAAAGGTTTTGCCAGAACACACTAAAGTTCTTTTAATAACTTTGGATGTTATCTGGTCCCATTGATTTATCTGTTTTTACCTTAGAAAGTTGAAGTAGAACAACTTCCTTTGTAAACACGCATGTTTCCCATGTCTTGCTATTTCTTTTTTTTCTAACAGAGGTCCCTTCCCTTCATCTTCCTCTGTAAAAACTGAACAAAAATATTCATTGAGACAGTCAGCTAGCCCTTTATTCTTATCTACATAGTTTCCATTTTTTGTTTTCAGTCTAACTATTCCTTGTTTCATTTTCCTCCTTTTACTTATATATGTAAAAAAATGTTTTGTCACCCTTTTTTTTTATTGACTGGGCAATGTTTTCCTCTATGTGTGCTTTGGCACATCTAATAATGAATTTGGCCTCCTTTAGCCTACTCTTGTGCCAATACATATCTTCTTCCTTCTGCGTCTGTTTATATTTCTTAAATGCTGCTTTTTTCTCCTTTACTAATTTTTCTATTTTTAATGTGCTATAACTATTTAATAATTTACATTTAGTGTATGAGATCAGGAAGAAACCAGTTCCCTTCAAGATCACAGCACATTCCACTAGATCTGTGGATGTGTTGGCTGAACAGCTGTGCATGCCTGCAACTTGGTCCTCCTTGTATACTTTCACCAAACACTACTGTGTCATTGTCTTGGCCTCCACTGAGGCAAGCTTTGGTCGGAAGGTCCTTCAGGCATTCTTGCCTGTTTAGGGAATCTAATTCTACTGCCAGTTGTTCAGTAGTTTATTTTAAGCCCTGTTGGCTCTTGTTTGGTGTTCTGTGCTAGTTAGGTGTCTGTTGACACATGGCATGTGCACAGTCTTTTCTCTTTCCCTCCCTAGGAATCTCCGCTTTGGTATATCCGCTTGTTACCTGTGTTCCATATTGGACAAGAGAAAATAAGATTTTCTCTGTTGTCCAATACAGGTTACTGGTAACTTTGGGTAGGCGATCAGCCCTTTTAAATAGGCACGAACAATTCTGAGAAGTGAGTGCTGGGTGGAGCATATCTCCTCTCCTTAGCTTCCAGCTAGCCAATCCCCAACCAGTAAGATTTGTTCCTTGGTCAAGACACAAGGCAAGAGAACAGTTCTGCTATAGTTTTAGCTTTTGTATTATTTTTCTGTTAGATATGGAATACCATCATTAGGCGGATTACCATTAGTGACATTTCCCATCACCCGAATGTGGATAGCTCAGTTTACCAGGTGCTTTTGTGGCCTAAGCTGTGGGGGGAAAATCTTGGCTGCAAGTTCTTTCTCCAGGAGTTGCTCATTGAGGCTTCTTCTTGATATATGGTAATCTGAAGACAGAAGACCTGCTGAAAAAGGTGAGCACCCTTTGAGTGCTGAGGTCCACATGTCCCATGCTTCCTCTTCGCACAGGGGCCTCATTTGGAGTTTCTATTACATACTCATGCACTCATTGGGTTTATCTGTATATCTGTGAGGTGTTTGGTGCAGGTCTCTGTGGTAACTTAACCCTTTTGCTGCAGGTTAGCACCTTTTGGGGGGGGGGGGCACTTTCCCTACTGGGACCAATGTTTATTGGGCCTACTGTTATATTCTAGTGGGCTTTTGAGTGGTTTTACTTTTGGTATTTACCTCGTTAAAATGTTCCGCTCCTCTAAGGTGCGCATTTACCACATAGACGCCATTGCTCCATTCACTTCTATGGGACTTTACAGTTTGGGACATATCTCTGCAACTGCTCCACGTAGCAAGGTCAGAGATGGCTCATTTTGTGGGTTTGCCCTTGCTCTGGCATCCGGTCAACGTTTTGGGCATTTTGGGGGCTTTAGGGGGCTTCGGGCACTGTTGGGGTACTCTGTTAGTGAAACTATTTTCCCATGAGCGCTCGGTTTGCGCGCTCATTTCTGATTGGCTCCGGTTTCGGCAGCCATTTTGTGTATTCACAGATCGAGTATCCTACGCAGGGCTTGGAATCTTCTTCTCTCCTTCACAGTTTAACCCTTTGCCTACCAGATAAGTCTTAATTAGCATTTCTGGTGTGCATTTATTTATCATACACCCTGTTTTGTGGGTGTTTTGATACTTTGACTCTTTGAGAGAGTGTCTGCTCCATTAGACCTTGGGGCTAAACCTAAGACAAATGACACTGGGGTGTCTGTGTTCCCCATTGCTCATTGCTCCTCATGTCAATCAGGGTTACCTAGACAATACTCAGGTCATGTTTGCCCAGCATGCTTTGCTGCCCCTGAATCCCCAGCAGGCATGCACTAGAGCCAGTATGGATGCAAGTGTTTAAGGCTACTACCAGGGACCTCCGGTCCACCTTACAACTCCTTCCATCCACTTTACAGGGGGTCTTCCACTCGTGGCAGGCCCCTGCCCCTATCACATCTTCCCTGCCTAAACCACTGGATGTACCACTGACTCCTCTGTGGAGGAATTATTGGTGGACTCTGACTTTTCAGCTGTTCCTTCATCTCCGTTTTTTGGGGACCCCTTTGAGGCTGATCCCATTCCCTCAGCTGAGGGCCTGATCAGGGCTGTGCTTACCACCCTAAACATACCCTTGGTACAGGAGTCATCTTCTGACCCCTCTGATGTGTTTCAAGAGCCTGTTTGGCCCCATACTTGTTTTCCACATAACCCCACCCAAGAGCCTGTTCGGTCCTCACACAATCGATCCTTCCCCCCAAAGTGGATGCCCCAGTTTCCAGGCCTTCTAAGTCCACTGCTTTGCCGGCGGCTGACGCCTCTGCTCTCAAAGACTGGACTGATAAAAAGCTTGAGACCTCTCTCAAGGCTATTTTTGCAATGGCTGGCCCTGCCTTCCACCCTGCCTTTGCTGCAGCATGGGTGAATAGGACTGTGGCTGTTTGGACTGAACAGCTCAGTTCAGCTGTCTGTCAGGTTGCTGCTACTGCTGACATGTTGCGACTTCTCGCTATCATTGCTGAGGCTCAGCATTATGTCTCTGCTGCCCTATTTGACGCTGTGCGTATGGTAGCCAGGGCATCTACCATGTCTGTGGTAGCCAGACGTGCTCTTTGGCTAAGGATCTGGTCTGCTGACATGGCATCCAAGAAGGTTCTCCTGTCTTCGCCTTTTCAGGGCTTCTCCCTGTTTGGGCCTGAGCTCAAGGATCTCATGAGAGAAGCCACTGGAGGGAAGAGTACTTACCTGCCAGTGGTCCTGAGGAAGAAGGCGCCTGTCAAAAGGAATCTGCTTTTTCGTCCCTTTCAAGCAGACTCGCGACAAGTGACCCAGACGGTCCCTCAGGCTCCTCGCTCATCCAAACCTAAGCAGCAATGGCGATCCAAGTCCTCCACGATGCCCAAGGCTTCCAAACCTTTTACATGACTCGCCAAACCCGGGTCCCCACGTGCAGGTAGGTGGCCACTTATGCCACTACCTCTCGGCTTGGCAGGCCTCTGTGGTGGACCCGTGGGATTTACAGGTGGTGGCTACGAGGTACAGGATTCCCTTCACCTCCCTGCCTCCTCCCATGACCTTCTCTTCTTGTTCTCCTTTGGGAGCAGAAAAGCGCCGCATTTTTGAGGAAGCTATACAGGCCCTTCTGGACAAGGCAGTCCTGGAGCCAGTTCCTCCTCAGGAGAGGGTCTAGGGATTCTAATCCATCCTTTTTGTGGTTTCAAATAAGGACTGTGGCTGTCATCCCATTTGGGATCTGAAAGATCTCAACTCCTTTGTGGTCCAGTCCCAATACCACCAGGAGTCTCTGCGCACTGTGATAGTGGCCATGTCCCCTGGGGAATTTCTGGCCTCTCTGGATCTTCAAGATGCCTATCTGCACATCACTATTCATCCAGAAAGTCAGCAGTATCTTCGCTTTGCCTGTGACCGAGGGCATTTCCAGTTTTCTTCCCTCCCCTTTGGCCTGACCACGACTCCCCAAGTCTTCAACAGGGTCCTGGGAGCATTCATTTCAGTCCTTCATTGGAAGGCATCAGGGTGACGTATATGGACAACCTCCTTCTGAAGGCTTCTTCTTCGGAACTCCTTCATCAGCAGGTGCAGAACTACATTCATTCTCTTTCCCATCACGGGTGGATCATCAATTTGGACTAGTCAGACCTTGTTCCTTCCCAGAGGATGGTCTTTCTGGGCCTCCTCTTCGACACTCAGAGAGGGATGGTATTTCTCACGGACGAAGTGGCTCATCAGATAGCACTGAAGGTCCAGGCTATCCTGTCTCAGGATCCGGTTCCAGCCAAGAAGTTGTTATCCTTGATGGGGAAGTTCATTTCCACCATAGAAGCAGTTCTGTTTGCCATGGCTTACACCAGGGAACTTCAGAGGTTTCTAATCTTGGCATGCAGGGGCCGATCAAATCTCCTGGAAAGATCCCTATCTCTTCCTCTTCACGTGGAACAGAGCCTTTTGTGGTGGCACAACCTGAACAATCTCCTGAAAGGCAGACCCTTCCTGGTGCCCTTCTGGACCACCGTGACAATGGATGCCAGCCTCTCCAGATGGAAAGAAGTACTGGGGCACTTGAGTGTTCAGTGATGGTGGTCTCAGGAGGAATCTCTCCTTCCCATCAATGTCTTGGAGTTCGGGCAATATTTCATGCCCTATATCACTGGACATGGCACTGGAGGATTGCCCGGTTAGTGTACAGTCGGACAACACCACAGCAGCACAGCAAGGCGGCACAAAAGTCTTACAGCTTGGCTAGAGGTCAAGGCTATTTTATCATGGGCAGAGGAGCATGTCCCTGCCATTTCAGCAGTTCATGTTCCTGGCATAGACCGTGTTCTGGCAGACTTCCTCAGTCGACACAAGGTGGACAGGGGAGAGTGGGAACTAAATCCAGAGGTGTTCAACCTCATCATCCAGCTGTGGGGTCTTTCATGCATCGACCTGATGGCAACCAGGCACAACAGGAAGGTTCCAACGTTCTGCTCTCTTTAGGCGAATCCCCCGGCTCTGGCATTGGATGCCTTGTCGATCTCGTGGACATTTCCTCTGGCATACATCTTTACTCCTGTTCCCATGTTGAACACGGTGCTACGGAAACTGCGACTGGAGCGCTGCCCAGTCATTTTGATTGCTCCATACTGGCCTCGACAGGCTTGGTTTCCAGAGCTTCTGGACCTCTCAGTGGCAGAACCTATTCGATTCCCCACCCCCCCACCCTGGACCTTCTTCTACAGGGTTACCACTGGAAGGAAGACGTTCATCGTCTGGCTTTGACGGTATGGAGATTGAATCTTCAATTTTGAAGAAGAAGGGAGGCAGCTATGCTTAGTGCCTGTAAGCCTGTTTCCTCTAAGGCCTACCATCGTGTTTGGTCTACCTTTCTATCTTGGTGTACTGACAAAGACCTGTCTCAGGATTTTGACCTCCCTACAGTTCTTTCCTTCCTCCAGGATTGTGTGGATAAGGGTCTCAGTCTGAGCTCTCTTAAGGTTCAGACTTCTATGCTCTCTGTCTTCTTTCACAGGCGTCTTGCTATCATTCCTGATGTCAAGGTTTTCTTCCATCGTGTTGCTCATACCCGTCCGGTGTTTAAGTCCCCTGCTCCTCAGTGGGAACTTAACCTGGTCTTGGGAGTGCTTCAGCGCCCTCCTTTTGAGTCTTTGGCTACCATTCCTCTATGTATGCTGACTTGGAAGATGGCAATTCTCCTGGCGATTTTCTGTTTGCCGAGTTGCAGAGCTGCATGCCCTGTCTTGTAGACCACCCTTTTTGGTCTTTCACAAGGACAAGGAGGTGCTTCGTACCTCACAAGAGTTTCTCCCAAAGGTGGCATCTGAGTTCCACATTAATCAGGAGATTGTGGTTCCTTCTTTCTGTCCTAACCATACTTCTGGCAAAGAGAGGGACCTTCATCTGTTGGATTTTGTTTGTTGTCTCAAGTTCTGTGTGCATCACACTGAGTCCTTGCGGCAGCCTGACACTCTGTTTGTTATTCCTGAGGGTCCTAGGGCAGGGAAGCCTGCTTCCAAGGTAACCATTGCTTCTTGGATCAAGTCCCTGATTTGTAAGGCTTACGAACTTTGGAAGAAGCCTGTTCCCTTCAGGGTCACTGCTCATTCTGCGAGGTCTGTTGGGGCTTCTTGGGCCTACAAAAACTAGGCCTCAGCTGATCATTTGTGCAACTTGGCCACTTGGTCATCTGTGCATATTTTTGCTAAACATTATCGTGTGGATGTGCTGGCATCGGCTGATGCCAGTTTTGGGAGGAAGATCCTGGAGGCAGCCTTGCCTGTCTAGGATCTCTTTAGTCTTCCAGTACTCTTTCACTTTGAGCCCTGTTGGCTCTAGTTCAGTGTGCTGTGTAACAGTTCCTCGGGTATTTTGACCCCTCTTTGGTGTCCGTTTACACTTTGAAGTTATTGTTGAGCTATTCATGATCTGTATGTTCATTGGTGCTCTGGTGACTTTGGGGCCTGCGCCTGGTCCTTGCCTTGCTTCCCGCTCTGGGTAACTTAATGGTTGGACATCCCAAAGTTACCAGTAACCTGTATTGGACGACAGAGAAAAGAGGATTTTAGTCAAGGGACCATGTTTGGCTCTCCTGTGGCAGAACGTGGGGGTCCTTTTGGGTTCATGCTCTCAGGAATCTTCCTTTACCTTCTTATTTCCTATTCAATAGTTAGTGTCTCAAATTTTACTGGATGGGGATTGGCTAGCTGCAAACTAAGGAGATGAGGTAGGCTCCACCCAGCAGTCACTTCTCAGAATTGTTCCTGCCTATTTAAAGGGGCTGATCGCCTACCCAATGTTACCAGCAACCTGTATGGACTAAGAGAAATGGATTTAACAGGTAAGTTTTTATTTTAGTGTTCTTATCTTTTTTCTTTAGTCCATATGTAACACAGACCTTCCACTCGGAGAAAAACCTTACTTGTGTTGCTTCCCCGGGCAGAGGAGTCCTGTTAGGGTCCTGGGAGATTTTCTTCTTATCTGTTTATTTCTTTTACTGTGTGTGTGTGTGTGTGTGTGTGTGTGTGTGTGTGTGTGTGTGTGTGTGTGTGTGTGTGTGTGTGTGTGTGTGTGTGTGTGTGTGTGTGTGTGTGTGTGTGTGTGTGTGTGTGGTTTTGTTTTGTTTTTTCATCACATGAATTCTTGAAAATGTCAGGGGCTTGAGCAGGAGGGAGTCCTCCATCCTGTCTTTAGTGATGTGCACTACCCCTGTGTTCCATATGGATTAAACAAACAGAAATAGATTTACCAGGTAAGAACACTAAAATCTTTATTATTTTTTATATATATATATATATATATAATTTTTTCCCAACTGCATTCGCTGGTTTCCAAAAGATAATTTTTTAATTGTATGCATTGAGTTTGTATGTTATGTACTCTAGAGAAGAGTTTGAGTCGTAGACTGCGGCTCTCCATAGTGCATAATAAGAACAGCACCATCTGGCGAACAAGGAACAGAAATGTTGTTCAATTAAAATAAAACTGAGTTGTGGTAATTTTTGAATGAAAACTTTACTAGCATATCTTGGGTTTTTGAATTACAAGAGAGATCAAAACAAAGCTGTTGGTTTAAACAGACTGCTGTTTTAAGGACATCTACCTAGTTTTAACAAATTAAGATCCGTTTATTTGTAAGCCAAAGTTTACCTACCATCTGTTCTATTTATTGTATTTTTATATGGCGAAAATTATTTTTTTGCAGTTTTCATCCACTGTGTTTGTTCTAGCGTTCACAGCAAACTTCCTCTTAGGACAAGGGCAGATGTTATTGGTTTGATGAGATAATTCTGTTTACATTTAAACAAGCCAAGTGTTAGGCTATCCCTTTCAGTGGATGAGTAAGCCAGTCAAAATGACCACACCACTCTGTACTGCCGCATGACTAGAAATGGAAAAACCTTGTAAAGTTTTAGGCCAGAATTCATAAATCTGTGGGAGGAGCAGTGTATGAGATATGCTTCCCTTTGCCATGATATTTGTCAGATACTATGAGGTATTTATCAATGATCAATCATATTTCCCTTCTTTGTGTATGCAAGCCACAAAATATTATGTAAAAGGACATAACTGCCGCTATTTTGGCAATATATACATGCATTGTGTGTCTGTGCATGTGCACAGAGTTCTATGAAATCCACCGGTCTGGTATTGGCAGATCTATCTGGCACTCGGTGGTAAATAAGTGAAGTGCTAAAGGGCAAGGATATACTCTTATTTTTTAATTTGGCATTCAGCTATTTGCATCTTGATGAACTTCCCCCTTAATCTGGTTCCATAGTTGTTGCATTTTCAGCTTTAATAGTATGCATCCTCAGTCTGTGGAAACCAGGAGCTAGATTTAGATTATAATAAAATCAGAGTTTATAAAAAGTTATGCAAAAAATTAATTCATATTACTCCTATATTGGGCAGCAGTGGAAAAATACCTTTTCTGTAACTCAAATGGCTATGACACCATAATATGCAATATATCTGTTGCTGTTTGTAGTTTAATGCTTGTTTTGTTTATCGTTGTTTTTTTTTTGTTTTGTTTTTTTTTGTTTTTTTTGCACAGGTCCAGTCCTTGACATCTCGTCCCAGGTCCTGTGAGGTGCCAGGCATCAAGTATGTGCTGTGTCTTTATCTGTTCTATGGTTTTTATTTTTCTGTGGCTTTGAGGAGCAATAAAGTTTTATATAGTGCTTTTCATTCTCGTAGAAGCTTTGCTCAAATGTTATTACAGCTGATACTGACTATTTATTTATTAAGCTAAGGAGTTGTAGTGCCAGAGCAAATCATCTGCACTATAGGGGAAAAATCAAAGTTCCCAATTTTTTTTTTTTGGGGGGGGTTTCTTCCCTTAAATTCTTGGGAGGTCCCAGTGCCTTGTAGAGCAATGCAGTGGGACCTCCCAAGCATTCAGTGGGTTTAAAACCCTATTTAAAGCAATGAGAATGTAGAACCTTTTTATTTTTCTAGTATGGTGTAGGTGGTTTGCTCCAGAATTGCACTTCTAGTGTTCAGATGACAATTCTTTTTTTTTTCCTCTATTGTTTTCTATGGGAGAGCTGATCCTTTGCCTGCACCTCTCCATTCACCATGATAGTAACGGCTCCAGCTTGTGACAGCTGAAACTGTAATAACTTTTGAATGAAAATGTCATTGATCTAAAAGCTGCTTTTTGGGGTCAAAAACACTTCCCTTTTGCATCTGACTTCCTCACCATCCTTCAACTGTTGCCTGATCCTGGAAAGTCTCTGTCTCCACTTATGATTGTATTTGGTGCCCAGCTGTCAGACACATTTGTTTGAAGTTTGTTTGCAAGAAGTTTTACATTAGGACAGGTGTGAGCGATTCTTGGCTCTCCAACTTCTCTTGACTGCAACTCCCATTACTGATGGCCAGTCATTGAATGACAGAGGAGGATGGGACATTTCAGCCTATCAACAGCTTGAGACTCCTTTTGCTCACCCTTTAATTGGAGCAGTATTTAATTGTCAGACCTCCAGCTGTTGGGGACTACCACACCCATCATCCTCAATCAGGCAATGGCTGGTTGGGGATGATGGAAGTTGTAGTCCCCAACATCTGGACTTGCAACAATTGACTACCCCTGTGTTAGGGGAACTGCACAGCTAGCTGCAAGTGGCTTATCAGATTGAGTAGTCTCAGGCACTGCTGAAGCTGAAAGGTTCAAACAGCAGTGGGAGTTGTGTTTTGATCCCCAAAAGCACTTACTAGATTTATCACAGAAGCACTGGAAGTACTTCTAATATCCAAAAGGAAAGTGAAGCCAACACTTTGGAGACCTCCTCTAACAATGAAGCGGTTAGAAGCCGTGTTTAAATCAGTAAGGATTTTAGTTTTTCCCTACTGCTGCAGTTTTTCCCCCATGTAGTGTACATTTTCAAGTATGCATATATAGGTTTGTGTCTGCATTCCCACAGATCCGCCACATACACTGTCTGCACCCCACTCCCCTCTCCTTGGGCTCTGTCCTGTTTCCCACATACAATTGGAAACACCCCCACACCCCCAGTTTTGTTCCCATGCCCACTAGTAACCACAGATCCCCCACCTACACACTCTGACCCTCCCTCCTCCCCAACCTTGTTTCCCTACCTACTGGAATAGTCCTATATAGACTTGTGTCTCATTCTGATGTTGAGTGTGTTATAGCTCCCCATTAGTGATGCTGGGTGTTCAATAAAGAATACTCTTAAATGGTAGACACTGTTCTGCTTTTTCTGTTGGACTTCATGTGAGAGAGTCATAGATGCCACAATGGGGGTGGGAGGCGCATGTTTTTTCTTTTCTCCTTGGCCAAGATCTATCAGATGCAGGCTCACTTGCAGTGCCTGTGACTTGCAACATATAGGTGATTTTAAGAAGCTTTAAAAATCATGTATTTGTATGTTGGCCTTCTTTTATTTGAAATACTAGTTTGGGATATTTAGCTTAATTTGTTTGCCAGTTTATGCAAATGAGCTGCTACTGATCAGCAAGGGGTGGCAGATGAGAGGGATAACTGTGTGGAATGTCAGTAACTGGCTGGCGCTGTCTAATTGCCTAAATAAATAAATCTAAATATCTTGACTGTTTTAAAAATAGTAACAGAAATAAATGCGCTCTTCCAAAATAACTCGTGTTGCAAAGTAACAGTAAGGCTTGAAGTCTGCTGACAGGCTCACAATATCCCTGAATGATGTGTGGAAGTGGACTCTGAGCTTTTATAATGACACAACTGTCACACTGACGTGTGCCTTACAGAGTAATAAATGTTACAAGATGAACTTTTATAATGACCCAGCTATCACACTGACGTGTGCCTTAAGGAGAGCAATAAATGTTACAAGTGTTCTTAATTGAAGGAATGTAAGAGATAAAAATAAATGTGTCTTCTGATTTATATATTTCTTTTTCCTCATAGAGTCTTTCCATCTTCTGATCAGAATGCAAGCCTCTCGCATTTCCAGGGGAACCTAAATACAGGTGGATCACTGCCAGATCTTACAAACTTGCATTTCCCATCTCCTCTGCCAACACCTTTGGATCCAGATGATACAGCTTACTCCAACATAAATGCAGAAAATAGCACAGGAGGCCTCCCTGCTGCCATGACTCATCTAGGCATCAGTGGTGCCCAAGGTCAGTGTGGTTTATAACAGGGTTAGCCAATTGTTATAATTGTTGAGAACTACGATTCCCATTATCCTAACTGTGTTGGAAACATCCCTAGCTTTCAAGGGGGTTAACTCTTTGAGTGCTAGGCTCATAATTTTACAAGGTTTGCAAAGTAGTCTTGTATGGCCAGCCTCATCAGAAAGAAGCTTCAAACTTGCCCTGCTTGTAGGGAAGAAGTTTCCCAATAAATTAGGGAAAGTTTTAACTCTTAATGGAAGCGATACTGTATGGAAGGGCACTGATCACCTATCCGATACGAGAGGAGTTCATTGCAGTGACCAGGAAAGCAATCACCACTTTCTCTTACCTTCTCCTCCTCATCCAAGTTCTATGAACTTTCCAGGTTATGTAGGAGGACCTTCAAGGCCCACATGAAACAAATGTGTTTTAAAAGTCCTCCTAGTCCACAGAACACAGGGTGGAGGAGAAGGTAAGGTAAGGCAGTGATCACCTTCCTGGTTGCTGCTATGATTACTTATCCTACCAGAGAGGCAAGAAAAGCCAAGGAGTGCGTTAGGAGGAGTACCTATGCCCTCCATGAAGTCTGAATTGATTTCTGGAAATGTTTAAAATAATTTCTATTTGCTTTTATTTTATTTATTACCCCACTACACCCCCAGCCCTGGCCACTGAGCCATAGATTCCCTACTTACACTTGGAACCCACACCCCCCATCTTGTTCCTCTACATACTGGTAGCCACAGATCCCCATCTATACTGATCCCCCAGCCTTGTTCTCCTACCCACAGTTAGTTACCAATTCCCCAAATAAACTGTCTGCACTGCCCACCGCTAGCCGCAGATTGCCTACATACAATTTGACCCCAACCCTTGCCAATTGGTAACCACATATTCCGCACGTACACTGTGTGACCTCCCAGTCTTGTTCCCCTGCCCAGTGGTAGCACCATTTTATGGAAATTGTGCACACTAGCCTAGGGGTAAAAAAGGCAATTGACCCCTCAATTGATACCAGTGAATGTCTACTTTCCAAAAGGGTGTGCTGAAAAAGTTCTTGGCCCCCTCATAGGACAAAATTTCTCAAGCCTCTGTCACTCAAATTGTTAAATAACCTGTTTAAAGGAATGGGCATTTTTACCTGCTGCTCTTTATTTTTGAATCTGCTGTTTACAGAAGAGTTTTTGTGAGCTTACCCGATAGTGAACTTGTAAAAATTCCCATTGACTTCAGGGGAGCTTTTAATTCTTTGAGTTCTAGAGGGTTCTGTTGGTAACGCCTGTAGCATTCGTGGGGCTAAAAGCACAATTTAAATCAATCAAGATTTTGGAAATGTTCATCTATTCCTTACGGTATAGTTTGTTAGGCCTAGAATTGCTCCTCTAAAAGTACCTTTAGCAATCCTTTAATGTAAAATGCCTAAATTACAAATGTAGCTCTTCTAACATATGATGGTAGAAATAGGAGTGTGGATGTTGATTGGGAATTTTGTGGCATAGGGTCGGGCTACAGCAGGATAAAGGGAGAGCCAGAAATAATAATGATAGTAAAAAAGCACATGGAAAGTGTTTTCCACTTTGAATAGGATCTTTGTGCTTGACAGCCCACTCCCTGACTTCAAAACGCAAGCACTGAAGTTCCACTGAGCGGTACTTGATAATGCTGCCATTATATAACTGTGAATAGTGATTTGTCTGTAGGGAAGTCAGATCTTTCTGATTCCTGTCATCTTAAAAGCTCAGGATAAATTACTTTTAGCTGGTGGATTTTCTTTGGACACAAAACTTGTTGAAACATAATAAGGAGATCAATGTATCAGAGCATTGTGCTGAGGCTTCTATCAGGTGCATGCGTACCAAAGCTTTTACATTCTGCTACACTGTATTTGGTGGAGACTAAAATGAAATGGCTGATTGATTTTAGTTACTTTTAAAATCCAGTTTTATCTGTTATTGCTGCTTTGAGTTAATGCACTTAAAAGGGCAGCCATCATGTAAAAAACATGTGTTGAAGCTTCTGAACCTAATAGTATTCGAAACATTGAGACCTAATTATCTGTCTTCTCTAAGAGCCGTAGTAGCCTCATTCTTAATTGGTGTGCAGGTGGTTATTATTTTGCAGAAGCTAGGACGTGTCTTCGGCCACAATACCAGGTCTGTGGTGTAGAAACACAGGAGCATCCTGGGCACTGTTAGCTGTAGGTCTATAATACTGCTCCTGACAGACTGGGATGGGTGAAACTATCAGGCTCTAAATAGTAATATGTGAAAATCAGCACTTTCCACCTTCTGCTGAAATTCGCTGCACTGAAATCAATGATAATAATGTATTTCCCCCCACCCCCCAACACATGGAAAGTTTCTGCCATGTATTCCCGTATTACTAAAGTATAAAAGGGATGTCGATTTCCTGCGTGTTGTCAGTCTGTGCTTGTGAGAGAGAATAAAGTGCTGAATTTTTTTATGCTAGACAGTGTAGGCAGACAGGCAAAGAGATGGCTGAAGGGAAAAAGGAGTGCTAAATCCTATATAATAGTTGGCTAAGGATGTTTGTCAGAAGCCGTCATGTGCAGAAGAGACGGCTCCCCTCGCTGCAGTCATGAGCAGGAGAGATTGCCCACATTGCGGCTGATATGGAGCGAGGCGTTCTGAATTCAGACTGGAGTCCTCTCTGCGCACCTTCGTGGGACTGCTTGTTCCCAGGAAGGTGCGCAGTGAGGTCTACGGTCTGATTTCGGAGTGCCCTGCTCCGTGTCAGCCGTTACACGTTCAGCCAGTCAGTACTGCGCATGACTGCAGCTCTGCCACTGACAAGACAGGATCCGGCCGGTTACTGGGTGGCACTGTGGCCCATGTAAATGGGCTTTTCGACTAGTAAATAAATAAAATGATTACAGACTCTACTGAGATTAGGTGACAGATACTGTAAAGACAAAGATAAATGCACATCATTTTCAAGACAAAACATAGATGTATAACTCCTTGCGTCCCCAAGGACAAGCATATACTTAGGTGTGGTGATGGTGCTGCACCAACTTTTGTGCACTACATACATTGTTTTCAGGTAGACAAATAATCACTCCACACACTAACAGCTCTTATGCAAACTTTACAGTAAATATCCACACTAATATATATAATTATGTCCACCAATCGAGCTGGCAGCAGGATAAGAGGAATGGAGTAGTCAGAGAGCATGGATGTTAGTTTTAATAAAATCATGCAACAAAAACTGATTGCGGTTGTTTGCATAATAAATGACTTAATAATAATCTTTCTTCTCATATTGAGGAGGCTGTTTGTAAAACTGACATGAAAAGTTCCACTACTAATAGTAGTTCTAAACCATTCAACAATACTAAAGATGAAAACAATTTTATTCTAGTGTTGTTGCCATAGGGAGGATGATATAGCAGTCAAAACTGCTGCATCAGTCACTTACAATAACTTTACCACCACAAGCTACTGTCAATGTTCTATGTAACCGAACTCCCCTTTCCAGGAAAAGTAAAAATAAACTTTTCTCTGTCATCCAATATGACATACAGTTATCATGGGGAGGCAATAGCTCCTCCCTGTAGGTGGGAACATTCTAGAAAGAAGATGTGGGTGGAGCCTCCCCATCTCCTTATCAAGCTATCCCATTAGCCCCACCCCAGTTACACTTGTTCTACAACCTGGATGGAGGCTGAGAATGTTTCTGCTTAAATTTAAAAAAAATTTTTTTACGATTCCCCCATTAGGTGGATTAGCATTCCTGACTTTCCCTGTAGGATTGTCCAGCTGACAGGTGCTGTTGTGGACCCTTGCAGCCCTGTGGAGAGAATCATGCAACCATGTTTCCCTCTCCTGAATGTGTCTCTCTGAGGCTCTTTCTCTCAGTGGTAATCTGAACAAAGAAATCAAGTTAAATAATGAGTAACCCTTTGAGTGCAATGGCCCACTTGTCCCAGTGTTCCCCTTCATACAGGAGTTTTATTGGAGTCTAGAACTCCTGCAGTCATGTTGGGTATCTTGTTTGGTTTGATCCCAGGGTTTTTGGAGCTTGAATGGCTGCATTTATTTAATTAACCCCTTCCCTGCTAGTTTCTATGGGTTATGGGGCTTATTTTGACTTTTCCCTTTAGGATTGTCTGTTTTTATTTAACCCTACATATTCACCTGGGTATGTGGGTAAATGTATTCACTTTTGTAAAGCTTATGATTTTTGAGTTCCGCACCTTTAAAGGGATAGTAATACTTAAAATGTAAAAAAAATATGTTGCAGAGTTTATCCCCCTGAGTAAAACAAGGGTACTCCCACTGCTGAAAGGTGTTTCATTCAAAAGTTATTAATTTTCAAAGTTGAATTTTTTAGGTGCAGTATCACAGTGGCCTGAAATTGTACAGTGGCGCTGTTGCTACACCATCCTATGGAGATTTATGGTCAACTGACCAGAGCTGTCCATAGGATCGTGTAGCAACAGCGCCACTGTACAATTTCAGGCCACTGTGATATTGCACCTAAAAAATTCAAATTTGAAAATTAATAACTTTTGAATGAAACACCTTTCAGCAGTGGGAGTACCCTTGTTTAACTCAGGGGGATAAATCCTACAACATATTTTTTTTTTTACACTTTAAGTATTACTATCCCTTTAAGGCGCTCTTACTGCTGGTCGCACTTGCTCCATTGACTTCTATGGGACAAACTATTTGATATATATCTCTTAACCGTTTGACATACAGAGTTGAGAGAGGGCTCATTCTTCTTGTCTTCTCTTGCCCTACGATCCAGTTCACATCCCCAGTGTCTTAGATGCAGAGGCTTGTCTCTCCTTGCTCTCCTCAGGTTAACCATTCACCTGCCAGATAAGTACTTTCTTGGGCTTACTGAGATGATTTATTTTTTTATTTTATTGTTTGAAATATAATAAAGAACAATCACATAAAGAAAATGCTTATGTGCATCATATATAAAATAGTTAACATGCAAATAGGAATTCACATAGTATTGATAGCATGTGAATACAATTTTTAACAGACCATCAAAATGGAGCTGTGACGGAGCTCAATATAACAAAGTGGGGAGAAAAGAGAGTTAAGAAAAAAAGATAAAGGGGTAGGAAGAAAAGAGAATGAGGAGGAAGGGGGGTCGTATGGTGTCCACAACGTTCAAGTGTGCAAGGAAAACACAAGTTTCATATGCTGGCAAAACTCAACCAATCTGCTTATTGGGTGGTGAATAGATCTGATGACCCTATCCTATATGATAATTTGCTTAGTATGTTTGTCAGAAGCCATCAGGCACGCTAGAGATGGCTGCGTGCGCTGCAGTCATGCGCAGTACAGACTGCCCACGCCGCCAGTGTTGGCCCGTGTGCACGGGTTTTAAAAGTAGTAAATACATAACAGATCTTTTCCATATCTAGAATTCTGAGTATACAGGCTTTCCTGTCTGCCAAGGAGGGAGGGTGATGAGATTCCATTTAGCAGAGATGCAGGCTCCAGCAGCTGTTACCAATAGGAGCCAGAATTTGAGTGAGGACTGGGAGGGGGGCAGGGTTCTGATGGTAAAAGGGATAGGAGGAGAAGTTGAGGGGAGCTTGGAAGATTTAGGCCTGATAATCTAGAGAGGTGTGTGCTTACCTTCGACCAGAACTGAGTGACCACTGGGCAGGACCACCAAAGGTGAAGTAGCTACCCTTCCTCCAAGCCACAATGACAACAATCTGCCTGGTGTGCATTAACAGGGTCCCACAATTTTAAAGGGATAGTAATACTTCGTTTTAACTTTATTTTATTTTGTAGGCATTAAAAAAACATGAAGAATGATATAAGTCTTATCTCTCAAACCTTTATGGTTTAAGAGATATTCACATGCAAAGTGTCCCCCTCCCGCCCCTTTTACTGATGTAACACTTCTCAGCCAGGGCAGAAGGGAGCTGCCCAGGTAGACTGCAGAGATGGACAATCTTCAATTAAGATAAGAGAAAAACCTGAAAAGCTTGTCAAGGGGGGCAGGGATTTCATTGTTTTCATAGGAATAAGAGTGTCCCCTTCTGTTATCTGTCCAGTCTATGGACTGCATTCCACATCTGAGAAGAGACTGTTTACAGTAGGTAAAAGGGGCGGGAGGGGGAAACTTTGCTTGTGAATATCTCTTAAACCATAAAGGTTTGAGAGATAAGACTTATATAATTCTTCGTGTTTTTTTAATGCCTACAAAATAAAATAAAGTTAAAACGAAGTATTACTATCCCTTTAAAGATAAGTTCCCTCATAAGGACGTTGGGTATAAGTTTGGTGTGTATGAGAAAAGCGGTTTCTCATTGTGTTAGTGAAATGACTGCATTTAAGTCTGCCTCCCACTGGCGGAGTTGACAAGGGGACTCTAAAAGTTTAGCCATACGGGACAACTCATGAGTCACAGGGGAAGCATGGACAAGGAGGTTCTCAAACGGGTTGAGAGTATGCGGTTGATATGGGCCAATCGGAAGAGTGAATACAAAATGATTAACTTGGCAGGACTGGCAGAATTAAGAGGGGGGAAGGTGATACGTGGCGACGAGATCTCTGAAAGGAGGAAGTTTACTTGAAGGAGGTGATCCAAGTCCTTCAAGCCTATGAGAGACCATTGTTTGAACTCCGGTATCATGGGGTCCGGTGCTTGGTCCTTTCCTTCTCTTCCCACCCTGGGAGCTTAATCTTGGAACCTGAATGTCATATTGGATGACAGAGAAAAGAGTATTTTAGTTGTTAAATCATCTTCACTTAGTCCATATGACATACAGGTCTCCCAACCAATGAAAGGGACCAAGCTTGGTCTCACTTGGCGGAATGTGCCACTTGTGTCTGTTGCTCTCAGGAGTTTTTTTTTCTTCTTTCTTGCTGTCCTACTTAGTAGGCTTGTCTCAAGTCTAACTGGGGCGGGGCTAGCGGGATAGCCTGATGAGAAGGAGGGGAGGCTTCACCCACATCTTCTTTCTATAAATATCCAGCCTACAGGGAGGAGCCGCCGCCTCCCCAAGGTGCCTGTATGTCATATAGTCTAAGAGAAAATAATTTAACAGGTAAGACTAAAATCCTCTTTTAGAGACATTTAAAAACCTTGAAGAAAATTTGAGTAATTGAAAGAAAGTGCTGATAATGCTGTTAATTACCTAATTATTGATGAAGATTTTAGAATATGATTATCCACTCATCCTCTTCTGCTGATTATAGATGAGTAGTGAGTGAAAGTAGTGATGATATGGCAGAAAAATGTACTGAAAGGAAAACACTCAAGCTTAGATCACTGGAAAACTGCATTATGCTTGTTCATAAACTTTGAGAGAGTAATTGGAAAGTCTAGATTTGCACAAATAAACTTGCTTAAAAATTCACAAGGATCATCTTGGCCATCATAATCAGCATCACCACTTCCAAGTCAACCCCCACCCAGTCACACACATTATTATTGACTAAGCAACAACACAGGTCAAGGTATGAGTGCTTCTGCTGCTGTCCAAAGCTCAATTACTTTGACTACTACTACATGTAGCTCCTATAGTAATAAAATTTCTGGTATACATCAACTTAAATAAAAAAAAAAAAAAAAAAACACTTGAGCATGGAGAATGCAGTGTTACATCCCACTTGAAGCACATCCACAGGTCTGATGTGGAGACACACCAGCATGTGGTGCACCAACTAGCAGCAGTAAAAACAAACACTCACAGGAGCAGTATAAAATGATATTTTTCCTTAGTTATTTGTATTTCTTCTGTGTCTCTACACGGCATTATACTGGGCTATTGTCAAAACTATCTAGTCTTGGTGGAAAACTGAAAAAGGGATACGACAAGACAAGGCTTGTAACTCACCCTACGCAAAGATGTTATTTCTGTGAGGAAGACCACCTTAAGAGTGAGAAGCTTAAGGGAAATGTCCACCAAGGGTTCAAAGGAGGTAGACATGGATAGTTGTTCTAGGACAATGTTGAGGTCCCAGGGAGGGAGAATGCTGTGTACAGTGGGCCTAATTTTAGAGCTAGCCTTCAGAAATATTTTAATTAAATCCTCCTCCTCTAAGTGTCTAGACATAATGGCAGATAAGGCCGAAACTTGAACTCTTATGGACGCAGGTCTAAGTCCTCTCGCAAGAAGTCTAAGATTTTAGGCACAGTAATAAACGAGACCTCCTCTCTTGTTGCCGCACACACTTTGTATAAACATCAGGTGCTTCAGACTTAATTCGTTTATGACCAGAAACCCACTTGCAAGTCGAGCACACTTTTCTTAAAACTTCACTTTAAATGCAACATTGTTAAAAAAAAAAAAAATCCAACGTTTCAGTCCTCAACAGGACTTTCTTAAGGGACAATCAAACTTACATGAAACCATCATCTGGAGCTTTTTATCTACTGTGTTTGAGTATGGCTCCTAGTCCGCGCCCGTCCGTTGCCATAGCAACCCCCAACACTAACATGGCGCCACACTGAAACACAGAAACCTATATGGCAACATGTAAAATTAAACATATAGAACAACATGTCTTGGCATCAGAATGAACCCTATATACATAAATAATTAGACTGAACTGCTCATTTAGACCATATGGAACTAGTGTCTGAAGGGTATAAATCGAAAACATCTCGCGTCTAGATAGACGCTGCTCTCTGTCTCCCCCACTGGTAAAAGATAAAATTAATTTGAAAGGGAAACATTGTAACTCTTTAACCCTATGTCATTTCGCAATGGCATGTCTAGCCACTGGTGCTCGTTTGAGCTGCTGCTCATCAAGGGTACCATTTAGACCCCTAATGATTACAGATCTATGCTCCCTCATTCTTATTTTGAAAGGCCTGGTGGTTTTCCCTACATAGCATATGTTACAGGGACATTTTAATAAATACATTACAAATGAGGTCGTACATGTGATATTATCTTTGACTACTAACCTAAACCCTTTTGGTGGAACAGTTAGTCCCTTACCAATGAGCATATGGGAGCATGCGACACAACCCTGACATTTATACACTCCTTTCTTAATACCATCTCTGTCACTAGTTCTCTCATATTTTTCAACAAGATCTGCTCTCACTAGCTCATCCCTAATGCTCCTACCTCTTTTGTAACCAAATATAGGGGGTTTAGAAAACATGTGCCCAATCTCTCCAGATGATGGTTTCATGTAAGTTTGATTGTCCCTGAAGAAAGTCCTGTTGAGGACTGAAACATTGGATGTTTTAAAGTGAAGTTTTAAGAAAAGTGTGCTCGACATGCAGGTGGGTTTCTGGTCATAAATTAATTAAGTCTGAAGCACCTGATGATTATACAAACAAGTGTGTGCGGCAACAAGAGAGGAGATGTTGTGTAGATTGTTTTGTTTGCAAGCACCACGATATAATTAAGACATCGTTCAAAATGGAGGAGTTGAATACTGAAACAAACAACACAGAACCCAATGTAATAGAAGGGTTAAAAAGGACTTTTAATTTTACAACATAGGAAATCTCAGAGATTTTATTTAACCCACATCAGCAGAGGTGTTCCAAGACATGTTACAATTAAAGAAAAAAGAGGTTGAATTATACCTGCATGGAGTGACCCTGACAGATTATTACAAAAACAAGCAGATCCCGAGAGGTTTCCGTATAAAGAATCAACCTATTATAGGGAGACTGAACCCTAAGTTTTGTGAAACCTGGTGTGGAATATTAAACCAGTGTTCGATGGAGTTAATGGTTCTAGTAATTAAAGAAGTAGGTAGTGATTTAGCCAAATGTCGGGAACGCATACATAAATTGCAGGAGGCAAGGTTATACACGCTCACCACAGAAACCAGTACTAAATGGCTTGAAAAATTGGACAGCCAGATAAAAAAGTATAGAGAAGATCTTTTGGCGTACAAAAGAAAGACAAGACGCCAAATAATACAAGATTATGAAGATGGTACGGTATACAGGTGGACAGTGGGACCAGCGGATACATTTGGCAGAAGATTGAATAGTAGACGGCAACGGCCGAGGAAACCATTGAGAGATGTGTTTTAGTTCTGGCTCAGAAGGTGAGTCGGAGGGATCAGAGGCGACCAAACAAATGGAGTTAACACAACATACAAGTTTTTTAGGGGTCACGACCAGAAGCAGGGCTGCAGAAAATCATGCAGGAGGGGGAAGAGAAAAAGGAGAAGGCAAACCTCCAATATCTATGAACCAACAGAAGTGATAATATTCAATTTGTCCAGCCATGTGCTCACTAAGGATGAAACATCACTTTTGAATAAAGGACTTGGTTTTGTGCCCACACAACGTCCTAACAAATTTAAGACTGTGATAGAATTGTATCGCCTACGTAGAAAATTGAAACTGAGGGATTATTTCAAATACGCAAACAATGTAGAGAGGCATAAGATGAACTCCTGTAAGATCAAAAGTCAGTTTGATCCGATCACAACAAACTCGTGAATTAAAACTTTTCATCACTTATCACACCAGGATACTCTGCTTGCTTTGGAAACTAGTAAACCTAAATATTCTAATATCACACAAGGTGAGAGGAGAGCGATGCGAGATTTACGGAAGAATAAGGGGATCATAATACATTCCACTGACAAAGGGGGAGGAATAGTGGTGCAGGACTACGAGAATTACAGGAATCAGGTAAGGAGGCAGTTAAGTGCCAAGACATGTTATAAGATGCTACATTGTAATACAACGCACATGTACAAAATGGAGTTAGATACGTATATAACTCTGGGAGTAGAGGAAGGTTGGTTGACTACTGAACTAGGTGAATTCCTAAGAGTGAAACATCCCATTACTCTGGTCTTATATTGCTTACCGAAAGTCCATAAGACACTGTATAATCCCCCCTGAAGACCTATTTTATCGGTAAGGGGTTCACTTATGTACCGGACAGCACAGTATGTGGACTCCATGCTTCAACCTAGTATACAGCAAGTATCTACATTTGTACATGACACCACGGTTTTCTTAAATAAGTTGGCCAGTGTGACCTTGCAAGATGACTGCTTTATATTAGTGACAATGGATATTACCAACCTTTATACATGTATACCCCATGAAGGGGGCAAGGAGGCAGTCTGGAGATTGTTGCAGAATAGTCAGGGTCACAGGGAAGATGAGATCAACTTTCTGGTTGGACTGGTCGTCTTAATACTTACGAGGAACTATTTCAAATTTGAGGAGGATATTTTCATACCACTTACTGGGACAGCGATGGGGTCGCCCATGGCACTGTCCTATGCCAATACTTATATGTGGTACTTTGAACAGGAGCATACTTTTCAATCAACATATTGGCAATATATCAGATTTTATGTGAGATTCATAGATAATGTATTTATATTAATTGGATAGGTGATGAAGGGAGATTTAGAGAGTCACAGAATTCTAACAATCATATGGAGACCCCCATAAAGTTTACTATTGAGTACAGTAAGGAGGAAATCAGTTACTTGGATGTCAGGAGTACTAGGAAGGAAGGAGGCATAAGTACATCTTTATAGAGAAAGTCTACCGATAGAAACTCACTATTGCATGCTCACAGCCAGCATCCATTATCAGTGAAGCTGGGGTTACCCACTTTACAGTTAATGAGGTTGAAGTGGATTGTGTCAGACCCTAATGAAGTTAAAGGTGAATTTGAAAAGATGAGTAGGAGGTTCATCAGTAGGGGTTACAACAAAGTAGACATAGAGACAAGTGTCACAAAAGTGAATGGTATGGACAGGAAAATATTATTGGATACTAAACAGAAAGATTAGGCAAAACAGGAGAGAATAATTACCATGACATACAGTGGTCTATCACAAAGGTTTAGAGAAAAGAAAATGAGTAATTGGAGGCTATTAACGAGTGACCCAGAGATTGGGCACATGTTTTCTAAACCCCCTATATTTGGTTACAAAAGAGATAGGAGCATTAGGGATGAGCTAGTGAGAGCAGATCCTGTTGAAAAATATGAGAGAACTAGTGACAGAGATGGTATTAAGAAAGGAGTGTATAAATGTCAGTGTTACCACTGTAGAATAAGGGCGCCCAATAGTGTAGTATGTCACAGATATCAGAAGGAGATCATGAATGACAAAAGATGGGTACTCACAAGTGTACTGGTCAGCCAATCTACCGCTGACTCAAGCGCATACGGAGAATTTATCCCATCTCTGTTCGGGTATAGACAGAGGGAATCCAACAGAAACACAATCAATAATCAAAATAAAATAAATAAATAAAAAAACGGCTCCAAAATTAAAAAACTATATTTAATAATAAAAAAGAAAATTGGACTCTATCAATAACTCTAATGCGTTTCACAGCTCAACGCCGCTTTCTCAAAGACAAATAAACTGATAGAAGACTTTTTATGGCTTGTGTATACTCTCTCTCTTTTGTTTGCCTATAAATGTCAGGGTTGCATCACATGCTCCCATATGCTCATTGGTAGGGAACTAACTGTTCCACCAAAAGGGTTTAGGTTAGTAGTCAAAGATAATATCACATGTACGACCTCGTGTGTAATTTATTTATTAAAATGTCCCTGTAACATATGCTATGTAGGGAAAACCACCAGGCCTTTCAAAATAAGAATGAGGGAGCATAGATCTGTAATCATTAGGTGTCTAAATGGTACCCTTGATGAGCAGCAGCTCAAACGAGCACCAGTGGCTAGACCAGTGGTTCTCAAGCTTTTTTGCTCAAGGCACACCTAACACTCAGTCTGGCATTTCCGGGGCACCCCTATCATTTTATGTCATTTGTCAAGGGTGTAAGGAAGGTTACAAAAACATAAATATATAGTTATTGTTAGACCTCACAACTAAAATAAACATATTGTGCATAATAAAATCCTTAAATATACAGTTAGAAGTCTGCATTCAAATTTTTGTCAAGGCATTATAGACCCAATGGGGCATCATAAGTGGATGTCCATGGCACACCAAAGTGCCACGGCACCCTGGTTGAGAAACACTGGGCTAGACATTTCATTGCGAAACGACATAGGGTTAAAGAGTTACAAAGTTTCCCTTTCAAATTAATTAGAGCTTTTACCAGAGGGGGAGATGGAGAGCAGCGTCTATCTAGACGCGAGATGTTTTCGATTTATACCCTTCAGACACTAGTTCCATATGGTCTGAATGAGCAGCTCAGTCTAATTAGTTATGTATATAGGGTTCATTCTGATGCTAAGACATGTTCTAAATGTTTAATTTTATGTGTTGCCATATAGGTTTCAGTGTGGCGCCATGTTAGCGTTGGGGATTGCTATGGCAACGTACGGGCGCTGGCTGGGAGCCATACTCAAACACAGTAGATAAAAAGCTCCAGATGATGGTTTCATGTAAGTTTGATCGTCCCTGAAGAAAGTCCTGTTGAGGACTGAAACTTTGGATGTTTTTTTAACAATGCTGCAATTAAAGTGAAGTTTTAAGAAAAGTGTGCGTGACTTGCAAGTGGGTATCCAGTAATAAAGGAGACCTGAGGAGATTTGGACTTGCACCAATTACAGAAAGTGGACCAAATTCTAGAATAGATTTTTGAGGTGGATGGTTTTCGACCCGCGATAATCGTATTTGTTACTTCCTCTGAAAATCCCTTGCTTAGTAGTATGGGGGGCCTCTCAGTCTCCAAGCTGTCAGATGTAGAAAGGCAGGGTCCGGATGACTTATTGGCCCCTGTGTTAAGAATTTGGGAGTTATGGGGAGTTCCCATGGAGGTGCTACAGACATCGTCACTAGGAAGGATTCCAGGGTCTCTTGGGCCAATTGGGTGGTATCAAGATGACATCCAGTTGATCACGCCTGATCTTCCTGATGACGTCCATGATAATCAGGAAAGGAGGAAATCTATAAGCCAGGCTGTATTTCCATGGTTCTTTTAGAGTGTCGCATCCTGCTGCATTCTGATCCTTCTACCTGGACAGATAGAGTGGACAATTTGCGTTGTTTTGTGAGGCCATGAGGTCCACTTCTGGTTGGCCCCAATGGTTGCAGATTTGTTTGAAGACTTTGGGATCTAGAAACCATTCCCCTGGCTCGACAGAATTTCTGCTGAGATAATCTGCTGTAATATTGTCTTTTCCTGCGATGTAGGATGCTGAGATTCCCTTGAGATTGGTTTCTGCCCATAGAAGGATTCTCCGTGCTTCCTTGAGCAAGTTTAGACACTTTGTGCCTCCTTGATTTTTTTTAAATACATGACTGTGGGAAAGTTGTCAGAATGAATCATCACCCATTTTCCCATGATATGTCATCTTATGTGCTGAATGCAGTACCATACTTCCCTCATTTCCAATATATTTATTTGTAATTTTCTCTACGATATCTTCCAAGTGCCTTGAAACAGGCTGGATCTCCAGGTTCCTCCCCAACCTGATAGACTGGTGTCGGTCATCAGAAGTTCCCACTTGTGGTCCTCTAGACTGGAACCTTTCCTGAGATTTTTCTTTTGTCGCCACCACACCAACTCTTTCCTTGCTGCTGGTAAGAGAGGTATCCATTGGAATGGCTTCCCAGAATCTCTGTTCCAGAATTTTAAGTAATTAGTCTGGATTTGGTGCAGGTGTAGACGTGACCATGGAACTACCTGTGTAGCTGATATCAAATTGCCTATCAGTTCAATAAAGTCCTGACCGGTGTGGGTCAGTTCTTTTCTGAATAGAGTCACCTTTTTGATAATACGGGTAACCCTGTCCTTCGTCAGGTGGACCATATTTGTTCGGGAGTTTATTCGCAGTCCCAAGTAGGTCACAGTTTGGGAGGGAGCTAGATGACTCTTGGCCTTTTTTATCATCCACCCTAAACAAGACAGATGATCTAATGTCTTTTGGGTGTGCAGATTTGCCTTTGATTGGGATCCTGTTAGGATCAGGATATCGTCTAGGTATGATATCACATGAATGCCCTGTTTTCGTAAGGGATGAAGAGCAGAGGCCAGGATTTTTGAAAATACCCTGGGGGGCTGTAGATAGACCAAAGGGCAGGACTCTGAATTGAAAATGACTGTGTCCTACTGCAAACCTCAGGAACTTTCTGTGAGCGGGCCGTACTAGTACATGATGATAAGGGTCCCTGATGTCCACTGTGGACATATAGGCTCCTGGAAAACCTGTTTTCATCACAGATGTGGTAGATTCCATCTTGAAGTGTGCTACTTTGAGGTGATGGTTCAATGCCTTCAGATCCAGGATAGTCCGATATCCCCCCGAATTCTTGGGAACTATAAATAGAATTGAATAGATCCCAGAACCCTGTAAATGACAAGGGACCTGTTCTATCACTGCTGCCTTCTTGACTGAGCTGACTGGAAGGTTGGATCTGATGAAATGAGGCATCATAGGGGCACTGAGGAATTTCAGTGAATACCCTAATGCCAGGATCTACTGGATCCAGATATCCAGCTGTGTTAGATGATCCCATGCAGAATGGAATAGACTCAGCCTGCCCCCGACTGGGTCTGGAGTTAGGGTTCTCCCACCTTCATAGAAACTTGTCTTTGCCCTAGGGCTTTCTGAAAGGTTCCTTTCTGTATCCCCCTCTAGTATTATAGGCAAGTCCTTGCCTTCTGATATAGTATGGTCTTCCTTGAAATTTGGATTGGTCCCAAAAGGAAACATGCTTAGCCCTAGAACCTGAAGGTCGGGGAGATGAAAATCATGATCTACGCTCCTGGGGTAAAAAGGAGCTTTTTCCCTCTGAGGCTTTTCTAATAATATCATCCAGATGTTCGCCAAATAAGGAAGTACCTAAAAAGTGTAATACTATCAGCTTCCCTTTAGAAGAGGAGTCTGCGTTCCATGTCTTTAACCATAACACTCTTCTGGCTGCAGCTGACAAGGCGGAAGCTCTAGCATTAAGCATAATAATATGTAAAGCGGCAACACAAGTAAAATGAGTAGCTTCTTTCATAGTAGCCACATCTTTTAACAATTTTTGCCTAGAAACATTTCCTTTCTTCTACGTTCGACAACCAAATGCGCATGGTGTGGCTTACACAAGCAATAGCTGTAGAGGCTTTTAAGTTCTGGCCAACCACAGAGAATTGTCGTCTAAGGATACCATCAAGCTTCCTCTCCACTGGATCATGGAGAGATGTACCATCCTTCAGAGGGAGAGTAGTACGCTTGGCGAGTTGCGCAACGGACGCATCGATCTTAGGAGGAAGTACCCATGGGTTCACTTCTTCCTACTTAAAGAGGTACAATTTTGAATAACGTCTGGAAACGCTTGATCTCTTGTCCCCAATTTTTCATTCTGACTTGGTTAAGTCAAATATAGATTGGTGAATAGGAAAGTCTGGAACCTTTCTTGTTCCCAAGGAAGGCAGTATCCATAACGTCCTGTTCCTGTTGAACTTCTGCAATACCCAGAGATTTCCTAACTAACCTAACAAGACAATCTATCTTGTCTAAGGCAAAGGAACTTGGGTCGTCCAGAATCTTGCTCTCTTCCTCAGAGGATATATCAAATTCAGGATCAAAAAGACCCTGATCAATACTATATTCTTCTTGATGAGAGGAAGTGCCTTCCCCTGGATCCAATCTAGAGCATTTTCTAGCCGATTCTCCCTCCTGCATAGCTTTGAAGGTATCCTGCATGGAAATTGTCAGGTCATGTCAGTGCCAGCAGCCTTTTTCAGGTAGTTCTGACAAAGTTTGCCATTATCACTTGATCCTAATTTTGCCTCACTGGAAAGGCAGCTTCTTGACTTAGTAGAGCCTTTATCCTCTTTACAGGGGGGCTCAGGGGCTAGCTTCTCCTTCTCCTTATCGTTTTCCTTCTCTTTGTCTTTACTGTTAGAGGCAGACATGCTGAATAGCTAACAGCTTAACGGAGTTAACCTAATAAAAGCAAATACAAGCCAAAGCAAGCCCCAGCCCTGTACCTTAAATATTTGATAGGTGTAAGGGCCATCCTCCTCCGGTGTGGACCCGCTCCCGCATTGAAAACCGGCGCTTCCGGTGGAATGTGTTCCACTCGTGACACGCAAAATCCATGTCACTTCCTTTTGCCTTTACTGCAACATCGGGTCCAGAATCACCAGAACGGAGGGAGACATTGCTTGCCATACTAGAGAGCAAGGAGTTAACACAAGCAGAAGGTAAGGGAATTCCTTAATCTTGCACAATAATAATTCTCACTTCCTGCTTGCCATCTACCAAGGGGATGGAAGGGGAGTCAGCAATGTAACGCTTGCAGGGTTGATCTTACCCTTTCCCCTGCATAGCGTTACTGAGGCGGCTCGAAAGCGGCCATCTGATTGAATAAGAAAACAACAAAGCTCCATCCAGCTGGGTAGGACAAAAAAAAACTAACTCAGGGAGCAGGAAGTGGATGTTTTAAAGTTTTTGCAGAAGTCCTACCCAGCTGGAGGGTGGAGACAATAGCCCAGTATAATGCCGGGGAGAGACACAGAAGTAGTAGTGCTGTAGATGTCTCAGGGAGAGGGACCACATTTTCTTCAGTAACAATAACACCCATATCTACTACTGCTGTGCAGCTGAAAAGCACAGAAGAGGATTAGACTGAGTTAGTTGGATGTGATGAATCCGAGTCCGTACACCTCTCTCCACCACTAGTCATGACGTTAAAGCAATTAAGTTTTACAGTTCTATGAGCTGAGAACTCACTTACTCCATTCTTAGAAAGTATGCCTGTGGAATGGCAAAACTGGGTTAGTTAGCATGCGTCCCTATTCTTTTGTTGAAAATAGGTTTTACAGAACTGGTCTCATGTGTTGCTCCCCTCTGGCATATCAGAAGCCACAGTTATTTTTCAAGGACAGCTATACCAGAGTTGTACAAGTAGGTGCTTAATGCCATATGCAATGTCCTGCAGACTACATACGTTAAGGTTTGTTGACAATGTGAAACCTTCCCCCAAGATAGAAGTCTGGTGCTGTTGCTGTAACGGTGTCCCTTCTCTGTCCCCAGCCTCAGCCTGCTAACCTCCAGGTTGCTAACAATTTTTTCAGGCTTTTGTTGCAGTAGGGACTACTCAAGTCTGCTAACAATTTTCTTAAGGCTTATGCTGCTCTAGTCCTCAGCCTACTGCCAGTTTTTTTCATGGCTTATGTTTCTGTAGGAAGCAGTCTTCATTTCAGCACTCAGCAGCAATTTTATTGCATTGGGAATTTTTTCAGACACAGAAAGCATGGGGGGAAATTGCCAAAGTTTTTACAGAAATATCATTTGCAGTAGCTGAAAAGCTGACGTTTTATGTAATTTCAGTGAACTAAATGGCATCACGGTGATATATTGACCACAAGGAGTTCTGAAGAATTCATAAACTAATAGCTTGTGCTGTGTCCTTCCTCCTAGGTATGCAGAACTCTCGGAGTAACCCTGCCATGCAGGCATCGCTGAATAATAGCTCTGTTACATCTGTTGCGAACAACCATGGGCCGCCCCCTAGCCGCAACAACCCAGCACTTCACCCATCTCTTCGCTTGGCCTCTCTCAGCAACCCTTCGCTTAACACCACTGCACTTGGAAGTTCCCCAAGGCGCAGGCACACTCCTGTCAGCCCTTTGACCCTGACACCTGGCAGTGACTCCAACCGGACAATCAGTGGCCAGTTTTCACCGACCAGCCCAATGAACATACAGCCAAATTCACAGGTAAGGAGGAAATAAGATCGGTAGTGATTAGTCAATGGCATACATAATTTTTTAAGCCTGGAATGCTAGCCGCATCAAAAGGACAAGGTTCTGATATCGCAGTCTTAATAGTGCACTTCCTCAAAGGGTTAACATACATGGATGTAAGTACTAGCAGTGGGTAGATGTGTGATTTTTACATGCACTGTGTGTAAGATTGGATAATTTCATTAAAAACATTGTTGTACTGAAAGCGGAACTACCACCTCTTAAACAATTTAACTTCAATAACTCCCCATCTGGCGACTAGCAGCTTAGTAGTGCTAGTCGCCAGAATTGTTACCTTATTCAAAAGAAATATGCATTCTTACCGGGCTGACAGCGCAGGCATGGACGTCGCTGTGGCAAGATGTCCGCTCTCTGTGCTACTGTCAGCCCGGTAAGAATGCATATTTCTTTTGAATAAGGTAACAATTCTGGCGACTAGCGCTACTAAGCTGCTAGTTGCCAGATGGGGAGTTAGTGAAGTTAAATTGTTTAAGAGGTGGTAGTTCCGCTTGAATCGCATGTGCAGCGTGTAGGTTATCATTTTCAAAGTGAACTATTAAAATGTGTGACCCTTAAGCGCGCTATATCAGAATCTAGCCCTTTTGATGCGGGCGAGATTCTGAGATCACCCTTTTCATTGCAGTGACATGTTTAAAACGCTGTTTTCTTTGTTGCCCAATAGTGGGGGCGACATTTTGATGGTAAACCCAGATGTTATATGGCTAATGTAATACTCCGTTTGTTTTGTTAGGGTGTGTCTATGGAGAGAAATCCTCTTTCCCTCCCACCTTTGGAGCCTCCTCCACCTTACCCTTTATATCAGGAGCAGTCTCAGCATCCGCTTCATCATACTCAGCATCAAGTGCATGAATCTCCTGACTCACAGAGCTTTCAACCCCCCTCGCCAGTGCCCTGTCCACCCCTAGATCTGAACTTGGCTAATGTGAGTATCGTCATGATGTGCCAGATCTGAATTGTACATACCTAATCTTTTGTATGTATATATAAACGGTCTTATTTAGTGCTTCACTGATCAACCCTCTACAGACTCGTTGCTGTAGCTACTCTAGTGGGTCTCTCCCGCTGTCTAACCAATTACACCTGATCTGGATTATACCTAGGAGTCCTTTTCTTCTTTTACCATCCTTTCTCTATCCATTTTGGTGGATTGTTGTCTCATTTTTTCTCACCAGATTTTTCTCTTTCTCTTACACCCCCTACCTCCAATCTTTCTCTCTAGTATATCTTCACATCAGTGGTAACATAAATGCAATGGCAGTTTTATGCTGTTTCCATGGAGATCAGTTTTACGTCAGTCCATTATGAAAATGTTCTCTTGCAACTTTTATTACATTTTATCTGAAATCTGGATAGAGAGTCTTTTTTTCTACCTGTGTTGTACTTGGGTATAGTAGTGGTTGCAACAATAGTGTGCTTCTAAAGATGTATTTAGATTAGATTTTTTTGTGTCTGACAGGTGTATGATTGTGATAGTCATGTGTTAGATTTTGTGATTAAAAGCATTGTATCTGTTGCATGTGAAAAGAGATGTGTATCAGTCTTCCTCTGTATCTGTATGATTGGTGGATTAGACTCCCTGAAATTCCTTCATGTCTACAATGGTAATCGTAGCTATAGGAAGTATTTTCCGACAAATATATATAATTAGCTGCAATTTGATTTTCTTTTCTTTTTTTATTTGTCCCAAGTAATGCAGTCGATTTGGCCATAATTTCTCCAGTTCTTCTTAGTAAATCTGCTTCATTGTGTATGGGTGAACTTTAGTTTAATGGCTTTTGTTGTGTTGTAAATTGTAACAGGGAATATCAGGGTTAATCCAAAAGGTTTAATGCTAGGAATGAATGTCAGACATGAAAATGGTTCAGGCAAGAGAGGAATAGGCTCCAAATCCAAGATGTCCCATAATCTTTTTTAGGACACTCCTGGTTATTACAATATTCTTATCCCGGGTATGACTTCAGAGACTAAAATATTAACTTCCCACATGGTAAAAAATAAAATATTTCTCTGATGTCCAATGTCCAAGGCAGGAACAATCTTGTAATGTCTCCTCCTCCAGGAGGGCAGGACATTTCCAAGAGAGGACTTTGAGGTGGAAACTCCTGCCTCCTTTCCACTTTACCCCCTCTGCTTAACTCAGTCACCTATATCCCCTCATTAGTTTAAAAGGATAGTAATACTCCATTTTAACTTTATTTTATTTTGTAGGCATTAAAAAAAAACACGAAGAATGATATAAGTCTTATCTCTCAAACCTTTATGGTTTATGAGATATTCACAAGCAAAGTTTCCCTTCTCGCCCCTTTTACCTAGTGTAAGCCATCTCTTCTCAGATGTGGAATGCAGTCCATAGACCAGACAGATAACAGCAGGGGACAATCTTCTTCCTATGAGAACAATGAAATCCCTGCCCCCCTTGACAAGCTTTTCAGGTTTTTCCCTTATCTTAATTGAAGATTGTCCCTCTCTGCAATCTACCTGGGCACCTCTCTTCTGCTCTGGCTGAACAGTGTTACATCAGTAAAAGGGGCAGGAAGGGGATACTTTGTCATTGAATTACTCTGGAACTACAACTCTTGACATAATTGAAATAACACTCTCCAAAGTCCAAATACTATGATGATTAATTAGAGCTGCTTTTATTATGAAACATTACTATCCCTTTAAGGTATGAAATCTTGGCCTGTGGAACAACCTACACTCCCCATCAAGCACTTGAGCCCTGTATTGGTGGTGGTGGTGGGGGTCATACACAAGTTTTTGAGGATTCCTCTTCCCTGTAGAGGCAGGCTTGTCTACAATGTTACCTTGTCTTTTACACCTGATGGGTTTTTTTTTTTATGTTTGTGCCTTCTCTCTGCTTCCAGAGTCCCACACAGAAAGCTCTCTGGAAACAAATTGACAGATGTCAGGGACGTTAAAAAAAAAAAAAAGATGGGAAAAATTAAACTAAAAAGTCAGGGCAATTTGACTTTACATATTATGCTCTTGCAGAATATGTAGTCCGAATAAGATGGAACTGTCCCTTTAATTTGCACACACTTTATAAAACTACAACATCAATTACACAGTAACTGTTTCTCAAACACAGACCACAAGTACTACCAATTGGTATCCAAAAGGCTCATGTATTTTAATGTACTTTATGGGAGAGGTGGAGTAATTTCTCATCATTAAGTGCTCATGACGCTCCAGCATTGCAGGTTTTCAGGATATTCCCGTTTAATCAATGAATAGTCGTCAGTATCCCAATCATTGTGATTGAGCTGCCTTTGCTTAATTAGGGCCATCCTGTAAACCTGCAATGTTGTTTTGCCCTGAGCAATAATATTGAGACTTTGTGCCCTATATTAATGATAACAGCACAAGCATGTGACCAAAATGGCAAACTGCAACATAATGTAGCAACTTTTGAATTAAAAACCTCCCAGTCAGTACCTTTTTTTTCCTTGTGTTTTTACTTTGTGTGAAAACCCAATAAAATTGCTTCCAGTAAAAATAGTGTACTGCTGCTTTAAGGATCACCCTGGTGGACCAATGATGAAATAATCAGAATGAAAAGACCAGTAATTGTACAACAATGCTCAGGCAGGGAATTCTTATCACCCTTATGGCTTGTGTGTTGGTGTAGACTTGAGGGCTTGTGCTACAATATATGCATACAGAGTGATTATAAAACAAAAATTAATCATTTATTTACACACTTGTCAGAAAATTCTCCCTTTGTCTACAGTTTGCAATTTAATGATAAATGGACGTTAAAATTATCCACCTGGTTATCTTACTGATACAAAGAACAGAAAATAAACATAATTTCTCCCTCACAGCAGATCCAAGCAAAGTAATGACAGAATCTCACAATCAATATCATAATCAATGTAACCTGCCTAAGCATCTCTGAGCCACAGAGCAATATACCTAGCATTGTTCATGCCAGTCTCCGATCATCTCTTATAATTACATGACTTTACCAAATATCCTTGAACATTCCATCAGGAAGGAAATAAATGCATCAATCTGCTTAGATCCTAGCTTCACCAATCGCTAGACAAGGATGACCATTACACCCTGACATAAAGCAGGAGTATGATGTATATTGTACATGTAGTAAAATGATGTTCATGTTCATCCCCTTTTTTTTTTTTTTTTCCCCATAGAACTCTTTGAGTGGGTTCTTTGCAGATTCGTTCTTTGATCAACAGCAGCCTACAAGGCAGGGGAAGAATTTATGGCAGCAGGTTAGTGACTTTTTTTTTCCCTATTATTTTACAAATCCCACCTGTTTTCAGTTAAAGAATCCGATGACAAGGTTACGCTGAATTAACTAGAAGAACTGGAGCAATTCTGGTGCAAACCAACTAAATACAGATATTAATTCCCATTAACTTAAAAAGGCTCTTATCCACTTTAATGGTAGAGGTCTCCAACATGTTACATCTCAATTCATTGGAGACCTCTATCATTCATTGGGTTAAGCCCCATTTGGTTTGCTCCAGAATTACTCCAGTTTTCTAGTACATCAGCCTCAATGTATCACTAGGCACTGCATGTCTCTGAAATGTCTAAGCTATTTATTACTGATCTATCTTGCCTAGAGGTGTCCAATACAGCCGTCTCCTTCTACACTATAAACCTAATACAGAAAGGAAATGGGGGAGCAATTCTATTGCAAGACAATAAATAAAAACCCTTATTGCTCTAAATTGGATATTTAAGCCCTTAACAACCAGGGTCCTGGGAACTATCCTCCCCGTAATGACCACTTTGGTCTTTCCAATGTGCTTGTATACGTGACCTGTTGCTTGTATCAGTGCACTCCCCGTTTTTACATACAGCTCTCCTGGAGGAGCACGTTAAGTAAAATGTACGTGACGTGCTATGGCCATCACTGGCCCCTAATGCAAAAACTAAGAGACGGTCATAGAAAGTCATGCGGTCTTTAAGGGGTTAATCCAATGGCAATGTGTGTTTGTGCGAATCTACACAGAGACCAATGCCTGCCACTGTTTGCTTCCTGGGGTCAAAGAGGGCTCAAATTGAGCATGGTCGTGCTGGGGATTTTGTTCAGAGCAGTTTTTTAACAGCTGGAGAGCCACTGTGGTGCTTTAGAAAAACTACATTACCTAGAATCCTGTGTTTCCCAGGCTTTCTGGATTTGATGTTAGCAGCCATTTTCTTCTCTCATTGTACATGTGATGCAGAGGCTGGTCTCTACTCTTTTCTTGCCAGCTTAACCCCTTGAAGTCAGATAAGTGCCTTTTTTTGTACTCATTCTTTGGTTGCTATATGGACTACCTTTGACCAAGAATTTTGGGGTCCTCTTAACCCCTTTCGTACATTGCTGTTCATATCAAACTGGACTTCCATGGGAGTACTCAGGCACTCTGTGTCCCTCTTACACCACGGCTTCTATTTCTTCCACCATGGCCTCTACAGGCCCTCCACTGCAGGACAAGATCCAGTTTGGGTTAAAACTCTTGATTTCTTCAGCTGTCTCTGTCCCTTCCTCTATGCAAGGGGTCCTTTCATTCTCAGAGCCCCATACTTCCATGTCAGGCATGTTAGTCCTATCTTTGTGGGCTATTTACAATTCATTGGAGATTCCTCTGCGGATGAAAGAGAGACTGATGGGGATGATCAGGATTCCTCCTTGTATTTAGGATGCCTATAAGCAGGACTCTTCAGCTGGGGAACACATCAGAGACACCTCAGGCCTCTGACCCTGGGTCCTCTTCTCCAGACATCTTTCAGAGATGCAAAATGAGAAACCCATTTTTCCTCCCCATCAATCTTTGGACAAGGTCCTCCTGTAATAGTGGAAGACACAGGATAGGCTATTCCTTAACAAAACACCTCTCCAATCTTTTCTGCTGAGGCTTGGTCACAGTGGTCTTCCCCACTTGCAGTTGATCCCCTAATTTCTCTTAAGTCCAATATGGAACACAGGTTCCAAGGGGTTGGGCCCATCTTCCTGGAGGGCAGGACACATCTCAAAAGACAGTCTTTGGGGAGGAGACTCTCTCCTCCTCCATTTCAAACCCCCTAACTCACAGAATTCATGTGTCATGCTAGAAGCTGGCAGGGCAAGACCGTCTTTTTTAGTTTTTTTTTTGTATTAGTTTTTTTTTATTATTGTTTATTTTAAGGTATGTGGCCTCCATTAGGCTGGTTACCATCACTGGGCTTCCCTGGAGTGGACTGACCAGTTCACAGGTGCTTTGTTGACCCTTTCAGCCCTGTGGAGGGAATCTTGCTGCCAAGTTTTCCCTCATAACAGGGTCTTTTGAGACTCTTGTCTTCTCTCTAAAATGATAACCTGAAGACAGAAGACTGGTGAGTAACCCTTTAAGTGAATTAGTCCACTTTTGTCCCAGCTGTGTTGCTTCTTCATTCAGGAGCTGCTGGTAGGCACTGACATTCATTAGGGTATCTTTATTATCTATATGTTTATCTCGGGGGGCTCTGGAATAAGGATGACCTCTTTATTCTATGTGATTATCCCTTTCTCTACCTTTTTGACTTCAACTGTGTTTAAGTGCTTTGGGTGGGGGGGGGGGGTATTTTCACCTCCCCACTACTTGTCCCTTGCTTTTATGCTCCCCTCAGATGTTCCCTTGGGGTTTTGGGTCTTTTGGCGACTTTCGCAACTTGCATCAATTTTAATGTGGCCCTATCATCTGATCCACTTACTGAGTGTCTATGTGGTGTGTGCGATCCACAAATTGCTTTGTAACCATTGCTAGAGAACAGAGAAGACTACAATTCCCTCAATGCCCCATTTGCGGGCTTTCTTCCTATTGGCTATCATATTTTCAATGGCCATTTTACTTCTCTCTTGCTTATCCTATGCAGAGGCAGACTCTCCCTACTCTCCTCCTCCAGATTAACACTTCGCATATCATATAAGTGTATTTTCTGGGCTGTAGAGGGTTTTCTATTGTTCCGGAGATACTCTAAGCAGAATAGGGTAAATCCAAGGCAGAGGTCTCAGGGCCTTCCCTTACCTCCCTCACATATTGTTCCTCTTGCCAAACGGTGCTTCATAGAGAGTATTCAGGATCTCTATGCTCCTATTGTGCTGTTGCCTTTTCTATTCCAATGGGGCCCTACAGCACTGATCAAGAGCCAGCATGGGCCAAGACCTTACTGTCTTCAATGGCCCCAATCTCCTACAGGGAGTACTTCAGTAATGGAAACCAACCTGTACCTTTAAACATATTGCCCCCATTTTTAGGGTTCATGCTCAGTTTCTAGGGGCTTCCGCTGAGGAGGAATTTCGGATGATGGGGAATATGAAGACATGGATTCTTCCTACACCTATGAAGATTCTTATGAGGCTGCGGAGGGGCTCATTAGGGCAGTCTTGGAGACCCTTTAGGTTCCTGATACATCAGATGAGGGGGCTCGCTCTCTGGATGTTTTACAGATACATAAGAAGTCTTCTCCCTTCTTCCCGCCCAGTGCCATTCTTGACCAGATTCTTCTGGTTGAGTGGAAATCTCCTGATAATGGCTTTCCTAAATAAATGGTTTTCTAAGCAGTACCCATTTTCACCTACAGTTTTAGCTCAGTGGGCTTCTCCCCCCACTGTAGACACCCCCCCCCCATTTCACTGCTTGCAAAAACTACCACTTTCCTGCTGGCTGATGCAGCCGGCCTCAAGGAGCCAGGGGGGAACATCTGGTTGAAGCTGTCCATTCTGATGTGGCCAAGGAGGAGGACTTATTGGTCCTTTTGGCTAACATTAAAGAAACCAACAACTAAGTTTCTGAAGCACTCTTTGATGCTTTCAGGTTATCCACCAAGGCCTCTGCTTTTTCTCTTGCTGTGTACTGCACCCTACAGCTCAAGATTTGATTTGTGGACCATTCTTCAAAAAAGTCACTGGTTCCCTTGTCATTTCAAGCTCCTTTTTGGACCCGATCTGAAACGGATCATCATTGACACTACTGGTGGTAAGAGTACCTTCATATCTCCAACAAGCGTCTATTTCTGGCTACCCATGTTTTGCTTTCTGCTCCAATCATTACCAGTTCATGGCTCTACCATTTAGCCTGGCTTCAGCTCCTTGCGTCTTCACAAGGATCATGGTGGCCCTAGTGGCCTTCATCCATGCTCAAGGCATCTAATACATTACCTAGTCAATCTCCTAATCAAATCCCCTTCAGAGGAGCTCCTAGCTTGTCATGTTCATGACTGCACCTGCATTCTGGTGCACCATGGGTGGATTCTGAATCTGCAGAAGTAATCTCCTAATCCCTCCCAGGTTCTGGTATTCCTGGGGATGTGGTTCGACACCTGTCAGGGGAAGGTTTTCCTATGGGAGGACAAGATTCTGCTTCTGATTCAGGAAGTGTCACGGGCCCTGGAATGGTCCTCATCCACAGTTAGGGAGTTCATGAGTGTTTTGGGCAGATGTGTTAACCCTGGATGCTGTGCCTTACTCTCAGGTCCACAAGAGGTAACTGCAACAGGATGTTCTCAAGAACTGGTCCAGGAATCCAGAGTATCTGTGTTAACAGATCTATCTCTCTCAGTTGGCTTCCTTCACGTTGGAATGACCAATTCACAGGTGAAATTCTGGACCTTCACCTGTGAACCTCACCACTGAACTTCTCTGAAGGTCTTTATTTAAAATAGGAGTATGAAGACTAAAGACTGGTTAGTTAACCATTTAAGTGCTGTGGTCCTATATTAAATGTTTCTTTCTATTCTTTGACACCCACTGGAATGTGGTGCTCTTGCTTGTACTGCACTCAATTCTATTCAGATTTCTTGGACTTTTTCAACCTTTTAGAGCAGATATTTATTTTATTTGACATAGCCCCTTTAAGAATGGGTGCCTGCACAGCAGCCATGTTTGTTTTCATAGCATTGTATAGAGAATATTTACAAAAACACAGTGTACCGTATATGTGTGTGTGTGTGAAGTGCATTGATCGTCATATGTGACCCAGACTATTTGCTGTTTTTACACTATCAATCTCACACTGCTTATACCACGTTACTGTAATTCAGGTGTGATTTAAACTTTTTGACCAATAAACTGTATGAGCTTTTAATGTATGTTTTTGATGAATCCTTGAATGAGTCTTTGGTGCAAACTTCATAGTATGACAATTGGAGACAAACGAGGGAGCCTCCAGTTTGCACACTGACCATCAATATACCCAGTGATTTCATATCTGTGTGTACTACTTTACTTTAAGGGATAACTATTATCTTTTTATCTGCGAACTGTAGTCCTTAGCTAGGAAGTCTTGGAGTGGCTGCGTTGTTTGCCTGTTAGTTGATATTTGGATACTCATGCCACCCCAACTTTAGGGATCCCACTCCTCCGTGGGATTTGAATTTGGTATTAGGAGTTCTTCAGAAGCCTCCATTTGAAGCACATTCAGCTGTTTTTGCATTATTTGATCTTCAAGATGGCCTTCCTTATGGCCATTGTGTCTGATTTCTGGGTGGCCGAACTCCAGATTTTGTCCTTTAAGCCCCCCTTCCTTGTTTTTCGCCAGGATTAGGCTGTCTTGTGTACCCTTATGGGTTTCTTTCCCAAAGTAAACTGTGTTTCACATCTACTGGGAAATTGTTGTTCTTTCCAGCTCCTTCCAGCAAACAAGAACAAGACTGATCTTTTGGATGTGTTACACTGCTTGAAGTACCATGTTCATCGCATGCAGCCATATCATACATATGATTCTCTTTTTGTGATCCTTGCGTCCTGCGGGCAGGCCAGGCTGCTTCTAAGGTTACTACTGTGTTTCTTGGATCAAGGAGACCATCTGACAGGTGTATGTCCCAGGAAGAAACACATGCCTTTTTAAGTCATGGCTCATTCCACCAGTTCAGTGGGTGACATTTGGCCTAAAAGAATCAGGCTACTGCTGAACTGTCCAACAATGTGATGACCCTGCATACACCAAACACCATCATGTCCCGACCTTGGTTGAGGCCGGTTTTGGCCAGCAGGTACTTCAGGCAGTTCTGCCTGTTTAGGTTTCTTTCTACATGTTTTTCTCACAGACCTCTGAACCCTCTTGATTCTTGTTAAGTTGTTTGATGTGAAAGTTTTGTGTCCATTAACCCCTGTGATTCAGATTGCGCAAGTTAGTCCTGTGCAATACTGGTCTACAGTAGAGGGTTTTTTTTCTCTTTTTCCCTCCCGGTAATTTTGGTGGATCTGTATCCCCATGGTTCCTGTGTTCCACATAGAACGTAAGGGAAAAGAGGATTTTAGTGAACTTACCTTTAAAGTGTTAGTAATGTTGAAAATTTTATTGTAATAGATTTGTAGAGGCTAAAAAAAGATTCACATTGCAACAAACCACATCTCTCAAACCGCTATGGTTTGAGAGATATTGGCAATGAAAGTTCCCCCTTACATCCCCTTCTACTGACGTCAGCATCTAGCTGACAGCAGGAGATCCCAGTGCGGGATCAGCCGGTGGCTCTGCAATAGAGCTGAAATCCCGGTATTAGAAAAGAATTACTTCATTGGAAAGGTCTACAGAGTGCGCTTGGTTTGCAAGCACACTTTTTAGACCGTTCACATGAAGTAGTTCATTTCTAATAACGGGATTTCGGCTCTGCTGAAGAGTCTCATCGTGTCGGCCGACACGGATCCCCTTCTGTCAGCTTTACAGCTGACATCAAGAGAAGGGGAGAGAAGGGGGGACTTTCATTTCCAATATCTCTCAAACCATAGCGGTTTGTGGCAATGATAATCTTTTTTTAGCCTCTACAAATCTATTACAATAAATTTTTCTACATTACTAACATTTTAAATAATTTTCTCTTAGTCTATGTGGCACTCCCGCTTGGAGAAGAAAACATGTGGTTTAATTCCCCAGGCAGGGGTACCCTCTTGGGGTCTCTTTTCAGGAGATTTTCTTCTTTTCTCTTGCTTCTACTTTTTCTTCACTTTGCTACACATTGAAAATTAATAGATGGGGGTAAAGCTGAAGGGAAGAAGGGAATCTCCACCTCGGAGGCCCTGCCTTTTTAAAATGCCCTGCTCTCTGGTCCCTGTGTTCCACATGGACAAAGAGAAAAGAATTTAAAGGCACAGTAATGTTTCACAATAAAAGCAGCTCAAATTAATTTTCATCATAACTGAGCCATGCAGAGTGTTATTTCAATACTGTCAGAGTTGTAGTTCAAGAGTAATTGAATGATTAAGTATTCCCCTCCCACCCCTTACTGATGTAACAATGCTCTCCTCGGAGCTGCAAGACTGGATGGATCGCAGAGCAGGACAGTCTTCAGTAAGCATTAGGAAAAACACGAGGAGAATCTGTAGCAGAGCCGAAATCACGTTACTGCAAAATAATTGCTTCATTGGAAAGGTCTACAAAGTGTGCTTGCAAACCAGGCACACTTTGTAGACCTTTACAATTAAGTAATTATTTTGCAATAATGCGATTTCTGCTGTTCTGCAGAGCTGCAGGCTGATCCCCAGACAGGGATCTCCTGCTGTCAGCCAGATACTGACTTCAGGAGAAGGGGAGGGAGTGGGGAACTTTCAATGCTTATATCTCTCAAACCATTGCGGTTTGAGAGATAGGGCTTGCGCCATTAAGCTTATTTTTTTGTCCTCTACAAAACTATAACAAGTTTTTATGGGACATTAGGAACACTAATGCCTCCTAATAAAAACCTCCACTTTAATAGTTACAAAAAAAATCCTAATGAACATTATGGATCAATTCTAGTTAGCTAAAATAAATCTTTAATTAGTACTAAATACCATTTACTTGGTTACAGGCAAAATTCTTTGTCGCAGAACTCCCAAACAACGCCTATTAAAATTTCCTGGGAAGAAAGCCTTCAGTAGAAGGTGTCTGCGATCCTTGGCTTTATCAGTAAAGAATGACTACTTCCTTCATGTATGCAGTACAAATTAAAGATTAATTTTATGCTTTAAAAAAGTTTTAAAAATATTTGTGCTGTAATAACTTTTGAATTTGTTATTTTTTTTTTTCTTTAATAACAAAAACGTTTGAACTTTATGGACACTTCTTTGGCCTCATCAACTATGTTACAGTGTATCTCATTCAGGAGGAAAAGCTGTACAAGATATATTTTTATTACAATTTATGTTCACTATTCCTTTAAAAATATATGCTGTAGTTCATATATTATTATAAGCTATATTTCACTTAAACAGAATTATTGGTGATAATAGAAAATATATATTTAACTTTTCACATTTATTTACAGCAGGACCCTTACGACTTTTTTGGAAGCCCAAGTAGCTCTCTTCCCAATAGCAATGCCTTCTTTGACCCAAACATCAACCTCCAGTACTCCCAGTCAGCAATGATGGGACTAGGAGGCAGCCATGGAAACCTACAAGATCCCTTCCAACTGCGGCCAAACTACTTGTATTCCAATTGTGGAGGAAGTGTCCCAAATATCATCCTCACAGGTCAGACTCTAGCTCACTGTTACTTTTCTGAGCTCTGGCTACTTTTGCTGTGTTTAGATGAATTGTATTTTAAGCACTTTGATGGAAGTGCATTTCAGTTCATTGGCGATGCCTCTGTCATTCTAGGAGTTTATAATGTTTTATTAAGTCTAGTCGTGTAGGGCTGGATCCTGTCACCCATGTATGTAATCTGAAACCCCAGCAGCTAGTATCAGGGCTGGCAACCTGGAAGTTTGGACTCTCAGCCCAATGCAGGATTTATTTTGCATTTCTTATTCTAGTCTTTCTTGTAATGTTCTGTTGTTTCTGTTTTCCAGATGACTCGAGCAACAGTTTATCAAAGGACATTAGCAATGCTGTTGCTGGTGTTTCTGAGCTGGGTTTTGATGCAGATAACACATTTCAGTTGGATGATGAGCTGAAACTTGGACCTCTGAGTTTGGACGGGCTCAGCATGTTAAGTGACCCGGACATGGTTCTCTCTGACCCTTCAGTAGAAGATAGTTTCCGTTCTGACAAGCTGTGATTCAGACTCCAAGCAGAATACAGACTGCTCCAGTCTTGTCTTAAACGAGATCTCTGAGAAAGCAACAAACTGTTGCTTGATTACTTGGCTACGGAAGAGTTGGACACTTTATTGGATGTCTTGACACGTGCACATCATCTAAAGGAAAAGAAGGTTATTGGATGTCATCCGGAAAAAATGATTATTTTTTTTTTTATTATTATTATTATTTTTTTTTTTTTAAACAAGATACTTTAACCCATTTCATGCTAGATACACCTTGCAATGCTTTGGATATTTATCTAGCATTCAAAGGGGTAAAAAAACAAAAGTCCAAAACGGATCATCTTGTTAATTTTTAAAATCAAGTCCGTAATGGATTTGTTGTAGATATCTACATGAGTCACCTTTGAAGAACCAGGTAGTGGAGCTGCATTTTTACCTTTTAAGACTATAATGCACCATTGCCTTAACCTTTTTCTATAGAGACCTGCAGTACATTGTTAAACAGTAACTTGTGGTCTTCTGACAGTGAAGGATACATGAATCATTTGACAGTCTCAAAATGTAAATAAGAGAATGCCCAATGGGTAGATGCATAGACTTTTAAAACACAAAATTGCTATGTGTTATACAGACTGAAACCACTGACCTCATCAATTGCTAATTAATAATTTAATGATCAGGTTTAAAGATTCATTTCTGCCGTGGATTGCTGCCAACTATGATTGCTATCTGGTATAAATTCATACCAAAATAACCAAACTAAAGGTGAATAGATGTACATATGACAGTCCGTGCCTTAATACTAGCCACTTTTTTCAGATCTGATTGAATACCATAGCAGTAGAGGATGATGGCTTTCTGTTTACTATTGTTGTCCTTTATGATCTCACATGTGACAGAGTGCAGGAATATTGCTGCCCCCCAGATTCTCATATGTTTGCACTATGTTAGATTATTCTGCAGACAGTTAAGAGCCCGCCAGGGTTTTAGGGAAAGATTGAGAGCTGCAGTGTGAACTCATTGGGTCTGCTCTCATTTATCAGAACTTTGCCACACAGAGGATAAGAACCAGGACTTGCACACTTGACCTTCAGCAGAGGCTGTCAGTGTCATATGTTAGCCAGCTAAAGCTCGCTTTGTGAATCGATCTTTCTCAATCCGTTATCTTGCCAGCAGTAAGTTAGTCACCAGCCTATTTATTCATGTTCAAAAGAAAAGAGGAGCATGGACCTGTATTCAATAAGCTAGCAAGGGGCACTACTAGAGCAAACTAACTGCAGCACAGGGGACAAAAGAAAACTTCAAATGTTTTAAATAGGGCTTTTTAACCCTTTGTAGTGGTCTCTCTAGCATTCAGTGAGTGAAAATCCCCATTTAAATCCACGAAGATTTAAATTTTTCCCCACTGCTGCAGTTGGTTTGATTAGAATGGCTGCTCTATAGCATCCTGAATTCTGGTCAATGTTTTCATAAAACTGTATGCTAAAAAAAAGAATTTGCAGGTAGACTTACGCATTACATTTGTTTTATGATGTATAGAAATTTTTTTAAAAATTCAACAAAACAAAAAAAAAAAAAAAAAAAAACAGGACTTGGCATTGTCGGAGCTGCCACAGTGTACGCGGATCCAGATTTGCACTATGACTGTTCATGTCGATCTGCCATCATTTTTAACTATCAAACTGTATCAACATACATTTGTTTTGGTTAACCCTTTCAGTGCCAGAGGGGTACGCAAAGCATTACATACCCCTCTGGCACTGAAGGGGTTAACATTCTGTATAAAATAGCATCGCAGTAGGCTATGTTTGTAGTATTCAAGTTTACCTAAAAACACCTGCATGTTCTGGGGCTCTTCCTGAACAGGTTTCATTTTCTTTATAACAATTTGCAGCTGTGCCTTACATGACCCTAACAGTAGTAGGGTTAGTTAACCCTTTGCATGCCAGAGCAAAGCATTGTATACCCTCCTGGCACTTAGTGGATTAAAATACATGCTGAAATTACTGGGATTATCTTTTTGATACCAACCTTACAACTGGTCAGCCCCACAGACCTGTCCTCTATTGCCTTAATACTTCTGGCCCATGACCCTGACTTGTATTTACCTTGTATCCAATGAAAACAGTGTCTTATCACTTGGTGAGGTTATGAAAGCTGCAGTTCTGGGGGCATCCATTTTGTTCTTGCACCTACCTTACAAAGTATCTGTAAATAGTAGATTGCTGTGCCTCCATAGCCTTATTTCTTTAAAGGGTTGGAACTTGTCACTGCCTACTGTAATGTTTAGTCATGGCTTGTACAGGAAATAAAGCAAAGCCCAATTTTGGGCTGGGTTCCATATGTGTTTATACATTTTACATTGAGTTTTATTGCGTAAATTCCCATTGAACTTCATGACCCCTGCACTTAAGCTTTGCCATTCTGAGCAATTTTAATATTTTAGATATGAAATCTGCAAACAAAGGTAAAGCACATTCGGAGAGTTTTATACTCTAATTTATTTCTTGTCTGTGAAGGAACAAGTACCATAGGCAAATACGACCTTAAAGAGAGAGAGACTGTACCCTACAGATTATGTATCACAAGAGACACCAGGGGATGTTTGAGTTAAAGTGTTTAAGATGTTAAATGATTAACCCTTGAGGATCAGAAGAGCATATGTTAACAGCTTTTTGCTGTTGTTCACACTGGGCGACATTTATATATGGCCACTGACCTAGAACATATATATATATATATATAATACTTTATATATTTATATATATATATATATATATATATATATATATATATATATATTTAGTCCCATGTTCATTAGGTAGAGTGCTAGAGGTTGAAATGTGCAAGAGGAAGAGCAGATCAATCGAATCTACTGGACCCAGTGAACAAAAATCTGCATTTTTAAAGTTTTTGGCACTACTTGAAAGGTCCCCAAGTGCTATATTTATTATGAGAAATATTTCAACAAAGTAGGAAACTTGTCTCTCAAAAAAAAAAAAAAAAAAAAAAAAAATGAAACAAAATCTTTATTTTTAAAGGGGATGTTTCACCCCTTTACAACGTTGCCTAAATCATTTAGTTATATATTATAAATAAATCAAACAAAAAACGCTTGTTTGGAGAAATTAAAAGCAGAATTGCAGCTCTGTACGTACTTCCAGGCAGACTGTGTTTAACTGATCTGTACCACAGTCTGATGCTTCTGTCCAGCCTCCTCTGATGATGGAGGCCTTCTGTCTATATGGAGCGCTCTCATTGGCAGAGATCGATTTCTGGCCAACAAGAGCACTCCAGCTTTTTGACAGAAGGCCTTCGTCATCAGAGGAGGCTGGACAGAAGCATCAGACTGTGGTACAGATCAGTTAAACACAGTCTGCCCGGAAGTATGTACAGCGCTGCATTTCTTCTTTTAATTTCTCCAAACAAGCATTTTTGTTTTTGTTTGTTTGTTTTGTTTTAATTTATACACTTCATTATTTATAATATATAACGAAACGATTTAGGCAAAGTTGTAAAGGGGTGAAACATCCCCTTTAACACTTTGAATAAAATCTGCCTGAAATGACTTATACTGAGATTAGATTTACAGTAGCAGCCCTCTTAAAGAAAAAAAAATAGAATATTGATTCCACTGAACATGAGAATAGTCAGGTGCTACATTAAGCAAAATATTTTTTAGGTGTGCTTTCCTTTATTTGCCTGTTCTAGTAAATGTGAACTTCATCCAAAATATATTACATACTTAAATACCTTGGATTTTCCTCCTTCCCATTAAAATGATAATTCAAAAAAAAATCACCACTTTTTAATTCTTTAACACTTTGGGTACCAGGATATTTCATTAAATATTTGAGTGCCAAAGGGATGTGACATTATTCTGCAACATGATGGACATTTTTATGGTCCCCAAAAGTTTTCATAAAATAAATTAGAACAGGTTTATTACGGTAAAGGCGGGCAACGTCCAGCTGTTTCTGAAGGTTGCTGGACTGCAACACCTATAAACCTCACTTTAGGATGATGGCAAAATTGTAGCCCAGCAACAGCTGAAGAGGCTCCAGTTGTCCAACCCATGAGCATAACTAGAGAAATACAAAACAGATTTACCTCTCAGATTGCCACAGGTTCTGAAACACATTATAGAGTAACATTCTAAAAGCCCCTTTTAAATCAGTGGAAATTTGAGGGGGCTATGGTTCCGCTAGTTTGCTCCAGAATTGGACCTGTTTTAACTTGCTGAATACCGCCCTGTTGTCTTTACAGTTTGCTCTGCAGTAGTATCAGTGTAAGATATTAACCCCTTCAGGGTCACCTGATCTGCTATGACGTCACGCAGTTTATACCCTTAACACTTTAAGGACTAAGTGACGTACCATGACAGTCACGGTCCTTAAATACTTAAGGACCGATGATGGTCATAGTACGTCACATACGTTTTACATCCATCGCTCCACCGGGAGTGCTGTAAGTATAAACGGGCCTAAAATTGACAGCTCCATGACTGGAGCGATCTCTTTTAGGCCACAAAGCGGCACGCTGATACACGCAGCAGGTTATGTGTACGTCAGCAAAGATCAAAGTGGGCCATATGGGACAGAAACATCCCAGGACTGCTAGTCCTTAAGGGGTTAAGGACCGGTGACTGTCATGGCACGTTGCATGCTTTTTACTTATGTCACTACTACGAGAGCGCTGTAAGTAAAAACGGGGTCTGAAATTGACCACTTCAAGACTGGAGTGCTCTCTCTCAGATCCCAACTCGCCGCACAGGTCGTGTACCTGTGCATGGCAGGGATCAATGCGGTCCTTAACGCCCACGTGCCGTGCTATGACTGTCATAAGGTTTTTGCGTTAAGGATCGGTGACGGTCATAGCACGTCACGTACATTTTACTTACATCGTTCCTCTGGGAGCACTTTAAGTAAAAACGGGGAGTGAAATTGACAGCTCTAAGACTGGAGCGGCCTTTCTCAGTCCCCAGCGCTGCGTGCCGGTACGCATCACAGGTCACATGTACCGGTGCGTCGGAAACATCAAAGTGGTCTTTAAGGAAACTTTACTTCCCCAGGACCGTGGACGTTAAGGGTAAGTAACTTCCCTGGACCTCTGCTCCTTAACCCTTGGAGTGCTAGAGGGGTACGCAATGTGTTGCACACTCCTCTGGCACTCAAAGGGTTCAGGGTTTATCACATGATTACATTTGTGTTCTGAGTGAGCATTTCATGATTTGAAAACAATGGAAACCTCTGGCACTTAACTGGGGGAAGAAAGTTTAGTTTTTATGGATAATCTAACTAAAAGTGGATCAGTCATACCCACCATACAAAATAATTGGCATATTTTCAATTTACATTAAAAGCTTTTTTTAAACACTAGCCACAATGCTATCAAGTTCTTATTTTTAAAGAAACAGTAAGCTTTTTTTTAATGAAAAATTATATATTTTGCTGCTTTTCCGGTTGACTAAAACAAGGACACTCTCACTTTTGAGATGCATATTTCTGGAGTTATTACAGTTTTACAATTTTTTTTTCTTTTTTGTTATCCCCTCCATTAACCATGCCCTCCAGTGGTCAGTTTCTCTTTAATCTGTTGCACTGCATTCTGTGAGAGTCACTTACAATCAGTTCTCCATAGAGTGCGATGGAACCTGTTGAGACATGCTATCAGAACTTTCAGGAAGAACAAGTGGTGGAAATTCACTTCCTGGCAATTTGAATGCCGGCAGTGAAGAACCACAGGGATTTTTTTTTTCCCCAATGGATTCAGGGGTCCCTGAACAGCGTGCAGCCATGATCCTTAATGGAAGTTTTCCCATCATGGTCATTGCACATCATGGGTCCTTAAGGGGTTAAAGCTATAAATGTTTTATTTTGATTCCGAAGCTCCTAGCACAGAGGCCCATATTTATTAAAGAAAACTGGAGTAAACCAACTGCACCATAGGGGACAAATACAAATTCCTGTTAAATTAATTGGGCTTTTAACCCCGCGAATACTAGAGGAATCCAATGCATTGTGAAGGACTCTCTAGCATTCAGGGGGTTAAAAAGCTCTATTCAAATGCATGGGACTTTATGAATATTTATTTGTCCCCTATGGTATAGTTGGTTTACGCCATAATAACTCCAGTTTGCTTTTATAAATATGGGCCAGAGATTCTGCTTTCTTTTGTCAAACTTTAGCTACAGCCTCATTTTCTTGTAGTCCAAGGTTAATAACAGTCATTTATTATAAAGTCACTGTACAGGGCCGGGGGCTGTATAATGCACTTAAAGCACACTGAAACATCTTTAGGTCATAACTCGATACCACATGAAAGCTAGTTGTTCACGTTATGGATCTGGGGTAACTTCAATTTTAAAAGAACTAATAGGATTTGTATGATAAAGTAAATTAATATGTAATGTCAGTAGCTGTTACACATCTAGACCCTGACTGCATATTTCAGTATGTGTATTTAAGAATATTAAATAAGACTTTTTTGCATATAAAGGGCTAAAGATATGTTAATGTGTCCAAATATGTACATTTCTGTATTAAACTATCATGGGTGTAATGTTTTTTTTGTGTACAAGTTAATTTCAAAACAGCTGTGATTAAAATATGATTAAATAGTGGATGTAAACGTTACGATCCTAAAAGAGCAAAATGTCAGTCAATAACCCTTTGTGTATAAGGGTATACAAGGCATTGCACAAAAATGATACTCCTTCATTTTTTAAAGGATTAAAGTTTGGTCCTTCACCTGTTGCAGACTACAACTCCCATCATCACCCAAATAGTCATGATGGGAGTTGGAGTCTCCAACAGCTGGTAGTCCAAAAATGTACTACACCTGGGAGGATATGCATTAAAGCGGAACTTTCAGCTACTGTTAAGTAGCCATGCATTCATTAAGCGCATGGCGACTAGCTTGGAAATCCATCTCTTACCTTTAAAAAAAAATCACAGATTCTAAAGAAATCCTTGCCGTTTGGAGACCGGAACCCAGGCTACAGCGCAGACATCTTGTCTGTGTGTCTGTGCTGTCAGTCCCGGTCTCCATTGAGTAGCATTGCAGCGTACCACATAGTAACCGGAAGGGACTGACAACGCAGACCGCACTAACCTAACCGTCAGTCACCAAACAGCAAATATTTCTTTAGAATCTGTAATTTTTTAAAGGTAAGACATGGATTTCCAAGCTAGTCTCCATGCGCTTAATGAATTACTTCTTTGGAATGGTCTACAAAGTGTGCTTGCAAACCAGGCACACTTTGTAGACCATTTCAAAGAAGTAATTTATTTTAAATAACGCGATTGCTGCTCTGATGCAGAGCCGCCAGTTGCTCAAAGGACAGGATTCCCCTGCAGCCAGCACAGCGCTGATGTCAGAGAAAGGGGAGGGAGGGGGTAACTTTGCCAGTGAATATCTCTCAAACCATAACGGTTTGAGAGATAGTGTTTTTTTGCATTCAGTTAAAATTTTTAAGCCCTACAAAATAATAAAAAGAAATTCTGGGATATTACTGTCCTTTTAAAGTCGACATCATGACAAGGTGATGGAATAAAACTACTAAAGCTGAAATGTGGGGCAAACCAAATGTACTATAGGGGATAACAAAAAATCTCCATTGATTTAAATTAGACTTATTTAGTCCCTTAAAGCAGAACGATCACAGAGTTATAAGTGGCCCTCTATTAATAGTTAATATAGTGATAATTACTTAAATACTTCTATAATGTTTATTAAGTGCGAGCATTGTATGGAAACATAAGTTCTTATGAGGCTCACCTCAAGATAACAGCGCAGACATCTTGCTGAAGAGGAATCTGTGCATCTACACTGTCCGTCCCTGTTCCCTCACTAATAGGTTATTTGCCAAAGGGGGAGTTGTATTGTACTGTACGGTACAAGCAGGGACTGACAGTGCAGGAGCACATATTCCTTTTCGCTACTGCCGTCTTGAGGTGAGTCTCATAAGATCTTATGTATAATGCCTTCACTTAATAAACATTATAACAGTATTTAAATGATTACTGCTATACTAACAGTTAATAGAGGGGCACTTATATATCTGTGGCAGTTCAGCTTTAAATGTCAGGGAGGTCTCCAACAATCATATTGGAGACCTTTCTAGAGTTCAAGGGATTAAAAGCCCCTATTTAACTCATTGGGAATTATAGGAAAGTTTATTTGTCCCTATGGTGCACTTGGTTTCCTCTAGAATTGTACCTTAAAGCGGAACTATCACCAAATATAACCCCCCTCCCCAAATCAATTACTTATAAATGAAATACACTATAGAGGCCCATTTCACCTACTGTGGTATTTCACTGTAGGTGAAACCATAAGCCAAATGTTGAACAGAGACGAGGGAGAGCACAGCCATCTTTCCTCCATCTATGATGATGTGCAGCCCTCTCCCCATCATTTGCCTTCCCCTTTGCCTCCAGTAGTTTAAATAAACAGCTGCCTGCAGGCAGCATTGACATGAAGGAGCATGCCGGGCAATGAATACACAGTAAAAAGCAACATCCTGCACTTATCAGTGCAGGACATTGTTGTTTACTGTGTATTCATTGCCCGGCTTGCTCCTTCACGTCAATGCTGCCCGCAGGCATCTGTGTAGACAAACTACTGGAGGAAAAGGGGAAGGTGATGTGATGGGCACACAGAAAATACACTAACAATTTGCACAGACTTAAACCAGGATAGTGGTTCAAATTGTCCTCAGATAAATATATATGAATATAGGGTAAAAGAATACTCTGCTTTAGTACTTATTCACAATGTTCTTCAGACATGCAGCTTCCCACAATAGTGTCCATTGTACACTAGCAGGAACCAGTCCAATGCAAAACAACTTAAAAAGACAGAACGCAACAGCATCTAAAAGTAATGTCTGTAATGAGAAACTATTGGCCCAAATGTACTGGGCGTACGTATATTGCCACAAGTGGAAATGGAGCAATTAAAGTGTTAGTAATGTCCCAGTACAAATAGATATCGTTGTGTAGTGCTTAAAAACTTGAGCTAAATGCAAAAAAACCCTATCTCTCAAACCGCTATGGTTTGAGAGATATTCCCTGTCAAAGTTTCACGTTTCCTGCTGTCAGCTGTAAAGCTAACAGCAGGAGATCCGCGTCGGTCGACACGAAGAGGCTCTGCAGCAGAGCTGCAATCACGTTATTTAAAACAAATTTCTTCATTGGAATGGTCTACAAAGTGTGCTTGCAAACCAGGCATACTTTGTACACCTTTTCAATGAATTCATTCTTTTTAAATAATGCAATTGTGGCTCTGCTGCAGAGCTGCCAGTTGGTCCCTTGACAGGATTTCCCTGCAGACGGCACAGTGCTGACATCAGGGAAAGTGGAGGGCAGAACAGGAATATCTCTCAAACCATAGAGGTTTGAGAGAGAGGGTTTTTTTTCATTTAGCTCAAGTTTTTAAGCACTACAAAATGATAACTATTTGTTCTGGGACATTACTAACACTTTAAAAAAATTACATGACTTTTTGTTAGTTTCTCTGCTTCCATTTTCATATTGGAAGTAAGATGTATACAGGTGATAGCACCCCTTTAATGTAATTTATAAACTACAATGTAGCATAAAACTATGCATTTTTGGTTGTGTGTATGGGTGAGTGGGGGGGTGACCGGCCACTTAAATAATTTATTAAAGACTTACCCTTACAAAATAGACAAACCATAGTAAATGGATGAAACAATCTCAATGCTTTTTGACATGTGAATAACTATTTAATGTACTCTGAATGAATTAAGCTGATATACTTAAAGGCAAAGTTATCTTTTATTTTGGCCATTTACATGCTATTTAAATGCATAATATGTGAAGTCAAATTACCTTGTTATTTCAGTCTTAATTTTTAGCTTAACTTTAGTGTGCTGCATCTCTGTTAACTGGTTAGTCGATCAGGACAGTGTAAGAGTATCCGTGTAACACTAAGTGCTGGCCAGTGAAACAGTGCAACACTAACTGCAGCACTAAGTACTCTGTATGCTGCATGCTAAGTTTTTTTGGATTGTGTAACTGTCAGAAAGCCCTCTGGAAACAGATCCAGGGAACTCAATGTGAGGGACATGAGAGAAAAAAAAAAAAGTGAAGATGGAAAGATCCCATATAATAATTTGCTAGGATGTTTGTCTGAAGTAGTCATGCGTGGTAGAGGCTGGCCAAAAGCACAGAATGCTGGGAGTTCTGTGCTGGGAGCAATCTGTGCTTTCTGGCAGTCTCTACAGTGCTTGACTGCGTCGGGGGCAGAAAGCAGAGCAGGACCAGCCTCTTAACATCACCCGGACTTTGGCCCATGTACACAGGCTTTTACACTAGTAAATATATAAAATGTACCAGCAATTTATCTTAGTAACATAGTAATTTAGGTTGAAAAAAGACTTGCGTCCATCTAGTTCAACCTTTTCCTATTCCTGTTTACCATCGTTGATCCAAAAGAAGGCAAAAAAAACCCTTCAATTAGCAATTTAAAATTCTGCCTTGAATGGGGGGGAAAAAGTTCCTTCTTGATTCCAAATGGCAATCAGATTCCTCCCTGGATCAACAAGCCCCAACTAAATATTCATCCCAATACTAACGTACATAGCCCTCTATGTTATGCTCTTTTAAATAAGTATCCAGGCCCCTTTTAAAGGCATTTAATGTTTTCGATAGCACCACCTCCTCAGGCAGTGAATTCCACACCTTTCTTGTCCTTACTGTAAAGAAACCCTTCCGCTGTTGTAGATTAAATCTCCTTTCCTCAAGTCTAAGCGGGTGGCCTCTAATCCTGTGTACTGTTCTGTTAATGAACAGGTCTTTGGAGAGCCCTTTGTATGTGCCCTGAACATATTATATAGTGTTATCATATCCCCTCTAAGACGCCGTTTCTCTAGTGTGAACAAGTTTAACTTTTCTAGCCTTTCTTCATAACTAAAGCTTTCCATTCCCCTTACTAGTTTTGTAGCCCTCCTCTGCACTTTCTCTAGTTCCATAATGTCCTTTTTCAGAAAGGGCGCCCAGAATTGAACGGCATATTCTAAGTGGGGTCTTACCATGGACCTGTAAAGAGGCATAATTATATCTTCCTCCCTTGAGTCAATACCCCTTTTAAAACATGCCAATATCTTATTGGCCTTTGCAGCTGCCAGTTGGCACTGCATGCTACTGCTAAGTCTATTGTCTACCATTACTCCCAAATCCTTTTCATTTGTAGATTTCCCCAGAGAAGCACCATTTAAACTATATGTTGCATTTTTATTATTATACCCAAAATGCATAACTTTACACTTGTCTGTATTGAATCTCATTTGCCACTTGCCTGCCCAGTTACTCAATTTGTCCAAATCCTCTTGTAATGAAGACACATCCAGTTCAGACTTTATTACCTTACTTAATTTTGTGTCATCGGCAAACACTGATACATGGCTCCCTATGCCCTCTGGGAGGTCATTAATAAACAAATTAAAAAGAAGAGGACCCAGGACAGATCCCTGAGGTACTCTACTTATCACGTTTATCCAACTGGAGAACTTGCCATTTACTACCACTCTTTGCATTCTATCTTTCAGCCAATTTCCAATCCAAGCACAAACATTTTCCCCTAGGCCTATTTCATTCAATTTGTACAGTAACCTCTTGTGTGGAACTGTATCAAATGCCTTGGCAAAGTCTGAATAGATCACATCAACCGCCGCTCCCGCATCTATGTTATTACTCACTTTTTCATAAAATGCGATCAAGTTAGTTTGACAAGACCTGTCTTTCACAAAGCCATGTTGGCTATTGCTAATGATATTCCTGTTCCAGCAGAATTCTTGATTATGTTCCCTTAGCAACCTTTCAAACAGCTTCCCTACCACAGATGTCAAGCTTACAGGTCTGTAATTTCCTGGCTATGACTTTGATCCCTTTTTAAATATGGGCACCACATCTGCTTTACGCCAATCCATGGGCACCATACCTGAAATAAAAGAATCCCTGAAAATCAAATATAACGGTCTGGCCAGGGTCTGGCTTAGCTCTTTAAGTACCCGTGGGTGTATACCATCTGGCCCCGGAGCTTTGTCTACCTTAACACCATTCAAATGTTTTAACACTTTTTCTTGTGTTAGCCAGTCCCATGCTTGCTGTGACTGTTCTGTAAAAATAGTCTGCAGATTCTTGTCCATTGGGTCTTCCTTGGTAAAAACAGAAGAAAAGAAATTCTTTAAAATATCTGCCTTCTCTCTGTCCCCCTTGACCATCTCACCCGTTTCAGATAACAAGGACCCAACATTATCAGACTTTAATTTTTTGCCATTAATGTATTTAAAGAATTTCTTTGGGTTGCTCTTGCTCTCCTTAGCAATATTTTTTTCCTTCTCCGGTCTAGCTAATTTAATAGCATTTTTGCAGGTTTTGTTGACATTTTTGTATACTGCAAATGCCTCTGCTGATCCCTCAGCTTTATAATGTTTAAATGCCGCTTTCTTGTTATTTATTTCATGAATTACTTTACTGGTTAGCCACATTGGCTTTAATTTGCTTCTTTTGTATTTGTTTCCAACAGGGATAAATTTATATGTGTATTTTTGCAATGTTCTTTTGAATGCATTCCACTTACCTTCTGTGTTTTTTCCTGAAAATATTTTATCCCAGTTAACGAGACCAAGGGATGAATTAAATCTGCTAAAGTTGGCCTTTTTAAAATTCAATGTTTTGGTGGGACCCATACTAAATTGCTTTTTTGAATTTATCTCAAACAATACCATGTTATGGTCACTATTCCCCATGTGCTCCCTAACTTGGATGTTAGAGATAAGTTCTTCATTGTCAGTTATTACCAGATCCAGACATGCATTCCCTCTGGTTGAGGTCTGCACTAGTTGAGACAAAAATTGTCATTCAACAAGTTCAGAAACTTGCTGCTTTTAGCAGAATTAGCTGTTCCATTTTTCCAGTCTATTTCTGGATAATTAAAATCCCCCATAATTAAAGTTCTCCCTATTTGAGAAGCCTTTTCTATTTGCATTAATAGCTTTGATTCCTCAAGGTCACCAATGTTTGGTGGTTTATAACAAATACCCACTAATATTTTTTGGGCAGTTTTACCCCCAGTGACTATTTCAGCCCACAGGGATTCCACATGTTCACTACTGTCATCACATATATCTTCCCGCAATTAAGGCAATAATGCTGGTTTGACATACAGGCAGACCTCACCACCTCTTTTGTTTGACCTATCTTTTCTAAATAACATGTAGCCCTCCAAATTGATTGACCAATCATGTGTGTCATCCCACCATGTTTCTGTTATGCCTATCAAGTCATAGTTTTCAATTTCACTGTCGTCCAATACAGGTCACTGGTACTTCTGGGGAGGCGATTCGCCCCTTTAATAGGCAGGAACAATTATGCAAATGATTGCAGGGGGCGGAGCCTCCCCTCCTACTTAAGCCACCTTCAGGCCAGAGCCACTAGATTGATTTGTTCCTGGGTGCTGTGCACACCAGGTAGAGAACATCTATGCATTCAACTTAGTATTTTGTTATTTTTTATTCAAATATGGAATACCACCATTAGGAGGGTGACCATGGCTGTGAATTGCCCTCTTTAAAGTGGCTGGTGCAGCTTCCAGGGATTTTCTGTGGACCTTATGCCCTGAAGAGGGAACAGCTTGAGTTAAGCAGCTTCCCTACTGGGGAATTTACCTCTGGTTTATTCCCACTTCATCATGGTCACCTGAATACAGAAGTCCTTGCAGGAAAGGTGAGCCACCCATTGAGTGCTGAAGGTCCACTTGTCCCCACAGTGTCCCTTTACTGGGCTTGTATTTGGGAGTTTGCTTTGCACTCTAGCACTCATAGGGTGTTTTTATTTGCATTTAATGTATTTAATGCAGTTTCTGTGGTATTCTCTGGGTTTGGAGCCTTGAACAGTATTTCTTTATGTGTTTTATGTATGTTTGGGCACTTTTTAATGTTTTACTAAACTTTATTAAAAATGGTGTTCCGCGCCTTTAAGCGCGGCTTTTCCCGCTTAGACGCTATGGCTCCTTTACTCTCTATGAGATTTCACAGTCTGGGACATATCTCTGGAACCGCTTGTCACAGCAACTCCAGAGAGGGCTCATTTTAATGCTAAGCTCCTGCTCTATCATCCGGTGTGTGTTTTATTAGTGTGGGGTGTTCAGGGGGGCTTCGGGTACTGTTTGGGGTACTTGTATGGGGAAAACTACATTTCCCATGAGCGCCCGGTTCGCGCTCGTTTCTGATTGGCTATCCTGACGGCCGCCATTTTGTGGAGCTCTTCCTCAGCGAGTACACTACGCAGGGACCGAGCCTTCTCTCCCCTCAACAGATTAACCCTTCGCTGGCCAGATAAGTCCAATATTAGGCATTTCTGGGGTGAAACTTTAATCTTCCACACTCTTACTGGGTGATAGAGTTTAAGGTGGGGTATATTGACGCTGTGAGCATGTCTACTTCACTGGAGCTAGGGGCTAGACCCAAGTCTAAGGAGGATGGGGGGGTCTGCTCCCCCCATGGCGTTTTGCTCCTCTTGTCACACTGGGCTATCTAGTGAGAATGTGGGGGATCTATGCCCTAACTGCACTGGTCAAGATAGCAACCCTGGGCTTCCCAGCCATGCTATTGAGCCATCTTGGGTGAGGGAGTTTAAAGCTGCCACTAGGGATCTCAGATCCACTCTTCAACTCTTTCCCTCTCAGGTACAGGGGGCTCTCCAGGTCTGGCAGACCCCCGCTACAATCAGGACCTCCCTGCCTAAGCCACAGGGTGCTCCTGATGTGTCTGATTCTTCTGAGGAAGAACTCTTGCAGGATTCTGTTGCTGAGGAACGCACTGTTATTAAGTATAACAGGTCCATTGGGGACCCTTATGAATGTGACCCTGAAGTTTCGGCTGAGGGTCTGATTAGAGCTGTACTGAATACGCTCAACCTTCCTCTGACTCAGGAATCCACTTATGATCCTACTGATGTTTTTCAAAAGAAACCATCTAAGCCTGTTGTTTGTTTTCCAACTAACCCTACTCTTGCCCGTCTAGTCTCTGAGGCATGGAAGAATCCTGATAGATCCTCCTCTGTCTCTAAAAAGTTTGCTAAACTGTACCCTTTTCCTGAGACTGAGCTGGCAAAATGGGTTCATCCCCCCAAGGTGGATGCTCCTGTTTCCAGACTATCCAAGTCTACCGCTTTGGCTGTCTCTGATGCCTCTGCCCTGCAGGATTGGACGGATAAAAAGCTAGAGCTTTCTCTTAAGTCTATTTTTGCCTCCATTGGCACTGTCATGCGTCCAACCTTTGCAGTGGCATGGGTTAATAGAGCCATTGCGGCCTGGACTGAACGACTGACTGAAGCAGTTCGCCAGGATGCACCAGTATCTGAACAGTTGCAGCTTCTTGCTAATATCACTGAAGCTCAGAACTATGTTGCTGACGCTGCCTTTGATGCTGTGCGCATGATGGCGAGGGCCTCCACTGCTTCTGTGGTGGCTAGACGTGCCCTTTGGCTGAAAATTTGGTCTGCTGATACAGCCTCTAAGAAAGCCTTGCTTTCCTTGCCCTTTCAGGGGAATTTGCTATTTGGATCTGAGCTCAAAGAAATGATCAGTGAGGCTACTGGTGGTAAAAGTACTCTTCTACCCTCAGTCTTTAAGAAAAAGTTTCCAGCCAAACGCAATCGGTCCTTTCGTTCCTTTCAGACTGAGACACGCTCCTCGGCCCAGACGGGTCCTCTCGCTACGCGCTCCTCCTCCAAGCCCAAACAGTCCTGGAAGCCCAAAGTGGCCCCCAAGGCCAAGACCTCCAAGACTGCTTCGGCATGACTCGCCGAACCCGGGTCCGCATCCGGCTGTAGGTGGACGTCTCCGCATCTTTCGCCGGACTTGGGAGGAGTCAGTGGCGGACCCATGGGTTCTTCAGGTGGTGTCAGAGGGATACAGGATCCCTTTCTCCTCCCTTCCTCCTTTTCGGTTCCATTTTACTCGTCCTTCTCAGGAACCCACAAAAAGACGTCTGTTCGACGACGCTATTCAGGATCTCTTGGACAAAGAGGTTCTGGAAGTGGTTCCTCAGGAGGACACAGGTTCAGGATTTTATTCCAACCTGTTTGTGGTGGCCAAAAAGGACGGAGGGGCTCGTCCTATTTTGGATCTCAAAGATCTCAATGCCTATGTGGTGACTTCCCACTTCCGCCAGGAGTCCCTGCGCTCTGTGATTGCAGCAATGTCTCCAGGGGAGTTCCTTGCCTCCCTGGACCTTCAGGATGCTTATCTTCACATCCCTATTCATCCAGGGAGCAGGCGGTACCTCAGGATTGCCTGCCACAGGGGACACTTTCAGTTTTCTGCTCTTCCCTTTGGGCTGACCTCAGCTCCTCAGGTCTTCCAGAGAGTGTTGGGCTCCCTGATAGTGGTGCTTCATCAGGACGGGGTCAGGGTGACTCCCTACATGGACGATCTCCTCATCAAAGCTTCTTCGGCGGAGCTTCTTCACCAGCAATTGCAGAAGTGTATCCACACTCTGAACTGCCATGGCTGGATCCTGAATCTGGACAAGTCGGACTTGGTCCCATCTCAGAGGCTTCTGTTCCTGGGTCTCCTGTTCGACACTCGCCAATGCATGGTGTTCCTGCCGGAGGATGTGGCTCATCAGATAGCTATCAGAGTGGCGGGGATTCTGGAACTGGACTTAGTGCCGGTACCGAAGTTGTCGTCCCTGGTGGGGAAGTTCATTTCCACGATCGAAGCGGTTCCTTTTGCCATGGCCCACTCCAGGGAACTTCAGAGATTTGTGATCCAGACGTGCAAGAATCATCCAGATCATCAGCATCTGTCAGTCTCTCTACCTCCTCATGTGGAATCGAGTCTGCACTGGTGGTTGGATCTCTCCCATCTCCTGAAAGGGAGATCCTTTCAAGTTCCTTGTTGGACCACGATCACAACGGATGCCAGCCTTTGGGGCTGGGGTGCTGTGTTGGGTCGCTTCAGTGCTCAGGGGAAATGGGGTTTGGAGGAATCTCTTCTCTCCATCAATGTTCTGGAACTACGTGCCATCCGGCTTGCCCTGAGACACTGGGAATCTCAACTGACCGGTCTTCCGATCAGAGTGGAATCCGACAACGCCACTGCGGTGGCTTACATCAACAGGCAAGGCGGCACAAGAAGCGGCACCGCCTGGTTGGAGGTCAAGGATATTTTGTCTTGGGCAGAAGATCACGTGCCTGTCATCTCTGCAGTTCATATTCCAGGCGTGGACAACGTCATGGCAGACTTCCTCAGTCATCATACCGTCGACAGCGGAGAATGGGCTCTTCATCCAGAGGTGTTTCAATTGCTCACCCAGAGGTGGGGGATGCCGGAGGTGGACCTGATGGCCTCCAGACACAACAGGAAGGTTCCGGTGTTTTGCTCCCGGCGGAGGGACTCCCTTGCTCTAGCAGTGGATGCCTTGTCGATCCCTTGGGATTTTTCCCTGGCTTACATCTTTCCTCCTCTTCCTCTATTGATCAGAGTCATCCAGAAACTGAAGCGGGAGCGTTGTCCTGTGATCCTGATCGCTCCAAACTGGCCTCGCCAGTCCTGGTTTCCGGAGTTGATGGCCATGTCAGTGGCGGATCCGTTCCCACTTCCTGCCTGTCCGGACCTACTTCTTCAGGGATATCTGTGGAAGGAGGATGTTCACTCTCTCCATTTGATGGCATGGCGGTTGAATCCTCGATTCTAGCGAAGAAAGGATTTTCTCCTTCTGTGGTGTCGACTATGCTCAGTGCTCGTAAGCCTGTGTCTTCCAAGATCTATCATCGCATCTGGTCAACTTTTGTGGCATGGTGCTCTGATAAGAAATTATCCCTTGATTTTCATCTTCCCACTGTCCTGGCCTTCTTGCAGGACGGTGTTGATAAGGGGCTCAGTCTGAGTTCCCTCAAAGTTCAGACTTCTGCCTTGTCTGTGTTTTTCCAGGAAAGGATTGCTATCCTTCCTGATGTGAAAGTTTTCTTCCAAGGTGTGACTCATGTTCGACCTGCCTTCAAGAGTCCTGCTCCCCAGTGGGACCTCAATTTGGTGCTGGGAGTTCTCCAGCGACCACCGTTTGAATCCTTGGCTTCCATTCCATTACGTCTCTTGACTTGGAAGATGGCCTTCCTTTTGGCTATTGTTTCAGTTCGCCGGGTAGCAGAGTTACAGGCTTTGTCTTGTAAACCTCCTTACCTGGTGTTCCACAAGGATAAGGCTGTGCTTCGCACTACCAAGGAATTCTTACCGAAGGTTGTGTCCGAGTTTCACATCAATCAGGAGATTGTGGTTCCCTCTTTCTGCCCTAATCCTTCATCTGACAAGGAACGAGATCTCCATTTGTTGGATGTGGTGCGTTGCCTCAAGTTTTATGTTCATCGCACCGAGTCTATCAGGAAGTCTGACGCTCTATTCGTCATTCCTGAGGGGCCTAGGGCAGGGAGACCGGCTTCCAAAGTTACTATTGCCTCTTGGATTAAGGCTACCATTCGTGAAGCCTATAAGTTGCGGAATAAGCATGTTCCCTTCCGGGTGACTGCCCATTCCACCAGATCTATTGGGGCCTCTTGGGCCTACAAGAATCAGGCTTCCGCTGATCAACTGTGCAGAGCGGCTACTTGGTCCTCTGTGCACACTTTTTCAAAGCACTACCGTGTTGATGTGCTGGCCTCGGCTGATGCCAGTTTTGGAAGGAAAGTCCTGGAGGCAGTTTTGCGTGTGTAGGTCTTCCACTCTGTGATCCTTAGTGCTTCCTTACTGTTGAGCCCAGTTGGCTCTAGTTCCGTGTGCTGTGTTAGTTCAGGGATTGTTCCCTTGATTGGTGTCCGTTGACACTTACAGTTTGGGCTATGTAATTAACTGGTTCATAGCAGTTTTAATGACTTGGGCCTTGTTCTGGTCCTTGCCTTCTTCCCACCTCTGGATCAGCTCAATGTTTGTACATCCCAGAAGTACCAGTGACCTGTATTGGTGAAAATAGGATTTTAGTCTTACCTGTTAAATCCTTTTCACTTAGTCCATACAGGTCACTGGTCTCCCACCCTGTCAAGGGACCAGACCTGGCTCTCCTGTGGCATTCAGTGGGAGACCTTTGGGGCATGCTCACAGGAGTCTTTCTTCTTGCTTACCTGGGGTCAGTTTTAGGGTCTCAAATCAATCTAGTGGCTCTGGCCTGAAGGTGGCTTAAGTAGGAGGGGAGGCTCCGCCCCTGCAATCATTTGCATAATTGTTCCTGCCTATTAAAGGGGCGAATCGCCTCCCCAGAAGTACCAGTGACCTGTATGGACTAAGTGAAAAGGATTTAACAGGTAAGACTAAAATCCTATTTTCAGCTACCAGCTCCAGTTCCCCTATTTTACCAGTTAAACTTCTGGCATTTGCAAGCATACATTTTAAGCCACTGTTATGTTTCATTTGTGATTTAATTTCGATGTGGTTTATAGGCTTCTCCCTATCATCTGTACTAACCCCGCCCCCAGATCCTCCCACCTGGTCATTAACTACATCGCCTTCCCTTTCTATACTATCTATCCCAGTATTTATTGGTCCCTCCCCCCCTTTCCTAGTTTAAAATCTCCTCCAGCCGTCTAGTCATCCTCTCCCCAAGCACTTGAGACCCTCTTGCATTCAGGTGCAATCCATCCCTGCTATACAGATTGTACCCCAAAGCAAAATCAGCCCAGTGCTCTAAAAACCCAAAGCCCTCCTTCTTACACCAAGACTTCAGCCATGCATTGAGCTCCCTAATCTCCCGCTGTCTCTCTGGCGTAGCGCATGGCACAGGTAGTATCTCTGAGAATACTACCTTGGAGGTCCAGTTCCTAATCTTACTGCCTAAATCCCTAAAATTACCTTTTAGGACTCTCCACCTTCCTCTTTGTCATTGGTACCAATATGCTCCAAGACAGCTGGATCCTCTCCAACCCCTCCCAATAATCTGTCCACCCTGTCTGCAACATGCCGAACCCGGGAGACAGCAAACCATTCGGTTGCTGCGATCAGAGCCACAGATTACCCTATCTGTTCTCCTAATAATGGAGTCCCCTACCACCACAACCTGCCTAGGCTTCACTTTCCTCTGGATCCCCTCTGTGCTAGAGGAGCTGTTCTCCCGGCTGTTAGGGAGAACAGTCTTCTCCTCCCCAACTGTTTGCCTCCCCAACATCTTGACTTAAATGAGCAAATTTGTTTGGATGGAAAAACTCAGGATTGGCTGCCCTCTTCCCTCCCCCACTGCAACCACTTCTAACTGTTACCCAGCTATGTGCCTGGTTCCCTTCTAGCTGATCTCCTCCCTCTTTGCTAGGTGACCCAGCTAGACTCTGCTCAGTTAGCAAGAGACTCCTCTCAAGGTTGTCAATATCTCTCAGTGTTGCAATATGACTCTCTAGAGCTCCAATCTGAGCTTCTAGAAGGGCCACTTGCTCACACTTGCCACAGCGGTATGGACCCTGGAACGGCTGTTCCAAGCATGCATACATATGGCAAGATGTGCACTGAGTGAGATCTCCAAACTTGCTCATCATGTATAGTGCAAATGTGAGTTCTTACAGATGTAAACAATTTACCTTTGTTTCTCTAACTCCTGTGTTTCACAAACTCTGCACTTATTCCAGAGCACTTAGGAAAGAGCATGCTCTATTTGTGAGCAAGCTCTGTGAGTCCTGTACCTAGATTTATACAGGCCTACACAGGGGATTGTTCACAAACCCCACCCTTAATTAACTAATCACACTCCTAGAAAAAACACAACCTTTTACACTTTAACCCTTTAACCTTCTTACTGCAGGTTAGGATGTAAACACAAAAACACTTTTCCAATGCTGAGATGTACAAACGGTTCACTTAATCCAGAGCACACTTCAATTTGTGAGCCAATCACTTCAATTTGTGAGCTAATCACACTCCCAGAAAAAACACAACCTTTTATACTTTGTACATAGTATGCACATTCAGAATATGTAACATCAACATAAAAGGTTACTATAGCTTTAACAACTGGAATGTGGGGCTAACCAACAAACAAAGGGTACAGCTCAGAAGCCCCATTGGTTTATTTATCAAGAGGTTTTTATTGAAAGCCATAACATAAGGTCAATAAGTTCCAAGGAGAACTAGAATGACAAAGAATATCATAGTCATAGTATACACAGTTCGCAACAGGCAGACGTACTTATCAAGAGGATACATTAATAATTATTCACATGAAACACAATTTGAACCGTTTATACATGACAAATTCAAATGGTAAATGAATCCGTGTCCGGTGATTAATATTACTGGTGACAGTATTAAGGCACGGGTCCCTTAGCAAGTGAAAGATCATATATTACAGGGAACAGAGGAAGAAATAAAGAAGGATTACAAAGAAGGAGAGAATGAAGACTAGAAAATGACAGAGAGAAGAAACAGAAGGGGATAAAGAGAAAATACCTGTGTGGAATGAGGACATATGTAGTTATCAATAGCAGGAGAGTAACAGAACCAGCAGGTCTAAACAGCGGGGAACCGATCCAACAAACTGCTCCGAATCCCCGCAGTTCAGCTCCCAATGTAACAGAAGATGAACAGACACAGCGAGATAGCCAGATCCAACCATCTACCAGTGCCGCCATCAGCCAATGTAGAGAAGTAGATATAGAAGGACATCCACAAAGAACCGATACTGCGAGTAAAACTACATCATGGTGGTACAGTCGTCTGGTTGTGATAACAAAAGCTCAAAAGATAGACAGTGGTCCAGGAGACTCATGATTTGCCATTTGACACCCAAAAGGACTTCTAAGGGGTCCATGTAGAAGTAATGGAATCCATTGTACCTAAAGATAAGGAGTGTAGCCGTTCCATGTTATACATCCCCTTCACCCCAGCCAACCACACCGGAAATGACAGACAATGCGGATTTCCAGTGTTTCGGGATCATGTGTCTTGCCTGATGTAGCAAAATAAAAGCAATTTCTTAGAAGAGGAAGGCACCAAGGGAGGAGCAGGTACAATAAGAAGCAAACAAAACAAAGGATCTAAGGTCAAAGTAAGCGTAAGTATGGAGTTAATACTAGAAATCACTTCACCCCAGAAATTCTGTATGACTGGGCAGGTCCATCATAGATGAAACAGGGAACCCTCTGCTCCCACGAGACCGCTGGGTAAATCCTATGAAGAAACGCTGGAGTATAGTACCATCTTGTGAAAAGTTTGTAGCTGGAGTCCTTCATCAAAGTGTTAGGAGTGCATCTGAGAACCTCGCACAGAATCGCGAACCAGCCACTAAGAGGATAGGAGACATCCAAATCAGCCTCCCAATCCAAAATATGAGGGCTTAGCAGAAACGATAAATGTAGGAAGGATAAGAAAAGATAATATTTAACAAGAGTTTTGGAGAATGGATTGTCAGAGAAAAATGTTTTCTCAAAAGCAGTTAGGTCTCTAATAGTATATCCTTTTGCAGTCAGTGAACCTAAGTAGTGCTTGACCTGCTGATAACCCCAATAATGTGAAATCGGAAGAGAATGAGCAGAAGCTAGGGATTCAAAAGGACACCCGTGGCCGGCAACAAAGATTGTAAGGGATGAATCCCTTTCCTCTGCCAAGAGAAAAAGAGTTGCCCTTGAATGTCAGGTAGGAATCCGGGATTACCAACTAAAGATAGTAAGGGAGAAGGGTAGGGGGCTGTCAAAACAGAAGAATTAAGTGAATCCAATTTCCTCAACAAGTGGAGGAGAACAGGTTGCGAAGAGCAAACAGCCAGCCTATCCCTCAGAGATAGCCACGGCAAGTTGGAAATTACAATAGGAGGAAAGTGAAGACACACAGCTCGGACCCAGTCCTTTTTGGGATGAGAAACAAGGTCTATAAGAAGTGAGACTGCTGCCTCAGTAGAGTAGTAAGCTATGTTAGGGAGAGCGATCCCCCCTCTATCAACCGGAAAAGATACACTCGCAGGCACTCTAGATTTATTATACGCCCCCTACAAATACATTAATGGAAGATTCTAATTTAACTAATTGTGCTCTTGTGAAATCAAGAGGCAAAGTCTTAAAAAGACCCTCCCAAACCAAGATACAAAGAGCTTTTTCCATCTCTGGAGGTCCTCCAAAAGGTTATGGCAAATAGTTTCATAGTTGAAGTTCGTAGTTAACTGCAGAATCGAAGCTAAAAATATACCCAGATATTTAATTTTATCAGGAGGCCATCTGAACAGGAATTTGTTTTTTAGAGACCTGCAATGCGAGTTGGGCAAGTTTATATTGAGAATATTCGATTTATGAGTATTCACTTTCAAATTTGAAATAGCACTAAAATCTTCAAATAGAGCCATTAAAGCTGTCAAAAATATGTCTGGCCTAGACAGAAAAAGCAAAACATCACGCACAAAGGCTGACAACTTTGTTTCAGCACCTAAATATGGGAGACCAAAGATATTAGGGTGTAAGTGAATCGACTGAAGCAGGGGCTCCAAGGATAGTATGAAAATCAAAGGAGACAATGGGCAGCCCTGTCTTGTGCCATTTGTTATGGAGAAAGAGGACGAAAGATAACCATTTATTTTCAGAAGCACTGCTGGCGAGGAGTAAAGGCACATAATGCCATGCTTACCCCTGGTACCCAATCCCAAACGGTCAATAAGGACCTCCGCCTTTGACACAGTAGACCATAACATTCTTATCAGCAAACTCCATAACTCAGGATTGGGTAATAATTCTCTACAATGGTTCCGATCCTATTTATCAGACAGAATGCAGTATGTGTCAGTTGCAAACAATGACTCCCGTCCGCTCAAAATAACAAGTGGAGTTCCCCAAGGCTCCATTCTTGGCCCTCTTCTATTTTCTCTTTTTATAAATGATCTGCCCAAGGTTTGCAAATCATCTTCAGTACACATGTATGCAGATGACACCATAATCTATGCTAAAAACTCTAGCATATCACAACTTGAAACCGAATTACAACATGATTTCTACAAAGTGGAAAGATGGATAACACAGAACAAACTTTTCTTAAACACAGATAAAACAGTCACAATGATATTTGGCACAAAGCACAAACTGCGTAGTCTCGACAATATCCACCTATCCATTGTGACAGAGTCTAATCGTAAATTGGCCCCAGTAGACTCCTACAAATATCTTGGTATGTGGCTTGACCCTAACCTCAATTTTGGTCACCACATTGACAAATTAACCTCTAAACTTTATCCCAAAATAAGTACACTTTATAGAAACAAATTATGTCTAAGTACCCAGGTGAGAAAACGTATTGTACAACAGATGCTGCTGCCAGTCATAGACTATGGTGACGTAGTATATGCTCCAGCGCCAGAAATCCACCTCAGTAAACTTGACACTCTATATAATTCATTATGCCGCTTTATCCTCCAGTGTGACTACACTACCCATCATTGTGACATGCTAAAAGAACTAAATTGGCTAACACTCAAATCTAGACGTGACCTTCATCTTTCTTGCTTAGTACACAATCACTTCTCTGGAAAACTACCACAATACCTAAGCAGTATGCTCACCCCAGCTCTCCATACTAACTATAACCTCCGCTCCACTACTAACAACTCACTGCGTATACCACAATACAAGAAAGAAGCAGGAAGATCTGCCTTCTCCTTCAGAGCTCCAAAAATCTGGAACAATCTGCCGGAAAAAATCACATCTGCACCCAGTCTAAAATCCTTAAAAGCAAATGTTTCTTTATATCTACAAACAGTGTGTAACTGCAAATAATCCCATTATTTAATAAGTATGTATATTTCTGTATGTTTGTATATAATGTCTCACAATTAGTGTAAATATGTAACCTTTTACTGAAAACTATCCAGGACATACTTGAAAACGAGAGAAATCTCAAAGTATTCTTCCTGGTAAAACATTTTCTAAATAAATGTACAGCCACCTCACTCTGTCAAACGAGCCCCATTGGTTTAAATGGCACTTTTAACATTTTCAGTGCTAGCGAGGTCTCCAGTGCATCACAAAGCTGGAGAATTCTCTACCATTCTAGGGGTTAAAAGCCATATTTATATTGGCGGGGATATTGTTAAATTTGTATTTTTTCCTTATGGTGTAGTTGGTTTGCCCCACAAATTAAATGACCCATATGTATGTATAAACACATACAGCACACAGACTGTCCCATGATGGGACAAAAGCATTTCTAGAATTCCCATATATTTAAATCGGGGTTAGACAACTCCTGTCCTCGAGCTACCAACAGTGCATGTTTTCAAGATATCCCAACTATGCACGGGTGGACCTATTAGTAGCTCAGTCACTTTATTTGGACTACCTGAGAGAGATCTTGAAAACATGCACTGTTGTGAACTCTTGAGGGCCAGGGTTGGCTACCTCTTCAATTTAGTTTTTAAATACCTTATGGGAGATGCCCTAAGGTGTGATAAAAAGGAAAATTATTTCAAATTACCGTTATTTTCTTTTCCTGGCCATTTCCCATGGCAGCATTCACCAATGGATTAAGTCTCCTTTCACTCTCCAGGACTGTAAACCAAAAGATATAAATCACACCCCTTATTTTACCTAGATGTCTGAGTTTCAAAGCAAGGAAAAGAGGGTGGGAAGTATTTGGTGAAAGCTGACACAGGAATTGGCCAGGAAAATAAAATAAAGGTAAGTTGAAATAATTTTCATTTTTCCAGGCCAAGCAGTTAAAAATTAGGGAGGGAGAACAACAAGAAACACCATGAATTAAAAAGTTGCTGCAAAAAGATAATTTAAATAATATAAATTACAAAGAGTTGAGGACACCATTAGCAAATGTTGCAGAACCTTCGGATTGGATATCCAATCTGTAATACTTAATGAAAGTTTTTGCTGATGGCACTTCAGCTCGGCCACCCAGGAGGTAGAAATCGCCCTAGTTAAATGCGCTCTGATATTTTGTGGAACTGGAAGTTTGTTTTGGAGTTGGAGGCTGCTTGCCCTTTGCTGAGCCCAGAGGGAACAATGAAGAGCCTTGAAGAAGAACTGAAGGAACTTGTCCGTTCTAGTTAGATCCTGACGCAACGGATTAGATCTAAATACTTTCCCCTGTCTAGATCCAGATGGCTCAAAGACGGGTAGAACAATATCCTGGTAAATATGAAAGTTGGTGACTACTTTCGGAAGGAACTCTGGCACTGGTCTTAAGATTAGCTGTCCCTGCAGGAATCTGAGGAAAGGTTCTTCCATGGAGAGATCCTGGAACTCTGATACTCTTCTAGCTGAGACAACTGCAATCAAGAAAGTTAGTTAAAAATCCCAAGGATATGGATTCCAGAGGTTCAAATTGAGCACAGGTAAGTGCACCTAAGACAATAGGCAAGTTCCATTCTTTATAGGGGGTCTGACCCAGTTAGCTGCTTTAAAGAATCTGGATACTAGGTCTAAGGACACCCATCTAATTCCAGAGACAGCAGAGCTAGCCGAGACCTGAACTTTAAGGGAACTGCAGCTAAGACCCTTATTGAAGCCATCAGTCAGAAAACTTAACAATTGAGGGGCTGTTAAGTTCTCCAGAAGGATACTGTGCTGCATTAACCATTGGGAGAAGATTGCCCAAATACTATTGTAGGCGCTAGACGTAGATGGCTTTCTAGCTTTGAGAAGCAAAGACACTGTTTCTTGGCTGAGCCCCATGTTTTCTAACCTCTTCCTTTAAATTTCCATGCCACTAGATGCAGTGCTGGTAGGTCTGGATGAAGAACTTGACCTTGGGACAGTAGGTCAGGGACCATGGGGAGTATCCATGGATCCTCCACAGCCATGAACTGTAACAGAGGAAACCAGGGTCTCCTGGGCCAGAAGGGAAGAATAGCAATTGCCTGGACTTTGTCTGTCTGTGTTTTTCTGAGGACTCTGTGGATCTATGGGAATGGAGGGAAGACATACACTCTCTCTTTGGCCCAGCTGTAGGAGAGAGAATCTGTCCTCAGGGCCTCTGGATTGAAAGTCCTTGAGTAAAACCTCTTCAGTTTCCTGTTTGTTGAGTAGGCCATAAGATCCACTATTGGAGTCCCCCATTTCTGAATGATCCGAACAAATATCTTAGAGCTCAAGGCCCAGGAGCCTGGTTCTATAGTTAACCTGCTGAGAAAATCCTCCCAGGAGTTCTGGGGACCTGGGATGTAGACTGCAGTTATATTCTCCAGATTCTTGATAGCCCAGTTCAAAATGGGATTTACCTCGATCAGAAGTTGATTTCTCCTTGTCCCTCCTTGATTTTTTTATATATGCTGCCGCAGATCTTCTGTTACCTAATTGGACTTTTAGGGGCCTGCCTATCAATTGATCTGAAAAATAATGTATGCCTTCTGCCATGGCCCTTAGCTCTAAGATGTTTGAGGGAATTTCTGAGCAAAGAAAGGGCCCCAGACCTTGTGCTGCTCTTCCTTGGAATATAGCTCCCCAACCTTGGTCAGATTGTCCCACTGGGGTTCTACTAATTGTCTTCCATGATCCAAATTTGTGCTGGATTGCCACCAGGGAAGGGAGGCTAGAGTCTCTTCCGATAGACAAACCTGTTGGTCTAGGTAACATGTGTCGGTCCCATTGTTTTTAAAGCGCATGTTGCAGAGGTCCCATATTCCATCTGGCCCACTTAACAACTGGAAAGTTTGATGACATTAGTCCCAGGATTCTCATGCAATCTTTTGCTGTGTGTAACCTGGATAATCTGAATTTGGTAATACAGTTGATGAGATGAGTGAGCTTTTGATCTGGAAGAGAGACTCTGGCTTTCAGTGTTTCAAAGCAAGCGTCAAGGAAAACTAGCGATTGGATGGGAATTAATTGGCTCTTGTCCCTGTTCAGCCATCCTAAGCAAGACAAGAATTATATTGTCCACTGTAAGTGTAGTAACTGCTTCTCTTTGTCTTGATTCAGGAGAAGAATGCCATTGAGATAATGAAAAAATGTGAACTCCTCTTCCTGAGTTCTGCAATGACTGGCAGAAGAAGTTTTGAAAAAAATTCTTGGGGCAGTTGCTAGGACAAAAGAAAGGCACATGAACTAAAAGTGATGACCATTCATGGACCATCTGAGGAATTGTTGATGCGCTGGAAGAACTGGGACATGTAAATAGGCATCCTGAAGATCCAGAGTCACCATCCAATAGCCTGGCTGTATTACACTGATAATGGTTTGAAGAGACTCCATTTTGAATGATTTGATTATGTGAAGCCTGTTGTCCTGTTTTAAATCCAAGTCTGGGCGAAGATCGCCTGATGGTTTTTGGACAAAAAAAAGAATGGAATATATTTCTTTGAATCTCTCTTGAGGAGGAACTTTTACAATAGCACCTTCTTGGAAGAGTTTCAGGATGAAATCTTTTAATGCCTTTTCCTTTAGAGGATCCACAGGAATCGATGAATCTCTGAAAAAAATGCCTTTCCGGTATGTGGCGGAATTCTAGTGCATAGCCTGTCGAGACAGTATTTACTGCCTAGAAGTCTGGGATAAGAGTGGCCCAGGCTTCCCAAAAGAACCCGAGATGCCCTCCTAAAATAGAGGCCTGGACCTGCAGGCTTAGATGAACCTGCAAACTTGGAGCCTGAGCCACAAAAAAATACTAACTGACCTCCCTTCCATGCCTACCCTTTAGCTGGATCCTTTGATGAACGGAAGGAATGAAACTCCCTCTCTGTCCTTCTGTGATCTTCTAAATGAGAATTGTGCTCTTCTACCACGTGTATCCTGTGGGAGGAATACGCTCTTTCCTCCTGAAGCCTTTTTAATAATTTCATCCAGCTTGTCCCCGAACAACATTTGACCTGTGAAGGGGAGAGAACAGAGATGATTTTTGGAGTTGATATCTGTATTCCAGGGCTTAGGCCAATGTGCCGTTCTAGAAGTCACAGCCAAGGACATGGTTCTAGACTGTAATCTTAAAAGATCCACGGAGGAGACCACAATAAATTCAATGACCAGTTTCTACTTCTAAAAGAGCCCTCTTCTATTTCACAGATAAATTGGATTTGTGCATAAATCTTATTCCAATACATAGTGCCAAATCTTTTCCAATTTCTCACTATACAAATCTTGGTCGCCATCAGTATCTGTATCAGTAAGCTCTTTTCTGATTTTTTTTAATTTTAGGAAGTTCCATATGAAACTCCATTCCTATGCAATGGAATATCTTTCTTATCTCCTGATGTCCTTTTAAGCAAACATCCAATGGAAAAGTTCTCCCTATTTCTTCCTCCCAAACCCTGATCCTTGATTTAATATCCTCATCTAGGGAGTTAGAATCCATATCCTAGATTTTCCTACATTTAGAAATTATCCCTTTATTATATTTTGCCACCAGGAACAATACTGGAGATTCACTCACTGATACTGATAGCAAAAAATGTGCTATTCTAATATATGTGAATATTTTACTTTCTGGTAAATTAAACCTACTCTGAATCTGTTAAAATGTAGATATCCTACTGTTATTTTACTATATCAGTTTAAATCCTGAATAAAAAACCTCAAACATCCTATCGGTGTAGATGACAAGATTTTTTAATTTAATTATTGAAATTATGATATCCTCTAAAATTGGGTTAGTAAATTTCTGCTGTTTTAATATATTTTTTATTCATCCAGCCCAATTCATGAGGTGAGGCGTTCCTACATGCCTGCTCTTCCAGTTCAAACCAAGCCGTAGTAAAGCTCGCATCAGTATCCAAAACTTTATAGTGCGCGAACATACAGGCTTTATGTATGCTAAAAAAATCAGACATGGAGATACCCCCTTTATTAATATTCCTTGAAAGTAATTTCTGTGAAATTCTTGGTTTCTTATTAGACCATACATATGTATTTATAAGTTTTTGAAAATAGAATATGGCTTGGGGTTCTCAGAGGAATGGATCTCATTAAATATACTATCTTAGGTACAAGATAAGAATTAATAGCATTAACTCTACCTAGCCAAGAAATGTCCACACCTTTCCAAGTTTTTAATTTCTCGTTACAATTGGTTAAAAGTGTTACATAATTATCAATAACCATCTGTCTCAGGTCAGTTTTCAGCTTTATCCCTAAGTAATCAATTACCTTATTATCCCAATTCATTTTTAATATTGGTCTTAATTTAGTTCTAATATCGGTAGAAAGCTGCAATAATCTGCGTTTTATTTATGTTTACCTTGTAATTCAAATATATACCATATTTTTCTATTAACCTAATAAGTGCTGGAATTGAATCTAAAGGATTGGTCACAGTCAAAAGAACATCCGCGAATAGTGAAATTTTGAAGTTAGAACTTTTTATACCACAAATTTCAGGAGACTCCCTTACCATTACCGCAAATGGTTCTATAGTTAGTGCGTATAAAAGGGGAGCCAGGGGACATCCTTGACGGGTACCATTATTAAGGGCCAGTAATTTTAGCCATAGGCTTAGAATACAAGGCCATAGTATTATATTTGAATCGTCCAATAATACCAAATGTCTCCAAAGTCTCCTCCATAAACAGCCAGTTAACCCAGGACTAACAGCGCAGGCTATAGCCTGTGTTCCGGTTTCCAAACGGGAAGGATTCCTTTACACTGGGCTATTTTTTTTAAAGGTAAAAAATCAATTTCAAAGCTAGTCGCCATGCGTTTAATGAATGCATGGCGACTAAGTATGAACTGAAAGTTCCGCTTTAAATAGGTTAAATTGCAGTAACATTGTTTAGGGGAAAACGTTTGTGTACATGCTTCCTTGGTTGTAAGTCTCTATAGATATTGGTTACTGCCAGTAATCCTTTATGAGACACTGATGTTTCATTGTCCTTTTCATTCATTTTTGTCTGTATTGCAATATCGTTATAAGAGAATGTCCGCTATAAGATAGAGATTCCTATGCTCTGGGTATATCATTTTCTTGTTCAGTCTTTGTTCACCCTCTACTAGCAAAATGGGTTAATGTTTACTAAATATTCCTATAAAACCTTCTCTTTTCATTAACCCCTTAACGACCGACACTTGGAGGACCACGGGGCATTTTTTTTTTTTCTATGAACCGATTCAGGGCTCCCTGCACGGCGTGTCTTAATTCCATGACATGCCAGGACCGTCATTGGTCCTTAAGTGCCGGAGAGCCTTTACAGTCCTGGCACGTCAGTGGACATTAAAGGGTTAACCCTTGGACAACCAGAAGGTTGTGCAACACTTTGCAAAGCATAGCATTGGTCACTGGTCATTGGTCACTCAAAGGGTTAAGTGCCAGAGGGTTATGGGTTTAAATGGTACAGCCCACTACAGGATTTTTAACTTCTTGGGTTCTAGAGGTCTCCAAAGCATTGCTCTGCAGTGTGTTGGAGACCTCTACCAGCCGAGAGGATAAAAGCTATGACTATTATTTATGCTCTTACTCTGTAACAACAATCAGTACACTTAAAGGTGCAATTATCACATGTTTTATAGGAAAAAAGTTTATATTGTAGATTCTGTATTGTAATTAAGAATGTTTAGTCTTTTGGTATATCTTACTGTAGTAATTTATCTTTTAAGTACATTTCTATTCAATATTGATATAATGTCTGTCCAAACTTGAAAGCTAGTTTTGATTCAGTTTGTTTTTTCAGTGATACAGCTGTTCCATTCCATTTGTTTGTTCTTTAACCCTTTAAGTTCCAGAGGGGTATGAAACACATTGCTTTACAATGTGTTGCATACCTGCTCTGGCGCTCAAAGGGTTAAATCACACCGTAACCTGTTGAGTGCCTGAGAGGTATCCAAACAATGCTCATGTAGCCAAGACTAACAGAGACCTTGTTCGGGAGATATTGATACTTTTAGTTCTATGTGATAGGCTCTCCAAATGTGGCAAAATATGCTAAGTAATGCTAATCACACTCTAAGTGCAGAAATAAAATGATTAACCCTTAGAGTGCAAGTGGGGATGTTTAATGCATTGTGTTGCATACCCCTTCTGGCACTAAAGTATTAATATCTCCTAAACACTGTACCTACCCGCTGGTTTTGTTTGGATAACATTGTGCATATGCAGTTTTGAATGAAGCTTTCAAATCTGCTGGTCCACTTTCACCTGTTCTTTTCAAAAGTAATTAACCCTCTGAGTGCAAAGTGAGGCATAGTTGTTTTGCATACAACTCTGACTCAAAGGGCCTTTTTATGCACAAAAGAAAAGTGGAGTATTTCTGAGGAATACCAGCTTTACCAATGGGAGGAATGAAAATACCAACTAATTTAAATGGGGATTTTAATCATTTCAGTGCTAGAGAGGTCTCCAAAGCATTGATTCATCTTTCAGTCTTTCAAATGATTTAATTTAAATCAATGGGGAGTTTAGGAATTTGTATTTGTCTCCTATGGTGAACTTTAAATATTACCTACTTCAGGGCTTAAAACTTGAAGTCCTTTGCTACTAGCCAGACATGAAAAGTTACTTGCCACTACAAGCCATAACATACCCACAAGGGCTGTATTTCTACTCGCCAGGGCTAAATTTTCACTCGCCATCGGCTAGTGGAGAGTGCAAATTTTGAGCCCTGACCTACTTACTGCTAACATATATAAAAATAAATTTACATCCCTAAAATAGAATTATAGATATGCTTTTAAAGACTTATATAATGTATTCTTTAGAGACCATGTATTTAATGTTGTTTATGCCATTTGTACTAAGAGATAAGCGATAAAACAAGTACACTGATTGTGATTAGTGCTCACTGTACTTGTATTCAGGAAGGTTATCACAGCCCATTCGTTGGTAATCCTGCACAATTAATTGGAGCCCTGGAAAAGGCAGGAATATCTCAAGGCATATGTAATCCTATACTGTAGGTCTCAGAAAACAAAGAATGCATACAGAGGTTAGCACGAAGTACAGGATATTTAAGTGTGTTGTAACCTCAGTTTATTTTTAGGTGTTAATGTTCCATTAACTCACACACACACACTCACTTGTGTGAAATTTCCCCCACCCCTGACATAATTGGGGACTGGTAATAAGGAATCTGAGCAGGTAAAAAATTTCACTGCTCAAACCCAGAACCTGCAAGGAATAATATTATGTTTGAGCTGTCAGGGGGCTAGATTCTATTGCAGGGGATAAATGTTAACACCCGTTTTATCAAACATTTTCCTCTTGAAGTCTATGGGGAAACCTCGAGATAAAAGCAGTGATAAAATTAGCACATGCAATAGAATCAAGCCCAGGAAGTCTATCCCTACTAAGCCACCAATCAAGCCAGAAGAAGAGGGTGACGTCACCTGTCACCTGACCCTGCAGTTATCTGAACATAATCAGTAGAGCAGCTTGTTAAGTATTTACCTCTGAACTACAGGAATGACATAGTGGTAGTCAGGAACACATGGCCTTTCCTTTGTGCTGATTTAGAATTTATTCTTTTAAATGCTTTCTTTTCACCTATGTAATTATTACAGCATTCCCTTTTATTTTATGACAAGTCATATCCATTATGGTTTCTTTTTAAAGGGCCATCTGATATGGTAGTGAGAAAGTAATGGGACCTTGGGTGGTTATAAAATAATTTAAAGACTGTTTCGTATCTTGTCTGAGTACGGTATCCTTGACATTTTCCTGTTATGACTGCTGCGGCGGGTTATCTTGGCTTCCTCTGAATTAACATTTGTTGGACACTGGCCAAAGACAAGAATGAACAGTCTTCTTTAGGTCAAACATTACTGTACATGCGCTAAGTCATTCTATGGTATAAAAACACTGGATGTTATCTATATAAGAAGAGATGAGCAACCCTGTTGCACTGGGCGGGTGGGGGGGGAGGGGAGCGATAAATTCTCAACTCCCACATTGATTTAAACGGAGCGTTTAACCCCTTGAATACTAGAGAGGTCTCAAAATAATTCAAGGGGTTAAATAGACCTCTTCAGCTGAATGGAAAGTTGTTTGTCCCTTGTGGTGCAATGCGTTTGTTTGCTGTAGATTTGCTTCTCCTTTCATGTGTATACAAGTCCCAGTGTTGACATTTCTGGTTTCCACTTGTGGTGATCTGTTTGTATAATACCTTTTGGTTCCAAACCTCATAAATCAGGAGCAATAATTCCCTACACAGCTATTTGCATAATGATAAAATTGGAGCAATTCTGGAACAAACCAAGTCCCACTTAGAGAAAAAACCTAAAGCCTGTGAATTCCATTTGGTTTAAATGGGAGTTTTAACCCCCATGTTTCAGTGGTCACCAACACATTTCAACAGCAGAGTGATTTTTACTGCTATTCTGCAGTTGTTTTCCCCCAAATTTCTTCTGTTGTCTTTGTGCATATGGCCCTAAATGTGAGACTGGAGCTTTACAGGAAAAAATCAACAGGATAGTGCCCCATCGGCACATCCGTTCCACTAGAAACCAATCTGCTGATGAAAGCAGGGCTGCATTGTGGTGGACCAATGGGGAAGCACAACTCAGTGAGGACCAATGAGGGACTAGAACATAGTATGCCCCTCCCTGGTTCTGCAGTTAGAGACTGAACTGTAAGTCTGAAGTCTCACACAGCTCAGTCTCCTGTGAGATGCTGTCCCCATAGGCCCTCTGTATCAGGCTTGATGACCAAACACATTGGGTCTATGAAGACTGAACATGCAACTGGGAGTTTGCAGATGAGACACATTTTTCCATGTTGCTTTCTACCTAAGAGGGTCAGTGTTCTGACAGTCCCCCAGAAACTGGCTGATAGTAGCCTTTTGTGGCTCCACAGTGCAGCAGATTTATTTTTTTAAACCCTATCTTATAGAAGCCGACTTGGTTAAACCTGATAATTACCATTTAAAGCCACTGGAATGGCTTCACATTGTATTGACATGACTGCTGAGGTGTAAAGAAATAAAACGGGTGTCCATATCTGTTTTTTGAGTTCTCCATATAGGCCAGATTTTAAAGGGTCACTAATACCAAGACATAAAGTTGTCCCTGTTCCTTTATTAAAAGAAATGAACATCCTGGAAGCTCCTAAAGATTTCTGGAGGAGCTGGAATCCTGTTTCTGCCCAAAGTAACAGCTTTCTTTCTTGGGCTCCCCATCTACTTGGCAGACTTCTGTGTGACCTATTATGTGGACTTTCAGGAAGTAGCTGTAGGTCAGGGAGCACAAATATTTTTTTCTACAAAGCAGACAGGCGACCTTTCCTAGACGACCTCATCACCCAGCGAAACAGTGATTACAGGGTTCCAGCGGAGTCACATGGAGACCCCCAGAAAACCTTACAGGGTCCAGGATGCTTATTTCCTTTAATAAAGGTAATGAGGTCAACTTTTTGTTTTGGTTTTAGTGTCCCTTTAGGGATCTATGCTTGAACACAGTTGAGTTAACCCCTTGAGTGACAGAAGAGTGTGCAATACAATGCAGAACAATGCATTTAACACCCCTCTAGCAGTCAAGGTGTAGATTCAATGATGCCATGTTCCTAAGGCCACATGTGTGGCCCTCAGAGGCTTCTCATTTGGTACACAGTCTGTTCTCTGGTAGGAAGGGGAGATCATTTACTCTGCCACATCTCTCTCTGTCACTCTCTCTCACATACACACTATTTTCACCCAAAAAAGCCAATCCACTTTCTTTTGCCTCAGAGCACTCCGCCATTTACACTTACAGTTACACCTGGGTGCTAGAGAGGTCTCCAGTGCTTTGCAATGTGTTGGAAACCTCTGTGGCATCCAAGAGGTGTGTCCACTCTTCATATACTATCTAGAATTTTTTTTAATTATTTGCGGCCCTTATGCGGATTGATGGCCTCATAGGGAACATTGGTATGAATCTGGTTGCCAGTCACAGGCTTAATTAATTATAATTGGAAGAGTAAAAGTGATCACTTTATTGGCTGAGTAGCTTTAGAATACAGGCTTTAAAGAAAACATAGGTCTTCACCGGGACCAGTGTTTATTGGGTCTACTGATTTATTCTAGTGGGCATTTGAGTGGTTTTAGGTTTGGTATTCACTTCGTTAACTTTGTGTGTGCGCATTTACCGCATAGACGCCATTGCTCCATTCACTTCTAAGGGACTTTACAGTTTGGGACATATCTCTCCAATCGCTTCACGTAACGAGGTCAGAGATGGCTCATTTTGTTGGTTTGCCCTTGCTCTGTCATCTGGTCAATGTTCTGGGCATGTTGGGGGCCTTAGGGGGCTTCCGGCACTGTTGGGATACTCTGTTAGTGAAACTACAATTCCCATGAGCACTCTCTTTGCACGCTCGTTTCTCATTGGCTCCCGTCGCGGCAGCCATTTTGTGTATTCGCAGATCGAGTATCCTACGCAGGGCTTGGACTCGCCTTCTCTCCTCCGCAGTTTAACCCTTTGCCTACCAGATAAGTCTTATTTAGCGTTTCTGGGATTAATTTATGTATCATACACACTGTTTTGTGGGTGTTTTGATACTTTGACCGTTTGACTCTGTGAGAATGTCTACTCCATTAGACCTTGGGGCTAAACCTAAGACTAAGGACACTGGGGCGTCTGTGTCCTCCATTGCTCCTCATGTCACTCAAGGTTACCTAGAGAATACTCTGGTCATGTTTGCCCAGCATGCGCTGCTGCCCATAAATCCCCTGCAGGGACCTCCAGCCATGCACTAGAGCCAGTATGGGTGCAAGAGTTTAAGGTTACTACCAGGGACCTCCGGTCCACCTTACAACTCCTTACATCCACTTTACAGGGGGTCTTCTACTCGTGGCAAGCCTCCGCCCCTATCAGATCTTCCCTGCCTAAACCGCTGGGTGTACCTGATGTGACTGACTCCACTGAGGAATTATTGGTGGACATTGATGATGACTGTTCAGCTGTTCCTTCATCTCAGTTTGTTTGGGGGACCCCTTTGAGGCTGACCCCATTCCCTCAGCTGAGGGCCTGATCAGGGCTGTGTTGACCACCCTGAACATTTCCTTGGTGCAGGAGGTTTCTTCTGACCCCTCTGGTGTGTTCCAGGAGCCTGTTAGGCCCCATACTTGTTTTCCACCTAACCCCACCATTGACTGGTTGGTGTCTGAGGAGTGGAAGTTTCCAGACAGGAAACCATCTGTATCTAGGAAGTTTGCAAAGCTTTACCCATTCTCTGAAATGGCCCTTGCGCAGTGGGTACATCGCCCTAAGGTGGATGCCCCTGTTTCTAGGCTTTCTAAGTCCACTGCCTTGCCTGTTGCTGACACATCTGCTCTGAAAGACTGGACTGACAAGAAGCTTGAGACCTCTCTCAAGGCTATTTTTGCGATGGCTGGTTCTGCCCTTCTCCCTGCATTTGCTGCAGTATGGTTAAATAGAGCAGTGGCTGTTTGGACTGAACAGCTCACTTCAGCTGTCCGTCAACGGATCCCTACTGCTGACATGTTGCTGCTTCTCACCAACATTGCTGAGGCTCAGCATTATGTTTCTGCTGCCCTATTTGATGCTGTGCTTATGGTAGCCAGGGCATCTACCATATCTGTGGTAGCCAGACGTGCTCTTTGGCTCAAGATCTGGTCTGCTCACACTGCCTCCAAGAGGGCTCTCATGTCTTTGCCCTTTCAGGGCACCGCCCTGTTTGGGCCCGAGCTCAAGGCTCAGCGAGGACACTGGAGGGAAGAGTACTCACCTGCCAGTGGTCCTGAGGAAGAAAGCGTCTGCAGACTCGCGCCAAGCGACCCAGACGGTCCTTCAGGCTCCGCGCTCCTCATCCAAGCAGCAATAGAGGCCCAAGTCCTCTCCGAATCCCAAACCTTCCAAACCTCCTGCTGCATGACTCGCCAAACCCGGGTCCCCACCTGCAGGTAGGTGGCCGCTTACGCCAGTACCTCACAGCTTGGGAGGCCTCTGTGGCAAACCTGTGGGTTTTGCAGGTGGTGGCTACAGGGTACAGGATTCCCTTCACCTCCTTTCCTCCTTCCAGGACCTTCTCTTCTCATTCTCCCTTGGGAGCGGAAAGGCATGCCTTTTCGAAGAGGCCATTCAGGCTGTTCTGGATAAGGCGGTCCTGGAACTGGTTCCTCCTCAGGAGAGGGGCTTGGGATTCTATTCCAACCTCTTTGTGGCTTCCAAGAAGGACGGCAGCTGTTGGCCCATTTTGTATTTGAAAGACCTCATCTCCTTTGTGGTTTGGTCCCAATACCACCAGGAGTCGCTGTGCACAGTGATAGCAGCCATGTCCCCTGGGGAATTTCTGGCCTCTCTGTATCTTCAGGATGCCTATCTGCACATCACCATTCATCCAGAGAGTCGGCAATATCTCCGTTTTGCCTGTGACCGAGGGCATTTCCAGTTTTCAGCCCTCCCCTTTGGCCCGACCACGGCTCCTCAAGTCTTCAACAGAGTCCTCGGAGCATTGATTTCCATCCTACATCAGAATAGCATCAGGGTCACTCCATATATGGACGACCTCCTTCTGCAGGCCTCTTCTCCAGAACTACTTCATCAACAGGTGCAGGACTGCATTCATGCTCTCTCCCATCACGGGTGGATCATCAATCTGGACAAGTCAGACCTTATTCCTTCCCAGAGGATGGTCTTTCTGGGCATCCTCATCGACACTCAGAGGGGGATGGTATTTCTCACGGATGAAGTGGCTCATCAGATAGCACTGAAGGTCCAGGCTATCCTATCTCAGGATCCAGTTCTAGCCAAGAAGTTGTCATCCTTGGTGGGGTAGTTCATTTTGACCACAGAAGCAGTCCCGTTCACCATGGCTCACACCAGGGAACAGAGTTTTCAAATCCTGGCATGCAAGGGTCGACCAGATCTCCTGGAAAGATCCCTATCTCTCCCTCTTCACATGGAGCAGAGCCTCTAGTGGTGGCTCAACCTGAACAATCTCCTGAAAGTCAGATGGGGAGTGGTACTGGGGCACTTGAGTGTTCAGGGTCGGTGGTTTCAAGAGCAATCTCTCCTTCCCATCAATGTCTTGGAGCTTCAGGCGATATTTCATGCCCTACAACACTGGAAACAGGAACTGGAGGATTGCCCGGTCAGGGTACAGTCTGACAACTCCACAGCGGTAGCCTACATCAACAAGCAAGGTGGCACAAGAAGCCTCGCAGCTTGGCTCGAGGTCAAAGCTATTTTATCACGGGCAGAGGAGCATGTCTCTGCCATCTCCGCAGTTTATATTCCTGGTGCAGATGACGTTCTGACAGACTTCCTCAGTCAGCACACGGTGGACAGCGGAGAGTGGAAACTACATCCAGAGGTGTTCAACCTCATCATCCAGCAGTGGGGTCTTCCATGCATTGACCTTATGGCAACCAGGCCCAACAGGAAGGTTCCAACATTCTGCTCTCGCTGGGTGGATCCCCCAGCTCTAGCAGTGGATGCCTTGTCGATCCAGTGGTCATTTCCTCTGACATACTTACTTCCTCCGATTCCCCTGTTGAACAGGGTGCTATGGAAACTGCGACTGGAGTGCTGCCCAGTCATTCTGATTGCTCCATATTGGCCTCGGCAGGCTTGGTTTCCAGAGTTTCTGGGTTTCTCAGTGGCGGAACCTGTTCGACTTTTCTCCCGTCCGGATCTTCTTTTGCAAGGTTACCTCTGGAAGGAAGCCGTTCATCGTCTGGCTTTGACGGCATGGAGATTGAATCCTCAATTTTGAAGAAGAAGGGTTTTTCTTCTGGTGTCGTGGCTACTATGCTTAGTGCCCGTAAGCCTGTTTCCTCCAAGGTGTACCATCGAGTTTGGTCTACCTTTCTATCTTGGTGTGCTGACAAAGACCTGTCTCAGGATTTTCACTTTCCAACAGGTCTTTCCTTCCTCCAGGATGGTGTGGATAAGGGTCTCAGTCTGAGTTCTCTTAAGGTTCAGATCTCTTAAGTCTCTCAGTACACTTTTGAGCCCTGTTGGCTCTAGTTCAGTGTGCTGTGTAACGGTTCCTGGGGTTTGTTTTACCCCTGTTCAGTGTCCGTTGACACTTTACGCTTATTGTTGAGCTCGTCATGATCTGTAGGTTCATTGGTGCTCTGGTGACTTTGGGAGGCCTGTGCCTGGTTGTTGCCTTTATTTCCGCCCTGGGGGCATCCCACAGTTACCAGTAACCTGTATTAGACGACAGAGAAAATAGGATTTTAGTCTTACCTGTTAAATCCTTTTCTCTTAGTCCATACAGGTTACTGGTCTCCCACCCCGTCATGGGACCATGCTTGGCTCTCCTGTGGCAGAACGTGGGGGTCCTTTCGGGTTCATGCTCACAGGAGTCTTCCTTTACCTTCTTACTACCTAGTCAATAGTTAGTCTTCAAATTTTACTGGTTGGGGATTGGCTACCTGCAAGCTAAGGAAAGGAGGTAGGCTCCACCCAGCAGTCACTTCTCAGAATTGTTCCTGCCTATTTAAAGGGCTGATTGCCTACCCACAGTTACCAGTAACCTGTATGGACTAAGAGGAAAAGATTTAACAGGTAAGACTAAAATCCTATTATTGAAATCACTAGAAATTGCCTTGCCAGTGATTAATGAACTGAATCACAAAACAGAACAAAAACATTCTTATAATGATGGTAAACCTAATGTGACTCAAAAAAGAAGGAACTCATATAGACTCACTAAAAATTCCCTAATCCAGTGGTTCTCAACTCCTGTCCTCAGGACCCACTAACAGGCCGGGATTTGATGATTTCCTTGTTAGAGCACAGGTGAGTTAATCAATGTGAATGAGCCTCTGATCACCACACCTGTGCTCTAGCATTGAAATCCACAAGTCCTGGCCTGTTAGTGGGTCCTGAGGGCAGGAGCTGAGAAACACTGACCTAATCGGAAGCTGACTAAGACCTGTTCGATGAGTTCAAGCAGAAAGAGTGTAATCACAATCACAAATTAAACCCTCTCTAGACTAGATCTAAGAGAGGATAATCAATTGAATAAGCCACCGAATATATCAGCAAACAGAATCTCACTGCCGAAATGCCCCTTTTATTTACAAGCTTGGTTTAGCACTATGTAGCATCATGGTGGCAAGCACAACACATATACACCTGACGTGCGTTTCAGTCGCCTTCCTTAGAGGCAGAATGTGAGACTCAGCCAATAAAGAGTTCACTTTTACTCTACCAGTTTCCTGCTTTTTCTAAAGCTAACAGTGTGCTACTTTTTACCTTAATTATAGTTGGTGTTTTAAAGGAGTACTACATTTTTTATAGTTGAGATTTGTAAAGGAGTACGATTTTATTATAAAAATACATTTTCTTTTAAATCCTATGTGGAACCCAGGAACCAGCCAGGAGAGAAGGGCATTTGCCTTAAAAAGGCTCCCAGAGGTGAACACTCCCTCCCTGTTCCACTTTACTGACAGCAGGCATGCTCTGTTTTAAAAGCGACCTCCATAGGAGTGGATACAAAGCAAAAATCATCCCTTGGCTAGCCGTTTTTGTTTTACTTCTGCTAGGATGGGGCTGTGTAATCCCTCATTAGGTTGGCTTCTATCTTTGCCTTCCATTGTTGGTTTGAACCAGAATACAGACTTCTGGGACCAGGGTCTTTTAGAGGATAAGACACGGGTGCTCCCTACCCCAAAACCCAAGCATGCTTGGACAGGCAAAAAGCCTGCACAGAAATTCAAAGCTGACAAGCATAACTTAGCATGAGTGGCAAGGGTTGGAACACCTCATGCAATAGGAAGCAGTCTATGTCTTTTCCCTCTGGGCTGACCTGTACAACACAGGTCTTAACAAAGGTAATGACAGCTCAGGTGGCTAACTTCTGTTTGCTAGGAATCTCACTGGCTCCCTACCTGTACAACCTTTTGCTGAAGGCTCCTTCAGAGAATACTCTGTGCATTCAGATTCAGACTTTTGTGTCTAGTCAGGAACAACATGGCTGGGTTTTTCAGTTTCAAGAAATCTTCTCTGGCTCCCTGACAGGTCCTTCCCTTTCTCCGTATGATATTCAACACTCTTCTGGTGAAGGTGTTCCTACAGAAGACAAGAGTCTCTCATCTCACCAAGTGCCTCAGGCCATTCTTCACCCATCCATGACAGGATAGGAGTACATGAAGGTACTGTTTTATCTGGATTCTGCTCTGGAGGGACTCCTGTTTGTTGAATTCCATATGCGGGAGAGGTAGCTGGAAACGTTTAGGAATTGGTCCAGACAGCAGTATCATCTCTTCCTTGTCATGCCCATGTCAGAGCGGACAAAGGCATAACTTCATTGATTGCTGCAGAGATCCCATTTCATTGGTAGTCATTGGTTATCCCAATTTGGGTGATAGTTATGGCAAATGCCAGCCTGGGGTGTCACATTGGCACCCAGACATCTTAGGGTCTTTGGACCAGGGCAGAGAAGCTTCCGTCCATCGTGTTCTGGAGCTTCTGGCAACTTGCCTAGCCTTTTGGTTTCATTCTCTCCAGGTATCATTTGTATGGATCCAGTCAGGCAATGCAATGGTAGTGGCTTATATGAAGTAAACTACAATTTTGGCTCTTACAGCCCAACGCATTAATTATATATTACAAATTCAGTTTTAATCCTATAAAAGTCCTAATCTCAAAAATAAAGGTATAACCCCCTTCTACCATGTAAGATAAATAATAATCCACATGCTGTAGCGAGTAATAAACGGAGAAATAGCCCCGTCTGCTAATGGCAGACTTCTCTGGTTAACAGACTCCCCACACAAAACACAGTATGACATCTGGCCAGATAGATAGCCAAACAGCATATTTGGGCACACCAAACTCAGGAACCAACTCTGCTCCACATGTATAACTATAAGCCTAAAAATGTGCAATTAGATATCCACTAAAATAGTATATGTTAGAAAATCCCCTTAAATGGGAAAGAATTGAGATATATGCAAAAAACTATAAAACATACAAAAAGTAAGTTAATCTCAAATAGGGAAGTATGTGTCCTAATAGACAGTTCACCAGACTTCACTACCCTAACATTAAGAAACCAGAATATTATATTACCAAAAAGTGATAACTTGTTACCATATTTGAATAGAAACCATGTGTCTCCTGGGTATATAACCCTGAGCTGAGCAAAAGTTGATATTCTCGTATTGTTCAGTATCCTAGACTAATGAGACTGGCTACTGACCTTTATGTATATCAGTATTATGTATAAATGACCTAAAGCAATATATAATGGAAAAAAAAAAATTTAAAATGCTAAAAAGGGGAAAAAAAACAAAAACGTAACCTTCCATGGGTCATAGGCAGCCAATATTCCCCTTAATTATTTAATTTATGAATGAAATCCTTAATTAAAATTGAGGCATAGTCATATTACCGTTTTATTTGTATGCCGCCTTAAAGACAATGTTGATGAGTAACTCTAAAGGAAATTATATCTAAATAAGTGCCAATCAGTGATTAGAAAGTTAGGCTTCCATCGCTCTCCATTTGTCCTCACATCCAACTCTAAACATTTGTGTTGTAGTGTGTCATACTTGATTGAGGTATACCTTATATGTTGTCTTGCAGAGTTTTTGACCATGCTCAGGGTGTGTCCTGAGCATTCCTTCCTCAGTGTCTCACGTCGCTGATTCAAATGTTGATAACGATGACCCAAATTACCACTCCGGTACTTATGATGGCCAACCAGATTGATGATCTCCTGGAGTTCTCATTGCTTTATCAAAGCGGCATGAGCTTATGGTCTTATGATGCCAGATTTAACATTGCAAACACCTCACGATTTTGCAGGTATAATTGGCCTCCAAGTGGCTTCATCCTCCAGGGGAGGGACCAGGAGTGCGGCCAGGTACCAGCTTATATCCCATGTGAAGATCAGATTAAGTCAGACTGCACTGATTAATAGATGCAGAGGTTCAATGACGTTAAAAAGTAGCCATTTTATTGAAACATAAACAGACACCATCAAGGAATATGTGTTTTGCACTGGAAGTGCTTAATCATAATCCCATATCCCAGGCTATACAACATTGTGGCAGACTTCCTCAGTTACAAATGCTTGGATCCCAGAAACTGGGAGATCAACCAGAAGGTCTTTCTCTATATAGTCTGTCTATATGGTCTTCCAACAAGGTTATTCAGTTCAATGCCTGATTTTGGGATCCTCTTTCTCATGCAGTGGATGCCATGGTCATTCCATGCCAGTTTTTCCTTGGGCTACATGTTTCCACTGATCCCAGAGGACTATCAGGATTGTGTTGGCTCATGAAATTTTGATCACCCTATTCTGGCCCAGTTTTCAGATCTTCTAAATCTATCTGCAGCAGAGCCGTTTTGGGTCTCTCTGCTTTCATACCTCTTAACTCTTGGTCCGCTGTGTCATTCAAAGATAGAGAAGCTGGGTTTAATGGTTTGGCTCTTGTTCTGGCCAATGTTCTGAGGAAGAAGTGTTTTTCTGACTCTCTCATTGCTACTATGATGCAGGCTCTCAATCCAGGGTCTTCCAAGGCATACTACAGAGTATAGTCTTTGTTCTGTAAGTGGTGTGAAGACTGGTAGTCATGGTTGCGCCCTTTTTCGTTGTCTTGTTGATTTGTATTTTCTTCAGGATGGTCCAGAAAGGGCTTGATCTTAGTTCTATTATAGATATAAGCACTTTCTGCACTTTTTCAGAGGCATATCATTATTACCCGATGTGTAGACTTTTTTGCAAGGGTTAGCTCATGCCTGGCTGGTCCTTCAGGATCCTACCCCACTATGGGATTTGAATCTGGTTCCGGAAGTGCTTCAGAAGGCTCCTTTTGAGCTTCTGTCTTCAGTTTCTCTGCTTTTATTGATGCTCAAGACAGCCTTTTTGCTAGCTGTTGTCTGTTTGGTGGGTGTCTGAACTTCAGGCTTTGTCTTTTAAGCCCCCTTTCTGGTTTTCCACCATGACAGGTTGGTTTTGGGGACTCCCATAGGGTTTCCCCCCTAAGATTGTTTCTGACTTTCACATTAACCAGGAAATTGTTCTTTGTTCAGCTCCATCTAATACACACACACACACACACACACACACACACTTACCAATAAATCCTTTTCTCTTAGTACATGTGAAACATAGGACTTCCCTCCTGGATAAAAAATAAGTGTTTGAGTGCTGGTAGATGGATCCTCTTAGGTGCTCCAGTTGAGGGGATTCCTTTTCTTATTACACTTCTGCTTTTCCTTTTTTATTTATTTATTTATTTTAATTGATTTTTGGGGGTGAAGTGCAACATGGAGGGAGTCTTCACTGCTTACAGCCTTTTAAGTCAAGTGTACTGCCCTCCTGCCCAGAAAATATTTTACCCCATGGTTCCTGTGTTCCACATGTAAGAGAAAAGGATGTATCGATAAGTACACAAACATTCCCTTATTATGTATGTATGTATCTTTATTTATATAGCGCCATACATGTACACAGCGCTTAACAGGAGTTGAAATAATACAATACAAAACGACAGAACTGGGTTAAGAGCATTAAGGTTAAGTGCAATCATTACATTATTTGTGAGGGAATGTGCAGCAAGGGAATCATACACTAGGAAAGGGACCCTGCCCCAAGGAGCTTACAATCTAAGCTGAATTCATAATGACAAACAGAGACAGTGGGATGAGGATTATAAGTGCAGGTACAAGATGTGGTGAAAGAAGTGCAGAATGATTCTGCTGTGACTGTCAGTGTGCAGAAGGAGGACATTGCTATTGAGATGCCTCCCTGAGCAGGTGGCTTTTGAGGAGACGCCTGAAAGTGATGATTGTGGATGATTGGCGAATGGTGATGTGGAGGGCATTCCAGAGTCGAGGAGCATCCAATGAGAAAGCTTGTAGTCGAGAGATGGCTCGAGTTGTGTAGGGAGAGGACAGGAAGAACCCTTGAGAAGACCGTAGGGGACGGGAAGGGGTGTAGCGGGAGATAAGGACAGAAATGTAAGAGGGTGCTGAAGAACAGAGTGACTTACAGGAGAGGAGGAGAATCTTGTAAGAAATACGATACTTTATAGGTAGCCAATTGAGGGATTTCAGGAGGAGATGAGATGGAAGGTATCTGGGAGCAAATGTAGTGATTCTTGCGGCTGAATTGATAACAGATTGAAGTGGAGAGAGATGAGAAGCAGGAAGACCGGAGAGTAGAATGTTGCAGTAGTCAAGTATAGAGAACAAGTGCCTGAGATAGTGTTATTAAGGTACCTCTGCTATACATAATGTTTAAATAGAAGTTCTATGTTAATAGAGCATTTCACCCTAATTATGAAAAATAACAACTTACCGTTATTTTCTTTTCCTGGTCCCAAAAAGGCAGCATTCACCTAAGGGTTAAGCTCCTCCCATCTCCCGGACAGTCAGGAAACACCTCAAACTAAAATTTTATAAAAGGTTGCTCCTCCCCCCAGAAGATGTCTTGGTTTCATAGGTGAGAAAGTTGGGGGAGTTGCGGTGAACGCTGCCTTTTCGTGACCAGGAAAAAAAATAACAGCAAGCTGATATAATTTTCCATTTCCCTGGCCACTCTAGGCGGCATTTATCTAAGGGTACTTCCCAAGCCCCAGAACATGGGAGGGAAATAAAAGGACTATAATGCATAAATAGTTTATTTAACCATTAAAGAAGAAAGAGAATGAAACTCGTCAGTGCCAAATACTGCTGTGTCATGTGATTGGATGTATAGGCGGTAATTTCTGATGAAAGTGGAACTGGAGGACCAAGTAGCTGTCTTACAAATAGCCTCAGGGGGGATACCATAGCCTCAGATGCCCAGGATGCCGCTGCTGCCCAGGAAGAGTGAGCTTTGATTCCATTTGGCATTGGAAGCGATTTAGCCTGATATGCCTTCATAATACAAGACATAATCCAGCATGGATTTAGAAACTGGTAAACTCTGTCTGTGACCAGAAGGGATGATGAATAAAACTTTGGATTTTCAAATGGGTAGAGTTTGATCTGCGTAGATTCTGAGACATCTGACTTCGTCCAGGTTACTCCATTCAGACTTGTCCCCATTCTGTATGTCAGGAGAACAGACCAGCAGAACAATTTCTTGTGTTAAATGAAACGAGGATGATACCTTAGGTAGAAAACTCAGTACTGGCCGTAGGGTGACCACATCTTGGTTAAAAGTGAGAGAAGGCTCATGGACTGATAAAGCCTGCAGTTCTGATGTCCCTCGTGCAGAAGTTATGACTACCAGGAATGTAGGTCTTCAAGGAGAGGATTCCTAATGGAACTAAATCCAGGGGCTCATATGGAGGACATGTCAGGGCATCCAGTACCAACGTTAAATCCCATGCTGGAGAGAGAGGATGGATTGAATGTCTTACTTTCTTCAGGGCCCTGAAGAATCTGATGACACATGTATAGCCCATCGAGTGCCTGTAAGGGACCAAATTGCTGATACCTGAACTTTTAAAGTGTTTGGGCTGAGACCCTGGTGAAAACCATCTGTGAGGAAGATTAATAATGATGGTGTTGAGAGCAAGATTTTATTAGGCAAAGCCCATGTAGAGAAAGTATTCCATATTCTATAATATGCTTGAGATGTAGTACTTCGACTGGGCCTTTATGAGCAGAGAAATGCTTGGTTCTGATAGCCCTGGGTCTGAGAGGGTTTGCTGCTCAACCTACAGACTGACAGATGGAGACTCAATACGTTAGGGTGAAAGAGTGGGCCTTGATGAAGAAGGTCCCATCGGGGAGGAAGAGTCCGGGGATGGTCTATCTCCAGCATCTGTAGTTCCGGGAACCATGGCCTCCTGGAGAAAAAAATGGAATGATTGCAATGACCTCTGCTTCGTCTAAATGAATCTTCCGAAGGACTCTATGGATCAGAGGAAATGGGGGAAATATGTATCCGAACTCCTGGTTCCAGGGTTGAATTAGGGCATACAGTCCCTGTGATTGGGGGTGCCAAACTTTGAAGAAGAACCTGTTCTAATTCCAGTTCTGAGGTGATGCCATTAGGTCTATAGTTGGGAGACCCAGTTTCTGTACAATCTTACCAAAGACCTCCAAGTTTAAGGCCCGGGAATGAGGGTGAAGATGAGACCTGCTCAAAAAAATCCATTCTGGTGTTGAGCGATCCTTTGATGTACACAGCCGTCAGGATGGTCATGTGGGTCGGAGCCCACTACATTATTGGGGCTACTTCTGCTAGGAGAATGTCGATTCTGGTTCTCCCTTGTTTCTTGATATAGGACACTGTCAAAGCTGATTGCTAGAGAAAGGCGCCGTCTTTGAGTGCCGAAATGCATTGCAGAGACCAACACACTGCATGTGGAGAGGGAGATCGATACCACATAGGAGTGTGACTCCGGACTGTGATACCACTTCGTGAGGAAAATGGGACTCAGAAGGATGGCAGGAGACTAGCGGACCCACGGGAACTGCATAAGAGAGACTCAGTTAAGGGCTATCTAACAAGCTGTTTTCAAGTAAGCACATTATATACAGGAGGGGCAGACGATCCAGCCCCAAGGATTAACCCTCCTTTTCTTTACATTGACTAAGAAATGCTTTGTCTCCTGTAAGCTCATACAGATACTGAACTCTTGCATTCCATCTGTCCATAAACCCTCCATAGACTGTACCCATAATCCCACTGAACTTTCATACAGGTTCATTTAACTAGATCTCCCTCATCCACTGCAGAGTAAACCTCATCTGATAGGACTACTTTTTCCACTGTATTTTAGAGTGGGAATGTTTACATCAGAATATTTATATATACCTCCAATTTTCTATATAAACTTCATATGTATATTTTCTTTTTATATTTTTGAGTCTACCTGTTTCTACAGATATACATATATATCTATATATATATATATATATATATATATATATATATATATATGTAGGATACATGTATTCTACTATATTCACCTCTGTCTTTTTATGTTTATTTTTGTAATAAACGGAATGGTACTCTTAGAGGCCTGTTTTTGCGCTGTCCTCCCCCCCTACTTCCTCTTGTGTCGGTAGTAAGGATCCAGAAATCTGGTTCTCGCAGAAATATGTTATGTTGTAAACGTCTTCCCACCAAAAGCGACTGTCCCTCACATGCCAAGGATTATTGGTATGTCCGGTTAGTGTAGATGTTTTTCCCATTGAGTCAGAAGGCAGTGTTTCAGAGGCCTCATGAACCCTCTGGCCCAGGTGACCACCGGGATTGTGGATGACATTAACCCCAGAACTTGCTTACAGGTCAGGTTGGGCCGTGCACTTGGGGTTGGCATGCAGTACTTGTAATTTGTTGATTAGGGACAGAGCCCATTCCTGAGGAAGAAGAGCTTTCGCTTCCTGTGTTCTGAAAAGGATTCCCAGGTAAGTCAATGATTGGAAAGGAATATGTTGGTTCTTTTGGTGGTTGACTAACCATTCTAGTTGATATGAGATCTAGTTTCTGGTTCATGTGTTGTACTAGGAGATCGTGATCCTGGACGAGGGCCAAGATATCGCCGAGATAGTGGTGTATTCTTAAGCCTTTGAGTCTGAGAGCAGCAATAACTGGTAGGAGGATTTTGGAGAAATGTCTTGGTGCTGTGGATATCCCGAAGGGAAGACATGTAAATTGTAAATGCTGGTTGTTGAAAACACAGATACTATTGATGTTGTTTGGATACCTGGATGTGGAGATAAGCATCCTGTAAATCTATTGAGACCATCCAGTCTCCTGGTCGTGCCACTGAAATTGTTTGAACTGATTCCATCTTGAATTTCTTGGTAACTAGAAACCTGTTGAGGTACTATAGGTCCAGTACTAGGCGAAGGTCCCCTAGAAGACCTAGAAACTTTTGGTATTCTGGGACTCTGATAACCGTGTGTTCCGTTAATAGATGGTTGAGATTTTTTAGCAGTATACATCATTTCTCTGGATTGGTAGGCAGTCTTGAGGGCCTGAAGATGTTTCTGCCCGGAATTTTTTTGAAGTCCAGATAGTGGCCTTGAGAGATGGTGTGACACACCCAATTGTATTAAATGTTGCTGGTCCAGACATCCCAAAAAAACATAAATGACCGCCCACTCCGGGGATCTGAACCTGTATACCATCAGAACTTACTGGGAAACTTCTAGCCAAGTAGGTTACTGGCTTTGGAAGTGGGTTGACCTGTTTTCCAGGAGTGTGAGCGTGTAGATTCCTGGCTTGGTCTATAGTGGAGGGATTCCCGAAAGAACTGTGTGATCCTGGCATTCTTGGTTGGCTGGCCAAATGGTGGTCGTTTAGACTGTTTTTCTTGTGGGAGAAAGATACTTTTCCCTTTGGAGTCTTTTTTGATCAATTCAAGTTTTTCACCAAACAGTATTTTTCCTGTATATTTGCTGTAGAGAGGGTAGATTGCATAGATTCAGTTTCAAAAGGATGTTGTCTTGCCATGGATGTAACCAATGTGCTCTTCAAGCTGAAACAGCCAAGGATATGGTCCTAGCTTGAAGACGAACAAGACTGATAGAAGAATCGAGAAAAAAAACTCTGTTGCCAGCTTGATTTCCGCTAGGAAGTTAATTATTTTTGAGCGGTGTTCACACCGCAGTAAGGTTTGCTCAGTGTTCTCCACCCATACCTTTAATGCTTATTGTTGTTAGGGCAACCGCCGGTTTACAAGCCAAGCCGGAAGATAAAAAGCTTTTACGTAAGTCATTCTCCAGCCGTCTGTCCAAAGGGGCACAGAAGGATGCTAGATCATCCAAGGGCCATGTAGTCTTTCTGGTTAGATGGACAACAGCCTCAGCAGCCTTGGGTGGATGGTCCCACAACTCTCGATCTGAATCAGAAAAAGGATACATCCGGAGCAATCTTGGAGTGGTTTTGAATCTGTGATCAGTTTTGATACATTCTTCTTTAATTAGGTCATGAACCACTGAATGAAGTGGTAAAGATGCCAAAGGTTTCTTAGTAATTGAAGAAAACATCTTATCTTGTTTTGATTTGTCTAATGGTCCCTGTAGGTTAAGGACCTAATGAACATCTTTGACTAAAGGTTCCACCATATTTACGTCAAAACCTGAGTGATCTTCTGGTTCATTATCCTCATCTGCAGACTCTGAAAATTCAGGAATTTCTTGGTCAGAGTTATCTGAGGCTGACACTTCATCCAACTCTCTGCAACGTTTCCTTGAATGATCTGCTGAGATGTCTTGAAGACCTTGCATAACCACCTGATGGACCATGGAGGAAATATCAGAAGATGTAGATGGACCATCATTCGCTAATTCCAGCCAACAGTGATGACAGATTTTCTTTCCATGCATAGCTTCATTGTTGCATGCAAAGCATTGTCTTGTAGAAGGAACTTCTGGGCTGGAAAGACAAATAAGTCCCATCAGCCAACCTATCACTCTTTTTAAAATAAAAGGAAAAATATACTGAAAAGATGACTTACCAAACCTTAGGTTGTGGTGAACTAGGTACAGGTTCATCCATGGTGCTAGGAGAGGATGTAATACAAATGGAGACCTTACTAAATCTGCCTTCAAAACAGAATGAAAATAGAAATTATATCCAACTAAACCGACCTAGGATACGTGGTAATAAATGTATAGGCAGCAAGGAAGCAGGAGGTTATCCACACAGCAAAAAAGCAGCAAAATTACAGCAAGAATGAAAAAGGTCTTAACTAGTCCTTATTTAGGTAAAGAATGACTCCATGATCTGGTTGGCTTTGCAATGCGTTGTGTACCCCTCTGGCACTCAAAGGGTAAAGAGGCCGGTCCTGCTCTGTGTCCTTTCGCCGATGCAGTCATGCACTGTAGAGACTGGCCCATCTAGGAGATTATTATATTTGTGGTCAGGGCTTACAGCTGACTGACTGTAAGCGGACGTAATTAATAAGGGTGCCTCCCCTGGGTATAACAAATCCCAGGGATGAGTCAACGTGGTTAGCCTGTTAGAGGGCCAACCTAGGTGACTGATTGAAATGAAGGGAGGGAAAATTGGGGAGGCTCAACGCAAATTGAGTTCCAGTGGGAAGGGCTGCTGCCCGTATTTGAGGGCTTGCAGCCCCTCCCACAAATACAGGCATACAGCGTTACACTTGTGGTCGGGGCTTACAGCTGACTGACTGTAAGTGGACGTTAGTAATAAGTGTGCCTCCCCTGGGTATAACAAATCCCAGGGATGAGTCGACGTGGTTAGCCTGTTAGAGGCCAAAAGGGAGAGCAAGAACTAAGGACGAAAGTATGAATTGGGAATGAACATAAGGCATGGAAGGTAATAACCAAGAATGAGAGAGAGTGTCACCTCAGGGGCTTGGATTGTTTGCGCACGTAAAATCTTTAATGGCGGAGAATGCTGTTGCTGGTGCAAGAGGAAATCTGGTGAACTGAAGAAAGGATGAGTCCCGAACTAAGTAGTATGAGAAAACATGACTTACTTTCGGGTGAGCTGGTAAATGATTGAGCCATGCTAACTCAAACTAAAAGTAAGGCGTTCTAGCAGAGGATGATGTTAATGAAGAGTAAGGTATTTTAAGAATGGCTGGCGGATATAATACGAACGAGGTAAGTGCTTGTGTGATCCGGTGCGTGAATGATGTATGCGGTGTGTGAGGAGTCAAAAGAGCCCCAATGATATGAAGTGCTAGATGATACCGTATGCCTAGAATGAATAAGGTGAAGAACAGATATAAGTGAGGAATTAACTGACTGTGCCATGAAATGTGAATTGACATCTGTAATGAGTGATTATGGGATAGAAATTGCTAGAAACAAACAGAGTTGTGCTTAATAGGGTCTACCACTTAGTCTGCGAGATGGAGGTCGTATTGGGAGCGCGATGTTGGAGTGCAGACAGAAATCCTGTGTATGCCATAGAGGGGTAAGAAATGCTGCTGTGAGCCAGAGGCGTAACTAGAAGCCACCGGGCCCTGGTGCAAGAATTGCCATGGGCCCCCCCCGACCACATTGGCACCCTCATCCACATTGCCCCCTTCATCTCCACATTACCCCTTCCACAATGCCCCCTTCATCTCCACAATGCCCCCCTTCATCCCCACATTGCCCCTTCCACAATGCACCCTTCATCTCCACAATGCCCCCCTTCTTCTCCACAATGCCCCTTCCACAATGCCCCCTTCATCTCCACAATGCCCCCTCATCTCCACAATGCCCCCATCTCCACATTTCCCCTTCCACAATGCCCCCATCTTCACATTGCCCCTTCATCTCCACATTTCCCCTTTATCTCCACATTGCCCCTACCTCCAGTCCTGGTGGTCTAGCGGCGTGGCTTAACAGATCTGTGCCTCCTTCGGCACAGATCTCTAGAGCTGAAGCTGCCACGCGCCGCTCTAGTAATGCAGAGGTTGGGAGATGATGTAATCTCCCAGCGATCTGTATTACTAGAGCGGCGCGCCGAATGGGAGATCAGCTGAGCGGGCGAGGGGGTCACAGGGGGTGGCCGGGCCCCTGGAGTGCCGAGCCTGGTCGCAGGTGCAACTGCTGCGATCCCTATTGTTACACCACTGCTGTGAGCCAGCAGTAGCCCCCACGTGTTGTTGGAATGAAAACGTCTGGTGATTACCTGGTGATGTAGGATAGGAGAGGTCGGAGATATGACTGGTCGAGTGAAGAACCTGTTTGGGAACCGTGACTGGGAAAATCGTGCGCAGATCTGAGTAGAATAACTGGACGTAGGATGACGTGTGAGTGAGAGGACCTGGTTATAAAACCTCTACCTCTACGATGGGGAGGACGTAGGTGCAAAGACGCCGCTTGGTACTTAGGCCTCTGCGAAAGATAAAAACGTCTGGGGTCCGACGGCCTCTGCGAAAGGTAGGAGCGGCTGGGGTCCGACGGCCTCTGCGAAAGGTAGGAGCGGCTGGGGTCCGACGGCCTCTGCGAAAGGTAGGAGCGGCTGGGGTCCGACGGCCTCTGCGAAAGGTAGGAGTGGCTGGGATCTGTCAGCCTCTGTGAGGAGGTGAGGAGCGACTGGAGTCCGTCAGCCTCTGAGAAGAGGTGTGGAGCGGCAGGGGTCCGTCAGCTTCTGCGAAGAGGTGTGGGGCGGCAGGGGTCCAGTGGCCTCTGCGAAGAGGTGTGGAGCGGGAGGGGTCCGGAGGCCTCTGCGAAGAGGTGTGGAGCGGGAGGGGTCCGGAGGCCTCTGCGAAGAGGTGTGGAACAGCAGGGGTCTGGCGGCCTCTGCGAAGAGGTGTAGAGCGGCAGGGGTCCGGCGGCCTCTGCGAAGAGGTGTGGAGCGGCAGGGGTCCATCAGCTTCTGTGAAGAGGTGTGGGGCGGCAGGGGTCTGGCGGCCTCTGTGAAGAGGTGTGGAGCGGCAGGGGTCCGGCGGCCTCTGCGAAGAGGTGTTGGGCGGCAGGGATCTGTCAACCTCTGCGAAGAGGTGTGGAGCAGCTGGGGTCCATCGGCCTCTGCGAAGAGGTATGGAGCGGCCAGGGTCTGTCGGCCTCTGCGAAGAGGTATGGAGCAGCTGCGTCCATCGGCCTCTGTGAATAGGTATGGAGCGGCTGGGGTCCATCGGCCTCTGCTAAGAGGTATGGACCGGCTGGGTCCATCGGCCTCTGTGAAGAGGTATGGAGCGGCCAAGGTAAGGGGCCCACTGCAGGGAGGAAAAAAGGGTGGAATACTGCAAGCTCTGCTAAGAAATGGGTGACTGGAATCCTGCAGCTAGCTAAATGTAAGGAGTGATAGAGGCTTTGTGAAGGAGTAGCGTGACTACCTGGAATAGATGGTGAAGTATGATGAGGTCATCCCAGAATAACTGATTAGACAGGAAGGAGTGAAGTGCGAGTGGCAGTGGCTGCTGGAGATATGGTGGGGCAGGGGTGGCAATGTAAGTAAGCTGATCATACGATGACTTGATATAGGATACCTATGATAACGTGTACGGTTGGCTGTGTGAGTATAGAAGTCGAGAGGGGAGCATAACATAGGAGTGATGAGTGGAATGACAAGCTTGACAATTATAGTGCGGAAATGGATCCAACCTGTGAACTAAGATACCGGTGATTGGTAGAACTGACCGGAGGAAGGCCCATGTGGAGACTCAGGATCGCGGGTATGACTCGAGGTTAGCAAAGGTGTGGTAAGGGAGAGGCCGGCTAAATGCTGACTATGGAAGTAACCCTGATGAGCCAAGAGGCTGACTACTGTGTGGGATTGGTGGGCTGCGGTGTAGTGTGGCATGCAGTGATGACTAAATGGAAGACAGCTGCTGGCGACACTGGCTGGATGATGTGCACACTGTGTGGAGCCTAACTAGACACAGTCTATCCTACAACGACCTTGGAGGTGAGCCCTGGGTACTGATGGCATTTGAGAAAAGTAAGGCTGAAATCTGACTGTGGATGAGGAGTACCGGAGATGCAGTGATACTCATGAAGTTGGGGGGGGGGATTAAATGGAGGGGAGACGGCTATGGTCCTATGTACTAAAACTATAATACTGGAAAAAACAGTACTATGACCTAGCGTATATGAATGATGCTACCAGAGGCGTACTGAGGCTAATTAGTCTACAAGAGTTGAAAGGAGTGATGAATGGACGGGTGAAGAATCCCTGGAATGACGTGACCTGACTTGACTGTAGAACACCGGTCCTGAGGTGCCTGGTGAGTATATGATGGTAGGCGTGATACTATGCAACGTGTGAGGGAGGAGCGAGCCGTTGAGTGCCGTGAGTCGAACTAACAAGTGATAATGTATGGAAGGTGGAATGGTAATGGTGACGGCTGAGCACTGGCTGAACTGCCTCAAGGCACCTAACCGGGGCGTGGATTGGCCTCCTGCCTGCTAATTCTCTGGGCCAACGTGAGATAATCTGGCTGAACGAATGGGTACCTGTAAATAAAGTAAAAACCAGCAAACAGGTGCAGGGGCGGATTGTGGGCAGATACTGGCCCGGGGCATTTTTAAAAAAACTGGCCCCTTAGTTGGTATATCATGATACATGCATATATGTATGTATGTGTATATATATATATATATATATATATATATATATATATATATATATATATATATATATATATATATATATATATATATATATATATGCATGTGGGCTGTTTGGGGGGGCATATGATGGACATTCTGAACACAGAGGACTAGTAGGTAGGTAGTAGGTTTGGGGTGCATATGGTGGCCAGTATGGTTAAACATGGGTCCATGGAGGTGCTTGGGTACAAAGGTTGGCATATGGAGGCAGCCATAGAGTAGATGGGACACATTTGGGAGGCTACTAGTTTAGGAGGATATGGGGGGTTCTGAGCTGGCATTTGGGTAGTAGAAGGGGCTACAATAGTTACATTTGTGTGTGTGTGTGTGTGTGTGTGTGATTGAGTCATGATCTCATAATGGGAGAACATTAAGAACCCTTTGAATGCCAGAGGGATACCCATGTGCAAAGCATTTAATACTCCTCTGGCACTCAAAGGGTTAAAATCAGGGATGTTCAAAGTAAGAGGAAATGTGTCCCTGAGCATTGCTCATCAAGATAAAGAGAATAAGTTTTGAGGAAAACTACTCAAACAGAGAAACTAAAATTCTGCATATTCCCATTGATTTAAATGGGGCTTTTGACCCTTTGTATTCAAGGAGGTCAAAAGCCCCATTTAAATCAATGGGAATATGCAGAATTTTAGTTTCTCTGAGTAGTTTTCCTCAACACTTATCCTCTTTATCTTGATGAGCAATGTTCAGGAACACATTTCCTCTTACTCTGAATGTCTCTGATTTTAACCCTTTGAGTGCCAGAGGAGTATCAAACGCTTTGCACAGGGTATCCCTCTGGCATTCAAAGGGTTCTTGTTTTTCAATTATGAGATCATGGGTCATGACAAAAAAAAAAGTCAAAACAGGAGAAAAGACGAGGACAGAAAAGGAATGTGATTGATTTACATGCCTGATAAGGTCCGGGGAACGGGAGGCTGAGTCCCCTGAAGAGAAGCAGGGCAGCAACAGGAATGCAGGTACAGGAGCAAATTAACATCTTGAGTGCTAGAGAGGACTTTTATATCGCTTCACAACGTGTTAAAAGCCTCTCTAGCACTGGGTTAACTTAGAAATCATAAAAAAAAACAACCAAGGCTGTCAAGTGGCTGCTTCACCCGGGGCAGCTTTGAAATGCAGAGCAGCAGTCTCTTTCACATTGTGACACTGCTGTCAGTGCCTGTGACACTTCCGTGGGGCTGGAGTCTACAGTCATTTTGCGGAGCGGCCCTTCCCTGACAAGAAGCAACCGGCCCACCGGGGCATGCCCGAATGCCCGATACTACAATCCGCCCCTGAACAGGTGTATGTGTGTGACTGGAGTGCTGGTGAAACTAGAAAATGTGAACATGTGAATGGAAACATGTGTGAGGGACTGAGGGAGGGAGCCGACTGTGACGTGTGTGTCTGCAGCTGATGGCTGGTGTAGATGGGAAGGAAGAGCTAAGGACAATGAGGAGCTGAGTGATGTGCTCTAACTGTGGATGAAAACTGGAGGAGTGCGAGGAGACTGTAGATTGGGGGGGCAGAGGTGAGGGTGTAAGGGGTGCGGGTGGATGGAAACGGACAAGTTCGGTGTCCTGGCCAATTCTGATGACTGTCGGAATTGTCCAGTCCCTGAGGTTAGGACCTCGTTGGCGGGGGGTAGCGGGAGCGGCTTGATCTGCTGCCCGTATTTGAGGGCTTGCAGCCCTTCCCACAAATACAGGCATACAACCTTACACATGTCATTTATTTTTATTCAACCTAATGCAGCAGAGCCAAGATCGCATTATAGAAACAGAAATCCTTCACTGAAATGATCTTCTACGTGTGCTTGGTTTGCAAGCACACGTAGAGACCATTTCAGTTAAAGATTTCTGTTTCTATATTGCGATCTCGGCTCTGCTGGAGAGCCGCCGCCGGTCCCAGGACCAGATTCCCTTGCAGTCAGCTAGAATGCTGATGTCAGGGGAGTGGGAACTTTGAAAGCAGCTACCTCTCAAACCATACAGGTTTGAGAGATGCTGCTGGGTTCATTTAATTTGTATTTTTAAGGACTGCAATATGAACTAAAGTTGTTTTGAAGTATTACTATCCCTTTAATAGAACTCAGTTTGGTATTTGGCCAACTGATTTTCAGGATTTTGATATTTATAAAATCCTGATATTTGACATAATTTAGTGTATCTATAAACAATATGAATTTCAATCATTACTCTTAAATAAGATTCAGGCCCTCTTTCAAAAAGTTGCTAAAGCTGGGGATTATGGGAGTTGTAGTCACTAGCAAGAGGAGAGTTGGAGGTTGCTAACACACGGGCTCAAATGGCATAGCTACATATAGTTATATTCACTAGCATATTTTGTAGTAAAAGGAATAGCAAATCCTTTATTATTTAAACAAAAAATCATATAATATAGATATTTTCTTGCTGAGTAAAGAAGATGCTGCACTCCAACTTTACTGTAGTTCAAACTAGCAACAATGCTACACAGAATCCAGACATCATCTGTGGGTTTATGCGGGCGTGATAATGAGGTGATCACTTTTCCAGCATTGTAAACTTTGCAAAGCTTATGTTACTTTATGGGGCCTGTGCACTAAGATCCCTCAAACTATAGAAATTATAGGAACTGGAGAATTTATCACAATGGAGACGTTACCCCTCCTTATCACCTCTTTATCACACATTAATGTTCAGGCAGTTATTCTATTTCACTTTATGGGAGAAGTGAGCCACTGGCTATAGTTCTCCATAGAACATGATCTTAATAGCCCCAGCATTTCATAACAGATTGAACTGGTATAACTTTTGAATAAAATAAAACAGTGGTACTCCCACTGTTGGCAGTTACTCAGCAGGAAATCCTTACAAAATGGTTACTCATAATACTATTGCTCCTTTTCCCCTTTGAGTGCCACAGAGGTATCTAAAGCAGCAATGCGAGTTGACAGTGAATTCATATATAATAAAACAAGGGAGCATAAAATGTATGATCTATATATATAAAAGAACTAGCAACATGTGACGGCGTTGCCCGTCATTGTAGTAGGGTATGTGTTATGTAGCATTTTTTGTTTGAAATGTTGTAGGTGGCATGTTGAAGGTATTTTGTATGAATTTTTTGTTTTTGTTTGTATTGTACATTTCATTTAGCTGTATTGGCTGATGATGGTTTTTTTTTTTTTTTTTTTTTGTACTGTGTGAAGCAGAATCATATTGCACACATACATAGACACACACAGATACAGTGACATATACAGACATTGATCATACATACACACGTACATACATGCGTGTATACACACACACACATACACACATACACATACAGATATTATTACGGTCCTGTAAGTGCCAGAGGGGTAGGCAAGGCATTGCTCACTGTGTTGCTTAATCTTATGGCACTGAAAGGGTTAACCAGCTGTCCCAGTATGTAGCGAGAGTCATGGAGTCCACAGTCCCTGAAGTGGTTTCTGTACATGCACACTTGCACACTAACAGGCTGCCAGACAACTGCTGGCCCGGCTCCCTGGCCAGGAAGACACCTCCTGCCCCAGGCCTTGGCCAGGAGCTTTACTAGGGACGCGGCCTGGGCACTGAGAGCGGGAACTGAGGAGGGATGGTGTGTGTGTGGTTGGAGCAGCTAAAGTGCAGCATGTATATTTTTTTGTGCCAGGGTACTTACACAGTACAGGTGTGTGACAGCGGGCAGAGAGCGGTGGTGAAGAAGCTTGTGTGTAAGAGTGTGTACTACTGAGTGGCCCCAGCATGGTCTGTCTCCAGCACCTCAGCCACAGGTAATAACCGCATCCAGCTGCTGCTTGTAGAGATCTCCTTGAAGAGCCGCATGACCAGGCTGTGGCGGGGTGGAGTGTTGTGCTTCATGAAGGGGGAACATGAAGGATTTGGTACTGGGCCTGCCTGCCTCCGAGCTACATGAAGCAGCTGGGCTTCCTGCAGCAGAGCACATTGTGCACCAGGAGCCGAAAGCATTGTTGTTCAACCTGTTATGAAATGCTGGGGCTATTAAGATCGTGTTCTATGGAGAACTATAGCCAGAGGCTCAGTTCTCCCATAAAGTGAAATAGAATAACTGCCTGAACATTAATGTGTGATAAAGAGGTGATAAGGAGGGGTAACGTCTCCATTGTGATAAGTTCTCCAGTTCCTATGACTTCTATAGTTTGAGGGATCTTAGTGCACAGGCCCCATAAAGTAACATAAGCTTTGCAAAGTTTACAATGCTGGAAAAGTGATCACCTCATTATCACGCCCGCATAATAATCGTGTTAAGAGTAATGTATGCAGGTACTAGCTCCAATGTGCTCTTTTAACCCTTTCAGTGCCGGAGGCTCGGGCCATTTCCTGTACCCTGCAGGCCAGACACATTTTCAGCATTTTTGCTATCCTTCTGTTTACGCTTGATTTCCTCTTGGGATTTTTAGTTAAATATGGAAAACTATATATTGTTTTTTTCAGAACGAATTGAGCTTTCTCATGGTACCTTACATGAACAGAATTTTGCATCGTGCAAAAATCTATGATGTCATAATGACAAAAAAAAGTGAAAATTTACTAATTTTGCTAAAATCACATACTATGTATCAAATACATTTACCTTGATTGAAAAAGTTTCAATTATTTGAAAAAGCCCTGAGTCCCCCGAGTAAAAAAATACAAAATTTGTATAGTTTTACCTACGTCCATGGCTAGCGTAGAGCCCTAATCACCAGCAGCGCAAAATGACATTTTCAACTTTATAAACTAAAATGCGCATTCTAGGGTTTTTGTGGTAAAACTACCCTAAAACAGTGGAATAACTATATAAAACTATATATTTCTGAAAAGTAGACAACCTGCCGCATCTAATGAGGGGTAACTTACCTTCTTGCCCCAAGCCTGTTGTGCACAAATGCTTCCAGAAGGTGGCACTATAGGAAAAAAATGGCATTTTCTTACATTTCTGCCCCTTCATCTGTATGGAAATCTGTGAAAACCATGGAATTTCCAACTGTATTCATTAGCTAGTGCTCTTAGGAGAAAAATTACACCTCATTGGTATGAGTTCCCCTACCTTAGTGGGCGCTACAAGTACCAAACTACACCTATTGCAACCACTAATTTTTCTAACATTTTCTCAAACATTACTTGTCTGTACAAAAATGGTTATAACAACTAGAGAAGTGAAGAAAGGGCACACAAACCATACCATTTTGGAAAGAAGACAACCTGCCGCATCTAATGAGGGGTGAATTGCCTTCTTACCCCAAGCCTGTTGTGCCCAAATGCTTCCAGAAGGTGGCACTATAGGAAAAAAAAAGGCATTTTCTTACATTTCTGCCCCTTCAAATGTACTGAAATCTGTAAAAACCATGGAATTTCCAGCAGTATCCATTAGCTAGTGCTCTTAAGAAAAAAATGACACCCCATTAGCATGAGTTGACCTACCTCAGGGGGCGCTATAAGTGCAAAACGACACCTACTACAACTTCTAATTTTTCTAACATTTTCTCAAACATTACTTGTCTATGCAAAAATGGTTATAACAAATACAGAAGTGAAGAAAGGGTACACAAACCATACCATTTTGGAAAGAAGACAACCTACCGCATCTAATGAGGGGTGACTTGCCTTCTTACCCCAAGTCTGGTGTGCACAAATGCCTCCAGAAGGTGGCGCTGATGAAAAAAAAAGGCATTTTCTTACATTTCTGCCCCTTCAAATGTACTGAAATCTGTAAAAACCATGGAATTTCCAGCAGTACCCATTAGCTAGTGCTCTTAGGAGAAAAATGACATCCCACTTGCATGAGTTGTCCTACCTCAGGGGGCGCTATAAGTGCAAAACGACACCTACTACAACTTCTAATTTTTCTAACATTTTCTCAAACATTACTTGTCTATACAAAAATGGTTATAACAAATACAGAAGTGAAGAAAGGGTACACAAACCATACCATTTTGGAAAGAAGACAACCTACCGCATCTAATGAGGGGTGACTTGCCTTCTTACCCCAAGTCTGGTGTGCACAAATGCCTCCAGAAGGTGGCGCTGATGAAAAAAAAAGGCATTTTCTTACATTTCTGCCCCTTCAAATGTACTGAAATCTTTAAAAACCATGGAATTTCGAGCAGTACCCATTAGCTAGTGCTCTTAGGAGAAAAATGACACCCCACTTGCATGAGTTGTCCTACCTCAGGGGGCGCTATAAGTGCAAAACGACACCTACTACAACTTCTAATTTTTCTAACATTTTCTCAAACATTACTTGTCTATACAAAAATGGTTATAACAAATACAGAAGTGAAGAAAGGGTACACAAACCATACCATTTTGGAAAGAAGACAACCTACCGCATCTATTGAGGGGTGACTTGCCTTCTTACCCCAAGTCTGGTGTGCACAAATGCCTCCAGAAGGTGGCGCTGATGAAAAAAAAAGGCATTTTCTTACATTTCTGCCCCTTCAAATGTACTGAAATCTGTTAAAACCATGGAATTTCCAGCAGTACCCATTAGCTAGTGCTCTTAGGAGAAAAATGACACCCCACTGGCATGAGTTGTCCTACCTCAGGGGGCGCTATAAGTGCAAAACGACACCTACTACAACTTCTAATTTTTCTAACATTTTCTCAAACATTACTTGTCTATACAAAAATGGTTATAACAACTACAGAAGTGAAGAAAGGGTACACAAACCATACCATTTTGGAAAGAAGACAACCTACCGCATCTAATGAGGGGTGACTTGCCTTCTTACCCCAAGTCTGGTGTGCAAAAATGCCTCCAGAAGGGGGCGCTAATGAAAAAAAAAAGGCATTTTCTTACATTTTTGCCCCTTCAAATGTACTGAAATCTGTGAAAACCATTGATTTTTCAAATGTATTCTTTAGCTATGGCTCTTAGGAGAAAAGTGACACCTCATTCGTATGAGTTCACATACCTTAGCGGGCGCTACAAGTACAAAACTACACCAACCTCTAATTTTTCTAACATTTTCTCAAACATTACTTGTCTATACAAAAATGGTTATAAGAACTAGAGAAGTGAAGAAAGGGTACACAAACGATACCATTTTGGAAAGAAGACAACCTGCCGCATCTAGTGAGGGGTGACTTGCCTTCTTACCCCAAGCCTGGAGTGCACAAATGCCTCCAGAAGGTGGTGCTAATGAAAAAAAAAGGCATTTTCTTACATTTCTGCCTCTTCAAATGTATTGAAATCTGTAAAAACCATGGAATTTCCAACTGTATCCATTAGCTATTGCTCTTAGGAGAAAAATGACACCCCATTGGTATGAAGTGACCTACCTTAGGGGGCGCTACAAGTACAAAACTACTACTGCTACAACCTCCTGATTTCTCTAACATTTTCTCAAACATTCTTGCGTGTATGAAAATGGTTATAACAGCTATAGAAGTGAAGAAAATGTAGCGAAACCATACCATTTTGGAAAGAAGATAACCTGCCGCATCTAATGAGGGGTCACTTGCCTTTCTACCCCTAAGTTAGTGTGCACAACTATTTCCAGAATGTGGTGCTACAGAAAAAAAAAACATTTTTTTTTTTTTTACAAATCAGTCACTTCAAAGATCCGAAAATGGTTCAACACCATGGGATTTCCTAGGAGGACCTCCTGCCAGCCTACGATAAATGGTACCCCACTGCTGTGGGATGACATACCATATTGGGTGCCAGGAGTGTAGCTACCAGTTGAACAAGGATGGGGAAGCAAACAGTGTATGTATGATTCTATGGCTATCAGTGGTCAGTCAGTGTACGTGAGGACCTGTGACTGCCAGTGAAACCAGGTGGGGGGAGGGACGAGGGGTCAGGCAGTGTATGTGGGTATATCTACCACTGGGCAGAGCGCAAGTATGGCAGTGGTGGTGGGGGAAGTAAGGTAGTACATATGGGGGATCTGTGACTACCACTGTGCACTGTAAGTCCCCCACATACACTGTTTGATTTCCAGCCTGAATCCAGTGTGTATTGGCACTTGGGTCTACCAGTAGGCAGTGGAACCAGGCTGGGGGGTTCAAACTGTGGGAATGGGACTGCCAGTAGAATGTGGAACTGGGCTGGTGGGTAGGGTACGGGGGGGATTGAGTCATTTTGTGTGCATGCCACAGGGATGTCCGATGCATTGCAAAGCAATGCAATTGATCCCCTGTCGCACACAGAGGGTTCTTTTTTTTTTTTTTTAAAAATTCTTCTTTATTCATAGCTTGTTGGGTGGCCTTAGGGCCCCCCAACAAGCTTTGAATGTAAAGCAATAGTAAAAAAAAAAGTCCTGTGTGTGCCGCAGGAGGGGGTCTAAAATGAACCCCCTCCCCTGTGGCACACAGAGGGTTAATTTTTTTTTTTGTCTGTTTTTTATAGACCTCATTGGGGGGCTTCAGGACCCTTCCTTATGTCCCCCAATGAGGTCTTAGTAAAAAAAAAAATATGGGATAAAAGAATTGACCCTGTGAGTGTCACAGGGTTCTCCAGCACATTGCAAAGCAATGTGCTGGGGACCACTGCGGCACTCACAGAGTTAATTTTTTTAAAATTATTATCAGACCTTGTGGGGGGACATCAGGAATTCTCCTGATGTCCCCCCAACAATCTCTGATGATAAAATACTAAAAAATATTCCTATGTCTGCCACAGGAGGGGGGCTCTGCAATGAACCCCCTCCCCTGTGGCACACACAGGGTTAATTTTTTTTCTTTTCTATTTTTTATAGACCTCATTGGGGGGCTTCAGGACCCTTCCTTATGTCCCCCAATGAGGTCTTAGTAAAAAAAAATATGGGATAAAAGAATTGACCCTGTGAGTGTCACAGGGTTCTCCAGCACATTGCAAAGCAATGTGCTGGGGACCACTGCGGCACTCACAGAGTTAATTTTTTTTAAATTATTATCAGACCTTGTGGGGGGACATCAGGAATTCTCCTGATGTCCCCCCAACAATCTCTGATGATAAGATACTAAAAAATATTCCTATGTCTGCCACAGGAGGGGGGCTCTGCAATGAACCCCCTCCCCTGTGGCACACACAGGGTTAATTTTTTTTTTTTCTATTTTTTATAGACCTCATTGGGGGGCTTCAGGACCCTTCCTTATGTCCCCCAATGAGGTCTTAGTAAAAAAAAAATATGGGATAAAAGAATTGACCCTGTGAGTGTCACAGGGTTCTCCAGCACATTGCAAAGCAATGTGCTGGGGACCACTGCGGCACTCACAGAGTTAATTTTTTTTAAATTATTATCAGACCTTGTGGGGGGACATCAGGAATTCTCCTGATGTCCCCCCAACAATCTCTGATGATAAGATACTAAAAAATATTCCTATGTCTGCCACAGGAGGGGGCTCTGCAATGAACCCCCTCCCCTGTGGCACACACAGGGTTAATTTTTTTTTTTTTTTGTCTATTTTTTATAGACCTCATTGGGGGGCTTCAGGACCCTTCCTGAAGCCCCCCAATGAGGTCTCTGTAATAACAATATGGTCTGCAACAATTGACCCTGTGAGTGCCACAGGGATCCCCAGTGCATTGCAAAGCAATGCATTGGGGAACCCTGCAGCACTCACAGGGTTAATTTTTACATTTGTTTTGTGTTTTTTTTTTTTTATTATGGTCAGACCTCGCTGGGGCACATCAGGACCCCTCCTGATGTGCACCCAGTTATTGAGCTCCCAGCCGATTGGGCTGGGAGCTCAATATGGCGACCGAAGGAGAGCAAAGGCTCTCCTTCTGTTCACTCCTACCTCCGGTAGGAGTGATCTCGGTCGGGGAATGCCTTGCAACGTCATCGGTGACTATGTCACCGATGACGTTAGGAGGCTTCCCCCGGTCCCGCCCACTCCTACCCGGAAGTTCGGGTAGGAGTGGAGGGATAGGAGAAGCTCTGCTTCTCCTTAGTAAATATTGATCTCCCAGCGCGATCGGCTGGGAGATCAATACCTGGGGGGACATGAGGAGTAATCCTCATGTCCCCCCACGAGTGCCAGGCATTTTTTTTTTTTAAATGCGGCCACTGCATGCCGGTTATACCGGCCTATGCAGTGACCGCATTTAAGCTGTACAACGTAGGAGCTTGGCACAGCAGGTACAGCTGTCCTCACTCGTACGTTGTACCCACTTGGCACTCTAGGGGTTAATACCCTGGATCATTGTACTGTGGAGCTCTGTTCGAATCACAGACACCTTACCTAACTCGGGGACAGTGGAAGCACTAAATCGCTGCCTGTTACAGAGATACTTTATTGTTATGATTCGATTGTGCTTCTCAACTCCCCCGGATCCCTCTTGACTCCCCCAGATCGTGATTCTGCAGGTGCTCTGTTGAAATTACAGACGCCCTGCCAGCCCGGAGGATTAAAGCTCTTATACAATCTCTCAATCAAGTGTCTACCAGATACCCGTGTGGGTAATGGACTATAGGCATTTCTCACACTTAATCCCAAATTAAGGACATCAGGAGATGTATACATATATTATATTCTTTGAGCTCTTATATGGTCTCTTGATCAAGGTACTTAACCCCTTTGCTGTGAGTTGTCATTAAATGTTAAAATTAATCTACAGCATAAAAAGAGTTAACGATGTATGCAGGCACTTTGCTAATAGTAACATTTAAGTAATACACAATTAGATCAAATCCCAGTTATAGTGTCTCGGATCCTGTCCTTCCTGTGTAGGACTGGACCCCTTTTTATATTTTTTATGAGTGCCCAGAATGGTTATTTCTGTTGCTTCCAGGAAGGGCAACATTGTGCACTGATGCAATCCTCTAGTTAGTGGGTCCCAGAGTAGTCAAACACCTACTGTGGTGGGTGGACGATCACTCTTTTATTTCTGGCAGTGGAAGAGTACTTCTAGTTATAGATCTGTATGCTGAAAGTGACATGCAGGTGAACTTCAGAGGAGTTGGGTTGCTCTCTGTTAGAGATTCCACATATTTTACTAATAAATCCAACTACTGATATTGCATCTGCTTGTTCCCCTTCTACTTTGAAGTGGTTAGTATGGTGGCTTCAGTGTGTCCCCAGACCTTCTATCATGAGTAAAGTTAGCCTTCCACTTAAAGGTACTCTTTATTTTATTTATGGGAATCTTACTGGTATACCCTTGATTTTGTTTATTTTCAGACAACCAAGTGTTATAGTGACCGCATCTACTCAAAAAGTAGAGAGGAATCTAAATGACCTGTGTGTGTGTGTGTGTCCGTCCATTTCTGAACAATACACCAGGAGACTATTTCCAGCTTATATTAAATACGATTGTCAAAAACAAATACCTGGGCAAAATTCAGATTTCACATCTTGATTTTAGAGCAGTGTTAGAGACACCCGAGTCTGTTAAAACTGACAATCACACTTCTCAGGGCTCTAGATTGTTCTCTGAGAGAAGCCATAGCCTACCCTTGGTATCCTATATGGAATCAGAGGGATGATCTGATGAGGAGTGCAGGGAATACTCATAAATATTTTTGCTGATATCCAATGCCCTTTTCAAGACTGTTTTTGTGTTTATGGAACTCAAAAAGACGAGGAAGAGCCAAGATTTGTACAAGATGATGGGGGAGATTCACTAAGTGGTGATAAAGCGGTGCTAGAGTGCAGATGACTCCAGTTTATCACTTGTCCAGTTCCTATGTTATTCTAAAGAGCCTATTCACTAAGATCTCCAAAGTTGAAGAAATCTTAGTGCATAGGCTCCACGGAATAACATCTCCACTTTATCACCTCTTTATCACCGCTAGTGAATCCCCTCTCTGATATTTTTTTGGGTTATACAGTGCCTTGAGTACGTATTCACTCCTTCTGTCTTTTCCACATTTTGCTGTGTTACAACATATAATTAAATTGATTTAATTGTAATTTTTACAATTTGATTTACACAGCATATGTAAAACTTTGAAGGTGCAAAATACATTTATAACATAAAAGTTAATTAAGAACTAACAAAACATCTGATATTTGTTGGTTTCATAAGTATTCATCCCCCCACCTCGAAACAATACTTGGTAAGACATCTTTGTCAGCAATTACAGCTATGGGTTTTTGAGTAAGTTTGTAGAAGCTTTGCACATGTAGATTCCATATTTGTTGCCCATTCTTCTCAAAATTGCTCAAGCTCTGTCAGATTGGATGGGGGGACCATTGATGAATAGCAATTTTCCATATATTCTCAATTGGATTTTGGTCTGTGCTTTGACTGAGCCATTGTAGGACATTCAGATTCTGTTGTTAAACCACCCCAGTGTAACTTTGGCTGTTTGTGTAGGATCATTGTTCTTATGGAAGGTGAACCTACTCCCCAGTCCAAGGTCCCTTGCAGACTAAAACTGTTTTCCTCTTGAACTGCTCTGTATTTGACTCCATCCATCCAACCCTGACCAGTTTCCCAATCCCTGACAATGAAAAGTATCCCCATAACATGATGCTGCCACTACCATGCTTCACTGTGGGGCTGGTAATCTTAGGGTTATAAGCAGCGCTGGCTTTGATCTACATATCGTGTTTTGCGCTAAGGCCAAAATGATAAGTTTTACTCTAATCAGACCAGAAAACATTTTTCTGCATTTGTTGTGTCTCCCACATGCCTTTTTGCAAAATCCAAACAGGACTTGATGTGGGTTACTTCTCACCACTCTTCTATTAAGCCCAGCTTTGTGGCTCATCTGGCTGATGGTTGTCTCATGAATGCTTTCTTCCATCTCATGTGTGAATCTCTCCAGCCCTTTCTGAGCTACCGCTGACCCCTTGGCTGCTTCTCTGACTAATACCTTCCTTATCCGGTCACTGAGTTTGGTAGCCAACCTTCTCTAGGCAGAATAGTATATGGATATTATTCTTTCCATTTTTTAATAATGGATCCTGAAATTGATCTCAGATTTCTTTTGATAGATGCTTGGTTTTCATGATTGTATAATGTCTAACAAACTCTGTGATTGTGACACTTTAGTTACAAATGGAAGAATAATGCAAAAAAAAGAAAAACTTGTAAATAATACAGATACTTATTAGGGCACCAAATGACCATATGTTTATCCCACATGAAGAATAGTGTGTAACCGCTGGTGACTGGTGTTGAAACCGTAAACTCAAATACATTACTAATTCATTCATCTGTGTTTAATTCATGCAGTTGTGCACCTATATCTACACTAGTGGTCAAACGTTTTAGGACACCTAAATTTTTGCTACTTTTAGCAAGGTTTAGCTAAAAGTCCTGTTTGTAGATGTGTAAAAGATTTTTCGTGCAAAACAGCTAAAAAAAAAAAAAAATAGTACATTTATTACATTTGTTTCATCATATTTTATAAATATTTTTACAGGAAATTTGACGAAAATAATGGTATATTTAGAAAGCCCATCTTATGTCTAGAAAAACAGTATATAATATATGTGGGTACATTAAATAAGTAAGAGGAAAATTACAGCTGAACACAAACACAGCAGAAGTGTTAAAACAGCCATTGTCCTTCTGTAAAAAAAAAAAAAAAAAAAGTACATTTATTACATTTGTTTCATCATATTTTATAAATATTTTTACAGGAAATTTGACGAAAATAATGGTATATTTAGAAAGCCCATCTTATGTCAAGAAAAACAGTATATAATATATGTGGGTACATTAAATAAGTAAGAGGAAAATTACAGCTGAACACAAACACAGCAGAAGTGTTAAAACAGCCATTGTCCTTCTCTAAAAAAAAAAAAAAAGTACATTTATTACATTTGTTTCATCATATTTTATAAATATTTTTACAGGAAATTTGACGAAAATAATGGTATATTTAGAAAGCCCATCTTATGTCAAGAAAAACAGTATATAATATATGTGGGTACATTAAATAAGTAAGAGGAAAATTACAGCTGAACACAAACACAGCAGAAGTGTTAAAACAGCCATTGTCCTTCTGTAAAAAATCCAAATAAAATGTTAGAATAAATCAGTAAGACCCCCATTATATGGGAGGAAAAAGTTCTAAAGTGATTCAAGAGTAAGAATAACAGATCACAGCCGAATAGGAGCAAATGATAAAAAAAAAATTACTGGACAATGGCTATTGAGAGAAGGCTGCCAAAAATATAAGTGGCAACCTGCATGTTAAATTCTAATTAAAGCTGAAACACAAATCAGAAGTGTTACTGGCAATGCCGGCTTACACTGTAGGTGTACTTTGAGCCTTACACACAAAATATAAAATTTTGTAAAGCAGGTCATGTGAAATGTGTATTCCTCACTAAGACGGTTAACATCAACATGCTCTATTTTGGTCATATTTTGCCTCAGGAGCCCCCTGCCTTCAGTGTGGCATTGGTGTCTTGGTATATTCATATTTCTCTATCACCCAATATGGAACACAGGTACTGTGTGGTTGAGTTCCTGCTTGGGAGGGCAGAACATATTCTCAATAAGACAGAGCCTTGTGCATGGAGACTCCCCGCCTCTCCTCCAGATCAGCCCTTCCCTCACTTCCAGTTATGATGTATTCTCTGAGGTGAAAACATGACCAGGACACTTCTCTTAGTTTTTAGATTTTTGTATTATTTTCTGATAGATATGGGGCTGTCAAAATTCCCTTATTAGGAGGGTTACCATTACTGGGCTTCCCCTGGAATGGATTGACCAGTATGCAGGTGCTGTGTGGACCCTAGCAGCCCTGTGGAGAGAATCCTGCAACCCAAGTTTTCCCTCCCAGCTGCTTCCTTCACATTGGTGAGCTGAAGAAAATGGAGATTGGTGAGTAACCCTTTGAGTGCCTTGGTCTATATTGTCTCTACCTTGTACCTCTCAATACAGAAGTTTTCTCTGAGCCCCTGCGCTCTCACACTCATGTTGGGTATTTTATTATAATGTTATTGTTCATTCCCTGAGTTATGGAGCAAGGGTGGCTGCATTTGGGAGAATGAACCCCTTCCTTGCTGTTCTGTTCGGGTTGGGGCCCTTTGCTGTTTTTTTTCCTTTTAGGTTCCTGTCTTTTGGTTGTCCCCCACATGTTCCTTGGGGGTCATTGGGTTTCTTACGGTATCTCTAAAATGTGTCTGTCTTTAGGTGCCCTGCCCTTTTAATAACGGTACCCATGCTGCTGCCATCTTTGTTCCATTGACATCTATGGGCAATGGGCAAATGTCACTGGGACATATATCTGCAACTGTTTGACATACAGAAGTCAGAGTGGGCTTTTTCTTCTTGTCTTCTAATGCCCTTTCATCTGGCTCTCCTCCTGAGTGTCTTGGGGGTCCGTGGCATTCTGCGTTGTAGGATTTGCTAGGCAATGGCAACATAGAAGACTACATTTCCCAGAATGCCTGTTTCGTGGGCCTTCTTCCGATTGTCTGCCTGTTTTGCAGTCGCCATTTTGCTTCTCTCATGCTTACAATACACAGAGGCAGACTCTCCTTGCTCTCCTTCTTCGGATTAACCCTTCATCTGCCAGATAAGTAGATAAGTACTTTCTGGGCTTTTCTTGGGTGAATTATTATTCTGGGGAACTATGAAGGGATGTTTATACTAGTTTTAGACACTACTCCTTTCAGGATGGGTACTTCAGTCAGGGGTACTTTAGTCCTAGAAGTCTCCCTCTACCTTCAAGTACGTGGCCTCTAGATCTCTGATTGTGCCTGCAGTCAAAGTGGCCTCCTCTGAGGAGAAACTTTCAGGAGAGGAGGATGAGGAAGGGGTATGAAGATATGGATTTTTCCTACTCCTATTGAGATTTTTATGAGGCAGAGCCCCTTCTCTCAGTTGAGGGATGTATTAGGGCTGATTTGGAGATCTTTTAGGTCCCTGATACTCCTGATTAGGGGCCTTCCTCTGCAGATATCTTCCAGAGGTGTAGGAAATCTTCTCCCTAATGCCATTCTTGATTAGATACTTCTGGATGAGTGGAAGGCCCATGATAAGAAGTTTTCTATCACCAAGAGGTTTTCTAGACAGTACCCCATTTTAGAGGCAGCTTTGGTGCAGTGGGACTCTCCTCCTACAGTGGATCCCGCAGTCTCCAGGCCAACCAAGTCCACTGCCCTGCCTTTGGTGGATGCATTGCGACTGAAGGACATAGCGGATTACAAACTTGATTCTATCCTCAGGGCTTATTTTGTGGCCACTGGGGCTGCATTGAGGTCTATTTTGCTTCTGCCTGTTGCAGTATGGGGTGAACAGATCGTGGAAGCTGTCCATGCTGATGCTTCCAAGAAGGACCAGTTGGTCTTTTTAGCCAACATGAAGAAGTCAACACTTATGTTTCTGAGGCTCTTTTTGAGGCGGTCAGATTGTCTGCTAAAGCCTCAGCCTTCTCAGGTACTGCACAATGCACTACGTGACTTAAGATTTGGTCTGCGGACCAATCTTCCAAGAAGTTTCCTTACACTTTCAGGGAAAGTCCCTGTTTGGACCTGAGCTGAACCAAATTATTAGCGATACTACTGAGGGCAAGAGCACTTTGTTACCTCAGATGCCCACCAAATGTCCAACTATGGCAAGGAAAGTGCGTCTTTTTCTTCCCTGCAAAATGGAGGCACAAAGGCCACAAGCTTCTCAGGCCTACCACTCACCCCCTAACACCACCACCACCACCACTAAGCCCAGACAGCAGTGGCAGCCCAAGCGAACAGCCTCAAAGGCTAAGTCTGTCAAGCCAGCTTCCACATGACTCACTGAATCCTGGTCCACATGTTCCAGTAGGGGGACATCTTCGCCTGTTTCAGGATGCCTGGGAATCCTCAATCGTGACCAGTGTGTTTTGTGGGTAATTTCAGAAAGGAACAGAAAAGATTTCAGATCCCTTCCACCTTTTCGTTTTTATTTGTCTAGAGTTTCAACAGTGCAGACCAAATTAAGGCTTTTCCTGGAGGCAGTGAACTCACTGCTAGAAAAGCGGGTCCTGGTTCCAGTAGCTCCTCAGTAGCAAGCATTCTGGTTTCTATTCCAACCTGTTTGTGGTCTCAAAAAAGGATGGTGGCTGCCGTTCCATTTTGGACCTCAAATGTCTCAACAAGTATGTGAAGACTGCTTGCTTGAAAATGGAATCCTTGTGTCCTGTCATCACAGGGATGTGCCCAGGGGAGTATCTGGCATCTTTGGAACTTCAGGATGCATATCTGCACATTCAGAGTTATCTGGACAGCCAGCGCTATCTGCGTTTTGCCTTAGGCTCAGAGCACTCCCAGTTCATCTCTTTACCATTTGGTCTGGCCTCGGCTCCTTGGGTGTTTATCAGGGTCATGGGGGCCTTAGCAGCCTTCAGTAACACCTGGGGCATTTCCACGACTCCTTATGTGGACAACCTTTTGATCAAGGCTCCTTCAGAGGAATTTTTGAGGTTCAACATGCCTAGGGAAGGTCTTTTTGCCGGAGGACAAGATCCTGCAGATTATGCAGGAAGTGTATCAGGCCCTGGAGTGGCCCTCGGCCATAGTCTGGGAGTACATAAGTGTTCTGGGATGGCTAGTGTCAACTCTAGAGGTGGTGCCTTACTCTCAGGAGCACACAAGGGAGATTCAGAGACGTGTCATCCATAATTGGTACGGGAATTCGGCACTTCTGGATCGTCCGATTTACCTCTCTCTGGAAGCCAAACAGGACCTGCAGTGGTGGTTGTAAAGGCACTAACTAGAACAAGGGAAGTCCTTTTGTGATCATGGAATGGACACTGGTCATGATGGATGCCAGCCTGAGTGGCTGTGGTGCGGTTCTGGGTCACCTGGGGATCCAGGGCAGGTGGGCTGCGGATGAGTCTACTTAATGGCTTACATTAACTGTCAGGGGGGCACTAGAAGTACCACCGCCTGGAACAAGGTGAGGTACATTCTAGGTTGGGCATAAGCCCACATTCCAGCCACCTCTGTCATTCACATTTCAGGGGTAGAAAATGTACTAGCGGACTTTCTATGTTGCCAAGACGTGGATCTGGGAACTCAATCTGGAAGTGTTCCACCTGATTGTGTTATAGTTGGGACTGCCAATGAGCGACCTGATGGCTACGAGGGACAATAGGAAGGTTCTTGCCTTCTACTCCCGGAGGGGGGTCCTCTGACTTTTGCCACAGAGGAGATGTAGATTCTGTGGAACTTCCACCTCTCTTATGTCCTTCCTCCGATTCCTCTCATTCTAAGGGTGCTCTGGAAGATCAGGATGGACGGTGCAATCTTGATTCTGGTTGCTCCTTATTGGACCCAGAGGGAGTGGTTTGCGGACCTACTGAGTCTTTCCATTCAGGATCCGCTTCCTCCCAGGCCAGACCTCCTCCTTCAGTGCTACCTTTGGAAATAGGATATAGGAAAACTGGCTTTGATAGCATGGCTGTTGAAGCCCTCATCTTGAGGAAGGGTTTCTCCACTGAGGTCATTTCAACTATGATTTAGGCTAGGAAGCTTGTCTCCTCTAAGGCCTACCATAGGGTTTGATCTATTTTTCATTTCTGTTGTGTGGACAGGGACTTGTGTTCACAGGGCTTTGACCTTCCGATGGTGTTCTCCTTTCTCCAGGATGGTGTGAACAAAGGACTCAGTTTGGGTTCCTTGAAAGTTCAGATCTTGTCTCGCTCTGTCTTTTTCCAGAGACATATTGCCACTATCCCTGATGTCAAGGTGTTCCTTTAAGGGGTCGCTCATGCTTTTCCTGCCTTCGAGGCCCCCATTTCTCTGTGGGACCTTCATTTGGTTTTGGGTGTTCTGCAGAGGCCTCCTTTTGAACCCCCTGCTACCATCCCTATTTCCCAGTTGACACATAAGATGGCTTTTCTTCCGGTAGTGGTCTTAGTAGTCAGTCACTGAGTTGCAGGCCTTGTCTTGCAAGCCGCCTTTCCTGCTATTTCACAAGGATAAGTCAGTTATTCAAACTTCTCAGGAATTTCTTCCCAAGGTAGTTCCTACAGGAGATTGTTGTGCCTTCCTTCTTTCCTCATCCTAACTCTGACAAGGAGAGGGATCTCTACTTGCTGGATGTGGTGCAGTGCTTTAACCCCTTCACATCCAGTGACATGCCAGGACCATCACGGCTGTCCGGCATTTAAGGACCAGTGACAGTCCTGGCACGTCACATACTTTTTACACACCGCTCTCCCAAAGGAACGCTGTGAGTAATAGCAGGGACTGAAATTGACCGATCCAAGCGCAATCTCTTTCAGTCACCTGTTCGGCATCCTGGCACACGTGATCAGTCATGTGGGATGACTAGTCAAAATTTCCTATGTGGTCCTTAAAGGACTACACACCCCAGGACCGCTGGTTCTTAAGAGGTTAAGTTTTATGTTCACTGCATGGAGTATTTCCGTAACACTGATTCCCTGCTTTCATTTCTGAGGATCCTAGGACTGGTCAGGCTGCTTTCAAGGTTACAGTGGCCTCTTGGTTCAAGTCCACTATTTGATAAGCATACAAACTCAGGAAGAAACCTGTTCCCTTCGAGTTCACAGCACTTTCCACTATGTCTATAGGGGCCTCCTAGGCCTATAAGAATCAGGCCTCTGCTGAGCAGTTGTGCAAGGTAGCGGTTTAGTCCTCCTTGCATACCTTTGCAAAGCAATATTGTCAAGGTTAGTTACTGTTTGTAAAAGAACACTCAGACAGTTAGGTAAGGTGAAAAGCTTTATTGAAAATAATGCACAATAGCCCCACTCAGGTCCAGATAAGGTCCATACCGAGTACTTTCCAGATCTGACGCAGGTCAGGGAGAAACTACACACACAGTAGTAGTCAGCAAACAAGAGTAATGATCTTGGACTTGTAGGCAGATTCTCAGCAATGTTCAGGAACAATAATATCCTCGACAGCCCCACACCGCAATAGGTGACACAGGCGATGGGTGACTGAAGGGCAATCCCTAGTGGACTAGGGTTAACGAAGGCGGCACCGATAGTGTACAGGTGGACACTAGGCCCTAGACTTTTAGGGTTAACGTAGGCAACACTGGCAAAACACTGGCAAAGGACTGACCATAAGAGAGTAGGGTAAACGGAGGCAACACGGGAAGGACTCTGGCAGTGACTGAACCCCAGAATGCTAGGGTTAATCAAGGCAACACAGGCAGTATTCTGGCAACGGCTAAACCCTAGAACACTAGGATTAACCGAAGCAAGGCAGAATGGACTCTGGCAGCGACTAGGCCCTAGCACACTAGGGTTAACAGAGGCGACACGGCTGTGGCACTGGTAGTGACTGAACCCTAGAACGCTAGGGTAAACGCAGGCAACACGGACTGGATTCGGGCAGTGATAGGGCCCTTAAGAATAGATAGAGCCAATAAGAATGCAGCCAGGGTAAACCCAGAAGTAACATTGTCGCTCAGGAATCACGGGCACCGTGATAAATATCAAGTGGATGTTCACGCTTTGGTTGAAGACAGCTTTGGCCGCATGGTTCTTCAGGTGGTTCTGTCTAGGGACCTGTCTTTTTTTCTTGGGCCTTACTGTTGTTCAGCTGTTCTTTTGAGCCCATTGGCTCTTGTTATTGTGTGCTGTGTAAGTTTTAGTGTCCGATGATAACTTGGTTTGATTTAGGCTGTTCCAGTTCTGAATAGTCCTAGGGAACTCCTGTATTGTGGGACAGAAGTGAGCTGCTTTCTCCTTCTTTAAACCTCTGGAAGCCTACTGTTGGTATATCCCAATAGTACCTTTGTTCCATATTGGACGATATGTTAAATCCTTTTCTTTTAGACCATATGGAACACAGGTCTCCCACCCAAAGAAAGGGGTCTCTGTTGGTCTTGCCTGTCTGAATGTTGGAGTCCTTGCTTGTGGTCTTGATTCTCACAGGAGCTTCCTTCCTCTCTTGCTGTCCCTGTTGGTGTGGTTTCAACACATCATAACTGGAGGAGGGGCAAGGGTTGAGTTGGAGGAGAGCCTGGTAGTCTCCACCCATGAGACTCTGTCTTTTTGAGAATGTGTTCTGCCCTCCCAAGAAGGAACTCAACCCCATGGTACTTGTGTTCCATATGGACTAAGAGAAAATGATTTAACAGGTAATACTTAAATCCTATTTTCTTGAATCACTTCAACACTTTTTTCTTCCATATATGGGGAGCCATTGATTTAGTCTAACTTTATTTGGATTTTTTCCTTCTCTTTCTGTGTTCCTCCATTTTTTAATTGATCAAGTAATTCAGAATCATAGCACTGATCACTTAATTACATAACATGACATTATTATTCCACTAAATATACTAATACACTTTTTCTTAAAAAAATGTATTTTTCTTATACATCACTACTTTACACACACACAAGATTCATGATTAATACTTACTATCACACCTATCATTTGGTGATAATTGCTCTAGCTTGTTCCATTGTAGGTGAAACCTTTGCTGTAAGTGAATAATTTGTTTTGAGTAATCTATCCATCGCTCAGGTGAACTGATTTTTAACATTTCTTGTTCATTCTTTTTTTATCTCTTTTTTAAATCTTGTAAAGAAAAGGTATATTTCAATCACATTCATTGACTGTTACACACTATACTTCACATGGGATAAACATATTGTCATTTGGTGCTCTAATAATTATCTATATTATTTTTTTATTTTCTGTGCATTATTCTTCCCTGAGTACCATTAGATATAGGTGCACGAGGTGTATGAATTATACATCGATTAAACACCGATTAATGAATTGGCAGCTTATTTGAGTTCTTTAGTTTTTCTTGATCTATATACACCTAATTATGTGACTTCTGAAGGCAACTGATTGCACCATGCTTTATGTAGGGGTGTCACAGAAAAGGGGCTAATGCTTCTGAAATCAAGACTTTTATGTGTAAATAATTTTGTAAAATATGTAGATTTTCCCGTTTTGACATACAGACTTTTTTTGTGTAGATCATTGACTAAAAAAATCATAGTTGAATCCACTTTAATTCCAGGTTACAACACAACAAAATATGGAAAAGACAGAAGCGGTGAATACTTACGTAAAGCTCCATTCAAAATATTATAAAACCTTCCTTTTCCTTGAGAAAGTATCAGGCCTTATAAGAAAAAACTGAATATCCTGGAATTTATTTTCTCCCAGGAATGTGTTTGTTTGATTCTACATTGACCCCAAGCCTTGTTCCACCTGAACTGGTAATCACAGAACCACACACTGACCCCCTAGCATTGTCCCTCTGACCCGCAGCCTTTTTCTACTGCCCTGAAAAACCAAGAATCACACATGTTAACCTCCTTACTTTATCCACTGACCCCCAGCCTTCACCAACTGACCACCAACCTTGTTCAACTGCACTGGAAACCATCAGATCACACATACTTACCCCCATCCTTGACCCACTGCAGTGGAAACCATGAACTACATATACTGATCCCCTATCCTTGACATACTGACTCACAACCTTGCCCCACTGGAAACCACAGAACCACACATACTGACCCCATACTGACAGTTGTCCCACTGGAAACCATAGTACCACACATACTGACCCTCACCATTGACCCACTGACCACCAGACCTGTGCCACTGCAATGAAAACCATAGAAACCTACATATGGACCCCCAGCCTTGTCCTACTGCTCTGAATTGGAAGCCATAGACCCACACATACTGGTTCCCATTCTTGCCCTACTGCACTGGAAACCAAAGAACTACACATACTACCCCCAGCCTTGACCCACTAACCCACAGCCATGTCTTACTCCACTTGAAACCATAGAACTACACATACTTACCTCCATCCTTGTTCCACTGCACTGGACTGGAAGCCATAAAACCACACATATCGGAGACCTGTCCCAGCTGCAGTGTTAGCCTGTAATCCACACCCACTAACCCCCATCCTTGTCCGAGAGTTGCCATACCACACCATTTGTACTGTCCTCAGCTATATCAAGATACCATGCACCGCCTCCAACATGAGAGACAATTTATGCACAGCTGCACTAAAGCTGCTGAGGAGGGTTTAACATTATACTGCCTATGGATTGGCTGGATTAGGACAATTGTCCCACCTCTCCTGTCAGCCAGTCCAGACACAGCTGAGGTTAAGCCCACCCCGGCTCATTTCAGTAAGTCATCCAAGTAAGTGTGAGGTCCAGGCCATGCCTCGGCAGCTTAGGCAGCCATGCCCATCTTGATCTAAACATTTGGGATGCTTTTCTCCCTTGCTCAATGCAGTGTTAGTGACATGAGGAACCAAGTGCATTGCACACTTGGCACCTGTCCAAAACCGACCCTGGTTACAACTTTACTGCTTAATATTGACTTCAACTTTGCATAAAAAATGAATGAATATTTAAACAAGCCCCATGAATGCTGTATTTTGCCATCTCTGACACCAATGATTCCCAGCTCCAATCCTCAGGGAACAGCAATAGATCAGGTTTTAAGGATATCCCTAATTAACCATACGTAGATGAATTACAATGAATGAGCCATTGGTTACTTACCTGTGACCAAACCTGGTTATCCTGAATACATTTACTGTTTGTGTGCCCTGAGGACTGAATCACTGTTCTACACTGTATTCTACATTGTGCACCTTTCTAGTAGAACAGGCCTGTAGAATAGGTCTGTCATAACTTTCAGCTCCAGGCTCATTAGGCCCTTAATCCATCCCTGGATGTCTTAATTAAATTGCTTCACAAGGCATGTGGACATCTCTAGTATTCAATGGGTCACTCTAATGCATCCAGTCACTCTGCTGTGCATATTAATTATATAGTAGTAGGACACTGTGTACAGATTCTTGCAACATCTGTTGTTCAGTAGAATAGCAGTGCAAGCCAGTTTGTAGCAGATTTCCTCTCCCCATGACCTGAAGCAAATAGTTGTAATTGTTTATTGTTTGCTTTATGGTAATTGTTCTGAGGTAAGCGAGGCCTGTGTCTCCGTGCTTGTATAAAGATTGCCAAAGGAGAAATTAACACTTTTATTCTAATACTGTGTTGCTTGTATACACAGAGCTGTTAAAAGCCCCATTTAAATTCATGGGAAATTGGGGATTTTTTTTATTCTCTATTCATACCTGGCAATTCTAAGGCTCTGACCTTGGTTCACAGAGTTTTGACTGAGGGTCATCTTCTAGGTATTGACTGACGTCTCATCCTTAAAGCCGCAGGTCTTTTTGACCGCTTGTGGCAAATAATGATGCAGTTGAGTTGCACAGTACACTAATATCTCAACCACATAGAAACTAGGGGCTTTACTAGGTATTGTCTGAGGATGCTAAAACCCCAAGTCTTGCTGTCAGCTTAGGACATGTAATGGTGCTATTCTTGTGAAATTGGGTTGCATAAAGCACTAATTTCTTAGGATGGCCTAAGCCCCTTGTCTTCTAGGGGAAAGCCCTAGTTTTTTCGAGAGCTTAAAAACTCTCCTGCTATAACCTCTTCTATTTAACCCAAATATTAGGGTGAAGGGCTAAATTCCAAGGATGATTGTCCAGTGTTACCTATCTAAATCAGGGCCATTTCTACAAGAGAAGCAAAGGGAGAGCGGCTGTGCTTTAAACTGATTGACTGGGACATGAATAAGCATATCCCGGCCAATGGCTGTGAGAGAATTAAAAGTAAGACTGCCCATATATAAGCAGTCTCAATTCTAATTCCCTCAGAGCGGAGCGGGCATCGGCCCATGGACACGAGGGGGGGGGGGTGGCGCATTATTCTGTCCCCGGAGACAGTTACTACAAATGTTACTACTAAGTATCATTTTGGCATTTCTACTTATGGGAATATGATTTTTTTTGGCAAAACTTCGTCACATTTAATATGCACGGGGCTATTTATATTTTAACAGCCTGGCATACTACTGCATGATTTAACTCTCTGAGCCCCAGAGAGGTACGCAATGCATTGCTTTGCAGTGCACTGCGTACCCCTCTGGCACTCAAGGGGTTAAACTATGCATTAGTGTGCCGCATATGTATGCTTTTGACTTATACTTGTTTTTGTTTTTACAGCAAAAAGACAGAAAATAAAAGAGAAGAAAGAAGATGGAAGAGAAGAAAGAAGGACAGAAGATGACCAGGAAGCTGAGGACTCTGTTGGACATCAGGATTAATGGTAAGTGTTACTTGTAATGTGATGTTTTTTTTACTTAGGTTAACCCTATGAATGCCGGCGGGGTAATTATACCCCACTGGCACTCATAGGGTTAGTTCTACTAACGTTTGACACATTTCTCATACCTTTTTTTTCAGATTTCTGCGTTGTCTGCTTAAACAGCTGATAAGGGACTAAAGGTAAAAAAAAATAGGTCTTAATTTTTCTCTTAAAGGGATAGTAATACTGCGTTTTAACTTTATTTTATTTTGTAGGCATTAAAAAAACATGAAGAATGATATAAGTCTTATCTCTCAAACCTTTATGGTTTAAGAGATATTCACAAACAAAGTATCCCCCCCCCCGTTCAACCAGATCAGAAGGGAGATGCCCAGGTAGACTGCAGAGAGGGACAATCTTCAATTAAGATAAGGGAAAAAGCTGAAAAAACTTGTCAAGGGGGGAAGGGCTTTCATTGTTTTCATACAAAGAAAATTGTCCCCTTCTGTTATCTGTCCTGTCATACAACCAGATTCACATCTGAGAAGAGATGGCTTACACTAGGTAAAAGGGGCGGAGAGGGGAAACTTTGCTTGTGAATATCTGTTAAACCATAAAGGTTTGAGAGATAAGACTTACATCGTTCTTCATGTTTTTTTAATGCCTACAAAATAAAATAAAGTTAAAACGAAGTATTACTATCCCTTTAAAGGGATAGTAATACTTGAACAAGGGAACAAGGGAACAAGGGAACTCCCGCTGTAGAAAGGTGTTTTATTCAAAAGTTATTACAGCTCAAAGTTGAATTGTTTAGGTGCAGTATCATAGTGGCCTGAAATTGTACAGTGGCACTGTTGCTACTCTATCCTATGGAGATTTAAGGTCCCGGGACCAGAGCTGTCCATGGGATGGTGTAACGACAGCATCACTGTACAATTTCGGGCCACTGTTATATCGCACCTAAAAAATTTAACTTTGAGCTGTAATAACTTTTGAATAAACCACCTTTCAGCAGTGGGAGTACTCTTGTTTTACTCAGGGGGATAAACCCTAGAACATATTTTTTTTTTACATTCTAAGTATTACTATCCCTTTAACTTTAACACATGAGGGCCGGTATTTTTTCACAGCCAGGCATTTGCATAGCTTACTGTGCTGGAAAAAATGCTGTCGGCAGGAAAAACAGCTGTCTCTAACATTTGGATCAAGCCCTAAATGTCATGCAACAAAGGTCAGTTTCTCCATATTTCATTTATTGGGATCCTCCTGAATATACTAGAATCACGTTTTATTGGCTGTGTGGAGGACAATATTATGATTAAGTCTCTTGGTGTACATACAACTATCTGTTCATCCTGCTAGACCGGTACCATATTGGAGCAAACCAATTATAGGGGATAAGGAAACTTCCATTGAATTACTTGGGGTTGAATGCTATAGAGGTCTGCAACACATTGAGTACCAATGCAATGGAGACCTCTAGCATTCAAATGGTTAAAACTTTAATTGAAATACATTGACATTTACAGAATATACGCTCCCCCAAAAAAGTTTCAGTTGGCTTGCTGCAGAATTGAACCTGTTAGAATGATGAAGAAGGCCTCATTGCCATAGGTATCAAAACAACTGGAGTTAGTCTGCACCATAGGGTACAAATAAAAATTCCTGTTAAACTGGGCTTTTAACCCCTTCTGTGCTAGAGAGGTCTCCAATGCATTGCAAAGCAATACATTGCAGACCTCTCTATCATTCAAATGTTTAAAAGCTCTATTTGAATGCATTTTTCCCCCATGATACAGTTGGTTTACTCCAGGATAACTCCAGTTCATTAACCAATGAACAGTGACCAATGTACAATCATGTCACAAATAGAAGACTAGTTCAAGTATGATAGTATTTTATCACGGTGCCCGTGCTCCCTGTGTTGCTTTCTGTCAGTTTTTGCTATACAATGTTCCCATTGGTTGATCTACGTTTGGCCCGCCCAGTATGGCCTTTATATACTGGGCTCTGGCACCTATACGATGCCCTTTCGTGGTGTTCCTGTACCAGTGCCTTCTTGAGCTTCATGGATTCCAGTGTACCGACTTGGCTTGTTTGACTACTCTGCTTCTTGTCTCCTGCTCCTGTGATTCAGCCCGGCCTGGCTGACATTCCTGCTCCGTGATCTGACCCGGCTTGTCTGACGTTCCTGCTCCGTGATTCGACCCGGCCTGGCTGATGTTCCTGCTCCGTGATCTGACCCGGCTTGTCTGACGTTCCTGCTCTGTGATTTGACCTGGCTTGGCTGACGTTCCTGCTCCGTGATCTGACCCGGTTTTCCTGTTCCACTGTTCGCTGTGTTGCTTGGGCAACATTCTGACTTCCGCTGTGTCTGGGGCCTAGTATCCATACTGCTACAGCAGTGAGACAGTTGCTTTGTCCTCCGTTAACTCTTGCAGAGCCTCCGTGTTGCCTCCGTTACTGCTACGGCAGTGTGCCATTGGCTGAGCCCTTCGTTAACTCTTCAGAGCCTCCGTGTTGCCTCCGTTACTGCTACGGCAGTGTGCCATTGGCTGAGTCCTCCGTTAACTCTTGCAGAGCCTCCATGTTGCCTCTGTTACTGCTACGGCAGTGTGCCATTGGCTGAGTCCTCCATTAACTCTTACAGAGCCTCCGTGGTGCCTCCGTTACTGCTACGGCAGTGTGCCATTGGCTGAGCCCTCCGTTAACTCTTGCAGAGCTTCAATGTTGCCTCTGTTACTGCTACGGCAGTGTGCCATTGGCTGAACTTTCCATTAAGCTCTTGCAGAGTCTCAGTGTTGCCTCCGTTACTGCTACGGCAGTGTGCCATTGGCTGAACTTTCCGTTAAGCTCTTGCAGAGTCTCAGTGTTGCCTCCGTTACTGCTACGGCAGTGTGCCATTGGCTGGACTTTCCGTTTAGCTCTTGCAGAGTAACAGTGTTGCCTCCGTTACTGCTAAGGCAGTGTGCCACTTACTGATTCCTCCGATTAGCTCTTGCAGAGCATCTGTGTTGCCTCTGTGACTGCTACAGCAGTGTGTCTTAGTCTCAGTTACTGCTCTGGCAGATTACAAGTGCTCTGGTCTCCATTATTGCACTGCAGTCTCCTACGTGCGCTATTCTACCATACTGGGCGTTACAGAGAGAACTCACCACAGACTTCTCTGCACAGAGACTGATTACACCTATTGGAGAACTTTAACCCATGCTGAACTGTCGCTTTGAGTATTCACCCTTTCCTGCCTGACCTGTGTCAGTATAAGACCACTCTGAACTTTCTAGTTATACTGGACCTGTGTAGGCATATGCACAAATAACCTGTCTTGTGTCTGTATTATTCTGTGGAAGTACTACAGGGCCTGTTATCTTATTATTTATGATTTCAATAAAACTGTGTTTTATCCTAAACCACTGTGTCTGAGTGTTGAACAAACCATTACATATTTAAAAGAGCAGTAACATTTGTTTATTCAAAAATATATGTTCTAGCCAGTGGTGTAACTGTAGGGGTTGCAGGGGTCGCACCTGTGACCAGGCCTGTGCACTGCAGGGGCCCTGCCTCCCCCTGCGACCCCTCAGCCTGACGCCCGCAATCTCCTGCCGGTGCTCTAGTAATGCAGAGCACTGGGAGATGACATTGTCTCACAGCGCTTTGCATTGCTAAGAGGACAGCGCGGGAGCTCCAGGTAGGAGATGGGGGCATTGTGGAGGGGGTCAATGTGGTCATGGGGGCCAATGTGGTGGGCCGTGGTACTTCTTGTATCGGGGCCTGGAGGCTTCTAGTTACGCCTCTGTTTCTAGTACTTTTCCTGCAAAGTAGAACAAGAATTCTGGGATGTAGGGTGACTTTTGATTCAACATTATTACAGTTTAATATTCTTTATGCTAAATTTCAATTTTCTAGTGTGGTCACCAAGTGGGGGATTTAACCATCAACATCCAATCACACAAGTTTCCAGTAACCCCATCTGACCCCAGGAAGCTTGCAACGAATTGCTGTACAATGTATTGTAAACTGTCTGGCATCAGAGGGGTTAACTGCCCAAAAAATGACATATGCTACCCCGACACCCCTACTAGCCTAACTGTGCCCACTATTGCAAAACTGGCTGCAACAACATTGCAATTAACATGTTAGATGGACCAACAAAGAAAGGGTTAACATTCTAGAATATTATTTGTTGAATATAAGGACCAAATGGCCTTCAATAAATATTTGGGGCATAACAGTATCATCTCATCTGTCCATCCTGATCTGCTCAGGATGGAGAGTGACTGCCATTCGTCACCTTTGTAAGCTGAATACACCACATCACGCCAACATCGAACCCAACTCATCCTGAGTAGCTGAATAATACCATTATTACCTTGTTTGAGTGGTGGATTGGCGATGGAGGTGCCTCAGCCTACTGTGAGGGAGAGAAAACCAAGGCCTCCCTTGTTTCCCCGACAGACTGCTCTCCTTGGAACAACTGAGCCCCTTGACCATTCTACAAGGCTTCTAACAACAAACTACATAATAATGGGGTTGCCGTGTAGGGTATACCATGCAACCCAGATTGGTCTCTACTGGGCCCATCCTGTCAGACTGTACTGGCTGCTGCCTGTTGGAAGTTGCTACTTCAATTATCTGTTTGCACAATGGACATTGAGGGTTATCTAGAGCTATATAGTTATTTGACTGTAATTACATGGTCATTTTCCTACACTATGTTAATGTTCTGGTTATTTTTTCTATACGAATTAAGTATTAAGGGTTATCTATCTACACATGCTCAAAGGGTGAAAAAGAGGCGCCCCAGACTACTAATACTGATAAAAATAATAAACAAAAAGTGAAAGAATGGTGCCCGCAAGGAGACACCTTACTAAGTGATCTAAAGTTAAAATGGACTTACCAAATTTGATGTAAAGCTAAAATAAATATTGACTGTGTGATGTCTGAGCTGCTACTCTTCTAAACAGAAAAAATCTATTGGTGTAAATAAATATAAAAGAAAAATAGGGCCGCTTTATTCTGTCAAAACTGTGTAAATTACATTTGAAATCACCACCCCCACGATTTGGATGGATATTAGAAATTACGCAAATATTTATCACAAATATAGAACAAATGCAAGGGATTTTGCAATATTAATCCAGACTTGATACCTCCAAAGATTCAGATTGGTGGTCACATGCAAGAAATAAAAAATGGACACTGTGATTTGTATTAAAAAGTTCCCCTAATCATAAAATAAAGTCCAACACAAGGCAAAACAATAATGTGCTTCAAATGGCACTCATAATAGCAGCACACTCAATCTTAAATGGGTACAAAAACTCACTTTTGAAGTCATAGCTTGTCTGACATGCCATTCAGAGAAACTAGAGATGCATGTGAGGAGTACATAGACTGTCCTCACTCAGTCTGCCATAAGGTATCCCAGCAATATCCAAATATAATATACTGAGGGGTTTAGGGCCGCACTCAGGTTAACAGCATATGGAGATAATTCTCAGAACCGTCCCCACTTGGTCTATTGGAATCCAAATGCCTCTCTAGGATGATGGCCGAATCCAATCTATGTATCTACTATAGCAGCATAATGTAGATAACCAAACTCTGATTGTAACTATACAAATAACACTCCAGTGTTATTTAGCTCAACTAACTATACAACAATTAATTTGTTTTTAGCATTCATTTGCACCATTATTCTGGTAATAATTTTAATCGAGTTGTTTTAACCTCTGCACCGGAGTGCCATCATAGATATGTAGGCCTCTACTTCCAGAATGTAAATTAACAAGACAGTCTTTTAGCACACCTGATGAGAGTTGTGAAGGGCAATACAGACATCCCTTCCATTCTAAACAAAGATTCAGAACTCACCACCAACACTATGGAAATAAATACATTCATTAGGAATCTGTATACATAAGTTACAGACAATGCATAAAAAGGATTGGGATTTTTAAAGCAAGGTAATTTCCCCCAACTTCCTTAATCACAGCGTGATATGCTTAATGACCCCATAAAAGATCAAGAAGTAGGAAAGGTCATAGCCAGCTAAAAATCACTAGAAATCACTAGAGCCAGATAGACTACCCTCAGAGTTCTACAGAATAGTGAAACACAACAAGATGCACCACTGATATAGCTCTTTAACAACATGCTAGTCAATAAAACCCTTCCAGATCATTTCAACGTAGCCAGAATAGTAGTGCTCCGTAAGCCTGGCAGGTATAGAAATATAACCTGTGTGGTGTCTTTTACTACAGGAAGTGTTTAAATGGTCATGGAATGAGTCCTCTCCCATTCCTAGGAACTCTACTCTACAGGACTGGCACAGCTACCCCACTGTAGCCGCATCAAGGAGAGGGAAACCCGTAACAACTGCTAAGGACAACTTGTGTCTTTAGCCTCCATTACAATCACTTCTCAATAAATTTCAAAATCTTAAGCAAAATATTAGCTAACAGATTAAATAAAATTCTTCTAACTTTTGATATACAACATACAAGCTTTGTCCCAAGCAGTCACAAGTCTTCGAGCAGTCATTTCACTACTCTTAAAATCCAAAGAACCACTGATAACAGAAATCTCTTAATAAACTTAAAAACCGAAATGGAATTTGCTAGAATCACCTATTCCGAACTTTGGAAAGCCAACAATTATAGCCAAACTTTATATCATACATTAAACTCATGTACACATCCCCTATGGGGATGGCTACTACATGCAATTATAAATCCCCTTTATTTAGCCTTCACAGATGGACAAGGCTCACTATCCCCTCCATTGTTCAATCTTGCCCTAGATCCAATAATCCAACATCTATACTAGAAATATGTCAGTGTGCAGCTTTCATCTCTTGTGGCTGCACCTATGTGTATGAGGTAAAGCGTATGACTGTTATAGTACATACTGGCAGACACACTCTAATGGCAGCAAGCCCCACAAAGCAGTCCTATAGCACTTACGGTTTACTATTGAAATGCTACCTTCTATTTGGCAACCATGAAAATGTCGACACCTGCATCAAAAGTGTGACATTCTGATGTTGCACACTTAAGAGTCGACCTGCTCCTTTGCTGTATAAAAGTGCATTGTAAGCTAACTGTTTAATGTAGTGTACTTTGAGGGGCCAATCAGTATTGACACTAAGTATCTGAATCTTGTGTATAAAACCGCATTCTAAGCTAGTCAGTAGAGACTCCTATTGAAACAGCTGTTTAGTCAGTAAAGATTTCTAGCCTGTTTCAATAGGAGTCTCTACTGACTAAACAGCTAGCTTAGAATGCGGTTTTATACCACTAGGGATATCAGAGTACATGACACTAAGATACTTAGTGTCAATACTAATTAGCTTCTCAATGTACTCGGCATTACACAGCTAGCTTACAATGTGCTTTTACACAGTGAAGGAGCAGGTCAACCCTTAAGCGTGCAACATCAAAATGTTGCCCTTTTGATGCGGGCAACTTTCTAATGTCTCCATTTTGATGCAGGCAACATTATGATCTCACCATTTTCATATTCGACAAATAGAGGATGATATTAGAGCAGGATACCAGCACTCACAGGGAAATAACATATAATTATTTCATTTCCTCTAGGCCGTGCTTAGTACATTGGCCTAAGCAAGGTGTAGAGGACAAGAATGCCCCCCAAAAATGCAAACAGACTGCCCACTTATTCTGCATCAAGTGGTATTAAGGGGAGGAAATCTGGTGTAGGTAGCCCAGTAAACTGACTTTAGGTAGGTGTAGGAACTCAACATTTTTTCCTGCTCCTGATTTAGAGAGAAATTGGTTTTGTTCATTCACCCCAAAATGCCTGCTCATCCCGTGATCTGGATGGAATCAAAGGAAAAAAAGTATCTGTGGTTAGAGACAGAAAGAGAGGTTATACTGTGTATTGGGGGTGAGGGAAGGAATTAACCTGTGCTCGTTTACTTGAAATATGATTTTACCTATTAAACAAATTCTTAAATAATTGAAGCATCAACATCTATGTTAAACACCATTTTGTTTTCATTTAATAAAGCCAACTTGTTTCTTTGTAGTCATTTTTCATTTACAAAATAAATATAATTTTGTGTACACTTGGAAAGACCTAGAGGGCTGTGCGGCTACTGAGAGTGCAGATCACTACCATTGTTCCCATGCAGAACATATGAGGAGCAAGGAATTACAACCAATGAATCTGAACCACAACCTACACTGCTCACTGTATCAGTAACTTGATACGGGATTTGCATAAAATAACATTTATTTATGAGTGACAACATGAGAAACAATTGACTAATGTATGGGACAAAAATTGACTGAAAAGACTTTTATTATTTAAAGAGTATTTTCACCTCAGGAGGTGATACTGGAAAATAGATTATGAGGCATACTATCAAGAATATCATCAAATATTTCTAGGGGAATGTTAGTCCATACAGCATCAACTTAGGTACTCAACTCCAAGGAGGTGGATGCAGAAGGGTTCTGGTGGGCTTTGGTTCAACACAGTTGTACCAGTGGTACTGTGAATCTCATGTTGTAGAGTCCTCTCTCTTGTAAAGAGGTCAAGCAATGAGCATTCTCTGGAAATGATGATCCTCACAAACTGTGATCTGGCGTTGTGAGCCAGTCCCTGGTGTTTTCCAAACCAACATCATGTCAAATCCATGTGGCAATGGCTAGCATGGACAATCCAACCCACCACAATTTAATGAGTTTATATTTATCTTGATATCATAGCTGTATCCTAGGTTTGCCAGGAAGCATGCCACAGCTAACATCTTCACTGCAAACAGCATTTATACTCATGTAAACTGTTACCCACATGGACAATCTCTGCAGAAATTAAAACATTTACAAATATCACATAGCATGCTTCTTGGTGCAATTTGTATAGCTCTACATATCCTCCTTCCTATGTTGCAATTACAATGTTGAGCAGTGTATTGTAAATCATTACGCATTAGGTAAAATTAATTTCACTTTTTGTCACTGTATTATATAACTGGAGGCAAGAACATTAAATTGTATAGCTCCAAAACACATATCTATATGATTTAATCACTAGGCCCTTGTTTCTAAACCAGGCTGTTGTGGCAATTTGGTGTGTCCTTGGCACCAACTTATGCATCCACAATTTTCTCTGAAGATTTTGACAGAAGAAAATTGGGAGCCATTCTGCTATGCAGATCAAGATATGAATTCATGCTTCAAAATATTTATATTTTCCTCATTATGCACACTGTGAACTACGCAAACAAATGTGTATTTAGTAGTCATACTTTGACCCCTTATCAGGACCATGCAAGAACTCTGACAAATGAAACGGATTCCCCATTCCATGCATTTTCCAGAAGGTAGGTGCCACGCTTGCTCCCCTTATTTACTTTTATTGAATCATGACACTATTCATTATCCATCTAAGGGCATATGCTCACCCGCCTTGTATATTGTCAAAATATTAGATTTTAATTCAACAATTACAATTAAGTTGTGTCTCTCATTTGTATATATCAAATTTTTGGCAAAATACATATAAAATATAAGAGAAAGCAACATCAAATAGAAGGGAGTGATGAAGAAGATAGAGTTTTGCACTTCATTGTCCATAATAAAACTATTTATTCTTTAACCCATATGTGGTCTCTTCCAGCAAATAAAACTAAAAAGCTCCCTATGCCATCCAAAGGTTCGGGTTTATTGTTCCATAGAATGTGGACTGGATATTAACATGACATGGAGGAAAACTTGATATAGTATTTTAAAACTATTTTATGTTAAGTAAGTGTTTTTATCTTCTAAGTAGTAATCTTTCTCCTTGTAGATTCTACCAATGCTCCTTTTACCTCCTTGTTTCTTAAGGTGTAAATGAGAGGATTGAGCATTGGGGTGACAACACTATAGAACAAGGTGGCCATCTTATCTTGGCTGAGGACATGAGTTGATCCTGGTCTCATATACATGAAGATGATAGTGCCATAGAACAAAGTAACCACAGTAATGTGAGAAGCACAAGTTGAAAAAGCCTTCTTCCTTCCCACAGATGAGCTTATCTTGAGAATGTTTAAGATAATGTAAGCATATGTAATCAGAATTAGGAAAAAGGGGATAATAACCACTAATATTGCACAGAAGAAGATCACCGTTTTATTAATGGAGGTGTCCATGCAGGCCAGTTCCAGCACAGATGGCACCTCACAGAAGAAGTGGTTGATTACATTAGGGCCACAGAAAGGCAATCGTAATGCAAAGATTGTGTGTATCATTGAGTTTATAAGGCCTCCAACCCAAGAACCAGTTGACATTTTAATACATAGGACTGAATGCATTATGGTTGTATAGTGTAAGGGGCTGCATATAGCCACATATCGATCATATGCCATCACTAGCAAGAGGTAGCACTCTGTACCCCCCAATGAAAGATGTATACACATCTGGGCTACGCACCCCTCAAACGAGATGCTCTTTTTCACTGACAAAAAATTTATGAGCATCTTGGGGACAATGCTTGATGTGTACCAAATGTCCAGGAAAGATAAGTTACTCAGGAAGAAATACATAGGTGTGTGAAGACGAGGGTTCACACTGCTTATCCAAATAATGATTATGTTACCCATCAGTGATATAACATAACATGTAAGGAACACCACAAACAAAACAATCTGCATCTTTGGCTGGGAGGACAGTCCAATCAGGATGAATTCAACTACCAAAGTGTGATTTCCCATGATCGTTCTAACCAACAAGACAAAGTGATACAGAGAAAGAAAAACATTCAAATTACACAAATATTACACTGGTGTAAAGAGAATTTTCAGACAGAAATGTAACATTGTAAGAGAATCAAGATGAATATTTGGAAGGCATAAACCAGTGGTTCTCAAAGTCTTGTAGGGAAAACCTTTAGTTTAACATGAATTATCTATGGATCCTTTTAACCCTTGGATGTTAGTGTTGTTCCTTAAGCATTGTAAACCAATGTGCTGCGTATTTTTATAGCATCCAAGGGGTTAAAACAGTATCAATATAAAATGCATGTAAATGTTAGTTGATGGTAACATATGGCTAAACTACATTATCTGACACTCAAAGGGTTAAACCATTTCAACACTATAGTGAAAAAAATCCTTGAATAACATGCCACAAAACTGCTAGAAAAGCATCTACACAAATACACTGCATCTTTCTATTTCAATACATCTATTAATTAGATGTGGCAGAGACAAAATCAATTTTAGTAAATAATCAAACACTTCTAAGAATCCATTAATTTGAACTGTAATTTCCTAGAATTACAATGCTTTGCATTAGACATTAGTGAATTATGTGCCCATAGGGATGTCATTTTTTTAATACCTGGTGCTTAATGAAAAACGCAGTATGCAAGATTGAATCAGAACCACTGTAACCCTAGAACCTGGCAATAACTAAAATCTGGGTTAGGTAATATCTTAACAGGAAGAACACACTGAGAATGTCTCTTGCTTTCAAATATGACCCAGACTCATTTTATCTACCTCAGAAGGGTGAAAGGCTGAGTTGACCTTGCTGGGACTGGAACCTGTGACCTTTCAGTGTGGACAGACTGCACTGCTGGTGTATTAATCAACTGATCCACCTCACTGGTGCATCTCCTTAGAGTTTTGTCTCAAATAGAGAAACAAACTGGAGAACAATAGGGGACAACTAAAAGTCCCCAAATTGTCATTGATTTAAAAGAGGCTTTTAACACCATGAATGCTGGAGTGGTCTGCAATGCGGACAAGGATGGACTTTCAGGCACCCCTAGGCAAGGCACTCTTGATGTCCTTAGCTCCATCCATGGTCATGCTCCTATTCCAGACAAGGCCCCTCCCACCAGTCCCATCTAATGTTTATTGGCACAGAAAATACACCTATAACAAGTAAGAGAAAAAAAAAGGTTTAACTCCTTGGATGCTAGAGAGATCTCAAATGTATTTACCGATAACAAGTAAGGAAAAAAGCTTTAACCCCTTGGTTGCTAGAGAGATCTCAAATGCATTGCTACACTATGTGTTGGAGATCTTTCTGTCAGTAAAGGGGTATAAACTGGTGCAGGATTCAGAATGTGGGTGTGGCCAGCACAGTTCAGACAACCCTCACATTTTGGAGCACTAGGCAGCCTACCCTGTCTACTGGGAAATCTGGCCCTGGCATTGGCAACAGCATTCAAGGAGTTAAAATCCCAGTTTAAATCAATGTGAATCTGTATTTGTGCCCTAAGGTGCAATTGATTTGCTCTAGAATTTCTCTGCTTTTATTGGTACATCAGACTCAATGTATTGGGAGCATATATAGACTCCAATATAAATAGAAATATTAAGCACTGGGATTATAACCACAATCCACTGAATCTATAAAAATATTAATTAAAAAGTTATTCTCAATGTAGATAAAACAGTGACACCACTGGATGAAAGAATGATTGTCCTCCATGTCCACAGATAATCAAGAGCAAATTTAGCTCCCTGAATTCTAGAGTGGTCCCCAACGCATTGCATAGCAATGCTTGGGAGACCTCCCCAGCATTCAAGGGGTTAAAAGTCCCATTTAAATCGATAGGAAGTGTAATTTGTTTCCAGTGGTGCAGATGATTTGCTCCATAATTGTTCTTATCTCCATTCCAGTCATGCAGCCGATTATGCTATTTATCGTGTAAACCAGTTTCATAAAAGAAATCACTGGTAAAAACATCAAAAATGCACAGAACAGGATAAAGGTTAAAAATATCTAAGTGTAGCAAGTAAATAGTGAAGTGCATCTTGGGGCCCCTATCAGTAATAGCCACAAAACTGTGTCCCTCCCATCCAGTACTCATGCATACAGCATTGTAATACATAGATGTCATTGACGCCACTCAGTTTTTGTCTACCTCCAAGCATGGCTCTTATTGTTATACAGGCGGTACTTCAGTAATTCCACGGCCTGACATTTTATGGTAGTGCTATTATTACAGACGCTATCAGGGCTGGATTTACATCTCAGGAGCCTGTAGGCACAGAAATCTGAATCGCCCCCCCGGCGCTGGCTTACCTCAAGGGGTTACACCTTGCAGCTTCTAGATTGTGACCGACTGTGTACAGGCAGCTCCTCTGTGGCTGTGTTGTTCGTGGGCTCCCTGCAGTGTCTGGGAGGGGGCGAGTCAGTTCCAGGAAGTGAGGAGGTGGGAGTAATGCGCCTACATGACTCCAGCTTCAGATCTGCTCTTGAAGTTCTGTCACTCATGACTCACATCCGGCTGCGACGTGCAGGCACATCTACCTACCATCCACCCCCTGCACTTGGCACTCCAGCAGCTTTGGTCCACCAAACATGAGACGTGCATCATAAGGCTAATTTAAAAAAAAAAAAAAAAAAAAAAAGATCCCAATGATAGGCGCCCCTCTGTGGGGTGTGCCTGTAGGTAGATGCCTACTCTGCCTTATTATAAGTCTGGACCTGGAAGCTATAAGGGATAGGGACCCTGAGATCATACCTCCCAAGTGTCCCTCTTTAGGAGACCCAAATCCCTCTGTACCTCTTTCCTACCATTTTGTCCCTCTTTTTTAGGACACCAGAATGAGTGGTGTGTATTACATTGCTCCACAGCAATAAAACATACATAAATGTGTTGTTAATTGTCAGTATATGTGTTTATACATTAATATGGGCTATTAAAATACTTTGGTCTTGCTCTAAATGATTTATCAGTTACACAAAGAGGTGCAGATGGGTAAAGAAATAACTTAAAAATTCTTGGAAATGCCCCGCCTACCAGCCACGACCACAGAAACGCCACCTAAAACAGAAATGTCCCTCTTTCGCCATTTGAAATGTTGGGAGGTATGTGAGATGCACTAAGGTCATGAGAAGGACCAAGTGATTGTGTAGCTATTATCGTTTGCTTCTCTAGTCACTCAAAGTTTTTATCTTTTGTCCTGTTCCCTGCTTTGTTGATCTTTTTACCAATCTCTGTCATCCATACTTAACCCTTTGAGTGCCAGAGGGGAATGCAATGCATTGCATACCCCTCTAACAATCAAAGGGTTAATTGTGACACTAACAAATTGAGCACGAGGGAGAAGAAGGTTGACAGGAAGCCCTGGATAACATATTCATTATATCAGCATATTCATCATACGGATCTTATTCTCTCAGTTGACATACTGATCTATTCTGTATGAGGTGAAAGACAGACTGGATGTTTTCCATTTACTTTGAAAGCAATGAGCGTAAGCAGGTAAAAACTGTTAGACATATTTTTACTGATATGAACTGGGCCATCTATTCAAAAGAAAAATTGAGGAATTTTGGCCCAAACCAGTTGCACTATAGGGGAAAGAGAACATTCCCATTGATTTAAAAGGTGATTTTAACCCCTTGAAAGCTAAAATGGTCTCAAATGCAGTGCTTTGCAATGCACTGGAGAACTATCTAGTATTCCAGAGGTAAAACTCCCCGCTTAAATCAATCGGAATTGTTTGGAAGTTTTATTTTTACCCTATGATGAAATCGATTTGCCCAGAAATGTCTCCACTTTTCATTTGAACACATGGCCCAAGTTTGACGCCTGTAATATCATGAACTGATATTCTATGGGAACAGATTTATATAGTTTAGAACAAAAAAACCCATGACCGATAAACCAGTCCTATAGAATAACACAACAGGAAGGGATATTGCTGTACCTAAATTATATGGCTTATTTACTAAGATGATTTGGGGTAGATGGACCAAGGTTCCGTGTAATAGTGAAGTGTGTCTGTCCATGTATGGAGGTCTCTTTGCCATGGAGAATAACACTCAATTGGCTATATACTCTAAGAATTAGTTATGCTGTGGGAGGGGGAGATATGTCTTTATCATATGATGTTGGCGTAAAGCTGGTCATGTGTTGGAATTGTATATCTGCAATTAAGATAATAACCAGGCTAATGTGAAATATGGAAATCTGTTCTCCACTGTGGAGTATGGTGAACTGTTCTCCAGGAAAACTGAGGACTGCATATAAAGCTATGACACAATCCAGAATTCTCCAGTCTGACAATTTTGCCAGCTATCAGAGCTTAGTCATAACTCTCAAGTGCCCCTCTTTACAATGCACAGTCCCTCTTTGGGACCCAAATCCCTTTGTCCTGCTTTGTCACCATGGTGTTCATCTTTTTAGGAGATCAGACTGTGTGACTGTGTGATGTGTTATAAATTATTCTGTATAAATAAAATACTTTGGTCTTTTTCTAAATAATTTACCCAGTTACATAAAGAGTTATCAATAAGTCATCAATTCACCTAAAAATTCTCAGTAATTCCCTGCCCACAAGCCACACTCCCAGCAACACCACCTAAAATGTGTGTCCCTCTTTGGCCATTTAAAATGTTGGGAGGTATGGCTTAGTGCTTATGGTGAATAGTCACATTTAACTATAAATGCACCCTAAGAAACATGAAAAGTCTCATTAAGCCAGATTTCAATACGCATATTAGCCTGTGATGAAGAGGTTAGTGAAACATTGTATATGTGGCATAGTTATGGATAAAGCATGGGGATGTAGGCATATTTGAGTTGCAATCAAACAGATAGCATGGTGAAGTCAACTTAGTACATATCATGAGATGGATTTGGATCCGATTCACCAAAATTTCTCCAAACTAACTGCACCAAAGGGCACACGAACTGTCCCACATTCAGACTAATTAAAATGGGGAATTTAAATGTTTGAATGTTTGATAGGTCTTCAGTATGTTGCATTGCAATATATTAGATACATCTTTAGCAATCACGGGATAAAATGTCTCATTTAAATTAACAATGGTACAGAAGATCCTTCTGAATGTAGTATTTAAATAACATGATGGACCATCACTGTCACCCTTATGTGCTCTCGAAACCTTACTTACATTATATGAGGCTTTCAATCTGGACCTTAATGCCTTCCCAGTAAATACCCTGGGTTGGGTATTCTTATCCTTCCTATTTTGTTTGTTGACTGATGTCTCGGCAGAAAAATGTAAATATGGGGCTTAAATCAGCGTCCGAGTGGAAGTTGCACTTCCACTGTGTCGGTTGAAACTGCCTTCACAAAAAACGTGTGTAATATTGGATATCAAGAGTAAAGTAATGTTATAGTGAGGCTAACAGGGTACTAGGTAATAGTCTATTTTATTTAAAAAATTAAAAACTATACAGCAATATATAAATGTCTTATGGGACTAGTGAGTGGCTAAATAATAAACATCTGTTTTGGAATAGTAAAAAATATTACATTTAAAAGCTCTATGGGTTTTCTGATAGTCATACCACTTCTTTGGGAGCATAAAAGAGTCTTAGTGAGCAGTCCAGCCTATGCCATACATGTAGCAAAGACTCAGAGTGGACTTTAAATAAGTGGCATTTGTCATATATTATTGTATTTGATTAATGATTTCTTTTTGGTTTTAACTTCACCTAGAAAAATTACTCTTGTTTTCCTGGTAGGGATTGTCTACAAACCGGGTATGAACTTAATACTAAGAGGAGCTCTCCAAGATGGCCAATGAGAAATCAGTGGTGGTCTTAGATATATATATATACACTATTTCATTTATATTAATGATAATCTTTATTTGTCCCCTATGGTGCAGAATTCTTTTGAAGAATTGCACCTGTTCTTATTCGTACATCAACCTCAATTCTGTTGATCTACTAAGACGAACTGTAGGGAGATGCACTAAGGTATGATTAAAGGTTATAAAGTGGATATAACCTTTCCAGTGAGGCTGGTGTATGTAGGAGAACTTTATCATTCAATTACTCTTGAACTACAACTCTGACAGTATTGAAATAACACTCTCCATGTCCCAAATACTATGAAGATTAATTGGAGCTGCTGTTTTTGTAAAACATTACTATCCCTTTAAGTAGTTCTCATATACTATCCCTTTAAGTAGGTTTCATATAATAACATATGGACTGGTGAGTTTATCATACTGTAGAAGTGATCTCCTTATTATCACACTTTATCACACCTTAGAGCACAACAACCCAGAGGTGTTTCACACCAAGATGCGATAAATGTGTGATAAAGAGGAGATATTACCTCCAGTGAGTTCAGTTCTCCTATTCCTTTGTTATTCTATAAATCCTATACACTAAGATTTCTCCAGCCTAACAGATCTTAGTGCACAGGCTCCTTAGAATAACACAGGAAATGGAATGTTTATTACATAGAAGAACTTATATCCTCTTTATCACATCTTTTTCTCACATTTGTGCACCTCCCCCTGGAGTAATTCTGTAGCAATCAACTGTACAGCATAGGACAAATAATAATTCTCATTACTATAAGTGGAGCTTTTTAACCCCTTGATTGCTTGAGAGGTCGTAAATGCATTGTAATGCAAAGCATTAGAAATCACTAACATTTAAGGGGTATACACTATCATTTAAATCAATGGGAATTTGGAGTATTTTTATTTGTCCCTTATGGTATAATTGGTTTTCTCCAGAGTTACTATATTATTCTTAGTACATCAGCCTCAATATCTTCCATAATTCATAAAATAATGTTTTATTTCAAAATCTGTATAAAGATGAATATTAACACATTGCGTCTGGATTTATTTCCAAAATTGCTGTGTGCAGTAAAATGCATTTATGAATACTTGCACATAAGAAATAAAATCTAAAATCAAATAAAAAGGATACATCTGTAATTACACGTGAATCATTCTTGCAAGAATATGTTTACATTTAAAGTATAGCATGTCTTCATTACCTTGTTTTTTCCTCCTAGAGCCCCACAATATCAGTAATGTGTAGTGTAGTCATGTCTAGTTGGTATAGTAAAACATACGGCAGGCAGACCAGTCGCTCACTATAGAATAAGTATGGAAGGTGCTGTTCCTTATAAAACCATTATTTAGCATTTCCCTTTGTCCCTGTAGAATTTCTGAAGAAAAGTTTTTGTTTGCTTTAGGGACTATGGCAAATCAAATAAATATTAATATTGCTAAAAAGATGACATTTGCTATCCTCCAGTTTTAACCCTTTGCAATGCGTTGGACACCTCAGTGCAACTCAGTGGGTAAATGATTTTGGAGTTTGTGCACCATTATGCACCACGGTGATCAAATGCTCTGGTGCATACCCAGAAGAGCAGCCTTCAATGTCTTACTGACCTCTGCTGGACAATTCATACATTCACCCTTTGTATCCAAAAGAATGTAATAAAACTGATGAGTAAGTGTGACACTAGGGACACTTGTATAAAGACAATATGGAGCAGTTCTGGGACAAAGTATCTGGGATACAAGGAACACATACAATTCTCTTTAGTTTAAATGGGGCTTCTAACCTCATGAATGCAAGAAAGGTCTCTCAAGTGCAGTGTAAAGGGAGTAAAATATCAATTTAAATCAGTGGAAGTTTTATTTCTCCCACATGGTTCATTGGCTTCAGAACTGCACCTCTTTTGTGCATAAGGTCCACTTTTAGCTTTACACATATACCTCTAGGTCTTCAAAAATGGCATTACCATTTCCAAGGGTTTAAAGTGCAGACAGCAAGGGGTGCGTGGAAGAGCTGATAACTGAGGTAAAGGGGAAGTATAACGGCAATGCAAGACCCTTACAACCCACTGCTAGTGCTCTCACAGCTATAGGAACAGAGTTCTCATAGTTTATAACCCACACTTCCTCTGTCACTTTGCTGTGCAGATCATCAATATCTGAACATCTGAGTAATATCTACATCATACTCAGTGCTCATGGTACCTTTCTGCACTTCCCATACAAGCCATATGTCATCAAAACCACCATCAATGAGAAAAGGAAAATGTTCCCATGAGCACTGCGTTAGGAGCTGACTTCCCCCAGCAGTGCAGAGATTGGGGATCTGCACAGAAAACTGACAGAGGGCACTGGCAGTGGGTTGTATTGACCCTATATGGCCTCTTTAGGAAGACTGTATATGCTGAAGCAGTGGGAAGACTGAATCAAGAGACTGAAGAGGAGACAGGCAATAGAAGGGGAGACAAAGTAGAGACCACAGGTGGCAATAAGCAGAGGGAAGAGGCAGTCTGAAACTAACCAAACCCTGTAATGGGATTTGTAGATTGGAGGTGGTTGTCAATAAAAAGTCATGGTTTGGAAGGAGTTTACAACAGGGAAGGTGAGACATTTCCATTTGTGCTTGTAAACCTTGTGTGCCAACCAACCAGTTGTTATTGTCTAATGTTCTGCTTGTGTTTGGTGGACCCTATTTTAAGGAAACACATATTTAACTTGTATCTGTTAGTTCTACAAATGGACACTTTATAACTAACAGGCCAGGGAGGATACGCACTGAGACATGATACAGTGAGAAACTCTCCGATTCCTATGTTATTCTTTGCAGCCTATGCAATAAGATGTCTCAAACTGAAGAGATGATAGTTCATAGGTTCTACAGAATAACATATGAATTGAACACAGGGCCGGTGCTAGCATAAGGCAGCATAGGCAGCCACCTTAGGGCGTCGCTGCGGAGAGGCGCCCAAACGGGGGAGCTGTGAATTTTTTTTATTTTCATTTATTTATTTTTATATATCTGCCGCGAGGGAGTGTTGATTTACGCTACAAGTGCTCCCTCGCGGCTTCTATTCCTGGAGGCTTCGTTCTCATCATGAGATGAGGCAGCAATCCAGTCAGAGACACTATGAACGGATGCGGCCACTAACGTCAGATGTCAGATGCACGCACCGCATCTGTGCACATAGAACAGCCCCAGACACCAGACCCAGCCAGATCCAGACAGCACAGCCTGTGGAACATGAGTGGACAGACTAGAAGGTGGGCATGATTTTAGGGCTTTAGATTTGAAGCTTGAGAGCAGGCTTCACCATAGCTAATATGCATAATCTAATCTGTCCCTGTAGCCTAGGTGTAAATGTATACTGATCAAGTGAGGGCTGGCCTGGGGGGCAGTTACCCCCTGGGCTGGTCACACGTCTGGGCTGTTGGGCCACTGCCTCTATCATGCTGCTGTAAATGGAGCTACACAAGTGATACCAGAGCTACAATCCAAACGGAGCTACACTGTAGCATAGCCCATTTCCCATGTAAGCTCTATAGTATCACTAATGTTGCTTTACTTAACTGTTTGAGTGCCAGAGAGGTATCAATGCATTACTATGCATTGGATACCTCCCTGGCACTCAAACGGTTAAATTATATGCTCTGTAATATCAGTAGTGTAACCCCATTTTAACGGTAAGCTCTGTGGTATCACTCACCTTACTTTGCAATATTAAGGCCAAATTTAAAGCTAAGAAAAGGGGAGTGGGCTGGGACAGCGGGCTCGAACAATAGTAGAAACGGGCCACTTGATTGTATTTGCCCCCCGGGCCACAAGTTGCCAGCCCTCCCCTGATACTGATTTCTTTATGTAAAATGCCATTGAAGGACAGCGGCCTGGGACTACAGTGAGAGTTCATTGCGGTGCTTGAGCACTAAAGCATAAATCATTGTGACCTGTAAGATATTTATCATTCCACAAAGACTTTCCCTAAGCAGTAAGGAAAGGTGTCAATTTCCATCTAAAAACAAGAGTTTGATCATTAGGGGCTTTAAATACTGTGGTGGAAGGAAAGACATGGTTGTAATGTAAGAACACCAGGGGGAAGATGTACTAAAGTTCCATAAAATAGAGGATTTTTTGGCTATGTGATAAGAGAACTTCACCTTGGCGAGGAAGATGCTTTCGCCATATGCACTAAGAATGAAGTATACCAGGGGAGGGGGGGATACATTAGTTATTAGCCTATGATATTTGTGTGTTGCTGCATGCTGCATTCCATAGGTGAAAATCACCTGTGTGAAAAGAACCATCTGGGGCAATGTGTTAAAGGGATAGTAATGGCTGAGGGGTGCCTGTGGGGGGGGCATCAAAATCCACCTTCGCCTGTGTAGACAAAAATCCTTGCACCAGCCCTGATTGAACAGTTTATCACCCTGGAGAAGTTATCTTCTCTTTATCATACCTTAGCACAAACTCCCCTGACCCCTTAGGGAGCCCTAAGGACAGGTTTGACATCATTGACTGAAGGTGACATGAGACAGAGAAGGGTATGGAAATGAATATTTAAGTGATTAGTAAAAGCTTATTATGAAAAATATATAGCTTTAAGTGCTTTAGTTGAGCAAATTAAGAATACTCCAACACTTATGTGATGCTTTTTTCAAGATGCTGAAACCTGCAATTTTGTGGGAGTTTGCGTGTTTGAAACATTGAACTCGCCTTAGATTACAACAGCACCTCCTATAGCACGCTTAGGATAGTGGAGTAAAATTACAACATTTTCTCTGCACCTTATTTAAACGCTTAAGGACCAAAGGGTTGTGCAACACATTGTGTTGAACACCCTTCTAGTCCTTAAGGAGTTAGTACATAACAGCAAACAGGGAGCAGACGAAAGCTAAGCCATAAAATGCTCATACACTCCCATACTGCCTTCCCCTTGGCACATACAGTGTTATAGGGAGAATATTTATTGGAAATAAGTTAGTATATTGTCTTTCTGGTGCCTGGTTTAGAAAGGAATAATATGAGTACATATACCCCCTTTTATCTCATAACAAAATCCAAGTCTGAACTGTAATAACTTAGGATAAAAGTATCTCCTAAATAAATATTTTTTTCTGGATTTAAACATTTGGGGCTCAATACTATTACCCGTGCTAAATCTGACATCATGTTAAAAACAAGCAAGGTGTATTTTGCAATCATGTGTTTTACCGGTGTTCTATTGCAGAACCACTATGAAATAAAACTGGCGTAGACAGCACATTTCGACATACTGACAAAACTGGCACTGTCTGTTTCTTTTCAACTACTTTCTAAAAAAACACACTAAATGTCAAAGTCCAAAGACATAGGCATACGTTTGATGACAGAAAGATCAAGTTTCGTGTTAGATGTGTTCCCCACATAATCGAAATCCGACATAAAGTGCCGCCCTTCGACATATTAACCCCCAGGGCCAGATTTACCATAAGGCAGAGTAGGCATCTGCCTACAGGTGCGCCTGTCATTGGGACCCTTTAAAAAAAAAAAAAAAAAAAAAAAAAAGTAGGCTCTCCGCCTGCACTAACCCCCCACTGCCCGGTGAGGTCTGTGCCTTCTTTGGCACAGACCTGTAGCTACTGCGCTCCCTCGTCAGGTCTTTAGTAATGCAGAGCGCTGGGAGATGACATCATCTCCTAGCGCTCTGAATTACTGAAGAGAAGACCATGTGGGAGCTCCAGCAGCTACAGGTCTGTGCAGAAGGAGGCACAGACAGACCTCTCCTGCCGCTGGACCACCAGGGAAGAGGTAGAAAATGGACACTGGGAGGGGGCAATGTGGAAATGATGGGGCAATATGGAGCAGATGGAGGCAATACGGGGCTGATGGGGGACAATATGGAGATGATGGGGGCAATGTGAGGGCATTATGGAGCTGATGGGGAGCAATATGGAGATGATGGCAAATTAGCAATGTGGAGATGATGGGGCAATATGGAGATGATGGCAATGTGGAGATGATGGGGGCAATGTAAGAGCAGGTTGGAGCTGATGGGGGCAATGTGAGAACAAGTTGGAGCTGATGGGGGCAATATGGAGATGACGTGGAGCAATGGGAAGGTTAGGAGCATTGTGGAGGTGTCCAGTGGAAATGGCTTGGGGGGGGGGCGCTTCATATTTCTGTGCCTACAGGCTCCTGAGATGTAAATCCGGCCCTGTTAACCCCCCTTTGAAATTTGACTTATAGTGCTTTCTTTCACCATTTTAATTCAACAAATATTGTTCACATTCGACATTTTAAACCCTCCCCTTTGAAATTTAAGTTATAATGCTCCCATGACTTTCTTTCTTCATTTAAATTCTACATTGTTTCTTTGCCAAATTTTTCCGACATGCCTTCATTGTATATGTATTCTTTAATTAACCCTATGAGTACCAGAGAGGTAACAATGCACTGCAATGTGTTTGCTACCCTTCTGGCACTCAAAGGGTTAATAGGCAAGGTATGCGGCTGCATACCTTGCCTGTATATGTGAAATAAATGTTATTTTTTATTATATTTTTATTGTATGTAAAAAAAATAGTTCAGACCTAAAGGGGGCATCAGGACCCCTCCTGACAATAAGTAGGATAGCTGATCAATGCTGATCAATGTTGTTGTGTTTATTCTAAATATATTGTTCAGACCTTGAGAGGGGCATCAGGACCCCTCCTGACACCCCCCCCCCAGCATGGATCACCTATCCTTCTGTATAGGTGATCCATGGGGTGACATATGCAGCTTTTTTAATTAAGAGCATATAACCTATGTTTAACATAGGTTATATGCACTTTTTTAAAATATACATTGCTTTGAGACCTCGAGGGGGTCATCAGGACCCCTCTGATATCCCCCCTAGCATGAATCACCTTTGCAGATGGATAGGTGATCCGTGGGGCAGCAAGGCATTTCTGCCTTCCTTCCATTTTCTGCCTTCCTTTCTTACTACTGGAGCGGCTGCATAAGCCTCTGCAGTAGCAGTGGTTGTAGTGAACCCTGTCACCGGGTTCATTCATAGAAAGCGCATCGCTATGCTTTTATCAATGAATCAATCACCTGGGTCAGCCCTGATGTATATTGTATTCTGCACTGCTTTTGTTCGAACAACCATTGTTTTGAAATCGTCGTTGTGGCATCTACTTCTCTGAGGCACAGACAGAAAATTTAACCACAAAACATGCAGTAATACTGGACATAATTAATAGAATGCTACTTGCACATTGTTTTTAGTTGTCTCCTATGGGCTTTTTTTTGACCGGCGGTAAGTATAATTACCTCTGATTTTGTTTTCACAGCTCGGGTAAAAGGATAAAGGATATTAAAACCTAACTTTAAAAAAATGCCTGTTTTTTGTTTTTATTTTTAAGCGTTGGTAATAGTATAGAGGCCCTGGAGTCTAACAAAAATATTACCAAAGAAGTATGTAATCATAAATGTAGCTTATAATAGTGATGCAGCCCTTTTTTGTAGCAAAAAGTTTTATTTCCTTGTATGTTTTGTCGATCACAGTTTCTGTGCAAAAGTGAAATTCAAATACTGATATCTCTGCGGAGCAGTGACAATTATTTTAATATTTACAATTAACAAGTGGAGTGAGCCACACTGAGCATTATTAGTAACTGTGTTTTCCCCATATGCCCTTATGGGAAAAGCAGATGTGTTACACAGGGTATAATCAATACAGTTTGCTTTGACTCATGGTAATTAAAAGTTTTCCTCTCCAAAACAAAATTGTGTCAGACGAATAACTTTTCTTTGCAAGCATTAATTGTGCATAAAACATTTTGAAACTTTGGACATTATACTGTTTTTTCACTGAATTCTTTAAAGGGTTAAGCATGCTTTACATGTCCAATGGCCATTTTGTAAGGGTGTAAAGGAGGTTAGGCCCTGATCAAGTTTGTCCTATACAGGATGCCTATAACTGGGGTGTATCAGGGAATAAAGGTTGCCTGGGATCCTACTTGCTGCAAGCTAAACCTTATACTAGTAGAAGGTAATCTCTGGACCACCAGTTGGTCATGACTCTAACTCCCATCATCCATAACCAGCCAAAAGCTAGCTGGGGATCATGGGAGTTGTAATCCCCAACAGCTGGGGAGCCACAGGTCACATACCCATGAAATATACTCACTACTGAACAAGGTTCCAATATGAGGGAATTTATGATATTCCGGCACAGGGATGAGCCACATGAATACCTAGGCCATACTGGCACAATGCAGATAGTGTTAGTTGGCATGAGCTTTGAGCACCATGCTACCACCACTTTATTCCACTATCAGAGGGATGTGCAATGCAGTGCAAAGCAACTCTTTGCACACCCACATGACTCTTAGTGTTAAAGACATGAATTAATTTACTGTCTTAGTACAGCACGTTTTGTGCGCCTATGTAAAAATGTGAATCTTACATTAAAAATTATATCCTGCTGTTAATACTTGGAATAAAACAGCCACCTATATTCTTCTGCAGTCACAAAATTTTCACTAGGTGGCAATAGTGTTCAACTTTGGCCAGAACCACATTTACTTTACAGCATGATTTGATTTAAAATATAATTTATTGAAGACTATTGTCCTAATGTTACTGATTGTTGTGAAGTTCTGCAGAATGACTTGTTTATAAGCTTCCTGCATTTAAGTCCTATCTGTTCAGAGCTCTGAGGTGACAGTAATTTCAAGGGAGTTACTGCATTAACATTGAAAGTTGGTTACTTACTTTAGAGTGAGCTTTAGAGGACAATATAAATCTTATTGAATTGTAAAACCAAGCATGAGTGATAGCTGGTTGGACAATCTCACCCAATGCACTTCTTGTCACGTTTGAACAGGGGTCATACTGCTGTGCCAAGTGTGAGCATATTTTCTTTTTAGAGTCTAAGATATTGGATTTGGAAAGAAACATTGCAACATTGCGAGACACTGGAAACCTGGAAAGGAGTTTAGAACTCACAGAACAGGTAGTATGTGGGGTTAGTGGTGAAGAGGGTGGAGTTTTAGAACAGGAGCAACAGGTAGGCAGCTGGGTAACGGTAAGGAGGGGAGGTAGTGGGCAGAGGAAGAGGAAGGCCAGTTTTGAGTTGAGTCAGTCCAACAGATTTGCAAGATTGTGTGAAACTGTGGATGAGGATAGCTCAGAATTGGCAACACTGGAGAGGGCTAATTCCTCTAGCAGCCAGGGGAACAGTCCTTCTTCCAGGCTAGACGGGATGCAGAGTAGCAGGGCTGGCCCAAGACATTGTGCTGCCTGGGTCCAAGAATGAAATGCTGCTCGCCCTCAACAAACCCACGCCCACCACAATTATGTTATATGATGATAAGCACTAACACAAATCACGCCATACCTTGTAGGAAAGGAAAGACTCCTCTTCCAAGCAAAACAGGGCATTTCAAATGAATTTTGTTTTGTTGATTGGTCGGACTGCTTTTAGGAATGGTTCTAAAGGCTTTATTTTATTTTTATAGATAAAGCAAAATGTTAAGTTTTGCACTGAAATTGATTCTTTATTGGCCAATATATTCAAGGCAAGACTGACAGCAATGTGAAGAAACATATCTACAATGAAAACAGTGGGGCCTTTCATTGATGCAATTGTTTTGCTCCAGCTATTTTGCACTTTCATCTTTATAAATATACACCATTACCAACCATATGTGATAACATCTCAGCAGAATGTTACATAAGAGAGGGAAGGTGAATATAACATTTCACAAGATGATCAGGGCAATATACCAATACACAAGACCAGCATGAGAGCAGTTATGGCTTTATACACCTGTCTTTTCACAGAAGGAAATTCCACAGAGCAACGCAGAGCACTCTGCTCAAATGGTTAAACTGTAACATTAGCCAAAACAGCCATCAGGTTCCATTAGCCAGAGCAGCAGGAAGTAGAACCTACAGCCTTCTGTACCATGACCTCAGAGTTCCCAATGGTCCACTGCTATTTGTAGTCACAGAACCACACATACACTGTTTTACACCCCAGCCTTGGCCAATGGTACATACACACATACACCATCTGATACCCCAGCGTTGGCCAGTCACAGGTAGTCACAGAACCATGCATACACTGTCTGACACCCCAGCGTTGGCCAGTGGTAGTCACAGAACCATGCATACACTGTCTGACACCCCAGCCTTTTTCCACTGGCACTTGTAGTCACAGTAGCACATATACACACTGTCTGACATCCCAGCCTTGTTCTCACTGATAGTTAAAGGGCCTACACGGTCTGACATCTCAGTCATGATCAGTTGGTAGCCACAGAATCACTGATACACTATCTGACAACTCTGCCTTGTTCCACCTATGAAGGTGGAGATAGGCATGCAAAAGGAAGGGGAGAAAGAGACATGAGGAGACCTGGAGGAGGATGAGGGAAAGATCCAATTGGGGGGTTTAAAGAGGCATGGAAGAAGAAGGGGGATGGACACATGGAGAAGGATGGGTAGAGACACACATGGGGTGGGGAAAAGCCTTCTCTTTCCTACTTATCTCCCAATTCTGGGTAAGACCCTGAAGGTTGATACTAACCCTGACTTTCAGTGCAGGAAGAGTAAGCAACACATTGCTCTGCACTGAATGGGTTAATTGTGTAAGACGCTGTCCTAGTAATGAGTCATGTGTGGACAGTGGTCATAAAGCACCCCTCTGTAGGGGGAAAACTGCTAGAAGGGATGATAAGGGACTATATTCAGGATTACAACACAAAAAATAAGATCATTAGCAGGAATCAACATGGTTTTATGAAGAATAGATCACGTCAAACTAAACTTTTAAGCTTCTATGAAGAAGTAAGCAGCATCCCTGATAATGGCAAGGCAGTTAATGTAGTATATCTAGACTTTGCAAAGGCATTTGATACAGTGCCACACAGAAGGTTGGGGTATAAAATAAGGGAATCAGGGCTAGGGAATGACCTTTGCAATTGGATACAAAACTGGTTGAAGTCTAGGGAACAGTGTGTGGTTGTAAATGGACAATTCTCCAATACAGTTAAAATGGAGAGTGGAATACCTCAGGGTTCAGTATTAGGTATTATTGCTTTTTAACATTTTTATAAATGACCTAGAAATAGATATAAAAAGCAAATTATCGATATTTGCAGATGACACTAAATTATGCAGGGCAATTCATTGAGAACAGGATAATTGCTCTCTACAGAGGGATTTATATAAAATGGCAGATTGGGCACACAAATGGAATATGAAGTTTAATGTGGGGAAGTGTAAAGTCATGCTTTTGGGAGGAAATAATCCCAAGGCTACTTATAAACTTAATGAACTCATTTTAGGGGACTCGTTGCTAGAGAAAGACCTGGGTATCCTTGTCAACTACAAACTTGGAAATAGTGACCAGTGTCAAACAGCAGTAGCAAAGGCAAACAAAAATCCTGTCTTGCATAAAAAGAGGTATTGAAGCAAGAGTGGATAACATTATTTTGCCATTGTACAAATCATTCGTAAGACCTCGCCTTGAGTATGCAGTGCAGTTTTGGGCACCAGTTCTGAAAAGGATATACTATAACTAGAGAGGATACAGCGAAGAGCAACAAAATTAACTAAGGGAATGGAGGACTTGACGTATGAGGAACGACTAGACAAACTTGGTTTATTTACTTTAGAGAAAAGATGACTAAAAGGAGACCTTATCACATTGTACAAATATATGAGAGGTCAATACAAGGATCTCTGCGGTGACCTATTTATTCCAAGGCCTGATCAGATGACCAGGGCACACCCCTTGAGATTAGAGGAAAGGAGGTTTAGACTTTTTTTTACAGTGAGGTCTGTTAAATTGTGGAATTCTTTGCCCAAGGAGGTGGTTATGGCAGATACAATGGATACAGTCAAGAGAAGATTAGCTACATTTCTTTCCAAAGGGAACATACAGAGTTATACTTTTTATTCATAGGCAAATCAGGAAGTTCTGATAAAGACTAACTTATTTGGTAGCAGGAAAGCTATAAAGTTACTAAGGTATGAGGAGAAGGTTGAACTTGATGGACTTGTGTCTTTATTTAATTTACTATGTTACTATGTTACTATCTAGTGTTAATTGTGTTAAATAAATGCCTTCTAGTATACTTTAACTGTGTGATAAGCGTACTCTTCTACAATCTAAAACTACAATCTGTTGAATGGGAAAGTATTTGTCAGTCTCTGAGTAGGGTCTAGCGAGGTTAGCAAGAAAAAGGACTCAGGATAACCAGTTCACAGTACCTCTGAGTTCGAGACTGGATCAGCGGGTATTTGGAGGCTCGAGGAGGTTCAAGACCGTATCGAATGGAAGTCAGACTGCAGGACAGAGTTCCCTTTAATCGAAGGTTTCGAGGTTAAGATAAGGTTCGAGGTAGGTTCGAGGTCTTGGGGTATGGATAAGGTTCGAGGCAGGTTCGAGGTCTTGGGGTATCGATAGGGTTCGAGGCAGGTTCGAGGTCTTGGGGTATCGATAAGGTTCGAGGCAGGTTCGAGGTCTACGGACTACGAATCCTCTATTCTCCGCTGATTCGGATTTGGACTTGAGGCCCAGGAGAACTGGAAGCAGGTAAGGGGAATATGAGTTCCTACACCCTCGACTGGCCGGGGCAGTCACCGGAGCAGCCGGTGATGGCAACCCAAACCAGTCGGAGCCCCAGAGGTGAAGGAACGAGTAGACTGGAACCAAACCTTGAGAGCAGCTGGAGGGACTCTCGTTGCAAGGCAGAAAGTTCCGAATGGGAAGCGTAGTCCGAGAATGCAGGGTCAAGCCGGAATCGAATCAGGAACCAGAGGGACAGACAGAGACGTGGTCAGGCAAGGCTGGGTCAAGATCCACGGGCAGTAGACAAGACTAGGTCGGTATTCAAGCAGGGTTCGGTACATGGAATCAGCAAACACAGGAACTCGGCGACAAAGGTTTCTCTCAGACTTTTGGCGCTAAAATCGAGCAAGATTTGATGGAAGATCCAGGTACATAAAGCCTACAGCCGCCAATAGGATTAAAGGTAGGAGGAGCAGTCAGGGGCAGCATGACAGTATTATCTTGAGAAAAGATCTTTTAAAATCTCTACTTACTCCAAGATGCCCAGAAACAGCAATGCATTCCACGTGCCAGGACATAAACTGGGCATGCTGTACTAGGAGAACATTCTCAATCTTGATCCCACATCATCCCTGATACAAGGGACATGGAGGCTGATGTACCAAGAGGAATAGGAGCAGTTCTGGACCAATCCAAATGCACCAGAGGAGAAATAGAAATTCCACAAATTCCCATTGTTTTAAATTGGGCTTTTAACTCACTGAATGTGTAAGATGTTTCCAATGCATTGGATGCAGCTGAAAGCATGAAATCAAATCAGATAAGTATATGGAGACAATAAATCAATTACATAATACATCTCACTGATTTGCAATAATAGACATTATAATACATTACTATCAGTACCTCATGATTATAAAAAAACATAAAGCTGCTACTTAACCCTCTGAGTGCCAGAGGGGTATGTAATGGCACTCAGAGTGAAAGCTCTTTTTATTGCCACAGAACAAAAATCTATTTGAAAAGAAGCACAAAAAAAGAATATCTAAAAGCAAAGTTTTAATTTTAAAATTACCACGCAAGGTGAAAATTCACTTACAGGATTTCATAAAATAACAGCATATATCGTCAATCCACCTTATACGTACATCTGTTTGCCACTATATTCGTATATTGTTCAGCACCATCCAGGATAAAGGCACTTGTCTGGGTCGTCTCTCCTGTGAGAGTAGCTGTTCTCTTTTAAAAACACAACAACAAACTGTTAATGCCAACGCGTATCGCGGGTAAAACTTTCCGCTTTCTCAGGGCTTACAGATGGACACCTTCATCTCTATTATATACTCTATTCCCTCCATATCCAGTCCCAATCTGCTGGTTCCATTTTTATTGCAAGTCTGTGCTCATTCATTCTGATCTTGAAACAAGGCAAGATTTCCCAACAGAAACTGCCTAGAGCTCCAAATTTTTAAGGAAACATCAGCTATGCTGGCCACACCCACAATTCCGAATGGATATCAGGATTACAGGTAAGTATTTATTGTCACGTGATGTTGTTAACTTCAGTCAGATTAACCCTGTGTAATGCATTGCATTCCCTACTGACAATCATAGGGTTACTTTTTCTCACATTTCACAACTTTTTTGAGTACTTTGGAACACTGATATGGGTCTTAGGCCCCATATCAATACAATCACTGGTCACTTAGAATTTTGGGGGCTTTTTTTTCCCCTTCCTTTTTCCCCTGCTTTGGCAGGTTTAAACATGCATTACTAAATTTTTATGTCTGAGGGGCATCTTATACACTTTATTTAGGGTATTTACCATTATGCATCACAATGGAGAATTATACTTGAATTTATTATGAGGATGTATATATATTTCTTGAAATATTATGTACTAGTGTAAAAGCCTGTGTACACGGGCCAATGTCTGAGTGATATTAACCCTTTGAGTGCCAGTCCTGCTCTGCGTCCTGCCGCCGACGCAGTCATGCACTGTAGAGACTACCAGAAAGCACGGAATGCTCCCAGCACAGAACTCCCAGCATTCTGTTCCTTACAATTCCCTCCTTCAAATGTACTAAAATCACTGCAAAGTATTGAATTTCCTACTATATTGTTAGTTAGCACTCTTAGTAGACAAATTACACCCTGTTGGTTTGAGATGACAGACTGTAGGGGGTGCTAGACGTACAAAACTACACCAACTAGAACCTCTGATTTTTCTTTCATTTTCTTAACTTTCCAATACTAAAATGGTTAAAGCAGCTGCAGAAGAGAAGAAAAGGTAGGCCTAGCATACTTTTTTGAACAGAAGATAACCTACTGCATCAAATGAGATGTCACTTGCCTTCCTACCCCTAGCACGGTGTGTACACTTGTTTCCAGAAAGCAGAGCTAAAGGAAAACAATTTACTTTTTTATATTCCCACACCTTCAAATATAATGAAATCAGTGAAAACTATGGAATTTCTAACTGTATTCATTAGTTAGTGCTCTTAGGATAAAAATGATATCCCATAGGTATGAGTTTACATACCGTAGGGTGAGCCAGAAGCACATAACTACACCTACTACAAATTCTTATTTTTCTAGCAATCTTTCAAGCATGACTTGCCTGTACTAAAATGGTTGTAACAACCAAATAAATGACAAAATGGTATACCAAGCATGTCATTATGTAAAAAAGGTAACCTACATTATCAAATGAGTTGTCACTTGCATTTCTACCCTCAGCCTGGTGTATACAAGTGTTTCCAGAAGTTGGAGCCTTTTTTTTTGAAAAAGGCTGCCTGTGCTAAAATGGTCATAACTATTAGAGATATGAAAGAAAGGCATGCAACGTATACCATTTTGGAAAGTAGACATTCACTCACATCAAATGAGGGGTCAATTGCCTTTATCCTCCTAGGGTGGAGTGCACACATATTTCCATACCTTGGCATTATAGGAAAAAATATATTTTTTTCTACATTTCCACCACTTCAAAGATACTCAAATCTTTGAAAACCATATAATTTCCTACTGTATTCAGTACCTGCTACAAGCCTGAGGAAAATGGTACCCAGTTTGTGGGGGTGAACATACAATATCGGGGTGCCAGGAACACTAACCTACACTAGCCCCTTTTCTTTTGGAATTACCTTCCTGCACTCAAATGGTCACAACCATTACATATACACAGGAAAGGTAGGCGAGTTATACCATTTTGGAAAGTAGACATTCACCCCCATCAAATGAATGCTTACTTGCCTTTTTACCCCTAGACTGGTGTACACAACTGTGAATGTGGTGCTATAGGAAACAATTGAGCTATTTTACATTTCTACACCTTCAATGATACAGATGGTTTTGAAAACACATGAAATGTATGACTGTAATCATTAGCTACTACTCCTCCAAGAAAAATTCCACCCTGTTTGTATGAGTTGACAATCTGTAGGGGGTGGCAGAAGCACAAAACTTCACCTACTACAATCTATCATTCTTCGCACATTATTCAAATACTTGTGTAAAAGCCTGTATACATGGGCCAAGGTCTGGGTTATGTTAAGATTCCGGTCCTGCTCTGCGTCCTGCCACCAACGCAGTCATGCACTGTACAGACTGCCCGAAATCACATAATGCTCCCAGCACAGAACTCATAGCATTCGTACACCTCCCAGCATTCCGTGCTCCCAGCATTCCGTGCTCTAGCATTCTGTGTGTTCGGGCAGTCTCTCCTAGTGAATAATAATATAGGATCACTTGCCTGTACTAAAATAATTATAACAACTATAACAACAGGGAGTCAGGCAGTGTATGTGGGTATGTGTACCAGAGGGCAGCAGAGCAAGGCTGGTAGGTGGTGGGTCTGATAGAGCATATGGGGGATCTGTGAATACCAATGTGCACTGTATGTCCTCCACATACAGTGTTTGATTCTCAGCCTGTTTCTGGTGCACACTGGTAGTCTGTGTCTACCAGAAGGCAGTGGAACCAAGCTGGGGTGTCAGACTGGTGGAATGGGACCACCATCGGACTGTGGAGCCAGGCCATGGGGGTTAGGGTACATGTGGGGTAGATTAGAGGCAGTTTGTGTGAGTGCAACAGGGCTGCCCCCTCAACAAGTTCTGAATAAAGAAAGAAATAAAAAAATGAACCTCGTTTTGGAACCCCCCGTGCAACACACAGAGTTATTTTTCTTTTTGTTATTTTTTTTTTATTCAGTTCTTGCCGAGGGACATAAGGACTCCTCCTGATTCCCCACAATGAGTTCTGAGTAAAAAAATAAATAATAATGCTTTGTGTGCCCCAGGAGTGTCAGTGCATTACAAAGTAATGCCTTGGACACCCCCACACCACCATGGCACACAAAAGGTACATTTTTTAAAATTATTTCTTTATTCAGACCTTGTTGGTGGGGCATCAGGCCCTCCTGATTCCCCCACCCCCAACAAAGTCTGAATAAAAAATAATGAACAAAAAAAGAATCTTGTGTGTTCTAAAAGGTGGTCAGAGTTGGCTCCCCCTTTCGTTGGCACAAACACAGGGTTAATAATTTTTTGTCTCATTGGGGGAATATCAGCGCCCATCCTGATGCCCCTGAGTAGGTCTTAATAAAAATCATCTACAAAACAAATCACATTGCAAATCAATGTGTTGGACTCCCCTTTGGCACACACAGGGTTACTTTTGGTTTTAATTTATTTTTCATCAGACCTCATTAGGGGACATCAGGACCCTTCCTGCTACCGTCCCCCCCACTATTGAGCTCCCAATAGCAACATGCTCCCCTGCTTCAGTCCTACATGACCCAGCATGTTGCTCCCCTGTGCTGCAAATATTGATCTGCCATCGAGATCAGCTAGGAGATCAATAGCTGGTGGGCTTCAGGAGGGGTTCTGATGTTCCCCCAAGAGGTCTGAGATTTTTTTTCAATTGTGGTCACAGAAAGCCAGCTTATGCGGTGACCAAAGTTAAATGGTAGTAGGCACTGGCTTGGCACAGTAGGAACAGTTGTCCAAGTTCATATACGTACCACCTTCACGCTCTAGGGATTAAGAACCAAAGTGGTGTGCAACATATTTTTTTTGCCTATCTTTTGCAAAGCATTGTGTTGCAGACCCCTCTGGTCCTTAAAAGTTTAATATTTCCATGTGCAGTGGATAGAAATTGTGTCCTGAGGTCCATGTTAGCAACCATGGACATGACATCAGGGCAGATTGGAGATGTTATATTTTGAACAAAGGCACAAGGGCAAAATTCATAAGGGCCACTAGAATTTTCTGACCATAGAAAAATGTGAAAGGTATTATTATTATAAAATGTTATTATTAGAGGTGTTATTTCTCCAACTACCAATACCTCTCCCTCCTTTCATATCATCAAGTATTTAGATATAGATGCAAAGTATTTCTTTCCTTTTACAGAGGTGTCTGTGTATCAAATGAAACCTCTACAGGAAGAGATCATGTTTATGTTACCCTGGAAAGGAAAACCTTTAGAAAGCCCATTTTAGGCCACTGATTATGTAAAGTGGCAAAACCATTGCATTAATTCATATTTAACTTTCTCAATTCAAAGATTTTCTTTATCTGTTGTAATATAAAACGTGCGTAGCCTCTGGGTATTTCCATTTCCTGATTGATTCATTTTGGGGTTTGGAAGATTCTGGCTTCTGTTCTCCAAAATAAACAACGTTTCCACTCAGAGGTGTCACATGATTCAACACAAAGGATACCACTTCAGTCTCTAATAGACCTGGATTTCGAAATGTAATAATAATAAAGGCACACTTGAAATAGCTATTATAATTTTTAATGTTTAAATATCAAGGTTAAAGTGGAACTTTCATAATATTAATATAGTGCCCCAAATCATAATTACATTAGCGATATGCACAGTTGTAGTTTTATTTTCAAGAATAATTGCTGTATTAAAGAAAAATAGAAACTTTTAAGCAGGCAGGCAGTGGGGAACAGCACAGACATCTTGCAGAGCCGGTATCTCTGTGTCTGCTCTGTCCGTCCCCTTTAATGCCACGATTGGTGAGCTGAATGCCTTTGTGCCTTAAGGCACCAGAAGGGACTGACAGCGCAGGCGCTGAAAGCGCCTACAGCAAGATATCAGCCGGTGCCTGTCTGCATAAAAGGTTCTATTTTCCTTTAAAACAGCAATTATTATTGAAGATAAAACTACAACAGTGCATATCGCTGATGTAATCATGATTTGGGGCTCTATATTAAAGGGATAGTAATACTTAATATGTAAAAAAATATATATTGTAGTGTTTATCCCCCTGAGTAAAAAAAGGGTACTCTCCCCGCTGAAAGGTGTTTTATTCAAAAGTTATTACAGCTCAAAGTTAATTTTTTAGGTGCAATATCACAGTGGCCTGAAATTGTACAGTGGAGCTGTTGTTACACCATCCTATGGACAGCTCTGGTCTGTAGTCCATAAATCTCCATAGGATGGTGTAGCAACACTGCCTCTGTATAATTTCAGGCCACTGTGATATTGCACCTAAAAAATTCAACTTTGAGCTGTAATAACTTTTGAATAAAACACCTTTCAGCAGTGGGAGTACTCTTTTTTTACTCAGGGGGATAAAACCCTACAACATATATTTTTAAGTATTACTATCCCTTTAATATGATGAACGTTCCTCTTTAAAGGGGAATAAGTTGCTCATTACTGGGTTAACCAGACAACAGAGGCTAGGGACTATCCTCTATATAAAACATCCTTGGTGCTGAATCCCCTGAGACAGTGCTGCTCCTGCCCAGAACACTAACAGAAAAGATGGATGCCACACACTGGATACATGTAAAAAGAGTTGCTGTATCTTTATTGTCATTTCAAAAAACATAGTTTCAGGGATCACAGTCCCTTTATTTGTCAGATGAATAAGGTACACAGCTGATGAAGGCTCCATGACCACAGAAATGTTGTGCTATGACAATAAGGATACAGTTACTCACTCCTTGCATTTATCCTTTGTGTGGCCTCCATCTTTTAGTCTTAATTTGTTTAATAAAATGACTTACCTCGATAGGTTTCCTTCAGACAGCAGTCATGTGTAGCTTTATACTATTTTTAGTTGTTTTAAAAACAACTGCACTATAAGGGACAAATAAACATTGTTAACCCTTTGAGTGCTAGAGGGGTACACAATGCATTGTGTATCCTTCTGGCACTCAAAGGGTTAATTTCACATGCAATTGAATAGAGCTTTGAAGAGCCAGATTTAATAGGAAATTATTTTTCACTATGGTGCAGTTGGTTTACTCCATAATAACTCTATTTTTATAGGTATGGGCCATTGTTCCTATGGTATGTCTCATTTAAGAGTTTGTGGCGCTTTTGACTATCCTATATAATAATTCGCTAAATCGTGTGTAACGTTGAAGTCATGCGCAGTAGAGATTGCCCACGCAATCACTGTAGAAGTCATCTATACATCATCACCTCTTTACCATGCCTTAGTGTATCTCCCCATCATGTTGCAAGATATTTCTTTCTTCTCAGTTCTAATAGTCCAGGCATGTAACAACAGGCAATGCAGTTGTGATAGGTCCCAGAAACCCAGGGGGCCCATCGGCTCTGGACTAAAATGTAACTCCTTTCAATCAGACCAGTTTCTTATCATAGCTGGTGACTGCTGACATTCTCACACATGGCTGTTGAAATCCAGTTAAATAATAATATCACTGGTGAGCCTCTTTTCTTTATTTATACTTTCAGCAAACCAATGCAATGTACACCCCTCTGGCAATGAAAGAGCTGTCATTATGTGGGTCACAAATCATGATGCAGCAATTCCCTTATGCTGCAAAAAATTGGTTATCGGAATTCCTTGTCTCACAAAGGCCTTCTGCAAGCCTACTGAGGTGAATTGCAACTTTGATCTATGGTGGCGTGTGATTAAAGCTTCAGAGGACCTGGCAGGGTGGCTAGCCTCAGATTTCACACCTGGGCCCAGTAGAGTCTAGTCATGACCCTGCACTAGTCTATGGATATTATTATTATCATCTGCTTTTATGTAAAAAGCACAAACATTTTCCTTTTGATATACCAGGGGAAAATATATAGTGTGACGGACATGCACAGACCTAAACATGTGGAGACAGGACACTGTTTTTTGAGAGCTACAATTTAGATAGTAGCAATAATTAAGTTCACTTTCAAGTAAGTTTTGTGTTTGCCTTGTGGACTGGGAGGAGTGTCATTCATCTGTTGTTCTTATTGAAAAAACGGAGAAATGCATGCATTATATGAGTCATGTTTCATAAAAGAAAATGTCTGACAAAAATATCTGTTTTACTGAAAACAGTGTGGTGCAGTATTTTTACTTATAGTATATTGACTAGTGTTGATTTTTGCGCATAATAATGATGCTATTCCAAGTTCAGACTGAGGTCAACATTCCCATCAGAATGGAAATGTGGCTGGCAAAAGAATAGGAAGAGGGATAATACTGAGTTCTGCAAAGTGGCTCACATACCAAATTGTCTCAAAAAAACATTGTAAATGGCCATTCTGCTATCACATTTTAGCAGAACAGGGTTTACAAGGCTCCATTTCCAGACTGGATAGGCCTTCCCAGGCTCTGCAGCATAGTGTTACTGTACTAGAAAAAAAATGTCCTATTTAGTCCCAAAGGGCTACCACAGGCCCCCCCTCCAGTGTCTTCATCCTCACCCGATCACACAAGTCCTCAGTAGCCCATGTGACACCTAGCAGTTTGCAACACATTACTGTACCATGTATTGTAAACTGTCTGGCATCAGAGGGGTTACTTGCCCAAAAATTACATACAATACTCCACCACCCCTACTTTCATAACTGGGCCTACGATTAATCCCTCCATTGCAAATAATGGGGTAATGCTGCTAAACCATTGCAAATAATGGGGGTTGTGCACTAGGGAGTGATAAGGAGGCGATAAGGTGGAGATGACTTCTCCAGTGCTATCACTTCTCCAGTTCCAATGTTATTCTATAGCGCCAACGCACTAAGATTTATCCAACTTTGGAGATCTTAATGTATAGGCTCTATAGAATAACATAGGAACTGGAGAAGTGATAGAACTGGAGAAGTCATCTTCACCTTATTACCTCTTTCTCAAACCCCAGTATGTACTAGGTGGCCCAACAAAGAAGGAGGTTAAACTTCTTGAACAGTAATCATTCTTTGAATGTAAGGGCCAAATAGACTTAAATAAATATTTTGGGGATTATCACCCCATCTCTTCATCCTCATCTGCTCAGGATGAAAAGTGTTGAAAAATGGGAACCCCATAAAAATGTTTCCTTAAGAGGAGGGCACTTTCATTCCTTCATTTAACAAACTAAAAGGAAGAAATGTTCACATTATTTTTAATGTACTTCGGACACAGCTGGACCTCTGACATCAGGGTAGGCATATGTTTATAACATACACCATACTTGGGGTTGAATATGGGGACTTTGGACACCATACATATTAATTATTTGGTCATGTTTGGACATTGAAAAATAATATGGGGTAACTGGACCCAACATTATTTTTTTCCCTTATTAACTCCACTGACATTATGGCTACTTGCAGCCACTATGACAAGTCAGGGTTAAATTGTGTTTCTGGATATGGTGCCTGTCTTCCTAAAAGGTTCTATTTTTCTCTAATGCAGGAATTATACTTGAAAAGACAACTACGTCTATGCATATTGCTAATATAATTATGATTTGGTGCTCTATACTAATCTGATGTAAGGTCCTCTTTACAATAAACATTCAACATATATCTCGGACTGGAATCGACCCTTGTCCTAATATTGAATACCCATGTTCTCTGTAACATCCAAAATCCAGTCATGGAACATTTGTACTCCTCATCAATGTTACTGGTTGATGCATACTTTTAGCCTTTCCAGAACAAAGCGTAGTATGTACAAATTTGTCAGTGCAGCTCCATTGGTATTAGCTTTTATCTCCTGTGGCTGCACCTAAGGGTATGAACTACATTGTATGACTGCTGTAGTAAATACTGGCAGACACTCTCTAATGGCACCAAGAGAACAAATCAGTCCCAAAGCACTCAGGGAAAAACAACATACACTACTGTAATTTCCTCTAGGCCTCGCTTAGGGCTTAGGGTTTACTATTTATAAAAATAATAAGGATTCTGGCGCTACGTACCTTAAGTGCAGCAGTTCTCAAAATTGGTAACAGTAAGGGTTCAGCCCACATACCTATTTACTCAAATAGATTAAACAAGCTACAAGATACAGTATACGCAAATATACACACTTCCACAGTTACCCATATATATTGCTACTTATACGGATTATTATTATTATTCTTTATTTATATAGCACCAACTAATTCCGCAGCGCTGTACAATTGGGAATAGACATACAGAGGTATTAAATAGTACAATCAGATGTGGAGAACAGGAGGATCAGAGGGCCCTGCTCGTGAGAGCTTACAGTCTAGAGGAAGGTAGGTTTGATACAGAAGGAGTAAGTGCTATTGCGTTTAAGTGCCTCCTGCCACATGAACTGCCAGTCAGTGGGTGGGAGTGAGAAGTGCCGTTGAGTGCAGTAGTCCGTGCAAGGGGTGAATCTTGGTGATGATGTTTATGGAGGCAGTTGATAGGCCTCCCTGAAGAGGTGAGTCTTCAGGGAGCGTCTGAAGATTTTAAGGCTGGGGGAGAGTCTGATGGGGCGGGGGAGGGAATTCCACAGCTCAGGTGCAGCACGGGAGAAGTCCTGTAGGCGGGAGTGGGAGGATGTGATAAGAGCTGTGGAGAGCAGAAGGTCATGTGCAGAGCGAAGATGGCGGGCAGGAGTATATTTGGAAATGAGAGATGAAATATAGGGGGGTGCAGTGTTAGTGAGGGCTCTATAAGTTAGCACCAGAGTTTTGAATTTTACTCTGTATGCTAACGGGAGCCAGTGTAGGGACTGACAGAGGGGTGTGGTATTAGAGAAGCGATGAGTGAGGTAGATTAGTCTTGCAGCAGAGTTCATTATGGACTGTAGCGGGGTTAGTCGGGTGAGAGGCAGGCCAATTAGTAAAGAGTTACAGTAGTCAAGACGGGACATGATGAGTGTTTGGATTAGAATTTTGGTAGTGTCTTCTGTGACAAAGGGTCGGATTCTAGAGATGTTGCGGAGGTGGAGACGGCATGAGTTGGAGATTGACTGGATGTGAGGAATGAAGGATAGGGCAGAGTCAAATGTGACCCCCAGGCAGCGTGCTGTAGGGGTTGGTGTGATGGAAGTGTTGTTAACGGTGAGGGTAATATTTGGGATAAGGCTGGTTGTAGATGGAGGGAAGAGAATTAATTCAGTTTTGCCAAGGTTAAGTTTGAGTTGATGGGAGGACATCCAGGAAGACACAGAAGACAGACAGTCAGACACTCGGGACAGGAGGGAAGGGGAGAGGTCTGGGGAGGAAAGATATATTTGGGTGTCATCAGCAGACTGCAGCTTCTGGGGACGTGGCCAGAAAGGGAGGACGGTGGATCTTTATCTCTGCATAACTTTTGAACTACATCAAAAGCTGTCCAATAAACAAAGTTAATCGGATGCTGGGGGACATTATTCTGTGAGATTGCGCTGGATCAGAAGAATTCATAACAAACGGAACCAACTGAAAGAACACAGAGCATAGCGATCGGAGTGGAGCGACCATCTGGGGTGTATACTTTCCTACACACGTTGTGAATGGATATTAAGGGAGGAGAGACTGGACTGGAGTTTTAATCCAGTGAAGCATCATAAAAGCTACTTAAGTGTAAATGGATATTTCTGATTTTATAAGAATTAAAATAACTTGATTTTGATTGGACTCCTTTTCCTTTATTTTCACATGAATTGGGGAACTTTGGTGAAGCTGTGATCTCTACAAGCAATTGAAAGCTCTAGGATCTCTTTTGGGACATTGATAATCATATCCAGAAAAGTAGTACTATATATGGGTAACTGTGGAATCACCTAAGTGTGTAAATTTGCGTATACTGTATTTTGTAGCTTACTATTGAAATGTTTTGTTCTTTTTGTTCTTTTACTATTGAAATACCAGACTGCTCCACAGAGTTGCTCATGAGCCTGTTTAAATGATGCAAAACAATATTGGATTCTGCCGCTTCACAAAACATGAGCCAGAGCTACAATATGCTAGCATTGTACTGCAAGCCTGCCTAAACGAGTTATCAGATTAGAGATACCCCTTCACTGTGACATCCATGAAGAATTAACTCAAGGGTTAGTGTTGCTATGTTCATTCATGTCCCTGCAGACTATCCACCGGGACGCTAGTGCATTTCAAAGCTCTGGCGACACACTGTGCTGCAATCAGGAGGGTACAATGAAAAACTAGCCAAGCATAACTAATATAGTCATAGTATCTGGGTTTATGTGCTCCATGCATAAATATCAACAACTAGAGAGACACTTGTCAGACAAGGTGTTCATACCGTGTGAAATACAATGTACTTTTACACAGCGAAGGAGCAGGTAGACCCTTAAGCGTGACATCAGATTGTCACTATTTTGATGTGGTCGACATTCTAACGCCACCCTTTTGATGCAGGAAGCTCACCATTTTCATTGTTGCCAAACAGAGGGCGACATTTCAATAGGATACTATTGCTTAGTGCATTGGCGTAAGAAAGGTGTAGAGGACAAGAATGCCCCCAAAAGGCCAACAGACTACCCACTTGTCCTGTATTAAGTGGTATTAAGAGAGGGAAATCTGGCGTAGATAGCCTAGTAAGTTGATTTTTAGACATATGCAAATTCATTCGGAGACATTCGGATTTCGTCGAAAATGGGGTCATTCGGAGACATTCGGCCAATCCGAAACTCAAGGGTCATTCGGAAAAAATGATCCGACTCCGGACAGCCCAGGTCCGAAATTCGTCTAAACTTTCGGAAGTTTCGGCAATTGACACATTTCCAAAAGTTTTGACTACTTTTGACCAGGACTTTTTTGTACTTCCTGTGCGCGCTCAATTACTTTCCCTCCATAATTTTCCCTCCATGTCTCTAGTCCAATTCCATTCTCCGTTTCATGCGCTACTTCCCTCTTTTGTCTGTATTCGAATAGCCTTCTTCGTTTCATGATGGGGGTTGGACTAATGACACAGTCACACAGACAGACAGCCTGCATTTCCTCATTGGGTTGTTGGAGCTCAGAGAGAGAAGAGATAAGAGAGTGTACAGTTGTTGTGTAGGCAGGCAGGTAGCATTAGGCTAGGCATAGGTAGGCAGCCAGCATTAGTTCCAGTTATTGCCACTGCAAGAGCAAGTAATATTTGTTCCTGTGCAAAATATAAAAAAATATTAGGTATTTGTTCGAATACAGGGCCGGCCCTTACATGGGTCCCAGTGGGTCCATGGACCCAGACGGCACTTTGACAGAGGTGGCAATTTTCCGTCCCATAGCATGTTTATTTTGTGCTCTTCCACCATTTCTGTGTTGCAGGGTGTCCCATCAGTGTGACTGTCAGCAGCCGGGCAGCCCTATGCTCACTCAGTGGCGATGCCTGCTGGCTGCTTCAGTGACGTGAATTATGTGATAGTGAAACATTATGCCTATTTTGTATTGTTTATCGCCCACCTAAAGTCAAGACTTGAGTAAATAGGTCTACCGTCCCAGATTTGCTAGAGAGGTTTTACAAATACAGGAGGGTGCCCCCTGTACAAAATGAGTCTAAACATTTGGGATCCCTAGTATGAGTGCACAACAGTGCATGATGTGTCCTGAACAGGATTGCTGTGAGGTGTCTCCACCCAGAAGGTGCTGGCCGGCTATGGCTGGAAGCCATAACATCACCCCCTCCTACTCTCCGGGTCCCGCTGACTGGCAATAACAGGTGAGTCACTAAGAGATCTGAAGCCTTTCTGGAAGTCCTTTCACTTGGAAAGGGGCTAGGTATTACTTGGGGGAGTTGCCTCGTGTGTAAATAATTTCTAGGTGGGAGATGAATGTGCATCACTTATGTGTTTCCTAACAGTAGTTAGAATACAACTCCCATCATCCCCTGATTATGACATTGGGAAATGCCCAGCAATTACCGTAGAGCCCTGTATTGCACACTCACGGAAAACGGTGATATTGCTATACTAAGACAATGCTGTGGACCCCTCTTCAGTATAGATGTCAAGCATTTTTTTTTATTTCTGTCCTGTGTTGCAGTTTGTTCACAACAGAATGTCTCAATTTTTCTTTTTAACACATTACATCTATCACATTACAATCATTGATGTTTATTCTTGATGTAGTATGAAACTCTACAATGTATATACACATAGAGTTAACTGATATGAGGGGAAATCAGGATAGGAAAACGAGAGAGAGGAATTTGGGTACTAAAGAGGGACAGTAGGGTAGGAGGCTGGTACCAGAAAATGAAACCTTAATCTTTACCCATGTACTAACATAGAATGTGACATGTAGTTTGTCCATGTTCGAGTCGACCACTTATGTTGAGTAGGATGTGACAGGCATGGGTTTTCGATGTCGAGCATATGCTAAATTGAATGACAGGCATGAGGTTTCGATGTTCGAACATATGCTATATTGAAGGACAGGCATGGGGTTTTGATGTTCGAACATGCTAAATTGAATGACAGGCATGGGTTTTCGATGTTCGACGTTTGCACTGTGACTGGCATCCCATGCTAGAGTAGAGGTGACATGCACAGACTTTCAATGTACGACAATGTCCGTTTTTGGGATGGATCTTTTTCTAAATGCACACCCTGTCTGCAAATAATGATAGCAGCATGCACGGAGGCGCACTGCTATAATTTAACCCATGTTAAATTCGGCCGAATAATTCGGAATGGATCAGAATTTCATCCGAATCGAATAGGCCCGGTCTGAAATTAGGATCATCCGAAATAGAAAAAAAAAATTTGTTCGAATTTTACCGAAAATTTTGCCCGTGCACAAGTCTATTGATTTTTGAAGGTGTAGGGTCTCAAAATCGATTCCTGCTCTTGATTTAGAGAGAAATTGGTTTTGTACATTCACCCCAAAATGCCTGTTTATCCCTTGATCTGGATGGAATCAAAGGCAAAACTTATCTATGGTCAGAGACATGAAGAGAGATTATACTGTTTATTGGGGGTGAGGAAAGGAACTAACATAAGCACAGTTACTTGAAATATTATTTTACCTATTATACAAATTATTAGAGCACTGAAGCATCAAAATGTATGTTAAACACCATTTTTTCATTTAATAAAGTCAACTTGTTTCTATGTGGTCGTTTTTCTTTTACAAAGTAAACATTCTACTTTGGTGATACTTGAGAAGACCACTTGGGCTGCGAGGTCACTGTGAGTGCATATCACTATCATTGTACCCATGGAAAACATATGATAAACAAGGAATTACAACAAATGAATCTGCACTTGACCAGAACCTCAACCTACACTGTTCAGTTCTGGAACTTCAATATAAGGAACCTGATATAGGAGTTGCTTGAAATCATATATATTTATGAGGAACATCATGAGAAACAAGTGACTAACATATGGAACAAAAATTGACTTAAAGAAATGTTTCATTAATTAGTATTTGCACCTTAGGTGGTAATACTGCCATACTGGATGACATACCATCAAAGAGACAGTCAGTCATTTCTAGGGGAAAGTTAATCTATACAGCATCAACTTGGGTATGCAGCTCAGGGCCGGATTTATAATAAGGCAGAGTAGGCATCTGCCTATAGGCGCACTCCACAGAGGGGCGCCTCGCCTGTCAGACTCATTGGGATCGTTTTTTTTTTTTTTTTTTTTAATTTAGTTTATGCATGTCTGGAGTGCCGAGTGCGGGGCAGGGGGGATGTATGTGATCTCCTCCACTCACTGTCACTGACTCACTGTGGCCTGCCGTGAGACTGGGAAAGCAGTGCCACGGGTCGCCTCATCAACTGAAGACGTGCCGCGGGCGGATGCGCGGCACGTCAAGCAACTGAGCTCCTGGTTCGCTACTTCTCTCCCCGCCCCTGACTCCTGTAGGAGAAGTGGGAGAGTGGAACGGCCGCCTGAAGTGCCACGGAGGCACACCCTAATGCTACTGGCTGCGGGCCGTGGCCGGATGTGATCCGGGTCATCCAGTGGCACTGGCGCGTTACTCCCACCCACCCAACCTCCTCAATTGCCAGGACTGCCCCTCCCAGATCTGGGAGCCCACGAACAGCACAGCCACAGAGGAGCAGGAGCTGCCTGTAGTCGGACAGTCATTCGGGCCACTCCAGGTAGAGGTAGGTGCACATTTGTGATTTCTTCTGGAGCTCTGCTGTGATTTTGTGTGTTTTTGTACTTGTACCCCAGCCATATACCCCCTTATATATATATGCCATAGATGGCACTTCTGGTGTTAGCCACAGGCCCACAGACAGAGGACTACTGGGAGAGAGAGAGAGAGAGAGAGAGAGAAAAGGCATTCATAATTCATCTTAAGTGGCATAAAACAAAGTATTTGCCTCAAAACTTTTTTTTTTTTTTGCGGGGGCGCTTCAGATTTCTGTGCCTACAAGCACCTGAGATGTAAATCCGGCCCTGATGCAGCTACAATAAGGTGGACGCAGAAAGGTACTAGTGGGCTTTAGGTCAACGCAGCTGTACCAGTGGTTCTGTAGATCTCACCTTGGAGAATCTTCACTGTTATGAAAGGGCCACACAATGAACATTCCCTGGTAATGATGAACCTCCCAAACTATGCTCTGGTGTTGTTAGACAGTCCCTGGTGTTTCTGTGTTCTTTAAGCCAACATCATGGACAATCCATGTTGCGATGGTTAGCATGGACAACCTGCCACAATTTAATGATATTGTTTATCTTCATGTCATTGTTGTATCCTAGGTATGACATGAAGCATTCCACAGCTAAATATGAAACATCTGCACAACAAAAAATTGGTCTGCCCAGACAACTACAACATTATACCCATGAAAACTCTTACCCACATTGCTGAACTGAAGAAATTTACACTTCTAACAGCGTGCTTCTTGGTGCAACCTGTATAGCTCTACATATACATGGAGTTGAAATTCCAATGTTGAACAGTGTATTGTAAATCATTATGCATTAGATAAAAACTAATTTCACATTTTGTCACTGCTTTATATGACCTGAGGTAAGAAAATTAAATAGTAAAGCTCCAAAATACGTATTTGTATGATTTAATCTCCATGCCAGTGTTTCTCAACCAGGGTGCAGTGGGAATTTGGTGTGCCCTTGGCACTACAGTTTTCTCTGAAGACTGACAAAAACTTACTGTGTTTCATGTTTATTCTTATGGAAATTGTCATTCATTACATGCTAGTTTTTGTTATTTTGATTGTGAAACCTAAGAATAACTTTATTGTTATCTATTTTTATTTTCAATTAGGCCATGAAAAATGACCTGTAAAATATTAGGGGTGCTCTCAAAATTCCAGAACTTGTTAGGGGGTGCCTGGACCAGAAGAAAATTGGGAGCCACTCTGCTATGCAGATCAAGATACAAATGCATGTTTCAAAATATTTATCATTTTCTCATAATGCACACAGTGAACCACTCAAACCAATGTGTGTTTAGTAGTCATACTTTGTTCACTTATCAAGACCATCAGACAACTGAACCTGATTCACCCATTTCAGGCTTTCCCCTGAAGATGGGTACCTCACTTGCTCTCCCCTATTTGCTTTTTCTTGACATTATTTATCATCCAGCTCTGGGCTTATGCTCACCCACCTTGTTTATTGTCAATAAATTAGATTTTAATTCAACAATTATAATTAAATTAAGTTTTGTCATACGTATACATCACATTTTTGACAATTAAAATGCATATTACATATAAAAGCAGAATCAGATAGAGTGGGCTGATGAAAAAGGTGGAGTTTGGCACAGCATTGTCCATAATAAATGCATTTTTTTCTTTTATCCATGTGTGGGCTCTTCCAGCATATACAACTACAAAGCTTCCTCTGTATTCCTACTGTTGCACATAATGTGGATTAAAATTAATAAATGAACATGAGATGGAGGAAAACACAGTATATTATTTTAAAACTATTTTATGCTAAGTAATTTTTTTTATATTCTAAGAAGCAATCTTTTTCTTTGTAGTTTCTACCAATGCTCCCTTTAACTCCTTGTTTCTCAAGGTGTAGATGAGAGGATTGAGCATTGGGGTGACAACACTATAGAACAAGGCAGCCATCTTATCTTGGTTGAGGACATGAGTTGATCCAGGTCTCATGTACATGAAGATGATAGTGCCATAGAACAAAGTGACTGCAGTAATGTGGGAAGCACAAGTTGAGAAAGCCTTTTTCCTTCCCACAGATGAGCTTATCTTAAGTATATTTAAGATAATGTAAGCATAAGTAATCAGAATTAGGAAAAAGGGGATAATAACCACTAATATTGCACAGAAGAAGATCACAGTCTTATTAATGGAGGTGTCCATGCAGGCCAGCTCCAGCACAGATGGAACCTCACAGAAAAAGTGGTTGATCACATTAGGGCCACAGAAAGGCAACCGTAATGCAAATATTGTGTGTATCATTGAGTTTATAAGGCCTCCAACCCAAGAACCAGTTGCCATTTCAATACATAGGACTGAATGCATTATGGTTGTGTAGTGTAAGGGGTTGCATATAGCTACATAGCGATCATATGCCATCATTAGAAAGAGATAGCATTCTGTCCCCCCCAATGAAAGATGTATACACATTTGGGCTACACACCCCTCAAACGAGATGCTCTTTTTTACTGACAAAAAATGTATAAGCATCTTGGGGACAATGCTTGATGTGTGCCAAATGTCCAGGAAAGATAAATTACTCAAGAAGAAATACATAGGTGCGTGAAGACGAGGGTTCACACTGCTTATCCAAATAATGATTGTGTTACCCATCAGTGATATAATATAACATGTAAGGAACACCACAAACAAAACAATCTGCATCATTGGCTGGGAGGACAGTCCAATCAGGATGAATTCAACTACCAAAGTGTGATTTCCCATGGTCGTTCTAACCAACAAGACAAGACAAAGTGATACAGAGAAAGAAAAACATTCAAATTACACAAATATCACACTGGTGTAAAGAGAATTTTCAAACAGAAATGTAGCATTGTAAGAGAATCAAGTAGAAGATTTTGTTTGAAGGCATAAACCGATGATGCTCAAACTGTTGTGGGGAAACCCTTTAGTTTCACATGAATTATCCATCGATCCTTTTAACCTTTGGATGCTATCGTGGTTTCCAAAGCATTGCAGATCAACATTCTGTAAAAACAGTATCAATATCAAATGCAAGTGACTGTTAGCTGGTAGTAACATATGGCTAAATTGTTAGTCTAAAAAGTATTAGTTAACAGTTACCAGACAAGTAGATCTTATCATTATTTTTTAGAGCTCTATATTCTAGTTCTTAGTATGAGTGGACCCTTAAAGAACACAAAATAGCACTACATAACATTAGAGATCTCTAGCATTTAATCCTTTGAGTGCCAGAGAGATATCTAATGCATTACATATCTTTCCAGAACCCAAAGTGTTAAGGTTTTAAAAGGCCTTTTAAATCAATGGGAGTGTCTAGGTTCCCTCAGAATCTCATTTGATCATGGAGGCCATACCATCACTTCCAGGAATCCTTGTTCTTCTATGTGAAGATAGTTCTTAATGACTTTGGCGGTGTGTTTGGGGTTGTTGTCATGCTGCAGAATAAATTTGGGGTAAGCTAGATGCTCCCTTTCCCATTTTTGGTTATGCGCAAGTGGGTAAATGGTTTCTGACTCCAGTAGGGAGTCAGAAATCTCCCTTGATCAACATCTTGTCAAGATTGTTATCAATCACATTCTTATTTTTGTGGACTAAGAAATGTGTGTGTAAGCAACACAGTATATCAAGTTTCACCTGTATAAAGTATGAAGTATAATGTATGTCTATGTAGTATGTGACTGTCATTTAGTCTTACTCTGCCAGCTCAGGTAGGAGGATTTTCTTCCTGTCTGACTGTCACTGTGACAGTCACCTATCAGTCAAAAAAGTGTTGTTGTTTTTTTTAACTCTCTTTTCTCCCTTCACACCCCCAATCTCCCACCCTACCTGTCCAGAGAATGAATGTCTACTACTGGTACTCCTGTCAAACAACTGCAGCTCTCTCTCTTTGCCTGTCTGTCTCTATACTAGCTAGCATCAACATTTCCTCTTCTCTCTCTGTCTCTCTCTCTCTCTCTGTCTCTCTTCAAAGCAGAAACCAACACACCCTTTCATATTTTAGCACAGCAGGAATATATGGGTGAAACTCTCATAATATACATTATTATCATTGATTTCAATGTAATGAAAAAAAAATGGAAAAAATAGGAAAATTGCAATTATTGCAGGAATTCCAGAGAAAATTAGTGTCATTTTTTTCATGTTTCATATTTGATGCAAAAAGTGTTACAGTACCCTGTTTATTGCCACTAAAGTCTTAACAATGGCAGGGTGTCTGCACCTATGTGCACTAAGTGATAATTAGCTCTTGTACATACTAGTCATCAGCGACTGCACTGTGCACTATGTGTGACAAGGTAGTGAAAAGGGGAAAGGAGGTGCACACCTTGGCATAACCTCCTACATAATGCACATGCAACACAGACACCACAACATTTATGTTAAGCATGTGGAAGGAAAAACCCCAAAAACGAAACCACGAGCCAATGTTACTGTACTCCCATTCCTCCCCAAGGGCTCAAAGAATGTTGGTGAAAACCCAAGAAGAAGACTGAGCCTGAACCAGGAAGCTTGATGGCAAGTGTAACATGTGTGCTGTCATCATCTTCTTGTGCTAGAGTCCAGGTGAGGGAAGATGTAGCAACTATCCCTACCATGGCACCCTCAAGGTCCTCTTCCACCTTCTTTGGCATCTCACCTTTGCCAACATTACTTCCCCCATCAGCTGATAATGAGTCTGTAGATGCAAGGATCTGGCAGTTCGTGTCCACCCATTGCATATTGTGTGGTGCGCTGACAACACATGGCAATGTGGTAGAGAGTAATCAGATGTAGGGTATCAGAGAGCATCTGCATACATTCCATCACACTAAGCTGGTGGCAGGGAGGATTCATTATTTTTACTAAGTCTTGTTGATGTTAAGTGTCAGTTGAGTGGACAAAGGCCATAGTGACAGCAGTATTTGATTTCTTGGGGGATGGTTTTACATTGTCGACCTAAGCTTCAAGGCATTTGGTTGCAGTTTTGTCAGTGGTTTCATATGAGAGCAGATGTGTTATTAGTTCTAAGTCATTCAGCTATTTTACAATGTTTCCTTACATACACAGACTCACTGTACATGCCACAGTTGCTGATGAAAGGAACAGTTCCTTCCTGCTCTCAAGGGAAAATTAGTATTCCAAAACACCCATGGTCTTGGAGGAAGTGCAGGAGAAAAAGAATAATTGGCAAACTTCTTTTCTCTAGATAAAACTGAAGTGGTGTGGGCTTGTTGTGGTGCAGCACTGGAGCTAGTACAAGTGGAACCATCACTGCTGATGATCCCAGTCCCTTGGAACAGTCTAAATCTCCTGCTGCTTAGACAGCTCATCAGCAATTACAGCAGTAGCAAATCCTGAATTGTCCCCAGTGGCATTTGCCAATGCACAACATGCTCGCACTAGGGCAGTAGGTCATAATATTTTTGCTTGTTTTTGGCTAACACGAGGCCTACAAACCAATTTTTCTCAAGCTTTGTGTTTGACAATGGCAACCTAATTCTTGCATATTAGGGCTTGTGTTTGGCTAGCCTGTGTCCCGCACACTAAAATATTTTTTAGGCATTTCTCTGTGTAAGCCTGCTGCTATTCTGGCTAACCATTAGTTGTAAAAAGTAAAAAAAAAGCTACAACTTACAATGAATATGGCATATGTGTATATTCTGATCTTCCTCAGCCTCTGTTCTGCTGTTAATAAAACATGTGCCCTGGCTTTCCCTGTCATTTGTGGGTTGTGTCCAGTTCTGTTACCTGATACCCAGATGCTATTAGATGCTGGTTCATTTTTAGAAATGTTAGTCTCCCAACACTGCTGCTTGAGAGCTGTGTCCTACAGTCATTTACAATATAACCCGATACACCGAAAACCCGATCAGACTCCACGCTTCCTGGTGGGCAACTAAGGGTTTTCATGGCTCTTCATGTCAGTGCTGAATACACACATTGTTTTGTTTGCTAGCAGTACATGGGGTCATCGGTCATCTCACATGCAGTGGGCCCACTCCTAGGAGCTACACAGTGTTCCTGTGCATCAGTTACTCAGGGAGCAAGTCCCATAGAGATGTGCTACCACCAGTGCTGCCACCACAACCACAAATGTTTGGTTGCTGCCTCTGAGTCCCATGAATTGCTTTGATGATAATGATGATGATGATGATGTCGTGTCCTGAAATACTTTGGGAATGGGATGTTCTGGTTGATGTTGCTGGTCCTGCTGCTATAAACTCTTTGCCACCTTCCTTTTCACTATGATTTCCAGCAGTTTTTTATGGCCGTAACTTCCTCCCTCTCTTCCTTCACAATGCAACCCTCCACTCAATCTAGAAGTATATCTTTATATTATCTTACATGCGGCTTCTACCCCTGATGAAGCTGCATGTAAGATCGGCGAAACAAGTAGGGTTTTTTATGTAAGGGGTTAATTGCGCATCTCGCTCACTCTCTAAGACCTGCAAGCACTGCTCTGTACTTTTCTTTACGTTTTTTTGGGCAGAATCTTGGGCAAATCTATACTTAATCTTTTTTTAAGCACTAGGCTTGGTATGTACTGGTAAAGTGAAAACTGAAGGGGGAGGTCTATGTAGTGTCTGTCCTAAAGCGCAGACTCTAGGGACCCTATTTATATTATCCTTCCTTATACTGAGAAAAGAGCAATCTTACTAAGTAACCATGAACTAAGTGGCAATAACTATACATTATGTGTAATGCTCATGCAGCCAAGGTGTAATTAAACAAACACAATGTATAATGCCAAGCTCTGATCTATTACTGTAGATAGATGCAGGAGGGGCCAATCACCTCTAGGTATAAGATGACTCATTGAGAGAGAGAGAAGAGTAGGTACGCAATCTCAATACTACTGCAACAAGTTTTTAAAACACACCACAATTTAGTTTTTAATCTGTACCATTAATCTTAATTATTGAGACAGCTACTGTTGACAAGCCACTCTCACAGCACTAAATGGACCTCTTTCATTGAAATAGGTGGGTTTTGGTTTTACATCTACCAGAAACACTTTGCCGCAATGGAATCCTTTTCATTGTTTTGTAGTGTTAGGGGTAGTATTGTTGCACTTTACTGTTAGGGGTAGTGTAGGGTTAGTTTTGGTAGGGTGACTGTGTGTTTGAGCTAATGATCAGTGCTTCACAGCATGTCAGGCACCGATCATTAGCTCTTTTCTATTGACCGCAGTTTGAAGAGAAAAAACAAGAGGGGCTTCTTAGTGCATTAATCTTCTTATATTTTCACCAGACCATCACTATTGATACATTTATACTCACAAACGTATTGACTGGGGGACACATATATGACTACCAGCAGAAAGGCACAGCAAAATCTTTATACTGCTTCCCTCAAAACAGATTACGGTTGCTCCACTTCACCACCTCACGGAGTAGAGAGATATAGTAGAGAAAAAAGAAAAGGGGCGCCACTAGTGCTTTATTGCAAATGCAACAAATTTAGTAGAATATAAAATATATTTCACTCACATTTCAGTTTGGTTGAGACACCAGCTTCTACTGGCACCAACATTGTAGGCAGGTGGAGATCACAAGCCCGTTTTCACCCGGGTGATATCCACCTGCCTGTAATGTTGGGGCCAATATAAGCTGGTGCCCCCACTTAACTGAAATGTGAGTGAAATATATTTTATATTCTCCCAAATTTGTTACATTTGTGATGAAGTTCTAGTGGCGCCCCTTCTTTTCTTTTTTCTCTTCTATATATCTCTTTTCCTTTGATGTTCCCATTATTCCCGCTAGTTAGCATGCTTTTTGCGAACTTAATACACAAAATGGATGTTTTGCCACCGGTCCTTTTCTATGTCTTAACATTCGTTGTGGCTTCAGCTGGTAGGGAAATTGAATTGCTCCACCAGCACTTTTTGCTAACAGGCCAATATTGCTCTATCGGCTTTTTTTCCGGCATGATTTGAATCAAAGCCATAGTCTTTGCTCTGCCCACATGTCCACATATCTGTTGTCAGGTGGATTTTCTTGTCGTAGGAGCTTTCAAGACTTTTGCCTACCACACTAACCACCTTCTTGAATAATTGTGGCACAGCTGTCCTGGAAAAATAACTGCGGCTTGAGATATGCCAGTGAGGAGCTACACATGACATTGTTCTCCAAATCCAAGGTTTTCAACAAAAGAATATTGCAGCATTTCCACTGCCACCATGTTGGCAACATTGCCATTACACATGCATACTTTAGGATTATTTTTGTGAAGTTTTTGACTTTTCCAAGAGCTCAGTTTGTACATGGCAGAAGAAACGTGTAACTTTATTGTTTTTAATAACATGACTAGAGCAGGTGGTGGAGGTGGAGGCAGCATGCGTGGGAAGTCTATGACTCTTGTCATACTCCTCTGCAGCAAGAGCCATAGGTATTTTGAATGAACAAACTCTTTTCACGGTCTCTGGCACATCAACATCAGTATTACTAATTCTATGTCCCAGAGCCCTGTATGTTTTATGAATGCTTCTGCCAGCTGTGACACCTCTGACATGTTAATGATGTGTCTCCCAGTCAGACCTGTGATTGTGTTTCAGGTTGGCTCTCGTTGAGGAGGTGCCTAGGTATAAGCTTACTTTCCACCTGCTCACAAGCTTTATACACAGGCAACAGACAACATGCTTAGCTTTTGGATTGTGAGTGAAGTATCTTCATACTGTGGACTTCATAGACTGCAGTGTTCCTGAGGGGCTTCTACTACTAGTGGGGCTAGATGCTGCTGCAATTGTACTACTACAAGGTGTGACAGGTGCAGAATTTCCAACAGCAGCAGAGGCACTCATCATAGCTAAGGTTGTGGATGTTAATATCCTATGTTGTTGTTGGTTACTCAACACTAGTAATGTGTGTGTGTGGCTGAGTGGGACTTGGAAGTGGTGATGATGCTGATGATAACTAATAGGGTGACTGTGTATTTTTGCCGTCTTTGCTTGTCCAAGGTCAGACTTTTCAATTGTTTTCTCAAACAGTTTATAGACAGGAACACTGATCCTTTTCAGCGATGGAAGATTGATCCTTTGTCTTTCAGCTAACTTCTGACCTTGTCATCATCTCACTCTCAACTTCCTCTGTATCTGAAAAGAGGAGGATGCTGGAGGGATGTTTTCTAGATCTACATCATCATCCTCATCATCAGTAATTGTTAGGTAATCCTCGGCATCGCCCACCACTTCATCCCCACTATTTTTATATTCCTCTAGGCTTTTAGAGGTCTCAAAAAATGTATTGTTACTTTTCCCTTTGAGGGATTTCTAGAGCATTCGCTATTAATTTCAGGTCAGTTGTTTGTCTGGCTGTCAGATGCAGAAGTTGGTTGAGCTGCTACATTATCTTCCACTATGCCATCAACACTAGAATGTGACTCATTGCCATCTTCAGTGTGTTTAGGTAGTTTATTAATAATACTGGTGCTGATGGTGGTGGGACTTTTGGTGGGACTTTGACAAACTACATCCTCCTTGAGAAGAGAGGGATCACTACCATTTATTGCACATGCTGCAGCAACAATGGCTGCAGTAAGTTTTTGGACTACAACTTAATCACATGTCCCTGCACGTCTCCTAATCATTTAACCCTCCTCCTTGTGTGTTTGCTGGACATTACTCAACTACAGTGTGCATGTTTTACTGTAACGTACACAAAGTAACTGAGTGTGGGTGATCCTGCCCTAGTCTAGTATCAGTCTGCCTCAGTCACAGCTCATGTCAGGGTCCCTGTCTCTGTCACCTATCAATTTTATTTTTTAATTAACTGTTTCCCATATCCTTATTACTAACAAAAACAAAAAAAACACTCCCTGATTAACTGCTTCCTTCCCCAGACTCCATCAACACAAAGATTACAGCCAGATCAGAAAGGAACTTGGATCATAACAATTCAGTCACACAGAATTTTGGGGTATTTGGGGTAATTATCTTTTACTCCCTTCTCACACACCCAGTCTCCCCTGACACAGAGATAACAGCCAGAACAAGAAGGAACTTGGATCACAGCTGCCTGTGTCTACTCAGTCACACAAAGTCTTGGCGTGGTTGGGATAAACCCTGTTTGCTCCTTTCTCACACCCCGGACTCCTCTAGGACAGAGATAACAACCAAATCAGGTAGAAACTTGGATCACGGCTGCCAGTGTCTTCCCAGCCTGTTACACAGAATTTTGGGTATTTGGAATAAACTTCTGTCAGAGTGCGGAGGCTGCTCGAGCCGACCGCATCCTTACTTCTACTGCTTGCGGCTCAGCCACTTTCTGTCCCTCATGCTGCTCAATACACGTTCTAGCCTCCTCGCGGCTCCAGACGCTTCTGGGCTAAGTTCCAGCAGACAGCAGCGGGTAACGTAATGTTGGGCACACATCCAAGGGTATGGACGTGCGCACCATTTAAAGGAGCCACACCAATTTGGTGCTCCTCCTTTTCCTTTGGGGCAGGTATTTATAACTGCATGGACACTGGGCTCATTCACCCTCTAATTGGTGTCCAGTGCAGTTCGTTTGTCGTTTAAGTGCTCAGTGTATGATCTGGTTTGTCTGACTACCCGTCCTGGTGCTGACCTGTGGCTCTGTCTGACTATCCGTTCCATGTATGATCCTGGCTTGTCCGATAACCAATCTGGTGCAGACCTGCGGCTCTGGCTGGCTACTTGTTCCGTGTATGACCTCTGGCTTGTCCGACTTACTGTTCTGGTGCTGACCTGTGGCTCTGTCTGACTATCTGCTCCGTGTATGACCCTGGTTTAGTCTGATAACCAATCTGGTGCAGCCCTGTGGCTCTGGCTGGCTACCTGTGGCGTAACTTGACCCTTGGTTTGTCTAACCATCCTAGCTGGTGCTGACCTGTGGCTTTGTCTGACTACCCTCCGTGTGGCCCTCCTTCTTGTCAGAGATCCAATCTGGTGCGGACCTGGGGCTCTGGTAGTCTTTATTGTTACTGACTGCAGGCATGAGACAGTAGTTGCTCTGCTTGCCTTCCATTACATGAGACTACCTTTCCATCACTGACTATAGGCCTGAGTCAGTAGTCTCCCTCGCTGCCTTCTGTTGTTTGACGGCCTTTCATTATCAGACTGCAGGCGTGAGTCCTTGGGGAGGTCATTTGGGTATGTTGAGGCCTATCTCACATTGGAGATTACCATTGGCTTTGGCCTAGTCTCCGCAGTTTGGGAACCTAGTGGCGCCCTACTATTACTGATAGAGGCTCGCTTCTTTGATCACCCTCTGCTCCTTCCTCACACTTGCTGTGATTTTGTTGTGATTATACTTCTAATAAAGGTTATTAAAGTACTGTCTGACTCCTGTTTTGCTTGTACCCGTGACAACCTCCTTTGCTCCCTTCTCACACCCCCAGACTCCCCTAGGCCAGAGATAACAGACAGATCAGGAAGAAATTTGTATCTTGCCAGTCAGGCACACCGAATGTTGGGGTATTTGGGGGTCAACCTCCTTTCTCCCTTCCTGTCCCCCAGACTCCCCAATCCAGAGAATGGATTTACTGCCTACATAACTCCCTAATCTAAGCTTCAACTAATTTTTACTATCCTGTACTCTGTAGCTGAAATGGAGGTTGATAGGAAGCACTGGATAACATATTCATTATATCAGCAAATTCATCATAAGGATCTTATTATCTCAGTTAACATATTTCTCTATTTTATATGAGGAGAAAGACAGACTGAATGTTTTCTATTGACTTTGAATGTAATGAGAGTAAGCAGCACTGCTAGACCTACATTTTTTTTCTACTGATATGAACTGAGCCATATTTTCAAAGACAAATTGAGGGATTTTGGGCCAAACCAGATGCAGTGTAGGGGAAAGCTAAAATTCCCATTGATTTAAATGGAGATTTTAACCCCTTGACTGGTCTCAAATTAATTTATTGCAAAGCATTGGGGACTTATCTAGAATTCAAGGGGTAAAAATCCCCACTTAAAGCTGAACTTTCATCACATTAATAATAAGCCTCAAAATATAATTACAATAGCGATATGTATACACTTACTTGTAGTTTCAAGTATAATTGCGGCATTAGTGAAAATATAACTTTTTAGGCAGACAGGCAGCGGAGAACAGTGCAGACATCTTGCAGAGACGGCATCACTGAGTCTGCGCTGTCTGTCCCCTTCAGCTCCATGACTGATGGGTTGAATGCCTTTGTGCCTTAAGGCTCAGGAAGGGACTGACAGTGCAGGCGCAGAAAACGCCTACAGCAAGATCCCTGCAGATGCCTGTCTGCATAAAAGGTTCTATTTCTCACTAATGCCGCAATTATACTTGAAGCTACAAGTCTATACATATCGCTATTGTACTTATATTTTGGGGACCAATATTAATGTGGTGAAAGTTCCGCTTTAAATCAATGGACATTTTTTGGAAATTTTAGATTTACCTTATGATGACGTCGTTTTTATCCAGGAATTCCTCCACTTTTCTTCAAACATACGGCCAAAATATGACATCTGTAATATCACTTCTTGCTATGCTATTCTATGGGACAGATTTATGAGATAGTTTAAAAAGAATTACCCAATAACCCAATAAACCAGTCCTACAGAATAACACAACAGTAAGGGATATTGCTGTATCTAATGAATGTCCCTTATTTACTAAGAAGAACAGGGGAGAGATGGAATAAGGTTCAATATAATGCTGAAGTGTGTCTGGCCATGTATGGAGATCACCATGGAGAATAAGACACAGGTTGCTATATGCACTATGAATTAGATATGCAGTGGGAAGGAGAGAGACGTCATTAGCATATGATGTTGGCGTAAAGCTGGCCATGAGTTGGAATTGAATGTGTGCAATAAGTTATTACCAGGCTAATGTGAAGTATGGTAAACTGTTCTCCACTCTGCAGTATATTGACCTGTTCTCCATTGTAGAACATGGTGAACTGTTCTCCACTGCTGAATACAACAAACTATTCTCCACTGTATAATACAGTGAACTGTTCTCCGCTGTGGAGTATGGTGAACTGATCTCCAGGAGGACAGAGATCTGCATACAAAGCTATGACAAAACCCAGAATTCACCAGTCTGACAGCATTGCCAGCTATCAGAACTTAGTGCATGTGGTGAATAGTATTTAAGTATAAACACATCCTCAGAAATATGAAAATGTTTCATTAAGTTACATTTCAATAGGCATAACATGTCTTCATACTGGACCTGTATTGAAGTTTGGTGCAATTCCCTCTAGAGTTATTCTGGCGAAAACTAACTGCAAAAAAGGCCACACAAACTTTGCCAAATTCCAACTGATTAAAATGGGAATTGTAACCCTTTGAATGTTAGAGTGGTCTTCAAAATGTTGCTTTGCAATGTATTAGAGACACCTCTAGCATTCAAGGAATTAAAAACATTTTCATTTAAATAAATAATAAAAGAACAAAGTTGCAGAAGATTCTTCTGTGAGTGTTATTTAAATTACATGACAGACCATCACCTTAATCCTTATGTTCTCTCAAAATGTTACTCACTTTATATCAAGGCTTTCAACCTGCATCTAAAATCTTGTTCCCCTCCCAGTATATGTTGGATATTCTTGTCCTTCCTCTGTTGTTTGTTCACTGATGTCTCCACACAAAAATGTAAATATGGGGCATTAATCAGCCTCAGAGTCATAGGCGTGCGCACGGGGTGTGCCGGGTGTGCCCAGGCACACCCTAATCGGTCCCGTGCGCACCGGCCAGGGAAGATGGGGATTTTTTTTTTCTTTCTTTTTTTTAAATATATCTGCCGCGAGGGAGCGCTGATTTAAATTACCAAGCGCTCCCTCGCAGCATCTATGTGACAAGCCGCAGCGAGACCCAGGCTCTGTAGTAATACAGAGCGCTGGGAGATGACATCATCTCCCAGCGCTCTCCATTACTGAGAGCAGCGCGCGGGAGCAGCAGCTCTGTGCCGAAGGAGGCACAGAGCTCTCTTACAGCACACCGCTAGACCACCAGGGACTGAAGGTAGGGGATGGAGGGGGCATTATGGAAGGGGCAATGTGAAGATGATGGGGGCAATGTGGAGCTGAGGGCAAGTTGGAGCTGATGGGGGCAATGTTAGGGCAAGTTGGAGGTGATGAGGGCAAGTTGGAGGTGATGGGGATAAGATGGAGCTGATGGGGGCAAGTCAGAGCTGAGGGCAATGTGGAGATTATGGGGACAATGTTAGGGCAAGTTGGAGCTGATGGGGGCAAGTTGGAGCTGAGGGCAAGTTAGAGCTGATGGGGGCAATGTGAGGGCAAGTTGGAGCTGATGGGGGCAGTGTGAGGGCAAGTTGGAGCTGAGTGCAAGTTAGAGCAGATGGGGGCAATGTTAGGGCAAGTTGGAGCTGATGAGGGCAATGTGAGGGCAAGTTGGAGCTGAGGGCAATGTGGAGATTATGGGGGCAATGTTAGGGCAAATTGGAGCTGATGGGGGCATTGTGAGGGCAATATGGAGTTGATGGGGGATACTTTGGAGCTGATGGGGGCAATATGGAGCGGATGGGGGGCAATCATTTATTTAGCTAGCACACACACATATATATTACATACGCGCACGCACGTGTGTGTTTGTGCTTTTGGGTGCACACCCTAATGCAATTGGCTGCGCACGCCTATGCTCAGAGTGGAAACTGCACTTCCACAGAGTCCGTTGAAGCTGCCTCCACAAAAAATGTGTGCACCAGGACAACTTTATTGGTTTTCACGAACAAGAGAATATTAATGTTATAGCGAAGCTAACAGCGTACTAGGTAATAGTCTGTTTTATTAAAAATACATATAAATATACAACTATATATACATGTCTAATGGGAATAGTGAATGGCTAAATCATATACATCTACCTTGGGAATAATAAAAAATAGTACATTAAAAAGCTCTATGTGTTTTGTGATATTCTACCACCTTCTGGGGCAAAACCCCCCCCCCCCATCATAGTGAGAAGTCCAGCCTACGTCAGACGTGCAGCAAAGACTCGGAGTAGACTTCAGATAAGTGCCATTTGTTTTGTGGAACTATATAAGTATATAAGAGTGTTTTATATTGTATATGCTTATTGATTTCCTTTTAGTTTTAAATTCCTCTACAAAGGGTTAAAAGCCCCATTTAAATCAATGGAAATGTTTTATTTGTTCTCTGTGGTGCAGTACTTTTGACACACAATTATTCTATCATTTTTATTACATCAGCCTCGGTATGAAGAACTCTTTAGTTCCTGTGTTATTCTATGGAGCCTATTTACTAAAACACCTCTAGCATAAGTGACCTTAGTTAGTGCATAGGCTTCATAGAATAATATAGGGACTGGGGAGTTTATCATTCTGGAGAAGTGATCTCCTCATCACACATTTATCATACCTTAGTGCATAACACCCCAAAAAATTTTACAATCAATGTGTGATAAATGCATGATAAAGAGGAGATATTGTCTCCAATTAGTTAAATTCTCATATTCCTTTGTTATTCTTTGGAGTCTATACACAAAGAATTATTATTAATATAAGTGGAGCTTTTAACCCCTTGATTGCTTGAGAGGTCTCAAGTGCATTGTAAAGCAAATACAGATCGACAGCATTTAAAGGGTTTAAAGTCTCATTTAAATTAATGGGAATTCTGTATATTTTTCCCCTATGGTATAGCTGATTTGCTCCAGAGTTACGCTATTATTCTTAGTACATCAGCCTCAATATCTCCCATAATTCAAATAATAATGTTTTATTTCAAAATCTGTATACAGATGAATATTTTCACTTTGTGGCTGGATTTACTTCCAAAAATGCTATTTGCAGTAAAATGCATTTATGAATACTTGCACATAAGAACTAAAATATAAAATCAAATAAAAAGGATACATCTGTAATTACACGTGAATCATTCTTGCAAGAATATGTTTACATTTAAAGTATAGCATGTCTTCATTACCTTGTTTTTTCCTCCTAGAGCCCCACAATATCAGTAATGTGTAGTGTAGTCATGTCTAGTTGGTCTTTCAAAAGTAAAACATATGTCAGACAGGCCAGTCGCTCACCACAGAATAAGTATGGAAAGTGCTGTTCCTTATAAACCCATGATTTAGCATTTCCCTTTGTCCCTGTAGAATTTCTGAGTTATGCTAATACTTTTTTTTGTTTTGTTTGCTTTAGGGACTGTGGCAAAATAAATATTAATATTGTTTAAAAGAAGACATTTGCTAACCTCTGTTTTTAACTCTCTGGTTGACAGAGAGATGTGCAAGGGATTTTGGCCAAGACTTTTGAGGGTGCATGTACTAATATGATTCCAAAGTAAGCAGGCTCTGGAACTGATTTTTATGTGCTGTTGCTGTACACTGCCTATGCACTCAGCTGTCTACTCCAAAAAATCTCCCATCTATACCACCTGCACCAAGGAAAGGGTAGTGGGGTAGTATACAGGTGTTTTGGGGTTCTTCGGTTACTTTGAGCTTTGTTAACCATCTTATACCAACAAGGTGCACAGGCATAACATTACACCAATTTCCTGCTCAAGCTATAGGGGAAACATTCAGAGCTTGCTTGCAATAAAGTCTTAGCCCATTGTCTGGCAGAGGGGTGTCCAACAGCCCACTGCAACTCAAAGGGTTAATGATTTTGAAGTTTGTGCACTGTTATGCACTACTGTGATCATATGCACTGGTGCATACCCAGAAGTGCAGCCCTTATTTTTAGGCCAATGTCTTACTGAGCTGCGCTGGACAATTCATAATTTTGGTATCCAAAAGAATGTAATAAAACAGATGAGTAATTGTGACACTAGGGACACTTGTATAAAGACAATGGAATACATGGAACACATACAATTCTCTTTAGTTTAAATGGAGCTTAACCTCAAGAATGCAACAGAGGTCTCTCAAATGCAGTGTAAAGGGAGTAAAATATCAATTTAAATTAGTGGAAGTTTGGGGAAGTTTTATTTCTCCCACATGGTTCCTTGGCTTCAGAACTGCACCTCTTTTGTGCATAAGGTCCACTTTTAGCTTTACACATATACCTCTAGGTCTTCAAAAATGGAATTACCATTTCCAAGGGTTTAAAGTGCAGACAGCAAGGGGTGCATGGAAGAGCTGATAACTGAGGTAAAGGGGAAGTATAATGACAATACAAGACCCTTACAACCCACTGCTAGTGCTCTCACAGCTATAGGAACAGAGTTCTCATAGTTTATAACCCACACTTCCACTGTCACTTCTGAACATCAGCATCATATTCAGTGCTCATGGTAACTTTCTCCACTCCCCATACAAGCCACACGTTATCAAATCCACCATCATTGGGTTTGTGTAGAATGGAAAAAGTTCCAAAGAGCGCGAGTATGGAGTCTGATGTCACCCAGCAATGCAGACATGGTTGTCTGCACAGAAAACTGACAGAGGGCACTGGCTGTAGATTAAAAGGGTCTTGTATTCACACTATACTACCTTTTAGGAAGACTAAATATGCTGAAGCAGCTGGAAGTCTGCCCATTTTTCCTACTGTAAAAACCTCAAACCTTATTTGGTCCTTGGTCTTGGGTTATGTTGAGGACAGCCTTATGCTTATTCCATGCATGCTCCACGTCTGCTTTTAGGCTGTTCCACTTATCTACCACTCTCTCAGTGAAATAAAACTTTTTTACATTATATCTAAACCTCTGTTTAGACTATGACATTTTGTCCTAACATGTTTACTCCTTTGAAATGTACTTCCTTACTGTACTTTGTTGAACCCCTTCATATACCCCCTACCTCTTTTCTCCTCCGAGCTATACATGTTCAGTTACTTTAGCAGGGATGGCCGAAAATTTTCGCCTCAAACTAAAGTCGGCGAATAATGGCAATTTCCTCTCGGCAAAAAATTTCCCACGAAAAGTGCAGTTTTTCTGCTTTTTTCCACCTTTTCTGCCCATTGAAATCAATGGTAAGAAAAATATTTCTACACCGCTTGAAAGTTTTCTACAGCCATATAAAAGGCTGTCAGGCTCTCACAGCAGCCATTCTGTGTTTGTGAGAGGAGAGAGCAGCATGTTTTTGCGCTAGAGGAGATAGGCAAATAAAGGGGAATTGAAGCTTAGTTTAGGGAGTCATTTGGGTAGGACATTGTTCCCTGTATTAGGGGAGTCTAGGGCACTCTAGTTGATAAGAAGGGAGGAAGGAGGTTGACCACCAAATACTCCAAAATTCCGTGTGACTGACTGGCCTCACAGGAAGCTAGGGACATATTTCTTTTCTGATCTTGCTGTTATTATCTCTGTGCTGGGTGGGGAAGTCTGGGGAAAGAAGGTTAATTTTGTTTTTCAGTTATAATTTTTTTGGACAGACTGTGATAAGACAAACGGGTGGACGACTTAAAAAAATACATAAATGAAATAAAAAAATAAATAAAAAAGAATAAAAAACTAAATATCTTAGGTGACAGTGACAGACAGCTGACTGGGCTTAGGCAAGGCATCATACAGCTGCATCAGTTGTGTTGTGTACTGTACAGTAAAAAAACACAGTGTAGTTGCATAATGTCCAGCAAATGCACAAGGGGAAAGAGGAAAGGTGGAGCAGTGCAGGGATGTGAGAGTAAAGTAGTAGTTCAAAAACTGACAGCAGCAATGGTTGCTGCAGCGTGTGCAGTCACTGATGATGATCCCTCTACTCCAAGGAAGGATGCAGTTTGTCAAGGTCCCAGCAAAACTAGTTCCAGCACCACCAGCGCCAGTACAAACAAAGAACCATATAAGAAGAACACTGAAGATGACAACAAGTCGCTTTCAAGTGTTGATGATGCTAGCAGTAGCATAATAGAGGAAGGTGTAGCAGGTAAAGTGCCTGCAGCATCGGATAGTGAGACAAACAAGCAACAAAACACCCATACTCAAAGTAGTAGGGAACTTTGTTACAGTAAAAGTAAAAAGAAATTGTTTGACACCTCCAAAAGCTTAGAGGAATATAAGGGTAGTAGTGGGCAAGAACTGTCAGAGGATGCTGATGCTGCTGAGGATGACCTAATGATGACTGATGATGATGCAGATCTAGAATATATCCCTCCAGCATCCTTCTCTTGTTCAGATACAGATGAAGTTGAGCGTGAGGATGGTGAGCAGAAAGTCAAAGGCTGAATCTTCCACCACTTTTAAGAAGCACTGTGCCTGTCTATAAACTGTTTGAGAAAGCCATTGGATAGTCTGACCCTGGACAAGCACAGATGTCAAAAAGCACACAGTCATCCTATCAGTCATTATCACCTCTTCAAAGTCCAAGTCCACTCAGCCACACACACCTGTTTTGAGTACCCAGCAACAGCAACACAGGTTAACATCCACAGTGTTAGATATGACGAGTACCTCTGGTGCTGCTGTAAGTGCTGCACCTTTGACACCTAGTAGTAGTGGCAGTAGAATCACATCAGCATCTAGCTCCAGTAGTAGTAATAGCAGAAACCACACATGACAGACAAAGCAAGGACAAATATATTAACAGCAGCACCAATGAGGAGATAGAGGACAGATGGGGCCACTGCTATGACCGATAAGTAATGTGTGTCAATAATATGAGAAGGAGGATAGCATATGACAATGGTAAAAATACATACACAAATCCCACCATGCCAGTCCCCCCACCACCACTTCAATACATATCTGCCACACTGTAGGTTGTACTTTATGTTTTTTTATTACTTGATATCATCATGAATATGTGCCAGTGTCACTTAAGCAAGAAAGTGTTGTGGGCAAAGGACAAATGCATTCTGCATGCTAACACATTTTTCAAGGCATATGTTGCTGTTGGAGGCAAAAATTTAGTAAAGTTGATACCTTTATTGGCTAACTAAACAGATTTAAAATGCAAGCTTTCAAGACTTCTTAGATCTCTTCCTCAGGCATGTTATACAGATAAATATGAAAACTTCTCTCTTAAATACAAGTACACATTGCATTGTTTATAATGGAAATCAGATAAGAATGTAAGTCCAGATACTGATTCTTTGATCAGTCAGTGGTAGAGGATATGATTTAAATTGCATTCTTCCTCTGAGGAGTCTAGGTATTTATGATCCCAGAGGAACTGTCAAAAAACTTAATTCACAATTTGGTAATGTGACAGAAACTCTGTCTCTATCTAGCCCATAAGTCAATGAATCAAATTGTAGCATTCATTTTACCCCCCATAATTTTCTGTCCCTCTGAGTGCGAAATTGTCCCATCAGTACAGTCAGTCTAATGTCCCTGACACTGTGTCCATTTTGGCAAAAATGTTCTCCCACTGGTGTCTCTGTCTTTTTGTTGTTAATGTTGGATCTGTGGCAATTAAACCTTTTATATTACACTGGATGATTTGCAGGTGAAATTACCGTTGATCTTGTGGTGTAACTGGGTGTTTGGTATGGGTAGGGTAGGCAGGGTAATGTGCCATTTTTTGTATTTTTGTTCAAGACACTCCTTATCATCAGTTTTTTTAAATTGGGGGGCTGTCTGAAGGAGAGTAAGGGAGGCTGTGGGAATATATTCTTAAGTCTTTCATCTGTATGTAACGTTGCTTGAAGTTCCCTTGATATTTTGCGCAGAGCTTCAACCTGGGGGTGGTAAGTGACAACAAGTGGCACATGGTTTCCCTTATGCTGTTCTTTGTAGCTCAACAGATCTTTTCTTGTTATGTGAGTAGCTTTCTGTATCTGACTGTCAATAATCCTTGCACTGTAACCCTGTTTTATAAAGTCATTTTTTGGGGGTCTAACAAAAATATTAACAAGAAATGCTTAATCAAAACTGTAGCTTTTTTGTATAGCAAAAAGTTTTATGTCAATTACAAATTCTGCTCAAAAGGGAATCTACTTATACCTCCAAGGAACAGTGACATTTTGTTTTATTATTTACAATTAACAAGTGGAGTGAGCCACACTGGGCATTATTAGTAACTATGTTTTACCCATATGTCCTTATGGGAATAGCAGATATGTTACACAGGGTATTATCAATAAACTTTGTCTTGATTCATAGTTTAAGAGATGTTAATTATAAGTTTTTCCTCTGTGAAACAAAACTGAGTCAAACAAATAACTTTTATTTGCAAGTATTAATTGTGCATAAAACATTTTGAAAATGTGGACATTATTAAATTTTTTTAAAATTAAACTCTTTAAAGGGTTAAACACACCTTAGATTTACATGTCCAATGGCCATTTTGTAAGGAAGTAACGGAAGTTAGGCTCTGATTTCGTTTGTCCTATACAGGATGACTATAACTGGCATATATAAGGGAATATAGGTTTCCTGGGATCCTACTGGTTACAAATGAAACACTATACTAGGGCTAGGTAACCTTTGGACCTCCAGTTGTCAGGAACTACAACTCCCATCATCCACAACCAGCCAAATACTAGATGGGGATTAGGGAGTGGTAATCTCCAACAGCTGGGGAACCAAGGGTTGTATATCCCTGAAGTATTCTCACTACTGAACAAGGTTCCGAGAAGAGGGAATTTCTGATATCCCAGGGAAGTGTCACATGATAACCTAGGCCATACTGGCACAATGTTCCGAGTACCATGCAATCACCACTTTAATCCAATATCAGAGGGATAAACAACACATTTCAAAGCAACCCCCCAGTGTATCTTAGGGGTTATACACTAAGGTGTGCTAAAGAGGTAATAAAGTAGAGATAACTTCTCCAGTGCATTGGCTCCATAGAATAACATAGGAATTGGTGAGGTTATATCACTGGAGAAATTACCTCCACCTATCACACTTTAGTGTGTCCGCCCCTTATGGATTTACTCTGTACAGAACATCTTCTGTGTATATATAAAAAGGGATGTGTATCTGACATTAAATCTTTACTGTCACTTTTTTTATTTTTAACACTTGGAATAAAATAGCCACCTATGTCATTCTGCAAGTACTAAATATTCAGTAGGTGGCTATATTGTTAAACCTTGGTGAGAACCAAAGTCACTTTTCAACATGATTTGACTTAAAAATAATTTGACTACTCTTCTACATATTTTACTTGTGCAGGCATCCACTACTGAAATATAAGAATTGATTATTTGCATATAATCGCTGGCACAGGTTGTAATTTTCCCTTTTAAAAATATGGGAAAGATGGTCAAGCGAAGATGACCATCAGAGGGTAGATATTTTTAAATCTCCTCATATGTTCCAAAATGCCCAGAAACAACAGTGATGTATCCCACATGCCAGGACATAAGCTGGGCATGCTGTACTAGGAGAGGATAGTTATCATTATCCCACAAGAGCATTCTTAGTCTTGATCACACAGCCTCCCTGATACAAGGAGAGAAGGGTCATGGAGGCTGATGTACGAAGAGGAACTGGAGCAGTTCTGGGACAATCCAACTGCACCAGAAGAGAAATAGAAATTCCACACATGTTCTTTGATTTAAATTGGGCTTTTAACCCTTTGGGTGCCAGAGGGGTACGCAATGCAATACGTTGTGTACCCCTCTGGCACTGGAAGGGTTAATTCCTTGAATGCTTGGATTGCATTGGATGCACCAGAAAATAAACTCAAGAATATGGAGACAATAAATGAATGCTATCATAAATCTCACTTATTTGCAATAATAGACATCCTATATAATAATTCGCTAACACGTGTGTAACGATGCAGTCATGCTCAGTAGAGACTGCTGCGCGTGCTGCAATCATGCGCAGTAGAGACTGCCCTCGACTGCCCTGCGACCGGCTGGTAGTGGCACTGTGGCCCGTGTAACGGGCTCTTCAACTAGTTCAGATTATAATAGAAGAGAAGAGATTGGGGTGCATCACTAATACATAAAGGGTGTTAGGAGCACCCCAAAGGGAATGTGCTGATCTACAAAGAGACAATAATTAAAAAGATAAAGAGCAAGAAATAAATAGTTATTAGCACCAAACCTGCCCCTTATCATAGGCTATGCATTGTAAATACAAGATTGGGGATGTACATATAATAAAACTTAACTCTTACTGAGAATAACCATTATGCTCAATAAAGTATTGTTCTCAATAAATCTATAATTCTGCCCCTATTCCACCTAAAGTCAATTTACTAAGTTATGCATCCCAGAATTCCTCCTATTGATGCTTCTTGTGCCAAGAAGAGGACTAAACAGTAGTCTCTGGGCATTTCAGGGTTTTCCTTTCCTCTACACCTTGTTGTGGCTCTGCACTTATCAACACTTAGTGGAAATGGTGCTAGTGTATTTCATTTATCTGCACATGTGATGGAGCTGGCATATGGGACTTACTGGTATTAAAGTACTAATGATAGCAGAGGTTGCTGTATGTACTACAGCAATCATACATTGTAGTACATACCCTGGAATGCAGCCACTGCATTAGAGGCTAACACCAGTAGAAAATGCAATTAAAATATGTATAGTCACCCGAGGGTTACTCTTTTACAATGTTGTGTCCTAGAGCTCTGATTGATGGGAGTAAATTCCATGCATTAGAGACAAGAAAATCCTACCAAAACCAAGCATCAATCTCACTGATTTTGTGGAGGCTTGACCCAAAAAAAATCTTACCAAAATCAAACTGAAGTTTCCAACGCAATGCTTGACCATTTATGAAATCTGATTCCACAGGAGGAGACTTATGTAAAGAGCCCTATTATGTGCTGATATTATCAGGTAGATGCCTTGTTGATAATAAGATGTTTTGCTTAAATTATAATGAGTTGCAATCCCGAACTTAGCTTTTTTAGCTTTTACTTACCTCTGATTTCTTGACATGATGCTAAGGGGTTGGTTGATGTCATGTCAGTGTCTTCAGGCTGAGGGCCATGATTGATTCTACAGAGTCTGAGCATAAAAACACTTCCTCCTGATCCAGCCCTGTACTACAACTGATTATACTCAAAGACACAACAGATTTAAGGGACTGATGGGTCCTGGGAAAAGTAGAAAGTAATGGGCCTTTTTAACTCCATGGATGATTCACAGTACACTGGAGAACTCTCTACCATCCAGTGGGTAACATGATAACTACACCTGCTTTCTCCTGCTAAAATTGAATACACAAGCAGGTATATACACTTGGGATATACATTGAGTAGACTGTATTGCATGTCCCAGATTATGGGGGAGAGGGAGGTAGCTAGTGTTTCAAACTGTGATGTGTGAAAATCAAAGTTTCTGATTGTGGGTGGCAACCTCCCTTCATTAGGCACTGGGCTGCTGCTTCCTAGGTGGGCCAAGGGCTGACCATCCCCTGTGCATCAGGAAATCGAGGATATGAGTGGACAATTTTACTACCAATCCTCTATCCCAGTGATTTGTTGTGCAGGACCCTAGATCTGTACCTCTTCTTGCACAGATCTATATAGAATGCACCTTCTGTCTGCAATGCCTATTGATGCTGAACATCGGCATATAACGTCAATAGGCCATGCAGAATGAGGCAGCAAACCGGGGCGGGGAACAATCTTTAGTAAGCAAAAGGAAAATCCTGCTCTCCTTCTTTAAGGGGGGCAGGGTATTCCTTAAGCTTATTATGTTAAGATAGTCCCTCACTGCATCAGGTCCAGGTCCAAGGCCTGATTACAGATCTAATGGGAGGAGCCCAGAAGGGCTGAGAGGGGGATCGTTTCAGCTTGCATATCTTTTGAACTACAGAACTGTAAGTAATCAAACATAGCGCTATGTGCTACTAAAAAAAAACATATAGAAGACTCGGAGCTGCACTTTAATATAGATATTACTATCCCTTTAATATAACAACTTTAAAAGTCACTACGTTTGAAGCAGCAAGTAAGTAAGTAAAATGTGGTAAAATGTGGTACTGTATTATCTGTGGATAACGCAGGAGATTAGTGCAGCAAAAGTAATACTTTTAGTGGCTAACTTAGCAGTATTAGCGTGCAAGCTTTAGAAACGAAATGATCTTGAAAGCTTGCACTCTAAAGTAATCAGCCAATAACAATATCAGTTTTACTCTACTAATCTCCTTTAGTTTAAGCAAACTTATAGCTTAGCTATGGATTACCATCTCTGTAAAGTGAATCTGGAAGATTTACAGTATAACTGAGTCTGAAATGTTGACTAACGTGTGATAAATGACTTTATATTGTTTTTGACTAGACCTAACAGAGCTTTTCCTCCATTCATTTTTCTAAATAAATGGAGACAGTATATAAACCAACCAACTAACACCTAAACTAAAAATTACAAAATCCCTTCCAATTCCAGGAGCTTCTAGTGAATATGAAGGCTGCACTGGTGGGTTGAAGTCAGTGAGCTATAGATATTTGATTGCAGCCAGTGGATGATTCATGTCCTGGGCATGAGGTAATGATCAATAAATACACAAACAACTTTGTTGGATGAAAACAGGCCACAGCTTTATTAATTATTTACCATTTAAAATAACAGCCACTTTAACAATCACTTTAAAGCCCTTGCCAACTACCAGGCATACCCCGTATGCCCAACCCACACGGAGCTTCAAGCTCCACCCACATGTACCACTCCACCCACCACACCCCATTAGCTGGTCTATGCAGCTCAATGGGGAGCGGTGACCTAACCCACGACAAAAGTCCGGGTGCAATATGAGCCAGTGCCATCGGCCTGACCTCCACCTGTAAATTAACAAAACCATGCAATTATTTTACCATTTACCTTTGGCAAGGGCCCAAAGCGCAACGGGACCTGACCTATGCAGTCAGGTCCTTCCCCCACACAAAGCAATAGCCTGCTCCAAAATATCAGATAGCCCCAAACTAAAGAAGTCTAACCCGAGGTCCGTAGGATGAACCCCATCCCCCCTCAACAAGGAAAGGGAAGGGTCCTCAAAAATACGACGGACAGTCAAACCCCCATTCACCAAAACAAACTTGGCAACCCGCAGGTTAAGATGGCTCCGACTCTTGTCCAAGGCCCTGGGATCCTTGACTCCAGCCCAGAAACGACGAGGGATAATCTCAGACCAGACCAAAATCATGCCCGGACAACGGACCAAGAGACTAGCAAAATCCGACAGAATCAGAGACCCCAACAACCAGCCAGGAGTGGAGCCAAGGTCATTGCCACCCAGGTGAACAACCAGGACATGAGGAAAACAACCCAACTGTGACCCATAACACGAGAAAATTCCAGCATGAGCTGAGACCATCTCATACCCCGCATACCGAACAGGACACCGGAGCAAGGCGAGGATCCAAAGACAGCTGAACACTGTTTGGCCGGACCGTCGCCTGGCCCAAAACACGAAGGAATGCCCGAAAATCCAACAGGAACCTAAAAGAAAAACAAACATAACACTACACCAAAGGAAGGAACACCCTAAACCTCCACCACCATGTCCGGCTTAACATATGAACGACCAATGCAACGAATAGAATCAGGACCCAACCCGAGACGGGCAGCTTTCGTCACCACCCCGATATGAAAAGAGTGGCCCCAAAAATTACTGGGACATACACCCAGGGCAGACAAAACTAAGAGAAAAACCCACACAAATTGAAAACGGGTAAGCGGGGAACCATCCGCATGGACCAACAAGGGGCCCGGGACAGAGGGCCGAACGTCCAAAAACCGCCGAACCAGAAACACCGGGCAAATATCCAAACCCGCAACCGAGGACAACGTCAGCCAAACACCCGACCCATAAACATCCGTCTTGGACCTACGGATCCGAAAAGACAGGGAATCCGGCGACAACCGCATGTCCAACAGAAGGAGGCCCCCAGCCTAGTCTTAGCAGAACTAACTAACTCCCCAAGCCGTAGGGCACCAAAAAAGGCTAGGCCAAAAGCCGCCCCGAACTGCAACACCTCATATCCATTCGAGCACACACCCGAAAGCGAACCCAGCATATGACACAACAGCTGAAACGTAACCGAGCTACGTGTATCAGCCCGACCCCCACCCCGCCGAAGGCCCCAAAGCGCCATACGCACCACAAACGACTTGGTATAATCCCGCCAGCCTCTCAACTTGAAACCAAAAGCCAAACCAGACACCCGACCCGAAATGGAAGACGGAGAAACACCCCCACCAAACCACTGCCACACCAACCATAGCACACCATCAACCCGGTCATCATCAGACAAAAAAAAGCCAACCAACTCCTCCAAGGCAATCCACTCCGACCATGCAGCCTCGTACCGCGCCAGAGTGGCCGGCGCTAAGGAATTCCTCACCCATGAGAGGACCTCACTCCGCCAAGTTCCCACAGATGACTGGGTAAAGGCGTACCCTCGGCCTTCGCCCCGGACACACTCTCCGGAACTCCTCTATCTGCAAACGAGACAGTGCATCAGCCGCCACATTCAGCACCCCAGGCACATGCCTGGCCCTAAAATAAACATTGAAACGCAAACAAGACAACACCAGCCGACGGAGAAGGGACAGGACAGGAGCAGAGGAGCTAGACAAGTTATTAATCGCCTGCACCACACCCTTGTTATCAGAGTGGAAAACAACTCATCTGTCACGCATCCTATCCCCCCACAGGTACAACGTCACCACAATTAGGAACATCTCAAGGAACACCAAGTTCCTAGTCAGGCCCGACCTGCACCAGGACTCTGGCCAAGGATTCGCACACCAGTCAACTCCAAACAAGGCCCCAAAGCCAATCGAGGCCGCCGCATCCGTGAACAGCTCCAACGACGGGTTGGACCACGAGGCTGAATGCCAATAGTACCGACCATTGTAGTCCTCCAAAAAGGCTTCCCAAACCTGCAAGTCCTCCCGCAATGGCAGTGTGACCCTAACATGATGGAAAGGACACACCACACCAGATGTAGTCAGGGATAGACGACAGTTGAAAACCCGACCCATTAGGATAATCCTGCAGGCAAAACTGAGTTTACCCAACAGTGATTGCAACTCCTGAAGAGTCACTTTCCGCGAAACCACGACACACACTCACCGCCGAGCGCAAATCAACCACCTTGTCCCAAGGCAAATGACATTCCATTGCCATGGAATCCAACTAGATTCCCAAAAAACTCATGAAAGTCGTAGGACCTTCTGTCTGCAGCCAAGGGAACCCCAAAGTACTGTGCAACCCTCTGCAACGTAGACAGCAAGTGCCTGCAGACATCAAGGCCACCAGGCCCAATACACAAAAAATTATCGAGGTAGTGCAGAATAGATGAAAAACCAGCCTCCTTCTGAACCACCCACTCCAAAAACAAGCTGAACGTTTCAAAAAGGGCAACCCATGGGGAGGCACAAATCAACAAAATGGCAACCATCCACCTTGCACCCCAGCAAATAGTGACTCTCAGGGTGCACCAGAAGAAGGCCGACTCAATGTCAGCCTTGGAAAACAACGAGCCCCGACCAGCTACCGATGCAAGACGAACCGCCCGATCAAAAGAGGCATCAGAAACACGACACAACTCTGGGTCAATAGCATCATTCACCGAAAACCCATCTGGATACGATAAATGATGAATCAACCAGAATTTTCCCGGATCCTTTTTGGGAACGACCCCTAAAGGAGAAACACTGAGATTAGGAAGGGGAGGCCGATCAAATGGCCCGCCATCCTGCGCAGTGACACCTCATGGGCAAGCTTCTCTCGCAGAGCCCCAGGATAAGAAACCGCCGAATGCAAGTTGGACGACTCTGAAACCCCAAAACCCTCTCGCCCCAGAATCCGGAAACCGACAGAAAAACCTTCTTCAAGCAAGCGAGCCATGGCCCTGTCCTTATAGACCCTTAACCAGGGCCATATCCTTTCTACGGACACCGGAGTCCACCCCTTTAGTCCCCACGTTAGAACCTCGCTCGGCTCCCTTAAAACACTTAGAAAGGGAGTGCGACCCCTCCACAGCCGGAGCAATCGTGACGGAATTTGCAGGATCCACCGAACTTACAGTGCCCGTTGCTGAACTGCCAGCAGAGTCCAGTCTTCTTGGCGGAAGCGGAAGAGGCAACCACGGGGAGCCCCAACCCCCCCAACTCCGGACTGAAACAACTGCAAACCACCAGGAGCGCCTGCTGGGTGGGTCATAATTGAAAGCCAAAGGCCAATATCCATCTGGTCCCAGGAGATGGATGGGCGATCTGCCATACGCTGGCGAAACTGCTCATCGTACCTCCACCATGCCAAACCACCATAAATCCGGCAGGCGTTCCCAATAGTGTCCTGTTAGCAGAACAAGGACGAGCATTTCCCAGGATAACGCTCCCCAATGACGCTGGCCAAGATAGAAAAGGCCCTAATCCAATTCCCGAAAACTTTGGGGATCCTGAGGTACTGACGCCGTTCCCTCTCTTCTTTTTTCTCCGCATCCTTCTCCTCCTTATCCGGAGGGGCTTCATCCAGAGTCAGGAGCAAGCAAAGCTCCACAAATTCATTTTTCCAGATCTTCTCTTTCACCTCCGCCTTCACATGAAGCCCCAACGGCCCAGCCCAACAAAAATAAGCAGCCCCAAAGGCCGCCGTAGGGACACCCCCCAAAGAAACATCTGCCCCCACCATCCCCCCAAAGCCCACCAACGGAGAACCCTGAGACACCACGCCTGCAGCAGGGCCAACCAGGCCAGCAGTGCCCACACCCGCAGGCCCAGACCCCCACGAAAAAAATGATTCACCACCCAGGATAGAGCCCCCAGGCTGGTGGGCCACAGGAGTCGGCAAACCCCCTACTCCCAATTAAACACCCAGGAACCCCATGACAGGAATGGATGCCCCAACCCCCACAGGAACCATCAACACCCCTGACACCACCCCAGACCCCCAGCTGCCGTCACAGGGACCGTAGAGGAGATGCCACCCAAGGGAACCCCCCCAGTCCCCCCAACACCAGACGCTGACCACTAGCCAGGGCCCCCACAGACCCAGCAACCCCTTTACTCCCCAAAGCCCTATCCTGCCAAGCACCCAATAAATGCTGCAGCGAACCCCACACATCAATAGCCCCGCCACCCCCAGCCACAGGACCCCCAGGCAGTCCCGTACCTGTTGCCGTAGCAACCATGGGCACGGACTGCGTAACACCAGTAGAAGGAACCTCCGAACGGACAGCTCTGTCAGACTCCACAGCACCAGCGCTCCTCCGATCAGTGCCAACCTGTAAAGAAAAACAGACACACATAAAGCACCACGAATCCCAAGCGCCCGCCACAACAGGGCGCCTGGACCCCCACCAAAACAGCATGAAAAGGAGAACACCACTCCCAACATCCCCACACTCACCATAAAAGGGAACACACCCGCCCCCCAAGCGGACACCAACAGGAGGATGGAAGGACACCCCAGAGAAGGCCCCCCACAAGTGCCAACCCCCAGGACATGCAACTGCGACAAGAGAGCTCCCGCAGGCGCACACAACCCAGCAGAGGAAACCAGTCACCCCACCACCACCATGAAGCCGCGGGTGCGACAGGGCAGGAACAGAGGGACCCAACCCCCCCCCCAAGCGCAGCAGCCAGGGCAATCGCAAGGGTGCCGCTAAGGCAAGCCACCTGCCCAGAAACAGGGAAGACATAAACCAGCCCCAGGGGCAGAAAAATAAGCAGCGGGGCAGCCCCAGAGTGAACACCTAGCCGGCCGCAGAACTAAAGCGCACGCGCATACCCAGGGACACTATGTACTGCGACCCAGAATGTCCAGGAATGCACATGTAAAATGCTGGAGATTGTTGCTTATTAACTTTTTTTTTTTTTTTTTTGATAGCAAAGGGAACATTAGAAACCAGGTGCCAGACAGGGAGACCTGACACACACCACACCCGGCCAACATGCAGAGAACCACCCGAACCCACTCCAGGAAATACAGGGCCAAAAGAAAACGAACAGACACAAAAGGAAACATGCAACCAGGGAAAGACACAAGGACCAGGGGACCAGGGAACGTACAGGAACTCCATGGCTATGGAACTGGCACCACCTGAAAAGCAAGAAAGGCCATAAGCCCAACCCCCCGCCTGACCATGTGATGAAAGCCGCGGGGATCGACTCCGCCGGCCTGAGCGACCTCTCTCTGAGGAACTGGCACTCCGCTCTGATGGCTGACCTCTGGAAGCCTCAGGAAAAGATCCAACAGCAGCACGCGACTCCTCCCCCACCACAGTAGCACGAACAGCTGAACTCGAAGCGGAGGAGGGCCGCCGACGCGGACTCACGCTCCTCCGCCTCCTGCGACTCCCACTGGGACTAAGCCTCACCGGAGGCCTAGCTCTGGTGCTCCGGACTGGCCTGTGCTCAGGAACAGGATCCAAAGTAGAAGGGGCCGACTGACGCATCGCCAGTTGATACAGCAGCCAGTCACCGTCACCCACAGCCAACAAGCGCCACACCTCCTCCAACAACTGGCCAGAGTCAGACATCACTTTTTCCGCAGGGAGCAGCACAAAGATTGTTCCAAAACGAAAGTGGAAGAACTAAAACGGTAACCCTTATTAACACCTTGTAACTCCCTCCCCTTCCTCTTTACATAGCCTTCCCAAACCAATCCCCACCTTTTTTTTACTGATCACCCCCCAGCCCAGACATGATTCCCCTTCTTTATAGATGGGGGAATTCTTTACTCTCTACCTGATTCACATGGACAGTGAAGTACTGTGGCACTGCAATCAGGCCACTAACGGCTGGATTTACATCTCAGACACCCCTCAGCAAGGCAGACTAAATGCCCTTAGCTTTGCTCATGGTCACATCCCCATTCATTACAAAGCCCCACTCCCACTCACATTCACTGTTTCCTGGCACAAAAATTACCCTTGGACTATAACAAACAAGAATTAATAAAAACTTTAAGCCACTGGATGCTAGAATGATCTCCAAAGCATTGTGGTGCAATGTGTTGGAGATGTCTGTAGCATCCATGGTGTTATATAATAGCATGTAAAGGGGCATATAAACTGATGCAGGGACACTGAGATTTCTCTGGCCCCACCCACAATTCATGCAGTTGCCTACTCTGCCTATTGGGAAATATGTCTCTGGGACCACTTGTATCCTTTCAGGAGTCTTTTCCACTAGTCTCTTTATTGCAGTTCTGAAAAATATATTGCCTTCTTGACCACATAAACCTCTGAATGCCACCAGTCTCCCAGTTTGGCTTCTAACAATGGATTTGTGGATCAGAAATGTAACCCCCGTTGCTGGCAAAAACAGTGAGCTTAATGCACTAATAAGAATGGCATAGATTCTGAAGCAACTCCACTTTATATTGCATGGAGACCTCTCTAAAAAATAATGGAACCCATTAAAATCAAAGGTAATCTGGGGATTTATGTTTTGTCCTTTGTATTGCAGTTGGCTTGCTCTGGAATCTTACCAGTTCTTATAAGTTCAACGCTAGTGAGTTCCATTCCTTTATCTGCTTCTTATTAATATCAGTTTAATAGATTTTATTACAAAATATTCTAATTAATTTAAATTTACCAATACAAAAGTCTTCCCTGAGTTTTTAATGTATTTGTACCAAAGCAATAAATCTTCATGACTGTGTATAATGGTCATTTCCTTTTCATACTGAGTGTTAAACACTTTAAACTTTTTAACTGAACCAACATTCCAATGTTCCATCCAGACAATTTGTGTTCTTCAATTTCTTATACTTGCACTCAGAAAACTGTGGAAAAAAAGGGTGTGACTGGACATCAAACAGAAAAGCAAAACACTGAGACAAAGATTTTTTGTTTTGGTTTTAACTATGGAAAAAACAAGAATAAGACATTCAAATGTGTAATGCTAGTGTGGAAATTTATTTTTACCCCTTGGATGCTATAGATGTCAGCAATGCGTTGAAAAGCAATGCAATGGTGATGTGGCTAGCACTCATGGTCTACTCTCAGATTCATACAGATAGATTGTGATCATAGAATACTTTGTGTGCCCACTCCTATCTGCTCAAATATTGTACTCCGATGAACTTCTAAAACATGTGCAGACTCTTGGCATGTCATATACAAAAGTCTGTTCACTAGCAAATTACAGTGAAAACAATGCTTTTACTTTGGAGTGATGTTTATGCAGGCACCTGTTCTAAATAGGTCCTCTCTTTACACATATATATTAACGTGCGTAGTTTAGCAGCCACTGTCCTCAAGTACTACCAACAGTGCATGTATTCTGGATTTCCCTGTTTGAGCACAGGAATGCAATGAATATTTCATTCTAACAGGTTCACCTGTGCTCAGACAAGGAATTCAAGAACACCTGCACTGTTAGATGTACTTGAGCATTACTGTTGAGAAACTCAGTCACAAAATGGCAGGGCACATTTATAATACAAGTTAAGCCCAGTTACTCAGCTTTAGGCTCTTGTAAAATATGTCCCCAGCCTGTACACATCTCCCATTTATATAGTAATTAGAAGGTTTTCTTTTTTCAAGTAATGTTTAAAGGGACAGTAATGTTTCACAATAAAAGAAGCTCCAATTAATCTTCATAATATTTGGGCCACGGAGAGCGTTATTTTAATACTGTCAGAGTTGTAATTCAAGAGTAATTAAATGATAAAGTATCTCTCCCGCCCAGGCCCTTTTACTGATATAACACTGCTCAACTCTCTGGATGGATCGCAGAGAGGGACAATCTTCAATGAGCATAAGGAAAAACATGAAAAACCTGTCAAGGGGGTTAGGGTTTTCCTTATGATCACAGTAAAAAGATTGTCCCTTGCTGCTACCTGTCCGGTCAAGAGACTAGATTCCACATCTGAGGGGATGTGGCTTACACTAGGTAAAAGGGGAGGGAGGGGGATACTTTATCATTCAATTATTCTTGAACTACAACTTTGACAGTACTGAAAAAACACTCTCCATGGACCAACTACTATGAAGATTAATTGGAGCTGCTGTTTTTGTGAAACATTACTATCCCTTTAAGCCCAGGATACTCTGTCATTCATCCCTTCCCCAACCATGTATTTATATGCCCTGTTACTCAGTTCCCTTTCCCCTTTTTTTACCTTATGTGAATTTGTCTCTTGCATGACCCGGAGACTCTGATTTTTGCAGTGAATTACCAGATCTCTGGGGGCAAAGGCTAATTCTCTAGTGGTTTCCATACCTGTGTTCCTCAGCTATTCAATGAGCCTTCTACCCGAATGGACAACAAGATAGGACGCACAAACAAACGTAACCTGATAACGTGCAACGCGTCTTTTTTCCCTCACTGTGGATTCATTTAATTTGCTAAATAACGCAAGATACATCAAGTTCAAAGGTAAGTAGCTAACACTTAGCATTATCATGCAACTCTAAACATTGTCAAAACAAGTTCAAAATCACAGACAGTCACCATACAGCAAAGTATCAAGTCAATTCAAATAAATGTATATATTCCCCAAAATAACTGTCACACACTGCCTGTGTTTTGAAGTTTTCAGAGCTACAGCACAGGGCCCGGGAATGGAGGATAGACATACCGAGAGAGAGAGAGACAGAAGCACACATTGGAGAGAGGTAGACTTGGAGTGGGTTAGCAGAGAGAATTGCATACAAAAAACACATAACACACCTTGGCACATATTGCACACATCGCATCCACACACAAACACATACACATGAACCTTTTGTTTTTGGACACACAACATATTTTATATATTTATTTTATACAGTATGATTGAGTGAGTGTAATGGAGTGGCAGCAAGTGATTTTGAGTGCCTGTGTGAGTAACTCAGTGTGAGTAGGTGTGTGAGGGAGCTAGGAGAGTGTTAGTGAGATGACAGGGAGATGAGTGTAGGCTGGAGGGATGAGGAGAGGTGCAGGAGAGGAGGAAATAGAGCAGGGGATCCCCAGTCAGGGAAGGAGGGGGAGACCAGGTGGGTGGAGGGTTACCCAACAACAGTCAGGTACACAGCAGTCTGGGATGGACATGCGACTGTGAAGTGAAGGAGATGTGGGAAAGGAGCACACACATCCAGGGACAGCTCAGGCAGGGCCGGATAACCAAACGGGCAAACAGAGTGAGCATCCATACCAGACTGCAGTGGAGGAGGGCAGACTGCATGACCACATGTACTCTCACGAGGAGAACATGGCCCTTCTGCAGAGCATCCTGGACAAGGAGCACATACTCTTCTCCAAGGAAAAGAGCAGGGGGATTGGTGTGCAGAAGAGGGTAGCCTGGCATCAGGAGTAGGATGCTGTCAACAAGGTGTCCAAGTGCACAGTCAACTCAGAATCCATCAAGAAGTGCTGGGCAGACTGCAAAAAAATATGTCAAGAACAAGATGGGAGAACTGTCCCTGCGTGCGAGAGGTACAGGAGGTGTTCCACCAGTGAACATCACCTTCAATGCCTGGGAGGATATGCTACACCAAAACGTGTCAACAACGGCAGTTGAGGAGATCCAAGGCGGCTGTGACACAGGGGATGACAGCAACCTCCAGCCTCCTGGTAAGTAACATCATACATAACTGTCCACCGCACAAACCCTGTTAGCTAGAACCGTACAGCACAGTGGCAACTGAACACATGGCCATGAGTGAGCCCTCCAAGTTGAGCAATACAGTGCTGATAGGGTTAAATCAAGGAGATAATGGTGTACAGCCAAATGGAAATCTGATGCAGTAAGCAGGCCAACATTTTGAATCACAAGGTTAACCTCTTACTGCTGAGTTGCTCAAGCATGCTCACCTCACATGAACATTGATTGCCATCACGTTGTCATACAAACAATATCTGTTATGTTCTTGAGCAATGTTGGACATGTTGCCACAGGGATGTCAGCACTTCACAGTTGATGAACACACTGTACCTATCACGGTGCCCGTGCTATGCGGGCGACATTCTGTCAGTTTCCTCTATTGATCTCGCTCATTGGTTGAAGTGACTTGTCCCCGCCCAGTATTTGTCCTTAAATATCGGGCCTTGTCACTTATCCGGTGCCCTTTCGTGGTGATTCCGTACCAGCGCTTGTTCCTGTAATTCATGTGATCTCTGTGTACCGACCCAGCCTGCCAGACGACTCTGCATCTTGTTCCTGTCTGTGTACTGACCCGGACTGCCTGACTATTCTGCATCTCGTTCCTGTCCTGTGTACCGACTCGGATTGGCTGACGTTCCTGCTCTGTGTACCAACCCGGCCCGGCTGACGTTCCTGCTCTGTGTACTGACTCGGATTGACTGATGTTCCTGCTCTGTGTACCGACCCGGCCCATCTGGGCTCCTGTGGTTGCTTATCCCTCCTGCTACACCTTATCCGGCCTCTGGTTGGGGTTGTGACAGGATCCTCTCTGTCTCCGGACAGTCATTCTCTGCAGTCTAGTCTCCGTTGTAATCGGTGTCGCCCAGGCGACATTGCTGTGAGTTCCTTCCATCCGTGCAGTCCCCAGTTGGGTGCCTCTCCAGGCAAGTCGCTCTAGTCTCCGTTACTGCTACGGCAGTCCACAAGTTGCCTAGTCTCCATTACTGCTACGGCAGTCCACAAGTTGCCTGGTCTCCGTTACTGCTACGGCAGTTATCACGGTTCCCGTGATTGCTGTCACTCTCTGCTGTGGTGTGTTCCTATTGGCAGTACCTGTTATGCCTGCCCAGTATGGCCTTCTTATACCGGGCCTTTGGCACCTGTCAGGTGCCCTTTCGTGGTGTTCCAGTACCAGTGCTTCCGTTGCTGTGTTCCTGTGTTCCGCTGTACCGATTCGGCTTGTCTGACACTTCTCCTGGTTCCTGCTCCGTGTATGACCCGGCCTGGCTGACTTTCCTGCTCTGCGATTAACCCGGCTTGTCTGACGTTCCTGCTCCGTGTATGACCCAGCCTGGCTGATGTTCCTGCTCCGTGCTTGATCCGGCTTGTCTGACGCTCCTGCTCCGTGTATGACCCAGCCTGGCTGACCTTCCAGCTCCATGATTGATCCGGCTAGTCTGACGCTCCTGCTCCGTGTGTGACCCGGCCTGATCTACCTCTCCACTTGGTTCCTGTTTCTGGTGATCCGGCTTCATTGAGGCTTTGTCTATGTCGCTTGGCGACATTTCAGAACTGTCTAATCAGTGCCTCTACTGCTGACCCCCACTACGCTTGCTGAGCCTGTTGCCTCCGTTACCGAGCCTGTGCATTAACCCTTGACGTGCCTGTTGCCTCCGATTAAGGGCCGTCCGTTGCACCTGCTGAGTCTGTTGCCTACGTTACCGAGCCTGCTCGCTGACACTTGCAATACTTGTGGCCTCCGATTCTGAGTATTCCGCTACTCTTGTTGAGCTTGTTGCCTCCGTTACCGAGCCTGTCCATTAACCCCTGCAGAGCTTGTTGCCTCCGATACCGAGCCTCTCCTCTTACACTTGCTGAGCTCATTGCTATCCGTACCGAGCCTGTCCGTTCACTTGCAGAGCCGTGGTGTTTCCGTTACTGTCCACCTAGTGCTCTTGCCATTCACTTGATTCAGTTAAGCACCGGAAGGGTGCTACTGGCTCTGGTCCTATTCAGCTTTAGCAGTGTTGGTATATCCATTACGCACCGCGGGGTGCTATTGGCTCTGGTCCCGTTCAGCTCTGGCAGTGTGGGTACCCGTTGATGCACCAAGGGGTGCTGTTGGCTCAGGTTTCATTCAGCTCACGCAGTGTCATTAACCCATTCTACACCTCGAGTGCCTTTGGCTCAGATTATACTCAGCTCAAGCAGTGTGGGTCCATTTACGCACAACCATAGTGTACCTGGCTCTTGTCTTAAGTGGCTCTAGCATAGTGGTTGGTCTTGCAAATCGCCAGTCCCTAAGTACTGCTGTGTGGACTCACTTCAAGGTGCTTCCATCTGGCACCACAACCTTTGGCTGTTCTTATCCACCACTGGGTGTTGGCTTACACACCACCTCAGAGACTGATTATTACATTGGACTTAACCCTTGCTACACCTATTCCTTGTTGTACAGTATTGCTCTTAACTGTACTGTGTCTACCTTATTACCATATCACCTGTAATTACATGTCATTACCTATTTCTGCCCTTAGGGGGCAGTATTCTTTATTTTCTTCTTAATAAAACGGTGTTTTATTTTTTACCTCTGGTCTGAGAGTCTGAATAACCGTTACAGCAGTGCTCAAGTTGCTTGGTCTCTGTTACTGCTACGGCAGTCCACAAGTTGCTCGAGTCTCCGTTACTGCTATGGCAGTCTACCAGTTGCTCTGGTCTCCGTTACTGCTACGGCAGTCCACAAGTTGCCCTAGCCTCCGTTACTGCTACAGCAGTCCACAAGTTGCCCTAGTCTCCGTTACTGCTACGGCAGACTGAGCTTCTTAAAGGGACTCGTGCTATTAGGGCCTGTCAGTCCTCCCGGCCTAATAGTAACCCATTCAGTGCTGCCTAACTTGAGTATCACACAAAAACTGCCTGACCTGTGTCAGTATATTGTATGCTGTATTACTTGTATATACTGGACCCGTGTGGGTATACTTCATTGTAACCTGTCCTGTGTCTGTACTGTATTGCTGATATATTACTGGACCCGTGAGGGTTATTATTACAACTGTTCAATAAAACTGTGTTTTATCCAAACCTACTGTGTCTGTGTGTCAAACAAACCGTTACAATACCAGGGTCATATTGCACAGTTCAACAGTAGTTATCACACCCCTGATACTTGAACAAACACAAACAAACATGCCTTATGTGCAGTACCCCAATGGCCTCAAATTACACATTTGCACTGATGCCACAACCATAACAGCAAAGCTGAGACCATGGCAGTACCAAAAACAGACAATGCAGTCTAAAAAGATACACTGATGGGGGAACACATCAAGCCAAGCAAACACGTTTCATTCAGAAGGCTAACAATCCCAAACACGCATTTACAATGTGATGCTGGAAAAAACATTCAAACTAGTGTTAGCCAAACTAGGGAACTATATCAATAGGAACCAAAACACACGTCTTAAGAAGCACATGATAAATGATTGTGGATAATGGGAATGGTGGTCCCAATATCCATGTAGCCAAAGTTGACTACCCCTGTCTTCAAACATATGTGTTGTCTATGTCACATAATAAGTCCTCAACATGCATGCATCCCTCTTTGCCATCCCCAGTGTTCCGGACACATATGAAAACGAAAGGTCAACCACAATAGGTCGCTTCCATCAATGTACAGGACATTGTCAAGCTGTTGAATCAATGATTGCCAGGAAGGTATCCCATGCATTTCAACATAACACAACACAATGCATGGGATACCATTCTGTCACTCCAGGGATTAGATGTGAATGTCATCGTCTTGCAACCATCTTGTCATTGCCCCGGTTACTAATCCCACAGTATCATTTTCCCCACACAGCATCCATGCCTTGCTGGGTAACAGGCACCTCCACAATGGGTTCTGGATCTACATTCCCCAGTAAACGCATTTCTACTTTATGGCACGTGCAAGGATGATATCACATACTTTCTGGGGGTCATATTGAAGTGCTCCATCAGATTTATCTAGACACTGAAATCTGTTTTTCAGGAGGCTAAATGTGCATTCAATTGTTTTCCTGGTGCTCACATGAGCATCACTGTAGCAGTTTTGTGCTGGTGTTTGAGTATTCGGGAGAGGTGTCAGTAGCCACTGCTTGCAGCCATATCCTGCATCCCCTGTGGAACAGTAGTAACATCATGACACATGGACCACATGTGGGTGATGTTTTGTAATGGGGAATTAAGTATTGTGTCTAATGACCATGCTAAGCTAAGGATTTAATTTATTGTGTAAGTGCCTCTGTCTGTTATCTGATTTGATATGCACATTGTTCACACCCAATAGCCATCCTCATGTATAGGTCCCATTCTCAAAGTCATGGTTTGACAGAGAAGTGCTTGAGGAAGTAGGAGTCATGACAACTGCTAGGATATGAAGCACAAACATGTGTGATTCGCATGCTGTCATCACACACCATTTGAGCAAGGATGAAGTGGAAATGCTTCCTGTTGATGAACACAATTCCCTCATGTAAAGGAGCTATTAAGCACACGTGTGCAGTCAATGACCCCCATAACTCTGGGTATGCCTCCCCTTGTGTAGAACTCCTACTTGACATGTGGCCACTCCATCTGGGTCAGGGCCGGATTTCCCAATAGGCAGACTAGGCCCCTGCCTAGAGCTCCAAATTTTAAGGGGTGCCTCAACAGTGCTGGCCACACCCACATTCTGAATTGTGGGTGGGGCCAGAACAATCTCCGTATCCATACAGTAGCTTATATACCTCTTTACAGTGGTGTAACTATAAGGGTCACACCTGCGACCGGACCCATCACTCCAGGGACCCGGCCACCCCCTGCGACCCCATCGCCTGAAGCCCGCAGTTAAGTAATGCAGAGCACTGGGGCTCTGCATTACGAGAGTGCCGGTCTGCCAGAAGGAGATCAGTATTCCCTTCTTCAGACCAGCACTCTTGTAATGCAGATTGCTGGGAGATGACATCATCTCCCTGGGTCTGCATTACTGAAGAGGACCCCGCAGGTGAAGAGGTCTGTGCAGAAGGAGGCACAGACCTGTCCTCTGCCACTGGACCACCAGGGAGGTAGGAGATTTAGGGTCATTGTGGCCAACCAAGAGGTTAAAGCTTTTATGTCCTTGCTTGTTGTAGGCCAAAGGTATATTCTGTGCCAGAAAACAGTGGGTGAGACTGGTAGCGTGGTCATGTGAGGAGTGGGGTGTTTCTTCAAAACACTGTACATGTGGCAGATAATAACACTATTAAGAAGCTAGTTGCCATATGCCTAATTATTGAGTGGCAACTTTATATAGGGTAGTCGTTCCACTTTAAAAATGACTAATTGCCCAATCTGAAGTATGCTACATGGCACTGAGAGTAGAGCAGCACTGTTGCTGGTGGTATCTGAGAGGGACAAGGGGTAGGAGGCACAGGAGTGCAGCTGTGCAGGGAAGTCCAGGTTGCACTGCTGCACTCAGGTGGGGGGAGGTAAAAGGTCAGCTGGATTAGATAAGAGCACTAACCTCCACAGTGAGGTCCACAGGAAGTATGGTAGCCAATTCTGAAGGCAAAGTACATTCATGTATAGTTTAAACAATACCAGGAATTTGCACACTCCAGTCCAGTCCTTGCTCTATAATGTGTCTTACTCTCTGTCTGTCACACTGATTATCTGTGTGGCAGACACACTAGTTCAGGCCCATGGGATGATTTTGGCTTAGGACGCTGGATGTCTGCAAATTAGTATGCACAAAGCAAGGCAAGTGATGAGGCGTAGTTTAGCCTAAGGCCCCTGGTATATGACAGTCATGCCCAGGCATTGAAATGGCCCTTCTAGGCCTGTAATGTTGTATTGCAGTTGTTATTAATGTTGACAGCAGCTGCAGAGCTACCATTAATGTAGCACGTGCAAAGCAGCAGAGCTCAGACAACTTTAGGTGCCCACTAAATGCTGAACATAGAAAATGTTTAGTATTTGTCAGAAATGTACAGTGAATTGCAGGCTCAAAAATTATTTTACACTAGAGAGTTAATTCACTAGATCTACCATTAACAAACAGAAAACACCTCTTTTTCAAAAACTAAAAAAAAAGTATTATCCTATATGGTACTTTTCTCCAAAAATTAAAAAATATGTTATATAGTAATACTATAATTTTTTTCAAGAAAAACAGCAATAGATATTTCTTAGTTGCCATATGCACAAATAAAGAGGAGCATTTCTACAGTAAACGAGAAAGGGCTCATTTGTTTCCTAGTGATTTGGAGACCTAGGGCTAGATTTAAAGGCAACCGTTAAACCAGCCGCTAAGTGAAAAAGGCACATCGCTCGCAAATAATACAGGAGTTACGGCAGATTCAATAGCTACTCTACGAGAATAGTTATCGAGCGTAGGCACACAAAAAACACGTAACACAAAAGCCGTTGTCGATCATGTTAATGCACAACGGGCGGCCAAATCACACGATAACAGCGCTCAAAACAACATCTAACCTAACGGCTGCCGTTGTCTAGCAACCATGATTGATGCCAAAACAAATTCAAACACACAGCCAATCACAAAGCCCCAATGTATCAAATAACTTCAAATACACCTATATATACCCAAAAATAACCGTCACACACTGTCTGTTATCGAGTTCTTCAGAGCCAGATATCAGGACCCAGGAGCAGAGGATAGTCATTAGAGAGAGGGAGAGAGGCGCGTTCATTGGAGGTAGAGGAGTTTTGCAGTTTGGAGAGAGGAGAGAGGTGCACTAAATATACACATATCACACTTTTGCACATATTACATACACACATACAAACACATACACATACATACACATAGTTCTTTTATTTTATAACACCTTACACATTTTACATTTTATTTTGACAGTGTGAATCTGGGAGTGAAAGTGTGTGACAGAGAGTGACTGGATCGAGTGTGTCTGTGAGGGCCTGTGGGAGTGCCTGGGTGTGACTGGGTGAGTGATGGCCAGGAGAGGAGGACAGGAGAGAGGGATGGGGAGAGTAATGGAGAAGGAGGAAGCTCAGGAGGGGATCCCTCAGCAGAGCAGGGGTGGCAGAGGGAGATCTGCAGGGCGGAGGGGGACCCGGCCCACAAGAGCAGGCACACAAAGAAGAGGGACAGAACCTGCAGTGGGACGAGGGGTAGTTGCTGGGGAGCACCCCACACAGTCAGGGTCAGACCAGGCAGGGCACTTCGGCTCTGAATCCTCCCATGCTGGAGCTGATGAGGCCAGGATCAGGGATCCCAGATATACTGAGGAGGAGAACACGGCTCTCGTGGAAGCTGTCCTGGAGAGGCAGAGTGTTCTCCACCCAACGGCAAAGGTCCCTGGCCTGGCAGCGAGGAGGAAGGCAGCCTGGAATCAGATCTGCAGCCGGGTGAATGCGGTGGCAACATGCAGGCGGGACGTGGAGTCTGTGAAGAAGAGATGGGGCGACTGCCGGAGGGTGGTCAGGAACAAGATGTCTGACATGGCCAAGCAAGCCCGAGGCACCGGAGGTGGCCCGTCTGTGCCCATCACATTCTGCGGCTGGGAGGAGATGGTGCGGCAGAACATGTCCCCGACCATGATCGAGGGGGTCGTGGGAGGAACTGACACTGGGGATGAGAGGAGTCTCCACACTACCGGTAAGTGCAACACTACAGAACAACACACTACAGCAACCAACACCAGCTGCACACACAGTCACACCTCAACACATGTCCATCACTCAGCCATACAACTGCACCAACACAGCACCATGAGGGTTAAAAAAAGGACACAACACCTGGACAAATGGCAACGTCCAACTTGGGACAAACCTGTCAAAATCCTACTTCAACCCTCCTGTCGCTGTGCTCATTACACACAATACACAAACCTTCATGTTCAAAATGTCGACTGTCATAGATCATCACTGTTCACACACAATGTCACCCATGTCCCCACCCCCACCCTAACCCCTTGAGTGCTAGAGGGATCATCAATGCATCGATCAACAATGCATTGGCAACCCCTCTGGGACTCAAGGGGTTAACCTTACAACAAACAAGTCAGTAGGACAACGATCACATGCTACACAGGGGACATTCACTAAGTGGTGACAAACAGATGGTGGACACAAAGTAACCCTCACACACCCTCACTTCACCAGTACCAGTGTTAGTCCATGGAGAATATGCCAAAACAAGAATCAAGTTCATAGGGTCCCATTGTACAGACTCCATGGAAAACACTGGAAATGGGGAAAGGAGATCACTGGAGAAGTCACCATCATGTTCACTTCATCAGTTCAACATCACCGCTTACAGAATCACAAAAGGGGGCATCAGATCACACATCACTGTGTCACACAGAATAAATGCTTGTAGGTGCAACACACAGGTCGAAAACTATTTTACAGATTTCAAGCTGGAAAAAGTAGGCATTGGTGTTGTGGCTGCAATCATTTACTCTGACTTGAAATGACATATCCCATATCTGATTCCCACATGGATCCACAGGGGTGCTGATGCAATGGATGGATGGTACACCAGCATCTCTATGCAGGATACATATGGGAAACAAATAGCAAACATTGTACCTTGGTCAACAACAGGCCATGACTGATGGATATCTAGGACTGAGTACGGTTGCCTCACACAGAAGGATGGATGGGCTCATACACAGAGAAAAAAACAGGCCTCAATCAAAGATATCCCTCACTACTGGCTGGATTGTTGCCCTTAGGATTCAAATGTTACTAAATATGTTCCAACATGATGTGAACACAGAGATCACTTCACTGGATGTGATTGCCTTACTGGCCAGATATGTGCACCCATCACAAATCAACCTACATTGCTACCATCCAAATACACATACATAGTATATCACACTCTACGTAGATGGGATATACGAGGTATGTTCATATCCATCATATCAATACAATGTCTTGTTGGATGGGTGCACATATATAGCCAGTAAGGCAATCACACCTAATGAAATGCTCTCTGGCATCACATCTTGGAAGGATATTACTGTATCCATATGAAGGGTACATATCCACATACATATATGACCATTTCTACTTGTGTGTAACTGTAATGGGATAGCAATGGGTAATGTCATCATGATGTCATATCATTGCCATCGTTAACAGATGTGTCTTGATCTAAGTCCCATCCCTCCAACACTCATGGTTATACAGATATTGCTCTATGTGACAGGTGAAGATATCCATCATTTGACCACACGGAGGCTCTTCAGCAGAGCCAAAGTCGCAACATATCGAGAGAAATACCTCTTTGGAATGGTCCACAGAGTGTGCTTGTAAACCATGCACACCCTGTACACCATTCCAATTAAGTATTGTTCTCTAAATGGGTTGATTTTGTCTCTGCTGAAAAGCCCTCGTGTGGACAAATGACTGAAATCTCCATCTGTCACATAGAGCAATATCTGAACAACCATGAGGGTAGGAGGGATAGGACTAACAGAGAACAACATCTGTTCCCACAATGTCTACAATCTGACATCAAGGTGGACTTAACCTTTGCCATCCCCCTGGAGGGATAGCCATCCCTACAAGTTGTGAAGACAAATATATGTTGTTGGATCCCCCCCCCCCCGAGTTAAACAATGGTATTCCTACTGCTGAAAGGTGTGTTGATGCAAAAGGTATCACAGCTCAGACATGGATATGTCAGGGGCAATATCCCAGTGGCCTGATATTGTACAGTGGTGCTGTTACTACACAATCATATGGACAGCTCTGGTACAGGGACCAGATATCTACATGGGAGGGTGTAGCAACAGCCCCACTGTACTATTTCTGGACACTGTGATATTGCACCTCAAAATGAAACCTTCACCCGTAATAACTCAAACAACACCTTTCAGCAGTGGGAGTACCCTTGTTTACCCAGGGGGATTAACACAAACACATATATTTTTCTTCACCACATATCAAAGTAGAACTGTCTCCACAAACATATGGCTAAGGTCACTAATCACAACATCTTCTTCCTCCACACAGCTTACGGCCGTCAAGCCCAGCGGGAGACAGTGGAGGAGGCTATGTCACCCCCCAGTGAGGAGGACACAGAGGAGGGGACCAGCCGGTGGTCACCTTACCCACCATCACCATCCCCTCCAACACAGGCTGCACCACCACCTACTGCACCCCTTCCAGCTGCACCACCACAGGCTGCACCACCAATTCCAGCTGCACCACCACAGGCTGCACCACCCCTTCCAGCTGCACCACCACAGGCTGCACCACCCCTTCCAGCTGCACCACCACAGGCTGCACCACCCCTTCCAGCTGCACCACCACAGGCTGCACCACCCCTTCCAGATGCACCTCCCCAGTACAGTGGCTGGATGCCACAGGAGGAGAGGTGGACATATCCATCCACCTCCACCAGCTACTACCCTCCATCAGCAGCACCACCACCACCAGGGAGACAATGGCTGCCAGGGACAGTGGCCACAAACCAATATAGCCCATATTCCTCACACATCAACCCACCCTCCTGGATGGCTCCACAACACGCCCCAAGGTATGATCCCAGGTGGGGTCCCAGCACCTATCAGTGGCCACCAGTGGCCACTGGACTACCCACACCTGGGCCTGATTGGTGAGCCCCAACGCCTCCTACCCAGGGACATATTCACATCTCCACCAGCACACACATCTTTGGGCAGCTCTGCATCACTTGATGTGGTGGGCATATGCCCATCATCTGCACCAGCCACTCCAACAGCAGCCACAGCACCCTCAACAGCAGCAGAGAAGGAAAGAGCACCCTCAACAGCAGCAGAGGAGGAAAGAGCACCCTCAGCAGCGGAGGAGGAGGAAAAAGCACCCTCAGCAGCGGAGGAGGAGGAAAGAGCACCCTCAACAGCAGAGGAGGAGGAGGAAAGAGCACCCTCAACAGCAGAGGAGGAGGAGGAAAGAGCACCCTCAACAGCAGCAGAGGAAACAGCAGCACCAGGGACACCGGGCACATCCACCTCCAGCACCGCATGCCTCACAGGCATGGAGGCGGAGTGTATGGCCCTTCAAAGAAGACTACTCCGGTCAAGCAGAAGTACAGACAGCAACATCACCAGGAGCAGGAGGCAATCCAGGAGGAACATTGCCCAACTGGAGACCAGAATCCAAGCTCTGGAGTCGGAGGTGGCCAGGGGGAACACACTATTCCACCAGCTCAGGACTGGTCTCATGGACATGATGACACAGGTCCTTGTGGAGTTAAGGGAGATCAACCGCAGAGAGAACCTGAGAATGGAGAGGGCGAACTTGCGTTCCACTGAGGGGTCTACTGCAACCACCACCCCCTCCAGTGTTACCCCTGAAGCAACACCTAGGGGGCAGAGGGTTACCAGGAGATCCACAAGGGCATCCACCTCTGGCACCCAGGCTAAGGCCCCCCACCCAAAGAAGAAAAAATGAAAGGCCCAACCTGTTAAGTTTCCCCTCAATAAAGAAAACATTTTTTTTTTAATTCCAGTCTGATCTGTTGTGTCTTCAGTTATGGATTGGGTGGCAGGGTTGTCTCCAATGCATTGCCATACAATGCAGTGAACACAACCTCTGCCTGGGTGAAATGTTTGTGGGATGCTACAGCATGGGTTCACATACACACACCGTTGTACAAATTCAACTGGAAATACATCCCTGGAGCCATATAACACCACTGTGTTATATGGCGTTGTTGTGTGTTGAATTTGAACAACAAAACATACCCCTTAGCACAAGAAATGGTACAACATTGAACATTCGTCTACATCATATGTTGTGTTTAACCCTGAGAGTGCCAGAGTGGTAGGCAACGCATTGCAAAGAAATGCGTTGGGGACCACTCTTACACTCAGTGGGTTAATGGGATAACCAGACAAACAGCTCTGTGACTTAGCAGGGACATTACAAGCAGGACAGATAAATGGGACATGTATCCATATTGTCTTGGATTCACACACACTCATTGTGCCACTGACTTACTGGGGAAGCCAATGTTTTTAACCTAGGATTTCAATGTGTAGCACACACATTGATATCCTGGGGTGAGCATTGGGGTCTCCAGTAAGTTGAGTTGCTGTTTCCCTAAGGGTGTAACAGACTTCACCAGTGATAACACATGTCCACTTAGTCTGTTTGTTCGTTGATATAGCCCATGTACTGAGATATGTCAAAGTGGAGCAAAATCTCAGAACATGGATTATACTGAGCAATACAGATACTGTGGACAGGTATTCACTGTGGAAGTATGTCCCCTGTATCACCTCTTTATCACTCCCACTACACATTGGTGCATACTGTGATACATCACAGAGTCCACTCACTGGCAAACAAGTGGTGGACTCCTGTGATGTGGGTGATGCCTTTCCATGTATGGGGGATACTCTACCCTGGGTGTGGTAACGCATTGACAAATGTGTTCTCAAATATATCCTCCTACAGACACAGATAGAATGGTGATAGTTCATCTTTATTGTGTCTCAAAGTACATTAGAATGTACATGTGTTTTGTGTGTGTATTGCCTATATGCATTGAACACCTGTATGAGAACACTAAATGTACTTTGAAACTAAATCGTACTACTTCAGTAACACTGCTGCCCAGCTCATGTGTTGTCCACAAGGTTTGACAACTCTGTAGCTGAGCATCCTAACTGTACAGGTTATAACACTCAAGAATTAGTGTTTTCTGTGTCTATATGAGAAAGTTCCAGTAGAGGTTTGTGTGAACCTCAGGTCAAACTTTGCATCACCAACAACATCACCATAAACAGCAAGGGGTGATCTTCATGAAGGTGTTGTCAAGACATCAATCCAGTCACATAGAAGATCTTCAGTTCAAGGATGGATCATGTTACGGATGCCTGTGGAAGAAGAGGACAGGATTTGGAGCAGTAGACCTGAACTGATCATCAAGCAACAACAATCTAGTCTTTTTAATCCCCTCAATTTTCACAGTTACAGGTGAGTACACAAACCATTGCTTGACAATGTGTTGTGTACTCATCTGTAACCAATTCTGTGGGTAACTAAGGACATGTGCACCAGCCCTATGGATATGTGCCCCTGACATGTATACACACATTAACAAGTGTTCTGAGAGCTCCATGGAAGTAATGACATTGTGCTGCCACTGTGAAAGTGACAGTGGCAGCCCAATGTCTTTTGTTCCATGGAACTGTTAGGACATATTTGTTGATGTGTGTATTCATGTGAGGGGCACATATGTCTGCACACTCACAGGTCAGCATGGAGTCCCTGGTAATCTGATCTACGTCTCATGACCTCTACATTGTGTGACAATACCACTGTACATCCACCCCTCTGCTGCTCTTCTCAGCTCTGGCACAGTACAGGTCCCATATTGAGTCTAATGTCCCTTTAACCCCTGATGTGCCTGAGTATTATCCAATGCATATCATTAGATAATACTCTTTCGCTACTGGGCTAGCATGGTTGTTCAGGCTATAATCATGGCATATCCAGTTAGTTGCTGTCAATCAAGCCATGTAAGGTGATGAACATGGGTAATATGTTGTACCTTGTTTCTCCTGGGGGTGTGCGTGATATCCTTGGGCTCTGTATGTCAGTGTGGAGAGTGGAATGGAGGATGGTTTTTGAGTCCACACACACAATTTGCCACGTCCACTGCCAGTGCAGTGCTGTGTCACTGTTCCTGTGGGGTGAAACAGAACAAAATGTGCAGTGTGGTTAGTGTCACAGGACTGATTGGGGACTTGCATGGATTGTTTGCATGTGTGTGTTATACTCACAGGTGAAGTGTTCCGTGATGAGCCTGTCTCTGATCTGTGCCCCTCTCATGGTCTCCTTCACATGCCCGATGTCCATGGCCACTTCCTGTATGGGGGGGATCTGGGATGTGCTCCAGCAGCCTGGTGTCCACTGCATAATGCAGTGCTCCCCCAGAGTGGTCCAGACATCGGAATCTTGACTTGAGGAGGCCAAATGTTCGCTCAATGGCATTCCTCGTTCTGGCATGAGCCTGGTTGTACCTTTCCTGGGCATGTGTTTGGGGATTGGCCAGAGGGGTCAGTAGCCAGGACTTGCATCCATAGCCAGCATCACCTGTGTAACATGAGTGACATGGTGAGACAGGGAGCACATGTTGTGTGAATGATGTTTTGTGTGGTGAACGTAGTAGCTGTGGGTCAGGTGCATGCTGAGCAGTGTGGTGTGTACGCCTGTGTATGTGATGTGATTTTGTTTTGTGAACTCACCCACTAGCCATCCCCCTGTAAAGGTTCCATTCTCAAAATCTCTGTGTACTGAGGAGTTTTGTAGAATGTATGCATCATGTGAGCTGCCAGGATATTTTGCACAGACATTCATGATCCTCATGTTGCTGTCACACACCATCTGCACGTTGATGGAGTGGAAGTTCTTCCTGTTGATGAATAGCTGTGCGTCACGTGCTGGGGCCTTAATCCGGACATGGGTGCAATCTATAGCACCCATGACCCTGGGCATGCCTCCCCTTGCGTAAAAGGCCTGCTTGACGTGTATCCAGTCCATGTCGGTGGTGGGAAAATGTATATAGCTACTGGCCTTGCTTTTGAGGGCTGGCAGGACCTGGGCCAGCACTCTGGAGAATGTGGCCTGTGACATGCCAGATGCGTAACCCTCAGTGGACTGGAAGGCCCCGCTTGCCATGAAGTGTATGGCACAGAGTAGTTTCTGCAGGCCAGTTAGGGCATGGTTGTGGATGTAGATGGGATCCACCTGCTCCTTGATGACCTCATACAAGGCAATGATGCTGTCAGGCCTCAACCTGTAGCGATCAATGACCTCGTCATCAGTCATTCCAAAGAGGGTGACCCTTGGGCGGTATACCCTGGGCCTTGGTGGTCGTCTATACATCCTGTGCCCTCCAGGTGGGGATGGACTCCTGTGTGGCTGCTGAGCCAGAGCCTCCTCACTTGCAACAGGTGAAGGCTGTTGATGAGGCGTGCTTGGAGGTTGCTGATGTTCCCTAGCTCTCTCCCTTGCACGCCTTCTCCACAGTCTTCGCAACAATATGTAACCCAACATACTGTTTGCTTTCTCTATCTGTCTCTATCTGTCTCTCTCTCTCTCTCTACCTCTCTATCTCTCGCTATCTCTCTCTCTCCCTCCCTGAGTGGAAAACAAGCCACAAGTGAGTGTGTTGAGTTGTCCCTTTAAGTACTTGCTAGGGCGTTGTGTAGGTGTGGTGATGAGGTGAGTGCTGACCAATGGAGAGTTGTTTTTGTCCAGGTAAGTGTTAGCAGGTGTGTGTGTGTTATAAGATGTGGTGTGTTGTGCTTGTTACGTGTGTGCCATTTGCGGGCGTGCAGTTGTGGGGTGCAGGTCACGTGTTGATGTTGCCCAGGTAAGCTTGTATTTGCAGGTGTCCGCTTTGTGTGATAACCCCCATTGTTCCGTGCCATGCTGTGTTGTTGTTTTTTTGTGTGTCGTTGTCCCTGTGGTGTTGGTTGTTGTTGTGTGTGTAGTGATTTGTGTTGTGTGTACATGTTTTTGTGTTGTTTTGGCATTGCACGGGTTAATTTTCCCATTTACATGGTTGTGCGGTAAGCCTTTTGTGTCTTTTCCTCTGTAACGGGTGTTTTGTTTTGGCCGTTAAGTGTCTAACGTGTGAGAAAAGTGGGTCTTAACTTTTAGCCGTTAGGTGTGTCTGTTTTTCAGCCGTTATCAGTACCGCAAGCCTTTGAATAGCTCTGGGGTATGTTGTTGAATGCGTCTGAATGCACGTAAGTGTATCGGCCGTTAGGATTCTGCATCTGCCGTTAGCTGTTCTTTAGATGGATCTTTGAATTGCAACATGACACTTAACGCACCCGTTAGTGATTTTTTTTGCTAACGGCTGCCTTTAAATCGAGCCCCTAGTTTCCATCATACAATGGGCTAAAACTATATTTAAATTGGCATGAACTTTAGTTTGTCCCTTATGGTGCAATTAGTTTCTCCAGTATTAGTCCTTTTTGTTTTGTGCATAAAATCTAAGTTCATCGCCTCCTTCATTCTCTGCCCTACACTAAGACATGGGGGAGATGCAATAGGGGTGAAAAAGTGTAGACTACTTCTCCAGTGAGAATTATTGAATAAGACTTCAAGGCTAGCTCATCAGCCCGACTGAAGAGCATATTTAGAACAAGTCCTTGACAATTTTTTTTACATTTGACCTAGTTTTACAGAGGCTAGTAGCATCAAATGCATAGTCTAAATATTCAGCAGAGGGCTGAAAAAATCCCAGATGATAATTTCTGTGTCCATCTTCAATCTTGCTTTTTACTGATATGTTATCACTCTACTCAAAGTATGGTTAGTAATTTCCTGGAACATGGCAAAAGGTAATGCTGTCCCAGAATGTAAGTATAATATAGTTAAATATATTCATGTTGTTAATATGCTCACTCATTTTTATGACTTTTCATTAATTTACATTTGTATGCATATCACTCTTGTTAAATTTCTGCTTATTAATCTTCCCATTAAATAGCTACAGGGAGGTGCAAACAGTACTGTTGTGACTGGGCCCAAGATCCAAGGGGGCCGATCAGATCCAGGTCTCAGTGTGTTTTAGTTAGACCTCCAATGACTAGTTACACCACTAGCAATGAATATTGGGCAGTATGAGCAATTCTTTATATAACATGGCATTAAACTTGCCAATCTTTCCAATTCCAAATAGTTCAAAATAGTAGATTGCAGCATTGATAATGAGACTAATAAAACACTTGTCCTTCCAGACCAACCTTATTTCTACTCCACTGATATTTTCCAATAAAGCAAAGGTCCCCTGTTTGCTTTGTGTGTGTGGTGGGTGTGAGGGGCTCTATATTTTGATAGTCTCCATTGACCTGTATGGGCTGCAGGAGAGAAATACCTCTTTAAGTAACAGAGCAATACAATGCACTCATGTGGTTTAAAGAAAAATCTACAGGTCTTGGCTAAGTGGAGGGCAGGTTAAATATATGCATTGCAGTATCTGATGGATCCCACTAGAACCTTTCAATTTGTCTCTTCACATGCTGTCGGAAGAGGTTTAATTCTGGGTGAAGCGTCAATCACCTCACCCCTACATGAATAGCTTAGGAAAGATGTTCATAGTTACTTTTATCAAGGCTAATTCAATCAAGTCCATTTAATTTTTCTTTAATATGAATTGCAGACCAATTTCACCTGTTATCATTTTAAGAATCCTTTGCTCAAATGAAAAGAGGAGCATTTCTGCAGCAAACCAACTGAACCATGGCGTACAAATATAAATCTCTCCTGCAGAAATTCAAGGATGGTGTTGGGGCAAATACTACTTCTGTCTAGGTTTCTGGATAAATACCACTTTTGGAAAATAGACCAGACCCTATAATATATATGAGAAGAAGAAGGTTTTCTCCCCTCTAGTATGGTGTTGATCACTGGCTCGGTTAACCCTTTATATCTCAAAGGGCTCAGTTCAGTTTCTAGACCATTAGGCTCAAGAAAACTGGATTTGGATGGTGAAAGGTTCCCTGAGATAACAGGTCTGGGATGTTTGGAAGCTTTATTGGAGATTGAGCCGAGAGCTGCTGGAGATCTGCATACCACAGTTTTCTTGACCAATTTGGGACGATCAGAATGACTCTTACTTGGTCCATACTTACTTTTCTCACTACCTCCAGTATTAGAGGAAGAGGAGGTAAAACATATGCTAGTGTGAAGTTCCATCTGTGCTGAAGAGCATCCTGGTGTAGGGCCTGCTGGGTATTTCACCTGGACATGAACCTTCTGCATTGGGTGTTTTCTGGTGTGGCTATGAGATCTATCACTAGTACCCCCAGGATTGCTGTGATCTCCCTGAAGATTTCTTTCTTTAAGGACCACTCCTCTGTGTCTATGTGAGTCCTGCTGAGGAAATCTGCTTCACAGTTTAGTTTTCCTGATAGATATGCTGCTTTGAGGGCCTGCAGGTGATCCTCTGCCCAATATAGGATCTGAAGGGCTAGGTGATTGAGGTGGAGGCTTCTGGTTCCACCCTGATTTTTCAGATAGCTGACTGTTGTGGTATTGTCTGACCTTATCAGAACAGCTGCCCCCTGTAGGTGAGTCTGAAGTAATTTAAACATCTTCCAAACTGCTAGCAGTTCCAACATATTTATGTGTAATTTTTCCTTTCTGGCTGACCAGAGTCCCTGGACGGACCTTTTTCTCCATATTCCACCCCAGCCCTGCAGGCTGGCGTCTGTTGTTAATATCTCCCATTTTGGCTCTAGAAGTGGTCTTCCTTTCTGAATGTTCCTCAGTTTGCACCACCATTTTAACGCCTTCTTTGTAGACGGTAGAAGAGGTATCATTACTGAGAAGTTGAAGAGTTCCCTTCTCTGGAATCTTAAATAATTGGCTTGTGTCAGTCATCCATGAGACCTGGCCCATGGTACAATCTGTTGGGCAGAGGTCAGGTTTCCCAAAAGCTGTGCAAATTTTCATACTGTCTGGACTTTTGATCTCCTGAAATTCTTAACTGCTTGTAGGATCCTGTCCTGTCTTTCTGTTGACAGGATTACCATAGACTGGGATGTGTCTATAACAACTCCCAAAATAATGAGTGACTGGGTAGGAACCAGTTGGCTTTTGTGAAAGTTGATAAGCCACCCTAGGTCTCTTAACAGATTTAGACAAATCTGAGTGTTTACTGTTGCCTGTATGCGGCTATCAGCAGCATATTGTCTAGATACAGTACCACACGAATGCCTATAGTAAGTACCTTTGTAAATGTCCTTGGTGCTGAGACCAGTCCAAAGGGGAGAACCTTGTATTAATAATGAACCCCCAATGTGTGAAATCTCAGAAATCTGCGATGAACTTTTCTCACTGGAATGTGGTAATAGGAGTCTTAGAGATCTATTCTTGTCAGAAAAGACTGCGGTTGAATTAGTTTTAGTATTGATAACACTGTTTCCATCTTGAATGTTCTGACTTTCAAAAAATAATTTACTCTTCTGAGATTCAAAATAAGGCGAAGTTCCACGGACAGATGGGAAACACAAAAAAGATTTGAATAAGTTCCTCTGAACATCTGCTTCTGTGGGACATCTTCTAGACCCCATTCTGCAACAGATTCTGTATTGTTATCTTCATTTTTGGAATCAATCTGTTTCTGATTTTGGATGTCTGGAAATATGAATGCTGAGGGACAGTACGAAATTCCAGTGCATACCCTATCTCTAACATTTGTGTTACCCATTGGTCTGGGTGAATCCTTATCCATTTTCCTTGGAATGATTCCAGTCTGCCCCCAACTGCTGGCTTCATTGTATATTCTGCTGGAAGGTTGTCTTGCATTGGAAATCTCTTCAGTTTTCAGGACAGACATTTTGAGTTCCTCTTTCTTTGATCATATGACGAAAGGACTGACACTTGAATTTTGATGATCTTGGGGATGAGGCTCGTTGACAAGCTCTTGGGGAAGAAATGGGCTTTCACCGCCTGATGATTTTTATAATTTCTTCCAATTGATCCCCAAATAACTTGACTCTTGTATATTCTGATTTTGGATGTCTGGAAATATGAATGCTGAGGGACAGTACGAAATTCCAGTGCATACCCTATCTCTAACATTTGTGTTACCCATTGGTCTGGGTGAATCCTTATCCATTTTCCTTGGAATGATTCCAGTCTGCCCCCAACTGCTGGCTTCATTGTATATTCTGCTGGAAGGTTGTCTTGCATTGGAAATCTCTTCAGTTTTCAGGACAGACATTTTGAGTTCCTCTTTCTTTGATCATATGACGAAAGGACTGACACTTGAATTTTGATGATCTTGGGGATGAGGCTCGTTGACAAGCTCTTGGGGAAGAAATGGGCTTTCACCGCCTGATGATTTTTATAATTTCTTCCAATTGATCCCCAAATAACTTGACTCTTGTATATTCTGATTTTGGATGTCTGGAAATATGAATGCTGAGGGACAGTACGAAATTCCAGTGCATACCCTATCTCTAACATTTGTGTTACCCATTGGTCTGGGTGAATCCTTATCCATTTTCCTTGGAATGATTCCAGTCTGCCCCCAACTGCTGGCTTCATTGTATATTCTGCTGGAAGGTTGTCTTGCATTGGAAATCTCTTCAGTTTTCAGGACAGACATTTTGAGTTCCTCTTTCTTTGATCATATGACGAAAGGACTGACACTTGAATTTTGATGATCTTGGGGATGAGGCTCGTTGACAAGCTCTTGGGGAAGAAATGGGCTTTCACCGCCTGATGATTTTTATAATTTCTTCCAATTGATCCCCAAATAACTTGACTCTTGTATATGGTAAAGATACCAATCTATTTTTGAGGATGCATCAGCATCCCAGGCCTTGATCCAGAGGGCTCTACAGGCGGTGATGGACAAGGCAGAAGATCTGGTCATTAACCTATTATCACAAATAGGTTACAGAGTCTTTGATGGCTGATACTTCTTTCAGCAGGTGAGACCTTGATACAGATGAATCAATTTTCTCTTCAAGGTTCATTAGCCAGAGATGTAGAGTGCGGAACATGCAGGCCATAGCTGCTGCAGATCTAAGACTGTGACCTATGTGTCATGGACTCTCAGTAAAGAAACACACGAAACAGTACAAGTGAATTTAATCCAGTTTATTGAGCAATAGATAATCCGAATACTAGCAGTAATAATGAACACTTCCTCAGTCAGAGGGGAGATAGACGTGAGGACAGTGTCTAGTCCACTACCCAGGAGCTGACACTGAACCACCATAGGTCTATGGTACTGAGTCTTAGAACCAGACTTGGCTCTACCACAACAGGAAGGAATGATGGGACTAGTACAGGAACGTACTCAGTGGAGGCATAGAGTGAATAGGCCACTGATACCAATAGCGTAACTGGTAGCACCACTCGAGGCAGCAGAGTACGTGCTTAGATAGATGCAGCCAGATAGGAGCGCACTATTGAGGCAAGGAGTGAGACAAGCTGCACTCTCTCTTACCGAAGGCAACTAGGAGGCACAGAGCGTAGGTAGCACCGCAAGTGCTAAGCCAGGCAACAGCTACGCGTAAGAGGCAAGTGCCCAGGAGCGAGACTAAGTTGCACTAGCTGCACAGAGGCAAACGGAAGGCACCAAGCGGAGGCAACCAGCAAGCGACCAGCTGGTAGAGCGCCCTGGATCAGCCTAGTAAAGGAGAGCGCCCTGGATCAGCCTAGTGCTAGTCAGGCAGGAGCGAGGCACAAACAGAGCACCAGTCAGACAGGCCACATTCAGGAACCGGATCAAGTAGTCAGCCACAGCAAAGGTCTGCACGGAGTGGGTAGTCAGACAAGCCAGAGACATACACAGATCATGAAGTCAGCCACAGCCTAGGTCACAACCAGAGCGAGTAGTCAGACAAGCCAAGGATTGAGCACCAGGAGACAACGTAAGCCAAGCAAGGGTCAGAGGAACAAACTAGATGTGCACAGAAACACCACGAAAGGGCAACAAGTCCTAGCCTCAATGAGGTTTATAAAGCTGCAATTAGGGCCCAATTAGGCCCAACAGAGTATTCCCATAAAAAGGCGTCCGTGCCAGTGCCTGAAACATGACTCAGCCATGAGGAAGTGGCCGGAGGTGGCCATACAGAGGTAAGAGCACAGGCTTGCTTTAGGCCTCAAAGGGAGATTGTGATACTATGGTACCGTACTGCTTTTCCCAAGGCAATATCTGCTTTCTTGTCCATTGGATCCCGCAATGTTGTTTCATCTTCTAGCAAGATAGCAGTTCTCCATGAAATTTGAGCTACTGCTGAATCAATCTACTTTTGTAGGATTAACCCATGCATCTTCCTCAGGGAATGGGTACATCTTCTGGAACCGTCTTGACATGGCTGGTCTCTTATCTCCCTGCTTCCACTCATTCTTTATGATGTCTTGAATAGAGCTATGGAAAGGAAATTGTGGTGTCGTTTTCTTATAGCCAATAAGTGCTGCATCTATCACATTTAGATCCTTCTGGGTGTTTGATAGACCTTAAGTCTTACACATGGCTTTAATCAGCCCATCCACCTTATCAATACTTAAATTGCCTGCTTCGTCAGTGATTTCCCCCTCTTATGCCGAAGACGGAGCAGATTCTAAGTCAATAAAGCGCTCTTCTTCCTCTTCATCCCCAGTTCGTTTGGAGGGGCCTTCCTCTGGGTCTGATGTTTACTGACACTTCCTTGTAGACTCTTGTAGGGCAGAAAAGGTTTCAAGCATGGATGAATGCATCCACCCTAGGAAGTACTGGAACTGAGAAGGAATCACATCCTCTGTTGCCTTTCTGAGATATTCAGAGCAAAGCTTAGCTGGATCAGAAGAGGGAATCTTAGTGTCACAGCTAGCACATGTCTTGGTTTTTGGAGTACTTTTTTCCTCCTTATCCAAGTCAGCAGTCACTTTGGGTTTGTCTGCTTTATGATCTTTGGGAGTAGACTTGCTGGGCAAAAAGAAGCTTATACCACCAAAGAACAGCATAATATATATAACAACACTATATATATATATATATATATATATATATATATATATATATATATATATATATATATATATATAATGAAATAGATGCTTACTGCAGACATTCCTTACTGCTTTATATGTGTCCATGCCCTTGTTTTCAGGCATGCATTCCACCACTGGAACGCACACCGTGGACTTCCAGTTTGGGTCCTGTAAGTGAAAGTGTCATCTGTCAGCGCTTCCTCTATAGCGCTGTGAGTCTAGATGCTGATGATCACAGAAGCAGCTCATTAGAGTGGGGATTCGGATCCATGTGACCCAAACTATTGAGCGGTATGTGATCTGATTAGCAGCCAATCTGACATGCATAATGTGGTTAGCGTTTAAGGCCAGCCACATGGAGAAAGAAAAACAAAAAAATATTCAACATGGTGGAGAGGCTTCTGCCTCATTCCTCCAGCTGTGGTAGGTCCAAATAGCTGAGGAGACAGAGCAGAGCAGACACTTAAATAAAAAAAGTTATTGGTCTTACCAGCTGGGAGGAGGATTCAAAACCCACAGTATTGTCGTAGATTGGACACAGAGGAAATAATGATTATTCTTTATGCATGAAAAGACCCATAATCTGGAACAAGCTGCCAGATCTGGCCACCAGCTGTATTTTGCCCACTTTTTTCCTGTAGCATTCAAAATATTTTCAGATTCTTATAATCCATTGTACTTTTTAATCTCAGACTCCCTAGATTTTGCCAAAGGATACTGAAACTTCTTATATGCCTTGTTTTAGTGTTCCCAGGGACAGATTTACATATCAGGAGCCCCCAGGCAAAGAACTATTTTTACCTACACAGACTTGCAGGAAAGCATTGACAGGTAAGAAGAATTTTGCTTCAGGGTCTCCTTGGCAACAGTGCTGTTTTAAGATAGCCTGAGGACACCGGCATAGTTGTACAAGGAGGACCCCCACATAAAGAAATTGTTCCCTAGCCCACTGATAGCCACACATTTCCCAAATACACTGGCTTTCCCATAAAGCCTTGTTACAAAATCCACTGATATCCACAAATTCCCCAAATAAGCTGGCTGACCCCCCCAGCCTTCTTCTACTGCCCACTGGTGGCCACAATTTCCCAGATACACTGGCTGATGCCCCATCCCCCTTTTCTTCTGTAGGTAGTGGTATAGAGCAGCTCTCCTGATCTGCCATCCATTTCAAACAATACAGTGGAGTGGCTCCACGTGCTCACTCCTTACCATGTGCATGGTAAGTAGTGAACACGTGGAAAAATCACTCAGCTGTGAGATTTGAAATGGAGGGCAGAGCTGCTGCAATGATCTCCACCACTACGTGCAGAAAACAATTGTAGAATCAAGCTGGCTGCGGAAAGGATGGGCAGTCCGATTAAGTGATGGGCCAGAGAAGCCCCTTGAGCCAGAGGCTTCCAGAGTATGCCAGGTACACCCAGGGATTAAAACTGCCCTGCTTGGCAGCACATGCAGAAAGTGATAACAAAGTTAAACAGGAAGAGAGGGGATCACAAAATGGCTTCCCACAATGCCTGGAGATCAAGAGGATAATGACAGTTTAATAAATGTTTTGTTACTTCATCAGGTAGCAGTTCTATAGATTTGCTATGTTGAGCATTGTGCATTCTCAGCCTGTGACGTGAAATGGCTCTGTATGAATATGATCACTACGAGCAGGAGGTTCCATATTCTGAACTTTATGGGCCTACCCACCATTGTGATGTGTTTAAAGAAATTAAGTGGCTAACACTCAAATCTAGACATTAGGGATGAGCGAGCACCCCGATGCTCGGGTGCTCGGGTGCTCTGACCGAGCACCCCCTGATGCTCGAGTGCTCGGCCGAGCACCCGAGCCCCATTCAAATGAATGGGAGCACTCGAGCATTAAACCAGGCACCCCCTGCTCTGATGAGCGGAGGGTGCCTGGTCAATGTCCCCCTTCATCTCCGCTATGCCCCTCTTCCACAATGTCCCCCTTCATCTCCTATGCCATAGAGGAGATGAAGGGGGACATTGTGGAAGAGGGGCATAGCGGAGATGAAGGGGGACATTGTGGAAGAGGGGCATAGACTCTATGCCCCTCTTCCACAATGTCCCCCTTCATCTCCGCTATGCCCCTCTTCCACAATGTCCCCCTTCATCTCCGCTATGGCATAGGAGATGAAGGGGGACATTGTGGAAGAGGGGCATAGCGGAGATGAAGGGGGACATTGTGGAAGAGGGGCATAGCGGAGATGAAGGGGGACATTGTGGAAGAGGGGCATAGAGTCTATGCCCCTCTTCCACAATGTCCCCCTTCATCTCCGCAATGCCCCCTTCATCTCCGCAATGCCCCCGTACCTCCATTCCCTGGTGGTCCAGCGGAGCGTCTTCGGATCTGTGCCTCTTCCGGCACAGATCCTCTTCACCCGAACATGTCGGGCGAGCACATGGCGGTACTCGTACGAGTACCGCCATGTGCCGAGCAGAGCGATGCTCGAGCCGATCCGAGCATCGGCCGAGCACGCTCGCTCAACACTACTAGACATACCTTTCATCTTTTTTGCATGTTTTATAACAGCTCACAGAGTATCCCACACTATAAGAAAGAAGCCAGTCAATCTGACTTCTTCAGAGCTCTGAAAGCCTGGAATAATCAACCTGAAAAAATCAGATCTTCTCCCAGTCTAAAAATAACTGCTTCTTTGTATATAATAACATGTAACTGTATATAATTTTTACGTGTATGTGTATATGTATATATATATTGTTTCTTTATTTTGTGTAAATATGTAGCTTCTTACAGTAAAAACTCTCCAGTACATACTTGAAAACAACACATATCTCAATGCATTCTTCCTGTTAAAGATTTTATAAATAAATATATAAATTATACATTTCTAAGTGTAAATGTACTCATAATTATTCTACAGGAAGACTGAATTTCATTAGAATAGCAAAATACATAAAATACTTATTCTACAATATTTGATTTTGTTCAATGTTTTATTAAAAAATATGGTAAATGGGTCAGAAGATATCTTCATCAATGTAAGTCTCTTACCTGTTACATTTTAGCCTAATAATTGTCTTAATTTACAGCAATTAACTAGAATTCTAATAAATTTAATATGATTCTAATTTAGCACCTTGAATGCTATAGATGTCTCCGACACATTGCTTCACAATGAGTTGGTGAACTTTTTCGTTTCCAAGGAATTAAAGAGTTTAATTGTTAGGGTAGCACATGGACTTAAATTTAAACAAATGGGTTCCGTCCCAGCAGTTTGAGAACTACTGCTATACTGGAACACTAAGAACTAGATTTATCATTAGACAGGCAATCACCTGGTGCTCCACATTTTGTGTGTTAGCTCCACAAATAAACTATCTACAATAAACTTGGTACAGGAGTCTGGTGCAGTTGCATTGGTATTTACACATTACGTTGGAAGCATCTATAGCAAGCAAGGGTTTAGGAGCCATTTTTCTGCTTATGTTTTATAGGCTATAAGGATATTTCTTTTCAGGGTTCCCTTGTTAGCACATCAAATGATTGACCCCCTGCCTCACTAGGTATAACAGGTAAAAAAAATGCCTCTACCCCTAATGTCTTACCTGTCCTCCCTAGCGGATAGTAGTTTGTCCTATCTTTTTTTGTGTATCTTTACTGGTCTTGGGCATTTTAATGCATGGGCATACCTGGAATCCACCAAGGGCCACCTATTTCAGGGTGCCGTCATCTTGGATTCCCAACAGTCCCAAGTTTTATAGAAAGAAACCTATTTAATCCTGAAATCAGATGGTCATTGCACAGTGAGTCTATTGTGCTCCATAACAGATATATGTTTTTGCTTCTCATTCAAGTAGGAAGGAGAGAAAATGAAGGTCACCTCTAAAGTTGAGAAACCTATGTGTTAGCCTATATTTTGGGCCTTCATTCACAACAAGGGGATCAGGGGTTCTTCAAACTGCCCTAAAGAGTTTTCCCTTTGGCCATCCCCATCCAGGATTCTTGGACCCAGGTGAATTTTATGCTTTCTTCTGTGTTAAGTAGCAGTGGCTAGTGGCTTGTTCCTTGTTTCGTTGTAATCCCCTGTGGTACACAAGCCTTCCATATAAGTTCATGGTAGTTCCTGTCTGTGCATTCCACAGTCTGGAAGTCTTTTTGTGGATAATCTACAAAGGGGGTGGTGTTCCCTCCAGAGCTGCAGTTTATGTGTTAGACTTTTTAAGTGCCAAGCCAGGCCAAGTTACCATTAGACTTTGTAACATTTGCAATGGTTAAATGGGTATTAAAGATCGGTCTTCTGTGTTTGTGGCTGAGCTGCTTCTGAGGAAGTAGACAGGTGACGATGAAACATCATTCAATTTATATATAGCAAGACTTATTTTTAAACTTTTTATTAATTTTGTATTGTTTTATGCAATATGCTTTTTTATAATAAATATTTTAAAGACGTAAGAGCAGCATTCTTGAGATTTCCTGTTTCCAGATTAAGGATACCTCAGCAGAGACAGAAGAATATATCTGCAGGTTCATATTATTTTAGGGTATATGTCCTTCTACAACCACCTCCTTTGTGAATAAATTTGATATCTTATAAACATATGCTATTGGGATAACATGCACTATTGGGCACCCTCTTTGTGTTTTCTCTATAGGATATAAAGATGATATTTTTGATTTTACATATTTAATAAAATGTTATTCAGATTTTAGGTGTTTTAAAATTATTATTTCAAAACACTGGGGCACTTGAAAGGATTTAAACCATGAAACTTCCTGATAGGCCTAAGATAGTTTATAAGAAATTCCAGGGCACCAAGGAATAAAAAAAGGCCTTTATAATTGTGTAAAAAAACAAGGTTATTTTAAATGTGGTAGCTGCTACATGTGCTTGAAATCTGCAAGAATACAAAATAAGAAATAATTCCAAGGGACTATAAATTTAAAAGACTATACGAAAAAATATTTATTACTTATTATACAACAAATTTAATATATGTAATAGAATGCAGCTGGAAAAAAGCCGTCTGTGAAAGGGTTGAAAAAAATTAAAAAAATAAATATATGAACATATTAAAATAAAGAAAATGATTTTAAAATCCAGTCTATCCTAAACATTATAGTGAGGTTCATCAGTCATATCCCAGCCTTTGCTTTCATGGAACTGAAATAGCACAAAACATTGGAGAGACAATCACATTAAACAGATGTCATGCAGAGACACCTAATGGCTATTTGGTCTCACTGCTGGGTTTGAATAATTTTGTTTCTTGTAATACCAATGCATGGTCTTGCCTCAGCAAAGGAAATTTGAAGTTATTTAGTTAAGGTGGGCTGTTCTTGAGCACTATTGGCATGACAACTTCTTTCTATGGTTATTTGGTCCGTTTAATAAAATGAAAAGCAATACATAGTAACATAGTAGATAAGGCTGAAAAAAGACATGCATCCATCAAGGCCAGCCCATGCCAAAAACACCCCTGTTAATCCAAAGGAAGGCAAAAAAAGCCCTCTGGAGCCAATTCCACTCTAGTTCCAAGTGTGTGTGTGTGTGGGGGGGGGGAATAATTCCTTCCTGACTCCAATTGGTAGTCAAATAGTTCCCCGGATCAATATCCTATTTGCTTTGAAGCCATTTGTCATAATTGTCAATATTGTTCTGTGCTAGATAGGCATCCATTGCTTTTGTGAATGCAGTTGAATTATCTGCAAGCAAAGAATTCCAAAGCCTTACCACCCTTACTGTAAAGAATGTCTGCCTTTGTTCTAGTCTTAATGGATGACCTCTTGTTCATAGCTCAGCTCTTTGCATAAATAATTAATTGGATAGTTCTTTGTATTGACCTTGAATGCATTTGTAAATGGTAATCATATCACCCCTTAGACGTCTCTTCTCTAATGTAAACAAACCCAGTTTGGCTAGTCTCTCTTTGTAACTCAGATCCTCCAATCTCTTTATCAGTTTTGTTGCACGTCTCTGCACCTTTTCCAGTTCACTAATGTCTTTTTTTAGAACAGGTGCCCAAAATTGTACTCCATATTCTAGATGAGGCCTAACCAAGGATTTATACAGAGGTAGGATAATATTAGCATCCCTTGCTTCTACACCTTTTTTATCCTCTTGCAGCAGCTGAGTGACTCTGCACACTGCTGTGAAGTCTATTGTCTATCAGTACTCCTAAATCTTTCTCTAATGAGGATTTCCCAAGTTTTTTCCCATTTAGAGTATATGTAGCAAGTTTGTTTCTACAGCCCAAATGCATAAACTTACATTCATCTATATTAAATGGCATCTGCCACTTTTCTGCCCATTCACTTAGTTTATCTAAATCCTTCTGCAGGGAAAAAACATCCAGCTCTGTATGTATTTCCTTACATAGCTTAGTATCATCGGCAAAGATTGAGATGCTACTTTCAATTCCCACTTCTAGATCATTAATAAACAAATTAAAAAGCATTGGTCCCAGGACTGAACCCTGCGGAACCCCACTTATAACCTTAGACCAATTTGAAAAATTTCCATTTACAACAACTCTCTGCCATCTATCATTTAACCAGTTCTTAATCCATGTACAGATAACACCGCCCAAACCGAAGCCTTTTACTTTATGCAGTAACCTGTTGTGAGGCACTGTGTCAAAGGCTTTTGCAAAATCCAAGTATACTACATCAACAGCAATTCCCCGGTCCAAATTACTACTCACTCTTTCATAAAATGCAAGTAAATTAGTCTGACGTGATCTGTTCTTGATGAAACCATGCTGATTACTACTAATGATATTGTTTGTCTTCACATAGTTCTGAAAACTGTCAGTTAATAACCCTTCTAGTATCTTACCCACTATGGAAGTCAAGCTCACAGGTCTATAATTTCCTGGTTTGGATCTTGCTCCCTTTTTAAACAATGGAACTACATCAGCTTTCCTCCAATCACAGGGCACTATGCCTGATGAAAGTAAATCAATAAATATTAAGTATAATGGTTTTGCTATTACTGAACTAAGTTCCTTAAGTACCCTTGTGTGCATAACCTCCGGTCCAGGTGCTTTATTCACTATAACCCTTTCCAGTCTCTTTTGGACCTTGTCCTCAGTAAGCAATGTAGATGTTGGAGGAAATTTCGTGGTTTTGTCTGTTTGCCCATAGCTTGTCATTGCTGCTTCCTTTGCATATACTGAAGCAAACAACATATTTAGGGTGTCATCCATAGCTTTATCCTCACTAATCAATTCACCTGTCTCAGTCCTATGAGGACCAATATCAACCTTAACTTTTTTTTTATTAATATACTTGTAGAATTATTTAGGGTTTTTCTTGCTCTTATTTGCAATGTTTCTCTCATTTTCTATTTTAGGTAGCTTAAAGGGATAGTAATACTTAGTTTTATCTTCCTTTTATTTTGTAGGCATTAAAAAACATGAAGAACAATATAAGTCTTATCTCTCAAACCTTTATGGTTTGAGAGATATTCACAAGCAGAGTTCCCCTCCCTGCCCCCCTTGACAAGTTTTTCAGGTTTTTCCCTTATCTTAATTGAAGATTGTCCCTCTCTGCAATCTACCTGGGCACCTCCCTTCTGCTCTGGCTGAGCAGTGTTACATCAGTAAAAGGGACGGGAGGGGAATACTTTGTCATTGAATTACTCTTGAACTACAACTCTGACAGAATTGAAATAACACTCTCCAAAGTCCAAATACTATGATGATTAATTAGAGCTGCTTTTATTATGAAACATTACTAACCCTTTAATTGCTTGTTTACAGATTTTATTACATTCTTTATATTTTTTAAATGATGCATCTGACCTGTTTGACTTAAACACTTTAAAAGCCTGTTTTTTATTTCTCATCCCCCTGCTAATCACATTATTAAGCCACATTGGTTTCTCTTTACTTCTCTTGTGCTTATTCCCCAATGGTATATATTGACGTGTATATTTGCCCAAGAGCATTTTACATACATTCCATGATTCACTGGATATCCTTTAACATTACTTTTAACTTTATAAAATCAGCCTTTTTGAAATTTAATGTTTTGGTTAAACCCTTGCTATTGGGTTTCTCATAACATACCATATTGTGGTCACTGCTGCCCAAATGTTCCCATACTTGCACATTGTTTATCATGTCAGAATCGTTTAAGAGCACTAGGTCAACCAAGGCCTCTTTTCTAGTTGGCTCCTCTACTAGTTGGGACATAAAATTATCATTTATCATACTTAGAAAAATATTTCCCTTTGTTGTGCCGGAAGTCATATTGCTCCAGTCAGTTTCAGGATAGTTGAAATCTCCCATTATAATTACCTTTGCTGACCTAGCAGGCTTTTCCATTTGCAGTAAAAGTTGGGCTTCTTCCAACTTCCCAACATTAGGTGGCTTGTAGCAAATCCCCACCAAATGGACAAGCATGATACCACTCATATGTGCCAGTTACCACAAGCTAAAAAGGCAGGCAGGCAGGCAGGCAAAAAATAGCTGCACAATAAAATTGATAAATGTGTTCCCCTGTGTAATCCCCTGTATTTGAATTTCCCTGTTTAAATTCCCACACTTAACCACACTTCTGCATCTACACACTGATGCAAGATTCACACGTTCAAGTATTCACTATGTATCTGCTGTTTAAGCCAGGAATCCACCAATTACAAACACAGCAATTAGTCACTCCCCCCATACTAGACTTCAATTATTTTGTTGTATCACAGAAAAGAGAGGGAAAACAAAACCCAAAGAGATTTGTTTTTAACCTCTCCCTTACTACACTACCCCACACCACACATAATATACTTATTCTATTTTTCCAGCAAGTATCCAAACTCAGTCTTTCAGGGCACAGGTCACTGATGAACTTACAGAGTTCTCTCACTCCCTGCTATATAAGCCAGGAATCCACCAATTACAAACACAGCAGTGCCCCAATCACATAACTATATGAACCCACTTAATTATCAAAAGGGAATCATTATTTAATAATTTATTTATCTGTAAAGTAAAAGGTTTCACATTGTTATTTTTAAAAATGCAACACTTTAAATTTTAGGACAACATATACATATTTTATTTTTTTTTTAAATGTATTTTTATTTACTTACATTACATATATTATAGCCTGTGGTTTATATGAATTGGTGTTATTATGATGTTGACTTTTAGACTGCAAGGATTTGTATTTTCAGACTTCATTAATTTATATTATAGGTGATTTTAGAAAATAAAAGCTGAATCAGATTCATGACCTCAGATTTTTTTTCCTTTTTGCTCTATACAGAAAATAAAGTTTAATATTATTTATTACAAATGTGGAGGCACCTGAGCCAAAAGCAATATAAATTGAATGCTGCAAAATTAAAAATAAGTAAAACAAACACCAAATACATCAAAATGAATACTAACAGTGACTAAACTAATGCATGTATGAAGTTCATAGATATAAATTTATAAATACACAAAATACAAAGTAGAATTATTAACATTTTATTATAATAAATAAAAAAGTGAATAATGCGTATAATGATATTCAAGAGAATAAATAGGAATTGAAACGTCAAATACCAGTTATAAACATGTGTTTACGCTATAAGCATTGAGATTTTAAAATAAATTGGTGACATAAGAGTTAAAAAGATACCATATAATTGGAAAAGTGAGACATCTATTGGTTAAATCCCATAGGAAGACAAGAAGTACCTTTCCAAAATGATGATGGCAATTTTACTACTTCAAGCAAACAAGCGATACAAACCATACACAAAGGTGATATTCTGGATACAGGATACAACAGCAGAGAGACGTGCTGGAAACAAGTGGAAGAAGAGGTATGGTGGCCCTAGTATAGGCCACACAAGTGCCTTATTATGCAGTCTGTGTAAGCAACTGTAAAAAGTCCTGTCTACCTATTGTACTCTTATGTGCACATAATGCAGAACAAAGCATTTGCACAGTTTAATATCTATTTACATATTCATGCTCATTTACATTATTCTTTCAGAATGTCTGTGTGGTCCATTCACAATTTTTCATAATTTTAGCTACAGTTGAGAAGACAATAAGGGCTGGACTTCCTAAATTCATCAATCCATTTACTCATCCATGTTGTGTTAATTTGTGATCACCTCTTCTAGTTTTCCATCCACTTAATAAAATATAATTATAGTCATCCATCTTTTACACTATGCTTGTTTACATTTGATGAACACATTACGATTTTTATTCATCTACCAATTCATCACTATTTATTCGTTATATCAGCTGTGGATACATATGAAAAATCACTCTTCATCTGACGAACTGTTCTCTATAGGGAATGAGATATGGGAATTTAAAACCATACTGCTATTCTTAGTGCCAGTTACCATCTGCTGGTACTATATTGATGATCTGATGCATATGTATTTATGAATTTAAGTACATATACATTTTTAGTGGGGTTATATATATATATATAAAGAAATTCTTTAAAGAAAGAATGCTTTCAAAAATAGGCATGCTACTAGTTTATATTTATCAATTAACAAGATGCATATTGAGTGAACAGAAGAAAAATCTGAATCAAAATCAATATTTTTTGTGACCACCCTTTGCCTTCAAAACAACATCAATTCTACTAGGTACACTTGCACAAAGTCAGGGATTTTGTAGGCATATAGTCAGGTGTATGATTAAACAATTATACCAAACAGGTGCTAATGATCAATTTAATATGTAGGTTGAAACACAATCATTAACTGAAACAGAAACAGCCATGTGAATAAAAACAAACTGGGTGAGGTGCAGCCAAACTCAGGTAACAAGGTGAGGTTGCTGAAGACAGTTTATTGTCAAAAGTCATACATCATGGAAAGACTGAGCACAGCAACAAGACACAAGGTAGTTATACTGTATCAGCAAGGTCTCTCCCAGGCAGAAATGTTGAGATAGATAGGGGTTTCCAGATGTGCTGTCCATGATCTTTTGAAGAAGCACAAAGAAACAGACAACATTAAGGACTGTAGACGCAGTTCACTCACTATACATTTTTTTAATTTATATAAATAAGTTATTAACATTCTTACTTTACAGCAGTTTTCACACCTACCTTTTGGGTATCCTCATGAAATGTCGCACAACAGGAGTGCAGGTCGGATGACACAAACAAGCTATAAGAGATTGTGTGTGAGCTGACATTATTAATTCATGAAGGTATATGGCAGTGATGGCTTTTTGACTATTAAAAAGTCCCATGGGTGCTGCCCTCTTTTCTTAGACAATATATAGATATATTTCACTATACTGATATTATTGTTATTTATATATCGAGTCAGGTTTGTTTAGCCTTTTGGGGCTGATTGTATTATAAAGAAGTGGGCTCCAAAGCACTGTTTATGTTATTTTAAGTTTGTTATGATAATTTCCCATGATAATCGGGATGGGGGGGCATATTTAAACAGCTGTTTAGATGCCGCTTCTGACTTTGTGATTTGATGTAGGCAGTTATTCTTGATAAAGGAACAAAAGTGCAAAATTGCTTTTGGACATGTTTTTATATGCATTTTTTATTGTTGATTTTTAATAAATTGTATTTTGGGTGGTTGTTGGGAGAGACAGTACTGTCTTTGGAGCTTCCTTGAGCAGAGGTGGGGTTATCTCCCTGCATACCAATTCTGTTTACAAGTGTTTTGCACATCAGCCTCACTGTCAGATAGTCCAGTGCCACAGGGGTGTGCACAACAGTGCATAGTAATGTGTTGCACAAATATATGGCATTCAAGTGTCTAAAAGTTGTTAATTTGTGTTATTTTACCCCGATAAAACCAGTGATAACTTCATTGCCGACAGAAAATTATGTTGCAAAAACCCTAATTGCTTGTCATCTTCACTCAGCTCTGTGGAATCTTTAGGAGGAAAGAAATATGTTATATTTTATCATTTACTTAAATAATGCTCTTATAAGTTGCAGTGTTGTTAAATGAAAACACATTTTAGGGGAAGATTTTTCTAGGGGTTTGCCAGCACAATCTATGCTTTTCCAAACCCACAGACATTTTATCATTTATAGTAACTGTTTGGTTCCCAGAGATTCATTTATCTTAACAACTGAATTTTGAATTTTCCTTTTACTATTAGTGTATTTGTAAAAAGTATTTATTTTCTTACATGTTGGAAGGCATCCAGTGTCTATATTATTGGGACTGAATGTAGCTGCAACACTAGAAACAAAGGGACTTTGTACTAGGGTCCAGTAAGGACATAGGTAAGCAATTATTCTTAACCATCTCTTCAGTAACTCCTCTACTATAAGTATGAAACTCTTGTATATTACAGACATGACTACTGCATTGCTTTCCTAAGCATTGGAGAGTTATCCAGCGCTCTAGGTGTTACAAAATATTTGCTTATTCATACAAGGCTAGCAATAAGTTTCTCATATAAGTATTATGTAACTGCAGGCATTTAGAATGAAAATACTAATCCATCAGCCTTCAACTCCTGCAATTGCACTTGGAGATATACACTAAGGCAGGGATACCCAAACTTTTCTCAGCCCCCTCCAGGCCAATGATGCAGGTTTTTAGTACCTCCTCATATGAACACAGGTGACGTAATCAGTGGTTCAATCATTCTGAAGGATCTGTGACGTTACAGACATTTACTTCTGTTTAATTGTAGATACTCTTAAAACATGAAGTGCTGTGGGGCTTGATGACAGGTTTGAGCTCCCTGCACTGTGTGTATACATGTTAGTTCACACACTTCCCTATTAAAATACATTAATAGCAACAAGCCCCAAATAGAGCCTCTATAGCATGTACAGGAAAATAGAATAATGTTATTCCTTTTTTAACTCTGTATCTTTTTTAATACATGGTGTGTTACAAATAGAAGTTAAACAAGGAGCAATGGAAAGGAACTCGCTGAAACACCCATATACTCCCAGCTGTCCTCTACTTGGAGCACCAGATATTAAGGGGATAATTTTTGACATAAGCAGATTCACTATTTGTAGTTAGGCAAGCATACGAATAGGAAATTGGTTCCAGCACAAGCTATAGTTCTGGAATTAGTACTTCTCCCTTAAGGAGCATCTCAAATTAGAAATATCATCAGATTTAGACTTAAAGGAAAGCCAAAAGAACCCTCCACTCACTTTAATCTGTGATCAAAATACAATGATCATTATGAATCAACACTGTTGGTTCTCCAAAATTAATTAGCACTGGAAATCATGTCCATGGAGATGGACATTAATCTTTGTGATTATACAAGAGGAGCGTCCACTGCCTCAGTGTTCACTTTCTAAATTTGGCAAATCCAATATTCCACTTTGATGACATCTTCCAGCTTTTCTTCAACATGCTAGAAGTTGATTGGCTCCATTTTCAGGAGGTGGTCTTCCCTCTAGTGGGGGTGAAACATTAATTTTCCATCTAAGCTGTTGAGTTTTGGATTTTGCACCAGCCTTTGCCCTGTGAGTCCATCAGAGTGAAGGTGTTTCTAGTTTCCTCCTACCTATGGTGTAAAGCGTCTGACTAGCCACACCATTATGTGGATATTTTCTTTTATTTGCTCCATTTGTTCACTTGGGAGGCTTATTATATTTATGATTGTGTTTTTCAGATGTGTCTGGGTCCACTGGAAAATCAAGCCCAACAGAAGTAGACTCAGTTCTCAATACATATATGCTTACTATGTGATACACCTCTGGAGCAAGACTAATTATGCATCCTACCTGAATTAAAGTGGACCTGCTATCATGATTTTGGTCATATATCAAAAGGCCATTAAAAACTGCCTCTGTATCATATTCACCAAAATGCAGTAGATGCACAGATTAAGAGATATCCACTTGTTTATTTCTGGACAAAATATGAAAGTGGAAGCCTCTCAGTGAAGCACAGAACTTAAGCAGCATATGAAAATGAACTAAAATAGCATAGAAATGGCACTGCAAAGCTTAATTAGCATAAATTTGTTTCAGTCTTGGAGGTTTTATATGTTATTTTTATATTTGTGTGTAATGCAGACATCAGCACTATAGTTTAACTAGCATATATATATATATTTGTTTGTGCTTCTTCCCTAAGCTCTCTGTGTGATGTGGGGCCAGCACAGACAATGGAAATTGTGCAGCAACTAATACCTCTGTGCTAGTTATGTATAGGGGATAGTATTGCTTGGCTGTTTTCCTTGGTATTGATGAAGAAGATTAGAGTATATACAAGATAAAAGTTTATACATTTTTACTAGATTTGAATAAAATCATATATTATACACTTGCATTTGATATCTGTCATTCAGCTATGCTATACCTATTAGTGCTTCAGAGAATATTTTATACTCATGGCTTGTTCATATTTATTTCTGACAGTAGCGAGATTTTCTTTGTTAGAGCAGGTACTTTTTGGTCTCATCCTATATAATAATTACCTAAATGTATGTTTGTCAGAAACCGTCATGCGCAGTATGCAAAGGATTTCGAAATGCGTTGGAGGATTGTGGTCACAGGGAATGACATAGCCATGTTTTTTATCACATTTAACATTGGATCCATGATGGTGGTGTGTATGGTTTAACGAGTTAATGGAAGGAGGTAAAGCTAACGCTACGAAGTAGTTCTATTGTATCTGCTTGGCGCCAAACAAAAGCGGCAGACCTCGAGTAAACTACAGCCTGTGAAGGGAACGTATCAACATTTTCGTAAAGGTACTTTAATTAAGAGTGGAATTAAGGAATTGAGTCCATCTACACCCGGTACTACCTACTTTGTGGGAAGGACGTGAATATTTACAGACCAGTGAGAATGTTCCTGATATTTTCCCTAAGTTGACATTAAGTACCTATTGTTATATACCCTATGGGCACTAGATTCTCCTATAGACACCTACACACATCAGGACATTGATGTCTGGCATATCAGAGAAGAAAATTCAACGTTATATATATATATGGAATTGTGATCCATTGTATTTTTGGCTATGTTACATACTTAGGAATAAGACCTTAAAAATCAAGCAATTTTATTCCTATGTATCAGAGGAGAAACTGTAACTTCGAGCATATTGAATTGTGATTTATTGTATCTTGGGCTATGTTACAAGTTTACAGATAAGATCCAAGTAATCAAGAAAATGTATCCCTGTTGACCACTATCAGTTCATTTATCTGTTGCAGTTCAAATAATATCATCTGCACATTTATTTTGTGGTATTTTATATATTTTTTATAGATTTTTTTTTTTTCTTTTTTTATGATCGATTCATTTTTTATTTCTTTTATTACATTTTTAGATTTTCACATTATTGGGACTCTTACATACATGTATTTATATTTTTGGTGCATTTATATGTATTGGCTATATATTTGTTGATCCTTGTATTTGAAAAAGCAGAGAAAGGGTTAAAATGATTGCTTAACGGTGTCGTTTTGGACTGTGTCGGCTTTGTGTTCTCGCTGTGCTCCCGGTTGGGCGGACTAGGGTCAGGTTAGACCCATTTGGTGTCTTCCTTTTTACTGGTCCGGTTTGCCGGTGAGAACAGTGTGGAGGGGTTGAGACAGTTGTTTGACTATATCGTTTTGGATCAGCTGTGTCTGTTTTATGTTCTCGCCGTGCTCCCGGTTGGGCGGACTGGGGTTGGGTTAGACCCATATGGTGTCTTCCTCTTCATAGGTCCGGTTTATCGGGAGGAGCGGTGTAGAGGGCACAGAATAAGTTTTGTGAGGGTATATAATCTTTTGTTTTTTATTTATGTTTTTTAAGATAATTGTTTGGGAATATATTGTGATCCCTGATTCTGATTGGTGGATCAAGGGTTATCACATTGGAATTTACTTTTTCCCATCATTTAATTTTTTTACCCTATGGTTTTACGCTAGTTATAGTGTATAGGGATCATTACATGTATTGTAGATATATGTATAGAGTACAGAAAGTGTGGGAATAAAATTATTTAACATATATATTTTGTGGTTTTTGGAAATATTTGAGAGGATTGTGTCTGTACTGTCTGCTCATATCTGTTGGTCCCGAGTGCCGAAGTTTTATTCATTTACTTTAACTCTTATTGGAATTGACGCCAAGGATTCCTATTTCAGGCTGCTCCCATTTACCATCTCTGCACAACCTAACATTTGTTGTTTAATAGAATTAAATTCCCATCATGTGCATCTATACCCCTTTTTATACAGGATAATACTCTATTGGCTCTTGAAGCAGCTGAATAACACTACACACTGCTGTGAAGCCTTTTTTCTCTCAGTACTACTAAATAATTCCCTAACAAGGATTACCCTAGTAGTTTCCCATTTAGTGTATGTTTAGCAAGTTTGTTTCTGTGTTTCAAATGCATAACCTCTCCTTTATCTATAATAACCCTTTGGTTACCAGAGAGGTAGCCAATGCCATACAATGCAAGGCGTTGGATACCTCTCTGGCACTCATAGGGTTAAACCTAATCTGCCAGTTTCCATCTATTCACTGAGTTTATCCAAATCTTTCTGCAGAGAATAAACATACTTCTCTTTATATATTTCCTTAGAAAGCTTAGTGTCATCAGCAAAGATTGAGACACTACTTTCCACACCCACTTATAGATCATTAACCGTTTGAGTGCCAGAGGGGTACGCAATGCATTGCAAAGCAATGAGTACCCCTCTGGCACTCAAAGGGTTAATAAACAAGTTAAAAAGCATTGGGCCCAAGACTGGACCCTCTGGCACCCCACTTGAAACTTTACACAAACTTGAAAAGGTTCTATTTATATCAACTTTCTGCCATATATCATTTAACCAGTTCCCTAGCCATGTACAGATATGACCTCCGAAACTGAAGCCATTTGCTTAAGTAACCTGTTGTGAGACACAATATCAAAGACTTTTGCAAAATCCATCTATACTAAATTAACAACAATACCCTTGTCCAAATTACTACTTACCCTTTCATAATGTACAAGCCCAAAGCCTGGAAAATGGCTAGGGTTGTGACTATCCACAAAAGTGAGTATAAATATACTATCAAATTACAGACCAATATCCCTACTCCTCACATTATCTAAAATCCTAGAGAAATGAATCCACGTGGAACTATATAAGAAAACTACTATTCCTGCTTAGTGCTTAGGATGGATCAAGATTCAAAGGGAAAAAATAGAAACTGATTCAAAGATAAAGTAGAAATGACTTTACATGGATATTACAAGGACTGTAGCAAATTCTTTTAGACTTAGTGTGTCCACTGCCTGTCTTTTAAGATCTATGAAACTGTGATTAGCATAAATTGAGGAAGATATTCTCAGTGAGGGTTCCAGATATCAATTGCTTAAATCTGTTTCCATGTTAGGACTGACAACTAAAATTTATGAGTAAAGCTTCTATGAAAAATGTTATAATAGCTGCAAGAAGTAAGTCCTTTACACAGTAGGTCAAAGACCTGAGCTTATTGCTCATACAATGTGTTGCTTACTATGCATATAAGAGTAAATCGTGCATTATGTCCTTTGAATGTTCTTTCCTCTTTAGAAAATAATTATTTTAAAACAAATTTCTTCCTCAAGTCTTTTAACCAGACCTTCCCATGGTAAGTCCCAAGTTTGATGCCAGGCCCTCTATGCCTGTGGGAGGGAGAATGCTTCACTTTATTCATCAGTGAAAAAAGCATTAACTCAGATTCTTGTGTATGATCAAAGATAGACACAAAATAACATTTTCTTCTCTTTCTCCAAAGAGATTATTCCCCTATGCACGTTTCTTGCTGCAATATGAAAAGACAATTCCTTCATTAAAAGTGACATTTCAGCAGTAAGTAAAAATGAGTGCTACACAGGACAGTATAAGTAGGGATGGGTGAAGGTTTTCTCCTCAAAAGCAAAACAGGAGAAAAATGGCACTTTTTGCCTTGTGGTAACATTTTTGCAAAAAGTGCAGTTTTCTTTTTTTCACCTAACTCTTGCATTGAAATCAATGGGAAAAACTTAATTTCACCCAACCACGTGGCAAGTTTCCCTTATTTTCCAACAGGCATAATATAAAAGGGGTGTCACGTTCCCATAACATGACATTTTGTGTTTGTTAGAGGAAGAGAGAGCAGCAAATTTTTCAGCTGGAGCAGACACGCTAATAAAAAGGAGTTGAAGCTTAGTTTAGGGAGTCTTATAGGCAGGACATTTGTTCTCTGTATTAGGGGAGTCTTGGGGGTGTAAGAAGGGAACAAAGGAGGTTTACCATAACATTTTGTGTGACTGATTTGAAAGACACAGTCAGCCGTGATCCAAGTTCCTTCCTGATCTGGCTGTTATGCCTATGCTAGGGGAGTCTGGGCTGTGAGTGAGAAGCCAGTAAAGGAGGTTTACCCCAAATACCCAACATTCTGTGTGAGTGATTTGAACAACACAGGTAGTTGTGGTTCATGTTCCCTCCTGATCTTGCTGTTATTATCTCTGTGATGAGGAAGTCTGGAGGTGTGAGAAGGGAGGAAAGGAGGTCTCCGTCAAATACCCCAACATTCTGTGAGACAGCAAACAACAGTGTGCTAAAGGAGAGAATCAATGCCGTATATCAAAATACCTATCACCATGGATATAGGGGTATCAATAAACCTAAAGCAAAAAAGCACTAATTCAAAGAATTAGATAAGCAAAATGCAAAATAGTATTGTTCACATACAAGTCACAAGCATCCAGTATACATATACAACTAGTCCCAAAGAATAGGTCTAACAGTATATAATATGCCAGAAGAAAGAAAATAAAAGATATATAAAAAAAGATATAAACGGATAATATATATCCCCAGAGCTACAAAATGCTAGCAGGTCCCCAGAATAAATATAATAAAATACTTAAAACCTTTACTTATATCAAATCCCAGAAGAGAAGATGATGTGATGATATATAAGGTGATATGATGGTTAGTAAGATGAAGATGAAAAATGGAAGATGGCTTGTGAGATGACAAAACGTTAAGTAAACCAATCCCAAGAATGAGATTACGTGATAACCTTCTCTAGTTCCTTGATATGCAGTTTTCTATTTGAGAACCTCCATTCTCTTAATATCTGGGCATAAAAAGATAAAAAGCGCAAAAAAAGATCTAAAAGCAGTGTTTATTGTAAAACCTCAAACTACACGCAAAACAAATGCACACTTACAAGATAGTCGTCAATCATAGGCACATCTCCCTCCTGATCTGGATAGTCACAAAACTGTGTTGCTTCAGCGTCCTCTGCTTACAGCTGCATACCTCTGTCTGATGTTCTATAGAGTGAAGCTACCAGTTTTAGATCACATCCATAATGATATCTCCCAGACGGGAGTAGCTCAATCCGAGAGTAAATGTAAGGGATTCCCCAGATGTAAAATGTTCCTCAAACACTGATACAGTCTGGTCCGGTATTATCCTATACACAAGAAATGCTGTTTCAGATGACTCAAGCTTTTCTCACAGGGGGCATGACTGGGAGGGACCTAGAATCCGGTACTATCTTGCAACAATGTTTCAACCTCTTTTTCCAATGCTTATCGTGGACTCGTCTGTCCACTTCCTCAGGGCATTACAGAGTCTCACTCTTTCCCTCATATTTATACCCAATCTATTAGTCTCCAAATAAATCGCTTTTCCAAAACATATTTAAAACAATATTCATCAAAGTACATAAATATATAAAAACACGTACCCAGAATCAACATCGCAATTAAATAGATATTTAGTAAAACACTGCATTATAGGAGGACACTCAATGCTCCACACGGGCAGTGCTCAAGCACATCGCCCGTGTATAGCCTACAAAACCAGAGTGTCCTATACAAAACACAGATAGTGATCCCTCTCTCCCATCAAACCTTTCACCACCACCAGCACTGGTACTATTAAAAAACCATGTAAGAAGATTGAAGATGGCAAGAAGTCACATTCTAGTGTTGATAGCATAATGGAAGAAGGATTAGCAGCTCTGCATCTGACACTGTGAAAGTAAAATTAAAAAGAAATTGTTTGAGACCTCTAAAATCTTAGAGGAATATAAAAGTAGTTGTCCAATGCTAATGATGGCCAATTACTGGTGAAGACCATATAAATCTAGAATATATCCCTCCAGCATCCCCCACTTCTTCACACACAGACAAAATTGAGAGAGATGACATGGTCAGAAAATTAGCCGAAAAGCATCACAGTGCCTGTCTATAAACTGAGAAAATAACTGGAAAGTCTGACTCTGGACAAGTAGAGATGCCAAAAATACAAAGTAATCTTGCCAGTCATCATCAGCATAATCACCACTTCCACTCAGCCACACACACTAACAGTGTTGAGTAAACAGCAACAACACAGGTTATTAGCATCCACAACCTATGATGAGTGCAGCAACTGTGATACCTAGTAGTAGTAGAATTTCAGCAACATCTATCCCCAGTAGTAGTATTAGTAGTAGCAGCCCATCAGGAATCCTGCAGTCTATAACATCCACAGTCTGAAGATACTTCATTCAAGATCCAGAAAGCTAAGGATGTTGCTATATGCTGTCCGTGTAAGAAGCATGTGAGCAGGGGGAAAGCAGGCTCACTCCTAGGCACCTCCTCAGTGAGATTCTACCTGATGCACAATCACCAGTCTGCCTGGGATACACACCATCAACAGGTCAGTGGTTCTACAACTAGCAGTAGAAGAACTACTCCTAAAAGTTCCTGGGGTTCTGTGGTATATAATAGAAGTGCTGTTGATGTGTACGAGAGAGTGCCGATATTTTCTGCTAATGTTGCAGAGGGATATGACTCTGAGGTTGTTTTTTGGAAATGATAAGATTCATAATACCCACACATACCACCACCAACCCCACCACCACCATTAGTGATGTCATTAAAGCAATAAAGTTACACAGTTCTTGCACTATGTACTGTCAACCCACACTTACTAAGTTCTTAGAAAGAAAATGTACGCCTATGGAATAGTAAACTTGCCAAAATGTTGGTGGTTGACATGCTGCCCTTTTGTTGAAAACAGAGGCTTTAAATAACTGATATCATGTGTTGCACCCTGCTGTAATACCCCAAGACAAAGTTAATTTTGAAGGATTTTTGTGCCAATGTTACATAAGCAGGAAGTTATTGTTGTGGGCAACAGACAAAGGCACTCAGCCTTCTAACAATTTTTTCAAGGCATATATTGCTGTAGAAGTCACAACTTTTACTTTCAGCTTTTTATTTCTACACTTCAGCCATCAAAAGAAGTAATATTGTGGCAGGAAATATTGCAGTCATAGAAAGCATAGGAGAAAAATGGCAAAGGGATCTCAGGAAATGTATAGGCCATGGCAAAAAAAGCAAAAATTCTATGTATTTTCTAGGGGCAGGAGTTTTCACTAAAAAGCTGGAAACAGTTTTTTGTGAAATTTACCAAAGGAAAGTTTTCTGACTTTTTGCACATCCCTAGAACTAATCTCTCCTATGTGTGTTGTAACTGTATATGTCTTCAGTAGGGTTAATAAACAGGCTAATGCTAAACTACTTGTTAGCAGCATATTGCAAAGTTCTCTATAGCATTCTAATCTTAAATGCACAGCAGTAAACAAGGTATATAGGAATGCCCTGAATAGTCTTAGACTACCCCACATCCTTCCTCTTGGTGCAACTGGTGTAGGTAGTTTAGTAATTTGGCAATATGGAGGCTTAGGGGTATAATCATGTCTCCAATGGCTGTTGTTGCATGAAATCTTACATTTACCCCTATAATAAACAGTCTCCCAGGCAGCAGTTGCTACCAACAGTGCTATCACTTAAAAAAACAAGATACGCTTCTACTCTCACAAGTTTTGGGTTAACCCTTTGAGTGTAAGAAGGATGCACAACCCCTCTGACATCCAAAAGGTTAAAAATCTCCCAACAGTGGGTATATCCATGTTTTAATCAGATATAAAAGAGCTATAGTATATATTTTTTCAGAAAAACTTTTACTGCCCTTTGTATAAAAAAGATGTTTACAAGTTCATGTGCACATTAATCCCTTGGGAGTTAAAACTACAGATATTTTACCTAGAATTACACAAAAACATGTTTTCATACATAAATAATATACAAATTGAGGAATTGCAGGGAATTACAATAATCCAAACACTAGTTGCGAAATGTACCATAATTCAACTTAATGTTCTTTATACTTCATAAATCGAGTTCTGCAGATAATTACTTTGCTCTCAACCCTGGGTTTAACTTGCACATCTGGAAATATTATTGTAGACGACAAGCAGGCCACTCTAATTAAATTAAGATTTTCTTCAAGTGAACTGCTTTCGGTACACTTCACCCTTCAGCTAGATAGAGGTAAAGGAAACAGACACAGATGGTTGTCTTACAGCAATTTATCTACAGTCTGCCTCTTCATAGACAAACACCCTTTATTAGATCCTGCTTTTTATCTAAATAAAGTATTGAGTTCACATCTAGCCATCAACCGAAAAGTTTGACATTTCAGTGACTGAGCTCTTGAAAATACTTCCAAACAATTATATCTAATTTGTACATGGTACACAGACCAAATTAACACACAGACACATTTATGCAAGATTAAGAACAATGGTGCACTGTTGAAATTCCCCAGTTAACTCTTTGCTATCAATATTAACTCATTGAGCCTTGTGAGCAGTGCTTTACAAATAATGTGTTGCATACCCCCACTGGCACTCAATAGAAATGACTCATTTTAGGACAAATAAAAATTTCACAAAATTCCCACTGATTTAAATAGGACATTTAACTCCTTGAATGCTAGAAGGGCTCTAGCTTGGAGGGGGTTAAAAACCCAATTTAAAGTAGATCTGTTATGTTAAGTTTAGTTTGTTTAACAAACAATTTAAAGTTGCCTATATATGTTTCGCTAGTAGTTTTTTCTGTAAAATAAATATTTTTAAGAAATTAGCGCATTTTGACACTTTGTGCTAATTCCCTGCACAGTATGCTAATTATTTATGATAGACGACAAACTCGCCTCTCGCTGAGCTAACTGACCCCAGTGTCTATCATCTCTCTAGTTTCTCTAGTTTCATTGATAGTATGGTATGGTATGTGGAGATATTGACCCAGCAGAGAAACTAATTAATATAAAGTGCCACATTTAAGCCTCAATTCAATTGAGGACGACACCAAAAAAAAAAAACACCCAACAGCATTTCTTCGAGCAATTCAATTAACTGTGCTATGAAGACAAAAAAGGACATTGGGCGATAATTTTGCTCCCCTTTGCACCCATTAAAACACATTAAAAAACATAAAAATATGCCATTCAATTCCATATGCTAGCCTCAATATACATTAAGGGACCCATTCTAATGGGTGAAAATCCACACCTAGTTTTTTTGGGTACAGAGTCCCTTAACCCTTTGAATGCCAGAGTGGTACAGAATGCATTGCAAAGCAATGCATTCCGTACCACTCTGGCACTCAAAGGGTTAACACATCTTGAAAGTGCTGATGCAGGAATTGAAACTGAAAAAAAGCTTAAAAAAGTCACCAATGGATGCCCCAAGCCCCATAGCAATGCATCCAAAGCAATCCCAAAATGTGTGAAATGTTAGTAGATTTAACCCTTTGAGTGCCATTAGGTTATGGTTACCCCACTGACACTCACAGGGTTAATCCAACTAAGTTAAAAAAATCCCCTGACAATAAACACTTACCATTAATCCTGATATCCAGCAGAGTCTTCAGCACCATGGTCGGCTACTGTGCATCTTCTTCTTCAATCTTCTATCTTTCTTCTTCATCAATCTCTCCATCTTTTGATATTCTGTTCTTCTTCTCTTCTGTCTTCTTATATTCCTTGTTTCAAATAGTTTCCTGTAAATGAGACAAAGCATAATATTTTGCCCAAAAATACAACTTGGAAATTTGTGCATTGCTTGATTGCCAGAGGGGAACAATGTAAATTAATGCATATATCCTAAGTCGAAGGACAATATCCCCCTAAACGAAAAATCATTGTCCAAATCCTTTTTGCACACAACCAATTCTTCATGGAAATGTAATCTATAAGGCAATAATGTTGTGGTTGTTAAAAAAAGAATCCAAGTTTTAGGCTCTGCAGGTGGAGGCAGGAAGTAAGGCTAACAAACCCCCCCCCCACCACCACCACCTTGGTACCTTTCGTGCCAATGTCCGGGCCACTGTGGGAAATTTCAACAGAGACTGGCTTATTTATGGATCAACACAGAAAAAGGTGTCAACAAGGAGATACAATCTCCCCAAAAATATTTTCTGCTTCTTTAGAAGAAATTTTCTACAAACTAAATTGGGACAAAAAAGGACTTAAAGGGATAGTAATACTTCCAAATTACTAATCCCCATATTGTAGCTATGCTAAAAAGAAATTTAATAGCGAGCAGAGTTCACCCCTCTTTCCCCTTTCCCGGAAGTCAGCGTTCTAGCTGACTGCAGGGGAATCTGTTGTACGACAGTCTTATGTGCATCAGGCAGATGTGCAGCAGAGCCAACGGTCTTCTACATGTGCTTGCAAAACAAGTACACGTAGAAGACCGTTTCGGTGAAAGAATTATTTTTTATAAAAGCAATCTCGGCTCAGCTGCAGAGCCGTCTGATGCATATAAGACCGGATAACCCTGCAGTCAGCTAGAACGCTGACTTCAGGGAAGGGGGAGGGGGAAACTTTGCACGCTATTGTCTCTCAAACCATAAGGGTTTGAGAGATGACACTGGGGCAATAAATTTCTTTTTACCATAGCTACAATATGGAGATTAGTAATTTGGAAGTATTACTATCACTTTAAGACCAATGGAGACTACCTATGTCACTTATGTTTTGCAGACGATATAATATTCTTTGCTAGTAGACCTGAAGAACAGCAAGAACTCATTGAAGCTCTACAACAGGAAAGCCAAAATTTGGGTCTGAAGATGAATATCAACAAAACGCAAGTCACTTTACAAATTTACCATACTAAAGAAAATAACGGTAGATGGATCAGAACTAGAAGAGGTGGTAAGTATGTTTAACTTGGACAGGAAAGTCAACAGATGGAAACCACATGATGGCAAGCATTTGAAAAACTTAGTAGTACTATTTTTAAGACAACCTTACCACTCTACCTAAATTAAAATATTTTTGACCATTGTGTCCTCCCAGTCCTTACACATGGCTGTGAAAAATGGACAATGAATGTCAAAGCCATACAAAAACTTAAGGTTACACAGAGAAATATGGAGCGTCAGCATCCTGAGAAACAGCCTGTTTCTTATGAAATCTGAACTTACAGACTCATTTGATGAATTGATTTGTGAGTGAATGATATGCGGTTGAAAGAAAGTCTTTAAATTTGAGCTTCCAAGCACCGATATGTGAATAAATAACTCACAGGGCAAAAAAAGTACAAAATTAAAAAACACATATTTACTACTCACATGTATTCCCTCTTTAATCAAATTAGATATTAGTGAAATTAAGTAAAACTGTTATGGAACTCTCCAGATGTAAAATAAATGAGGAAATTAGACTGCATGACCCTATAAAAAATTGTTGAATAATGGCCATTCCCTGAAATTTAGATTAACTATATAAAAATTGTACTTGACTCTCTTGTCATCCACAACTCCCTTTCATGAGCAACTCAAAATGGATAAATATATGGATTACATGACACACTATTATTATGGGTATTGGTAAAACACTACTGTCTGTTTTATCTACTGAATAACATTCTGCCAATGTTAGCTTGCCAATTTCTTGAAAGCGATAGCCTGAAACAAAATAAAATAATAATTGTTTAACGGAAACCCAATGCATCTGCCCTTATGCCAGTGGCTTTTCATTTCCTCTAAATTATCTATATTCGCCCTAAGAAAAGTAAACTTGGCAACATATTAAGTGTTTTCAGAATATTTAGCACTTTAATAGAGGCAAGAATTAGTTTGTCATGTAAAAAGAGATCTAGTAGTGGGGAAAACTATCATTTTAATGAGCTGCTTCATTCCGTTTGCTATTTGAAGTGGTAGACTGTGCCCTGCTGTAGTTTCTAGCCTCTCAATGTTTATAATAACACAGTCTACCACACTTTCCATTTAGTTGTTGCTAAAGATACTTTCCAGTGCTCTGGTTACCACGGCAATTTTGGCTGATTCATTTACTGTTTTATTGGCAGCTTGATAAAGAGTTTGTCACAGAGCTATCTATCGATATGTAGATGGAAACATACCAAAAAATGGAAAGGTGTTTAGAAATGTGGGATGTTATTTACTTAAGTAGTACAATCTTTTATTTTTTGCTTTGAGCAATGTTGCAATAATGTTTGTGCCTTTAACTCCTTGCATTAAAGACATTCAAAGCATAAAAAGAACAATAGATATATTTGAAAGGTGATGCTAGTTATAAATAATGTATTTTATTGCTGTTTTGGTTTTTCTTCAATTTGATTTACTTACCTTGAGTAATCTATACTTGTTTTTCTCTTCTTTTGATTTTTATTAGTGTGAGTGCCCCCTATCTGCAGTCTGTAAAAAGTGTGGTATTCAAATGTACCTGCAAAGTGTCAAGAGAACTGCTACTCTCTTATAGGCTAAACAAGCAGCACTCTTCAGCACAGAGTGAGACAGAGGTTTTATGATGTTTTGCAGATACAGTTGAGTAGCAGCCTCTTTTGACAGACTGCAGGCAAAGAGCACACACAGACTAAAAGAAATGGGGTGAAACTGATGAATCATGGTAAGTGAACAAAACTAAAGAAAATGAAAGCCAGAAGTTTAAGTTTTAGTTCACACGTGTTTTAGAGCAGAGCTTCTTACTCTGTACTAAATGTCCAAAACTGCAACCCATTTCTATGGATTGGGCTGTTCATATAGGTGATTTTGGCTTGTATGTCGCAGACCAAAAGCAGCTTGCTAAAATGTTCCTGCATTCAACTTAGGATGCAGAAGAGTTTCAGAAGAGCTTATCTGCATAGAGGATTATGGGATAACCAGGCAGATCGCTCATATGGATGACTGGATCACTGATTTGCTTACTGCAATTTTCCAATCAACAGCATGCTCATGTGGGTGAAATAAACAATAAAAACAATAATATGTACCTAATGTATAAGAAAATATACTATATATATATATATATATATATATATATATATATATATATATATATATATACCTAAAAATACCAAAAAACGACTGGCGTCAAGATCCTAAGGACTGAGGGACACAATTTGAGGCTCAAAAGAGTGGGAGATGATTTGACTGTATATATGAGGGATTTAAGTAAGAGCCGTATAGCTTACATTTTAGAGATTTAATAAAGATTATGCTTTATAAATTATTCTCTGGACTCTTGTCTTCTAGCCAATCTTGGAGAAAGTCACCTGCACTATAGTGGATACAAATTTTCATTGATTTAAAAGGGGATTTTTATACTTATCAGTAAATTCTTTTCTCTTAGTTGATTAAGGGCTGCAGGGACCATGGAGTATAGAGTCCCCCCCACATTCACTAAGAAGTGAAACTCCATCCATTTCCTGTACCGTATGTTCTGATCAAGGTCTGGGAACTTTCCCCTAGTCCTGAGTTGGAGAGTGAGAAGAAAGCATACTTAGTACGTGCCTACACCTTCAGCATACGCACCATTGCTAGGTGCGCACAGAATAACTCCACCCTTCCATACTCATCTGGGACTGGATTCAAATGCAGGAATTAAATGTTACCACCCGTTTTATAAAAAATGTTCCTATTGAAGTCTATGGGGATACCAGGAGATAAAAGCAAAGATAAAATCAGCACCTGCATTTGAATCCAGCCCCTGATAGGGCAACTGTTAAAAATGGAGAGGAGAACATGAATGCCCTGTTCGATCCAGACTAAGTCTGGATCCAAACGGGGACTCCATGAAACAAAGCTGGACTCTCTGCATACACAGCGGAGTGGTACACTTACATGTGGTACAGTAGTATTTGTGGTCCTCTTTCCCACAGTCCCCAAGAGACTGAAGGGTGATAGGATGGCACTATGAAGGCCCAGGAAACTCAACTAAGCGCAGTCTTTGGGAAGGGATAAAGCAGGGAGTGGGATGAGCTTCACTTCTGTGTTTTGCCTTCTACTCAGGAGCTCTATACCCAATGGTCCCTGCATCCATCAGTAGACACTAGAGAAATTGAGCTTTTAACCCTTTAACTGATAGAGGAGCCTCCAATGCATTCAGAAGCAATGCATTGGATACCTCTCTATTATTCAAGAAGCTAAAAGTCGCATTTATTCAATAGGGGTTATGGGGGAATTGTATTTGTCCCTGTGGTGAAGGTTTGCTCCAGAATTGCAAAAGTTAGTTTTACTTTTAACTAATTAAACTATTAACCCCTTAAGGACCCATGACCGTCATGGCTGTCCTGCACTTAAGGACCAGTGATGGTCCTGGCACGTCACGGAATTCAGGGCACCCCGTGTACCTGCACACCATTCAGGAAGCCCTCAATCCAACCATAAAAAAAATGCTCAGTGGTCCTTAAGTGCTGGCCACACAGCCACGTGGCTGGTCATTAAGGGGTTAAAGGAAGAACAATTAAAAATATATCATTAATATTCCATAAATTGCAGTAAATTGCAGTATCTGGATTCTAAGGGCTTGATCCAATAGACCCCGTTAAAAAAAAAAGCAACCAATGGTAGTTTTTCAAGTACAGTAAGCCATCCACTTACCTGTGCTGTGAAAAACTGCAGCATAAAAAAACACGTTGGGCGCTAAATTTTGCACCTATTGGAAGCAATTAAAAAGACTTTGAATTTCCAATTCAATTCCATTTGGTGGGCAGTATCATGCATTAAGGGACCCCATTTTAACGCCAAAAATCTGAGCCTAATTTTTTGGGCTTAGACTCCTCTAACATTTGAAACTGCTGACGTTGGAACTGGAGTAGAAAAAAACCTAAGAGACAAGTTGATGTATTGATGTGGGGCTCTAAGCCCCATATCAGTACATCCAAAGTACTGAAAAAAACTGTGCGATGTTAGAAAAATTAACCCTGAATGCCAGTGGGGTATAAAACACATTGCAGAGCATTGTATGCCCCCTAGCACTCACAGGGTTAATCCCCCAAAAGCTAACAACATCCCCTGAAAATAAACACTTACCTGTAATCCTGATGTCCAGTGGGGTCTTCAGAACCTTAGTCATCCAGTGTAAGTCTTCTTCTGTAATCTTCTATATTCCTTCTTCTTTGCTCTCATCTTCATTCTTATCTTCTGTCTTCTCTTCTTCATCGTTGTCCCAAGTATAATGGCACTGTAACTAAAAACCCAAATGTCCAAATTTTAGATGGCCCCCCAAAATATGCAGCAGAGATATGCAGGCCTTAACCCTTTGAGTGTCGGAGGGGTACACTCTCTCACTTGGTGACCTCATCTCACCTCTTGTCTTTAATTACCATCTGTATGCAGATGACACACTAATGTACCTCTCTTTCCTTGACCTCACTCTGGCTGTGCAGTCTCAAGTCACTCAGTGTCTCATAGCAATTTCTTCATGGATGGCACACCGCCACCTCAAACTTAATATGGCTAAGATATAACTGGTTGTATTCCCTTCTGAAACCCATCCAGCAACCCATTTCTCCATCACCACTGACAATTCTGTCATCGACTCAGTAACCAAAGCACTCTGTCTTGGGGTCATACTTGATTCTACCTTGACATTCCCCCCTATATCCAAGCTGTCTCCAGAACATGACACTTCTTTATGAAATATATATGTCAACAGCAAAAACTTTCACTCAGGCCCTAATTCTCTTTAGACTCTACTATTGCAACATTCTACTCTCTGGTCTTCCTGCCTCTCATCTAACTACCTTTGCTTCCAGGTACCTTCCCTCTCATCTACTCCTGAAATCCCTCAATTGGCTACCTATAATATATCATATTTCTTACAAGATTCTTGTCCTCTCCTTTAAGTTTCTTTTTTCTTTGTACCCTCTTACACTTGCTTTCTTCTCAAGGGTTCTTTCTGTCTTCTCCCTACACAACTCGAGCCATCTCTGGGCTGCAATCTTTTTCACTGGCTGCCCCTCTACTTTGGAATGCCCTCTCTATCACCATTCGCCAGTCATCCACACTCATCGCTTTTCAAGCATCTCCTGAAAACCCACCTGCTCAATGAGAAATCTCAGTAACAATATCCTCCTTGTGCACACTGACATCACATTAGAATCATTCTGCACTTCCTTTACTGAAGCCTTGCACTTGCACTTATTATCCTCCTCCTCTTGACTCTCATTGTTGTCATGATATATAATTAGATTGTAAGCTCCTGGGGCAGGGTCCATTTCCAAATGTACGATTTCCTTTGCTGCACATTTCCCCCACAAATAATGCAATGATCACACTTTAGCCTGAAGCTCTTAACCCAGTTCTGTATTTTTGTATTGTACTATTACAGTTTCTGTAAAGCGCTGTGTACATGTATGGAAGTACATGCACAACATACTGTTGTTTAGCAGACTGGCACAAAAGGACCTAGTGATAACAATGTCTGCTTTTTGCTGTCACATTAGAATAATTAACCCTTTAAATGCCAGAGAGGTATCCAACACATTACAATACAATGCCTTAGACACCGCTCTTGCCCTCAATGAGTTAAAGCAATTGCAGTGATACCCTAATCTCTGTTGCATTTGGGCCATTTGTACAAATAAATGAGGAGCAATTGTGGAGAAAACCCATTTTAAATGGAGCTTGAGATGTCTCCAATGCATGAGAATTTTAGGAATCTTTAGTTCATCCCCAAATTGATCCTCTTTTTTTTCTTTGTGGACATGGCTCTTTGGACAGATGTAAATGAGTCTTACATAAAAGTAAGTGTAAGGATGATTGTAACTGCTTGAGGGACAGAAGGTTAGGAACATATGACTCAAAATTCGTTACTTCCCCTTTAATCCTTGATGGGTTAAACAGACAATTTGGGCAAATTCATTTTTATCAATAAATAACCTCTATGTTTTTGGTACATGTTTAGTTTTTTTTATTTTAATTTTTATAAATGGAAATTGGTGCCATACTAAACCCTTCTTAATCCCATATATACTTAAGAGATCTCCGACACATTACAAAATAAGATCATTAGCAGGAATCAACATGGTTTTATGAAGAATAGATCATGCCAAATTAACCTTTTCAACTTCTATGAGGAAGTAAGTAGCAACATTATAATGGCAAGGCAGTTGATGTAATATATCTAGGCTTTGCAAAGAAATTTGATACAGTGCCACACAGAAGACTGGGCTATAAAATAAGGATATTGGGGCTAGGAGATAACCTTTGCAATTGGATACAAAACTGGCTGAAGGATAGGGAACAGTGCGTGGTTGTAAATGGACAATTCTCCAATGCAGTTAAAGTGGAGAGTGGAGTACCTCAGGGTTCAGTATTAGGTCCGCTGCTTTTTAACATGTTTATAAATGACCTAGAAATAGATATAGAAAGCAAATTATCAATATTTGCAGATGACACTAAATTATGCGGGTAATTAATTCAGAACAGGATAATTGCTCTCTACAGAGGGATTTATATAAAATGGCAGATTGGGCAAACAAATGGAATATGAAGTTTAATGTGGGGAAGTGTAAAGTCATGCATTTGGGAGGAAATAATCCCAAAGCTACTTATAAACTTAATGGAATCATTTTAGGGGACTCGTTGCTAGAGAAAGACATCGGTATCCTTGTCAACTACAAACTTGGAAACAGTGACCAGTGTCAAACAGCAGTAGCAAAGGCAAACAAAATCCTGTCTTGCATAAAAAGAGGTATTGAAGCAAGAGTGGATAACATTATTTTGCCATTGTACAAATCATTGGTAAGACCTCACCTTGAGTATGCAGTGCAGTTTTGGGCACCAGTTCTGAAAAAGGATATACTAGAACTAGAGAGGGTACAGCGAAGAGCAACAAAATTAATTAAGGGAATGGAGGACTTGACGTATGAGGAACGACTAGCCAAACTTGGTTTATTTACTCTAGAGAAAAGATTACTAACAGGAGACCTTATCACATTGTACAAATATATGAGAGGTCCATACAAGGATCTCTGTGGTGAGCTATTTATTCCAAGGCCTGATCAGTTGACCAGGGGACACCCCTTGAGATTAGAGGAAAGGAGGTTTAGACTTCAGCAGAGGAAGAGTTTTTTTACAGTGAGGTCTGTTAAATTGTTGAATTCTTTGCCCAAGGAGGTGGTTATGGCAGATACAATGGATACATTCAAGAGAAGATTAGATACATTTCTTTCCAAAGCATACAGAGGTATATTGTTTATTAGTAGGCAGATCAGGAAGGGCTGATAAAGACTAACTTATTTGGTAGCAGGAAAGCTATAAAATTACTGGGGCATGAGGAGAAGGTTGAACTTAATGGACTTGTGTCTTTATTCAACCTAATTTACTATGTTACTATATTACAAAGCAGTGTGTTGAAGATAACTCTAGCATTCAGAGCCAGATTTCCCATTAGACAAATTAGGCAACTGCCTTCCATGCCAAATTTTGAGGGGCACCATAGCCAAGCTGGACACATCCACCATGCTTAGTTGTAGGTTTCTCCAGTGCAATACCAGGGCTCAGCACATAAAACAATTTTGAAAGTCACTTAGCTTTTCAATATGACTTGTCTGTACTAATATGCTGGTAACAACTACAGAAATGGAGAAAAAGTAAACAAATGACACTATTTTGGAAAGACGATACCCCACCACATCAAATGAGGGGTCAGCTGATTTTTTAACTCTAGGATAGTACACTATTATTTCTACAAATTGGTGCTACAGGAAAAATATAATTGCCACACTTCAATTATTATTATTATTATTGAAATATTTCAGTAACATAGAGTTTTGTAGCATTTTTAGTATCTATTTTCAGCCTGAGAAAACCGGTGTCCCACTGGTATGGGTTGACTTATTATAGGGGTTGCCAGGACCACTAAACTACATCTGTCTGTTTTTGTTTCTTGAAATTGGATGTCTGCATGAAAATGGTCATAACCATTAGAAGTATAAAGGAAAGGAATGCAAGACATAGGGAGTTATACACTTAGGTGTGATAAAGAGGTGATAAAGTTGAGACTACTTCTCCAGTGATATTACTTCTCCATTTCCTATGTTATTCTATAGAACCCATGTACTAAGATCTCCAATGCTGGAGAGATGTTAGTGCATAGGCTCCACAGAATAACATAGGAACTGTAGAAGTGATATCACTGGAGAAGTCTTATCCACTTTATTACACCTTAGTGCATCTCCAGTAACATTCTGGAAAGTAGAAATGTACCCACATCAAATGAAGGGTTAGTTTCCTTTTACACATAGACTGGTATGGACAAATATTTCTATAATGTGGCTCTACGTAAAAAAAATACATATTTCCACCACTTCAAACTTACTAAAACTTTTGACCACCATGGAATGCACTACTGCATTCTGTGCCTGATCCCAGCCTGAGAAAGACTGTACCCCATTTTCATGAACTGACATACTGTATGCAGTGCCAGGAGAACTAACCTACACCTCCCACTTTTTAGTACACTTGTCATAACCATTACAGATATGAAGAAAAGGTATGCACGGCATACCATTTTGGAACAAACACATTCATCTAATTAAACTGGGGGATATGGATACTTGCATTTTTACATTTAGGCTGGTATGTACAAATGTTTCCAGAATGTGGTGTTTTAAAAAAAAACAAACAAAACTATTTTACATTTCTACTCCTTAAAAATAATGATATTCATAAATTACTGACTGTATTTATTAGCTACTGCTCTTCCAAAGAAAAATGGCGACACTATAAGGATGCAGAAAACTATGTCAGCTACATTTTCTAATTTTTTTTATACATTTTTAAAGTTTAACATGCCCATACTAAAATGGTCGTAACTAGAGAAATTAAGAAGGGTTAGATAAAGCATATAATTTTGGAACATATGCAACCAGCCTCATCAAAAGAAGCGTCATCTGACTTTCTACCCATAGGCTAGTGTGCACAACTATTTCCAGAAATTGGTGTTATAGAAAAAAACTAATTTTTCACATTTTAATAATTCCAAAGATACTCAAGTCTTTCAAAACTATTGAATTTCCTACTGTATTCAGTACCCAGTGCAAAGTTAAGAAAAGTGATATCCCATTAGTATGAGTTGACATATCATGGGGAAACAGACATGATACATTTGATTGTATTGCTTACAGTGGGACAGTGGAACAAGGCTGGGGTATGAACAGTGTATGGGTGGTTCAGTGACTGTCAACTGTCATGTTCTGCCCTTGTTTTTTCTTCTGCTTCTCCAGGTTTTGTTTTAAATCCCCAGCCTTTATCAAGCATTGGCATTTTTGTTGGACTCTCCTTCCACTTTGTGATTTGGCTCTGTGTTTAGACCTTCTGTTACTGACCTGGGCATCTTTTGTCTGCTCCCAATGTACTGTTTCTGTCTGACTGTTCCTTGACTTTGTCTGACTACTCTTCACCTGCTGTTTCGTACTGTATTGTCCACCCTTTGCTGAGCCAATCTGTCCAACTTCTTGTTTGTCTTGTCCTACAGATAGACAGTCAGAACTAGAAGGGTATCAGGAAAGTCATGATATCCCCACAATGAGGTCTGGCTCATTTATTTACTTTTAATTATGGGATGGAGGGTAATATGCAAAGACTGTAAGTGGTACTGTTTGGCAAATAGGAACATACTACCAAACAATACTTTGAATGGTCCTGGCACTAAAAAGGTTAGAACGTTCTTATTAGCAAATGCAATACTTCCATATGCATCAGTGTTCACAAGGACTAATAATAACTAATAGTTATTTAGCAAATATTGAACTGTTAGATATTTTATATCTGTGACAGTCTTGTGTGTCACTAATCATGTCCCTAAAAAAAATCACAAAATGTCTCTAAATCTGAATGAAAAATAATTTGCAAATAAGGTTTTTTGTGAAAAAAGTATTCTCATTCTGTTGCACGTGCAACCCTTTCCAAGCTTTCAGAGCTATCACTTCAATAACTAGACACAATAATTCACATTGTCAATATATAATGTCAGTAAAGCATTGTGTTGCAATACACTGGAGACATTTCTAGCATTCAACTCGTTGCTTTTTAATTTATCCCCCTACGGTGTAGTTGGTTTATCCCAGAATTAATCCACTTTTCTTTTGAACATATGCCTCTGTCGGTATTTTCTATTCCAAGAAATAGCAGATAAGACATGGTGAGGTAATCAATCAGGTGGTGTGGCCAGGGGAGGATCTAAGAGACCCAAAGGTGATTTTGTCTAGGGTCACCTGAGATGTAAATTTGGCAGCTTGCAAGCATCCAAGAGGGTTAATAATTTTTTCCTGTACTCTTTAATTTATAAATGAAAAATGTGATATAATGTATTTCACGTATTTGAATCCTATGTTTTTTTTCTCCAGTTAACAATATTTATTGTGGACACACTGTTCCCCTGAACAATACTGAGCAGTGTAACTCGTCTGCTGGAGGTTAAAAGCAGATGGTACGTGTTTCAGCTTTCTTATGGTAAAAGTGAGGGCAATGTGAAATCCATCTGTACACTGTTGGGTGTGGTGCGTACAAACTCTTCCACTCAGTACTAACTGGCAGAGTGTGCATAAGACATTTTTTCTTCAGTTTTCATCCAGTTTATGGGTTCAATAATAAAGCATTTTAATTTTACCACAGTACTCATTAAAAAATTGCTTTCACTGTTTAAAGGACATGACTTTATAACGAACAAACTGAGCTCAATGATTGTTTGTTTATCTTGGCATCCAAAACTCCAGGAGCATTTTTAAAAGATTTAAATAATGAATTCTGAAAATTGCAGGCGTGGGGGACAAAACATCTTTTCCCATTTTCTTTAATGTGGTGGTTATATTAAGGGAAATCCTATATAATAAAAGGCCAGAAAGTTTGTCACAATGCAGTCATACACAGTATAGACTGTCCGCGTTCGGCCCGTCTCTACTGTGCATGATTGCATTGCGTGAGTGAGGCGGTGCAATCTCGTGGAGCAGTGAGGTAACGGCATTACGCAGAACAAGTCTGGGTAATGTTAACCCTTTGGGTGCCAGAGGGATATGCAACGGTTTGCAATGCGTTGAGTACCCGTCTGGCACTCAAAGGGTTCAGAGGCTGGTCCTGCACTGCGTACTGCCATTACCTAACTGCTCCACGGCCCGTGCGCACAGGCTTTTGTACTATTAGTTTCATAAACTACTACTTGCACCTTCAGTAAGCTGATAATTCACTGTTATTGGAAAAACATACATTCTCATCAGGAAAAGAGGAAAGCATCCGTAACACAGTGTACCATTTATGCTGCATCTACCATTCTTTTTTCCGATGATCTGATTACAGAATTTCATATTTACATCTTAGTAAATAAGATCAATCTAAACTTCTGTTTTTGCATGTGAAGGCGTATTTCACAAACACCATCAAATGTGCACCTAATACCTCATTATGATAAAGTTCAAATAAACAATGAAATACTCATATTAGTTGATAACCCTCTAACTCCAGCTTGCCACTGACACATCTGACATGTATGAGTTAATAATGTAAGGATTATACATGCATTAAAATGGTTACTAAGGAGTCATTAAATAAATGAAAGGCAACAAAAATATTACTTGCTTTTATACGTATATGTGTAAGGCAGGGCCTGTGTTTGTGGGAGGTGCCAGAAGCCTTTATAACCCCTGCCTTCCCTACAATTCCTGTGAGTGGAGGCCCGGGATAACCATTTTGCACCCTCATCTCTGTTTAAGGTCTTCTTCACATGTATTACCATGTTTCCTTGTGTTCCACCAATGTTTTCTGCCTTCACTTTCTTGTCCCCCTCACTTGGCGTCATTCATGCGTCATCCCCCTAATTCCATATCTTCCTAGCTCATGCTTTTTCTATGCCATGAGCCCATTTTACTAGTAATGCCATTTTGTTCCCAGCCTTCCCTTGTTCTTTCCTGTTGCCAACAGTGCTTTCTCTTTGTTCTTTGCTTTCACCCTGTCTCTTCCCACTATTTCTCTGTTTGGCTCACATGCATTCCTTCTTGCTTTTTCCTTCTTTTCTGTCAATCTGACTTTAACCTTTTGTACTCTACTTCTGTGGCTCTTATGCCTATCCTGGCTGCGTGCTTCCTCCTGTTTTCCATCCTGTGTTCCTCATCCCCCCCCAAGCTTCTCCCATTTTAGTCTAGCCTGTGCCCCTTCTCCTCTCACCAGCCTGCCCCCTTTGCTTCTGCTGATCATGTTCCCTTCATGGATGTCTCTCTCCCCTTTTACTCGCTTTCCCCATATCGGTACGGCTTCTGCTCCTGCACATACTGCATCCACTGCCATTCTCCATTTCCAGTATTCTTATTCATATCAAAATCCTTGAGGATCATCCAATTCTATTTCCTTCATTGTGTTCCACACCTCCCATGCTACCAATTTAACAAAGTATATTTTCATCTCTGTTTACCTTTGTTCATACCTCCCATTACACTTCTTGTCACCCTTTCAGTGACAAAATAGAAGGCAAAGATGTGAACCCCATCTCTTCTTTACTCTCTTCTCATGACTTAGTGGGAACAAAACCATCTCATGTGGAGAAATTCTCATCCTCATCAAATTTGTTCTTGCCATTGACATCTACAGATATGTTAAGCTCAGCAAAAATTAGATCTTAATCTCTACCTGGTCATGGATTTAAGTTACAGATATGGAGGTTACATCTATATCTTCTATGTTTATCATAAAGCCTTTTACGCCAAAGCTGCTGCTTCTCCCACCCAAATCAATTATACCATTAATTGAAGCATCATGGACACTAAAATGTTTTGCCACCTTTCTGCTGCCCTTAAATCCTCTTCGTGTCTTGTCTGACATTCCCTTACCCATGTTTACTATTTTTGCCCTTCTATCAAGAACTCTTTCAGTCAGGCATTGCTAAGCCCTTTTCCCTCCACCAGTCAGAATCTCTCCCCTTTCCTTCTAAGAAACTTGTCTAGCCTATCCCATATATCTGGCTTTCTCCTTTCCTCAATAACCTTAATGCCCATGGATGAAATTTTGGAATTTGCCATTACCTTCATCTACATCTGCTGTTGGGCCCACTTGCGTGCTATCTATTATTCCTGGACAAATCACTATCTATGGTCACTGTCACTCATGTCAAATGATCTCTCTACTCTCATCTTGTCCCTTCCCTCATTGACGTTCTCATTTCTGTTCTTTGGAACACTTTCCATACAGGCATCATTTCTTTTCCTGTTTCATTTTATGAATGTACTAATCACCAATCAACCCTTGCCAAACCAGACATAGCTGATAAGCTTCTTGCAATGCAGCTGTTTAAAAGCTTCATGTTTGGTTCTGCATATTGCTATGTGAAAGTTTGCTCTAAAGAAGCAACAAGTTATCTGTCTTTCCACCCCTTGTTCCACTTACATTCCCAGGATCAATTCATCCATCCCATTCAAAGAACTTTCCCTTCATTACTCCACCACTGACCATGTAATCCACTACATTTTGCACTACCGTCCTAGTTCTTGGTTCTCCAAAGCCAAAATCTCTGATGCCTTTAAGTTGCTTCCAATTCATCCTTCTCTTTGGCATCTTCATGTGTTCAAATTAAATGATGCCTAATTATTTGCTGTCTGCTTGACCTTTGGCTCTGAAAGTTTCCCCAAATTGTTTGACCTCCTTGCAGGTACTTTATGTTGTGTCTTCCCAACATCGCCCTCTGCACCATGGTCATCTACCTCCTCAACGGCTCCTTCTAACTGAGCTGCCTCACTCCCCTCTTTAAGTATCAGAAAACTTAAACTCTTGCAATTCCAAATCATTATAACAGCTCTGGAAAACATTATAGACTTGTCACCTTTGTAGAGTTTCTCTGTTTTATTCTGGTATATGTCAAAATGGAAATAACCTGTACCAAAACATGTTAATCTGCATTCAGAATCTTGCTTCATAATCTTAATTTACTAACATTTACCAGGAAGGGATTCTCTAAAAGGAGGTAATAATTCTGGTGACTAGCACTATTGAGCAGCTAGTCGCCAGATGGGTAATTCTTTAGGGGCAAGTTTAAGTGGGGTGGTAATTCCACTTTAACATTTATAGGGATAGTAATACTTGGTTTATTCAAGCTTTGATATTGTAGTTATTAAATAAATAAAGCACATCATCTAAGTCTTTTTGCTATAACGTTTATAGTTTTAGTGTAATCTGCATCGAACGTTTACCCCTCTTGCCCCTTTTTGCTACGTCAGAGCTCTAGCTGACAAACTTGGATTCTGGTCTGCGGTCCGAACAGCTCATCTGGAGAGCCGAAATAGCATTGTTTACAAAGCAAATCTTCATGAGAACGGTCTACAAAGTGTGCCTGGTTTAAGACAGTAGACCGTTCTCATGAAGATTCTATTTGTATGCAATGCTATTTCATCTCTCCCGACGAGTCGTCTGGTCTGCAGACCAGAATCCAAGTTTGTCAGAGTGCTGACGTAGCTAAAATGGGCAGGAGAAACCAGATTACACTAAAACTATAATGTCAGAATTTGAAGGGCTACATTCATCAAGCTCATATTATCACCATTTTTGTTAACATTTCCAAAAGTGACAGATTTCCTTCTGAAAGTATTATCCATTTCCCACCAACTTACAGTCAGACAGTGTTTTGATTATGATGACTATTTGAACATTGCACCAGTGGAGCAAACCAACTGCACTATTAGGAACAAATAAACATGACGGGTGCACAGTCAACTCCGTTACCCCTTTTACGCTACTCCTTCCCAACTTCCACCCTTTATAAAACACACTAGGACACAGGATGCGTTTTATAAGGCCACAGCATTTTATTTAACATAAATAACATAACTTATCCAAACATTTTATAACGACTCTTAATTTGCAACTCAACAATAAGCTTCCTTAGTGCTTGCTATACATGTCATCCCCTCACTAAAACCATCTCAATTGCTTGACTGAGGGCCATGCCACCATCCACCCTACCTCTGGATGTGGCAAGTAGTAGCCCAACAGCCGTATCCCATGACTCATGAGACCAAGCCCACGAATCATGATCTTGATCCAGAGTTCAGATGACCACTTCAACCAGCAAGCACCCCGCATTCTGTGACAAAACTTTTTTCCGTTTTTGGGGCAAATACCCCGTAACCACACCATTCCCCCACGTATGGGGGCCCAACATATAAAATAGCTATGCCACCACCACCAGGCCCTCACCATCCACCCTGACCTGAACAAACCTCGCCATCCAGGTGGGAAGCTCCTTCCCCGTTGAACTTTCTAAAATGGCTGCGGGGGCACCCACAATCCCCCGCAGTCATCACTCCCTGGCCGGGTTGGATCTTCCTCCAGCCCAACGTCATTTCCCACTCCCTTCCTGGACTCCGTCAAGGACCTTCCCGCCGAGTGTCTCCGGTCTGGGTCCCTCATTTCATTTGAATTACATGCTGCCTTTAACTCCTTGAATGCTAGAGAAGTCTTCAACACACTGCTAAGCAATGCATAGGAGACATCCCCAGCATGCAAGTAATTAGAAATGTCATTCCATGGTACAGTTGTTTTTCTCCAGTATTGCACCACTTTTTTCTATTAGCCTCAGCATCACTGTATACTGATGCATATTTACATTTGTCCCTTGACATATAATTCTGAAGTAACTTTCTCCTTGTACATAGTGTCCACTCAGACATTATATAACCTCCACCAGCCTGGAATGAAAGGCGTTTCTTCCTGTTAAAATAAGCATTGATTTTTGTTCTCCCTCTTCTTCAAGGACTAAATGAATCATTTCAATATTTTAGGCATGGAGTGTAGGCAATGTTTAGGACCACAAGATTATATAAACACACATGGAGCCAGCTAACCATTGCTTGTCAGGATTAAAAAAAAAATATATACTTGGCTGCCAGACGAGTGGGTACACCGCTCTGGCATCCAAAAGGTTAACTCCACCACAAAAGGGTTAAGACCATATTCCCCTGAGGTGTCCTAATTGTAGCAGTTCGTTTTTTCTATGACATCAAGTCAGTTTATATATAAAAAAAAATCCAAAGGAAAGTCTGAGGTTTTGCATTTCTTCCCGTGGTACAGAAAAAAAAGGTTAGGGCTGAAAGCGGTTTCATTCAGTGAAATAAAATATCTTTTTTATGCACATCTGCCTCACTGGGCGGTATCGGACGTGCAGAGACTGAGGCAATTCCGATTTACTGGCAAGCAGCTCAAGTTATTCCAGAGCAAAAGAAAGTGGGGGGAGAAAAGAGAGTTGTATGAAAGCTTTGCTGTGATCCTGAGCAGAGAAGAGAAATAGCACACAGGATTTCCATACACTGCGCTTTGGTACATGGAACGGCCTCTCTCTCACCTAACCGGGGCAACAACTGTGAGCGGATGGATATGTAAAAACGAAATGCTATACACTTGCAATGGTAAGTACTTTCTTTTTTAGTGTTTCTTGGTGATTTATAAAGCGGAATATGCGTTTCCAGATGTTCTTCATTTACAGTAGCTGCAGCATGTCCCGTGTTATTTTTAATTAAGGCCAACTGAAGAAAGAGCTTATTATAGGAGAGTGCTAACAGTTTATAGTGTAAAATCACAACGCTGGGCAGTTATAAATCACTGTACTGAAAAACTATCACAGGCGGATAACGTTGAATACATTGTCTAAATCCTCTACTGAATATTGGTAGTGTGTGTCTCCTCGTATGAGCGATTGTAAGCTTTTCGGTGCAATACCTTCCTTCTCATCACATAATAACACTTGGTGTGCCAGAGATTTACCTTATGGCAATCAAAAATGTAATATATTTCCTCATCACATTGCACGTCTATATTTTAGCCCAGCACTGGCCAATCTGAAGCCCTACAGCTGTGCAGGACTACAGTTCCGATCATCCCCGGCAAGCTAATGGCTGTTTGCGGATGATGACAATTGTACACAACTACAACTGGAAGGCCTCAAGTTGCCCACCGTATATTAAGATATGAATGAATACATCCAACTTTTTGGTACTATATGCATTCAGGTATGCGTATTTCAAGTGACCGGACCTTGCTTTTAAGAATCAGAGGTTATGTACTTAAAGAGTTAATCTAGGATGCTTATTAAACCTTTGAGTGCAAGAGGTGTACATGTGCACCCCTCTGCCACTCAAAGGGTTGCTATTTCATTTACAGGGTTGCACTTGAACGCTGGAACCCCGCATTGTGTGTTTTTCATAAGTTTCCTTTTTTTTTTTTTAAATTAAATAAGAAAATTAGGTCACCTTAAAAATATCACATAACTTCGGGATGTGGCATTTTGTTATGGGTTATATATCATTGGTTTACACAAGAGTAGATTTTATATTTTGGATCTAGGATTGCAGCGGACCAGTGAATTTTTTGTATTTTAGTCCAGTGATGTCTACCTAGAGGGCATGCAGGAGGTCAGGAGATATTACTGCTGAAGCCCAGCTGAGTTAATCACTGGTTAAGTTATTTTGATTGACCCACTAGTTACCATGCTGCTGGTATATGGCTGTTCTTGACCCACCTTTTTCCAAGCACTTTTAATAAATGATCATCAGTTACATTGTTACTCAGCTGACCAGTCCTTCCCTTTAAAGAAATACTAATACTTTAAATAATTTTATCTAAATATTACTACTTTTAGGTATACTATTTTCTAAATTCTTTAAAAAGCAGCACTTTGAAGTTATTCTCCTGCTCCCTCCCCTTTTTCTGATGTCAACTCCTAGTGAAATGCAGTCAATTGATTGGGAGAACCAGGATTACTATAGCAACCCTACACAGCATTGAAACAGATGATGACATTTCCTGAGCAGTAACTACAAAATAATTTGTATTTGGGATCCTGTGGTAGTTTCCACAAGCAGATAATTTTAGCATCCATTCAACTGCTGACATGCCTAACTCTTGACAGTTGGTCAACCATGTCAGCTTCTTCAATGTAGAAGGAGCTGATGTCAGAGAATGGGAAGGGGGATAAAACTAGAATAACTTCAAAAGCACTGTGTTTTAAAGAGTGTGACTGACATAATTGCCACTCTTTACATTCTACAGGTTCTTACTGGAATCATATCAACCCTGCAATATGCATTTTAAGTGCCTTTCCATAAAAAGGAAATCTGGTTGCTTTATTTTTACATGTAACAAATGTTTTTGGAAACCTAGTTTTTGACCATATGACTCACCTAGTCTATTTTCCTGCGTAGTTAAACTCAGATTGGGTTTAGTAATTTGCCTTGTTCTTTAGTAATGAGAAAGTTAAAGAGTTAACTGAATTTTATGTAGATGATGATATTCTTTTTTAACTCACTGGGTGCTACAAAGATATCCCGTGCATGGCAAAGCAAGGTGTTAAGAGACATTGCTTGCATCTAAGAAGTTTTCACAATGTGTTGGAAACATCCATAGCACTTAAACTGTTAAAACTGTGGAATGGCAAAGTTCCGTTTTAACCATTTGGGTTGAAGTGACATCTCCATGTTCTTCTCATTAACCTCTTGGACACTAGAGATATTACTTAAAATATTAAAAGCTTAACACTGTGACTACCACAAAATGGTTGCTAGCATGGATTGGGAACCAGCAGCAGAAAGAAGAGTCTTAGTAGTAGTTACTGCCCAAAAAGGCATCTGGCAGTGAAATGCAGTAGGGCAGGGAGATGAAATGGTATTAATTAAATGCAGGCAATTCTCTGAACCTGTGTCTGATAAGTCACCCTCACACTGTCACTGGAGTCAAACTCCTGCAGAAGCAGGAGAAGTTGCAATTTGTAGAGAGCAGGGGTAGTTTCCCACACTCACCCCAGTGCATGTAATAGAGAGAGGGATTAAGTAAAGTTCACCCGCACTTTCTTATTCCCCTACTCTTCCCTACAAGGTAGTCCAGGACATCTGCAGCATACTATAGAATTCCGGGATAACAGAATCTTAAGCTTCAAAAAAGAGGACGTCCTGGAAAATCCAGACATGTGGTAACTCTACCTTAGTGCAAGCAGTGCCAAGCAGAGTAAATAAGTAAGTAAACAGGTGTTAGTCATTACACCATGCCACCCAACATGTTTCAAAGTAGGACCTAGCATTTTACTATAATAGATTTCCCTGTTTCTGTAATAGATTCTCTTCCTCAGAAAGTTAGTGAAGTTGGGGATATAGAATGGGATTTGCTAAATGTTGTCTTTCAATAGTATTTCAATATTCGTAACACCGAGATTATGTGCATAGGTCCTTATCCACATAATTCCACATAATTCTGGAGCAAATCTACTACTACACAGAGGACAAATAAAACTGCCCATTGATTTAAAGGGTTAGTAATGCCCTTATTTAAGTTGAATCAGTATTTTAGTTGTTAAAAAAAATAAAGTATCTAGAGAAAGTCCCATCTCTCAAACCTTTATGGTTTGAGAGATATTCGCTGCTAAATCCCCCCCCCCCTTCCTCCCCTTCTCCTGATGTCAGCGCTCTACTGACAGCAAGAGATCCCAGTCCTGGGACCAGCCGGTGGCTCTTCAGCAGAGCCGAAATAGCTCTATTTAAAAATAATTACTTCATTGGAACGGTTTACAAATTGTGCCTGGTTTGCAAGCACACTTTGTCGACCGTTCCAATGAAGTAGTTCTTTTTTAAATATCGCTATTTCAGCTTTGCTGAAGAGCCTCCTTGAGTCGGCCGACACGGATCTCCTGTCAGCCTTATAGCTGACATCAGGGAAAGTGGAGGGAGGGGGGAACTTTAGAGTGGAATATCTCTTAAACCGTAAAGGTTTGAGAGATAGGACTTTCTCAAGGTACTTTATTTTTTTAACATCTACAATACTGATTCAACTTAAATATGGGCATTACTAACCCTTTAATTAGTGTGTTTAACCATTGAATGCTAGACACATCATCAATCCATTTTAAAGCAAAGTGCTGTAGACCTCTATCATTCAGTGGGTAAAAGCCAGATTGTATCACTACGGGGCAGGGACCTCCTGTTATAATGTATGGTCACTTAGTGTCCCCCTTATGTTTGTCTATATAACTACTTACTGCACTTTTTGTACCTCTCTTTACAAAATGTAAACTGTAAAGAGCTATATGTTGGTGCTATATAAATAAAAATATACAATATACAGTTTAAATCAGTGGGAATTTGGTGATGTTTTATTTCTCACCTGTATTGCTGATTGTTTGCTGTAGAATTTCACCTCTTTTGTGGATATGGTTTGTAATCTGGTCCAGTTTTCTGCTTATAAAGTATTTGCTAGGTCTATAATCCCATTGATGTGAAAGGTGGTATTGTAAAAAGACAAAGCAGGATTGGGCACTTTTACCTTGTGTCATACTCATTTATAAGGTGTACATGCCATAACCTTTCTTCTTCCCCAGCCAACAATTGAATAGATATTTGAAATACACACATAAACCAACCTTGCTTTACCTTAACCTTTTAAGTACCGGCAGTTCAGGGGCTGTGTGCACCAGAAGACCAAGGACATTATTTTTATGTGTTTGTGGAGCCGGTATGTGTGAGCAATAACAAGTTCTGGCTCTCCATGGGAGAGATTGAAACTGACTGCTCTGGTCTTGGAACAGTCAGTTTTAGACTTCCCCTGTGATCATAGCGCTCTTGCAGGCCCAGTTTGATCAAAAAAATTTATGACGTGCCAGGACCACCAAAGGTCCTTAACAAACATACCGTTATGATAGTCCTGGCACATCACCGGTCATTAAGGGGTTAACATTGGGTGAGTTTAACCTTGTAAAATAAAGAGACAGACACAAACGTGGTCACAGTTTCAAACTATCATCTAAAAACAACTTTGGTGATTCTTAGAGTTCAAAATAACTGATATGTTGTATTATCCATTTTTTACTGTGAAAACTAGGTCTTTAGATACATAGATTATGTTTATTAAGGTAAGACTTGTAGATACGTTCTGTTTTAACCCTTGATTATTTCCTCTACTCACTGACATTGCCCATAGCACTGAAAAGGTTTAAGTGTCAGTGATTGTGGCAAGTAATGTACAGCAGGGACAGGAATGATGCATGGCATGCCTTAATTAGCATAATCTCTAAATCTAAACTCATAAACTAGTTTTCTAAATAAACAACGGCTAAAACAATATATTGGTAATTTTGAAAGTTCTTTCACAATCATCAAAGTTGTTTTTAAGTGATAGGGTCCCTTTAACCATTAATAAAGCAGGTACTGTAGCTTCTATTTTAAAACCGATATCTTCTCTCACTTTTTTCTGCCGCTGAGGGGGGACTTCCACTCATCTTCTCAATGCTCGTGAAGACCAACCCCTTCCCTTGTACACAAGGGAGCCCACTCCCCACTCGCAAAATGAGGAAGGCAGGAGAGCCCCTCACCCTTCAGGTGGATGGCAGATACAAATGTGTCAGATACAAGCATAACATTTCTTATCTACATTTTTATTTGAAGTATTCTGTGTTGTTGTTTAGGCACAAAGGGCCAAATTCAATAAGCTGAAGAGGTGCAATTCTGGAGTAAACCAACTGAACCATAGGGTCACAATGAACATTTCCAATGATTTAAATGGTAGCGTGGTCTCCAGTGTATTTCTTTGCAACACATTTGAGACCTCTCTAGCATTTAAGAGTTTCAAAGTCCCTTTAAATCAGTGGGAAATTTGGGAAATTCTATGTTTGTCAGAAGCCGTCATGCAAAGTAGAGACTGCGCACGTTCGGGCAGTCTCTACTGTGCATGAAGCGGCCACTTAACCTTTTGAGTGCCAGACATTGGGTACCCCTCTGGTACTCAAAGGTTTAACATTACCCTGACCTTAGCCTGTGTACACGAGCTTTTACATTAGTTTACTATATTCATTTGATTGAGCTATAAATAAAGAATTGCAAGCTATTTTTTTTTTAATTAAACGTTTGATTGTCAAAGAAGTATCAAACTAATTTAATCGCAATGCTTTGGATACCACCCTGGCACTCAAAGAGTTAATGCTAGAGCACCATTGATTTAATTGATTCATAAACCAGAAGGTATCCCTGACAGCCTCATTCCTACTTGCTATGCAGATGGGAGTGATGTCAGAGCAGCCAACAGGAATCATCAGCTCCCCCTCTATAGCTCTCAGCATTAGGATTATGGAGAAGACATCCATATACAACTTTTACCCTGAGAACTATAGAGTTATAATGCTGATTCTGCCAGAGGTGGGATTAGTACCAGTGTACTAGTATATGTTTACGGTATATATTTTATTTTTACATGATAGTTACCAATTAATAACTGCCCCTACTTAAATTATAATTATTTGATCTACTTTTATAAAATGCAAACCTATTTTCTTGCTCAGTGAAAATTAATGCAGTACCTAATACACTTCAAAGGCATCTATGCAACCAGACATTTCATAGTTAGCATTGGTTTAGCAAGTACCATTAAATATTATGTATTTAGCTTCAGTATTTTTCACATTTTGATTAATTTTGAATAAAAAGGCAATAGTTACCTGACAGTGAGGCTGATGTTAAAGAGTAAGTGGAACAAATTCTGGGGCTAACAAATTGTACCGTAGCAAACAAATAAAAATACCTATTGGTTTAAACAGGAAGTACCTAAACCATAATTAAGAAATACAATTGTTACTGGGCTTTTCCATTTGAGTAGAACAAGAGCACGCCCAATTTTAGGTAATGCTTCTTTCAAAAGTTATTACAGAACATTACTTGCATTTTTCTGATAGCTGGAGTTCAAGATATTTTTCTGCAGGCTGGTACTGTTGCTTTTGGCATCTAAAGCCCAAATGTGCTGTAGCGCCTAGGGCAAAACTGAGATGAGTGCAGTAAAATGTTAATAGGATAAAATTAGTCAGATCTGTGTTTAATTTGCAATCAGATCATTTATTCACATACAAATACTTTTAAAATGTTTAACAAGCTTATTGTATTGCCTCAGTTTGTCTTACGCTGGTGATGTGAGCTGCTCAAATCATATCCAGCTCTGTCAGCACTTACTGCGTCTTCATATTTCAGTGGGGATTGGCTTCTGATCAATAGAAGATTTAAAGAGATAGTAATGTCATAAATAAATGTACCTGCGATTATTCTGTATATTTTTTCTATAATTAATAGTATGTTCTGCAACTCCTTTACCTTCATATTCTCCCTGAAAATCCAATTAGAAATTCCCCCACCCATTTTGAGCATGTCATGCTGACTCCCCTCAGATTCAAAATGTGGTGGCTCGACCTGGCAGATCGCAATGAGAAAAAATATTGTGTTTGTCAGGGTAAGAAAACCCTGCCCCACCTTGATGAAGGTGGGCAGGTTTTCCTTATGCTGACACATTATTGTCCCTCGTTGAGATCCATTCGGACCAGCTCTCTGCACTGAGGGAAGCCAGTGTGACACACACAAAAAGGGCAGGAGGGGGAACTTGTAATTGGATTTTGAAGACAAATATGAAAGAAAGGACATTTATTTATGGGCATTAATATCCCTTTAGAGGAAAGACTGTGCAAACCAACTGAATTAAGAGGACCTAGAGATATTCAGAAAATTGTAAAAATATCAGAAACTAATTGTACATTTTTTTAGCTTGTGAAGCCACTTAATGTGTTAGGGAAAAGCTCTACAATGCTGTAATTATTAAGCAAAGTACTTTTTTCCATGTGTGATGCACTGCCCTTTAAATGAACTGCATTCTTTTAATTCCCCCTGGTGTAGATGGTTTGCCACATAATGAATTTACTTTTCTTTTGAGCATAGAATCTTTAACAGCTTAAGGACCAGAGGACCTGGGGTACTTTTACCTTAAAGAACCACATAGACTACACTCAGGGAGCCAGCACATATGAGCGATCACATGTACCTGCACACCAAAAGAGAGGCTGAAACTGACTACTCCAGTCTTAGAGCAGCAGACTACTCCAGTCTTAGAGCAGTCAGTTTTAGACTCCCGTCATGATCACAGCGCATGCAAGTCACGATGTACCAGGACCATCACCTGTCCTTAAAGGGATAGTAATACTTCGTTTTAACTTTATTTTATTTTGTAGGCATTAAAAAAACATGAATAATGATATAAGTCTTATCTCCCAAACCTTTATGGTTTAAGAGATATTCACAAGCAAAGTGTCCCCCTCCCGCCCCTTTTACTGATGTAACACTTTTCAGCCAGGGTAGAAGGGAGCTGCCCAGGTAGACTGCAGAGAGGGACAATCTTCAATTAAGATAACAGAAAAACCTGAAAAGCTTGTCAAGGGGGGCAGGGATCTCATTGTTTTCAAAGGAATAAGAGTGTCCCCTTCTGTTATCTGTCCAGTCTATGGACTGCATTCCACATCTGAGAAGAGATTGTTTACAGTAGGTAAAAGGGGCGGGAGGGGGAAACTTTGCTTGTGAATATCTCATAAACCATAAAGGTTTGAGAGATAAGACTTATATCATTCTTCATGTTTTTTTAATGCCTACAAAATAAAATAAAGTTAAAACGAAGTATTACTATCCCTTTAAAGGGAATGTAATACTTTTTATCCTCCTGAGTAAAAGAAGAGTACTCCCACTGCTGAAAGTTTTATTAAAAAGTTATTGAAGCTCAAGTTGCTACACCATCATATGGAGATTTATGGTAATCTGACCAGAGGTGCCCATAGGATTGTGTTGCAACAGATCCACTGTACAATTTCAGGCCACTGTGATATTGCACCTATTGCAACTTTGAGCTGTAATACTTTTTGAATAAAACACCTCACAGCAGTGGAGTATCCTTGTATTATGCAGGAGAGTAAACCCTACAATATATATTTTGTACATCTTAAGTGTTACTATCCCCTAAAAACGAAAGGACACTTGTGACAGATGAATTGATGATACTTTTCTTTTGAGCACAGACTTTAGAGGCAATAGATGGACTGATGACAACTAGTATGAGACGTTAAGAATCACAGTCTGGGTTCCATAGGTGAGCAGATGTGCAGAAAATACAGAAGTTAGGCCTGATTCCTGTTTACCTCACGCCTCCGTGTCCTAACTTCAGGGCTTTATATACTAATGGTGTGCTCCTAGGAACAATCTGTGGTTATATCAAAGTGATGTCACTTCTGCTCCTAGGGTTTTATGGAATGTGAAACCACACATATTACACAGATCCTCTGCATACGTTTCTATTTATTTAATCCATAACTGCAGCAGCTAGCTGTCTAACTTCATCTAAATTTTAGGTGCCCCAAGTCATGCAAGTACTTCGTCCTTTTCCTACTGGAAATATGTCACAGGCTGGGAGTCATCTTTAACTTCTTGTATACCAGAGAAATCTCCAGTGCATTCCAAAGTAGTTGGTTGTAGACATTGCTAGCATCCAAGGGGTTAATTCCAACAACTCCATTATTCACCACATTCAGTCATTCACTGCCTCTTTCACCTATGAATCATACCCAGTGTTCTACTCTGCCTCAAATTAGATGCTACTAAATATTTTATTCATCATGTCATGCCTGGAATAATGAAACCCCCTACTAACTGGCCTATTACTTCTGAATGCTTCTTCCAGGCTCATTCTTCTCGCCAGCTTCTCATGTTGGTTGGCGCACTCTTCCAACACTGACTTTCCCAGATAATCCCACAAAGCTCTCCGCAACTCTGCTCCTCTCTACACATCTACCATTACTAAGGGCTAAATGTACAAAGGAAAATGTAGAGGCGTTCTAGCTCAATGTAACTGCACCATGGGGAACAAATAAAATGCCCATTTATGTAAAAGGTGATTTTAATCCCTTAAATACCAGAGAGGGAAAATAAGAACTGGAAGCAATGTGTTGGAGACCTCTCTAGCATTTAAGGGGTTACAAGTCCCCAGCTCCATTTTGCCTTTATAAAAAGTCTATTGGATCATGTGCAGAAAGAAACACATGAGCAATTCTGGAGCAAATAAAGTGCACCATAGGTAAATAAATTGATTTAAATTTGAATGCTAGAAAGTTCTCCAACACGTTGTGAAGTGACGCATTGCAGAACTGCCTAGCATTTGTGCCTGGCATGAGATCGGAGCTGCTGGATTGGCTACTTTTTAAAGAGAAATGTCACCAACCAGCTTATTACCAAACCTACAGTCAGCTTCAAATGCAGGGGTGTGGAAATTAAAAAAAAAAAAAAAAACTACTTGTCCTAGGGACTAAAATGGGAGCCCGATCTACTTTTCCTTCATGACAATCTACTTGTCCTGATACACAAAATAATAATAGGTGAGTGAGAAAAGTTAAATAACTTTTTTTAATTTCTCCCTGCATTTGGGGGCTGGTATGAACACAGTCCAAAGAAGCAGGACCACACCACAAGATGTACCACCTAATAACTGCTATTACTGACAGAAAAAAAATATTGAAATTGCTATGAATAAATAATACTCTAAACAAAAAAATTACACAATTGTATCTCATAAAACAAATATAAAAAACCACCAAAAAATTATATAAAAAAATATAGAGATGCAGAATTTTATCAGTCAAGACAGAGATCATAGAAAATTCAAATTCTTAGCTAGAAAACGATGATGTCCATATATGTGGATGTTTCTGTTTTCAACATATATTGGACAAATCTGTGTTTTCTGTCTAAGAATTTGAGTTTTCTATTACCTCTGTCTTGACTAATATAATTCTGCAGCACTTTGGGCATATCGCTCCTTATATTCTCTTCTATAATTTTTTGGAGTTTTTATATTTGTATTGCAAGATACTGTTCTGTTATTTTTTATTTAGAGTATTCTTATTTTGCTATTTCGATATTGTACATCTATATTTATATTTTTTACTGTCATTAATAGTAGTTATTAGTTGGTACTTGTGGTGTAGTTCAGCTTCTTTGGGCTGTGTTTATATTGGGGCCAATTTTCTTGGAGCCCCTTTTGATGCTGGAGACACATAATTTGTGTGTATATTTTATTGATTGTATTGTGTGAGCTACAGTGTACTGGGACATACTGTGGGAAACCCCAGAATTATTTTGTCTGTCTGTTAATATATTTTTAATAAATAATTTTGGCAGTATGATAATATTTATATTTGTTTATAGATAAAATATACTGTTCTATGTAAACGGTTTGTAAGGTAACTACAGGCCAGATAAAAATATTATCCCTACACAAGTTCAAGACATCAGTCTTTTTACAGATAAGACAAGGACTTTACTCTCTTCCTTTCTGGAATAAATGGCACCAATTTAGAGACGAAAGAAGAAATTAGTTGATGCAGATCGTGTAGCAGTTCACCATGAACACTAGATTCCTGACCTGCACTCTGAAATTAGGGTCAAAACCCTGTGTCTCAGGGTCAAACCCTGAGTGTTCCCAATTGTGGGTATAAATTTAAAGCTCCCGTTCACTTCTAGGTCTTAACGTCCCCTTAATAGTGTTAAAACAAAAAACTGCAAATGAGAGAAAAATTGAAACTTGGCTTTGATAAATCACGTTCTATAGTTCAGTTGCCAGCAAAATTAATGAACTACAAGTACGTATTTTATGTAATCCCAATACCTGTAAGTGTAGTAAGCCCATATCCAGCATGACCACCCAATATTTCCTGTCCCGTCACGTATGAATGGTGTTTAGAGACATACGGATGTGACGTCATATGAAAGGTGCGTTCCAGGTCTGGCAATATCCTGCTTATGGGACGTAGGTTTGAAAGAAGCCAGGGAACAGAAGGGAGTTATGCTGGAATTTGTTAAGGACCAGAGGTGTGGTTAGTGCAATGCTCTGTAATTCGCTGTGCATCTACCTGGTCTTTAAAGGTTATAAAGTCTCTTGGAAGTACACATTAGCAAAATAATCTCCTCAACATCGGGCTTTTGCCTTGCGGTTCCTATAAACATTGGCTTGGCTGGCTGAGAAACATACGATATGTAGTACAAAGATGGCTAAGGAGCTATTGGAGTAGTTGCTAAGACAAAGCAATTGCCATAGGGAGAAAATGCTGTGGAAATCCTGGCTCTGCTTACCCCAAGGAGGGCTAAATGTGAGAAAAAATGTCCTGCCCAGCGCCCCTGAACTACATGTTCCGGGCGCCGTGCGATATAAATTCCACAACCCTGAAATGGAAAGTTTATTGTATTGTATTTCGTATTGTATATTTTATTTATATAGCGCCAACCAGTTTATTATCTAGTAGATCGTAAAACACACTATTAACCATGACTAGCTCTCAGAGGGGGCAAAAGACAAAGAAAGAGGAGAGGGAGGCACCGGAATAGGCCATTTTGGTGTTACATTAGCAGTCATTGGTCGCTATCTACAGTAGTGCAGATATATCAAGGCAGGGCCTTCTTGTCATCACCTCACCAAGTTCAAATCTAGATCAAATGGACTAAATAGACAAGTGTCTAGGATGCTGGATCTTTTTAGAGATGAACTCCAGATAGCCACGCAGCCCTTTGAATGGATATTGTTAGAATTGATTCAGCTGCCTCCACAATTGCTAAGCAGCTTGATTCTGTTGTCTGGGCAGTGAGACAGGGAGGCTTAAGACATAGCAAATATAACATGGTGGAGTTAAAGGGAGAGAAATGTTTCACAAAAACTACAGCTTTAATTAATCTTCATAGTATTTGAGACATAGAGAGTGTTATTTCAATATGGTCAGAGTTGTAGTTCAAGAATAATTGAATGATAAAGTTTCCCCCTCCCACCCCTTATACCTAGTGTAAGCCACCTCCCCTCAGCTCACAGCAAGGGACAATCTTCTTACTGTGAGAACAATGAAAGCCCTGCCCCCATTGACAGGTTTTTCAGGTTTTTCCCTTATCTTAATTATAGATTGTCCCTCTCTGCAATCCACTTTGACACCACCATGCTACTCTGAACTGAGCAGAGATATCAGTAAAAGGAGTGGGAGGGGGATACTTTATCATTCAATTACTCTTGAACTAGGACTCTGACAGTATTGATGTAACATTCTCCATGGCCCAAATACTATGAAGATTAATAGGAGCTGCAAGACATAAAAATGTTTGACAAGGGGGGTTTGTGAAGGTAAAGTTTTGAGAGTTTGCCATAGCTATAAGCCAAAATTTGTACTGAAACAGACTGTTCAAGTAGAGAACATTATACCCAGCAGAAATATACAAGGAGATATAATGGTTACTTTTAAATATATTTTTATTAGAGATGCAGTACTCAAGAAAACTAGACTGCAAATACTTGCTGAGTTTTCAGGCTTCCATATTTGCAGATTTAGGGCGAGATGTTCAAAAAGTCATCATAATGACAAACTTGTTGGATCATGAGATGGTGGTAAAAGAAGGACAATATTTTCAGAAGTAAATCTGTCACGTTTGAAAATTAATCTAAAGAATTAAAAATAACGTTAAGAAGATCTCATTGAACATTGCCATTAAAAATTCTGATCTTAAAAATTGTCTTTCATTTTGTCTTTGAAACGAAAATTTTCAAAGAAACAAAGATTTTTATTGTCTTTGAAACTAATTTTTCTTCCCCAAGTTTAGACCATTTTTATTATGTCGGGAAAAAATGACTTTAATTAGACAAAAAAATTACGTTCAAACGAATATTTTTTTCTGAAAATACCTTACATTATGATGGAAGATTAAATCACACCCACTTTTAAGACAGCTTTTTCCCTTTGACGGAGATGGCAGAATTGGATGCAAAAAATGACAGAAACATGTCTGAGAATTGACGGATCATGGTGTAAGAACTGTTTTATTCTGATTACAGAAAATTTCAGTTAACACCACTTTCTGAACATCTCGCCCTAAGTGTCCATTATATTGAAGGAATTTCAGGCCTTGTACCCCTTTACTAGTATGCTAAGTTCAAGATTTATTGGCAATAATTGACTTTTTCCTATGACCCTAAAATTCAATGTAGATGGAGCTATGCATCTTGTAAGGTCTCATGAGCATGGTTTGAAGATCCCCACTCCCATAGCCAACAATTCCATCATCACACAGCCATGCCTACAGTTCTAGAAACTGAGGTTCTGTATAAACCCCCCCCCCACACTTCTGGAAGAGACAGGACAGAATGCAGAGCATCCAACATCAGGCAACGTATATGAGGCATGGCTGGAAATGATCATTTGCTCCCAGCTGGCTCAAATGACAGTACAACGGCTCCCACTATTCCCACCTAGCTGCTATTAGACTTTCTTGTTTTACAATTAAGCAAAGGTGTGCAGAGATGGGCACAACTATCGGGGCTCTTATAAGACTATATTTTTGTTTTATGAATTGGCTAATATGTTGCAGTATTATACTGAACAGGCAGTGTTATATACATGCTATACAAGTTAACATTATCTTTCAATGTTATACTAACAAAAGTTATGAATGTATTTTTATACAATGTTTTACTATAAAGGTATATAAACTGCTCAAAAAAATAAAGGGAACACTTAAACAACAAAATATAGCTCAAAGTCAATCACACTTCTGTGAAATCACACTGTCCACTCAGGAAGCAACACTGATTGACAATCAATTCCACATGCTGTTGTGCAAATGGAACAGACAACAGGTGGAAATTATAGGCAATTAGCAAGACACCCCCAATAAAGGAGTGGTTCTGCAGGTGGTGACCACAGACCACTTCTCAGTTCCTATGCTTCCTGGCTGATGTTTTGGTCACTTTTGAATGCTGGCTGTGCTTTCACTCTAGTGGTAGCATGAGACGGAGTCTACAACCCACACAAGTGGCTCAGGTAGTGCAGCTCATCCAGGATGGCACATCAATGCGAGCTGTGGCAAGAAGGTTTGCTGTGTCTGTCAGCGTAGTGTCCAGAGCATGGAGGCGCTGCCAGGAGACAGACCAGTACATCAGGAGACGTGGAGGAGGCCGTAGGAGGGCAACAACCCAGCAGCAGGACCACTGTCTCCGCCTTTGTGCAAGGAGGAGCAGGAGGAGCACTGCCAGAGCCCTGCAAAATGACCTCCAGCAGGCCACAAATGTGCATGTGTCCACTCAAACGGTCAGAAACAGACTCCATGTGGGTGGTATGAGGGCCCGACGTCCACAGGTGGGGGTTGTGCTTACAGCCCAACACCGTGCAGGACGTTTGGCATTTGCCAGAGAACACCAAGATTGGCAAATACGCCACTGGCGCCCTGTGCTCTTCACAGATGAAAGCAGGTTCACACTGAGCACATGTGACAGACGTGACAGAGTCTGGAGACGCCGTGGAGAACGTTCTGCTGCCTGCAACATCCTCCAGCATGACCGATTTGGAGGTGGGTCAGTAATGGTGTGGGGTGGCATTTCTTTGGGGGTCCGCACAGCCCTCCATGTGCTTGCCAGAGGTAGCTTGACTGCCATTAGGTACCGAGATGAGATCCTCAGACCCCTTGTGAGACCATATGCTGGTGCGGTTGGCCCTGGGTTCCTCCTAATGCAAGACAATGCTAGACCTCATGTGGCTGGAGTGTGTCAGCAGTTCCTGCAAGAGGAAGGCATTGATGCTATGGACTGGCCCGCCCGTTCCCCAGACCTGAATCCGATTGAGCACATCTGGGACATCATGTCTCGCTCCATACACCAATGCCACGTTGCACCACAGACTGTTCAGGAGTTGGCGGATGCTTTAGTCCAGGTCTGGGAGGACATCCCTCGGGAGACCATCCGCAACCTCATCAGGAGCATGCCCAGGCATTGTAGGGAGGTCATATGGGCACGTGGAGGCCACACACACTACTGAGCCTCATTTTGACTTGTTTTAAGGACATTACATCAAAGTTGGATCAGCCTGTAGTGTGGTTTTCCATTTTGATTTTGAGTGTGACTCCATATCCAGACCTCCATGGGTTGATAAATTTGATTTCCATTGAGAATTTTTGTGTGATTTTGTTCATTCATTCAGATCTAGGATGTGTAATCTTAGTGTTCCCTTTATTTTTTTGATCAGTGTATATATATATATATATATATATATATATATATATATATATATTCACTTATTCATTTGAATCTGTGCTGCAGTGTAATCCAGCTTCTGTACTATAGCTATACATATATTAGTAGTTAAAAGCATAGTAATGTTTAGTTAAGTACAATCGATTCTTCTTTATACATTTTTTCTAACAATGTGTAGCAGTATAACCTTCTACAACGTTGCCGTTTTACCTTTATTCTATAATAAAGTTTCCCACTCCCTCCCCTTTTACTTACCTCAAACAGCCTCCCCTCAGATCTGGAATCCAGCCCCGGGAACGGACAGATTGCAGTGACGGACAATCTTCTTTCCTTCTGTGTCAGGAAAACCCTGCCCCTTGACGAAGGAAGGCAGGTTTTTCCTTATAATGAAAGAAGATTGTCCCTCATCAATATCCATCTGGACCAGCTTGCTGAGGCTGTTTGAGGAGTGGGAGGGGGAAATTTTATTATAGAATAAAGGTAAAACGGCAACGTTTTAGAAGGTTATACTGCTACACTTTTTTCCAAAAATGTATAAAGAAGACTCTATTGTAATTTAGTAACAAAATATTACTATCCCTTTAATATTTAACATCCTTCACAGGCAGATGTCCCAATCTCCACCACACACACACACACAAACAAACACTTTATCTTACACATGACTTGTCCTTATATCCCTTAATGGGGGGTGAATCACTATACTCTCCACTTTACCATTAGCTTATATGTTGGATGGGTGGGCTACCCACTGTCCCATTTTTTCCTAGTGTTTCTATACTTGAAGTACATCTCTCCTATACACCTGCATCTTGTTTAGCCACATTCTACTTTGTTCTCACATTTCCATTCCCCCACTCTTCCAATTCTCAGGGTGGGAGTGAAAATGTATACAAGCACACTGAAATTCATCTCTGTCAACATGCAGCTCACAACAGCGGACAGTTCTGAAGGACATGCATACACTGCTGAAGTGGTCTTCCTTTACGTAAAAAGTTCTTTAGACATACATGCAACTAGATCTTCAAGCTAGAATCTGTAGATATTATTTACTTTTAGTTCCCTAAAATTGAATCTTAAGCCTTTAAGGGCCAGAGGGATGAGAAATGCACTGCACACTTCTCTGGTCCCTTGCTTTTCTAATGCACATGTAGGCAGTGAAATTTGTATTCTATACATTACATTTGTTTGTGCAGTTCATAATGAGTGATATTGTCTGAGATAGTTTTAATACCGTGATCAAACCGGTCTTCTGTTTGGCCCCTTCACACAGATGACATTGTTGCAGTTACAGCAATGTGTGGAAAAAAATTATGAGTTATGAAACATTGTACCGTAACGGTCATTTTATATAGGCAATATGTGCTGTGATTGTCTTAGAGAGAGGCATCATGTTGCAGCCATCAGTGCGATAGTGCATTTCAAGTTTGTAATATGGCTTTCAGTGGCATCACGTCAAGATCACTCAACATGTAGATGCATTTTCCCTGCAACTTTGCTGTTTTTCTTTAGGCCCCTTTCACACAGACAAAACCAACTCAGAGATGCTTTTTTGGTTATGTCGATTCGGTGATGAAAGGTAACATGCTGGACTATGGTGTTTTTCTCATGGGCTGTTTTTTAACTTGTAGTAATGCAAGACATGCGAAAACGTAACTGTGTTCCCACAGGACATAGTAAAGTTGCAGTTAGGAAGGGCTGCTTAGTGGCCTACGGGGCTGCTAGCAGACCTTTCACACCAGCGATGTTGGAGGTTGCGATGCTCATTGCAACTTCCCTTGAATGGTCTACCCACTTTGGCCCCAGCTGGTTACATTGGGTGGCACTCTTGTGGGCTGTCTGTGAGTCACACCTGTCCTTTGTCGGAATTATCTGTGTAACACAGGAAATAGGTGAGTGAAGTTACAAAGGTAACAGAATTGTTGCGGGGGGCTGCAACAACGCTGCCTGTCTCCTGGGGCCTTATACTGAGATAATAAGAGTCTGGGAAAACTTTGCTATACTTAAAAATGCACCAGCATTTTCAGTGGCTTCAAAAATGTCTTGCTCCAAAATAGTAGTGCAAAAAAAAATTGTCTAAAAAAAAAAGTAGAGCAACAAAAAGTTGTACAAGTCTCTCATGTGAGAGAGCCCAGAACCTTTTGAGTGCCAGAGAAGTATCCAACGTGTTGCAATGTGTTGGATACCTTTGTGGCACTCAAATGGTTAAAGAAGACTTACTTCTTATGATCTAGTCCTAAAAAGAAGACTTCTTTCATGTCTCAGACAGTTTACAGACTAATGCCCTGTCACATCTGAGACACTTCACAGGTGCATATTCAAATGAGGGCCATGGAGCCCTACAAAAGCATAAATGGATGACTTCACATGGCATATCAAAGACTAGATTTTAGACCTTGGATACCAAACTGAGAATTCGTATAGAATTCTGGCTTGAAGTATAGGCAGTATAAGTGTATATTACCGCTTTCATTTCTAGTTGTTAATGTTTGGATAGTAACTCTGTTTAAGAATAGCTTAATACATTGAATAACATCCCCAGTGTCTTGCAAAATATCTCTGAATTTGTTCAATCAAATCCAATCTAGTCCAACATTTTCTCTTGTTTATGCAGAAAAAAACAGGCATACATCTATTGTACATGTAAATGAGATAAACAACTTAAAAAAAAAGAGCAGAAGAAAGAGAGCTTTTATGTGTGAGTTATGAAGTGCAGTATTGATAAGGCCTGCCCTTCCCACTGCAGACTACCACTCAGGAGCTTAAAGCCAACATTCAACTTCCTACAGCTTGTGGTCTCAAAATTCATATTTAAGATGCCTGCACTCTTTTATAAAGAGATGTCTTTGTTAATCATGGGACTGTGTGCTTTCCAACCATATGACAGCCAGCCAGTGATTACAGAGTTCAGAACACTGATTGTTGACTAGGTCAGGTTTATTCGTTGGACTTCTCCAAGCTGTCTAGGAAATATATTCAGAAATACCTAAATTATCTCAGGTTTATTATGTTAGTAATAATAGAAGGAAAGCAGACGTGTTGCTGGAGTGAATAACATTACTAATGGCCATAAAAACATGTGTGCACTGTGAATTCATTCAAGCCTAAATATATACCAATGAATTCCCTTGGGTGTATGGGAGGCTGAAAGGCATTGCAACCTTCTCTGCCAAACAAACAGATTGTTGTGGTGGCAATAATTGCATGGACCACCTAGTTTGTTTAATTTACTGTCTGCTGAAAAACATTATATTACATTTCACAAGTTTATTTCCAACTAAAATCCCTGTGGAACCCGGATTTTCAAACCTCTTAACCCCTTGGAGAGAGGTCTTTAAGGCATCGCTTTGCAATGTATTTGAGATCTCTATAGGGCTATGGCGATTTATCTGATTATTCAGATATTCAATTAAAATTGTTAGTCAACATTGTATTGTATAACAATCATCACCTTCAACTCAGTGAAGTTATGCTCATGCTCATATAACCGAGCCATTGTGTGCCTGTGCATATGCAAGCAAGGTCGTCTTAAAGCGACTTCAGAGACCTTTGGCACGATGCAGGAAAAGTGCGCAATCGCTATTTCCCATGTGAAAACCGCTAGGGAATAGGTTTGCGCATGATTTTGTTGAATTGCGCATGAAAATTCAAGATTAGCAAACAGCTGCGTATATTTATTTTTTTTGTGGCTTGGCTAAGATTAACAAATCTGTATGAGTGGAATAGCGAATGCGCCTAATGCAGGAAGTGCTATTGCAAATGAATTTATATGTCTGTGTACTGTCGTCATAGAATTTAACTATCTATGTGCAATTCGAGAAGCGTTCGGTATTTTTCTTCCTGGATTTGAACATGCTCAAAATCTATCTGCGCACAAAAATGCGTTTATCCGATGCGAACGTTTCTTGCATCGTGCCACTTGTAACAAGCACAGGAAGTGGGCCGACTGGGTCAGAGATTTGTGTGTTGCTGTAACTTTGAGCAAAGTCCAGCTGAGCACAGGTGAATAAAATACATATTGCTGGAGCAAATGCAATGTGTTTTTCCTAATTTTCATTAAATTTTTGTAAATCTGTTGATTATATCAATTAATCAAAGCTCTAATTATAGGATATCCGATTAGTGAAATATTCACATTTGCACCCCTACCTCTCTAGCATTTGAAGGGTTTATCCTTTTGCTTGCCAGAGGGACATTCAGAGCAAAGGAATACACTAGGAACCCCTCTGACATTCAAAGGGTTAATGCTAGATTGTACTGGTAACTTAAAGTTAAAGTGGAACTATCGCTTTGTAGCAAATAAGTGATTTTGAAAGAGATATCAAAATCACTTATATTTATGTTAGCTATTTTTTTTTACCTTAAACAATAGTGTGTGAGATATTTAGCTTTCTTTATTTGCCAGTTAATGCAGGAAATGAAAGTTGGTCATGCAGAACAGTGTGGAATGTTAGTACCTGACATGCGTGCATGCAAGATTTGCATTAACAAACAAATAAAGCTAAATATCTCATAAGCTATCATTTTAAATAAAAAATGTCTAACATAAATTTAGCTCCTTCTGAAATTTATTTCAGAATCAACCATTTATTACTAAATGATAGTTCCAGTTTAAGAATATTAGACTAAACTGTATTATGTAAAAGCTATCACATAATGGTGTTTGGCTTGTTTTTCTAAGAAGGTTCTAGGGTCTAATATTTATGGCAACAGAAAACTAACAATTAACAAAATTACAGTGTTTGAAATGTTTTTTAAATAGGGGGAATGTACAAATCTGCCAGTGTAGCTCTGTTGGCGTTGGCCACCAACTCCTGCATTTCACAATATGTAATAGGGCAAGGTTGTGTCATCTTTTATGGAAACAAATATCCCTGCATTTCCATTATGCTACTAAGTACTCCAACACACACACACAACACACATACATTATTTGTGACACGCTTTTAGTCATTTTTCATGGTGATATCATATAGTTTCATTAGTTCAACATAGAAGAATATGAACTTTTTCTGGAAAAGTAGAGGAAAGGGTTCTCTCTAATGTCAGTTAATGGTGAATTAAACGGTTTCACACATGCATATGCACACACCTATAAATATTCATACACATACTGACAAACACACACACACAAATACACATACAGCAATTATACAGCACAGAAGGAACACACTTTCCTTACAGACATTGTCACAGCTTGCCTCATATTGCTATGGTAAAAGCTATATAGTTGAAAGGTTCCCACTACCTGTGTGCCAAGAACCCCCATGGGTACTTGTTCTCCATGCAAATGAACAGTGTATAAAGCATATATTATATCAATGTGTTGATAAATTAAAGCGGAACTTTCGCATGATTAAAAAAGCTCCGCAGAGCATAGTTACATTAGCAATATAGATGGATTTATGCTTCAAAACAAAACAAATTGCTTAATTAATGAAAAAATCACCTTTTAACCAGGCAGGCACTGGAAGGGATCTTACAAGAAGAGCTCTCTGCGCCTGCGCTGTCAGTCCCTTTCCGTACCTTATGGTACAGTGGCAGCTAACCGCCAATCCTGGATTTGAAGGGGACGGACAGCATAGACAGATGCCAGCTCTGCACGAAACTTATAAAACGGGTGTTAACATTCAGCACATGCAATAGAATCTAGCCCCAAAAGTCAGAAAAGAGCCACAATGCCAGGATAATGCCTAGAATTGCCATATAATACAAAGATTGAAAACAACACCAGAGTAATCCTCCAATATTCACATACTGGCCAGATAATGCCCGTAAAGATCACAGTATTTGGATTATAGCTGCAGTACTTAGATCTGAACAATTCTTGTAATGATCTGATCATATCCATCAAAGACTGCAAACCCAGATAGTTCTTAGAATGCCTAGAAAATACCCACGATTCTTATATATTTCACACAATTCCCCAATTTTCCAAATAAGGGTCTGAAGATGGTGGCATAGTAGGGACTGCACGTGGTTAGGTTGCTGTGTGCCAGTGCTTAAACATACACAAAAGTGCTAACAAACCAATTCACATGCCTCGCCAAATATTGTCTAAGACTCACCGATACTGCTTAGGTGGTAGGTTGCCACCGTCCTCCCTCGACTGGCATATTCCAAGTAGTGAGTAAATGAATGCAGCCGCGCTTAAATGCTTCAAAAACAAACACTTGTTGAGTTAAATTAAAACATTTTCTTTATTGATATGGTTGAAAAAGTAACATCAGCATGAAAAGGCAAGGGTGAAGTAGGACATGGGTGAGAGATGTTGGGTACCCCGAACACGTTCTAACGTGTTTCACGCTTACCAGCGCTTAATCATAGACTCAAGAAACATAGGAAACTATCATCTATTTAAATACATTACTACACATAACTGATTGGTTAAAACACACAAGAAGGAAACAAAGTAGCATCCCCACACCACCACTACCACCACCCTGTCGTATGGATACCAATATATAAATGTATCCATATAGAGCTACACCAGAACGCCTAAACATTGAGCGCCTTGATACATTCCAGTTAACAAACCCAAAGGGATGCCCATAATAACAACATTGATAACAAACGGAAGGTATCACATATGTGTAACGATAAATAAAAATTAATTAAAATTAATCAAACTAACCCCTCACATTAAAAGTGTAACCATAAATACACAAGCATTGAATATCCCCATATGTACACACACACACACATATATATATATATATATATATATATCACCGTAGTCCTGATGTGTCACCACGCGTGAACTTAAATTTACAGCATCCAGACTATATATTTGGCCAGTCGTCAGACTGAATCCAAACACGGGTGATACAGTTAGACCATGGATTTGCTGTGTGCCAGTGCAGAAATGCTAGGAGGAATGTATTAATCTGCCAGTGATGTTCCACTGGCATTAGACTCCAGCACATGACCTTTTCCCCTGTTACGACTTTAATGCCAGCAAGCCCAGAATCTCTGTCTAGTAGGAAATGGAGCAATGTTACAGTATTTTCTATGTGCCTTCTGTAATACATGGTGTTAAAAAAGGTGGGGAAAAAACACACTGCCCTTTCCTTGGCACAAGTGGCATTACATTGAAAACTTTATGCATAATGAGCTTAGCAAATTAGTGTTAGGCAGGTATAACACTAAGATTTCAGTTCTGGTTCTAGAGTGGAACTATATTGATACACCACCCTTGAATGTGGCCCACAATAGGAATTTCAGTTTCCCATGGTCTTCCAGAGAACTCCATAACTTTAGTTTAACTCCATGTATGCTAGAAACATTTCCAGTGCATTGTAAGTAAAGAGTTGGAGAAGCCTCTCATATTAAATATTAACAGGGTCCTCATTCTGAACATACAAGAAGAAAATGGTCTACTCCTAAACTAGACAGGACTCACAGTGTTAAAACCTACTGACATTGTAGAATGCTGACTGGAATTAAATGTTATGTTTAGGTTAATGGTAGTTCTTTGGTATTAGGGATTAAACCTATACAGCTGGATTTTTGGTGTGGTGTTTTTATGTCACTAATTTCTATTGCAGTATATGGGAACATTTGTAAATAACAGTACAAATATGTTTATCATGTGCAGTAATATACAGCAAATAGTGAGATGCAGAGAAATGTAAGGCCAAGAAGACTGATGAATGACAGAACAGAATTTGACATGTATCAGACACATCATTTACATTTTTGTGACATTGGTGTATTGGAAAAAAATGTAGATGGCTGTCAGAATGAATACATTTTTAGGGCATCAGCACTGAGTAACATGACTGGGGAGTATACTTGTTTATTTTCCATACTAGAGGTCAATGCCAAGGACAAGTTTTTATTGTGGAACTTGTGATTCATGTTCTGTTCAAACCATATGCATGAAAGCCACACTTACATCTGAAAAAAAATAAACGTATTTATTAGTTAATCATTTACTGTTAGACCAACTAATAATCTTCACAGGCCTTCCAGATATGGAATGTATAGAATTATTTAGATCAGTTTCTGTCAGCATTAGCAAGTTAATTAACTGGATATAGCACATTCAAAGGTTTACTTAGTAGAGTCTCCAAGACAGAGATGCACTAAAGTTAAATAAGGGGCCAGTCTGGCAATATTGTCTCAAGTTAGCGTCAATGACACATCGAGAGTATGCACTAAGATGTCTTCACCATCGTATCTCTGTGAATACACCACAAATATGCAGATATCGACATGAGTTTGCTATGCCTTTAACAGGTTTATGATTTTTCATTGACTACTTCTACAGTTGTTTATTTACATATTGAAATTCAGCTTTATGAGCAATTGTTGTATTTATGTGAGTGAGTTTATATGTTAATGTGGCACATCGCCATATGCACTAAGGTCTGGTAGCTACTTATAGGGTTGCCACCTTTTCCTCAAAAAAATACCGGCCATAGTTGTGGGTTGGTGAGGGCGGAGCCACAAAAGGGAGGAGCTACAAAAGGGGCAGAATCACTCAATGTTGCATGACCCTACAAAATTGAGCTGGTACTGTTGGTGTGCTTCAGAATTGCTTTTCTTTTCATTTGTACATAAGACCCCTACACAGTTATATATAGGTCTCGTACATATTATGTTTGGGCTTGTGTTGTGCCCATGCCACCCAAGTCATGCCAGGTGCGGACCACAAACTCCATTCCGCTCTCTTGCCCCGAGATTGGGGCCAAGGACAGCGAGGGCACCCGTCCATTGTCTGTCTGTGGCTGTGCTCCCACTGCCATGATCCCTATAGGGGATGGGGGGCAGAAGCCTTCAGCTCATTACAAGGGACCAGTGCAAATGTCCAGGGGCTTACCAGTCCTAATGATCCACAAAGAAATCCGCTATTTAGCAATAATTTGGGGTTAGTATAGTGCAGTTTTTACGGACCCTGGGTGGATCAGATGAAAAGTTTAGAGAACATCTGGAAGATAAATATTTGGGTTGAGCTGTCAGGGGCTTTGAGGAGAGACGTCTGGGGAGATGTTTCATTATCCCTCCAAGAGTATATGTGCGTTTGAAGATGTCAATGTAACTGATATGAGGTGAGCTTCAGAGCCCAGGGCAAGTTTAGTGCGAGTTGGGTCCAACCTGCCGGCCAGTGATAGACAGCCCCACTCACTCAGTTCCCACTCTCCTCCTCCTGTGTGTTCCCCCGTGCTCCTTCCCTCTCTCAAAGTGTCCCGACTCCAACTCATTTAATTATTGACAGAGTGAGGATAATGGTATTTATAGCCCAACCACAGCTGGACAGCCACATGGGGAGTATTCATCCAGCAAAATAATCACTCAATAATCTACCAAAGCTCTTTGGATGGTTTAAAAAAAAAAAAAAAAAAGTAATCGAGATTTCTCTACCAACAACAGTACTCATTATAATCACATACATTCTGTAAAACTGTAATATTTCCCCAATATGACAATGACATTCCTATGCATAACTGAAACCTTTTTTCCCTTGCCCATCTGTGTATCTCTATTTAGCACTGATTAGTTTTTCTCCCTATACACAATGGTATTGCTGTCAGTGGAAATCAAAAACACAAATCTTCTCTCCATGCACTCCAGACTTCCTAGTCATTCCTTTATTTGGCAAAGAACAACCTATCGAATAGCTCCACACATTATGTACAATGGAAGATGTGAATGTCATCTATTTCCTCATTGGACGTACTTGGTCCCGGCTGTGATTGGCTAACTGTCCCTTCTGAGGGCGAGATAGGCTGCGGCACTGAAGTTGCTAATTATTTATGGTTGGGATAAGGGAGGATCTGAGCTGTTAAGCAGATGTCAGTGTGAGTTACTCCCCTTGAGTTCCCAGATGCACACAATACCGGCTTTTCAGTTGCCGGTATAGTAGTTATACCGGCACCGGCTTCAGTGGTGCAATTACCGTCTGTGCCGGTAAAATACCAGCCGGGTGGCAACCCTAGCTACTTATGCTATCAGAGTTCATAGTCTCAACATCACCAACCTGAAGTCAGCAAAGTAAGGGTCTTCCTAAAGTTCTATGTGGAGCAGAAGACAGTTTGCTCTCACTAAATTTTAAATTTGTCACACCTCTGTGCACTGAAAGGGTTCTAAGACTGACAGACAAGATTTGGCAGCATTTACTTATTGAGAGAATGGCAGAGAAACTATAACATATCACAGCTCTGCCACTCTGTACTTACAGAATCAGCTGTTAAGTGTGTTACCCACCTATCAACTGATTCATGTAAACACAGTACAAGCAAAGCATTCACAATGGAGTAGAAATAATGAGGACAGTGCAAGAGAATAAATCTAGGTGTATTATAAATATTATTTTATTAATAGTAAAAAATATAGTATGCCCTCAATCACTATACAGTACATATGATAACGGTCTGTATTGTAACCATAGGTATACATATCTTATTTCTCATTATACAAATTAATAACTATAAAATATTTTTGTATATGTATAGGCTGAGGAAACTACAGAACCAATTCAATATATTTCTACTACAAATATAAGTTGCTCAATTGTTCAGTTCCCTTAATTGCAGTGAAAACTAATGAAAACAGCAGTAATAATAAAAAAAAGAATTACATTTAACAGTTCTAAGTTCAAAGTATCCTATATAATAATTTGCTAAAACACGTGTAACGAAGCAGTCATGCGCAGTAGAGACTGCCCTTGCCGCTGGGCGTCCAGCTCTGTATCAGCCAATGAAGGACATAGATACATAGGGCTGAATGTATAAAAACAGAGCAATTCTGAGGTAAATCAACTTTACTATTGAGGGCAAGAATTCCAATTGATTTAAATTGAACGTAAAAGGATAGTAATGTTTCACAATAAAAGCAGCTCCAATTAATCTTCATAGTGTTTGGGCCATGGAGAGTGTTATTTCAATATTGACAGAGTAGTTCAAGAGTAATTGAATGATAAAGTATCCCCCTCCTGCCCCTTTTACTGATGAAACACTGCTCACCTCAGAACAGAAAGGTGGTGTCCAGATGGATCGCAGATAGGGACAATCTTCAATTAGCATAAGGGAGAAACCTGAAAAACCTGTCAAGTGGGGCAGGGTTTTCATTGTTGTCACAGTAAGAAGATTATTCCTTGCTGTGAGCTGTATGGTCTGTGGACCAGATTCCACATCTGAGGGGAGGTGGCTTACACTAGGTAAAAGGAGAGGGAGGGGGATATGTTATCATTCAATTACTCTTGAACTGCAACTCTGACAGAACTGAAATAACACTATCCATGGCCCAAATACTAGGAAGATTAATCGGAGCTGCTTTTATTTTGAAACATTACTATCCCTTTATACCACTTGAATGTGAGACATCTCCAAAGCATTGCTTTTCAATGCATTGAAGTCCTCTCTGTCATTCAAGCAGTTAAAAAGCCCTAATCAATTTACTGGCCGGGACATTTTTATTTGCCCTATGTGGTGCAGTTGGTTAACCCCAGAATTGCATTTCTGCATTTTAAAACATATGGCCCATAATATATATCATCCTTCTTAGGTCTCACAATCAGAATAATAAAAACAAGCATATTGTACCTAGCAGTTTTCATGAATAAAAGTGTAAAAGTAAACATTCACATTTTTGTCACAGTTGTCTTGGAGAAAATGTGTCACTTTAAACTGGTATTAGGGTTGCACCGATACCGATACTGGTATAGTTGCCGATACCAGCATTTGCACGAGTACTTGTACTCGTGCAAATGTGGCCGATGCCAGCACCGATACCCTGTGTCAGGGTCGGTGCCGCAGAGAAGGAGCCCGGGGAGCTGCTCACAATGCTCCCCGGTTGCCTCTCTCCCTCCTGCAGCGTTGGAGCATTGCCGCGGGTTACCATGGCAACACTCCGACGCTGACCTCTGTCAGGGCTCGTGAGAGAACAGCGAGCACCCGGCAGAGAAGGGTAAGGCAGGAAAAGGGGGATCAACAGAGGAAGATGGGACATGAAGAGTGGGTGGTGAAAGAGGCAGAGAGGGGGATCAAGAGGGAGAACAAGAGGCAAAAGGGACTAAGGGAGAAAAAAGAGGCAAAAGGAGGAAGGATCAGGAGACAAAAGGAGGGGGGCCAAGAAGAGGCAAAAGGAGGGGGGATCAGGAGGGAGAGAGAGGCAAAAGGGTGGGATCAAGAGTCAAGGAGGGGGACAAAGGGGGATCAAAAGGGAGAGAAAAAGGCAAGGCAAAAGGAGGGAGCTCAAGAGGGGGAGAATGAAGTAAAAGGTGGGAATCAAGAGGGGAGAAAGAGGCAAAAGGGGAGAATCAAGAGGTGGTGGGTGTGTGTATGTATGTGTGTGTATATATATTTCAAGTACTCACCGATACTTCCACGTACCTAAAGTGTATATATATATATATATATATATATATATATATATATATATATATATATATATGCTTTAGGTACTTGGAAAACTAGGAAATGACCACAAAAAAAGTATCGGTAATTTGTATCGGTGAGTACTTGAAAAAAGTATCGGTACTCATACTCGGTCTTAAAAAATTGGTATCGGTGCATCTCTAACTGGTATCCATAATGGCAGACTAAAGTGCTATTAGTGCCTGGTTAGGACTAACTGCTGTAGGCCTTAGCCAGTAGTTTTCAAATCAATATTCAGCTAACACTATTAAATCACAACCATATATTTTTACTTTACATATCTGCAAGTCAAATTGCCTGTACTTTTTCATCTTCACCTATTTTTTGTAACTATTATGTCCCTCGCTTGATGTGTTTGTTTTCTGGTCAGAGTGTTGTGTGCCACATTGCTTTGTAATGTGTTACATGCCCTGGTCCTAAAAGGGTTATGTAGGTTTATGTGACCAGAAACAGTCATGTCTACCTCTATGCATTGGACCTAGGGCTGACTGAAAAGTGCTATTTCTTTAACAAAGGCATATGGGCAAGATTCTTAGTGATCAGTAGAATTTTTTTGTCCATAGAAAGGGAAGGATAGACCATTATAAGGAGGTATAACGTCTCCTTTAGTCACTCACCTGTATTCAAGCATAGACATCCTTGAAGAGTCACCGTACCTTTTGTTTAACCTTTGAGTGTGAGCGTGGTACACACAACTCATTGCTTTGTCATGTATTTCGTACCCCTCTGGCACTCAAAGGGATAGAGGCAAAGTGGTGCAATTCTGAGGGAAAACAATGGTACCATATGAGAGAAACATTAGACTTTTTAGCTGTCCGTTACATATAGTATAGTATAGGTGGCTTACCCCAGACTCTCTCTCCACTTTTTCTTTAATCCCAGGAGAATAATCAGTGGATCAGTCATTGAGTTACCTGTATTTAATTAGGAATATCCAGAAAAACAAACCATTGAATCCCAGGAGAGTACTTAGTGGATCAGTCATTATGATTGAGTTACCTTATTTAATTAGGAATATCCTGAAAAACAAACTATTTGGTGTGCCATGAAGACTGGAACTGAGAATCACTTCTCTAGATCTTTATTTTCTGAAGTTCCACGACCGGCCCATTTGTACAGCTGTCCTTAACCCTTTGAGTTTCAGAGGGGTGAGCAATGCATTTCTTTGCAATGTAATGCGTTTTCCCCTGGCACTAAAAGAGTTAATGTCCACATTCTGGGTGATAAAATGGTTTCATGCCTTAGGTTTGTGAAACCATAAGTTTGTAGACTGAAGTTATGTCCTCTGAAGCCTTTAGGATGTACTTTCTTTGTCAGATGGCTGGGAAATCAGGTGGGTTGGCTGTGAGAATTTAAATCATTAAGAGCCACTGAAACCTATGGTGAAATTGTGACTGGAACCCCCAAATATAGGTAGATATAGGTTCCACTTAAGTTTTGAGTTTTCCTATACTTCCCTTGCAGTTTGTGGTAAAGAAGCCACATTTATATATTTAATTTATTCCTTCCTGTAAAAGAGACTATTTGGAACTCAAAATGAGGCTCTCTGAAACAGGGGTACCCCTGAGAACGCCAGGTATGGGGATGTGCTAAGATGCCTCTGGGCATTACAGGGCCTAGATTCACTAAAGGGCGATGCTGTGGTGATATGATTTTGTCGATGTGTTCAAAACACTTCTACATTTCGATATAAACAGACATCGACATATTCGCTAAAATTGTCGGTTGCAAGGGGAGAGGTGGAGAAGGTCCCTGTTAGTATACAGGATTGTCACAGCATTCTCTTTGCTTCCCTACTTGGCCAGTAGGGGAGTGAACAGAATGCTTTTAGCACCATGGACATCATCACTCCCTTATACCTTTGATTGCCATAGGGATGTGCAATGCTCACACATGTGGCACAAAAAGGGTTAAAAATAGTACACCAAGCACTACACAATCATCCACCTTAGCTATGTATCATATATTATACATGCTTTGCACTCTCAAGGGAACAAGGCTGGGGATCGAGCAGCTTCTATGGGGACTTGTGGGTACACTTGTCCCCCAGCCTTGTTCCCATGCCCAGTGGTATCCATAGAACCCCATATACACTGCTTGTCCCCCAGATTTGTTCCCTTGACCACTGGTAGCCACAGATCCTCATGTACACTGTCTGACTCTCTCCAGCCTTTTCCCCTTGCCCAGTGCTAGCCACAAATACCCATGGGCACTACCTGGGCAAGGGAAGAAGGCTGGGGGTGTCAGGCAGTGTATCAGGGGCTAACACACAATGGTGATGTTCCCCATGCTTCCCAACATGCTATAAATTCAACATACACTCCCCCCCATCCGACATACTACCCCACGTTTTTAATTAGACATTCTGCCCCTCCGATATACTACTCCCCCTTTTTTAATCAGACATTCTGCCCCCCTCCAACATACTACCCACGCTTTTTTAATCCGACATGCTACCCCCTTTTTTCAATTGCACATGTAGTCCACAGTTAACCCTTTGAGTACCAGAGATGTTGAATGACCGGGCGATTGATTTATTCATGAAAAGCGCTGTGCTTTGCATGAATGAATGAATCCAATGACCAAGTTCACTACTGCTTTCCTCGTGGCCGCAGTGATCACCTATCCTAGTGTATAGGTGATCAAGGGGAACTTTCAGTTTATACTTAGTCGCCATGCATTCATTAAATACATGGCGACTAGATTTGAAATAGATACTTTACCTTTAAAAAATAGCCCAGTGTAAAGGAATCCTTCCCGTTTGGGGACTGATGGGCAGGCTAGTGCGGTCCATGTGCCTGCGCCGTCAGTCCCTTCCAGTAACCATATGGTGCACTGCAGTACTACTCAATGGAGACCGGGACTGACGGCGCAGGCACGCAGACAAGATGTCTGTGCTGTAGCCTGGGTTCCGGTCTCCAAACGGGAAGGATTCCTTTACACTGGGCTATTTTTTAAAGGTAAGACATCTATTTCAAAGCTAGTCGCCATGCTTCTAAAGAATGCATGGAGACTAAATATGAGCTGAAAGTTCCACTTTAAACAATAAGCATTTTTGACACAAATAAAGGCAAGCGGTATGCAGCCACATACCTTGCCTATTAACCCTTTGCGTACTGGAGAAATACACAACCTCTCTGCGTTTGCATACCCCTGTGGACATGTGCAACTGAAAAAGGGGGGCAGAATGTCGGATTAAAAGAGGGGGGTAGTATGTCAGTGGGAGGCAGAATGTCAGATTAAAAGGGGGGTAGTATGTCGGAGGGAGGCAGTGCATGTTGAATTTAACAAGAGGGGGGCCGTGTATGTCAGATTTATAGCATGTTGGGCAGCATGGGGAACATCACCATTTTTTGTTAGCCCCACATACACTGCCTGACACCCCCAGCCTTCTTCCCTTGCCCAGACAGTGTCCATGGGAATATGTGGCTAGCAGTGGGCAAGGGAAAAAGGTTGTAGAGGGTCAGACACTGTACATGGGGATCTGTGGCTACTAGTGGTCAAGGGAACAAGTCTGGGGGCCAAGCAATGTATTTGGGGTTCTATGGCTACCATTGGACATGGGAACTAGGCTGGGGGGTAGGTGGTAGCTATAAATCCCCATAGATGCTGCCTGACCACAAGCCTTGTTCCCTTGGGAGTGCATAACATGTATAATATATGATACATATCTAAGGGGATAACTGTGTAGTGCTTGGTGTATTTTTTAAGCCTTTGAGTGCCACAAGGGTGGGCATACCTATGGCACTCAAAGGTATAAGGGAGCGATGCTGTCTATGGTGCTGAAAGCATTCTGTTCACTCGCCTACTGGCCAAGTAGGGAAGCAGAGAGAATGCTCTTCAGCTTCAGAATTGTCATAATGTTGGTGAGATGTGAAGGGAGGACATCCCTTCCACATTGAAAACAGTTCACAACCCTCCCTGCCTGTGATTGCTTGAGGGCTGTTACTGCATAGGAAAGTAAAGGGAGATCCCAACTTTGTAACCTCAGGTAGGTATAGTTGAGACTGGGAAGCCACATTAACATATCAACACACCCTTTTGCATACAAAACTGTCTCATTATTCAGCATTTCCATATGAAAATGAGTCATTATGCTTAATTTCCATATAGATATAGGACATTGTCGATGGTATGAATGATAATTCGTAAACCTGTCTCATGGATGTTGATGTGGGCATATTTTTGTTGGAATGATGGTGATGTGATGTCATAGACACCTTAGTGAATACTATCGATGTGCCTTTGACACTGCTCTGACAGGACATGAACATTTTCAGCCCTCTTCAAACTTTAGTGAATCTAGGCCCTCATGTGGCACCCACTGAGAATCATGTGCAAGTCATCTGTACAATAGGACACTTAAATAACTTCCAACTGATATAAATGGGGTTTTAACCACATTAATGTTAGAGAGGTCTATAGCTTATTGCTTTGCAATGTGTTGGAAACCTCTCTAGCATTCATGGGGTTAAAAGTCCCATTTAAATCATTACTTGGAAACTGTGTGTGTTCCCTATGTTGTAGTTCATTTGCTGCATAATTGCTCTATTTCTTCCTAGTGCACCAGTCTCACTGTTAAGAGTTGCCTGTGAACATGTATAATAGTATTTAATAGTGGTGTTAGCACCCTTTGAGGTTTTTCAGTAACAAAGAAACAGCAGCCTGGGGACTAAGCACTCCATAATTATATTCATATACCTTGTTTGTATGTCTCTTATTTTCATTGATGAGATTAGCAGAACAGAACAAATATAATAAATCTTTTTGTTCTTTCCTCATAGGATGTTCACTCAAATTATGTCACAATTATGGGACTATCCTACTCAAAGTACACTTTTTCCCTAAATCCTGCCCTTCTACAATCCAGGTGAGTGTATCATTAACCCTTTGCGTGACAGAGCGGTATCTAACACTTTGGATCCCTTCCTAGCATGCTAATCATGTCTTTAGTGCTTTGCTTTGCAATGCATTAGAGACATCTCTTTCATCCAACGTATTAAAGGGACAGTAATGTCCCAAAACATTTTTTTACAGTTATATAGAGTTGAAAATATTAATCAAATCACTCCAAACCCTGTCTCCCAAACAGCTATGGTTTGAGAGATATAGGGATTCAAAGTTCCCTCCTCCCACCCCTTCTCCTGATGTCACTTGTAAAGCTGACAGCAGGAGAATCGAGTCGTACGACTTGAGGAGGCTCTACAGCAGAGCCCGAATCGTGTTACTTAAAAAGAATAAATTCATTGGAAAGGTCTAAAAAGTGTGTCTGTTTTGCAAGCACACTTTGTAGATCTTTCTAACAAATGAATTATTTTTAATTACCGTGATTTTGGCTCTGCTGCAGAGCCGCCTGCTGGTCCCCGGACCGGCATCTCCTGCTGTCAGCTAGACGCTGACATCAGGAGAACGGGAGGGAGGGGGGAACTTTGAATCCCTATATCTCTCAAACCATAGCATTTTGAGAGATAGGGTTTGGAGCGATTTGATTAATATTTTAAGCTCTACATAACTGTAACATTTTTTTGGGGCATTTCTGTCCCTTTAACCATCAAAATTATACGTTTTGATATAATAATAAAAAACTGATCACATACCTATCATTTTTGGACTGTTTGAATATATTTGGTTCAAAATAATAAAATCAAATGACATTGTTTTAAGGAAATATATACTGCAGTGATTATCATGCTGAGTAGGGGGAATCCCACTGCTGACAAATGTTGTATTCAGAAGTTATTGCAGCTCAGAATTGTATTTGTTGCGTGTCGCTTTAACCCTCTGAGTGCCAGAGGGGTACGGAACTCATTGCAAAGCAATGCATTCCGTACCCCTCTGGCGCTCAAAGGGTTAATGAATTGAAGTTTTATGGTGGCACTGTTGCTACAGCAGTTGGGCCAGTTATTGTTAGTTGACAGTAAACTTCCATAGGATGGTGTAACAACTGTGCCACTGTAAGATTTCAGGTACTTCACCAAAAAAAAATGCAAGACTGAGCTGAAATAATTTTGAATAAAGCTTATCTTAGCCTTGGAAGTACCTAGATACTCAGCAGGATAATCTCTACAAAATGTATTTGTTTCAATATTAAGATTAATATCCATTTACGCTGATCTGTGGCGCATACGCCCTTGGTTGTTGAAGAGGTTTCCAATGCAGTGTGAAGCTGGGGCTTCGGAACCCCCTATGACAAACTGTTAATCTTTGCCTTGATAATAAGTGCCATGTATACAAAGGGAAGTCAATCAATTCTGTGTCAGTCCATCTGCAACATGGGGGGAAATAAAAATGGCCATTGACTTTGAGCGCAAGAGGGGTATCCAATGTGATACTCATCTGGCACTCAAAGTGTTAAATGAGGCATTTTACCCCTTGAATGCCAGAGATGTCTCCAGTGCAGTGCTTTCAAATGTAATAGAGACCTCTTCAGTACTCAAAGTGCTAAATAGTCCATTTAATATCAGCAGGATTTTTATTTCTTACCTATGGTGATGTTGGTTTGCTCCAGAATTACTCTAGAATTACTTTCTTTTGAACATATGTACATAAGCATAGGCTTACTGATCCATATGTATAAAAACACAGTGGAACAATTCTGAGACAAACCAACAACACCACAGAGGACAAATAATAATTGTGACTGACAAATTAAATGAGTCTGTTAACCTATTTAATGCTGGCAATGCATTGGAGATCTCTTTAGCATTCAAGGAGATAAAAGACACTTAAACCAATTGGCATTTTTATACCCCTCCCCTTATCGTGAAGTTGATTTGCCCCAGGGCTGCTCCACTGTGCTTTCATATACATGGACCAGTGGGCCAAAAGAAATGAATACAGTCTATATAAATGGACATGGTTAGTTATTATCTTGTGACCTTGAGGTACATTTCGTTCTATGAATGTAGGTGCACAGTGATTGAACAAGGCCTAATGCCAACAGTTTTGCTTTTATATTTTTACTTTTGCATATATATGACAACAGTATAATATAATATCAGTCTTCCTAAAAGTCTGATGTCTTACATTAGTTATATACATTCTGCCATGTCTTACATTAGTTAAATACATTCATAGTTGATGAGATTGAAAAGAAAAAAAAAAAAGATCTCATCAAACTTTGCCAGATCTCATTTCTGTTGATCCAGAGGAAGCCAAACAAAAACCTCAGTGAAAACATTTCCAATCTGGCCTCAAAGGGGGAAATCCTTCATGACTATACAACTGCCATTGTATTTCATTCTGAGTTAACATCCATCCTGTGCTGAAACAAATTGGCATAACTCTTTATATGATGAAAATGTCAGTCCCCTCTATCTTGAATATTTGATAGGTTTGTTTATTAACCCTTAGGATGCTATAGACATTATCAGAGACAAGTTGGGGACTTTTGTAGCATCCAAGCAGTTAAATGTTACTACAGGAAGCTAGGTAACAGCAGACATTACATTTTGTCTTCATTTTAATCCATTGAAGACCAGAAGGATGTGCAATGAATTGTGAAGCATTCTTTTTAAATACATTGAATTTTTTAGATTTTTTTCACTTGTCCCCTATGCTGCAGTTGGTTTGCTCCATAATTTCTCCTTGAATATAGCCCTTTGTGCTTTCCAGATGAAGGGCCTAATGCACAAAGAAATAGTGGCGTAATTCTAGGGAAAACATCTGTACCATAAAGAACCACAAAAAAATGGAAGTGAGAATGCTAGGAAGGTCTCCAATACATTGCTAAGCTAAGCAACATGATAGGGATCACTCTAGCATTGAATAGGATTGAATGTCCCATTTAATTCAGTGACAATGTATACTTGTTCCTGATTTACTCTACTTTTTGCTTTGTGCAAAGGGCTCTAAGACTTCCCTTGCAGTCTTCAAGCAGGAAGCTGGCACTTCATACTGTGTGGAAAGTAAGGAGGTTGGGCACGTGTATAAACTAGTAAAGTAAAATAAAAACAAAGGAGGAAAGCACTGTATGGAGTCCCAATCCAATATATTTTAATAAATAGAGTTCCACAGCTGCTAGGATTAAACCTATTCACTCCCAGGTTATAACCAAAATTGTATATACATAAATCCCAGCACTTATGGCAACTCTAAAGTGTATGTCAAAAACACAATGCGAGTAAAAACAAAGAAGGTTCTTTTATTAAAATGTATAGATCAATACACGTATCAATAAACAAATGTGTGGTCCACCGTGCACCATGTCCCTTAATACAAAAAAGAAAAAACTCGCAACAAGAGAAGGCGAAACAACCGTGTTCCCGTGGACCAAACTCCTTAAAGTGTTAGTAATGTCCAACAAAAAGTTTTTTGCATTTAGAAGAGCTTAAAAAGCTGAGCTAAATGCAAAAAAAGTATCTCTCAAACCTCTATGGTTTAAGAGATACAGGAGTTTAAAGTTCGCTGTCACCTACTGACAGCTGTAAAGCTGTCAGCAGGACATTTGTGTTGGTGAACATGGAGGCGCTTGAGAAGTTCCGAGATCTCATTACTTACAATGAATCCCTTCATTGGAATGGTCTAAAACGTGTGCCTGGTTTTCAAGCACATGTTTTAGACCATTCCAATGAAGGGATTCCTTGTAAGTAACGAGATCTCAGCACTTCTCAAGTGCCTCCGTGTCGACCGACACAAATCTCCTGTTGACAGCTTTACAGCTGTCAGTAGGAAACAGCAAACTTTAAACCCCTGTATCTCTTTAACTATAGCGGTTTGAGAGATATCTTTTCTTGCATTTAGCTCAGCTTTTTAAGCTATTCCAAATGCCAATAACTTTTTGTTGGACATTACTAACACTGTAAACTAACAAATCACCACAATATAATGTCTACAAACACACATGTATTCTATCCACGGAAAGAGTACAAAAAAACTTGACCCGTGTCTATCAACAGTGTGTAATATACAAATATATGTGTCAGTAATTACATCCAATCATATACATTCTATCCACGGAGAAAGTACTAATAACTTAACCCGTGTGGATATAGATCGTGAAATATAAACTAATATACACATGAATTAGTATATCCTCTGGAATACAATCAGACCATTGGTTGAACCGGTATACCCTCGTGTGTCAACTGCTAGACTCTATCACACACACAAGAAAAAAGATGTACATATTCTCTGTGCTAAAGTGATATCACATCCAGCAGTGACAACACACAGGAACATAAACCCCTCAGTCAGAGGCTGTGATTACACATCCCAGGGGCATACAAAAATATGTGACACCATGTACCAAATTATCAGCAAACTGGTATATACTAAACTAGTTAAACAGCCCATTACACGGGGCACAGTGCCACTGACACCCAGTCGCGGGGCAGTCATGTGCAGTAGAGACTGCCCGCGCCACGGCTGATACAGAGCTGGATGCTCTTTCGGAGCGCCCAGCTCTGTGTCAGCCGCGGTACGGGCAGTCTCTACTGCGCATGACTGCAGCACGCGCAGCAGTGTCTACTGCGCATGTCGCGGCATTACACACGATTTAGCGAATTATTATATAGGATGATAATATCCCTTTTCTAATCATGAAAAAAACACATATACTAACTCTCCCTGTGTATGATCATAAAACATAAAACAATATAACTGGTGAGCCCAAGATCTTGGATATCGAAATATATAAAAAAACGAACAGTTGGATGTACATCAGTCTCTATAAACTTTGTGGCCACAGAATAGAATAATCCATCCTTTTATGAAAGTTCATAGGCAGTAACATACATACTACGGTGGGGAGACACAGACATTCAATTTGTACTCACAACCTTCTTCTTACACTTCTCCTTTCAATTGAATTGCTTCCGCTGTCTTAGATGCCGCTAAGATGGAGGAAGCAATTCAGTCGAAAGAAGGAGTGTAAGAAGAAGGTCGTGAGTACAAATTTAATGTCTGTGTCTCCCCACCGCCATTGCTCCATTCACTTCTATGGGACGGTACAGTTTGGGGGGCTCAGGTGGCTTTGGACACTGTTGGGGTAATTTTTCTGGGAAAACTAAATTTCCCATGAGCGCTTGCTTCGTACACTCGTTTCTGATTGGCTCCCGCCATGGCAGGGCTTGGACTCTCCTTCTCTCCTCTGCAGATTAAGCCTTCTCCTGCCAGATAAGTGCATTTTAGCAATTTCTGGGGTGAAATTTTAATGTTAAACACTGTATTTGGGTGATTCCTTATACTTTAAACATTTTGACACTGTGAGAATGTCTAATCCGTTAGAGCTTGGGGCCAGGTCTAAGACTAAGGACGCTGGGGTCTCTGTGTCCCCTATTGCGCATTGCTCCTCATGTCATTCAGGGTTACCTAGAAAATTCTCAGGTCATTATGCCCAGCATGTTCTGATGTCCCTGAGTCTCTCCCAGGGACCTCCAGCCATGCATTAGAGCCAGCTTGGGTGCAAGAGTTCAAGGCTGCTACTAGAGACCTCTACATTGCAGCTCTTTCCATCCCAGTTACAGTGGGTCTTCCACTTCTGGCAGACCCTTTCTTCCATCAGATCTTCCCTGCCGAAACCGCAGGGAGTACCTGACGTATCAGATTCCTCTGAGGAGGAACTGTTGGTGGATTCAGATGTTGAGGAAAGTTGTGCTGTGGGCTCCTCTCAGTTTTTTGGGGACCCATTTAAGGCTGATCCTGATCCCTCAGCTGAGGCTTGATCAGAGCCGTCTTAACTACCCTAAACATTCCTTTAGTTCAGGAGGTGTCTTCGGATCACTCTGATGTATTTCAGGAGCCTAAAAGGCCCTATACTTGTTTTCCACCTAACCCCACCCTTGACCGCCTTGTGTCTGATGAGTGGAAGTCTCCAGACAGGAAACCTTCTGTTTCCAAGAAATTTGCCAAGCTTTACCCCTTTTCTGAGGTGGCGCTTGCTTAATGGGTTCATCCCCCCAAAGTGGATGCTCCTGTCTCTAGGCTATCTAAGTCTACTGCCTTGCCAGCTGCTGATGCTTCCGCTCTGAAAGACTGGACTGACAAGAAACTTGAGGTCTCCCTCAAGTCCATTTTTGCCACTGCTGGTACTGCCATGCGTCCAGCGTTCGCTGTGGCATGGGTGAACCGGGCCATTGTGGTCTGGACTGAACAGCTCACCCTGGTTGTCCGTCAGGGTGCTCCTACTTCAGATATGTTACAGCTTCTTGCCAACGTTTCTGAGGCCCAGCACTATATTTCTGCTGCCTTATTTATTGCCATCTGTTCGGTGGCAAGGGTTTCCACCATGTCTGTGGTTGCCAGATGAGCTCTTTGGCTCAAGATCTGGTCTGCTGACACTGCTTCCAAGAAAGCCTTGCACTCATTGCCTTTTCTGTTGTCCAATACAGGTTACTGGTAACTTTGGGTAGGCGATCAGCCCCTTTAATAGGCAGGAACAATTCTGAGAAGTGACTGCTGGGTGGAGCCTACCTCCTCTCCTTAGCTTGCAGCTAGCCAATCCCCAACCAGTACGATTTGTTCCTTGGTCGAGACACAAGCAAGAGAACAGTTCTGCTATAGTTTTGGCTTTTTTATTATTTTTCTGTTAGATATGGAACACCACCATTAGGCGGATTACCATCACTGACAATTCCGATCACCCAAATGTGGATAGCTCAGTTTACCAGGTGCTTTTGTGGACCTAAGCCCTGGGGGGAAAATCTTGGCTGAAAGTTCTTTCCCCAGGAGTTGCCCACTGAGGCTTCTTCTTGATATATGGTAATCTGAAGACAGAAGACCTGCTGAAAAGGGTGAGCACCCTTTGAGTGCTGAGGTCCACATGTCCCATGCTTCCCCTCCGCACAGGGGTCTCATTTGGAGTTCCTATTTCAAACTCATGCACTCATTGGGTTTATCTGTATGTCTGTGAGGTGTTTGGAGCAAGTTTCTGTGGTAACTTAACCCTTTTGCTGCTGGTTAGCACCTTCTGGGGGCTTATTTGGGCACTTTCCCTACTGGGACCAGTGCTTATTGGGTCTACTGTTTATTTTTAGTGGGCTTTTGAGTGGTTTACGCTTGGTTTTCACCTAGTTCATTTTATGTTCCGCACCTTTAAGGCGCGTGTTTACTGCATAGACTCCATTGCTCCATTTACTTCTATGGGAGTTTACAGTCTGGGATATATGTCTGCAGCCGCTCCACGTAGCGTGGTCAGAGATGGCTCATTTTGTTTTCCCTTGCTCTGTCATCGGGTCAATGTTCTGGGGATGTTGGGGGCTTTAGTGGATTTTGGGCACTGTTTGGGTACTCTGTCAGCAAAACTATATTTCCAATGAGCACCTACTTTGCACGCTCGTTTCCCATTGGCTCCCGTCGCGGCAGCTATTTTGTGTATTCACAGATCGAGTATCCTACGCAGGGTGTGGACTCTCCACTCCTCCTCAGTTTAACCGTTCGCCTACCAGATAAGTCTTGTTTTTTTGTATTTCTGGGGAGCATTTATTATCATACACCCTTTATTGTGGGTGTTTTTTTTGCCGTTTTGAGAATGTCTACTCTGTTAGACCTTGGCACAAAACCTAAGACTAAGGATACTGGGGTGTCTGTGTCCCCCATTACTCACTGCTCCTCATGTCAATCAGGGTTACCTAGAGAATACTCAGGTCATGTTTGCCCAGCATGCTCTACTGCCCCTGAATTCCCTGCTGGGGCCTCCAGCCATGCACTAGAGCCAATATGGATGCAAGAGTTTAAGGCTACTACCAGGGACCTCTGGTCCACCTTACAACTCCTTCCATCCACCTTACAGGGGGCCTTCCACTCTTTATAGACCCCCACCCCTATCAGATCTTCCTTGCTTAAACTGCCGGGTGTACCTGATGTGTCTGATTCTTCTAAGGAAGAATTGTTGGTGGACTTTGATGATGATGACTGTTCAGCTGTTCCTTCATCTCAGTTTTTTTGGGGACCTCTTTGAGGCAGACCCCATTCCTTCAGCTGAGGGCCTGATCAGGGCTGTGTTGTCCACTCTGAACATTCCCTTGGTGCAGGAGTTGTCTTCTGACCCCTCTGATATTTTACAGGAGCCTGTTAGGCCCCATGCTTGCTTTCCACCTAATCCCACCCTTGACCGCTTGGTGTCAGAGGAGTGGAAATTTCCAGACAAGAAACCTTCTGTCTCTAGGAAGTTTGCTAAACTTTACTTGTTTTATGAAATGGCCCTTACTCTGTGGGTTCATCCCCCAAAGTGGATGCCCCAGTTTCCAGGCTTTCAAAGTCAACTGCCTTGCCAGTGGCTGATGCCTCTGCTTTCAAGGACTGGACTGACAAAAAGCTTGAGACTTCTCTCAAGGCTATTTTTGCAACAGGGGGCTCTGCCCTTCGCCCTGCCTTTGCTGCTGCATGGGTAAATAGGGCTGTGGCTGTTTGGACTGAACAGCTCAATTCTGCTGTCCGTCAGGGAGCCCCTATATCTGACATGTTGCGTCTTCTCACTACCATTGCTGAGGCCCAGCATTATGTTTCTGCTGCCCTGTTTGACACTGTGAGTATGGTGGCCAGGGCATCCACCATGTCTGTGGTGGCCAGTAGGGCTCTTTGGCTCAACATCTGGTCAGCTGACACAGCCTACAAGAAGGCTTTCCTGTCCTTGCCCTTTCAGGGATTCTCCTTGTTCGGGCCTGAGCTCAAGGATCTCAGCAACGAGGCCACTGGAGGGAAGAGTTCTCACCTGCCAGTGATCCTGAGGAAGAAGGAATCGGCTTTTTCGTTCCTTTCAGGCAGACTCGTGCCAAACAACCCAGACTGTCCCTTAGGCTCCGCGCTTCTCATCGAATCCTAAGCAGCTAAACCACTGTCTATGCGTATTGGGGAGCTCCACACGGAGAAACAGTGCTGTCACCATGCGGTCATCCTGGGGTTTCCATGGTTACATCTACACAACCCTAGGTTTGACTGGAAGACTTGCGAGATAACGGCTTGGTCTGAATATTGTATTAAACATTGTATTTCACACCCTACCAAGATCATGTGTACCTCTACCTTAGTACTGGCTGAATATCATCAATTCAGCAACATTTTCAGTAAGGGAGAGGGTAGCGCTCTGCCGCAACATCGGGCTTACGATTGCGCTGGTGCCATTCCTCCTTGGGGTTGTACATACCCATTGTCTTGCGAGGAGAATCGGGCCATGAATGAATACATTTCGGATGTCCTAGAGAGGGGTATTATCAGGAAGTCATCCTCGCCCGCAGGGGCTGATTTCTTCTTTGTGAAAAAGAAAAATTACGACCCTGTATCGATTATCGTGGCCTGAATAAACTCATGTCCAAAAACGCCTACCCGATACCACTCATCACTGAACTGTTTGACAGGTTGAAAGGCTCCTCCATTTTCACCAAGTTAGACTTACATGTGGCATATAACTTAATCAGAATAAGAGCTGGTGACGAGTGGAAAATGGCGTTCAATACCAGATCTGGACACTATGAATACCTAGTGATGCGTTTTGGGCTATGTAACGCTCCTGCAGTGTTCCAGGAGTTTATTAATGACATCCTCCGTGACATGCTACAGTCTTGTGTAGTAGTTTATCTTGATGATATACTCATACATTCGTCCAGTTTGTCGCAACACATCAAGGATGTGTCCTCAGTTTTACTCAGATTACATGAGAACAAATTATACTGCAAAACTGAGAAATGCGAGTTCCACAAGTCTATGGTGCCTTTTCCGGGCTTTGTGATTGCTAAAGACGGCATTGCTATGGATAAGGATAAGCTCGCAGCAGTCCTGCAGTGGTCACGTCCCAAGGGGCCCAAGGCTATCTAACGCTTTCTTGGCTTTGCCAATTACTATAGGAAATTTATTCGAGACTTTTCCACGATTGTAAATCCACTGTCAGACCTTATGCACAAGAGTGCTAATCCCTCCCAATGGTCTGACGAAGCTGAACAAGCCTTTGTGACTTTGAAATCTGCTTTTGCATCCGCTCCTGTACTGTCCCACCCTAACCCCTCCCTTCCTTTCACTTTGGAAGTTGATGCCTCTGAGACTGGGGTAGGGGCAGTACTGTCACAGCTCCTGGACCCAGGGAGTGTGCTAAAACCATGTGGCTTTTTTTCCAAAAAGTTGTCTAGTTCTCAGAGTCACTACGAGATTGGGGACAGAGAACTTCTGGCGATTATTCTAGCCCTTAAAGAATGGCGACACCTACTGGAGGGTACTAGGACTCCATTGTTAATCCTAACAGACCATAAAAACCTGAAGTATCTTTCTGAGGCTAAGAGGTTGTGCTCTCGACAGGCCAGATGGGCTTTGTTTCTTTCCCGTTTTAATTTTATTGTATCCTACCTGCCCAGTTCCAAGAATGTTAGGGCAGATGCCCTGTCCAGGCAATTTGGTCCAGAGACGGATAAAGATGAGGTTCCCCCATTATTCAGCCGGATCGCATTTTGGCTACTCTGCGAACCAGCATCACTTCGCCACTGGGGGAGGAGATTCTTGCTACCCAAGCTACCGCACCCCCTGATACCCCAGTGTGCAAGTGTTTTGTAGCCGAGCCATTCAGTACCCGCCTACTTGAAACCTAACACGCATCTCGGGCAGCTGGGCATGTAGGTAGGGACAAATTGATTTGGTCTCTTTCACAGTTGTTCTGGTGGCCTTCCTTACTTGCTGATTGCACCGCCTTCACGGCAGCCTGCACTACTTGTGCCCATGCCAAATCCCCTAGGCACCTCCCAGTTGGCCTGCTTCAACCAGTGCCTAATGGCGAGTGTCCTTGGTCCCATGTTTCAATTGACTTCCTGGGAGAATTGCCAGTGTCTAGGGGGTACTCATTTATTCTCATGGTGGTTGATAGATTCTCTAAGATGGCACACTTTGTGCCTCTTCCTGGCCTTCCCTCTGCCCAGGAGTTGGCTATTGTCTTTGCCAGAGAAGTATTTCTGTTGCATGGTGTACCCAGGGTGCTGGTGTCGGACCGCGGGAGCCAATTTGTGTCCAGATTTTGGAGGGCATTCTGTGATCAAATGGGCATACAGTTGTCCTTTTCTTCTGCCTACTATCCCCAGACCAATGGGGCCGCCGAGCGTGCCAATCAAGGATTGGCACAATCCCTACGCTGTTTCATGTCCAATCATCATGATAATTGGGCTGACCTGTTGCTGTGGGCAGAGTTCGCCAGGAATGGTGCGGTTAATTTATCGTCCGGGAGCTCCCCGTTTCTCATCAATTACGGGTTCCAACCATGTTTGCTTCTGGACTCATTTCAGACGCAGCAGATTCCAGCTCTGGGTGAGCATATCAGGCAACTCCGCTCCACTTGAGCACAGGTGAAGAGGACCCCCAGTACTTCGTTTCAGCGTTATCATTGTCACGCTAATCGCAGACGGTTGCCAGCGGTCTCCTTCCAGGTTGGGGATAGGGAATGGCTATCCTCCAGAAACCTGAAGTTGCAAGTTTCTTGTAATAAATTGGCTCCTCGGTTTGTCGGTCCCTTTAATATTATCCGCAAAATTAACCCAGTCTCTTATGCACTGGATCACCCAGCATCCATGCGGATTCACAATGTGTTTAATGTATCCCTTCTGAAGCCATTGGTATGCAACCGTTATACTACCACTCCTGAGGTCCCCGGTCCTATTTAGGTGCAAGGTCAGGATGAGTACGAAGTTCAAAATATTATTGACTCCTGAAGGTTCAGAGGGAGATTGCAATATTTAGTTCATTGGAAGGGCTATGGCCCTGAAGAGTGTTCCTGGGTAAATCAGAGCGACCTCCATGCTCCTAGGTTGCTGCACAGATTTCATGCCAAATACCCTCAGAAGCCGGGCCCCTCCTCTCGGGGAGGGGGTCTTTGAGAGGGGGGTACTATCACGGTGCCCGTGCTATTTCTGGCGACATTTTGACAGTGCTACTTCCTGATGCCTTTTATTGGTTAACGTGGCTTTGCTCCGCCCAGTGCTAGCCCTTTAATACTGAGCCCTGTCACTTCTGTGGTGCCCTTTCATGGATTTAAAAGTCACATTTACATCAAAGTGAATTAGGTGAAATTGTATATTTGTACCCTTTGGTGCAAGTGGTTTGCCCATAAATGATGTTCTAAAGGATCCTGAATACAATCCTAAAGTCTGTTGCTCCAAGGATAGAAGCCTTAAAGGGATAGTAATGTTTCAAAATAAAAGCAGCTCAAATTAATCTTCATAGTATTTGGGCCATGGAGAGTGTTAATTCAATACTGTCAGTTGTAGTTCAAGAGTAATTGAATGATAAAGTATCCCCCCTCCCACTCCTTACTATCCCTTTAAACAGCAGAGAGATATCTGGTTAGGAAGGATATTGTTTCAGAAACCACAAAGTTTGGGTGCTATTAAACCCAAATACCCATAAATAGTGGTATGAATACAACTATAATATTTGGCTGGATTGATGCTTTATCATGAGATGACATGCTATCTCTGCCTCTAAGTTTTATGAAAAGGGTAAATTCACGAATCCTCAAGTTGAAAGAAATATAAAACAACAAATGGCTCTATTATAATTATGTTTATTACCCTTCCAGCACTCTGTTGAGAAAGTAGAAGAAAAAATCGGACATGCCAAACAAACATGATTGCGAGAGAGGAAGCATCTTTACCTCCTCGCTGAAGATGAACAGGCACAACAGTACTGGCAAAAAAAACAAGAAAATCAAGAACTTTCGGTCTATCTCCAAGTCTCTTATGCTCTGCAATGGCAAAAACAGTGATGAAGGTTCCAGCCTGGAGGAGAAATACACCGAAATCACAGAGTTCTCTCATTCCAGCTTACAATATTCTGAGTCACTGCCAGCGGATACTTTACAAATTGCTAACACGATTCCAGATCCCATGATCAGGAAAATCATTGTGTCAAAATCTGCTTCATTTGACCAAACTCCAAGTCAGTCCTCTCTTAAGGTACGTGGATTTAATTTGATGTGCTTTAACCCTTTGAGTGCCAGAGGGGTATGCAACGCATTGCTTTGCAATGCGTTCCGTACCCCTCTGGCACTCAAAGGGTGTTAAAGCCTTAGTGAATGTTGTATATTCAGTAATGGATGGAATGATGCAACAACTTTTTATATCTATGTATTTAACGGTATTAATGGAATGTAAATACTTTTTTACTAAGGATTCCTTAATGGCAACATTTTCATGAATTCAACTTTTAACCCATTGAGTACCAGAGGGGTACACATCACATTGCAAGGGCACAGATCATTTGCGTATCCCCACTGTCAATCAAAGGGTTAACTCCTTAGATGCCAGAGAGGTCCCCAATGCATTTCTTTGCAAAGCATTGGAGACCTCTCTAGAATCCAAGGGGTTAAACTCTTAATAATACATGAGGTTGGCTATGAATCCACCAGCGTAGCTCATTTCTGCTAATTTTTTTGTTTAATTAAAAAAGGGGAACTTTCACCCCAATTAAAGTTAATATCCATACAGTCCCCAGTTGCGGTGTGTCATAAACTTGATTTTTTTCCCCTAAATCGCACACTATAAAGAGAAATCTTTCTTAGTACAATAAACTTGAAGCTAGCTCCGTGCTGAACAAGCTGTACTGCAAGGCTTATTAGTTCCTCCTGAGGAGGCATAGCACGGCTCTTGGATAGAGGGGAAGCAAAATGGGCAGTATTTCCAATCTGTTATCACGGACGCTGGCAAGATGGCAGTGCTCTCCCTCCCCATGTGCTGCAAGGACATGGTATTTTACAAGCACGGGGGAACAATTCCTTAAAGGGGAAACTATACAAGTTAGCCTAATAAGTTACTAAATAGAGCGACTAGCATGAATAACTGCGTCATTTTTTTTTTTTTTTTAATCATGGTTTGGCTAAAATTAAATGTTTACAAATGATCTGTGCCCTTACTTCCGGACAGACTGCGGGTACAGCTCATCCTCGGCTCCCCTCCCACGTAGTGTCTCGATCCAGCCTCTTCCAATGACGGAGGATTTCTCCTTGTAAGTTGGAGTGCTCTCTAGCCAATGAGATCATTTTTAAACATTTACTTTTAGACAAACCACAATTAAAAAAAATAAAATGTTAAACAGTTATCCATGATAGTCGCTCTATTTAGTAACTTATTAACCAAACTTTAAGTTACAATATATTGGATATCTGCAAGATAAATAAAGATATAAATAAAGATATTAGGGAAAGTGAAAGCTCCACTTTAACATTTTAACCCCTTAAGGACTACAGACTTTTTTTTTGCAAATTTGAATCAGGGCTTCCTGAACATCATGCAGCCACGTGGGGAGCCCTGAAATCCATGACGGTCCTGGCATACCGTGATTCCTTATCGCGGGTTGGACCATGACGTGCCAGGACCGTCATGGGTACTTAAGGGGTTAACACAATGAGTAGCACACTCCTTAGTTTGACAAAACCGCAAGCAACTGTCATGTCTGCCTTAATGGATATGACATCCAGAACTGCCTGTACATGTTATCTCTTGAATAAAGGGGAGAATTCATGGGGGCCATTAGAATTTTCTGTCCATAGTAAGGTATGAGCTGAGTTATTAATAGGACATGTTGTTTCTCCTTTAAGACTTTAATGCCAGCAAGCCCCTAATGTCAGCTTTCTAGCATGGGAGTGACAGTTGAATACTAAAGAGGAGGAATTCTGGAGCAAACCATCTGCACCGTGGAAGTGAAATGAAAATTCTGCAGATCTCCACTGATTTAAATTGGGTTGTAACCGGTTATAAGGAGGATTCCAACAAAGTGCAGCGCAATGCATTGGAGTAAAAAGGGAGTAAATGTCTTATTTAAATCAACAGAACTTTTCACTTCCCTCTTGTGATACAGCTGGTTTGGACCACAATTGTTCCTCTAACTCAATGAATAAGAACTCAATAGAATTTTAATATTAGCTTTATGGAATGGAGGGTCTTATTCATTCATTGTTGGAGGGCTTTTACTGTTTATGCAGATGAAGTTGGGGCTACATTGTTAGCCTCGGTGGATCTTGGGGAGCTGAACTGTGGTATGAAAATAGACCACCTGTGCCCTTCAGCTCATCCTGCCTGAACTGCAAAATTTGCAGTGTTGCAATTCATTCAGGAGGGTTTTGACCCCTCTGTCCCCATAGACCCCCATAGAGTGCTATGTATAAGTTTGAAAACCCTACTCTAACACTCTGTAGGGCTGATCACGCCACTCAGAGTAGTTTGTGGCTGTGAGTCTTAATCTCTTCGGTTACAGTCACCCCAGGTGGTCAGTTTCCTGCCCTACGTTGCAAACCCTCCCCCCTCCCCCGTTGGCTGACAGGAGCTGTTTTGGGGCTGATGTGATAATGTGATCATTTGTGGGTTATGCAGTAAGATATGAAAAGAGGTGATAGAGTGGTATCACTTCTCAAGTGTTCTAAATTCTCCATCCTGTCTTTTTATGGAGCCAATGCACTAAGATATCTCTAACTTGAGAGATCTTAGTGTATATTCTCCATAGAAATACATAGGGCTTGGAGAGTTTAGAACACTAGATAAGTGATCTCCACTTTATAACCTCTTTATCATGCCTTAGTGCATAACCCTCTTCATGTGCTGAGTCAGTTTTTCCACCCACTGTGCTATGAAGGAATCTAGATAGAGCCCACACACTAGAGTCATTTGTAAGAGCTCAGTGAAAGGAAAGCTTAGTCTCGAACATGACTAAATTGATTTTAAAGAGACAGTAATGTTTAGATAATAAGGCAAGGTCAACTCTTCACTATCCTTATATTTATAACAAAGTGTACCTTTCCAACTGTCCATAACATTGTCGTCTTCGTTTTATTTTAAATTGTCTCCCTCCCCTCTTCCATATGTAATGCTGCCTCCCCTCAGATCTGGAATCTGGTTGCTTGACTGGACAGATCACAACAAGGAACAATCTTTTGTCTGTCAGTAAAAGGAAAACCCTGCCCGCCTTGATGAAGGAGGGCAGGTTTTTCCTTATGATGATAGAAGTTTGTCCCTCGACACGATCCATCCGGGCCGGCTTGCTGCTCTGAGAGGAGGCATAGTGACTTATGTTAAAGGGGCGGGATGGGGAAACTTTAAAATAAAATAAAAAGAAGATGACATTATGGACAGTTAGAAAGAAACACATCATTATCGACCTTGGCTTAATATCTAAACATTACTATCTCTTTAGACACAGGATTAACCATTTGAGTATATACTGTGCAAAAGTGCTTTTTCATTCTGTTGCTCTCGCACTTCCATAAATAACATTGTTTAACCCTCTGAGTGCCGGAGAGGTATGCCACACATTCTGTAACAATGCATGGCACTCAGAGGGTAAAAGGGGAATTATCACCCCTATACAAGTTTACCTAATTGTCATCCTCATATAGCGATAAGCTTTAATCGTTGGTAGTTTTTCTTTTAATTTTTAATACATGATTTTGCAAAATTTACATTGGTAAAAATGAGCCGTGGCCTTACTCCCAGACAGACTGCAGTCTGTCAATCTTCTTCTGTTCCCTACCCATCTATTGTCGCATTCCAACCAGCTTACATGGAGAAATCCTCCGTCATCGAAGGAGGTTGGAACACGACAATACTTGGGGAGGAACAGAAGAAGATTGACAGACTGCAGTAAAGAATTTCTTCTTAATGTGGTTTCTGATCTCCACATCAATCAAGATGTTGTGGTGCCTTAATTTTTTCCCGACCTGAAGTTTGACAAAGAGAAGGATCTCTATTTGTTGGATGTGGTGTGGTGCCTTAAATTTTATGTGCATCGTACAGAGCCTTTTAGCAAGCCTGACTCTGTTTTTTTTTAATACTTGAGGGTCCTAGGGCAGGGTAAGCTTCTTCCCAGGTCAATGTGGCCTCTTGGATCAAGGCTACTATATATCAGGCATATGCACTCAGATAGAAACCTATTCCCTCCAAAGGTCAGAGCACATTCCAGTAGGTCAGTGGGGGCCTTCTGAGCCTACAAGAATCATGCCTTGGCTGGGCAGTTGTGTAAGGCTGCAACTTGATCCTACTTGCACACCGTTGCTGAACACTACCAGGTCGATGTTCTGGCATAAGCTAAGGTCAGCTTTGGCTGAAAGGTCCTTCAGGCAGCTTTGCCTGTCTAAGGACCTGCACACTTGGTTGACATACTGTTCTTCAGTTGTTTGAGCCCCGTTGTCTCTTGTTATTGTGTGCTGTGTAAGTTCAGTGTCCGTTGACCATTTTTCTGCTTGGGCTATTCCGATTCTGGATAGTCCTAGGGAACTCCAGTATCCTGGGGACAGGAGTGAGGTCTTTTCTCCTTTTTTCTCACCAGGGGAGCTTAGTGATGGTATATCCCCATGGTACCTGTGTTACATAGTGGAAGTAAGAATGCTAGAATGCTGAGTCTTCTTAGGATCTTTCTTCTGACAGGAGATTTCCTTCTTCTTCTCATGCTTGCCTAGTTAGTGTGGCTTTGGTCACATTAATATTGGCTAGTAGGTGGGGTGAGGGTTGAGATTGAGGAGTGGCTGGGAGTTTCCACCTACAAGACTCTGTCTTTTGAGATGTGTTCTGACCTACAGAAGGAGAGACTCAACCCCATGGTACCTGTGTTCCACTGTAGAGAAAAGGATTTAACAGGTAAGAACACCAAAATCCTATTTTTGACCTTTCCCTTTGCTTCTGTGCCCACAGCTTCCTCACTGAGACAGCCCACCACCTTACTCATTGTCCTATTTCCACTTATTAGCTACTATGTCAATCTACGCTCCATTTCTTGCACTGTTTGTGCCTATCCGTCTTTCCAGATGTCTTTTCCACACACTCCCTCTTTCTCTTCCATGTCATCCAATGTCTTCATCTGTGTTTCCCAACATCCCTGCCCTCATCTCTCCACTGTGCCTGCCCCATCTATTTAATAATTTCTGCCCTTGATGATCTTCATTATTTTAGCTTTCCTTCAAAGTCTTTGCTACCCATTCTCCCCATATTCTCCACTGTCCATTTCCTCAATCTCTTTTCCCCCATCCATCTCCCTTACTGTCTCTGTTCATCAAAACAGCCCATTAAATATTCCCCTCCACTCTCTTCTTCTCCACACTATCTTTGCTTCTGTCTCCGCTCCCCCCATCTGTGTTCTATACCTCTCCTTCTCCACTCCGTAACAAAAAATCTTTATATAGCAATTGTTCTCAAAAATGAAATGCACAGAAATCCTTCTATGCTGTACTGGATGTGGTATGGGTTTTGCGGTCCTGATAGGCAGTTTATTTTTATGAGCTCATTTTATAGTCATAAACTAAAAATTATTATCATAAAACTTTTAACCATTTACCCACTTAAGAGAGCATCTGAACATTGAAGTAAAAACACATCCTTATTTTTTTCAAATACCCACAGTTCTCTCTGACTTGGGAAATTGCTTAAACATTTATATCGGTAGGTGTTGAATTGTGTAGATATACTGAACTGTATCTGAAAAGTTAGTCTATTTTTTAGTAAGCACAAGATATTTACTGATGGAGGTACTGTAAAACAGTATAATACTTGGTGCCTTACACTAAATGAGAAGAAAGTAGATACAGAAGTTTTATACTGTTTGAAGTATAGGAAAAATGTGCCAGATTTGGATTTTTACTTAAAAAAAAGTGCCATAATAACATGGATTTATAATTTATTAAGCTATTACTCCAAAAATTCAACCCTTGCTCCAAGGGGAGGAGGGCAGTGATGAGTGTATGGGTATTTCAGAACATTAATTTCCTCTGTGCTTGCAGGGCATTTCTGGATTGATTCTCATTCAACATATTTAGAAATGGGAAATTGTTTACATTTATATATGTAGTACAATGCAATGCAATGCGTTGGATACCTCTCTGACAATCAGAGAGTTACATTTCTGTACTCTGTGACATACTGAACTTTATCAGGGACACCAATTCCTATTTTAGAATAGCTCCAGAGGCCACAAAAGAAGTATAATGTATTTATTGATGGATTAAAAGTAGTGTAGTATTTTGAGGCTCTTGCTTAGGCCTCGATTCAAACAAAAAAACAACCAACGGCATTTCTTCAAGCATGGCAAGCAATTCAGTTATCTGTGCTATGAATAAATGCCAGCAAAAAAAACCCCACCTCTGGCTCTAATTTTGCAGGAGTTTGCTCCCATTGACACACAACAAAATGCTGAAATATGCCATTCAGTTTCATGCGTTAGCACAGAAAATGCTCTTATTCAATTTGTCCACCAAATATCTCACAACTTAGCGTATTACAGCTCACTTTGTTACAGTTGAGAAATAAAGGAACAACTAATGTCTTGGAGTATTTACTAATGTGTGTGCCCTAAATTGCTTTCAGGGCTATTTAGCTTAGGGTCCTGATTTTTTTTTAATTTTTTTAATTAGTATATGTGCACAATGATTCTACATAAGATTTGCCATTGTGGTAGGGCTTGATCTCTTTGTGATTGCCTATAGTTTTTGTACTTACACAGCATGCTAATGACAGATACTGTGAAATCTTTGGTATAAAACTCACCTGTTTATAATATGCAGGTATAAATTATAAGCAAGGTTTTAAGGAAAAATCAAGTACATCTGGGTATACTACACATCTCTCTCTACCCACAAAAAAATACCACATCCGGCACACCCCCTTTTCATCCCCTTACTTGCCTCCATGACTTTGAAGGTTTTCACAGGGCACTAATGCATTTTTCAGTGTGAAGAGACCTTCAAAGGAAATAATAACAGGTGAGGACGTAGGAGGCAAATGCAAGAATGGAAAGAACTATCGGCTGCCTCTTCAAGGGCTCATAGTCATAGTCTTTTTCTTGGAGGTGGGTAGAGGGAGGAAAAAGGGGGTGCAAGATACGGTATTGAGGGGGATGGAGGGAAGGGGGAGAGAAATTGAGGGGAGACCATTTTAAATTTTTTTTTTTACTTGTGCATAATATGTACCCCCCCCCCCCACTCACATAAGGTGAAGAAGGGTAAAAAAGTATATTATACCTGAGATTTAACTGTATGTTCTAGAAGTTGGGTCCTCATGCCTCATCTCCATCTCGGGTCTCATGATCTGATGAATCACTTCTGTGCTACATTGAGCTTGACGGTAGGTAATGGCATTGAAAGACAAGGGAACTGAAAAGTGGTTATATACTGCAGTAACTTTAATTGCCATATTCTCTAATGATGGTGCTGGACATGATTTGCAGATAACCAGCCAGATGTTTTCTAGACACAAATTTAGCAGATGGGGTCCTGACAAACCTGAATGTAAATTTCTAGGTGCCTTGATACTTTTCATTTTGTCTAACAGAGAAGATTGCATCTCCCATAGTACACCAATCTAACACTCCACACCACTACCACTATAACAATCCATCAGTCCAGGCAAGGCATCCTTGGTGTCCTTATCCCCACCCCCATCCACACCCCCTCTCTTCAGCTGATTCTGTTCCAGTCCCATAAACCATTGCCTTGCAAAGCAAACACAGACTACAAAACAAAAATACTCAAAATTGAAATAAACTGGCTACTTTGCAGGCATTTAATTTGGTAAATAAACTATCCAGATAAGTAAAGAAAAACAAACAACATAAGAGAGTGGTTTTAATCAGCCTGGCTAGGATGTCCCTCACAGTTACTTATCCTAGTTTAGAGACATGACAAATATCTGTCACGCAGACTGTGGGCCAGCAATGTGAGGACTTCTGCAGAGAGAGAAACTTTTTAAGTGCCCTGCATCCCTGCAACAGCAATTATTTAACTACAAAGCATAAAGATTTGTAATACAACACTTCATACTACAAAACCCTTACAGAATGATCTGAGCTGCAGTTGTAAAGAAACATTACTATTGCTTTAAGATGTCCCTGTACATCTGCCTACAGCTAGGCTTTGGAGGCAATGGGGCATCATAACACTACTCTGTGGTTCAGATCTCATTGACCTTAGAAATGATTTGGAACCTTAACCTCTTCTTTATGTCTGTAATAACCGAACTCCTCAGCAAATCTATGTTACTCTTAGTAATACAAAAATAGAAACCTAGTTCTAGGGAAAATAGTTGCCACCTAACAACAGTTGATGGTATGGCAGGCCTCCCAGAGAAAGGCTTACTTAAAAAAATGTAATTCAGTTATAAATTTGTACTCCTTGGCAGCCATAAGTACATATGCATCACTATGTTAGCGTTAAGAGCAGAGACTCACACACACTAAGTAGCACATGAGGACACCAAGGGAATAAATCTGCATATACTCAGAGTGAACATTTTTCTTTGAGCATGTGCAGTAGCTCCTTCAAAATAATGTCCCATTCCAGAATATCATGAAGTCTGAATGGATTATATGGGAGGAAAAAAGGGCTGGGGTGTGGGAATAAAACTAGCCTGGACCCTAACAAGACATTGCTGGTAGTAGACTCACTGGTTGGTTTAAAGCAGTATATCTTGATAGGATGGTACAGATCTTCTTTGGTGTTTCCTGAATCCAGAATGGGGGTGGGGGAGGGAGTTCAGTCCTGTAACCAAGAGGGGTCTCCAAGAGGAGTGGGGAAAAAATAAGCTGGTGTCTGATACTATGTGTGAGAATATTGCAACACATGTTGAAGGGTGGGCAGACACTTAAGATCTGGACAGTTTCTTCCATCTTCACTAAGTACCAATGGAAGAGTCCTAGTTGTTACAAGGCCACAATTACTACTGCTTTCAAGAGGTTAGGAAAGTCTGTGAGGTTGAATCCATACAGAGAGAATGTTTTGCAGAACTCACGTGTGGTTTCTGAATGGTCTGCCAATTCTTTACATTTGGCACACTGCCATCCACCTAAACTCTGCTTGGGTTTCAAAAATGTGTGTCTATTAAATCGATGTAGACATATTTACCACAGCAAATAGAGTACCATTGTTAACCACTTAATTGCTGGTCCTACAAAGCACATTGCTGAGTCATCACTGCCACCTAATGGCTTTGAGGAAAATTGCATTTTACAAATATCATTACTGAATGGCATGTTCTCATTGTATGTTTTGCAGGAATCGGCCCTGAATTCTTTTGTAGAAAACCAGCCTAAAGTGGAAAGTCATCGTCCTCTACAACTGAAAGCTCCATCTATAAGGACACGTAGCAATTCCACAAGTATGGATGTCCTACGTTAAATCATTGATCCTTTTAACAAGAGGACAATATCATGGGTTAAGCTTATACATATTCTTATAATTTGCATTACTATTTTAATAAAGAGAAACACCCTGGAAAAAGAGGCTTTTATTATGTTTAACAGAATGATTTACCTAGGTTGGCTGCTTTTTATCTCTCTTTTAGTCTACTAGTAGTTTTTTCAGTTTATAATATGATAAAGACAACCAACATACACAAGCCAGACTATTGAAGCATATTGTTTTTGTTAGGAAGGGGAAATATATACAGAAAACATTATAAACAGGCATCTTAAAAATATATATATGTATTTATATAAATATGTGTGTGTGTTTAGACAAATTTGGTAATTTCATCTACCCATCTTGTCTTTGGTCTTCTTGGGCATTTTGCATTGAGTGGAATCCATTCCAAAATTAATTTGGTCCATGTATCATCATGTCTTCTTGCTGTGTGGCCTGCCCATTTCCATTTCAGGCTCTTTACTCTTTCATTGACGTCATAGACCTTTGTTTGTTGATGAATCCAAGATGGGCAGGTGAAATTACCAAATTTGTAGGTACACAGTGGCAACAAAAGGCACAAGGTTGAAATTGTTGGAGGCTTGCTGAGGAGGTCTTCATCCCGCAGTGGATCGACAGTGGCTGAAGATGATGTTGATATCTGTATAATATAAAGTGCTAGGCTGCGAAGCTCCCACATGCGCAGTAGAGACTGCTGGAACAATGCAGTCATGCACAATAGAGACTGGCCGAACGTGCTGATCTGGAGCGGGGGCGATACGAATGGCTCACCGCCTGTCTCTGCTCCCAGCTCCGGGGCAGCAGCTGGGGCCGCTGGGTGGCACTTTAGCCCGTGTACATGGGCTTTCATACTAGAGTGTATATATGGTGTAATTCTACAACAAACCAGCTGTACAATACGAGACAAATAAATAAAAATCACTCACATTTCCATTTACTTAAATTAGGTTTTTTTCCCCTGGAATGGTAGAGAGGTCTTGATTGCATTGCTTTGCTGTGTGTTGGATACCTGTCTAACATTCACAGAGTTAATAGACATCAGTAGTGTAGTATTTATCTGTCCTCATTACTGCATTTAGTTTGCCCCAGAATTACTGAAATATCTTAGTAAATACACCTCAATGAAAGCCACTTATTATTAGGGTAAATTTCCCCTTTATCCCTTAAAGACCTTTGATCCTTAAAGTTTTAAAGGGACCTATCACCCCAAAACAACTTTCAGAATCTTCTTTATGTTGCATTATCTGTTTTCGATTTAGAAAACTAATTTTTGAGTTAAATATATAGCTTAATCTAATGAAGGCATGCCATGCAGGCACTTCCTGTCTTAGCCATATAATCTTGATCACAATTCGTTTTGTGTTTTGTTTACCAAAAACATCTACTTTGTTAAATCCCTTAGTGTGAAGAAAAATATTGATTTTAAAATTTAGAATGTTCAATATATTATTTCATTGCTGAACTATGTCTATGAGTCATTCAATTGCAGTGGCACTGCCCTTGCCCTGTACCTGCCAGTACACTGTGTTCCTCCAGCGCACCAGTCAGAGGTGGGTGCACAAGAAAGAAAAGACCTGGCTCATATGATCATCAGCCACGCTTGGCTTGTGTACACGTGGACCTCATAGGTAGCTGTGCATACTTTCATTACTGCAACTTCCTGGCTAATAACACTAGTCTGAGAAGTTGCAGCATTTTACATATTCACCTGTGTGAATATAGGCTTATACTTTTCAGTTGCACTGATAATTGCCATAAATATACTGCAGCTTTCAATGATTCAGTATTTACTAAGCAAAAATATGCATAGGGAGGCTGATGTAATAAGAAGAACTGGGGCAGTTCTGGACCAAGCCATCTGCATCATAGGTGACAAATACAAATTCCCCAAATTCCCACTGATTTAAATTAGGGTTTTATCCTCTTGAATGGTAGAGAGGCATCTAATGTATTGTGAAGCAATTAATTGGAGACCTTTCTAGCATTCAAGGGGTTAAAATCCTTATTTGAATTAAAGTGACTTTTAATTTTTGCTCCAGCATTATTACCCCTGTTCTGCTTAGTACATTGGTCTCAATAGTTTCATTACATTATTGATACTGGTTACAGATTTACTTAAAGGGATAGTATTACTTCAAAATTACTATCCCTCATATTGTAGCCCTTAAAGGGGAACTTTCACCTCCTCATGATCATGGTTGTATCCCTTCCTTTGTGTCCCCTGTGTACATTGCTGTGTTTCTTTTTGCCTAAAAATCTGTTTAAATGAAGCAAAAAGATACTTGAATTTTGTACCTGATGACGTTAGCAGCCGCACAGCCGCGCACCGTATGGTGCAGAAGACACTCCCACAGCCTCAGCTCCTTTCACTTGCCCCAGCATCCTCCGATGACGGAGGCGTTCTGTTAGTAAGCTGGAGAGAGATCTCATTGGCAGAGATCGATATCTAGCCAATGAGATCTCTCCAGCTTACTAACAGAACGACTCTGTCATCGGAGGATGCTGGGGCAAGTGAAAGGAGCTGATGCTGTGCTGGATGGACGATTCACTGCCAAGCCCTGTGGGAGTGTCTTCTGCACCATACGGTGCGCGGCTGTGCGGCTGCTAACGTCATCAGGTACAAAATTCAAGTATCTTTTTGCTTCATTTAAACAGATTTTTAGGCAAAAAGAAACACAGCAATGTACACAGGGGACACAAAGGAAGGGATACCACCATGATCATGCGGAGGTGAAAGTTTCCCTTTAATAAACTGAGTTAAATGACACCAGCGGCATCTCTCAAACCTTTATGGTTTAAGAGATAGCCGCTTTCAAAGTTTCCTCTCCCCTGCTGTCAGCGTTCTGTTGCCAGCAGGGGAATCCGGTCCCGGGACAGGCGGAGGCTCTTAAACAGAGCCGATATCTCGTTATGGAAGGAAAAATGATTCATTGAAACAGTCTTCTACATGTGCTTGGTAACCAAACACACGTAAAAGACTGTTTCAATTAATCATTTTTCCTTCCATAACGAGATATCGGCTCTGCTGAAGAGCCTCCTCTTGATTCAGAGACCAGATTCTCCTGCTGGCAGCAGAACGCTGACAGCAGGGGAGAGGAAACTTTGAAAGCGGCTATCTCTTAAACCATAAAGGTTTGAGAGATGCCGCTGGTGTCATTTAACTCAGTTTATTAAGGGCTACAATATGAGGGATAGTAATTTTGAAGTAATATTATCCCTTTAAAATGACACAAGATAGCAGACCAGCATGTGTTTTTTTAGTGTTTTCAGTAGAGCCCTATGGCTGTAGGGTTGTTTATTAGCATAAATACTATTCTGAAGCAGCAGAACTTTCAAAATAGCATTTATTTAAAATGGATATTTATCAAGCCCCCTGTTCATTTGATAAGCATCTCCCAAATCTTTTCATATAGAGTAGAAAAATCCCTCATGCAAATGACTGTTGTCTACTGTTTTTCATTATTTATCTGCTTTAGGCGTCAATCCTTACTGGATTGGTGAAATTGACCTTAAAATGACCAAGAGACCGGCACTCTGCAGAGTAAGACAGCCACCAAACCTGTGTAGCTATAGGAAGTCGCTATCTCAGCAGCTAGACAGCTCTTCAGTGGGAATTCAGGTATGAAGTAACTCCACTGTTCTGTACTAAACTATAACTGAAAATGTGTATTTTGGTCGATTATTTTTCATGCAGAAAAAAAAATACTGTACTATTAAAATGTTACTTGATTGTTTCTGCTTATTAAATATTTACATAGAATTTAAAAAAAACTACCCCCCCCCCCCAAAAAAAAAATAAAAACATAAACAACTTTACTGTAATGTACATGTGCCATTTGTTGGGTGATTTAACTCCTGGTTGCCAGACTGATTGCTCACCCCCTTGGTACTGAAGGGGTTAAAAGGAAGCCACCATTCATTTCATGGTCCTGTTTAAACACCTTATAGGAAAACTTTCACATGTTTTATAGGCCTGATCCAAGTAGAAACGCTTTTTTGTTGCCCCTGTGTAGCCTTTAAATTAACTCATATTGAAAAGTAATGTGTTAGAAATGGATCTAAGGGGTTAAAAGACACCTTTGAGGGTGAACTCAGCAGCTGTTTCTGTTTATCTGGTGTTTATTTCTCACCCATGACTGAATTTCCAGTGTGTCTGTATGAGCATTTGACTCTATATATGTGTGTGTGTTTGTGCATGTGTGTGTGAGTGATATATGAACAAAACCAAACGGTTGAATGCCAGAGGAGGTGTCCAACAGCAAAAGCAATGTGTTGGGCACTCCTCTGACAATCAAAGGTTTAAAGGAGCAGTACATTTTTTTCTATGAAAACCTATATGTTATAGAGCTTTTCCTGCCGAGTAAAACAAGGGTGCTTCCACAGCTGTCAGTTGTTGTATTCAAAATTTGTAACAGTTCAAATAATCAGGAAGTGAATTTACTGTGTGTGTTCTTTCTCATAGTTCTAAATAACAGCAAGTGGCAGGCAGTTCCTATCACATTCTATGGAGAACTGTATGTCACTGACTTTCCTCTCCATTAGAATGTAACAAAATAACTATTTGGAATTGGACCACTAGAAGGCAAAGCGAATGTAAAAAAACACAGGTTTAAACGGTAATAACTTTGGAAATATTCATCTCTCAGCAGTGGAAGTACCATATTTTAGTCAACAGGAAATGTCCTACACTATATATATTTTTTCGTAAAAAAGGTACTGCTCCTTTAAATGACGTTTAATATCATTGGAAAAGGTTTGCATATGCAATAATGCATACTCTTTAGCAAAAATCACAGTGGATTAAATTTTCCAGTCTGTTTATAATTTGTTCATAATTATCTTTATATTTTTGATTATCAAAGATTGCGAGGCTGCTTTGGTCCCATTTTTGTCAGTCAGCCTAGTCGGAAAAGTGACGCTGATCTATTAACCCTTTGGGTGCCAGAACTGCATTCATTCTAGGGCAAAGCAAATTAAATCACTGTTGTTTGCAAAGTAAGGGGTTTAACCTCTAAAATGCTAGAGGTTTACAACGTTTTAAATGTGCTACAGAATTGCACCTCTGTTCAGAAGAAAAGAAGAGCATTGCTGGGGAAAACCAACTGCATAGGGGCCGCATAAAAAATCCAATTGATTTAAATGTGGCCTTTAACCCCTTTAATGTTTCAGGGGTCTCCAATGCATTAATTCTTAACATGTTGGAGACCGCTCAGCATTCAAAGCCCTTAGCAATGTCTGGCACTCAAAGGGTTACATTTGTGGGATTTTGAGGAATTCGTATTTGTCCCCTATGGTGGAGATTTGTTTGCCCCAGAATGTCTCCAGTTCATCTTAGTACATCATCACTCAGTATCTTGTATTACAGTAAAATGTGCCTATGCTGAAGGTGCTGTTAGTAAGATGTATATGGGAAGTGAAAGGCGTCAGTAAGACGATGCAAATGAATGAAGAAATATTAACCAGTCAGCTGAATGAAGAAATAGCAGAATGGTGATAGCTGTAAAACCCCTCCAGTTATTTTTCACTACTGAATCTGCAATAACAGTGAATGTGGTTTTACTTAAAGAGATATTATCACCTTAAACTGAAGGGGGTGCATAAGGTTTTAAATATCATGTACTCTTAGCCAGCATTTGTAAAAAATATTTCTTAGGTGCATTAACCCACAAAAGGTATTTTAAATATGCTTTTCCTGTTCATCTGGAGGCAGCTGTGCATGACCATATGACCCCACTTTGTTTATACAAGTGATAAGGACAATGAGTGGCATGATTTAGATAAATAAAAATAAATACAAGTTTCATTGAACTGAACTGGTAGGGTTCTTATCTCCAAACAATTGGAGCTATTTATTGTTTTATCATTTTTTACTGACTTGATAAAAAGTGACCACGTTTACCTCTGGCTCTCAAAGGGTTAAATAGTGGCTCAAATTCCAGCGAGTGACATTGACAGTATTAGAAGCCCCATGCAAATCCAGGAGAATGTTAATTTGTTTTGTACGGTTCATTCAGTTAAGAATTGCAGTGACTTTATCAGTACATCAGCCTGGCTGTATTATGTTATTATTACTGGTGCACTTACATTCATCAAGAAATTGACCAGTGCACTTACATTCATCAAGACTTACATTCATCAAGACATTATGGTCCTTATTCAATAACCCAAAGAGGTAACATTCTGGAGCAAGTCAACTGCTCCACAGTGGGCAAATAACATTTCCCAAAATTCATGTTGTTTAAATGGGGCTTTTAACCCTTGGAGTGCCAGAAAGGCATCCAATGCATTGGATAACCCTGTGGTACTCAAAAGGTTAACCCCTTGAATGTTAGAGAGGTTGCCAGTGCATTCACAATTCATTAACACTCTCTCTAGCATTCAAGTGTCTAAAATACATTTTAAATAATTAGAATGTTCGTATGTCCCCTATGGTGGTGCTGGATGCCTCAAGAATTGCACATCTGTAGCTGATTAACCCCTTAAGGACTGGCCGTGCCACTACACAGCTGGTACTTAAGGACCACGGACTTTTTATTTTTTGTTCAATCGATTCAGGGATCCCCGAGCAGCATGCAGCTGCACAGGGACCCCTGAATTCCAGGACATACATGTACGTCATGGGTCCTTTAGGCACATTCTACCCATGACATACGTCCTTAGTCCTTAACCCCTTAACGACCGGCCGATCGTCGCGGCGACGCGACTGAAGGACCGCGGAGCATTTTTTTTTCTTTTTCTGGTTCCGGACTCCCCGAACGCGTGCAGCCGCAGGGGGAGCCCGGAACTCAATGACGGTCATAGTACGTCATGGTCGTTCAGTCAGATCGACCCTTGACGTACTATGACCGTCAAGGGTCATTAAGGGGTTAAAGGGATAGTAATGGTTCACAAAAACAGCAACTCCAAATAATCTTCATAGTATTTGAGCCATAGAGAGTGTTATTTCAGTACTGTCAGAGTTGTATTGAAAGAGTAATTGAATGATTAAGTATCCCCCTCCTGCCCTTTTTACCTAGTGTAAGCCACCTCCCCTCAGATGTGGAATCTGGTCCCTTGACCAAACAGCTCACAGCAATAGGCAATCTTCTTATTGTGAGCATAAGGAAAACCCTGCCCCCCTTTACAGGCTTTTCAGGGTTTTTCCTTATGCTAATTGAAGATTGTCCCTCTCTGCAATCCATCCGGACAGTCTTACTGCTCTGAGGTGAGCAGTGTTACATCAGTAAAAGGGCAGGAAGGGGATACTTTATAATTCAGTTACTCTTGAACTACAACTCTGACAGTATTGAAATAACTCTCTTTATGGCCCAAATACTATGAAGATTAATTGGAGCTGCTTTTATTGTGAAACATTACTGTTCCTTTAAGTGGTTAAAAATATAGCCCAATATTACAACTGGGAAAAGCCATTTTTCTGCTTTTATACTCAGAATTTTTCATGAAAACATGGTGTCATCTACATCAGTTCATGTATACTACCCTGAGGAAGACTTTCTGGCTGAAACATGTACGAATAAATAAATAGGAATTTTCTACTTGGATTTCATGTGTCTTGTATTTCGGCTTTCACTGATGCTGTTGCTGCTATGCAGTCATAAGAGCACCACAGTAATCCCACAATGTTCTTTTTTTTCAAATTTTGGTGTTCTTTATACTATTGTTTTTGTCAGCTGCATCCAAAACATAGAATACGCTAAAAAAATTAAATAATATAAAAAGAGGGAAAAAACACGTAAAGCTATATTCGTTTGAGTGCTGTCCAGCACATTGCTTCACAATTCATCAGAATCTGGCACTCAAAAAAAAAAAGCAATATTCATGTATATCTTGAGAAGAAGTAGCCAACCCCTGGTAATAAAGAGCTACCAATTTCTCATGTTTTCAGGATATTCTGGACCAACTAAAGTGACTAATCCACTTATTAGTCCACCTGTGCATCAGCTGGGATATCCTGAAAACTTGCACTGTTGAGGGCCAGGGGCAGCTAACCCTGACCACAAGAATCTTGGTTCATTTTTGTCAAAAGCTGCACCAATTCAACAAAGAAAGAAGCCTTACTGTGTTCAGTTAGATGCGGATAAAATTATATTTATACTGAAGGGCATGTTGCCCTGATTAAAGCACTTTCTAATATAATTTATACTTTAAACCAATGAGATAACTCAGCTGTAGAATCTATTCAAACCTCAGGTTCACAGGTTATAGTCCCAGAAATGTCAGCTAGGCCTTTCACCTCTCTGAGGTAGAGAAAATGAGTCCAGGATGTACCTGAAAACGACAGATAATGTAATTGTATCCTTGCTGGAAAAATATTTTCATAAAAATAAATAAACGAATGAGAACTTTACTCTCGTTTTCCTCTTTCTGTTCTTGATTGGTCATGTGACATCACTGGGATCTTCTTCGTTCAATTCTCAATACATCTAATGTACTAACAAGAAGTGGAGTAATTCTGTAGCAAATCAAATGCACCATAGAGAATAAATAAAAATTGCTAAAAAATGCCCCTTGATTTAAATGGGACTTCTAACCCCGTGAATGGTAGAGAGGTATCTGAGACCCGTCTTGCATTACAGGTGTTATCTGGCCCATTTAAATCAATGGGGGTTGGTATTTGTACCTTATGATGTAAATGGTTTACCTCAGTATTATCCCAGTACCTCGTAGCACATCAGAATCAGTGTCTCTGATCTTATAAAGTCTGATCAGGGACAAACTTCTACAGTGGACAAAGTCCATTGTTGATTTGAGCATGCACATTCACAAGCAATGCCAGTTGTAAATATTAAGTATTGCATTCCATGTGTTTAAACTTACAGGGTGTTTCCAGAGAATCAAGGTCTCTGAGTTCGGCACAGTTAATAACCATGCGAAGCCCTTCACAGGCATCTGTTATTTCCAATGTAATTTTAATGAAAGGACCAGGCAAGGTAAGTTTTACACTATTCTTTAACTCCTTCTGGACAGCATTAGAAGACTGTTGTAACGTCATGATATTTGGTTCTTGATTAGGGACTTGGATTCAGTATTGTTGGAGGGAAAGACAGTATTTACGGACCAGTCGGCATCTATGTGAAGACTATATTCCCTGAAGGAGCAGCAGCTGCTGATGGGAGGTTACAAGAAGGTAACTGTTTGCTAAGTTTGTTCTTATTTACTCTTTACACTTGGCGTCTTGATCTAACTCAAGAGCTGTAGAGCCAAAGTTTACCCACCACTCCTTTAAGAAAACAAGAGAGATAATGGAAAATGAAAAGTTTATTTAGCATTGCTTATAAATATTTTGCTCATTGCTGTTCAATGATCCCATAGATAATTGTAGTGTAAGTGAATAAGTAATATAATATGTGTAATTAACTTACATTTGTATTGCCAATACTGTAAAAAGTAGCTTCATAAACCTAAATTCCCTCTGATAAAACTAACTCAAATGATGAAGCTGATCCAAGTCTCCCAAATTTGTAAATCCAAAAAAATATTTAACTCTAATTTGACATCACAGTCTGCCCAATTCCCTATCTACATAAAATGCATAGTTCTCACAACAGACATGTCTATCCCAGTAATTTTACCTTACTGTATTAGACTCTGCAACTTCTGCATGGAGACTTTGCATTGAATCTGTCACTTTTTTGTAAAGTTTGTCACTTTTTTGTAAAGTAGCACTTACAGACATTACTTTCAAGTTTTCCACCCAGTAATTGCGTTTTTGTTCTAGTATTCCTCGTTTCCTGAAAAACCCTTCACTACTGAAGTCTATGAAATCATGTAATATATATGAAGGTTTCTGTCCTATCACCCCTCTCATCCAAGCTCAAATTTGTCCTCATACCTTAACCAGTGGTGCAGATTTTCAGCATCTCCTCACCTATACATGTGAATCAATGAATGGCTCAATCATTCTGAAGGATCTGTCTGAGATAAGGACATTCAATTTGAGGATATCCTGAAAGCATACTTGGGCGAACTTGAAGACAGGTTTTAGTGCCCCTGATATATAGCATTGCATTGGTACCCATCTCTTCCTGTTGTTATTGCCCCTTCATATATAAACCAGTACCCTGTTAATATTGCTTACTGGTTTACTGCATTGCTTGCCTACATTTAAGTAATCTGAAATAATAACTCCCAAAGTCCCTTTTTCTGCTGTTGGTCTCATATGATTAAGCCTGAATTTTAACTCTGGGTTTTTGTATCCAAAAATCATTAACCTATAAGTGCCAGTCTGTTGTCACATCAATGTTTTAATACACAGCAAATGAAAAATAATAAAATGGTTTGAGAAAGCAAAACAGGATATTTAAATAAACCAGGCTACCACTGATACAGAATTAAATTACTCCAAATTAATTATGTTTGTGTAAGTGGGCCCTGGAGAGACATTTAATGATGTAGAAATCCAAGCCAAGCATATACCACTCGATTGAATATTGAAAAATAAGACTCCTATAATGTTTCAACTGATCAGTGTTCACATGTTTAACTTTTCAAAGTGTTTTATCACAGGGGATGAAATTCTGGAACTAAATGGAGAGTCAATGTATGGACTAACACATTATGATGCACTACAAAAATTTAAGGTGGGTATTTTGAGTGATCGCCTGTTACATTTCTGGACAAGTATCAGTGCTATGCTATGTGTCCATTATTGCTGGAAATTCTGAAATGCGTATGATAATTTTTTATTTAGAAATCTGTTAGCAACATAAGGGGGTTATACACTAATATGTGGTAAAGATGTGATAATGTGGATGTGACTTCTCCAGTGATATCATTTCTCCAGTTCCTATGTTAGTCTATGGAGCCAATTCACTAAGATCTCGAAGGTTGGAGAAATCTTAATGCATTGGCTCCATAGAATAACACAGGACTTGAGAGTTTAGATCATTGGAGAAGTCATCTCCCCTTTATTACCTGCTTATCACCTCTTTATCACACCTTAGTGCCCCCCCGGTCTATTATAATTATTTTTTTATGCAATTTCCCTTCAATACATGTAAAGTTTTACACATAGCACTTAAAATACAGTGTAGAGGCAGATGTACTAGCAAGCCAACTGCATGCAATGCGTCAGAGGCCTCTAAAATGCAGGTGTTTTAAAAGCCCCATTTTAATTAGTGGGGGATTTGGGAAAAATGTTAATTTGACCCCCCGTGGTGCAGTTGGCTTGCATTTGATTTGCTCCAGTTCTACTTAGTACATCAGCCTCATAGAGTTTAGTTATATATAGAGTTTAACATATGCCACTGAAAATACTTAAGACTGCATATTTATTGATTTGTGAATACCCTGCAGATTTAATAGTGTAAACAGCAAGGGAAATTCAAAAACCACCTACTGTAATCACACCCACGATGTAGTGTCAATGGTTGATTCCTTTGTCCATAGCTTGAAGTGATACTTAAAGGGATAGTAATACTTAAAATGTAAAAAAAAATATATGTTGTAGGGTTTATCCCCCTGACTAAAACAGGAGTACTCCCACTGCTGAAAGGTGTTTCATTCAAAAGTTATTAATTTTCAAAGTTGAATTTTTAGGTGCAATATCACAGTGGCCTGAAATTGTACAGTGGCGCTGTTGCTACACCATCCTATGGAGATTTATGGTCCTGGGACCAGAGCTGTCCAGAAGATCGTGTAGCAACAGCGCCACTGTACAATTTCAGGCCACTGTGATATTGCACCTAAAATATTAAACTTTGAAAATTAATACCTTTTGAATGAAACACCTTTCAGCAGTGGGAGTACTCTTGTTTTAGTCAGGGGAATAAACCCTACAACATATTTTTTTTTTGCATTTTAAGTATTACTATCCCTTTAACGTGGAACTATCACTCCAAATAAAGTGCCCCCCCAAATAATTATTCATATAGCAATAAGAGTAGAAATACGAGCATTATATAGACTAAGTCTAGCGTTATTAAGAATCCTACTTAACCCCTTAATGACCCTTGACGGTCATAGTACGTCATGGGTTGATCTGAGTTAACTACCGTACTATTACCGTCATGGAATTCTGGGCTTCCCCCGCGGCTGCACGCCGTTCGGTGAGTCCGGAACAGGAAACTGAAAAAAAAATTCTCTGTGGTCCTTAACTGACCACGCCGATTGGCCGGTCGTTAAGGGGTTAATCTGAGACAAACAGGCAGGCATAAGCGAACAGACAGGCATAAGCGCAGGCATCTTTCCTTAGAGACATCGGTGCACCTGCGCAGTGTGTACCCTTCAGGACTGGGAAGGAGGCGTTGCAGTGTACTTCAAGGTACAGGAAATGAGTGACGGCGCAGGCACACAGATGCCACTACAGCAAGAAGCCTGCCAGTCAGTCTCGAATCAAGTAGGATTTCTTAATAACGCTGGACTTATGCTGGATAATACTAGTATTTCTATGCTTATCGCTATATGAATAATTGTTTGGTTTGTTTGATAGTTCCTCTTTAATAACCCTTTGGGCGTGTGGCAGTGCATTGGATACCTTCCAAGCACTCAAGGAGTTAAGCTTGACATGCCACCAGAGAAAACATAGAATGATATAAATGAGATATATTGTATTAGAATCACTTTGCTGAACTGGGTTAAACAGCCCTTCTGCTTTAGCTTGTTCTTCAAAGTCATCCATGCTATCACTATACATTCCTCTCAACAGGATTTAAAGGAATAGTAATCAAATGTATCTCATGAAAAATATATGTTATAGTACTCTTTCTGCAAACTGATGGTATTCCCACTGTTGGGAGATTTTTCAATCAAAGCTATTAAAAAAGCAAACCTTAAAAAAAAGGAGAAAAAAATATAAAGCATTGCCTGCTGGTGTCCAAATGGCAATTTTATAATGCACTTAAAGGGATAGTGATACTTCGTTTTAACTTTATTTTATTTTGTAGGCATTAAAAAAATATGAAGAACGATATAAGTCTTATCTCTCAAACCTTTATGGTTTAAGAGATATTCACAAGCAAAGTTTCCCTTTTACCTAGTGTAAGCCATCTCTTCTCAGATGGGGTATCTGGTTGTAAGACCAAACAGATAACAGAAGGGGACAGTCTTCTTAAAATGAAAACAATGAAAGCCCTGCCCCCCTGGACAAGCTTTTCAGGTTTTTCCCTTATCTTAATTGAAGATTGTCCCTCTCTGCAGTCTACCTGGGCACCTCCCTTGTGCTCTGGCTGAAAAGTGTTACATCAGTAAAAGGGGCAGGAGGGGGCATTTTGTCATTGAATTACTCTTGAACTACAGCTCTGACAGAATTGAAATAACACTCTCCAAAGTTCAAATACTATGATGATTAATTAGAGCTGATTTTATTATGAAACATTACTATCCCTTTAATGAGAGAGCTTAGGTCATGGAGTAAGGTTTTCCATAGTGATAGCAACAGCTTCACTTGGTGATCACAATAGAAAATTGCAGCTTGAACTTGATGGATTTGTACCTTTTTCAACCTAATTTAATATGTAACAACATTATCAGAAATAAGTCTTGAGTATTAATATCTTTTTAAATGAAAATATTCCATCACTCGGAGTGCCTTTGTTTTGCAGGAACCTCACAAAACTCGCCCAATCCATTTCCTAGCATGTGCAAAGTCACAACAGTGGCCAGCCACAAAAGCTACATTTCAATTATTGTGTCCTTACTATCAGGGCTTAAAATTTGAAGTCCTTTGCTACTAGACAGACCTGAAAAGTTACTCTCCACTGCAAGTCATAACATACATACAAGGGCTGAATTTCTACTCGCCAGGGCTGAATTTTCACTCACCATTGGCTAGTGGTGAGTGGAAATTTTGAGTCCTGCTTACTATATATGCACGTTAACTACATGAATGTTAGAAAATCATATTTAAAGCAGAACTACCACTCCTTACAAACATGTCCCCAAATAATTACTCATTTGGCGACTAGCTGCTCAGTAGCGCTAGTTGCCAGAATTATTACCACGTTAATGAGAATTATACACTGCTCCCGGACTGACAGGCAGGAAACAGCGCAGACATCTTTCCATAGTGACGTCTGCATGCCTGCACTGTCAGTCCCTTTTTTGAAGCCAAACGGGTGCAGATTTCACTATGAAAAGATGTCTGCGCTGCTTCCTGCCTGTCAGTCCGGGAGCAGTGTATAATTCTCATTAACGCGGTAATAATTCTGGCAACTAGCGCTACTGAGCAGCTAGTCGCCAGATGGGTAATTATTTGGGGCCATGTTTGTAAGTGGTGGTAGTTCCGCTTTAAATTTTAGTGAGCCAGCTGGTTTTACAGTGTCAAATCTGTGCACTGAATTGTGGAATTAACAAACTGCTTATATGTCTTAGCAAATGTAATTCAAGCTAGTAAAAATGTGTAAATAAATGACATTGCAATGTGGTGTTTCTGTTTAATGCTATGTTATTTGTACTACTCAGCAAGTGAAGAAAGGTGTGCTCACTCTGACAGTAAGGACAGGGCTCAGCGCTGCAGATGAGAAGCCTGGCTACTTTGCTCCTCAAATGTTTAGATCCAAGAGCTCCAGCACGTGTGCAGTAAGAGAGCATAGCCCGCTACAACCAGAAAGCTCTGCGTTTTTACTCAGCTCCCATAACCCCAATGACAGAGTGCTCATGGAGGTGTCACTACACAAAGGTATTGAATGGACTACAGGACACTGGCAAATGCCTGAAATGGTTAGCAAATCCACAGGTTAGAGTGGGCAATGTCACATGTTGGAATGGATTACTATTACCTGCTCTGTTCTGCGCTATTTTAACCCTTTAAATTCAACAGAGATGTCTAATGCATTGCAGTTTATTGTGTTGGCAATCTTCTTTCATTCAAAGATTTTATTGACCTTTTAAAGATCAGAGGGATTCACAGTGCATCGCAATTTGCTGCACACATTATAGTTTATGCATTTAATGTCAACATATTATGTAGCTCATTACATTGGGGTAACAAGCAATAAACGGAGCACACTAGTGACAATTATTTTGACTGACAAAATCTAGGAGTTTAGATGTTCTCGTCCAGAAATGCTTACAATGTGGAAGATTACCTGAGTTTTGTCTAGAAGAAAACTTCTAGAATTATTTATTTTGACCGTTTCCCAAATCCAGCTCTGTATTAGTAGAAGAAAACAACATGCAAATAAAAATGTAATCCATAAACTTCTACTGTATGATACCTTCATTTTTAAGGCTGTACTTTATATAGAATATAGCTGCTCCATGATCAATTCAAGTGCAGGTGTCCAACCTCCGCTGCTTGATTTCAATTAACTTATTGTAGAAAAATGTTTGATAATAGGTTTGTCAGCTGATACCATGGGGGTTATGCACTAAGGTGTGATAAAGACATGATAAAGTGGAGATGATTTCTGCAGTGATATCACTTCTCCAGTTCCTTTGTTATTCTATATAACCTATGCACTAAGATCTCCAAAGATGGAGTAATCTTAGTGCATTGGCTCCATAAAATAACATAGGAACTGGAGAAGTGATAGCACTGGAGAAGTCATCTCCCCTTTATCACCTCTTTATCACACCTTAGTGCATCTCCACCCCCCATGTTAGGAAGTGGCCTGTACAAGAATAACCCTTTAAGGACCAGAGAGGTGTGCAACACATTGCAAATTAATGATTTTCACATCTCACTAGTCTTTAAAGGGTTAAGGAGATGACAATGCATCTCAAGAAGCATTGAAGGGCATGTTGCTTTTTAACCCTTGAATGATAGAGATGACTTCAATGCATTATGAAGCAATATCGCTATCACCCAGGGATTAACATAAATCCTTCTTAATCTGTTCTTAGAAAAAAGAAGAGGTTAACACTTTGAATAAAATACATCATATAGTTTTGGTGGTGCAAAACATTTACAGGATGCTAAATGCATCCTTTATTTCATAGTTTGCTGTAGTTCATGGTAGCTTTTGCATTTCATTTTTCAGAGTCGGGAGTCGGTTTGGGGATAGGTTTGTGCAGTGTTCCAGACTGTGGTGGCATTTCTGGTATATTTATCCATACCCTCTCTCCTGGCTCTGTGGCCCATATGGATGGACGACTCAGGTATGATTTGCAGCCAAGAAACATTTGTATTGTGCTGAACTGTTATAGGTGGCCAGTCTTAAAAGACTTTTCATATCTTTCATATATATATATATATATATATATATATATATGTATATATCCTTTCCAAAGGGGTGTTCAAAATAGAGCAATTGCATGGGTCCTGTAGAATAAATTGGGCAATATAAAAGTCAAAAATGCCAGTCAAGATCATAGACTTGAATCCCTTCTACACCTTTTTTAATATATGTTATATTTCTTGTAGTTATTTTGCAATTCCTGTTTTTGTTTCAAACACAGGTGCGGTGATGAGCTTGTTGAGATAAATGAGAATGCTGTCAGTCATAGGTCTCTTAATGAAGCCTACGAGTTCTTAAGTCACTGCCACCCAGGACCTGTCACTGTCCTGATTAGCAGACATCCCGACCCACAGGTAACTGTAACAATAGTTTTATTTAGGTTTTCAAAGTAACGTAGTTGATGAGGCTGAAAAAAATACATCAAATTCAACATGTGTCGTATCACCCTTGTTTTGTTGATCCAGAAGGAGGTAAAAAAAAACCCATAACAAAATAACAACTATTCAAATAATTTCCAGTTATGCCCCAAGTGGGTAAAATAATTATTTCCTCACTCCAAAGGACAATCAGGTATCTTTCTGGATAAATGTCATATAGCAGTAAATCATAATTCACTCTGTTGCTTTGAGCTAGAGATTTATCCAGTACTTTTTTGAAAGTTTCTACAGTATCAGCCTCCCAAGGCAAACAATTCCACATCCTTACTGCCATTACAATAACTGTGTCCTGCAGAGTAAGATTTCCCATTAGGCAGAATAGATAGCTGCTTAGGGTACCTAATTGTGAGGAACACCTTAGCTGTGCTGATGACTCCAAGTGGGTGGAAAATATTTGTAAATATGACCCATTTTAGACCCCTCTGTACTCAATATTCTAGATGAGGCCTTACAGATGATTTATATAGAGGTAGAATTATATTCCTGTCCTGTACATCTTTAACTGTTTTTATACAGGATAATATCTATTGACAATTGCAGCAGCCTAGTGACACTGTTATTTAATCTTTTGTCTACCAGTCCTCGCAAACCCCTATCTAACAAGGACTCCCAAAGTAGTTTCCCATCTACTATATATATGTAGCTGCTTGTTACCGCAACCCAAATACATAACCTTACAATTATCTGCGTTGTGCATTGCTCAAGCAGAGAGGTGTGTAATGCATTGCTTCATCTATTTCTTTTGGGTGGGTTGTTTTCATATTTTTGGCGTTATATATGAATTGAATACAACACTATGAACTAGGGTTGCACCAAAATGAAAATTCTGGACCGAAACCGAAACTTGAGGATGGACTTGGCCGAAAACCAAAAATGACATTTTTTAATTTATAGGGCGATGCCTAACAAAATAAACAAAAAATATAGTAGCGCAAGCGCACATGGCACAGTCAGAGTGAAAGTCCCATGAGCTGAAGGTTACCAACTTGCCTGGAAAAAAGTGACCTTTCCATTGCGGTTACATTATCCACAAGTCCCATTTTTACTGATGTGCAAACATATTGATCATGAATCTCACACACACACACACACAGACAGACAGACACAGACAGACAGACAGAAACACACACACACAAATTGGCATCAAAGTACAATATTGGAGAATAATCTAAAATGATCTTGAAAAGCACTGGATCCTCTACAATAATAAATGTGAATCCTACTATTTAACTGGGCACCCTTCAATTAACTAGAAATACATAATCTACACTTATGGCAGTCATTAAATTCAGTTTTATATAGATATCCAACACCATTTTCTCATAGACTAACCAATGTCTTGGGGTTGGTCTCTGCTTTAAGTCCCTCAAGCATGGCCCGTTAAAATCAAACATATTTCAAACAATAATTATCGCTTTTAAAAAAGCAAGCTCAACTAGTGTCATTTCTGTAGCTGGACTACCCTTGCACTCATTCCCAAGAAACAACAAAAGTCTACTGAATTTGGCTAACTTTTCCATCATTTTTCCAATAACCATCTGCTATGAATGGGTAACTATTAAAAAGCCGCATGTTTGATATGCAAAGCCTAACAAAAGGTATCTGCGCAACATTTAAACAGAAAAGTGTGTTCTATGCAGCTGAGCAGTGTTTAAATAGAAAAGTGTTCAACACGGAGGCACTCCACCTTTTAAAAGAATACCAGTCCATGGTCCCACCACTCCAGTCTCTTGAGTCCCGGATCTCCTGCTCCTCCACCCCCGCCATCATCCCTCACACAATGGACTAAAGCAGCCACTACTGCAACAGAAGCACAGATCTGCTTCCGGGATCCTGAAACCTGGCAACACGGCCAAAAGGCGGGGTCACTGCGACCTGGATGTGCTAGAGAACATCTCACAGCTTTGACAGCTCAGGAAGGAGGTGTTTCGGTGCCCCTTTTCAGCCATTTTTTTTGGCCAAAACATTTCGGCTGCCGAAATTTTGGTGCACCCCTACTATGAACTAATCTTATTCTTGCAAAGGAGTCATGTTTACGCTTTGAAACTCTAGCTGTTGTCTGGTTAAGGATGATGATAGTTGTAGGCCCCAGCAACTGGACGTCCAAAGATCGACTTCTCCTGTAGAAAAGTTTTTCTCATACATCTTCATGTGACATATTTGTATTTTAATCCCTTAATCCTTTGAGTGCCAGAGTGATACGCAATGCACTGCAGAGTGATGCGTTGTGTACCTCTCTGGCACTCAAAGGGTTAAACGCTAAAGACATTTCTTCTCTGTAGACATCTCTAGTATCCGAAGGATTAAAACATCTTAAGAAAAACAGGATTTTACATAATGTAGAAGAGTATATTATTATGACTATTATGGCATCTTTTCTGGTGGGCTGAGACTTACAGTGGAAACTATGGAAGTAGACATCTGGTATTCAGGAACATTTCTTTGTAAACATTTTATGATACAAATCCTTTGTAGATGTTGGAATCGTGTAAATCTCCTTTTCATGTTTCAGTTGGCAGCAACTCTTTGAGCACTGACTTCTTAATGCAAAAAAATAGCCTCTTTGCATAAAATCTTTTGTCTAGAGGACGGACGATTCACAACATCTGGGTTATACAAGTCCTATTAGCCCAATGTGTTTATCAGGCCTTATGGTTAATAACAAGCTATGTAAAAACAGGAGTGGGCAACATGAGGCCCTCCAGCTGCTGATGGACTACAAATCCATCATTCCTTGCCAGCTTTTGTAGTCAGCAGCAGCTGGAGAGTCTCAAATTGACCTTCCCTATGCCAGTGTAATTAAATATATTGTTATAATAATAAATGCACTTATTAACTCATGCTGAGAATTATCTGACAAGTGCCAATGTAGATTGGCCATTTGAGTGCCAGAGAGATGCATGAGCACCTCTCTAGCATGAAAATGGTTAATTTGGGAAGGATAAAGTTAAATGAAACACTATTCAGCAGGATTTTTCTTCCTTCCTCTTTCATTCTTCGTAACTATGTCCTGTAGGGTCAGATTTTCCATTAGGTATTAGAGTGGACAGCTACTTAGGTTGCTTAACTGTGATAGGCACCTTAGGTTTGCTGGCCACACCAAGTGTGTGGAGCAGTGAGATTTGTCAGCCAAATTCAAATCTCCCCAAATCAGACCCCACTCTTTGATTATGATGGGCGATTTGTTTACCAGCTTATATATTATTACTGTTGTTTTTTTATTGAGCAACAGCATATGTTGCAGTGCTGTACAAAGGTGAAGGAAAAACATATAGGAACTTAATGAAACAGACCCACATAATGGTAGTGAGGGCCTTACTTGCCAAAGCTTACAGCCTAGAGAGTAGGTGAGCAACCTTAGACCCTCCAGCTGTTGAGGACTACAGTTCTCATCATCTCCCGCTGGGGAAGGTAAGGGAACATCTCACGCACGGTTTAAATGCTAACTTGGAATATTTATATACCAGTATTTTCGCTTTGGTCCAATGTGGTACAAAGTAACCATGGGGTTAAAGTATCCTCCAGCCAGGAGGGCAGGGCACTGGCCTAAAAAGGCTCCCTGGAGGCAGGGACTTCCTTTCTACTACACTTTACCCCCACCAGACATACCTAGTTTTAAAAGTGACCTCAAAGTAGGAGCATCAGGGCAAAGATTGTCCTAGCTAGCCTTCTTTTATTGTTTTCTTAACCTATATGGGCCTGTGTGATCCTGTATTAGGCAGGCTTCTATCTCTGGCCTCCTTGATGGCTATGGACCGGAGTGCAGACCTGAGTCTGCTAGAGGATGGTTTTCTCTCTCAGCCATTTTCCTCTTCTCTTTTGCTTGGTTATATCTGAAAAAGATTAAGCACAGGAGACTGGAGAGAACTCCAGTTTTCAGACTGCATAGGTCCCGTGAGTATGCTCATGTCTGTGTGTCTAGGAGGATCTGTGGTTGAATTGCTAGCTCTGCACGCTACTTTTCTTTTCTGTCAGCCCCATACACCTTTCCCTCCTCTTTAGAGGTGGCCACTTCCTTGACTTTTCTGTCAGCCTCATATACCTTTCCCTCCTCTTCAGAGGTGGCCACTTCCTTGACTTTTTTATCAGCCCCATACACCTTTCCCTCCTTTTCAGAGGTGGCCACTTCCTTGACTTTTCTGTCAGCCCCATACACCTTTTCATCCTCTTCAGAGGTGGCCACTTCCTTGACTTGCTAAACTTTTATTTCATATTAGTCAGTCTTCATCATGAGCCAATGGCGCTATTAAGAAACGGACACTCATGGAGGCCATGTTGGATAGGGCATCGGCAGTGGGGATTTATTCCTTTACCGTTCCATACTATAGGTAAAGAATGCACCTGGGGACCCCCCACACACACACTCTGCTGGGGCAGTGAATGCACAAGATGGCTGGAGAGCTACCTATCACAGTGCCTGTGATTATTCTGTCACTCTCATCTGTGGCAGACTGTGATTTGTTCGCTTGGTTTGGCCCGCCCCTTGGTGACCTTTTTATACCTGACTCTTACATCTGTCAGATGCCCTTTCGTGGTGTTTCTGAGCCAGACTTGCTGTTGCTGTGTTCCAGTATCCGATTCCTGTGTACCGACTTTGGCCTGTCCTGACTACTCTCCAGTGTTCCTGATTGTGTATGACTTGGCTTGTCCGAGAATCTTCTACGTGCTACGACCCGGCTTGTCTGAGAATCTTCTACATGCTACGACCCGGCCTGTCTGAGAATCTTCTACGTGCTACGACCCGGCTTGTCTGAGAATCCTCTACGTGCTACGACCCGGCTTGTCAGAGAACCCTCTACATGCTACGATCCGGCTGGCCGACTTCCTGCTTCAAGATCATCGCGGCCTGCTTGGTTGTTGTCGCCGCCGCGACATTCTGAATCCTGCATCGCTGTGCCGATCGAGTGTGACCATTACCCTCCTGGTTAACCCATCCATCAGTGCAGAGTCCCTTGCTGACTTGCGTAAGCTGTGCCTCTTGTACCGAGCCTATACACGCTGCAGAGCTAAGCTACCATACCGAGCCTGGGAGATTCAAACGTACCTTTTAACCCTTGCACTGCCGCTGCTCTCTGACCGGACCTCCTTTCTAAATACAGAACCGTTACCTTGTAAGTCTACTGCTGCTGAGTTGGCCGCTACTTGGACGGCGACTCCCGATTACGCTTGCAGAGTAGTCTATCCTGTTAGGCCGGTTGGGCATCTTTGGCTCTTGGTCTCACGGTTATCAACAGAGGTGTCCGGTGCGGCTATTGGTGGCAAGGTTTGGCTCCAAGCTCTTGCTAGATCCGTAGGTAAACGCCCGTGGGGGCTATTGGCTCGTGTTGTGCTCACATTGGTCTCCGGTTATACGCCCGTGGGGGCTAAATGCCAGCTTCGCATCTCAGGCTAGTCTCGATCACGCCCGTGGGGGCTACATACTCTCGCACTTGCAGGCTCAGTGGTCTATTTACGAACGCCCGTGGGGGCTATTTTGGGTTACTGTGCCGCTATCACTCACATTGGTCACTGAACATCTACGACCCATCTTTATATGAACTCTGTGCTGTGCACATTTGCTCACTTGATCAATACACCACACGGGCGTGCCAAACCCCACAGCTGAGACTGACAATTTACTCTCATTCACCCTTTAGGGGCCAGTTCCCTATTCGCTGTTCCTATGTTGGGTGCCTTCTATCCATATTATTAAAGCTATGTGTACTGTGTTATAGCTTGCAATTGTTGCTGTCAACTGTAGAGGGCGATCATTTGTATTTATTTTCTTTCAATAAAAGATTGTTTTATTTTACCTACTGGTCTGAGTGTCAAAACAAACCGTTACACTACCTCTCTGTTATATATTTGGAGGTAGAACAAAACTTCGTTTCCAGAGACGGATAACATTTTGGCGGACTTTCCCTGCCCTCTGTGGTGACTTTGCACATGGTAGAAAGAGGATGGGGCATGTTGTGATGTCATATGTCTTTAGCCAAAACAAAGGAAAGAGGGTGTGGTCAGAATGTAGGCATAAAAGAATACAGCACAAGTTCTCTTTTTATTTCTGTGTTCCTTTTCTCTTCCTGATTAACCCAGTATACTGAACTTTGTAATATCAGGTAAAAGTGGCAAAGTGTGGTACTGTGTTAGCCATGGTGGGCTAAAAGGGGGGATTTGTTTCTGGTGTAGTTAAAGAGTTGCACTTTGGAATTATTAAATGTTTGGTCTCTTAATAAATATTAAGTCTATCTGTGTGATCTACTGACCATGGACCTAATGGCCTCTCCATAGAACCATAATATTCCCCTGTTCTATTCCAGATCCTGGGACCCTGGGCTCATGTAATTCTGATCATGCCATTCTGGCCTCTTTGGGCCTGGTTCTCGAATCTTAGCAATCTGTCTGTAGCAGAGCCTTTTCAGCTTTTAACTTAGGGTCCTCTGTATCACCCAAGGGTGGGGGAGTTGGCTTTGAAGCCAGTGTGCTGAGGAAGAAATATTTCTCTGATTCTATCATTGCCACTTTGATGAAGGTTCTTAAGCCTGTGTCATCCAAGGTGTACCAAAAAGCATGGTGCTTGTACTGCTAGTGGTGTGAAGACCAGGGGTCGCAGCCACATCCTTTTTATCTTCTGGTTAGCTTAACCTTTCTTCAAGATGGCTTTCAAAAAGAGCTTTGTCTTAGCTCTATTAAAGTGGAACTACCACTTTAGCTAAAGTCACCCTACAATACTTAGGCAGGTGGCGACTAGCTTAATAATAGTTATTTTACCTCTCAAAAGTACCTCCTTGTAAAGTAATCCTTAAGCTTCCAAGACCGGAAGCCAGGCATCAGTGAGGACATCTTTTCTGCGCTCATGCGCTGTCAGTCCCGGTCTCCCTTCAGCAGCAGTGCACTGGCCTGAACGGCACCTGAAGGGACTGACGGCGCAGGCACGCAGACTGCACTAACCTGGCCGTCAGTCTCGAAAGATTAATGATTACTTTACAAGGGGGTACTTTTGAGAGGTAAAATAACTATTATTAAGCTAGTCGCCACCTGCCTGCAGGAACACTTTATCTAACGTGGTAGTTCCGCTTTAAGGTCCAGATTTGATTTCTTATGTCCTTTTTCAGAGGCGTATTTCCTTATTACCGGATGTGCAAATCTTTGTGCAGGGGATGGCTTATGCCTACCCAGTTGTTCAGGATCGCACTGTGAGACTTGAACTTGGTTGTGGGAGTGCCTCAGGGGCCCACTTTGAGCCTCTGTCTTTTGTTTAAATTCGGTCCTTGACTCTTAAGACAGCTCTCCTGTTTGGCGAGTTGCCGAACTTCAAACTTTGTCCTGTAAACCCTTATTTCTGATTTTCATTCTGAAAGGGTGGTTTTGAAAACTACTGTAGGGATCCTCCCTGAGGTTGTTCTGAAATTCCGCATTAACCAGAGATTTATTATTCCTTCTGTTTTTCCAGCTCCATCTAACACGCATGAGCAGGAGATTCATTGTTTGGATGTAATTAGATGCTCAAAGTACTGCTTTCACTGGAAGAGGTCTTTCCGAAGAAAGGATTAGCTTTTTGTCATTTCCAAAGGCCCTTATGGGGGCCAAACTATGTCTAAGGTGATAGTGATTTCCTGGATTAAAGTTACCATTAAGGTGACCATTTACCAGGCTTACATCCTCAGGAAAAAGCATATGCCTTTTAGGTTCCTGGGCCTACAAGAACCAAGCCTCTGCAAAGCAACTGTGCAAGGTAGCCTGGGCCTACTGTGTCATAGCTTTGGCTGGAGCCAGTTTAGGTCATACTGTTGGTTATCCTGTATAGGTATCCTTCTTATGTTTCCTTTCAGTAAACTGTTTTGTTTTCCTGTTACTTGGTTTGTCGTGTAGGTCTCTGTTGACACCTGACACCTGTTCATATTTGGTCCAGTTTGTCTTTGTTGGAATTGGTCTGTATTTTGAGGATTTTTATCTCCCTCCCTGGAAACTTGGTGGGATAGGTTTGCTGTATCCTCATGGTTCCTATGTTCCACATTGTATTGAGAAAGGAGACTTGTGTGTACTTAATAATATTTTTTTTTCTCTTAGTCTATGTGGAACAAGAACTTTACTGTTTGTTAAAACTAAGACTGTCTGGTGGGGGTTAAAGTGGAGTAGGGATGGAGTCTGTGTAATTATAGAGCCTTTGTTAGGGAAGTGCCCTGCCCCCCCTGGCTGGAGGAGGTATCCTTTTGAAATGTCACCCACTAATGGGTAACCAACAAAAAGGCTCATTAAAAATGTGACCTGGTTGAAAATGGAAACATTCTGATGCTGCAGGCTTAAGTGTCGAGACATTAGAATGTAGCCCGAATAAGTGTCAACTAGTTAAATAAAGATGTGCAGCAGTGCAGGGAGCTGGTGTCTGGCATGCACAGAAGGTGAAATGGTACTCCCTCGCTTTTAACAGCACCAGTATACCCAGCACCCTGCCCTTGGGAGAGGCTTCAGCATTTATAAATAGAGAACTGACTTAGGCAGTGTGAAGCCCCGTAAATAAGGACCACTTTGCCAAGCTCTTTTGAAGGGGTATAATTACCTGTACCCATTTAATATCGAGTACAGAATCATTGCCTCAGCAATGGAAGAACGTGGGTCGACTTATGAGCCATCACGCCCACCACACAGGTCACACCTTCCAGGCACGATGTCTCTTTATCGGACTGGTCTGCGGAATTGGTATCCTTGTTGCTGGTCTAGGGATCGTAATCATTTATGAAATTGAGGTGAGCTCAGAGTACACCAGAACAGAAGCGCTCACAATGTTCTACATCTTCAGTATTGTGGCCTTCAGCCTCATGTCTATAGGCATCCTTACTGACTCTATCATCTACAGGTTGGACAAGCACAAGAACCCTACATGGACCCTGGATGTGGTCCTTCTCCTGGGGGAGGCTCTGGACAGTACTGTATCTCCTACTACTCTATAATAGCAATGGTGGCCACCTCACCAGGCAGGCTGCTCAACACACTCAACGCCTTCATTATTGAGGGTTTGCACAAACAACCTGCCCATCATGCACATTCAGAGCAACATGGCTCAGTGGTGTTACAGGAAAACAATTTTTCTCTGTCGTCCAATATAGGTTACTGGTAACTTTGGGAAGGCGATCGTCCCTTCAAGTAGGCAGGAAGAATTCTTGAAGAGAAGTGCAGGGTGGAGCCTTCCTCCTCTCCTAAGCTGGTCCCCAGCCAATCCCCATCCAGTAAGATCTGTTCCTTGCTGAAGCAAGGCATTAGAACAGTTCTTCTATAGTTTTAGCTTTTTTTATTGTTTTTCTGTTAGATATGGAATACCAGCCATAAGGCAGATTACCATTACTGACATTCCCTAGCTGGATAGCTCAGTTTCCAGATGCTGTTGTGGACCTGTCAGCCCTGAAGGGGAAAAGCTTATGTAGCATCTTTTTTTCCCCACTGAGGCTTCTTCTTTAGAAAATGATCTGAAGACAGAAGACCTGCTAAAAATGTGAGCAACCCTTTGAGTGCTGAGATCCACATGTCCCATGCTTCCCCTCCACACAGGGGTCTCCTGTATACTCTTGCACTCATTGGGTTTATCTGTATGTCTGTTGGGGTTTGGAGCAAAAAGGTTTCTGTGGTAAATGTACCCTTTAATTGCTGGTTTGGGCACTTTTGAGGGGTTTACTGCACTTTCCCTACTTGGTCCAGTGCTTATTTATTCATTTTTTGTGTTTTCTACTGTGTTTGCACTGTTAGCACACTTTTTTAAATTTTTCATTTGCTTACCGCATAGACGCCATACTCCATTCACCTCTATGGGACTTTACAGTTTGGGACAAATCTCTACAACCGCTCAATGTAGCGACTTCTGAGATGGCTCATTTTGTTTGTCTGCCCTTGTTCTATCATCCGGTTTACGCTCTGAGTGTTGTGGGTGACTCAGGGGGCTTCAGGCACTGTTTGGGGTATGTTTTAAGGGAAAACCACATTTCCCATGAGTGCTTGCTTCGCTCGCTCGTTTCTGATTGGCTCCCGTCGCGGACGCCATTTTCTGCCTTCCCTTCATGAGTATCCTACGCTGGACTTGGACTCTCCTTCTCTCCTCAGCAGATTAACCCTTTGCCTGCCAGATAAGTTCATTTTAGCTATTTCTGGGGTGAAATGCTTAATCTTAAACACAGTATTTAGGTATACCTTATAATTTCAGGCATTAGACGCTGTGAGGATGTCAACTCCATTTGAACTTGGGGCTAGGCCTAAGACTAAGGATACTGGGGTGTCTGTGCCCCCCACTGCGCATTGCAATCAGGGTGACCTAGAGAATACTCAGGTCATTTATGCCCTTCATGTGCTCCTGCCCCTGCGTCTCCCCCAGGGACCTCCAGCTATGTACTAGAGCCACTGTGGATGCAAGAGTTTAAGGCCACTACCAGACACCTAAGGCCTACCTTACAACTCCTTTCATCCCAATTACAGGGGGTTTTCCAGTCCTGGCAGCCCCCTACCTCTATCAGGTCTTCCCTTCCTAAGCCGCAGGGTGTACCTGATGTATCAGACTTCTCTGCGGAGGAACTGTTGGTGGACTTGAATGAGGGTGAATGTTCTGTGGTGGTATTCAACCAATTGTTTGGGGACCCCTTTGAAGCTGATGCTGATCCCTCAGCTGAGGGTCTGATCAGGGCAGAAATCACTACGCTGAACAGTCCCCTGGTTTCTGAGACTCATAAGGACCCTTCTGATGTGTTTCATGAACCTAAGAAGCAGTGTGCCTTCTTTCCTCCTAATCCCACTCTTGACCAACTTGTGTTAGATGAGTGGGAGTCCCCTGTTAAGAAACCTACCATGTCTAAAAAGTTTGTTAAGCTGTATCCCTTCTCTGAAGCGGCCCTAGCTCAGTGGAATCATCCCTCTAAGGTGGACGCCCCAGTTTCTAGACTTTCTAAGTCCACTGCTCTGCCGGTGGTAGATGCATCCCACTGCTGCTTGGGTGAACAGGGCCATTGCAATATGGACTGAACAACTGACTGTGGCTGTCCGTCAGGGCGCTCCCACTGCTGACCTGTTGTGCCTTCTCTGAAGCTCAGCGTTATGTTTCTGCTGCTATCTTTGATGCCATCCGGTTCGTGGCTAGGGCTTCTACCATGTTTGTGGTAGCCAGACGAGCTCTTTGGCTCAGACAATACCTCTAAGGAAGCACTACTCTCATTGCCCTTTCAGGGAACGTCTTTGTTTGGACCAGAGCTTAAGGACTTCATTAGTGAGGCCACAGGGGGTAAGAGTACTCTCCTACCTTTAGTTCCTAATCCAAGCCCAAACAATAATGGAGGTCCAAGCAGTCCAAAGCCCAAGACTTCTAAGCCTTCTTCAGCATGACTCACCAAACCCTGGTCCCCACGCTCCAGTGGGTGGCCATTTGCGTCACTTCCTCAGTGTCTGGACAGACACGGTGGTGGATCCGTGGGTTTTGCAGGTAGTCTCAGAGGGGTACAGGATCCCTTTCACGTCTGTTCCTCCATTCAGATTCTTTCCTTCTCACACTCCTCAGGGAGTGGAGAAGAACTGTTTCTTCAGTGTCGCCATCCAGACCATTTTAGACAAGGAGGTTCTGGAACCGGTTCCTGAACCAGATCAGGGTTTGGGTTTCTACTCCAACCTGTTTGTGGTTTCCAAGAAGGACGGCAGCTGTCATCTGATTTTTTACCTCGAGAATCTCAATTCCTTTGTGGTCAAAACTCATTACCACCAGGAATCCCTACAGACGGTAATTGCGCCTATGTCTCCTGGGGAATTCTCACTTCTCTGAATCTTTAGGATGCATACCTGCATATTGCCATTCATCCCGAGAGGCGACTGTCTGTCCTCCACAGGGACGGCATCAGAGTCACTCCATACATGGACAACTTGCTCCTGAAGGCCCCCGCTCCGGAACTCCTTCATCAGCAGGTCAAGGATTGCGCTCTTGAACTCACCCACCATGGATGGATCCTCAACAAATGACAAGTCGGATCTTTTACCATCACAAAGACTGGTCCATTTGTCAGACTGACACTCTTTTCGCCATTCCTGAGGGTCTCAGAGCAGGTAGACCGGCATCCAAGGTGACCATCGCTTCCTGGATTAAGTCTACTATTCGTGAGGCTTACGAATTGAGGAACAAGCCTGTTCCATTTCGCCTCACGTCTCATTCCACTAGATCTATTGGGGCTTCTTCGGCTTACAGGAATCAGGATCAGGATTTGCTGGCATCGGCTGATGCTAGCTTTGGGAAGAAGATCCTGGAGGCAGTCGTGCCTGTCTAGGGTTTTCTTCATCTCTTTAGTACTCCTTAACTGTTGAGCCCGGCTGGCTCTAGTTCTGTTTGCTGTGTTTCAGTTCCTGGTGTGTTTTACCCAGGTTTTGTGTCCGTTGACACTTTGTTGTTATTGCAGGGCTACTTTATGATCTGATGGTTCATATCTGCTCTGGTTACTTTGGGGAACTGCACCTGGTCCTTGCCTTACTTCCCTCCTCTGGTAAACTCAATGTTTGGACATCCCAAAGTTACCACTAACCTGTATTGGACGACAGAGAAAAGAGGATTTTAGTCTTACCTGTTAAATCCTTTTCTCTTAGTCCTGGTCTCCAACCCTGTCAAGGGACCATGCTTGGTTCTTCTGTGACTGAACGTGGGAGTACTTTCGGGTTCATGCTCACAGGAGTCTTCTTTTCCCTTCTTACTACCTAGCCAATAGTGAGTTTTCAAATCTTAGTGGATGGGGATTGACTGAAGACCAGCTAAGGAGAGGAGGAAGTCTCCACCCTGCACTTCTCTTCAAGAACTGTTCCTGCTTACTTAAAGGGGCGGTCACCTTCCCAAAGTTACCAGTAACCTATATGGACTAAGAGAAAATTATTTAACAGGTAAGACTAAAATCCCCTTTCACTGTCGTCCAATACAGGTCACTGGTACTCTACTCTGGGAGGCGTAAGTCCCCTTTAATAGGCAGGAACAATTATGCAAATAATTGCAGGGGGCGGAGCCTCCCCTCTTACTTAAGCCACCTTCTGGCCAGAGCCACTTTAGATTGATTTGTTCCTGGAGTGCTTTGCACACCAGGTAGAGAACATCTATGCATCTTAGTGTTTTATTATTTTTATTCAAATATGGAATACCACCATTAGGAGGGTGACCATGGCTTTGAATTGCCCTCTTTAAAGTGGCTGGTGCAGCTTCCAGGGATTTTCTGTGGACCTTATGCCCTGAAGAGGGAACAGCTTGGGTTAAGCAGCTTCCCTACTGGGGAATTTACCTCTGGTTTATTTCCATTTCATCATGGTCACCTGAAGACTGAAGTCCTGCAGAAAGGTGAGTCACCCATTGAGTGCTGAAGGTCCACTTGTCCCCACAGTGTCCCTTTGCTGGGCTTGTATTTGGGAGTTTGCAATGCACTCCAGCACTCATAGGGTGTTTTTATTTGCATTTCAATTATTTAATGCAGTTTCTGTGGTATTCTCTGGGTTTTGGAGCTTTGACTAGTGTTTATTTATGTGTTTAATACATGTTTGGGCACTTTTTAATGTTTTGTTAAACTTTATTAAAATTGGTGTTCCGCGCCTTTAAGCGCGGCTTTTCCCGCTCAGAAACTATGGCTCCTTTACTCTCTATGAGATTCACAGTGTGGGACATATCTCTGGAACCGCTTGTCACAGCAACTTCAGAGAGGGCTCATTTTAATGCTAGGCTCCTGCTCTATCATCCGGTGTATGTTTTATAAGTGTGGGGTGTTCAGGTGGCTTCGGGCACTTTGGGTATTAGTTTACTTATGTTTCTTATGTGTTTTATACTTGTTTGGGCTATTTTTAATGTTTTATTAAATTTCCCGCTCAAACGCTATGGCTCCTTTACTCTCTATGGGAATTCACAGTGTGGGACATATCTCTGGAACCGCTTGTCTCAGCAACTTCAGAGATGGCTCATTTTAATGCTAGGCTCCTGCTCTATCATCCGGAATGTGTTTTATTTATGGGGGGTGTTCAGGGGGGCTTCGGGCACTGTTTGGGGTACTTGTAAGGGAAAACTACATTTCCCATGAGCGCCTGGTTCGCGCTTGTTTCTGATTGGCTGTCATGACGGCCGCCATTTTGTGGAACTTTTCCTAAGCGAGTACACTACGCAGGGACCGAGCCTTCTCTCTCCTCAACAGATTAACCCTTCGCTGGCCAGATAAGTCCGAATTTAGACATTTCTGGGGTGAAACTTTAATCCTTTGCACTTTTTCTGGGTGATAGTGTCATTAGTGGGGTATATTGACGCTGTGAGCATGTCTACTTCACTGGAGCTAGGGGCTAGACCCAAGTCTAAGGAGGATGGGGGGTCTGCTACCCCCATGGCGTTTTGCTCCTCTTGCCACATTGGGCTGTCTAGCGATAATGTGGGGGATCTATGCCCTAATTGTACTGGTCAAGATAGCAACCCTGGGCCTCCCAGCTACGCTATTGAGCCATCTTGGGTGAGGGAGTTTAAAGCTGCCACTAGGGATCTCAGATCCGCTCTTCAACTCTTTCCCTCTCCGGTACAGGGGGCTCTCCAGGTCTGGCAGACCCCCTCTACCATCAGGACCTCCCTGCCTAAGCCACAGGGGGCTCCTGATGTGACTGATTCTTCTGAGGAAGAACTCTTGCAGGATTCTGATGCTGAGGAACGGACTGTTATTGAATCTACCAGGTCCATTGGGGACCCCTATGAATGTGACCCTGAAGTTTCGGCTGAGGGTCTGATTAGAGCTGTTCTGAATACGCTCAACCTTCCTCTGACTCAGGAATCCACTTATGATCCTACTGATGTTTTTCAGAAGAAGCCATCTAAGCCTGTTGTTTGTTTTCCAACTAATCCTACTCTTGCCCGTCTAGTCTCTGAGGCATGGAAGAATCCTGATAGGTCTTCCTCTGTCTCCAAAAAGTTTGCTAAGCTGTACCCTTTTCCTGAGACTGAGCTGGCTAAATGGGTGCATCCTCCCAAGGTGGATGCCCCTGTTTCCAGGCTATCCAAGTCTACCGCTTTGGCTGTATCTGATGCCTCTGCCCTGCAGGATTGGACGGATAAGAAACTGGAACTTTCTCTTAAGTCCATTTTTGCCTCTATTGGCACTGCCATGCGTCCAACCTTTGCAGTGGCGTGGGTTAGCAGGGCTATCGCGGCCTGGACTGAACGACTGACTGAAGCAGTTCGCCAGGATGCACCAGTGTCTGAACAGTTGCAGCTTCTTGCTAATATTACTGAAGCTCAGAATTATGTTGCTGACGCTGCTTTTGATGCGGTGCGCATGATGGCGAGGGCCTCCACTTCTTCTGTGGTGGCCAGACGCGCCCTTTGGCTGAAAATTTGGTCTGCTGATACAGCCTCTAAGAAAGCCTTGCTTTCCCTGCCCTTCCAGGGGAGTTTGCTTTTTGGGTCTGAACTCAAACAAATGATCAGTGAGGCTACTGGGGGTAAAAGTACTCTTCTACCATCAGTCTTTAAGAAAACGTTTCCAGCCAAACGCAATCGGTCCTTTCGTTCCTTTCAGACTGAGACACGCTCCTCGACCCCGGCGGGTCCTCCTGCTACACGCTCCTCCTCCAAGCCCAAACAGTCCTGGAAGCCCAAAGTTGCCCCCAAGGCCAAGACCTCCAAGACTGCTTCGGCATGACTCGCCGAACCCGGGTCCGCATCCGGCTGTAGGTGTACGTCTCCACATCTTTCGCCGGATTTGGGAGGAGTCAGTGGCGGACCCGTGGGTTCTCCAGGTGGTGTCAGAGGGCTACAGGATCCCTTTCTGCTCCCTTCCTCCTTTTCGGTTCCATTTTACTCGTCCTTCTCAGGAACCTACAAAGAGACGTCTGTTCGACGACGCTATTCAGGATCTTTTGGACAAAGAGGTCCTGGAGGTGGTTCCTCAGGAGGACACAGGTTCAGGATTTTTTTCCAACCTGTTTGTGGTGGCCAAAAAGGACGGAGGGGCTCGTCCCATTTTGGATCTCAAAGATCTCAATGCCTATGTGGTGACTTCCCACTTCCGTCAGGAATCCCTGCGATCTGTGATTGCAGCTATGTCTCCGGGGGAATTTCTTGCCTCCCTGGACCTTCAGGCTGCTTATCTCCACATCCCTATTCATCCAGAGAGCAGGCGGTATCTCAGGATTGCCTGCCACAGGGGACACTTTCAGTTTGCAGCGCTCCCCTTTGGGCTGACTTCAGCCCCTCAGGTCTTCCAGAGGGCGTTGGGCTCATTGATAGCTGTGCTTCATCAGGATGGAATCAGAGTGACCCCCTACATGGACGATCTCCTACTAAAAGCCTCCTCTGCGGAGCTTCTCCATCAGCAACTTCAGAGGTGTATGCACACTCTGAACCGTCATGGCTGGATCCTGAATCTGGACAAGTCGGACTTGGTCCCATCTCAGAGACTTCTGTTCCTGGGTCTCCTGTTCGACACTCACCAATGCATGGTGTTTCTTCCAGAGGATGTGGCTCACCAGATAGCCATCCGAGTGGCTGGGATTCTGGACATGGACGTAGTTCCGGTACCGAAGTTGTCGTCTTTAGTGGGGAAGTTCATTTCCACGATCGAAGCAGTGCCATTTGTCATGGCCCACTCCAGGGAACTTCAGAGATTTGTGATCCAGACGTGCAAGAATCATCCAGATCATCTACATCTGTCAGTCTCTCTTCCTCCTCATGTCGAGTCGAGTCTGCACTGGTGGTTGGATCTCTCTCATCTCCTGAAAGGGAGATCCTTTCTAGTTCCTCGTTGGACCACGGTCACAACGGATGCCAGCCTTAGGGGCTGGGGGGCTGTATTGGGTCGCTTCAGTGCTCAGGGGAAATGGGGTCTGGAGGAATCTCTTCTCTCCATCAATGTTCTGGAACTACGTGCTGTCCGGCTTGCCCTGAGACACTGGGAATCTCAACTGACCGGTCGTCCGATCAGAGTGGAGTCCGACAACGCCACTGCGGTGGCTTACATCAACAGGCAAGGCGGCACAAGAAGCGGCACCGCCTGGTTGGTAGTCAAGGATATTTTGTCTTGGGCAGAAGATCACGTGCCTGTCATCTCTGCAGTTCACATTCCAGGCGTAGACAACGTCATGGCGGACTTTCTCAGTCGTCACACCGTCGACAGCGGAGAATGGGCTCTTCATCCAGTGGTGTTTCACTTGCTCACCCAGAGGTGGGGGGTGCCTGTGGTGGACCTTATGGCCTCCAGACACAACAGGAAGGTTCCGGTGTTTTGCTCCCGGTGGAGGGACTCCCTTGCTCTAGCAGTGGATGCCTTGTCGATCCCTTGGGATTTTTCCCTGGCCTACATCTTTCCTCCTCTTCCTCTATTGATCAGAGTCATCCAGACAGGAGCGTTGTCCTGTCATCCTGATCGTTCCAAACTGGCCTCGCCAGTCCTGGTTTCTGGAGTTGATGGCCATTTCAGTGGCGGATCCTATCCCACTTCCTGCCCGTCCGGACCTACTTCTTCAGGGATATCTGTGGAAGGAGGATGTTCACACTCTCCATTTGATGGCATGGCGGTTGAATCCTCGATTCTAGCAAAGAAAGGATTTTCTCCTTCTGTGGTGTCGACTATGCTCAGTGCTCGTAAGCCTGTGTCCTCCAAGATCTATCATCGCATATGGTCAACCTTTGTTGCATGGTGCACTGATAAGAATTTGTCACTTGAATTTCATCTTCCCACTGTCCTGGCCTTCTTGCAGGACGGTGTTGATAAGGGGCTCAGTCTGCATTCCCTCAAGGTTCAGACCTCTGCCTTGTCTGTGTTTTTCCAGGAAAGGATTGCTATCCTTCCTGATGTGAAAGTTTTCTTTCAAGGTGTGACTCATGTTCGGCCTGCCTTCAAGAGTCCTACTCCCCAGTGGGACCTCAATTTGGTGCTGGGAGTTCTCCAGCGACCACCGTTTGAATCCTTGGCTTCCATTCCATTACGTCTCTTGACTTGGAAAATGGCCTTTCTCTTGGCTATTGTTTCAGTTCGCCGGGTAGCAGAGTTACAAGCTCTGTCTTGTAAACCTCCTTACCTGGTGTTCCACAAGGATAAGCCTGTGCTTCGCACTACCAAGGAATTCTTACCCAAGGTTGTGTCCGAGTTTCACATCAATCAAGAAATTGTGGTTCCCTCTTTCTGTCCTAATCCTTCATCTGACAAGGAACGTGATCTCCATTTGTTGGATGTGGTGCGTTGCCTCAAGTTTTATGTTCATCGCACCGAGTCTATCAGGAAGTCTGACGCTCTATTCGTCATTCCTGAGGGACCTAGGGCAGGGAGACCGGCTGCCAAAGTTACTATTGCATCTTGGATTAAAGCTACCATCCGTGAAGCCTATAAGTTGAGGAATAAGCATGTTCCCTTCCGGGTGACTGCCCATTCCACCAGATCTATTGGGGCCTCCTGGGCCTACAAGAATCAGGCATCTGCGGATCAGCTGTGCAGAGCGGCCACTTGGTCCTCTGTGCACACATTTTCAAAAGCACTATCGAATTGATGTACTGGCTTCGGCTGATGCCAGTTTTGGTAGGAAGGTCCTGGAGGCAGTTTTGCCTGTTTAGGTCTTCCGCTCTGTGATCCTTAGTGCTTCCTTGCTGTTGAGCCCGGTTGGCTCTAGTTCCGTGTGCTGTGTTAGTTCAGGGATTGTTTCCCTTGGTTGGTGTCCGTTGACACTTACAGTTTGGGCTATGTAATTAGCTGGTTCATAGCAGTTCTAGTGACTTGGGCCTTGCGCCTGGTCCTTGCCTTACTTCCCGCCTCTGGGTCAGCTCAATGTTTGTACATCCCAGAGTACCAGTGACCTGTATTGGACGACAGTGAAAATAGGATTTTAGTCTTACCTGTTAAATCCTTTTCACTTAGTCCATACAGGTCACTGGTCTCCCACCCTGTCAAGGGACCAGTCTTGGCTCTCCTGTGGCATTCAGTGGGAGACCGTTGGGGCATGCTCACAGGAGTCTTTCTTCTTGCTTACCTGAGGTCAGTTTTAGGGTCTCAAATCAATCTAAAGTGGCTCTGGCCAGAAGGTGGCTTAAGTAAGAGGGGAGGCTCCGCCCCCTGCAATTATTTGCATAATTGTTCCTGCCTATTAAAGGGGACTTACGCCTCCCAGAGTAGAGTAGAGTACCAGTGACCTGTATGGACTAAGTGAAAAGGATTTAACAGGTAAGACTAAAATCCTATTTTTTTGCCAAAGTCTACATCAGTACGGTTGTCACAGTGTCCCGTAGCAACTCCCCTGGGCCTATTCATGAGAACCATGGAAATGGGATGGACACAAGTCATCACAGAACACCCGCCAGCTCCAGTGCACAACCTGACTGGAGAAGGAAAGGTCTGATTTTGATAAATGGTTGAGGTGATGTGGTATGAAGTGGAGTTAACATTGCTTAATGAGAGAGTGCAATGTATTTTAAAGGGACAGTAATGTCCCAGAATTTTTTTTACAGTTATGTAGAGCTTAAAATATTAATCAAATCGCTCCAAACTCTATCTCTCAAACCACTATGGTTTGAGAGATATAGGGATTCAAAGTTCCCCCTCCCCTTCTCCTGATGTCAGCGTCTAGCTGACAGCAGGAGATGCCTGCCCGGGGACCAGCAGGCGGCTCTGTAGCAGAGATGAAATCGCGGTACTTAAAAATAATTCATTCACTGGAAAGATCTACAAAGTATGCTTGCAAATCAGGCACTCTTTTTAGACCTTTTCAATGAATGAATTCTTTATAGATAATGCGATTTTGGCTCTGCTGCAGAGCCTCCTCAAGTCGTACGACTCGATTCTCCTGCTCTCAGCTTTACAGCTGACATCAGAAGAAGGGGAGGGAGGAACTTTGAATCCCTATATCTCTCAAAGCATAGCGGTTTGAGAGATAAGGTTTGGAGCGATTTGATTAATATTTTAAACTCTACATAATTGTAAAAAAAAATTTGGGACATTACTGTCCCTTTAAGTCACTGTATGCAGTAGCTGGGGGTTTGGCATATAATCATTGGAGATGATAACAGCGTCAGACACTATAGCACTATAACAAGATGCATGTTAACCACGCTAATTTACAACTAGTATGGAAATCTTCACAGGAAAAAGGACACGCATATGCATACAATCTATACAACACAAAACGTTTTGCACACAAAGGTCCATATTTACTAAGCTAAAGCGGTGCAAGTCTGGAACAGATCAACTGCTCTGTAGGGGACAAATACAATTTTGTAAAATTCCCATATGTGGGAATTCTCATGTATGGACTTTTAACCCCTTGAATGCTGTAAAGGTCTTATCAATTGGACTTTTTATTTGTGCCCTATGGTGCAGTTGGTTTACTCCAGAATTGCACTGTGTTTGCTAATTGAAAATGGCACAAATGGCCTTTTGCCTAAAAGAAGAACAATTTTGGAGCAATCCAACTGTAACATGGGGGAGAAATAAACATTTTTTACATTTTACATTTGATTTAAATGAGCTCTTAAACCACTGAATGCTAGAGAAGTCTCCAGTGAATTGCTGTGCAGTGATTTGAGACCTCTCTAACATAAAGGGGTTGAAAGCGCCATCTAACTTATTGGTGCACTTGGTTTGCCCCAGAATTTCTTCTGCTTATTTTTGTGCATATGGAGCCAAATCTCTTCACTCAAATGAACAGTCACCAGTACTTAGTAGCAAAAAAATCCAGACACAAGGCAATTAGCCAAGTTCCCATCAGGCCAAATAGTCAATCTCTATTATCCCCACAGGAGAAAGGGGTATTTCAGCCTTACCGGCCATGCCTACTGATCTAATTTGTTCATGGCCAGGGAAATCCCAGTGCCCCAGCTTCACATTTAGTGGGGCAAATGTACTAATTTGCCAGTGCATCAACACTGGTGTTAGCCTCTTATCTTATGCCAGTGGCTGCACTTCTGTGTATGTGCTACAGGGTATGAATGCTGTAATGCATGCTGTTGAGCAATCTCTGGTAGAGTTAGAACTTTAATGCCAACAAGCTCTGCACACCAGATACACTTACACTGTTTCTTATTTACTATTTATTTCCCACACTGAAACATCAACATAGTACCCCATTGTTCTCTTCTTGTGTTGACTCTAAGTAAGCAGAAAAAAATGGTGCAGATTTGATATTGTACATTCACATCATATTTTCACTGTCGTCCAATACAGGTCACTGGTACTCTGGGAGGCGATTCGCCCCTTTAATAGGCAGGAACAATTATGCAAATGATTGCAGGGGGCGGAGCCTCCCCTCCTACTTAAGCCACCTTCAGGCCAGAGCCACTAGATTGATTTGTTCCTGGGTGCTGTGCACACCAGGTAGAGAACATCTATGCATTCAACTTAGTGTTTTGTTATTTTTTATTCAAATATGGAATACCACCATTAGGAGGGTGACCATGACTGTGCATTGCCCTCTTTAAAGTGGCTGGTGCAGCTTCCAGGGATTTTCTGTGGACCTTATGCCCTGAAGAGGGAACAGCTTGAGTTAAGCAGCTTCCCTACTGGGGAATTTACCTCTGGTTTATTCCTTCTTCATCATGGTCACCTGAAGACTGAAGTCCTGCAGGAAAGGTGAGCCACCCATTGAGTGCTGAAGGTCCACTTGTCCCCAGAGTGTCCCTTTGATGGGCTTGTATTTGGGAGTTTGCTTTGCACTCCAGCACTCATAGGGTGTTTTTATTTGCATTTCAATTATTTAATGCAGTTTCTGTGGTATTCTCTGGGTTTTGGAGCTTTGACTAGTGTTTATTTATGTGTTTAATACATGTTTGGGCACTTTTTAATGTTTTGTTAAACTTTATTAAAATTGGTGTTCCGCGCCTTTAAGCGCGGCTTTTCCCGCTCAGAAACTATGGCTCCTTTACTCTCTATGAGATTCACAGTGTGGGACATATCTCTGGAACCGCTTGTCACAGCAACTTCAGAGAGGGCTCATTTTAATGCTAGGCTCCTGCTCTATCATCCGGTGTATGTTTTATAAGTGTGGGGTGTTCAGGTGGCTTCGGGCACTGTTTGGGGTACTTGTATGGGGAAAACTACATTTCCCATGAGCGCCCGGTTCGCGCTCGTTTCTGATTGGCTGTCCTGACGGCCGCCATTTTGTGGTGCTCTTCCTCAGCGAGTACACTACGCAGGGACCGAGCCTTCTCTCCCCTCAACAGATTAACCCTTCGCTGGCCAGATAAGTCCAAATTTAGGCATTTCTGGGGTGAAACTTTAATCTTCCACACTTTTACTGGGTGATAGAGTTTAAAGTGGGGTATATTGACGCTGTGAGCATGTCTACTTCACTGGAGCTAGGGGCTAGACCCAAGTCAAAGGAGGATGGGGGGTCTGCTCCCCCCATGGCGTTTTGCTCCTCTTGTCACACTGGGCAATCTAGTGATAATTTGGGGGATCTATGCCCTAACTGCACTGGTCAAGATAGCAACCCTGGGCTTCCCAGCCATGCTATTGAGCCATCTTGGGTGAGGGAGTTTAAAGCTGCCACTAGGGATCTCAGATCCACTCTTCAACTCTTTCCCTCTCAGGTACAGGGGGCTCTCCAGGTCTGGCAGACCCCCTCTACAATCAGGACCTCCCTGCCTAAGCCACAGGGAGCTCCTGATGTGTCTGATTCTTCTGAGGAAGAACTATTGCAGGATTCTGATGCTGAGGAACACACTGTTATTGAGTCTAACAGGTCCATTGGGGACCCTTATGAATGTGACCCTGAAGTCTCGGCTGAGGGTCTGATTAGAGCTGTGTTAACTACGCTCAACCTTCCTCTGACTCAGGAATCTACTTATGATCCTACTGACGTTTTTCAAAAGAAACCATCTAAGCCTGTTGTTTGTTTTCCAACTAACCCTACCCTTGCCCGTCTAGTCTCTGAGGCGTGGAAGAATCCTGACAGATCCTCCTCTGTCTCCAAAAAGTTTGCTAAACTGTACCCCTTTCCTGAGACTGAGCTGGCAAAATGGGTTCATCCCCCCAAGGTGGATGCTCCTGTTTCCAGGCTATCCAAGTCTACCGCTTTGGCTGTCTCTGATGCCTCTGCCCTGCAGGATTGGACGGATAAAAAGCTAGAACTTTCTCTTAAGTCTATTTTTGCCTCCATTGGCACTGCCATGCGTCCAACCTTTGCAGTGGCGTGGGTTAATAGAGCTATTGCGGCCTGGACTGAACGACTGACTGAAGCAGTTCGCCAGGATGCACCAGTGTCTGAACAGTTGCAGCTTCTTGCTAATATTACTGAAGCTCAGAATTATGTTGCTGACGCTGCCTTTGATGCTGTGCGCATGATGGCGAGGGTCTCCACTTCTTCTGTGGTGGCTAGACGTGCCCTTTGGCTGAAAATTTGGTCTGCTGATACAGCCTCTAAGAAAGCCTTGCTTTCCTTGCCCTTTCAGGGGAATTTGCTTTTTGGGTCTGAACTCAAAGAAATGATCAGTGAGGCTACTGGCGGTAAAAGTACTCTTCTACCCTCAGTCTTTAAGAAAAAGTTTCCAGCCAAACGCAATCGGTCCTTTTGTTCCTTTCAGACTGAGACGCACTCCGCGGCCCAAACGGGTCCTCCCACTACGCGCTCCTCCTCCAAGCCCAAACAGTCCTGGAAGCCCAAAGTGGCCCCCAAGGCCAAGACCTCCAAGACTGCTTCGGCATGACTCGCCGAACCCGGGTCCGCATCCGGCTGTAGGTGGACGTCTCCGCATCTTTCGCCGGACTTGGGAGGAGTCAGTGGCGGACCCATGGGTTATTCAGGTGGTGTCAGAGGGATACAGGATCCCTTTCTCCTCCCTTCCTCCTTTTCGGTTCCATTTTACTCGTCCTTCTCAGGAACCTACAAAAAGGCGTCTGTTCGACGACGCTATTCAGGTTCTCTTGGACAAAGAGGTCCTGGAAGCGGTTCCTCCAGAGGACACAGGTTCAGGATTTTATTCCAACCTGTTTGTGGTGGCCAAAAAGGACGGAGGGGCTCGTCCCATTTTGGATCTCAAGGATCTCAATGCCTATGTGATGACTTCCCACTTCCGCCAGGAATCCCTGCGATCTGTGATTGCCGCTATGTCTCCAGGGGAATTTCTTGCCTCCCTGGACCTTCAGGATGCATATCTGCACATCCCTATTCATCCGGAGAGCAGGCCGAGTCTCAGGATTGCCTGCCACAGGGGACACTTTCAGTTTTCAGCTCTCCCCTTTGGGCTGACTTCAGCCCCTCAGGTCTTCCAGAGGGTGTTGGGTTCCTTGATAGCCGTACTTCATCAGGATGGTGTCAGGGTGACCCCTTACATGGACGATCTTCTCCTCAAAGCCTCCTCAGCGGAGCTTCTCCACCAGCAGCTGTGTATACACACTCTGACCCGTCATGGTTGGATCCTGAATCTGGACAAGTCAGACTTGGTCCCATCTCAGAGGCTTCTGTTCCTGGGTCTCCTGTTCGACACTCGCCAATGCATGGTGTTTCTTCCGGAGGATGTGGCTCATCAGATAGCCGTCCGAGTGGCGGGGATTCTGGAACTGGACGTAGTTCCGGTACCGTAGTTGACGTCTGTGGTGGGGAAGTTCATTTCCACGATCGAAGCGGTACCATTTGCCATGGCCCACTCCAGGGAACTTCAGAGATTTGTGATCCAGACGTGCAAGAATCATCCAGATCATCAGCATCTGTCAGTATCTCTACCTCCTCGTGTCGAGTTGAGTCTACACTGGTGGTTGGATCTTTCTCATCTCCTGAAAGGGAGATCCTTTCAAGTTCCTCGTTGGACCACGATCACAACGGATGCCAGCCTTCGGGGCTGGGGTGCTGTGTTGGGTCGCTTCAGTGCTCAGGGGAAATGGGGTCTGGAGGAATCTCTTCTCTCCATCAATATTCTGGAACTACGTGCCATCCAGCTTGCCCTGAAACACTGGGAATCTCAACTGACCAGTCGCCCGATCAGAGTGGAATCCGACAACGCCACTGCGGTGGCTTACATCAACAGGCAAGGCGGCACAAGAAGCGGCACCACCTGGTTGGAGGTCAAGGATATTTTGTCTTGGGCAGAAGATCACGTGCCTGTCATCTCTGCAGTTCACATTCCAGGCGTGGACAACGTCATGGCGGACTTTCTCAGTCGTCATACCGTCGACAGCGGAGAATGGGCTCTTCATCCAGAGGTGTTTCACTTGCTCACCCAGAGGTGGGGGATGCCGGTGGTGGACCTGATGGCCTCCAGACACAACAGGAAGGTTCCGGTGTTTTGCTTCCGGTGGAGGGACTCCCTTGCTCTAGCAGTGGATGCCTTGTCGATCCCTTGGGATTTTTCTCTGGCTTACATCTTTCCTCCTCTTCCTCTATTGATCAGAGTCATCCAGAAGTTGAAGCAGGAGCGTTGTCCTGTCATCCTGATCGCTCCAAACTGGCCTCGCCAGTCCTGGTATCCGGAGTTGATGGCCATGTCAGTGGCGGATCCGTTCCCACTTCCTGCCCGTCCGGACCTACTTCTTCAGGGATATCTGTGGAAGGAGGATGTTCACTCTCTCCATTTGATGGCATGGCGGTTGAATCCTCGATTCTAGCAAAGAAAGGATTTTCTCCTTCTGTGGTGTCGACTATGCTCAGTGCTCGTAAGCCTGTGTCCTCCAAGATCTATCATCGCATATGGTCAACCTTCGTTGCATGGTGCTCTGATAAGAAATCATCCCTTGATTTTCATCTTCCCACTGTCCTGGCCTTCTTGCAGGACGGTGTTGATAAGGGGCTCAGTCTGAGTTCCCTCAAAGTTCAGACTTCTGCCTTGTCTGTGTTTTTCCAGGAAAGGATTGCTATCCTTCCTGATGTGAAAGTTTTCTTCCAAGGTGTGACTCATGTTCGGCCTGCCTTCAAGAGTCCTGCTCCCCAGTGGGACCTCAATTTGGTGCTGGGAGTTCTCCAGCGACCCCCGTTTGAATCCTTGGCTTCCATTCCATTACGTCTCTTGACTTGGAAGATGGCCTTCCTTTTGGCTATTGTTTCAGTTCGCCGGGTAGCAGAGTTACAAGCTCTGTCTTGTAAACCTCCTTACCTGGTGTTCCACAAGGATAAAGCTGTGGTTCGCACTACCAAGGAATTCTTACCCAAGGTTGTGTCCGAGTTTCACATCAGTCAGGAGATTGTGGTTCCCTCTTTCTGCCCTAGTCCTTTATGTTCATCGCACCGAGTCTATCCGGAAGTCTGACGCTTTATTCGTCATTCCTGAGGGGCCTAGGGCAGGGAGACCGGCTTCCAAGGTTACTATTGCCTCTTGGATTAAGGCTACTATCCGTGAAGCCTATAAGTTGCGGAATAAGCATGTTCCCTTCCGGGTGACGGCCCATTCCACCAGATCTATTGGGGCCTCTTGGGCCTACAAGAATCAGGCATCCGCTGCTCAACTGTGCAGAGCGGCCACTTGGTCCTCTGTGCACACATTTTCTAAGCACTATCGAGTTGATGTGCTGGCTTCGGCTGATGCCAGTTTTGGAAGGAAGGTCCTGGAGGCAGTTTTGCCTGTTTAGGACTTCTACTCTGTGATCCTTAGTGCTTCCTTTCTGTTGAGCCCAGTTGGCTCTAGTTCCGTGTGCTGTGTTAGTTCAGGGGTTGTTCCCTTGGTTGGTGTCCGTTGACACTTACAGTTTGGGCTATGTAATTAACTGGTTCATAGCAGTTTTAGTGACTTGGGCCTTGTTCTGGTCCTTGCCTTATTCCCGCCTCTGGGTCAGCTCAATGTTTGTACATCCCAGAGTACCAGTGACCTGTATTGGACGACAGTGAAAATAGGATTTTAGTCTTACCTGTTAAATCCTTTTCACTTAGTCCATACAGGTCACTGGTCTCCTACCCTGTCAAGGGACCAGACCTGGCTCTCCTGTGGCATTCAGTGGGAGACCTTTGGGGCATGCTCACAGGAGTCTTTCTTCTTGCTTACCTGGGGTCAGTTTTAGTGTCTCAAATCAATCTAGTGGCTCTGGCCTGAAGGTGGCTTAAGTAGGAGGGGAGGCTCCGCCCCCTGCAATCATTTGCATAATTGTTCCTGCCTATTAAAGGGGCGAATCGCCTCCCAGAGTACCAGTGACCTGTATGGACTAAGAGAAAAGGATTTAACAGGTAAGACTAAAATCCTATTTTTGTTGACAGTTGCAGATTTATTATATTGCTATAAAGTTAACAAGTTATTTACTAGTTTATATACCTCTTCACTGGCTAGTTTATTTGCACTTTCTGTGTTCTCAGTTAGACATTAAAAGGTATCACCTTTACATCACTCTTGTGAGTTTTTTTTTTTTTTAGAAAAGTAAATTGGATCCCATCTCCTCTACTGGATAACATGGAACCACCTTTTTTCCTGTGTTAAAAGCTAAAAAAGTGGTTCTCAATAATTTTATTTTGCTTAAGGCACCACTTATAAGCAGTCTGGAATTCTCAAGGCACCACTAACATTAGTCAAAAGGTCTATGAAGGTTACAAATACATTTTTCTCTTATTGCACAAAACAAGCATTAATAGACATAATAATTCCATTAATAGACATTTCAAAGACAACATTTACATTTTTGTCAAAGTTTTCTGGAAAAAACGTGACACCCAAAGCAGGAACTTAGGTCCATGGAAAGTCATGGTTGAGAACCACGGGATAAGGGTATTTTTTGGGTCTGGGGGCAGGGTTATATGAGAAGTTGTAAGGGTGTGATTATAAGCAGGGCCAAGAACATACAGAGTCTGTAATTTGTTGCATACCCTATCTGGTATTTAAAGGGCTAACAAACATATTCAGACACAGTAAAGATATCAATATGCACATCAGTATACAGCAATTCACTAACTGACCTCCATGGACATTGAACACTCCAGTAGCAAACTATAAGACTGCATCTGGTGGTGGAAACGATTCTCTATGCACTATATATATATATATATATATATATATATATATATATATATCAAGGCATCAGTAGACACCTTGTATACCCACTGTATACATAAGCTGTGCAGACGTTCTTTGATGCAAAACTATCAAATACCACACACTGTGTTAGTTTTGTCCCAGTTTAGAGAACATTTCATTACACAGAACAGATATAGGCAAGTGAATCCCACCAACTTAGCAGTTTATGGATGCAAGTTTGTATTAATAAATATGAAAACGGCACTTTACCAAATTTCAAAGAATACACTCAGAGAAAGGGGAGCAATACTGGTGAAAAAAGACTACACTGGGGAAAAATGTCTACAATTCTCATTGATTTAAAAGGGGCTTTTAACCACTTGAACGGTAGAGAGGTCTAGAGAGTTTTCCAATGGTCTCTAGAATTAACTCTAATTTCTAATGGTCTCTAGAATTAACTCTAATTTCTATTGATGTAAATGGGGAATTGCATTGAAGACCTCTCTAACATTCATGGAGTTAAAAGCCCCATTTACATAAATGGGAATTTTCATTTGTCCCATATGGTACAGTTAATTTGCCCCACAATGGTTCTATTTTCTTAGTGCATGTGTCTTTTTGTCTTTGTGAACAGGCAAACCCATAAATAGTATTCAGACTGTTTTAGACATTTATTATTTATTTAGCAAGTGTTTTACCTAGAAGAATACATTGAAATGTTTGTCGTTTTCAAATATGTCCCGGAGAACATTTACATTTTTACACCTACATTTTGAAACATGATATATTTATTTTTGACACTGTTGTGTTGAACTGTTTTGCAGATCACAGAGCAGCAGCTAAAACAAGCCATCTCACAAGCTGTGGAAAACAGCAGAGGTGAAAGGGATCACCCTCCGTGGCACTATGAAGGTATATTTAGAAAAATAGAAATTCATTGCAGAGAAGAAGGTGAACAACTTGGTCCAAATAACTTTTTCTCCCTTGAATACTACAGAAGTCAGGGCTTGGCAATGTGATTAAGATGTCTCTTGCATCGTTGGGTTAATCCTGAGTGCCAGAGAGGTACTCTGGCACTCGAAGGGTTAAAAGAACATTGTTATAATACATTTTTTTTTACATGAAAGTGTATGTTGTACAGCCATGCACAGATTTAGATGTACAAGTTTCTAAACAGTTGTAGAACAGAACCTGATATTCTATATGTGCTGTTTTTTTCAGCAAGTTGGATTAATTTTGTATGGAGCAGGGTGGGTTTAACATATTGCTTCACTTTTGGTCCTTAACCCTTTGAATGTCAGAGGGGTATGCAACACATTGCAAAGCAATGCGCCTTGTACCTCACTGGCACTCAGAGGGTTAAAACAGTTTTCTGTAGCACTGACTTCCTGGTCAGAATGATGTAAACTACTGTATAAAACACAGCAGCAAGTGAGGAAGTGAACAGTGTGAGAAAAAGGTTATTAAGCAGTACATGCAATGATAATAACATATGTGTCTAACACCTCCTAATAATAAGATCCCCCTCCCTACTTACCTTACTGTGGTCATAAAATCGTAATAGGCCCTAATCATTTTTCTCTTTGTTTAAGAGATAACAATCAGTTCTGAATGTTATGTCCATGGAGGTGTACATGACAGTTGGTATCAGGACCTCAAAGTCTGCACATGGTAATCGTATCCCTTTTAGGACTAGAGGGCTCTGCAATGCATTGCTTAAAAGGCTGAAAAAGCTGTCAGCAACTGTCATGTTCGCCCCCGTGGACACGACATCCAGGGCTGACTGAAATGTTATCTTTTGAGCAAAGGTTCAAGACAAAGATGATAGAAGTCTTTAGGATTATATGGTCTAAGTAAGATAAGTGGGGAGTTATTAATAAGAGGTGTTAGTTTTCATTTAACCGTCTGAATGCCAGAGGGGTGCACATTGTTTTGCGGCCTCTGGCATTCAAAGGGTTAAGTTCTTTCTAGGCATGGACAGGATATTATATGAATCTGCTCAGCCGTTTGCTGTGCTTTTATTTAGGTTTTAAAATCCTGCTTCTGGCCCTGTGCTTATATACAATTGCCTTGGTCTATACTAGCACACACAGCTCTGATGCTGGCAAGCCCCTGCCCCACCATCACCCATACTGTATGTATTGCTCCTATTTCCTCTGCGCCTTGTTAGTACATGGCATGAAACAATGCAGAGGAACTTTACGCCCTAAAATACCCTTACACTTCCATAATGCCAGGGCCCTCTTATCCTTTTGTTTTCTATGTTACATTTGTCCTATTTATGTCTCTGCATGTCTGTTCTTTGTTGTACAGCTCTGCAGAATAAGTTGGTGTGATATAAATAAAGTATAATAATAATATTGGCACAAGCAACATAAAGATGACAATTGTTGACTTAAGTAATTTAGTACGTATGTGTTAGGCAGGCTCGTCACATAAAAATAGGTCTTATGCTATGTTTATCATGGATCCCATTCATACAGTACATCCCCTGGTAACTTTCACTTGTTACATCCCCTGGTAACTTTCACATGTTACATCCCCCGGTAACTTTCACATGTTACATCCCCCGGTAACTTTCACATGTTACATCCCCCGGTAACTTTCACATGTTACATCCCCCGGTAACTTTCACATGTATGCGCCTGTGAATTTTACAACATAAAACAGGAGTGAAAGAAAGTAACCCTTTTATCCTGTGCCTGTAACATAAAAGGCATAACCCTTTGAGTGCCAGAGTAGTATCCAAGGTATTGCAACCAGCATTGGATACCTCTCTGGCACTCAAAGAGTTAAACTGCACACCCTGAGATCCTATGCAGACTCAAAGGGCAAATGATCTATTTTGGCATATACCAAGTGCGCCAATAGGGGACAAATAAAAATTCCAGTTGTTGGAGATCCCTTTAACATTCAAGGGCTTAAAAGCCTGAATTAAATCAATGGGAATTTTGAGAACGTGTATTTGCTCATTTTGGCACAGTTGATTTTCCCCAGAATTTCACCAGTACCTCTATGTTTATAGTGTCCAAATAAATCTGGGTAAAAAAAAAACTTAAATCCGCTTTAAAGCGGAACTCCCACCATGAGTAAAGTCACCTGCAATAATTAGGCTAGTGATGACTAGCTTAATAATAGTTATATTACTTCTCAGCGCTACACCATTCTACAGAAATCCTTAATCTTCCGAGACTGGAAGCCAGGCATCAGCGCAGACATCTTGTCTTCACGCCTGCGCTGTCAGTCCCAGTCTCCCATCAGAAGCATTGAAATGTGCCACAAGGGACTGATGGCGCAGACGAACAGACTGCAGACGGCGCAGACGAACAGACTGTAGAATCGTGTAGCGCTGAGAGGTAATATAACTATTATTAAGATAGTCGCCACCTGCCTAATTATTGCAGGCCGACTTTACTTATGGTGGAAGTTCCGCTTTAAAAATAAAGGTTCTTATGTTCTCTAAGCATGCGTGTCTTTCCTTCAAAAGTATAAAAAGCTTTAAATTAGTAAAAACCTCTAAGACGGTAAAATATTGCTCCATATAGAAATTTATAATCTGTAAGGGGGGTATCTTACACGATCATATTATTGCCTTCAGTCTATCAATGTAGAGATGTGACATTGGTTAACCGGTAACTTAAGGCTGCACTATCTGGTTATCCAGCGCTAATAAATCATGTCAGCTCTGGTGACAACATTACAAATCTCATTAACTAATACATTTACTGATCTATTAGCTGAATTCTCCATCTCATGCTTACCCTTAGGGAATTATTTATGCACATAAACATATTATTTCTATAGAATAATTTTTCCACTGCAGAGGTAAAGTTACAAGGGCAATTGTTTTAGTATCTGGAGAATTCATTAAACCATCTGTGTCTAAAAAATACATCACTGTGAGAATACACTAATTGGAGATATTTTCTCCATGACTATTACCGAGAGGCCTGGCTTCTTTCCAATACCTGAACGCAAAACGAGGGTAAAAGCAAGGAAATGGGAAAGCTTCCCAAAAAGGCGCAGTAAATACCATTTAGGAAGGCAAACTTTTGGATACATCCTATATAATAATTCGCTAAATAGTTTGTAACAACGCAGTCATGCTCAGTAGAGACTGCTGCACGTGTTGCAGTCATGCACAGTAAAGACTGTCCGTGACGCAGCTGTTACGGAGCGGGGCAGGCAGTCTCTACTGTGCATGACTGGCCCGTGACCAGCTGGCACTGTGGCCCGTCTCTTCAACTAGTACATAATAATTTATTGAATCATAACAACAGCATAAGACCATAGAACATTAATCAATGATGGTTAAAAACTAAAAACAGACCAAAGGAGAACCAAACAATGGGGGGTATCAGACCAGCATAATAAAGAAAGTTTCTGTACATTTGCCCATAGCAGTGCAATATGTATAAATGTTTAGTGACATTTACTAATGGCAGTTACTTTTTTCAAAAAGTGATGTAGAAATAAGTGTGGTAAAGATGAAAAATATGTATAAATGCATTTGTAACAAAAATAACCCTTTGAGTGCCAGAAAGGTATCCAATGCATTGCAGAGCAATACCTCTTTGGCACTCAAAGGGATAAAGATAGTTTTAGTGGAGCGTTTTAATGCCAGGCCTAGCCTATTCTTAATGAAAGCATATATGTTACATTAAGTGATAGAATGTATTAACAATGTATGCTGAAAAAAAGTACCTTTCTGTTATAGTACTCCATTCTTTACCTGTTCTAAGAAAGACTCTGGATCAGGCTGATGTTCATAATCATGAAGCTTTATTTTGGAAAAATACAACAACATGAGGTGGTAGAACTAGGTAAAGACCTGTGTCCACCCAGCAAAACCTGCATAAGAACAACACCAGTGTGTCACAGTGCACACTGTTTATCCCCTACACCTCTGTACTTCTAACTAGGTCTTTGGCCTGCTTGTTCCCCTGGAGGTCAGAGTGACCAAGGCAGAGATGAGCTACACGCCAGTAGATCTGAATCAGCCAATAAGTGTATTGCCACCAAGACTTAGGTTTCAAAACCACCCTATGAGAATCTTGTCGACAGTCCCCATGTAAATAAAGGCTAAAATATAATCTCCCTATTACATTTGTGATTCCTAGATTGTTCCCTGATGGCCCCCTGGAAAAGCTTTATCCTGAAGGCTACTACATTTGAAACTGTTACCTCTGAGTACATGCTGACTGCCTGGCTTCTTGGAAGCGATTTTTCAGGGTTGATCTCCAGATTTAGTTAGCCAAGGTCCAGGCCTTACCCATGCTGCTGAACAGGGGCTCCCCTCTCTGGTGACCTAAGAAGTGTGGGTATGAAGTGTGGGGACACTGGGATACTTGCGATAACACAGGGCTGGGGAGAACCTAGCAGTGAGGAGCAGAGCCCTTGGCTTGACCTTTATTTAACAGACATTCTGTCACTCCACTGACATACTCTGTGTAAACTCACTCTTGCCAGGGAACCACAGCAACATTTGTATAGCCGTGGCTTTTTGTTTCTTTATGAATATGACCTCTCAATATCGTCATTTAACCCTTTGAGTGCCAGAGAGTTATAGAGATGAAGGAGGGCAGGTTTTTCCTCATGCTGACAGAAGATTGTCCCTTGTTGCGATCCATCCGGACCAGCTTACCACTCTGAGCGGAGGCAATGTGACATATGGAAAAGGGGAGGGAGGGGTACACTTTGAAATAAAAGGAAGACAACAACGTTATTGACAACTAGAAAGATACACTTCGTTATAAAAAAGAATATTGAAAATTTGACCTTGCCTTAATATCTAAACATTACTATCCCTTTAAAATAACACATGCAGTGTACCTACCCATCTACTAATGAGGCAAATTAAACCTAATTAACTCTTTGGATGTTAGAGATGTCTTCAATGTATAACAAAGAAAGGAGTGGGAAATGTATCTAGCATTCAAGGGGTTAAAACCAGGAAGGAGAGATTCAATACCTAAAAGATGACTGTACTGGAATATAAGGTAAAATTCACTATATATTTTATACAGTCCACATTTTGGGCTGGAATCTTTTTCAGCCCTAAATGAGACATAAAGAAGTGATCTGTGTGTGTGCTGTATACGCATACCATCACAATGAACACCTCATTCATTGCTACTAGCAAGTCAGCTAGAGGACCTATCACCAGAACTACTTACTTGCATGGACTTGTCAGTTTTCGAGGATTATACAGGTATATAAATAAACAACCTTTAAATTGTGCACAAAGAGAAAGCAATCAATTCTGCTGAAGCATCGGAGAGACTAAATAATTCCATAGACTCTCACTGATATAAATGGGACGTTTCACCCTTTGAGTGCCAGAAGGAGTCCAGATGTTTAGCAATTGAATGCTAGAGAGGTCTGCAAAGCATTGTGAAGCAATGGCATTATTTCTTGAATTAGTTAAAAGCCCCATTTTTTTTTTTCAAAGGGAGTTTTTATTTCTTCCCTATGGTGCAACTGATTTGCTCCAGACTCGTCTCTTCTTGATTTTAAAGGTGCAGTAAACATTTTTTTTAACTTATCTAATGTGCAACACAGAAATCTTGGGGTAAAGTATCCGCTGGCCAGGAGGGCAGGGCACTTGCCTTAAAAGGCTTTCTTGAGGAGGGGCGGAGACTCCCCCTACTTCACATTACCTTCACCAGACATGTCCACTTTTGAAAGTGAACTCAAAGGGGGTGCATCAGGGCACAGATTCTGTCAGCTAGCCCTCATTTTTATTTTCTGAACATAAACGGTAAAATCGCAATATATTACGCACCAATGAATAATGCAGAGATATAAATTATACCAAAGATTTTAGATACAAAAAATAAATGTGTTTAATACATTAATACATGCCCCTGTCTATCTGTCTAGCAGATACATTCTAAGGGTCAGTGGTAGAATTGCTAGAGATGCACTCTGCTCTTCTTTTCTCTTAGCCCCATTCCCCTTCCCCTCTTCTTCAGAGGCGGCATCACATTTTACCTCATTTTAGTAAGTCTTCATTATGGGCCAGTGGCACAGTTAAGAAACAGGTGCTTGTTGGGCCATGTTAAGGTGGGTACTGATAGTAAAGTTAAGATTTCTGCTACACCTGATAGATTCCGTTTGGCAAAAGGTGGCCTATTCTTCTACCCTACCTTACTACAGATAACAGATGCCCTTGGGATGGAGAGCCACCATGCCATTATAAGTTTGGAGAGAAACAAAACTACATTTTCCCAGGCCTCAAGGAATAAGAAGGTGGAGTTCCCTGCTTACTACCTTCATTTTTTCCTGTAAAGTGCGACACACAAGGCTGGTTTCTCCTTCCTTCATTCTGTCTTTAATTCCTACAGGAGAATAACTTTTTGTATTATATGTCCGTCCTGTATACTTTATTTGGGGGAGTCTCCTGGCTATGTATGAGTACAAGGGAGACATGGGCAAATCACAAACTACCAGGGCTACAGGGGTCTCAACATTAACCATTTACTCCTCTGTCAGATTAGTCTTCCTGAGGATTCAGCTTTATATCCTTCTTGTTCTGTGCCCCTACACAGCTTATGGGCAATTCCTACTCAAGAGGAACCTGCATCCTGATATCTTCTGTGAGTAGTATATTTTCCTCAGTTCAGGTGGTCTTTGGGTCTCAAACCCAGTATCATCCCTTCCCCCTTAAAAAACATTTTAGTCATTTTGTGAGGGTGGGCGGATTTTACTTTGGGAGGAGATTCCTCTTTTGGGGAAGGAGAAACTGATGATTTGTCCTTTTCCCCTGGGGATTCATTTGAGGAAGATGCAGGTTCACCTACATGGATCTTTTCAGGACAGTTCTGGTGACCCTGAAGGTCTCTCAGGCCTCATACTCAAGTACTTCATCCCCAAATATATTTATCAGGTGTAAAAGGGAAGGTGCACCATTCCTTAGACCAAGTGGTCCTGGAAGAATTTAAGATACCTATTAAGAGACTGTTCCTTCACAGATGTATTTAACTCTTATATCCCTTCTCTTCTGATGCCTTATCCCAGTGGGCTATCCCCCACCAGTAGACCCTTGTTTTACTCAGAAGGATAAACCCTACAATATTTATTGTTTTTACATATTAAGTGTTACTATCTCTTCAAACGTCTCAACCATTTGTCCTTATGCCCCACTTCATGATGGAGTCTTTGAACTCTGTCATCATCGCTATGTGTCCAGGTGAGTTTTCAGCCTCCCTAAACATAAAGGATGTTTATCTGCATATTTCCATCCATGTAGATCATCAGCACTTCCTTCGGTTTTCCTTTTAAGTTCACTGTACTTCTTTTTGGGCTGTTGTCATTGTCATGGGTTTTTACAAAACTCTTGGCAGCCTAGGGATTTCTTACTCTATGGCTGGATGGTCTTTTGTTAAAATCTCCTTCAGCTGAGGCTCTGCACCTACAGATTCAGATTTGTGTGTCCATTTTGGAACATCACGGGTGGATACTCAATTTCAAGAAGACCTCTCTAGTTCCATCCCGGGTCTCTTTTTCTCTATAAAATATGACATTCTTCAGGGAATGCATCTTTCTTCTGGAGGATAAGATTAATTCTTTCTCTCAACAGGTGTCCTAGGCCTTACTCCGCCTGTCTGCATCTGTGCATAAGTACAAAACAGTGTTATTGTTTGTGTTCTCTGCTTTGGAAGGGGTCCCCTTTGCCCATTTACACACTCAGGAACTGCAGTTGGAGTTTCTCATGCTGCAGTGTCACTCTCCTGTGTAATGTCTCTGTCTGACAGGATGAAGTCGGATCTTCATTGGTGGCTTCAGAGGTCCCATGTGTTATTTCAGCAGCCACTGATCATTCTGAATTGGATAATAATCATGACGGATGCTAGCCTGATTAGGGTCCTCATACAGCTCAGGGTCTTCTGCCCATCAATGCACTGGAGCTCCAGGAAATTAATCTATCTTTGCTGCATTGGTCTCAGTCCGTCTAGTGTAGATTCAGTTCAAATATGTGACGGTGGTGGCCTGCATCAAGCACAAAGGAGGGAACAGGAGTGTAACTGCATGGCTAGAAATTTGGTTGATTCTCATTTGGGAGGAAGCTATTGTGCCGGCTGTATCTACCATTCACATTCCAGGGTGGACAACATTGTGATGGACTTTCTCTGCAACCAATTTCGACTGTGGATATGATGGCATCTTGGTTGAACTATTAAGTTCCCTTACTTTGCTTCAGATTTCAGGATCCTTTCACTCTTGCTGTGGATGTGATGATCATTCCCTAACATATATGTTTCTTCTATTCCCTCTGATTCCTAGGATACTGACGAAAGTTAGGCTGGAATGGGCTCACGTTATTCTGATCGCCCATTCTGGTCTCACCAGGCCTGGTTCTTGGAGCTTCTTAATCTTGGAGCTTCTTCTGGTGATTGTTTTGGGGGGCTGCCGAACTTTAGGCCTTGTCCTGTAACCCCCCTTTTTTTAGCTTTCATTCTGATAGGGTGCTTTTGAGAACTCCTGTAGGGGTTCTCCCTAAGGCTGTTTCTGAGTATCACTTTAACCAGGAAATTGTACATCCTTCTCTTTGTCTGGCTTCTTGAAGTACTTGAAGCACAAAGCCTTTCTGAAAACTGGACTCACTTTTTGTCATTCCTAAGGGCCCTCCTGTATGTCAAGCTGTGTCTAAGGTGACAGTGGCTTTATGAATTAAGGATAGTGTTACGGTTTTCAGACACTCAGACATGTTAGGTTTAGTAAAACACAGTTTTATTAAACAAGAATTAAGTACATATTACAGGCCAAACAATAGTAATAATAGTCTTGGCAATACAGGCACAGATACAAGAATACAATGAGGCAGAGAGGTACTCCTGTGGACCCAGGGTCAGGAATAGTACAATAGCAAATTACTGGAACAGAAACAGCAGATCCCACCGGGTGGTAGGAGCGAGGAGGAGGCCCAGACTGAGTAGCTTGATCCCTAGAGCGCTAGGGAGGTCACAGGACTGACAGGAGTGAAGGCAACCATACACCTGGAAGCCAGGTGAAGAGATAGCTGACCAATGGATAAGGCAAAGCAACCTAACTCCTAGTACGCTAGGAGTAGGAGGAGTGCTGGCAGCAACGAGGCAAGGCAACCGAACCCCTAGTACACTAGGTGGTGTTGCCGTACTGGCAGTGACAAGGCAAGGCAACCAGACCCCAATACGCTAGGTGGTAGCGCAGTACAACAGTGGCAAGGCAAGGCAACCTGACCCCTAGTACGCTAGGTGGTAGTGCAGTACTGGCGGTGACAAGGCAACAAAACAAGCAAGCAATGACAAGTGACAGAAGTCACTAAACCAAGCAGCAGCCCTAGTCAAGCTAAGGACGCTAAGAGACCTCTGGACAGATGGAACAACCACACTGGTCAAGACTAGCGAGGTGCATCGGAGCGACAGCCAACCTCGAGAAATAGAGCGGACAGGTAAGCCAGGTCAAGCGTACAGTTGCGGGTGACTCAGGAGGAGGAACACAGTGCCGGACAGGTACTGATGGAGCAGAATAGGCAATGGGCTGAGTAGGAACTCAGACAGGCTAAGGAGCCAATAGGATCGGTGAACAGAGCAGGATAGTCAGCCTCGCTGGGTCGGTACACAGAGCAGGATAGTTAGTCACGCCGAGTCGGTACACAGAGCAGGATAGACAGCCAAGCCGGGTCGGTACACAGAGCAGGATAGTCAGCCACGCCTGGTCGGTACACAGAGCAGGATAGTCAGCCAAGCCGAGTCGGTACACAGAGCAGGATAGTCAGCCAAGCCAGGTAGCAACGGAAGTCAGGATCAGAGGAATTCTCAGAAACGTAGTCAGTCGAGCCGGGTCATACACAGGATACCAGGAACCACAGGAACAAACGCTAGATACTGGAACACCATGAAAGGGCGCTGCCATAATGACAGTGCTAGCATATAAAGGTAACCAGTGGGAGGAGTAATTACTGATCGCCAATAAGAATGCTAGAAGGAAATGACCAGGAAGTAGCAATGTAGCAAAATGGAGGAATCACGGGCACCATGATAGATGGTTTTCTCAGGAAAAAGCCTATGCCCTTCGAGTTCACAACCTATTCCACCTGAACGGTTGTTGCTCCTTTGGCCTACAAGAACCAGGCCTCTGTAGGGCAGCTGCTAAAGGCGGTGATATGGTCGTCCCTTCACATGTTTGTCAAACACTTCCATGTTAATCTTCTGGCTTTGGCTGAAGCCAGTTTTGGACAGAAGGTCCTACAGGCTGTTGTGCCCTCATAAGTATCCTTATGTTTAGTACTAGTAAACTGTTTTTTCCTGTTACTTGTTTTGGAAAGAAAGGTGTCCATTGACACCTGAGGTTCATATTTGTTCCAGTTCACCTCTGATGGATCTGGTCTGTGTTTTCAGGGGTTTTCTCTCCCTCCCTGGAATCTTGGTGGAATAGCTTTGTGTATGTCCATTGTTCCTGTGTTCCACAGTAGATGAAAGACAAAAGGGATTTTTTTGTTCTCCCTGATACATGCTTTACTTTTAGTTCATGTGGAAAGTTATTTGAGTTCTGGACATGGGGTCCTTTTGGGTTCTCTGGTTAATTGACCCCTTTCCTGCCTCATTTCTTTTTTCGATCTTTGCTATTCTTTAAACTGAGAATGTCTGGTGGTGGGTAAAGTGGAAAAGCGCGGGAGTTTCTGTCTACAGAGGGCCTCCTGGCTGGAGGATACTTTACCCCATGTTTCACATAGCTAAGAGAAAAGCATTTATCAGTAACTACGCAAAAATACTCTTTTCTAAAATCTAGGTTGATACACTATTATACCGCCGTAGATGCTAAGAGACATTTACTTAGAAGATAGTAAGATCCCACTATGTGTATTTTTATGAAATTTATTTTACTTTTTTTATTCACCATTACCTTATGCAACATTAAATAAATGTTACATGTTAATTGTTTTACTCACTCATAGAATTCTCCTCTATTTCTGTATAGATATGTAGATGTGATTTAACTCCTTGGATGTTAGTACATAGCTTTTAACCTCCATTGCACAACCTTTATTAACCTTGCAGCTCTCCAGACAGTGCAAAGTAAAACTCAGAAATGTGCATTACAGACTCCTGCATATTTAACCCTTCACAACCCTAAAAGCACAGAGCAAACATGACACATGAAAAAACAGCATGCACTGATGGACACACAGTCATACAGAGGATTACAGCACACAGCATATTACTAATTCATCTAATTAGGATTGTAGTTTCCAATAAAAGAACTGTACAGGCCATTAGTGATTTTGCTGTTGGTGCAGTTTGAGATCTTCTTCAGTTTTCTCAGTGTTTTATCCAGAAGTTCTGATGGAAATGCTTCAGCTGGAAAACTCATCATGTTCAGGTGTAAAACTCCCAGTGTGCATGGCAATATAATGACTCAACGTTGCGTTTGGGAAATACTTCTGAATCAATATTTTACTAGTCAGGAAAACAAAAATTTGACTGTAATTCAGGTCTATATTAGAAATTAGAAGACAAAAATACGGGTGGTGTCTATAGCGTAACTCTCCAGATTTGTGCCTGAGACTCCAGGTTTGGCTGCTAATTACCACGTCTCCAAGACAGAGGCTGATTCTCTGGGTGTTGTCTCCTCCTTCTCCAGCATATTCATCATACTTTTTTCATTTTATTAGCTCCGCCCCCACTCAGATTATGCACCACAGGACTCCCCTCTCTGTGGAGTCCGCAACAAAAAGTTCCCAGTTATATGCTCAATAATTAATGTATACAGCCACCAAAACCAGACTACTGAAAATATATAATGCTGCAAAAGTGTGTGGATCTATTCCCAGGTAGGAGATTCAAAATTGCCTCCATTTTTTTTTTTTACTGGTGACATTACTGCTCCCCCAGAGCACCAAGGTGACCAGATAGATTCATCAAAAGAATGGAAACAAAAACAGATGTGGTTGCTAATGGTATGAACCTCTGTATCAAAATGTTTAATATATATGAAGTTACGTACTTTATACATCTAACTGGCCTTTGTGTCCAGCCAGTATTATCCTGTGTAGGGCAATCACTCCACTTCCACATTACGCTCAAAATTTGCCAGTTCAACTCTTGAATAAAGAATGTTCTGCTCAGCAATAGATTGAGACTCGCATTAATTGTATTAACATATATTTTTATTGTTATTTTATCTATTTTAACAAATGTTTGAAATGTAGCAGTAGATCTTTTGGAGTTTTCAGTACATATCCTGGCACTGTTTCCTGCAAGCGATAATACTGGCTGGAATCCTGAGTCTGGTTAGTTGTATGAAGTAACTCAGATAATGGAATTTAGATGCAGATGTTTATTTTAGAAACTACAACCTCTAAGGCAATTTATGATGCTACCACTTGTTAAGCAATTGAACTTCTACTACTTTGATTCTAAAACTACTATTATTCCCAATCAGTTAGTAATAATAATGGTAGTTGTAGTCCAGCAATAGCTGGAGAAACATAGGTTACCAGGCCTTTAAGCAGTGCCTATGGAGTTAATAGGTAGACTATCTGAAGAGAGAGATTTTATGAAATTGGTAGCCAAATAAAGCAAACTGAATTGCGAGGGAAAGGTTGACTTAAATGTTTATAACAATATGACTTTAATTGTATTTTAAATGCAGGTGACAGAAAAATGATATCTTGCTGGCATGGCAAATACCATTGTGAAAGCTGCATAGAGAAGCATGCTGCTTACCTGTATAACAGTCGTAGAGAACAGAAGCAGATGATTCGTTCCACCAGTGACAGCAATTACAACTCAAAGTCAATATGTACCAATACAGACTCCTACCAAATGAATGACCAGAAGAGCAGGGTGCATAGTATTGATTTACCTCTCAAAACAGAGACCACTTTATTGCACTATTCAACCCCAGTGAAACTGGAAAACCATTCGCCTGTTGAACATGAAGGACTGACGATATCTCAGGTGCCCTGTAAGAAAAGCAGTGGACATTCTGGAGAGATCCTTGTGAAGAAGTTAAGAACGTCAAAACCAACTCCACCACCCAGGAAGTATTATAAACAGGACACAAAAGAGGATGTAAGTGTATATCAATGGTACTGCTAGTTTTGATAATAGAAAGAAAAATGAATGCAAAAGGTTTTCATCCAGCCCAGTGGTCAGTTTTCTGACCTATCCAAACAGCTGACATGATCCTGTTTGGTACTGCACAGTTCAGCCCTGGGCTTTTTAATAAATGTGTTCCCTTAATCCTACTCCCTGAAAGACAGGTTTGGGCACCAATGTTCAAGCTATACAGGCTATAAAAACAGATGTTCTAGGAATAGAATAATAGATTAGAATATAATAATCTGTTAGTCAGTGATGGAGCTGTCAGTAGCCGTGACCCTCATACAAATACAAGACAGGTGCATTTGAAGTGGAAACATCATCTCAGCAAGTAAAATACCGATACCTTCTGGATATGGGAACTATTAGAATTTGCATGCTTTCTTGGTATTGAGATAAAATTCTGACTTACAAAGGTATTGTTGTCCTAGCCTTCTTGATATTTGCCTATTAACCTTTTTTGTGCCTTAGCTGTGCAAAACACATTTCTCTGCAGTCGGTTGCCCTCCCGCTGACACTTAACTTTTTGAGTGCCAGAGGGGTGTCGAACACATTGTTTTGCAGGACAAGTAAACTTTTTTAATGAAAAATATAGGCTATACTGATTTTCCTATTGAATATAACAAGGTTACGCCTACTGATGGGAGTTATCTTTCAAAGTTATTACAGCTGAAACCTTTTTTGTATATTGAATCCTTAAAGGGTTAGTAATGCCTAAAATAAAGTTGATTCTATATGTTAGATTTTACAAAAAATAAAGTATTTAGAAAAAGTCCTTTCTCTGTCGTCCAATACAGGTTACTGGTAACTGTGGGTAGGTGATCCGCCCCTTTAAGTAGGCAGGAACAATTCTAGAAGTGAATGCAGGGGGTGGAGACTACCTTCCCTCCTTGGCTGCAGCTAGCCAATCAGCTCCAGTAAGATTTGTTCCTTGATGAAGACACAGGCAAGAGAACAGTTCTGCTATAGTTTTAGCTAATTTTTTTATTTTTCTGTTAGATATGGAATACCACCATTAGTCGGATTACCATAACTTGACAATGTTCTTGCTCTGTCATCCGGTTAACTTTTTATGTGTGTTGGGGGGCTCGGGGCTTCGGGCACTGTTGGGGTACTTTTTCTGGGAAAACTACATTTCCCATGAGCGCTTGCTTTGCACACTCGTTTCTGATTGGCTCCCGCCGCGGCAGCCATTTTGTGCCTTTTCCTGAACGAGTATCCTACACAGGGCTTGGACTCTCCTTCTTTCCTCTGCAGATTAACCCTTTGCCTGCCAGATAAGTGCATTTTAGTGATTTCTGGGGTGAAATTTTAATCTTACACACTGTATTTGGATGATTCCTTATACTTTAAACGTTTTGACACTGTGAGAATGTCTAATCCATTAGAGCCTGGGGCCAGGCCTAAGACTAAGGACGCTAGGGTCTCTGTGTCCCCTATTGCGCATTGCTCTTCATGTCATTCAGGGTTACCGAGAGAATTCTCTGGTCATTTATGCCCGGCATGTTCTGATGTCCCTGAGTCTCTCCCAGGGACCTGTAGCCATGCATTAGAGCCAGCTTGGGTGCAAGATTTCAAGGCTGCTACTAGAGACCTCTGGTCTACATTGCAACTCTTTCCATCCAAGTTACAGGGGGTCTTCCACTCCTGGCAGACCCCTTCTTCCATCATATCTTCCCTTCACGTATCAGATTCCTCTGAGGAGGAACTTTTGGTGGATACGGATATTGAGGAATGTTGTGCTGCGGGCTCCTCTCAGTTTTTTGGGGGCCCCTTTGAGGCTGATCCTGATCCCTCGACTGAGGGCTTGATCAGAGTCGTCTTAACTACCCTAAACATTCCCTTAGTTCAGGAGGTTTCTTTGGATCCCTCTGATGTATTTCAGGAGACTAAAAGGCCCTATACTTGTTTTCCACCTAACCCCACTCTTGACCGCCTTGTGTCTGATGAGTGGAAGTCTCCAGACAGGAAACCTTCTGTTTCCAAGAAATTTGCCAAGCTTTACCCCTTCTCTGAGGAGGCACTTGCTTAGTGAGTTCATCCCCCCAAAGTGGATGCTTCTGTCTCCAGGCTATCTAAGTCCACTACCTTGCCAGTTGCTGATGCTTCCGCTCTGAAAGATTGGACTGACAAGAAACTTGAGGTCTCCCTCAAGTCCATTTTTGCCACTGCTGGTACTGCCATGCGCCCAGCATTCGCTGCGGCATGGGTGAACCGGACCATTGCATTCTGGACTGAACAGCTCACCCTGGCTGTCCATCAGGGTGCTCCTACTTCGGATATGTTGTGGCTTCTTGCCAACATTCTGAAGCCCAGCACTGTGTTTCTGCTGCCTTATTTGATGCCTCCAAGAAAGCTTTGCTCTCATTGCCTTTTCTAGGCACCTCTTTGTTTGGGCCACATCTTAAGGATCTGATTTGTGAGGCCACAGGGGCAAGAGTACCCTTCTGCCTATGGTCCCCAGGAAGAAGACGTAATCGGCTTTATCGTTCCTTCAAGACTCAGACACGTCCGGCGAACCAGGTGGTTCTCTTAGCTCGCGTTCCTCCTCCAAGCCCAAACAGCAATGGAACCCCAAGGTCTCCTCCAAGCCTAAGGCTTCCGCGCCTTCTTCTGCATGACTCTCCTAACCCAGGTCCCCACTCAGCTGTGGGTGGCCATCTGCGTCACTACCACAGCGTCTGGGAGGATTCAGTGGCGGACCCGTGGGTTTTACAGGTAGTGACAGAAGGGTACAGGATCCCTTTCACCTCTCTTCCTCCCTTTTGGTTCTTCCCCTCTCATACGCCCCAGGGTGTAGAGAAATGCCGTCTGTTCAGTGGAGCTATCTAGGCCCTTCTGGACAAGGATGTTCTGGAACCTGTTCCAATTCGGGACAGAGGTATGGGTTTTTACTCTTGTCTCCAAGAAGGACGGCGGCTGTTGTCCCATTTTGGATTTGTAGGATCTCAAATCCTTTGTGATCAAGACTCATTATCACCAGGAGTCCCTAAGGACAGTGATTGCTGCTATGTCCCCGGGGGAATTCCATGCCTCTCTGGATCTTCAGGGTGCGTATCTACACATCGCCATTCATCCAGGGAGTCAGCAGTACCTGCGACCAAGGGCAATTTCAGTTTTCAGCTCTTCCCTTTGGTCTGACTACAGCCCCTCAAGTCTTCAACCATGTCCTGGGAGCTTTAGTATCCGTCCTCCATCAAGACGGCATCAGAGTTACTCCATACATGGACGACCTTCTTCTGAAAGCCCCTTCTGCAGAACTTCTTCATCAGCACATTCTGGACTGCATTCATGCTCTCACCCATCAAGGGTGGATCATCAACATGGTCAAGTCAGATCTTGTCCCATCCCAGCATCTGGTCTTCCTGGGCCTTCTCTTCGACAAGAAGGCTTACCAGATCGCCCACAGGGTTTCTGCTGTTCTGGCTCATGATCCAGTTCCAGCCAAGAAGCTGTCCTCTATAGTGGGGAAATTCATCTCCACCATTGAAGCAGTCCCATTTACCATGACTCACACCAGAGGTTTGTGATCCAGGTGTGCACTGGTCAGCAGGACCTTCTGAAGATGTCAGTTTCCTTCCATCTTCATGTGGAAATGAGTTTGTCATGGTGGCTTGACCTGTCCAATCTGCTGAAGGGCAAGTCCTTCCTGGTATCCTTCTGGACCACGGTGACGACGGATGCCAGCCTCTCCTGCTGGGGAGCGGTCCTGGGTCACCTGAGTGCTCAGGGTCGGTGGTCTCCAGAAGAATCTCTCCTTCCCATCAACGTGTTGGAGCTACGGGCAATATTTTATGCCCTTCGCCATTGGACACCCCAGCTGGAAGAATGCCCAGTCCGGGTCCAGTCCGACAACGCCGTGGCTTACATCAACAAGCAGGGCGGAACAAGAAGGCTTCGCACTTCACAGGAGTTTCTCCCGAAGGTGGTTTCTGAGTTCCACAAATAATCAGGAGATTGTGGTGTCTTCTTTCTGTCCTGATCCTACCTCTGACAAGGAGTGCAATCTCCACTTGTTAGATGTGGTACATTGTCTCAGGTTTTATGTACATCGCACTGAGTCCATTAGACAGTCTGACGCACTGTTCATCATTTCTGAGGGCCCCAGGGCAGGGAGACCTGCATCCAAAGTGACTGCTCTCCTGTGGCAGACCGTGGGGGTACTTCTGGGTCATGCTCACAGGAGTCTTCTTTCCCTTCTACTATCTAGTCAATAGCTAGTGTCTCAAGTCTTACTGGAGCTGATTGGCTAGCTGCAGCCAAGGAGGGAAGGTAGGCTCCACCCCCTGCATTCACTTCTATAATTGTTCCTGCCTAGTTAAAGGGGCGGATCCCCCACCCAAAGTTAGCAGTAACCTGTATGGACTAAGAGAAAATGATTTAACAGGTAAGACTAAAATCCTCTTATCTCTCAAACCTTTATGGTTTAAGAGATATCCTCTGCTAAAGTTCCCCCTCCCTCCCCTTCTTCTGATGTCAGCTATAAAGCTGACAGAAGGAGATCCATGTCGGGCGATACGAGGAGGCTCTTCAACAGAGCTGCAATAGCGCAAAAGAAATTCTTCTTTGGAAGGGTCTAAAAAGTGTGCGTGCAAACCAGGCACACTTTGTAGACCGTTCCAAAGAAGTATTTCTTTTTAAATCTCGCTATTGCGGCTCTGCTGAAGAGCCGTCTGTCAGTCTCCGGACCAGGAACTCCTGCTGTCAGCTTAAAGCTGATGTCAGGAGAAGGGGAGGGAGGGGGAACTTTAATGGAGGATATCTCTCAAACCATAAAGGTTTGAGAGACAGGACTTTTTCCAAATACTTTATTTTTGTAAAATCAAACATATAGAATCAACTTTATTTTGGGCATTATTAAGAACATTTCCAACTGGATTCCAAAATATTTTTTTTTTATAAAATACTTCAGCTTGAGAAAGTGATAAGAACAGTACCATCTAGTGACCAAAATAGTAAATTGACGTTTAATATAAAAAAGACGTAGTTTTGAAAGATTGATTTTCCAGCGGAGGGAATACTTTTTTCTCAGCTTAAAAAGCCTAATTTAGTATATTTTTTTTTATTAAAAAAAAAAGTTTACTGTCTCTTTAAAGGATTAACTTTTTGAGAGCCAGATGGGTGTCCAGTTTCCATTCTGACAGTGATAGATTTGTGGAAGTGGAGCCAAACACAGCATCACATAGTACTGTTACATATTCAGTAGCTGTTCTAGCATGAACACATGTTAAAAGTTGGATTTTTTAACCCTTTGAGTGCTAGAGGGGTACAGAACGCATGGCTTTGCAATGCATTCTGTACCCCTCTGGCACTCAAAGGGTTGATTCTTTGAGTGTTAGAGGTGTGTCCAACATATTGCAATGCATGAGACACTTTCAGGAACTCAAATGATTATGATATCCACGTTTTTTGTTCATGCTAGAAGAACCTGTACAAATCTGTATGATGAGATGCTGTGTTTGGCTCCACTCCCAGCAGTACAACAGTGTCAGAATGGAGATTAGAAATTAAACACCATATTGGCCTTTAAAAAATAAACTTCTGCACAGAAAGGCTGAAAAAAATATGTATAAACCAAAGAAACTCAGGATGTGGTTAAATAGAGGAAGTTTGATTTTTGCCCCTTGTAGATTTCTAACGAAGATAAAATAGTCTTTATGTGAGGCACATCTGCCAGGCGTTTTATTATTATAACAGATCAGTTACATTGTTTGACATCTTAAATCATACATCATTGTCCACTGTGCATAAAACACATCACCTGTCGCAGTGTGCCCTCTGAAAGTAAGTTATGTCACACTTTGTGAGGCTTATGTGCTAAGAAATGGACTAATTCTGTAAAAAATAAACTGCAACATAAGAAATACAAATTCTCATTGATTTAATCCTCTGAGTGCCAAAATGGGATACAATACATTGCTTTGTAATGCTTTGTGTAACTGTATGGCATTCAAAGGGTTAAATGAGTCTTTATTCCCATGAACGCTAGAGAGAATTCTTGGTAGGTCTCCAACTCAGTACATTGAAGGGGTTAAAATCCCCATTGCGAATTTAGGGAATTTTTTCCCCCTGTGATGCAATTGGATTGCCCCTGAATTACTCCAGGAAGGAGATGCACTAAAGGTGTGATAAAGATGATATAACTTCCCCAGTGTGATGAACTGTTAGTCTATGGAGCATATGCACTGAGAGCTTTCATACTGCGTGAGATCATACTGCATATACTACATAGGATAACAGGAATTGGAGAGTCTGTCATACTGGAGAGTTCATGACACCTTCATCATATCTTAGTGCATAAAAACAAGATCTTCTTACTACATAAGCTTTTCTGTGCTGGGAATTGGAAGGGACATGAAGGGACCTTTTTCACAGAAACTGTGAGGAACAAAAATTAAGGTGGGGGTAAAAGAAAGGCCAAATATAGGAACATATTCCTTGGCCTAGGGTGCTAGAAAATGTGGCGAGACCATGCAACATGTTCTATCCCCCCCCCCCATTCCACTATTCAAATCACAGTGGTGGGCAGCTATTGCCTAGCAGCAGCTGGGGGAGGAGCTTATGCCACCCATCCTGATGCACCCCCATCCCTCCCTCTTGCTGCAAAAGTTGTTTTGATGGTATATTGATTGTGCTATTTTAATGCACAATTATTGATGTTAAAGCTAACATAGTAACATAGTAGATGATGCTGAAAAAAGACATGAGTCCATCAAGTCCAGCCCATGCCAAAAACACCCCTGTTGATCCAGAGGAAGGCAAAAAAGCCCTCTGGAGCCATTTCCAATCTAGCCCCAAGTGGTAGTGGAGGGGGAGAACAAAAAAAATGGATTCCTTCCTGACTCCAATTGGTAGTCAAATAGTTCCCCAGATCAAACTCAGTTCCTCCAATCCCTTTACCAGTTTTGTTGCATGTCTCTGCACCTTTTCCAGTTCAGTAATGTCTTTTTTAAGAACAGGCGCCCAAAATTGTACTACATATTCTAGATGAGGCCTAACCAAGGATTTATACAGAGATCAGATAATATTAGCATCTCTTGCTTCTACACCTCTTTTTATGCAGGGTAGTACCCTATTTGCTCTTGTAGCAGCTGAGTGACTCTGCACATTGCTGTGAAGTCTATCGTCTATCAGTACTCCTAAATGTTTCTCTAATGAGGATTCCCCAAGTTGTTTCCCATTTAGAGTATATGTCGCAAGTTTGTTACTACAGCCCAAATGCATAACCTCACATTTATGTACATTAAATGACATCTGCCACTTTTCCACCCATTCACTTAGTTTATCTAAATCCTTCTGCAGAGAAAAAGCATTCAGCTCTGTATGTATTTCCTTGCATGGCTTAGTGTCATCAGCAAAGACTGAGATGCTACTTTCAATTCCCACTTCCAGATCATTAATAAACATTGGTCCCAGGACTGAACCCTGCGACACCCCACTTATAACCTTAGACCAATTTGAAAAAGTTCCATTTACAACAACTCTCTGCCACCTATCATTTAACCAGTTCTCAGTCCATGTACAGATAACACTGCCCAAACCGAAGCCTTTTAATTTATGCAGTAACCTGTTGTGAGAAACTATCAAAGCTTTTGCAAAATCCAAGTGTACTACCTCCACAGCAATTCCCCTGTCCAAATTACTACCTACTCTTTCATAAAATGCAAGTAAATTAGTCTGATATGATCTATTCTTCATGAAACCATACTGATTCCTACTAATGATTTTGTTCATCTTCACATAGTTCTGAATACTGTCAGTGAATAACCCTTCTAGTATCTTACCCACTATGGAAATCAAGCTCACAGGTCTATAATTTCCTGGTTTGGATCTTGCTCCCTTTTTAAACAATGGACCTACATCAGCTTTCCTCCAATCACAGGGCACTATGCCTGATCAAAGTAAATCAATAAATATTAAGTATAATGGTCTTGCTATTACTGAACTAAGTTCCTTAAGTACCCTTGGGTGTATACCATCTGGCCCAGGCGCTTTAGTCACTATAACCCTTTCCAGTCTCTTTTGGACCTTGTCCTCAGTAAGCCATGTAGATAATGGAAGAAATTCCGTGGTTCTGTCTGTTTGCCCACAGCCTGTCACTGCTGCCTCCTTTGTATATACTGAAGTAAAGAAAGTATTTAGGGTGTCAGCCATAGCTTTATCCTCACCAATCAATTCACCTGTCTCAGTCCTAATAGGACCAATATCAACCTTAACTTTTTTGTTATTAATATACTTGAAGAATTGTCTAGGGTTTTTCTTGCTCTCATTTGCAATATTTCTCTCATTTTCTATTTTAGCTAGCTTAATTGCTTGTTTGCAGATTTTATTACATTCTTTATATTTTTTAAATGATGCATCTGATCCGTTTGACTTAAACACTTTAAAAGCCTGCTTTTTATTTCTCATTTCCTTGCTAACCACATTATTAAGCCACATTGGTTTCACTTTACTCTTCTTGTGCTTATTCCCCAAAGGTATATATTGACGTGTATATTTGCCAAAGAGCATTTTAAATACATTCCATGATTCTTGTGCATTTTTATCTTTGAAAATTACATCCCACTGGATATCCTTTAATATTTCTTTTAACTTTGTAAAATTAGCCTTTTTAAAATGTAATATTTCCATGTCATTCCGTCACAGCCCACAAGAAGAGATACTCCCCTTCCAAGACAGGACGCACCGCGCAGGAATCTAACTTTTAGACCCACCCCTATAAAATGGTTCCCTGCTCACTAGCTTACAGTTTTTTCTCCTGTCCTCCGACAGGTACGCAGGATATTTTTTATTTTGTCTGGCTTCCCGGGGGGGGGGGGGGGGGACAGAGCACACTGCAGACTTGCGCACTCGTGCACACAACAACAGGAAGCGGTTCATCCTTGGAAAGCAAATGTTGCGTTCCAAACAACCGGACAGTGTGGACCACAGCGTGGAATAACAGAACATAAAGTTTTAAGGTAGGAGGGTGGCGGGCCATCCATTGCTTCTGTTTGCTGTCTAGATCCCATCTCCTGGGACCTGGCTGTAGTCCTTCAAGTGTGCTCTGCTGATTTTCTGCCTGCCTGCCCATGTAAGTGGTCAGGGTCCTAGCATTATTTCTAAGCCTAGGTTGGCTTAAAAGTTACGATTATGCTTGGTTTTTATGTGTCTCCTGATGTCTACCTCTGTATTGTTTTTTAGTATGTCTGAGCCTGAACATACAGATGAAGCTGCATTATCCAAGAAAGCTACTGCGAAACCCAAGCATAGGATGTGCTCATCTTGTGAACAGCCTCTGCCTGACTCTCAGATCGGTGCTTTCTGCGGACCCTTCATTCAACAGGCGGTCTCAAAAGACAGTCGTAGCCCCATGCAGAATTTTATATTATGGTTCCGTTCAGAGCTACAAAGCACATTTGATTAGGTCAAAGGATCCAGGTGACCTCAAAAAAGGTCAGCTCCTTTACAGGACTATTCTACATCTTACTCAGATAGTGAACAAGAATTTCTGGCAGAAGATTACTCTTCTCAGGAAGAAGGTGAACTTACTGAAAATACATACCTCTTCCCTATAGAGGAAATGGAGAAATTGGTGTCAGCAGTTAGATCCGTTATGGACCTGGATGAGGATACAGAGAATACCCTAAGAAGGATCTGCTTTTTAAAGACTTCTCCAGACAATCTAAAGCCTTCCCAGTTCGCAAAGTCCTGGCTTCCTTAATCTCAGAGGAATGGAAGATACCGGATAGGAAACTAGCTATCTCCAGAAGAGTGAGAAAATTGTTTGAAGGACAGGAGACCAAGAAATGAGATATGCCAAAGATCAATGCGGCAGTAGCCAAAGTTATATGTCGTTTGGCAATTCCCTTAGAAGATGGTTCTAGCTTTGACGATCCCATGGATAGGAAAACTGAGGCTGCAATGAAAAAGGCATTTTAAGCATCAACTGCCGGTTTCAAGCCTAGTATCGCTGCTGTATCTATGGCTCGCTCCATCCAAATCTGGCTAGCAGATCTTCAGAACAGTCTTTCCTTTAAAACACCTAGAGAGACACTTTCTAACAAGCTCTCTGCAATATCCATGGCAGTAGACTTCCTCTGTGATGCTTCATTTGAAGCAGTACGGATGAACGCAAGAGCCTCAACACTAGCAGTGACAGAAAGGCGAGCAATTTGGTTAAACTCTTGGAAGGCTGATTCTGTTTCTAAGAACCGTCTATGCACTATGGCATTCCAAGGAGGGGCCTTATTTGGTCAAGAGCTGGAACAACTCTTAGACAAAGTGGACTCTAAAACTAAACTCCCTTCTAGACGTTCCTTTCCTTGCCTTAAGAACCATTTTCTAGGGATTTCCTTCCATAATTTAAAGATTCCGTGGGATTTCATCACACAAAACAACAACATAATCAGAGGATGCAGTTTTTGTATGACATCCTTCCCCACATCCACAACACTACGTCCCTCCTCCTCCTGACGCCAATCAAAAAAGGGGTCACGTGCCTCTTGGCGGCAGACTATGTCACTTTCTCCCATCATAGCAAAAAATTACGTCAAATACCTGGGTCCTCAGCTTTCTTCAAGAAGGTTACTGGATAGAATTTTTTTCCCCACCACCTCAGAGGTATGTTCTGTCTTCCCTTCCCATTTCTCAGAACCGCAAAGAAGCTTTTTTCCAAGGCTTAAAGCATCTTTTAACCCCCCAAGTCTTGATTCCAATACACAAAAAAGATACAAGGGGAACCTTTTCCCCCACTGTTTATCGTTCCCAAGTCTCCAACAGGATTTCGACTTGTGATAGACTTAAAGTTTGTCAACAAATACATAAAAAAACAAAAATTCAAAATGGAATCTCCAAAGTCTAACATAGAGCCCTCACTCCATGGGATTTCATGGCCACAATAGACCTGATGGAGGCCTATTTTCACGTACCTATTCATCCGGATCATCAATCATTCCTCAGAGTAGAGATACCGATGGATGGCACAATCAAACACTTTCAATTCCAGGCTCTACCATTCGGCTTTTCTTCAGCCCCAAGAACGTTTACCAAGATCTTGCTAGCAGTGGCAGCCCATCTGAGGAGACAAGGTATCTCAGTGATTCCTTATCTAGACGACTGGCTGATAAAGGCTCCATCCCATGGCATCCTACAGAACCACCTGTCTACGGTGCTCTGCACTTTCCAAGACCTAGGGTGGAGTATCAATTGGGAGAAATCCAGTCTTATTCCGGCTCAAGCAAAACAATTTTCGGGTCTGATTCTGGACTCCACCAAGACCTAGGGTGGAGTATCAGTTGGGAGAAATCCAGTCTTATTCCGGCTCAAACAAAACAATTTTCGGGTCTGATTCTGGACTCCACCGTAGCCAAAACTTTTCTTCCAGAACAGAGGAAGACAAAGTTGAAAAACAAGGTTCACGCCCTACTGTCATCTCACTCCTCTCAAATCCGGGACATCATGTCCCTATTAGGTCTCATGTCCTCCAGCATTCCAGCAGTCCCATGGGCTCTGTTACATCTCAGACCCCTGCAGTTTTTTCTTCTACAAAAATGGGACAGGCGATCATCTTCCCTTCACTTCTCCCTGAGTCTACCACATCGGGTCAAGAGATCACTCAAATTTTGGCTGATAGACAAGCATTTGAGTGTAGGTCTTCCCTGGCACATACCAGTGCAGATGATCATAACTAAGGATGCCAGCAGTTACGGTTGGGGAGCCCACCTCCAGCATCTGATGGTTCAGGAAGTTTGGTCAGCGACAGAAGCCGCCAGATCATCCAATTTCAGAGAACTTCTGGCAGTCTGGAGGGCCCTCCAGCATTGGCGTCTGATACTGCGGGGGAAGGCAGTCCATGTTCATTCGGACAACTGATCAGTAGTGGCAAATTTCAATCGTCAGGGTGGTACCAAAACATTCTTGTTTAGCCACTTGGATGCTAAAGACCTTTCCATCGCATTGCTTTGATGTGTGTTGGAGACATCTGCAGCATCTGATGTGTAAAACGACAAATAAGAGTAAATGTCACATAAAATTCAAATGGTAACTGCTTTGATGTGAAAAAAGGAGTATGCACCAAGTGCATTAAGATGCAGAAATGTTGTTCTTACAGGAACAAAAGGTAGACTGACCATATTTCCTTGAAGCAAAAACGGGATAGGGTGTGGGACAGACGAACAGTGGGACTCTGTCACTCAGAGTCAGATCATAGTAAGCTGCAAGCAGTGAGAACACGTTTGCTCCGTCTCTTACTAGCGGTGATCTCTCTCTTTGGCCAAAAAGCCTGCCCCGAAGTAAATCGGAACTTCCACTCTTTGTCACTCACACTAGTGGTTTTACTGTGTTTACTGTACGCGTTGATTACCATAGAGTCTTATGACTCGTCATATCACTGTCTAAGACATTCTATGGTAATTTAGACAGTTATGAGTCACTCGTCATAAAAATGTCCCTTACTCAGTGGGTTCATCCCCCTAAAGTGGATGCCCCAGTGTCCAGGCTTTCTAAATCAACTGCCTTGCCAGTGACTGACGCTTCTGCTTTTAAAGACTGGACTGACAAGAAGTCTCAAGGCTATTTTTGCGACTGCGGGCTCTGCCCTTCGCCCTACCTTTGCCGCTGCATGGGTAAATAGGGTTGTGGCTGTTTGGACTGAACAGCTCAATTCGGCTGTCCGTCAGGGAGCCACTACTTCTGAATGTTGCGTCTTCTCGCTAACATTGCTGAGGCTCAGCATTATGTCTCTGATGCCTTGTTCGTTGCTGTATGTATGGTAGCCAGGGTATCTACCATGTCTGTGGTAGCCAGACGGGCTCTTTGGCTTAAGATCTGGTCAGCTGACACGGCCTCTAAGAAGGGTCTCCTATCTTTGCCTTTTCAGGGTTCTTCCCTGTTGGGGCCTGAACTTAAGGATCTCATCAATGCGGCCTCTGGAGGGAAAAGTTCTCACCTGCCAGTGGTCCTAAGGAAGAAAGCACATGTTAAAAGGAATTCGTTCCTTTCAAATAGGCTCGTGCCAAGTGACCCAGATGGTCCCTCAGGCTCCGCGCTCCTCATCCAAGCCTAAGCAACAATGGAGAGCCAAGACCTCCACAAAGCTCAAGGCTTCCAAACCTTCTTCTGCATTACTCACCGAACCCAGGTCCCCACCTGCAGGTATGGGGCCACCTACACCAGTACCTTTCAGCTTGGCAGGCCTCTGTGGTGGACCCATGGGTTTTACAGGTGGTGGCCTTGGGATACAGATTGCCTTCACCTCCCTTCCTCCTCCTAGGACCTTTGTTTCTCGTTCTCCCTTGGGAGCAGAAAAGAGATGCCTTTTCGAAGAAGCTATACAGGCCCTTCTGGACAAGGTGGTCCTGGAGCCAGTTCCCCCTTAGGAGAGGGGCTTGGGATTCTACTCCAACCTCTTTGTGGTTTCCAAAAAGGATGGGGGCTGTTGTCCCATTTTGGATCTGAAGGACCTCAACTCCTTTGTGGTCAGATCCCAGTACTGCCAGGAGTCTATGCGCACAGTGATAGCAGCCATGTCTCCTGGAGAATTTCTGGCCTCTCTGGACCTTCAAGATGCATATCTGCACATCACCATTCATCCAGAGAGTCATCAGTATCTCCACTTTACCTGCGACAGAGGGCACTTCAAGTTCTCTGCCATTCCCTTTGGCCTGACCAAGGCTCCTCAAGTCTTCAACAGAGTCCTAGGAGCATTGATCTCCATCCTACATCAGAACGGCATCAGAGTGACTCCATATATGGACGACATCCTCCTTAAGGCTTTGTCTCCGGATCTCCTTCACCAGCAGGTGCAGGACTGCATTCAAGCTCTCTCCCATCACGGGTGGATCATCAACTTGGACAAGTCAGACCTTGTTCCTTCTCAGGAGATGGTCTTTCTGGGCCTCCTCTTCGACACTCAGAGGGGGATGGTGTTTCTGACAGATGAAGTGGCTCATCAGATTGCACTGAAGGTCCAAGCTATCCTGTCTCAGTATCCGGTTCCAGCCAAGAAGTTGTCCTTCTTGGTGGGGAAGTTCATTTCAACCATAGAAGCAGTTCCATTTACCATGGCTCACACCAGGGAACTTCAGAGGTTTTTGATCCTGGCCTGCAAGGGCTGTCCAGATATACTGGAAAGATCCCTGTCTCCCCCTCTTCAAGTGGAGCAGAGTCTCTCATGGTGGCTCAACCTGAACAATCTCCTGAAAGGCAGACCAGTTCTGGTGCCCTTTTGGACCATGGTGACGACGAATGCCAGCCTCTCCGGATGGGAGCGGTGCTGGGGCACTTGAGTGTTCAGGGCAAGTGGTCTCAGGAAGAATCTCTCCTTCCCAACAATGTCTTGGAGCTTCAGGCGATATTTCATGCCCTACATCACTAGACACTATCACTGCAGGATTGCCTTGTAAGGGTGCATTCGGACAACACCACAGCAGTATCCTACATCAACAAGCAGGGCGGCACAAGATGTCTCACAGCTTGGTTAGAGGTCAAGGCTATTTTATCATGGGCAGAGGAACATGTCTCTGCCATTTCCGCCGTTCATATTCCTGGCGTAGACAGTGTTCTGGCAGACTTATTCAGTCGGCACACAGTGGACAGTGGAGAGTGGGAGCTGCATCCAGAGGTGTTCAACCTCATCATCCAGCAGTGGGGTCTGCCATGCATCGACCTGATGGCAACCAGAAATAACAAGAAGGTTCCAACCTTCTGCTCTCGCTGGGCGGATCCCATTGCTCTGGCAGTGGATGCCTTATCGATCCCGTGGATATTTCTTCTGGCTTACATCTTCCCTCCTGTTCCTCTGTTGACCAGAGTTCTTCGGAAGCTGCGATTGGAGCGCTGCCCAATCATTGTGATTGCTCCATACTGGCCAAAACAAGCTTGGTTTCAGCAGCTTCTGGACCTCTCTGTGGTGGAACCTCTTCCACTTCCTCCCCGATCAGATCTTCTTCTACGGTGTTACCTCTGAAAAGAAGATGTTCATTGTCTGGCTTTGACGGCTTGGAGATTGAATCCTCAATTTTGAAGAAGAAAGGATTTTCTTCTAGGGTGGTGGCTACTATGCTTAGTGCCAGCAAGTCTGTTTCATCTAAGGCCTAGCATTGGGTTTGGTCTGCCTTCCTGGCTTGGTGTGCTGACAGGGACCTGTCTCAGGATTTTGACATTCCTACAGTTCTTTCCTTCCTGCAGGATGGTGTGGATAAGGGTCTCAGTCTGAGTTGTCTCAAGGTTCAAACTTCTGCGCTCTCTGTCCTTTTTCAGAGGCATCTTGCTATCATTCCTGATGTCAAGGTTTTCTTCCAGCGGGTTGCTCATACCCATCCAGTGTTTAAGTCCCCTGCTTCTCAGTGGGATCTTAACCTGGTTTTGGGAGTACTCTAGTGTCCTCCCTTTGAGTACGCCTTTCTCCTGGCAATTGTTTCTGTTCACCGAGTTGCGGAGCTACATGCCCTGTCTTGTAAACCACCCTTTCTGGTTTTCGACAAGGCAGTGCTTCGCATCTCCCAAGAGTTTCTCCTGAAGGTTGTGTCCAAGTTCCACATCAATCAGGAGATTGTGATTCCTTCCTTCTGTCCTAACCCTACTTCTGAGAAAAAGAGAGGGATCTTCATCTGTTTGATATTGTGCGTTGTGTCCTTGAGGCAGTCTGACACTCTGTTTGTCATTCCTGAGGGTCCTAGGGCAGGGAAGCCTGCTTCCAAGGTTACCATTGCTTCTTGAATTAAGTCCATGATTCATAGATTCGTAAAGGCTTACAAACTTCGTAAGAAGCCTGTTCCCTTTCGGGTCACTGCTCATTCTGCGAGGTCTATTGGGGCTTCTTGGGCCTACAAGAACCAGGTCTCAGCTGATCAGCTGCAAGGAGGCCACTTGGTCCTCTGTGCACACCTTTTCTAAACACTATCGTGTGGATGTGCTGGCATCGGCTGATGCCAGTTTTGGGAGAAAAATCCTGGAGGCAGCCTTGCCTGTCTAGGATCTCATTAGTCTCTCAGTACTCTTTCACTTTTGAGCCCTTTTGGCTTTAGTTCAGTGTGCTGTATTAGAGTTCGTGGGGTTTGTTTTTACCCCTGTTCAGTGTCTGTTGACACTTTGTGGTTAGTGTTGAGCTATTTATGATCTGTAGGTTCATTGGTGCTCTGGTGACTTTGGGGGCCTGCACCTGGTCCTTGCCTTTCTTCCCTCCCTGGGGAACTTAATGGTTGGACATCCCAAAGTTACCAGTAACCTGTATTGGACGACAGAGAAAATAAGATTTCAGTCTTACCTGTTAAATCCTTTTCTCTTAGTTCATACAGGTTACTGGTCTCCCATCCTGTCAAAGGACAATGCTTGGCGCTCCTGCGGAAGAAGTTGGGGGTCCTTTCGGGTTCATACTCAAAGGAGTCTTCCTTTACCTTCTTACTACCTAGTCAATAGTTAGTCTTCAAATCTTACTGGTTGGGGATTGGCTAGCTGCAAGCTAAGGAGAGGAGGTAGGTTCCACCCAACAGTCACTTCTCAGAATTGTTCCTGCCTATTAAAGGGGCTGATCGCCTACCCAAAGTTACCAGTAACCTGTATGGACTAAGAGAAAAGGATTTAATAGGTAAGACTAAAATCCTACTTTTTCTTTATTTCTGTGGTAACAATTATAGTAAAAATGATGTTCTTGTCAAGGACTTTGATAGGTTTCCAAAAACCACCTGCTTAGGACAACTTGCAGCCTATGCACCATGTAGCCCAGTTGCAGATTATCACCATTCCGTGTCTCTCCTAAGCTGACAATACCTAGGGCTTTAAGCATAGCACTTGAGGCTTTAACAATTCCTCTGCTTCTTGTTGAAAATTTGTGTTCTGAATTACTGTCAATTGCATGAATCAGTGCTTTCTACATTATAAGTTGTATTGCAGTGCACATCCTAGTCTTTCAGTTATTTAATCCTTTAAACACAAGTGGGGTGTCAACGTTTTGCTCAACCTTCTGGTTTGTATAGAGTTAATCATTGCTTGAAAATGAGAATATTATGCAAAGAACTATGCATGACAATTACTGCAAGAAAAACACGCAAGCAAATATCAATATGAATAAGGAAACAATGATGCAATCAAAAAACGAAAGACTTGGTGGAGGGAAAACACTGGGCTGTCATCAAAGTCCTTTGATAAATCTAAGTACAAGTGAAACGTGCGTCAGGAAAGAAATTAGGGAGCTTACACTATGTGAGCTCCAGTCTACACTTTATTATAGGCAGGCTGTTTAGTTGGAAGGACCCGTTTAGGATTTTTGGTTGGAAACCTGGAACACATGCTGTTACTCAGTGATTTTTGATGACAGCCCAGTGTTTTCCCTCCACCGGGTTTTTAATTTTTTGATTGCATCATTGTTTTAAGAGTTATTGCCCAGTACTACTCTAGGTGGCGTGCAATGAGAGCTACCTGTGTGATTATTGCTGGTTGTTTTAACAAGCGATTATCTCTGTATATTGCGCCAACAATTGCTGAGTGTGCTGCTCCTTTAAAGGAACGGTAGTTATCTCAGACACACTACTGCCACTACCATATGTGAACCATCAGCTATTGGTAGCGGTTTAACTTATTGACTAGTGCTGGTCGGACCGGATTACATGTGAATACTGGCAGCGATATCAGCCATACCTCTAGGTGCTAATGCAAAGCATCCACTATTTCTGGATTTCCACATAGCTAGCAGAGATATTGGAGGAATCTGCTCTTCAGATACTTTGACTAAGATAACAGAGACAGACCTCTAGGTACTAGCGCTTTTACTTAATCAGTCCCTTGTGTTGCTGTGTTGTCTCAGGAGTTAGCATAGATATTAGAGGTGTCTGTTTTTGTTTTGGTTTGTAACACAACAATGACCTTATTAGGGGCATATATATAATGACCTCATTGCAGCCTATTATGGGCTTAAGCTATTCCCAGAGACACTGCGCTAATACTGGAGATAATTAACATTGATGCTTATAGTAAGCGGTGATAAAGAGGTGATAAAGTGGAGATGACTTCTCCAGTGATATTACTCCTTCAGTTCCTATTTTATTCTGTGGAACCTATGCATTAAGATTTTTCCAGCTTTGGAGATATTAGTGCATAGGCTCCATAGAATAACACAGGAACTGGAGAAGTCATCTCCACTTTATCACTGCTTACTGAATCTCCCCCAATGTGAGAGACATGAGGAAAATGGAAACCTAGCCTGTGATTTTAAGGAGTACTAAAGCTAAATACATCTTGCTGTTATATCAACCAGTAGGGCGGCGGCTATCAGTTGCTAGATCTCCAGCCATTGGCTGGTTTGGACTTATGGGAGTTGTCGTTCCCAACAGCTGGAGGTCCAGCAACTGATTACTTCTGCAGTAAGGCATAGGTAATTGAAGTAATCCTGGGAAAACCAATAGCAGAAGAGGGCACAAATAAATATTTACCATTACTTAATAGGGTATTCTAACACCTTCAGTGCTAAAGAGTCCTCCACTGCAGTTTTGCATAGCCTACAGCAGTGTTCTTAGCCTGTGGTACTAATGCCCTTGGGGGCTACTTGACAAGCAGACAGGGGTGCCTGCCATGGGGGGATTTTGCCAGATTTTACTCTAATCTTACAAGATCTGTGAAAGTGGTTGTGCTTGCATAATGTAAGTATGGGCCAGTTCAGTTTATTTATTCCACTGGCCATTAGTGTAGGCAAAGGCTAGATAGGAGGCGTGGAGGGAAATGCAAAATTTGGCCGGAAGCAGCCAGTGCTGGATCCTGATTGGAGGACTATCCCTGTTATTTTCTTGTACCAAGTGTGAAAAGGATCATGAAACCCCTTTGCAGCCAGATAGAATTTTTAGGGGTGAACTGGGAGTTTCAGGAGTCAGTAAGGTGTTACATGTACATAGAGATGTTTAAAATTCACAGATAATTTGGTAACTGGTAGTAAAATTTTAGGAGCCTTAAGTGTGAGATATGAATTTGTCTCTGTAACACTCCACACATCCATATCAGTTTAATTCCTTTCCCATACCATGATTTAGTCATTCATAAATATTGAATCAATAGAAAGTGTGCATCGGGGTTCTTCTGAAATTTACAACATGTCCTTTAACCCTTTGAGTGCCAGCAAGGTAAGCGTTGGATACCTCTCTAGCACTCAAACGGTTTACCCTTTGAATCACAGATACGTGAGACTCTTATCTCAAAACAATGCATCGAACAACCATCTGACACTCAAAGACAACACCAGTTGTTCTCAATCTTTGCTGTATCACAGACACCAATTTAGTGTGCCTCAGTTTCACTGTGGACATGCACTGTTTAGATGAGCTTATCGAACACTAGGTATCTCATTTAAAGGCTCTGATTGGCAGCAGATGCTGGGAGGCATTCACTGATGGCCAGTCACTGGATATTAATTATGACTTTTGCACATGCCCCGTTCATCATGTTCTTTATATTGCAAATGTTAAGTTTAAGAGTTACTCTTATGGAAATGTTATGCAATATATGTTGCTCTGTTAATATTTACCATTTTAATTCTGTGCCCTAAAGATAACTTTTTATAGATATCCTTTTGATTATACTGCTTTTAATCAAATGGCAAGATAGTGTGTGTGTGTGCAAGGGTCTCTTGAGCTAAAAAATGAAACCACTGGTTTAAATGCTGAGTGAGATGTCCCTTGCCAGACCTACCCAATTTATAGAAGCTGACAACTACAGTATTTCCTAAAGGTTTATTATATCCTTTGCCAAACACACACACAAGACAAATGATTGTACCATAAAACATTGAACAGTATCCTCTGAGTAGTTTGTGGTTTTTCATAAAATTGTTTTTGACAAGTCTGCATTGTTTAACAGGAAGCAGGAAACTTGCTAAAGGGAAACCAGCAAATTTCAGCCCACGGTGCATTAGATACATCTTCATCTTCCAGTGAGTGCTCGCACACAGCAGAGCTAGAGAAGAGCTCAAGTCCAGGTACGTCCCACCCACAAGCCCATCTTACACACAATCATCAGCATTCCATGTGGAGATCATTTAACACAGGGTTCTACATACCAAAGCCCTCCAGCTGTTAAGTGCTACAACTCCCATCATCCCTGGCTAGTCAACGGCTGGAGGAGTACTATGGTATTTGTAGACCTCAGCAATTCTAGGGCTGCAGTTTGCCCATGCCTGATTTAACATTTTGAATGCTATACAAGGGACAGCAACACATCTCAAGCATTTAGATACTTTACTGAGAGAAATGTGCGAATATGATTTTGTTTTCATATAAGTTCAGGGAAGCTGGTTTTGTGTTCTGCTCCTGCTTAATGCCTAAACACAAATGTTATGCCAAAAATTGCCTTTTTGCACTTCATGATCAGGAGTGGGCAGTGTGAGAGTGTATAGGTGGTCTAGTGAGGGATGTTCCTCTGCCTCTTGTTTTACTCCATGTACCAACTGGGCACAGAGTGACAAAAATATTTCAGTTTATTAAGCATTGTATAGGGGTTTAGGGCTTGTTAGACTCAGAGACCTGACCCGGTAGAGTTTTTTTGCACTAGTATGTAATAAAGATGTCTATATAAAAGCACAGGTACAGTCAGGAGTTTCAACCCTATGTATTGGCTGTGCTGTCAGATTCATAAATTCCCCTCGATGTGTTTTCACTCTCATGATGACTTACAGTCTCTTATTTAACCCTATGGATGCTACAGATAGCTCATTATTATTTTTGTGTAGCCATTTGTATAACTGTACAATTTAGTTTGTGTTTGTGTGTACCAACTGCCATTCTTAAAAGGATAGTAATGTCAGAAAAAAGTATTAACTATATGGTAGATACAATTAAAATAGAGTACTTGCACTTATTCGTATCTCTCTGGTCCCTCCCTTTTCTGCTTGACGAGCTGTAAAGCTGTCAGAAGCAGATTCTGGTTCCTGGATCAGACGGCAGCTCTTCAGCAGTGCCGACATAGCGATACCTAAAAGTAAATACTTCATTGGAGCAGTCTACTTCGTGTGCCTGGTTTGCAAGCATACATAGTAGACCATTCTGATGAAGTATTTATCTTTAAATATCATTATATCAGCGCTGCTGAAGGGCCATGTCTGTTCAAGCAACCAGAATCTGCTTCTGACAACTTTACAGCTCATCAAGCAGAAAGGGGAGGGACCAGAGAACTTTATTTTCCTATATCTCTCAATTCATAACGGTCTGAGAGATACGAATAAGTGCAAGTACTCTCTTTTAATTGTATCTACCATATACTTTTTTCTGACATTACTATCCCGTTACTTTGCAATATTTTTCATACCCCTCTGACCCTCAAGGTGTTAATGTGGAAATGTCACCATAAACAGAAAATGGTTCATATTTATTTCAATATCATGAATACCTAGTCTGCGGATACAAAAATATATTTTGGTGCAAGAATCCCAAAATATGTAATAAAAATGCTTTTTTTCATGTGTGTATTAAAAAAAAAATAAAAAAAGCTTTCAAAACCTTAAGCAGATAATTGCACTGAAATTCTTCTTTTCATGTGTCAGGTCTCATGTGAGTCAGTTTTCCTCAGTTATGACATGTGTTGTACTTGTCACTCATTGGAAACTTGTATAAACAAACAGTGTACTTGTTTTCCGGCACAGCTGGCTGCACAAGTATAGGAAGAGTTGAGCTTATTACAGATTTATGCCATTTTCCTTTGCTTGCTATGGGGCAGACATAAGGGACTTGCTGGTATTAACCCTTTGAGTGTCAGAGGGGCATCCAGTGCATTGCGAAGCAATGCATTGGATGCCCCTTTGGCACTCAAAGGGTGAAAACTCCTAATGACAGCTGAGTTCATGAACCGGTATGTACTAAAGAGGTTATACAGTAGTGCCTACCCTGTAGAGGAACCACTGGCGTTGGATTCTGATGCCATTGACTGTCTCTTTAATAGTTTTGATGACAAAGCAACTGCACAACAGTTGAAAAATTAACAGTCCCTATGATTTGAATGTGGCTTTCAATCCCTTCAATGTTAGAGAGGTCTTCAATGCATTACTTTGCATTCAAGGGGTTAAAAGCCCTATTAACCTCAAAGAGAACTTGAGGAAATATAATTTGTCCCACAAAGTGCAGTTGATTTGCCACAGAATTGCTCCTCTTTAACTTTGTAAATACAGATCAAAGGGACAGGTGTACAAAGAGAGAAGTACAGCAATTCTGGGCAAAAACTGCACCATATGGACAAAATCAAAAATCCCCAAAGCTCCCATTGATTTAAATGGGGTGTTTAATGCATTGAATGCTTGACAGGGCTCCAGTGTATTGCAAAACATTCACCATTCAAGTGGTTAAAAACCCCATTTAATTCAGTGTGAATTTGGGGATTTCTTATGTATGTCCACTGCATTTGGTATTCTGCCCAGTTGCTACTCTTTTCCTTTCTACTTAAGGACAACAGAGTGCTTACTGCCTTAGCCTTATAAAATAGGAAGAACTGCACTCGCAGATGTAACTTACATTATATAAGTCCATTATACGTAAGAAGCCAATGACATCATTGAGTGCCCCAGGAGAATGAGCATACTGATGTAAATGCAATAAAGCTATTGTTCTTTGTATTCCATAGGAAATCCTACTGTATCCCATCATAAGCCATTGCTTAGAAGACAAGCACGTGTTGACTACACCTTTGACCCATCAGCAGAAGATCCCTGGGTCAAAATTTCTGACTGCATTAAAAACTTGTTCAGTCCCATCGTAAACGTAGATCACAGCCTAATGGATCTAGAAAGTAGCATCAGCCTAGGAGATGAGAATACAGAGCAAGGCCGGCCACAATCTGTATGTGAAGATGCCCAAATATGTAGACTTGAAGACATGAACAACTTGAAAAAGGGTCCACCAGTAGCCCCCAAACCAGCCTGGTTTCGTCAGAGTTTGAAAGAATCTAAGAGTGTGGACAGAAAAACATCTGATAATTCATTTTTGGGTAGCCCCAGATACCTAAATAACAACTTTAAACCACAAGTTTCTAGCAGATCATCAATTAAACAAAAGATCAATTCCTTTGAAACATTTAGTGCACCACAAACAGTTGGAAAAGGGAATGAACGTCTGTGTGTCAGATCTCCAGTGCAACAAGAGACATCTTGTAGCAAGAGAGAAGTAGAATGTGTTACAGTTAGCTTTAACAAGGTTACTGTGAGCACTGTTGAAAATCAAGCTAAAGAAATTAGTGAACCTGACATAAATATTCCTAAACCTCATGCGAAAAATGAGCCAGTGTTGTGTTACTCCCCACCAAAAATCAATAACCTGAGTACTAGAAGAAGCAGTAGTACTAGTAATGAGCACCAGTTCTATTCTTCTTATGCAGAACTTACTGAACCCATACCATTCAAAGCACCTAGTCAAAGGTCAAGGAGCTTCCCACTAATGACCTCTTCATCACCTGATGTTATGAGTGAAAATGTTAGCAAGATCTATTCCATCAGCAACCAAGTATCTTCTGCTTTGATGAAATCACTGTTGTGTTTTCCTCATTCTCCGCAGTCACAATGTAGTGATCTATGGCAGAATGAGTCATCCTCAGTAGATGAGGCCCCATTGAGTCCAAAGAGTGAAACCCACCATATGGATGCTGGATTCTCTGTGAAGTAAGAGCATATTTGTCATGTAGTGCTATACTGAAAGTTATTCAGTGGCTGGAGAACACACTACACATCTTAAAGTTCCAATCAGCATGCAGTGCTTCAATATTTTTACCCCAGGCCACATAAAAGCAGCAGTAGTTCACAGAGTATATGCCCCTACCTGATATTCCACTATATTTTTATTAAGATGTGTGCAGTAATGGTTTACAGCTATTTCCTAGACAGTTAAAGGGCTAATAGACAATTATGAATGGCAAAATATTATACCAGCTAAGTAAAAAAGGGCTAATTCTGCTGGGAGAGGCATAATTCAAGTTAATACAGAACAAACTTTTATTTTAGTGTGTTTTGCATTAATAATGTTTGTGTTGTTTTTTGTTTTATATGTAAGATATGGTTTTTGCAAAATTTTTTCCCCGGGTCTTCTGTATATTAAAAGGAACATATTGCGCTATGTCTAAGTGCTTACTTTTTTGTAGTTCAAAAGTTATGAAGCACTGAAGATCCCCTGCCCGCCCCTTCCCTCCACATAACTCAGAAGATGCAGGATGGCTGCAGAGAGGGACAAACTTCGATAAGCAAAGGGAAATCCTGCCCTCCTTCGTCAAGGGGGACAGGATTTCGATTATATTTACTGAAATTTGTCCCTCGCTGCAGCTGTTGAGTTGCACAACCAGATATCAGATTCCGTGGGAGGCGGCCAGAAAGGGGGAGGCTGGGGATCTTTATGGCTTCATAACTTTTGAACTACAAGCAAGTAAGCATTAGTCGTAGTGCAATATGTTCCTTTTGATATACAGACTTGGGGAACTAATTTTAAATAGACATTACTATCCCTTTAACTTCTTGGTTGCTATAGACATCCTCAATGCATTTCTTTGCAGTATGCTGGAGATGTGACTAGCACCCAAGGGTTATGTAACAGAAATCAAAACACTGCAAAATCTAAACACCCTGAACCCTAAAACCAAAATCACTGGACCCTGGGGATCCCCAAAGTCTTAAAGTGATAGTAATACCTCCATTAAAGTTAATGTTAGAGTCTGCTTTACTTTTTTATAACATATTGTGCTATATTTCATTATTTACATATCTGTAGTTCAAGTGCTATTGAAGACGAAAGGATCCCCCTCCAGCCCCTTTCCCTGCATCACTGATCCTCTCAGTCTGGTCCGGATGGAACAAGGCAAGGGACAATCTTCAGTAAGCAAAAGGAAAATCCTTCCCTCCTTCATCAAGGAGAGCAGGGTTTTCCTTATACTTACTGAATGAAGATTGTCCCTCGCTGCATCCGTCCGGTCCCAGGATCGGATTACAGATCTAAGAGGGGGCGACCAGAAGGAGGGATCCTTTCAGCTTGAATAGCTCTTGAACTACAAATATGTAAGTAATGAAATGTAGCACTATGTGTTATAAAAAAGTAAAGAAGACAGTAACTTTAATAGAGATATTACTATCACTTTAACCACTTGACAAGAGATGTATACAACACATTGCTCTACAATGTTACATAGTTACATAGTAGTTTAGGTTGAAAAAAGACTTGCATCCATCAAGTTCAACCCTTTTCCTATTCCTGTTTACCACAGTTGATCCAAAAGAAGGCAAAAAACCCTCAATACAGCAATTTCAAATTCTACTTTGAATGGGGGGGGGGGGGTGATTCGTTCATGATTCCAAGTGGCAATTAGATTTCTCCTTGGATCAACAAGAACTAAATAAATATTAATCCCAATACTAAAATACATAGCCCTCTATGTTCTTCTCTTTAAAAAGGTATGTGCAATGTGTTGAACATATCTCTGGTTCACAAGGGATTAAAGAAACACTAAAACTTAAACAGACTTGAATACCTTTTACCCCTTGATAGTGTTTATAGAAATTCTCACTTTGTTTCCTGAGGCCTAATATCTATTCTACATATATTCTATGGGGATGTCTCAGTCCTGCTTTTTCCAGGCTTCTCATTACCGTGATAGGTGTTTTGGAAGTTATTATGTTTTATGGTTTTCAAATAAGCTGAGCTAATGTAGTAGCCTTTCTGAATGGAGAATGTCAATAAATTAACATTAGCTGTGTACAAACAAAGTTAACCAAATTTTATCTGTACAGGATAGTCTACACATACATTAAAATGCAAGTTTAGGATTAGATTTAATGGATCAAACATAAAATAACAACATTTTACAGATGCTAGCTAGAAGAACATAATATTCAGTATGGGACAATCTTCAGTAGGCAAAGGGAAATCCTGCCCTCCTTTGTCAAGGGGGGCAGGGTTTTCCAAATACTTACTGACTTAGAGGAGCAGTAAACTTAAAAAATAACTTACATTATTTAAGTAGATTAAATTATGGTATATTCAGTGGTGTCTTCTGTTTTTCTGAGAAATTTTTGTTTAAGGAGTAATTCTCTTATTAATTTTTTTGAATCATGAGCTCCCTCTAGTGGCATACCTTAGGTTAGTGAATTCACGTCATCGACTTGGACAGATTGGCAGAAGGATCAAAATTCCTGAGGTGCAGAGGCGTAACTAGAAGCCACCGGGCCCTGGTGCAAGAATTGCAATGGGCCCCCCCGACCACATTGGCCCCCTCATCCACATTACCCCTTGCACAATGCCCCCTTCATCTCCACATTGCCCCCCCTCATCTCCACATTGCCCCTTCCACATTGCCCCCTTCATCTCCACAATGCCCCCTTCATCTCCACAATGCCCCTCCCACAATACCCCCTTCATCTCCACAATGCCCCCTTCATCTCCACAGTGCCCCTTCCACAATGCCCCCTTCATCTCCACAATGCCCCCATCATCTCCACATTTCCCCTTTATCTCCACATTGCCCCTACCTCCAGTCCCTGGTGGTCTAGTGGCGTGGTTTGACAGATCTGTGCCTCCTTCGGCACAGATCTCTTGAACTGAAGCTCCCCCGCGCTGCTCTAGTAATGCAGAGACTGGGAGATGATGTCATCTCCCAGCGCTCTGTATTACTAGAGCGGCACGCTGAGTGGGAGATCAGCTAATTGACTGCTGCGGGTGAGGGGGTCGCAGGCGGCGGCCAGGCCCCTGGAGTGACGGGCCCGGTCGCAGGTGCGACCGCTGCGACCCCTATTGTTACGCCACTGCTGAGGTGTTTTGAAATCAGCTCTTGGTGGCTCGTGCTGAGGAGGAGGTGATTTGTAGCGCGCCTGCTAGGGAAGGAGCAGGCTGCATGAACGAGCACCAGCTGTAGATTTACCTCAGCAGAGCCACACACAGCTTGGTTGTTTCTTACAGCTATTGTAGTCTGAGTGAAGGGATAATATATTCAAATAGAAGGTTTTTATGTAAGAGATAGGTCATTTACTTTGATTTATTGGTAAAAGCTGGGAATGGAATTTTTTACACTTTATGTAAATGATTAAATAAATTATAATTTGGTATATATGGTTAATATATAGTCTGCTGCATTATTAACCCTGTGAGTGCCAGAGGAGTAAGCAATACATTGCAATGCAACACATTGCTCACCAATCTTGCACTCAAAGGGTTACATTTATGAATCAATACACTTTTCAATCACTAGCAGTTGCTATGATGTATTTGAATTATACTGTCATTTTTAGAAAAATCACATATGAATTAACTGGTTTTATTAACCCTACGTGTGCCAAATCTTTAACTTGATTTTTGGTCACTGCATAAGCTGATTGCATGCAGTGACCGAAATGACTGTTTTAAAAAACAAAAAGCCCCAAAACATTGTCAGTCCGGCTGGGGGGACATCAGGACCTCTCCTGGTGGCCCCCAGTTATACCTTCTACAGCAGATCTGAGTGATTAGCGGACAATGTATGAGCCGTTTGGCATGCATTGGCCGCAATTAGAATAATAAAAAAAGCCCAAAAGTTTTCTCAGTCCTGTTTTGGGGGACATCAGGACCCCTCCTGATGGCCCTTCAGTTATAAATTGTATAACTGCGGTCACTGCATGAACTGATGGCATGCAGTGGCCACAATATCCGTATATAAAAAAAAAATCCCAAAACTGAATTCAGTATTGTTTTGGGGGACATTAGTATCAGCTGGGAGATCACTAGGAGAGTTCCTGATGTCCCCCAAAACGGAACTCAATTTCTGGCCATCGGGTCATGCAGTGACCGAAACGCACACAAGCTATAATATTTATAAATGGGGGCCAACAGGAGAGTTCCTGATGTCCCCCAAAAATAACTTTTTTAAGTTTACTGTTCCTTTAAACAAATATAGTTTTATCAGCTGCATGTTTGTGTTTGTTTCAAGCAATGACACCTTCTATTGTATTTTTATAACCTAACAGCAGATCAATAGGCGATAACTGGGTGTGTGTGCTGCTTTTTCCCAGTCATGCAGATCTAATCAGAAAGTGTTTACCTTATCAAAAATTAAGCACATAAAATATATGCTGTTGTTTCTATTAAATACTCAGTTGATTTTAATTCTGTTAAACCCTTAATGACCTGCAAAGCAATGTGTTGTGCACTGCTATGGCAATCAAAGTGTTTACCCGTTATGGACCAGTGTTCCCGGCATATGTGGTCCTTTAAGGACCAGATAGAAAAGTTTGACGTGCCAGCACACGTGACTGATCACATGTGCCAGCACGCCGAAAGGGGGACTGATAGTGATCACTCTGGTCTTGGAGTGGTCAATTTCAGTCCCCGCTATTATTCACGGTGCTCCCGCAGGAGCGCTGTGAGTAAAAAATACGCAACGTGCCAGGACTGTCATTGGTCCTTAAGGGAAAAACAATGACGGTCCTGACACGTCACTTGACTTTAAGGGGTTAAGTACCATGGGGCGCTTTTTTTGGTGCAAATCATTTCAGGAGTACCAGAACGGCGTGCAGCCAAACGGGGACCCCTGAATTCTATGACGTGCCAGGACCATCATGGGTCTTTAACGCAAGTTTTCCCATGACAGTCCTGGCACATCATGGGTCCTTAAGGTGTAAAAGAACCTAAAAATGAAATGCCCCTATATAAATTGAAATATTATGTACCCCAGATTAACATTTGTAAAACATTTGAGTTGATTTTTGATCCTAAATCTAGAACTAAACTTGCTGTCCTAATGCATGTGTACAGTGTCCTGTGCAATGACTGACTTTTTCCTTTTGTTTGTGCAGTTGATAATGAGTGATGAAAGCTAAGGCAAATCATTTATTGAGATTCGCATCCATCAATGTTCTATTAAGAAAGGCTTTTCTCTTGTCTCTGAATTTTTACTGTTAATAGAACAGTATCACTATTGAGGCACATATCAAGAATGCTAATATGATTTCCTAAATAAAGCCTTTCCTTCAGGCTTATTTTCCCAGCCTTGTTCCCCAGGCTGATACCAGGTGTTGTAAACTTATTGCCCTTATGTAAGAATTTTCCACCACATGACTATCATAAGATATCAGCAAAGACACTGTTCTGTGTACAGCTTGTTTGAGTTTTGTTGCTTGAAAGAAAGTTCAGGCTGCTTATTCAGTGTGTGTGTGTGTGTGCGCGTGTGTGGTGGGGGGGAGCAGCAAACAAATGCATTGCACTCTTGTCTGACATATAGTTTATGGAGAAAGCATAATATTAATTTTTACATATACTATTTCACAGGAGCAAAATAATAAGTTCAACATTAAACAATTATATAGGGCATGCTAGGTATGTATTTCCAATTAGGTAGCTTAGGCAACTGCCTAAAGTGGGCATTCAAAACTGTTTGTGTTTAATTGTGTCTCAATTAAACACAAATAAATGTTGTTAACAGATCCTACAGAATGATTGAGCAATGTATGTCTCATACCTGGGAAATCTCAGGGCTTGACCCTGAGACTCAGGGTTTTGACTCAGATATCTGGGTGAAGGGCCAAATTCTCAGGGTGAGAGAGCTCAGTATTAATTACTATTTTATTTACACAAAATAGCTGATTGTTTAGTCCCTAAATTGCTGCTGTTTCTACCAGAAAGACAGATACATCCTGCTTCTCTTTTATAAGTCCAGGCAGTGAAAGTTACATCATGTTAAGGATTCCATGAGGACAGCCAAGAGCACCTCCTGGTTAAAGCACACAGGGATATATTACCTAAAAATGACATTCTAAGGAACTATACAGGTTAATATTTTATACTGATATTGGTGCAGCATTCAGGGTGACATGAGGACAGTTTTGAGTGTCTCTGTCCTAAAGCATCACATTCTGAGGGGCTTCTCATCTGTGCTAGCCACTTGAACACTATGAGTTGTGGGTGTAGCCAATTTAATTCCTGTGAGAGTCACTGGCCCCTAGTTTAAGGTGTCTGGATTATTTACCAGCTTGTATATATTTGGTCAGTTCATTTACAAGGCTACATAAAGATTTTTGGCAATTGTATATTATCGGATAGGGATATTTTCTTTGCCAGGCTATAGTGAATGGAGCAGTGGGTAGGGTCGTGAGATTAGCGGAGCCATAGGTGAGGCTAAGGGTACCTAGGATGTCTTGCTTAAGGGCAACAGAGATGTAAATCTTGCACCGCACCACACATTCATTTCTTTCCTCTGACTTTCGTACAAAATGTTCTAATCCAAAAACATTTCTATTCTTCAAGTCTGTCTGATTTAAGAGACTATGGAGCAGTTCAGCCTGATAAGGAGAAGGAAGAAGATGTCTCAGAACAGCCAGCCTCCCATTCTTTAGCTGCAACATCAAGTGGTCAGTCTGTCATATCTCTGCTTCCCCTAGACGAGTTAACTCAGCTTATAGAGGAAGTCAAAGAGCTGGATGAAGACACACTGAAGGTCAGAATTTCTGCACACTTTTTTTGTATTAGTACTATTAATGCAAAACAACTATCGACATGACAAAGTGTCAAAAAAGCAGGGCTGTGCAAGAGTTCTTGATATCCTAGGGCAGGGGCAGGTAAACACTGGCCTTCCAGCTGTTTGGGACTACAACATCCATCACCCCCAACCAGCCATTGACAGGTTGAGAATTATAGGACTTGTAATCCCCAAGACATGAAGAGTCAAAGGAGAGCCTTTCAATTAACCACAGAACCAATCTGCTTTTAACCCTTTTGAGTGCCAAAGAAGTAGCAAATGCATTGTGTTGTAATGTGTTGGATACTTGGTACGTAAAAGTTTAAAGAAACACTTAAATAGCTTGCAATTCACACTTAAATACCCTGCACTCCATGCTGGTATCTAGTCTTACATGTGCTGTCTGAGAGCTCCTATTCCTTTTTTTCAGAACTCCAATTAACTTTGGAGTAAGCATAATAATAGTTTGTTTTATCTTTATTTTATTTTGTAGACATTAAAAAAACATGAAGAATGATATAAGTCTTATCTCTCAAACCTTTATGGTTTGAGAGATATTCACAAGCAAAGTTTCTCCTCACTGACCAAAACGGTCTAGTCTGCCATCTAGCTGTCAGATGTGGAATCCGGTCCATGGACCTCCAGTGACTCTGCAGCAGAGCTGAGATAGCGAGATATAAGAAGAACTACTTCATTCGAATAGTCTACAAAGTGTGCCTGTTTTGCAAGCACACTTTTTAGACCCTTCCAATGAAATAGTTATTTTTATATCTTGCGATCTCGGTTCTGCTGAAGAGCCACTGGCTGATCTGTGGACCAGATTCCAAATCTGATAGATAGATGGCAGACTTGACTGTTTTGGTCAGTGAGGGGAAACTTTGCTTGTGAATATCTCTCAAACCATAAAGGTTTGAGAGATAAGACTTATATCATTCTTCATGTTTTTTTAATGCCTACAAAATAAAATAAAGATAAGACAAAGTATTACTATCCCTGTAATGATGTCTGTGAACTCTCCGTAAACTGGCCTTGATAAGGTAGCAGCCTTAATGAATAGAAGAGCAGTGGGGACTGATCTCTTATCTCTAATTACAAACCCAATTAACTAAATGTTCCCTTTATAAGACAGTCCACACATGCATTAAATGTTAGATTCGATTTTAGAGGTTTTCCCAGATGCTAGCTGGAAAGGCATGATATTAAAAGTTATATACGAACATTTCCTATTTAGGTTTTACTGTTTCTCATCTACACAAAATAGCTGCTTGTTGTCCGAAGTAATAATGCTTTAGTATGAATAAAAAATATACAGCAGCAATTACCTATATTTTATTTGAAAAAATGAAACTACAGTAAAAACACAAAAATAGTTAGGGGGTCTGCCCACCTGCTTCCCCAGTAACTGTGCCAACCTATGAATCCACCTAGTTTGCGTAATTTGTTTGCTGGCTCAGACTAAAAGGAGGAGGAGGCATTGGAGGGTGGGGGTGTTCAATCCCCACCAGGCTCATAACATTTTAAAAGAATACATTCTAAACTATAAATTGTTCTTTTATTACATTACCAGTGTAAAAGCCCGTGTACACCGGCCAGCATTCGGGCAGTCTCTACTGCGCATGACTGCATCGAACAAACATACAAATGGCCTTTTATATTATAGGATGGCCTTTATTATAAGATAGGACATTACAGTATATGACAGATACATATGTAATTATTTCCATATCCAGATATTAATAAACATATAGGCTACTGTATGTAATACACACACACTCACACAATGTGCTTTCTTTACTTTGTAGATGCCATGTGGCCCTGCAAATACATTTTGAAGTGAGATGTGGCCCTCAGGCCAAAATAATTGTCCACACGTGCACTGAGATCTCTTAATGTTGAGAAATCTTAGTGCCTACAATAATATAAGAAGTGGAGAGTGCATCTCACTGGAGAGTGTGACTTTGTCACACTTTAGTGTATAGCCCCCAGTACCCCAATACCTCCTTCTGAAGTCTTATTAACCCTTTTAGTGCCAGAGGGGTACCGGTACAAAGTGCCAGTGCTCTTTTAACTGCACTGGGCTTAAATTCTTTTTTGCTTTTTAATTAAGTTCAAATGTGAGACGTAAGTAATGCAAAAGAATTGTCCCAGTGAAAGATCCTCTTGTTTTATTTAACCCTTTTAGTGCCAGAGTGTCATGGAATGCATTGCTTTCTCTGGTGCAATGCACTAAGGTTTCTCAAGTTGGTGAGATATTAGTGCATTTGCTCCATATAATAACATTGGAAACAAGGAGGTTATATCACTGGAGTCTCCAGTCTGGGGAAGTTATCTCAGCCTTATCTCGTCTTTATCACGCCTTATTCCATAACCCCCCCATCGCAGAAACATCATATAATGTTATCAGGTGTTTGCTTAAATATTTTAACAATTTTGTCTCTGCCACACCTCCATGCAGTGACTGCTAAACATTATTAAATAGTTGCTGCTTTTTGGTTTGTCGACACAGATAACCCTGTTTGTTGTTATTTTACTAATTCATTAACAATCCATGTTTCCTTTTGAAGCAACTTGATGACATCCATGTGGTGGTCCTACACAAGGAGGAAGGCACTGGCCTTGGATTCAGTCTCGCTGGAGGACTTGATCTGGAAAACAAAGCCATCACTGTATGTATTACTAGACTGGTTTATTTATATACTGTGCACAAGTTCCCATGATGCAAAGTTTGTTCAGAGAAATTACTGTATTTTTTATCAAAGGTCAACTCCAGATTTTCTGCAGAACTTGTGTTCCTTGATAAATCTCATGCAAGTACTGATTGCAGTGTGCATGTAACAGTCAATCCAACAGACTGCATTTCCATATGAGTAAAACAAATTCACTTTCACTTCGGGGAGATATTTCCTTTAAACATTATTACAGCGTGAACTTACATTTTATTGAGAGATTTAGATATGTTTTGCCAAGCTGCACTATTTCTCTTGTCGTCTATTAAGTGCTGGTTGCCTCAGACTCAAACTATTCATTTGATATCCACTCACAGTTTTCCTAACATAGGAAATGTGGAGCTTCTTCTCGGCACAGGTTTCTAAATATTAGAAGGGGAATTGCCCATTGACTGCTGTGACACAAATCTTACTTTACATATACATGAATCCATACTACAGTTTATGAGTGAAGAGCAGCCGTACATTAGAAGAAGCTAGAATGAATGGCAGTTCCAGTTTTGGCATCAGAAAACAGGGCTCAGTTTACCCTCTAGTGGTTAGCACTATGTTCTAATCAGCAGAGAGCTGATCACTTCTTGTTCATCCTGGTCTTATAGACATGAATAAACTGTAGATCAAGAGCAAAGGAAGGGGAGTACTGTTACTTTTACTGAGAACCCCATGCACTATTTTCATTATCAGCTTTAGTAACTCAGCAATTAAAATGATTGCTACTGATGTGTATACCACTTTAAACCAATGCCACTGCACAAGTAATACTTTCAATGCTTTTATACAATGCATCATAACAAGTTATAATTCACCAGTTTAGCATTGTCAGGGTGCTGGTATGAATGCTTGTCCTTTGAATCAGAAAGATCAAGTATATAAACAGAACCACACTGTTCTAGATAGAAGATTAAGGATTCCTCAGTGGTTAAAGGCAATCATATTTATTGTAGAAAATTATTAAAATGTATACATACACAATGATGACCATGGTGCAAACATTTGGGGCAGTGAGCACTGGATCTGACATATTTCATGTGACAGTCATGCTTAGTCTTAGACTCTAAGATGTATATTTAGTAGTGAATATTTAACAACTGTATCGCCCAATCACAGAACATGGTATTATACACACCATCTGTGATACAATGTCATCAGATACGTGCCACACAATAGAAACTACGTAGAAGCAATGCTGATTGGTGGCTAACAGTATAACAGGATGGTAGTGCATGACACGTATATCCATAACAACCACCAAATATAAACACAGAACAGTTGTCCGTACTTGAGTTTGATGTCTGTTCTGTAGGATACACATATCTCAGTTTAGTGTAGTGGCACTGCATATTGGCTCCTGAGTAGTATTGCTGTTTTTGTTCTGTGTTTATAATCTGCAATTGTCATTGATATGTGTCTTGCACTGACATTTCATGTTCCTGTATCCAATAACCAGCAATGCTTGCTGCTACTTAGTTTTGATTGTTAGTCATACATCTGATAACATATCTCATGCAGGTGTGTAAGACAGTGTGTTCTGTGATTGGGCAATACAGCTGGAATATCCACATACCAATATACAAAATAGGGTCAGTGACTAAGCATGGTTGGGATGGGAGAATATCCATTGTTTCCTGCTCAAAGATCTTTTTCATCTAAGTCTATGTATACATTTACTAAATTTCTACAGTTATTTTGATTGCTTGTAACTATTGAGGTGCCCTTCAGCATCCATCCAGAGTACTGTGATTGTGTTAATCAATTTGTACATATGACTATGCCAGGGTTGGACTACCTGTGACCCTTCAGCTGTTGCTGAACTACAGTTCCTGTGATCCTCATCTGGCTGAGGATGCTGAGAGTTGTAGTCCAAGAAATGCAAAAGGATAGAAGGCTTCTCACCCTGGCCTATACTGCAACTACATTGGGTTTTAGATGTAGAATTACCCAAACCTAAATGTTCATATAGTATTTCAGCTTGTTTATTTATTTTGGAAATCTGTCTTTGGAAATCCTGGGTTTTCTCCTGTAGATTGTTATTTTCTGGTTCAGGAATCTATATTTCAGGCTCAACCTGGAAGTACCACAGTAACTGAAAATGGGTGCTTTACTTGTGTTATCTTTGAAACAAACGCATGATGAACATTAGTTTAAGTGTGCAGATGTTTCCTGTATTTGGGAGGAATGTGTTTGGAACTTGGGCGACTGTAAAATGTAGTGGATACAATCTCAGTTTTTGTGCAGTTTATATACCAAAGTCCCCTGTTCTCCACAGTCTAGGGCAGAGTTTCTCAACCATGGCCCTCAAGCATCCCTAGCGGTGCAGGCTTTCTAAATCTCTCTGCTTGGGTAAAATTAAATGTCCACTATTACATAAATGTGCTCAGAGAGAAATCCAGTAAACTTGCACTGCTAGGGGTAGTTGTGGACAGCTGTTAGAAAAACCTTGGTCTAGGATATTCCAAACACTAGCAGAGCGGTGAGGAACACATTGGCTTGCAATATGTTGCACATCCAGTAAATGCTCAAAGTGTTTAATTATTTTTTGTATTTTTTTTTAGGTGCACAGGGTATTTCCCAATGGGCTGACTTTTCAAGAAGGTACAATTCAGAAAGGAGACAAAGTCTTGTCAATCAACGGGAAATCACTGAAGGGGGTCACCCACAATGATGCACTGAGCATTTTACACCAGGCTCGTCACCCAAGACAAGCAGTTATTGTCATAAAGAAAGGAAAAGAGGGAGAGCAAACACTGGATTCTCCAGATTCTGCCTTCTGTGCTGTGTCTGATGACTCCACCGCATCAAGTAAGCAATTGTAGTCTGTAAAACAGCTGATTTATTACTCCTGAGACCTGGAGAAAGTAGTGGGCAACAAAACTATTCCTTGACTCCCTCATTGCAGAAACCCTTCTCAGAGTGAGTTTTCACTCATGTATACTTGAAAGTGATTTGTCGGAAAATAGATAAGAAATGAGCGTGTCAGGACTTTACTCATTTAAGCCCTACTATTTCTATAGTGGAAAAAACAATCTCATACACACATTTCATATGTGTATATTTTCCCATACAATAACGCTACCTTATCCGGATCTGACCACGTTTAGTGAGTTTGAGTATTGTATCATCAAGATGACATTGATAAATCAAGGTACCCAAGAATAGGCCACTCAATAATAAATATGAGAATTGAAAATATGACATAAAACTGCCATTTCTCCCTGCGTGATTCCAGTTCTGGCTTTACTAAGAAACCCTTTAGAGGAAACAGAAGAGTAAGCAACAAATCAATACTATGCTAACACCCCTGGCATTCAAAGGGTTACTAGTTAAAAATAAAATAATTAGAGTATTAACCCTTTGAGTGTCAGAAGGGTGTCCAATGCATTGCATAGCATTGTGTGGGCACCTTTCTGGCACTCACAACTAAATGGACACATCAAATATATTCAATTTGTGTATGTGTGTATACTTGTATTTGTGCGGCACCAGGAAAAGTATGTAATTACTGAAGATTCATGTGGATATATCACTAAACGTGAAGAAAATATTTGCAGGGTATTTCTGCTGAGTAAAACATAGAGATGCCTTATTTAAAGGAGCAGTAAACCCTAAAGCTAATGTCCTTGACTACCACTATGCTACTCAGGGGTTAATTCCAAGTGGCTCAACCTATCCTGCTCCAATACCTAGAAGAGGACCTGCTAAAATGGGGCTAAGAAGAGTGAAAATTCCTGACTAGCTTAAATCCACACTCTGTGAGCTGCAGTAGTAGTAGCAGTAGTAGTATTGGGTTTGAGTAACTGGGTAGTTTGTCCATGCTCAGTTCCCATATTACCAATTGCCAATGAAGCCAAAAGAAAAGGAGGCCTTCACCCAATCCTGTAGGCATTAGAGCAGGATTGAGAGAGCAACTCAGAAAGTAGTATTAAAGAAGCAGTATAATTTTTTTATGAAAACCTATATTAGATAAGGCTCCTCCTGCTGAGTAAAGTAAGAGCACTCCCACTGTTGGCAGTTATTTTATTTAAATCTTATAACTGTTCAAAGTGTCAGAAAGTAAGTGAGTTTCATTTGTTCCTGAAAATTCAAACTGACAGGAAGTGGCTCAGCAATTTCTGTCACATCCTATGGAGAACTATTACAAGTGACTCACCTCTCCTATAGAAAGCAATAGAATAAATGTCTGAAATCTTATCACTGGAGGGCATTGTCAATAGTTTAAACTTTCATAACTCTGGAAAGATGCATCTCACAGCAGTTTGTATGCCCTTGTTTTACTCAGAAGAAAAAGTACTACAATACACGATTTTCAATAAAACTGTACTACTTGTTTAAACTCTTAGCTATCAGAGTAGCATAGCAGTAATCGGGAACACATGGCCTTTTTATTTAGCGTTAAGCATTATTACAATAATAATACTTTTTCGGAAAGGATGGGGATAGTCTTTTTCATTGCCTTTCCAGTTTAGTCAGTGGGAAAAGCTATCCATAGTAGGCAAAAGAAACAGAAAAAACAGATCTTTGTAAACTACACCCAGCCTCTAAACACAGTTCTGTTTTGCTCAGCAATATCATTTGAATTAGGTATTTCACAGTACCTTTCTGTTACGTAACAGGAAAACTCATTGTTAATGAGGAATTCATCAACTACAGCACTTTGATTACCTTTTCATTACTAAGCAATGCGTTGGAGACCCCTCTGACACTCAGAGTTAAATGGGGCTTTTAACCCTTTGCGTGCCAGAGAGGTATGCATTGGATACCTCTCTGGTACTCAAAGGGCAAAGCCACTGAATCCTAGCAGTCAAGGGGTTAAAGCCCCTGGGGGATTATTATTTATTCCCTGTGGTACAGCTGGTTTGCTGCAGAATTTCGCCTCATTTCTTTGTGAACAAGGCCCTAATTCTGCTCTTATGAAAATTAATTTCTCCGAGCCTGTAAAAAAAAAAGGAGCGTATGCAATGTGTTTAGTTCAAGATGAATATATATCTGTAGCTTTCAATGTTAGACTGGGACATTTAGGGCCCACTGAAGAAAGAGATACAAATGTGCACAAAAGCAAGAAACAGTGGCGGCCTTTTGGGGTTAATAATTTATTACTTTCTCTTTGCACGGTGTTAAACAGGAGTGTGAGTTAAACCTGCTAAAACAGATGGATTTATATGATTTCATGTTATAAAGAATTTCTTAGTCCTACACCAACTGGCTAAGCTACTTACACTTACAATTATCCCTGTAACTCCACTTTCATGAACTAATATATTTTTACTCCGTTTTCATGTGCATATCAGCAGGGAGGCATTATGGGCTTGTTGTCAATTGGGTTTTAACAATGGCACAGCGTGTGCACTAATATGCACTAAAGCATTCCTACTTCAAAGTTCAGGTGCAGGAGGTGAAGGCTAATGCCAGTTGAGCTGCATTTGTCAGTTCATACTTTCCACCCAATGGGCCTTATGTAAAAAGTTAAATTGGAGCAATTCTGGATCAATCCTTCTTTACTACAAAGGAAAAAATAAAACTTGACATTAAGGGAGCATTTAACCCCTCAAATGCTGGAGATGCCTCCAGTGCATTCCCATTCAATGGGAATTTTTCTCTGTTTCCCATGGTATTGTTAGTTTGCTACAGAATTACTCCTTATTTCTTTTGCAATACAGAAAATAATTACCTCATGTAAGAGCACAGACATTACACAGTAACATAGTAATATACTAAATTAGGTGGAAAAAAGACACAAGTCCATCAAGTTCAACCTTTGCATCATAACCCAGAAAAATGAGAATTATATAAGCTTTCCTGCTGCCAAATGAGAGTTAGTATTTTCCAGGGACATCTTGTTTTACATACTAATACATAGCATAACCCTGTATTTTCCGTCTTGAAAGAAATGCATCTAATCTTCTCTTAAGCGTGTCCATTGTATCTGCCATTGTCATGCCCTAGGACAAGAAATTCCACAATTTAACAGACCTTAATGTAGAAAGCCCCTTCCTCTGCTGAAATTGAAAGCTCCTTTCCTCTAATCGTAAAGGGTGGCCCCTGCTTATTTGATCAGACCTTGGAATGAAAACCTCACCAGAAATATCCTTGTATTGACCTCTCATAAACTTATACATTGTAAAAAAGATCTCCTCTTAGTCGTCTTTTCTCTACCGTAAAAAAACAAAGTTTGTTTAGACATTCCTCATACGTCAAGTGTTCCATTCCCTTAATTAGTTTTGTTGCTTTCGCTGTACTCTCTCCTGTATATAGAGTACCTTAGAGTATCTTTTTTCGGAACTGATGCTCAAAACTGCACTGCATATTCAAGATGAAGTCTTACCAATGATTTGTTCAGTGGCAAAATTGTGTTATCCACTCTTGCATCAGTATCCCTTTTTATGGAAGAAAGGACTGTTTGATTTTGTTACTGCTGTTTGACATTGGTCACTGCTTCCAAATATGTGGTTTACAAGGATCACCAGGTCTTTCTCTAGCAACAAGTCCCCTAAGATGATTCCATTAAGTTCTTAAGTAGCAGTGGGATTTTTTCTTCCAAATCCACGCCTTTACACTTTTCCGCATTGAAATTCATATACTGTTTGTTTACCCAAATCTGCCATTATATGTAGAGAACAAACATCCTATTCTGAATTTATTACCCTACATAATTAAGAGGTATCTGCAAATATTGAAAATTTGCTTTCTATATCTATTTCTAAGTCATTGTTAAACATGTAAAAAGCAGTGGACAAAGTAATGAACACAGAGGAACTCTCAACTTTAACTGTATTGGACAATTTTCCATTTACAAAAACACACAGTCCCGTATCCTTCAACAATTTTTCTATCCAATTGCAAGGTTATCCCCTAGCCCCAATATTCTTACTCAAATTCATTTGCAGAATCTAGATATACTACATCTACTGCTTTACCATTATATAGGTTGCTCCTTACTTCTTCATAGAAGAGCAAAATATTTATTTGGCATCATCTGTTCCTTATAAAATCATGTTGATTCCTGCTAATAATCTTATTTTCAGCAGTGTAATCCTGAACATAATCCCTTATTATCCCTTCTAGCAGTTTTCCCACTATATGGGTAAACTCACAGGCCTAAAATTCCTAGGTTATGTTTTAGTATCCTTCTTAAATACAAGCACTTGCTTTGAAGAGATTACAGTAAGTGTAAGGGATGGGCTACCAGAGGCACTTCAGCTGTTGTAACACAACTCCCATCATCCTCAGCTGACCATTGGTTGGATTAGGATAATGTTAGTGAGCTGGCCACCCTTGATCTACAGAAAACTTAATAATAAGACAAATTAAGTGGAAGGTATAATAAAGGTAATGATGATAACTAATAAAATTGATTTAGACATATTGCTGTTATGCTTTTGTTTATAACTAAGAGATGATTGGTGGGTCCCATTCTTTGAAATGTCACAGTATAATAAATCTGACAGATGGACAAGACAAGAACAGGACATGGGGGAGGAGGTGTATCATAGTTAATATTTTTTGTACTTCTAAAATCCCTTGAGGACCAGGGGGTACACAATGCATTGCAAAGCAATTGATCACACACTCCTCTAGTCCTCCATGGGTTAGGTAGAGCATTATTTTAAAATGACAGTAACGAGATACAGCATGCTCTTTTATTATACACTAGTGTAAAAGCCTGTGTACACGAGCCAACGTTAACCTTTTGACTGCCAGAGGGGTGTTGCGTACCCTTCTGGCACTCAAAGGGTTAAGTGGCTGCTACCTCATTGCTCCACGCGAAGCAGTCTTGCGTTGCCTCACTCACGCGATGCAATCATGCGCAGTAGAGACTGCCCGAATGTACCATCCAACCAGGTTTCAGTAATACCATAAGATAACACTTCTTACTCTTTGTATAAGAATGCGCAGTAGAGACTGCCCGAATGCGGGCAGTCTTTACTGCGCATGACTGCATCGTGACAAACATCCTAGCAAATTATTATATAGGATATCTACTTTTTGTTGCTATTTGTCTTAAAAATCTTTAATTGCGGACGTGCACACATTAACTACCACAAGAGGGAGCCATTGTCAAGAATTTAAGACTAAATGTAAAATTGTGTGCAGTCTTCTGTGTTAAGGGCTGGTTTAACCCCTTGAATGCCATACTCCACTGGCATTCATGGGGGTAACCCCTTCAGGAGCAGTGGATTGTGCAGTACCTTGCTTTTCAGTGTGTTTCTCTCCCCTCTGGTCCACAAGGGGCTAAAGAATGATCAGTCTCACTGAGAAAATTGGTTACTTTCTGGTCCAGTGCATTCCAAATTTTACATTAATTTTAAGTCTTTCCACTTGCCAAATATTTTAGGAAAAATTTGGTTATTCATCAAAGTTTCCTTTTTGCAAAACTAGCTCAAAATCAATGCAATACCCCAATAAACCTATGTGACTGCTGTCTTTGATAAATAATGTCCAATTCTTTTACAATGAAGTTGCCCAGTTATGCACACAGATTGTATTAATTAATTGCAAATATTTATTGGTGCTTGTACTCTACCAGTATAAGTTTACTGGGTTCCCAGCCTGTAAAATCCAAAACATGGGCCTGCACTGTTAACCTCTGGAAATTTAAAAAAAGAGACACACAGCGCTCAAATACTAGGTAAACGCTATATGGGATGGTGAGAGGGGAATATCAGGTATTCTGATCCGGCAAGTCTGACCTCCGCTGCTCTCTGGTATCCTGACCCGGCTAGTCTGACCTCTGCTCTTCTCCGGTATCCTGATCCGGCTAGACTGACCACTGCTGGCTAGCACGGGAACACCTGTAAATGGAAAACTCCAACGTGGGACCAATATCTAACTGGTGCACCTGTTTCTGGAGGTACCTATTTAACATAATACTGGTGTATTCCAGGTTACGTTGGAGGTTTCCGTTTATGGGTGTTCCTATGTTTGGGTGCTGCGGGCCATGGACGGGTGTGGATTGGCTTGCTCTTGCCCACTTGGGACATATGAGGGGTTTTTTGATGTTTGTTTGCTTGTAATAAATACATATTTTGGCTACTGTGTAGTTGGATTCTCTGTCCGATATTCACCATAGGAGCGCTCAACTAATTTAGTGTTATACATTTTTGTTTTTTCCTTTCTATGGAAGTAGGAGGTTTGTTGTAGCTGCCCAGGGTTTATGAGGTTGGGCATTTTGAGCCATCAGAAGCGCCACTTTATCTAGGATATTTAGGACTTTGTTTGGTTTTTCCCACTGCTGTTTGACATTGGTCACTGTTTCCACTTATGAAAATGAGTATAAATGCATGGGATGGGAATTTGACTCTACCTCTGTATAAACCATTGACAAGTTCTCAACTAGGACATGGAGCACAGTTTTGGTCAGGATCAATAGAAATAACTCTTTAAGAAATTAAGCTCTGACCAAATTAAGTGCCGATCAAAAAAAACAAAAAAAACTGTTATCCATTACGACTAGAGGAAAGTCCTTTTTTACTAAAACAAATGCAGATTTTTTTAGAGCAAGGGCAGTAAGATTGTGGATTTCTTTGCTTCAGAAAGCTTTGTTTGCATATACTTTAGATGTTTTAAAGATTTGCTGCCTTTCTATCTGAGAACAATAGTAATAGATAGCAGATAGTGTGCAGGCCATGCATGTTCCTAAAACTATACATATCTGGTGTAAGTATTTTGGAAATGCTGTATTTTTAGAAATAAGTGTAACTGTAGGCGTAACTTCAAATTGTTTGAGATTTACTGTATGATATTATGAAGATATATTTGTTTAATTTTTTTACATTTATGAAATCAGAATTTATTACACAATGCAATATTTTCTTGACATGAGCTGTCATTGAAAAGCTAAGCTTGTCGTATTTATTTTTCACAGATTCAGAAGCTACAGGGAACATAGTAACCGTTACCCTGGAAAAGTCCTTGGCAGGATTAGGATTCAGCCTTGATGGAGGAAAAGGATCTATTCATGGAGACAAACCAGTAGTCATTAACAGAATATTTAAAGGTGTGTATGTGTGTGTGTGTGTGTAGGAGCTTTTCATCAAATCTATTATCATGAATTGGAATTGGAAAGTAGACACATAACTTGATTTATCTTTGTGAGGAAGAATGTAGAACCATGCAATTGGACTATTAATTAGGGATGGGCAAAATATTTAGCCTCAAAAAAGAAACAAGAGAAAATGGCACTTTTTGCCGAATGACACATTTTTTTCAAGAAACGTGCAGTTTTTTCGACTAGCTCATTGCATTGAAATCAGTGGGAAGATTGAATTTATCCCCACAATGTGGCAAGTTTCCCATCTTTTCCTGCAGACATAGTATAAACGTGGTGTCAGGTTCCCACAGCATGCCATTTCGTGTTTGTGAGAGGAAGAGAAAGCACTACATTTTTCAGCTAGAGAATACAGGCTAATAAAGTGAGTTGAAGCTTAGTTCAGAGAGTCTTATAGGCAGGAAATATGTTCTCTTTATTAGTGGAGTCTGGCGGACAGGAAGGGAGAAAGGAGGGTGACCCCAAATATGCCAAAATTCAGTGTGACTGACTAGGAGGACAGACAGCTAGGGGAGTCTGAGGGTGTGACATGGGAATAAAGGAAGTTTACCCGAAGTACCCAAACATTTTATGTGATCAAGTAGACAAAACTGGCAGCTGTGATCCAAGTTCCATTCTTATCTGGCTGTTATCTTTGTGTCAGGGAAGTCTGGGGTGTGAGAAGGGAGCAAAGGAGAATTACCTAAATACCCCAACATTCTGTGTGTCTGACTGGGAAGACACAGACAGCCATGGTCCTAGTTTCTTCCGGATCTGGCTGGTATCTCTGTCCCAGAGGAGCCTGGGGGAGGTGATAAGGGAGCAAAGGAGGTTTACCCCAAAACTTTGTGTGACTGAGTATAAACAGGCTGCTGTGATGACTTTAAAGCAATAAAGTTACACAGTTCTTCCACTGTGTACTGCCCTCCCACATTTACTAAGTTCTTAGAAAGTCAAAACCTGCATAAAAATAATGCAAAAATACGCTTGTGGAATAATAAACTTGCCAACATGTTGATCTTTTGACATGCTGCCCTTTTGTTGAAAACAGAGCCTTTAAAGAACTCCTGTCATATGTGGCACCCTGTTGGAATATCCCAAGCCGCAGTTATTTTTCAAGGATGGTTGTACCAGTGTTATTTAAAGTGATAGTAATGTTATAATATAAACATATGTTGGATTGTTCAGTTTACTTTTATATAATGCATAGTGTCTTTTTTGAAGCCTGTACCTTTGTATTCGTCTTGAAAATGTATTTAAAAGTTTCCACCTCCTGCCCTTTTCCATTTAGTTAGTCTTAGTTCCCTCAGATCCGAAAGCCGGACGCAAGGAGGACAATATTGTGTTTGTCAGTATAAGGCAAACCTTATTCCCCTTGATTGTGATCCATCCATACCGGCTTTCGGATCTGAGGGAACTATGACTGACGTAATAGAAAGGGGTGAGAGTGGTAAACTTTTAAATTGATTTTCAAGATGAATACAAAGGTACAGGTATCAAGAAGGATACTTTGCATTATATAAAAGTAAATTGAACAATCCAACATATGTTTATATTATGACATTACTCTTGCTTTAAGCAGGAATTTAGTGTTGTAGACAAAGGCATTCAGCATGCTAACAATTTTTTTCAAGGCATATGTTGCTGTAGGACTCACAATATTTACTATCAGCTTTTTATTTCTCGACTTCAGCCCTTGGAAGAAGAAATATTGCTGTGAGAAATCTTGCAGTTATAGAAAACTGCAAAGACTAGAAAAGTTCTTGCAGGAAAATGTACTGGCAGTGCTGAAAAGGAGAACATTTTATGTATTTTCTATGGGCAGGAATTTTCACAAAAAAAAGCGTGAATTTTTTTTTTATATATACAAAAATTAGCAGCAGGAAATATCTCTGGCTTTTTGCCAGTTCCTACTAGTAATATAAATTAGTTTGTTTGGATTACTCTACTATGAGTAGTTTAGTTACGTGAGGTAAACCCCTAGAGTAGCTACAGGCAACCAGACTCACCCCTCAAGTACACCATTGGGCTTAACAGATTATGATAAAATTCTAAATAGGGGTTGGAAAAAGTAGATTAACCTCTTGAATGCTAGATATGTCTCCTGTGAATTGCTTCACAATGCTTTGGGGATATCTATAGGAGTTAGAGTGGAACTGTGCAAGTAAAGGGATGTCTGGTCTGAGGCAAAAGCAAGAGAATAGCTGTGGCATTTTAGGGCATGAGTGTATCTCCTTTTTCCAATGTACCAGCTATCTGACAGCCACAGAAGAATCCTCTGAGGACTGCCCATCACTGCCTTATACTCTATATCAGTATGCCAAATGATTTAAGTATCATTCACTATATACATTTGATTTTCTAGGTGTTTCAGAAAAGAACAATGCTGTGCAGCCTGGAGATGAACTGCTACAGCTGGGAAACATCAGTTTGCAAGGTCTTACCCGGTTCGAAGCCTGGACTGCCATCAAGTCTTTACCAAGTGGGCCTGTCCAAGCGATCATTAGGAGAAACAGCTCCGACTACAGTATGAACCAATAAGCAGAGAGGAATTGGACAAAGGACAATGTGTTTTACTAAAGAAAACAGTTAATTTCTACATATTTGCTATAGCTAAAACTATGTGTCTCTTTGGTGGTGGCAGAAATAGTTGTCAATCAGAGGATCTGCCCTGTTATGATTTGGTAATATGGTCCAGCCACAGAGTTCTAAACCCTAAAGGGAGAACTGCTTATTAACTGCTGTAACATAGTGACACCTGTAGTAGACTACAAGAAAAAGATAACCAAGCCACAAAAAGCATATTGTACCCTTTTATATGTACGGAGAGATACAGAAGTATACAAATGTATCTGTAAATATATATAAATAAAATCCCAATCCAGTGATTTTATTGCAGTGACAATAAGCATGGACCGGTCTTACACTATATGAAAATTACTTCGGCAGCTCTTAATTGGAGTCAAGTAGGACTCAGTTCTCCCTCTAGTATTTAGAATTCAACAAGTCCAGAAAATGTAGTCAAAGCAGGCCAGCTCTGTGCAACCACAGTTGGTATCTGCCTCCCACAAATGAAGTAGACTTGTCTTTGGGTAGTTAAGGAGAGGGCTAACCTCTAATGAACTACGATGTTGCCCTGCTATCTGATTATACCTAAATAGCTGCCACAGCTCTCCAGAATTGCTGCCTGTTCTGGCAGAAGTTACCAAAAGAATAAAGCACTGTAATTTGCAAAAAAAAAATGTCTATATGTGCACCTACTTCTAGAATACTGATGAGAGTTGGTACCATGTTAGCTGTAGAAATGCAGGAGGCAAATATAGTCAAGTTGATACCTTATTTACTAACTAAGCAGATTTAGGATGCAAGCTTTCAAGACCTCTTAGGTCTCTTCCTCGGGCATGTTAACATGCCTGAGGAAGAGACCTAAGAGTTCTTGAAAGCTTGCATCCTAAATCTGCTTAGTTAGCCAATAAAGGTATCAACTTGATCATATTGCCTACTTCTAGATTGGCTTCAGAACATGGTGGATTCTACAGACTAAAAAGACAAGAATAAACCCTTGGATGCTGGAGAGGTCCCTGATGCGTTGCTGGAGAGGCAAAGCAATGTATTAGAGACCTCTCTAGCATCCATAGTTGTTAATAATTGATAACAAGTGCACTAAAAAGAAAAAATAATGTAAATGAATTTGGAAAATGAGTGTACTAGAGTTAATTAGCAAAAATATCAAACCCTTGATTAGTGTGATTGGTGTAATATTTTGGGAATGGTACATTTTATATGAATTGTATTATATGGATACACATGGCATCCTAGAATGCCTGCTGTATAGGAATGAATGTGGCTGTCTTACAACATTCTATTTTTTTTTTAAGATACATTTTTATTGCATTTTTTTTATTTTGAAAACATAATAGAAATCGCAAATTTTGGAGCCAGCAACTTAAACAATAACAAGAGTCACCAGGTATGGACAACCTGAGACTCTCCAACTGTTGAGGGCTACAGTTCCCATCTTCCCAGTGGTTGGCTTTGAATTATGGGAGTTATGATCCTGAACAGTTGGAAGGACTCAATTTGTCCACACACATATAGACAGGTAGATATATATATATATATTCATGGAATAGTTATATTATTATCAACGTAATACTTATTATTCAAATGACAGCTTGTATGGATTTCCCTGTTGAGTAGAACTAAGGTAAAGGTAAAGATACCTTTAGGAAAAAAAGCTTTTAAACTCGAGCTCTGACACAAACCTCTTAAACTTTTCAACTGAAAAATATATTCGCTGGGAAGTCAGTTGGTCAGATTATAACATAAATGCACATGAAATCAACATAAAACATTGTACATAAACCAATCATTATAAGTTAAGTGTTGGTATCTAGTGCAGGAGCATTGAGATTGCATTGTTCATGGACACAGCTTTACATGAGATGTGTGTCCAGCAGAGTTCCCTTCACAATAAGGCTTCCTTGACTTTTGCGTACTCTTATAATGCGGTATGGGACATGGAAGGCAACCCCCCCTCAAAACAATGTATTCATCTTCTCACATACATTTAATTTTGAAGGAGGCATCTCCCATCAGTGGGTTGTTCTGTTCAGCAGGAAAATGCATATTACTGTTACTTTAACCTCTACTTATAATTAGTAAAAGGTAATATTTTGTACAACATTCAAATCTTTGTGTGCAGTGATGGGTTCTCTCTTTTAGCAATTATGGGGTAACATGTTACATTTGCATACTTTGGTTTCCTCCGTATGCAATACCTTTAAAAAAAATGGTACGGAATGGAAGCAAGTTCTCTTGATTCTCCAAAACCCTCTGAGTAGGACCAATACTCTATTGTACTTACAAAAGTGAAATGGATCAATCACTCCTAATCTACATTTTGTTCCAGGTTACCAAACACTCAGGGAAATCAAAGTAGATTTTTTTTCAGGTATTTAAGCTTTATTATGTTTTTTCTTTCATAACTCCTGAAGGTATTTCTATTTAGATCTGTTGTGGACAACCACAAACTGTAATTGGTCCACGACACCCATTATCCCTAACACCCATTGGCTAGTTGAGGATGATGGGAGTACCAAAACAGCTTTAGGGCCTCAGTTAGCCAACACCTGGTTTAGAGAGAATTTATTTCTCTTTTTGTGTGGGATTTTTTAATTGCTATCAGGATAGACTACACAGAACAGGAATGGGTAATCTTAGGCAGTCCAGCTGTTGTGATTGTGAACTATAGCTCCCATGATCCCACGGCCTGCCAGTGGCTGAGTAGGAATGATGGGAATAGTAGTCCTCAACTGTCAGTGGACCTCAGTTTGCCCACCCATGAGCCTTCTAAGGTTTATAATACATTGCACATGGCTGTCATGTAACATATAGGATATAAGTACTACTGTGCCTTCATAACCTTCATAGATTAACTCTGTTCAGGCATTTTGGTTTGGAATGATCCTAGTGAAGTCAGAAGGCCAGTGGCTTAATTTTAAAACTTGACTCAGGATCCATGTATCACTGCCCTAGCTTTTGCTCAATCTGATTGTCACATTTTAGACTCAAATACGAGGGGAACATGACAATTGTCAAAACCTCAGACTTTCTAGGAAATCAATTGTATTTACATATGAATTAAAACATCCTAAAACTATGCAATATTTTTGTGTAAATAGTCCAATATTTTTGCTTTTGTGCTATACATGTAAATACGTATTTTTGTTTTCAAAATGCTAATAAAATAATTTTTGACAAACTGATACAGAACCTGAATAAAATCTGATTACCTAACTGCTTTTCATCCACACTTTATTTTATTTAAATCAACACCAACAATTCTGAGGCAAGCCATGTGCACCATAGGGATACAAAATTCCTAAATTCCCATTTATTTAAATGGGGAATTTATATTTTTTGCTGCTCAAGAGGTCTCCAATGTAGTTTACTCCTGCAAACATACCTGACAGAGGGTGACTGCATGCCTCTGAAAAGTTTTCTTTGCATGCATCTCTTAATCCCTTAAGGACAAGGGGTTTTGTACACAATAGGACCAGACAGAGTACATTCACTGAGCCGGGACATGTGAGCTGTCACGTTTGCAGGCATGCTGAAGGAAAGTTTGAAACTGTCTGCTCCGCTCTTGGAGTAGTCAGTTGCAGACTCTCTCCAGGATCACAGCATTCCTTCAGCTGCACTGTGATCATTTAACTCATGACGTGTCAGCAACGCCACTGGTCCTTAACGGATGGTCCTGGCAAGCCACCATTCCTTAACAGGTTAAAGCGGAACTACTATGTCACAAAATGTATAGCTTAACTAAGTCCCCTTCTGGTGACTAGCTGCTTAGTAGTGCTAGTCGCCAGAATTATTACTTGATTTAATAGATATATGCATTATTCCCCAGCTGGCAGTAGCATGGAGCACGGACATCTTACCAGAATGACGTGTACGTGCCTGCTCTGTCAGTCCCATCCAGAGCTGAAATGGCTCCTAGCAACACCTCCTAGACCCTGCTGGGACTGACAGCGCAGGCAGAATGACATCCGCGCTCCGTGCTACTGACAGATTGGGAATAAAGCTTATATCTATTAAATCAGGTAATAATTCTGGCCAATAGCGCGACTAAGCAGCTAGTCGCCAGAAGGGGACTTAGTTAAGCTAAACATTTTGTGACATGGTAGTTCCGCTTTAAGGTACTTCAATAAATGAGAGTAAACCACTTACTTTACATCTTGGATACAAATGTGCCATATTCAACATATACAGTTGTATGTAAATGTCTGTCAATCCCTGGCCAAAGCACAGGTTTTGCTGACTTTCTAAGAGTAAAGAAGTTCACAAAACCTCTGCAGCAAACAAATATAAACTGAACATATTTCTGTAAAATGTAATGCACAGTTACTATTGAAAGAAATAAAACAGAAAATGTGGCATGTGCAAAAGAGTTTGGGGACCCTTCTAGATGATACCTAATGTAATTCCTCTGTCGTCCAATTTAGGTTACTGGTAACTTTGGGTAGGTGACCGCCCCTTTAAGTAAGCAGGAACAATTCTTGAAGAGAATGCTGAGTGGAGCCTATCTCCTCTGCTTAGCTGCATCTAGCCATTCCCCTCCAGTAAGATTTGTTCCTTGATGAAGATACAAGGCAAGAGAACAGTTCTCATATAACTTTAGGTTATTTTTTGTTTTCTGTTAGATATGGAATACCACCATTAGGCGAATTACCATTACTGACATTCCCTAGTGGATAGCTCAGTTTCCAGGTGCTATGGTGGACCTATCAGTCCTGGGGGGAAAATCTTGTTTTGCAAGTTCTTTCCCTAGGAGTTGCCCACTGAGGCTTCTTCTTTATCAATGGTAATCTGAAGACAGAAGACCTGCTAAAAAGGTGAGCAACCCTTTGAGTGCTGAGGTCCACTTGTCCCACGCTTCCCCTCCACACAGGGGTCTCCTTTGGAGTTCCTAATACATACTCCTGCACTAACTGGGTTTATCTGTATGTCTGTTGGGTTTGGAGCACTGGGTTTCTGTGGTAATTTAACCCTTTGTCTGCTTATTGGGCACCCTTTTTGGCACTTTCCCCTACTGGGCACAGTGTTTATTGGTTTATTCTTATGTATTCTGCTCTTTTTACCACTGTTTACACTTCTTGTAAAACTTAGGGTTTTTTTTGAGTAAAGGTGCGCTTTACCGCATAGACGCCATGCTCCATTCACCTCTATGGGACTTTACAGTTTGGGACATATCTCTGCAACCGCTCAACGTAGCGACTTCAGAGATGGCTCATTTTGTTTGTCTACCCTTGCTCTATCATCCGGTCAATGTTCTGTGTGTTTTTTGGGGGGCTCAGAGGGCTTCATACACTGTTTGGGTACTTTTTAAGGGAAAACTACATTTCCCATGATTGCTTACTTCGTGCACTCGTTTCTGATTGACTCCTGTTGCGGCTGCCATTTTCTGCCTTCCCTTCACAAGTATCCTATGCAGGGCTTGGACTCTCCTTCTCTCCTCAGCAGATTAACCCTTCACCTGCCAGATAAGTGCAAATTAGCAATTTCTGGGGTGGAATTTTAATCTTACACACAATATTTGTTTTTTTCCTTATACTTTAGACATTTTGACACTGTGAGGATGTCAACTTCTTTGGAACTTGGGGCTAGACCTAAGATTAAGGATACTGGGGTGTCTGTGCCCCCCATTGTGCACTGCTCCTCATGTCACTCAGGGTTGCCTAGAGAATACTCAGGTCATTTATGCCCAGCATGCACTTCTGCCCCTGCATCTCCCCCAGGGACCTCCAGCCATACACTAGAGCCACTGTGGATGCAAGAGTTTAAGGCAACTACTAGAGACTTAAGGTCTACCTTACAACTCCTTCCATCCCAATTGCAGGGGGTCTTTCAGTCTTGGCAGCCCCCTACTCCCGTCAGGTCTTCCCTACCAAAACCGCAGGGCATACCTGATGTATCAGACTCCTCTGAGGAAGAACTGTTAGTGGATTCTGATGAGGGGGAATGTTCTGAGGTGGTCTCCTCCCAATTCCCTTAGTGCCTAGGAGGAAGCCTACAGCGAAGCGGAATCAGCTTTTTCGTCCCTTTCAGGCTGAGGCGCGCACAGCGAACCAGGCGGTTCCCCAGGCTCCGCTATCCTCCTCAAAGCCCAAACAACAATGGAGGGCCAAACAGTCATCCACCAAGCCCAAGGCTTCCAAAACTCCTTCGGGCATGACTCGCAGAACCCCAGTCCCCACGAGCCAGTGGGTGGTCATTTGCGCCACTTCCTCAGTGTCTGGGCAGGCACCGTGGGGGATCTGTGGGTTTTGCAGGTTGTGTCAGAGGGGTACAGGATCCCTTTCACCTCTCTTCCCCCGTTCACATTCTTTCCTTCTCATACTCCTCAGGGAACAGAGAAATACCATTTGTTCCACAGCACCATCCAGACCCTTTTGGACAAGGAGGTTCTGGAACCAGTTCCAGTACTGGAAATAGGTTTGGGTTTTTACTCCAACCTGTTTTTGGTTTCTAAGAAGGATGGCGGCTGTCGTCCAATATTGGACCTCAATTCTTTTGTGGTCATGACTCGCTATCACCAGGAGTCCCTGAGGACGGTGATCACGGCCATGTCTCCTGGGGAATTCCTCGCTTCTCTGAATCTTCAGGATGCATACCTGCATTCATCCAGAGAGCCAGCAGTACCTCAGGTTTGCTTGCGACCAAGGGCATTTTCAGTTTTCTTCCCTTCCCTTTGATCTGAGTACAGCTCCCCAGGTCTTCAATCGCGTCTTGGGTGCGTTAGTGGCTGTCCTCCACCGGGACGGCATCAGAGTCACTCCATACATGGATGACTTGCTTCTGAAGGCCCCCTCTCTCTAACTCCTTCATCAGCAGGTCAAGGACTGCATTCACGCACTCACCCATCACGGATGGATCCTCAACATGGACAAGTAGGATCTTGTACCATCGCTGAGATTGGTCTTCCTGGGCCTTCTCTTCGACACCAGACAGGGCATGGTGTTTCTCATGGACGAGGTGGCTCACCAGATCGTTCACAAAGTGTCTGTTGTTCTGGCTTATGATCCAGTTCCGGCCAAGAAGTTGACTTCTCTAGTGGGGAAGTTCATTTACACCATAGAAGCAGTACCATTTGCCATGGCTCACACCAGGAACTCCAGAGGTTTGTGATCCAAGTATGTAGGTTGGTCGGGCCTACTGAAAATGTCGGTGTCTCCTCCCCTTCATGTGTTGCCGAGTCTGTCGTGGTGGCTCAACCTATCCAATCTGTTGAAAGGCAGACCCTTCCTGATATCCTTCTGGACTACTGTAACAATGGATGCCAGCCTTTCTGGCTGGGGAGCAGTCCTGGGTAAAATGAATGCACAGGGTCGGTGGTCACTGGAGGAATCTTTCCTTCCCATCAATGTTTGACCTCATTGTACAGAGGAGGGGTCTTCCTTGCATCGACCTGATGGCAACAAGACAGAACTGGAAGGTCCAGCTGTTTTGCTCCCGCTGGAGGGACACTCTAGCTCTAGCAGTGGATGTCATGTCAGTACTGTGGCGCTTTCCTCTGGCATACTGTAACGGTTTGGTTGACTCACAGACACAGAGTTAAGATAAAAACAGTTTTATTAAATACAATAATACATAAAGAACCCTCACAGGTCCTGTAATATAACACATATAGTACAGACACACGACAGGTTAATTATGCCCACACAGGTCCAGCATATATTTAGGAGACAAACAGTTTATGCTGACACGGGTCAGGCGAATGATAAGGTTTCCAGGTTCCAGCAATGCAGGAGTTAATGTTCAGAGGAAAGGAGAACAGTCCCATATGTTCTGGCAATCAACTGCATCAGAAGACGCCACAGAAGAGTCCACAGTATACTAGGCCAATGAGGAAATCAGGAGAGCTACCGGTGCTGACACGGAGGCAACAATAGCAACCGGTTATGACAGAGTGGAGCGGAACCAATGGCAGAGTACCGGTGCTAAATGGAGGCAACACTTGCAACCGGTTTTGATAAAGTGGAGCGCAACCAATGATAGAGTACCGTTGCTATAACAGAGGCAACACTTGCAACCGGTATTGACAGAGTGGAGCAAACCAATGGTATTGTACCGGTGCAATAACGGAGGCAACACTTGCAACCAGTTTTGACAGAGTGGAGCAAACCAATGGTAATCACAGAGGCAGCACTTGCAACGGATATAAACAGAGTGGAACCAGTGCAATATACCGGTGCAATCACATAGGCAACACTTGCAATCGTTTTTTGATAGAGTGGAGCGAACCAGTGCAATATACCGGTGCAATCACGGAGGCAACACTTGCAACAGGTTTTGATAGAGTGGAGCGAACCAGTGCAGTATACCGGTGCAATCACGGAGGCAACACTTGCAACCGGGTAGACAGAGCGTAGCCAATGGCAATGTACCGGTGCTATAACGGACGCAACACTTGCAACTGGTTTAGGCAGAGTGGAGCAAACCAATGGCGGTATACCGGTGCAATTATGGAGGCAACACAGCAACCGGTTTTGACAGAGAGGAGCAACCAATGGCAGAATACCGGTGCACTCACGGAGGCAACACTGGCAACCGGTATGGAATGGAGGACTAGGACAGAGGCGCTCTGAGCAAATGGAAGACAGGCAAGCCTGCAAGGCTGAGGTGCCAAACAGTAAGGCACCGGAAGTCAGAATGTCGCTGAGGCGACTAGTACCACAACGGGGAACTGCCAAGTCGGGATCCAGGAGCAGGAACGTCAGCCAGGCCGGGTCAGGACACAGGAGCAGGAACATCAGCCAATCCGGGTTGGTACACAGGAGCAGGAACGTCAGCCAGGCCGGGTCGATACACAGGAACAATTACTGGAAAGTAGTCAGGCAGTCCGGGTCGGTACACAGGCGCAGGAACAGGAGAGTAGTCAGGCAAGCCAAGTCGGTACACTGGAAACCTCAATACAAACGTAGAACTGGCACAGGAACACCATGAAAGGGCAGTGATAAGGTGCAGGAGTCCAGTATAAAAAGGCAATACTGGGCGGGCTAAACACAGGGCAACCAATGAGAACCTCATACACGATGACTGACAGAAAAATAAAAAACAAGGAATCACGGGCACTGTGATACATACATCTTTCCTCCCATTCCCATGTTACACAGGGTCATGCAGAAACTGCGGCTGGAGCGCTGTCCGGTCATTCTGATCGCTCCGTACTGGCCTCTGCAGGCACAGTTTCCAGAGTTTCTGGATCTCTTAGCAGCGGAGCCTTTTCAGCTTCCCCGCCGTCTGGATTTTCTTCTACAGGGATACCTGTGGAAGAAGGATGTCCGTCATCTGAGTGAGATGGCATGGAAATTGAACCCTCAATACTGAAGAAGAAGGATTTCTCTTCCGGTGTGTTGGCCACTATGTTTAGTGCCCGTAAGCCTGTTTCCTCTAAGGCCTACCACAGAGTCTGGTCCACCTTTCTCACTTGGTGTGCTGATAAGGATCTTTCCCAAGAATTTGATCTTCCAACGGTCCTGTCCTTCCTGCAGGATGGAGTGGATAAGGGCCTCAGCTTGAGTTCCCTTAAGGTTCAGACTTCTGCACTCCCTGTCTTCTTTCAGTGAAGCATCGATATCCTTCCGGATGTCAAGGTTTCCTTTCAGGGCGTTGCTCATACTCATCCTGCCTTTAAGAATCCTGCTCCTCCGTGGGATCTTAACTTGGTTTTGGGCATCCTTCAGCTCCCTCCATTTAAGTCCTTGGCTACTATTCCTCTGAGCATGCTGACTTGGAAAATGACCTTTCTCCTGGCGATCGTGTCTGTTCGCCGAATCGCGGAGTTACATGCCCTGTCTTGTAAACCACCCTTTTTGGTGTTTCACAAAGACAAGGTGGTTCTTTCTCCAGAAGCTGGTCTCAGAATTCCACATTAATCAGGAGATAGTGGTACCTTCTTTCTGTCCTGATCCGACACCTGACAAGGAAAGGGATCTTCACTTGTTAGATGTGGTGTGCTGCCTTAAGTTCTATGTGCATTGCACTGAGTCTATTCGCCAGTCTGATGCACTTTTTGTCATTCCTGAGGGACCCAGGGCAGGGTGACCATAGCGTCTTGGATTAAGTCTACTATTCGTAAGGCTTATGAACTGAGGAAGAAGCCTGTTCCATTTAGGGTTCCGGCTCATTCCACTCGATCCATTGGGGCATCTTGGGGTTACAAAAATCAAGCCTCAGCTGATCAGTTGTGCAAGGCTGCCACTTGGTCATCTGTGCACACCTTCACTAAACACTACCATGTTGATGTGCTGGCATCGGCTGATGCTAGCTTTGGAAGGAAGATCCTGGAGGCAGTCTTGCCCATCTAGGTTTTTCTTTTGTCTCTTCAGTATTCCTTCACTTTTGAGTCCAGTTGGCTCTAGTTTAGTGTGCTGTTCTACAGTTCCTGGTGTGTTTATACCCCTTTTTTGTGTCCGTTGACACTTTGTTGTTATTGTCGGGCTGTTTATGATTTGATGGTGACTTTGGGGGCCCTGCGCTTGGTCCTTGCCTTAATTCCCACCTCTGGGAAACTCAATGGTTGGACATCCCAAAGTTACCAGTAACCTATATTGCACGACAGACAAAAGAGGATTTTAGTCATACCTGTTAAATCCTTTTCTCTTAGTCCATATAGGTTACTGCTCTCCCACCTTGTCAAGGGACCATGCTTGGCTCTCCTGTGACTGAACGTGGGAGTCTTTTCAGATTCCTGCTCACAGGAGTCTTCCTTTCCCTTCTTACTACCTAGTCACTAGTTTGTGTCTCACATCTTACTGGAGGGGACTGGCTAGATGCAGCTAAGGAGAGGAGGTAGGCTCCACCCAACATTCTCTTCAAGAATTGTTCCTGCCTACTTAAAGGTGAGGTCACCTACCCAAAGTTACCAGTAACCTATATGGACTAAGAGAAAATGATTTAATAGGTAAGACTAAAATCCTCTTTTTTTTGTAAGGTCATTGACTGGTTAGGTCTTAATGTAAGTTAGATAATGGCAATTCTAGAGCTTAATAATTTCCCTGACTCTTCAAACCCTCAGGGTGTTGTGCTGACTCTCAACAACAATGGGCTCCTCTATTCAGCTGAATGAGCATCAGAAAATAAAGCTAATTCACTTTTTTAGGGGAAGGGAAGGCTGTAAAAAGACATTAAAATGCTTTCAATTTCCACTGTCCAAAATGTCATTAAAATGAAAGGGGAACTGCTGAAGTCAATACAAGATCTGGAAAACCAAGAAAAAGCTCTGATAGAACTGTTTGTAGAACTGGTCAGGAATGCAAAACAAGACCCCCCAAATCACTTCAAAGGACTTACAGGAAAGTTTAGTTGGCTCGGGAGTACTTGTGCTCCACTCCACTATATAGAGTTGCTTGCACAAACACGATCTGCATGGAAGAGTCACCAGATGGACACAACACCTAGATAAGCCAGAGGCATTTTGAATCCAAGTGCTGTAATCCGAAGAAGGTAAAATGTAACTATTTTGCTATAATCACCAAAGATTTGTTTAGAGAAAAAAGGAGAAGCATTTGAAGAAATAAACTGGGTGTGAATCTGTTATGTTTGGGGTTGTGTGGCAGCCAATGGCACACGTCAAATATTGTACAGGTAGAGGGAAGAATGGAAGTATCAACAAATACTGGAAGCTAATGTCACTTAGTGAAGAAACTGAATCTGGAGAGGTTGAATATTACAAAAAGACAATGGGGGAGATTCACTAAGGTTCGATGCTATGGCGATATGTGTCTTTCGATGTATTGCAAGAACATTGCATTGCCAATAGAGACACACATTGCCATATGCACTAAAATTTCAGTATGCAAGGGGAGGGGAAGAGACTGATTAGCATACCATATTGTTATAAATGTGTCAAAGTGTTGGGGAGGGAAGAGAGGAAGAAGATCGGATACAGAGAGACTTCAGCACGAAGAACAGCAGCAGTCCTCACTCAACCTAGGAGTGTCAGTGGGGTAAGCAATGCATTGGATACCCCTCTGGCACAAGTATAGAATATGCAATACATTGCAGAACATATGGTCTCTGATTTTTCCATGCTCATATGCAATTGATGCAAAAACCCTCTGGACAGTACAGACATAGATATGAACTACTGGTCTAATTCCTGAAACATTCAATATAGCTACATATACCATTTGGTTTCAGTTACATTTTGCCCCACTTATTGTTTTGAGCTTTGCATGATAAATTCAAAGTCTTAAGTATGAAATAAACAATATCCTTATATTAATGATATTAAATGAGCACACCACAATGGGCCCTTTTATAGATGCATATTATGTCTATTAATAATAACAGTTAAATTGGTGCATTTTTCTATTTATCATTAACTAAAGAGGCACAGCATTGTTCATATAAGAAGAGGCATGGATAAGGGAGAGACATTCCACATTGTAGTGGTAATGTCAGACCCACACATACAGGTCTTGACATCCCCGCTGAGATCCGATGTCGAGTGGTAGTGATACTCAAAGAAAACCCTAAGAGGTAGGAAGCCCTGAAGGAGCAATACCTCCAGGAAGATAGCAAGTCCCATACATGAGGCACTCAAGACAAATGTACAAAGATAACAAAATAATGATCTTTATTGGTACAAAAAAATTATATATCACAACACAAGAGTGACAAAAACAGAAAACAGAAGAGGCAAGTCAGCTTATAGTCTGCATAAATGTACTATATGATCATAAATACTATGTATAACTCCCTTAAAGCGGAACTACCACCCGACACAATCTTTAGCTTCACTAAGTCCCCATCTGGCGACTAGCTGCTTAGTAGTGCTAGTCGCCAGAATTATTACCTTATTTAATAGATTTCTGCTCTCTTCCATGGGTGTCAGGCAGGACGGAGCGTGGGCATCGTGCCATTGTGAAGTCCGCGTGCCATCACTGTCAGTCCCAGCCGGAGTCAAATGGATCCTAGCAACACTTCCTAGACCCGGCTGGGACTGACAGCACAGGTGTGCGGACGTCACTATGGCAAGATGTCCGCGCTCCGTCCTGCCTGTCAGCCGGGGAAGAGAGCAGAAATCTATTAAATAAGGTAATTATTCTGGTGACTAGCGCTACTAAGCAGCTAGTCGCCAGATGGGGACATAGTGAAGCTAAAGATTGTGTTGGGTGGTAGTTCCGCTTTAAGGGAGTTATACATTTTTACTTTGGTATTTCACTTGTATTCTTTTACTGTTTTTTGGGGGGACGGGGGTTTTGCCATCCGCCTTCTTAGCATACATATTTGTTCTCATTAGCACTCATGAAATCCGTATTTAATTCAATATTTCTATGTTATTTAAGAGGGGGTTGACCAATGCTGGCGCTGCATTGAAAGCTATATGAAGATCTCAGCATCATCAGCCTAATGTAGGAGATGTTGGGACTGTGAAATCCAACAGCAGAAGCTGCTATTGGAGCTTATTGCATCTGGAGAAGTGCCATATTAACATATTAACACCCCCATGAATATGAGAATGGCTCATTATCCTGCATTTTCATGTGGAAATGAGTCATTATGATGCATTTCCATACGGAAATTAGCCATTGCCAATTTGATGATTGAAAATTCATAAACCTGTTGAAGGCATGTCGGATTGATGTTGATGTGGGCAGATTTTTGTGTATTGATGGGGATGTGATGTCGAAGACACTTTAGTGCATACTGTTGATGTGTCTTCAACACTGCTCCTACAGCACATCAACATTTTGAGGTCTCTTCAACCTTTAGTGCTTCTCCACCATGATCAAAAGCAACCATGAACTACTTAAAGAAATTAAAGCTTAAGGTTATCGAATGGTCTTCACAGTTCTGCCAAATTGGATGTTACTATTGACTGACTGAGAGGGTGCAGAAAGGTTTCCACATGCAACATTTTTTTTCAGGATGTTAAAGGGATAGTAATACTTGTATTAAAGTTGAGTTCCGAGTCTTCTTTGAATTTCACAAAATCTGAGCGCAAAAACATAAGAGAGAAGCAAAATACAGTAATATCTAAAGTAGTAAATTTATTGAGACAAATGATAAAAACAATAATATAGTGCACTCACATGATGCCCATCTTGGGCTTGATGCATATCAGGGCTCCCGCCCCTCTAACCAACGTACTGTGTCCGTCTATTCTCCCGCTGCAACCGGTAACACGGTGGTATAGTGTTTCTTATTCTGGTCCCCTTAATACAGGCTGGTCAAATTCCTCCGTGATCTTATGCCTCAATAGAGTTGTCCAAGTTCGTAGGTTGACTGCCAAAAGTGGAGCACCGAGGTGCACGTGTGTAGGCCGACGCTGTCGGCTAGGTAATGGGACCGAGAACCGGGAGCGGGAGGCGGGTTCTCACAGGGGGCGTGGGCGGGATCCAACTGCGTCTGAGTGCTATCAGTACCCAACGCGTATCGTGGAGACTCCCTGATGAAGTGGAGTTGTATCTCCACGATACGCGTTGGGTACTGATAGCACTCAGACGCAGTTATCTGGGGATGGAAATGGAAATATCATAGTCAACTGTGGAATTCATTGCTCAAAGAGGTGGTTATGGCAGATACAATAGATACATTTAAGAGAAGATTAGATACATTTCTTTCAAAAGGGAACATACAGAGTTATACTGTTTATCAGTAGGCAGATCAGGAAGGTCTGATAAAGACTAACTTAGTTGGTAGAAGGCAAGCTATAAAATTCTCAGTTACTGGGGTATGAGGAGAAGTTGAACTTGATGGACTTGTGTCTTTACTATGTTACTATGTTTTCTGGACAGACTGCTGGTACAACTCTGCACCACAGCCTGTCAGTCTTCTTCTGCTCCCCTCCCCACGTAGAGCCTCTTTCCAACCTCCTCTGATGACAGAGGATTTCTCCATGTAAACTGGAGCACTCTCATTGGCTAAGGAGTGCTCTAGCTTGCATGGAGAAATCCTGCATCATCGGAGGAGGATGGAACGCGACAATAAATGGGGAGCGAACAGACGAAGATTGACAGGCTGTGGTACAGAGCTGTAACCTCAGTCTGTCTGAAAGTAAGGCCCTGGCTCATCTTTAAAACTTTAAATTTTGCCATAGAACGCATTGTATAAGAAAATAAAACAACTATTTCAGCTTATAACTATATGAAGATCATTATGAACCAAACTTGTATAGTGGTGATGGTTCCCCTTTAAGCATTACTATTCCTTTAAATGGGTGACGTGAAAAATGCCTGCTGCATGCGTTATTATCAGAATGAAATAGTTGCCTAGAGGGAATCAGCTGCACCACACTGATTAGCTCCAAATAGGCTGAAATATATGTCTGTGGTTGTTCTCTCATAAACAGAGGATTTGCCGGACGTTACAGAACTGGACTCCCTGTGGGCAGGACCAATTGTAAATGAAAATGTTCTCTCTGTAGTGAAACATGGTAGTAAAAAAATTACTTGAGAATCACCTGAAAAGTCACTATACACATTTGTTTGTTTGTTAGTCTCCCTATGTTGGAATGGTATCACAAGCATGGGCCCATCATCTACGTGTGCCTACAGGGATTCAGCTGTACCCCGCTGAAGAGGTCCACATAGGCCAAAACGTTCATCTGTGGTTGTGCTGTTTTTCTTGTGCAGTGGGGATGGGCATAACATTTTGGAGCTGGACTGTCTGCGGGCAAAACCAATCTCATATAGAAATTTATTTTCTACAGTGGCATGTGGGAATGAAAAACATGATTTAAAAGAATAGTAATACTTCTAATAATCTGCACGCCTGAGTCTTCTTTATTCTTTTTCAAGCACTTAGCACTATGTATCAATACTTAGTTTTGTAGTTCAAGCGCTATTGAATCTGAAAGGATCCCCCTCCTGCCCCTTCTGGCCACCTCCCATCAGACCTGGAATCCAGTCATGGGACCGGATGGCTGCATCGAGGGACAGTCTTCATTCACTAACTCTCTAACTATAAGGAAAAACCTTCCCACCTTGACGAAGGAGGGCAGTATTTTCCTTATGCTTACTGAAGATTGTCCCTCTGCGATTTTCCATCTGGACCAGTCTGAGTGGTACGAGTGACGGAGGGGAAAGGGGCTGGAGGGGGATCCTTTCAGATTCAATAGTGCTTGAACTATAAAACTGTAAGTATTGAAATTAAGCACTACATGTTCAAAAAAAGAATAAAGAAGACTTGGACCTGCACTTTGTTAGAAGTATTAATATCCTTTTAAGCAGAACCTGAGAGGCCACCCTGCATTAGAACAAAACAATTTATTCCTTCAGGTCTCTGTCCCCAGAAAGGACAGGAAAAACTTAAAAAAAATGTAAAGGATCCTTCCACCCGGCTATCCTTCAGTGTTTTTCCTGTCCTCCCAGGGGGCTGAGACTTTGCTTTGTAAATGGTTATTTTGAATTAGGACCCTGCTGTGTACCTTGTTGACTGCCAATCCCATTCCAATCATGGTCTATACTGGAAGGGTGTTCTTTTTTCATGCCATCCCCTTATTTTCTGAAGACACTGCTGGGTTACCTTTTCAGTTTATGCAAGCTTGCTTTTGAGGTATTCCTGTTCAGCTGTTATTTTTTGCTGAGCATTTGGAGGCAGTGATCTATTTGTGTCACTTCCTGTTTTTCAAATGCTTTTGCACTCCAGGAACAGGAAGTTGTTGCTGATTTGCTCAGGAGGCAGGACCCTTTCCTGAGCAACTGCTGTGAAAGGTATTTTTTTTCTTATTTAAAAGGAATGCCATTTTGGCACCCTGCATTGAGCAGCTTTCCCCTTTCTCTTCTCATGCACAGCAGCAGTGGTGGAGACCGGAAAGGCTCCAGCATTTCTATTTCTCTGCAAATATGGAGAGTCTGACATTCTCCAATTGCCTCCTTTGCAGATCTGCACTAGAGGAGGGTTACAAGAAGACGCTGTGTGCTATTTGTCTGAATGATGTGAACACTCCTTCAGCGATTTAACAGACCTTACCCCCTCAGGTTTACCTCCAATGCTAAGGAGATTTGGAGGGTGATGCATACTGAGGAAAAAGAGGTAGGTTTCTCTTCTGGTTTTGTGTAATGGCATCCAGCGGGAGGCCAGAGGATGCAAGTGTATTCCCCTGAGTCGGAGGATTCTGCTGAAGGTTATAGAGCGGAATCATATCTTTACAGTAGAATGCATTGATTCTTTGTTAACAGCATTCACGCTGTGTTGGAAATTAGAGATGAAGAAGCTCCTAGGCCAGTTGTGGATGATATCTGTTTAGGCTATAACAAGAAACAAAACTTACCTATTGCAGCTAGCCTCGTCTCTTATCACGCAAGAATGGTCTAACCCCTTTGATTCCAAGGACACTACTTTCTGGGATGTTTAGTATGGTCCAGGTTATCAGGAACTCCTGGATAAATAGATTGATACTACTCTGTGCCAGGGATATAAAGCAGCAGCTACTACTTTTAAGACCTAGTGTGGCTTGAACTTGTGCTTCCCATGCTACGCTTCTATGGCTTACGTGGCTAGAGGAGAACATCATTAATAAGGTACTCAGTGAAGGCCTTTTAAGACTCTTATCTACTCTTAAGATTAGCTGATGATTTTTTGTGTGGTGCTTCTATGGAATCTGTGAGGATGGCAACCAGATACTCTGCTTTAGCTACAGTAGATCACAGAGCTCTGTGATTATGCCAATGTGTAGCAGATTTCTTATCAAAAGAGCAAGCTCTGCTCCATGCCCTTTGAGGAAAGTTTTCTTTTTGGGAAAGAACTTGATGCGCTTCTTCATTCGCAGTCTGAGAAAATAAATTTTCTTACTCAGGACAAATTTTCCTCTCACAAACCAGTTTTTTATCCCTTTTGCAACTTCAAAATATCACCTAAGAGGAAGACGTCTTTAACCCCTTAACAACACATGACGTACATGTACGTCATGAGGTTGCGGTCCCAAAAGGACCAAGGATGTACATGTATGTCATGGAATTCCGGGCTCCCCGCGTGGCTGCATGCCGTTCTGGGAGTCCAGAATCGAATGAAAAAAAAAAAGCTCTGTGGTCGTTAAGTGACTGCACCGTGCATGCGCGGCTGGTCCTTAAGGGTTAAGCAAACCCTGTTATGTCAAGTCTGTTAGATCACCAAACAAATCAATCCAAGAAGGTCAGCAAAAAGCCTGGTTCTGACACCAGGCCACAGTTCCCAACTGAAGAAAGGTTATGTAATTCCCTGCCCTAATGATAAGCTATTATAAAAGATTCTTGGGTATAAGCCATCATAACAGATTCAAGATGTAATTTTCTTTTCTTCCTGCTCTCAGATTTATAACCAAGTTGCCTTGCTGAGTTCCAAAACATTAGAATTTCCATCAAGCAGCAGAAGATCTGATGAAGGCCTCCATTTTGGTACCAGTTGCTCTCCCAGTAGCTCCCTATTTGGACGACTGGCTGATCAAAACCTCAGTGTCGTACTATCCACCCTGCAGAAATTGGGTTGGCAGATAAACCTGACCAAGTCATACCTTGTTCTTTCAGGCAGGAAGAGATTTCTGGGAATTATCTTGGTGTAGAACAAGGGAAAACTTTTCTCCCAGAGGACAAAAGCCTCAAGATCCTGGAACAAGTCAAATTGCTCAAGATGGTACGCTTATTTGATGAAAGAGCCTGGAACGGATGAGAACTGATGCAGGAGTCCTGCACGGATTCATCTATCATCGGCTATTTTCTACTGGGCAGATCAATCTGCTTTCCTTAACCACCACCATCCATATAAGAGACAGGGACAGAAGTTGGGCTACAGCCTAAGTAGGACACCAGTCCTTCAGTATGAAGGTCTTTGAATCAGGAGTTTGCCCCATTCATTGACAAAGAAATGAGACATGCCATAAATAGACCTTATAGCAACAATGTGAAAGTTTCCCTCTATCCCCAGGATTGTCTTGTAGCAATAGATGCCCTAGCTCAGTCAAGCTGGCATGCATCTTTCCCCCTGAAGCTCATTCCACTTGTATTGAGGAAGATCATGCAAGACAGAAATACAGCCATTCTGATAGCTTTTTATTGACCGAGGTGGTCATGATTCTCAACCCTGAAGGCTCTGACATTCGCAGATCCTATCATGCTACAGAACAAGAAGGATATTCTCCACCAAGGTCCAGTGCTTTTCTGAGCAAAGTGAAACATCTTCCTTTCATAGGGAACAGGAGATCTGCCACTACCTTTCTTTCAAAACCCTCAATCTGCGTCAGAAAATGTCCTGCATAAGTTGGAAGTTATCTATTTTCAGACTTATATCAATAGAACTAAGGACGTCAGAATATCCAGCTCTTTCTTTGTGAATTATTTTGGACCAACAAGAGGTTCTAAGGCTTCTAAAACAACAATAGCTAGATGTTCTAACTACAAAACAAAAGATAGACAAGAAAAAATGAAAAAGAGAGCACCAACACTACCTTTATAAGTGGCAAATATTGGGGAAGATACAATCAGGAATTAAAATTTAACTTTTATTAAATAAATAAAACCAGCCTCTCAAATGAAGCTTAAAATGAAGCATTAAAATGAAAAATTAAGATGAAGGCAGAAGCCACCTCTGAGCAGATATGAAGAGCATCTACATGGAGAAGTGTACATACTTTCACTAAGCACTATCACCTGGACCTTAGTGGAAAGATGTATTTGGTCACCAAGCCTTGCAAGCAGCTTCATTCCCCACCCCACCCTGATAGTTTGAGCTTTGATCTCTCTTTCTCTTATAGTGCTACCTAGGAGACCTGAAGGAAATAGGACATTTTCACGTACTCATTCCTTCTGGTCTCTGTTGGTAGTGCACAGGGCTTCCTCCCCATATACATTTTTCCAGTACATTCATTGTGCACACATTTTGATATTGGTCATCATTATTTCAGACTGCAGGAAGGCTAAGTGGGAGGCCCCTTTATATTTCTATTGTAGTTTTTCCTGTCTGCCCTGAGGGACGAGCTCTCTCTCTATTTCACAAAATATTTTATTTTCACAGAGTAATTTATTTATACGGACATTTATACAGTAATTAATGTTTTACTTCTGTGGATCAGTGTGATACACTTTTATACACACCACACAGTCTGATCTCCTAAGCAGAGGGACAACAGGGTGGGAAAGAGGGACAGGGGGATTTGGGTCTCAAAGAGGGACTGCCACCCTAAAGATGGACACTTGGGAGATATGTTAGGATGACAGAGAGATCTCCAGCATAATGCTTTACAAAGCATTGGGGACCTCTCTGGCATAAGTTAACCCTTTGAGTGCCAGAGCGTATCCAACACATTGTTTTGCAATGTGTTGAATACCACCTCTGGCAATTAAAGGGTTAAATCGACAGGAATGTGTATTTGTCCCCTGTGGTCCAGTTAGTTTGCACCAAAATGACAGCAGTAATACTTAGCACTTATAGAGTTTAGCCCAGGGACAGTTAACCCTTTGAGTGCCAAATGGGATAGCAACGCATTGCAAAGCAATCCGCTGCATACCCCTTTGCCACAGAATAACTTGTTAAAAATCTCTATAAACGGCCTGTACAGTGTGTGTTTTGTGTTAAGGTTTTAGGTATATTCAGGAGGAAATTTGAACAGGTGATAGAGCCTCTCTAACACAGGGGTAGTCAGTTGTTGGACAATACAAAAGAAGATGGCTTTGAGCCAGTGTGCTCCGCAATCAAATTTTTAGTGATATACAGAATCAGTTAATATTGGTGGTGATTATACACTGGTGGGGTGAGGAAACACATCTTCCAGTTTTTTGCTTAGTAATAGAATAAACCATTGAAATGGATGCATCCAGGTGGGTGCCACCACTTTTTATTCAATGCTGCTGGAGACAGATCATTGTTGGTGACCACCAGCTGAGAGACTCAGGGATGGGGTTGAGCAGTGGTGTGCACTGCAATCTGGTGGAGCAGCTATTAGCCAACTTGATCCAGCATGGTGGCAGAGGCAGGGACAGACCCAGACTCAGGAAAGATTGTGTCAAGAAATATTGCACTCTATTTGGTGACCTGTAAGCATGTGACATCAGAATGTTGCCCTTTTGATGCTTTCGACAGTTTGATATCACCCCTTTTCATTCATGCATCATTTTTAACACACAGTTTGGATGTTGTGGCTTCAGGCAGACTCATACTGTAAGGAGGGTTGGGAGTATCTACCTAAAAGACTGTCTTTTGAGAGGTGTCCTTTCCTCCAAAGGAGGGACTCAACTTCATGGTACTGTGTTTCATTTGGACTAAAGAGAAAAGGATGTAACAGGTAAGAGCACTAAAATACCATTTTGTTGCCTGTGGTGCAGAATTGCTTCATTTCTTCTTACTTAATCAGCATTACTGTGAATATGTTGCCCAAGTGCAATTAATTCCTATAATAAACATATATACAGACACCAATGCGTCTATACTATAAGTTCTTCTTTCAGGGACAACACAGCTTCTTGTTTTTAATCTTCACAATAACTACCATTGGTGCTACTGTCTTTGTTGTATGTCTTTTATTATGCCACAGAATATGCTAGTTATCCATAATTAAAAGCTAATAGTACCTAGAGGGGTATAGATTAGTTAATCAGTAGCTCAGTCCTTTGACTGACATGACCTGTTAGAGGCACATGTTATAGCAGTAGTTTTCAAACTCTGCTCCTGGGTTTTTTCCCTAGTAACTGTAATTAAAGGGGAACTTTCACCCCGCAATAACTAAATCTCCCCTTGCTGCTCACCTGGCGACTAGCTGCTTAGTAGCGCTAGTCGCCAGAAACCTTACCCGGTTCTTCAAATATATGCGTTTTAAAGGAGCAGGAAGCACGGACGTCTCTTCACAGTGACGTCCGTGCGCCTGCGCTGTCAGTCCCTTGTCAGTCCCTTGTGCACCGTACGGTGCACAAGGGACTGACAAGGGACTGACAGCGCAGGCGCACGGACGTCACTGTGAAGAGACGTCCGTGCTTCCTGCTCCTTTAAAACGCCGAAATCTTGAGAACGGGGTAAGATTTCTGTCGACTAGCGCTACTAAGCAGCTAGTCGCCAGGTGAGCAGCAAGGGGAGATTTAGTTATTGCGGGGTGAAAGTTCCCCTTTAAATATTTGAGTGCCAGAGGGCTATGCAATGTAATGTGTTTAGTCACAATGTGGGTTTTGGCCACCATCACTTGTTGGCCCATGTACTGGGCCAGCTATAGCTGCGGCACAAAAGCAGGTTTCTTGCTCTGTGTTTTTTTGTTTTTGTTTTTTTTTTTGCCTTAGTGGCTGTGTTACCGGTAGGCATAGTATCGACTCCCTGGTGTCCTGACAGTTATTCTATTGCACGCAGAGGAAGAGGTGACTTACCAACAACATTTCTCCATAGAATGTTATAGTAACAGATATATCACTCCCTGACAGTTTGAATGAATATATATTTTAGGGATAGTAATGTTTCACAAAAAAGCAGCTACAATTAATCTTCATAGTATTTGAGCCATGGAGAGTGTTATTTCAATGCTTTCAGAGTTGTAGCTCATGAGTAATATAATGATAAATTATCCCACCCATGCCCCTTTTACCTAGTGTAAGTCACCCCCCTCAGATGTGGAATCTGGTCACTTGACCAGACAGCTCACAACAAGGGACAATCTTCTTAGTGTGAGCATAAGAAAAACCCTTGACAGGTTTTCCTTATGCTCACTGAAGATTGTCCCTCTTTGCAAACCATCCAGACAGTCTTGCTGCTCTGAGGTGAGCAGTGTTATAACAGTACAAGGGGCGGGAGGTGGATACTTTATCATTCAATTACTCTTGAATTACAACTCTGACAGTACTGAAATAACACTCTCATTGGCCCAAATACTATGAAGACTAATTGGAGCTTTATTGTGAAACATTACTATACCATTAAGTAGAGGATTATTCTTAGGAGGTGTTCATTTTCCTTTAACACAGAGTGGTATCCAACACATTTCAACACAATCCATCGCCATAACACTCAAGTGCCCCTCTTTAGAAAGGGCAGTCCCTCATTCAGATCCAAATCCCTATGTCCCTCTTCCCTACAATGTTGTCCCTCTTTTTAGGAGATCAGACTGTGTGTATGTAAGTGTATTAAATTGCTCCACAGCAATAAAACTCATATTAATGTTTGTTTCAACTTCAGTGTACAGTACTGTGCAAAGGTTTTAGGCAGTTGTGAAAAAATGCTGTAAAGTAAGAATGCTTTCAAAACTAAACATGTTAATAGTTTATTTTTATCAATTAACAAAATACATAGTGAGTGAACAGAAGAAAAATATAACTCAAATCAGTATTTGGTGTGACCACCCTTTGCCTCCAAAACAGCATCAATTCTTTTAGGTACACTTGCACGCAGTTTTTTTATGGAACTTGCCAGGTAGGTTGTTCCAAACATCTTGGAGAACGAACCACAGTTCTTCTGTGGATTTAGGCAGCCTCAGTTGCTTCTCTCTGTTAATGTAATCCCAGACAGATTCACTGATGCTGAGATCAGGGCTCTGTGTGGTCCATCACTTCCTGGGCTCCTTGTTTTTCTTTATGCTGAAGATAGTTCTTAATGACTTTTGCTGTATGTTTGGGGTCATTGTCATGCTGCAGAATAAATGTGGGGCCAATCAGATGCGTCTGTGATGGTATTGCATGTTAGATATTTATCTGCCTGTATTTGTCAGCATTGAAGATTCTGGCCAAATCCCCAACTCTATTTGCAGAAATGCAGCCCCAAACTTGCAAGGAACCTCCACCATGCTTCACTGTTGCCTGCAGACACTTAATGACACTCTTCAGGCCATCAGCGAACAAACTGCCTTCTGCTACAGCCAAATATTTCAAATTTTGACACATCGGTCCAATGCTGCCATTTTTCTGCACCCAAGTTCCCATGCTTTCATGCATAGTTGAGGCTCTTTGCCTTGTTACCACGCCAGAGGTATGGCTTTTTGGCCGCACGTCTTCCATGAAGACCACTTCTGACCAGACTTCTCTGGACAGAAGATGGGTGTACCAGGGTACCACTGCTTTCTGCCAATTTTGAGCTGATGGCACTGCTAGACATCTTCTGATTGGGAAGGGAAGTAAACATGATGTGTCTTTCATCTGCTGCACTAAGTTTACTTGGACGACCACTGCCTCTATGGTTCTCAATGTAACCTGTTTCTTTATGCTTCTTCAAAAGAGCTTGGACAACACATCTGGAAACCCCTGTCTGCCTTGACACTTCTGCCTGGGAGAGACCTTGCTGATGCAGTATAACTGTCTTGTGTCTTGTTGCTCTGCTCGGTCTTGCCATGGTGTATGACTTTTGACATTAAACTATCTTCAGCAACCTCACCTTGTTAACCGAGTTTGGCTGTTTCTCACCCAGTTTTATTCCTCCTGCACAGCTGTTTCTGTTTCAGTTAATGATTGTGTTTCAGTTAATGATTGTGTTCAACCTACATATTAAATTGATGATCATTAGTATCTGTTTAATCTTTCACCTGACTATATGCCTACAAAATCCCTGACTTTGTGCAAGTGTACCTAGAAGAATTGATGCTGTTTTGAAGGCAAAGTGTGGTCACATAAAATATTGATTTGATAAAAATAAACTATTAACTTATCTATTAGTGAAATCATTCTTACTTTACAGCATTTTTTTCACACCTGCCTAAAACTTTTGCACAGTACTGTATGTGTTTTTATAAATGAATCTGTATAAATTAAATACTTTGGTCTTGAGATAAATAATTTTTCTAATTACACAAAAAGGCACCAATAGATCATGAAATAACATAAAAATTCTTGGAAATACCCTGCCTACCAGCCACAACCCCAGAAATACCACCTAAACCAAAAGTATCCCTCTTTGGCAATTTGAAATGTTGGGAAGTATGCATTGGATACCTCTCTGGCACTCAAGGGGATAATTCTGGACTGGGGAACAAGGCTGGTGCAGCAATGTATGTGTGTGTGGTTCTGTGACTACCACCGGTGAGCATGTGGAAGATTGCAATATTTCACACAGCAAACATTTGGTTTCTGTTAGATGCTCTTGTAATAAGCAGTATAAGCTAATCTGTTCTAGTAAAACAATAGCATCAAATACAATATTATGTCTTACCCAATACATTTAATAATTTGAGTAAGTGCCAGAGAAGCGTCCAAAGCATTGCTTTGCAATGCATTGGGTACCCCTCTGGCACTCAAAGGGTTAACCTATTAGCTTAATATTAAGTTACTGGACTAAACTGCATACAAAGACATTTAAAGGGACAATAATGTCCCATAAAAACTTGTTATAGTTTTGTAGAGGATGAAAAATAAGCTTAATGGCGCAATCCCTATCTCTCAAACCGCTAGGGTTTGCGAGATATAGGCATTAAACGTTCCCCTCTCCATCCCCTTCTCCTGACGTCAGCGTCTAGCTGACAGCAGGAGATCCCGGTCTGGGGACCAGCATGCGGCCCTGCAAAAGAGCCGAAATCGCGTTATTGCATAAGAATTACTTCATTGGAAAGGTCTACTAAGTGTGCCTGGTTTGCAAGCACACTTTGTAGACTGTTCCAATGAAGTAATTATTTTGCAATAACACGATTTCGGCTCTGCTGCAGAGCCTCCTCGTGTCGGCCGACACGGATCTCCTGCTGTCAGCTTTACAGCTGACATCAGGACAAGGGGAGGGAGGAGGGAACTTTCAATGCTTATATCTCTCAAAACTATAACAAGTTTTTATGGCACATTACTAACACTTTAATATTGATACAGTGTTAACCCTTTGGACGCTAGAAAGGTCTCCACTGCCAAAAGTTTTAGAACCACTGTGTTACAGCATTATTTGAGAAGCTTTAGACTAATGCATACAAAAATCTGGTATGATATTTTAATTTCATCATAGATAAACACAGAATATAAAAATACGCTTATAAGTAATATCAAGAGGGTAAAAGGAATCTTTGTTAAAATGTCCAAATACAACAAGTTTAGGAATATTTATACAACCTAGAAGAGGGATAGGCAACATTTGGTTTATCAGCTGTTGGGGACTACAATTCCCATCATCCCCAGCCAGGCATATGCACATAAAGAATGAATGGGTGTCTCAGTATGTGATATCTTTTTTTTTTATTGGACTAACATTCAATTTTCAAGACAAGCTTTCAAGAGTATTGCTTTTGACTTGATAAAGGGAGGTTGTTAACTTCCAAAGCTTGTGTTGATCACTTAGTGATAGTCACTGGGTATTATTACAGACTGTGATACTTAAATATAAAATATATATATCCCCTAAGGGAAAAAAGGCTGTGCATTTTAGACTCTGGGTGTAACAATAGTATCTCGGTATGAATCAGGAGTATGTGGAATCCAATTATAAAGCAATAAATGAAACCATAAATGTGGAGCTACAATTCCCTTTAAGTGGATGCGTGCAATCCACTAGAAAAGACAAACGCTATATGGAAGATATCTGTACTCTTCCCTGATCTATCTAGTACCGATATCTTCCATATACTTAAATATAAGTTTACTCAGCCTGGAGTGTTCCAAGGATTGCACTAGGCAACACTCAGAGTAGTTTATAGTAACTATTGTATCCGCGCCATACGATTTTGGTCCCAGATGGACCTTCCTCAGACCAAAACAGGGACTCAACAGAGAAAATTTTCTGTATTGGCTCTGTTGAGTCCCTGTTTTGGTCTGAGGAAGGTCCACATGGGATCAATATTGTTGGGAATGCATAGAATAAATTAATATCTATATGTTTCAACTACAATGAGTGAGATCTTGTTCAATCATTGGAACACTCTATCTATCTATGTATCTATCTATGTATCTATCTATGTATCTATCTATCTATCTATGTCTGTCTCTCTGTCTAGCTACTCAACCCAGGCCTCCAGTGCCAAACAGAAGTCATCCACAGTAAGCAATGAAGAATATTCAATTTTATCATGACAAACATTTTCAAGTCCTTTTCACGACTAAAAATGTTTGGGACCATGAAATAAATTGCATAGTCTTCATTTCTTCCTGTGAATGAAATCTGTCAGGCTGAGAACATTTATTAACACCTTAACGACTGATGACGTGCCAGGACCATCATCAGTTGGTGTGTGTTAAGCACCGGTGATAGTCTTGGCACATTATGGAATGATGGGATGGCATCCCAGAATGCATCAGTCAAAAAAAAAAAATTATGTGGTTCTCTAGGGCCGGCCAACCCTGGACCTGTGATTCTTAAGGGGTTAATATACTATGAGACATGCATCATTATCTCATACAAGTTTGCTATTTTATATAAGTTTTCAAGCAGTGTTTCACATTTCTAAGCATTGTCACCTTGTATTTTCCAAACCCTTAAATTGTAAAGTGCTGTGTAAACTTGTAAAACTATATAAATAAACATATTCATTAATGCAGTGCTGGCAAATGCTACAAGGCATTGCCTGTGGGATTCTGCTCTTCAGCTTCCTTTTTTGTAGGGGTCTGGGAACCGCTGCAAGTCGATGCTGGTGAATCTCGCTGCTGTGATTTTGACAGGAGTGGCTTTCCCCCTGGCCATTCCTTTCAAAATCATTGCCCCGTGGCGATTCGCTGGTTGCATGTGTGTGTATCGTGTAACAAGTGTCAACGTGCAGCATCTGTGAAGTGGCTTTAAAGGATTTTTTTTCAGCCAATGCTCCGGTCAACATAGCTGTTTTCTCATTGAATTCTTTGACCTTTCTATTGGAATGTCAGTGTTTCCAGATAAGTATTTCTGCAGCGGATGGAGAGGTACATCATACTTTTAGTGCCTTGACAGCTTTTAAAAGGTTGCTGTAAAAGTTAACCATGTTGTATGGAAAGAAGGATTCCACCACAGATTTGGGAAGATAGCCACTAAGGTCAGTCTGAAAGAAGCTTAAGAGCTGGGTTTTCTCTGGCTCTCTGTGAAAAGTAAAACAAAAAGATTTTTTATTGTATTTCTTTTCTATTTCATGGTATAAAGAATAAAGCAGCAATGTAAAATGTTTTGTGTTCTGCACCTATTTAGGAAATGGTGAATCTCTGATAACAAAAATATGCTATTTTACTCACTTCATGGTCTTTAACCCTTTGAGTGCCAGTGAGGAATTCATTCATATCCGTATGACCATTTTGGTGTGGGCAGGAAATTTAAAACATAAAGTGGGAGGTGTAGGTTAGTGCTCCTGGCACCCCATATGGTAAGGCAACTCTATAATAGGATATGATTCCTTAAAGGGATAGTAATGTTTCAAAATAAAAGCAGCTTCAATTAATCTTCAAAGTATTTGGGCCATGGTGAGTGTTATTTCAATACTGTCAGAGTTGTAGTTCAAGAGTAATTGAATGATAAAGTATCCCCCCTCCCTCCCCTTTTACCTAGTGTAAGCCACCTCCCCTCAGATTTGGAATCTGGTCTTAAGACCAGACAGGTCACAGCAAAGGACAATCTTCTTACTGTGAGAACAATGAAAACCCTGCCCCCCTTGACAGGTTTTTCAGGTTTATCCATTGTTAATTGAAGATTGTCCCTCTCTGCAAGCCATCTGGACACCACCTTTCTGTTCTGAGGTGAGCAGTGCTATATCAGTAAAAGGGGTGGGGAGATACCTTATCATCCAATTATTCTTAAACTACAACTCTCTCAGCATTGAAATAACACCCTACATGGCCCAAATACTATGAAGATTAATTGGAGCTGCTTTTATTTTGAAAGATTACTATCCCTTTAAGGTATCATATCCTATTATAGAGACAAAAAGAGAAAAAGACCCAGCGCAAGAGCGCATCTGAGAGCAATCCTTCAGATCAAGGGACTTGTCCTAATTGCACAATATTGTAGAAAACCCCTCAGGGTGGGTACTCACAGAAGAAGAGGCTATCCCAGCCTCTGAGTGAATCAGCATATATTATGTTTATGGATATAACCTCCAATCCCCAACTCCCGGTATCAGAAATCCACAGGATTCAGCCAGGTGGTCTTCATACACACACTTTCTTTATTAAAATATTTGTACAAAAAGTGTACTAAAATAACACACCTAACGCGTTTCGTTACACTTGTAACTTCATCAGGAGCCAGGAGCACTAACCTACACCTAAGGTAGACTAATTTACAGATCAGAAAATGGCTGATGTTTCTTCCTACACAAAATGATAACGCAAAGAAATTTCATTAAAAGTAGGAGTTTTCAGGAATTTACACTAAAGTCCCAATTTACTGTGCAACATCTAAATCAAGGTTAATGTATTAAACAAAAGAAGTTTGAGACATGAATGCCACGTACCTCCTGAGTACACGAATACCCAGTATTTATAGGTGTACATATATATGTCCTTCCCTGATTACGTCACATAAGAGAATTCTTGTTCATATTAATTAGCATTCAGTGCAAGCAATGCACGTAGATAAAAATTGTACATATTTGGTGTTTTCATACTAAGAGGAATCGTTTTTTAAAGTGGATATGTCACCTATGGACAACATCCCATAAATAGTTAGGTGACACATCCAATACCATAAAAATGTTATTTATTTTTTATTTTAAGCTTCGATTTTGTTTAAATTTAACTTACAAAAGTCTGTGCTGCAGCCACTTCCGCATAAACTGCAGCCAACGCTCTGCCTCTGCTCTCCTCCCTCCTCCGATGACAGAGGCTTCTGTCTGTAAGCTGGAGCACTCTCATTGGCTAGATATCGATCTCTGCCAATGAGACCGCTCCAGTTTACTGACAGAAGCCTCCGTCTTCGGAGGAGGGAGGAGAGCAGAGGCAGAGCTCTGTAACCCCAGAAAACCACAGTCACCCAGAAGTGGCTGCAGCACAGACTTTTGTAAGTTAAATTTAAACAATATCGAAGCTTAAAATAAAAAATAAATAACATTTTTATGGTATTGGATGTGTCACCTAACTATTTATCGGATGTTGTCCATAGGTGACACATCCACTTTAAGAAATAATTGACAATTTCTTACACAGCATAAATGGTTTTGCTATATAGTATAAGATAACAAAATATTACATTTGTTTGTATTAATAACATCTTAGCTTGCCACACAATGCAAACTTTTACTTCATGAAAAAGCTGAATTACCAAAAATGAGGATAGCAAAAATGCTGCAAATGTTTATGGTCACCAGAGTACATGCTACTGGCAGTGGAAGGGTTAACTCAAATGCAAATTTTTTTTTTTTGATCTTTATTGTCCCTCTCTGTTAGAGTTAGCCTGCACCAGAATTGTTCCAGTTCACACAGAACTTGCTCCTAGTGATTGCATAGTTCATAAGTAGTTGTACTATGCAAGCACCATACAGGGTAATGTCTCCATTCATTCTGCATTCTCATTTCATGCTGGTATATTTTAAGAAAGTGAGCATGCTTAGTAATTTCACTGCCTTCAAAGCCACCTGGCCACCATTATATTTTGCCCCGTGTCTGCCTTGGTTAGTCTCTAAAGAGATGGAAAACTGATTGCTAATATTCAAAACACCCTTCTCACACTCAAATGGTTAATGCCTTTCTTTCCTCTCCTTTCAATGGCCAAGGAACAAGAGCTTGTCACTTTATGTTCCATTGAAATATGTTGCACAACCCACTGGCACTCAAACAACCATATGTACAAAGAAAAATTAGGCAAACCAACTGCATTGTAGGGGACAAGCAAACATTTATAAAAGTTCCCATTAATTTACCATATATGGAGCTTAAAGGAATAGTAATACTTCATTTAATCTTTATTTTATTTTGTAGGCATTAAAAGAACATGAAGAACGATATAAGTCTTGTCTCTCAAACCTTTATGGTTTAAGAGATATTCACAAGCAAAGTATCCCCCCCCCCCGTTCAGTCAGATCAGAAGGGAGGTGCCCAGGTAGACTGCAGAGAGGGACAATCTTCAATTAACCCCTTCGTGACAATGGACGTACATGTACGTCCTCTGTGGGTGTCAGTGACAGAGGACGTACATGTACGTCCAGGAAATCCGGATCCCCGCGCGGCTGCACCCCGTTCGGGGACTCCGGATTCTGTTTAAAAAAAAAAAAAAATGTTAGACGGACGTTAAGTGACGGCCGCGTCTGCACGCGGCCGTCACTAAGGGGTTAAGATAAGGGAAAAACCTGAAAAACTTGTCAAGGGGGGAAGGGCTTTCATTCTTTTCATACAAAGAAGATTGTCCCCTGCTGTTATCTGTCTGGTCTTACAACCAGATTCACATCCGAGAAGAGATGGCTTACACTAGGAAAAAGGGGCGGGAGGGGGAAACTTTGCTTGTGAATATCTCATAAACCATAAAGGTTTGAGAGATAAGACTTATATCATTCTTCATATTTTCTTAATGCCTACAAATAAAATAAAGTTAAAACGAAGTATTACTATCCCTTTAACCCATTAAATATTACAGAGGTCTCCAAAGCATTGAGAATATATGTCTCTATAATTTGATTAATTAAAATCCCTATATTTTGCAATTCTTTGGAGACCCTTCTAGCATTCAAGGGGCTATAAGTCTCACTTAAATCCTTGCCCCCTACAGTTCAGCTGGCAAGACCCAGAGTTGCTCTGTTTTTACTTTCTGTGTATGGCACAGTGTGCTAACAACATTTTTCTAATAGATAACAGAGAAAATGTATATACAAAAAAAATTTAATAATGAGAGAAATAAAAGAAAATACAAGGGATAGTATTGTGCAATATGCAAAAACATATATTGCAAGGTATCCCACGGTGCAGTGATGTTTTTTTACAAAACGTGGGCCAATTTAAACTTGCATTTTTTTGGGTGCAGTAATTCTATGGCCTGCACCTGAGTCTCAGAGGGGTATGCAACGCATTGCTGAGCACCCCTCTGACACGCAATGGGTTAATGTAGTAGTTGAGGGGTCAGTGCCCTCCGTGTCATAGGTTGTATACAGCACCCCTCCAAACCCCCCGTGTTGCTGCTGTGTCACTGAGCCGCACAAAATGGAAGTGCTACACATAGGAGAGATCCGGGTGAGGTGTGTGTGTGTGTGTGTGTGAGTGTGCTTGTATGACACATGGGCGACACTTGTATGTAGCGGTTTTAGTCCCCCATCCCCACTGGTGGTGAGCCCTGAGTGGGAGATTTAGAACAAAGGTAAATAATTGCAAAACCTACAGCATTAATTAAACCCTTGTGTGACAGACGGGTACATAACACATTCCTAACAAATGTGTGGCATACCATTCTGACACCCAATGGGTTAATGTAGTAGTGGGTCAGTCTGTAGGTGCACCAGCCCCCATCCATGCTGCTGCTGGTGTATACTGTGTGGCACATTTAGAAAAAGGCAAAGAAGTGTAAAACTTATGGCATTTATTAACCCCTTGATTTCCGGGGGGGGGGGGTAGGTAACACATTGCTGAGCAACGTGTTGCGTACCCCTCTGACACCGAATGCGTATATATAGTAGTTGATGGTTTAGTCTCCTCCATGTTGGGCTAAAAGTCCTATGATTGTCAGGGACAGCTAACTCCTTGCAGAGATTTTGACACTCCTGTCAAAATCCCGCCACCCTGTATTTCTAGTACAGGCAATATGCTGCTTGTCTCTGCTGATAGATTTAGAGCAAACTAAGATATCATAATTAAACCCTAAGTGCACCCTTTTTATTGCATGCCTTAACCCCTTGAGTACCAGAGGGTTACACAAAGCATTGGGGGTTAATATTTGTCTATCTATGTGTGGGCAATAATCATATTTACTGCAATTTGTATAAAAAAAATATAAAAATATAAAAGGCCAATGCAGTCATGCGCAGTAGAGACTGCCCGAACGCAGGAGTAGTAGAGACTGCCCGAACGCAGGCCACAGGTATGTTTGTCCAATGCAGTAATGCACAGTACAAACTGCCCGAATGCACAGAATGGTGGGAGGTGTACTTCTGCGGTAGTACGCTTGTGTACACGGACTTCTACACTAATATATATATATACACACATATATACACACACAGTACTATGCAAAAATAGACATGTTCTTTTTTATATAGCTCAATTGACAAAATGCATAGTGAGTGAACAGAAGAAAATCTTAGAGCAAATTAATATATGGTGTGACCCCCTTTGCCTTCAAAACAGCATATATCTATCTATCTATCTATATATATATATATATGCACCAAATGAATGAGTCTCACAGTATATAACAATACCTTTTTTATTGGACTAACATTCACATTTAGGCAAACATATTCGAGAGCTATGCTCTCCCATTACCAACATTTTAAACATTTCCTTCTATATATTTTGTTTTAGTATGTTTGCCCATCTTTCTCATATTATTTTTTTATGTACTGTGGATCTGTCTCTCTCTCATACCCCACCCTCCCTCCACAATCCTCTGTTAAGAACTTTAAGGTGATTTATTTGTGCTTTCCTTACTATGGCTTTTAATGTATATATTTCATTTTTAAAACTAGTATACTTTAGCCTTGAAAAAGGGATCATCACTCTCAAAAGCTTGTACCTAGATTTAAATTTTATTCCAATAAAAACGGTATTATTTAATATTGCAATACTCATTCATTTGGCACCTATACCACTGGACTAACATGGCTATCCTAAATTAAATATATATAATACTTTGTATAACCCTCTGGAACGCAAGCGGTTAAGGCATACAATAAAAATGGTGCACTCAGGGTTTAATTCTGATCTCTTGGTTTACTCTAAATCTATCAGCAGAGGCAAGCAGCAATAAACAACAAAGCAATAAATATGAAGTGGCATACAATCCATTTAGTTTATTATTTTAAAATGCTTTGGCTGTGCATTTTACCACTGTATATTAATTGCTTAGAAAACCTCTCTCTCTTATTGATCACATGCAGTGTGCTTCCCTCACACGTTACTAACTACTGTGATGGTCAGCCAGTAGCCTGCTGCAAAACTAGGAGTTGTATTCGGGAGCAAACAAACTGCAATGTAGAGTGCAAATAAAAATTCCAATAAATCTAAATGGGGCATTTAACTATATTAATGCTAGAGAGGTCTCTAAAGCATTGCTTTATAAAGCACTGGAGATCTTCTTTTAGCATTCACCCATGTAAATCTATATTAATGTGGTTCTTCTTATCAGCAGTTTTATCTGTGACATGCAAGTCTTGGGGGTTAGACAATAAGGGAAGAAAATGGTGTGACAAAGAGGAGATAACTTAGTCACTGACATTCTCCAATTCTTATGTTATTCTATTGAGACTATACACTAACATCGCTCCATCATGAGATATCTTAGTGCATAGTCTCCATCAAATAACATAGAAATTAGAGTTTATAACGCTGGATACATTATCACACTTTATTGCACCCCCCTCCCCCAAGTCACAGGCTCCAGAAAGAGATAGGCCACCATCCTTCCTATACTTATGACTCACTCCGAGCTAATACTCCCTTTAAGCCAGTGGTAGGCAGTCTTTCACTTTCCTGTTGTTGAACTACAGCAGCCAGCTGAGGATGATGGGAGCTGTAGTCTAACAAATCCTGGACAGCCTCAGTTTGCCTATCCCTACTCTTAAGTTCATTAATACATGCAGGAATATATAATCTTACCCTGGAACAGGCACACAGAAGCAGCCACATGAATGGTTAAATCCTCTTACAAAGTTTTTCTGAGTAGGACATTTCGCATGCTCCACATTTGTTGCTTAAGAGAAATAGAAATAAACATTTACTGGTAAATCTCCTTCTATAGGAGCAATTCTGAGCGTAAGAAGAAATAATAAAAATAAATTATATATACTTAGATGTACATTATAGCGGAACTTTCACCCCTAAACAAGTTAGTCTTGTTAGGCTATATATCGAATATGTGTTATTGTGTCTTCATTTTATTTTTTACATCATTTTGGCTGAAATCTAAGGAATAAATACTGCCCTGCACCCTACTTACAGACTGTGGTTACCGGCTCTGTACCACAGTCTGTCACTCTGCCTCTGCTCCCTTCCCTCTATCCAGCCTCCTCCAATGACAGAGGCTTTCTGTCTGCAAGCTGGAGCAATCTCATTGGCTAGAGATCGCTCCAGCTTACAGACAGAAAGCCTCCATCATTGGAGGAGGCTGGATAGAGGGGGGGGAGCAGAGGCAGAGTGTCGGACTGCGGTACAGAACAGGTAACCACAATCGGTCCAGAAGTAGGTGCAGGGCAGTATTTATTACTTAGATTTCAGCCAAATAACAATGTAAAATATAAAATGAAGACACTATAACACATATTCGCTATATAGCCTACATATTAAGACTAACTTGTTTACTTGTGAATGTTACTCTTTAACACAACACACATACAGTACTGCTTTGCAGTGAGATGTAGATCTCTCTATGATTCAGAGGGTTAAACTCCCCAATTATATTTGCATAACATTTGCAGAATGTTAATTTTGACCCTATGGTGCAATTGGTTTGTTCCTGAATTGCATCTGTTTGCTTGCTGAATAAGGCCCTCATAACAAGTCTCTCCCCCACCCACTCTTTCTCTCCCTCTCTCCTTCCCCCACACACATACAGACACACTGACATACCCAAAGTATTGCTGTGTGCCTAGATCAATGATGATCAGTTTCAGTCCTCAAGCCTTATTAACCCCTTTGATAGTTGGAGACCACTGTAGCAAGCAAGACTGGAGATGTACTAAAGTTTGATAAGGATGATATTGTGTCAGATCTGTGCTGAAGGAACATTGCCAGTAGGCACAAATATGTCTTCGTCAGCACAACCCCATCAATGCACCACAAATCCGCCATCATCACCATGAATTCATACCTTTGACTGGTATACGATTTTGCACTTAACAAGCCATTGTCGTATGCATGTGGGTATGTGGGTTTGTATATTAATGTGGCTGTTAGCCACATGCACTAAACTCAGATATCTGCTTTTGCTGATGAAGTTCACAGTCCTACTCATGATCTCCTATATCAGGTTGGTGATGTTGGGATCTCCCTGTAGCCCTCAATGGATCCATATGACAGTTTACTAAAGAGCAGAGACAGCAGCTGCCCTCCCTGAATCCTTTTAGTTCCATAGTGATGTACATTGCAAAGATCTGTGGCACTGAAAAAGTTAACCAATAGAACTGAAGGAAGAGTGATCCCATAGTGTCAAAAACAACTAATAAAGAATCTGGTCCTGTAGCACTCAGCACCATGCAATGCGTTATGGACCCCTCTAGCACTAAAAGGGTTAAAGCCCCATCTCCCCTGTTCTATCACATCCATTCAATGACACAATTCCTAGGAGTATTAAACGGAGAAACAGAGGTATGAAGAAGTGGACAGGTGGAGAGTTAAATGGGGGTGAGTGACAAGAGGAGATGGGAGGAGGGTGACGGTCAGGGAAGGAGAATGTCCTGCGCCTCTTGGTGAAGCCAAATCCCCTTACATCTCCAGACACAGTGCTCAATCCCTGATATCTAATGCTAAATTACCAGATGTTATTTTAATCCCATTAGGACAAACAGAATCTGCAACACATGGTTCAGCAAATGCACTGCACACCCCTTTAGTGTTTAAATGGTTAAGAAAAAACATTGCTCAACTATATATATTAGATATCTGTAATTAAGCTCTCACAAGTTTAAAATTTAATCCAAAGGTGACATTTACTGTCATAAGGTAGATTCTATACCAAATACTGAAACTTTGAAAATGTATTTAAGTCTTTGATTTATCCTTCAAGACCTCTCAGTGCTTCATTCCAAAGACTGTAAATAATGAATTTTCCTTGCAATTCACAGTTCCCAATATGCTGTATACAGTACAACAGTGGTTCCCAGTCCTAAACTCAGGGACCCCTAACAGGCCAAATCTTTAGGATCTTCCTACTTCAGTACAGCTTACTTAATAAGAGAAATCCTAAAGACACGTCTTGTTAGGGGTCCCTGGAAGAAAGGAATAGAAACACTGCAGTAGAGTACTACCTAGCATGAATTGTGGGAGCATCAAATGAAAATAGACAACTCTTGTTGTTTGACACAGTGTCAAACAACGAGAGTGAGCTCAAAACACAGTCTCCCTCCCCCCACCTCCAAACACTAACCCTACACTATTCCCTACCATGACAGTTAAACAATACTAGTCCTAACTCTATCCTAACACCAAGAACTGTAACACTTACCTGTCATCCACTGTCCATCTTCTTCTTTAATCTTTTGTCTTCCATCTTCTTGTTTCTGTAATCTTCCTTCTTCTTCTCTACTTTCTTTTAATCATCTTCTTCTTTAAAAACCTGTAGTTGAAAATAAAAAAAGTCCAATGAAAGATGCTTAAAAATATGCCCCAAAGATATGCTTGTCTTAACCCTGTGAGTGCGGGGGCAGAGGCATAACTAGAAGCCTCCAGGCCCTGGTACAAGAAGTGCCACGGGACCCCCACCACCACATTGGCCCCCCTGACCACACTGACCCCCTCCACAATGCCCCCATCTTCTATCTGGAGCTCCCATGCGATCCTCTTAGTAATGCAAAGTGATGGGAGATGGTGTCATGTCCCAGCGCTCTGCATTACTAGAGCGCCAACGGGAGGGGTCGCAGGAGGAGGCCGGGCCCCTGGAGTGCACGGGCCTGGTCGCAGGTACAACCCCTATAGTTACGCCACAGGGTGGTGTACCCCTCCGGCACTCAAAGGGTTAAATGCATGCTGGCATATCATGTCTAAATAAGTAGAGCTGTCATAATTTGATGCTGGCATTCCTTCCCAAAATCGTAGTTAGGCATTCCATGTGTCCAAAAAATCCAGGCGTCCCAAGGTTTCCCGATGCTGCCCCAGGAATGCAGAGTAACCCCCCCCATACCTCTCAGCCATTGCCTGAGTTAAAATGAGGGAATTTTGTAAAAAGACTGGCTTTTATATGGCCAGTCTCTGTTCAAAATGGGTCCCATGCTACAATTGGCTGGGATGTGTGCTTACGCTAATCAACCAATTGTAGCATGGGAACCATTTTGAACAGAGACTGGTCATATAAAACCCAGTCTTTGTTCAAAATTCCCTCATTCTGGCTCTGGCAATGGCCCGAGAGGTATGAAGGTGGGGGGGTTTTTACTCTGCGTTCCTGTGGAAGTGGCTGCAGTGTCTCCAAATTAATCCTCAGGATGCCTGGATTTTATGGACACAAGGAATGCCTCTTATCAAATGGTGATGGCTGCATCTTATTTAGACATATTTAGCCAGCGTGCATTTAACCATTTGAGTGCTGGAGGGCTACCTCTCTGGCACTCAAATGGTTAAGACTAGAATATCTTTGGGGCATATTTTTTTAAGCATCTTTCATTGGACTTTTTTTATTTTCAACTACAGATTTTGAAAGGAGAAGAAGAAGATTAGAAAGAAGAAGGAAGATTACATAAACAAGAAGACTGAAGAGAGAAGATTAAAAAAGAAGATGGACAGTAGCGGACCAGGGAGCTGAAGACCCCGCTGGACATCAGGATTAAAGGTAAGTGTTTATTTTCAGGGGGATTAACTCTGTGAGTGGGGTATGCAACACTCTCCAATGCATTGCATACCCCACTGGTACTCATAGGGTTATTATTGCACATATAGTGACACTCAGTCACACATAAACACAGTTGCTTTGTACATTAATACAATCATACAGTCACTCACATATTCACATGCATACACATACACACACACACATATGGTTGGCAAGAAATTGAGGTGACAGTATGGGAGAAAATAAGAAGGGAGAAAGAGAAAACCGTGGGAGAGATATATATGGTGGATACAATGAGGGTGAGACATGAAGAAGGGGTAAGAGCATGGTGGTATAAATCAAAGGGGATAAGGACATGAGGTGGAGAGACAATAACACATCAGAACTCACATGTGGCTGGAACAGATGGCTTTAGTAAGAAGATCCCCTAGGGTCCTGGCACCTTTCATATTGCTAGTGCTGCTTATTGCCCTGCATGCAACCTTCCAAGTGACCACCAGCCATTCCCAGTGGCCTTTTAGTGTATAGGAGCTCTCTAGTTGATTATTATGTGGCTTTGGTGGAAGGAGAATCAGTTTCTACGTGACCTATGGTAACCTGTGATACTTCATTTGAATAGATTTAAAATGGTACAGTTTACCATCGGACACATGAAAACAGACTCTCCACCAGTGGTGGTCTGGCAAGAGGCAGAAGGGAAGGAGCTTGAGGGAGAATGGAGAAAGGGAGATAGTTTCAATTAAAAATGAGTGAAATTGAAGGTGGGGATAGGGAGGGGGAGTGAACATGTGGAAAGGGAAAAGAGGATTTTAGTTTTACCTGTTAAATCCTTCTCTCTTAGTCCATATAGCTTACAGGTAACTCTGGGGAGGCAACAGCCCCTTTAAGTAGGCAGGAACAATTCTTGGAAAGAATGCATGGTGGAGCCCCTCTCCTCCTTAGCTGGTGACTAGCTAGTCCCTTCCCTACACTAACCTATCTAGATAGAGAGAAAGAAGGAAAAGAGAAAAGACTCCTGTGAGCATGAACCCAAAAGGACTCCCACATCCAGCCACAGGAGAACCAAGCATGGTCCCTTGACAGGGTGGGAGACCTGTAAGCTATATGGACTAATAGAAAAGGATTTAACATGTAAGACTAAAATCCTCTTTTCTCTGTCGTCCAGTATAACTTACAAGTAATTCTGGTATGCAGCAACATTAAGTTCCCAGTGGTGGAAAAGAAGGCAAGGACCAATGCCAGTCTCCATGATATCAGAGCTCTCATGGACTAATCAGAACACGGACTAGCCCAAACAAACAAAGTGTCAACGGACACCAAACTAACATAGCACACCAGTAACTGTAAACACAGCACAATGAAGAACAGCCAGCAGGGCACAAGACTCAAAGACCTCTAGACACGGGAATGAAAGTCCTAGACAGGCAGAGATGCCACCAGGACATGTCTGACAAAACTGGTGTCAGCCGAAACCAGAACATCAGCACAGTAGTGTTCGGTAAAGGTGTGCACAGAAGACAAAGTGGCAACCATGCACCACAGATCAGCAGATGGCTGATTCCCATAGGCCCAGGAGGCCCCAGCAGACTTGGTGGAATGAGCTGATGCAAAAAACAGCAGGTGTCCTCCTGAGTTCATAAGCCCCGTGAATGGTAGACTTGATCCAAGATGCAATAGTTACATTGCATGCAGCCTTACCGGTCCTGGGACCCTCAGGGATAACAAAAAAGTGTATCAGTTTGACAGACAGAACCAGTGCGATGCCATAGAAACTAAAGCAGCGCACTCTATCCAACAAGTGAAGATCCTTCTCCTTGTCAGATTTCAGGTCAGGACAAAAGGAAGGCACAACAATCTCCCGATTTATGTGGAACCCAGAGACCACTTTAGGAAGAAATTCCTGGGAGGTATGGAAAACAGCCTTATCCTTGTGAAACACCAGGAAAAGCAGCTTCCAGGACAGCACCTTCAACTCAGCCACTCTGCGGACAGAGAGTACAGCTAAAAGAAAAAAACATCTTCCACGTCAAAAGACGCAATGGAATGGTAGCCAAGGACTCAGAAGGAGGCCGCTGCAAGACTCTCAAAACAAAGTTAAGGTCCCACTGAGGAGTAGGGGCCGTATAAGCAGGGAAAGCATGAGCATGTCAAAACTTTGACATCCAGTAAGGTGGCAATGTGTCCCTGAAAAAAATACAGAGAGGGCTGAGGTCTGAACCATCAAGCAACTAAGGCTAAAGCCCGTGTTCACACTATCCTGCAAAAAAGAAAGGATAGCTGGAAGATCAAAGTCCTGTGAGGACAGATCCCTGTCCACATACCAAGCATGGAAGATAGACCAAACCCTATGATAGGCCTTAGAAGAAACTGGTTTCCTAGCCTTAATCATAGTGGATACCACCTCTAAGGAGTAGCCTTCTTTGTCAAGATGGAGGCCTCAACATCCATGCCATCAAAGCCAGATGGTCCACATCTTCCTTTCACAGGTACCCGTGGAAGACCCCATTTCTGCACCAGGAGATCAAATACTCCTGGATGAAGCTTCCACTCGCCTGGATCTACAGTGTGACGAGAAAGTCTGCAAGGACTATTTCATGCCTGAAAAGTGCACCACTGAGATAGCAGGCACATGATCTCCTGCTCAGGTTAAAACACCCTTGACTTCTGACCAAGCAGCGGGACTTCCGATGCCTCCTTGCTTGTTGGTGTAAGCCACGGCCGTGGCGTTGTCAGACTGGAATCGAACTTGACACACCATTAGATGGGAGGTCCAATAAGTCAGAGCATGGGAGGTCGTCCTGAGCTCCAGGATGTTGATGGAAAGAAGAGCCTCCTCCTCCGACCATTGTCCCTGAACACTCACTGAACATCTCCAGCATGGTCCAGTAAGGAATCACAAAGGGCCTCCTTTCGCCAGATTGGGGACTTCCAATCACCAGTGAAGGATCTGAGCTACCTCTGAAGGAAGGGAACAAGCCGATCCAGGAGATCAAGATTCCCTCTGCAAACACTGATCACAAACCTATGAGGTTCTCTGGCAAGAGCCATGGCAAATGGGACGCTTCCATGGTGGAAATCATCTTCCCCAGCAGGGAGGAGAACATCCACTCTGGAGCTGATGACCAGGACAGGACTGAAGACACCTTGGAGGTGGGCTGTTGAATTGAATCCTCCATCAGGGAGACCATACTCTGCAGAGAATCAAAGCGAAGCCCGAGGAAAACGATGTCCTGTGTAGACACAAGGGCTGACTCGTCCATATTCAGAATCCAACCATGGTGGAAGAGGATCTGTGGGCACAGCTGTCCAGGAGGTCCCTGGAAGGTGCCCGTGAGGAGAAGGTCGTCCATGTAAGGCGTCGCCTGAATCCCCTTGGTGTGCAAGAATGCAGTGAAGCCCCCTGAAATCGAGTGAAGGAGAGAGCAATGAACTGGAAGAAACCTAGTTCACAGGCAAACCAGAGGTACTGTTGACTTACCGGATGCACAGGCATGTGCAGATAGGCATCCTGAAAATCCAATGATGCCAGAAAGTCCCCCGGACACATCACTGCGATGACTGAGCGCAAGGACTCAATCTTGTAGGTCTTGACCACAAACTTGTTGAGGGCCTTGAGGTCCAGTATCATGCGGCAGCCAGAACTCCCTTGTCCAAGAGAAACTGGACCGCCCCATTTAAGAGCCTGAACTTTCCTAGCCCCTGAGGGAAGCAAAAAGGGAAGAACCTCAAGGGGGGGCAGGAATGTGATAGGAATCCTGTAATCCCCTGAAACCACCTGTAAAACCCATGGGTCCGCAACAAGGTCTGCACAAACACCGAAAAAGGTGCCGTACACAACCACCCACAAGTGCGTGCATACCAAGTTTTGGAGAGTCGTGCCGAAGGAGGTTTGGTGGGATTGGGCTCAGTGGAGGATCTGGCTGGCTTCTGTTGCTGCGTAGGTGTGGGGGTGAAACACGGTGTCTGTAATACCACCTGGTTCGTCCCCTGCACTTCATCTTGGAAATCACGAAAAGGGCGGTGCCTCTGAACCTGAGGATTGCGCTTAGGGGCCAAGGGTAACCAGGCACACTGGCCCCCAGTAGCCTCGCCAATTAGGTCCTTCCATTCAGGGACAAAAAGGGATGTACCTCGGAAGGGAAGAGAAACCAGAGATTGCCTACAAGTCAGGTCAACAGACCAGATCTTAAGCCATAACAAGCGCCTAGCAGCCACAGAAAAGGCAGAGGCCTTGGCCTTGAGCCTAACAGCATCAGATAGGGCATCGGTAACATAGCGCTGAGCCACAGAGATATCAGCCAAAAGCATCAAAATGTCAGCTTTAGGGGCACCTTTACGGACAGCGTCAGTTAGCTGTTCAGTCCAAACAGTAATGACTCTATTAACCCATGCAGAAACCAGGTTAGGTCTCAAAGACGTACCTATGGCAGTGAATGTAACCTGTCAAGCTGTCTATCAGCCAAGTCAGTAAGAGCTGAAGTGTCCACTACAGGTATTGCAGAGGACTGAGAAAGACTGGCAATATAGGAATCAACCCTAGGAGGTGTAGCCCACTGAGCCAAGACCGCGTCAGCTGAGATAATCTCTTAGACAGAGATAAACTCTGAACAGGGGTCCTCCACACAACTAGTATGATCTGGTCTAGAATGGGGTGAGGCGGAAAAAAACAGTGCAAGACTTCTTGCGCCTTTGAAAGATGTCAGAAGTAGACTGAGGAGTTTAGGGTGTAAGAACGCCATATTATCACGGTGCCCGTGATTTGCTGCAGTTACTTGTCTGTCACCAGTAGGGGGCTTCCATTGGCTGTCTGCAGATAGCCCGCCTCTTATTGACTATTTAAACCTGGATTGGGCACCCTTTGAGTGCCCTTTCGTGTTGTTTCTGACCTTCTTGCTATCACTATGCTAGTGATAGCTGGGCCTCTGTTCCAGTGTTCCTGAGTTCCTGATCTCATGTGTTCCTGAGTTCCTGATCTCTACTGTTCCAGTGTTTCCTGCATGCTGAAGTACTTCCAGTCCTGGTTCCGGCCTAGTCTCTGGTGTTGCAGTTCCTGCTGAACTTCTCTGCTGTTTTCTGACCTGACTGATCGTTGCTGGTTCCTGTCATCTCATCACCTGTCTTCAGTATCCTGGCGACCTTCTGCCTGGTCGCGTTGGTGACATTGCTACAATTCCGTGTTGGTCCCAGCGTGCGGACGCTGGTTTGCTCCCAAGCCTTGCGGCTATACAAACTCGCTTGTTACACCAGTGTGCGGTCACTGGTTTGCTCCAAAGCCTATCAGCTATACAAATCTGTGTTGGTCCCAGCGTGCGGACGCTGGTTTGCTCCTAAGCCTTGTGGCTATACAAACTCGCTTGTTACACCAGTGTGCGGTCACTGGTTTGCTCCTAAGCCTTGCGGCTATACAAACTCACTTGTTACACCAGTGTGCGGTCACTGGTTTGCTCCAAAGCCTTTCAGCTATACAAATCTGTGTTGGTCCCAGCGTGCGGACACTGGTTTGCTCCTAAGCCTTGCGGTTATACAAACTCGCTTGTTACACCAGTGTGCGGTCACTGGTTTGCTCCAAAGCCTATCAGCTATACAAATCTGTGTTGGTCCCAGCGTGCGGACGCTGGTTTGCTCCTAGCCTTGCGGCTATACAAACTCACTTGTTACACCAGTGTGCGGTCACTGGTTTGCTCCAAAGCCTTTCAGCTATACTAATCTGTGTTGGTCCCAGCGTGCGGACGCTGGTTTGCTCCTAAGCCTTGCGGCTATACTACTCGCTTGTTACTCCAGTGTGCGGTCACTGGTTTGCTCGCTAAGCCTAACGGCTATACTATTCAGTGTTGTTTCCAGCGTGCGGACGCTGGTTTGCTCCAAAGCCTTGCTGCTTAACGATTCTGCTAATTTGCCAGTTCCATCTGACTGCTGCTATTATCTCTGGGCTGCCCTGCCCGGTATTGGTAAGGCCGGTAGAACCTTTTGCCACATTCCATCTGAGGTTGCCTTACCCGGTATTGGCAGGGCCGGTAGAGCCTACATTGTGTATCTATTGAGGCTGCCTTGCCCGGTAATTTGGTAAGGCCGGTAAAACCGTTATGCTATTCCATCTGCAGGTTGCCTTACCCGGTATTGGCAAGGCCGGTAGAGCCTAAAGACTGTCCTGTCCGGTATATTGACAGGACCGGTAGAGTCTGCCTTCTGTCTGTGCTATATTCTCTATGTATATATATATGTATGTTATTGCCATCCTAAGTTATCATTTATTATTTCAATAAAATTGATTTTTTTTACCTAAAACTTGTGTCTGAGAGTCATAATAAACCGTGACAGTACGAAAGGGCCATGACCTCAGACAGCAAGGGTAAAGGTAACGCACAGAATATCCATTGGAGGATGGATGTGCTCGAGCAACGTTTGGATCAGTTGGCAGTTGCAATTCAAACGATCCTTGAACGCACGGTACCTGCTGACCAATCTAGCTCTAGCCCGGTGGTCTCGCCAAGTCAGACACCGGAAAGTGATACCAGACCCCTAGGGGGTACTGTTAAAGGGTTAACGGCTTCTGCACCCTTGCCGCTAAGATATGATGGTGACCCTAGTCTCTGCAGAGGGTTCATCAATCAACTCGAAATCTTTATGGAATTGACGGCACACGCATTTCCCAATGATCGTAGTAAAGTGGGGTTCACGATATCACTGCTCACTGGCAGAGCATTGGCTTGGGCTAACCCCTTGTGGGAGAATGCTAAACCTTGTACTAAGAACTTTAGTGAATTTGTGCGTTCCTTTCGAAGAGTGTTTGAGCCTCCTGGTAGAACCACCTCTGCTGCCAAACGCCTTATGGAGATACAACAGGGCAGGCGTACAGTGGGCGACTATGCCATCGAATTCCGCACATTGGCAGCAGAGGTAGATTGGAATAACGAGGCATTATTGGCAGCCTTCTCTCAAGGCCTGAATGACCACATTAAAGACGAAATCGCTGCTAAAGATCTACCTATTGATCTAGATGATTACATTGAGTATGTTATGATAATTGACTCCAGAATACGTGAGAGATCAATTGCCAGAGATCGTAAGTTACGGTCAAAAAATAATGAGCCTAGTAGCATGTTTTGCCCACCCATCCCTCCCTTGGCATTGAAGTCTAGTGAACCAGTACGGGAAACAAGTGAACCTATGGAAATAGGCTTCACTAGACTATCCAAGGCAGAGAGACTATATCGCAAAAAACAAGGGTTATGTTTATACTGCGGTAAAAAAGGGCACTTGCTAAATTCCTGTCCGGTACGTCCGGGAAACGCACACACCTAGGGTATCTTGGGGGACAGGCCCTAGGTGGTGTACAATCGTCCCCAGTGTCGGGCATAATGAAACCCACCATACAGGTGGTATTGTCTTGGGCACAACGCTCTGTGGAGGTTTTGGCCTTGGTTGACTCCGGTGCAGCAGGGTATTTTATGGATAATACCTTTGCTGAATTGCACAGAGTTCCACGCATTGAAAGAGAAAACCCCTTGACTATTGAAGCGATTGATGGTAGACCCTTAGAACCGCCTCAGGTTATATTTGAAACTATGCCATTGTCTATGACTATTGGGGCACTCCACAGAGAAGAGCAGCAGTTTCAACTGATTAATTCCCCGCACCATGCGGTGATATTGGGATTTCCGTGGTTACAGTTACATAACCCACAATTCGATTGGAAAAAGTGTGAAATTGCTGCTTGGTCCCAGTTTTGTATGGACAAGTGCGTCATCCAGCCTATTAAGGTCATGTGCACCTCCTCTGCTATGCCGGATGTGTACCAACAGTTTGGCGATGTTTTTAGCAAAGGAGAGGCTAGTATGCTACCGCAACATAGACCTTATGATTGTTGCATTGAATTGCAGCCTGGTGCAGTACCTCCGAAAGGACGCACTTATCCATTATCTTGTGATGAAAATAAGGCTATGGAGGATTACATTTCTGATGCCCTTGCTAGAGGGATCATATGTAAATCTACCTCTCCAGCTGGGGCTGGGTTCTTTTTTGTAAAAAAGAAAAATGGCGAATTAAGACCATGCATTGACTACCGGGGCTTGAATAAACTAATGGCAAAAAACGCATACCCAATACCACTCATCACCGAGCTTTTTGACAGGCTTAAGGGCGCTTCGATATTTACCAAGTTGGACCTACGGGCCGCTTACAATCTGGTTCGCATTCGAGCAGGTGATGAGTGGAAAACTGCCTTTAATACTCGAGCTGGGCACTACGAGTATCTAGTAATGCCTTTTGGGCTGTGTAATGCACCCGCAGTTTTCCAGGAACTGATAAATGATGTTCTGAGAGATATGTTACAGACATGTGTTGTGGTGTACCTCGACGATATACTGATTTACTCCCAAAACATGGCACAGCACATCAAAGATGTATCCGCAGTATTGCTACGACTCCGTGAGAACAAATTATTTTGTAAAATGGAAAAATGTGAGTTTCATAGAACCAGTGTGCCATTCTTGGGGTTCATAATTGGCAATGATGGCATTGCCATGGACAAAGAAAAGTTGTCAGCTGTCCTACAATGGCCAAAACCCAAGGGTCTTAAAGCCATACAGCGTTTCCTGGGTTTCGCTAATTATTATAGGAGGTTTATTAAGAACTTTTCTTCCATTGTCAAACCTCTGTCCGATCTTACGCACAAGGGTGCTAATCCTTCTTGTTGGCCGGTATCTGCTGAGAATGCCTTTGAGAATTTGAAGCTGGCATTTGCTGCGGCTCCTGTGTTATCCCACCCCAATCCTTTACTTCCATTTACGTTAGAGGTTGATGCCTCAGATATTGGGGTCGGGGCAGTACTTTCGCAACGACACGAGAAAGGTGGAACTCTCAGACCTTGTGGGTTTTTCTCTAAAAAGTTGACTGTCACTCAAAGCCACTATGAGATAGGTGACAGAGAATTATTGGCCATTATCCTTGCTCTTAAGGAATGGCGTCATTTGCTTGAAGGTACTAAGAATCCTGTCTTAATCCTAACAGATCATAAGAATCTGACCTATCTCTCGGAGGCCAAGAGATTGTCCTCTCGTCAGGCCAGGTGGGCACTGTTCCTGTCTCGATTTAATTTCATTGTATCATATTTACCAGGGTCAAAAAATATCAGGGCTGATGCACTGTCAAGACAATTTGAGGCCGACAGTGACAGAGTGGAAGCACCAGCTCCTATCATCCAACCTGATAGAATACTGGCTACTATACGCACGAGTATCACTTCTCCTCTAGGGGAGGAGATCCTGGCCTCTCAGGGGTCCGCTCCCCATGAAACCCCAGTGGGCAAATGTTTTGTCGCTGAATCATTTCGTACTAGGCTGCTCGAAACCTACCATTCCTCTAAGGCTGCGGGACATATTGGTAGAGACCAATTGTTATGGTCCCTTTCTCAGTTATTTTGGTGGCCTTCCATGAGAAACGATTGTGCCGAATTTACGAATGCCTGTGCCACCTGCGCCCGCGCTAAGACCCCGAGACATCTCCCTGTGGGCTTGCTTCAACCGGTGCCTAATGGCGAACGCCCCTGGTCTCATGTTTCCATTGATTTTATGGGAGAGTTGCCTATGTCGAAGGGGTACTCCTTTATATTCATGGTGGTGGACAGGTTTTCTAAAATGGCTCATTTCGTGCCCCTCCGTGGTCTTCCTTCAGCGAAGGAATTGGCAATGGTGTTCGCCAGAGAAGTATTCCGGTTGCATGGAGTGCCTAGGGTACTGGTGTCTGACAGGGGGAGCCAGTTTGTGTCTAGATTTTGGAGGGCATTTTGCCAACAGATGGGCATACAGCTGTCCTTCTCCTCTGCCTACCATCCCCAGACCAATGGAGCCGCTGAACGAGCTAATCAGGGCTTGGAACAATTTCTCCGTTGTTTCGTTACTGACCATCATGATAATTGGTCCGACTTGTTGCCTTGGGCAGAGTTCGCCAGGAACTGTGCGGTCAATTCTTCATCTGGGAGCTCTCCGTTTCTGATTAATTATGGGTTCCAGCCCTGTTTGCTTCCAGACTCATTTCAGACGCAACAGATTCCAGCTCTGGATGAGCATATCGAGCAACTCCGTTCCACATGGGCACAAGTTCAGAGGGCACTTGGTCAGTCATTTCAGCGTCATCAGCGCCATGCTAATCGCAGAAGGCTTCCAGCGGTTTCCTTTCAGGTTGGGGATAGAGTATGGCTTTCCTCCAGAAATCTCAAGCTGCAGGTTCCGTCTAATAAGTTGGCTCCTCGGTTTATTGGTCCATACAGAGTTATTCGCAAAATTAACCCTGTCTCCTATGCACTAGACCTACCTGCATCCATGCGTATCCATAATGTGTTCCATGTGTCCCTTCTTAAGCCTCTGGTTTGCAATCGCTATACTACCACACCTGTGGTGCCAGGACCTGTTGAGGTCGAGGGCCAGGAGGAGTACGAGGTTCAGAGCATTATTGATTCCCGTAGGCTTAGAGGAAGGGTACAGTACCTGGTACATTGGAAAGGGTATGGTCCTGAGGATCGATCATGGGTGGATAGTACGGACCTTCATGCACCTAGGTTAACTAGGGCCTTTCATGCCAATTACCCGCAGAAACCTAAACCCTATTCTAGGAGAGGGGGTCTTTGAAAGGGGGGTACTATCACGGTGCCCGTGATTTGCTGCAGTTACTTGTCTGTCACCAGTAGGGGGCTTCCATTGGCTGTCTGCAGATAGCCCGCCTCTTATTGACTATTTAAACCTGGATTGGGCACCCTTTGAGTGCCCTTTCGTGTTGTTTCTGACCTTCTTGCTATCACTATGCTAGTGATAGCTGGGCCTCTGTTCCAGTGTTCCTGAGTTCCTGATCTCATGTGTTCCTGAGTTCCTGATCTCTACTGTTCCAGTGTTTCCTGCATGCTGAAGTACTTCCAGTCCTGGTTCCGGCCTAGTCTCTGGTGTTGCAGTTCCTGCTGAACTTCTCTGCTGTTTTCTGACCTGACTGATCGTTGCTGGTTCCTGTCATCTCATCACCTGTCTTCAGTATCCTGGCGACCTTCTGCCTGGTCGCGTTGGTGACATTGCTACAATTCCGTGTTGGTCCCAGCGTGCGGACGCTGGTTTGCTCCCAAGCCTTGCGGCTATACAAACTCGCTTGTTACACCAGTGTGCGGTCACTGGTTTGCTCCAAAGCCTATCAGCTATACAAATCTGTGTTGGTCCCAGCGTGCGGACGCTGGTTTGCTCCTAAGCCTTGTGGCTATACAAACTCGCTTGTTACACCAGTGTGCGGTCACTGGTTTGCTCCTAAGCCTTGCGGCTATACAAACTCACTTGTTACACCAGTGTGCGGTCACTGGTTTGCTCCAAAGCCTTTCAGCTATACAAATCTGTGTTGGTCCCAGCGTGCGGACACTGGTTTGCTCCTAAGCCTTGCGGTTATACAAACTCGCTTGTTACACCAGTGTGCGGTCACTGGTTTGCTCCAAAGCCTATCAGCTATACAAATCTGTGTTGGTCCCAGCGTGCGGACGCTGGTTTGCTCCTAGCCTTGCGGCTATACAAACTCACTTGTTACACCAGTGTGCGGTCACTGGTTTGCTCCAAAGCCTTTCAGCTATACTAATCTGTGTTGGTCCCAGCGTGCGGACGCTGGTTTGCTCCTAAGCCTTGCGGCTATACTACTCGCTTGTTACTCCAGTGTGCGGTCACTGGTTTGCTCGCTAAGCCTAACGGCTATACTATTCAGTGTTGTTTCCAGCGTGCGGACGCTGGTTTGCTCCAAAGCCTTGCTGCTTAACGATTCTGCTAATTTGCCAGTTCCATCTGACTGCTGCTATTATCTCTGGGCTGCCCTGCCCGGTATTGGTAAGGCCGGTAGAACCTTTTGCCACATTCCATCTGAGGTTGCCTTACCCGGTATTGGCAGGGCCGGTAGAGCCTACATTGTGTATCTATTGAGGCTGCCTTGCCCGGTAATTTGGTAAGGCCGGTAAAACCGTTATGCTATTCCATCTGCAGGTTGCCTTACCCGGTATTGGCAAGGCCGGTAGAGCCTAAAGACTGTCCTGTCCGGTATATTGACAGGACCGGTAGAGTCTGCCTTCTGTCTGTGCTATATTCTCTATGTATATATATATGTATGTTATTGCCATCCTAAGTTATCATTTATTATTTCAATAAAATTGATTTTTTTTACCTAAAACTTGTGTCTGAGAGTCATAATAAACCGTGACACATATTGAGACCCTCAGCAGAGGGTTCAGGGTCAGCACAAAAGGGATCACCATAAAAGTGGGAAGCAGCCCCTTGTGAACACACACCATCCTCTAACTCTTCCAGTAATTCCTCCTCAGAGAAATTAGACCAGTCAAGAATGCCAGGTGTCATAGGGGTCACATACCTGAAGGAAGTAGGGGGCCTTCCAAGAGTGAAAAACCCCCTAAAGAAAAAGAGGAAACTGTGTAAAGGAGGACTTTAAGTCCTTGACCCAACTTGGCTCATGTTCATGGCTGGAAGGCCCTGGCGTAGAAGCAGGGGCCACAGCATATGAAGGGCAAAACTGTCCTGAATACTCTCTTTGGCATAAGGAACAATAATCAATGGGGGTCAGACGCCACAGAAACATTAGTCTTAGGCCCAGTCCCAAGTCCCAACTGGTCTGACATCCTGACAGGCGATAGTGTCAAACAGTACAAGGAAGAACACAATACTGTGTCCCAGATTAAAGGATTCACGCCACAAAGAGCTAAAATACACTTATAGCATTGCGGCTATGCAGTAAAGAGCGCCTTAAAGGTGCAGAATTCAAATAAAAGAAAATTCTCAAAAGTGCCCTAAAAATTACTGCAGGAGTATATATATATATATATATATATATATATATATATATATATATATATATTTATATATATAGGAACTCCAGAAGGAGACCCCAGTTAGGAGGGGGAATCGGTGGGGCAAGTGGACCATGGAACTCAAAGGGTTGCTCGCCTTTTTTGCAGGTCTTTAGCCTTCAGACTACCACTGATAAGGAAGAATCCTCAGTGGGCTTCTCCAAGGGAAAAGACATAGCACGCAAGGTTTCCTCCAGGGATGGAAGGTCCACAACAGAACCTGTTAACTGAGCAATCCACCATTGGGAAGTCAATAATGGTAATCTGCCAAATGGGGGTTTCTACACCCCATATCTAACAAGAAAATAACAAAAGAAACTAAAAACTAAGCAGAACTGTTCTCTGTGCCTCTTTATAGTCACCATCTAAGGAGGAGAGGAAGGCTCCATCCTGTATTCTTTACAAGAATTGTTCCTGTCTACTTAAAGTGGCTGTTGCCTTTCCAGAGTTACCTGTCAGCTATATTGGATGACAGAGAAAGAGGAGCTAAGGTGGTGAAAGGGAGGTAGATGCAGGGAGAATAGGCCATACTGACAGGGCTATCAGAACTGTGGCAGGGCTGTCTGAACTGTACGGTAAACATCTGATTCTTCAGCTCTGGTTGGATTACAACTCCCATCCTCTCAGTCAGTCAGTTTTTGCCTGTACATGATGGAAGATGTACAACTACATCTGAAGAGCCACATATGTAGTTATACTACATCTTCCATCATGTACAGGCATAAAGTGAATGACTGAGAGGATGGGAGCTGTAATCCAACCAGAGCTGAAGAACCAGATTTTTACTGTACAGTTCTGACAGCCCTGCCACATGGGAATGGCTGGAGGTCACTTGGAAGCCTGGACAAAGCAGAGGTAGCAATGTGGAGGATGGCATTTCCCTTTGATATGTAGGAGAGATGGAGTGGAGCACATTTTCATGTGTTTTCTGGAGCATAGTGTAATGTGAGAGGCATATGTAGATGGAATCCCTAGTGCCCAAATTGTGTTAATGTAGAAAGCTATTGTTTTGTGCTTGCAGAGTGTGTGGGTGATTGAAGCAAGAGTGGGAGTGAGAAATGATGGATGGGTGAAAGAGAAGGTGGCAAAGAGTGACAATGGCGTGTGAAAGGGAGGGTAGGACGGAGGTCAGGAATAGGGTTTTGCTGTATATGTTCATTTCCTGTGTGTACATACGTTCAGGAAATGTGTGTTCTTATATGCAACTCTATGTGGAGAATAGTTTGATAAATGCATGTGGGCTTTTCCATTCCTTGTCTCATCATATCAGTGACCAAGGGAAAGTTCATCTACTTATCAGAAAGGAAGTATGGAGGAGATTTCCATAACTCAGCCCTGAGGTGTGTCCGACATGGATGGAGATTTTCTGTCATGTGATCATCTTCTCTTTGACATAGATAGACAGAAAATATACAGATAGCAAATTTAACCCTTTGCGTGCCAGATTGGTATCCAATGCATTGCTTTGCAATGCGTCTGATACCCCTCAGGCACTCAAAGAGTTAAATCATTCAAAAATCCTCTCTTATAAATAGAGTATGTTTCCTCAACATGACCATACTCACCATTAGATGTAATGGAGCCATCCTCATAACGCTTAATTAGAACTACATCCACAAAGTCTCTTGGTGAAATAATACCCATAGCAGCAGACGGTGTTATTGTTTGGCATACAGTGATGTCCTAAACAAGAACAAAGCAATCTTGAGGTAGCTGTTAATAAATCCTCTTTGTCTAAGATGTATTTTCTTTGTAGAGGTTAAAGCGGAACCTTTTTACCCGCTATAAAGTCACCCTGCTATAATTAAGCAGGTAGCAACTAGCTTCTGAATATATAGTTTACTTTTCACAAGTAGCCCGATCTGAAGAAATCCATCACTGACTGATGACCAGGTTAGCGCAGTCTGCACGCCTGCCCCATCAGTCCCTTCCGGTAACCATATGGTGCACTGCAGTCTACACAATGGAGACCGGGACTGACGGCGCAGGCGTGCAGACAAGATGTCTGCTCTGTAGCCTGGGTTCCTGTCTCCTTCAATTATGGATTTCTTCCGCTTTAAACCGCCATTTAAATCAATGTGAGTTTTGTGACATTTTATTTCTCTCTTACAGAGCAGTTGGTTTGCATCAGAAATACTCCAGTTTGCTTTTGTGCATAAGGCGCTTTGAGGGACATTAGCCATTATTTGTTGGTGTCACAGTGTGGTACTTTAAGTTAAATAGGTTTTGTAATGGGCTAATATTACCACCCATTGTGCTATGAATGAATCTAGGCAGAGTCCATATTCTGGGGGCATTTCTAATAGTTCAACAAAAGATTAGTTTTGTTTGAAGCCAAACATATTAGCATATTTTGCAGGGACTCTGCATAAAGTGCCACACTGAGACACAACAATCTAAATATTAATTTTACAGAATATTGGTAAATTCAACATACAAGCAGACTTTATTTCTCTGTAAATCAGTCTAAACTGGTATATGAGTACAGGTCTACATTAAAGGAACTATAGCATCTAAAAAGAAAGTGCTAGTATAAAAGATCACCATTTTATATCGCATGTAGAAAATGTTCTTTACCCCAGCACACCACATTCTGTACCTGGTGCAAGAAATCGAAAGGGTCAGTGCCACATTATGACCCACAGTATCAACAGAAGAAAGCGATGATATGCAAGAAATTGGAAGGGTCAGTACAGAAAGTGGTGTGCTGGGGTAAAGAACATTTTCTACAGAATGTGGTGTGCTGGGGTAAAGAACATTTTCTACATCGTCTCTTTCATTTGTTGACACCATTTTATATCACACATGTATGCACAGGAATAACTAGCATGGGAGAGAGGAGTGGCTGGCCAGGGTAGCACTGTGAGATCTGGCTTTGGTACTGGATGTTTAATGTTATTACTCTTTCAAATACATTTCTAAACTTTAGGCAGAGTCTTGGTAGTGTTATGGAAACTTGAGGAGAGAGAAATTATTTGTCTTGATATTGGTACTCAAATTGTTAGTTAAAATAGTAATACTTTATTTTAACAAGCTTTAATGTAGTTTGTTTGAGGCAGGTACACTTTGTAGACCGTTCTCATGAAGATTCTGTTTGTATGCCATATTATTTTAGCTCTGCAGACGAGCCATACGGTCCCGGGACCAGAATCTAAGTCTATCAGCTACAGCACTGATGTGGGTAAAAGGAGCAGGAGGGGGGAACTTTAGAAGGATATTACACGCAAACTATACACGTTCTGGAAAGAAGACTGAGTTAAGAGGATTTTAGTCTTACCTGTTAAATCCTTTTCTCTTAGTCCATACAGGTTACTGGTAACTTTGGGTAGGCGATCAGCCCCTTTAAGTAGGCAGGAACAATTCTGAGAAGGGACTGCTGGGTGGAGCCTACCTCCTCTCCTTAGTTTGCAGCTAGCCAATCCCCATCCAGTAAGATGAGGAAGTCTGCTAGAACGTTGTCTATGCCAGGTATATGAACTGAGGAAATGGCAGGGACATGCTCCTCTGCCCACGATAAAATAGCCTTGACCTCTAGCCAAGCTGCAAGACTTTGTGTGCTGCCTTGCTTATTGATGTAGGCTACCACTGTGGCATCGTCCGACTGTACTATGACCGGGCAATCCTCCAGTTGCGGTATCCAGTGATGCAGGGCATGAAATATTGCCCGAAGCTCCAAGACATTGATGGGAAGGAGAGATTCCTCCTGAGACCACCGGCCCTGAACACTCAAGTGCCCCAGTACTGCTCCCCATCTGGAGAGGCTGGCATCCGTCGTTACTGTGGTCCAGAAGGGCACCATGAAGGGTCTGCCTTTCAGGAGATTGTTCAGGTTGAGCCACCACGAGAGGCTCAGCTCCACGTGAAGAGGGAGAAATAGGGACCTCTCCAGGAGATCCGGTCAACCCCTGCATGCCAGGATTAGAAACCTCTGAAGTTCCCTGGTATGAGCCATGGCAAACAGATCCACTTCTATGGTGGAAATTAATTTCCCCACCAGGGATGAAAACTTCTTGGCTGGAACCGGATCCTGAGACAGGATAGCTTGGACCTTCAGTGCTATTTGATGAGCCACTTCGTCTGTGAGAAACACCATCCCCCTCTTGGTGTCAAAAAGGAGGCCCAGAAACACGATCCTCTGTGAAGGAACAAGGTCTGACTTGTCCAGATTGATGATCCACCCGTGACGGGACAGAGCATGAATGCAATCCTGCACCTGCTGATGAAGGAGTTCTGGGAAGATGCCTTCAGAAGGAGGTTGTCCATGTACAGGGTAACTCTGATGCCGTCCTGATGGAGGACGAAAATCAATGCTCCCAGGACTCTGTTGAAGACTTGAGGAGCTGTGGTTAGGCCAAAGGGGAGGGCTGCAAACTGGAAATGCCCTCGGCTGCAGGCAAAGCGAAGATATTGCTGACTGTCTAGATGAATGGTGATGTGCAGATAAGCATCCTGAACATCCAGTGAGGCCAGAAATTCCCCAGGGGACATGACAGCGATCACCGTCCGTAGTGACTCCTGGCAATACTGGGACCTGACCACAAAGGAGTTGAGATCCTTCAAATCCAAAATGGGATGGCAGCCGCCATCTTTCTTGGAAACCACAAAGAGGTTGGAGTAGAACCCCAACGCCCATTCCTGAGGAGGAACAGGTTCCAAGACTGCCTTGTCTAGAAGGGCCTGAATGGCTCCCTTGAAAAGGTCGTGCTTTTCTGCACCCAGAGGACAGCGAGAATAGAAGGTCTTAGAAGGAGGAAGGGAGGTAAAGGGGATCCGGTACCCTGAAGCTACCACCTGCAAAACCCACGAGTCTGCCACAGAGGCCTCCCAGGCTGAGAGGTAGTGGCATAAGTGGCCATCTACCTGCGGGTGGGGGCCCGGATTCGGCAAATCATGCAGAAGGAGGATTGGAAGCCTTAGGCTTAGCGGAGGACTTGGACCTCCATTGCTGCTTAGGCTTGGATGAGGAGCGCGGAGCCTGAGGCACTGCCTGGGTTGCCTGGCGCAAGTCAGCCTGAAATGGACGAAAAAGCCGATTCCTTTTGACAGGCGCCTTCTTCCTCTGGGCCACTGGCAGGTAAGTACTCTTCCCTCCAGTGGCTTCACTGATCAGATCCTTGAGATCAGGCCCAAACAGTGAGGTGCCCTGAAAGGGCAAGGACAAGAGAGCCCTCTTGGAGGCCGTGTCAGCAGACCAGATCTTGAGCCAAAGAGCACGTCTGGCTACCACAGACATAGCTAATGCCCTGGCGACCATACGCCCAGTGTCAAACAGGGTAGCAGAAACATAATGCTGAGCCACAGAGATGCTGGCAAGAAGCCGCAGCATGTCAGTAGTAGGAGCCCCCTGACGGACAGCTGAAGTGAGCTGTTCAGTCCAAACAGCCAAAGCTCTATTCACCCACGCCACAGCAAAAGCAGGGCACAGGGCAGAACCAGCCATCGCAAAAATAGTCTTGAGAGCAGTCTCAAGCTTCTTGTCAGTCCAGTCTTTCAGAGCAGATGCATCAGCCACAGGCAAGGCAGTGGACTTAGAAAGACTGGAGACAGGTGCATCCACTTTGGAAGGATGAATCCACTGAGCTAGGGCTGCTTCAGAGAATGGGTAAAGCTTAGCAAATTTCCTAGAGACAGACGGTTTCCTGTCTGGAAACTTCCACTCCTCAGACACCAAGCGGTCAAGGGTGGGGTTAGGTGGAAAACAAGTATGGGGCCTCACAGGCTCCTGGAACACATCAGAGGGATCAGAAGAAACCTCCTGAACCAAGAGAATGTTCAGGGTGTTCAACACAGCCCTGATCAGGCCCTCAGCCAAGGGGACAGGATCAGCCTCAAAGGGATCCCCAAAAAAATAAGTGGAAGGGACAGAAGAGCAGTCTTCATCAGAATCCACCAATAATTTCTCTTCAGAGAAATCAGACACATCAAGTACACCTGGCGGTTTAGGTGGGGGCCTGCCACGAGTGGAAGATCCCCTGCAAGGTAGACAGAAGAAGTTGTAAGGTGGACCGGAAGTCCCTGGTAGTAGCCTTATACTCTTGCACCAAACTGTCTCTAGTGCATGGCTGGAGGCCCTTGCAGGGGATTCAGGGGCCGCAACGCATGCTGGGCAAACCTGAGTATTCTCTAGGTAACCCTGAGTGACATGAGGATAAATGAGTAATTGGGGACACAGACACCCCAGTATCCTTAGTCTTAGGCCTAGCCCCAAGGTCTAATGGAGTAGAAATTCTCACAGAGTCAAACGGTCAAAGTATCAGAAACACCCACAAAATAGTGTGTATGATAAATAAAATCACCCCAGAAATGCTAAATTAGACTTATCTGGTAGGCAAAGGGTTAAACTGCTGAGTAGAGAAGGGGAGTCCAAGCCCTGCGTAGGATACTTGATCAGTGAAAGCACAAAATGGCTGCAGCGGCGGGAGCCAGTAAGAAACGAGCGCGCGAAGCAAGCGCTCATGGGAATTGTAGCTTCACTGAAAAGGTACCCCAACAGAGCCGAAGCCCCCTGAGCCCCCAACATGCCCAGAATGTTGTCTGGATAACAGAGCAAGGGCAGACCAACCAAATGAGCCATCTCTGACCTCATGGAGCCGTTGCAGAGATATGTCCCAAACTGTCCCATAGAACTGAATGGAGCAATGGCGTCTATGCTGTAAACGGGAACACAAAGTTAACAAGGTGAATACCACAATGTAAAACCACTCAAAAGCCCACTAGAAGAAGTCATACAGATAAACCCAATGAGTGCATAAGTATGTAATAGGAACTCAAAATGAGACCCCTGTGCAGAGGGGAAGCATGGGACATGTGGACCTCAGCACTCAAAGGGTGCTCACCTTTTTCAGCAGGTCTTTTGTCTTCAGATTACCATATATCAAGAAAAAGCCTCAGTGGGCAACTTCTGGGTAAAGAACTTGCAGCCAAAATTTTTCCCCCAGGGCTTAGGTCCACAAAAGCACCTGGTAAACTGAGCTATCCACACTTGGGTGATGGGAATTGTCAGTGATGGTAATCCGCCTAATGGTGGTGTTCCATATCTAACAGAAAATAATAAAAAAATAAAACTACAGCAGAACTGTTCTCTTGCCTTGTGTCTTGACTAAGGAACAAATCTTACTGGATAGGGATTGGCTAGCTGCAAGCTAAGGAGAGGAGGTAGGCTCCACCCAGCAGTCTCTTCTCAGAATTGTTCCTGCCTGCTTAAAGGGGCTGATCATCTACCCAAAACTACCAGTAACCTGTATTGGACAACAGAGAAAATTTGCTTTATTTATTTAAAGGGATAGTAATGTTCAATTTTAACTTTAATATTGTAGGTAATTCAATGTAATACCTACAATATTACACAAAGTTAAAAATAAACATTACTATCCCTTTAAGAAGAACTATATTAACCCCTTCACGACCACTGACTGTCACGGCACGGCAGTGACGGTCCTGGCATGTCATGGAGCTCAGGGCTCGCGGTGTGACTGCACGCCACTCCGGAAGCCCTGAACCAGAAATAATAAGAAAAAACAAAGAAAGCCTCTGGGATGACAAGTGCCGGCCGTGGTTGCGCCAGTCCTTAAGGGGTTAAAGCTTGTTAAAATAAAGGAATACTATCCCTTTAAAGCAATTCATGTATACAAACATTCCCAAACGTTTATAGTACTCTGGATTTCTTAAACCGTACTGTAAGACTTACAAGAACTTGACAGCTTAGTTCTATTGCTTGAGTGGCTAATGAGTCCATACTACTGGACAGCTCAATTTCTTTGAGTAATTTACATTGTAACTAGTTTATACCAAGTAACAAAAATAATGAGTATGGGCATACTATCCCTGTGTGTTACTGCTGTGATCTATGGAGCCTAAGGGTGATGCCACATGTTAAAGGGGATCTATCACCCCTTTACAGCTTTGCCTAAATCGTTTGGTTATATATCGTATATAATGAAAAGTGTATACAATTTTTAAAAAAAAAATGCTTGTTTGGTGAAATAAAAAGAATAAATACAGCCCAGTCCAGACTGCGGATAGCTAATCTGTGCCGCAGTATGCCACTCTGCCTCTCTCTAGCCTGCCTCCTCCGATGACTGAGGTTTTTTGTCTGTAAGCTGGAGCGATCTCATTGACCAGAAACCAAGCTCTGACAATGACAGAGTTCCAGCTTACAGACAGAAACCTCTGTCACTGGTGGAAGCAGAGCTGTAGATAGCTGTACAAATCAGTTAACCTCAGTCTGCCCATAAGTACGTACAGATCTGTATTTATTCTTTTAATTTTGCCAAACAAGCATTTTTTTTTTTATTGATACACTTTTCATTATATACGATATATAACAAAATGATTTAGGCAAAGTTGTAAAGGGGTAATGGATCCCCTTTAAGGTAGAGACATAAAGAAAGTGTATTAACCTGGAAAGAGAAACTAGTTAGAAAATCTAGTATTCAGAAAATAAGTGTTTTATGCTTGATGTATTGCTATAGGATCAACTTCAATGCACTTTAAAGTATTATGGAAGTGACACTCTTTAACCCCATCGTGACGATGGACTTACCAGGTGTCATTCAAAAATGTCTCTTAGTGACTGATGACGTACCTGGTAAGTCCAGGAAGTCATTCGCTAGAATAGGGAAAAGAAAACCCTGTCGTTAAGTGCCGGCTGCTTGCGCACATGGCCGGTCACTAAGGGATTAATACTCACTAGTTTAAAGGGATAGTAATACTCCGTTTTAACTTTATTTTATTTTGTAGGCATTAAAAAAACATGAAGAATGATATAAGTCTTATCTCTCAAACCTTTATGGTTTAAGAGATATTCACAAACAAAGTTTCCCCTCCCGCCCCTTTTTCCTAGTGTAAGCCATCTCTTCTCAGATGTGAGTCTGGTTGTAAGAACAACAGATAACAGCAGGGGACAATCTTCTTTGTATGAAAACAATGAAGGCCCTTCCCCCCTTGACAAGTTTTTCAGCTTTTTCCCTTATCTTAATTGAAGATTGTCTCTCTCTGCAGTCTACCTGGGCACCTCCCTTCTGATCTGATCGGATACTTTGCTTGTGAATATCTCTTAAACCATAAAAGTTTGAGAGATAAGACTTATATCGTTCTTAATGTTTTTTTAATGCCTACAAAATAAAATAAAGATAAAAGAAGTATTACTATCCCTTTAAGAGTAAAAGTGCCCATACACGGTGAAAATTTGTTGGCCGACTCTATTCAATCTGGTCAAAATTGACCAGATTGGACGTACGTGTCTGTGTGTTTCTCCCTCACCACATGCATCCAGACTAGAGCTGCAGCAGTGATGTTGCCAGAAGGGGCAGGAGGAGGATCCTTCTACAGTTAATATCCTATGAACTATAGAAATGTAAGTTGGTTAAAGTTGTGCAATGTGTTACCTTTATTATAAAGAAGACTCGGCAAACTAGTTTATTGATAGAATTACTATGCCTTGAACAGCAATCTGATTGCTCAACTATCAGATCACTGGCTCAAAAGAAAAAAAATTGCACTGTGTATGGGCAGCTTTACTTAGCATTTAATATCCCCTTCCAAGCCTTCCTCTAACATCAGCCTTTTCTCCAGGCTGCTGTAGTTTTGAGCACTGACTAAACTGTAGTCAGTGCACAAGATGCACGAAAACTACTCACAGACAGACAAATGTTGATGTGTAAATGAACACCAGGTGGGTTTGCCATGGCAACCACTCAACAGCATAGGTCAGTCCCTTACTTGGGGAAAAGACTGATGTCAGAGAAAGGGGAGTGGAGAGGTGATAACACATGCCAAATAACTTTTGAACTAGTGATTATTAAAAGCCCCCTTCACCTACTTTTAACCTAAGAGTTCTTTCAAAATGACCTATATGTTGTATTGGCCATTTTTATGTATAAAACTTTTTTTTAAGTCATTGTAATTTATAGATTATAATAATTATTACTTGCCATGCAGACCCTTCTTGTATTTGCAGTATATTAACTTCTTTCAGTGTTAGGGGAGGTTGGCAATGTGCATCTTTAAGATCACTAATCCAGTTAATAATATAGTTATGTGTTCTCAAAATTGTTCTTATTGCAGCTACAACAAATTATATTATACTTTTTACGAAATGTCTCTCAATTTGCATAGCAAAAATCTAAAAAGTAGAGCATGATGCTTTCAAGCTGTTAAAATTGTAACTTTGGGAGACTGATTAAAGGGATAGTAATACTTCATTTTATCTTTATTTTATTTTGTAGGCATTAAAAAAACATGAAGAACGATATAAATCTTATCACTCAAACCTTCATGGTTTGAGAGATATTCACAAGCAAAGTTTCCCCTCCCACCCCCTTTTACCTGGTGTAAGCCATCTCTTCTCAGATGTGGAATGCAGTCCATAGACCAGACAAATAACAGAAGGGGTCAATCTTCTTCCTATGAGAACAATGAAAGCCCTGCCCCCCTTGACAAGTTTTCAGGTTTTTCCCTTATCTTAATTGGGCACCTGGGCACCTCCCTTCTGATCTGGCTGAACAGTGTTACATCAGTAAAAGGGGCGGGAGGGGGATACTTTGTCATTGAATTACTCTTGAACTACAACTCTGACAGAATTGAAATAACACTCTCCAAAGTCCAAATACTATGATGATTAATTAGAGCTGCTTTTATTATGAAACATTACTATTCCTTTAATAAGGTATCGCTATCACATTAAATGAAGAACTGTAGCCAGTGCATCCACACTTCCATAGAATGTAATAGAATACATTTATAGATACCTGGGGAATAGTTTGCTAACTAACTCTGAGTGCCAGAGAAGTATCCAAAAAATACTGTAACCACTTTAGAATGAATAAGCACACAGGAATGGGGCAGCCAACAAGGAAAAGCTCTACATATGAATCCTTCATTATTTAACTGTATGAGTAATGAGCACCTCAGTCGACTGGATCATTAACACTTTGAGTGCCAGAGGGGTACACAACACATTGCAATGCACTGCGTACCCCTCTGGCACTCAAGGGGTTAACCTGTCCTCAGTCAAGGATACCGTTAAATCTATGAATATCAGAAGGATGTGCAACACAATTCAAATAAACTTGTTGCACACCCATCTTGCACTCAAAGAGTTAAATCTCTTAGTTTCTAGGAAGGTGTGTGGACAATAAACCATTGCTTACTCACATCAGTAATTGTTTCAATAAGGTGAAATTCATCGACATTATTATCCCATTTTACTCTTAGTCCGCCAGGTTCAGGTTTTAAACATTCCCAAACATGCTCTGGTTTTGCTGGTATTATACCTTCCCCTTTGTATCTGCAATAAAAACACATTATAATTGCTTAATATAAATCACAAGTGTCCAGGTTTAAATCAAATTCAGATTAATATCATTTATCTACAATTCCCTACATAATCATGCTGCCTTGATTTCATTACCACCACATATTGTACTGTACAACCTGTCAGCTAGACCAGTGACTAATCTTCTCACTCCACATTAAGTTCAGGACTTTACCCCTACTGCATTCTCTCTCTGGAAGGCCCTACACCACAATGGGAGACAATGGCCGCTATTTAAAAATGTAAACTGGAGTTATCCTATATAATAATTCGCTAGGATGTTTGTCAGAAGCCGTCACACGCAGTAGAGACTGCCCGAACACAAAGAATACTGGGAGTTCTGTGCTGGGAGCATTCTGTGCTTTCGGGCAGTCTCTACAGTGCATGACTGCATTGGCGGCAGGAAACAGAGCAGGACTGGCCTCTTAACCCTTTGAGTGCCAGAGGGGTAGCCAGTTCTGCGTTCCCCTCTGGCGCGCAAAGGGTTAAGAGGCCGGTCCTGCTCTGTGTCCTGCCGCCGATGCAGTCATGCACTGTAGAGACTGCCCGAAAGCACAGAATGCTCCCAGAACAGAACTGGCTACACTGGCTTTTCAATGCATTGTGTACCCCTCTGGCACTCAAAGGGATAACATCGCCTGGACCTTGGCCCATGTACACGGGCTTTTACACTAGTTCTTGAATAAACCAACTGCACCATAGGGGAAAAATAAAACTTAATGTTAAAATAAATTGGGATTTTAATCCCTTATATGCTCAAGACTGCATCAGAGACCTCTCTGGCTTTCAAGGGGTTAAAGGGGAATTATCACCCAATACAAGTTTACCTAATTGCCATCCTCATATATTGCTAAGCTTTAATCATTTTTTTTTTTTTTTTTTTAATACACGCTCTTTTTGAAATCTACATTATTAAAAATCTTCTGTGCATTTACCTCCGGACAGACGGCTGTTACAGCTCTGAACCGCAGTCTGTCAATTTTCTTCTGTTCCCTCCCCAAGTACTCTCTCATTACAACCAGCTTACATGGAGTACTCATCCGTCATCGGAAGAGGTTGGAACACGACAATACTTGGGAGGGAACAAAAGAAAATTGACAGACTGCAGTGCAGAGCTGTAACCGCAGTCTGTCTGGAAGTAAATGCATGGCAGATTTTTAATAATGTAAATTTCGAAAAGAGCATGCATTATAAAATAATAATAATTATTAAAGCTGATCGATGAACATACCTGGGAATGTCATCCTCTTGAGCCCCCATAGAGGGCTCATGTGCTGCAACCAGGAGGATGTAAGTGACACAATTTGCATCCTAAAGGTGGTGGGGCTTAATCAGGTGTGTGGGGCTTATTGTCCTTCTGTCATGAAGTGGTCAGGAGTGGGTGGAAAGTGGGCAGAACCGGTGGGAAAGAGGTGAAGTGGGTGGGAAGTGATAGGAACAGAGGGAGATGGAAAAATAGTCAGAGTTTCAGGAAATTTGCCACTGCCAGAGAATCAGTCTCTATCCCTGGAGATACGGTTTTTAACTCTAAAAACTGGGGTATCTGGGACAGACCTGGAGAGTTCCCAGATATGCCCATATGCTCCAGAAGTGCCAAGATCATGATCTTTAAAAAGAATTTCTTAATTGGAATGGTCTACAAAGTGTGCTTGCAAGCCAGGCACACTTTGTACACAGTTCCAATTAAGTAGTTCTTTTCAAAGATCGTGATCTCGGCACTGCTAAAGAGCTGCCGGTTGCTCTGTGGACCGAATTCAGAATCTGTCCACTAGATGGCAGACTTGGCTGAAACAGCCAAGAAAAGAGCCTTTAACTATATTTTACATGTGAATATCTCCCAAATCATAAAGGTTTGGGAGATAAGACTTATATCATTTTTCATGTTTTTTTAAGGGCTACAATATAAAATAAACTTATTTTCAAGGTTTACTATCCCTTTAACCCTTTCAGTGCCATTGCTTTGCAATGTGTTCCGTACCCTTCTGGCACTAAAAGGTTTAACAGCTCCATGTAAATCTGTGTTTCTGAACCAAGGTGTTGTGGTACTTCAGTGAGTCCTGGGCGTCTGTTTAGGTGCCATTTTATTTTGACAAAAATGTTAATATTGTGTTTCAAATTTATATTTATGGAAATTGCCATCCTGATTGTGACACCAAAGAATAATTATATAATTATGCAAATTATACGAATTGACAAATAACCTATACAATTTTTGGGGTGAAAATTCCACAATGTATGTTAAGGGGTGCCTTAAGCAAATAAATTGAGAACCACTGATTGAAATCAATGGGAATTTCATTCCATCCCTATAATGCAGTTGGTTTGCTCCAGAATTGCTCCAATTTATCTTGACGAATAAGGTCCATATTTATAAAAAGCAAACAGAAAAACAAAAAAAGGACAGCGCAAATAGATCCCTCTAAGTGCGATCCGATTAATATTCTTAAACAAATACCCTTCCCACTTCAACCCAAAGGATGGGTACTCACTCTTTAACGAGGCTACTGCCGCCTCTAGGATATAAGCCTTCACTGGATCTAACCCCCAGTGACGGTCCGTCTCCACCAAAAGTTCTTAGGAACCACCTTCTGGTTTCTGGTTAACCCTCCCGTTGTAGTTCAAACACCACCAAACTCAGTTAGTAGATTAACCAAATACTGGTAAACAATATGTGGTCCGAATGTAACTAAAATTAGTTACTGCCGTTGTAAATGTGAATAAAATGTATTTATTGAGATAGCAAAAACATAATAAAGCAAAAAAATAAAATCAATGGTAAAACCAAGATATTGGTCCTATTACAATGACTAAATAACCCAACGCATTTCGCGACTCTCGCTTCCTCAGGGGAGGGTCAGATCCAGTGAAGGCTTATATCCTAGAGGCGGCAGCAGCCTCATTAAAGAGTGAGTACCCATCCTTGGGGTTGAAGTGGGAAGGGTATTTGTTTAAGAATATTAATCGGATTGCACTTAGAGGGATCTATTTGCGCTGTCCTTTTTTTGTTTTTCTGTTTTCTTCTGGGAACCACGAATCTGTGGAATGGGCTAGTCCAACAGCCCTAGGGACTGAGCGGCAGGGATCCCATTGGGGCAAACGATCCGGAGTGAAGATTACAAAGATTTATAAAGAACTATACCCTTTACCATTTCAAAGGTTTTAATTATATATTGAACTGACATTATTGAACTGCTACTGTCTTTTGAATATATTTTTTGCTGTTTAAATGATTGGTCAGTCTTAAGGACTTGAGAGTTCCAATATATTTTTATCAGAGTATTTTGAGGGTTAGGGGAGAGATTTAGCACTGGAACTGTAGAAATATCCATATTTATAAAAAGCAAACTGAAGTTATTCTGGACTAACACTGCACCATAGGACAAATATAACAATTCCTGGGGAATTAATATGGACTTTTAAAGGGACGGTAATGTGCCAGAAAAATATTTTGCATGTTGTAGTCCTTAAAAAGTTGAACAAAGTGCAAAAAAAGTCTCTCTCATACTGCTATGGTTTGAGAGATATCTGCATTTAAAGTTTGATGTTTCCTGCTGTCAGCTGTAAAGCTGTCAGCAGGAGATCCGTGTCGGCCGCCACGAAGGCTCTGCAGCAGAGTCACAATTACGTTATTTACAATGCATGACTTCATTGGAATGGTCTAAAAATTGGGCTGCAGAGCCTCCGTGTCAGCCGACACTGATCTCCTGCTGACAGCTTTACAGCTGACAGCAGAAAACATCAAACGTTAAATGCAGATGATATCTCTCAAACTATATCGGTTTGAGAGATATGCTTTTTTGCACTTTGTACAACTTTTTAAGGACTACAACATGCAAAATATTTTTTCTGGGACATTACCATCCCTTTAACCCTTTGAATTCTAGAGAGGTCTACAGTGTATTGATTTGCAATGCATTGAGGACCTCTCTAGCATTCATTGGGTTAAAAAGCACTATTCAAGTGCATGAGAATGTAGAAATTTTGATTTGTCCCCTATGTTGCAGTTGGTTTACTCCAGAATAACTCCTTTTTTTATAAATAAGTCCCTTGGTGCCATGTATCAAAATAGTGCAAGAATTAGAGATAAAACATAGAACATACAAAAAGATGATTTGCCATCTAGACATTATATATATATAAAGCTGTCTTATTTGCACTAAATTACTGTAAAGGGACTATTTAGTGATATGTTGATACATAGGCCCCTATACATTTTGGAATCTTAAAGAGGGTTCTTTATGACAATGATACATATGGACAGATCACAGTCACTATTAATTCACTTTTTATTCTAATAATTTGAGGCCTTTTATTGACACGTTTATATGTATGCCCTTAGATTCTATGCATATGCCCCTTAGATTCTTGTTACTTACAAGTTCCCAGGAAACTCTTCTGATGGCCTCCAATAAACAGCAACTTCTCCCTATAGATCAAAACAGGTTTTTATCATTTAACAAGCTGGACCTTATGTATGAAGGCAAAGTACACATATTCTAGGGTGAACCAACTGAATCACATATGATAAATACATATTCCTGTCAATTTAAATGCAGTTTTTAACTCTTTGAATGCTAGAGAGGGCTGCAATGCATAGCAAAAACATGTATCCATCTAGTTCAGCCCATGCCGTATTATCACACTTGCTGATCCAGAAGAAGCCAAAAGCACCCTACTCAAGTCAATTCCAGTTAAGCTTGAAGTGGATAAAAAAATTTCTTCCAGCCTCCAAAAGACAGTCAGATATTTTCCTGGACCAATAGCCTTATATGCTTTGAAATTACCTGTCATAATTCTCAATGTTGCTCTAAGCTAGAAAGGCATCCATTAATCTTTTGAAAGCAACTACCATACCTGCAAACACTGTGTTTGTAAGGCCTCATCTACAGTATGGAGTACTGTAGGCACCAGTTCTTATAAAAGAACAGCTCTGCATAGAGCCAGAGAGTCAGATAATGAGCCACTGACACAAACGCGAGCTCATGGGTTGGTGTACAATGCTTGGATCCTCAATATAAAGTGGTGGCCAAATCCCAAGCCCCGCAGCAACCACTCAAGAAAGCCCCAGTCCACCCTTTCGAAGGCCTTCCCGGCATCGACAGACAGAAGAGCCAAATCATGTACAGAGTTAGCCTGGTGAAGGAGATGAAGCAGTTTGATCGTGTTGTCCCTTGTCTCTCTCCCAGGAATAAAACCGGCCTGGTCCATATGCACAATATCTGAATCAGGTTTTAAGGAGCAATCACAAGTCCAAATCAGAGAGAAGGGAAGTGTCCATTCTCCAACCCCTAGACACCGGCAATTGCATAGAGACATCCAAAGTGAGATCTATGGGGCCATGATCAGATCATGTTGCTGGGTGCATAGAGGCAGAGGAGGCATAGTGCAAGTGTGCTTGAGAGAGGAAGAGGAAGTCAATTCTAGAGTAGCAGGAGTGAGGGTTAGAGAAGACAGAATAAGAGCGGGATGTGGGATTCAGGATCCATCAGACATTTATAAGAGAATGGTCCTGCACAAGTTGCCGGACCTGAGTGTAGTGACAGCGTGATAAGCTAGCAGATCCCGCAGAGCAATCAATAGAAGGAGCAAGAACAGTGTTGATATCGACACCAAATACCAGTAGACCCTCACCAAAGGCATTCAAATCCTTAAGGGCCAAGTGAAGAAAAGAAAGTTGACCCAAGTTGGAGGCATACACATTAGCCAGGGTCAGACGCAGGGAACCCAATCGACCCTTTACAAATATGTAACATCCCATATCATCCCTCAACACATCGTCACATTCAAATGCAAATGACCTGTGTAGGAAAATAGCCACTCCAGATTTCTTGCTAGGCACGTTACTAAAAAACAAAGTCGTAAAGTGTTTACGGCTGAAGGACGAACATAATCCACTAAGAAGTGAGTTTCCTGTACATAACACACCTGATCCCCAGTCTGGAAAGGTCCCTAAATAGGAGGGATAGTTTGAACAGGGAGTTGAGCCACTTGGCATTAATCGAGACCGCTTTAAATGAAAGGGTCATGTCAGTAGTGAACAGCGATACCCTCTAGTCCAGAAAGCAGACTACCCCCAATGGATCAAGCTTATTCCCAACTAATGAGGGCATGGGATGGGGACAAGGGGAAACAGGGAGATGGGTAGAAAGAGAAGGAGAGAGGGTAGGGTACACAAGTAGCAGGAAAAGAGAAAAGGAGCAGATGGGTGACAGAGCACCTGAAAAGAACAACTGCAAGAACTGCAGAGTTATACAAAAATACAAATAAACCACTCAGTGCAAGCCGATAGAGGCTAAGGCAAAGGCGGCAACGAGGGATACGTAAAGTAAATAATAAGAGGGACTGTGAAACGGCAACCCCTTACCCATTATGTAGAACTGAGGGAATAATATGCATAAGGATGGGGTGGAAAAGGTAGGGGCCACACTGCAGAGGGAAGGTGTATCAACAGTGGGTTGCTGGAGTGCCCCAGCACATGACCAGCCACACATCCAGAAATCCACTATATTACAACAAGGAAGGAGCCGCCCATCTACAAAAAAACCCAAACACCCAGAGGAGGAGGAGAAACAAAGAACCAAGTCACCATAATACAGCCATAAGGCGCAATATACAGAGGCCTAAAAGCAGTGTCCCCTCTAAATGAGAGACCAGGAGACGCTGACAGAGAACAAGCCAGAAAGCTCCCCTATCACCACCGCAACGCATCAGGAGGTGCTCCCCACTCCATCCACCGACCCCAGCACTCATAGCGAGAGTCTTCCCCGATAACTCTTGTAAGACGACTCCCAAAGAGAAGGGGGACTCAAAGTGCGCAATCCATACTAATAACAAATGGCTATGCCAAACATACTAAGTAAACATCACATTCAGGTACTAAGAACAAAACAAACATAACCATAGTTGGCCCCCCGGTGCCACACAAGGTGCACACACTGCAAGCCCAAAGAAGTGTCCGTGGGGACCAAACACCAAAATGTCGGACTCTCCCTGACCACCATCACACATAACTGCCTAACTAAGAAAACTAGAACAGTGAAGCCCACTGCTACAATTGTGACACCACCGCGTTGCCACAAACAAGCCACCAGGGACTGGGTAGGAGAGGGGAAATGAAAGGTGGGAGGGAGCGAAGGCAAGGGTGCAAGGAAAAGGGAAAGAAAGGTATAGCAGCATATCATAACAATCCCATGGTGTACAAAACATACATAATAAAACTGTAAGTGCACATGGCAGAGAATAAGATCCCTGATATCAGTCCCAACTACCCTGCCACCTAAATTCCAACACGAGTGTTCAGAAGGCGGGGAGAGCAGGCTTCAACAATACTGGCAAGGGCCGGTAGAGGCTTCAGAGTCAGCCAAAATTATGGTTTGGTGGAAAGTCTCTTAAGTGGAGGACGGGAATCATGCCAGTTGAGGACCTGAGGAATTGAACCTCTGCAGGCTAAAATGGATCCATTGTCACCCTCAGGGTCTGAAGCAAGGGCAGAAGGAAGACAGATGGAAGAGAACTCTTGGATATCATCTATGCATTGAATCACATGCTGACGGCCTTCGAAAGTAACTACCATGGAAAAGGGGAAACCCCATCTGTAAGGTATATGCCTCAGGCGCAACTCGTCAGCCAGAGGTTTGAACAGGGGTTGCAGCTGCAGTGTGCGGACAGGTAAATTGTTGAAAAGTATAACCTTTGCTTCCTCAGGGGTCAAATATGGTAGAAGAAGAAGAAGTTTTACTTCACTGAGAGGGTAGTAGATAAGTGGAATAGCCTACCAGCAGAAGTGGTAGAACTTAATATAGTGACAGAATTTAAGCATGCATGGGATAGACATAAGGCTGTCCTTAACATAAGAAAAGACCAAGGACCAAAAAAGGTTTGAGGTTTTTACAGTAGGAAAATGGGCAGACTAAATGGGCCGAATGGTTCTTATTTGCAGTCAAATTCTATGTTTCTATCTTTTTTGCATCTTGGCTTACATCTGAGCATAATAATGCAGGCAGCATATCACATCCCTCAGTCAATCCACCTGCTGTGCCCTAGGTCGCATGGCACGATGAGCTTGCTCTATTTTTTTTTCCAGTCACCTTTATTGAAGAAAAAAGGCATATACAATACAGTATAAAACATCATGGAAAAATATGAGATACAGAATAATAGAATACAACAAAGTCGGTTACACCAAATACTCATATTCAGTCCCAAGACAATCTGATTGCATGAGATGTCAGAACATGGAATATGTGCCCAACAGGAGTGGAATGCGTCCAGAAGAGAGAGTAAAAATGGATCCATGTAAAAGAATAAGCAGTGAGTAATGATGTGTGGAAAAAAAGTGGATAAAACAGAGGGAATATAAGAGGGAGAAATTCTAGAGAAAGAAGAGAGGAAAAGGGAAGGGATAAGAGAGGAGAGGGTCGGGTACTGCCCCTAAAGTTGTACTAGGGTGTGTAAGCTACGGTATGAATTGTGAATGGAAAAAGTCTGTAATGAGGTCAGGAGCCTCACCGTTTTTCAATTTCGACAATCGCAGCAGGGTGATGTGGTCTCTGGCTCTCGACACCCACTCCTGGTAAGTAGGTGTTGTCACAAATTTCCAATGAATGGGAATCTGTGATTTAGCTAGTCCTAATAACGCCAGTAAAATCCAATGGGTAGAAGGCCGGAGAGGGGGTAGATGCATATAAAATAAAATTTGCCAAGGGTCTCTGGATAATTTGATACCCAAGCTTCTTTCAATACAGTCTAGACATTTTGTCCAGTAGTCCCGTAAATAAGGGCACAACCACCAGATGTGGAGAGGCAATCCCACCCCATCACTGCATCTCTAGCATCTGTCACTAGTGGCAGAGAACATTGCATGCAATATCACTGGAGTGTAATGCCATCTACAGATAAATTTGAAATGGGAATCTAAAAGCTGTATCAAGATGGAACAGGATTTGGCTGCTCACCATAGAGAATGCCAGTACTCCTCTGATAGAATCTCTCCCATTTCAGCTTCCCAGGCACTAACATAAGAAAGTTTAGACTGAGACTCCGAATCCACTAATATACTGTAGATCTTGCCTAGAAACCGTCTGGTGGCATGGGGGTGAAAAAGGAGGGATTCAAACTTGGTCGGCGAGTCCAGCCGCTTTTGACGTCATGAGATTCAAGGAAGTGGCAAACTCTAAACAACTTCCACATCTCTCCCGACAAAAGCTCAAGCTTATAATGAACAGAATCAAAAGAGCTGATTTTACCCCATTCCAGAAGGTCTGAAAGCCTAACATCTCTAGCTGTTGTCCACTGTGGGAGCTTGCTCTATTTTAATCGCCTCCATATCATGGGTATCAAGAAAACCTCCAAATAATTTCTGCAGGGTAGAGACAAGCTTGCATTTAGCCACTAATTCCAGTAGCCCCTTCCCCTAAATATTCGAGCTGCGTCCTATTCTCCAAATCATCCAGTTGGTTGCCCAGAGTTTCAATCGTGTCATCCTGCATAGCGTTGCATACAGAGTCCTGAGCCTTCTCCAGGTCCTTTACGCAGGCACCAACACAATGCAAATCAGATCAGAAGTCCAATATGTCCCGTCTGATAGAGTCTTGGAGGGAAGAGATGAAGTCCTCCATATCTGCTTTAGTAGGGAGCAGCTTAAGTTCTTGACAAGTGGCAGCGTGAGATGCATCGGGTGAACGATTCTCCTTTTCCGTGCCCGCCATAACATTGCGTGCACAAGATGGCTCCGAAGGAGCTAGGCATCCCCACGTTCTGGCCAGAGTAGAGCTGAAATAAGCAACTATGGAGGCACATTTGTTCCTCCTACCAGCCATAACCACCTCCCGTACGGTCCGGATGAGACTTCACACCTCCCTGGTTGCAAATAGAAGCTTTTAGGCACGTTTAGCAGCTAAGGGGTCTAGGAGCACAAGAATCATGTCTGCTATCAGACACGCCGCCAGGCCTGGAATTTTTATGGGAAACTGATGGTTTTCCGCTAACATTCCCAGTAAAAGAATATAAAGATAAAGATATTATGTGTGGTGTCTCATTGATTTAATGATATTAAAAAAAAAAAAAAAAATAGCATGTGACAGAATGGTAGTCCTGTGATGATGAGCTTTGTCTGTTTTTGGTGACCCACATTACATTCATTATGTGTTAAAATTCTTGCAAGTATTATTGTCCTTTGTTATGTGCATTTATTAGAAAGTGTGGGACTATTACAAGCATTGAAGGGTTGAAAATGCATGTTTGAAATATAGAGTGATGGTGCCGTGGACTATGTAACACAGTAAATTCAGTTATCCAATCAAAAAAAGCATTTAAAGGAATAGTATTGCTAGAGTTTTACAAAAATTAATATTGTAGACATCTCTCAAACTTTTATAGTTTGAAAGATCGAAGCATGCAAAATTCAGGTTTCCCAGAAGTCTGCCAGCTAGCTGAGAAAAAGCACAATCCAGTACCGGGACAGTCCTGAGGCTCTTCAGCAGAGCCAAAATAGAGTGATGTAGGAAGAAATACTTCATCTGAATAGTCTACAAAGTTTGCTTGCAAATCAGGTGCATTTTATAGACCGTTCCAATTAAGTATTTCATCCTACATTGAGCTATTTTGGCTCTGCTGAAGAGTTACAGGACAGAAACCTGAACTTTACATGCTTCAATCTCTCATACTATAAAAGTTTGAGAGATGGGAGATAGCTCTTTCTACTCATGTCAACAATATACATTTTTGTAAACATCTAGCAATACTATCCCTTTAACACCTGGACAGATACAGTGGGATAGATAGCCCAGATGAGTTGAATGTGTGTTCCTTCCACCCACAGAGCAGGTGATGCAAAATATATATTTGTAAATGGCAGCTGTGATGTTAGAACCTGGAGGGGAGGTAGCAAGGAAAGTGTAAAAGAGATAAAAGAGGATTTTAGTCTTACCTGTTAAATCGTTTTCTCTTAGTCCATACAGGTTACTGGTAACTTTGGGTAGGCGATCTGCCCCTTTAAGTAGGCAGGAACAATTCTAGAATTGATTGCAGGGGGGTGGAGCCTACCTTTCCTCCTTGGCTGCAGCTAGCCAACCAGCTCCAGAAAGATTTGAGACACTAACCATTGACTAGATAGTGGAAGGGAAAGAAGACACCTGTGAGCATGACCCCGAAGGACACCCACAATCTGCCACAGGAGAGCCAAGCATGGTCCCTTGACAGGGTGGGAGACCAGTAACCTGTATGGATTCAGAGACAAGGATTTAACAGGTAAGACTAAAATCCTCTTTTCTCTGTCATCCAATACTGGTTACTGGTAACTCTGGAATGTCCAACCATAGAGTTTACCAGAGGTGGGAAGTAAGACAAGGACCAGGCGCAAGGCCCCCAAAGTCACCAGAGTGGATATGAACCATCAGATCAGAGATAGCTCAACAAAACAAGTGTAGTGTCAACAGACACTGAATAGGGGTAGCAACACCCCAAGAACTGTTACACAGCACACGGTACTAGAGCCAACAGGGCTCAAAAGTGAAGGAAGCACCAAGAACCGAAGAAGATCCTAGGCAGGCAAGACTGCCTCCAAGGCTTTCTCCCAAAGCTGGAGTCAGCCAATGCCAGCACATCAACACAATAGTGCTTCGAAAAGGTGTGCACAGACGACCAAGTGGCAGCCTTGCACAACTGATCAGCGGAGGCCTGATTCTTGTAAGCCCCAGAAGCCCCAATAGATCTGGTAGAATGAGCTGTAACCCGAAAGGGAACGGGTTTCTTCCTCAGCTCATAAGCCTTACAAATAGTGGACTTGATCCAAGACACAATAGTCCTGGGCCCTGGGGCCCTCAAGAATGATGAACAGCGCATCACATTGTCTAATGGACTCGGTGCGATGTACATAGAACTTAAGACAATGAACCACATCTAACAAATGGAGAACCCTCTCCTTGTCAGAGGTAGGGTCAGGGCAGAAAGAAGGCACCACAATCTCCTGATTAATGTGGAACTCAGAGGCCACCTTCAGGAGAAACTCCTGAGAAGTGCGAAGCACCGCCTTGTCTTTGTGAAACACCAAAAAGGGTGGTTTACAAGACAGAGCATGTAACTCCACGACACGGCGAACAGACACGATCGCCAGGAGAAAAGCCATTTTCCCCATCAGAAGGAGTAGAGGAATAATAGCCAAGGACTCAAAGGGAGGGAGCTGAAGGACGCCCAAGACCAAATTAAGGTCCCACTGAGGAGCGGGAGTCTTAAAGACAGGACGAGTATGAGCAACTCCTTGGAAGAAAACCTTGACATGAGTAAGAATAGCAATGCGTCTCTGAAAGGAAACAGAGAGAGAAGAAGTCTACACTTTAAGGGAATTCAAGCTGAGGCATTTATCCACACCATCCTGCAAGAAGGCCAGGACCGTAGTTAGATCAAAATCCTGATAGAGGTCCCTATCAGCACACCAAGATAGGAAGGTTGACCAGACACGATGATAGGCCTTGGAAGAAACCTTTTTGTCGGCACTAAGCATAGTAGCCACCACACTAGAAAAAAAAACCCTTCTTCTTCAGTATTGAGGATTCAATTTCCAAGCCGTCAAAGCCAGACAATGAACATCCTCCTTCCACAGGTAACCCTCTAGAAGAAGATCAGGACGGCAAAGGAGCCGGAATGGCTCCACCACTGACAGATCCAGAAGCTCTGGAAATCAAGCCTGCTGAGGCCTGTACTGAGCAATCAGAATGACTGGACAGCGCGCCAGTCTCAATTTCCGTAACACCCTGTGCAACATGGGAAGGGGAGGAAAGATGTAAGCTAGAGGAAATAACCAAGGAATCAGCATGGCATCCACCGCTAGAGCTAGAGGATCCCTCCAGCGAGAGAAGAACCTTGGGACCTTCCTGTTGTGTCATGTCACCATCAGGTCGATGTAAGGAAGACCCCACTTCTGAACAATGAGGAAGAACACCTATGGGTGCAGTTCCCACTCTCCGCTGTCCACCGTGAGTCGACTGAGGAAGTCCGTCATGACCTTGTCTACACCAGGAATGTGTACTACAGAAATGGCAGGAACGTGTTCTGCTGCCCAGGACAAAATAGCCTTGACCTCTAACCCAGCGGTGAGACTTCTTGTTCCGCCTTGCTTGCTGATGTAGGCCATGGCTGTGGCATTGTCGGACTGTACCCGGACTGGGCATTCTTTCAGCTGGGGAGTCCAATGATGAAAGGCATGGAATATTGCCCAAAGCTCTAACACGTTGATGGGAAGGAGAGATTCCTCCGGAGACCACTGACCTTGTGCACGCAGGCGACCCAGGACTGCTCCCCATCCGGAGAGGCTGGCATCCGTCGTCACTGTGGTCCAGAAGGATACTCGGAAAGACTTGCCCTTCAGCAGATTGGAGAGGTCAAGCCACCAGGACAAACTCAGCTCCACATGAAAAGGATGTGACACCGACATCTTCAGAAGGTCCGGCTGACCACTGCACACCTGGATCATGAACCTCTGGAGTTCCCTGGTGTGAGCCATGACAAATGAGAGCGCTTCTATGGTGGAGATGAATTTTCCCACTAGAGAGGACAGCTTCTTGGCTGGAACTTGATCGAGAGCCAGAACACCAGATACTCTTTGGGCAATCTGGTGATCCACTTCCTCCATGAGAAACACCATGCTCTGCTGAGTGTCGAAGAGAAGGCCCAGGAAGACCAGACGCTGGGATGGGACAAGATCCGACTTGTCCATGTTGATGATCCACCCGTGATGGGCGAGAGCATGAATACAGTCCTGAACCTGCTGATGAAGAAGTTCCGCAGAGGGGGCTTTCAGAAGCAGGTCGTCAATGTATGGAGTAATTCTGATGCCGTCCCGGTGGAGGACGGATAGTAAAGCTCCTAGGACACGGTTGAAGAATTGAGGAGCTGTAGTCAGACCAAAGGGAAGAGCTGAAAACTGAAACTGCCCTTGGACACAGGCAAATCTGAGATACTGCTGGCTCTCTGGATGAATGGCGATGTGTAGATACGCGTCCTGAAGATCCAGAGAAGCAAGGAATTCCCCCAGAGACATAGCAGCAATCACCATCCTTAGGGACTCCTGGTGATATTGAGTCCTGATCACAAAGGAATTGAGATCTTTCAAATCCAAAATGGGACGACAACCGCCATCCTTCTTGGAGCCCCCAAAGAGGTTTGAGTAAAAACCCATACCTCTGTCCTGAACTGGAACCGGCTCTAGAACATCCTTGTCCAGAAGAGCCTGAATAGTGCCGCTAAACATATGGCATTTCTCTGCGCCCTGAGGCGTATGAGAAGGGAAAAAGCGAAAGGGAGGAAGAGAGACGAAAAGGATCCTGTACCCTTCCGTCACCACCTGTGAGTCATGCCAAAGAAGGCTTGGAAGCCTTGGGTTTGGAGGAGACCTTGGGCTTCCATTGCTGTTTGGGCTTGGAGGAGGCATGCGGACCTGGTTCGCTGGACATGTCTCAGTCTGGAAGGAATGAAAAAAACGATTACACTTGAGAGGGGTTTTCTTCCTGGGGAACAAAGGCAGAAGGGTACTTTTACCTCCTGTGCCTTACTAATCAGATCCTTAAGATCTGGCCCAAACAATGATATTCCTTGAAAAGGCAAGGAGAGAAAGGCTTTCTTGTAAGCAGTGTCAGCAGACCAGATATTGAGCCAAAGAGCCAGTCTGCCAACCACAGACATGGTGGAAACCCTAGCCACCAAACATATGGCATCAAATAAGGCAGCAGAAACATAGTGCTGGGCCTCAGAAATGTTGGCAAGAAGGCGCAACATATCCAAAGTAGGAGCACTTTGACGGACAGCCAGGGTGAGCTGTTCAGTCCAGACCGCAATGGCCCGGTTAGCCCATGCTGCAGCGAACGCCAGAAGCAATGCAGTCCCAGCAGTGGCAAAAATGGACTTGAGGGAGACCTCAGGTTTCTTGTCAGTCCAGTGTTTCAGAGCGGATGCATCAGAAACTGGCAAGGCAGTAGACTTAGCCTGGAGATAGGAGCTTCCACTTTGGGGGGATGAACCCACTGAGCAAGCGCTGCCTCAGAGAAAGGGTAAAGTTTGGCAAATTTCTTGGAAACAGAAGGTTTCCTGCCCAGAGATTTCCACTCATCAGACACAAGGCGGTCAAGAGTGGGGTTAGGTGGAAAACAAGTAAGGGGCTTTTTAGGCTCCTGAAACACATCAGAAGGACCTGAAGAAACCTCCTGAATTAAGGGAATGTTTAGGGTAGTCAAGACAGCCCTGATCAGGCCCTCAGCCAAGGACTCAGGATCAGCCTCAAAGGGGTTGAATCCACCAACAGTTCCTCCTCAGAGGAATCTGATACGTCAGGTACTCCCTGCAGTTTAGGCAGGGAAGATTTGACTGAAGAGGGGGTCTGCCATGAATGGAAGACCCCCTGTAACTGGGATGGAAAGAGTTGCAATGTAGACCGAAGGTCCCTAGTAGCAGCCTTGAACTCTTGCACCCAAACTGGCTGTAATGCATGGCTGGGGGTCCCTGGGAGAGACTCAGGGACATCAGAACATGCTGGGCATAAATGACCTGAGGATTCTCTAGGTAACCCTGAATGACATGAGGAACAGTGCGCAATAGGGGACACAGAGACCCCAGCGTCCTTAGTCTTAGGCCTGGCCCCAAGCTCCAATGGATTAGACATTCTGACAGTGTCAAAAACATTTAGTATAATGAATCACCCAATTACAGTGTGAAAGATTAAAATTTCACCCCAGAAATCGCTAAAATACACTTATCTGGCAGGAGAAAGTTTAATCTGCAGAGGAGAGAAGGAGAGTTCAGGCCCTGATTAGGATACTTGTTCTAGAAAATGCACAAAATGGCTGCTGCGGTGGGAGCCAATCAGAAACGAGCGCACGAAGCAAGCGCTCATATGAAATGTAGTTTTCCCAGAATAAGTACCCCAACAGTGCCCGAAGCCCCCTGAGCCCCCCAACACACTTGCAATGGTAACTGGATGATAGAGCAAGGTCAGACAATTAAAATGAGCCCTCTCAGAAGTCCCTACGTTGAGCGGTTGCATAGATATGTCCCAAATTGTACGGTCCCATAGGAGTGAATGGAGCAATGGCGTCTATGCAGTAAAGCATGCCTTTACTCAAATTTTGTCAAAGTTAAAATAAAATTACATGAGACATCACTAGAACAAGTTAGAAGACCCAAATAACACTGAACCCAGTAGGGAAAGTGACAATAACCCCCCAAAAGATGCAAACCAGCAGCTAAAGGGTTAAGTTACGACATAAACCTGCTCCAAAACACCCAACAGACATAAAGATAGATCCAATGAGTGCAGGAGTGTGCAGTAAGAACTCCCAAGCAAAAAACCACTGTGCACTCAAAGGGTTGCTCACCTTTCCTGCAGATCTTCTGTATTCAGATTACCATGTATCAAGAAGAATCCTCGGTGGGCAACTCCTGAGGAAAGAATTTGTACCCAAGATTTTCCCTCCGGGGCTTAAGGTCCACAAAAAGCACCTGGATACTGAGCTAGCCACATCTAAGGGCATTGTCAGTTATGGTAATCCGTGTAATGGTGGTATTCAATTTCTAACAGAAAAATAAAACATTTCTAAAACTATAGCAGAACTGTTCTCTTGCCTGTGTGTTCACCAAGGAACAAATCTTTCTGGAGCTGGTTGGCTAGCTGCAGCCAAGGAGGGAAGGTAGGCGCCACCTCCTGCAATCAATTCTAGAATTGTTCCTGCCTACTTAAAGGGGTGGATCACCTACCCAAAGTTACCAGTAACCTGTATTGGACGACAGAGAAAATGGGTAAGGAGGGAGAAGAGAGATGAGGATGTAGAAGCAGTGGTATGGCCTCTCTAGAATGGAGAAAGGCCTTTGGCAGATTTGGATTTTGACTGCCCCATGTGCTAGCTAAGGCAGTTTGAGGGAAGCTGGAGCTAGTGTGTGTGCCCTCACCGTAAGAGGTGGGGAAAGTGGGCACTGAAGTGGCCAGGTCCCTCTTTCAGTAGTCTGCTGTAAGCCAAGCTGCAGCAGCTGCAGCCACAGTACGTGCCCTGGTGTTCTCATGACAAGGTTGTAGACCATAAAGCTAAATTCCTGTGGTTATGGCCCAAGAGTAAGAAGTGTGCTGTGGCTGATCTCTTGGGATGCCTTCTTCAAATCCACTCCCATGACTGTAAGGTATAAAGGTGCTCCATGCAAGCCAGCAACGGGTGAATATGCAGTGAGCTGTGTACACCACTCCGGTCTCTATTAGGACCGTGTTCAAGCTTCAGTGTAAAACTAAAATGGACTGTATTACGTGGAACCCCTGCCAAACTGTACAACTGTTCTTAAAGGCATAGAGTGTGGCCTTCTGTTTGACCTGCTGCTCCTCTTGTTCATTTGTAATCAAGGTAATATGCAGATCCATGTACCTTGTAGTGGTAGGAGGGAGAGACCTATAAAGTGGACTGAGGGAGCTCTGGACCACTTGGGTCTCTGCCTACTCACTGCAAGCTCACTCTGTTTGAAAGTAGGTCTGCCTGTTCATATTAGATATTTTTACCTTTCCATGTTTTTTAACTAGGCGTTATTAATTCAAATGTGTTTCATCACAATTCATCAGGGTCAATTGTAAATTTAAATAGGGATGGCAATATGTATCAGATAGATGTCAAAATGAATTAGGCAGGACTCTTGGCGAGGTAAGCATAGGTAAACATACACTGGCCAAACTATACAACAAAAAACTCATTATTTTGAACTTTGCCATCACATTGGTATAATATATGCTTTATACAGGGTTCTCATTTGGGTAAGTTGTATGGAGATGCACAAGTTTGTTTTTCTGTTTAAGCTGTACAAATTCAGGAGTATATCAAGGAGAGAATAACAGAAGTGTGTTTTATATTTTACCCTTTGTATTTGACTGTAATTGTTTGTGTGTTATGTCCCTTTAATAAATGAAATTTACTACCTTTTTGTCTGGCTGGATAGTCATATCACTAGCGCTTAAGCCTTGGTCTACCAATCAATAACGCTATCCACTACAGCAACTCTGTCTCCTCTCTTACTGCGCTAATGCTAGAATACTGGTGGTAAGCGGACCCAAATGTGTTCTGGGTTGGGTCTTGGTAAAGATTAAGGAGTTAGCCCTGAGACAGAATGAAAGTGTGGTTGCCACCCAGCCGGTATTTTACCAGCAGGCCGGTAAAAAATTGGCTTCTGTCCAATGTTATGTCTATGGAGGGAATGCCATGGCTGGTATTTTTTTGAAGAAAAGGTGGCAACCCTAAATGGAAGTTATCAAAGGGTAGTGGACTGCAGCTGTGGGACCCCATGTCCCATCACACAGAACATAGAGAAATTAGTATTTCAACCTTTTAAGGAGAAAAGGGGTACACAAAACATGTTTAATGAGAGTTGCACTGCAGGAGCCTCTGGTGGATAAAGGGTTAAAATAAACCATATATAATGTATGCAATACCACTGAATATAACAGAATGTGGAATTTGCCTATGATCAGCTTGTATACAGAATCTAATAGAGCTGCATTACTCTTAACATGCATTCCACTAAAATGCCTTATAATGAGGCTGTGACATATCACTGGCATGAATGCCTATTGGTTTGAGTAAAGGAGTGTGACACACATTTCTCATAAGTAAATTCAGGTCAGCCTTACACACTAAAGGTAATACACACAATGTAAGATCAATCACACAAAACTATCACAGTACAGCATTATAGAGGTTACAGTATCAAAACTCCATATCATATTACATTGCATTATATTTTGCACAAAATATTGTATCAAATATAGACTCTGCATTACAGTACAGTATCTCACATAATACAGTATACCTTTACACTCACTGTACCGCTGTACAGAATCTCTCTTACACACTACTATAATCCATAGTACAATATATCTCACAGACTGTAGTGCAGTACAGTATGTTATACACACCAACACTACAGTATAATCATATACAACTATCACAGTACAGTATCCCAGACACACTACATAATAATAATAAACAAACTGTATCTCAGTACAGTATCTCACACACTACTGCATAAACATACCCAGACTGTACAACAGTCGCATAGACACTACTGTATAACACACAATATCACAGTACAGTATCAACATACCCAAACTGTAGAACAGCATATTATCTTTTACACACACACACACACACACACTAAAGTATAATCATAAACAGCCTGTATCATAGTACACTATTGCTTACACACACAGCAGGTTATTCATCCAGACTGCATCACAGCACAGTATCTCACACACAATACATTATAATCATATACAGTAACTCTCACAATAAAGTATAATCATACAGACTGTATCTTAATACAGTAACACACACACACTACAATTAAATGATACAGACTATCACAGTACTGTAGCTCGCTCTCTCTCTCACACACACACACACACTACAATTTTACAGATTATAACAAAATACAACATCAGTATACCAGTAATGCCCTTTAATTTACTCACAGTTCTTTTGCACAGTTTCCAGCCATCCTGGTCCTTACTATATGAGAGCAGTTTATCAGCTGTTGACCTTGCTAGCTCTGTGTACTCCATTACAGCACAGATCTCACTAAGACAGCCAGCTATAGCCCTAATTTCTATGTTAAACGAGAGATGCTAATGTTGCTCTAAGGTGACAAGTGTTCAGCTGTATATAGGCGGAACTAGGAGATAGTGCCTCCCCTCACCTCATCCAGTCCCTTCCCTCTCCACTCCCTCCTACTACACGTCATGTTAATACAAGCTAGTCTTCTTACCATTCCTTGCTGTGACTCACGCATAGCTTTGTAGCTGTTTCCTCCTGTGTCAAACAGTGCAAAGGCATTTACTTGTTTTTGTCAACTTGAGTCTTTGTAACGTAGGATCATTCAGTCGGATTATTAGAAAGCATTAGTAATTCAAAAATGTTTAACTCATTGATACTAGAGAAGTCTCCACAGTGTATTAGACATCCTCTAGCAAGCAAGGGGTTAAAGACCATCTGTCAGCAATATTATGGCACATTTAGCAACATCATTATTAATGAATGTAGACTATTTATCAAATAAATTAGAGCAAATGGGTCATTTTGTAAAATATTTGCAATATTTCCTTTACATTACATCAGCTTTTTGGCATTAATATTTTGTATGTATTTCATTTTTGGAAGTATTATTTTTTTAATAAGTGCAACATTTTTGAGTGAAATTTAAATTAACCCTTTGAGTGTCAGAGGGGTACGCAATGCATTGCTTTGCAATGCATTGTGTACCCTTCTGTCACTCAAAAGGTTAATGGTAAATAAATAAAAAAATCACAATAGTTAGTAATTTATTTAATAAGTATATGTATTATTGTTTCGACAGATGTCACCTTTTACCAAGGACACGTATGAAGAATACATACTTCAGGGCTGCTTTGATTACAGCACAGCCCTGCAATTTGCATATTTTCTATGTGTCCCCAGTTAAAAGGTAGGTCTGGGCAGCTGGAATATTAATGTTTTTTTAATGATTAGCACCTGGTAGGTGAATGTGCCCCATTGTATGAGAAAAAAATATATATATTTTCAAATAAGGAAATATTAGCTATTTTTCTTTTTTTTCTAAACACATTTAAAACCTTTCACCACAACAATAAATACAGATATGCAACTGTGTTTAGACAAAGAAACATTCTCAATATTAAAATGGAGGCAATTCAAAGAAAAGCCTGCAAAAAGGTGCAGAGTCTCCATGACACAAGGAACCAGAATAGACTCGTAATATGTACAGCTTGGAGAAAAAGATGGAGAGGGGTTAATTGGATAGAAACCTTTCAATATATTAAGGAATACAGCTAAGATGGGATGGATTTTTCAATGAAAAGTAATGTGCATTAAGTACTAATTTACAGAGTGAGTGACAGACTCATGGAACAGCCTCCCAGCAGAGGTTGTAGGGACGACAAATACTGTTAGAGAATTAAAAAATGCATTATCATTTTAAAATGTTGCACTGAAAAGTGTGCAACACAAAACGCCGCATTTACTAGTTCGCACTGTTTAAATGGGCAACATGAGAATCTTGCCCTGCGTAAAAAGCTACCTTCGTCTTTTTTTTTTTTTTTTTTTAATTATATACCTCATAATTCCTTGAGGTGGCATGGTGAGGTGCATGGTGCTCCACTCTGGTAGTGGATGGGGACCTGTGCAGAGACTCAATATCGTGGGCAGACAATTTCAGCTCTCATGGAATACACAGTAACTTTCTATGTGTCTATTCCAGTGCTCATTATTCACAGATTGGCATTATACCAACCTCTCAGTTAGGAGTACAGAGTATTCCGGCAGGATAAATAGTCGCATTGCTCTATGAAACCTATGAGGCTCTACACAGGTCCCCATCCGCAACCAGAATGGAGCTCCATGCACTTCATCATGCTACCTCAGTCTCCAACGTGCCAAGGCTCTTGCGGATAGACGGAGGTAGGTGCGGTAGTGCATTCATAAAACAATATTGCAGGCAGGCATGTATGCTAGAGGTGAGAAAAATTCAGCATATTTTCCTGCTTATGAATAAAATCAGGCTGCAAAGAAGCTGGAAGGCCTCACATTGCCACTTAAGCATTGAAGCAACGTTTAAAGTATGAGGGGGTTGAAGAGAGGGCATTAAAAGATATTTGAGCAAAATTCAGTTTATTTTCGTAATAGTCCTGCATATCTTACTGTTTTATGAATGATAAAGTACTGCAGTCATTGGATAAAAGGATGCAAATCAGTTTGCAAAGCAAACTACAAAGAAGCTGGAGGAACTCCCATTGCCTCCTGAAGGTATGTGGCCATTAAAAGATATTTTTGCGACCTTCAAGGATGCGACATGAGAATCTCGTGCTTTTAATGCAGGGTGAGATTCTCATATCGCCCTTTTAAACAATGCGACCTGGTAAATGCAGTGTTTTGTATAGTGCACTTTTTTTGTGCAATTTTTTAAAGTAAACCCAAAAATGCATGGGTTAGACATAAATCTAATCTGAGAAGTATGTAAAACTGGATATTTTATTAGATAGGGAAATGGGCTGACTAGATGGGCCACGTGATCCTTTTCTGCGATCAAAATCTATGTTCTATGTTACTTTTAATATAGAGGAAATACGGACATGCAACTGCCATTTATATGGAGAATCTAGTATTTTTTTACAGATTTTTTGGAGCTAAAATGTAATTTATAAACATAACTACTTTTGATATTGTGATCAAACCCACTTTTAAGCTAATTTTTTCCTGATATAAACTAGTATAACATTTGTTTTTATCACTTTGAAAATCATTGCTTTGAAAGAGAAAAAAAACATAATAATCACAAGATTATTTTTCTTCTCAGCACAAAACCCTTTATAAAGCTATAAAACTTGAAAAGGACTGGCAGTCAACAGGTCTTTCTAGATTAAAACATATTTTATGAGCAAATGGTTAACATTTCAGGTCTTAATTGAGCGTTTATCAAATAAGAGAAGAAACTTTGACCGTTTGTCAGTAAATTATGTTTCAAACTAGAAAGACCTGTTGCGTGCCAGTTTCAAGCTGTGCTTTTTTATGGGTATCCAAACCAAGAACATATTGTTATAGAGGGTGCAGGCCTCTACAGTATATATATATATATATATGTACTCTTAACTGTGCACATGAGCTCTCAGTAAAAATTCCTCATTCATGGTGCTTTCCCTGCAGAATTTTTCCATGCAATCATTATAAAAGGATACGTTACTCTCCCGCAATTCACCTTATATTCCTGCTGTCAAGGTGACAGTTGAAGGCAGCAATATCACAGAATGGCATATATTTTATGTATACACCCCTTCCATATGCTCCAGAAAGGACAAATGGCTCCTGCTACCTTCATGGGCCCTTATTCACTAAGAAAAAGAGGGGCAATTTTCATTCAAACCAGCTGCATCATAGTGGACAAAATAAAACTGCTCATTGATTGAAATGGTGGTTTTAACCATTTGTGTGCTGGAGTGGTATCCAGCGTATTGCTTCATTATGCATTGGATACCCATCTTGCACTCAAAGTGTTAACCACCTTGAACGCTAGGAAGGTCTTCAACTCATTTCAAAGCAACGTGTTAGTGACTTTTCAAAGGTTTAACCATTTGAGTGCCAGAGGGGTACACAACGCATTGCTTTGCAATGCGTTGTGTACCCCTCTGGCACTCAAAGGGTTAATGCATTGGCGACCTCTCTGGCATTAAAGGGCTAATAAATCTCTGCTCAAGTGCATGGGAATTTAGGAATGTTTTATTTCTCCCCATGGTTCAATTAGTTTACTACAGAATAACCCCATTTTGCTTTAACCCTTTAAGGACCCATGACAGTCCAGGACCGTCATGGGTTGTTTTCCTTTAAGGACCCATAACGGTTACAGCCATCCCACACTCTCCCATCGCTCCGTGCAGCGGCGATGGGAGAGTGTGGGATGGCTGTAACTAAACGCTCCAGTACTGGGGCACTTAGTTACAGCCAGTAGCAACATTGTTGCAACATGTGATTCGCTTGATTAGCGAATCACATGTTGCAAAAGCTGAATGACAGGCACAGTATTTGTAAATATTGTCCCTGTCACATCTCTCTGCCTCCCTCCATCTTACACACTGCTGAGTTCAGATCTCGTTCCAGCTCCTGTTAAAAGTTAAAAAAAAAGAAAAAAATTCAATTTTAACCCCATTGATCACTGTTATTGCAGTGATCAATACATTTCCCCACTCTGATTACTCTAATAGTGATCAGTTTGCTGCAGATCAGCTTTAGCTGATCTGTGGTACTTACCCCCCTTGTATTTTTTTCTAATTTTTTAAAAATTATTTTTAATAAAAAAAAATATTATTTAGCATATTTTAGAGTTAGGTAGGTAGTTTAGCTAAGTTGTTGGGTAGGTTTAGTCATCATGCGTTAGTTAGATTTAGATTTAGCAGTAGAGTAGGGAAAAAAAAAACAAAAAACAAAATAAAACCCCCCAAAAATATAATAATTATAGTTTAGATAGGTAGTTAATTTGGGTTAGGTAGGTTCAGGGTACACGTGGGTTAGGGTAAGGTTTAGGGTTAGATTTAGGTTTAGGGGTAGCGTAGGAAAAAAAAAATTAAAAATAGTTTATTTTATTAAAAAATGTATTTTATATTACAAGCTGGTTTAGATAGGTAGTTGGATTGGGTAGGTTCAGGGAATACATGTGTTAGGGTAAGGCTTAGGGATAGATTTAGGTTTAGGGGTAGTGTAGGGAAAAAATACAAAAAAAAATGTATCATAGGAATAGTGACCGCTTGGGGTAATAGTTAAGTACAGTTAGCTATAGAATTAGTAATTTATTTGGTTTAGGTGTATACAGTGCAGCGGAGGTACACTTTAGAAGTGGCATATTCCTTTTTGGCGTCTGACTCAGAAGCCACAGACACTGCGTTAGACTTCGACATCACTCAGTTTTCTGAGAGCGAGAGCAGCTCTAGTGATGACGCAGGGCCTTCTGTCAAAAACAGACGCACTGCTCCAGCAATTGCCCCAAGAACTTTCCAAAGAGCTGCCCTAACAAATGCCCCAAGAGCTGCCACAAGTACTGCCACTCCTGCTGATGAATGGGTATCATCAGTCAATTTATGCCCACAAATTCCTGAATACACAGGCAACCCAGGAATTCAAGTGGATGTGGTAGGATTTACCCATGTTGAGTTTTTTATTTATTTTTTGGGGAAGAAATTTTGGGGGAAATAGTGTCTCAAACCAATTTATATGCAGCCCAATATATTGCCACCAACCCATCAGAGTTTGTTTCCAAGGAAGAAATATGGCAACCCACAGACCTTTTAGAATTCAAGACATTCTGGGCCCTAACAATGACAATGGGAATAGTAAAAAAAAAACAAAAAAAAACAAGTATTAGATCCTACTGGAGTAAAAACCCCATATATGATACACCTATATTCGCCAAAACAATGACCAGGACTAGATATGAAATTATTTTGCGCTTTATGCACTTTAGCGATAATTCCCTGTGCCTCCCAAAAGAACATCCCCAGTATGACAGACTGTTCAAAATTCGCCCCCTAATAAATCATTTACAGGAAAAGTTTGCCCAAGTATATACCCCCCAAAAGTACATAGGTATAGATGTATCCCTTATGAAATATAAAGGCAGGTTAGGTTTCAAGCAATACATCCCCTCCAAGCACTCCAAATTTGGCATTACATTTTTATAAATTGTGAGAAAGTACCACGGGCTATACCCAGGCTTTTCGAATTTACGAGGGCAAGGACAGCCAACTTGACGCTCCTGGTTACCCCGAATCTCTGGGAACAAATGGGAAAACAGTTTGGGATCTAATTTACCCCTTATTAAATAAAGGATATCATTTATATGTTGACAACTACTACACCAACCCCCTTTTATTTAAAGGGATAGTAATACTTAAGTATTACTAATCCCTATAAGTAAAGTACTACTAAAAATAAATGTATTGCCCCCAGTGTCTTCTCTCAAACCTTTACGGTTTGAGAGATGATCGCTTATAAAGTTGCCCTCTCCCTCCCCCTTCCCCGTAGTCAGCATTCTAGCTGACTCAGGGAAATCCAGTCAGAGATCATCAGGTGGCTCTGCAGCAGAGCTGCGACTGCGTTAATTAAGAAAAAAAACTTTCACTAAAACGGTCGTCTACGTGTGCTTGCAAGCCAAGCACACGTAGAAGACCATTTCAGTGAAAGTTTTCTTTTTCGTAACACGATCCGGCTGTGCTGGAGAGCCGCCTGAAAGTCGTACGACTTTCTTCCCTTCAGTTAGCTACAACGCTGACTACGGGGAAGGGGGAGGGCAACTTTAGAAGCGATCATCTTTCAAACCATAAAGGTTTGAGAGATGACACTAGGGGCAATACGTTTTTTTTAAAGGGATAATAATACTTCGTTTTATCTTTATTTTGTAGGCATTAAAAAACATGAAGAACGATATAAGTCTCATCTCTCAAACCTTTATGGTTTAAGAGATATTCACAAGCAAAGTTTCCCCTGCCGCCCCTTTTTCCTAGTGTAAGCCATCTCTTCTCAGATGTGAATCTGGTTGTAAGACCAGACAGATAACAGCAGGGGACAATCTTCTTTGTATAAAAACAATGAAAGCCCTTCCCCCCTTGACAAGTTTTTCAGCTTTTTCCCTTATCTTAATTGAAGATTGTCCCTCTCTGCAGTCTACCTGGGCACCTCCCTTCTGATCTGGCTGAACGGGGGGGGGGATACTTTGCTTGTGAATATCTCTTAAACCATAAAGGTTTGAGAGATAAGACTTATATCGTTCTTCATGTTTTTTTAATGCCTACAAAATAAAATAAAGATAAAATAAAGTATTACTATCCCTTTAAGTAGTACTTTGCTATAGGGATTAGTAATACTTAAGTATTACTATCCCTTTAAGTCACTTTTTTATTTTGACACCGTGGTCTGTGGCACTGTCAGGCGCAATTGCAGGGAGATGCCCAAATAATTTATAGCATAGAAACTAAAAACCTGGATGTCCTCAGCTTTGTGTCAACAAGAGCTGCTGGTAGTTAAGTTCAAGGACAGAAAAGACGTCTACCTGCTTTCCACCATTCATGAAGACAAAACTGTTCGTAGAAGTGGGGTACTAAGAAAGCCAGTCTGCATCAGAAACTACAAGAAACATATGGGGGGAGTTGATCTGTGTGATCAACTCATGCAGTCGTACCTCACCATGCGAAAGTGTAGGGCATGGTACAAAAAGATTGCCATTTACATGATGCAGACTGCAGTATATAATTCTTTTTTGATTTCCAAATTGACAAATCCCACTCCCAATCAGCTCCATCTTATTTCCCAATTTTTGTTTCAAGGGGCAAAGGAAATAATTCCACCAAATCCCAGGGTAGTACACTTTATTTAAAAAAATCCCTCCAACCCCCCAAAAATAAAGCCCACAAAAGTGCTGCAAGGTTTGCTACAGCAAGGGAATACGGAGAGAAACCCCCACATACTGTCCTGATTGCCATATTGTCGTACTCAGAAGAAGGAGCTGAACACTAAACAATGCATTTTTAAAAATCTTCACCTATCATGTGCTTGAAATTCACATCAACAGTGAAGTCAAAGTGTGAAAAAAGCTATTTTTTTTTACTTACATCAAGATTTACGAGGGATTGGTGGTAAAATAGCTGTGCAAAAAATGTGAAAACATATATAAAATGAAGGCCTGGGGTGTCTACTTTCCAAAACTATACACTTTTGGGGGGACATTTTAAGGTGGAGTGCTGGTACAGAGCCCCAAATGAGACATGGCACCAGTGATGCAAGCTGAAAAAATTCAAAGTGTGAAACTGGAAACGCGCATGTTCCAATTTAGGCCCCGTAGCTTCCACAAACCTTGAGAAACCTATGCATATGGCGCATTGCCGTTCTCAGAAGAAGGAGCTGAATACTAATCAATGCATTTTTTTACATTTTCAACTATCCTATGCTGATATCAACAGTAATATTGAAATGTAAGTGTGAAAACTGCAAAAAAACAAAATATTACCATCATTTTGAATAATATTTCTGGAAAAATAGCTGCATAAAAAACTCTTTGTGGGACATTTTTGGTTCTGTCACTGTCAACTAAGCTATGATGCTCACATGCCAATTGTTGAAAAATTACAGGTTGGAAATAATGACGTCCATCTTGTAATATTTACCTTGTAAATGTGAGAAAGGGATTGAAATACTAGTCATATTGGGTACTCATATTCAGGAGAAGCAAATGAATATATTTAGGGGTATTTTTTTGTAATTAACTAATGGTATGCAAATCCGGACAAGAAAATGTTTCCTCTTTTTTCCTATTTTAATCAAATTAAACGATGACGTATTTTTATAATTGTCGTATCAAAAGAAAGCCCTACGTGTGCTTACAAAAGGAATTAAAGAGAAAATGTGGTTGAACAAAGACATAGTAAAAAAAGTCAAAATTGCTCCGGTCCTTAAGTGAAAACTACGTCAGATTTTCCCAGTCCTTAAGGGGTTAATAAATATGGGCATATGATCTTAAGTATAAAGACAGAAGTGGTGCATTTTTGGAGCAAAGCAACCCCAAAATCCCACTGGTTTAAATAAGAATTTGAACTCCTTGAAAAATGTGATTTTTCTTTGTTCGCTACGTTGCAGTTGGTTTGCTCAGAATTACTCCAGTTTGTCTTTATACACACTGGCCAACAGGTCACGGGGAAGTACATTATATGGGACACTCCTGGTTCACTTCAATATATTTTTATTGTTTGTTTTTTTTGTATAAACTGATACCTTTACCATTCATGGATGTTATATGCAGATTTTTTTTCATGGATGGATCCCATATATTACAGGTTAGCAAACATTCCGTTTTCCTTACCTCTTGATGGAATGGGGTGTCAATAAGTTGAGAAAATTGCAAAGCAACACATTGTGTACCCACTCTGGCACGCTAAGCCTGTTGATTTTAAATGGCTTAGCCTTCTGACATACATCCAGCCATGTCAACACACACACACAATCCAGTAGGTGTTTCCTTCTCTGTTGTCCTTAGCCAAAGAAAGAAGATACTGAGCTTTACATATGGTGCGATTCAGGAGCAAATCAGCTGCCCAGTAGGGGACAAATAACATTTCTCCAAAGTCCCATTGATTTAAATTGGGATTTTAACCCTTTTAATGCTAGAGGACACCAACATATTGCTATGGACATCCCTACTACAGACACCTCCAATGCATTTGTTTGCAACAGATGGATTGTAATTGTGTTGTATATTTTTATTTATATAGCGCCATCCAGTGTACTTGGCACTTTACAGTTAGTATAGAAGGGGTACAAAAAGTGCTGTTATTAAGTGCTTACAAAGACAATCAGGCGAGTATACATTAAGATAAAAGGTCCCTGCCCCGTAGAGCTTATAATCTAAGTATAGGATGGGTGAAATACAGATACGAGCTGTCAGAGGTGAAAGTGTAGCTTTTGACATATGAGATAATGTTTCCCCAGTTACGTTAGTGCTATATTTTAGAGGTGCTCTTTTAGCTTTGATTTGACGTTTTTGAGGGTTGAGGCTTGGCGAATGGTGGGTGGTAGGGAGTTCCAGAGTTAGGGAGCAGAAAGGGAGAAATCCTTCAGTCGTGACACAGCGATGGTGGATAAAGGGGGAAAGTCATCCACCCTACGTGATGCATAGTGGATGTGCAGGTATATGGTGGGATAGCAAAGATGAAATAAAAGGTGGGGACAAGTAATGGAGAGCCTTGAAGGTAGTGATGAGGGTTTTGAATGTGATACGCTGCTTTGTGGGAAGCCACGACCGTGATTTTAAAAGTGATGGGGTGAGTACTGTTCTGGAAGAGAGGAAGATCATTATGGTGGACGAATTATGATTGGAGAGGAGTGATATAGTTAGCAGGAAGACCAATAAGTAAAGAATTGCAGTAGTCCAGGCAAGAAAGGATAAGAGCTTCATGAAGGTTTCTGTTATAGAGTGAGAGAGGAATGGCCGGAATTTTGCTATATTCCGAAGAAAGAAACAACAGGTTTTGGTTACTTCATTAATGTGGGTGGTGAATGAAAGAGAAGAGTCAAAAGTTACACCAAGGCAGTGGGCCTTGTCTACCGGGTAAATTGTGGAGCCCTTGACAGTTATAGAAAATGGAAGTATTGTGCAGGATTTAGGAAGGAAGATAACGAGCTCAGTCTTAGACATGTTAAGTTTTAAGCGACGATGCTCTATCCAGGAAAAGATAGTAGTAAGGCAATCTGAAACTCGCTGCTGTATTTCAGGTGATATAGAGGGTGTGGAGAGAAATATTTGTGTATCATCTGCATAGAGATGGTAGTTAAAGCAAAGGATTTTATCAGTTGTCCAAGGGAGAGTGTATACAGAGAAAAGAGAAGAGGTCCCATAACAGAGCCTTGGGGCACGCCTACTGAGCGGAGGATCGGATGTGAGGAGGGGTTAGCGTATGTCACAGAGAAAGACCGTTGAGAAATAGGATAGAAGCCAGGAATGTGCCAGGCCATAGATGCCAAGTGACTGAAGAACCTGGGAGAAAAGTGTATGGTCGATTCTGTCAAATGCTGCTGATAGATCTAGGAGAATAAGAAGAGAGAATGGCCATCAGTTTTTGCAATGTGGAGATCGTTTGTTACTTTGGTAAGGGCAGTTTCTGTAGAGAAAATGGGCCGAAAGCCAGTCTGCAGTGGGTCCAGAGTGATATGGGAGTTGAGGAAGGTAAGTATACAAGAGCAGGCTAGGCACTCAAGGAGCTTAGAGGCAAATGGCAAGATACAGGGTGGTAGCTGGATGAGGAGGTGGGGTCTAATTAACTTTTCTGAAGGACTGGAGAAACTATTGAATGTTTGAAGGAGGAGGGGAAGATGCCAGAGGATAGGGAAGAGTTGAATACATATGTTAGCATGGGATCTAACATGGATGACAGAGGATTGAGGAGGTGGGATGGTATATGATCGAGGGAGCAGGTGATGAGAGGTGATGTGGACAGCAAAAGGGAGACCTCTGATTCTGTGACCGAAGTAAAGGAATCAAATAAGTAGGATGAGATTCAGGAAAATGCAATTGTGGAAATTGAAAGGGTGGGATTGTTTGGTGTATTGTGTTAATCTTTTGTGTGAAGAATTCTGCAAAGGCTAGAGGGGTTAGGGAGGGGAAGAGGAATGATGGAGGGGAGGGGCGAAAGAGAGAATTGAAGACACAGAAGAGGCGGATTGTGTTAGATTTGTGAATATGGATTACTGAGGAGTAGTAGTGTTGTTTGGCAGAGGATAGAGCAGTGTTGAAGCAGGACAGGAGGAATTTGTAGTGGATAAAGTCTGTGTGAAAGAAGGACTTCTGAAGTGTGGGTATAGGAGCGGAGAAAGCGTGTTTGTGAATTGAGTCAAGGGCGTGGGTTTGAGGGGCATTTGTGATGGGCCTGGAGGGGGGCATACAGATTAGGTAATGAGGAGAGGAGGTTGTTGTTGTATTCTGTAATACATTTTTACACAAACTCAGAATATACTGCAGTACATAATCTCACTTACACATTACAGTATAATCCTACACAGACTGTATCACAGTATAAAATCTCTCACATACAGTAGTGAATAAACAAAGGGGGACATTCCACACATGAAATAATATACAGCTAATGTGTATAAATGCTATCACTAACAAGCTAAGCGTAGATGTATCAAAAACCAAATAAAGTGACACCTTGACCAAGCACCCTATGGGTGGGTACTCACGTCACAGACAGGATATAATGGCCTCCTGTGTAGTACACTATTCTGGTATAAACCCTAGAAAAGTCAACAAATCTCAGAAACAATTTGCAATGTCCAGTGATCTCAAGAAAAACAAATACTGGGAAATTCTTCAACCCTGATGAAGTAACATATTAGTTACAAAACGCGTAGGGTGTTGATACTGTATAACTTTTGTTATTACAGTGAATGTACTTGTGTATTTTATTTGATTTATTATTATTAATTTATATGTTTTTGTTCTGACCTTATTCAATTGCTATTTTTTTTAAATAAACCTTTCTTGCAACATTCCTGTGGTATTATACCTAACACACTGTTACTTGGAAGATCTTTGCAGTTGGAAATTCTGCTTTGTGCAGTTTGCATTTCCTGGTGGCTTAATCCAGGACATGCTGTTCACCACCTGAGGCAGTGTTTTTGTCTCTATATCATGAGAGTACCCTTCTCTTCTCCTTAAAATAGGCAGGAACAATTCTGAGAAGTGACCACTGGGTGGAGCCTACCTCCTCTCCAAGGCATCCACTTCCAGAACCATGGAACCTTCCTGTTGTGGGTACTAAGCATAGTAGCCACCACACTAGAAGAAAAACTCTTCTTCTTCAGTATTAAGGATTCAATTTCCAAGCCGTCAAAGCCAGACGATGAACATCCTCCTTCCACAGGTAACCCTGTAGAAGTAGATCCAGATGGCAAGGGAGCCGGAATGGCTCTGCCAATGACAGATCCAGAAGCTCCGGAAACCAAGCCTGCCGAGGCTAGTACGGAGCAATCAGAATGATTGGACAGCACTCCAGTCACAATTTCCGTAACACCCTGTGCAACATGGGAAGGGGAGGAAAGATGTAAGCCAGAGGAAATAACCACGGGATGGACATGGCATCAACAGCTAGAGCTAGAGGATCCCTCCAGCGAGAGCGGAACCTCGGGATCTTCTGGTTGTGTCTTGTCACCATCAGGTCGATGCATGGAGGACCCCACTGCTGGATGATGAGGTTGAACAGCTCTGGATGTAGTTCCCACTCTCAGCTGTCCACCGTGTGTCAACTGAGGAAGTCTGCCAGAACGTTATCTACGCCAGGAATATGAACTGTGGAAAAGGCAGGGACATGCTCCGCTGCCCACGAAAAAATAGCCTTGACCTCTAGCCAAGCTGCAAGACTTTGTGTGCTGCCTTGCTTATTGATGTAGGCTACCACTGTGGCGTCGTCCGACTGTACCGTGACCGGGTAATCCTCCAGTTGCCATATCCAGTGATGCAGAGCATGAAATATTGCCCGAAGCGCCAAGACATTGATGGGAAGGAGAGATTCCTCCTGAGACCACAGGCCCTGAACACTCAAGTGACCAAGCACTGCTCCCCATCCAGAGAGGCTGGCATCCGTTGTCACTGTGCTCCAGAAGGGCACCAGGAAGGGTCTGCCTTTCAGGAGATTGTTCAGGTTGAGCCACCATGAGGAGGGAGAGATAGGGATCTCTCCAGTAGATCTGTTTGACCCCTGTATGCCAGGATTAGAAACCTCTGAAGTTCCCTGGGGTAAGCCATGGCAAACAGAACTGCTTCTATGGTGGAAACGAAGGATGACAACTTCTTGGCTGGAACAAGATCCTGAGACAGGATAGCCTGGACCTTCAGTGCTATCTGATGAGCCACTTCGTCCGTGAGAAATACTGGCTCTGGTGCATGGCCGGAGGCCCCTGCAGGGGATTCAGGGGCAGCAGCACATGCTGGGCAAATATGACCTGAGTATTCTCTAGGTAACCATGAGTGACATGAGGAGCAATGAGCAATAGGGGACACAGACACCCCAGTATCCTTAGTCTTACGTTTAGCCCCAAGGTCTAACGGAGTAGACATTCTCACAGAATCAAAAGTTTAAAGTATCAAAACACCCACAAAATAGCATGTATGATAAATAAATGCACCCCAGAAACGCTAAATAAGACTTATCCGGTAGGCGAAGGGTTAAACTGTGGAAGAGAGAAGGAGAGTCCAAGCCCTGCATAGGATACTCGATCTGCGAATACACAAAATGGCTGCCGCGTCGGGCAACAAAAGGGTTAAGTTACCACAGAAACTTGCTCCAAACACCTCACAGACATACAGATAAACCCAATGAGTGCATGAGTATGTAATAGGAACTCCAAATGAGACCCCTGTGCGGAGGGGAAGCATGGGACATGTGGACCTCAGCACTCAAAGGGTGCTCGCCTTTTTCAGCAGGTCTTCTGTCTTCAGATTACCATATATCAAGAAGAAGCCTCAGTGGGCAACTCCTGGGGAAAGAACTTACAGCCAAGATTTTCCCCCCCAGGGTTTAGGTCCACAAAAGCACCTGGTAAACTGAGCTATCCACATTTGGGTGATGGGAATTGTCAGTGATGGTAATCCGCCTAATGGTGGTATTCCATATCTAACAGAAAAATAATAAAAAAGCTAAAACTATAGCAGAACTGTTCTCTTGCCTTGTGTCTTGACCAAGGAACAAATCTTACTGGTTGGAGGAGGTAAGATCCACTCAGCAGTCACTTCTCAGAATTGTTTCTGCCTATTTAAAGGGGCTGATCGCCTACCCAAAGTTACCAATAACCTGTATTGGATGCGGAGAAATAAAAATTCCCAGATTTATATGGAGCTTTTAACCCCTTGAATGCTAGGGAAGTTTAAATGCACTGCAGACCTCTCTAACATTCAATGGGTTAAAAGCCCAATGTAAGTCATTGGGAATTTCTATTTGTTCTCTACAGTACAACTGGTTTGCTCCACAACTGCACCTAATTTACTTAGGAACTCAACCTATCTGCCTGTTTATAGATTCTGAAACTGAGCTGCATGACCTTGCCCTATGACCCCTCATTATGTTCCTGTACCATGCCTTGGACTTACTTCTGTGACCACTGTTACCCACAACAACCTCTGGGGCTCAAACCCAGGATGTGAATGGTTGCCTCTGTGTGGACCACGTGCCACTTGCTTCCAACATCTAGAAGCCTTAGTTAAATCCTTAAATCTAATCCTGAACTAGCATTTTTTTTTAATGTGTAGACTATCCTATATAGATACAATTTGATTGTTTGCACAGAAGTAATGCTCTTAACCCCTTCAGTGCCAGAGGCTTAGGCCATTTCCTATATCCTGTAGGCCAGATATATTTTCAGCGTTTTGCTGTAAATCTGTTTAGGATTTATTTCCGCTGGGAAATTTCTAGTTACATATGGAGAACAATATATAATTTTTTTTAGAACAGATTGATTTTTTTTCGTGGTGCCTTACATGAAGTGAATTGGGCATTGTACAAAAAGTTATGTCAATTACAAAAAAGAGGTGAAAAAAATTACTTTTTTGCTAAAATCACATTCTATATATCAAAAAAATGTACCTTGATTGTGAAAGTTTCAATTATTTCAAAAAGCCATGAGTCCCCTGAGTAAAAAAATACCAAATTTGTATAGTTTTACCTACGTCCATGGACAGCGCAGAGCCCTAATCACAGGAGTGCAAAATTGCATTTTCAACTTTATGAACCAATATGCGCATTTTAGTGTTCTTGTGGTAAAACTACCCTAAAACAGCAGAATAACTATATAAAAATATATATTTCTAGAAAGTAAATATCCTACTGTGTCAAATTAGGCATCACTTGCCTTTTTACCCTAAGCCTAGTGTGCACAAATGTTTCCAGAAGGTGGCGCTATAGGAAAAAAAATTGGAAATTTTTGACATTTCCACCCCTTCACATTTACTTAAATCTGTGAAAACTATATAATTTCCAACTGTATGCATTAGCTAGTGCTCTTAGGAGAAAAATGGCACTTGGTATGAGATGACATACCTTAGGGATACAAAATTGCATCTACTAACATTTTTTCAAACCTGACTTGCCTGTACGAAAATCATTTGAACACTTACAGAAGTGAAGAAAAGGTAGACAAACCATTTTGGAAAGGAAACAACCTGCTGCATCTAACGAGGGGCCACTTGCCTTCTTACCCCAAGACTGGTGTGCCCAAATGTTTCCAGAAGGTGGAGTTATAGGGGAAAAAACATTTTCGCATTACCACCCCTCAAATTTACTGAAAACTGTGGAATTTCCAACTGTATTCATTAGCTAGTGATGTTAGGACAAAAATGACACCCCATTGGTATGAGTTGAAATACCTTAGGGGGTGCTAGAAGTACAAAACTAACATTTTCTCAAACATGACTTGCCTGTACAAAAATGGTTACAACAGTTACAGAAGTGAAGGAAAGGTAGACAAACCATACCATTTTGGAAAGAAAGTAACCTGCCACATCGAATGAGGGATTGATTGCCTTTCTACCCCTAAGTTAGTATGCACAACTATTTCCAGAATGTGGTGCTATAGGAAAAACAAACTTTTTTTTAACACATCATCACTTCAAAGATAGTAAAATGGTTCAACATGATAGGATTTCCTAGGAGAACCTAGTGCCAGTCTGAGAAAAGAAAAATGGTACCCCACTACTGTGGGTTGACATACCATATTGGGTACCAGGAGCGTGGCTACCAGGAACAAGGATGGGGAAGCAAACAGTGTATGTGTGATTTTATGGATACCAGTTGAAACAAGCTAGGGGGTCAGCCAATGTACGTGCAGACCTGTGACTGCCAAGTGGGGGGAATGAGCGGGTTAGGTAGTATACGTGGGTATGTCTACTAGCAAGCAGCAGATCAAGCATGGTGGTGGTGGGTGGGTTAGATAGTGCATATGGGGGATCTATGACTACCAATGTGCACTCTGTGTCCCCCTCATACACAGTTTGATTCCCGCATGAATCCAGTGCATACTGGTACTTTGAGTCTACCAGTATGCAGTGGAAACAGGCTGGGGAAATGAGACTGACATTGGAATCAGGCAGGGGGTTAGGGTACATGGGGAGGGGATTGGAGGCGTTTTGTGTGCATGCCACAAGGTTGTCCAATGAACTGCAAAGCAATGCATTGGACCCCCTGTTGCACACAAAGAGATACATTTTTTTTAATCATACCTTGTGGGAGGGGCAGTATCAGGACCACTCCCGATGCCCCCCAAAATAGTCTCAACAAAAAATATTGAAAAAGAAAACGTGTGTGTGTGTGTCACAGGGGGTCCAACACATTTCAAAGTATTGCTCTGTACCCTCCCCTTGGTGGCACGTGCAGGTTTTTTTGGTGTATCCCCCCCACCCAATATTTTTGTGTAGACCTTGTTCGGAGGCATCAGAACCCCTCCTGATGCCCTGCAATGAGGTCTGAATAAAAAATAAAGGGGTGGGGGTAATATAAATAATCCTTTGTGTTCCAGAGGGGTGTCCAGTGCATTGCAAAGCACTGGATCTCTCTGGCACACAGAGGGTTTTTTTTTTTTTTTATTATTTTTATTCATACTTTGTTGGGGCATCAGGACCACTTCTGATACACCCCCCATCAAGGGATGAATAAAAAAATGTGTGTGTTTGCCATAAGGGGGTCCAACGCATCGCAAAGCACTGCATTGGACTCCCCCTGTGTGGCATGCAGATTTTTTTTTTTTGGGGGGGGTATTTTATTTAGACATTTAGACCATGATTGGGGGGCACCAGCATCCCTTCTGATGTCCAATGCAATGCAAAACAGAGGGTTAATTTTTTTTCTTTTATTATATTTTATTCATACCTTGTTGGGGGGGCATCAGGACCACTCCTGCAAAGCACTGCGTTGGATTCCCCTGTGGTGCACACAGGGTTTCTAAATATTTTTTTATTCAGACCTTGTTGAGGGGCATAGAGACCCCTCCTGATGCCACCTCAATGAGGAGTAAATAAAATATAATAACTGGGAAAAAAATCCTTTGTCTTCTACAGAGGTGTCCAATGTATTGCTAATGAACTGGACCCCTGTGGCACACAGAGGGTTATTTTTATTTTTTTTAATAGTCACTTTCTATTCAGAGCTTGTTGGGGGGGGGCACACCTGATGGCCCCACAACAAGCTCTGATTACAAAGTAATGATAAAAAGTCCTGTGTTCAGCACAGGAGGGGGGTCTGCATTGGATCATGAGCCTTTCTTTTATTATAGACCTCATTGGGAGATATCAGGACTCCTCATGATCCCCCCAATGAGGTCTTAGTTAAAAAAAAATATACATATGGCCCCAGAATGACTGACCCTGTGAGTGCCACAGGGGTCTCCAGCGCATTGCAAAGCAATGCACTGGATCCCTGTGACACACAGAGGATTAATATTTTATCATTACTTTGTATCCAGAGCTTGTTGGGGGCATCAGGACCACTCCTGATGTCCCCCAACAAGCTCTGATTACAAAATAATTAAAAAAAGTTGCCCCAGCCTTGGCACACACAGGGTTAATTGTTATTATTATTATAGACCTCAGTGAGGGGCAGCATGACCCCTCCTGATCCCCCCAGTGAGGTTTTAGTAACAAAATATAAGGCTCCAGAAGAAGTGACCCTGTGAGTGCCACAGGGGTCTCCAGCACATCCTCAGGCACTTATAACGTTACTTTTTTAAATTTATTTCAAATATATTCAGACTTCATGGGCGTAGGGGGCATCAAGACCTCTCCTGATTTCCCCCAGTTATTGATCTCCCAGCTGATTTTACTGGGAGATCAATATGGGGACTGCAGGAAAGCAAAAGCTCTCCTGCCCTTCTCTCCTACCCCCAGTAGGAGTGAACGGGACCGGGGGAAAGTTTCCTAACGTAATCGTGATCATGTCACAGATGACGTTAGGAGGCTTCCCCCGATCCCGCCCACTCCTACCCGGAAGTTTGCTCAGGAAAGAGGGGGAGCTTCTCCATTGCAAACATTGATCTCCCAGGAGTTTCAGCTCAGAGATCAATAACTGGGGGGCATGAGAAGTGATCCTCATGCCCCCCCCAATGAATGCCAGGCAACATTTTTAGTAAAATGTGGCCACTGCAAGCCGGTTATACCAGCTTATGCAGTGGCTGCATTTTAGATGTACGAGCTTGGCACAGCAGGTACAGCTGTCCAAATTCGTACATTGTACCCACTTGGCACATTAAGGGTTAAGGTATTGAGATTAGTACCCACTGTACTTTGATGGAGAAAGGCTGGAACATACTCTTACAGATGATAAAACATTATCACTTTTTAGACACCCTAAAATGATAGCTATGGTAACGGATGCCCTGGGAAAAGCAAGAATGGGAGCCCCCTCAGAGCATACGTACAGGGTATCTAAGTGTGTGTAACCCAAATCATTTTTGGTATTAGTGTCTTTTGCTTTCCTGCATAAGATCCATAGCTTAACTGACAGGTGTCAGAAAACAGAGACCATGGTCTACCTGTACTACTGTAGCACCCACACTATTGTGATCATCACTCTCTTTCCAAACAGTGCATGCACTGGACAGATATATGTACGATTCAAGGGGTTAAATGACCCATATAAAGCAATGGACATTTTATTAACATAGTAACATAGTCCATCAAGTCCAGCCCATGCCAGAACACCCCTGTTGATCCAGTGGAAGGCAAAAATCCCTACTGAAGCCATTTCCAATTAAGCCCCAAGTGGGTAAAAAATCCTTCCTGACTCCAAATGGCAGTCAGATAGTTCCCTAGATCAACAACCTATATGTAGCATTCAAGTGTTAAATTAGTTCCTTATGTTTGGTTGGCTCATTCCAAACAAGCTTGGAAAGAACTGCACAGGACCTGCCTTCAGTCTCTTATGACTTATGTTGCAAATGAGTGTTTAACCTATAGGTTTAAATTATGAATGAACCAGCTAGACGAGTATGAATCAGAACAAACTGGTTTATTCATCACTATATAAATCTATTTATATGAATGAGTATTATTGTAAGCATGAATGTGCCCTGGCAATAGAAATAATATGTTGATGTGGTTCAAATCCTTGGCTGCCTGTCATTTTTTACCTTTGGTGACTGTCTGGTTGTCCCAGCTGGATTCCATTGCACGTGATAACTTTATAACTGGTTTTATCTACAAATTCCCCCACAGAATTCAATAGGAATGTGTGGGGGAAAAACAATGGTAACAGTTATAATCTGCAATGGAAACCAGCCCAAACTGTTTGCCTGCAAATTGGAAGTCTGGCTACTGAATAGGTATAAACACATTTAATTCAGAATTAGATAAATCAAATAACCACATATGAGGTGGCCCCCATACTACTCCTGTATCATCCTAGCTGCTTTGGTAACTAGTAAACCAAAAACAGCATCTCAGGGGTAAATCAGGGTTAGACCGCCTTTGACTGGCTAGGGATAATGGGAGCTGTATTCCTCAACAGATGGTGAGCCTAACGTTTCCTAGTCTTGTTATACATGGAAACGTCCATTGGATCATTAGAGTGGACTAATCTTAACCTGAGAGTGGTCTTCCAGGCTAGCCTGGCTGCTGCTGAATAATCTTTAGAATAGGTAACCCACTACTCTTACCTCAAGAAAAGGAGCCTTCAAAGAAGATTTTAGAGCAAGTGAAGAGAGAGGCACTAAGGCATGATAAAAAGGTCTGAGATAATCTCTCAAATTCATGTAATTCCATGGAGCATATGCAGCAAGATTTCTACAGCTGGAGAGGTGGGAGTGTATAGGCTCCACAGAATAACACAAGAACTGGTGTGTTTCTATCACTGGAGAAATAATTTCCTCTTTATAATATGTTTAAACCATGGAATTCCATTCAGCCTTGAGAAGATCTTTATTGTGAATAAGGACTAGTTTTCTTATGCCCCAAAGAGACCATATTTATCACATAGGTTCCTTATAGATTCATGCATTTTATAGGATTATACACTTAGATTAAAGGAACCCACGGGCATAATGTAGGAAGTTTGGGAGATGTAATTCTAGAGCAAATCAAATGCATAATAGGAGCACATGAAAATCCATAGTGATTTAAATGGAGCTTTTATCCTCTTGAATGCTAGAGAGATCTCCAATACTGTATATTACAGACTTTTCTAACATTCAAGGGGTTAAAAACATTTAAATTAAAGGAATTTGGGGGCTTTTGTATTTGTCCTCTATGGGACAGGTTTATTGCTTTAGAATTGCACCTCAATAGTCTCGTGAATACAGACCCATATTCTTCTGTAATATTTTCTCTCTCATCTCTCAGAGATAATGATCAGAATCTGGTAATTTAAAGGGCATTTATCACCAGGACAGTTAGGTGTTGGAAGTTCTGCTTTCCTGGAAGAAGACCTGCAAATGAAACTGGGGCTGCACTGTTGGCACCAAACAAGCAAAACAGGGTTCTCAAAAGAGACCTCTGGGTCTCACTCATTAGTTCCGAGCAGAGACGGACCTGCAAGCCTGTAGAATAACAGTCCAGTCTAATTGACATATACTATGCAGTCCTCAAAGTCCCTCTGTATCAGCCAAATATAATTAGCTACCGCCCACACACAGTTACGATGAACATCAAAACCTCCAGTGTTACTTGTTTGACAGAAACTGTGCAGATCAGCCCTGCTGCAACTTTATTGTGTTCAAGTGTTAGTAATATCCCATAAGTTTTTTTTTTTATAGATCTGTAGAGGGAAAAAAAAAAAAAAAAAAAAAAAAGAATCTCATTGGCACAAACTCCATCTCTCAAACCGCTATGATTTGAGAGATATTCGCAATCAAAGTTCCCCCTTCCCTCCCCTTCTCCTGACGTCATCGTCTAGCTGACAGCAGGAGATCCCAGTCCGGGGACCAGCTGGAGGTTGTGCAGCAGAGCCGAAATCCCATTATTAGAAAATAATTACTTAATTGGAAAGGTCTACAAAGTGTGCCTGGTTTGCAGGCACACTTTGTAGACCATTCCCATGAAAAGAGGATTTTAGTCTTACCTGTTAAATCCTTTTCTCTTAGTCCATGCATCCACCCCTTTAAGTAGGCAGGAACAATTCTAGAATTGATTGCAGGGGGTGGAGCCTACCTTCCCTCCTTGGCTGAAGCTAGCCAACCAGCTCCAAAAAGATTTGAGACACTAACCATTGACTAGATAGTGGAAGGGAAAGAAGACTCCTGTGAGCATCACCCCAAAGGACCCTCACAATCTGCCACAGGAGAGCCAAGCATGGTCCTTTGACAGGGTGGGACATCGGTAACTTGTATGGACTAAGAGAAAAGGATTTAACAGGTAAGACTAAAATCCTCTTTTCTCTGTCGTCCAATACAGGTTACTGGTAACTTTGGGATGTCCAACCATTGAGTTTCCCAGAGGTGGGAAGTAAGGCAAGGACCAGATGCAAGGCCCCCAAAGTCACCAGAGCAGATATGAACCATCAGATCAGAGGTAGCCCAACAAAACAACTGAAGTGTCAACAGACACTGAACAAGGGTAACAACACCCCAAGAACTGTTACACAGCACACGGAACTAGAGCCAACAGGGCTCAAGAGTGAAGGAAGCACCAAGAACCGAAGAAGATCCTAGACAGGCAAGACTGCCTCCAGGATCTTCCTCCCAAAGCCGGCATCAGCCGATGCCAGCACATCTACACAGTAGTGCTTCGAAAAGGTGTGCACAGACAACCAAGTGGCATCCTTGCACAACTGAAGCCCCAATAGATCTGGCAGAATGAGCCGTAACCCGAAAGAGAACAGGTGTCATCCTCAGCTCATAAGTATTACGAATAGTGGACTTGATCCAAGACGCAATAGTCACTTTGGATGCAGGTCTTCCTGCCCTGGGGCCCTCAGGAATGATGAACAGCGCTTCAGATTGTCTAATGGACTCAGTGCAATGTACATAATACAACTCACCACATCTAACAAGTGGATAACCCTCTCCTTGTCAGAGGTAGGGTCAGGGCTGAAAGAAGGCACCACAATCTCCTGATTAATGTGGAACTCAGAGACCACCTTCGGGAGAAACTCCTGAGAAGTGCGAAGCACTGCCTTGTCTTTGTGAAACACCAAAAAGGGTGGTTTACAAGACAGAGCACGTAACTCCGCGACATGGCGAACAGACACGATTGCCAGGAGAAAGGCCATTCTCCACGTCAGTAGTAGTAGCCAGGGACTCAAAAGGAGGGAGCTGAAGGACACCCAAGACCAAATTAAGGTCCCACTGAGGAGTGGGAGTCTTAAAGACAGGACGAGTATGAGCAATGCCCTGGAAGAAAACCTTGACATCACGAAGAATAGCAATGCACCTCTGAAAGAAAACAGAGAGAGCAGAAGTCTGATCCTTAAGGGAACTCAAGCTGAAGCCCTTATCCACACTGTCCTGCAAGAAGGCCAAGACCGTAGGCAGATCAAAATCCTGACAGAGGTCCCTATCAGCACACCAAGATAGGAAGGTCGACCAAACACGATGGCAGGCCTTAGAAGAAACTGGTTTGTGGGCACTAAGCATAGTAGGCACCACACTAGAAGAAAACCCTTCTTCTTCAGTATTAAGGATTCAATTTCCAAGCCATCAAAGCCAGATGATGAACATCCTCCTTCCACAGGTAACCCTGTAGAAGAAGATCCGGACGGCAAGGGAGCCGGAATGGCTCAGCCACTGATAGATCCAAATGCTCTGGAAACCAAGCCTGTCGAGGCCAGTACGGAGCAATCAGAATGACTGGACAGCACTTCAGTCTCAATTTCCGTAACACCCTGTGCAACATGGGAAGGGGAGGAAAGATGTAAGCCACAGGAAATAACCAAGGAATCGACATGGCATCCACCGCTAGAGCTAGAGGATCCCGCTAGAGCTAGAGGATCCCTCCAGCGAGAGCAGAACCTCAAGACCTTCCGGTTGTGTCTTGTCGCCATTAGGTCGATGCAAGGAAGACCACACTTCTGAACAATGATGGAGAACACTTCTGGGTGCAGTTCCCACTCTCCGCTGTCTACTGTGTGTCAACTGAGGAAGTCTGCCATGACATTGTCTATGCCAGGAATGTGTACTGCGGATATAGCAGGAACGTGTTCTTCTGCCCAGGACAAAATAGCCTTGACCTCTAAACAAGCAGCGAGACATCTCGTTCCGCCTTGCTTGTTGATGTAGGCCACGGCCGTGGCGTTGTCGGACTGTACACGGACTTGGCATTCTTTCAGCTGGGGAGTCCAATGACGAAGGGCATGGAATATCGCCCGAAGCTCCAACATGTTGATGGGAAGGAGAGATTCCTCCGGAGACCACCGACCTTGTGCACTCAGGCGGACCCAGGACCGCTCCCCATACAGAGAGGCTGGCATCCGTCGTCACCGTGGTCCAGAAGGATACTAGGAAGACCTTCAGCAGATTGGAGAGGAAAGGGATCCTGTACCCTTCAGTCATCACCTGTAAAACCCACAGGTCCTCCACTGAACCCTCCCAGACGCTGTGGTAGTGACGCAGATGGCTACCCACAGCCGAGTGGGGACCTGGGTTCGTCGAGTCATGCCGAAGTAGTCTTGGAAACCTTAGGCTTGGAGGAGACCTTGGGCTTCCATTGCTGTTTGGGCTTGGAGGAGGCACGTGGAGCTGATGGAACCACCTGGTTCGCCGGACGTGTCTCAGTCTGGAAGGGATGAGAAAACCTGTTACACTTGAGAGGAGTTTTCTTCCTTGGGACCAAGGGCAGATGAGTACTCTTACCCCCTGTGGCCTCACAAAAACAGATCCTTAAGATCTGGCCCAAATAAGGATATACCATAAAAGGGTAAGGAAAGCAAGGCTTTCTTGGAAGCAGCGTCAGCAGACCAGATCTTGAGCCAAAGAGCTCGTCTGGCAACCACGGACATGGTAGAAACCAGTGCCACCAAACAGATGGCATCAAATAAGGCAGCAAAAACATAGTGCTGGGCCTCAGACATATTGGCAAGAAGATGCAACATATCTGAAGCAGGAGCACCCTGACATACAGCCAGGGTGAGCTGTTCAATCCAGACCGCAATGGCCTGGTTAACCCAGGCCACAGCAAACGATGGATGCATGGCAGTGCCAGCAGTGGTAAAAATGGACTTGAGGGAAACCTCAAGCTTCTTGTCAGTCCAATCTTTCAGAGCGGACGCATCAGAAACTGGCAAGGCAGTTATCACGGTCCCCGTGTTTCCCTGTCAATCTTAGCTGAATTACCTGTGCATTGGAGGAAGCTGATTGGCCCGCCCAGGATGTTCCTTTATATGCTGGAGTTTGGGCACTTGTCAGTTGCCCTTTCGTGGTGTTCCTGTGCCTCGTTGCTGTAGTTCCAGTGTCTCCTGTGTACCGACCCGGCTAGTCTGACTTCTCTCCTGATTCTGCTCCGTGATTGACCCGGTTCTGGCTGACGACCTTGCTGTTACGGTTATCTGACACTCAGACCAGGGTATGAAGTAAAAATACAGTTTTACTGAAAATAAAACAATGCCCCTAGAGGCCAGAAATAGCAGTAATGGCAATAATGACAAAGTGAATGCACACAATGATAGTGATAGGTGCTATGAATGGATAGGGAATGTTCCCCCAAAGGGTTAACAAATGCAATAGGTGAGATATAAACAAGATTGGCCAACGCCCAGGATAAATAGCAGTCTCTGGAACACAGTCTCTCAATAGCTGGATAGAAATAAGTAACTGCACTGAATACACTCTCAAGTTGGTATAGTAGCGCAACAAAGTCCAGAGCTGAGCCGATACCACCACCGTGGGCTACAGAGGAATGCTATTGCCACGCTGTAGTGATCAGAACCAAAATCGCCCTTAACTGGAAAAGTAGTAACCCTGCGTGTGCCACTTGGATTGTGCCCTGACACCCCTTGGGTGCTGTACTGATGGTGACTGCACAAGCTGTAGTAGAGCCGGCGCCCTCTGGAGTGCAATGGGAATGTAACTTCAGCGTCTGTGGGCCAGAGCCAGAATACGAGCACGGAGCGGACAAGGCTCTGAGGGTGAATGAGAGACGCACAGAAGCACTCAGATTAAAGGCTCAAGTCAGAAAACGTATGCTTGGCAAGATATATCGGACGCACTAGACCGGAGACTACAGGCACTGTAAGGGTTAAGTGGTTCTGCACAGGAGCGAGCACCTTGGCAACCAGCAGAAGGCAAAGCAACCCCAGGCTACAGCTACTGACAAGTGAGAGGAACAGTGAGTCGCTTAAACAGTTCAGAATGTCGCCGGAGCGACCGGAATGATGCAGGAACACTGGAACAGCAGGCAGACCGGAACGGCAACCGGAACAGCAGGCCGAACCGGAACAGTAACTGAAACAGCAGGCAGACCGGAACGGCAACTGGAACAGCAGGCAGAACCGGAACAGTAACTGGAACAGTAGGCAGACCGGAACGGCAACCGGGACAGCAGGCAGAACCGGAACGGTAACTGGAACAGCAGGCAGAACCGGAACGGTAACTGGAACAGCAGGCAGGCCGGAATGGCAACCGGAAAAGCAGGCAGAATCGGGTCAAGTCACGGAGCAGGGTCGTCAGCCAGAGCCAGGTCAAATCACTGAGCAGGGTCGTCAGCCAGGACCGGGTCAAATCACGGAGCAGAAGCAGGAGAAGAGTCAGACTAGCCGGGTCGGTACACAGGAGACACAGGAATATGGCAACAAGGCGCAGCAACATGAACACCACGAAAGGGCACTGACAAGTGCCCAAGCTCCAGCATATAACGGCACATCCTGGGCGGGCCAATCAGTCTCCACCAATGCACAGGCAAATCAGGTCAGATTGACAGAAAGTCACGGGGACCGTGGTACTTGCCCCGTGATTGACCCGGTTCTGGCTGATGACCCTGCTCCGTGATTGACCCGGCTCTGGCTGACGACCCTGCTCCGTGATTGACCCGGCTCTGACTGAAGACTCTGCTCCGTGATCGACCCGCTCTTCGGCTGTTGCTCCTGCTGCAGTATTGATCCGGTTCCGGTTGTTGCTCCGGTCCTGTCTGCTGTTCCGGTGTTCCAGTATTGCTCCGGTCGCTCCGGCAACATTCTGAACTGTTTTAGTGACTCGCTGTTCCTCTCACTATCGTCTAGCTGTAGCCTGAGGTTGCTTTGCCATCCGCTGTTTGCTAAGCTGTTCTCTCCTGTACAGAACCACTTAACCCGTGCAGTGCCTGTAGTCTCCGGTCTCGTGCCTCCTTTATCGCTTGCCCAGCATACAGTTACCCGTTTGAGCCGCTATTCTGAGTACCTCTATTACAGTCATATTATCTCCCGCACAGCACTGTCTGTCCGGTGTGCACCGTGACCGCGCCGGCTGGCGCTGGTAGTCTGTTTGCTCTTGCTGTGAGAATTGACTGCGGCACCGGAAGGGTGTCCTGGCTCCGGCCTACATACGCTCAGAGGGTACGCTATCCACTGCACTTCCCAGTGCTTCGGCTCTTTGTAGCTTGTGCAGTAACCGTCAGTATTGGCACCCAAGGGGTGTCAGGGCACAATCCATTTGGCACACGCAGGGTTACTACTATTTTCAGTTAAGGGCGATTCTGGTTCTGGTTACTTCAGCTCTGGCAGTAGCATTCCTCTTAAGCCCATGGAGGTGGTATTGTCTCAGCTCTGGGCACTTGAGTGCATTCCCATTCCAACTTGAGAGCTAATTCCGTGCAGACACTTTACTCCTTTTCCGCTATTCAGAGACTGTGTTCCAGAGACTGCTATATATCTTGAGCGTTGGCCAACCTAAGACTGAGTCTCTCCTATTGCACCTGTTAACCCTTTGGGGTTATTCCCCGTCTATATATAGCACATATTTCTACCACTGTATTGCATTTACTTTGTCTGTAATTGCCATTACTGTTATTCCTGTGCTGGCCCCTAGGGGCATTGTTTTACATTCCTGATTCAATAAAACTGTGTTTTTACTTCATACCCTGGTCTGAGTGTCAGAAAACCGTTACAGCAGTAGACTTAGACTTAGCCTGGATATAGGAGCATCCACTTTGAGGGGATGAACCCACTGAGCAAGAGCTGCCTCAGAAAAGGGGTAAAGCTTAGCAAACTTCTTGGAAACAGAAGGCTTTCTGTCCGGAGATTTCCACTCATCAGACACAAGGTGGTCAAGAGTGGATTTAGGTGGAAAATAATTAAGGGGCTTTTTAGGCTCCTGGAAAACATCAGAGGGATCTGAAGGAACCTCCTGAACTAGGGGAATGTTTAGGGTGGTCAAGACAGCCCTGATCAGGCCCTCAGCCGAAGGTTCAGGATCAGCCTCAAAGGGGTCCCCAAAAACCTGAGAGGAGCCCACAGCAGAACATTCCTTAACATCTGAATCCACCAACAGTTCCTCCTCAGAGGAGTCTGACACTTCAGGTACTCCCTGCAGTTTTGGCAGGGAAGATCTGACTGAAGAAGGGGTCTGCCATGAGTGGAAGACCACCTGTAACTGGGATGGAAAGAGCTGTAATGTAGACCGAAGGTCTCTGGTAGCAGCCTTGAACTATTGCAACCAAACTGGCTCTATTGCATGGCTGGAGGTCCCTGTGAGAGACTCAGGGACATCAAAACATGCTGGGCAAAAATGACCTGAGAATTCTCTAGGTAACCCTGAGAGACATGAGGAACAGTGTGCAATAGGGAACACAGAGACCCCAGCGTCCTTAGTCTTAGGCCTGGCCCCAAGGTACAACGGATTAGACATTCTCACAGTGTCAAAAACGTTTAGTATAATGAATCACCCAATTACAGTATGAAAGATTAAAATTACACCCCAGAAATCACTAAAATATACTTATCTGGCAGGCAAAGGGTTAATCTGCAGAGGAGAAAAGGAGAGTCCAAGCCCTTCGTAGGATACTTGTTCTAGAAAAGGCACAAAATGGCTGCCGTGGCAGGAGTCAATCAGAAACGTGAGCACGAAGCAAGCGCTCATGGGAAATGTAGTTTTCCCAGAATAAGCACCCCAAAAGTGCCCGAAGCCCCCTGAGCCCCCCAACACACTTGAAATGGTAACTGGACGATAGCGCAAGGTCAGACAAGTAAAATGAGCCCTCTCTGAAGTCGCTACATTGATCGGTTGCAGGGATATGTCCCAAACTGTACAGTCCCATAGGAATGAATGGAGCAATGGCGTATATGTGGTAAAGCACGCCATTTTGTCAAAGTTAAAACTGTGAAATGAAATTACATGAGACATCACTAGAACCAGTTAGATGACCCAAAAATCACTGAACCCAGTACGGAAAGTGATAATAACCCCCCAAAAGATGAAAACCAGCAGCTAAAGGGTTAAGTTACCACATAAACCTGCTCCAAAACACCTAACAGACATACATATAGACCCAATGAGAGCAGGAGTGTGCAATAAGAACTCCCAAGGAAAAAAACCCTGTGCGGAGGAGTACTGTGGGACATGTGGACCTGCAGCACTCAAAGGGTTGCTCACCTTTCCTGCAGATCTTCTGTCTTCAGATTACCATGTATCAAGAAGAAGCCTCGGTGGGCAACTCCTGAGGAAAGAACTTGTACCCAAGATTTTCCCCCCAGAGCTTAAGGTCCACAAAAAGCACCTGGATACTGAGCTAGCCACATCTAAGGCCATTGTCAGTTATGGTAATCCACCTAATGGTGGTATTCCATTTCTAATAGAAAAAGAAAACATTTCTAAAACTATAGCAAAACTGTTCTCTTGCCTGTGTCTTCACCAAGGAACAAATCTATCTGGAGCTGGTTGGCTAGATGCTGCCAAGGAGGGAAGGTAGGCTCCATCCCCTGCAATCAATTCTAGAATTATTCCTGCTACTTAAAAGGGTGGATCGCCTACCCAAAGCTACCAGTAACCTGTATTGGACGACAGAGAAACATTAATTTTCCCATATAATTAACTGGGGCTTTTGATGCATTGAATATTAGAGATGTTTAAAATGTATTGTTAAGCAATGTGCTGGAGACCTCTCTAGCATTCAAAGGGATACAACCTGTTTAAATCAGTTGACATTTGGGGAATTTTTATCTGTTTTCTATGGTTCAGTTGGTTTTCTCCAGAATGCCTTATCTTTTACTTTGTGACTACAGTACTAATACTTTGCATTGATTGTTATTATTATTGAATAGAGCATTTCAACATGCTATTATTATTATATAGAACATTTCAACATGTTGATGCTTTAAATATAAATGGAGGTGATTTTGAAAAGGACAACAGTTTTATTTCTATTATCCATGTGTAACATTGTATCAAAAGTCTTGGTTATTTTGACACCCCAGAAAGTTGTGTCTTTTGACTTTGTCTAGCCATAAACACATGGAGAGATCTCCTAACTCGCCCTCTATTATATCCGGCATTATCCTCTCCTCCCAGAAGGCAGCCAGAGCAGGCTTACTCTCTTCCCACGTGAGTGCTTGGTGGAACCCATCTCCACCATAACGTCTGTTATAATAATTGTAATGAACACAATCAAGTACCAAGCCAAGCCCAGGTGCTGGAGGGATGTTGACCTTTTCCATCTGCACACATTGAGGCAGGAAATCAGAAGGGATGATGCCTCGTGCCACAGCTATGATCAAACCCACCATTTTACGGATCTGGTATAGCATGAAGCTCTGTCCTTTAACCAAAATGTGAGTGAACTCTGTTCCATGGAGAACAAAAGGTTCAGAACACGACACATCAAACATACATCTCAGAGCACTGGGGTCCTCAGCCCCTTTCCTGGAGGTGAAGTTGTGGAAATTATGTGTTCCCTTGTAAAAGGATAGAAGTTTGTTGATGTGGTGGAAATCCTCCCGGGACAAACGGAAGCTGGAGTCAGGTGTCGAATGAGCACGGGAGAGGGCAAACGTGGGCATCAAGTAAGAATAGGAACGTCCATCACACATGATCTTAGAACTGAATCCTTTTGTCACTCGTTTTATGTCTAAATAAGAAAAAAAGAAAATGTGTTTGGTGCAACAGAGTTAAATGTTACTTTTAGCTAGACAGGTAGAAAAAGCTTCTCAATGTGTTGGATAACAGGTAGCAAAAGCTTCTCAATGTGTTGGATATCTCTCTAGCATTCAGTTTGTTAAAATCTCAGAGTTAAGTCAAATAGTTTTTTAGCTGTCCACAATGGTACTGATAGTTTGCTTCAGAACTGTTCAACTTTGTCCAAAACACTTTATGTATAAAGGCAAACACAACTAATTCTGCAGCAAACCAACTGCAACACAGGGGACACACAAAAATGATTACTTTAAATGGGATTATCTACCCCTCGAATGTTAGAATGGTCATTGTGAACCAATGAACCAATTCATTTTGAACTAATGTGTTGGAGATCTCTCTAGCATTCAAAGGGTTACACTGCACTGAACATACTTTTTTAAGTTACATATTCTGCAAGTGCAAAATGTATGAAGTGCATTTGAATAGATTGTTCTTAAACTTACCCTATTTTTCAACTTTTTTTGTCCCTTACATGTAGATCTTTATCAGGGACTAAGCAAAGAGGGACAGTGGGACAATGTACCACCATCCTGGCAGCAGGCATGGCTGAAGAAATAGAGCTACGAGGTGCTCTGTCTGTGTCCAGTCTATTACTGTCAGCACAGAGTGCTCTGCATGCTGTATTTTATCAATAATAACAGTTTCATAGCATTTTGCCTCCTGCCTTTTCTTCTGCAGGCATTGAATTACAATGTGCCACTATACCTACTTTTACTGTCCCAGGCAGAGCTCTGCAGAAAGAAATATCCTGGCAGCTCATAATCAGACATATAAAAGTTAATCACGAATACCTTTAATTGCACGTTAAAAGCGCCACTTACAGTGAGGGAAAAAATTATTTGATCCCCTGATTTTGTATGTTTGCCCACTGACAAAGAAATGATCAGTCTATAATTTTAATGGTAGGTTTATTTGAACAGTGAGAGACAGGATAGAAACAAGAAAATCCGGAAAAACTAATTTCAAAAAAGTTATAAATTGATTTGCTCTTTACTGAGTGAAAAAATTATTTGACCCCTTTGAAAAACATGAATTAGTACTTTCAGAAAGACTAATAAATCATACCATAAAGACTCCTTCCTTATAATCAAATCCCTTTAATAAACAAGATATTATATATTTCTTCGATCTCTCTCATATATACTTAATACCCTTTACATATGAAAAAAATTATTTTAAAGTTGTAGGATCTTAATCGTACTTCATCAAATCTCTCATATGTGATGGTGAAGTAGATACATCCAATGTATGCTCAAGAAACAATAAAATCCTAAAATTCACCCCAAAATAACCTTCTTTAAATAATCCATTTCAATCCACACACAATCCTCACCCAAACAGAAATAATGCTACAGTATGCGTCAGCTTTCCACATCCACCAGATCACCAAACATCAGAGTGAACAAGGATCTCTGCTCCAATCACACTCTTCCTGCAAGAGTATCGTTAGTATACACCAACGTTTACCATTACTGCAGTGAGTTCATACCGGGACAGGTTTCCTTCTCTTAATGCTTCGGGTCCTATACAATGTAGCAAGCTTCACTCACACCGATCCAAATTCCTCCCAGTGAAGCTATGTGTGGATCAAACTTGTTACAACATTGCCTTTAATATATACACGCTTCCACCTCTTAAAACGGAAAGATGATCCGTTTGTCAAGGAGATGCGACTAGTAAGCAAAAGAAATATATATAAAAAAATAAAAACAAAAATCAATAAAAATATATAAAAAACAAAAATTAAAAAACAAAAAAAGCTATAAAAAATTAAAAAATCCAATTGACATCGTACATAAAGTACAAATCAGTCTCTTCCCCTAACTTGACTCCTTTATTCTTTAGACGTTGAATTCAACTTTAATGTCTGTTGTAACTTAAGAAGATAATTTTTCTTCTCCACAATCTCCTTTAAGTGGTGCTTGGTCACAGAACAGATTATTATTTAATGGATATGATATCCAACTTCAAGACCACTATATTCTATTGATATAAGTGATCACATATATTGATAAACAGCATCTCCGTTCATAAATCAAACTAAATCGTGTCAATCAGGAACTATAACACCACCAAATAAACCGCTACTTTTATCTTCTCCTCCTTCTTCAATCCTTCTATATTTAACCAGTCCGGTATTAAACCGGTAACTCACGGTTTCGGTATGTGTTAGAACCGCTGGTCTCAATAGGGTCCGGTTCCCACAGGTGAATATTACTTCCCTGAAGAAGGGATTGGGGAATCCCGAAACGCTTTGGAAGTCCGTTGCTTGAGATGTTAAGGTGTATGGCACAGAACAGAATGTCGTCAACTTAATGGTGGATACAGATTGTGCATCAAACTTGTATTCGAATACACATTATTCAGGCGGGAAATCAGAGAACAATAAGAACGCTGAGAACACCTGTGGGAACCGGACCCTATTGAGACCAGCGGTTCTAACACATACCGAAACCGTGAGTTCAACGTCTAAAGAATAAAGGAGTCAAGTCAGGGGAAGAGACTGATTTGTACTTTATGTACGATGTCAATTGGATTTTTTAATTTTTTATAGCTTTTTTTGTTTTTTAATTTTTGTTTTTTATATATTTTTATATATTTTTATTGATTTTTGTTTTTATTTTTTTATATATATTTGTTTTGCTTACTAGTCGCATCTCCTTGACAAACGGATCATCTTTCCGTTTTAAGAGGTGGAAGCGTGTACATATTAAAGGCAATGTTGTAACAAGTTTGATCCACACATAGCTTCACTGGGAGGAATTTGGATCGGTGTGAGTGAAGCTTGCTACATTGTATAGGACCCGAAGCATTAAGAGAAGGAAACCTGTCCCGGTATGAACTCACTGCAGTAATGGTAAACGTTGGTGTATACTAACGATACTCTTGCAGGAAGAGTGTGATTGGAGCAGAGATCCTTGTTCACTCTGATGTTTGGTGATCTGGTGGATGTGGAAAGCTGACGCATACTGTAGCATTATTTCTGTTTGGGTGAGGATTGTGTGTGGATTGAAATGGATTATTTAAAGAAGGTTATTTTGGGGTGAATTTTAGGATTTTATTGTTTCTTGAGCATACATTGGATGTATCTACTTCACCATCACATATGAGAGATTTGATGAAGTACGATTAAGATCCTACAACTTTAAAATAATTTTTTTCATATGTAAAGGGTATTAAGTATATATGAGAGAGATCGAAGAAATATATAATATCTTGTTTATTAAAGGGATTTGATTATAAGGAAGGAGTCTTTATGGTATGATTTATTAGTCTTTCTGATTGTAGCGCCGGAACTGTTTTTGTAAATATTAGTTTTTATTTGGAGATCTGATAGCAGAGATCTTGTTCGAGGCAGCAACCATTTAAGAAAGTAATAACCCCGTGTCCATATAGCGCCACCAATTGTTTATATGAATTAGTACTTGGTGGCAAAACCCTTTTTGGCAATCACAGAGGTCAGACGTTTCTTGTAGTTGGTCACCAGGTTTGAAACTCTAACCTTCAACTCCCTCCACAGATTTTCTATGGGATTAAGGTCTGGAGACTGGCTAGGCCACTTCAGAACTTTAATGTGCTTCTTCTTGAGCCATTCCTTTGTTGCCTTGGCCGTGTGTTTTGGGTCATTGTCATGCTGGAATACCCATCCACGATCCATTTTCAATGCCCTGGCTGAGGGAAGGAGGTTCTCACCCAAGATTTGATAGTACATGGCCCTGTCCACCGTCCCTTTGATGCAGTGAAGTTGTCCTGTCCCCTTAGCAGAAAAACACCCACAAAGCATAATGTTTCCACCTCCATGTTTGACGGTGGGGATGGTGTTCTTGGGGTCATAGGCAGCATTTCTCCTTCTCGAAACACGGCAAGTTGAGTTGATGCCAAAGAGCTTGATTTTGGTCTCATCTGACCACATCACTTTCACCCGGTTCTCCTCTGAATCATTCAGATGTTCATTGGCAAACTTCAGATGGGCCTGTACATGTGCTTTCTTGAGCAAGGGGACCTTGCGGGAGCTGCAGGATTTCAGTCCTTCACGGCGTAGTGTGTTACCAATTGTTTTCTTGGTGACTATGGTCCCAGCTGCCTTGAGATCACTGACAAGATCCTCCCTTGTATTCCTGGGCTGATTCCTCACCGTTCTCATGATCATTGAAACTTCACGAGGTGAGATCTTGTATCGAGCCCTAGACCGAGGGGAGTAACAGTTATTTTGTGTTTCTTCCATTTGCGAATAATCGCACCAACGGGTGTCACCTTCTCAGCAAGCTGCTTGGCGATGGTCTTGTAGCCCATTCCAGCCTTGTGTAGGTCTACAATCTTGTCCCTGACATCCTTGGACAGCTCTTTGGTCTTGGCCATGGTGGCGAGTTTGGAATCAGATTGATTGCTTGCTTCTGTGGACAGGTGTCTTTTATACAAGTAACAAGCTGAGATTAGAAGCACTCCCTTTAAGAGAGTGCTCCTAATCTCAACTTTGATAGGGGGTCAAATACTTATTTCACTCAGTAAAATGCAAATCAATTTATAACTTTTTGAATTGCGTTTTTCTGGACTTTTTTGTTGTTATTCTGTCTCTCACTGTTCAAATAAACCTACCATTAAAATTATAGACTGATCATTTCTTTGTCAGTGGGCAAACGTACAAAATCAACAGAGGATCAAATAATTTTTTCCCTAACTGTACATCAGTGGAAATTTAGGACATTTTTATTGGTCCCCAAAAGTGCAGTTGGTTGGCCCAAGAATTGTTCCACTTTGCCTTTATATACAAGACCCATTGTTTTCTAAATGTTGACAAAACAGTATGATCACCATTATCACCAGCTATACTTATAACAACATGCACTGAGAAACTGAAGAACTGCACATTCTTCTTAGCAAAATGACATGCACTTACTTGTTTTTAAAACTGAAGACAGTAAGCCTGTCCAGGTCTTAAAACCCACCCCTCCTGGGCATGATACAGGAAGGAGAGCTGACAGAGTTAATCCCCATCCCACCTTCTAGGACATGGTCTCTTAAGTAGTTTAAAGACACGTGGCATAAGTGGAGCTATTCTGGGGAAAACCATTCACATGATAGGAGACAAATAAACAATCCCACTGGTTTTAAGGACACTTAAAGGGATAGTAATGTTTCACAATAAAAGCAGCTCCAATTAATCGTCATAGTATTTGGGCCATGGAGAGTGTTATGTCAATACGGTCCATGTTGTAGTTCAAGAGTAACTGAATGATAAAGTATCCCCCGCCTGCCCCTTTTACTGATGTAACACTGCTCAACTCAGAGCAGCAAGACTGTCCAGATGGATCGCAGAGAGGAATCATTTTCAGTGAACATAAGAAAAAACCTGAAAAGCCTGCCAAGGGGCCACGTTTTCCTTATGATCAGAGTAAGAAGATTGTCCCTTGCTGAGAGCTGTCCGGTCAAGTGACGAGATTCCAACTCTGAGGGGAGGCGACTTACACTAGGTAAAAGTGGAGGGAGGGGAATACTTTATCATTCAATTACTCTTGAACTAGAACTCTGATAGTATTGAAATAACACTCTCCATGGCCCAATTACTATGAAGATTAATTGGAGCTGCTGTTTTTGTGAAACATTACTATCCCTTTAACCCCTTGAACATAAGAGGTCTCCCAACTAATTGCTTCAATGCGTAAGATATAACCCCAGCATTTAGTGGTTTAAAAACACCATTTAATTAGTGGGAATTTAAGATATTATTTGTTTTCTGTGCAACTGTTTTGCACCACAATGGCTCCACTTTTGTGTGTGTATAGATTTCTAGTATTACAAACCAGGACTGGCCCAGCTAAGCCAGGATATATGAGTGCCCCAAAAAGTAATGGAAATTTGTTCAGTACCTAGAACGCGGATTTCGGGTGGAAGATGTAAATTAATTTTCTCTTTCTGATCTGAGCAGGATGTTAGAAGCCTTAAAGAGACTACCTGTCCCAAAGCAGAGACTCCCTAAAATGAGAAAAGACAGATAACTGTTGACTCCATAAAAATACATGAGTATGAACTAATGGACTATGTAATGCCTAATCCCAAAGTGACCCATCAGGAAACACATTCACCCCCCCCCCCTCGACCCCTAATAGCACTGTAGTCTTGTTGGCAATAAATTGGTTAAAATATTTTTAAGATTAAATAATCATTTCACCACTACCTCCCTCTGTCCTACACCAATTTTGATTAATCATAGCTTAATAAGGCTGGTCAAGTAGGAATGTGTTGACATTACACCGACAACAATAGAGGATAAACATTTTAAAAAACTATGCTTAATTGTCCCTATGGTAACAGAAGTTTTAATGCTTTGAGTTCCAACCTCACAATTTTCACGTGGTTGACAAAGTGGGCTTGCACGGCCAATCATGTAAATAGTACAAGGTGACACATGGAAGCTTCTCCTTGCACTCCTGGTACAGGGAGAATCTTCAGAGTTGTCCTGCATGTAGGAAAGTAGTTTCCCTACACAGCAGAGCAAGTTTAACCTCTTAAATATATACAGAATTGCTCCCAAGAGAATGGGAGCAATTCTGCATATAAAAATCACACATTGTGCACAATCTCTTGACCTGCACTACTTGCTTTTGAAAACTTAAAATAGGACCTCGTGGGGAGCATCAGGACCCCTCCTGATACCCCCTGCATTGATCACCTATCTGGTAGGATAGGCGATCATTGAAGCAACCAGGAAGGTGATCACCACCTTCCCTTCCTCTCTGCATCTGCAACCTCAACCCTGTTTGAGTAGGAGGACCTTCAAGACCCACATGACACTATATAATGCATTCAGGTTATCTGTGTGAAAATTTCAGTAGAAATTCTGTTATTTGTTGTTACCAATTTGGGATCCACGGGAGCTACATACACCTATACATATTGGGTATATCAATGTACTCAGGACATATGTCTCATTCATATGTCATACTTTATTTGGTTTATTACTCTAAGCTTGCTTGAGAGGTATAGTAATTTCTGACTTTAGTGTAAATTTCAGAAAGCTTCCTGAAAACATTTCATTGGTTCATCATTTCATGTAGGAAGAAACTTCAGCCATGTTGTGATTCATATGTTAGTGTACTTTCAGGGAATGTATACTTTTACATAAAAGAGCTGTTTTAGGGTAGTTTAACCATGTAACCAATAGAATGTGCTCAGGCCATGCATGTAGGTAAAACTATACATATATGAGGTATTTTTGCACCCAGGGAGTTCAGGGCTTTTAATAAAAACATTTAACTTTCACAACCAGCTTAAATGTTTTTGATATGATAGTCGCAAAATAAGTATTTCTTGCCATTTTTGTTGTACTTCTGACATCATAGCTTGTCCTACAATGTATAATTTACTTGATGTGAGGAACAATGAAAACCATGAATTTGTTCTAAATAAAACAACATATAGTTTTCCATTTATAAATAGAAAGATACCTCTGGTAACCATACATAAACAAATGGATAGCAAAATGTTGAATGGTTCCTGGTCTCCTCAGAGGACAAAATTCTCCAAAATTCTGGGGTTCAAAGAGTTAATAGGCAAAATATACACAATAAAAGAAATTAGGTCACAGTGGCCTAACAAACACGCTTCTTTTCACTCCAATCCTGTTAGGATGGAGTGGGTTAAAATGTATTTGGGATATACAGAGCATTCAATTTATTTCCCACCTAACCTGGAATAAAATGATTAAAAAAAGCTACCAATGTGTCTTAGATGATCCCCTCTACTCCTCACCCAATCGCAGGTGAGGAAGAATGAAAAGTAAATGTTAATGGGGTAAATAGATCCCTTTTTCATTTTTTTTTGCCAAAAACAGAGGAACACCCCCACTCTCTCTTCTCTACGGGAGGAAATAAAAACAAACAAATATGGGCTCTACTGACATAATATACATTCTAATTTTCCCATTCATTCTCCTACCCTCTGACTCTGCTCCCTCAAAACAATGTAGTTATTGATAAATGTGGCCTCCTGTGTTTAATGAAAATTATTAAAAGGGTATTTTGTCTTAGTCTTTGCAGAACACAGCAATCATGGGGGTTAAGTAGCTATCACAAGGAAGCAGGGCAGTTTCAAACCAATGCTCACTGGAGGAGGAGACTCCCTCCCAGATCCACTTAACCCTCCCACCCAGCAGCAGCCTTTAGTTTTACTTATGGCAAAGATGCAAGAAAAAGAAGCAGGAAGGCAGTTATCTTTCATCCAGTGTGGAACACAGGAACCATGGGAACATACCAAAGGTGTCCCAACAAGGATTTCAGGGAAGAGGAGAAACCTCCCCCAATAACAAATCTAGTCTCAAGAGACAAACCAAGTACAACCGAAAACATCAGGTATGAAGGACCACCACCACAAAGAACTATGTAATGGAAGAAGAGTTTCTAGAAAGGAGATGAACCTACAGAGGCACTACTGTTTAGAGGACTTTTTGCCCAAAACTGTCCTCAGCTGAGGCTAGCCCTTTGACAAGGTAATGCTTTGTGAAGGTGTTGAGCAATTTCTATTTCTCTGCCTTGCACAACTGCGCCACAGAGGACTAGTTCTTGTATGCCAAGGAACCTCCAATCTCTCTGGTGGAATGAGCCCTTACTTTAAAAGGTACCAGCCTCTTCTTAATGACTTTGATTAAGATGACCAATCTCCAGGACTAAAAGGCCACTATCAACTTAGACGCCACTTGGCTTGCACTCGGGCCCTCAGGAATAACGCAAAGCATATCTGCTTTGCAAAAGGGGTTCTGTGTGATGAATGTACTATTTATGACACCTAACTATATCCAGACATTGAAGGTCCTGTCCTCACCCATTAGATGCATTAGGACAAACAGAAGGAAGCAAAATATCTTGATTAATATGGAAGTCAGAAACCACCTAGGGAAGAAACCCAAAGTGAGCACTCAGGTTCACCTTATCTGAATGAAAAATCAGAGAGGAGAGTTTACAAGACAAAGCCTGTAATTCCGCCAGTTACCAAACAGACACAAATGCTAAAAGTAGCATGGTATTCAGGGTCAAGAAATGAAGAAATACAGAAGCCAATAGTTCAAAAGAATTCTCCTAAAGCGCTGCGGAAGCCAAATTTAGATCCCATGAATATGTGGGATCCCTGAAGATGGGATAATTCCTTGCACAAAAACTGAACAACTGGCAACAGAGCAATACACTTTGGAAAAAGAACTGACAAAGTTGAGACCTGGACCTTGACAGAGCAAAAACAAAGCCCCTTGTGGAGGCCATACTAGAGAAAAGCCAACCGACGGAAGGCTAAAAGGATGTGGACACGGGTTTGAAGCATGGCAACAACGGCTGGCTCAGAGAAAACTTTTCTTGACAGGATGCTGGTTTCAAGAGCCACACTGCCAAAGCCAACCTCTCTACAGAACACCAAGGACCATGACACAGGAAGTCAGGAAGAAGAGATAGATGCCACAGCTCACCTACTGATGGCTTGGTAAGGTCTGAGACCCAAGCTCTGAGAGGCCAGCAAGTTTCAGTCCGAATTGTGTGTGCGCCCAATACATCATGACCTTTCTCAACACACTGGAAAACTAGGCAAGAGGAAGGAACATATAGACCAGAGAAATACCACAAAAATCACCATCACATCCACTGAAAAAGGTAAGTGGGTTCAGGGACCTGGAGCAAAACTAAGGGACTTTGTGCTTCAACCAAGATGCCACAAGGTCCACAACTGGCAGACCCTATTTCTGGACTGCTTTAGTTCCCACTCTCCGGGGTCCAGGCGTGATGATTAAGCTAGTCTGCCACTGGATTATCTAGCCCCATAATGTAAATGGCTGTTAAGGATGAAACTTGAACTTCCACCAAAGACAGAATTGCTTACACTTCCGGTCACCCTTGATGGTTGACAGAAGCCCGAAGTTCCAGCATATTGATTGACAGCTGGTTCTTGTGGCTAGACCAGGGGCCCTGTGATACCAGAGAACAGATTGTGGCCCCACACAGCATGAAAGACTGTCATCCATTGTCACTATGGTCCAGGCCACTATGGCAAATGGGAGACCCAGAGTCAGGAGGGTTTCCTGAAACCACCAACGTAGAACTATCCTCATCTGCATCGTGAGGGACATCATGCAGGAGAGATGAGACTCTGGACCAATTTCTCAGAATTTCCAGTTGTAAGGTTTGCATGTGGATCTGGGCATAAAGCACTGCCTTCAGTGCTGAAACTGGAGACCCCAACACCCTCATGAAGTCCTGCTCATGTGCCAACAAGCAAGCCAAAGCCTGAGTCACATGCAAAAACAATGTCTGAACCTGGACGCCTGGTAAAGAAAAATAAGAAATAAAAGCCATATACCATAAACAGACCTCGGACTATGGCCAGCAGACAGACAAACCTCCTCATAGGTGGGCCACTAACTTGGAAGACATTATAAAACACAGAACATCATCCATCGATATAGTCTGTTCCCAAATCTTCTCTGCAAGCAAGAGGAATGCACACATATAAGGAACCATCTATATGGGGAGGGGGATAAAACCTCCCCAAGGGAATCAAATAAATGAAAAATAAAGAAAAAGAAAAATCCAACGAGAATAATTAGCCCTGTGCATTCCTGAGGCATAGGAATTAAAATTCAAAGCTGCTGCTGGGTGGGGTTAAGTGGAGCTGGAAGGGAGTCTCCACCTCCAGAGAGCTTTTGATTGCAAGAGACCTTCCACCTACTGGTAGCTACTTAATCCCCATTGTTCCTGTGTTCCACAATGGACTACAGAAAATTAAGTAACGCTAATCTAATATTTAATTTAGAGCAAACAAAAGTATTTGCTCTGCTTAATTGTACAAAATAATCAGTGGGTATCAATTCTTCAGATTCTTAGGCTTGTGAGCAGGATATAAAATAATGTCATATCAATATTCATCTGTTCTACTAACAAAGAGGTCATTTTGACCTTAGATCTGAAAATGACTGCTTCTCTTAACTACTACCTTGTCAGTACGGGCACAGCGTTGGAACTTCAAGAGCTTCATCTGCAGAGAGAAGATCTCAGGAATACATTGTGCTTCAATCAACGCCGAAACCAATGCACCTTCAATAGTTGGAAGATCTGGTCTAGTGACATTTCGCTACACATAAAAACATAGACCACATTGTTAGGTGTTGATTTCCCATTAATTTGCAGGGATGGGCAAAGTGTGGGATAAAAAATGCTTGATAAGGGCTTATAATATCATAGATCCTACATACCGTCCTATAAAAGTCTGTATATGGTACAGGTATGTATAAACAGAAGTTGTTTATAACATTTCTACAATAAAACGTAGACTCAGTCTCAAACGTTTGGCCATCCTTGACCTAAGGTATCAAACTGTGATGGGCACTTCAGCTGTGCTGGTCCCTCCAACTTAATGAGATGTAGGTTGATAGTATAATTCTAATAATCCTTCAGAAACCTGCTCTTAGTGTATGATGGCCAGATTATTTATATTTTTATAATTTTCTATTGGCTAGCTTATATAAGAATGTAGCTAGTTTATTAATCAATGTGTGCACTCCTTTCTTCACCACCTTATTTAATTTCCTACTATGTACATATATGCAACATACTCAGAAACTTTTGAGGGCAATTTGGGCTGCACCCCACACAATGTGTTTGACAATATTACTCCAGTTCTTGTGACACATCAACGGTGTAGATTTTCAGGATCCCCTCAAATGAGCAAAGGTGAATATCATTAGCATAGGTAGGTCTATCCAAATGACTCGTCCACTATTTGATTCACTTCTGTTCATATAAGGAAATCCCCAAACTGTGTACTGTTATGTTTCAGAGAACTGGAATTAATGTGTGAATGCTATGGCACACATTCAAGTGTCTATCTATAGTAAGTCCTAAAGTATAAATTACATTGGTTTCTATAATCTTGATCAATGTTTACAACCCTATCCTCAGGGACTCCAGCAGGCCATGTCTTTATGTTTCCCTGCTTGATTACAGGAATTAACTCACCTGTGAACAAACAGACAAATCCCAAAGACATGGCCTGTTAGGGACCCCTGAGGATGGGGTTTGGATCCATTGTTTTATATAGCCACACTCCTAGCCTGCCATTTCCATGGCTATTTAAAGCATAATAATGAAAATGCTGCAGTTCTGTAGGCATGGACTTGGGACACTTTATTTGTGACTAGACTGGACTACTCTGATAAAATGCAATTTATGTCAGTCCTGTGAGAACATATTTCTAGGATCATAATCTAATCTCACATTAACTTTTACCTGCATTCCATAATAACCACGGCCACAGTAAGCCATCAGGATGGCAGATTTCTTCTTTGGAATCTGGATACTGCCATTATTATTCTTTAGTACATCATTAGAGCCACATGTGGTTTCAACATTGGCACGCTGTGTAAGTGGCAATTTGTCTTCACTTTTTGCAGTGCTCTGAGGGAAGAGAAATTACACTGCATCAAATCCCCAGATGTATGCATCCAAAGAACAAAAGGCTGTATTCACTAATCTAAAGAGGTATAATTCTGGGGCATACCAAATGTACAATATGGAACAAAGGGAACATTTGCTCACCGATATTTCTCTCTCTCTTCTATGTTTCTCCACAGCAGTAGAATGGGCTTTGTCTCCACCCCCAAATGGTAGAACCAATACAGATTTTAATAGAGGCACTGCCTCCTGACATCCTAGGTTACATTTTTGATAGAGCTGTAAAACAGAACAAAAAAAAAACAAGTGAAAAGGGTTGGGTGTGCCGTGGAGGGACATAGAAGAAATAGAAATATTGGTGAGTAAAGGTCTCCCTTTCTTCTGTGTCCACACCATAGCAGTAGAATGGGGCATAAACAAGCAGTGTTCCAGAAGGGAGGGGCAAATTCACTTTAGATAATAGAAAAGCCATTCCCCAAAAGAGATTAGAAAAACATCATCATAACCCATAACACAGATAAACCAGAGGTATACAGCCAATATACTGGAACCACTGCCTGCAGAACCTTCCTCCCACATCTGGCATCTCCTGACACCTGAATCTCCAACTTATAGTGCTTGACAAATATGGAAATTGATGCTCATGTGGCTGCCGTGTACATGTCCCCAGAGGAAGCCAGTCGAAGAGATTGACAGTAACCTTGTGCTCTTATCTTTATGGAGTTTCAATCTCAGCTTATGGGTAGGCCATCTTAATACAGTCTCTTATCCAATGAGTCAGTGAAGACTTAGATGCTGCTTTTACTCTGAATTTGCCAAAAAATGCACTAAAAAGGAATCCCCCAAAATACCTTGTTCTCTCAAAATAACAAGACAAACACCTCACCACATCAAAGTTGTGATTTTTTTTTTCTCCTTTTCTCCCTTTGGTTTGGACAAAAGGAAGGTAGGACAATATCCTGGTTAAGGTGGAAGTTTGAAATTGCCTTACTTCTAAAACAAAGATGAGTCAGAAGAACCACCTTGTACTGATGGACAATGATATAGGGGAACTTGCAAGATAATGTATGGAGTTCTCCAACCCTTCTAGCAGAGGTACATGCAGTTTAAAAATTATAGATGTAATTGTTAGATTCTTTTTATTTTAAGCTTTCTTTATTGGAAAATGCAACATACTAAACACAATACCCAATTTAGAAGAAAAATAAAAATAAAATAATTTTGATGAGGCAGCAATAAGCATTAACAGATAATTATAGAGTCACAAATTACAATGTATAAAAAAAATATGAGCGAAGCGTATGAACTATATGGGAAGTATGTAAAATATACCTCATATATACAAATAATGAGCAAATTATGAGATAAAGTTATTGAAGAAAACAAGATATATTGAAGACAACCTTAGTGAAACCTCGGGCCAGGGGCACAAACATAAAAAAAAAATCAACTTTGGTGGCGCTATTCTAAAGAAGCAGGAGGTTCAACAACCCTCAGCTGCCCAACCTGAACCCTTACTCCACGTGTTCAAAATACAAAAAGACTGAAAAACACAATTGGTCTAGCGCTTGAGTGGTTGTAGAACTACATTAAATCAAAAGAATCAGAGACAACAGAGGATAAATTACCATATAAGTAATACTGTACATCAAAACCATATAAAAACCAAAATATGTATCAGTAATTGATGCAAGACAGATGATACAAAAATAATTTTATTTCACACCATTACATGGCAGATATCACTGGTGTCACATGTCTTGGCAAATAAAATATAACTAAGACACTGGTTCTACCATCTCCCTCAATAGGGAAATGGCACTACCTATGTCCCACAATTAAAAAATGACGGGATCTATCTCTACGGCACCACAAACACAAACAAGATTGGGATGCCACAGATATATCCCTGAATTTACTCTACACAATATAGCCAATGGGTGGATCAATTCCCTGGCAACAACATGTCTAAGTATATATCATGAACACACAAAAATATTCCTCATTAACACTAAATCGCTACACTGTATATATCCTAATATAAATAAGGTGCCTTATCCTATCCCTAGCTACATACCGGTATGAATAAAAGGTCAAAAAAAATATTAAAAAATATAAAATATCAAAAGACAAAAAAATATAAATAAAAATATATAAAAATATGACAGAGTGGACCATCTCTGGTTCATAAATGGAATGTAAATGAAACACCTTGTAACACAAACTGCCGGCCTGCGGTTTCTTAGAGATGACAATTCCTTAAAGGCAATATTATACCAAATCCAGTGATGGCTATTATGTAAATATATCACTTGTTTTCTTCTGCTTCACATCACACATACAATCGTGGTACCATCATAGATCGTATTGTATGGATTTGATCTTATATATATGGAAGTGTATCTTAATGTTATGGTCCGCCTTGCTACAGGGTTGGTTTAGAGAGTATAGTGTGTTAGTGCACGTCAATTACTAGCTGTCAGTAAATGCTAATTTCTACACACATACAACCACCCTTTACATATCTGGTGTTTCCCGCATATGTTAACCTCTTGAGCTGGAGGGCCTCTTTTTTTGCCGATGTACACTTCCCAGTCTCTAAGATTCCACCTTCATAGCGTTGTTATCTCCCTCGTGTCCGTGTGATCACCGCTTGATAAATGTCCGGCGTCCAATACTGCACTGCCACAAGGTTATTACCTCTCTCTCGTCTTAATCCAAATCCAATGGGTCTGACGTCCTGATATACATGATCATGGGATCACTCTCCACTACGTCTTTCTTGGCTAATAGCCAATGTTGTGGTGACATAACCTGATAATGGGGTGATTGGCACAATTCATGGGACACAAGAAAGACGTAGTAGAGAGTGATCCCGTGATCGTGTATATCAGAACGCCAGACCCATTGGATTGAGCTAAATGCAAAACACTGTATCTCTCAAACCGCTATGGTTTGACAGATACAGGGATTTAAAGTTCGATGTCTCCTGCTGATATTACATATATATATATATATATATATACACATATATATATATATATACATATATATATATACACATACATACATACATATATACACACACATATATATATCCGTCATATACCAAGGCAGGACATTATATTTTGTATACTCGATTTCCAAACCTGCTAAAGTGTGCAATGAGACCGGTGTACTAAGAAATGCATTTCTGAGGCAAACCAACAGCACAACAGTGGATAAATACAAAGCTCCTAGATTTAAATAGGACTTTTAACTCATTAAATGCAAGAGAGGTCTCTGGCACTCAAGGGGTTTTAAATCAATGCAACTTTTAGGGAATTTTACTTTCATTTTGAGTTGGTTTGCCTCAGAATAACTCCAATTCTTCTTAGTACAGCAGCCTGATTTTGTTCAGTGGGACTTAAAAATATTCACATTTGCAGAAATTCCCATAGTGGAAGAAACTTTACACAAAGTATTGACTACCCAGTAGTAACACTCAAAAATGGTTAACAAAGTATGCACTGTAAAGTTATCAAGTGGGATTCCTTGGCTGGTAATACAGGGTCAATATTCCTCCCTGCTCAAACCCTGTGGGCCATATTCAGGAAGATAAAGAGATGCAAATCTGGAGAACGCCAACTGAATCGTAAAGAGCATATTAAAATACTGAATTTTTTCCACTGATTTAAAGTGGAACTTTCATGTGAATAACATTGTCCCCCAATACTTTACTAACCTAGAGATATGCACAGTCATATTGTTCTTAAGCTCCACAAGTCAGCGTTATTGAAGAAAAATACTTCTTTGGCAGGAACCAGAGGACAAACAGCTCAGACATCTTTAGAGGAAATGTACCTTTGAGTCTGCTGTGTCTGTCCTGTTCACTGCCAGCATGGGGGGGTGGCGTTCCTTGGTGCCTTAAGGTAACGGAAGGGACTGACCACACAGAAGCACAGACCTTCTCTTGTTAGCACTGTGCAGCCCGATGCCTGCCAAATAAGTATTTTTCTTCAATACCACTGACTTATGGAGCTTCAGGACAATATGACTGTGAATATTGCTAGGTTAGTAAAGTATTGGGGAGCAATGTTATTCACGTGAAAGTTCCACTTTAACCCTTTGAGTGCCAGAGGGGTACATGATGCATTGCAAATCAAAGAGCTGCACACCCCTCTGGAACTCAAAGGATTAAATTGGGCTTTTAAACTCATTGAATCAGTGATTCTCAACTAGGGCGCCATGGCACTTTGGTGTGCCACGCGCATCAGCTTTGGGTGCCCCATGTTTTCTATGAAGACTAACAAAAATGTACTTTTAAATATTTATAGAAATTATTATGCACAATATATTTAGTTTTGTTATTATGATTATGATACCTAATAATAACTATGTATTTATGTATTGTACCCTTCTTGTGCCCTTGATAAAGTACATTAAATATGTTAGGGGTGCCTCAAATGTTGTAGATTATGTGTTCGGGGTGCCCTGAACAAAAAGATTGAGTTAACAACAAAAATGTATCCCAAAGTAGGCACTCTGTTTAGAAAAAAATATCCTGTCCAAATCCCCTGGTAAATGTATTGTGCATCAGATGTTAATGTTAATGCCAGTCATCGACTACAGAGATGTAAAATATGCTTCTGCTTCACAAATCCATCTCTATAAACTAAACACTGTATAAATAAAGCGGAACTTTCACCCAAATAAAAATAGATTTAATCTGATGGCTCTCAGTCTATTTTTAACGGCTATATTTATTTTAACAAAATCGGCATATTTAGAAAGTTATTTAATGTAAAAGAAATACCTGGTGACGTCCTTCCACTGCACACTACGGTACACTTTGCACCGCACTGCTCTCCAGCCCATCCCCTTGCCGGCCAGAGCCCAGTAATAAGCCTGCATTGCATGTGTAGGACATGAATGGAGCATGCTACACAATTAGGGACATGGTAATGGTTGTGGGTGGGCTCTGGCCGGCAAGGGGATGGGCTGGAGAGCAGTGTGGTGCAAAGTGTACCGTAGTGTGAAGCGGAAGGACGTCACCAGGTATTTCTTTTACATTAAATAACCTTCTAAATATGCCGATTTTGTTAAAATAAATATAGCTGTTAAAAATAGTAGACTGAGAGCCATCAGATTAAATCTATTTTTATTTGGGTGAAAGTTCCGCTTTAATTCCTTATGGCTTTTTGGTCTTCAATGTAATTACGCTACCGATCATTGTGATATGATAAAATAACTAAAATGGCAAACACTTCAATCGAGATGTACTGTTCACCTTTCTTTCTTAGTTGTAACCTCAAGAAAGCTACCACAATACCAGTAGTATGTTTATACCAACTCTACACACCTGCTATAACCACCAGTCAGCAGCCTGTAATTCAATTATGATTCAACATTACAAGAAAGAAGCAAGTTGATCTGCATGTTCGTACAGAGCTCTGTAAGCATGGAACAACTGACATAAAAAAAAAAATTAAACTACCCCTTAGAGATGCACCGATACCAATTTTTTAAAGGGATAGTAATGTTTCATAATAAAAGCAACTCTAATTAATCATCATAGTATTTGGACTTTGGAGAGTGTTATTTCAATTCTGTCAGAGTTGTAGTTCCAGAGTAATTCAATGACAAAGTGTCCCCCTCCTGCCCCTTTTACTGATGTCACACTGTTCAGCCACAGCAGAAGGGAGGTGCCCAGGTAGACTGCAGAGAGGGACAATCTTCAATTAAGATAAGGGAAAAACCTGAAAAACTTGTCAAGGGGGGCAGGGATTTCATTGTTTTCATAGGAATAAAAGTGTCCCCCCCTTCTGTTATCTGTCTGGTCTTACAACCAGATTCACATCTGAGAAGAGATGGCTTACACTAGGAAAAAGGGGTGGGAGGGGGAAAATTTGCTTGTGAATATCTCATAAACCATAAAGGTTTGAGAGATAAGACTTCTATCATTCTTCATGTTTTTTTAATGCCTACAAAATAAAATAAAGTTAAAACGAAGTATTACTATCCCTTTAAGACCGAGTACAAGTACCTATACTTTTTTCAAGTACTCACCGATACCAATTACCGATACTTTTTTTTGCAGTCATTTGCCAGTTTTCCAAGTACCTAAATGACCGCAAAAAAAAGTAACGGTAATTGGTATCGGTGGGTACTTGAAATATATATACACATACATACACACACACACCACCTCTTGACTCTCCCCTTTTGCCTCTTTCTCCCCCTCTTGATTCCCACCTTTTGCTTCATTCTCCCCCTCTTGAGCCCCCTCCTTCTGCCTTGGCTTTTTCTCTCCCTTTTGATCCCCCTTTCTCCCCCTCCTTGACTCTTGATCCCACCCTTTTGCCTCTCTCTCTCCCTCCTGATCCCCCCTCCTTTTGCTTCTTGTTGGCCCCCCTCCTTTTGTCTCCTGATCCTTCCTCCTTTTGCCTCTTTTTTTTTCTCCCTTAGTCCCTTTTGCCTCTTTTTCTCCCTCTTGACCCCCCTCTCTGCCTCTTTCACCACCTGCTCTTGATGCCCCATCTTGCCATCTCTTTGCCTGCCTTACCCTCCTCTGCCGGGTGCTCGCTGTTCTCTCACGAGCCTTGGCAGAGCTCAGCGTCTGAGCGTTGCCACGGACTCTGCAGGAGGGAGAGAGGCAACCAGGGAGCATTGTGAGCAACTCCCTGGGCTCCCTCTCTGCAGCACTGACCCTGACACAGGGTATCGGTGCTGGCATCAGCCGCATTTGCACGAGTACTCGCACAAATGCCATTATCGGCACCGATACCTGTATCGTATCGATGCAACCCTACTACCCCTCATTTTAACTCTTTGAATGCTATAGGGGCACACAAAGCATTGCTTTACAATGCATTGGGTAGTCCTCTGGCACTCAAAGGGTTAAAATCCCTAAAAATCTCTGCTTCTGTGGATTTAAAAACATGCAACTGTATATAAATGAATATATCTAACTTTCATTATCTATTTTATAAATAAACGTGCAATTCTGTATCGTGAATGTTCTCCAGTTTTGTGGGAGAGAGGGTTTGCAAGCACCTACAGAGCCTGAACTGAGAATTAGTAAATATTCTAAAAGATGGTGCTTATTGGGAAACAGCGTATGTAGACAAATGGGGAAAAAAGAGGAAGAAACCACAAAGAACTTGTTTTTGTGGCACCCATCTAATTCTATTAAAATAAATACTTACAATTACAAAAAGAGAGACTATGTGGGAAAAAAGATTAAATGTCAAACTGTCAGTAGGGGGTATATATATAGTTTCCCAGTGGATAAGTGGGTACATTGAGAAGACTCACCAAAATGAATGAGAAGATCTTGAAAACAGTCTTCTACGGCGACTGTTCACTATAAAAGGGTCAATTCCTCTTCATAATCTCAGGGATATAAGTCAGTCTCATCACACTGATTGTGAGAGTTATTTATGTGGTTACGAACTGAAATATTTCTTTAAGGGAACCCACACTGTATGTCTCCTTAATCTCTAAGGTAAAATACCATATAGTAGACTTGTATTAGCCTTACATATTTTGATATTCAATATATTTTATTTCTGGCTCCACTAATCACTTGACTCACCTGAATGGTTAAGAACTAAGATTATTCTTCAGGCTAACTAAAACATTATATCTCCTAGTTTATACATCAAGTAACTCAGAAGGCACCTACAGACAGCCTTACACTGTTCAAGTACAAAGAAATTGTACTAAGAATAGTCTATATCACAAAGCAAGTTAGATTACTAAATAGGCATGAGGCCTGCTAATTATCAAGACTATTGTGCTTATGAGGATAATGAATCAGGCCTGCATGTCTGGTTGGACTGCATTGATAGCTAATTAAATGGCATAACAAACTTACAATGAATAGTGAATGATTAATACATACCAGCAGCTGAGTCTGTGCCCGATCAGGCCACCAGACAAGGGATGATGCACATAGAGTAACTAAGCCTTTCCTGTATATAAATACCACTAATAGACAAAAAGTATATAACCAAGGGCATTATTGGCTATTTTAGCTCGTGGATTACCTTAGTAAGAATTCCCATTGATTAAAGTAGCAAGATTAACCCCTTAGTGACAGTCACGTACGTACGTGGCTGTCACCTTAACGCCCGTGGTACATTTTTTATTTTTAAACAATTCCGGAGTCTCTCAACGGTGTGCAGCCGCACGGAGACCCGGACTTCCGTGACTTACCAGGTACGTCCTCTGTCACTAAGTGACAGTTTTTGTGGGACGTACCTGGTAAGTCAATTGTCGCGATGGAGTTAATAGTTAAATTCCTCTGACCATACCATTGACTATAATGGTAAGCTGAATTGGTTGATCAGGCCTGGGTATTCTCCTGATCAATAATTAGGGAATAACTAAATAACATGCCAGCTGCAGAATCTATGTACGATCAGGCTTCTAGAAGGGAGATACTCCACCTGTGTTTACAAAGTATCCACTATATTGTACACAAGTAACACCACTAAGTATTGCGCTTATGAGCAAAAAAGGTATACACACAAAACATTATATTGACTTGGTTTTCAACCGTTGGATGCCTTTTCAAAGTCTCCCACAGTCATAGAATATATTGGTTGGGTTTTAACCCCTTCACAGAATCAGTACCGCTATGCAGGGATGTTCCGCCTGCAGTTACAAAGAATCTACTGTGTTGTTCACAAGTATCATCAATACACGTTGAGCAAAAGAGGTATGCAGCCAAAGACGTTGTATTAGCTGGGTTTTAACCCGTTAGTGTTCTTATCAAAGTTTTCCACAGCCAAAGAGTGTATTGGTCAGGTTTTGGCTCATTCGCAAGATAACTGGATTCATATGACCCTTCAATTAAACAGAATAAGTATCGTAATAGTACTACTGGCTATTAAGTAGATCTAAAGACCAGAATCTAGTTTGTGTATAACTCTCTGATGTTCAGAACTGTATTGGTGAGAGAGTAACAAAGAAATCAGTAACACCTTTTATGGAGTATTACCTTCAATTCCCACTTAGCCCCTCATCTCTGGACAGTTGGATTAATAATAAAACCATCAAAGTAAAGGGGGAGAGAAGTAGCATAGTTTCTCCCCATTCTCCAACTGGTTTCACCACTGGATTTTTCAAGAATGAGCCGTCAAGTCAGCTACTTTTTATACAGATCTCCCCTCCCATACACGCCTATCCATTACGTCAATCTGTATCTCGTATTATGGGTACGTTAGAAAGTTAACTTCTGATGGATCATCAGCAGAATTTTTTTTACTTAAAATATCACTTATGAATTAAGTACTAGTGATAATGGCATAAAACAGTCAGTCAGTAGACCCCATACTGGTCCTAAAGCCAATCAGTATAGACCACCACTCAGAATCAGATCTCAAAATAATGTCTACATATCACTGATGTAATGTATTAGTCAAAAGGTGAAATGCAGCTTCAGCTGGAAAAGCAGGGAATCAAATATATATTTGTTTTAAGTCAGATGCAATGGACAGCAACAGATTTTTCTTATCATTGGCATACCCCTGAGTCCATGCCAATATTAGTCTTTAGATGTTGTAGGCAATATCCGATTGCCCTGAGCTCTACTAGATTTATGTGAAGTTTTCTTTCGGATGCTGTCCATTTTCCTTGGACTGACATGCTGTTCCAGCAACCCCCCATCTGTATAGGCTGGCGTCCGTGGTCAAAGATTTCCATTGATGATCCTGGTATGATCTTCCTTTTTTATGTTCCTGGGATCTAACCACCATTTTATTCTTTTTTTACTATCTGAGGGATGGGTAGCCTTTGAGAAGTATTCTGGGAGTTCCTGTTCCATTTCTTTAAGAAATAGGCCTGAATAGTCCTCATATGAGCTCTTGCCCATGAGACTATTTGGATACAAGATGTTACAGTCCCTAGGGTCCTCGTGAAATCCTGAGCTGTAGGGTGCATTACCCTTAGGAATTGCTTTTATCCCCTTCCTCAGATTCTCTCTTCTTTGAGGGGAAAGTGTTGCCCTGTATTCCCTGGTGTCGAATAATATTCTGAGGAATATTAGGCTATTTGAGGGGTTCAGCTGACTTTTCTCTGGATGTATTATCCATCCCAATTGCTGTAGAAAGGTGACTGCTCTCTGGTTTCCAGTTTTGACTGAAGACTGGTTTCCACGATCAGTAATATGTCGTCCAGGTATGGAAGTATGCATATGGCCTCCATTTTCAGGGTTTGTAAAGCTACTGCTAGAGTCTTTTGAATATCCTCGGGGCAGAGCAGTAAATTGCCAATGCTGGTCCGCTAGGGCAAACCTGAGGAATTTCCTGTGGGATTATCTTATTGGAATATGGTAGTATGCCTCCCTCAGGTCTATAGGTGTCAGAAAACTCCCTGGGGTAACTGCTCTTAGAACTGATGATATTGTCTCCACCTTGAATTTCTGCGGTTTTATGTAGGAGTTCACCTTCTTCAGATCCAGGATTGTTCTGTAAGAACCTCCTGGCTTCGGAACTAGGAAGATCACTGAATAGATTCCCTGTTTCTTGAAGTTTTCTGGAAAAGGCTCTATCACTCTTTTTTTGCTTAGCACCTTTATTGGTTCGAAGACAGCTCTTTTCTTGATGGGGTTCGATGGTATTCTTGATGGGCTGAAGAAGTTCCTTATTATACTGGACTGAAGGTCTACTGGATACCCAGCCTCTATATTTTTCAAACCCACTTGTCCTGCTTTGTTAGAGAGTTCCATAAGTGGACAAATGACCCCAGCTGACCTCCTACTGGGGCTAGAAGCTGGGCCCTCAGACCTTCAGGGAAGGTCTCTTCTATATGCTTTCCTAGTGGTATCCTGTCTGAAGCCGCCTCTTGGCCCCTGAGCTGAGGATTGCTTCTTTTGTTCATAAGACCTTGAAGCCGTGAAATGTTTTGTATAGCGAAAGGGCTGTCTGTGATTTCTATAGGATGAGCGTTGCGGTGTAGTTCAGTCTTGAGGTAAATGCTAACTTTTCCCACCAGTCATCTTAGAGATGATATCGTTCAGATGCTCCCCGAATAATAGATTACCTGAAAAGGGAAGTGAAACTAGCTTGGACTTTGAAGATGGATTAGTGCCCCCAGGTCTCAACCAAAGGGTCCTTCTTGTTGTCACTGCCAGAGATGAAGACCTGGCTGATAATCTGATGGTATCCATGGATGTGTCACACGAGAATCCAGTAGCCTCCTTGATGTTAGCTACAGCCTTCATCAGTTTGGGTCTTGATGCTGAGGATTCTATGCTTTCTTCTAAGTTGGACAGCCAGATTCCAATAGCCCTGGAGACACAAGCCATGGCTGTAGCTACTTTTAAGCTTCGTCCCAGAAAGGTAAACTGTTTTTTAGGGCTGCTGCCATCTTTCTATCCATACTATCTTTTTAGGACGAACCATCTTCCATATAAGGTGGTTCTTTTTGTGATATAGGCTACCGCTGCATTTATCTTCGGTAGATTGGAACAATTTTCCGTCTCTTCCTCTGTGAAAGGATACATCCTTTGAAACCTTTTGGAAAAGGGCACTCTTTTGTCTGATTTACTCCATTTGGTATGAACTATGTCTGAGACGACTTTGTGGACTAGGAAAACTGGAACTTGCCTCCTTTTCCCCAGGAAGGAAGTGTCAATGACATTAAGTTCCTTTTGCTCCTCCGTTAGCCCCAGGGACTTTCTGATTTGTTTTAGGAATGTTTCCATTGTTTCAGTATTAAATGAACCTTCTTCCTCAATTATTTCTCCCTCTTCCTCTGAGGAATAGGCCGATAATTCTGGTCCACTGTCATATTCGATATCTTCCATTCTGGAGGATGTGCCTTCATGGGATCTTCCACCCTCTGACACTTTCTGGATGTAGACTGGATAGATGAAAAAGTATCCTGCATGGAAAACTTCATCCAGGCAAGGAAGTCCTGAAACTGACCTTGCATGCTTGGTCCTGTTACTTTCCTCAGACAATCCATACATAGTAAACTTGGGTCTGAAATATACAAATTAGCCCACAGTTACTAGAGACTAACATTTGATTGATCCAGAGGCCTTTAAATAGTCTCTCTATGGCGTGTGTTTCAGGCTGGAATGCAAGGCCCGCCTCTAACGATTAGACTGTTTGAGAATATAAAGACAGGCTAATGCCTCTTACCTGCCCCTTTAACACTGCTGTAACGCAATGACAGGTGCCTCCGTTTCCTTCCCGCTAGCCATTCAGCTTTCCTTGGGACCTGCAGCATCCTGCTTCAGCCTTCCTTCATCTGTGCTTCACCCTGGAATGCAGAGTCGCTTCACATCCGGTTCCTGCTATGTACTCCGAGGCATGCTAACCACTTGGAGAGGAAACAACGTGAGGCTCCCTGACCGACCTAACAGTGGAGTCAGGGCTTCAAGGAAGGTAAAAACCCCTTGTCCCCCTGGCCTGGGCAGCATAAATGTGGTTGAATAAGAGTAAGTAACTGTGATTTAATATTATTTTTACATCCAAAGGTAACTTGTTTGTAACTGGAGCTGCAAAGCAGCTCTTTCTGCTACAGCTGTAGGGCAAAAAAGACTAACGATGAGCACAGGGGAGAGCCTTTTATCGATTTTGATTTGCCCTACATCAGCTGGTGGGTGGAGACTATACACACTCTATAGCCATGGAAGGGAGCACAGAGGAAAAGAGTACGTTAGAATTGCTGAAAGGGCAGACAAATAGACTTTGAGAGGGGCTGGTGTCTAGCTCTATTGTAAACCTTCCTGGAGGAAGACCAGAATAGTCTCATAGGGATGTGATATCTATTTAGCTGATTAAAAAGGCAACCCCAAACCCTGTAATAGATTTTTGGGGAAGAAAGACATCTGTCCTCAATTACCGGCAGATAAACCTTTGGCCCTTAAAGAGCTCCCTTCACCCTCCAGGCCATTAGTTCCAAGAATGTCAAATCTGGGTGGCAAATGGGACCCTGTGATAATAGGTCTGGATCAACAGGAAGTTTTGTAGGCTGGACAGACAATCCTTACCAATGTTTTATTGGCCAGTCTGGTTCTATTAATATCACATCAAACTGGTCCACTCTGATTTCTTGACTACCTCTTTGCATAGCAGAATGGGAGGAAACATGCAAGACAGCTTGATATTCAATTTTAATCTGAGAGCATCCAGTTTCAAGGCACCTGAGGCCTTCCAGCAGGAAGCAGACACTGCTTGTTGATTTCTGTTGCCATTAGGTCAATAGTTGAGGGCCTAAGGTGACTCTACTAGTAGCAAGATCTCGCTTGTTAGAGCCCACTCTCCTTATCAATCCTCTTTCTGCTGAGGAAATTGTTTAAAAGTTTAGATTCCCTGACTGATAAGTAGAGCTCTGAGATGCTTCTCTGCCTACTTAAAGATTTTATGGCCAGATGGTTAAGCAGAGGACTTATTTTACCCCCCTTCTTAGGAGTGATAACAGCTGAAAATTTTGTTCAACTATATGCTTCTCCTTGAAAATCCACAAGTAGAGTCTGCAGCATCTTCCAGACTACGAGAAGTTCCAGCAAATTATAAGAGAACTGCTTTCTTAAGGTGTCTAGGAACCCTGTAACGATATCTGTTTCCAAACAGCTCCCCAGTCTCTGTTACTTGAGACTGGTTGCCACTGTTTTCCAGAGTCCTGGAATTCTGTGCCCTTCATTGGCTAGCGATAGCTTCAGCTTACAGGCAAAAGCCTCTGTTATCGGAGGAGGCTGGATAGAGGGAGAGGAGCAGAGGAAGAGTGACAGACTGCTGGTACAGAGCTGTACCCACAGTCTGTCACTCTTCCCCTGCACCTACTTCCGGACAGACTGCGGGTACAGAGCTGTACCCGCAGTCTGTCCGGAAGGAGGTGCAGGGGAATATTTAATGGATTAAATCTGCTAAATAGCAATGTTTTTTAAAAAATGAAAACTTTACCCAAACTAGTCGCTACATAAACGACCTATGTAGCCCAACATGTGTAGGGGTGATAGATCCCCTTTAAAGTTGTTTAGACTCAGATAAGCCCAAGGTTTTTCTTATGGCCTTGATGAGTCCCTCAAGCTTTCTATGTTGAAATTATCCACCTCTGGGGCTATGTCACCTTCCTCAACAGATGAAACTGCAAATTTAAATCAATTAGATCGACTTCCTCCCTTGCCAGGAACTTAGATAACCCCCCGTCTGGAATAGACGCCCTGGACCCTTGTGGCAGACTCAAATATACAAGAGCATGTCTCCAACACTGACTTGTGCAGAAATCCTAAAATTCTGAAACTGGGATAGATCAGTCCCAGCAACCCTCTATAGGCAATCAGATCAGAGATTAGCCAGATCAAGAGCAAGATACTTAGTGTCACAAGCAGCAGACCCTAGCATTAAGAGTAGACTCTTTAGGGGTGTCAGAAGTGGATAGAGGTTGTCCCCTTAACCTCCCTGAAGGAGGACATTTGAAAAGAAACAGCTTACATACTGATACAAAACTTAGCAATAAGCACATAATATAAAGACCAGCATGAAACACATAATTCCGGTTTAATAAACAGAGGCATACTCACAAACACCATCGCAGGTCCCTGTGTTGCTCCTTCTAAGCCGGTGTCTGCATAATCCACTTCCTTGAAGCGTGCGTTCCAACAGTGGAACACACACGGCCGAACTTCCGGTTTGGCAATGCCAAGGGCGAGAGGCGGTGAGCCGGCTTTCTCTGAGGCGCTCAAGTTGAATAAAGGAAGGGACAGCCAGGAGTAAAGAGAGAGAGGGGGAGAGAGAGTGAGGGGGAGAGAGAGACTCCTTCCTCTGTCCTCCAGCTTTGTAGGACCAAAATAACTGCAGTAGCACATGGGAGCAGACCTTTTATAAAATGTTATTGGTCCTACCAGCTGGGAGGCGGAACCAAAGCCCACAGTATTACCGTGGATTGGACACTGAGGAAATATGGATTTATTTATAGATCAAGTCAATGACAATACTGATATTTAACAGACATCTATTCTAGAACTATACAGGACTGGCAAGCACACGATTATGTGTCACTCTCCTGTTAGTTTATGTGTGCTAGTTAAACAGGTATAAAATTAGTTTGTTTTTTTTTTGTTGCTTTTTTCTCAAGAAGGCCGCACACTGACGTCAACACGTTGAATGCCACTGCTATTAAGCTATACAGTATAACTGTTACCAATGGTTACCTGACATGTAAGGCCACGAGCCTTAAAACATCTTCTCCAGCAGTGAATCTCTGGTACGTTAATCCTCCTCATCCCTCCTGCTGTACAATTAAAAAATAAAAATAAATAAGTAAAATCCCCATTATCTCATGTTAGCAAGAAGTAAAGGGACAAGCCAATTTTAACTCCTTGCGTGCTAGAGAGATCTCTTACAAATTATAAAGCAATGTGATGGAGGCCACTCTAGCTATGAACAGGTCAAAAAGAGTCACTAAACCATTCTAGCAGTTTATATCAACCCAGTGGTTGTCAACTTCTTTTTTTCCTTTCTTGCTCAAGGCACCCCTAAACACGCAATCTGTAATTTTTGGGGCACCCCTAAAATGTTTAATGTAATTTATCAAGGGCATAATATAAAGGGTACAATTCATAAATATTATTAGATCTCATATTAATAGTGATATAAATAAACACATTGTGCATAAGAATTTCCATATGTCTACATTTAAAAGACAATATTCACATCTTTGCCATTCTTCATAGAAAACATAGGGCACCCTAGCTTGATGACCACGGCACACCAAAGTGCCACAGTGCCCTGGCTGAGAATCACTGCATTAACCTTTCAGCATCTGGCTCGTAGTAACAACATCCTCATTTACTCTTGTTACTTGCCCGGTGGCCTCTGTTGCCAACAATGCAGGAAATGACTGTGCAATTAGAATTCCAATAGTACACCCAAGAATAATGAGAGCTCATACAATTAGTTTGCTATTCAACAACTGAACTGTCCACCACAATCATAATGGAAGAGATTGTTATGCAGACCTGAGCAATATACAAAGCAGTAACAGCTTATTTATACATTTTGCCTTAAAGGGATAGTAATGATTCACAATAAAAGCAGCTCCAATTAATCTTCATAGTATTTGGGCCATGGAGAGTGTTATTTCAATATCCCCATCCGCCCCTTTTACTGATGTAACACTGCTCACCTCAGAGCAGCAAGACTATCCCTCTCTGTGATCCATCCGGACAATCTTCAATTAGCATAAGGGAAAAACCTAAAAAGCCTGTCAAGGGGGGCAGGATTTTCATTGTTCTCACAGTAAGAAGATTGTCCCTTGCTGAGAGCTGTCTGGTCTGAAGACCAGATTCCACATCTGAGGGGAGGTGGCTTACACTAGGGAAAAGGGGCGGGAAGGGGACACTTTATCATTCAATTACTCTTGAACTACAACTCTGACAGTATCGAAATAACAGTCTCTATGGCTCAAATACTATGAAGATTAATTAGAGTTGCTGTTTTTGTGAAACATTATTATCCCTTTAAAGGGGGAGTAATACCTAAAATGGCATTGGGTTGTATAATTTTAAATATCTGATAGTTACAACTAGCATCTGTTACATTTAGTTATTTTATGTTAGATCCCTAAAATCTAACTCTAAACTTGCATTTGGCAAGGGCCACCAACAGGCCAGGATGTAAGGATTTCCCTGATTAAGCATAGGTGGGTCAGTCACAATGAATGAGCCACTGATTAACATACCTGTGCTCAATCAGGTAAATGTTTAAATCTTCACCTGTTGATGGCCCTTGAGGACTGAACTTGGACAGCGCTGGTCTAGATTGTAAGCGAGCAGTGACCTCAATACCATGTTTCAATCAGGTTCTGTATGTTACTGTAAATTCTCACTCTAATTCACAGCGCAGGTGTGCAGACGTCACTATGGGAAGATGTCTGCGCTCCATCCTGCCTGTCAGCCCGACAAGAATTGATAATCCTCTTTAAAAAGGTAATAATTCTGGCGACTAACGCTACTAAGCAGTTAGTCGCCAGATGGGGAATTAGTTAAGCTCAAGGCGTTTAGCAGTGGTAGTTCTGCTTTAAATTTGACTTTAACCCCGTGATTGTTAGAGATCTCCCCAATGCATTGCTAAGCAATGCAATGGAAACCCATCCAGCACTCAAGGGGTTGAAAGTATCTAATCAAGTGCACTGAAGTTTTTACCGTATTTGCCCACATACAGGGTGACCCCCTCACATTGTGAATTTTTTCCTTTTCTTCACACCCAGCATTCTTGTCCCACTCTTTCCCATGTTGATAATAGACCACACAATCCTTTTGGAGTGAAGTCTGCTTCCAGGACCTTCCTAGAAATGTGAATGAGTCTGAGCATTGATAGAAAGGTTCTGGAAAGTTTTCTGAGTCACACGTCATCAGCATGGAGGTAGACCTCACTCCAAGAGGTCAAAAGGTAGAGGGAGGGTGATGTTTCAGAATGTCTTCTGGATTGGATTTTTTTCTCATCCAGAGGACACCCCTGAATATAAGGCGAGGTTGATTTTTGTATTTGTTCCCTATCGTGCAGTTGAGTTACAACAGTATAAGTACAGTTTGCTTTTGTAAATAAGGGCCATTGTGGAATATTTATTAAAGTGGAGGAATGGAATTAATGGCTGTATTGTGTGATAAATTTATGGTTGGCGTTTATAAAATTGCCAGCCGCAGCTTTGGAAGTCTTAAGGACCTCTAGTAGAGGTTTTGTTAAACTGATGTTCTGGTGGGCTTAAAAATTATATATATTTATAAAGAAATTTCACTATTAAAAAAATGTTGCCAGATGTTTTATACCATACTAGTTGAACAGCCCGTTACACGGGCCACAGTGCCTGTCGCGGGGCAGTCACACGCAGTGGAGACTGCCCGCGCCTCGGCTGATACAGAGCCTCTGGCAGCCGGTCGCGGGGCAGTCACACGAAGTGGAGACTGCCCGCGCCTCGGCTGATACAGAGCTGGACGCTCCTTCAGAGCGCCCAGCTCTGTATCAGCCGCGGCGCGGGCAGTCTCCACTGCCTGTGAGTGCCGCACGCGCAGCAGTGTCTACTGCGCATGTCGGGCGTTACACACAACTTGGCGAATTATTATTTAGGATGTTGTGTTCCTAAAACATAGTACCAGTATTGTATGTATAAAATTGCTGATTAACGCCATATTTATAAAACAGGCATTGTACAGTTATAAATAGCAACACACTGCATAACAATAGCGACTAATTAACAACTGTTATTCTAAAATGTTTTAGAATACTTTTAATCAATCTTCCCCACTGTGTTTAATCAAGCAGAGAGTTTATTTTTTGGGTGTCAACATGCTTTGTGCTGTTGCAGAACGCATACACAAACAGCTTATGGAAAATGTTTATTGCAGCGTTTTATTACTATAAAAGGCAACCAAGCATATTTTCTCCAAACCGTGCAAAAAATTGGGTTCAGCTAAATAATAAGGAAGCATGCAATGCCAAATAATAGAATAGGGGCTCCTGCTCTAGAATTGAATTACCAGCATGTGCGCGAACAAGTTAACTATTTAACTGCAAGGGGAAAATTTTGTTCAGAGGTAGTTTAATCCGCAAGGTATACATTAACCCTTTGAATGCTAGTGATGTGTACAACACATGGCCTCCCTGTCACTCAAGGGGTTAACTGCTTTTCCACGGAGAGTGTACAACTGGAAAATACATACTAATTCCGCAAAAGCTTAACAATTTAAGGAACAGCGCGGTATGCTTCGCAATGGCTTGCAAACCGCTTTGTTCCATAATCCTCTTAATACCAGACGTTTCGCAATGCGTTGCTTTGCAATACGTTGCGCACCCATCCAGCACGGAAAGTGTTAAATGTTTAAGAGCGATAGTCAATTATGACTCTTCACGATTTCCAGGATGACTAAAGTTGTAGTACAAAAATAAATAGCGAGCTACTTTTTGTTAAAAAGCCCTAACTGGTAAGCTTTCCATCTTTGGAAAGGCTCCGAACATGTACATACTATCTACAAATAGCCTGATACCAACCGAAATACTATCCCATTCATAAAGATTAAAATCTCAGCAGATACCCTAAAATCGCACCTTGGAGAAAAAAACTCAATACATAATTCATAAACAGGACACCGGAAACCACAAGGGCTAGAAAGACTTCTACTCCCAGAAAGCCGAACACACGTTCAAGACGTCAGAACTTTATTAAACAAACATTTTTGTGTTACAGCAAAGATATGGGCGTCTATAAGTTTCAGTAAGTCACATGACGTTCACTCACGTATTCTCGTTTTCTTTATTACTGGCAATGGAAGAAGAAGAGCATGTGTAGTGCGGGGCTGTATTGTTTTAGCATGCTTCCTAAACCTACAAAAGAGAAGCAGGACATTTCCCAGTCTCTGGTAAAGATGGCAGTAATGAATAAACTATATATTGGTCAAGGTGACCAGGTTTTTTAAATGAAATCCGGGGACATTTTTTTCACAACACGCTGTCCACACACCCTGCCCACACCGTGCCCACACTCACATCCTGCACACACTCACACACTATCCACCCTCATCACACACTGCCCACACCCTTTCCACCCTATTCACCCTGCCCACCTCCACACTGGCCATCCTGCACACACTGTTCACTTCCACACACACTGCCCACCCTGTCTTCCCCCACACACTGCCCACCTCCACACTGTGCAAGTCCACACTCCCACATTGTGCACCTCAACACTAACCCTCACACACTGTCCACCACCACATTGCCCACACTGTCCAACTCCACATTGTCCCCCTCCGAAACTGCCCATCTCATCCTCCTCCACAAACTGTCCACCTCATCCTCCTCCACACACTGCCCACCCTGTCCTCCTTCACACACTGCCCACCTCCACACCTCAACTCTGCCCTCTCCCACATACTGCCTACATCGTCCACACTGCCCATATTGTCAAAACACTGTCCATACTGCCCACCTCCACACTGCCCACCCCATCCTTCTTCACAAACTGTCCACCTTGTCCTCCTCGAAGCACTGCCCACCTCAATCATTGCCCACACTGTCCACATTGCTCACACTGTCCACCTCCACACTGGCCACATTGTCCACCTCAACAGTGTCAGAATAAAAGTATCATTAGTATACATATTATATACAAATTCAGGTGTTATTTTATACCTCTTCTAAATAGGAAGGTGTAGCGCTGACTGGTGTTATCAGGGCCGGCGCTAGCTTAAGGAGACTTAGGCAGCCGCCTTAGGGCGCCGCAGCGGAGGGGCGCCGAAACGGAAAGATATATTTTATTTCATCTATTTAGTTATGTTGTGTCTCCCCACTGCCCACAATGATGACAGCCGCGGGGCCGCGTGGAGCATGCTGGTGTTTTCCTTCCTCTGTCCGGAGGCCAGTGCAGCTTTAAAACTGGTGCCCAGACTGAGGAAGAAAACCCCAGCATGCACCACACAGCGTCTCAGTTTGTGACGCGTCCCGGCTGTCATCAGTGTGGAGAAGAAGAGAAAGGCATAAGGAGGTACATAGGGGGAAGACAGAGAGGTACGGGGGGGGGGAAGCGGTACAGAGGAGAGAAAGAGGCAAAATGGGGGTGGGAAAGAAGTACATAGGGGGAAGAAAGAGAGGTGCAAGGGGGAGAAACAGGTACAAGGGGTGGGGGAGAGGTACAGGGGGTAGAAAGAGGTGCAGAGGGTGAAAGTACGGGGGGAGAAAGAGAGGTGCAAGGGGGTGAAAGAAGTACATGGGGCACGAAAGAGGCACAAAGGGGTGAAAGAAGTACATGAGGAGAAATAGGCACAAGGTGGGGTGAAAGAAGTACATGGGGGATAAAGAGGCACAAGGTGGGGTGAAAGAGGCACAAGGTGGGGTGAAAGAAGTACATGATGAAAGAAGTACATGGGGGAGAAAGAGAGGTGCAAGGGGAGAAAGAGGCACAAAGGGGTGAAAAAAGTACATGGGGAGAGAGGCACAAGGTGGGGTGAAAAAAGTACATGGGGTGAAAGAGGCACAGAGGAGTGAAAGAGGCACAAGTTGCGGTTAAATCAGTACATGGGGGAGAAAGAGACACGGGATGGAAGAGGCACAAGGTGGGGTGAAAGAAGTACATGGGGGAGAAAGAGGCACAGTGGGGTGAAAGAGGCACAAGGTGGGGTGAAAGAAGTATATGGGGCAAGAAAGAGGCACAAAGGGGTAAAACAAGTACAAGTGGGGGTGAAAGAAGTACATGGGGAGAAAGAGGCACAAGGTGGGGTGAAAGAAGTACATGGGGGAGAAAGAGGCACAGGAGGATAAAAGAGGCACAAGGTGGGATGAAAGAAGTACATGGGGGAGAAAGAGGCACAGTGGGGTGAAAGAGGCACAAGGTGGGGTGAAAGAAGTGTATGGGGCAAGAAAGAGGCACAATGGGGTGAAAAAAGTACAAGTGGGGGTGAAAGAAGTACATGGGGAGAAAGAGGCACAAGGTGGGGTGAAAGAAGTACATGGGGGAGAAAGAGGCACAGGAGGGTGAAAGAGACACAAGGTGGGGTGAAAGAAGTATATGGGGGTGAAGGAGGCACAAGGAGGGGAGAAAGAAGTACATGGGGGTGAAAGAGGGACAAGATGGGGTGAAAGAAGTACATGGGGGTGAAAGAGGCACAAGGCGGGGAGAAAGAAGTACATGGGAGCGAAAGAGGCACAAGGTGGGGTGAAAGAAGTACATGGGGGAGAGAAAGGTGCAAGGGGAAAAAGAGGCACAAAGGGTGAAGGAAGTACATGGGGAGAAAGAGGCACTGAGGGGTGAAAGAAGTACATGGGGGAGAGAGAGGTGCAAGGGGAGAAAGAGGCACAAAGGGGTGAAAGAAGTACATGGGGAGAAAGAGGCACAAGGTGAGGGTGAAAGAAGTACATGGGGGAGAAGGAGGCACAGGAGGGTGAAAGAGACACAAGGTGGGGTGAAAGAAGTACATGGGGGTGAAAGAGGCACAAGGCGGGGAGAAAGAAGTACATGGGGGTGAAAGAGGCACAAGATGGGGTGAAAGAAGTACATGGGGGTGAAAGAGGCACAAGGCGGGGAGAAAGAAGTACATGGGGGCGAAAGAGGCACAAGGTGGGGTGAAAGAAGTACATGGGGGAGAGAAAGGTGCAAGGGGAAAAAGAGGCACAAAGGGTGAAAGAAGTACATGGGGAAAAAGAGGCACAAAGGGTGAAAGAAGTACATGGGGAGAAAGAGGCACTGAGGGGTGAAAGAAGTACATGGGGGAGAAAGAGGCACAGGAGGGTGAAAGAGACACAAGGTGGGGTGAAAGAGGTACATGGGGGTGAAAGAGGCACAAGGCGGGGAGAAAGAAGTACATGGGGGTGAAAGAGGCACAAGGTGGGGTGAAAGAAGTACATGGGGGAGAGAGAGGTGCAAGGGGAGAAAGAGGCACAAAGGGTGAAAGAAGTACATGGGGAGAAAGAGGCACAGAGGGGTGAAAGAGGCACAAGGTGGGGTGAAAGAAGTACATGGGGGAGAGAGAGGTCCAAGGGGAGAAAGAGACACAAAGGGGTGAAAGAAGTACATGGGGAAAAAGAGGCACAGAGGGGTGAAAGAGGCACAAGGTGGAGTGAAAGAAGTACATGGGGGAGAAAGAGAGGTGCAAGGGGGAGGAAGAGGTACAAGGGGGGGAGAGGTACAAGTGGGAGAAAGAGGTGCAGAGAGTGAAAGAAGTACAAGGGAGGATAAAGAAGTACAAGGGGGGAGAAAGGTGCAAGGGGGTGAAATAAGTACATGGGGTGAGAAAGAGAGGTGCAAGGGGAGAAAGAGGCTCAAAGGGGTGAAAGAAGTACAAGGGAGGCAAGATGCAGAGAACTATATTATTTCTCCCCCTCTTGCCTCTTTATCCCACCTCTTGCCTCTTTCTCCCCCTTACCTCTTTCTCTTTATTCCATTCTTAACTCTTCCTCCTCTTGCATCCTTCCCTCTTTATCCCTCAACTTGCCCCTTTCTCTTTATCCCCCCTTCTTGCCTATTCCCCCCCTTGTGTCTTTATCCCCCTTCTTTCTCCCCCTCTTGCCTTTCTCTTTATCCCTTCTCTTGCATCCTCTCTATCCCCCTCTTGTCTCTTTATCCCTCATCTTGCATCCTCTCTATCCTCTTCTTGCTCCTTTATCCTTCCTCTTGCATCCTCTCTCTTTCTCCCCTTCTGGCCTCTCTCCCCTTCTTTCCTCTCTATTTCTCCCCTTCTTTCCTATTTCTCTCCTTCTTTCCTCTCACTTTCTCCTCTTCTTGCCTTTCTCTTTTCTCCCCCTCTTGTGTCAATGTGGAGGGTAATGAGGGAGAGAGCAGATGGCAATGTGGAGGCCTGTGAGGGAGAGAGGAGGCAGCGACAGGCGTCCAAGAGAAAATCCCCACACACCAATTGTGCTGTGACATCCCTGTGTCACCACGCTGGACTCGCTTGAATTTTCAGCAGCCGTTAAGCACCTAGTGCTCAGTGCTCATGGAAGAGCTGCGGCAGGAAGAAGAGGAGCACACTATCAGCAGCAGGCAAGTCAGCACATAGCTATTTTATTTATGTGAATAGAGGGCAGATTATGATTGTGATTGTCATGGTATTAATTGTAATATCTGATAACCTGTAATTTGATCACATGTAATATTAGAATAAGAGTGATATGTTTTCATACTACATTGCATAATGTTTAAGTCGGTCAGTTGTGTAAAATTTTTGACAGTGCCATTTTTAGGATAGGGCACAATGGGCACCATGAACAAGGGGGGTATTATCATGCCTCCATCATTACCTGTGCTGAGGGAAGGGACATTTAGTGTCAGAGAGGCAAACTGGCAGGCCTGGAGATCATTTTCTGTGAGAGGTGTGCTCACACAGATTAGAGATGCAGTACAAAGTCTGGAACCCAGATCACAAGAGGGTCCTGAATTGCCCCCTACTGCATATATTTGTCCCAAAAAACTGTATGCGTTCCCAGGGTACCCAGGCTGCTACTGTTAGGCTGCTGAAGGCTCCAGGGCAGGAGTCTGCTCTCCTTGTGATGTGGCCTTCAGTGCGTCCATTGGAAAACCTGACCGTGTGTGAATCCAAAAGGAAATATATATATATTGTATATGAACTCACACACATTCAGTGGAGGGGACTGGTGGCGGGGGGTGGGGTGGGGGTGAGCATCAAAATGCACCTTCGCCTATGTAGGCAAAAATCCTTGCACCGGCCCTGATCACAACTGATAGAGGGATTGGAGGATCTGAGTCATGGAGAGAGAGTAGGCAAACTGGGTTTGTTTACATTAGAGAAGAGATGTCTAAGGGATGATATAATTACCATTTACAAATAAATTCAAGGTCAATACAAAGAACTAGCCAATGAATTATTTACTCAAAGAGCGGAGCTAAGAACAAGAGGTCATCCATTAGGAATAGAGGAAAGGCACTTTCGACTAAAGCAAAGGCAGGCATTCTTTACAGTAGGGGCGGTAAAACTATGGAATTCTTTGCCTTGGCATGTTATACTTGCAGATAATGCAAATGCTTTCAAAAAAGCAATGGATGCCTATCTAGCACAGAACAATATTGAAAATTATGACAGATAGCTTCAAAGTAGATCGGATGCTGATCCAGGGAAATATCTGACTGCCATTTGGAGTCAGGAAGGATTTTTTTTACCCACTTGGGGCTAAATTAGAAATTGCTCCAGAGGGTTTTTTTGCCTTCCTCTGGATCAACAGGGGTGTTTTGGCAATGGCTGGACTTGATGGACACATGTCTTTTTTCAGCCTCATCAACTATGTTACTATATTTTTTATAATTTGGATTCATTGGGGCTAAGGGCCCCATATCAATACACTTTATCACCTGAAGGCTTTTTTTGCCAGTATTTTTTCACAGCGCAGGCATTTGACTAGCTTACTGTAAAAACAGCTGTCTCCAACATTTGCATGGAGCCCGTAATGCATTAAACATTTCTGGTGACGTCTCCAATGCATTGTTTTTAAATATACATTGGAGACCTCCCTAGCATTCAAGGGGTTAAATGTATTTTCATTTGTCCCCTAAAGAGCAGTAGGTTTATTCCAGAATAAGTCCAGTTTGCTTTCAACTAAGATCTTTATAGAAACACTATCACCTTCTAATAGTAACCCCCACTTACCTCAATTTAGGCAGAAAAGCTTAATAGCCCTTATGAATTAGGTCAATGTGGTTTGCAAAATGAATCTCTAATCAGAACTTGTGGAGGCAGACATGATTCCTTTTGTAGGACTCAAGGACCTCAAACTCTTCCCACTGAAGGTTTCCTAAGAATACTCCAATGGGAAGCGTTTGGGGCCCTAGAGTTCTGCGAATAGGCTCATGTTTGCCTCCCTAGACATGATCTCAAATTCTAATTAACATTTATTTTAGACAACCAAACCACACAGAACTGATTCATAGTTGCCATTAGGATTTTCTACCCAGGTTAAGCTAAATGGGGTCTTATCATTAGGACGTGTTAATTTTCTTTTAACCCTCTGATTGCCAGACAGATATGCAAGGCATTGCGTTACATACCACTCTGGCACTCAAAGGGTTAAGGTGTAAAACCACTTAAGTACACCATTTACTGTTCTTTTAAGCTATAATGTTTATATAGGATAACGAACAACATTTTCATGTGTATATTATTTTGATTAGAATTATTCTGGAAAATAGGAAGAAACCCAAGATTTCCACATAGGGGTTTGCAAAAATAAAACATGTATGAAATAATGTTACTTACAATTAGTTTTTTGTAATTCTGTATTAAAATTAATTGCAGCTTCCTGTGCAGAAAACAGTGGTATGTGACCTCTGACCCCCCAGCTGCTAATGGGCTATGATTCTCATCATCCTCCACTAGCCAGTGGGGAGTGGAGGATGATGGGAGTTGTAATCCAACACAGCTGGCTACATGTTGCCCCACTCTGCATTCATGCAGAACAGCAACAGCAAATTCTCACTATTATGGTGCTAAAGGGTTGTCTTTTCTTGATCTGATGCATCACATGTTAGTGGTCTGCTGAGACAACTCTTCCTCTCATTGCAACTAGTAAACTGTGTCAAGTTAATAAAGGCATACATACAGCATGTCCTCTTGTTCTTTAATGAATAAGTACGCTTTAATACATAATAAAGTGCATAATGAATTGCAATGCTTCAAAACAATGCAACTTAGTCATATTTAAGTTTACTGAAATAAATGGCTCACACTAGGGATGAGTGTCTTGCACATCAAGTCCGTTTGAAAAGAAGACATCCAAAGGGAGCACACTGGTTTTGCTCCTCAAGGAAAATTATCCCCTGCATGTCGTAAGGCTCCTTGAAATGCTGGGGCAGTAAATACCACTTGGATGTGCCTTTCACAGCTTGGCATAATGCACTAAGACAGAGTCCATATTTTTCAATTACTTTTCATCATGGATGCAGTTTTCAACATGAACCATGTACCAAAATTACTCCAGAGTGAGTGCAGCATGGAATCAAATAACCTTTTGATGACCAGAGGGGTATGCATTGCATTGTTTTGCCCACCCTCTGTTCTTGAAAAGGTCAGGTAGTAATTGATTCCAGCCAAAAATTTCACAAGCCCTAGAAGCAGATTGGGTCTCAGGATATTGCACCCATTTGGTACACTGACTGTCTGCATACATGGGAACCTTGCTGCATTTATCCCTGGAGAAATAAGTAGGGCTTGTGGTGAGAATATAAAAAGTATTAACTTTTTGACAACTTTTGGGAAAGGCTCTTACCTCTATTTCTTGTCAGGGTTGTCCAAATTTCAATATTGGGCCCCACTTTATAGATACATGCATGCACCATGCAGACTTTTTAGAGCAGCCTGTATGATCTAATAGATATGCCCCATAGCCACCTCACAATCTATTGTCCCTGCATTCGGACAGGTAAAGTGTTTATTAAAAAAAAAACTTTTAAGTTGATACATTCCCTTTAATAGAGGACTGACCACTATAAAATGGTTTCTTCATATAGTCAAGAATATTACTTTTGACTAGAGTTGGACAAAAAGTTCTGCCGTGGGAAGAAATAGGTAGAAAATGGCCTGTTTTGCTTTTTGTGGGAATTCCCACAGGAAAGTTTTTTCAGTTGATGTCCTGTGGTGATGTTCTGAGTTTGAATGTGTGGTGTGCACATTCATCTTTGAGTGTATATGTCTTGTGCACGTATGCATGATGACATGGCATGAATGATGATGTGTGCATGAGTGTGCTCGAGAGTGACTACAGAAGGGGACGTCCCTTTGAAATAAATTTATTTTCCAGCATGGAAGCTTGAAGATTTTTGCTTGCATTTTTCTTCCCTTAGGAATGCTCATGGAAAAAATAAACCTCTCTCTCTTATTCAGAAGAATCTGGCACAGGAACAACAGTTTAATTTTTGTTCATTCCTTTTCTGCTCAGTGGGGTGATAGTTGGAAGCACCTAATATTAAAAATAATTGCGTTTTCAATGAACTACTAAATTCATGGATTAAACATGACAGCAAATTTCATTACAGATCCGTGCCTCTCACCTCTAGTCCAGAAATTTGGTTCCCCGAACATAGCTTTATTTTATGTACTAGAAAAAGTTGACAGACAAAAAAAAAACCCAAAATGGTTTCATGCTAGTTTCCCTGGAGATGACACTAGCTTCCAAAAGACTAACAAAAAAATAAACTTAAATTACAAATGTATGCAAACCTAAACGTTTCTTGAAAACTGTTCTTTCTTTATTTATTAAACGTAGGACATTATACATAAAAGCAAAGTAGCTGCACAATGGTTAATACAAACAAAACATTCTCATTTATATCAATGAGGATTATAACCACTTGAATGTTAGAAGCTTTCAGTCTATTGCTTCACAATTTGATGAAGACTTTTCTATTATTCAAGGGGTTAAATACCCCATTAATGGGAAGTTGAAGAATTTTTATTTCTCTCTGATGACATAGTTGATTTTCCGCAGAATTTCTCAGCATAAAGCCCTTAGGTCCATATTTATAAAAGCAAATTAATATTACTCTAGAGAAAACTGTACCACAGGGGACTGAAAAAAATTCATGTTAAATTTTATGGGTCTGTAACCCTTTGAGTGCCAGAGGGTATGCAAAGCAATGCGTTGGGTACCGCTCTGGTACTCAAAGGGTTAATCCCCTTGAATGCTACAGAGGTCTCCAATGTATATCAAAGCAATGCATTGGAGACCTGTCTGGCATTCAAGGCGTTAAAAAATTCTATTCAAGTGAATGGGAATTTATGAATTTTTATTTATCCCCTCTCGTGCAGATGTTTTACTCCAGAATAATTCCAGTTTGCTTTTATAAATATGGGCATTGGTGTTTTAATAGAAGAAATTCTATCAAACTACACAAAAGATATCAGACATTTGAACAAATCAAATCACTGAGTGGGGCAACATTTAAGTCCACACTGGTCTTTGACTTCTTTCTAGTTAGTTTTCCAGTTGTTTTTATGAACTTGTCTTTCTGAATGACCTGGATGTACTGATCAGTGCTACTGTTTTGTTGGTCACTACTGGATGCATTAGAGACAGAGTCAGACTCTGTTAGGCATGGTTCAAGCTTGTGTTTTGACTTCCCTTTCCGATGCCGTTCAACAAAGTGTTCATCAAGTTCTATGTTCTTCATATTAATCTTTTTGCGATGATGTGGTTTGTCTGATTCAAGATGAAAGCCACCTTCCCAAGACTTATACTGCATTTTAGACAAATCTCTTCCAGATAAAATCTGATTGTTTGTAGGGTCCCCAATGTAAAAACGAGGAGGGTGCCTGAGATCTGTCAATGAGCGAGGACGGTTAGATCTTCTTATTAAGTCTCTCTGCAGTTCATCTTCTTCTTCCTCACTCAGGTGGGGTGAGTAAGACCTGCGTGGAGTTTGAACAACATATCTCCTGACATTCCTTGGGTATAACTCCACTATATCGCCAGACTCTTCCATTCGGAAATGTCTTGGTAGCTTTGAAGTAGAACGGATAAGTTTCTTTCGAGAGTCATGCTCATTAACAATAAAATATCTTGTATGAGGCCTGGGTGTCACAAAATAGGGGGCCCCAGCACCATGATGGTCTGGGTTAATTTGTCTTATTCCTTTCCTGAAGAGTGGTTCAGAGAGGACATCTTGAGCATGTTTTTTATGCAACACTGGATTGTAGTTCTTGGTTCTACAAACATCACGGACACCACCCGGCTTAATACTTGAAGACCTGCAAATGACAACAGCTAACATGTGAAGACTGAACTAGCAGATTTCTGCACTTCCTACATGTTTTTAAAAGTGGACCATATGAAAAACAACTGGTTGAGCAATTCTGGGGAAAACCAACTTCACCATAGGGGAGGAAAAAAATCTTATTTATTTAAATGTACATTTTAAGGCCTTGAATACTAGGAATGCCCCCATGCATTACAAACTCTTCACATTGTGAAGCAATGAGCTGGAGAGCTCCCTACCATTCATGAGGTTAAAGCATCATTTAAATCAATGGAAGGTTTAGGAAATTCTCTTTTCTCCATAGGTGCAGTTGGTTTCCTCCAACGTTGTTAAACTTTTTCTTTATCCATATTTCCAACTGTGTTCAAAGCATAGCTGATTTAGAAGAGTTATACAAATTGTGCAGCTATATATAACAAAAGGTAAACAAGCCCTTAATTCCTTGAGACAGTGAACTATTAGCACTTGCTTGAACTCTACAACAGTTCATTTGTGGTAGAAATGTAGTATCCTTGTATGAAAGATTATTAGCATCTAGGGATTCTCAGAGTGCAGAATAAGAATCTATATGAACAAAAAAGTCCTGCTTTAAAGCAAAATGTTGTCAAGCTCAGATATATTCTAATAACAAGTCAAAAGAGTGAGTTGCTGCACTCAACTGCAACTAGTGCTGTCACACAACTGTTAAATATCCCCAAGTCCTCTTGATCGCCCTCTTCATGCAGTCTTGTTAATTGGTGAAGATGCCTATGAAAACTTAGCATTTGTGAAGACAAGTGCCAATTCAACATTCAGTTTTGTGTGAAGCTAGGTATTACCCCTCAAATTTGTGTGAACCTTTAGATGTTGCTAGACCAAACTTTTGATTTTTGTGTTTTTATCCTTTTCTGATAAGAAACTTCTACCAATCAAGGCAAAAACAAAACAAAAAAACAGAATGAAGATACTTTTTGCGACACAAGGTAAAATAATGCTTAGCATTTTGTGGATATATATTGTGATTATTAGTGATCATGATTATTTAAAACCAAGTTTATTTATAAAACTAAAGAAAAAAGAACTTAAATTACTACCATACTCTAGCAACAGTTAAAAAGTTACTGTGTCAGGAATACTTAGTAGTTATAGCTGATTGTTTGATATCAATATATGAAGTACGTGTAATATGTAAGACATAAACAGTGCTAGGTATTAAATATACCCACACTACAAGAGTGTTTTAATAAAATGTACTATAGCATTAATAGGCTGATAAGTATGTGTTAAAAATAGAAATATATATATATATATATATGTAAAATAAAATAAGTATCTTGTAATACCTTTTTTATTGGAGAACCTCCCTTTCTCAAGTCTAAAGCATTTCTCCACTCTACTATATATATATATATATATATATATAGTGCTAGTAATTAAATGTACCTCTGCTATATACTTTCACCTGAAAACTTAATTACAAACTAACTACGTATCATGTTAACCAAACGTCCAGCAGGTGTATGGTTTAGGAGATAGTCACACTTTTCTTTCTGGGCAAAGTGAAAGTGAACATTTCCTGGTACTGCACAAAGCTGCATTAGCATATTATTATTATTATTATTATTATTCTTTATTTATATAGCGCCAACTAATTCCGCAGCGCTGTACAATTGGGGAATAGACATACAGAGGTATTAAATAGTACAATCAGATGTGTAGAACAGGAGGATCAGAGGGCCCTGCTCGTGAGAGCTTACATATGAAACGTCATTGAATCCTTCATTAACATGTGGCACGTCCCTGAAAAGGCTTAAATAGCATATGAAACATCATCAATTAGCTTATTTTGTATATGAAAATGTAATTGATGCTGCACAGTGCCACAATTACCATATATTAGCATATGAAAGAAGTGTAAATATCTCCTGAACTGTGTGTTTGCTGGCCTCTATAGGCAGTTTTTAATCTAGCTTTCAAATATGTAAACTTGAATTAAGGTGAAAGTTCCACTTTAAAGCGGAACTTTCAGCAGATTAATATAGAGCCCCAAATCATAATTACATTAGTGATAAGCACAGTCATAGTTTTATTTTCAAAAATACTTGCTGAATTAAAGAATAATGGAACCTTTTATGCAGACAGGCACCTGGTAGGATCTTGCTGTAGGCTCTCTCTGCACCTGCACTGTCAGTCCCTTCCGGTGCCTTAAGGCACAAAGGCATTCAACTCACTAATCGTGGAGCTGAAGGGGATGGACAGAGCAGACACAGAGATGCCAGCTCTGCAAGATGTCTGCTCTGTTCCCCGCTGCCTGTCTGCTTAAAAGGTTCTGTTTTAATTTACTGCAGAAATTATTCTTGAAAATAAAACTACTTCTCTGCCTATCACTGATGTAATGATGATTTGGGACTCTGTATTAATCTGTTGAAAGTTCCTCTTTAAGTAAAGTGTACTCCACTAGTGTTTTTTAACCCCTTAAGGACCGGCGGTCCTGGGACATTTCCATCCCATAATGACCGCATAGGAGCACTTGGACGCGCCGGTACAAGTGACCTGTCGCGTGTATCTGCGCGTCATTATGGGGCCTGATAGAGATCGCTCCGATCTTGGAGCGGTCAATTTCAGGCCCTATTTTTACTTACAGCGCTCCCGGTAGAGCGCTGTAAGTAAAAAGTACGTGACGTACTATGACTGTCATCGGTCCTTGAGTATTTCAAGGACCGTGACGGTCATAGTACGTCACATGTCGTTAAGGGGTTAAAGTTGGTAAAAAAAAGTCTAGTAAAGTTAAAATAATGATAAGCCTGGGGAAAGTAAATACTAAATGGTTGTCAAAAACTGTCAAGAAAAAGGCAGTAAATTATTCTGAAACACATTTTTCCCTTCATCAGTTAATGAACATTCAGAATTTAGTTCCACTGGAATCAGACTGTCATTTAAATAGATTACTCAAAAAGGGGAGCAAATTATTAATTAGATAATAAAAATTGTTAGTATTATTATTCCCCTTAGTCCTATTAAATAGTATTACTCTAATATCCCAGGATTTTGCTATGTTTTGGATTAAATATCACTGAGAACAATTAATACAATCAGTCAATCAATCAGACCTTCTGAGTTATACATCAGTTAGTAATATACGGAGTAACCTATTATCAGGCACGTGATACAGAATTTCACAAAAACATGTTTACATTATTAATTTCATTGAGACGTGATGGAAAAGCACTATTCACAGATCCATCTCCCATGGCCTGACATTTTACAGTGATGCTACTAAAGCATTCTATAGAGGTTTGCGGTGAACTGACCATATTTGTCTGTAACTGCTGTATTAATATCTCCAAAATAAGACATAATAACTTTTGAATAAAATTACTCTCTGCAGTGGGAGTGCACTTCTTTTACACAGCAGCAGCATCATAAACCCTGCAAAATAATTTTTTTCAATAGTAAGCATTATTATCACTTTAAATGCCATCATAGTTTAGTTTTGCACATACCTATTTGTATTCTGCTCTCCCCTTTGTTTTTGTATCCCAGACACAGAAGGGCTTTGAGTTATATTTGTTGGCTGTGAAACATCCACACGTGGTGCTGATTGTGAAATGGTTTGTATCCTGCTTTTGCTTGCTGGTGATTCAAAATTCAGCACACTGCCATTCTTTCTTGGGGTTGAAGAACGTGCGGAAGATTCCTGGCTGATTATGTCACTGTCTTGTTCTGGCTTTTTGTCATGTCCATCTTTATTCTGGAACCGGGCTAAGATTTCAGAAAAAGCTTTTTAATGGGTCAGTAATGCCTAATAATTGTGAAATATCTAAAAGGTCTTTAGCATCATCCCCCAGGGTCACATCAACTTCTCACATGACTCCTCCCCAACCCTATTTAATGTTGTCTCCCATAGAAAGTACGTTTAGCTTATAACATACAAATAAAAAAATCATAACCCAGTTGATGTTGCAGCAGTCTCCAGTGCCTTGCTTGTTTGAGAACCTCATGTCCTTTGGCAAACCAACTGAACCATAGGGACCAAATGCAAATTACCCAAAGGAGTTTAATAGTGTTTTTAAACTCTTTAATTCTAAGGAGGTCGCCAACAGGGGGCATAGTCGAGGCCACCGCAGACCTCTTTGTGCTGGGATGGTACTGTGTTAAAATGGGCCTCCAGACACCCATATTGTCCCCCACCAGGATTTTGGGAGGTCCCATGGTGGTCCTCCTTTTATTTACTTCTGTAGGTAAATGATAAATGGAGTGCATAGCTGCTGTACTGTCCTCCATTTCATATTGCATGGTGGAGCAGTTCCATGGGTTCACTCTTTACCAGATACTTCTGAGGTGACCTAAGTACAACCCAGAAGTATTGGGTAAAGCAGAAGCCTTTGCAACTGCCAAGCATGCAGTATGAAATGGAGGAGAAAGCAGAAACTGTGCACTCCTTTCAGAAACTATCAAGGGGGGGGAGATACAGTGCATGTGTGGATCTGTAACTAACAGTGGACTGTTTAACTGGGCTGGAGATTAGACACTGTGTGTGGGAATATGTCACCACCATTGGGCAGTGGAACCAGGCTTTGATGTTAGACAGTGTCTATGGGAATCTGTGACTACCAGTGGGCAGCAGAATCAGGCTAGGGGGCAGTCAGTGTACATTTGAACTGTTACTACCACTGGCAAGTGGAGCCAAATTGGGGATCAGATAGCGTATTTGGGGATCTGTGACTATCAGCAGACAGTGGAACAATGCTGGGGAAGCATTCAGTGTATGTAGGGATCTGTGACTACTATTGGACAGTGGAACCAGGCTTGGGGGAAGATAGTGTGGATTGTTACTACGAGTAGAAAGTACATCCAGGATGGGGCATCAAACAGCGTATGTGTGGATCTATGACTACCAATGGACCTTACAAACATGGTGGGGAGCCAGGCATTCTATGTGGTAATCTGTGATACCATATCACACTCTCCCTTTGAGGCCTAAGCGATCCTGTACTCTTACATCTGTATGGCCACCGGCATGCATGGCCTCCAGCCAGTTACTCATTGCTAAGTCATGTTACAGGCACTGGCATGGACGCCTGTTTATGGGCCTATTCTGTTAGGCCTAATTGGGTCCCGCCTCCTTCTGCTGCCTTATAAACCTCATTGAGGCTAGGACTTGTTGCCCTTTTGTGGTGTATCTGTGCGTTTCTTCAGTGTTGCTCTCGTTTGACCCTTGCATGGCTGCCGTGTTTTCACTGGCTTGATCCTGTGGCTTTGTCTGACTACCCTATCTGTGTATGACCCTGGCTTGTCCGACTACCCGATCTGTTTTGACCTTGGCTGTGGCTGACTACCCGATTTGGCTCTCGACTGTGGCTTGTCTGATTTACGCTCTGTGCTGTCCTTCACTCTAGTCTGACCACTACCTGTCTGTGCTAGTTGTAGGCTCACTCCATTGGTGTAGTGCAACTGCTACCTCCGTGGTAGAGTTGCTGGTTGCCTCTCGCTCCATTGCCTCCATCCTGTGCCACTGTATCCGTTGCCTCCTGGGCCTGTTACGTAACCCTCCACTCTGTAGCCTACTGTCACGGAGTGACTGAGGAATAACGATACTGACAAGTACAGATACAGTAAAACCAATATTTATTAAAATTAGAACAGAAGAGATACGAAAAGCACTTCCCCAACCCTTACAGGACCAGGTGTGGAGACAGTGCACAAGTACTTTCCCAACCATCACTAGCCAGGTATGGAGACAGCACGGAGTCCACTGACAGAAGGGAGGCTGAACCCAATCTGACTACAGAGTGTAATAGTAGCAAGGACAGCAGCACCTACTAGTATAGGTGAAGCGGAAACGCCCAAGCAAAAATTAAAGTAACCCCCCTAGAACGTTAGGGTAAACCCACAGGCAATGATGACTAGAGAGACCCTAGAACGCTAGGGTAGCAAAGGCAATGGTGACTTAAATCCCCAGAATGCTATGGAATACCAAAAGGCACTAACTGTTGGTAACAAGCAAAATAGGATAGCTTTAGCCAATGTCCGACGCAGCACATGGATAGTCAGCCAGAGCCGGAGTCAACACAAAGTAGTTAGTCAGTCAAGCCAAGGTCAGTACCGTATCGGATAGTCAGCCGGAGCTGGGGTCAGCACAGGGTAGTTAGTTAGCCAAGCCAAGGTCACTACCATATCGGATTGTCAGCCAGAGCTGGGGTCAGCACAGAGCAGGTAGTCAAACGGAGGCAAGGGTCAGACTGGAGCGGATAGTCAACAAGTCAGAGATCAAACGTAGCCTGAGTCAAACATAGCTAGAGGTCATACACGGATCAGAGCATAAGAGCTAGTGCACAGGTACATCACAAAAGGTCAAATGAGTTATGGCTATAAAAATAGCGAATGCGCATAAGGGATCTGTGACTACTATTGGACAGTGGAACCAGGCTTGGGGGAAGATAGTGTGGATTGTTACTACGAGTAGAAAGTACATCCAGGATGGAGCATCAGACAGCGTATGTGTGGATCTATGACTACCAATGGGGCTTACAAACAGGAAGAACACAATGTCTGAGGGATCTGTTACTACCAGAGGACAGTGGATCCATGTTGGGGGTCTAACAGTGTATGTGTGGTTCCATAACCACCAGTGGAAGACAGAATCAGTATGGAGTGTCACGCATTATATGTGTGTGGACTTTCGACTACCGGGGCTGTGGAACCAGACTGGGGGGGAGGGTCAGACAGTGTATGTGGACATCTGTGATTAGCAATGGAATTAGGCTGGGGGGGTTTAGACCGTGTATTTGGGGATCTGTGACTACCAGTGCACAGTGGAACCCAGACTGGAGTGTCTGCAGGGATTGTACGTGAACAGTAGAACAAGACTGGGGTGCCAGACAATGCATGTGTGGTTCTGTTGCTTCCATTGGACAGTGGAATAAAGCTGGGGTGTCAGTATATGTATGGTTCTATGGATAGCAGAACAAGGGAAGGATGCAGAGAGTATATATGTGGTTCTGTGGCTATCAGTGGGCAGTGGCATAAGACTGGAATGCAACAGTGTATGTGTGGTTCTTTGACTACCAATGGAAAAAGACTGGGTATCAGACAGTGTATGTGGGGTTCTGTGCCTTCTAGTGGACAGTGGAACAAGGCTGGAGGACACATAGAATATGTATCACTAAGTGACTACCAGTGAACAGTAGAACAAGGCTGGGATATGTGTGTGGTTCTTTGACTACCTGTAGAACAAGGATGAGGTAGCAGACTGTATATGTGTGATTCTGAGACTACCAGTGGATCAATCGTATGGATACTACACAACAGAGTTTACAGGGTACTCCAGAATTGTTGTTATGACACTTGTTCCACTGTTATGCCACTGGTTTACAACAAATTGTGCAGTAATGTACTGGAGTCTTCTCCAGCATTCAAGGTGTTACAAACCCAGTTTAAGTCAATGGGAATATTTATTTGTTTCCAATGAATCAGCTGGTTTGTCCCAGAATTCCTCCTTTTTCTTTATGCATAAGGCCCATAGTGTACAGCATATTTAACTTTCTACCAGCTTTAAAATGTTCATTTAGTGAAAATTTAACTCCCTACGGAAGCAATAATGAAAGCAGAGATGCATGTAGACAAAAAAAGATAAAAAAATGACTGGATTAGATATACCTATGTGCAGGATTATAAAATGAGTGAACATAATATAAATTAACATAGCAATAAAATGAAACTTACCAACAGCCATTTTGAAAACTTTCTTCTTGTCTTCAACCCTTTCCTTCAAACAATCAAATAAATAAATAAATACATACATACATATATCAATTGGAACATTAAAGGAAGCTCTATGGTGTACCATTTAGTTGTTATGCAATGACTTACAGTTTGAATCTGAGCTCTTAGTTGATTGTTGGTGAATTTCAGGGATCTTGCAATACTCTGAAGGTAGTAAATTAACATGCTAAAATAGAAAAAATGTCAGATCCATGTCAGACTTACTTACTTCCCATTTCTCAAAATGTTATAGTTTTTGCATTAGTAGCATTTAAAGTTCCCCCCTCCCTCCCCTTTCTCATACGTCAGCACTCTAGCTGACAGAGGCAGATCCTGGTCTCGGGACCGGTGGGCGCTCTTCAGCAGAGCAGAAATCATGACATTTATGAAGAAATACTTAATTGGAATGGTCTACAAAGTGTGCTTGCAAACCAGGCACACTTTGTAGACTGTTCCAAGTGTTCCTTAGCCATTTGAAATGTTGAGAGGTATGATAATATATATATATATACTAGTTGAACAGCCCGTTACACGGGCCACAGTGTCACAGCCACCCGGTCACGGGGCAGTCACAGGCAGTAGAGATTTCCCACGCCACGGCTGATACAGAGCTGGACGCTCTGTATCAGCCGCGGAGCGGGCAGTCTCTACTGCACATGACTGCAGCACGAACAGCAGTGTCTACTGCGCATGTCGCGGCGTTACACACGATTTAGCGTATTATTATATAGGATATATATATATATTATACAAATATACAAATCCATGTGAGTAAGGTATGGAGCACAGCAAGGAATGAAGGGGATTTTCCAAAACTAGGAAAAAACAAATAGACAAAAGGTAATCCTCTGTAAGTATGTTAACCCCTTAGTGACCGGCCGCACACGCATGCGGCCGGCACTTAAAGCCCGCCGAACATTTTATTTCATTTTTTTAAATGACATCCGGGACGTACATGTAAGTCATCTGTCCACCTGGAACATCCACTCGGGACGTACATGTATGTCCTCGGGCAGTAAGGAGTTAAAGCTTGCTGGCCTCTACAAGGTACCCCATTTTTAACCCCTTAACGACCGTCCGATCGACGCAGCGTGGTCAGTTAAGGACCATTGAGCATTTTTTTTTTTTTTTGGTCATAGTACGTCATGGGTCGTTAACTCAGATCTACTCATGATGTACTACGACCGTCAAGGGTCGTTAAGGGGTTAAAGAAAAGTGAAGCAGGCCTAGTTAAAAACACCTAAAAAATGACTAATAAAAAAATAAAATATCCAGTATCCCCTGTTTAGGCTAATCTGCTTTCTAGCAGGAATCATCCACAGTGGGAGAGTGGGTAGGGACCCAAAAGAACAGAAACACCACCAATCCCTTTTATAGATCAATCGTACTTGGAGTCTTACTTTTAGTATTCTTGAGCTGTGAATGTTTTATTCTGTTTTGTAAAAACTCTCTTTCTATCTGCTTTTCACCATGTTTCATCTCACTTAGGGCTTGATCCAAATGTTGGAGTTAAAACCAATGTAAAGAAAAAAAGGCCTTCGCGAGTTAACCAAGACCTGGTAACGTAAAATTCAAATCTCTGTTAACCAGAAAGGTGACCTCCTACAAAACACACGAAAACTACAAAACCTGCGTTGCCTAAGATCTGACCTCATCGCCATTGCAAAACACAATAAATAACATGCGATACATCGGAATCAAAGAAAGAAGTGAATGTACGATATTACCTACTGCGTCAGCCAATCACAGCACCCCAAAGTATCAAGTTCAGTCAAATTAACTATAAATAGACCCAAAATAACCAACGCACTTTTTGTCTGTGTTTCGAGTTGCATGAGCTAGATCACAGGACCCAGGTGCGGAGGTTAGTGACAAGTGCGAGGTTAGAGAGGAGCATTGCACTACAGATAGAAGGAGGTATTGGAGAGTGTATACATAATACACTTTATCATATATCTAATACATTCATTCAAACACACACATAGGCCATTTTTTTGTTAGTAAACCACATACATGTTTACCATTTTTTTTGACAGTGTGAGTCTGTGAGTGCAACTGAGTGACAGAGAGTGAGTGTATGTGTGTGTGAGGGCCTGAGTGAGTGCCTGTGTGTGAGTGGGTGAGAGAAATGGAGAGGAGAGAGGGATGGGGAGAGTAGGAGGAGAGGAGGAAGAAAAGCAGGTGGGCATCCTCGGTCAGGATATGGGAGAGGGAGATCCCTGGGGAGGAGGGGGAGCCATGTCAGAGTAGGCACACAGAGAGCAGGGCCAGAGCTGGCAGTGGGACGATAGGTACGTCAGGGGGTACACCCAACACAGCCAGGACCATCACAGTCAGGGCCTGAGAGCCAGAGCCAAGGCTCTCAAAGAACCTCTGGGGGTGAGGAGGAGGACTGGGCGAGAGACTCCAAATTTACAGAGGAGGAGAATTTCGTCCTGGTGGAGTCTATAATCACAAGGGAGATGATCCTGTTCCTCAGGGAGAGGGTTGTTAGCATGGGGGCCAAGAAGAAAGCAGCATGGAGGGAGGTCCTGGCTGCTGTGAGTGCAGTGTCCGGCTGTAGCCGGTCACTGGAAGCTGTCAAGAAGAGGTGGGCAGACTGCAAGGCCAAGGTCAAAAAGAAAAAGGGACAGGAGGCTCTGCATGCTGCCGGCACAGGGGGTGGTCCGCCCCTGCGCATGGACTACAGTGAGTGGGAGGAGGCAGTGTGCAGGACCCTATCCGCAACAACGGTGCAGGGGATCCTGGGATGGAGTGTCACCGGGGGTGAATGGAGCCTACAGACCACCGGTAAGTGCATCAAGGCCTACATACATATCACACCAAACTGGACACCTACGATACATAGGCCAACACAGTGACACCTGAACACATGGATAGCTTTCCACACCACAAATTCAGCAACACTGCTTGGAGGAACTTCAAACAAGGATGGAATACTTGACAAACCCAGCCTGAATGGTAAAGGTCAAGTCCCTGTTGAACCCCCTTCATGCTGTCTACAACAGCATCATACACAGCACAAAAACAATGCACACCGTCTTGTGTCAGTCAAAGATCTATTAGTATAACAATGTCATACGTAGAGTGACAAAGAGGTCAGCACACAACCCCTTGAGTGCCACAGGGATAAGTAATGCATTGTTTGACAATACATCGGCTAGTTCCCTGGCAATCAAAGGGTTATAGAAGATATTAAGGGGAAATTACATGTGTTCTGGAGTATTGTTACTGCATGTCAGGCCTAGTCGTTGTACATATAGGTAGTTAGTCCAAGTGGAATAGTCAAGGTTCAGCTGTTAGCATCATATGTAGCCTGAAGGGTGTGGATGGCCAGGTGCATTCACCGCCATTGCCACTCTGCAGGACATGTGTGATTCCCAAGGCTAAACCATGCTAAGGGGGGACAGTCACTAGGGTGCAAGAAAGAGGTGACCATGTATACATGACAACTGCAGTGTTATCACTTCTGTAATCCCTGTGTTAGTCTGTGAAGCCAATACACTGAGATTTAAACAACCTGAGAAATATCAGTGCTTAGGCTCCATAGCATAACATAGGAAAACGAAGAAGTAATGTCCAGTCGTATTGCATAGCCCCACCCATGTTTGCTGTGTGTTTGGATTCTAGGTGTTCTGGGGCCTGTTTGATGTGTCCTCCAGCTGATTGGGTTATAATAATAATAACTAGTACTTATATAACACCTTTCTCCCAGTGGGACTCAACGTGCTTTCAGTGCACGCTCTCGGAATTAACCAAATCGGCAATGTTACTCATTTATCGAAATCGGAAGGATGAAGGGCTGAGTTGACCCTGCTGGGATTCAAACCTGCAACCATGCAGTTTGAACAGGCTCCATAGTCAGGGACTTTACCACTGAGCTATCTCATGTTGGGTTCCACAGTGCATGTTTGTTGGTGTTCTTGTGTCTGTTAGTGTTGCTGACATCATTGATTGGACTCAGTGGTCATTGGTCATCACTGGTGCATTGATGTTTCCAGAGGCCCTAGTGTGTTTGCGGTTGAGGCCTAGGTGATGTACATGCAATGGGCTTGTATCACTCAAGGTGTGTTGGTCTAGTTTTGTTCACCACATGTATCCAGATGTATGGGGATGCCTTGCCATATTCACATCCTAGGATACACATGATGATTAAAGCTACACCACTGCAGGTTATATGAATCAAAGTATTAGATCCTGTCAGGTTCATCAATCAGTGTGTGTCAGGATGGTAACCAATCCATTGCAAACCAATGCAATGGATACCATCCTGCCACTCAACGGTTCACATGTTAATGTCATAGTCTTGCAGCTTTCCTGTTATAGCTCACATCACTAATCATATCATGTAATTTCACCACACAGCATATGTGCCTGCATATGCGGGGGACCCTGAGACAAGCTCCACTGATGAAGCAACCACATCCCGGGCTCCACCACCACCACATCGTCAGAAGCTGGCCTACCAGTCTCCACCACCACCTCTGCAGCAGCTGGCCTACCAGGCCCCACCACCACCTCTGCGGCAGCCAGCCTACCAGGCCCCACCACCACCTCTGCAGCAGCAGCAGCTGGCCTAACAGGCCCCACCACCACCTCTGCAGCAGCAGCAGCCGGCCTGCCAGGCCCCACCACCACCTCTGCAGCATCAGCAGCTGGTCTAACAGGCCCCACCACCACCGACAAGTAGGCATTGGATGCCGGGGACGTTGGCCATGCCACTGCATACGGGATATGGGCCGACACCCAAGCCATGGGAACACATGTGGCAAGAGGATACCCAGGGGTCCACATTTCAATGGCCCCTGGAGTATGAACATGTGGGGCTCATAGGAGAGCCACAATGCCCACAGGCAAGGGAGGTTTTCACCCTGCCGCTACCACCACCCACACCACCAATGCACTCTGGGGGATCCCAGGGAAGTGAAGGGGCAATCCCAGACCTGGAGATGTCCCCACAGGGTGGCCCTCACCCCCTTGAGGGCCACCAGGCTTCTCCACTACCGTCCGATCTCCACTGTCTCAGGGGGGAGCCAAATGCCACCCACATAGCATCCCCACCACCGGCCTCTATCCCCTCAACAACACACACTCCTGCAAATACTATGATCCTGGATCAGGAGTGTGTGGCACTTCAGAGGAGGCAATTCCAAGTGGCCAGGAGGTGCACTCGGTCCTTGAACAGGCAGGAGAACCAAACAGCCCACATCCTGGACTTCATGAGGACAATGGAGGCCCAGCAGTTGACCCTGACTAACCAACTGGTCACCTATATCAACTGGATGTCAGACATGATGGGCCAGGTGGCAGTCGAAATGCTGGAGTCCAGCAGGCTGGAGGCCCTGTGCCAGGCCCAGGCCTCCAATGAGCGTTCCAGTGCCACAACCCCTGCCAGCACTCCACCACCCCCACCACAGCCTCCAGACCCACTAGGGCCTCACGCCGTAGCATGCTGGAGGCCACCCCTGCAGCCTCGTCCAAAGCACCACCCAAGAGAAAAAAATAAACCCCTAAGTCTATTTGTCCCAAAATAAAAGGGCACTTGTTTATTCCACTCATGTCCATGTCTGTTTGTAATCCAGACTGGTTAGTGGCAGAGTTGTCGCCAATGCATTGCATTGCTATGCAGTGAACACAACTAATGCACATCTAACATGGGTATAAGGTAGTGAACAACAGGAGGGCATATACACTGTGGCAGAGTTGTCTCCAATGCATTGCAGAGCTATGCAGTGAACACAACTCATGCACATTCAATGGTGTGTTAGGGTGTCGCAGCATGGGTGAGCATGCTCATCACATGCAGACACTTTTGTCCAGGTTCAAAACACAGACCACACAGTATAGCCACACGACATCAGGGTGTGGTGTTCCATGATATGATTTGAACATGAACAGCATACACCTAATGGATAGATCATGGAATCCAAGACATGGGGCTGGTTCCAAATGCAGGAGATGGATGCTACCACCCATCACATAAGTGAATGCCTTTTGAGGTCCATGTGGATACATGGAGATGATAGCAGCAGGGATACAGTTAGCACCTGCATTTGAATCCGGCATATGATCTGAATGACAACATTGATGGTGGAATGGTAATCAATTCAGCATGGCAATTACAGATGCTCATTGTTTGGGATTCCCAGATGTGGTCAACAGGTGACCGTCATGGACGTGGAATCAACGTCAGGCACGTAGACACATAGACACCAAGTGGGGCTTGAGCACCTGCCCTTTTTGTCCAAAGTGCCCTTGTGCCCTTTTAACAAAAAAAAAATAATAATAATAATTATGAGAAGTGCCCTTTTTTTCATTTGAGCCCCTGCCCCCCAAAATGTCTGTGCACATCCCTGATCAACGTGTGCCCAGGACATACCTGAAGACAAGACTTGAAACAAAACTCCAAACACAACAGTCATGGTATTGGTGAACCATCATCATAGGTGTGAGTAGGGATGGACGAAAATTTCCACCTCAAACTAAAATCTTCAGAAAATGGCACTTTCCGCTTGAAGAAAAACTTCCCGTGAAAAGTGCCGATTTTCCACGCTTTTTCCGCCTAGGAACATTGAAGTTACACACAACATAAAATAAATATTATTTAATTTCCCAAAGGCATAGTATAAAAGGGGCATGAGGGTACCTGTGTTGGTGGGGTGTGGGGAAAGAATCAGTTGAACAGGGGATGATTTTTGAGGGGGTTGTTTACTGGGGTTGGGGGGCACTTAATAAAAAAGAAATCCTAAATAAAATAAAAACCATAAGACATGGTATAAAGGGGTCTGAGGAGGGTGCATGTGTTGGTGAATGAATGAATCATTTGAACAGGGAATTTGTTTTGGGGGGTTTCTTGACTGCTGTTGGGGGGACAGTTAATAAAAAAATAAAATAAGAAATTTGTATCTAAAGTTAAAGAGACAGGAACCCCTTGACACGCTGCCACTGAGGTGGACTGATACTTGATAGAGTATTTCGTAGAGGATGATTTGTTAGATTTGTTGTTAGAGGACCAAGTCCTGAGGAAACATTGATTTGTAGGACTTAAGTTTGTTTGGCACAAGCCCTAATGACACATTGATTTGTAGGATTTAGGCTTGTTAGAAACAAACCCCCAAAAAAATTGTTTATTTTTTGTAGGACTATGTTTTTATAATGTATTTATTTTTCAAAGCACAAGCCCTGAGAAAAAAATAAAAATGCCCTATTGGCCTAGTGCCAGCAGGTCATGGTGACCAGTAGCCACTGGCCGTTGTCAAATGTCCTCCTGAGTCCTGAGTTGCAACTACTGTTTGTACTGCTGCTGCTCAGTAGTTTAAGCATCAGGATCATTAGACAGCTAAAAGGGAATGGGATCAACAATAGCAGTAACATGGAAGATGGATGATGAAGGTTTCACTTGCCATGACTGGCTCCAGTGATGCGCCTGAGGCAGTAGCAGAAGAATAAGTAACCCCCAGTATATTTAGAGAAAAGAAAAAGTTGGCCATTGAATCTTCTCCACCTGCCCCTCCTCCAAAATCATGGGTGCATTGTTATTAGAATATATATTTTTCCCTTGAGAACAGGAACTGTGGCTTCCATCAGCAACTGCAATGTGCACAGTGTGTGTGTTGTAAATAACATCTGGGAGCCCAACTGTATCCAAACACCATGACACCCGAAACCAAGTACTGCCGCTGTCACTGTACCCCTTGTCCAGGCCGCGCTAAGGACATATGACAACTTGCTGACAGTTTAATAGTAATGATGAACCCTCCCTGTCAGAATCCTAGTATATTCAGCGGGATGGAATCTCCTCAGATGCCACCTGATGACCTGGTATTGATTCTCCTCCACCACACTGGCATGTGTGGTCAGTGCACCACACAGTGTGCAATGGGTAGAGATGAACTGCCATAGCCTAACATCAAAAGAGTGGCTATAATTTGTCGGGGGAGGTAACGATGAACGAGGTGGATTGGCAGGAGATGTACTTGTTACCCTAGAGGAAGAAGGTGATGTTGATGACAAGCTAGTTGTTTCGCTCGTCATGTAACTTCCATTGTCTATCTGGGTTTCTTTATTCTACCTCCTCTTTGATCTCCACCTTTCTGGAGAGTCAGTGGGTACAGTAACAGCAGTGCTAGATTTCTGTAATGGGTGTTTGGCTTTAATGTGTTTGATATAAATGTCATGGTGTCTGAGTTTCATGTATGTTATCAGGGAGGTTGTGCCAAGGTGTTACATAGTTACATAGTAATTTAGGTTGAAAAAAGACTTGCGTCCATCCAGTGTGTTCCCTCCTTTCCCCTTCTCACTAACTTGTCACACATTTTGCACTGTACCATTGTTGATGATGACTGCACTGTGCCTGCTGGAAGAGAATAATAGTCCCACACCCATGACTTCTGTGGGGAGGGATAGGGAACAGGTGGAGAAGAATGGCCTCTTTCTTCTTGTCCTCCACATTCCACTTCGCTTTTTGTCAGCGGATAATGTTGCTGCTACTGCCTCAGATTTAGCACTGCAGCTAGGATCAGGAGTATTGCTGGCGCTGGCAAGTGGAACCTGTCCTAGTCCTGCATTACTTGTTGACCCCATTCCCATTGTGTCCACAGTGGTCTGTGGCACACTAGCCTGCTTCTCAGCACCCTGAAACCCTTTCATCTCAGCAGCAGCAGAAATTAGAGCACTTGCAATTTCTGCAAATTCCAAAAGCTAATTGCTAGTGGTGGTGGTGATGCCCATCCTCATCCCTGTCTCCCATTCCTCCTCAGTTTCTGATAAAAAGGCCATCAATATCTCTTCCACCCCAGCTTCTCCAACACCACTACCACCACTAGTCCCTACATGATGTGGCTCTGTTCCAGACATCTCACTGCTGCTTGGAGGAGGTGACGAGCAATGTGACAGAGGGTCCCCTGCTGTGAAACTTGGCATCATATTGGTGGCAGCAGGTTCAGCACTGGCAGCAGGTACAACACTAGTGGCAGCACATCTGGCAACAGGTACAACACTAGTGGCTGCAGGTACAGCAATGGCGGCACTGGCTGCAGGGGCAGCACATATTGCAGCAGGCACAGGCAGCTGACCTGTCCTGCTCTCACTAGTGCTACCCTTTTTTCCCTCCCTTCTGTCCCATTCCCTTTTCTCCCTTCTGTCCCATTCCCTTTTCTTCCTTCCTTCCCATTCCCTTTTCTCCCTCCCTTGCCATTAAATTACCCAAGATCCCTTGGGGTGATCTAGGGGGACTGGACAGCATTGGTTCAGTACTGCTAGTCACTTCCTCCTCCTTCTCAGACTCAGTGGACGCATAAGGGTCCTTCCAGCTCCTCCACTGATTATTTTTCACCCTGCCCATAGTGATAGCTCTCACTATGAGCCTTTCCTGCCTCAATTTGTACAAAATATCACAGTAGAACAGCACAGCACATCTATCTCGCTCTGTAGCTGCTTCTATTGTGTCTGCCTTCAGCAAAAAATCACCTTTTTATAGCGGAAGTGCGAAAACAACGTAAATCAATGGGCGGGAACTTTATAGCCTTTGAAAAAAAGGCCAAAAATTTTGGCCAATGGGTGAAAGATGCGAAAATTGTAACCGCTAGTTTTAAAGCGGATTTTCCCATGAAAAAGCGGATAACAACGTGGTTTTCGTGAAATTTCCCACGGGAACACGGCGACAAGTTTTGCCCACTCCAAGGTGTGAGTGCCAGAGAGATACACAACACGTAGCTCATCAATGCATTGATGATCTCTCTAGCACGCAACGGGTTAACAGTTGGTACTGTACAAATAGTACATCATACATTGCTTGTCCATGTTTTGTCTAACTATCATGTAGCCAGAGGTTTCTAATCAAGGGGATGGCAAACGGACATATGTATATGTGACTTGGGCAGTGGGCACACACACCTCCTCAGTATATGAATCAAGACCCATGAGATAGATCCTCTGTTTCATGGGTCTTGGTTCACATACTGCAGTGGTGTGTGGTCTGGGATCATGTCAAATGTACATATTTCTGCTTGACATCCCTTTTCATCATGAGTGCTAGACAACACATTGCCAAACACTGGAGTGACATTGTCACTGTGCTAAACACACACATGAACAGGTCCTCATCTTTGGCTTTGCAGCCTGACTCACAGCTTGTTATCTCTACACTGCAGCAAACACCAACACAACATGAGCACACATGCTGGTTCCATAAGCCATTCAACCCTTTGGGTGCCAGAGGGGTATGAAACACATTGCTTTTCAATGTATTGCTTACCCTTTGGCACTCACAGGGTTAACCCCTGATATTCGAGGGGGGTATCCAATGCATAACATGTCACTGTATTGGATATCCTCTATGACTCCAAGGGTTGCAGGGGGCTTATGAAAATGGTCCACTTAATTGAAGGTTTGTGTCAGTTCAGGTTGGGTTATGTTGTACATGGCCAATTTGTTGTCCCATCGGCTTGGACACACATGCTTTTTACCCACAGGTGACATAGTCCCTGATGAGCCTGGTTCACATCTGCATCACAACACAGGTCTGCACATCTTCATCAAAGGTGACAGAGACCTTCTTGGTCTGTTACGGCTTCCCATCATGAACTTGACGTGTGTGTTCAGCAATATGTGTCATGGTCACTCTCCATGATCATGTCACATCCTTTACCAGATGCATATGTTGGAGTGGCCCCTGACTGATCCAGTCAATGCAGGCTGGCTTAGAGCAGGCCACAGGGGCGCTATGTGGCATTCCTGGTCCTGATGTGTGCCTTGTTACAGCGCTCCTGCATTGGTGTGTGAGGATTGCCTGTTGGTGTGAGCAGCCACAACTTTCACCCGTAGCCGGCAACACCTGTGGCATGTGAGAGGCATGCTGACATGGGATTACAATGTTAACTGGATGATGTACATCAGGTCAGTGTTTGTTGGTGTGTCTGTGGTTGGTGGTGTGGTTTCTTGTACCTGGTATGTACCTGTCAGGTGTGTGTGTGTGTGTGTGATGTTGTGGAGTGCATATTATGTCACCATTGGCTGGGGCAGTTGCCTAGGTAAGCATGCTTTGTTTTATGCATGACAGGTGTGAATGTTGTGTTGTTTTGTTCAGGGGTGTGTTGTTATGGCTTAAGTTGTGCTGCTTTGTGTTCCCCCCATCTCTGTGTGGTTGCAGGGTTCTTGTTTGCAACCAGGGTGTCATAGCATGTTGGTGTGCCATATGCACCAGCTCAGGGTGCCTCATTTTTCCCATGATGCTATTTTCTGCATAACTAACATTCATTTTACACATTTTTGGGGATATGTGTTTATGGGATATACTATGCACTATATTCTCCTCATTGTCATTGGCACTGTGAGACCTAATGGTAACTATATTTTAATTTCTTGTTGGGAATCTCCTTGTGACTTCAAGGGGTGTCCTGGAGTATCCAGCTTGCATGTTAGGGGTGTCTTGGATGGAGGGATTGTGAACCACTGGTCTGGGCCTTGTTGGTGTACATGCTTGGCATTGCAGGGGTTAAAATTTGACCTCTGTATGCTTGGGTTATGTACTTGAATTACCTGCTTCTCTGTTTTGTTTTCCTCTACGGTGGTTTTGTACTCTCAGTTTTTTGGTGTGCGGCTAAAAAAATGGGTGTTAGATTTCTGGCGGAAAATGTTGCAATTTAACTCTCGTTGTCCCTACCGCAAACATTTGAATGGCTCTGGGATTATCTTTTACATTTGCCTCAATGGGTGACATTTTGATATTTTGATGACATGTTTACAGAACTACCGTTAGTTCTTTATTGTGCGAACATTTGCATTGCATATTTGACTTTCAAATCCACCGTCGCCAGTTTTTTCTGCTGAGCCCTTAATTCCACAGTTGTAATGATATGCAATAAGATGCACTTAAAGACATGCACACTTGTTTAAGGGGTTTATCTTAAAGACATGGTACATTACCTTATTTCATGATTGGCTTGCCTGGCTCTTCTATTGCCTTTAATTATGGTTTCTTCAAAAGAGTATATGTGTGTGTGTGTGTCGGGTGTGTGTGTGGGGGGTTTGGAGATGAGATGGTCTCTCCAATAAGAGAAATCTCTACACAGAAATATCTGTGATATTCTATGGATCTTCCTTTTAAAGTTGCAGTGATCTTAATGCTTTAAGGACAAGAAGCACATGCAATGCCCTGCACATGCCTTTGGTCATTAAAGGGTTAATTGGTTAGCAATGCATTGCTTTACAAAGTATTACACACCCCTCTGTACATTAAAGGGATATGGTATAATTCAATAACCTAAGCAAGTACAATTCTGGAACAAACCAACTGCACCATAGTGGAGAAGTCAAGATTCCCAAGGACTGAAACAAGTCTTCTAACTCTTTGAAAGCTAGTGGTCTCCAATGTATTGCAAAGCAATGCATTGGAGACATCTTTAGAATTAAAGGGTTTAAAATACATTTTTCAATCAGTGGGCATTTTGCTGACTCTTATTTTTTGCCCACAGGCTCTCTGCACCCAGCAAATCACCACAGAGCAGTGGTTAAGGGGGCCATTCCTGTCAAACTCATTGCAGCAAGCTTCACAAGGGCCATAGTTTTCACAGGAGTGTCCAGGGGTTTTAACGCACCACTGGCCACTCCTGTGAAAATCATTGCAGTGAGATGTCCTGCAGTTCCCCAATGTGCACTGAGCACCGAATCCAACACATCTCTGTGCACCATTCGAAGTATATATATCCCTTTATATATACTTTTTTCTTTATTTATTTTCACAATCAAATCCTCCCACTTTGGACTGCAGAACTATGGTTCAGTCTTTTTCCTATTACATTTGAATGTTTCTGAATTTTAGTTAAAGTAAAAATGGAAACATTTGAGAAATTCTGGATCAAAATAACAGCACTACAGGGAACATTACATAAATTCTCAATTACTTTATTGGACTTTTAATAGGATTTAATTTTCAGTGCACTGGAGACCTCTCTAGCATCCAGTAGATACAAGCCGCATTTAAATCAATGGGAATTATTGACACCTTTGGTGCAATTGATTTACCTTCAGAACTGCTCCACTTTCCTCTAGTACTTCAGCATTATTGGGTTGGGTGTATAAAATTGGTTCTGCACAAAATTAAGAGCCTGTCTCTGTCTTCCTATGAACCATGGAAGCCTCCGAATTCTTTATATTGGCAGAACAATAAGACTTACAAGAGAAGGAGCAATGCAGGAAGGACCACGACCGGACTGCTGACATAGCTCATAACCTTGTTAAACCAGGCAGGGAAATCTGTCTCAATGGTTTCAGAAATAATATCGTAAATCTTCTCTTGTCCACTAGTGAGATAATAAACACAATAAGTAAACCCAATAAGGGACAGTGAAGTGGAAAATATTACCAAGTGCTGAGCTGTATCCTCTTCGACACTCAAGGGCCCAATGTTGATATTAAAAAATATAATACAACATCTCTGCACTGCAGCGATTTTCAAATCTTAAAATTCATCAAATACAAACTTTATGATCATGCAAGTACTCACCGTGATGAGAGGCTAGCTGAATTTCTTGGTACCCAAACTGGTGGTGAATCAGAAAAGGTCATGTATTCTAAGAAGGATGGTTAAACTCTCAGCAAGGAGAGCACTTAGTATTTAAAATGTTTGTATATGATGAATGTTGAAAAATGGATGTGGCAGAACTCCAGGGGTCAAATGTGCAAACAGACAGTGCACAACATTTCTTGAAATTGAAGCTTTATTCTAACAATATTAAAAAGACATAAACATGGAAGTATAAATGAAAATATGTATAAGTGAGCACTAGTATTAATAGTGACAGATATAATGTGATATATTATAAATTACACTATGCAATATAATAAAATGAACACACACAGCACAAACAGTATCTATAGCAACAAATACTGTACTTACAAATCTCGTTGTAGTATATAAATGAATATAATGTATCAACCAATTATTCATATAGCGGTAGTCATCTCCAAAATTCTATGCTTTGGTTACATGAAAAAGTTTAAAAATATACACATAGTATGATCTGTTTCATATACATATAAAACCAGTACAACAGTGCAAATGATGTATCATGCAGATAAATAAAATCTTCAGCTATTTCAAAGAGATAAAGAGATTGGGAGAATAAACCTCTGTAAGAACCGTCTTACTTTTCTGTGTTCTGTTGAAGACCATTGAGATTGGGCTGACTGGGTGTTGATTGAGTGAGGGACATTCTATGTATCCCCCACAAGACTCTCCAGCCTGCCTGACTGACTTGTCAGTTACACTAGAAGTGAGTGCCAGAACGTTTGTCTCTTTGAAATAGTGGAAGATTGTATTTATCTGCTTGATACATCATTTGGGTCGTTGTATTGATTTTATATGTATATGAAACAGATCACACTATGTGTCTATTTTTAATCTTTTTCATGTAACCAACGCATTGAGTATTGGAGATGGCTACCCCTATATGAATAATTGGTTGATACACTGTATTAATTTATATACTACAACAAGATTTGTAAGTACAGTATTTGTTACTATAGATACTGTTTGTGTTCGTGTTATTATGTTATTATATTACATGGTGTATGTTATAATATATAACATTATATCTGTCACTATTATTATTATTAGCGCTACTTATACAGATTTTCGTTTGTATTGATTACACTTTAGAAGTTCATGATTAGAGCAGCTTTGTACTTTGATTCTTATTTTTATTTGCACCTTATTGGAGTCAGAATAGATAAAGCAATATTTTATCTTATGTGATGAATGTAAGGATTTGAAAACACCTGCATAGACATTGTATATATCTGTTTTTGTATTTTCTGGTACAGTTGGTAGAAGACAAACATAACGTTTAGAACAAGCATCCTGGGGCTCAATTCTATTACCAGCGTTAAAAAAAACCAAGTGTTGTGTTTTTTTAAGTCAGGTTTAGTATCCTATTACCCAACTTGTGAAAACAAAATCAGAGGTAATTATATACACCACCAGTCAAAAAACAGCCCATAGGAAATAATTAAAAACAACGTGCAAGTAGCATTCTATTACCCACACTCAGTATTAGCTCCTGTTTTGTGTTTACATTTTAAGTAGGGAATCCTGCTCCTCAGAGGTTGAGGCATAGAAGCCATGACGACGGTTTAAAAACCATCGTTGTTCGAACAAAAGCAGTGCAGAATACAGTATACAGCATAGAAATCCGACATAGAGTGCCCCCCTTCGACATATTAACCCTCCCCTTTAAAATTCGACTTACAGTGCTTTTTTTCAACACTTTAATTCAACAAATATTGTTCACGTTAGACATTTTAACCCTTCCCCTTGAAAATTTGACTTACATTGCTCCCATTACTTTTTTCTCCATTTAAATTCGACATTGTTCTTCTCCTATTTTTTACGAAATGCCCTCATTGTATTTGTATTGTATCATTAATCCTATGAGTACCAGAGAGGTAGCAACGTATTACAATGTGTTTGCTACCCATCTGGTACTCATAGGGTTAATAGGCAAGTTATGCGGCTGCTTACCTTGCCTATATATATATATATATATATATATATATATATATATATGAAATGTTACGTATTTTTTTATTATATATTTAAAAAAGTTTCAAGGGAGAGGGTTAAAATGTCAAATGTGAACAATATTTGTCGAATTAAAGTGGTGAAAGAAAGCACTGTGAGTTGAATTTCCAAGTGCGGGGGTGAATATGTCAAAGGGGGGCACTCTGTCGGATTTTGATGATGTGGGGAACATATCTAACACTAAGTTTGATGTTTCTGTCATCAAACATATGCCTATTTCCTTGGACTTTGACATTTTGCGTGTTTTTTTTTTAGGCGGCAGTTTAATAGAAGCAGACAGCACCAGTTTTGTTAGTTTGTAGAAATGTGCTGTCTACTCCAGTTTTGTTTTACTGTGGTTCTGCAACAGAATACCGGCATAAAACATGTTTGCAAAATACACATTACTTGTTTTTAATGTAGCGCCGGTTTTAGCGTGGGTAGTAGAATCGTGCCCCAAGGTGGGAGGCAGTATTAGATGCATTTTTAAGGTTTTGGTAATAGCACTTGGTGGAAGGTAAAATCCAGTGGAGCATTTGCCAATGCTCATATTAATTATTTCTAATGCAATAATTATTGTGATAATATCGGATGGGTAATAGTTTTTAAAATGGAAAGGAACAAACCGTTTTGAAATGTTTCATAATTTTTTTTTTTTACATTGAGATTAAACTGTTTAGTACATCTGTTATACAATTCTATTAATATAATAAAAGTGAAATTCAATAACAATAGGTTATACACTGAGAATCGAGTGTGGTGAGGGGTAAACAAATGTTATTTTATAGAGAGAAATTGAGGAAATTACTACAAACTTCAAATCAGATAATGATCAAATACTTTTTTGAGTTTATAACAGATTAGAAAATGGGCAGAGCAAGTTTCAGCATACTCATTCTTGCTTGTTTTGATATAGACAAGTTAATTTGCCTTCGTAGTCTACTGAAAGTGAGATGGCACCTTCCAAGAGAATACAAGGAAGTCAAAGAGGCAATTTTGGGGCAAAACCAGCTGCACTGCAGGGGACACATTAAATTCACCAAATCTTTATTGACTTCAGTAGAGTCTTTAACTACAAGAATTATCTATAATACAGCAATGCATTGTAGACCTCTCTAGCATCCGTGCAAAATAATTCCCATTTAAATCAATTAGAATTTTATATATCCCTTGTAGTTCAGTTGTATTGCCACAGAATTGCTTTACTTGCTTTTAGTTTGTCAACCACATTCAGTCATCCAAGGCACAGATCAATGGAGCATCTGTCGTCCTTCTTTAATGGGTTGATGATGATCCACCCACAGATATATTCTACAGTTTTACACAGTCATAGATGCAGAATATTGTGAATAGAATGTTAAATGAATAATAACCATTTATTATGAAAAAACATGATATATAATATTTTCCTACTGATTAAAATAACGGTACTCTCACTGCTGGGAAATTATTTGTAACTGTATTACAACTTCAACAGTGAAGTTCCCTTTTTTATACTCAGTAGAAAGGGCACTACAGTATATGTAAATCTTTACTGATCCTATACATTAAAGACAGAAAACTGCAACTTACTTCAATAAAGCTGCAGACATTAAGTAAATTCAGCACATTATATAAATCCCTGTTTATTAATTGCCATATTTCTCATTTCTATTTAAGGGAACTTTACCTTACCTAAAAGGTCCACAGTTTATGGATGGCTTGTACCTTACAATAGCAAAGACCGTTGGCAGCATGCACAGGAACAGCATAAACAAGAGCATAGCCAGGTAAAAATTATTAGATCTGTAAGAAAACAGAGGGATGCATTTTCTAATGTCTACCAGCAATCAACAGCAGAGACAATTATCTAAACCATTGCTACTGTGATGCTTTTAATTTGTCTACTTCATGCTTCAAATCAATAGGAATATTATACATTGTATTTACATATTAATAACAACAACAACAAAATAATAATAATAATAATTCCACTTAAACAATTTCCTATTATGTTCCAAGTCCGTAAAATACCTTCCTGCCTTCCAAAGGTAATATAATATCTCTCTGGATCAATATTGTCAAAATTCTCTTTAATGTCCTGAGCTAAAAAGTTCAATACTTTTAGGAAAGTATATATGGTATCTACCAACACAACCTCCAGAGACAAATAACTCCATATCTTTACTTCCCTTATGTAAAAAAAATCCTATGTTTTAGTTAAATGCTTATTTCTTGTAGATTTAATGGATGCCCCTTGTTTTTTTTTTGTAGTAGTAGTAAATAGTTCTCCAGAAAGTGCACTGAATTGGCCCCCAGTATATTTGTAAATAGTAATCATGTCCTTCCATAGACATCTCGTGTCACTCTCAAATGTAAACTAAGATGTCACAGTCTCTTTATTAGTTTTGTTGCACATTTCTATACATTTTCTAGATCAATAATGTATATTATAAGTCTGAAGGTATCCCTTTTTTTATTTAGAGTTAATACTTTTTGTTGTACTTAATCTATTCTGTAACTTCTAAGGTTCATCTGTACAGTTTCAATGGATATTGCTGATCATTACTTTCATGATGGGGATCTTTTTATCTTACACTGCTTTTTACTGACCTTGAAGCTCTGAAAACCTGCTGATGTGGAACATTGCATGTCAGCACTGCCCAGCTTCTCAAATACATCAACCCAATCAATTTGAAAACATTGAATGCTGGAAGACATGGAGAAAAGAAGGCACCCATCCTGAAAGAAAAAAGAATATTACTTTTATTTAATATTATATTGAATATTATTTATTCTACATTTTGAGATATTAGTTTTATCCCTAATCTTGGAAATCTCATACGCTTAATTAGACATCCAATTGACCTGTGGCCCTGCCTTTCTCACTCTGTACCAGTTACTCATTGATACAATGCCAAATTAGCCTGTAGTTCTACTCTTTAGTCATATTCTTAAAGCAATCTTTTTAAAACACTGAATGCTGGAGGACACAGAGAAAACAAGGCACCCATCATGAAAGATGGAATAATATTACATTATTACTGTTATATTTCATATGAATTATTTTGCCTTTTTGTTTGAGATTTTATTTTATCCATATTCTTGAAAATCTCACAAGCTTCATTTTAGACGTCAATCTGACCTTTAACACTTTGTGAGCAGGAGAGGTATCCAGTGCATTGCAAGGCAATAGGTTGGATACCACTTTTGCAAACAAAGGGTTAAAAAGTCAAACTGTCTACAATTTTTATTACCTGTTTTTTATTTGTATTGTGAAATCTTAGAACCAGTACATTTCTTTACAATATCATCTGCTAAAATTCACAAAATAGACAGAAATGTGTTTGGTATAGAGCTGTATACTCTCTAGTCATCTCCTTAAAAGAAAAGTACCCTTTTAAATTGGCTTTACGTATTCTGCAAGTATATAATATGTACAATCAAATTGTCTACGCTTTATTAGCTGTTTTTTTATTTTCATTGAGAAATCTTAGAACCAGTACATTTCTTTACAATATCATCTGCTAAAATCCACAAAATAGACAGACATGTGTTTGGTACAGAGCTGTATCCTGTATCCTATATAAAACAAACTTGGAGCAAGTCTAGACCAAAAAAAAATTACTTTATGATTCAACTAAAAAGACTAATTAAAATGGGAATTTCTAATTACTACAAAAGCTGTTTTGCCCCTGAATGTCTCTGCTTTTACAGTGATACATGGGTGCAAATTTGTAGCCCTGCTTTGCACCAGGTGACATTAGTACATAACTGTTAATATGCCTTCAAGTGTCTTCTGCCACTAATTTGGGTCTTGCGGAGAGAGGCTCACACATAGTGGAAAAAAGAAACTGTAGACCTTTATTGGTGTTTTCTGTGTAAACATATAAGTATTTTAATTGTTTGGGTTCCATTTGTTTATTTATTTTTAAAATAAAAATTGAAAGGGGATTTAATAAAAGCTATTTTTAAAACTTCATATTTGATTCTCTTACATAATATTATTTTTTGTTTGTTTTTTTACAAATTGAAATTTACATTTTTGAAAATGAAAACCTACTTATCCCTGGTAACAATTGTATTATTGTAATGCAATTTGTTATGATGCATTTAGTTATTCTATATATCTGCCTGTCTACCTATCTTGAGAGTTGAACTTACAAACATGGACATAAAATGACTAAAGTGGAGGGGTGTTGCAAAATGTTTGTTCCATATACAGTATATGCACGTTTTTATGTATATACACCAATAAGAGAGCATATAGCTTTGACTGACGTGTCTTGTTCATTTATGTACATTAGTATTTCATCAGTTACTAGGAATACAAGGGCAGAAACACTCCATCAAATCTCCATTTATATCAACTTCACCTAGGAATAAGTTTACACAAACTGCGTACATACCAAATCATTCCTTGATTGTAAACCAGATGCAAAACATTTTCAGCAATTTTGAATTCCCCATATTCTGGCTAAATGCATTAAAAAAAAAAAAAAAGAAAAAAAAAAGAATGCATTAGTATTCTGTGTTATGCTAAGTAGATACAATGCATAAAGCAGTGTTATCGAACTGGTGACCAACAAAGGGTGTTTGGCAGTCCCAAAGTCTGCCTGTGAAATACAGTGTATATAACGATACCGCCCACCAGCATATTGATATAAAAAATGGCTTTCCCCATGACACAACTAGTAATGAATTTTCATATTATAGACATTTTGTTTAATAAAATTCTCTGCATTAGTTGAATTTGTTTCCATTCTGTTTAATTGTACAATCATTGATTTTGAATTTTTGCTATAAACACATGATTTTTTATATTTAGAAACAAAGTGTTGATTTTATTATCTGCAAAGACCAATTAATTTTGTAAAAAAATGCTTTTTTGACAGTGTAGAATACTTTTCATGCAAGTAATATTTCCACATTGATCCTGATTTTATAAATAATGGGCTACATGGGCAACTCGCTGCTGTGACAAATTTTATTTAAATAATAGATATTAGGACATGGTCACATGGTTAACTTTACATCAGCCATAAACTGTAAAATGTTGTATGAACCACCTGAGTGTGTCTGTGAGGGACAGAGAGTGGGCCAGAAGGAGATAAGTACACAAATTACATCAGTATTTGTCACATGTTACATACTTACCCCAGCAGCCTTGTCCCACTGTAGCCAAAGAACTATACATACTGACCCCCCTCCAGCCTTGTCCCACAGTAGCCACAGGACCACACATACTGACTGTGACTCCCAACATTGTCCCACAGTAGCCACAGAACCACACGTACAGACCCCCCCCACACACACACACGCACAGCCTTGTTCCATTTCACTAATAGCCATAGAACTACACATACTGACCCCACTCCCCTCAGCCTTGTTCCAATATACCGGTAGCCATAGAACCATCCTTGCTGACCTCTGAATCCTAGCTATATTTCACTGAACTGACAGCTTTCACTGAATTAGTAGCTTTAGAACCAGTCCATATGCTGCTGGGATGTTTCAGCCATAGTTAGAAACGGAAAAAGTTCTGGGGTCTAGAGAAAAGTCACAAAATGTATTGGATTTCTATGCCTGAGAATTTCCATGGAAAAAGCTGAGTTGCCAACCACAACTGATAGTTGCTATGACAATAGCACAACTAAAGTATCTTGCTCATTTTGCTTACTTTTTCTGAAAACATCAATATGCTAATGATACCCAAATATCATAATTTGTGAAAAACGCAGTGACTTGTTGTAACCTACAGTATGTATTTCACAACAGAGACTGTGTTTGTACTGCTATGTGAGAAAGTCACCTATGTTGCGAAGCTCCAATAGCAATTCATGCTATTTTAAACATAGTGAACTAGGTTAGTAATACAGTGCAGACTCTGTTTTGCAGCTGTGGTTACTAATAATACAGGGCAGACTCCTTTTTTTGCAGGTTATATTATACATATTAGATTTTCTTTCATTAACTATTAATGTTTCCAAAAATAGATCAACCAAATCACAATTGCCATTCCAAAAGGACTGCACAGTCATACAAACAGAACAATTAAATTAATTATTTTTCTAAGCAATCTAATATTAGTAGATATTACCCAATTACAAAGAAACACAGTCTTCTTCAGAATAAATAATCAGAACAACAATCCAGTGTGTCTCTAAACTATAGCCAGATCTTTACATTCTTTTGTTATCCGTATATAGAGTGTATAGTGCACATGGTTCTGTCACATCCACATGCAATGATCATGTAACATGCACTCCTACAGAATCAAAAGAAAATAATATATAAACAAAGAAATAAATAAACAGATAAAGAGTTACATATCTATAAAGATCCATTGGCAGTAATGCTGATAGGTCTCTTCATCAATACTATTGTCCGGGCATTCCTGATAAAGTTCCTTACGGACCATAACATTCAATATATATTTGCATTTTTGCATCACATTTCGATTCTTTTGATTTTGCTAATTTTTTTCCATAAGTGGTATTGGGGGGAAATTTTATTTTGAATTGAATAATACCCTACAGTTTTAAATATATTTGTACATTATATTTGCAGTTGCCTGTATCAACACAGCTCCATTTTTGTCTGAGATACCATTGCAGCTGGAAATTTTTGCTGAATGGCTATTTTTCCATTTGGCAAATATTTCTAGCTGGTCAATTCTACAATCACCATCTTACTAAGGGCAGAACTGGATTACCGAATGGCAGGTCCGGATTTTCATCTCAGGAGCCTGTAGGCTCAGAAATCTGAAGCGCCGCCCCATTGGCCATCTCCACTGGACACCTCCACAATGCTCCAAATCTCCACATTACCCCCCATATTCATATTGCCCTCATCATTTCCATATTGCCCTCACATTGCCCCATCAGCTCCTCATTGCCCCCATCAGCTCCAGCTTGCACTCACATTGTCCCCATTATCTCCACATTGCCTCCATCATCTCCACATAGCCCTCACATTGCCCCCGTATCCATTTCCTACCTCCCTGGGAGTCCAGCCGCAGGAGAGGTCTGTGCCTCCTTCTGCACAGTCCTGTAGCTGCTGTTGCTCCCTCGTGGTCTTCTCTTTAGCAATGTAGAGTGCTGGGAGATGATGTTATCTCCCAGCGCTCTACATTACTAAAGAGCCGACAAGGGAGCAACAGCAACTACAGGTCTGTGCCAAAGAAGGCACAGACCTCACCATGCGGCGGGCGGCGGGCTACTTTTGCAACTGCGTGCAGCTCTGTGAATGAAAATATATATAAAAAAAATTATTCCAATGACAGGCGCCCCTCTGTGGAGTGCGCCTGTAGGCAGATGCCTACTCTGCCTTATGGCAAATCTGGCCCTGCCGAATGGCATTATTTTCTCCAAAATCACTCTTTTGGAATCATTTTGGACTGTCTCTGTCACCTATCAATACAACTATTTTTATCTTTTTTATTTTTTTTTTAACTATCTCTAACCCTATCAACAACTGCTTCTTCGCTTCTTCCCCAGACTCTCCTAACACAGAGATAACAACCAGATCTGGAAGGAAATTGAATCACAGCTACCTGTGTCTTCCCAGTCAGTCGCACAAAGTTTTGAGGTATCTGTGGTAAATCTTCTTTTTCTTCCTTCACACACACCCAGACTCCCCTAACACAGAGATAACAGCCAGATCAGGAAGGAACTTATCTTCCCAGGCAGTCACACAAACATTTGGTGTATTTTGGTTAAATCTCCTTTGCTCCCTTCACAACCACTAACACAGCTGCCTGTCTCAGTCAACCAAGATTTGTGGGTATTTTGGAAAATCAGTTTTCCCCCTTCACACTCCCACACTCAGAATGCCACCAGACTCCCCAAACACAAAGAACAAATTTCCTGCCTACAAGACTCCCTAAGCTGCACTCGAATTTTAATTTATTTGGTATACTAACTAACTCAAAATTGTGCTGCTTTCTCTATCTCTCACAAACACAGAATGGCATGCTTGAAATCTTGACACCCCTTTTATACTATGCCTGCAGGAAAAGAAGGGAAAATTGACACGAGGTGGTTGAAATTCAGTCTTGCCATTGCATCTCGAAACATCGGAAAATAAGCATGTTCTCGAAAAATGTCCCTCTCAGTGGGAAGTGACATTTTTGCCTGTTTTGCATTTGAGGTGAAAAGTTTCACCCATCCCTTCTCATCTGTTCCTTAAGCCTTAATGAAATGAAAAAAATAGGAATACTCACAAATTTGCTCTCTAGGTCCCAGCAGCAGCAATCACTTAAATACCTCACAAAAAGGCCACGAAAGAAGTCTATGAGAAGAATACTTGCCACCGTGAAAATCATGTCAATAATTGAGAGCTTCAGCATCTCCTATAAATAAGGCATAATAATAATTATAATAAAGTATGCCCAGTCTAAAGCCCAGCTCATATTTCATAGGTCCTAACATCTAGAAACTTCTGCAAAATGTATGCATCACATTGACTTATTAAAGGGGTATTCCAGCCCACTAAAATACCTCAATATCTATGAAGAAACTAACTATCCCTTCCTAAGATCCTTGCTTTGCTGTATCTCCTGCTTGTATCATCATTTCTTGTCTCTACGTATTATACTACAGTAGCTCTAATGGTATACATACAATCGGGACATAACAGTGCTATTCTTTTCATTGTATATTTTTTCATTTTTTAATATCTTTTTAATTTTACAATTTCAGTTTTCATGAGTAAACAATGAAATGGAGAAACCTCACTTATTAGGTATATAGCAAGAAATGGTCCTTTAAGTGAAATTATCTCCCATGCTTAAAACGTTAACAAATGATTTGTTTTTAATTCTATGAAAGAAGCATCAACACAGCAAACTCTTTCTGAATTAGCAAAGAATTAAGTTTAGAATTATTATGATGGAAGAGGAAGAGTCATGGCCCACCATAAATATGGGTCATTGCAGATACTTAAGTGCCAGAAGGTTAGCCAACTCATTGTAATGCAATGTGTTGGATACCTCCCTGGCACTCAAAGGATTATTGCTCCAATGGACTTTTTTGGGGGGGATTTGTAGTAGATGGAGTTGGAGTCAATAACCAGGTTGCATTAAATAATGGTAACAAAAATGCAATTCATTCTGTACACATTGTTTTTCTAAATCTGAATTTAGAATAAAGTTCAATATAAACACTGTCTTACCTGGCCAACATAGGTTTCCCAACACTCATTCTTTTGAACTGGGGTAGCAGATACAACTGAGAAAGATGTCTGGTTAAATAGCAGCATAGCTTTTGTTATATTCTGTTCCACATCCAAAGCTTGGGTAGAGTTTCTGTCTAGACCCAAATCAGGAGTGACTGTAGAAAAACTGGTGAATGCCGTTGTGGCAAAAAGGGGTGCCGAGTCTATGAAGGTGTCATTGCTACTGTTCTGGAAGAATGCATTGAAATGTTGTTATTGTACTAGATATTCAGGTCAGAGTTCATTTGCAAATGTTTTTGTGTTTATGACTGATGTGCTTAGGCCTCTCATTTATGTACTGATCTGCTTAAAGTAGACTTAAGGGAAGTTTATTTTCTTACAGAGCATTAAAATCTCACTATATATTGTTCTAGTACGTTTTCTAATAAATGGAATGGCCTATTTGAAGTATGAAGAACATCTTTCCAAACTTGGCTTATTTACTCTAGAATAAAAGATGCCTAAGAGGGGATCTTGTTACCTTGTATAATACAAAGATCTCACTAGTAAGTTTTTCATTCCAAGGCCTGATCAAATAACTAGGGGCCACCCCTTTTGATTAGAGGAAAGGAGGTTACAGCTTTAGCAGAGGAAGGTTTATTTACAGTAATGTATTTTAAATTGTGGAATAATTTGCCCAAGGATGTGGAAATGGAGGCAGGAAAGCTTATATCATTCTTATTTTTCTTATGAGGCAAATTTGATCTTGATGTCCTTGTATCTTTTTTCAACCTTATTTACTATGTTGTTATTAATAATTTTTGAGACATTAACCTGTATGCTTTGGTGACACAGTATGTCACTGTTGAAAGCCAGACTTATCACTCAATCTATTAGAAATGCCCCTAGTCCATGGACTCTGTCTAGATTCTAGTGCAGCATGTGTGATAATATACTGGCCCAGTATAATGTGCCACACAGTGCCACAAATATATAAAGAATCGATTCTCAAAAACTATTTATATTACAAACAGATGTCCAGCACAACATAAAAACAGTTTTTAATTACCTTTAAAATAAACTGGTTATCTTAGGTTTACAGTTATAGGTCCATTATAAAACTGCAGTGAAGTACTGTACATATTGCACTAAATAGATAAAAATAATCTTATATAGTAATTCGCTAAATGTGTGTTTGTCAGAAGCAGTCATGCGCAGTAGAGACGGCTGCGCGCGCTGCAGTCATGCGCACTACAGACTGCCTGCGGCACAGCTGATAATGGAGTGGGGCTCCGAATTCAGACTGTAGTGCGCAGAGAGGACTATGGTTTGAATTCAGAGCGCCCCACTCCATATCAGCCGCAGTGCGGGTAGTCTGTACTGTGCATGACTGCACCGCGGCCTATGCTGGGTGGCACTGTGGCCCATGTACACGGGCTCTTCAATTAGTCATACATAAATGAAAACCCATTTATTTGCACATGGCAGCATTAGAGTTATTTGTAATAACAGTAGTCAATTCATATTCTTATCAGACCCCAAATAACTTTTCAATGAACATGAAAGCATAAAGATATACTATGCCATTTTAACACATTACTTACACTCATACTATTCACTTTGTCCAGCAGTGCAATGATTAAACTGTAGAGGTTTCCAAGATATAACACAAGAACCCTGAAAGAAACATTGATTAAGTTGTTAATTACCAAAACAAAATACAGGACAAATACAAATTCCCCAAATTCCTTTTCATTTAAATTGGTATATTTAACTCTTTGAATGCTAGACAGGTATCCATCATATTGCTTCTCAAAGAGTTGGAGACTTTGCTAGCATTCAAGGGGTTAAAAAGCCCATAGGAGCTGTGAGCATTTTTTTTTTCATGAAACTAATGCTGGGAGATGTCATTCCAATGTCATTATAGATCAAATTATTATTAAATCAGACTGTTGGCAACAGTAGCAAGTAGTGACTTAAAGACATTTTTTAAACCCCTTAATGACCGGTGACGGTCTTGACACGTCACTTATTTTGTGCTTACAGTGCTCGTGCCTGACTGCTGTGAACACAAACGGGGTCTGAAATTGACCATTCCAAGACTGGAGCGGTCTCTCTCAGACCCCAGTTCAGTACCCCTGTAAATTTCACAGGTCACATGTGCCGGAGCGGCGACAACTATCAAAACAGTCCTTAAGAGAAGGTAATTTCCCTGGAACGCTAGTTGTTAAGGGGTTAAACAAAGCATTCTATGGGAGAGCTTCAGTCAGAGACTATGGCTTTGCAATGCATTGGATACCCCTCTGGCATTCAAAGGGTTAATGAAATATTAAATTTAATATAAAAGTAGGTTTGTGCTGTAATACATATTGAATTAAAAATATCCCAAAAGTAATTACAGATGGTTTTCTCTGGAACTGCTGGCACTTTTCTATATTTTGACCCATCTTCCCAATGCTCAGGGACCATTTATGGTATGCTATACTTCCCATGCCACACTCCTACCTTGCAAGCTGGAACCGTAATGTAGTCCTCGGGTGATACATCTCCAAAGCAGCTACAAGCTCAAAGGCTGAAGGTGCAATCATGGTAATAAGTGAAACAACGACACTCACCTAGAAAGGGGATACACATTATGCTTTGGGCACTTCAAGTACACAGCACCTTTTTGGCCAACTAAAACCTGTGCTTATGTGATGTAGAGTGGTGATTGTGTAACATACCTCAGAAGTATATTAGAACCTTGGTCATCAAGCTAAAGAGGTGCAATTATGGAGCAAACCAACTGTACCATAGGAGGAAATAAAATCCCCATTGATTTACATGGGGCTTTTAAACCATTGAATGCTAGAGATATCCCCATTGCATTGCTTTACAATGTATTGAAAATGTCTCTTACATTCAAGTGGTTAAAAGGCCAATTTAAATCAATGGCAATTTTTTTAGAATTTTCATTCCCCCTTCCCCCATGGTGCAACTGGCTTGCTCCGTAAGTGCATCTATTTAAATCAATAAATAATGCATGTTATGCTTAAAGGGATAGTAATGTTTCATAATAAAAGCAGCACCAATAAATCTTCATAGTATTTGGGCCATAGAGAGTGTTATTTCAGTACTGTCAGAGTTGTAGTTCAAGAGGAATTGAATGATAAAGTATCCCCCTCCTGCCCCTTTTACTGATGTAACACTGCTCAGCTTAGAGCAGCAAGGTAGTGTCCAGATGGATTGCAGAGAGGGACAATCTTCAATTATCATAAGGGAAAAACCTGAAAAACCTGTCAAGGGGGGGTGTAGTTCTCACAGTAAGAAGATTGTCCCTTGTTGTGAGCCGTCTGGTCTTAATACCAGATTCCACATCTGAGGGGAGGTGGCATAAACTAGGAAAAAGGGGCGGGAGAAGGAAACTTTATCATTCAATTACTCTTGAACTACAACTCTGACAGTACTGAAATAACACTCTCTGTGGCTCAAATACTATGAAGAGTCATTGGAGCTGCTGTTTTTGTGAAACATTATAATCCTTTTAAAGGGATAGTAATACTTCGTTTTAACTTTATTTTATTTTGTAGACATTAAAAAAACATGAATAATGATATAAGTCTTATCTCCCAAACCTTTATGGTTTAAGAGATATTCACAAGCAAAGTGTCCCCCTCCCGCCCCTTTTACTGATATAACACTTTTCAGCCAGGGCAGAAGGGAGTTGCCCAGGTAGACTGCAGAGAGGGACAATCTTCAATTAAGATAACAGAAAAACCTGAAAAGCTTGTCAAGGGGGGCAGGGATTTCATTGTTTTCAAAGGAATAAGAGTGTCCCCTGCTGTTATCTGTCCAGTCTATGGACTGCATTCCACATCTGAGAAGAGATTGTTTACAGTAGGTAAAAGGGGCGGGAGGGGGAAACTTTGCTTGTGAATATCTCATAAACCATAAAGGTTTGAGAGATAAGACTTATATCATTCTTCATGTTTTTTTAATGCCTACAAAATAAAATAAAGTTAAAACGAAGTATTACTATCCCTTTAAGTATATTATAAACCATTGAAAAGGATTATAAAATAGTGCACATTCAGTATGTTCTTGGACTCTGGGATGACTCACTTCATTTTAGGCCTTTCAATGGGCCACCTACATCTTTAACGAGCCTGAAGCTAGGCACCCTGGGAGTAAATAAAGAAGAAGTGGAAGGATCCTTAAAATGGAAGTATGCCCTAGGAATAAGCAGCTCTTAATTTGATTAACAGCTTCATTTACCTAGCTTGGTGTTCTTCATGCAACTGTCATATCTAGCTATCATATATTTTGCAGTATATGTGTAATTTTACTGTATATAGTGAAGTCTGCATATAGTGATGTCATACCTTCTCACAACAAATTATAGACTTCGACCTGAATGGCTTGTGAGGGTCACTAGAATTTATCAAACTATAATCTGAAACAGCAGTGAATAAACAAAGCATCAAATATATATTATAAGCAACTGCTGTTTGCACCTACCTAGATAAGGCCTTCTGTTAAACAAAGAGATACTTATTGCTTATATACCATAGCTCCCCTTTAAATGCCATTGTTCAAAAACTCACTGTGACTTTTTTATACCCATTACCCTGTCTAGCCTGTCTCAAATGTAAAACATGTTAAATGTTCCCCTGTTGTAAGATACATGGGACAATATACACAAACAGAAAAGTGGAGCAATTCTTGGGCAAAACATAGTGAATATAAAAAAAATCCCACAATTCCTATTGATTTAAATCAGGATTTTTAACTCCATGAATTCTAGATATGTCTTGAAATGTGTTGGAGCGCTCACTAGTTTCCAGCTGGTTAAAGTCCCATTTAATCCAGTGGAAAGTTGTAGTTGTTCACTAGCTGTTCATTAGGATGCTGTTGGTGTGCCTCAGAATCTCCACACTTTTATCTTTGGCAATAGGGCCTAGAGTCTGTCACAATAACACTACGCTAAACATTTCTTATACCACAATGAAACGTTTTTCAGGGCAAGGTCATGAGCTCTTATGATTTTTTTTTTTTAAGTAGGAGCTTCCTTATAGCTATCTACACAGGCATTGAGGGCCACTGACCATATATAATTGTTACAATATTGTTAGTATTAACCTTGCTGTATATGTTTTTCAGTTTTTATGGCCACGATAAATGGTACTGTCTATGGCCATTACATATTTTTTTTGGGATATGGCTTACTTGATCAACATTAGTGTTCTGAAACTGTATTTCTAGATGTCTGAGACAGTGCTGGTTCCAATGCGCTGGATAACTCTCTGGCACTCATAGGGTTAAAAATGCACCTAAAACTGTACACGTCTGGTTGCATTGGTGAAATAATATATGTATACGCGGTCATAAGAAAACATTCTTATTATTAGTGTTTAGAGAAAATAACTATGTTTTTATGGATACTAGCTTAGAGTAAAGTATATATAAATGTACTAGCAATGTGGGACAGCGCTGCCCATCAGGATATATAGGAAATTAATGCACACATACGGATGCAAGACAAACACACACAGAGACACACACACAAATGCACACGCATGCACTGAGATGCATAAAGAGCGACACAGTCATACACACATACATGCAATGCACAACATGCAGACACATAGAGTGTGATACAGACATGCAACACACACAGTGAGAAACACACAGGCACACACAGAGAGACACACACACACACAGAAGTGAGTCATAAGGAGGTGACTTATGTGTCATTGTAATGAGTTTGTGTTTGTACTTATGCCTCCACTGTGGCATTCATTCATATAGTTGAAATGCATGTGGTAATTGCACACACTATGGTGGAAGGTGGATCGTGCTGGCTCCCGGGGTGTGAGTGAGTGTGTGTGAGTGAGTGGCATTCATTCATGTTTGTGTCTGTGGTGTAGGAGAGAGTGGCAGCCATTTTGTTTTTTCAGATATTTGGATAGTGGTGGGCGGGCTGGATAGTCAGGTCAGGCCAACTCCCTGCATGATTTAAATCACTCCCCAATTGAATCACCCAATGGGAGCAGTAACTCCTCCTTACTTAACCCTTTGAGTGCCAGAAGGGTACACAACGCATTGCTTTGCAATGCATTGCATACCCCTCTGGCACTCAAAGGGTTAAGTTATGGTAACATAGCAATATAACACACAGTGGTTCTTCAGTTGAGGCAACGTAGCAATATGCTGAGGGAACAAATAGATAGTGGTGTTTGAGGCTTGCCCTCTGTGACATACAGCAAAGCATCTCTCTCGTTTAAGGAGAAAGGGCAGGAATCAGGAAGTGGAGGAGTGACAGTTGAAAACAGACAGTTAGTGTGGTTGACTGAAGAGATGAAAAGAGTTAAATAAAAGAGTTGCTATTAAGTTTATCCCTGAGTTTGTATTTTATGGAAACATTACACCCTCATACTGAAACAGAGTGTATGGAGGGTTACAATTATCTGTGGGAGGTGAAACAGTGTGTTTGTGGGGTCATGATCCTGAGTGAGAGTGTGAGTGGACCGGGAGAAGTTACTGATATCCCCTACTTCAGGAGCGAGTGGCAGCTATATTTTTTTTGGTCAGTTGGATAGTGGTGGGCGTGTTGGAGGGGGCGGGCCAACTCCCTGTATGATAAACATGTCGCCATTGAATTACCCAATGGGAGCAGTAAAGTCCTCATTGAATCACCCAATAGGAGTTGTGTCTCCTAATGAGACATAAATAATGTAATGAGGCATTCTGCGCAATGTGTGTTTGTTTTCTGAGGAGACATAAATTATGTTCTGTGTGTGAGGTACCATAAATTATGCAATGAGGCTTAATCTTTTATATATATATATATATATATATATATATATATATATATATATTGCCATTTCGTAACTAAGAGTTAATGTTCCTTTAAATATATGTCTGGTTGAAGTCAGTAGGGTGACTCAGAACAAGTTTACTGCTAATGGAATCATTTGTGCAGATATAAGGTGAGCTCCCCAGCAACAAGAGAGAGACATAGGATTACTATGGAAATCCCTACTGTAGTGCTGCATTAGGCATTTTTCATAAAGAGATTTATTTACTCTCAGTACTAGGATGCACACCCACACCCTTCTGGTCTTCGGAGGCTTAAGATTACCATGTGCAGTAGGACACCTTGAGGTCCTGTGGCCCTACTAGCAACTGTCATGTCTGCTGCTATGAACATGACATCAAGGACTGACTGAAGATGTCATATCTTGAATCAAGGAACAAGAAGAAAATTCATAGGGACCACTAGGATTTTCTGGTCATAGTAAGGTCTGTGTGTGTGTGTGTGTGTGGGGGTGTTATTAGTAGAAGACTGGATGAAGGGACCACTGAGCTAGTCTGCAGTTCCATGTATATATATTACAGTAAAGATTCATAGATTAATTTTTGCATCATTTGTTATTAGAACATAAAATTGTATTTCATTAATTTGTAGATTTATGCTGCTGAATTATCCTATATAATAATTTGCTAGGATGTTTGTCAGAAGCCATCATGCTCAGTACAGACTGCGCGCGTTCGGGCAGTGTCTGCTGTGCAAGACTGCATTGCATGGAGCAGTGAGGTAGCGGCCTCTTAACCCTTTGAGTGCCAGAGGGGTATACAACCCCTCTGGAACTCAAAAGGTTAACATTACCCGGATCTTGGCCCGTGTACACGGGCTTTTACACTAGTAGTTTTTATAAGTTAGCAATACATACAGAATATAACACATTGTACTTACTACTATAAAACAATTGCAATTACCTCATTTTTTTCCCAGAGAGTCAGTTCTATTTTGGTACGTTCCAACTTTTGGGATCTGTCTACCACAAAATAAATGATATAAATGCTGCCAGCGAGGGAAAGAAGAACCAGAATGTTTGCGAGAATCCTTAGGCTTATTGTAACTGCCCTAAAAAAGAATACATGCAAAAGGAACTTCAGAGGTGCTCCAATAGTGGGCTAAGGGTAAGAACATTAATGTGGTTGGGATATATGTAAATACTTTGGAGACATCACTAGCATCAACGGTGTTAAAACATACAGGAGCCTAATTATCAACGGCAAACAAAGCAATGAAGCTGATATACTAATAAGAACTGGATTTATTCTGGAGTAAACCAAGTGTACCACTGGGGAGAAATAACATTTCCTCAGATTATCATTGCTTTAAATGGGGCTTTTAACCCCTTGTAGAGAAATATCTAACATCCAGCCTTGTCCCACACTAGTCATAGAACCACACATACTGACCTCCAGCCTTGCCCCACACTAGTCATAGAACCACACACACTGACCCCTAGCCTTGCCCCACACTAGTCATAGAACCACACACACTGACCCCTAGCCTTGCCCCACACTAGTCATAGAAGCACACATACTGACCCCCAGCCTTGTCCCAGACTTGTCATAGAACCACACATACTGACCCCCAGCCTTGTCCCAGACTTGTCATAGAACCACACATACTGACCCCCAGCCTTGTCCCAGACTTGTCATAGAACCACACATACTGACCCCCAGCCTTGCCCCACAGTAGCCATTAAGCCACCCAACCACCCCCATTGGGAATTATTGGAAATTAGTGGAAACCCGCAATGTTCTTATTGGAACTTTCTTGGGGTTAACAAAAAAGCATGCATTTTATTGGGTTTGTATATGCGTTATTTCCCTTGAATGCATGTGAAAAAATGTGTTGGAGACCTCTCTAGCATTCAAAGGGTTAAAGTGAACCTGTCCACTTAAGACAAGCTTAGTTTGAACTAGTCAATTTTATGTAAAATAAATAGATTTTGAGAAATTAATCTTTATATTTAGGTGGAACAGTCTGGAACCTTATGCTAATTCCCTGAACAGTGTTCCAATTAGTTGTGTTTTAAGCCTTGTTTTCACAAATGCCCCTAGTGTATGGACTCTGTCTAGAATAATTACTAGCCCAGTATCTGGTAATTATCATGGACAGACACTAAAGATAGAATGCAAGAAAGTGGATCATTCGCTATTTTTTGAAAACCATAAATGTATGCGCTATTTGCAATTGCTCACGTTTTGATGCATGAAACATACTAATGCTTTGATGATGAATAGCACATGTGCCTAAATTAACTGCAAAGTTACCACATGTGCCTAATTTAATGTCAAACTTAAAGGGATAGTAATGTTTCATAATAAAATCAGCTCTAATTAATCATCATAGTATTTGGACTTTGGAGAGTGTTATTTCAATACTGTCAGAGTTGTAGTTCAAGAATAATTCAATGACAAAGTGTCCCCCTCCCGCCCCTTTTACTGATGTAACACTGCTCAGCCAGAGCAGAAGGGAGGTGCCCAGGTAGACTGCAGAAAGGGACAATCTTCAATTAAGATAAGGGAAAAACCTGAAAAACTTGTCAAGGGGGGGCAGGGCTTTCATTGTTTTCATAGGAAGAAGATTGTCCCCTGCTGTTATCTGTTGTTCTTACAACCAGATTCCACATCCGAGAAGAGATGACTTACACTAGGTAAAAGGGGCAGGAGGGGAAAACTTTGCTTGTGAATATCTCTAAAACCATAAAGGTTTGAGAGATAAGACATATATCGTTCTTCATGGGTTTTTTTAATGCCTACAAAATAAAATAAAGATAAAACGAAGTATTACTATCCCTTTAACCATAAGTATATAAAAATGTGTGCTGATTGCTTTGCTGAATTAGGCGCAATTGCTAATCCTCTACCAAATGGCTCCAATTTTTGAAGTGTACTCACTAAAAAAGCACAAACATTCACTAATTCAGAAAAAACATGCAAATTTCAGTAAAATTTTGGTTCTAATCATTTTGCACTGTAAATAACAATTGTGCATGAAGTGTTACATTATGTGATCAACAAACTCATGGAATTAGGTGGTTTATAACGCAATGCTGGAGTTTCTCAATGGCAAAAACAATGTTCAGATCAATCCAGGCACTTGTACACTTGGGGCAAGTGTTGTACTTACAGATTCTTGCTTTTTCTTTTTTCCTGTTCTTCTAAAATTGCTTCCTTGATAGGAATAAGTGGAATAATAGAATTAACATTAGACTGCATGGATTCAACACAAATAAAATTATACACATACATAATTTGGGGGGCAGAAAATTGACCCTCTTGACAATAAAGCATCCTGGAAGCCTTTGGCTCTCAGCCACAGATTCCTGGGTTCATTGTGCAGTCCTCTAGACCTTTTGTGTCAGGCTTTCAAGCCCGATACAGATTGTGTATAGGGACCTGTGTCTTCCAAGTGGAGCCTCGATAGTCACTTTTTCAGACCCCCCACTGGGGCTCACAGTTCAGTTTTTGCTGCATCTACAGATTGGATGATAGATTCCCTTTAAAGAAAACATACGCTTTTATACCTAGTATTGATTGTGATGTGATAAGCATATCAGGGAAGGAGATTTGACCCACATTATTTACTTTCCACCCTTTCCCAACCACTTCCCAAACAACACTGCTGACTCACTTCCCCTATCCAGTCCATCCCACCCTTGCATAACAATTCATGAATTGAGTCACGTGGACTGCCCACCCAGAGTGTGGAGCATTGTGGAAGCCACTGGTCTTAAATAAACAGGGGTAATGTGGCATGGGCTGAACTTGATGGACATATGTCATTTTTCCACCTCATCTACTATGTTACATCAGTGCTAAGCAGAAGTTGATGCATTATGAACAAGTATGTTCTACTTAATCCTATATGTTGATCAAAGTTAAGGTATATGGAATTGCACATTTGGCTTTTAAACAATCTGGGCAAATATTTTCCTTTTAATTCCTCTTTCCCTGCTCAGGAGGATCCACTCTGATGTGTAGAAGACACAGCAGGAAGCAAGCAATGTAAGGAGAACTGCTTTACCCACCTTGCCGAAATACATCACATGTAATACCATAAACATTTTGTTATTTTAATTTATGGAAACATTTACATATATACCTATACAAGAAGAAAAGAGCACTGGGTGCTTGGTGTTTGCTCCAAAGTACTTGTAACACTTAGAAGACCACTTCTGTGCTGCTTTTCTTCTTGTATTGTTCTTACAGTTTCTGTGACGTGGGGATCCCAGACCCATTTACTACAAGCAAGCTGCGGAAGGATTTCTTCTTTATTTGAAGGACATGTTACATTGTTAATTTTAATTCAGAGAGGCGCTCACTTCATGCTGATCCTGGGGATCGCTTTCTAACTATTTCCCAGAGAGAAGCTAAGTATAAAGTGTTTGACACACATACCTGTGAATGTTTCAACAGATCTTTTAATATACAAGCATGTTTTTAGCGACTGTAACCTCTTTGAATGTCCAGTGCATTGTGAAGCAATGTGTTGGAAATGTCTCATGCACCCAAGCAGGTAAATATAACATTTTGAGGATCTTCGTGGAGGCCAAGGTAGAAAATTTGTTTTTTCAATGTGCAATAATGGAGTCCTTAGTGGATTCTAAATATTTTAGCAGCATTGTATGTCATTTAGATATGATAGTGTGCCTCAATCAATATCAAGAGAAGGATACAGGTAGGTATTAACATCTTGAGAACCAGAGAGGTGAGCAATGCATTGTGAAACAATGAAATCAAAACCTCTCTGGTCCTCAAGGGAGTAAACAAGATTAAGGGATATGCTGTAAAAGAATCCTACGGTTATGTTCGCATGGGAGTTTTGAACACAGCAGCACATCTCTATTTCAGGGCACTGCATTTACATAGATAGACAGAAACATAGATTTTGCTGACAGAAAGGAACCATGCGGCCCATCCAGCCCATTTCCCTATCTACAAAAATACATAGTAGTTCATACTTCTCAGGATAGACATGTATATCCCAGATATTTTTGAATTCCTTAATAGTATTTGTCCTAACCACCTCTGCAGGGAGGCTGCTCCATGAGTCCATCACCTTTTGTGCAAACTAGTGCTTAAACAAACTACTTCAGAATTTTCCACCTTCTAACTTTTGATCATGACCTCTTGTTATAATATTCCTCTATTTTGAATAAAATCTTCTATCCTGAATTATATTAAATCCCTTAATGCATGTAAATGTTTCTATCGATAACATCTCCTGTACAGTCCCTCTGTCTGTGAGGGTGCCTCAAGGCTCCATTCTGGGTCTGCTGCTTTTCTCCCTGTACACTATTTCATTGGGTGAACTTAATACATTTGGCTTCAAGTATCATCTAAATGCTGATGATACCCAGATTTATATGTCCACTCCTGATCGTTCACCTCAAATCCAGTTATAAATTTCAGACTGCCTCTTAGCCACATCCTCCTGGATGACCCACGGTCATCTGAAGATAAACCTGCGCAAAACCCTCCAAGATCTTGCCCAACGCCCAGCTTCACCATTAAAGATGTTAGAATTGACATTGATCCGGTCAGCTCAGCACGTTGCCTTGGGGCCATATTTGATTCCTCCTTTTCCTTCTCCCCTCACATTAACTTGGCAGCTAGAACATGTCACTTCTTTCTTAGCAACATTGCTAAAATCCACCCGTTCCTCTCCCAAAAAACTACTAAAACTCTTGACCTAACTGGTCTACTGGCTCGCCATATTTCCTCTATGCAATCTGTTTTAAGCTCAGCTGCATGAATCACCACACTCTCCCCATATACTGAACCTGCATTCTTAGTCATCTGACATGGCTCCCTATTCAACAATGCATCACTTACAAAGACTTTCTTCTTACCTTTAATGCTCTCCACAGTGCGGCCCCCCCCTTACATTTCTTCCCTTATCTCCTCTTATGTTCCAGGCCGCCTCCTTCGCTCAGCACACATCGCCCTTCTTATTACACCGTCCACATCCTCTGCCCTCTCCTGTATCAAAGCTTTTTCTCTTTCCGCTCCCTGCCTATGGAACTCCATGCTTCTTTCCCTACATCTGGAACAATCTCCCTTTATCTTTAAGTCTACACAGAAATCATATCTTCTAGAGCACTAGGACCATGCACTACCTTTTGGCAAACTCAGAGCTTTAAATCATAGCACTTGACACCCTCATACCCTGTTTTCTGTCTCCTATAACCTATTTAGACTATAAGCTACTTGTGACACTTATTTTATCCCCATTTATTTACTGTAACCTACTACTATTGTAAAGAGCTGCATACACCCTGTAGCTCCATACAAATAAACATATACATACACACATACATATCACCCCCTACTTTCTTTCAAGCTTACAAACATATTAAGTGCTAATAGTCTATTCTGGTACCCTGTTTCAAGAAACCCCTACACCAGTTTGTTACTAACGTCCTCCTGGAGATGTGTTCTCCAGAACAGTACGCTGTACTCTAGTTGAGGTTTTATGAGCTATCTATAGCGGAGTAGATTAGTACATATATCTTTCTGCTGCTAATAACCAAGAACCTATATAACCAAGAACCTGGTTTGCTTTCCCACTACTGTATTGAATTACTTGCCTACCTTCAAGTCATCTGAAATAATAGCTCCCAAGTCCCTTTCCTCTGATGTTTTTGATTACAGTACCATTAAACCTATATTCCACCTCCAGAGTTTTGGTGTACTAAATGCATTATCTTTCAATTTTTACCATTAATATTTTAGATCCCATACATTTGTCATTCATCCAGTTTTACTAAATCCTCATGCATTTGGTTTATACCTCCTGGAGAGTCAAGTCTGATGCAGATTTTTGTATCTGCAAAAAGGCACAACTTACCTTGAATACCACCAATAAGTTACTAATGAACATATTGAAGAGAACATGCCCAACCACTGACTGCTGTGGTATTCCACTAGTAACTCAATTGTCATCTGAATGAATACCATTGATTATGACAAATATTTATATTTCCCCTGCAGTAGGAGACTTGCACTGAAGAGAAAGGGGCCAACCCACATGGACTCAATGGCCATATATAATTGGCAGAGGTCAACATCAGCCAACCATTGATGAAATAATTGCAGTGAGCTTGTGTGAATATCTGCACTGCCATTGTGTAGGCCGCTGTAGAGAATTCATTATTGCAACTTCTGTATGAACATTTTTAGTTATTGGGAAGTTGTAGCATGCTGCATGTATGGGTAACTGTTAGCTAACTCATATGCTGATGCAAATGGCTTCATAGGGTGCAATGCATTTTATTTTTTTTCGACTGCAGATAGTGACAGTAGAGGGTCCAAATATGCCGAGACAGCTCCACTCCAGCGCCAGCTTCTGCACATAGGGGTATGTACTTGAGCATACAGATGCACATGCATTGCCATGGTTAACACATTAATGTCAGCAAGCCTTTCCACCTGCTCCATGGCATATGCAGGAAAACTGTGTAAAGTTAAGCCGTTTCCTCTTATACTCATTTATTACACGGCATTAAATAAGGCTTAGAGGAAAGGTACCTCCCAATGCACTGTTCTACTGCTCTCTGACTGGTACAAGTGGTATTAAAGGGAAACTTTTCTAACTAAGGAGATTAGTGAATTGGCTTAGGCAGCTGTAAGGCTAGAAAATTGATTCCAGTGTCTGGTATGGTGTGGAACTATAAACAAAAATTCTCCCCTGTCGCTATTTATTAGCCACTGGTAAGGGGAACCTGAGACAAGCAACATTTCAGTTATTATGCACTGAGAGAGAAGGTACACAAAAGAGCACTCACCCTAATGCTGTTGACTATTGCAGCTGTTTTGCTTTCTGCAGCTTCTGTATTCCCAATAAGGTAATCCCAGGCACAGAAGATCCTCCAGCAGAAAGTATAGTTTTCATCAGATGCACTTGCCAAACTCAGTCTCGAATTTTTTGCCATTCTGCAAAATTTAAATTGATCAAACTTTTTTCTATCTAGTTCTAGACCTTATTTTTCCAGACCAGTGGTCTCAAAAATGCATTTCTAAAGTCTTTTGACAGAGCAGGTTAGGTGTGATTTTGCACAGTTCTTGCAGTCAACATAACAGAGGTAATGATTTCAACACCGTACAAAAAGTATATATGCTGTCTTTGCCCTATAGGAATGCATTCTGAGACAACTCCAGAAACAAAGCAATTCATATGTTATCTTATGGGGGACAATTGTGTGAAAAATCAAGTGTAATTTGTATATAATTAAATGGCACAAAAAGATTAAATGTTACATTAGTTCTCACTTGGGTACAAAAACATGGAATTTTAGAGTTATAGTTTGTAGTACTTTTACTCTGCCCCCCCTCATACTGTGTTTTGTTGATGACATGAAAAATTGCATAGGAATAACTGAATTAAATCAAAGCACTGGAGGAAACTTTAACCCTCTGAGTGCTAGAGAGGTTTCCAGTACAGAATTTACATAGTGTGGTACACGTGAGTGGAAACAGTTATGCTGCTTTTAACATAAGTTACCTTTTTAACCCTTTGAGGGGCAAGGAGGTATCCAATGCATTGGTTAAGGGTTAAAGGGATAGTAATACTTAAAATGTAAAAAAAAAGATGTTGTAGGGTTTATCCCCCTGAGTAAAACAAGGGAACTCCCACTGCTGAAAGGTGTTTTATTCAAAAGTTATTACAGCTCAAAGTTGAATTTGTTTAGGTGCAATATCACTGTGGCCTGAAATTGTACAGTGGCACTGTTGCTACACTATCCTATGGAGATTTATGGTCCCGGGACCAGAGCTGTCCATAGGATAGTGTAGCAACAGTGCCACTGTACAATTTCAGGCCACAGTGATATTGCACCTAAAAATTTGAGCTGTAATAACTTTTGAATAAAACACCTTTCAACATTGGGAGTACCCTTGTTTTTACTCAGGGGGATAAACACTACAATATATATTTTTTTACATATTAAGTATTACTATCCCTTTAAGAGCATTCCATGTGGCTCTGCTCTGAAGGGGTTAAAAGGGGTGATTTCCACCACTAGAGCTATTTGTTTTGTTTGCTCAAGCATGCTGATTGCAATTTTGTAATTAATAGTCTTGGTTTGATCTAATTTGATTATGAGCTATGGAAACAAAATGGTGGCTGTGTGCATGCTTGTAAATTTAGACAATTTTTTTGCAAAAAATTAAATGCGCATGCAAAAAGCCACGACTATAAAACAAAATAATTCATGTAGAGGAGAATCTTTTTAAATACTGTAAACAAAAGCAGACAATCCCCCACTGAACCTATCTTTGTCATATTTTGTGTGATCTATATCTGTTCAGTAGTTCTGATTACAGCCCTGATAGCATGAAACGGCAGAACTACCAAATTTCAGCTTAATTATTATTATTAATTGGGTTTAAAAGTTATAAGTATCTGGCAATTGAGACAGAAATGTTTTTCAATCTTACTGTGGCTGCATGACTGCACTGCCATATGTATTGCTTTGCAATATCCTGGCTACGCCTTTAGCATCAAAGGGTTAAGTGAATTTACATTATTTTACATATATTGCTCCATGGACTTCTTGGCAGTTTCATAACTATTACACATTCCATTTTTTTATGATTTCCAAATAAAGGATCATGTAAAGAAATAACAGTATTTAGGCCCACTTCAAAATAGATAAGAACATATTACTTTCTTAGTAGTGTGATGAAACTGTAGGCAAAGACAGCCATTCCAACAAGAAAATAAGCCAGCGGCAGACGATAACCAGCTCGTCCTATCTTCCTTTCTCGGCCATAGTAACCATAAAATAACACTGAGTATTGAAGATAGCCCTGTAAAGTAAATAGTGCTCTATCAGAGATGAGAGGCGCTTGATATACTCATTTTTTTTCTAGGTTGCAAATTAAACCTTTGAGGGCTAAAGAGGTGTCCACTGCATGGGTCCTCAAGGGTTAGTGATCTCCTTACCAATATGTCTACTTTCAAACAATAAAAGTACATTGTTCAATACTTCACCTCAAAGAAGAGAAGGAGCGGGCATCCTGTGTTTCTCCAGCTTTTGTTGGACTACAATTCCCATTATCGGCCAGCTGATTTTAATGAGAATTGTAGTTCAATAACAACTGAAAGGTTGTCCACCACTTATTAAGAATATGGCAGTAAAGTGGAGTTGTCACCCTAAGTGGAATTTAGCTTGTTTACAGAGACATGAAATCTGCCTGCACAGTATACTTATTGGTTCTATTGGAAGCCAAACTTATCTCTCAGTATGCAATTAAAATGTCCCCATTGTGTGAGCTCTTACACAATGTGGCAATAGTGGCCCAGCAGAGAAACTAATTAGCATGTTAAAAAAATGTCTAGCAAAACATAGAGTTTTTAATCCTCTTTAAATTAAATAAAATGAATTTGAGATTATAGGTCCAATTTTATATGAAATATGTCATTGAATGATCAATATGATTTATTAATGTATTTGAACTGTGCACTCTATACATTAATATCTGATCATCCAATGTAGATCTAATGAGTATAGGATAAGCTCTGAGCCTTGCCCCCAATGACCAGATGGTGTTGAGGTCCTGTGCAGATGGAAATTCCTTTTCTGGGATCTTCTTGTTGACTGTGCTTCCAAAAGGGGCCCCAGCAAGGATCTGTTGAAAAGAGAATGAAAGGAGAAATCAATGGAAAGTCTGGGACACTGTAATATAGAAGACATCCATTACAGATTGCTTTGCTTGTTTGTTACAAAGTGATTCTTATCAGTTAATTCAAGGATGAGAAAAAATGGGTTGCAAAGAATTATAAAGCATTCTACACAGAATGGGTGAGGTGAATTTCTGGAAGGGCTGTGTTAGTGATATAGCAAGAGGGAAAATAAATACGTAAAAATGTATGTATTTTTAAAGAGGTAATCAAGCTGGTGTAGTAAGAAGACTGGAATAATTCTGTGACAAACAATACCACAGGGGACAAATAAAAATTCCACAAATTCAAATTGATTTAAAATTGACTATTAACCCCATGAATGCTAGATAGGCCTCCAGTGCAAAGAGTTGGAGACTTGATATGTTCAAAGACTGTGAAGTCTCTCAGTTCAATCTCATTGGGCTATGTACTCAGCCTCCATAGGCCCTTGTGAATCTCTTCCATGCGGAACACTGAGGATCTATGGAGGCTGCACATGCTCTGAAGCATGTCCTGGTCTACTGCAAGCAGAAGATGTCCATTTTCTGACCTCCACAAGTGGCTTATGGAGTTGTTTGGGGGGCTGCACAGCACAGTACCTAGAGTTTTATCATTTGGTCATAAAGGATCAGTCTTGATAAAATGTGATACTTGTTCTTTATATTTCCTTCAGTGGGCTTTTTTAATCAGTGGGATGTTTAAAGAAAGCATGGAGTAGGAGATTAGCTGAATTTACCAGACACAGACAAATACAGGTAGAGCCTCATTAGAGTTTCAAGTTCATGTCCACTGGGCTCAATTTATTGAATACATCTTTTTCTTGAATAAGAGGCATTGCTCCCAAATCACTTTTAAACCAGAGGGTGCCAACACTTGGCTTAGCAGGATATTGTACAGCCCTCTGATCCTCACTGGGTTAATGACAGCTTCTTATTGTAAGGAATGGTTTTTTGGGTGCTCTCCTCACGGTCAGTTGGGGGTTAATGCTCTGCATTAGGTTTCGCAACAGCAGAGGGGCAGGCACTGTAAGACGTAGTTGTAACACATAAGTCTCTGTGAGATACCTTCATGTCCCTTTAAAGCATTTTGAAATACAGTTCAACTGTAAATTACTCTTTTTCCAGCATAACATGATCTCACCAGACAATGCAGTAAACACACATCATATGGGTTTGGTAGAAATACATCAATTCCTTCCTTTAATATAATGGAATATATAGAAAAGAATTCCCAGTAGCATGCAAAACAGATATAGGAATTAAAACCATTTCCAGTGCTATGCTAATAGATTGAATTCATACATCCAATTGATTGACACCACTTACTGAACCACAGGTAAAACATTGTGCTGCTTTTTTGCTTGACCAGCAAGACTAACATTGCATACTGTTACTCATACAAGGAACCTCTAATGATCAACCAGTGGCTGCATTTAAATAATTTTATATTTTTATGCTCTGTTGGAATTTATAAACACTTTGTTGTTTTACAGAGGAACCAATTGTGTTTTATATACAAGAAAACCTTATATAAAAGTGTGGGAGAGCGCTACACATTAATACAATACAGTATGTACCCCCTCCCTTCTCAATGAGCATATAGCGAAAATAGAAAAAACCTCTATATAAAATACAGATATACAATACAAATATACCTAATATACCTAATAGTGGTACCACTATATATTAAAACTCTCAAGACATACTAAATGTCCCCTCAAAAAATGATAAATATATAAATCTGTTTTTTCAATCCTGAAGTATAGCCCAAGGTGGAACTATCATAGCATAAACGTCCAGATACCCTCTCCCGACTGGTGCACAAATGGATAGGAAGCTATACGGTGCTACTCACCCGTCTAATCAGCTCACTAATACAAGAGTCCTAGGTAACAAAAATGTACCTCACCCAGCTGCCTTAGATATACGGATGCCCTTCCGATATAAACGCTGCTAATCTCTTGGTCTTACTCCGTGAACCAAATATGCCCCTCCTGTGGAAGCCTCCGTGATCTCAAAAACCTCACCGAGTATGTATCCAGGGCAAAGCCACCATTCCGATCCTCAGCAGTGTTACATCAGTAAAAGGGGTGGGAGGGGGATACTTTATCACTCAATTACTCTTGAACTACAACTCTGACAGTACTGAAATAACACTCTCCATGGTCGAAATACTATGAAGATTAATTGGAGCTGCTTTTGTTGTGAAACATTACTATCCCTTTAAGCTAACTGTGTTCCCAAGGCTCACTATTATCAGCTGTTTCAGCGATTATGCCTCTAGCACTGCTGCCCTTTGTCTTTGATATTTGGCAATTTTACCAGTTGCATTAACTATCTTCTCTCTGGTCATTGTGCAGTATTCTGTATCCTGCCACTGTCAGGCTGCCTAAGTCCAGTATCCAGTTTTCTATCCTCAGTCCTGTCAGCTTATTAGAAGTGGTGCTAACCCCAGGTTCTCAGGTGAATGTTTGTATTCATTCTCTGTCATACAGGTCTATCTCCTTGTCCAGCCAATCAGAGTGTGATTACCCTTCACAATAACTTACTTTTACAAACTGATGACATCACAATTTCCTTGATGAGTTCGATGTGATTATATTTTGTTATGGTAAATACGTGGGATCATTTTTGTTTTTTATTGTCCTGAGGAAGGTCTTCTTGTTGAAGACTGAAATGACACAATAGGAGGATGTACTAATATGATTCTAAGCTAACAGGGATTGATTTTGTTGTATGCTGCATCTGCTTATCTCCAGTGCAGTAAGCTATCTACGCCTGAAATTGGATGTGGTATATGGATATTCTGTTTCTCTGCACTTTGTTTCTTGCCATGTACTAACAAGGCACAAAGGAAATTGGTGTACAATTATTCTATTTTTTTTTTTACAATGGTGGAGTCTGTGTTCTGGTATTCATGAAAGTGATCATATGCTCTATTATGTATTTTGACTTTACATTTTCAGTAAGTGAATTTGTAAAGTCATCTATCAAAAATAGTCTCTGACAGTGAGTTCACTGGATCTTTGCTGCCAGAGAGCTTTCAGGTCAGTGACTGTGAAAAAGGGGTAGTGATACAATGTACAACTATCCCTGTAGCACTGCTTTGTAAGCTGAATTTTGACATATTATCACTGTCCCTGCTTTCACAGTTCCTAACAGAAATCTCGCCAAAACCTATCCAGGAAGCTTCTTGTCAGGAACATTTGTATCCAAAAAAGGAAAAAGGAAAAATAAAAAGCAGAGGCAATTTGACTTAACATATTATACATGTGGTTATTATCTCTTTAATCACTGCTATATTAATAACATTTGTGATCCACTTACCCTCCTGTGAACAAGAAAGGAAATCCTGAAAGCCCTGAGATATTGGAGTACCCTGGGGATTAGTGTTAAGAAACAATTGTATCTAATACAGTTTTGTGGTTGTTAAATAAGACAAGATACAAAGCCTGCACAGCAGGAAATGCATTATAATTACAACTGACAACCTTTTTCAAAGCTCAGTCATCACCACAAGGACACAATGACAGGAAAATGGGATAGCTATCCATCCACTGAAGAGCAATGTCCAGTGAAAACTCATATCTTTGCTAGGTCTTAGTGCGTCATCTTTGGTGCTAGAGATAAATGATATACATCTTTTATGGAGGTTAGAAGTAGTGGCTACAAAATACTGCAATAAATTAACTTGTCATTTGTATCAGGTAAAATGGCTGTAAATCATCAGATAACTGACGCATTTGGCTAGCAGTAAATCACTGCTGACATAACTATGTAATGCACTTGGCTATACAAATATGTGTAAAAATATAGCCTCATGCTACTAGCAGAAAATACTTATGACTCCAGTGTACCAATATCTTCATTGGTTTAAAGGGAGTCTAGAACAGAAAGGATAAAATTGATCATATGGTTTTAAATACAGACTATAATCACTACCAGGACCATGAAACTTAAAATTTATTTATTTCTAATCAGTTTATAGAAAAAACTTGATTATGTACTACAGATTCACTGTCTTTTGCTAATTAAAGGTGAGCAAAGAGTCAAATTTTTCTCCCAGTAATGTTAATGTAAATTCCCTGGCATTGAAAAGGCATACATTTTTCACTTTTTGCTAAAGCCAATGAATTTCCGATGGTAATTTTTTCTGTTTTCTGCCAATGCTTTCTATGGCTGTGAAAATTCCTGCTTCCATACTACTGCTATTAAGTGCTAAGGGAAGAAATCCATAGTTGACATTAAAACTTTTCTGAGGTCCACTGCAATATAAGCCTTGAAAAAAGAACCCAAGTGTCCTACTGCTGTTGTGCAAAAGCATGGATAAGGAAGACTCAACATTTTGGCAAATTTGCCATTCACTGGTGTACTTTTGGATTATTTTTGTGCATTTTGTTACTTCTTTCTAAGAGCTTGGTAGCACATAGAGAAGATCTATGTAAATGTTTTAACAACATGACTAATATAATGTGGCAGACCTGGAGGTGACTTGTGGGACTTGCAAGTTGAGGCCAAGGCCTAGGTCAAGGCAGTCTGAAGGGTCAAAATGAAGCAGAGGTGACAACCATAGAATCAAAGAACTGCTGGAAAACTGAACTCATGGAATAGATTCAAAGATCGCACACTCAAGAAGGTGCAAACAGGGATATTAAGCTGTCAACAGTCAATGAAAACAGAGGTGTGTCAGAAGGTCAGACTGTGACCATAATACTGTGGGAAGGAAATACACCATTATGATTAAATTCAAACAATGAACGTTCACAAGTGTACCTTTTTAGGATATACTGTCCCTCTGAGATGCAAATCCCTATGAGGGAGAATTATAAAAGTGGAGCAAAGCGGAAAAATGTCTGTTACAGAGTGTCCGTTAGTTATAAAGGTACAAACTACAGTTTGAGGTCATTAACCCATGATGTGCTAGTACAGGCACCCGTCGGATGTCTGTGACTGTCCTGGCATGTTTCTTGGTGCTAACGGGTTAAAGTACAATTAACAGATACTATATTCAAGTCACGCTCGTAACTGTGTAAATGCACTCAATCAGTCAGATCTAGAATATCCCACTCCAAACTATACAGATATGAAATCCACAACGTCAATAACCCACCCTCTTCATAAAATAATCCCTCAATCCAAAATGACAAAAAACAATATAAATAAATAAAAAAGCAAAAATAGAATTATACCAATCCACTCCAACTTAGTTAAATCATCACTCAGTCAGAGATGAAATGATGAGGATGAAATAAAATGCAGATGAGCCAGTCCACAATCCACACTTAAACATTAGTCCTCATGCAGCTTAAGGTATGATTTTCCTTCATACAACAATAACCCAGATATCTATAAAAAAGCGCAAAGAGGCACCATCTAAAAGCACAGGATCACATTTTAATGCTCACGCAATAGTATAAAACACACTTATAAGATCGCAGATTATATACTCATATATCATCCCCTCATAGTGTTTCTGCACACCGTTCCGTCACTCTTCAGATCTGGAGTTCTTTACCGTCTGTCTCCACGCTCTCTCACAGAGTTAGTTAGTCTCAATTCGACAGTGTCCCAGTCTGATGACATCATAGGCTAATTGCCCCAATTCTCATACAGGATCATGCAGAATCGTAGTATGGTAGCAGCTATCACTCTCCAAAGCTGCACCTTACTTCCACAGCTAAATATATTGATGAATGGGGATAAAAGTATCCACTGCAATCAATCTTTTCCCAACGTGTATCACAGAAACTACTTCCCGCTTCCTCAGGGGTTACATAGTGGAATGAAAAATTGGTCCACGTTCTTTCCAGTCCAACAACAGTTGGAATTTTTGAGGGTATTTGAGAAAATGGTGGTTAAGGATTTGGACAAACTTTGCTGTAAAAATAATAATAGAGATTTTAATCCTAGTATGGAAGAGAAAAGATCGCTTGAAGATTTACAAAAAGATGATTCAATAGTGATCAGACAGGCAGATAAGGGGGGGGAGTGTGTGTTCTCAATATAGAGGACTACATAAAGGAGACGGATAGACTGTTGTCTGATACGGATACTTATATTCCACTAATGAAGAATCCCATAAAAGAATAGTTGGGTGAATTGAAAATATTGTTAGAAAGAGCTAAGAAGAATGGTATCCTAAATAAGGATGAATATGAGTATCTGTACAGGGAGAATAGTACGATTCCGGTCTTCTATTACCTCCCCAAGCTTCATAAAAGTTTGTAGACTCCTCCGGGATGCCGATAGTTTCGGGGATTGATTCGCTAACTGACCGATTGTCTCAGTACATAGATATTTTTCTTCAACCATTGGTACGGACCCTTCCATCGTATCTCAGAGATAGCAGGTGATACAAAGTTTATAGCAGATAGAGTGGAGAAACTCATATAGATGGGTCTCGTGTGACGTATCGGCACTCTATATGGCTATCCCACATGATGTGGGGTGGTGGTGGTTAGATATTTTTTGGCGAGCGATGGGGTGCTGCCACCCCTCCAGATCTGGTTCCTGGTGCATGCGGTCAGGTTTGTCTTGGGAAACAATTTTATTTGGTCCCAGGACAGATTGAAAAATCAAGGGACTGGGACTGAAATGGGTTGTGCGTTCTCCCCATCATTCGCCAATTTTTACATGGGGATGTGGGAACTGTCGGCAATCTGGAACAATAACCCATTTGTTGAGAACATTGTGTACTATAGAAGATATATTGATGACGTTCTTATCATCTGAGAGGGGTCGGAGGAGGATGCTAAAGGATTTATGGAATATATTAACACTAGTTCATATAATCTAACATTTACTATGAATATAGACCAGGTTCAGACAGAATTTTTAGATCTAATTCTATATCATGAGGATCACCATATCCTTACAAGAAACTTTCGTACGAAGGTGGATAGTAATGTATATTTACATTATCAAAGCAGCCACCATAAACAATGGAAAGAAAACATACCATTTGGACAACTTCAAAGGGTTAAGAGAAACTGCAGTAAGGAAAGTGATTTTGAGGTAGAGGCATAGGTAGTAAAGGGAAAATTATCGGAGAAGGGTTATGATGTTCATTTGTTGGAAGACGCAGAACAAAAGTTAAGAAGTATTCCTAGGGAACAGCTAATTAGGTATAAAGAGAAAAATAATGAGAAGAAGGAATGGATGCCATATTTTACCACCACTTATAATAAAAGTGCCCACAAAATAGAAAAAATACTAAATAACTATTGGCATTTGATAAGGCAAGATCTGGCGTTGGGGGCATCACTGGGAGATAGGCCGAGGGTGTCTTTTCGGAGAAATACAAAAAGGAGTTGGTGGTACCCAGTGATGTGTATAAAAAACTGCTTAATAGGAAGGAAGCCAATGAGGGAAATAAAGTATCTAGTTTCTTGAAGGTGGGGATTGGTATGTTTAAATGTGGAGGACGGGCATGTACCACTTGCACGCATTACCCATTCCAAGGGAAGAAAGTTAAAAATGTCTTTACTTCTACAACTACTGGTAAAACATATACAATGCGTCAGTTTATGAACTGTGACTCTGAGTTTCTGGTATATCTGCTCACGTGTCAGTGTGGTATACAATATGTGGGCAGAACAATGCGCAGACTCAGAGTCAGGTTCAGTGAACATCTAAGGAACATAATAAACTGTATGGATAAACATAGTGTGCCGTGGCACTTACTGGAGAATATAGAATGTAGTCCAGAAGGTATGACAGTTATGACCATTGAACAGGTGAAGATAAATAGGAGAGGGGGTGATAGAGTTTTGAGAATAACAAAAAGGGAGACCTTTTGGATCCACCAACTCAAGACATTATACCCCTTGAGTTTAAATATGGAATTGGATTTGGCGGCCTTTATCTAGGTGTAGATATATTTGCACAAGATGTATGTGGATTGAGTATATAGAGTGTTTTATTTGGGAAGATCACTATAGGTAATGCATCTGGAGACGGTGGGCAACTGAGAGAGAATGTGGGAGATGTTCCTGGATGAGATTTTAAGATAGATTTTAGAGGAACTAAGAGATATGTTGCTATAGTTTTAATACAGATAATTGCAAGTGTTGATTTACAAATATGGTATAGGAGTAGGTATGAGTTTTTATTGGGGAAAGAAAGGGTTGATATCTTTGGAAGCCTGATGAGGTATGTGTTATGATTAAGAAGATGGATGTGATAGGCTGGGATTGGAATTGAGGGTGGAATAGGGAAGCCTTATATGCCGACCAAGCCATTCACACTATAACCCCTGAGGAAGCGGTAAGTAGTTTCCGTGATGCGCGTTGGGTGTCAAGATTGATTGCAGTGGATACTTTTATCCCCATTCATCAACATATTTAGCTGTGGTAGTAAGGTGCAACTTTGGAGAGTGATAACTGCTACCATACTACGATTCTGCACGATCCTGTATGAGAACTGGAGAGATTAGCCTATGACGTCATCAGACTGGGACGCTGTAGAATGAAGACTAACTAATGCTGTGAGAGAGCGTGGAGACAGATGGTAAAGAACTCCAGATCGGTGTGCTGAAAACCTATGAGGGGATGATATACGAGTATATAATCTGCGATCTTGTAAGTGTGTTTTTTACTAGTGCGTGAGAATTTAAATTTGATACTGATGGTGCCTCTTTGTGCTTTTTTATAGATATCTAAAGTACAGTTAACACCTGAAAATACACTATCCCCCCACTTACCTCACAATGATAAGAGAATCCTAATGACCCCTATGAGTTTGTCCCTTCTGCTTTTATTCAAGATATAACATCTTCAATAAATACTGGATGTCATGTAGATGGAGTCACATGTGACAGTTGCTATCAGGGCCACAGGACACCAACCCTGCCCATTGCACATTTAAATCTTAACCCTTTAAGGTCCAGAGGGGGTGTACAACATATTCACCTGGTCCTAAAAAGGTTAAGCACTTTGCCTGTTTCGGTCTAAAAAAAGAACCCTGTTGCATCTGTCATTCATAGAGGGATTACTATTGGGAGTTATTACATCTCATTTAAATCAATGCAAATTTGTATTTGTCATGTGTTGTGTGGATGGTTTGTGTCAATTCTTAGTACATTATCTTCATTATCCTTGAAGCTGGAATATGGCAGCTATGGAAATGTGTTTCTTCACATAAAGGATGATATATTCATGGAATAGTCTTCCAGAAAACAAGGCAGAGTGAAAATAGAGAAGGAACTCATCATATTCATAACACACAGAGCAATGAGCTGAATTCCCCTCTGGTACTCAACAGGTTACATGCACAGAAAAGGTGGAAGGCAAACAGAAAATTAGGTGCATCATACATCAAGTAGGAAAGTGCAAGCAAATCTCAAATATTATTTCTATGTGTCCATTACCTACAATTTTGCTGCTTTGGGTTATGGAAATATTACGGTTTACACCTAGCCAGCACAACATTGACAGATCAGTAGAGTATAGCTTGGTACCAGTGTTGTCTACAGAAGCAGATGGAAGGCTGGCATTTTTTACCTCCAGCAAACAGGTGGTTAAAAGCCCTGTTTTAATCAATTGGATTTTTTGTCCCCTCTGGTGCAGTTGTTTTGCCCCAGAATGTATCATCTTTTCTTTGTGTATTAGGACCCTTGTATGCATGTACCAGCACCCACTTTATAAAGCTCTAAACTGAACGATGAATCAACATATTTTTTTTTTTATATATATACATTTTTATTAAGTTTTAAATCAAATTAACAATTCAGTGATAAACCAGTTAGTATAGTAAAGATTTGTGTCCCAAATTAATTTTTATGTGCTATTATTTCTTTAATATTTTGAAAGCTCATACAAAGCAATTCTTACCTCTGGTATAACAACAAAGGCTCCAGTCATGATGGTAAGGACAATGTTAATTCCAAACAGCCATCTCAGAAAGATAAAGTAAGATGCTACACCAGATCCAAAGTGACCTGAAGGCACATGGAATAAAAGGTTATGTTTATTTTTATATAGTTGGGATTACTGGAAAACATCCAGCATCTTATTAGTTGAATTTATTTAAAAAGCAAAATAACTTCCACATAACTGTACAAATAGAAATCAAGCTTGTCAGCTTACACAGGAAATAATACAAACAACAGAAGATTTACCACCATCATTTAGTTGTAAATTAAATCTTATAGGTATATCATTGAGAGATCAGCTCAGAATAGGAAGAAAACAGCAAAGTAGGCCTCCCTCCTAGGGACACAACATTTTGAAGGGTGAATCAGTTGTGCTGGCAACTCCCAATGTACTGAGTTCAGGGAGTGGCCAGCAGCGTTCTGATCCCCCTACACCGGTTATCCTCTCCTTATGATGGTCAGTTTACATAACACTTTCTATATTGCTGTTAAGTGTAGTTGATATATATGTCATGGTTCTAACATACATATCTATCACTCCCTATATTTCTTCTCTTGTCTCCAGATGCATGGTCAATTTTATCTCTGCCCCAGCTGTGATTTATTACTCTAATTATCAACTATTACTTTTGTGTTCAATACTTTTTTTAAAGTTTCACCCACCCTACGGAACTCTCTACTTCATTCTATCTGACCCTCCCCTAGCCTATAGACTGAAAATCCATATCTTTGGGTGAAACTTTCAGTTCTCCCTATTAATCCCGTCTACCATTAACAAACGTCTGTTTCTCTCCTCCCTGTAACATCATCTTTCTCTCACTCCATTGTGATTTTTGGTTTGATTTCACTGTCTCTGCTCCTGATCTGAGGCAAACTGTTTTAGCTTGATGAATCTAGCACACATATTCTTCCTCACTTGCATTAGCACTTACCACTTTTCTCTCCTTATAGAAGGATGCAGACTATGTGGCTTGACCACACAGCAGTACCAAGACATTTTACATCTAACCTCATCATCTCCTATAGATGGTAAGCTCTAGTGAACAGAGACCAGCACACTGTTTGCTGCAATATGTCAGGCCGCCCGTCGGCGACCCGGTCTTACCTCCCGCAGTGCCCAGAAGCCATGGCGGCCGCCACGCCGGGTCCCCTCTGCTTCCTTGCGGACCGTCGTCCGCTCCAGACCGACAGGCAGCCCTGTCAGACGCGCACACACTCACCCTCCCTCGTGTGCGCGTCTCAAACAAGGGGCTGATATTTCCCGGGCGTTGCCATGGCAACGCGGCGTCCGGCTCCGCCCCTCTTCAGCTGCTACTCATCCACAGCCTATATAAACCCTGAGCACCCTGTACATGGTGCTCAGTGTTACTGTGGCTTCCCTTGTGCTCAGTTGCTTCCTAGTGCTCCTGCTTCTTATTGATTCCTGGCTCCTTGACCCTTGGCTATCCACTCTGACTCCGCTGACCTCTGGCTCCTTGACCCTTGGCTTGACTACTGGACTCCGCTGACCTCTGGCTCCTTGACCCCTGGCTTGACTCCTGGACTCCGCTGACCTCTGGCTCCTTGACCCTTGGCTTGACTCCTGGACTCCGCTGACCTCTGGCTCCTTGACCCTTGGCTTGACTCCTGGACTCCGCTGACCTCTGGCTCCTTGACCCTTGGCTTGACTCCTGGACACCGCTGACCTCTGGCTCCTTGACCCTTGGCTTGACTCCTGGACTCCGCTGACCTCTGGCTCCTTGACCCTTGGCCTGATTCCTGGACTTCGTTGCTCGTGCTCGCAGTTCACACTGGGGAGGAGCCTGTGTTCCCTCTCTCTCCAGACCCTCTCCCAGTGTGCTGTTCCAGTAAGAGCGACTATCCTGCTTCGGGGTTCCTGCATCCAGATAGTGAGTATCCATATCTTACTCACCTAACAGAAACACTGAGCCTATATGGAACCCGCAGGAGTCGCGGACGCTATCACCGCCCTCTCCCAGCAAATTGCCGCTCTCACGCAAACCATGCAGGACCTCCAGGCCGGTCAGACTCATCTGCAGCATCAATTACATGACCTGCAGACCAGCTCCGCTTCTTCAGGCGCTTCCGCTCCAGCGATGCCACCTGTAGGGGTACCCCCCTCGGACAGGACGTACACTCCTGAACCCAGAATTCCTCTCCCAGAACGCTATTCTGGGGACCGTGCGAAGTATAAGACCTTCATCACAGCCTGTCAGGTCATGTTTTCTCTTCAACCAAGAACCTATGCCTCTGACTTCATTAAAATACGAACTGTGATCTCATTGCTGTCCGGAGAGCCCCAGACCTGGGCTCATCAGTTGCTACACACCAATGATTCCGCATTGGCTTCCTGGCATTCGTTCCTCCAGGCCATGGACCTTCTGTTTGATGATCCCCTCCGGGCCTCCTCTGCCCATATCGCCATGAGGGCCCTACGGCAGGGCCAAAGGCCAGTAGAGGAGTATGTCACTGAATTCCGCTCTTTGGCCATCGAGAGCGAATGGAACGAGCCTGCCCTGGTGGATCAATTTCGTCTCGGCTTGTCCAATGCCCTGAAGGATGAACTGGCCTGTGTGGGTATCCCTCCTTCTCTTGAAGAACTCTGTCATCTAGTCATCAGGATTGATCGCAGATTACGGGAGAGAAGACTGGAGCGGTCAACCCAACTTGCTCCTCCTCCAAGACGCCAACCTCTACCACCCTCCAGTGCTCCTACCTCCACTTCTTCTTCCGAGGAACCAATGCAGATCGGACTTGCTCGAGGACCTCTTTCTGAGGCTGAGAGAGCACACAGACGTGCAAACAGTTTATGTCTCTACTGTGGCCAACCCGGTCATATGATTCGTTCCTGTCCCCGCAGACCACGTGACCCAAGGGGTAAGACTTCTGATCCAGAGGTGTGTCTTAGTTCAGCTCCTGTCGGTGGCTCTCCTCACCTTTCTGTTTCTCTGTTGTTGCAGTGGACCAGTGACGACATCTCTGTCCTCGCCATCATTGACTCTGGCGCCAGCTGCTGTTTTATGGACCAGGAGCTCGCTAGACAACTCCGAGTACCCACACAAGTCAAGCCCTCTCCAGTCTACATACAGGTTGTTGATGGATCTTCTTTGCCTTCCGGACCCATTACACAGGAAACCCTGCCTCTCCAGATGACTTTGGGCAGTCGTCACTCAGAGAAGATAAGTTTCAATTTGGTGGCATCCCCATTATTCCCTGTGATCCTTGGACTGCCTTGGCTACGACTACATAATCCTGACATCAACTGGGACAAGGGCACGCTGTCATTTTCATCCAGTTACTGTCAACATCATTGCCTGGATACTCCTTCAACCTTACTCCTCACGCAAGACCAGACTTCAGAACCTACTACAGTTCCTAAGCCATATCACGAATTCTTAGATATCTTCGATAAAAGAAAAGCAGACCAATTGCCCCCCAGGAGAGAGTACGATTGTCCCATCGATCTTCTACCCGGAGCTCCTATACCCTTCGGGAGGATCTTCCCTCTATCCGAGCCAGAACTGCACCATCTAAAGGCCTACATCAAGGAAAATCTGGAAAAGGGATTCATCCGCCCGTCAACATCGCCAGCCGGGGCTGGTATCTTCTTTGTGGGTAAAAAGGACGGGGGTCTTCGACCATGTGTCGATTATAGAGACTTAAATCGAATCACAATAAAGAACCGTTATCCACTCCCCTTGATACCCGAACTTCTAGACCGTATTAAGGATGCAACTGTCTTCACCAAGTTAGACCTCCGTGGGGCCTACAACCTCGTCCGCATCAGAGAGGGGGACGAATGGAAGACCGCCTTCCGGAGTAGGTACGGCCATTTTGAGTACCTGGTGATGCCATTTGGACTCTGTAACGCCCCAGCCACCTTTCAGCATTTTCTGAATGATGTATTTCGTGATTTCCTGGATTCCTTTTTAGTAGTATACTTGGACGATATCTTAATATTTTCATCATCCATCACTGAACACCGTGAGCATGTAAAGAAGGTTCTGCAGCGTCTTCGTGATCACCAGCTATATGCCAAGTTGGAGAAATGTTTGTTTGAGACCACTACCGTGACTTTCCTTGGCTTCATCCTAACACCTGGGAAAGTTGTTATGGACCCAAAAAAGGTATCAGCAGTGCTCGAGTGGCCTGTACCCACAGACAAGAAGGCAGTCCAGCGATTTATAGGCTTCGCTAACTATTATCGGAAATTCATCCGCAATTTCTCCCGCATCATCTCACTGATCACTGCGCTGACTCGACAAGCACCACAGTTTCTATGGACACCTGAAGCCCAAGCAGCGTTTGACCAACTCAAGAAGAGATTCACTTCTGCCCCAATCCTTGTTCAACCCCACACCTCACTCCCTTTCTTTGTCGAGGTAGACGCATCTGACTTTGCTCTAGGAGCCATCCTCTCCCAACGCCACCCAGAGACAGGGCAATTGCATCCGGTAGCCTTCTACTCCCGCAAATTGTCTCCGGCCGAGGAGAACTACGGCATCGGTGACAAAGAGCTCCTGGCGATTAAACAAGCCCTGGAAGAATGGCGGCACCTCCTCGAAGGCTCTTCTCATCTGGTTACAGTCTACACCGACCATCGTAATCTTGAATACCTCCGTGCAGCTCGTCGTCTGTGCCCCCGACAAGCCAGGTGGGCACTATTCTTTACCCGTTTCAACCTGCACATTACATACAGACCAGGTACCAGAAACACCAAGGCTGATGCCCTTTCCCGACTCCCAGTTACCCGTGACAACGAACCCAAGGTAGTAGACACTATTTTACCTTCAACCGTATTCATAACTACTTCAGCTGATGTTATGGAACACATCCGCTCCAGCTCTATCAACTCCTTTTACCCAGAGACTACACCACCAATTCAACGATCCAATCACTTCCTGTTGTACAGAGGAAAGATCTTTGTACCCGAGCCTGTTCGACTATCCGTATTGCAGAGATGTCATGATTCCCGCTTAGCTGGTCATGGAGGAATCAAAAAGACTCTAGATCTCCTCCAAAGACATTTCTGGTGGCCAACTCTCCAACAAGATGCCACTCAGTTTGTGCGATCTTGCACAATCTGTGCTCAAACTAAAGTACCCCGCATTGCACCGGCCGGTCTGTTGCGGCCCCTACCAGTACCCGCTATGCCTTGGGCCGACATCTCAATGGACTTTATAGTCGATCTTCCTCCTTCCTGCAAACACGATACCATCATGGTGGTCATCGACAGATTTACCAAGATGGCTCATTTTGTACCAGTTATTGGGATTCCTTCTGCCAGTACCACCGCTTCTTTATTCCTGTCCTCGGTATTCCGGCTCCATGGCCTGCCCAAGAGTATTACTACCGATCGAGGAGTCCAGTTCACGGCACGGTTCTGGAAATCCTTCTGTGGAAATTTGCAGATTCAGCCCTCGTTGTCCACCGCTTTCCATCCTCAGACCAATGGACAAACAGAAAGAGTGAATCAAGTGCTTGAGCACTACCTCCGATGTTACACTACCTACCTGCAAGATGATTGGCTCCAATTTCTACCCACCGCTGAGTTTGCATACAACAACCAAACCCAAAGATCCATTCGCATGTCTCCCTTCTTTGCCAATTATGGATTCCACCCATCCTCCTTTCCTGGGCTACCTTCTGACTTATCTGTACCAGAGGCTTCTGAACGCCTCTCCCGTCTCGTAAAACAGTTCCGAACCCTCCAACAAACCCTCTTGAAAGCCCAAGAGAGTTACAGAGATCAGGCCAACCGCCATCGCTCTTCCGCTCCGGTCTATCAGGTGGGCGACAAGGTGTGGCTGTCCACAAGGAACATCCGGCTTTCCTGTCCAACCAAAAAGTTGGGTCCCAAATATGTTGGACCTTTCTCCATCCAAAAGGTCATCAACCCGGTGGCGGTTCAACTTCAGTTGCCAGACGCCTATCACATCCATCCTGTTTTCCATGTGTCCTTGCTAAAACCTTACATAGCCAACACCTTCCCAGGACGCCTACCTGTCGCACCCGCTCCAGTCATGGTAAATGGCGAAGAGGAGTTCGTGGTTCTTCGAGTACTTGATTCCAGACGCCGCAGAGGCAGACTCGAGTACCTCATCCACTGGAAGGGGTACGGCCCCGAGGAACGCTCTTGGGAACCAGCTTCACAGGTCCATGCCCCTGCATGCATCCGATCCTTCCATAAACGGTACCCTCATCGGCCCGCACCATTTCCCGCCCGGAGGTCGCACCTCGGGGGGGGTACTGTCAGGCCGCCCGTCGGCGACCCGGTCTTACCTCCCGCAGTGCCCAGAAGCCATGGCGGCCGCCACGCCGGGTCCCCTCTGCTTCCTTGCGGACCGGCGTCCGCTCCAGACCGACAGGCAGCCCTGTCAGACGCGCACACACTCACCCTCCCTCGTGTGCGCGTCTCAAACAAGGGGCTGATATTTCCCGGGCGTTGCCATGGCAACGCGGCGTCCGGCTCCGCCCCTCTTCAGCTGCTACTCATCCACAGCCTATATAAACCCTGAGCACCCTGTACATGGTGCTCAGTGTTACTGTGGCTTCCCTTGTGCTCAGTTGCTTCCTAGTGCTCCTGCTTCTTATTGATTCCTGGCTCCTTGACCCTTGGCTATCCACTCTGACTCCGCTGACCTCTGGCTCCTTGACCCTTGGCTTGACTACTGGACTCCGCTGACCTCTGGCTCCTTGACCCCTGGCTTGACTCCTGGACTCCGCTGACCTCTGGCTCCTTGACCCTTGGCTTGACTCCTGGACTCCGCTGACCTCTGGCTCCTTGACCCTTGGCTTGACTCCTGGACTCCGCTGACCTCTGGCTCCTTGACCCTTGGCTTGACTCCTGGACACCGCTGACCTCTGGCTCCTTGACCCTTGGCTTGACTCCTGGACTCCGCTGACCTCTGGCTCCTTGACCCTTGGCCTGATTCCTGGACTTCGTTGCTCGTGCTCGCAGTTCACACTGGGGAGGAGCCTGTGTTCCCTCTCTCTCCAGACCCTCTCCCAGTGTGCTGTTCCAGTAAGAGCGACTATCCTGCTTCGGGGTTCCTGCATCCAGATAGTGAGTATCCATATCTTACTCACCTAACACAATAATACTTTATTCCAGTGTTTCTCAACCAGGGTGCTGTGGCACTTTGGTGTGCCATGGACATCCACTTAGGGTGTCCCATTGTATCTATAATGCTATGACAAAAATGTGAATGTAGACTTAGAACTGTATATTTAAGGGTATTATCATGCACAACATGGTTATTTTAGTTGTGAAGTCTAACAATAACTCTATAATTATGTATTTATAACCTTCATTACACCCTTGACAAATTACATAAAATGATAGGGGTGCCCCGAAAATGCCAGACTGCATGTTAGTTGTGCCTTGAGCAAAAAAGCTTGAGAACTACTGCTTTATTCAATGACAATTGTTATAAATAAAGCACATTTCAAGCTTACATGCTTTTATTTAGACAGTCATAAAGAGCATATAAGGTTAATACTTCACCTGTTTATCACTCCACGACATAAATTATTATTATTATTTTTGTTAATGTATTCTGTGCAAAGTGATTCTAAGCTTGTTCCAAGTAACCAATGTCCTTGGAAAGGTCAACACCAGCTTTCTGGGAGACATAATAAGAGCTAGTGAGGTTGCTCAAGAGATTAATACACTACCTGTAGTACTTGTTAAAACCTCTGGGTCACATTTTGTAGTCCTGGCAGGGCTGGCACAGCTCTTAATCCTTCCTTGGTTGATAAAGTGCGTTCCATTGAGCTGGGTACTAATAACAATCCAATATTTGTTGCTATAATAATAATAATAATAATAGCAACTTTTTATATGAATAATTAAAAGGCTGTGCTCCCATGGCAAGAAAATCACAATATAAAACAAGTTGTAATTATTATTTTAAGAGCCATAACAGGAGTGGTGCCAGCTTCTCCCTGAGTATATCTTGGAGAGATGACTAATTGTTGGGGGAATTAACATTTGTACCATGGCTGCAAGGTACTTGGGAAGGGGTGTACAAACAGCACTCACTAGCTGTTGATGGACTCCAGTTTCCATCATCTTCAGACAGACAGTATCCGTCTGAAGATGATGGGAGTTGTAGTACAACAACAGGTTGAGGGCTGCAAATTGCCCTTCCTTGCACTAGGGGCTATCCATTTACTCAGGGCCAGTTTCAATGTCAAATGAACTTGGATTCAGAAAGCAACCAGTGAAAGTTGTACTATACCAATTGAGAAGGACGTGAGAGCCATTCTTATTATCCTCAAATTATAAAGAGCCAATAAATTTGGAATACTTACTCTCTATCTTCTTTATTCTCATTTCCCAAGGAATAAAAAGGACAACAAAGTTATAAGAGAGTCGAGCAAATTTTCTCCAGAGCTGGAAGAAAAATACTGAATATTAATAATTATTATGCATAATGTTGTGAAGCCTATTTTATTTATTTGACTTTAATTTGATAATAAGAGGACCAGATAATACCAGAAACCATTTATGTGAATTAATCTCATGTACTCTTGTACCTGAGATGTTAAACAATTTTCCAGCTAACAAATAAACCCCCAACACCCTGTAAAAAGTAAGGTATTCTGATATCCTTATCACTTTAACCTTCTTAATGCTACAGCAATGCCATATGTACAGTAGACACTGTATAAAAAAATGAAGTGAAGAAGCAGAACTAACTTTTTGCATTATAGAAACCAGCAGGATACTTGGCCATCTAGAACTTAGAACCATTAGTGACCCATTAAGGACCAGAGGTTTCAGCAACACATGGCCTCACACTGCATTTCATACTTCTATGGTCCTTGAAGAGTTAGGATGTTTCCTAATTCATAACCTGCATTATGATATTATGTTGAATATTGCTGTGGATTATATTTGCACTAAAATAGATTTCAAATGTAGTTGTTTTCGATTTGGTAGACTCTGTCAATTAAGATTTCAAGAAATTACATTGCTTCTGACATCAGAAATTGTAGACTTGAATATGCGTCTTTTTTACTCTGAAATGCTGCCTTCTAACATCTAGGGGCTTGATTCTATAAGGACCAGTAAAACAAGCGTTATTGTCAAAATAAGTATTGAGTGGAATACATATCTATTTTCAAGAGATATTCTATTAGCTTTCCAGCAGGCTCAGTTAATTGTATAGGCTACACTAAATGACTTGTGGCTTGACGCTCGTTGCAGCCCTCTGTTCCCCCAACTCACGTTAAATAGTGCGCAAAGCAGGGATATCAAAGAAAACTTGCTAATACTCAAAGGTTTACACAGTGTCAAATGTCAACTGTGAGCTAGTTTCACAATCACACTCCCACCACACACCTAATCAGAAGCAACATTCCCAATATATAGAGTTGCCTTAACCCCCCCGCCATCTCCAATAGTCCCAACACTAACGATATCATACACTACCCCCATCCCAAGAGTCCAAACATTAACAATCTAGTCCCTATCCAACACTGATAATCTAGGTGCAATTATCCCCTCCCTATTTGTTTCCCATATGAAGAACTTACCTTGATGTTGAAGGTCAAGCGGTGTCCTCGATGCCCTGGTCCTCCGGTGTATCTTCCTCCACAGTTTCATAAAAAAGTAAAATAAAAAAAGTCTATCAACTGCCACCACTGTTGCTACCACCGACGCCACTAACAAGTTTAAACCAAAAATACCCCTTTTAGTTCTATCCTGCTGTTACCCAAGCCAGTGTGGGAAAAAATGAACAGATATTGACTTTTATATGGTCAATTCCTGTTCAAATCCTTTTACATACTTCCATTGGCTGGGAGGTGGGGCTATTCAGGGAACAGAATATATATATTTTTTTCAAGTATCTTTCCATGCTTTGTAAAAAAATTATAGGATGCATAAAAAAGTGTGTGTGTGTATATATATACACCCTGTTCCAAATTATTATGCAAATTATATTTAAGTGTCACAAAGATTAAATATTTTGTTTTTCAGTTTAACTCATGGATGGCATTGTGTCTCAGGGCTCTTTTGATCACTGAAAACAATCTCGGACACCTGTGATAATTAGATTGCCAGGTGAGCCCAATTTAAGGAAAAACTACTAAAGGTGGGTGTTCCACATTATTAAGCAGAGCACCATGTTCAAGCAATATGGGGAAGAAAAAGGATCTCTCTGCTGCCGAAAAGAGTGAAATAGTTCAATGCCTTGGACGAGGTATGAAAACATTAGATATTTCACGAAAACTTAAGCGTGATCATCGCACTATTAAGAGATTTGTGGCTGATTCAGAGCACAGACGGGTTTGTGCAGATAAAGGCACATTGAGGAAGATTTCTGCCAGGTCCATGCATCGGATCAAGACAGCAGCTGCTAAAATACCATTACATAGCAGCAAACAGATATTTGAAGCTGCTGGTGCCTCTGGAGTCCCACAGACATCAAGGTGTAGAGTCCTCCAGAGTCTTGCAACTGTGCATAAACCTTCTATTCGGCCACCACTAACCAATGCTCACAAGCCGAAATGGCTGCATTGGGCAGAAAAATACATGAAGACTAATTTTCAAACAGTCCTGTTCACTGATGAGTGCCATGCAACCCTGGATGGTCCAGATGGATGGAGTAGTAGATGGTTGGTGGACGGTCACCCTGTTCCAACAAGGCTGCGACGTCAGCAAGGCGGTGGTGGAGTCATGTTTTGGGCCGGAATCATGGGAAGAGAGCTGGTCGGCCCCTTTAGGGTCCCCTAAGGTGTAAAGAGGACCTCTGCAAAGTATGTGGCGTTTCTGACTGACTACTTTCTTCCCTGGTACAGAGGGAAGAACTATGCTTTCCGTAATAAAATCATCTTCATGCATGACAATGCACCATCTCATGCTGCAAAGAATACCTCTGCATCAATGGCCGCTATGGGGATAAAAGGAGAGAAAGTCATGGTGTGGCCTCCATCTTCCCCTGACCTCAATCCTATTGAGAACCTTTGGAGCATCCTCAAGCAAAAGATCTATGAGGGTGGGAGGCAGTTTACATCCAAACAGCAGCTCTGGGAGGGTATTCTGACATCTTGTAAACAAATTCAAGCAGAAACTGTCCAAAAACTCACAAGTTCAGTGGATGCAAGACTTGTGATGCTGCTATCAAATAAGGGGTCCTATGTTGAAATGTAACGTGACCTGTTAAAATGTTTAAAAAGTTAAAATGTTGTTAAACGTTTGATTAAAATAGCTTTTGATTTCAGTAAATATGCTGCAAACACAACAAATGACAATTTTCAGTTCTTTACAACCTATAAAGTGTTTTGAAACTTACTGTGCGTAATAATTTGGAACAGTGCATTTTAATTTTTTTATGTTTAAAAAAAATACTGTTATCATTAAGAGGTTTGTTCAATAAAATTTGAATTGTACTCTTAATAGTTGAAAACATGAGAATTATGCTGACTGTTATTTACATCAATTATTTAGGTAAATGAGAAAAATATAATTTGCATAATAATTTGGAACGGGGTGTATATATATATATATATACAGGGCTTAAAATTTTAAGTATTTGCTACTAGCCAGACCTGAAAAGTTACTCGCCAGTGCAAGCTAAAACATACCCACCAGGGCTGAATTTCTACTCGCCAGGGCTGAATTTTCACTCGCCATTGGCTAGTGGCGAGTGGAAATTTTGAGCCCTGTATATATATATATATATATATATATATCAGGGCTCAAAATTTCCACTCGCCGCTAGCCAATGGCGAGTAGAAATTCAGACCTGGTGGGTATGCTATGGCTTACAGTGGCAAGTAACTTTTCAGGTCTGGCTAGTAACAAAGGACTTAAAATTTTAAGCCCTGTATATATATATGTATATATTGTAGTAGAAGAGCCCGTGTACGCTGGCAACAGTGCCGGCCGGTCACAGTACAGTCATGCCCAGTAGAGACTGCCTGCGCCGCGGCTGATACAGAGCTGGACACTCCGAAGTCAGACCTCGGAGTGCCCAGCTCTGTATCAGCCTCATCACGGGCAGTCTCTACTGCGCATGACTGCGTTATTACAAACGTTTTAGTGAATTATTATATCGGATATATATATATTTAATACAATTTCCTGAGCCTACCAGAGTATTACATGAAACCAGAAATGCAATGTGCTGTCATAGGAAACCTGCAGGGGAATACAATATAAATTACTGTAATTGCCTGCTGGTAGCATCATGTAATGTTATACTGCCCTGCTTGTCCCGTGTAGGATCAGTAAAAAGGTAGCAGATCATCAACCTGACATGATCTAACTGTAAATCAGTCCTGTACTGAGGTATAGAATCTTTTAAAGATACCCCTAAATTTTATAATATGTTCTATGTAGAGTAAGATATATTAACTAACCTCTAGAGGACCAGAGGGGTGTGCAACACATTGCTTATTGATGAGGTGGTCCACAAGGGGTAAGATGCTATTTTTATGGCTCTTTGCACATAAAAGGTCAACAGAAAAATATCTTAAGTACTAAAAGTGAACAAATATGTCTTTGCATTGCTAGGAATGGAGAAAAGCTAATGTGGCTGTAAGTTTTCTAGCATAGCACTCTGGTGACAGTTGAGTGGTTAGGAGCCCTGCTTACACTGGATAACATTGTTTCCATCAGGGACCCGAGATGCAAGTGCTACTGAGTGAAAGCATCTCAGACCCCAATGAAAACAATTTTTGTAAATCTGGTGAGACAGGAACTGATTGATTTGACATGCTCACATCCCTATTGCACTCAAAGGGTTAAGAGAGGACAGCTGCTGTCTCTGCTCTCCAGTTGAGACACCAAAGTGTCCTCTGTAGCTCCTTATAAATCTATGGGAATATCACAACTTTTTCATCAGTTTGATGAAGTTGGAACTATGCACTCTGACAGGTTATCAGATTATCGGGGCTTAGTACACGTGGCGAACAGCCACAAAACATACCCACAACACTATGACAATGGCTTAATAAGTTGCATTTCAATTTGAAAATGAGCCTTTGTTTAAGTAGTTACTGCAAAATCATAAACTGGCAACGACATGATGAAAGCATGGCAATGACAGAGTATTTGAGGCATATTCACAGGAAAATTATCACAAAGACATCTTAGAACATATGAAAAGATGGAATAAGTGCAAATATGCCACAATATCGCCAACCTGGCCGCTTATCAAAAATTAGTTTGTAGTGTGGGGTGGAATGGAGCTGTAAAGGGTATTTGTGGCAGTGTTACAGTCCTTTTGGGTCCCCACCCACTCTTTCACTCATTGCAGATGATTCCTGTTTGAAAGCAGGTCAGTCTAGCCATGAAGGTACTAAATGTCTTATTTCTTTACTAGTGTAAAAGCCCGTATACACGGGCCAAGATCCAGGTAATGTTAACCCTTTGAGTGCCAAAGGGGTAAGCAATGTGTTCTGTACCCCTCTGGCACTCAAAGAGGCCGGTCCTGCTCTGCTTACTGACTCTGACGCAGTCATGAACTGTAGAGACTGCCTGAAAGCACAGAATGCTCCCAGCACAGAACTTCCAGCATTCCTGCACCTCCCAACATTCCATGCTCCCAGCATTCCTACACCTCCCAGCATTCTGTGCTCCCAGCATTCCGTGCTCCCAGCATTCCTACACCTCCCAGCATTCTGTGCGTTCGGGCAGTCTGTATTGTGCATGACTGCAGTGCGTGCAGCCGTCTCTACTGTGCATGACGGCTTCTGACAAACATCCTAGCGAATTATTATATAGGATGAGTAAAGTTTTGGGTGTATTTAACTAGGCCTGCTATACATTTTTTAACGGCAATTTTATCAGGAGGAATTTTTAAATGAAGCTGTTTTTCTTAAGTGAGCGTAAACATACTTTGGCCAAATTATGCAACAAAACCCTCATTATTTTCAAATAATAAATTAATACATGGGTATGATATACGCTCTACACAGGGTTCAGATCTGGTTACTTTTTATGCAGCATCACAGGACTTTTATTTGTTTTTTCACTTATCGCTAGTATATAATGTGGTACAGTACAAAAATCTGCACTGCAACACAAACTATCATGAGTGCAATTAGCATTAAGACTAAATATATTGAGTAGAAGACTCTTATCTAAAATCTATATGTAATTCATGGAGGGCAAAACAACCAGCATCTTTCAATTAAAACTATAGTGTATGCCTCTGGAATCTATTAGGTGTTCCCATAAAAGAAAAACAAAAATACATGAACATTTAAAAATGTACATTGTTCTGAATCAATTGTTCTTAGTCCCCTGATTATTTTAAGTAGTGCTTCTATGGATTTTAGCTAATGTGTCAAATGGACACTATAAAGGTGCAAACATTTTCAAATGAGATAATAAAGAAACACCCATTTTTATGTGACCAAAGGAAAATAAGTTGTGACCAGCAAAAATCCACATCAGTATATATATAGAGCCAATACATTTGAACAACCATACTATAATAAATTAGCACTATTTGCAATAAAGTACTGGTCCAGTGGTATAAAGAGAAACCTAAACAAAACAGAGAATATAAAACAAGTAAAAATCATTTAACATTATAAGACCAAAACATATATAAAAATATATGTAGCTTGGGTCCCAATGAACCACCAAACCCACAACGATAGTTACCGACCAAACGTAACTATAAGTCAGTGATTCTTTCGGACCCACATTTATAAAGGTGGACAAGTGGAAAATCCTTTAGGTTCTCTTTTAATCATTGTAAATGATCATATCTATTGAATTGACTTAAGAGTTCTATAGGGATCACTTTTAACCTTTTGAGTGCCAGAGAGGTATTCAATGCATTGCAAGTAAACTTGTCCAATCTTATTTATGACATGTAAGAAAATGTCAAGAAACAGCATGGAACTGAAATCCATTAACAATGTTTCTCGTATGTTGGCCTATGTTGAATCCTGTGAGTGTGGAGCAGCTTCCTTGTTCAGGTGCCGGCTGAGTCCAGAGCATAGACAGTTTGTCTTCTCCATGATCGTGTATATTGGATTGGCACTATTCCCTCCCTGACCAGTAGGGTATCTGAATGCAATTTATACTCTGTATATTCACTGATTTACATTGACGATATAGCACACTATTGGACGCCATCTCTCATGTTTTCTATATATGTCTCCTATAGCCTTGACAAGAAAATGATATAAATTTATGAAACTTTCCTTTGAGCCTTGTTACTGCATATAATTAAATAAGGCACAGAGGAAAGGAATGCCCCAAAATGCCCATTCAGTCCCACTATACCCCCTCTCTTTAGTGTAAACATCATAAAGTGGACGCATTTTATGTAAGTAAATTAGCAGGCTGGTGTTAGACATGCAAATCACTAAGAAATAGGTTTCAGAATCACATCATTAACTACTGCAGTGTATTACCATAGCAATGGTACTGGCAGTTTCATGTATCTTATCAGAAAATAAATGGCTAGAAGTATTAGTATTGTATAAAGAAGGATAAGGATGAACAAAATGATTCCAATGGTGGAATGCAAGAAAGTGGAGCATTCATTATTTTTGGAGAGCCATAAATTAAGTGCTATATGTGTTTGCTCAAGTTTTGATGCATAAAACATACTAATGCCTTGATGCTGAATAGCACATGCACCTAAATTAATGCCAGAGTTAGCATATGCTCCTAAATTAACAGCAAAGTTAGACAGACATATGGAAATGTGATCTAATTGCTTTATGAATTATACTCAATTGCTAATCCTCTAATCAAATGGTGTACATTTTAGCCATGCCCACTTTTCAAAGCTCTAAAAAATGTACAATGGTTGCTAATTCAGAAAAAATATACAGTTCAGTAAAATTTTGGTGCAAACCATTTAGCCACCATAAGTACACTGTAAATAGTGATTGTGCACGTTCCTTGCATATCACTTTTGGTGCGAACCATTTAGCCAACATAAGTACACTGTAAATAATGATTGTGCACATTCCTTGCATTCCACTCTAAGTTCTTGTTTTTCACAAGATAATGATTATGAAATAGTCATTCTATTTGCATTTTGGTCAATTAGTAGTTAAAATGCAATTATGTGATCAATGTTTACCTAAAATCAGGTTAATTTAGCTTCGGACACCAACCATAACTAATTCCTGTCTTGGGCACTCCTCTGAGCAATGTAGGAGAACCCTTTCAGGCAGGTGTGCTGACTATCTTTCCTTCTCCCTTCAACCTTTCCTTGCTCTCTCCCCATCCTTCTGTTACAGCTTACCTTGTTTTCAGCGTCATCTGCAGGCAAGAGGCTTCAAGCATGCAGCAAGCCTTTGTTTTATGTGCTATGCTTCCTGTTGTCCCCTCCTACCTACTTCCTTCCTCTGAGCTGCTCATCCTACCTACTTCCTGAGGAGGGGTTTAAAGGGCAGTCTGAGTCCTGACTCAGTTGCCCTTGCGTTGTTGTTTTTCATAGCAATTCTATTACCTTGGGCTCTGTTTATGACCTGGCTAATCTTCCATCCAACCTGGTGCTGACCTGTGGCTCTATATGACTATTCTTTTGTTGATCCCTATAGTGGACACCCAACCTGGTGCAGACCTGTGGCTCTGGCTGACTACCTGAACTGTGTATGACCTGGCTTGTCTGACTAACCCCTCTGGTGCTGACTTGTGGCTCTGTCTGACTATTCTTACGTTTGTTCCTTGTACCTAGCAGACACCCAATCTAGTGCAGACCTGGGGATCTGGTAGACTAGCTCCGATACTGACTGCAGGCATGAGTCAGTACTCTCGCTTTGTCAGATCAAGATCCAGTGTTCCTGTTCCTGCTCCTGGTTCCTGCAGAGTCTACCAGTGGCTGAGGTCTAGTCCCCAGCAGAGTGGTCAAGCTTGGCATCCTACTATTCCTGATAGCAGTGCTCTCTGACTTGTAACCCTCTGCTTGCTACTTGTGTATATAGTGTGCTCTACTTTTCTATTATTAATACATTTTACATTTAACTATACCGTACTGACTCCTGAACGTTATTGTTAAATCATGACACCTTCTCAATACCTCCTTCTCTCTCCTGCATGCTGGCCTGATTCACAGCGCCCCTCCTAACTACCCTGCAACTCGGTCTTCTCTCCTTTGAGACCTACTTCGATCTGTGTTCTTTGAAGCAGCCCCAACCCACAACCCTTTGCTGTCTGAACCTCTCTCTTGATCCCTCCTTTTAGCTTACTTCTCACTCCCACCTTTTTCTCTTCTATCCCATGCCTCCCTCTTTCTCGCTCCCCCTCTCACACTCGTTTTCAAACTCTACCGTGTCCCTCCTTTACTGTCCCTCCTTCACCCTGTCCCTCTGTGATTCATTCTTGATGTATTTGTATGAACCTAGAATATTTTCCCAGTCCTCCAAATTGATCTGCAATGTGAATCATTGATGTTTCTCTCCTCTCTAATCAGGGGTAGGGAACCATTGTCTCATCAGTAGTTGGAGACTACAAACCCTATAGTAGCCAACAACTGGTTGGTAATGATTGACGTTGAAATCTCCACTAGCTGGAGAAATAAAGGTTGCCTTCCAACTGGTATAGATCCACTTATCTTCTTTTTGATTGACTAACAGTTTATGTTCAAGACTTTGTAAAGCAAATAGGTTGATACCCTTCTGAAACTCAAAGTGTTTGTTAGCCAAACAGGCATTATGGCTCTTTTCTTGATACTAAAACATGTGCAAATTGCAGTGCCATATATACCCCATTTCAAGACATATGCAGGGCACTCTGATCCCCTGAATGAGCATGTGCTCTGCACCTAATTGAATACATGCTAGTTAAAACAGATGCATGAATAGGAGTGTATAGGTGAATGTCATCCCATATAGAGGCTCATGTACTGAGAAGATCTGTAGCAATTCTGGTCCAAACTTACTAAACTATATGAGATAAATACAATTTCCCTTTGAATTAAATTTAAATCCTTGAAAGCTACAGTGGTCTCAGTGTGTTGGAGGTCTCTATTAATCAAGGAATAGGAAAATTGCTAATTAATATTTTCCCCCTCTGTTACAGTTGTTTCCACTAGAAAACTGCAGTTATTCTTATTACTTCAGATGCAGCAAGTGCCTGATTTACACCCTAATAGTCACCATAATGCAAACTGTATTCTATCTTAATAATCATCTAATTTCTGAACCTTACAGTTTATGGTGAAATGAAAACTGAAAAAAAAAACATAATTTGTTACATCTGTAAATAGAGATAATACTAAAGTGTCTGGAATCCATAGCTAAAGCAGGGTTGGTATTTAAATGGATAACTGCATCATAAATCAACCTCAGGAAGTTAATTAATTTTTACAGTGCTATCTCAGATTTTATTGCAGGACTGAAGTATTTTAATTAAACAAAAAATTAACTGTGGTTGTTAACTGCAGCGGAATCTCCTGGAGTGGGCTGTCTCATTTGAGAGCGGCTGTGTGTTTGTGGTAAGAACCTGCCACTTGATTAAATGGATGGCAAATAAATTATACCTTCATGTCACAGAGAAGGGTCTGCACCATCTCTGATAAAAACATGATTCCCATCATTTTGGTATCACTGACAGAATGAAAACCATAATTTACTCAATTGTAATATATTTCTTTTTAATGAGTCTAACTGAATAAAGGAATCCATATTGGATGGTAATCCCTTTGAGTACATTATATCTTGAATATGCTATACTCTTCCAAATAATAACCTTTAGAGCAGGGCTGAGCAACCTGAGGAGTCCTCAACAGCTGGAGAGGCTCAAGTTGCCCATCACTGCTCTATAGCGAAGAAACAATGCTTTCCTTTGTGTCTGACATATGTGATAGTAGCTACTACATCAAAACTGAACACTTATGGGCATCTGTAATAGGACGGGGGTGGGCAACATGCTACTCTGTTGTTGTACTTATAGTTTCCCCATCCTCAGATAGCCAGTGACCTGTGGAGGATGTTAGAAATTGTAGTCCAATAACAGCTGGAAGAATGCTGATTTCCCACCCCTGAATTAACCTCTCTAGCATTATACTTTGAAAGTCTTATTAGCATTCAGGGGATAAAGAAATATTTGAATGACTTTTCCAGAAATTTCTCTCATTCTTTAAGTAGTCCAATGGGTTAAAAATGATATACAAACTTACAAGAAAACTCCTGAACTCATTCAATACTTGTGAGAAAAAATATGCACAATAACTGTGTTTTGGGATTTCATTCGTGAGTACACAAACAGGGCTGGATTTACATCTCAGGAGCCTGTAGGCACAGCTACCTGAAGCGCCCCCCCCCCGCCATCTCCACAATGCGCCAATCTCCATATTGCCCTCACATTGCCCCCCATCACACTCACATTGCCCCCATCATCTTAACATTGCCCTCACACTGACCCCTATCACCATCAGCTCCACATTGACCTCATCACCATTAGCTCTACATTGACCCCATCACCATTAGCTCCACATTGACCCCATCAGCTCCACATTGACCACCATCAGCTCCATATTGACCCCATCAGTCCACATTGACCCCCATCAGCTCCATATTGACCCCATCACCATTAGCTCCACATTGACCCCATCAGCTCCACATTGCTTGCCCCCCATCATCCTCATATTGACCTCACATTGCTCCCATTATCTCCAGATTAACCCTTTGAGTGTCAGAGTGGTACGCAACGCATTGCTTTGCAATGCGTTGCGTACCACTCTGGCACTCAAAGGGTTAAGCCTCATTCATCCGTTTCCTACCTCCCTGGTGGTCCAGCGGCTGGAGAGATCTGTGCTTGTGCACAGACATGGAGCTGCTGGAGCTCCCACGCGGCCTTCCCTTTAGTAATCCAGAGCGCTGGGAAAATCTCCCAGCGCTCTGCATTGCTAAAGAGCCGGGAGTGCTCACAGCCTACAAGGCAGCGGCTGGCGGCTCGGCGCGGCATGGGAAGCCGCGCCGAGTCAAAAAAAAAAAAAAAAAAAAAAAAAAAAAAAGAATTGTAGTGGCAGGCGCCCCTCTGTAGGGTGCGCCTGTAGGCAGATGCCTACTCTGCCTTACGGGAAATCCGGCCCTGTACACAAAGAAATCACAGAATTTTAGCCATTTGTCAATTAATTAATAATCGGATCATATCTGACATTCATTCAACAATGAGCAAGTGCCAGACAGATTCACCAGTTCCATCCACCAGCTTCAGACTAACAGGTCCCATAGAAATCTATGTGGCAGACCCATGCATAAACATACACTGTATATCATATATGTGTGTGCTTGTGTGTATTGAGGGGATGGCTCATTTACTAATATTTAATTGTATTTCATTGTCTGATATATACACAGAAAGGATATGATCAATCATTGATAAATGCCCAAAGGTTTCTGTCAAAGATTGTGGGGAAGAATAGCAGAAACTTTGTTCACTCTACAGTTTGTTGGATTCTGACCTTTGAGTTTTGTAATATTATATGTTTTACTAGCAATGTGGGACGGCGCTGCCCATCAGGATATATAGGGAATTAATGAACACAGATGGATGCAAGACAAACACACACAGAGACACACACGCAAATGCACACGCATGCACTGAGATGCATAAAGAGTGACACAGTCATACACACATACATGCAATGTACTTATGCCTTCACTGTGGCATTCATTCATATAGTTGAAATGCATGTGGTAATTGCACATACTGTGGTGGAAGGTGGATCGTGCTGGCTCCCGGGATGTGAGTGAGTATGAGTGAGTGTGTGTGAGTGAGTGGCATTCATTCATGTAGTTGAAATGCATGTGGTAATTGCACATACTATGGTAGAAGGTGGATCGTGCTGGCTCCTGGACTGTGAATGAGTGTGAGTGAGACTATGGTGGAACGTGGAGCATGCTTGCTCCCGGGGTGTGAGTGAGAGAGTGAGTGATTGTGTATGAGTGATTGCATGTGAGTGATTGCATGTGAGTGATTGCGTGAGTGTGTTAGTGAGTGTGTGTGTGAGAGTGAGAGTGTGTGAGTGAGAGGGTGTATGAGTGTGAGTGAGTGTGAATGAGAGAGTGTGAGTGTGTGACTGAGTGTGTGGTTGAGTGTGTGATTTAGTGTGCGATTGAGTGTGGGAGTGAGAGCGTGGCAGTGAGAGTGTGGGTGTGTGATTGAGTGAGAGTGTGTGTGATTGAGTGAGAGTGTGTGTGATTGTGTGTGTGAGTGAGAGTACGTGATTGAGTGTGTGAGTAAGAGTGTGTGAGCGAGTGTGTGTGAGAGTGTGAGTGAGAGAGTGTGTGTGTGTGATTGAGTGTGTGATTGAGTGTGAGTGAGAGTGTGTGAGTGAGAGAGTGTGAGTGTGTGAATTATTGTGTGTATGATTGAGTGTGTATGATTAAGTGTGTATGATTGTGTGTGAGAGTGTGTGTGTGAGAGTGTGAGTGTGTGTGATTGAGTGTGAGTGTGTTTTTTGTCTGATGTGTCTGATGTGTTTGTGTCTGTGGTGTAAGAGCGAGTGGCAGCCATTTTGTTTTTTCAGTTACTTGGATAGTGGTGGGCGGGCTGGATAGTGGGGGCAGGCCAACTCCCTGCATGATTTAAATCACTCCCCCATTGAATCACCCAATGGGAGCAGTAACTCCTCCTTACTTAACCCTTTGAATGCCAGAGGGGTACGCAATGCATTGCTTTGCAATGTGTTGCGTACCCCTCTGGCACGCAAAGGGTTAAGTTATGGTAACATAGCAATATAACACACGGTGGCTCTTCAGTTGAGGCAGCGTAGCAATATGCTGAGGGAACAAATAGATAGTGGTGTTTGAGGCTTGTCCTCTGTAACATACAGCAAAGCATCTCTTTCCCTTTAAGGAGAAAAGGTGGGAATCAGGAAGCAGGAAGTGGAGGAGTGACAGTTGAAAACAGACAGCTAGTGAGGTTGACTGAAGAGATGAAAAGAGTTAAATAAAAGAGTTGCTATTAAGTTTATCCCTGAGTTTGTATTTTATGGAAACATTACACCCTCGTACTAAAATAGATTGTATGGAGGTTACAGCTATCTGTGGGAGGTGAAACAGTGTGTTTGTGGGATCATGATCCTGAGTGAGACTGTGCGTGGACCAGGAGAAGTTATTGATATCCCCTACTTCAAGAGCGAGTGGCAGCTATATTTTTTTTGTCAGTTGGATATTGGTGGGTCGGCTGGAGGGGGCGGGCCAACTCCCTATATGATAAACATGCCCCCATTGAATCAGCCAATGGGAGCAGTAAAGTCCCCATTGAATCACCCAATAGGAGTTGTGTCTCCTAATGAGACATAAATTATGTAATGAGGCATTCTGTTCAATGTGTGTTTGTTTCCTGAGGAGACATAAATTATGTTCTGTTTGTGAGGTACCATAAATTATGCAATGAGGCTTATTCTTTTATATATATATAGATATGAATCATGAATTCAACAATTTAGGATGTTACAATTCAAAGAATAATTTCTGGAACTTAATATGGCATGTGATTCTGTACCTTCTGAAGAAAAGACTGCGCAAGTCAACAAACCTGGATTTTGTGGCTTCTCTGTAATGATTTAGCAGTAGAAACTAATCAAGAAGATCTGGAGATCTATTTTTCAATAAACAAGGACTGGATCTGCACGCACGCAGCGGTCACTTAAGGACCACGGGGAGCCCGGAATTCTATGGCGGTCCAGGACCGTCATGGGTCCTTAAGGGGTTAACATTTCACTGCCACTGATTAAGAAACACAGTGAAATAAGTTAAAAGCTATACAATGAGAGGCATGAACAAATGTAGTACAGAGGTATTTTGGTACCAAAATACATTTATAGGCGTAAAACAGGCATTATAATGTGTGCATAACATGTGCTGTACCGCCTTCAGTACATCCTCCTCAATATGTGCAGTTACATTATTAGAGAAGAACTATACATATAGGAATCTGTGGCACTTAACTAGTTTAACTGAATGACTAGATACCTTTCATAACAATAGTTTATATGTATTACATGATTCTTGCATTGTTTCTGCAGATACCCATATTAACTGATCTTCACTTTAGTCTCCCTTTTCTTTAAGCCTATTGTTTGTCATCAGTGTAGTGTGAACATGATAATCCACTGAGAAAGCCCTGCTCATGGTTCTTTACAGATAAATAAGCATTTTTCACTTGACAAGCAATACAGGTGAAAAATGTCACATTCCACCGAGCTGAATTTTTTGTGTGAAAAGTGCAGATTTTCTTATTTTTCCCACCTAGCCCATTGCATTGAAATTAGTGGTAAGACTTAATGTCCCATGCCACATGGATCTTCTTTTCCACAGGGATATAATAATATGGGTGGTTGATTCCTGTACCTTGTTATTCTTTGTTTGTGGAAGGGAGAAAGCAGCACAATTTTTGGAGATAGTTATAATAGGCAAATAAAGTGAAGCTGGAGTGTAGATTAGGGAGTCTTGTGGGCAGGCAATTTTTTCTCTTTTTAGGGCGAGTCCGCGGGACTCTGGGGGAGTCTGAAGGGAGAAAGGAAATTTACCCAAAATACCCCAAAATCTTATGTGACTGAAACAGGCAGGTGATTCATGTTCCTTCCAGAGCTGGCTGTTCTCTTTGTTATGTTAGTCTGTGGTTGTGAGAAAGGAGAAAGAAGATTTGCCCCAGATGCTCCAAACTTATATGCAACTGAAAGGAGACCGGCACTTGTGATCCAAGATCCTTATTGCTGAATGTTCTCTGTGTTAAGGAGTCCGGGTCAGTGTGAAGGGAGCAAATGAGATTTACTCTGAATACCCTAAAATCTTGTGTGACTGAGAAGACACAGGCACCTGTGATTCACAGATGATGACCCTTCTCCTGTGGAGGCTGTTTGTCAAAGTCACATAAAAATTTCCACACCTATTGTAATATTTAAAAACATCTAAGAACACTGAAGATGACAATGAGTCGAAGGCATAACAAAAGAAGATATGGCAGTTCAACTAACTTCTGTGACTGACAATGAAAGTAAAATGCCAGTCCTCAAAGTAATGGAGGTTTTGATGAGATTCTCTGTAATGGGAAAAGTAAAAAAAATATATTTTGATACTTTAAAAAGCCTAGATTCCCAAATCTATTCTTATGAAATTCCAAGAGATTATTTCTCCTTCTGTTTGGGCTAACAAACGGCCTAGACTGAAGCATAACATTGTAATTCGACCACTGCATGCTGGAGGCCTTAGCTTACCTGATATCGCCTCCTATTATAAAGCATCAGCTATCTCCAAGATTTTTGATTTTTGTTGACATCCTCTTCCACGCTGGACGGAGTCACTTTCTGAGGCTCTTTGTGGTTATGATCCAATACAACTTCTTTGGGCTTCTAATCCCAAGATCCCTTTGAGATGTGTTTCTCACATTGTATGGTCATATTCCAGGAATCTGGAATACGGTACAATCCCAGCCTTTATTTTCACCCTATATTTCTCCGCTTGCTTCGGTAGTTGGCAATCCCGAGTTTCCCACTGGGTTATGCAATCCTTTTTTAAGTATTGGAAGGAATGTGGAATTGATACACTTGGTTCACCAATGTCAAAGATATTGGGGTCTAAACAGGAATCGTGGTGGTCTGTACTACAAGTCACCCACTGGTTAGACTCTGTCATTCCCAGACATTGTAAAATACAGAACACTTCGAAATTTGAATCTCAAATTGCTAACCCTAGACCACACTTACGAGCTATTTCTTTTAGCTATGATTTAACACTCTCGGATAACATAACTTCAAAAATATACTTTATGGTCCGTTGGGAAAAGGAACTAAATACTTATTTATACTTGGAAGCTTGGCATCTCATTTTCAAATTGAATTCCAAATACGCCTTGAACTCTAAAACCTGCGTGATGAATTATAAATTATATACTAGATGATACATGACTCCAGCTCGTAAAGCTACCTTTATGTGGTCCGCATCCCCCCTTTGTTGGAGTTGCCTCAGAGACAAGGACACAATGTACCATATATGGTGGACATGCCCACTTATTATGCCTTTTTGGACCTCAATTAATACAACTCTTAACAACTCCTTACATTTAGAACTACCACTTGATCCTCTTCTTCACTTGTTTTTATTCAATTCACACCTACCTACACCTTTGCTCATAAAAACCAGGAAATATCTATTTCCTTTGCGTAATTGTGCCAAAGCACTTATCCCACTTTTTTGGTTGTCAGCTTCCTCTCCAACTGTGGATTTATGGCTTGCTTGTGTGGACTCACTAATCCAAATGGAGAGGTGTCATGCTATATCTTCCCACACTGTTACGTTATTTAACTCAATTTGGCAATCTTGTCTGACTTATAAGACACTTAACTTCTTCTAATTACTCCTCCTATATTCTAGCTGTCTTTGGTGTCGGATTGGGTTAAAGGGGCGTAACCCATGGTACATACTAGTGGGATGTCAGGTATTGAACTGTCATCTTGACATTTGGTACAGTATGAGTAGTCATTCTATTATTATTATACTTACCATCAGATAGCCAAGATCTCCCCCCGGTATTATTATTTATTTATCCTCCCCACCCCATCGTCCATTACTCTTTTCTGGTCTACTTTTTCTTCTTTCTCTATTTCTTTTTTCAATCGATGACTTGAGTTTGATCTCTCAGATCCAGCAACATTGGATATATGATCTATTTATATATAATGACTCGTGGTTCCAAGACACTTCATTACTTTTGGATATCCTTTCCATTTAACCCCCTATTTTTCTACAAACAAGTGGCCTGTCTTTCACATTCTGTAGGAGATCCTACCTTTAGTACATTAACATGTTTAATTATTCAATATGTCTCAATACCTTATCATATGTATCCTTTGTGACCTTGTGATGTATATCTAATTCTGCATGACTTTTGAATCTTTGATAAACTGTTTAAATAAAAAAAAAGAAGCTTATATTAATGTTGAGAAAATGGGGAAGAAGCTGTGAGTGATGCTGAGGATGACCTGATTATTGATGTTGATATAAAATATATCCCTCAAGCATCCTACTGTACTTCAGGTGAAAATGAAGTTGAGTGTGAGAGAGATGATGACATGGCCAGCAAATTAGCTGAAAGGCAAAGGCTTAAACTTAGACTATTGAAAAAGAGCAGTATGCTGGAATCTAAACTGCTTGAGAAATCATTTGGAAAATCTGACTCTGGACAAGTAAAGATGCCAAAAAATATACAATCATCCTGTCAGTCATCATCAGTATCATCACCACTTCCAAGTCCAACCCCTATTCAGCCACACACACACACACTAGTGTTGAATATCCAGCAGCTTCACAGGACATCAATATACACAACCATATCTATTATGATTGCATCTGCTGATGTTGGGAGTGCAGCACTTTTGACATATTGTAGCACAATTGCATCAACATCTATGAAGTCTACAGTAAGGAGATACGTCACTTGTGATTCAAAATCTAAACTTGTAGCTATCTGTTGCCTGTGTAAGAAGCATATGAGCAGTATTGCACCTAGGGAACTCTTCATTGAAATCCCAGCTGAACCAGATCCACAGGTCTGATTGGGAGACACACCATCAACATGTCAGAAGTGCCACAAGTAGCAGCAGCGGAAACATTCCTAAAAATTCCTGGGGCTCTGGGGCACATATTAAAAATTATGTTGGTGTGTCGGAGAGTGTGCAAAGATTTTTTTTTATTTGAAATAACAAATATGGCTCCTGCTTCAAAAGAGTATGACTAGATTAGTTGTAGGAGATGACAAGACTCAAAGTCTGCCCACACATGCTGCTGCTACCCAAGTCATGGCTGATAAATTTTACTATAATGACAACACAGATGTACATCAGCTAGTGCTAGCATGCTTTGATTAGGATCCTTGAATAGTGTTCATTAAAAGCAATAAGGAATGCATTTTTACTGCTTTGCTGGACACCCCTTAAACATAAAATTTCAGAACTTATGCCAAAGTGTGTCAATTTGTGACAAGGTGTGATGATCAGCTACATCTCCCTGAGGAATCAGATTCTGTCAAAGAATATAAAGATGTGCCTATAGATCGAGTGGAGGCATACGATGTGGGGAGAAAGAGAGAGAATGTTAGAGCCAAAAAACTCAGAGTGCAGAACAGTCCCATCAATGCAGTTAACTTAATGTCCCTGACACTGTGTCCATTTTGGCAAAAATGTTCTCCCATTGGTGTCTCTGTCTTTTTGTTGTTAACACTGGATCTGTGGGAATTACACCTTTTATCTAACGGCTGTCCAGTTTACCCACATAAAGAGCTGTTGGGCATTTTGCACACATGTTAAGGTATATTACATTGGATGATTTGCAGGTGAAGGTACCATTGATCTTATAGTGTAACTGGGTGTTTGGAACTGGTATGTTGTCCGTGGTGTAAATGTGTGTACAGGTTTCACACCTCATTTGTAGGCAGGGAGTTGTGCCATTTTTTGTATTTTTATTCAAGGCACTCCTTACCATCAGTTGTTTTAAATTGGGAGGCTGTCTGAAGGAGCGTAAGGGAGGCTGTGGGAATATGTTCATAAGTCTTTCATCCGTTTGTAATTTTGTTTGACGTTCTCTTGATATTTTGCATAGAACATCCACCTGGGGGTGGTAAGATTTTTTCTTGGTATTTGGGTAGCCTTCTGTATTTGACAGTCAGATACAGAAGGCTACCCAAATACCAAGAAAAAAATCTGTTGAGCTACAAAGAACAACATAAGGGAAATGGGGGGCCACTGGTGGTTACTTACCACCCCCAGGTTGAAGGTCTATGCAAAATATCAAGAGAACGTCAAACGAAATTACATATGGCCGAAATACTTAAGAACATATTCCCAAAGCCTCCCTTACTCTCCTTCAGACAGCCTTCCAATTTAAAACAGCTGATGCTAAGGAGTGCCCTAAATAAAAATACAAAAAATGGAACATCTCCCTGCCTACGAAAGAGGCATGAAACCTATGCACCATTTACACCACGGATAAGATACCAATTCCAAACATCCAGTTACAGTATAAGATCAATAGTACCTTCACCTGCACGTTATCTAATGTAATATGCCTTATCACATGTGCAAAATGCCCAACAGCTCTTTATGTGGGTGAAACTGGACAGCTATTACATAAAATGTTTAATTCCCACAGATTCAGTGTTAACAACAAAAAGACAGAGACACCAGTGGGAGAACATTTTTGCCAAAATGGACACAGTACCAGGAACATTAAGTTAACCATATTGATGGGACTATTCGGCACTCAGAGGGACAGAAAAGTATGTGAAGTTAAGTTAATGTTAAAGTTTAATACTATTCACAATGGTTTGAATAAGGACAGAGAATTCTTGTCACATTATCACTTAGTGGCTTAACCTTTCCAACAGACCCACTGGCATTCTAAATACCTCTAAAGCCTCAGAGGAAGACTGCAATTTTTCATTGACTGATCAAAGTATCTGGATCTGGGCTGTGTTCGCTTATCTGTTTTCCATTCTAAACAATGCAATGTGTACTTGTATATAAGAGATGTTTTCCTATTTATCTGTATAACATGCCTGAGGAAGAGATATAAGGTCTTGAAAGCTTGCATTCTAAATCTGCTTAGTTAGCCAATAAAGGTATCAACAACTATATTTGCCCACTGAGTCGTATCAGCACCTGAATGAATAGTCTTCTGTATATAATTAGGATCATCGGCATCAATATAAGTCAAGTGGTGGTACAATGATGCTTCTACTTTTGATCTACTGGAATAGCAGAGTGACTTTTTATTCAGCTATTGTACCCTTAGGTTTTACTGTTCCTTTAAGTTTATAAAACACATCAATCTATAGAAAAAGTAAAACATTAACTCAAAGTAATGGAATGTAGGTATAATTACAAAAGGAGGTAATTAAATACAATGTGTATTTAAGAGCCAGTCACCCGTGGAATTAAATTGTTCAACACACAATACTGCCAAAAGTTTCGTTAGCATGGTTGTTACTCAGAAATCTCAGGACACATAATTTATTGATCATATATAAGGTGAAGTCAATATGATGACCTTAAGTCCTAAGTCAATAATCCATCAATGCAAAGGGACTACCTGAACTACAGATCTTTCAGCCAGCTGTAGACAGATTGCTCTAAAAGACATTAATCAATCAATGCATATAATGTATTATGGGTACTTCTAAATCAGTGGTTCTCAAATGTGGCTACCAGCGTGTTGTCCTGTGGCCGCTATGAAAAATGTGGAAATGGTGGCCGCATGCGGCCACCGACCGCATTCATGGTTAAATTCCGCGCGCGCAAGCCATCCCTGTAGTGTTGCCATTCAGATTCCCGCATTTTGTTTACTCGCTCTGCAGCCAGTCAGAGAGGAGTGGTTTGAAAGGATACTCCTCTCTTATTGGCTGTGAGTGTGATGCAGGAATGGAGCAGTGACCACGTAGCAGGGCTTGGCAGCCACAGAGTGAGCAATGAGCATGCAAACCAGAGGAGACTGAGGCTTGAATCCAAGCAGAAGGAATTGGAGGAGAAAGGCTGAGGGAGAGACCACTTGTTCATGGCTACTACCCAAGAATGGGTCTGGTAAGCACAACCTAAATACAAGTGCTAATCACTGTTAACAACTGCCATTGAGTTTAAGGATTAGTGAGGCAGATTATCCAAGATTAGTCCAATATCACCAGTGGTCTCATTGGATTATTAATATAGCCATATCCTCCGTATCTCCTGCTATTCCTTTCACACCCCTCACTTGTATCACTCCCACTGACCACCTTCCTCAAAGCACTTACTCCCAGTATTCCTCTCACAAGACTAAAGTTAGAGCACATTAATGTGTGTTACACCAGTATTTAATATACCGCACATTTGCTGCGGATATAAGCACGTTTTATCAACTCTCTCCTTTCCCACAATTCAGGACACTTGTCCATCTACTTATCGAGCACGCCTTTTTTTCTGTCACAATCACCCACCGTACACATCCCCCTTCTGTGGTTTGATCAACAGACGTGAAGCATACTGGATATTCCAGTGACAAACGCGGTTACCCTCAGGATTAAATTCTGAATGGGACATGAGTCACATCTTTGGATCAACCCCAGTTTTGGTCCATGACTCCATACTATTTTGGCATTTGCTGGTATGAAGGAATGACATTTGGTAATTGATCTCATGGTGGACTGGACAGGTGGATGTGTTTTGGGGTATATACGTTTTTCTGTCAGTATATATTCACTTGCCATTGTATGTCACTCGGAAGTTGTGTTGGAATGAGGTGGATGCGCATGTGTTGGAACTCCTAATGTAGGGTTAACTGGATGTTCTAATCTAAAGTGAATACCCATCCACTTTAACTTTGGATGGGAACATTTTAAGCCCTCAATGGGTTTAATTCCGGGGGGTTTTTTTTGGTGCGTTCAGCAACCTTATCATATAACATAATATAACATAATATATATTATGTTTTTTGACACCTCTTCTGACATGTGTGCACCTACAGTTATTCCTTATGTGATGGCTTCTTATTATTATTATTATTATTATCTTTATTATTTCTATTATTTATTATTTTGTATTATTATTATATACTTTTATTTTATTCTATTTATGCTGAGTGTCTCTCCATTTGCTTCCTTGTATCTAATGGTATCTTGCTTCAACAGTTTGCCTGATACAGTTACACTGACAGTGACAGGTGTGTTTGTGATGATGTAGACAGGAGGGGGAGGCTTTTACCTGTTAGTTCACCACTGTATGAATTTTAACCAATCAGCCCTTTATGGAAGTCTATGTAACACATTGGTTTTGTTGGTGTGTTGAGTATATGAGTAAGCTCGATTGAGTGAAACGTGTAAGATTTGTGGGGATCCCCCTTCTGTCTATGACCTTCCTCCCCTCGATCCCATTCTGCTTTTTGTTTTGGATTTTACTTGATCTTTAATAAAGGATATTTTTTATACAAGTTGGAAGTGTGTTTTTATGGATGTCAGAGTGCAGCTGTAACCGTTTGTCCCTTCTGTGAATACCCGAATATTTCTCTGTTATACATCCAATACACTCATTCAACTGAACAAGGACCTACAAACCACAAGTTCATATAACAGTATTAGATTTGGGACAATTAAATAGACAAACTTTTTCCAAACAAAATATAAGAAAATTGAACTGCAAACTATATCCCCACTAATCCCCCTTCCCTCATTGTTTTTAGTTTCACCAGGCTTAGTTTGAGGTGAGTGCTTATCAGCTGTGTTTTTGTCACATCACATCACCCTGCCTCAGCCTGTCTCAAGAAGAACTAACAAGCGAGCGCAGTATATGGCCCAAATTTAAACCCACCAGATAGCTAATAAATGATACACGGTCCACTGCTCCAGTCTCCAGATAAAACACAAGAAAATTACAATACAAGATTATAGGCACACACATTTTGGCCCAGGACCCCCTTTCTTGCCCAGGACAACCTTGATGTTAAAGTGTTAGTAATGTCCAAAAAAGTTTTTTTTTATATTTAGAAGAGCTTAAAAAGCTGAGCTAAATGCAAAAAAACATATCTCTCAAACCGCTATGGTTTAAGAGATACAGACGTTTAAAGTTCGCTGTTTCCTACTCACAGCTATAAAGCTGTCAGCAGGAGATTCATGTCGGTCGACACGGAGGCGCTTGAGAAGTGCCGAGATCTCGTTACTTACAAGGAATCCCTTCATTGGAATGGTCTAAAACGTGTGCCTGGTGTTTAGGAAACAGCAAACTTTAAACGCCTGTACCTCTTAAACCATAGCGGTCTGAGAGATATGTTTTTTTGCATTTAGCTCAGCTTTTTAAGCTCTTCTAAATGCAAAAAAACATGTTTTTGGACATTACTAACACTTTAACCTTGGACTCAGACTTTACACACCTCTTTGATTTGGTTTGTGTCTCTCTGCCATCCTCCTATTTACCAAACATTTTTGGGAGATAGGAGAGTGAGAAAGACAAACCTAATCAAAAGTGTGTAAAGTTTGAGTCCAGGGATAACATCAATACTGTCTTGGGCAAGAAAGGGGGTCCTGTGTCGGAATGTGTGGGCCTGTAAATTTGTATTGCCATTTACTTGTTTTGACTGGAGTTGGATGGCAATCATGGTATATTGTCAGTAAACAGTACTCCAGAATTCACCCACCACCAGATTTAGAAATATTATATGTACACCTCCAGACAAAATAGGTAAATGGCAATACAAAATTACAGGCCCGCACATTTTGGCCCAGGATCCCCTTTCTTGCCTAGGAAAACCTTGATGTTAGCTCGGGACTCAAACTTAACACACCTCTTTGATTTGGTTTGACTCTCTCATTCTCCTATCTCCCAAACATTTTCCTATTTGGAAAATAGGGAAATGTTTGAGAGATATAAGAATGAGAGCGACAAACCAAATGAAAAAAATGGTGGGTTGTAAAGTTTTAGTCCAGGGCTAATATCAAGGTTGTTCTGGCCAAGAAAGGGGGGCCTGGGCCAAAGGGTATAGGACAAATTGTAATTTGGAAAAAATAAAAGAAGATCGTAAAGAGGATGCAATACATTTTATGGTTAAACAGCTAAAGTACATTGCTGTCATACCTCATGAACTAAATGAACATGGGGGCCAGTACAGTGCTGTGAAGTAGTAGGTATAGGTTAAATAGGTAATAAAACTAACAAAAAAGGTCATGCCCATATGGTTGTTTTTATGATTTTTAACAATTTTAAATACAAGTTAGTAAGTTTTATTACCTATTTTTGTACGTCTTAATACCCTTATACCATTTGTGCATGTAATGTCATAGTGTGACCACTATGACATGGCTGTGGACGTTGTGATGGCCACCAGGACTGCGGCCACCAGAAAAAATCCCTTGAGAACCACTGTTCTAAATAATCAAAGGCAGCTCTACCCTGAGAAAATCACACCTAATATGGATAAAAACACGCAAGATTGGAATTGTAGCAAGAATGTTAGTAGAATCTTCCTGGCAAATGTGTGAAGTACCATATTTATTATTACTAGTATTTTTTAATTTCTTTGGGTAATATTCATAAAAGAAAAGTGGAGTAATTCTGGGTAAAACAAGGGTTGAACTTGATGGACTATCTTTTTTCAACTTAATTTAATATTATACCTGGGAACTTTGTCTTCTTGAGTCCCCTGATAGAGCTCATGTGATGTGAATGGGGATATAAATTACGCGATTCGCGTCACAAAGGGGTGGGATTTAATTGTCAGTGCAGGCGTGGCTTAACAGACTTGTTTCAAATAATGGGCAGGAAATGGGTGGGAAGTACGAAGAACAGGACGGAAGGAGGAGAAGTGGGCAGATAGTGAGAGGAACAGGGTGGGAAGGAGGAGAAGTGGACAGATAGTGAGAGGAACAGGGTGGGAAGGAGGAGAAGTGGGCAGATAGTGAGAGGAACAGGGTGGGAAGGAGGAGAAGTGGGCAGATAGTGAGAGGAACAGGGTGGGAAGGAGGAGAAGTGGGCAGATAGTGAGAGGAACAGGGTGGGAAGGAGGAGAAGTGGGCAGATAGTGAGAGGAACAGGGTGGGAAAGAGGAGAAATGGCCAGAGTTTCATAAGAAACTCACCACCACCATAGAACCAGCCTCTGTCCCCAGAGACCCAGAAATTAACTCTCTAGGGTAAATCCGGAAAATTCCCAAGTATGTTTACTATGTAACTGCACCATATTGGACAAATATAAATTCCTGTTGATATATATTTGACTTTTAACCCCTTGAAAGCTAAAAGGTTATCATGTGCATTGATCTGCATTGGGGCCTCTCTAGCACTCAAGGGGTTTAAGTTGGAATTTTGAGCACATGTATTAGTTTGCCCATAATTTCTCCACTTTTATTTTGAAAGTAGATCCCTAAGGGCCTTATGAATAATAGAGCAGCAATTCTGGAGCAAACCCAGTGCCCCATAGAGATAAATAACAATAATGGATTTGAATAGGGCTTTTAACCTCTTGAATGCTGCACACTACATTTGAGATCTCTAGCACTCATGGGTTTAAGCCCTATTTAACTCAATGGGAGTTTTGGGAAATTGTCATTTATTCCCTATAGTGCAGTTGGTTTGCTCCATAATTTTTCTACTTTTCTTTTGTACATAAGACCATGAGGGTTTTATCTATTTGTTTAGTAGGAAAACATGCTCCTTACCTCTGCACCAGCTGCTTGATACCCCCGTGTTCTGGTTAGTCTTCCCTCATACTTTAACACAATTTCTTTAGCTTGTCTGTTGAACAGAACCCAAATACATTGCTGTTGACTGTTATTATTTAGCATCACAGCACAGTATTTCAGAGATCTATCAAACATACCATATGTATCTTGTGCTGACATCATAATTACACAACAGATACTGCTTTGTATCTTTCTGTCACTCTCCTCTTTCTGTAACATGAATCACATGTCTAAACCATTAAATTAAATGTTTCAAGACATGTTTTGCCAGCATAATAACACAACCTTAACCCCTAAGTCTCCAATGTATTGATTTGCAATGCAATACACTGGAATTCACTCCTGGAACCAAAAAGTTAATAAATGGTCTTGAATTGTGCTATTTTACATTAAAGGGATAGCAATACTTAAAATGTATAAATATATATTGTTGAGTTTATCCCCCTGAATAGAACATCTGTACTCCCACTGCTGAAAGGTGTTTTACTCAAAAGTTATTACAGCTTAAATTTTTTAGATGCAGTATCTCAGTGACCTGACATTGTACAGTGGTGCTGTTGCTACAACATCCTATGGAGATTTATGGTCAACTGACCAGAGCTGTCCATAGGATGGTGTAGCAACAGCACCACTGTACAATTTCAGGTCACTGTGATACAGCACCTAGAAAATTCAAGTTTGAGCTGCAATAGCTTTATAAAACACCTCTCAGCAGTGGAAGTGCCTTTGTTTTACTCAGGGGGATAAACACTGCAACATTTTGTTTTTTTTACATTTTAAGTATTACTATCCCTTTAAGAGTATATTAATGCTGTATTTAACCCTTTGAGTGCCAGATAGGTATCCAGAGCATTGTAATGGCATGCGTTGGAGACCTCTCTGACACTCAAAGGCATAAATATGTACAGTACCACCTGCATTGCTATTTACTGTCAGAATCTGGGGTTGATGTATTAAGAAGCACTGAAGTAATTCTGCAGCACACCACCCTCAGGCTAGGGAGAGACAAAATTCCCCAACTTTTTTTATTATGGTCAACATATCGGATTTTATTTGCAGCTCTATCTATAATTGACTGATCATTCCTTTACATCATTTTTTTCCATAAGTCAATTATTCTTAATTTTTTTTAAGATAAGGAAATTAATACAAAGAACATCTGGTAAAAATGTGACTTTTAACCCTCTGAATGCTAAATAGATATCCATATTGCTTTGTAATACATTATAGGCCTCTCTTGCATTCAGGGAATAAAAGCCTTATTTAAATTAATCTGAATTTGTATTTGTTGCCTATGGTGAAGTTAGTTTACTCATAGAAACATAGAATTTGATGGCGGATAAGAACCATTTGGCCCATCTAGTTTGCCCATGTTTCCTACTGTAAAAACCTCAAACCATATTTGGTCCTTGGTCTTTTCTTCTGTTAAGGACAGCCTTATGCCTATCCCATGCATGTTTAAATTCTGTCACTGTATTAACTTATACCACTTGTGCTGGTTGGCTATTCCACTTTTTCACTACTCTCTCAGTGAAGTAAAACTTTCTTACAATATATCTAAACCTCTGTCTCTCTAGCAGACTATGTCCTCTTGTCTTAACATTTTTACTCCTTTGAAATGTACTTCCATCCTGCACTTTGTTGAATCCCTTCAAATATTTGAATGTTTCTGTCATACCCCCTCTCTCACTTCTCTCCTCCAAAATATACATTATATTTCTTTTCCTGTAAACCACTCCAAAATTGCTTCAGATCTTCTTCATGCCTGTTACAATAAACTCATTCCCTGCTAGGCTGTCAAATACACACATACATATCTTCTAGTGTACAGTGAACACATAGCTTTACAGAAATTTGGAACAGCAATAAGTAGAGTGAATGCATCTTCACATAAGGAAACAGACATAGTGATAGAAATCCCTTACCAGTAGAAATGACAGAATATAGAGGAATAGCTAAAAAAACCAACATACTTGAGTGAACGTAGCTTCTGTCTCATGGGCCAAGGTCTGCATCGAATATTTGCAACAATCTCCTTTTGGATCTGTATATTCTGGAAGATAGTTTCAGGATCATTATTTTCTTCTTTTCCATCTGCATCATCATCTTCATCTGAATTGCTGGCATAACAATATGAATAATATAATTAATACAGTCCTAATATTTTTAAGGTGCGCATGTATTTCTCTAAGCCAAATTAAATTATGTTGTGCATACTACATATTTTATTTGTAAGTATTGTAAAAGCCTGTGTACATGGGCCAAGGTCCAGGTGATGTTAACCCTTTGAGCGCCAGAGGGGTATACAACGCAGTGCTTTGTAATGCGTCGAGTACCCCTCTGGCACTCAAAAGCTTAAGAGGCCGGTCCTTCTCTGAGTACTGCCGCCACCTCAGTGGTGGCGCACGCGATGCAGTCATGCACTGTAGCTTCTGCCCGAACGCACAGAATGCTCCTAGCACAGAACTCCCAGCATTCCATGTTCCCAGCATTCTGTGCGTTCCGGCAGTCTCTACTGCGCATGACTGCATCGGACAAACATTCTAGTATTTTATATTATAGGATTACTATAAGTGCTATATTATATAAAAAAAACTATTAACTAATTAATGGTGAATTTAAAAAATTATTTAATTTATCAACAAAAGAGGAAGTCAGTTCAAAAAGGGTATCATCAACTACAAGCAACTGATGTACTGGAGTGAAAATGAACATTCCACAAATTCCCAGCGATATAAACCTTTAAGCACCAGACAGGTATTCAGCACACTGTATTGCAATGCATTGGATACTTCAATGGCACTGAGATGGCAGTTTTGACCTCTTGAATGTTAGAGAGGTCTCCAATGCAGTGCCATGCTGTATGTTGGATACCTCTGTACAAAGTTGTTAAAAATGTTTTTTTTGTTTGTCCAATATGGTGCAGTTCATACGATCCGTTCAAAGTTCTTTAAAATCAATGCATTAACCCTTTCATTAAAAAAATATCAATGGATTAATCCTTTAAGGACTAGAGGGGTGAGCGTACACCCCACTGGTCCTTAAAGGGTTAATCAGTAAAACATATCATGGTCCTCCTCTGTTATATAATATAGCAGTTGCTCTCCAGGGTGCTGAAATGAGCAATGTAATAAAACCCTAAACTCAGAGACTGCTTTGTAGGACTCCTAATCAGTCACACCAATACTAAAAAACAAATCAGTACAAATGCAATTAAGTCTACAGGAAATATACTTCAGTTACAAGCAATTTCTGATCTTAGACTGTTGAAGCAAATCAGTGATGTTTTAAAATTCTCTAACTTAATAAAGTCATTTTAACTTACATCTTTTAAAAAGAGATTCAGATAAGAACTGAGAAAGAAGCATGATACAATTCCTTTCATCCTACACACAAGGTAATCTAGACTTTTGCACAGATAAAAGCAAATGCAGATCTCACCTGTGAGGAGGGACCCGGTAGATGCTGGCATTCCTTCTGACACTTTTATATCTTTTAACTGACTTGGAATGTTTCAGTGCAGTAGACACACTCACTGTTGCCATTGTGGTATAATCCTTCCTCTGCCAGAATGAACTGATGTCTGTGTATAATAAAGCCTTCTCCTCCCCCTGCTTTATTGCTAGTGACACCCCCTGCTGTGACAGAGCTGAATGCTACAAGAGTGTAATGTCATGATCAAGTAAACGTTTCCCTTGATGACCTCCTACCTGGGTATACACAGCAATAAATACATAGAACCAGATACACTAAAAAACCTTTACCACTTCTAGGGCAAACCAACTGCATCATAAGGAACAAATACACCTTTCCATTGCTTTATATGGGGCTTTTAACTCTTTGCACACTAGAGGTCCCAACTCATTGTGAAGCACTGTGTTGGAGACCTCTATGGTATTCAATTTAAGTCAATGTGAATTTTAGAATATTTTGTTTATCCTCTATGGTGTAGTTTGTTTGCTCTAGAATTGCTCCATTTCTCATCACATAATCACCCTCACTGATTGTTTTTCCCAATGAGGAAAGAGTGCCCTTAGTACTACTTTTCCCCCCTTAACCCTTTAAGTACCAAAAGGATGTTCAACGCAACGCTTTGCTTCTCAATGTATCGTGCACCCATCTGGCCTTTGAACAGTTCACCCTTTAAGTGCCATAAAGGTACACACATTGAGTTACAATGCATTGGAAACCTCTCTGGCACTCTAAGAAATAATGTAGACAGGCAAACTAATGCACAAAGCATTTCTGGAGCAAATCAAGTGTATCATAGGGAACGCATCAAAATTGCAAAAATTCCCTGCTAGAGAAGTCTCCAACTCATTGCGATGCAATCCGTTTTAGACCGTTCTAACATTGAAAGAGTTAAAAGACCTGTTAATTTAATGGAAATTTTTATTTGCTCCCTATGGTGCAGTTGGGTTGCCCCACAACTGCACAATTTTTCTTAATAAACAAGTCTAATGGCTTCATGTGAAAGCAATGTCCTGTACAACATATAGGAAATTGTCAAAGTATCTATCCTTTTTGTTTGCCGTTTGAATGCCAAAGAGGAGCATAACGCATTGTTTGTAATATTTAGCGTACCCCCACTGGCATAATCACAACCTGCATAAATATATATTTTTGTATTACCTCATATGTATATTACCCATATTTAGTAAGGAATACATTGACCATTTTCTCATAATTGTTTTTTAACCTTACTTTTAATTATTTAAATATGCCCTATTCACTGAGGTGACTGCACACCTAACCTGCTCTGTTGTCATGTATTCTTTACACATCTCATCCTGTCATGCAATCTCTTTATAGTGGATGGGAGATTTGGGTTTCCGAGCCAGAAGTATTGTCCTTATTCATTTTGGGTCTCCCATTCGTTTCTTCATGCAGATTATTATCATAAAAATGTGTAATTTGTTTCTTAGAAAAATAACAGAATTTTTACAAGCCTTTTTTAGTGTGGCGACTCACAAAATGAGCAAAATGGAGTATTCTGGCCCTTATTATTCAAGCTACAGATTGCAGTTCTGGAGAAAACCAGATGCACCATAATGGGTATAAAACCAATTGAATGCTAGAGATAATTTCAAGTTATTGCTTTGCCTTGGAGACCTCTCTAGCATTAATGGGGTTAAAAGCCCCATTTAAACTTTTGGAGAACATGAAGAATTTGAATTTCACTCCTGTGGTGTACTTGTTTTCCTCCAGGATTGAACCTTTTTTTAGCTTGAAGAATACGGCCCTTTGGCTCATATGTATAAAAGCAACGTGGAGTTATTGTGGAGTAAACCAACGACCCCATAGGGGACACATACACATTCCTTTTACATTAAATTGGGCTTTTAACCCCTTGAATGCTAAAGAGGTCTCCAATGCATTGCAAAACAATACAATGGAGACTTCTCTGGCATTGAAGGGATTAAAAAGAATAACTCCAGTTTGCTTTTATATTTATGGGCCTTTGTGCCTTAGAAAATATAGATCCATGCAGATATTATCCGTATTTGTTATAGTCAGCTTGGCCTAAATGTCCGTGTTGCAATACTTCTTATGTCTGATATATATATCATTAAACCTAGAATTAGACCTGCATGATGAACTGTTTTCAGTACACTTAACCTCTTAGATGCTCTATTGCAACAAAGGGGTTAAACTAAAATAGCTTTTTTACATGGGTGACATCAAAGCAGGACAATATTGCCTGTGCAGAAAATAATGTCTGTCTGGTTAGGCTTGTATGATAGATCGCTATTGGCTCACGTGAATGCAGCCCATTGAAAACCAATGCAGCGTGCTGCAACTTGCCTGCATTCAGTGCAGTTTTTAGAAAAGCTACATAGGGGACCATTCAATTTCAAAATAGAAGTGGTTCTTCCCTCAGGAGTTAATGGTTTGCATTTGGAGCACATTATTATTATCTGGAGAGGCTGCCACACAGATCTGAAGGAAGTAATTGTTTTAATAGAAGTAGTAGTTTAAATTATTCAGAACAGAAATATAGATTTGTAGCACATCAAACTGAGTATAGGTTTAGATGTAGGCATTACCACTGGTATTTTCCAGAAGCATATAATGTGAAATTGGTATTTTGTGGTAATTAATATATCCTTTGGTTAGTTTAACTGTTTAAAGTGGTCCTAGTACTTACACCATTTAGTTTCATTAAAGTATCTATTCAAACTACCTAATTTTTTTCTTTTTTGTTTTTTAAACAGGTTAATAGTTTTAGAGATACCAGATTTGGTAGTTGGACAATCTAGTCTCAGAAGAGCTTTATTTTCTGACTTGGTCATATTTATTCACTCACATCTAGTAAAATCTCTACCTGCTGAGGCTGCTAAACCCTATCAGTTTTCACCAGAGGCGTGTTATAATCGGTAAGAATGAATAATAATGCAAATCCTTTGGAAGGAAGCTCTCACTGAGGGGAGAATATGGAAATGTTATAGGTCCTCGTTAAAAAGATATAACTGCAATAGTTTAGTAGGTATAAAATAAACCATTTGAATGCTAGAGGTGAATGCAGTGCATTGAGAAGCAATATGTTGAGCACCTCCTCTAGCACAAAAGGTTTAAAGGACAAATTTTAGAATAGTGGCACAAATACGTTTTGGAGGAGAAAGGTTTTCAAAAGGCTAGAGAGTTAAATACTGCCAACGTGTGATATTCTAAGGCAGGGGTAGTCAACTGTTAGACCTCCAACTGTCTGAGACTATAAACTCCATTATTCACAATTAGTCAACATTTGGTTATGTCCCCAACAGTTGGAATTCCAGCAATTGACTACTGTATCCTAAGGTAAAACATTATGAAGGCAGGCCACATGTTTTTTATATCTCAAAAACTTTATTGCCAAATATTGGGAAATATTGCAACATGTTCCATTATTAGAATTAAATATTGATAAACAGGCTAGAAAACATCAGAGCAAATATACCTCCTAGAAGACCTAAAAAACAACTGGTGTCCAATGTTCTCAACTGTTGTGGAGCAACAGTAGATGATTACAGATGGAGGGTTCACGTATGTGACAATTGTGAATATATGGTCCATAGGGCTAAGAAGATCAGTGGCATGATATCACAGTCTTTCAGTTATCATGTCCCTGCTTGGGTTGTTGTACCAATAGATTATTAACCATTTAAGGACCAGAGGATTGTGAATTGCAACGTGTTATGCATCCCATTGGTCTTTAAAGGCTTAAGTCAGTTGTGTGACAAGAAATGGGCCTGGGGAGGGGGTCTCAGACTGAATACAGGATAGTGTGCACAGCTTCCCATAACTTTGCTTTTATATTGAATAATGATTACTTCAAATTAAGATAGCTCAGTTGGTTGATGCACCAGCTGCAGAAACTCTTCAAACCTGAAGGTTGCAGGTCTAGTCTGGGCAAGGACAGCTTAGACTTTCATCCTTCTGAAGTAGCTAAAATGAGTACCCAGGACAAAATGAGAGACAACCTAAATGTATCCTTCCCCGTGGGACTCTTCTATGTTTTGTTACTAGTTATTTAAGGGAATGTGCACCTGGGCATGAAAGTTTTTTAGAACGAGTGCTTTCACCCCACAACTGTTAGTCTGTGTAAGCAAGAAGTGTGGGTTGAAACATCAAGGGCCAGATTCTATTGCAGGAGATAAATGTTACCTTCCATTTTATCAAACATTTTCCTGTTGAAGTCTATGGGGAAAACTGGAGATAAAAGCAGTGATAAAATATGCACCTAAAATAGAATCTAGCCCTTAGTCCCTTATGGTGAAGCATGCTGATTTGGTATACTTTTCACTACTTTATCAAACAGATCAGGAAAGGAAGATTAGATTACTGTCTGACTTGGGTGAGTCTGTCCTTCATTTCTATGAGGGAAATGAAATAGGCATTACAAGCTCAAAACTAGAATTCCTTAAATGTGATGTATAAGCCCCAGAGGAGGCATAAGCCATGACCCCATTGACCAGAGGCAAGGGAGCACTAAGTGAAAATCACTCAGACTTTATTAAAATCATTATTGCTAGCGTAGATTTCAAAACTGCCAATTCCAATTCAATATTACAAAATATATTCATTACAAATGCATAGTGTTCCAGAGTTGGAGAGAACAAAGGTTCTTGCTTGCTAGAGCTTGTTATGTTAATGAATAATTACAAAAGCATGTGGGTCAAGGAAATCTTGTTACTGATAGAGTAGAGCCAAACACAGCAATACTTCTTTGTTCCTGCCAGGCAAAGTGACAGATGTCACTGGATTCAAGGCAGATGAGGAGAGGAGAGTGTGTTGAGGTCAGAGGTGTAATAGAATTCTATAAAGGCACATATCTTGGTGGCAGCCACTCTAACCATTATGATATGGATGATAATTATAACTGAAATAACATGTGTACATTCCTGAATGTTTTGTAATCATGTAAGCAAAAGCCTAATGTTACAGTTTACAGGAAAAGCATGATTAACAGGAAGGACATATTAGACATATTATATAAAAGGTTTTCTAATTTGCCTGCTTCCAAATGTCTGGGTGATTTGGATAGGTCAAAGGTTAATGATGCTTCTGGCTAATCAAGCAGTTGAAAAGAACACTTAATTAGCATAAGAGGTCAATAGATTAAACCTTGCTGGACAGTAATGTCCTGTCTTATACTTTATGCGCTCAGGAAAATCTCAGTTTCAGTAATATACCAACAGAACCAATGCTTCACTGCAGAGGATTTGCTTTGAATACAAGCAGATTCGTTCTGTCTCTCTTTCATTCTTTCTCACTTCAGTTTCTTACAACTCCTCCCTCCCTTTATTTCACTGTATAATACCCTTTTCCTCTCTGCATTTATGCTGAACCCCACCATAACAATATCTGACAAGGAAGTGTTGCCAGAATCGTATTTTAGAACCCAGTGATGACTGAATAGGCAACCTGAGCTAAAAAATAAAGTTTAGGGTGAGATGGATCAGTTTGTAGAATCTGTTGAAGCCGCAAGGTCACAGGTTCTAATCCTGGCAATGTCAGCTCAGCCTTCACCTTTCTGAGGTAGATAAAATGAGTCCAGGACATACTTGAAAACAAGAGACAATCTCAATGTATTCTTCCTGGTAAAATACTTTCATAAAAAAATTATATATGCATTGGATACCTCTCTAGAATTAACAGATCGACAGCCACATTTATATAATTTGTTTACATGTTGTCACTACTAGTCACAAATGTTTTAATCTCCAAGTGCAAACATGAGATAGAGGCCTATACTGATTATTTGTACCAAGCTCTGTCTAATGTATCCATTTCATGACAAAGGATGCCTGAAGTTACTAGTGAAAAAGTACAGGTATATGTTTTGGTGTAGGTATAAAGAGATCGCACACAACTCTAATTTCTTAGTGTATTGTCATGCCTTGCATACTTTTGCATAAAATATGCTTGATCATTTATAAGTACCTGAAGAGTATGTATAAATAGTTATATGTGTATAGTTTTAATATAAATTTAGTGTGATAGTAGCATAATAAAACCAGAGTGTGTAGCATACATACCACTATACATATACATCAGACAGTTAGTCATTCCAGTGCAGCTCCATTGATGTTAGCCTTCACCACAAGTGGCTTCATTTCAGAGTGTGCATTACATCATATTATTACTGTAGTGATTACGGGAGTCCACCATCATTAAGACTTAAATGCCAATAAGTCTATATATCTGCTCCACAGTATGTACAAGGAAATGGCATACAGTTATATGACTTAATTTGTGTCTTATTTAGTACATTGTGTACAGCAAGTTGTAGTGTAAATGTCCTGAAAACTCCATAGACTACTTCACTTCCCTGCCCTTGCTGAAGGTGTCATTAAGGGGGGCTTTTTCAGCATAAGTAGCTTAGTAAGTTGGCAATAGAAATGCAAAGGGTAGCAACAGTTTCCCCCAGTACTAATGACAATCAGTTAGTTTTTTGAAAAGCGTATAATAGAATAAGAATATAAAAAAAAATATATATATAAAATAAACTGAAAAAATAAAGACAGTTTTAATGGTTAAATTAGATATAACTTGCTCGTATTGGAAGTATATAGTTATAGTATACTAGTTGAAGAGCCTGTTACACGGGCCTCAGTGCCACTGGAAGCTGGTCGCGGTGCAGTCAGCTCAGTAGAGACTGCCCACGCCGCGACTGATACAGAGCGGGACGCTCCTTCCGAGCTCCCCACTCTGTATCAGCCGCAGTGCAGGCAGTCTCTACTGTGCATAACTGCAGCACGTGCAGCAGGGTCTGCTGCGCATGAAGCGCCGTTACACACGATTTAGCGAATTATTATATAGGATGTTATGTATGTGAAGAAATCTCATTAGTGAATTCCCTCAGCTAGACACATATTTGTAAACGTATGCAGTATAATAAGCTCTCTGTTCACTTACAGATACCAAACAAATCAAGCAACACAGTTTTATACATTAAAAGGTCTTTTCTTCTCCGAGTCGTTGCAGTTCTCAAAAGGACATCACCAATCAGAATCCATACCACAGTGTTCTGTATAGAGAAGAAGAAAGGAGAGACAGCACAGACTCTCTAAGCATAGCAGTCTGTTGTTAAAGTGCTTACTCAATCAAATCTCCCCTATTTCAGTGCACTTACTTGATTTGGAGGCTTCCACTGCCTCTCAGTAGACCTCTCCTGTACTTGTTAGGAGATCATTCCGGGTCAGAAGTCACCCCTTGACTCGAGATAAAACAAATCCCAATGTCCCCCTCTTATAAATGTTGTTCCCAAACAAAAAACACCTAATATCCGAAGAATGTATAGGGGCCAAAGGGACAGCCATTAATCAGTGGTCCCAGGGAGCTTTATGGTGGAAATAGATAGAGCCCTGAACATTTAGATATTATGGAGCCCAGAGATAGAGTGGCACCAAACTTGGCCACCATTTTGCATTTTAAGGACAATTACACATGCTCTCTCTCTTGCTGTCTATTACTTTCTCAGTATCCCTGTCTTTCTCCTACTTTGCTCTCTTTCACATATGCTCTTTTTCATGCATTCTTTCTCTCTTTATCCATCTGTTTCTCTTTTGCCCTCTGTCGAGCTTAGTCTTGCTTTTTTCAACACTTCTACTTTTTCTTTGTCTTTTACACATTGTGGGGAATGTATGAATCCACAGTGCAGCCCCGCAGGCTTTAGTAACCAAGTCCTGCAGTTGCACATTGTTTTTTTACTCTAGAGTATAAATGCCCATCCATTCCCACACTACCCTCCACTTTGTGCAAATGGAGTTAAAATGAGATTTTCTGACTACATAGAAGCAATTGGTTCAAACACATAACATACACTGAATGAAATTCATACTTCCCCTTACGTTCTCTCTCTCTGTTTGTGTAGATCACATTCATTGTCTTTGTATGTGTTTGTGTCTGTCTAGCTCTCTCTCTCTCTCTCAATGACACTTTTTCCTTGATCCATATTTTGTTTCTGTATCCCTCTGTGCATGTCCCTCTGTCTCACACTCTCTGTCTGACTGTTTGACTCTGTGTCTGTTTATACTTGAAATCTAATAATAGCTGGAGAGCACAGGTTAGCCACCATTGCTTTATTGGAGTAAAGTCCATCTGCAGGTGTTTTACTCACTGTGTGGGAAATCCATCAATTTTGATGTTTTGCTACATTGTATTGGGTCAAGTGGAAGAAATATCTTTCACTTGTTCATCAACCTCTAGTTTAAAGGACTGCTATTGCCCCCCCAAAAAAATCACTGATAAACAAAGCAAGACTACAAAACCCAGAATTCATTGTTCAAAACCATTCTCTTAGAACAGATAGTGTGGTACATTACCACATCCATCCTCGGTGTCTGTCCCCTCTGCAGGCGTTCCACTGGGTTAGATACATACAGGTGGCAGGGTCAGAACCAGACCGGGTCGATGCAAGCTCGATGTCCAACCTTTATAAATATTTGTGTGCACTGGTCATCATCATGCATCATTATGTCAGCACAGTCATCATGATGAGACTTCCTGGTATTATTGAAGCACCGGCTTCCTAGAACTCTGTGCTTTGATGTTAGCTTCTTACAGTAAACACTTTGTATTCCTTTTGACTGTGACCACATTTGTCAGCAGTATCCTTCCTTCCTTGGGCTTTCCAGCTTTTAACCTTGCCTTTGTCCCTGACCATGCTCTTCAGCAGCTAGCCCTGACCTTTGGCCTTTCCCTGACCAGGCTTGCCTACAGTATCCTTCCTTTTTGGAACTCCCTGGCTTTGACCCTTGGCTTTGTCCCTGACCACACTTTCCAGTAGCCAGCCCTGACCTTAGGCCTTGTCCCTGACTATGCTTGCCAGCAGTCTGCCCTGACCTTTGGATTTGTCCCTGACCATGCTTGCCAGCAACTTTCCCTGATCTTTGGCCTTGTCTCTGACCTTGTTTTCCAGAAGCCTGACCTAACATTTGTCTTTGTCCTTGAGCACACTTGGCAGCAGCCTACCCTGACCTCTGATCTCTGTTCTACTAGTAGGCTAGGGTTACTAGAGGTCTCCTTAGAGTTTCTTGCTTGATCCCTGAGTTCCTACACCCCACCTTCATTGGAATTTCCAACCATAGTTGTCCACTCCGTTATATCATGTGGCATACTTTGTAGTTCACTGGATCAAGTGAATAAAAATGGTTTAGCTATTATTTTCTAACATGTATGATATGTAATGCGACCATCAGTAATATCAATATGAAGAAAACAAGTTTTCAGAAATTTCAACATTTCTCACAGAAAAATGATTTCTGTGTATCATTGATTATATATATTGACACAACTCTAGCTTCTTAATTTGGTATCACACAGAAAATACAGCAAAAAAGAATTGTAAACTTGTCACCTACTGAGTTGTAACTGAGGTTTTCCATCAAACCTTTCAACATTAGTTATATCATTATATCAATAAGACATAATTCAATTAATGATATAAATTACATGGGTCATACAGGAGGTATTTGCCAGGTCAAGGTCCTTTATGTTCCCTTTGGGAGGTCTTGTCTTTATTGTTCCAGTTTCACTTATCTTGTGCATTTGTCATGGTAACACGTATATTATTCCTAACTCATGTTCCTTACTCTGTGTACATTTTGGTGCTAAATAAACAAGCTTTTGATTACTGTTGTAGGATTAGCTGGTCAAATCTTTTGCATTAGGGTATGCTGAACAATGTAAGCAACGTGAGTTTATTTTATACAGAAAGCTGCAGTTATTTCAGGTTTCCCTCTTATAGTTATTTTAAAAGAAAATGACACACCAATTATCTTGTCTTATTAGATAATCGGAAGAAGCATGTTTTCATTTTTTATTTTAAAAATAACCTCCTTGTTTACATACATGATATTTGTAGACAATAGGGTAGTCCAGTGGACACATAATTGTATATTGATAAATACATTTGTTAGAGTACAAAGCAATTCTCTAAATCAATGATTCCCAAATTGTGTTCTGTGTAACCCCAGGGCAACGTGAAGTACAGCATAGTGTTCCACATAATAAATTCTATTAAAGGTGAAAAGTGGAACAAGGCTGGGGCTGCTGAGTTTTTTTTTTTTTTTCAAAATGTTTATTGAGAGTTATAAACAAGTACAAAAATCAGGCATAAATGGCAGCGATCCTGCCATATAGCAGAAGTACAAAGAGTCAGTCATCAGCATAATCTACAACAATGACATTTCCAAGAACAAAATCTTAGTTAGAGAACAGATCAAAGTTAACAAGGTGTGTGAATACAGGCAAGAAAAGTACGACACAATTGCCAGCAGCCGTAATTCATCTATATCAGGTAAGGTTTGAGTGTCAGAAGAGGGACAATCAGTGGACTGTAGCTACATAGGAGGACAAGAGTGCAAGCAAGCAGATAGGAGGATATATCCAAAGACTAAAGTCACAGAAAAAGTAATGAAAGCATAAGAGAACAAAGAAAATACAAATGGTAGAAGCAAGTAGGAGGGAGGAGGTTAAAGAGGGAAGACAACATAAAGGGTATAGTCATAGTACAGAAAAGTAGAAGGGCATAAGAGAAGAGAAAGCATAGGGGAGAAAAAGAAAAGGCACGCCAGCCCCCAACCCGAGACGCGCAGAAGTAGAGTCAGGTACATAGAGTCGACTCTGTGGTGGGAAGTACGCTGAAAACTCAAACTGTAGAGGCATAAAACACATCCCAGGGAGACCACATTTCATGAAAAGCCTTTAGTGTAGAGGTAGCGAAAGCATGAACCTTCTCTAATGTGCGCACGGATTGCGTGCGATTCAGCCACTGAGCATGAGTTGGGGGGGAGGTACTCTTCCACATGAGGGGAATCAGGCGCTTTGCAGAGTTCGCCATAGTATAGAATAATAAAAGCTTAGATTTCAAAAGCTTCTTAAGTGCTTTGGAGTCAGAAAAGAAGAGTAATAAGTCAGGAGACAGGGGTATGTCAATTGGAGAAGGAGTGACATTGAGGTCACAACAGAGGTCCAGAAGTTTTTGACCTGTTGACACTCCCACCACATATGTAATGGAGATCCCGAAGTCATGCCGCATTTCCAACAGGATGAGGGAGCAGCAGGAGCAATTCTGCGCAAATGAAGAGGCGAACGATGCCACCTAGTGAGGAGCTTAAAATTACATTCACGAGTGGCAGAGTCCCGGGAGGATCCCCAGAGTGTTTCTGCCACTTTGACCCAGTTGGCGGAGTGTATCGGATGAGTCAACTCCGACTACCACTCCCGAATAAAGTAAGGAGTCAAGGACTGTTGCACCCCTACCAAGAGCTTATAGAACTTGGAGAGAGAGCGCACTGCAAATGAAGGGGTAGTAATTGACTGTTCAAAAGTAGTAAGTGATCGGTATATCCAGCCGCTAGAAGTTCATTAGAATAAGCTCTCAGTTGCAGAAATTGCCAAAAAGAAGAAGCAGGGAACTTCCATTGATCAGTTAAGGTTTGAAATGAGATAAGCACCCCTTGAGGTAGAAGTTGGCGTAGCGTGTTTATGCCTCTAAGACGCCAATGCAGAAAGGAGTCATCATGAAAGCCAGGTAAAAATCCCGGATTGCGAATAAAAGAGAGGAGTGGCGAGGGGTAAGGAGCAAAATGAAATGCACCATTTATAGACAACCAAGTGCCCAAAAGATGGCCCAGGATTACGTGTCGCTTCAAAGAAGAAGGGAGTGCCGTGTGGGAAACCCAAAATAATTGGGAAAGATCAAGAGAAGGTATAGACAACCTAGAGCACTGAATCCATTCCCTCGGTGGCAAATGGAGGCACTCTAATAAATAGGATAGAGCAGTAGCTTTATAGTAAGAATGAACATGGATCATGCCCAAGCCACCTGAAGACGGGGGCTGAATAAGGTGTTTCAATCCTAAGCGTGGATGTTTGTATTTCCAAACAAAAGCCGAGAGGACGCTCTGAAGTTGGTCTAGAAATTTACGAGGGATTGCCAGAGGCATGGACTTGAAAAGATATAAGATTTTTGGAAGCACTACCATTTTCAAAACATTAACCCTGCCCAGCCATGACACAAAGAGATTAGTCCAGGATTTAAGGCTAGCACTTATAGAGTCCAAAAGGGATGTCAAATTACGTGACATGATAGTGCTGGGGTTATTGGTCAGAATAATCCCGAGGTAGACAATGGAATCTTGGACCCAAGATAGAGGGCATTGAGCTTTCAGTGAGTCAATGGAGGGTAACGGAACTTTGATATTCAAAACTTCCGATTTCGTGATATTGAGTTTGAAAAAGGACAGCGAGCCATATTCTTCCAATAAAGATAGAAGAGGGGGGAGGGATGTCTCCGGGTGAGTGATGTGGAACAAAATACCATCTGCATAAGCAGAGAGTTTCGTCTGTTCTGTTAAGATAGGTAAGCCAGAGATAGAAGGAGATAGGCGGACCATATTAAGAAGAGGTTCAAGAGTTAGAACAAAAAGCAAGAAAGGAAAGAGGGCACCCTTGACGGGTTCCGTTGGTTATCTCAAACGGAGACGAGAGGTATCCATTTACTTTCACCCTAGCATACGGATGAGAGTATAAGCTAGACACGGCATTTATGAACCGCTGTCCAATACCTACATGTTTCAGTACAGCAAATAGAAATTCCCAGTTGACTCTGTCAAATGCTTTCTCAGCATCTGCGCTAAGAAAGATGGTAGGTATGCTGCTCTCCAATGCCGAATGCAGAATAGCAATAGCTTTTGCCGTATTATGTCTGGATTCTCTACCAGGTAGAAATCCCGATTGATTGAGATGTATGAGCTTCACCAGGAGGGTAAGCTTCGTCAAGTCGGGTAAGCAATCGTGCAATGGTTTCATCTTGTTGAAGCAGCATTTGCTCAAAGCTCTGAAGATATTTTAGAGAGGCATCTTGACCCTCTTCTAAAACTTGAATTCGTTGATGCAGTTGGGTGAGGTCTTTGCGTAGATCTGTGATCTCTGATCTGACAGCCTGTTGGACTTCCGTCTTCATGTCTCGAATAAAGGCTTGCATGTCGTCTTTGCTCACAAGATGAGTGATGTCTTGACAGGTCAGAAATGTCTCCAAGGAACTGGCGTCGGAAAACGTGTTCTCAACTGGCGGTGCCATCGGTGCAGCCAAAATCGGGGAAGAACACTGAGACGGGGGAGGTGTATTAACCTCAGAGCAATCAAGGCTCTCCTCCCGGGGAGTGGGTTCAATAGGGAGGTACAGCTATCACTCCGCGCGGGGAGTAAGGTAGGCTTGATCCCAGGCAGCGGGCCTCTCCTTGGTGGGAGGTAATCCGAGACACGTTTCCCCACCCATTTCTTAGCTTTCCCGGAGCGGGACATCAAGTGGAGTCTTTAGGGTAGCAGCAGGTATGAAAAATATAGCAAACAAGCTGCTAAAAGAAGCTATAGAAGCCTGGTGTATCAAATGCAATGTGATATAGGACACACTATAGTTTTTCAAATACATTTTGATATTCATCTTATATCAATCACTGGGTGTTAGAAAGATCTGCAGTGCATTGTGGTGCAATGTGTTGGAGACCACCTGTCTAGTACCCAAGGGTTTAAAATATTTACTGTTAATGCCCCACCAAAAAGCTGGAGAGACACTGCTGTAAATAAAGCACTCTCACTTGACTTTAAACTTGGGTTTCAAATTTGGGGAGTGGATCATGGAATGTAATAAGGTTTTAGAGTAGAATACTAGACTCCTAATAGTGGTGATCAAATTTTATGGGAAAAGAGGTCACCGTAGTGGAATGATGGAAGACCTTTTTATCAAGAATTCCATTACTGATGTTTCTCTTAGATTGAGATATTATTTAACTGGCCATCCCAAATGAATGGGAACCCTGAGAGTATATCTCTTGAGATTGTATTTCCATCTCTGGGCACAGTGTTACCCTCATGTCTTCATTAAGAAATGGATGGATGATCTGTTGTTTTCCAATTCATTGATATTGAATATCTGACTGTCAGCAGAAACTTAATACATTGGGAATACTTGGATTGATAACTCAGCCAGTTCACTTCTGCTACATAATCATATGGTATTGGTGGATGCAAGTTCATTTTTAAAAAAAAATCAGTCTACTTACACTGCTGCTTCTTTTAAAACTACCTCTGCTGACTGCATTCTTGCTAGAGGACAACTAAGGGTCTTCACAGCAGTATGCATGAGCACTGATCACAAGCACATTGTTTTGTTTGCCAGTACTCCAGTGGGTCATTGTTTTGACCTAGAACATAATTGTCTTGCAAGTATGCTGTAGTCATCTTACATACAGTGAGGCCACACCATTGAGATAGACTGCATTCATGTAGATCAGATAACAACTCATATTCTGGGAGCAAATACCATAGACATGTGTCAATGTCACCACCACCCCACAAATGTTAGACTGCTGCCTCTGAGACAAATTAATTGTTTTCTGACATGTTATGTAAAATGTTATGATGTTGTTATTGATGAAAAGTCTATAATCGTTTACCTCATTTTTCACTATACCTTCTTGTAATTCTCTCCTTATCCTCCACAATACAATCTTCCACTTAATCTATAATGATTTATTAAAGTATTCACAGAATTTGATTCCCTATGCAGCAACACTAGGCACTTGTCAGCCTAAACAATCACCCTGTATTGTCCAAACCCTTAAATTATGAAGCACTGTGTAAAATTGTGGTGCTGTATAAATAAAAATATTCATTACTTCACTTATGCCTTGGCACAAATTCAGAAATTTTATACTTAAAGCAGGGGCCAGCAATGTAGCGAGAATGTATTCCTCATTGCTTTGAATGGACATTGTGTGAGGGTCCTGCTCAAAGCACTCAAACAACAAAACACACTAACGTGATTCATATATGTGTTGTATTGTAAGAATCATCATACTTTTATTTTCTTCTGTAATAAATATTTCTGTGGGCGCATCTCACTGATTCCTGCACCTGCACAACTGATCAGCAAAAGGCTTCCTGAGCTAACACATTGGTTACCATTAAAGGGGAACATTCACATGAAAAAAACTTTTTACCACTTGTTTAATCACATAAGAAGTATTAGGAAACTTGCTTTGTTTTAGTTTTTTTAACTTAGTTTTTAAGATCTTTCACTTACAAGTTATGTACTTCCGCATAGTGCGGCACGATGCATCTGCAGCACTGCTCTCAGGACTTCCCATCAGCATGTCATTCTCCTCCCACCTCCCTCCATGAGCATGTTCACGCTTCCCTTCAGTGTGCTGTGAATGGCTCCTAATGTTACAGCAAGAAGCGATTAGCATTATACTGAGGTTGCAACCTCAGTATAATGCTAATCGCTTCTTGCTGTAACAACCGGTGGTAGTAGCAAAAGCAGTAGCTCCACAAAAAAATCAACCATGTATTCTATTGCTGGAGAGGTATATGGCAAAAAGAACATTGTTGTCCAAAACTCACGTTTTGGCAAAATGCTCATTATTGTTTTTTGTTCCCACAACTTGTGCTAAATAGCGCAAATTGTGGTAACATCAAAGGAAAAAACCCAACAAACTGTTGTTCATGGACAGTGACAAACAACGAGAGTGCGCTAAAACTAGTCAGAAAATGTAACACTTACCTGTCATCCTCTGTCTGGTTTATTTCATTTATCTTTCCTTCTTTCTTCTCTTCTGTCTTTGTTTCTTGAGTCTTCTTTTCTTTCTCTGATCTTCTTTCTTCCCTGAAAATAAAACACAAATCCATTAGTGTTTTGCATTAAAAAAAAGAAATACTCCCCCAGAGATGCTACTGTTAACCCTTTGAGTGTTGGAGTGGTAACCCTCCAGCACTCAAAGGGTTGCTATTTGTGGCATCTTGTAAGTCTTGGTTCAAAATAGATTGGCAGTCTCCTATTGGCTGGGGAGTGCTTACACATCTCCCAGCCAATCAGCTTCTACAATGGGGGATGACAAATAGGAGACTGCCAATCTATTTTGAACTGAGACTAGCATATAAAAGCCAGTATCGGTTCAAAATTCTGGCAGTCTGACTCGGGCAATGGCCCGAGAGGTTAGAAGCGGAATCTGTGCCAGTCCACATGCCTTCCGTCATTAGCGGAGGCAGCGGAGGCAAGGGGGTAAAGAATATGAAACTTTTAAAACATATTCACACAGAAGCAAGACAATTTTAAATTAAAAGATGCCACATTAAACATATTTACTACTTACAACCCTTAGTAACCCTTTGACTGCCGGAGAGCTACCCTTCCAGTGCTCAAAGGGTTAACAGTAGCATCTTTGGGGGGTATTTTATTCACTAAAGATTTTATTTATATTTTCAGAGAAGAAAGCGGAATGAAGATCTGAGGAAGAAGAGAAGACTGAAGAAAAGAAGAAGCCGTCCGTGACCCCTCTGGACATCAGCATTACTGGTAAGTTTTTAATTGTCAGGACATGTGTGAACTGTTTGTGGATTAACCCCATGACTGTCAGTGGGGTATGCCATGCTGTATAGTGCATGGCATTATCCCACTGGCACTCATAGGGTTAAAGGGATAGTAATGTCCCAGAACATGTTTTTATTATTTTGTAGGGATTAAAAAGCTGAGTTTAATGCAAAAAAAAAAAGTATCTCTCAAACCGCTATGGTGTGAGAGATATCTTCAGTCAAAGCTTGATGTTTCCTGCTGTCAGCTTTAACACAAAGGCTCTTCAGCAGACCAGCAATCGCGCTTTTTAAACAGAATGACTGCATTGCAGTGGTCTACTGAGCATGACTGGCTTGCAAGCACACTTAGTAGACCATTGCAATGCAGTCATTCTGTTTAAAAAATGCAATTCCAGCTCTGCTGAAGAGCCTCCGTGTCGGCCAACACAGATCTCCTCCTGACAGCTTTACAGCTGACAGCAGGAGACGTCAGACATTGAATGAAGATATCTCTCAAAGATACATTTTTTGCATTAAACTCAGCATTTTAGTCCCTACAAAATGATAAAAACATGTTCTGGGACATTACTATCCCTTTAATCTTTTTGTTTGTTTCAACCACAAGTTTGTGTTGGAAACCAGTTTTCCAACACATACCAGTGGTTTTGACCACCTGTTTTGGGTTCTATGCCTGTCTTCTCATGACACAGAATTTGCTCCATGAAAAGTGTGTCCTAAATATGCCGTGAAGCCACCACATGGAATAGGATAACAAAAGTGACTATTTTTAGTTACTGTTCAGTGGGTGAAAATTGCTCACCCATTGAACATTTTTCAGTGGTTTTTGGTGTTGTCAGCAAAGTTCATAGGTTTATTAAAATGTGCTGTCAAAACCATTACCTCCTGTTTTAGAAGTAGTGGGGCTAATAGTATCGAGCCCCATGTGTCCAGAAGGACATAACTAATTTATGGACCAATAAAGGAGGGCCACTAAAACAATGAATGGGCTAAAAAACAAAATATCAGGAAAAAGGCCAGCACCTTAATATGTATAGCATGGGGCAGAAAGGAGAGGGGTGATGAGATTGAACTCTTCAAATACATTAAGGTATTTAAAACAATAGTAATGCTTTTAAAAAATGTAAGCTTAGATAATTCTTTAACCTGTTTATAGCATGCAGAGCTATAAAGTAAATTATAAAGTGTCCCCATCCTGACCCTGTTACCTATATAACTCTGTCTCTCTAAGCCGATCAGATGTAGCTCATCAAGGGACAATCTTCTGTGGGCATAAGGAAAAACCTGCTCTCTTCGTCAAGAGGGGCAGGGTTTTCCTTATGATCACTGTAAGAAGGTTGTCCCTCACTGCAAGCTGTCCCATCCAATGACCGGATTCCGCATCTGATGGGAGGCAGCTTACAATAGTTAAAAGGGGTGGGAGGGGGTACTTTATAATTTAATTACAAATGAACTAGATACCATGTACCATTGTAATAAAGCTCTGCATGCTACAAACACGTTAAAGAATGATTTTAGCGTAAGTTTTTGGGAAGAATTACTATCCCTTTAATAAAGTTTTTTTAGAATAAAAGTAATACTAGAACATGCCCTCAGATCTGATTATGTATATATAAGAAGAAATATAATAAAATAAACTATTTTACAGAATTGGTGATAAGTAAATTGAAGAGACTCCCAGCAGAAGTTGTAATGGTTAAATCAGTAAATTAATTTAATGACTCTTGGGATATATATGCCTGTTCTTATCTGTCATCAAATTCTGTATATATCTTTCTATGATACTACATTTTTATTACAGTGAAGGAAAAAATTATTTGATCCACTGCTGATTTTGTAAGTTTGCCCACTGACAAAGAAATGATCAGTCTTTAATGTTAATAGTAGGTTTATTTCAACAGTGAGAGACAGAATAACAAAAAAAAAAAATCCAGAAAAAATGCATTTCCAAAAAGTTATAAATTTTACTGAGTGAAATAAGTATTTGACCCCCCTATCAATCAGCAAGATTTCTGGCTCCCAGGTATCTTTTATACAGGTAACAAGCTGAGATTAGGAGCATTCTTTTAAAGGGAGTGCTATTAATCTCAGCTTGTTACCTGTATAAAAGACACCTGTCCACAGAAGCAATCAATCAATCAGATTCCAAACTCTCCACCATGGCCAAGACCAAAGAGCTGTCCAAGGATGTCAGAGACAAGATTGTAGACCTACACAAAGCTGGAATGAGCTACAAGACCATTGCCAAACACCAGCACCATAGACATATATGCCCGAATAAGCCCCCAATACACTGCACTCACTTACCGTTCCGTTTTGACCTGTCTGGCGAGTGCAGTGTACTGGGGGCATATATGTCTATGGTACTGCACTTAGAGGATCTTGTCCCTTTACTGCAGTGAGAGGACTGTACATGAAGCCCGTCTAACCTGACCTGCATGAGAACTACAGGCAAATTGAAGCAGCAGGGAGATCAGAAGCCCAGAGTTACATCTAAGAACACATGCAAGAAGCTGTGGAAGAACTGTACTATCTGGAAGCCTTACTCGGCAAACTTCAAAGGGGCAGCAGGAGATTGATTCTTATCCTTGGGGCAGCTGTTTTAAAGAAGTCATCCGGTGAGTGCATGGAATACAAGCGGGGAAAGTCTTTTTAAGTGTCTATACAGTGTGCCCTTAGAATTTGCGCTCTTGTCTTCTTTTCTTTTCTATATGTACTACCGACTGTTGCGGTGATGCTGAGGACACGGGACTGAGAGCAGCACTCTTGGGACCCGAACTATTATCAGAACTCTTTTATTTAAGTGGATTGCGGTAGGATCGCCTATTTCTCCTTCTATTCCATTAAAATGATAGACTGATCATTTCTTTGTCAGTGGGCAAACGTACAAAATCAGCAGGGGATCAAATAATTTTTTCCCTGTGTGTTCCTGTACAATAAGCACATAAAATATATATTGCATTTAACAAATCTGCACATTCATTTGTAGTTATTTAGGAATATGCAGACCTACAAGTTATTTGTATATTGATTTATTTCATAAAGTTTCTCCCTCTATTTTAATTGTCTTTCTTTTACATGCAGTACATTTTGTTACCCACACCCATACGTGGGAACTTTTTCTTCTGGACTCCCAGTAAGGGAAGTCCTGTGGTGCCGTTGGGGTAGGTAAATTATGCGATTCTCATCCAAAAAGGGGTGGGATGTAATTGTGAGTGTGGGTAGAGCTTAAGAAACATAGGAAAAAGTATAATGAAAAGGCTGGGGAAGGAGGAGAAGAGGGCGGGGAGTGGGAGGAACAGATGGGAAGGATCACAAGTGGGCAAAGTTTCAGAAGATACTCTTCACATCCAGAGAATCAGCCTCTGCCCCAAAGACCCAGTAATGCAGTGTGCAAACTGGAGTCTCCATGGCAAATCTGGAGAGTTCCCACCTATGCCCACACCCATGTGATCATCGTGTTCAGGGTTTGGCCCATCTTCAATCTGCAACATAACAGAGACTTTTGTTAAAAATCAAGATGTTTGTATTAGCATCTATTACATAATTTATAGAATATTTATAGAATATTATAACCATTTTGTTGTACCAGGCCAGCCTTTCTCCATTGCAAGATGCAGTCACAAAAAATAATCTACAGGTACAGCCCTGAATCACTTCAGTATAAGTTTTCATTTGGTTGTGATATATTAGCTCACTGAAAAAGTGAAATTTCCCAGCGACTGCTCTGTGGAGTCATAGCATGTCTAGCACTGCTCCACTAGACATAATAAACCATATAATTTAATGAAATAGTGTAATAGCTTTTGCAGTGTTTGGAAAAAAAAATCAGTTTAGGAGGTCATCTAGATCAAGGACAATTCTTGCCTGGTATAAATATCTATACATTTTTCTCAGAAACATTTGCAAATTAACCCTTTGAGTGCCATAGGGGTACAAAACACATTGTGTGTCCCTCTGGCTTTCAAAGGGTTAAGAGAAAGCTTCAGATACTCCATATACAGATTAATACTTTGAATGCCATAGGGCTTTGAACTCAATGCACTGGCACTAAACATTAAATGAGTCCCAGATCTGTAAAGCTATTGCATGTGGCATATAAATATGCATAAATACCTGTTTATTGTAAAAAAAAAAGGGTGTCACCAGATTATTGTTTATTAGAAAATAAGTGCATATATAATACAACATTGTTGGAAAAAAAAGATGTTATATTACAATAATATTACAATTAAACTTGTGCAAATCGGTTCAGCCGATTTCAGAATTCGGACGAATAAGGGTAATTTGGCTTCATTCGGGTAGTCCGAAAGGAAAAAGTAATTTTTTTTTTTAAAACCGAATCCGAACAGTCCTGGTCCGAAATGTCCTCAAAAATTTTGGACATTCTGTGACGACTACCCGCGCACATGATACTTTCCCTCCCTCTCTAGTCCAATTAGCTTCTTTGTTTCGTGATGGGGGTTGGACTAATGACACAGACACCCAGACAGCCTGCATTTCCTGTTAGTTCTTTGCTGGAGCTCAGAGAGAGCAGAAGGAGAAAGAGAGTTTCCAGTTGTTGTGTAGGCAGGCTGGTAGCATAGGCAGGCAGTCAGCATTAGCACCTTATTGACACTGCTCTGTGTATGACCCGGCTTGCCTGACTATCCTTTCTGGTGCTGACTAAGGGGCTCTGTCTGTCTCCTCCATGTGTAGATCCCAGCTCCATGGGCACCCATCATAGTAGCGGACCTGGGGCTCTATCAGACTCCTAACTTACTGCAGGCGTGAGTCAGTAGTCTCCTTGGCTGCATAGATATTGGAGACTTCTCTCCTAGACTGACTGCAGGTTGAGTCAGTGCTAGTCCTTTGGACATTCTGAATCACCTCGAGGCTCCAGTGGGCTGAGGCCTAGTCTCGGACAGTGTGGTGGATCTATTGGCGGACTACTATTTCTGATACAGTGCTTGCCTCTTTGATCACCCTCTGTGTGTTTCCTGTTTACATGCATTACTGTGATTATTCTAATAAAAGATTATTTCACTTTACTGTACTGATGCCTGGTTTATCCCTGGGAACCGTGACAGAACGCAAGGGCCATGAATACGGATGGTAATAGTAATTCAGCATTTCAAATCATCCTGGATAGGATGGAGACACATGATCAATGTATTGATCAATTGTCTTTTGCCCTACAAACCTTGTTGAAGCACTGCGCATCTCAAACGAATAAACCCACAAACGGTGGCCCCCCCCCCTCCACCCTCGGAACCGGTGGTTCCTACCTCTCCTGATGCAGGCACAATCAAGATGTTGTCTGGTTCCACTCAGCACCCACAGCGGTAAGGGGGAGACCCAGAATCGTGTCATGGGTTCCTCAACCAAATTGGCATATATTTGGAAATGGTGCCGCATGCCTTTCCAACTGAGCACAGTAAGGTCGGCTTCCTTATCGCTTTCCTTACGGGCAAGGCTGTTACGTTTTTCAGACACTCAGACAGAGAGTTAGATAAAACAAATACAATTTTATTAAAGCAAAAAATAATGACAAGGCCGCCCCTAGGGCAGTACTGACATAAGCAGAATAAGGGCTGAAATACCAGGTATAACAGGGAATAGGTCACCAGATATAGCAGCACTAACAGGAGACAAGAGGTTAATAGCAATGGTAATCAGTCTCAAATGTGGTGTTAGGCACGCCCTTGGTGATGTATATAGAGATATGTGCTAGGTGATAGCACCTAAAGTCCATCCACTGTGTGAAGCTGTAGAATAGAGCTGCGACTAGAACTGGAGCTGCAGAGTGATAAGGTGGTAGCCCCCACGGACGTAACGGAACCCAACAGTACTGTGTTTGATTGAGCCAATAGCCCCCACGGGCGTAACGGAGACCAACAGTATCGTGATTGCTTGAGCCAATAGCTCCCACGGGCGTAACCGGAGACCACTAGTATTGTGATTGCTTGAGCCTATAGTCCCACGGGCATAACTGGAGACCAATAGTATCGTGAATGCTTGAGTCAATAGCCCCCACGGGCGTAACAGGAGACCAATAGTATCGTGAAAGCCTGAGTCAATAGCCCCCACGGGAATAATGGAGACCACTGGTTGCAGCACTGCTTGCCAATAGCCAACGGGCGTAACGGAACTACTGCTCTGTCAAGGTGGAGAGCCGCCGACTACCGAGGCCCACACGCGGCCGGCTCACAGAAGCAGCGTAACAGGCTAAGGCAAATGATGGTAAGAGTGGCAGTGAAAGGATGGAGGCAACACCAGTGTCTAGGCACAAAATAGCGACACAGCACAGTAATGGTACAGACTCAGCACTATGTCACTCAACAAGCAGACGGAAGGCTCAGCTAAACAACACGGCTCAGCAATGGTAAAACGGAGGCTCAAATCACACATTGCAGCTATCGGAATGTCGCCGAGGCGACAACAGGAACCGTCGACCGGAACGGCAGGAACAAGAGCAAGCACAGGAGTCAGTCGTCAGCCAGGCCAGGTCAGGACACGTAGGAGATTCGCAGACAAGCCGGATCAGCAACAGAGGAAGGACGTTAGCCTTGCCGGGTCGGATGCCGTAGGAGATTCGCAGACAAGCCGGATCAGCAACACGCAGGAAGTCAGCCAGGCCGGGTCAATCACGGAACAGGAACACAGGAACATTGTCGGTACAGGCCTAGTCGGTACACAGGAGATCAGAATACTGGAATACGGCAACAGCAACGCTGGCTCAGGAACACCACGAAAGGGCACCTGACAGGTGCCAGTGGCCAGAATAAAACAGGTAACCAGGGGCGGGCCAACACAGCTCAACCAATCAGGGAGCAGCACAGTTGAGAGTGACATAAAGGATCACGGGGACCGTGATAAAGTCTTTGGTCTGGGCCAATCTGTTGTGGGAAATGGATAAACCTATTGTGCATAACTTCACGGAGTTTGTTAAGTCATTCAAATGTGTCTTTGACTTGCCAGGCTGCATGATCTTGGCTTCGAAAAACCTCTTGACCAGTCACCAGGGTGCTCGTACTGTGGCGGAGTACGCCATTGAGTTTCGCACTCAGGCAGTGAAGGTAGCCTGGAAAAACGAAGCCGTGGTAGCCACCTTCTTCCAGGAGCTTAGCGATACCATGAAGGATGAAATTGCGGCCCGTGATTTACCTAACATACTGGATGACTTAATTTAATTCTGAATCCTGATAGATACCAGGCTCAGAGAGCAATCCTCATTTAAGAAACACCTGCGGAGGGCTCCGGCAAGACTAGCTCCTCATAACACTGGCCCACCCTATCCTCCCTCACCTCCTATGCCTCCTGTGTCTGTACTGTGGCAAGCCAGGACATATGCTGAGGTCCTGCCCAGTACGTCTGGGACACCTGCACCTAAGATCTTACTGGGGACAGATCTTGGGTGACATTTCGCAGTCCCCAGAAAATTGTTCTGATAAGCCCATGCTGTGGGCATGCATCTCTTGGGAGGACAGGTCGGTCTCTGTCCCAGCACTACTTGACACAGGTGCTGAGGGCTGCTTTATTGATGCAGAATTTGTGGCCAGTAAGGAGGTTCTGTTACAGTCCCGTTCTGCTCCATTGGCCATGGAGGCGATTGATGGTAGACCCCTGCTACCATCTCATATTACTCATGAGACCACTCTGTAATTAACTCCCCACATTACGCTATTGTACTGGGGAAAGCACAACCCTAGGATGGATTGGCACACGTGCAACATTTTGGCCTGGTCTCCACAGGAGTATATACCATTTAAGGAGGTGTTCAGTGAAAGTCAGGTTGGGGCCTTACCACCACACAGGCCATATGATTGTGCGCTGTAACTTATGCCTGGCACATCACCTCCTAGGGGCCAAGTCTATCCCTTGTCGGAGGAGGAGAATAGAGTCATGGAGGAATATGTGTCTGATGCGTTAGCCAGAGGCATCATCCGTAAGTCCTCATCCTCGGCAGGGGCAAGATTTTTTTTTGTTAAACAAAAACAAAATAATAATAATTATGAGAAGTGCCCTTTTTTTTAATTTGAGCCCCTGCCCCCCAAAATGTCTGTGCACATCCCTGCAAAGCATATAAGTATTTTACAAAACTCGACCTAAGAGCTGCCTATAATTTTGTTCAGATAAAGCAGGGTCACAAGTGGATGACAGCTTTTAATACATGCCATGGGCATTATGAATATTTGGTGATGCCATTTGGCCTCTGCAATGCCCCAGCTATCTTTCAAGAGTTCATACATGACGTGTTAAGAGAACTCTTACAGAGTTGTGTGGTGGTGTACTTGGAGGACTACTTGATTCACTCCTCATCCTTGGAGACCCATCGGTCGGATGTATCCAAGGTCTTGAGCCTATTACGCAAAAACAACCTGTACTGTAAACTCGAAAAATGTGATTTCCACAAACCACATGTAAAATTCCTGGGGTATATTATCTCTGCATCTGGTTTCGCTATGGACCCTCATAAATTGTCCGCAGTAGTGGAGTGCCCTTGCCTTGAGGGACTCAAAGCGATTCAGAGATTTCTGGGGTTCACAAATTATTACTGGAAGTTTATTAAAGATTTCTCCATTATTGTCAAACCACTGACAGATATGACCTGTAAAGTTGCCAAGACCACTGAGTAGTCCCAGACAGCCATAATGGCATTCAAAAGACTGAAGGCAGCATTTGCTTCAGCCCCGATTCTGGTACACCCGAATCCCTCCCTGCCCTTTACCCTGGAGCTGGATGCTTCCAAGATTGGAGTGGGTACTTTATTGTCTCAATGCGCAGCTCCTGGTGAAGCCCTACGCCCATGTGGCTATTTCTCAAAAAAATTGTCCAAAGCTGAGATGGTGTACCAAATCGGGGACAGAGAATTGTTGGCCATTATTTTGGCCCTGAAGGAGTGGCAGCATCTCCTAGAAGGTATTACTTCTCCGATCCTGATCCTGATCACAAAAATTTGATTTACCTATCAGAGCTTGTCTGCTAGGCAAGTCAGATGGTCTGTATTCCTGTTCTGATTTAATTTCTTGGTCTCCTACCTCCCGGGCTCCAAAAATGTGAAGGCGGATGCATTGTCCCGCCATACTGCAGCCTCTCCAGAGAGGAGTTTCCACCGAGCCCGATTATTCCGGCTGATCGGATCCTTGCAACCATACGGACTTGCATCACTTCTCCCGGCACAATTACATATTAAGCTGTTAGAAACGTACCATGCTTCCATAATTGCAAATCACATTGGTCGGGACCAATTGATCTGGTCATTGTCTAGTGTTTTCTGGTGGCCAAGTCTCAGATCAGATTGTGCGGCTTTTACTGCTGCTTGTACAACCTGTGCGCAGAGTAAGACTCGGCTTGCTGAAGCCTGTGGCTAATGGGGACCATCCATGGTTCTATTTATCTATTAATTTCATGGTCGAACTTCCTAGTTCTATGGGCTTTACGGTCATACTTATGATCATGGACAAATTCTTGAAAATGGCACATTTTGTACCTCTCAAGGGCTTGCCTTCCATGCAGGAGTTGGAGGTGATATTTGCTAAGGAGGTCTTTCGGTTACACGGCATACCAAGGGTTATTGTATCCGACAGAGGAAGCCAGTTTGTGTCGAGGTTTTGGAGGTGCTTTTGCGCTCAGATAGGAATTCAGCTGACATTCTCTTCCACTTACCACGCTCAGTCAAATGGTGCGGCAGAAAGGTCCAACCAGGCCTTAGAACAAATTCTCCGCTGTTATATCTCTGACCACCACGACGGAGTTTGCCTGGAATTGTGCGGTTAACTCTTCCTCACAGAGTTCTCCATTCTTAATTAATGATGGGTTTCAACCCTCTGTTCTGCCTGAGGTATTCCAAGCACAAGAGATTCCGGCTCTGGATGAGCATTTGAGGGCACTCAGTTCCTCGTGGGCATCCCTACAACATACCCTACGTGGTTCCTCACAGCAGCAGAAAAATCAGGCTGACCGTATGCAACTGCCGGCACCTACTTTCCAGGTGGGAGATAGAGTATGGCTGTCTTCCTGAAACTTGCAACTCCAGGTTCCATGTAATAAGCTGGCTCCTCATTTTGTTGGTCCATTCCAAGTGATACTCAAGATTAACCCTGTGACTTATGCTCTTGATCTTCCTGCCAATATGCGTATCCACAGCGTATTTCACGTGTCATTGCTGAAGCCCTTGGTCTGCAACCGGTATACCTCTGCTCCTGTTCGTCCAGCTCCCGTGAGAGTTGCAGATCATGAGGAATATGAGGTACAGAACATTCTGGACTCCCATGTGAGTAGAGGGCGCTTACAATATTTTATTCATTGGAAGGGCTATGGTCCTGAGGAGCGCTCCTGGATACCTGCCAGTGATGTCCACGCTTCTGTATTGGTACGCAGGTTTCATGCTCGATTCCCTGACAAACCCCGGCCAGCTCCACGGGGGGCCTTTGAGGGGGGTACTGTTACAGATTACCTTGGTTCCAGCACCGCCGCCTCAGGCGACGCTTGAAATGACTCTTCCGCATCAGCGGCCGTCCATGCCACACGGATATCATTGGTATGATGCATGGTTGAACGCGTCAAGCTAAATGAGTCAACTGCAGGCGCGAGGCTTCAAGCATGCAGCAGGCCTCTGTTTTATGTGTTTGATTCCTGTAGTCTCCTCCTACCTACTTCCTCCCTCTGAGCTGCTCCTCCTACCTACTTCCTGAGGAGAGGTTTAAAGGGCAGACTGAGTCCTGACTCAGTGGTCCTTGCGTTGTTGTACAATACAGTTCTGTTTCTCTTGGGCTCTGTGTATGACCTGTCTTGTTTGACCATCCATTCTGGTGCTGACCTGTGGCCCTGTCTGACTACTCTTTTGCCTGCTTCCATTGTGTAGTGGACACCCAATTTGGTGTGGACCTGTGGCTCTGGCTGACTACCTAAACTGTGTATGACCTGGCCTGTCTGTCCATCCATTCTGGTGTTGACTTGTGGCTTTGTCTGACCATTCTCCTAGAGCGTTTCGATTTGGCTTAGACATCGTTTCTGGTGCAAACCTGTGGCTCTGGCTGACTTCCCGCTCCATGTATGATCTGGCTTGTCTGATTACCAACTCTGGTGTTGACTTGGGGCTCTGTCCACTGCGTATCCAGCATACCAACGCTTCAGTGGATATCCTATCTGGTGCAAACCTGTGGCTCTGGCTGACTACCCTCTCAGTGTATAACCCAGATTGTCTGACTATCCTTTCTGGTGCTGACTAGGGGGCTCTGTCTGTTTCCTCCGTATGTTGGTCCCCGCTCCACAGACACCCATCCTGGTGCGGACTTGGGGCTCTATCAGACTCCTAGCTTACTGACTGCAGGCGTGAGTCAGAAGTCTCCTTGGCTGCGTAGATATTGGAGACTTCTCTCCTAGACTGACTGCAGGCTGAGTCAGTGCTAGTCCTTTGGACATTCTGAATCACCTCGAGGCTCCAGTAGGCTGAGGCCTAGTCTCGGACAGTGTGGTGGATCTATTGACGGATTGCTATTTCTGATACAGTGCTTGCCCCTTTGATCACCGTCTGTGTGTTTTCTGTTTACATGCATTACTGTGATTATTCTAATAAAATATTGTTTTACTTTACCGTACTGACTCCTGGTTTATTCCTGGGAACCGTGACAATAGGCAGTTATGCAGGCCTAGTACCTTATTGACACCTCAAGGGAGAGTCATTTTATAAAGTATGTTAAATTTGGCCGAATAATTCGTAATGTCGCCAAATTTTGTCTGCGTCAAACAGGTCTGGTCAGAAATGCGGATTCTCCGAATAAAAAAAAAAAATTGTCAGAAATCAATTTTTACCAAAAATTTTTGCCGTGCACACGTCTAATTAAAATAGCTATATTTCTACATTGTAATTATGTGGAGATTTATAAAAGTTTAGTTAATACAAAAAAAGTGATAAAATGGTTTTAAGTTTGTCTTCGGTTTTTATAATAGTCTTAACGACAGTTTAGGAGCTCTTAATGTCGTGTAGTAGGTCTTTTCTGAAATGGCTTAAGGACGTTTGTAAAAAATGGCAGAGAATTTATAAAGAAATGTCACTATTTGCGATAATTTAGCGACAGAATGTTCACTGAAAATATAAGGCCATGTCTGACCTGTTCTTATTTTTGAGGTCATTAATACATGTAGCTAGAATACTTTATAAATACCAACAATCATAATAAAGAAAAAGGACATTTTAAGGATCTGTTCGCAAAAACAAACAAGAAACTTTGTATAAATCTCCCCCAATGATGCTTACAAGGGACTTCCAAAGTCATCTATATCTTGTTTAGAATATATTTTATTAATTAAAATAGTTTAAGAAATATGAAAAATGTTTTAGTTTCACTGTTTCAATGCACAGGATAACAATTAGCTAATGACCCAGGCCCAAATTAATTTCCCTTACTTCCCTGAGAGCAGGACAGACAGTAAGATCTCCAGGCCCCCTCTCTTCATATCATGCAAAAATGGCTAATCAAAACTGTGTAGGTAGCACAGGTGAGAGGAGACTGCACAGACTGCAGCTCACAGACAAGACCCACTAATGGACAAAATGTATACCTAAGATTGGGTTGTTTCACTTGTTTCTGCCTGACATTCTACTGTTGGGCCGTCATTAGGTGTGACCAGACCGATATGAATATGGAGATTTATTTTCTGGAATGGCTCGTGGGAGTGAAAAATGTGACTGAGTAGCACCAGCATGGCCACTATCCCCAATAATAAACGACTTAGTTTTATTTGTTCTCAGTATGCTCTTGTAACAACTCTTTTGTTTTATTTTTATAATGTGTAAGACTGAAACAAGCTGTTGAAAGGGTGATGAATTTTACAGGGACACAATCACATTAAAGATAAAATAATGAAGGCATTGAGTGCATTCTCTGCAATTAACTGATTTACATTTGTGAGAAAATTATTCAGATCTGGTTTGTAGCCCAAAGCATTATACTCAGAAACAGAAATAAATCCATTCAATGCACTTTACATTTGTTTGCACTGTATATAAATGTGTAATTTATATGACTGGCCTCATGGAATTGATAAATGCATCCTTTTTAACTTGGCAATGGAGTGGATTAAAATGTTTCTTTCTGCATCAGTTAGCCTAAGCAATCAGTTTCTATGTACTCTGTATTATCCCGTTTTTTCTAGTTTTCAATGACCCCTTTCTTCTTTTAGGAGAACTTGAATAAATATGACTTTAACCCGTTAAAGTTACATTTATTCAACGTCACTGTGTGGCTCTCTCTCTCTCTCTCTATATATATATATATATATATATATATATAAAAGCACAAACTGAAAAGGTTATGGTGGGCAAAAAGTTAATGAAAACCCCATCCACCTGAATTTGGTGGGTGGTAGATACAATGTTAAACAAAAAATTTGACACACCAGTCAAGCCATAAGACTTTTGCAGTGTTGTTACTACTGCAAGGGATTCTGGGTAGGCATATGCAAATAAGTTTAACAAGGAATAATCTTTTTGCCTCAGATTCCACTTTATACATGGATTCCTTAGAGTATGTGTATGCTGAGCAACAGCTTTAAGACACAACTCAGGATGAGATGCAAAGCCAGTGAACCACTCATGGACAGCCGTTTCATTGTTAATGCAATTCATCAGCATGAGGTTGGTTTTACTGGCTTACTACTTGAGGCTTGGTGTACTTGTGGAGCACAAACTAAAAAATTATGGTGGGGAAAAAAGTGAATGAAAACCCCTTCCTTGCTGTAACTCTACACCACAGAAATCCAGCTTCAAAGGGGGAGCGTGAACGCTGTGCATATATCAGCTTTTCAGTTTACTCATGGGTAATCAATCTTCACAATAATTACTTTTATAACTTTTATAATTACTTTTACCACATTTGGTCCTTTGATTACTCATGAGTAGACTTGCCTATTGAGTTTTAGTAACTCTCTGAACTACACATCTCACACATCTACAGCACAGATAAATACATAATATAATGAAAACACACCACACAATCCCCTTTAATATCTTAAATCCAAGCCCCCCTAACCAAGATCCGAAGCCAAATGTCCAGTCAAAGTCCTTTGTAGCGTCGGCTAGCCAATATCCTAAGTCATCTGTAGTTAATGGTTTTCTAAAGCAATTTTGCACCTCTTCTAAGTGATGAAGCTCATGCTTTATCTTGCCTGACGCATCTTCTATCCACACACAACATTTCTGACCTATCGTTTTGCATACCCCTCCTTCTGCTGTGAGCAGGTAATCTAGGGCTATCCTGTTTTGCAAAGCTACCTGCCTAATATGTTCCTATTCATAATTAAGTAAGCTGATGGCAGTACTTGTGCTATTGAAAGCATCATCAAGAGTGTCAATTAAAAGATTTAAGTTTGTTATCAGCATCCCCACCCCCTCCATCGGGAAGAGAGAGACCCAAAACTGTGTATTACCAGCCCATTTAAAACCTGCTTTATCAAATTTGGTGTCTTGCCTCTGTCTATGGTGGTGGGCATGAACAAGTAAGGTCTTAGTAGGATAAATGGCAGGTATCACCATGCCCAAAGTACAATCAACCCGCTTTTTACATGGAAGTTTCTTATAAGCCCATCTTCCACAGAGCCAATAAAATCCTTGTGAGGGGATGGGATGTTCTATACAATTGTCACTAGATCGTTTAAAGGTAAAGATAGTGGTAAATACTCCTGTACCTGCCGATTTATGCCACCAACGACTTAGGGTTGTAGTATCATTCTCCCCTAGAACATATTTCCATCTGCCCCCTGGCACGTTTTCTAAACCATGCCTCCCATTGAAGTATTCAAGGCTTAACCCCCGATAATAGGAGGATAATGTCATAGTATTTTGGTAACTACTATATTGATGATAGTGGGTGTAATAGTCCTGATAAACATTAATAGTAACTATTTCCTCTCGGTCTTTAGGGTAGTCCCATTGCCCCATGTATAGCTTAATGGCACCTTTTCTGTCAGTGGTATTGTTACTTAAGAAAGATGAGAGATGTCTATCTATCCCTTTGGAACAGGCTGTCATTGGTGTTCTCTGAACCCTTAAGTGTAGGAACCAGGGAGCACCAATGGAACTATTCGTGCAGCAGTATGTAGCATCACTAGTCTCTACTGTATACATTCTCTTCACACTTCGCTGTTTTGCCTGCCTTTTTCAGCCTTTGGCGAGTTCTTCAGATGATATGTAACGACTCTTATGTCCATATAGGATGCTGCAGCCGAAGGGCACTATGGATTCTAGCGTTAGTCCGGGAAATGATTCATTTGGTAGTTGGATATAGATCATCCTTTCAGTTTCATTGTATCTGAAACCTCCTTCTCCATCTAGGCTTGCTCTGACGTTTGGACAGCCATCCACCGTCAGGCAGGTTACGCTCAGTTCTGCTTTTTTCCATCCTCCTTCTGGATTGGCCCAATCATCCTTGATCTATTTATCTCTATAACATATATTGTTTTTCATAAAAAGACTACTGCTCCTTTAAAACAAGTATCACAGATACTTGGTTCCGCATTTTGAAAATAACATTAATTCATTTTTTTAAGTTTTAGTCTACTTTTAAATGTATTGTAAAAGGACATTATAACGATGTTCCTTACATACATTTTTAAGGATCAGAAGGGTATGCAATACATTGCTTCACATTTTATTGCATACTCCTTTGGTCATTAAAGGGTGAATTTCCCAATACATTATTGCTTATCTTGGGTTCTTTGTCAGGATGCAATCAATAAATAATAGTAGTTAATCTGTCAACATGTCAGTGGGAAATCTCTCAATAGTGGAATTCTATATTGCCGTTATTTCATGGAATATTCCCCACACATACTTACTGCATGTTGCAGAATAGTGATAAAAGGTACCACATTTGAGCTTTATCTGATCTTCTCATTTTTATTTATTTTAACTATTACTGTGAGAATATAGGCTGGAATAGATTTTTATACCCTATGCCTGCCTAACGTTCATTTACTAAGCTGCTTAATAAAAAGCTTTCCTTTAACCCTTTCAGTGCCAGAGGGGTGCGCAACACATTGAAAGGGTAAATGTTACTTGTGCCAAAGGGAGGGCAACGGGACAGACTATGGGAAATGTGGGGCATATTTTCCTCAATGCTGTGGTTAACTGTTATAACCCTTTGAGTGCCAGAGAGGAATGCAGTGTATTGCTTCACAGTACATTGCACCCCCCCCCACATTTTGTAGACTCTTCCAATGAAGTATTTCTTTTTTACATTGCGGTATTTTGGCTCTGCTGAAGAGCCGCCTGCTTGTCCTGGGACCAGGATCTCCTTCTGTCACCTTACAGCTGACGCCAGTATAAGGGAAGGGAGGGCAGGATTTTAGCATCATATATCTCTCAAATCATAAAGGTCTGAGAGATGGAACTGGGATAATTTAGTTTATTTTTGTAATAGCTACAATATTTCATTTTGGTATATAAAGACATTACTAATCCTTTAAAGGTATAGTAAGGTTTCATAATAAAAGCAGCTCTAATTAATCATCATAGTATTTGGGCCATGGAGAGTTGTATTTTAATTCTGTCAGAGTAGTAGTTCAAGAGTAATTGAATGATAAAGTATCCCCCTCCCGCCCCTTTTATTGATGTAACACTGCTTACCTCAGAGCAGCAGGGAGTGTCCAGGTAGATTGTAGAAAGGGACAATCTTCAATTATGATAAGGGATATGCTGAAAAACCTGTCAAGGGGGGGGTAGGGTTTTCATTGTTCTCACAGTAAGAATATTGACCCTTGATGTGAGCTGTCTGGTCTATGGACTGGATTCCACATCTGAGGAGTGGGGGTTTACACTAGGTAAAAGAGGCGGGAGGGGGAAACTTTATCATTCAATTACTCTTGAACTACAGCTCTAACAGTATTGAAATAACACTACGAAGATTAATTGGAGCTGCTGTTTTTGTGAAGCTTTACTATCACTTTAAAGGGATAGTAATACTTCATTTTAACTTTAGTTTATTTTGTAGGCATTAAAAAAACATGAAGAATGATATCAGTCTTATGTCTCAAACCTTTATGGTTTAAGAGATATTCACAAGCAAAGTTTCCCCCTCCCGCCCCGTTTTCCAGTGTAAGCCATCTCTTCTCAGATGTGAATCTGGTTGTAAGACCAGACAGATAACAGAAGGGGACAATCTTCTTTGTATGAAAACAATGAAAGCCCTTCCCCCCTTGACAAGTTTTTCAGCTTTTTCCCTTATCTTAATTGAAGATTGTCCCTCTCTGCAGTCTACCTGGGCACCTCCCTTCTTATCTGGCTGAACGGGGAGGGATACTTTGCTTGTGAATATCTCTTAAACCATAAAGGTTTGAGACATAAGACTTATATCGTTCTTTATGTTTTTTTAACGCCTACAAAATAAAATAAAGATAAAACGAAGTATTACTATCCCTTTAAGGCCTTATCTATGGAGCTGGCATACTGAGCTTGCTGACATTAAAGTCTGTTTACTGCATTGGAAACACTCATGCCAGAGAGCTATCCAAATTTAACAGCAATTTATATTCGTGCTGCAGTTGATTTACTCCTGAATAACTCCAGCTTGCTTTAGTAAGTATGGGCCATAGACCTTTCATTGCTAGAGGGTTACGCAATGCATTGTGTAACCCTATGAAATTCAAAGGGTTAAAGATATCCCGCTAAACCAGGAGAGATGCAGTTTCATTGGTCAATTCCTGTTAAGAAGACAGGATTTAGGGCTTTACTCTGGAACCTAAAGAGGTGCAATTCTGGAGCAAACCAAATGCACCACTGAGGACAAATAAACACTACCACAGTTTCTGTTGCTATACAGTAAATATGGCTTTTAACTACCTGAATTCTAAAGAGGTCTCTTTGGAGCCATCTCTAGCAGTTAAGGGGTTAAAGGCACAATTTAAATAATTTAGGAATTTCATTTCTCCCTTATGGTTTAGTTGGTTCGTTCTGGAATCGTACCGTTTTAACTTATCTAATACAGTCCGTGCACTTTCCCTGTTGAGCTGTTCTATATTTATGTTTTTGAGGATTTAAGATCTCCCTGTAGGAGAAGAGGAGTGTTAATCAGATGATTATTTCTATTGATTTGCACACACTTTATCATGGAAATCCCTCACCTGGTACTAACAGCCCTAGTGGACTGTATATGAGTAATCTTGGACTAAAGCAATGGGTTCTGTCAAAGAGCATGTTTCAGCTAATATATATATATATATATATATATATATCTTAAGCCTGGCACTTATAGAGGCTGTTGTACTAACAAAATGTGAAACAATTCTGAAGTAAGTCAGCTGTACCATAGAGCACAATAAAAACTCACAGAATCCCCATTGATTTAAAACAGTGGTTCTCAATCTTTTTTGCTCAAGGCACCCCTAACAGGTAGGGCAAGATATTCAATAAGTCATCTTAATGAAAAATGTGTCGGATAATGGGTTGGTGGTAAAAGAAAGACAATATTTTCAGAAACAAATCCATCACATTTGAAAATGCGTCTAAAGAATAAAAATGATGGTCACATTTTCCTTAAAGTCTGCATAGACAAAATGGGGCACCCTAAGTGGATGTTCATGGCACACCAAAGTGCCACAGCACCCTGGTTGAGAAACACTGATTTAAAACTACATTTTAAATCCTTGAATACAAGAGAGCATAGTGGGAACTCTCCTGATTTGCCCCAGAATCTCCAGATCTCTGGGGCAGAGGCTGATTCTCCAGATATGGGGAGTTTCTATTGAAATTCTGCCCACTTCTGCTCCATCTCATTTCCCTCCCATTTCTCCTCTTTCCCCATCCTTTCTACCTATTTTTTACTATTTTTTCAAGCCGCACCCCACTTGCGATTAAGCCCTCCCCCCTTTCACAAGAATGGCATCATTTATCTCACCCAAATGCACCACAGGACTCCCCCTCCGGGGGGTTCAGAAGAAAAATTTCTCAGGTATACTAGAGAGGTTTAGCTTCACATTGTTACAATCCCAATTTAATTCAGTCAGCAGTTTATTTGTCCCTTTTGATGCTGTGGTCTGAAACCAGCAATGCTTCAGTTATTGGTATATCAGTCTCAAATATTTCATTCAACAGAATGACAAAATTTATTGCAATTCAAAAATGCAAGATTTGACAATGAAAATTGAGAATAAGTGCTCTAATTAGGGATTGAATGAAAGGTGGATTTTATCTTAACAAATATTTTATTGTCTAAGTGGAATTTTAGAGATAAAATTAGTGACACATTGAACCCTTTTGAGTGCCAGAAGGTTATCCAATGCATTCAATACCCCTATGACACACAATGGATTAAGCACAGATAAAATAACAAAATTACCCACTTTAATCATTTAAGAACCACAGGGTTGTGTGACTAATTAATATGCCAAGTGTTGCACTCCCATCTGGTCCTTAGAGAGATACATGAATGCTTATAAAAATACATACCATTTTACATACACACATCTGCTATTTCATCTTGATAAGGTGGTGAAATGGTTCAGTTGGTTAAGGCACCAGCTATAGAATCCATTCCAACTGTAAGGTCACAGGTTCTAGTCATAACAGGGTCAATTCAGCCTTTCATCCCTCTGAGGTAGATAAAATGAGGACCATTAAACTAGGTAATAATATCTATATCTTCAGGAAATACTTGAAAATGAGAGACATTCTCAATGTATCCTTCCTGGTAAAATACTTTGATATTATTATTATTATAAAGAAGCCATTGTTGCAAAAATGAATAGATCTATTGGATTTATTGTTTTTACTAAGCTTACTTTGAATAAATTATTTCTGGATCAGAGATGGTACTCTGATCTCTGCCTGATCTTAATAGTTGAAGGGTGGCATATGCCACTTTAAGCCACCAAATCAATTGAGTGTATTATAAATGTTTTTTTATATGAAATACATTGAGTGATAAGGCATTATTGTTGCCCTCTATTTTTTCGGTTTCCCTTATACATATGTGGCCGCCCCATGGATGTGATGCGAGGAGCTGCGTATTAACAAGAGTTATAAGACTGAGAGATCATATACTGTATATGGGAAAGTTTTCAAATCCCTCTTGCACAAATTGCTGAGCAACATATATGGGTTTAGCTCAACCATCTTTTTTATGAGTGCCTCCTTTTTCTCTTTTTCTTTTTTAATTTCCTACATTGCATGATTTTAATAGGGATGATCATGAGCATTAAATAGAATAACAACAACCATCCGAAAATATTGCACTTCCACAAATATCCGCTCAAATAAAAACAAATTTATTGATATAACTTCTTGCACAATACATACAAAATACCTTCATCCAAGTGTTGTTACAATTTTCTACCACATGGAGAGACTAAGTTGTTGGAATCACAGTCCAATAGATGACACCATGTTGGACCCTATTGATCAACGCGTTTCGCGCGATGAGCGCTTAATCATGATCAAAGACGCCGACCCCTGTAAACGTTCCGTCTTTTGAATTCTCTGTAACCAATCACCAGACTCTAAAACAGGCTTACGTGAACCACTCTAAATGACCTATCGTGTTACCTGATATCAAAAACATCGATATCCTCTTAAAAAACACCCTTTATATGCCTAAATCCTCCATAATAGAACGTGCTAATAATTTTTTGTCCCACTCCATATCTAAATATCCCTAAATACAAAACATACCCAATACAATATGTGTAATGTGTGTAATCTATATGAATACAAGTTACAAGCCTGTATACCATATGTTAATCCACCCCCCCTTTTTTTTTTTTAAAAGAAACCAAAGCAGTTCCGGATACAATAATGCAATCCGCACTACCATTGAATCCCAAAGGGGCAAACACCCACACTTCACCTTTTAATTATATAACAAATGTGAGACTATAATATACTTAAATCACAAAACGTGTTACTCGATCATCACAGAGAATTCAAAAAGCACGGACAGAAGACGTGTCTCATTCAGTAACAATATCAAATTAAACACTATAAAATCATATATATAATTAAATTCTTAAAAAACTCATGATGTCGACCAAAGAAGACAATCATGGTATCCAATTGGAAATGCGCCACAACAAAATCCTATCCTAATGTAACCTTATGACACATTTACATTGTTTCACACTTAACCCACTTCAGATACAACCTTTTGCAATACTGGATCAGCATTCAAAACAGGTAAATGCTTCTTAATGATTTTCACTATATTATCAAACTCCAGGCTAAACGATGTTGAAAAAATAATTTTCCCACTATCAGTATTAGAGTTTTTTCGCCCACACACATCAGCGTTTGGTTTTAAGAGATTAAACCTATCACTTTTGCGAGCCCTATTCAAGGCTTTATCAAGCATCCATGGTGCATAACCTCTATCCAAAAATCTACAATACAATTGTCTGGCCTGTGTCTCAAACAATGTATCAGTGGAACAGTTACGCCGAAGACGGAGAAACTGTAACACAGGTATGCCCATAATGGTATGCTTCGGATGACAACTCTCAATAAACTATTCCCCGATGTGGGTTTACGATAAACATCTGTATGAATAACTCCAGTATTTACATCTCCAGAGATTGTAAGATCCAAAAAATTGATGGACACAGGCATCAAATCGAACGTAAAAGCTAAGTTTAAACCATTGCTGTTCAAGTACATAGCGAATGCATTTGCATTCTCTGATGAACTCCTCCAAATGAACAGCAAGTCATCGATATATCTACCAAACCAAACAATCTCATCTCTAAATGGGTTCCTATCCCCAAAGACGTAGGACTCCTCCCACCAACCCATATATAGGTTGGCATAAGTGGGGGCAAATTTTGCCCCCATTGAAGTCCCACGCCTCTGGAATAGAATAAGGCAGTATGAAAGAATAAAGTTATTAAAAGGGAATGATCATGCTTTATTTAGTCTGTTCCTCTCTGTGCAGAAAACATAGAAAGCCCAGAAATATCCTATGGAGCCCCAAAACAACTCCTGTCAACCATTCGGGAGGTCATAAAACCTACTTTCTTCACTCATAGATGGGTTGAATGTAACCAGAAGGTTTGTGATTCATAGCTAGAAAGTTCTTCAAGATGTACAAGCAGCCCCGTGGGCTTGTACATAGCAGTCTACATGGAATGCTGTGCTGAGGTACCACTGATCCTGATATATGAGACAGGAAGTCTCATAATTTAGAGTCCATTGTGGGATGAAGAGAAGCGCGTCAGTGGTCACTTTTCAGATCCAAATTGTGTTCTTCTACTGATCAGCAAGGGTTCATAATGCATTTTTATAGCCTTTCAGCTGTATGTTGGTGCTGTTGCCTTTGCAGTGTATGGTACAGAGTGTCAAACACTAAAGATCTATATCTACTGAAGTAGCAACAGTGACTCCATAAAATGACAACGACACAAAAACAAGATTGAGGCTGATGAAACAATTCTTGAGGAAACCAACTGCACCATAGGGGGCAAAATACAAATTATACAAATTATCTTTGAAATGGGACTTCTAACCCCTTGACTGCTACAGACCTATTTAGATAAATAGTGAATTAAATCAATAGAGATTTGTGATTTGTTCCCTATATGCAGTTGGTAAGCATTAGATGCTCCAGTTAGTATATTTGCCTTATCTTGAACAAAAAATGCCCTTTGTTCTTCTCAGCAGGAAAAACCTGCAAAATATCAATTTCATATATATATATATACATATATATATATATATATATATATAGAGAGAGAGAGAGTTTGTTGTCCAAAGAACCACACTCACAGGAAAAAAATGCAATTTAATGTGTCATCAATGGTTCAGACCCACTTTGGATCTTTGTCAAGATAGGTTACTGAAAGAACCCTTATAAACTTGAACCAGTGAAAAAATGATGCAAATGTGATGTCATCATTGTGTGGGAGAGCAAAAAAGAGAGAAAAACTGAAGAAAAATGGCAAAATACTCAAAAAAGAGTAAAATTGTGTAAAATATAGATAAATAAATCATATAGAATGAAGGAAACATGGAAATTGGGAATGTATATGTTCCTTATGGGTGGGTGAAAAGTGGGAAAAATTTCCTACATGACATTTTGCGAAAACTTGCTGATTTTTTTGATTTTTTTCATGAAAGTTTTCTTTTTTGTCTATGCAAAATTTTCCTCCTTTTCACCTATTTTAACAAATTTTTCACCTATTTCAACAAATTTTTCGCCTATATTTCCTATAATAACTACATTTTCACTGCAATATTACTTATTCTGAAGGCTGTCGTTTCGAAATAAGTGGCTGAAAGTTGTGAGTCCTACAGCAACATATGCCTTAAAAAATGTGTTAGCATGTAGAATGCATTTGTCCTTTGCCAAAAACACTAACTTCTTGCTTAAGTGACACTGTCACATATTCATGATGATGTCAAAAGATAAAAAAAAAAAATACATCCTACAATGTGGCAGATGTGTATCATAGTGGTGATGGTGGATGACTGGCTGGTATGGTATGATTTGTTTATGTATATAGTTTTTACCATTGTCATGTTTGTGTCAAATCACTATTCTCCTTCTCAGATTATTGACATGCATTACTTTTTGCTCATAGTAGCGGTCCCAAGTGGGGTAGATGGTGGAAACCCTTCTTCACATCCCTGCTCCACCTCCTCATCTGTGCTGCTGTTAATATATTTGTCCTGGCTTTGTCTGTCATGTGTGGTTTCTGCTACCTGATACTCAGATGGTATGAGATGTTGGTTCATTATTAAGAATGTTAATCTCCCAACGCTGCTTGATAGCAGTGTCCTGCGGTCATTGACAATATAACCAGCTGCACTGAAAACCCTCTCAGACTCAACGCTTGCTGGAGGACAACTGAGGGTTTCCACTGCAGCACGTGTCAATGCTGGCCACACACACTGCTTTGTTTGCCAGTAGTTCATGGAGTCATTGTTTCTGCCTAAAATGTAGCTATCCTGCAAGTATGCAGAAACCATCTCACATGCAGCGGGACCACTTCTAGGAGCTACATGGTGTTCCTGTGTGTCAGTTACCAACCTATACTCAGGGAGCAAGTCCCAAAGAGATGTGCTGCCAACACCACCACCACTACCAATGTTGGGTTTTTGTCGCCCCTGCTGAGACACATGAATTGCCCTGTGTTTTGAATGGGATATTCTGATTGATGATGTAGCTGCTTCTGCTGGGTGAAATGCTTTGCTGCCTTCCTTTTCACTATGTCTAGATGTTTTTTGTGCCCTCACTTTCTCCCTCTCATCCTCCACAAGGCAACCCTCGATCAATAAGCATGTTCTGATATTTCTTGACATAATCCAATTCCTCAGAGAGTTGCTGCTGATCATCATGGCTCCTTGTTGTGACAAACTGCTGATGGCCCTTTGGCAGAAATTCTGAAATTTTGTGTTTGAATCGGGGGGTCAAGCAGATTGGCAACAATGTATTCCTCATTGCTTTTAATGGACACTATGCAAGAATCTTGTTCAAAGCACGCTAACGTCCTTTACCAGCTGGTGCATGTCTGAGTTTTCATTATGGTAAGAATCCTCATCCATGCTCCTCATTTTTTCTGCAATAAAAATATCAGTGGTAGAATTTCACTAATTCCCTTTGAGGAGGCAGCCAGCATGGCTGGACAGTAATATGGTCACAACTAAATTTAACACAAGGGCAAAGTAGGGCACATGCATCATACCACCTATTATCAAAGCATCAATTATGTTGGAGCTGTTATCAGCAGACACAAAACCAACTTTTAAGGAGTGGGGTACAAGCCATTTTCCTATCACCTGCTCTAGCTTACTTAAAACCTCTACAGCTTTGTGGGACTGTCTCTCAAAACTCTGCATGCACAAGGTGGTGTGATGATAGTATGGGGTATCCTGCTACTGCCTTTTAATCACACTGACAGAACCAAAAGCATGATTACTGGCTGTCACCTGATGCTTTAAGCTAGTGTTGTCCATTGTTGGTGCTAGGCGGGAAACCCAGTGAGCAGTCATACAGTCTATGCTCTGCCTACTTGTCCTCATATCTGTTGTCAGGTGGATTGTCTTACCATACGCACTTTTCAGCCCTTTGCCCACCACACTAACCACCTGCTTGTACAATTCAGGCATAGACATCCTGGAAAAATAACTGAGGCTTGGGCTATTCCAGTGTGGAGCTACACATGACATCAGTTCTCTGAAACCTTGGTTTTCTACAAACGTATATGGCAGCATGTCCATTGCCAACATCTTGGCAACCATGCCATTCCACAGGCGTACTTTGGGATTGTTTTTGTGAAGTTTTTGACTCGTTCCCAGGAACTCGGTCATTGTGGGTTGGCAGGACATGGCAGAAGATGCCTGAAACTTAATTGCTTTAACAATATGACTAGAGGAGGTGGTGGCGGTAGAGGCAGCATGTGTGGGCAGTCAATGACTCTTGCCATCTCATACAGCAAAGCCAGATTCATCATACATCTCTGCAGCAGGAGCCATAGGTGTTATTTGGAGTGAACTAACTGTTGGCACTGGTAGTAGTACACTCTCTGACACATAAATAACTTCACTACTTCTTTTTTCTGCCCTAGAGCCCTGGGAACTTTTTAAAGTGCTTCTGCTGCTGACAGAATGGCATGCAGTGAGAGCCTGACACCCTTTTATATGGCTGTAGAAAACTAGAGAAAACTTTCGTGTGGTGGAGAAAAATTTTTCTTACCATTGATTTCAATCCACAATGAGCTAGGGAGAAAAAAGCGTGAAAAGCTGAAAAACGGCACTTTTCACTGGGTTATTTGCCAAGTGGAAAGTGCCATTTTTCGCCGACTGAGGTGACAATTTTCGCCCATCCCTACTTATGAATACATAAATGAAACAGCCAATCAATGAATGGGTATAATTACACATGTAATATCGTAAAGAAGATTAGTAGAATTATGTGAATGAAGTTAAATGAGTATGTAAAGAATTAAGTTTAAATACCGATCTGAATGAGATAGGACAAAGCACACCTCGAACCTAATAAGGCAGCCTGTTCAAAGAAGGTGTGCCATATATCAAGATACGGAAAAAAATGTAGTCTTAATTAGGATCCATGAAGTGGGAATAACCATCAAAATATCCAGATGTCAGGAACAAGATATCAATAGTAGCCAGTAATATACAACATATTAATGATATAATGAAAAAGTTTGTGCATTGTAACCTATCAAGTGAATCAATGAGATTAGTTCCATCACTCCTCCACATCGCAACCCTCAACAAAGTAGAGCACGGCATATGCCACCTATCTGTCTCAAATGAAAAGGTGGTACATAAGCAGGCTGCTAATTTACATATATGAAGAACGGCTCATACCCCACTGTAGCCCACAGTGGTGCATAATTTCCAATGCTGCACAATGAAACCACAGTGGTGACTGATTTCCAATACTCTACAATGTAGCCAGAAGCCAGTGTGTAGGAAATTTGATCAGAGACTGGCTTTTAAAAGGCCAGTCTCTGTTCGAAATGGCTTCCAGATGTCCATTGGCTGGGATGTCTGCTAACGCACCTCCCAGCCAATCAGCTCCTAGTGGGGGGGATGAAGAATCCTGCTAGGAGCTGACTTGACTTGTGTTGTGACTTGGAATGGATGCATTACTTTAAACCGTTGAGTGCCAGTGAGGTACAAAATGCATTGCTCTGCTATGTGCTACATACCCCTCTGGCAGTCAAAGGGTTAAACAATACACATATTTCCAAATGATGTTTGTCGACTATATTTCATGTTTATTTGTTTCTTTTCAGGTAACTATTTGAAACAAGGAAGAAGATAAGAAGACAGAAGAGAAGACATAAGAGAAGAAGACAGAAGATGACAGAAGAAGACGGACAGTAGATCAACGGAAAGTGTTATACACCTGTGGATTTCAGGCTAGTTTTAGGGTTATTATTGTTGTACTTCACTTTAGGAGTCGTGTAGGGTTAGTGTTTGGGAAGGTGACTGTGTTTGAGCTCACACTCTGTGCTTGCCAGTGTGTCAAGCACTGATCGTCAGAGCTTTTCCTGTGATGTTCCCGTTACTCAATTTATTTAGCATGGGTTTTTGGAACTAAAAACACACTGCAGACATTTGAAGGAAGTAATTTTTTGGCCCAACGTTCGTTGTCGTTTCAGTTGGTAGAGCCATTGAATAGCTTCATTAGCACATTTTACTAATGGGCTGTTAGCCAACTTGGCCTAACGGCTGTTTTACTGGCCACATTTGAATCAAGGCTGTAATCCATATACTTTACAATGGAACACAAGCAGCCAATTGTACAGTTACTTTCACTGTGTTAGAACACATTGTCAGCAAATGACACATTAGCCATACTGGTAGGTAGAAGGCAAGTACCATTTAACAAATAACTTACTAACATCAGCATACCAGAAATATGTCTATAAACACAGTGAATACATTTTTATGTAATGGTTTCTTACAATTACGACACCATTTTAAACCTTAAAGTAAAAATAGAAGCTCTTTAGCTGGATAATATAAACAAACTGCCTACAGCTGTTTATATATGATAGCACGAGTGCAGCATATCTGCCATTTTTTATGTGGAAAATGTAAAAGCATGAGTTGTATATTACCATGAGCTGTTGTATTGACAGGAGATCTAAGAAAAGGAACAACAGAGGTTGGATGCAGCTACATTTCATTGAAAGGAGCTGGATCATTAAAAAGTATAACAGGTTGTATTAAATGAACACCACTGGGAAATTATGATTTCATTGTGCAGACTTGGGCAATGAAAATAGCACTGGGAATGAGCAGCTGTAATATCCTGCTATGCTGTGCTTATTAGATTTTTTATTACTGTGGTTGGAAAGAAACATATAGTTCTCCTGTTATAGATACCTCATGTGTATCACTAGAATTCACACAATGGCTGAACGGTAGGCTAATTATCTTCAGTCATTTTAACACTGAAATGAACTAGGTGAAACCGAACTATATCACATATGAACCCTGGCCCCTTAATTCAAAGTAAAACCAGGATGTGCTAATATTTATCACTGATAAGTTAATATAAGTAATTGCTAGTTAACCCCCTTGGGTACTAAAGAGGTCTCCTAATTATTGCCAGACTTCTCTAGCATCCAAGGGGTAAATTGGTAAAGTTAAAAAAAATACTTATGAGTACATCTCTCTTAAAGAATTTATCACTGTGATCTAGTACTAAGAATGGTATTTATCAAAGGGTGAATTGGACAAATTGCCAAATGCACTAGCAAACCTGATTTTGTATTTTCATATTTAACAAGTTCCACATGGCAGAAGTTCATCCTCGGATTGTCCTTTCCAGGGACCCCCCCCATTGCTTGCCTGTTTTAGCTTTCTCCATGGAAAATGTTGATTTACCATATTATCAAGCAAATATCAATGTCTCTTGCCTGGCTTGCATTGGTGAATTAGGGCGAATCATCACTAATTTTTTTTGTCATGGAGTTTGTGGGAAATGTCTTCAGAAAAAGAGCCCAAGAGCCCCAAACCCCATCAACTGAAATCCCTGGGAAGGAGTAATGTAAATAAATACATGAATAAAAATGTAATAAATAATAAAAAAATAAAATATATTTTACATGGAAAAGTCTGAGATGTCTAAGGGGTGATATGATTACCATTTACAAATACATTCAAGGTCAATACAAAGAACTATCCAATTAATTACTTATGCAAAGAGCTGAGCTAAGAACAAGAGGTCATCCATTAAGACTAGAGGAAAGGCGCTTTCGACTAAAACAAAGGCAGGGATTCTTTACAGTAAGGGCAGTAAGGCTATGGAATTCTTTGCCTCGGGATGTTGTGCTTGCAGATATGCAACTGCATTCAAAAAAGCAATGGATGCCTATCTAGCACAGAACAATATTGACAATTATGACATATGGCTTCAAAGCAAATAGGATATTGATCCGGGGAACTTTTTGAGTACCAATTGGAGTCAGGAAGGAATATTTCCCCCACACACACACTTGGGGCTAGATTAGAAATGGCTCCAGAGGTTTTTTTTTGTCTTCCTCTGGATCAACAGGGGTGTTTTTTGGCATGGGCTGGACTTGATGGACGCATGTCTTTTATCAGCCTTATCTACTATGTTACTATGTTACTATGTTAAACATTTAAAGGATTGAGCAATGTAAATATAACATCACATTGTGAAAACTAAAGGCAGTAGTCATCTCTGCCTTTCACAACTGAACATAGTAAAACTTTCAGAAAGGAAAGGACCTCTCATTTACAGTCCTATATTGGTACTTTATAAAACAGGTACAAATCAATACATAAGTTAACTTCTGCAAGTTGCCCTTGAATGACACATGACTTGGGAATGTTTGAAATTAAATATCATTTGCATAAATATAGTGGTTTCAGAGTTGAACTTAAGGATTTTATTTTATCTTCTATTTATTTGACTTCAAGAGAAATGGAGCTGAAGAGGGGACATGATGTACAGCCTCTTTTTCCAACCTACATATGGGTTAGTGGAAAGAGCTCTGGAATAGGGATGGGTTGTATTTTTTCTATTCACAGGAATTCTTATGAAAAAAAACATAATTTTTCACTTTTCCACAGAAATCGCCATTGATAGAAAATCCATTAAAATTTCATCCATTTCTCTTCCATTATATGAGCATTAGAATTCAAGAATTCCCCTATATTATAAATGGTTCTTTCTGTCTTGAGAGGTTTTAGTTGACAGAGAGAGAGAAACAGAGAAGGAGCAGGTTAAAAACAAAACAAAAATATTTTAGATGAGTGTTGCTGCTGACTAGTTGCTGGTCTAAGTTAAAATGATTGAGAGGAGCTGGATGGCTAATTTTGATGAAGTAGATAGCACAGGAGTGCTGCTGCTGCTGATATTTATCACCAAAAACTGTTGGAAACAGCAATGGTGATGATATGGGGCAGCTTGTGGTGGTGGTGGTTCCTGCTACTTGTGATACTGCTGCTGTGGAAATAGCAGCACCACAACCCACAAGTACCATCACCATTCCAGGTACATTCAGGGAGAAAGTGTGCGTGTCCAGTCACCACCATAAACCTCTGCTTAAACTTTCCCTAAAACCATGGGTGTAAGAGTATTTTTCCTTGGTGGCAGGGACTTTTCAGTTGTCAAAAAGTGTATTGCACACACTGTGTTAGAAGCACATCCAACATAACCACACTGAATTTCATATTGACAATGTGAAACCATACCCCCAAGAAAAAAAAATCAGCTGTTGTCACTGTGATCTTTAACCCCTTAAGGACTACATGACATACTATGACCGTCATGGTCCTTAAATTCTTAAGGACCGATGACGGTCAAAGTACTTCACTTACTTTTTACTTACAGAGCTCCACCTGGAGCACTGTAAGTAATAATGGAGCCAAAAATTGACCACTCCAAGACTGGAGCAATCTCTTTCAGGCCCCAAAGCGTTGCGCCGATACACGCAACAGGTCACTTGTATCGGCGCGTCGGCAAGGATCAAAGCGGTCCTTATGGGATGGAAATGTCCCAGGACCGCTGGTCCTTAATGGGTTAAACATCCCCAATGACAATAATGTGCACCAAAATGTCATCAGCCCAGGAAATTGATGATAACATAATTAACAAGTCTAGTCTTGTGCTAGGACCCAGCTAGTAATGTCCCATTTTGGCACCATCATGGTCTTTGGCACCAACATTGCCATTACTGCCAGTAGACAGTGACTCTGCAGATCTGAGTTATGGCAATATGTCGCTACAGATTACACATTGTGTGGGCAATGACTGCACATGGCAATGTAAAGGAGACTAGCAGAATGTAGAAAATGAGGGACAAGGGAACATCTATGGACTGTCTGCATTGTAGAATGCTCACAGCTCGTTGAAGGGACGGTCAGTGTGTTTTTTTAAATTGTTTAATAATAGCAAACCACCAGTCACTTGTGTCACTTAAGTTAATTCCTGAATGTTTCCACATCAGAACCAATGAGTGCTGACCACCACACTGTTTTGTTCTCTTTGTTTTTTTTAAAATATAATTTATTATCAGATCACTCCATAAACATACAAAGAAAAAGAGTACATATAAAATCTTTCAAGTACAGCAAGAGTATGCAAACATTTATGAGAATAAAAGAAACAGATGTATATTAATAGGCTGTACAGAGTCCACCTGAGGTTTTTATAATAATTCAACCCAAACTTCAAACATCTAACCAAACTAAGCTAAAACTATATCCCTCGATCCCAGTTCCTCTCTCCCCCGAGCCTGCATCACCCCCCAACCCCACCCACCAGCCAGTGACTCTACTAAGTCCCGTCATATATAGGAGTCATACACTAAGGTGTACAAGTATACGTCACAAGCAGCCACACGACAAGCAGATGTGAACTCAGTCGACCAGCCCCAAAGAGTTACACCTCGCCGGGAGTTACAGTAGTACTTGCTCTAGCTGTCCACCAGGTCTGCCACCATCCCCATATCCTATCAAACTTAGCCGGAGAACCTCGGTGTAGATAAACCAATTTATAATGTGGAAAACACTGTGAAACCAAGTTAATCCACTCCCTACAATTGGGAGCTCTGTCTGACATCCAGTTCAAAGCCACCACCTTTCACGCCATCACCAAGAGCTCACGCAGAAGAGATTTGTCATTAGCATCCTCAATCTCATCGGGGAATATAGACAGTAAACAAATCTTTGGAGTTGCAGGAACAGGTCTTCCCAACACCAGGGTCACAATACGCATTACCTCTGACCAAAACCTCCCAACCCCAGGGCACTCCCAAATCATGTGCAAGTACGTGCCTTGAACATTGTTACATCGATGGCAATGGTCAGTACCAGAATTCCCCATTTTAAACAGCCTGATTGGTGTATAATAAATTCTATGTAGAATATTCAGCTGTATCATTTGATGCCTAGTCGATGTCACCACCAAAGCTGGCACCTCCTTAGCCATAGTCCACTCCCAATCCTCCAATGGACCCAAATCCAGTTCCCATTTATTCCGTGAGGGAAATTCCTGATACCTCATGTGAGATTACAACCACTGGTAAATAAAAGAGAGAGGTCTTGGCGGCTCAAGGGTCATCAATCTAGTAAGAAGCGGGAATGTAGTAATCATCATTGCTCGTTCACCCCACTGGGCTCTAAGAGCATGTCTGGCACATAGATAAGAATAAAAAAGATTGTGTGGTATATGGTATTCGTCATGTAGCTGTGCAAAGGATTTCAACTGGTTATCATGATACAATTGTCCAAGAGTATGAATCCCAAATCTAGCCCACAGAGGACCAAACTCACTACCAAGTAAATGATGTAACCCCGCGGCGCCCCACAAGGGGGTGTCCAGGTCCATTGCCACATATCCCAGCAACTTCTTCAACTCCCCCCACGCCTCATATAGAGTTGCAGCTAATGTAGTCTGAATTTTAAAAACTGCGGGGCCGCCATGCAAGAATCGGGGTAGCTCAAAAGCAGGCTGTAATAGCAGTGCATCTATCTGGGTAGTTTGATAGCGAGGCTGAGGGGAAACAAACACTGTTTTGTTTTCTAAAACAAAACAGTGTGGGTCATTGTTTCAACATAATTATCTGACAAATATGCTGTAAATATCTCATATACAGTGTGGCCACTACTTGGAGATAGATGGTGTTCATGTGCCTAAGTTACCATCCCATATTTTTGGGAAAAACCGATAGAGATATGCCAGTGCCACCCCTACCACCACCACCACAAATGTTAGACTGTTCCGAGACACATTATTTACTTTCTGTTTCCAAAAAGGGACTTAAAATTTTGTCCAAATTTACTTAGGCTCCCTTTGTCTGGCCATTTTGTTACCTTTCCCAGTGCAATTTAGGAACAACAAAAAAAGTGGCTACTGTGGAATATGTTGCTGTGATTTAAACAGGAGTAACCAGTGGGGCTTTGTCTCAGGGCCCCAACTGTCAAAATCACCATCTCTGTGAATTCCCCTGTGGCGAAACCCGTCAGGCCACTCCTGTCAAAATCACTACCCTGTGGCAACAGGCAGTAGTGCAGACATTGTCCACCCCACTGCTGCCTTGGGAGGGGCAGACAGTGAATCAGAAACAGATATATATATAGATATATATTCTCTGATGGGTCAAATGACCTCACCTCGAAATTCTCACCACCCATTAAATTTGTGGAGGGGATGTAATAATATTTGTTATGGAATTAAAACATCCCATAAACCCATATAGGTGTCCCTGAGAAATATTAAGTATAACAATTACAAAATAGTGTGGTCTGAGTGTACCTAAGTGTACACGAGAACAAAATAGTATATAGGGTCAAATGACATAAAAGATTAATTGATTCATATGATAAAACAGATTAAAAAAGTCCAAAGGGTATCACATTTAAAGGGCAGCTAACATAGTTGAATAAAAAATCATATACAAATTAAAATTCACTCTTTTACTAGTTACACTTTGCTGCTCCCGCCTCTGTAAGCAGCAATATTATAAACATTTCTCATTATAAAAGTCTTCTCTAAGCATCTCTGTCTTAGAGCCAGTGCTGTGCTCCAGGGAGGAGCTCATGATATTGACATCTGCAACAACACACCCACCTGCACAATCAGTAGGAGGAGGCCACAGGCAACTTTATCTCTTGCAGGGTTGGTAAAAGAAACTTGCTGTATACCTGTACAGCTAGAAGTATAAGTTGAAGATGTTGCTAATCTCAGTGCTATATAGTTATGATTAACTAGTAAAATGTCGAATTTTAACACACATTTTTTATGGCTTCTTATCCTTTGTGATACACTCTCTTTTTTCTATATTTTTGGATTTTCTGCAACACAACTTTTTTCATTCAGCCAAATTTAACAAAAGAGCACATGCTCTGTGTTTGGAGTTTATCAGTGAAGATGAACTTTTTGCTACAGTAGCCACATGTATATATGGTACTTTCTGGTCAAGAACACAAACATTGAGTTAGTATATGCTGGTGAGATAGCTCAGTGGTAAAGTCCCTGACTATGGAGCCTATTCCAACCTCAAGTTTGCAGGTTCGATTCCCAGCAGGGTCAACTCAACCCTTCATCCTTCCGAGGTCGATAAATGAGTACCATTGGATGGGTAATAATAACATCTATTATTTCAGCTGCCGATTTGGTTAATTCCGAGAGCGTGCGCTGAAAGCGTTTTGAGTCCCACTGGGAGAAAGGCGCTATATAAATACTAGTTATTATTATTATTAGTATCAGTTCTGCATGCTTCAGTAACTTTTCATTGGGAGTCAAGGTCTTTCTCATATGTAGTTGTCCCTGTGGATGCAATATATTTGGTCACCATTTTTAATCAATTTACCAAAGCCTTCTTTTTTATTTTACACCTTTTAATTTTCATTATTTTGTATCTTTGAGACCTGAAACTGTGCATCAGCTTCCAGATGTATCATTGCTTGGGAGAGTTTCATTTTGTGATGCTATAGCTGGAGCTAAATGTGAGCCATGGGGTGCATAGACTGTTATCATCTCATAAATTGATTTATCTAAAGGAAATATATGCCACTCTTCTTCCATAACATCTGTTTAATCTTCATAATGAAATCTGACAACTCTTTAATTCCATTCTGCAGGGAAAACCTAAACTTTGGTTGCAGTACTGTATAAATTGTGTTATAGTCTAATATTCAAGTAACTGCGCACTAACAGCACTAATACAAGATGAATACACAAAGTAGGCAAAAAAATTGTTATATGTGTATAACCAACAATAAAACTGCAAAGACCGTATGATAATATGACAAATATAGGATTGATAATGGCTATTAAGTCAGAATGGCTGATCAGAGAATGTAATGATAACCAAAACATGAAAATGAAAGTAGAAAATAAGTAAAAAAAAAAAAAAAAAGTGTTACTGTAGTAAGTATGACTCAAAAGAGTCCAGAAGTATAAAAATCATAAACACTGTGGAAATAGATGTCTGATAGTCTTTCAACATAAATAAAGGATTAATATGTTTGTCCATTGTTAGGTGAATACGATTAAATGAATAACGTCCAAATACCAGTAATATGTTGAAATTAATGAATAGCTTATCAGTTTTTCTTCTTATTCATTATGAAGAATGAGATGAGATGAATAAAATGATGAAATTGTTAATATTAGTTAGATGATTGATGCTTCATAGGATGAGCCACATGAAACACTGTCACTAAAATCTCTAAGTCAGATCAAGTTATTCCTCTAACCCTCATCCTCTTTACAACTGTCCAGCAAAAGACAGTGCAATACAATATGGTGACCATTGCTCAAGAGGGAGAGAGTAAAAAGAGAATTAAAGCATCTAAGTGTAGCACATTTATTAAAACAGTAAAAAGCAAGACAAATACACAAAAATTCCCAACGTGGTAAGAATATATTTTATCTCATTCTGCTGCATTAACCTTGAATGTGTTTTATACACTATTTTATACACACTATTTTATGATGTTTTATAAAACAAACCAAAAAAACAATATATATATATATATATATATATATATATATATATATATACACAAGTACACACATAAATAACACCACTCCAGTCCCCCGCCACCACTACCATACACATCTGCCAGACTGTAGGTTGTACTTTATTTTATTTTTTTAATCACTTGACATCATCAGTGTCACTTAAACAGGAAGTAAGTGTTGTGGTCAAAGGACAAATGCACTCTGCATGCTAACACATTTTTCAAGATATATGCATCTGTAGAACTTACATCTACTTATTTCTCCACTACAGCCCTCAGAAGAAGTAATATTGTGCATAGGTGAAAAATTTGTTGGAATAGGAAAAAAAATTGTTGGAACTGGTGAAAAGGAAGAACATTATGCATTGGTGAAAAGGAGAAAACGTTTGTAAAATAAGTGAAAAATCGTCTGTTTTTCACAAAAAGTCATGCAATAAATTTTTCTCAATTTTTGCCCACCCCTAGATAAGGTCATGTACAGGGGCGGACTGACCATACGGGCATTCGGTCACGGACCGAGGGCCCGTGACCGAAGGGGGCCCGCCACCGCCACTTCCAGAGCTGCTCAGCAGCTCTCCTACAATGGCCGCCGGCGCGCCGTTCTAGTAATACACAGTGCTGGGAGATGACATCATCTCCCAGCCTCTGCATTACTAGAGGCGCGCGGGACATCGCAGTGCTAAGCCACGCCGCTAGACCACCAGGGACTGCAGGTAGGGGCATGGTGGAGATGAAGGGGGCATTGTGGAGATAGGGGGCAATGTGGAGATGAAGGGGGCATTGTGGAGATGAAGGGGGCATTGTGGAGATAAGGGGCATTGTGGAGATAAGGGGGCATTGTGGAGATGAAGGGGGCATTGTGGAGATGAGATGAAGGGGGCATTGTGGAGATGAAGGGGGCATTGTGGAGATGAGATGAAGGGGGCATTGTGGAGATGAGATGAAGGGGGCATTGTGGAGATGAAGGGGGCATTGTGGAGATGAGATGAAGGGGGCATTGTGGAGATGAAGGGGACATTGTGGAGATGAGATGAAGGGGGCATTGTGGAGATGAGATGAAGGGGGCATTGTGGAGATAGGGGTATTGTGGAGATGAGATGAGATGAAGGGGGCATTGTGGAGATGAAGGGGGCATTGTGGAGATGAGATGAAGGGGGCATTGTGGAGATAGGGGCATTGTGGAGATGAGATGAAGGGGGCATTGTGGAGGTGGAAGGGGCATTGTGGAGATTTCTGCAGGGGGCCCAGACCTCTTTTTGGACCAGGGGCCCTTGGTCCTGTCAGTCCGCCCCTGGTCATGTATAAAATTACTAGGGGCATATACACCAAAAATAAAGGAAACATTCATACAATATTTAAAAATTAAAAATTATCAGATACATTTATTTTGTGACTATATCTCAACTGATATCACTCAATATATAAAACATCCTATCTCTTTTAAAAAAACGTATAAATATTCAATGACATCTAGTGTTTTGCAATTTTTAACAAAGTCCTTTGACACCACAATAGAAATAGGTTGCACATTGGACCTGATACAAATCATTTCATACCAAATGCGTCTTTGAGCTCTCAACTTTACTTCAATAGTGGGTACATCTAATAAACATGAAAACATTACCTCTCAAAGGCTTTTTTGAAAGCATTTAAATTAAATTTATTTTAAATAAAAAAGAATGTAGAAGAAAAAAATGCATTCTTTGCTATTTAGACAGTCATTATTTTACATTATGTTAGCAGCCTGAGCCTGATTTAATTTACTTTATAGATTATATTGACATATGATACATTTATGAAAGCAAAACTGCCTGTGGTAGAAAAATAAACAGCAAACAATAACATCAGTCCAAAGTGATATCTTTATTATTTATGTACCTCATACTCCTTCTGGTGCATTAATTACATATGTTATGTACTTTGTTTCATTACAGAAATATTCCAGACGTTGCCAAAAAATTGCAGAATTATGAATCATGAAAAACAAGTGCTTTATTAAAGCATGGGTATTTCCTGTACTGGACGATGATTCATTCAAATGTTATTATAGCTTAAACCTGGTGACCAGACTACAACATTGTGTTTTTTTACTGATTTTTATTGATCAAGAGCTTCTGGTTGCAAGGCTGTTTTAAGACCTGTACCCTTGGGGGACTTATAAATGGAGTTCCTCCAATATAGATTAACATTTAGGATCCTCTTATATTTAATTCCAAGCTGCCGATTTATGAAAAAAAACAGCCACATGTATATGTTGTACACCCAAAATTGCTTTGCTCCTTACTGACCATCTGTCCACAGGGTTAAACTGGTTCCTTTCTGTAAGACTAGGAGTGTTGGGAACCCAAGGTGAGGGAGCTTGAAACAGGAGGCCCCCAACATGTACTTTAGTTAATAAAAACAAACAAACAAAAAAATAAAAACAATTGCTGAAGCCTCACCTAGAAGTAAGCATATTAGGGATGGGTGCAGATTTTTGCCTCAAACCAGAATCTGTGAATAATGGCTCTTCCCGCTTAGTGGAAAATTTCCTGAGAAAAGTGCAGTTTTTCTGCTTTTTTTGCCTGGCTCATTGCATTTAAATCAATGGGAACATTGAATTTACACATAACACGTACCAAATTTTATATTATTTCTCACAGGCATAGTGAAAAAGGGGTCTGAGGGTGCCTGTGCTGGAGTGTGGGTAAAGTATCATTAGAACAGGGAATTTTTTTTGGTAGAGGGTTTGTTGACTGGTATTGGGGGCACAGTAAAAAAAAAAAAAAGACATGGTATAAAAGGGGTCTGAGGAGGGGGTCTGTGTTGGTGGAGTCTGGGGAAAAATCAGTTGAACAGAGGATTTTTTTGGGGGTAGAGTATTTTGTAGAGTGCCAAGCTCCGAGGAAACATTGATATGTAGGACTTAGACTTGTGTTAGCCACAAGCCCTGAGGAAACATTGATTTGAAGGACTTATACTTGTTTGGCACAAGCCCTAAGGAAACATTAATTTGTTGTAGGACTTAGACTTGTGTTAGGCCCAAGCCCTAAGGAAACACTGATTTGGAGGACTAAGAATTAGGCCCAGGCCTTGAAGAAACTTTGATTTATCGGACTTAGTCTTGTTAAGCACAACCCCTGAGGAAACACTGATGTGTAGGCCTTTAGCTGGTTAGTGTTGCAAGCCTTGAGGAATCAGTTATAATGTATTGTACTAAGGTTTGTTAGTGTCATAAAGCCCTAAGGAATCAATTATAATGTGTGGCACTCAGGACTGGTAGAAGACACAAGTCCCTAGGAGTCAGTGATACATTTCGGCACTCAGTCTTGTTAGCATCACAAGTCCTGAGGAATCAGTGATAATTTTTGGCATTCAGGCTTATTAGTGTTACAAGTCCTGAGGAATCAGTTATAATTTTTGGCAATCAGGCTTGTTAGCGTCACAAGCCTAGAGAAACAAATATATATATATATATATATATATATATATATATATATATAAATATATGCCAGCAGGGCATGTTATGGTGGCCAGAGGCCACTGGCTATTGGCAATTGTCAGTGTATCACTGAGGCATTTGCAAATTTTCTTGCTGCTGCTGCTGAGTTGTTTAAGCAGCAGGATGATTAGGCAGCTCCAGGGGAATGGGATAAACAACAGCAATGATATGGGTAATGATAATCATGGTTCCACTTGCCACTACTAGCTCCAGTGATGGACCAGAGACAGTAGCAGCACTACAACTAGCCTCCACCACTTCAGGTATATGTGGAGTAAAGAAGTTGGCCAATACTGCTTCTCCTCCAGCACCTCCTCCAAAATCATGAGCATGTTGTTGGAATATACATTTTTCCCTTGAGAGCTGGAAGGAACTGTGCCACTCATCATCAACTTCAATGTCCACAATGTGTACAGGAAATAGGGGAAGGACTGGGAACAATGGACACATTTTTAATCACATAAAACATTGGCACAACTGAAAGCAAACACCTTGATGCTTAGGTCCGCAATGTGAAATCACCCCCCCAGAAACCAATTACTGCTGCTGTTACTATGCCCCTTGTCCATTTCCCGCTAAGGACATGTGACAACTTGCACTCTTAATAATATGATAAACCCTCCCTGCCAACATCTTAATGTATTTTGTGGGATGGAATTATCACGGTTCCTGTGCTGTTCTGTCAATCTTGGCTGAATTACCTGTGCATTGGAGGATGCTGATTGGCCCGCCCAGGATGTGCCTTTATATACTGGAGCTTGGGCACTTGTCATTGGCCCTTTCGTACTGTAACGGTTTTCTGACACTCAGACCAGGGTATGAAGTAAAAACACAGTTTATTGTATCAAGAATGTAACACAATGCCCCTAGGGTCCAGCACAGGAATAACAGTAATGGCAAACACAGACAAAGTGAATGCAATACAGCAATAGAATAATGTGCAATGTATAGATGGGGAATAGCCTGCTGCGCCAGAATCTACCAGGGCTAGTACCTCCACAGCTTGATCACCCAGGAGAAAACTCACCGGTATGGTGGGTTTCGTGGAACAAGGATCTGGGGACGACTGTACACCACCTAGGGCCTGTTCCCCAAGGTACCCTAGGTGCGTGCGTTTCCCGGACGTACCGGACATGTGCGTAGTAAATGCCCATTTTTACCACAATATAAACATAACCCTTGTCTTTTGCGATAAGCCCTCTCCTCCTTAGATAACCTAGTAAAGCCAATCTGCATAGGCTCCCCTGTTTCTGGTGCCCCTTCAGGAGGAATGGGAGGAGAGGGTGGGTTAAAAGACCTCTCATGCCCATGGGTCTTGGAACTAGCCCTCTTTGCCAAGCACCTTTCGCTCATGCAGGTGTCAATGAGTATCACATAATCTATGTACTCATCTAGGTCAGTAGGTACCTCCCTGGCAGCAATCTCATCCATGATGGAATCGGATAGGCCTTGTGAAAAGGCTGCTAGGAGTGCCTCATTATTCCAGGCCACTTCTGCAGCTAAAATACGAAATTCTATTGCATAGTCGGCCACAGTGCGATCGCCCATCTGTATTAACATCAATTTCTTTGCCGCCGAGGTGGCTCGCCCTGGTGTCTCGAATACTCTGCGAAACTGTCTGACAAATTCGTTAAAGCTCAGAGTACAGGGTTTAGCCTGCTCCCATAAAGGATTAGCCCATGCCAGAGCTTTACCAGTTAACAGAGATATCATGAACCCCACTTTGCTACAGTCATTCGGAAAAGCATAGTGAGTGAGTTCTAAGAATATCTCTAGTTGGTTAAGGAAACCTCTGCACAGTGTGGGTTCGCCACCATATCTTAGCGGTAACGGCGCCGCCGCCGTGAGACTTCTAGAGGGAGCCAATAATTGCCCAGTAGTATTGTCCGGTGTCATGACTGGGGGGACCACCGGATTTTGATTTGGTTTATCGAGATGTACCGTACGTTCAAGCAAAGTTTGCATGGCCAGAGCCAATTGATCTAGGCGTTGCTCGTGAACATCCATCCTCCAGTGGAGGTTCTGTGTATTACTGTCACTCTTCCCGTCTGAGGTCATGGCCCTTTCGTACTGTAACGGTTTTTCCCCATCTATACATTGCACATTATTCTATTGCTGTATTGCATTCATTTTGTCTGTGTTTGCCATTACTGTTATTCCTGTGCTGGCCCCTAGGGGCATTGTGTTACATTCTTGATACAATAAACTGTGTTTTTACTTCATACCTGGTCTGAGTGTCAGAAAACCGTTACAGTACGAAAGGGCCAATGACAAGTGCCCAAGCTCCAGTATATAAAGGCACATCCTGGGTGGGCCAATCAGCATCCTCCAATGCACAGGTAATTCAGCCAAGATTGACAGAACAGCACAGGAACCATGATAGGAATCTCCTCAGAAGGTTCTTGTTGTCCTGGTTGCAATTATCCTCCACCACATTGCCATTTGTGGTCAGAGCACCACACAGTGTGCAATGGGTGGACATGAACTGCAACAAAGAATGCTTATCCTATACCATTGATCACGGAGCTATTTGATCATTTCAAAGGCTCGACAATTTTCACAAAACTTGACTTGAGGGTCGCAATACAACTTGGTATGAATAAGAGAGGGCGATGAATGGAAGACAGAGTTTAACACTCAGAGAGGGCTCAATGGGTATTTGGTTATGTCTTTCAGATTGTACAACACTCCTGCTGTCTTCCAGGAGTTCATTAATGACGTTTTAAGAGACCTACTCCAGAGCTGTGTTGTTGTATATTTGGATGATATACTCATCCATTCTCCTACCTTGGAGACCCATAGAGCAGATGTAGCTTGAGTTCTCCAACTACTAAGAGGGAACAAGTTGTTCTGCAAATTACAGAAGTGTGAATTCCTTAAATCCCAGGTGACCTTCTTGGGATACGTGATTTCATCAACTGGTCTAGCTATGGATCCACAAAAATTGTCTGCTGTCTTACAGTGGCTGTTTCCCGTGGAACTAAGATCCATACAGAAGTTCCTGGGCTTCACTAATTATTACAGGAGGTTTATACAAAACTTTTCCTCAATCGTGAAATCACTCACTGACATGACTCAGAAGGGAGCTAATCCTTCAGACTGGGCACCTGAAGTACTTCAGGCTTTTGAAGACCTGAAGTCCGCCTTTACGAAGGCGCCGATGTTGTCCCACCCTGAACCCCTCCCTGCCATTTACACTGGAGGTGGATGCCTCGGAGTCTGGTGTAGGCGCTTTGCTATACCAGCATGCAGGCCCTGGGAAATCATTGCTGCCATGCAGCTTTTTCTCTAAAAATATGTTGAAGGCTGAGAGTTTACATGATGTGGGCGATCGGGAATTACTCGCCATCATCTTGGCCTTGATAGAATGGCGTTATCTGCTGAAGGGAACAACGGTTCTGATTCTGATACTGATGGATCACAAAAACCTCACATATTTATCAGAGGCTAAGAGGTTGTCTTCACGTCAGGCCAGGTGGGCTCTCTTCCTTTCGAGGTTCAATTTTGTGGTTTCCTACCTTCCTGGTACCAAAAATATTAGAGCAGATGTTCTCTTTTGACAATTTGGGCCTGAGTCTCTGTTATTCCTCCCGACCACATCTTGGCTACGATACGCACCATTATTACATCTCCGCTGGGCGAGGAGATTTTGGCTGCCCAAGCTTCTGCTCCAATGGAGAGACCTAATGGGAGATGTTTTGTGCCCGAATCCCTCCGTACCAGACTTCTGGAGACATACCATTCCTCAAAGGCTGCAGGACATGTTGGTAGAGACCAACTGATATGGTCGATGCCCAGACTCTTTTGAAGGCAGACTGTTCGGCTTTTGTTTCAGCATGTTCCACTTGTGCATGGACCAAGACTCCTCGTCACCTGCCAGTTGGCCTCCTGCAGCCCATCCCGAACGGGAGCATCCATGGTCTCACTTGTCAATTGACTTTATGGTTGAGTTGCCGATCTCTGAGGATTACACGGTCATCCTTATGATTGTGGATAGATTTTTGAAGATGGCCCATTTCATGCAGCTTAAAGGACTCCCCTCCTCCAAGGAGTTGGCCGAGATCTTTGCGAATGAGGAAGTTCATCTCCATGGTATACCCAAGGTGGTGGTCTCAAATCACGGGAGCTAGTTTGTGTCATGTTTCTGGAGAGCTTTTTGTGGTCAGATGGGGATCCAGCTCTCGTTCTCCTCAGCTTACCACCCACAGTCAAATGGTGCTGCTGAAAGGTATAATCAGGAGCTGGAACAGTATCTCCGACCATCATGACAACTGGGTGAACTTGTTACCATGGGTGGAGATGGCTAGAAACAGTGCAGTTAGTTCATCCTCTCGGAACTCTCCCTTTCTGATTAATTGTGGGTTCCAACCTTCTCTCCTGCCTGAGTCATTCGAGGTACAGAACATTCCTGCCCTGGAGGAGCACTTGAGGGCGCTCCACTCCACATGGGTACGAGTTCAGAGATCCCTGCAGAGTTCCACTATGCGCTATAAGAGACAAGCAGACTGTAGGCGATTACCAGCTCCGGTGTTCCGAGTGGGAGAGAGGTCTGGTTGTCCTCACTATCACAGTCTACCTTTGAGGCCTAGTTAGCCTGACCTTCCTTCCTCTGTGGGGTGTCTGCCGGCATCCATGCAGCCACCTCTGCATTACTATGTCTGTTACAGGCACTCTCTTGGACGCCTGTTTATGAGCCTATTCTGGGTGACCTAATTGGGTCCTGCCTCCTTCTGCTCCTTTATAATCCTCCTTGGGGCTAGGAGTCATTGCCCTTACATGTTTTTTCTGCTATTGTGTCTTGTGCTCCGTTGTGACCAATGTCTTATCTGAGAATCCGCTCCGTGTATGACTCTGGCATGTCTGACTCCCCACATCGGTTCTGACCTGTGGCTCTGGCTGACTACTAGCTCTGTGTATGACCCGGCTTGTCTGACTACACACATCGGGTCTACCTGTGGCTCTGGCTGAATACTTGCTCTGTGTATGACCCTGGCTTGCCTGACCAGTGGCCCTGGCTACTACCCACTCAGTGTAGCCTCCGGTTGCCTTCCCTGAGGACCTGGTTACTTTTGCTCCTTGTAGTCCTTGATTTGCCTGACCAATGGCCCTGGCTCCTACTCGCTCAGCATAGTCTCCAATGGCCTGGTTACTCTCGCTCCGTGTAGTCCCTGGCTTGCCTGACCTGTGACTCTGGCTGCCTACTCTCTCCCTACACTACCTGCTTGCCTGGCCTGTAGTCTCTGTGCCTCCTGGCTCTGTTCTGCTCTCTCTCGCTGTTGCACCCGTTCGCAGACCAAGTGGTGACTTACACATATTCTACCATTCTTCTGTTGTCCCACTTGAGCCATTTCCCTAGTCTCGAGATCTTGAGTAGTGCAGTGCACAGCACAGTGGGCAGCTCCGGAGGGACCTTGGGTCCTATTTACATATGTCGGGGTTCTGTGTGGGCTCTACCATTATTGTTGTTTTAATAAATAAATGCGGTTATATTTTATCTTTGTGTCTGTCCTTATTTTCCTGATTACCATGACAGATTCATTATTTCATTCTGCATGATATTTTATTTTGAAACATTGAAACTCAAAATCAATTATTATTAAAAACTTTAAGTATTTTGGGGTAAGTATGTACCAGCTTTGCATAAAGTGTTGGAATGATTTTGGTCAATTCTCCTTGGCAGATTTGCTCAAGGATGTTCAGGGTGGTTGGATGTTGCAAAGTTTCAAACACTGCCAAAGATTCTTAATGAGATTAAGATCAGGATTTTGACTAGGCCACTGAAGAACATTCATCTTCTTGTTCTTGAGCTATTCCAGTGTTGCTTTGGCCTTATGCTTGAGATCATTGTCTTGCTGAAAGATGAATTACCTCCCATGCTTCAGTTTTTAGTGGACTAAAGAGGTTGGTTGTGGTATTTCTCTGTATTTTGCTCGTCCATTCTTTCTTTAACTTTACCAACATGCCCAGCTGATGAGAAGCATCCCCCCATCATAATGCTGCCACCACCATACTCCACAGTGGAGATGGTGTGTCTAGAGGCAAAGGCAGTGTTAAACTTGTGAAACACATAGCATTTTGAGCTTTTGGTCTGGTCTCATCTAACCACAGACCCTTTTACTACATTACAGCTGGGCTGGAAAACTCCAGACAGGCCAGTGTTATGCAGAGCTCTTGACTGTTGTACCATTGCTCTACTCCCAGTGTCTGAACTTTGTAGCTCCTTCAAAGTGATTGTTGGCTTCTTAGTTGCATCTCTCACAAATATCCTTGTTCAAGTGCTGTGGTTTTGAAGGATGGCCTTTTCTTGGCAGCGTCAGGTGGTGTGAGGCAACTTCCACTTCCTGGTTATTGATCCAACTGTGCTTACTGGGATATCCAAAAACTTGATTATTATTTTGTACCCTTTTTCTAACCATTGTGTTTGTATTACCTTAGCTCTAACTTCTGTAGAATATTTTTTGGTCTTCATTTTCTTTTCGATCAAGAGCCTGACCAATGATCCTTCAACAGTGGAATGTTTATCCTGAAATTTTGACAGCAACTTCTATGGTTCACAGGTGAAGGCTAATGGGGCTCGATTCTATTACCAGAGCTAAAAATAAAACAGTCATTTTTTTTTTTTAAGTCAGTTTTTGCTATCCTATTACCCGACTTGTGAAAACAAAATCAGTGGTAATTACACTTACCGCCAGTCTAAAAAAAGCCCATAGGAAACAACTAAAAACAACGTGCAATTAGTATCCTATTACTCACGCTCAGTATTACCGCCTGTTTTGTGGTTACATTTAAGTTGGAAAATCTGCGCCTCAGAGGTTGAGGCGTAGAAGCCATAATGACAGTTTCAAAACCATCGTTGTTCGAACAAAAGCAGTGTATAATACAGTATACAGCATAGAAATCGGACATAAAGTGCCCCCCTTCGACATATTAACCCCCCTTTTAAAAGTCGACTACAGTGCTTTCTTTCAGCACATTAATTCGACAAATATTGTTCATAGTCGACAATTAACCCTTCCCCTTCCAAATCTGACTTACAGTGCTTTCTTCCACCACATTCATCTGACAAATGTTGTTCATAGTCAACAATTAACCCTTCCCCTTCCAAATCCGACTTACAGTGCTTTCTTTCACCATATTAATTCAACGACTATTGTACATCCGACATTTTAACCCCCCCCCTTGAAAAGTCAACTACAGTGCTCCCATGACTTTCTTTCACCATTTTTATCCGACATTTTTCTTCTCCTATTATATTCGACATGCCCTCATATTTTGTATTGCAAGATTAACCCTTTAAATACAAGAGAGGTATTGTAATGTGTTTGCTACCCCTCTGGTACTCATAGGGTTAATAGGCAACCTGTATATGTATAACAAAGGTGTTTGTTTTTATTATATATGTAACTTGTGTGAAAATGTAATTAAATATTTAATTTATGTGTAACGATGATTTTCTTTTTTTAAATTATATGTAATATATGTAATTTGTATTAAAAAAGTACTTCAGACCTAAATGCTTTAGAAGCCCATCTAGTACTGAAGGAGTTAAATATTTGAGATCTCTCTGAAGAGGTGTCCACTACAATAAAATTACATTGCTCTTCTTGACATTGAAAGGCCAAACAGATTGCAAGGGTTAAGGGTTAAAGACCGGCCGCTCATGCAGGTGGCCAGCACTTAAGGACCACCACGGACCATTTTTTTTCAAGATCCCGATTCATGGCTCCCCGAACAGTGTGCAGCCGCACGGGAAGCCCTGAAATCCATGACGGTCCTGGTACGTCATGGGTCCTTATGGCTCGTCATGGGTCTTTAAGGGGTTAACTGCCAGGTTTCTGAATTAAGCCATCTTGATTTGATAAGCAACTTCCATTGATTTACATAGGGATTTTTGTTTACATACAGCAGAGAGTTATAAATAGGAGAAGAAAATCATGGAAATAAGTACTGCTGCAGCTGTACTTCTTTGTACCTGTCCTTCTAGTGTGCTAACCATTTCTTCCAATATTTCTTTGACTCAGGAAATCTTTAAATGTAGACATGGTACAGCCTGTTAATTTACAGTCCCAGTTGTCCATACAGGAGAACTGCAGAAATGCTGAAGCCATAATGTATGTCAGTGTAAATCTGGATTGATCAATACGCAGATATGTGTTGGTATAAACCTATGAAGGAAAGTGAAACATTCTCAATATATAACAAAAGCTTACCTTTATCTTTATTTTTCACACCGTTTAACCGATTCACACTCACTTTTCTTGATCTTCATAAACTTCTAACTATTATTAGAACAATTATCCAGAAAGCAGATTGTTATTTTCAATTAACCAAATTCAACACTGGTTCTGTAGTTATGTATGTATGTGTGTATGTATGTATGTATTTATGTAACTCTATGGTAAGAGGCTGGTGGAGGCAGCATAGTATTCCTTGAGACTGATGGGGAGTGAAATTCAGGTTCAGCTCCAACACAGAGACTACAATTATGGAGCAAACCAACTGCACCGTAAAGAACAATTACATTTTGGCATATTCCAGCTTATTTCAGTTTTAACCCATTAAATGCTAAAGATGTCCCAAAGCATTCATATTTGGGTTGTGGGTCAGACAGTAATATAGAAAAAAGGAACAAAAATGAGTAGAAGTTGGCAGGCTGTTGATATGGCATTGCTCATAACTGTTATGGGTAGCAGTTGATAGGCTGAAAAGGTGAGTTTTCAGAGAGCATGTGAAGATCTGAAGAATAGAGGAGATTCTTTGGTGAGAAAAGATTGAATTATTGTAATGGAGGCATCATGAGTTGGAGATGGATTGAGTATGATGTATAAAGGATTAGGAGAAATTGAAGATGACTCCCAAGTAGCGTACAATAGAGGTTAGAGTGATTGTGGCTCTTTTAGCAAAGAGAGAAATATCAGAAGAATGGCTTGTAGGATAAGGAGGGAGGGAATAATATTAGTTTCTTTAGATGGCAGGAGGACATCCAGGAAGATGCTGCTGGTCTTAGCGGTAGAGACAAATCATTGTGTTGCATTGCAGTACCACCAGCAGCATCATTAGACCAAAGAACAGACATATGCACCAGCATGGTATATGAGCTAGAAAAGTCAATTTACTGAGGACGTACTGGTGGTTGTTTAACAACAGAGCCACCTCACCTCCTAAAAAAAAAAAAAATAAATAAAACAAACCATGCACTGATGTCTGAGACTAAGGACGGAAGCAGCAGCATCTTTGACTCTGAAGCACAATATGGTGGTTACAGGAGGTGATAGAGGACACAAGAGTTTGCATTGCAGTAGCATATTTACACCCACCAGCAGCAACAGCATTAGAACTATTTGGACAGACACATACAGCAGCAGCATTGTATATGGTCTAGAAGAAAACTCTGTCATACTAATACATTGATAGTGATTAAATGGGTGGGAGAATCCCCTAATTCATCCTGAAAATTCAGAGTTGGGTATCCAAGCTTGGGCAAAATGACCTTTAAGAAGGTCATCTGCTCCAACAGCTCCAGGCAGAGTTGTGAGTGCTGCGGGTCGAGGATGTTGCCTTCAATGAGAAAAGCTTTGGTTGCTGGTGGTTGTGCATGAAATCAGCTCCTGGGCCACCAAAGAGAGGGCTGGCCAGTTAACAGCATTATGGTCCTAGTAGCTTAGGGGGTCAGTAGTAGAAATCAGTGGAAATTCATTGAAATGGAGCTACTCTTATTTTGTGGTGCTTCTCTAGTGCCCATCAATGAAACAAGGGACTCTGCCCAAAAACCTACTGCTTAGGGGGATCTACTGTTATTGTTTTTTTAAGTTGATCAGTGATCTGTGAACTGAGAAGCTAAAACTTGTGATATTTGTTGGAGAAATTGAATAAGTATTTTGTGTGTGGTGTAGTGTGGAAAAGGAGAGGTTAAAAAACAACTTTTTTCCCCCTCCCTTTGCTGTGGTACAAGGAACTAATTGCAGTCTGGTGTGGTGGGAGTGGTTAATTACTGGCTTGTAAGTGGCACATTTCTTCTTTAAATAACAGATACACAGTGAATGCTTGATAGTGTGAATCTTGCGTCACTCTAAGTGCAGAAGTGTGTAAAGTGTTTGGGAATTTAAACAGCAGGGGATTCAAGTAAGTGCAGAAGTGTGGTAAGTGTTGGGAATTTAAATAGCAGGTGATTCAGATACAAGGGATTACACATTTATCAGCCTTATTGTGCAGATATTTTTTCTGTCTGCCTTTTAGCTTGTGGTAACTGGCATAATATGAGTGGTAGCATGATTGTCCATTTAACTCAGTGCACAAGCTGCCATATGTTTGCACACCTGGAACAACCATTCCAGGGTGCATAGCTCTGTGGCAGATGTGAGCAAGTGGTCTGTCTGGAAGCTCTTATTAGAGATCTGGAGGGGCATGTTGCAACTTTAAGAGATGGCCAATCTTGAGAGGGAAGTGGTGGTATGTAATTCTGGGGGAGACTGCACTACTGTTTACTAACCCTAACAGATTTGCTGCTTTGAGTAATGAAGTTGAGGATGTTGACACAGGAATGCCTTTGCTGGAGTGGACTTTTCTCTTTAACAGCTGGGAGAACAGCCCCCCTAGCACGGGTGGGATCCGGGACCCAGGCAGACCTAGACAGATGGTGGTTGTAGGGGATTCCATTATTAGGAAGACAGACAGGGTAATTTGTTGCCAGGATTGTTACAATTGAATAATTTGCTGTATCCCGGGAGTCCGGGTTTGACATGTGGCAGATAGGGTTGATAGATTGTGGGGAGGGGCTGGGCATGGCCTGGCTGTCATGGTACATGTTGGTCCGTTAAGAAGGATTTAAAGGACTTAGGATATAAGCTTAAGCAGAGAACCTCTGGGGTAGTATTTTCTGTGACACATGCTATAATACAAAGGTAACAGGAGATTAGAGCGTTAAATGCGTGGCTAAAGACTTGGTGTAAGCAGGAGAGGTTTGGATTCCTAGAGCACTGGGAAGCCTTTTCCCTTGGGGGCAAACTTTTTAGTCGTGATGGATTGCACCTTAGCGGAAGGGGGACTACAGTGCTGGGCATTAGGATGGTTAGAGTCCTGGAGGAGACTTTAAACTAGAAAGGGGGGAGGGTGCTGCAAAACAGGATGAGGAATGCAGTATAATTGAGGAAATGGGATTCAAGAAGGGGCATGGGGGTGGAGGGGGGGGATGGGCTAGATCATCTAATGGGGAGTTGCCATTGTTACAGCCTTAGAAAAGGCAAATACATTTGACAATTAATGAAACATTTCAGATTGGCAAAAAGACAAAATGTATGCATGCAAATGCTCCTAGTCTGGCTGGTAAGATGGGGGAACTAGAAATGTTTGCAACACATGAGGAGTATGATCTGATTGGTGTGTCTGAAACCTGGTTTGATTTTACATATGACTTAGCAGTCAATCTAGAGGGTTATTAACTTTTTAGGAGGGATAGGGTTAATAAAAGGGGAGGTGGGGTATGCCTGTATGTAAAGCATGCCTTAAAAACAAGTTTAATGGAAGATATAAATGAAGGGTCTGATGAAAAGGTAGAGGCCTTGTGAGTTGAAATACACATTGGGTGCACACATAATAAAAAGGTGTTAGTAGGGTTTTGCTACAAGCCACCTAATATCGGGGAGTTGGAGGAAGCCCAACTTTTACTGCAAATGCTAAAGGCTTCTATGTCAGCAAAGGTAATTATAATGGGAGATTTCAAAAATCCTGAAATTGACTGGAGCAATATGAATTCCGGCACAAAAAAGGAAATAATTTTTAAGTATGATAAATTATAATTTTACAAAGCTAAAAGATGTATTAAAGGATATTCAGTGATATGAAATATTCAATGATAAAAATATACAAGAATCATGGAATGTGTTAAAATGCTCTTAGACAAATATACTCAGCAATATATATGACTGGGGAATAAGCACAAGAGGAGTAAAGTGAAACCCATGTGGCTTAATAATGAGGTTTGGGAAATGAGAAATAAAAAACAGACTTTTAAAGTGTTTAATAGGAGTGGGCGAAAATTTTCACCTCAAACTGAAATCGGCGAATAATGGCACTGTCTGACTATTCTGCATCTCGTTCCTGTCCTGTGTACCGACTCGGATTGGCTGACGTTCCTGCTCTGTGTACCGACCCGGCCCGGCTAATGTCCCTGCTCCGCTTACCGACTCGGATTGGCTGACATTCCTGCTCTGTGTACCGACCCGGCCTGGCTGACATTCCTGCTCTGTGTACCGACTTGGATTGGCTGGCGTTCCTGCTCTGTGTACCGACCCGGCCCTGCTGGGCTCCTGTATCCCTCCGTTACTGCTACGGCAGTCCACAAGTTGCCCTGGTCTCCGTTACTGCTACAGCAGTCCACAAGTTGCTCTAGTCTCCGTTACTGCTATGGCAGTTCACAAGTTGCCCTGGTCTCCGTTACTGCTACGGCAGCCCACAAGTTGCTCTGTACTATATTGCTGTGTCTGTACTATATTGCTGATATATTACTGGACCCATGAGGGTTATTGTTATTACAACTGTTCAATAAAACTGTGTTTTATCTAACCATACTGTGTCTGTGTGTCAAACAAACCATTACAGACACAGTATAAAAGGAGCATGAGGATGCCTGTGTTGGTGGGGTGTAAGGAAAGAATCTGTTGAACAGGGAATGTATTTTGGGAGGGTTTGTTTACTGGGATTAGAGGGAGGTAGTTAATACAAAATAAATCCTAAATACAAAGAAAAAAAAACATAAGACATGGCATAAAAGGGGTCTGAGGAGGGTACCTGTGTTAGTGAATTAATGAACCAGTTGAACAGGGAATTTGTTTTGTGGGGGTGGGTTCTTGACTGGTGGGGAGAATAAGAAATTTGTATGTAAAGTGATAGAGACAGACATGACAAAAGCCACTGGGTGGACTGATACTTAACTTGATAGAGTATTTTGTAGAGGATGATTTCTTAGATTTGTTTTTAGTAGCCCAAGACCTGAGGAAACATTGATTTGTAGGACTTAGTCTTATTAGTCTAGGCCCAAACCCAAAAGAAACATTGATTTATAGGACTTAAGCTTGTTTGGCACAAGTGTTAAGGAAACATTGATTTGTAGGACTTAGGCTTGTTGCAAACAAACCCCCAAAATTGTTTATTTTTTGTATTACTGTTTTTTTTTAGTTTATTTTATATTTATTTATTTTTAAACGATAAGCCCTGAGAAAAATAAAAATGCCCTACTGGCCTAATGCCAGCAGGCAATGTCCTGTTGGCCAGTGGCCACTGGCCATTGTCAAATACCCTGATGTAGATGCAGAATTTGCACCTGCTGTTCTTGCTGCTGAGTTGTTTAAGCAGCAGGATGATTAGGCAGCTGAAAGGGAATGGGATCAACCATAGCAGTAAAATGGGTGGCGAATGATGAAGGTTCCACTTGCCATGACTAGCTCCAGTGATGCATCTGAGGAAGTAGCAGCACCACAACTAGCCCCCACCACGTCTGGTATATGTGTTGTTGCTACTGGTAAGTGGAACCTGTCCTACCAATCCGGCATCACTTGTTTACCCAATTCCCACTGTCTCCACTGTGGTCTGTGGCACACTAGCCTGCTCCTCAGCATCCTGCTGCCGTTGCAACTCAGCAGCAGCAGGAATTAGAGCAGTTGCAAATTCCGCAAATTTCCAGATGCTCCCTGCTGGTTGGAGGAGGTGACGAGCAAAGTGACAGAGGGTCCCCTAATGTTACTCTTGCCATTTCATGGTGCCCTGGAGACAGCAGACTGGCAACACTAGCAGCAGGCACAGGCGGATGATCTGTGCTTCTGCTGTTGGTGGTGGTATTATTGCGGTGGTGACAGTTCTGCCTTCTTCAGGATCATGTTCTACAAGGACAATGCCATGGGGGGAAGGGGGCTCCCAGGGTCAGGGGAATGGTGTAGGCTCCCTTGACCCCTAGTCTAGACCACTCTCCTAACACTAGTGCCACCGGCTGCTTCACCATCACTGTTACTACTACTACTACTACCACCAACCACATCAGTTTCAGTCCCTGAGTCTTCCTCCTCACAGTCCCTAATAGGAGGATATTGATTACCCCCTCCTTCACTCCTAACGCTAACAAGCTGCTGGACCTTAATAGTAGTAGCACTAGCACTTAGGGATGGCAAGTGTGACTTAGGGTTCCCTGCTGTCACAATTGGTATCATCTTCTCCTCCCCCTCCTGAGTATTACAAGACACACTAGCAGTAGCTTCAGCACTGGTGGCAACAGGTTCAGCACTGGCAGCAAGTACAACACTGGTGGAATCAAGGGCAGTACTGACAGCAGGCAAAGAACTGGTGGTGGCACTGGCAGCAGGGTCAACACATCTCACAGCAGGCACAGCACATTTTTCAGCAAGCTCAGCACGTCTGCCATCAGATGCAGCACGTCTTGCAGCAGGCACAGGCAGCTGACCTGTCCTGCTATCACTACTAGTACTATCCTTTTGTTCCTCCCTTGACATTAATTTCCCCCCAAAACCCTAGGGGTGAATTAGGGGAACTGGCCAACATTGCTTCTGTAATGCTCACTTCCTCCTCAGACTCAGACTCAATGGACACATAATGGTCCTTCCAGTTCCTCCTTTTATTATTTTTAAACCTGCTCAAAGTGATAGCAGTCACTATGAACTTCTCTAGCCTCAATTTTGCCACAAAATCACAACAGAACAGAACAGCATGTGTTACTCGCTCTGTATCTGCTTCTATTGTGTTTCACTTCTTGGAATACGTCATTTTTTTTATAGCGAAAAGGCAAAAAAAATGTAAATATAATGGGTAGAAACTTTCTAGCCATCAAAAAAATGACAAAAAAATGTGAAAATTTTAATTGCTAGTTTTAAAATGGATTTTCCTGCGAAAAAAGCGGACAACAACGTGGTTTTTGTGGAATTTCCTGTGGGAACGTGGTGAGAGATTTCACCCACCCCTAGTGTTTAAGTCAAACAGGTCAGCTGCATCATTTAAAAAAATATAAAGAATGTAATAAAATCTGCAAACAAGCAATTAAGCTAGCTAAAACTGAAAATGAGAGAAATAATGCAAATGAGAAAAAAGAAAAGCCCTAAACAATTCTACAAGTATATTAATAACAAAAAAATTAAGGTTGATATTGGTTCTCTTAGGACTGAGACAGGTGAATTGATTAGTGAGGATAAGGCTATGGCTGACACCCTAAATACAATTTTTGCTTCAGTATATACAAAGGAAGCAGCAATGACAGGCTATGGGCAAACAGACAAAATCACAGATTTTCCTCCATCATGTACATGGCTTACTGAGGACAAGGTCCAAAAGAGACTGGAGAGGGTTATGGTGAATAAAGCACCTGGACCTGGCAGTCTACACTCAACGGTACTTAAGGAACTTAGTTCAGTAATAGCAAGACCATTATACTTAATAAACATGGATTCACTTTCATCAGGTATAGTGCCCTGTGATTGGAGGAAAGCTGATGTAGTTCCATTGTTTAAAGTTTTAGTAATGTCCCAGAACAAACAGTTATCATTTTGTCGTGCTTAAAAACTTGAGCCAAATGCAAAAAACCCTATATCTCAAACCGCTATGGTTTGAGAGATATTCCTTGTCAAAGTTTGAGGTTTCCTGCCAGCAGGAGATCCGTGTCGGCCGACATGAGAAGGCTCTGCAGCAGAGCCCCAATCGAGTTATTTAAAACAAATTACTTAAGTGGAATTGTCTACAAAGTGTGTCTGCAAACCAGGCACACTTTGTAGACCTTTTCAATGAATTTATTATTTTTAAATAATGTGATTGCGGCTCTGCTGCAGAGCCGCCAGTTGGTCCCTGGACAGGATTCCCCTGTAGTCAGCACAGCACTGACGTCAGGGAAAGGGGAGGGAGAGGGAGACTTTGAATAGGAATATCTCTCAAACCATAGCGGTTTGAGAGAGAGTTTTTTTTTTGCATTTAGCTCAAGTTTTTAAGCACTACTTAAACTATTAACAATTTGTTCTGGGACATTACTCTCCCTTTAACAAGGGAGCAAAATCCAAACCAGGAAATTATAGAGATTGAGTTCCATAGTGGGTAAGATACTAGAACGGTTACTAACTGACAGTATTAGGAATCAGCATGGTTTCATGAAGAATAGATCATGTCATACAAATTTACTTGCATTTCATGAGCCTAAGTAGTAATTTGGACAAGAGAATTGCTGTTGATATAGTATACTTGGATTTTGTAAAAGCCTTTGATACGGTGCCTCACAACAGGTTGCTGCATAAATTAAAAAAGCTTCAGTTTGGGTGGTGTCATCTGTACATGGATTGAGAACTGGTTAAATGATAGATGGCAGAAAGTTGTAAATGGAACCTTTTCAAATTGGTCTATGGTTATAATTGGGGTGCCTCAGGGTTCAGTCCTGGGACCAATACTCTTTAATTTGTTCATTAATGATCTAGAAGTGAGAATTGAAAGTGGTGTCTCAATCTTTGCTGATGACACTAAGATATGTAGGGAAATGCATACAGAGCAGAAGGATTTAGATAAACTGAGTGAATGGGCAGAAAAGTGGCAGATGACATTTAATGTAGATAAATGTAAGGTTATGCATTTGGGCTGCAGAAACAAACTTGCTACATATACTCTAAATGGGAAACAACTTGTGGAATACTCATTAGAGAAAGATTTAGGAGTACTGATAGAAGATAGCCTTCACAGAAGTGTGCAGAGTCATTCAGCTGCTGCAAGAGCAAATAGGGTGCTAGCATGCATAAAAAGAGGTGTAGATGCAAGGGATGCTAATATTATCCTACCTCTTTATAAATCCTTGGTTAGGCCTCATCTAGAATATAGAGTACAGTTTTGGGTGCCAGTTCTTAAAAAAAGATATTGTTGAACTGGAAAAGGTGCAGAGACAAGCAACAAAACTGATAAAGGGATTGGAGGATCTGAATTATAAAGAAAGGCTAGATGTCTAAGGGGTGATATGATTACCATTTACAAATACATTCAAGGTCACTACAAAGAACTAGCCAATGAATTATTTATGCAAAGAGCTGAGTTAAGAACAAGAGTTCATCCATTAAGACTAGAGGAAAGGAACTTTCTACTAAAACAAAGGCAGGGATTATTTACAGTAAGGGAGGTAAAGCTATGGAATTATTTGCCTCTGGATTTTGTACTTGCAGATAATGCAACTGCTTTGAAAAAAGCAATGGATGTCTATCTAGCACAGAGCAATATTGAAAATTATGTCAGATGGCTTCAATGCAGATAGGATGTTGATCCAGGGAACTATCTGACTGCCATTTAGAGTCACAAAGGAATTTTTTTACCCACTTGAGCCTAAATTGGAAATGGGTTCAGAGGGCTTTTTTTGCCTTCCTCTGGATCAACAGGGTTTTTTTTTGGCATGGGCTGGACTCAGGTGAGTGGGCTGGAGAGTAAGACAGCTGGGTCTAGCTACATCTGCTGCTGCAGGAAGTTTCCACGTCCAACTCCAATGCAGCTGTTCTTCCAGAAATTTATACCAAAATTGTGGTAATATATTGTATTTTTGTTTTTTTTCACACTTATATTACAATATTACTATGGATTTCAAGCACAGGATTTTTGCAGATTAAAAAAAACGCATTGATTAGTGTTGAGCTACATCTGATGATAAAAGGTTGATTAAATTTATATAAATATATTTATACACACATATAACATTTAATGATAAAACTTTTAAAAGCATACAATATTAATTTTATATTTTACTATTTTTTTAATTGTTTATAATCAAAAACTAAAATGTAGCATTAACTGTGGTGACTGAATTTGAAATATCAGAACCATGCTGAGGTTCTGGCTCACTCACTGAAGGTGTTTCCCTCTAAGGGAATGTCAGTACAAGAATATAAAGGCATTGGGTAGTGTTTTAGATATGAAGCGGTATGTTAGCCCATATGATATGATCACATTTATTAGATAGGGCTTGCCTAAAATGGGGTCCCTTGGCATGACAGGTAAGATTAAACATCATTTGGCCTAATTATACAATGAAAGCCTCTACTTGAAAAAATGAGGTAATATGTGAGTGTTATGGGCTTTGATATATGTTATACACAAGTTTATATTTGAGCAGTCTGTATGAAGTAGCACGGGTTTGTCTTCTGTTCAGCAATATGTTACTTTTTTGCTTAACTTTTTAGATGAATGACCTTGAAAATTCTAGGTTCACTTTCTATTAACATCCTGCCATCCATAACAAACTTCCTCAATCTTATCAGCATCACCCTTTCTGTGCTTCCATGCCAGAAAGAGGTTAGTAGATAAATTATATAGGAAATAAGGTATAATGTAATTACAGTGTGTCCTACAAATAAGTGAAATAAGATGTGTAAAGTATTTCAACAGCACCATATCCATAAATGTCACGTTAATCCTTCTTAAATGAGATTTATCTCAGGGTGCCTCATAGCTTTAGGCCATTGGGTATGCACAAGATCCAGATACTAGAAGGTTATGGACATTATGGTGAATCAATCTTTCATGTTTTTTTTAACTCCTTGGATTTTAGCAAGGTCTCAGAATCATTGTGAATGATTGTGAAGTAGCAAATTGAAGATCTTTCTAATGACCATGGAATGAAATACATTTTTTACAGCCCAAAATAAAGTTCAACCACATGTATGATAAAGCACCAGAACTCTCAAGCATCCAAGGGATCCTACTAACAAACTGAAAATCTAAAGATATAAAGTAGATTCATTACTACTGCAAACTATTTATTAGCACCCAAGCCTGCTCCGAAGTAGATAATAGTTTTAGCATAACCCTTTATTAGTGCCAGCATCCAATTCAATTTATCTGAAAATGAATGATTAATCATTCAGTAGATTCCTTCTTAAGCATACCCCCCCAATAATTGTATCAAAGTGTATTGAGTTTAAACATTTTCTAGGAAGGTTCAGTTTACTGTTACAGAGAGTATCAGTAGCAAAAGCAATACAAAATATGGATGTTTAATATATTAAGGTTTTATTATCCCTTTGGCATATAATAGTGTCAGAGAATCTGATCTATAAGAGTAGCAAATAGTAAATGGCCTGTTGCAGCCATTTTTGCTTATTGTTATTTCAAGCTTATGTCTTTAAGAAAACATCTTACAAACTGCTGAGTTCTAAAACTCCAAGGTCATACATAAGATTAGACTGTGTTAGTCTCGAACCATTTCATAAATTATATCTCTTCTTAGAGACAGGAGAGGCGATGATGTCCATGGGCAACAAAGCCCTATTGTTCATTGTTTTTTTAACAGGGCAGGTGTTTATTTTATTTTTTGTTATTCATTTAGCAATTTAATCTTTTAATGCCACCTTCCAGTGTAAGAGATTGTTTCTAGTGAGCTTTGATTGATTGCTTTGTTGACCAATCAAAACACTTTCTGGAAACTTAGAACAACCATATATTATAATTCATATAGGGTTGGACAATCAAATAAGGGTGGGCAGTACCTTTTGTGTAAAACATTGTTTATAATAAAAGCAGATGCAATGAGGGAAAAGGGTTTTTTTGGCTGGGGTTTTTCCTAGTGTCTTCCTGGCTGTTACTGGAGTCTGGGCCTACCTGAATGAGAACCAGTGAGCTGATAACCTTATCTTATCTGGAACTGGTAACTATATATTCTCTTGTTTAAAATTCTGTAGTGCTGGTAAATTATATTGTATATAATATATATATAATATATATATATATATATATATATATATATATATATATATATATATATATATAACTTCATAGTCTTTGCTTTTCAATAAACATATATTGTTCTATGCAAATGATTATTATGTGGGAAATATATGCACAGCTTTTGTTTCATCCAGAAAGTATGAACACTGAAAACAACAGATAAATAGTCAAATTCTATTTATTTGTTCTGGGACATTTTGTCTTCCAGATAAGTTTATAATTCCTTCAATATTTTGTACTTGGTTTGTTCTTGGTTTCAAATGGTTGACATGACACATGAGAACAGACTGAGCTCATCTCACAGACAAAATTACTTTCCACATAAATTGTCAGTTTTATACAGGTTTTTGGGGGTAGGTATTTACATACGCTGCAGCTGACTGTATTATCAATTGTTAGGAACAATTAACCCTTGCTATTTTGCTAACTTATACCTCTGGATGCATTTATGTAAGGTTTACCTTGTTATATTATCCAATATATTTATTTACTGTGAAGTAGCGTAACAAACTTAACTTTGTGAACTGATTTCAGATTAATCTAACTAGAATACTTTTGTATATTTTATGCAAGGAGTCCAAATAATTGGGGTCTCCTGAATCTTTTCCACCGTGTATCCTTGACAGTATCAAATGAAATATGCTCTATGAGGTATAAATACAAATACTAATGCCATAATTGAATCCATCATTATTTATCACTCCTGTGATTTCTTTTCTAACCATGAAGCTTAGGGCCTTCTGCTGCAAACTAGCTGCACCATATGGCTGAAATACACATTACAACAATTCCTGTTGATTTAAACGGGGCTTTTAACCCTTAAAATGCTATAGAAGCAATGTATTGGATACCTCTCAAGCATTCAAAGGGTTAAAAGTCCAATTTAAATCAATGAGAGTTTTTTTTTCAATCAGTGGTAGAGATGGTATTCTCCAGAATTGCTCATTTGTTTTCATTTTTCATATGCACATCTATTAATACCTTTAAGGCAGCATTAAATATCTTGTAATAGTTTTCGGTTTCAGTTTGACAGGTCTTGTCAAACTAACTTGACTGCATTTTATGAAAAGGTGACTAAAATATAGATGTGGGAGCGGTGGTTGATGTGATCTATTTAGACATTGCCAAGGCATTTTATATGGTTCCACACAAAAGGTTACTGTACAAATTGAATGAAATAGGCTTAGGGGCAAACATTTTTGCGTGGATTGGAAATTGGCTGAAAGATAGAATGCAAAGAGTGGTGGTAAATGGGAAGTTCTCCAGTTGGACAAATGTGATAAATGGAGTACCTCAGGGATCTGTCCTGGGTCCATGTAACAGTGTTTGCCGATGACACAAAATTAAGTAGGATAATAAAGTCTGAACTGGATGTGTCTTCATTAAAAGAGGATTTGGACAAATTGGGGAACTGGGCAGGCAACTGGCAAATGAGATTAGTACAGACATATGTAAAGTTATGCATTTTGGATATAATAATAAAAATGCAACATATAGTTTAAATAGTGTTTCTTTGGGGAAATCTACTAATGAAAGGGATTTGGGAATAATGGTAGACAATAGACTTAACAGTAGAGCACAGTGCCAGCTGGCAGCTGCAAAGGCCAGTAAGATAATGGCATGTATTAAAAGGGGGATTGACTCATGGCAGGAAGATATTATCATGCCTCTTTACAGGTCCATGGTAATACCCCACCTTGAATATGCTGTTCAATTCTGGGCGCCTTTTCTGAAAAAGGACATTATGGAACTAGAGAAAGTGCAGAGGAGGGCTACAAAACTAATAAGGGGAATGGAAAGCTTTAGTTATGAAGAAAGGCTAAAAAAGTTAAACTTGTACAGGCTAGAGAAATAGCATCTTACAGGGGATATGATAACATTATATAAATATGTTCAGAGCCCATACAAAGGGCTCTCAAAAGACCTGTTCATTAACAGAACGGCACAAAGGACAAGACGTCACCCGCTAAGACTTGAGGAAAGGAGATTTCATCTACAACAGCGGAAGGGATTCTTTACGGTAAGAACAATAAAGGTATAGAATTCACTGCCTGAGGAGGTGGTGCTATTGAATACATTAGATGCCATTAAAGGGATAGTAATACTTGAAAATAAGTTTATTTTAAATTGTAGCCCTTAAAAAAACATGAAAAATGATATAAGTCTTATCTCCCAAACCTTTATGGTTTGGGAGATATTCAGAAGTAAAGTTTCCCCTGGAGTGACATCATTGCTCCACCCTTCAGATTTGGAATCCGGTCCCAGGACCGGCTGTGCCTCTCCAGAAGTGCTGAGATCACCATCTTTAAAATGAATGTCTTAATTGGAATGGTCTACAAAGTGTGCTTTCAAGCCAGGCACAATTTGTAGATGGTTCCAATTAAGTAGTTCTTTTCAAAGATCATGATCTCGGCACTGCTAAAGAGCTGCCGGTTGCTCTGTGGATCGAATTCCAAATTTGTCCACTAGATGGCAGACTTGGCTGAAACAGCCAAGAAAAGAGCCTTTAACTATATTTTACATGTGAATATCTCCCAAACCATAAAGGTCTGGGAGATAAGACTTATATCATTTTTCATGTTTTTTTAAGGGCTACAATATAAATTACAATTATTTTCAAGTATTACTATCCCTTTAAAATGGGCCTGGATACTTTTTTAAAAGAGCAGAACATAGAGGGCTATGTATGTTAGTACTGGGATTAATATTTATTTAGTGCTTATTGATCCAAGGAGAAATCTGATTGCCATTTGGAATGAAGAAGGAATTTTTCCCCCATTCAAAGCAGAATTTAAAATTGCTGTATTGAGGGTTTTTTTTGCCTTCTTTTGGATCAACGACGGTAAACAGGAATAGGAAATTGACTTATGACACTGATGTAAACAATAGAGAATATGGGCCTTCCACATACATATTTAATGCATTAGAGAATCTCAATTCAAAACTTAATGCAAGTTAATCTCAGTGACTGATTTCCTAAACACCAGGGTGTTTCCCTCACTGGCTCCATGTCCGCTGCACTTATATCGTACTGACCAGTGTTTCCTTTCTTTTGGAAGAGAGTACTGCTATGCACTGACTGGAACCGCTGTTGACTTCCCCCACGTGGGTTAACCTGTGTTAGGTTTGCCTAAGTGTATGGATTAATTCTCTTGTTAGTGCTGTCTTTCAGAAACCAGAACATACTATCATGGTGCCCGTGCTCCCTGTGTTGCTGTAACTGGTAGAGGTTTTATGCTTATTTAATATTCATGGAATATGTGCCATAAAGTCACACACACTCCATGAATATTTAGAATGACAATTTGGCTACGTCCACAGCTCATTCACATATGTCCGTGGCTCATTAGGACAATTATTGATTGTTCATAGGACTGGTGGCCAATATAAATATAAACTTATCCTGGGGCAAAGATGGAAAATATAGCGTAAAGAAACAGATATATTGAAAATATAAGGAGCCCCAGGCTTATTGCATTCTACAATTAATCTATTGCATAAACCTTTATAAACACATTTATATGTGAAAAATAATGCAAGATTCTTCAACAGATTGCTGAGATTAAAATTAATGCAATTTAATATTAGATCAGTACATTACATTACAAGAACTAGTTCTACATTAAATATACATAACAATACAAAACATTCAACACAACACAAAACATATCATTTGCGCAATTCTCTAAAACATGCATGACATTGCAGGTACCTAATGAATGAGGGGCTTACCCAAGCTTGGCAGATTTCTTCTCTGGCCTCTCTCTCTCTCTACTCCTCCTTCTCCTTCTACTCTCCTGTACTTCCTTACTTACTTCTTAGTAGTGGGTCCCCTTGATATATACTGTTCATCTCCTACCATGCTGAGGCTCCTGATTGGCTGTGGTAATATCACTCCAGGCTGATATGATTTGTGCCTTGATCTCACTTGGAGCAATCAGTACAATAAACCAGTCAATCTCCCCTTGGCAATATTTGTGGACAGTAAAAACAATACATCAGACTCCATACTCATCAGGAATCCAGGGTGTGTGAGTGTTATTTATTATATCAAAATAGAGGGTGATCTTTATCTCCCACCTGGACAAGCTTCCATCTAACCAAACAGGATTTGGATGTCCAGGTGCTGTGATAACTTGTTTTGGGCTGCAACTCCCATGCCCCATGGCCCCAGGAGATCTCACTGACTGTGTCTATTTCATTAACCCTCTTCATACACCAACTCACTCACTCTGTATACCAGTATGGTCCATTATATCATGTGGGCATAGTCTAGCTATATAAATAAAAATAAAGATAATTCATAAGCAATTGCCCATAAGGTAACAGTTGCTTTCTGTCAGTTTTTGCCATACAATGCTCCCATTGGTTGATCTACGTTTGGCCCGCCCAGTATGGCCTTTATATACTGGGCTCTGGCACCTATCCGGTGCCCTTTCGTGGTGTTCCTGTACCAGTACCTTCTTGAGCTTCGTGGATTCCAGTGTACCGACTTGGCTTGTTTGACTACTCTGCTTCTTGTCTCCTGCTCCTGTGATTCGACCCGGCCTGGCTGACGTTCCTGCTCCATGATCTGACCCGGCTTGTCTGACGTTCCTGCTCCGTGATTCGACCCGGCCTGGCTGACGTTCCTGCTCCATGACCCGACCCGGCTTTGCTGTCGTTCCTGCTCCGTGACTCGACCCGGTTTTCCTGTTCCAGTGTTCGCTGTGTCGCTTGGGCGACATTCTGACTTCCGCTGTGCCTGGGGCCTAGTATCCATTACTGCTACAGCAGTGAGACAGTTGTTGTGACCTCCATTAACTCTTGCAGAGCCTCCATGTTGCTTCCGTTACTGCTACGGCAGTGTGCCATTGGCTGAGTCCTCCGTTAACTCTTGCAGAGCCTCCGTGTTGCCTCCGTTACTGCTACGGTAGTGTGCCATTGGCTGAGCCCTCTGTTAACTCTTGCAGAGCTTCAGTGTTGCCTCCGTTACTGCTACGGCAGTGTGCCATTGGCTGAGCCCTCCGTTAGCTCTTGCAGAGTCTCAGTGTTGCCTCCGTTACTGCTATGGCAGTGTGCCATTGGCTGAACTTTCCGTTAAGCTCTTGCAGAGTCTCAGTGTTGCCTCCGTTACTGCTACAGCAGTGTGCCATTGGCTGGACTTTCCATTTAGCACTTGCAGAGCATCTGTGTTGCCTCCGTGACTGCTACAGCAGTGTGTCTTAGTCTGCGTTACTGCTCTGGCGGAGTGCAAGTGCTCTGGTCTCCATTATTGCATTGCAGTCTCCTATGTGCGCTATTCTACCATACTGGGCATTACAGAGAGAACTCACCACAGACCTCTCTGCACAGAGACTGATTACACCTATTGGAGAACTTTCACCCATGCTGAACTGTCGCTCTGGGTATTCACCCTTTCCTGCCTGACCTGTGTCAGTATAAGATCACTCTGAACTTTCTAGTTATACTGAACCTGTGCAGGCATATGCACAAATAACCTGTCTTGTGTCTGTATTATTCTGCTGAAGTACTACTGTCGGACTATTTATATGAAGGTATCCAAAGTGTTAAAACAGAGAGCCACTCAGTTTGAATTTCTTCACTTTAATAGGCAATTGACAATAAAATAATTCGAGAACTTTATCTTTAATATGTATTGACACTCTACTTCACAGTAACGAATTGATCACAAGAATCAATCCTTCATATTTGTGCAAAGATATATCTATTTTATTAAAATACAATATACTATATATATAACAAGTATCAGTAACAATGAAATATATAAGTGATTAGCAATTATAATTGATACATAGAAAACCAAACCACACTTATTACCATGAGGATTACCAGCGGTGCAAGGGTTAACCACACATAGTTATATTCAGAGGTATAATAACAATAATTGCATTCAGTAGCATAGAACAGGTTAATTGATTGTTACAATTAATATAATACAGTTGGCCACAGTGTCTCTTAATACATCTGCCCCAGAAACTGTATAGATTATGCAATTATGATGTAAGGGGTATTGTGAGATGAATTAAATAATTCCTCTAACAATTCCTTGTATCATATATCAATAATAATCAAATTTAGGGAATAACTGGAATAGAATCACTATAATTTAATTATATACTGAATTCAATATTGAATACCTCTGAATAAAATATATAAATTGCAATTAATATAGTCAATCAAAGATTATACAAATAATCTACCTAAAATTAATCCCATAACATATGTCTATAAAGTAACCAACTTCATGCAACAAATATCATTATTATGACTATAGCAACATATATAAAACCTATAGGCACTCGAAGGGTTAATCCACTCATTTAAAATAGGTGCCACACCCAGAAGTTATTTTGTCTATTAGAAATGAATACCTCTAATTTACAAATTATAAGCCTAGTACCCTCACAAGGACTTTAGAATGCACACCACAAATAAATAGACAAACAGCAGTTAGAGAGTTAATACATGAATTCCAAGAATTCCCTTGATTAAATATCAGCTATTATAATTTTACCAGAAACACAATATTCTAGACATACCAAAATTATATTAACCGATATACACAAGGATAAATATATCTCACTGCTATCTCTATTTTATGATCTCTCTGGTAATTTATAACAATAAATTAATTCTGCGTAATTTCTTAATGACTATGCTAAATATAGCTGATTATAATATTTTCCATAAAACTGGCCAGGCTTCTATGGGCAAATATATATATATAATTTTCCTCCAGTATCGAGGAAATATACTTATTTTGAAATTAGGCATAATTAGAATAAATAAAATATAATTACTAGGTCAATCAGTGTGGATTCTTGAAGTTATCAGGTGTTGTCAGGAATTTAATCAGCAAAGCCTTCTTTTGTCAGGAATATAAAAGCTGTTATAAGTTTTCCTCAGGAGTCAAGAGCCCCCAGGAGTTTTCTTTTTCAGCAAGTGAAGAGACCTGAACTAAGAGTCTTTTGGCATTATATTGGCAATTTTTGACTTATCAGTAATCCCCACCTCTTTCTAATGATTGGACAAAGATCCATCTCATTATACCGTGACATCACCAGTATGCCCTGATTGGATATTAATATATCCCTAATTATTCACGGAATGTGGATACCCCAGTCATGACGCTCTCAAGACTATAGAGGGCACTCTTACTCATAATCAATTTTTATGTCATCAATGATGTATGTAAGAGGGCATTAAATGTCATATAAATCTGCCAATGTTTTTTAGCTGTTCTTATAGGGAGTATCTTTCTCATAAGATAATCTTACTTGCTAGGCACCATGGCTGTCTGGCATTCTCTATTTATCACCATTACTGTCAGATAGTTATTTCTCCCCCAAAGAGGCCCATGAATATTCCTTTGTCTTAAGGATGAGAGAATCTGAACATATTTTAAACAGAATTTCCAGTTAATTTCTACTATTAGAGTTAACCCTCTTTGCTCCCCCAGGACAAAGTCTTTGACACTACAGGGCCTGTGAAGGTTATCTTATTATTTATGATTTCAATAAAACTGTGTTTTATCCTAAACCACTGTGTCTGAGTGTTGAACAAACCGTTACACATACACAGGCAGTGCACAGCAGGGGAGTCCTGTAACAGCACTGGGGTTTCTGCTCATTACAGTATACAGTTCAGCAAAGAAGAGGTGTAAATTCAATAAGCTAAAGAGGAACTATTTTGCAGCAAACCAACTGCACCTTTGAGAAAGAATTCCAACCCTCAAATTCCCATTTAATTAAATGGAAATTGTAATTCCTTGAATGCTATGGATGTCTCTAATTCATTAGTTTAACATGCATTAGAGACTTTTAAATGGTTAAAAGCCTAATTAAATAATTGGGGTTTTTTATTTCTACACTGGTGCCAATGGTGCTTTTGGTTTGATCTAGAATTGAACCTGTTTAGATTATGGATTTGTACTTATGGAGCCTATTTCTGAAGGTAATGTGTGTCTGTCCAATCCTCTGTGACATCCCCTGCCTGACACTGATCTTCTTTTGCATGCTGGACTGAGAGAGAGGATTAGAAATAGTAAAAACATTAGGACCCACAGGTACAGGCTGAAACACATGGGGAGTGTGCCTTATATACCAGAGGAAATTTTTGTATTTTGTATTTTGTTATTTCTGCCTTTGATAGGTTGAGCTTTAGGTGATAAGTAGGCAAGAGAATGCTTGCGAAGATAATGAATTAATAATGAATAAAAAATTAACGAAGAATAAAGTCGTTATCTGTCCATATTATTTAGTTAATACAAAGGAGAAAATGACGGTCAATGTATTTGCAACATAGATAGCACTTCCATGTGTATTCACACCCCAAACCCCTCTCGTGTACTAATATCGGGATTTAATTACTATTATTGCTGCAGAGTGTCTTATAAGTTAGTGAGCTTGAGCTGGTAGCCTGAGAGACTCTATATATTGAGATTTTATCACTTATCCAGTGGTTAATGATGACTTGAAAAAGTGAAAGGTCTTTCTTCTCTTCAGTACTGTGACTGTTACTTAATGTGCCATTCAATTTCCTGATTAAGTCTAACTTTTGCTACTGCTACAAAGTCTTCCTGTGGATAGTAATTTTTAATGAATGTAAGCCTCACCCACATTGCCCCTGCCGTATAGGTGTATCATACATATACTCATTCAAAATGAAATCTTCTGCAATAAAAACCACAGTCAGAGTCTGACTGCACACTTTCTGGGGGGTATTGGCTACTAAGGTTTTCCACAGATGTACACCAAGTGCTTGCCAGATACATAGACATAACTGTCATTGAGGTAAATTATGTTCAAAGGATGCGTGGTTCTTCTTACAAGTTCTTTTGCTGCCACCATTGACATTCCCCCCTGCTTCTATGGCAGTGAGAGCTCCCTCTGCAATGATACTGTTTCTAAGAGCTGTTGAAGTGGAACAATCTATAGTAGAGAGTAAAAGTTATTAGCAGATCCTACAGCAAAACAAGCCTTGAAAACATTTTTAGCTGAGTGAGTCCAAAGGCAACATGAGCCTTGAACAAAGTATTAGCAGTTTGAGTCCTATGTCAACAGAAGCCCTTGAAAATTGTTAGCAGGGTGATGTCGGGAGCAGAGAAGGAGCATAATGACAGCAACAGCACCTTATTTCTATCGTGGGGGAACAGTTTCCCATTGTCAACAAGCCTTACCATATGATATTTCTATCCCTTTGCCCACCTGTTTGTACAAGTCTGGCACAGTTGTTCTTGAAAAGTAACTGCAGCTTGAGATATGCCAGTGGGGTGTAACACATGACACCAATTCTTAAAAACATCTGTTTTCAACAGTCACTAACAGTTGTGGCTAGTTTCACAGGCATACTTAACTTTGTGTATTTCTTTTACTTCTTTCTAAGAACTATGTAAGTGTGCGTTGACAGCACATGGAAGAAGAAATGCGTAACTTAATTGTTTTAACAAAATGACTTGTGGTTTTGGAAGTGATGGTGGAATTGATTGTACAAAGTCAAGGTTTCTTGTCACCTACAACTAACTCAGAGTTATTGTTACTGAGAAAAATGTTGTCCATCTCTCTGAGACAAATATAACACTACTATTTTGTGCCCCTCAGCTCCATGTGTTTACTGCTTCTAGTCATCAAGCCTCTGTTGTAATGCTGGTGTGTCCCCAATTAGACCTGTGGTTGTGCTTCAGATCTCAGTGAGGATGTTTCTATATTTGATCTTGCTTCCCCCTGCTCACATGGTTTTTTACAGTAACAACAGATAATAATGTGCTTAGCTTTTAGATGATAACTGAATTGTTTCTATACTGAAGATTTAATAGATGGAAGGACCACAGAGGGTCTACTATTACTACTACTACAAACTGTAGATGCTACAATAGTACTAGCAGAATGGTGTCAATGGTACTGCATGTTGAACAGCAGCATGAGCACTCAAAGCTAGGGTTGTGAATGCTGAATTTTTTATGCTTAGCCAGTAATGGTGAGTAAGACTTCGTGGGGGTTGGACTTGGAAACTCTGACACTGATGATGATGATGTAAAAAATGATGTTTGTGTAATTTTAGGCATGTTTAGAGTTGATTTCTCAAAGAGCATCCTCCTTTCCAGTGGATGAAGCCTTATCCTTTCAGCTAATTTTTTCACTATACCATCACTTTCTACATCTGTATTAGAAGAAAAGAAGGGGTAGACAGTGAAGATATATATTCTAAAACAAAACATCAACATCCATAATTAGGTTATCATCATCATCCACTCCCCACACCTTCATATTTTTGAAGTTTTTAAAAGTTACTTTGTACTTTTCCCTTTAGAGGGATTTATAGAAAATGGACCACTAGTGTGCAGCAGGATGTTGCTGTCTGATGCAGCACTTGGTTGTACTGTTAAACCCCTCTACTCTATGGCAACAAAACAATAATTTGACTCGTTGTCTTAAGTGTTGTTAAAAGGTTTGCTACTACTACCACTGGTATTGGAACTATTCATGTTTCTTTTACAAATACCCTCCCCAGGAGGAGGAGGAAGATCATAATCATTTATTGAACAAGCTGCAGCAACCATTGCCACAGTTTTTGTAGAATTATTTTGCTACCAGCACCACCATGGACATGCACTCCTCATCTACTTCTTTCTACTTACGCCTACATTTAGCATGTTTGGTGAAAATAACTGAAGTAGTGCTGATTTTTAAGGTAAAGTATATGACAGAGCTGTTAGTGTATGGGGGATTTTAAGCCCATGTGAAACTAATGTATTATATATGACTGTCTCTAGTATCTGCTACTAAATAAGAGATAAATTATCCAATAAAATCTACTTTAACACTTTGAGGGATAATGTTCAAAATAGGAGTAAAATGTTGAATTGAAACATTAAGGACCTTATGCACAAAAGAAGAGAGGTGCAATTCTGAAACAAACCAAGTACTTCATAGGGGCACAAATACACATTCTTTTGAGTTTAAAGGAGCAGTAAACTTTTTTTTATGAAAACTAATGATGAGCGAGCACCCCGATGCTCGGGTGCTCGGGTGCTCTGACCGAGCACCCCCTGAGGCTCGAGTGCTCGGCCGAGCACCCGAGCCCCATTGAAAAGCATGGGAGCACTTGAGCATTAAACCAGGCACCCCCTGCTCTGATGAGCGGAGGGTGCCTGGTCAATGTCCCCCTTCATCTCCGCTATGCCCCTCTTCCACAATGTCCCCCTTCATCTCCTATGCCATAGAGGAGATGAAGGGGGACATTGTGGAAGAGGGGCATAGCGGAGATGAAGGGGGACATTGTGGAAGAGGGGCATAGACTCTATGCCCCTCTTCCACAATGTCCCCCTTCATCTCCGCTATGCCCCTCTTCCACAATGTCCCCCTTCATCTCCTCTATGGCATAGGAGATGAAGGGGGACATTGTGGAAGAGAGGCATAGCGGAGATGAAGGGGGACATTGTGGAAGAGGGGCATAGCGGAGATGAAGGGGGACATTGTGGAAGAGGGGCATAGAGTCTATGCCCCTCTTCCACAATGTCCCCCTTCATCTCCGCAATGCCCCCTTCATCTCCGCAATGCCCCCGTACCTCCAGTCCCTGGTGGTCCAGCGGAGCGTCTTCGGATCTGTGCCTCTTCCGGCACAGATCCCCTTCACCCGAACATGTCGGGCGAGCACATGGCGGTACTCGACGAGTACCGCCATGTGCCGAGCAGAGCGATGCTCGAGCCGATCCGAGCATCGGCCGAGCACGCTCGCTCATCACTAATGAAAACACATATTTTATAGAACTTTTACTGCTGAATAAAACAAGGTCACTGCCATCGCTGTCATATGTTTTATTCAAAACTTATAGCAGTTTAAATAATCAGGAAGTGAATTTACTGCATTTACTTCCTGTTAGTTCTAACTGACAGGAAGTAACAGGCAGTTTCTATCACATTCTATGGAGAACTGTATGTCTCTGACTTTTCTGACTTTCCTCTCCATTAGAATCTACCAGGAAATCTAATTAGAATTTGGCCACTAGAGGGCACTGCTAATGTAAAAAAACATGGGTTTAAACTGTAATAACTCTGGAAACATAAATCTCTCAGCAGTGGGAGTACCATTATTTTACTCAGTAGGAAAATCCCTACAATATATATTTTTTCATAAAAAAAGTTTACTGCTCCTTTAAATTGGTCCTTTAATCCAATGCATAGAGCCAAGACATTACCAGTTGATGACACCCACCATCTCTTCCTTTGTTTATGATTACCATATTTGTATTCCCCCCTAACATAAACAATTGATTTGAACATCTGTATATTGAATCTCCAAGTAAACAACTGTTTTTTTTGTTTTTTTTTTTACTATATTGTACTATATTGCCAAATATGTGTCCGACACATTGCAAAGCAATTTATTGGAGATGTCTCTAGAATTCAGGAGTTAACCTTTTGAGTGCCAGAAGGGTACGTAATACATTGCTTTGCAATACATTCCATAACCCTCTGCCACTCAAAGGGTTAAAGTTATTTTAAACATTTAAAAACAAGTTAGTTTTGAGAGTGTATCACAAATCAGATTCATCTTTGCTACAAACTTGCCTTAAGAATACTATGACAGGACAATGACACCTACTGGTTGAAAGATGAAGAGACATGGGCAAGAAACAGACTACCATCAAGCAGCTACCTATCTATAGTCCATGATACTTTTATGTATAAAACTTTGGGTTGGATTTCATCAAATGGAAGAATGATTAGGCAAATACTGAGAATTCCTTGCACATTCACCAATTTCTTATTGGCTGGCTTGTATCTGTTTCTCACTCCAGTTGTATAACTACCATTCCTCTAGGCTTGGGTTAGGAATACCACAGACATCTATGGGGCAGACCCATTCATACATATAACCTGTATGCATATACGTGAGGGTGTATCATGGGAATAGTGGCTTTTATGCCATATTTTCATTATATTTCCCTGTTCTGTATGCACAATACATGGATATATGATTGATGGATGATTGTAGATGTCTGAAGTCTTTTTTGGTTTTCTAATCTGCATTGAACCTGACAGCAGGGTAACCCATCTTTGGCAAGTTGACTCTTAAAAAAGTAATTTGCGCCATAAGCTGGGGGACCAATTGAGACCTCTGGGGGCTAAGTATATTTCCTGTTATGGAAAATACCCGCTCACTCTGGACAGTGGTTGGGGGGCAAGAAAGCAAATCCTGGGCTACCAGGGATAATGTAGGCCACATAGCCCTCTTGTTATCCCAGAAAGTAAGGGATCTGAACTTGGGGCCAAAGAAGGTTCTGCAAGGTAAGCCTTAACCTCAAACTCAGCACTTTTTCTATTGATGGGGAGATGTTTGTTTTGTCCGAAGCATAATCTGTCCATTGCCTCAGTATAAAAAAGCAGCAGCTGCCCCACCGGAGAAGATGCTACTGGCGCTGCTACTGATAGGTCTCGGAAGACCACCACACTCCTCCAGCTCATCAGCGGAATCTTCTCCCACTTCCTGTGACTGCATTCTATTTTTTTCTTTGCCTCTCACGGACCCTTGGTATCAATTGTTCCCTCCAGGCAGTGAGGGAATTGGACGTAAGTGCCATCTTGCCTTTGATTAACTCAGGACAATTATCCATGCGCTCTTCCATGTGCCCAGTCAGTTCCTTCTTCAGCCTTGTTAGAAGGGCAGCAACATCGGGAAGTATATTACCCTCAGCACCAGGCAAGCGTTCGCTATGAGCAAGGAAATTGTCCAATTTTAAGGAGAGGTGCGTGAAGAGGGAAATGACTTCTGCCAGGCTAGCATTCTCTTTGCTCAAAATTTCCATCAATGCATGGAAAGGCATAAGGACTGTCACCACCTGTTCCATCAGGGTCCAGTCAGCCCTGCCCAGTGTTCTGTTACTGCCAATGTAATGGTGACATGACATTGCATGAATTGCCTTTTTCTGCTCCAGGATACACTCTAGCATATCTAAGGTGGAGTTCCACCTGGTCCCAACATCCTGTTTCAGGCAGTGCTCTGGGAGGTCTGCCTTTTTCTGTTCCTCCCTGAGGCGCCGGCTATCTTTGACGCTCCAATGGAAGTGGCCAGAAATTTGTCGGCACAACTCCAGAAGTGCTGGCAACCTTCCAGTGTTACTGCCATCCTCAAGAGCAGCCTTCACTACTAGATCCAGGACATGCGCTGAGCAGCGCACACCCACAAATCTGCCATCCTGAAGAGCCTAGATCATGTTAGCTGCACCATCAGTAACCATAAACCCCATTTGTGCCTGTGTGCCTGTCTGCTCCCCTAGCTACTGTGCCACCATGTTCTGCAGGGCTTTGCGAATGTTATCTGAGGTGTGCTGCTGATCTATACCTCAGCATGGAAGAGGAAAGAGCAGTGCCCTGCCTGCTTGGCTACTGCATCTGAACTTGTTGTCGGTAATGATGTGTCTTGCAACACCCCATAAGTCAGAGGTAAAGTGCACTGACTGGCCACCAGCCTTTCCTACCAGATCCTTCAAAAGCCTAACGCATGACCTTTAGAGTGAAGGCTCTATAGTTCTACTAAATGTGGTGCGGGATGGAATTTTATATCAGGGTGTGACATCCTCTATAAGTTGATGGAAAGGCTCCCCATCCAACAAATTAAAAGTAGCACCCCCAACAGCTATGAGCTGAACAATGAGTCATGTAATTTTCATGGACTGCTGTTTGCACATCTCCTTGGAATGAAACCCTCCAAAATCTTCAAGCGTGGCCTGTATTGATTTTGGGATAGGCTGTGATTGTCTGCTGCTTTTACTAGGACCAGATGTGGCATGATCCCCCTGCCCTTTCTCCTGTCTACTGGTGGTGAGTGTGACACTGGTAAATGTAGTAGTAGTGCCGCCACGTTCTGCACTCATCAATACTGACTTGTGGTAGTGGTTCAGGTGTTGGTTCATCCCAGAGGTGGCTAGATGACCCAACACCCTCCCACGGCTGACTTTCCTGCGACACAATTTACATTTCGCTAGCTGGCCATCACCAAGTGTCACAAAATCGTCTCACGCTTCGGAGCAATGGATGACTTTGGAAGGTGGTGAAGAAGAAACTGAGGTGACACTTTCTTCATCTTAACATGCTGGAGAAACCTCACTATGCTTTTTTTTCTACCTACCTTTACAGGGGTACTACTAGTAGACCCAAAGATGGCAGCAGAGATGTTGTGACTGGGATTGGAGGAGGATGGAGTAACACTGGTGGTGGAGACACTAGCAGCTACTACCTGCCTGGGAGACTCATTTGGAACTGGAGAGGCAGGTGGTGAGTTTTCATCAATAGAAGACAGAATTGTAGCTGGAGAAACAGGAGGAGTACTATGGGCAGCAGTGGAAAAAATAAGCTATGGGGAATAATCAAGGCCAGTGGAAAAATTCAGGTCAGTGGAAAAATCAAGCTTAGCAGGCCTTGGTCCCTCATATTCTTCTTCTACCTCTTGTAGGTTTGGACAGGAAGAAAAATCATCAGCAGCAGATTTTGGGGAGACCTGCTGAATTCCCTATTCTGCCTGGTGGTTACCGTGAAATGGCAAACTATCTCCCTCAATAACCTTTTTTGGAGAAGATATGCTCTCAGTGACAGTGGTGGCAGGAGAAATTTTCTCCAAGTACTCCAATAATTCAAGTTTGGGCTGATTACACGGACGTTCGCTGTAAAAATCCCACGTTGATACTGTCCAGGTGTCCCCAGCTTTATAGAACTGGCTGTAGCAGAGGTGGTGACGGAATTGGCAGTGGCACTAATCATTGTTCAGGTGGTTCTGGGGGGATTATCACAAAACAGCTGATGAGAGATGGGCGACGGCTCCATCTGCACCCCAGTTCCTGTGTTTTTGTGCATATCTGAGTTGCTTGGCCTTGTTTCCATGTCGGAGGTATGGCTTTTTTGCCGCAAGTCCATAAAGATCACCTCTGACCACAAAGCATTCTTTTGGTATGCGTTGCGTACCCCTCTGGCACTAAAACAGTTAACATGTGCAAGGCCCTTCTAACATGGAACAGACATTATTATTGTAAGTGCCTTCCAAATGTTCACCCTTTCTCTGCCACAAGAGTACGCAGTGCATTGCAAAACAATGAGTTGCATAACTCCTGGCACTCAAAGGTTTAATAACGGACACTGACCCTTTTGCCCAGCATGCCGACTGGTGCCACAAATTTCATTTACTTTACACTTACATAATCCGTGGTGTCTGGGGCTACATAGGACTATCCCCGCTGTGGCGTCTGCTCTGGATAGAAATCTACTGTGTCACACTGCATTTTATGTCATGGTTTGGAAGTCTTTCAAACTCAAAGTTCGGCTCCCTTATAGGACTTAATTTTATGCGCTTGCTTAATCAGAACTCACACCTCCTGTTGCCAAGTGCCGTGTGCATTCTTCTGGACGAAGCATAGTGGGCCGTTTTTTTAATCATATCCACTGGTTGTCCCAGCATTAATCGCATAATCACTGGTCTGTGCAATGTTCAGTACTCTCTGCTACTGAGTGGAACATATAACCCTTTCAGTATTAGAGGGGCACACAATGCGTTGCTTTGCAATGTGTTGTGTACCTCTTTTCCAATGAAAGCTTTAATGCCGGTACACTTTTAATCACTAGACACCTCCCCTTCAAGTCTCTTGGTGGAAGCTGCTGTGAAGCGATGGCAGGCAGGGGAGACATACATGGGTTATCAATGCACAGAGGTCCATTACATTTTAGCCTGCACCATAACAATTGCACCCTTTTAATTCGTCGGAGTAGCGCTTTACAAGTTGCCGATATGCTTACTGTGCCTTCATGTCGCACCATGCAACATTTTGAAAGGATACATTCATATTCAGCTTGCTGTTGCCACTTCCCAGCCTAACATCAAAAAATGATGAGCCCAGATCTGAAGCTTCTACAGCCTCCAATGAGGACAGCTTAGCCTGCTGTGTGTGGGCCAATTCTACAGAAAACCATCTGCAAATGAGGCAGATGAGAATGTCCACTGATTTAAATAGGCCTTTTAACCCATTCAATGCTAAAGCAGTCTCTAACGCAAGGATACCTCTATAGCATTCAAATAGTTAAAAGCTCCATTTCAATCAATGGAGATTCTTCTCTGTCTCCTTTTTTACGCTTCCGCCAGACTGAGTTTCAGTTTGCCCTGTATTACTCCAGCATCATACAACAGCCTCATTCAGGGGCAAGCTCCCATCAGTACAGGACAAATATGATTATCCTAGCAACCAAGGGGTTAACACAGTTTAATAATAGTTAACCGTTCATAAAAAAAAAAAAAAACAACAAAAACATCTGAGAATCTTGAATATGTCTCTTTACATTGGAGACAAGGAACCCAGTAATGTACTTAGCCATTGCAACACTGTAGCACTCCTGACCTCTCCAAAGGTACAAGTAATCCACTCTGTTCTAACAGGATTTCATTACAGATTAATAGTTTCAGCAAGAATGGGCCCAGACTCCTGTACACAACGTATACGAAGAATGCCCAAGAGGGGGCAGTGTTTATACAGGAGGTTACAGGATATACAGGACATTCATTATATTTTAAGCCAGTTATCATTTCACCGATATCTAATAAGACATTTCTTAACATGCTCAGGTATTACATTATGTACACACTCACACAGGGTGCAAACACTTTATATCACACTGTACACTGTACACTGTAATAATATCATAAGGATATAATCACAATTCCACACGCACCTGGTACTGACGTTACTACAGGTGAGCAACTCTTAAGTTGCCTCCCAGATGCACAAGGGTATTTAGGGGGTTACACATACTGCACTTGCGATCCTGAGTAAGGTTGTGAAACACAACCAAAACGTTCATCACCAAATACGTTTTTTTTCACTATTTAAAATTACTGTGAAGTCCTGAGAATACTTTTACAACTTTTGACAATATACATATATACATACACACATATAAATGATACATTTATGCCTCGGATATCCACTTAGGGTACCCCATTTTATCTATGAAGGCTTTGACAAAAATGTAAATGTACACTTACAATTGCATATTTATGGTAATTGATATTTACTGTGAGTGCCACAGTGGTATGCAATGCATTGCAACACGTTGTGTACCCCTCTGCCACTTAAAGGGTTAAGTATTTCTTACAAAACAAACAGAAGGACAACACCATCCCACACTTCATCCCACCTTCCTTATTCACATTCCCCTCGCCTTACGTATGCTATACTCACCACTCGCCTCTGCACAGTCTCAATGTTGCACATACCCTCAGTCACAACTCCCACTCATTGCATGTCACTACCACTCGGCTTTCTCCACTTAAAATCCCTCCCTTTCACCCCTAACATACCAAATTAGCCTCTTTACACTTTCACTCCTTAGATATTGCACTTCGGTTCTCACATCCACCTCCCTTTCACTGCTCATATACATCCTCCCTTTCATATCTTCTCACCATGCCCATTCACTTACTGACAAACTCACCTGCCACATTCCGTTAATCACCCGCCCACCCCTTTTCACCGCAAAGTTCCCAGTATGAAGATACCTTATGAAGACTATGGAGGTAACAAACTCGGTGTGGGAATCGGTCCATAGTGAAAGTGGGGTTTGGTTAAAGCACCAGGGGGAAGAATATAGAAGCATGGGGGGAGGTCAAGGAGCAAAGAGGGGCAAAAATCTGGGAGCACACAGGTTAGTACCCGTAAACAAACGAGAGTGGATTGGAGAAATGTTTACACAAGCAACAAAGAAGGAAAGATAACAGCAGGGGAGCATGCTGAGAGTAGAAGGCAAAAAGCTGCACGAATGGAATAGGACAAGCTGGGAGCAGGGGGGAAGAAATGGTAGTAGTAACTACATGCTTGGGGGGTGGAGGGCACAGGCAACGCCATACTTAGATTGCTAGTAGAAATATGTATTTTAATTACTCTCTACTACTCCCACCTCTGGCAGTAGCAACATGATTTAACCTGCAGCCCTCAGTGTATATTGACCCTCAGTGGGCTTCTCCATAGAGCTGGTGCTGTAGACTCTAGTGGCAACTGGTGATTTCTGTTGGCTGCTGTGATGTCATATTCACCTGCACAACCAATAGAAATGAGGATGCCACTGGCTGCTTTACCTCTTGCACAAGGTGTGAGAAGTACATTTAGTCAGACCTATGAAATTAGGGCTGTAAGTTTATAACACTGCTTCTCACAGAGAAGTGATTAGCAGGGATTATCTACAGTATTAAAAAACTAAGCTTTAATTGTATTATGTTAGTAGTTTAAGGAATTTTTATTAGCCATGTATAGTGCAGCTGGTTTGCTCCAGAATAGCTTAAGTTTTTCTTAGCACATTGAGTACTGAATACGAATTTATTCAAAATACACAACAGAGAATCTTATGTCATCCTGCTGTTTTTGAACTACAACTCTGGTCATCCGTAGCTGGCAAACACAACTCAGGATAATTGGAATTGTATCCCAACAGTATTTGGACTGCCACGGGATTCCCACTCCCATATTAGAGGGAAGATGAATAGATAATGAAGACAGTGGGAATTGGAATCAGAGACACTCAACTAGGAACAGGCCTGCAATATAAATTTGCAGGCTCTTTAGGAGTGGTGTCCTACCCAGGGTGCAGTCTCTTTTGGCCCACTAGTGCCTTTCAACGAGAGGAAATATCCTAAAGCACATTGTACCGGTCCTGCAAAAACAACAATACACCCATGAAGTGCTAGGCAGTTCCTTTCTGAACAATTGACCAATCCCAAGGATAATTTGCATATATAAATTAGAAGTCAGAGACACTCAACTAGGAACGCACATCAATATAAATTTGCAGTCTGTCTAGGAGTGATGTCCTACCAAGGTTGTAGTTTCTTTCAGGTCCCTAGTGCTTTTCACAGAAAGGAAATATCCTAAACCACATCATACTGATCCTGCCCAAACAGCAGTACCAGGCAATCCCTCTCTGAACAAGAGAAGCAGCCAACCCCAGACGTGGCCTTGTTGGGTCTCATAAGTGACCTGTAACTGACCACTTTAGGCACTGTGAGCAAGCGGTCCACTATTGGATTCCCCTATTACCCTTGGGGTGACCAATCCTAAAGATATCCTAAAGCACATTATTCTAAAGGAAGACAGTGAATGAAGACAGTGGGGCATGGCCCCATCTCAGCTATTCTCCCTTGGAAGTGCCTCTGGATATATAAATACAAACAATAAATAGTTGACTCATGTATATTGGGTTTTCTTAATAAAATATACCTTACTAAGGGACCAAGGATTAAAAGAAAACTGTAGTAATGAAAAACTCACATTGCTTGAAGAGCAATGCATTAGACACCTTTTTAGAATCCAAGGGGTTAATTGCCCCATTTAATCTCTTAAGGGCCAGCACGCCCATGCGCGGCCGGCACTTGATGACCACTTCTGGTTCAGGGCTCCCGGAGCGGCGTGCAGATGCACCTGGAGCCCTGAACTCCATGAAATGCCAGGACCGTCACTGGTCCTTAAGTGCCAGACTGCTGTGACGGTCCTGGTACGTCAGTGGTCATGAAGGGGTTAAACCAGTTTAGGAATTTTTTATTCATTCCATATGGCACAGTTGGTTTGCTCAAGATTTACTTTTTATCATAAGGCCCTTTATAGTCTAATAATTTCTAGAGATTGAAGCATGTAATTACATAATACAATCCTATAGGATCTAAAATGATGTAAAACATGTCAAATATTATAACTTAACCCTTGGATGGACAGAGGGGTGTCCAAGGCATTATTCAAAGGACAAGTATTTCAAAGAATTGCTGCTCTGGGAGTTTTAGACACTTTAAGCTAGGGGATGAGCAACTATTGGACCTGTAGCTGTGGTTAACTATAACTCTTTCAATCTACAGCCTGAAAAGGATGATGGGAATTGTAGACCAATAACACCTGGAGTGCCACTGATTATCCAGAACTGATATATGCATTACAAAGGTTACAAAATGTCACTGTACATATAGTTTTTGAGACATGCCTTCAGAATGTCATAACCACAAGTAAACTATTTCAAATCAACCAGACCTCTTTTATTAAAACAATAATGTTTTCCAGACCTCTTTATACATATCTTCCTCCTGCTGGAAACACGCACACATTTCAGTAACAGATCTGAATTAGTCACGTATAGCAAAAGATTGCCAGAATCAGTCTAACCAGACTAGTAGAGATGTTGCTTCCTGGGTATCATGTTGACCTTAAAATGTCCTTTATATATGCCATGAGCAATGATTCCTGAGTGCTATAAATGCTGAAATACAATAAAAGAATTCAGGAGATAATTACATTGTCAGAGATTCAGCAATGTCCATGACATGCTTGTCGTAAATGAAAGGCCCTATAAACCTACCATCTCTTTCAAAACTAATACATGAATAAACAAAGAAATAAATAAACAATTAATTAAAATGAAGAAACCCTCCCCTCGTGTGTGTTCTGAAGAGATCTATATATAGTACAGGGTACAGTAATATTGTCCCAGCACATCCTATATAATAATTTGCTAAAAGTTTGTAACGATGCAGTCGTGCGCTGTAGAGACTGCTGTGCATGCTGCAGTCATGCGCATTAGAAACGTGATGTGACAGATACGGAGCGGGGCGCTCTGAATTCAGACCGTGGTCCTCTCTGTGCACCAAAGTGTGTGCAGAGAGCACCATAGTCTGAATTCGCAGCGCCCCGCTCCATATCAGCCGCTTCACGGGCAGTCTTTACTGTGCATGACTGCACCGCCACTGGCCGGCACTGTTGTCAGTGTACAGAGGCTCTTCAACTAGTAAGCTAATAAGCAAAAAAGTGCCAGACATTTTTACTTCTATTTAACATTAACTAAACTTATTCTAGGCTGATAGGTCCACTTTAAGATGTCTTGTGCTGATAGGCTACATACTCTGATACCTAGTTACATATTTTTCTTATCATTGGATGTGAAGTATGACCTGGAGGTTAATAAAGGGCCAGGTTGGCAATACCATTTGCTTAGATTACATCTTGATATATAATATGCATTAATATGCCTTTACCATCACATCCCTGTGCATGTGCAGCAAATACACCAACATGATTTTCTTGGTGCTAACATTTGGGAATGCATCCTCTCTGCCCTCCTTAAAACACTCCCACCTTAATATCATATGATATCATGATCACAGTCTCTTCCCCTCACCTTGCATACCTAATTCTAAGCCCCTATGGCAAAATGTATTCTCCATGGCGAAGTGATCTCCTCACATTGCCAGACACGATTCACGATTATATCAAACTTGAATACATCTCTCCCTGGAATAATGTTTGTGCTGCTCAGTTTTTCTTTGCATAAAAATAGCTTTAAGACATCAGGACAGCTACATTATGTTAAAGAAATAGAAACCCTCTATTTGTGCTTTACATTTTCTAAAAGAACATAATATGTGCAGTCAAATCACCTGTACTTTTTTTCTTTCATCTTCACTTATTTTTTACACTTTAATGCTCCTGATAGTGAGCTACTTGGATCTTAGTTTCCAGAATCTTTATAGTCAACAAATGAACAGAGCAGGATGTAAAACAATGTTACTATTCATTTAACGAAGTAGGGTATGTTTTGCATTGAATGTGATGCATTTAATACATCGTCCACTAGATGTCCACAAACACTAAAATATAGAAACAGAAAATGATTACTGACAAGTGACAACTAACCCAGTGTGCCCTTTCAATGCCTTGTTTAAAAGCTCAGACTCTGTTTGATCATTGTTCTTAATGTATTATTTAGCACTGTGTTATATACAAGATCACAAACTAGGTTCTAGTGGAAAGCAGAAAGCAGAACCATTCCTATCTCATGCTGCTTTTCAATATCTGCCCAGGCTATAAAAATTAAAAATACATTAGAAGAATAGCCAGAGCTATATTAATCAGGGGTAAACTCAGGATTTCCAAACAGGGAGCTTACAAAAAACAATGTAAACTTACATTAACAATTCCAGAAATGAGTTTTAAATCCAAAAGCCATTGTTAGTGATGGGAAAAATACTGCTGTTGTTGGACTACAATTTTAAGGATCCTCAGCCAGCTAATGGCTGGTCAAGGAACACAGGGGTGGTGGTCTAGAGGAATGCAGGTGTGTCACATTGTTTGTATTGATTACCACACTTTTGTACACCACAGTGAATATGTTGGTGCTTTGCAAATAAGATAACATTAACTTCTCTTCCCATGTAAATACTGGGGCTAGATTGCTATTTTATGGAAGGATACATAGCTCCTGTGTAGTCCTGTTCAGTTAAATTGTCATAGTTTCATAGTTACATTGCAGTGAGGTTGAAAAAAGGCACAAGTCCATCAAGTTCAACATTTGCCACAGTATATCTCAGAATATAACCCTGTATGTTTCCTTCTGCCACAGTATATCCCAGAATATAACCTTGTATGTTTCCTTCTGATATAAATGCATCACATCTTCTCTTAAATGTAACCATTGTTTCTGTCATTACTACATAATTGGGCAAAAGATTACACAATATAACAGACCTTACTGTAAAAGACCCCTTCATCTGCTGAAGCTGAAACCTCCTTTTCTTTCATCATAAGAGGCTGCCCCAAGTTATTTGAAAAGGCCTTAGAATAAAAAGTTCACTAGAGAAATATTTGTATTTACCTCAGTGTACCATGACCCCCTCCTAGATGTCTTTTCTCTATAGTAAATAAACCAAGTCTGGCTAGAGGTTCTTCATACTTCAGTTCTCCCATTATCTTCATTACCATAATTCTGTTGCAATTCTCTATACTGTCTCTAGTTCTATAAAATTGTATTTCAGAACTGGTGCCCAAAACTACATTGCAGATTGGTGGGTAGGTTTTACCAAAGATTTGTACAGTGGCAAAATTGTGTTATCTGCTCTCACTTCAATACCTCTTTTAATGCACAACACTACTTTGTTTGCTCTTGCTACTCCTGTTTGATCTGTTTCCAGAATTACATTTTACCAGGGCTCCCTGATCTTTCTCTAGCAATGAGTCTTCTAGAAGGCTTCCATTATAATCATAAAGAGCATTATGACGTATTACTCCAAAATGCATAACTTAACACTTTCCCACATTAAGGCCTTGATTCAACTGAGGCCGGTAAAACAGCGGGCTGGGCAATATTGGCTAATGGCCCATTAGCAAAAAGTGCTAACGGAGTAATTCAATTGCCCTATCAGCTGGAAGCATAAAAGACATTATGCCACATAAAACGACTTGTGGCCAAACATCCATTTTGTGTGTTAAGTTCCCAAAATGCACAATAAATAGTGTGAATAATGCGAACATCAAAGGAAAAGATCTAACTATTGGTGCCTGACACACTGTCAAGCTGTTTAAAAAAATTCCCCCGAGGTATGCCTGAGTTAACCCTTTGAGCGTCGGAGGTGTACCCCTCTGGTGTTCAAAGGGTTAATTGCATTGTGACATATCTTTTAAAAATAATATTATTATTATTCTTTATTTATATAGTGCCAACTAATTCCGCAGCACTGTTCAATTGGGAATAGACATACAGAAGAATTAAATAGTACATTCAGCCATTCTGTTTTCATATAAATAACTAATTTTTTTTATTCAAGAAAGTGCTTCCATTGTTTAAAGATAATCCTGCTGCCACTGCCGCCTCCTCTGCTGGCAATGGCAGCAGTGTCTAGTGGCATGGACCCCCCTCCATAGCTGTCCAAGTCCAAATGAAGGAATTGTGAACAGAAACTGTCCTTTTATGTGGCCAAACTCTGTTCAAAATGGATGCCAGCCTCCAATTGGCTGGAATGTGTGCTTATGACCTCCCAGTCAATCAGCTTCAAGCGGGTTTCATCATCCTCCCTAGAAGCTGATTGGCTGGGAGGTGCTGGGAGGGGGTCTATAATGCCACTAGACATTGCTCCTGCTGTCAGCGGAGCCAGCAGAGGCAGCGACAGTGGAATTATCTTTAAGCAATGGGAGCACTCTCATTTTTCAGTAAAAAAATTATTTCTTTATTAAAACAGTATGGCTGAATATTATTTTTAAAAGCCATGCCTCACTGCAATTAATCCTTAAAATGTGCCAGAGGGGTGCCCCTCCAGCATACAAAGGTTTAACTCAGGCATATCTTGGGGGAACTTTTTTAAACATTACTTGCATTGATGTTAATTTTATTTTATAGGAAAGAAGATAGAGGATAAGAAGAAAGAAGATTAGAGATAGGGATAATTCTACTAACATTTGACACATTTTTCCAGAACTTTGGATGTATTGATCTGGGGCTTAGGCTGCCATATCAATAAATTCACTGGTGACTTAGGGCTCGATTTAAAGGCAGCCGTTAGCCAAAAAAAAGACTAACGGGTGTCTTTACATGCAGTAGGCCATTCAAAGGGCCATGTAATGAACTGCTAACGGCAGTTCATCCAGTGTACCGGCCGCTACATTAACGTGTGTTTTGGCCTACAGAAACAAACAAACAAAAAAAATGCTCCACTTTGCCATTCAATAGACTGCATTAGCTGAAAAAGATCCGAAGAGGAACTCATTACCGCCTAAAATTTAAGACCCAGTTTGTTTGGCCGTAAAGTCCCTCATCCGATCTTTTGCAGCTAACGCAGCTGTTAACTGGCAAAAAAAAACAAAACAAAGTCCTCAGTGGATGTATTGATATGGGGCCCCAAGCCCCACATCAATACATCCAAAGTCCCTAAATTGTGTCAAAAGTTAGTAGAATTAACCCTATGAGTGCCAGCAGGGTATAATTACCCCGCTGGCATTCATAGGGTTAATCCGACTAAGTGAAAAACAACATCACATTACAAGTTACACTTACCATTAATCCTGATGTCCAGCGGAGTCCTCGGCTTGCTGGTCCTTGTCTTCTGTCTTCTCATCCTTCTGTCTTCTTTCTTCAGTCTTCCGCCTTCTCCCTGTGAAAAAAAAGAAATATATTAGCATTAAGCATGAACAAATACATTCCAGAAACCTCTGAGTGGCAGAGGGGTATGCAACACATTTCAAAGCAATGCGTTGCGTACCGTTTCACTGTTTTAAAAAATAAATCGTAGAAGATTGTTTAAACGGTGAAATGGTGCTTAATTTAGTTAGTTAGAGAAGGATAAGGATTTTCTATTTGTTTTAGGAATAGTGATGATAGATATGGGAATATGTGTCTAAGGTTTAATGGACTTAGATGATCCATGCTTGTATTTCCTTTAGAATTGAAGATCCAAATTGACCCCTGTAGTCTATTTCGGGTTGGCTTAGGAACGCACGGAGGTTTGTTAATGATGCAAGTCTATATTGGTATCTCTACATCCAAGAGCGATTCCAGTCATCATGCCAGGTTTATCAGGGGTTAATGGGATTGTTAATAACTAGTGATGAGCGAGCATGCTCGGCCGAAGCTCGGTTCGGCTCGAGCATCTCTCTGCTCGGCACATGGCGGTACTCGTACGAGTACCGCATGTGTTCGCCCGCCATGTTCGGGTCTCCTCCCCGCACGTTTCGCGGCTGCTGCGCAGCCAATAAACGTGCGGGGAGGCTCTGACATCAGTGTAATGCCAGCAGCCATGTTGGCTGCTGGCATTACACTGATTGGCTGGCCAGAACCTGTGATCGGGTGCTGTATAGCACCCGACGCGCGAGTTCGGCTCATTCTTAGCCAGGGAGAGATGCGCTTAGGCAGGGAAAGTCAGTGTAGGGAGAATAAAATTGTTGAAACTCTTTCAAGACCCAAAAGTCCTTTTTAGGACTGTTGTGTGTGGGGGCAGCATTTATATTTTGTTTGGGGGGGCACAATTTCCTTTTTTTTGTGGGGGGGATATTTTTAAGGTGACATATAATACTAGATGCACAGGAAGTCAGTGTAGGGAGAATAAAATTGTTGAAACTCTTTCAAGACCCAATAGTCCTTTTTAGGACTGTTGTGTGTGGGGGCAGCATTTATATTTTGTTTGGGGTGGCACAATTTCCTTTTTTTTGTGGGGGGGATATTTTTAAGGTGACATATAATACTAGATGCACAGGAAGTCAGTGTAGGGAGAATAAAATTGTTGAAACTCTTTCAAGACCCAAAAGTCCTTTTTAGGACTGTTGTGTGTGGGGGCAGCATTTAATTTTTTTTGGGGGTGGCAGAATTTCATTTTTTTGTGGGGGGGGACATGTTCTAAGGTGACATTGTACTAGGTGCACAGGGACAAATATTTCACAGTGCAGTGACAAGCTGACATATTCTGTTAGGTGCACAGGGCCAATGATTTTACAACGCAGCGACAAAAAGGGCCATTTTAAACATGTGCCTAGCCATAGATTATTGTCACATTCTGTTTAGTGTGCAAATTCACAAATTAACGTCACATATTCCGTTCACTGTGCCTAGCCGCAGATTAGCGTCACATTCTGTTTCGTGTGCCTAGCCGCAGATTAGCGTCACATATTGTTTAGTGTGCCTAGCCGCAGATTAGCGTCACATTCTGTTTCGTGTGCCTAGCCGCAGATTAGCGTCACATATTGTTTAGTGTGCCTAGCCGCAGATTAACGTCACATATTGTTTAGTGTGCCTAGCCGCAGATTAGCATCACATATTGTTTAGTGTGCCTAGCCGCAGATTAACGTCACATATTGTTTAGTGTGCCTAGCCGCAGATTAGCGTCACATATTGTTTAGTGTGCCTAGCCGCAGATTAGCGTCACATTCTGTTTCGTGTGCCTAGCCACAGATTACCGGCATATATTCCGTTTAATATGAAGAAGGCGGGTAAAAAGGGACGGGGAAGTGGACGTGATCCTGATAGTTCAAGTAAATATACAGCAAATACTGTTTGGTAACAATTTTTCGCCTAAAATCGTTTTTATCTTCCTTTTTGTGTGTTTTACGGTCAGTCTGTAAAAATGGCGTACTACGGGCGAAACATCGTTCCCAGCAGCGACGTTGGAGTCCAAGATGCATCCAGACATCCTCCCTATGCTGTCCCTGAACCATTTCTGTGGTGTTTCCATCATTTTCTGACCTTTTCCTATGAACCAGGCACCCTCCCCTCATCAGAGCAGGGGGTGCCTGGTGTAATGCTCGAGTCCTCCCATTGACTTCAATGGGGCTCGGGTGCTCGGCCGAGCACTCGAGCCTCCGGGGGCGCTCGGCCAGAGCACCCGAACACCCGAGCATCGGGGTGCTCGATCATCACTATTAATAACTCCTACTTTGGTTCTGGGGTGAGACTCGGTAATGCATGGTTTCAAATGTTTTTTTGAGTAATGGAGATTTGATCGTTCTTTTATCGAATTAATTATTACTGGTATATATCCGGATCTCCTTCCAGAGGTAAGTCAGGGGTTAATGTGAATATATGTTACTAATTTGGTCAATTAAGCTTCATCCAATGAGTGAGGATTTCTTGATTTAAATAGTTAGGTTTGTTTAGGCGGCGTCTCTTTGTTCTTTTATTTTTATTGATTACACTGGATCCTGAGTGAAGTATCTCCATACTGTGGACTTCAAGGACTGTGGGGTTCCTGTGGAGGTGCTGTAACTACTGGGTCTAGATACTGATGAAATTATAATGCTACTACTACTAGATGTCAACGGTGCAGCACTTCCAGCAGCAGCAGGGGCACTCATCAAAGCTAATGTTGTGGATGTTATCAACCTGTGTTGCTATTGTTGCTGCTGGTTACTCAACACAAGTATGTGTGGCTGAGTGGGACTTGGACTTTGAAAAGGCGATGATGCTGATGATGACTCACAGAATGACTGTGTACTTTGTCATCTTTGCTTGTGTGGGGTCATAGTTTCCAGTGGTTTATAGACAGGTACAGTGCTCTATTTTCAGTGGTGGAAGAGTGAACCTTTGCCTCTCTGCTAACTCTCTGGCCATATCATCACCTCTCTCACTCTCAACTTTATCTGTATCTGAACAAGAGGAAGATGCTGGAGGGATATATTCTAGATCTGCATCATCATCAGTCATCATTAGGTCATCTCAGTTTCAGCATCCCCTGCCGCTTCTTGCTTACTTTTCTTATATTCCTCTAAGCTTTTAGAGGTGTCAAACAATGTCTTTACTTTTACTTACACAGAGTTTGTTACTACTTTGAGGACAAGTGTTTTGGTGCTTGTTTGTCTCACTGTCAGATGCAGCAGTTGGGTCAGATACACCTTCCACCATTATGTCATTGCCATCATCAACATTAGAATGCGACTCAGTGCCATCTTTAGTGTTCTTCTTATATATATATATATTTTGTAGTACTGGCCCTAGTGGTGGTATAACTTTTGTTGGGACCTTAACAAACTACATCCTCCCTGGAAGGAGAGGGATAACCATTTTTTATTGCAAACAACACTGCAGCAACCATGGCTGCAGTCAATTTTTGAACAACCACTTTACTCCCACATCCCTGCACTGTTCCACCTTTCACCCTCCTCCTGCCCCTTGTGCGTTTGCTATCTACTGTGTGTGTTTTAACTCTACAGTACACAACACAACTGATGGAGTGTGATATCTTGCCTTGGCCCTCAACAAAATCATCAGTATCGTCTGCTGTTTATGAAGTTGTCTGCCTCAGTCTTGCAGCTCACATCTTGATCAATGTTACAGTTTTCAGACACTCAGACACATAAGGTTTGGTAAAACACAGTTTTATTAATAATTCAATGATCATGTGACCCTCACGGGTCCAGTACAACACTCTACAATACACACAGGTCAGGTACAGGAATGAACAGTATCTCAGACAGGTATTGTATATACAGGAGTATAGTGACTGACACAGGTCAGGTCACAGGGATAGGAGTAACCCACTCAGGCCCAGCAGGTGCCCAAGGTACTATACTGGCACAGGTTAGGTTACAAGGAGCGCAACAACCTACTCAGGCCCAGCAAGTACCTACTGTACAATACTGGCACGGGTCAGGTCAGAGTTTGTGTGAAGCTGTGCCACAGAGGCACTGATGCCAAGACCAGGAACGCCCACAGGCACTATAGTGCCACAATGACGGAGGCTCACTACGCAGGGAGTGAGCCCAAGGTAGATCGCCTGTAGGTGACTATAAGGAGGCCCCACATCACCGTACGGTAGAGACTATGCAACAGAGAAACGGAGGCCCGGAACAGGAGACTAGCGGACAGTCCCTAGCAGTCTAGGAAGGCTACAGATTGAAGGGTATTTAGGCAACAAGGTGGACTGCACTGTTAATGAGAACAACCGGTACCGACAATAGTGAGTCACGGGAAACTCCAGGACAGCAGAGCAGAGCTGTGACTCTGGCATGCTGTAGCACCAAACCGTAATGGAAACGGACGCTTAGACCTGGACCATGTGTCCTAGTACCAGAAGCTAACCGAGGCGCCCATAAGGCACCCAACCTCGGTGAGTGTAACAGGTCAAGCATACCGGGTGCAATACAACACCTAACACCGTAGTGAAAGAATAACAGCGCGGATATAATACAGGGTCAAGAGCAGTGCTACCCGAGATGGAACGGAGGCAACAGTGACTGTCAGGGACAGCAGCGGTACGGAGGAAGGACCTCCAAAATGGCAGGCAACAGGGTATAATAGTACTGGGAGGTACATAGAGCAGGAACGATAGCAAAGCCAGTTCGGTACACAGAGCAGGAACGTCAGCCAATCCGAGTTGGTACACAGAGCAGGAATGTCAGCCAATCCGAGTCAGTACACAGAGCAATAACGTCAGCTGAGCCGTTTCGGTACACAGAGCAGGAACGTCAAACAATCCGAGTTGGTACACAGAGCAGGAACGTCAGTTGAGCCAGTTTGGTACACGGAGCAGGAACGTCAGCCAATCCAAGTCAGTACACAGAGCAGGAACATAGATCAGGCAGAACAGTCAGGCAGTCCGGGTCATACACAGAATTCACACGAATAATCAGAACAAGCACTGGCAATAGGTACACCACGAAAGGGCAGCACTGAAGTGACAGCGCTCAACATAAAAAGGCTAGGACTGGGCGGAGACAATCCACGGTAGCCAATAAGAGGGGATGAGGAAGAGATAGACATAACAATGTCGCCAGCAAAAGCACGGGCACCGTGATAATCAATCAGCTGTCTGATACACACACACACACATATATATATATATATATATATATATATATTTATTTTTTTTTTTTTTTTTTTTTAACAGTTGTCCACCCTATCTTATCACTATGTCTTTCAAATCAGTCAGAAAGAATGTTGGGGGTATATGGAGTCAACCTTCTTTGCTCCCTTCTTGCACACAGAGACATGTCCAACACAGAGACAATAACAGTAAGATCAGTAAGGTGCTTGGACCACAGCTGTCTGTGTCTTTTAAATCAAATTAGTCAGATAGATTATTGGGGTATTTGTGGTCAACCTCCTTTGCTCCCTTCTCACACCCCAGACACATCCAACACAGATATAATAATAACAGCAAGATCAGCAAGCAAATTGGACCCCAGATGCCTGTGTCTTGCCAGTTAGTAGCAAAACTGTAGGCTGCACAAATAGATAATTGACAGTAGTGAGAACATCAGTAAAAGTAATAATGTCAATTAAGGACATCAAACAACTCACTGTACAAAGGTCCAAATGACACAAGCCAGTACTCTCAGTCCATGCATTTCACATTATAAATGCTTAATCATGACCTTGGAGTATCTGTAACTAACAGCATCAGATTTTGAAAATGTATCCACCAATCAAAACAATCCAGTTAATTAGCTACGTCATAAAGAGATAAACTCGATTCTCAAGCAAGCAAGAAACACTCTGTTGAACACCCAGTAGCAAGAGAAAAGAATGACGTACTACTGTCAAGTTTGTGCAGCCTACAGATTTGCTACATAGTTTATGCTTCAAAGGCTTTGGGAAGCCAGGCTTTGGCACATGGATATTGCTGATATGTGAGTTCCTTTACCCAGGAGGGTTAATTTTGCTGCTTCAGTGTCCTATTGAGAAGCTAAACAATATCTATTGACTATACCTTGCCAGTCAGTCATACTAAATTTTGGGGGTTTTTGGATCAACCTCTTTCTTCTCCCCCAGAGTACCCTCAGATTCCCCTAATACAATGAACAAATGTCCTACCTACAAGATTCCTAAACTGTGCTTCAGTTCCTCTTTATTTGCCTATCTTCTCTAGCTGAAAAACATGCTGCTTTCTCCTCTCACAAACACAGAATGCATGCTGTAAGAGCCTGACACCCTTTTATATGCCTGCAGGAAAAGTAGAGAAAACTACGATGTGGTGGGGAAAAATTCAGTCTTTCCATTGATTTCAATTCAGTGAGCTAGGTTTTGGTTTGAGGTGAAAGTTTTCACCCATCTCTACTAAAAAATACCATCTTCATCTCACAAGGGGCAAAAATAGGCCATGGGTCCTGATATTGGGTGAAAATGTACAATATCCTGTCTGGATTATGTGCCTCAAATGGATAATCTATCAAAGAATGCTAATTTCTAGACGTAAATAAACATCCCCAACCCACAATCATCTAAATAAAGGAAATCCTACAAAGGATCCAGTCAGGTTAACCGTGATCCAAATTAACTTCAGTATATCACACCTTATCAATAGTATAGTAACAGCATAATATATCAAAATATACTATCCTAAAAATATGTGTACTTCTGTACTCTCTCCAAACACACCCGTTTAAATTTGTGTGGAAGCAGCCACTTAAACCACCATGGATATACTAATATACTAATCCAAACACACATGCACATATGTATAAGAAGAAGCCCACAGAAAACATACTCCCCCCATTCAGATATGTTATGATTAAGTATGGATATAGAGTATATTTGTGGTAAGAAAGGCTTAATATTATCCTCTACCACTATTTCCGGTTTTTATGGAGTGGAAGACGGTGTCATTGGGTATACAAGACTTTTTTGATTATGGTTTGTCCCTGAGGAAGAAGCAAGCTTTCTTTGAAACACATTTGAAGAATGAGACAGGACAGAGCTAATTTATACATTGTATATCTGAGATTACTTTTTCGTATCCAAGTGGAAGAAAAGTAACAACCATGTATAATATTGAAGTGGATAAAGACCTAGAGTGAAGCTGGCCGGCATGTTGGTCTTTCCACAAACTCCACTGATTAGGCTCATTACCATATTTTGAAGGATATCCTATTTTGAGAAGAAGCCCTATTTGAAAGCAAGTGATGGCCCTTTACATTCTGGATGGCTGAGTACCTGAGAAATGGCAGAGGAGTTTATATGCTGACAGATATTTGAATAAGGAGCCGGTAATAGAGGAGCTTTATCCTGTTACCAGATTACTGAGATTTTTATATGACCTTTTTTTTAATTTTTATTTTTAATGTACACTATTTGACCATTTTACCAATGACACACTAAGATTACCATGTCCTATATTCCATAGGGTGTATGTTTTATTAATTTTTAGACACATACATATATATATGTTCTTTGCCCATATTAGTTGTTCTGATTGTGTGGTTTTATTGTCATATGTGCGATTTTTAGATTCTTTTTATCCATTCAGCAGGGCTGTCAGGGCACACTGTCTGAGGCAGATCTACATAGATCTGGGGCGGACGTCATGCCTATATAGGCCTTGGTGGCTTTTCCTAGTTGGGTTTCTGATCATATTATATTGTGGGGGGGTTGGACGGCATGTCTCCTGCGGGTTACTAGTTATAACACTGGTTTTCCCCACTCTGGATGGGGATTATGTGTTTTCTGTGGACTTCACCTTATACATATTTGCATGTGTGTTTGGATTAGTACATTAGTATGTCCATATGGTTTAGGTAGATATTTCCACAAACATATAAACCGGTGTCTTTGGAGACGGTAAAGATGTAGTTTTAGAATAGTATATTTTGATATATTATGTTGCTACTATACTACTGGTAAGGTGTGATACATGTGATAGTTATTCTTCACACCTGCACTGAGGTGTTTTGATATTGTACCATTTTTCCTCTCCTTTGAGGTTAATTTGGATCACTGTTAACCTGACTTGATGCTTTGTAGGATTTCCATTATTTGCATAACTGCGGGTCGGGAAAGTTTCTTTACCATCTAGAAATCAGCATTCTTGGATAAGTTATCCATTTGTGACACACAAACCAGACAGGATATTGTCCGTTTGGACCCAATATCAGGACTCTAGGTCCATATTTCGCTCCTTATGAGAGGGAGATGGTACTTGTTAGGAGCCATTTAGTGATTAAGATGATTATTGGGAGATTTCGTGAATAATACATATAGTTGTAGTCGGGCCTAGGAGGGGATAGTAGAATAAGGTGAAGGTCGGATGAATATTGCCTTTTCCGACCAGTTAGTGTAGGCCTAAGAGAGGGCCCACATATAAGAGATATATGTATAGGAATATCTGAGAAAAGGGGTACTGGTTGGGTGGGTAACACAGAGGTCATCGGTGATCTACACAGTCCCATGTGTTGTTTATGGCTGGTATAAATAGCCTCCAGCCGGCCCTCCCACAACTATGACTAACCAATAGCCTACATCTGTGGTCAGGCCTAGGAGGGGATAGTAGAATAAGTTGAAGGTTGGATGAATATTGCCTTTTCCGACCAGTTAGTGTAGGCCTAAGAGAGGGCAAAAATAACATATAACCATGTTAATACAGACTGCAGTACAATACACACGAGTGATACCCAAACAAGATTTGCCACCCACAATGAGTACTGGAAATGAACTGGTATGTAACTTCCCTCTGTCTGAGGGGCCCAGAACTGCTAAGTACTTGACCAATAGAGTGTAGTTCTAAGGTTGACTTGAAAAGTGGCTTATGATAGAAAAGTAGCTAGTTGTCTTAACCATAGCTCTGATCATGGGAAATTATAGTAGTAATCGTGGAACTGCACTTGATCCCTCTCCTGATCATTCTCCTGGGTTGCTGTGAAAGTATGGACCTGATGTATGATTGTTGAGTTGATGATATAGTTTAGATGCCTGTTATGTAGGATTAATGATAGTGTAAGATACTATTGAAGCATATTGATGTGATAAATGAAAGCTAGTACATATGAGGCAAAAAGATGCATTGGCAGTACATCATGTAGAAACCCTGCAAGAAGCCTCTGTCCCGGTCATGTAGTATCTGTATAAGATAAATCCAAAAATGCCTCGAAATAATGACTCCTTGATGTAACTGTGTAAAAGTGGCCTGCATTCTGTCAACTGTGGGAAACATTGGGTGATGAAACGTCGTCTGAAGGTCATAGTCTGTGTGAGTCCTGAAACATTATGAGATGTGAAAGATACTGTCCTATAGCTTTGCGACTACTGGAATAACAAATCCAGTAATAACTAGTGTACTACCCCCTAACCCTTGGACCTATAGGGAACTCAATCGTGCGGAGGTCATCCATGTAATGAATAACCGATGGGAATCTGTCTAAGTGCAACAAAATCCGAACCCTACAATTTGACAGCATAAAACCAACTTGGCAGCTTACCCCCAGAAGCGAGGTGAATAAAACCCTCGTCACCTGATGCCATGTATTTGCCCAGAGAGAGGGATGTCATGGCATTATCTTACCCGCCTGTTCGGCTACCGTATTTGACGCCGTTGGTTCCTCTGGTAACTTCCCTGGTACAGCTTTGAAGGGCATTTCACTTCCGTCTATTGATCCTGTAAGCATAAACTTATTCATAATTACCCTATTCATTCCTATAATGCTGCTGGTTCATGGTTCCTTAGTGAAAAAGAGAAAGGTTTTACCTTATATTGGGTGACAGGTGAGTCCCTCTCTAGTGCCAAGTGGCTGATGCGAGACTCTACCTATGATTTGGACCGATGGGCGTGAGACCTATGCGATAGGCTGTGGGGTGTTGGCCTCACTGTGACAAATAATCTTAAGCAGTATAGAAACCCTATGTCTATTGAGTGGGTGTGACAGGTGATGCCCTGACAGACAAGAAGAAACTGGGGAGAAGGCTCTATCTATGATTTGGCCCGAGGGAAACGTGGGATGGGACTAAGTTGTAGCCTTCTCCTAACCATACTAAAAGATGAACCAGCAGTCTAACATACCTAAACCTATCTCTGCCCCTTGCAAGTAACTTGGTTGAACCTGTATGCGAGTCTCTGAATGAGGACACTGGGTTCCCCGCCCACATCAATTTGATAGTAACATGATAGTTTTGAAATGGATACCTTACCTTCTGATGCTTGAGACCCACTTCCTGTGTCTTTGACCGGCTTCAAAGATAAGATGGCCTGTTAAGACGTTTGCTAAACATTGTAACTTGCTCGAACCTGTATGCGTGTCTCTGAAATGAGGAGACTGAAATGAAATACGAGATGCTAAGTTTAATGACAAACGGTATCCTTGTGTGAGATAAAACCTATTAGATTTAATAGTAGAATTCTATTGCAAACATATCAATCTTACCATATGAACCTAACCATGAAGTGTAATTCTGAAAGACGTAACGAGATTGCCGAGTGAGACTTGAAAGTAGGAGCTTCATAAATGACGGAGCTGCAATCCTGCCCTTATCACAGAAGTAGCTACAGCCCTAAACTTCTGATTATAACACAGCTTCAGCTAAACCAGTAATTCTCAGTGTCCCTTTTTCAATGAATCCTTATTTGTTCACAGGTGGTACGTAATCAGTGGTTTGGTCATTTTGATTGTACAACCTTGCTTACTTAGGGATATCCTGACTTGTTGCAGTGCCAGGAGGACTATAGCTTTGAAACACTCCTAAGCACTAATCAGGCTTTTTAAATTCCATGTGGGTCTGATTAGCTTAACAGTTGCAGGGTCGGACATTTGTTTGGAGAGTACATCTTTCTCTAACACTTTTGGGGGGTATTCACTAAGGCGTGAAAAAGAGGGGATGTACAGATGATTTCTCCAGTGATATCACTTCTCCAAGTCCTATGTTATTCTGTCGATAATGTACTAAGATTTTTCCAGCTTTGGATATATTAGTGCATAGGCTCCATAGAATAACATAGGAACTGGAGAAGTAATATCACTGAAGAAGTCATCTCTGCTTAACTTTGTGACCCCCAGTCTTTATTCTGGAGACAGAAGTGGGCTGTCATATGACACACAGGTCTCCTGCAAGTACAAAGACCACTGACTGGCTCTTTGCACATTTATTTAAATGTAACCCTTTGCAATCTGGAGGGTAAGAGCACTGGAGAGCTGTCATTTGTGACAGAGCACAATGTGCATGTGACATGTTGTAGATTAGGGGGACAGGCTGTTGTTACAGCCTGTACCGATAAAAATAAATACATAAATGGTAGTGATATGCAGCGTTTTGTGTACTGTATTGTGCATATAGCTTTTTTTTTATAGATTTTTGCATATAGGTGTTTGCGTATATTGTATTGCACATTGCATTTTGCTCACAGCATTTGCATTTCCTTACAGGTATGTGTTTCCTATCCAGTCTGCTTCAAGTTCTGTGCTGTACCCCAATTGTTTATTAACTATACAGTTTCCTGGTATGTGTTTCCTATCCAGTCTGCTTCAAGTTCTGTGCTGTACCCCAATTGTTTATTAACTATACAGTTTCCTGGTATGTACTAATCTACCCTTCACCTGGAACTCCAATCTCATCCAGTCTCCCTCTACAATTTAACCCCTTGTTGTATGTACTAATCTAAATTAGCCATTTTGACCCCCTGTTCCAGTCTCCATATTGCCTTCCTCCCCCATTCCTCTCCTATATCTCTCTGTGTCTGTTTCTTATCAGAGATTTAATGGTGTCACACCTGAACGCACTCAGAGCTCTTCCATCCCAAAACAATTTGTAATTTGGAAATCCCTCAGTCAGTCATTCAGTGTTCTTAGGGACTCCAGTTACTATATATTCAGGCCCAGCTAGGGGTGGCATTTGCCTGGGGTGGCATTTGCCAGGGGTAGCAGTTGGCACCTTTCTCAAAGTACATCTTTATCTAAGTACTGAGAGTTAGGCAAGAGAGTTGGGCAGGAGAGAGACAGCTGCTGCAGCAACCTACAGACAAGAGGCAAGTAAACAAGCTGAATTCAGAATGAAGAAACAGTCATTTTCACCAAGCACTGACATTTGCTTCCTCTACTGAAACTACTGACCACCTGATACAAGAAACCAGGATTTCCAGCCACCATTAACCATTACAACTTCTGCCTCTCCTGATCATCATTGGACTACTTCATTTAACCCTGCACTGATTCCTACCCTCACCAAGTACTTTGCATTTCTGCTACTGACTCTCCTCACCATCCCTGGCACCTATACCCTCTGCTCCGTGGATTGACCCTTGACTGCCAAGTCATCTGTACTCTCCTGGATTACTGACTGTTGCACATCTCTACTGCCCCATTCATTAACCCAACTATGGGCAAATTAACTCCTTGTTTTGTCATCGCTAGTGTTGAGCGAGCGTGCTCGGCCGATGCTCAGATCGGCTCGAGCATCGCTCTGCTCGGCACATGGCGGTACTCGTCGAGTACCGCCATGTGCTCGCCCGCCATGTTCGGGTGGCGGGGATCTGTGCCGGAAGAGGCACAGATCTGAAGACGCTCCGCTGGACCACCAGGGACTGGAGGTACGGGGGCATTGCGGAGATGAAGGGGGCATTGCGGAGATGAAGGGGGACATTGTGGAAGAGGGGCATAGAGTCTATGCCCCTCTTCCACAATGTCCCCCTTCATCTCCGCTATGCCCCTCTTCCACAATGTCCCCCTTCATCTCCTCTATGCCCCTCTTCCACAATGTCCCCCTTCATCTCCGCTATGCCCCTCTTCCACAATGTCCCCCTTCATCTCCTCTATGCCATAGAGGAGATGAAGGGGGACATTGTGGAAGAGGGGCATAGCGGAGATGAAGGGGGACATTGTGGAAGAGGGGCATAGCGGAGATGAAGGGGGACATTGTGGAAGAGGGGCATAGCGGAGATGAAGGGGGCATAGCGGAGATGAAGGGGGACATTGCGGAGCTGAAGGGGGCATTCGGAGATGAAGGGGGCATAGCGGAGATGAAGGGGGGCATTGACCAGGCACCCTCCCCTCATCAGAGCAGGGGGTGCCTGGTATAATGCTCGTGTCGCCCCATTGCATTCAATGGGGCTCGGGTGCTCGGCCGAGCACTCGAGCCTCAGGGGGTGCTCGGTCAGAGCACCCGAGCACCCGAGCATCGGGGTGCTCGCTCAACACTAGTCATCGCCATTCTCACCTGCATAAGACTCTCCTCCTCCTGTGTCCACATTAAGTGTCACGCAATTCACATTGCACCCTCAATTCTTCACTCACCACTTCTCTGCTCCCATGAACTTTTTTCATTCCTCTGCTCCCTATCACTACCATCTCCTTCTACCCCTGCAAAAAAGCCCCACTGCTTCAAATCTCACTCTCACCTTATGTCCCTGTCCCTTCTCCTCCTACTTGCTGCAGGTGACATCTCACCTAACCCAGGCCCCCCTTCCATTCTCTCTTGGACCACAGAACCCACTCACACACGCAACACTCACAATCTAATAACCGTACCCCGTCACCTAACCTCCTCCCCCCCCTTTTGTTTTGGTCTCTGGAATGCCCGCTCTGTGTGTAACAAACTAACAGCTGTTCATGATCTGTTCATTTCTCATTCCCTAAACCTCCTTGCCATCACTGAAACTTGGCTCACATCATCAGACACTGCCTCCACTGCCGCACTCTCATATGGAGGCCTTCAATTCACACACACACCGAGGCCTGGCAACAGGCAGGGAGGGGGAGTAGGCATCCTGCTGCCCCCTAACCATATATTTCAGGTACTCCCCACTGTTCCCTCTCTTTCCTTCCCTACATTTGAAGCTCACACACTTTGCCTCTTCTCTCCCCTCCCCCTGCGTGTCGCTGTCATATACAGGCCACCTGGTCCCACTGCACAATTCCTTGATCACTTCACCTCCTGGCTCCCTCACTTCATGTCCTCTGATGTCCCTACTCTCATCATGGGTGACTTCAACATCCCTATAGATAATCACAACACCCCCCCTGCCCTCAAACTCCTCTCCTTAACAACCTCCTTAGGCTTATCGCAGTGGACCAGCTCTCCCACACACAGTGATGGTCACTCCCTCGACTTGATCTTCACTAACCTCTGCTCGGTCTCCAACTTCTCTAATGTCCCCTTTCCCCTCTCTGACCACCACCTCCTCACCGGTAACCTCATCATACCACGCAAACCCATCACCCCCGCCACAATCAAGTGCATGCGGAGAAATCTACATTCTCTTGATAAGCAACAATTTTCCACCTCCCTGCAGCCTATCCTCAACCCCATCCTCACACTTACTTGCCCAGACAAAACTACTGCTCTCTACAACAGCACTCTCACTTCAGCCCTTGACATCGCTGCACCTGCAACTCCACGCCACCCACGCACAACCCCACTACAACCCTGGCACACAAAACTAACGCGATACCTCCAAAGGTGCTCACGCACTGCTGAAAGGCACTGGAGGAAATCGCGCTCCACAGCCGACTTCACACACTACAAATTCATTCTCCGTTCGTATAGCTCTGCCCTCTCCCTGGCTAAACAGTCATTCTTCTCCTCTCTAATTTCTAATCTTTCCTCCAACCCCAAACGCCTTTTCTCAACCTTCACATCTCTTCTAAACCCACCAACACAAACACCTTCCACTAACTTCTCTGCCCAAGATCTCGCCAACCACTTCAAGAACAAGATTGAATCTATCAGACATGACATTTCATCACTACCACCCCCACCCAGCCAGCCCAGCCCTGTCGCCTCTCCCACATACACACTAAGCTCCTTCCCACCTGTCACTGAGGATGAAGTCTCCCTTCTCCTCACTCGCTCAAACCTAACCACATGCCCTCTCGACCCAATCCCATCTCAGCTCACCCAAGAACTCTCCCCTCTACTAACTCCAATCCTTACTCACTTATTCAACCTCTCATTCTCAACCGGCACCTTCCCATCCTCTTTCAAACATGCACTAATCACTCCCATCCTAAAAAAACCCTCCCTGGACCCAAACTCATTGTCAAATTACCGGCCAATTTCCTTACTCCCGTTTGCCTCCAAGCTTCTCGAGCGCCTTGCATATAACCGGCTCACTAAATTCCTCTGCTCCCATTCCCTGCTAGATCCCGTGCAATCCGGATTCCGCCCTCATCACTCCACTGAGACTGCCCTCACTAAAGTGGCCAATGACTTGCTCTCAGCCAAGTCTAAAGGCCACTACTCCCTACTCATTCTTTTGGACCTGTCAGCCGCATTTGACACAGTCGATCACCCACTCCTCCTCCAAGCCCTCCACTCCCTAGGCCTCTGCGACACTGCACTCTCCTGGTTTTCATCTTATCTCTGCAACCGCTCCTTCAGTGTTTCATACTCCGGCTCCACTTCCCCACCCCTCCCACTGTCTGTTGGTGTGCCCCAAGGATCAGTACTGGGACCCTTGCTCTTCTCAATCTACACTGCTTCCCTTGGAAAACTAATAAACTCCTTTGGGTTTCACCATCATCTCTATGCTGATGACACCCAAATATATCTTTCCTCCCCAGACCTCTCTCCTTCCCTCCTGTCCCGAGTGTCTGACTGTCTGTCTGCTGTGTCTTCCTGGATGTCCTCCCATCAACTCAAACTTAACCTTAGCAAAACTGAACTAATTCTCTTCCCTCCATCTACAACCAGCCTTATCCCAAACATTACCCTCACCGTTAACAACACTTCCATCACACCAACCCCTACAGCACGCTGCCTGGGGGTCACATTTGACTCTGCCCTATCCTTCATTCCTCACATCCAGTCAATCTCCAACTCATGCCGCCTCCACCTCCGCAACATCTCTAGAATCCGACCCTTTCTCACAGAAGACACTACCAAAATTCTAATCCAAACACTCATCATGTCCCGTCTTGACTACTGTAACTCTTTACTAATTGGCCTGCCTCTCACCCGACTAACCCCGCTACAGTCCATAATGAACTCTGCTGCAAGACTAATCTACCTCACTCATCGCTTCTCTAACACCACACCCCTCTGTCAGTCCCTACACTGGCTCCCGTTAGCATACAGAGTAAAATTCAAAACTCTGGTGCTAACTTATAGAGCCCTCACTAACACTGCACCCCCCTATATTTAATCTCTCATTTCCAAATATACTCCCGCCCGCCATCTTCGCTCTGCACATGACCTTCTGCTCTCCACAGCTCTTATCACATCCTCCCACTCCCGCCTACAGGACTTCTCCCGTGCTGCACTTGAGCTGTGGAATTCCCTCCCCCGCCCCATTAGACTCTCCCCCAGCCTTCAAATCTTCAGACGCTCCCTGAAGACTCACCTCTTCAGGGAGGCCTATCAACTGCCTCCATAAACATCATCACCAAGATTCACCCCTTGCACGGACTGCTGCACTCAATGGCACTTCTCACTCCCACCCACTGACTGGCAGTTCATGTGGCAGGAGGCACTTAAACACAATAGCACTTACTCCTTCTGTATCAAACCTACCTTCCTCTAGACTGTAAGCTCTCACGAGCAGGGCCCTCTGATCCTCCTGTTCTACACATCTGATTGTACTATTTAATACCTCTGTATGTCTATTCCCCAATTGTACAGCGCTGCGGAATTAGTTGGCGCTATATAAATAAAGAATAATAATAATAATAATAATAATAATTTTGTATATATCATTTTGCAAATAGGTTTGCATGTAAGTTTTTGCACATATCGTTTGCGTATAACATTTTGCATATAGCATATTGCGTACATCATATTGCGTCTTGCATAGAGTGTAAAGCATTTTGAACATTACGTACAGCATGTTGCATACAGCGTTTTGTGTACTGTATTTTGCTTATTGCTTTATGCGTATAGAGTTTTGCCTGTTGCATTTTGAGTATGAAGTATTGCAAATAGCATCTTGCTTTTCGAGTATAGCAGTTTGCATATAGTGGTTTACATATAGAGTTTTTCAAATATCGTATACAGTATTAAGTAGAGTATTTTGTACATAGAGTTTTATGTATTGTATGTTTGTGTTGTGCATGTTGTGAATGTATATGTTTGTGCTTTGTGTAAATTATGTGTGTTGCAGGAATCGTGTGCTTTTGTATGTGTATTACATGTGTATTGTGTGTTTATTTGTGTGTATTGTGTGTGTATTTGTATTGTGAGTGTATTTATGTGTTGTGCATGTATATGGATTTAAAAATCAATGTTTTATGTCACAGGTTTTTCATACTCATTCCAAAAGCCTCAGTAACCACTTGAGCACAGTTGGATTAAGCAGTGCTTTTGTGACACTCCCCCAAAGTGATTTATTTATTTATCTTTTTGAGAGGGGGTTTATTTTTATTAACTCATTAATGGCCAGTGATGTGCCAGGACCATCACCAGTGTCCTTGCCTTAAGAACCAGTGATGGTCCTGAGTCATGATTTTTCTGATCACAGCTCTACTTCAGGAGCGGTATAATCACTACAGGAGGCTGAAACTAGGACCACTGGTTAATGACATATTGTGAATACATAGCAAAGCTTAACAAACACATCACATTTTACATTTTAAAGAAAAGTGGAAAAGATAAATACAAGCAAAGATGGTTTTGTAAAAGGATAAGGCCTTTCTTAAAATCTGTTGGTGCACAATTTAAAAAAAAATAAAAAAAAATTCTGACCTTATGGTATTCTAAATATCTTACTTTTTAGTGATGCACATAATTATCCTAAAGACAAACATTCATTAATAACTAATCTGCAAAGTCTTTAATCCCAAAGAATTCCCACCTCAAAATTACTTCTTCTGAAGGCTGAAGTAGAGAAATAAATAAAAGTTGTGAGTCCTAAAGCAACATATGTCTTAAAAAAATTGTGAGTAGCTGAATGCCTTTGTCCTTTGCCCACAACATTAACTTTCAGCTTAAAGCGGGACTACTACCCTATAAAAGGTCGCCACCCAATAATTAGGCATATGGCGACTAGCTTCTTAATACTATTATCTTCCACAAGTACTGCATTTTGAAGTAATCCTGCTTCTTCAGAGACCGGCAACCAGGCTTGTAAGCAGATAGCCTGCTCAAAGACGTCTGCGTGCCTGCCCTGTTCATCCCGGTCTCCTCTAGGAGGCATTGCATGGAGCCGAAAGGCACTGGAAGGGACTGACAGAGCAGGTGCGCAGGTGGCTCTACAGCAAGAAGCCTGGCCGGCAGACTCTGAAGAAACAGGATTACTTCAAAATGAGGTACTTATGGAAGATAATAGTAGTATTAAGAAGCTAGTTGCCATATGCCTAATTATTGGGTGGCAACTTTTTTTAGGGTGGTAGTTCCACTTTAAGTAACTGTCACAGCCGTGTGCCCCCTTGGATGCTATTGGTGCACCATCTCTCCACACTTCTGACATTAGACAATTACCGACTGAGTATGATAAGCATTTCAGTCCAACAACCGCTGGAAGATTTCAAGTTGCTCACACTTGGACTATGTATATGTAGCTGCAACAGCTTTTGGATGCAAAACGCAAAATTATAGGTATTGTTATATTATGTTTATACTAGTTGAAGAGACCATTACATGGGCCACAGTGCCACTGCCAGCCGGTCACTGGGCAGTCATGCACAGTAGAGACTGCCCGTGCTGCGGCTGATACAGAGGTGGACACTCCTTTGGAGCGTCCAGCTCTGTATCAGCCGTGGCGCGGGCAGTCTCTACTGGGCATGACTTTGTCATTACACACATTTTAGCGAATTATTATATAGGATTATTTTGGAAACCCCATAATAGTAATCCGTGTAATATGCCTTTACACAGCAACATACCAGCAGACATTGTTGATGACAGCCATTCTTGGCTCGACTAGTGTACTGCTGTAAACACATTGGGGATATTTAAGGACAATCACTGACCTCAGTGACTTTTTCTGTTGAGGAAATTTCTGCTAACGGTCTATGTTTTCTATGGCAGTTCATCAAGATTACAGTCATTGGTTTTCCTGGTTTGTTCAGTCCATTTGAAGTTACTGTTGAAATATGGACGTTAAAAAAAAAAAAAAAAAAAAATATATATATATATATATATATATATATATATATATATATATATATATATATATGTGTGTGTGTGTGTGTGTGTGGGCTTGTGCTATATATGCTTATCTATGAAATATTGCTTTTATAAAGAACAATACAAGCCAAATATCATATTAAACATTCTTCCAGAGCCAACACTTTGGTTTATACTGTGTGCCCGCAGTGTATATTTGGTTTAGAATTTAGAATTAAAGTTTTAATAAGACTTTTTCTTTGAAATGACTGGATGGCATCTGGGAATGAAATCCATTAAAATTGGTCTAAATTGAAACATTTGAATACAAAAAGAAAAAAACCCACAACAGACAATAACAATACCTTTAAGTGTAGAATTCTTTGTATGTTATGGTATTTTATTTCACATAAATATAAAAACACGTAAAAAAGGCAAAGCCAAAAATGGTACCCAGAAGGGTTAAAAGTACTAGAGGATCAGGCAGCATCCAATAAACGCTAATGTGATCTAAAAAGCAGGGTGCTGTAAAACTGGCGCTAAGTGTTAAGACAATCAAAAAATATAAATTATAAATTCATAGATAAGGTGTGCAGACAGGTTGTTGTTTTCTGTTAAACACAGTCACTTATAGGCCTGCACCCTGATTAATCAGAATGCTTACTAGAACATTTCTTGGTACATTGCACAATTAAAAGTATAATCTATCTTGACCTAGATCAGTTCTCTTTGATCAGTTGTGTCCCACTTGCTGTCTTCTCTTCTTCTCTGGTTTACCCTATTTCTAGGTTGTCCTCTTAGTGTCCAAAATCTTTAGGAATAAGTCTTTGCTTTTTACGTGTTATGTGGCCAATCTACCCATTATTAGGAATTTCAAAAAGCATGATTCTGGTACATTCCTGGTACTGATAAGTAAACCTGTATATGGCTGTCTCTAATTTATGCATAAATTAATAAATGCACATATAAACAGTCAATTCCTTGTCTCTTACGGGTCAGCAGCAACTCTTTCCTTTGAGTTTATGTTAAGGTTCAATTGTCCTTTAAACTACTTTATAACATATGTACTTATATTGGGCTCATAAGTAGTGATTATTACAACACATCATTCACTATTTTAGTACAGCATTCTTGCTTACAGTTCCCATATGTAATTTAAACAAAAAAATAAATAATAATGTGTTTTATAACATGCTGAGGTTGAGGAACATATAATAATCTATAAATACAATGGATGCAAAATATGAACTTATAGGCCCCATTTCTAATTTGAAATGATTAGATTTAAAAATGTATTTTGAATGAATGTATAATACCAGGTATCAAAACTGATAAGAACATTTATTGGCTAGAAATATTATATGTGCATAAAATTAATTAAATACAGGATATTATAAACAGCAAGAAAAAAGGGGAGGCTGCAAATTGCTTATTCAATAGGCACCAGAAGTCCAATTCTTTATTCTTTCCATCTGGGTAAAGAGTACCCAACTTGAATATTCAATAGCTCTCTAACTTTGCAAGCTCTTTCAACCTATTACCAACTCTGATTTGTGGTTATTTATGTTCTATTTCTGTTGTCCAAGTTATTCTTCTTGTCTGGGTAATTGCTCTGTGGTCTTCCTACTGAGACTGCCCTTAATGATATAATTTCTGTGTTCTCAAAATCTCTCTCTAAGGGTTCGATCCAAATGTTGGCAATAAAAAGCCGGTAGGGCAAAATGGATAACGACCGACAAAAAGAAAATGTCTTGGTCGATATTCAAATGTCCTACCGGCTAAAAGCACAACGTAAGAACATCCCAGCCAATAGCTGTGAGGGAAATGAAAGTGAGACTGCCCATATATAAAGGCAGGCTCACTTCCAATTCCTGTCGCGGTTTTTGATGAACACTCAGAACAGCTTGGTAAGGTTAAAATAACTTTATTAGAGAAAAGTTCAAAGACATAGATAGGCCTATGGCCCATACAATGGAGTAGATATACAGGCACGTGAATATAACAGTATATGCCAATACATGAATTTACATGTAATGAAAATAACAATCACAGGCAGTAGAGGACCTGGCAAGGATCCGGACAGCTGGTAGAATCGGTAGGCAGCGGACTGACCACAGGACCTAGATCAAGGTGGTCCAGATGAGGGTGACTGACTCGGCCCAGAGGACCGAGGCAACTGTGTTGGCACACCCAGATGTCTGGGAGGCACAGAACCCAAGGAGTAAAGCAACACTACTGGCACAACCGAGATGCCTGGGTGGTGTAGAACCAAAGGATCAAGGCACCACTGACCCTGGCACCGGATGGCAACAAACCGAGATAACTCTCCCAGAATATCCCTAGAGCGCTAGGGGTGGATCGCAGCACAGCACGTATAGTGGTGGAAACAACCAATGTCCCCTCTAGAGGATGGAGCAATGTAACGCTGGCTCTTGAGCTGGAGGCTCCTGCAGTATGAGAATAGCAACTCTACCTGGAATGTCCAGGTACACCAAGGGTCAAATGGAAAATGCCCAGAATACTGCAACTCCCAGAGGGAGTGAGCCCAGCGAGGTATGAGAGGTGGACACAGAGAGATCAGAGTAACACAGTCAATGTTAGAACACTGCACCGGTACTTCGCTTGTACACTCCGCAAAAGCAGTATGGAGTGAGACTAGGCACTAAGCCTAGTTAATGGTCGACAGATACAGCGCCTCGCGGCGCAACGGGTTAACATACAGCACCACAGAATGTAATGGAGGCAACAGCGAGGCCACAGTGGTAAGCTGTAAATGCACGGTACCAAACACAAGGAAGCGCACAGGGCAACTGGCAGCCCAAAGGGTCAGATCAGGACAGGTGCACTGACCAGCACCGGGAAACGGATGCGGTGCAGCCAGATACACACAGTAACGGAAGCGGGTTCACAGCCAGGCCAGGTCAGCAATGGAGCGGGTTCTCAGCCAGATGCAGTCGGTAACGGAAGCGGGTTCTCATCCAGGCCAGGTCAGCAACGGAGCGAGTACTCAGCCGGATCCAGTCGGTAATGGGAATGGGTCCCCAGCCAGATGCAGTCGGTAACGGAAGTGGGTTCTCAGCCAGGCCAGATCAGCAATGGAGCAGGTTCTCAACTGGATACAGTCAGCAAGCGGAGCAGAATCAGGAACGTCGTCAGGCAGGCCGGGTCATACACAGACAATAATAACAGATCAAAACGCAGGAACAAATACACCATGAAAGGGCACCATCCTGAGAAATGACAGGGTATATAAAGGCTATCACTGGGCGGCGACAAAAGGTGTTAGCCAATCAGTAGCCAGCAATGCAAACTAGCAGACAGAATGTCGCCGCCTGCTGCACAAAGCACGGGCACCGTGATAATTCCCTCAGTGTGTTACAGGCATTGGCCCGTGCAGGACTGAAGGGCACCCGTTCGGCTTATCTTTGTCTCTGCCGCGGCCGCTTCTGCGGCCGCACCAAGCGGCTCAGACATGAAAATATAAGCTAAGTACATTTACTTAGCATTTATGCGTAACATTTCTTCATGGTATATATGTATAGTATTTCTTCATGGCATTTTTATGTACTTTGGCATTAAAAAAAGGCATTTACTTTACGGAATATTCATGGCACAATAATATTTTAACCCTTTGAGTGCCAGACGGGTACGCAATGCGTTGCGTACCCCTCTGCCATTCAAAGGGTTAAACAATGTCAGTGTTAATGCTTTGTAATGATATTGTTGTTTTATTTTACAAGCAGAAGACAGAAGGAAGAGAAGAAAAAAGATAGAAGAAAGAAGAGAAGACTGAAGAGAAGGACAGAAGATGACCAGGAAGCTGAGTACTCTGCTGGACATCAGGATTAATGGTAAGTATTACTTTTGTTGGGATTAACCTTATGAATGCCGGCGGGGTAATTATACCCCACTGGCACTCATAAGGTTAATTCTACTAACGTCTCATACATTTTTTATACTTTGGATGTATTGATATGGGGCTTAGGACCCCATATCAATACATCCACTGAGGACTGCTTTTTTTCATTTTCTGTCAGCTGTTTAAAGAGCCAATAAGGGACTCAAGCAAAAAAAAAAAAAGTAGTTCTTAACTTTCCTGCGATAACTTGAGTCTCTTGTCAGCTTTTCATGGCTAACGCAGACATCTGAATTGATATTTATGGTGTTTTCATCATTTTCTATGGATGAAAACACCTCTTAACTTTATCACAAGGTAGCTCTTTTTTGCCAGTATTTTTTCACAGCACAGGCATTTGACTAGCTTACTGTGTTTGAAAAAATGCCTTTGGGAGAAAAAACAGCCGTCTCCAACATTTGGATCGAGGCCTAAGTGTGCAGCCTATATATTACTTTCCACAAGTATATTCAAGTAGGTACACAATGCATACTGTAGAGCAACTTATGTATTTCTTTATTATTTTAGTACAGGTCTTTTATTCTATGTCCTATGTGCACAAAGGCAATACTATTCATGTGTCCACACTTACACTTCACCACTACGTAGATCAGCTAAATGTAAAGCAATTATAAAACCTTGTTTTTTATTATTGTTGCCTCTTATGAATGAGGTTGCAATTTTCATTGAAGGTCCAACGATTTTCTGTACATAAATTCCAGACTTTCTTACATGCATCACGATTTTCAAATGTTGGCAGAATACCCCTTGATCTTAGAGGCTACATTATAAATGGTGATGAAAGATATATTTGGTGCATTTTTTTTTTTACTGGTATTCATGTTGTGGTCCACGCCATTACCGTCAGCATTCCCATGTTTTGTAAGTCTCCTTATATGTTTATAGCCTTTTTCCTCAAACCTCTAAGTTTTTCAGCTCCTGTTTTGGAGTCCTCTGCTTTTATATTACATTAGCATTTATCAACTTCTGGCTGACCCTATAGTAATTTTATCACTTTTAAGCCTTCCAAATGCCATTTCTTTTCTCGTTTTTATATTTGTGCTATATAAATTACCATAAGTTATAAAGAATTCTACACTTACAGTTATTGTTTTGTGCTGTTCTTTGTGTCCACATGTCTTGATACTCACTGGGCAGTCTGGGTAATTGAACAAGCAGATGAAAGGAATGCTCATCCTATTAGCTGTGGTGCTGACTATTTAAGACTTTAACTGCCAAAGGGGTGTGCAACACATTGTCGTGCAATTAGTTGCATACCTATCAGGCACTCAATGGGTTAAACAAAGTGTTAAAAAGAAATTGGAAAGTGGTGGCCACATAATTCTATATTATTCCATCTCATGTCTTATAATTTCATTTGAATAATCTTCATCATATAATTATATTCATAATTTGTATATTGACTTGACATATAGGTGACTTAATTTATAGACTTTCACACTTTCAGTTGGTTTTTGTGATTAAACCTGCCTCACATTAGACTCTCTATACATATCATGCTTTGGTTAAGTCTGATATTTTACATCTTGCTGTGGAATTAGCTGGGATGAACTATATTTAACCAGTGGACTATGGATTGTTGGTCTGGCAATATCCATCCATTTGCTTATATGATGCATTTTATTTGTATGTATATATAAAATATATTTTTTAATAACTACTGCTGAATTTTCAGATTTGAAAATAGACTGACACTACAGGAAGTTAAGTTACTGTTAATGCAATATAGACACAATGCTGGCTTATCTTAAAATAGCTCCCTGAATCACTAAGTGACTCTGAGTGACAGAGAGTGATGGACTCTTGGAGGATTTGGAGAACCAGAAACTGGGAAGTGCGGGAGATACACTCATCTCTATCTGACAATTATACCCATTTTTAATGGGCAAAAAGTGGTTTTTGTTGTGTGGGATTTTTATGTTTATTTCTTCCCTCTGCAGAATATTTTCTCATGCCCACTCAGCATTCTCTTTACTGTCACCACAGAGTAGTACTAACATGTCAGTTGACTCCATAATGCATTGGGATTTTATAGAATCTCCATAAGTATTTTAATCTACTTGAACCATGTCTTGACAAGTATAATTTTCCACCAAAGAAAAACCCATGCCCCGGTGTTCCACAGATCTTCAGGGCATAGAAAGAATACCAGACACTGGCCTGAGCATCTGGGCAATGAGTCTTGAACTGGAATATAGAAGAGCTGCTTGTGTATGATGTAATGACAGACAAGATCCTGGAGTAGAACGCAAATTGGAAGAGAGCAGTGGTTAGTACCACAAATAATCTGATAGTATTACTGCAGACTTGCAAAAAGCAATTGCAGTTTTGACAGAGACAGGATTCATATGACAGAACTATGACCGGACAGCTTGAGAGAAGAGAAACTTGAGAAAGCTCATTACCAATATACTGTTGAATACTAAAACAGGTTCCAGATGGTGCAGGTGACCAGTAGGTGATTAAAAGAGTCTGGGTTGCTGGGGCAGATAACTGGCAGCTGTAAGAAGATGCTTGGGAGCAGGGATGGTGATATAGACCAAAGGATAATGGAGAGTGAAAACAGCTGCGGGAGATTGTAATGCAGCACTCACAGTGAGCAGAGGAAAGGCATTGATTGCAGTAGGCAAAAAAGCAAGCTGTGGTCATTGGCAGGTGACACAGAGCATATTATTGGTATTTAGAGCAATATTTTCCTCCCTGTCTCTGTTAAGAAACCCATCCATCACTGGATCATTTCTTATCAGTGGGGCCAGTGGTTCAGTTACCAGGACCAGGACGAAGAGACCCAGTGAGAGGGGACAGCTCTGCCTAGTTCCTCTTCTCAGAGAGAAACTCCTAGAGTTTGCCTGTCCTGTCTTAACACTCCCAGTGGTAGCTGCACATAACAACTGAATCCACTTGATAAATGCTGGATCAAGACCAACCTGTCTAAGGACTCTCCACAAATACTCCCACTCTATGGAATCAAATGCCTTGGCTAAGTCTAATGAGTCAATGGCCCTGCTACCCATATTGTCATGTGGCATCTGCATGTGTGTACATAGGCAACTAAGATTTTATGATGTGGCTTTACCAGGCATAAACCCAGTTTGATCAGGATGTAAAACTTTGGATATTACCATATTTAGTCTGGTCTCAAATATTTTGATTAGTTCTTTGTGTCTGTAGTAAGAAGAGAGATGGGCCTGTAGGACTCGTGCAAAAGAATGTCCTTAGAGAGAATGATGATGTATGCCCTACTCATTGAAGGTGGGAGGGCAAGCACATCAAATGCCATGTAAAAGTATTGAGGAGCTCTGGAGTGATGATCTCATTATAAGTTTTGAACCACTCAGTTGACAGACCATTGACTGACTGATTGACATGGCGCTGTCACCAGGTAAGGTACCAATTGCTTCCACATCCTCTCTCTGTAGTACAGATGAATCTAACATTCTATGTTCTTCATCTGTCAAACCTCTGTCAACCTAGGTATATCATACTCCACCAGATAGGATATATATTGGTGATAATAATAATTAACAAACTGATAATTTCACTTTCATTGGTTAGGTTACTACCATAGTCATCCTATATACAAGTTGTGCCCCAGTTCTTAATCAAAGGATACATCATCATGACTGGTTTAGCAGCATTTTTTAACAGGTTTTGTCAAGTGTGGCAACATGGCAGTGTTGGTATCACAGATGCAATGTTAATGGCCAGCCAGGTCAGATTTAGTCTCCATTTCTGGGAACATTGTATCTCGTAAGTACATTCAGGAGAACAGACACATGAGATGAGGTAGTTCTCCGGAGTAACTTACAATCTACAGTATTTTTCAAGAATGAATTGCATTTCCTGAATAGTCTATATAGCCAGGGTAGCCAAACCTGGTCCTCAAGAGCTACAAACAGTGCATGTTTTCAAAATATCGTAGCTGGTGCATAGGTGGACTAATGAGTGGCGCAGTCACTTTATTTAGTCCATCTGTTCTCATTCAAGGATATCATGAAAACATGCACCATTGGACCACAGTTGGCTACCCCTGCTATACAGGATAGTGTGTAGTATGTGGTAGAGTGGCATAAGTAGCCATGGTCATCTAGATGCACAACCCTTCTTTTTTTTATTTTTTTTTTAAGAATAAAATATACAATAAGCATCACAACTGAGGAAAGGTACCCCGAGAGAATAGGATAACACGACAACAGATATTCCATGTGCCTAGCACAGATTTGAGGAGAGATCCAAGCAAGGGGATATAAAAGTTCCATGGATACAGGTACAAAATTCCAGCTATAGGGACCGGGTCTCGATGAATGTTTCTCCTCTATTATGAGTCAAACCAGTATTTTGGACAGTCAAAGAAATCAGTCGTGGTTGGAAGGTGCATAAGGGGCTTTCCAACTACTTGATGCATTCATCACGTAGGAAAAAAGCTGTGATTTAATTTTTTTTGACGGACCGGAGGTAGGAAGTTTAAAAACACTAGTTCTGGTTATATCGTGAAGGTCAAGTGAAGGCCCTTCAAAATCAGCTGAGAGATTACAGTCCAGTAGGGATGAATCTTAGGACATCACCAAATATGCTCCCAAGTAGGGGTGGGCGAAAAGTGAGAAAAATTTCCTGCATGAGTTTTTAGATTTTTTCGAGAACGTTTTCTCTTTTTCTCCAATGCAAAATTTTCCTTTTCGCCTATTCCAGCAAATATTTTGCCTATTACAACATTATTCTCCTCTTCTAACACGTTTAGCATAGTCTAGCACATTCTTCTCCTATTCAATACATTTTTCTCCTATTCCAACACATTTTTCTCCTATTCCGACACACTTTTTTCATATGTTTAATATAGTTCAACATTTCCCAGCACAATATTACTTCTTCTGAGTGCTGTAGTGGAGAAATAAGCAGCTGCAAGTCAAAGTTGTGAGTCCTACAGCAACATATACCTTGAAAAATGTGTTAGCATGCAGGGTGCATTTGTCCTTTGCCACAACACTTATTTCCTGCTTAAGTGACACTGGAACATACTCATAATGATGTCAAGTGATTAAAAAAATATAAAGTACAACCTACAATGTGGTAAATGTGTATGGTAGTGGTGGTGGGGGACTGGCGTGGTGTGATTGGGGGTACCATGACAAACTGCATCAACCCTGCGAGAAGAGGGATCATCGTCATTTATTGCACATGCTGCAGAAACTATTGCTGCAGTTAGTTTTTGCACCAAAACTTTACTCCCACGCCCGTGCACTTCCTCCACCTTTCCCCCTCTCGCTTGTGCATTTGCTAGACATTACTCAACTACTGTGTGTGTTTTTACTCACTGCAGTACACAATTGTTGGAGTGTGATGTTTTGCCTTGAACCTCAACAAAATTCTCAATGCAGTCTATCAAGTCTGCCTCAGTCACAGAGCTCCCAGTCAGCCGTCTGATGTATTTATTTAATTATCTACATTTTTTTTATTTATTTTAAGTTGTGCACCATATCTTAGTCCTCCCCCAAAAAATAAAAAATAAATAATATGTATCAGCCGCGGCGCGGGCAGTCTCTACTGCGCATGACTGCAGCACGCGCAGCAGTGTCTGCTGCACATGTCGCGGCATTACACACAATTTAGCCAGTTATTATATAGGATAACCTATATATATATATATATATATATATATATATAAAACTAAAAAACAAAATCAACAACTTCTTTCCCCAGACTTCCCCAGCACAGAGACAATAAAAGTAAAATCAGCAAGCAATTTGGACCCCAGCTGCCTGTGTCTTACCAGTCAGTCACACCAAATTTTGGGGTATTTTGGGTCAACCTCCTTCCTCCCTTCTTTTCCCACATTGTGCCCTCAGATTCGCCTACAACAGAGAACAAATGTTCTACCTAAATGACTCTCTAAAACTAACATTCAATTCCCCTATATTTGCCTATCTTTTCTAGCTCAAAAAACATTCTGCTCTCTCCTCTCAAAAACACAGAATGGCATGCTGTGAGAGCCTGACAGCCTTTTATATGGCTGTAGAAAACTTTCGTGAGGTGGAGAAAATGTTTTCTACCCATTGATTCAATGCAATGAGCTAGGCGAAAAAAGCAGGAAAAAGCAGGAAAAACTGCACTTTTTGCAGGAAATTTTTCACCACGCAGAAAGTGCCATTTTTTACCAATTTCATCCCTACTCCCAAGAGCTGGATCAACCAGAGCACCTCCAACAAAGCAGTGACACTAAGGGAAAAATATGATTGAGGACCTCCGTGGCCTGATACCATCTATAAACAATTTATAGTCCATCTTGATCATCAGCACATTTTTGGAGTTGAACGCCGTGTCCCTCAAAATTCTCTTCCACTGTGAATCAGAGATTTCTGTATTCAGATCTCACTCCCATGAATATTTAATAGCAGAGGACAGAGGATGCTGCAAGGGCATCAAAATGGAGGTAGTCTGTCTCTTAGGAGACCGATCAAAAAAGGGCACTTCAAAAGCAGTGGGGATCATATGCACAAGTATTGGATTTGAGGTGAGATAGTTAGGGATCTGTCTATATCTCCCGATCTCTACAGAAGGTTTGTAGGAGGGTTTGTAAGTCAGCAAAGAAGCAGAAGGATCCATGTTTCAAAAGTTGCAATATAAGCAGTGTAACACTGTAGTACCAGAGGTGGAAGGCATTGCGGTCAGAACCAGGTGGAAAGTCAGGATTGCAGCCTAGGGACGTAAGCGGAGAAGGGTGAAAGGACAAGACGGGAAACAACGGAGTAGTATGTATAAGGAACAGAGACTAAACATGCGTAGTAAATTCGGAATAGGAAAGGATGGGCACTGAAGATATGAACACCAAGGAAGGTTAAGAAGGGAACGGGGGAGTCATATCAGCCATGATCTATAGCCAAAGTTTGTCATCAGCAGGGTGTAACCAATAACCTAGAAGGGAAAGCTGGGAAGCAGTGTAATATGTACCTACAAAGTGTAAGGCTGGGCTACTGGCCTCTCAACTCCTCATCAAATCAGTTGCTTTCATCCTGGCAGGCTTGTTCTCCTATACAAAATGATTAATCATGTGTTGCAGGAATCTGAGGAAAAAAGTTAGAAGTTGAATGGGGATAGCATGTGATACAGGATCCTGGGCAAAGTGACCATATTCACCAAGCTGATCTGACCTATTCATGAAAGATAGAGTTTAGACCATTTTGCAATGTCTGTAGTAAGAGTGGTAATGAGTGGAAGATAATTAAGAGCAAAAAGAGAGCTCGGGTGAGAGAAGAGAAAGATTCCAAGGTACTTCAGATGCCCAAGGGAAATCTTAAAGAGGGTCACATGAGACATGAGAGGTCATAGCGGGGAGGGAGTAGTGACATTCATGATTTTGGATTTTGAAAGATTAGGTTTAAAATTAGATGCCAGACCAAACTTCAGTAGCTCCTCGATGGTGAAGGGCAAGGAGTGAAAAGGCTGAGGGAAATGTGGGCTTCCATAAAGGAGGGATGATCTGAGACAGAGACAGGTAGTTCGTTAAACACTTTTAACAGTAATGGGGAAAGAAGATGGGATAGCTTTTATAGAAAGCCGAGGGGTACCATCAGGTCCGGGTGCCTTACCTGATGGCATCTGGCAGATCACATCCTCAAGATCTTGCCAAACAATATCGCATTCTAAAGACATAACCTGGGAGTGGGAATGTTTGGGCATTTGCGCTTCAGAGATATACAACGATAAGTTGAAGGAAGCAGTGGAGGTAGGAAGATTATAGAGATATTCATAGTACTGTTGAAAAGTGTCAGCAATGGAGGGGAAATCTTGAACCATGATTTTGTCCAGAATTTCAACCTGAAAGATAGCAGTGGGGATAACAGTCTCTGAGTTGCAAGGAGAGAAGGCAACCACACTTGTTGCTAAATTTGCACTAACAAGCTTGGGAATGTATGAAAACTTTTACCAAATCTGAGAGGAGAAGGTCAATTATTTGAGTCTGTAATTGCGTAAATGAGTGAAGTAGGTTTGGGTGAGGGTTAGATTTGTGCTGCTCCTCCAACAATGCAATAGCAGCCAGAGTAGAATCAATGTGCTTGACACTAAAAGTGTTTTGCAGTCACAGAATACTTTATAAAAACTCCTTGAATAAAGCACTTTAGTGTTTGCCAGATGGTGAGTGCCAATGAAACCGACAGGAGATTAAATGAAAGAAACTCTGAAATGTGTTTCTGTGTTGTTTTACCAAAAGTGGCATTATTCAAAATGGAAGGGTCGAGCCTCACGTAGACTATCTGAGAAAAGCAAAGGGGACCTTAAGTGACTATGTAACCAGGGCATGATCAGAACATAGCATGGGCAGAATTTGGGTATCAGCTACATGGTGTAGATGAGCATGGGAAAACAATAAATAATCAATGGGTGAATAAGAGTTGGCAGGGTGAGAGAAAAAAGTTGTAATCGCGAGTGGAAGGATGCTGTAATTTCCAAGCAATCAGTAGACCTAGACGTCTCAGGGCTTTTCTGCACTTTAGTGATCACAGAAGGTGGGAGCAAGGAATGCTGTCTACAGCAGTCCTCAGGAGGGGACAAGGGAGCATTTCAATTGCCACCCACCACCACCAATCCACTCTGAAAGTCTTGCTGTTTATTCAGGGTGTGAAGCAAAAATGTGCCATGGCCAGTGTTGGAGGCCAGAGTCAACAACATGTAGCTAACAAAGCCTTTAACAAAAAGAAACTGATCCACCAACATCAAGTACAAATGATATGGAGGTAAAGGTAATACCACATGACTTCCTCAGGTCACCAGAGAGTGGGGAGGCTGGAGAGGAGCCTCCTCATTGTTTCCTTGTTGATGCCAGCTTTCATGTTGTTGGGTGTGAAGGCAATAAGGAAAGATTCTGCTTCTGGTAGATGCAGGGATCTGGGAATTGAACAGGAGCAAAGTTCAGCAGCTCACATAGTTTTGCAGAATCTGAAGAAGTCTTGAGGACATGAGTAGAGCCTTCATGGGTGACTATGAGAGCAAAGGGAAATCCACAATGGTAGAAACAGTGGTTATTGCAGAGAACATCAGTCAGGGGCTTGAAGGTCCAGCGTAGTTGCAATGTGTATGGCAATAAATCATTATTGAGTTGAATCTCTGCTCCCCATAGAGTATAACATGCATTTGGAGTCCTTCTGGAGGAATGAGAGGAAACAGAGGACCACATCATGTGGCCGATCACCCGAATGAGAACGCAAGCGCAACTCCGTGTGGGCTTGTTCTATTTGGATGGTGTCTGGGCTCACCAAGAGGAGAGAGCAAATATTTTCCGCAGAGTATCAGGTAAGTCCCTAGGGGAGATCGTTTATGGCAGATTGAGGACATAGATGTTATTGCAGTGTCCCCTATTATCAACATCGTCCAGAAGGATCCACATGCCGATATATCACTTCCTTCTGGGTCAGTAATTGTTGTTGCATTTCATGTTGGGAGATAAGTAGGCCCTCTGCTGAATCCTCTAGGTCTGCCAAGTGAGAGCCAATGTGCTTATGTGCTTAACATCTCTACTGAGGCTGGAGATGTCGGCCTGGATCACAGTGTGCAGAGTGCCCACAATCTCCTCCAGATCATGATGAGAGGGTAACTGCTTCCGATCACACACCAACAAAAAATGTTTTAAGTCACCCTTCATTGGGAGAGCTTTAAAGGGATAGTAATACTTCGTTTTAACTTTATTTTATTTTGTAGGCATTAAAAAAACATGAAGAATGATATAAGTCTTATCTCTCAAACCTTTATGGTTTATGAGATATTCACAAGCAAAGTTTCCCCTCCCCGCCCCTTTTACCTAGTGTAAGCCATCTCTTCTCAGATGTGAATCTGGTTGTATGACAGGACAGATAACAGAAGGGGACAATTGTCTTTGTATGAAAACAATGAAAGCCCTTCCCCCCTTGACAAGCTTTTCAGCTTTTCCCCTTATCTTAATTGAAGATTGTCCCTCTCTGCAGTCTACCTGGGCTCCTCCCTTCTGATCTGATTGAACAGGGGGGAATACTTTGTTTGTGAATATCTCTTAAACCATAAAGGTTTGAGAGATAAGACTTATATCATTCTTCATGTTTTTTTAATGCCTACAAAATAAAATAAAATTAAAACGAAGTATTACTATCCCTTTAAGATCTGCTCAATTAAGGGGCTCACCTTCACCTCACTGTCGATTTTCCTTCCCCGAGGCAGCCATCTTGGGTATCCGGTCAAGCGAGGTGGGAGAGGGGGCAGGAAAGGATTTATCCAACAAATATGCCGTGATTTTTGCCCCTTCACTTTTCTTGCGCTACCAAAATATCGGTGTGGATGTTGACGAATAGAAGCGAAAAAGGGAAGCTTGCAGTTCAGTTGGGGCAAAGAACTCACTCAATGTGCAGCCAGGACACAACCCCTCATTCCTTTGAATCTTTCAACTAGCTTAGGAATGATAACTGGCTCTCGCACCCATACGATCTGTGTCCAGCACTGAGTTAAAGTTGTCCATGCAAATCACTTGATGGTGAGTTCTAGCAGTCACATAATTTAGAGCTTCTTGTAGAACTTGGAGATTTAATGGGGTGGGATGTTGAGTAAAATTGTAGGGATTCCATCTAGAGTACAGGACAAGAATATGAACCTCTCCTTCACATCTTAATATCAGCAAATTTAAATGGTATATATATTTTTTAAGAACATTGAACCCTCCTGGGAATATATAGGCAAAGAGGTGATAGTGGTTGCAAACCCAGTTTTTTGAGGGACAAGGCCTTACTAAATAGGGGAGTCTCCTGGAGCATGACTACATCTGGGGAATGTTTTGAATGTAATTTTGTATTAAGGATCTTTTAACTGGGTCATTCAAGCCCCTAACATTCCAAAAATGAATTTACATATATTTCTACCTATTAGAGCTATGTCCTTCGAATCTGTGACTATCCAAGTGCTAGCTGTCCTCTGAGAAGAGAGGAGGTGCTTGCCTGTAAGGACGATCTAACCCTCAACAGATAATTGGAAAAATAACAGGTTTGCTCTCTAACAACTTTTGAATGAAACATCTACCAGCAGGAGTACCTTTAATTTACTCAACAAGAAAAGACATGTAATATGTATTTTTTTTAATAATAAAACTTTTCTGAATCTTTAACACTGGTCCTTTATGAAAGATGCATGCTGCAGAGCTGCATAACAATTATTGTAGCCCTATACCAGGGGTAGACAACCTGTTGGACTACATATTCCTCCATGCACAGCCAATAATCTAGTTGCTGTTGCACTAAAACCTGTACTGGCCAACACCTGGCTGAAGATGATTGGGGTTTAGGTCTGGATTTCCCATTAGGCAAACTAGGCAACTGCCTAGAACGTAACATTTTGAGGGGCAGCTCAAAAAAATTTTGAATTGTGGGTGCGGCCAGAGTAATCTCGACATCCCTGCACTAGTTTTATAACCCTTTTCAGGCTACTATTTAAACCCATGAATGCTAGAGAGATCTCCAATGCATTGCTCACAATGTGTTAGAAATCTTTCTAGCAATCAAGGGGTTAAATGTTTTCATTGTTGCTTGATATAGGCCAAGGGTTTGTTCTGTGGCGGGAAAGAATGGATGGGAATAGGGCTGTGGTGATGTGAGGTGTAGGGGTGTGGCTATAGGTAGTACTAAGGGAACCTAGAATGCCTTGCTTAGGGATGCCTGGCATGTAAATCTGGACCTGTGAAAGTTGTAGTCCAAAAACAGCTGGTGAGAAAAAAGGTGCCAACCCACTGTAGTCTCAAATATGTCCTGTGAAGCCCTGCCACATGTTTTATACAGAAAAGTTGAGGCACGCTGTTGTTTCAAAGTGTGTCATCCAAGGTGGATGTCAGTACTACACTCTTTGGGTCTAACAAGTGGCCACACCGTACCAATAGTGGAGTCAGGGGAAAGAAACATAGTACTAAAAATGATAATTTAGTCACTAATTTAGATTGTGATACAAATAATTATCAGATATAATGTCAGTGGTGTAACAATAGGGGTCATTCCAGGTGCCCGGCGCCCCCTGCAATCCCTCCTGCCAAGTGTCACAAACCACTATCAGCTGAGCTCTCTCTCATTGGCACTCTTGTAATGCAGAGCTCTGAGAGAGTACATCACCTCACAGTGCTCTGCATTAATGGAGAGAGGACCACACGGGAGCTCCTGCTCTTAATAGAGGTCTGTGCCAAAGGAAGCACAGACCTCTCCTTCCATGCTGCTGGACCACAAGGGAGGTAGGAGATGGACAATGGGGGCAATGTGGAGAGTTGGACATTGGGGGTAATGTGGAGAGTTGGGGGCAATGTGGAGATACCCAATGGGGGCAATGTGGTCGAGGGGGGGGGCATGGCAATTTTTGCACCAGAGCCTAGTTACGCCTCTGTATAATGTTCTGTATTTATCAAATATCAGAATATAAATGCCCCCAAAGTAGAATAAACATAGCCCTAAATAGTCTCTCAGATATATCAATACCCACTCGGAAACGGAATTCACCCAGATCCACCTACGCATATAGTGTGTGTCGCAGAATTTAATACATTCTATATCCCCTAGTACTGTGTTTCTTTCCCCTGTATGGTAATTGGAGGGAGCCTTAACTATTGATACAGAGTGGCCACTTGTTAGACCCAAAGTGTGTGGTACTGACATCCATTCGAATAACACAGACAATTTTTCCTTTGATAGTTTGTATGTGATGGAGGAGTACTGCACGTGAGGGTCTGTGTAGGTGGATCCTGTATCTTGGTGGGTGGTCCACTCTTAAAAACATTAGTATGGGATTGGTGTAGTGTTTATTCTGGGAATTTGTGTTTTTATTTGACTGTAACAGATTTTTTTTTTGTTAAAATGATTTTTATCAGTATTTTATGGAGAGACTCATTTCTTATACCGGTCTGTTTTAGCACCTGATATAATTGGTATTATGTTTTATAAGTGTTTGGTATTAAAGGGATAAGGTAACAATCCTAGCTTTGGGCTAAACATCATTGTACAGTCTAAGGCACTTTGTAATCCTTCCACTAGGAAAGAAAGGAGGGGGGGAGAGACCAAAGAACACATGGCTTGCCAAGTGACAGCTAAGAAAAAGCCACCAAGCACCCACAGTGAGAGCAGTGACTATGACTTCCAAGCAACGGGGCTGTCAGCACAACCAAGAATTCATTTCATTACTTAGAGCAAAGTGTCAGTCTCTATGTTCTATTAATCTCAGCATGTGATTTAAAGACCCAACAGTCTCTGAATCAAGGCCAAATGTGTTTCTAGTGATTAGCACATAAATTAGCAATGTAGTCAGCCTATTACAGGGAATACTCTATGAAATGTAATTGAGTACTGTACAAATTCATTTGTTTAACACTGATTGAAACAATAGCGTAGTATAAATAGGTTTCTCACATCCAGTCAATCTCACATCTGAACTTAATGAAACAAAAAGTACCATTAACCCCTTGGATGCTACAAAGGTATGCAATGTATTGTGCAACAATTGTCATGTGTTATAGATCTTACTAGCAACCGGTAGGTTAATAAAATGACAGTGTGTAAAGTTTGCTGCCAGCAATGATGTTCTGTTGCATTAAAGGGATAGTAATGCTTTGTTTTATCTTTATTTTATTTTGTAGGCATTAAAAAAACATGAAGAACAATATAAGTCTTATTTTTCAAACCTTTATGGTTTAAGAGATATTCACAAGCAAAGTATCCCCCCCCCCCCCCGTTCAGCCAGATCAGAAGGGAGGTGCCCAGGTAGATTGCACAGAGGGACAATCTTCAATTAAGATAAGGGAAAAAGCTGAAAAACTTGTCAAGGGGGGGAAGGGCTTTCATTGTTTTCATACAAAGAAGATTGTCCCCTTCTGTTATCTGTCTGGTCTATGGACTGAATTCCACATCTGAGAAGAGATTGTTTACAGTAGGTAAAAGGGGAGGGAGGGGAAACTTTGCTTGTGAATATCTCTTAAACCATAAAGGTTTGAGAGATAAGACTTATATCGTTCTTCATGTTTTTTGAATGCCTACAAAATAAAATAAAGTTAAAACGAAGTATTACTATCCCTTTGAAGGGAAAGCGTAAAATGCCAGGGTCTGCATACACAAGGTAAAAGGGGATCAGTGCTGGACCAAACCAGCTGCATCATAGGGTACAAATAAAAATGTCCAAACATTACATTGATTTAAACTGTGTTCCATTCTCTTGAATGCTAGAAAGGTCTAGAAAGTATTTAGTGGGTTACTTCCAATGCTGAGAGCACATAGGAAAATGTCCCTAACCCACTGAAAAACAGCAACACACTTTTATTTTAGAAGATACACCTGTAGATGGGCTTTTGTCCTAGACTTCCTTGAAACCACACAGCCTTCGAAGATAAGGAAACACTCAGTGATGGTGAATTTATATGCCCTAGGCCTGTTTATCTTGGCACACAGCGAAACTGCAATCATATACAAAATAAAAACCCTTGGTCCTCTGAGCTTTAACTAAACAATAGTTTGTGCTGAATACAGCTGGGCAGCTTGTCTGCATACTAGCACACACAAAAATCATAACAGGCAGATTCATATACAGTCCTGCAAAATTTCCTCAGCTCTCTTGGGGAAAAAATAAGACAGGGCCGAGACTCAGTCAGCACTATACAGCTCACTGATATTATCTACATGCATCCTCAATCACATACAGAGACACTGACAGTGAGCCTTAGGGAAAATTTGTTCTGGGTTCTAAAGTGGAATGAAGTACCGGGGCCACCCTACACTCTGGATTCTCCACCCCAGGGACCCAAAATCCACAGTGCAAAACCACAGGACATCAAAATTCAAAGCAAGCTATCCCTGGGGCTGTTTTCCCACTCTCCAGAGTAGAGGTTTGTAGAATCCTGGGTCCTAAATACACACCATCTTCCACTCTTCATATTATATGTGTATGCGTGTTAAAGGGATAATAATTTTTCATTTTTACTACCCCCATGTTGTAGCCCTTAAAAATTGGAATTAAACGAGGGCAGAGGCATCTTTCAAACCTTTATGGTCTGAGAGATATCCGCATTCAAATTTCCCTCTCCTTCTCTTTCCCCTGACGTCAGCGTTATAGCTGACAGCAGGGGAATCTGGTCCGTGAGCAAGCGGCAGCTCTGCAGCAGCGCTGAGATCGCATTATAGAAACAGAAATCCTTCACTGAAACGGTCTTCTACCAAGCACATGTAGAAGACCATTTCAGTGAAGGATTTTTGTTTCTATAACGCGATCTCAGCACTGCTGCAGAGCTGCCGCCGGTCCTGGGACCAGATTCCCCTGCTGTCAGCTATAACGCTGGGAACTTTGAATGTGGATATCTCTCAAACCATAAAGGTTTGAGGGATGCCGCTTGTCTCGTTTAATTCCAATTTTTAAGGGCTACAAGAGGGGGTATAGTAAAAATGAAGTATTACTATACCTTTAAAACATATTTATGAAGTATAATTTAACCCCTTGGATTCTAGAGAGGCCTACCACACATTAGGAATCAATGCATAGGAGACATTTCTAGAGTGCATTGTTACTTTTGTGCATGTCACTTCGCCTTCTCAGATTATCTTGGGACTGAAATATCTATGATGTTATGGGAATAGACAGGGATCAAATGCGGTTCTATTTTTTTATTATGTAGCAACTTTACTTGGAAGTCTAAACTAGAAATACACTAATATCCCTCCTGAGACAGATATACAAAGCAGTCATACATTTTGCAAAGTTACTGGCTATATACTGTATATTGAACGGTATTTATACATTACACACAATACAACAATGCGTAAAACATTTCTTTGTAGTGTTAGGAGTTGTAGACTTCCACAGCTGGAGGGCTTTCTCTAGGCTACCATAGAATTAGCACTATTCACCCTTACCTTCTGCTTCCTCCTACATCAATGTCCATCAACATATACTTATCCAGATAAAGTGGACCTGCCACCCTGATTACGTTTACTTCATTTAAAGATAATGAAAAGATGCCTCTTTGTTGTACTAGCCCTTTGATTAACTACAAATAATTTTTGGTAAATTAACCTTTATTTTATGCTGCTTAATTTCTGTTCTGGGCAAATATTATTTGACACTGCTACAAATGAATCTAGGCATAGTCCACACACTAGGGGCATATGTAATAGCAAAGGGTAATGATACTTTTGACATCAAACTGATTGAATTAGCACAATGTTCCATACTTTGACACCAAAACCTAAAGATTAATTTCTTAACAACATTTGTATCTATAAAACAAGCTAAACTAGCATTAATGTGACATGTAAAATACAGAAGTTACAGTAACTGACTCACTAACCCTGTTAACAACCTTACTGCTCGTATACTTGTACATTGGTAGACAGAGCCTTATCCCTCTATCACGGTCCCCGTGATCCTGTGTGTCACTCTTTGCTGTGCTGCTCCCTGATTGGTTGAGCGGTGTTGGCCCGCCCCTGGTTACCTGTCTTATACTGGCCGCTGGCACCTGACAGGTGCCCTTTTGTGGTGTTCCTGAGCCTTGCTGCTGTTCTCTGCTTTCCTGATTTCCGGTGTACCGATTTGGCCTGCTTGACGACTCTCCTGTGTTCCTGTTTGTTGCTGATCCGGCTTGTCTACGAACCTGCTCTGGTATCCGACCCGGCCTGGCTGACGTTCCTGCCTGTTGCTGATCCGGCTTGTCTACGATTCTCCACAGTTCCCGGTTCCAGTCTGACTACGTTCCCACTGCTGTACTACTGGGCGACATTCTTACTCCTGTAGTCGCACTTGTGCTCGAGACTGACCTTAACCCTTGGGTCACTGTGTTACTGTTAACGCTTCTGAGCTGTACTACCAGCTGAGTCTCCTTAAGCTTGCAGAGCTGTACCATCAGGGCGATACCGATTGCTGAGCTGATTCCTTGCTGTGCCTCACCTCCTACCAGGTGCCGTGGTTAACCGTTGCAGTGCTTGTTCCGGTACCGTACCAGTGGTCTCCTGGCCCACGCACTTGCACTGGTGGAGTCGTTATACGCCCGTGGGGGCTACCTGGCACTAGCTATTGGCTTCCGTTTACACCCGAGGGGGCTCGATTCTTACACTTGCAGCTTGCAGTCTCCGTTATACGCCCGTGGGGGCTATTGTTCCTCGCTCTTGCAGCTTGTAGTCTCCGGTTTACGCCCGTGGGGGCTAACGACTCACGCTTCCCTAGTACTGGTGGCATTTGTTACGCCCGTGGGGGCTATCCGTTATTGCTCTAGCATTCTGGGTCAGTTCTGCCATGCAAGTCGATTGCTCTCCTGCAGACTCTGTATTGAATTCCTCATACTTATACAAGCCTCAGGTACACCTTGGGCGTGCCAACACCACAACAGAGACTGATGAGGACTGTGTTAACTATTGAGTGCTCATCTCAGTGTTATATGCCCTTGTATATATTTTTACATATATTCTACTCTGTCTGTATCCAGTCTACTGGCCTGTAAGGGTCTATACTCTTATTCCCTGTTATCCACTGTGTGCCTGTAGAGGGCGATATTGTTCTTTATTTCTGTCAATAAAACTGTGTTTTATCATACCCTCTGTCTGAAGTGTCTGAAAACCGTAACACCCTCTCCCCAAGCATTTTGTTCATTCTGTCATCCCTCACTCACAAACTTCACTTTTCCCTCTCTTCACCACTCAACACATTCTAAGCAGCTCTGTTCTCCTTCACCCCAACATGCCCTTTTTCTGAGCTTCTCCACCAGGCTACTTGACTAAATCCTATAACCCAGTGGAGCTCAAAACTGTCCTCAAAAATCCCCCGCCACACTACATATTTTCAGTATAAACTCAGTTAAGTACAAGTACAAGGCAGATTCTTTAGAATGACTGAGTTACCGAATGATTCACCTGTGTTCCTGTGAGGAGACTGAAAACCTGCATGATTGAGGGGGGACAGGTTTGAGCATTCCTGTCTTAATCCACCCAGTATCACTGCCGGGCTCAAAGAGCCAGGGAACATCTATGGCCAGGGAGGGAAAAATATTAGTGAGATTAATTAGAGAAAAGTTACAACTCATGAGATAAAAAGTTACTGATCCACACATTGTTAAACATAAACATCATCATAATTTCTCACTCATCTGCTGAATTATTTTAAGAACCTCAGACTAGCAGAGATTTCCAACCCTGTCCATGGCATCCCATTCATCACTAGGTATTATTATCAGTAAAATTATGGCTTCAACTAACACCTAGTACCAGGGACCTACAGTAGTCTGTCAATACCTACTTCTCACCAGAGACTAGCAGCTGGGATGTAGGCACCACATGACATTAACTACACTAGATCTGCATACCTCTCAGAAATAACAAGAGTAAAATACTAAGGTACAGTATAAAACATATATTTATTTCCATTTTTACACAGCAAATTGCATTGTTTTTTGCTTTTTCACTGGGTTTTTTAAATATATTTTTTCAATTAACAGCATACCATGTTCCAATCATTCATGAGGCAGCCTGCAGATGGTTGATGATGTCCATATGATGTTCTGCTGCTAGTTACTGTGGAATGTAAACCAAGTTAAACAAATAAGAGAATGTTGCATATGATACCAAGTGTTACATATAATCTTTCCATGTAATGCCAATAACAACTGCAAGCATCTCACTGTCTTTTCTCCATGACTCCTTTCACTAATCAGTGTTGCCAATGCAGTTTTATCTTCAAGAGCGCTTCTGATTTGTTAAGAATTTTCAAAGTACAAAATTCTAAAGGTTATGGCAATAAGATCTACCCATTAACCATTTGAAGACCAAAAAGATATCAAATACATTTCACAACAATTCACTAATCACTTTTCTGTCACTTGAAGGATTAAATCACAATGAAAGTACACCCTGTAAAATGTTATGCTGATAGCATTAAGTGATAAAAAATAATCCAAAAGAAGTGCTAACATACAATAAATACGAAAGCACATATTGTGACATAATATATGGCCCCTATGAAAATGTTGGTGGGCTGTACAGGAACCAGTGTAAACCTGCAGGGTGTGTTTTATAAGTATTAAAAGGTGATGTATAGTCATATTAGTCAAAGTGTCCTGATAATAACACTTGGGTAGGGTAGTCAGATCATCCTATTGAACCTTGGAGTGCCAGAGGGGTAAGCAACACATTGCTTTGCATTGTTCAGCACTCTGGCACTCAAACGGTTAAAAAAGGAAGCATAAGAAATATGGTTGCTGCAGTGATTAATTCTGGTCTGCAGTGGTCATTCCAGCATGAGTAGTCAGTTATCCTTTTACGTTTATCCAGGATCATCTCTATGGGGGGTCTGGGCCCCTTTGCCAGATTGCTTGGCCCACCCATGTGCGGCCGTTAAATGCAACAGCAATGTTATGGAGTGGCAGGGCTGAAGCCCTGAGTGTATCTGTTGCAGCCCCACTCTGTGACTCACATGTACAACAGAAAGGTATGAATTCCAGTCCAGTACCTTCCCAACTTGCCATTATACAGGCAGCCAAGCCAAGTCTCTGGTCAACTTCCGCTACATAAATTATATTGTCATTTCATTAAAATGATAATGCTTTCCATCTCGCTACTAACCTCAAACTCAGCCATTCACCCACTCAAATGAACCTTCTGAATAGTACAATCAGTATAGCAAACAACCTCATCTAGACATCTCTGGCACAAAGCAACAGTGAGGCCTAATTATCTCAGAAATGATAGTTTCAATCTCAAATGCACAAAAATCTCAATTATTTAAAGCCAGGCCCTAAGGTATAACCACATGCTCCAAGGCTTCTGACCATGATAAGCATCTTATAAATATCAGTCATGGATATAATACCAAGATCATGGACATCCAAATTCAAAGACCCACCAAGATATCTCCTGGGATACAAACATCCATAGGAAGAGAACAGAGTGCCATAAGCAGTGACCTAAAACATCCAGCTTAAAGTATTGCACACATTCTTAATAAGGTTCCTAATACTACTACATATAGATGGCAGATTAAAATAAAATATTCCCCAAACCTCCTCTCCTGTCCTAGAAACAGCCTCCCAATCTGAAACAATTGTTGGTAAAGAGCTCCCATACGAATGCAACAGACAACTGTGGTTCTTCCTGTCTACAAAAGACATGAGGAACCTATCCAGGTATATGTACTACAGAAAAGGTGACCATAGCACATTCCCACTGGAACCACAACATCAAGGGCAAATTCTCCTACAGATCTAGTGTTGTCTACAGTATCATGTGTGTGAAATGCCCCCACAGGTTTATATGTAGGTGAGACAGGACAAACTCTAAGAAAAAGGATGAATTCTCATACGTCCAGTGTGAACAAGAAAAGAGACACCCCAATGGGTCAGCATTTTTGCTAAACTGGTCAGAGCGTTAAAGATCTCAGGGTATCTGTACTGATGGGAAGCTTTTTGACACTGAGAGAAAGAAAGATATAAGAATATAAATTGATAACCAAGTTTCACAGTCTGAACTATGGCTTGAACCATGACAAGGAATTTATGTCATGTTATTCCACACAATAAGCATATTCTGTGCCCTTTGGGTGCCAGAGGGTGCTCAGTGCATTGCAAAGCAATGTATTACACACCCCTCTGCTGTTTGGAGGGTGAAACCATACATTCCATATACTTTAGCATCTTTGGACGCAGTCACAAACTCTCTACACACTAAACTTACTGGAGCTATTCACATCTAATGGGAAGTACATATTGTACCAGTTTGCCAGCTACAAAGAGATGTCTCTACTGGAGTCTAAGGAATCATTTACACAGACAATTTTCATAAGAGTTTCTCCTCCAGTGGAATTTAAATGTAAAACGTATTTGCATGAACATATACCCTTTCTTGTATTTTGTATTCAGCCTTCATTCTAAATGTGCCTGAAGAAGTGACCTAAGTTGTCTTGAAAACTTGCTTCCTAGAGCTGCTCGGTTAGCCGATAAAGGAATCACTTTTACTCTACCAGTCTCACTAATTAGTATAAGAAGAATAATAAGCTACCTTACATTTTGTTACATAAATGTTCATAAACATTAACAGTCTCCCTAGTTGTTAACTATCAGGGAAGAATTGGTATGATTTATAGCAGGTCACATTTTTATTATCTGATAGAATTTGCAATGAAAAAAAGTTAAAGAAAAGCCACAGAAGACCAAGAAATTCAGATGATGAATCTTGAATGATGTCAGAATCTCAGGATGGACATGACAGGCAGGTGCATCCTAGTACCTGGGTGCAGTACTCTCACGGCGACGGTAGGTGGCACTCCTGTTTGGTTGCAAATGTTTTCCTGTCTGTTTAAATCCATGAAGATCTGAATACTTTGGTTAGATGGGACTAGATCAATATTTGTCTGGTGATCTTAGATTCATGAAGGCATTAATGTTTGTTTTACTGCAGAACACATAAATATCATTTCCTGCTCCTTGATTGTTTTCTAACAGAACAGGTGTACACAAACTTGCTGTGTTGTGGAGCCAGATTCTACACAAAGTCTAACATACTAAGAAGAACAGGACAAATACTGGAGTAACTGCTCCATTGGAAAGAAAAACTCTCAAACTTTCCAATAATATAAATGGCTTTTAACCCTATTAACACTAAAGTTATTTCCATACATTGCAAAACAATGCACTTGAGACCTCTCTAGTATTCAAGGGGTTAAAAATCCAGTTTTAACCAACTGTAATTTTTAGTTCCCCTCTATACTTGGTTTGTTCCAGAGTTGCTTCAGTTTCAGTGCATCAACATCAAAGACCTTTCCCAGTTCCCTCACGTAATCTGAACCTTAAAGACTGGCATGCAGTATTTCAACACATCAGTGGATCAAGATTTGACCTTCAGAATGCCAGTAGGGTGTGTAATGCTCTTCACACACTTCTGGCACTCAGATTGTTAAAGACTAAAGCTATCACGATTTATTTAATTTATTTCCAGCATATATTAGTCTATACTGGATACCTTTTTCTTTTATTCTGTACTTGACAAGTGCATTTCTTTTCTTCCTTCCACTTTCAGTAAGGTGTGTGTGTGTGTGTGTGTGTGTGTGTGTGTGTGTGTGTGTGTGTGTGTGTGTGTGTGTGTGTTGGGGGGCAATTTCCTGTTGCTGCTCCTGCCTAAGCACATTTTACTAATTGGCCAACAATTGTCCTCTGTTACTGCCTGCACCAAGGGGTTGGGAGTGAGCAAATGTATAGCTATTTTGTGGTGTTCCTTTCCTTTTATACTAACTAGGTACAGAGGAAACTAGTGTCAATGTCCCAGCCCAGGAAATAGGTTGTGCTTGCAGATTCATATATTCCTCCCTCGGTGTTCATCTCTTTCTCTTAGAATGACAGGATGTTTAGCTGGCCAAGATGATAGACATACTAGTAAGACACACAGAGCTGTTATGATACAGTTGGTTACAGGCTGCAGGACAGTGAAACCAATGAAAACGGAAGAAAGATAAAAACTGAAATAGCTGATTTACAATAAGTACAAATGCTAAAGCCTACACCCCCACGTATATTGCAAAACACTGCAATAGAGCTATACAGTTATACAGTCTATTAACTTTGGTTTCTCTTAACTGTACAGATGCGGGAAACATTTCACTTCAAATGTTAACCCCTTAAGGACTCCATGACGTACTATGACCGTCATGGTCCTCAAATACTTAAGGGCCGATGACGGTCATAGTACGTAACGTACTTTTTACTTACAGCGCTCCATCGGGAGCACTGTAAGTAAAAATAGGCCCTAAAATTTACCGTTCCAAGACTGGAGCGATCTCTTTCAGGCCCCAAAGCGGAGCGCTGATACACACAACAGGTAACATGTACCGGCACATCAGCAAGGATCAAAGTCCTTAAGGGTTTAAACCAGCAAAAAAAAATCACTTCCTTTCATGTGGAGATATTCCTGCCTTTTTCATTGGACTGAAATCAATGATAATAATATAGAGTTCTCCATGAATTCCCACCATGCTAACTTAAGAGATGTCAGGTTTATGCAAGTCTGTACTAGAGAGAGAGAGAGAGAGAGAGAGAGAGACAGAAACATAGAATCTGATGGTAGATAAGAACCATTAGGCCCATCTAGTCTGCCTATTTTCCTACTGTAAAAACCTCAAACCTTTTTTGGTCCTTGGTCTTTTCTTATATTAAGGACAGCCTTATGCCTATCCCATGGATGCTTACATTCTGTTACTGTATTAACTTCTACCACTTCTGCTGGTAGGCTAGTCCACCTACGTACTACCCTCTCAGTGAAGTAAAACTTTCTTACATTATGTCTAAAACTGTCCCTCTAGTTTTAGACTATGGCCTCTTGTCCTAACATTTTTACTCCTTTGAAATGTACTTACATCCTGCACTTTGTTGAATCCCTTCATGTATTTGAATGTTTCTATCATATCCCCTCTCTCTTCTCTCCTCCAAGCTATACATGTTCAGATCCTTTAGTCTATCCTGATATTTCTTTTCCTGTAAACCAGTCACCATTTTAGTAGCCCTTCTCTGAATTTTCTCTCGAGTATCTATATCCTTCTGGAGATGAGGTCTCCAGTACTGTACACAATTCTCTAGGTGAGGTCTAACCAGAGGTCTGTAGAGTGGCATGATCACTTCCCTTTTTCTGCTACTAATGCCCCTAGCTATACAACCCAGCACCCTGCTTGCATTCCCCACTGCTTTATTACATTGCCTGCCTACCTTTACGTCATTAGAAATAATTACTCACAAATCCCTTTCCTCTGTTGTCTCTGATAGCACAGTACCCTTAATGGTATATTTTTCCTTTGTATTTTTATGTCCCAAGTGCAGTATTTTACATTTATCAACATTAAACTGCAGTTGCCACACTCTTGTCCATTCTTCTAATTTACCTAAATCATCTGTCATTTGGCTTATTCCCCATGGAATGTCTACCCTATTGCAGATCTTTGTATCATCTGCAAAAAGGCATACCTTGCCATGAAGATCTTTTGCAATATCACTAATAAAAATATTAAAAAGAATAGGCCCCAGTATAGATCCCTGAGGTACCCCACTAGTAACACTTCTTTTGTCCGAATATTCTCCATCGACTACCACCCTCTGTCTCCTGTCACTCAGCCATTGCCTTATCCATTTAACTATTTTTGCATCCAGACCCAAACACTGCAATTTATTAATGAGTCTTCTATGAGGGACAGTGTCAAATGTTTTACTGAAATCTAGATAAGCTATATCTACTGTTCCCCCTTGGTCTATTATTTTAGTTATCCAGTCAAAAAAATCTATGAGGTTAGTTTGACAAGATCTCACTGATGTAACCCCTTGTTGTTTGGTATCTTGCAAGCCATTCAAATTCAGATATTCAACAATTATTTCCTTTAGCATTGTCTACATTAATTTTCCCATTACTGATGTAAGACTTACTGGTCTGTAGTTACCAGACTCTTCCTTGCTACCTTTTTTGTGAAGCGGTACTACATTTGCTACCTTCCAATCTTCTAGAACTACTCCTGTCAAAAGTGACTGCTTGAATAATTCTGTTAAAGGTTTTACCAGAACACACTTGAGTTCTTTTAATAACTTTGGATGTATTCCACCTGGTCCTATTGATTTATCTGTTTTTACCTTATAAAGTTGAAGTAGAACTTCTTCGTCTGTAAACATGCATGTTTCCCATGTCTTGACATTTCTTTTTTCTAGCAGAGGTCCCTTCCCTTCATCTTCCTCTGTAAAAACTGAACAGAAATATTCATTGAGACAGTCAATTAACCCTTTATTCTCATTTACATAATTTCCGTTTTTTGTTTTCAGTCTAACTATTCCTTGTTTCATTTTCCTCCTTTCACTTATATATCTAAAGAATGTTTTATCCCCCTTTTTTATTGACTGGGCAATTTTTTCCTCTGTCTGTGCTTTGGCACATCTAATAATGCATTTGGCCTCCTTCAGCCTAGTCTTGTACCGATACCTATCTTCTTCCTTCTGCGTCTGCTTATATTTCTTAAATGCTTCTTTTTTCTCCTTTACTATAATTTGTCACTTCTGCTGAGTACCACAGTGGTTTTCTCTTTCTTTTACTCTTGCTGACATGCCTAATGCAATGCTGTGTTGCTTTTAGTAAAACACATTTCCGATAATCCCATTTCTCCTGGACTCCATCTAAAGATCTCCAAGTTGTTAAAGACTGACATAAAAATGTTTCCATTTTAGAAAAATCAGCCTTTCTAAAGTCTAGAACCTTTGTTTTTGTGTGACGCAACTCCGCTTCTGTCTTTATATTAAACCACACAGATTGATGATCACTGGAGCCCAAACACTCTCCTACAGCTACATCTGATACCAAGTCTCCATTAGGAAATAATAAATCTAGTGTTGCTTCCTTCCTAGTTGGCTCTTCTGCTAATTGACTAAGAACTAATCCTTGTAAAGAATTTAGGATATCTCTACTCCTGGCTGAACCTGCTACCTGGTTTTTCCCAGTCCACTTCAGAAAGGTTAAAATCCCCCATAATAATAACTTCACCTTTCACAGTCATCGTAGTTACAGTGAGGGAAAAAATTATTTTATCCCCTGCTGATTTTGTACGTTTGCCCACTGACAAAGAAATGATCAGTCTATAATTTTAATGGTAGGTTTATTTGAACAGTGAGAGACTGAGTGAAATAAATATTTGACCCCTTTGTAAAACATGACTTGCAAAACCCTTGTTGGCAATCACTTGCATGACTTGCACAACATGCAAAACCCTTGTTGGCAATCACAGAGGTCAGACGTTTCTTGTAGTTGGCCACCAGGTTTGCATATATCTCAGGAGGGATTTTGTCCTACTCTTCTTTGCAGATCCTCTCCGAGTCATTAAGGTTTTGAGGCTGACATTTGGCAACTCGAACCTTCAGCTCCCTTCCGCAGATTTTCTATAGGATTAAGGTCTGGAGACTGGCTAGGCCACTCCAGGACCTTAATGTGCTTCTTCTTGAGCCACTCCTTTGTTGCCTTGGTTGTGTGTTTTGGGTCATTGTCATGCTGGAATACCCATCCATGACCCATTTTCAATGCCCTGGCTGAGGGAAGGAGGTTCTTACCCAAGATTTAATGGTACATGGCCCCTCCATTGTACCTTTGATGCAGGGAAGTTGTCCTGTCCCCTTAGCAGATAAACACCACCAAAGCATGATGTTTCCACCTCCATGTTTGACGGTAGGAATGGTGTTCTTAGGGTCATAGGCAGCATTCCTCCTCCTACAAACACGGCAAGTTGAGTTGATGCCAAGGAGCTTGATTTTGGTCTCATCTGACCACAACATTTTCATCCAGTCCTCCTCTGAATCATTCAAATGTTCATTGGAAAACTTCAGACGGGCCTGCACATGTGCTTTCTTGAGCAGGAGGACCTTGCGGGCACTGTAGGATTTCAATCCTTCATGGCATAAAGTGTTACCAATTGTTTTCTTGGTGACTGTGGTCCCAGCTGCCTTGAGATCATTGACAAGATCCTCCCATGTAGTTCTGGGCTGATTCCTCACCATTCTCATGATCATTGAAACTCCACGAGGTGAGATCTTGCATGGAGCCCCAGACCAAGGGAGACTGACAGCTATTTTGTGTTTCTTCCATTCGCGAATAATCGCACCAATTATTGTCACCTTCTCACCAAGCTGCTTGGCAATGGTCTTGTAGCCCATTCCAGCCTTGTATAGGTCTACAATCTTGTCCCTGACATCCTTGGACAGCTCTTTGGTCTTGGCCATGGTGGAGAGTTTGGAATCTGATTGATTGCGTCTGTGGACAGGTGTCTTTTATACAGGTAACAAGCTGAAATTAGAAGCACTCCCTTTAAGAGAGTGTCCTAATCTCAGCTTGTTACCTATATAAAAGACAGCTGGGAGCCAGAAATCTTGCTGAATGATAGCAGTTCAAATACTTATTTCACTCAGTAAAATGCAAATCAAGTTATAACTTTTTTGAAATGCGCTTTTCTGGATTTATTTGTTGTTATTCTGTCTCTCACTGTTCAAATAAACCTATCATTAAAATTATAGACTGATCATTTCTTTGTCAGTGGGCAAATGTACAAAATCAGCAGGAGATCAAATACTTTTTTCCCTCACTGTACTTCCTTGACCAGCAGTTGATCCAACTCCTCTGCTTGTCCTGGGAGTCTATAGATCACATCTATATGAGTGACCATCTTATTCCCATATTCTAAAGTTATTCAAACAGTCTCTGTGTTCTCCATCAAACCCTGTATAAGATTAACCTTTAAGCCATTTTTGACATGAATGGCAATCCCTCCTCCTTTTCTGCCTTTCCTGTCTTTTCTAAATAGAGAGTACCCTGGTATTTCTACATCCCAGTCATTTTTTTTCATTATACCAGATCTCGGTAACCCCCACTAAATCCACATTTTCACTAGTTATTATTGCAGTGAGTTCAGGGATCTTATTCCCTAAACTGCGGGCATTTGTACACATTGCTCAAAGTCTACTGGATTTTGACCTATGTGCCACAGACATACCTTGATCAAATTCATCTGTGCAATGCTGTGGGGGGCAATTGGTTTTATCCTTTATCATTCCATTGCCCCCCTCTTCTAGTTTAAATACCTGTTAACAAAATTACTGAATTGCTTGCTGAGAACCTCTGTTCCCTTTTGAGAAAGATGCAAGCCATCCATTTTGTACAATTCCTTGTTACACCAAATAGGGTTGGTGTGAGAAACAAAGCCAAATCCATGTTTTTGACTCCACTTCCCTAGCCATTAAAGTCTCTAATTCGTTGCATCCTACCATCATCTTTCTTATACACTGGCAGAACCTCTGAAACAGATACAGTGGAAGAAACTTGCTGCAGATCCTTACATAGCTTCTTAAAAACATCTTATACCACATTCATCTCATTACAAAGCCAAACCATTTATCCCTAAATGGACTATGACATCCAACTCTGCATTCTGCCTTGCTTCCTTAACAATTTTTAAATGCGTCTTCTATCTCTGTGAGCTGTAGTACCAGGAAGACATCTGATTTCTTTGCCAGCACCATGACTATCCTCCAGAGAGAAAGCGAGCAGCTGTGTTTTGATGCTATAGGAGACTGGCAAAGAGAAGGGAGCTGGAGATGCTTTTTAGGAGTCATGATGTTAGCCAAGATGTTCTTTGTGTGTGGAGGGTGTGAAGAGAGAAAGGAGAGTTAAAAATAAGTGAAAGCCAGTAACAGTCAGATAGCCAGGTGATTCAAGCTCCTACCTGAGCTGTCTGAACCTTCACAGAGTGACTGACAGATATACTTTGCAGACAGATTAAAATACATCATACATCCAAGAGACAACAGACAAAAACAACTTACATGACATATTGTGTGTACGTACACAAACACACACACTTATAAATGCAGGAATAAGATGGTCAAGCATATGATAAAGTGTGGTGATGCTGCATGACTGAAGCAGCTGCTGTGCAGCATACTTTATCCTTGACTGCAAACTGCTGATTCTGAAGCTTACAGGTCTCTCCTTATCCCTTTCTGTATTTTAAAATGCAGCGACATTGGAGAGTAAGAAAAAGCTGCTACTGAATTATTGCAGATAAAGAGGCAAAGAGGGGAAGCTGTGGTTGCTTGCAGTTGTAGGGATTATGGCCTTGATTCAAATCACCCCATCGCCTCCCAAAAAACAACCCGCTGGTATTTTTTCAAGCACAGGAAGCAATTCACTTCAATAACTGTGCTATGAAGAAATACCAGCAGAAAAAAATGCAAATCGGGCGCTAAAGTTAGTGCCCAAGTTAGTGCCCATTTGAACCCATAAAAGTGTATTAAAATAAGTTCCATCTTCCCATTCAGTTCCATGCGTTAGGCAGAAACATCCCATAAAGCATGTTTTAACCTGCTGATACAGGAACTGAAGTAGAAACAAAACAAGTCACCAGTGGATATATTGATATGGGCCCCAAATCCAATATCAATACATCAAAAGTATGAAAAAAGTTCCATATGTTCCATATGTTAGTAGAATTTACCTTTTGAGTGCTAGTGGGGTATGCATACCCCACTGGCACTCACAGGGTTAATCTGACTAAGGTAAAAACATCCCCTGAAAAAAAAGCACTTACCTATAATACTGATGTCCAGCAGGGTCCTTAGCACCCTGGTCAGCTACTGTTAGTCTTCGTCTTCAATCTCCCATCTTCCTTCTGTTCTACTTTCTCTTCATCTTTTGTCTTCTTCTCTTCTGTCTTCTGTTGCGACCAGATGTCACTGTATAAAAAATAAAGTCCACAATAATATTGTTTAAATTATGTTGCAAGAGATGCATTCATTAACCCTTTGAGTGCTGGAGGGGTACATAACATATTGGAGCACTCAAAGGGTGTAAACTGTTCTGGCATTACAATAATGATAAATAGTTGTGTGCTCAATCTGAATAAAAAAGGCCCAATCCATGTTGCACAAAGATCTAAAATAAACCCCACAGAAAATAGCAGTATTCCATCCCACATACAAAATATGCTACGGTGTTAAAGATGCTGCCACCCCCGTTGCTGTCACCAGCGGTGGCAGCAGTAGTGAAGGCCAATAATCCCGCCCCCTTGATAGCTTTCGTGATGATGCCCAAGTTTCTCTGTGAAAATATTAAACTTTTATATGGTCAGTCTATGTTCAAAATGGTTTTCAGCCTACCACTGGCTGGGATGTGTGCTTATGCACCTCCCAGCCAGTCAGCTTCTAGCGGGTTTTGTCATCTCCCTCAGAAGCTGATTTGCTAGCAGGTGCATAAGCACAAATCCCAGCCATTGGTAGACCGGAAACGATTTTGAACAGAAACTGGCCATATAAAAGCCAGTCTCTATTCAATTTTTTCACAGAGGTGCTTAGGCAATGGCCAGAAAGGTATCAAGGGGGAAGATTTTTGGCCTGCAACACTGCCACCACCGCCAACAACAGTGATGGAGGAGGCAGTATCTTTAATACCTTAAGTGCCGTAACATTTTTTGTATTTCAGATGGAACACTGCTATTTTCTATGGGGTTTATTTTAGTTCTTTGCGTGACATGGATTGGGCCTTTTTTATTCACTATTTATCATTATTATAAGAGTTTACACCCCTTGAGTGTCAGAAAGGTACACAAAGCATTGCTGCACAATGCATTGCATACCCCTCTGACACTCAAAGGGTTAATGAATGCATCACCTGCAACATTCTTTTTAAACAATATTAATGTGGACTTTATTTTTTTTTACAGTGACAACTGGTCGCAGCGGAAGAAGACAAAAGATGAAGAGAAAGAAGAAGAACAGAAGGAAGAAGATGGAAGCTGACAGCTGAGGACAGACACAGGACGACAGATAAGTGTTATACAGCTGTGGGTGTTAGGCTAGTGTTGCACTTTATGGTTAGGGGTAGTGTAGGGTTAGTGTTTGGGAAGGTGACAATTTGTTGAGCTCACTCTTGGTGCACAGAGCATTCACCCTTTTCCTTTGATGTTCTCATTACTAACTCTATTTGGAGTACATTTCGGGAACTTAAAACTCATGATGGAAGTTTTACCACAAGTCCATTTCTGTGTTCCAATGTTTGCTGTAGTTTTTTTTTTTTTTAATGTTTTTATTGTGAACAGGCAGGAGATAGAGATACAACATATCACATATAATGCAGATGGACATAAATATACATACAAGCAAAGTGTACAGATCAAACTCAACATTGTGGCCCACACATTTCCATTTTTTATGCAGAACTCAACCAACCCAACCTCCCCCCCTCTAAACTAAGCCCCCCTCGCCACCCATAAACTGATCCACGGCCGTATGAGCACCCCCCAATACCCAGAGAAACAGACCTCTACATCTGGACCATGAGACAGATGTGTAAAGTTTGTTTTAGTTTTAGTTGGTAGAGCAATTGAATGGCTCTAGTGACACAGTCTGCCAATAGGCCATTAGCCATTTTTGAACTACTGGCTGTTTTACAGTACTTCTATGAATCCAGATCTATGTGTGTTATTTATTTTTAGGCAGTGACATACAGGGGCAGTTAATAATAATAAAAAAATATTTTAACTGATAGGTGACACAGACAGAAAGGAGTTTCTTTGACTTGAACTGTGACTGTGACTGATATTGAAAGATACTACAGACAGAGGCATACCTTATACATTGTTTTCAGAGAGCAAAAACATTACTCAACACACAAATTTCTGCTGTGTACTTAACAGTAAAAATCAACACTACTTTCATGCTAGAGGCAGGGGTAAGGGCAAAGGAATAGTAGGAGTACATGGACGTGTTGGTAGCAGGAATTTCGTACTCCAAGATCTGACTGTAGCTATGGTTGCTGCAGCTTGTGCAATAAATGATAATGATCCTTCTCCTTTTGAAGAGGATGTTTGCAAAAGTGACATAACAGGTTCCACCACCACCACCAGTAGTAGTACTACTAAACCTTTTATTAACACTGAAGATAATGGTCTCAGTCATCATCAGCACCCCTCCATCTCATTCTACTCAATCTCCAACAAGAAACAGAACTCAGCTTTATCTCTATGTCTCTCTCTCTCTCTCTTTCTATCTTCTCTATAACCATGCAGCATGGTAGGAAGTTCAACAGTTTTATATTATGTCAGTGGCAATCCTCCTGGCCATAGAAAAGATTTGTGGAAAATTAGTTATTTTGGGAAAATATTTGGTTTTAGTAAATTCAAAGTATTATCTATAAGTGGGAATTTCCGGGGAAGAAGTGGGAAATTGTGAATTTTCTTCAGCCATTCATATCTGTGTCTGTGAATCTGATTTACTGTGAGTATTCATCATTATAAAACAAAATATAAATGTCTAAGTAAAACAAGGATTCTTCCACTGCTGTGAGATTTTTCATTCACGTACAGAGTTGTGCAACAAAACGGATATGGGAATTTAGAAGATTTTAGTTATAAAGAAAAACTAGACAAGCTAGATGTGTTACCTTAGAGAAAAGGCATCTAAGGGGTGACATGATTATTATTTACAAATATGATCAAGACCAAGATAAAACTCTCTCTTCACTCAAAAAGCTGAGTAGAATACAAGAGAGCATCTGACTGGAGTAAAAGTAATTTTGACTTAAACAAAGTCAGTGTTGTATGATTATCAAATCTTTTTCCCAGGAGGCTGAGTTGGCTTATAGTATAGATACTTTCAAAAAGTGTTAGATACATTTGTTTTAGCTCAGAACAATATTGAAGGTTATGAGTTTATCAAAGTGCAGATAGGATGTTGATCCTGGGAGATTTTCCAACTGCTTTTCAAGTCAGGAAGTAATCTTTTAACCACTTGTAGCTGAATTGGAAATGGCTTCAATGTTTTGGTTTAACCCCTTAAGGACTGGGGGTTTTGTACACTGGAGAACCAATGCCATTTTATTCGCTGAGCCGGCACATGTGAGCAATCACATGTACTGGGTCACCAAAGGAAAGACTGAAACTAACTGCTCCAGTCTTTGAGCAGTCATTTTCAGCCTCTTGGCATGATCACAGCACGCCTTTATCATTTAACTCATGACATGCCAGATACGTCCACTGTGGTTAAGCTTCCTTTGGATTTTTTTTTTACCTTCCTCTGGACCAACACAAACAAGAGTTATACAACAAAAGCTGATAAACATATCTTTTTTACAACATCATCAAGTATGTTACTATGTTAAAAGTAATTACAGCACAAACTTTTTTTAATCAAACATTAATGAACAGTGCTAACCTGAGTCCAAAAGGCATGGTTTTATAATTCATTCTGTGTGAGAGTAATAGATTATGGTTCAATATAATAAATTATAGGGAGATCATTATATGGCGACCAGAATAGAAAATTGCAGTTTGATGTAAAAAAAGAAAAAAGTTTAAGCTATAACTTTTTAATGTAAAACATGCCATTGCTTTACCGAACAGGAAAAGCGCTATATAACACATGGGTTTTTTTTTTTTTATTTCATTTAAAAAAGTCCTTTATTTATTTTTAGGTGCAATCCCAGGATTTCCAGAGACGGTTTTCCAAAAAGAAGCCAGAACGGCAAATTGCATTTGGTTCTGTGCAATTCCACATCAAAAAGCGATTGCAGTTGCCAGTGCACAGACAGTGTGTGGACATCCTATGATTTTCCAGCTGTTACACTACAATTCCCATAATCATCATCCGATGGCCAACTGACAGCTGACAATAGCAGCCCAACAGTTGGTGTGCTGCAGGCTGTGCACTACCAGAATTAATCTATCTATCTAGATATCTATCTATCCACACACACAACAAGAGGAAACATTTTGGGGGGTTTAAAGCTCTGCTAGTCTCTGATCTAATAAGAATAATGGAGCACAAGGGGACAGGGGGATTTCTGGGTAACTGGTAATCCTCTCTTGATTTTCTGTGGAATTTGGGTATAAATCATGAAGGCTAGCCTGGACAAAATTGTGCTGTTGAGGGAGTAATATTATAAGGAAAAAATCCAAATGACAATAATTAAAATGTTTAAGTGAAATTTACCCAGCTTTCCGCCACTTGACATATATATGGACCAAACAATACATGTTGGTGAAAAAATAGTTAAAAGCAATAATCAATTTTTATGGCGTCTGCTTCTATGGTAGAAGACTTAGTAAAAAAGGCATGGGGGGCATAAAACCAAAATATACACCAACAGTTTATGGCTCTAAGCCACTGACTCTGGGGTTATGTATGTAGTCCTCACTGACTCGCTCTGTCGGGGTTTCAAACCTTAAAAGGAGCATCTTTGTGGATCTGCACAGCTCAGGACAGGAAATTGTGTATGAGGCTCAGTTCAGTGTCTTCTGGGGGGGGAAGCATTGTGGGTTTCTTTTAAGACCCCCATTCTGCTCACCTGCAACACAGCTTCATCTGCAAGTCTGGTCCCAGGGGAGCAGATCTGCTGATGGGGCACTGTCCAGACAATAGCTGCAGTTAATTGGCATTGCAATAGTTTTCTAGGCCTCTAGCAATGTCCAGCCAGATGTCAATCATTCAGAAACAGTGACAGCTCTAAGGCTGTAGGTGATTGTTAGCTTGTCATCTGCTGCTCTAAGCCTTGTCCTTTTCACAAAAAAGTTGGCAGTCTTAACCCTTTGAGTGCCAGAAGGGTATTCAATGCATTTTAAAGACAATTACAATCTGTTTGGATATTGCACTAGCCATTTTTTGTAATGTAAATAGTTTTTGAGAAATGAACCTTTATCTGTTGGTTGCACAGTGTTGCACTTTAAGCTAATTTGTTCTGTGTTTAGCCATTTTAGCATGCTCTGCTCTATGAATAAATCTAGACAGACACACATTAGAGGCATTTCTAATAGCAAATTGAGTGAAATTGAACAGAACTTTTCATATACTATATAGACAAGTAGTAAAAAATGCCACATTGTGCCAATAAAACAAAGATTAACTTCCTAAAGTCTAGAGTGGTGTTCAATGAATTGTCTCACATTTATTTTATAGATTTTAATTCTCCATAAAACCAACTAAAGTTGTCTTAGGGTGACAGGTTCTTCAAGGAGATGGTGCAGTAATCCTACAACTGTTATATAATAGATCAATAGCAAAAAAATCTTTACTACAGTCACTCCCATTATTGATGTGATAACATTAACTTAAAAGGGCAATTATGTTTTGCTACATCTCAGCTTTTCTAAAAAGCATCTTCTATCAGTCATACAGGTGGGTCATCTGGAATGCTTCCAGAAGCAGGTGGTTCTCAGACACAGACTTTGTGGGTAAGGTGAGCAGCCTTTGTATACCCTCTATGCTGGGATTTCAAGCCTCAAGTAGAGGGTCTATGGTGACTTTATCGGGCAGACTTGCAGTACAGTCGCTTCTCTTGGGACCAGTGGAGGTACACTAGGGGCTTCTTTTCAGATCCCCATTTAACTACCCTGTTGGTCCACCAGTACACACAATGTAGCCCCAGCTTCATCAGCAGGTCTGCTCCCAGTTTCACTAGATAACAAGCATTAAACGCAGTGGTGAGTATTCATGTTAAGACACTTTGAGGTATATGTATAAGGGCAAACGTGGAGGGGGAAGGACCTATGGTTTAATGAAATGGTTCTCAAACTGGGTTCCACAGAACACCACAGTCCCCTGAAGAAGTACAAGGGCTACAAACAAATAGACTTCACTCACAGAGATGGATGAATCCACAAGTGGGTGAAGTTAAAAAAATTAGTTTATTTGAAGCTTATCGTATGAGACAAAGATATCATGGGATAACAGGTCTTATGCATTTCATGTGGTAGCTACCTATGCTTAATCATAGACCATAAAGAGAAGGCTGACACAGAACCTCCTTATAAGAAAGGCATCACACCACCTCTCTCTCACTCACTGCAGTACTGTTTCCCTCGGTTACAACAATACTAACTGGAAATTAGATTTGCCACAGAGACTCCAGTTTTAGTAATTACTGGGTCTTTGGGGAGTGGGGACAATGACTGATACTCTGGGCTTGGTAAGTTCCCAGAAACTCTACTCTTCTGCCCACTCCTGCTGATTCTGCCTACTCCCTGCTTATTTTTAAGGAAAAAATTTCCTTTCATCTTTCCAATCCTGCCCATATTAAGTTGTGCAAATATTATGACTCAAATCACATAATTTGGACACTCATGTCACCACCAGTCCTTCTTGGCATTTCAGGGGCTGAGGATAAGAAGGTACCCAGGTCCGAGTATCAATATACAGGTCCATTTTTCTAAGCCCAACATTTATACAGCTGTGAACTCGAGGATAACCAACGAGCCATGTTGAGCTTATTATTGTTAGAGATTGTGTTGTGTGTTTGTAACAACGGTAGTAAAGTGTTGTTATGGATGGCAGTCGGCCAGGGAGGAAATGTGTGTAGGTGTAAGCTTTGTTTTGGAATGCTACAAAAATGTGCACTTTTTCTGGGAAATCACTCAGCCTATGTATAAAAGCAAACTGGTACATTTCTGGGGCAAACTAATTGTACTGTTGACATCAGATTTAACCCAATGAATGCTACAGAAGTCTTCATTGCATTGCTTCACAATGCATTGGAGACCGACTGGTATTCAAGGGGTTAAAAGCCTGTTTCACCATTTGAGTGCCGGAGTGGTACACAATACATTGCGAAGCAAAGGGCTAAATAGAATGTCTGTGTTCCCACCTATGAGTGCTAAGAGTGTGCACCAGAACTGCTCTGCTTTGCCTTTATACACAGGACCGTATGTTCAACAGAAAGGAGGAGGAGGAGGAGTTCTGTGGCAAACCAATTGCACTATAGGAGGTGATTTAAATGGGGATTTTTAACCCATTGAATGCTAAAGAGTACTACAATGCATTGGGAAGGCATTCTAAGTTCCCTTAGCTGCACCCATGGCCCCACCCCCAGTCCCATGCACTATTTCCTGGCACAGAAAATACCCTTGGCCTATTAATTCCAAGAACAAAAAAAATCTGCATTAACCCCTTGATTGCTAGAGAGATATCCAGTGCATTGCTTTGCAATATGTTAGAGATCACTCTAGCACCAAAGGGGTTAAATAATAGACTCTAAAGGGCTATAAAACTAATGCAGGGACATTGAGATTTCTCTGGCCACACCCACATCTCGGATGGTGGGTGTGACCAGCACAGCTGAGGCATCCCTCAAAATTTGGCACTCTAGTCCAGTTGCCTACTCTGCCTATTGGGAAATCTGGCCATACTGCTCGCTGTCAGGGAAGAAATAGGTGAAGATCGGAAAAAAAATGAAATTACAATTTCACTTTATACAGTATGTACACAGCATGCAATGTTTTAAAGGGATGTTGATGCTGACTTTACTTTGCCCTTGTACTTGTTCTATATTACTGTATTATATTGTATTTATTCATTTATTTCTTTTGCATTGTATCGGAAGTGTCCTGTTATTGAAGTCTGCCTCTAGGTCACCCCTTATTATCTTTTTGAGTAAGTACCAATGTTTTATACATAAGGCCTAATGCTACAAAACTCAATTGCTTTTTTCATGTGCAGGAAATGCTCAGCTAAAGTCATCTATGTGAACAATCCCTTAGAGCCTTTAAATCCTATAGGTAATCTATTTGTCCTTAGTTTTCCTTTTTAGTTAATAAGTAATCAGAGATATCAAAAACAGCAATAGAAAAACACAAGATTGTTTTTTAATGTAAACTACAAAATGTTTTACATCCTCTCATAAAGCAGAAAGTGATCCACATTTGAAGGGATATCTGTTCACATATTTATGTGTAAAGTAATTTTTATTTGATAAACAGATGCCATTGTTACAGTACAATAGCAGCCTGAAGATGGCACTAGCGCATTATCACAGGAAAGGAGATGAATGATATGCATTGCCATGTAAATATACCTTAGCTGGAGCCCATGAAATGTACAGTAGTAAATTATCTGGTGTTAATCTTCCCATCACTCTCCCAGCATTAGGTCATCTGAAATTAACAACACCAAATAATTATATCTGTTCAGTCTGAAATGCATTTGGAGCTTTACACACAAGAGAAAAGAGGCTCAATTTGGAGTAAACCAATTGCATTAGAGTTAAATGGGGCTTTTAACCCCTCGAATGCTAGAGAGGTCTCAACTTTTTAGGAGTTTAGGAAATGTTTATTTCTTCCTGGTGGTTGAGTTGCCAGAATTGCTCCTCTCTTTCTTTTGCGCATAAGGTCCATAGTCTTCTTGACTGAAAATTGTGTGTTGATTTACAAAGTACTAGTTGTGGCACAGTAGCACTTTAAAGGGATAGTAATATTTCGTTTTATCTTTATTTTATTTTGTAGGCATTAAAAAAACATGAAGAATGATATAAGTCTTATCTCTCAAATCTTTATGGTTTGAGAGATTCACAAGCAAAGTTTCCCCTCCCGCCCCTTTTACCTAGTGTAAGCCATCTCTTCTCAGATGTGGAATGCAGTCCATAGATCAGACAGATAACAGCAGGGGACAATCTTCTTCCTATGAGAACAATGAAGTCCCTGCCCCCATTGACATGTTTTTCAGGTTTTTCCCTTACCTTAATTGAAGATTGTCCCTCTCTGCAATCTACCTGGGCTCCTCCTTTCTGCTCTGGCTGAGCAGTGTTACATCAGTAAAAGGGGCGGGAGGGGGATACTTTGTTATTGAATTACTCTTGAACTACAACTCTGACAGAAATGAAATAACACTCTCCAAAGTCCAAATACTATGATGATTAATTAGAGCTGCTTTTATTATGAAATATTACTATCCCTTTAAGGGTGTGCACTGCATTGTTTTACAATATGTTGCACACTCCTTTGTTCACTAAAGGGTTGAATAGTGAGGTAGACACAGCTCAGATCATACAACATCAATAACAGTCCAGCATTCTAAGGGATTTCCAATTTATTTATGAACAGATTTTTTTCTTTTGCTACAAGCTAGAGGGTTTTTTTATTTGTGTTTTTTTTTTTTTTTTTTTTTTTTTTTTTTAGCTATAGCTTAGAGTATTAAGAAACTACATTAAAAAGAAACATGCTTCATTTTCTTCAGTAATACAGACATGAACTCATGCTAATGAAAGATGTATGTTATAGGGCTTTTACTGCTATGTAAGCTACTACTGATTCTGGGAGGTTTCTAATTCAAAAGTAATTTTAGCACACTCTCTTATTAATCAAAATGTTAGTAAACATGTCATCTAGTATCCAAAGACATTTTTAGTGGGGCACTCTATGGAAGTCATAGAATATAGCTCTCAATAGTAAGCGCTGGGTACAGCACCACCTGGTGACTACAACACAAAACTGCATTTTAATTAAAACACTCGGGCTGTGATAAATTTTGAATGAGAGATCTCCCAGTATTTGAGGTAGCAGGAAAAGCCAAATAACATTTATTTAATAAAAAAAAAAGGTTTAAAACCATTTAAAACCATAAATCTGTAAGTCTCTCTAACACATGGGTTAAAGATTAATTTTTGAATTGCATTGCAAAGCAATGCAATGCAATGCTAACCCTTTTGGCCCTTAAAGGGTTAACAGAAACTGGATCTGTTTTTTTGCATTAATATGTTGTTATAAGCTGAATATCCACTATATCTTTATTGTAATGATAAATTGTAACCCATACAGATGTATGCTATCTCACATTTAGCATATTTTTATGACATTGATAAATGGGAAAAATAGACCATTTTTCAGTTATTTGTCACATGCATTATAATGACTGTATTGTGTAATTCTGTTCTATATACGTAATATTCTGTAAATAGCTCACTGATTCGCTCAATGTGCAGAGTACATTTAAAACTGACATTTTGATACATGTTCATTGGAGGTCCCTTTTAATGAGATGTTTTTTAAAGATATATCTGGTTTATTATGTCATCAATTATGGTGTGCCGCTATTACTCTTGACAATTAATTAGTTCCTCCATAGCAACATACTAAAGGATACATTAAATTAAGCTAAGCATTTTACATGGATCGAGTTTTTTCAATAGTCAGCAAAATGTACAGAAGGGCCATAATTTTGGGGATGATTTGTAGTATTGTTAGAAAAACAATACATTTGAAAGCAATGGGGGGTAGAAACACATAGAAGTTGCTGTACTAAGAATGACTGGGACAATTTTGGGGCAAACCAACTCCATCATAGGGGATAAATATAATTGTCTATTGATTTAAATAGAGCTTTTAACCCTTTGGAGGTCTCCAACAGTGTGAAACGATGCACTGGAGATGTCTAACGTTAAAGAGGATGAAACCACATATAAATCAAATTATTTTCAATACATATAATTGAAATAGATATATAATTACAATCAGTGGTTCTCATTTTTTGTTCAGTGCACTACTAAAACTCAATCTAGATTTTTTATGGCACCCCTAAACCCCTAAAGGATATAAATAAGTAATAATGTTGGGCCTCACAATCAGAATAACAAATCTAAACATATTGTGCATAAAATGTCATAAGTATATATATTTGAAACTCAGCATTCATATTTTTGCAAATGTGTGTTTCTAGAAAACACACTCTAAGTGGATATCTGTGGCACTCCATGGCCCCCTGGTGGAGCCTCAGTGAATTAGAATTTAGTAAATATTCCTCTGGGTGTATTGTGATGCACTCATAAGGGATTTTTTTCTCCACACAACTACATAAATATTGATGCAGCAGGAACGGGGCGAACTATGGGCCATATGGACAAAACCAAAAGTATAGCAATTGTGAGACAAAGCCTGTATCATAGCTTCAGGGTGCTCAATCCGTGGAGTCCTCCAAAACAACTCACAAATCAAATACAAAACAAGATACAGGAGCACACCCGTCTGCAGGATCGTAATTAACAGCACACGCATGAGTTAGCTGCTAAAATCTTCTCCTTTATTGCTCACTTTAAAAACTTGAACAGACATGGAAACGGTGAAATAACATCACAAAGTCAGGTAACAACAACCCGTCTGATGTGTTTCGAGCAAGTAGCTCTTAATCATAGTCTATAATATATATAAAGGAGAGGATTTTAGCAGCTAACTCATGTGTGTGCCGTTAATTACGATGAGGAGGAACTATCCTGCAGCCGGGTGTGCTCCCTTATCTTGTTTTTTATTCGATTTGGGGATATGGCCTTATGCCTCTACAGCAGTTGCTGTTGGACTAGAACTTCTGTGATTCTCAGCCAAGTGGCTAACTGAAAATGATGGATGTTGTAGCTCAACAGCTTATGGGGAACCACATCTTTGCCACCTTCTGAAATAGGTCCTGCATTTATTTTTGAGGCACAGTTCATACAAACATCTAATTTTAATTTCAAGGTTGACACTACTATCATGCCAAAATTATGCTTTTCATACTTGGATGTCATATCGTGTATGTGATGAAGATAGTTATGAAAAACTACATAAGTAGGTCTGCATTTATTCTCCATTTGGGAACTTTGGGGGAGATGAATAAAATGCATTTTTAGTGTATGTTTAATAATTGTTACTAAAATTCATCCTATATAATAATTTGCTAGGATGTTTGTCAGAAGCTGTCATGCTCAGTAGAGACTATACCCATTCGACAAGTCTCTACTGTGCATGACTGCATCGCATGAGTGAGGCGACGCAAGACTGCATAGCATGGAGCAATGAGGTAGCGACCACTTAACGTTACCCGGACCTCGGCCGGTGTACATGGGCTTCTACACTAGTTTATTTATAAAAACATTGCAACACAATTCTAATTTGGACAAGACCATTTCTACTCTACTTTTGAAAAAATTGACTGACTGGAGTTAGCACTTAGTGAAAATGTTAGTAAACGTTTATACATATCCTTATGTTACTTTGTGATTGTTTTACAGACATTTCCTTTATTACACTGGTTTTATAAATCTCCCCCTTTTTAGCCTTATTCACAAGGTTGAAGAGGTGCAGTTCTGGAGCAAATCAACTGCAATACAGGGCTGAAATTAAAATGTCATAGGTTCAAATATATTTAAATGTGGCCTTTAACCCTTTGAGTGCCAGAGGGATATGCAATGCATTGCTTTGCAATGCATTGTGTACCCCTCTGGCACTCAAATGGTTAACCATTTGAATGGTAGAAAGGTCTCCAGTTCATAGCTTCAAATGTGTTGTAGATCTCTATACCTTTCAAGGGGTTAAAAGCCCCACTTAAGTCTAAGGGAATGCTAATTTACTCTCTAAGGTGCAGATTGTTTGCTCCAGAGCTGAACTTTTTTTAGCTTGATGAATAAGGCCCTTTGGTCCTTGTGTATAAAATAAAACTGGAGAACCTCCGGGGCAAACCAATTGCACCATAGGGGACAAATACAAATCTCCCTAATTTCTATTGTTGCTTTTTAACCCTTTGAGTACTAGAGGGGTGCGCAACATTGCTTCACAATGCATTGAGCATCCCTCTGGCATTCAAATGGTTAACCCCTGGTATGCTAGTAAGGTCTCCAATACAGACAATTGATTTGGAGACCTCAATAGCATTCAAGTGGTTAAAAGCCTCCTTAAATAAATTGAACGTTTTATTTGTCCCTTATGGTGCAGGTGGCTTGACCTGCTATTACTTCACTTTGCTTTAATACATAAGGGAGATGTATAAAAAGCCTTCTTATTGTATGTTTAAGAATTGTATCTAAAATTAACGAGAGGTCATATTTATAAAGAAATAAAGTCAAGTTAATATTAGGAGAAATATTAGGAGAAAATTAGCAGACATTTTTTTCGCATACATAGCTGTCACTGTATACTTCCATGAACCCTTTGAGTGCCAGAGAGGTACTCAACGCATTGTGAAGCAATGGGTTGCATACCCCTCCAGCACTCAAAGGGTTATACCTGACATTAAAGTGGAACTTTCACCACAATCATTACACGTATTGCGAGTAGCTTCTTAAAGGGAATCTCTCACCTATATATAATTAATGTTCATTAGTTAGAGCATGTATCCAAAACATTTAAAACGTTGTTCATTTAAAAAAACAAACAAACAAAAAAAAACATTATCAGCGCAAAAATTTATATTTAAAAAGTACCCAGCAGCCTACTTCCGGTTTGCTGAAGCTAGCCAAACAGAGGCTGCTCCCGTCCCACTACCCATCATCCTCTGATGACGGAGACTGTCTGTCACTAAGCTGGAGCGATTTAATTGGCTAGATATCGATGTCTGCCAATGAGATCGCTCCAGCTTAGAGAAAGAAAGCCTCCGTCATCAGAGGATGCTGGGTAGTGGGACGGGAGCAGAGGCAGCGCTGCAAGAAGGAAGTAGGCTGCGGGACACTTTTTAAACATACATTTTTGCACTGATAATGTTTTTTTTTTTTTAAAAATGAACAACATTTTAAATGTTTTGGCTAAATGCTCTAATTAATGAGCATTACTTATATATATAGGTGAGAGATCCCCTTTAACAGTGATATTATCATGCAGAAGTACCACAATCTGAGGTAAGACCGGCGGCCAGACATGCACGCAGACATCTTGTCTTAGACACATCTGTGCACCTGCGTTGTCTGTCCTGGTCTCCTCCAGGAGGCATTGCACTGTGCCTTAAGACCCTGGAAGGAACTGACGGCACAGGCAGCTCTAAAGGAAGAAGCCTGACCATCAGTCGGAGAAAACAGAAGGATTACTTCAGATTGTGGTACTTGCGCCAGATAATATCACTGTTAGGAAGCTAAGAGCAATATGCCTGATTATTGTGTTCTACTTTAAGCTTTAATCACTAACACTGCCTTCATTTTTTGGGTGTAATTCCTATCAAAATCACCAGATCACTGCCCCTTGGCAATTCACTTGTTGAGAATGAAGTCCACCCCCCCTGCCACCCCTGGGAAGGGTGGACATTGAACCAGAAACAAATTTTTATATATAGATTATACATTATGCATTAAAATGTTAGGTAATCCTAGACTTCATTTTTTATGGGTTTTTTTTCTTTGGTGAGAATGTTCTAAAATCTTTCAAAGTAAAAGATTAAAGTGACCACTTTTGGCTACTTTTTATCAGGCCTGTTGAAAAAACAGTGATAAATGTTTATTGATAAGAACCCGCATAGTTTAGTTCATCGAAACTCTTATATTTAATTTATTTGTTTACTATAATCATGCCTTACATTGCATTTATCACCTGTACAAACAAAGAAGGATCAAATGGTCATGCACAGCTGTCTCCAGATGAATAGGAACGGATCTGAGCCACGTTCTTTTTTTGGTGTAAACATCCCTTTAAATACCTTGTACTTAATGCTAGGATCTGAAAAAAATTATCTATTTGTTTTCTAAGGCATAAAACTATTGTTGCATAGTCTCTGGGGGAGCAGACATTTCTGCCTTTTCAGGGCTCCACGGCTTCCATTGACTGTCCAGGATTTTCTGTGAATGGGCTAAGTGCAGTGGGCAGTAATGACTATTAATTCAATTACTTTGGCTTTCATCTCTCAGTAGAAACATCACAAACAAGATTAAATAAATGACCATAGCATAGCCCTATAATATATATGAACACAATAAAAACTTGTACCCCCTTGCATGTCAGAGGTTGCTTTGCAATGTTGGACATAGGCACTTCTATAGCATCCATGGGATTAAATAAGCTGTGTAGTAAATGGGCATGTAAACTGATAAGCAAACTGGTCATCTTACTATACAAACTAAGCATTACAGCGAAATGTAAAATGGTAAATAAAACTTTCAATATAAATTAAGAGTGGGTGCCTAGCAGTGATGTTATTAGGTGCTGGCTGACAGATCTAAAGCACCAGTTCTCACTCTAAAAGCAACATGTCTTGTCAACTTAGGCATTAGGGTTGCACGGTGGACTAATATTATATTAGGTTGGCTTAGTTCCAGGTCTTTTGGGAGCTTTGCACCTAGAGTGTCTTTTGTTGGGACAATATGCTGGTCACACCTACAAATAAGCATGATGGGTATGGTTATCTCAGATTAGATGCCTCTCATTAGACTCCTAGGTGACTGCCTAGTGAGACATTTTTTAAACTCTGATGGACATTTACACAAGCCTACTCTTGTATACCTATCCCCCATTATTTCTGACGTTTGTGCTGCAACTTACTCCTAGATACTACTAGTGCCACATACTCACTACCACATGCACTCACTGGCACATTTGTGTTATAAATCAGTCATGGCAACACAGATTCCTAAGGGACTTCTCTTGTGGCCTTCAGTCTGTTCTCAGGTCAATGGTTAGAAGGGATTAATTCCCTTTCCACATGACACATTCACCCAAATTACACACACATACACATGTACACACATAGATATACATACTCATATACACATGCCCCTATCCTGACCAGAACTCTAGCACTGTATTCAGCACTTGACCCTTATGTACTCTGTAAGTCTCTCTTTGCCACTTTAGATTGTAAGTTTTCATGCAGGGACTCCACTTCCAGTGTTTCACTTTGCAAAGCACTTGTAACCCAGTATTGTCTAAACCCCTAAATTGTAAATTGCTGCATACACTTGTGGCACTATATAAATAAATACATTAACCCCTTAGTGACGGCCGCGTGCAGACGCGGCCGTCACTTAACGCCCGTCTAACTTTTTTTTTTTTTTTTCCTGAAAGAATCCGGAGTCCCCGAACGGTGTGCAGCCGCGCGGGGAGCCGGATTTCCGGGACGTACATGTACGTCCTCTGTCACTAAGTGACAGCCACACAGGACGTACATGTACGTCCTGTGTCTCGAAGGGGTTAATGAATGAATGAATGAATTAATTAATTAATTCATTCATTCATTCACATACATACTATTTTCACTCCAACAAGAACACATCCTCTTTCTTTTGTATCAGACCATACCTCTCTTTACACTTACCCTGTTCCACATTAACTCCTTGGGTGTTAGAGGAGTCTCCAAGGCTTTGTGAAACTATGGGCCACATATGAGTCCTTAAAGGGAAAGTAATGTTTTAAAATAAAAGCAGCTCCAATTAATTTTCATAGTATTTGGGCCATGGAAAGTGTTATTTCAATACTGTCAGATTTGTAGTTCAAGAGTAATTGAATGGTAATGTATCTCCCTCCTGCCCCTTTTACATAATGTAAGTCACCTCCCCTCAGATGTGGAATCTGGTCTCTTGACCAGACAGATCACAGCAATGGACTATCTTCTTTCTGTGAATATAAGGATAACCCTGCCCCTCTTGAATGACTTTTCAGGTTTTTTCTTATGCTAATTGAAGATTGTCCCTCTCTGTGATCCATCCTGATAGTTTTGCTGCTCTGAGGTGAGCAGTGTTACATCAGTATAAGGGGTGGGAGGGGGACACTTTGTCATTCATTTACTCCTGTACATCAACTCTGACAGTATTGAAATACTCTCCATTGCCCAAATACAATGAAGATTAATTGGATCTGCTTTTATTTTGAAACATTACTATCCCTTTAAGATGGAACCGGTTGTGGATTGTACTGTACAAAGCCTGTAACCCACAAACATTCATGTAATCTTTCTGATGAGGAGTATGGAGGATACAGGACATATTTTCCAAATCCTTTATGTGAAAAGAAAGGTTTCTGGAAGAATATCAGATGTTTGGCATTATTTTAGAGTACATTTTTTAGCTTTAAGGCAATTTTCTTTATTTCATTATGTCATGGATGTAGACCCACAGGGCAAAGGAGGGATACTAGACCCTGACTTGAGGACTTACCTGGAAGGATGTAGTATATAACCCTGAGAGCATAGAAGTTGCTAAACAGGACACTGGACAAGAGTGCATGAACTGGACCAGAAGACCAGAAATATATTTCTTAGTAGCCATTTACTTGAAACAGGTAAGGTACCTTGCACACAACAGCTAGAAGCAATAAGGAAGCAAGATGACCTCATTCCATTGTCTAAAGCAATCTGAATACAGAGTCTACTAGACTGCAGTATCCAGATGCGTAAAATACACCAAATACAGTAAAATAAAAGTCAACACTAAGAAACTGCTAAGGTGGAGTAGACTACCAGATAATTATGATAGGAATATTTGATGCTTGTGAATGGGGCAGACCTATAAACTGAAAAGCGAGGTCATGTCATGCAGAGGTCTCAAAAACAAAGTACTCATAGTAATGCAAGGCTGGTGGGTGGTTGAAGTAATGGTTGAATTCTTGATAGCTGACAGGCACAGTTTGTATTACACGCTGAAGATTGCAGTGGTTGTTTTAAAAGGCAGATGGTCGTGGAAGGTAGCAGACAGATGTGGTGGTCATATAACAGGCAGATGATTATTGGCAGGCATCAGACAAGGGCAGGGTTTATGTAACAAGACATGTGTCATTGGCAGGTAGCTCATAAGATAGGGGTTTTATGCAGGAATCAATGGGAACAAGACTCAGTACTGCTAGTGAGTATTAACATTTTGTAAATGCTTCCAGGCTCATCCGCAGTAGCTTGAAATAGATCACAGAGGAATAATAAAGGGTGCAGACCAACTTCTTACAGAAACACTGTAAAAATAAGGAATTCAGAACTCTTTTGTTCATTTCTGCAAGTTACTTGCTCTGGTGTGAGTGATAGGACACATTACACATTACCCACACATGGTGTTGGCCAATTTGATAGGTCAATGTAAGTATAAATAGAGAGAATGCACATTTTATCATAAATCTGATGATGGCTTTTTAAGAAGCAAATAGTTTTAATTAAGGTTGAGTGGACCTAATCAGCTTTCCTCATTGATTTGTAATATTAACTACTGTCTAGTGGTTTCCAGGTTCCTGTGGAGAATAGGAATATTCATATTATGTTTTATTTAAAATGCACCATGTTTTATGCTCTTTTTTATCATCTCTGAGTGCAACTGCCACTTTTGTATTGCTATCTATCTATCTATCTATCTATCTATCTATCTAGCTAGCTAGCTAGCTAGCTATCACAACATAAGCCTTTTTTCTAAGCAGACTGAGGCCTATGGCAAGTAAAGCCTTGAAAAAACTATTTGCAGACTAATGCCTTCTAAGTCAAAGTGAGCCTTGAAATAATAGAAATCAAGCTGAGGCCTACTATGACAGGGTAACACTCGAAAAAATTGTTAGCAGGCTGAGACCTATGGTAAGAACATAGAGTAGGACTACTTAAAGATAAGCATTGACAAAATGCTGTTCCTGGTGGTGGTGGAGGGCCAGTGGACAGTTGACTGTCTCTTCCCATTGGGAGGACCGTGAAGGTGCCAGGGGCTACATTGGGTTCCCTAGGGAGTGGAGGATCCCCAGTTCTCCCCTAAACAAGGTAGTAGGATAATGGAATCTCTTTATGGGATGGGTAGAGGTAGGAGGACCTCTATGGAAGGTATATTCAGTAGGAGACTTAAGTCTCTAGAAGGATATAGGGCCAGTGAAAAGGGAATATGTATTGAGGAGAAGTTGTCTTTTGCCATAGTTACAATCAAGAAACTTTAAATTCCATTTTGAAAGCTAACGGCACCCAGCTGTGAGTTAATTACACACACTAGTCCAGTGGGATCTATACTTTGGATAGAGTGATCCAAAGGTGATAACTGAGATAAATTTATACCTGGGGCCTACTTATAACTATGGAAACTTATCTTGAAAGGTTTTATGAACCCATGTAGGTAAATATCTACCTATGTAATGCTAATTCAATAATTTGTTAATGTATAGTTGTATAAAATCATAGTGATATAGTTTGTGAGGTTGAAAAAAAAAAGAATCCATCTATCCCTTTTTAACCTCTGCTATTGTAGATCAATTTCTGACACTTTTTCTGTACCTCATATAGGTTATCTCAAAGCCAGTGAGGAGTGGATAGGGCTGAAGTGACATAAGGGGTGACCATAATATTCTGACAAGCAGCCATTTACTTGAATCAGGTAGGGTATCTTGTACAAACAGTTAGAAGCAATCACGAAGCAAATTGACGTCATTCCATTTTCTAAAGCAATCTGAATACAGTCAACTAGACTGCAGTATCCAGATGCAGTAAAATACACCAAATACAGTAAAATAAAAGTCAACACTAAGAAGCTGCTAAGGTGGAGTAGATTACCAGATACTTATGATAGGAATATTTGATGCTTGTGAATGGGGCAGACCTAGAAACAGTCAGGTATGCTCACTCCAGCTCTTCATACTATCTATAACCTCGGCTCCAGTGCTAACAACTTACTGGGCATACTATACCATCGGCTGATCTGCCTTCTCCTTCAGATTTCCTAAAGCCTAGAATTAAATGCCCGAGATATCACATCTTCTCCCAGTCTAAAGCCCTTAAAAATAAATGCTTCTTTAAATCTAAAACAGTATGTAACTGTACATAAAGCTTTAGTATCTATGTATGTTTATGCGCATGTGTGTATGTATATATATTTTTTGTCTGTAACCCTTTACTGAAAACTATCCAGGGCATACTTGAAAATGAGAGTAATCTCAATGTATTCTTCCTGGGAATTTTTTTTTAAATAAATAAATAAAATTCAAGAAATGGAACTCCCTCTATATTAATTTCCTTTGACCATGCTCCTTCTATTTACATTTTACCCTTTCCCATAATTCACATAAACTCTTTCCTTTATTTCCTCCATTCTTCCCTCCAATTAGTTTAATTTTCTTCCTCTACTCTCCTTATTTCCCCTTCTGATATACTGGGGATATTGGCAATGACTAGCAGTCAGGCCATTGAAAGTAGAATGTAAAGTATCTGATATGTTCTAATGGTATAGAACAGGCAGATTTCATTTGGGTGCCCATGCCAGCTTGTAATTTTCCCCTATTATGAAAGAGGTTTGCCCCATAATCTCAATTCCTTTTAGGAATAGGACATAGTTAAACAGAAGAAATATATCTTAAAGTAACAGTTACTTTATCCAGCACCCCAAAATTTACAGCGAAAGCCATAACTTACTGGACCATATAATTGCAGTAGGCATTCACTACAAGTGCATTAGGATTGCTAGGAGTACACCCACTATTCATCATCGTGGGTGTGGTTTTTGTAGGTGGTAGTGGTACAAATTAAAAGTATTGCTGTGTAGGTTTTAAGGCTTTCATTAATAGGGTTTCATGGGAATATAGGACTTTATCAGCCAGAATCTATGAGACAAAACCAGTTATAACATGTGTCATCTACAATTTAATCATACAGGATTTGCATGAAATAACTATAGGAAATGCGAGGAAAAACTGATAAATGTGTAAATATGCACAACAAAATATTTTTATTCAATAATGAGAATGCGTCTGTTGGCAGTTGATAAAGGTGGTTAGATGACAAGCCATACTGTTAATAAGGTGATCAATCTTAATTGAGGAATGTTAGTTCATGTAGCATTGATTTAAGCACCCAGCTCTTGCAGGGTGAGAGCAGTAGGATTCTGAACAAGGTCACTACCCATAACGTCCCACACTGGGTTAATGTGGGGCAAGTCCAGGGAATGTGCATATCCACCTTAGTGAGTCTAAGTGATGGATTTTGTTGTAACAAAATTCCAGGAATATTATGGAAAAATTATCTGAGTATAGGTTGTACTACTAGTTCTATATGCTAGCAGACCTTGAGAGTACCCAAAATGTTTATTAGGGATGCATGACAGTGCCCCAAACCATTACACTGGAAGATGACTAGTTGTGGAGTTGGACAATACATGCTTCTGCACGTTGCTGATAATCAATCCTCCAGGCCTTTGGTCATTGAGATATCCAAGACAAAAACATGCCCCCAATGACATCACGCTCGGAAATGTTCTCAATGATGGATCCTGTGTAATGACAGTAGTGGTAGGACTTGGCATGATTGTCTACCCTGGAGATTGAATGTAACCTTGGAGCATGATCACCATTATAAAGAAATCATGAACTGCCATTCTCCAGGTCCGAAGATCCAAGAAAATAGGGATCTGGCATTGTGAGCCAGTCTTTGGATGCTCACTGTTTTGGTGTACTTAGTCCCAATGCCACCAACATTGTTTCACATTTCCAACATCATGGATAACCCATATTGCAACAGCTAGTATGGACACTTCACATACTACAGTTTGATGAACCTGTACCTCACCTTTTAGCATGTCACGAAGCATCATACAACTGAAAATATAATGTTAAATGTCTTCACAGCTACCAGCTGTTCTTCCCAGCTGATAACTTTTATACCCATCAAACACATTTGACTCATAAATGACTGTAATAACCTACATATCTTAGATAACTCATTTCCTGGTGCAGTTTGTATTATTCTAAGTATTTTGTACAGTGTCAAAGAACATGCCAGGGCTTTAGAAATAAAAAAATGTGATAATAATAATAATAATGCCCAATGATTTCAATTGGACTTTTAACCCCCTGAATGCTAGAGCGTTCTTCAGTGTATTGAGGTCTGAAGGGATCAAAAGCCATAAATAAAACATTGTCAGTCTGTTTGCACCATAATTGCCCTTTTGCTTTCTGCATTTCGCCATATATATTTTTCTAAATATGGTAGGATTGATTATATAATGAAATCTACTTCAGATAATTGTTCTTCAGTGTTGAGCACCATAAATCTATATTTATCCCCTCTGGAGAACTGGGTTATATCCAATAGGTTACTTTGTGACAAAAATATAATGTATTTTTTTTTAATTAATATAAATTGTAGATTTTTTTCCGCATTTAATATCAATCCCTGGACACCCTAGCACAATATGTTAATTTGTCTGTGGTGGTTGGCATAAGGGGCCTGACAATGCTTGCTTGTGACATCGCTGGATGATTTGAGCACAAGACTGTAAGTTGCAAAAACAACATTGATTACCAGGTAATGAAAGTTATGTGTCACTGATGGATCCCTGTGCTAGAAACTCAGTACATGGCATCGCTAAGATGAAACCTAAACAGATTGACCGTAATTATATGCTGCACCTGAAGACATTACATTATCTCAGATTAAGTCAGTGTGCAACTAATTGGCACTTTTGCCTAATTGGGATGCAGTGACATAACGCTCTATGATCATTCAATCATTGCAGAATTCCTTAGCTGAACATGACAGTATATCATGTATAATAGGAGTTCTCACTGTACAGCTAGCATGAAATTCATTCAGTCTGTTTTGCAATATAAAGATAATTAACTGAAGTGAACCAAATATATATTTTAAAATAAGACAACCATTTAATTTGCTTACAGTCCCACTTAGTCTAAGAGTATTCTTTACACCTGTAATCAGAATAATTCCCCACAAGGTCTGTTTCTGTGTGAAAATCTGTTTGTTTGGGGGATTTTTTATTCATTTTTTTAAATTCATTTCACACACCTTTTTTTGGGCGTTGTCATTTTGTTATGAGCAGATGTGAGCAAGTAGCTTCCATGAAAGGTCAAGTTAGAGATCTAGGGAGGCAGACTGGCAATTTTGAGAACGGTTTGCTGCTTGCAGACCAGAAAGTAGCTGGCTTGGGGGGGTGGGGGTGGAAATTGTAGGGGGACAAGTAATTAGATGGGTTATAGTTAGACATAACAAGGAGAGTAGGATGAATAAGGAGGACAGTTTTTTGTTGACTTTTTTGTTTATTGCTACATTGAGGGATGATGTGGATTTGGACTTCTAGAGCATTGTGCTCTATTTTCACTTGGGGGTCTTTTTTATAATGCAGATAAATTGTACCTTAGTGGAAGGAGGCTGCTGTATTAGGGGATAGAATGGTTAGAGGGCTGGCAGAGACTTTATATTAGAAAAGGGGTGGGATGGTAAAACAACACAAGATGGTAGACAGTGAAGAAAGGAAATGGGAATAGAGAATGGGCATGGGGCAATCAAGGGGTGGAAGGGCTAGTTCAGCTAATAAGCAGGTGCCTATCTTGCTACCTGATACAAATCAAATAATATTTCATATATTCAGAATGGCAGAAACATAAAATGTTTGCATGCAAATTATTGTAGTATTGCTGGTAAGGTGGGAGAATTGAAACTGAATTACAATGAATGCGTAGTATGGTCTTCTAGCAAATCCCATTTGGATGATACACATGGCTGAGCTGTCAATCTAGAGGTATAGTCACTTTTGAGGAGGGATTGGACAAATTAAATGGGTAAAGGGGTATTCATGTATATGAAGTAAGCCATAACTCTTTGAGTGCCAGAGAGGTAGGCAACGAATTGCTTTGCAATGCGTTGCATACCACTCTGGCACTCAATGGGTTAATACGTAGTATAAGGGACTTTATAAATGAAAGGTCCAAAGAAAATGTAGAGGTCTTGTTGAAATAGACACTGGGGACATACATAATAAAAGGATGATGTGCACTTGTTACAAGTTGGTTGATATTGAGGACTCTGAGTTTAACAGCGCCCAACTGCTACTGCAAATGAAAACGTTTTCTCAGTTAGGAAATTTAGTTATAATGGGAAATTTCAACGACTATGAAACTGTCTCAAATATGAGCTTTTCCAACACAGCACAACACAACTAAGGAAAATAATTTTGTATTTCTCAACTAGTAGAGGAGCCAACTAGAAGTGAAACTTTTCTGGACCTAGTGATCTCAAACAATCCTGAAATGGCATATAACATACAGTAAGGGAGCATCTGGGAAGTAGTAAACATAATATGGTATGATTTGATATCTGTTATAAGAAACCAATTAACAAGTGTTCAGCTAAAACATTCAACTTTAAAAAAGCTAATTTTACAATGCTAAAAACAGTGTTAGACAACTTTTAGTGGGATGTAATATGTAGGATAAGAATGCAGAAGAAAGATGGAATCTGTAAAAACATTATTTTGAGTAAATATACACATTGATATGGTGAATAAATAGAAGAGGAGCAATATAAGATCAATGTGGCTTAACAAATAGAATCACAAGAAAATGAGGAATACAAAGTACCGTAAAATCTCGGGTATAATACGCACAATTTTACCCCTCTTGACCTTATGTCAAGTGGGGGGTGCGTATTATACCCGAGAGTTTTTTTTCCAGACTTTAAAAAAAAAAAAAAAGTTAGCGCTTTCTGCTCCCTCTCTCTCCCTGCACGATCCGGTGATAAAGAAAGACTTACTTTTTGAATCTGTAATTCAATATTTGTATGGTGTACCAGTATCTGCAAAAAGATCCCTCTCTCCCATCTTCCCTGCGGGCGGCACGCTTGCATCTGCCGCCCGCTTCCTTCAAATCGGCTTTCAGGACCTTGAGATCCTCACAGGGCAATACCATGGGAGGAAGGTCCTGAAAACCGATTGAAGGAAGCGGGCGGCAGATGCAAGTGTGCCGCCCGCAGGGAAGATGGGAGAGAGGGATCTTTTTGCAGATACTGGTACACCATACAAATATTGAATTACAGATTCAAAAAGTAAGTCTTTCTTTATCACCGGATCGCGCAGGGAGAGAGAGGGAGCTGGAAGCTCTAACTTTTTTTTTTTTTTAGGAAGGGGAAAACAAGGGTGCGTATTATACATAGGCACTCTTGTTTTCCCTTAAATCTTGGGCATAATAAACACCTGCGTATTATACACAGGTGCGTATTATACCTGAGATTTTACGGTAAGCTTTTAAATTGTGTAAGTCTGAAAAGTCAGTTGCATCATTAAAAAATATAAAGAATGCAACATAACATGAAAACAAGCAATTAGATAAGCAAGGCCATTAAGCTTAATAGGTATTCATTCACTCTCATTCAGTATAATGGCCCGTGATTGGAGGAAACAGATGTAGTACATTATTCAAAAATATGGCAAGATGTAAACTTGAAGATTACAGACCTGTAAGTTTAACTTTTATAGTGGGGATGATATGTGAAGGATTACTGACTTATAGAATTCAGGACTATGTGACAACCAACCACATTATTAATAAGATTCAGTCTGGTTTTATAACGAATAGGTCAGGTCAAACAAATGTAATTACATTCTATGAATGGATAAATGGTAACTTGGACAAGGGTATTGCTGTTGATACAGTGTATGTGGATTTTGAAAGAGCCTTTGATAGTGTGCCTTCCATACATTAAAAAAACTCCAGCTTGGGAGGTAATACCGTATATGTGTAAGGCTAGAGAATGCAGAGATGTGTTGCAAATTGAACCTTATGAAGTTTGTCTAAAGTTATAAGTGTAATTACAGAGAGTTCAGCCCTGATTCCAATGTTTTTTTATTTTATTTTATTATGATATTGAATTGAGTATTGAAAGTAATGTCAGTCTTTGCTGATGACACTAAATAATGTAAGAAAAAACTTACAAAGAAGGGTGTTTTTTTCTGTGCAGAAAAGATTTGTATAAACTGAGTGGGCAGAACAGTGGCAGATGAGGTTTAATATAACTGATTGTAAGTTATACATTTGGGTTACAGAAACAAACATGCTACATATGCATTAAATGGGAAACTACATGGGGCTACTTATTAGGAAACGATTTAAGCGTACTGATAGGTAATACATTTCATAACAGTGTGCAGTGTCACTCAGTTGCTACAAGAGCCAGTAGGGTACTATCATGTATTAATAGGGATATGGATGCAAAGCACTGGAATATAATTCTATAACTTTATAAATCCTTGGTAAGGCCTCATCTAGAATATGGAGTACAAGTTTGGCCACCAGTTGTTAAAAAAGACAAATCTGAACATGAAAAAACATAGTTGCACAACTCCAATGTTCAACAAAACTGGCAAAAGGATTAGAAGAATTTATAAAGAGAGACTAGTCAATATGGGTTTGTTTATATTAGGGAAGAAACATGTGAGGGCTTACCATCTTCAAATATATTTCAGGACAATACTAGTAACACTCTGAGGAATTATCCCAAGATCTGAGCCAAAAACAAGAGGGCATCCAATAAGACTACAGTAAGGGCAGTAAAGTTGTGGAAAATTACGATAGTCATTTTTAATGAAGGCAGGCTGTTGGTCCAGGGAAATATTTGACTGCCTTTTGGAGTCAAGAAGGATTTTTTTCCTACTTGGGGAGTAACTGGAAATGGCTTCAATAGGGTGCATTTATTTATTTATTTATTTGCCTTCCTCTTCAGGGTGTTATGGCAAAGGCTGAACTTGATGGATGCATATTTTTTTTTGGCCTCATCAACTGTGTTCCTAGATTAATCATGTAGGAAGTGTTTGCTCCCATTGTCTAATCAACCCAGTAAATACTTTATGGCAGTGTTTTATAGTTTCATCTCTTTAAAATTTTTAGTCTACCACAGACAGTAGTAACTACATAGACACAGGCATTTATGTTGCCTTGGAATTGAATAGGACAGCAGAGTAAATAATAGTAACCAAGACAAAATAGAGAATTAAAAAAAAAAATAATCTTATGCATTGTCTCATTCTTCCTCTCTCTATTTGTATCACTTCCTCTTGCTCACTATATCTCTTTATCACCCTTTCACCCCCTTTCACCCTCTTACTGTTGAGCTCTCCCACTCTTGAAATCTCTACTTTCTCTCTTGCATGTACTATTTCTTACACTCTATTTCTCTTGTGTGTACAGTCTCAACCGATTTTGCATGCTCATGTTCACTCTAGCATTTTTATGCACTTTCTCTTGCATACTCTCTCCCTCTCTTCATCTTTTGTATTATCTCTTTATACTCTTACATGCTCGCTCTCTTGCTTGTTCTATTCCATGTTTGTGTGCTCGCACTCTTTATCTCTCAAATATGTGATCTCTCTTGTGATCTTTCATGCTCTCTTTTTCACTGTCTCTCTCTATTTTTTGCTCTTCCACACCTTATCTTGCTCTCCTTCTCAATCTCTCTTTTTTTTTACTTTCTCTTATGAGCTCTCTTTTCTGTTCTATTGCCTTCTGCTCCTTTTTGCACTTTCCTGCTATTGCACTCTCTCTCTATTGCGCACTCTACCTCTCCATCTCTTGCCCTCTCCCTTTCTTGTTGTCTCTTTCACTTGCTCTCTCATTCTTTATTGATTTCCTTCATGCTCTTTCACTCTCTCTCACTCTTGATCTCCCTCTTTTCCATGCTTTTATGCACTCTCATGCACTTTCTGATTCTGTAGTCTTGTATTTAATCTCTCTTGTGCTTTCTTTTCTTCTCTCTCTCGACTGTACTATTGTTCTTTCTCTTTTCATTGCTGTCTTGCATAGGCACTCTCTAATGCACATTATCTTTTACTTGTGTGCAGTCTTGTATGCTCTTACACACTCTAGCTCTCCTTATTGTGTTCTTTCCTTCTTTCGTACTCTCTTGTATTCTCCCTTGTGTGTTCTTTCACTCTCTAGCCTGTATACTCTATTCTTTTGTTCTCTCTCATGCTCTCTTGCTTCTTTGCTCTCACTTGCTTGTTCCCTCTCTCATGCTCTCCATTGACATAACTATAACCTACTGGACCCAAGAGCAAAATCTGAGGCTAGCCTCCTCCACACATACAAACATATAGTTATTCCCATACACACGTCATATATGTCTTATATATCACACACACACACACACACACACACACAATCATACGCTCACACATACCCAATCACACACACACACATTCGTACACTCACACATACCCAATCACACACACACACATTCGTACACTCACACATACCCAATCACACACCATCATATACAGTCATACATACACAAACACAATCAAACACACACATACATATTCTTATACATACTTCAGTATTTGCCTCTCTTGACCACTTGTAGCTCTGGGTCAGAGGCAGCAGGAGTGGGAGGTTGAGGCGGAACCAGGCAATCAGTGATATCTCCTTCGCATCAGGAGATCTAAGTTATCCATGACAACTGGGACTGCTCTGCAGTCTTTTAAATTCCAAACTGTGGTAATCTGTCTGATCTCTGTGAGATAAAGTAGGACAGCTTTGAAAAAAACAGCTGAATGTTCCAGGGTACCATGATAAATAGACATGTATTTTTATGACAAATATAATTACCTTCTTGTAGTGGCTCCTTTCACTGTTTTCCCCCATTTCCCTCAGTATCGGGTAAGAATGGAGCTCTGTTTTCTTCAGTTGGCTCACACATCTTTCAAATCTTGGAGAGAAAGTGACACGGTGAAGAATACTGCTCCATTCTCACTAAATACTGAGGACAGTGGGGGAGTCCAGATTTATTGAGACTTTGAAAGAGGCTGCTACAGGTAAGTAATAACATTTAGTTTTAGAATATATCTCTAAGCATCATGGCAGCGTGGCACACCAATACTTTGTCCACTTCATGTGACCACTGCCTGTCACATAATTAACATGAGGTCCAGCCCAGCGGTCCATCAGCAGAGTAAGGCAGTACCTGTACTGCTGTGACTGGCTGAACTGTGCTGACTAGATGATTAAGTCAGTGCCATTCCAACATTCACTCACTCACTGTACATTATGCTGATGATGCAACTCTCATGTTGGTTCCCTCATGGGCCACTGTAAAAGTTGAATTTACTAAATTCAAAGAGATAGAGGGAAGGGATAGATGAGGGCTGTTGAGATGCCCCCCTTCCAGATCAGCAAGTTCTCAGGAGTTCTGCCCATGGCTGTGGCTTTCAAAGGTTTAAGTGCAAGTATGATATTAAAGTGCCTGTTTCCTGCAATACATTTAAAGCCACTGGTGCACTGTTACTTTCTCCACATGGGGCTGCCCTTCTCTTCACCAACTGGTTGGGCACCACTCGGACATGCAAAGGTTTAAGTCAATCATTCTCGTCTTATTTCTTGTCAATATACCACTCCGCTTCTTTCAGTAAAAGGGCCCTCATGAATATGCTGAGGCAACAGACCCCATGGAATGCAAGACCTGGGAGAATCTGTGCCCTCTGTATTCATGGTTATTCTGCCACGGAGTCCTCTCAGAGCATAAGTTGATTGATTTTGCCTGTGTGTGATCGGCTACATATACACACAGAAGTAGAGTTTATTGCTGCTTGTCCTGCTGCCTGTATGCTGCCTGTATTTATGGTACTGGAGGGTATGCAAAAAAGCTGCATTCACTATTCCTGTTTGCCTCTTCCATTTCAACTGAGGGACTTGGACAGCTTACCTGCAGCCTCAAAGAGCTTTAGGTCACTATCTACCAACTACTTTCCCCTCTGACCAAGACTGACAGTTAGGGATGGGCAAACATTTTCGCCTCAAACTGAAATTGGCAAAAAATGGCACTTTCCGCTCTGAGAAAAACTTCCCGCAAAAAGTGCAATATTTCCTGATTTTCCCCCCTTTTTTCGCCTAGCTCATTGCATTGAAATCAATGCAAAAGTTTTCTACAGCCATAAACAAGGGTGTCAGGCTCTCACAGCATGCAATTATGTGTTTGTGAGATGAGAGAGCACTATATTTTTGAGCTAGAGAAGACAGGCAAATAAAGGGGAACTGAAGCTTAGTTTAGGAAGTCATTTAGGTAGGACATTTGTTCTCTGTAGTAGGGGAGTCTGGGGGCACAGTGGGGAAGAAGAAGGGAAGAAGGAGGTTAACCCAAAATACTCCAAAATGTTGTGTAACTGACTGGCAAGACACAGGCAGCTGGGGTCCAAATGGCTTGCTGATTTTACTGTTATTGTCTCTGTGCAGGGGAAGTCTGGGGAAAGAAGTTGTTGATTTTTTTTTAGTTATATATATATCTTTGGGAATAATTGTGATAAGATAGGATGGACAACTTAAAAAAAAATAATAATATTGATAAAAAAACATAAATAATTAAACAAATAAATATATTGGATAGCTGGCATGGAGCTCTGTGACTGAGGCAGACATCACACTCCATCAGTTGTGTACTGTAGTGAGTAAAACACACACAGTAGTTGAGTAATGTCTAGCAAATGCACAAGTGGGAGGGGAAAAGTGTAGCAAGTGCAGAGACTTGGGAGTAAAGTGTTAGTGCAAAAACTGTCTGCAGCAATCATTGTGGCAGCATGTGCAATAAATGATGATGATCCCTCTCCTCCCGGGGTGGATGCAGTTTGTCAAGGTCCCACCAATCACACCACGCCAGTCCCCCACCACCACACATATCTGCCACATTGTAGGTTGTACTTTATTTTTTTTCACTTCACATCATCATGAATATGAGCCAGTGTCATTTAAGCAGGAGTTAGTGTTGTGGGCAAATGTAACGGTTTTATTGACACTCAGACACGTAAGGTTTGGGTAAAATGCAATTTTATTAAAGAAAACCGTAAATGAATAACCCTCACGGGTCCAGTATGTATGCAGCAGTATATTACTGACACAGGACAGGTAGTAGTACAAAAACCCACACGGATCCACTATATATATATATATATATATATATATATATATATATATATACACAATACAATACTATACTGACACAGGTCAGACACAATTCGTGTGAGTCCAAAAGATACAGAGAATGATTACTATTAGGCCGGGAAGACGGGTAGGCCATAATAGCGCAATGGCCCTTAATATACTCTCTACGCAAAGAGTGACACAATGGCGACCAAGGCAGCAACGGCAATGTACCTGGACAACGACAGACTACCAGAGCTGCCAGAGGAGGACTGCCACGGAAGCACGGAGTAACGCCAATCAGTGACTGCGAAAGCTGTACCCAATGTGCCAGGCACCAGCCCACAAGGGGTTAACGAATGCTCAGACCTAGAATCGAGTACCAGAAGGAAAAAAAGTGAGGCGCCCAGGAGACATACCTCAGCTAGGACAGTATAGGTCAAGTGTACCTTGGTGCTACAGCGGAACACACAACACCGCATGAGATCACAAGGCACAACACTGATTGAGTTACAGAGGATCTGTCGAGAGAGATTGCCGTATGGCCCACAACCGGATACCGGATGGGTAGGAACAAGGCCGGGTCGGTACACAGAGCAGGAACGTCAGCTGGGCCGGGTCAGTACACAGAGCAGGAACGTCAGCCGGGCTGGGTCGGTACACAGAGCAGGAATGTCAGCCAATCCAGGTCGGTACACAGAGCAGGAACAATTCAGGCAGAGTAGTCAGGCAGTCCGGGTCATACACAGGAAACACACGAATTCTGGAACAAGCGCTGGTAATGGAAACACCACGAAAGGGCCCTGCAGAAGTGACAGGGCTTAGTATATAAAGGTATTTACTGGGTGGAGCAACAACATGTAGCCAATAAGAATGACGCAGGAAGAAGCATAGTAACAATGTCGCCAGCAATAACACAGGCACCATGATAGCAAAGGACAAATGCACTCTGCATGCTAACACATTTTTCAAGGTATATGTTGCTGTAGGACTCTCATCTTTGACTTCCAGCTACTTATTTCTCCGTTACAGCCCTCAGAAGAAGTAATATTGTGCTGGGAAATGTTGCACCATAGTAACAGGAAAAAAAGTGTTAGAATAGGAGAAAAATGTGTTGAATAGGCGAAAAAGGTGTTAAAATAGGCCAAAAAATATGCTGGAATATGTGAAAAGGAGGAAAATTTAGCATTGGAGAAAAAGAGAAAACGTTTGAGAAAAAAAGAGAAAAATCTGCCGTTTTTCGCAAAAAATCATCCAGGAAATTTTTCTCACTTTTCGCCCCCACCCCTATTGACAGTCCATTCCTGAAGATAAGAAACAAACCGTAAACCTGCACTCCTCCAGTCTAGTTGTGAATTGTGTGCCCTGTATTAGGCATATATTATGATACTGTGAATAAATTTGAGGCAATAGTGTCTACATTTTTGGCCCAAAAAAGAGGTTTAAGCTTACCAACCGTGCCAAGTTTCCTCAAGTGTGGTAAGTCCTACTCTAAACACTTGAAGTCCCTATTTAAGAAAAATAAAAAATAAAATTAAAATAAAAATTAAAAATAACCCCTGAAGAGATGTTATAGTAACGTGTAGAGCAGGGGGACCCTTTTTACTTTCTTTTTGTATGCGTGGAAGTCCCCATGTATGCAATTAAAAACAAGTGACAAACAATATTTAAAAAAGTGTAAGACAAGATCTGCCTTGTATGCCTGCATAGAGTGGACATCCACTGTTCCTTGGGCCAAAAATTTAGGCACTAATGCTTCAAATTTATTCACAGTATTATAATACATGCCTATTACAGAGCACACAATTCACAACTAGACTGGAGGAACGCAGGTTTACGGTTTGTATCTTGTTTGCACTTTGGGCTTTGGCCTAATGTTTAGGGGACTGGAGAACCCTCACATTCCTTGCTGCACACTTCAGTAACCCCAATTTTCTCAATGAGCACTTCATGGAAAATAAAAATTTAAAATGTAATATACAGATATACATCTATAATGTTAAGCACTAAGGTGAGTTAGCGATGTAAGCTGTTGTTTTTTCTTTTGTCCATTCCTGAAGATTCCACTCACGGAAAGGCGAGCTCTCAAGTTCTTTCCATCAGAGTTGCCCCATCACACCATCGGCAGGTATGCTCCTCTGTTGATGAAATTAACACTGCATCGTGAGACCCACTAAATTAGCAGGCGTCAGAACAGTTTCCTTTGGTACTCTTTCCTTTTTTATTCCCTGATGGATTCTGAACTGTGATATTTGAACTCTTTCAGTTTAGAGTCATGTTATTCCCAACCTGGTGGATCTCATTGACTGCTAAATTGTGTCTAAATCATCTATCAACAAAAAGGGTCAGTTTTTTTAACTCCCTGAGTAGTTGACGAGAGAACTTTTGGGGTTGCACAGCCCAAGGCATCTTTCTCTCTGTTCCCATAGGGGCAGACTTAATAAAACAAGATAGCTTTCCTTTCAGATACAAAGGTCTATGAAATGGGCTAAATAAATGGTTACCTTAGAAAATTTAACTCTTTCACGCAAACATGGTCAAATTGCCCCTTCATAAAAACCCCTCTGGCACTCAAAGGGTTAAAGTTAACTGTGTACATTTTTATTTATGTCCATAGTAAGTATAAGCAATTTTTGGCATCTGTTGAAGACTACAAATCCTATCATCCTGAAACAGTCAACAGCCTACACTTCATCTAAAGCATCAGTTATTTAGAAAGTTGCAATTCAAAATTCAAATACAATCAGTTGGAGTTTTTCTTTATAGCAAAAAACATGCTGCATTGTTTGCAAGGGTTCTTCTTTTGACAACAGTGTCTCATTTATGAAATGTAACTTGGTATGTCCTGAGGAAATAGCAGGACCTGTTGTTCTGAGAAAACTGAAAAAATGTGGCTGATAAAACAGCCAGTAGGGCCATGTTGGCTAACAACCCATTAGCAAAATGTGCTAATGGAGCTATTCAATTGTCCTACCAACTGAAACCACAACAAATGTTGGGCCACTGAAATGGACTTGTAGCCAAACGTCCATCTTGGATTTTAAGTTCCGAATACCCACACTAAGTAGCATGAGTAATAGGAACATCAACACTAGGTGCTGATTGGCTGGGAGATGCATAAGCACACTTCCCAGCCAATGGACATCTGGGAGACATGTTGAATAGAGACAGACCATATAAAAGCCAGTCTCTGTTCAAATTTCCCACATACTGGCTCAGGCATAAGCCCGACAAGTAACAAGGGGGAGTTTGTCAGCCTCACTTCCTGCCTCCAATGCCGGAGACAGTAATGGAGCCTAAAACTATTTATTTATTCCTCTGAACCATATGTGACATTTTTCGCATAAGCCTTGATTTTTCTATTTTGGAAGAACAATATTTTTGAGCAAAATGGATTGGGACACTTATTTTTCGATCTGGGGGAGTATTCATGTGTTGCGACTTGGAATGGATGCATTACCTTAACCCTTTGAGTACCAGTGAGGTACTCAAAACATTGCTCTACAGTGTTGCACACTCCTCTGACAGTCAAAGGGTTAAACAATGAACATATTTCCAAATTATGTTTGTCGAGGTTTTCGACTGAAATTTCACATGCAAATTGATTTATCATGGAGGTGCTAATAACACATCAATAAATACTGAGGGGAATTTAATGACTCCTCAGAGGTACTAGTAATCCTGCTCTAAAGAAAAGAACTTGAGGACCATAGTGGGGCACATAGCATTGTGTCGTAATACTTTGCCCTTCCTTTCTGGTTCTTAAGGGTTTAAAGCGTCTGCATCATTTGTATTTTTAAGTATGCCCCAATTTAATATCTTTTCACTTTAACATAGAAAATGCATTTTTTAAAAGGAAATGAAATGGTTACAGAAAGGAGAGTTTTCATTGATTCCTAGGGCAATGAATACAAAAGAAGAAGTTAAGGCAAATAAATTGCTCCAATAGTGGGCAAATAAAAACTTGCTCAAATTCCCACTGAGATTAATTGGTGGTTTAATCAATTGACTGATGAAACTGGTTTGCTCTCCAGAATTGTTCCTCTTTTATTTATACACAATTTTTCTTTTTGGCCCATACTATGCAATTTTTTATCCTTATTTACTAAACATCTGTCTTTATACATATGTCCCAGTATTTAGGCTGACCAGACCTCACCTTTAACCGGGGACGCATAGTAGAAATGCATACTGCAGGACTGTATGAAGTACTGCAAAATGGCTATTTCCTATGTGTCCCTGGTTAAAGGTGAGATCTGGTCAGCCTACAGTATATTAAGCATATTGAATGTGTTTAACCCCTTGTTAGCAAGAGAGGACTCTTACTTATTGATTCTGGAGATGTCCCTGTCACTCTGGTCCACCACTTAAGGACCAGTGACGGTCCTGGCACGTCACATACTTTTACTCACCACGCTCCTGTAGGAGGGAGGTGAGTAATACCGGGGACTGAAGTTGATCACTCCAAGACCGGAGCGATCTCTTTCAGTCCTCTGTTCGGAGTGCCGCCCCACATGATCAGTCACGTGGGACGGCATGTCAAAGTTTCCTATCTGGTCCTTAAAGGACCGCACACCTCGGGACCGCTGGTCCTTAAGGGGTTAAGATAAGTTCAATAGGTGATAAATAGAGTTAAAAGCTTATTTCTTGTAAAATAAATAGTTTGGGAGAAATTATTTATGTTTTGATTGCTCAGTGAGGCTCTGTCTAGATTCTTTCATAGCTTATTGCAGTGGAGGATGCCATGGTACTTTATTGTTTGGAAATGTTGAGTTACAGATTTATCTTATGCACAATATGTTTCTCTCTTTCTCTCAATCATATAGTAGAGCTTTAGAATAACTAGGTTTTCCTTTTGATATACCATTGACAAACTGCCTACAAGATTCTATGGGTGCACCAAAGTTCCAGTATGTTACTTAAGACTATGACTAAGTCTTAGGACGAAATGCGTCAGAAAAGCGTATTGCCGTTTACTCACATTATATCAGACTTTATTGAATGCCAAATAGACATCCGGACTAATAACAGAGTTTTACATATCCAAAGTAAATAATGAGAGATGGAATCGGACAAAGACTAGAGCCTTTACATATATATATGTGGACCAGTGATCATCTAAGGAGACTGCAGTCTAATCAGAAGATACCTGCCTTGAACGCTTTGGGGAAATGACTCGTTTGTATACACAGACTTCAGTTGGACATAACATTGTCCGAAAGGTGTTTTTAGCAAACCTATGTTTTTGGTTTGCATTGGTGTTTGTGAGTAGATTTTTATCTTGGTTTTAAAACCTTTCAATGAATAAAATGTACTTCACTATATATTTCTCTATTTTTCTTTTTTTGAGATCCTTGGAAGAATAAGAAAGAATTTAAGATAGTCACTTACTATTTTGTTCTAATTTTTTTATTAATTTTTATACACAAATTCATTATAAACATTTTTTGGTGCACATATATGATTATTTTTTTGTATTTAGTATGATACTTGTGCCTTGAGCAAGAGCAGATTGAGAACCACAGGCTTAATTTGTAGTAATATTAACCCAACATATAACCTAATTAGCATAAAGTGTCACACAAAGTGGAACAATTCTGGGGCAAATCTGCACCATAGGGAGCAGAGATTTCACTAACAGCCAATCAGTAGCCCTCTGAGTGCCACCTCTCTGGCGTTCAAGGGGTTAAATGAACTACACTACTTTTTAAATTTATTTTTACTTACATTGAAAAGAGCAGTGTGACTAGCTAAAATTCATATATTTTTCGTCTTTTCCTTCAGTTTGTCTATCTTGAATGAAAAATAAATCGCTGGGAAAAAAGGAAAATGAAAAAGATATATTAGAAAGATTTTTGGAGCACAGCAAGTGACTAGCAGAGACTCCCTTAGGCATATATTTACTCAGTAGAATTTATTACATTGGTGTACTACTGCACGGTAAAAAGAAATCTCCCTCACAGGTAATTTAGAAATAAGAGTGTAACAGAAGTCTAGACAGCGTTTCTATCACTTGTACGCCTATTAATTTATTTGAGCAATAGCTGAATATCACAATATTCACTCAAATGGCCTCAATATTCGATAATAAAGTTTTAGTTCATATTCTTTCATTCCTTGCAATCTAAAAATGTAGATATGACTCATATGAATTAGTATGCAGTATTATCCAGAAATTCATCTTGTCCTGTTCTTTCTATTGCACTATTAGAATCATTCTGACCTCATATTACACCATAGATATTGCCAATATATCCTTAAATAAATTAAGCACTATGAAAGCAATACTGATGTTATAAATTCAAACTCTTACTTGATAGATTATTTATATGTGAAATGAATCAATAGCTTGATGGAACATAAAGGGATAGTAATGCCTAATATTGAAAACATATATAAATGTACTGAGATGCTTTATTCAAAAAGTTTCAATCTTGCATTTTTGAGTGCAGTACATATATGGCCTGAAATTGTATGGTGGTGCTGTTTCTACAGAGGTTTGTGCACAGCTCTGGTCACGTGTCTATAAAACTCCATATGCCGCTGTAGCCTTTTGGGCCATGGGATTGCCATTGTTGCACTCAGAAGATTAGAACCTGCAATATTTATTGTTTCAATAGTAAGCATTACCACTATCCCTTTAAAAATACATACCTCTAGGAATATGACTCAATATTACTAATATATATTTCATATTACTAATATAATTCTGAACTATGTTCTGAAACCAATTTATTTACAGCTGCACCTGCCTAACACCAATTTACTGACCCACTTGGGAGGAAATTTTCTTCTACATCAAGCTTAGGGTAATAAGGAAGCATATAGGCATTGTGGGGAGTTCATGGCCTAGATGCGCTCCTCATGACACCCTCTAACATGAGGCGGACAATTGCTCTTCATTAACATTCAGAGCATAAAACCTATGTTTCACATAGCTTATATGCGCTTTTAAGCCTATATTACATAATCAGACCTGAATAGGGGGCACCAGGATACCTCCTGATAGCCCCCTTACCATGGATCAGCTATACAAAAGTTCACCATTTAGTGTGTACACATTGGGCATTAGCCGGGTTCCAATGTGTACACACTAAATGGTGAAGGAGAGAGAAGCGATCTAAATATTGAAACAGTCGCATATTAAATACTCCACCCACCTCCAGATTTAGGAGTGAAAATATTGATGATATTTAGTGTTGAGCGAGCATGCTCGGCCGATGCTCGGATCGGCTCGAGCATCGCTCTGCTCGGCACATGGCGGTACTCGTACGAGTACCGCATGTGCTCGCCCGCCATGTTCGGGTCTCCTCCCCGCACGTTTTGCGGCTGCTGCGCAGCCAATAAACGTGCAGGGAGGCTCTGACATCGGTGTAATGCCAGCAGCCATGTTGGCTGCTGGCATTACACTGATTGGCTGGCCAGAACCCGTGGTCGGGTGCTGTATAGCACCTGACCAGCGAGTTCGGCTCAGTCTTAGCCAGGGAGAGCTGAGGATAGGAAGGGAAAGTCAGTGTAGGGAGGAAAAAAAGCAAAATTGTGAAAAAAAAGAACCAAAAGTCCTTTTTAGGACTACTGTGTGTGGGGGCAGCAGGTTATTTTGTGTGGGGGGAAAAAAAAAAAAAAAAAAAAAAATATATTCTGTTTAGTGTGCAAAGTTGCAGATTAGAGCACATTCTGTTTAGTGTGCACAGTTGCAGATTAGAGCACATTCTGTTTAGTGTGCAAAGTTGCAGATTAGAGCACATTCTGTTTAGTGTGCAAAGTTGCAGATTAGAGCACATTCTGTTTAGTGTGCAAAGTTGCAGATTAGAGCACATTCTGTTAAGTCTTCAAACTAAAATATCAAAGTCACATATTCCATTCAGTGTGCGTCGCCGCAGTTTAGCAGCACATTCTGTGTACTGTGCAGAGTTGCAGAATAGGAAGAAATACTGTTAAGTCTTCAAACTAAAATATCAAAGTCACATATTCCATTCAGTGTGCTTCGCCGCAGTTTAGCAGCACATTCTGTGTACTGTGCAGAGTTGCAGAATAGGAAGAAATACTGTTAAGTCTTCAAACTAAAATATCAAAGTCACATATTCCATTCAGTGTGCTTCGCCGCAGTGTAGCAGCACATTCTGTGTACTGTGCAGAGTTGCAGAATAGGAAGAAATACTGTTAAGTCTTCAAACTAAAATATCAAAGTCACATATTCCATTCAGTGTGCTTCACCGCAGTTTAGCAGCACATTCTGTGTACTGTGCAGAGTTGCAGAATAGGAAGAAATACTGTTAAGTCTTCAAAGTAAAATATCAAAGTCACATATTCCATTCAGTGTGCTTCGCCGCAGTGTAGCAGCACATTCTGTGTACTGTGCAGAGTTGCAGAATAGGAAGAAATACTGTTAAGTCTTCAAACTAAAATATCAAAGTCACATATTCCATTCAGTGTGCGTCACCGCAGTTTAGCAGCCTATTCTGTGTACTCTGCACAGTTGCAGAATAGGAAGAAATACTGTTAAGTTTTCAAACTCAAATATTAAAGTCACATATTCCATTCAGTGTGTGTCACCGCAGTTTAGCAGCCTATTCTGTGTACTCTGCACAGTTGCAGAATAGGAAGAAATACTGTTAAGTTTTCAAACTCAAATATTAAAGTCACATATTCCATTCAGTGTGTGTCACCGCAGTTTAGCAGCCTATTCTGTGTACTCTGCACAGTTGCAGAATAGGAAGAAATACTGTTAAGTTTTCAAACTCAAATATTAAAGTCACATATTCCATTCAGTGTGTGTCACCGCAGTTTAGCAGCCTATTCTGTGTACTCTGCACAGTTGCAGAATAGGAAGAAATACTGTTAAGTTTTCAAACTCAAATATTAAAGTCACATATTCCATTCAGTGTGTGTCACCGCAGTTTAGCAGCCTATTCTGTGTACTCTGCACAGTTGCAGAATAGGAAGAAATACTGTTAAGTTTTCAAACTCAAATATTAAAGTCACATATTCCATTCAGTGTGTGTCACCGCAGTTTAGCAGCCTATTCTGTGTACTCTGCACAGTTGCAGAATAGGAAGAAATACTGTTAAGTTTTCAAACTCAAATATTAAAGTCACATATTCCATTCAGTGTGTGTCACCGCAGTTTAGCAGCCTATTCTGTGTACTCTGCACAGTTGCAGAATAGGAAGAAATACTGTTAAGTTTTCAAACTCAAATATTAAAGTCACATATTCCATTCTGTGTTCGTCACCGCAGTTTAGCAGCCTATTCTGTGTACTCTGCACAGTTGCAGAATAGGAAGAAATACTGTTAAGGTTTCAAACTCAAATATTAAAGTCACATATTCCATTCTGTGTTCGTCACCGCAGTTTAGCAGCCTATTCTGTGTACTCTGCACAGTTGCAGAATAGGAAGAAATACTGTTAAGTTTTCAAACTCAAATATTAAAGTCACATATTCCATTCTGTGTTCGTCACCGCAGTTTAGCAGCCTATTCTGTGTACTCTGCACAGTTGCAGAATAGGAAGAAATACTGTTAAGTTTTCAAACTCAAATATTAAAGTCACATATTCCATTCTGTGTTCGTCACCGCAGTTTAGCAGCCTATTCTGTGTACTCTGCACAGTTGCAGAATAGGAAGAAATACTGTTAAGTTTTCAAACTCAAATATTAAAGTCACATATTCCATTCAGTGTGTGTCACCGCAGTTTAGCAGCCTATTCTGTGTACTCTGCACAGTTGCAGAATAGGAAGAAATACTGTTAAGTTTTCAAACTCAAATATTAAAGTCACATATTCCATTCAGTGTGTGTCACCGCAGTTTAGCAGCCTATTCTGTGTACTCTGCACAGTTGCAGAATAGGAAGAAATACTGTTAAGTTTTCAAACTCAAATATTAAAGTCACATATTCCATTCAGTGTGTGTCACCGCAGTTTAGCAGCCTATTCTGTGTACTCTGCACAGTTGCAGAATAGGAAGAAATACTGTTAAGTTTTCAAACTCAAATATTAAAGTCACATATTCCATTCAGTGTGTGTCACCGCAGTTTAGCAGCCTATTCTGTGTACTCTGCACAGTTGCAGAATAGGAAGAAATACTGTTAAGTTTTCAAACTCAAATATTAAAGTCACATATTCCATTCAGTGTGTGTCACCGCAGTTTAGCAGCCTATTCTGTGTACTCTGCACAGTTGCAGAATAGGAAGAAATACTGTTAAGTTTTCAAACTCAAATATTAAAGTCACATATTCCATTCAGTGTGTGTCACCGCAGTTTAGCAGCCTATTCTGTGTACTCTGCACAGTTGCAGAATAGGAAGAAATACTGTTAAGTTTTCAAACTCAAATATTAAAGTCACATATTCCGTGTAAGATGAAGAAGGCGGTTAAAAAGGGACGGGGAAGTGGACGTGATCCTGATAGTTCAGGGCGCGGGTCAGGACGCGGAGAAACTGTGCCTGGTGCCAGAGCACAAGAAAGAAAGACATCCACCATACCTAGCTTCATGTCTAATTTTACAGGGCGTCGCAGGACATCACTCTCGAGGTCCGACCACTGCGAACAGGTGGTCGGTTGGATGTCAGCTGATACTGCTTCCAGTCGGTTAAGCACCACCCTGTCTTCCACCAAGTCCACTCTCAGTAGCCAAGAGTCTGGTCAACATAATCCTCACTCTGATCATCCTTCCTCCCACCATACACGGTCTGGTCAAAGAAGTGATCCCACACTGGGATATAGTGAGGAGCTCGTCTCATCACCAATCCTTCATTTGACCCTCTCTCCAAGCACGCTTGCAGAGGAACATGACATCTTGTGCCCTGATTCACAACCTCTAGAGGGTACCCAATCACAAGAAGATGACAGATGTGAACGGCATTTAAGGTCAAAGGAAGTAGTGGATGATGATGATGATGATGAGACACAGTTGCCATTAAATCAACCACTATTTCTGTCTCAAGACCTTGTTGAGGAGAATGTTATACAGTTGTCAATGACTGAGTATGTGGTGGGATCAAGACATGAGGAGGATGATCAGAGTGAGGAAGTGGAGGAGGACTTGGTGGACGATGAGGTGACTGACCCCACCTGGGAAGGTGTAGAGCCGAGCGATGACAGCAGTCCTGAGGGTGAGCCATCTGCAGCACTGCAACAGGCTGGAAGAGGCAGTGGTGTGGCTACAGAAAGAAGGCGGACCGCACCAAACCGGCCCGCAAATGTTCCACGGAGCACCCCCTTGCGTAAATCTCCCTTGCCAAAGGGTAGGTGTTCCGCGGTATGGCGTTTTTTTAAGGAAAGTGCGGACGACAAAAGAATTGTAGTTTGCAACCTGTGCCACACCAGAATGAGCCGAGGCATGAACACTAGAAACCTCACCACCACCAGCATGATCCGACACATGGCATCCAAGCACCGTAATAAGTGGGAGGAACGCCTGGATCGCCCATCTGTGTCTGCAGGCCACACCACTGCCTCCTCTTCCCCTGTTTTCGGTGCCGGCCAATCGCCTGTCGAAGGCGCAGGCCCGCATACCTCCCGCCCTGCACCTGTAGCATCTGAAGCACCATCAGCGACCACATCCACTTCCCTGTCCCAGCACAGCGTCCAAATGTCGTTACCCCAGGCATTTGAGCGCAAGAGAAAATACCCAGCCACCCACCCACAGGCCATAGCACTAACCTCACACCTTTCCAAATTACTGGCCATCGAAATGCTGCCATTTAGGCTTGTGGACACTGAGTCCTTCCGCAGCCTGATGGCAGCAGCTGTCCCTCGGTACGCGGTCCCCAGCCGCCACTACTTTTCCCGGTGTGCCATCCCCGCATTACACCACCATGTGTCCCGTAACATCACCCGTGCCCTGACCAACGCAGTTACTGGGAAGGTCCACTTAACGACTGACACATGGACAAGTGCTTGTGGCCAGGGACGCTACATTTCCCTGACGGCACACTGGGTGAATGTCGTGGAGGCTGGGAGCGACTCGGACCCTGGGATGGCACGGGTGCTACCCACGCCGAGGATTGCGGGCCCTACCTCCATCAGGGTTTCCGCCAGCACCTACATTATTGGCTCCTCCTCCTCCGTTTCCACCTCCGAATTCTCTACACGCAGCGCCACTCCCCCATCAGCCAGTAGCTGGAAGCAGTGTAGCACTGCAGTGGGGAAGCGTCAACAGGCCGTGCTGAAGCTGATCTGCCTTGGGGACAAACAGCACACGGCCTCAGAGCTGTTGCAGGGGATTAGTCACCAGACCGAGCAGTGGCTCTCGCCACTCAACCTGTAAGGCTCGGCAAGCTCACACACGTACCATGCCTAGCGCATGTATTTAATTTAGTGGTTCAGCGATTTCTAAAAACCTACCCCAATGTGCATGATCTCTTGACCAAGGTGCGCCGCGTGTGTGCACATTTCCGTAAGTCATCTACAGCTTCGGCCGGCCTGTTGAAGCTGCAGCAGCGCTTACAATTACCAGCTCACCGGCTGCTGTGTGACGTGAGCACGCGCTGGAACTCCACCTTCCACATGTTGGCCCGGCTTTGTGAGCAGCAGAGGGCAGTAGTGGAGTACCAGCTGTTACACGGTCGTCGCCTCTCCGTTCAACTTCCTGTAATCAGAAGTGAGGAGTGGGAATGGATGTCAGACCTCTGCGAGGTTTTACGCAATTTTGAGGAATCGACACAGATGGTGAGCGGCGATAACGCTATTATCAGTGTAACCATCCCACTTCTGTGTCTACTGAAACGCTCGCTGCTCACAATTAAAACCGACGCTTTGCATGTGGAAGAGGTGGAAATGGGGGAGGAAGAGCTTACACAAGGTGATAGCCAGAGCACCCTCACTTCGTCTTCTCAGCGACAATTGGAGGAGGCGGAGGAGGAGGAGGAGGAAGACACGGTTGCCTCCGCTACAGAGGGTAGCCATGGAACTTTAGTTCCATCTCTTCAGCGTGGGTGGGCAGAAGAGGAGGAAGAGGATGAGGATATTGAGAGTCATCCTCCTGGTGAGGACAGCGAAATTTTGACTGTTGGTACTCTGGCACACATGGCTGACTTTATGTTAGGCTGCCTTTCCCGTGACCCACGCGTTGTACGCATTTTAGACAACACGGATTACTGGGTGTTCACCCTTCTGGACCCCCGCTACAAAGAGAATTTCTCATCTCTCATTCCTCCGGTGGAGAGGACAAGCAAAATGGTGCAATACCAGAAGGTTCTTGTTGAAAAATTGCTCCAAAATTTTCCATCTGACAACGCTGGCGGCAGAGTACGTGCTACCTTGGCCAACCGAGAAGGGGAGAAAAGGGGAGCACACAGCAGTTCCGAGAAAGGCAGGGCAACACTCTCCAAGGCGTGGGACACCTTCATGACACCCCGCCAGCACCCTCACCCTGATGCGCAGCCTAGTGTCACAAGGAGGGAAAAGTTTTGGAAGATGGTGAAGGAGTACGTAGCAGACCGTGGTATGAACTGGCACTCTACGCCTTGGAGGTGCTGGCCTGCCCTGCCGCCAGCGTTCTGTCTGAGCGGGTATTTAGTGCTGCTGGTGGCATCATAACAGATAAGCGTATCCGCCTTTCCACCGACAATGCTGATAGGTTGACACTTATAAAAATGAACAAGGCCTGGATTTCCCCTGACTTCTCCACTCCACTGGAGGAAAGCCCCGGGGGAACATAAACTCACTTTATATATGTTATTTACAATGATGTGAATACTCTGTATTCCCATTCACCCCTTCCACCCAAAAAACGGGTATATGGTTGACTCTTAATCTTCTCATCCTCCTCCTCCTCTTCCATATGCCCTGTGCTATAATTTTTATATAGGGCCAGCTCACCAGCGGGCCCTGTGATATAATTTTTATATAGGGCCAGCTCACCAGCGGGCCCTGTTTGACAATTTTTATATAGGTCAGCTCACCAGCGGGCCTTCTCATATAATGTTTTATTGGGTCAGCTCTCTAGCGGGCCCTCTCATATAATGTTTTATAGCGTCAGCTCACTAGCGGGCCTTCGCATATAATGTTTTATAGCGTCAGCTCACTAGCGGGCCTTCGCATATAATGTTTTATAGCGTCAGCTCACTAGCGGGCCTTCGCATATAATGTTTAGGATGGTCAGCTCTGCAGCAGACCCTCACCCATAATGTTTTAGATGGTCAGCTCAGCGCACGTTTCCCTCTTAATCATGGCCTCAGTTCAATAAAATCAAGGAAATTTTTGGGAGAATTTGCCTCTGCGCACGTTTCCCTCTTAATCATGGCCTCAGTTCAGAAAATCAAGGAAATTTTTGGGAGAATTTGCCTCTGCGCACGTTTCCCTCTTAATCATGGCCTCAGTTCAGAAAATCAAGGAAATTTTTGGGATAATTTGCCTCTGCGCACGTTTCCCTCTTAATCATGGCCTCACTTCAGAAAATCAAGGAAATTTTTGGGAGAATTTGCCTCTGCGCACGTTTCCCTCTTAATCATGGCCTCACTTCAGAAAATCAAGGAAATTTTTGGGAGAATTTGCAGATGATATACAAGTAAATATACAGCAAATATTGTTTGGTAACAATTTTTCGCCTAAAGTCGTTTTTATTTTCCTTTTTGTGTGTTTTACGGTCAGTCTGTAAAAATGGCGTACTACGGGCGAAAGATCGTTCCCAGCAGCGATGTTGGAGTCCAAGATGCATCCAGACATCCTCCCTATGCTGTCCCTGAACCATTTCTGTGGTGTTTCCATCCTTTTCTGCCCTTTTCCTATGGACCAGGCACCCTCCCCTCATCAGAGCAGGGGGTGCCTGGTGTAATGCTCGAGTCCTCCCATTGACTTCAATGGGGCTCGGGTGCTCGGCCGAGCACTCGAGCCTCAGGGGGTGCTCGGTCAGAGCACCCGAACACCCGAGCATTGGGGTGCTCGCTCATCACTAATGATATTTTTTATTATCTCTATGAATTAGACATCAGCAATATTGGGTTCTATATATAAGGTTTTCCCTTAAGTTATAATCATACTAGATGTGATCTTTTTACTTCGTTTAATTACTTAATTGTTATTCAATAAAAGTTACGTTTTAATAACTAATTGCAACAAAAATCTTCCTCATGATTCACATTTTCCTGAATAAATTCAATATGGCGAGATCATTGATTGCCATATTAAAAGGAGTTTAACGGAGTGCATGAAAGAGAATACTTTCACTCTTCTTAGAAAGAAAAATTGCCTTTTTCTGTTTCACAAATTGAATATTTAGTAATATCTCACTGATTTCTAATTCCCTACATCATTTGTCCTGTTGCGGTTATGTAACGGTTTTATGGCACTCAGACACGTCAGGTTTAGGTTAAAATGCAATTTTATTAAAGAATCACAGTACAGAATAACCCACAAGGGTCCAGTAGGTATGGAGACAGAACTCTACTGACACAGGTCAGGTTACAGTTATAAGTACCCACACAGGTCCAGTATATACAATACATAATACAATACTGACACAGGTCAGGCACAGTTTGTGTGAATCTAAACTTAGAAAGATAATAGTGGTTACTATTAGGCCGGGAGGACAGATAGGCCCTAATAGTGCAATGGCCCTTAGTACACACTCTTTGCAGAGAGTGACACAATGGTGACAAAGGCCACAAAAGCAATGGAGGCCCTGGACAAGCGGTAGACTACCGGAGCTGCCAACGGAGGAGTGCCACGGAGGCACGGAATAACGCCAGTCAGGAACTGTAACATTGTTATGCATTAAAGCATTCATATGATCTAGTACAGGTATAGGCTACTGCCAGATTACAACTCTCATTAGTCCTTGCCAGTTTAGATAGGAAGTGACTAAATGGCATTACTTAATTATCATAATCAAAAATGTACCACGAAATAGGTGGAGTATGGGATTCCAGAGTTCATGGACATGATATCAGGTACTAAGAAAGTGTGTAGGGTACCTCTCTGGTACTCACTGGGTTAATTCTGACACATACAATTGATTTATAATTGCCATTAGGAGTTTTTGCACAGACTAAGATTAAGTGAGGTTTATTATTAGGAAGTGGTAGTGTTCCATGAATAGGTGCTGGCATGGTGTATGTAGTAGTGTCTGCTGGCTGTAATTACATTAAAGGAGCAGTAAACTTTTTTTATGAAAACACATAATTTATAGAGCTTTTCCTGCTGAATAAAACAAGGTCACTCCCACTGCTGTCAGATGTTGTATTCAAAATTTATAGCAGTTCAAATAATCAGGAAGTGAATTTACTGTGTTTACTTCCTGGTAGTTCTAACTGACAGGAAGTGACTGGCAGTTAATATCACATTCTATGGAGAACTGTATGTCTCTGACTTTTCTGGCTTTCCTTTCCACTAGACTCTAACAGGAAATCTAATCAGAATTTGACCACTAGATCGCATTGCTAATGTAAAAAAACATGGGTTTAAACTGTAATAACTCTGGAAACATAAATCTCTTGGCAGTGGGAGTACGCTTATTTTACTCAGTAGGAGAATCCCTACAATATATATTTTTTCATAAAAAAGTTTACTGCTCCTTTAAAGTGACAAATGTTATCTTACAAATATAAGATCAATTTCAGCTGAAAATAATCCCATTAAAATTTAAATTGAGTCTACAAGCAAATCACCATGAACTTTACAAAATGATTTACATACTGGTAATAGGTCCAAATCTATGCAAAATTGTGAAATGGTACAATCCGCAATAAAGGGTATGTTTCTCCCCTCATATCGTCCTGTCCAGCTCTGGTCCGCAGTGTGGTATGGAGGTGTATATATCTTTATCTGCTCTAATATGCCTGCCAAACTAGAAAGGGATAAAGTTTACATTGCTTCCACATATCTGTTTCTTTCTTGCTATTTGTGATATATTTATTAGGCAGTAGCCTGAGAGACAATTTATTTGGTTTACCTCAAAGGACATTTGAACATATGTTTAGCAGATTATAGGATAAAAGTAGGCAATTTGCCTTATTTGCAGTTTCTCGGACTGATCGTTACTGTCTGGCAGCAAGCGCTTCTCTTCCGGTGCCTCTGCCCTCTTCCCCTTCTATGTATGTATGTCATCACGGCCCGCCAACTCAACTCAGCAGTGAGAAGGAGAGTGACAGTGACAGTCTAGAGGTACAAAGGGGAGAAAGAGAGGTGCAAGGGGGGGAGAAAGAAGTACAAGGGAGGAGACACATGGGGGAGAAAGTACATGGGGGAGAAAGAGATGCACAAGTGGGAGAAAGAAGTACATGGGGGAGAAAGAGAGGCACAAGGGGGAGAAAGAGAGGCACAAGGGGGAGAAAGAAGTACAAGGGGGAGAAAGAGGCACATGGGGGAGAAAGAAGTACATGGGGGAGAAAGAGAGGCACAAGGGGGAGAAAGAAGTACATGGGGGAGAAAGAGAGGCACAAGGGGGAGAAAGAAGTACAAGGGGGAGAAAGAGGCACATGGGGGAGAAAGAAGTACATGGGGGAGAAAGAGAGGCACAAGGGGGAGAAAGAAGTACAAGGGGAGAAAGTGAGGCACAAGGGGGAGAAAGTGAGGCACAAGGGAGAGAGAGAATTACATGGGGGAGAAAGAGAGGCACAAGGGGGAGAAAGAAGTACAAGGGGGAGAAAGAGGCACATGGGGGAGAAAGAAGTACAAGAGGAGAAAGTGAGGCACAAGGGGGAGAAAGTGAGGCACAAGGGAGAGAGAGAATTACATGGGGGAGAAAGAGAGGCACAAGGGGGAGAAAGAAGTACAAGGGGGAGAAAGAGGCACATGGGGGAGAAGTACATGGGGGAGAAAGAAGTACAAGGGGAGAAAGTGAGGCACAAGGGGGAGAAAGTGAGGCACAAGGGAGAGAAAGAAGTACATGGGGGAGAAAGAGAGGCACAAGGAGGAGAAAGGTACAAGGGGGGGAGAAAGAAGTACATGGGGGAGAAAGAGAGGCACAAGGGGGAGAAAGGTACAAGGGGGGAGAAAGAAGTACATGGGGGAGAAAGAGAGGCACAAGGGGGGAGAAAGAAGTACATGGGGGAGAAATAGAGGTGCAAGGGGGAGAAAGAGAGGTGCATAGACCCCATAGTAAAATAATAACAATGACGCATGCTAAATGTGTAAAGTTTTTTATTCTGCTGCTTTTAACACTCAGTTTGTTCATTAAATCATTTTAAATAATGAAAAATTAGCATATTGTTTTTTGTATCCGATTAATCGAAAAAATAATCGGCCAACTAATCGATTATCAAAATAATCGTTAGTTGCAGCCCTATTCTGTACAAGGACATAGTGGATGGAACTGGGAGCAGGGTCATGTGAGGAGTCGGGGTGTGGCCATAATTTGGGCTAAGGGTGCCTAAAGTGATTCCCTAGGGGTGCCTGGAATGTAAATATTGCCCTGAGGATGGGGGGAGTGAGAGAAGGGGATCTTGGGGCTGGAGGTTCTGGTGAAGTATTAAGGAGGTGACTGACAATATAGCCAGAAGAGAGGACAGAGACTATTCAGGAGAGAGTGAATGAAAGCAGGAGGAAGAGGAAATTGGAAGCAGGAGAAATGGGGTGAATGAGGCATATGTACAAATGTGCCAGTGCAGCTTCATAGTGCTAGTCTTCAATGCTAGCAAGCTCTGTAAATGCAACAAATTGCCCTTATGACCTCCCTTTGGCAAAAGTGGTGTTAAGGTGAGTCTTCATAGCATATATAGATTAGTAAATTGGTGTCAGGCATGTTTAAGAAGTTTTCTGCCATTCCAGTGCCTGATTTAGCATGGAATTGTTCTCATACATTTACCACAAGGAATGGGAGGAGAGGGATGTGCAGCAGATTAGCCAGAAGAAGTTGTCCTACTTTCTTTATCCCAGTGACCCAGACAAGAACCTGTTGTGATTGACAATTGAAGGTAAGATTTTTTTTGTCAATATCTGTGATTTCTTTTCTCGTTATCTGACAAAAAAAAAAAATACAAAAATGAAACACGTTTTCACAAAATGTGCTTAAGGTTTTGCAAAACAACGTTTCGTATAATAACATTAATTACAGAAACTTTTGTCTTTACTAGGGGTGGGCAAAAAGTGAAAAAAAAAATTCCTGCATGACTTTTTGCGAAAAACGGCAGATTTTTCGCTTTTTTCGCAAAAGTTTTCTATTTTTCTCCATTGCTAAATTTTCCTCCTTTTAGCCTATTCGATAACATTTTTCGCCTATTACAACACATTCTCCTATTCCAACACATTTTTCGCTTATTCAACACATTTTTCTCCTATTCTTACACATTTTACTCCTATTCTAACATGTTTTAACATTTTTTCCTATTCCAACACATTTTTTTTCCTACGTTTAACAAGGTGCAACATTTTCCAGCACAAGATTACTTCTTCTGAGGGCTGTAGTGGAGAAATAAGTGGCTGAAAGTCAAACTTATTATCACACAAAAAATAAAAGGATTCAAATGCATTAAAATGTTAGGTAATCCTAGACTTAATTTTTTATGTTTGTGTTAGCATGCAGAGAGCCTTTGTCATTTGCCCACAACACTTACTTCCTGCTTAAGTGACACTGGCACATCTTTATGATGATTTCAAGTGATAAAAAAAATAAGAAAGTACAACCTACAATGTGGCTGATGTGTATGGTAGTGGTGGTGGGGGACTGGCGTGGTGTGATTGGTGGGACTTTGACAAACTGCATCCACCCTGGGAGGAGAAAGATCCTCATCATTTATTGCACATGCTGCAGCAAAGATTACTCAGTCAGTTTTTGCACTAACACTTTACTACCACGCCCCTGCACTTCCTCCACCTTTTCCCCTCCCACTTGTGCATTTGCTAGACATTACTCAACTACTGTGCATGTTTTTACTCTCTACAACTGATGGAATGCGATGTCTTGCCTTGACCCTCAAAAAAATGTTCAATGTCATCTGCTGTCTATCAAGTCTGCCTCAGTCACAGAGCTCCCAGTCAACTCTCTAATATATTTATTTGTTTCATTACTTATGGTTTTTATTTTTTATTTATTTACCGTAAAATCTCGGGTATAATACGCACAATTTTACCCCACTTCACCTTATGTGAAGTGGGGGGTGCGTATTATACACGAGAGTTTAAAAAAAATAAAAAATAAAATAGGGTTGTCCGATCCCTTCCCTCCCTCCCCCGGGTCAAACAAGGGTGGGAAAACAAGGGTGCGTATTATACATAGGCACTCTTGTTTTCCCCAAAATCTTTGGTATAATATGCACCTGCGTATTATACACAGGTGCGTATTATACCTGAGATTTTACGGGTATTTATATTTTTTTAAGTTGTCCACCATATCTTTTCACTGTTATTCCCCCAAAAAATACATATAACTAAAAACCAAAATCAACAACTTCTTTCCCCAGTCTTTCCCTGCACAGAGGCAATAAAAGTAAAATCAGCAAGCAATTTAGACCCCATTTGCCTGTGTCTTGCCAGTTAGTCACACCAAATTTTGGGGTATTTTTGGTCAACCTCCTTCCTCCCTTCTTCTCCTCATTATGCACCCAGACTCCCCTACTACTGTCAGAATTCCCCGCTAAAGGGTGTTTTGTGTGCTGCAAGAAACCCCACTTGGTGCAGAGAGGGCTACAGCGAGTACGCACAGACAGCTAGTATAGTCTAAAAGTAGCTGTAGGATCTCAAAGGCAAGAGATAGAATACCCTGATGCAGGACTGAGAGAACTCAAACAAGCTCAGTATACATGTACATATATATATATACATATATATATATATATATATATATATATATATAGAGAGAGAGAGAGAGAGAGAGAGAGAGAACAAACTGGGTACCTGGAGTCCACAGGAGGCAGTATTTGCTAGGAGAACAGGAACAGCTGGACCGGAACAGGCAGAAGAGAGACCACAGGGAGCAGAGTCTACAGCTGGGATAACAGGAAATGCAGGAGAGCAAGAAGATCCTGAAACAATGGTCAAGTGTCCAGAACACAGGACAGGGAAAGCAGCTCAACAAGCAGGATAAAAGTCCAAGTCAGTGGTTAGGGCAGACAGCTCAACAAACAGAGTCAAGGTCAAAGCCAGTGGTCAGGGCAGGCAGCACAATAGCAAGGTCCAGGAGTAATAGCCAGGGTCATACATGGAGAAAATTGAAAGAGACACTGAAGAGAAGCTTGGAATGGGAACTCAAGACTGAGCATAGACTCTCATGGTGTCAAACTATAAACAAGAAGTGGCTGACTTCATAATGGTGCAACACGATGATGTGTGAACCTGCTGAAGCGGTTGCTGAGCAAAGCCTCAACCGGACCAAACTACGAGCCGACAACTACAGAGAAAAAATGTCCTACCTAATTTATTCCCTAAAACTAAGCTTCAATTCCCCTTTATTTGCCTATCTTCTCTAGCTCAAAAACACGCTGTTGTCTCCTCTCAAAAACACAAAATGGCATGCTGTGAGAGCCTGACAGCCTTTTATATGGCTGTAGAAAACTTTCATGGAGAAAAATGTTTCTACTTGTTGATTTCAATGCAATGAGCTAGGCGAAAAAGGCGGGAAAAAGCAGAAAAAAGGCAATTTTTGCAGGAAATTTTTTGCCAAGAGGAAAGTGCCATTTTTCGCCGATTTTAGTTTGAGGAGAAAATTTTTGCCCATCCCTAGTCTTTACCATACTCAACACCATATTTATCCTCTGTATTCTTATTTCAATTGTACCAGTTTCCAATATTTATAACAGATATTATTGTTGATAAAATATTTACTTTTCACAAAGGGATTAAAATAAAAGAGTTTACAATCAATAATTTCCAATGCATTTTGTATAATTTTACAACTTGTTTATAACAAACCAGAGTGATTACTGTAATATTAACATGAATAGGACACCATGATAAAGTTTCTATTTAATCTAATAAAAAACCATTATGGTGCAAATTTCAAAGACCATACAAAATGCTGGCAATGAAGAAATAGTTTAACAAAACAAAAAAATATTTTTATTGGCTAATCAAAATGAACTTAAAAGTAGGATATATTTTTGTATTCTTAAAAGAGATCAGTAATGTAAATGTTTCAGTGCTCTGATTATTTACTTAAGGCCTATGGTTTCTGCTAGCTTCGTGTTTCAATGTTTCTTGGCAAATGCCGAAGTATAAATGTTAAAAGATTTAGATAAACATGACACAAAGAAGGGGACACTTCAATTTTAGAGTTATAAAAAAATTAAACATCATATTAGAGTATAAATGGAAGCAGGGTTACCTTATTGTGACAATATCCTAATGGTCACTTGACACCTATGTGATTACTTCCAGGTCATACATAAAGTTCATTGGGTTTGCTTTGCAATAAGTAGCTAATCCCTCAAAGGGCTACTAACTCTAAACCTTTTTAAGAATAAAATAGGTTTCTTGTTTAACTAGTCATGAGAACAGTAGGGACGCAAATCTTTCACTTCCAGCAAAAGTGGTAGCGGGTAAAACAGTAAACATAATAAAGAACTACTGGGATAGACTCACAAATTGCAGTGCGCTCTGGATTAAGTGAACAGTTTGGACATCACAGCATTGGAAAAGTGTTATAATATACTGATTTTGTGTTTACATCCTAACCTGCAGTAAGAAGGTTAAAGGGTTAAAGTGTAAAAAGTTGTGTTTTTCTGGGAGTGTGAGTAGTTAATTAAGGGTGGGGTTTGTGAACAATCACCTGTGTAGGCCTCTATAAATCTAGGTACAGGACTCACAGAGCTTGCTCACAAATACAGTGTGCCCTTTACTAAGTGCTCTGGAATAAGTGCACAGTTTGTGAAACACAGCAGTTAGTGCAACACAGGAATTACAGGAACAAAGGTAAATTAATTGCTTACATTTTTAGGAACTCACATTTGCACCATACATGATGAGCAAGTTTGGAGATCTCACTCAGTGCACATCTTGCCATATGTATGCATGCTTGGAACAGCAGTTCCAGGGTCCATACCGCTGTGGCAAGTGTGAGCAAGTGGCCCTTCTAGAAGCTCAGATTGGCGCTCTAGAGAGTCATATTGCAACACTGAGAGATATTGACAACCTTGAGAGGACTCTCTTGCTAACTGAGCAGAGTCTAGCTGGGTCATTTAGCAAGGAGGGAGGAGATCAGCTAGAAGGGAACCAGGCACATAGCTGGGTGACAGTTAGAAGTGGTTGCAGTGGGGGAGGGAAGAGAAAGAGGGCAGCCAGTCCTGAGTTTTTCCATCCCAACAAATTTGCTCATTTAAGTGAAGATGTTGGGGAGGCAAACCCAGAAGTGGATTTGCTGGAGAAGACTGTTCTCCCTAACAGCCGGGAGAACAGCTCCTCTAGCACAGAGGGGATCCAGAGGAAAGTGAAGCCTAGGCAGGTTGTGGTGGTAGGGGACTCCATTATTAGGAAAACAGATAAGGTAATTTGTGGCTCTGATCGCAGCAACGGAATGGTTTGCTGTCTCCCGGGTGCCCGGGTTCGGCATGTTGCAGACAGGGTGGACAGATTATTGGGAGGGGCTGGAGAGGATCCAGCTGTCTTGGTGCATATTGGTACCAATGACAAAGTAAGAGGAAGGTGGACAGTCCTAAAAGGTAATTTTAGGGATTTAGGCAGTAAGATTAGGAACTGGACCTCCAAGGCAGTATTATCAGAGATACTACCTGTGCCATGCGCTACACCAGAGAGACAGCGGGAGATTAGGGAGCTCAATACATGGCTGAAGTCTTGGTGTAAGCAGGAGGCCTTTGGGTTTTTAGAGCACTGGGATGATTTTGCTTTGGGGTACAATCTCTATAGCAGGGATGGATTGCACCTGAATGCAAGAGGGACTCAAGTGCTTGGGGAGAGGGTGACTAGACGGTTGGAGGAGATTTTAAACTAGGAAGGGAGGGAGAGGCCAATAAGCACTGGGATAGATAGCATATAAAGGGAAAGTGATGTAGTTAATAACCAGGTGGGAGGATCTGGGGGCGGGGTTAGTACAGATGATAGGGAGAAGCCTATAAACCACATCAAAATTAAATCACAAATGGAACATAGTGGCATAAATTGTACGCTTGCAAATACCAGAAGTTTAACTGGTAAAATAGGGGAACTGGAGCTGGTAGCTGAAATTGAAAACTGTGACTTGATAGGCATAACAGAAACATGGTGGGATGACACACATGATTGGTCAATCAATTTGGAGGGCTACATGTTATTTAGAAAAGATAGGGCAAACAAAAGAGGTGGTGGGGTCTGTCTGTATGTCAAACCAGCATTATTGCTTCAATTGCAGGAAGATATATGTGATGACAGTAGTGAACATGTGGAATCCCTGTGGTTTGAAATAGTCACTGGGGGTAAAACTGCCCAGAAAACATTAGTGGGTATTTGTTATAAACCACCAAACATCGGTGACCTTGAAGAATCAAAGCTATTAATGCAAATAGAAAAGGCTTCTCAAATAGGGAGAACTATAATTATGGGGGATTTTAATTATCCAAAAATAGACTGGAAAAATGGAACAGCTAATTCTGCTAAAAGCAGCAAGTTTCTGAACTTGTTGAATGACAATTTTTTGTCTTAACTAGTGCAGACCTCAACCAGAGGGAATGCATGTCTGGATCTGGTAATAACTGACAATGAAGAACTTATCTCTAACATCCAAGTTAGGGAGCACTTGGAGAATAGTGACCATAACATGGTATCATTTTAGATTAATTCAAAAAAGCAATTTGGTATAGATTCCACCAAAACACTGAATTTTAAAAAGGCCAGCTTTAACAGGTTTAATTCATCCCTTGGTCTCGTTGACTGGGATAAAATATTTTCAGGAAAAAACACAGAAGGTAAGTGGAATGCCTTCAAAATAACATTGCAAAAAAACACACATAAATTTATCCCTGTTGGAAACAAATACAAAAGAAGCAAATTAAAACCAATGTGGCTAACCAGTAAAGTAATTCATGAAATAAATAACAAGAAAGAGGCATTTAAACATTGCAAAGCTGAGGGATCAGCAGAGGCATTTGCAAAATACAAAAATGTCAACAAAACCTGTAAAAAGGCTATTAAATTAGCTAGACTGGAGAATGAAAAAAAATATTGCTAAGGAGAGCAAGAGCAACCCAGAAAAATTATTTAAATACATTAATGGCAAAAAATTAAAGTCTGATAATGTTGGGTCCTTGTTATCTGAAACGGGTGAGATGGTCAAGGGGGACAGAGAGAAGGCAGATATTTTAAATAATTTCTTTTCTTCTGTTTTTACCAAGGAAGACCCAATGGAAAAGAATCTGCAAACTACTTTTACGAAACAGTCACAGCAAACATGGGACTGGCTAACACAAGAAAAAGTGTTAAAACAATTGAATGGTGTTAAGGTAGACAAAGCTCTGGGACCAGATGGTATACACTCACGGGTGCTTAAAGAGCTAAGCCAGACCCTGGCCAGATCGTTATATTTGATTTTCAGGGATTCTTTTATTTCAGGTATGGTGCCCATGGATTGGCGTAAAGCAGATGTGGTGCCCATATTTAAAAAGGGTTCAAAGTCACAGCCAGGAAATTACAGACCTGTAAGCTTGACATCTGTGGTAGGGAAGCTGTTTGAAAGGTTGCTAAGGGAATATATTCAAGAATTCTGCTGGAACAGGAATATCATTAGCAATAGCCAACATGGCTTTGTGAAAGACAGGTCTTGTCAAACTAACTTTGAGTAACTAAACTAAAAGTGAGTAATAATATAGATGCGGGAGCGGCGGTTGATGTGATCTATTTAGACTTTGCCAAGACATTTGATATGGTTCCACACAAGAGGTTACTGTACAAATTGAATGAAATAGGCCTAGGGGAAAATGTTTGTGTGTGGATTGGAAACTGGCTGAAAGATAGAATGCAGTAGTAGTGGAGTGGTAGTAAATGGCAAGTTCTCCAGTTGGATAAATGTGATAAGTGGAGTACCTCAGGGATCTGTTCTGGGTCCTCTTCTTTTTAATATGTTTATTAATGACCTCCCAGAGGGCATAGGGAGCCATGTATCAGTGTTTGCTGATTACACAAAATTGAGTAAGGTAATAAAGTCTGAACTGGATGTGTCTTTATTACAAGAGGATTTGGACAAACTGAGTAACTGGGCAGGCAAATGACAAATGAGATTCAATATAGACAAGTGTAAAGTTATGCATTTTGGGTATAATAATAAAAATGCAACATATAGTTTAAATGGTGTTTCTCTGGGGAAATCTACAAATGAAAAGGATTTGGGAGTTATGGTAGACAATAGACTTAGCAGTAGCATGCAGTGCCAGCTGGCAGCTGCAAAGGCCAATAAGATATTGGCATGTATTAAAAGGGGTATTGGCTCAAGGGAGGAAGATATAATTATGCCTCTTTACAGGTTCATGGTAAGACCCCACCTAGAATATGCTGTTCAATTCTGGGTGCCTTTACTGAAAAAGGACATTATGGAACTAGAAAGAGTGCAGAGGAAGGCTACAAATCTAGTAAGGGGAATGGAAAGTTTTAGTTATGAAGAAAGGCTAGAAAAGTTAAACTTGTACACACTAGAGAAACAGCGTCTTAGAGGGGATATGATAACACTATATACATATGTTCAGGGCCCATACAAAAGGCTCTCCAAAGACCTGTTCATTAACAGAACAGTACACAGGACAAGGTGCCACGCGCTTAGACTTGAGGAAAGGAGATTTAATCTACAACAGCGAAAGGGGTTCTTTACAGCAAGGACAATAAAGGTATGAAATTCACTGCCTGAGAACGTGGTGCTATCGAATACATTAGATGCCTTTAAAAGGGGCCTGGATACTTATTTAAAAGAGCATAACATAGAGGGCTATGTACATTAGTATTGGGATTAATATTTAGTTAGGGCTTGTTGATCCAGGGAGAAATCTGGTTGCCATTTGGAATCAAGAAGGAATTTTTTCCCCCCATTCAAGGCAGAATTTGAAATTGCTATATTGAGGGTTTTTTTTGCCTTCTTTTGGATCAACGATGATAAACAGGAATAGGAAAAGGGTTTAACTAGATGGACGCAAGTCTTTTTTCAACCTAAATTACTATGTTACTATGTTAGATACAGGATTATTCTAAAGTAGGAGCGTCCAAGTTCAGTAAGAGCTACCCTGTGTCCAGGACTTAAGGATGTCTCTGTTTGAGCACAGGTAACCAAGTAGAATGAATAAGTCACTGACTAACCCACCTATGCTTAATCAGAGAAATCCTTAAATCCTGGCCTGTTGGTGGCCCTTGAGGATTGAACTTGGACAGCCCTGTTCTAGGAATTTAAAAGAATGTTTGCACTTTTTTTTAAACAGATAGGAAAAGGAGAAGGCTGAACAGGCTAATTTGATGTTTTCCGCTATGTTAGAAGCTACAGGTCAGAATTATAACTTTAATGAAGGATCAGTTAAAGCGTAACTACCACCGCATAACAAGTTTATCTTAAATAACTTCCCATCTGGCGACTAGCTGCTTAGTAGCCAGAATTATTACCTTATTAAATAGATTTCTCCCTTCTTCCCTGGCTGACAGACAGGACAGAGTGCGGACATCTTGCCATAGTGACATCTGCACTCCTGATCTCTCAGTCCCGGACGGCTCTAGGAGGCGTTGCTAGGAGCCGTCCGGCTCCAGAAGGGACTGACGGAGCAGGTGTGTGGAAGTCATTATGGCAAGATGTCCGTGCTCCGTCCTGCCTGTCAGCGGGGGAAGAAAGGAGAAATCTATTTAATAAGGTAATAATTCTGGCGACTAGTGCTACTAAGCAGCTAGTCGCCAGATGGGGAGTTATTTAAGATAAACTTGTTATGCGATGGTAGTTCCGCTTTAACTTACAATTAAACTGTTTTTTCTTTGAGACCACCAATCAGGTTTCCAATAGAATTTGTGATCCTGGAGAATGTAGGGCAACCAAGTCAATTTATGATTAATCATGGAAACTCCTGGGAAATCATGAAGATTATTGGGAAAACACAAATGGAATGAAGAGAGATGTTGGATAGGTAGGTGGAAGAAAGGCAAAGGAGAAACATGAGAATAAAAGGTTAAAAACAAGCATCAGATATGTGGGATTACAAAAGTTCTTAGTTGGCATTTATATACCTTGGATGTTCTAGAGATCTCCATGCATTATAAAACAATATATTGGGTATATCTTTAGCACCAAAAGGGTTAAACTGAGCCTGCTCATTTGGCAGGGTTATAGGACAATGCTGGTTTTTCCACATTTGGACACATTCTTGATTGACACTTGTTATTCATTCTTCCAGTTCCCCAGGACAAACATCACAATGCTTAGTAAATAAGGATGAAGTGCAAAAGATGGATGAGAAGTAGCACCACTTCTTGCAAATATTGATTTGCAAGTAATTCTCTATGATTTATTAAATTGTAAGTCATTTAATACAACTGAAGCATATGTATTAAAGCAAATTTTTAGTAATTGTATAGCAAGACTGTTGTACCATATGGATCAATGAAAAACATCTTGAAATCAATGTGGATGTTTCTTTGATGCACACGGTGGATTTTTTTCAGAATATACTAAACTTGCTTTGATACATTGACTTTATTTTTAAACTGGACTTGCAACTTAAAAAATATTCTGTCTATTAACAAGAAAAGTTTAATATACCCTGCGGTTTTCCTGTTTTTTCTCACAAACACTATTTTCTTTTAACTTTTAAAAGCAGAAGTTTGGTATTACTTTTCTTCTTAGTCTGATATGTTAGACTCCTAGGGCTCGATTCTATTACCAACAAGCAAAGTGTATTTTGCAAACATATGTTACACCAGTATTCTATTGCAGAACCACGGTAAAACAAAACCAGCATAGACAGCACATTTCTACGAACTAGCAAAACTGGAGCTGTCTGCTTCTATTCAACTACTGCCTAAAAAAAATAGCAAAATGTCAAAGACCAAGGAAACAGGCATATTTTTGACTTCAGAAAGATCAAGTATAGCGTTAGATGTGTTCCCCACATTATCAAAATCCGACAGAGTGTCCCCCTTCGACATATTAACCCTCACTGTGAAATTCGACTTATAGTGTTCCCATGACCTTCTTTCTCCATTTTAATTCAACAAATATTTTTCACATTCAACATTTTAACCTTTCCCCTTTAAAATTCAACTTATAATGCTTTTTTCACCATTTTATTTTGACAAATATAGTTCACATTACACATTTTAACCCTTCCCCTTTAAAATTCTACTTATAGTGCTCCCATGACTTTCTTTCTCCATTTAAATTCAACATTGTTTATTCTCCAGTTTTACTGCAAAATACAGATGCCTGTGCATCAGTATATAACTATAACGGTGCCCATGTTATCACTGGCAACATTGTGACCAGTGCTACTTCCTGATGCTTTTTATTGGCTAACGTGGTTTTGCTCCGCCCAGTACTAGCCCTTAAAGGGATAGTAATACTTTGTTTTAACTTTATTTTATTTTGTAGGCATTAAAGAAACATGAAGAATTATATAAGTCTTATCTCTCAAACCTTTATGGTTTAAGAGATATTCACAAGCAAAGTTTCCCCTCCCACCCCTTTTTCCTAGTGTAAGCCATCTCTTCTCAGATGTGAATCTGGTTGTAAGACCAGACAGATAACAGCAGGGGACAATCTTCTTTGTATGAAAAGAATGAAAGCCCTTCCCCCCTTGACAAGTTTTTCAGCTTTTTCCCTTATCTTAATTGAAGATTGTCCCTCTCTGCAATCTACCTGGGCACCTCCCTTCTGATCTGGCTGAAGGGGGGGGATACTTTGCTTGTGAATATCTCTTAAACCATAAAGGTTTGAGAGATAAGACTTATATTGTTCTTCATGTTTTTTTAATGCCTACAAAATAAAATAAAGATAAAACAAAGTATTACTATCCCTTTAAATACTGAGCCCTGTCATTTCTGCAGTGCCCTTTTGTGGTGTTCCCGTTGCTAAGTGCTTGTTCCTATATTTGTGTGAATCCTGTGTATGACCCGGACTGCCTGACTACTCTGCCTGTATACGTTCTTGCTTTGTGTACCGACCTGGATTGGCTGACGTTCCTGCTCTGTGTATTGACCCAGCCTGGCTTACGTTCCTACTCTGTGTACCGACCCGGATTGGCTGACGTTCCTGCTCTGTGTATCGACCCGGCCTGGCTGACGTTCCTGCTCTGTGTACCAACCCGGATTGGTTGACGTTCCTGCTCTGTGTACCGACCCGGTTTGGCTGCCGTCTCTGCTCTGTGTACCGACCCGGCCCAGCTCACTGCTCCATCCAGTGATCCAGTTAGGGGCTGTCCTCCAGTGTCCTCTCTGTCTACGGACAGATCCTCTGGTTGCCTCGTTACTGCTCTGGCAGTCTTGTTACTGTGAACCGGTCATCGAGTTTGTGCCTCGTGATCCTACACCCTGGTGTAGGAGATCAATCAGGTTGCACCACGGTACGCTTGACCTATTACTGCTTACAAGCTGAGGTTGCTTTGTTCTGGGTGCCTCAGGCTGTCCCCACTATCTGGCAGTCGATTTCAGGTCTGAGCATTCATCAACCCCTTGCGGGTTGGTGCCATTGCACACTGGGTCACAGTCAATTGCAGTCTCGGTTTGGCCTTACTCTGTGCCTACAGTTGCAGTCCTCCTCTACTGTTCTGGCAGTCTGCCACTTGTCCAGGGCCTTCGTTTACTCCTGTGTGGCCTCAGTCGCTATTGCGTCACTCTCTGTGTAGTGAGTGTCCTGTGGGCCTTTGCGCTATTAGGGCCTGTCTGTACCTCCTGGCCTAATAGCAACCATTTCTTCACTGTCTTGTTTTGGATTCACATGAACTGTAACCTGACCTGTGGCAGTGTTGTACCTTCACGTCTCACTGGACCTGTGGGTTATTGAATTCTACTGTAACCTGACCTGTGTTAGTATTATATTTGTCTCTATATATACTGGACCTGTGTGAGTTATTGATTTCTACTGTAACCTTGTGTCAGTATTATATTTGTGTATATATATATATATATATATATATATATATATATATATACACACTGGACCCGCGAGGGTTATTCTAATTTCTGTGTTCTTCAATAAAACTGTGTTTTTACCTAACCTTCCGTGTCTGAGTATCCATGAAACCGTTACAATAACTTGCCATGCTAAGTGTGAAAGACCTCTCACTCCTACTATTTGTTGGCTAAACCCATTTGATGTGTTAATACTACAATAAGAAGTGATATTAACCCCCTCCTTTGCTGTTGTGAGGAAGGTTATTGAATAAGTGTGACCCAATTGCATAACAATACGTGAAACTATTATAAAAAGAAGACTAACCTGAATACTACCCTGACACTCAAAGGGTTAAACCCTTTAAGGAGATGTACCAATAAAATGTCATGCTAAAATGATTTTTGCGTGGTGTACTTCCCTAATACCATACCTCCTAAGTGTCCATCTTTAGGAGGGACAGTCCCTCTTTGAGACCCAAATCCCTCTGCAATGTGTTGGATACCCTCTAGGTCTCCAACATAGTAAATAGAATATAAGTTTTTTACAGCCTCTCGCACGTACAGCCTACATGTTTATTGTTCTCCTCCCACATCATGTGCAGTTCTCTAATTTAATCATCTCTCAATCTTTGAGCTATGTATCCTTTTATGTTATATTTTTTAAGTTCCTCAACAATTGGTCTTGATACAGTATGAATTATTGCAGCTGAGGACAATAGGCTTTCTGAGCTTGTCAAATCTTTTCTATTCCACATGTGGTCACAATGACTCACATTTGATTTCTGTTCCACCAGAGACTGGAAATCTGGTAATAGAGCAGATTATTTGTTTAAGAGATGCCATTTGAATTGGAGTGTCTGCTTTCATGCAGTTACAGAATATCTCCCAGATGTCCTTGACCAGTAGACGTTTATTTATATGTAACAAATTTTGTTTATCTTCAAAAATCATCCTCAACTTCCTTTCCTGAAATAACATTGGATGCACATGAATTGAATGAATATAAAACACACATGCCAAGGTAATAAATTTAACGCCCTATGTTCAAAAGAAACTGGAGAAATTCTGGGTTAAATCATCTGAAACCTGGGAACAAATACCAATTCCCAAAATCCCTATTAATTTAAATGGTGCTTTTAAAGGGTTAGTAATGTCAAAAAAAGTTGTTTTTTTTTTGCATTTAGAAGAGCTTAAAAAGTTGAGCCAAATGCAAAAAAACATATCTTTCAAACTGCTATGTTTTGAGAGATACAGGCATTTAAAGTTCGGTGTCTCCTGCTGACAGCTGTAAAACTGTCAGCAGGAGATCTGTGTCGGTTGACGCGGAGGCTCTCCAGCAGAGCAGCAATAGCATTACTGACAATGAATCCATTAACTGGCTTTGAGAGATACTTTTTTTGCATTCAGCTCAACATTTTAAGCTCTTCTAAATGCAAAAAACTTTTTTTTTTTTTTACATTACTAACTCTTTTAACACTAGAGGGGTCTCTGATGCATTGTGAAGCAATGTGTAGGAGCTATCTCTCTCATTGAAGAGCTTAAGTGACCTATTTAACTCAGTGGAAATGTGTCCCCTTTGGTGTCATTGGTTTCCCCAGAACTGCTCTATTTTAGCTTGCTAAATAAAGCCCTTAGACACTGTTCATATCAGACATTTTAACAGATGCATTGATTATAGAGTAGACTGGAATGCAGATGTAACTGATTGTTAACATTTTAAGACTAAAGATGTTTGCAATGCATTACACACTCCCATACCTCCCGTTTCAAATGACCAGAGAGGCACTTTTATTTTAGGTGTCTTATGGTTGAGGCATTACCAAGAATTTTTATGTTGTCTTAGTGTATCTCCCCCTAGATGTCTTATGCACAATACAAAAATGGAATAATTTTGGAGAAAACCAAATGTGCCAGAGGAGAGAAATATAACAATAGTCCCATTAAAATAAATGGACTTTTAAATTCTGGGGAGGCCTCCAAGCAACATTTCACAAACATTTCTCTTGAAATATAAGGTAAAGATTAAAGTGGAAATAAATTTAAAAATTAATATTTACAGGAGAACAGGAGAATCACAGGAGAACTAAAGATACTGAACTTATGCATTTGCAAATTGTGACAGTTCAAACCGCCCAGAATTAATGCTAACAAAATCCAAGAACCCTATGAGCAGTAATATACAAAATTAAATAATATACGAATAATGCAATTCAAAGTGTCCTTCATAATGAAAATCTCTGTTCATGGCAAAGACCTGAATAGGGTTCAAATGTAATACTATCCACTTGTGACAGATATATGAAACAGCACCTTGTATTAGACTTGTGCAAATCGGTTCAGCCTATTTCAGAATTCGGACAAATAAGGGTCATTCGTCATCATTCGGGCTGGCCAAAAGGCAAGGGCCGTTCACAAAAAAAAAAGGAATCTGAACAACCCTGGGGAAATTCGGATGACGTGTTCCCGCACTACTCTAATTCTTCCTGTGCTCCTTTCCTGCACTCTCTAGTCCAATTAGCTTCTTCGTTTCATGACGTGGGCTGGAAGCGGGTTGGACTAACTACACAGACACCCAGACAGCCTGCATTTCCTGTTAGTCCATTGTTGGAGCTCAGAGAGAGAAGAATCAGAGAGAGTGTGTCGAGAAAAGCAATTTTATTGGCCAGTCAAGTGCCTTATTAGCCAGTCTAGTGCCTTATTAGCCAGTCTAGTGCCAGTCTACTGCCTTTTTGCCACTGTCAGGAGCTGTAATTTTTTTTCAGAGTCACGTGGCCAGACAGGCAGCCCTAGTGCCTTATTGCCACTGCAAGGGAGTGTCATTTTTTTCCTGTGCAAAATAAAAATATTACCAATTTGTGTTAATAATTTTCAGAGTGACACAGCCAGTCTGACAGTTGTGTAGGCAGGCAGGCAGCATTAGTGCCTCATTGCCACTGCAAGGGAGTGTCAGTTTTTTTTCCTGTGCAAAATAAACATATTTGCAATTCGTGTTAATAATTTTTAAAGCAACAGTCAGTCTCACAGTTGTCCTGTGGTCAGACAGGCAGCCCTAGTGCCTTATTGCCACTGCAAGGTAGTGTCAGTTTTTTTCCTGTGCAAAATAAAAAATTTTGAAATTTGTGTTAATAATAATCTTCAGAGTGACGCAGCCAGTCTGACAGTTGTCATGTGGCCAGGTTTTAAAATTATTATAGTACCCTACCTACCTATCTGTAATGGATTTGAGTCCTAGTGAACAACCTGATGTTCCTCGTCCTGTTCCCAGCTGCAGTGACCCAGCAACCACAAACACCACCACAGTGCCGTTGATTTCAAGCAGAGATAGCAGCAGCAGGCAGATAAAGAAGTGGACTTTCAGTAGTACTAGTACTGGTAATCAATGTCATAGTCAGACTCAGCAGCAGCACTCCAAACAAAAAAATAGAAATAAGAAGGGAACTGCAGGTCGTTCTACCTCTATTAGCAGGGTAGAGAGGTCCAGGCCCTCCTCTGAGACCACAAAGCAGCCGACATCCAGGGCCACCTGCACAATGACTATTGCCACTGCCAGTTTTGTTGCCACCTCCGCTAGAGCCAGTTCTATAAAACTGGGAACACCTAGCGTATTTAACACTACTGATCGGAAACTGGGCAGTATCAATGCGGGATTTTTATAGCGAAGATTTATGTAAGCAGCCCAAATGGGAATTATTGCAGTATTTGGAAAACATTTCTCCTGCCACCACTGTCACTGCAACTGAGAGAATATCTTCTCCAAAAAAGGTTATTGAGGGAGATAGTTTACCATTTCCCTGTAGCCACTAGGCAGAAGAGGGAATTCAGCAGGTCTCCCCAAAATCTGCTGCTGATGATTTTTCTTCCTGTCCAAACCTACAAAAGGTAGAAGAAGAATATGAGGGACCAAGGCCTCTTAAACTTGATTTTTCCCCTGTTGCCCATAGTACTCCTCCTGTTTCTCGAGGTACAATTGTGTCTTCTGTTGAAGACTCACCACCTGCCTCTCCAGTTTCAGTTGAGTCTTCCAGGCAGGTAGTAGTTGTTACTGTCTCCACCACCACTTTTACCCCACTATCCTCCTCCAATCCCAATCCCAACATCCCCGCTGTCATCTTAAGGTCTACTAGTATCCCTGTAAAGGTACGTAGAACAAAAAAGCATAGTGAGGTTGCTCCAGCATGTGAAGATCAAGTTTCTTCTTCTCCACCACCTTCCATTTCAACTGACAGAGTCATCCATCGCTTCAAAGTGTGGGAGCATTTTGTGACAGTTGGAGATGGCCGGCTAGCCAAATGTAAATTGTGTGGCAGGGAAGTCAGCCGTGGAAAGGTTTTGGATCATCTAACCACCTCCTGGATGAACCAACACCTGAACAACAAACACAAGTCAGTGTTGATAAGTGTAGAATGTGGCACTACTACATATACCAGTGTCACACTCACCACCAGTAGGAGAAATGTCAGAGGAATCATGCCACATCTGGTCCTAGTAAGAGCAGACAGTCACAGCCCATCCCAAAATCAATACAAGCGATGTGCAGACAGCAGTCCTGAAAAAATACACACCTCATTGCATAGCTCATAGCGGTTGGGGGTGCTACTTTTAATTTGTTGGATGGGCAGCCCTTCCAGAAACTTATGGAGGCTGTTGCACCTGATATTAAATTCCATCCCGCACCACATTTAGTTGAATTATAGTGCCTTCACTTTGCCGGTCATGCGTTGGGCTGGTGGCCAGTCAGTGCACTTTACCACTAACTTATGGAGTGCCCCAAGTGACCAGCATGCCTTCCTGTAATTGACAGAGCATTGGTGGCAGCCCAATGTGTTGAGAGACACATTATTACTGATACCAACAACAAGTTCAGGTGGGCAAGCAGGGGCACCGCTCTTTCCCCCTCCCCCTCCAGCACACCTCAGATAACATTCGCAAAGCACTGCAGAACTTGGTGGCACAGTGGCAAGAGGAGCAGCCAGGCACACAGACAAAAATGGGGTTTGTGGTTACTGATGGTGCAGCTAACATGACAAAGGCTCTCTGGGATGGCAGATTTGTGGGTGTGCACTGCTCAGCGCATGTCCTGCATCTGGTAGTTAAGGCTGAGTTCGATGATGGCAATAACAGTGGAAGGTTGTCAGCACTTCTGGAGTCGTGTCAACAGATTGCTGGCCACTTCCATCGCAACATCAAGGATAGCCATCTCCTTAGGGAGGAATAGAAAAAGGCAGACCTCCCAGAGCACCGCCTCAAACAAGATGTTGGGACCAGGTGGAACACCTTAGATATGCTAGAGCATATCCTGCAACATAAAAAGGCAATTCACACAATGTCTTGTCTCCATTTCATTGGCAGTAACAGAGCACTAGGCAGGGCTGACTGGGCCCTGATGGAACAGGTGGTGACAGTCCTTACGCCTTTCCATGCTTTGATGGAAATTTTGAGCAAAGAGAATGCTAGCCTGGCAGAAGTCATTTCCCACTTCTCCTTAAAAATTGACAATTTCCTTGCCCATAGGGAACGCTTGCCTGGTGCTGAGGGTAATATAATTCCCGATGTTGCTGCCCTTCTAATGAGGCTGAAAAAGGAACTGATTCAGGGCATAGAAGAGTGCATGGACAATTGTCCTGAGTTAATACTTGCCACAATTTGCAATCCTCAAATCAAAGGCAAGATGGCACTTAGTTCCAATTCCCTCACTGCCTGGAGGGAACAATTGATAGTGAGGGTGTGTGAGAGGCAAAGAAAAAATAGAATGCGGTCAGAGGAGGCAGGAAAAGATTCCACAGATGAGCTGGAGGAGAGTGGTGGTCTTCTTCAGTAGCAGCGCCAGTAGTATTTCATCTTGTTCTAGTGGAGCAGCTGCTGCTTTTTATGCTGAGGCAATGGACAGATTATGCTTTGGACAAAAGAAACGGCTCCCCATAAATAGAAAAAGTGCTGAGTTTGAGGTTAAGGCTTACCTTGCAGAACCTTCTTTTCCCCAAGTACAGATCCCTTGAGTTTCTGGGATAACAAGAGGGCTGTGTGGCCTAATTTGTCCCTGGTAGCCCAGGAGTTGCTTTCTTGCCCCCCAACCACTGTCCAGAGGGAGCGGGTATTTTTCGTAAAAGGAAATATACTTAGCCCCCAGCGCTCTCAACTGGCCCTCCAGCTCATGGAGCAAATTACTTTTTTAAAAGTCAACCTGCTAAAGCTAGGTTATCCTTCTCTTAGCTTCGATGCAGATTATAAAAAAAATAAAGGACTTCATCTACAATCATCCGTATTACCATAAAATGCTGAGCATTCCAGCTTACCCAGCTCTAGAACCGTGGTAGGTTGGGCAAAGGACACCCCCTGACTTGGTGGGACACAGGGGAGAATTAAAAGTCTACATTGTTGTCCCACGATACTGTTCGTTCAGTCTTGCTGTATTGTTTTTCATCTCTTCTAAAAAAGTCTGTGGTATCTATCAGTGTTCTGCAGTTTGCTGCTGGCTACATCTACAGTCTTCCTGTCATCCTGAGCCCGCCCTGCACCAGTCATCCTCAATCTTCTTTTGAATTTCATTTATTTGTTAATTTGTGCTTGTAGCTAGCTAGCTACAGCCATACTTCATCTTCTTCATCCATAGTACCATAAGGCTAAAGCTCCACCTTACCCTGTTCCACAGTCTTCATTTAGACCCTGGAAATGGTTCTGTTTATTTTTATTTATTTAATTTAAATTTTTTATTGTATATTTTAAAATATTTTAAATTTGGCCGAATAATTCGGACCATTGCCCAATTTCGTCTGAATCTAACAGGTCCTGGTTCGAAATGCGGATCCTCCGAATGAAAAAAAACAATTTGTCTGAAATCGAATGTTAACAAATTTTTTTGCCGTGCACAAGTCTACCTTGTATCCAATAATGATACACCAGGTGATGGATGGAATGGAATGATGAGCGAATTAGTGGGATGAATAATTAGAGGAAGGATTAAGAAGTCCAATGCAAATGAATAATGTGATGAAAAGATGACATGATAGTGATGTTCTACTGCATACAGCTCAAAGTTAAGTGACATCATATCACGGTGCTCGTGCTTTCGCTGGCAACATTGTTATGTCAAAACTACTTCCTGATTCTCTTTTATTGGCTGCTGTGGATTGTCTCTGCCCAGCTCTAGCCTTTTTATACTGAGCCCTGTCACTTCAGCACTGCCCTTTCCTGGTGTACCAGTTGCCAGTGCTTGTTCCTGTTATTCGTGTAAATCCTGTGTATGACCCAGACTGTTTGACTATTCTGCCTGATTTACGTTCCTGCTCTGTGTACCGACCCGGCTTGGCTCACGTTCCTGCTCTGTGTATCGACCCGGCTTGGCTGACGTTCCTGATCTGTGTACCAACCCGGATAGGCTGACGTCCCTGCTCTGTGTACTGACCCGGCCTAGCTGACATTCCTGCTCTGTGTACCTCCCAGGACTAATACTACCAGTTGCCTGCCATTCGGAGGTCCTTCCTCCGTTACCATTGCTGTCTCTGACAGTCACTGTTGCCTCCATCTAGCACTACGTGCAGCACTGCTCTGTGACCCTGCGTTACTACCTTGCGCTGTTAGCCTTTCACTACAGTGTTCGGTGTTATGGTTGCACCCAGTATGCTTGACCTGCATGTTCTTACCTACTGAGGTTGCGTTGTCTCAGGGCGCCTCGGTTAGCCTCTGGTACTAGGCAGTATTGTCCAGGTCTGAGCGTCCGTTCACCTTTACGGTTTGGTGCTACAGAGCATCAGGGTCACAGCTCTGCTCTGTCGTCTGGGAGTTTCCCGTGATTCTCAGTCTGTCGGTACCGTTTGTACTCACTACATGGCAGTCGCCTTTGTTGCCTATAGTACCCTACAGTCTGTAGCCTTCCTTAGACTGCTAAGGTGTTTGTCCGCTGGTCTCCTGTTCTGAGCCTACGTTTGTTCCGTTTGCCTAGTCTCTCTCTTACTGTCCCGTGGGAAAGTAGTGGCCTCCTCTCAGTCACCTACTGGTGGCCTACCGATTGGACTCACTCCCTGCGTAGGGAGTCTCCGTTGTCCGTGACAATACTAGGGCCTGCTGGCGTTCCTGGCCTATTAGTGTCATTGCTCATTTGCGTAACCAGATTCACACGAACTGTGACCTGACCTGTGTCAGTATTGTACCTTTGGTACCTGCTGGGCTTGAGTAGGTTATTGCGCTCCTTGTGACCTGATCTGTGTCAGTATTGTACCTTTGGTAACTGCTGGGCCTGAGTGGGTTACTACACTCCTTATGACCTGACCTGTGTCAGTATTATAACATCTGTATCTACTGGACCTGAGTGGGTTACTGGCATTCTTGTGACTTGACCTGTGTCAGTATTATAACATCTGTATCTACTGGACCTGTGTGGGTTACTATTCATTTCTGTAGCCTGACCTGTGACAGTATTGTGTATTTGTATGTAGTGGACCCACGTGGGTCACATGATCATTGTGCTATTAATAAAACTGTGTTTTACCAAACCTTCTGTGTCTGAGTGTCCATAAAACCATAACACATCACTATTCATATAGATTTTGCATAGATAGTTTTTAGTAGTAACACTTTTAGGGTAATAATAACCTTCATACATAGATTTTTATATACATTTTTTATTGTTTATATTTATGTTTTTGTGTATTAGCATAGCAGAGTCCATAGCATGTAGCGAGGGATTGCAATAGTTCATTTGCCTCAAGTAGTGATGACTTGAAATGGATGGCTACTTCTATTATTATCAACACATGTGTGCAATGTTAGATCACAATTGAAAGCTCTAACAGATTTGTCCTTTCTGCCCTTGGATCAGCTTCTAATTTCACAAGAGTGTTTTATTCATTTTGTATAATATTTCCTAGTTTTATTTAAGCTCTTGGCTATCCTGATTGTCCTGAAATTTGTTTATATATTCTTTTTGGATAGTACTTGATCTGATTTCTGCAGAGTGGGCGAAAAGATGGTTTACCATCTCTTATTTATGTTTGACAGCTCTCCGTAGTGATGAGGGGTGAAGTGTTCATCTCCAGACCTATCATTGCACTAGGAGGGGATATTTAGACTACCATTTGAGTGCATTATTGATAGCTGTTTCTTGAGAAAGTAGCAGTAAGCTGCAAAACACATGGTATTGCTGTTTTGTAAGTACATTTTAATAATTATGTTTTAATAAACTATATATTGGAATTGTCGAAAGAAACTGTGTTATCATGGATTCCCCTTGAGCAGGGATGGGGCATTTTCTCTGTAGGCTGACTCTGTCGATAGGTGTTATATGCCCTTGATTACAGAAAGGCGAACATGCATGTCAGTGCAGCATTTATTTTATATTATATTTATGTGAGTGATAAGGCACCAACATGGTGCCCTCCCCTTCCTTCTTTTGTATTTGTTCACTTGAAATAATCTTTAATAGAGAAACCTGAGTGCAAAGAACAGGAGAAACACGTACTATCTAAGTGTAGTAGATTTATTAAAATGAAAAACATAAACATTACCATTATACACATTCATATATTGCCCATTCCCTACCCTTTATGGCTTCTAATACTATGCCAACCAGTGTGTTCATGACAGCACTTTCTGTTGTTTCTTTAAAATTCTTTGTTCCAGATAATCCTCCTCACATTGAAGAATAAAAAAGTCCTCTGGAGGGTGCCAGTATGAACCAACCTAGTTACATGCGTGGTGTAGAAACTGTGCAGAAATGGTGGAGAAGGGGGTTCACACAGAGGGTGTGGGAGGAATTGCTACTGTTCATTAATATACTACTGAAATGACCCTTACATAAGTACTTGTTTCTCCTGTCCTTTCCTTCAGATTTCTTTATTATTTATTAATTATTTATTATTTCTTTATTAAGTATCTTACAACAGAATCAATAGAATGACACAAGAATAATGTTTAATTCCCTATTTGTTTTATTGCTACAATGTTATCTGCGACTGCTATGTCTAAACATTCAAGACTTTATTTATAAAAGCAAATGGAGCAAACCCTGTCATTTGTAGTCGGGAAGGAATTTTTTTTACCCACTTGAGGTTTAATTGGAAATGGCTTCAATGTTTGTTTGTTTTTTAACTTCTTTTGGATCAGTTTGGCATGGGCTGGACTTGATGGACTCATGTCTTTTTTCATCCTCATCAGCTATGATACTATATTACTATGGAAATAATTGGGCATTTGGGTAATGTCTATTTGTTCTCTGTGTCGTAGTTTGTTTTCCACCTGAATTGCATCACTTTGCATTCGTGAGCCACAGTACTTACCTTTGCAATTAATGATAAAGCATTACATTTTTTTATGGTTAACTTACTTTTAAGAACTTGTAAACATTATTAGCCCCCTGGGTTTTAGAATTCAGCAAATTTTATTGACATGACTGTGATTAGCAGTAAAAAAAATAAAGTGATTTGTCTTAGGTAATAAGTTAGTGATACAGAAACTGAATCCAGCATCCCTGCTTCAGTCATTGTTGTAAGTTAGTAATGAAGGTTGTGATTCCATTTCATCACAATGAAATTTCACCCAGCAAAGTAATTTGAAAAGACAATTTTTTTTAGCCATTTTCGGATTCTTGCTGTCACATTCTGGCCACTATCCTGTATTTTTGTCTGCATTTCCTTCCTGTACAATTTAATTAACACCAGTGATCAATTTGTTAGTATGTTGTAGTGGTTCCATTTAGATGGGGAACCATTACTGTTTAATCTAAGAAGAAACAACCCCATACTGTAGTAGAGAACATTCCTCTCAGAACTGACATTTACCCTTTGGATCTCCAAGGCATTGTGGTGTCCCACACAGAATCTCCCTCACAACTAGGTCCCCTACTCACAAGCACGTGTCAAAGAGATCTCTCTATTGGGGGGGGGGGGGGTAATGGTCCCACTGTGAAATCTGCTTTAAAAATAGCAATTAAAATTTTAGCATTTTTCGCCCATTGGCAAAAACTCTTCTCCGTTTTGTTCAATGGCTAGGAAGTTTCGCCCATTGATTTATGTGTTTTTCGCCTTTTCAATATAAAAACATGATGTATTCCAGGAAGAAGAACACCATAGAAGCAGCTACAGAGCGAGGCAGACGTGCTGTGCTGTTCTGCTGTGATCTTTTAGCAAAATTGAGGCAGAAGAGGCTCATAGTGGCTGCTATCACTATGAAAAAGTTTAAAAGTTATAAAAGGATGAACTGGAAGGACCATTATGTGTCCACTGAGTCTGAGTAGGAAGTGAGCACTACAGAAGCAATGCTGGCCAGTCCCCCTAAATCACCCCTGGGGGTCTTGGGAAAATTAATTTCAAGAGAGGAAGAAAAGGGTAGTAGTGAGAGCAGGAGAGGTCAGCTTCCTGTTCCTGCTGCCAGTTGTGCTGAGCCTACTGTAAGATGTGCTGTGTCTGCTGTCAGACGTGCTGCCCTTGCTGCCAGAGCCAACAGTGCTATGCCTGCTGCCAGTGTGTCTTGTAAAACTCAGGAGGGGTGAAGGAGAAGAGGATGTCAAGTGTGACAGCAGGAGACCCTAAGTCACAGTTGCCATCCCCAAGCAGTCCTGCCAGTGCTAGTACTACTACTAAGAAGGTCCAGCAGCTTGTTAGCATAAGGAGTGAAGGAGGGGGTAATCATTAGTGTTGAGCGAGCATGCTCGGCCGATGCTCGGATCGGCTCGAGCATCGCTCTGCTCGGCACATGGTGGTACTCGTACGAGTACCGCATGTGCTCGCCCGCCATGTTCGGGTCTCCTCCCCGCACGTTTTGCGGCTGCTGCGCAGCCAATAAACGTGCAGGGAGGCTCTGACATCGGTGTAATGCCAGCAGCCATGTTGGCTGCTGGCATTACACTGATTGGCTGGCCAGAACCCGTGGTCGGGTGCTGTATAGCACCTGACCAGCGAGTTCGGCTCAGTCTTAGCCAGGGAGAGATGAGGATAGGAAGGGAAAGTCAGTGTAGGGAGAAAAAAAGCAAAATTGTGAAAAAAAAAGAACCAAAAGTCCTTTTTAGGACTACTGTGTGTGGGGGCAGCAGGTTATTTTGTGTGGGGGGAAAAAAACAAAAAAAAAAAAATTTTATATATTCTGTTTAGTGTGCAAAGTTGCAGATTAGAGCACATTCTGCTTAGTGTGCAAAGTTGCAGATTAGAGAACATTCTGTTTAGTGTGCAAAGTTGCAGATTAGAGCACATTCTGTTTAGTGTGCAAAGTTGCAGATTAGAGCACATTCTGTTAAGTCTTCAAACTAAAATATCAAAGTCACATATTACATTCAGTGTGCGTCGCCGCAGTTTAGCAGCACATTCTGTGTACTGTGCAGAGTTGCAGAATAGGAAGAAATACTGTTAAGTCTTCAAACTAAAATATCAAAGTCACATATTCCATTCAGTGTGCTTCGCCGCAGTTTAGCAGCACATTCTGTGGACTGTGCAGAGTTGCAGAATAGGAAGAAATACTGTTAAGTCTTCAAACTGTAAAATATCAAAGTCACATATTCCATTCAGTGTGCTTCGCCGCAGTTTAGCAGCACATTCTGTGTACTGTGCAGAGTTGCAGAATAGGAAGAAATACTGTTAAGTCTTCAAACTAAAATTTCAAAGTCACATATTCCATTCAGTGTGCGTCGCCGCAGTTTAGCAGCACATTCTGTGTACTGTGCAGAGTTGCAGAATAGGAAGAAATACTGTTAAGTCTTCAAACTAAAATATCAAAGTCACATATTCCATTCAGTGTGCGTCACCGCAGTTTAGCAGCCTATTCTGTGTACTCTGCACAGTTGCAGAATAGGAAGAAATACTGTTAAGTTTTCAAACTCAAATATTAAAGTCACATATTCCATTCAGTGTGTGTCACCGCAGTTTAGCAGCCTATTCTGTGTACTCTGCACAGTTGCAGAATAGGAAGAAATACTGTTAAGTCTTCAAACTCAAATATTAAAGTCACATATTCCTTTCAGTGTGTGTCACCGCAGTTTAGCAGCCTATTCTGTGTACTCTGCACAGTTGCAGAATAGGAAGAAATACTGTTAAGTTTTCAAACTCAAATATTAAAGTCACATATTCCATTCAGTGTGTGTCACCGCAGTTTAGCAGCCTATTCTGTGTACTCTGCACAGTTGCAGAATAGGAAGAAATACTGTTAAGTTTTCAAACTCAAATATTAAAGTCACATATTCCATTCAGTGTGTGTCACCGCAGTTTAGCAGCCTATTCTGTGTACTCTGCACAGTTGCAGAATAGGAAGAAATACTGTTAAGTCTTCAAACTCAAATATTAAAGTCACATATTCCATTCAGTGTGTGTCACCGCAGTTTAGCAGCCTATTCTGTGTACTCTGCACAGTTGCAGAATAGGAAGAAATACTGTTAAGTTTTCAAACTCAAATATTAAAGTCACATATTCCATTCAGTTTGTGTCACCGCAGTTTAGCAGCCTATTCTGTGTACTCTGCACAGTTGCAGAATAGGAAGAAATACTGTTAAGTCTTCAAACTCAAATATTAAAGTCACATATTCCATTCAGTGTGTGTCACCGCAGTTTAGCAGCCTATTCTGTGTACTCTGCACAGTTGCAGAATAGGAAGAAATACTGTTAAGTTTTAAACTCAAATATTAAAGTCACATATTCCATTCAGTGTGTGTCACCGCAGTTTAGCAGCCTATTCTGTGTACTCTGCACAGTTGCAGAATAGGAAGAAATACTTTTAAGTCTTCAAACTCAAATATTAAAGTCACATATTCCATTCAGTGTGTGTCACCGCAGTTTAGCAGCCTATTCTGTGTACTCTGCACAGTTGCAGAATAGGAAGAAATACTGTTAAGTTTTCAAACTCAAATATTAAAGTCACATATTCCATTCAGTGTGTGTCACCGCAGTTTAGCAGCCTATTCTGTGTACTCTGCACAGTTGCAGAATAGGAAGAAATACTGTTAAGTCTTCAAACTCAAATATTAAAGTCACATATTCCATTCAGTGTGTGTCACCGCAGTTTAGCAGCCTATTCTGTGTACTCTGCACAGTTGCAGAATAGGAAGAAATACTGTTAAGTCTTCAAACTCAAATATTAAAGTCACATATTCCATTCAGTGTGTGTCACCGCAGTTTAGCAGCCTATTCTGTGTACTCTGCACAGTTGCAGAATAGGAAGAAATACTGTTAAGTCTTCAAACTAAAATATCAAAGTCACATATTCCATTCAGTGTGCGTCACCGCAGTTTAGCAGCCTATTCTGTGTACTCTGCACAGTTGCATAATAGGAAGAAATACTGTTAAGTCTTCAAACTCAAATATTAAAGTCACATATTCCATTCAGTGTGTGTCACCGTAGTTTAGCAGCCTATTCTGTGTACTCTGCACAGTTGCAGAATAGGAAGAAATACTGTTAAGTCTTCAAACTCAAATATTAAAGTCACATATTCCATTCAGTGTGTGTCACCGCAGTTTAGCAGCCTATTCTGTGTACTCTGCACAGTTGCAGAATAGGAAGAAATACTGTTAAGTTTTCAAACTCAAATATTAAAGTCACATATTCCATTCAGTGTGTGTCACCGCAGTTTAGCAGCCTATTCTGTGTACTCTGCACAGTTGCAGAATAGGAAGAAATACTGTTAAGTCTTCAAACTCAAATATTAAAGTCACATATTCCATTCAGTGTGTGTCACCGCAGTTTAGCAGCCTATTCTGTGTACTCTGCACAGTTGCAGAATAGGAAGAAATACTGTTAAGTCTTCAAACTCAAATATTAAAGTCACATATTCCATTCAGTGTGTGTCACCGCAGTTTAGCAGCCTATTCTGTGTACTCTGCACAGTTGCAGAATAGGAAGAAATACTGTTAAGTCTTCAAACTAAAATATCAAAGTCACATATTCCATTCAGTGTGCGTCACCGCAGTTTAGCAGCCTATTCTGTGTACTCTGCACAGTTGCAGAATAGGAAGAAATACTGTTAAGTCTTCAAACTCAAATATTAAAGTCACATATTCCATTCAGTGTGTGTCACCGCAGTTTAGCAGCCTATTCTGTGTACTCTGCACAGTTGCAGAATAGGAAGAAATACTGTTAAGTTTTCAAACTCAAATATTAAAGTCACATATTCCATTCAGTGTGTGTCACCGCAGTTTAGCAGCCTATTCTGTGTACTCTGCACAGTTGCAGAATAGGAAGAAATACTGTTAAGTTTTCAAACTCAAATATTAAAGTCACATATTCCATTCAGTGTGTGTCACCGCAGTTTAGCAGCCTATTCTGTGTACTCTGCACAGTTGCAGAATAGGAAGAAATACTGTTAAGTTTTCAAACTCAAATATTAAAGTCACATATTCCGTGTAAGATGAAGAAGGCGGGTAAAAAGGGACGGGGAAGTGGACGTGATCCTGATAGTTCAGGGCGCGGGTCAGGACGCGGAGAAACTGTGCCTGGTGCCAGAGCACAAGAAAGAAAGACATCCACCATACCTAGCTTCATGTCTAATTTTACAGGGCGTCGCAGGACATCACTCTCGAGGTCCGACCACTGCGAACAGGTGGTCGGTTGGATGTCAGCTGATACTGCTTCCAGTCGGTTAAGCACCACCCTGTCTTCCACCAAGTCCACTCTCAGTAGCCAAGAGTCTGGTCAACATAATCCTTACTCTGATCATTCTTCCTCCCACCATAGACGGTCTGGTCAAAGAAGTGATCCCACACTGGGATATAGTGAGGAGCTCGTCTCATCACCAATCCTTCATTTGACCCTCTCTCCAAGCACGCTTGCAGAGGAACATGACATCTTTTGCCCTGATTCACAACCTCTAGAGGGTACCCAATCACAAGAAGATGACAGATGTGAACGGCATTTAAGGTCAAAGGAAGTAGTGGATGATGATGATGATGATGAGACACAGTTGCCATTAAATCAACCACTATTACTGTCTCAAGACCTTGTTGAGGAGAATGTTATACAGTTGTCAATGACTGAGTATGTGGTGGGATCAAGACATGGGGAGGATGATCAGAGTGAGGAAGTGGAGGAGGACTTGGTGGACGATGAGGTGACTGACCCCACCTGGGAAGGTGTAGAGCCGAGCGATGACAGCAGTCCTGAGGGTGAGCCATCTGCAGCACCGCAACAGGCTGGAAGAGGCAGTGGTGTGGCTACAGAAAGAAGGCGGACCGCACCAAACCGGCCCGCAAATGTTCCACGGAGCACCCCCTTGCGTAAATCTCCCTTGCCAAGGGGTAGGTGTTCCGCGGTATGGCGTTTTTTTAAGGAAAGTGCGGACGACAAAAGAATTGTAGTTTGCAACCTGTGCCACACCAGAATGAGCCGAGGCATGAACACTAGAAACCTCACCACCACCAGCATGATCCGACACATGGCATCCAAGCACCGTAGTAAGTGGGAGGAATGCCTGGATCGCCCATCTGTGTCTGCAGGCCACACCACTGCCTCCTCTTCCCCTGTTTTCGTTGCCGGCCAATCGCCTGTCGAAGGCGCAGGCCCGCATACCTCCCGCCCTGCACCTGTACCATCTGAAGCACCATCAGCGACCACATCCACTTCCCTGTCCCAGCACAGCGTCCAAATTTCGTTACCCCAGGCATTTGAGCGCAAGCGAAAATACCCAGCCACCCACCCACAGGCCATAGCACTAACCTCACACCTTTCCAAATTACTGGCCATCGAAATGCTGCCATTTAGGCTTGTGGACACTGAGTCCTTCCGCAGCCTGATGGCAGCAGCTGTCCCTCGGTACGCGGTCCCCAGCCACCACTACTTTTCCCGGTGTGCCATCCCCGCATTACACCACCATGTGTCCCGTAACATCACCCGTGCCCTGACCAACGCAGTTACTGGGAAGGTCCACTTAACGACTGACACATGGACAAGTGCTTGTGGCCAGGGACGCTACATTTCCCTGACGGCACACTGGGTGAATGTCGTGGAGGCTGGGAGCGACTCGGACCCTGGGATGGCATGGGTGCTACCCACGCCGAGGATTGCGGGCCCTACCTCCATCAGCGTTTCCGCCAGCACCTACGTTATTGGCTCCTCCTCCTCCGTTTCCACCTCCGAATTCTCTACACGCAGCGCCACTCCCCCATCAGCCAGTAGCTGGAAGCAGTGTAGCACTGCAGTGGGGAAGCGTCAACAGGCCGTGCTGAAGCTGATCTGCCTTGGGGACAAACAGCACACGGCCTCAGAGCTGTTGCAGGGGATTAGTCACCAGACCGAGCAGTGGCTCTCGCCACTCAACCTGCAACCAGGCATGGTTGTGTGTGATAATGGGCGTAACTTGGTGGCGGCTTTGGAGCTCGGCAAGCTCACACACGTACCATGCCTAGCGCATGTATTTAATTTAGTGGTTCAGCGATTTCTAAAAACCTACCCCAATGTGCATGATCTCTTGACCAAGGTGCGCCGCGTGTGTGCACATTTCCGTAAGTCAACTACAGCTTCGGCCGGCCTGTTGAAGCTGCAGCAGCGCTTACAATTGCCAGCTCACCGGCTGCTGTGTGACGTGAGCACGCGCTGGAACTCCACCTTCCACATGTTGGCCCGGCTTTGTGAGCAGCAGAGGGCAGTAGTGGAGTACCAGCTGTTACACGGTCGTCGCCTCTCCGTTCAACTTCCTGTAATCAGAAGTGAGGAGTGGGAATGGATGTCAGACCTCTGCGAGGTTTTACGCAATTTTGAGGAATCGACACAGATGGTGAGCGGCGATAACGCTATTATCAGTGTAACCATCCCACTTCTGTGTCTACTGAAACGCTCGCTGCTCACAATTAAAACCGACGCTTTGCATGTGGAAGAGGTGGAAATGGGGGAGGAAGAGCTTACACAAGGTGATAGCCAGAGCACCCTCACTTCGTCTTCTCAGCGACAATTGGAGGAGGCGGAGGAGGAGGAGGAGGAGGAGGAGGAAGACACGGTTGCCTCCGCTACAGAGGGTAGCCATGGAACTTTAGTTCCATCTCTTCAGCGTGGGTGGGCAGAAGAGGAGGAAGAGGATGAGGAGATTGAGAGTCATCCTCCTGGTGAGGACAGCGAAATCTTGACTGTTGGTACTCTGGCACACATGGCTGACTTTATGTTAGGCTGCCTTTCCCGTGACCCACGCGTTGTACGCATTTTAGACAACACGGATTACTGGGTGTTCACCCTTCTGGACCCCCGCTACAAAGAGAATTTCTCATCTCTCATTCCTCCGGTGGAGAGGACAAGCAAAATGGTGCAATACCAGAAGGTTCTTGTTGAAAAATTGCTCCAAAATTTTCCATCTGACAACGCTGGCGGCAGAGTACGTGCTACCTTGGCCAACCGAGAAGGGGAGAAAAGGGGAGCACACAGCAGTTCCGAGAAAGGCAGGGCAACACTCTCCAAGGCGTGGGACACCTTCATGACACCCCGCCAGCACCCTCACCCTGATGCGCAGCCTAGTGTCACAAGGAGGGAAAAGTTTTGGAAGATGGTGAAGGAGTACGTAGCAGACCGTGTCAGCGTCCTCAATGATCCCTCTGTGCCTTACAACTACTGGGTGTCCAAGCTGGACACGTGGTATGAACTGGCACTCTACGCCTTGGAGGTGCTGGCCTGCCCTGCCGCCAGCGTTCTGTCTGAGCGGGTATTTAGTGCTGCTGGTGGCATCATAACAGATAAGCGTATCCGCCTTTCCACCGACAATGCTGATAGGTTGACACTTATAAAAATGAACAAGGCCTGGATTTCCCCTGACTTCTCCACTCCACTGGAGGAAAGCCCCGGGGGAACATAAACTCACTTTACATATATTATTTACAATGATGGGAATACTCTGTATTCCCATTCACCCCTTCCACCCAAAAAACGGGTATATGGTTGACTCTTAATCTTCTCATCCTCCTCCTCCTCTTCCATATGCCCTGTGCTATAATTTTTATATAGGGCCAGCTCACCAGCGGGCCCTGTGATATAATTTTTATATAGGGCCAGCTCACCAGCGGGCCCTGTTTGACAATTTTTATATAGGTCAGCTCACCAGCGGGTCTTCTCATATAATGTTTTATTGGGTCAGCTCTCTAGCGGGCCCTCTCATATAATGTTTTATAGCGTCAGCTCACTAGCGGGCCTTCGCATATAATGTTTTATAGCGTCAGCTCACTAGCGGGCCTTCGCATATAATGTTTAGGATGGTCAGCTCTGCAGCAGACCCTCACCCATAATGTTTTAGATGGTCAGTTCAGTGCACGTTTCCCTCTTAATCATTGCCTCAGTTCAATAAAATCAAGGAAATTTTTGGGAGAATTTGTCTCTGCGCACGTTTCCCTCTTAATCATGGCCTCACTTCAGAAAATCAAGGAAATTTTTGGGATAATTTGTCTCTGCGCACGTTTCCCTCTTAATCATGGCCTCACTTCAGAAAATCAAGGAAATTTTGGGGAGAATTTGCCTCTGCGCACGTTTCCCTCTTAATCATGGCCTCACTTCAGAAAATCAAGGAAATTTTTGGGATAATTTGCCTCTGCGCACGTTTCCCTCTTAATCATGGCCTCACTTCAGAAAATCAAGGAAATTTTTGGGATAATTTGCCTCTGCGCACGTTTCCCTCTTAATCATGGCCTCACTTCAGAAAATCAAGGAAATTTTGGGGAGAATTTGCAGATGATATACAAGTAAATATACAGCAAATATTGTTTGGTAACAATTTTTCGCCTAAAGTCGTTTTTATTTTCCTTTTTGTGTGTTTTATGGTCAGTCTGTAAAAATGGCGTACTACGGGCGAAAGATCGTTCCCAGCAGCGATGTTGGAGTCCAAGATGCATCCAGACATCCTCCCTATGCTGTCCCTGAACCATTTCTGTGGTGTTTCCATCCTTTTCTGCCCTTTTCCTATGGACCAGGCACCCTCCCCTCATCAGAGCAGGGGGTGCCTGGTGTAATGCTCGAGTCCTCCCATTGACTTCAATGGGGCTCGGGTGCTCGGCCGAGCACTCGAGCCTCCGGGGGCGCTCGGTCAGAGCACCCGAACACCCGAGCATTGGGGTGCTCGCTCATCACTAGTAATCATCATATTAATAGTGACTATGAGGAGGAAAACTCAGAGGCTGAAATTGATGTGTTTGGTGTTAGTAGTAGTAGAAACAGTGATGGTGAAGCAGCCAGTGAAACTAGTGTTAGGAGAGTGATAGGGGAAGCAATAGAGAGTGTCCAGACCAGTGGTCAAAGGAGCCCACACCATTCCCCTGACCCTGGGAGTCCCCTTCCCCCACAGGATTGTCCATGTGGAACATGATCCTGAAGAATGCAGAACTGTCACCACCACAATAATACCACCACCACCACCAGCAGGAGCACAGATCAGCTGCCTGTGTCTGCTGCAACTGCTACCAGTCTGCCTTCTTCACATCACCAAGAAATGGCAAGTGTGACATTAGGGGACCCTCTGTCACATTGCTTGTCACCTCCTCAAACCGCATTTGGAATTTGTGGAATTTGCAACTGCTCTAATTCCTGCTGCTGAGTTGCAAGGGCAGTAGGATGCTGAGGAGCAGGCTAGTGTGCCAAAGACCACTGTGGACACAGTGGGAATGGAGAAAACAAGTGATCTGGGACTTTGAAAGGTTTCAATTGCCAGCAGCAACAATAGCAAAAGAGGCCATTCTTCTCCACGTGTTCCCTATCCCTATCCTCTGAAGTCATTAGTGTGGACTATTTTTCCTCTTGGGGCAAGCACAGAACCATCATCACCAACGGCACTGTGCACAATTTGTGACAAGTCAGTGAGAAGGGGAAAGAAGGGAACACACCTTGGCACAATTGCCCTAATAACACACATGAAACACAGACACCATGACATTTATGTCAAACATGTTAAAGCAAAACACCAACCACAGAAATCAAGCACCGCTGTTGTCCAACTTCTTATTTTCGCCACATATACTGGGGGCTACATATTGTGCTGCTACTGCCTCAGGAGCATCACTGGAGTTAGTCGTGGCAAGTTGAACCTTCACCATCCATCTCCCATGTTACTGCTATTGTTGATTCCGTTCCCTTTCAGCTGCCTAATTATCCTGTTGCTTAAACAACTCAGCAGCAGCAGCAAGAACAGCTATTTAAAATTGCAAAATTATGGCCTCAGGAGGACATTTGACAATGGCCAATGGCTACTGGCCAACATGACCTGCTGGCACTAGGCCAGGGCTTGTGCTTTAAAAAAATAGAAAAAAAATACAAAAAAGCGTAGTCCTACAACAAAAAATAAACACTTTTTGGGTGTTTATTTCTAAGAAGCCTAACAATCAATGTTTCCTTAGGGCTTGTGCCAAACAAGCCTAAGTCTTACAAATCAATTTTTCTTCAGTGCTTGGGCCTCTAACAACAAATCTAACAAATCATCCTCTTCAAAATACTCAATCAAGTCAAGTATCAGTCCACCTCATTGGCAGCTCATGTCAGGGGGTGCTGTCTCTATCACTTTAAATACAATTTTTTTTTATTAATTGTCCCCTGAATTCCAGTCAACAACCTCCCCCCCCAATAAACAAATTCTCTGTTCAACTGATTCTTTCCCCAGACTTTACCCACCAACACAGGCACCCTCCTCAGACCCCTTTTATACCATGTCTTATGGAGGTTTTTTTAATTGTATTTAGGATTTATTTTTTATTCTGCCCCCAATCCCAGTAAACAACCATCCCCCCAAAAATTCCCTACCTTCCACACCCTACCAACACAGGCACCCTCATGTCCCTTTTATACTATGTCTTTAGGAAATAAAATAATATTTGTTATGTGTTGTGTGTAAATTCAATGTTCACATTGATTTCAATGGAATGAGCTTAAGTGAAAAGAGCGGAAAACAGCACTTTACTCAGGAAATTATTATTCGCCGATTTCAGTTTGAAGCAAACCGTTTTGTCTGTGTATAAGAAGTTTGTTTGTTGCTATCCATATTTCAACTTCAGAGAAATTATGTTGTAATATGGTCTCAATTGTGATACGTTTGAGTTTTTAGCATAGGTTATGGTGTCATCTTCATACATATGCACAGAAGATGCTTTGAAAACCATGGGCAGATCATTTATAAAAAGAGAAAATAGAAGAGGGCCGAGAATGGAGCCTTGGGGAACCCCACTTGTTACTTGGAGCAGAAGGGGAGTTATTGTCAGTAAATGACACATACTGTGTTCTGTCTGATAAATAGGATCGGAACCAGTTTAGAGAATTATTACCCAATCCTGAGCTTTGGAGTTTGTTTATATGATTCTTATGATCTACTGTGTCAAAGGCCTTTGCAAAATCTAGGAATATAGCTCCAGGAAGTTCACCATTTTCCATGCCAGTCTGGATATCATTGGCTACTTTTAGGAGGGCAGTGACTGTTGAGTGAACGAAAGCCTGATATAAGGGGTGTGTGTGAAAAACTAGTCTGTCGGTAACACTTATATAGTTGCACGTAAACACATTTCTCTAGGATTTTTGCTAATGTGGGGATGTAGGGATAATGGTCTGAATGTAGGGATATTGATCTGAAAATTGATACTGCATTTCCATCCCTACTTTTGTGGATAGGCACAACTCTAGCCACCTTCCAGACTTTGAGCATACAACTGGATGATAAATAGGCATCAATTAATATGCAATGGGTTGGGCTGTGACCATGGCACTATTTTTTAAAAACATTGCTGCTAATTAGTCAGGTCCAGATTGTGATTTCATTTTTGGTTGAGGACAATTTTTAGTTATTCACTGAGGTTCACATGTTTTGAATCAGAATTTCACCACTTTCACCAAAGCTCAACAACACCAGCATTATTAAGGGAATAAAGTGCACAAAATAATCTGCTTAGGCACCCATATGCACCAGTTAAGCAGTGTTTGGGAAAAAAAGCTGAAAATTATCTGTATAACTGTCTGTTATGACTGCCTGTACCCTCCATTAGTGCTCTACGCAACCTGCAGGCTGCAACTTTCTCTTACTTTGTGCATCCCCTCCGTATACACTGTGGTCCTTTACTCCAATATAATCTAGTCATTACCATAATCTTCTGCCTGTGGATCATGACAAGAGCCTGCCAATGATTTTGTTTAAGTTTCAGGACTACTGAAACCAGCAGTCAGAAACCTGGACAGTGGACAACCCTAGGTTGAGTTAGAGAGAGTGAGAGAAGATGCTGGCAGAACATTTTAATAAGTTTACCTCTATGGAGGGCTGCACTGTATTAGGGAAGGGGCTGCCAGCTCTAGAGCCACAAACCACTTTTTCAGAAACATCATATCACTTACAAATTTGAATGTCTTTTGTAATCCTTGGTTCTCCAGTAATTACTAGAGTATCCCTTAGGTGGAGAATCATTACATATAATTGCTTTTAGGTCCATAGAGGTGTGTAATGCATTGCTTTGCATTTCACATATATATGCATCCTAAGATGTAAAGAACAATATGTTTAATTTTGTAGTGCTTTCTAATATGTATAAGTGGCCCCACAAATATTTTTTCTGAATTTATATGGCTGTATTAAATCTTGCTGCTACTTTCTTCTACTAAAACTCCTACTGACATCCAAAGGCAAGCCCACTTTAGGGCATTTAATAGAGCAGTATTAGCTGAGAATTCTGGGGGAGATTTAACAAGCTGACATTCCCATTCTGTTTCTAATATTGTTGGTTGACTAAGAGATCGAAGGGCAAAAATAAAAACAAAGCTCTGGTTTATTTTCTTCACTTAAAATGATAGTAATGTTTCACAAAAACAGCAGCTCCAGTTAATCTTCATAGTATTTGAGCCATAGAGAGTGTTATTTCAATACTGTCAGAGTTGTAATTCAAGAGTAATTGAATGATAAAGTATCCCCCTCCTGCCCCTTTTACCTAGTGTAACACTGCTCACCTCAGATGTGGAATCTGGTTGCTTGACCAGACATATAACAGCAAGGGATGATCTTCTTACAGTGAGAACAATAAAAACCCTGCCCCCCTTGACAGGCTTTTCAGCTTTTTCCCTTATCTTAATTGAATATTGTCCCTTTCTGCAATCTACCTGGGCACTTCCCTGCTGCTCTGAGCGCAGTAGTGTTATATCAGTAAAAGGGTCGGGAGGGGGATACATTATCATTCAGTTACTCTTGAACTACAACTCTCACATAATTGAAATAACACTCTCCATGGCCCAAATACTATGATGATTAATTAGAGCTGCTTTTATTATGAAACATTACTATCCCTTTAAAGGGATAGTAAACTCTGGTTTTATCAAAGTCTTATAGTGTAGCAATTACAATAATAAAGAAAGCGATGTAAGTCCCATCTCCCAAACTTATTTTTGGTTTGAGAGATATAATAATAATTCTTTATTTTATATAACGCAGCGCTTTACACTCATATTGGTCCCTGTCCCCATTGGGGCTCACAATCTAAATTCACCTATCAGTATGTTTTGTGGAGTGTGGGAGGAAACCCACGCAAACACAGTGAGAACATACAAACTCAATGCAGATGTTGTCCTTAGTGGGATTTGAACCCAGGACTCCAGCGCTGCAAGGCAACAGTGCTAACCACTGAGCCACCATGCTGCGAAGATAAATTCTCCCCTCCCTCCCCTTTCTGTGACGTGAACTGTAAAGCCGGTTGCAGGATATCCTGGTCCTGGGACCAGACGGAGGCTCTTCAGTAGAGCTAAAATAGCGAGATCTAGAAACAAATACTTCATTGGAACAGTCTCCAAAGTGTGCATGCAAATCTGGCACATTTTGTAGACTGTTCCAATGAAGTATTTGTTTCACAAGCACTCTATTTCAGCTCTGCTGAAGAGCCTCCGTCTGGTCGCGCAACCAGACTCTCCATCTGACAGCTTTACAGGTCTGGTCACAGAAAAGGGTGGGAGGGGAGAACTTTATCTTCCTATAGCTCTCAAAGTAAAAAGGTTTGAAAGATGGGACTTATATTGCTTAATTTATTATTGTAATAGCTACACTATAAGACTTTGATAAAACCAGAGCTTACTATCCCTTTAACAGTCTACTATATTGTATCTCAAAATTGTCCTAGATGGCCCTGTCCTTATAATTTCTTCCTCATCAGAGAAGTCTGGAATCAATAGCAGAACACAGATGAAGGCCCCTCTGGCAGTAATAAATAAAGTGTAGTGATATTGGCATGGATTTTTTTTTTTTACAAGGAGCTGAAGGTAGTGTAACAACAATACTGCATGTGGGTAGAATCACCCAATCGTAGCGCTCCATTGACATACACATTCTATTATTTTAGAACAATGAAACACTGTGAGGTGGATTATGAAAACCTGAAGACTTATGAAACAAAAAATATAATTTACAATTTATTGAGAAATTATATCCCTGAAACAAAATAAGTATTTGTTTTCAACCCCTAGGGACGTTAAATACATCTCTATTGCATTGTCTTTCATTGGAAATGCCTTCACATCCAGGATGTTGTAAGCTTTCATGAGCAGGGACCTGTGATACTTTTATTTTCCTTCTTCCATCTGTACTGTTTTATTGTCACTGTATAGCTATTGCCTATTGTACAGCGCTATGGAATAAGTTGATGCTATACAAATAAAGAATAATAATTATTTGGATAATAATGTTAAAAAGTGTCTAAGCTTCACTGTCATCTCTCATGATGAGCACAGATGTGATCTGATTTTGTATTTTAAAAATTACAAAAATATTAATTATTTACTAGAAAAACTCCACTTGTAAAAGAAAAATGTATAGTCTGTTTCCCTGGGTAAATTAACATTTTACAGGTTATTTTATTATCAAAGAAAAGTATTGGTGGGTGCTCATCTTCTAAGATTAGGAGAGAGAGAGATCAGAACATTTGTGGTCTTCCAATCGTTTCTGCAACCAAACATTGCTGAATTAATTTGTGGTTTCAGATGCTCCGTGCTTTAGATTTATTACATTGGTACAATGTAGGTATGTGAAAAAAGTTTTGCCACAAAAATTGAAACAACACTTCCCACCTTCCACAAAAGTTTTTGTTATATTGAAATCAATGATAATAATTAGGGGTGGGTGAAAAGTGAGAACAATTTCCAGCATGACTTTTCGTGAAAAACTGACAATTTTTCTCTTTTTTGACAAAAGTTTTCTCCTTTTCTCCAGTACAGAATGTTCCTCCTTTTCTCTTATTCCAGCATTTTTTTTCCTATTTCAACACATTATTCTCGTATTCTATCATGTTTCTCCAATTCTAACAAATTTTTCTCCTATACCAACACATTTTTTCCTATTTCATTTGTCCTTTGCTAAAAAAAACACTTGCTTCCTGCTTAAGTGACACTGGCACATATTCAGGATGATGTCAAGTGATTAAAAAAGTACAACCTACAATGTGTCAGATGTGTATGGTAGTGGTGGTAGTGGTGGACTGACGTGGTGTGATTGGTGGGACCTTGACAAACTGCATCCACCCCAGGACCAGTAGGATCATCATCATTTATTGTACATGCTGCAGTAATTAATGTGACAGTCAGTTTACTCCCATGTCCCTGCACTGCTCCACCTTTCCCCCTCCTGCTTGTGCATTTTCTGGACAATAGTCAACTACTGTGTGTGTTTTTACTCTCTACAGTACACAACTAATGGAGTGTTATGTCTTGCCTTGGCCGTCAACAAAATTCTCAATGTCATCTGCTGTCTATCAAGTCTGCCTTAGTCACAGAGCTCCCAGTCAGCTGTCTAAAATATTTATTTGTTTAATTATTTATGTATTTTAATTTTTTTTTAAGTTGTCCACCCTATCTTATCACAGTTATTCCAAAAAAAAAATATATATATAACTAAAAAAGCAAAATCAACAACTTCTTTCTCCAGACTTCCCCAGCACAGAGAGAATAAAAGTAAAATCAGCAAGTAATTTGGACTCCAGCTGTCTGTATCTTACCAGTCAGTCACACCAAAATTTGGGGTATTTTGGGTCAACCTTCTTCATCCCTTCTTCTCCCCATTGTGCCCCCAGACTCCCCTACTACAGAGAACAAATGTCCTACCTAAATGATCCCCTAAACCTACCTTCAATTCCCCTTTATTTGCCTATTTTCTGTAGCTCAAAAACATGCTGTTCTCGCCTCTCACAAACACAGAATGAGAGCCTGACACCCTTTTATATGGTTGTAGAAAACTTTTGTGTGGTAGGGAACATTTTTTCTACCCATTGATTTCAATGCAATGGGCTAGGCAAAAAAAGCTGGAAAACGTAACTTTTTGCAGGAAATTTTTTGCCAAGTGGAAAAGGTGCCATTTTTTGCAGATTTTAGTGAAAATTTTCACCTGTACCTAATAATAATATAATGTACCCCATGTGAGGAACTTTCCTTGTGTATTTATACATTGCTAATGCATCAGTATAAAAGAGAGTATCAATTTACTGTATATTGTCTGTGCCTGGAAGAGAGAGAGAAATCTTCTGAAATGATGATGCTTGCTAGTGTGTAGAGGCAAAGAGGGGGAGAGCTTGATTTAAGAAGTATTTGTTTGTAGCCAGTTATCCAATCAAGTGTGGTGTGAAGTCTATGGGAGAGAGTTAAAAAAAAACAAAAAACATTTTTGACTGATAGGTGCCAGTGGCAGTTAGACAGTTATTCCTTCCCAAGCGGAGACAACTGAGACTGAGTGTATACATACAAAATACATCATACATTCAAGGCAAGATAAACAGACAAGAGATACAAGTTGACATACTGTGTAATACACACTCACTCACCCCTACCTCCATGCAGACATCTGTGCTTTCACTGCAGTTTGCAAGCTGTTAATTCTGAAGCTATCTGGTCTATCCTGTTTTTTTCTGTAAAATTAAAGTCCATGGGTGAGAAAGCTGCTGAAATGTTGGTGCTAACTAATATAGCGACAGACAGGCAAAGAGGAGGATCTGGAGTTGCTTGACTTTAAGGAATTTGGGTGAGAGTAAACTATCTGGACCATTGCAGGGAGTGTGGGTTCAAGTTGTACACAGTGACACTGACAGCAAAAAGAAAAACAGTTTAAAAATACTTTTGACTGATAGTTGACAGACAGGCAGGATATCCTACCTGACCTGAGAATGATAGTGACAGTAACAGATACTAGAGACAAAAACAAAGATCATGTATTGTTTTCAGACAGAAACCAGGAAAGAGATCATGCCATACTCAGATAAGAAAAAAACAAGCATATGTTGGTGCTGCTTATGCTGTGCTGTTGTCCTGTGCAACTAAGTACATAATGAACTTGTGTTTAAACTAGCCACTAAAGAAAAAACAGAAGAGGATTTAACAGTATCGAGAACATCTGTGACATCGGTCAGTGACAGAAATACCTCATGACAAATATCCTTTATGGAGAAGGCGCTAGATATTGTCAATTACTCTCTACAGTAAAAACTGCAACAAAAGATCCAAGTGGCAAAAAGCTTTCTTTCCAAGGATTCACTGGCGCCTTTCAACTCCCAGGGCGTTGCAACCACTGCGATGTTTTCGCCCCACAAACCAGCATAAATATCAACACACGAAAGATTGAGTCTGGCGCTTGCAAACTCTCAATAGCCCTAAAAAACAAATTGAACACACAGTATCTCGATCTTAAAATATTCCCCTTTAATTGAAATTTAAGAATCACATATAGGCATAACACATCAAATCCTTAATAGCAAGGAAAAACATCTGGGTAATATATTCAGAGCTCATAAATAAGAATCTGTTACAATAAATCAAGAAAGAAATATAAATAGAAATAGCTCGACAGTCAAAGGGTTAACTAGTCGCTATAAGATAACCACATCTATGTTGTATACTCAGTATAGATATAACCCTTGTATACAATAATAGAAGAAAAAGTAAAAAAATAATAATATAAAAAAAATCTCATATAGCATCAAACATTCAGAAGCGTAAGGCTATTACTGTTGTATATTGGCGGGGACAACAATGTATCTCTCCGCACGTCTAAACAGCAAATCCGCCCAACGTAAACTGAACATTAAACAAAGCAGTAAGCAAAAACAGACAGTATATAATAAAACGATCTGACGAATTTAAAAACACTTACATTGATAGCCAATATAGCAATGAGTAGTTAGAAGCATATGTCCGGCCGGAAAAAGATGCAATATAAACCACACTCTTTGCAATGCGTTTCACACCTATAGCGGTGCTTTATCAAGCCGGACATATGCTTCTAACTACTCATTGCTATATTGGCTATCAATGTAAGTGTTTTTAAATTCGTCAGATCGTTTTATTATATACTGTCTGTTTTTGCTTACTGCTGTGTTTAATGTTCAGTTTACGTTGGGCGGATTTGCTGTTTAGACGTGCGGAGAGATACATTGTTGTCCCCGCCAATATACAACAGTAATAGCCTTACGCTTCTGAATGTTTGATGCTATATGAGATTTTTTTTATATTATTATTTTTTTACTTTTTCTTCTATTATTGTATACAAGGGTTATATCTATACTGAGTATACAACATAGATGTGGTTATCTTATAGCGACTAGTTAACCCTTTGACTGTCGAGCTATTTCTATTTATATTTCTTTCTTGATTTATTGTAACAGATTCTTATTTATGAGCTCTGAATATATTACCCAGATGTTTTTCCTTGCTATTAAGGATTTGATGTGTTATGCCTATATGTGATTCTTAAATTTCAATTAAAGGGGAATATTTTAAGATCGAGATACTGTGTGTTCAATTTGTTTTTTAGGGCTATTGAGAGTTCGCAAGCGCCAGACTCAATCTTTCGTGTGTTGAGAAATACCTCATGGCAAACTAGTGGTCAGTATTCTATAAATCCTCAGAAGGTAAAAAGGACAAATATGCTATCATACTTAAAAAAAAACAATCCTACAAGAATATGAAAGTAGTGTGGATGAAGAGAATTTGGTACTGTCTCATGATGAGGCTGACGCTGATGCTGCTGACCTAATAGTTGATTTAGAATATGGACCTCACTTTCCTACAAGTCTTCTGATACAGATCAAGCAGGGAGCAATGCTATGATTAAAAAAGTAGAGGTATCTGAAAGGAAAAGGCTCAATCTTTTAGTGCTGAAAAGGTGCAATGTGCTTGTTTATATATTCTTTTAGAGATTAGATGGAAAGTCTGGACAGTCATCTTAGTCATCATCATCATAATCATCACCATTCACATTCATTATTATTGATTAAATAACAACACAGGTCAACATCAACAACCCAAGCAATGAATGTTTCTACTGCTGTTTGAGGTGCAGTGTCACTGTTAACTTCCGCTACCAGTATTGTAACATCTATCCCCTGTAGTAGTAATGATGTAATAATCTAAAGTATGGAGATAGTTCACTTATGATCCACAAGTAAAACATGTTGATGGCTGTAAAAAATGTATGTGACCAGGGGAGAGCAGGATCAAACCTACGTACTTCTGAATCACACTTGAAACATATCCACAGGTATGCTTGGAAAACAATGTACCATATGGTCAGTTTCAATGCATTAAATGTAAACTGTAAAGAATTCACAGACTTTATAGAGCAAGAGGGTAAATTGACTGGAGTAAAAAAACCACATGTGATACCCCTATTTTCACAAAAACAATGACCAGGAGTAGATAGGAAATGCTTTTGCACTTCATGCATTTGAATGAAAATACCCTGTGCCTCCCAAAAGAACACCCCCTAGCATGACAGGCTGTATAAAACTTGCTCCCTTTTAAATTATTAAAAAAAAAAAATCCATAAGAAAATACGGCCCTAAAACACAAATGCATAGAAGAACCCCTAATGAAGTATAAGGCATGGTTGGGATTCAAACGATATATCCATTTAAGTGCTCCAAGCTCAGAGTAAAATTTTATAAATTGTGCGAAAGTGCCATGGGGTATACTAAGGCTTTCAGAATTTACAAGGGCAAGGATAGCCAACTTGATCTACCTGGTTGCCCAGACTATCTGGGAACCAATGGGAACATTTTTGGGATTTCATTTACCCCCTTATTAAATAAAGTATATCATTTATATGTGGACAATTTTTATACTAGCCCCATTTAATTTAAATTACTTTTTTGTTTTAACACAGTGACCTGTGGCACCATTAGAAGCAATTGTATTGTATTGTATGTTTTTATTTATATAGCACCATCCAGTGTACTTGGCACTTTACAGTTTACATTTAGTATAGAAGGGGTATAAATATGTGGTGATTAAGTGCTTAAATAGACAATCATAAGGGGAACACCAGGTGAGTATACATTATGATAAAAGGTCCCTGCGCCATAGAGCTTACAATCTAAGTATAGGATGGGTGGCATACAGATACGAGCTGGTAGAGGAGAAAGTGCAATTTTTTACATGAGATAATGTTTCCCTACTTACGTTAGTGCTATATTTAAAAGATGCTTTTAGCTTTGATTTGAAGTTGTTGAGGGTTGAGGCTTGGCGAATGGGGTGGGTGGTAGGGTGTTCCAGAGGTAGATAGCAGCAAGGGAGAAAGCCTTCAGTCATGATACAGTGAGAGTGTATCACAGAGAATGTCCAAAGAGCTGTTCAGTGCAAAACTAAAAAGGGGACGTCCTCAGCTTTATGCCAAAAGGAACTGCTGGAAGTCAAGTTTAGGGGCAAAAAGGATGTGTACATGCTGATCACCATGCATGATGAGAGAACTGTATCAGTCTGTGTTCATGGCAAAAGTAAGGTACTAAGAAAGCAGTCTGTATCAGAGATTATGACTAACATATGGGAGGAGTGGATCTATGGGATCACTATGAGGAAATGTAGGGCCTGATACAAAAAGGTTGCTATTTACATGATGCAGACTGCCGTATACAATTCTTATTTAATTTTCAAATTGGCAAACCCCACTGCAAAATGTGTTTTTTTTTTGCAATTTAAGTTTCATGTGAATTCTATTTTTTTGCACTAGAAAGTTTACCTCAGAGACCTGGTGTAGAACACTGTCTGTTTAAAATCCCCCAACAACTCAAAAGAGAACCCCCCAGAGCACAGCAGAGTGTGCTACAGCAAGGGAAAATGGACAAACACCACCTTTTACTCTCCTGCTTGCCCTTCAAAACCTGGGCTCTGCATTGGTGACTGTTTTAAATGATATCATGTAGGTGCAATGCAGTAGTGCTGTAAGAGCTATCATTTTATTATTTGGCCACTTTCCCCCACTGAAGTATGCTGTATTTTTATTTTCAGAACACATCCCTCCTTTGATCTAACACTATGAAAATATAATATGAAGCAATGCACCCTATGTGTTTTTTTCCATGTCTGAAAATGGAAATGTGCATGTTCCCAACTGGACACAGTAGATCCCCCAAACCCTGACAAACCTATGCAAATGGGGCATTTCTGTACCCAGACAATGTAGTTGAACATTAATCAATGCATTTTTAACAAGTCTCTTAATATTCTGTGCTTGAAATCCACAGCAACAACAAAGTATAGGTATGAAAACATTTTTTTTTCTTACTGCAGGTTTTGGGAGGGATTGGTGGTTAAATGACTATGAAAAAATTGGCAAAATGCACCTACAATGAAACAAAGGGTTGTCTGCTTTCTAAAATATATACTTTTGGGGGTAAAGTATTAATTGCAGCATTACCAAACAGCCCAAAATGAGACAAGGCACCAGTTAAGCAAGCCGTAAAAATGCAATAACTGAAAATGGAAATGCATATGTTCCCAACTGGGCCCAGTAGCTCCCCCAGACTCTGACAAACCTATGCCTATGGGGCATTGAGGTAAACAAAAGATGTAGCTGAACACTAAACAATGCATTTTAAAAAAATCTCCATATATCCTGTGCTTGAAATCCACAGTAACATTGAATATGAATGAAAACGCTGAATTATTTTCTTACTGCAGGTTTGAGAGAGATTGGTGGTAAAATGACTGAGTGGAAAATGTGAAAACACACCTAAAATGAAAACCTGGGTTATCTATTTTTTAAAAAAAATATACACTTTTTGGGGGAAATTTTAAAGTTGAACACTGGTACACACAATATAACCTTTTTATGGTTGTGATTATGTTTTAATCTCTGAAATATGAAGGTGGCAAATGTTAATGATCATCTAAATAAGCTACTAGTTCTGAAGAATCAATATTCGGATATATAATAGTAGACTTTATATATATATATATATATATATATATATATATATATATATATATATATATAGTCTACTATTATATATCCGAATATATATATATATATATATATATATATATATATAGAGAGAGAGAGAGAGAGAGAGAGAAAGAGAGAGAGAGAGTGAGAGTGATACATGGGGATTTTATATAACTCATGTATAAGTAACTATTTTAGAGGTTCACTTATTGGAGTGTAATATTTTGTCTTGGTTGGAGTTTATGTTGGTCATAATGGTTGTGTTGTCTGTTTTGACAATATAGACATATGTAATATTTAAGATAAGAGGTTAATTCCCCCACCACCAAAAAAAAAAAAAAAAAAAAAAAAAATATATATATATATATATATATATATATATATATATATATATGTTAATGTATTGATGTATAGAGATATATAGGGGATTTTAATATGTAACATATCTAAAATTGATTCTAGTATGTAAGGGGTTAATAGAAGAAGGATATTTATTAGCCCCATTAAATGCTATATGAGTTAGAGTTTGATTTATATTCCTTTAGAATTAATGGAGATATATATATATATATATATATATATATATATATATATATATATATATATATGGGATTATAATGTGTTATACATTTTAAATATAGTAGCCATTTTCAAAGGCTATGTAAGCGTGATTTTGATCCATATATCTTTTGAATTAGTGGTTTCAATATAATTTGTCCATATGATGTTAAACCTTAGAGTGTTTTCTTAGGGTGAACATGTATGGACATTTTAGAAGTATAGGTTGTTTCGATATGAAATTTACTCCGGATCATTTGGAATATATGAAAGGTTGATGCGTGACGGACGGTTTGATGCCATATGAACTGTTGTTCAGATCATATATTTGTTTTGAATCAATAGTCTAGATGTGACATCGTCTGTCCGTACGTTATTAACCCTTGGAAAGTTTCCATAAGATAAATATACTTATAGCGGTCTGTCAATTGATGATGAATAATATCAAGATATATCTACTTAGAGGCTTTTTGTTTATTTTATATGTAATGTAATTTGTTATTATTGTATATATTATGTATGTTAATACATGTTTCTGAGATCGGTATACCGATACGTAGTTGAGTTTGTCCTACTCAGGTTGCTTCAATTCCTGACCAAGCCCATAGAGACTGATTGGATAAAATTCGTAGTAAAAATCTAGATAAGAGGGTTCACTGTGTTGGCTGACTCACTATATAGACTGACACCCTGATGAAAGGATCTTTTTGATCCAGAAATACGTTGGTGATTTGCTTTTAACTATTTACATGTTATAATAATAAATTATAACTGATTATACTGAAGTTTTGCCTTGAAGTGGATTTTGATGAACCGTCTGCAGTACGGATAGCTGTGACTGTGATTGTCTGGACAGGGGAGGGTTTTAATCCCCTTTAGCTGTATACCGGTTGTGAATTCCCCAACCGCTCAACTACCAAATGTGAGTAAGAATCCTATTCTTGTTACAACACACCCATGATTTTGGAGGAGGGGCAGATGGAGAAGCATTAGTGGCCAACTTCTTTTCTCCACATATACTTGAAGTGTTGGGGGCTAGTTCTGGTGCTTCTACTGCCTCAGGCACATCACTGAAGCTAGTAGTGTCAAGTGAAACCTCCATCATGCATCACTGATGCTACTGCTGTTGTTGGTCCTATTCCTTTGAGCTGCCTAATCATCCTGCTGTTTAAATAGAAAAACTCAGCAGCAGCATCTTTCAACAATGAGATCCCTCTTATGCTTTGGAACCTCTCTGTGGACCATGGCTTTTGCTCTGAGATGCAACTAAGCAAATGTCAGGAAAATCCTACTAGAACGGCTGAACTTTGTGATTAATCTGAGTCACTTTAAATGATGGCAGGTGTGTAATGACTTCTATTTAACATGATATTGAATGTGATTGGTTAATTCTGAACACAGCCACATCCCCAGTTATAAGAGGGTATGCACACCTATGCATCCAGGTTATTGTGAGTTTTTTATTTTCCCCCCTCAGCGATTTCAGTTTGTTTTGCAATTGAATTGTTCACGTTATAGGTCACATTAAAGGTGGAAAAAGTTCTGACGTGATTTCTCTTTGTCTCATTCTTTAACATCACAAGAACCTGACATTTTAACAGGGGTGTGTAGACTTTTTATATCCACTGCATAAATATAAATGTTTATGCTTCATGATGATACAGTATATCCATAGGTTGACTACTTTGATATGGATTTTTACATTTTGGTTTTGTATATGTTTATTTTGTCATATGATTTTAGAATGGACTATATGGGATAAATGTGTTCATTGTTGTTTATTACTATGAACATATTGGATGTAGCCTTACCTGTGAAGCTGCGGGATCTGTGTATATATTTTTACACCTTTTCATATTTCTTAAGACACTATAGATGCTATAATTTCTTGCAGTTTTCTGTATGGGAATTTACTAATGTATTATACTACTATTTACTTTTTGTCACGGTTCGGCAAGTAAACACAGGACAAGTACTAAAAGGTAACACCAACTTTATTTAGGCAGCAACAAAACTAGAAATATCACAAGATATATATATATATATATATATATATATAGTAATAAAGAGAAGCGCACAACGGAGCAAGCGACAACTACCAGAAATAGAAAATAGACCATAAAATGATAAGCTCAAAAACTACAAACTCATACACAATATTCTCCTCATATAAGTAATGTATATCATACATATAATACAAGAGATACATAGATGATTTGTTTTTAATTTGGAAAGGAAGCCAGGAATTGTTTGAAGATTTTATGAAGTATGTTAATATTAATAATAATAATAATAATAATAATAAGGGTTTGAAATTCACTAGCTGTTTTAATAGGTCACAGACAGAATATTTAGATTTAATTTTAAATATAGTGGATAACAAAATAGTGACCAAAAATTTTAGGAAAAAAGTTGATTCTAATGGATACTTGCATGCCAAAAGCATAATTGGGTTAAGAATATCCCTTATGGTCAGTTTCAAAGAATCCGGCGAAATTGCTCTCAAATATCTGATTTTGAGAGTGAGTCCAAAATTATGAAAGACAACTAGTAGATGAAGCTTTACAAAAAAACGAGAACTTTTGATAGGAATACTCTATTAGAATATAGAGATAAGAGTAAAAGGCAGGGAAGTAGACCCCTGGATTTGTCACTGCTTATAGTAATACTTCATCTCAAATTAAAAAGATTTTTTATAAGCATTGGCCAATTTTATTACAAGATCCCATATTAGCTAAAGAATTAGGACCTAGACCTAATATTGCTTTTAAGAAAAATAAAAATATTAAAAACATTTTGGGCACTAGTGATATAGCCCAAAAAACAGAAAAATGGAATGGGAGAAATTGGTTACAGTCTAGTCCTGGAATTTATAAATGTGGTAGGAAAGATTGTAATACATGTCCATATCTATCGAAAGAAAATAAGAATTGCTTCAAAAGTACTAACACAGGTTAAAAAATATGAAATTAGGGAATTTATTAATTGTGATACCAATTATGAGGTTTATCTACCATCATGCAAATGTGGATACCAGTATGTGGAGAGGACGAAAAGAAAGCTTAAGACACGTTTGGCTGAGCATTTCAGGAACATTAGAATAGGTTTAGAGACCTATAGTGTATCTAGTCATTTTTTGCATTTCTATGACAGTAAGGTAGAAGATATCACTGTTTATGCAATAGAGAAGGTGGTTATGGATCATAGGGGAGGAGATAGGTTACTTCATTTAAGACAACGGGAAACGTTTTGGATTTATGAATTAAAAACTTTGGAACCCCGATATAGACTTGGCAGCATTTATTTAAATTTTGAAGTGTAAGTTTGTTATGAGTCAATGTTTTATATAGGTCTTTATATATTAATTGTATATTTCTTAATATTACAATGTTTTGTTTTAATATATGCTGATATATAATGATATTGTGGAGGAGCGTTGCATCGATTGGTAAGATGCATAAAGATTTGATCGGACGAGGTTGTTCCTCTCATTCTCACTCCCTGGTTATTTTTAATGTGTCTAAGTTGATTGTCCAGAGAGTTGGAAGGTGGGGAGGCTGTTCGCCTAGCAATTACAATGTTTAGCACTGAACAATGGATGGCAATATGCTCCTCTAGCAATGTATAGAGCCGTGACCTGGGATAGGAGGCTGATCCGGTGTTCTCATTTGACCTTTGATTAGGTACCAGTTTTTGACCTCTCATTTCAGATCACGGCTTGATGTTGAAATTATATTTTATATTTTTTATATATTGTGTTATTATATTTATATTGAGAGGAGTTTTTGTGATTTAAGACTTTTAAGTAAGTCTTGTACATATTTTTAGAAGTTGTTTAATTTATGTTGTACAGGTTAGGGTTAACAGCGTTGTTGGCGGCAACTATATATATTTCTAGTGTGCAGTCCAGCTCTGTTTGTTTGGCCTAAGAAAAAGCCGGCAGAGTGTCAGCAAAAACACCTTTGGCCTTAGTATATTTTATTAAAGAGTGTACTTTTATTCTGGCTGTAGCCCTTAGACCCCCGTGAGTTTTCTTTCCTGAATTAACATTTGGATATTTAGCACCAGTCTGGTGTATGTCCTGTATTGTCCCTCTGGTTAGTTTATCGACCTGGATTCCCATGAATGGCGTGATGTACACACGTAACTTTGGGATTACAATATACTGAATCAATGTCAGCGATTCAAGGATACATTGCAGAGTGACTTTCAGGATTTGAATTACCAAGGGATTCAATCATCAGGAGAATATGTCAACGAGATTGTTCAGGGGGCTGAACGACCCCGAGAGGCTTTTATCCTTTTTGGGATCTAGTAAGTGCACTATTGTTTCTTTGCGTATTGTTTATTATTAAAACATATTACACTTAGATGTGTGTTTTTTCTGTTTCTTCTTACATGATCTGGTGATCCAATAATTGTTTTTCCTCCTGAGCGCAACCATCCTTTCTTCTTTGTTTGTACCAGAAATAGAAGACTGCTTCCGTGTGATTCTCTTGATAAAGGTCCCAGCTATGGGACAAGGAGAGTGTGCAGTGCCACAGGTCCGCACCTGGGAGAAGCCAGAGAATTGGGAAGTCAACCAGGAGTAAGTCTGCCAGAGCCACAAGCCTGCACCAGATTGGTTATCTAACAGAACGGAAGGCCACACTAGAGGATAGTTAGATAAAGCCACAGGTCAGCGCCAGATTGGGTGGTCAGACAAGCCAGGGGTCATGCACGGAGCGGGTAGTCAGCCAGAGCCACAAGTTTGCACCAGATAGGATGTCCACTGAAGCGTTGGTATGCTGGATACGCAGTGGACAGAGCCCGGGGTCAACACCAGAACTGGTAGTCAAACCAGCCAGAAGTCACACAAAGAATGGGTAGTCAGCCAGAGACTCAGGTCTGCACCAGAATGGTTGTCCGACAAAGTCAAGGGTCATACATGGAGAGGATAATCAGACAGAGCCACAGGTCAGAACCAGATTGGTTAGTCAGACAAGCCAGATCATACATAGAGCCAAAACTATAGAACTGCACTGGACACCAACGAAAGGGTGACTGAGCCCTGTGTCCAGGCAGTTCAAATAGTAAAGTGAGAGGAAGAGGAGGAGCAGCCAACAGGTTGCTGTCTCTTTAAATAGAGCGCACGTCCATGCCTTTGGACGTGCGCCCAACTATGATGTCACCTGCCTGCCAGACCGCCGGCAGCAGAAGCGGCTGGAGCAGCACAAGGATCCAGCAAGTGGCTGACCCGCCAGGTCGTGGAATGCGATCCACCCTCAATGGAGGCAAGGCATCGCGAGTCAGCAGACAGTGCGGCTGGAGCCGCTGGGAAAAGATGCGGTCTGCTCGAGCAGCAACCACACAGGTACCATGACACTTTTTGGGGTCTCTAGTCCAATGTTTTAGATTTAACAGTTAATACTTTTTATCACATATATACATTTTTATTATTGCTTCTGTTTATGTATTTCTATATTTTTTTTTACTTTTGTTTTATGCTATTTGGTAACTTGTTTATTATTGTTCAGAACTCATAAGATCATTGATACAAGTATAAATGTGTGTGATGGACATTTACAGACCATTGCTTTACCCCTGAAGAAGTGGGGATTTCCCATGAAAGAGCTAGGGTAATTGATTGACAGTCACTTAGGATCCGGTCCTTCCCCATATCCCCCATGAGCATCTCTCTCACTCAGTGTGTAGCCGGTGTTGCCCAAGTAACTATTGCTACTGCAGCCATTGCACAGAGCAGGGGCACAGAGTGAAGTAAAGAGGAAGACACAGTTCATGACTGAGGGTAGGGACCCCGAGATGCATTCTGACCAAGTTGGCATATTGTGATTGTGCATTTGTCTTGTATGCAGGGGCGGACTGACCATTCTGGCATCCGGTCTCGGACCGAGAGCCCACGACTGTGAGGGGCCCGCCATTCCAAATTGCCTCCAATTATAATGTTAATGTCTCAGACTCTGACACCTCCGACAGCGGCTTGCTTGTATGTAGGAGCCCGCCCACTCTTATGGAAAGCAGCCGCACTGAGGCCTCTCTCACTAATATATTGCTGCCCTTGCCCTGCCTGCCGTCATTAAGGCTGAGGCAGCTGTAGTCTGCAGCACTCTGCAGTAATAATAACACCGTTACCGTGCGGTGTGGCGGGCGGTCACTGCGGTGCGTGCCGGCACCATGCTGCCCACATCAATTCATATGCCATATAATGCCACATAATAACCTAACATAATTGCCCCAGGAGACCCATTGCCACATAAAATAATTTCCCCAGGGCCTAGCCCGCCCCCAACCCCAACATAAGATCGGATTCGGACTACTGGACATCTTAGAGACTCAGGAGGAGCACCAACGCAGCAATGACAGACACAGAAGTGACACTGGTAGCAGTACACTGACCCACCTCCACTCAGCTCAGGTAAGCCAGTACTAGAATTGGAGGCCAGTGCCTGGTGCTGTCGGTGGGAGCTATACTGGATGGCCTGATGCTGTGTGTGGGGGACTGGGGGTATTGGATGCCCTGGTGCTGGGAGGGAAGGGTATTGTATGGCCTGGCCTGGGTGTGTGTGTGTGTGTGTGTGTGGGTATGTGTGTGGGGGTATTGGATGGCCTGGTGCTGGGAGGGGGGGGGGATTAGATGGCATGTTGCTGGTGTGTGTGTGTGTGTGTGTGGGGGGTATTGGATGGCCTGGTGGTGGTGGGGTATTGGATGGCCTGGTGCTGGGAGTGGTGGATTGCATGGCATGGTGCTGGGCGGGCACTGGGGATGGCCTGGGACTGGGAGAGGGAATGGATGGCCTGGAGGGAGGGTACTGGATGTCATGGAGGGGTACTGGAACGCCTGGACTGGAGGAGGGTACTAGATGGCCTGGATTCTAGATGTGTACTGGATGGCCTGGGGGGGTAATATATGGCCTGGTGGGGTACTGTATGCCCTGAGGGGTTATTGGATGGCCTGGGGGATTAATGAATGGCCTGAGGGGTTATTGGATGGTCTGGGGGATTCATGGATGGCCTGGGGAATTAATGGATGGCCTGGGGGTTACTAGATGACCAGAGGGGTACTGAATGGCCTGGGTGGGTAATGGATGGCATGGGGGTTACTAGACTTGGTCCAGTACCCCCCAGGCCATTCAGTACCCCAGGCCACCACACTTTTGCAAATTATATATGAAACATTGTACTCGCTACAGACAGAGCCACCAGGCCAGACAGCATACCCTTAAGCTATACAACCAGTTGCCAAGCAGCCTCCAGCCAACCAGTAAGAAGCTAGCCAGCAGTGTTGAGTTAGTTTTATTTTAATTTCTAAATATTTATATATTTTTAACCCTTTGAGTTCCAGAACAGTATGCAACGCATTGCAAAGCTATGTGTTGCGTACCTCTTGGACACTCAAAGGGTTAATATCCTCCTCTGCAAATTATTTATACTATGCTATACCGACTCTCTGCAGGCACAGCCACCAGGCTAGCCAGCCAGCCCACCCTCAGGCTATCCAGCCAGCTGCCAAGCATCCTCCAGCCAACCGTCAAGAAGCTTGACAGCATTGTAAGATTAGTGTAAGGCAAAGTGGAGTATCTTAATTTGTATAATGTGAAACTTCTGGGTGGGAGGAGTGTGTGAGTGTGTGGGGGGGTAGGTGTGCGGGGCTGAGGATGTAGTGGGAGGTGGGGCATATGATGCAATGGGGAGGGGCCAATGATGTCATGGGGATGGGTTAATGATGTCATGGGGAGGAGCCAATAATGTCACAGGGAGGGGCCAATGAAGTCATTGGGCAGGGGGCCCAGACCTCTTTTTGGACCATGGGCCCTGGATGATGTCAGTCCGCCCCTGCTTGTATGTTTATTATTTTAATAAATTACATTACACTTAGATACTCTCATTATTCTTCCCTATCTCCTTTTTGACCGCTGTCCTCTATATAGATTTCTACTATTTGTTGATCCATAAGTCCATCAGTTGTGAGTGGCACATCGGATTATAAGGTATCCTTTATTCATTTCATCATATTAACGATATCATTCATTATATCTATATCCTAACTAATTCTGGATTTTAATATCAGTTCATATGGAATCTACCATTTATTGAACATTAGTTTCATAAACTGGAGACTGCTTTGATATCTTAATTATTATTCATTTCATTCTCACCATTAAATTCATTGATAATACTCATTTCAGTTTACTTATCTAGGACTGGACTGTTATATCATTAGTTTTTTTTTTTTGGGGCGTTTTTAATTATTGAATATCAGTTATCCTATCTTATTTCATTTTGTCCAGCAGTATTTATTTTTTTCTTTTCATTATTTTTTTTCCTGTTATATTCATCTTTTTGGATAGATATTCATCTTTTATCACTCCACACAGTCCTTTTGTTAAATATATATTTTTTATTTTGTGATTTGTAGTCTCAGTTTATGTAAGCATTCCCTATCGGGTGGTTGGTGCGCATTATTATTAAAACAAATGTGGGAACTCTCCAAATCTACCCTAGAGTCTCCAGTTTCTTACTTAATTACTGGGTTTCTAGGGACAGTGGGTGATTCTCCTTGTAGTGGTTAGTGAGATCCATGATACTCCCTCTTCTTGCCTTTACTGCACACACTGCATCCCATTCTGCCCATTTTGAGGTAAAACCCCACATTGTAACATCCCAATCCCACTCACTCATATTTAGCCCCTCCCAAATTATAAGATGAAGTGCAATATTCAATACACTCACCTCCAAATACACTCCACCATTTTCCCTGTTGTGTTTTTGAGTATATTGGGACGTACAGTATGTATGAAAGCAAAGTAGAGCAATCCTGCAGCAATCCACCTGCAGTGCATGTGACAAGAAAAAATCCCCAAATTCTCTTTAATTTAAGTGGAGCTTTTTAACCTATTAAAACACAATTTGAATCAATGGGGAGATTTATTAGTCCTTATGGTACAACTAGATCACCCCAAAATTGCTCCACTTTTCCTCTTTACAAAGTCCCATTGTTATTATTAGTCTCCCCAAACACACCTTACTCCAGCTCCCTTTTGTAGTCAAGGGGTTAAGTTCTAATGTGATCTGAAATGAGGTGGGGACACTTTTCTAAGTGCATTTCAGTTTTCAATAAATTGCCTCACAAATGTCATTGTTAAGGACCCTGGAGACACTTGTATGTAAATTCATTACAGAAATTTCCTCTGAGGTAATACGCCTGGCTTCAGAACTCAGACAGTAATGAAAGAAAAGTAACGGGTCATCAGTTTCAATCTGTGGGTCAGTGACTCCTCTGATCCCACTACCCCAACATGATAGTAATTAGGAGGAAATTGTTGGTGTCATAGAATGACAGCAGCATGTGGTTCATTTAAAGCAAATCTATCATGGAATATTTTGTCATGAACTTGCATATGAATGGTATAGTGCCATGTAGACTAACGCTTCAGAAAACTATATTACAATATATATGCTTTGTACAAGTTTTGTATACCTGGAATTCCTGCTTGTACAGATACATTTGCTGTAAATGTAAGAATCTACCAGCACTTACACTCTAGCAGAAAAACCATGCGCCACTTTGAGCTCATGTGAACACTTTAGTACATAACGGCACACAGTCTTTCATGTCATCAAGAGTTTAATGCTGTAATACCATCGCTATAGCATGCACAGGAAAACTGACCAATTTTGTGTTCATTTCATAGTTTTTAGTATATAGAGAGAAACAAGGAGCAGAGGAATGGAACTAGACATATTATCCAATAAAAATATACAATAACCATAAAAAACAATGAAGAGCTATACCCCATGTATGCCATACATCCATTAACAAGATGGGACAGAATGGCTTTGTCTGTATGTACTATTGCATGTTACCCTATGTAACCCTTTTAGTGCTAGAGAAGTATGCAATGCATGGCTTTGCTATGTATTACTCACCCCTCTGGCACGCAAAAAGTTAACAAAAAGATCATGGGTACACAACCTTTGGCTCTTTAGCTAATGGAATCCACAACTCCCATCATCCTCAACCAGCCAGCATCTGGGGATGATGGGATTTGTAGTCTACAACAGATGGCGAGCTAAAGGTCCCCTTCTCCTTTTCTATAATGTAAACTTTCAAAAGCAGGGTCCCTCCACCACATTTATTTGTCTGTATATTTAAATCACTCCTTGGTAATTATTCATTTCCACATGTACAGCGCTGCAGAATTTGTTGTCATTAATAAATAATGATAATATTAATCTCTATAAATGTAATGTCATTTATTTTATAGAGCACATTTCCAATGTAATTCTTCTTGAACCAAGTGAGACCAGCTTATCCAAGTTCATGATGATCCTATTCTTATATTAGTACATAAAGAACATCATGCCTGCATTTCAAAATAAAAATAGGCCAAGAAAACATACTGTTGCGATTAGAGCAATGTGAAAATTTCAGGCATCATTGCTTCACAGAGCATCCAACTTTCCATAATAACCATTAGTAATTTGTAGACCGTAGTGAGCCATGCAGACATTCACACAGTAATTCCCTTCCTTGTATCACAGAAAAAGAGGATGGCTGTGAAAATCCCACAAAGAGAATTTCCGTATGGAAACAATTCATTTTACAGGACAGAAACCATCTGGATAAAACAACACCATGAATTGTTCTATTAATGATGTCTTTCTTACCTTGGATTTCTGTCAGAATTATAAATCTTCCAAAAATGCTTAGCTCTTGACTAAATCTAGAAAACATATTGATGATAATCATCTTGTTCATCCAGTGAAATGTTCATGCTTCATGTGACTCTAGTAATAAATCTTTCTGAAACAATTTTACTGTTTTTAGAAGGAACAGTACTCCTGTATAGACTCTGTGTGAACATGAGAAAATTCTGCACCCCACGGGCAACAAAATTAGAATTTAGCAGCTTTATCAGGTAAAGTATTAATTTGCATATATCAGTGAGAAAGAGGACCTTGAGATTAGTATAGACCTCAGACACTGCATGTCATTCTGTTGGGTCATACTGTATGAATATAAAAAAAATAACATCAAAAACTGTCCCACAGGACTTAAGCTTTATCCCCTCATGTAGAAATGTAATTTCACAGTCATGAAGTCTACTTCATCAGAGTCCACAACATGTACATAGAAACATCTCAGGAGTACATAGACAAGGAAACCTAGCCCAGGCATGTCACACTTGTGCCCCCCCCCCCTCTATAAGATTTCAGGCCCCCATTCTTTTTGCTTTATATTTGACTTCTGGGCCACTATCAAGTGGTGGGACAGACAGGACAACTGTCCCCAGCCCAGAAAAGAAGGGGGGGGGGGAGGCAGGAAGAATGCATTAAAGATGCAGTTTGCTCTCTGTGAACTGCATTCATGGTGACTCAAGGCCATTTATATACAGCCTAATAGAAGACAAGCGGTCAGCAAACAAAGGCATTCTTAAATTAACTTAAGAGGTTATATACATTTTCAAAGTTACTATATATTGGAATATTACAGCAATGTAAAAGCTGTAAGATAAACAGGACACCATAAACCATGAATGGTACAGGTGTATTAGGATTTTATTGGCCCTGCCTGTAACTCTACACAGTGTATGTGGTCATAAAAGGCTGACTTTACAATTTGGTGCCCTATGTTATGAAAATCCAACTCCAACTGGAAAATTTCACAGGCCACATCAGCTATCTATGGCGTATAGCATGTTCTAGTGTATGATGAGATTGCCAAGTAAGGATTTGATGTCCAATCCCCAAAAGGAAATATGCTCTCTGTTTGTTTAACACATTGACTTATCTAGATAGGTGTCCTTTACATAGAAGTCAGGTGTCTTATTTTTGCACTGAATCTTCAGTAAATAGAGAGATATTTTGAGTTCTGCCTTGCAACAGACAAGAATGCCTTGTAAGGGACCGTAGTTGTTATCAGGTTGAAATATATTGAAACTGAAACAAGTAGGAGACTAAAACGTTATTAAATGGAAAAATAATCAGTGAAAAGAAATAACTGCCTGCTATCTTGGGAACACCTAGTTAGGAAAGTCCTTCTGATAAATAAAGAGCTACTTATTCTTAGGGTATAGAAGATCTTCTAATACCCCCATGATTACACAAATGAAGAAAACATCACATCTGTAAAAACAAAATACACATTGTTTGCTCTTTTGCTTTCAATTAGACCAACAAAGGCAAAAACATTTTATTACTAAATATGTTTATAAGAAGCATTCAGAACTCAAGTACACACAGTATCAAGTTGTAACTGTCGGTCTAGAATGTATTATGGCTCTCTGCATAATATATGTCAAATGCTCACTGCCTGCCTGTCACTTACCACTCAGAAAGCTTTTGTTATTTATTTAATTATTTAGCTTTCTCCCTTCATACCTACATCCAGAGAACAACTGGCTACCACCAAAATTCCTATCAAGCAACTCTAGCTCCTTCTCTCTGCCTGTCTGCTTCTAGTATCAAAAGTTAACTACTCTCTCTCTCTCTACATCTGTCTCCCTCTCTCTCTTTCTCTCTGTTTCTTTCTCAAGCAAGAACTGATAACATATGACATAAAAACATAAAAACTCCCTTTTATGCTTTAGCATGATGGGACTACGTGGAGGAAACACTCCACGTGTGTGGTGGGAGGGGAAGGAATAGATTTTTATCATTGATTTCAATCCAATTTTTTTTTTTAAAGCAGAATACAGTGCAAAGACTACAGTGCAATACAGTGCAAAGAATTCCCATGGAAATCAGCAACTGCTGGTTTTTGCAGGTTTTGCTTTTGAGGAGAAACGCTTCACCCATCACTCTAAGCCTGGACATCATAAGGGGGATGTACAAATATGATTCCATGCTAGAACAGGCACAGGAACCATCTTGTGCTGCTCCTGTCTAATGCCTGTGCTCTAAACTATATATTCTAAACACTCTATTTCTTATGGCATGTGCTCCAAGGGGAGAGCAGTGTGGTAATGTCTGATCTGAATGGACATATCTGAGTGTTCCAGTCCTCCGTGTATTATATCTATGTTCAAACAAGGTTCTGGGGAAGTCTGCATTTTTTACCTTTTTCTTTCACAGAAGCGTTTGTAGCTTGCTCCCATTAAAGTTGAGTATTCACTAAAGCAATAATACCTGATTGTACTTACCCAAAGTGCAGGCACATGATTTTTATGCTAATGTGTAAGCACAGAAAATGCTGGCAGTTTCATTCCCACAATCTTCTTTATTATCAAACCAAAACATTTACTTCAAGAATCTAAAAACTAGCACAATTGTGGGGCAAAATACCTGCATTTAAAATTAAATTGATTTATATGGGGCATTTAACCCTTTTGCAATGCGTTGGACAGCTTTCTAATATCCAAGGGGTTAAAAGTCCCATTTAAATAAATGGGATTTTGGAAATGTGTATTTGCCTTCTATGGTGCATTGTTATAGCCTGATACAGGCCTTCTTAGTACATCAACCTCAGTGAGTTACTAATCACTACACTGTGTGCACAATTATTAGACAAGTAAGTATTTTGACCATATCATCATTTTTATGCATATTTTCCAACTCCAAGCTATATAAACTTGAATGCTTATTGGATTCAAGCAAATCAGGTGATGTGTATTTGTGTAATGAGAGAGAGGGTGTGTCCTAAGGAGATGAACACTATATGTCAAGGTGTGCATAATTATTAGGCATCTTCATTTCCTCAGGCAAAATGGGCAGAAAAAGAGATATAACTGACTCTGAAAATTCAAAAATTGTAAAAAGTCTTTCAGAGGGATGCAGCACTCTTGAAATTGCTAAGATATTGGGCATGATCACAGAACCATCAAAAGTTTTGTTACAAATAGTCAACAGGGTCTCAAGAAACATGTTGAGAAAAAAAGATGCAAATTAACTGCCAGAGATTTGAAAAGAATCAAACATGAAGCTACCAGGAACCCATTATCCCCCAGTGCTGTTATATTCCAGAACTGCAACCTACCTGGAGTATCCAGAAGTACTAGGTGTTCAGTGCTCAGAGACATGGCCATGGTAAGGAAGGCTGAAACCCGACCACAACTGAACCTGACACATAAGTTGAAACATCAAGACTGGGCCAAGAAGTATCTGAAGACAGATTTTTCAAAGGTTTTATGTAGTGATGAGCGAGCACCCCAATGCTCGGGTGTTCGGGTGCTCTGACCGAGCACCCCCTGAGGCTCGAGTGCTCGGCCGAACACCCGAGCCCCATTGAAGTCAATGGGAGGACTCGAGCATTACACCAGGCACCCCCTGCTCTGATGAGGGGAGGGTGCCTGGTCCATAGGAAAAGGGCAGAAAATGATGGAAACACCACAGAAATGGTTCAGGGACAGCATAGGGAGGATGTCTGGATGCATCTTGGACTCCAACATCGCTGCTGGGAACGATCTTTCGCCCGTAGTACGCCATTTTTACAGACTGACCATAAAACACACAAAAAGGAAAATAAAAACGACTTTAGGCGAAAAATTGTTACCAAACAATATTTGCTGTATATTTACTTGTATATCATCTGCAAATTATCCCAAAAATTTCCTTGATTTTCGGAAGTGAGGCCATGATTAAGAGGGAAACGTGCGCAGAGGCAAATTCTCCCAAAAATTTCCTTGATTTTCAGAACTGAGGCCATGATTAAGAGGGAAACGTGCACAGAGGCAAATTCTCCCAAAAATTTCCTTGATTTTATTGAACTGAGGCCATGATTAAGAGGGAAACGTGCGCTGAGCCGACCATCTAAAACATTATGGGTGAGGGTCTGCTGCAGAGCTGACCATCCTAAACATTATATGCGAAGGCCCGCTAGTGAGCTGACGCTATAAAACATTATATGAGAGGGCCCGCTAGAGAGCTGACCCAATAAAACATTATATGAGAAGGCCCGCTGGTGAGCTGACCTATATAAAAATTGGCAAACAGGGCCCGCTGGTGAGCTGGCCCTATATAAAAATTATATCACAGGGCCCGCTGGTGAGCTGGCCCTATATAAAAATTATAGCACAGGGCATATGGAAGAGGAGGAGGAGGAGGAGAAGATTAAGAGTCAACCATATACCCGTTTTTTGGGTGGAAGGGGTGAATGGGAATACAGAGTATTCACATCATTGTAAATAACATATATAAAGTGAGTTTATGTTCCCCCGGGGCTTTCCTCCAGTGGAGTGGAGAAGTCAGGGGAAATCCAGGCCTTGTTCATTTTTATAAGTGTCAACCTATCAGCATTGTCGGTGGAAAGGCGGATACGCTTATCTGTTATGATGCCACCAGCAGCACTAAATACCCGCTCAGACAGAACGCTGGCGGCAGGGCAGGCCAGCACCTCCAAGGCGTAGAGTGCCAGTTCATACCACGTGTCCAGCTTGGACACCCAGTAGTTATAAGGCACAGAGGGATCATTGAGGACGCTGACACGGTCTGCTACGTACTCCTTCACCATCTTCCAAAACTTTTCCCTCCTTGTGACACTAGGCTGCGCATCAGGGTGAGGGTGCTGGCGGGGTGTCATGAAGGTGTCCCACGCCTTGGAGAGTGTTGCCCTGCCTTTGTCGGAACTGCTGTGTGCGCCCCTTTTCTCCCCTTCTCGGTTGGCCAAGGTAGCACGTACTCTGCCGCCAGCGTTGTCAGATGGAAAATTTTGGAGCAATTTTTCGACCAGAACCTTCTGGTATTGCAACATTTTGCTTGTCCTCTCCACCGGAGGAATGAGAGATGAGAAATTCTCTTTGTAGCGGGGGTCCAGAAGGGTGAACACCCAGTAATCCGTGTTGTCTAAAATGCGTACAACGCGTGGGTCACGGGAAAGGCAGCCTAACATAAAGTCAGCCATGTGTGCCAGAGTACCAACAGTCAAGATTTCGCTGTCCTCACCAGGAGGATGACTCTCAATCTCCTCATCCTCTTCCTCCTCTTCTGCCCACCCACGCTGAAGAGATGGAACTAAAGTTCCATGGCTACCCTCTGTAGCGGAGGCAACCGTGTCTTCCTCCTCCTCCTCCTCCTCCTCCTCCGCCTCCTCCAATTGTCGCTGAGAAGACGAAGTGAGGGTGCTCTGGCTATCACCTTGTGTAAGCTCTTCCTCCCCCATTTCCACCTCTTCCACATGCAAAGCGTCGGTTTTAATTGTGAGCAGCGAGCGTTTCAGTAGACACAGAAGTGGGATGGTTACACTGATAATAGCGTTATCGCCGCTCACCATCTGTGTCGATTCCTCAAAATTGCGTAAAACCTCACAGAGGTCTGACATCCATTCCCACTCCTCACTTCTGATTACAGGAAGTTGAACGGAGAGGCGACGACCGTGTAACAGCTGGTACTCCACTACTGCCCTCTGCTGCTCACAAAGCCGGGCCAACATGTGGAAGGTGGAGTTCCAGCGCGTGCTCACGTCACACAGCAGCCGGTGAGCTGGCAATTGTAAGCGCTGCTGCAGCTTCAACAGGCCGGCTGAAGCTGTTGATGACTTACGGAAATGTGCACACACGCGGCGCACCTTGGTCAAGAGATCATGCACATCGGGGTAGGTTTTTAGAAATCGCTGCACCACTAAATTAAATACATGCGCTAGGCATGGTACGTGTGTGAGCTTGCCGAGCTCCAAAGCCGCCACCAAGTTACGCCCATTATCACACACAACCATGCCTGGTTGCAGGTTGAGTGGCGAGAGCCACTGCTCGGTCTGGTGACTAATCCCCTGCAACAGCTCTGAGGCCGTGTGCTGTTTGTCCCCAAGGCAGATCAGCATCAGCACGGCCTGTTGACGCTTCCCCACTGCAGTGCTACACTGCTTCCAGCTACTGGCTGATGGGGGAGTGGCGGTGTGTGTAGAGAATTCGGAGGTGGAAACGGAGGAGGAGGAGCCAATAACGTAGGTGCTGGTGGAAACCCTGATGGAGGTAGGGCCCGCAATCCTCGGCGTGGGTAGCACCCGTGCCATCCCAGGGTCCGAGTCGCTCCCAGCCTCCACGACATTCACCCAGTGTGCCGTCAGGGAAATGTAGCGTCCCTGGCCACAAGCACTTGTCCATGTGTCAGTCGTTAAGTGGACCTTCCCAGTAACTGCGTTGGTCAGGGCACGGGTGATGTTACGGGACACATGGTGGTGTAATGCGGGGATGGCACACCGGGAAAAGTAGTGGCGGCTGGGGACCGCGTACCGAGGGACAGCTGCTGCCATCAGGCTGCGGAAGGACTCAGTGTCCACAAGCCTAAATGGCAGCATTTCGATGGCCAGTAATTTGGAAAGGTGTGAGGTTAGTGCTATGGCCTGTGGGTGGGTGGCTGGGTACTTTCTCTTGCGCTCAAATGCCTGGGGTAACGACATTTGGACGCTGTGCTGGGACAGGGAAGTGGATGTGGTCGCTGATGGTGCTTCAGATGCTACAGGTGCAGGGCGGGAGGTATGCGGGCCTGCGCCTTCGACAGGCGATTGGCCGGCACCGAAAACAGGGGAAGAGGAGGCAGTGGTGTGGCCTGCAGACACAGATGGGCGATCCAGGCGTTCCTCCCACTTACTACGGTGCTTGGATGCCATGTGTCGGATCATGCTGGTGGTGGTGAGGTTTCTAGTGTTCATGCCTCGGCTCATTCTGGTGTGGCACAGGTTGCAAACTACAATTCTTTTGTCGTCCGCACTTTCCTTAAAAAAACGCCATACCGCGGAACACCTACCCCTTGGCAAGGTAGATTTACGCAAGGGGGTGCTCCGTGGAACATTTGCGGGCCGGTTTGGTGCGGTCCGCCTTCTTTCTGTAGCCACACCACTGCCTCTTCCAGCCTGTTGCGGTGCTGCAGATGGCTCACCCTCAGGACTGCTGTCATCGCTCGGCTCTACACCTTCCCAGGTTGGGTCAGTCACCTCATCGTCCACCAAGTCCTCCTCCACTTCCTCACTCTGATCATCCTCCTCAAGTCTTGATCCCACCACATACTCAGTCATTGACAACTGTATAACATTCTCCTCAACAAGGTCTTGAGACGGAAATAGTGGTTGATTTAATGGCAACTGTGTCTCATCATCATCATCATCATCATCCACTACTTCCTTTGACCTTAAATGCCGTTCACATCTGTCATCTTCTTGTGATTGGGTAGCCTCTAGAGGTTGTGAATCAGGGCACAAGATGTCATGTTCCTCTGCAAGCGTGCTTGGAGAGAGGGTCAAATGAAGGATTGGTGATGAGACGAGCTCCTCACTATATCCCAGTGTGGGATCACTTCTTTGACCAGACCGTGTATGGTGGGAGGAAGGATGATCAGAGTGAGGATTATGTTGACCAGACTCTTGGCTACTGAGAGTGGACTTGGTGGAAGACAGGGTGGTGCTTAACCGACTGGAAGCAGTATCAGCTGTCATCCAACCGACCACCTGTTCGCAGTGGTCGGACCTCGAGAGTGATGTCCTGCGACGCCCTGTAAAATTACACATGAAGCTAGGTATGGTGGATGTCTTTCTTTCTTGTGCTCTGGCACCAGGCACAGTTTCTCCGCGTCCTGACCCGCGCCCTGAACTTTCAGGATCCCGTCCACTTCCCCGTCCCTTTTTACCCGCCTTCTTCATCTTACACAGAATATGTGACTTTAATATTTGAGTTTGAAAACTTAACAGTATTTCTTATTATTCTGCAACTCTGCAGAGTACACAGAATAGGCTGCTAAACTGCGGTGAAACACACTGAATGGAATATGTGACTTTAATATTTGAGTTTGAAAACTTAACAGTATTTCTTATTATTCTGCAACTCTGCAGAGTACACAGAATAGGCTGCTAAACTGCGGTGAAACACACTGAATGGAATATGTGAGTTTAATATTTGAGTTTGAAAACTTAACAGTATTTCTTATTATTCTGCAACTGTACAGAGTACACAGAATAGGCTGTTAAACGGCGGTGAAACACACTGAATGGAATATGTGACTTTAATATTTGAGTTTGAAAACTTAACAGTATTTCTTATTATTCTGCAACTGTACAGAGTACACAGAATAGGCTGTTAAACGGCGGTGAAACACACTGAATGGAATATGTGACTTTAATATTTGAGTTTGAAAACTTAACAGTATTTCTTATTATTCTGCAACTGTACAGAGTACACAGAATAGGCTGCTAAACTGCGGTGAAACACACTGAATGGAATATGTGACTTTAATATTTGAGTTTGAAAACTTAACAGTATTTCTTATTATTCTGCAACTGTACAGAGTACACAGAATAGGCTGTTAAACGGCGGTGAAACACACTGAATGGAATATGTGACTTTAATATTTGAGTTTGAAAACTTAACAGTATTTCTTATTATTCTGCAACTGTACAGAGTACACAGAATAGGCTGTTAAACGGCGGTGAAACACACTGAATGGAACATGTGACTTTAATATTTGAGTTTGAAAACTTAACAGTATTTCTTATTATTCTGCAACTGTACAGAGTACACAGAATAGGCTGTTAAACGGCGGTGAAACACACTGAATGGAATATGTGAGTTTAATATTTGAGTTTGAAAACTTAACAGTATTTCTTATTATTCTGCAACTGTACAGAGTACACAGAATAGGCTGCTAAACTGCGGTGAAACACACTGAATGGAATATGTGACTTTAATATTTGAGTTTGAAAACTTAACAGTATTTCTTATTATTCTGCAACTCTGCAGAGTACACAGAATAGGCTGCTAAACTGCGGTGAAACACACTGAATGGAATATGTGAGTTTAATATTTGAGTTTGAAAACTTAACAGTATTTCTTATTATTCTGCAACTGTACAGAGTACACAGAATAGGCTGTTAAACGGCGGTGAAACACACTGAATGGAATATGTGACTTTAATATTTGAGTTTGAAAACTTAACAGTATTTCTTATTATTCTGCAACTGTACAGAGTACACAGAATAGGCTGTTAAACGGCGGTGAAACACACTGAATGGAATATGTGACTTTAATATTTGAGTTTGAAAACTTAACAGTATTTCTTATTATTCTGCAACTCTGCAGAGTACACAGAAAAGGCTGCTAAACTGCGGTGAAACACACTGAATGGAATATGTGACTTTAATATTTGAGTTTGAAAACTTAACAGTATTTCTTATTATTCTGCAACTCTGCACAGTACACAGAATAGGCTGCTAAACGGCGGTGAAACACACTGAATGGAATATGTGACTTTGATATTTTAGTTTGAAGACTTAACAGTATTTCTTCCTATTCTGCAACTCTGCACAGTACACAGAATAGGCTGCTAAACTGCGGCGAAGCACACTGAATGGAATATGTGACTTTGATATTTTAGTTTGAAGACTTAACAGTATTTCTTCCTATTCTGCAACTCTGCACAGTACACAGAATGTGCTGCTAAACTGCGACGAAGCACACTGAATGGAATATGTGACTTTGATATTTTAGTTTGAAGACTTAACAGTATTTCTTCCTATTCTGCAACTCTGCACAGTACTCAGAATGTGCTGCTAAACTGCGGCGACGCACACTGAATGGAATACGTGACTTTGATATTTTAGTTTGAAGACTTAACAGAATGTGCTCTAATCTGCAACTTTGCACACTAAACAGAATGTGCTCTAATCTGCAACTTTGCACACTAAACAGAATGTGCTCTAATCTGCAACTTTGCACACTAAACAGAATGTGCTCTAATCTGCAACTGTGCACACTAAACAGAATGTGCTCTAATCTGCAACTTTTCACACTAAACAGAATATTTTTTTTTTTTTTTTTTTGTTTTTTTCCCCCCACACACAATATAACCTGCTGCCCCCACACACAGTAGTCCTAAAAAGGACTTTTGGTTCTTTTTTGTCACAATTTTTTTTTTTCCTCCCTACACTGCCTTTCCCTTCCTATCCTCAGCTCTCCCTGGCTCAGACTGAGCCGAACTCGATGGTCATGTGCTATACAGCACCTGACCACGGGTTCTGGCCAGCCAATCAGTGTAATGCCAGCAGCCAACATGGCTGCTGGCATTACACCGATGTCAGAGCCTCCCTGCACGTTTATTGGCTGCGCAGCAGCCGCAAAACGTGCGGGGAGGAGACCCGAACATGGCGGGCGAGCACATGCGGTACTCGTACGAGTACCGCCATGTGCCGAGCAGAGCGATGCTCGAGCCGATCCGAGCATCGGCCGAGCATGCTCGCTCAACACTAGTTTTATGGACTGATGAGATTAGAGTGACTCTTGACGGTCCAGATGAATGGGCCTGTGGCTAGATCAGTAAAGGGCACAGAAATCCACTTCGACTCAGATGCCAGCAAGGTGGAGGAGGGGTACTGTTATGGGCTGGTATTATCAAAGATGAGCTAGTTGGACCTTTTCAGGTTAAAGATGGACTCAACTCAACTCCCAAACCTACTGCCAGTTTTTAGAAGACACTTTTTTCAAACAGTGGTACAGGAAAAAGTCTGCATCTTTCAAGAAGACCATGATTTTTATGCAGGACAATGCTCCATAGCATGTATCGAAGTACTCCACTGCGTGGCTAGCAAGTAAAGGCAAGTAAAGATGATAAAATAATGACATGGCCCCTTTCCTCACCTAACCTAATCCCTATTGAGAACTTGTGGGCCCTTCTTAAATGCCAGATTTACTGTGAAGGAAAACAGGACACCTCTCTAAACATTGTCTGGGAGGCTGTGGTTGCTGCTGCACAAAAAGTTGATTGTCGACAGATCAAGAAATTGACAGATTCCATGAATGGAAGGCTTATGACTGTTATTGAAAAGAAGGGTGGCTATATTGGCACTGATTTTTTTTTTTGGAAATGTCACAAATGTTTGTAAGTTGTTTTGAGTTGTTTGTTTAGTATTCTCATTTTAATAGATGAAAATAAACATGCAAGATGGGAAAATTATCATTTTCCTTTAGTTGCATAATAATTCTGCAAACTAATAGTTTCCTAATAATAGTGCACACATAGATATTCTCCTAAGAAAGCCAAAACCTCACTTTTACTTTCTTAAATATTCAGGTTTAAGGTTTCTTAACATTTTGGATTGACAGAGAGCACTGTAGTTGTTCAATAATAAAATTAATCCACAAAAATACAACTTGCCTAATAATTGTGCACACGGTGTATGAAGGTTTTGTTCTTGTGTTATTGCCTAGTGCAACCCTCCCAACATTTAAAATGGCCAAAGAGGGACACATTTGATTTAGATGGTGTTGCTGGTGGCGTGGCTGGTAGGCAGGACATTACCAAGAATGTTCAGGTTATTTCATGGCCTATTGACACCTTTTTGTGTAACTGAATAAATTATTTAAAGCAAGACCAACGTATTTTATTTACACAGACTAATGTATAAACACCTATACTGAAGTATAAACAAACATTGATGTTAGTTTTATTGCTATTGAGCTATTGAGAGACTATCCATCCTAAAGAGGGACACTTGGGAGATATGTTAGTACCAGAGCTTAGCAACCAAATGTATGTAACTAGAAATAAGATAACTGGCCTAGTTTATCTTTGCCACACCATGCAGTTATTGGTTCTCTTTTCATAACTTTAACCTTCTTTGGTGCCAGAGTGCTATCCAAGGCATTGTTCAGTAATTAATTGGGTACCTTCTGGCATTCAAAGGGTTAAGATTATTTCTTTGAGTGCCAGTGGTCTATAAAGCACAATGATTTAAACTTTTTTCAGCAATCCAAACTAGTCAAATCAATACTTCTTTAGCATGCAAGGAATTAAATTAGCTGGCAAGTTTAGGAACATGCAAACAGGTAAATGAATTGGCTTTACACAGCAGATTGTTTGCCACAAGTGCCATCTCCTGGACCATTTTGTGAGGGATTGTCCCTCCCGGGCCCTCAGCCCTATTGCCCATGCCAGGCCTGTCCATCTGGGGAGTGGTATGAGTTGAAGAATGTTGGGGCGGAAGGAGAAGTGGCGGTAGACCAGTATCAGGACTGTTCGAAGGTGTCACGTTGTTTCCCCAACGAAAGGTGATCTCTGTCGCCGGAGAAGCATGACTTTCAAACCCCATGGCTTGTGTTTGGCTGGATTGGGGAGTGGGCAGTGGATACAGGGAGGTGGAAGTGTTGAAATCCCTCCCTGTGGATGTATTGTTGAGGAACGACCTGGGCCCCATTGAGAGCTACAAGCTCAAGCTGCCCAAGCCAAGGATTTACACCCAGGGAATGGATCTTTGCCAGCCGCAGGCTCTGTTCAGCCCCATCCATCACCGATGACCAGGGAGATCCACAAAGCACCCCTCCCCGGACATCCCGTGGGCCCTCCCACAGCAGCCCCAACACCAGCCCTGGGGGTATACAAGTGCCGGCAGCTGCCGTTCAGGACATTGACTCCATAAGAGCTGACACTACCCCCACAAAGGCAGCGTTCCCACTCTGGCTGAGGACCAGGTAAGGCGAAACCCCCCCCTGATCTGACCAAGACCACGTGGACTGACCCTACTGTACTGAGACAGGAAACCCTGGTAGACCCCAGCTTGGCAGGGATGAGGGAAAGGACAGGTACTGTGAAGGTAGAGCCACAGGGGAGATGATTTTCTGGGATGGGGAAAACTGTTCAGGGAGGCCAGTGTGAGGGAGACAGGACAGGAGTGGAAGGTGACCCGCCAACTCATTGTTCCCTCATATTGCCAAACCCACATGGGAGTCACTAACACCAGGGACAGGCTGACTAAGGCTCTCTACTGGCAACGCGCCTCACAGACAGTTTCTCAGTTCTGCAACTCCTGTGACGCTTGCCAGAGGATCAGCAAAGGGAAGGGACAGGGGAAGGCACTGCACCAATCTATGCCCATAGCGGTGGTTCCCTTTCAACGGTTTGCGATAGACATTGTGGGGCCTTCGGCCTGCCCGAGTAAGTCAGGCAAGAGATTCATCCTCATGATTGTGGACTATACCACTAGATACCCTGAGGCTGTAGCTCTGTCCTGGATTACTATTGCCTCAGTGGCTGAGGCCTTGGTGACTGTGTTCACCCATGTCGGGTTCCCCAGCAAAATTCTATCCTACCAGGGCACTCAATTTATGTCAGAGCTGTTGCATCAGCTCTGGCAACATTGTAGTGTTAAGCAGCTCTGGTCCTCTCCTTACCACCCGCAGACCAATGGGCTCTGTGAGCAATTTAATGGTACATTAAAGACCATGCTCCGGAACTTTGTGGATCGCTAACCGAGTTGGGAGAAGTTGCTCCCTTTGCTATTGTTCTTGTACAGTGAGGTTCCACAAGAGTCCACAGGGTTCTCACCATTTGAGCTCCTATTTGGTCGGCAGGTGCAGGGGACCCTGGACCTGCTGAGGGAATTCTGGGAGGGGGATTATGACCACGAGAAGGTTCCCATATTGAAGGATAGCCCTGTCCTCCCTCAGCCTGTGACACAGAGAGTAGGGTCACAGCCTGGCAGCAGGACTTTCTTTGTGGGGGAGAAGTGTGACGAACAGGATTTTCACATGGAGCAAGAGGTGGATCCTCTCATCCCCCTAGCTGGGATCATGTGGACACTAATACTGAATGGTATAGGGAAAATAGATAATCATGGACGCCTGTTTCAGCCTTCCCCCACCCAAATTCAGAGGCAGATGACTATCAGCTGAGCTTGATGGTTTTATGGGGGGAACAGCAATTCACTGGGAATGTATATTTGTGCTAACTCCCCTTCCCCCACAGGGGGGGGGTTCTACAGGACGTGACCAGAGCCTTGTGTCCACCTCCCCCACTTTTAGTAACCTTATCTGATGTTAAACGCAACATGTCATGTTTTATCCATGTGGGGACTTCCCCTTTTCTCCCAACTGCGTTAAAATGCTGTGTTGGTTAAAAAAATAAAGCAGTTCATGATTTACCAAGAAGGAGCATGTTTGTCTCTCTGAAGTATCCAGGTATATTGCTGTTTGTCGTTCACTATAGAGCAGTTACTCATAGAGAAGTGCAAGGGGACTAGATAGATAGAATATCCTATAAGAACTGGAGCAATCAGTGCAATATATCCTGCATTGCCAGTGGATACACAGCTCAAAGTACCGGGACTTAGTGCTTAGTATAGATGTTAGCTGTGCAGGTTAGCGAAAGAAACCCACAGACAATAACGTACTTGAACTGCCATACCTTCTGTGTCAGAGACGCCAGGGCCGTATTGTCACACACTGTCTGACACTTCCAGCCTTGTTCCACTCCCCGTTGTAGATTCCCTAAATTCACTTTGACTCTCCTAGCCTTGTTCCACTGCTCAGTGTCAGTCACAGATTGTCCATATACACTGTCAGACCCCAAGCCTTGTTCCCATACCCACTCCTAGCAACAAATCCCTACATACACTACCTGACCCCACATGCCTTGTTCTCATGTCTGCTGGTAGCCACATATTCCACAGTTTCACACATACACTGTATGACCACCCGAGCCTTGTTCCCCTGCCCACTGGTAGTTACAGATCCCCAAATATAATGTCTGATAGCCCCCTTTACCTTCTGTTTTCTGTAGCTAGCAGTTGAGAGCAGTGCTCCCCCTGCCCTCCACTTCAGACAGTGCAGTAGGCTCAATCCTTAGGATCACTCTTTCAAGGAACTTTTGAGTTGCAACCAAGAAGTACATACTAAGAAGTGAATACATGGATAAACCACTCCAGTGTGTTGTTTGAAATGAATAGCAGCTTGGAAGAACTGCTCTCCACCACTACCTGCAGGATGGGTATACTGATTTAGTACTAGGCCTGATGAGGCCCTTCCAGAGCCTGAGGCCCCTGTGTATACTGGGTAAGCCCAGGCATTAAAAAGATCTTACTCACATTAAAAAAAACAAAACAAAAAAAAAAGTAAAAAAAAAAAACAGTTTAAATAAATGGGAATGTTCCCTTCTCCCATGTGATGGAGTTGGATTACCCCAGAATTGCACCACTTTGCATTTATACATTAGAGCCAGTGAATGCATGAATGAATGAATGAATGAATGCATTAATATTTTTATTTATAAATGACCACATATGTAGCTGCACTTTACAGTTTAATGGTTTATACAATACAGTGTTACACACAAAGGCATAACTACAGTGAGTGCAGCTGTGACAGGCCAATCATCCAAGGGAACCCATTAGCCCCAGGACCCAATAGGTTACACATTTGGAATAATATTTTCTTGTTGCTGGCTACAAAAAATTGCAACATGGCCTTCCAATTGTTATTTGACACTAGTTACCCAAGCTCTTTGCAATCTAAAGTGAATAAGTACATAAGGTTTAAGTGCAGCATTAGTAAATGCTCTTACATTATCATATGTACTGTATTGTCTGTAATTTATGACTTGCAGTGTCAATTCTATAGCATTCTGAAGGAATAAGAAAAATGTGATTTGATGAACATCCGCCACCCTCCCAAAAACCTTCACCCCAAAAAAACCTTCACCGTTATTCCTCTCTTCACCTGAAGCTTCAGTGTCAGATTGGATGCATTTCTTTTTAGCTGAGGCTCAAGTGGATTCTGGAAATGGTGATATACTTTGCCAAGACTACATTCAGTCAGAAATTAGTAGGTTGGGACTTGCTTTAAGAAACAGAAATAGATACTGTTCTTTGAATGGTAAAAGTATGTTCGGCAGTCTGAGTTTTGACAGAAAACGTTTCATGAAACCTTGATTCAATAAATACGTTTCCTCACTTCAGTGCTGTTCCGTGTGTGCTGTCTCATCTTGGAGACCGAGTACATTTATTGATATCTTAAATGATTTGCACCACGATTTAATGTTGCTTTACTATTGTGTGCCAATGCCCATTTCTGCTTTATCGACCTAAATATATATTTACATCTGTTGATCAATATCTCTATCTATCTCTCTATCTATCTACCCACACACACACACACACCATACAGTAAAGGCAGTGGCATCACAACATCCATATTATATTGAATATTATTAAGATATAGTATAGGTACACCCCCTATAGAACATTTAATGAATATATATAAATCCTTTGTGTGCTGTAGGGATTTGCAACACATTGCACTTGGAATCAAGAATTCATTTTTCCCCCATTCAAAGCAGAATTTGAAAATGCTGTATCGAGTGGTTTTTTGCCTTCTTTTGGATCAACAAGGATGAATAGGAATGGGGTTGAACTTGATGGACACAAGTCTTTTTTCAACCTAAACTACTATGTAACTATGAATAGCATTACATTGCTCAAGCTTCTGGTGCTCACTGGTTTAATTCCCATTCATAATACCACTGTAACTACACAAGTTAGTTCTGGTGGGTAGAACAAAGATTGAAATGCTTACATTGTAACCCTTTCAATGCCAGGGGAGCAGGCAGAGCATTGCTTTTGGGTTGCTTTTAATTAGGGTTTGACCACACTTGGAGTAAACCTTTATGTTTAATTAGCTCTCAATTTAATAAAGGAAAAACAATATGTGATAAATAAAATTAATTGCATTTTTTATTTTGTAAACACTATTACAATTAGGTTCTTTGACCCTCAAAGGTATCTATTGCAAGAGTATCGTAGGACTGATATCTGAGACACAGCTGACTTTATGAATCTCAGTTTGCACTAGGATAGTCAGTGACACCCTTGTTTTCCCATTGTCATATGAATTCAAAGTGTGCAGACAGGGTGTGAGGGTGGACAGGGTGTGACTGAATATAAGTACATTAAAGGAGCTGGGAGGGCTTAGCCTCATACTGCCTGTGGACTGCTTGAGGAATGCATCTCTCACAAAGACAGAGACAATATGACAGTTTTCCCATCTCAGGTCCTTTAGTGCAGTTCTGTTAAATTACATTGAGCGTAACACAGGCATAGATCACAGGCAATGGGCCACAGTATGGCTTCATTGAAAGGCACAACTACCTGTGTTAAATCAGATGCAGTGCCTCCCATTCCACCACTCTTGCCTGGACCCAGGATATCGGACCAGTCCCCCATGTTACTCCCTTAGTGGTGGCCCTGGCTGTTTTTTCTCCCAAGCTTCTCCAATGTGTCTATTACCAGTGTACTACTCTTGGTAAATTGTGTCTTCAACATCATTATTTGTTTGAAAGTTGACAACATATTGTGCAAAGCTGTACTGTTGTGAATAAATAAAAACAAGTGAGTCTTTCTTGTTATAGCTTAAATCAGTTGTGGGCAGCCAGTAACTCTACATTTATTGCTGGACTACAACTCCCATCATCCTTTGCCATCTGTGACTGATGGGAGATCTAGTCCAACAACAGTTGAATGACAGCCCTAGAAACCCTACATTGATAAAGTGAATGTAGAATTCTAATACAAGACAGAGAGGCTATACTAAAAAACTGTAGTATTTCTAGGATAAAGCAACTGTGCCACAAAGGACAGATAATTATCCCCCTTTGATTTACTGATTCACTGCATTCAACACCTCTATCATTCTAGAGTTTAAAATCTCAAATTAAAGGAGCAGTAAACTTTTGTCACTGACAAACAATTATCCATGGAGTGTGATAGAAACTGCTGAGTCATGCTGTCAGTTAGAACTTCCAGGAAGTAAACACACTGTAATTCACTTCCTGATTATTTGTACTGCTATCACATTTGAATAAAACAAATTGCAGCATTGTTTTACTCAGCAGGAAAAGTTCTATAACATATAGGTTTTCATAAAAAGTTTACTGTTCCTTAAATCAACAGGAATGTACAATTTAGTTTTTTGTCCCAAATGGTGCAGTGAGTTTGCTCCATAATTACACCACTTTCTTAGCATACTCTTCTGCAGGGAGCACATTAACAGTTTGACACTCTGGAACATTTAGTAAGATTCCTTTATTTAACATGGCTATTTTTCACGTAGCCTTCTTAGCTGCTGTTAGTGTGAGTCATTAAAACAATTCTGTTAAACGTTTTACTTTTATTACTAGGTTGCTTCTGTGAATGGAAATAATTTAAACAATAAATTGCACAGTTAGTCATATGTTAAAGCTCATACCTTCATGCTGTGGAGATTATGCTGCATAAAAACCTTTAAAGAAACAGTGTCATTATGAAAAAGATATATAAATACAGAATATATTTCATAATAAAATATCACAGTTGTTTTAACCCGTTGAGTGACAGAGAGGTATCCAATGTATTGGATACATTTCTGGCACTCAAAGGGTTAAAGTATGTAGACTTTGGAGGTTCAGCACCTCAGGGAACAAATAAAAATTACACAAATTCCCACTGTTTTAAATGGGGCTCTGTCTTAACCCCTTGACTATTAGAGAGGGCTTCAACACATTTGTAAGAAACACATTAACCCTTTGTGTGCCATGGGGTATGCATCACATTGCTTTGTAATGCATTTCATACCCCTCTGGCCCTCAAATCCATCTAAATCAATGAGAATTTCTATTTGTCCCTTTGCATACATGGTAACTCTTCAGAACTGTCCAAGGGACGTCAGTTTTTAGAGTTAATTATCAGGGCTCCAGGGAAGTATGCTATTTCTCATTGGGTGGTCAGTTTCTTGGGAAATTCTGCTCACTTCTCCTCCTTTCCGCCCTGGTCCTCTCACTTCCTGCCCACTTCTCCTCCTTCCCACCTGTTCTACCAACTGCATCATAAAGATTAATGAAAATACCATTAATTTAAATTAGAAGTTTAACTCATTGAATGTTAGACATGTCTCCAATGCTTTGAGAAGTAATGCTTTGGCGATCTCTCTAGCATTCAATGAGTTTAACCCTTTTCAGTGCAAGAAGACTGTGCAGTGCGTTGCTCTGCAATGTGAAGCACAGTGCTCAGGCATTCAAAGGGATAAATCAATAGGGATTTTCAATTGCCCATGTGGTGCAACTGGTTTGCTCCAAAATTGCAGCTATTTTATAGAATTGCACTTTCAGTGCAATGTTTACATGATGCTAGAGCTATAATTCTATTTGTGTACATTTTACTGAATATGGGTCTTCAAATTTGTGAATATAACTGAAACAATGGGCAGCTGAGGAGGGCTGGCAATTTGTGGCCCAGGGGGCAAATACATTCAAGTGGCCCATTTCTATTATCGTTCCAGGACACTGTTCCAGACCACACCCTTTTGTTAATTTTAAAATTGGCATTAATGTTGTGATGTAAGTCACGTGATACCACATAGCTTACAGTTGAAATGGGGCTACACCAGTGCGCCACTACAAAGCTTACAGTTTAAGTAAAGCTTACCTAGTGATACTATAGAGCTTACAAGGGAAATGGTTTGTGTTACTAGTGTAGCTCCATTTGGATTGAACCTCTGTGGTATCACTAGTGTAGCTCCATTTTTCAGCAGCATCGGGTGATTTAGTAAGATGCAGTGGCCTACCAGCCCAGACATATGACCAGCCCAGGGGGCAATTGCCCCCCTGCCCCCCAGGCCAGCCCTCCCCTGGCTGAAAGACACTCATATGATCTGAAAAAATGTATTTTATAATTGTGTTAGAGGATATGGAGTTACACAACTCACATGAATGTGGTCAGACAAGGTGGGTCCTGTGGTTCATATCTGTCTTCAAAGCACTTTTAAAAAACGGAGTGTACCATTATACCTTTAATTTTAAATTATTCCATTTATTTCTTTTCCAGACTACTATGCATGGAAATACATTTCTGAAAACTCATACAGTTAGATGCTGTTTGGAAAATGAAACTGCTACTGAACACAGTAAAATCAAAATATCCTTTATAAAAAGAGATTTACATGTCCAGTTGGGGCTCACCCAATGGAAATCACAATCCTCTGCCTTTTTTATACAAAACAGAACTCAAGTAAAAACCATGGAATATCCCTTCTGCCAGATGAAAAGGCTCCAGTCTAAATTGCTGTCTTGTTTTTTATAAGCTGATCTATTAATTCATTCTATATTAGGTGAGAGACATTTCCCATGTGTCTAGGAAGATTGATTACTGTACTTTCACTATTAACACATTTTAATCATTGTGATATGCAATGATTAGACCTGGAGACTTCCTCCCTTTAAGCCCCCATAGAGGGCTCATGTGCTGCTGACTCGGGGGGGATGTAAATGACATGATTCACACCATAAATGGCTTTATCAAGTGGTGTGGTTTGATGTTTTTGAGTCATAAAGTGGGTGCAGTACAGGGTGGGAAGGAAGGTAAGTGGGCAGAATTTCACAATTAACTGTAAAAACCGGAGTTTCATGGGCAGATTTCCCAGGTACGACAATGGTTCTATGCCTTCTTTACCAAGTTTTCAGGTTTGATTCACTGTGATAAACAATGGGACAATTTTATTCAGCCTTACTATTAACAAATATAGTTTTAGGTAATGTTTATGCATAAATATGGTGCCTTTCACATGGGTGACTATTGCCCAGTATGAATGCCCCAGAGTCCAGAAAGCTGAATCTTTACTGTGTTCAAACAGGAACACAGTAGAGATGCAGCAGAGGAGAACTGCATTTTTTTACTTTTTTCTCCCTTCACAACCACATTCTCCACCTTTCCAGAGAACATCTGGCTACCACCAATACTCATGTATCAAGGAACTCCAGCTTCCGGTCTTTTCCTTGCTTCCTCTGCACTAGCTAGCATCAAAAATTCCACTGCTTGTCTCTCTATCACTCCCATGCAGAGACTAAAATATAGTCTCTATGTGGGCTGGGATTCCATTATTATCATTTATTTCATGAAATGAAAAGGCAGAAAAAAGTGGGAAAATGGCACTTTTTGCAGAAATTCATGTGAAAGGAATGAAGTGCAGTTTTTAGCATGTTTCTCTTTGGAGGAGAAAAACTTCACACATCCCTACTAAGTACCCAGGGATGCCTTACATTTCAGCTCAAACTCATCTAATTAAGTAAAATCCCCAGTCAGTACATTCATTTTCTGCTGAACAATGGACTAATAAACATGCTCTTCAGTAGCTGAGGTCAGTTAGAATGCAAAAGCAGAACATACAAGATGTTATATTTAATACTAGCAATGTGGGATGGTGTTGCCCATCATATTACTTACACAGAGAGACATTTTGTGAAACAGACATATGCAGTGTTACAGACACGCACTTAAAGAGACAGAGCGTGTCACACACTGTGAAACGCATACATACAGAGACACACACACATACACATGGACATATGATGTCACATATGTAGACAGTGTGTGACAGATGCAGTGGTATATGCTGATAAGAGTTGTAAAAAATGTTTTAATTGCAGCTCTTCAGCTTGATGAATAAGGCCCTGTATCCTTTTGTACTTGTAGCGCTTACAGCTGAAGCGAGTATGCTATGTTACTTGTTGAAGGTCACAGTGAGAAGATGTTTGTAAGTAAAGGAATAATTTAGATTACAGCAGTCGATACTGCAGTACTTTTGAAGAAATAGGTTGGCAGACAGAGGGTTAAGTGACAGATACAGTGATAGATAATGTAATAGTGATGCAGGAATAAAATGGCAAGATTTAGGCTATGGATGAATGGCAAGGGGGTAGGTGTGTGGAGGTGAAAAGGGAGAAGGAGATGAGAGATTGAGGAGAAGAGGGACAGTGAAATATTAAAGTAAAGTAATGGGTGAGGGGGAGTAATTACTATACATAGACAGTAAAGTAGACATGAAATACAGGGCTGTAGGGTTACTACATTATACAGACTTAGTGTAGCAGTTGGTTGGAGTGAAACACTTTCACTCTGTGTGCGAGAGAGATATGCAACGCATTGCTGTGTAATGCGTTGTATAGTCCTCTGGCAGTGAAAGGGTTAAGTGACAAGTATTGGGCACTCCTTGCATTAGCGGGCCATGGTGGTTGGCTGGGACAGAGCCGGATTAAATGTCCATGGGCCCTGGGCAAGGTATCAATACGGGGACCCCTAACAGCTAATAGGCTTCAAAACAGTAAAGCTCATATACTAAGGAAAGTGGTAGAATTTTGTGGAAAAGTTTTAACGTCTTCAACGATAGAGAGGTCAGCAAAGCATTTTGTTCTGTATGGTACAAATGTTTTGCTCCTGAATTGTTCGTCTTTGTGTTAGTACATCAGCCTCACAGTTCACAGTGCACAGTCAGCTGCTGCAAGAGCCAAAAGTATAAATGGGGTTTAGATTAATGGGGTAAGAGTATAACTGTATGGGCCCTATGTATCAAGATAAAAGGGTGCAACTCTGAAAAAAAAACATTGACACCATAGTGTTGAATTGAAAACTCAGGAAATTCGTGTTGACATAAATGGGGCTTTAACCCCTTGACTGCTACAATGGTCCCCAACGTATTGCTTTGGCAATGTGTTTGCATTCTCTGCATTCAGATGTTTTCATGTCAGCTTTCATGTTCTTGTTGGTCCTGTACCACTATTCCAATGTTTGATAACATGACTCTGCAAGAGCAATACACACATGATATGGGCATGCATGATATCATGCACACTCACACACTTGCACTATACAGCAGCCCATTTTTTGCTGATTTCTTCCCTCCACAAATTCCTACTGATAAATTCCAAAAAGTCAAATATGTCATCCTGATGTCATATGGATTTTTACTTTTCCTCCATTCAAGACGATGTTCAAGCTTTCTTCAAAAATATATTAACTTTCATTTTTTCAGTTCAATGCATTAGAGATCTGTCTGAAATAGATTAAATGGCAGAAATAGATGAAGTAGTAGCCATGGGTGTCTGCAGGGAGGGGCAAGAGGGGGTGCTTGACACCCCCCCTCCCCGCACTTGCCCACCCTGGATAAGCATAAGGACGTGTTGAATTGGCCTGGGGGACATATTATAGCTTTACCCCCCCCCCCGGAAAAATTTCTGTGGACACCCTTGGTAGAAGCCCCATTTTTATTTTCATTTTCAGTATATATGTATGTAAAGGAGGTTCTTCTTCTTTCCCTTTGTTCAGAAGGGCAGAAATTATTTATACTGATTATTTTTCAAAATGGTCTCTAACTTTTTTCTAAATACACGAGGTTGAAATTATCTTTTAACCCCTTGAGTGCTAGAGACTCCTCCAAAGCATTTTGAAGAAGCATTTTTAATTTGTATACTGTAAACTGCTAATTTAAACGCATTCAAGTCTAAATCACATAATAACTAGTGTTGAGCGAGCGTGCTCGGCCGATGCTCGGATCGGCTCGAGCATCGCTCTGCTCTGCACATGGCGGTACTCGTACGAGTACCGCCATGTGCTCGCCCGACATGTTCGGGTGAAGAGGATCTGTGCCGGAAGAGGCACAGATCCGAAGACGCTCCGCTGGACCACCAGGGAATGGAGGTACGGGGGCATTGCGGAGATGAAGGGGGCATTGCGGAGATGAAGGGGGACATTGTGGAAGAGGGGCATAGACTCTATGCCCCTCTTCCACAATGTCCCCCTTCATCTCCGCTATGCCCGTCTTCCACAATGTGCCCCTTCATCTCCGCTATGCCCCTCTTCCACAATGTCCCCCTTCATCTCCGCTATGGCATAGGAGATGAAGGGGGACATTGTGGAAGAGGGGCATAGCGGAGATGAAGGGGGACATTGACCAGGCACCCTCCGCTCATCAGAGCAGGGGGTGCCTGGTTTAATGCTCGAGTGCTCCCATTCATTTGAATGGGGCTCGGGTGCTCGGCCGAGCACTCGAGCATCAGGGGGTGCTCGGTCAGAGCACCCGAGCACCCGAGCATCGGGGTGCTCGCTCATCCCTAATAATAACATGGGGTTAAACATGTCTTTACATTAGTATTTTCTGTCCCATTATTCATATGGTCTGTAACATGTGTCCTACATTTTTAGACTTAAGATTGTTGGGGACTACAATTCCCATCATCCCCAACAAGATACAGGTTTAAAGACTGACTACCCAATGTTTAGTGTCACAAGTCCACAGAATTTAAAGCTGCAAATCTGACCCAGATTCCTGTAAATGCATGGCAGATAACTTATTGGAAACAAATCCAGGCATATCAGGATTCTTCCTCGGAAATCCAGCTCATGTATGAATAATCTGACTGATCACTTACACAGATGGTGCTAATAATGTTCATACTGTTCAGATGATTTCTTGCACTTTCTACCCAAAGCATATTGCAAAAAATGTTTATATTTACAATTATAATTTTAACTAAAGCATCCAGCCTTTCCCTGTAATACAGGACTTTTATGTAAATTTCATTCTGAAAGGATAGACAAGAATAAGTGCTTTGCAATGTATTGCGTACCCCTCTGTCACTGGTTAAAGGAAACCTAACATCTCTGAATAAGAACTCATGGTTTACCTTGCTATGACCATAAAATCCTATTGGCTCGTATGGATTTTGCTCTTGTGCCTTTCTTCAATTAGTCAGGAATGTCACTTCCATTCAGGAAGACTTGATAGTTACTTAAAGCAATGTTGCACACTCCTCTAATGCTTAAAGAATTAAGACTATCATGTGCAACAAACAGAGTTAAAGGTCATCACATTCAGGATTGATTGAAGATATTCTCTCTTGAACTAAGGAGTAAGGGAAAAAAATCATAGGGTCTATTAGAGTACCCTGGCCATAGTGAGATATGTGGGGATTATTATTAGAAGTGTTAGTTCTCCTTTAAAGGGAGCAGCAGCTCCAATTAATCTTCATAGTATTTGGGCCATGGAGAGTATTGTTTCACTACTTCCTGAATTGTAGTTCAAGAATAATTGAGCGATAAAGTATCCCACTCCTGCCCCTTTTACATAGTGTAAGCCACCTCCTCTCAGATGTGGAATCTGGTCCCTTGACCGGACAGATCACAGCAGGGGACAATCTTCTTACTGTGAGCATAAGGAAAACACTGCCCCCTTGACAGGTTTTTCTTATGCTCATTGAAGATTGTCCCTCTCTGTGTTTCATCGGGACAGTCTTGCTGCTCTGAGATGAGCAGAGTTACATCAGTAAAGGGGGCGGAAGGGGAATATTTTATCATTCAATTACTCTTGAACTACAGCTCTGACAGTAATGAAATAACACTCTCCATTGCCCAAATGCTATGATGATTAACATGAGCTGCTTTTATTGTGAAACATTACTATCCCTTTAATATTAACCGGCAAATGTAAAGTTCTCTTAAAAACATAAAACATTTAGGTGAACAAAAGATCTTTCATACTCCTTGCTTACAAACCATGTGACCTTTTCGCACACAAAACAGGAAAGCCAAAATTTCTTTCAAACATTTTTTTGCTATAAATTAAAGAGCAATTCTCTTTTATATGTCATATGCATTTAATTTCACCATATAGAGTAATCCTCTGGGAATCTTCCTCGGCCAAGAAATACTTTTCCTGTTTCTAGTATTTCCTTAGGCAAATATCAAGTATTAGAGAGAGAGAAAAAATTGAAGCGGGGAGGGGGAGACAAAGGAAACACAAGGGTCCAACAAAGTAAGTTAAACTAGTCTAAACAAGGATTTTTCCTGGCCTGAACAAGGAGCAATGACTGTTTCTAACAGGCAGAAGCATCTGTTTTTGATTATGATTTCATGTAGACTGTGGACTGTGGTGAACTCAGTGTGTGCCAGAGATGACTGTCATCCTGAAGTATTAAATTCCAATGAAACAAATTAATCTCTTTCTCTAGGGGAGAACACTCTGCTTTCCACTAAATGAAGGACATTGCAGGAGAAGAGCCAGGAAAAATAATACTGTAAGGCCAGTGTGGAATGCAGGCAAATCAGACTGTAATTGTGGACAAAGGGAGGTAGTCACACCTTCTATGCATTAAAGGGAATAATGAGAACTGTGCAAGGACAAAGGTCAGAGAACTTGTCCCTGAGGTGTGAAAAATGAAAATAAAATATATTGTGTCTCTATAAAAAAATTGCCTGTGTTTTGAAGTAAAAACTTTTATGTTTGCTGGCTTTTACTGATTTATGATAACTCTGCCATTTTTGATGTTGATTTGACAACCCTTTTAAATATTGTACATTTTGTCATTTGTTTCTGAAATGAATTGTCAAGAAAAGCAAAACATTTTTTAATTAAAAAATAAGAATCTTTTTTATTATATTTTTAACCCCTTGAATGAATGTATTATAAATACCCAAATCCAAGGAGTTAAAGAAAAACTGTGAAAAATGATATGGGGTTATACACAATTAAATATAATTTGCTCTAAGCATTTTAAAACTTATTTATGTGAGTTTCAATCAGTGGTGGGCAACCTGAGACCCTCCAGCTGTTGTTGAACACTATAACTTTCATCTGGCTGGGGATGATGTGGATTGTAGCCCTCAACAGGTGGTGAGTCTCAAGTTGCCCAAACTTGTTCTAGATACCAATAATCAAACATAAAACGTTGTATTTTAATGTATCTATTGACAACCTAGTTCTACAATATGAATGGCAAATGGCTGTATGCAAAAGGACTCAGAATTCCTTGCACATTCACCATTTCAAATGTCACTAATGGCCAGATTCTACCTGATACTCTGATACTAGGTAAATCCTCTATTCTCATAAATAATTTGGGGTTATCAGTTTCCATTGAAATCTATGGGAAAGACACACACACACACACACACACACACACACACACACACACACACATATATGCTGCATGCGTGTGTATCACAGAAATGGTAACATTTATGCTCTGCTTTTATTTTAAGTCCCTGCAGTAAATATGCAAGGCAGATATATACAATTATCTTAGATGAATATTCTAAGGTATTACTCAAAGATTGTGATGAAAAGCAGTGTAATGGTTATGCTTCTCTTTGCACACTATGATGAATTTTGGTCTTAATCTACATAACCACTGATTGATTACTTCTGTTTGGGTAACTTGTAATGAGTGAAAATATGTAAACCAGTTATATATTAGGATAAGTACCCCTTCCTTTTCAATACAGAAAGGCCATTCTCTTATTTGTACTGCAATATAATTTCTGAACCACCTATCAAATTTGTATATACATGCAAGGATCCTGGACTAAGCATATTAATAATATATATTAGATTTCCACTGCGAAACAAATAATTTTAAAGATGCTAGTTTGTAGTACATGAAACTCACCTGAATATAAATGTATTTTCCATGTTATCATATCTTTAGGTATTTGCACTTTGAGCTTAATTTTTTATGTTATTTAAATTAGGTGTAGATGCCTCTAGTACAATATGCAGAATTAGAATGCTGGATTAGAACAAAATAGAAAGCAATTGACTTTTAAAAACAACCAGTTTGTCACAGATCTAATTTCTTTTAAGGAAATGTGTAGATAAGAACATTTAATTTAATCACAGAATAATAGCTTAATTGGCATAGTAAGGAGTATGGAAGACCACAGAAAAATCTGTGTGGTCCAGGAACATTGTTCTTTGTGAGAGATCCAATAAACTCAGAGCTGCTGTCACTCTTCTACATTGCTATCGTGTATTATTAAATTGAGCTTTGTCACTTTTGCTGATACTTCTAAAGGATGCATAATGTATAAATGCAGTTCTCCTTAGAACAGCATTTGCTGTAAATTCTGTAAATCTAAATAAGAGCAGTCAATAGCACACTAGGGGCTTGATTCAGTAAAGCACAGTAAAACAGCTGATAAGGCCAAAAGCATTATGGAACATTAGCCGTGTCTGAGTAGCGTAGCTATGCAATAATCCGTCTACCAGAGTGACTAACGAGTGTAGGTCAAAACTATACACATATCATCAAAACTTGTGTCACACCTTTTTTCACTTCACTGTGCATTCATATCAGTTGGTAAGTAACTCCAGATAGATCAACTTACAAAAAAAAAAAAAAAAAAAAAGATAAAGATGTGTTATGGTTTTGCTGAGCTGCTCCCGTTCAGCCTATTGATTCTGCTGTCTGAGCTAATCTAGTGCTCTGGTATCCACTGCTGCTCTCTTCTGACTTTCGGGCTCAGGCTGAATCAGCTGACTTCTCTGATTAATCACCTGACTGTTATCAGCCAACCCTCTCAGGGTATTTATAGCAGCTTGGCTCACTTCTCCATTGTCCTTGTGTTTGTTTGCTGACCTCTTGCTGCTGGCTGCTGTGCATTTTCCAGTGTTCCTGTTTGCTGTGTTCCAGACCACTTGGCATGTTCCAGACTTCACTGACTCCTGTTCTTCTGACCCTCGGCTTGTTCCTGACATCGCAGACTTCTGGTTTTCTGACTCCAGCTCGGCTGAATACTTGTCTTGATTCCTGACCCTGGCGTGTCTTTTTTATTATGTTCTTGGCTCATGCTTTTGTTTCCGTTACACTAATAAAGGTGTATTGCATTTGTCCTTTTTGTGTCCTGTCTGGTTCCTGGTCCCTAACAGTACACAAGGACCATGAACTCAGGAGATGCAGGCAATCCACCGAATATTTTTTCAGGCTGAACCAGGTAGACCAGCGCATGGACCAGCTTGCTGCAGCCCTCCAGGCTTTGTCGATCCATACTGAGCATCTGGTTCCACAGCCTCAGCGGTCCTCTGTGCAGGCTTACCCTATAGCTGCTGCTGCTGCCGCTCCCGCTCTGGCTGCCAATGGTGATTCCATTGTTGCAAGAGGTATGACAGGGTCTGCCCCACTTCCCCAGCATTATGTGGGTGACCCTGACCAATGCAGAGGTTTTCTAAACCAGGATGGCATCTATCTGAAAATGGTACCACAATCCTTCCCGTCTGATAGGGGTAAGGTGGACCTCGTGATTTCCTTACTCTCTGAAAGGGCCTTGGCTTGGGCCACTTCACTTTTGGAGAAGCAGAAACCTATTGTATATAATTACCCTGCATTTGTGGCCTCCTTTAAAAGGGTATTTGATATACCGGGCCGCTCCACCTCAGCTGCCAAGTACCTAATGTCCATCCAGCAGGGTACTAGGATGGTTTCCGATTATGCCATAGAGTTTCATACCCTGGCAGCTAAGGTTGATTAGAATAATGAGACTCTAGTGGCTGCTTTCTCTAATGGGCTTTCGGATACAGTTAAAGATGAGATTGCAGCCCGGGACCTTCCCAGTGATTTAGAGGAACTGGTCTCATGTAGTATTCTGATTGACTCTCTAATCCGTGAGAGACCTTCCTTTAGGGAGCGCCTGCGGGGGCATCCCATCTGTTTAACTCTGAGCCTTTTGTCCCCACCTGTACCTCCCTCTCCTCCTGCACCTCCTAGTCTTGAAATCTCAGGCGATGTGGAGCCCATGCAGATTGGGTTTACTCGTCTTTCAGTTGCAGAAATGGCCTTGAGGAGAAGGGAGGGCCTTTACTGTGGTAAGGCAGGGCATCTACTGCGAAACTGTCCCACACGTCCGGGACAACCGCACCTAAGGTCTTATATGGGACAGACCTTAGGTGGCATCTGAGCATCCCTGGATATTCATACTGATAAACCACTAGTCTCCTTTCTTGGGACAAAAGTCCCATTACTTCAGAGGCACTTATTGACTCAGGTGCAGCGGGCCTCTTTGTTGACAGTGACTTCGTCCAGAAGCACTTTATTCCATTGCAGCTCCGTACCACTCCACTTGCCCTTGAGGCGATTGATGGTAGACTCTCCATCATGAAACCTTACAATTCCAGGTGATCCACTCTCCTCACAATCCTGTAATCCTGGATTATCCATGGTTGCGCAAACAAAATCCCACGTTCGATTGGGCAAGGGCTGAAGTCATGACATGGTCACCCAACTGTTCCAAAACATGCCTAGTAAAAGTGGGGAGAGTGCTAACCACATCCTTGGTCTCTTTGCTGCCTGACGAGTACCAAGAGTTCCGTTATGTATTTGATAAGGGCTGGGCTGGTGAGCTCCCTCCTCACCGCCCATACGATTGTACCATTGAACTACAACCGGGTGCCATACCTCCTCGAGGTTGAGTCTGCCCTCTTTCTGTCGCAGAGAATAAGGCCATGGAGGAGTATGTTGCTGATGCTCTGTCCCAGGGCTTCATCCACAAGTTCTCCTCACCTGCTGGAGCCGGATTCTTCTTCGTGAAGAAAAAGAGTGGTGAACTGAGACCCTGTATTGACTACAGGGGGCTCAATCATGTCACTGTTAAGAACGCCTACCCTATTCCACTGGTTACTGAGCTATTCAATCGATTGAAAGGGTCTAAGGTATTCACTAAGCTTGACCTGCAAGGGGCGTATAATCTGGTACGGATAAAGGAGGGCCATGAATGGAAAACTGCATTTAACATCAGAAGCGGGCATTACAAATACCTCGTAAAGCCCTTTGGTCTCTGCAATGCTGCTGTGGTTTTCCAAGAATTCTTGAATGATGTCCTCTGGGACATGCTCCAACAGTGCGTCTTGGTATACTTAGATGACATTCTTATCCATTCCTCCTCCATGCAGATGTAAACAGAGTCCTGCAAAGATTAAGAGAAATTAACCTATTTTGCAAATTAGAGAAGTGTGAGTTCCACTGCAGACAGGTCAGCTTCTTCGGGTACGTAATTTCAGAGGTCGGTATCACTATGGACCTTGAAAACTCTCGGCTGTTCTCAAGTGGCCGCAACCCATTGGTCTCCACTCCCTTCAATGTTTCCTTATCGACATGACCAAGAAAGAGAGTAACTCCATTCACTGATCCCGGAGGCCATCAGGGCATTTGAGTCACGAAAAGCAGCTTTTACCCCAACACCTATTTTGGCACACCCAAACCTGAGTTTCCATACATACTGTCACGGTTTTTAAAGACTCTCAGACGTAAGGTTTGGTAAAAACGTAACTTTATTAAAAAGTTAAGGCAATCCCCATAGGGAAACATACATAACAATACAACAATAATAGTCAATACAATAGGTCCTACCGGCCTTGCCTAAAATACCGGGCAAGGCAACCCAAGTGACAGTAACAATAACAGGCTCTACCGGCCTTGCCTATAGCGGGTAAGGCAACCGTGAGATGACATACACTGGTTCTACCGGCCTTACCAATACCGGGTAAGGCAACCTTAAGGATGGTAACGACGAAGGTTCTACCGGCTTTACCAATACCGGGCAGGGCAACCTGAATGAGTAGACCAGCTGTCAGATGACTATGAGAGGAATAGAAACAAAGGTCTTACTCAGCAGAAGTCTATTGCCAGGGAAAATCGGACGACTGCATAGGAGTGGACAGCGACCTAGCCTCAGCACTGGATAGATCAGGAGCAAACCAACGTCCGCACGTTGGGACCTACAATAAATATCACCACCAGGTTAATGGAGTAAACCAGCGTCCGCACGCTGGGACCAACAGAGCATCGCAACCAGGTTTAATGGAGAAAACCAGCGTCCGCACGCTGGAACCAACAGTGTATATCGCAACCAGGTTTAATGGAGTAAACCAGCGTCCTCACGCTGGGACCAACAGTAAATGTCGCCAGCAGGTTTTAATGGAGTAAACCAGCGTCCGCACGCTGGAACCAACAGTGTATATCGCAACCAGGTTTAATGGAGTAAACCAGCGTCCTCACGCTGGGACCAACAGTAAATGTCGCCACCAGGTTTTAATGGAGTAAACCAGCGTCCGCACGCTGGAACCAACAGTGTATATCGCAACCAGGTTTAATGGAGTGAACCAGCGTCCTCACGCTGGAACCAACAGTGTATATCGCAACCAGGTTTAATGGAGTAAACCAGCGTCCTCACGCTGGGACCAACAGTAAATGTCGCCACCAGGTTTAATGGAGTAAACCAGAGTCCGCACGCTGGAACCAACAGTGTATATCGCAACCAGGTTTAATGGAGTAAACCAGCGTCCTCACGCTGGGACAAACAGTAAATGTCGCCACCAGGTTTAATGGAGTAAACCAGCGTCCGCAAGCTGGAACCAACAATGATAAGCAGCAGCGAAAAGAACAATGTCGCCGGAGCGACGGGGCTAGAGCAGGAGCCCTACACTCCAACGGGGAGTCCACCGGGGCGAGACTGATGCACTGACAGATGACTGGAACCACCGGAACCACCGGTGCAGAGCGAACCGGCTGGAGAAGCGGCAGGCAGGAGACGCAGGATCTCAGTAGATTAACCCGCTAGGTGCTGGAACACAGGAACACCGGAACACATCATACAGGAACATTGGAACACTGGAACACCGGAACGCAGGAACAGCAGGATCAGCAGGAACAGCAGGCCCAGAAGCCTGACATGCAGATCAGGCCAAGTGAAGTCAGAAACACCACGAAAGGGCAACCTGGAAGTGCTCAGCCTGGGTTTAAAAAGGCTGTGTGAGGAGGGCTAATAGCAGACAGCCAATCAGGAATACTCAGCAAGTGACAGACACAGAACAGCATGAATCCCGGGCACCGTGATACATACTTGAGGTCGATGTGTCTGAGACAGGAGTAGGTGCCCTCCTGTCTCAACGTCCTACTCCTGAGAGCCATTTGCACTCGTGTGGGTGTTTCTCGAGTAAGCTACGTCCTGCAGAGTGCAATTATCAGACTGTCAATCGAGAGCTTCTAGTGATAATACTGGCTCTCAAAGAATGGAGGCATTTGCTTGAGGGAACTTCCATGCCAGTCCTAAACCTCACGGATCATAAAAACCTTACCTACTTGTCTGAAGCTAAGTGCTTGTCTCCAAGACAGGCCAGATGGGTCTTATTTTTGTCTCATTTTAATTATATGGTCTCGTATAGGGATGGGCGAAACTTTCCGTCTCAAACTGAAATCGGCAAAAAATGGCACTTTTTGCTTGGCGAAAAATTTCCAGCGAAAAGTGCATATTTTCCTCTTTTTTACACTTTTTTCACCCTTTGAAATCAATGGGAACATAGAAGTTACACACAACACATTACAAATAATATTTTATTTCCCAAAGGCATTGTATAAAAGAGGTATGAGGGTTCCTGTTTTGATGGGTTGTGGGGAAAGAATCAGTTGAACAGGGAATGTTTTTGGGGGGTTGTTTACTGGGATTGGGGGACACGTAATAAAACAGAAATCCTAAATAAAATAAAATAAAATAAAAATCATAAGACATGGTAAAAAGGAGTCTGAGGTGGGTGCCTATGTTGGTGAATGAATGAATCATTGGAACAGGGAATTTTTTTGGGGGGGGCTTTCTTGACTGCTATTGGGGGAACAGTTAATAAAAAACAAATCAAAATAAAATAAGACATTTGTATTTAACGTGACAGAGACAGGAACACCCTGACATAAGCTGCCACTGGGGTGGACTGATACTTGATACAGTATTTTATAGAGGATGATTTGTTTGGTTTGTTGTTAGAGGCCTTTGTAGGACTTATTAGAGGCCCTCGCCCTGAAGAAACATTGATTTGTAGGACTTAAGCTTGTTTGACACAAGCCCTAAGGAAATATTGATTTGTAGGACTTAAGCTAGTTTGGCACAATCCCTAAGGAGACATTGATTTGTATGACATAGGCTTGTTAGAAACAAACCCCCCCAAAATTGTTTATTTTTTGTAGGACTATTTTTTTTTTTCAAAACACAAGGCCTGAGAAAAAAATAAAAATGCCCTACTGGCCTAATGCCAGCAGGTCATGTGGGCCAGTGGCCACTGTCAAATGTCCTCCTGAGTTGCAACTGCTGTTCATACTGATGCTGCTGCTGAGTTGTTTAAGCAGCAGGATGATTAGGCAGCTGAAAAGAAATGGGATCCACAATAGCAGTAACATGAAAGATGGATGATGAAGGTTCCATTTGCCACAACTGGCTCCAGTGATGAGCCTGAGGCAGTAGCAGAAGAATAAGTAGCCCCCAGTATATGTGGACAAAAGTTGACCATTAAATCTTCTCCACCTGCCCTGCCTCCAAAATCATCATGGGTGTGTTGTTATTAGAATATATATATTTTTCCCTTGAGAACAGGAACTGTGGCTTCCATCAGCAACTGCACAGTGTGTGTGTGGGAAATAACATCTGGGGGCACAACTGTATCCAAACAACATGACACCCGAAACCAAGTACTGCCGCTGTCACTGTACCCCTTGTCCAGACCCCGCTAAGGACACATGACAACTTTCTGACAGTTTTATAGTAATGATGAACCCTCCCTGCCAGAATCCCAGCATATTCTGCGGGATAGAATCTCCTCCACCACACTGGCATGTGTGGTCAGTGCACCACACAGTGTGCAATGGGTAGAGATGAACTGCAATATCCTAACATTAACAGAGTGTCTATCATTAGGAAAAGATGAATGAGGTGGATTGGCAGGAGATGTACAGTACTTGTTACCCTAGAGGAAGAAGGTGATGTTGATGGTGAGCTAGTTGTTTCGCTTGTCATGGAACTTCCAGTGTCTGTCTGGGTTTCTTTATTCTTCCTCCTCTTTAATCTCCACCTTTCTGGAGAGTCTGGGGGTACATTAACAGCAGTGCTAGATTTCTGTAACTGGTATTTGGCTTTAACATGTTTGGAGTAAATGTCACGGTGTCTACGTTTCATGTGTGTTATCAGGGCGATTGTGCCAAGGTGTGTTCCCTCCTTTCCCCTTCTCACTAACTTGTCACAAATTTTGCACTGTACCATTGTTGATGATGACTGCACTGTGCCTGCTGGAACAGAATAATAGTCTCACACCCATGACTTCTGGGGGGAGGGATAGAGAACAGGTGGAGAAGAATGTCCTCTTTCTTCTTGTCCTCCACATTCCCCTTCACTTTCTATGGCAGCGGATAATGTTGTTGCTGTTGCTGCTACTGCCTCAGATTTAGCAACTAGGATCAGGAGGATTATTGCTACTGCTGACAAGTGGAACCTGTCCTAGTCCTGCATTACTTGTTGACTCCATTCCCACTGTGTCCACGGTGGTCTGTGGCACAGTAGCCTGCTCCTCAGCACCCTGCTGCCCTTTCAACTCAGCAGCAGCAGAAGTTAGAGCAGTTGCAATTTTCGCTAATTTCAAAAGCTGACTGCTAGTGGTGGTGGTGATGCCCATCCTCATCCCTGTCCCATTCTTCTCAGTTTCTGATAAAAAGGCCATCAATGTCTCTTCCACCCCAGCTTCTCCAACTCCAACACCACCACTAGTCCCTATGTGCTGCTGCTCTATTCCAGACATCTTACTGGACCACTAGAACTAGTTTGGACACTAGTTCTAAAAAGGATATACTAGAACTAGAAAATGTACAGCAAAAAGCAACACAATGAATTAAGTGAATGGAAGACTGGACATATAAGGAAAATGTAATATACTATATTTACTATACTATACTTACTATAGAAAAAAGATGACTAAGAGGAGATCTTATCACAATGTACAAGTATATAAGAGGTCAATACAAGGATCTCTCTGGAGGGCTGATCATTCCAAGGCATGATCAAATAACCAGGTTTCAACTTTAGCAGAGTAAAGGGTTTTTGTACAGTAAGGTCTGTTAAATTGTGGAATTCTTTGCCCATGGTTGTAGTATTGGCAGATACAATGTATACGTTTAAGAGAAGATTAGATACCTTTCTTTCAAGAGGGAACATATAGGGTTATAATGTGTATTAGTAAACAAAATAGGAAGTTCAGACTTATTTGGCAGCAGAAAAGCTTATATAATTTTCATTTTATTTTAATTTGGGTTGAACTTGATGGACTTGTTTCTTTTTCAGCGTAATTTGCAGTGTTGTTGCTATAACTGCCGGATTTGTCTATTTGTTTTTGTTAAATAACATACTAGAAACTAACTGTCATAAATCTCAGTACTGTTTTAAGCTAGAAAGTATTCAATAATTTTTGAAAGCTTCTATACTGTCTGCAAATGCAGCCTCCCAAGGCAAACAATTCTAACTTTACCACCACCCACACACACTTACACCCCACTTCTATAATTTTAACAACCCATCCCAACCCAATCTATAAGGCTACAGTGTTCCTACTGGACAATGGGAAAAGGTTGGGGTGTCAGACAGTGTACTTGTGGTTTTATAACTACTAGTGAGACAGTGGTCTGGGTATCAAACAGTGTATATGTCTTTCTGTGACTACCAGTGGGACATTGGAACAAGGCTGGGATGTCAGACAGTGTATGTGTGATTCTGAGGTTACCAGCAGGACAGAAGGACATGATTCGAGTTCCAGACAGTACTTGTGTAATTATTTTGCTATCAGGGGTAGAATAAAGCTTGGGTGCCAGATGGTGTATGTATGATTATGTTATGAGGCTACCACTGGACAGTGGAATAAGGGTGGAGTGTAAGAAAGGGCATGTGGGATTATGTGTTTAATAGGAGAACAAGGCTGAAGTGTCAGATTGTGCATATATGATTCTGTGGTTACCAGTAGAACAAGTGGGGTATCAGACAGTGTATCTTTGTTTCTATGACTACCAGTGGGACAGCTGAACAAGACTGGGGTGTCAAACTTTGTATGTGTGGTTCTGTGACTATCAGAGGTTCAGTGAAATAAGGTTGGGGTGTCATAAAGTGTTGTGTTTGTGTGGGGCTATGACTACAACTATTGCAGTTGAACAAGGCTGGGCTATCCGACAGTGTATGTAGAATACCTCTCCCTTCCTCTTCCATCATACATTAATTAAAATGTGACTGCATCACTATGTTGCTTGGATAATGTCTTTATTAATTAGATAGATATTCTGGGGTATCACAAGGTTAGCAGCATGTGCATTAGCAACATGTTATATTATTAATCCCTTAAATGCTGAAGGCATCTCCATTGCTTTGCTTCCCATTACTTTAGAGAATCCTCTAGCATCCAAGGAATTTTTTTTTAATTTAGAAAACAGATCATTCACATGAGATAACTGCATATATAGAAGAAATTTTCTCAAACAAATAATTTTTCTCCACATGGAGCGATGAATAGAAATGCATGTCTATATATGTAGTACCACTCTGTAGAACACACACAATGTACTAAAAGTCTTGATGGTTTTAAAAATCATATGAGGGGCTAATTCCTTAGCTTTCTGTGACAAACAAAAGCATAGAATAGTCTTATTTAATAGCATGTAAGTTAAAAAGGGCAGTAGGAAGAGTAATGCAACTGAAGAGATCCTTAAGAAATTAAGATAATAGGGAAAATATATATAAAAAAATGTATATATATATATATATATATATTTATGTTTTGAGGCTCCCAAATTATGTATTTATTGACAAAAATATTTGTATTTCCTTTTACAGGGTTCTGCCTCAATAACCCTCAACCAGTCACTGCAGGTGGTCCACCCCTGATCTGTGCAGTTAGATGCTAGACAAGATCATCCCTTTGAAACCAAACATGGAACTTTACAACATCATATAGTAACATGATCCACAACAATGGAGATGAGCAAATTTGTGAGATAAAAATGTGTCAAAAAGTGAGGAGACTCGACATTCAGAAAAAAACTGCTTTCGTTCTGTGAAGCCTATTAATAAATGGAAAGGACCACGGGGCATTTTTTTTTCCTCATTGGATTCAGCGGTCCCAGAGCAGCACGCAACCCTGCAGGGACCCCTGAATTCCATGACGTGCCAGGACCCTCAATGATCTTTAAGTGCAGGACAGCCGTGACAGTCCTGGCACATGACTGGTCCTTAAGGGGTTAAAAAAAATCTAATCCCATTCAAATTTCTGTATTCAAATGCACACAAAAATAGTCTATGTGCAAGATCCTTGCTCTATCCAGACTATATTTTTCCAGGCAAAAGGTCTGTTATTCTTTGCTGTGTTCATTTAATTTAAAAAAAAAAGTCTAATCCTACTCAAACATTAAAGCACAACTGTGCTACAATTGGCAGCCAACAGGGGTTATGCGCTAAGGTGTGATAAAGTGGAGATGACTTGTCTAGAGATATCACTTCTCCAGTTCCTATCTTATTCAGTGGAGACTATTCACTAAGATTTCTCCAACACAGGAACTGGAGAAGTGATATCACTAGAGATGTCATCTCCACTTTATCACCTCTTTATCATGTTTTAGTGCATAACCCCCTAGGTGTCACAAAGTGGGGAGACTCTACATTCAGAAAAAAAATTGCTTTGATTCTGTAGAGCATAACAATAAAATAACACCTCCTAATAATTGTTCCATCCCGACTGCACTGGCGTGTCCAAGCAAAAAGCCTGTTATTATTTGCTGTGTTAATTTAACTTTGAAAAAGTTCTAATCCGGTTTGAACTTCAGTGCACAAAACACAAATAGACAGTTTGCATGGGCATTTTCCTTCCAGACTCCACTGCAGCCTCTTGCAACTACTGTTGTTCCTGACCCTGACTGGTTAATTTTTAAAATAGTTAATAAAAAAATAAGAAAGTAAAAATAAACAAAATCCATTTAACAAATATTTTGTTAATGTTGAAATATCTGGGAATGCTTCTGTTTCTCATGGTGTGGCCATAGGCAGCAGGCAGCCACTAGCAAGCAGATGAAGACTACTATTACATCTTCAGCCTACCTCTAATCAGAACCCAATAATATCAGCCACAGGCAGCAGCAGAGAAGATCCTGGCAATAGTGGCCAATCTCTACCCCACCCATCAAAATACAGACAAGGCCAAGGCCATGAAAAAGGGTCATGCACTGACACTTTGGCTACAGGTTGCTTGTTCATAGTTATGATCAACCATAATAATACCAGTACTATCTCCTACATTGCCACTATTTCCACAATCACTGCCAGCCTTGTGAAGTTTGGAGCTAACAGTGGGTCTATTTTATGCGCATATCAAAGTGAGGAAGAGAAAGGAAACTTACTGTTGACCCAGAGGAGAGAGAGGAAGAGGAGGCATACAACCCAACATCTTCTCCTTCTACTCCATCTGCCACTGTTTCCACTTCATGTGCTCCCTTCACCACCAGTACCACCATCACCACTCACAGTGTCATTCAGAGAAACACAAGCAGTACCCATTAAAGTCATTCCAGTCTGTGGTTGGCCTAGAGCAGCATAGAGCGGGATGATTTTTAAAGTGTGGGAGATGGGCGGACTGCAAGGTGCAAGTTTTTTCTACAGATGTGAGCTGGGGAAAGTTTTGGGACATTTATCAGTTCTGGTATGAACCAACATCTGTGTACACACCACGGTGCAGCTTTGATTGGGTGCAAACTGGTAGCATTAGTGCCACCAGCAACATCACAACAATCACCTTCAGCAGCAGCCAGGGCAGAGAGTGTGGAGAAGCCTCAGTGTCCTTTAAGTGTCAAACAAGTTCCCACAGACAGGTGGGGCAGATACCTCAGGACAAGTCCACCTTTGAACACACTGGGGCTTTCCATTCAAGTGGTATGTCCAAGTAGCATTCACATAAGTTAATATTGCTGTTTGGGCAGCTGATCTTTGTATGAGGAGCATTCTACTTCATCATTAAAGGGGAGCCTTTAGGCAGCTGTTACAGTATCTTGCCCACACTATGGCCTCCCACTACAGACCATCTTCAGTCTTTGGTCTTTTCTGCTGCATGCTGAAGTTATGGATGATCAGCACACATCAGATCACATTGTGGCAGCACTTAGTACGTAGATATCACGGTGCCCGTGCTCCCTTGTTTTTGTTTTCCTGTCAGTTATCATGTGTAATGCTCTCATTGGTTGCCCTGTGTTGAGCCCTCCCAGTATGACCTTTATATACTGGGCTCCTGCACCCACACTGTGCCCTTTCGTGGTGTTCCTGTACAAGTGCTAACTAATTGTTCAGTGTTCCCAGTGTACCGACTTGGCCTGCCTGACTACTCTTCAGTTCCTGCTCCTGTGTACCGACCCGGATTGCCTGACTTCTCTTCAGTGTCTGCTCCTGTGTATCGACCCGGCCTGGCTGACGTTCCTGCTCCTGTGTACCGACCCGGACCGGCTGACGTTCCTGCTCCTGTGTTCTGACACGGCCTGGCTGACGTTCCTGTTCCTGTGCACCGACCCGGCTTGATCGACATTCCTGCTTCCTCTGTCCTTGTCGACTCAGCGACATTCTTAGTCCTCAGACAATCCGGTTACCATTGGCTTGTCCTCCGCTACTATTCCTGCAGGTTGCCAGTGTTGTCTAAGTTACTGCTCCGGCAGTGCGCCTCTGGCCTAGTCCTCCGTTACTGTCATACCGGTTGCAAGTGTGTGCCTCCGTGATTGCTCTAGTAAAGTGCCATTGGCTTGTCCTCTGATACTGCTCCGGCAGGTTGCCAGTGTTGTCTCAGTTACTGCTCCGACAGAGCGCCTCTGGCTTAGTCCTCCGTTACTGTCATACCAGTTGCAAGTGTGTGCCACCGTGATTGCTCCTGTAAAGTGCCATTGGCTTGCCCTCCGATACTGCTCCTGCAGGTTGCCAGTGTTGTCTCAGTTACTGCTCCGGCAATGCGCCTTTGACTAGTCCTCCGTTATCGCTACATCGGTTGCAAGTGGCTGCCTTCGTGATTGCTCCGGTAAAGTGCCATCGGTTTGACCTCCATTACTGCTATTCCGGTTGCCAGTGGTTGCCTCCGTTATTGCTCCGGCAGTGCTCATTCTACCTCAGTTGAGCTCTGGCAGTTCACGTATGTTTGCTGACCTTGGATTGTTAAAGTATCATTCCAGTACCTTCACACATGGGACTGTTTACCATCATTGATGAACTTTAACTCCTGCGGTACCGGAGTCCTTGGAACCTACTTCTCTTGCCTGACCTGTGTCAGTATATACTGTCTTTACCTTCATGCTATGCTGGACCTGTGTGGGCATTGAATAATTTACCTGTCGTGTGTCTGTATTATACTGTTTGTGTACTACAGGACCTGTGAGGGTTCTTACTGTATTGTTTTATTCAATAAAACTGTGTTTTTATCCTAACCACTGTGTCTGTGAGTTGAACAAACCGTTACAGTAGATTACATGGCAGATGGGCACACTGGTAGAGATGGGATTACTGGTGAGCAATGGAGCAGCAAACATGGTGAGAACAGTAAAAGAGAGAGACTTTGTGGGTTTGTGCTGTGTAGCACAAATACTGCATTTGTAAGTGCAGCTCTTCCAGCTGAAGGGCTTTTCAGGGTGTCAAGCCTAATTGATCGATGTCATAAGATTTCCAGGCACGTCAACCACAGTGTCAAGTCAACCTAGTAGCTGAGGGAGAAGCAGGTGAAGATGGGTCTACCACAGCATCAGCTACACCAAACTGTTGTCACTAGGGATGGGTGAAAAGTCCTGTTGTGCTTCCATGGGAAATCTTTCAAAAATGAATGTTTTTTTACTTTCCAGAACTAAGTTTTTAGCCACATTGAAACATGCAGATTTACCGCCTTTTTTACTTGGAACAGAGAAAAATACATGAAAATTCTGCCATTTCCCTCTTATGTTACTCAATTAAGCAAAACATCCTACCCATATACATAATTTCCTGCACTTTAGTGTGGTGTATTTTAGGAGAAATGCATAGTGAAGGAGTCAGAATGGGATGAAAAATAAATTTAAATAAAATATTAAATAAAACAAAGTTGTTACTTATTGGTTCATAGTGCTCTCTGAAACTATGACCATCACAACTGTTGTAAAAAAAAAAGAGAGAAGCTGGATGTACCCTGAGTCCAGTGACTCAATGTTACATCTTACCTTGGTTTCAGCGTCATCTACAGGCACAAGGCTTCAAGCATGCAGCAGGCCTCTGTTTTATGTGTTTGCTTTCTGTAGTCTCCTCCTACCTACTTCCTCCTACCTACTTCCTCCCCCTGAGCTGCTCCTCCTACCTACTTCCTGTGGAGGGGTGTAAAAAGCAGACTGAGTCCTGACTTAGTTGCCCTTGCATTGTTGTTCATAGCAATTCTATTACCTTGGGCTCTGTGTATAACCTGGCTAGTCTTCCATCCAACCTGGTGCTGACCTGTGGCTCTGTCTGACTAATATTTTGCTTATCCCTATAGTGGACACCCAACCTGGTGCAGACCTGTGGCTCTGGCTGACTACCTGAACTGTGTATGACCTGGCCTGTTTGACTACCCCCTCTGGTGCTGACTTGTGGATCTATCTGATTACTCTTACATCTGTTCCTTGTACCTAGCAGACACCCAGCCTAGTGCAGACCTGGGGCTCTGGTAGACCAGCTCTGATACTGACTGCAGGTGAGTCAGCTATCTATTTCCCATTCTGATTGCAGGCATGAGTCAGAGTTCACTCCATTCTGACTTAAGGATGAGTCAGATATCACTCCCAACTGACTGCAGGCTTGAGTCGGTATGCCTGCTATATCAGATCAAGATCCTGTGTTCCTGTTCCTGCTCCTGGCTCCAGCAGAGACTACCAGTGGCTTTAGCCTAGTCTTCAGCAGATTGGTCAGGATCGGCAGCTTACTATTTCTGATAGCAGTGCTCGCTGGCCTGTAACCATCTGCTTGTTCCTGCTGTATTTTAACGGTTTATGTACACTCAGAGACGGAAGGTTTGGTAAAAACACAGTTTTATTAAACCACAAAGAATAAAAATAACCCTCGCTGGTCCAGCATGTAAATACAATTATGATACTGACACAGGACAGGTTACAGTGATATCAATAACCCACACGGGTCCAGTATATGGTAGCAAAATACAATACTGACACAGGTCAGGTTACAGTTGAATCAGTGAGACAACGGCAGAATGGTGCTATCAGGTCATGAATAGCTGATAGGCCCTAATAGCAGAAGGCCCACAGGACACTCACTACGCAGAGAGTGACACAATAGCGACTGCGGCCACAAAGGAGCAAGCGAGGCCCTGGATACGTGATTTGCTACTGGAACAATAGAGGTAGACTGCAACCGGAGGTGCAGTGTAACGCCAAACCGAGACTGCAATAGACTGTGACCCAAGTTCAACGACACCGCCCCGTGAGGGGTTAACGAATGCTCCGGCCTGAGGACAATTTCCAGGTAGTAGAGGCAGACTGAGGCGCCCAGGAGTAACCCAACCTCAGATAGAAGGCAGTAAACAGGCCAAGCGTACCGTGGTGCAACCGGAAATATCTTCTACACCAGAGTGTGAGAAGACAAGGCACATTAGGTAACCGGGTCACAGTATAGAACTGCCAAAGCAGTATCTGAGGCAACTGGAGGTCTGTCCGAGACAGAGAGAGAGCACCGGAATACAGCCCCAAACCGGACCACCGGTGGGAGTGCGAACCGGGCCTAAGACACACAGAGCAGGAACGTCAGCCAATCCGGGTCGGTACACAGAGCAGGAACATCAGCCAAGCCGGGTCGGTACACAGAGCAGGAATGTCAGCCAAGCCGGGTCGGTACACAGAGAAAGAACGTCAGCCAATCCGAGTCGGTACAGAGAGCAGGAACGTCAGCCAAGCCGAGTCGGTACACAGAGCAGGAATGTAAACAGGCAGAGTAGTCAGGCAGTCCAAGTCATACACTGGAGTCATACGAATAACGGAACAAGCGTTTAGCAACGGGATCACCATGAAAGGGCACTGTAGAAGTGACAGGGCTCAGTATTTAAGGGCTGTCACTGGGTGAAGCAACATCACATTAGCCAATAAAAAGGTATCAGGAAGTAGCACTTGTCAAAATGTCGCCAGCAATATCACGGGCACCGTGATATGTATATATTGTATATATTTTGCTTCCCTTTCGGTTGTTAATAAATTGCATTTAACTATACCATACTGACTCTTGAACTTCTCTGGGAACCGTGACACTCACTGTAGAGAAGGTGTCACTAACTAGCAGTTCCACCACCAGTGCTAAATGGAGTGGGATCCCATAATCCCCAGACCCATTGAGGCTGATCTATGGCCGGCAGACTTGTTTTATCTGTCTAAGCAGCAGCATGGTGATGAGAGGGCTAGTGTGGCACAATCTAAGCAGCATGGCCACCATGGAACTGGCTACTTTAATACATGGCCAAAGCAGGGCACATGCACCATATCACCTATTTTCAATGCAACTATTATGTGGTAACCATTATCAGCAGACACAAGACCATCTTTTAACCTCTTAACGACCAGCCACCAGTTAAGGACCACTGAGATTTTTAATTTTTTTTTGCCCAATGGATTCAGGGGTCCCTGGGTGGCATGCAACAGAGCAGGGACCCCTTAATTTCATGATGTGCCAGGACCGTCACTGGTCCTTAATTATTGAACCTCTGTAATGGTCCTGGCATCTCATGGGTCCTTAAGGGGTTAAGGAGCATGGTACTAACCATTCCTCTCTCACCTGCACTAGTATACTTAATACATCTATGGGTTTGTGGGACTGTCTCTTAAAACTCTGCGTGCGCAAGGTGAAGTGCCGATGGTATGGACTATCCTGCTGTTGCCTTTTAATCACATTTCCAGAACAAGAAGCAAGATTACTGGCTGTCATCAGTTGCTGTAAGCTAGTAGTGTTGCCCACTTGTAGTGGTGGGAGAGAAACCCAGTGAGCAATCACAGTCATATAGTCTGTGCTCTACCCACTTGTCCACATGTCTGTTGTCAGGTGGATTTTCTTGCCATATGAGATTTCCAGACCATTTCCCACCACATTAACAAACTGCTTGTACAATTCTGGCCCAACCATCCTTGAAAAATAACTGCGGATTGGGATATACCAGCAAGAGGCTACACATGACATCAGTTCTCTAAATCCTCAGTTTTCAACAAAACAATATGGCAGCATGTCCACTGCCAAGATCTTGGCAGCCTTGCCATTCAACAGAGGTAAGGTGGGTTTGTTTTTGTGAAGCTTTTGATTCCTTCTCAAGAACTCAATAAGTGTGGATTGGCAGTACATGGCATAAGAACTCTGTAATTGATAGCTTTAACAACATGACTAGAGGATGTGGTAGAGGTGTAGACAGCATATGTGGATTCTTGCCATCTCCTACAGCAAACTCAGAGTCATCATACTCCTCTGCAGCATGAGCCATAGGTGCTATTTACAATGAGCTAACTCTTGGCATACTTTCTGACACATCAATAGCATCATTACTTCTACTATGTGCCCCAAAGCCCAGGGGACTTTTTTGAGTGCTTCTTCTAGTTGTGGCACATCTGAACTGTTGATAGTGTGTCTCTAAGTCAGACATGTGGTTGCTCTGTAGGTGGGATCTCATTGAGGATGTGCCTAGGTGTGAGCATGTCTTCCCCCTACTCATGTACTTATTACATGGACAACAGTAGCAACATGCTTAGCTTTTGGATTGTGGACTTCATTGATTGTGGGGTTCCTCATGTGGTGCTACTGCTACTTCTAGGGCTAGATGTTGATGCTATTGTACTTCTACTGGATGTCAGAAGTGCAGTATTTCCAGCAGCAGCAGAGGCACTCATCATAGTTAAAGTTATGGAATTTAATAACCTGTGTTGTTTTTGCTGTTGGTTTCTCAACACTAGTGTGTGTGTGGGACTGAGTGGGGCTTGGACTTGGAAGCAGTGACAGTGCTGATGATGACTCACAGAATGCCTGTGTGTTGTTGATCATCTTTGCTTGTCCAGGGTCAGACTTTATAATTGTCATATCAAACACTTTATTGACAGGCACTGTTCTCCTTTTCAGTGGTGGTAGATTGAGCCTTTTCCTTGCAACTAACTTTCTGGTCATGTCAGAAAGCCCAAATGGCACCTCCATTGTTTTTCTTTTGTTGTTTCTTGATTCAAGAGAAAACAATGTCAATTCCTCGATCTGAGTTGTTAGCAGCATGATAGGATACAAACTCTGCCTGCTGCACATAGCAATCTTAAGCCTTCATGAACCAAAGGGGTATGAAATGCTTTGCCGTGTGTTGCACATCCCTCTGGTCCTTAACCCCTTAGCGACCCTTGACGTACCAGGACCGTCAAGGGTAAATTTGCTTTAAGGACCAGTGACGGTCCTGGTACGTCAAGTGTTAAATGGTAGCAGCGCGCTGCTGTGCACGCTGCTACCATTCATTCCAGGCTGAGACTGAGCGGTCCAGTACCGGACCGTTCAGTCTCAGCCTCTGTTGGTTGTGCCAGGTCATGTGATCGCTGCGTCAGCGATCACATGTACCGGCATTCTAAATCAGTGAATGAGGCAGTGCTACTTACTCCCTCTAGTGTCTCCTCTCTGCCAATGCGTCCCTTACATCAAAGTAAGGGACAGAGAAGCAGAGAGGAAACACCTAGTGGAAATAAAAAATACAGCAGCTGGGGGTGTTAACCCCTTCACTGCTGGTGCAGGAGGATGGCTAGATGCACGTCAATTTCTGACCTGCTAAATACACTTTTTTTTTTTTTTTTAAATAAAAACAACACACTTTTTTTTTTTTTTACAAATAAAATATTTTATTTTTTAAAAAAACATCTCAAGAAACAAAATTGGAAGTGTGATTGTTGTTGTGCTATGTAATACACTTACACACACCGCCAAATGTAATGATCAAAAAAGTGGGAAAATAGGGTGGGAAAAAGGGACATGGGGATTTTCACCCAGGGGGGGACAGTGGCCTCTTTAAACTGCACATTTTGTAGGTATGACTGAGTGGTCATACCTTTCATGCAGTCTCCATAAAAATTTAACCCTTTGCACCCAATTGACCCCAAGAGAAAAAACAAAAATGGTGGGTTTTTTACATTTTTTTTTACATTTTTCTTTAATTTTAATAAAGTAAATGGTGGGTTATCCATATAAATAGGGTATCAAAGGAAAGCCCTATTTGTTTGTAAAAAAACAGTATATCATTTATGGGGGTGGAATAAAAGCCTAAGAGGGAAAACACTGTTGAACAAAGACATAGTCAAAAAGGTCAGAATTGCTCCGGTCCTTAAGTCAAATCCACCTCTGATTTTCCCGGTCCTTAAGGGGTTAAATGTTTAAGTAGACTTATGCACTGTGTTTACATCAGTTTAAAAAAATCTGCAAGCAACTGTCATGTCCACATCCATGGAAATTACATTTAGAACTGTTTAAAGATTGTATCTCTTGAACAAACGCACAAAGGTAAAATTTGTATTGGCCATTAGGATATTCTTGCCATAGTAAGATAAATGGGGAGCTATTATTAGGAGGTATTACTTCCCCATTAAATTAAATGGGGATATAGTAATAGAAAGTGTTAGTTTTCCCTTAAGCAGCTTTTAGACACATTGGGAAATATTAAAAAGTATGTGTACATTTTTTAAGTGTATTAAGTTGTCAGGAACAAGCTACCCAGTGCTGTATGCACTAAGAAAAGCATTTGCTTTCCATGTAGAAGGTCTTGCCCCTATAAACGTCAGCCAGTCATTGCAGTTTGACCAGCTCATATCTCCTGCATCAAATAATATAGATAAGGAACTCATCATGGAACTATACAGCTTAAATCAGTAACATGGTTCATAACCAATAGAGAGGAGTAATATTTAGAAACACATGTCAAAAGCGAGAAAAATAGCCCAGAAAAAAGTTTTCTGTTTCAGGCATTTTCTCATCACTTAATAGTATTAGGATGTGTTAGTGTGGTATTCAGGGCAAACAAACTGCATCATAGGGAACAAATAAAACATCCACAATTTTCCCATTGCTTTAAAAAGAGCATTTAAGCCCTTGAATGCAAGAGAGGTCTACAAATCATTGCTTAGGTTAAAATTAACATTTAAATCAAGGGAAGTTTTCTTCTGACCCCTAAAATGCAGTTTGTTTTCCCTATATTGCCTACTGAATATGGCTCTATGTTTTTAATCAACTGGATGCTTATATCATCTCTAACACATACTTCTCAAGTATCCAAGGGGTTAATACTTCTTAAAATATGTTGCATGAGGCATCGTTTTACTGGAGTCAACTTGGAGTAAATGTTTTATTGCATTCCCACAATGTTTTTTCTTCCTCATCTTACTTCTTTGAAATCTATATGTTTTCTTTTGGCAGATTTCAGAACTGCCTGATGCAATCTGCCATCTATTAAATAGTCTTTATTTAAGTGAATTTTAAGTAATCTCCCTCCACATGACCTTTCTTTGGCTAGGAATGACGGGACTCTCCTCTCTTTACTTGAATTTGCCAAATATTGATGCATCTGTCTTTTCTATTCCCTTTATGACATTCCACATAATCCCTTCCTAGTTTAATCTATTTGAGACCATGTTCCATATTTTATGCATGTTATGCAAGTCTTTCCCATAGTGCCCCTTAGTCATTTTGTTTGCATGTAAGGAACAGTGCGAGATCATTGATATGTTAAATTTAAATTACATTTCAATTTCAAAGCTGCAGGAACTTTAAACCACTGGACTAATTGTAGACATGAAGTTCCCTTTTACAGTATCTGGAGGATAAATTTGCCTGTATATGTACAGGGGCAAAAGCCAGGAACTGAATAAAACTGAAAGTTCTTTGAAGAGGACATTGGGTATTATAATTATAGCTTGTGGCTAGCTCAGGGCGCTACGCCCTCATATTTCAATTACTAATACGGCTGTATCCATGCAAGTACTAATGATAATCTGAAGGTGAAAACTTTCTTTGCATCTGTGATTCAACTTTTGGGTTTTGGCCTTGGAAAAAGAATAGGAAGTTATTAGAACTTTAGAACAAATTCCTTATAGTTAACATAGTAGACATAGTGATCTTACTACTAAGTAACTAACTAAAAGGAAATCTCTCACAGTCTAATGAGAATTCCCTTATCTAATTACATTACTATGGACATACAATCCAAATTGCCCCTGTGAATTCTTCCCTTAGTTCTTCAATCAGTCCAGGGTGTCATGTCCATGGAGGTGGACGTGAGAGTTGCTAATAGGACCACATGACCTAAATCTGTTATTGCACATGGTAATCTGAAACCTTTAAGGACAAGAGGGGTGTGTAATGCATTGTTTTACAATTAGTTGCACATTTCTCTGGTCCTAAAACAGTTAAGTAGGTTTATACACTCTGCCTGCTTCAGTTTGAAAAAACTGCCAGGCAATTGTCATGTCTGCCTCCATGGACATGACAATCAAGATTGAATCTAGATGTTTTCACTTGAACAAAAATGTATAGAGATCATAAAAAGGTTAGAAGGGGGGCATTATTGGGAGGTATTAGTTTGCATTTCAATTAAATTCATGTTTTATAAATGTCCTAACACAAGGACAATAAATATAACATCTATGTGTGCCCTGTTGTCTTTATGTTTGCCAATATCATGCTCTGTAGTGGACACAGGTGTTATAATAGAGACCAATGAACAATTATGAGTCATCAGTTCCTTTCGTTATCCAGGATAGAGAAAACACACCATATTCTTTGCTATCTTGTGAAACACCTTGAAAGCAGAGTTTGAACAAAAAGGGAGTGCAATGTATGGGATGATATTGAAACCTTCAAATCAATAGAGTCTTGGTAAGAAATGTGGTCACCTTTTTAGGTGGCCAGACAGTAGTGTATGCTGAATATCAGTGCACAGCTATGTGAGATGCTATAACCTGGTCTCATGTGGGTACTCGCCTGTTCAAAGTGCTGTAAATTGATAGTTGTTGTTTGTGTTAATCTGGTAAAACATACTTTAAACAATTATGTCAACAATATGCAGAAGCACAAGCCAAACAAAGGAAACACTGTGGTAGATTAAATCCACTACATTGAAGTAAAACACTAGAAAACTAACTAAAATGCAACCTTTAGAGAAGTACCCACTATTGTGCAGTGCATTCGGTCACATATTAAAATCAAATCTCAGCCATCTTGTTAAGTGGATGGATACTGAAGTGAAGTGGATTAAAAACAAAACAAATACAAACATGTTTGACTGATCCAATCACTCTGTCAGTAACATCAAAGGATACTTATTTTGTTGTTAATGTCAGTCCACTTGAACTCCTAAATTAGAGTGAGAGCACTTGTATTGCATAGATTGGTCTGCTTATTAAGTATTTTTAAGAGAGACAGTGATTAAGAGGGAAATACCTAGAGCTCCTATTGAGTAATAACATTTATTCTTTCTGGACTTGATCCCTTGATCCGATACATGATAAGTCAGTGCAGGATTTCTGAATAGGCAGAGTAGGCAACTTCCTGGAGCTCCACATTTTCAGGGGTTCCTCAGCTATGTGGACAGTGCAAATTCATTGTGTCATACACAATTTACTGGCTATTATTTAACCCCTTGGAAGCTAGCGAGGTCTCTATTGCATTGCAAAGTAATGAGTTGGAGATCTCCCTAGCTAAAAAGTTTAGCTAAAAGGTTTCTTTTTGCTTAAAGGGATAGTAATACTTAATTATTACTAATCCCTATATTAAAGTCATATTAATAATAAATGTATTGCCCCCAGTTTCATCTCTCAAACCTTTATGGTTTGAGAAATAATCACTCCTAAAGTTGCCCTCTCCCTCCCCCTTCCCCGAAGTCAGCGTTATAGCTGACTGAAGGGAAATACAGTCTTACAATCATCAGGCGGCTCTGTAGCAGAGCCATGATGGAGTTAATAAAAAAAAAATATTTCACTAAAACGTAGAAGACCAAGCACACGTAGAAGACCATTTCAGTGAAAGATTTATTTTTTATTAATGTGATCTTGGCTGTGTTGCAGAGCCGCCTGAAAGTCATACGACAGGCTTCCCTGCAGTAGCTAGAACGCTGATTAAGGGGAAGGGGATGGGAGAGGGCAACTTTAGGACACTGGGTGCAATACATTTATTTTTAATATGACTTTAATATAGGGATTAGTAATAATTATTACTGTCCCTTTAAATGCTATAGGTAAATGGAACAGTGGGTGGGCCTGTGAACAGGGACTTCTGAGGAATTTGGTGTGGCTATGGGCAGAGCTAAGGGTGCCTAGAGTGCCTTGCCTGGGGTGTCTGGGATGTAAATCAGACCTGGGATGAGTAGTTCCTCTTCCTGTTACATCATCAAAAAGAATTGTTGTAGAAAAATATGAAAGATTATCAGTTCAAAAACTAGTATGTTGACTTGAGACAACACTGGGACAGGGACCAATTACACCCCTAATAACTTACCTTATATGTTTCACTACTTGAAATAGTAGTTTCCTCAGGGGTTCAAAATTATTGAAACTTCTATGCCAAGTGACAAAACACAAGTCTTTAGGGGTGAAGTATAGGTATTTCCCTTCAATGTAACTAACTTTGTAGACAATTTTCTTTCCACTGGGCCAAAATATACACACTGACCTTATATACAGCCGTGGTATGTTTCAGTGGAGAGGTTTTTATCCACTTGTTGGATAACCTCTATAATTTTCATCTTGGTTTGAGCTTCTATGCATTTTATGCACAATTATCTGATTTTTTTTCGTTTCATTAAGAAATTCATTTTGGTTCACGTCAATTAAACCTATACAACATGGTCTCAACCATTTTCTTTGTACTATATCTTTTGAGAATATATTGAAACTCAATGCATTGCTTGAGCATACCTGTCATATCATCTGGAGCATTATATATTTTTTAATTTTGCTCCTGATGAAATTAGCAATATGCTCAAGAAACAGATTGAATTATATTATTTGCACAGGGTTTTTTTTGTTTTTATATCAGTTTTCACAAGTTTATGAAATACATCAATTTAAATATTGTGCATTTGCTGGGTTAAAATGAGGAGCCACCAGAGATGCTATCAACCTGGGTTATAGTGTCTAGCATTCCTGTATATAGACAGTCACGTTATAGCTACCAGTGTGGTCAGTATGTGTGGTTCTATAGAAAACCCAGCTACAAGGCTGTCAGTTGCTCTCTCTTTCTTCCAGCACAGATTAACAATGTGGTAAACTAACTGTCAGTTCTTCTTATACTGGTTGGGCAGTCCAGCTGTTAGTTGTGTGACATCACATTTCTAAGCAGGACAATGTCAAGAATTTCATAAACTGACAAGCAAGAGAGAGACAGCATCATTGATTTGCAGCATGTCATGGTCATGATGTTGGAACTGTGAAACAATGAGGGTTTTCAGCCACATAGAGAATAACATTGAGTGACCTCTTTGCAACATCAAGCTTGATCCAAGGTACCCTTGATCCAAGGTGCCCTTGTCAGCCTAAACCATGAGACATCACTTGCACTACACTTGCACTACAATCGGTTTATAGACTAGCCTCCCCCATGAGACATGCATAGTTATCGACATACACAGACACACACGCACACAGTCATATACTTACAAGTACAGTCATATAAATGCTCAATCATACATACACAGGTATACACAATCATGCACACACCCAGACAAACACACACACACACACACATTGTCATTCACAACATACAAATTCATATATACACAGTCATATATACACACAAACACAGTCATGTACTATCATATAAACACACACACAAAATCATATACACACACACTTATACACAAGCACACACACAGTCATACAAAGACACACAGAGTCATATACGAACACGACAGAGGCAGTAGGAAGTTGAGGGACCAGCCAGTCAGGGATGTCTATTTCTCAGTGGGAAATCTGAATCCCCAATGAGAAATGTGACTGCTCTTTAGTCTTCTGAATTGCAAATTGCGGTGATAGGTCTGATCAACATGATATAAGTCAGAAAGCCAATGCTGAAAAATGTTAACTTGCCCTGAGGCTGCTGTGATACTTAGAGATGTATTGTAATGTCTAATGTGATTCTCTGCCTGTCTTATTAAGTTCTGCCTTCCCTACTGTCCTCAGTACTTAGTAAAAATGGAACTGCTTTGTCTACAGCGTGCCCACACATCTTTCACAGTGTCACTTACTCTTGCTAATCCTAGCAAAACTAGGAGAATTAGTGACACAGTGAAAGATGCAGCTGCATTCTCACTAGGTATTGAAGACAGTGAGGGAGGCCAGACGTAATAAGGTTGTGAAAGGGGCCACTACAGATAAGTAATTACATCAGCTTTCCAGCATGTTTTTAACTATCATGGTAGCCTCAAAACAAGTCATATCTGCTTTGTTTATCCTTAGCTACTGGCCATACACAAAATGTATAGGGGTTGAACCAGTATGGACTGTTGTCCGGGCCCACTGGACCCAGGGTATAGTAGTAATGGCACCCACTTATCCCATGTAAGTACTCCACTGTGAAATGACCATACTAAACCTATCACTACTGTCATTGCATATGAAAATTATGCCACTAAATGCAGTAATGGATATCAGTGCTTTTTCACTAATGAGCCCTGGCTCCTAACAAGGAAGATCCTGGGGGTGCCGGTGGAAGGGGGGTAATGGGATATTACTACTAGTAGTCTGGACCCTCACACTAGGTAACGGTGAGCCAGATGACCCTGTTGAGTTCTGGGTAGGTGGGGTGTTATACAGAGGGTATGGTGATGGCAGCACTGTATTTCAAGGTGGTTATGTAGCATGTTTTTTATTAGGATGGATAGGTCAAGATGTGACTGTTCCTTTTCTCTCTTCATGGACTTGTCACAGAGTGTGCACACTGGAGATGGGGATGATTGCATAGTCTATGCCTGCAAGGAAAACTATTACCACAGCCAGGATTTCAGTCAGAGGAGACAAGAGAATGATCATCTTGAATGAAAACATTACACCCAGATGCATCTGAACTGGCGTTGGTGCTGCTGCTGCTTTATCATCAGCACTAGCATTAGAAGTGGACCATTCAACTTTCTTATATCGCTGCTGGCACTTCCACTACCACCACCACCGTCTGCGGCAGGGATGATGACCACTTAGAAGATCCCCACCAGATTATTCCTCCTCTCACTGGCTGTGGTGGTAAGTGTGACATTGGTGTAGGTGCTGCAACTGGTGTCACACTCAGACAGAGCAGCAGCAGCAACTGTAACTGCAGCTGCTACTGCTGAACACAGCCACTTGGAGAAAAAAAAACACATTTTTCCATCTCAGAAATTCAACCCAAGACCATGGGAATGTAATGACATCACTATCTTTTGGGGTGGTAGAAAATGCTGCTGGAAGGCTCTGAGTCACTGGGGGTGTGGATGGGGATGGTGGAAACAGCACTATCTATTGATGAGCTCTGATGTCTCTGCATCACATCAGGGGATTGGTAGCAGCATTATTTGCTATTGATGGACTCTGGAATCTCTGAGATACAAGGTATATGGTGTGGGGTGGCAACTCACTCGCAGGAGATGTGGAGGGAGTCGTAGTAGCATTATTTGAAGGCCTTGGTTGCTTACCTCAGCTACAACTAGGATTACTGCTGATGTTGCTACTGGATCTTACACATCCTCAGCAGAATTGCTCAACTCAATATCTACTCCAAAGTATTCTTTCTTCTCTTTCTATAGCTCGGAGCTTCTACAGAAGTTCCAAATTTTTATAAAGTAGTGGGGCAGAGATTATCTCAGACATAAAAAGTATAGATAGAAAACTGCAAAATTCTAAAATGAAATTCAGTGATAACAGTGTAAATGAGGAAAGTTTACAAATTTTCAATGCACTGGAATTATCACGGAAAAAACACAAATCATGGATTTTCCAAGAAAATTACCATGAAAAAAAAATCAGATTTTTTGGCCACCTCTTTTGACTATTGTCATCAATACAAAATGTGTGCAGCCCTTACAGATATGGATGTTCCCCCACGTCTGAAAAAATTGGACTCCCCTACCTTAAGTGCTATAGAGGTCTCCTGACAAAACCCAAATACCTACCATATAGTATGCCCAGAAATAAAGTTGTGCTATGTTTTGGCCTCTGCACCTTGTTATTAACCCCTTAAGGACCAGCAGTCCAGGGAAGTTACCTTCTCTTAATAACCACTTTGATACTTGCCTGTTGTGTGTACCGGCGCATCTCGGGGTCTGACAGAGACCATTACGGCCTTGGATCGGTCAATATCAGACCCTGTGTTTACATAAAGATGACAATATTTAATTTAAAGGAATAGCAACACTTAATACTGAAAAATATGTACTGCACAATTTATCTTGCTGATTAAAATAAATATAACTTGTGAATAAAAAGGGTGTTTTATTCACAAATTATTGCAGCTCAGACTGGCATTTTTTGTACACTACCTATATGGCCTGGAACAACTCTGGTTAGTTGGTCATAAATCTCCATAGCATCCTTTATTAAAGGGATAGTAATAGTAATAATACTGAGATATCTAGATGAGAGCGCTCCTGCAGAGCCGCCGTCTGGTGCTGGAAGCAGGATATCATGACGTCCGCTATATAGCGGACATATGAGAAGGGGGAGGGAGCGGAGGTCTTTCTTGCCTTACATCTCTCAAACCATAAAGGTTTGAGAGATGGGAATAAGGGAGTTCAGTATGTTTGCACCATTGCTCTCTTTTGGCATCACGTTGTTCAGGGGTGGTTACTATCCCTTTAACAGTGCCACTGTAAAATGTCAGGCCATGAAAGTACTGCACCCAAAAATGCTTGCACTACAAACACTTTTGAATAAACCATTTTATCTGCAGTGGGTGTACCCAAGTTTTATTCAGCAGGATAAGCCCTGAATTGATATATTTTTCAATATTAAGTATTGCTATAAGATTACAAATTGCTCATATGCAGCCAGGCAGGTGTAGCAATATGAAATCATTTCCAGTATCTAGTTTAATATGGAATTACATTAGTGCATCCCATCTAGCAAGTCTAGGCCAATGACTTTTTATGTACATTTTATAGATACATATTTTGTAAAAAAAATCACGTTTACATTACTTAGCATTCTAAAACATAAACTGTGCATTAGCACTACTAGAATTACAATATGTGCACATAAACTTAACTACAGATATTGGCGGAGACTCTCTAGTGACTTTCTCTAAAGACTTTAGTAAATTATAAGCAAGTACAAGGACATGAGCATAAAACATATTTCAGTTCCACATAACATATGTCTTGTTATTAATGCATCGTATAGAACCTTTTACACAATATTCAGAATTTCCCTCCTTCCCTTTTGCATCAAGCAGAACCTCAGAGAGTGAGGAGAAATACATTAATGACACCGATATTTGTGGATGTTCTGCTGCAGTTTTGTGCATTCTAAAAATGTTGCATTCCAATGAACATAAGGATGTGTTCAGAAAACCGAAGACATGAAATTCTGGGGAAATGAATTGCACTATATAACTGTATAAAATTTCTATTGATATAAGTGGGGCATTTAACTTCTTGAATACAAATGATGGAGAAAAGTTTCTGCCTCAAATGAGATACAGGAGAAAAATGGCACTTTTCTGCAAGCAAGATATTCTTGCCAGTACATGGCACTTTTCTCTTCTTTTCCCATAGCCATATAAAAGGGTGTCAGACCCTCATAGCATTCTGTGTTAGTAAGAAAAGAAAGCAGCACATTTTTGAGCTAGATAAGGCAAGCTAATAAAATGGAGTTGAAGCTTAGTTTAGGGAGTCTTGTAGACAGGAAATCTGGTATCTGTATTAGAGGAGTCTGGGGGACAGGAAGGGAGAAAGGAGTTTGATCCCAAATATCCCAAAATACAGGCTGTTTTCCAAGTTTCTTACTAATCTGGCTGTTATGTCTGTTCTAGTGGAGTATGGTAGAGTAAGAAGAGAGCAAAGGTGTTTTACCCCAAATACCCCAACATCGTGTGTGATCGACTAGACACAGGCAGCTGTGTTCCAAGTTCCTTTTTTATCTGGCTGTTAACATTTTCAAAAGAGTCTGGGGATATGAGAAGGGAGCAAAGAAGCATTACTCAAAAAAAACAAAATTCTCTCTAACTGACTGGCAACCTTGATCCAAGTTCATTTCTGATCTGGCTGTTATGTCTGTCATAAGGGAGTCTAGGCAAAGAAGTAGTTGAACAGGGAGTGGTTTTCTTTTTTTTTTTTGGAAACAGTGGAAGTCATAGGAAGGACAGTTAATTAAAAGTTATAAATAAATAAAATAATAAAGAAAAATAAATAGGGGACAGAGACAGGGACCTTGATGTGATCAGTGACTGAGGCAGACTGATACTAGATGAGATAGAGTATTTTATAGATATCCAAGGCAAGATATTACACACAGTCAGTTTTATTGTGTACTTTAAAGTAAACACACACACAGTACTTGAGTAATGTACAGCAAACATACAAGGGTTAGGGGGAGGGTGAAAGATTAGGAGCAGTGCATGGACTTGAGTTAAATGGTCGTCCAAAAAACTGAGTGCTGCCATGGTTGCTGCACCGTGTGCAATAAATAATGTCTATCTCTCTCCTCCCGAGGAAGAGTTTGCCAAAGTCACACTAAAAGTTCAACCACCATCAGTACTATTAATAAACCACTTAAAAGTACTGAAGTCATCCTGTCAGTCCTCATCAACATCATTGCCGCTTCCAAGTCCAAGTCCCACTCAGCCACACACACACTGATAGTGTTGAGTTACCAGCAACAGCACAAGTTATCAGCATCTACAACCTTAGCTTTGAGTGCCTTTGCTGATGTTGGAAGTGCAGCACCTGTGACACCTAGTGATTGCACAAATCATTCACCATCTAGCCCCAGTAGTAGTAGTAGCCTCTCAGGAACCTCACAGTTTATGAATGTCAGCCACGCTCCAGTTCCGGCTGCTTCGGAGTACACGGGGCTTACCTTACTTCCGGTCCTCTTCCGGGTTTTCCCCGACGTCGCGTCACGTGCGTCGTGACGTCATCCCACGGCGCCTACTTCATGGAGCTCCAGACAGGAACTGGTGCACTCTAACAGTGTAACCAAGTCTTGGTCCTTGCCTGCCGATTCAGCTACCTGTGATCCTGCAACTCGGGCCTATGTCTCTATTGTGAGCGTGCAGGACACTTTGCTCGTACGTGTCCAAACAAACCGGGAAACGACCGTACTTAGGGAGCTTGGAGGGATCCACCCTAAGTCAGCCTCCAATTCCCTCCACCCAACGCTTAACGATCCCTGTAAAGTTGTCCTGGGCCAGGACAACCATCTACCACGATGCTTTGGTTGATTCCGGAGCTGGGGGTGTCTTTGTGGATCAGTCGTTTTCCCAACAACACGGGATTCCGCTCCTGTCTAAGACTCCTCCTGTGAGCGTGGTGGTAATCGACGGTACACCTCTTGGTGATGGTCGCATAACCCTGCAGACCGTTCCTTTCCGTTTACACATGAACCCTTCTCGTACCGAGAGTCTGGAGTTCGACATAATCAACTCACCCCACACTCCTATTATCCTGGGCTTCCCCTGGCTGGAGAAGAATAACCCTCTGATCAACTGGAGGGAGAGGACGCTGTCCTTCCCAACAGGTCCTTCGTCCCCCATGGTGGTCTCCTCGGTCTCCCTGTCAGTAGAGGACGGATCCACCCAGATTCCTGTGCCTTATTTGGCATTTGCCGATGTTTTTTCCAAAGCTCGTTCAGAGGTCCTGCCACCTCACCGCCCTTATGACTGCACTATCGACCTCGTTCCAGGGGCAGTTTTACCTAAGGGTCGGACCTATCCCCTCTCGCTGCCTGAGACGGCAGCCTTGGAGGCCTATATTCAGGAGAATCTTGCCAGGGGATTCCTCAGGCCTTCCACATCTCCCGCTGGAGCGGGCTTCTTCTTTGTGAAGAAAAAGGACGGCTCCTTGCGGCCCTGTATTGACTATCAAGGCCTAAATGCCATCACTAGAAAAAACAGCTACCCGCTTCCACTCATACCAGAACTGCTGGAGCGTCTCCGGGGAGCTTCCGTCTTCACTAAGTTGAACCTCAGGGGAGCCTATAATCTGGTTCGGATGCGCGAGGGTGACGAGTGGAAGACCGCCTTTAACACGCGATTTGGCCATTATGAATACTGTGTCATGCCATTTGGTTTACGCAATGCCCCAGCAGTATTTCAGGCGTTGGTCAATGACGTCTTCCGAGATCTTCTTCTCACCTGCGTGATCGTGTATTTGGATGATATACTCATCTACTCCTCCACTTTGGCCAAGCACCACCAGCATGTACGTACTGTGTTGACCCGTCTTCGTGATAATCATCTGTATGCTAAGTTGGAGAAGTGTTCCTTCGAGAAGACTTCGTTGCCATTTCTGGGATACGTAATCTCCGCAGAAGGTCTGACCATGGACCCGGACAAGGTCAGTGCGGTGGTAAACTGGAGGGTCCCACAGACCACGAAGGACATCCAGCGCTTTGTGGGATTCTCCAACTATTATAGGAGATTCATTAGGAATTTCTCCACAGTCATCCAGCCCATCATCCGTCTAACTTGCAAAGGAGCTGATCCTTCCTCTTGGTCACAGAAGGCGCTAGATGCTTTTCATCTCCTTAAGCAAGCCTTCACGTCCGCACCTCTCCTGTCTTATCCAGACCCCTCCTTACTAGTGTTGAGCGAGCATGCTCGGCCGATGCTCGGATCGGCTCGAGCATCGCTCTGCTCGGCACATGGCGGTACTCGTACGAGTACCGCATGTGCTCGCCCGCCATGTTCGGGTCTCCTCCCCGCACGTTTTGCGGCTGCTGCGCAGCCAATAAACGTGCAGGGAGGCTCTGACATCAGTGTAATGCCAGCAGCCATGTTGGCTCCTGGCATTACACTGATTGGCTGGCCAGAACCCGTGGTCGGGTGCTGTATAGCACCTGACCAGCGAGTTCGGCTCAGTCTTAGCCAGGGAGAGATGAGGATAGGAAGGGAAAGTCAGTGTAGGGAGAAAAAAAGCAAATTTGTGAAAAAAAAAAAACCAAAAGTCCTTTTTAGGACTACTGTGTGTGGGGGCAGCAGTTTATTTTGTGTGGGGGGAAAAAAACAAAAAAAAAAAAATTTCATATATTCTGTTTAGTGTGCAAAGTTGCAGATTAGAGCACATTCTGTTTAGTGTGCAAAGTTGCAGATTAGAGCACATTCTGTTTAGTGTGCAAAGTTGCAGATTAGAGCACATTCTGTTTAGTGTGCAAAGTTGCAGATTAGAGCACATTCTGTTTAGTGTGCAAAGTTGCAGATTAGAGCACATTCTGTTAAGTCTTCAAACTAAAATATCAAAGTCACATATTCCATTCAGTGTGCGTCACCGAAGTTTAGCAGCATATTCTGTGTACTCTGTACAGTTGCAGAATAGGAAGAAATACTGTTAAGTCTTCAAACTAAAATATCAAAGTCACATATTCCATTCAGTGTGCTTCGCCGCAGTTTAGCAGCCTATTCTGTGTACTCTGCACAGTTGCAGAATAGGAAGAAATACTGTTAAGTCTTCAAACTAAAATATCAAAGTCACATATTCCATTCAGTGTGCGTCACCGCAGTTTAGCAGCATATTCTGTGTACTCTGCACAGTTGCAGAATAGGAAGAAATACTGTTAAGTCTTCAAACTAAAATATCAAAGTCACATATTCCATTCAGTGTGCGTCACCGCAGTTTAGCAGCCTATTCTGTGTACTCTGCACAGTTGCAGAATAGGAAGAAATACTGTTAAGTCTTCAAACTAAAATATCAAAGTCACATATTCCATTCAGTGTGCTTCGCCGCAGTTTAGCAGCCTATTCTGTGTACTCTGCACAGTTGCAGAATAGGAAGAAATACTGTTAAGTCTTCAAACTAAAATATCAAAGTCACATATTCCATTCAGTGTGCTTCGCCGCAGTTTAGCAGCCTATTCTGTGTACTCTGCACAGTTGCAGAATAGGAAGAAATACTGTTAAGTCTTCAAACTAAAATATCAAAGTCACATATTCCATTCAGTGTGCGTCGCCGCAGTTTAGCAGCCTATTCTGTGTACTCTGCACAGTTGCAGAATAGGAAGAAATACTGTTAAGTCTTCAAACTAAAATATCAAAGTCACATATTCCATTCAGTGTGCTTCGCCGCAGTTTAGTAGCCTATTCTGTGTACTCTGCACAGTTGCAGAATAGGAAGAAATACTGTTAAGTCTTCAAACTAAAATATCAAAGTCACATATTCCATTCAGTGTGCTTCGCCGCAGTTTAGCAGCCTATTCTGTGTACTCTGCACAGTTGCAGAATAGGAAGAAATACTGTTAAGTCTTCAAACTCAAATATCAAAGTCACATATTCCATTCAGTGTGCTTCACCGCAGTTTAGCAGCCTATTCTGTGTACTCTGCACAGTTGCAGAATAGGAAGAAATACTGTTAAGTCTTCAAACTCAAATATCAAAGTCACATATTCCGTGTAAGATGAAGAAGGCGGGTAAAAAGGGACGGGGAAGTGGACGTGATCCTGATAGTTCAGGGCGCGGGTCAGGACGCGGAGAAACTGTGCCTGGTGCCAGAGCACAAGAAAGAAAGACATCCACCATACCTAGCTTCATGTCTCATTTTACAGGGCGTCGCAGGACATCACTCTCGAGGTCCGACCACTGCGAACAGGTGGTCGGTTGGATGTCAGCTGATACTGCTTCCAGTCGGTTAAGCACCACCCTGTCTTCCACCAAGTCCACTCTCAGTAGCCAAGAGTCTGGTCAACATAATCCTCACTCTGATCATCCTTCCTCCCACCATAGACGGTCTGGTCAAAGAAGTGATCCCACACTGGGATATAGTGAGGAGCTCGTCTCATCACCAATCCTTCATTTGACCCTCTCTCCAAGCACGCTTGCAGAGGAACATGACATCTTGTGCCCTGATTCACAACCTCTAGAGGGTACCCAATCACAAGAAGATGACAGATGTGAACGGCATTTAAGGTCAAAGGAAGTAGTGGATGATGATGATGATGATGAGACACAGTTGCCATTAAATCAACCACTATTACTGTCTCAAGACCTTGTTGAGGAGGATGTTATACAGTTGTCAATGACTGAGTATGTGGTGGGATCAAGACATGAGGAGGATGATCAGAGTGAGGAAGTGGAGGAGGACTTGGTGGACGATGAGGTGACTGACCCCACCTGGGAAGGTGTAGAGCCGAGCGATGACAGCAGTCCTGAGGGTGAGCCATCTGCAGCACCGCAACAGGCTGGAAGAGGCAGTGGTGTGGCTACAGAAAGAAGGCGGACTGCACCAAACCGGCCCGCAAATGTTCCACGGAGCACCCCCTTGCGTAAATCTCCCTTGCCAAGGGGTAGGTGTTCCGCGGTATGGCGTTTTTTTAAGGAAAGTGCGGACGACAAAAGAATTGTAGTTTGCAACCTGTGCCACACCAGAATGAGCCGAGGCATGAACACTAGAAACCTCACCACCACCAGCATGATCCGACACATGGCATCCAAGCACCGTAATAAGTGGGAGGAACGCCTGGATCGCCCATCTGTGTCTGCAGGCCACACCACTGCCTCCTCTTCCCCTGTTTTCGGTGCCGGCCAATCGCCTGTCGAAGGCGCAGGCCCGCATACCTCCCGCCCTGCACCTGTACCATCTGAAGCACCATCAGCGACCACATCCACTTCCCTGTCCCAGCACAGCGTCCAAATGTCGTTACCCCAGGCATTTGAGCGCAAGCGAAAATACCCAGCCACCCACCCACAGGCCATAGCACTAACCTCACACCTTTCCAAATTACTGGCCATCGAAATGCTGCCATTTAGGCTTGTGGACACTGAGTCCTTCCGCAGCCTGATGGCAGCAGCTGTCCTTCGGTACGCGGTCCCCAGCCGCCACTACTTTTCCCGGTGTGCCATCCCCGCATTACACCACCATGTGTCCCGTAACATCACCCGTGCCCTGACCAACGCAGTTACTGGGAAGGTCCACTTAACGACTGACACATGGACAAGTGCTTGTGGCCAGGGACGCTACATTTCCCTGACGGCACACTGGGTGAATGTCGTGGAGGCTGGGAGCGACTCGGACCCTGGGATGGCACGGGTGCTACCCACGCCGAGGATTGCGGGCCCTACCTCCATCAGGGTTTCCGCCAGCACCTACGTTATTGGCTCCTCCTCCTCCGTTTCCACCTCCGAATTCTCTACACGCAGCGCCACTCCCCCATCAGCCAGTAGCTGGAAGCAGTGTAGCACTGCAGTGGGGAAGCGTCAACAGGCCGTGCTGAAGCTGATCTGCCTTGGGGACAAACAGCACACGGCCTCAGAGCTGTTGCAGGGGATTAGTCACCAGACCGAGCAGTGGCTCTCGCCACTCAACCTGCAACCAGGCATGGTTGTGTGTGATAATGGGCGTAACTTGGTGGCGGCTTTGGAGCTCGGCAAGCTCACACACGTACCATGCCTAGCGCATGTATTTAATTTAGTGGTTCAGCGATTTCTAAAAACCTACCCCAATGTGCATGATCTCTTGACCAAGGTGCGCCGCGTGTGTGCACATTTCCATAAGTCATCTACAGCTTCGGCCAGCCTGTTGAAGCTGCAGCAGCGCTTACAATTGCCAGCTCACCGGCTGCTGTGTGACGTGAGCACGCGCTGGAACTCCACCTTCCACATGTTGGCCCGGCTTTGTGAGCAGCAGAGGGCAGTAGTGGAGTACCAGCTGTTACACGGTCGTCGCCTCTCCGTTCAACTTCCTGTAATCAGAAGTGAGGAGTGGGAATGGATGTCAGACCTCTGTGAGGTTTTACGCAATTTTGAGGAATCGACACAGATGGTGAGCGGCGATAACGCTATTATCAGTGTAACCATCCCACTTCTGTGTCTACTGAAACGCTCGCTGCTCACAATTAAAACTGACGCTTTGCATGTGGAAGAGGTGGAAATGCGGGAGGAAGAGCTTACACAAGGTGATAGCCAGAGCACCCTCACTTCGTCTTCTCAGCGACAATTGGAGGAGGCGGAGGAGGAGGAGGAGGAGGAGGAAGACACGGTTGCCTCCGCTACAGAGAGCGGCCGAAACCTTAGCATATTGTTATCTATTGTTTATTTAAGAAACATGTGAGCAGGAGGAAAGCAGGCTCCCACCTAGGCACCTCCTCAATGAGTTCCCACCTGAAGCACAACAACAGTTCTGAATGTGAGGCATACCATCAGCAGGTCAGAAGTACTCCTAAATGTTCCTGGGGCTTTGGGGTACACAATAGAAGTAATGTTGATGTGTTAGAGGATGTGTAAAGATTTTCTGCTCCTGCTGCAGAGGACTATGATTTTTTTTGAGAAGATAAGAGTCAGAGTGCCTACACATACTGCCACAAGTCATGTTGTAAAATCAATAATGTTACACTGTTCTTCTACTATGTACTGCCATCCCACACTTACTAAGTTATTAGAAAGAAGTCAAAACCTGCACAAACGTAATACAAAAGTACACCTATGGAATAGTAAACTTGCCAAAATGTTGGCGGTTGACATGCTGCCCTTTTCTTTTCTGTTGCATTCTGCTGGAATATCCCAAGCCAGTTATATTTCAAGGATTGTTGTTCCAGTGTTACATAAGCAGGAAGTTAGTGTTGTGGGCAAAGGACAAAGTCACTCAACCTGCTAACATCCTTTTCAAGGCATATATTGTAGTAGGACTCACAATTTTACCTTCCACTATTTAGTCCATATCTCTGCACAACAGACAAAAGCTTTACAATTTGAATTAGAAATCCTATTGAAAAAAGTCCCACTGATTGGGCTGGACTCCACTGCATGAGATAAATGGTATCTCATATATATCTCGCAGATTAAGATTAATATTGGAAGCTATGGGGGAATTTGGATATAAAACCTGTGATTACACTTAACACCAGCATCAGTGTCCAGACCATTGTGCATCTGAACACTGTAAGTACCAATTCATATTGTTGATATTAGTGCAGCATGTTTGCACTATTTACAATGGCAACTTCATGGAGCATGTGCCAGACTGTTGCACCATGCTACAACTTTCCTGTGCAAATCCACAGTAAAGCTTTTTCACACTGGTGACATTGATGGTGGTAATGCTCTTTGAAACCTTGAATGAATGGCTAAGCAAGTGATTACCAAACAGTGACATATGACTATATGGTTAATATGAAATTGACATGCCATCAGTCACACCTCTGCCATTGTAGAGCTTCATTCAAACTGTCTAATGATGCTGTTCCATTATAGACAACAATAGAGTTCCAATGCAGAAAAAACAATATAGAGATACACTTGATTTGTGTATTTGGGCACACATATAAAGAACCACTTGTTCCTAGAAGTATAATTCCCCTTTAAGGTCAAGTAGTTCCCTTCAGAGTTTTTATTGTTGAACCTGCTGTGTAATAATTACATTTGTAATTTGTTATCACTGTCCTCATGTCTACCAACCTGTCTGCATTCTCATTCCTCTAAACACAGAAAGGTGTGCAAACATGTTTTTATGCTAAAATAGACACAAGAAACCTGTTTTTGTGCTACACTTAATTCTTCATTTTATTTAATAATCAACATGAGTGCTCTTCATTTGGGTCTTTATCATTGATGCTTCAGCATTTTCATTATTGTTGCCCATTCTCAGGTTTCATCGTTATTTTCTCTCTTCTTTTTCACAAAAGTTATTTTGGGGACAGCAAGAATTATGCATGCAATTGCAATTCCTCTAAAGGAGCAATGTTCAATCTCTACATTGCCCCTTCCACAGTGCCCCTCAATCTCCACATTGACCCCTCCACAATGCCCCCCAATCTCCAGATTGCCCCTTCCACAATGCCCCTCAATCTTCACAATGCCCCTTCCACATTACCCCTAAATCTCCTACCTCCTTGGTGGTCCAGTTTCAAAGGACAGGTCTGTGCCGTGCAGTCCTTTTCAGTAATGCAGAGAGCTGGAAGATTATGTCATCTCCCAGTACTCTGTATTACGATAGTGCTGGTCTGCCAGACGGAATACTGATCTCCCTCTGGCAGACCGGCACTCTCGTAATGCAGAGCTCCAGTGCTCTGCATTACTTAATTGCGGGTGTCAGGCGAGGGGGTCGTAGGGGGCGGCTGGGCCCCTGGAGTGATGGGCCCGGTCGCAGTTGCGACCCCTGAGACCCCTATAGTTACTCCACTGATCTGCCACATACTGTATATATGTATGTATTGCTAAAAATATTTACCAGCAATGTGTCTGCTTCGCGCCAGTGTAAGAAGCCATTTATACTAAAAAATACTTCTTTTTGCACTGCTTGTGCTGGGCGAGGGTAGTGGATGTGTGTATGGGCACTTGTCACAGTCCAGTTTCCCTGACCAACCTATGGAGCTTGCGGGCACTGGACAGGATGTATGGCTTGGGTGCATTTGCATTTCTCAGGTGTTCTTGCTGCAGCCGAAGCTGATGGAAAAGATGTTGGTCATAAGGCCAGATATTCAGTCCGGGAGAACCTGGGAACCAGACAAGAAAGAACATACTCAAAGAATTTGTGGAGGTTGCTCAATCCTAAAATTATAATATAAGGGTCCCAAGATGCAGAGAGAGGAAGAGGAAGCTCTACAGAGGCTGAGGTGAGGATATTTGGATAGCCGGAGGAAGCCAAACCAGAAGAGACGAGAGTAGAACCTATCAGAGCAATCAGGAGATGACTGGGTAGCTTCTTAGGGTATGATTCTTAGTGAACGTGAAAGCTGATAGGTAGGCAACCGGATGCAACAGATCTGAGCATTGTAAAGGAATCACAGTGCTACCTTACAAAGCCGGTAGATGCAGCCCACACCACAGCATACTGCTGACTTCAGGAGAGAGCTGAGAGAATGACAGCTGGTTACTAATTCTAGCGGAGGCAAAATAGAGCAGCAAGCTAATTTAGCCAGGCTGGAGTTGGGACTGGAAGCTCAGTAGAACAAACCAAAAGAGAATTTGAAAAGAGAAGTCAGACAAGCCGGTTAATACTATATGTCTCAAATGAGTCATAAGGGTGAGATAGGGAGCAGAGTCACAGCACGCCAAGCTCAGGAACTGTCAAGTCAAAATACTGAAAGGCAAGTCGGTAGCTGGAGAGTGGAGTAAGAGACAAGCGATATCAGCAACACAGGATAAAACAACAGGTGAGAAACAACACTAGATCATAACAGGCAAGAAGATTGAGTATCTACCTGTTGGCATTTTAAAAAGGAGGCACAACCAATCAGGAAATGGAGGAGGAGGAGTGATCACATGGCACAAGTGGAAGTGATAGTGACATCACTTGAGGGCATTACATTCCTTTCTACGTTGTTTTCTGTCATGTACTAACAGTGCAGAGAATAACAGGAATTAAATCCTTCCACTTTTTACATATAATATACAGATGTGTTCCTGCTTGCTCACATTGAGCACACCTGTAGTTGCAGTACTTTTAAAGTAGACCTCTCATTTTGTAAAAGGTGATTTTGAAGGAACAGTTAAAATGAGTTATATTACTGTTATCATAGTTAATGAGATTATTGCTTTATTGATGTCAGTTTAAGCAATTAGACGGTAGAAAGATAATAGCATTCCAGCCTGCTCCTAATCCCAAGTGGATATATATCCACAATTTGTCTTCTCCAAACAACTTCTAAGGGTCAAACAAGAGAAGCATCTCTATATTCTGATATATGTAATATGCCAACATAGAAAAGAGAGAACATTAACATTGCTCAAATACACCATAATAGAATACAATTAAATATACTCAAAAAGTCCTATACATATGTTTGTCGCTCTTGAAAAACTTTTCAGCTCACCTTATTGGGATAGGGTGTCCCAAAACCAAATGTCTGCAACAATAAACACAAACAACAGCGGCACAGAAAATCTCTCTTAGTATAGTATTAGAGATTAGTGATGATCGAGCACCCCGATGCTCGGGTGTTCGGGTGCTCTGGCCGAGCGCCCCCGGAGGCTCGAGTGCTCGGCCGAGCACCCGAGCCCCATTGAAGTCAATGGGAGGACTCGAGCATTACACCAGGCACCCCCTGCTCTGATGAGGGGAGGGTGCCTGGTTCATAGGAAAAGGTCAGAAAATGATGGAAACACCACAGAAATGGTTCAGGGACAGCATAGGGAGGATGTCTGGATGCATCTTGGACTCCAACGTCGCTGCTGGGAACAATGTTTCGCCCGTAGTACGCCATTTTTACAGACTGACCGTAAAACACACAAAAAGGAAGATAAAAACTAATCTGCGGCTAGGCACACTAAACAATATGTGACGCTAATCTGCGGCTAGGCACACTAAACAATATGTGACGTTAATCTGAGGCTAGGCACACTAAACAATATGTGACGTTAATCTGCGGCTATGCACACTAAACAATATGTGACGCTAATCTGCGGCTAGGCACACGAAACAGAATGTGACGCTAATCTGCGGCTAGGCACACGAAACAGAATGTGACGCTAATCTGTGGCTAGGCACAGTGAACGGAATATGTGACGTTAATTTGTGAATTTGCACACTAAACAATATGTGACGTTAATCTGCGGCTAGGCACACTAAACAATATGTGACGCTAATCTGCGGCTAGGCACACGAAACAGAATGTGACGCTAATCTGCGGCTAGGCACACAAGACAGAATGTGACGCTAATCTGCGGCTAGGCACAGTGAACGGAATATGTGACGTTAATTTGTGAATTTGCACACTAAACAGAATGTGACAATAATCTATGGCTAGGCACACGTTTAAAATGGCCCTTTTTGTCGCTGCGTTGTAAAATAATTGGCCCTGTGCACCTAACAGAATATGTCAGCTTGTCACTGCACTGTGAAATATTTGTCCCTGTGCACCTAGTACAATGTCACCTTAGAACATGTCCCCCCCAAAAAAAAAATTAAATTCTGCCACCCCCAAAAAAAATTAAATGCTGCCCCCACACACAACAGTCCTAAAAAGGACTTTTGGGTCTTGAAAGAGTTTCAACAATTTTATTCTCCCTACACTGACTTCCTGTGCATCTAGTATTATATGTCACCTTAGAAATATCCCCCCCACAAAAAAAAAGGAAATTGTGCCCCCCCAAACAAAATATAAATGCTGCCCCCACACACAACAGTCCTAAAAAGGACTTTTGGGTCTTGAAAGTGTTCCAACAATTTTATTCTCCCTACACTGACTTTCCCTGCCTAAGCGCATCTCTCCCTGGCTAAGAATGAGCCGAACTCGCGCGTCGGGTGCTATACAGCACCCGATCACGGGTTCTGGCCAGCCAATCAGTGTAATGCCAGCAGCCAACATGGCTGCTGGCATTACACTGATGTCAGAGCCTCCCCGCACGTTTATTGGCTGCGCAGCAGCCGCGAAACGTGCGGGGAGGAGACCCGAACATGGCGGGTGAGCACATGCGGTACTCGTACCAGTACCGCCATGTGCCGAGCAGAGCGATGCTCGAGCCGAACCGAGCTTCGGCCGAGCATGCTCGCTCATCACTATTAGAGATGTCAATGAATCTCTCAACTTCATCCCAGTGTTTTCATATGAATGTACACACATTTAGTAGAGGCATAAAATAACTGCATCTAGTCTTAAGTGCTCTCCTGGCATACACCCCAAATAGGTGTTTAGGGTCAATGCCACTGTGTAGTCATATTATCTGAACGGGTTGCAAATAATGGGTGATATAGGGCTATATTGTGTTTCCCAAAAGATACCACAATCCCCATATGTCACCAAAAAAAAGTCACCCCCCAAAAAAATATATATGCCCAGAACTATACTACTATCTAGATGGCCAACTACAAACAACAGATTTATTAAAAATATATAAAAATAAAGACTATAAAAACAACATATGAATAAATGTGATTCTCTATGCTCTACACATTTTGTAACACTTAGACTGTAAGCTGTCACGAGCAGGGCCCTTTGATCCTTCTGTTCTCCATATATGATTTGTACTATTTAATATCTCTGTATGTTCTATCCCCTATTGTAAAGCGCTGCGGAATAAGTTGGTGCTATATAAATAAAGATTATTAGATTATTATTACTTATTACTTCTTTATTAGCAAAAAGTAACATACTCTATAAACATAACTTTATATAGTGTGTGTCAAAGAAGTACACCTGAGAAGCCTAACATATTCAAAGCGGTGTCCAAAAACCTGTCAAAATGTTATCATATACTGTCTATTGCCTCCTTCCTTTCATGTTTTCCACCACTGAAACATAATCTCTCCATTTTCACATTTAAGAAACACTTCACCTTCAGGGCACATGCTAAGGACACCTTTGTCAACTAAGCTCCAAACTTGAGGCTTTAAACCAAACAACTCCTCCTGTCTATACTATATATGTCACTTCAGCAAAGCACCATTATATATAAATAATGTGTTCCATCTTAGGAACAGAAATAAATCACATTATATTCATAACTTATTAGAGTAAAATCTAATATAATTTCCCTATAACAAAACTAGTGAAAAATTTTAGCAAGTCTCCTCTTCAGTCATCCCTTCCAACACACAATTTACAATCAGAAATCCAACTAATCAGTATTCACATTCTGGGGGGAAAGAGTTTAAAAAGAGGAGGAATGAGAAATAGGCAGAGAAAAAAAAAGGCTGATTCTACTATCATACATCCCATCCTAAAGGATTAAATTGTATTCTTATATACTCTAGATAATAATTACACTACAACTTAATCAATTTAAGACTCCACCCAACATTTCTGTATTTCAATTAAGCTCCTTAGTCCTTAAGAAAAAGCTTTCAAAATTAATTTAATTTATTTTAAACTATTGGAGAAGAAAACTTGATGGGACACTTTACTTGTAATCTGGGCACTCTTGAGGACTGGCAATGTGCATTAGCTAGGGTGAGCCCTAAGACTACTTCGAAAACAACTTGCCATCAATAAACCAGGTTTTTTGCATAGAACTTATTACACTCCAGTGAAGTGGCATAAAATGGGAAACCTGGATAGTGATGAATATCATATAGAGAAGCTAAAGGTTCATTATACACATCATATGGGACTGTCGGAGGATCCTTGCTATTATTGTTATTAGAACTCTCACTGGTTTGTGCAGACTAGTACCTCTGTTGCCCTAGAGTTGTATTCTATTAATTTTCCCTGATGATCTAGGTCTGGTCACTGACAGCACACTTACCAGGGTACTCTTGGTGATGGCGAGAAAGGTGGTGGCCATGACCTGGATGTCCAACAGAAACCCATTATACAATAAATTGGTTAATTACAATATTCCCCATTATAAATTAACCTATACACATGGTGGATTCCCCCAAAAGTCCCAAGAGATATAGAAAGCATGGCTTTGTACGGATTCTTTTGAACAACTGTGGATTTAATAGGCACATCTACTTCATACACCATGAACACTGGTCTACTGGCTTATTACTGGCTATTTTAATTAAAAAAAAAGTATTTCGTATTTCTGATTCTGTTCTTGGTGGAGATGATTGGCCTGATAAGGTGGGGGGTGTTATGTTATGGAGAGGTGGGAGACTTTGGTGGGAGAGTTCATGTTTTAGTTAGATTTAGGTCTTTGTTATAAAAGAAGAACAACTGCTGGTGTGCCTAACTATGCTGTTAACATGCATTGTGATCTCATGTGTCAACTATTATTGTAATTGATTACTGTATTGTCTATATATCAGCTCTGTATTTAATAAAGCCAGTTTAAAAATAAAAAGAATTCTTGTGAGTTTTGACATTGACTATTGACATTTATGACATTTAAATTATAATAACCTAAACGATACTGGTGAAAATAATAGTAATAATAATAATAATCATCATCATCATAATCAGGAAATCTAAAAAATAAGATATAATAACACCAAATATACCCAAGTGCAAATATAATAATATTCTCTATTTCTACTCTTGTATATATTATCTAATAATAAATAAAACCATAACTACTAAGTATATGAGAGGTCAATACAAGGATCTCTGTGATGAGCTATTCATTCCAAGGACTGATCAGGTGACTAGGGGACATCCCTTGAGATTAGAGGAAAGGAGGTTTAGACTTCAGCAGAGGAAGGGTTTTTTTACAGTAAAGTCTGTTAAATTGTGGAATTCCTTGCCCAAGGAGGTGGTTATGTCAGATACAATGGATACATTTAAGAGAAGATTAGATAAATTTCTTTCAAAAGGGAACATACAGAGTTATACTGTATATTAGTAGGCAAATCAGGAAGGTCTGATAAAGACTAACTTATTTGGTCACTAGGGTATGAGGCAAAGGTTGAACTTGATGGATTTGTGTCTTTATTCAACCTAATTTACTATGTTACTATGTTATTAATAAAATGTATATTTTTAAATATATACAGAGTTAATTCCTTCTCCTCCTTAAATCTCACTCCTCACATTAATCCTCTCTTTTCTATAGTCCTCAGAGAGTAGATTCAAAAAGCCTCTTTTTTTTCCACACCTTAGAACTTACCTCTTTCTGTCAGCCTTCCTAATGGTCCTACATATTTGGCTCCACAAGCACAGACAATAAGACAGATAAGATAGATAACATACATAGTATGATACTCAATATATTGTTTAATATCAAAGTTTTTGTTTAAATCATTTTTAATGGATCAGCAGCAATAATGAAAATGACATACATGCACATAATTACAAATAATACAGATATCAATAAGGACTGTGCCTAGTCCAATGAAGGGGCAGACACAAGATGGGCTAAATCCATATTTCCTCCTAACTCGCAACAAGTAACAGTGAACAAGAACAATGCTGAGTACATACATATCATCAGTTCAATAGTAGACTGCCATGATCCCTCACAAGAAGACTGGTGATGTCCGGGATAAACCAGGGCCAGAATTAAGAGCTGCAGGGTATCATAGTTTGGTCAGACAGTGAAGAAAATAAATAAGGCTATAGGAGCCCAGTATGAAACAATTGAGGAGAAAGGATAGTAGAGGGGGAGAAAGAGGGAGGAAAATGGGAAGCGAGGAGACAACCCATGGGATCGGCAGTGTGCAAGTCTTAGCGGAGCCAAGTATCAAATGTGGACCAAGCAGTCTTCAAATCATAACATCTGTGTAGCAGTGCCAAATGAGTCAAGACCGCCTGTTCTGCAGTCCACTGCTGACACCTAAGGATTGAAGGGGGGTCTGGGGACTTCCACAGCAATGGTATAATTGCTTTGGTCGAATTCAGGAGGAAAAGTAACATTGACTTTTGAAGCTTAGGTGGGGGTGTGTGGTATAACAGGATTTGTAGCGGGTTTCTAGTCAGGGGAGCACCCACTATTGATTCAATAAGAGCAAGTCATTCCATCCAGAAGGGCTGAATGAGTGGACACGCCCACCAGACATGTAGCATACTACCTAGCGAGTCTCCACATCTCCAGCAGCCTGAAGACACTGATGGGTACATTTTCTTAAGTCTATCAGGTGTAAGGTACCACCTGGACAACAGTTTGTCCCAGTGACTGAGAGGCGATAGAAGACCTAGCAGTGGTAGTCCAAATCTCCTTCCAATCTTCTATGGGAATAGGTCGATCTAACTCCCGCTCTCAAGTCTTTACATACGATGGAGGTAATATCAAAGTTTTATAATCTTTGCATGCACCTTTCAATACATGTGGACATGGTGCACATCTCCTTTTATTAAATGTAAAATTATTCTGTATTCTTTTGTTTTTACCCATAATGTTTTTTGGATATTCTTCTACTTCTCTACCTTAGGTTGACTTGGAGCTATATATGACCTTTTTCTTAAACATTACAAATTGGGTAGATTCCAAATAATTTTTTAGAACTTGGTCCTGTGATAGTGTATGCTCACGTTTTTTTATTATATTTCTAAGTTTCAAACCCTTTGAATTATACTTGGTAATAAATGAAGTACCATATGTTTTCTGATAACCATCTGAGTCTGCTTTGTCTTTATTAATTTACTTATATACAGTCATTTAGTTCTATTATATGTACTTAATTTCTCTTTAAAATTCTTATAATCACTACAATTTCTCCTTAAGTGGTATAATTACCCATAAGGTATATTAGACAACCATTTATGGTAATCTCCACTTAATCTCCATTTATTTGTACAAGCATCTTTGTTATAAATAGTGCTACTAATCTTACTATTACTTTCACATTTAAGTCTAATATCCAAGATGTATATACTTTCCACTTCTATATTATATATAAAAGAAATACCCTTATCATTCATAATTATAATGGAGATCATATTTTCCAAAGAGGCCCTGTTACTATTCCAAATTAGAAGAATATTGACTATAAAATGAATATAGTATGCAAGGTTATCCCATCAGGCATTCAACCAGATAGCTAGATGTTCAAACTAACCCATAAATAGACTAGCACAGGAGAGGGCAAACTTTTTACCCATGTTCTTTCCTATAATTTGCAAATAAAATTGTTCCTGAAACACAAAATAATTGTGCTCCTACATATATCATGTTCATTTTAATAAGAACGATTTCAAATACAGAGAGCTACCCCCCATCATTATCCAGATAAAAAAACCAAGAACTTCTAAATCCAAATTGTGCTGTATATTAGAATGCAGGCAAACTACTAATTTTGGCCATATACATTCTCCATTGCTTCTGTCTCCTCCGGCCTCTCCAATACATGCTGCTTATCACAAATATAACTAGGGGGCTTAAGAACATATTTTTTGCAAGGAATAATCTAAAAATCTAGGAAATAGAATTAATACAGGCTATAATCTTCTTGGTGGAGATTGTTATAATTTTATATAATAGTTATAATACTGGCTATAATCTACTTGGCGGATATATAATAAAATTATGAATTTCGGGACAATAATACAAAAAGCTACCTCATAATGTTCTATTACCAAAAAATCTAATTCTTCTTTAATGTTTTTTCTTTCTAAGGCTCTCCTTTAAAGTGCATATATAATCCTCATTAATTTCTCTAATTGTAGTATCTTTCTTTCTTTAATATAAATATTGTATTACCTTCGTCTCACCTTTACTCAAATATACTTTTTAATATATTCCCTCTTAATGGTACTATTAAATTCATCCAACACCAGTTCGTAGAATGCCTGGATGGCCAGGTAAAATGTAGATGTCTTTTTAAAATTAGTCTTACTACATGGTTATACATCACTGTTAGAAGCAGTTCTATCTTCTACTTCTATATGGTCATAATTACTTGCCCTCAAGACTTCCTCCAATATATGCAGATATTATCTATCCAATCTAGCACTACACTCAGGTTTTCTGCTTCACAACCTGCCAGCCATTATTAGCCATAAATTGACAAATACAAAAAGCTAAATAATATATTCTTTGAAATAAAAATGGACACACTATCTATCTATCTATCTATCTATCTATCTATCTATCTATCTATCTATCTATCTATCATATATCTCTCTGTCTCTATATATATACATTTTGTGACAGAACAACATTAAGCCAATAGAAAAAGAGCTAAACCAGTGGGGTTTTTTTTGTTTATGTTTTTTATAGCTACTGAATTCAGTGTATAGAAGTTACCCTAAATCATCTTTTTTTCTCAAGCCACCATTAAACACTGGACTATTCATAGCACCTCTACCATTTTAAAGCTGATTGGTCAAGCTCACAAAGCAGAGAACATATACAGAAATATATAGCTATTGTTAGGTCTAACAATTCAAATGACAAAAATTAGTGAATTTGCACAATAATATCCATAAATATACATTTGAAACTCAACATTCATATTCTGTCAAAATATTCACAGAAAAAAGTGGCACCCTAAGCTAGGCACCCTAGTTGACAACCACTAATGCAGAGTTTAACTGGACAGATTGTTGAAACTAAATAATCAACATAATATAACATTCACAAAGAAAATAGTGGAGCAATTCTGGGGAAAAAATGCTTCATATGGCACACATGAAAAATGTCCGCAATTCCATTAATTTAAATGGGGCTTTTAACCTACTGAATGCTATATAGACCTTGATTGCTTAGCAGTGTACTGGATACCTTTCAAGCATTCAAGGGGTCAAAAGCCCCATTTAAGTCAAATACATTTTTATTTGTTCCCTATGGAGTTAGGTGTTCCAGAACTGTTCCACTTTTAACTTGTTGTCCATAGTATTTTAACTGCAGATACTATACATGACCTTTTGTAATGTCCTGTGGTTGAACTTTGAACCAGACACAACTGATGTTCCTCTCCAAGAATTTACAGTGCATTTCAAGTCTATACATCATCAGGTAATCTATGTATCAAATGAATCACCTCTAAACCAGACATAGAAAATCCCCCACCTAATGCTCCTTGCAACAAGAAGCAATGGGACAGTCTATGGGCATTTCAGGGAGTTCCTTTCCAGTACAGCAAAACTTTTCTTGGTTTAAATAGTGGTTTTATACCCATAAAATACTGGAGAGGTCTACAATGTATTGCATTCAAAGGGTTAACAGTCCCATTTAGAAAATTTTAAATTGTAATTTAACCCCTGGGGTGCAGCTGGTTTGCTCTTGATGAATGTATATTCCTTGTTTATATTTATTTTCTGGTTATCTCTAATATGCAGTTCTGTGAAATACCTGTAGTTAATTGGCAACAAGCCTGCAACTGATTCTTGCCTCTTGTATAGGCTGGCAGGGGAAATAATCCATAGCAAATTACATATTTAATGATAACATTAGCAGAAAAGAAATGCAGTCAAGTAACCATAATAAAACAAAGAAAAGGCAAATATTGTACTGTCTGTGTTTTTTTCAATCAATTAAAACAATCTGACATTTAACCTTCATATATGGTACACATATATTACATGGGGAAGCATACTGTCACACAGCTGGGGTTACCTGCAGATAAAATTGAGTTTATTAAGACCCCTTTATATGCCAGCTTCCATGCATATGCAGTTTATTAATTTCATAAATGTATTTCTCTGTTAAAGGGATAGTAATACTTAAAATGTAAAAAAAAATATGTTGTAGAGTTTATCCCCCTGAGTAAAACAAGGGCACTCCCACTGCTGAAAGGCGTTTCATTCAAAAGTTATTAATTTTCAAAGTTGAATTTTTTAGGTGCAATATCACAGTGGCCTGAAACTGTACAGTGGCGCTGTTGCTACACCATACTATGGAGATTTATGGTCAACTGACCAGAGCTGTCCATAGGATCGTGTAGCAACAGCGCCACTGTACAATTTCAGGCCACTGTGATATTGCACCTAAAAAATTCAACTTTGAAAATTAATAACTTTTGAATGAAACACCTTTCAGCAGAGGGATTACTCTTGTTTTACTCAGGGGTATAAACCCTACAACATATTTTTTTTTACATTTTAAGTATTACTATCCCTTTAAATAGGAATAGAGTCTGCCCAGACAGAGCTCTTCTGGTTTAATCCAGTGGGTCTGCTGTACACTCAACACGGGAGCTAAACTCCTCTCTTAGACTGTCACTTACAGTCCCATTTTCATAAAGCAATTCAGAAGGATAAGTAGAGGTACAAAGTAGAGGTAAAGGCTCAAGCACTAATAATTTTTCAAGTGAAGGCTAATGCAACATGTTTCAGGCACATAGTTCTTCACCATGTGCCCTAGACATGTCATATTTTCCTTCACTTAATAAAAGATCGGCACTTGATTCTTTAATTCTACTGTGCAACTCTACTCATTATTTGAATTACTATATATATATGACATTATTTCACAATGGGACACTTTTATGCATATGTAATACACATTCCCTGGTAACTTCTCCCAGTGTAACAAGTGTTGTGATGTGTGGTGCTCACTGCTCCCTTGTAGTTCACCTGGAGCTTGAGCCTCTGCAAAAGTGGAGATTAACCGTTTGAGTGCCAGAGGGGTACACAGCGCATTGCAAAGCAATGCATTGCGTACCCCTCTGGCACTCAAAGTGTTAAGGAAACAGGAGGTTTTGCAATGCCTCCAAGGGGTTGAAGGGTTAAACAGAGCAAGAAACTAATAAGAATAGACCACACTTACAGAAACATATAAAATAGTAAAACCTTTACCCTCTGCAACACGTGAAACAGGATAACATTTTAAGATACAATAAGGAAAACAAGCCTCCTCCAAATAATCCTACTAATAACACTTTCTCTCACAAGGGTGTCCTCCCAAATGCTGAGGTGGAGCTAGTACTACCCCTTAGTGTAGTAAATCCTAAATAATACCTGTTGTTGGTACTTAGGGCTTGATCTTAACTCTGGTTGGTGAGGACATGTAATACTACTGAGCAGGGCCTACAAACAAAGAATGTCTTAAAACAAAAATAGGACTCATGCAGTCAATTAATCACAGTACCAAATTTCGTAATATGAGTAATTCAGGGTAACTGAGAGCCTAAAGGTGCTACATGGGAAAAGTGAATATACAGAAAATAGAAAAACCTGCAATAATAGCACTCAATTCAGGCTAACTCAGAAACTAGTCTTACAGAAATAGGAGTACCTTAAAGTATAATCTTTATTGATCAATCGTTAAAAATAGATAATTTGTTATGATACTGGAGCTCAAAACAACTAATCTCAGCATCACACAATGTAATGTAAGTAAGTCCTCATATTCGTAAGCAGGATCCTAGTTGCAATCAATTATCATAGAAATGAAATGTAATGAAATACATCATAATTTCAGGGCCATCTCCCTTAACAGCTTGGCAAAATTAAGTGTATAACTATGCTCAAATGTGCACTCTCATTATTGGTTTTAAAAAAAGCCAGCAAAAAAGCATCGCCTAACAAAGACAATGTTTCAAAGCATTCTTATATTTCTACCTCACAGATAAATAGTAAAGCCCCAGTTGACTAGATGTGTTCCTAAACTGTAGGCAGTAACACATCATATAGCGATTTATGTAAGGAAGTATCTCAGAGAAAATATGATCAGGTCACTGTGACTTCACCTTATGTGTAGGACTTGGTGTACTGCCGGGGCATTATGCAGTTTGCCATATAAGTTAATAAAGAATATTAATTGGAGTGCAGAGATCGCAGAGCTTGGTCAGTATTGTTCCAAGCTGACCACTGTCAAAGACATAGAAAATCCAGTTAGATTAAACTCAAGGAATTAAAGGGAAAAGATTCCCTCATCATTCTTTTCGGTCTCCAAACAACACAGAGAAGGGAAAATATATATACATGTGTGCCACTTAACCTCCCACATGTTAGGGACCAGGAACCAGACAGACACAAAAATGTGAAGGACAAAACACCTTTATTGAAATAACCAAAGCAAACAAAGCAAAATTGTGATCCAGGAGCGTAAACCAAAAGACAAGCCGGGGTCAGGAACCAAGATGGGTAAACAAACAAGCTGGGGTCAGGAATACGGAGGTCAGCAATGTCAGGAACAAGCCGGGAGTCAGGAGTCAGAGGGACATCAGAGGAAGCCAGGTTATGCACGGATAATCAGGAACACAGGAGAATGCAGTTGCAGCCATAAACAGCACAAGGGCAAGGAGGAAATGAGCTTAGCGGCTTTAAATATCCTGGAAGTAACCATGTAAATAGAGAGGTAAAGGCAGTTCGTTAATCATCATCTGAGTCAGCCTGACACAGGGAAGGAAAGGCAGCTAGTATACAACAGCAGAGTGTTACAGCAACTCAGTCAAACTGTGACACCACAGCACTGAACAATCAGTTGTATAGGCTACTTGGAAAATAAAGTAAAGTAAACTTATAGTGAGTTTTAAGACAAATAAATATTTCAATTTTCGATCCTACATGAAAGTAGCACGTTAAGCCTATAACATGGTTTTTGCTATATAACTAAAGCAAAAACCACAAGGCTAGCGTCAAAAGGAATTGATTCACATAATTCACATAATTAGTTAAAAATCAGCATCATAAGAATATGTATCACTTTGCCACCTACAGCACTGAAAGACAAGATGTAAAATCTATTAGTAAGTAAGGCTTCTATTATAGTAGCATCACAAAGTATTCAGAATTAGTGAATCATGAGTAAACCTTACTTACATTTCATTGTGTGACCCTGAGATTAGCTGATTTGAGCTCCGGTATCATAACAAATTATCTATTTTTAATGATTGGTCTATAAAGATTATAATTTAGGTACTCCTTTTCCTATGAGAATGGTTTCTGAGTTAGCCTGAATTAAGTGCTTATTATTAGAGGGTTTTCTATTTTCTGTATAAACAAAAAATGTCTTCCTCACTTCCAATGCTGGGATATGTGGGGCTAAGGAGTGGTAGTAGTCATCGTCTTAATGAGGCTTAATTCACTACCTAACTGACTTTATGTATATTGAACCCTAGCTATACAAAATCCATCCCTAACCAATGGCCTATTTGTTGTTATCTAGTTAAAATGTGAGAGAGGTCTCCAGCCATTTTCAAAAGTAAGATGGACCACTATCAGGGGACTAAAGTCTAGCAACTATGTGAAAAAAGCTCGGCTCTACGTGTTTCGGCACGACACTGCTCATTCCATTGGAGAACACGACTTGAATCGGAAGGTGGTGAGAAGGGAGCAGACTACATCGCACAGCTGGGGACTGAAGAAAATGACACTAAAACTAAGGAGAGAGGACTCGGTGACACACATGGCAGCAATGCGGAGATCTTATTGGACAATGATCAAAGAAGATTTCTAGTAAGCAGACATCCTTACTTGCTCCGATAACCCATCCTGTGACTGATTAGATTGCATACATATGTGTCCACATACCACAGAACTCTCCTGTAACCAGCCACTTTAAATAGACATATACCCCATTGATTCAGTGCACCCCTACTAGTCACCACATAGGAAGAACTCTCTGGGCTCAACACATTGTATATAGTATATACCTCCTAACCTGATGTACAGTATACCTGTACAGGATTGAGAATACTTCCATATAGTACACAACATGTGTTAACAAGAATCTAACTTTCATTTTTGTGTCTAATATTCCTTATATGTTTTGAACTCCTGATATATATCGTTTAATTTATATTTTGTTCTTTATACTTGAGATTAAAAGCATATTATTTGATCAATGTTTTATGACTTTTTTGATATGAATATGTATGATATGTATTCTGCTGCATTGGTGTACACAGATATGTATATATATATATATATATATATATATATATATATATATATATATATATAACTTCAAAATTTACATCACCTCTTTAAATATTTTGTACACCAAGGAGGGAATACATAATATAATATTACATAATACTGCCTATTCACTATTGAACTACACCTTTTTCATACTCACCTCTCTCTATCCCACATAGTGTAAGCCTGGTAATTGTGCGCTGTGTCTTTTCTTACCATCTTTGCAGTCTGTGTCTGAATGTCCTCCTGTTGCCAAAACAGAATTTCTCCTCTTTTTTTTGTTTTCCAAAAGCTTTACTAAGCAATAAGCAAATGTACAAGTATACAATGTAACAGAGCTTAAATGACAAAAATACAAATTACAGAAAAATTCAGAATATATAAAAAAAAAAATCAAAGCAATTTTAATGCATCTCCACACTGTGGGCTGCAGCGGGTGGAAGTCCAAGTGTTTGTAGAATAGGAGACATAGAATAGGATCTTTTTGTTCTTTTCCTGAATGCGGCATTGTATCGATTACCAGTAGAACGTCTCCTCTTTAACCATCCACCAAACCCCTCTGATGTTATAGTCACTTTGAATTACTCCTCTATTACTCCCACCCCTCAGCTCACTGTTCATTTCCTTTGGTCTATGAGCAGGACTAATTCTGGAAAGCTATGCCATCTCGGTCAATCCCTTTGAGTGTCTGAGGTAGTGTGCAAGATATTGCAGATTCTTAAAAATCACTGTAACTCAATTTTGCATTTTTTGGCCTGAAATTATTCAGCTGAGCGGTTGCTTCAGCATCCTAGGAGGTTCACTGTCAACTGACCATAGCTGCCCAAAACTTGCAGCAGCAAAAGTTACACCATAACTTTCCAGGCCAAGATATGTAAGTTTGATTTGCATTAACCTTTGAATAAAACAAATCTCAGCATTAGAAGCATTTTTTTTTACTCAGCAGGATAAACCTTGCAGTGTATATTTTTGCATTACTAAGGGTTACTATTAATTTAAGGAGCCCATACACAGATTTTAATTGGAATCAACCAGCAATCGTATCACAGAGTAAGTGACTACACTTACTCCCAGCTTGGAAAACCACAGTGCAGGCAAAATACCCAAAATGACCCAATTTGGGCAGCCTAATAGGCATCTTATTATGTCTTGGGCTGCAGAGTCACCACACACAGCAATCTGCTAGGCATTTGATAAATATTTTCAAGCCAGCCTTATCAGCTCAGGTAACCATAAACATAAACATAAAACGAAGTATTACTATCCCTTTAACAGGTCTCAATATAAAGCAAGAGGAACATCTTCTTATGGTGAATACAACTGAACATGTTATTTATTTATTTCATTTCATTTTACAAAATCAGAATGGAACAGGGTAATCATATACCATGAAATTACATAAACGAAAAATGACACAGGATATGATTAGTGCAAGTACAATCAAGAACATTCCGTAGCTGATAAAACTTCATATAAAAAGGGATGTTTAGATTCCGAGTTATGGTAAATGAAAATTGTATTTTAATAAAAAAATGAGCTTTAATAATTTTAATTAAGCATCTCTCAGCAATGGGGTACCCATATTTTACTCAGCAGGATATATATTCAGATACAGATTGATTTTTTCATTAAGAAACATCACTACTCCTTTAAATCTGCACAAAAGTCAAGTTCAACCTTCATAACCATTTTTCTTTGAATAAAACATGTTAAATTGCCACATTTTTTATTTTTTAAAGCATCTGGCATCTTTAAACAATGCAAATATGTCACTGAGTGTTCACTCTCTCCTTGGTAAAGACTGGCATAGAATACACTGCAGTCGATAAGTGATTTCATATATCAGTTTCCCTTTGAAGTCTGTAGAGAAATTATATAAAACCCTTGGTAAAGTTATCTCTTTCACTGGAATCCAGGCATGTGTTTGGAAAAAATATAACATATGCAAACAGGACACATAACAATAAAGCAAGAAAATACATTCCCTTATGAGTAGATTATCAAGATGAGTGATTTTACTGAGCCGCAGATAAGGAAATAATTCAACATTCAATGTAATTGCACTGATTCATAAAATAGTGGGTTTTAAATACTCATTGGTAAGTCAGCCACACAGATTAATCTGGGGTTTAGTGAGATTTTATATGCGATAAAATTTATGTGCTCAAAAATCTACCTTATTTTTAAGAACAAAAGATATACTTTTTATGGCAATAAGTGCAATAACAATTGTCTGTGTCATATATTCCTAAAACTTGTTAGTGAAGCAGAAATTCATACTTGCCATAACTGTAATGCTCCAGCATGACTTTTCATAGCTTTTCTTCACTGAAGAAGGGGTTGTGCAGAATACAGCATAGTACTTTACCCAATGCCTTTGTGTCTGTGTTGCAAGATACACTGCCACACCATATTGCGAGTGGGGCAGCTGTTTTAATTGCATCGTGTTACAATGTGTTGAATAACTCTCTGGCGCTCAAAGGGTTTTAATCCAATGAATGTAAAGAAGTCTCCAAAACCTATGGTGTGTACTAATACAATTCTGCACTGTAATATGTTCTAATACCAGTTTCTTAGGGCGAGATGTTCAAAAAGTGATAATAAATGAAATTGTCTGTAATCTGATGTTAAACACTTTTACTCCATGATCCATCAATTCTCAGACACATTACCCCACTTTTTTGCATCCAATTCTGCCATCTCCATCACAAGTAAAAAGCAGTCGTAAAAGTGGCATGATTGAATCTACTTTCATATTATAAGGTATTTTCAGAAAAAAAATCTTTTACCCATCACATTTTTGTCTGATTCATGTAATTTTTTCCCAACAAAGTAAAAATGCTCTAAACTTGGAGAAGATAAAGTGAAGTATTGTTAGCAGAAGCGAGAAGCAGCACTATGAATTAACTGGTTAAAAAAGTCTTTGTTCCTATATTTGCCTGTTGAAGATGGAGATGGGACCAGTCACCCTCCTGGTGCTGGTTCCACTCCGTATGTCTAGCATGCGACAAGTCCAGCTGTGGGTGCGGCTCGGACTGGGGTCAGTTCATGGGGGTGCAGTCCTGAGGATGGGGGTCACGTTGTGCGGAGGTCGGTAGAGGAGGGGGATTCCCCCTTTTCTTCTTTTTCTTCTTTTAATTTTATTTTTTCCTACCTTCCTTCCCTCCTCATCCCCTTAGCTCATGTTTATGGAGCATGAGATTACACTAACAACATATTAAGATTTGCTATGAATACTTATTACATTTTACAAATCAGATACTGTTTACTGTATGTTTTTCATGGGCTTGTTAAGACCAATATGCTTATACTATACTTGTTTGATCATAGGCTGCTCACTTAAAAAAAAAATGTCTTTGTTTCATTGATTTTTTTTTCAGACAAAATCAAAAACATTTTTAAGATCAGAATTTTTAAGGGCAATATTCATCCAGCTTTCCTTACTGTCATTTTTAATTCTTTATGGCACATTTTCAAATGTGGAGAATCTACTTCTGGAATTATTGACCTTTTTTTTTTCTGCCAACTCATGATCCAATTATTTTTCCCTTCCCCTTAATACCACTTGAGTAAGTGTGAGGGGGGGGCAGAGAGGAAGTCTAGATTGAGGTAATAAAAATCTGAAGCAATTCTGGTGAAAGCGTTTAACCCCTTGAACAGTACACCTCTCTAACATTTAAGGGGATAAAATCCCCATTTAAATCAACTGGCATTTTGAAAATGTTTATATCTCCCCCCAAACATATTGGTTTGTTCCAGAATTATTACAGATCCTCTCAGTACATGAGTCTCATTGGTAAATGTACAAATCGGACATTTCAACTCCTTTGACACTAGCCTCTAATTCAATCGACTACATCAAGCATGTCAGTCTCAAATGTTCTATCGAGATATTGTAGAATCAGCACTTTCAGGACTTTTCCAAGTTTCAGCCATTTGTTATCCTATATAATAATTCACTAGGATGTTTGTCAGAAGCTGTCATGCACTGTAGAGACTCCCCGAACGCACAGAATGCTGGAATTCTGTGCTGGGAGCATTCTGTGCTTTCGGGCAGTCTCTACAGTGCATGACAGCATCGGCGGCAGGACGCAGAGCAGGACCTAACTCTTAACATGACCCGGACCTTGGCCCGTGTACATGGGCTTTCACACTAGTATATTTAGAAAAGGTCAACATGTCAATCCTCACTGGGATTTTTATCAAGACAATTTCATAGTGCTCGTACCCAGTGTAACCCAGTACAGAAGAAAAAAGGTGTAAACAAAATGTAAAGAAATAAAAAAAAGGCACATTATAAGAACTTATCATTTTAAAGCACCTTAGGAAAAACAAAGGAAAAGTACATTTCTGCATATAACATCTAAAAGTAATAGGAGAATCAATCCCCATATGGAAAATATCCACACTCTTTTTACATGTGGCCAATAGGGTGGTGATGTAAAACCCCACTAGTAACATAAGCAAATGCAACTTGGTCATTGTATAATCACAGATGTGATATATCTAAATATGTATACTAGTGGGGTGTCACATGACAAAGCAATGCATTGTCCACCTCTCTGTTATTTGGAGGATTAAAGTGAGTGAGAGAAATATCCCATGGATCTAAATGGGGCCTTTACCTCCATGATGCTCAGCTGCAGGAAACTAAAAAGTTTCTCTGGCCTCACACTGGTGGCTCATGGCCTGTATGTCTTTGGTCCATAGACCTCATGTTTGACCTGCCTGGCTTACATACTAGAGTGTGTGTTTGCTTTACTGCATACCAAAGCACACACTCCTCTTTTGTTAAGAATCAAATGCAAAAAAGTGCAGAATGTTCCTCTTATAGCATGTATAGGAAAAGGGATTAACCCTTTGAGTGCCAGCGGGACATACAATGCATGGCACTCAGAGAGTTAAATAAAACCATTTCTTCTTTTGTTGGTAGTTTGTAGCATAAAACAAGAAGCAGAGCAAAGGAACCCAACCCCCCCAAAATAAATTTTTCCACAGCTCTCCCCTTGGCACACGCAGCATACAGAGGAGTAGACAACTTAATATATTGTCCTTAAGCACTTATACCACTAAAAGATCAGTCACAGCCAGGGCCAAGTTTAGCAGGAATCGTATAAGTACATCCCCATTGAGTTCAGTGAAGTTGGACGTTAATTAAAAAAACAACTTTGTAATTCCTAAACTCCATAAAATAGTTATTTTTAACAACCACCTTAAAACAAAGTGGACTGGGTACTGACAGATGTGTATTATATGATGAACATCACCAGTCATTTTGAGCAAGAATGATTATGTACTCTCTGCCAGTTAGTTAAAATGCATACAGATGAAAGAAGAACACTATATTTTTCCATACACTTTCACGTTTAATTGATGCAACCAAGCAGAAAAGCAAAACCAAATTTTATTTATTCTGCTGTTTAATTACCATCTGCTAACATATGATTGTATTTTGTAAAGTGACTGAATCTACCTGCCAACAGAATTATTTTGCGCCTGACTTGCTCAAGTTCTGGCATTGTCTCTATTATGTGTAATATGGCAAGGAAAGCTTGTCTAAGAAACTGGGATGAACACTTGTCATTTAAGAGTTCTGCTAATAAATGGGGGGTGGGAAGAAGGGAATTGTTCAGAGTTATATGAAGCTCATTCAGAGATGGTTAGCATGTGGCACAATGAATATTGAAGCAAAAACACTAAAACATCCGAGAAGACTATGTATCAAATAGTGATGAGCGAGCATGCTCGGCCGAAGCTCGGTTCGGCTCGAGCATCGCTCTGCTCGGCACATGGCGGTACTCGTACGAGTACCGCATGTGCTCGCCCGCCATGTTCGGGTCTCCTCCCCGCACGTTTCGCGGCTGCTGCGCAGCCAATAAACGTGCGGGGAGGCTCTGACATCAGTGTAATGCCAGCAGCCATGTTGGCTGCTGGCATTACACTGATTGGCTGGCCAGAACCCGTGATCGGGTGCTGTATAGCACCTGACCAGCGAGTTCGGCTCAGTCTTAGCCAGGGAGAGATGAGGATAGGAAGGGAAAGTCAGTGTAGGGAGAAAAAAAGCGTGTTTGAACAACAAAAAGACCCAAAAGTCCTTTTTAGGACTACTGTGTGTGTGGGGGCAGCAGATATATTTTGTTTTGGGGGGCAGAGTTTAAAAAAAAAACGTCAGATATTCCGTTCACTGTGCCTAGCCGCAGATTAGCAGCACATTGTGTTTAGTGTGCAAAGTTGCAGATTAGCAGCACATTCTGTTTAGTGTGCAAAGTTGGAGATTAGCAGCACATTCTTTTTAGTGTGCAAAGTTGCAGATTAGCAGCACATTCTGTTTAGTGTGCAAAGTTGCAGATTAGCAGCACATTCTGTTCAGTGTGCAAAGTTGCAGATTAACAGCACATTCTTTTTAGTGTGCAAAGTTGCAGATTAGCAGCACATTCTGTTCAGTGTGCAAAGTTGCAGATTAGCAGCACATTCTTTTTAGTGTGCAAAGTTGCAGATTATCAGCACATTCTGTTTAGTGTGCAAAGTGTAAAAAATAAAAGTCACTTATTCCGTTCACTGTGCCTAGCCGCAGATAAGTAGCACATTGTGTTTAGTGTGCAAAGTTGCAGATTAGCAGAACATTCTGTTTAGTGTGCAAAGTGTAAAAAATAAAAGTCACATATTCCATTCACTGTGCCTAGCCGCAGATAAGCAGCATATTCTGTTTAGTGTGCAAAGTTGCAGATTATCAGCACATTCTGTTTAGTGTGCAAAGTGTAAAAAATAAAAGTCACTTATTCCGTTCACTGTGCCTAGCCGCAGATAAGCAGCATATTCTGTTTAGTGTGCAAAGTTGCAGATTATCAGCACATTCTGTTTAGTGTGCAAAGTGTAAAAAATAAAAGTCACATATTCCATTCACTGTGCCTAGCCGCAGATAAGCAGCATATTCTGTTTAGTGTGCAAAGTTGCAGATTATCAGCACATTCTGTTTAGTGTGCAAAGTGTAAAAAATAAAAGTCACATATTCCATTCACTGTGCCTAGCCGCAGATAAGCAGCATATTCTGTTTAGTGTGCAAAGTTGCAGATTATCAGCACATTCTGTTTAGTGTGCAAAGTGTAAAAAATAAAAGTCACTTATTCCGTTCACTGTGCCTAGCCGCAGATAAGCAGCATATTCTGTTTAGTGTGCAAAGTTGCAGATTATCAGCACATTCTGTTTAGTGTGCAAAGTGTAAAAAATAAAAGTCACATATTCCATTCACTGTGCCTAGCCGCAGATAAGCAGCATATTCTGTTTAGTGTGCAAAGTTGCAGATTATCAGCACATTCTGTTTAGTGTGCAAAGTGTAAAAAATAAAAGTCACTTATTCCGTTCACTGTGCCTAGCCGCAGATAAGCAGCACATTGTGTTTAGTGTGCAAAGTTGCAGATTAGCAGAACATTCTGTTTAGTGTGCGAAGTGTAAAAAATAAAAGTCACATATTCCATTCACTGTGCCTAGCCGCAGATAAGCAGCATATTCTGTTTAGTGTGCAAAGTTGCAGATTATCAGCACATTCTGTTTAGTGTGCAAAGTGTAAAAAATAAAAGTCACATATTCCATTCACTGTGCCTAGCCGCAGATAAGCAGCATATTCTGTTTAGTGTGCAAAGTTGCAGATTATCAGCACATTCTGTTTAGTGTGCAAAGTGTAAAAAATAAAAGTCACATATTCCATTCACTGTGCCTAGCCGCAGATAAGCAGCATATTCTGTTTAGTGTGCAAAGTTGCAGATTATCAGCACATTCTGTTTAGTGTGCAAAGTGTAAAAAATAAAAGTCACTTATTCCGTTCACTGTGCCTAGCCGCAGATAAGCAGCATATTCTGTTTAGTGTGCAAAGTTGCAGATTATCAGCACATTCTGTTTAGTGTGCAAAGTGTAAAAAATAAAAGTCACATATTCCATTCACTGTGCCTAGCCGCAGATAAGCAGCATATTCTGTTTAGTGTGCAAAGTTGCAGATTATCAGCACATTCTGTTTAGTGTGCAAAGTGTAAAAAATAAAAGTCACATATTCCATTCTCTGTGCCTAGCCACAGATAAGCAGCACATTCTGTTTAGTGTGCAAAGTGTTAAAAATAAAAGTCACATATTCTGTTCACTGTGCCTAGCCGCAGATAAGCAGCACATTCTGTTTAGTGTGCAAAGTTGCAGATTTGCAGCACATATTCCGTGTAATATGAAGAAGGTGGGTAAAAAGGGACGGGGAAGTGGACGTGATCCTGATAGTTCAGGGCGCGGGTCAGGACGCGTAGAAACTGTGCCTGGTGCCAGAGCACAAGAAAGAAAGACATCCACCATACCTAGCTTCATGTCTCAGTTTACAGGGCGTCGCAGGACATCACTCTCGAGGTCAGACCACTGCGAACAGGTGGTCGGTTGGATTTCAGGTGATACTGTTTCCAGTCGGTTAAGCACCACCCTGTCTTCCACCAAGTCCACTCTCAGTAGCCAAGAGTCTGGTCAACATAATCCTCACCCTGATCATCCTTCCTCCCACCATAGAGGGTCTGGTCAAAGAAGTGATTCCACACTGGGATATAGTGAGGAGCTCGTCTCATCACCAATCCTTAATTTGAACCTCTCTCCAAGCACGCTTGCAGAGGAACATGAAATCTTGTGCCCTGATTCACAACCTCTAGAGGGTACCCAATCACAAGAAGATGACAGAGGTGAACGGCATTTAAGGTCAAAGGAAGTGGATGATGATGATGATGAGACACAGTTGCCATCAAATCAACCACTATTACTGTCTCAAGACCTTGATGAGGAGGATGATATACAGTTGTCAATGACTGAGTATGTGGTGGGATCAAGAAATGAGGAGGATGATCAGAGTGAGGAAGTGGAGGAGGACTTGGTGGACGATGAGGTGACTGACCCCACCTGGGAAGGTGGAGAGCCGAGCGATGACAGCAGTCCTGAGGGTGAGCCATCTGCAGCACCGCAACAGGCTGGAAGAGGCAGTGGTGTGGCTACAGAAAGAAGGCGGACCGCACCAAACCGGCCCGCAAATGTTCCACGGAGCACCCCCTTGCGTAAATCTCCCTTGCCAAGGGCTAGGTGTTCCGCGGTATAGCGTTTTTTTAAGGAAAGTGCGGACGACAAAAAAATTGTAGTTTGCAGCCTGTGCCACACCAGAATGAGCCGAGGCATGAACACTAGAAACCTCACCACCACCAGCATGATCCGACACATGGCATCCAAGCACCGTAATAAGTGGGAGGAACACCCGGATCGCCAATCTGTGTCTGCAGGCCACACCACTGCCTCCTCTTCCCCTGTTTTCGGTGCCGGCCAATCGCCTGTCGAAGGCGCAGGCCCGCATACCTCCCGCCCTGCACCTGTACCATCTGAAGCACCATCAGCGACCACATCCACTTCCCTGTCCCAGCGCAGCGTCCAAATGTCGTTACCCCAGGCATTTGAGCGCAAGCGAAAATACCCAGCCACCCACCCACAGGCCATAGCACTAACCTCACACCTTTCCAAATTACTGGCCATCGAAATGCTACCATTTAGGCTTGTGGAGACTGAGTCCTTCCGCAGCCTGATGGCAGCAGCTGTCCCTCGGTACGCAGTCCCCAGCCGCCACTACTTTTCCCGGTGTGCCGTCCCCGCCTTACACCACCATGTGTCCCGTAACATCACCCGTGCCCTGACCAACGCAGTTACTGGGAAGGTCCACTTAACGACTGACACATGGACAAGTGCTTGTGGCCAGGGACGCTACATTTCCCTGACGGCACACTGGGTGAATGTCGTGGAGGCTGGGAGCGACTCGGACCCTGGGATGGCACAGGTGCTACCCACGCCGAGGATTGCGGGCCCTACCTCCATCAGGGTTTCCACCAGCACCTACGTTATTGGCTCCTCCTCCTCCATTTCCACCTCCGAATTCTCTGCGCGCAGCGCCACTCACCCATCAGCCGGTAGCTGGAAGCAGTGTAGCACTGCAGTGGGGAAGCGTCAACAGGCCGTGCTGAAGCTGATCTGCCTTGGGGACAAACAGCACACGGCCTCAGAGCTGTTGCAGGGGATTAGTCACCAGACCGAGCAGTGGCTCTCGCCACTCAACCTGCAACCAGGCATGGTTGTGTGTGATAATGGGTGTAACTTGGTGGCGGCTTTGGAGCTCGGCAAGCTCACACACGTACCATGCCTAGCGCATGTATTTAATTTAGTGGTTCAGCGATTTCTAAAAACCTACCCCAATTTGCATGATCTCTTGACCAAGGTGCGCCGCGTGTGTGCACATTTCCGTAAGTCATCAACAGCTTCAGCCGGCCTGTTGAAGCTGCAGCAGCGCTTACAATTGCCAGCTCACCGGCTGCTGTGTGACGTGAGCACGCGCTGGAACTCCACCTTCCACATGTTGGCCTGGCTTTGTGAGCAGCAGAGGGCAGTAGTGGAGTACCAGCTGTTACACGGTCGTCGCCTCTCCGTTCAACTTCCTGTAATCAGAAGTGAGGAGTGGGAATGGATGTCAGACCTCTGTGAGGTTTTACGCAATTTTGAGGAATCGACACAGATGGTGAGCGGCGATAACGCTATTATCAGTGTAACCATCCCACTTCTGTGTCTACTGAAACGCTCGCTGCTCACAATTAAAACCGACGCTTTGCATGTGGAAGAGGTGGAAATGCGGGAGGAAGAGCTTACACAAGGTGATAGCCAGAGCACCCTCACTTCGTCTTCTCAGCGACAATTGGAGGAGGCGGAGGAGGAGGAGGAGGAGGAGGAAGACACGGTTGCCTCCGCTACAGAGGGTACTTTAGTTCCATCTCTTCAGCGTGGGTGGGCAGAAGAGGAGGAAGAGGATGAGGAGATTGAGAGTCATCCTCCTGGTGAGGACAGCGAAATCTTGCCTGTTGGTACTCTGGCACACATGGCTGACTTTATGTTAGGCTGCCTTTCCCGTGACCCACGCGTTATACGCATTTTAGACAACACGGATTACTGGGTGTTCACCCTTCTGGACCCCCGCTACAAAGAGAATTTCTCATCTCTCATTCCTCCGGTGGAGAGGACAAGCAAAATGGTGCAATACCAGAAGGTTCTTGTTGAAAAATTGCTCCAAAATTTTCCATCTGACAACGCTGGCGGCAGAGTACGTGCTACCTTGGCCAACCGAGAAGGGGAGAAAAGGGGAGCACACAGCAGTTCCGACAAAGGCAGGGCAACACTCTCCAAGGCGTGGGACACCTTCATGACACCCCGCCAGCACCCTCACCCTGATGCGCAGCCTAGTGTCACAAGGAGGGAAAAGTTTTGGAAGATGGTGAAGGAGTACGTAGCAGACCGTGTCAGCGTCCTCAATGATCCCTCTGTGCCTTACAACTACTGGGTGTCCAAGCTGGACACGTGGTATGAACTGGCACTCTACGCCTTGGAGGTGCTGGCCTGTCCTGCCGCCAGCGTTCTGTCTGAGCGGGTATTTAGTGCTGCTGGTGGCATCATAACAGATAAGCGTATCCGCCTTTCCACCGAAAATGCTGATAGGTTGACACTTATAAAAATGAACAAGGCCTGGATTTCCCCTGACTTCTCCACTCCACTGGAGGAAAGCCCCGGGGGAACATAAAGTCACTTTAGATATGTTATTTACAATGATGGGAATACTCTGTATTCCCATTCACCCCTTCCACCCAAAAAATGGGTATATGGTTGACTCTCTTCCATATACCCTGGGATATAATTTTTATATAGGGCCAGCTCACCAGCGGGCCCTGTGATATAATTTTTATATAGGGCCAGCTCACCAGCGGGTGCTGTTTGACAATTTTTGTATAGGTCAGCTCACCAGCGGGCCTTCTCATATAATGTTTTATTGGGTCAGCTCTCTAGCGGGCCCTCTCATATAATGTTTTATAGCGTCAGCTCACTAACGGGCCTTCGCATATAATGTTTAGGATGGTCAGCTCCGCAGCAGACCCTCACCCATAATGTTTTAGATGGTCGGCTCAGCGCACGTTTCCCTCTTAATCATGGCCCCAGTTCAGAAAAATCGAGGAAATTTTTGGGAGAATTTGCCTCTGCGCACGTTTCCCTCTTAATCATGGCCCCAGTTCAAAAAAATCGAGGAAATTTTTGGGAGAATTTGCCTCTGCGCACGTTTCCCTCTTAATCATTGCTCCAGTTCAGAAAAATCGAGGACATTTTGGGGAGAATTTGCCTCTGCTCACGTTTCCCTCTTAATCATGGCCCCAGTTCAGAAAAATCGAGGAAATTTTTTGCAGAATTTGCAGATGATATACAAGTAAATATACAGCAAATACTGTTTGGTAACAATTTTTCGCCTAAAGTCGTTTTTATCTTCCTTTTTGTGTGTTTTACGGTCAGTCTGTAAAAATGGCGTACTACGGGCGAAACATCGTTCCCAGCAGCGATGTTGGAGTCCAAGATGCATCCAGACATCCTCCCTATGCTGTCCCTGAACCATTTCTGTGGTGTTTCCATCATTTTCTGCCCTTTTCCTATGGACCAGGCACCCTCCCCTCATCAGAGCAGGGGGTGCCTGGTGTAATGCTCGAGTCCTCCCATTGACTTCAATGGGGCTCGGGTGCTCGGCCGAGCACTCGAGCCTCCGGGGGCGCTCGGTCAGAGCACCCAAACACACGAGCATTGGGGTGCTCGATCATCACTAGTATCAAACAGGGGTACAAAGCTTACTCTGTTTCAGTAAAGTACACTAAGCTAGCACCTGCATACTTATATATACAGTCCATCCTTATATAATAATTCACTAAAACGTGTGTAAGTCATGCGCAGTAAAGACTGCCAGTGATGAGGCTGATACAGAGCGGAGCGCTCCCAAGGAGCGTCCAGCTCTGTATCAGTCGTGGCATGGGCAATCTCTACTGAACATGACTGCACCGCGACTGTCTGGCACTGTATCAGCCGCGGCATGTGCATGACTGCCCCATGACCTGCTGGCAGTGGCACTGTGACCCGTGTAACAGGCTCTTCAACTAGTAGTACATAATAGAAAGCAACTCCAGTGGTTTAAGCTGTCTAGATACACCACCCTTTTATGTCACCCCTGGAACGGTATAAAAAAGTCTGTGCCTATTTCCTCTGTGTCCAGGGTATATACCCTGTTTATAGATTAGAGGTGAGCAACCATGTGACCTCAACTCTCTGCTTTGCAAGGTGAGGCTGATGGGAGTTATAGTCAAACAACAGCTAGTATTTGAAAGGATAGGGAGCAAAGCATATACTGCTTGGCTCTAGAAACTCCTTTCATTTCAACTAACAATCTGGTATCCTCAATTACAAAATTATACTCAATTACAGAAAAATAATATAAAGTCATATGTGTGAAGGTCCTGTACAACATACCATTGCATACCCCTACAAATAATATTTGAATAATATCTGCTGTTTCCTATATGAATTGATTTCCCCAAAAGTCTGCATTTTGTTCCCTCCTCATTATAAATGACAGAATGAGACTTCTCTAGCCTAAAGTTGGTCATTTCCATTTCTCATAGATCCAGTGTAAAAAAAGTACATAGGAGTATATAGTTATACCAGACTGATACAAGAAGGACATATTCCTAGATCATTAAGTAATTAAAGACACTTTATGCCGTGAGCAGGAATTAGCTCTCACCCATAACATGTCTGTTTGTGTGTAAATGGCAGCCCAATCCTCCCTGCTTCTTAAATTAACATTGATCTAGGTAAGTCTTTCTGTAAAATAAACTGAGTCATTTATTACATTAGTTTTAATGTGCCTTTAATCCGGCCCTGCTGGTTGCAGTAGACAAAAGACTACAGATTGCTTCTTCTTACCTTTCTGATGTTATGACAGCTGCAAAATGTTTCTCCAAAGATGTAAATCTAGGCAACATTCTGCATACAGTTGGCTAATAAACTGTTTGAAGTGAACTTGTAATATTAAACAGCTGTGCTTTATAAAGCTAAAACTGGTGATATAGAATCCAAGAATTTAACTCTTTCACATCTGAAATTATACCCTCCTGTTTGGGAACTTACATGAGAGCTTCAGATCACAGCTACCCAAGCTTTATCCTTGCACTAACCATGCAATGATACAATGGGTGAAAATATTACTTTTTCTGAGGGCTGAAGTGGAGAAATAAATGGCTGAAAGTTATGAGTCCTACAGCAACATATGCCTTGAAAAATTCCTGTTTAAGTAACATTGGCACAACCATCCTTGAAAAATAACTGCAGCTTGGGATATTCCAACAGGGTGCAACAGATGAATACTTTTGCATTATGTTTGTACAAGTTTTAACTTCTTCTAAGAACTTAGTCAGTGTGTGATGGCAGTACTTAGTAGAGCTGTGTAACTTTATTGCTTTAATACCATCATTTGTGGAGGTGGTGGGGTGGTGGCAGTATCTGTAGGCATTCTATGACTCTTGTCAAGTCCAAAAACAAAATAAGAATCATAATCCACTGCAGCTTGAGCATAACATTTTGGCACACTCTCCGACACATCCACAGCACTTTTATTAAGTACCCCAGGGCCCCAGGAACATTTAGGATTATTTCTGCTGCTGCTATTTGTGGCACCTCTGATGTGTTCAAGGTGTGTCTTACAGCAGTTAGACCTGTGGTTGAGCTTCAGGTAGGCTTTCCTTGAGGTGTCTACATATGAGCCAGATTTCCCCCTGCCCACATATGTTTTGCACAGAACAGATAATAGCATGCTTAGCTTTTGGATCATGAGTGAAGTATCTCCATACTGTGGAGTTCATGGTCTGTGGGGTTCATGAGGGGCCCTTGATGCAATTCTACTACTGCCACGTGTCAAAGGTGCTGCACTTCCAGCAGCAGCAAAGGCGCTCATCATAGCTAAGGAGCTAAGGCTGAGGATTTTAATACATCCTCCTCTGCTCCTTTCCCATCCCTCCAGATTCTCCAAATACAGATAAAAAAATGTCCTACCGACCACACTCCCTAAACTAAGCTCTTGTATCTCTAGCTCTAAAATTAGCTGCTCTCTCTTCCTCTCACAAACACAGAATAACATGCTGTGGCAACGTTCCCTTTTATATTAGATCTGAGGGAAAATTAGGGAAACTTACCATGCGGTGGGAAAAATTCAGTCTTCCCATTGATATCAATGAAAAAAAGCAGGAAAACTTCACTTTTTGCGAAAAAGTGGGCGTTCTGCGAAAAATGCAATTTTTATCCTGTTTCACTTTAGCCCATCCCACACAGAATAAGAGACATTTCCTTCTGCAAGAGTTGTAGTTAGTGCTCAGGACACTGTGAAACAGCTCATACAGAGGTAAACCAAGCGATTTTGTTTGCGCAATCTGGTTAGCCATTTCTCTTCAATAGAATCAGTTGTCAAAAAAGGGGTGGTAGGAGAGGAAATACATTTTAATTTACTCTCTCTGTAGCCTCAGTATGCAGCCATTTTAGAGTCAGAAAACTGACTTTCATTATTGATAAGGGGGGCTTAAAGGGATAGTAATACTTCATTTTATCTTTATTTTATTTTGTAGTCATTAAAAAAACATGAAGAACGATATAAGTCTTATCTCTCAAACCTTTATGGTTTGAAAGATATTCACAAGCAAAGTTTCCCCTCACTGAGCAAAATGGTCAAGTCTGCCATCTAGCTGTCAGATTTGGAATCCAGTCCACGGACCGGCCATGGCTCTACAGCAGATCAAAGATCTCAAGAAATAAGAACTACTTCATTTAAATAGTCTACAAAGTGTGCCTGGTTTGCAAGCACACTTTTTAGACCCTTCCAATGAAATAGTTAACTTTATATCTTGCAATCTCGGCTCTGCTGAAGAGCCACCAGTTGATCTGTGGACCGGATTCCAAATCTGACAGCTAGATAGCAGACTTAACCGTTTTGGTCAGTGAGGGGAAACTTTGCTTGTGAATATCTCTCAAACCATAAAGGTCTGAGAGATAACACTTATCTTTCTTCATGTTTTTTTATTGCCTACAAAATAAAATAAGGATAAAACAGAGTATTACTATCCCTTTAACTAAAATGGCCATGACCAAAGCCACTTGATGCAAAGATATTTCCATTGGTATCAAATGCCTGGTTGGAAATATCACTTACTGCCTAGGATTTGTGCATAATCTCTGGAACCTCTTCTGGGATCAGCCAGACATCAGAGGGAGACAGATTTATTACCTCCCCCAATATATTGAATAGATGATCAGTTGGTATGCTAATATGGCAGGTTCGCTACTGTTATTCCAAACACATGTGAATCGGTGATACACGTTCAATCCATCAACAGTAAGATAGAGGGTTAAATCAACTCACCAGATCTACCGAGGTGCTTCACCGAAAACAGACACTCCACCGCTGTGAAAGGCAATAGTGGGCTAAAAGAGATTGCACCCTGGGTAGGACACCATTCCTATACAGCCTACAAATTTGTATTGCAGGTTCGTTCCTAGTTGAGCATCTCTGACTTTTAATATACATATATTTATATATTACATTCAACTCCGAATTGATGTGGGAAAGTTATAAAAAAACTCAATCAATTTGAATAGAGTTGCTGTGAACTAAGATTAATAGTTAACTAAGTTGAGCTAATATCTGGATTGCGAGTACTGTCTGTCATATATTGTGATGTTGTAACCAATACAATTAATATTAAAAGCAAAACAAGTAATGGACTGCTCTAAAATAACATTGGTAGCACTAAAATAATCCTAAAATTACCAATTTATCAATGAGTGAGGGTACATTAAATTTATGGACACAAGTGAAAAATAAGAGAACATGATTGCCAGACGTGGCCATTTTATAAAAGATATGGTATAAAATCTATGCTGCACAATAAAGCTGTGGTTAATTTATAATTTGTTAGTGGATTATTTAATGTTATATTTGCCTCTTCAACAGTGATATAACTTGAGCACACTACTGACTCAATAGGAGTAAATTTTAGCAAACATATTAAGATTAATAAATTATCTTACTGAATATTATAGTGACATATACTGTTCTCTTTCCCAGATGCCCACAGTATAGTAAGTCATTTTATAACCCATACATGCAATAAGTGCATAGATTAATCAATTTTATTTTAAACAATTTTAGTTTTTGCTACTAATAAAGCTTGGTGATTTTAAGAGATGTAATACAAATGACCCGTTTGTGTCTTATGTTATGCAGGATCAAACTAGTCTTTTCCTGTCTGGGGACAGTAAGTTACCCAGCATCTGTTCTATCCTTTTTTTCTTCTGAAAATAGTATTTGAGATATGTTGAGACCTGCTATGATAGGTTTTCCTTGCTTTTTGAGTGATTTGACTCTACCAAGCAGATTACTGGATCCACAAAATGCTCATGTCACAGTTGTGCTAAGCTAAATTCCCCCTAATTGAGAAGAGACTACTATTCTTTTTCTTTTCATACTCTGTATCTCATGTATCTCATGCATCTCATACATCTGTATCTCATGCACAGTTTCTTTGCTTACTGCTCTTTGTTTAAAACTACTCATTATGTTCTATTGCCTCTATTATGTTAATAAAAAATTAAAATAAATAAATTAAAAAAAAGAACCAACTGGCCAATCCACTCTGCCTATTTTCCTATTCAGATTATATTCACAGTCTCACTGAGTCTTAGGCTTATGTCTGGCACTGACAATTTGAATTCCTTTACTGAATTCCTATGCCATTTCCTCTGGGAACCTCTTCCAAGAATCTGTCACCCATTCTGTAAGGTACTTATATTACACACCAGAGATTTTAAATCCAAGCTAAAAGAGCACATTTTAAATATAGCAACAGTGTAATAAGAAAACATTATATCATATTTCAAAAACTGTACTTCCTCCTCTACCAGATTGTATCTGTATGTCACCCATCCTATACTTAGATTGTAAGCTCTACGGGGCAGGGACCTTTTACCCTAATGTATACTCACCTGTTGTTACCCTTATGATTGTCTTTATAAGCACTTAATCACTGCACTTATTGTACCCCTTCTATATCAAATGTAAACTGTAAAGTGCCAAGTACACTGGTTGGCGCTATATAAGTAAAATATACAACACAATTCAATACAAAATTGGAATGACGCTCATATCTTCAATATAAATCCATTTCATGCTTCATATTTCATGCCTTTGTTCACATATCTATTTATTATTTATTTTGGTACATTTTATGTTTTATATATATATATATATATATATATATATATATATATATATCCTATAACATAAAGTGGTAGAATGTGTCGCTCACTGTGAGCGTAACTGCACATGCGTATGTGTGGTTTTGCACACAGGGAGCTTCACTGTGAGCCGTCTGGAGCTCCCCGTTAAGGAGCGGCGCATTCGGCGAGTCTATACTGCACATGACTGAAGTCATGCTCTGTAGAGACTCGCAGAAAGCGCTTCCCCGCTATGGACGGCTCACGTCCTGTCTCTGCTCCCGGCTCCGGAGCAGCAGCCGGGGCCGCTAGGTGCACTTTAGCCCGTGTATACGGGCTTTCATACTAGTGTGTATATATATATATATATATATATATATATATATATATATATACATATATATATATATTTTTTTTTATTAATATTAAATTAGGTAATAAAAATAGAAACACTATCCTAGTTTTCCTTTATTTTAACTTACTCATATTACTTCTCAAACTTCCTCCCTCTTGTTCTTTTTTCTCAAAAATGTTTCATACAGAACTTTATTAAATCATTTAATATATTTCAAGATTTATATCACATTTCCCTTTTATTTCTGTATTCCAAAGGTCTTTGAGTCTAACATGGAAGGTTTTATCATGAATAACTTTTTTTTCTTTGAACTGCTTCCAACTTCTTATTGGTCTTCTGGAGATTACCTTACTCTGGGTGAGTCTTTATCAGTGATGTATAAGGTACATTAATATCTCTCTTCCAGCTGCTAATAACTCTTCCCATATAGCCCAGTACTTGGTTAGCTTTTCCCACTGCTTTACTGCTTTGCTCTTCTACCTTCAAGATATCTGATATAATAAATCCTAAGTTCCTTTCCTCTGCTGTTGTTGAAGGTAGACGAGCAAAGCAGTAAAGCATTATCTTACTTTGGAGCAGTAAGCTTTATATCCCATACTCTTGTCCATGTCTACAGTTTTACTAAATCACTATATATCTGGCTTATCCTCCATGTAGTTTGAACCCTGTTACAGGTCTTTTTATCATCTCCAAATTGGCACACCTTTTCTTGATTACCACTAGCAGTATAACTAATAAGTTAAAGACAACAGGACCAAATATTGCACCTTGAAGCACCCCACTAGTAATCCATCCTTCATCTGAATTAATTCAGTTTAATATAAAATACCTCCATTTTAATACCATTTTCAAAAGAAGACATTCTACTGCATTGAATGAGGGTTATTTCATTTCTATCCCTAGCCTTGACCAAAAGTTTCCAGAACATGATATTAAATGAAATTGCATGCATTTTGACATTTCTGTCACCTCAAAAGATCTGAAATCTTTTAAAACTATGGAATTTCCTTTTGTATTCAGCACCTTTTGAAACCTGAAGATAAAAAATACTACATTGGTGGGTTTACAGGAGCACTGTTCTAGAACTATCACTTTTCATTTTAGATGTTATCTACCTGCATTAATTATAATTTAATATGTAAAGAAAAGGTAGACAAGGCACATCATTTTAAAAAGTATATAATCAGACGCATCAAATGGAGTGTCCTTCATCCATCTGCACCCATGCTAGTGTACACAAATGTTTCTAAAAGGTGGCACTATGGGAAAAATATATATATATATTTTTTTTGCATTTTGACCACATATGATTAGGGTGACCAGACATCTCGTAATGCCCGGGACTGTCCCTTATTGGGGGTCTGTGTCCCGCGTCCCAGGTCACCCCCCACCGGGACAACAAGGAGTCCCAGAAGGGAGCAAAACTCACCAGTCCAGCCAGCCAGCCAGCCAATGAAATGTATTTGCTATATGGTCCTCATTGGCTGGCTGAGACAGCTGGGATGGAGCAGGTATATTGACGCTGTAAGAGAGACCCACGGCTGAGGCTCCCGCCGGGGCTGACCATCTTTCTAAGGCTGACACAGAGTAAGAGTTCCTGGAACTCATACTCTTTGTCAGCCTTAGAAAGATTGTCAGCTCCGTCGGGAGCCTCAGCCGCGGGACTAGGGTGACCACATGTCCCGGAATGGCAGAATGGAAATGTGATCACCCTACTTCAGATACTAACATCTTTAAAAACTATCAAATTTCCTACTTTTGTCAGTACCTACTTCCAGCCTGAGTATAGGGTTTACGTAACATAGGGGATGCCATGATCATAAAGCTACATAATGCATATAGATTTGGGCAGAATTTCTTTTTTTAGTTTTGTATATTGTGCTGATTTTCACATTGGCCTAGCATCCATGTATTTAACCAAATGTCACTCAAATAGTTAAAGACTCATATTAATGAATTCCTTTAATATTCTGGATGAAATTTTTTTGAATCACAAAATATTAAAAATGCATGTTCTTGTTCTAACCAAATCATATGAATTTACCACCTTAACTACTAAGGTACTAATATTTTTGTAAATTACAGATCATGGAGACATTCATATGTTTTCTGTATTCAGCGTTTCTATTTTTCCATGGTGATAATAATCAGCCTGTTCATTTAAAACTCTCTTTCCTTATTATTTTCTTTTTTTCACTTTGTTGCACACTCTTGGGGCTGGAATACTAAAATCTGATATATTATAGTGAACTAGTTGAACAGTCCGTTACACGGGCCACAGTGCCACTGCCAGCTGGTCACAGGGCTGTCATGCGCAGAAGAGACTGCCCACGCCACGGCATATACAGTGCCAGCTGGTCGCGGTGCAGTCATGCTCAGTAAAGACTTCCCGTTCTGCGGCTGATACAGAGTGGAGCAGTCTCTACTGCGCATTACTGCAGCACGCACAGCAGTCTCTACTGCGCATTACTGCAACACGTGCAGCAGTCTCTACTGCGCATTACTGCAGCACGCGCAGCAGTCTCTACTTCACATGACTGCGTCGTTACAAACTTTCTAGCGAATTATTATATAGGATGTTTTTTCACGTGAATGTTGATTGCTTTTCTTAGTGACTATATTGGTACTTTTTTACCTCCTAGTGCATTTATTTTATGTCTTTGTCACATAGAGGATGTCAAAAAGTTGATGGGGCCATGACCCTGGTAACCCACTTCTTTTAGCTATCTATGCAAGGAGGTCCCTAGGCTGCTGACAATTTTTATGTGTAGCTTTTTTCCTTACATTGTACAGGCTTTTTATGTCTTCTTACCCTAAAGTACAGCACTGAGGAATATGTTGACGCAATATAAGCAATTAATGTTAATAATGATATAGGTTTTGTGGCTTTTTTGATCTGATGTCTACATAAAACATTTGCTTACACTGACTTTTGTTTAGATTTCAAATAATCAGAAAACACAAAGAGAAACTTTAATCAGTGAAAGGAGAAAAAGATGTATTTCTTCCAAAGTTAGTATGCAGTAATAATAAAGTGTAATAAAATCTGGTTCTGGTTTTGAATTAGAAAGATCTAAGAAACACATGTTGAAACTACAGATTTCACTTCAACTTCCATTTTAAGACAGAAATGATTTCCATTCCTGAAAAGTAACATTCAAAGAATTAATGTTTCATTGCTAAACAATTTGAAGTTGGTTAGAGGTTTCTGCTATAGTTTTATTGCTGTTATAGCGCTTTTTTTCTAAAACATTTTAAATCAGAGGAAGGGCAACCTATGCCCCTCCAGCTATTATTTGACTATACAGCTTCCAGCATCTTTAGCCAGACAATGGTCAGCTGAGAGTAGGGGAGAATAGGACATTATCATTGGGAGAACAGCCCAGCCATATTAGTACACAGGCCCAGGTCTGGTTGTTTTTATTCTAATTTTCATTTTTTCATTTTTATCTCATATAAGCAATAAGGTTGAAAGTACTCAGGAAGCTAACAAGAGGAGAAATTCTGGGGTAACTCAACTGCACCCTTTGGGACAAATAAAAAAAAATCCCAATTTTCCATTTAAATGGGGCTTTTAACCCCTTGAATGCTAGAGAGTACTCCTGTGCATTGTGAAGCATTCAAATGATTAAGATTATTATTTAAAATCATCTGAAACTTTAGTTTGTCCCTTATGGTGAAGTTGGTTTCTCCAGAATTGCTCCTCTTAAGATCCATGAATATGGTGCTTAGTGTATAAGTTGTTTAGCCTATTATATATTTAATAGTTGAAGAGACGCAGTGCCACCCATCCTATATAACAATTCGCTAAATGTGTGTTTGTCAGAAGCTGTCATGCGCAGTAGAGATGGCTGCACGAGCTGCAGTCATGCACAGTAGAGACTGCCCGCGCCACGGCTGATACGGAGTGGGGTGCTCCAAATTCAGACCGTAGTCCTCTCTGCGCACCTTCAGTCTGAATTTGGAGCCCTGCTCCATTATCAGCCACGGCGCGGGCAGTTTGTACTGTGCATGCCCGCAGCTCGTGCAGTCATCTCTACTGCACATGACGGCTTCTGACAAACACACATTTAGCAAATTATTATATAGGATGGTAGTATGGAGAAAGAACACATCCTATTAATACTTTACTAAATAGGGCCAGAAAAGCCTAATGGCTCCTACAAATTTTGCACTTGCTCCTTTATTGAAGACATAACATCTCCTGGATGCTATGTTCATGGAGACAATAATCTAGAAAAGAAGATGTTGCTTGTTCCACTTACTAGAGCAACACAAAATACTACTAAAATAGTGCGGTGCACTCTGGAGCTAAACATGAAAATATAAGCATGAGGTCAAAATGAAGGTATGGAATAGACCAAAAACAGAAGACTGTTTGAATGAGGCACGCAACAAAAAATATATAACAAAATGTATAATTTTATAATTATACTTTTTGCCATATATATTTTTGGTTGAGTGACTCATTAATTGAGGCTTCTGTTTTTGGTCTATTCCACACATTCTTTTGGTGGGTTTTTGACCTCAAGCTTTTATGTTCATGTTCATGGAGGCAGATGTGACATTTGTTGGCAGATTTTTTTTTAAACTGAACAGACAGAGTGCCAGTTTATCTTTTATTGGGCACATGAGTGCATAACACATTGTGAAACAATTTGCTGCATGCATACCCCAAGGGTTAAAGGGATAGTAATGTTTAATAATAAAACAGCTCTAATTAATCATCATGGTATTTGGACAATAGAGAGTGTGATTTCAATGCTGTCAGAGTTGTAGTACAAGAGAAATTGAATAATAAAGTATCCCCCTCCCGCCCCTTTTACTGATTGCAGAGAGGGACAATATTCAATTAAGATAATGGAAAAAGCTGAAAAAACTGTCAAGGGGGGCAGGGTTTTCATTGTTCTCACAGTAAGAAGATGCTGTTATCTGTCTGGGGTCAAACAACCAGATTCCACATCTGAGGTGAGCAGTGTTACACTAGGTAAAACGGGTGGGAGGGGGATACTTTATCATTCAATTACTCTTAAACTACAACTCTGACAGTACTGAAATAACACTCTCTATGGCTCAGATACTATGAAGATTAATTGGAGCTGCTGTTTTTGTGAAACATTACTATCCCTTTAAGATTACCTCATGCGTACTTATTTCAGGGATGCCCACCTTGGATAGCACAACACCTGCCATTATAAAATCTCAAGTCTTATTAGAAGAACTCAGAAGGACCAACAAAGAAACATCTGCTGTGAAAAACCTGGGACCTTATGGGTATTCTTTGCATTATTGTAAGACTTTTTGTGATATTTTTAAGATCCCCATATGCAGGTATTTTATGGTGTGGCTGATGGTGTACCCATGACACCTCAGACAATTGAAGCACATATAATGATCTTAATGAAACCTGGGAAGGAACCCACCCTCATTGAAAGTTATATACCAATATCACTCCTAGATGTGGATATTAAGTTGTTTGCCAAGCAGCTAGGGTAAAATCCTGTTCGGCAGCTCATATGCATCTAGGACAATATTGGTTTGTACCTGGTAGAGAGATCAGACATAACATCAGCAAAGCTATTTCTTTTGCAGCTATACTAAAATCCCAAACGATCCATTGTGTTCTTGTGTCTACTTATGCAGAAACAGTATTTGATTGGGTATGATGGTCCTATATCAAAGGAATTCTAGCCTACCTGTGTTTAAAAAACAGATTTCTTACTGCAGTATTCAGCATATACTCACCATCAGTTAAGGTCAAAATCATTGGTTTCTTGTCAGATCTCTTCCCCGATAAAAACAGTACTAAATAGGGGTAACCCCTTTCCCCCCTAATATGTATACCAGCCTTGGAGCACCTATTTAATAGCATTTGTTTAACCCCTTAAGGACCGGGAATATCTGAGGTCATTTTCCCTTAAGGACCGGAGCAATTCTGACCTTTCTGACTATGTCTTTGTTCAACAGTGTTTTCCCTCTTAGGATTTTAGTCCACCCCCATAAATTATATACTGTTTTTTTAAGCACAAATAGGGCTTTCATTTGATACCCCACTTATATGGATAACCCACCATTTACTTTATTAAATATTAAAAAAAGGTAAAAAAACACAATTTTTGTTATTTCTCTTGGGATCAATTGGGCACAAAGGGTTAAATTTTTATGGAGACTGCATGAAAGGTATGACCACTCAGTCATACCTACAAAATGCATAGTTTAAAGTGGCCACTGTCCCCCATGGGTGAAAATCCCCATGTCCCTTTTCCCACCCTATTTTACCACTTTTTTATCTATGTCAATTGGCGGAGTTTATAAGTGTATTACATGGCTCCACAACAATCACACTTCCAAAATTGTTTAATGAGATTTTTTTTTTTTTTTTTTAAATAAAATATTTTTTGGTAAAAAAAAAAAATCTTTTTTTTTTTTTTTTTTTTTTTTTTTAAAAAAAAAGGGTTAATACATTCAGCTGCTGTATTTTCATTTACTACTAGGTGTCTCCTCTCTACTTCTATCTCCCTTACTTTGATAGCAAGGGTGACAGAGTATCACGGTGCCCGTGATTGGTGCTTTACACTGTCTATCACCTGCAGGGGCTCCAATTGGCTGTCTATTGTCTGCCCGCCTCTGACTGCCTATTTAAACTCAGCTCAGGCACCCTTTGGTTGCCCTTTCGTGGTGTCTCTGACAGTACCTGTTTGTTCTTCCTGTCATACTGTTTGGGCCTGTTCCAGTGTTCCAGAGTCCAGAGCTGCAGAGTCCTGTGTTCCAGTCTGTCTCGCTGCTTGAGGCTTGTTCCAGTGTTCCAGAGTCTTCAGCTACTGAATCTTGAGTTCCAGCGTTCCTGATTTCATCTGTTCCTGTTCCAGTCTGCTTGCCTGTCCGGTTTGACCCCTCCGTGACGACTGATGCTCCGGTTGTTTCGTCTGGCTTGTTCCGGTTGCTGTTTAATCAGCGGTGTTCGCTGTGCTCCACCTTCACCTAGCCTCAGAGTTCCCATCCGGTAGTCGCTTGGCGACATTGCTCACTCTCTCGCCACGGCGATATTTTTACTGTTGGTACCAGCGTGCGGACGCTGGTTAACTCCATTAAACCTGGTGGCAGAGTATCTTGTTGGTCCCAGCGTGCGGACGCTGGTTAACTCCACTTAAACCTGGTGGCAGACTATACTGTTGGTCCCAGCGTGCGGACGCTGGTTAACTCCATTAAACCTGGTGGCAGATTATCCTGTTGGTCCCAGCGTGCGGACGCTGGTTTACTCCATTATACCTGGTGACAGATTATACTGTTGGTCCCAGCGTGCGGACGCTGGTTTACTCCATTATACCTGGTGGCATATTATACTATTGGTCTCAGAGTGCGGACGCTGGTTAACTCCTTTAAATCTGGTGGCAGATTATCCTGTTGGTCCCAGCGTGCGGATGCTGGTTTACTCCATTAAACCTGGTGGCATATTATACTGTTGGTCCCAGCATGCGGACGCTGGTTTACTCCATTATACTTGGTGGTATACTATCCTGCTGGTCCCAGCGTGCGGACGCTGGTTTACTCCACTTAAGCTGGTGGTAGATCTTACTGTTGGTCCCAGCGCGCGGGTGCTGGTTTACTCCATTAAACCTGGTACACATTAGACTGTTGGTTCCAGTGTGCGGACGCTGGTTATCTCCTCCTTTGGGGCTGTCCTGCCCGGTAGTGGTGAGGCCGGTAGAACCGGTACATTCCATCTCACGGTTGCCTTACCTGGTATTGGCAGGACCGGTAGAGCCTCTTCACAGTATTCACTGAGGCTGCCTTGCCCGGTATTGGTAAGGCCGGTAGAACCGGTATATTCCATCTCACGGTTGCCTTACCAGGTATTGGCAAGGCCGGCAGAGCCTATTCTCAGTATCTCCCAGGCTGCCTTGCCCGGTATTGGTAAGGCCGGTAGAACCGGTATATTCCACCTCACGGTTGCCTTACCCGGTATAGGCAAGGTCAGTAGAGCCTGCTATTGCTATTCCTTATAGCTGCCTAGGTTGCCTTGCTCGGTATTATAGGCAAGGCCGGTAGAACCTGTTCTATTTCTCAGTTGCTATCTATATTGTATGTACATGTATGTGAACCCTATGGGGAGTGCTTTAACTTTTTAATAAAGTTATGCTTTTACCAAAATCTATTGTCTGAGTGTCTTAACAAACCGTGACACAGAGGCAGACGAGACACACAGAGACAGCATGCTTACTGTACTGCCTCTGTCTCTCAGAATGCCGGTACGTGTGATCGCTGCTATGGCGATCACATGAACCAGCACAAGCAAGAGGGCTGAGACTGAACTCCCCGGTCTCGGAGCGCTCAGTCTCAGCCTGGAATTAATGATAGCAGCGTGCACGGAGGCATGCTGCTATCATTTAAGCCATGACGGTCCTGGACCGTCATGGGTCCTTAAGGGGTTAAACGATTCCATTATGGGCATTCTGGAAACTCTCACTTAGTGGCCTTTGCAGACAATGTCTTGCACTTTCTGACAGACCCTGCACTTCTTTTCCATCCTAATTACAGGTCCTGGAACATTACATTGTTATTGTCCAATCAACAATTAATTCTACTAAGCTGGAGTTCTCAACATTAAAATCCTTTCTTCCCAGATGTTTCACCTACAAATTAGTTTTCCATTTCATTGAGCTAGTTCTGAAATAAAGTACCTACGGATTTCTCTCATCCCTGATCCCAAAACTCTATTCTTCCTAAACTTTCCTCCACTTGTGTTGTGGTCATTTACCAAACAATTTATACATTTTCCAGACCCTTACTATACATATTGGTAAATTGTTCTTTCAGTGTCTCCAGGGATCCATCAAAGCTTTTTTCTGGGCTTAAAAGAAATGCAGGCTCAGACTGGATAAAATAATACTTCAGTGTGCCTGGCAAATACACCAAGGGGTGTCGGTAAGGAGTTATTCAAATTTCCTCTGTACAGGTTCTCCCTTATGTCCAGGCATGGGGGCTCGAATTTCACATCTGTGAAAATCTTTGTAAGGAATTCCAGGGCCTTCTATAGACACACAATATACACAATACACACAGAACACACATTGCACACATTATACACACAAAAAATACACAATATATACAATCACACAATGCACAATCACATAAACACAATACACATAGAATACACTCATAATACACAACACACACAACACACCACACACAATACATAGAAGCAATACACACACATACTACACAATAAACAAATACACAAACAATACATACAATACACACACCAATACACTCAATACATATAATACACAATATATACAATACACAACACACGCATACACAATACACACACAATAATCACACACACATGCAATACACACAATAAATACACACAATACATACAATATACAGAAAATATACATATACAAAATACACAATGCACAATATACAAGCACAATACACACGCAGTACACAAAACTCAATGCGCACACACACACAAACACGCACACACATATATATAAATACACGCACACTATCACGGTGCTGTGATTTCTTGCGCAGTCGACATTGCTACTTCTGTTTATTGCTTGCTTATTCTTATTGGCCTCTGGGTTCTGCTTCGCCCAGTAGTTGCCTTTTTATACTCAGTTCTGACTACCTTTGGCACCCTTTCGTGGTGTTCCTGACCAGACATTTGTTGCTGTGTATCCTGCTCCGTGTATGATCCGTTTCTGCCTGACCTTGCTCCTGTCTTCGCTGCCTACTCCTTTGTCGACCCAATTTGCCTGACTATCACTATCTGTGCCCGATCCAGCTTGTAGCTGACTTCCGCTCTCTGTGTACCGATCCAGGCTTTGGCTGACTACTGCTCTCTGTGTACCGATCCAGGCTTTGGCTGACTACTGCTGTCTGTGTACCGATCCAGACTTTGGCTGACTACCGCTCTCTGTGTACCGATCCAGGCTTTGGCTGACTACCGCTTTCTGTGTACTGATCCAGGGTTTGGTTGACTACCACTCTCTGTGTACCGATCCAGGCTTTAGCTGACCGATCCAGGCTTTGGCTGACTCCGCTTTTTGTGTACCGATTCAGGCTGTGGCTTACTTCTCTCTCTCTCTGTACCAATCTGTTGTAGCTCCGTGGAGCTGGCGGAGTTGTCCACGTCGCACTGACTGTCTGTCTCCTAGCGTGTCCGTTGCCTGTGCCTGTCAGTGTTGCTGTTGGTCCTCTCCCTTCCGAGAGTAAGCCTGTGCCTCTGCTGTTGCCTCCGGTTACGCTTTTCTGAGTAAGCCTGTGCCTGTCAGTGTTGCCTTCGGTTCTGATTATTCCAGAGATAGAGCCTGTGCCTGTCAGTGTTGCCTTCCCTGTCAGTGTTGCCTTCGGTTCCTATTATTCCAGAGATAGAGCCTGTGTCTGTCTGTGTTGCCTTCGGTTCCTATCATTCCAGACATAGAGCCTGTGCCTGTCAACATTGCCTTTGGGTTCATTTGCCATCAATGTAAAGCCAAATCCTGTCAGTGTGGTCAAGGTTACCTATACTGCTGTTAAGCCTGTCCTGTCTGTGGGGCCTAGGTTACCTTCACTGCTGTGATACCTGTCCCTGTCAGTGAGGCCTAAGGTTACCTATAGAGCTGTCAGAAGCCCTGACCTGTGTCAGATTTGTAAGTGCCTTAGCACTGTGTGGATCTGGACCTGTGAAGGGAGTTTATGTTCTAATCTTTATTCATTCATTCAATAAATAAGCTGATTTTATGTTACCAAATTATCTGAGTGTTCATTAAAACCGTGACAGTACAAAAGGGCCATGACCTCAGACAAGTCTGGTGAAGGTAGCTCCCAGAATCTCCTGTGGAGATTGGACGCTCAGGAGCAACAGCTAGATCAGTTGTCCAGAGCTATTCAGACTATGTTGGAGGTCACTGTCTGCCTTTTGAGACCTGTACAGTCTACAGTGGCAACCACAGTTCAGGCACCATTGGCGCAGGCTTCCATTACAAGCCCATCCAGTAAGGGGCTGTCCGCTACCGCTCCACTCCCGCTGAGATATGACGGGGAGCCTACTCTTTGCTGTGGGTTCCTGAATCAACTAGAGATTTTTCTTGCACTTGTACCACAGGCATTTCCAAGTGAAAGAAGTAAAGTGGGTTTCATGATCTCCTTGCTGACAGGTAGAGCTCTAGCTTGGGCAAATCCGATTTGGGAGACAGGCAAAACTATCACCAACAACTTTGCCAAATTCGTAAGAGCCTTCGGCAGCATATTTGAAATCCCAGGGCGCGTCACCGCTACTGCTAAACATCTTATGAGAATCCAACAGGGCACACGTACAGTTGTTGACAATGCCATTGAATTTCGTACGCTCACAGCAGAGGTAGGGTGGAATGAAGAGGCACTTGTGGCTGCCTTTGCTCAAGGTCTTGAGGACAGAATTAAAGACGAAATTGCTGGCAGAGACTTGCCCGAGGACTTGGAGAGATTTATTGGTTATACCATCCTGACTGACTCCCGTATAAGGGAGAGGAGTCTATACAAGGATCGTGAGTTGAGATCTACCAATGGGTCTGCAACCAGTGCTAGTTTCCCACTCTTGCCTCCCTCTCCTGCCGTACCTCCTGGCTAGGCAGGTGGGAGTACGGAACCTATGCAACTGGCCTTCACATGATTGTCCAAGGAGGAACGCTCCTTTCGTCGCAATCAGGGCCTATGTATGTACTGTGGCAAGGCAATTCACCTGCTAAAGACATGTCCTGTACAGCCGGGAAACGCACGCACCTAGGTTCAAGGAGGGGACAGATCCTAGGTGGCGTACACCAGTCCCCAGAGGGCACATTACACAAACCTGTAGTAAACATAGTAGTCTCATGGGCTGCCGCTTGCATTGATACTCCTGCCTTGATTGACTCCGGTGTGGCCGAATATTTCATGGACAGGGACTTTGCCTGATTAAATAATATCCCATTGCTTGAGAGAGAGACTCAACTTGTTATTGAGGCCATTGATGGGAGACCTCTGGTACCACCCCAGGTTACCCAGGAGACATGCCCATTATCGATTAGTATCGGAGCTCTTCACAAGGAGAACTTACAGTTCCAGATAATTGAGTCTCCCCACTTTAAGGTCATTTTGGGATTTCCTTGGTTACATACGCATAATCCCAGATTGGACTGGAGGTCGTGTGAAATGTTGGCATGGTCTAATTACTGTAGGGCTCATTGTTTAAGGCAGCCTACAAGGATTTTGTGTACCTCTCCCTCCCTACTGCATGAATACCAGTCTTTCAGCGATGTTTTCAGTAAGGGAGAGGCTAGCACTTTACCGCCGCATCGCCCATATGATTGTCTTATTGATATTGTGCTGGGCGCCATGCCTCCTAGGGGTAGAACTTACCCATTGTCGTGTGAGGAAAACCAGGCTATGGAGGAGTACATTGCTGACGCCTTGGCTCGTGGCATAATTCTGAAGTCTTCCTCGCCCACGGGGGCTGGATTATTTTTTGTTAAAAAGAAAGACGGGGAACTCCGAGCCTGTTTTGATTATGGGGGTCTCAACAAAATAATGGTGAAAAACGCATATCCCATTCCACTCATCACCGAGCTGTTCGATCATTTAAAGGGCGCATCCATTTTTACTAAACTGGACCTTAGGGCGGCATATAATCTGGTACATATCAAAGAAGGTGATGAGTAGAAATCTGCTTTCAATACTCATACAGGGCACTACGAGTATTTAGTTATGACATTTGGCTTATGCAATGCCCTGGCAGTATTCCAGGAACTCACAAATTATGTACTCAGGGACTTGTTACAGTCCTGTGTGGTCGTATACCTGGACGACATTTTGATTTATTCTACCGACCTAGAGACACACCACAGACATGTCACAGCGGTTTTGCAGAGGCTAAGGGAGAATAAGCTATATTGCAAACTCGAGAAGTGTGATTTTCACAGGCTATCACGGTGCCGTGATTCTGTCTAACAACATTGTTACTTCCGGGTTTACCCTAGCTGCATTCTTATTGGTCCTGCGCTATGACTCCTCCCTGGGTTTGCCTTTATATACGCCCTCCTGTCACTATACCGGTGCCCTTTCGTGGTGTACCCGTATCTAATGACTAGTAGCTCTTGTTTCCTGTTTCCGTGTACGACCCGGCTCGCCTGACTATGCTTAGTGCCTGACGTTCCTGTGATCCAATTCCGTTGCTGACCTTGGACTGGCTGACTAACTCCTTTGTGTACCGAACTGGCTTGGCTGAGTATCTGATTCCATTACCGACTAGAACTGGCTGACTAACTCCTTTTGTACCGAACTGACTTGGCTGAGTGTCTGATTCCGTTACTGACTAGGACTGGCTGACGATCCGTTATCACCGATCTGGCTGGGCTAGTGTCTGGTGGTTCTCCTGAATGGCTGTAAGCCGTGTGTGCCGACCTGGTGGTGTTTCGAGTTCTGTCGCTCATGGGACTGGCTTATTTCCTCCGTGTACCGATCAGGGAGACACCGGTTGCGGACCGGTTATGTTACATACCTATCTCTCTCCCACTCACTTACCGCTCCTATAGTCTCCTGGAGTCTGTGGGAGTCCCTGCACTCACCAGTGTCTGTGTTGCCTCCGGTAACCCTAATATCTGGGTCCAGTCTGTACCACACTTTTGCCTGCATTGCCTCAATTCACCCTATAGGCTTAGGGTCGTTATATTGCCAGTATCTGGTGTCTGTTGCCTCCGTTAACCCTAGCGTGCTAGGGTTCAGTCACTACCAGAACCCTGTCTGTGTTGCCTCCGTTAACCCTAGCGTTCTAGGGTTCAGTCACCACCAGAGCCACAGCCGTGTGGCCTCCTTTAATCCTAGTGTGCTAGGGTCAAGTTGCTGCCGGAGTCCATTCTGTCTTGCCTCCGTTAACCCTAGTGTTCTAGGGTCAAGCCGTTGCCAGAATACTGTCTGTGTTGCTTCGATTAACCCTAGCATTCTAGGGTTCAGCCACTACCAGAGCCACAGTCGTGTGGCCTCCGTTAACCCTAGCGTGCTAGGGTCAAGTTGCTGCCAGAGTCCATTCTGTCTTGCCTCCACTAACCCTAGTGTTCTTGGGTCAAGCCATTGCCAGAGTACTGTCTGTGTTGCCTCGATTAACCCTAGCGTTCTAGGGTTCGGTCACTGCCAGAGTCCTGTCCGTGTTGCCTCCATTTACCCTATCTCCTAGGGTCAGTTCTCTGCCAGTATCTTACCAGTGTTGCCTCCGTTAACCCTAGAAGTCTAGGGCCTAATGTCTACCTGTACACTATCTGTGCTGCCTTCATTATCCCTAGTCTACTAGAGGATTGCCCTTCAGTCACCCATCGCCTGTGTCACCTATTGCGGTATGGGGCTGCTGAGCGAGAGAAGTAAAGTGGGATTCATGATTTCATTGTTGACTGGTCGAGCGTTAGCCTCAGCAAACCCAATATGGAAAACAGGCAAACGTATCACTACAAACTTTAATGAGTTCGTCAACAATGGCCTTAGGGACATGTTACAGTCCTGCATAGTGGTCAACCTGGACGATATTCTGATTTATTCCACTGACCTGGAGACTCACAGGGAACATGTCAAAACAGTACTACAGAGGTTAAGGGAAAATAAGTTATTTTGCAAACTAGATAAATGCTAATTCCATAGATGCAAGGTGCCGTTCCTAGGCTACGTGATTGGCCAAGATGGCATTGCCATGGACAAAGACAAACTTTCTGCTGTGTTGCAGTGGCCACGTCCCATTGGCCTGAAGCCCTTGCAGCGGTTCCTGAGCTTTACTAATTATTATAGAAAATGTATCCGTGACTATGATTGTAAAGCCACTGACTGACATGACGCACAAGGGTGCTAATGCTTCAGTATGGTCCCCTGAAGCGGTAAAGGCATTTGATTCCCTGAAATCTGCATTCTCCTCAGCATCAGTTCTGTCACATCCTATACCTAGCTTGCCATTTACTCTGGAAGTGGATGCCTCCGAGACTGGTGTAGGGGCAGTACTGTCACAGAGATCGGGTCCTGGGAAGACCTTAATGCCATGTGGATTTTTTCAAAGAAAATGACTAAGGCCCAGAGTGTCTACGACATTGGGGATCGTGAATTATTGGCAATCATTTTGGCACTTCATGAGTGGCGCCATCTGTTAGAGGGCACTAGGGTGCCGATTCTGATTCTTACAGACCACAAAAACCTTACCTACCTCTCTGAGGCCAAAAGGTTATCCCCTAGACAAGCCAGATGGGCCTTGTTCCTGTCACGTTTCAATTTCATAATATCATACTTACCGGGCCGTGTGGCCTCCGTTGCTGCCAGAGTCCATTCTGTCTTGCCTCCGTTAATCCTAGTGTTCTAGGGTCAAGCCATTGCCAGAGTACCGTCTGTGTTGCCTCCATTTACCCTATCTCCTAGGGTCCGTTCTCTGCCAGTATCTTTCCAGTGTTGCCTCCATTAACCCTAGAAGTCTATGGCCTAGTGTCTACCTGTACACTATCTGTGCTGCCTTCGTTATCCCTAGTCTACTAGGGGATTGCCCTTCAGTCACCCACCACCTGTGTCACCTATTGCGGTGTGGTGCTGTTGAAGATATACTTGTTCCTGAACCTTGCTAAGAATCCACCCACAAGTCCAAGATCATCACACTTATTTTGCTTACTACTACCGTGTGTGTATTTTCGCCCTGACCTGCGTCAGATCTGGAAAGTACTTGGTACGGACCTTATCTGGACCTGAGTGGGGCTATTGTGCATTATTTTCAATAAAGCGTTTAACCTTACCTAACTGTCTGAGTGTTCTCAGTACAAACTGTAACACAGGCCTAGTGTGTCTTTTCTTGGTTATGTCATTTCTAAGGAGGGCTTTGCTATCGATAAAGACAAGCTCGCAGCAGTGTTACAGTGGCCACGCCCCATGGGCCTCAAACCCTTACAGCAGTTTTTAAGGTTTGCAAATTATTATAGGAAATGTATTCGCAATCATTCTAGGATTGTGAAACCACTCACTGATATGACCCATAAGGGTGCTAATGCCTCTGAGTGGTCTCCGGAGGCGGTGAGGGCGTTCAAAACATTGAAATCCGCATTCTCCACTGCCCCAGTCCTATCGCATCCTATTCCTGGGTTGCCGTTTACGTTGGAGGTGGACGCCTTAGAGACAGGAGTAGGGGCAGTGTTTGGCCAAAGACCGGGCCCTGACAAGCCCTTGAGACCATGTGGATTCTTCTCTTAAAAAGATGACCAAAGTTCAAAGCCTGTATGACATTGGTGATCAGGAACTCTTGGCATTATTTTGGCCTTACGTGCGTGGCGCCACCTGCTGGAGGGTACTATTGCGCCAATATTGATTTTGATGGACCATAAAAACCTACTGTACCTCTCTGAGGCCAAGAGATTATCCCCAAGACAAGCAAGATGGGCATTGTTTTTGTCCCACTTCAATTTCATACCTACCTGGTACTAAGAATGTACGGGCTGACGCTTTATCCAGACAATTTGGTGCCTATCATACCTCCGGATCGTATACTTGCCACATTGTGGACAAGCATCACATCTCCGTTGGGGGAGGAGATCCTGGCATCTCAGGCCAGTGCTCCCCCAGAGAAACCTATGGGCAAGTGTTTTGTAGCCGAGCCTTTTCGGCCTAAGTTAATGGAGACATATCATGCTTCCCGGGCGGCCGGTCATGTTGGGAAAAATCAATTAATTTGGTCTCTGTCCCGGATGTTTTGGTGGCCTGGTATGAGAGATGATTATGCTGTGTTTACTGCCGCCTGTGCCACATGTGCTCATTCTAAGACCTCAAGACACCTCCTGGTGGGGTTATTGCAAGCGGTTCCCATTGGGGATCGTCCATGGTCGCACGTTTCTATTGATTTCCTGGGGGAGCTGCCGGTTTCCAATGGCTATATTGTGATACTCATGGTGGTTGACAGAGTCTCCAAAATGGCCCATTTTGTGCCACTCCCTGGCTTACCGTCTGCTAAGGATCTGGCTACTGTGTTTGCCAGGGAGGTGTTCCGACTCCACAGGGTACCCAAGGTGCTGGTCTCAGATTGTGGGAGTCAATTTGTGTCTAGGTTCTGGAGGGCCTTTTGTAACCAGATGGGGATCCTTCTGCATATCATCCCCAGACTAATGGGGCCGCTGAGCGTTCCAACCAGGGCCTGGAGCAGTTTTTACATTGTTTCATATCTAACCATCAAGATAATTGGGCTGACTTGTTGCCGTGGGTGGAGTTTGCCAGGAATTGTGCAGTATGCAACTCTTCCGGGAGCTCATCCAACCATGCTTGCTCCCGGACACCTTCCAAGCACAACAGATTCCAGCTCTTGATGAGCATATTAGGCATATTAGGCAACTCCGCACCATGCGGGCACAGGTCCAGAATTCCCGACGTGACTCCTTCCTCCGAGTTCAGCGGCATGCTAATAACAGAAGATTGCTGGCTCCTGTATTTCAGGTGGTGGACCAGGTCTGGCTGTCCTCCAAGAACCTTAAGTTGCAAGTTACTTGTTACAAATTTGCTCCCCGTGGGCCCATTCTGGGTACTCCGTTGAGTCAACCCTGTCTCCTATGCTCTGGAGTTACCAGCCTCGATGAGGATACATAACGTGTTCCATGTATCCCTTCTCAACCATTGGTGTGTAACGGCTATACCACCACCCCTGCGGTTCCAGGTCCAGTGCGCGTACAGGATCATGATGAGTATGAGGTGCAGAGTATTCTGGATTTGCGTAGATTCCGTGGGCAGATCCAATATTTGCTATACTGTAAAGGATATGGCCCAGAGGAACGTTCATGGGTTAACCATGCTGACATCCATGCTCCTCTTTTGTTGCGCAGGTTCCATGCCACGTTTCCACAGAAGCCTGGACCACCTCCGCAGGGAGTGAGTATTTGAGAGGGGGGTACTATCACGGTGCCATGATTCCTTGTGCAAGCGACATTGCTTGCTGATTCTTATTGGCCACTGGGTTCTGCTCCGCCCAGTAGTTGCCTTTTTATATTCAGTTCTGACTACCTTTGGCGCCCTTTCGTGGTGTTCCTGACCAGACGTTTGTTGCTCCAGCAGGAGCGCTGTGAGTAATAGCGGGGACTGAAATTGATTGCTCCAAGACCGGAGCAGTCTCTTTCAGTCCCCCGTTTGGCATGCCGGCACACCTGATCAGTCTTGTGGGCCGGCACGTCAAACTTTTCTATCTGGTCCTTAAAGGACCACACACCCCGGGAACACTGTTCCTTAAGGGGGTAAGACAGTGTTCTGAAAGTGCAGCAAAGGAATTATGAAGAAGCACAGACTGTGTGACATACCTCTTGTACACAACTCTTACCTTTCCAGAACCAACTGTAGTCCATCTGCCATTTCTTGGAAGTCTGTGAGGCAGTGGCACTTGTTTCTTTTGTATCTGTGTGGAGCTCGCAGACATCTTGTAGATTTCAGCCTTCAAATTATCAATCTGCTGTTGTAAAACAGAAAATTGCTGACAAATTGGACAACTTCTGAAGCTCCAAAAGGATTCCCGGAGGAGAAAAGCAAAATATCCATTGCACTGCAACATGACTGACATGTTCACAGCACTAATGTAATCAGGGGACAAAAAGTAAAATACCTTCAGATTTTGTAGTTGTTTTCTGACTTCAATCACCACAGATCACCTCCAGATTATCTCCATAATATCTCCTTGTACACTTACAATTGCTCACTTTCAATTGCTGTGCTGCCCAGCTAGGAAATAGCCCAGCTAATAACAAATCCACTTATATACACAGAAGACAACTCCCATTAATTAGCAAAACAGTATGTAACTAGATCTAACAGGTACTAATTAACACATTAATCCTAACTACCTCAATGACTCAGTGTTCAGATTCCTTACCAAGTATCTAATCAACCCTCAGTTGTCTACAGTACTTAGGAATAGAATTGGACAAATTCTTACCTATGAAAGAGAAGTCAAGTATCAGTCCACCCCAGTGGCATCTTATGTCAGGGGGTTCCTGTCTCTATCACGTTACATACAAATTTCTCATACTATTTTATTTTTTTATTTTTATTAACTGTTCCCCCAATATCAGTCAAGAAACCCCACTCCAAAACAAATTCCCTGTTCAATTGATTCATTCCCCAGACTCCACTCACCAACACAGACACCCTCTTCAGTCACCTTTTAATCCATGTCTATTGGGGGGGGTTTATTTTATTTAGGATTTATGTTATTAACTGCCCCCAATCCCAGTAAATAACTCCCCAAAAAATCATCCCCTGTTCAACTCATTCTTTCCCCACACCCCACCAACACAGGCACCCTATCACGGTGCCGTGATTTCTTCTCTGTCGACATTGCTACTTCCTGTCGGTGCTTGCTACCTTTTATTGGATACTAGGCTTTGCGCCGCCCAGCAATCGCCTATTTAAACTCTGTTCTCACTAACTTGGGTGCCCTTTCGTGGTGTTCCTGACCAGACGTGTGTTGCTGTGTATCCTGTTCCTTGTATGATTCGGTTTTGCCTGACCTTGCTCTTGTCTTCGCTGCCTATTCCGGTGACGACCCGGTTTGCCTGACTATCGATTCCTGTGTACTGATTCCGCCTGACTACTGCTCGCTGTGTACCGATCCAGGCTTTGGCTGACAACTGCTCTCTGTGTTCTGATCCAGGCTTTGGCTGACAACCGCTCTCTGTGTACCGATTCAGGCTTTGGCTGATTACCGCTCTCTGTATACCGATCCTGGCTTTGGCTGACTCCGCTCTCTGTGCACCAATCCAGGCATTCGCTATTACTCCTAGCAGTACCTATACCGCTTGTGCCCACTGTTGCCGCCGGTCTCGTTTACTATAGCCTTTGCCTTTACGGTTGCTTCTGGTTGCGATACCTATACAGCCTGTGCCTTGTGATTGCCTCCGGTTGCGCTACCTATACAGCCTGTGCCTTACGATTGCCTCCTGTTGTGCTACGATACAGCTTGTGCCTTACAATTACCTCCAATTGCGCTACTATACAGCCTCTGCCTTATGATTGCCTCCGGTTGCGCTACATATACAGCCTGTGCCTTGGCAGTTGCTTCTGGTTTCGCTACCTACACAGTCTGCGCCTTTACCACTCCGGTAGCGCTACTGTACAGCCTGTGCCTGCTCCGGTTGCCTCTGGGCATAACCTCTGAGTACGTGAGTCTGTGCCTACCACTTGGGCTATCCTATACCTGGCCTTCTGGGCAAGTCTGGTTGCCTTGTTCTGTTTCCCCTGCAGTACTTACCTCAGCTTTTGGGCACTTCCTTGCTGATACTGCTGAGGTTTTGTTCCAGTTCCAGTTCCTGTTCCAGTTCTACACTCTGCCATACATTTATTGTATATACTTGCTGCTGTTTGTACCCTGACCTGTGTCAGATCCAGAAGTGCTTATTCACTGTCTGAGTCTGGACCTGTGAAGGGCTTTTCTGTTCTTTATTATTGATTTAATAAAGCTGTATTTTTACCTTAAACCAAATTGTCTTAGTGTTCATAAAAAACGTGACACACCCTCATGTCCCTTTTATTCTATGCCTTTGGGAAATAAAATAAAATTTGCTATGTGTTGTGTGTAAATTCAATGTTCCCATTGATTTCAATGGAATGAGCTAGGCGAAAAAAGTGGTAAAAATCAGAGAATCTGCACTTTTTGCTGGAAATTATTCGCCAATCGGAAAGTGCCATTTTTTGCCAATTTCAGTTTGAGGCGAAAATTTTCACCCATCCCTACTAATGATGCTGCTGCAGTTGACCTAACAATTAATGATAATGATGATCTAAAATATGTTCCTCTGCTTATCTCTTTTTCTTCTCCATATACTGGTAAGTAGAGTATTCTGTGACCAAACAGCCCTTACTATAACCTCAATAACATTTAATTAAAACTTAACCATTAATGTGGCCTTTAAAATATAATTAGTGACTTCTCATAAATGTTGTCCAAAAGGGATATTAAAAAATAAAAAAAAAGTATTGCCTCCATTTTTGAGACCTGAAAATCAAACATTTAGAATTGATGCAGCATGCTAGGATAAAGCACCATGTGTATGTATACACAGTCAAGTTATGCAAGTTAAAGTTCATAGGATTCACTCAAGTGGTTAGTGGTGTAACCAGTGATTCACCAAAGACCTCAATAGTAGTTTCTTACTTATTTGAAAAACTTGCTGTCGATTAGATATATACAGTATAAAACTGTATGAAAAGAGAGAAAGAGAGAGAGATCTGACAGCCACACCTGTGAGTGTGGGCACTAATAATTAAACTAAGGTCCTTAAGTTGCATCACCAAATAGAGCTGGTGAGATAGCTCAGTGGTAATGTCCCTGACTATAGAGCCTATTTCAACCGCAAGGTTTCAGGTTTGAATCCCAGGAGAGTTAACTCAGCCTTTCATCCTTCTGAGGTCGATAAATGAGTACCATTGATTGGGTAATAATAATATCTATTATTTTAGCTGCCGATTTGGTTAATTCCGAGAGCGTTCACTGAAAGCGCTTTGAGTCCCACTGGGAGAAAGGCGCTATATAAATACTAGTTATTATTATTATTATTATTATAAATAGAGAGAAATAAAGAAAAGAAGAAAGTAAATCGACTATCTCAAAATGTATTCTTCAATTTCTAGAATAGTTCAATTCATTATAACTTAGACTTGGAGGCACTAGCAAATTCCCCTCTATTTTTCCCCAGCTTCATCAGGGGTTCTACTTCAAAAGTAGAGCCCTTGATGAAGACTTGAATGTACTTGGCATGTTGTGAACTGGGACACACAATGCTTAGTATAAAACTGTTCCCATCAGGAAATTGTCTCTTTCTTATGCTCTTTTATTAGATATTTAGTTCTGCTGTGTTATTGCTACTGTGAGAGGTACAGTTTATGTTGAGATAAAGTAGAGAGTAAGAGTGATGATGGTTTGGCCCAAAAATGATCTGAAAACAAACAGCAATATGACGTTTATTAACGCTTTGAGAGATCATCTGTGAAGTCTGGACAAGTAAACATACCTAAAAATAATCAGTCAGGATCATCAGCATCACTGCTTCCAATTCCAACCCCTCCCCAATAACACTTAGTTCACCTGACCAGAGATATGTAGACAAGTGGCTAGAGTACAGACTGTATGAGTATCATTTCTTACTGGTTATCCTTCCCTTCAGTGGGCAGCAGCATGCAGCATCAGGTTGCCTCTGGCTTTAGTAGTAAAGGCCAACTGTAAGCTACCCCATACCATCAGCATGCCACCTTATGCATACAGAGCTTTGAAAGACAAACCCATAAAGCTGGTGATTATTATTAAAGGGATAATAATACTTAAAATGTAAAAAAAAATGTTGTAGAGCTTATCCCTCTGAGTTAAACAAGGGTACTCCCACTGCTGAAAGGTGTTTTATTTAAAAGTTATTACATCTCAAACTTTAACTTTTTAGGTGTAGTATCATAGTGGCCTGAAATCCCACAGTGGCGCTGTTGCTACACCATCCTTTTGATATTTATGGTCAACTGACAGGAGTTGTCCATAGGATGGTGTAGCAACAGCCTCACTTTACAATTCAAAATTCAATTTTAGCTTAAATAAATTTTGAATAAAACACCTTTCAGCATTGTGAGTCCCATTGTTTTACTCAGGGGGATAAGCCCTACAACATATATATTTTTCATATTAAGTATTGTTATTCCTTTAAAGAAAGTACAGTAGGTCATAGAATAATGGTTTTCAACCCATTCCTTGAAAGCGGGCTTTATGTCTGTTGACAATGGCTCCAATGTAATAGCTGCCTTGTAAATAGCATATATGGTGCATGTGCCTGTTTCATCCATGTCCTAATCCTAATTGCTACTCAGTTCGTCTCAGAATCCAGCACACTCAAAGAAATGCTAAATAATGCCTTTAAAGTTTGTGCACATTTTAACTGGTCCTCCAGTACTTTCAATGCATTATATTCCATACATGAGTGCCATTGCTTGCCACGTTTGTGAACAATTTACTTGGTCTTAAGTGCTTGCACTGCAAACAATGCTTTGGATGGTGCTTCTTTTTCACCTGGACAATGTCAACTACATTGCTGGACCCCCACTGTAAAGAAAACATTTCTGAATTTGTGCCAAGACATGAGTAGCAGAACCCAGAGGAATCAGATTCTATGAAAGATTATAAACACATTTTTATAAATTGAGTGGAAGATTGTATTGTAGAGGATGTGTGATAGAAAAGTAGATGCAAAAAACGTACCAGAAAGCATAGTGAGAAAGAATAATCAAAAATATACTACCCTCAGCATAAGCAACAACAGTACAACACTTGGCATCATGACAGAAAGCAATTCATTTGTCTCGGACGCAGCAGTCTAATATTTGCTGTGGTGGAGGCACTGGCGCATCTCTATGGGACTTGTGAAAAATTCAAGATTAGCGAATAGCTGCATATATTTATTTTTTGTGGGCGTGGCTAAGAGTAACAAATCTGTGTTAGTAGAATAGCGAATGCGCCTAATCTAGGAAGTGCTATTGCGAATTAATTTATACATCTGTGTACTGTTGTCGTAAAATGGAATTTTTTCAATTCAAGAAGCATTCGTATTTAGCTTCTGGATTAGAATATGCGCAAAATCTATCTGCGCACAAAAATGCCTTTATCTAATGCGAATGTTTCTTGCATCGCACCATTGGTCCCAGAATATGGATTGTTAACTGATGTACATGAACACCATGTAGCTCCATGTAGTGGCTCCATTGCTATAGAGATGCTTATAGCAAACCAGCACGATAACCATGTTCTGGACCAAAATGATCACCCACTTGAGTACTGCCAAGCAAAACAGTGTGTGAGTCCAACACTGTTGCATACTATAGGGGAAACCTTAGTTTCTCTTCAGCAGGCATGCAGTCAGATGAGGCTTATTGTGCAGCTGGTTATATTGTTAATGATCATGTTTTTTATCATTAATGTGATCAGAATTTAATCTCATCACTCTTTATGTTTATGAATATAATATTACAATTGCACTGTCAAGAGTAATAGTGTTATGTACTGTATTTTGATTCATATAGCAATACAAACTAGCCACATTCATGTAACAATCATGGAATGCCTTTCAATTGTTAACTAGTCTATAGCAGCATGGTGGTGAAGGGAGGAGGACAGGTGTACTGTTATGCAGTAAATTACTAGTTAAGCTTAAAAATATATTTTTTAAAAAAAGCAAGCTTTTGCTTGTTGTAACTTAAGAAATATGTGTATAAACGGTTGTGCTCCTCATTTTGTTGTTACATATACGGTCCATACTGTAATCATACTGTATATGTGATCAAGTGCTTTCACAGCACAAAATGCTTTGAGACTTTTAGTTTCTGGTCCAGTGTATACTTTCTTTGGTCTCCTATTTCTGTATTTGTAGCTTTTGCCAGTAAAATACCTGTTTTCTAAACAGAGCTGTAACTTTATTTTATCTTCATCTTGGCATGTATGGACCCCGCTATTCAAGAGGGATTAGATCAGAAAAGTTGTTATAGGACAAATTTGACTGTTCAGTAAAGAAAGTATCATTAAATACTGTGATTCTAATTTATTCTGCATCCATATTTTATAATACTTTCAGACATGCATGAACTAATTATAGTCTTTATATTATTTAAAAATACATCACGTCACATTGGGTTATGTGCAGCATATCTCTAGATATCGTATTCCATTATATTTCATATGCTGCTACAAAACCTATCATTATTGGTTAACTGTACTTCCTTCTCAATGTCTCTACAACTTATTATGATGGTTATCATTGATGCCAGTTGTGCTTATGTAATTTTATTCTGCAAATTTACCAAAGTGAAAAAAGAGCCTCTGACTTCTCATGATATTAAATAGATAGCATATTTCTATCACTTGTGATCACTGAAGGTTTATATCTGTGATGGATCTAGAAGAATTGTATTTATATTTTTACCATGCTCCAGTTCATTTGTTATAGAAATACATTATGAAAGTGGCTTTTAATTCCTTACCCATGATCTAAACTGTTCTTCAAAGTTTATTTACTTCTCTAGAACAGACGTGAAAGCCTTTAAGGTCCCACCACTCCCCAAACTTTGCATTTTACATTTTTTTTACTTGATACTTAGTATGGTTAAGGAAAATCTGCTTCCACTTATTCTGAAAGAGAAAACTGTGCAAGAAGGTTCATAATTGTTCTGAGAAACAGCTTATCCCCTTTTTGCTGGGATGTCATTTCCTGCAAAAAAAAATTAAACCTGATCTTTTAAGAAGAACTGAGGCAATTCTGAGACAAATAAACTCCACCACAGACGATAAAGAAAAATTCTTACTGATTTAACCCTTTTTGAGTACTAGTATTGCTTTGCTCTGTGTTGGGCAGCCCTCTTATACTCAAAGGGTTAAATGAAGTTTTAAAATACAGAATGTCAGAGAAGTGTTTAACACATCTTGAAGCAATGCATTGCAGATCTCTCTAGCATTATATTAGTTAAAATTTCCATTTAATTCCAGAAGGGATGGCGAAAAATGGCACTTCTCTCTTGGCAAATAATTTCCTTCAAAAGGTGCACGTTTTCTCCTCACTCATTACATTGAAATCAATGGGAAGAAAAATGTTTCCCCACCACATGAAAGTTTTCTCTATTTTTCAACAGCCATATATAAGGGTGTCAAGCTCTCACAACATGCCATTCTGTGGCCTCGATCCAAATGTTGGAGATGCCAATGGCATTTTTTTCAGCACAGTAAGCTATTCAAATGTCTGTGCTGTGAACAAATACCGGCAAGAAAAAAGAGCCGTCGTGTGTTAAAGTTAAGAGACGTTTTCATCCATTGAAAATGATGAAAACACCATAAATAGCAATTCAAATATCTGAAAGCTGATAAGGGACTCAAGTTATCGCAGGAAAGTTAAAACGTATTTTTTTTTTAACTTGAGTCCCTTATCGGCTGTTTAAACAGCCGACACAGAAACTTGAAGTAAAAAAAACCTAAGTCCTCAGTGGATGTATTGATATGGGGCTCTCAGCCCCATATCAATACATCCAAAGTGTGAAAAATGTGTCAGAAGTTAGTAGCATTAACCCTATGAGTGCCAATGGGGTATAATTACCCCACCGGCATTCATAGGGTTAATCCAACTATGTTAAAAATAAATCACGTTACAATTAACACACCATTAATCCTGATGTCCAGCGGAGTCCTTAGCTTTCTTGTCTTCTTCTTTCCTATCTTCTGTCTTTTAGCTCTAAAACAAAAAAAAGTTTAAGTTAAAAGCATACATATCCGGCACACTAATACATAGTTTAACCCCTTGAGTGCCATAGGGGTACCCAACGTATTGCAAAGCAACGCGTTGCGTACCTCTCTGGGGCCCAAAGGGTTAAAGTTGAAGCTTAGTATAGGGAGTCTTTTAGGTAGGACATTTATTCTCCATATTAGAGGAGGCTGGGGGCATAATAGGGGAGAGGAAGGAAGGAAGGAGGTTGACCCCAAATACCCTAAAATTTAGTATGACTGACAGGGAAGACACAGGCAGCTGGGGTCTGGTTTTCTTGCTGATTTTGCTTTTGTTGTCTCTGTGCTGGGGAAGTCTGGGGAAAGAAGTTGTTGATTTTGTTTTTTAGCTATAATTTTTTTTTTTTTACTGACTATAATAAGTTAGGGTGGACAATTAAAATAAAAACGTTAAAAAAAAAATAATATACAGCAATAATTAAAAAAATAAATATATTAGGTGGCAGACAGCTGACTGGAAGCCTGTTGTGAGCTCTGTGACTGAGGCAGACTTGATAGAAAGCAGGTGACAATGAGAATTTTGTTGAGGGATAAGACAATACATCAAACTCCATAAGCTGTTTACTGAAGAGAGTAAAAACACACATAGTAATTGAGTAATGTCCAGCAAATGCACAAGAGGCAGGGGGAAAGGTGGAGCAGTTGTCGGTTGTCTGACTAGTCATGGGTGTGCACATTCAATAGCCTATGACTCCCTGCCTCCTGCCTGACCAAATTGTCGAGGGTGTTGGGGGTCGAAGCCATATGACCAACACCTCCAGGCCTTCTGACTCGTTGAGGGTAGCGGTAGTCGAAACTCTATGACTTGCTAGCCCAGGGTTAAGAACTACTCCTTGAAGTTCCGGTAGTTGAACGCCATCGACTTCTTTCGAATTTTGCTATCGACCTTCACCACCCAGTCAGTATCAGACCTCTTGCTTTCCAGATCCCTTGCCTTCGGTGGCATTTGGAGGAAGACTCTTTCAGCTCTCTTTCTGTGGAATCCTACCACCTATAGATTCCCTCAGAAACTGACAGAAATGTTGGAACATAGGAAACATAGGAGAACAATGTGTTGAATGGTAGAAAAATTTGTTGGACTAAGCAAAAAGGAGAAAAATTTTGCATTGGAGAAAAGGAAAAAAAACTTTTAATTTTAATGAGAGGACAGAGTCCCATATTTATAAAAACAAACTGGAGTTGTTCAGGAGTAAACCAACTGCACTAGGGGTTAAAGGGGTTAGAAAGGTCACATGCATGGAAATTTAGGAAAGGTGCAGTGGGTTTACTCCAGAAAATATGGGCCAGAGTGCCTTGGTACTGCTGCCCCTGCACCAGGAACCAGGGGCTACCTTCCCACTGTATTTTCATGAATAAAACCTCTTATTCAAGAAACCATATAAATACATCCCAGCAAAAAACAGCTGCACCATAGGGAACAAATAATAATTAAAAGCAAAAAAGTAAATAGCCTTCTCAAATTCTGTGGCACCCCCACCATATATGAAGTGCAGATTTCTGTGGTCTGTCAATCACCTACAACCTGTATGCATGTAGTTGCTGAACATACATCATATCCCATACTAGAAACATAACTATTCAAACAGATAACCCATACATTGCAGAAAGACAACATCCATAGCCGTGGTAAGCATGCTTTTTCCACATGGAACCCACTGACCACCGACTATGGCTGCTGTTGTTGCTGCAGAATGTAGTACGTCCTTCAAGTTATAAATTACTTGACTGTGTATATAAACTATAATTTTTTACGTGTTTTTTCCTGCTAAATGTGGAAAGATTTTATAAGGAAGTTACTGAAGCCTTGACTCTCAGTGTTGGAAATATGGACACTATATTTTTGCAATACACGAAAATAATTTCCATTGACTTAAACTGGGTGTGTTTAACCCCTTGAGTTATGGCACACACACTAACACATTGCTACCAAATGCACTGGAAATATCTCTTTCATTCAAGGATGTTACGAATCCAATCTGGTTGGTTTGCCATAAGACAGCTCCAGTTCTTCATAGAACATCAGTTTCAGTGTTAGCTAGTATTCACTTTCAAAATGAAAAACATGTCTAGATGATCTATTATGCGACATCATTTATCAGCCCCAAAAATGCTTACTTTCAGTGATCAATAAATCAAAGTTTAAAGCAAAGATAAAGCTTTAACATTCAGGTGAACTTCAAAAAATTGCATTTTTATTGGAGTGAATCCATTCTCCATGGATTACCACGGTCCACTCTTGTGCTAGTCTAGAAAAACATGTCATTATGATAGATTGTTCTCCAGATGCCATAACTCTAACAAAACTTGAAAAGGAAGTTGTATTTTTGATGATTGCGTTTTCTTTTGTTAGTATTATTTAGGGATGGCCAACCGAAAAGCTACACTTGTGACTAAGTGATTTAATGATAATTCTGGGAATGATTGTGTTTCTCACAATGTACCTAAGGTGGATATTCTAAGGAGGCCTGGAGCAATTCTGGAGCAAACTAACTGCACCACAGGGAACAAATAAGTCATACTGATTTAAATTGAACTTTTAACCATTTGAGTGGCAGAGTGTTATCTAATGCATTGCAATGCAATGCATTGGATACCTCTCAGACACTCAAAGGATTAACCCGTGGAATTCTGGAGAGGTCTCCAAAGCACTGCTTAAATGGAAATATGGCAGCTGAATTCCCATAGCTTAAATTGCTGCTATTCACTCAGCATTCACCCTGCAGATCTCGGGCATCTGTAGAGCTGGGTGATGTCAGTGTCTCATTTAGTGATTATGGAGATTTCTTCTATCCTCTTCATTCAAACCCATTGTTGGTAAATTAACAGACATTGGGCTTCAAGGGATAGTAATGTTTCACAGAAACAGCAGCTCAAATTAATCTTCATTATATTTGAGCCACAGAGAGTGATATTTCAGTACTGTCAGAGTTGTAGTTCAAGAGTAGTTGAATGATAAAGTAACCCCTTCCTGCCCCTTTACCTAGTGTAAGCCACCTCCCCTCAGATGTGGAATCTGATCCACAGACCAGACAACTCACAGCAAGGGACAATCTTCTTACTGTGAGAACAATGTTAACCATGCCCCCGTTGACAGGTTTTTCAGGTTGTCCCCTTATGCTAACTGAAGACTGTCCCTCTCTGCAATCCACTTGGACACCTACTTTCTGTTCTGGGCTGAGCAGTGTTACATCAGTAAAAAGGGCTGGAGGGGGATACTTTATCATTCAACTACTCTTGAACTACAACTCTGACAGTAGTGAAATAACGCTCTCCATGGCACAAATGCTATGAAGATTAATTGGAGCTGCTTTTATTATAAAACATTACTATCCCTTTCAGTGTTACTTCTTCTCCCATAAGCACCACATGATTTACCTGCTATCTGGATAAAATGGCAAATGAAGAATTAATAAAAAGACACATTCCACTAGCTTTCTTTCAGATTCTGAGAATAGCCTGTTTTGTCTGAATACCAAACGTACAGAATAGCTTTCCTTATCCCTTATCCCTTAGCAAGTGAAGGGATGTTTCTCTCTCCCATCTCAATCTCTGTGGACTTAATTGGAGAGCAATTGACCTTCCCTTTTACAGCATATGATGAAATGCATGGAATCTCTGTGAAAATAATGTGCAAGATTGGTATCCTATTGAAATGTCCTTGCCTATATGGCGACTGTCAAAAGGACAACATCAAAAAGTTACCTTCTCCAAAAAGGAGACTTCAGCATGCAGCCATTTAAAATGTTGCAATGGACCAGCTCTAATTTGAGCCCCAGCACTATATTACAGAGATGTGGCTAACTGGTGAGCATCTGGGGTGTCCTGGGTTGTCGTCCACATCAAATTTTACCCGCATCAAAAGGAATGTCGCTGTTTACACATAATACTCCAGCAGTAATAGATCATGCTAATATTAACACCTTTGAGCCTGGGGCTGTTGTGAATTTCACTTGGTTTACCATACAGGGCTGCCATGTGGACAGAGCTAAATGGCCAATCAATCATCTGACCCCAATGACTCAGCTCTGGGTTTCTTTGTGCTCTCCAGAAGTATAAATGTGTTATTCTCTGCCATGAGGAGCACCAACCAAAAGCCAATAGAGATGAGTAACAGGACCATGATCAACTATTTGGAAGTAAAATAACATCTAAATAGTGACATTTTGAAGCAACCCTTTTGATTTTATGGCCATAGTAAGGTAAGTGGATGTTTATTATTAGGGGCTTTTAGCTCTCCTTTTTTTATAGTTTTACATTACAAACATTAGCTTGATTGTCTAATTTGATACTCATTCATTTCATGTGCCCTAATACATTTTTGGCCTTTTGGCACTGTGCATTCTAAATAAAGATATAGGCTCATATGTCATTTTGTTTTCCAATACAAAGAAAAATAAATAAATATGCTTAGCCAATAGTTATGAATTTCTAAATGTGTGTGCGTGTGTGAATCCATATTTACTTCAATTGTACCTGTTCTAAACATGTCAGTGGCAACAAGTCCACAAAAACAGTGCCTAAAACCATTCAACATGTAATGTAAGAAAGTTTAGTTTCACTGAGAGGGTAGATAAGTGGCCTACCAGTAGTATAGATTAATGCAGTGACGAAATTTAAGCATGCATGGAATCAACAGAAGTCTATTCTAAACATTATACAAGGCCAAGAACCAAATAAGGTTTGAGGTTTTCACAGTAGGAAAATGGACAGACTAGATGGACCTAATGGTTCTTATCTGCTGTCAAATTCTATGTTTCAGTAGACACATGTAAACTGCACAGTCTGGAAGTCACATACTAGTTTTCTATTTTGATATTATCAGCAAAGCATATGTTTGCAGAACTGGTTGAAACTGGAATAGTTTCACTTTTTATTGAATTTTAGAGACAGGCTTATTGAGTATTAAAGGTGTTTAAATAAGTGAGCTGCTAAGAAGTCTACCTATGGAAATATACCATTTGTGAACTGGAACAACACATATGTTTTTGAAATAAATGTGTGTTTTTTTACTACACGGTGGGGAGTGGAGTTGGTTGGTTGCCAGATATATATTGGTAAGGGTTCCCAAAGAGGAGCACTATTCTAGAATTAAGCTTTTAGCCATCTGCGATCACTGGTGTTTAATAACCCAGCACACTAGTATCTTAAATCCAAAGAAGTAGATGTACAGATGTACAGAAAAGTGTCCGTGCAGAAATAAGTACAGCATTCATTTGTTTTTTGTGCTGGTTGGATGAACCTGCTCCTGCTTAATTCCTATATGTAGAGCTCCTTACAAGTTTAACTCTTTAAAGAACAGAAGAGTTTGTGCCTTATTGTACTCCCTTCTAAAGGGTTAAAAAGCCACGGTGTACCATATGTGCACCAAGGGGTGGGTAGTATGGGGGTGTGTGGGAATTTCTAGTTGTGCCTTTTCCAGGGCTTAAAAGTTGAAGTCCTTTGCTACTAGCCAGACCTGAAAAGTTACTCGCCACTGCAAGACATAACATACCCACCAGGGCTAAATTTTCACTCGCCATTGGCTAGTGGCGAGTGGAAATTTTGAGCCCTGCCTTTTCTTTTCACCACTGTGTAGCCTATGTACCAAATGGACACCAATGAAATAGGCATAGAAACCTTCCTTTATCTTATTCCTGCTAAATGGTTTGGTATTGATTTGATGGTTTGCACTGAAAAGAAAACTGGAGTAATTCTTTTGCAAACCAATTGCATTATAAGGATGAAATAAAAATTCCTTTTGATTAAATGGGCATTTTGACTCTTTGTGGTTATGCACTAAGGCATGATAAAGAGGTGATAATGCAGAGATAACTTCTCCAATGATATCACTTCTCCGGTTCCTATATTTTTCTATGGAGCCTATGCACTAACATCTCCAAAGCTGGAGAAATCTTTGTGCATTGGCTTCAGAGAATATCATAGGAGGTGGAGAAGTGATATCACCGGAGAAGTCATCTCCACTTTATTACCTCTTTATCAAACCTTAGTGCATCTCCCCCCCTTGAATGCTAAGAGGTCTGCCATGCATTGCGAGTTAAAATACCATTTAAATCAATGGGAATTTTTCAAATGTCTTGTCACCTATAGTGCAATTAGTTTACCCCAGAATTCCTCCACTTTTTTTTAACATACAGCAAGACTTCTTTCATGGGAGGCTAGCCTTGTGAGCTGGGATGCAATTGCTCCGCTGGGTATGAATGGGCCAATGAACTATTGCCTTACTTCATAATAAATGTTCTTCTTCAGCCATATGATGTTGCAATAATAATAGATCACTCCTGTACTAAATGAAATCCATATTATATTCAGAAAGGAAAGACAAAAATTGTTGTTGTGAGATTCTTCAAGTAAAGTAATTATACCTTATGAGCACCAGAAGTCCAACCCATTGCACCCCTCTAGCAACCAAGTGATAAATATATATTAATCAGATGTGTAATTCTGGGAGCCAGAGAGAGAGTCTCTTTGGTTCGGGAGGGGTTGCAGTAGATTGGACTCACCTCTGGCAACTAAAAGGTTCAATTATTTTCATTTTTGCTTCACATTAAGACCATTTTTTCTTTCTTTCTGTATATAATGTGACGAGTGTGGACCACACCTGAGACATACACAACATTGAACTATGTCTCCCAGCAACATCAAATATAACTGATGCAAGAACAAGAGCCTCATAATCATCATCAAAGTCCCCCCACAACATTAAAAATCCCTATCAACATAAAAAAACTCCCTGCAACATTAAAAGCCCCCACTACATCAAATGTCCCATAAGCAGCAACAAAAGAACCCCCTGCAACATTAAAAGTCCTTCAAGTAAAAGCCCAGTGGGGTGGGGATAATTTTGTTATTTATTTACACATGCAATAACTCAACATACAGCATCTGGGTCAAAAGATGCTGCTCGTTGTGTCATTCTCATTTCCTTTTTTCTCCCCTTTGCCCTTTTTTCCTCCATTTAGTCTTTCTCTCACCCTTTTCCTCATTAACTTTCTCCTTTGCTCTCTTCTTCTTTTTTGTGTTCTCTCCTTCCAGATAAACTATAGATACAGTAGTGATACCACAGAGCTTACAATTCTATGATTATGCATTGGTAGTTACAGAAATGAAAATAGGTCTATTTCAATTGCAAGCTCTGTGGTTTCACTAGTGTAACTCAATTTCAATTACAAGATCTGTGGTATCACTAGTGTAGCTCCATTTCAGTTGTAAATTACTTAGAATCACTAGTGCAGTTTCATTTCAGCTGTGAGCCCTATTTATCATGTGTAGCACCATTTCAGTTGTAAGCGCTGTGATTTCATTTGGGATGGTGAGTTGGAGCAATAGTAGAAATGGGTCAAAAGTTTTTTACAGAAGCACAAGAGCAGGCACAGGTTAAGCAAAATTATATATATATATATATATATATATATATATATATATATATATATATACATAAAGTGCTGGTAATGTGCTACACCTTAGTCTTGATCATTCTTTTTAACATCACCTGTACTATAAAGGAGATGTCGGTAACATGACCAAGAATTCTCTAGCCGTGCCTGACACACTTAGTTGGCGGTAAGGAGGAAATATTCAAATCTCTGCCATACTACCTCACCTGGATATACACAGATATATCTGGAGGCATGATTTTGACAGGGGGGCATACCTCTGCAAGTAGTTTCCCTGCCCTCACTATCCTCTGCTAAAAAACAAACATAGCTGACTGTTGCTGTTCCACCAACACACACACACAGTGCCTCACAGCACCTCAAGAATGTATGTATCTGCAAGTAAGTAAAATTATTGTCTTTATTGACATTGCTGAATCATAAACTAAGAAATACACTTCCCACAATCTGACTAGCAAAAGAGAAAAAGAGAGCACACAAGGTGGACAAGCAGGGGTGCAGATCTAAATGTAGTATTTATTTAACACAATCATATAAAAAGTATGTACGGTAATGCACTCACGTGTTCCCCATCTTGGGGTGAAGCGTATCGGGGTCTCAGCCCCCTCTTAACCACAAAAACTGTGTACTTATAAGTCCTCGGAGTCTATAGATAACCTATGTCCAGATGTTCTCCTCCTCTTCTGGGGGATGATATAGACCCAGTCACCGGCTAACACTGCCAATAGTTCTTACAGTCTCCAAACCAATATGGACATGTCAGCGTTCCAGCTTGACACACAGTTCAGGCAGTTAACCGGAGAGACGCTCAGTCAAGCCGAGATCAAGGAAACCACAAGGGGAATGGGGCGGGACTCAGTGGAGTGCAACATACACCCGATGCATCTTCATGAGACTCACTGCTTGCTTCTTCAGGGATAGAGAGCAAGTTGCCCTTTCCTCCGTATTTAAATAGTTTTTTTCCCCCTTTTTAACTGATGACGACATTATTACAAAGTGAATTGTAAATAATGTGACCACCAATTGAACATAATGATACATGAAAACCAGAGTAGAATAACAATGAAATTGAAAAACATATCACATAACACACAGTAAAAATTACAGTAAAATTGCAATAAGATTACAATAAAATGAACATTTGCATTATGTTAATTTGCAATTGTAATGAGTTCGGAGTTCTAAAACAGATTTGTATGCAAAAGTCACATATATTATTTAACTTCAAACATATGTAAAATTTATGTAAAACATATGTAAAAAGGAAAGAAATATAACAAAATATAATAGTAAAGAACTACAAAATAATATAATGATGTGAGAATGGATCCTTGTATGTCAAGGAAATTGATAATTATTAAAAAAATCCAAAAATAAATAAATGAATAAATAAATAAAGACTATATAAAAACTATATAAAATTCCCCAACGTTGTACATCACAGCCTAAAATAGGTAATAATCTAAAATAGGTAATAACCACTGATAGACCCAGTGTCATTTTAATATGAAACCATATATATTCCAAATCCTATTTATCAGAATGCTGCCAAATCCTTATCAATATTGAGACCTCCGGGGGCCAATGTCCAAATTAGTGGATCCAAAATGTCTCTCATTTAGGTAATTTTAATAATTTGTCTCGCCCTCTTCTGTTCTCCTCAATCTTCTCAATCACCATAAACTGTATATTGGAGGGATCTCTGTTATGGCAGAAAGTGATTGGAGACACTGTGGCTAACCAGTCCTCCCTTAATATTTCTGACATGTTCCGCAAATCTAATTTTAGCTTTTCGTTTAGTTCTTCCCACATATTGGAGATTGCAGCTGCATGTGAGAACATATACTACATAGGAGGTGTTACTATTGATGGACTCTTTAATCTGGAACACATTACCAAATCTAGTGGATACAAAACTGCAACATCTGTCACCAGGCACATGTCTTCATGCAGCTCAATCTTTTTTATTACATTTGTACATTCCAGGACTAACTTTTAGCCAGTTTGTGGGTTCTTTCATCTGTTTGCTGTTGATATCACTTGGGGCTATTTGGCTCTTAATATTCCTGTTCTTTTTGAAAACTATTGGTGGTTTATTTCCTTTACAAGCATTGGGTCCTGCATCAATACTGGCCAATGTTTGTTATTTGTTTAGCTTTTGTATTGTAAATGGTTGTAAAAAATGGGCCCTTCTTATCATTATTCTTGTCTTTTTTATCTTTATAAAAAAATAACTCTTTTATTTTTTTGTTCTGTTTTTCTAAAAGCTTTCTGCACCCATTCTGCCTTGTATCCCTTCTCTAAAAATATATCCATTACCAATAATGCTTTCTCTTTAAAATCTTCCTCCTGGGAACAATTTCTTTTTACTCTCTGGAGCTGACCATACAGAATATTCCTGATCCATTCACCATGATGTCCACTTTTTGCATGTAGGTAGCCATTGCTATCTACTTGTTTTCTATGGTTTCTGGACATCACCAGTTCATGGTCATGGAATAAAACTACATCAAGATATTCTATAAAATCTTCATTAAAATTCCCTGTAAAAGTCCCAATCTGTTTGCTTGGCTCTGCTTAATGTATAACAATTTAGAAGGGGAAAAAAAGTGCATTCATTAAAAAAGTATGACAATGTATCAGAAGAGCTGGAGGGCAAGAGTTCATTAAAGAAAAAACCTGATAACAAATCACATTAAAATATACATGGATATAAAGAAATGAGTGGTCTACAGTTAACCCTTTGAATACCACAGGGGTATGAAAGGCATTGCAAAGCAATGTGTTGCATGCCCTTCTGGCACTCAAACAGCTAATCCTTAGTGCAAATTAATGTAAAACTTTCGACCAATGCCAAGATCATGTTTTGCAGAATACAATGCAACCAGTGCACAAACGTCCCTAGGGCCCCTGCCCCCTGGTTTGCCTGCTTTATCCGCTGTTGTGCCTTCCTTACAGGACCTCTTTCAGTCAACATAGTTTTGTGCCATGTGAGGATCTTGAAGTCCTCGCAGGGTACCACCATACTTTCAGTGAGCACACCACTGCTTATTGAACGCATGGTGGTGCACAGTCAAGACCTCACCGCGCTCACATGGCACAAACTTATGCTGACTGGAAGAGGTCCTGCAAGGGAGGCACAACAGTGGAGGAAGCAGAGTCAAACTCCTCATACTCAAACAGGGTTAGTACTCCTATTTATGTTATCCTTAGACAAGGAGAGAGTTATTAGGTCTACATGTCAATACGTGCTTCCCTGGACGGCATGCTCATGCAAATATTTGCTCTGCGATGCGCTGCAGACCAGCACCTCTGTGGTATATCATGAAGAGGGATATAACATGTTCCCTACATGCTACCTTTATTTTCATATACATATATACATTTTTTTTTGCAATACGGATTTATTGGGCATCACGCAGGGCTATCAGTGTTGGATGTGCTGTGCAATGCGATGGAGACTGTTGGCCTCCACAACCTACATTATATGGAGCACAACAGTGTAGGGGTAGGCAAGTAAGGGGGCTCTCTGTTTTCTTATTGTCCACATATTAATCTCTCCATTCACTTTTGTGTGTTTGCTTTCATGCATCTCCCCAATTTTTGTGTCTCGTTATCAGCCATGTTTCTCGCAATCCTCCAACCTACTTAGCACTTTCAACACTGTTCCACTGTTTATATGGAGCCCAACACCGCTAAAACAGCCAAGTGGGGGCCTCTGTTTCCTTTGTGATATTATCCCCAATGCCCATATTGATATCTCTCTTCTGTCCAATGTCTTTGCCCTGTCACACTTCTACCCCACTGTCTCTCCTTCTCCAACACATGTCCCCTTCTGTCCCATGCCTCTCACTTTTTCACCATATATCTTTTTCCCTTCTCCGTGTTCTTCTTACTACATCGTCTTCCATGGGTCCACAACATGGTGTGTGTCTACCATTTTGTGCATCCGTGTGTATATAAGCATGTGTGGCTATCTGTCTTTGTCTGAAAATGTGGGTGCAAGCACACATTCCAGAGGGCTACTAAATAAATTGCCTTTTATTTTTAACCCTTTCATTGCCAAAGAGGAATCCAACACATTGTACTGAATTGCATATATCTTTGCCACTCAAACATTTAAACAGTGATGGGCCAAAGTGAAATCAAATGTATTGCAAATCAATGCATTGGATACACCTCTGGCACTCAGCCAATGCCGTGCCACTATTGCAGTTTCTGGAACATTTACAGTACACTTTACATAACTAAATACAAGCATAAAAAAGACAGTCAACGCAGTCCCACAAAGCTAGTATTCAGTAAGAGTTGCAATTCTGGAGCAAACTAACTCCTCTACAGGGGACAAATAAAAATCCCATTGATTTTTAACCTCTTGAATGCTAGAGAGGTCTTCAGAGCATTGCAGGAGACCTCTCTAGAATTCATAACCCCTCTTAGATCAATGGGAATTTTTATTTGTCCCTTATGGTGCAGTTTTCTCCTCCAGAATTGCACCACTTTAACTTATTGAACATGGATCAATGTTTCTTCTCATTGTTGCCATTTAACCACTTAACAACAAGTGACATGCCAGGACTGTTATGCATTTCTGTCCTTTAAGGATGGGTGACAGTCCTGGCATGTCATGGGTAAGATGATCACAGAGTGCCTCAGGGCATGCTGTGATCATGCCAGGGAGGCTGTAACTGACTGCTCCAGGACCAGAGCAGTCAGTTTCAGCCTTTACCCAGTGTGCTGGTGAAGTCAATGACAAAGGCAATGTAAAGTACACATTGTCTTTGTCAGTGCTCTCTGCCTCTCTCTTTCTCAAGTCATGAGGAAGACAGAAGAAGAGAACAGAGTTCCAAGTGGCCCAAATGGCCAAAAATTAGGCACTTTTGATGTACTGGGAGCATGACTGTTTGAACCCTCTTTGCGTTAATGAATACACAATTTAGAGCAAGCCCTAAGTATTTTGTTTACCCAGACTCGTTCATAAACACATATACTGAAATTTAAACAAACATTATTGTGAATTTTATTACTGTGAAGCAATGCAATAAAATTATATACACATCACATAGTCTGATCTGATAAAAGATGGACACAAGGATGGGAAAGAAGGATATACGCATTTTTGCCTCAGAGGGACAGTACCTCCCTAAGGCCTCAATTCAATTAATCCCACTAAAACTGGCTATAGGGAAAAATTGGCTACCGGCCGAAAAAAAAACCCCAAACGTTTTAGTCAGTATTCAATTGCCCTACCAACTGAAACCATAATGAATGCTGGGCCACAGAAACTGACTTGTGGCCAAATGTGAGTTGTGTGTTTTAAGCTAAATAGCATGAGTGATGGAAACATCAAAGTAAAAGGGCTAACGATAGGTGTTTGACACACTATCAAGCACCAAGCGTGAGCTCAAACACACAATCACCCTCCCAACGCTAACCCTACACTACTCCTAACAATGAAGTGCAACAATTCTACCCCTAACACTAGCCTAACACCCACAGCTGTATAACAATTACCTGTCATCCTTGTTTCGAATACTTTCCTGTAAAGAGGAAAAAACATTAAACATTACATTTTGGCAAAAAACATAACTTGGAAATCTGTGCATTGTTTAACTGTTTCACTGCCAGGGGGGTACGAAACGCATTGCAGAGCAATGTGTTGCTTACTTCTCTGACACTCAGAGGGTTAAAAAATACATATATCCCAAGCTGAAAGACAATATTCCCCCAAACAAAAAATAACAATTCTTCATTTTAAATTGAAATGTTATCCATAAAGCAAACTATTGTTGCTTTTTAAAAGGAACCCAAGTTGTGGGCTCCGTCGCTGTTACCAGTGGTGGCGGAAGGAATGGTATAGATTAGAAATACAAATTATCCCTAGGAAAAGCATCATCTATGATAAAGTTTTTTATTGTCAAAAAAAGTTGGTTCATCTTCAAACAAATATTTATTTGTTACAGTTATTGCAACTGTACTATAGGGGACAAAAAAAATATATAATTTGAATTGGTCTTTTAGCCCATTAAATGCTAAAGAGGCCTCTAGTGCATTGCTTAGAAAAGTACTGGGAACCTCTCTATCATTCAAGGATTTTAAAACACCTTTTCAATCAATGGTAATTTTAGGATGTTTTTGCCTTTCTCCTCTATGGTACAGTTGGATTGCGCCAGAATTATTCTCTTCTACTTTGTGCATATGGCTCTAGTTATTCAATTCTGATTTGCCAAAAAGCTGAGCAAGGGATTCTAATGGGAGCAGAAAGACTTTGCATTTTCATTCATTGCCATGATCTTACATCATTTAACTATGACCTCAGCGGCCCTTTCAATGGAAGCTTAATTGCACATGATTTTATATTACGACCCTGCTATAAATTTACAAAGGCCATAAAATATAAATGCAATAAAAATAAATGTCACCTTGAAACTCTGTGTCTCTGAAAGACCCTTGTGAAGACCTACAAAGGATGAGGTCAGTTCAAATAAATTTGGTTTCAATGATGGTAATATAATTCAGTACACAAACTGTGCAAGAAGAAAAAAACATGTCTCCTATAAAAGTTTATTTGATGAATACAAGCAGCTGCAACAGCAGAGTTCACATATTAAATCTGATTTATGCACATGATCTTTTAATTATCCTTGGTAGAGGTCATTACTGAGTGATTTTGATTGACAGTGGATGTACTACGTGGCTCCTGCTAATATTGATTATTTGATTTAGTTAACAAACACATTTATGTAAGCTCTCTTTTCTCTTAATTAATGTAAGACCTTTCCCAATCCAATGATTAAAACTGTCCTGTAACTACTATTGGAAAGGTGTATTATCTGTCTAGTCTGCAATAAAACCATTTCCAAGAAAACATAATTTTTGGCTCTTTAGCAACCCATCACCTCATCTATTATTCATCATGCAATTCTTACCACAAAATATGTAGAAGAGGTACAAATCTTAAATATAATTTAGCATGTATTAAAGGGATACTAAAATATATTATAAAATTATACATATTTTGTTAGGCTTTTGCAGGGTTTAATGTCAGGATACTCCTAGTGTATAAAGAAGCATTATTGAAAAGCTATTAGAACATTTTGTGTCCATTACTGTGGACAGTGAAAGTAATGCACAAATCCACCAGCATAATTAATTTTGTGGTCTGGGCTTCCATCTGACCAGTTGATTTGACCTGGATAGAACCCTACATTTGCCAACCTTGAGAATCTACTCTATTCCCAGGTAGGAATCGGCGAGGCAGACCTGATAAGAGGGTCTGCATGTAGTTTAAGCAGTTAAAAACCAGGGTGGGAGGTTTGGGGGCCCAAGGTAAGTTGAGCCCTAGTAGGGGGGGCTCATGCCCATATTTAAGGGCTTGCAGCCCCTCCCACAAAATCAGGCACCGCCTTACCCTTGTGGTCGGGGCTTCCATCCGACCAGTGATTCAACCTGGATAGAACCCTATATTTGCCACCCCTGAGAATCTACTGTATTCCCAGGTAGGAATCGGTGAGGCAGACCTGATAAGAGGCCAAAAGATTAATTAGCCGGTTCAACGTGAAACTCTTTATTGAACATTCAATTATCAGAAGACATAGCAATGGACAGCATCCCTCTGGTTGGCTATTACTGGTCTGTGAGTGCAGCTTTGATTTCTGATGTGGGATTACGGATGTAACGTATATAACATGCCGAACACCATCTGCCTAATCTTTGAATAATGTGACCTTGTACTCCGTGCTTTGAGGCTGCTGTAGCCGCCCCTATTCAAAATGAGTGGCCTGAGTATGATAATGGTCCTAGACCTATTCTGATCAACATGGATTGTAAATAGTGAGAGAATTTGACCATAGTGAGGGGACCTTGAACTGAAGGAAGTAGTGAGCTATTTGAGGGTCATATGAGTAGAAGCTTATGTAATTCCACCCCTGGGCACCATGGATCATTAGTGTAGTAGATAGGAATATATGAGCCTTGAACTGTTTGATCGGTTTCAAAGATGGAATTAATAATTTGAAATGGTCTATGTGTTGTGTCAGATTAACTTTAGTAAGGTATTTGGCAGTTCAAGACCTAGCTGCAAATTCTCCCAGTCTGGGGAAGCCAAAGAAGGCTAAACTGATGGCTGCTAGGAGAATTGTGTTGGTAAATTGATCGAAGGAGTGGCTATTTAGTAGATCATAAAGTTGCCTGAAAATTGTATCAGTGATTGGGAGGAGGGTGAGAGCAGTGGTGGAAGGGCATTTGGAAAGCCCTTTGAGGAAGAGTTTAATTTGTTAATTGTGAAAAATGGATTGGTGATTGGGGAGACTGAGTGATAAGTGATGTTGAATGCCTACTAGATATATTTGATAGTGAGAAAGTTTAAGTGAACTGTGGCAGAATGCACTGAAAACTAACAGGTTATTGGTGGAATACGGTTCTGGTGGATTATAGCAAATTATAAAATTCTGGAATGCTTTCCATTCTGTATCGTATGCTTGTCTTGTGCTGGGGGCGAGTTCGTCATGTATGATAGTTTGTGAGTAATTTGATAGTTGATCTAGAGCATTATTAGGTATTTGTATTCTGGCGGAGTGGCAGGCTGTGGGTTGGCTGCTGGTAGAATGCTGAAAAATTTCTGTAAATTGAAACGAGATAGAGCATCAGCTGCTGTATTCTGAATGCCTGAAATGCGTGTACTGAAGTATATGAATTTGTAGGTGAGTGAAGTCCATGTTAGTTTCCTGAGCAGTGGCATGATAAATGGGTGAGATGATCTTTTTCTGGTAATGGCTTGGGATGTGGCCATATTGTCGGTGTGGAATGTAACTGCTTGGCCTGACCATGAATGACCCCATAGCATAGCTGCTGCAACTATGGGGTAGAATTCGAAAAGTTAAGATGTAGTTAAGAATTGTGGTATGGCTTGAGTCTCGACCGTCCATGGTGCCGCGAACCATTCTGAGTTCCATATAACCGCAAAACCCTGGCCAGCTGCTGTGTCTGAATAGATGACTGGGGATGAAATGGACAGCATAGGAGGAAACATGGCTTGGATATTCCATTCTGTTAGGAATTTGGCCCACATGGCCAATTCTGAAAGGTCCTCGGAGCTGAGGTGGATTGGGGCATTTGAATGTGCAGAATCTGCAAGTAGTGACAACAGATAGCTGGTAAAAGGTATACCTTGTGGGATTATTCTGGTTGCGAAATTCATGTGATCTAGAAGGGACTGGAGCTGAGTTCTGGTCAATGCTGACAAGGTGCATGCTTCTCTGATTAAATCAAGAATCCTTTCCTGCTTGTCCCTATGTAGTCTTGCTCCTGCTTTGGCAGACATCCAGCACAACCTCAAGCTATCCAGCCAGTTGCCAAGTAGCCTCCAGCCAACCGGCAAGAAGCTAGCCAGCAGTGTAAGGTTAGTTTTATTTATTTATTTACTTTTAAAAATAAGGGAGGGCCAATGAAGTTATGGGGAGGGGCTAATGATGTAATTGGGCAGGAGGCCCAGACCTCTTTTTGGACCCGGGCCCTGGGTCATGTCAGTCCGCCCCTGGTCAAGAGTTGTGATGGAATGCAGGCATAGTTTGGTAGAGTGGTGAGGGGATGAACATAGATCACATAAGGCTGCTTTAAGTCCTGCAAAATGCCTGCAATATAACTCCTGATCTAAAACACCCCAATCTACTTTAAAGTTATATTGGCTACGTGTTGCAGCTGCCTTGGCGGAGAATGATTTATGATATTCGAAAAAAGAATGGCCCCCGTATTTGTGTTCCAGGGATACTATCATGAACAGATAGTGATCCAGCTCCTGACACCTATGTGGAAATGCGGAACAGAGGATGTCTCTGAAAATACTGAATGCCAGTACGAATTCGGTCAGAGTGCGGACGCAAGAGAGCCAAGGATCCTGAGACTGCATAGTCACAGACACATCGCCACAACTGACCGTTCTTTGTACCGCCATGTCCTGGGAGGTTATCAGGAGCGAGACCAAGTTCATGTCTTTCTCTTCCAGTATCTCTTTACAGAGATGCTGGGGAACCATGTGCACGGGGGTAATATGGGGTGACGGGCTGGAAGAAGTACCTGGCATGGGGTTGTCTGGCGGAAGTGAGGTACTTTGAATAGCTGTACTTGCTTCCACTATACTTAAACTGCTGTGGATATTGAACATGGATGAAGTTAGGCTCGACAGCATATTGGCAATTAAGAAGCTGAAGGTGAAGGTGCAGCGGCTGTATGAGGGAAGAGGAGGCGGAAAAGTTCTGCTTTCCTAGCCGATGCTGGGTAGCTGATCTGTCTGCTCCTCAGCTCGGTCATCAGAGTAGCCACTGTCCATTCACGCAGATTGGGTCCCCTAATTCTTGGAGTGGACGGGGCTTCTACAACTGCTCCTTCCAATTCTGCTGAAGCTTGGGAGTCTTGATCTGACATTCTGAGAATTATAGGCATATATATATATATATATATATATATATATACTCAACTTATTTGGAATAATGAAGGGGTGGATTATGTGCAGTGGGTGCCTGGATTTAGGGTCCTTTCATGAGGGGGATGCCCCTCCGCCCCGGGAGGATGATACAAGCTGGGTGTGAATTCCTGTAGGTGGGGGTGAGAGCTATCAGTGGTGTGAAATGAGTGTAATCTATTGTCGGTGCAGCCAAATTACTAACACTGAGAAGGGGGTGACAGGTAGTTCATGATTCTGGCTTATATGAGGGGAACGGTGCTTTGCCATATACATGGCTCTAGCATACATATACCCCCTTAATGTGACCCTTGGTGATGAACTAGATACCTACTGCTCGTGTAAAAGGTAAGAATTGAGTGTATTTACTACAGCATCTCGTGATGAGGTGAGGATTGAGTATGATTCCTTCTGCCTCTTGCAACGAGGTGAGGATGATTATGACTCCTTTGACCTCTGTGATGAGGGAAGGATTCCTCTGCCTCTATGAGGAAGTATGGTAGAATGTGTTCGCCGACTGTTAATGGAATACATGCGACTACTATGCAGAGGTGTAATTGGTGTAGTACTGAGTCCAACCTCTGCAGCGAGATAAGGGTGAATGTGTTTGTGACTCCTATAAGGATTAACGGGTTGGATGTGTTTCCTTCGGCCTCGGTGAAAAGATAAGAGTTGAATGTGATTCCTTTGACCTCTGTGGAGAGGTAAGGATTGAACATGTCTCCTTCGGCCTCTGTGATGAGGTAAGGATTGAATATGTTTCCTTTGGCCTACGTAGAGAGATAGGGATTGAATGTGCTTCCTTCAGCCTCTTTCATGAGGTAAGGGTTAAGCATGATTCCTTCTGCCTCAGTGAAGAGGTAAGGATTGCCTGTGCTTCCTTCGGCCTCGGTGAAGAGGTAAGGTTAAGCATACTGTTCCTATTGTTGTAATAGTCGGTGATGTCACGTGTGCATCCTTCATCTAATCTTGAGTAATGTGTGGGAGGGCAGATACTACTGCCTTGTAGTGGTGTCCGGTAGGTGTAGAGGAGAATGGGGATGAGTCTTAACTCCCTTTAAGAGGACAGAGAGTGCACTTCCCCATGACTGTAGTGAGCTAGCATTCTCTACACTTTGCCCAGGGCACCTGAACTATATATCTGAGAAATTAAGTATATCGGGGAACGGTGGTGGTGGTGGTGGGGGGTGATGGATAGAGCATTGTTATAATTAAGGGTGGTGTCTTGTGAAGAAAAAGCGTGAAAGTAACTATGGTAGTTATTCTGATTACCTACCTTGCTTCTTCGGACATATAGACTGAAAAGGTAAGATAAAAGAAGAAAAAAAGGGGGGGAGGGTAAGATAATCTGTAAGAGCCCATGATGCTGCTGGAATCTAATAGAAAATACTAGGTACTAGAGAGTGGCAGGCTAATGTCCAGCTCCACTACCGGCAGGTAGGGGGAGTTCTAGCTGCCTGCACTAATGCTGACACGGAGAAGCTAGCTGCATCATGAATGAGGCTACAAGCAAGCTGGCCACGTCCCCTGATGTCACGACTGCCGCCTGCACTGACCCTGATCCAAACTGGCTCCAGGGAGCTAAAACTGACTAGTTACTGTAGGGGATGTGCTAGCAGGATTGCCATATGAGCGTAGGATAAAGAGAGAGGACAGAGGAAGTGCTGGTGGAGGGAACAGTATAGACTGTGTAATAAATTGTCTTAGGTAGCTAGAGCTATCGGTAGCTATACAAGTAGTGAAATGGGAGTGGGGGGGAGGGGAATTATGGAGAGGATGATGGGAAAATGAGTTCCTGCTGCTGCCGTAAGGAGCACAGAGTTAATTTACATATACCTTACTGGAGATCGATGAATTAAGTAGTTGGCCCGAATCCGGGAGTATGACCAGAGACAATTGGGGGGAGAAATTGGAGTCAATAATCAGTTTAAAATTATACTTATTGAGGGGAACGTGTAAGTCACTTACTACTCACTTGACCGTGATTACCCAGAAGTGTTCTCGAGGGAACATAATGTGTTGACGTCAGATAGCCCAAGACAACTTGAGCCCCGTGGGGGGGGGGCTGCTACCCGTATTTAAGAGCTTGCAGTTCCTCCCACAAAATCAGGCACCGCCTTACCCTTATGTTCTTATATATTATCATAAAATAACAAGTTTGAATTTCTGGTTATGTATGAATGCATATGACTTTAATGCAAGGCACACACAATATACACAACACAACATACACACAATGGACAAACACTGTGCGCACACACAATATATGTGACAAACCCTAGGTGCCAGGTTGACATGGTAAGTAGAAATTGGGACTTGCTGCCCAGCAAACTTGCCTGGATGTAGGGAAGAGTTTCACTTTAAAATAAACACCTGTATATAAAGAAGTGCATGTTATGAGGTGGTGCATAATGACCCCTTATCACGGTGCCCGTGATTCTGGCGCCCTTACTGGTTAATTCACTTTCTTGTGATTGCCTGGTGGCAGCATGGCTGGTGATTACTTCCTGGTCACTCACGCGTCATTCTTAGCGCTCTCTATTTTATAGTTTCCACCTTGATTGACCTATGTGACTCCGCCTCCTAGAGAGGCCTTATATGCTGTATTCTAGCATTGCCTCAGTGTCCTTTCGTGGTGTACCTGAGTGATTTCTAGTCCTCAGTTTTGATCCATTCCTGGCTGTTGAATCTGATTTGTATATGACCCTGGCTCTGTCTTACTACCGATTTGTGCCTGAACCTTTTGCCTAGTTGATTGTCCGCTCTGCGTCGACTTTGGCCTCGTCTGACTACCAGCTCCTTGTCTGACCATTTGCCTGGCTGACTAACCACTCCATGCTAACATTGGCTTGTCTGACTACCCGCTCCATGTATGACCTCTGGCCTGGCTGACTACCTGCTCCGTGCTAAGTACTGTGGCTTGTCTGACTTCCCGCTCTGTGCTAAGTACTTTAGCTTGTCTGACTACCCAAATTGTTTACCATTGGCTGGTTAGTCTCTGTTGCTCCCTGAGGCCTGGCTCCCCCTTGCAGGTTCTCATTCTTAGTCCTTGGTTGGGAAATTCTGTCATTATTGCAGCAGCGCCTAAGTTCTCCGGAGTTTGTTGTGCCTCTAGCATTCTAGGGTGCACGGTGTTCTGTGACCCTAGCATTCTAGGGTATTGCAATTGTGTCCTTGCCTTCTAGCTGGTGAGCCTCCCTTGTGTGCTCTGCTTTAGAGCACACTTACCACTTTCGCTACTTTAGTGGTTCTGTTCTTGCTACTGGTTCTCTCCTAGCTTGTGCATCAGTCTGGCTAAGGTTCAGTGTCAGCTCCTCGTAGTGAACTGCACACTGTCCCCATCCTGACCCTGGGAAAGTTAGGGAAATGTCAATATTAATTTTGCTTGTGATTATTCTAAATAAAGTGGAATTCATTTTATGTACCTGTCTAAGTGATTATTTACAAGTCTCCCGTGACACCCCTCCTGATAGGAGGACATTCAAGACCCCCCTGAGGCTAGTGGATGTTGACGGCCCCCTACACAATTGAGACCTTCATTGAACAGTAGGTTACGGAGGAGGAGGAGATGGAGTGAAGGCATCAATCGCTTTTCTAGTCACAGCATTGATCACCTTTTCTACTAGATAGGCATTCAATTCCCGGGGGCATCAGGAGGGATCCTCATGCCACCCATGAAGTCTGCCTTGGGAAAAATAATAGTAAATAAGTAACACATACATAAGTAAAAATAAAATTACCCCCCCAGCCTGGTCCCATGGCAGCCACAGATGCCCAACATACAGTTCAATGTCTGACCTCCCCCCAAGCCTTGTTTCCCAGCCCACTGGTAGCAACAGATCCAACATAAAGTGACCCTAGCCCTTGTTCTCATGTCCACTGGTGGCCACACATCCCCAAGTACACTGATTTATCCCCACAGCCTTGTTCTTCTGTCCCACATACACTGTATATCCCCCTAGTCAGATGTCCTGCCCTGTACCCATAGATACACCATGTGAATTGTCTTACCCCCCCAGCCTGGCTCTGCTGGTAGTCATGGAATACAACATACAATGTGTGACCCACCACCAAACCTGGTTTCACTGGTCACACAACCTTACATACACTGTCTGGCCCACTAGCATGGCTCTACTGCCCATGGTAGCCACAGATCTCAATATACACTGTTTTACCACTAGCCTGTTTTCACTGGTAGTCACAGAACCACACATTACTCTGCTTCCAAAGTATTGTTCCACTAAGCCCTGAGGAAAGATACTCCTCTGCCCTGTGGCTCATACACTTTTAGTCTAGCTCCTACAGTCAAACAAATTTGTCAAGTCCTGCTTTGGTGTATACCCATGCACATACTCCACCATCATTAGAGCCTTAATGTGAGCAAGCTCTGAATGCTACCACTATAGTATGTGCTGGAAAAATTAAAGATTTTACACTGATTTCTTCTGAGACTTGTCAGGTCATGGCAAAATAAAAGAATCAAAGAAAAGGAATGCCACAAACTTTCATGCACTATACAAACCTCTCTTTAGCTTAAGTGATGTAAAGAGGAGAATTTTCAGCTAACACAGTGTAAGAAATAGGTGTTAGGCAGGTGTAGTAGCAATACATTGTCTCTCTCAACTCAGATTGTCTAATTGAGGCTTTACATAATAGATGTGGAGCAATTGTGGTGAAAACCAGCTGAAATATAGATTACAAATAAATATTCCATGTTTCATTTTTTTAAATTGGGTTTTTAACCCCTTGAATGCTTGAGAACAATGTATTACAGACATAGCTACATTTGAGGGATTAAAAGGCCCATTTAAAGGGATAGTAATGTTTCATAATAAAAGCAGCTCTAATTAATCATCATAGTATTTGGACTTTGGTAAGTGTTATTTCAATTCTGTCAGAGTTGTAGTTCCAGAGTAATTCAATGACAAAGTATCCCCCTCCCGCCCCTTTTACTGATGTCACACTGTTCAGCTAGAGCAGAAGGGAGGTGCCCAGGTAGATTGCAGAGAGGGACAATCTTCAATTAAGATAAGGGAAAAACCTGAAAAGCTTGTCAAGGGGGGCAGGGATTTCATTGTTTTCATAGGAATAAGAGTGTCCCCTTCTGTTATCTGTCCAGTCTATGGACTGCATTCCACATCTGAGAAGAGACTGTTTACACTAGGTAAAAGGGGCGGGAGGGGGAAACTTTGCTTGTGAATATCTCATAAACCATAAAGGTTTGAGAGATAAGACTTATATCATTCTTCATGTTTATTTAATGCCTGCAAAATAAGATAAAGTTAAAACGAAGTATTATTATCCCTTTAAATGAATGGGAACTTTTATTTGTCCTCTATGTTATTGCCTTTTTTGCTCCAGAATTAGTCCAGTACATCATAGTTCATCAGCCTCAGACTGGTGGACCGTGTGTTAGCATTCTGAGCCCATGTGACTAATGTGGATGAATGCGCCAACAATAAAGGGAACTGAATGGTAATGCTGTTGTATAGAAGAACCTCAACACAGTAAGCACCATAATCTCAATATTTGGAGAATTGACAAAATTGTGAACAAATGAATGCATTATGAAGGGCACTAGCTACTGATGCTTGTATTTTGCAACTGCATATTAAGGTATGAACAAGAGCAGATGCCTAATCCTATATAATAATTTGCTAAATGTGTGTTTGTCAGAAGCCGCCATGCACAGTAGAAATGGCTGCGTGCGCTGCGTAGGACAATCTGAATTCGGAGCACCCCACTCCGTATCAGCTGTGGCACAGGCAGTTTATACTGTGCCTGACTACACTGCGGCCGTTGCTGGGTGGCACTGTGGCCCGTGTACACGGGCTCTTCAACTAGTTTACAATACACTAACAAGACACAAAGGAGGAGTGAGGAGGTACGATAACCTACTGTCTTTTAGTGTTGGTCATGATAAAAAGACAGTTACAAAATAAACAATATTTGGGAATGATATAATAACTATTTTTATGCACAAATCCTTTGAAACTTGTTATGCAAAACCCATTAGCAAAACATTCAATTTTAAAAAGCAGTATTAAAGGATATTCAGCGGGTTGTAATCTTCAAAGCTAAAAATGCACAAGAATCATGGAAAATGTTCTTAGATAAATATACACATCAGTGTATACTATTGGTTAATGAATACAAGAGGAGCAAAATAAGATGAAAGTGGATTAATAAAAAGGTTTGCAGGGAAATGAGAAATAAGAAGCAAGCTTTTAAAGTGTTTAAGTCAGAAGGGTCAGATGCATCATTTAACTCCCATGCTTTGCATACCCCTCTGGCACTCAAAGGGCTAAAAATATAAAAATGTAATAAAATCTACAAACAAACATTTAGGCTAGCTAAAACTGAAAATGAAAGAAGTATTTCAAAAGAGCAAGAACAATCCTAAACAATTCAACAAGTATCTAAATAAAAAAAAAGATAAATGTTGATATTGGTTCTCTTAAGGCTGAGACAGGTGAATTACTGAGGATAAGGCTATGGTTGACACCTTAAACACATAATTTTCTTATATACAACAGAAGCATGGGCAAACAGACAAAACAACATAATTTCCTAGATCATGTTTATGGCTTACTAGGGACAAAGTCTAAAAAGAGTCTAGAAAAGGTTATGTTGAATAAAACACCTGGAACTCATGGTATACACCCAAGGGTACTTAAGGAACTTAGTTCAGTAATAGCAAGGCCATTATACTTAATATTTATTGACTCACTTTCATCAGGCATAGTGTCCTGGGATTGGAGGAAAGCTGATGTAGTACCATTGTTCAAAAAGGGGGTAAGAGCCAAACCACGAAATTATAGACGTCTGAGACTGACTTCCATAGTGGGTAACAATATTATTAGTAGGAACAGTATGTTTTTATGAAGAATAGATCAGGTCAAACTAATTTACTTGCATTTTATGAGAGGGTAACTAGCAATCTGAACAAGAGAATTGTTATTGATATAGTATATTGGATTTTGCAAAAGCTTTTGATACAGTGCCTCACAACAGGTTACTGCATACATTAAAATGCATAGGTTTAGGAGATGATATCTGTGCATGGATAAAGAACTGGTTAAATGATACATGGCAGAGGTTGTTGTAAATTGAACCTTTTCAAGTTGTTCTAGTTGTAAGTGGGGTGCCACAGGTTTCAGTTCTGGGCCCAATAATGTTAAAAATTGTTTATTAATGATCTAGAAGTGGGAATTATAAGTAATGTCTCAATATTTGCTAAAGACACTAAGCTTTGTAAGGAAATACATACAAAGATGGATGTGCTTCGCTGCAGAATGATTTATATAAACTGAGTGAATGAGCCGAAAATTGGCAGATGACATTTACTGTAGATAAATGTAAGATTATGCATTTGGGCTGTAGAAACAAACATGTTACATATACACTAAATGGGAAACTACTTGGGTAATCCTTATTAGAGAAAGATTTAGGAGTACTAACAGATGATAGACTTCACAGTTATTTGAAAAGCCACTCAGCTGCTGCAAGAGCGAATAGGGTACTATACTGCAAACAAGGGGTTATAGATGCATGGGTTTCAAACCTTGGTAAAGCTTAATCTAAAATATGAAGTTCAGTTTTGGACACCATTTCTTAAAAAGACATTATTGAACTAGAAAAGGTTACAAGACTTGCAACAAAACTGATAAAGGAATTGGAGGATCTGAGTTATAAAGAGAGGCTTGACAAAAAGGTTTTATTTTACATTACAGAAGAGATATCCAAGGGATGATATGATTACCATTTACAAATATATTTGAGATCAATACAAAGAACTCTCCATTTAAGTATTTACTGAAAGAGCTGAGCAAAGAACAAGAGTAGAGGAAAAGGTGCTTTTGACTAAAACAAAGTCATGATTTTTTTTTTTTTTTACAATAAGGGCAGCAAAGTTATGAAGCTGTGATTACAGATTCTGTAACTGCTTAAAAAAGTAATGGATAAATATCTAGCACAGAACAATATTGAGAATAACGACTTCAAAGCAGATAGGCTGTTGATCCAGGGAAATACCTGACTTCCAGGAAGGACATTTTTTACCTATTTGGGGCTTAACTGGAAATGCCTTCAATCTTTTTTTTTTCCTTCCTTTGGATCAACATGGCATGGGCTGGATTTGATGGCATGTCTTTTTTTCAGCCTCATCAACTATTTTACTATGGTACTAATATTATTTTTAATCACCTAATTTGCAAGCACTTTATATCCTTTGTTATACATTGCATACATGTTAGTTTTAGTTATAGAAATCTCTAGTTATTTATATGCTTTAATATCATTACCCATATCCTCCCTGCATCTACTCCTGTATGCTCTTCCTATTAGCCAAATTGATAGAAAGTATGTGGATCCAGGGTGAGAGAGAAGAAGACGTGGCAGGCTGTCTTCTGACTCCTCTTCTTTGATGGATGATTTTCAATTATGAGGGAAGCAATCTCTCTGGAAGTCAGTTTTTTATCCATTTAAAGGTTAGTAGCATTCCCATTATGTCAGACCTTATGAAAGGGTTTTATGCCCACAAAAACTTATAAGTGGCTTTATTTGTATTTTTAGTTAAATCAATAATATTTAATTTTTGATTTGAGGTCACCATCTGAGAAGTGTTCCCTGTTACAGTTTTCCTCTGCTGCCCATAAACTAGTATGCGCAGATAAGCATCGGCCAGGGGTCAATCTATTTCAGTATATACCACCACTACTAAGAAAATTTTAATTTGTAAGCTCTGTGGTATCACTTGTGCAGTACTACCTCAGTTTTAGTTGTAAGATATGTGGTATCACTACTGTAAGACTATTTAAATTGTAAACTCTATAAGCTCTGTGGAGTGTAGCTCCATTTCAGTTTTCAGTTCTAGTCTATCGCTAGGTTTAACTCAGTTTTAAAATATACAGATTCCTGGCAAGCTCAAAATAATCTTTGTTAGTAATGTTCAAATAGTTACATATGTGTTAGGAGAGCAGCATGAAATTTCTTGGCTACATACATATAATGAACAAAGGGATTGTCTGTGTATTGAATCCTGTCTGTTTCAAATAAATAACCTATGAATTACTCTAAATAAAACAGTGAGGATTTAGTTACATGTTTTGAGCCAAAGTCATGGTAAATCCGCCTGCCCCATCAAGGCACACCACATTCAGGCAAGTCCCTATCTGCCTACAATCTGTGAACATGTATTTAGTATAATGCAATTAAAAAACGAATTTACCTCTACTGTGAACAAAACCCTTGTGAGGGAAATGGGGGAGTTATTTATACCTTCCCTAATTAGCTATACCTTACTAAGGAGCTACCAACCAAGATAGGAGTAGCCCAAACCTTCCAAAATATATATAAAAAGTATAAAATATACAGATTCATGGTGAGCTAAAAATAGCCTTTATTAGTAGTGTTCAAATAGTTACATATGTGTATGATGAGTAAAGCTGCATGACATTTCTTGGCTACTTATACATAATGAACAAAGGGATTGTCTGTGCATCGAATCCTGACTTATACAAATAAATAACCTATAACTTACTATAAATAAAACAGTGGGGATTTAGTTGCATGTTTTTAGTCAGTGGCATGGTAAGCCCACCTGCCCTGTCAAGGCACCGCAGATTGAGCTTGCCAGAAATCTCTATATTTTTGCATATATTTTGGGAGGTTTTGACTCCTCCTCACTTGGTTTGTAGCCCACCAGCAGGGTATAGCTGAATAGGGAAGATATAAATACCTCCCCCCATTTCCCTCACACAGGTTTTGTTCACAGTAGAGGTAAATTTGTTTTTAATTGCATTATACTAAATACATGTTCACAGATACTAGGTAGATAGGGATTTGCCTGAATCTGAGGTGCCTTAACGGGGCAGATCGGCTTACCACGTCTTTGGCCAAAAACATGCAACTAAATCCCCATTGTTTTATTCATAGTAAGTCATAGGTTATTTTTTGTAACAGTCAAGATTTGATGTGCAGATAATCCCTTTGTTAACTCAATTTTAGTTGTTAGGTCTATGGAATCACTACTGTACTCATTTTTAATTGTAAGCTCTGTGGTATCAAAAGTGTAGCATAATTTCAATTGTAAGCTCTGTGTATCATCACTAGCATAGCTCCATTTGAAATGTAAGCTCTGTGGAATCAATAGTGAAGCTCTGTTTCACTTATAAACTCTGTTATCAATAGAACATTTTCATTTCAATTGTTAGCTCTTTGATTTCACTAGCATAGTTCCATTTTAATTCTAAGCTCTGTGTACCTCTAGTTTAGCACTCCTTCAATCATAAGCTCTTTGTTATCAGAATTGTAGCTCAATTTCAACTGTAATCTTTGCAGTATCATTAATGTACCTCCATTTCAACTGCATTACTTAATATTATAATTGCCATTAATGTTATAAACAAAAAAGAGGGTGGCCTGGAACTGTGGGATGGATAGAAAGTAGAAGTAGGCTAGTTGATTGTAAATGCACCAAGGCCAAACATTGCAAATCTTCCCTTGAGCAGCAATGCTGTATGTATACCTCTAGCCTAACCTGAGGCTCATCTCTGTTTAAACATCTTGAGAGGTCTCACTGATTCTTTGCTTTTAATAACCAATAGGTTGAGATCTAGCCCCCTCCAAAAATAACCTCCAGCTTTACTATAGGCAGAAAATCCTCATGAAATGTATCTTTGTGCCTTTACTCAAAATATAACATCTTCAATCAGTCCTGGCTGCCATGTTCATGCAGGCAGACATGACAGTTGCTAGCAGGATCACATGGCCTCAAACATTTCTTACCACATGTGATAATCTTAACCCTTTAAGGACTGGTGGGGTGCACAATGCATTGCAAAGCAGAATCATTTACTCTGCCTGCTCCAGTTTTTTTTTTGTTTTTTTAATGTTGGCAACTTTCATGTCTTTTACCATGAACATGGCATGCATAATTGGTTGAAGATGCACTAACCTACTGAACAAAGGAACAAGTCAAAATTCAAAGGGGCTTTTATGATTTTTCTGGTCCTAGTAGAGTAAGTGTGAGGGTATAATTAGGAAGCGTTATTGTTTTAAAGCCCATATGTGCACTGAAAATGTTTTCCACACAATAGTTCTTTTGCCTGAGGAACTTGCTTATTTAGCTGGATTTCTTTGGCCTTTGGACTGAGATACAAGTTCTGTATGGCACAGATACCAGAAATACAAATCACATCTTCTTTACAGCTTCTGAATTATGAAAACAACTGAAGTCAGCCCACAATTACAATGAGCTTAGACATCGAAAGACCATCTGAGGTATTGTGTGGGTGAATGTCATGATTCTCTTATCTCCATCCAAATGCTAATAACACAGGTCAATGATTTAGTATATCCAGTATATTATTTATTTATATAGTGCCATACAGATTAGTCCAGTGAATAATGAAGTAAATCAGCTGGAAAACACTAAAATGCATTTTATTTATAGTTACATTTACATAGTGAATAAAAAATAAATGATAATAAAAACCAACAGAGCTATGGCTGCCACAAGGCAATGAATTTCATCACAGCAAATAACAGAGAATGAAAACCAGATGTTATTTTGCACATCTGACACGCTAAATGGAATCTCTAAATAACATTAGTCACTGTTATAAAAGAATATTTTTTACAAGTGCAATAATGTATAAAGACCATGGGTCTCTTGTACTAAACAATACCAACAGCACCATAGGGAAAACAAATTCCCACTGGTTTGACTCTTTTTGTGCCAGGGAGGTATCCAATGCATTGCAAAGTGTTGGAAACCTCTTTGGCACCCAAGGAGTTAAATGGGGCTTGGTAACATGACAGCAGTTTAAATTAAAGGGATAGTAATGTTTCACAGTAAAAGCAGCTCCAATTAATCTTCATAGTATTTGGGCCATGCAGAGTTTTATTTCAATACTGTCAGAGTTGTAGTTCAAGAGTAACTGAATTATAAAGTATCCCCATCCCGCCCCTTTTACTGATGTAACACTGCTCACCTCAGAGCAGAAAGACTGTCCGAATGGATCGTAGAGAGGGACAATCTTCTATGAGCATAAGGAAAAACGTGTCAAGTGGGGCAGGGTTTTCCTCATGCTCACAGTAAGAAGATTGACCCTTGCTGTGAGCTGTCTGGTCCCAGGACCAGATTCCACATATGAGGGGAGGTGGCTTACACTAGGTAAAATGGGTGAGAGAGGGATATTTTATAATTCAGAGAACTACAACTCTGACATTACTGAAATAACACTCTCCATGGCCCAAATACTAGGAGCTTCCGTTTTTGTGAAACATTACTATCACTTTAAACATTACAATTCATTTAAAGGAACAGTAATGCCCCAGAAAAAAGTTTTGTTGTTTTATAGATTTCAAAAAAATTAATTATGTGGTGCAAATCCTATCTCTCAAACCATAAAGGTCAGATCTAAAGTTCCCCCTCTCCTGATGTCAGCTGTAAAGCTGACAGAAGGAGATCTGTGTTGGCTGACATGAGGCGGTTCTTCAGCAGAGCCGCAATAGAACTATTGGAAATAATTACTTCATTGGAATTGTCTACAAATTATGCTTGCAAACCAGGCACATTTTATAGACCGTTCCAATGAAGTAATTATTTTCCAATATTGCTATTTCGCCGGCTGGTGCCATGACTGGGATCTTCTGCTGTCAGCAGAGCGCTGATGTCAGGAGAAGGGGAGGGAGGGGGGAACTGTAGATGAGAATATCTTTCAAACCGTAAAGGTTTGAGAGATGGGATTTGTGCCACATAATTTATTTTTTTAAACTCTACAAAACAAGAAAAGCATTTTATGGGACATTAGTGTCCATTTAACTTATGCGACAAATGTACATTTTTTTTTGGCAACTGAAGATTGTCTAAATTATTGTAATGAAACCTTCCCAAACCATCTGCAAGTATAACTGCTAAGTAAAATAAAATTGTTACTTATGTTAGCGATAATAGGAAAAATTCAAAAGAAATTATATATACTGTGTGCATAATTATATAACACCTTGAACTCCCAGCCTTCACTACCTGTCCTTCATATTTCCTTCCAGACAGAAGTATGACACAAGTGGAACTGTTCTGAAGTAAACCAACTTTACTTTTATTTAAATGGGGCTTTTAACCCTTTATGGGTTAAATAAGTATATAACTGTGAAGCAGACAGTGTATGTGTGATTCTGTTGCTACCAGATGAATAAGGCTGAGGTGTCAGACAGTGTAACGTGTGGTTCTGTGGCTATCAATAGAACCAGGTTTAGATAACAGTCTAGCATAGAGTGTATGTATGTGTCTATGGTTACCAATGGAACTGTGGAACAAGGATGGGGTGTCAGTCCTTGCATGAGGGAATGATCCATAACCAACAGTAGAACAACAGTGGTGAAGCAGACAGTGTATATGTGGATGTCAGTGGAGAGTCCTGAATTTTTTTTTCTATCCAATTGGATAGCCAACCAATATTGTGACCTGGAAGGCTCTCACTGCCGTCTCTTACCTTCCCCTTTTAGGAACTTCAAGGCCCATTTGCATTAATGATGACTCAAGTGGGACTTGAAGGTCCTCAAACTCAACCCTTAAGTTCATGAAAAATGGTTGAAGAAGGTATCGAAAGGCAATGAGTGTTTTCCATGTCATAGAATTTGTTGCCTATCCAATTGGACAAGAGATCAATACTGGGGTGGGGGGTGGCATTAGGAGAGGTCCTGATGCCCCTCCCTCCCCCACCATCTGATTTGTTTTGGTATAATGCATAGTGTGAGATTCACCATCTGATTTGTTTTTGTTATACCATCTGATTTGTTTTTGGTATAATGCATAGTGTGAGATTCATAGATACCAACTATATTAACTGTACATATAAAGGGTAGGGTCAATGGCCAACTGATGATTATGTATATTTTATTTTTTGCAATGTGGCTCTGTAGTATATGGAAAGTCCTTCCCTACATGCAGAGCCAGTCTGCAGATTTTCAGTGCAGGACCTCATAAATTTCACAAGGTTGGCCTTTTAGTTCCACTTTGTGACCCTATTGAAACTTATGAGTTTGGCACCCAAAGGGTTAAGGATGTTACTGACTGAACAGAGGTGGTCAGCCAAAATTAATGTACCTTTGCTTAATTAGGAAATGTCATTAAAACCTGGCCTCTTTGCATCCCTTGAGGACCAGTCTTCTATACTTCTGCACTAATGTGTGTTAAAGATGAGAGAAGTCAATCAGATACTATGTTATTCTATAGAGCTTCCTTTTCATGTTGGAGATATCTTAGTGCACACAGTAGGATCTATGCGATAACATGTTGATTGGAGAGTTTATCTCATTGGATTAACTGCTCTTCCACCCACTGGGAAAAATCACAAGGGGGGACACTCTCACTGTTGATGGCCTATTCTTCCATGATACAGGGCTATTTCAAAATGTTTCTAAGGTAGCATTGAAAACATGCAGGACAATGTTATAGTATTACAATATAACATCCTACACTGAATTTAAGAAACAAGTCTTATTTAACCCCTTGGATGTGTCCAATGCATTGCCTTGTTAACATTAAAATTCTCACTCATACTAACAGAATCTGGGAAATTCAGGGTTAAGACTCGGCAAACATTACATCTCTGCCATCCATGCTTTGTAAACGTTATATCATTTATAATGTAATTACAGTTGTGATGTAATGTATGACATCATCAACAACGCACAGGTGAACAGAATCAATGTTTGTGAAACACCCTAATATTCAAGTTTTGTTCTTCTGAGAAATATATTCTTTCATATTTGATATACCTAACTGCTGTATAAAGGACAATTACCTAGGTAAGCATTCCCTTTTATGTTTTATCCCTTCATTAAACGTATCTGTTCCTGGAGTAGTGTAACTACGATGGTCTATTCTGATGATGCAATGCAAGTATATATGCATGAGCATGATTTCATTAGCACAGTTGCATAGATACCAATACATGAGTCGTGTGAGTGCTACAAAGGAGATCTTCAAAATGTGCAACACCTAATTTCTACACATTGTACCCCCAGTCTATAAGAAACCACCTTGTGTCAGCTGAAGTTCTGCATAAAATTACACAAATTGTAAAATTAGCAAATTACACAAATTGGATGATATTGAGTGCAAGTGTTTTTCTCCAAAAATATGGCTTTTTTATTTGATTGCCAGTGAAGACACTACATTTACAAGCAGTGTAGCCACACCCCGGTCTGGCAATAGGATGTAGTTAGCCTGGACTACAGAGAGTTACCTGAGGTGATTCTGACAGGAGTGTTGTAGGTGTTTGTAGGAAAAGCAAATACAAGTATTTTATGTTGTATAAAACATTTAACTCCGTAGATGATATCGACATCACCAAGATAGTGTGAAGCATTGCATTGGCCATGTCTCCAGCATCCAGGACATCCTATATAATAATTCGCTAGGATGTTTGTCAGAAGCCGTTATGTGCAGTAGAGAGTGCCTGAACGCACAGAATGCTGGGAACACAATGCTGGGAGTTCTGTGCTGTAAGCATTCTGTGCTATTGGGCAGTCTCTACAGTGCATGACTGCATCAGCGGCAGGACGTAGAGCAGGACTGGCCTCTTAACCCTTTGAGTGCCAGAGGGGTACGCAACGCATTGCAAAGCAATGCGTTGTGTACCCCTCTGGAACTCAAAGGGTTAACATCTCCCAGACCTTGGCCCGTGTACACAGGCTTTTACACTAGTCCTATATAATAAAACGCTAGAATGTTTGTCCAGTGCAGTCATGCACAGTAGAGACTACCTGAATGCTGGGAGCATTCTGTACATTCAGCGGTCGCTACAGCGCGTGACTGCATTGTGTGCACTGCCAATGAGGCAGCAGCAGTACACAAACCAGGACCGGCCTCTTAACCCTTTGAGTGCCAGAGTCCGTGTACATGGACTTTTACACTAGTTAATTAATAAAGAATTTATTTATAGATTTTCCCTCCTTTTTTCTTGCTTCACACTGATGCACTAAACAAAGTGCATCATTGAGACAAAATCAAATTCCCAAAATTCACATGGATTTAAAACAGGTTTCCAGTCACTTGAATGTCAGGGTGGTCTCCAACACATTGATTCACAGTGCGTTGGACATCTCTCTAGCAATCAAGTGGTTGAAAGGACAAGTTCATTCCATAGAACCTTTCATTTCTCTCCATGTTACAGCTGGTTTGCCCAGAATTATTCCAGTTTTCTTTTAAATCCAGCCCTGTAAAAGATGCCTGATAAAATGTATCCATCCATTTTGCAGAGTTTTTTTTACTTGTTTAGACAACAGTGAACACTTAATTTTTCTAACATAAAGTTGTAAAGAACCCCAAAGAGAGTTTTTTAGGAGACATCGATTTTATACTATAAATATACTATAAGCTAAAAGCACTGTTTCTCATATGTCTGTGTACATTGGGAGAACTCCAAGATGTCAGTGGAGTTTGCGTGATGATCTGGAACATTTCTCTATTACCAAACTTTTCTTACTTTTTTTACAGAGAATTACAAAGCTAATGACATGTAAATGTTCTGAGCACAAAAAATATGTACGTATATTTAAATACATATCTATTATTCTTTAAAACTGAGAGCTAGAGTTGGCTTCAATGCACTTAAAAGTCACCCAAGGGGTGGTAAATCCTATATAATAATTAGCTAAAATGTGTGTAATGACGCAGTCATGTGCAGTAGAGACTGCTGCGCATGCTGCAGTCATGCACAGTAGAGACTACCCACGCTGTGGCTAGCATCCAGCTCTGTATCAGCCACGGCGTGGGCAGTCTCTACTGAGCATGACTGCCCCGCGACCAGCTGGCAGTGGCACTGTGGCCCGTGTAATGGGCTCTTCAACTAGTATCGAATAAAATGCAAGTTTATTTGTAAGAATATAAGAGATAATATAGCATAAGAAATAATAATGTTCATTTTTGTTAATATTTGTTTTATTGTACTGATAATTGTTATACAAAGTTGTTTATTCTTAGCCCAGCAGAATCAAAAAGATTTGTATTGCTTTTAATATCATTTATATGTTATTACACTTTGTGCTTGAAACATAAGACAGAAAAGGCAGATCTGGATGGAATTTGAAAATTCAAAAGTTGAATTTTCACCGCTGTTGTTTCCATTACGGCAATTACTAGTGCAGCAGTTTCCGGAGATATACTGATCCTGTTAACCCCTTCAGGACTAGAGGCGCGTGAAAAGAATTGCAAAGTGATGTACTGCTTACCCCTCTGGTCCTGAAGGGGTTAATGGGCAATCTTTTGGGGTATAGAATATATGTAGATTAAATATTTAATTTAAGATTTGTATTGCAGCACTCCAAAAACGTAGCAAGTACTGGACACTGCTGGAAGATATGTAAAAAAAACTGCCTTTTGAGATAAAAGTTTTGCCAAAATAAATTCACGCAAGCAAAAAATATTCCAGTGATCATAAAGTGCTAGTTTGGGTTCACTGGACCTTATTTATCTAGCTAAAGCAGCTTTTGAGCAAACCAGCTGCACCCTAATGGAAAAAATAAATAATTCCTGAATGTTCATGGAATTAAATGGGGTTTTTGACCCACTGAATGATAGAGAGGTCTCCAATAGGGATGGGTAAAAAAGGTCCTGTTATGTTCCCGTGAGAACTGCCATGAAAACCACATGGCTTTCTGCTTTTTCACTTAAACATCCACCCCCCAGCAAACCTCTTCATTCTTTGAGTGCCAGAGGGGTACCAAACGCAGTGCAAAGCAATGCATTGTGTACTTCTCTGGCACTCAGCGGGCTAAAATGTTCTCCTTTTTCGCCTATAACATAAGTGTTTTTGTTGTGTTTTTCCCTTTACTATAAGTACTTTGCTTTTTTGTGCCAAAACAAGATGTTTCTAAGAAGTGAAACAGAAACCAAAGCTGCTAGAGAGATAGAGAGGGAGAAATGTGATTTTCTAGTGAATTAGGGCTCGATTCAAATGTTGGCGTTAAAACCAACGTGAAGAATAAAACTGCCTTCGCTCGTTAAGCAAGACCAGGTAACGTGAGAGTCAAATCTTCCTTACCTAGAAAGCCTAACGAGCGATAACCAACAAAATACACAACCTTAAACCTGCGTCGCATAGAAAATCTTACCTAAAAACACACGATAAAAATGTTACCTAGCACCACAGCCAATCACAGCACTGCAAAGTATCAAGTTCAGTCAGAAAATCCAAAACCCACGTCTCCAGTTCTGAACAGCTTTCTCTGTGCTTCCCTACCCAGCCACTAGGGGAACACAGAGAAGGCTTTCAGCACCATGGACAGCTTTGAATGCCATAGGGATGTGCACTGCTCACCCCTGTGGCATTCAAAGGGTTAAAATCAATAAAACTAGTACACCAAGCACTACACAATGCCCCCTTCCACATCCCCCCCCATTACTATGTCACATATATTGCATATATGTGACATACTAACCTCATCCACATCCACCTCATGGACTTCCATGTAGTGGACAAATCTGTCTTTTATTCCACAATTAACCCTTTGAGTACCAGAGAGGTAGGAAAGCATTGCTTAGCATGTTTCCTACCCCTCTGGTACCCAAAGGGTTAATAGGCAACGTATGGACTACATACATTGCCTATATATATGTGTGTGTGTGTTTTAAACTTTTTTTTAATTAAAATACTGTGATTAGACAGTTTAACTTAGATCTCATTCATTGTTAACCCCCTACCTCCTGTGTCCCATTGCTATTAGTACTTTTGCTCCACTCTTCTTCAAACTGAGAGTGGAGCAAAAGTACTAAAAGCAAATGGACACAGTAAGTAGGGCATTATAAATAGATGAGATCTAAGTTAACCCTTTGAGTGCCAGAGTGGTACGCAACGCATTGCAAAGCAATGCGTTGCGTACCACTCTGGCACTCAAAGGGTTAAATACAACTGAGGGAGCAGGCTGCCCTGTGCTTGCAGCGCTTCCCTCAGCTTTATGTATACATTCTTTATTTTTTTATTATTTATTTATTATTATTCTTTATTTTTTGTTATTATTTATTTATTTCTTATTTTTTCCCTTGCTGCGGGCGGCTGTGAAGCCCGCAGCATAATAAAACCCTGGTGCATAGAGAGGCATTGGAGACAGCGGGAGGAGGGGACAGAGACATTGGAGGAAGCGGGTGGTAGGCTTGTATTTGCTGCCCGCTTCCTCCAATACCTCTCCTCTCGCGGTGGCATTGTGCCCAGCTGCCTGGCGTCGCCTTGTGCAAATCGTCCCTTTGCACAAGGCGTTGTACAACGCCAGTCCTGTGAGTAAAAGGAGGAGGAAATGACCACTACCATCATTAAAGGGTCTGAGAGCCCTAATTCCCCACACCCAATGATGGCCAATCACCCTACATCACCCCTTGGGATCTGGGGAAAACTGTGATGAAGGCAGAAATGGGTAGCAGTGTGAGCAGCATAGGTCAGCTGCCTGTGCCTGCTGCTACTTTTGCCAATTTGTCTTGTCATTCTGAGGAGAAGGAAGAGATGATGGCAAATGTGACAGCAGGGAACCCTAAATCACACTTGTCATCCTCAAACAGTCCCACAACTACCACACAGCAGCTAGAGAGTAGTGAAGGTGGGGGTGGTATTAATGTTGAGTATGAAGCAGGTGCTTGGACTAGCTTGGGTGTTGATCCTCCGAGTCCTAATGCTGAGGTGGAAGGGGAAGTGTGAAGCCAGACTAGTGGTCAAGGGAGTCCACAACATCCCCCTGACCCTGTGATTCCCATTCTCCCAGCATTGTCCCTCTAGGACACAATGCTGAAGAAGGCAGAACTGGATAGCAGTATTAGCATCAGCACACAGCCTGTGCCTGCTGCTAGTGCTGCCAGTGTGCCTCTTTAACTGAAGAAGAGATGGCAAGTGTGACAATAGGGGGCCCTCTGTCACATTTGTTATCATTGCCTTCCAGTCCAACTGTCATAGAACAGCAGCAACAGCAACAGCAAGTGACTGGTAGTGGTGGAGATTAGGGTGATGGTGGAGCAGCTGGGGGGAGGAGAGAATGAGGACCTATTTAGCAGAAAACAAGAAGGAATGAGATACAGATATGCAAATTAGGATGGCATCACCATCACTACCATCAGTGACATTGCAGAGTTGGCTGGGGCTGTAATTCCTACTGCTGCTGAGTTAGAAGGGCAGCAGGTTAATGATGAGCAGGCTAGTTTGTCACAGACCACCGTGGCCACAGTGGGAATGGGTTCCAGCAGTAATGATGCAGGACTAGGACAGGTTCCACTTGCCACCAATAATCCTGCTGATTCTGAGGCATCATCCTCTGTCCCAACCAGTGAAGGGGATTGTGGAGGAGAAGAAGAAAGAGTGGAGAACTAAGACCCTGTTTCGATTTCAGGGGGCTCAACTGTATCACGGTTAAAAATGCTTACCCAATTCCACTTATTACCAAGCTATTCGATTGAATGGAAATGGTCCAAGGTGTTCACTAAGCTCAACCTGCAGGGGGCGTATAATTTGGTAAGGATAAAGGAGGGCCACTAATGGAAAACCATGTTTAACACCAGGAGCGGGCATTATGAATACCTTGAAATGCCTTTCGGTCTCTGCAATGCTCCCATGGTTTTCCAGGAATTCCTAAATGATTTCCCCAGGGACATTCTCCAACAATGCGTGTTGGTATACTTAGATGACATTCTGATTGATTCTGTCTCCACGGAAAGCCACCACACAGATATAGCCTGTGTTCTGCAAAGATTAAGAGAAAAAAACTATTTTGCAAATTAGAAAAATGTGAGATTCACCGCAAACAGGTCACCTTTTTGGGGTACGTTATTTCAGTGGTCGTTTTCGCTATGGACCCTGAAAAACTTTCAGCTGTTCTCAAGTGGCCAAGACCCATAGCTCTCTTCAACATTTCCTTGGGTTCGCGAAATACTACAGGAAATTTATTGACAATTTTTCCTCTATGGTAAAATCCCTTACCGACATGACCAAAAAAGATGGTAAGTTCACTGACTGGTCCCCGGAAGTCATCAAAGCATTTGAGTCTTTAAAAGCCGCTTTTGCCACAGCACCCATTTTGGCAAATCTGAAACCTGAGCTTCCATTCATACTTGAGGTCTATGCGTCTGAGACAGGAGTAGGCACCCTCCTGTCTCAACGTCCTACTCCTGAAAGCCAGTTGCACCCGTGTGGGTATTTCTCAAAAAAACTAAGTCCTGCGGAGTGCAACTATGAAATTGGCGACCCTAAGTTGCTGGCAATAATACTCGCTTTCAAAGAATGGAGGATTTGCTCGAGGGAACTTCCTTGCCAATCCTAATCCTCATGGATCTTAAAAACCTCACCTACCACTCCGAGACCAAGCTCTTGTCTCCAAGGCAGGCCGATGGGCTTTATTTTGGTCTCGTTTTAATTATGTGGTCTTGTACTTGCCGGGTACCAAAAATGTCTTGGCTGATGCCCTATCTAGACAGTTCTCGGGTGCTAAAGAGGAAAATACGGGCCACCCAAATCGATGCACCTGCTGAGACTCCCTCTGGGTGCTGTTTTGTACCTGTTAACCTCTGTACCAGGTTACTTTCAACCTACCATAATACTAATTCAGCAGGTCATCCCGGAAAAAAACAGCTTCTCTGGTCTGTTTCCCGTCTCTTCTGGTGGACAGATCTTAACAGACATATTGCTGCCTTTGTCATTCCCTGTCCAGTCTGTGTCCAGACCAAATCACCCCGTCACCTTCCAGTGGGCCTTCTCCAACCCATACCCAATGGTGAGAAGCCAATGTCACCCCTTGCCATGGACTTCATAGTTGACCTCCCTCTGTCCATTGGTAACACAGTCATCCTCATGGCTGTCAACCGATTTTCTAAGATAATCCACTGCATACCATTCAAAAAATTCCCATCCACTAAAGAGCTGGCTAAGGTCTTTATCAAAGAGATCTATTGGCTACATGGGGTTCCCAAAGTCATAATTTCTGACCAGGTTAGCCAGTTTGTCTCGAGATTCTGGAGGGACTTTAGTGCGCAACTAGGGATCCAACTCTCCTTCTATCCCCGGTCTATCACCCGCAATCAAATGGGGCTGCGGAAAGGGCTAATCAGGCCTTGGAGCAATTCCTGAGGTGCTACATCTCAGACCATTAGAATAACTGGTTGGACCTGCTAACTTGGACGGAGTTTGCTCATAACAGTGCTATTATCACGGTGCCAGTGATTCAGGTCTATGGCTTTACCTGTCCATTCCCTTGTGTGTGCTTGGCAGCAGCATAACGGGTCAGTGGTTACTCATGCGTCATTCTGTGTGCTCACTACTATTATAGCTTGTACTTGATTGACCTAGCTTGACCCCACCTCTCCGGTAGACCTTATATGCTGCTTCCTGTCCTAGCTTCAGTACCCTTTTGTAGTATACCTGAGCACTTCTAGTCTTCCGTTGTGATCCATTTCTGGCTGCTGATTCTGATATGTATATGACCCTTGGTTCCGTGTAACTACCCGATTTGTGCATGAACCTCTGGCCTTGCCTGACTATTCGCTCTGTGCTTGATTCCTGGGTACGTCCGACTACCTGCTCCATGTATTACCTTTGGCTTGGCTGACTACCCGATCCGTGCTAAGTACTGTGGCTTGTCTGACTACCTGCTCCGTGCTAAGTAATTTGGCTTTGTCTGACTACATGATCTGTGTATGACCTTGGCTCTGTCTGTCTTCGCTGGCTCTCCCTAGGGTCTGGCTCCCTCCGTGCAGGTTCCTAGTCCTGGTCCTTGGTCAGGGAAGGTTCAGTCCATATTCCAGCAATGCCTGGTCCTACTGTTGCTCGCGGACCCTAGCGTTCTAGAGTGTGTGGTAGTTCCGGTGACCCTTGCATTCTAGGGTGTGTATCTGTGACCCTAGCATTCAAGGGCTCTGATTTTGTCGCATCCCAACCCCTTCCTACCCTTTACTTTGGAGGTGGATGAATCCGAATAAGTAGTGGGAACCCTCCTGTCCCAGCAATCAGGGCCTGGTAAAACCCTTCTTCCCTATGTTTTTTTTTCTAAAAAACTGTCTAGTGCCCAAAGCCTGTATGATACTGGTGATCACGAGCTCCTGGCTATTATCCTTGCTCTCCGAGAGTGGCATCACCTTCTTGAGGGGATGAGTTACCCAATCCTGATTTTGACGGATCATAAGAATCTGACATATCTGTCCGAGGCCAAAAGAGTGTCTCCATGACAGGCCAGGTGGGTGTTATTTCTGTCCAGATTCAATTTTGTGATCTCTTATCTTCCTGGATCTAAGAATATCAGAGCAGATGCCCTGCCCAGGCAGTTAGGGCCTGAACATGTGGCTGAGAATACACCAGTGCATTTAATTCCATCCGATCATATTCTAGCTACTACACACACAAGTATCACGTCTCCTCTGGACAAGGAGATTTTGGCCTCCCAAGCCACTGCTCCTGCTGAAAAACCCAGTGGTAAATGTTTCATACCTGAGCCCCTTGGTACCAGACTGCTGGAGACTTATCACTCCTGGAAGACCGGCGGACATATTGGTCGTGACCAATTGACTTGGTCAGTTTCCCAGCTCTTTTGGTGGCCCAGTCTTAGGGCAGACTGCTTGGCTTTCGTGGCTGCATGCTCCATTTGTGCTCATGCTATGACCCTGAGACACCTTCTGGTGGGTCTACTCCAAACAGTTCCTAATGGCGAGCATCCCTGGTCTCATGTATCCACCGATTTTATGGTTGATCTGCCGGCATCCACAGGTTACACGGTCATCCTGATGATAGTTGACCGATTTTTGAAAATGGCGCACTTTGTCCCTCTTCAGGGACTCCCTTCCTCCAGGGAACTGGCCGAGGTATTTGCTAGAAAGCTGTTTTGACTCCACGGAGCGCCCAGAGTGTTGGTTTCTGATCGAGGGAGTCAATTTGTGTCCCGGTTTTGGAGGTCGTTCTGTAATCAGATGGGTATCCAACTTTCATTCTCCTCTGTCTACCACCCCCAGTCCAACGGTGCTGCCGAGAGAGCCAACCAAGGGTTGGAACAGTTTTTGAGTTGCTTCATCTCGGACCATCACAATAATTGGGCTACCTTGTTACTGTGGACTGAGTCTGCCAGGAACCGTGCCGTGAACTCTTCCTTAGACAGCTCCGCTCCACTTGGGTTAAGATTTTTATGTACAGTGTATGGAGAACGGTGTCCTGTGGTGCTGCTAGCAACTGATATATCCATCTCCATAGAAATGACATCTAGGGCAGACTGAAGATATTACATCTTTAACAAAGGTAAAAGTCATAGGGGTTATAAGTATTTTGTGGCTATAGTAAGGTAAGTAACTGGTTATTAACCCTTTGAGTGCCAGAGGGGTACACAATGCATTGCTTTGCACTCAAAGGCTTATTTGGATGTGATAGTTCTTTAAAGGGTGGGATTCTGTTATGGTATTTACAAGTGTTAAAAATCGGACTTCTGTTACTGAACCTCATGGATTTCCAAAAGCACTTAAGGATAACAAAAAAACACTTTTTGAATCCTATCCTTAATTTTTCACCATTCTTTCAATTGACAACAGCAAGTGAAAAGTTATGAAGCCTTTTAAATATAAACCAAGCATTTATACAGTGTCACATCTGCTAGTAATGGCAAGGGAAGTCTGTGATACTTCAGGAAACAATCTAAAAATCAGCAGGTGGCTGCCTGTACCAATATGAAAACGGTCCAGACACTCCTCACTAAAAGCTCACTTTAAGCAGTGTTCTTTTATTCAGCTCTAAGTAGAACAAACAACTTTCAGGACTCTGCAGCCGTTGTAGAAGATGGTTGACATTTAAACAGAACCTGGCATTATTTGTTTTATTATTTTAGAAAATAGTCAGCAATCAAAAAAATTATTATTTAACCTCATGAGGACTAGGGGCTCGATACTATTAGCACTGTTAGGGAAAACAAACCGCCATCAGTAATTTTAAGTCACAGTGAGGAATGCTATTACCTGTGCTGTCACAAACTGCCAACAGGTAAAAATGCACAATGGGTGCTAAATTAGTACCCACTGTAAACAGTGAAAAAGCAGATTAATTTGTTATTCAATTACACAAGGTGTCTTGTAACACATGTTAAAGGACTCTATTGTTGCATTAAATTAGCCCCTAGCAAACCTAGCTCGTTGAGTCCCTAACGTGTGTTAAAAACCACCAACATACACCCATGCTCAGCTACTGGCCTCTACACTACCATCCCGTGGCTGTATTGATATGGGGCCCTAAGCTAATACATCCAAGGAACTAAAAACATGAGGGAAAAGAAAAAAAATAACCCTATGAGAGCCAGTGGCACTCACAGGGTTAATCCCCCTAAAGCACCATACCATGAAAATAAACACTTACCTGTAAGTCTGATGTTCAGAAGGGCCTGGTCATTCTCTGTAATTCTGTGATGGACACCCTGTGATCGAACTGCACAGACGAAGGGAACAACACTGAACACCCTCCTAACCAAACCGAGGAGCAGAAGAAGGTCAGACTCCTCCAACAAGGGATAGGTGAGCAAGAGGCTAGAGAGCGACGCTGGAGTAAGTGGCTAGAGAGCGGTGGTAGCCTAAAGGGAGTTGTGCTGCAGCCCTAAGCTATCTAAAGGTGCTAGCCATGAAAAAAGATAGACCTCCTTCAGTTGAGCCAAAGGGGTCCCGCTATAACCCCCCCTAAACAAACTATACTACTGCTATCCCCAGGGAGAAAACACACTCCAACAGAAAACTGTACTCACTCAGATGGTCAGGTGGGTAGTGAAGAAGCCCTCCTTCAGGAAAGAAGAATGGTTAGCCAGGCTGGGTCATACACAGTGGGGTCAGGAATAGGAGCACTAGGAGCAGACTGAAGAGTAGTCAATTTCCAAACCAGGTCATACACGGAGAGGATCTGCAAGGCACAAGGAGTAGAGAGATAGGCAGGGTCAAGATGTAGCCAGGATCATACACAGGACAGGAGATCAAGAGAGGTCAGGCAGGCAGGGTCAGAAGGCAAGGAAATCCAGATAACGATACAGCAACACTGGGAACGCTATACTAACGCATCCCAGTGCAAAAATTACCCCCTTAAAAGGAAGAAAAGACAGGAAGAGGCGAGGCTGGAGCACCAGAACCAGTAGTACCAGCCTCGCATGCACCAGAAGAACCAGAGGCATGAGAGAGCACTGTGCATGCGCCGAGACAACCTTGTAACCCCCATGCATGCACCGACATAAGATGGCTAAGAGATACGGCACGTCAAAGCGCCGCAACACCCCAATAGAGGAAGAGGACAGAGATGGAGGAGTCGGGGGCAAGAGAAGTGATAGGAAAGGAACCGGACACCCGTCATAAGCATGACAAATTCTTCAGTTGTAAACTTGTATTTTCGGTGCTCTTGATCTGTTATCTTCTTTCTATATATCTTCATTATTCCTTTCCTTTCTTCTTCCAAAATATTCTGCCACAGTAAAGAAATAAATATTAAAATTATTTTGCCCCTAAAGAAATGCTGCCCATAAATGTACACTGCATCAGATAAAAAATCCCCCCACTGTCAGAGAATCTGATCAATATGAGTTAATGGTCTGTTGCAGCCATTTTTGCTTGCTGTTATTCAAAGCCCGTGTGTTTAAAAAACATGTTTTTGTTTTACAAAATGCTGAGAGCGAGTTATAAAACTGAAGGCCATAAATAATATAGGACTTGGTTATTCCTGTAACACTGCAAACATAATATATTTTCTTAGGAAATTATGTCAATGGGAAACAAGGCCCTATTGCTCATTGTTTCTTTTAACCAAGCAGGTATTTATTGTTTTTTTTTTTTAATTAATTTATGCAGTTTAACTCTTTTATCGCCATCTCCCAGCATAAGAGTTTGTTTCTAGAGAGCTTTGATTGATTAATTTTATATTCCAGTAAAAATTATGTTTTGCATAATTATGCATAATTGATTTTTATCAATTTATTTGCTGTGAAGTAGCATATCAAACCTAGTTTGTGAATTGATCTCAAATGAATCTAACTAAAATACTATTGTATAACTTATGAGAGGAGTACCATTATTTGGGGTTTCCTGATTCCTTCCCACTGTATATCCTCGACACCATAGATATACCTCTTGGCCATTGCATAAGCCCTACTGAGGCAAATTTGAACAGACACTGGCTTTTATATGGCCAGTCCCTGTGAAAAATGGTTCCAACACTTCCATTGGCTGTGGGAGGGATGTCGAAACCCGTAAATGGCTGCTGTAGCTTGTTAGGCAGCCAGGGGGTGAGGTTAATTAAGTGATTGTGTTAAATGCTCTCTTCTAGGAGTCATCAGCAGTTCTTGTATATTATACCTTCACATGACAAGAATTTATAAACCACTTTAATTTTCCTGTATAAAATATATAGAAATTTGTTGTAATGTCTACATAAAATAGGAAACATTTATAAAAGCAAACAGGATTTATTTGGGAGTAAAACAACCACACCATAGGGGACACACAAAAATTCTTATGCACTTGAATATTGCTTTTTAACCACTTGAATGCTACAGAGGTCTCCAATGCATGGAGACCTCTCTAGCAATCAAGGGGTTAAGAGCCTGATTTAATTTAACAGGGAATTTTCTAGTTTGAAAGAATTTTTATTAGGTTATTCAAAGTACTGAAATTAAGCAAGTACAGAAAATGACAAATTGTAACAACTTTGTGGGTATAAAAGACAGGTGCCACATCGTCATACAAATTTAGCAAGAGAAACATTATATCACCATAAAAATGGTGTAATTAGCAAGGCACAACATTTTAAAACATAAACCTAAGCCAATTAAACATGGTGATCTTGCAGTAACATAAAGCTAAATAACCACAATTTTCTTTAGGAATGATAGTAGGATTAGTAGGGTAAAGAGTTTATATGGAAAGGAAATCTTTAAAGATAAGATGAGTGAAGAAGAATAGAGAGAGAAGAGAAAAAAAAAGAACGAAATAAAGAGAAAGGAGGAATAATATTGAGAAGATAAGAAAGGAGGTGTACTGGAAGGAAAAGGAGAAAGAGGACATCAAAGATAGATAGAGGGAAGATGAAAGAGGTGGTTATCTTGAGTAAGAAAGATTAGGGTCTGCAAAGCTACGAGTAAAGCAGGTGAAGGGTCTCGCGAGGGCCATCTCTTCGTACACGAGATTCTTTTGGTGTCAAGAAACCGGTGACAAAGGTTTAGCCGCTAGTCATAAGGATTGTATATCAATGAAAGCTTTCGGATCTAGTCTTCTGTGTGTCCAGGTAATTCTAGTGAACATCAAATGATCATCGACCTTTTGTATCCAATCACAAAAAGATGGTTGGGCACGGTGACTTCCATCAGAAGGGAATCAAGGACTTGGCAGCATTTAACATCGTAAATAGGAATATTTTCTTTGGCTGGTTGCATAAGGGTAAATCCTTAAATAATAATATTTGCCAAGGGTCGTTATTCAAGGTGATGCCAAGAGTACGATTGGTGTGCAATATACATTTGGACCAAAATGGTAGTATCAGTGGGCCGGTCCACCAAATATGTAAAAGAGTACCCTTATCTTGTTTGCATCTCCAACAGGTAGCTGGTATGGAAGGAGATATCGTATTAAGTCTCGCTGGTGTATAATACCAGCGGGTAAGTAACTTAAGATTCATTTCTATCATGTTAGCAGAAATTGATGACTTGTGCATCACAGAATAAATGGCTTTCCATTCCTCCAAAGTAAGGGTCAGGTGTAAGTCTCTCTCTCACGTCCGAGCAAATTGTGGTTTAGAGGTTGTGAGTAATGATGAGCGAGCACCCCGATGCTCGGGTGCTCGGGTGCTCTGACCGAGCACCCCCTGAGGCTCGAGTGCTCGGCCGAGCACCCGAGCCCCATTGAAAAGCATGGGAGCACTCGAGCATTAAACCAGGCACCCCCTGCTCTGATGAGCGGAGGGTGCCTGGTCAATGTCCCCCTTCATCTCCGCTATGCCCCTCTTCCACAATGTCCCCCTTCATCTCCTATGCCATAGAGGAGATGAAGGGGGACATTGTGGAAGAGGGGCATAGCGGAGATGAAGGGGGACATTGTGGAAGAGGGGCATAGACTCTATGCCCCTCTTCCACAATGTCCCCCTTCATCTCCGCTATGCCCCTCTTCCACAATGTCCCCCTTCATCTCCTCTATGGCATAGGAGATGAAGGGGGACATTGTGGAAGAGGGGCATAGCGGAGATGAAGGGGGACATTGTGGAAGAGGGGCATAGCGGAGATGAAGGGGGACATTGTGGAAGAGGGGCATAGAGTCTATGCCCCTCTTCCACAATGTCCCCCTTCATCTCCGCAATGCCCCCTTCATCTCCGCAATGCCCCCGTACCTCCAGTCCCTGGTGGTCCAGCGGTGCGTCTTCGGATCTGTGCCTCTTCCGGCACAGATCCCCTTCACCCGAACATGTCGGGCGAGCACATGGCGGTACTCGACGAGTACCGCCATGTGCCGAGCAGAGCGATGCTCGAGCCGATCCGAGCATCGGCCGAGCACGCTCGCTCATCACTAGTTGTGAGGGGCAAAGAGAGAAGAGCATATATAGTGCTAATGGGCCTGATCTTGCGGATGGTCGGGGTCAGTAGGCTTTTTTCAAAAGGGGATATCGGTCTGTGGAAACATGCTACAATATCTGTATGAGATAAAAAGTGTTTAATGCGCAGATATGTCCAAATTTCCTTAGCTGGCAATGAATATCGATCTTGAAGGACAGGAAATGGAGTAATTTCGACATTAGATCTAAGGTCTTTAAGTTGTAGATCCATAGAGCATGGCCAATTTGGGAACTGAGAAATTGATAGAGAGAATTTGGAGGGCGAAGAAGTGAACAGTCTGGAAAAAGGTGAAGGGAGAGGCATTAAGGAATCCTTTTTATTGAGAGTAGACCATATCCAAAGAACATTCCGTAGAATTGGATGAGTTATTAAAACTGTGTTCCTATCCGATGAGGGAAGCAGTACTTGGGCTAATGGATCACAAGAGGGGTAATAAGATCGTTCAATGCGGACCCATAATTTATTTGTCTGGTTGCTATGCCAATCCTGTATAGATGCAAGAATGACAGCCTGGTAATAATGGCGAAGATTCGGAACACCGAAGCCTCCATTGCTCTTAGGTGAGTGAAGAAAACCGCTACTGAGTCTCGGTCTATTCTTACCCCAAATAAATAAAGAAATGATTTTGGAGACAGAAGTGAAGAAAGAGAGGGGAAGTGGGTTAACAAGGATTTTTATTTATCCTCTATGGTGCAGTTGGTTTACTCCAGAATAAATCCAGTTTGCCTTTATAAATATGGGTAGTTGATAAGGTGAATTAAGTAAATGATGTTTTTTGGACACCAGTTGGCTTTGGTGCTAACAGTTTAATACAAAAAGAGATACATAAATAAATAAGAATACAAATTATGAGCTGTAGTCTTGTTTTATTCTCAAGGAAATACAAAACAATATTTGTTTTCATTAAAAAGTCTATATATTGAATTAACCACTTTGATTTGATTTGAGAGATCCACCATATTTAGTGCATGGGTTAATTTTACTAAAAGCACAACACTACAAGATTTTGTATTAATATTTTTCACAAAACAAAATGTAATAATTGAAAATGCATTAGTTCTCATTAGGACGAAAAAAGTAGACAGCGCAAATAGACTCTTCTGAGTGTAGTATTTTCCAAATTCTTAACCCTTCACCTACACCACGTGCTTCAAATTGGGTACTCACTTGTAATTGAGGTTATGACTGCCTCCCAGTTTTTTCAGCATCCCTGTTAAACCCAGGTTGGTATATATTTCTCTGTTCTCTTCCAGATATTCTCCACCTTGCATTCACTTCCACTAATGAGCAGATATCACTATCCCCCTCTATTTTGTTTTAGGGTGTAATATGTAAGACACTATTGTCTCTGCACAAGTATAGTGATTAGGTAGGAGATATAAAATATATATTTATTCACAAGTGGTCCCAAAGATAATTTTATCAAAGCACCAGTATGAAGGTTTGGTAAAGAAAAACCATTTAATAAGATAAATGTAAAAAAAAATCATATAAAAAATCTCTAAATCCTCAGAGAATATTCATGGATAAAATAATCCTTTAAAACAATAATAAAAAACAATCAGTATAACGCTCGACGCGTTTCGTAAGTCTAACTTACTTTCTCAAGAGCTACTAATCAAAGATCAATCTTACCTGCTCCAACTCCTCTTACTTATAAGGAGGATGTTTGTATTATTGTTCTTTGCCGCCAAACATTAGAAAAAATGACTTCCGCTCAAAACCCATAATGATGACGTATGCATTCCACAGATGGGACGCATCCCGAATACATGCGCAGAGAAAGGAATACACTTCTCGCTCTGCGCATGTCAAAACTCACGGTGCGCCCCAGTGCCGAAACGCACCATCCTCATTATTTCCGCCCTAAATGGATGAATCATGCGCTCCAGTTACTCTCATACTGGGCGCAACTTTCTCAGACAGAATGGACATATTCTCCCTAGGAGACAGACTATAGAGCCCGCATCTCATCTCCCATATGAATTATACCTAGCAAAGCCACTCAGTATCCTAAATGTACACCAAGCTGCATCATCAGCATGCTTCCAGGAAGATATATTATCGTGCCCCAAGCAATTCTCCATAGGGATTACTCACATAACTGAACTTGAGAATAAAGTTGCTTACCCCAAAAGTAACCTTCATCACATCTATATAAGATATTTCCACAAGGCAAATAAAGCTACCCACCCTCTAAACACACCATATTCATACATCCAATAGTATAAAGGTGCATTCTAGATTTGTGAATATTTGTAGAATCTACTAGGAATATAACAATATTTCCCCAATAGAATAATATAATCCTTAGGGATAGTATCCCAATACCCATCCTCCTATTTAAGCAGAGAGCTGTTGCAACTTTACTATTTTAGTATACAAAAAAGTTTTTTCCTTGTTTATTAAAGATCTTTATATATTTCATATTTGTGCATCTAACGGCATGTAGTATCCTGGATATCCCACAACAAGATATTGTCTATCTATGTATTCCCAAAAAATCTATGTTCTTCTATAAACATATAAATATTTCTCCCCATTATAGTGCTAATAAAATTGGTGCAATCTCTTTCTCTTTTTATATATATATATCTACTTTTACATATATATCCTAGTGATAAATATCTAATCCTGTGCACAAAAAAAAAAATAAATAAATAAATAAATAAATCCCTATCTATGTGCTAAATAAATCCTAAATCTATCTCCTCATTAAGCCCTCCTTCTCCTAATGTTCCCAAAGTGTAAATCCAATATGCCTCACGTTTGCAAAGTGCTGCAAACCTATTAGGTTTTATTATAGTACTACTTCACAATTAAAAAAGAAATCTAACTTTTATCCAACTAGTTATAAGGGGCCCTATATTCAAACATTTTATAAGTTAGTAATGGAAGAATACAATAAAATAATCAAAGAAAAAAAGAAATGTTCAACAACAAAAAAAGACAATCTGAGTAAAGGTGAAAGAGAAGCCTTGTCTAAACTTTCTAAACAGAAGGATATCACAATACGTGAAGCCGATAAAGGGGGTGGTATTGTGGTCCAAAATACAACTGAATATCTTAGAGAAGGATATAGATTGGTAGAAGATACTAAATTTTATGGGAAATTGCCATCAGACCCTAGCGAAATCTATAATGAACAGTTAAGTCTACTACTTAAAGGGGCTTTAAAGAGAGACATCATAACAAAAGATGAATATGAATATATTGTGGTAAGGTATCCTGAACCAGCATTTTTATACCATAACCCTAAAATTCATAAATCTATTATAAATCCCCCTGGTAGACCAATAGTAGCAGGTATGAATAGTATAACTTCTAACTTATCTAAATATGTGGACCACTTTCTCCAGGAATACGTGCTAGACTTGCCAAGTTATATACGTGACAGTCAGCACGTCCTGGAAAAAATGGAAGATTTAGAATGGCAACCTAATTATGTATGGGTAACCATGGATGTGGTATCTTTATACACCAACATCCAACATAGTAAAGGCATAGAAGCTGTAGCACATTACTTAGATCTGGATAGAGAAAAAACAATGGCACACAAGCAATTTATTCTTAAGTGTGTGTTGTTTATGTTGGAACATCATTTTTTCGTATTCCAAGGAGATTATTATCTTCAGCGGAGAGGTACGGCCATGGGCACTAAGTTCGCTCCCTCCTATGCTAACCTCTTTATGGGGTATTTTGAAGAAGAATATATATTGAACAATTCAGCATGGAGGGAGGGATTAGTGTACTATGGCCGCTTCATAGATGATATACTCCTTATATGGAAAGAGGATATTATTAAATTAGAAATGTTGTTGCAAAATCTGAATCAGAATACCAAAGGGATTCTATTCACCCATAAGATCAGTACTAAGGATATTGAATTTCTAGATATAGTCCTTGTTGGGAATCAGGATAAAACTATTGGAAGTAGTATATACTATAAGGAGGTAGCTACAAATAAATATTTACATGCGACCAGTGCACATTATTCCAAATGGTTAGATAATATACCATTTGGTCAATTCCATAGATTAAAAAGGAATTGTAGTAACCCACAAGATTTCGAGAACAAAAGTATAGATCTTAAAATGAAATTTATAGAGAGAGGATATAAGGAAGGATTGATAGACCAAGCCTTAAAGAAAGCGAGAACATTAAATAGAAAGGAATTGATAAAGAAAAAGATTAAGAACAAGAGTATAGAAAGTACTCAAAAAAAAGAAGTGAGTTTAATTACTACCTTTAATGCGCAGAGCAAAGAAATCCAACGTCTAATTCAAAAACATTGGAATATAGTCCAATATGATCCGGACTTAAAGGATATAATTCCTAATGAGATAAAGGTCATATATAAGAAAAATAGGAATCTAAGGTCATATATGGCCCCCAGTAGACCTAAAGAAATGAAAGAGACTAATAAAAAGGGGGAGACAAAAGAAGAAAAAATAGGACATTTTAAATGTGGTAAAAAGAAATGTAAGAACTGTCCATATATGATTTCAGAGGCAAACGAAATTACAAATGATAAAAAAGATTTAAGATTCACTATGAAAGATTATATAGATTGTGATACAGATTATGTGATTTATCTAATTGTGTGCAAATGCGGCATGGAGTATGTAGGAAGGACAACAAGAAAATTGAGAACAAGATTGGGAGAACATAGGAGAAAAATACAAGGTAGGAAAGATGATCACGGGGTTTCGCGTCACTTTTTAACATGTGACAAAGGTAGAGGATTAGAAGGATTTAGGGTTATGGGGTTGGAATATATTTCTAGGATGAGACCTAATAGGTTTGCAGCACTTTGCAAACGTGAGGCATATTGGATTTACACTTTGGGAACATTAGGAGAAGGAGGGCTTAATGAGGAGATAGATTTAGGATTTATTTAGCACATAGATAGGGATTTATTTATTTATTTATTTTTTTTTTGTGCACAGGATTAGATATTTATCACTAGGATATATATGTAAAAGTAGATATATATATATAGAGAAAGAGATTGCACCAATTTTATTAGCACTATAATGGGGAGAATTATTTATATGTTTATAGAAGAACATAGATTTTTTGGGAATACATAGATAGACAATATCTTGTTGTGGGAAATCCAGGATACTACATGCCGTTAGATGCACAAATATGAAATATATAAAGATCTTTAATAAACAAGGAAAAAACTTTTTTGTATACTAAAATAGTAAAGTTGCAACAGCTCTCTGCTTAAATAGGAGGATGGGTATTGGGATACTATCCCTAAGGATTATATTATTCTATTGGGGAAATATTGTTATATTCCTAGTAGATTCTACAAATATTCACAAATCTAGAATGCACCTTTATACTATTGGATGTATGAATATGGTGTGTTTAGAGGGTGGGTAGCTTTATTTGCCTTGTGGAAATATCTTATATAGATGTGATGAAGGTTACTTTTGGGGTAAGCAACTTTATTCTCAAGTTCAGTTATGTGAGTAATCCCTATGGAGAATTGCTTGGGGCACGATAATATATCTTCCTGGAAGCATGCTGATGATGCAGCTTGGTGTACATTTAGGATACTGAGCGGCTTTGCTAGGTATAATTCATATGGGAGATGAGATGCGGGCTCTATAGTCTGTCTCCTAGGGAGAATATGTCCATTCTGTCTGAGAAAGTTGCGCCCAGTATGAGAGTAACTGGAGCGCATGATTCATCCATTTAGGGCGGAAATAATGAGGATGGTGCGTTTCGGCACTGGGGCGCACCGTGAGTTTTGACATGCGCAGAGCGAGAAGTGTATTCCTTTCTCTGCGCATGTATTCGGGATGCGTCCCATCTGTGGAACGCATACGTCATCATTATGGGTTTTGAGCAGAAGTCATTTTTTCTAATGTTTGGCGGCAAAGAACAATAATACAAACATCCTCCTTATAAGTAAGAGGAGTTGGAGCAGGTAAGATTGATCTTTGATTAGTAGCTCTTGAGAAAGTAAGTTAGACTTACGAAACGCGTCGAGCGTTATACTGATTGTTTTTTATTATTGTTTTAAAGGATTATTTTATCCATGAATATTCTCTGAGGATTTAGAGATTTTTTATATGATTTTTTTTTACATTTATCTTATTAAATGGTTTTTCTTTACCAAACCTTCATACTGGTGCTTTGATAAAATTATCTTTGGGACCACTTGTGAATAAATATATATTTTATATCTCCTACCTAATCACTATACTTGTGCAGAGACAATAGTGTCTTACATATTACACCCTAAAACAAAATAGAGGGGGATAGTGATATCTGCTCATTAGTGGAAGTGAATGCAAGGTGGAGAATATCTGGAAGAGAACAGAGAAATATATACCAACCTGGGTTTAACAGGGATGCTGAAAAAACTGGGAGGCAGTCATAACCTCAATTACAAGTGAGTACCCAATTTGAAGCACGTGGTGTAGGTGAAGGGTTAAGAATTTGGAAAATACTACACTCAGAAGAGTCTATTTGCGCTGTCTACTTTTTTCGTCCTCTAGTATCGTTATTGGGAATCCCATACCCATTGTTCAGCAGCATTAGACCGTGAGACCCATCATTGGAGGATCTATATTCACCTTCTTTACGGACTTATTGTGAGAATAGTCATTGTATTGTATCTTTGTTTTTTCTTGTTTTTGTGGCGCTTCCTAATATATCTCAGGGGTGGCACTTGTTGTAGTTCCATACCGTTGAGATATAAATATATTGTATTAGTTCTCATTAACCTGTTGAGTGCTACAGGCCTCTCGAAAGCATTGCCAAATAATTTCCATTATTTTTGACTGGTGTTTTTCCTTTCTTTTTTATCAACAGTGAACAATATGATTAAGGTGCTTTTTATGATTCATTAATCCCTAACGAACAGAGAGGTGAGCAATACATTTTTTTCACAATGTGTTCAATGCCCTCTGGGTTAATAATTATTAACCCTTTGAGTGCCAGAGAGATATCCAATGCATTTACCCTCGGAGTACCCGTCTTTCAGTGAGGTGTCCAGTAAGGGGGAGGCTAGCACTTTGCCGGATCATATGATTGTGCTATTAATTTAATGCCAGGCTCAGTACCTCTCAAGGGCCGCACTTATCCTCTGTCGGTGGAGGAGAATCGGGCCATGGAGGAATACATTACTGATGCATTGTCCAGAGGCATAATTAGAAAATCTTCCTCGCCCGCGGGGGCTGGATTTTTTTTTTGTCAAGAAAAAGAATGGGGAGCTTAGACCCTGCATCCAACTATAGATGTCTAAATAAACTGATGGTGAAAAATGCGTACCCCATTTTGTTAATTACTGAATTATTTGACCGCCTTAAGGGTTCCTCTGTGTTTACGAAACTTGATTTGAGAGCGGCATATAATTTGATTAGAATCAAGGAGGCAATGAGTGGAAGACCGCTTTTAACACTCATAGTGGCCATTATGAGTATTTGGTCATGCCATTTGAAGTATGCAATGCCCAGGAGTTCATAAAAGATGTCTTGAGAAGTCTACTACAGTCCTGTGTAGTGGTTTACCTGGATGATATCTTGATACACTCTCCTGATAGCGAGACTCATAGGAGAGATGTTGCTACAGTGTTGCAAAAACTGAGAGAAAACAAATTGTATTGCAAACTTGAGAAGTGTGAATTTCATAAAGACCAGGTGCCATTCTTGGGTTATGTTATATCTACTGGTGGTATTGCTAAGGATAGAGAAAAACTCTCGGCAGTTCTGCAATGGCCACGTCCGGTGGGTCTGAAGGCCATACAAAGATTCCTCAGATTTGCAAATTATTATATAAAATTCATTCGAAATTTCTCTACATTGGTCAAACCCTTGACTGATTTAACTCATAAGGGAGATAACCCATCGTTTTGGTCCCCTGAGGTCAACAATGCCTTCGGAGCCTTGAAATCTGCCAGTATTGGTACATCCTAACATCGCATTGCCTTTTATCCTGGAGGTGGATGCATCTGAGACAGGTGTAGGGGCAGTACTGTCTCAAAGATCTGAGCCTGGCAAGACTCTGATGCCTTGTGGATTTTTCTGAAAAAAAATGACTAAGGCTCAAAGCCTAAATGATATAGAGGACCGTGAATTGCTAGCCATTATCCTTGCTCTTCGTGAATGGCGTCACCTCCTGGAGGGGACTAAGGCTCCTATTCTGATCTTAACAGATCATAAAAACTTGACATACTTGTCGGAGGCCAAGAGACTGTCACCAAGGCAAGCCAGATGGGCGTTGTTCTTGTCTAGATTAAATTTTGTGGTTTCGTACCTCCCTGGTTCCAAGAATACTCGTGCGGACGCCCTGTCTAGACAGTTTGGTCCAGAGCGTGAGACAGAGATCGAACCCATTCCGATCATTCCCCCAGATTAATTTTGGCCACTATATGCACTGCATTACTTCTCCCTTGGGTGAGGAGATTCTGATCTCCAGTTGAGAAACCCAGTGGCAAATGTTTTCTAGCTGATAATCTCCACACCAAGCTGCTCGAAACCTATCATTCGTCCAAGGCAGCTGGACACATTGGTCAGGACCAATTAATTTGGCCAATCTCGCAGCTCTTCTGGTGTCCTAGTTTAAGGGCGGATTGTGCAGCCATTGTGGAGGCTTGTTCAGTATGTGCCATGCCAAAGCTCCCAGGCATCTTCCTCTAGGGCTGCTCCAGACAGTTCCAAATGGCGAGCGCCCATGGTCACACATTTACATAGATTTTATGGGGGAGTTGCCTAGATCCAAGGGCTGTACACTCGTATTAATGATAGTAGATCGGTTCTCCAAAATCCTGCTCCAGGGACTACCTTCCTCTAAGGAATTGGCTATGGTATTTGCCAGGGAGGTATTCAGGCTTCATGGAGTACCCCAGGTTGTGGTTTCTGATAATAGAAGTCAGTTTGTATCGAGAATTTGGAGGGCCTTCTGTGACTAGATGGGCATCAAACTGTCATTTTCTTCTGCCTACCACCCCCAGACTAAAGGTGCTGCAGAAAGAGCCAATCAGGAGCTCGAACAATTCTTGCTCTGCTTCACTTCTGACCATCATGATAATTGGGTTGATCTGTTGGCGTGGGCCGAGTTTGCCAGGAATTGTGCCATAAATTCCTCGTCTGGGAGCTCTCCATTCCTGATTAACTATGGGTTCCAACCATCTCTGCTCCCGGATTCATTTCAGGCACAGGATATTCCGACTCTGGATGAGCATATGCGGCAGCTCCACTCCACATGGGCACAGGTGCAAAATGCCTTACGAAGGTCCTCAGAGCGCTATAAGAGACACGCAGATAGAAGGAGGCATCCTGCTCCTGTCTTTCAGGTGGGAATAGAGTCTGGTTGGCCTCCAAAATCTGCACATGCATGTGCCCTGTCATAAGATGGCTCCACGTTTCATAGGACCCTTCCAGGTGCTCCGTAGAATAACCCCTGTTTCTTATGCCTTAGACCTTTCTAGGAAAATGCACATTCAGAACATCTTTCATGTCTCACTCCTGAAGCCGTTGGTCTGTAACCTCTACTCATCCACTCCTGTAGTGCCAGGTCCAGTGCGCATTCAGAATCAGGATGAGTATGAGATTCAAAGCATTCTGGACTCCCGCATGGTCCGGGGGCGCATCCAATATTTTGTCCATTGGAAAGGTTATGGCCCGGAGGAGCGTTCCTGGGTAAATCAGAATGATATTCACGCTCCTAGATTGCTGCGCAGATTTCATACAAAATTTCTCCATAAGGTATGGTCTCCTCTGCGGGGGGAGATCATTTAATGGGGGGGTACTATCAAGGTGCCCGTGATTGCCTCCAGTGTTGTATTGTTGTAACAGTGATGTTGTTACTTCCTGGCTGTCGCTCTATGCAAGTCGCTGTTCTTATAGGTCACTGGTGTAGTAATGTTATCTCTCATGTCAGTCCATGTTACTGACCTCCCGTGGTCTGTCCGGTTTGGGTGCTGCCTCGGTCAGTCAGTGTCACTGACCTCCTGTGGTCTGTCCGGTTTGAGTGTTGCCTCACCTAGCCTGCTAAGAACCATTTTACCTTGCCTTTGGTATACCCTAGCGGTAGGATATAGTTGCGCTATGGTCACCTCCGGGTGTGACTGAGGAAGTTCCTTGCACTATCCTCCCGTCTAGTCTGTGAAGGTTCCTAGGGCCATTCGGATACTAGCTCACCTGCCTAGTGAAGGGTTGAGGAAGTGTCTTGCACTTTCCTCACACCTGGTCTGGTGAAGGTGGTGGAGTTACAGTCGCTACTGTGTGCTCCAGTGTTCTGGAGCTACTCGATCCTGTTTCCTGAGTTTACGCTAAAGTGTGGGTACAGACGTGGGTCTATCGCACTAGGCTAGTGAAAGGTGAAGAATGTGTGTGCACTGTTCTTCCCTGGCCTCGTGAAAGTGTGTTATTAATTGCTGCTACTATTGTATTTAAATTAAACTTTACTTTAAGTTCATCTGTACTAGTCACGTGTCGTTATTTCCTAGTTACTTCGTGACAGGTATAGACTGCACTATATGCTTTACAAGATATGTTTCTCCTAACTATCCTACCACCTACAGAAGCCCCCCTTCCACCATCTCTCCTATAAATAACTAATATTGCCCCAAGAGCAAAGACAGCCCAGTGCTCTAAAAACCCAAACCCCTCTTGCATACATCAAGCCTCTAGCCATGAATTTACCTTCTTAATCTCCTGTTGCCTTTGTTGTTTAGTACATACACTGCTAGAATGTCAGAAAAACTACCTTACAGGTCCTTTGATTAAGCTTGTGACTCATTCAACTACCTCAAAAGCAGAAAAATAAGAGAGGGGGCAGAAGGAAAAGCAAAAAAGTGGAGAAAAAAAGAAGCCAATTGCCACCCTAGTAAAGCACAGTGGGAAAAAGGTGGTTTTAAAAAGTTGGACACAGTAGACCCTGGAAGCAGCAGGGGGCACTGACAGAAGCACAGTATGTGTAGAGGACACATAGAATATACCAAATAGCACAGCTATAAAATTGATGTCCTGCTCCATTCCCACTTCAGGAATGACAGACCTTCACCAGTAGGTCCATAGACCAACATCTCAGACTCCAGGTCTGCACAACGGCCCAAAGGTCATGGCCCCACAAATCTTCATCCCGGTAGGCAAGAAAGGACTTAAAATACTCCCTGGGGAAGGTGAGATTGATTTCACCACTGCTGGATAGAATATTGCTGATGGATCCAGATTCAGGCTAAATGTAGGATCCCTCCTTGATACTTTACTTTGTACAATCTACAACCCCAGTGTTTTGTAAGAGCTACTTTCTTCTCAGCAAATACAAAGTCTCCCTCAATGTTGTAACTTGCCTTTCCAGATCTGTAACTTGAACTTCCAAAGACACTGTTTGCTTACATCTGCCACAGAGGTATGGACCCTGGAACAGAACATATGGCTGTTTGTGCATTGAGGTTGATTTACAATCCTTATAATACTCATTATTCCAGTTACTTCAAGTTAAAAAGGCAGCCCCCCCACAAACTTTTTTGATGCGCAAGTGTTATGTTAATCTGTGACAAAATGGTTGTCACCCTGAGAATGAAAAGTGTCTGTTTTCAGTGATCTCCATTGTCTTAACATGTGTTCTCATTCTTGAAAACATTTATGTCCCCTGTGTGTGCATGCATTAGAGAGTGTTGGCCATTTACCAGCATTGAATGGGTTGGTTAGTGTGTATGATGTACAGAGGGATGATGCCATCCCGTCCAGTCTGGAACTGGACTGGTCCAGGTGCTTTCTAAAGGAGTACTGGAGAAGTTGGGACTGTTGAGTGCCCTCACCGGAAGAGTGAGTGGGCACTGAAGTGGCCAGATGCGCCTTTCAGTTGTAGGCTGTAAGCTAAGCTGAGGGGACTACAGCCACAGAAAGTACCTTGATGTTCCCATAACAAGGATGGTGGGCAGGAAGCTAAACTTAGGTGGCTATGGCCCAAAACTAAGGAAAGTGACTTAGAATAATTTCTTAGGATGCCTTCTCCAAAACCTCTGTCAGGACTAAAAATACAAGGAAACTTCATTCAATCCAACACCATGTGTAGTGGGCGGGGTACCCATTCTTGCCTCTAGTGGGACTACGTGTAAGCTCCAGTATAAAGCTAAAATGAGTATTATATGTAACCCCTGGCAATCTGTACAACTTGCTGGCACACCAAGAGAACAGCAGAAGTGTGTAGTGTTTATGCTTTACCCCTGTTTGTTTGCCTGTACTTGTTGTCCTATGTTTGTGTGCCATAACCTATCTAATAAATGCAATTTATTATCTTTTTGTCTGGCTGGATACATCCCTTAACCCTGGATCTACCAAGCAGTACCCCTGTACCCCATCACCTAATCGATTAACATGTATTACCCTTTTTTATTCCCCTGCAATTAATTTTAAGGTGATTAATTCCCAATGCTTACACAATTGCCTCATTAATTTACACTGATGTAAGATCCACACGCTCCAAGTACTGACCCCATGCCTGCTTTAAATAGCAGGAGATCACCAATTACAAAACACAAATTAAAGTGCAGGCCCCAAGCCACACACTACAATTACTAACAAGGAAAACACCTGGAAGGAAAGAGAAAAAAAGGTTTGCTTTTAACATGTTCATTGTTCTACTAATAGAACATAGCTAAAAGAACATATAGAGAAATGTATTAGATAGTTTTATAAGTGGTAATTTAGCTTAGGTTTCTTTCTCATTTTCCTTGTTTTTTTCTTACAGAATGGTACATCCGGGTTCAAGTGGTCAACCTGTGGCACACCAGCTGTTGTTAAACATTAACTCTCATCAATTGTCTGGCTAAGAAGGGGAGATATATGTAGTCCAGAAGCACTTGGAGCGAAATAAGTTGCCCATTCCTAAGCTTGTTTTTACACCAGTGCCCCAGTATTCTCATGTGGCAAAATCTTCAAAGGTATATACCCTTCTTATAACAGTATGTATAGATATTTACCTTTTTTTTTTTACAATGGAACTCTGTTGTAGCTGGACATTAACATTTCACTATCTGAAAAGGATTAAACATTTATAGAATGGGTATGGGATTGATGAACATCATTAACTATTTTGGGCAGGTGTGAACTAAAGGCAGACTTGATCAATGTATTGTAATTATTAACAGCCACATGTTAACACCTTGGGAGAGATTCACTAAGTGGTGATAAAGAGGTGATAAAGTGGAGAAGACTTCTCCAGCGATATCACTTCTACAGTTCCTATGTTATTCTATGAAGCCTGTGCACTAAGATCTTCACATAGGTGCCATAGAATAACATAAGAAATTTGAGAAATGATATTACTGGAGAAGTCATCTCCACTTTATCACCTTTTTATCACTGCTTAGTGAATTTTTCCTCTTTGTATGCTAGAGAATCTTCAGTACATTGTGATGCAGTGTATTGGAGACCTCTTTAGCATCCAGGGGATTAAAGTGGATAACACAAGGAATGATTTTGTAATACAAAAAAATCAGTTTGCCACTATGTCCAAATTTATCCTCAAAAAGAATGGATCATCTAATATTTGACAAACAATTTAAGGATTTCTCTTGAATAAATACAGCAATTATCTTACATGTCTCCACTAAGACATGTGTGGGTGGAATGTTTTCATGTACCATAAAACAAGAGTGAATATGAACATGCCAAAACTGATCACAATTTGAAGGCATTAAAGAAAAAAAATAATAAACTCGGTTAAAGGAGAAGTAAACTTATTTTTTTAAATGAGTAAAACAAGGTCACTCCTACTGCTGTCAGTTGTTTTATTCAAATGATATAACAGGTCAAATAATCAGGAAGTGAATTTAATATGTTTACTTCCTGGAAGTTCTAATTAACAATATCACTCAGCAGTGAGCAGTGAGGCTGTCACCAGATGGGTAATTGCTTGTGTAATATAGATATAGTTTTTATATACTTACTAGTTGAAGAGCCCATTACATGGGCCACAGTGCCACTGGCAGCCGGTTGCGGGGCAGTCATGCACAGTAGAGGCTGCCCGCGCCGCAGCTAATACAGTGCCAGCCGGTCGCGGGGCAGTCATGTGCAGTAGAGACTGCCCGTGCCGTGGCTGATACAGAGCGGGACGCTCCCTCGTCAGTGGCAGTCTCTACTGCAAATGACTGTGGTGTTACATACGTTTTAGTGAATTATTATATAGGATGTTTATGTACATGTATGTTTATTTATACATACAGTATCTCACATAAGTGAGTACACCCCTCACATTTTTGTAAATATTTTTATTTTATCTTTCATGTGACAACACTGAAGAAATTACACTCTGCTACAATGTAAAGTAGTGAGTGTACAGCCTGTATAAAAGTGTAAAGTTGCTGTCCCCCTCAAAATAACTCAGCACACAGCCATTAATGTTTAAACCTTGGCAACAAAATTGAGTACTGGCTCTACTTCCTTTAGTCTTATGGGTCCCCTCCCTGGTCACTGACATGGTGTCCACACCACAACAAAGGCTTCCATAAAAAATAAGTAGGAAAGACGAGACAGAGACAGAAAGACAGAACATCCAACATTGATCTACCCAAAGTCTACCTACTAATCCCAACCACAAGGAAATAGGAAGTTCTTCCTTCTCACCAGAGCCCAGGGAAGGCGTGCTCTGAAGAGCACAAAATAAATGCTGTACCCACAAAATGGCTGGCACTACCTCAAACCTCAACAAGAGTAACTATAACATGCTATGCTGAAATTACCCTGCTTCTCCCACACAGACATCGAGATAGAGCAGGGAAGTCATGCAATTCTCCCCCAAAGGATGCTGCAAACTTCATGTCACATTCTGCTCTGCCTGAACAGAAAAAGAGCATAGGGGGCAGAAAAATACTCTTTATTCAGAAGACAAACAGCAGACAGCAGGATGCTGCAATCAGACATCTCATTCTGCCTGAAACTGGAACAGAGCAACCATAAGAAAATGCTTCTTTCCAGTCCCACCCACTCCTACCCAGATGTTCAGGTAGGAGTGGAGCGGGAAATCATGTTGCTCTCCTGCATCACCAATATTGATCTCCCAGTGCAATCTTCTGGGAGATCAGCAGCTGGGGGGGGGGCATCTATAGGGTTCCTGATGCCCTCCCCATGAGGTCTGAATATAAATTAAAATAAAAAAAGTAAGTGGGGAGATAGGGAGAGTGCTACCACATGTGGGGCACGGGCTTGGTGTGCTGGCCAAGAATACATCTCACACATGGATTGCATTCTAAGGGTTAAACAGTAAGTCAAGTCATCACACTGAAGATGTAATGTATCTTCCCTTGAGGAATTTTTATGGACTGGACTTGATGGACACATATCTTTTTTCAGCCTCATCAACTATGTTAGTATGTTAAAATATAGAAAACTATATGTAGGGAGAGTGTTAAAGATAAGAATACAGCTATTAATAATAAACTAAGCAATATTAAAAACCCCTAACCAGTATAATAACATGTGGCACAAATAGGTAGATAATATGGTAAACAATCTAAAAATCTTCAATAAAAATGTATCCTAATATATAGAAATGTCAATCTAAGTGCCCTGTGTCCTTATTGCGCCCTTAGGCGACTATTGTTGAATAATTAGAGATGTGATTGACATTTTGACGCAGGCGACATATAGAAGGCAACATGTTTTGCAAGACGATATGTTGAATGTGCGACTGTTTAACATGTGACATTGTGAATACATAATTTGCATTGAGGTGACCAAACAAATGTGAGATTTTAAGACGCGCTGTGGGACGTGTATCATGGTGCCCGTGTTCCTGCTCTAACGGCGACATTGTTACTGTGCCTAATTTCCATACTGCCTTCTAATTGGCCTGTCATCTTTGCTCTACCCAGGGCTTGCCTTTTTATACCCTGTCATATCCAGTCTAAGGTGCCCTTTCGTGGTTTATCTGAGCCTGCCGTTTTGCTACTGTGTTGCTGTTCGTGTATGACCTGGCTTGCCTGACGATGTTCCTGTTTTCCCGTGTATTGCTCTGTTACCGACTGATCTGGCTGAGAACCCGCTCCGTTGCTGAACTGATCTGGCTGAGAACCCGCTCTGTTGCTGAACTGATCTGGCTGAGAACCCGCTCCGTTACCGACTGATCCGGCTGAGAACCCGCTCCTTTGCTAAACTGATCTGGCTGAGAACCTGCTCTTTTTCCGACTGATCCAGCTGAGAGCCTGCTCCGTTGCTGAACTGATCTGGCTGAGAACCCGCTCCGTTGCTGTACTGATCTGGCTGAGAACCTGCTCCGTTACCGACTGATCTGGTTGAGTACCTGCTCTGTTGCTGAACTGATCTGGCTGAGAACCCGCTCCATTGCTGTACTGATCTGGCTGTGATACCCCATTGCCTCAGTGTGCCTGGCTATTGAGCCTTGCCTGTGCACCTGACCAATCTGTGCTTCCCGTTGATTTGTAACCTGTTCCACTGAGCCACTGTTCCATTGCCATCTGTGTATGGTAGTGCCTCCTCTGTTTCTAACTGGCCACCATTACATTCAACAGTTTCCAGTTGCCTGTTGGGGTGCACTGCGTGGCGCTTATCTTATTCTGTCGACCTTGGGCATAGCATTCGTGCTACTGCCACTTACTCCTACTGCCTGCGGCAGTGTGTACATGCAAAGTACCAGTACAGTGCTAGCAAGTGCTGACTGAGTTACTCTGATCTCTCTGTGTCTCCCTCTGCGCTTACTGCTGGGCTCACTCCCTGTGGGAGTTCCTATGTATCTCTGGTCGTCTCCTGTTAACTGTTCAGTGCCTAACACTATTTAGCTTCCCATGTGCTCCTTCGTGTTGCAGTGCCTGGGTGAGGGCCAGCACTAGCATTGGCACGAACTACTGAGTGTGTGGAGACCCTGAGCTCATATTCCTGTCTAGTGGCCTGAGGGCCTAGACCCAGCATTTGCGCTTGCTCTACTGTCCTAGGAGGGGACACCTGTGGCCCTCCAGCGTTCACTTCGATCCACCCCTAGCGCTCTAGGGTTTACCCTTGTAAGTGGTGGTCTCGGTCACTCTGGGACCCCTGTCCCGTGGTCAGTGTTGCCTCGTTGCATCCTTGGGTTCTGTGCCACCCAGACATCTGGGTCTCATGCCTACTACCATATCCAGGACTTACTGCCATCCTCTGTCCTGCTGTCAGCCGGGGTCCAGTAGCCTGATTGCTCCAGGTTCTCTAGTGGAGGTTTGCCTGCCTAAGAGACATCCACTCCCTGTATTCCATCTCAGTCATTCTGTTTACAGTCTTTGCTTACCGCCTATATATCCTCCTTATAGTGAGGTTTCGTTTTGTGGGCTTGTGGCCTCATTCCTTGTATGCACTTTACTCAATAAAGTCATTTTAACCTTACTGTTCTGTCTGAGTGTTCATCAAAAACCGTGACAACGTGCAACATTTCAAAAGACTACTATTATAAGCAATATACACATATAATTGGATCAAAAAATCTCTTGGCTCAGAGATGAAGATATTGATATAAGAAGTCCACTAGTGGTACCACTAGATATATCCAGTGGTATTAGATTAATGCCCAAATCTTTTATTATGATGCTCAAATATTTTACCTCTCCCAGCCTGTAATACCGCTCAGCTGTATAGGCTCTCCTGCTCTCCATCCTCGGTGGTTTCCATTAGACTTGCTCATGACAAAAATTTTCGGTAAAATTCGTCAACTCCACAATTCGGATCCAACCTGTTCGACTCGGACTAAAGTCGGCAACAGTCCGAATTATTCTGCGACTTTAAAATACCTTTAAAAATACAATAAAAGATAAAAATTAAATGAACGGAACCATTTCCAGGGTCTAAATGAAGATGGTGGAACAGGGTAAGGTGGGCATTTAGCCTTATGGTACTATGGATGAAGTAGATGAAGTATGGATGTAGCAATAAGGCACCCTACCTGCCTACACAATACACATCCACAACTGTATGACTATGTAATGATTTTTAGGATACTCAGACACAGAAGGCTTAGGTAAAAACACAGTTTATTTGAAAACACAGAAATTAGAGTAACCCACACGGGTCCAGTATATATAAAGAAATAATTGTGACACAGGTCAGGTTACAATAGTATTCAGTAACCCACATGGGTCCAGTGAAACACTAAGGTACAACACTGCCACAGGTCAGGTTACAGTTCGTGTGACTCCTAGAAGAGACTGTGGAGAAACAGGTGCTATTAGGCCAAGAGATAAGGACAGGCCTTAATAGGACTGAGGCCCACAGGACACTCTCTACGCAGAGAGTGACACAAAAGCGACAGAGGCCACACGGAGGTAAACAAAAGCCCTCGAAGTGACAGACTGCCAGAACAGTCAAGGGTGACTGATACAGCATAGCCCGGAGTAACGCCAACCATAACCTGCAATACACTGTGACCCAAAGTGCAACCGCACCAACCCTCAAGGATTTAAATGAATGCTCAGACCTGAAATTGGCTGCAAGGCCAAGAGGACAACCGAGGCGCCCAGGGAACAAATCAACCTCGGGTATATTGAAATGAATAGGTCAAGCGTACCGTGGTACAACCTGATTAATCTCAAACACCGGGGTGAAAGGACAACGAGGCACATAAACCGCAGAGAATACGAGGCAACCAAAGGAACTGTCAGTAGATAGTGAAAGCACTGGAGGCACGATCTCCAAACTGATCACTGGATGGAGCGGGGAACCAGGACAAATCTGTATACAGAGCAGGGACGTCAGCCAGGCTGGGTCGGTACACAGAGCAGGGACATCAGCCAATCTGGGTCCGTACACAGAGCAGGAATGTCAGCCAGGCCGGGTCGGTACACAGAGCAGGAATGTCAGCCAATCCGAGTCGGTACGCGGAGCAGGGACATTAGCCGGGCCGGGTCAGTACACAGAGCAGGAACGTCAGCCAGGCCGGGTCTGTACACAGAGCAGGAACGTCAGCCAATTCGAGTCGGTACACAGAGCAGGAACGTCAGCCAGGCCAGGTCGTTACACAGAGCAGGAACTTATTCGGGCAGAGTAGTCAGGCAGTCCGAGAATCACACAGACGTCAGGAACAAGCGATAGTGACTGGAACACCATGAATGGGCACTGCAGAAGTGACAGGGCTCAGTATTTAAGGGCTAGCACTGGGCGGAGCAAAACCACAGTAGTCAATAAAAGGAATCAGGAAGTAGCACTGAATCACAATGTCGCTAGCGATAACACGGGCACCATGATAGACTGGCTGATGTGTCACTCTGAAAATCACTACTATTACTTTTAATATTTTACACAGGAGCAAAGGTGCCTATCCCTTGAGAGCAAAATAAGGTACTAGGCCTGCCTATACAACTGTGAAACTGGCAGATGTGTCACTCTAAAAATTATTCAAACAAATCCCTATTATTACGTTTAATATTTTACACAGAAACAAAGGTGACTATTCCTTGAGGATGCAATAAGGTACTAGGCCTGCCTACAGAACTGAGACTGGCTGAAGTGTCACTCTGAAAATTATTCAAATAAATTCCTACTATTATTTTTAATGTTAAACACAGAAACAAAGGTGACTTTCCCTTGCAGTGGTAATAAGGTACTAGGCCTGCCTGCAGAACTGTGAGACTGGCTGAAGTGTCACTCTTAAAATTATTCAAACAAAGCCCTAATATTACTTTTAATCTTCTACACACGAACAAAGGTGACTTTCCCTTGCGGACGCAATAAGGTACTAGGTCTGCGTATAGAACTGTGAGACTGGCTGAAGTGTCACTCTGAATATTATTAAAACAAATTCTTACTATTATTTTTAATGTTAAACACAGAATCAAAGGTGACTTTCCATTGTGGTGGTAATAAGGTACTAGGCCTGCCTATAGAACTGTGAGACTGGATGAAGTGTCACTCTGAAAATTATTAAAACAGATTCCTACTATTATTTTTAATGTTAAACACAAAAACAAAGGTGACTTTCCCTTGCGGTGGTAATAATGTACCAGGCCTGCCTATAGAAGTGTGAGACTGGCTGAAGTGTCACTCTGAAAATTATTCAAACAATTTCCTACTATTATTTATTTATTTATTTTTGTATTTGAAAAGCTTTATTGAGATAAAGAGATTACATTGTGACAGGAAAGAAATGAAAAGGAAAAACAGCAGTACATGGTACAATGAATTTTCAAAACTAGGGGCATTCAATAAACAAAGTGCATCAGAGTTGAAAAAGTGAACAGTTAGATACAATGGTTAGATTATTCTGAATGTAGTTTAAGCAATGGGAACATGAAGACTTACAACATAAAAATAGATATATAATGAGGTAAGAAAGGAAGCAGTATATAGAGAAAATGACAAGAGGTAAAAGAGGGAGAAAATAAAGAGAGAGAGAAAGTCAAAAGAGAGATATCAAAATAAAGAGTAAAAGAGAGAAGATGCAGGAGGACAGGGAGGGGAAAAGGCTAATGAAACAGGTGATAGCGAGAGTCACGCGTCCGTACAGATCAACCGTGCTGGAGCACTAAGTGTGGGAACAAGCGGGTGTAGGGAGAGGAAATGAAGGGGGGATTAACAGCTGCAGAGTCCAAAATAGTAAGCCAGGTACCAAAGGTATCGTTAGATTGAGTCTTTCTGTTGTGAAAATAATGATAGAGACACTCCATGTCAAGGATAAGGGCCATTTCACACTGGGGGTTCAGCTGACAACCATCTCTTTGGAATACAGATGCGTGCTGCCGAAGTCAAGTGTGGAGAGCATGAGAAGTGGGTTGATGTCTAGGAGCAAAGTCCAACATGATAGTAAAAAGCAAATCCTACTATTATTTTTAATGTTAAACACAGAAACAAAGGTGACTTTCAGACAAATACCTAATATTTTAAATTTTTTGCACAGGAACAAAGATGACTCTCCCTTGCAGTGGCAATAAGGCACTAATGCTGGCTACCCGCCTATACCTAATGCTAACTGCCTGCGTACACAACTGGACATTCTCTATCTCCTTCTTCTCTCTCTGAGCTCCAACAACACAATGAGGAAATGCAAGCTGTCTGCCTGGGTGTCTGTGTCATTAGTCCACCCCCCATCATGAAATGAAGAAGTCAAGTGGAATAGAGACAAAGGGGGAAAGTAGCACATGAAGCTGAGAAGCTAATTGGACTAGAGACATGAAGGGAAAGTAATCGAGCACATGTAGTAGTCGCCGAATTTCTGAAAGTTTCGATGACATTCGGAACAGGGCTAGTCGGATTCGTATTTTTTTTGGCGAACGACCCTTGCCTATCGGAAGGTCCGAATATTGCAGAATGACCTCATTTTCATTGAATTCCGAATGTCACCATCCCGAATAGCACAAGTCTAGTTTCCATGACCCGTGTGTTGTAACAAGATCTCACTGGGATATATATTGCTTGGGAGTTCTGCTCCAGTGGTGGCAGCTCGATCTAGGTTATATAGAGCTTTCAGTTCACTCTGGATGTAAGCGGGCAGAGCAGAGGAGTGATTCTTTTTGATTTGTTTGCAATTAGAATCTTTGTAGCGGGCAGTGGTCTATCTTTAGATACAAAGTCTTTTGTCTCTTTGGTTGTTACCAGCGGGCAAACAGCAATAGTGGGCTTAAACTCTATCTTATCCTTTATTCATCCTTATCCTTATTCAACACTTTTCATGCTTCCTGGGCACTTCATCAGAGAATATTAGTATGTTACTATGAATTCCTTCATAGTCTGATGAAATTACTCCACAGTCTGATGAAATTCCCACTGATTTAAATTGAACTTTTTATCCTCTTGAATGCTAACAAGTCCTCTTGTGTTGGAAACCTATCTGGCATTCACGGAGATAAAATCTCCATTTAAATGAATGGGTATAAAATAGTTTTCTTAATTAAGTTAATAGCTAGGATAGCAATTTTGAGAAATTGACCACTATGCCAGTGATTTAGACAGGATAGGGTAGGGGGGCTTCATCCTCTTTCCCAGTCCTGGCCATATCATTGCAGGATAATGGCCTCTCTGTTCTTTGCTTTGGTCTTTTACCTATTCAACCTAATTCAAAAGCCTGTGTATTCTCCAGCTCTTCTTCTCAATCCACCCCCACCTCCCACATCTTTTTTAACTGCTCTGGCTCTTCTCCTCTTCCTCACACCCTCCCTTTCTCTGCTCTGGCTCTTTTATTCTACAACCTCTACCTTTCATCTCTCCCAGTCTCGCATAGACAATTCTGTACCTCTATTGTTAATCATTAATATTTTAGATTTTTTTATGAGCTTGGAATGAAATGATGCTTTACTCTGTTTAGAATCAAAGAATGACAGGTTTTCGAATTACACAATCACCTTATGCACTAGCTAAACCCCCTACTTTACAGGAATCCATCGTCAAGCTTTTTATACAATCTGAAAGGCCTTGACAAACTAAGAAAATGTTATTGGCCTTGAATATTTTAATTACAAACATTTCTCCTAGTAATAGGGTGTTTTTTATAGCCATATATTGGTGCCTTCCTCCCCTGCTGTCTTTTCCCCTTTCTTTTTTCCTTTTTTCTGAATTCTTATTTTCTTTTGTCCTTTTTCTTTGATGCCATCATAGGTTGTTGCTTATAGTATGCTTAGATAGTGAATATGTATTGATACACGAAATCCACGAACCCATGACAATTAGATATATATCTTCAGTGACAAATCTCATATTATTGAATATATCCGTTTAGACCATTGATAGATAGCTATATGTATTGGTATTATAGTGAGAATAGTAATTTTAAATTATTATTTGCCATGGGATTTTCAAATAAAAAGTTATTCTGAAACATAAATCAATGGATATATTGCATTTGTCCTCTATGGTAAAGGTTGTTTACTCAATAGTTGCTTCATTTTGCCTTTATACATGAGGCCTAGTGACCCTGAAGGTATGCGTTTTTTTCATGACCTCTTATTGATGTGATACTGTTTCCTGTTTAAATAAGTCTTTAAATTCAAAGGGTTAATCATTGATTGTGGGTAGCTGGTACCCCCTTGGATGATAGAAATGTCTCCCTCGTGTTCAGTCTAGACACTTCTAGCATCCAAGAGGTTAAATTTACATTGCAGAGAAAATATGTCTGAAAAATTACATCTGATCAACATGTTGATTCTTTGCTAACTTCTTGGATACTTGATAGGTCTCCAATACATAACTTCTCAAAGCATTGGAGGCCCCTGTAGCATACTAGGGGTTAATTTACTCTCAGAATCTGTTTGTGAGAACCATAAGCCTCAGTGACCTCATGATCAGTGTAACATACCATATAAAGTAAAGGTAAGTGAGTTTTTGTATATATTTAAGATATTTGGCAGTTTTATATCTAACCTCCTGTCTTGTCTTGGATGCAATACAGCAATTACTTTTTGAGGTTTGCCCAGTAAAAGTTGATCAAAACCAGCTTTAAAATTTTTTTCATATATTTTTCAGTGACTTAATACTATGGAAAAAGAGGGTCATTGGAATGGAGTGTTTATTTAGGATGTCATATTACTGTTGTTTGCCAGCTCTCTGTGAGTCTGTGAGGAAACTAGCCAGACAAGCTCTGAAGCCTGCTCGCTGACCCCACTGCCCTTATAATTTTTCAGAGTTGATTCTCTGCCATCCCAGCAGCACTTGCAAGCAAATATTGGTCTGCTGTTTTTTGGCAGAAGGGTATTTCCTTCATATGGAAAAACATTTAGTACCAGTTTAATGGTCCGTCTAGCCTTTGAACACTCTTGACAAGCCCGACTGGAGAAGGTATACTGAAAAAATAAGTTGCAAAAATAGCTTTTGGTTTTCATCTTTTCCTGGCTGTTGCTTTAACAGCACTTCATCATTCACATATTAAATCCTGTTCATATCAAGTATTGGCAAACTGTGCAGATGTAAAACATTTGTTCATTTATGAGTGTTTTCTATTGATAGAACAAAGCTATCATATATCATGAAACATTTTTCAACTGTTTCATAAAGTTCCTAATCATAAGTAAGTGTTGAATTGGCTATCATGTGAGCTACATAAATTATATGTTTAACCTCTGATTTCTCTGCACTTTAGCCATTCACCAATTCATTAACCTTTTAAGGACCAGAGAGGTATGCAACACACTGAAAAGCAATGGGTTGCACACCCCTTTCGTCCTTAATGGGTTAATGTCTGGATTGTTTCTGGTAATCGCTCTTCATTAGTGATTGCATAAAAGGTAGGTCCGTCATTCCCATCTGCTAGGTTCAGGCTGATGGAGCCTATAGGACTCCATATCACAGACACATACATACACATACTCTGTGAGGCTAATGCACTACAACAAATTGGAAGGATTCTGGAACAAGCCACCATAGGGACAAGTAAAAATGATCGTATTGGTCTTTTAAGCAATTGAATGCTAGGGAGGTCTTCAACGCATTGTGAACCCATTTAGGGTTTTTTCAGTATAGTGGATGTTTTTCAATTGTTTTCAGTCATTGTAATTTCTCACAGTTTCAAAAAGATATTGTCAAATTGAAGGAAAAGGTTACTAGAATTGTTGTGATCTTATACCAGGTATATTTTTTCTGAATGTCCATAATTGATTTAGAAATCAACATTGCCTATGTGCTTGTAAATTGAGATATATGAATCATACTAGGTATTGGATGAGGGTTCTGCATGTCTCATGTTTTGTTTTGTTTTTGCCTGTCTGCAGCATATAATTCTGAAATAATGTGCTAATCTCCTTATGATAAATATGAAACTGGTGGTTGTACGGGCCACTAATTATGCACTACAAGAGTATAAGAATCAGGTCTTTGGAAATCAAACTCCTCCTCTAGAAGAAAGCATTATGAACTTCACCAGGAACTGTCAGTCATTATGTAAGATTGGGTGTAAAGAGTAGTGGTCGGCAAAAGGTGCTGTTGCATTCACGTGAAAGAGTATGAGAAAACCACATGGTTAGCCACTTTTTCTTTTGAAAATACTCCTTAAACAAACCCCTTAAAAACCCTGCCTTTTTTGCCTTCTACCAAAATATTTTTACTATTTTTTTTCAATGGCTAAAAAGTTGCTGCCTGTCTACTTACATGTACTTTCATATTCTCACCAAAAATGTGACCTTTCCAGGAAGTGGAGCACAAAACTAAGCAGCTGGAGAGATAGAGAGGGTTCTAGGTAATTTTCTAATGATTTATATAGTGAAATAGGGGCAGAAGAGACTTAGACTGTTGGCTAACAATATGAGCAGTCATCTGAAAAAGAAAAAGGAGCAGGTGGAAGGACCATGACCACAAGAAGTGGTAACAGTGTGAGCATGACAGATCAGCTATCTGTGCCTGCTACAACTGCTGCCAGTGTGCCTTCTGATACTCAGGAGGAGGAGGAGGAGGAGGAATTGATGGAAAGTGTGACAGTAAGAGACCCTAAGTCACACTTGCCATCCCCAAGTAGTCCAACAACGACCACGTGGCAGCTAGACAGTGTTGGGTGTGAGTGAGGGGATGATGATGATGATAGTGAAGCAGATGGTGTTGGGACTAGTGTGACGGCTGTAGATACTCCTGATGATGTGGAAGCATAAGTGATGCCGAGCAACCAGACTAGTGGTCAAGGGATCCCACAACATCCCCTGACCCTGTGATTCCCCTTCCCCTGGCACTGAGCCTCTGGGAACTGATGCTGAGGAAGGCAGAACTGGCAAGCAGTATTAGCATCAGCACAGATCAGCTGCCTGTTCCTACTACTAGTGCTGCCAGTCTGCCTTCTTCATCTCAAGAAGAGATGGCAAGTGTGACAGTAGGGGACCCTCTGTCAGATTTGTCATCAACCAGTGAGATTATCATAGAGCAGTAACAGGAGGAGGGACTGGTGCTGGTGGTGATGAGGGTGATGATGGAGCAGGTGGGATGGAAGATACATTAATGGCCTTTTTAGCAGAAAATGAGAATGAATTGGAGACAGATATGGGATGGGCATCACCACTACTACTAGCAGTAAGATCATAAAGTTTTCTGCTGCTGTAATTCCTGCTACTGTTGAGTTGCAAGGGCAGAAGGCTGATGAGGATCAGGCTAGTGTGCCACAGATCACAGTGGCCACTGTGGGAATGGAATCCAGCAGTAGTTGTTATGCAGGACTAGGACAGGTTCCACTTGCCAGCAATAATCCTGATCCTAATTCTAGTGCTGATTCTGTGACAACAGCAGCATGAGCTCTGCCCCAGCCAGTGACAGGGATTGTGGAGAAGAAGAAATAGGCCATTCTTCTCCTCCTTTCCCCTCCACCCTGACGTCAAGGGTGTGGGACTATTATTCTCTTGGGGAAGGAACAGAGCAGTCATTTGCAACTGCATTATGCGCAATTTGTGATGTCAGTGAAAAGTGGAAAGATGGAACGCACCTTGACACAACACCCATTATAACACACATGAAATACAGACACCATTACATTTATGTGAAGCATGATAAAACCAAACTCCCACATAGGAAATTGGGAGCCACTGTCGCTGTACCCTCTGTCTCTCCCCAAGGGCACAAAAATGTAGGAGGAAATCAAAGAGGAAGAAGAATAGAGAAATCCAGACTGGGCCTGAAAATTTAATGGTGAGCAAAACACCTGGAGAATATGCACAGGAGGAGAGCCCAAATGCTAAATGGTAATTTTCAAATGGAAGATAAATAAAGAATGCTACTCACGTTGCAATGTCCCACAAGCCCATGATTTCAGGGAACCAGTGTAAAAGTTAGGGAGGAAATGTTGCCGGTCCTCCCCGCAACTGGACAACAATTGGAATGGCACTCCAGAGGTTAAGCCCACCATGAAGAGAAGAACTGACGTCTGGAACTACTTTAGCCGACCAAATTAAAATTGGATATTTTTATTAAAATCTTAAAAAACAATTATGAACCTCCTAACATGTTTTATGGTGCCACTGACCACTTCATCAGAGGAATATGAGGTCCACACTTGTTTCAAACACTTAAATAGCCCACTCGGGCTATCATTACATTTGATTGGTTTATTACAATTACACCTATAGCAAACAGATTGTCTGAGAGCCAACAGATATCTTGTGAACGACTATATGTATTACCAAATAGACCTGTTCAGTAAAATAATAAAAATGTATCAAAAAACATATTGATAAACATAAAATGATATTATTTAAGGCTATGCGTCACTGATAATAATCCACTATCCCATTGCCCATACATTATGTATAAATGAGCATATATACCAATATGGTCATACATATCTCTAGATACAGTCTCAAAGGACTTGAAAAATGATTACATTGGGATAATTAATTAGTGATGAGATCAAATTAAAACATGGGTAAATAAAAACAGGGGATTTCACCCTGGAACCACCTGAAGTGAACACAGGTTATTAACCCCAAAAATACTAAGGCAGAGGAAAATAATGATTGAGAAGAAAAAGATAAAAACACTTAAAAGGATAAAAGAGACTAAGAAGTCTGAGAGATAATACACAGACTATATGTGCCGTTCACATATTTCTATGAGGTTAAATTAATACATGTTGCAACCTGTAAATAAATTTATTATCACCATCAGCTTGTTGTGCTAGGGTCCAGGGGCTAAAAGATGTAGCAATGTCTTCTGGTGACCCACCTCTGTCATTGTTACCTCCCCCACCAGCTGATTCTGTTTATGTGTGACAGTTCATCTCCACCTATTGCACATTGTGTGGTGTGCTGACAACACATGGCAGTGTGATGGAGTATAATCGCAGTCATTAAATCAAGCTGTGTCTGAGAAGATTCCATCCCGCAGAATTGCTAAGCTGGTGGCAGGGAGGATTCATCATTATTATTAAGACTAAAAGAATCACATGTCCTTAGCAGAGTGGACAAGGGGCATAGTGGCAGCAGCAGTACTTGGTTTCAGGAATAATGATTTGACATTGTTGACCTAAGCATCAAGGTGTTTGCTTTCAATTGCGCTAGTTGTTTGATGTGCATGCTGATGTGTTCATTGTTCCCAGTCCTTAGCCTATTTCCAACACACACTGTGCACATTGCAGTTGCTGATGAAAGACACAGTTTCTTCCTTTTCGCAAGGGAACATTTGTATCCAACAACACACTCATGATTTTGGAGGAATTGCAGGAGAATCATTATTAGCCAACTTCTTTTCTTCACATATATGTGAAGTGGTGGGGGCTAGTTTTGGTGCTGCTACGGCCTCATATGCATCACTGGAGCTAGTGGCAAGTGGAACAATGATCATCATCACCCATATCACTGCTGAACAGCAGTTGCAAATGCCGCAATTACACTGTGACATTTACCAATGGCCAGTGACCACCATAACATGACCTGTTGGCACTAGGCCAGTAGGGAATATTTTTTTTTTCCTCGGGGCTATTTTTTTTTTTAAATATACCACAGAGGCCTATAAAAACTATTTTGCTGTCTTGTTTCTAACACGTCCTACAAATCTTCTAACAAGCCTGAATCCTAACAAAAATCACTGATTCCTCATGGTTTATGACTCTAACAAACCTGGGTCCAGAAAAACCATCACTGACTCCTCAGGGTTTGTGCCTCTAACAAGCCTGAGTCCAAAAAATCATAACTAATTCCTCAGGGCTTGAGCCTCTAACAAACATGAGTCCAACAATTCATCAATGATTCCTCAAGGATTGTGCCCCACTGATTCCTCACAACTTGTACCTCTAACAAGCCTGAATCCAAAAAAATCATTGATCATTCATGGCTTGTGTCTCTAACAACCCATATTGTTGGTGGAGTATGGGGTACTATAATTATTCTTACTGCTGATTTATAGTATATCACTCCATAATCCATACCTTCATTGATACCGATCATCTCCCAGTTGTCAGGGTTTCTGAATTATGAATGACTAGCTATCACTAAAGATGACTAATAACCATTCATAAAATCAGCCCCTCCAAAGTAGTTTGTACAAGGTGATAATATAAACATATAATTAAATTAGATCAGTGATAATGCACTTGGTAAATAAAATATAGAAATGTATTATACATTAATTATATAAACAACACATAATAATAATAAATTGATTTAGCTAAAATACAATAAAACACAATAATAGATTCAACAGTAATTAATACAGTCTTAATACAGAACAATTCCTGGATAAAACCATATACCACAATTGTAGACACCCATCAGTTACAGTTGCCTACAGGGACATGAGTATTTTATCTAATGAAACAGAGTAACCAATTCACTTACAACACTAGATATTACCTTAAAACCAACTATTTCAGGATCTCTCTACTTTACCTAAAATCAATAAGAGTAGGGTCCTATCTTCACTAATCTCTTTGCATAACATGTGTGGAATGATATATGACTAATCAAATATTCTACAGTAGAGGAAACAATATAATTTCCAGTGACAGCTGAATCAATATTTCCTGTCTGTAATTAGAAAATATGATACAACTAATGTCTTATCCTTAAAATTTAAGGTAATGTAATAATTCAATTTGTTATATAACAATTGCCAGCAAACCACACTTAATTAGGTAGATTAAGTTTAAAGGACACAATATTTACCAATCCTTTGCAGATATTGGAAACTGCTCCCTGAAAAATAGGCGTGGTAGAGTTACTTCACCTGGGGTCTCTCTGTGTCTGCCTGAGTATCTCTTGGGTATATCTGGGGATCTGGCCTCTCCTGTGGAACTCTGGACTTCTTCTGGATTTCTGACCTCCACCTGCTCTTTCTTGGGTATCCCTGGATCTTCTGGGGTCTCCCACAGTTTCAGTTCTTCCTCTGTCAGTCCATCAGTCAGTCAGTCTGTCCCCCTACTGGCCTCTGACTCCCCTTTTTATTTCGTTTTTCCACATGTTAAGTGGAACACTCCCAAAAGGTGTGGTGAATATGTGTCCTAATCTAATTGGATACCTGAGATCCCACCTTAGTTAATCTTTACTGGAATGTGGTTACCTCTATTCATCACATGGCCACTAGGTGGCACCCTTAGCTCACAAATGTTTTATCTCAATGTATTAGATAGATAGATAGATAGATAGATAGATAGATAGATAGACTGACAGGCTAGGGATAGAGTTAGATCCTACCCCATCATCCTCGTGGTTCTTAGGAGACAAATTGCAGAGGCACCGCTCAGTCCTCATGGGGGTGACGTCATAGGCATCATCTTAAGTTGCTAAGCAACAAGTATAACAAAATCAACACAAAACACATTACTGTCAAATTGCTCTTGCTGGCTAAGGACAAGAGTAAACACCTACTAAAGTCCCCAGTGTGGAAAAAAAACACCTACAAAAGGTGCTATATTATGAACTGTCACCATTATTACATGGACAAAGAAAAGCAAAAATAGGGATTCCATAAGCTCTCATGGGTTAAGTTGTCAGTGCTCTGTCACATCCCGGAGCATTGCGATCATCATACGGTTCTTCCATATTTCAATATCTGGCAACATTTATACAAGCGAATTGATACGAAAATATTGTTCCTTCACGTGATTTCATGCATAACTAAGTTATTTTCATCACAAAGTCAGAATATCTGCACACCATCATATTTCCGAGCGAAGTGTTCATCATTGATTACTTCATTATTAGACACTGCATATCGTTTCTTATAGTCTCATCCTTCAAAACCAAATAACCTACAGCGCTTCAATGCCACTTATATCTAAAGACTAGAATAATCTATAAGTCTACTCCAATTAATAGTAAGTATCGAAAGGAGAAAGCATATAAAGCATACACATACAACATGCAATGATTAAAGTCCAATAAACAATTATATGTCAGTAACTTGCACCGCTATGCAGAGTTTGTGCAGTCCCACTCCTGATAGCCCGATCGATGCCACTCTCTTCCACTCTCCCAGAAACATGCAAGAAAGAAAGAAGAAGAGTCCTATTAGGATTAGGCCTATTTCCGCATTTGAAAGAATGTATATATCCACTCACATGTACAACTCCTGTATTCTGCGTCCACTGCTCATATGGTTCATTAGATCTTCTCTGTCCCCACATCACTCGATCCCTCTCAGAAAAACAGAATTAAGTTGACTTTAAACCGCTGGTTTTCACTTTGTTAGTCATCCACTGTATTCAGTTTGATACTACTTTTCTACTCAGTCGGGGCTGCAGATTTGTTTCCAATCCGTCCTCTCACTGGTTACACTGTTGTCACCCTTTGATTCCAAGGAGTCTTATTAAACTGAAATGAAGACAGGATAAATTCTTAATATTTATTTATTAAAAGTTGTATAAAAATAATAAAAACCTATCGGAGTTGAAACATGGGCAGCACCACAAAATCTCCCAAAGCATAACGGGTCTTTAACCCGGTGTACGGCCACTAAACACTGGATTTCTGACACAACTTCTGGGCTATAAATATAATGCTTCCAAAGTCATACACCTCCTCCACCCTTGTCAAATACTGTTTGATATTTTCTTTTAACCTTTATAATTTACTCCTTAGATTCGGCTCTATTTACTCAAGTAACCTCGTTGTAGCTAAATGTTGCGCAACACTTCTTGTTGACATTCTTTTGTATCTACTTTACAGAGAAATATACTGTCCAAAGGATTCCTATTGAACAACCAAACAGGGTTCTGTCATCTGTCATTGAGGTACATTATATCAACAAAATAGACCCTAAACAGGATCTTAAAAATAGCTCCAACATCCTCTGGACATTATAGTGCTTATTATTTGAGTATTAGTCTGGCATATTAGGAACTACTTACCGTGGGTCTTTCCACAGGTAAGGTCCATATTGCATATACCAGGGCTTGTGTTCATTCAAACGGAGATATCCTCTACCATGATATTTGTTGGTTATTCACATTGAGGTATAGTTATTATTTAAAGTACTCCAGAGACGTACAGAGAAATCCATAAAAACAGATTTCCAGTGTCCATGTTGTTCAGGTGTATTTGTAACAATTTATCATGGGACCTACCACGGGTAGAGTCCATATTTCATACACCTGTAATTATATAAAGTCAATGATCCATTCACACAGGTATAACATTTAGATAGTGATGCTTTATAGAAAAACATATTATTGTATAGAAGAAATGTGGATAATAAAAGAAAGAAAATGTGTACCAACCCTTACTGGTAATTACATCAAAATGTTTGTTTTATGCTATAGTGAAACAGTGAAGCATTTTTTGAACTAAAAAGAACAAAATATTCAGTAGTTAACCATCTGGTTCTGTAAAAAAAAATAAAGATAATTAACCTACAATGTAAATGTTGGAAGGAATATATTTTTTTAAAGCATTTTCATAGTAACACACAGGTACTGATGTTCTAAGCAGAACTGGAACAATTCAGTGTAAATGTAGGAAACAAATAAAAATGTCCATTTATTTGAAATGTGTTGAAGACCACTCTATCATTCAAGGATTAAATTACCCCTTTAATTCAATGGAAATTTGAAAAATGTTTATTTTTCATCTATGGTGCAGACAGTTTGCATTAAAAATGTACTCCTCTGTACTTTGTGCGTCTAGCACTCTTAATAGTTTTTCCTATGTGTAGGACTAAAAACAAGTGCAAATTAGCAAAAATGAGGACGGATATAACAGATGTACATATCTGTTTCTGGAAATAGTTAAGCACGCTATGCATGTTTGGCTTATTCTGATTGTGAGACTTAATTACAGGAGAGAATATACAAATCCACTGATGCAGACTAATTTTTTTTTTGCATTGGGACTAGGGGTGGGTGAAAAGTGAGAAAAAGTTCCTGCATGACTTTTCGCGAAAAACTGAGTTTTCTTTTTTCGAGAAAGTTTTCTCCTTTTCTCCAGTGCAACATTTTCCTCCTTTTCGCCTATTACAGCAATTTTGTTGCCTATTCTAACACATTTTCTCCTATTCTAACACATTTGTTGCCTATTCAACATATTTTTCTCCAATTCTAATATATTTTTCTCCTATTCAAACACATTTTTTCCTATTCCAACACATTTTTACTTCTTCTGAGGGCTGTAGTGGAGAAGTAGCTGGAAGTCAAAGTTGTGAGAACTATAGCTGCATATACCTTGAAAATGTGTTAGCATGCAGTGTGGATTTGTCCTTTGCCCACAACACTTACTTCCTGCTTAAGTGACACTGGAACATATTCATGATGATGTCAAGTGATTAAAAAAAAATTAAGTACAACCTACAATGTGGCAGATGTGTATGGTAGTGGTGGTGGGGGACTGGCGTGGGGTGGGGACCTTGACAAACTGCATCCACCCTTGGAAGAGAGGGATCATCATAATTTATTGCACATGCTGCAGCAACCAATGTTTTTGTACTTCCATTTTACTCCCACATCCCAGCACTGCTCCACCTTTCCCCCTTCTGCTTATGCATTTGCTAGACATTACTCAACTACTGTGTGTGTTTTTACTCTCTACAATACACAACTGATGGAGTGTGATGTCTTGCCTTGGCCCTCAATGTCGTCTGCTGTCTATCAAGTCTGCCTGAGTTACAGAGCTCATATCAGGCTCCCAGTCAGCTGTCTAATATATGTATTTGTTGAATTATTTATGTATTTTTTAATTTTATTTTTTAAGTTGTCCACCCTATTTTATCACAGTTAGTAAAAAAAAAGAAAATCAGCAAGCAATTTGAACCCAAGCTGCCTGTGTCTTGCCAGTCAGTGACACCAAATTTTGGGGTATTTTGGGTCCACCTCCTTTCTCCCTTCTTCTTCCCCAGAGTGCCCCCAGTCTCCCAAAATACAGAGAACAAATGTCCTACCTAAATGACTCCCTAAACTAAGCTTCAATTCCCCTTTATTCCCCTGTCTACTCTAGCTTAAAAACATGCTGCTCTCTCCTTTCACAAACACAGAATGACATGGTGTGAGAGCCTGACACCCTTGTATATGGCTGTAGAAAAGTAGAGAACATTTTTTTGTGGTGGATAAAAATTTTTCTTCCCACTGATTTCAGTACAATGAGCTAGGCGAAAGAAGCCTTAAAACAGTATTTTTTGTTGGAAACTTTTTACCAAGTGGAAAGTGGCACTTTAGCTTCTACTCATGCAATTTATCTCCGGACATTAGCGCTGCCCCTGTCAGAGTTCGAGAAATGGACCCACTAAATTACTGTGTGAAATGATGCTGTAGCCCTTATTACCACCTCACATTTCCTTTTCCATCCCAATGAAGTGCTAGTGCCAATGTGGTTTCACTATCTTCTCCAGGCTCTCTCCCCTTACCTCTATCTGTGATGGTCTCTCTCTCCTTTTCTCTGCATGCTCAGGTACATTGTGTTGAATTGCTATTTAAGAACGTGACACGAGAATCTGTCTCGTCCTATGCAGGACTTTTCATCACTGAGACATACTGAATACAGTGTATAGTGGCACAATATTTTAAATGCAGCTTTTTAAAAGGATACCATTTTTCACAGCATATGCTCCATTGAATAACATGGGAACTGGAGATGTGATACAACTGGAAAAGTCATCTAGATTTCTTTATCCCTACATGAATCTCCCCCATCATCTGCCTGCATCAATACATTTCTAAATTCACTTTTACTCCATGTTTGACTGGTGGCAGCAACAATGTGTACTGGCATGGACCCCCTCTTCATACATACTGGGCCATTTGCCTGAGTCCAAATGAGGGAATTTTGAACAGAGACTGGCTTTTTATGGATGCCATCAGCTTCTAGTGGGGAATGACAAAACCACTAGAAGTTGAGTGACTGGGAGGTGCATAAGCACATATCCCAGCCAATAGCAGGCTGGCATCCAATGAATTTTGAACAGAGACTGGCTTTTGAAATGGCTGGTCTCTGTTCAATATTCCCTCATTGGGACCTGGGCAATGTACCGGCATGTATGAAGGGGAGGGGGGTCTAAGCCAGTACACATTGCTGCCGCTGGCAGCCGAGTTGCGGGATTTTATTTAAGCATGGAAGTGCCTTTATTATAAGGAGACAAAGATTTTACTTCTTAATTTTACAAAGACTGGATGAATTTACTTTAGAAAGAATATACCATACTGAATTTAACCCTATGAGCTCCGGAGGGGTTACCTTCCAGTACTCAAAGAGTTAACTATGGCATATCTTAGAGGCTTTTTTTTAAATGACATTGATATTTTATTTTATAGGAAAGAAGAAAAGAAGAAAGAAAATTTGAGAAAACAAATGGAAGATTGAAGAAGAAGATTGTAGTATTGCTGCACTTTACTCTTAGGGGTAGTTTAGGGGTTAGTGCTTAGGAGGGTGACTGTGTGTTTGAGCTAACGATGTGTGCTTGACAGTATGTCAGGCACTGAGTGTTAGCTTTTTTCCTTTGATGTTCCCATTATTCATGCTACTTAGCATGAGTTTGGGGAAATTAACACACAAAACGAACGTTTGGCCACAAGTTATTTTCATTTTGGTTCAGCTGGTAGGGCAATTGAATAGCTCTGCTAGCACTTTTTTTACTAATAGACCGTTAGCCAATATTGCCCTACTACTTGTTTACTGGCCTCCATTGGATCGAGGCATAAAAGTGTTGTTCATTCCTTTGGCAGTGAGATTGTTAAATGTTTTATTTTTTAATCATGTTTAAAGAATTAAGTGCATTCTGCATGCCCACTAAAAAGGATATTATTGTTTAACTATTTTTATTTTTCCCTGCACGGTTTTCCATTAGGATTATAAAAATGACTAGTTCAATAAAAAATGCTTCTGTTTCTGATAAAAAAAATAATGAGCATGTTTCTCTTCAGGGCATTTACTTAGGTTCCCTGTGCTGTAATTCCCTGGAACCCATATAAATTATCCACATGGCACTACTGCACTGGAGACAGTGGAGATATCTGAAGGATGTAAGAGGTAAATGATGATTACTTAAGAAGCCAGCACCATGATCCATTTAAAGCAAAAACAGATCTTTATATTAACATACTAAAATTAATTTCTCTCTGCTCCATTCAACTTGCTTTGAGTGTCAGAAAGTCAAGGAGTACAAGTTCATCAGTGCCCTGTGCCCTGAAAGACTGAGATTGGATACTTGCTGGAATAATAGCATAAGAATATTGTGTGGTGTGGTAAGGAAGAGGTTAAAAACAAATCTCTCTGAGTTTTGTTTTCCCTCTTTGCTGTCATAAATAATTGAAATCTGGTGTGGTGGGAGTGACTAATTGCTGTGTTTGTAATTGGTGGATTCCTGGCTTATATAGCAAGGAGTGAGAGAGCTCTGTAAGTTCATCAGTGCCTTGTGCCCTGAAAGACTGAGATTGGATACTTGCTGGAATAATAGCATAAGAATATTGTGTGGTGTGGTAAGGAAGAGGTTAAAAACAAATCTCTCTGAGTTTTGTTTTCCCTCTTTGCTGTGATAAATAATTGAAGTCTGGTGTGGTGGGAGTGACTAATTGCTGTGTTTGTAATTGGTGGATTCCTGGCTTAAATAGCAGATACATAGTGAATACTTGAACGTGTGAATCTTGCCTCAGTGTGTAAGTGCAGAAGTGTGGTAAGTGTGGGGATTTAAAACAGGGGGAATTCAAACACAGGGGATTACACAGGGGAACACATTTATCAATCTTATTGTGCAGCTATTTTTGCCTGCCTTTTTATCTTGTGGTAACTGGCACATATGAGTGGTAGCATGATTGTCCATTTAACTCAGTGCACAAACTGCCATATGTTTGCACACCTGGAACAACTGTTCCAGGGTGCATACCTCTGTGGCAGATGTGAGCAAGTGGTCTCTCTGGAAGCTCGTATTAGAGATCTGGAGGGGCAGGTTGCAACATTGAGAAAGACGGACAATCTTGAGAGGGTTCTGCTGACTGAGCAGCAGGAAGTGGTGGTAGGTAGTTCTGGGGGTGGAGACTGCACAAAGAAAGAGCAGGTAGCCAGATGGGTTACAGTTAGACATAGCAAGGGGGGTGGACAGAGAAATAGGGAGGACACTCCTGTGTTTACTAATCCTAACAGATTTGCTACATTAAGTAATGATGTTGGGGATGCTGACACAGGAATGTCTTTGCTGGAGAGGACTGTTCTCTCTAACAGCCGAGTGAACAGCCCCTCTAGCACGGATGGGATCCAGGACTCAGGCAGACCTAGACAGATGGTGGTGGTAGGGGATTCTATTATTAGGAAGACAGACGGGGTAATCTGTCGCCAAGATCGCCACAATCGTACAGTTTGCTGTCTCCCGAGAGCTCGGGTTCGACATGTGGCTGATCGGGTTGATAGATTGTTGGGAGGGGCTGGGCATGACCCGGCTGTCATGGTACATGTTGGTACTAATGACAAAGTCAGTGGAGGTCCGTTAAGAAGGATTTCAGGGACCTAGGATATAAGCTTAAGCAGAGGACCTCTAAGGTAGTATTTTCTGAAATTCTACCTGTGCCACGCGCTACATTAGAAAGGCAACGGGAGATTAGGGAGTTAAATGCGTGGATAAAGACTTGGTGTAAGCAGGAGGGGTTTGGGTTCCTAGAGCACTGGTCAGTCTTTTCCCTTGGGCGCAATCTTTATAGTAGTGATGGATTGCACCTTAGTGGAAGGGGGGCCACGGTGCTGGGTGATAGGATGGTTAGAAGGCTGGAGGAGACTTTAAACTAGAAAGGGGGGGGGGAGCTGCAACACAGGCTGGGGAAGATAGTATAATTGAGGGAACGGGATTAGAGAAGCGTCATGGGGATGGAGAGGGAGAGGGGGAATGGGCTAGTTCATCTAATAGGGAGTTGCCATTGTTACAGCCTGATAAAAGACAAATACATCTGAAAAAGAAAGAAATCTTTAAGAATGGCAAAAAGATAAAATGTATGCATGCAAATGCTCGCAGTCTGGCTGGTAAGATGGGGGAACTAGAAATGATTGCAGTACATGAGCAGTATGATCTGATTGGAGTGTCTGAAACCTGGTTAGATGATACGTATGACTTGGCAGTCAATCTAGAGGGTTATTCACTTTTTAGGAGGGACAGGGTTAATAAAAGGGGAGGAGGGGTATGCCTATATGTAAAGCAGGCCTTAAAACCTAGTTTAAGGGAAGATATAAATGAAGGGTCCAATGAAACGGTAGAGGCCTTGTGGGTTGAAATACACACTGGGGGCACACATAATAAAAAGATATTGGTGGGGGTTTGCTACAAGCCACCTAATGTTGGGGAGTTGGAGGAAGCCCAACTTTTACTGCAAATGGAAAAGGCTGCTAGGTCAGCAAAGGTAATTATAATGGGAGATTTCAACTACCCTGAAATTGACTGGAGCAATATGACTTCAGGCACAACAAAGGGAAATATTTTTCTAAGTATGATAAATGATAATTTTATGTCCCAACTAGTAGAGGAGCCAACTAGAAAAGAGGCCTTGCTTGACCTAGTGCTCTCAAACGATTCTGACATTGTAAACAATGTGCAGGTAAGGGAACATTTGGGCAGCAGTGACCACAATATTGTATCCTTTGAAGTTTGTTATGAGAAACCCAATAGCAAGAGTTTAACCAAAACACTCAATTTCAAAAAGGCTAATTTTACAAAGTTAAAAGAAGCTTTAAAGGATATCCAGTGGGATGTAATTTTCAAAGATAAAAATGCACAAGAGTCATGGAATGTATTTAAAATGCTCTTGGGCAAATATACACGTCAATATATACCATTGGGGAATAAGCACAAGAGAAGTAAAGCAAAACCAGTGTGGATTAATAATGTGGTTAGCAGGGAAATGAGAAATAAAAAGCAGGCTTTTAAGGTGTTTAAGTCAAATGGGTCAGATGCATCATTTAAAATATATAAAGAATGTAATAAAATCTGCAAACAAGCAATTAAGCTAGCTAAAATAGAAAATGAGCAAAACATTGCAAATGAGAGCAAGAAAAACCCTAAACAATTCTACAAGTATATTAACAACAAAAAAGTTAAGGTTGATATTGGTCCTCTTAAGACTGAAACAGGTGAATTGATTAGTGAGGATAAAGCTATGGCTGACACCCTAAATACGTTCTTTGCTTCAGTATATACAAAGGAAGCAGAAATGACAAGCTGTGGGCAAACAGACAAAACCATGGAATTTCCTCCAACATCTACATGGCTTACTAAGGACAAGGTCCAAAAGAGACTGGAAAGGGTTATAGTGAATAAAGCGCCTGGACCGGACGGTATACACCCAAGGGTACTTAAGGAACTTAGTTCAGTAATAGCAAAACCATTATACTTAATATTTATTGATTCGCTTTCATCAGGCATAGTGCCCTGTGATTGGAGGAAAGCTGATGTAGTTCCATTGTTTAAAAAGGGAGCAAGATCCAAACCAGGAAATTATAGACCTGTGAGCTTGACTTCCATAGTGGGTAAGATACTAGAAGGGTTATTAACTGACAGTATTCAGAACTATGTGAAGACAAACAATATCATTAGTAGGAATCAGCATGGTTTCATGAAGAACAGATCATGTCAGACTAATTTACTTGCATTTTATGAAAGAGTGAGTAGTAATTTGGACAGGGGAATTGCTGTTGATGTAGTATACTTGGATTTTGCAAAAGCCTTTGACACAGTGCCTCACAACAGGTTACTGCATAAATTAAAAGGCTTCGGTTTGGGTGGTGTTATCTGTACATGGATTGAGAACTGGTTAAATGATAGATGGCAGAGAGTTGTTGTAAATGGAACTTTTTCAAATTGGTCTAGGGTTATAAGTGGGGTGCCGCAGGGTTCAGTCCTGGGCCCAATGCGTTTTAATTTGTTTATTAATGATCTAGAAGTGGGAATTGAAAGTAGCATCTCAATCTTTGCTGATGACACTAAGCTGTGTAAGGAAATACATACAGAGCTCGATGTTTTTTCCCTACAGAAGGATTTAGATAAACTAAGTGAATGGGCAGCAAAGTGGCAGATGTCATTTAATGTAGATAAATGTAAGGTTATGCATTTGGGTTGTAGAAACAAACTTGCTACATATACTCTAAATGGGAAACAACTTGGGAAATCCTCATTAGAGAAAGATTTAGGTGTACTGATAGACAATAGTCTTCACAGCAGTGTGCAGAGTCACTCAGCTGCTGCAAGAGCAAATAGAGTACTAGCCTGCATAAAAAGAGGTGTAGAAGCAAGGGATGCTAATATTATCCTACCTCTGTATAAATCCTTGGTTAGGCCTCATCTAGAATATGGAGTACAATTTTGGGCGCCTGTTCTAAAAAAAGACATTGCTGAACTGGAAAAGGTGCAGAGACGTGCAACAAAACTGATAAAGGGATTGGAGGATCTGAGTTACAAAGAGAGACTAGCCAAACTGGGTTTGTTTACATTAGAAAAGAGACGTCTAAGGGGTGATATGATTACCATTTACAAATACATTCAAGGTCAATACAAAGAACTATCCAATGAATTATTTATGCAAAGAGCTGAGCTAAGAACAAGAGGTCATCCATTAAGACTTGAGGAAAGGCGCTTTCGACTAAAACACAGGCAGGGATTCTTTACAGTAAGGGCGGTAAGGCTATGGAATTCTTTGCCTCGGGATGTTGTGCTTACAGATAATGTAACTGCATTCAAAAAAGCAATGGATGCCTATCTAGCACAGAACAATATTGACAGTTATGACAGATGGCTTCAAAGCAAATAGGATATTGAGCCGGGGAACTATTTGACACACACACACACACACACACCTACACTGGAAATTGCTCCAGAGGGCTTTTTTGTTGCCTTCCTCTGGATCAACAGGAGTGTTATTGGCATGGGCTGGACTTGATGGACGCATGTCTTTTTTCAGCCTTATCTACTATGTTACTATGTTACTATGTTACATTTTTTTTCTGGCATTCAAAAAAGATAAATAATATAGGTAAGTGGAGGACAAACTGGGTCTATACAGCTATTATGTAATCAGTAACAGCTCAACTCAGCAGTCCTCAGCAGCTACAGAGCTTTAGAGACAAAGGACAGCAACTATACCCTAGTCTGTGAGATATGGCTTAGATAATGCCTGTATGTTTTTTTCCCAAACAATTAAGGTTTTACGGTAGATTAATGTCACTTTGTAAAGTGATATTATGTGTAAGTTGAAATTATGTTAGAGCAGACATGTCAACCGGATATAGTTGGTTCCTTCTAAGAAGAGCTGTAATAATTATGGCTATGGCAATTTGATATTTTCAGATCATAAAATATGACAAACTATATAACAAATTATATGTTTAGGTTGGTATCAGTAAGATGGCAGCTCACTGAGGCCCTACCTAAGAGTAATTATTTGTTTATTTTATTTTTGTTTTGTAAAATTAAATGCTTATTAACATTCAGGAGAATGCCTGTTTATTTATAGTAGGGGAGTGGACTTTTCTTAATTAGTTGTATAACAGCATATCTGTAAAGAGCTGTAGGGTGCAAAAATGATTAAGGCTGCTTTAGCATGCAGCACAAGTACAAGCTGCATCTTAATGACACCTTCCATATGCTCCCCCCCCCCACATGGACTCTGGGATAATTTTCAGCCATGTCAATGCCCATGTGCCTCTTTACCTGGAATTTAATAAGACCAAGGCAACAAAGGAGAAAAATGGCACTTTATTCAGAAAAATTCCAGTGAAAAAGTGTCATTTTCCCATTTATTTTCCACACTTTTCATTGAAAATGATATGAATGGATTCCCCCATGTGGAGAGTTTGATCATGTATTCTACTGTGCTAGTATAAATGGGGTGTCAGATTCCCATGTTAGTCTGTGTTGTGGAGAAAGACAGAAAGTGGCTGTATTTTGATGCTAGGGGAGATAAGAAAGCAGAGTAGAGATGGAGTTGATTTATTTACGTATTGGGTAGCCAAATTGCTGTTGTGCTGTGTTATTGATAAGTCATAACTAGTAGGGGTCAACAACAGGCAGGTGATTGAAGTTCCTACCTGATATGGCAGTGCTTTTTTAGTGACTGACTGAGTGACAGTCTGACAGATATACTTGCACAAAGAAATAGAAAGTTAGACAGAGCTCACAAAATTGCCTACATATAATTTCGTTATTATGCAGTGGCACAGGGCATGCTCTGTATGCATGGCCTAAGTTTCTACAAGGTTTCACTTGATCTTGTAACACACAAAATTCCCATGACTAGCCTCTCCACAGAGTGCACACTTAAATACATAATGTGCAATACTAAGATGACTATGAGATCCGCTTATATGACACACTTTTGGCTGCCCTGGACAGCTTATCCCACCTGATTTAAACATGAGTTCAGCATATCATGTTGTCAACCACTTTCATCCTGACCTGGAAATTCATTCTCCAGTCCTTATACCATCTTCATCCAAGATCTTAAATGGATAATGCTTGATCTCACCATACTGGCAACTTGAATGGCCTCATCTCCAAGAATGCAAGGATTGCAACCGTATTGATCTCTGCACAGGAAATAGGGATGGTCACAAAATTCTGCCATGCCAGTAATGAATGATAAAATGTCTGTCACTCTCAGAACCCCAGGCTTTTAACAATCCCCAGCATGTATTTTCTATCGGGGGCAGTGACTTAGCAACATATCTAAATGTTTTTATTTACAGTATTTACATTTGTAACTTTGACAATAATATCAGAAACAACAGGGGCAAAGGCTGTAACTGAGGTTATTTTTGTGACAGGGCATGGGACAGGGAAAGGCAAAGTGTTTTGGGCAAGGGGTAGGTATGGGATAGGAAAGAGAATGGAAGAGTGACCAAAACAAAGTCCAGGACTGGGTCAACCCATGTGCCATTAGAGTCCAGAACATGGTCAGCTGATTCACTAGTTACAGCACTAGAGGGAGTGGGCATTTCAGCTGTCTCTAGTTCAGATAAAAGGAGAGTGTCTAAGAAAGATGTAGCAGTTTTTAGAATAATACCACCCCCTTCTGTGCACTCTGAGGGAGAGATGTCCAGTGCAGCATCAGTCCCAGCTCCTCAGTATCTTCCAGTGATACCCTGTGTTCACAGAGAGCTGTGGGTTCACTTGCCTGTCACTACCTGGCCATGTGCAGCACTCCCTGTGTCCTCAGGAAATATGTTATCATGCAGTTGATGTCATTGCCTATGTGCTGGGGATCCCCTCACATGCTGGTCTCCTAAAGACTGTGTCCCTTATGCCCTGGGGGGTCCAGTCACCGCCAATTAACTTGTTATGCAATCCAATTGTCCCAATGTTCGTGAAATTTTGATGAGACAATTTTTCTTCTTCTTAGATTTCACATAGGCGTCAGCAGGGCTGGTGCAAGGGTTTTTGCCACCCTAGGCAAAACCTAATTTTTCTGCCCCCTTGGCCCTGCCCCTTTTGTCCCACCCCTTTATGCCCCGCCCCTGTGTGTGTGTGTGTAAGTGTCAGTGAATTTGTGTGTTCCCTATATGTGTATAAGTGTCAATGTATGTATGTTCCCTGTATGTGTCAATGTGTGTGTTCCCTATATGTGTATAAGTGTCAATGTATGTGTTTTCTCTATATGTGTATAAGTGTCAGTTTGTGTGTTCCCTATTTGTGTCAATGTGTGTGTTCCTTATATGTGTATAAGTGTGTCAAAGTGTGTGATCTCTATATGTGTATCAATGTGTGTGTTTCTCTGTATGTGTATCAGTGTGTCATTATAGCAAAGATGTATGTAAAGCTAATAAATTGATGTTATCGACTGTACAAGGTACTGTACTTCCACATATAAACAATGATCAGATTCACAGTAATATAAAAAAATGTTAACATATAAATAATTTTACCTGTGTCCACATCTTATTGACTACTAGCAGTGTGGGACGGCGCTGCTCGTCTGTTTTTGTTTATCCTTGTACTGAGCGATGTTGTGGAGGTGGAATTTTTTTAATAAAAGTGTGCTGTAAAGGGTGTTCCCCAAAATGTAGGTTCTTCTTGTAATTAATATATATATATATATATTCAGTATTGAGTTACTATCCATTGAACTTCAATCTTATAGCAGACATAAGAAAAGGAAAGAATTGTGTGGTGAGTTCCTCTGTGCCTACTTACTACATAGTGTATGCCATAGAGTACCATATTAGTGGCCCATTTAAAGACACAGTTTAGTGTCCAGGCATAATGAAAGCACAGTTAAAAAAAAACAAAAAACATTCTCACATTTTACCAAGGAAATGTATTCATGAATTAATATTTACTCACACATGGACACAGACAAACAGGCACACAGCTTATAATTTTAACCCCTATGATGTTAATGTGAATTGTGCTTTTATATTGGGAAACTTCATGAATGGGCTTATGTGAATATATTATTGCTGACCCTCCACGATGTGTTCTCTCCCTGTTATCCTTAACCCTCTAAGTGGCAGAGAGGTTTCAATGCATTGTACACCTCTGTCACTCAAAAGGTTTAGGAGAAGAAGGAGTTAAGACTTTGTGGAGGGTGAGCAATACTATATTGACATAAGGCCATTCATGAAGTCTCCCAATATCAAAGTGTTAATAACAATGGTGTAATTTATTGTATGGTAGTGTTGTTTCACTTGAAACATGTTCTGAAGCCAAGGGGTTACATTTCAGTTACATGATAGAATTATGAAGGTGGAGGGGAGAGCACGTCTGAGATAAGGCACCAGTTGAATTCAGAGCACACAGCGCAACCGGTAAAGAGGAGTGTGAGTGTGTGGGGGGGGGTGAGAGCATCAATAACTGTAGGAAAACAAACCCTGACACCGGGAGAGACAGGGAAGAGATAGTGGTAGATATATGTACAGCAGGAGGCAGTCAGCATGTCCCCGATGACATGGAATACTCGCCTTGTGTAAGGAAGAACCGGGATGTGCAGCGGAAGGATGTTAACCCTTTGCATGCCATAGGATTACACAAGGAATAAACACCAAGTAGCTAATTAATGCATAGTAAGGCCTCTTGCATTCACCTAGCCTCCTTCCATGTATTCTAGATTAGAGAAGAAGCAGAAGGCGCTGAGGACATTAACCATTTGAGTGGCAGAGGGATATGCAACGCATTGCAAAGCAATAAGTGTTGTGTACCCCTCTGCACTGAAAGGGTCATTGCAACCTTTACATCATCACAAATTGCATTAAACTGCATTGGTATAAGCTGCTGGCAAATGATAACAGGCAGGGGAGAGCTGACATGGTTATCGGTGCACGGAGGCACACAAGGTTCCATAGGGAGTGCAATGAACTGTTTGGCAGCTATGCTGCTTTATCCAATGACAGTGTTTTGCAGAGATCCGGAGCTACCAGACAAAGTGCTTGGGGAAAAGGCAGCCAGTGAGTGTACAAGTGACCAAGGATAGGAGGTAGTAGCGGGTAAGAGAGGGAGCTAGACAGTGTAAGCTAGCACCTCATCCCTGGCACCCCCTTACCTAGAGTAGTATTTTAGCCCGTTTGTTGAGGGTGAAAGGTAAAGGATGCTGTATGTGGAGATGACAGTAAATAGGCAGACAGGCCACTTTGCACAGGAAAACACTACTTGTTAACCCTTTGAGAGCCAGATTGGTTCGCAACGCCTAGTCCTCTGGCACTCAAAGTGTTAAGAGGTGTGTGCGTGTAGACTTCTCCTCCATACACTGCAAGTGTCGTCCTTACCTTTTACAGTTGGACACAGCTGTCAATGAGATGTGTGCAGCTCTGCCCTGCCTCTGTGCCCCAGTAGATGTGCGCCCTAGGCCAGCGCCTACCTCTCCTATAGGTAGCGCCGGCCCTGGGCATCAGCAGGTATGTTAGCAATGTTCTTTTTTGTAAAGATTAGGTTCTGTTCATTTCTAACAGTATGGATTTGGCTCCCTTCTGACTCCTGGACTTAGTGCATTATATTATTTTGAGAAGACTTCCAATCCACTTAACCACTGATCAGCAGAGGAACTTGATAAATTTGCAGAGAACAACCTACTTACAAATCCTGTTGAAGTATCTCCTTTTTACCTCAGGTTCAAGTTGTTCACTTCTCCTCTTGCTGTTGATTACAAAGGAGGACCACCTTAATTGCAAGAACCTGTTCTTTCCTCCTCACTTCAATCAGGGCTTCTTGGGTTTACTTCATCTTTGCCCAGCCTCGTTTCACTAAGACCCTTTTTTGTAGGCAGTCTACAGTTTCTTTATCTACTTTCTCAGTTCATTATTCCCTCTTTCATTATATCCAAACTAGTCTCTACCATTCTCAGCTGCTAGTTTAACTCATCCATGGAGGCATCCTCTGTGACCTTGCCTTGCGGATGTCTGTTTGGCTTCTCTGAATCAGATGATTCTCTGGACTTCAGCTTTATTGCAACTTCTTCCATAGAGAGCCATGGGACTCTGGAGAATTGTTGTAACTTTAGATTATACATTTTCAGTTTCCAGGAATATTTCCTCCTTCCAGCAAAGATGATTCCAGACGCTTGAAAACTGCAAATCTCTCCAGTACATACTTTTCGTTTTCTAGTAGTGATGCATCCTTCTCTCTGGACTCTGTATGGTAGGTCTTAGATTCAGGCCAAGGCATAGAGTATCAGCTCCAGATGACCTTCCAATCCCCTCCTCAGTCTGGGGAGCCCTTCATGGTGCAATAGATCCCAGGGAGTTCACTCCTGCAGTGCAATGGACATGCCTACTGTGTGGGTGGTTCTATGGCTCTTGGTTGAAAAAAACTGGTCTGGCAGAAAGTGTAATGTGATTCTGTGGCTTCCAGTGGAACAATGCTGGGCTGGTTTTGTGAATACAGCTGGAACAAGGATGGACAACCAGAAGATTTCCATTGTGGAGGGTTGGAAAGTGAAGGAGTAGGGATGGGTGAAAACTTTTGCCTAATTAGATAAATGTGAAAATGGCACTTTTTTGCCTTCTGAAGGAGTTCCCATGAAAAATGCAGTTGTTTTTTTAATTTTGTTTTCCATGCATATAAATCAATGATAATAATGTATAATTCCTACTGAAATTTTTCACCTCAAATTGAAACAGGAGAAAAATGGCACTTCCTAGATGGAATTTTTCAGTCAAAGTGCCAATTTTGCATTGAAGCCAATGGTAAGAATGAACTTTCCCTCCACGATAGTATACCAAGGTATCACTGTCTCCCTTAGAGGCTAAGTTTTCCTGTGCTTCCTACCTCTGTAAGGCCACCGGCTGGCATGGCCTCCAGCCACTTTCTCATTGCTGACATCAGATAACAGGCACTAGCACGGACACCTGTTTATGGGCCTATTCTGGGTGGTCTAATTGGGTCCTGTCTCCTTCTGCTCCTTTATAAACCTCCTTGGGTCTGGGAATCATTGCCCTTACTTGGTGTTCCTGCTTGTTACTCTTGCTCTCCATAGAGTCCGTGTTTGCCTGAGAATCTCGCTCTGTGTATAACCTCAGCTTGTCTGACTACCCACATTGGTTCTGACCTGGGGCTCTGGCTGACTACTCGTTCTGTGTATCACTCCGGCTTGTCTAACTACCCACAACGATTCTGACCTGTGGCTCTGACTGACTACTCACTCTGTGTATGACCCTGGCTTGCCTGACCAGTGGCCCTGGCTACTACACGCTCAGTGTAGCCTCTGGTTACCTTTCCTGGTTAGCTTCACTCCTTGTAGTCCTTGGTTTGCCTGACCAGTGGTCCTGGCTCATACACGCTCAGCATAGTTTCCGGTTGCCTGACCAGTGGCCTGGTTATTCTCGCTCCGTGTAGTCCCCGGCTTGTCTGACCTGTGACTTTGGCTGCCTACTTGCTCCCTACAAGGAACAATGGAGGTTTCCACCGGAGGGGCATATGTGCTTACGGTTCAGGATTCAACTATACACAGCTTTTTCTATTGGAAGGGTACTCATATTACCTACGGCAGCTAGAAGAGGTACGTCCCGCTGTTAGAGGAATATATACAGTGAGGGTGAGCACAGGACGGGAGAGCTGAGAGACTCAGTTTTACATCTAACTGTAATCAGATACGGGAGAGGGTATCTGATCTTCATATTACGATAGCTACTGTTACTACTAGGCGATACTCCAGGTCAGAAGGAATATTATCATTTCTTATTATTTGGGGACATTTAGTATGTTTTGAGGGTTTTTTAATTATTGATACAGCTATTAGACATATTATTATTGTACTTATTGTGCTTTTTGTTTTATATATTAGTAACATATAGTCTTTTGAGATGTATGTATCTATATTAATAAATATTTTATACTGTTTCCATTTGTTGCCATATGCTCATTGTATCTAGTTATACGTATAGCACTCTCCCACATTTTTACTACTTGCTCCCTACACTACCTGCTTGCCTAACCTATAGTCTCTGTTTCCTGGATCTGGTCTGTGCTCTCTCTGTTGCCTCCGTTCGCAGACCAAGTGGTGACTTACTGTCAAGGTTTTGCTGAGCTGCTCCCTTTCTGCCTATTGATTCTGCTGTCTGAGCTAATCTAGTCCTCTGTTATCCACTGCTGCTGTCTTCTGACTTTCTGGCTCATGCTGAATCAGCTGACCTCTCTGATTACTCACTTGACTGTTATCAGCCAACCCTCTCAGGGTATTTATAGCAGCTTTGCTCACTTCCCCATTGTCTTTATGTTTGTTTGCTGACCTGTTGCTGCTGGCTGCTGTGGATTTTCCTGCATTCCTGTTTGCTGTGTTCCAGACCACTTGGCTTGTTCCAGACTTCGCTGACTTCTGTTCTTCTGACCCTCGGCTTGTTCCTGACATCGCAGACTTCTGGTTTCCTGACTCCGGCTTGGCTGAATACCTGTCTTGATTTCTGACCCTGGCATATCTTTTGGTTTATGCTCTTGGCTCATGAACTCAGGAGATGCAGGCAATACACCGAATATTTTTTTCAGGCTGGACCAGGGAGACCAGCTCATGGACCAGTTTGGTGATTCCAATGTTGCGAGAGCTATGACAGGGTCTACCCTGCTTCCCCTGTATTATGGGGGTGACCCTAACCAATGCAGAGGTTTTCTAAACCAGGTTGGCATCTATATGGAGATGTTACTACAGTCCTTACCATCTGATAGAAATAAGGGGGGGCCTCGTGATTTCCTTACTCTCTTACAGGGCCTTGGCTTGGGCTACTCCCCTTTGGGAGATGCAGAAACCTATCGTATGCAATTACCCTGAGTTTGTGGCATCCCTTAAAAGGGTATTTGATATACCAGGCCGCTCCACCTCAGCTGCCAAGCACCTAATGTCCATCCAGCAGGGTACTAGGACGGTTTCATACCCTGGCAGCTGAGGTTGGTTGGAATAATGAGGATCTCATGGCTGCTTTCTCAAATGGGCTTTCAGATATGGTTAAAAATAAGATTGCAGCCCGGGACCTTCCCAGTGATTTAGAGGAACTGGTATCATATTGTATTCTGATTGACTCTCAGATTCATGAGAGACCTTCATTTATGGAATGCCTGCGGGGGCATTCCATCCGTTTAATTCCGAGCCTTTCATCCCCAACCGTACCTCCCTCTCCTCCCACACCTCCTAGTCTCGAAACCTCAGGCGATGTGGAGCCCATGCATATTGGATTCACTCACCTTTCAGTTGCAGAAAAGGCCTTGAGGAGGAGGGAAGGCCTGTGCCTATACTGCGGTAAGGCAGGGCATCTACTACGAACTTGACCCACATGTCCGGGAAATGGGCGCACCTAAGGACCTGTAAGGGACAGACCTTAGGTGGCATTTCAGTGTCCCCAGATATCCATCCAGATAAACCATTAGTCTCCGTAGGGCTCTCTTGGGACAAAATTTCCATTACTTCAGAGACACTTATTTTTTGATAGTGACTTTGTCCAGAAGCACTCCATTCCATTGCAGCTCTGTACCACTCCACTTGCCCTCGAGGTGATTGATGGTAGACCCATACAACCACCTCAGGTTACCCACGAAACCACGCCTTTGTCTATGGCTGTAGGGGCTCTCCATCAAAAAACCTTACAATTCCAGGTGATCCACTCTCCTCACTATCCTGTGATCCTGGGTTATCCATGGCTGCGCAAACACAATCCCACAGTCGATTCGGTAAGGGCTGAAGTCATGGCATGGTCACCCAACTGTTCCAAGACACGCCTAGTAAAAGTGGGGAGGGTGCTAACCACATCCTTGGCCTCTTTGCTGCCTGAAGAGTACCAAGAGTTCCGTGATGTATTCAATAAGGGCCGGGCTAGTGAGCTCCCGCCTCACTGCCCATATGATTGTACCATTGAACTACAACCAGGTGCCATACCTCCTCGAGGTCGAGTCTACCCTGTTTCTGTCATGGAGAATAAGGCCATAGAGGAGTATGTTGTGGATGCGTTGTCCCGGGGGTTCATCCACAAGTCCTCCTCTCCTGCCTGGGGACGGATTCTTCTTTGTGAAGAAAAAGAGTGGTGAAATGAGACCCTGTTTTGACTATTATCATGGTTAAAACGCGTACCCTATTCCACTTGTTACTGAACTATTAGATCGATTTAAAGGGTCTAAGGTATTCACTAAGCTCGACCTGTGAGGGCTGTAAAATTTGGTACAGATAAAGGAGGGCCATGACTGGAGAATCGCACCAGGTGCAGGCATTATGAATACCTCGTAATGCCCTTCGGTCTCTGCAATGCTCCTGTGGTTTTTCAAGAATTCTTGAATGATGTCCTCTGGGATGTGCTCCAACAGTGCGAGGTGGTATACTTAGACAACATTCTGATCCATTCCTCCTCCATGGAAAGCCACAACGCAGATGTAAAGTGAGTCCTGCATAGATTAAGAGAAAATAACCTATTTTGCAAATTAGAGAAGTGTGCGTTCCACTGCAAACAGGTCACCTTCTTGGGATATGTAATTTCAGAGGTCGGTTTTGCTCTGGACCCTGAAAAACTCTCAGCTGTTCTCGGGTGGCCGCAACCCGTAGGTCTCCGCTCCCTTCAACGTTTCCTTGGCTTTGCGAAGTACTGTAGGAAATTTTTCTGCAATTTTTCCTCTATTGTAAAACCCCTTACTGACAGGACCAAAAAAGACGGTAACTCCACTCACTAGTCCCCAGAAGCCATCAGGGCATTTGAGTCACTAAAATCTACTTTTGCCACAGCACCTATTTTCGCACATCCGACACCCGAGCTTTTATTCATACTTGAGGTCGATGCGTCTGAGACAGGAGTAGATGCCCTCCTGTCTCAACGTCCTACTCCTGAGAGCCAGTTGCACCCGTGTGGGTATTTCTCAAATAAGTTAAGTCCTGCGGAGTGCAATTATCAGATTGGCGATTGAGAGCTTCTGGCGATAATACCGGCTCTCAAAGAATGGAGGCATTTGCTCGAGGGAACTTACATGCCAGTCCTAATCCTCACGGATCATAAAAACCTTACCTACTTGTCTGAAGCTAAGCTCTTGTCTCCAAGACAGGCCAGATGGGCCTTATTTTTGTCTCATTTTAATTATGTGGTCTCGTACCTGCCAGGTACTAAAAATGTCCAGGCTGATGCCCTATCCAGGCAGTTCTCTGGCAGTAAAGAGGAGAGTCCTGCTTGTCCAATTATTCCTCAGGACAAAGTACTAGCCACCATTCGTACCAGCATAACATCTTCCCTTGGGGAGAAAATACAGGCTGCCCAAGTAGATGCACCTGCTAAGACTCCCCCTGGGTGCTGTTTTGTACCTGCTGACCTCCGGACCAAGGTGCTTTCAACCTACCATAAGACTAAATCAACAGGTCATCCCAGAAAGAACCAGCTCCTCTGGTCGGTTTCCCATCTCTTCTGGTGGCCAGAACTCAGCAAAGATGTTGCTGCCTTTGTCGCTGCCTGTCCAGTCTGTGTGCAGACAAAATCACCCCATCACCTTCCAGTGGGCCTTCTCCAACCCATACCTAATGGGGAGAAGCCATGGTCACACCTTGCCATGGATGTCATAGTTGAACTTCCTTTGTCTAATGGTCACACTGTCATCCTCATGGTCTTTGACCGATTTTCTAAGATGATTCATTGCATACCATTCAAAAAACTTCCATCCGCTAAAGAGTTGGCTACGGTCTTTGTCAAAGAGGTGTATCGGCTACACGGGGTTCCCAAAGTCATAGTTTCTGACTGGGGTAGCCAGTTTGTCTCGAGATTCTGGAGGGCCTTCTGTGCACAACTAGGTATCCAACTTTCCTTCTCCTTGGCCTATCACCCGCAATCGAATGGGGCAGCAGAAAGGGCTAATCAGGCCTTGAAGCAATTCCAGCTGTGTTAAATTTCAGACCTCTGACCTGCTACCTTGGGCGGAGTTTGCTCATAACAGTGCTGTCTCAGCTTCTACCCAGCTCTCCCCTTTCATGGTGAATTATGCTTATCAACCCTCCGTGATTCCAGATTTGTTCGCTCCCCAGGGGATCCCGGCATTGGAGGATCATCTCCAGCGAATCCGTTCTACATGGGTGCAAGTCCAAGAGTCGTTGCGACCTTCACAACAATCCCAGGAGCTCCAGGCTAATCTTAAATGCCTACCCATAACCTTGTACCAGGTCATGCAGAGGGTCTGGTTGTCCTCCAGAAATCTTCACCTCCGAGTGCCCTCTCAGAAACTGGCTCCACGTTTTGTGGGGCCTTCCCGTATCCTCCGACGTGTGAACCCTGTGGCTTATGCCCTAGTTCTTCCTATCAATACAAAATGTGTTTCATGTCTTGGTGCTGAAGCCTCTGGTATGTAATCGTTTCACTAAGGTCACTGCTCAACCTCATTTGGTGCACGTTGTCGACCATGAAGAGTACGAGGTCCGATCCATAGTTGACTCTTGTAGGTTCCGAGCGAGTCTTCAATATTTGGTCCATTGGAAGGGTTATGGTCAAGAAGAGCGCTCATGGGTTCCAGTTGCAGACGTGCATGCCCCCGCCCTCCTCCATGCTTTCCATGCATGCTTTCCTCATAAACCTGGTCCTGCCCTGATGGGGGGGGTTGTTGAGGGGAGGGACTGTCAAGGTTTTGTTGAGCTGCTCCCTTTCTGTCTATTGATTCTGCTGTTGTCACAGTGTGCCATGCGGCGGCTGCTCGAGCCGGCCGCATCCTTACCTTGGCCAAAGCTGTTGTTCTGGTGGCTCAGTCACGTCCTTGCCCCTCGCGGTTCAGTTGCGTTATGTATCTTCGCGGCTACAGCTGCTCTTGCTCTCGGTGGCCGCTGCCAGGTGACATCATTTTTGGGCGCACGTCCAGGAGCATGGACGTGCTCACCTTTTAAAGGCAGACAGGCCAATATTGTGCTCCTCCCTTCCTTGGGGCAGGTCTTTAAAGACTGCCTGGACACAGGGCTCATTAGCCCTTTCGTTGGTGTCCAGTGCAGTTCATTTGCCTGCAGCATTCTCCGTGTATTACCTGGTTTTGGATGACTACCCGTTCCGTGTATGACCCTGGCTTAGTCCGATAACCTATCTGGTGCAGACCTGCAGCTCTGGCTGACTACCTGTTCCGTGTAGTACCCATGGCTTCTCTGACTATTCATTCTGGTACTGACCTGTGGCTCTGTCTGACTACCCGCTCCGTGTATGACGCTGGCTTAGTCTGGCAACCAATCTGGTGCGGATCTGTGGCTCTGGCTGACTACCCGTTGTGTTTTGACCTTTGGCTCGTCTGACCATCCATTCTGGTGCTGACCTGTGGCTCTGTCTGACTATTCCTCCGTTTGACCTACCATTAGAGTCAGATATCCAGTCTGGTGCAGACCTGTGTGTCTGGTAGACTCTAGCTTTACTGCCTGCAGGCGTGAGTTAGTAATCTCCCTTGTTGCCATCCTTTGGGAGAGACAGTCTTTCCATTACTGACTGCAGGTGTGGGTCAGTCTTCGTCTGCATTATCTTTGGAGACACCGTTTGATTCTACATGGTGCATATCTGACATATGAGTCTACCAGTGGCTTCGGCCTAGTCTCTGCAGACTGGGAACCTAGAGGCAGCCTCCTGTTTCTGATAGAGGCTTTGCTTCTTTGATTACCCGCTGCTCCTCCTTCTGTCTTGCCGTGAGATATTGCTGTTTATTACTGCTTCTATTAAAGGTTACTGTACTGTCTGACTCCTGTTTTGCTTGTTCTCTGTGTGAGCTGTCTGAGCTAATCTATGGCTCTGTTATCCACTGCTGCTGTCTTCTGACTTTATGGCTCAGGCTGAATCAGCTGACATCTCTGATTACTCACCTGACTGTTATCAGCCAACCCACTCAGGGTATTTATAGCAGCTTGGCTCACTTCCCCATTGTCCTTGTGTTTGTTTGCTGACTTGTTGCTGCTGGCTGCTGTGGATTTTCCTGCATTCCTGTTTGCTGTGTTCTACACTACTTGGCTTGTTCCAGACTTCACTGACTTCTATTCTTCTGACCCTTGGCTTGTTCCTGACATTGCAGATTTTTGGTTTCCTGACTCCAGCTCTGCTGAATATCTGTCTTGATTCCTGACCCTGGCGTGTCTTCTGGTTTATGCTCTTGGCTCATGTTTTTGTTTTTGTTGCACTAATAAAGGTGTATTGCATTTTACCTTTTTGTGTCCTGTCTGGTTTCTGGTCCCTAACACTTACACATATTCTACCATTCTTCTGTTGTCACAATTGAGCCGCCTCCCTAGTCTCGAGATCTTGAGTAGTGCAGTGCACAGCACAGTGTGCAGCTCCGGAGGGACCTTGGGTCCTATTTGCATATGTTTGGGGTTCTGTGTAGGCTCTACCATTATTGCTGTTATAATAAATAAAAGTGGTTATATTTTATCTTTGTGTCTGTCCTTCTTTGCCTGATTACCGTGACACAAGGAAGTCAGTTTCTGCAACATGTAATTCTGTATTTGTTAGAGAGAGAGAGAGAGAGAGAAAGCAGCAACATTTTAGAGCTAGAGAAGTTAGGCAAGGAAAATGGAGTTGGAGCTTAGTTTCGGGAGTCTTTTGGGCAGGCAATTTGTTCTCTATGTTAGAGGTGGCTGGGGGAAGTATGAAGGGAGCAAGGAAATCTACCCAATATTCCACCGTATCTTGTTTCTCTGAGAAGAGATAGCCAGGTGATCCAAGTTCCTTTCTGGGCTGGCTGAGCCTCTGTGACTGACATAAATGCATTACAGACTGTCAGCCAAGAGACAAACAAGCACAACTGACACCTACTCCTACAACAGCTAGAAGAAGAGGGACCAGCATATTATTGACTAAGTTCTATCCTCATCCTCAACTGTAAAAAGTTAAGTCTGCAGTGACATTGGGAGAGAGAGAGAAAGCAACTGCTGAAATCCTCTTGACACTAGCTATAGGCAGGGAGTGTATTTTTTGTAGGCACTGAAAGGTAGGGACATTTAATAAAGAAATACAAATAAATAAATAAATAAATACATATTTTGACTGGTAAGAGACAGAAACAAGGGCCATGGAATGAGCTGTGACTGAGGCTGGCCGTGAGAGATATTAGGTACTGTATGATTCAGTATTTTGTAAAGGCAATACATCAATCACACGCAAAAAGTTCTGTTGTTTACTTTACTGTTAAAATTTACACTACTTTGATAATGTGCAGAAAATGTGCTAGGGGAGGGGGAAGGGATTAAGAGCAATGCAAAGAAGTGTCAGTAAAGTGGTAGTCAAAAAAACTGACTACAGCCTTGGTTGCTGTACCATGTGTAATAAGCTATGATGTTCTGTCTGCTCCTGAGGAAGCTCTTTGTGAAAGTGACAGAAAAAGTTCTTTTGCTGCCAGTAGTATTAATAAACCATTTGAAAGCACAGAAGATGACAGTGAGTCTCATTCTAGTGTTGATGGCATAATGGAGGAAAGTGTAGCAGTTCAACTAACTTCTGTGGATGACAGTAAGAATAAAAACTACAACACAACACCTGTCCTGAAAGTAGTAACAAAGGTTCTATAAATCCCTCTAATGGAAAAAGAAAAAATGAAATGTGACTTCAAAAAGCCATGAGTAATATATAATTAGTGGTGAAGAAGTAGTGAGCAATGCTGACAATGACCTAATTATTGATGATGATACTGATCAGTTTTCCACCACTGAAAAGGAGCATTATGCCTGTTTGTAAACTGTTTGAGAAATCAGTTGGAAAGTTTATCTCTGGACAAATAAAGATGCCTAAATATACACATTTGTCCTTGCAGGCATCATCAGTATCTGAAAATGTAAACTATGGAGAAATATGCATTTTAGTTTGACAAGGGTCATAAAATGCCCACACCTGCCACTGCCACCACCACCATCACCTCCACTGCCACAAGTCATGTTAAAGCAATAAAGTTATGCAGTTCTTCCACTGTGTTCTGCTCTCCCACATTTAAAGAGTTCTTAGAATGGAGTCAAAACCTGCAGAATATCCAAAACTATGCCTGTGGATTGGTAAACTTGTGAAAATGTTGGTGTTTGACATGCTGCCCTTTTCTTTTTTTTTAAACAGAGGATTAAAAGAACGGATGTCATATGTTGCAGCCAGCCAACATATCCCAAGCCACAGCTATTTTTCAAGGATGCCTGTGCCAGCACTGTACAAGCAGGTGGTTAGTGTTGTGGCAAAAAGGACAAAGGGACGCATCCTTTTTCAGGGCATATTATTCCTGTACAACTCTGCCTGTTCAAAACGTTTACTTTCAGCTGTTGATTTCTCAAATTCAGTCCTCAGCAGCAGTGGTACTGAGGTAGGAAATATTGCAGGCATAGAAAGGATAGGTGAAAAGTGTCAAAGTCCTTGTGTGAATTTTTTTGATATTGGAGAATAGGCATAAATGTCACTTTTTTACTATGGGCAGACATTTTCACAGGAGATGTGGGAAATTACTAGTTTTCTGAGAAAATTCCCTCAGAAACATTTGTTTTACTTTTCACCCATCCATAATAATTCCCTCCCACATGTATAGTTTCCCCCATGTATTCCCACTCTATACAAATATGCTCCATTTGACCTCTTTATCAGTATGTGCTGGAAAAGAGTGTGTGTGTGTGTGAGATAGAGAGAGAGAGAGAGAGAGCTGTTAAAAGCACTGCCCACCCAGTTGTGACTCAGTTGTAGCCATAGAACCCCACACACTACCCCCCCCCCCAGCCTTGTCTTACCATTGTCATAGACCTAAGCACACTGACACCTCATTCATGTCCCACTTCACTGGTGGCCCATGAACCACACATACTGACCCTCCCCCCCACACACTTCTTGTCCCACGGTAGCCATAGAATCATATATTCTGACCTTCCACCCCTTGTCCTACTGTTAGACATAGAAAATAAGTAATTTGCTGTCCTTTGCTGGTTACCCTGTCTTGTATGATATATGTATTGAGGAGGTATATAATGCATTAAGAATGACCAAGAGGTCATTAGCCACATTCAACAACAAATAGTCACTCTCTTATATTTATATATTCTATTATCAATGTATAAGATACATTCAAAGAAGGCACACCCATGAATCAAATGAGCACTAAACTAGCACATGATCTATCATATACAATATAATTCTAATATCATGTGATGGTGTGTTGCCCTTCTTGCCTCCTATAGCTTGTATATTACCATTATTTCCTGTTCAACACCTTTTTCTTCTGTATATATTTTCTCTCAGCCAGAGAATGGTGTACAAAGCATTGCTCTGTAACATGTTGTACATCCCTCTAGCACTCAGGAGGTTAAAAAGAGTTAGTGGAGTGAAATAATTTCCTTCCATGAGAAAAGCCCCATCCATAAAGCAGCAAGACAGCAACACTGCAAAGGAAAGGAAATTAGCCATGTCAGCATCTTGTCTGGCTTTAGAAGGCAGCACAGTTCCTCAGTGTGCCAAAGGCAGCTGTAAAAGCCTGCATGACAGCCCAGAGGAAGGTAATCCTCACCAGCTGTTTCCCTCTGAGCCTTTTCTGCCATAAGATCATTCATCTTTCTATCTCATTTCACAGGAAAATATAAACAATTTGTCTGTGCGGTAGCAATGGTTTTAATATTTGAAGCATACTCCATCTACAACTAAAATCCATCACATTTAACCTAATGTATTTTGTGAAACAAAGAACTTGTTATAATAAAAAGTAATTTGCGTGCACGTAAAGGGCTATCATTTCCATGTTGTGTTAAAGCTATTAGAAATCCTAGTGTTCTCTGCAGCACAGGAAAGTAGACAATCCTCATTTTTCCTAATTTCTGCTTCAGAATTCACAGTTTTGTAGCATGCTTAACCCTTTGAGTGCCCAAGGGCCAACCTCATTGTGTACCTCTCTGGCACTCAAAGGGTTAAATTACAGTAAGTTAGTGTTACCTTTTCTGCCCTCCCCCCAACGTACATAGTTATACTGTTTTTTAGTAGGCAGATCAGGAAGGTCTGATAAAGACTAACTTATTTCGTAGCAGGAAAGCTATATAATTCTCATGCCACTAGGGTATGAAGGGAAGGTTGAACTTGATGGACCTGTGTCTTTATTCAACCTAATTTACTGTTACTATGTTATTTTGTAGCTGTATCTATCCTATATAATAATTCTCTAGGATGTTTGTCATGATGCAGTCATGCTTAGTAGAGACTGCCCGCGTTTGGGCAGTTTCTACTGAGCATAATTGCATCGTGTGAGTGAGGCGACGCAAGACTGCATCGAGTGGAGCAGTGAGGTCATGGCCTCTTAACCCTTTGAGTGCCAGAAAAGCAATGCGTTGCGTACCCCTCTGGCATTCAAAGGGTTAACATGTGCCCTGACGACTGGAACTGAGAATCACTACTAGAGTACAAGAGATTCAGATCAGTAGTATTAGCATAACATTACAGACATGTTCTATGTATGTCTTTCCAAAACTGGAAAAGTTAGTCCAAAATATCCTTTGTTGAGTTTCTATTAACCGTTTGAGTGCCAGAGATGTATTCAGAGCATTGCAACGAAATGCATTGGATACCTTTCTGGAACTCAAAGGATTAAACCTGGAAACTACAGATGTGTGATTTTGACCTCCATAATACTAAAGACATTAGAAGGACTGCTAACAAGATTTTATGAAGAATAAATTATGGCAAGTGGTGGGGAGAAATTCTGTCTTTCCTTTGATTTAAAAAAAAAAAAAAAAAAGCAAGGTGAAAAAAGCAGGAAAATGGCACTTTTTGTTAAATATGTCTTGCTTGGCAAAAAGAGCCATTTTTCTCCTGTTCTCTTTTAACCCTTTGAGTGCCAGAGGGGTACACAATGCATTGCTTTGCAATGTGTTGTGCACCCCTTTGACACACAATGGGTTAAGGTGAAAACTTTCGCACATCCATACTCTCTAGCATTCAGTCAGTTAAAATGCCCATTTTAACCTCATTTAAATCAAAAGGGATGCTTATACCTCCCCTTGGACAGCTGTATTGTTGTATAATTGCTACACTTTCTCTTTCTGCATGGAGTCCTAATTGTAAGTTTTCAAGAAGACCTATGTCCCTGAAGAGGAAATGAGGAGGCAGTGAGGCTGATGTATGAAGAAAAACTGCATTATTTCTGAAACAAACCATTTGCATCTTAGGCGACATATAAAAAAAACCTGTTGATTTAAATTGGGCTTTTAACTCCATGAATGCTAGAGAGGTCTTCAATGCTTTGCTTTACAATTGATTGGAAACCTCTCTGGAATTCAAAGCTTTTAAACTCCAATTGAAATCAATGGGGATTTTGTTAATTTCTATTTCTTTCCTATGGTATAACTGGTTCCCTCCAAGTGTCCTCCAGTTCCTCTTAGTTCACAAGTCTCTTGGAATCTTCTGAGGATGCTGCATGGTGAGTGAAATGTCACACAGCACCTTAGCTATTTGAGTGCCAGAGGGGTGTGCAACCCATTTGTGTCATCCAAAGGGTTAATCGACAGAGCTTCCTGAAGTCTTGTGATAAGGACAAGGTGGAGAAAAGTGTTGCAGTAACACCTCAAGTTAGCACATAAAAACAATACCTTCAATAAAACCTACTCATTAAGGGGACGTTTTAATGTATCCAGCAAATCTAGGCATTTCACTTCTGAAAGCCCTCTGTACTGCAGTCTTTTGAAGTTATGGTTTAATTGTTGACTTCTGTTTCCTGTAATTGTTTTATGGCACCAGGAACCAAGCCATTATGTGTATTGGTTGTTTTTCATATTTTGACTTTTCATGTATAACAGAGCAGAAATACCCTTATTATGGTTTGTCAGGATGTTTGGATTTAAAATGGAAGTGATACTTTATGACAGTTTAGGTTAATTTTATAAAGCTATCAATGTCTCTGAAATGTTGTTATGTTAGACTTTTTTTTATTTAAAATAATACATTATGAGATATTTATCTTTATGTATCATTTTATGCAAGTTAGACATTATTGACTGGCATAACTTGCTCATATTGTCTTTTGACAGAAGAGAGATGTTTTATGAACTACCTTTTCCAGTTACCAAAATAAGTAGTAGTGAAAAAGGAAGAGCACAAAGGAGAGGCGAATGGAATGAGATGGATAGCCATATAGAATGTTATTTGGCAAACAGCTATTCCAGCCACTTCTGTCTGTCTTGTATAAACTGAATAAATAAATCAAATTAAATATTTCATAAGTTGATATGTATCAGTCTAAAATGTTTTAGAACTAAATGTTGGTTATGCAAATGTCACAAACACCCATTTGCATTATCTAGGTTTGCTGACCAGTCAGTAAATAAGGGGATATGCACTGCTAATGAGATTCCACTCTAAATAACAGGTGCTGAATTGATTTTTATGTACTGTGTCTGTCTATAATCTATAGTAATACATTTACATGGTTATTTCCCTCCTTGCTGTAACTTGCTCCAAGGGGAGAGCAGTGGAGTACTTTATGGGAGTTTGTTCCTCTGAGGGGAAGAATTTGGGGCTAGATCTCATTAAAGTCTTAATGACGGTGGAGTGTTTGCATTGGTATGCACAAAAACAATGATACTTTCAAATATAAACAAGTGTGTGTAGCCACATGAGTTGGTTGCTAATGTCTTACCTCAGAAAATGAGCTGTTCAGGTGGATTTGTATATTTACCTAAGAGATACACATAGAACTGATATATAGGTCCGTATACAGTAAGAACAAGTCTGTGGTATATCATGTGCACTATAGGGAGTGTATTAAAGGGTTAAATGGGGCTTTTAATCCCTTGTATGCTTATGAGCTCTTTAATATATTGGTTTGCAATACATTGGAAACCTCTCTAGCATTCAGGTGGTTAACAAATAAAGTAAATCAGTGGTAATCTTTATTTAACACATGTAGTACAGTTGGTTTGCAACAGAATTGTTATATTTTTAATTTGTGCTTGGGACCTATATAGGCACAAGAGACATGTATATTAAAATGGACCTGCTACCAAGTACTTTTTGAATGTAATTTAATAATATAATTATAGCAATATAAATATTTTAAATTATAATTTAATTGGCTGCTGATAGCTGGCATTGAAGCAAGATGAATATGTAAACTCTGAGGTCAGTTTAACTGGGCATGAAAATGGTTCAAATCAGCTACAATAACCCTCTCCTTCTCTGCTTTTTATCACCTTTTGCTTCATGTTCCCTAAAATAGGTCGTTGAAAAAGAATGGGATTGAATGTTATAAGTTACTTTCTGATTAAAACCAAATTTAAAGTGGCCCAGACTGAGCCCATCAAAGATGGACAGCAAGGCCTAGTTAAAAGGTTTAAATCTACCATGCTTGTCTTTGACACCATCCTAGTAAGTGATCCAGATAAGGTGACTAGATACCCCATCAACTGCAAGATGCTTATGAAATTATCATTCTGTAGGACTACACAGGAATCAGTTACACCCAGTAGTGTTTGTTTTTCATACATGTCATGCATTTACTGGGATAACTGGTCATCTTAGATATGGTAAACAACATGACACTGAGGGGTAACTGCTGACTATGAAAGTCCTCCTTGAAGACCCCTGAAATTCACTCCACAGTGATATAAAACAAGCAGTCTCTAACAATAAAAAAAGATCTTGCAGAGTACAGGGCAAATTGAGTCACAACTCAGTGAAGTCATATTGGACAATGAAGACTTTTTTCACCAACAGGAAATAAAGCTGGATTACATGGAGATCAAACTGGCAGAGAAGGAGGACAGATCTTGTAGAACAACCTGGGATTTTGCAACATCCCAGAAATTGTATCTAATGATCAACTCCCAGACTTCCTACATCAATACTTTAGAGCCATGCTGCCTGAGGACTCAGAAAAGGAACCCATCTTGGATAGTTGTTACCCTACTCAAAGGCATGACATCTCCCATGAGACCTTCCCAGGGACATGATCCCCAGAATCCACTTCTACCACATAAAAAGGCATCCTAAATTCATCCAGCAAACCAGCAGATCTACAGCAAGAGTTTGAGGCCCTTAGCATCTATTCCACACTCCTTAGAATGAAAAAAATCAAACTGTAACTAAGGTCCTCAGAGACAACTCCATCCTGTTTAATCCCAGTCATATTAAATGCCATAAAAATGTAATCTCTAAATATTTTGCTACACCAGAAAAATCCATTTAAGCTTTACATGAATGAGATATCCAAGATCAGTTTTCTGAGGATTAACAGGCTCTGCAGTGTTCAAAACAACTCTGCAGTCTGTTCTCAATTTGGAATGCAATTTACAAAAGATGAAGACCCTAGAATAAGATAAATACCCATACCTATAATCTCTCAAGTGGTCTTGTATTCAAGATCCACTGCCTAACCTGATTCATGCTTTTTTATATATTATCCTAGTAACAATGTAACATACATATGTGACTGGTTTATTGATGGAGTATTTGACATGCCTATACATCTCCTATTCACCACTTATCTGCCATTATGAGTTCTAAATGTATACTGTGTGCAAAATTATTAGGTAAGTTAGTATTTTGACTATATCATTATTGTTAAGCATATTTTTCAACTCCAAGCTAGATAAACTTGAATGCTTATTGGATTTAAGCATATCAGGTGATGTGTATTTGTGTAATGAGAAAGGGTGTGGCCAAAGGAGATGAACACCCTATGACAAAGTGTGCATAATTATTAGGCAGCTTCATTTCTTCAGGCAAAATGGGCAGAAAAAGAGAAAAAACTGACTCTGAAAAGTCAAAAATTGTAAAAAGTCTTTCAGAGGGATGCAGCACTCTTGAAATTGCTAAGATATTGGGGAGTGATCACAGAACCATCAAATGTTTTGTTGCAAATAGTCAACAGGGTCACAAGAAACGTGTTGAGAAAAAAGGAGCAAATTAACTACCAGAGATTTGAGAAGAGCCAAACATGAAGCTACCAGGAACCCATTATCCTCCAGTGCTGTCATATTCCAGAACTGCAACCTACCTGGAGTGTCCAGAAGTACTAGGTGTTCAGTGCTCAGAGACATGGCCACTGTAAGGCAGGCCGAAACCCGAGCACCACTGAACAAGACACATAAGTTGAAACGTCAAGACTGGGCCAAGAAATATCTGAAGACAGATTTTTCAAAGGTTTTATGGACTGATGAGATGAGAGTGACTCTTGACGGTCCAGATGGATGGGCCTGTGGCCAGATCAGTAACAGGCACAGAGCTTCATTTCGACTAGTTTAGACATCAGCAAGGTGGAGGAGGGGTACTGGTATGGGCTGGTATTATCAAAGATGAGCTAGTTGGACCTTTTCAGGTTGAAGATGGACTCAAACTCAACTCCCAAACCTACTGCCAGTTTTTAGAAGACACTATCTTCAAGCAGTGGTACAGGAAAAAGTCTGCATCTTTCAAGAAGACCATGATTTTTATGCAGGACAATGCTCCATCTCGTGCATCGAAGTACTCCACTGCGTGGCTAGCCAGTAAAGGCCTTAAAGATGATAAAATAATGACATGGTCCCCTTCCTCACCTGACATAAACCCTATTGAGAACTTGTGGGCCTTTCTTAAATGGCAGATTTACACTGAAGGAAAACAGTACACCTCTCAGAACAGTGTCTGGGATGCTGTGGTTGCCGCTGCACAAAAAGTTGATCGTCAGCAGATCAAGAAATGGACAGACTCCATGAATGGAAGGCTTATGACTGTTATTGAAAAGAAGGGTGGCTATATTGGTCACTGATTTTTTTTTTTTTTTTTGGAAATGTCACAAATGTTTATTTATACATTTTGAGTTTTGTTTAGTATTCTCACTGAAAATAAACACGTAAGATGGGAAAAATATTGTTTTTCATTGAGTTGCATAGTAATTCTGCACTCGAATAGTTGCCCAATAATTGTACACACATATATATTCTCCTAATAAAGCCAAAACCTAAAATATTCAGGTTTAATGTTTCTTAACATTTTGGATTGACTTCTGGGGAGGTCATAGCTTTATATCTCTAATCAAAAACAGAACAAAAATAAAGCATGGGAGTTTGTGTACACATATGGTGTGTATTTCTTGCTACTACATCTTGCATGACTAATAATACCACAGCTCCACCAGTCATTTAGGGAATGAGATAAAGGAGAGCTGTAGGTGAGTGATCAACGATTTGAGTTGTGAGGTATAACAAAATAGGGTTAACAGATATGATGTTTCCAGCTTTCAATGCAGAGAAAAAGCCACAGTGGAGTAAATCTGGGGCAAACCAACTGCACCGTACTAGACAAGTAGAAATTAAAAAATATCCCATTCTTTTTAGCCCTCTGATTGCTAGAGAAGTCTAAAATGCATTAGCAAACAATGTGCTGGAAATCCCTCTAGCATACAAGGAGCTAGAAGCATTTAAAATGAACATGATTTTTTTACTTTTCACATATAGTGCACCTGGCCTGCACCAGAAATCTCTACACTTTGCATTTATAAGCATGGTCCACAGAATTAGTTTTGTGCAAAAAAGCTGATAAAATGTATGAGTTTTACCTCTGCAGATCCGGTTGATCAGGAGACACATCTATACGTTAAGGGATGTAACCGTTTATTTTGACTTTACATATTCTTTAAGTGCATAACATATAAAAGTCACCTTGACTATTTTATTTTTTTAACTTGTATATCCCTGACAAAGAGCAAGCTGGATCTGTTTCCAGACAGCTTTCTGTTTTCAGACAGCTTTTCGAGTTGATTTATATCAATTGGGCAGAGAGTTGCACTTCTAGAAGAGGAAAATACTATAGCGGCAGATCATGCTACCAACATTGAACAATTATTAGTAGAACAAAGAGGCACTATTCACCAGTGCATCCTATGAGTGGATGATCTTGACAAACTGGGGTAGAAAATACAATGTGCGCCTTAAGAATCTTCCGGAAACTGTCCCGCCACAGGACTTCAAGGCTGTGCTGTCATCCTTTTTCACCTCTATACTGGGTGACTCACAAAAACTTGATCCTTTCTGAACAAGCTCATAGAGCTTTAAAACTTTGAGAGATCAGGTCTCCCAGAGATGTTGTGGTGTGCTTTCACAGACCACATCTAACAAAAGAAAAAAAATTATAGACCCGGAGCACAAGACAAGTTAAATCACTTAAAGCGGCGTCTTATTCCTCAAATTAGTTTATGTAAGGCCACTGTGCACCCAGGTCTATAAAGCTACATGAATATGCAAGGAAAAAAAGGAAAAAATATAGACCTTCTCGGGGCACTAACGTGATGGTGTCAAATTAGTATGTACTAAATCATCAAATATGCTCGCTTTCACAGATACAAAATTAAAGAAAGAGCAGAGAAAGTGTCACTCTTCATTTAGCGGGTGGCAAGATCCATCAGTTTAGTGATGTATCCTCTCATACTCTTCAACTTCTCATAGCAGTTAAATTCCTCATGGACCACCTGTGCAACCCACAGGTTAGATATTGCTGGTGCTTCCCTTTCTCTTGAATAACCTCACACAATGGCAGATCGGCTACCCTCTACATCATGGTTAATATCCCTCCCTTTTGTGTGGCACTAGGGATCCTACAGCTAGACATCCTTCTCCACTTCACAGAACACAGAAAAGGGTCAAGGACTGGCTCTCCTGCTAAAAAAATAAGCAACGAAAACTGCAACTTTCATCAGTGTTACCCCAAACTTGTGCTGCTTTGTGGACCTGAAGAGACTCATGTCAAGTGTCTTTTGTTTGATTTGGAACCTGCACCTGGGGACTAACATAATACCCTCAATGATGTTAAGGTTTGACCTTCATGAGTGTTCAGGGAACTTGTACAGTGTCTGTTCTTTATCTCTTAATTTCTCTTTTTTTCCTCTCAATACATATGACATTGTTCTAGTCCTATGCATCTGTATTTATTATCTGACTTACTGCTGACTCACCCTCATGGGAGCACTATATAGGGGACAGTTCTGACCCTCAATGGAATCTCTGTGGCTGGCATGGCTCATTTGTGGTTGGGGGTACAGGTGGTTCATTCTCTCTCTTGTGGGGTGCCACAAACACAGCCCTCCAGCTACACTGAGGCCCAGAGCTAGGGGTGTCAGCTTGACGATTGGCTCACACCTTCCATGTTACCTCACCGCTTGGTTACAAAAAGTATCTTGGATCTATCAATATATCTTTACAATGATAGAAAATTAGTGTATTCCAGAATAGCTAATGCCTTTAACCACTGTTCACTGCAGGTTAACTGTGTCATGTCTCTGAATTTAGTACTAAACACGGCACTCCATAACATGCATCTCACAGCTGATTATCAATAAATCTTTGATGAATACTCATTACAGATTCGATTCAAACAAGGGTCTATTATTGAAATCACTAATTGGTCTTAGCAGTTCTGTTTCATCTCTACCATTACACCCCCTTTTTTTTACTAGCCTAATGCGTTTCATCCGGATAGACCGGACTTCGTCAGAGGAAAACACTGATTAAACTTAAACACTGATGTTAAATACCTTTGCCCGTATCAGCCTCTTAATGATTCCACCAATTATCTTCTAGGTTAGAGTCTGACGTCATCTATACAAGGTAGTATAGCAATGAGTTCCTTAAGAAGCGAAAAAATAAATTAATTCACTTCCTATTGGTATCATTATAAGACTTAATTTCACGGAGTCTTATATGCTCAATGATCTAGCAGAGAAAAGATTTCAAAAATAAATAAATCTGTTACATAGGTACATATATCAGACAGTTTCTCAGGAGAATATATTCGTATCTTTGCTTGAAAAGCAGGTCTACCACTAATTGTAATGAGCGAAATTTAAAGCAACTCACAGCACTGGATATTATTTCTCTTAACATCCATCATAAAGGGAAGACCTGCCAGCCTTTGCCATTTGTGAAATCTATGGCAGTGATTCTGACATCTTCACTTAATTGGCCCATGGAGAACCTTTCATCCCACCGATAGGGATGGGCAAAACTTTCCACCTTAAACTGAAATTGATGAAAAATGGTACTTTCCGATTGGCAAAAAATTTCCCGCGAAAAGTGCAGATTTTCCGCTTTTTTCACCCATTGAAATCAATGGGAACATAGAAGTTACACACAACACATTACAAATAATATTTTTTCCCAAAGGGGGGCTTTATTGACTGCTATTGGTGGGACAGTTAATAAAAAAAATAAATCAATAAATAAAATAAGACATTTGTATTTAAATTGACAGAGACAGGAACCCCCTGACATAAGCTGCCACTGGGGTGGACTGATACTTGACTTGATAGAGTAGAGGATGATTTGTTTGATTTGTTGTTAGAGGCCTTTGTAGGACTTAGAATGATTAGAGGCCCAAGCCATGAAGAAACATTGATTTTAGGACTTAAGCTAGTTTGGCACAAGCCCTAAGAACACATTGATTTGTAGGACTTAGGCTTGTTAGAAACAAACCCCCCAAAAAATTGTTTTTTATTTTGTAGGACTAGTTTTTTTTTTTTTTTTAATTTATTAATTTTTTTTCAAAACACAAGCCCTGAGAAAAAAATAAAAATGCCCTACTGGCCTAATGCTAGCAGGTCATGTTGGCCAGTGGCCACTGTCAAATGTCCTCCTGAGTTGCAACTGCTGTTCGTACTGCTGCTGCTGAGTTGTTTATGCAGCAGGATGATTAGGCAGCTGAAGGGGAATGGATCAACAATAGCAGTAACATGGAAGATGGATGATGAAGGTTCCACTTGCCACCGCTGGCTCCAGTGATGAGCCTGAGGCTCTAGAAGAAGAATTAGTACCCCCAGTATATGTGGAGAAAAGAACAAGTTGACCATTAAATCTTCTCCACCTGCCCATCCACCAAAATCATCATGGATGTGTTGTTATTAGAATACATATTTTTCCCTTGAGAACAGGAACTGTGGCTTTCATCAGCAACTGTAATGTGCACAGTGTGAGTGTGGCAAATAACATCTGGGGCACAACTGTATCCAAACACCATGACACCCGAAACCAAGTACTGCCACTGTCGCTGTACCCCTTGTCCAGACCCTGTTAAGGACACATGACAACTTGCTGACAGTTTAAAAGTAATGATGAACCCTCCCTGCCAAAATCCTAGCATATTCTGCGGGATGGAATCTCCTCCACCACACTGGCATGTGTGGTCAGTGCACCATACAGTGTGCAGTGGGTAGAGATGAACTGCCATATCCTAACATTAACAGAGTGGCTATCATTTGGCGGTGGAGGTAATGATGAATGAGGTGGGTTGGCAGGAGATGTACTTGTTACCCTAGAGGAAGAAGGTGATGTTGATGGTGAGCTAGTTGTTTCGCTCATCATTGAACTTCCAATGTCTGGGTTTCTTTATTCTTCCTCCTCATTGATCTCCACCTTTCTGGACAGTCAGGGGGTACAGTAACAGCGATACTAGATTTTTGTAACATGTGTTTGGCTTTAACATGTTTGGAATAAATGTCATGGTGTCTGTGTTTCATGTGTGTTATCAGGACGGTTGTTCCAAGGTGTGTTCCCTCCTTTCCCCTTCTCACTTACTTGTCACAAATTTTGCACTGTACCATTGTCGATGATGACTGCATTGTGCCTGCTGGAAGAGAATAATAGTCCCACACCCATGACTTATGGGGGGACGGATAGGGAACAGGTGGAGAATGGCCCCTTTCTTATTGCCCTCCACATTCCCCTTCACTTTCTGTGGCAGTGGATAATGTTGCTGCTGTTGCTGCTACTGCCTCATATTTAGCACTGCAACTAGGATCAGGAGCAGTATTGCTACTGCTGGCAAGTGGAACCTGTCCTAGTCCCGCATTACTTGTTGACCCCATTCACACTGTGTCCACGGTGGTCTGTGGCACACTAGCCTGCTCCTCAGCACCCTGCTGCTCTTTCATCTCAGCAGCAGTAGAGGTTAGAACAGTTGCAATTTCCACTAATTTCAAAAGCTGACTGCTAGTGGTGGTGGTGATGCCTATCCTCATCTCTGTCTCCCATTCCTTCTCAGTTTCTGATAAAAAGGCCATCAATGTCTCTTTCACCCTAGCTTCTTTAACAACACCACCACCACTAGTCCCTACATGCTGCTGCTATATTTTAGACACCTCACTGCTGCTTGGAGGAGGTGATAAGCAATGTGACAGAGGGTCCCCTGCTGTTACACATGGCATAATTTTCTCCTTACCTCCCTGAATACTACAAGAAACACTAGCAGCAGGCAAAGTATTGGTGGCAGCAGGTTCAGCACTGGCAGAAGGTTCAACACTGGCAGCAGGTTCAACACTAGGGGCAGTACATTTGACAGCAGGTACAACATTAGTGGCTGCAGGTACAGCAGTGGAGGCACTGGCAGAAGGGGCAGCATGTCTTGCAGCAGGCACAGGCAGCTTACCGGTCCTGCTCTCACTAGTACTACCCTTTTCTCCCTCCCTTCCCATTCCCTTTTCTCCATCCCTTCCCATTAAATTCCCCAAGATCCCTTGGAGTGATTTAGTGGGACTGGACAGCATTGATACAGTAGTGGTCCCTTCTTCCTCAGACTCAGTGGACACATAATGGTGCTTCCAGCTCCTCCATTGATTATTTTTTTACCCTGCTTATAGTGATAGGAGTCACTATGAGCCTCTCCTGCCTCACTTTTTGCAAAATATCAGACCATTCCTCAGTTTCTATCTTTCTCTAGATACATCTTTCAAATCTGCTAAAGGAATATGTTCTCCTAAACATGATTTAGGAAGTCCTGGATCAAACAGTATGGAAAGCACATAAAAGTGTTATAAGAGTCCACCTTATTAAACTAGGGGTGATGAAAAAAAAGAACAATGGCAACAGATTTCATCTCTCCTTGATAAGATTCAGTCTCTTGAGTTTAGGCACAGGTCCTCTCTCTCCCACTGAGAAGGCAGTTTCTTGTCAAGTGCAGGAATTGGAAGAACTTATTTCCCTCCTGAGATCTAATGTGACCAAATCCTTCATGTAGATAAATACCAGAACTATCCAGCAGGAAATGCATGTGGTAAAACTCTAGCATGTTTGATCAAAATGTGTAGAACAGCTAATCTGGTATACCAAATTTGTAAAAAACAAAACATTGTGATGAACACACACAGAGAAAGAACAAAATAAAGTGTTTTGCTCAAGGCATGGTAGCCTCTCATGTGCTGCTCAAGTCACAAGTCCCAGGTATGGGCCCTTGCTTCCATATGCTTAGAGGGAATCACCTGCACCCCACTGAGGAGGTCCACATATGCTGAAATGTACTTCTGGGGTTGTCCTGTTTCTCTTGTGCAAAGAGGATTTGCCTGACATTTCAGAGATGGAATGTCTAAGGGCAGGACCAGTGTGATTAGAATATGGAGATTTCCTGTCTGCAATGGCACATGGGAGTGAAAAATAAAACTTGAGCAGCAACTGAGAGGCTACCATGCTTGAGCAAATCACTTTATTTTGCTTTTTCTCTGAGCACTTTCGTCACGCTCTTTTGTTTTTGTAGTCTCCCAAAGTGTAAGGGCATCCCAGGCATGGGAAGTTGCTGCCATGTGCCTAGAGGGAATCAGCTGCACCCCACTGATGAGGGCCACATAGACCAAAACGTATATCTGGGGTTGTGCTGTTTCTCTCATGCAGAGAAGATTTGCCTGCGATTTCGGAGCTGGACTGTTTGAGGGCAGGGCCAGTATGATATGAATATGGAAATTTCCTCTCTGCAATGGCACATGGGAGTGAAAAACATGACTTGAGCAGCACCTGAGAGGTTATCATGCCTTGGTGTGCATTCGTCACACTCTTTTGTTTTTGTAGTATCCCAGATTCATGCTTTGTCTGGCACAATGGCCAAACCATACCCTCACATTCCCAACACTTTCTCAACATTCTATACATCCTTATATAATCTACATAAAGATAATGCTTAGCCCTCACTACTTTGAGGATAAATTGAGCTCATTTTTAGAGAAGGCTCAGGTTCCAGTGCTCACAAGGACTGCAGGAAAAGATATGGAATCAATCTGAACGGTAATCAAATCCCTTGCTTTGGGAAAAAGCCCAGACCTGTTTGCTTGTCCTGGATATACTACCGGCACCTTTAAGAAACATTGATACCACATATTCTCTGAACCTTCAATGCTGTATTAAGTTGCTAACCTTTCCCTCCCAAGTCACTAGAAGCTCACATCGTAATACTTCCCAAACCCAATAAAGATCCATCCTTATCTAGTAATTACCACCTTTGCAATTGGATACAAAACTGGCTGGAGGATAGGGAACAGTGTGTGGTTGTAAATGGAAAATTCTCCAGCACAGTTAAAGTGGAGAGTAGAGTACCTCAGGGTTCAGTATTAGGTCCGCTGCTTTTTAACATGTTTATAAATGAATAGAAAGCAAAATATCAATATTTGCAGATGATACTAAATTATGCAAAGTCATTAATTCAGAACAGGATATTTTCTCTCTACAGAGGGACTTACATACAATGCCAGATTGGGCAAACATGTGGAATATGAAGTTTAAGGTGGGGAAGTGTAAAGTCATGCATTTGGGAGGAAACAATCCCAAGGCTACTTATAAACTTAATGGAATAATTTTAGGTGACTCATTGCTAGAAAAAGACCTGGGTATCCTTGTCAAGTACAAACTTGGAAACAGTGACCAGTGTCAAACAGCAGTAGCAAAGGCAAACAAAGTCCTGTCTTGCATAAAAAGAGGTAGCAAAGCAAGAGTGGATAACATTATTTTGCGATTATACAAATCATTGGTAAGACCTCACCTTGAGTATGCAGTGCAATTTTGGGCACCGGTTCTGAAAAAGGATATACTAGAACTAGAGAGGGTACAGCCAAAAGCAACAAAATTAATTAAGGGAATGGAGGACTTGACATATGAGGAACAACTAAACAAACTTGGTTTATTTACTCTAGAGAAAAGACGACTAAGAGGAGTCCTTATCACATTGTACAAGTATATGAGAGGTCAATACAAGGATCTCTGTGGTGAGCTATTTATTCCAAGGCCTGATCAGGTGACCAGGGGACACCCCTTGAGATTAGAGGAAAGGAGGTTTAAACTTCTACAGGGGAAGGGTTTTTTTATGGTAAGGTCTGTTAAATTGTGGAATTCATTGCTCAGGGAGGTAGTTATGGCAGATACAATGGATACATTTAAGAGAAGATTAGATACATTTCTTTCAAAAGGGAACATACAGAGTTATACTGTTTATCAGTAGGCTGATCAGGAAGGTCTGATAAAGACTAATTTAATTGGTAGCAGGAAAGTTATAAAATTCTCAATTACTGAGGTATGAGGCAAAGGTTGAACTTGATGGACTTGTGTCTTTTTTCAGCCTAATTTACTATGTTACTATGTTACTGTGTTACCACCGGATATCTCTTTTAAATGTTGACATGACAACACCTGCAAAAATCCTAGTGATCTGCTTGTACCCACACCTCCCAATCCACCCGGATCAATGTGACTTCATTCCTGGCAGACAAGTCATAATATAGCCATGGCTATCTCGCTCAATGAAGCTTCAAACTCAGACAGTCTTCCTTTCCACTGATGCGGAAAACTCTTTTGATATGGTCAAATGGACCTATCTCTCTTCAGTTCTCAAACATTGGGTTGGGCCCTTATATGCTGCAGGGAATTATGAGCTTATACTCCACTCATTCTCTGAGAGCCCTAGTCAATGGCACACTCTCTAAGTTTTCCCTATTACCAGTGTAACTAGACAACACTGATTTGTAACCTTTCTTTAGAACTACTAATTAATATTATCTGATGTAACCCGTATATCCATGGAATAATTACCAGGAACACTACTCACAAAGTTGGTCTTTATGCTGATAATGTCCTTTTGTTCCTTGCTAAACCTGAGGAATCCATTCCCCCGATGCTCCTCCTTCTGGAGGAATACTCATCCCTGTCACAAGCCAAAATTAATTACAAGAAATTCGAGATACCTAAATCTGGACACATCTAGATCCTCATCTTCAGAGCAGATTTACATTCTGACGGTCCTTGACTTTGATTCTTTACCTGGGGATTCATATTTCCCTTTCTATCTCATCTATTCCAAATTTAAACCTCTCTCCACTAATTGAATACAACTCTGGTAATCTCTCCAAATGGTCCTTCCCCTTTATAACCTCGTTTGGGCAGACTAGCTTTGTTAAGATGATGGTCCTCCCTAGAGTGCTTTACATCCTCCACGTTCTGCCGATCCATATTCCTCAGCATCTCCACAACACCATACAGTCCATAGTATCAGCCTTTATTTGGGCCAACAAGAGTACGGCTTTCCATCCTCACATGATCCTCGGACCTAGGTGAAGTTGGGCTACCGATTTTCATACATATTACAAAGCAACAGCACTCACCAATTTCTTATTTTATTTTGTTCTTTCACCTCCCAGAAGATGGACAGAGTCTCTTTTGGGGACTCTGGGTCCAGTGGATCCCCTTCAGTTACTTTTGTATGCCCATCACAAAAATGAACCTACATTCCTAGAACATGTTATTTTGGGATGGACATAAACGAGGCATATCACCCATCTCCTTCGCCTTTCCCCCTGGCATCTATTGTGGATAATCCAGACTTCCTAACCAGATTGGATCATTCTCTCTTTTCCCTATGAAAGAGAAAGGGAATTGACATGTTTTTCTCATTAACGTCCTTTGAAAGACCATCTAGAGGTTGACACCATTCAATGAATTATAGCATATCATGCTGTGGTACATCATGCCTTTTCGGCTCTCCCAATTCTTAAGCTCTGCCTCCACTCTATGCTAGAAATGAAGGAAGGGCCTATGTTTTACATTTGGTGGTCCTGTCCCATTATCATTATTGCCACTCACTGGAATAAGGTAACCCAAATATTGTATCACTTCCTTGGTCTATACCTTCAACAAGACCTCTGTTATAGCATTTCTAACTATGTATGTCACTGATACCTCATTTGGTTCCTAGATCCTTGGCTACTGTTTGTTGCCTTGAGATCTCATCTGGTTACTGTTGCTATACTTCACCTCAACTGATTCTTCATGATTTTGTCTATGATCAGGCAGGGGTTTTGGGACAGACAGACTGTTTTCCTATTTTTTTTCCTTACCCTCCCCTGGGATCCTATAAACTGTCCCTTCTCTCATATTATATATCTGGATTAAACTCTCTTTCAGATAGAATATTCACTATCTCTAGCTCCCTCGTGAGCTCCCAGACACTTTACTCCCCTGCTCCTTGGTGTTGTATAATGACCTGTGTTGTTTGTTTCATTGACATCAGATGTTTGGCTCTCCTCTTTTACTGATGTGTCTGATATACAGTTTTAATTTCTTTATGTTAACTGTTATATTGTTGTAAGACCAATGATTTATCGGTTGGTAACTGTTGTCTATTCATGGCTGTAAACTTCAATTACAGATAAAAAAACATGGTGTTTCAAAGGCATAACTAGAACAAGAGACATTTACCATAATGGTAATAATTAGGTTTCTGAAAATCAAACAAATCACACATATTGCAAGGTTTAAATCACTTCTACCTTTATCACTACAGCCCTGTCACCATTAGAGCAACATATTCTTAATCAACAGTAACTTTCACATATACATCTTTCTTGGTACTTCAATAGTCACATTTACCCTACCATTTTATAAAAGACCAAAATATTCTTTGAAATGGAAATTAAAACATTGAAAAATCTTAGCTGATTCACAATAGATCACTGTCCTTCCCCTAGCAAATACTGCATTGAACAGTATCTCACATCAAAAAGCAGTAATTAAGATGCAATTTCATTGGTACTATACCCCCAGTTCCCTTTCTCTTAAATATCCTAGCTTCCATGGCTTCTGTTAGAGAGGAAGCAATTAAGGAGGCTTGCACTTAGACATTTGGTGGAAATGCTACAGATTATATAAGTATTAACATAGATGCTTCTTGGCTATTAAAATGGATGCAAGGGTCTCATCCCTAAGCTTCCTGAGCTTCCACAATCATTCCAAGGTCTTCTCCCTCTGATACTAGAAAAATGATAAGCAAAATTCTCAAGACAGCTCTCCTGAATATGGTGAGACTCCATAAACAAACAGAACCTCCTAGAAGGTAGAGACTCCACTGTTAATTTTTCAGCTGATGGGAAAGATCTCCTATCTTGAAAAAGGTGAAGTATCTAAATTTGATTGCATATTGAATACATTGATCTAAATTAATACCAAGTATATATCCATACTGTGTCCAGCCTTTTAGAGTGATTAAGCCATTGTCAGACTAAACCAGACTAGGGAGGACTGTATACTGTTTGGTCTTATATATGCACTCTTATACTTTTCCTGGATTTCAGCAGCACTTACTGGAAGCAAAAGGCAATAGTACCTCATAGAATTGTTTTCTACTCTCTGTTTAAGTTGCTACATGAATTATATTAATTCAAAGAGATTTGGTAGATCTTTCTTCTACTTAGTTTTGTTTCAATGCATGAGTGTCAGTTTTAGTTAGTCCTCCTTTAGGAGTCCCCCCATGAAAGTTGAAATAGATGGGTTCTTATATTTCTTACAATCTTTCTTTCTCTGCTATTTCTTACTATCCTATCTGTTCCATGCTCTTCTTTACCTTTCTTCTGTTTACTCCTACTCCTGCTTCTCTCCTTTGCTTCTCTTCCTCTCTCTCTCTCTCTCTCTCTCTCTCAGTTCACCTTTATCAAGAATAAGAATATCCATGTCAATATAACATATGATGTATCTATTGTATTTCTCTGTTGGATTGTACTATGATGCATAATTGAATGATTGCTGTAAAATTTTTTATCTAAGCACTTTTGCTTCATTTCTTCTATACCAAAGTATTTTCTGAAATTCAATAAATATTTTAAGTTTACAAAAATATATGATAAAGTTATTAAAATTAAATATACATTGTGTTCTGTTTCTCTTTTAAAATTATGTCTGTTTATCAGTAGGGTGGAGACACAGGTCTTGCTACATAGGTTTGTTCATTTTTTTGTTTTGCTTTTTTCCATTTTAACCAATCTTATTGCAGGAAAAGCAATCATGTGATGTCCAGAAAAAAAATCAGGTTAGCTTTCCTTCAGATATTAATCAATCAGCTTCCTACACAGGTCACACACCTGAACAAAGTAGAAGAGCTTCTACAGTGAGTTAATAGGCAGGCTGGACAACTCTTCCCCCCTCAACCTCCCAATTTGTCTCACCTTTTCTCCACCTGTCCATCTTAGCCCTTCACCATAGTGCTGTGTCTGTCTCTTTCCATCTTTCCCCTTCTCACTGTCTCCCATTCTCCTACAGTTCTGCTCCTTCTCTCTCTCTCTCTCTCTCTCTCTCTCTCTCTCATAACCTTCAGGGCACACACCCTCCTTTTGTTTGTAAAGAGCTTTATTCAAGAATAATAATGCATACAGTAGCAAAAGGAATGTGAAATATCCACAGAGTACATAAAATCAAGACTAAGGGAGCAAGGCTGCATACGTTATTCCATAAAAAGCATAGGAGGAGCAAGTCCCCATCAAAGAGCAAATATATGAAATATAGAAAGTAGCAAGATAAGCAGAATGTCCCCTAGCACTGCAAAATGAACATTCCATAGTATGTCTTTCTTTGTTTAGCATACAGAAGATAAGAACAGAGAAAGGAAGAGGAAAACAGAACAAAAATAAAGAGAGAAAATCAAACTAAGAAAGGAAGGACAAAAAAGAGGGGAAAAGAAAGGGGAGGGAAAGGGAGATAAAGGCCCCACTAGCGGGACCAAGCCCGCAACTCTGGGGGGCTGAGTCTAGGATAGGCTGCTGTGTGAAGTCAGAGTACCGTCTGAGTCCCCCATGCCATATCACCTAGCGTCAAGGCTCAAACACTTGTCCCACAAGGTAAGAAAGAACTACAGCCTTCCCACAGAGATAGTGTATGATCTTTCCATTGCAGCAATTCCTCTGACCTTCACAAACCATTCCGAAAGAGCTGGTAGGGACGGGTCCCTCCAATGCAGAGGAACCAAGGACCTAGCTGCTTTGAGTAGAAGCATCATGTTCTCTCTTTCCTGCACGCTCTCCAGCACCCCTGCTCCCATCTGTTGTCTCATGCATGCTTTTCATGCCCCTTGACGCTCTCTCCCAATCCCATTGTTCAATTGTGATTTATCCAAAAAATTGTTTTTAAAATTTTCTCTGGATACTCCAAATTGAAAATTTACCTTACTCAGTTCTCCACTCTTTGGAGCCCTTCATTTCAAGGCATACAAACCTGTTTCACATCTATGCTGGGGTTGTCACAAGTAGAGATATAACATTCTACATATTTGGTGGTTCTGCATGGTCCTCATGGGCTACTGATGCAAAGGTCTATCTGTTCCAGTGGATCTTTGGTTCACGTAGATCCAGCATGTAGATCTTGCATTTTAGAAGTTAAAATAAACCAATGAATTATTCATACAAAGAGCTGAGCTAAAAACAAAAACAAAGACAGGTATATTTTTTTACAGTAAGGGTGTTAAAGCTATTGAATTCTTTGCCTCAGGGTGCTATGCTTGCAGATGCTGTAACTGGTTTCAAAAAAAGCAATGGATAACTTTCTAGCACAGAACAATATTGAAAATAAAGACATATGGCTTCAATGCAGATAGGTTGTTGATCCAGGGACCTATCAGGAAGGAATTATTTTACCCACTTGGGGCTGAACTGGAAATGGCTTCAGTGTTTTTTTCCTTCCTCTAGATGGGGTGTTTTGGCATGGGCTGGACTTGATGGACGCATGTCTTTTTTCAGCCTCATCGACTATGTTACTATGTATTTAAATCAATGAGAAATTCAATATTCAGTTGGTGAGGTTGTTTACCCCAGAGTTGTTGGTACATTTAATCCAGTATCGTTCCAAGCTAATACTGACAGTGTAAATGAACAGTGTGATAATGTGTGCTGACCTTCATTTCAATTTTTCCTGTAAATCCTGTTATGTGCTCTGTAATTGGTTTTGTTTTTAACTTTCTCCATTCCATCTTTTTAGTGACCCAATACATTTGTGAAAATAAAAAGATTATAATAACAAGACATTGTTCTTGAACCTGTATACTGCTTCATGAAGTGAACTGACAGAGAGCGGAGAATGTAGGTCATGACTCCAAGCCACATATTTGGTAAGTTTGGGTAATATAAAGATAATGTTTGTTCTCTTAATTGTAGACACCAGTGATCACATAGCAGCAAGCATGTGAACACAGGGAAGAAATGGATGTCCCCAGGAAATCAGATGATTCATACAAGTGGAGGAACAGCTTCAGAGTGGTTACAAACTGCTGTTTAAAGGTTACCTCTCTGATAAACATAGGCATCAAGAAACAGTAGATTATTTACTGTGTTTTCCTTGTGAAAACTGCAGATTTTGCACATTGGACTACTTTGGTTATATAAAGTAAGAACATTGATGACTTCAGGAATCATGAGGTGACAGATCCATTATAAAATAAAGGTTATGTAATGGTACCCAGTGTATTAATTCAGTAGTGTGGCAACTGAGGATAAAAGTGCAACATTTCAGGGGCAAACCCTTCCCTTGATTAGGTATGGAAGGAAAGGGAAACATAAGCCCCCCAAACACACACAACACCCTGATTGTTTAGGTGCGAAAGAACATCACGATTGAATGTCAATTAATCACCATAGGACTGAACCTATTGAAAGATGAGCTACATGTCTTTTGTTACACTTTTTATTTTTTATTGACTGAAACTCCCTCTGAAACTCTCTCTCTCATTTTCATATGCACTGAATTTAAATTTGAGGGATTATGTTATAATACAATTCCATACTAAAATAGGTGTTGTAATCATTTTTTTTCAGTGCCAGTTTATAGATTTATTCATCTGGACCCAAACTTGTTATAGTACAGGAAGAGTGCAATGGCGTTCTGTCTTGGAGTGACTTCAAGTAATAATGCCCCCAGAAGAACTTTATAGCAATTTCCATGAGAATTACCTGAACAGCCATTACAAAAGTAAAATTGTGTCCCAGAAGTTTAGATGAAAAATCTATAGAGGAATGAATTTTATGTTTAGTCCACCTCCTCAATGGTAGGAATGGAGGATGCCCCACCAGATGGATCACCACCAGCACCTGGAAAGCCTCCGGGCATTCCACCTGGCATGCCACCTGCACTCTGGTACTGCTTGGTTATGATGGGTTGCACACTTTCTCCAGATCCTTTTGCTGATGTTCAAACTCCTCCTTTTCAGCAGTCTGGTTCTTGTCCAGCCAAGACTGCATTTATCCAATATTTTCTGTTTCTCCTCATCACTGATCTTGTCTTGAAGTTTCTTATCTTCAGCAGTTGCTTTCGTGTTGAATGCATAAGACTCTAGCAAGTTCTTGGAAGAGGCTTTGTCACCTTGCTTTTCATCCTCTGCTTTGTATTTCTCAGCTTCTTAGACCATAGGCTCAATGTCTTCTTTACTTAGCTGACCTTTGTCTTTTGTAATTGTTATCTTGTTCTCCTTGCTTGTGCTCTTATCCACAGCAGACACATTAAGGATAACATTGGCATAAATATCAAATGTCACCTTAATTTGAGGTACGCCACGGGGAGCTGGAAGGATGCCAGTCAGCTCAAATTTACCCAACAGAGTGTTATCCTTTGACATTGCCCTTTCACCTTCATAAAACTGAATCAATACACCAGGCTGGTTGTCAGAGTATGTTGTGAAGGTTTGCATCTGTTTTGTAGGAATGGTTGTGTTACGCTTGATCAAGACAGTGTCTATACCCAGTGACAGAGGTGTAACATCAAGCGACAAGAGGTCCTGAACATTTTCAGATTTGTCACCAGACAAGATTGCAGCTTGATCAACTGCACCATAGGCAACAGCCTCATCAGGGTTGATGCTCTTTTTTAACTCTTTTCCATTGAGGACATTTTGCAGAAGCTTCTGGATTTCTGGGATATGAGTGGAGCCACCAACCAACACAACATCATAAATCTTTGACTTGTCAGGCTTGGCATCACAAAGTGCCTTTTCCACAGGATCAGCATTGAGTTCTTCAAATCAAGGCTGGGTAATGGGGGTACAAAAATCAATTCCTTCATAAAAATAATTTATTTCAATGCTAGCCTGTGTGATGGAGGATAGTGTGTGCTCTGCAATCTCGCTGGCAGTGCGGAGATGGCATACAGCTCTTTTGTTGACAATAATGTCCTTCTTGTGTTTTCTCTTGAATTCTGTGACAAAGAGATTCACCATGGGGTTATCAAAGTCTTCTCCACCCAAATGAGTGTCACCAGCTATAGATTTTTCTTCAAAGATTCCATGTTCAATTATCAGGATAGAAACATCAAAGGTTCTACCCCCAAGATCAAAGATCAACACAATTCTTTCTGCTCCAACCTTTTTGTTCAATCCATAAGCAATAGCTTCAGCAGTTGGCTCATTAATTATATGCAACCCATTTAGGCCAGTCATTGAAATGGGCTGACACAGTGATTAGAGCATTTGCCACAGTCTTGCCAAGGTAAGCTTCTGTTATCTCCTTCATCTTGACTAAGAAGGCACTTCCTCTGGGAAGAAATACTTTGTCTCTCCCTTGTATTCTACTTGAACCTTTGGTCTTCCACCATCACTCACAACAGTGAAAGGCCAGTGCTTCATATTGGACTGTACAAAAAATTATCTTAAAATTTTTGGCCAATCAAATGTTTGGCATCAAAAACTGTTTTGTGGGGTTCATAGCAACTTGGTATTTAGCATCCCCAATCAGCCTCTCTGTATCTGTGGATACCACATAACTGGGAGTGGTCCTGTTGCCTTGATTGTTCACAATGATCTCCACTTTACCATGCGGAAATACCCCCAGACATGAGTATGTGGTGCCAAGATCAATTGCAACTGCTGGTCTCTTAGACATTTTTTCCTGCTGCACAGCTCTTGCTTTTGTATTAGAATTAATCTGCTCCCCGTCTCCAGGCTGGTATTACTTGAAATCAGCGTAATCAATTTTTTTAGGGGTTCTCCTGCCTAGCGCTAATTTACTAAGCTACTTATGGTGAAATGTATTCTCTAGATGCCACATGAGTCAAAAGGAAGGCTGTAGATAAGTGTATGGGCGTTTCAAGGCATCCACCATTCACCTACACATTTTTAACTTTAAACTCAACAGTATGTTCTAACAGCTTTCACTACTCCATTTTCCTGGGAATGCTCTAGGCAGAGCAAGGCGAACATTCTAGCACATTCCTGGAAGTGTAGGCTTATGAGTAGTAAGCCAGTGTTCAAGAACAAGAAATGAGCTTTACTTGCCTCCATAGATAGCAATAGCACTGTGCTCATCCACAAACACTATAATAATAACATTTAAATTAGGCTTCTCCCAAAAATGGAAACAAATGCATTGGAGACTTTTATAGAATCAAATGGGTTAAACTGAAAAGTCAGAAACATGCTAAATAGATACAAATTTCAAGGAGCTACAGGCACAAAAAACATATGTATTTTTATTAATGTAACCTTTCTATTCCATTTTTAGATTTTTGTCAGGCTTTGTGCAGCAAGTAACCAAGATTGGATGTCTGTGATCTCACAATCCAGTCTGGAACACTGGCCATAACAGTCCTTTCATGTGAGCCAGATTTAGTGTATTTCAGTGAGTTTTGTAAAGAAATAAATGGTGGTGCTTATTAAGGGCTAAATAGCTTCCTCTGTTTTGCTGACAGATATCTGGACACAGTCTGCTCTATTTCTGGAGTTGAAAGTTAATTTGTTTTCCAAACTTAGATTTAACAGTTGTAAAAGCGAACAGAGCTGAACATAATGCATTACACAGAATTAAATGAAATGCAGAAAAAACCCCAATTACACTGTAGGAGACAACACTTGTAGCCATATTTTTTTCTATCCTGACACAGCTAACAAAGCTGTCTAGAGACTGTAAAATCAGGTGTAATTAGTGAGATGTGCAACATCTGGAAACTTGGAAATTATTATTTTATATTTAAAGATTAGGCATGTTAATCAGTCTAACGGGCCATTTAACCATATATATTTGAAGCCAAAACTGTACAATGCTGTAGGTTATCTACATTTCCCTTACCTATTAATCTCTACTTAAAAGGGAGCTATAACTACAGTATTAACCATAAAAGGTTAATTTGCCTTACAGAAGGGTAGGAAAGTAGGAACCATTCATACTAAAGCCAGGTATAGCCATATTTTTTTGTCTTAGAAATGGAGAAGGCATTTCTTAATCTGAAAAAGTTTATATGATTCAACAGACTGTGGGAATGAGTCTTTCATGGACTATCTCTTTTAGAGAATAGACACCTAGTTAATTTAGTGAAGAGGTGTGAATATAATGAGGTCTTGAACATGGGCATAACTGAAAATGCCCGGATCCTGGGAATAAATGTGAGGCTCCCTCCCCCACACACTATCATCCTCACAGTCATATGCACTGTCCAAAATCTTGCAATTACCCCAACAATGTTTGTATTCAGTAAAGATATAGAGCTTGCAGTTCATAGTGGAACTGATCCATAAGCAAGATTGACATAGTGCTGAAATTAACTTAAAAACTGATCTACAGAGCTCAAAGGGACAAATATACTGTTTCACTGACAATCACTGAAAGGTGTATCTATCTATAACTCATCAATGTTATAGAGAACTGAATGCTTATCAAAAAGTCAAATTATTAAGCCCTAGATCAGTGGTTCTCAACTCCTGCCCTCAGGACCCACTAACAGGCCAAGACTTAGGGATTTCTCTGCTAGAGCACAGGTGTGTTGATTAGAGGCTCATTCACACTGATTAACTCACCTGTGCTCTAACAAGGAAATCATCAAATCCTGGCCTGTTAGTGGGTCCCGAGGGCTGGAGTTGAGAAACACTGCTCTAGATGATTGTGTAACGTTACACTCCAAACAAAACGATACCATTCTTTTATTTAGTAACCTCTGCGTCAAAAATTCTATGTGCATACCATTGTGGATGAAGGTATTTTTGAACAGAAAGTACCTATTTATGCTGGTTATAGTAGAAAACCTAGAAAATCCACATTAATAGGATTACACACAAAGATCTTTAAAGAATGATGGAAAAATTGTTCAGTGGAATGAGTAAGTAGTAAAATATAAATATAACTAGGTAGCTAAATATAAATAAATACACAAATACGGTAAATAAAAATTTGTAGCAGTTAATGATTTCTGGAAGTGTTCACCAAGGGAGGAGATTCAGTGGAAAATAGGGCCTTCTGCATCCTACCAGAATTCCAGAGATAAGTACCTTTCTGTTATCATCATCTGCATGAGGAACTTTCTTTAGTGAGTATGTGCGTGTTTGTGTGTGTGAACATGTGTGAGTTTGCCTGTTATGATGTGCGTGTTTTTTGCATGACAACGTGTGTGAGGGAATAAAAGGAAGGTTTTGCCTATTGAAAGAAATGGACTTAACCTTAAGAAGGTAAGTGTTAAGTGCGTTTCCTTTCCATGGAAATTTTTGTTGAAGTATCTCTTCCCTTTTTTGTGGAAATTCCGGCATGAAGAAAAGTTAACATTGCACACATCCCTAGGGGTATTGTGTCCTTAAGAAAATAATAGGCTATAGGTACATAGATGCCCTAAATATAGATACATTGATAAGTGGAAAATGTGTTGGGTACACTCCCCTCATCCAAGTAAACAACCACTCCATTAGGTTTATTGGTGAGAATGTGAATTCACCAGAGCAGTTCCTCTAGTCATATGCCCTATTGCTGCACTTCACAATCTTTAGTGGGTACTGGAGTACAGCCTCCACTATCATTAGGACTTTAAAGGGCAATTATTGAGTGACAGTTGCCCTATCAGGAGCAGACCAGCCAATTAAACTGTATCTACATTGTGAGCTCCAGCAGATCAACAGGGGAGCAGAACAAGGGCCAAAAATGGGACCCCTGAAGCTTCCCTCTGTTTTCTCCCTTGTCACACAGGACAGTCTTCTATTCTGTGCAGTGCAGTTTAACATAGATGTGTAGCTATCAACTTGGCATTCTGACACAACAGGATTATGGGGCATGCATGTATAATCCTGGAGTTTGTGCTGACACACAAACTCGCAGATTGTGTTACAGCTGAAATTGTCAGCTTTCTGAACAGCCGGCAAGAGCAATTTTGTGGCTGCAAAGATGTGTCCTGTTTTTTTTTTTTTTTTTTTACTAAGTCTGAAGCAGACTAAGTTAAATGCGATAAATGCCCTTTAATGCCAGCAAGCACATTACATTTGCCCCATAGCACATTCAGGAAAATGACACAAACTCCAACCATTCCTTGTACACCCTAGAATTAATCAAGGAGTCAAGGCGTTAATCAAGGAACTTCCCAAAATTCCCAGATCCTCAGCTTGGGGCAAATGGTGTTGAGAGGAGGAATTTCAGCCTAAGTAGATTAAATATATAGTGCAAAAGTGAAGAAACAAGACAATCCTGCTCTGGTCCACAGAAACGAACAGGGTTCATATCTGGTTAATTTGTATGGAGCAGCGCAGGATTGTCTTTTTTTCACTTTTGCTCTGGGCTTTTTCCTAGTTTGGAGACTTGGGGGCCTTTGTACTCCTTTTTGTGCTCCATACCTTATTCACATGGGTTCTTATTTTTCTCTATATATTATATGTATGAATCATGGTGTGCTAGTGCTGTGAGTTTCTCTTTTTTAGGTTAGTTATTTGGCATTGGGTAGGTCTATGGTCACCAAATCTGTTTAGCACCTGATTTAATTTGAAATCTTTGTTGTACATTCACCCTATTGTCGCTTGCCTATAAGATTATAGGCTATATTAAGCAAATAGTCAAATACTGAGGAATTATGCTAATGCGTGTATTTCTGCAAGTGATTGGGCCAAAAGCAGGACCTCAGAAACATTGAGCATAGCATAATAGTTAGTGCCAGAAAAGCCAGTACACGTATCACTGCAAAGCCACACTGATTTTGCTGGTGATGAATGATGGGAGTTAAAGGATGGTAGAAGAGGAAGGGCCTCTTGTTGCCAAACCCTGAACTGGAGTGTATGGATAATAATCCAGTCACCAGCGAACATTCTGTTAATGGCAGACCTGTGGTGGTAGAAAACATATTGATGCAAGATACATTCTCACACTGACATACTGGGGTGAATATATTATAGCAGTTTGCTGTTAAATTAGGTGCTAGGATTAATTTTTGTCCCTACACCTGCCTAAAGTCAACTTACTAAGCTACATAGCCCAGAATTCCTCTCCTTAATTCCACTTACACCAAGGGTTGAATGGGGTAGTCAGTGGGCATTTTTGGGGCATTTTTTCATCCATGCATTAAACAAGGAGTAGACAAATGTCTAGAGTGTATGTCATTTCTCTGCTTCTGCTATGAGACTGGCTTAAGGCTTTCTGGCATCAAAGGCCTAACAATGACAAACTTTTTCTACTGCTCTAAACACAGCTCTCATATGCTGTAACGCAAACCCTGAAGTGTTGCTACTGTTATTGGAGGGTAACACCAGTGGAACTGCACTGGTGAATATATCATTTCTCCCTGCTGATACAAAGTTTATGTCCATCTTTGTCACAGTTACCTTAGATCCAGCGATGCCTGATGGGTTGACGCAGGTAAATATGGCCTGAAATGTCACCACAGCGTCATCCCATGGGTCATTCCGAGGACTGGGCCTAGGCGAGCTTGGCATTCTCAGCAGCCATCCATGTCCTTGTGTGAACCGTGCCTGCACCGTAGATTGATGCGGACTGGGGTTTGTGTTCTGACACATCTCATGGTCATGCGTAACTTTCGGGCGCAGGGTTGCAATGTGTCACAGGCCTCTGTTTTGTACTGTTGGGGCTGATAGCTTCACCCATCTACTTTCTGGTTTGCCTGTTAAAAGGGAACTGGATCTTTATCCAGTTACCCTTATGTTGTTGTTCAGTGCAGTTCTAGTTCCAGTTGTTCCTGTATCCTGTGTATGACCCTGCTTGTCTGACTATACATTCTGGTTCTGACCTGTGGCTTTGTCTGACCATTCTCTCTGTGCACTCCATTTGTCTTGGACATCCAATCTAGTGCAGACCTGTGGCTCTGGTTGACTACCCACTCTGTGTATGACTCTGGCTTGTCTGATTATCCATTCTGGTGCTGATTTGGGGTTCTGTCCTAGTATCCTCCCAGTGTTACCTATTCCTAGTGGACATCCTATATGGTGCAGACCTGTGGCTCTGGCTGACTACCCGCTCCATGTATGAACCTGGCTTGTCTGACTATCCTAGCCGGTGCTGACCTGTCTGTTCACTCCGTTGTGTGGCTCCATTCCCCACAGACATCCATCCTGGTGCAGACCTGGGGCTCTGGCAGACCTTGGCATTCCTGACTGCAGGCATGAGTCAGTAGTCTCCAGTGTTGCGATCCTTATTGGAAACGAGCTCTTCCTTACTGACTGCAGGCGTGAGTGAGTAGTCTCCCTTGTTGCTATGTATGGGAGACTGTAGGTTTTGTGTTGCATTTCTCCATTCACCCTGAGACTACCAGTTGGCTTAGGCCTAGTCTCCAGCAGTTGTGATTGACCTGTTGGCACGCTCCTATTTCTGATAGAGTCTCTAGCCTCTCCAATCACCCTCTGCTTATGTATCAGTATTATTTGCCTACTATTTATTATTCTAATAAAGGTGATTTTAACTATACCGTCTGACTCCTTGTCTTGCTTGATAACCATACCAATTTTATTGTTCACAGGTTCTCAATGTCAAAAGGAGTAGTATTCTATTAGTGATTACAGGCCAGTCATTATATTTGTCAACCAATAATTTTATTGTTATCAACCAATTTCATTGCTTGTTTATTGCCATTTTTAATGACTGGGAAGTTGCTTCCCTTGCATGACACAGTCATGTGTTTTAATTCAATGGTGCAGCACCCAGCCTGTGGTAGGGTGCCAGAGGAAACTGCATGTGTGTTTGGCCCCTCAGAAGTGGGTCACCAATGCAACTTCAACCCCATTATCCCACAGGTTAATCCAGTATTTTGGAGAAGTTTAATATGTTCGACTGCAGATACAATAATATATAAATGGATGTACCAAACTGCTGTATGAATGACTCCTTCATATGTAAGTTCTTCTGCTAATCCTTTAACCTCCAGAGAGGGATCTAATGCATTGCAGTGCATTGGACACCTTTCTGGCACTCAAAGGGTTAAGACTAGAGCGATGCATACACCTCTGGTCATAACAAGTTTAAACTAATTAAGATATGTATTCTTTGAGTAAAATTCCCCTTTGATAATTATAAATGTGGAAGGTAAACTCACCTCAGAGTGGGGTTGGCAACCGAAAAACCTCCAGTTGTTCAAGGACTACAACTGCATCAGCTTGGAGTCATTGTCCATCCCTGTTCCAAACCATAGACTGGATTCTATTGCAGCTTGTTACTTTATCAAGGATTTTATTTGCACTTTTCTCCAGAATCTTCACTGGGAATCTGTTAGATAAAAACAGCAATAACACTTATCAACTGCAATGTAATCTAAGCCTCTGTTTGTTCCTAGGCTAGATCAGACTGGAGACGTATGACATATATACCACAAAACTCTTGTTTACCCTTTTATTCCTTTGTGTCCGTTTTAGAGGATTCAAATTAAATTTAGTTTGCATCGGAAAATTTTGTACATTGCAATTCTGCTTAAGTAGAGCCGAAGTCTAAATTATAAATTAAATTTTAAACACAAAACCTAGTAACATAATCACAAAGAAGAAACTGAATAATTCTGGAACAGACCAACTATTCTATAGGGAACAAACACAAATTGCCATTGATCTTAATGGGGCTGTTCAGAACCCTGAATGCAAGAGAAGTCTCTGAAGCAATGCTTTGAAGTTGGTTTGCCAAAGAATTGTTTCTCTTTTACTTTATGCATATGCTCCCAATAGCCTACCTTAACTACAACTGCAACATCTAGTAAATTCAACATATAAATTGTTCCTTATATCAACCTTAGCAAATGTCCTGCTGTTGGCAGACTCTCTAGAGATTTCTACTCTTGTCTGTTTTCTCATCTGAATGCTGCTTTACAGAGATTGCTACCGACCTTAAAGCAAATTCTGACTTTATATACCATTAATCATACTTGTCTCATGCATGGTGGAGCAGGGATATATAAGTTTCATGTCTGAAGCTGGAAGGGTCACCTTTTAAAATATACATAGTCCTTGGACAGAATAATAATCTAATAATCTCTTCACTGAATTATGTGCTATATATTCAGCTGTAAATTGAAATAATTTGTTCTGTAAACACCAAACCTAACTGATCATAGAACAATTTCTATCTTTAGAAATATTCCATTTTCCATAGTGAATGTAATTCTCTATCTCTTTAACCACTTGCATGAAAAAAATGTAATCACCAGCAATGCAATGAAGCATTGCCCAAGAGGCTAAAATGAGAAGACACCGAAAGGGATAGTAACACTTAATATGCAAAAAAACAATATATTGTAGGGTTTATCTTCCTGAGGTACTCCCACTGCCAAGAGGTGTTTTACTGAAAAATTATTGCAACTCAAACTTGAAAATTTTAGGTGCAGTACCTCAATGGCTTAACATTTTACAGTGGCATTGTTGCTACACCATACTATGGAAGTTTATGTTCACCTGACCAGAATTGCGTGTAGCAACAGCACAACTGTAAAACTTCAGGCCATTGTGATACTGCACCTAAAAAGTTCAATTTTAATCTGCCGTAGCTTTTGAATAACTACCTCTCAGCAGTGGAAGTACCCTTGTTTTACACTGGAGGATAAAATCTACAATCTATATTTTTTACTATCCCTTTAACCCCTTAAGGACAAGCGGTCCAAGGAAGTTACCATCCCTTAAGGACCGAATTGATGCTTTCCGACTCGCCGGTACAAGTGACCTGTTACGTGTACCAGCGTGCCTCTTTGGCATCTGAGAGAGACTGCTCCCTTCTTGGAGCTGTCAATTTCAGACCTTGTTTTTAATTACAGTGCTCCCAGAGGAGCGCTGTTTTTAAAATGTACGTGACGTGCTATGACCTTCACCAACCCTTAAAGGGATAGTAATACTTCGTTTTAACTTTATTTTATTTTGTAGGCATTAAAAAATATGAAGAATGATATAAGTCTTATCTCTCAAACCTTTATGGTTTATGAGATATTCACAAGCAAAGTTTCCCCCTCCCGCCCCTTTTACCTAGTGTAAGCCATCTCTTCTCAGATGTGGAATGCAGTCCATAGACCAGACGGATAACAGAAGGGGACACTCTTATTCCTATGAAAACAATGAAATCCCTGCCCCCCTTGACAAGCTTTTCAGGTTTTTCCCTTATCTTAACTGAAGATTGTCCCTCTCTGCAGTCTACCTGGGCACCTCCCTTCTGATGTGGCTGAACAGTGTGACATCAGTAAAAGGGGCGGGAGGGGGATACTTTGTCATTGAATTACTCTGGAACTACAACTTTGACAGAATTGAAATAACACTCTCCAAAGTCTAAATACTATTATGATTAATTAGAGCTGCTTTTATTATGAAACATTACTATCCCTTTAAGGCAAAAACTGTGTGACGGTCATTGCATGTCAAGTGGTCCTCAAGGCATTTATAAAGGACTACAAAGTAAATCAGTAATTATTTACTCACAGCAAAATATTACTTAATATCATGCCGTGCACATATTTTATTCCAAGGGAGGGCAGACATATTTATATGTTCCTTACTAGTGCCATCTGCAATTACTTTTTCCTGAGTTATTTAACTTTCAGAAATATCATTAAAAATATAGAGATGTGGTTATTTGCTCTTTCAAGTGTCTTTGAGGCCTTTACCTTCTGAGCGCTAGAGATACGGTCAACACTTTGTCAAGTATATATTTTTACTAGTAGAAAACGGTTAGCCAAAGGCTAATATATTTTCAGGCTATGAGTTGCTGATAAAGTGATATTATAAACTCATTACTAGATTTCATGATTTATATTATAATTGACAAATCACATAATTTCATATTCTGGGAATGAAAAAACTTAGCAAATCAGAAGCAGGTATGCTGTAAGTTACAGAGCATTTAACACCAACTGTCACTGCATATTGAGGAGATTTGTAGTTGTGGTAAAAAAACAAACAAAAAAAGCCAAACAAACTTGCAGAGACAGATTTCACTCAGTATACATTAGAAATTGATTAATGGCATGTATATATATTGTGCAAGCCATTTGTTTGTAATAAAAATTTCTTGCAAATTTACCCTTTTATTTTTATTGGCACAGTCTGGTTCTTTATGCTAATTATTTTCTAAGTCAGGCCAAAATTACAACCCACTGTGCTATAAATGAATCTAGACAGAGCCTACATAGTGGGAGCATTTTCTTTTAGCATAATGGGTAATAAATGTGGTCTCAAACTTGCATACTGTGCAGCTAATTAGCATAAAGTGCCACACTGCTCAACTAAAATATATACGTTAATTTCTCAAAAATATTTAATCTACCAAAAATTAGCTAATACAGTATACATGTACAGTATATTTTATATGACTGTACAACAAATAAATCATATCTTAGGGTAACAAGTCCACTTTAATGCAACAACAGGTTATTTTTGCCTCCATCTAAAAGCCCAGATAAAAGATATAGGATGGATGCCAGGGGCTAGGGACAAAATTAACTGCATTCACAACACAGACCAGGGGTATGGGGTTAGAAGTGGATTATTAATGTTGATCTTTACCTCCAACTTCAAAAGGCCAAGCTGACAGTCTGGAAATTATTTTTCTCTTAGAGAAATGGAGGGCATGAGAGGCAACAGATGGCTGGGGATGATGGAAATTATAGTCTTCAACAGCAGAAGAGCCTCAGGTTTCCCAACAATGGTATACAGGAGAATGAGTTTGGGTCTATTTGCATCAGCTTCAAATAAACAGGAATGATAAATGTGAGATTTCTCCCATCTTGCACTGACAGAGCAGGATTTCCTATAGCACCATCCATCTCTTTGTCAGCCACAAAAATCCTGTACAAATTTATCTTCAGGGATCCATGCTGGCAGGACTGGAGGAAAACATCCAACATGCTGAAGCTTTTGATAACTAGAGAGACACACATTGGACACAATTTATTTTCAGAAGAATATGTGTTCACTTCTTTCATTCACCAAATAAGAGGAGAGAAGAAATGACAGCAGTAATATTTAACTCAAAGAGGTTTGGACAGTTAGAAATGTGTGTGTGTGTGTGTGTATATATATATATATATATATATATATACACACACACACACACACACACACACACACACACACACACACACACACACACACAGAGGGGTGTGGAAAGCACTCACAGGAAGATTGTTGCAGTGAACAGGTGGCAAGCACTGTGGCCTTTTTCAAGATTACCACACATATGTAAAACAGTGTTTAAATACCCTTAGACACAAACCGAAATTAAATTTGGTGCCAAAAATTGCTTTGGACCCAAAGTGAGTGAATCCAAGTGAGAATACATAAATTAAACACATTATATGTAATAAATCACATCACTCAAGGTCAATACCTGAAGTAATAAAGATTAAGACTACCCCCAACTGTAAAAATACATAACAAATGTCAATGTTGTACTTGATATACACCAATACTGTAAACTGAAGCGTTTGTTGGTCCCTCTGTGAGATGTTTATTACGTGGTTAACCCCCACTATGGGAGCCACTGGTGTATGATGATACTGAGTAGCACTAATAAGTGTGTCAATACAACACAAGAATGAAACATCTGTTGCAATATAAGCACCCAGGATGCAAGCAATGCAATGACTCTAGCACATCACACTGCACTGCCTTGTGGACAATATATCTATTGTGGTACCCGTGCTATTTGCGACATTCTGTCAGTTTCCACTCCTGCTTACACCATTGGCTACTCTGTTATTGTCCCGCCTAGAATTTGTCCTTAAATGCTGGGTTCTGGCACTTCACCAGTGCCCTTTCATGGTGTTTCAGTACCAGTGCTTGTTCCTGTTATTTGTGAGATCTCAGTGTATCGACCTGGCCTGCCTGACCACTCTGCATCTTGTTTCCTGCCTGTGCACCGACCCGGACTGCCTGACCATTCTGCTTCTCGTCTCTGTCCGTGTACCGACCTGGATTGGCTGACGTTCCTGCTCTGTGTACCGACCCGGCCCGGCTGACGTTCCTGCTCTGTTTACCGACTTGGATTGGCTGAAGTTCCTGCTCTGTGTACCACCCAGCCCGGCTGACGTTCCTGCATGGTGTACCGACTCGGATTGTCCTACGTTCCTGCTCTGTGTGTGTGGATCCTGCCCGACTGGGCTGCTGTGGTGACGTGCCTCCTCTGCACGCCCTGGCCGGTCTCTGGTTAGGGTAGTGCTAGTCCTTCGCTGTCTCCGGACAGCTCGCTGCAGATTGGTCTCGGTTGCCTCAGTGTCGCCCAGGCAACATTCCTATTCATCTGCCTCCCATGCAGTTCCTGGTTGGGTGCCTCTCAGGGCGAGTTGCTCAGTCTCCATTACTGCTACGGCAGTGTTCACATTGATCAGTTTCCGTTACTGCTACGGCAGTGCTCAAGTGGCTCAGTCTCCGTTACTACTATGGCAGTGCTTAAGTGCTCAGTATCTGTTACTGCTATGGCAGGGTTCAAGTTGCTCAGTTTCCGTTACTGCTACAGCAGTGTTCAAGTTGCCCAGTTTCCGTTACTGCTACGGTAGTGCTCACGTTGCTCAGTTTCCATTACTGCTACGGCAGTGCTCAAGTTGCTCAGTCTCCATTACTGCTACGGCAGTGCTCAAGCTGCTCAGTTTCTGTTACTGCTACGGCAGTGTTTAAGTTGCTTAGTCTCCGTTACTGCTACGGCAGTGCTCAAGTTGCTCAGTCTCCGTTACTGCTGCGGCAGTCCACAATTGTCTGGTCTCCATTATCCTGGGCGTTACTCGAGTTGGAGCTCTCACCTTTGTTTGAGCTTCTTAAAGGGCCTTGCACTATTAGGGCCTGTCAACACTCTCTGCATAAAATTAACCTATTCAGTACTGTTAAACTGAGACTCACACAAGAACTGCCTGACTTATGTCAGTATATTGATCTCTGGACTATCTGCTTATACTGGACCTGTGTGGGCCTACCTCTGTATAACCTGTCTTGTGTCTGTACTATATTATGTATATATTACAGGACCCGTGAGGATTATTGTTTTTTTATTTGTTCAATAAAATTGTGTTTTATCCAAACCTACTGTGTCTGTGTGTCAAACAAACTGTTACAATATCCCTTGTGATGCACTGAGATGATGAAGTGGAAATCTATCTATATATATATATATATATATATATATAGATATATATATTTAGTTTTCTGAAAATTTCTTCTAAACAAGCAGAAAATAGTTCTGGTGAGATTGTGTCTCTTTATCGGGCGCATGGTTGACCTGTATTGATGCAGCTGTATTTCCATACATTGGAGGATATTGATGTATGCTCTATCTATTCCTTGGTTGAGCAGGTTATCGATTATTGCTTGCTTTTTCACTGAATCAGAGATCTTTTCGTAGTCAATGAAGCTATGCATAATGGAAGGATGTATTAATTATGTGGCTCAATAACTTTTTGCACTGCTTGGATATGATAGATTGAACTGAAACCACTTCTGAAGCCTTCTTGTTGTTCAGGATGTGATAAGTTAAGTATTGTGCCCATTCTTCTTGATAGTACCTTTGCAAAAACTTTGCAGAACACTGGCAATTGGCTCATTGGTCAGTAATTTTAGATCTGTATTATAATCACCTTGTTTGTGTAGTAGGATATCTTCTGCATTTTTCCATGATACTGGAACTTTCCTGAGTAGTAGGCATTTTGAATAAAGTTTAGCTATGGATATGAATAAGGGTTGACCTCCGGCTTTCAACATTTCAATAGTAACTTTATTAGGTCCAGCTGCTTTGCTATTTTACATTGATTTTATTGCAGCTTCTACTTCTTCTACCAACACGTCTGTCACAGCTTCAGCCTCTGGCACAGCATTCAGTTATTTTCCTTATAAAGATTTGAATACAATTCTTCCATTTCTTCATTTAAGTATTTGTTGTTGAGTTTTTGCTGTTTTACCATCTTCAAGCTGTAATGCAAACAGTTGGCTCCTAAGTGTAGCCATCTTTTGTTTGCTTTCTTTAGCCCTTGCTTTGCTTCCAGTGTCGTTTAGATGAGCAAAACAATGAACTTGTACATTTCTTCTTTTTTGAGCTTCCTTATGGTCTTGCACACATCTACATATTCATCACTTTTTTTTATCATAGAAACTGTTTGTTTTTATGTTATTGTTTTTTCTTGTTTTCTAGTAGGAGCAAGGTCATGGGCATTGTCTACAAAAGTCTCAATAACTTTTTCATTGTGTGTGAAATGTCTGTGTCTGGAAGGTCTTGCAGCACACTGAAGAGATTAGACCAGTGGCTCTCAACACCTGTCCTCAGGACCTACTAACAGACCAGGATTTGATGATTTCCTTGTTAGAGCACAGGTGAGTAAATCAATTTGAATGAGCTTCTGATCACCACACCTGTGCTCTAGTAGATAAATCTCTAAGTCCTGGCCTGTTAGTGGCTCCTGAGGACAGGAGTTGAGAACCACTGGATTAGACAGTGCTAACTCCAAATTTGTATGATTTTTCAATAGCTGGCTAGCGTTGATCTGCACGTTTATTTACATGATAATTTTCTTTATTTCTTGCAGTCAAAATTCCAACGTTAAAATGGTTATGACTGAGCAGTCAGTGAATAATTTTTTATTATTTCCAATTATGAAGGCAATTTCACTTATATTACCATTAGGGCTTTTCCATGTCAATTTTCTCTGGACATGTTTTCCTATTGAATTAATTCATGATGTACAAATGTTGTTTTTCAGCAGATTCAATCAGTTGGTTGCCTCTATTGTCTCTTTTTACAGTTCCACGTTATCAGATACATTTTTCACCATTTTGGATCTTACCACTTCTCGCATTGAAATCTCCCATTATAAATTTGCAGTGGTAATTATCCTGTAAACTTGAATTATTTGAAAAACATAGCTATTGTTTATTTCAGAAACACTTTCTACTTTTACGACTGAGTTTGTTAGTCTTTTGTTAATCAAGAATTGGATTCCCTCACATCGTCCATCATTGGTTCCTTTATAGTATAGTTAGTGTCCACCTTCTAATTTGTATAAATCTTTTTTTATGAGTCTCACATAAGCTGATAATGTCTCAATTCATGTTATTTAGTTATTGTACTAGTTCCTCCAAGAGTAAACCAATACTCATAGATAAAATGTAAAGTGTTCGAATGTCTAAAGACTAAAGGAAGCCTGAGAGAACCCAGTAATTCATAGCACCCTCTACCATAGTGTTTCCCGTTGCTTTAGGAAGTAGCTAGCAAGCCATTGTTTTTCTTGTGAAGCCATGTTGAGGGAATAGACCATAATGTATATAAAATCATCCTCTTCAGCCATTACCGATCCATTGCAGGATGAAGACCTCCTCATAAAGTTTCTAACAATTTGAGATATACAGTTATGTGCAAATGTTTAGGCAGGTGTTAAAAAATGCTGTAAGGTAAGAATGCTTTTAAAAATAGACATGATAATAGTTTATTTTTATTAATTAACAAAATGCATAGTGAGTGAACAGAAGAAAAATCTAAATCAAAATAATATTTGGTGTGGCCACCCTTTGCCTTCAAAAAAGCATCAATTTTTCTATGTACACTTGCACACAGTTTGTTAAGGAACTTGGCAGGTAGGTTGTTCCAAACATGTTGGAGAACTAACCACAGTTAGGGGGCCATACCATCACTTACAGGACTCCTTGTCATTCTTTTGCTGAAGTTAGTTCTCAATGACTTTGACAGTATGTTTGGGGTCATTGTCAAGCTGCAGAATAAACTTGGTGCCAATCAGATTCCTCCCTGATGGTATTGCATGATGGATAAGTATCTGTCTGTACTTCTCAGCATTGACGATATCATTAATTCTGACCAAATCACAAACTCCATTTGCAGAAATGCAGCTCCAAACTTGTAAGGAACCACTACCATGCTTTACTGTTCCCTGCAGACACTCATTCTTCTACCGCTCTACAGCCCTTCAGAAAACAAACTGCCTTCTGCTACAGCCAAATATTTTACATTTTGACTCATCAGTCCAGAGCACCCTGCTTCCATTTTTCTGCACCCCAGTTCCTGAGTCACTTGGCCTTGTATGGCTTTTTGGCCACAAGTCTTCCATGAAGAACACTTCTGACCAGATTTCTCCAGAGAGTAGATGGGTATACCAGGGTCCCATTATTTTCTGCCAAATGTGAGCTGATGGCACTGCTGGACATCTTCTGATTGAGAAGGAAAGTATGCATGATGGTTGTGGACATATCAGGGATATAATCCTTTTTCCTGATTGAGTTGACTAATGTTTGCATTATAATAAATGATATTAAAGTGACAGCTCTGTCTGCTGACTTCACTCAGATGGCAAGAGCTAGGGATGGACAAAAAGTTCCTTTTTTCCTGAGTTAATTTTCACATATAACACATTTTGCACAGAAATTCCTACATATAGAAATCAACAGTGCAGTGGGACAACAAGGCAGGGACTTGGAAGGCAATGTCTTATGTTTCTTAGATTTGTGAGTGTAATATTCTATGTTGATGAAGATGGAGTCTGTTGGAGAAAAGAGAAGGGGCATGTAAAGCATTATATTTGTTTGTCAGCTCATGCTTGCAGTCAATTCTTTATCATTTCAGTTTGAGTTGAAGGTTGCCTAAAAGGCTAAGGGAGAGAGAAAATGTAAGCCTAAGGTATGTAGGGTAGTGAGTGGCTGCATGCCCAGAACCTTGTGGACAGCTATAGGGGGGAGATGAGGGGCAGCTGCGTCCTATGCCGATGCATAATTGCATATTCTGCCTAAATACGTACTCCTAATGAATATTAATGTAAACTGCTCATGTGACATTTTCTGTCACATGTCTATAACCACTCTTTCAAAACTCTAGTGGGTAGCCTTGTTCTCAGCGTTAATGTAAGCAGTCTCCCTACAGCCGCGTGCACTGTAATAAAGCTTTATTCTCATTACACCACTGACCTGAGTAGAACTAGATTATTATTAATGAATGATTAAGTTTAGGATTTATTGGAATATTAAATTATCCTCCTAACACTGTGATTCTAAAATGAAGAGAGATCTTCTAGGGTTTTGTGGATAAACCTTTTCTAAGTATCTAAGTATCATTTACTTTCTACATATCACACTTCTTAGTTATAAATATCAGTAGTGTATTCAAATAATAAATTCCAATGTACGCCCATCATATTTTCATTAGCTGAAGAGATGTATATTTTAGTATAATATTTGTAAATCCATTTGACTAGTTTGACAGTATTTAACTAAATTTCCTGTAGGAGACATATCTCAGCAATCCGTGATGGGAAATTTAAACATTTGGTATTTATCAATGCTGCCTTAGGAATAGGGATGGGCGAAAACTTTTGCCTTAAACCAAAATTGGCATAAAATGGCACTTTCCGCTTAGTGAAAAATTTATCACGAAAAGTGCCAATTTCCTGATTTTTCTGCCTAACTCGTTACATTGAAATCAATACTACATTTTTTTTCTCCAGCACAGGAAACTTTTCTCAGCTTTTCTATAGCCACATACAAGGGTGTCAGGCTCTTACAGCATGCCATCCTGTGTTTGTGAAAGAAGGAAGCAGCATGTTTTTGAACTATAGAAGATAGGCAAATAAAGGGGAATTGAAACTTAGTTTATGATTGAATAGGAGAAAAATGTGTTGAACAGGCGAAAAATGTGTGGGAATAGGCGTAAATGTGCTGGAATAGGTGAAAAGGAGGACAATTTTGCACCGGAGAAAAGGAGAAAATGTTTGTGAGAAAAGAGAATAATTGTCCATTTTTCGTGAAAAGTCATGCGGGAAATTGTTCTCATTTTTCGCCCACCCCTACTTAGGAATAAGATTGTCCATTATTTATGAATGGTGTGGCATGGAGGAGACAATTACTGTGTTCCCTTACCTTATAAAGGTATATCTGATTGGGGGAAGGAAGTGTAAGGGACATATAGACATAAGGTAGAGAATAGTGTTGAGCGAGCATGCTCGGCCGATGCTCGGATCGGCTCGAGCATCGCTCTGCTCGGCACATGACGGTACTCGTACGAGTACTGCATGTGCTCGCCCGCCATGTTCGGGTCTCCTCCCCGCACGTTTTGCGGCTGCTGCGCAGCCAATAGACGTGCAGGGAGGCTCTGACATCGGTGTAATGCCAGCAGCCATGTTGGCTGCTGGCATTACACTGATTGGCTGGCCAGAACCCATGGTCGGGTGCTGTATAGCACCTGACCATCGAGTTCGGCTCAGTCTTAGCCAGGGAGAGCTGAGGATAGGAAGGGAAAGGCAGTGTAGGGAGGAAAACAAGCAAAATTGTGAAAAAAAAGAACCAAAAGTCCTTTTTAGGACTACTGTGTGTGGGGGCAGCAGGTTATTTTGTGTGGGGGGAAAAAAAAAAAAAAAAAAAAAATATATTCTGTTTAGTGTGCACAGTTGCAGATTAGAGCACATTCTGTTTAGTGTGCAAAGTTGCAGATTAGAGCACATTCTGTTTAGTGTGCAAAGTTGCAGATTAGAGCACATTCTGTTAAGTCTTCAAACTAAAATATCAAAGTCACATATTCCATTCAGTGTGCGTCGCCGCAGTTTAGCAGCACATTCTGTGTACTGTGCAGAGTTGCAGAATAGGAAGAAATACTGTTAAGTCTTCAAACTCAAATATCAAAGTCACATATTCCATTCAGTGTGCTTCGCCGCAGTATAGCAGCACATTCTGTGTACTGTGCAGAGTTGCAGAATAGGAAGAAATACTGTTAAGTCTTCAAACTAAAATATCAAAGTCACATATTCCATTCAGTGTGCTTCGCCGCAGTGTAGCAGCACATTCTGTGTACTGTGCAGAGTTGCAGAATAGGAAGAAATACTGTTAAGTCTTCAAACTAAAATATTAAAGTCACATATTCCATTCAGTGTGTGTCACCGCCGTTTAGCAGCCTATTCTGTGTACTCTGCACCGTTGCAGACTAGGAAGAAATACTGTTAAGTTTTCAAACTCAAATATTAAAGTCACATATTCCATTCAGTGTGTGTCACCGCCGTTTAGCAGCCTATTCTGTGTACTCTGCACCGTTGCAGACTAGGAAGAAATACTGTTAAGTTTTAAAACTCAAATATTAAAGTCACATATTCCATTCAGTGTGTGTCACCGCCGTTTAGCAGCCTATTCTGTGTACTCTGCACCGTTGCAGACTAGGAAGAAATACTGTTAAGTCTTCAAACTAAAATATCAAAGTCACATATTCCATTCAGTGTGCTTCGCCGCAGTGTAGCAGCACATTCTGTGTACTGTGCAGAGTTGCAGAATAGGAAGAAATACTGTTAAGTCTTCAAACTAAAATATTAAAGTCACATATTCCATTCAGTGTGTGTCACCGCCGTTTAGCAGCCTATTCTGTGTACTCTGCACCGTTGCAGACTAGGAAGAAATACTGTTAAGTTTTCAAACTCAAATATTAAAGTCACATATTCCATTCAGTGTGTGTCACCGCCGTTTAGCAGCCTATTCTGTGTACTCTGCACCGTTGCAGAATAGTAAGAAATACTGTTAAGTTTTCAAACTCAAATATTAAAGTCACATATTCCGTGTAAGATGAAGAAGGCGGGTAAAAAGGGACGGGGAAGTGGACGTGATCCTGATAGTTCAGGGCGCGGGTCAGGACGCGGAGAAACTGTGCCTGGTGCCAGAGCACAAGAAAGAAAGACATCCACCATACCTAGCTTCATGTCTAATTTTACAGGGCGTCGCAGGACATCACTCTCGAGGTCCGACCACTGCGAACAGGTGGTCGGTTGGATGACAGCTGATACTGCTTCCAGTCGGTTAAGCACCACCTTGTCTTCCACCAAGTCCACTCTCAGTAGCCAAGAGTCTGGTCAACATAATCCTCACTCTGATCATCCTTCCTCCCACCATACACGGTCTGGTCAAAGAAGTGATCCCACACAGGGATATAGTGAGGAGCTCGTCTCATCACCAATCCTTCATTTGACCCTCTCTCCAAGCACGCTTGCAGAGGAACATGACATCTTGTGCCCTGATTCACAACCTCTAGAGGCTACCCAATCACAAGAAGATGACAGATGTGAACGGCATTTAAGGTCAAAGGAAGTAGTGGATGATGATGATGATGATGAGACACAGTTGCCATTAAATCAACCACTATTTCCGTCTCAAGACCTTGTTGAGGAGAATGTTATACAGTTGTCAATGACTGAGTATGTGGTGGGATCAAGACTTGAGGAGGATGATCAGAGTGAGGAAGTGGAGGAGGACTTGGTGGACGATGAGGTGACTGACCCCACCTGGGAAGGTGTAGAGCCGAGCGATGACAGCAGTCCTGAGGGTGAGCCATCTGCAGCACCGCAACAGGCTGGAAGAGGCAGTGGTGTGGCTACAGAAAGAAGGCGGACCGCACCAAACCGGCCCGCAAATGTTCCACGGAGCACCCCCTTGCGTAAATCTACCTTGCCAAAGGGTAGGTGTTCCGCGGTATGGCGTTTTTTTAAGGAAAGTGCGGACGACAAAAGAATTGTAGTTTGCAACCTGTGCCACACCAGAATGAGCCGAGGCATGAACACTAGAAACCGCACCACCACCAGCATGATCCGACACATGGCATCCAAGCACCGTAGTAAGTGGGAGGAACGCCTGGATCGCCCATCTGTGTCTGCAGGCCACACCACTGCCTCCTCTTCCCCTGTTTTCGGTGCCGGCCAATCGCCTGTCGAAGGCGCAGGCCCGCATACCTCCCGCCCTGCACCTGTACCATCTGAAGCACCATCAGCGACCACATCCACTTCCCTGTCCCAGCGCAGCGTCCAAATGTCGTTACCCCAGGCATTTGAGCGCAAGAGAAAGTACCCAGCCACCCACCCACAGGCCATAGCACTAACCTCACACCTTTCCAAATTACTGGCCATCGAAATGCTGCCATTTAGGCTTGTGGACACTGAGTCCTTCCGCAGCCTGATGGCAGCAGCTGTCCCTCGGTACGCGGTCCCCAGCCGCCACTACTTTTCCCGGTGTGCCATCCCCGCATTATACCACCATGTGTCCCGTAACATCACCCGTGCCCTGACCAACGCAGTTACTGGGAAGGTCCACTTAACGACTGACACATGGACAAGTGCTTGTGGCCAGGGACGCTACATTTCCCTGACGACACACTGGGTGAATGTCGTGGAGGCTGGGAGCGACTCGGACCCTGGGATGGCACAGGTGCTACCCACGCCGAGGATTGCGGGCCCTACCTCCATCAGGGTTTCTGCCAGCACCTACGTTATTGGCTCCTCCTCCTCCGTTTCCACCTCCGAATTCTCTACACGCAGCGCCACTCCCCCATCAGCCAGTAGCTGGAAGCAGTGTAGCACTGCAGTGGGGAAGCGTCAACAGGCCGTGCTGAAGCTGATCTGCCTTGGGGACAAACAGCACACGGCCTCAGAGCTGTTGCAGGGGATTAGTCACCAGACCGAGCAGTGGCTCTCGCCACTCAACCTGCAACCAGGCATGGTTGTGTGTGATAATGGGCGTAACTTGGTGGCGGCTTTGGAGCTCGGCAAGCTCACACACGTACCATGCCTAGCGCATGTATTTAATTTAGTGGTGCAGCGATTTCTAAAAACCTACCCCAATGTGCATGATCTCTTGACCAAGGTGCGCCGCGTGTGTGCACATTTCCGTAAGTCATCTACAGCTTCGGCCGGCCTGTTGAAGCTGCAGCAGCGCTTACAATTGCCAGCTCACCGGCCGCTGTGTGACGTGAGCACGCGCTGGAACTCCACCTTCCACATGTTGGCCCGGCTTTGTGAGCAGCAGAGGGCAGTAGTGGAGTACCAGCTGTTACACGGTCGTCGCCTCTCCGTTCAACTTCCTGTAATCAGAAGTGAGGAGTGGGAATGGATGTCAGACCTCTGCGAGGTTTTACGCAATTTTGAGGAATCGACACAGATGGTGAGCGGCGATAACGCTATTATCAGTGTCACCATCCCACTTCTGTGTCTACTGAAACGCTCGCTGCTCACAATTAAAACCGACGCTTTGCATGTGGAAGAGGTGGAAATGGGGGAGGAAGAGCTTACACAAGGTGATAGCCAGAGCACCCTCACTTCGTCTTCTCAGCGACAATTGGAGGAGGCGGAGGAGGAGGAGGAGGAGGAGGAGGAGGAAGACACGGTTGCCTCCGCTACAGAGGGTAGCCATGGAACTTTAGTTCCATCTCTTCAGCGTGGGTGGGCAGAAGAGGAGGAAGAGGATGAGGATATTGAGAGTCATCCTCCTGGTGAGGACAGCGAAATCTTGACTGTTGGTACTCTGGCACACATGGCTGACTTTATGTTAGGCTGCCTTTCCCGTGACCCACGCGTTATACGCATTTTAAACAACACGGATTACTGGGTGTTCACCCTTCTGGACCCCCGCTACAAAGAGAATTTCTCATCTCTCATTCCTCCGGTGGAGAGGACAAGCAAAATGGTGCAATACCAGAAGGTTCTTGTTGAAAAATTGCTCCAAAATTTTCCATCTGACAACGCTGGCGGCAGAGTACGTGCTACCTTGGCCAACAGAGAAGGGGAGAAAAGGGGAGCACACAGCAGTTCCGAGAAAGGCAGGGCAACACTCTCCAAGGCGTGGGACACCTTCATGACACCCCGCCAGCACCCTCACCCTGATGCGCAGCCTAGTGTCACAAGGAGGGAAAAGTTTTGGAAGATGGTGAAGGAGTACGTAGCAGACCGTGTCAGCGTCCTCAATGATCCCTCTGTGCCTTACAACTACTGGGTGTCCAAGCTGGACACGTGGTATGAACTGGCACTCTACGCCTTGGAGGTGCTGGCCTGCCCTGCCGCCAGCGTTCTGTCTGAGCGGGTATTTAGTGCTGCTGGTGGCATCATAACAGATAAGCGTATCCGCCTTTCCACCGACAATGCTGATAGGTTGACACTTATAAAAATGAACAAGGCCTGGATTTCCCCTGACTTCTCCACTCCACTGGAGGAAAGCCCCGGGGGAACATAAACTCACTTTATATATGTTATTTACAATGATGGGAATACTCTGTATTCCCATTCACCCCTTCCACCCAAAAAACGGGTATATGGTTGACTCTTAATCTTCTCATCCTCCTCCTCCTCTTCCATATGCCCTGGGATATAATTTTTATATAGGGCCAGCTCACCAGCGGGCCCTGTGATATAATTTTTATATAGGGCCAGCTCACCAGCGGGCCCTGTGATATAATTTTTATATAGGGCCAGCTCACCAGCGGGCCCTGTTTGACAATTTTTATATAGGTCAGCTCACCAGCGGGCCTTCTCATATAATGTTTTATTGGGTCAGCTCTCTAGCTGGCCCTCTCATATAATGTTTTATAGCGTCAGCTCACTAGCGGGCCTTCGCATATAATGTTTAGGATGGTCAGCTCTGCAGCAGACCCTCACCCATAATGTTTTAGATGGTCAGCTCAGCGCACGTTTCCCTCTTAATCATGGCCTCAGTTCTGAAAATCAAGGAAATTTTTGGGAGAATTTGCCTCTGCGCACGTTTCCCTCTTAATCATGGCCTCAGTTCTGAAAATCAAGGAAATTTTTGGGAGAATTTGCCTCTGCGCACGTTTCCCTCTTAATCATGGCCTCAGTTCTGAAAATCAAGGAAATTTTTGGGAGAATTTGCCTCTGCGCACGTTTCCCTCTTAATCATGGCCTCAGTTCTGAAAATCAAGGAAATTTTGGGGAGAATTTGCCTCTGCGCACGTTTCCCTCTTAATCATGGCCTCAGTTCTGAAAATCAAGGAAATTTTTGGGAGAATTTGCCTCTGCGCACGTTTCCCTCTTAATCATGGCCTCAGTTCTGAAAATCAAGGAAATTTTTGGGAGAATTTGCCTCTGCGCACGTTTCCCTCTTAATCATGGCCTCAGTTCTGAAAATCAAGGAAATTTTTGGGAGAATTTGCCTCTGCGCACGTTTCCCTCTTAATCATGGCCTCAGTTCTGAAAATCAAGGAAATTTTTGGGAGAATTTGCCTCTGCGCACGTTTCCCTCTTAATCATGGCCTCACTTCAGAAAATCAAGGAAATTTTTGGGAGAATTTGCAGATGATATACAAGTAAATATACAGCAAATATTGTTTGGTAACAATTTTTCGCCTAAAGTCGTTTTTATTTTCCTTTTTGTGTGTTTTACGGTCAGTCTGTAAAAATGGCGTACTACGGGCGAAAGATCGTTCCCAGCAGCGATGTTGGAGTCCAAGATGCATCCAGACATCCTCCCTATGCTGTCCCTGAACCATTTCTGTGGTGTTTCCATCCTTTTCTGCCCTTTTCCTATGGACCAGGCACCCTCCCCTCATCAGAGCAGGGGGTGCCTGGTGTAATGCTCGAGTCCTCCCATTGACTTCAATGGGGCTCGGGTGCTCGGCCGAGCACTCGAGCCTCAGGGGGTGCTCGGTCAGAGCACCCGAACACCCGAGCATTGGGGTGCTCGCTCATCACTAGTAGAGAATAATAAGTCAACTATAAAAGTATTAGTTCGCATCACCTCAAAATAAGCAAAGCTAGATGTAAACTGGACATGAAGGTGCTTTGTTCCCTAGGTGCTTTGAGGCAAACATCATGCAATACTAGCAGTAAGAGAGGTAGTGATACCACTTTATAGAGCACTGGTCTTTTCTGGAGTAGGGTGTATGGTTCTGATGACCACATTATTAAACAGTTCAAAGAAACAGTTAAAAGAAGAGCCACTAAAATGGTGCATGGCATTTATATCAAACCTTACCAGGATGGACTCAAAGACCTTGATATGAGGAACATTTGGGATGTGATAAAAACCCTTACATTATTTCATAATGTTCTTGAGGGAAGCCTTTTTCAGAAAAAGAGTACTACCAGACCAAGAAGACATGACCTAATGTTAGAGAGTAAAGTGTGTAAGTAATACTTTACAGAGAGGGTGATAGATTTATGGAACAGCCTCCCAGTGAAAGGAGTAGGGTCTAATTCAGTAAATTAATTTAATAATGCCTGGGATAGACATAAATCTGTTCTGAGAGCTATGTGTGACTGTGTTTATCCGGATGGGAAAATGGGCAAATGCGAAAATGGTTCTTATCTATATATATATAAAAGAGAAAGCCTCATTACATAATTTATGTTTCCTCAGGACACAGAACATAATGTATGTCTCCTCAGAAGACACACACACATAGAACATAATAGCTCATTACATAATTTATGTCTCCTTAGGAGACACACACATCCAGGGGCAGCAGAAAGAGGAGTTACTGCTCCCATTGGGTGATTCATCATGCAGAGAGTTGGCCTGCCCCCACTATCCAGCCCACCCACAACTATACAACATACCAAAAAAACAAAATTGCTACCACTTGATCCTACACAACAGACAAACACACATACACTATCCAACTCAGGAAAGAAAAAGCACACACACACCACACATACACCACACACACTGTCAGATACTTTGTCCTGGTGGAACATAGAGGGTTAACTCTAATAGTAGAAATTAACTGAAAAACCTGTGTTTAAAACGTGTTCAAATTACCTCGTGTTAAAATAATGGGCCTCTATGAGGGAGAAAAAACTAACAGGCAGTAATGGTGATAAATAGAGTATGCCAGACAACCATGGTGCTAAGCAGTAAGATTATCTTATGAGAGAGATCCTCCCCTATGAGAACAACTGAAAAAATGGCAGATTTATATGACGTTTAATGCCCTCTTACATACATCATTGATTACATAAAAATTGATTATATGTAAAATGTTAAATGTTTTGAGAAATTCCCAAAATTATGATAATAATTTGCCTGACATCACTGTATAATGAAATGGTCCTTTAACCAATTTTGATAAGATGTGTTTCATACTTTAAAAAGTGAGGCTTTGAGAGAGAAGCTCTCTTAGTTCCTGAGCTCTTTAAATTCCTAACTTAGTTTCCTGGAAAAAGAAGGCTGTTGGTTCATGGTTACATCCCTGCTAACTTCAAGAATCCACACTAATTGACCTGGTAATTATATTTTATTTATTCTAATTCTGCCTAATTTCAAAATAAATATATTTCCTCGATATCTGAGGAATATTATATATATATATATATATTTGCCCATAGAAGCCTGGCCAGTTTTATGGAAAATATTATAATCAGCTATATTTAGCATAGTAATTAAGAAATTACGCAGAATTAATTAATTACTTTATTGTTATAAATTGCCAGAGGGATCTTAAAATAGTGATACCAGTGAGATATATTTATCCTTGTATATATTGGTTAATATAATTTTTGTTATGTCTAGAATATTGTGTTTCTGGTAAAATTATAATAGCTGATATTTAATCAAGGGAATTCTTGGAATTAATTTATTAACTCTCTAACTGTTGTTTGTCTATTTATTTGTGGTGTGCATTGTAAAGTCCTTTGTGAAGGTACCAGGCTTATCTTTTGTAAATTGGAAGTGTGCACTTCCCATTGACAAAATAAACTTCTGTGTGTGGCACCTATTTTAAACAAGTGGATTAACCCTTGGAGTGCCTATAGGTTTTATATATGTTGCTCTAGTCAAAAATATGATATATGTTGCATGAAGTTGGTATACTTACTAGACACGTTATTGGATTAATTCTAGATAGATTATTTGTATAATCTTTGATTGACTATATTAATTGCAATTTATACATTTTATTCAGAGGTATTCAATATTTGAATTCAGTATATAATTGAATTATAGTGATTTAACTCTGGGATTCTATTCCAGTTATTCCCTAAATTTGATTATTATTGATATATGATACCAGGAATTGTTAGAGCAATTATTTAATTCATCTAACAATACCCCTTGCATCATAATTACCATAGTCTATACAGTTTCTGGGGCAGAGGTATTCATAGACACTGCCGCCAACTGTATTATAATTAATTGCAAGGATCAATTAACCTTGTCTATGCTACTGAATGCAAGTATTGTTATTTAATACCTCTGAATATACCTATGTATGGTTAACCCTTTCACCACTGGTAATTCTCATGATTAGTGTGTCAATACATAATAAAGATAAATTTCTCATATTATTTTATTGTCATTTGCCTATTTAAGTGAAGAAATCCAACTGAGTGGTTCTCTGTTTTAACCCTTTGGGTACCTTCATATAAATAGTCCGACAACACACACACACCACACACATATATACTTTGACACACACACACAGTCACTTACCATGACTCCCAGTGGCCTCAGCAGGACCTGTAGTACAGCCACTGAAGGGAAGCTGTGGCACCAGGTGAATAAAATGGCACTCAAAGGGTTAAGGTAGGTCCTCATTGCTCAATTATTTCTTCACTGTCATCATTTGCATACAACACAGAGGACAGGCAGCCATCAGGTACACACTTAACCCACTACCACAGGGTTGTGTATCACGTTTTACACCTCAGGGAGTGTGTTCAAACCCCTCACATTGTAAACTTGCATTTCTCTCACACTTCTCCTCCTTCACCAGCCTATTACTAACACTTTTCCACATTTTGTTAAGCCCCCCCCACTTGAGAATAAGCCCCGCCCACTTTTACCCCAAATTGCCACATTGGTCTCTCCACATCAGCACCACATGAGTCCCCTCCAGGGACTCCACAAGTCAAAGTTCCCAGGTATGAATACACTTCCCACTGACCATCACTATCCAACCAAGGAAAAAAATAAAATGGCTGCCACTTGCTCCTACACCACCCTAATACACATGTAATGGGGTTTTGCGTAGGCCCACAGACTCCCCTGTGGTCCTTTACCCCAGAAACCTCCTTGTGCTCTGCAGGCCGATCCTGAGCCTCCGTTACCTGGGAGTTGGGGTACATGACTGCAGCAGTGCCTCCACCCAGCTGGGCATCCAGGGTATGGATGTGGGGCCCAGTTGGGAATATGTTTAAGTGAGCAATAAAACTGACACAGAACTATCTTAAAATTTAACTTTGTACTGCACATAAAGAAAACCCTATGCAGGAATATAACAGATACATGAATATAATACAATGAAACAGTTCAAGAATGCAGTGGTCAGTATGGTATGGTGCCTGGGAAGCTTCAGCTCCTGCCCTGCGGTTGGGGGGGTCACCAGTGGCTTGAGGCCCTGGCTCTCCCATAGAACTAGAGTGTCTAAAGGTGTTCCCAGGCATAAAGCACAGGCTTTCTGGGTTCAAATTTGGAGAACTATGTGACACAGGAGGGGTTCTAACTCTATGAGGTACCTCAGGGGTAGAAGAAAGCAACTGCTATGTTTCCTCAGCTGGAGAAGACCACCACTGATCATCAGCACTGAGAGCTTCTGGGGTCTCTTCTGTTCCACTTCTAGGACTCTCTGCTGTGCTTTTCTCCAATTCACTCCTACTCCCTTCCTCGTCATCAGTATAGGCTACTGGTAGTAGATTGTTCCTATGCCAAGCCTTTATGCGGCCTTCTGGCCCTTTTATGTTGTACACTGGCAGCCCTTTTAGCTTAGACACAACTTAGAATAGGGTATCCTTCCATCTGTCTGCTAATTTGTGTTTCCCAGGTACCCCTAGATTCCGGAGAAGAACTTTGTCTCCTGCCTGGATTTCCCGGTACTTTGGTATCATATCTTCTTTTTGTTCCGTTCTTCCATCCTTGCCGTAGCTTGAGTGGCCAACTCATAGGTCCTGTGAAGATTTTGTCTGAGGGTCCTCACATGCTGGAAGTGTGAGTCTGAATTTGTCCCATCTGGAGACACCCCCAGCCGAACATCTATTGGTAGTCGAGCTTCCCTTCCAAACATCAAGAAGTAGGGTGAGAATCCTGTAGACTCATGCCTTGTGCAGTTATATGCATGGACCATGGCTTCAACGTGCTTACTCCAGGACTGCTTCTCCACTTGTTTCAGAGTCCCAAGCATGTCCAGGAGAGTCCTATTGAAATGCCCAGGCTGAGCATCACCCCCTGGGTAATAGGGTGTTGTTCTGAACTTTTGAATTTGTAACATATCGAACAGTTCTTTGATCAGCTTGCTCTCGAAGTCTCTACCTTGATCAGAATGTATTCGATTGGGTACACCATACTGCATGAAATACTTCTGCCAGAGGCTATGTTCACAGCCTTCTGGTCTTTAGTGGGAAAGACCTGACGGTATCTAGTGAAATGATCTGTTACCACCACAACATCCCAGATTCCAGTAGAATCATTATCAATACATAGCTAATCCATGCACACCAGATCCAAGGGTCCTGTACTTCTCAGGTGGCCCATAGGGGCAGCTCTCACAGGCAGGGTCTTTCTCTGAATACACCTTCTGCAGGTCTTCACATAATGTTCAACATGCTCCCTCATGCAAGGCCAATAGAACCAGTCTTGTACCAGGCCGTAGGTCTTGTCTACCCCAAGATGCCCATGTTGATCGTGGAGGGCTCTCATGACTATCCCCAGGTATCTATAAGGTAGTACCAGCTGCCTTCAACCAGGGTGGTCATCATATTTGATAATTGTATAAAGGATCCCATCTTCCAGATGTAGTTTACTCCATTCTCTCTGGTACAGGTCTCTTTGTCCAACAGGTAGGGAGTTCAGTAATTTAGGGTTCTTGGCTTTTATTGCCTTGAAGACTGTCCCTATATACCAGTCCTGTGACTGGGCTTTCTTCTTGTCTTCAGTGGTTATATAAGACCACTGTTGGAGCATGACTGGAGCTCAAAATATCTCTGGTACGGCTTCTGGGGAGTGACTGATGGAATCTATTCTTCTAAGTTCGGAGAACCCATCCTGCTTTTCGGCCACCACATATGTTTGGCAAAGGGCTCCTACCCCAGGCCCAGGGGTTTTTTCCCATTCCTCCTTTTCTTCATGAGGAGGGAGTCCAAGTCTGTGGGGCAGAGCATCTGCACTGACATTCTTGGGGCCTGGCTTGTATTTAAGGCTGAAATTATAGTTTGACAATGCAGCCAGCCACCTATGCCCTGTGGCATCCAGCTTAGCTGTAGTTTGAATATAGGTAAGTGGATTGTTATCTGTCCTTACCTCAATGTTGCTCCATCTAAATAGTCATGTAACTTGTCCAGAATTGCCCACTTGAGTGCCAAGAATTCTAGTTTGTGGACTAGATAGTTTTTCTCTACACCAGACAGACTTCTACTTATGTAGGCCACTGGCCTTAACCCTCCTGGGTAGCTTTGATGCAGTACGCCCCCTAGGCCTTCCATACTGGTATCGACATGGAGCACATATTGCTTCTCAGGGTCTGCATACACCAATACAGGAGCTTCTGTGAGTCTTTTCTTCAAGGTTAAGTAGGCTTCTTCACATCCTGGGGTCCATTTCTTTCCAAAGGAGTCTTTAGGAATTGGAACCTTAGCTCTCTCTATTTCAGAGGTAGTCTTTAACAGGTTGTGTAGCTCTCGAGCAATCTTTGAGTAGTCTTTCACGAAACTTCTGTAATAACCACAGAATCCAAGGAATGAACGAAGCTCACTGATGTTATCTAGCCTGGGCCAATTCATCACCTCTTCGATTTTGGCTGGGTCAGTTGCCACTCCTTGTGCAGAAATAATACGCCTGACATATGTGACAGAGTCCCGGGCAAACCGAAATTTGTCTATCGATAATTTCAGACCCTCTGCTTGTAGTCTATCCAACACCTTCAGCAGTCGCTGTTCGTGTTCTTCTGGGGTTCTGCCAAACACTATGAGACCATCTAGATACACTAGGCACTCTTTGGGATTCATATCCCCCACAGTCTTCTCCATCCGCCTTTGGAATGTGGTGGGAAATCCTGTGATCCCTTGGGGCATCCTAGTAAACTCGTAGAACCCCAAAGGACAGATGAAAGCTTTTTTCCTGATCCTCCTCATAGGAGCTCGCCATCTGCTGTCCACTCCACAGGAAATGCAGGATAGTCAGAGGAAGCAGAAATCACTGTAATCCCAGAGGGGTTACACACACAAGCCCCACTCACACAGCACCAACACACACATGCACACACACAAAACCAGAAAGAAATATGGCTAACACACACATACACACAGTCACTCACTCTGACTCCCAGTGGCCTCAGCAGGACCTGTGGTACAGCCATTGAAGGGAAGCTGCTGCACCAGGTGAACAAAATGACACTCAAAGGGTTAACGTAGGTCTTCATTGCTGAATTATTTCTTCACTGTCATAATTTGCCATACAACACAGCGGACAGGCAGCCATCAGGTATACACTTAACCCACTGACTGTCACAGGGTTGCATATCACGTTTTACCCCTCAGGGAGTGTGTTCAATCCCCTCACATTGTAAACTTGCATTTCCCTCCCACTTCTCCTCCTTCCCCAGCCTATTACTAACACTTTCCCACATTTATGTTAAGCCCCATCCTACTCATGATAAAGCCCACCCCCCTTTTACCCCAAATTGCCCCATTGGTCTCTCCACATCAGCACCACATGAGTCCCCTCCAGGGGCTCCACATGTCAAAGTCCCCAGGTATGAATACACTTCCCACTGATATTTAACTCTGACATGCCACTCTATACCTTAACCCTTTGAGTGCCAGAGGGGTGCACAATGCATTGCAATGCACTCTGGCATTCAAAGGGTTAACATGCTGCTATAATGCTCCTTTTATTTTCTGATTTCCATTTGCAAAATCCAAACACACACAGGCACAATACTGCAATTCTGGCCCAAAGTAAAGAAGAAATAAAATACAACATTGCATACCTCCCAAGTCTCCCTTTTTAGGATATATTACTGTTTCGTACCTCCCAAGTATCTCTCTTTAGGAGATATTAGTGCCACATGTCTGTGTTTATCATGTGTCTACATTTCACAAATGAACGCCCAACGGTCATAACATGATGGGCAAAGCTGTCCCACATTGCTAGTCTACCATAAAACTCTATGTTTCAACCAATACACTGTAACTCAGAGACCACCCTGTATTAATTTGGTGTAAAGTTCCTCTATCTCACCCCACTCATTGACTAGGGACATGTGACAGACTTAATTAGTACAAATAATGGTGTAAAGTCTATGGGAACTTTAATGAGCCTATTTAGTGGAAGATACATTTATAATAATAATAATAACTTGTATTTATATAGCGCCTTTCTCCCAGTGGGACTCAAAGTGCTTTCAGCGCACGATCTCGGAATTAACCAAATCGGCAGCTGAAATAATAGATGTTATTATTACCCAATCAATGGTACTCATTTATCGACCTCAGAAGGATGAAGGGCCGAGTTGACCCTGCTGGGATTTGAACCTGCAACCTTGAGGTTTGAACAGGCTCCATAGTCAGAAACTTCACCACGGAGCTATCTCACCCTTGTTTTACCAATATTTATTTGGACTACAAAAAAATCTGAAAAAAAGAGCATTACTAAATAAACTATGACTAAACAAATATAGATAATGATAACAGCAATATATAACACTAATAAAACCGCATGTTCTGCCAACACATCACAATAAACAGATTACAATGTAAATTGTGTCATATGATATTTTAATAGAAGTGAATGAATAAAGTCTAATATAAATCTGCACTGGTGTAATGTCCAGGTTACATGAGAAAAAGCTGAACTTCTAAAGGGATCTCTGGATTTTCCCATACAGTGATAGTTCAAAGAGGATGGCAATTTAGAAGGCAGAGAAGTTCATAGAATCACCACGAATCACAGCCTCTACAGGTCCATTACATAAAGTAAGTAGGCTAGTTCACTTACTAAAGGCAATTTTTACCTTCATGTACAGTGGTAAATAGGACACAGATAATGTCTTGCTGCTCTAGAAATATTGTAATGGCTGGTAGTTTTAAGTAAATGTGAGACAGTTCACTGCATTTGTCATATTGTTTGATCCAAGCAGCAAGTCCTGTGGAATCCCATTTTATAAGACATCTAGTTGAAGAGCCCGTTACACGGGCCACAGCGCCATTGCCAGCCGGTCTAGGGGCAGTCATGCTCAGTAGAGACTTCCCGTGCCACAACTGATATAGAGCTGGATGCTCCTTCGGAACGCCCCACTCTGTATCAGCCTCATCACAGGCAGTCTCTACTGTGCATGACTGACTTGTTACACACTTTCTAGCGAATTATTATATAGGATGCATACTTATTAGTGATGAGCGAGCATGCTCGGCCGAAGCTCGGTTCGGCTCGAGCATCGCTCTGCTCGGCACATGGCGGTACTCGTACGAGTACCGCATGTGCTCGCCCGCCATGTTCGGGTCTCCTCCCGCACGTTTCGCGGCTGCTGCGCAGCCAATAAACGTGCGGGGAGGCTCTGACATCAGTGTAATGCCAGCAGCCATGTTGGCTGCTGGCATTACACTGATTGGCTGTCCAGAACCCGTGATCGGGTGCTGTATAGCACCCGACGCGCGAGTTCGGCTCATTCTTAGCCAGGGAGAGATGCGCTTAGGCAGGGAAAGTCAGTGTAGGGAGAATAAAATTGTTGGAAATCTTTCAAGACCCAAAAGTCCTTTTTAGGACTGTTGTGTGTGGGGGCAGCATTTATATTTTGTTTGGGGGGGCACAATTTCCTTTTTTTGTGGGGGGGAGATTTGTAAGGTGACATATAATACTAGATGCACAGGAAGTCAGTGTAGGGAGAATAAAATTGTTGAAACTCTTTCAAGACCCAAAAGTCCTTTTTAGGACTGTTGTGTGTGGGGGCAGCATTTAATTTTTTTTGGGGGTGGCAGAATTTCATTTTTTTGTGGGGGGGACATGTTCTAAGGTGACATTGTACTAGGTGCACAGGGACAAATATTTCACAGTGCAGTGACAAGCTGACATATTCTGTTAGGTGCACAGGGCCAATTATTTTACAACGCAGCGACAAAAAGGGCCATTTTAAACGTGTGCCTAGCCATAGATTATTGTCACATTCTGTTTAGTGTGCAAATTCACAAATTAACGTCACATATTCCGTTCACTGTGCCTAGCCGCAGATTAGCTTCACATTCTGTTTCGTGTGCCTAGCCGCAGATTAGCGTCACATATTGTTTAGTGTGCAAATTCACAAATTAACGTCACATATTCCGTTCACTGTGCCTAGCCGCAGATTAACGTCACATATTGTTTAGTGTGCAAATTCACAAATTAACGTCACATATTCCGTTCACTGTGCCTAGCCGCAGATTAGCGTCACATTCTGTTTCGTGTGCCTAGCCGCAGATTAGCGTCACATATTGTTTAGTGTGCCTAGCCGCAGATTAACGTCACATATTGTTTAGTGTGCCTAGCCGCAGATTAGCGTCACATATTGTTTAGTGTGCCTAGCCGCAGATTAGCGTCACATTCTGTTTTGTGTGCCTAGCCGCAGATTAACGTCACATATTGTTTAGTGTGCAAATTCACAAATTAACGTCACATATTCCGTTCACTGTGCCTAGCCGCAGATTAACGTCACATATTGTTTAGTGTGCAAATTCACAAATTAACGTCACATATTCCGTTCACTGTGCCTAGCCGCAGATTAGCGTCACATTCTGTTTCGTGTGCCTAGACGCAGATTAGCGTCACATATTGTTTAGTGTGCCTAGCCGCAGATTAACGTCACATATTGTTTAGTGTGCCTAGCCGCAGATTAGCGTCACATTCTGTTTCGTGTGCCTAGCCGCAGATTAGCGTCACATTCTGTTTCATGTGCCTAGCCGCATATTAACGTCACATATTGTTTAGTGTGCAAATTCACAAATTAACGTCACATATTCCGTTCACTGTGCCTAGCCGCAGATTAACGTCACATATTGTTTAGTGTGCAACTTCACAAATTAACGTCACATTTTCCGTTCACTGTGCCTAGCCGCAGATTAGCGTCACATTCTGTTTCGTGTGCCTAGCCGCAGATTAGCGTCACATATTGTTTAGTGTGCCTAGCCGCAGATTAACGTCACATATTGTTTAGTGTGCCTAGCCGCAGATTAGCGTCACATATTGTTTAGTGTGCCTAGCCGCAGATTAGCGTCACATTCTGTTTCGTGTGCCTAGCCGCAGATTAACGTCACATATTGTTTAGTGTGCAAATTCACAAATTAACGTCACATATTCCGTTCACTGTGCCTAGCCGCAGATTAGCGTCACATTCTGTTTCGTGTGCCTAGCCGCAGATTAGCGTTACATATTGTTTAGTGTGCCTAGCCGCAGATTAACGTCACATATTGTTTAGTGTGCCTAGCCGCAGATTAGCGTCACATATTGTTTAGTGTGCCTAGCCGCAGATTAGCGTCACATATTGTTTAGTGTGCCTAGCCGCAGATTAACGTCACATATTGTTTAGTGTGCCTAGCCGCAGATTAGCGTCACATTCTGTTTCGTGTGCCTAGCCGCAGATTACCGGCATATATTCCGTTTAATATGAAGAAGGCGGGTAAAAAGGGACGGGGAAGTGGACGTGATCCTGATAGTTCAGGGCGCGGGTCAGGACGCGTAAAAACTGTGCCTGGTGCCAGAGCACAAGAAAGAAAGACATCCACCATACCTAGCTTCATGTCTCAGTTTACAGGGCGTCGCAGGACATCACTCTCGAGGTCAGACCACTGCGAACAGGTGGTCGGTTGGATTTCAGCTGATACTGCTTCCAGTCGGTTAAGCACCACCCTGTCTTCCACCAAGTCCACTCTCAGTAGCCAAGAGTCTGGTCAACATAATCCTCACCCTGATCATCCTTCCTCCCACCATAGAGGGTCTGGCCAAAGAAGTGATCCCACACTGGGATATAGTGAGGAGCTCTGCTCATCACCAATCCTTGATTTGAACCTCTCTCCAAGCACGCTTGCAGAGGAACATGAGATCTTGTGCCCTGATTCACAACCTCTAGACGGTACCCAATCACAAGAAGATGACAGAGGGGAACGGCATTTAAGGTCAAAGGAAGTGGATGATGATGATGAGACACAGTTGCCATCAAATCAACCACAATTACTGTCTCAAGACCTTGATGAGGAGGATGATACACAGTTGTCAATGACTGAGGATGTGGTGGGATCAAGAAATGAGGAGGATGATCAGAGTGAGGAAGTGGAGGAGGACTTGGTGGACGATGAGGTCACTGACCCCACCCGGGAAGGTGGAAAGCCGAGCGATGACAGCAGTCCTGAGGGTGAGCCATCTGCAGCACCGCAACAGGCTGGAAGAGGCAGTGGTGTGGCTAAAGAAAGAAGGCGGACCACACAAAACCGGCCCGCAAATGTTCCACGGAGCACCCCCTTGCGTAAATCTCCCTTGCCAAGGGCTAGGTGTTCCGCGGTATGGCGTTTTTTTAAGGAAAGTGCGGACGACAAAAGAATTGTAGTTTGCAACCTGTGCCACACCACAATGAGCCGAGGCATGAACACTAGCAACCTCACCACCACCAGCATGATCCGACACATGGCATCCAAGCACCGTAATAAGTGGGAGGAACGCCCGGATCGCCAATCTGTGTCTGCAGGCCACACCACTGCCTCCTCTTCCCCTGTTTTCGGTGCCGGCCAATCGCCTGTCGAAGGCGCAGGCCTACATACCTCCCGCCCTGCACCTGTACCCTCTGAAGCACCATCAGCGACCACATCCACTTCCCTGTCCCAGCGCAGCGTCCAAATGTCGTTACCCCAGGCATTTGAGCGCAAGAGAAAGTACCCAGCCACCCACCCACAGGCCATAGCACTAACCTCACACCTTTCCAAATTACTGGCCATCGAAATGCTGCCATTTAGGCTTGTGGACACTGAGTCCTTCTGCAGCCTGATGGCAGCAGCTGTCCCTCGGTACGCAGTCCCCAGCCGCCACTACTTTTCCCGGTGTGCCGTCCCCGCCTTACACCACCATGTGTCCCTTAACATCACCCGTGCCCTGACCAACGCAGTTACTGGGAAGGTCCACTTAACGACTGACACATGGACAAGTGCTTGTGGCCAGGGACGCTACATTTCCCTGACGGCACACTGGGTGAATGTCGTGGAGGCTGGGAGCGACTCGGACCCTGGGATGGCACAGGTGCTACCCACGCCGAGGATTGCGGGCCCTACCTCCATCAGGGTTTCCGCCAGCACCTACGTTATTGGCTCCTCCTCCTCCTCCGTTTCCACCTCCGAATTCTCTGCGCGCAGCGCCACTCACCCATCAGCCGGTAGCTGGAAGCAGTGTAGCACTGCAGTGGTGAAGCGTCAACAGGCCGTGCTGAAGCTGATCTGCCTTGGGGACAAACAGCACACGGCCTCAGAGCTGTTGCAGGGGATTAGTCACCAGACCGAGCAGTGGCTCTCGCCACTCAACCTGCAACCAGGCATGGTTGTGTGTGATAATGGGCGTAACTTGGTGGCGGCTTTGGAGCTCGGCAAGCTCACACACGTACCATGCCTAGCGCATGTATTTAATTTAGTGGTTCAGCTATTTCTAAAAACCTACCCCAATTTGCATGATCTCTTGACCAAGGTGCGCCGCGTGTGTGCACATTTCCGTAAGTCATCTACAGCTTCAGCCGGCCTGTTGAAGCTGCAGCAGCGCTTACAATTGCCAGCTCACCGGCTGCTGTGTGACGTGAGCACGCGCTGGAACTCCACCTTCCACATGTTGGCCCGGCTTTGTGAGCAGCAGAGGGCAGTAGTGGAGTACCAGCTGTTACACGGTCGTCGCCTCTCCGTTCAACTTCCTCTAATCAGAAGTGAGGAGTGGGAATGGATGTCAGACCTCTGTGAGGTTTTACGCAATTTTGAGGAATCGACACAGATGGTGAGCGGCGATAACGCTATTATCAGTGTAACCATCCCACTTCTGTGTCTACTGAAACGCTCGCTGCTCACAATTAAAACCGACGCTTTGCACGTGGAAGAGGTGGAAATGGGGGAGGAAGAGCTTACACAAGGTGATAGCCAGAGCACCCTCACATCGTCTTCTCAGCGACAATTGGAGCAGGCGGAGGAGGAGGAGGAGGAGGAAGACACGGTTGCCTCCGCTACAGAGGGTAGCCATGGAACTTTATTTCCATCTCTTCAGCATGGGTGTGCAGAAGAGGAGGAAGAGGATGAGGAGATTGAGAGTCATCCTCCTGGTGAGGACAGCGAAATCTTGCCTGTTGGTACTCTGGCACACATGGCTGACTTTATGTTAGGCTGCCTTTCCCGTGACCCACGCGTTATACGCATTTTAGACAACACGGATTACTGGGTGTTCACCCTTCTGGACCCCCGCTACAAAGAGAATTTCTCATCTCTCATTCCTCCGGTGGAGAGGACAAGCAAAATGGTGCAATACCAGAAGGTTCTTGTTGAAAAATTGCTCCAAAATTTTCCATCTGACAACGCTGGCGGCAGAGTACGTGCTACCTTGGCCAACCGAGAAGGGGAGAAAAGGGGAGCACACAGCAGTTCCGACAAAGGCAGGGCAACACTCTCCAAGGCGTGGGACACCTTCATGACACCCCGCCAGCACCCTCACCCTGATGCGCAGCCTAGTGTCACAAGGAGGGAAAAGTTTTGGAAGATGGTGAAGGAGTACGTAGCAGACCGTGTCAGGTCCTCACTGATCCCTCTGTGCCTTACAACTACTGGGTGTCCAAGCTGGACACGTGGTATGAACTGGCACTCTACGCCTTGGAGGTGCTGGCCTGCCCTGCCGCCAGCGTTCTGTCTGAGCGGGTATTTAGTGCTGCTGGTGGCATCATAACAGATAAGCGTATCCGCCTTTCCACCGAAAATGCTGATAGGTTGACACTTATAAAAATGAACAAGGCCTGGATTTCCCCTGACTTCTCCACTCCACTGGAGGAAAGCCCCGGGTGAACATAAAGTCACTTTAGATATGTTATTTACCCCTTCCACCCAAAAAACGGGTATATGGTTGACTCTTAATCTTCTCATCCTCCTCCTCCTCTTCCATATGCCCTGTGATATAATTTTTATATAGGGCCAGCTCACCAGCGGGCCCTGTGATATAATTTTTATATAGGGCCAGCTCACCAGCGGGCCCTGTGATATAATTTTTATATAGGGCCAGCTCACCAGCGGGCCCTGTTTGACAATTTTTGTATAGGTCAGCTCACCAGCGGGCCTTCTCATATAATGTTTTATTGGGTCAGCTCTCTAGCGGGCCCTCTCATATAATGTTTTATAGCGTCAGCTCACTAGCGGGCCTTTGCATATAATGTTTAGGATGGTCAGCTCCGCAGCAGACCCTCACCCATAATGTTTTAGATGGTCGGCTCAGCAGCAGACCCTCATTCCTAATGTTTTAGATGGTCAGCTTAGCGGCATGCCCTCGCCCCTAATGTTTTAGAGGGTCACCAGCAGGCCATTAATCCTAATTTTTCAAGAGTGTGTATGATGCCCTCCTTTATGTGTAATAAAGGGTGTATTGGAGTGACATTTCAGTCTAATTTTTGGCAGCCCTTTCACTTAGTGCATAGGCTTTATGAGTGTTGGACCACTACCTGAACTATTGTACCACAATGTGAATGAGGCCCTCCATTTTGTGATATACAGGTTGTATCGGAGTGCCTCAGGTCCTCCCATTGAATTAAATAGGGCTGGGGTGTTCGACAGAGCAGAAGGTAGTTCTTGGCTTCATCCACTAAGTCACTTCGTCACTTTTACTCAATGGATCAGACCCCACTGTTCCGACTATAAATTTTGGACTTAACAAGGGCAAACGGACATGTTGTAAAACCTGTGGTAGCTGCGGCCTCCGTTCCTGAATGCTGTACCTTACCCGGGCCATAACCACGTTGAACACCTGCTTTACGCTGCGCACGTTTCCCTCTTAATCATGGCCCCAGTTCCGAAAAATCGATGAAATTTTTTGCAGAATTTGCAGATGATATACAAGTAAATATACAGCAAATACTGTTTGGTAACAATTTTTCGCCTAAAATCGTTTTTATCTTCCTTTTTGTGTGTTTTACGGTCAGTCTGTAAAAATGGCGTACTATGGGCGAAACATCGTTCCCAGCTGTGACGTTGGAGTCCAAGATGCATCCAGACATCCTCCCTATGCTGTCCCTGAACCATTTCTGTGGTGTTTCCATCGTTTTCTGACCTTTTCCTATGAACCAGGCACCCTCCCCTCATCAGAGCAGGGGGTGCCTGGTGTAATGCTCGAGTCCTCCCATTGACTTCAATGGGGCTCGGGTGCTCGGCCGAGCACTCGAGCCTCCGGGGGGCGCTCGGCCAGAGCACCCGAACACCCGAGCATCGGGGTGCTCGATCATCACTAATACATATGTTTTTATCCAGTAGGCTGGAGTATGATCCACTGTTCAAGAAACCTGCTCCCTTTGTCATTTCTCTGGTGTCACATTACAGCAGCTGTACAGAGAATTTGGAGGTTGAGGAATCTCAGAAGGAATCAGTGTAATTGGAGCAAGTTATAGCTGTTTGTCTGTCCAGCACTGTATTTTGCAGATTTGTCTTCTACTCATAAGTTGTTATGAAAGGAAAGGAAATCCCTCTTGCAGATTATGTGTTTCACCAGAGGAACATCAGTAAACTGCTTAAAGACTCATGATTTTAAACTGCAAATATCATTGTAGAGGTGTAGCTCTGCTCCTTAATAAGCGATGTGATGCATCTGTCTCACTGAATTCATAATGGATTTCTTAACTTGGAAGCAATGGATTCAACAGATGGCATCTCTAGGCTGCTATCCATGTAGGCCTGTAGGGAGCAGTGCCTATAAGCTCTCTCAGTTTAAATGCCATGCTTAATTTATTTTTTAATAGTTCAGTAAAGATTTTCTATAGTATAGTTGACAGTTCATTCGGTGACACAGATTCTGGGACTCCCCTCAGCCTTACATTAGAGCACCTTCTGCATTTATTGAGGTCACACATCTTGAACCTCATCTTTATTTATTGGTTGATGTAAGAGAGAGTTGGTGTTGCTACATCTGCTATTGGGTGTGTATAGTGCCCTCAATAACTCTTATGAAGATAGCTCTATGTTGTTTATGTGAAAATGAAACTGTGTGGTGAATACACCATGATTTTCTTATTTTGCACTTCACATTTTGTTTCTCCTTCTTTTCGTAGGGCATGTGAGCTCTATTTAGCCCCACAAATATTTGCCTTTTGGATGGAATATTACTTGTTTCTGTCCTATGATGTTTTAATAATCAACCATAGGCGCAAACAGCTCATAGCATAACAGAAGGGTTGTCTAAAGTCACTGCTAACCATACTCCCAATTCTAATGTATTTACTTATTTTACATTTTAATTCTAGACTAGCCTCTTAATGGAGTAATGTGTTGGAGCATTCAGAGGGTTAAAAGACTAATTCAAATCATGGAGATTTTCTGTATGTCCCCTATGGTGCAGCTGTTTTGCTACAGAACTATAGCACTATAGCTAATTGAATAAATCCCTAAGTATCTTGCTTTCATTTGAATACCATAATGTGTGCAGGTACAATGTCAGATTGTATATGTATAGCAATAAATAAAGAGGAATGTCTTATCTTTTAGGATTGGTAATTTCCCTGGACATTGCACTAAATGTATGAATCTGCCAGCACAGCTCCACTGACATTAGCTTCCAACACCTGCAGCTGCACTAGAGGATATGCACTATGATCACTGTAGTGTATACTTGCGGATCCACTTTGTCTTTGTTAGGACTATAACGCCAGCAAGCCTCGTATTTCTGCCCCAGTGCATACATAGCTGTAAAGTTACACCATTCTATGTGCCTTGCTTCATACATTGCCTTAATCATGGTGCAGAGGAGTGGAATGCACAGAAAAGCTCATACACCTCTCTACTGCCCTCCCATAGGAACAAACAGCATTATGGGGAGAATTTTCAGTGTAAGTAGCTTAGGAAAGAGTTGGGCATGAAAATTGACTCCAGCACTTCTTTTTTGCACAGAAACATATTTTACATCCCCCATTATGTCTTATAAAATTAAGATAGACTTTCCTGCTTTGCTATATGCCCTTCAGTGATGTAACTAGTAATTGGAAGACCCTTCTGCAAACATTTTTTTGGCACCCTTAATATGAAAATATTTTCCCAGTGGTATTATCCCAGTGGTATTGTATTATTTAAAATTCTGTTAAACGCTGTATACATGTATGGCGCTATATAAATAAAGATACATACATACATGCATACATGATTAGAACCTATTGGGATAAGGGATCGATGGACAGATCAGATGCCAGGCTCTATCACAATTGCGCCCCCTGTAGATTTGCCTTGAATCCCTTGGATGCTAGAGATGTCTGCAGTGCGATCTAAAGTAAAATTTTGGATATGTCCCAACTTAAGCATCTAAGATAGTAAGCACAAAAGCACGCACACATACACCAACCCACACATATATACACACACACATGCATACACACCCAATAACCCACACACTCACACACAAAAACATACCTACCCACTCACACACATGCATACACACACACACATGCATACACACCCAATAACTCACACATTCACACACAATGACACATCTACCCACTCACACACATGCATACACACACACACACACACACATATATATATATATATATATATATATATATATATATATATACATATACACACTGTGTAGATGGATGTTATGCAGAATGTTTGCTCCAAAATTGCTTAAATTAATCTTAGTGAATCTTAAACCTCAGAATATTTCAGATCTAATAATATGGTAAAGTTGGTTTGCCCAAAATTTGTTCTACTTTTAACTTTGTGTATTTGGCTTATCGGGGTATATTTTAGATTTGATGTGAAATGTGTTGGATACCTGTCTGGAACTCAAAGGGTTAAAAGAGCAGTCAACTTTTTTATAAAAAGAAGAAAATGTTATAATACTTTTCCTGCTGATTAAAGCAAGGATATTCTAACTGCTGGGAGACTTTTTTTTAATTCAAACTGTTAGTAACCAACTTGTTTATGTCTTTTATTGCACTCTGTGGGATAGATTGAGCCATAGACTTTGGCTTACAATAGTAAGTAATGGGAACAGCATCCCCTGGTGGCCAAAGTAGAAAATTTCAGCATCATTTTAAAAAGGTTGAACTGTAATAAAATTTGAATGAAAAATCTGCCAGCACTGGGAGGTCCCTTATTTTACTCAGCAGGATATACGCAATTACAATATGCATTTTTAATAAAAAAATTTGGAACCTTTGACCCTCAGATGCTATCGATATCTCTAATGCATGTCTTTGCAATATACTGGAGATCATGTTGCTAGCATCCAAGCAGTTAAAAGAATGATTACAAAGTAAGTGTTCTGGTTTCCCCTTTTCTTGCCTCACATTTCCGTTTATTGTTTAGGTGTCTCATACTTACAAATGCATATGCAGTGCTGAGCCCTTCAATTGAATAGTTACACCAGTGGAGGCGTAATCCTCTGGAGGATGATGAGAGGTGTAGTTCAACAACAGCTGGAGGGGCTCATATTATCCACCTTGGATCTACACACACAAATGCACATACACATAAAAGAACATACAGACACACACAAACAGCAAGATCTTTAAATCTCTCCAAAGAAAGACTGTTGGTAAATATATCTACCATGTAGTTATCTAACATAGATTTCAATCATGTGGGATAGCAGAAAACAGGCAGCTCTCATTGTCTTTGTGCCTACTGTATATTTTGGATGGAAGCAATGCTGGCAACAGCAGCCAAGAAGCTTTCCCTTCCTATTATCTTGTGGTAATTGAATTCTGAAGAGACAGTTCCATGGTAATTAGCATCAGGCTCTGCTCCCTGCCCCCCAGTTGAGAACTGTAGGTATGATTAACCCATAGTCTAAATAAGTTATGAAGACAGTGGTGCAGTTGATAATACTAGGTTACTAAGCAACATAAATCTAACAAAGCCAAAGACCCCATGCAGCTGAAGCACCAGATTTGCTGCTGAGGCAATGGGAAACATAGGAGGTGCTGAGTTGCCCATTTCATATAGAGAAATGCATACAATGTACACAGGCAAATGAAAAAGGATAATAATAAAATTAAGAAGCGTGAATATATTTTATTGATTTCATTATTCATTTAATGGGTTAAAATGTCCATTAACTTAACAGGAAATTTCTATTTTTCCCTTATGGTGTAGTTGGTACGAATGGGTGAAAACCTTGCCCAAAAAGTGAGAAAAACTGCATTGTTGTATTCTGGGGAAAGTCCCACAAAAAGTGCCTTTTTACTGCAATTTTCCACAATGACTCCCAGCCTTATACAATTGCACTAGAACCACTCACATTTTCCCACAGTAGACATAGAATCACATATATTGTCCACCCAACCTTGCCCAATGTCCAGTACCTGAATGGGCAAAACAAAGCCCACAGTTGCTGCCAGAATACAACTGCTATCATTCACAGCTAGCCAACATCTGGCAGAGAATGATTGGAGTTGTAGTCTGGCAGCAGTTGGAGGGCTTCATATTACCAACCACTGTCTTACTGATCCCCAGCCATGCTCCATTTAAGCTGTAGCACCCCCAAGCCCCACAGACCCAGACATACTAACATCCCAGCCTTGTACCATGATAGCACAGAACCACACACACTAACCCCAGCTCCTACCCTGCCTTTTCCCTTTTAACTGGTATAGCCAGAAACAAACATATATCCTGCCCCATGGGAACCTGCAAGTTGCTACATAAAATTTGTTGGGGGGTGTTAGTAAAAAAGCAGATATATGGTTTCTAGTTGTGTGAGTTTTCACTGAAGAACTAAAAATGGCCATATTGAAGCAAAAATTCCAATGGGGAAAAGAGCCTTTTCATCCATTTCTAGTAGTTGGTTTGCTGCAGAATTGCTCCAATATTTATACTTATCAACCTTACTGAAAATAGCATATTTTTTAACTATGTATTTTTTGGATACATAAGAATTTTTTTTTCAATATGTTGCAAAGCAATTCACTTGAAATGTCTCTAGGATCCAGAAGGTTAAACAAAGGAGTCCCATATATTAGGAATCAGTCACTAATTTAGCTTCCTTCACATGATGATAAACTATAATGGTATCCCTCTAGACTCTGGATCCATTGTACAAAGCAAAGCTATGGCAATTCTGGAGCAAATCACATACACAATAGGGACTACATAAAAATGACAATTTAAATGGGCTTTTAACTAGACATATGCATTCATTTTGGAACAAATTTAAATTTTACCAAAAGTAACATTTCATGAGATTCAGATCAAAATGACATACTAAGCGGAAGGGGTATGAGATGTCAGAGTAATGGATAGCAATTTCTGAGTTTTTGGTGAAATTGAATTGTTCATTCATTCATTCATGCCCATACAGTGGGGAAAGGGGGAAAAGGACTGTGTGATGGGTAGAGAGAAGAAGTGATTGATACCCACCTCGATTATGTTGGTGATTGATGGATGTAACAGCATATGAAACTCTCTTCTTATTCTGTGAGGTGTTATTAGTCTTGCCAGTCATGATGGTCCCTCAAACTTATATAATCTGGATGCACCATGTTTTCCCTACTTGTAATAGCAGCCAGAAAATAAATAGTGTGGTTTGTGATCAGGGTTCGGCAGCATCTCTTCTCCTTGCAGATGGATAACCTCAATTAATTAGATAGGTTAGTTAGCACAGAATTAATAGTTAGGTTGTCTGGTAAATATAATAGGTAGGTTAGGGTATAATCCCAGCAACACCTTTTAGTCCTGACTGTGTGTTAAAATAATTTAAAACACAGTAAACTTAACTTGAAATCTAAGTGCATTGCACACTTGCACTCAATATAGTCAGGCAGTACTAGCTTAAGTGTACACCTGCACACAAATAGGCAGGGACTACTGTTGATCAAACTTAAGTGTACACCTGCACACAAATAGGCAAGGACTACTGTTGATCAAACTTAAGTGCACACCTGCGCACAAATTGGCAGGTACTATGTGTGCACTGCAGCATGCAGTGTTCCATCCAGACTCAACTGCTATCTCCAGCTAAAAGTCGTGTTATTCATGACTGTGTTGATTTAATTACAATAGTCCAATCATGTATTTATTGTTCAAAGTTCAGTGCACAACTGCACACACACAAATAGGAAAACAGTGTGCACACGCATTGTTCCATCCAGAGTCTGCTGCTGTCTTCATTAGCCAGTAAGCCTGTTATTTCTTGCTGTGTTAATTTAATTTAGAAACAGGTATAAGCATTTAATAATGTTCAAAGTTCAGTGAACAACTATGCAAATAGGCAGGCAGTGTGTACGTGCATAGTTCCATGGAGAGTCTGCTGCTGATTCCACCAGCCAAAACTGTTATTACTGGCTGTATTAATTACATTTTAAAAAATCTAATAATTTAATTACCGTTCAAAGTTAAGTGCACGACTACACTAACAAATGGGCAGGCTGTGTGCATGATCAATGCTCCATCCAGACTCCACTGCTTTCTCCACCAAAAAGCCAGTTATTCCTGTTAATTAAATTTAAATGAAGTCCAATTATGTATTTACTTTTCAATCTTCTGTGTCCAGACTTCACTGCTGTGTTCAGCCAAAAAGCCTGTTATTCGTGAGTGTGTTGATGTAATTAAAAAAATCTAATCATTTATTTACTGTTTTATTTCAGTGTGTACACTCCACTGATTTCTCCAGCCAAAAAGACTGTTATTTCTGACTGTGTTACTTTTAAAATAGTAAAGTAAAAATACAAAATAAAAATTACATTACATTATCAGGCAGTCTCTGCAAAATCCTCTTTCATCAACAATCAGATGTAGGCAACAGCAGCAGATGAGAACATCCTGACCATAGTGGCAAAATTTCCACCCAACCCAACAAAATAAGGTGCAATTTCTATCAAGGCCATAAGAAGGGGTCACATACTGGCACTTTGATTGGATCAGAGGAAGAATAAGATTGCTTGTATACATAAACTATTCCATAGTGATGGTCAACCACGAAAGACCAGAAACACCACCACCACTGCCATTTCCACCAGAGCCATGACAACTACCTACAGTGACAATTCTAGCACCACAAGTGCTTGCACTATTACAAGCACTGCCAGTCCTGTTATGTTGGAAACTCCCCAGGGCAAAGATTGTCATGTTGATGCTAGTAGTGAGTCTAATTTCAGTCCAGAAGTTTGCTGTCATCTGATTTGGTGGTGAAAGTGAGCCTTTCACCTACCTCTGCCCAAGTAGTTCACAACAAACCTACTGATGACAAGGAACCGATGAGCCAGAGGACATAGAGGAAGAGAAGGCACACAACTCAACATTTCACTTGTGTGTGCTCCCACCACCACTCACACTAACATTCAGAAAAGCACCAGAAATATTCCATCAATGTCATGCTGGTCTGCAGCTAGCCTAGAGCAAAGTAGTAAAGTGTGGAATTATTTTGTGAGTGTGGGAGATGGGTGCACTTCAAAGTGAGCTGGGGAAAGCGTTGGAACATTTCACCAGTTCTGGTATGAACTAACATCTGTGCACACACCATAGTTCAGCTTTTCTTCAGGCACAAACTAGCAACAATGACTTCAACTGCAATACCACAACAGCCACCAAAAGAAGCAGCAGCCAGGGCAGAGTGCATGTAGAACACTCTGCATCCTCTAAAAATCAGACTAGCTCCCAGAGACAGGTGGGGAAGGGACATTAGCTCTACCTCACCTTGAAAACTTTGGGGCTTTCCATTTAAGATGTATGTCCAAACAGCAGTCATAGAAATTGACATGGCTGCTTAAGCAGCTGATTGCTTTCAGAGGAGCTTCCTCCTCCATTACTGAAGGAGATCCCTTTAGCAGGTGTTAGAGGCTCTCACCCCCATTACCACCTCTCGTCATGTACCACCTTCAGCAGGAATACAGTGCTGCCACTTTACCACTTATGTGTGTTACTGTGGAAGGACAAGCTGTCCAAGGCTGCTGGAAGGACTGTCCACTTCATCTCTGGCATATGGAGTGCCCCATACCATGCTTTTCTTTAACTAACAGCGGGTGAAAGGAGGGGTCAGGTGACATGCTGAGGTTATGTATGAGCAGCATACATCTGCTCACATTCTAGCAACATTTAGGAAAATGCTGGCACAGTGGGCTGGATGGCAGGTGAGCACATTGGTGGAGATGGGACTACTGGTAACTGATGAAGCATCAAACATGGTGAAATCAGACAAAGACGGGTACCTTGTTGGTATACTCTGGACAGCACACATACTGCCTCTGGAAGTAAGTGCAGTACTTTCAGCTGAAGGGTGTAGCAGGCTGTTGAACCTCATTGATCAATGTTGTAAGATTGACTGGCACTACAGTGTCAAGTCAAGCTAACAGATGAGGGAGGAGCAGGGGAAGGCAGATCTACCACAGCACCGGCTAAGCCAAGATATTGTAACCTGGTGGACTTCCAGCTTGGAGATGATGGACATGATTCTGGAGAAGTAGCAAGCACTTCACTTCATGTCCTCTGAGCAGAACACTGGGGTGTCCTGACCACTGGGCATTAATAGGGCAGGTAATGTCAGTGCTCATCCATTCAAGAATATCATGGAAATGTTAAGCAAAGCCACTGCCAGACTGGGAGGGGGGAGTGGGTTATGGTGTTAGACACATCAGCCTCCTGTCCTCATTCTATGGACTTTTTCTAGCCTATGCTGCTGTTGTATGTGTCTGTCCAGTTTGGTCTAATGCTAGTGCTGATGATGATAGTGCAATACCAACTCTGTCTCATTTATCCCCTTCTAACTACCATATACTTCTAATAAAGTAAAACATTCTGTTGCTTCATTCCGAAATCTGAGAGACTGCAGTTGGGGGTGGGTGGAAAGTCAGAAAAATTTCCCACATGGCTTTTTGTGAAAAAATAAAGTTTTTTTTGCATTTTCACAAAAGTTCTCTCCTTTTTCACCACTGGAAAACTTTTGTACTTTTTTGCCATTGCCAATCATTTTTCACCTATGTTTCCTATGACTGGAACATTTCCCACCACAACATTACATCTTCTGAGGGCTAAAGCAGAGAAATAAATAACTGAAAGTCAAAGTTGTGAGTCCTACAACAACATATGCCTTTTAAAGGTTGTTAGCTGGCTGAGTGCCTTTGTCCATTGCCCACAACACTAACTTTCTGCTTATTTAACATTGACACAACCATCCTTGGGGCTTGGACTTGGCAGTGATGCTGATGATGACCAACAGTATAACTATGTATTTTTAGGAATCTTTGCCTGTGCAGGATCAGAGTTTCTCAAACATTTTATATTCAAGCACAGTTCTCCTGTTCAGTGGTGTAATTTTGAGTCTTTGAGCTTTCAGCTAATGTTATGGTCATGTCATCATCTCTCTCATTCTCAACTTCATCTGCATTTGAAGATGAGGAGGATGCTGGAGAGATATATTCTAGATCTACATCATCATCCGTCAGCATTAGGTCATCCTCCTCATCGCCTGCCTCTTCTTGCCCACTACCCTTATATTCCTCTAAGATTTTATCTACTACTTTGAGGCCAGTTGTTTTGGTGCTTGTTTGTCTCACTGTCAAATGCAGCAGTTGTTCAGCTGCTACACCTTCTGCTATTGCCATCATTGACACTAGAATGCGACTCTTCTTATCTTCAGTGTTCTTATATGTTTTTTTTATAGTACTGGCTTTGGTGGTAGTGGTGGTGGTACTTTTGGTGGAACCTTGGCAAACTATATCCTCTCTGGGAGGGGAAGGATCATCATCATTTATTGCACACACAGCAGCAAACATTGCTGCAGTCAGTTTTTAAAATAGCACTTTACTCCCAAGTCCCTGCACTGCTCCTCCTTTCCTCCTCCTCTGCGCATTTGCTGGACATTTCTCAACTACTGTGTGTTTTTTTTATTGTAAAGTACACAACAGAACTGATGGAATGTGATGTATTGCCTTGGCCCTCACCAAAATTTTCAGTCTTTTGTGTTATCTATTAAGTCTGCCTCAGTCACACAGCTCTCGTCAGGGTCCCAGTCAACTGTCTGTCATCTAATTTTTTTTTTTTTTTTTTTTTACAGTTATCCATCTAAAATTATCTAAAAAACAAAATCAACAACATATTTCCCCAGACTTCCCCAGCACAGAGACAATAACCGCAAGATCAGCAAGGAAATTGCTTGGATCTCAGCTGTGTCTTTCAAATCAAATCAGTCAGACAGAATGTTGGGGTATTTAGGGTCAACCTCCTTTGCTCCCTTCTCACACTCCCAGACACATTCAACACAGATATAATAATAACAACAAGATCAGCAAGCAAACTGGACCCAGCTGCCTGTGTCTTGCCAGTTACACCTAATTTTGGGGTATTTGGGGTGAATCTCCTTCATTCCTTCTTCTCCCCAGAGTGCCCCAAGAATCCCCTTATACAGAGAACAAATGTCTACCTAAAAGACTTCCCAAACTAAGATTCAATTCCCCTTTATGTACCTATCTTGTCTAGATAAAAAATGTGCTGCTTTCTCCTCTCACTGAATAGCATTGGCTTGCTGTGGGATCCAGACTCCCTTTTATATGCCTGCAGGAAAAGAGCTATGTGAAATAAATGGGGAAATGGCAGTGTTCACAGGAAATTTTTTGCTTGATGGGAAGTGCCATTTTTCACCTATTTTGGTTTGATATGAACATTTTTGCCAATTCCCTAATCTCAGTGTATATAATTTTTTTCTTGGGGGGAGGGGGTTGTTAGACACAGCCATTATACCTCTTCATTCTCTAGACATCACCAGCCCATGCTGCTGCTGTATATGTCTGTCAGAATTGGCCTAATGCTGGTGCTGGTGGTACTGCAATGCCTCTCATCTCCTCTATCAACTTTTAACTCCCTGATTACACTTCTAACTCCCTTATTATGTAGTTAGACACAGCCATCTGTACTTCCTTATTTTAAATAGGGATGGGAGAAGTCATTGAAATTTCCAGCAGGACTTTTCATGAAAAAACAATGATTTCCCAATTTTTTCACAAAAGTTTTCATCTTTAGACAATATATAAAATGTTATCCTTTTCACCACTGCTAATAAATTTCCTAAAACAAAAAAAAAGAGAACAAGGCTCACTCTCTAAGAGCAAACTGTATAAAAACAAATAGTCTCTCCCTTCTAAAATGAGATACACTTAATGGATACTTTCTTGTATCTGTAGCCCAAACAAGAACCTTACGATGATGATGTCACTCTAAGCCGGTTCCTTATGTCTCCCGTTGTGCCAGAAAGCGATTGGGCCTAATAGCCAGAGGATCACTTGATCTGCAACTGTGCACTGATGCTGTAACTGGTAGAAAACATATACACTCTTCTAAGAGTAACTCTGTATCAGAGGGGGATAAGCATATTCCACCCCTATATAGATTGCACTCACCAGAGAACTCTTCGAGTGATACAAGGTTGTATAACAACTTCAATGATACAAATGCTCAATGACGGGACAGATTTATTGGTAAATACGTACCCAATGCATTTCACAAGTATTATACTTGCTTCATCAGGGAATATAAATTACAAATGACAATGTCCTCATATTTATAGACACACAAAGGGATATCCAACTTTGTTAATGACAATGAGGGGTGGCGGTAAAGAAACCAGTCCACCCATTCCGGTCCAAGCCTCATTGCGAGGATGAATACCGACTAAGCATTCGGATCGGATCCTCACCGGAACCACATCGGTATTCACACCTTAATATGGATTATAGTAAACAAAGCATAACATGACCTAAAAGGTGCATTTATAATGGTAAAGGGAAAAAAACACATTTATAAATAGTCATATAAAAAATAGTAATTGCAAAACAAAACAAAAGGGGTATATTAGAGAAGTATATTGAAGTATCTTTTGTAATTTCTAATCCTAAAATACAAAAAGAAATTCTCAGAGAAACAAGATGCTTGTGACATACCTCTTCTACTCACTAATTTTATATTTGAATGTGGTTAATGATATCTAGACCATTTTTTAAATACTGACCCCCAAACCTCGTATCATAACAGGCCTCTCCCACTAATCTATCCCATTCATTATTTTTATTGGCAATAAATCAAAAGTTCACCTGGAGGTTAGGTATAACTCCTGTTTTTATTATACCTTTAGCATCTTGTTTCTCTGAGAATTTCTTTTAAAATCTGTGATTAAACATGTTCTGGATGTAACACTGTTCTTCTATCTATAGCAATAAATATGTGTATACATTTTGAAGGAATAATCTCTTGAGGAAAAAAATACAGTTTTATCATTTTCATGTCAAGTGCCTTGTATCTGCTGGCACAGCTCATATCTTCTTTTGGACATTAGCTTTCTATACATGTGCCTGCACATCCAGGTATGAGCTAGAACGTATGAATGCTTTATTGCATACCAGAGCACACTCTCTGTCATTGTTTAGAATGTGAAAAAGCTGAGCATCATCTCTATATCATGCACAAGAAAATGGAGTAAAGTTAATCTATTTTCCTTTGTGCACTTTTAATACATAGTGATCAACAAGGCACAGAGGAAAGAAATGCTGTGAACTGTTTGTGTTCTTTCTCAGTTCCTCTACCTGGCACAAGCAGCATCCACATGACAAATTTTATTGTAAGTAGTTTTGTAAATTGGCATTAGGAAGGAGCAGCACTAAAATGTGGATTCCATCACTTATATTAGAGAGTCATTGTATGAGTACATCACCCTTATGATTCAATGGATAAGCTTCCTCTTGGCATCAAGTAAACCTATGACACTGACATGTTAATTATCTGAACAAGAGAGGGTCCCAGTGATAACATATGGTTTATATAGTGAACAGCATACACAAACAGTAAAATTGGAATCAAAATGTGTTGGCAATTCCAGGTGATACAGGCAGGCAGCAGAATCTGAACATGGTGTCTGATTATATCTTCATTAACTCTAACGCCAGTAAATAAAGCCAACAGTGTAAAACAATTCAGATAAAGTAATTTCTCATTTAAAGCCCTGTTGTGGATTTAAGAGTTGCTTTCTTTCTCAGTGTTGCCACAGAATGTAAAGGCATGCAGATCAATCAATTCAGTGTTATCATAACAATTACCCAAGGTTTTGTAACATTTTTTAATTACGATTGACATTGATTTGCCCTATCTACCCTTCTGTACACACCTGCAATATTTCCCGCCATTAGATGTAATAACATTAACACATAACTGCTGAAGCTGATGTACTAAGCAAAGTGGTACAATCTTGAAGCAAACCAAAAGTATCATACCAGATGAATAAAAATTTGCATTGAATTAAATGGATCTTTGAACCTCTTGAATGTTAGTGAGGTCAACAACACATTATTCACAACATATATCACTAGCATCCAAGGGGTTAAACCGGATTTAATTCAGTTTAATTTTTTTTGCCAGTTGGTTTGCCCCAGCATTGTAACACACTTCCTTAGTACTTTTCCTCGATGTGCTACATCAGTAAATGGTTTAGGAGAAAATGTAATACAATATATGCCCAGATTCTGCTTTCTCTCTGATAAATCCCATATGCCCAACACAAAAAGAACTAAGGCCTGATATTTCTCCTTAAAACTGTTGAACACAAAGTGGCCACTTTCTCCTATATATGGTAAGCCTTTGTTTATTATCTCTACCTCAATATAGAACACTAAGGAGAATGAACAAATCCTCTATACAGAACATTTGCTGCACTAATATAAAGGTTTGCAAATCTCAAGACTTATGCTGAGGTTGCATACTCTTCCATCACTTTAATGAGGACAAGACCATGACACCTCTCCTATAGCAGGTGAAAGAAAACAAAAGCATTTTGTTCTGATTTCCACCACAATATGTTAGTACAAGGAGTGAAACCAGGCACAGAGGAATTGCATGCCTCCAAATAACCATATACTCCCACACTGCCCACCCTTTGGTGAAAGATCACTTTTTAGAGTAAAACTTAGTAGATAGGTAGCAGGTAATTGAAGCACACAAAATCAGTCCCTTGAGTTTATTTTAGAGTGAGTGGGATGAAAATATCAATTTGCCAGAGCAGACTCACTGGCATTATCCTCTAACACCAGTGGTATGCATTAAAGCAAATGACCGCTGTACTGCATATCATCAGACACACTGCCAACAAACCCCATTCACCACCTCCATTGCATGTGCATGGAAACTGTGTACCCTAATGCCATTTGCTCTATGCCTTGCTTAGTACATTGATCTAAGTAAGTCATACAGGAAAGGACCACCCAAACACCCACAGACTGCTCCTTTGTCCTTTCCTTGGTACAAATGGCATTAGAAATCTGGCATATATAGCTTAGTACTTTGAAATTAGGCAGGTGTAAGGACTCAAAATGATTTCCTGCACTTGATTCGGTGTAGATTCTGTTTGTACATATGTCTTACAGTCTTATGAACAGGGTGGGCATTACATAACTCCTAAGTAAGAGTCCACTAGGCATTTCCATGTCCCCTCCCATACTCCAGACATAACCCGTTTCAAATGCAAACCCCATGCACTGTCACCTGGGAAAGGAAATAGCCTCAGTTTATAACAATGGGATGCTAGAGAGGTCTCAAACACATAGAAAAGTAGCACGTTGGAGATGTCTCTAGCATCCAATAGAGTAAATAAACTGTTAAGTACTAGAGTATAATGCATTTGTAAATAAAGTGGCCACATTTATGTATAAAGTGGACATTATAGCAACATATACTCTGGTAAATAAACTGGCCATCATGAGCCACAATATGGTGTCTGGTGAATGAGCAGTACAATTTCACTGGTCAAAATTCAAGGTATTCCTCATAAATGGACACCCTAATCCTGGAATAGTCAATTGTTGGATCTCCAACTGCTATAAACTATGACTTCCACCATTCTAACGAGCCTAAGGGCAACAGTTGGAGGTCTGTCAATTGACTACTCCTGCCATAAGCAGTTGCCTGCTCTGCCTAATGAGAAATCTGTCTCCACTCATGAAAATTAGCTGAAATATTTGCAATCATTCAGGTTTTTGAGAACATTGTAATGAAACATTACAGATTTTTCTATTTTCAAACTTGAAATAATCCTCTGTGCCTAAATAGAAACAAGGTCCATGAATCATAACTCCAGTCACATTTCAATTAAAATAATAAATCAGCAAATCAAATAGCAAACACTCTTGGGTTAAGCAAAAAATGAGTTTTCTTTGTAAAAGGAAAAATGTGATGGGTGATGTCTTCAATAGTACTTACGTAAATTACAACACTAGGGCATAATACTGATGTTGTCTTGCTTTCCTGGCCAAATGGAGGTTTCCCTGGTCTGTCTTATTCTGTTTCTTTACTTTGTCTCCTGCAGTGCAGTGGCCTGTCTTATTCTGCTTCTTTTCTTTGTTTCCTACAGTGCAGTTAGTTTGCTCCAGAATGGCTTTTTAACTGTGGGCATCTGGCCCAGTCAGCTTATACATACAAAAAATAACCCTCCATACTTTACAATTCTCTTTGTAAGCCCTAACAATAGAAAACTTACTGCCCCCATGCCATTGTTACCACTACAATAGGGTCATTCAAGTAACCTCTGCTAAAGCAAGTTGAACCATTGAGGTCAGGAGACTGCAAACTTTAATCTGTGGATTCATACTTGGCAGCTCTTAAAAACTCCCTGCTTCAGTAAGTTTCTTGATTAACCTTGGGAAAAATATGCAAGAAGGGCTGTGATCTTAACACATCAGATTAGATGTCTAGATGCTTTTTTCCTTTAATGTTAGGAAATAAAAAAAATGATCAGACAGTATTATGAGAAAAAGCAGTTGTCGGGGAAACTATTTGAATTTTGCCTTTTAAGTATCCAAGCAGTCAAACTTTAAAAGGAAAGACATGTGATGTTTCAGCTTTCTTTGTTTATTGTTACAAATACATGGCGGCTTCTTTAGATAAGAAGTCACGCATACACACACACACACATACACACACACACACACACACACACACAAGCACACACTAAAAAATCCTCACATTTAAGAGAGTGCTTATAACAATGAGATGTAAGACCTTATAAAATTAAAGACATTAAAAAAATTAATACTGTGTATAAAAATATATAATGTAGTTTACAGATTCACTGTCTTTGGGTTATTATCGACTCTCATTCACTCACCAATCATTTCTTGGGGGAGATTCACTAAGATCTCCAAAGTTGAAGAAATCTTTGAATAGTCTCCCTAGAATAACATAGGAACTGGAGAAGTGATACACTGGAGAGGAATGTATCCATTGTATCTGCCATAACCATCTGCTTGGGCAAAGAATTCCACAATTTAACACTCACTGTAAAAAAAACCCTTCCTCTGCTGAAGTCTGCAAATCCCTGACTTCCTATTCAATTGAGAATTAAATAAAAAAAAGAAAGATCTACAAAACTCTCTTTAATTCAGCCTGTACATTTCTTCTCTGATATCTAAGTATTCCCATAGACTACCTCTGCACTTTTCTCATTCACCCTCATAACTACCATTTACAAGACTTATCCTGATTTCATCCCCAGCAATGGAACTCACTACCACACTGTATCTAACTTTCACTCTACTTTATTAGTTTCAGCCACTCCTTGAAAACAGATCTCTATATATACACACACACACACTCATAAACACTTAAGCTCCATCACTCTCTTCTGGGTCGATCTAATTATTCTCCCCTCTCACCTTATGTTCCCTCACTCTCTGGATTGTAAACTCTCATGAGTAGGGCCTTCACTACCATTTGATTCAGTCAGGTTATGTGTGTCACTGTATGGTAACTCTATGTTCTCAACCCTATAAGGTACAGCCCAGAATAATACATTAAATAAAGGATAATACAATAAAAATACTGAATGCAGTATAAACACGCCTGCACAAAAGCACATATATATTCACTAAATTAAAAATGTCGATAGTCTGGGTGCAATTCACAAGAAAAATACATATACATATTCATGTAGAGGAACCAAACTCACGGGACTTTTTCATGGTGAAAATATGTGCAAATGTATTAAATCTATATTTCAGTGCTACTTTGGGCCTTTATACATCTTTAAAACAATTATAAAACAAAAAGGTATACATACAGAAATACATAATGTAAGAGCAGTCAGCAGAGGCATCTGGTTCTATTTCATGGCTGGTACTGATAGGGCTAAAATCAGCAGCCTTTACATTATGACCTGTACAAATAGAAATGTAACTAACTTGAAAGCGAGAGATACATCCAGCAAATTGCTACCCAATGAGCTCGAAATGTCACTAGCATACAAGGAGTTAATGTATCATTGTCTGTACCAAGTACTATTCTTACAATGTAAACACAAAACATCTACAACATGCAGTAAGTGTAAAATGTGTAACGTGTACCAGGTTTTACCTTGGCACCTCAATCCTGACTATCTTATCCATGGTTCAAGATTCCCATTCAAGAAGCTCTTGTTTTTACCAGTTGAGATATCAGAAGAGATGTGTTCTATTAAATAATTTGTTGAACTGTATAACGTCCCTCATAAGTAGAAAAAGCCTTGAGCTCAGTGTGTTGATTATAAAGAAAACAGTATGCACTTTAGTTGACATCACAGGTAGTTCTGACCAGAATATTAAACTGAACTAACCTGTAAGGACAATTCTATAAAATATGCATTGCTAGTTATATTGGAGAGGCAGCAATACAGCAAATACTTCATAGCATTATATTATCATGGATAGACACTTTCAATTATTCATTTATCATATCATATTAATGTAATATGGTGTTTGTCTTCCTCAAGTTATTTTACAGTGTTGTACAATAGTGAGTCCTATTTGTTCATTTAGGCACATTGTTTATTGGCATTGAAGAGCAGACTATTTCCTGTCTTTCAACACATAAGCTTCATTTGCATTAAAAGTGTCTTGTTATTTTTTTCTTCTTTCAGTGCTTGCAGTCAGTGGTGCAATAGGACTGCATGCCTCACATATGCTCATTTCAATTCCTGTTTGTTCACAGATGCTCAGTGTAGTGCACTAAATAACTGTGTCCCTCCTTGGAAAACTGGAATGTTGATAGATATACTCTACTAATTAAAGTCATTCATTTTTCCAAAATGTTTACTTAAACCTTTCAGTGCTAATAGGGTGTTCAGTGCATTGCTGATCATTGTGTCTCAATCTTCTTGGCATTCAAAGTGTAAAATACTTGGGATGGGCAAAAATGTTAGCCACAGAAATGAATATTTAGAATATGGCCTTTTTCCCCCTCTCAAGGGAATTCCCATGAGAAGGCTTTTCCACTGACCTCTTCCCATGGCAAAGTGAGGAGAATGACTATATGTACTGTATGTGTGAGCATGCATGCATGATGAAGTCTGTGTACATGCACGCTGGAAAGCTTAGAAATTGCTAGTTTTGGTACACCTCACCATGAGTAAGCGAACACGCTTACCTTGGCATCCAGAGGGAAGCCGGCCTCTCCATTGTCAGGGAGGCGGCCGGTGCCCTCTGAGTGTCTCTTTGCGGCCACGTCGCATCCTAAATTTGGAGGAGAGCTGGATGCCCTGGTTCTCGTCTGGGCGCTGGTCTCCTCTCTTCTGCCCCATGCGGCTCCTGCCGTGACTGCAGGCTTACTATCCTGGCCAGCAGAGTCGGGGCGTGCATCCTGACTCTGAAAGGGACAGGCCACTTTAGTGCTCCACCTCCTAGGGGTGGGGATATCAGTATATAAACTGTCTGGACAACACACCCGTTGCCCTTTCGTGGTGTTCCAGTGCAGTTCAGTTTAGCGTATGGTCATGTATGATCCTTGTCTTGGCTGTCTGTCCAGTGTCCAGTGTTGTGGCTTGTCTGACTATCCGCTTGGTATTGGACCTTTGGCTCTGGCTGACTACCCACTCTGGTATTGGACCTTCGGCTCTGGCTGACTACCCGCTCTGGTATTTACCCCTGGCTTGTCTGACTATCTGCTTGGTATTGACCATTGGCTCCAGCTGTCTACCTGCTCTGATATTGACCCTTGGCTTGTCTGCACTACTGCCTGATTCTGACTGCAGGCCTGCATCAGTTTATACTCTTGTGGCAACCTGTACGCTATCTTTCCTGGGTCTCAGCCCCAGTCCCTCCACTATACTTTCCTGGATCTTAGCCCCAGTCTATGTTATACCTTCCTGGGTCCCAGCCCCAGTTTTTACTCTTTCACAGTTGCCTTCATTGAGTCATCTAGAAGCAGCCTCGTATTTCTGGTAAGAACTGCATGCTTCGCACCTATTCACTACACTATCTATTATGTGTGTGGTTGCCATTGATTATTTACTGTGTTCAGTAAAGGTGGTGTTTCAGACCTATACTGTCTCTTGTACATTTCTTGATATCTGTGATACCATGGGAAGAAATTTCCATGTAGAGAAGAAATAGGTCTTCTGCTAGGCCAAAGCATGTATTTTTCACCCATTCATATTAAATATAATCTGTTTTATTAGTTTTAATTATAATATTGACAAGAATAGTTTGCTACAGTAATGGGGCCAGAGGTAATAGTGGTTTCTTGCACCTTCAGATTGTAAAAATGACATACCACTTATGTCTGTGCATGCCTAGTATATTTGGTTCATAGACTGGTTGTGTCTGGTCCATAGACTGGATATGTGCAAAAGCAAATTACCAGATTTGTTTGGGCAAAAAGACACAGAGACTTACAACAACATGTAGGATACAACAGACTCTGTGGTGCTGAAAATAAAGAGTTGTTTGACTAGAAGAATGATCCTAGCAATGTTGGAACCACTCAGCATATCAGTTATGATGCATATACAATAGGTGGTCCAAGGTTTCATGTAATGTATCGTTTTCCTGTAATATATTGGATAAAATATGTGATCCTGATTTTCCATCTATAAATTTGAATATTGAAACACATACCCCCCAACATGTCAAATTGCCAAAGAGGGACAATTGTGTTTTAGGGGGTGTGGCTGTGGGTGTGACCAGTGGGCGTGGCATTAACAAGAATTTTTAAGCTGTTTCATGACCTATTGACATCTCCTTCTGTTAACTAATAAATGACTTATAACAATACCAAAGTATTGTATTTAAACAGACTAATTTATAAACACATATAATGATGTTTAAAGAAACAATAATGTGAGTTTTATTGATGTGGAGCAATGTGATACACTTATACACACACCACAAAGTCTGATCTCCTAAAAAGAGGGACATTAGGGTGGGAAAGAGGGACAGAGAGATTTGGGTCTAAAAGAGGAACTGTCCCTCCTAAAGAGGGACACTTGGGAGGTATGGATATATAGATTTTGATGCCAACTAAGAGCCAACTGGTCCATTTAGGTTCCACAGTTACCTATTAAAAGAGAAATGTATAATATGAATGAATGCCTCTTAATATGTTTAAGAAGGGGACTTACATTGTTAGCTTTCCTTCATACAGCAGTCCAGTATATGTATTTATATATGTATTTATATATGTATTTATATTCACTTGGGTTCTTTTGCATATGTTACGGTGTTTTAGCACTGTGTTCCTGCTTATATATATAGTGATTTCTGATAAAATCTGTCTTTAGTTCACACCTCCTCATAAGAAAAATTAGCCTTCAAAAGTCCTGAATGTTTCCAGTGGGTCAATTGTATATATATCAGATTGCAATCTGAAACATCTATCAGTAGTGTACAACATACACTAATTGTAAATAAAGCAGTATATAGATAAAACTGACTGCTGTTTCATTTAATTAGGAGCCATTTATTCGTAGTGTATATTTCTATTTTGGTTTTACATAATTCTTAAAGTAGACTTCCAGCTATCCTAGGCATTCTTATATTTCTATACTGTTATAGCCTCCACCATCCCTGTTGAAAGCCTATTTTCTGAATCTACCACTTTTTCTGTAAAGCAGTTCTTGTGTATATTCTCACTGAATCGTTTATTCCCTAATGTCTAATTCATGTGTTCTTGTTCTGGTTTTCTTCTTTTTGAGAAAAATATAAAATCTGGTACACTGATGAAATTGCACACCACTGTACTGATTGTCTATATGTATCCTTCTGAAATAATAAACACTGGTTATTTGCATATGCTGTTGTCAGCATAATACTGTTAGCCAATTTTTCTAATTTTGGATTTTGTGACCAGATGCATTATATTGTACTTGGCAGAATTCACACTTCAATGCCATACTCTCTCCCACAGTACACCATATTTTCAGTCATTATGCATACCCTACAAATATCCACCCTGTTGCAGACAATTATATAAACTGCTAAAAGGCATATTCCTTGGAGGTCACCTCTATTATCAGCAATGAAGAAATTGAATTGAATATGCCCCAGCACCACACTTGGAAAGTCTCACTTGCCACTGTCTATGCCCATTGTTACTGTAAGCTTCAGTTTTTTACATTTTCCAATATGAGGAGGGGTCCGATTAACTCTTTCCAAATTAGATCTTGACACACAGCTGCAAAACATGAGACAGAAAGATATCTGGAATGTCCAAAAAGTGCATTATGCCTATATATTCAACAGAGAGGAAAGAATCAACATTCCTATTGTACAAACTAAAGCTTCTAAAGCAAATGAATGGGTTAGAAAGCCATCCCAAACAAATTGTTTTCTATAGAACTGGCTGACATGACAGCAATTGTGTCAAGAAAGATAAACAGCCTGTCCAAAAGGGGATGCCAGGGGCTGTACTTTGCAGCCCCAAAACAGCTCTTATCAGCCATTTGAGGAGATTAGAAAATCTCTTTGCTGAAATACAACATGGATATATTTGGCTCACAAAGTTCCTAAGCTGTCTCCGTAGACCCACTGTGGCAGTCTGCATCAGGACATTGTGTTGCACTGTTCAACACAACTTAACAGTGAGACTTCTTCTTGCAGAACCAATGAAGAAGTCCCAGGGGGTCTCTTTTTGCAACCCCTGATATGATGCCCTGTTGATGTGCTAGTGCTCACAATGCAGCCCAGACTTCATTAATAGATCTGTTGAGAAGGCAGTATACGAGTGATTTTTGTTTTCTAAAAGTCATGTAGAAGACCAATTTGTTTGGCATTCCATAGTGAAAGAAAAGATCTAATAAAGAGAAATGTAGTACTACCCAGCATTTGACTGCATGCAGCAAATCCCCATGTCCAAGAATACTAAATGACATCCAAATTAAAACATACAATATAAAAACACAAGATTATTTATTTTTATTAAATAATTCTTAATTGTATATAGTACAGTCTAGGAAACAAAAAATAGAAAATGAACAAGTGAACTGGCATTGCAACAATGTGAAAGTATAAAAACATAAAGTGACTATAACTTAATAAAAAAAAAAAAAAAAAAAAAAAAAAAAATATATATATATATATATATATATATATATATATATATATATATATATATACGAGCATTATCTTTAGTCCTGTGGAAAGATATCCATGAATTGCTTCATTTTTTCTAATATATAAGGGTTTAAAGAGGCATCTACTGAAGCAGAAGTGGTTCAGTCAGTTGATCAATCATGTAGAGTGACCAAACTAAAGTTGGCAGCATTTACAAAATAAAAAAACAAACAGAAAAACAGAAAATAAATATACCAACCTCTACAGTTAAGGCACATATACAAGTAAGTCCTTCTATTAATCCTTTGAGTTACAGAGGGGTATGGAATTAAGAGTCAATTATTCTTCTACTAGTTTTAAAGCCCATGTACACACGCCAACACTGGCAGTGCTGCAGTCATGCGCAGTACAGACTGCCGGTGCTGCAGCTGATACGGAGTGGGGAGCTCTGAATTCAGATCGGAGTCCTCGCTGCGCATGCACATGACTGCAGCACTGCCGTCTCTACTGCGCATGATGGCTTCTGACAAACATCCTTAGCGAATTATAATATAGGATGTATAGCTCCCCTTTAACCCTTTGTGTGCCAACCTCATAATTTTCATGAACCTGACAAAGTGGTGCTGCAAGGTCAACCATATGACAATTACAAGGTTTGTTTATAACCTTCTGCCTCCTTCCTGGGCAGGGAGATGTTTTTAAATGGCCATGCATATAGGGACGGACTTAACATTCACTGCAAGGTCATAACTTTTGTTAATAGCAGTAAAAAAAGAAAACACTTAAAAACAATGAGAAACGAAAAGTGAGTTAAACTTGATGCTTAGCGTGTCAAGCATGTGTTTACATTGGATGTATATTGTTATTCAATCACAGTATAAATAATGAGTATTTATATAACAAATAATGTACTCTGATGTTAGTTTACACCTACTGTATATGAGGTAAGATGCTATACAGAAAGAGTTTGTGATACCAAAATCAATTTGTGTCAGAGTCAATAAGATGTTGGTAAACAGTTATTTGAATAGTTCCTGCATGCATTGTTGTAAGCTACAACCTTACCACTCACAATTTAATTGCATTATCCATAGTAAAGTCTTTCACCCATGAAATAATTCAGTAGCAAACAGACATCTCAAACATTCAGAGCTCAGACATTCAGAACCATATTGCTTTTTGTTCTATGATAGGTTTGCTCCTGTAAGCCAGCCTGCTGCAGTCATGCTGATTGTAAGTTTTGTTAGGGACCTCACTTTGATTAGGATTGGTCCACACAAGCCCCATATTTTTCATTGGGGAATAACAATTTGAATTCAAACTTTTTTTATGGATAGTGCTCCACTGGGCTTTTTTAACAGCAATTTGATTGCTAGAAATAAGTAGCGGATTACACTATTGCAAGAACTGTTCAGATACCTTAAGTTTACCCACATCTTATTGATCTTGATGCTTGGTATCACAGCCTATTAGTATATTATGGTACAACATCTTCCTTCAGTATATTCATTAGGTGTGAACTAACACCAGAAAGCATTCATTGTTATATAAATAATATTACTATTTATACTGTGATTGAAAGCTTGATATGTTAGCTGCTTTTGAAGACTGGTATAAATGTCTCTCTGTTAGTCTATTTCCCTTATCTTGAAGGCTTGTGTCAAGTCAAAGTTCCTCAGCTGAGCTTTTACAGAGTTCAGAATTCAGCTAAAACAAAATAAGCAGTAAATTATATTGAGTGACTCGACCAAGCTACTAATAGCCAGTTTATGACTTTCCTTGCAGATTAAATGTGCTTTAAAACAATGATTTCTTTGTTCTGATTTATTTGGGGTTTTTTCAACCAAAAGAAGTTAAAATCACCATAAATGTGGAAATCAAATATAGAACAGAAACTATAGCTGTGATATAATCAAATTGATATTGCGTTATTTCCAATGTTCATCTTACCTTACTATCTAGTTCTCCCTTTTCTAGCTGGATGATTGTGTGATTGATGAGTAGCTAACAAGACAAGGAAATGCATTTAGATACTGATAAGAAACTCCTCGTGTGACTTGCTTGTTGAATGGATATGTTCTGTTCACTGTCACAAGTAAATCTATATTTTATAGAATAAACATTTATATCTTTTATGACTACCAGATGTTTCTTTGCAACACAATTTTCATAGCATTATATGTCATGGAAGCCTACCACTTATTTCTGTCACATTTTGATCTTAAATATCTCAGCATGCTAATCATGAAGAAAACATTTCTTTTCTAACCCATTGAATGTGAAAGGGGAGCTCTCACCCCCTATGCAAGTTAGGCTTATTAGTTAGAGTATATAGCGAAAATGTTTAAAACTTTTTTATTTTTTTTAAATGCTATTTGGGCTAAAATTATTGTTTACAGAGTGCCCTGCACCCCACTTCCGCATAGATTGCTCTTTCTGTCTCTGAGCTGGAGCGGTCTCATTGGCTAGATATTGATCTCTGCCAATGAGATAGCTCCACCTTACAGAAAGAAAGCCTCTGTCATCGGAGGAGGCTGAGTAGTGGGAAGGGAGCAGAGGTAGTGTGGCAAACTTTGGCAAGAGCAGTCTATGCAGAAGTGGGGTGCAGGGCACTCTGTAAACAATAGCAAAAAAATTGAGATGGGTGACTTGATTAGAGAGAATAAGAAAAAGGCTGATGCTCTAAACACTGTCATTTGCATTGGTATATACCAGGGAACAAGAAATGGTAGAGAATAGTGATGATCGAGCACCCCAATGCTCGGGTGTTCGGGTGCTCTGGCCGAGCACCCCCGGAGGCTCGAGTGCTCGGCCGAGCACCCGAGCCCCATTGAATTCAATGGGAGGACTCGAGCATTACACCAGGCACCCCCTGCTCTGATGAGGGGAGGGTGCCTGGTCCATAGGAAAAGGGCAGAAAATGATGGAAACACCACAGAAATGGTTCAGGGACAGCATAGGGAGGATGTCTGGATGCATCTTGGACTCCAACGTCGCTGCTGGGAACGATGTTTCGCCCGTAGTACGCCATTTTTACAGACTGACCGTGAAACACACAAAAAGGCAGATAAAAACGACTTTAGGCGAAAAATTGTTACCAAACAGTATTTGCTGTATATTTACTTGTATATCATCTGCAAATTCTGCAAAAAATTTCCTCGATTTTTCTGAACTGGGGCCATGATTAAGAGGGAAACGTGCGCAGAGGCAAATTCTGCAAAAAATTTCATAGATTTTTCTGAACTGGGGCCATGATTAAGAGGGAAATGTGCGCAGAGGCAAATTCTGCACAAAATTTCCTCGATTTTTCTGAACTGGGGCCATGATAAAGAGGGAAACGTGCGCAGAGGCAAATTCTGCAAAAAATTTCCTCGATTTTTCTGAACTGGGGCCATGATTAAGAGGGAAACGTGCGCTGAGCCGACCATCTAAAACATTATGGGTGAGGGTCTGCTGCGGAGCTGACCATCCTAAACATTATATGCGAAGGCCCGCTAGTGAGCTGACGCTATAAAACATTATATGAGAGGGCCCGCTAGAGAGCTGACCCAATAAAACATTATATGAGAAGGCCCGCTGGTGAGCTGACCTATACAAAAATTGTCAAACAGCGCCCGCTGGTGAGCTGGCCCTATATAAAAATTATATCACAGGGCCCGCTGGTGAGCTGGCCCTATATAAAAATTATATCCCAGGGTATATGGAAGAGAGTCAACCATATACCCATTTTTTGGGTGGAAGGGGTGAATGGGAATACATAGTATTCCCATCATTGTAAATAACATATATAAAGTCACTTTATGTTCACCCGGGGCTTTCCTCCAGTGGAGTGGAGAAGTCAGGGGAAATCCAGGCCTTGTTCATTTTTATAAGTGTCAACCTATCAGCATTTTCGGTGGAAAGGCGGATACGCTTATCTGTTATGATGCCACCAGCAGCACTAAATACCCGCTCAGACAGAACGCTGGCGGCAGGGCAGGCCAGCACCTCCAAGGCGTAGAGTGCCAGTTCATACCACGTGTCCAGCTTGGACACCCAGTAGTTGTAAGGCACAGAGGGATCATTGAGGACGCTGACACGGTCTGCTATGTACTCCTTCACCATCTTCCAAAACTTTTCCCTCCTTGTGACACTAGGCTGCGCATCAGGGTGAGGGTGCTGGCGGGGTGTCATGAAGGTGTCCCACGCCTTGGAGAGTGTTGCCCTGCCTTTGTCGGAACTGCTGTGTGCTCCCCTTTTCTCCCCTTCTCGGTTGGCCAAGGTAGCACGTACTCTGCCGCCAGCGTTGTCAGATGGAAAATTTTGGAGCAATTTTTCAACAAGAACCTTCTGGTATTGCACCATTTTGCTTGTCCTCTCCACCGGAGGAATGAGAGATGAGAAATTCTCTTTGTAGCGGGGGTCCAGAAGGGTGAACACCCAGTAATCCGTGTTGTCTAAAATGCGTATAACGCGTGGGTCACAGGAAAGGCAGCCTGACATAAAGTCAGCCATGTGTGCCAGAGTACCAACAGGCAAGATTTCGCTGTCCTCACCAGGAGGATGACTCTCAATCTCCTCATCCTCTTCCTCCTCTTCTGCCCACCCACGCTGAAGAGATGGAACTAAAGTTCCATGGCTACCCTCTGTAGCGGAGGCAACCGTGTCTTCCTCCTCCTCCTCCTCCTCCTCCGCCTCCTCCAATTGTCGCTGAGAAGACGAAGTGAGGGTGCTCTGGCTATCACCTTGTGTAAGCTCTTCCTCCCGCATTTCCACCTCTTCCACATGCAAAGCGTCGGTTTTAATTGTGAGCAGCGAGCGTTTCAGTAGACACAGAAGTGGGATGGTTACACTGATAATAGCGTTATCGCCGCTCACCATCTGTGTCGATTCCTCAAAATTGTGCAAAACCTCACAGAGGTCTGACATCCATTCCCACTCCTCACTTCTGATTACAGGAAGTTGAACGGAGAGGCGACGACCGTGTAACAGCTGGTACTCCACTACTGCCCTCTGCTGCTCACAAAGCCGGGCCAACATGTGGAAGGTGGAGTTCCAGCGCGTGCTCACGTCACACAGCAGCCGGTGAGCTGGCAATTGTAAGCGCTGCTGCAGCTTCAACAGGCCGGCTGAAGCTGTAGATGACTTACGGAAATGTGCACACACGCGGCGCACCTTCGTCAAGAGATCATGCAAATTTTGGTAGGTTTTTAGAAATCGCTGAACCACTAAATTAAATACATGCGCTATGCATGGTACGTGTGTGAGCTTGCTGAGCTCCAAAGCCGCCACCAAGTTACGCCCATTATCACACACAACCATGCCTGGTTGCAGGTTGAGTGGCGAGAGCCACTGCTCGGTCTGGTGACTAATCCCCTGCAACAGCTCTGAGGCCGTGTGCTGTTTGTCCCCAAGGCAGATCAGCTTCAGCACGGCCTGTTGACGCTTCCCCACTGCAGTGCTACACTGCTTCCAGCTACCGGCTGATGGGTGAGTGGCGCTGCGCGCAGAGAATTCGGAGGTGGAAACGGAGGAGGAGGAGCCAATAACGTAGGTGCTGGCAGAAACCCTGATGGAGGTAGGGCCCGCAATCCTCGGCGTGGGTAGCACCTGTGCCATCCCAGGGTCCGAGTCGCTCCCAGCCTCCACGACATTCACCCAGTGTGTCGTCAGGGAAATGTAGCGTCCCTGGCCACAAGCACTTGTCCATGTGTCAGTCGTTAAGTGGACCTTCCCAGTAACTGCGTTGGTCAGGGCACGGGTGATGTTACGGGACACATGGTGGCGTAAGGCGGGGACGGCACACCGGGAAAAGTAGTGGCGGCTGGGGACTGCGTACCGAGGGACAGCTGCTGCCATCAGGCTGCGGAAGGACTCAGTCTCCACAAGCCTAAATGGCAGCATTTCGATGGCCAGTAATTTGGAAAGGTGTGAGGTTAGTGCTATGGCCTGTGGGTGGGTGGCTGGGTATTTTCGCTTGCGCTCAAATGCCTGGGGTAACGACATTTGGACGCTGCGCTGGGACAGGGAAGTGGATGTGGTCGCTGATGGTGCTTCAGAGGGTACAGGTGCAGGGCGGGAGGTATGCGGGCCTGCGCCTTCGACAGGCGATTGGCCGGCACCGAAAACAGGGGAAGAGGAGGCAGTGGTGTGGCCTGCAGACACAGATTGGCGATCCGGGCGTTCCTCCCACTTATTACGGTGCTTGGATGCCATGTGTCGGATCATGCTGGTGGTGGTGAGGTTTCTAGTGTTCATGCCTCGGCTCATTCTGGTGTGGCACAGGTTGCAAACTAAAATTTTTTTGTCGTCCGCACTTTCCTTAAAAAAACGCCATACCGCAGAACACCTAGCCCTTGGCAAGGGAGATTTACGCAAAGGGGTGCTCCGTGGAACATTTGCGGGCCGGTTTGGTGCGGTCCGCCTTCTTTCTTTAGCCACACCACTGCCTCTTCCAGCCTGTTGCGGTGCTGCAGATGGCTCACCCTCAGGACTGCTGTCATCGCTCGGCTCTCCACTTTCCCAGGTGGGGTCAGTCACCTCATCGTCCACCAAGTCCTCCTCCACTTCCTCACTCTGATCATCCTCCTCATTTCTTGATCCCACCACATACTCAGTCATTGACAACTGTATATCATCCTCCTCATCAAGGTCTTGAGACAGTAATAGTGGTTGATTTGATGGCAACTGTGTCTCATCATCATCATCATCCACTTCCTTTGACCTTAAATGCCGTTCCCCTCTGTCATCTTCTTGTGATTGGGTACCCTCTAGAGGTTGTGAATCAGGGCACAAGATCTCATGTTCCTCGGCAAGCATGCTTGGAGAGAGGTTCAAATGAAGGATTGGTGATGAGACGAGCTGCTCACTATATCCCAGTGTGGGATCACTTCTTTGACCAGACCCTGTATGGTGGGAGGAAGGATGATCAGGGTGAGGATTATGTTGACCAGACTCTTGGCTACTGAGAGTGGACTTGGTGGAAGACAGGGTGGTGCTTAACCGACTGGAAGCAGTATCACCTGAAATCCAACCGACCACCTGTTCGCAGTGGTCTGACCTCGAGAGTGATGTCCTGCGACGCCCTGTAAACTGAGACATGAAGCTAGGTATGGTGGATGTCTTTCTTTCTTGTGCTCTGGCACCAGGCACAGTTTCTACACGTCCTGACCCGCGCCCTGAACTATCAGGATCACGTCCACTTCCCCGTCCCTTTTTACCCGCCTTCTTCATATTACACGGAATATGTGCTGCTAATCTGCAACTTTGCACACTAAACAGAATGTGCTGCTTATCTGCGGCTAGGCACAGTGAATGGAATATGTGACTTTTATTTTTTACACTTTGCACACTAAACAGAATGTGCTGCTTATCTGCAACTTTGCACACTAAACAGAATGTGCTGCTTATCTGCGGCTAGGCACAGTGAATGGAATATGTGACTTTTATTTTTTACACTTTGCACACTAAACAGAATGTGCTGCTAATCTGCAACTTTGCACACTAAACAGAATGTGCTGCTTATCTGCGGCTAGGCACAGTGAATGGAATAAGTGACTTTTATTTTTTACACTTTGCACACTAAACAGAATGTGCTGCTTATCTGCAACTTTGCACACTAAACAGAATGTGTTGCTTATCTGCGGCTAGGCACAGTGAACGGAATATGTGACGTTTATTTTTTACACTTTGCACACTAAACAGAATGTGCTGCTAATCTGCAACTTTGCACACTAAACAGAATGTGCTGCTTATCTGCGGCTAGGCACAGTGAATGGAATATGTGACTTTTATTTTTTACACTTTGCACACTAAACAGAATGTGCTGCTAATCTGCAACTTTGCACACTAAACAGAATGTGCTGCTTATCTGCGGCTAGGCACAGTGAACGGAATAAGTGACTTTTATTTTTTACACTTTGCACACTAAACAGAATGTGCTGCTAATCTGCAACTTTGCACACTAAACAGAATGTGCTGCTTATCTGCGGCTAGGCACAGTGAACGGAATAAGTGACTTTTATTTTTTACACTTTGCACACTAAACAGAATGTGCTGCTAATCTGCAACTTTGCACACTAAACAGAATGTGCTGCTTATCTGCGGCTAGGCACAGTGAACGGAATATGTGACTTTTATTTTTTACACTTTGCACACTAAAAAGAATGTGCTGCTAATCTGCAACTTTGCACACTAAACAGAATGTGCTGCTTATCTGCGGCTAGGCACAGTGAACGGAATAAGTGACTTTTATTTTTTACACTTTGCACACTAAACAGAATGTGCTGCTAATCTGCAACTTTGCACACTAAACAGAATGTGCTGCTAATCTGCAACTTTGCACACTAAACAGAATGTGCTGCTAATCTGCAACTTTGCACACTAAACAGAATGTGCTGCTAATCTGCGGCTAGGCACAGTGAACGGAATATGTGACTTTTTTTTTTAAACTCTGCCCCCCAAAACAAACTATAACTGCTGCCCCCACACACAATAGTCCTAAAAAGGACTTTTGGGTCTTTTTGTTGTTGAAACACACTTTTCTTCTCCCTACACTGACTTTCCCTTCCTATCCTTATCTCTCCCTGGCTAAGACTGAGCCGAACTCGCTGGTCAGGTGCTATACAGCACCCGATCACGGGTTCTGGCCAGCCAATCAGTGTAATGCCAGCAGCCAACATGGCTGCTGGCATTACACTGATGTCAGAACCTCCCCGCACGTTTATTGGCTGCGCTGCAGCCGCAAAACGTGCGGGGAGGAGATCCGAACATGGCGGGCGAGCACATGCGGTACTCGTACGAGTACCGCCATGTGCCGAGCAGAGCGATGCTCGAGCCGAACCGAGCTTCGGCCGAGCATGCTCGCTCATCACTAGTAGAGAAGCCTCAAAAAGTAACACATAAAACCATACCATTATCAGATATTGGGTTAACACAAAAAGAGGTCATGGGAAGCCTGAACAAAATTAAGACTGACAAAGGGTTCTTAAGGAACTCAGAGCAGAGATAGCAAGACCACTTTAAATATTTTCTCACCATAGGCTCAGTGCCACGAGATTGGCATAAAGCCAGTGTAGTGCCTTTATTTAAGAAGGGAACTAAAACAGAATCTCGGAATTATAGACCTGTGAGTTTGACCTCTGTAGTGAGAAAAATTCTAGAAGGCATAATAAGGGATTATATTCAGGGTTACACTTCAGATTTGGCAAACAAATGGAATATGAAGTTTAATGTAGGAAAGTGTGAAATCATGCAATTGGGAAAAGAAAATCCCAATGCTACATATGAACCAGGTGGAATCATAGTAGGGGGCTCTTTGCTAGAGAAAGATCTGGGAATCCTTGTAAACTACAAACTTGGAAACAGGGACCAGTATCAAATAGCAGTAGCAAAAGCAGACAAAGCCCTGTCTTGCATAAAAAGGGGTATTGAAGCAAGAGTGGATAAAATAATTTTGCCACTGGACAAATCATTGGTAAAACCTCACCTCAAATATGCTGTGCACTGTTGGCCACCAGTTCTAAAAAAAGGATATTCTAAAAATGGAGAAACTACAGCAAATAGCAACAAAATTAATTAAGGGAATGGTAGACATGACGTATGAGGAATATGTAGACAAACTTGGTTTATATACTCTCGAGAAAAGACGACTAAGATGAGATCTTATCATAATGTACAAGTATATAAGAGGCCAATACAAGGATCTCTGGTGAGCTATCAATTCCAAGGCCTGATCAAATAACCAGGGGCCAGCCCTTGAAATTTGAGGAAAGGAAGTTTCAACTTCAGCAGAGGAAGGGTTTTTTACAGTGAGGTTTGCTAAATTGCGGAATTCCTTGCCCAAGGATGAGGTAATGGCAGATATAATGGATACACTGAAGGTAAGATCAGATACATTTATTTCAAGAGGGAATGTACAAGTTTATACTGTGTAATAGTAGACAAAGCAGGAAGTTCAGATAAAGACTAACATATTTGGCAGCAGGAAATCTTAGATTACACCAATTTCTCTGGGATCTGATGCAAAGGTTGAATTTGCCAGATGTGTCTTTTTTCAACCTAATTTTCTATGTTACTATGTAACGTAAATGCATTAGCCCATTTGTATAGCATGAGTTCTCTTTATTTATGTTTGCTGCTGTGTGTATTTTTGCTAACTCTCCTTCCATACTCATCTACTCCCCACCTCCTTCTCACTTCCTGCACCATTATAGTAACTAGATCTACAAAAATATTTATTTAGTATTCAATCAACACCTTTAGCTTCTTCTTAAGGGGGGAGAGAGTAAGGATGGGCAAACATTCATTTTTCATAAGAGTTGCAGGAATCCAGCAGCAGCCATCACCCAATGAAAATGTAAGCCTCATGCCACCAACATCCTCCCCATGGATTTGGGGAAACATTTTAAAAAGAGGGTTACTGGATAGTAGTAGAAGCAAATTTCAACTGCCTGTGTCTGCTGCTGGTGATGATAGTGTCAGTGTGCCATTTGCATTGATTCCAAGGATGACCGCAAAAGACCCACTAGAAAAGTAGAGGACAGTAAGGGACTGGAGGTAGTTGGGGTAGAGTTGGCGGTATAGAAGAGACTATGAATAAGTTTTTAGCTGAAAGTGCATTAGAATGGGAGAGAGAAATGCAACTGGGAATGGACATCACCACAACCACCAGCATGACATTATGGTAGAATGAGCAGGTTAGAGTTCCAGTTTTCACAATGGTGACCATGGGATTGTATATTAGTAACAATGCTATGGGACTAGGACAGGTCAATGTGGTTCCACTTCCCATTTCTTCTGGTCATATCAATATTGTGTTTGCCCTAGACATTGCAGATTAATCTGTAGAAGAAGTAAACCATTCTTTTCCACCCCCACCACAAAGATCATGAGCATGGGACTATTTTTGTCTTGCACCACCTGAATTGAAGGGGGCTTGTTGTGTGCTTATGCTGCCTCAGCAGCACTAAGGCTAGTAGGAATTGGAACTATCTTTACACCACAACCTGTCTCATGTCACTGATGATGATCCCTGTTCCATGCAGCAGCTTAATCCTGTAGCTCAGAAAACTCAGCAGCAGGAATTAAATTACTAATAAATGCAATAATATCCCCACTTGGTGCCACTTGGTAGCAGAATGTTTCTGATGGCTTACCACTGCCATCTAGTACTGAAGGAACTAGGCCAGTAGAGCAAAAACATTTCAGGGTTCGTTTTTGGCAAGCCTGAAGCCTGCAAACCATTTATTTTCAGGGCTTCCCTTTTTGGAATATTTCAATAAATTTTTTCCAAGGTTAGCTTTGCTGTAATATTTTGATAGTTTGAATTTCTGTAAGCCTCCAAAAATATTTTGAAAACTGTTATTTAATCTTAATACTCTAGCCATTATTTTCCAAAAGATAAGTATAAAAAAGGTTGAAATTAATAAAAGAGATGTGCATGGTGGTCATATTACATCTCTACAAAGAGGACAATTACCTCTTCAAATTCATAAAGGGAGAATTCAGTGTGAGAACTGTTAAGATTCAAAATGGTGAGAAATCAATCGTACCACATGAGAACTGGAAAAAGAGATGATACAGACCACCAACTGATCTAATTTGCAGAAGAGCTAAATATGTATATCATGAATTAATTATAAAGTAAAAAGGCCCAGAGCAAATGGACATGAAAAAGCCCTAATGATAATACAAGTGAAATTGACTGCATATTTGCAAATAATAAAATTATATTCACTAACTGCTCAGTCTTAAATATGTTAACTCTGGAAGTCACCATCATTTAGTGAGAGCAAAAATCAAAACTGACTGCAAGATGAAAATAAACGATCAAGTCAACAAACATGAAGATTGACACTAGCCAACTACTGTAAAAGCATACGAATTTTTAGTTAACACTGTCTAATAGCTTCAGTGTGCTACAAGACCTTCCAGACAGAGACATTTCAGCCTGCAATGTAAGCATTATTAAGACTATTTGACACTGCCCATGCCCTTGTACCTACTATAAAAAAAGAAAAATCAACCCGAATATCAACAGAAACAGTTACCATGAAAAAGTGATGAGAAATTAAGCAAAACAGTAATATTAGAAATAGGGTAGAATATGCAGAAATGTGCAAAACGCTATAAGGAAGTGCATAAAAGACGAAAGGAGCAATTTCAATGTTGTGCTCATCAAGAGGACACTGGAAAAAAATCAATGGCTAAGAAAGCAAAAAGAAAGATGGCCACCATCTTTGCGTTCAACCCTTAAGGACCGCGCTCTGGGGATAGGAGGCCCTAGAGGACCACGGAACTTTTTTTATTTTGGCCTATGCATTCTGGGCTGGTAGAGTGACGTTCAGTTCTCCTCTTCATTGCTGCTGTTAATAATACATGTGTCATGGACTTCTCGGTCTTGTGTGTTTTTGTTCACTTATACTACTTGATTAGAAGTTAGTAAAAAAGAGAGAGAATAGTCTAATACTGTGTGTTAAAACATATTAGATCACTGTAATGGTACTCACAAAGGAGATGCTCAGATACTTGCAAACCTGACAAACAACGAGAAAGAAATATCGGTTACAAAGAATGAAAGAAGGTAAATAATGGCAAAAACAAACCAAACAGTAGCTTTTGTAGAAAAAACAGTAGGATATAAATCTACCATAAAAATATATGTAATAATAGCTATAAAATACAACATACATTAAATAGCTAAAAGGTCTATTATAGGTCTACCGGGAGGAGAGGATAGAGACTTGTGCATTTTGGGGAGATGATAATAGATTATCACAGTCTCCCTTGGGCTATCCTGTGCTTCCTTCCTCTGTGGTCTGTCGGCTGGCATATTTGCGGCCACTTCCACATTGCTGACATCATGAAACAGGCACTGGCAAGGACGCCTGTTTATGGGCCTATTCTGGGTTGCCTAATTGGGTCCCACCTTCTCCTGTTCCTTTATAAACCTCCCTGGGCCTGGAAGTCATTGCCCTTAAGTGGTGTTTCTGCTAGTGTCTCTTGTGCTCCGTTGTGACCCGTGCTTTATCTGAGAATCAGTTCCGTGTATGACCCTGGCTTGTCTGGCTACCCACATCGATCCTGACCTGTGGCTCTGGCTGACTACTTGCTCAGTACCTTCCTAGAGAGCCTGACCATCAGTCTCGGTGTTCCGTGGTTCAGGCCTGCTCTCGCTCCCTGTTGCCTCCAGTCGCGTGACCCGGAGTGGAGACTGGTGCATCAGTACTATCCCCTCTATTGTTTTATCCGCACTTCGGGCCTAGTCTTCGATATCTCTCAGTAGTGCAGTGCACAGCACAGTGTGCGGCTCCGGGTAGGAGCCTGGGTCCTATCATCCTGAGTTCTGGGGTTATGTGCGCTATACTATTATTTGCTGTACTTTATAAATAAAGGTGGTTATTTATATTTTATGATTGTGTCTGTCCTTCTTTGCCTGAAAACTGTGACAGTACGTAAGGACTGAGTATACCCCTTGTCAGTGGAGGAGAACAAGGCAATGGAGGATTATGTGGCTGACGCTTTATCTAAGGGAATTATCCAGTAGTCCTACTCGCCTGCAGGTTTCTTTTTTGTTAAGAAAAGAGATGGGTAACTCAGAACATGCATCAATTTCAGGGGTCTGAATAAACTGATGGTAAAGAACACCTATCGGATTCCGATGATCACAGAGCTATTTGATTGTATCAAAGGTTCTACTATTTCTACAAAACTTGACTTGAGGGCAGCGTACAATTTGGTATGAATAAAAGAAGGCAATGAGTGGAAGACAGAGTTTAACACCCAGAGTGGGCACTATGAATATTTGGTGATGCCCTTTGGATTGTGCTACGCTCCCGCTGTCTTCCAGGAATTCATTAATGATGTGTTGAGAGACTTACTACAGAGTTGTGTTTTGGTATATTTGGACGATATACTCATCCATTCTCCTATTTTGAATTTCACAAATCCCAGGTGATATTCCTAGTATACGTTATATCATCTTCTGGCCTATCCATGGATCCGCAAAGACTGTTTACCGTATTACAGTGGCCACTTCCAGTGGGACTAAAGGCCATACAGAGGCTCCTGGGCTTCACGAATTACTACAGGAAGTTCATTTGAAACTTCACCACCGTAGTCAAACCTCCCACGGACATGACTCAGAAGGGAGCTAATCCTTCAGACTGGTCACCTGAGGCCTTGCAGGCATTTGAGTACTTGAAGTCTGCTTTTTCCAAAGCTCCGATATTGTCCCACCCGAATACCACCCTTGCTTTCACCCTGGAGGTCAACACTTCAGAGTCTGGAGTGGGCGCCTTGTTGTCCCAGCATGCGGGCCCTGGGAAACTATTGCTTCTGTTCGGTTTCTTCTCTAAGAAACTGTCTAAGACTGAGAGTTTATACGATGTAGGCGAGTTACTCGCCAACATCCTTGCCCTGAAAGAATGGCGATATCTGTTGGAGGTACTATGATCCCTGTCCTGATAGTAAAAGACCACAAGAACCTAACGTATCTGTCAGAGGCGAAGAGGTTGTCTCCACGTCAGGCCAGATGGGCCCTTTTCCCATCAAGGTTTAATTTTGTAGACTCCTACATCCCTGGTACAAAAAATATTAGAGCAGATGCTCTTTCTCAACAATGTGGGGCTGAATTCCAGAGGACTCTCTTCCGGTACCTATCATTCCTCCTAACCGCATCTTGGCTACAATATGTACCAGTATTACATCTCTGTTGGGGGAGGAGATTTTGGCTGCTCAAGCTTCCGCACAGTGGAGAAGCTTAATGGAAAATGTTTTGTGCCTGAATCCCTCCGTACCAGACTGCTTGAGACTTACCATTCCTCGAAGGCTTCAGGGCATGTTGGGAAAGACCAACTAATATGGTTTATGACTAGTCTCTTTTGGTGGTCCAGCCTGAGGGCAGATTGTTCTGCATTTATAGCCACCTGTTCCATATGTGCTCGGACCAAGACCCCTAGACACCTTCCATTTGGTCTCCTTCAACCCATTCCCAATGGGGAGCGGCCTTGGTCGCACTTATCTATCGACTTTATGGTAGACTTGCCTGTCTCAGAGGGTTTCATGGTCATCCTCATGATTTTGAATAGATTTTCTAAGATGGACCATTTTGTACCACTCAAAGGACTACCTTCCTCCAAGGCAGTGATTGCCAGCGTTAGTCCTTAGGGCAACAGTGCAGGTTTTCAGGTTGTTCCTGCTTAAGGTGAGTAATTAGTGGCTCAGTCATTGTGATTGATTCACCGTTAGTCCTTAGGGCAGAAAGTTAGTTCTTAGGGCAACAATGTAGGTTTTCAGGTTGTTCCTGCTTAATCAAAGGTGGGTAATTAGTGGCTCAGTCATTGTGATTGATTCACCTGTGATTAATTAGGGATATCTTGAAAACATGACCTGCTGGTGTGCCCAAGGACTGGAGCTGCGAATCACTGCTCCAAGGAGTTGGCCGAGATCTTTGCTAAGGAGGTGGTTCGTTTCCACGGTATACTCAAGGTGGTAGTTTCAGATCATGGGATCCAGTTTGTCTCGTGTTCTTGGAGAGCATTCTGCGGTCAGATGGGCATCCAGCTCTCGTTCTCCATGACTTACCATCCACAGTCTAACGGTGCTGCAGAAAGGTCTAAATCAGGCGGTGGAACAGTTCCTCCATTGTTTTATCTCAGACCATCATGACAACTGGGCAATCCTGTTACCGTGGGCAGAGCTGGCCAGGAATAGTGCAGTCAATTCCTCCTCTCGGAACTCACTCTTTCTGATTAGCTATGGGTTCCAACCTTCACTGCTGCCAGAGTCTTTCGAGGCTCAAATATTCGTGCTCTGAAGAAGCACTTGAGGGCGCTCCGCTCCACATGGGTACGGGTTCAGAGATCCCTGCAAAGTTCCATGTTGCGCTAGAAGAGACAAGCAGACTGTAGACATCTACTGACTCCAGTGTTCCAGGTGGGAGAGAGAGTATGGCTGTCCTCATGCAATCTCCATCTCCAGGTGCCTTGTAAAAAGCTGGCTCCCAGATTTGTGGATCCCTTTTGGGTTCTCCATAGGATTAACCCCATTACCTATTCCCTTGAACTCCCTGCTAATATGCGCATTTCTAATGCTTTCCATGTGTCGCTACTGAAACCATTGTTCTGTAATGGATATACTACTGCTCCTGTCTGTCCCAGACCTGTACAAGTGGGGGACCATGAGGAGTATGAGGTACAAAGGGTCAGAGGCCAAGTAAAATATCTAGTTCATTGAAAAGGATATGGACCTGAGGAGCGTTCCTGAGTCGCTAAGATAGATCTACATACACCAGCCCTTCTCCGTGAATTCCACTCCTGCACCGCCTCTAGTGCTGGTCCTCTTCCTCGGGGAAGAGGTCATTAAGGGAGGGTACTATCACAGTCACCCTTGGGCTATCCTGTCCTTCCTTCCTCTGTGGTGTGTCAGCCGGCATATTTGCGGCCACTTCTGCATTGCTGACATCATGAAACAGACACTGGCAAGAACGTCTGTTTATGGGTCTATTCTGGGTTGCTTAATTGGGTCCCGCCTTCTCCTGTTCCTTTATAAACCTCCCTGGGCCTGGGAGTCATTGCCCTTATGTGGTGTTTCCGCTAATGTCTCTTGTGCTCCGTTGTGACCTGTGCTTTATCTGAGAATCCGCTGTATGACCCCGGCTTGCCTGACTAGCCACTTCAGTCCTGACCTGTGGCTCTGGCTGACTATCTCACTCAGTGTAGACCCCAGCTTTTCTGACTACCCACATTGGTTCTGACCCGTGGCTCTGGCTGACTAACTCGCTCCGTGTAGTCCCCGGTTGTCTGACCTCTGGCTCTTGCTGACTATCGCTCTGTGCAGTCCCTGGCTTGTCTGACCTGTGGCTCTGCCTGACTACTTGCTCCGGACCCTCCTAAAGTGCCTGACCATCAGTCTTGGTGCTCCATGGTTTAGAGTGGAGACTGGTGCATCAGTACTATCCCCTCTGTTGTTTTATCTGCACTTCGGGCCTAGTTTCTGGTATCTCGCAGTAGTGCAGTGCACAGCATGGTGCACCCCTAGTCAAAACACTTAGGCCCTCCAAGCTCCACTCATGGTAAATGCATACTTCTCACATTATCCCGCCCCATTTTTTATAGTCTATCACTGGAAATACACATTGTCTATAAGTTTAACATGCAAACACAAAAAAATGCTCTTAAAGGGATAGTAATGTTTCATAATAAAAGCCGCTCTAATTAATCATCATAGTATTTGGACTTTGGAGAGTTTTATTTCATTTTGGTCAGAGTTGTAGTTCAAGAGTAATTCAATGACAAAGTTTCCCCCTCCCGCCCATTTTCCTGATGTAACACTGTTTATCCAGATCAGAAGGGAGGTGCCGAGGTAGACTGCAGAGAGGGACAATCTTCAATTAAGATAAGGGGAAAAACCTGAAAAACTTGTCAAGGGGGGCAGGGTTTTCATTGTTTTCATAGAAAGAAGATTGTCCCCTGCTGTTATCTGTCTGGTTTATGGACTGAATTCCACTTCTGAGAAGAGATGGCTTACAGTAGGTAAAAGGGGCGGGAGGGGAAACTTTGCTTGTGAATATCTCTCAAACCATAAAGGTTTGAGAGATAAGACTTATATTGTTCTTCATGTTTTTTTAATGCCTACAAAATAAAATAAAGATAAAACGAAGTATTACTATCCCTTTAACCCAATGTATACTAAACAGATTTTCAACAGACTGCTTCCTTTTATACTAAGTGCTCAAAACCAACAGGTATGTATGAGAAGAAATGCATTGGAAGCCTTTCTAGAAAGCAGTGGTTAAAGTTATATATGGGCCATATGTTCAAAAGAAAAAAGGAGGTGTTCGAGAAAAAAACATTTCCACCTTTAGGGGAGAACTAAAACTTTAAAAAATTCCCATAGATTAAAGTGGTATTTTTAACCTCCACAATGAATTGAAGACCTCTCTACCATTGAAGGAGTTAAAATCACGATTGAAATTAATTTTTAGTTCTTCCCTATAGTCCAAATGGTTTGCCTCAGAATTCTACCACTTTTCTTTTAAACATATGGCCATATAATCCTGTTTAAGTCCCCTGGTAAGAAGACGTATTGTACAACAGATGACAATGCCAGTCATAGACTATAATAGGGTTGTAGTATGTGTTACCGTGCCACAAATCCATCTTGCTAAAATTGACACTTTGACACTGTATAACTCATTATGCTGCTTTATCCTCCGATATAATTAGATAACTGATCTTTGTGATATGTTTGAAGAAATAAATTGGCTAACACTCAAACGTAGACATGGCTTTCACCTCTTTTGCCTGGTTTTCCCTCCAACTCTCCATACTAACTATAACCCCCGCTTCACTGCTAACAAATCGCTGAGTATATCACACTACAAGAAAGAAGCCTTTTCCTTAAGAGCTCCAAAAGTTTGGAATAACCTACCTGAAAAAATCAGATCTTCTCCCAGTCTAAAATCCTTAAAAATAACAGCTTTATATCTAAAAACAATATGTAACTGTATATAATATTTTTAGTGTGTGTATATATATATATATATATATATATAAATATATATATAACCATGGGTATTACTATGGGTACTAAGATGGCACCCCAATATGCTAATCTATTTATGGCAGATCTAGAACAGAGATTCCTAGACATACAACATGCCAAACCATACAAGTATTACTGATACATCGTTGATATTTTGATCATCTGGACAGAGAGTGAGGAAAAACTCATACAATTCCATGATCCTTTTAACTCATTCCACCCTTCAATCAAACTAATAATTGAATACTCTACAAAATCTTTAAACTTTCTGGACACAATGGTGGCATGTACCAATGGCACAATCCACACCTCGCTCTACATAAAGCCCACAGACAGATGCAGCTACCTTCACAGCTCCAGCTTCACCCCTCCCATACTAAACAAGGCATCATCTACAGCCAAGCAACTAGGTACCATCGAATTTGCTCTGACCCTAATGACCGTAACTCACACCTAAATGTACTCTCCCAGTCTATGAGACAGAAAGGCTACAAATCTAGGATTATGACCAAACAAATCCACTCTGCTCTAAAAACATCATGCACGCACCTGCTGCAGTACAGGAAGAAAAAAATCTCTACACGGGTACCACTTGTAGTCACCTACAACCCAGCTCTTGAAGAAATACAGAAAATTATTAAAGATCTACAACCAATTCTAGCAGAAGATGATACTCTGAAAATTATCTTCTCTGAAACCCCCATTTTGGCCTTTAGACAACCACCAACCCTTCAACAAAAACTAATCAGCAGGAAACTACACACTGATGAGAAGAATACAGAAAAAAGTACCAGATAATGCAAGAAACATCGCTGCAAACTTTGCCAGCATATATGTCCAGACAATAAAGCCACCCACAACAACAAAACCTACAGCATTAAAGGATCATACTCCTGCACATCTAGCAATGCGGTATATATGATACACTGCACCAAATGCCACCTAGGGTGCTACATTGGGGAAACCACCCAGCAATTAAATAGCACAATGAACATGCACAGACACTCTATGAAACATCACAGAGAAGGATCCTACTGCACCCCTGTGGGACACCATTTTACCCAGCCTGAACACTCAATTAAGGAGAGGACCTAAAAATCAAACTGCTCAAAGAAATACCCAAGAAAGAAAAACTTTTGAAGCCAGAATGATTATATTTTTTTAACAGCAAGAATAGAGGACTCAATGTTGATTTGGTTTTCCTATCCCACTATCAAAGTTTCACATGACCCCTCTATCACTATCTTACTCTTCATATATATCCACATGTTAACGTACATTCTAATGACTTATTATTATTAACATATTAAGTATACGTACTGACATATGCTTTCCCATACTCTTATACATGCAGGCGTATATACATATGTGGGTGGACTATTCTATATGTATATATGGGTTTATGTGCATGTATGTACATGTAGGTATGCATGCATGTATGTATGTGTTTATGCATGTATACGTATATGTACAGTATATGTACTAGTACATATATATAGGTACTTATGTATAGATATATGTTTTAGTATGCATTCCTACATATTGTGTGTACGTATTTAGGTATATGCAATTATGTATATGTATGTATCCATATGAATGTGTTTATAGGAATATGTGTATATGCTATACATATGTATATGTGTGTGTGTGTATATAGATATATTGTATGGGTATGTGTATGTGTGTATATGTGTATATCCATGTATATGTGTGTGTATATGTATATATGTGTGTGTATGTACACATGCGTGTATATGCATATAGGTGTATGTGTGTATGTATATGTATGTATGTGGATATACAGTATATATATATATATATATATATATATATATATATATTCTGTTCGTTGGAGTGGAGCACTCTTTCCCGAAAACCGTACTCGCAGGACTTCTTAAAGTGTAATAATGTGCTGATTTATTGAAATCAACGTTTCGGCCCTACCGTGAGTCTTTCTCAAGATTTCGATTTCAATAAATCATCACATTATTTCACTTTAAGAAGTCCTGTGAGTGCGGTTTTCTTCAAATGGTGTATATATATATATATATATATATATATATATATATATATATATATATATATAAAATGTCTCTGTGTTTGTACAAGTACGCAGTTGTTCGCTGTAAGCACTCCAGGACCCGCTTTAAAATGACAGAAATATCAATGTATTCTTCCTGGTAAAACATTTTATACATAAATAAATAAATATAAAGTTATAGATCAGAATCTGCTTAGTCAAATGAGCTAAGGTAAAAACACAAAAAAAGGTGCAGGAATATTACAAACTCTATCCTACTGTGATAAAGTACCAAAGACAAATAAGAATATTTCCTTCATGTTTTATTAGTGACATTACTTTATTGTTATTTTTCTACCGTTTCATGAGTAATATTTTTTTTCCTTATTCTTTGCAATTTTGCAATAACTCCTTAAGATAAGATGTTTCATTCTCCCATTGTATATTCTTAGATTTCTCCTTTTTTTCCTTTTTCTATTCAAACATTGTCCTCTTTTTTATATTCTCAACTGATCAATAAGTTGTGTTCTCCTCATTATGTGAAAGTTTATGTATCACTACCATTATATACATCCATTGGTTGATTGTTGATACCTTGCTTCATGAATGATGCATTTTTTAAAATAGTACCTGATTTTCCTCATTATATGAAAGTTTGTGTATCACCATTATATATATCCATTGGTTGATTGTTGATGCCTTGCATCATGCATGACATATTTAATAACTAGTACCTGATTGATTCACTGCATATGATAAAGGGTATTTAAATCATCCATTTTGCAATAACCTGCGTTTCCTCAGAAGAAGCCCGTGCTATGGGTAAAATGCGTTAGGTGTTTATCTGTGCGATTGCTAATGGTTTGAGGTCTCTTCTAGTGCACTGAATTAGCAATTTGCCCACATGATACATAGAACCACATGCTATCCCCAAACACCCACCAAAGGTTGCTGTACCCCCTGACTCTCCCCAAAGGCAACAAAAGGTGAGGTGTAAATCAAAGTGGAGGAAGAACGGAGAAACCCAGCCAGATGCTGCAAGTTCAGTAGTGAGCAACACATCTGGCTTGCTTTCACCTTCTTGCTCTAGGTTCCGGACATGGAAAGATTGTGTAACTACACCTTCTGGTGATCTTTACTCCCCCACACACACCAGTTGATAGTCATTCTGTAGATGTCAGGAGGATGTGGCAGTTCATGTCCACCCATTGCATGTGGTGCACTCCCCACACTTGGCAGTGTGGTGGAGGATAATCGCAGGCAGGGCAACAAGCAGCATCTGAGAGATTTCATCCAGCAGAATATGCTAAGCTGGTGGCAGGGAGGGTTCATCATTATTATTAAACTATCTGCAAGTTGTCACATGTCCTTAGCTGGGAGTGGACAAGTGGCATAGTGACAGCAGCAATACTTGGTTTCTGGTGGGATGATTTCACACTGGGGACCCTAAACATTATGGTGTTTGGATAGAGTTGTGCCATTTGTTTGATGTGAGTGCAGATGTGCCCATTGTTCCCAGTACTTCCCTTATTTACTGAACATATTGTGGACATTGCAGTTGCCGATGAGAGACACAGTTCCATCTCTCAAGGGAAAAATGTATACTCTAGTAACAACACTCCCATGAGGAGGTGCAGGTGAAGAAGCATTATTGGCCAACTTCTTTTCTCCACATATAACTGAAGTAGTGGGGGCTAGTTTTGGTGCTGCTACTGCCTCATGTACATCACTGGAGCTACTATGGCAAGTGGAACCATGATCATACATCACCCATGTTACTGCTGTTGTTGGTCCCATTTCCTTTGAGCTGTCTAATCATCCTACTGCTGAAACAACTCAGCATCAGCAAGAACAGCAGTCACAAGGATGAAGGTCAATATGTGTAGTCTGTGGTTAGTGGGACAGGGCTGGGGGTCAGTATGTGTGGTTCTGTGGCTACCATGAGACATGACTGTGGAGTCAGTATGTGCGGTTCTGTATCTACCAGTGTAGTAGGAGAAAGCTGGAGGTCAGCATGTGTGCTTCTATGTCAGTGGTGGACAACCTGAGGCCCTCAAGCTGCTGCCAGACTACATCTGCCATTATTGGAAATTATGGGAGTTGTAGTCTGGCAGCAGCTGTTGGGCCTCACTTTGCCCATCCTAATATTATAGATACCAATACAATGGGACAAGGCTGGAGATCCTTATGACTGTTATTCTTTGATTATTAGGCAGGGGGCAGTATGTTTGGTTCTTTACCTACCAGTGGGGCAAGGTCTGTGGGGGAAAGGCTTCATGGGAATTCCCAAAAAAGATTAAACATTTGATTTTTTTCATGTTTATCTTTTTATGCAGAAGTTTTCACCCATGCCTACTTACCACTTTTTCCACCTGACCGTGTATGGGATCAGACAGAGGCTGAGATACTAAGAAGAACTAGAGCAATTTTGGACAAACCAACTGCACAAATTGGGACAAATCAAAATTACTATTGAATTAAACAGGACTTCTATGCTGTTTTATTATATTTACACTAGTTGAACAGCCCGTTACACGGGCCACAGTGCCACTGCCATCCGGTCACGGGGCAGTCCCGCACAGTAGAGACTTCCCGCGCCACAGCTGATACAGAGCTGGACTCTCCTTCGGAGCGCCCAGCTCTGTATCAGCCACGGCGCAGGCAGTCTCTACTGAGCATGACTGCAGCACACACAGCAGTGTCTACTGCGCATGTCACAGCATTACACACGATTTAGCTAATTATTATATAGGATTATAAACCTGGAGCAGACGTAATGTCATTGTAATGACATTGAGGCTGATGTACTGCAAACTTGACCAACTCTGGGGCAAACCAAATGCAGCATGGGTATAAATAAAAAGTTCAATTTATTTAAATTGGGATTTTAAACCCATGTCTGCTATTTAACATTCAAGGGGTTAAGAGCCTATTAGATCAATGAAATGTTTTTGTTTGTTTGTTTGTTTTTTTACTTCTCCCTTTGTTTCAGTTGATTTGCCACAGAATTGCTCCTGTTCTTAGTATACAAGCCTCAATGTTGTTATTGTTCTTTCCATTCTGTTCCAGGCATATAAAGTAAATAATTCATGGAGAGGGTCTATTGAGACATCAAGTGACTATATAAATCAATATTAATTAAATTATCTCATGCAAGAAAATGGAATCTAATTGAGACCCACAGATTAACATAACAATACAGTATCTTATGGGAGAAACTGATTACCTCATTTGATTACCCTCCTTCTTTTATATAATTATAACTTATGATAAACTTACAAAGTGAAAAAATATATATTTGTATCTGATAAATTTTCTGAGTAGCTAAAACTGGAGAACACCAGTAATCTATTTTTCTTAAAAGAGACCTGTCGGTAGACTGAACAGAATATATGAATTAGCATGTGCAGTGCCTATATACTTTCACATTTCCATTGTCTTTGCTTATGTACAGATGTGTTAGTAGATGCTGCTGCACACATTCCACTGCATAACTTTCATATGGACATGCTTTAATTCCACCTCTATAGAATCCAAAAGAAAAAGAAAGAATATTGTGCTAATTTCACCTTTGCCCTGTTAGTACATAGAGTAAAATAGGGGGAACTACATACTACAAAATGTCTATAAACTCCTACTCTACTCACCTTTTTTCCACATAAAAAGCTTTGAACTTACACATTTGGCAGGTACAGCAAACAAAAAGTCCTTTGCACTTATTTTATGGTGGATGTTTAGTAAAACTTTTTTTACTGGGAGAAGGGGCTATATTCTTTATAAGATACACCATTTTCTTTTAGCTTTGAAATGCTGAACTTCGGATAACATCTCCGGAAATGCTGTAGAGTCTGACATGTCAGCCTCCTAAACAAAGAAGTCATCCAAAGTTCAAATTTTGAAAGCTAAAATTAAAGAAACTTTTGCAAGATGTTTTAAAATTGTTTTAAGGTGATAGTTCAACTTTATACCAGGGGTGGCCAGTCTGCAGTTCTATCATTGTTAGAGTTCAACAGCATCTTGTGAGCTATCACCTCACCTCCATCTTCAAGTTAATATGTCCTATCTCTTTAAAAAAATGCATTTCTCCTGAATTTTTTGTGAAAACCTTAATGTGAATGTCCTCAAAATCTGTCCGAATGTCCCCAATTTCATGAAATGAGTGCAGGTTGATCAATCTGAAAATTAATTATTCTGAACAATTCACCTTTACTAATGATAGGACAATCTGTGACGTGATTTTAAGGTTTTTTGGGTTTTCCATATTATGATGTTATTGCACTTTGGTCTGTCAGTGACCAAGGATTTCCATACACAGCAAAGGCACTGCCATGAAATATAAATACCCACTGTACTGTACACAACCACTCTTGAAATGTTGAGCGTTAATATGTTCTAAAGCAGGCATTATCCAACATCCAAAGTATGCTTAAGGTTAGTTCACATGGGCAACTTGAAGAGCACTGATGTTAGTTATGTTAAAACGACATATGCAGTCCCTATATTGCCCTGGGAATCCTACCACTGGGTACAATGCGACTGTGACATTAGCCATCCCACATCCCAATCAGCCAAACAGGATTGGCTGACACCCATATGGGCTTCTATTGATTAAGATTGCTGTGATGAACACTGTAATGATTCAACAGGCACTACATGCCACTATAATAATTTCTTGTGAAGTTTTCCTGCATTATTTGTTGATTGTTCAAATGTTCCAGCAAACTGTGTTAGACTATATCCAGAGCTAGATTTATATCTCAGGCACCCTTAGACAAGGTACCACAAGTGCCCATAACACCTCCCATGACCAAACTAGCTCCTCCAATGACTCCTCCTAACTGCCAGAGTTAAAATCCTCTTTTCTCTGTCTTCCAATATAGGTTACCAGTAACTATGGGATGTCCAACCATTGAGTTTCCCAGAGGTGGGAAGTAAGGCAAGGACCAGGCGCAGGGTCCCCAAAGTCACCAGAGCATATATGAACCATCAGATCATAGATAGTCCAACAATAACAACAAAGTGTCAACAGACACAAAACTGGTGTATAAAAACACCAGGAACTGTAGTACAGCACACAGAACTAGAGCCAACTGGGCTCAAATTGAAGGAGTACTGTAGATACGAAAGGAGAAGATAGACAGGAAAAACTGCCTCCAGGACCTTCTGTCCAAAGCTGGCATTGGCCAATGCCAGCACATCAGTGAGGCAGTACTTAGAAAAAGTGTGCACAGACAACCAAGTGGCAGCCTTGCACAACTGCTCAGCTGAGGCTTGATTTTGTATGCCCAAGATGCCCCAATGGATCTAGTGCAATGAGCTGAAACCCTAAATGGAACAGGCTTCTTCCGCAGTTTGTAAACCTTATGAATAGTAGACTTAATCTAAGATGCTATGGTCACCTTAGATGCCGGTCTCTCCGCCCTGGGACCCTCAGGAATGACGAATAGAGCGTCAGACTGGTGAATAGACTCAGTGTGGTGCACATTAGTGTTGAGCGAGCACCCCGATGCTCGGGTGCTCGGGTGCTCTGACCGAGCACCGCCGGAGGCTCGAGTGCTCGGCCGAGCACCCGAGACCCATTGAATTCAATGGGGCGACACGAGCATTACACCAGGCACCCCCTGCTCTGATGAGGGGAGGGTGCCTGGTCAATGCCCCCCTTCATCTCCACAATGCCCCTCTTCCACAATGTCCCCCTTCCACAATGTCCCCCTTCATCTCCGCAATGCCCCCTTCATCTCCGCAATGTCCCCCTTCCACAATGTCCCCCTTCCACAATGTCCCCCTTCATCTCCGCAATGCCCCCTTCATCTCCGCAATGCCCCCCTTCCACAATGTCCCCCTTCCACAATGTCCCCCTTCATCTCCAAAATGTCCCCCTTCATCTCCGCAATGCCCCCTTCATCTCCGCAATGCCCCCTACCTCCAGTCCCTGGTGGTCCAGCAGAGCGTCTGTAAGATCTGTGCCTCCTTCGGCACAGATCCCTGCCACCCGAACATGGCGGGCGAGCACATGGGGGTACTCGTACGAGTACCGCCATGTGCCGAGCAGAGCGATGCTCGAGCCGATCCGAGCATCGGCCGAGCATGCTCGCTCAACACTAGTGCACATAGAACTTGAGAAATCGCACCACATCCAGCAAGTGAAGATCCCAATCCTTGTCAGACACAGGGTCAGGACAGAAAGAGGGTACCACGATTTCCTAATTAATGTGGAAGTCAGATACCACCTTCGGGAGAAACTCCAGAGAAGTGTGAAGAACCGCCTTGTCTTTGTGAAACAACAAAAAGGGTGATTTACAAGACAGGGCAACTCCGTGACACGACGAACAGACACAATCGCCAGGAGAAAATCCATTTTCCAAGTCAGCATACGCAGAGGAATAGTAGCCAGTGCTTCAAATGGAGGGCGCTGAAGGACGCCCAAGACCAAATTAAGATCCCACTGAGGAGAAGGATGTCGAAAAGCAGGGCGAGAATGAGCGACGCCCTGAAAAAACACCTTGATGTCTGGAAGGATAGCAATGCATCTCTGAAAGAAAACAGAGAGATCAAAAGTCTGAACCTTAAGGGAACTCAAACTAAGGCCCTTGTGTATGCCATCCTGTAGGAACGACAGGACTGTTGGCAGTTCAATTTCCAGGGAAATATCCTTATCGGAGCACCAGGAAAGAAAGGAAGACAAGGCTCTGTGGTACACCTTAGAGGAAACAGGTTTGTGGGCACTAAGCATAGTGGCCACCACACCCGAAGAAAAAACTTTCTTCTTCAGTACTGATGATTCAATTTCCATGCCATCAAACCCAGATGGTCAACATCCTTCTTCCACAGGTACCCCTGCATAACAATATCCGCACAGCAGGGAAGCCGAAAGGGTTCTGCCACGGAGAAATCCAGGCGCTCCAGAAACTAAGCTTGATGAGACCAATATGGAGCAATCAGAATGACTGGAGAGCCCTCCAGATGCAGTTTCCGCAACACCCTGTGTAGCATGGGAAGGGGAGGAAAGATGTACGCCAGAGAGAAGTGCCTTAGGATTGACATGGCATCCACTGCCAGAGCTAGATGGTCCCTCCAGTGAGAGCAGAACAACAGAACCCTCCAGTTGTGCCTTGTCGCCATCAGATCAATGCAAGTAAAATCCGTACTTCTGAAAAATTAGGTTGAACACTTCTTGATTCAGTTCCCACTCTCTGCTGTCCACTGTGTGTCAACTTAGGAAGTCTGCCAGCACCTTGTCTACACTGGGAATATGAACTATGGATATTGCTGGAACATGTACTTCTGCCCAGGTTAAAATAGCTTTGTCCCCCAAACAAGCTGTGAGACTTCTTGTACCCTCTTGCTTGTTGATGTAAGCCATGGTCATGGTGTTGTCTGACTGGACTCTGACAGATCATCCCTCCAGGTGGCGCGTCCCATGCCGAAGAGCATGAAATATCCCTGAAGCTCCAACACATTGATGGGAAGGAGAGATTCCTCCAGAGACCACCGACCCTCGCCATTGCTGTGACCCAGAACTGATCCCCAGTTAGGGAGGCTGGCATCCATCATCATGGTAGTCCATGTTGAGGATCCATCCGTGATGGGTCAGTGCATGAATGCAGTCCTTGACCTGCTGATGAAGGAGTTCTGTAGAGGGGGCCTTCAGAAGCAAGTCATCCATGTATGGAGTGACTCTGATGCCATCCTGGGGGAGGACAGCCACTAATGCACCCAGGACATGATTGAAGACCTGGGAAGCTGTAGTCAGACTAAATGGAAGAGCCGAGAACTGAAAATGCCCTTCGTCACAGGCAATCCTGAGGTACTGCCGGCTCTCTGGATGAATGGCAATATGTAGGTATGCATCCTGAAGATCCAGAGAAGTGAGAAATTCCCCAGGAGACATGGCCACGATCACCGTCCTCAGGGACTCCTGGTGATAGTGAGTCTTGACCACAAAGAAATTGAGGTCTTTGAGGTCCAAAATTGTACGACAGCTGCCGTCTTTTTTGGAGACCACAAACAGGTTGGAGTAAAGACCCAAACCTATTTCAGGGACTGGAACTGGTTCCAGAACCTCCTTGTCAAAAAGGGTCCAGATGGCACCATGAAACAGAGGGCAGAACCTGAAAGAACCTGAATGGGGAAGAGAGGTGAAAGGGATCCTGTACCCCTCTGACACAGCCTGCAAAACCCATGGATCCACCAGGGTGTCTGTCCAGACACTGAGGAACAACAAATGACCACCCACTGGAGCGTTGGGACCGGGGTTCGGCGAGTCATGCCAAAGAAGGTTTGGAAGTCTTGGGCTTGGTGGAGGACTGCTTGGCCCTCCATTATTGCATTGGCTTGGAGGAGGAGGGTGGAGCCTGGGGAACTGTCTGGGTAGTGGTGCACGCCTCAGCCTGAAAGGGATGAAAAAGCCGATTCCACTTCACTGGAGGCTTCTTCCTAGGTACTAAGGGCAACAGGGTACTCTTACCCCCTGTGGCCTCACTAATGAGGTCTTTAAGCTCCGGCCCAAACCAAGAGGTACCCTGAAAAGGCAACGAAAGCAAGGCTTTCTTAGAGGCATGTCAGCACACCATATCTTGAGCCAAAGAGCCCATCTGTCTACCACAGGCATGGTAGAAACTCTAGCCACCAAGCGGATGGAGTCAACAATAGCAGCAGAAACATAATGCTGAACCTCAGAGATGTTGGCAAGGAGCCACAACATATCAGCAGTAGGAGCTCCCTGGCAGACAGCCACAGTCAGCTATTCAGTCCAAACTGCAATGGCCCTGTTCACCCAAGCAGCAGCGACTGCCTGGCACAGTGAAGTACCAGCCATAGCTAAGATGGTCTTCAGGGATGTCTCAAGCTTCCTGTCAGTCCTGGCCTTGAGGACAGATGCATCTGCCTCAGGCAAAGCAGTTGACTTAGAAAGTCTAGAGACTGGAATGTCCACCTTGGGTGGACGAGCCCATTGAGCTAGTGCCTCCTCAGAAAAGGTGTAAAACTTAGCAAACTTCTTAGATACAGAAAGCTTCTTGTCAGGCGCTTTCCACTCGTCAGACACAAGGCAGTGAAGAGCAGGGTTAGGTGTAAAACAGGTAGACTGCTTCTTAGGCTCCTGAAACACATCAGAGGGGTGTGTGGGAGCCTCTGGACCTGAGGAGATGTTTAGTATGTTTAACACAGCCCTGATCAGGCCCTCAGCTGAGGGATCAGGATCAGCTTCAAAGGGGTCCCCAAAGAATTGGGAAGAGACCACCTCAGAACATTCCCCCTCATCAGAATCCACCAACAATTCATCCTCAGAGGAGTCAGATACATCAGGGATGCCCTGTGGTTTTGGTAGGGAAGACCTGATAGGAGTAGGGGGCTGCCAAGACTGGAAGACCCCCTGCAATTGGGATAGAAGGAATTGTAAGGTAGACTTTAGGTCTCTAGTAGTGGCCTTAAACACTTGCAGCCACAGTGCACGGCTGGAGGTCGCTGGGGGAGACACAGGGGCAGTAGCGCATGCTGGGCATAAATGATGTGAGTTTTCTCTAGGTAACCTTGAATGACATGAGGGGGACACAGACACCCCACTATCCTTAGTCTTAGGTCGAGCACCAAGTTCCATCCTCACAGTGTCAAAACATACAAAGTATAAGGAAACAACTCAATACAGTGTGTAATATTAAAATTTCACCCCAGAAATTGCTAATTTGCACTTATCTGGCAGGCGAAGGGTTAACCTGCTGAGGAGAGAAGGAGAGTCCAAGCTCTGCGTAGGATACTCGTGAAGGGAAAGCAGAAAATGGCTGCCGCAACGGGACAAACAAACAAAATGAGCTGTTTCTGAAGTCTCTACGTTGAGCGGTTGCAGAGATATGTCCCAAACATATGAATGGAGCATGGCTTCTATGCGGTAAAGCATGCCTTAAAGGCACGGAACTAAATTTTACAGTGTAGAAAAAAGTTGTAAAAAAACGCTGCATTACAAAAAGCAAATAAACACTATACCCTGAAGGGAAACAGTGCTAAAAAACCCCTAAAAGATGCCAAATCACTGCTCGAAACCCCCAAGAGACATACAGACAAACACAGTGAGTGCAGGAGTATGTATTAGGAACTCCAAAGGAGAGCCCTATGAGGAGAGGAAGTGTGGGACAAGTGGACCTCAGCACTCAAAGGGTTGCTCACCCTTTTTAGCAGGTCTTCTGTCTTCAGATTGCCTTTGATAAAGAAGAAGCCTCAATGGGCAACTCCTAGGGAAAGAACTTGTCAAACAAGATTTCCCCCTCAGGGCTAAGGGCTAAGAGGTCCACCATAGCACCTGGAAACTGAGTTATCCACTAGGGAATGTCAGTAATGGAAATTCACCTAATGGTGGTATTCCATATCTAACAGAAAACAAAAAATAAGCTAAAACTATAGCAGAACTGTTTTTTTGCCTTGTATCTTCATCAAGGAACAAATCTTACTGGAAGAAGTGGTTAGATGCAGTTAAGGAGCTGAGGTAGGCACCACCCAGCATTCTCTTCAAGAATTGTTCCTGCTTACTTAAAGGGGCGGTCGCCTACCCAAAGTTACTAGTAACCTATATTGGACGACAGAGAAAGAAAAATGATTTATGCAACGCCTACCTCTCAAACCTTTATGGTTTGAGAGATGTAATGTTTTAAAATTCCCCCCTCCCTCCCCTTTCCCTGACATCAGTGTCTAGATGACAGCAGGAGATCCTGGTTCCGGGACCAGCAGTCAGAGACACAAATCTCCTGCTGTCAGTTTTACGGCTGACATCAGGGAAAGGGAAGAGAGGGGGGAACTTAAAAACATTATGTCTCTCAAACCATAAAGTTTGAGAGATAGGAGTTGCAGCGATTGATTTATTTTTTGATTCTCTACAATATTACTATTTATTTAGTTAATACATTACTAACTCTTTAAAAATGCACTGCTAATATATCCCATATGAGCTAGGCCTCATTTTACTCATCAGGAAAATTCCTACAAATTATAGATATTTTTACATGTTATTTTCCTATTAAATTCTTCTTTAATATAGCACTTTAAGGACTTAATTAAATTTGCCACCTATCCATTTTAAAATTACTAAGAAATGTTTAGGCCTGCAATGAAGAATACCCTTTGACTGGCATTGATAAATAAAGATTTTATTCATGTAACAAACCACAAAAATGTTTTTGTTTAACACTTGGAAAAGAAAATTTTCAAAGAATAGAACTATACTGACAAGCAGTCAGGATTTTTGACTGCTAGCAAAGTGGCTTTGCGACATTCGATGCTTTTTAAGCACATTAATCTTGTTTGTTTTTAGATTTACACCACTACTGTCAGCTCATTCAGTGAGAATAATGGGTAAAGCAGAACTGGAATAACCACATGTTTGTTTCTCAGTGTGGAACACAGATGAGGATAGGGATGTGCCAAAGCATCCACCAAGATTCCTGGGAGGGAAACAGAGAAAACACCTCCACTATAAACTAGTATTACACAAGACTAATTGGTACAACATGAACTTTAGGTGTCAATTGACACTGAACTGGCACACCAAACAGCTGAACAAGAACAAAAACCAACAAAGTTTAGTATCTGTGGGTAACAAAAGGTGAGAAAGATCCCTAAACAGGAACCACTGCCTAAAGGACCTTCCAACCAAAACACCAAACTCAGTAGTATGCAAAAACAGCCACACTACTTCCTTGTACAGCTGCTCAGCAATGATCTGTTTCTTATAGACATACATTTGCCAAATAGTCTCCTTGATCCAGGAATTAACTGTAATCTTAGACACAGCCTGGCCTGGATACAGGACTTCAGGGATGACAAACAGGGAATCCAATTTCCAAAATGGCTGTGTGCAATGAATGTAGCAATTCAAGCAGTGTACCACATCCAGCTAATGACTGTCTTGCTCCTATTTGTTGGAAGAAATGGATAGACTGGGAAGGAAGGACAATTTCCACATTGATGTGAAAATCCAAGATAACCTTTGGCAGGAAACCCCTGTGAGTATGCAAAACCCGCATACCTTGGTGAAAAGCTAGAAAGAGGATTTCAGGCCAAAGACTGTAGTTTGGCTACCCAGATAACAGATACAATGACCAGAAGGAAGGCCATTGATTGTCAGAAGACTCAAGGAAGCAGCTGAAAGAGGTTCAAATGGTGGATTCTGAAGAACTCCTAATATAAAATTGAAATCCTACAGAGGAGTGGGATCTCTAAAAACTGGGTAGGCATGAGACACCCTCTGAACACATTTAGTAACATCAGGGAGAAAAGCAATACACTGCTGGAAAATAACAGGGAGAGCTGAAATCTGCAACTTGATCAAGCTAAGTCTGAGACCTTTGTTGACAAAAAACCTTGAAGAAAAGTCAGAACCACCAGAAGACTGAAAAGCCATGGAAGGGCATCACAATCAGCACACCACTGATGGAATAGAGACCAAACTCTATAACAAAGATGGTAGGATGCAACGAATTAGAGACTTTAATTCATGGCTAGGGAAATGGGGCCAAGAACATGGATTTGGCTTTGTTTCTCACACCAGTCCTATTTGGGCTACCAAAGAATTGTACAAAAATGATGGCTTGCATCTTTCTCAAAATGGAACAGGGGTTCTCAGCAAGTGATTCAGAAGTTTTGTTAATAGATATTTAAACTAGTAGAGGGGGCAGTGGAATGATATAGGATAAATCAAATTGCCCCACACAGCATTGCACATATGAATTTGAACAAGGTATGTCTGTGACACATAGGTCAAAAACCCGTAGACTTCGAGCCATATGTACAAATGTCCACAGTTTAGGGAATAATATCCCTGAACTTATTGAAATAATAACTAGTGAAGATGTGGACTTAGTGGGGATTACCGAGACCTGGTACAATGAGAAAAAATTACTGGGATGTAGTAATACCAAGATACTCTATATTTAGAAAAGACATGAAAGGCAGAAAAGGAGGAGGGGTTGCCATTTATGACAAAAATAGCTTCAATGTTAATCTTATACAGGGTATGGAAGAGAATACAGAGATTCTTTGGATAACTTTAGAATATGGGAATAAGATGGTCACTCATATAGGTGTGATTTAAAGACCCCCAGGACAAGCAGAGGAGTTGGATCAACTGACAGTCAAGGAAGTCACTAAGATGACAGTGAAAGGTGAGGTTATTATTATGGGGGGCTTTAGTGATATCCTAAATTCTTTACAAGTAGAACAAAATAAAAATAGAAAGGGCACCAATGGTGCTTTATCACAGGTAAACAATAGTGTTGAGCGAGCATGCTCGGCCGATGCTCGGATCGGCTCGAGCATCGCTCTGCTCGTCACATGGCGGTACTCGTACGAGTACCGCATGTGCTCGCCCGCCATGTTCGGGTCTCCTCCCCGCACGTTTTGCGGCTGCTGAGCAGCCAATAAACGTGCAGGGAGGCTCTGACATCGGTGTAACGCCAGCAGCCATGTTGGCTGCTGGCATTACACTGATTGGCTGGCCAGAACCCGTGGTCGGGTGCTGTATAGCACCTGACCAGCGAGTTCGGCTCAGTCTTAGCCAGGGAGAGATGAGGATAGGAAGGGAAAGTCAGTGTAGGGAGAAAAAAAGCAAAATTGTGAAAAAAAAAGAACCAAAAGTCCTTTTTAGGACTACTGTGTGTGGGGGCAGCAGGTTATTTTGTGTGGGGGGAAAAAAACAAAAAAAAAAAATTTTATATATTCTGTTTAGTGTGCAAAGTTGCAGATTAGAGCACATTCTGTTTAGTGTGCAAAGTTGCAGATTAGAGCACATTCTGTTTAGTGTGCAAAGTTGCAGATTACAGCACATTCTGTTTAGTGTGCAAAGTTGCAGATTAGAGCACATTCTGTTTAGTGTGCAAAGTTGCAGATTAGAGCACATTCTGTTAAGTCTTCAAACTAAAATATCAAAGTCACATATTCCATTCAGTGTGCGTCGCCGCAGTTTAGCAGCACATTCTGTGTACTGTGCAGAGTTGCAGAATAGGAAGAAATACTGTTAAGTCTTCAAACTAAAATATCAAAGTCACATATTCCATTCAGTGTGCTTCCCCGCAGTTTAGCAGCACATTCTGTGGACTGTGCAGAGTTGCAGAATAGGAAGAAATACTGTTAAGTCTTCAAACTGTAAAATATCAAAGTCACATATTCCATTCAGTGTGCTTCGCCGCAGTTTAGCAGCACATTCTGTGGACTGTGCAGAGTTGCAGAATAGGAAGAAATACTGTTAAGTCTTCAAACTGTAAAATATCAAAGTCACATATTCCATTCAGTGTGCTTCGCCGCAGTTTAGCAGCACATTCTGTGGACTGTGCAGAGTTGCAGAATAGGAAGAAATACTGTTAAGTCTTCAAACTGTAAAATATCAAAGTCACATATTCCATTCAGTGTGCTTCGCCACAGTTTAGCAGCACATTCTGTGTACTGTGCAGAGTTGCAGAATAGGAAGAAATACTGTTAAGTCTTCAAACTAAAATTTCAAAGTCACATATTCCATTCAGTGTGCGTCGCCGCAGTTTAGCAGCACATTCTGTGTACTGTGCAGAGTTGCAGAATAGGAAGAAATACTGTTAAGTCTTCAAAGTAAAATATCAAAGTCACATATTCCATTCAGTGTGCGTCACCGCAGTTTAGCAGCACATTCTGTGTACTGTGCACAGTTGCAGAATAGGAAGAAATACTGTTAAGTTTTCAAACTCAAATATCAAAGTCACATATTCCATTCAGTGTGCGTCACCGCAGTTTAGCAGCCTATTCTGTGTACTCTGCACAGTTGCAGAACAGGAAGAAATACTGTTAAGTTTTCAAGCTCAAATATTAAAGTCACATATTCCATTCAGTGTGTGTCACCGCAGTTTAGCAGCCTATTCTGTGTACTCTGCACAGTTGCAGAATAGGAAGAAATACTGTTAAGTTTTCAAACTCAAATATTAAAGTCACATATTCCATTCAGTGTGTGTCACCGCAGTTTAGCAGCCTATTCTGTGTACTCTGCACAGTTGCAGAATAGGAAGAAATACTGTTAAGTTTTCAAACTCAAATATTAAAGTCACATATTCCATTCAGTGTGTGTCACCGCAGTTTAGCAGCCTATTCTGTGTACTCTGCACAGTTGCAGAATAGGAAGAAATACTGTTAAGTTTTCAAACTCAAATATTAAAGTCACATATTCCATTCAGTGTGCGTCACCGCAGTTTAGCAGCCTATTCTGTGTACTCTGCACAGTTGCAGAATAGGAAGAAATACTGTTAAGTTTTCAAACTCAAATATTAAAGTCACATATTCCATTCAGTGTGTGTCACCGCAGTTTAGCAGCCTATTCTGTGTACTCTGCACAGTTGCAGAATAGGAAGAAATACTGTTAAGTTTTCAAACTCAAATATTAAAGTCACATATTCCATTCAGTGTGTGTCACCGCAGTTTAGCAGCCTATTCTTTGTACTCTGCACAGTTGCAGAATAGGAAGAAATACTGTTAAGTTTTCAAACTCAAATATTAAAGTCACATATTCCGTGTAAGATGAAGAAGGCGGGTAAAAAGGGACGGGGAAGTGGACGTGATCCTGATAGTTCAGGGCGCGGGTCAGGACGCGGAGAAACTGTGCCTGGTGCCAGAGCACAAGAAAGAAAGACATCCACCATACCTAGCTTCATGTCTAATTTTACAGGGCGTCGCAGGACATCACTCTCGAGGTCCGACCACTGCGAACAGGTGGTCGGTTGGATGACAGCTGATACTGCTTCCAGTCGGTTAAGCACCACCCTGTCTTCCACCAAGTCCACTCTCAGTAGCCAAGAGTCTGGTCAACATAATCCTCACTCTGATCATCCTTCCTCCCACCATAGACGGTCTGGTCAAAGAAGTGATCCCACACTGGGATATAGTGAGGAGCTCGTCTCATCACCAATCCTTCATTTGACCCTCTCTCCAAGCACGCTTGCAGAGGAACATGACATCTTGTGCCCTGATTCACAACCTCTAGAGGGTACCCAATCACAAGAAGATGACAGATGTGAACGGCATTTAAGGTCAAAGGAAGTAGTGGATGATGATGATGATGATGAGACACAGTTGCCATTAAATCAACCACTATTACTGTCTCAAGACCTTGTTGAGGAGAATGTTATACAGTTGTCAATGACTGAGTATGTGGTGGGATCAAGACATGGGGAGGATGATCAGAGTGAGGAAGTGGAGGAGGACTTGGTGGACGATGAGGTGACTGACCCCACCTGGGAAGGTGTAGAGCCGAGCGATGACAGCAGTCCTGAGGGTGAGCCATCTGCAGCACCGCAACAGGTTGGAAGAGGCAGTGGTGTGGCTATAGAAAGAAGGCGGACCGCACCAAACCGGCCCGCAAATGTTCCACGGAGCACCCCCTTGCGTAAATATCCCTTGCCAAAGGGTAGGTGTTCCGCGGTATGGCGTTTTTTTAAGGAAAGTGCGGACGACAAAAGAATTGTAGTTTGCAACCTGTGCCACACCAGAATGAGCCGAGGCATGAACACTAGAAACCTCACCACCACCAGCATGATCCGACACATGGCATCCAAGCACCGTAGTAAGTGGGAGGAACGCCTGGATCGCCCATCTGTGTCTGCAGGCCACACCACTGCCTCCTCTTCCCCTGTTTTCGGTGCCGGCCAAATGCCTGTCGAAGGCGCAGGCCCGCATACCTCCCGCCCTGCACCTGTACCATCTGAAGCACCATCAGCGACCACATCCACTTCCCTGTCCCAGCACAGCGTCCAAATGTCGTTACCCCAGGCATTTGAGCGCAAGCGAAAATACCCAGCCACCCACCCACAGGCCATAGCACTAACCTCACACCTTTCCAAATTACTGGCCATCGAAATGCTGCCATTTAGGCTTGTGGACACTGAGTCCTTCCGCAGCCTGATGGCAGCAGCTGTCCCTCGGTACGCGGTCCCCAGCCGCCACTACTTTTCCCGGTGTGCCATCCCTGCATTACACCACCATGTGTCCCGTAACATCACCCGTGCCCTGACCAACGCAGTTACTGGGAAGGTCCACTTAACGACTGACACATGGACAAGTGCTTGTGGCCAGGGACGCTACATTTCCCTGACGGCACACTGGGTGAATGTCGTGGAGGCTGGGAGCGACTCGGACCCTGGGATGGCACGGGTGCTACCCACGCCGAGGATTGCGGGCCCTACCTCCATCAGGGTTTCCGCCAGCACCTACGTTATTGGCTCCTCCTCCTCCGTTTCCACCTCCGAATTCTCTACACGCAGCGCCACTCCCCCATCAGCCAGTAGCTGGAAGCAGTGTAGCACTGCAGTGGGGAAGCGTCAACAGGCCGTGCTGAAGCTGATCTGCCTTGGGGACAAACAGCACACGGCATCAGAGCTGTTGCAGGGGATTAGTCACCAGACCGAGCAGTGGCTCTCGCCACTCAACCTGCAACCAGGCATGGTTGTGTGTGATAATGGGCGTAACTTGGTGGCGGCTTTGGAGCTCGGCAAGCTCACACACGTACCATGCCTAGCGCATGTATTTAATTTAGTGGTTCAGCGATTTCTAAAAACCTACCCCAATGTGCATGATCTCTTGACCAAGGTGCGCCGCGTGTGTGCACATTTCCGTAAGTCATCTACAGCTTCGGCCGGCCTGTTGAAGCTGCAGCAGCGCTTACAATTGCCAGCTCACCGGCTGCTGTGTGACGTGAGCACGTGCTGGAACTCCACCTTCCACATGTTGGCCCGGCTTTGTGAGCAGCAGAGGGCAGTAGTGGAGTACCAGCTGTTACACGGTCGTCGCCTCTCCGTTCAACTTCCTGTAATCAGAAGTGAGGAGTGGGAATGGATGTCAGACCTCTGCGAGGTTTTACGCAATTTTGAGGAATCGACACAGATGGTGAGCGGCGATAACGCTATTATCAGTGTAACCATCCAACTTCTGTGTCTACTGAAACGCTCGCTGCTCACAATTAAAACCGACGCTTTGCATGTGGAAGAGGTGGAAATGGGGGAGGAAGAGCTTACACAAGGTGATAGCCAGAGCACCCTCACTTCGTCTTCTCAGCGACAATTGGAGGAGGAGGAGGAGGAGGAGGAGGAGGAAGACACGGTTGCCTCCGCTACAGAGGGTAGCCATGGAACTTTAATTCCATCTCTTCAGCGTGGGTGGGCAGAAGAGGAGGAAGAGGATGAGGATATTGAGAGTCATCCTCCTGGTGAGGACAGCGAAATCTTGACTGTTGGTACTCTGGCACACATGGCTGACTTTATGTTAGGCTGCCTTTCCCGTGACCCACGCGTTGTACGCATTTTAGACAACACGGATTACTGGGTGTTCACCCTTCTGGACCCCCGCTACAAAGAGAATTTCTCATCTCTCATTCCTCCGGTGGAGAGGACAAGCAAAATGGTGCAATACCAGAAGGTTCTTGTTGAAAAATTGCTCCAAAATTTTCCATCTGACAACGCTGGCGGCAGAGTACGTGCTACCTTGGCCAACCGAGAAGGGGAGAAAAGGGGAGCACACAGCAGTTCCGAGAAAGGCAGGGCAACACTCTCCAAGGCGTGGGACACCTTCATGACACCCCGCCAGCACCCTCACCCTGATGCGCAGCCTAGTGTCACAAGGAGGGAAAAGTTTTGGAAGATGGTGAAGGAGTACGTAGCAGACCGTGTCAGCGTCCTCAATGATCCCTCTGTGCCTTACAACTACTGGGTGTCCAAGCTGGACACGTGGTATGAACTGGCACTCTACGCCTTGGAGGTGCTGGCCTGCCCTGCCGCCAGCGTTCTGTCTGAGCGGGTATTTAGTGCTGCTGGTGGCATCATAACAGATAAGCGTATCCGCCTTTCCACCGACAATGCTGATAGGTTGACACTTATAAAAATGAACAATGCCTGGATTTCCCCTGACTTCTCCACTCCACTGGAGGAAAGCCCCGGGGGAACATAAACTCACTTTACATATATTATTTACAATGATGGGAATACTCTGTATTCCCATTCACCCCTTCCACCCAAAAAACGGGTATATGGTTGACTCTTAATCTTCTCATCCTCCTCCTCCTCTTCCATATGCCCTGTGCTATAATTTTTATATAGGGCCAGCTCACCAGCGGGCCCTGTGATATAATTTTTATATAGGGCCAGCTCACCAGCGGGCCCTGTTTGACAATTTTTATATAGGTCAGCTCACCAGCGGGCCCTGTGATATAATTTTTATATAGGGCCAGCTCACCAGCGGGCCCTGTTTGACAATTTTTATATAGGTCAGCTCACCAGCGGGCCTTCTCATATAATGTTTTATTGGGTCAGCTCTCTAGCGGGCCCTCTCATATAATGTTTTATAGCGTCAGCTCACTAGCGGGCCTTCGCATATAATGTTTTATAGCGTCAGCTCACTAGCGGGCCTTCGCATATAATGTTATATAGCGTCAGCTCAATAGCGGGCCTTCGCATATAATGTTTAGGATGGTCAGCTCTGCAGCAGACCCTCACCCATAATGTTTTAGATGGTCAGCTCAGCGCACGTTTCCCTCTTAATCATGGCCTCAGTTCAATAAAATCAAGGAAATTTTTGGGAGAATTTGCCTCTGCGCACGTTTCCCTCTTAATCATGGCCTCACTTCAGAAAATCAAGGAAATTTTTGGGATAATTTGCCTCTGCGCACGTTTCCCTCTTAATCATGGCCTCACTTCAGAAAATCAAGGAAATTTTTGGGAGAATTTGCCTCTGCGCACGTTTCCCTCTTAATCATGGCCTCACTTCAGAAAATCAAGGAAATTTTTTGGAGAATTTGCAGATGATATACAAGTAAATATACAGCAAATATTGTTTGGTAACAATTTTTCGCCTAAAGTCGTTTTTATTTTCCTTTTTGTGTGTTTTATGGTCAGTCTGTAAAAATGGCGTACTACGGGCGAAAGATCGTTCCCAGCAGCGATGTTGGAGTCCAAGATGCATCCAGACATCCTCCCTAAGCTGTCCCTGAACCATTTCTGTGGTGTTTCCATCATTTTCTGCCCTTTTCCTATGGACCAGGCACCCTCCCCTCATCAGAGCAGGGGGTGCCTGGTGTAATGCTCGAGTCCTCCCATTGACTTCAATGGGGCTCGGGTGCTCGGCCGAGCACACGAGCCTCCGGGGGTGCTCGGTCAGAGCACCCGAACACCCGAGCATTGGGGTGCTCGCTCATCACTAGTAAACAAGTATTTGAATAGTATGATATATTACACTCACATTTTTCTGTGGTTGAGACGCCAGCTTATATTAGCCCCAGCAATACAGGCAAGTGGAGATCACAAACCTGTCTTCACTTGGGGAGTCTCACAGGATCTTCCAAGACGCCAATGAAAAATAAGATACTAAAAACCACGCTGCTCCTTAACGAAAGTAGAAATTCTTTAATAAAATACTCCATTTATGGTGTGTATATGAGGTTCTTATAAACACCATACATTTGAGAAAGCGATGTCTGAGCAGCAAAACGAGTAATGGTTTGTGGTGTACTGCTGTTGATATTTTATAACAGAGTTTCTACTTTCGATAAGGAGCAGCATGGTTTTCACACAAGAAGGTGAAGGGAAGGTACCTCTTAGAAAAAAGAAATAGCAAGACATGGGAAACATGCATGTTTACAGAGGAAGAAGTTCTACTCTCTAAGATAAAAAGATAAATCAACTGGACCAGATGGGATACACCCAAAGGTATTAAAAGAACTTAAGAGTGTTCTGGCAAAACCTTTAACAGAATTATTTAATCAATCACTATCGATAGGAGTAGTTCCAGAAGATTGGACAGTAGCAAATGTAGTGTCACTTCACAAAAAAGGTAGCAGGGAAGAGTCTGGTAACTACAGACCAATTATGTTAAAGGAAAAAATTGTTAAATATCTGAATTTAAATGGCTTGCAAGATCCTAAACAGCATGGGTTTACAGAAGAGAGATCTTGTCAAATTAACCTCAAAGATTTTTTTGACTGGGTAAAAAAAATAATAGAAAAACACGGAACAGTAGATATAGCTTATCTAGATTCCAGTAAATCATTTGACAAAGACCCTCATAGAAGACTCATTAATAATTTCAGTGTTTGGGTCTAGATGTAAAAATAGTTAAATGGATAAGGCAATGGCTTAGTGACAGGAGACAGAGGGTGGTAGTCAATGGAGAATATTCAGGAGGATGGAATATTATTAGTCAGGGATCTGTACTGGGGCCCATTCTTTTTAATATTTTTATTAGTGATATGGCAAAAAGTTTATTTAACTGCAGGCAAGGTATAAGGAATGTAAATCCAAATGGCACTCAAAAGGTTAAGGGAATGATGCGGTTTGTTATGTTGAAGTCTGAGTAGATCTTCTCTTTGTAAGTGGGGGAGCAGAGTAATGCTGGAGATGTGTATAGTAGAGTATCTATTACACATCACTAGCAGTACGACAAGCCTACATGCTCCAGATACTATAAGAACTCTTACTGTGTATAAAGATATAGAGACTGTGAACTCCATCAGTAGAGGCAGCTATCTGAGCATAGTGCTTTTAGTGAAGTGCACATGAATTCGACAATGGCTCATTAGCAAGAACGAGCGAAAAGTCAGAGAAATGTCCCTCAGGAATTCCCTTGCATAGAAAATACATACATTTTCCCTTTTTTTTCACTGCCAATAGTTTTCCCATTTTTCACTTATGCTTTCTATGATCGCAATATTTCCTGCCACAATACTTCTTCTGAGAGCTGAAGTGGAGAAATAAATAGCTAAAAGTAAAAATTGTCCTACAACTTTAATATCATTTGCCTTGAAAAAATGTTAGCTGGCTGAGTGCCTTTGTTCTTTGTCCACAACACCAACTTCCTGCTTAAATTAACACTGGTACAACCATCTTGAAAAATAACTGTGGCTTTGGATATTCCAGTGGGGTGCAGCACATGACATCAGTTCTTTAAAGCCTCGGTTTTTAAGAAAAGGGCAGAATGTCAATTACCAACATTTTGGCAAGTTTACTATTCCACAGGTGTACTTTTGCTTTATGTTTGTGCATGTTTTGACTTCTTTCTTAGAATTTAATAAGTGTGGGATGGCAGTGCATAGTAGAAGAACTGTGTAACTTTTTTGCTTTAACACCATCACTTGTAAACTTGTAGATTTTCTTGTTGTATTTGGTTTCCAGCCCTTTGCCCACCACACAGACCACCTGCTTGTACAATTCTAGCACAGCCATCCTTGAAAAATAATAAGGCTTGGCATATGCCAACGGGTTGTAACACATGACATCACTTCTTTAAAACGTCTGTTTTCTACAAAATAATACAGAATCATGTCAATTGCCAGCATCTTGGCAACTTTTCCATCCCACAGGCTTACTTTGGGATTATTTTTGGGAAGTTTTTTACTTCTTTCCAAGTACTCAGAAAGTGTGGACTAGCAGTACATGGCAGATGAATGCAGAGGCATATGTGGTCAATTTATGACTATTGTTATCTCCTACCACAAAATCAGAGACATACTTATCTGCAGCAGGAGCCATACATGATATTTCAAATGAAGGATGTCTTGGCACACTCTCTGACACATCAACTGTACTTCTCTAAGGTGACATAGAACCCAAGGAACTTTTAGGAGTGTTTCTACAGCTGCTAGTTGTGGCACCTCTGACATGTTAATGGTGTGTCTCCCAGGCAGACCTGTGATTATGCTTCATGTGAAATCTCTGAGAGAAGGTGCATAGAAGTCATCCTGCTTCCCCCTGCTCATATGTATTCTTACACAGAAACAGATAGCAAGATGTTTAGCTTTTGGATTGCGAGTGAAATATCTCCATACTGTAGACTTTATTGATTGAGGGGTTCCTGAGGGACTACTAATACTACTGGGGTAAGGTGTTGTTGCAATTGTACTATAAGGTATCATAGGTGTTGCACTTCCAACTGCAGCAGAAGCACTAATCATAGATAGGGTTGGGGATGTGGATGGTGTGTTGCTGATTACTTAGTGTGTCTGGTTGGGTGGGGGTTGGACTTGTTAGCTGTGACAATACTGATGATGACAGGATGATTGTGTATTTTTAGGCATCTTCACTTGGCCAGAGTCAGATTTTCCAATTGATCTATCAAAGAATTTATAAACAGGCACAGTGCTCCTTTCAGTTTTAGAAGATTAAGCCTTTGCCTTTCAGCTGATTTTATGACCATGTCATTCTCACTCTTGGCTTCATCTTCATCTGAAGAAGACGGTGATTCTGAGGGGGATGTATGCTAGATCAACATCATCATCATCATCATCAATAATTAGGTCATACTCAACATTGCCGGACACTTTTTATCCACTACTTTTGCATTCCTTTAGGCTTTTGAAGTGTCAAACAATTTCTTTTTTTACTTTTCCTTCTTTTTTAGCACATTCTCCACCACTTTAAGGACTGGTATTTTTACTCACAACGTCAGGTACAGCATTTGGTTGAACTGCTACACCTTTCCCTGTCATGCCATCAACACTATAATGTGATTTGTTGTGGTTTTCAGTTTTCTGGCATTGTTTATTAAGATTACTAGTGGTGGTGGAACTTTTTATGTGCCTTTGACAAACAGCCTCTTCAGGAAAAGAAGGATCATCTATCACAGTTCCCGTGATCCATTTGCTGCGGGACATTATTACTTCCTGGTTTAATTTGCCACATTCTTATTGGTCTCTGAACCTGACTGCTCCCAGGGCCAGCCCTTTTTATACCCTGTCATGTAAGTAGTCGGGTGCCCTTTCGTGGTGTACCTGGACCTAGCGCTAGTTACTGCTGTTGCTCTGTTTGTGTATGACCTGGCCTGACTGACGACATTCCTGTGTACCCTGAACTGATCCGATTCAGTTGCTGATCTGACTGGCTGAGAATCCGCTATGTTGCCAACTGGACTGGCTGAGAACCTGCTACGTTGCCGACTGGACTGGCTGAGAACCCGCTACATTGCTGACTGATCTGGCTGAGTACCTGCATTCATTACTGACCAGACTGGCTGAGAACCCACATCCGTTGCTGACCGGACTGGCTGAGATCCCACTACTTTACTGACTGGATTGGCTAAGAACCCTCTTACGTTGGCTGATCACTCGCTGCTTCAGCCGTTCTTACCGATATCAACTGTCTCTGGCGGTGTGCACATACGGAGTACCGGTTTCCGTGCTGTCAACAGTCGGGCTGTGTTACTCATTACCTTGCTTACGTGTCCATAGTTACCACTGTCACTAGCTGGGCTCACTCCCTGTGGGGAGTTATAGGCATTCCTTTGGGCGTATTACCATCATTGAACCTTGCTATAACCTAGATGGTCTAGGTCCGGTTCACTGTCTCGTCGTGTCTACCATACCACTGTAGCCTTAAGGGCTCAAGAGCCAGCTGTAGTGTGGTGGTCTTGGCCATGTACTCTACGTACTTTGGACACCGTTGCCTTCCATGGTCTGTTGCCTCTGATTCACCCCTAGCATTCTAGGGTCTCTGCTGCCAGTAGCTGTGTGTCTGGGCTGCTTATTACCCTAGCATTCTAGGGTCATTGCTGCCAGTACCCGTAGTCTGTGCCTCCTGTTAATCCTAGCGTTCTAGGGTCTTATGCTGCCAGTCTGTGAGTCTTGGGACTCTAGCGTTCTAGGGTCCTTGCTGCCTGTACTCATGATCCATGTGCCTCTGTTAACCCTAGCGTTCTAGAGTCCCTGTTGCCAGCATTCATTGGTCTTGGGCTTCCATTGACCCCTAGCGTTCTAGGGTCTCCATTGCCAGTATCCGTTGGTCTTTGGATTCCATCGACCCCTAGCATTCTCGGGTCCTTGCTGCCAGTAGCTGTGAGTCGTGGGCCTCCCCTATACCCTAGTGTTCTAGGGTCATCGTGTTGCTACCAGCAGGTCTCTGCTGTCACCTCACCCTAGCTCCCTAGGGTGCCTGCTACAAGTTTGTCATTCTTGTTATCTGTTCCTACCTAACCTGTGTTAGTTGTAAACAGTACTGTATTCTTCTTGGCCTGTGTGGATGGGAAATGTTATTGCTGTTTGTACTTTATGTTCAAAAAAGTTCTTTTAACTTTACAAGTCTTGTCTGAGTGTTCATCAAAAATGTGACATCATCATCATTTATTGCACATATGCCCGCAACCATGGCTGCAGTCACTTTTTGGATGATCACTTTAATAATGCGCTGCTACTACTCCTTTTGCCCTAAAACTCTCCCCTAGTATGTTTTCTGGACATTATTAAAGAAGGAAGTAGACAGCCCAACTGATGTCTGTGTGATGCCTTGCCCTTTACAAAATGTCTCTTCTAGTATCTGACTCAGTCACAGTTCATGTAAGGGTCTCTGTTACCTATCAAACTGATTTTACTATTTTATATGCTATCCCCCCATCAACCTAGAAAACAAAAACACACTGCTCTTGAAACTGCTTCATCTACACTCCCCCAACATAGAGAACAGCCAACAGAAAGGAATTTGGATCACAGCTGCTTGTGTCTTCTCAGTCTCACAAAATATTTGGGTAAACATACTTTGCTCCCTTCACACCACCCCTAGACTACCCTAACACTGAGAACAGCAAAGAGAAACAAGCTTGGATCACAGCTACCTGTGTCTTCTTAGTTACATAAGGTTTTGGGGTATTTGGGACTAATCTACTTTACTTCCTTCACACAGACACACAGTCTCCCTTCACACAGTGATAATGCCACAGTACCTTGTTTCCAGCGCCGCCGCTTCAGTGACGCTCAGCTTCTTTCCATGCATCATCTGCAGGCAAGAGGCTTCAAGTATGCTGCAGGCCTCTGTTTTATGTGTGTTTCTTTCCTGTAGTCTCCTCCTACCTACTTCCTCCCTCTAGCTGCTTCTCCTACCTACTTCCTGTGGAGGAGTTTAAAGGGCAGACTGAGTCCTGACTCAGTCACCCTTACGTTGTTGTTCTGAGCAGTTCATTTTCTAGTATTCCTGATTCCTGTGTATGATCCAACTTGTCTGTCCATCCGTTCTGGTGTTGACCTGTGGCTCTGTCTGACTATTCTCCTTGGTGTTCCGATTTGGCTCAGATATCCTTTCTGGTGCAAACCTGTGGCTCTGGCTGACTACCCCCTCCGTGTATGACCTAGGCTTGTATGACTACCCACTCTGGTGTTGACCTGGGGCTCTATCCACTGAACATCCAGCATACATACGCTCCAGTCGATATCCTAACTGGTGCAAACCTGTGGCTCTGACTGACTACCCATTCCGTGTATGACCTAGGCTTCTCTGACTACCCACTCTGGTGTTGACCTGGGGCTCTATCCACTGTGCATCCAGCATTCCATCGCTTCAGTGGATATCCTTTCTGTTGCAAACCTGTGGCTCTGGCTGACTTCCCTCTCCGTGTATGACTTTGGCTTGTCTGACTATCCTATCTGGTGCTTACTAGAAGGCTTTGTCTGTTCACTCAGTTTGTTGGTTCTGTTATTCAGACATCCTTCCTAGTACTGACCTGGGGCTGTAGCAGACTCCTAGCTACTGACTGCAGGCTGAGTCAGTATCTCTTGGGCGTTACCTTACCACGAGACTCCAGTGGGCTGAGGCCTAATCTCAGACAGTGTGATGCAGAGATTGCTATTCCTGACACAGTGCTCGCCGTTTCAATCACCCATTGTGTGTATATTTATATATTGCATTAATGTCATTATTCTCATAATAAAGGTACTATTAACTATACCATCTGACTCCTGGTTTTGCTTGCCAGCCATAACAGATAACAGCCAGATCAGGAAGGAACTTAGATCACATCTGTCTGTCTCAGTCATCCAAAAAGTTGGGGTATTTTGGGTTAATCTTCTTAGTCCCTTCACATTCCCCCAAATTCCCCCAAACTCCCCTAACACAGAGAACAAATTGTCTGCCCACAAGACCCCCTAAACAACACTCTAGCTTTGCTTCCTTTGCCTATCCTAACTAGATCAAAAATAAAAAGTGTAATGGTGGTGGTGCAAAATATGAGAAAAATGGATGAAAGACACTAATGTGTAGCCTGACAATGACCCCACTCCAACAGTCTGAGGAAGAATAAACAAAAATTCTTGAGCTCAACAAGTGAATTAGACCTATCATACACATTCAGAGGCAATAATACCAATACAAAAACAAAATTATGTTCCATTTTTAATGAGAAAAGTTATATAGTCAATGCAAGTGTATTATGTACAAGATAATGAGTGGTAATTATACAAATACTGAGATTTAACGGATAACCATATAGCCACTGTATAGCTTAAACAGGCCCTTTAAATAGAGACAAGCGATTTGCCGGCAGATTACTAGAGACATTCTACCTCACATGACCACTACATTATCTATTCTCATGAAAAACAGGTGTAAACTCCCAAATATTTGTGTTTTAAAAAATAACTGATTGATCTCCAAAAAAATAAGAATAAAAACTGAATAAAAAAATCAGTCCATCCACATAGTTTCCTAAGAATTCCAAGAGATAGATGTAATGATCCTGATGTCTCTTATATCTAGAGTATCTTCAGTCTCCTCAATACATATAGATTAAAAATATGGTGTGTTCTCTTTCTCACAGTCTCAAACACAGAAATGACATGCTCCAGGAACTTGATGCCCCTTTATACTATACCTGAGGGAAAAGAAGGGAAACTAGAAATGGATGGGGGAGGGGGTCAGTCTTACCACAGATTTTAATGAACTGAACTGGGTAGAAAAAAGCTGAAAATCTGTACCTTTTGGAAATTCCCAAGCTATTTAATTAATGAAATAAGGGAAGCAGAGGCTCATAGTGTTGGCTGACACTATGAGCACCCATAATAAAAAACAATGGAGGAGCTGGCAAGACTGTGATGCATCAAGTGACACAGAGGAGGAGGAGAAAGTCACCACCACCAGCATGATGCCCAGTCGACCAACATCTTCACTTGGTATCTGTATGAAAACTGTATGAAAGTCACAAGCAAAACTGGGTAACAGGGTAAGCAGCACAGGTCAGGTGTCAGTGCCTGCTGCCAGTGTGCCTTATACTTAACAAATCTTACAATTCAATTTGTCCAGGGCTTATGTTTGGCTAACGTGAGTCCTGCACACTCAAATATTTTTCAGCCTTCATGTAAGCCTGCTGCTATGCCGCCTAGCCATTCTTTATATAGAGAGAAAAAAATGTTTACAATCCACAAAGAAAGTGGCAGATGTATATGGTCGTAGCGGCATGGTGTGGTGTGATTGATGTATATATCTACATACATTTAGAAATGTACATCTACTCTGTATGATTCCAATAGCAATTATTACCATTTTTGTGTTTAAGTCAAAAGTAAGCTATCATTATTCTCAGATCATTTACACCCATTAATAAGTGGTCATAGCATTATCCCGGTGGTAGCAACCTTTCAAATCCCTCATCCTCCCTATTCACTGTGCTTCTGTTAATAGTATGTGTGCCATGTTTTTTTCTGTGTGGTTTTATCCACTTCTGCTACCTGATACTCAGATGTAATTAGATGTTGGTTCATTTTTAAGAATGTTAGTCTCCCAACACTGCTGCTTGATATCTGTGTCCTACGGCCATTTACAAGAAAACCAGTTGCGCTAAAAGCATGCTCAGACTCAACGTTTGCTGGTGGGCAATTAAGGGTATCCAGTGTGGTATGTGTCAGTGCTGGCCACACATATTGTTTTGTTTTCCAGTAGTCTATGGGGTCACCCAGATAGTAACTGTACTTACTAAAATATTGTGTTAGTGTTCATTTAAAGATTTCCTAACTATTAAACCATACATTTCTACTACCATTATACAGATTGAAAAACAGAAATCACAATATATAAGCAATTTAATCATTTAATAACTTTTTGAAATTAAAGCTGTTTAGCACCAGACAGACATTAGGTTAAAGCACTTGTTCTTTATTACATCCATGCCTGGATGTGCCTTGGATTATTCTACGTAAGTAAGTGAAACTGATCATACAAGAAACTGGAAGGTCACAGCAGGCAAAATGATATTAAAAGGAGCCAGTGCCACAAGCTTTTTAATGCCACGTAACAATTTTATGACTGATGTAGTCTTCACAGATACATAGAAACATATTTATAAAGTCAATATGGAGCCATTATGGGACAAACTAACTGCATTATAGGAAACAAATGAAAATTCCCATGGATATGAATAATGTGCTTAACCACTCGAATTCTAGAATTGGATTTGAGGATTTTTGGTTTCCTAATGCTTTGTTTTGCCCCAGAATTGCTCCACATTTTTATACATATACCTTATAGAACCCTCTTAACTACTAGTGTGTCTGAAACTGATTGATTTGACATCAGACACCAAAGAGTTAAGTAACCTGCCATAACTATATGCTAGATGTTTCTCTTTATTGTTTAAGACATTTCACTGTCTGTAACTACAGCAGGTTTGAGGCACCCTTTGAGCTCAGCCTGACAGTATTTGAGGATTAGTAGGTGAGCTGTCTGTCAGTGAAACGTATTAGGCACACATTGTTTCTGCATTTCATTGGGCTGTCATTACTTCCTTTCAATGAAGAACAGTTTTGACGGATGCACTCTTTTTAAGAAACATTTATCAATCCATCTGCAAAAAAATCCTGACAGCAATTTCACCTAATTATCAATAAAGAGTCCAGGATTATTTAATAGAAAATTTGATTTCCACAGTGAATAAAATGTATTATTTGGATAAACCTGGATAGAAATAAGAAAAGAAAATATAGCAGTCAAATGATTATCTGTAATTGAGAGATCTACGAATTATTTTTAAATTACCTGCTATGTAGAGTATGTACAGATAATTAAATAGTTTGTAAAAAAATGTGTGAGTGTTTGCTAGCATGTTGGAGACTTTCCCAAAGTCTGAAAATTTGAGCTGTCTCTAGAATTCAAGAGATTAAATAGTGTTTGAAGGAAAACTGGAGTAATTCTGGGTTGTGCCAAATGCACCACAGGGGACAAATACCAACTACCAAAATTCACACAGGTTTAAAATGAGCTTTTATTCCACTGAAATCTAAAGAGGCCCCCAACGCTTTGCTTCTCATTGCACTGGAGACCTCTCTAGCATTTAAGGGGTTGAAAGCTCAGATTAAAACTATATGTTTTTATTTGTCCCCTAGGGTGAATATGGTTTGACCCAAAATGACTCCAGCTTTCTTTTGAACATAGGACCCTTGATAAAGATATATATATAAAGGGTGACTAGTTATTAGACTGGCGCATTCAGCTGCTGCTTGGCCTTTATCAGGTCTAGAAAATGGCTAAGAAGTAGGTTATAATGTTGTCAGTTTTATTAAATAAACCTTTATTTTTGCTCACCAGATTGTAAAGTACTAGTTTACCCCCAGAACAATTAATTGCTGCATTAATATGCATTCTTATAACTCTATTGCATCTACCTGTTTGTGTACAGAAAACTTCAGTACTTACTGATGCATATAGCTCTGCTATCAGAATACTTTCTAATGAGCTAGCTCAGAGCTTCCCCTATAGCAAAAGTAACAAAATGGAAGAATTGTGCACTAATTTTCTATGCACTGTGTATAAAACAAGTTGCAAGGAATGGAGTTCACTGAAATGCTCATACACTCCCACATTTACTTCCTTGGTACAAACTGTGCAAAGTGACCATTTTTTGTCTAAAAAAAAAAAAAGTACAAAAACAGACCAGCGCTGATTCTAGAACAAAAATGTATTTGTACATTCCTCAAAGTACGTGTGGGTGTGGGTATGTATAACCTTTAGGGCATTGATGGGCAACCTAAAGCCCTCCAGCTTTTCTTTAATATAATTCCCATCATCCCTCGCCAACCAACAGCTGCTGGAGATGACAGGAAATGCAGTCCTGAACTGAGGATGGGGGCCTCAGGTTAACCAGCTCTGCTTTAGGGATACCACACAACTCAAATTAATAAACTAGTAACAATTTCCCAACTCAAGGCAAAGTGCACCAAACTGAGCTTAATAATAACTATTTTAACAATAATTGAACAGCATTGGTTAACGATATTAATTAGGATACATCAATATATCTATAAATATAGAACACTTAAAGGGGATGTACCACCTAAAAACAAAATGTTACCATATGTTTTGTTAATACAATAGTAGTATTAAGTAAGTACTTTTAAAGATATTCCATCTTGACGCTTTTGCCAGCATAATGCTAACCGGAGCTTGATATAACAATAGAAGCCATTTACAGCACACCGAAGGGAAGCGTGAATAGGCTCCCTGGGGCAGCTGGGAGGGAGGTGAAGAAGAGCTCTGCTCTGCACATTATACAGGAGTGCACAGCAGAGAGGAGGCAGTATATTTTAAAATACTTACTTTTAGAAAAAAAAACAGCTTTCCTACTACTACTGTATTAACAAAACGTATGGTAAAACATTTTTTTTAGCAGATACATCCCCTGATTAAGTTCACATGGATGACAAGGAGCCGCATTTTAAATTCTGTGATGTTAATCATCTAAAATTAAACCACTTGCCTTCAATGTATTCATTCAAAGGGGTGATCTACATCTTATGGAATTATTCTGCAAATTGTATCCCCTCCATGATGGGCAAATCCAAATTGCAGCATGCCTGATGGGTCTCTGTGCAGATCAGATAATTTACAGAAATAATATTGGATGTCCATCACAACCTCGACCAACTTAGGTGCAGACAATTAAATAAGGCCCACACTACATGCCAGCTGGGGAATGATCAGAGATAACTAGGTCTGCATGACTTGGCCTAAAATAAAATGGAGCTCTGTTGGTTCACCTTTACAAAGAACTAGAGATGTCAACATTTTAAATACGATCCTCATTATTTCAATCAGCTGTAATTAGTTGCAAAATATAAAACAATTTAATTGGTCATGGATCAGGTGATTCAAGAAAATGTTTAGCCTACAAATTTGTACCCTGATAAAACCTGTGGGTTCCTTTCCATATATTGGAATGTAATTATAGCTGAAAAAATGGAAGTTACATTGTAGTTATTTATACAGAATAGCAGAATCAATTTCAAAAAACATAATGTGCAGGTTTAATCCTACTTCAGCACAGGATGGTATGAAAACCTGCTCCTTGAAGTCTTGTTCTGAGATATTTTTACTTCTGCCTGTCCCCCTAGACAAGGCAAGTCCCAGAGATCCTTATTTTTGATTATCTGCTCTGTTAATGATGCTCTAGTTACCACACCCTCCTGACTTTTAACCCTTTGACTGCCAGTGCGTACCCCTCTGGCACTCAAATGGTTAAATAACTGCAACTCTTGCTTCCTTTGCTCTATTGTGAAGATGTGTTCCTGTTCTGTTCCTGCAGCTGCTTTGTGTTTCAATCCAGTATATCTTCCTATGCTTCAGTCTTATGATCGTAAAATCTAGCTTAGGACTCCAGTTTGTTGTTGCTTGATTGCAGAGGCAGCCTTCCATCAATTCTCATTCTCACCTCTTGTTCCTGTTCAGTTGTGGCTTGCCAGCCATCTTCCACACTTCCATGTTCCCGTTTGCTCCTTTCTATGATGTTTAGCAATAAGATCTTGTTCTACAACCTGAAGATGCTTGCCTATATTCTCTGCTCTCAGCTTCCATATGCTTCTGATTCGATTGGGGGCACTTGTTTTTGTGACACTACCAGTTCAGTCAAGAGTGTGAAGTGCTAATGGTTTAACTGTTACAATTATATATACTAGTAGCAATGTGTATAGCTCCGAGGGGAGAGAATTCAGGAAATGATTCTCTAGTCCTGCTGTGCCCTGCACAGAGTGTCCCTTGGCATTCCTCTCTGTTCAGTATCAGATGGTTTATTAGTGGCCCAACCCTTTGGATTATCCCACCATCGCTTAGGCTGGGTAACCTTAAAAGTTGAACTTTGTTTTGTACATCTTTCTGCTACAGTCAATAATCTGGCACCATGGCCTTTCATGTATTAGGACAATGAGAAAATATGTAGAGAAGCAGGAAACTCTGCAAAACTAGCACTCATCTGATCCTAATCATGCAATTAGGTAAATGGGAAGTATTAATAAAACTTAACTTTTATTCACAAAGTTTACAATAAAAATCTAATATTTGAAGAAAAGCGAATTTTATATATAACCTGCCAAAAAACAGTGAAAAATATCACTAATAAAACAATAGTGTATAAGAAGGGTAGTGTACTGCCAGGGCATAAATTCCGGCTTGCCTTTTCTTAAATATTATTTCAATAAGTATCAGAGCAAATTGGGTTACAATGTGGATGATATCAGAAGTAGAGTGAATAGCCCATCCTACCTTTGTAGAGGCGGATAATGTCACAGCATTATACCAATTTGCAAAACAACATATAGCAAAAAACTCTCTATCTCTGATACAACAAAGGCATACAGCCAGCTCGCCGAAAAAATGGTAGCAATAGTTCAGGAGCAAAAAACCTGCCTAATACGGAGCTGAATACATCGGGGCATAAACCAGCTTGCCAGTATTAAAAAGTGGTCCAAATCCTATTACCAGGGCTCAAAATTTCCACTCGCCACTAGCCAATGGCGAGTGAAAATTTAGCCCTGGCGAGTAGAAATTCAGCCCTGGTGGGTATGTTATGGCTTGCAGTGGCGAGTAACTTTTCAGGTCTGGCTAGTAGCAAAGGACTTAAAATTATAAGCCCTGCTATTACCATCCCTAAAAACACTAACCCCTACCTAGCTCGAAAAAAAGAAACAAAGAAAATGCGGGGGCACATACTGGCTTGCCATATTTAGAAAAGATCTAAAAGTACAAAAGTCCCTGCCTAACACTAAAAGCTAGAATGCCGGGGCACAACTCATTATTTCTCAATGCACTGGAGATCTTTCTACCATTCGAGGGGTTAAAATTCTGATTTAAATCAATGGGATTTTTAGTTCTCCCCTATAGTGCAAATGGCTTGCCCCAGAACTACTCAACTTTTCTTTTGAACATACAGCCCTTAACGTATGTTTAAGACATATTTATAAATAAGTAAATCAAGTTTATATATATGTCTGAAAATATTCTGATAAAATTCACAGAATTTGCAACTGAATATTTTTTCGCACACATAGCTGTCACTTATACTTCCATTAAAAATAAACATTTACACCAGGTATAACCCAATCACTAAAACTGCCTTTATTTTTGGAGCAGTTAGTGAATTGCTTTATAAATACATTGCAACACAATTCTTATTGGGGCAAGACCATTTCTAGCCATTTCTAAAAGAAGCCGACTGACCGGAGTTAGCACTTGTTGCTAAACTTTTATGCATATCCTTATGTAATTTTGAAACAATTTTACAGATACTTCATTTATAACTCCAGTTTTATAAATCTCTCCCATGGTTCTTTCATACTGATGAACATCATGTTATACCAAATGCTTCTTTGATGCATTGTTAATGTGTTTCATAGAACTCAAAATATACAAACTTTTCTAAATTGCCAGTGTTGCATACAAGTATCAGATGACCCATGGCTTCTTGAAGTTGTATGGCGGGGTCATTTTTATTTTTATCTGCTTATAAGTTAGACAAGTCATAACTGTAGACCTCTCAAGCATTTGAGAGATCCTATATAATAATTTGCTAAGATGTTTGTCACAATGCAGTCATGCGCAGTAGAGACTGTCCATGTTCGGGCAGTCTCTACTGTACATGAATGCATCGCGTGAGTGAGACGACGCAAGACTGCATCTCGTGGAGCAGTGAGGTAGCAGCCTCTTAACCCTTTGAGTGTCAGAGGGGTACGCAACCCATTGCAATGCAATGTGTTGCGTACCCCTCTGGCACTCAAAGGGTTAACATTACCCAGACCTTGGCCCGTGTACACGGACTTTTACACTAGTTAATAAATAAAGCATTACTGAGTGCTTGAGGAGCCATATTCATGTGTCCCTTGCCATTTACAAAGCCCTAAATATTTCTTCACAAGCTTACACCTATATCTCATCTCACCACTTCACCTTCTCCACAGTCACCCTCTCAGCACTACTCATGGGCTGTGCTTTTTTGAACACTGATCACTTACTTTTGCATCCACAAATTTAAAATAGTGATGCTTGTCTCAAAATCATTATCAGCTACTTCAGAGAGAAGATGCCATCAGGCTCCAACAGCTTTTGAAATGTTAAGGCTATACCTCCTTTAAGGTGAACTAAAATATTAATAATAATAATGATAATGCCCCTCACCATCTCACCCCTTCTCATACTCACATTAATTTACCTTACTATGGCCAAAGATTCCTAATGACCCTATGAATTTTGTCCTTATTGCTTTCTTCAAGAGATAATATCTGCAATCAGTCATGGATGTCAAGTCCATGGAGATGCCTACATAAAAATTGGAAAAGCATGTTTATCACATTCACTCACTTAAGAAATATTTTTACGAATACTGGTTAGGAATACAAAATGATTAAAAGTGTATGAACCCAATAAATCCTTGCAAGATAATGTTTGAGGAGTGACATAATCTTTAAAATGGGAGCAATGAATTGCTATTGGGATGGGAGTTTTCTTTCTGTGAGTTGGACATTGGCTTTTGTTATACTTGATGTACTAAGGAGAAATGGATCACTTCTGGTACACTCCAGTAATGGACAAATAAAAATTGCACAATTTCCTGGGGGAGAGACTTGTGGTTTAATGATGAGAGAACCACATAGACCCTGCAGTGTCAGTGCAGCAGCCCTAAAAAAGTTAATAAGCCATGTATTAGTTTTCTGAATCTCTACTAAAATAGATATCCTGAACTTACTTAAAAGGCTGGCCCTCATATTAGAGAAAAAGGAAAAGACAAAATCACAAAATAACGAACCACCCATCTACCAATGAGGCATTAGGCGCAAGACATCCACACAGGCTACTGCTACCAGCCATTTTTCACCAACTCTCGACTCAGTCTGTACAGTATGTATTAAGGTCCTCTTCTCAGTGCTCCTTCCTGGACTTAAGAGGAAGTAAAAACATTCAGATTCTGACACAATGGGGTCACAGAAAAACTACCTGATGAAAGACAATATTTTGCTATGCAGTACCAAAGAGGACATGAAAAGCCTTCTTAAGGAGTTCAAATTAAATGTGCACTCTGTAATATCTGACCTCCAAAATGATATTGCTAAACTTTAGCAAAGGGCTAGTTTCACAGCAGATGAACAAGAAGCTACCATCACACAAAATGAAACTGGAATAGTTAGTTGCTAAACCTGAGGAAGCCATTAACCTGGACTACCTGGATAATTGCTTCTTAAGGTATAGCATAAGGAAAAGCAACCTACAAGAATCTGTGGCACCCAAGGACCTAGTAGTCTCCATACAACATTTTTACAACATCATTTTTAGGTATAGGATGCAGACCTGATCCCTACTGAAAGTGTTTCTAGGGCTCTACAACCCCATGGTGCCCCTGGGGATAAGTTAAGAGAGGTTATCTATAGTTTAATATTCTTTGCAGATAAAGATAAAATCATGAATAAACTTAGCGATATGGGCTCTATAAAATTCCCTAGATTGGTGCTTTCATATTTAATTAAATTCGTATCTTATCACACACTGCAGTGTAGAAGGTCGTTAAGCCTCTCACTGAAGTGTATAATATAGGATAAAAAACATCACCACTGTCCTCTACCAAGGGATTTAAGGAATCAGGGGATATTTGCATTTTCTAATGACATTTGGCATTCCAACTCCAGACCTTACTGCCCAACAACCTTCCCTCCAAGTTTCCAATCATCCGCAAGGAGAGGTGGATTACCCAGCACACTGGCAAGAACAAGAAATATCAAAGTGTGGCAAAACGTGGCAGAGAATTGAAAACCTATGCCTTATTTCTTCATTGTTGTATCTATTTTAACCTCAGCATGAACAACTAATGGTGTCTAATAGTAACAATTTGATGGGATGTTTAAAAAAAAAATGTAATCACTGTGTCAAAGTTCACTTGCTTTTGCCTACTCGGTTTAGTTCTTTTTAACGTTCCAATATTTTCATACATTGCAAGATGGTGAACTGTTATGGTTTTGAGGGGGGTTCTACATATTCCATTAATTTTGTAACTTGGTGCAACTGTTGATTACAATCTGATATTAGTCTTAGATTGTCTCACATCAATATCTATGAACTGAGCCATGATAGTATGAGAAGATAACTAGCTACAACAATTTCTGCTCATATTACTTTATATGCATCACCCTGACCCAACCTACAAAACTCTCCTCTACTCTTATTTCCCCTCAATTTCTGTTAGCTTCAATATAGTCTACCTCACCCTTGGGGATCAACTTGCATAGCCATTTTAACAACATGTTCCTATCAGTTCTAGGCACCACAATACTATTTTCAATTTACTCTTTAATCCTACCTCAGTACATCAAGCCTTTATCTCTCCTGATATTTCAACTTCTTTACTTATAAGAGGAATTTAATAACATTACACACAAAGGATTATATGGTAGATAAGTACCAATTGCCCATTTCCTATCTAATTAAAATGCACAATTTTACACACCTCTAGATTAAAATAGGTTTATACCTGTCCCAGCCATTTTTATTTCCCTGACAACATTACTCCACACCACCTCTACTGGAAGGCTGTTCCAACAGTCTGTAAACCTTTCTGTAAAGTAGAATTACTCACATTATTTCTGAGTCTTCAACCCTCTAACCCTAGGTTATGCACCCTTATTCTATTATTCTGCTTTTTCTGAAAAATGCTTGCCTCTTGAATTATAATAAATCTCTTAATTTAAGTAAAGATACACACACACGCACACACACACACATATATATATATATATATATATATATATATATATATATACTAGCAATATGGGACGGCGCTGCCCATCATGCTATATAGGAAATTAATGCACACACATGGATGCAAGAAACACACACACACAGAGACACACACGCAAATGCACACGCATGCACTGAGATGCATAAAGAGCGACACAGTCATACACACATACATGCAATGCACAACATGCAGACACATAGAGTGTGATATAGACATGCAACACACATAGTGAGAAACACACAGGCACACACAGAGACACACACACAGAAGTGAGTCATAAGGGGGTGACTTATGTGTCATTGTAATGAGTTTTTGTTTGTACTTTTGCCTCCACTGTGGCATTCATTCATATAGTTGAAATGCATGTGGTAATTACATATACTATGGTGGAAGGTGGATTGTGCTGGCTCCCGGGGTAGGAGTGAGTGTGAGTGAGTGTGTGTGAGTGTGAGTGAGTGGCATTCATGTAGTTGAAATGCATGTGGTAATTGCACATACTATGGTGGAAGGTGGATCATGCTGCCTCCCGGGGTGGGAGTGAGTGTGAGTGAGACTATGGTGGAAGGTGGATTGTGCTGGCTCCTGGGGTGTGAGTGAGTGCAAGAGTGAGTGATTGCGTTAGTGTGTGTGAGTGTGAGTGAATGTGTGTGTGATTGAGTGAGTGTGTGTGATTGAGTGAGAGTGTGTGAGTGTGAGAGTGTGTGAGTGAGAGTTTGAGTGAGAGAGTGTGAGTGAGAGAGTGTGAGTGTGTGTGATTGAGAGTGTGTGTTAGAGAGAGTGTGAGTGAGAGTGTGAGTGAGTGAGAGTGTGAGTGATTGAGTGTGGGAGTAAGTGATTGAGTGTGAGTGTGTGTGAGTATGTGTGAGTGAGAGTGACAGAGTGTGTGTGAGTGTGTGAGAGTGTGTGTGATTGAGTATGTGTGATTGAGTGTGTGTGTGTGTGATGGTGATTGAGTGTAAGTGCATGAGTGAGAGTGCATGAGTGAGACTGTTTGTGAATGTGAGTGAGAGTGTTTGTGTGAGTGAGAGTGTGTGAGTGAGAGTGGGAGTGATTGAGTGTGGGTGTGAGTGATTGAGTGTGAGTGTGTGTGACTGAGTGTGAGTGTGTGTGATTGAGTGTGAGTGTGTGTGATTGAGTGTGAGTGAGAGTGCGTGAGTGAGAGTGTGTGTGAATGTGAGTGAGAGTGTGAAAGTGTGAGTGAGAGAGTGAGTGAGAGTGTGCGAGAGAGTGTGAGTGAGAGAGTGTGAGTGTGTGTGAGTATGTGTGAGAGTGACAGAGTGTGTGTGAGTGCGTGAGAGTGTGTGTGATTGAGTGTGTGTGATTGAGTGTGAGTGTGTGTGATGGTGATTGAGTGTGAGTGTGAGTGCATGAGGGAGAGTGCATGAGTGAGACTGTTTGTGAATGTGAGTGAGAGTGTTTGTGTGAATGAGAGTGCCTGAGTGAGAGTGAGAGTGATTGAGTGTGGGTGTGAGTGATTGAGTGTGAGTGTGTGTGACTGAGTGTGAGTGTGTGTGATTGAGTGTGAGTGAGAGTGTGTGAGTGAGAGTGTGTGTGAATGTGAGTGAGAGTGTGAGTGTGAGAGTGTGAGTGAGAGAGTGAGAGTGTGTGAGAGAGTGTGAGTGTGTGTGAGTGAGTGTGAGAGAGTGTGAGTGTATGTGATTGAGTGTGTGTGAGTGAGAGTGTGTGAGAGTGTGTGTGTGATTGAGTGTGAGTGTGTGTATGAGTGTGTGTGTTTGTGTCTGATGTGTTTGTGTCTGTGGTGTAGGAGCGAGTGGCAGCCATTTTGTTTTTTCAGTCACTTGGATAGTGGTGGGCGGGCTGGATAGTGGGGGCAGGCCAACTCCCTGCATGATTTAAATCACTTCCCCTTTGAATCACCCAATGGGAGCAGTAACTCCTCCTTACTTAAGCTGAGGTAACATAGCAATATAACACACGGTGGCTCTTCAGCTGTGGCAACATAGCAATATGCTGAGGGAACAAATAGAAAGTGGTGCTTGAGGCTTGCCCTCTGTAACATACAGCAAAGCATCTCTCTTCCTTTAAGGAGAAAGGGCGGGAATCCGGAAGCAGGAAGTGGAGGAGTGACAGTTGAAAACAGACAGTTAGTGAGGTTGACTGAAGAGATGAAAACAGTTAAATAAAAGAGTTGCTATTAAGTTTATCCCTGAGTTTGTATTTTATGGAAACATTACACCCTCTTACTGAAACAGAGTGTATAGAGGGTTACAGTTATCTGTGGGAGGTGAAACAGTGTGTTTGTGGGGTCTTGATCCTGAGTGAGAGTGTGTGTGGAGAAGTTATTGATATCCCCTACTTCAGGAGCAAGTGGCAGCTATATATTTTTTTGTCAGTTGGATAGTGGTGGGCGGGCTGGAAGGGGCGGGCCAACTCCCTGTATGATAAACATGCCCCCATTGAATCACCCAATGGGAGCAGTAACGTTCCCATTGAATCACCCAATGGGAGCTGTGTCTCCTGATGAGAGATAAATTATGTAATGAGGCATTCTGTGCAATGTGTGTGTGTTTTCTGAGGAGACATAAATTATGTTCTGTGTGTGAGGATCCATAAATTATGTAATGAGGCTTATTCTTTTATATATATAGATATATAGATATATAGATATATAACTATCTCCAACCACTCTTCATTATTGTTTCTCTCAGTCATTTGGAGGACATACTATTAATTAAAATTCAACAGAAATACAGAAATAAAATAAGTAAATGGACACATAACATATGAAAATAAAATAAAGGGCATACTGTTCATTTAAAAAAATTCTTTACACCATTCATGCGAGACATGTCTTCAACTTATTGAGTGAAGTGCTGGAGATATCTACAATATCCAAGGCAGGGGTGGTAAAATCTTTCTGCCAGAGAGCCACTTTTAGAGTTAGAATTTGTGTTGGGGCAAAGTGGTTAGCTTGGGTGCATAAATACACTCTGATACACATACTCACACTTACATGCACTCACACGCAATGGTATTTTTAAAAAGATCTTTTAGTTATATGGAGGACTTCATCCCTGCTAAAGAAAATAAATAGACAAGCATTTATTTTAGAAATGGAGCAGCAGGATCTCCTTCATCCCGATACAGGGGACTCTGCTGGCTTCAGTTCAAAGAAAATATTTTTCCATAATTTTCTTATATCTTCAATAACTTCCAGTTTCATGAAATATATCAGTGGGTAGGATCCAGTGCCCACTCCTGATGCAAAGATTCAACATCTACTTAAAGAGAGGATAACACTCAAAAATTATTATAAATAATGCACTAAACCACACTCAATCCTAAAACGTTCTAGAGCATAAGCTATTTTGTTCACACTTACATATCCACTGAATTAATTTGATTACATTCCCGATAAACTGTTTGGCATAAAAGTATATTTTGCAGCCTTTCTAAAATAACTGGTTTATCTTTGAAAGCCATTGAAAGAAGTGAACTTAAAGATTATTTGAACATGAAATAATTCATGCTACTTTCAGCTAATTTCTTCTTTAAATAAACATTAAGTCTAAATGGCAATAAATTCCATAACTAAGATGGAATATTCACAGTACTAATCCTTCAGGAGCTTCAGTTACAGAAAAAAGATTTAGGCTTCAGCAGAACCACCCAGTAATTTCTAGTCTCATGCCAATATAAACTTCCTTCACCCTGCCTGAAACAAATATGGTAGAAGTTACTAAACTGAGGAGACCAGTTTTGGGGACATTTATCAAGTAGTTTTATTTTCCATAACTATATACAAAAGCAGCTATGGATGATAGATATTTACATACATCTGTGGGCTTACTATCTCACTTATATTGCAACCTCATGTTGGTGATGGTGGGACTTTGAACTCTGACAGCAAATGCTGATAGTGCATGTGGGGGTGTACATTAACATATAAACACACCCACATGAATATGACAATGTATCATTAACCTTTATTTCCATATGCATATGTGTCATTGCCAAGCAAAATCATCAACCTGTCAAACGCATGGCAGATTCACAGAGATATTGGAGGATTGTGGTAGATTGATGGCAGATTCACTTGGATATTATGGTGAAGACACCTTAGCGCATACTGTCTATATGCCATCAACACCACTTTGCCACCATGTCACTACCCTGGCCCCATATCACCCTTTAGTGCATCTGTGTAATGGTTTGTTTGACTCAAAGACACAGGTTTAGGATAAAAACACAGTTTTATTGACTACTATAATACAATAAGAAGCCTCACAGGTCCTGTAATATACAACAGTATAGTACAGACACAAGACAGGTAATATTGCAAGCCCACACAGATCCAGCACAAATATAGGAGACAAACAGTTTGTACTGACACGGGTCAGGCAGAAAAGTAGGTTCCCAGGTTTCCGGCAATGCAGGAGTTAAAGTTCATCAAGGATGGTAAGCAGTCCCATATGTGAAGGTACTGAAATGATCCTTAAATATGCCAAAGTCTGCAACCAACCGAGAGCTACCAGTATACTGAAACAAAGGAGCACTACCGTTGCATTCACGGAGGCAGCATAGCAACCGGTATGGCAGTAGCGGAAGACAAGCCAGTGGAACTTTACCGGAGCGATCACAGAGGCAACACTTGCAGCCGGTATGACAGAGTGGAGCGTAAGCCAATGGCAATGTACCAGAGCAATCACGGAGGCAACACTTGCAGCCGGTATGACAGTGGTGAAGCGTAAGCCAATGGCAATGTACCGGAGCAATCACGGAGGCAACACTTGCAGCCGGTATGACAGTGGTGGAGCATAAGCCAATTGCAATGTACCGGAGCAATCACAGAGGCAACACTTGCAGCCGGTATGACAGTGGTGGAGCGCAAGCCAATGGCAATACCGGAGCAATCACGGAGGCAACACTTGCAACAGGTCTGACAGTGATGGAGAGTAAGCCAATGGCAATGTACTGAAGCAATCACGGAGGCAACCCTTGCAACCGGTCTGACAGAGTGGAGTGTAAGCCAATTGCAATGTACCGGAGCAATCACAGAGGCAACACTTGCAGCCGGTATGACAGTGAGGAAGACTAGGCCAGAGGCGCTCCATAGAGCAATACTGAGACATGGCGAGCCTGTCGGAGCAGAGATGCTGGATAAACCAAGGCACCGGATAAGAATGTCGCCGAGGCGACAAGGATCAGGGAAGCTGGAACGCAGATCAGCTGGGTCAGAACACAGGAGCAAGAACGTCAGCCAGGCCGGGTCGGTGCACAGGAGCAGGAACGTCAGCCAGGCCGGGTCGATACACAGGAGGGGACACAGAAGAAAAGTCAAGCAATCCGAGTCAGTTCACAGACGCAGGAACTGGAGAGTAGTCAGGCAAGCCAAGTCGGTATACTGGAAACTCCTTGAGCAATAGTAGCACTGGTACAGGAACACCACGAAAGGGCAACATGTGGGTGCAGGAGCCCAGTATATAAAGGCCATACTGGGCAGGCTTAACACAAGGCAACCAATGAGAACATAACATAGGGTAACTGACAGGAAAACATAAACAAGGGATCACAGGCACCGTGATAATCTGCCCATAGGTCACCCCATCATCTTAGCATGAGACTCAGTTTTGGAGTCACTTTCGATAGACACTATTTATTCATTGCAACCATCTGGTCAGTCAGTCCCTTCATATGAAAGAATACAAATCATTTCCTTATACTGCTTTATAAAAATCAAGGCTGTTTAGATAATATTAGCATGGTGATTATTGATGTAGACAGCCCACACTAACTTTCTGCATGACAAAGTATTGAACAAAATTGTGTGTTGATTTGAGAATAATGAACAATTTCAAAGTCCAAATTCCAACTATTTATTAGTTTTAATACAGTTTATTCTCAAAATTAATTATTTTAAATTTGAAGATGGGTTAGATATATACCACTGAAGACTACACATAGACAGGGAGAAGGAAAATGTTTTGCCTCTAAAATGAAACCGACTACGAAATGGCACTTTCACATCTTGTTGGAGATTTCCCACAACATGTGGTATTTTCTCTCTTTTTTCTGAATTCCCAGCCCCACTTGGATAGATTTGCTTGTTTCCTGCTGTGACAGTATAAAAAGGGTGTCAGGTTCCTGCAGCTTGTCATTCTGTGCTTGGTAGAGAGGTAGAAAGCAGCAAAATGTTTATGCAAGAGAAGGTAACCAAGGAGTCTTCATGACAGTCAAGTTGTCCTCTGTATGTTGAGAGCCTGGGGATCCTGGCGAGTGTGAAGGGAAAAAGGAAAGTTTAAAAACACTTTTGACTAATAAATAGGTAGGCGATCCAAGTTCTAACCTGAGCTAAATCTAAAAAAAATCTAATGACCATTAATTTAATATGTAGGTTGAAGCACAATGGTTAACTGAAACAGAAACAGCTGTGTAAGAAGACTAAAACTGGGTGAGGAACAGCCAAACTCAGCTAACAAGGGGAGGTTGCTGAAGACAGTTAATTTAAAAAGTCATATACATAGCAAGATTGATCAAAGCAACAAGACACAAGGTAGTTATACAGCATCAGCAAGGTCTCTCCCAGGCAGAAATTTCAGGGGAGACAGGGATTTCCAGATGTGCTATCCAAGCTCTTTTGAATAAGTACAAAGAGATAGGTAACGCTGAGGACCGTAGACTCAATGGTCAGCCAAGGAACCTTAGTGCAGCAAATGAAAGACACACCATGTTTACTTCCCTTTGCAATCAGATGTCCAGTAGTACCATCAACTCAAAATTGGTACAAAACAGTGGGACCCTGGTACAGTCATCTACTGTCCAGAGAAGTCTGGACAGAAGTGATCTTCATGGAAGATTTACGGCCAAAAAGCCATACCTCCAACATGGAAACAAGACCAAGAGACTCAACTATGCACGAAAAAAGAGGAACTGTTTTGCAGGAAAGTGGCAGCAGGTACTCTGGACTGATGAGTCAAAATTTTAAATATTTGACTGTAGCAGAAGGCACTTTGTTTGCCGAAGGCTGGAGAGCAGTATAAGAATGAGTGTCTGCAGGTAACACTGAAGCATGGTGTAGGATCCTTGCATGTTTGGAGCTGCATTTCTGCAAATGGAGTTGGGGATTTGGTCAGAATTAATGGTCTCCTCAATAATGAGAAGTACAGGCAGATACTTATGCATCATGCAATATCTTCAGGGAGGCATCTGATTGGCCCCAAATGTATCCTGCTGCATGACAATGACCCCAAACATACAGCCAAAGTCATTAAGAACTATCTTCAGTGTAAAGAAGAACAATGAGTTCTAGAAGTGATAGTATGACGCCCACAGATCCCTGATCTCAGCATTATCGAGTCTGTATGGGAGTAAATGAAGAGAGAGAAGCAACTGAGGCTGCCTAAATCCACAGAAGAACTGTGGTTAACTCTCCAAAATGCTGGCAACAACCAGCCTGTCGAGATCCTTAACAAACTGTGTACCTAGAAGAATTGATGCTGGTTTGAAGGCAAAGAGTGGTCACTCCAAATATTGATTTAATTTAGAGTTTTCTTCTGTTCACTCACTAGGCATTTTGTTAATTGATTAAATTAAACTATTAACACGTCTATTTTTGAAAGCATTTTACTTTACAGCATTTTACCCCAAATGCCTAAAATCAGAAACCCAAGAAACAGACAAGTCCAACTTACTTCACACTCACTCTTCCAAGCACAAAACATAAGGGATAAGCAGTGGTGTGTGCAAACTGCTGATTCTAAAGCTAGCATGTTTATTCTTATACTGTACTATAAAAATTAAGACTGCAATGATGTTAGAGAGAAACAGCTACTAAAATTTTGACACTATATATGAGTATAGACAGATAGACTGGCAAAGATGGGAAGATTAGGTCTCTTGTGGTTTCAGGGAGTGTGGCTTTTGTAGACACTAGACAGGAACAGTTTATTAAAATAAAAAAACTTGACTGCTAGGTGACAGAAGGGGACCTGGACCTCAGATGTGAAAAAGACTAACAGTGGCATATACCAGAAACAGTGAAGTACATGATACAGTATTTTGAGATGGGCAAGACATTGTTCCACAAGCAAAGTTCTGTTGTGTATTACATAATAAAAATCAACACTACTTTTTATTTTGTCTCACAGATGTACTAGGTTTAAGGGGAAAGAAGTAGGTGAGTTCATGGACATGGTAGTAAAGTGGTAGTACAAATACTGACTGTGGCTATTGTAGCTGTAGTGTGTGAAATAAATGAGGGTGATCCTCCTTCTGAAGAGGGTGTTTATAAAAGTGACATAAAAAGCGCCTCCACCAGCTGTTGTAGTACAAAACCTTTTAAGATAACAATGAGTCACATTATTCTGGTTTCTGGTTTGCTGTCCTCCATGGGACAAGAGGGGAAGGAGATCGCCCATAGCCAGTGAATTGCCATGGGGCACTGATTTGACAAGTGTGGCATGGGGGGATTGGGTTTGGAAGTTAAGTTCTCAGGTCTATATTTTCCTGGTTTTAATAATGGTGCTACATCTGTATTCCTCCAATCACAGATCTCTATGCCTGATGATACTAAGTATTAAGCATAATGGTATTTCTATTACTGAACTATGCACCATAAGTACCCTTGGGTGTATGTCATCAGGTCCAGATACTTTGTTCACCATAATATCTTCCAGTCTCTTTTGGACTTTGTCCTCAGTAAGCCATGTAAATGTTGGAGGAAATTCTGTGATATTTCCACCTAGCTTATTGCATTAAAATCAATGGGAAGACAACTTCTCCCTACCATATGGATGTCCACTCTAAGTGGCTTTTGCTTGGCCTGGTCAGTTTTGCTCACGGTTCCCCCACTTTGTGGGGGAATGGGGGCAGGAGGGATTCGGGATGAGGGGGGCGGTGTCCACCCAGTCACTTTAGTGGCCTCCTCTTCTAGCTTCAATTTCCCCTAATGGAGGAGTGAGGGGCACCCAGATTTGACATCTTCTGGGCTCTGGTAGTTGGACAGACAGTGGGGTGTGAGTGGCCCTCATCGGTTGCCCCCTCTTTGAATCTCGCTCAGCTGAATTGAATTGACTCATTGATCTGCCAACTTACTGGGGGATTGGATAGGAGGATTCGATGGGGCCAAGTGGAGACAAGAGGGAGTGGGGATGGGGGTTCTACGCTCTGTCACTTCAATGGCTTCCTCTCAACTCTTTATTCTCCCTGGGATATGGATGGAAATGGAAGAGGGTTATGGATGTGTAACATTCCTTTATTGTTAAATACAGGTAATGAGATTAAGAAGAATTATATAAGATGTGGTACATCTATATAGAAATACTATTTATTGTATTTGGAAGAACTTGGGTCTAACATGCAATAAGGACCCATGACGCGCCAGGACTGTCATGGAATTCAGGGCTCCCCACGTGGCTACACTCCTGATTTGGATTTGCAAAAAAAAATGGTCTGTGGTACTGGTTCTGGAGGAGACCTGGAAGAAATAACAATTGGTATGGTGAAATTTCTATTAATGTCCAGGGGCTGAACTCTTGTCAAAAAAGATTGACTCTTATGGGTACCTTGTATAAGGAAAATGTTGATGTAGCATTTATTCAGGAGACTCATTTAATGCTTGAGGAGGTTGGTCTGTTAAAGAATAAAAGATATTCAGTAGCTGAATTTGCTTCGGTTCAGGAGAGAAGAGTGAAGGGAGTGGCTTTCCTGATCTCTAGAAACATTAAGTATAAATGTATTTATAAAAGTGGGGATGAGAGTGGTAGATATATCTTTCTTATATGTAGGTTGAATAAGAAACTGTTTTCTTTTTAATCATATACGCCCCAAATAAAAAACAGGTCGGATTCCTGGGTGGGGTTTTGAGTAAATTTAGAGATATCATTCAGGGAAACCTTATAGTAACAGGAGACTTTAACTGTATTACAGATGCAGAATTTGATAAAACTGTAGCACAGGGAAGAGAAGGATAAATTCCTATGGTGACAACCTTTCAAACTCTTTTAGGTAAACATAGATTGTTTGATCTCTGGAGAGTAATGAACCCAGGGGCAAGGGATTATACGTTCTACTCACATCCCATCATTTTTACTCAAAACTGTATATGTTATTGACTAGGGATGAAACAGTTAAAATATTCTAGAAAATAATGATTGGATTAGCACCCTGGTTGGACCATAATCTGGTATTTTTGGAGCTGAATGGAGTTTAGAATGAATACCCTTAATTGATCATGGAGAATGAATGATAGGAGTATAGCTAAGGAAGAGCAGGTAAAAGAGTTAAATATAGCTTCTCATTAGTTTTTTGAGGAAAACTGGGGGAAGATGTCTTATTTAGTATTATTTGGTGTGCTTACAAATGTGTACTTAGAGCGAAGATTATTTGCATGGAAGCAATTAAAAAGTGAAGACAAGGTAGTTGTCTGGCTGATTTATATTTTCCACTGTATAATATGGGAAAATGCAATAAACCAAAGAATAATGTATGTACTAAGTCACAAATAATGGAGATTAGAAGAAGAATGAATGAATTATTGGCCGAAAGAGCAAACTGGGTTTTGTTAAGAGCTAGACAAAATTGGTATTATCAGGGGAATAGAGCGGATAAATTGCTGATGAATCAACTATATGGTCAAAATTTAAACTGTAGAATACTTAAAATAATATCACAAAGTAAGACATGTTTAAGTCCGGACCAGATAGGTATGGCACTTAAGGAGTTCTATGAAGAGTTATATAAAGTTCAAAAAAAAAGTCAGGAAATAGTACATACTGGGTAATATTTGAAGGATTTCAAACTTCCAAAAATATCTCCGTAAACCTTTTACTGAAGAAGGAGTAAAATAATCAATAATTTAAAAATGAATAAGGCTCTTGGGCCAGATGGATATTGTAATGTTTTATAAATTAATGGGTGAGGTCATCACCCCATATCTAACTAAGGTATGTAATGAGTTTCGGGAAAAAAATACTTCCCACCAGAAATGTTTCAAATGAGTATTTCACCCATATATAAACAGGGGAAAGATGCAACTTTAGTAGAAGATTATAGGCCCATTTTACTTATAAATACAGTTTGAATATCTATTCAACAATTATTGCCAACAGATTAAATCCAGTTATTGGCCTTCTAGTCAATAAAGATCAGGTAGGGTTTGTTAAAGGTAGATATGCATGTAAGGATATTAGGAAAACAATAAATCTCCTGGATTATGTGGGTACAGCTCAAATCCCTGAGGTTGCAATATCATCAGATGCCGAAAAAGCTTTTGATCTCCTTAACTGGGTGTTTTTAGAGGGTGTGCTTCATGCCTTTGGGTTTGGGTTAGGTTTAATTGACTCAGTTATGGCCCTTTATACTTGGACCTCGGCTAAGGTTGTAGGTCAAGCTTTAAATTCTCCTTGGTTTGATATATGTAATGGAACAAAAGCAAGGATGCCCACTGGCACCAATTTTATATATTTTGACATTAGAACATTTGACAGTGAAAATAAGGGGGAATGCAACAATAAAAGGATGGACAGTGGGTACATCAACAGATAAATTAAATCTATATGCTGATGACATAATCTTAACACTTAATGATATAGAAAGTTCATTGGAAGATTTAATTGAAGAGATTAGTAAATAAGAAGTTTCAGATTATAGTTTGAACATAACTAAAATGTAGGCATTAGCAATTGCAGTTTCTGAAAATAGGATGGAAGTTTTTAAATAGCAGTTTCCATTTAGTTGGATAACTTCTAATATACCAGTTAAGGCAATAGATTTGGTTGAAACAAATTTTAGATCCCTATATAGGGAAACAGTTTACTTGAGAAATGGAAAAACACTTCAATATCTTGGTTTGGAAGAATTAATACAATAAAATCTTATATTCTTCCTAGATGGTTGTATTTATTTCGTTCAGTCCCAGTGGAGTTCCCAAATGTTAAATTAAGTCAACTTCAGGCAAACTTTTTAAAATGTATTTGGTTGGATAAGAAGCCTATAGTCCATAGATTTGTATTATATAAAGGTAGATCACAGGGAGGTTTGGTGGTACATAATATTAATAGATATAAAGAAGCTAGTATTTTATTACATGTATATAAGTGGCAATTAGTATCATCTAGACAAAAATCTGTTTTAGGTGATAAAGGTATAGGAAGTATATTATGGGTTAATACCAAATTCATAGAAAGATGGTTAGATAGGTCTAAATCAGAGGTATTAAAAAGTTTACTTTACTTCTGGTTACTGTTTAGAAGGAAGATGGGATTGGAGGATACAATCATTCCAAATACCTCAATTAAAGTGATTGAATTGAATATACAGGGTATATGTCTCACAAAATGGAAAGAAGGAGGAATAAGGTACAGGAATAAAATATTTTTCCCAAATAATGGAACAGTATTGTGTTCCGGAAACAGACTTATATACATAGTTAAGAATTAAGCAGTAGCAGAAATAAACCTAAAAGTTCCCAGGGATCTGGGGTGAATAATAGAAGTGTTGTTGATGTGTCAGAGAGTGTGATAAGATTTCCTGCTGCTGTAGAGGAGTTTGACTCTAAGTTTGTTTTTGTAGTTGACAAGAGTCACAGAGTGCCAACACAACATGCCACCACCCCCACCACCTCCAAAAGTCATCTTGTTAAAGTTTCACAGTTCTTCCTCTATGTACTGCTATCCCACACTTACTACATTCTTAGAAAGAAGCCAAAACCTATAAGAAAAATAATCCAAAAGTATGCCTTTGCAAAAGTAAACTTACCAAAATGTTGGTAGTTGACATGCTGCCCTTTTCTTTTGTTGAAACAGAGGCTTTAAAGAATTGATCTCATATGTTGCATCCTCCTGGAATATCCCAAGCCGCAGTTATTTTTCAAGGATTGCTGGGGTTTAATGTTGTGGACAAAGGCACTCAGCCTGTTAACAGGTTATATGTTGCTGTATGACTCACAACTTTTACTTTCAACTGTTTATTTCTCCACTTTAGCCCTCAGAAGAAGTAATATTGTGATGCAGTCATAGAAATCATAGGTGAAAATGGCAAACATCTCACAGGAAATGTATAGGCAGTGGCAAAAAGGTGGAAATTGTATTTATTTTAAATGGCTAGAATTTTCACAATCAAAGACAGAAATTGTTTTTCTATAAACATTCTAGTGAGAAATATTGTTATGTATATATATGCTCCACTGGAACCTTCAGTTATATCTTCCCTTATACTAGGTTTTAAGCCATACTTTACATACAGACCAACCCCCCCCCCCCACACACACACACATTTGTATTAGCACGAATCATCCTAAAAAAGAATAAACATCTGACTGACTGCCCAGTCATGTGTATTATCTAACCAGGCTTCAGGAGTACCAATCAGATCATACTGTTCATTGAAATTAGTTCCCAACCTCCAACATAGCAGCCATATTACAAACATTTAAAAGCATACATTTTATGTTATTGCCATTCTGAGGAGCTGCATTCTTTGAATTATTTATTTGCTTTTTCATCGGGCTTTAACATAGGCATCACCTATTAGCTGAACTAGCCCCTCCCCCATTCTTCACCCCCTGCCCCTTCTCTAATACCATTTTCTCTTCTACACTGTCTAATCTGTCCTGCATTGTATCACTCTCCCTCCCCTTTCCTAGTAAAATGTCTCCTCCAATACACTAAATATCCTAACCTCTAGCATAGTAGCCCCCCTTCCACTAAGGATCAATCCATTTCTACTATAAAGATTGCTCCCAAGGGAAACCAAAGCCCAGTGCTCTAGAAACCCCAACCCCTCCTGCTTGAACCATGTGTTTAGCCATGCATTTAACTCCTTAATTTTCTGTTGCCTCTGTTATTTAGTGCATGACACATTTCAGAAAATACCACTTGAGAGGTTCTTTACTTAATCTTATGGCCTTGTCATAGTCAAGTCCAGATATTACCTGTGCCCTAGTTGTGGCCTGATCCAATGTCCAGTCTTGATATCAGTTGGTCTCCTTTATAGAGCCACCTCTTGCTTGCAATGGTGCTTGCTCACAGCTTCTAATTTGGCATTGTTCTATATATATGATGTTTCTTCCTGCTCTTCAATTACTCTACAGTTTTAGAGTGCCCCTTTACTTGAAAATGTACACCTACCTTACTCCCAAGCTATTTTTAACTCCTCATCATTCTGATTATGATGAGTATTGAAGACCAAGAACTGCTGGGGAGCCACGTCCCTCCCATCATAGCTACAAAGATTTCTTAAACACATATAACCCCTTGAATGCCAGAAGGGTATGCATCGCATTGCTTTGCAATTCATTGCAAACACCTCTGGCACTCAAATGGTTAAAGATCACACTCACATGCACACACACACATATATATGTTTTAGTTAAGTGTTTTCCAAATTGTGGCAGCAGCTGAATATACATATTTTCATTTCCAATTTTCTAATACTAAGAACATCTATTTTTTCTGTATAAACGCTGCATTTCAACATTAAGAAAATATATTTGAGCTGCTACCCTGAAGCAATGAACCATAATCTGCCTTCATCTGTGATTGAAAACATATTACATTCTCCAAGTTGTTAAAAGTGAGTCAAATACTTTCCTTCACTTTCTATAGAGTGCAAAATGATTGACAACTAATATTAAAAAAATCATTAATGCAGAACATTATATAAGATAAAATACCATATGCATTCAAACTGTAACTATTGTTTGATAAGGAAGTCAGTTGACTGGGAAGACGTCCTCTTGCATAATCTCAAACACGCTAATGTAAATACAGTGCTGTCAGTTAAAACTGTAGTTAATAACTTTCAATTGACTTGTGTCCTGACTAGGGGTGGGCAATAAGTGTGAAAAATTTCCTGCATGACTTTTTGCAGAAACTGGCAGATTTTTCTCTTTTTTCGTGAAAGTTTTCTCCATTTCGCCAATGCAAAATTTTCCTAATTTTTGCTTATTTCAACAAATTTTTGGCCTCTATTTCCTATGGGTACTACATTTCCCACTGCAATATTACTTCTTCTGAGGGCTGTAGTGGCTGAAAGTTAAAGCTGTGAGTCCTACAGGAAGGAGCATATGACTTGAAAAATGTGTTAGTGTGCAGAGTGCATTTGTCCTTTGCCCACAACATTAACTTGCTGCTTAAGTGACACTGGCACAACCTACAGTGTGTCATATGTGTAATGTAATGGTGGTGGTGGAGGACTGGCTGGTATGGTGTGATTTTTGTATGTATATAGTTTTTACCATTTTTCATGTTTGTGTCAAATCGCTATCCTCCTCAGATTATTGACACGCATTACTTTTTGGTCATAGCAATGGTCCCAAGTGGGGTAGATGGTGGCAACCCTTCTTCACATCCCTCCTCCACCTCCTCATCTGTACTGCTGTTAATATATTTGTCTTGGCCTTCTCTGTCATGTGTGGTTTCTGTTACCTGACACTCAGATGGTGTGAGATGTTGGTTCATTTTTAAGAATATTAGTCTTCCAACATTGCTGCTTGATAGCCGTGTCCTGCGGTTATTGACAATGTAAACAGCTGCACTGAAAACCCTCCCAGACTCAATGCTTGCTGGAGGACAACTAAGGGTTTCCACTGCATTACCTGTTAATGCTGGCCACACACACACTGCTTTGTTTGCCAGTAGTCCATGGCGTCCTTGTTTCTAACTAGAATGTAGCTATCCTGCAAGTATGCAGAAACCATCTCACATGTGGACCACTTCTAGGAGCTACACAGTGTTTCTGTGTGTTACCAACCCATACTCAAGGAGCAAGTCCCAAAGAGATGTTCTGCCACCACTAACCCTGCTGAGACCCAGGAATTGCCCTGTGTTCCAAATGGGATATTCTGGTTGATGATGTCTCTGCTTCTGCTGGTTGAAATGCTTTGTTGTCTTCCTTTTTACTATACCATCTAGATGCTTTTTGTGCCCTTGCTTTCTCCCTCTCATCCTCCACAATGCAATCCTCCACTTGATCAATAAGCATATCTCAATATTCCTTGACAGAATCTGATTCCTCAGAGAGTTGGTGCTGATCATTGTGACTCCTTGTTGTGACAAACTGATGATGGCCATTTTGCAGAAATTCTGAAATTTTGTGTTTGAAGCGGGGGTCCAGCAAAGTGGCAAGAATGTATTCCTCATCATTTTTAATAGACACTATGTGAGGATCTTGTTCAAAGCATGCTAACATGTCATTTACCAGCTGGTGCATGTCTGTGTTGTCATTATGGTAAGACTCCTCAGCCATGCTCCTAATTTTTTTCTGCAATAAAAATATCAGCGGTATAATTTCACTACTTCCTACCCCAATGTGACTCACCAGCAAGGTTGCCTCTTCAAAGGGTTTCAGCAGCTCACATACATCACACATTCGTTGCCATTGGCCAAGTGACAAAGCCTTCCAGTTTTTCATGGTGTACTCGCTAATGGCCTTATACTGCTTGTTCAAATGCTCTAGCATGTACATTGTGGAATTCCACTTGGTAGGGACCTCCACGGTGATGGGGCAGGTCGTACCCTCTTGTATGGAATGTAGAGAGTTGCATGCACTGTAGGAGTGACTAAAATGGGCACAGATTTTGTGGGCAATAGTAAGCATCTTTCTGAGGGTTTAGGAATCTGCCAGGACTCTGGTCACAACTTAATTTAGCATATGGGCAAAGCAGGTCACAGGCACCATGCCACCTATTCTCAAAGCAGCGATTATGTTGGAGTCACTATCAGCAGACACAAAACCAGCTTTTACAGAGCAGGGTACAAGCCATTCCTCTATCACCTGCTCTAGCTTACTTAAAACATCTTTGCTTTGTGGGACTGTCTCCCAATACTCTGCATGCACAAGTTGGCATGACGATGGTATGGGCTATCTTGCTGCTGCCACCTTTTAATCACACTGCCACAACCAAAAGAATGATTACTGGCTGTCACCTGATACTGCAAGCTAGTGTTGTCCACTGTTGGTGCTGGGAGGGAAAACCAGTGAGCAGTCACAGTCATATTGTCTGTGCTCTGCCCACTTGTCCATATATCTGTTGTCAGGTAGATTTTCTTGCCATACTCACTTTTCAGCCCTTTGCTCATCACACTAACCATGTGCTTGTACAATTCAGGCAAAGCCATCCTGGAAAAATAACTGTGGCTTGGGATATTCCAGCGTGGAGCTACACTTGACATCAGTTCTCTGAAACCTCTGTCCAATGCCATCTTGGCAACCTTGCCATTCCTCAGGCTTACTTTGGGATTGTTTTTGTGAAGCTTTTGACTCCTTCCTAGGAACTCAGTCAGTGTGGGTTGGCATGGCATGGCAGAAGAAGCCTACAACTTTATTGCTTTAACAACATGAGTAGAGGAGGTTATGTTGGTTGAGACAGCATGTGTGGGCAGTCTATGACTCTTGCTATCTCCTACAGCAAAGCCAGAGTCATCATACTCCTCTGCAGCTGGAGCCATAGGTGTTATTAGGAGTCAACTAACTGTTAGCAGTAGCACACTCTCTGACACATAAATAACTTCACTACTTTTTAGAGTGCTTCTGCTGCTGCTAGTTGCAGCACCTTTGATCGGCTGATAGTGTGTCTCCCAGTCAGACCTGTGGCTGTGCTTCAGGTGGGATCTCATAGAGGAGGTGCCTAGGTGTGATCCTACGTTCTCCCTGCTCACGTGCATTTTGCACAGACAAGATATATCAACATGCTTAGTTTGAGTGAATTATCTCCACACTTCGGACTTCATGGACTTCATGGTTCCTAAGGTGCTTCTGCTGCTACTACTACTACTACTACTACTACTGGGGCTAGATGTTGATCCAGTTCTACTGCCACTACTACTAGGTGTCAAAGGTATAGCACTTACAGCAGCAGCAGAAGAGACACTAACATTGTGGATGTTAATAATCTGTGTTGCTGTTGTTGATGTTGCTGCTGCTGGGTACTCAACACAGATGTGTGTGGCTGAGTGGGATTTGGACTTTGAAGAGGCGATGATGCTGATGATGACTGATAGGGTGTCTGTGTACTTTTTGACATCTTTGCTTGTCCAGGGTCAGACTTTCCAATGGTTTTCTCTTCATTTGTATCTGAACATGAGAAGGATGCTGGAGGGATACATTCTAGATCTGCATCATCATCAGTCATCATTAGGTCATCCTCAGCAGCATCAGCATCATCTGACAATTCTTGCCCACTACCCTTATATTCCTATAAGCTTTTAGGGGTCTCAACAATTTCTTTTTACTTTTACTGTAGCAAAGTTCACTACTGTTTTGAGGACAGGTGTTTTGGTGCTTGCTTGTCTCACTATCTGATGCAGCAGGCCGTTCAGCTTCTATACCTTCCTCTATTATGCTATTGCCATCACCAACATTTGAATGTGACTTGTCATCTTCAGTGTTCTTCTTATATGGTTTTTTATTGGTACTGGTGGTTCTGGAGGTTTTACTGGGACCTTGACAAACTGCATCATCCCTTGGAGGAGGGGCATCATCATTTATTGCACATGCTGAAGAAACTATTGCTGCAGTTTTTGAACTACTATACTATCACGTTCTTGCAATACTCTACCCTTCCCCCTCCCCCTGCCCCTTGTGCGTTTGCTGGACATTACTCAACCACTCTGTGTGTTTATACTCAACACAACTGATGGAGTATGATATCTTGCCTTAGCCCAGTCAGCTGTCTGTCACCTATAATTTTTTTTAAAGTTTTCCACCATCTTATAACAGTGTGTAAAAAAAAAAATTATAACTGAAAAGCAAAATCAACAACGTCTTTCCCCAGACTTCCCTAGCACAGAGACAAATGTCCTACTTAAAAGATTCCCTAAAATTCTACTATCTTCTTAGCTAAAAAAACGTGCTGTTCTCTAGGGATGGGCGAAAATTTTTGCCGCAAAAAATATTGTTTTTCTGCATTGAAATCTATGTGAAGAAAAATATTTCTCCACCACACAAAAGTTTTCTGCTGCCATATGAAAGGCTGTCAGGCTCTCACAGCATGCCATTTTGTGTTTGTGAGAGGAGAGAGCAGTATGTTTTTTGAGCTGGAGAAGATAGGGGAATTGAAGTTTAGTTTAGGGAATATTTTAGGTAGGACATTTGTTGTCTATATTAGGAGAGTCAGTGAGGTACTCTGGGGAGAAGAAGGGAGGAAGGAGGTTGACCCCAAATACTCCAAAATTCCATGTGACTGACTGGCAAGACACAGGCAGCTGGGGACCTATTTGCTTGCTAATCTTGCTGTTATTCTCTGTGCTGGGTGGGGAAGTCTGGGGAAAGAAGTTTTTGATTTTGTTTTTCAATTATAATGTATTTTTGGACAGACTGGACAGACTGTGATAAGACACAGTGGACAACTTAAAAAAATAAATAAAATAAAACAAAATAATAATAAAAATAAATAAAAAAAAATAAAGGGAGGCATGTCCTTCCACCGCAGAAGATGGCTGTGTGCTATGCATGTTCCCAGCCCCATGCTGCATTAAGCTTCCCTAAACTCTTCTTTTTCAGCATCTAACCCTCACTGCCTACAACAATCATCGTAAGGGACTTACCGGAGTCTGGCAGACCACCTGGGGACTCTTCAAAAGATCTTTGCTTCCCTACTTGATGTGCCTCCAGCAGATGTGAGGATAGAACAGGTGCATTGAGCGCTTCGGCCTCACAACCAAATAACAGACAAAGTTCGAGATCTGATTAACTGCTTTCTGTCCTTCTCTCAGAAACATGCCATTATGAAAAAGGCCAGGCAGCTCAATGAGATCAAGTATGACGGCATTCCTGTACAACTTTAAAATTATCTATCTCCATATGCCCTTCAGATGAGATGGGCATTTAAACCATTGACTGAGGCCCTGCGGGATAACCATATCCCATACCGGTGGGGGTTCCCCTTTACATTTATTGTCTCTCACATCCTGAAGACATCAGCTGATGCCCCGGCACTCTGCAAGACCCTGAACTTTGCCTCAGTCCAGCTTTCGGACCCTTGTATTCAACAGAAGCAGATCTTCTTCCTCAGAATCTGCATCCTCAATGCTGGCTACTCTCTACGGGGAAGAAGAGGAAGGACCCAGCTTTTACTGATCCCGAGGCTGTGGGCTCACCGCTGCTGGCCACATGAAGATCTGTGGGTCTTTTTGTAGGTCCTCCTTGCACCTCATTGCATATGGCCTTTTCTTGGACCAGTTTGCATGTTTGCACTGTGTGCGTTAATGTTTTTTGTTTAATATATAATTTTATTTTGCTATGCCTACTCTGCAGTACAGCAGAAGGCCTGGTTGTCATGCAGCTACTCACCATAGGCCTTGCATGTAATTATGTAGGATATATATACTTCACATAGTATAAAGTATTATGGTTTTCTATGTGACCTTCCTGCACAAGGTTGGTCTTTCCTTTGACATGGCACTCCATCCAGGGGTTACTGTTATATTCATGATATCCAGTTTCTAGATCTCTAGCATCCATGCTGGATTCTTGGGCTGAATGGGCATTGAGACCAGGACTGAGAGGGTGATTTTTTTAGTCTGTATTGTTTTAACTATTTTTAAGGGTTTTGCTGTGCTTTATTATTGCTTATGTCCAAGGACATTTCGTTGAAATTGATCCAGCTAATTGACTTTGCTCGTTCCCAGTCTAAGCCTATGTTTTGCCTGTTGATCGACTCAGAAAAGGCATTCGACCACGTGTCCTGGTACTTTATCAATGCTGTCTTAACACACATTGGATTAGGACCTCATTTCTTGAAATTTGGGAAAGCACTTTATGCTTGTCCCTCAGCTAGGATCAGAGTTAATGGCTTATTATTAAATCCATTTGCTCTCAAGAATGGCACTCATCAGGGGTGTCTGTTATCCCCACTCATATTTGTCCTGGTTATTGAAGCTCTGGCCTGTGCTATACATCACAACCCAGATGTGGTGGGTATACATACTGGTTCCTGTGAGCAGAAATTTTCGTTGTTTGCTGACAATCTCATTCTTTCCTTATCCAATCCTAGCTCTTCTCTCCCAGCTGTTATGGATGAACTAACCCAGTTTGAAGTGGTGTCCAATTTCAAACCTAATTGGTCTAAGTCTGAAATAATGAATATCATTAGTCCCTCAGACAAGTGGGTGCCCTTATCTCGCAACACCACTTTCAAAATTGCTTCGGGTAAACTGAAATACTTGGGGATCTTCTTAGATTTCGCTACAGATAAACTGTATTCCCTGAATTGTATCCCTCTGTTTTCAACACTTGCTGTTGACTTTAAATCGTGGGCTAAGCTTTATGTTTCCTGGATTGGAAAAAGCAACTTAGTAAAAATAATGTTACTGCCTAAATTGCTTTGTTTCTTCCATACAGTCCCGATACGACTCCCCTCCTCCTTCCTCAAATCCCTACAATGTCTCATCACCGGTTTTATCTGGAATATTCCCCTCTGGCTCTTCACTATGTTGGAGATGACAAACGGGACAGGGCTCCCTGGAACATATGTGGTGGTCTTGTGCTAGGGTCCACCCTTTTGGCAGGATGTTGGACATCGCTCCTCTTCCTGCCTCTCTCTGCCTCTTATGTCTGAAATTGTCTTTTTTGGTGTGCGCCCCCCAGTCCTGAAATCTTCTCCCTCCAAATCTCAACTCTTCGCCTTCATGATGCATGCTACTAAGTTGTGCATCCCCTCACTCTGGAAATCCCCTGATGCCCCATCCCCCCACATGTGGATTGCTCGCTCATTTAATATACTTATCTTAGAGAAAATGTTAAGTTGGTCGAAATCTGGTGTGGAGACTTTCACGGAGACCTGTATGTGGCAGACTTTCTACCAAACCCTGCAAATCTCAGCCTCTACACTTGTCCCATTAAGGTGCTGATTAGATTGAGAGCAGTGTGTGGATCCTGATCTATTCTTTCTTTTTTTTCCCCTTCTCTTTTCCCTCTGCTTTTCCTCCCCCTTTTCCCCTTTGTCTCCTCCTCCTTCTCTTCTCTTATGATGGTCTGAACAATCCTAGGATTGTGATAAATTTGTATTGTATCTACATACTTATGAATGCCTGTATGATATTCTTGACATTGTGTTTCTATTGGTCAAGCTGTAACTATTTAGACCATTTTCAGAGCACTTACATTTTCATACTTGTATTGTCCGATTTTAATGTTGAAAAATGTACCCCCTTTCCTTCCTTGCGTTTTTCTTTCCTGTACCCGCTTTGCTTTAAAAAAAAAAAAGAATAAAGAACTAAATATATTAGGTGACAATGACAGACAGCTGACTGGGCTTAGGCAAGGCATCATACGTCTCCATCAGTTGTGTTGTGTACCATACAGTAAAAAAACACAGTATAGTTGTGTAATGTCCACAAAACGCACAAGGGGAAGGGGAAGGGGGAGGGGTGGAGCAGTGTAGGGATGTGAGAGTAAAGTAGTAGTTCAAAAACTGACTGCAACAATGGTTGCTGCAGAGTGTGCAATCAATGATGATGATCCCTCTACTCCAAGGGAGGATGCAGTTTGTCATGGTCCCAGCAAAACTAGTTCCAGCACCACCAGTGCCAGTAGTGCCAATAAAGAACCAAATAAGAAGAACACTGAAGACGACAACAAGTCGCATTCAAGTGTTGATGATGCTGGCAACAGCATAGTAGAGAAAGGTGTAGCAGCTGAACTGCCTGCTGCATCAGATAGTGAGACAAGCACCAAAACACCTGTCATCAAAGTAGTAGTGAACTTTGCTAAAGTAAAAGTAAAAGAACTTGTTTGAGACCTTGAAAATCTTAGAGGAATACAAGGATAGTAGTGGGAAAGAACTGTCAGGTGATGCTGATGCTGCTGAGGATGACCTAATGATGACTGATGATGATGATGCAGCTCTAGAATATATCCCTCCAGCATCCTTCTCTTGTTCAGATACAGATGAAGTTGAGAGTGAGGATGATGACAGGGATATAAGGTTAGCACAAAGTCTAAGGCTGAATCTTCCACCACTTTTAAGGAACACTGTGCCTGTCTATAAACTGTTTGAGAAAGCCTTTGGAAAGTCTGACCCTGGACAACCACAGATTTCAAAAAGCACAGAGTCACCCTATCAGTCATCATTAGCATCATCGTCTCTTCAAAGTCCAGGTCCCACTCAGCCACACACACCTGTTTTAAGCACCCAGCAACAGCAACACAGGTTAACATCCACAATGTTAGATATGACGAGTCCTTCTGCTGCTGCGACTTTAAGTGCTGCACCTTTAACACCTAGTAGCAGTGGCAGTAGAATTACATCAACATCTAGCCTAATAGTAGAAGTAGCAGCAGAACCACCTCAGGAACCCCTCATTCCATGAAATCCACAGCATGGATATACTTTACTCAGGATCCTCAAGCTAACCATGTTGCTATTTGTTGTCTGTGCGAAAAGCACGTGAGCAGGGGGAAAGCAGGCTCACACCTTGGCACTTCCTCTATGAGATCCCACCTGAAGCACAACCACATGTCTGACTGGGAGACACACTATCAGTATGCCAAAGGTGCCACAAATAGCAGCAGCAGAAGCACTTTAAAAAGTTCCCAGGGCTCTAGGGCAGAAACAAGAAGTAGTGAAGTTATTTATGTGTCAGAGAGTGTGCTACTGCCAGTGCCAACAGTTAGTTCAGTCCAAATAATACCTATGACTCCTGCTGCAGAGGAGTATGACAGGCAAAGCCAGGACAAATATATTAACAGCAGCACAATTGGAGGTGGAGGAGGGATGTGACGAAGAGTTACACCATCTACCCCACTTGGGACCACTGCTATGACCAATAAGTAATGTGTCAATAATCTGAGGATGATAGCATATGACATACATAAATCACACCATGCCAGTCCCCCACATTGGACAAAACACTAAATGTTTTATGGATGGACAAGGAAAAAGACAGTCCATAACAGGTTATATTAATTGAAACACTACTTACATTTAAGAGAAGATTAGATACATTTCTTTCAAAAGGGAACATACAGAGTTATACTGTTCATCAGTAGGCTGATCAGGAAGGTCTGATAAAGACTAATTTAATTGGTAGCAGGAAAGCTATAAAATTCTCAGTTACTGGGGTATGAGGCGAAGGTTAAACTTGATGGACTTGTGTCTTTTTTCAACCTAATTTACTATGTTACTATTTTATGTAGTATATAGCATTAAATGCCTGTGCAATAAGATATATATAGGTCGCACGAAGAGAAGGGTTAAGAACAGGTTCCTTGAGTATAGGTGAGCTATACTTACAACAGATAAAAATATCCCTTAGCTATACATTATTTGTTATATCACAACAAATCTTTGGAAGGTTCTGTTCTTACTTCATTAGAGTATGTTGCGGGGGGGATGGGAGAGGGTGAGAGGTTCAGGACATTGTGCCAGAGGGAGATGTTCTGGATCTGTCGTTCTGGCCCACTAACACCTGGTGGGCAAAACGATAGACTACACGTCTCTACCTTTATATAACATTTAGATAATTCATTTCACTTTTACTTTTATTTTGTTTTTTATTTGATTTATTAATTATTAGTGTTGAGCGAGCATGCTCGGCCGATGCTCGGATCGGCTCGAGCATCGCTCTGCTCGGCACATGGCGGTACTCGTACGAGTACCGCATGTGCTCGCCCGCCATGTTCGGGTCTCCTCCCCGCACGTTTTGCGGCTACTGCGCAGCCAATAAACGTGCAGGGAGGCTCTGACATCAGTGTAATGCCAGCAGCCATGTTGGCTGCTGGCATTACACTGATTGGCTGGCCAGAACCCGTGGTCGGGTGCTGTATAGCACCTGACCAGCGAGTTCGGCTCAGTCTTAGCCAGGGAGAGATGAGGATAGGAAGGGAAAGTCAGTGAAGGGAGAAAAAAAGCGATTGTGAAAAAAAAAGAACCAAAAGTCCTTTTTAGGACTACTGTGTGTGGGGGCAGCAGGTTATTTTGTGTGGGGGGAAAAAAAAAAAAACAAAAAAAAAACATATATTCTGTTTAGTGTGCAAAGTTGCAGATTAGAGCACATTCTGTTTAGTGTGCAAAGTTGCAGATTAGAGCACATTCTGTTTAGTGTGCAAAGTTGCAGATTAGAGCACATTCTGTTAAGTCTTCAAACTAAAATATCAAAGTCACATATTCCATTCAGTGTGCTTCGCCGCAGTTTAGCAGAACATTCTGTGTACTGTGCAGAGTTGCAGAATAGGAAGAAATACTGTTAAGTCTTCAAACTAAAATATCAAAGTCACATATTCCATTCAGTGTGCTTCGCCGCAGTTTAGCAGCACATTCTGTGTACTGTGCAGAGTTGCAGAATTGGAGGAAATACTGTTAAGTCTTCAAACTAAAATATCAAAGTCACATATTCCATTCAGTGTGCTTCGCCGCAGTTTAGCAGCACATTCTGTGTACTGTGCAGAGTTGCAGAATAGGAAGAAATACTGTTAAGTCTTCAAACTAAAATATCAAAGTCACATATTCCATTCAGTGTGCTTCGCCGCAGTTTAGCAGCACATTCTGTGTACTGTGCAGAGTTGCAGAATAGGAAGAAATACTGTTAAGTCTTCAAACTAAAATATCAAAGTCACATATTCCATTCAGTGTGCTTCGCCGCAGTTTAGCAGCACATTCTGTGTACTGTGCAGAGTTGCAGAATAGGAAGAAATACTGTTAAGTTTTCAAACTAAAATATCAAAGTCACATATTCCATTCTGTGTGCGTCACCGCAGTTTAGCAGCCTATTCTGTGTACTCTGCACAGTTGCAGAATAGGAAGAAATACTGTTAAGTTTTCAAACTCAAATATCAAAGTCACATATTATATTCAGTGTGCGTCACCGCAGTTTAGCAGCCTATTCTGTGTACTCTGCACAGTTGCAGAATAGGAAGAAATACTGTTAAGTTTTCAAACTCAAATATTAAAGTCACATATTCCATTCTGTGTTCGTCACCGCAGTTTAGCAGCCTATTCTGTGTACTCTGCACAGTTGCAGAATAGGAAGAAATACTGTTAAGTTTTCAAACTCAAATATTAAAGTCACATATTCCATTCTGTGTTCGTCACCGCAGTTTAGCAGCCTATTCTGTGTACTCTGCACAGTTGCAGAATAGGAAGAAATACTGTTAAGTTTTCAAACTCAAATATTAAAGTCACATATTCCATTCTGTGTTCGTCACCGCAGTTTAGCAGCCTATTCTGTGTACTCTGCACAGTTGCAGAATAGGAAGAAATACTGTTAAGTTTTCAAACTCAAATATTAAAGTCACATATTCCATTCTGTGTTCGTCACCGCAGTTTAGCAGCCTATTCTGTGTACTCTGCACAGTTGCAGAATAGGAAGAAATACTGTTAAGTTTTCAAACTCAAATATTAAAGTCACATATTCCATTCTGTGTTCGTCACCACAGTTTAGCAGCCTATTCTGTGTACTCTGCACAGTTGCAGAATAGGAAGAAATACTGTTAAGTTTTCAAACTCAAATATCAAAGTCACATATTATATTCAGTGTGCGTCACCGCAGTTTAGCAGCCTATTCTGTGTACTCTGCACAGTTGCAGAATAGGAAGAAATACTGTTAAGTTTTCAAACTAAAATATTAAAGTCACATATTCCATTCTGTGTTCGTCACCGCAGTTTAGCAGCCTATTCTGTGTACTCTGCACAGTTGCAGAATAGGAAGAAATACTGTTAAGTTTTCAAACTCAAATATTAAAGTCACATATTCCATTCTGTGTTCGTCACCGCAGTTTAGCAGCCTATTCTGTGTACTCTGCACAGTTGCAGAATAGGAAGAAATACTGTTAAGTTTTCAAACTCAAATATTAAAGTCACATATTCCATTCTGTGTTCGTCACCACAGTTTAGCAGCCTATTCTGTGTACTCTGCACAGTTGCAGAATAGGAAGAAATACTGTTAAGTTTTCAAACTCAAATATCAAAGTCACATATTATATTCAGTGTGCGTCACCGCAGTTTAGCAGCCTATTCTGTGTACTCTGCACAGTTGCAGAATAGGAAGAAATACTGTTAAGTTTTCAAACTCAAATATTAAAGTCACATATTCCATTCTGTGTTCGTCACCGCAGTTTAGCAGCCTATTCTGTGTACTCTGCACAGTTGCAGAATAGGAAGAAATACTGTTAAGTTTTCAAACTCAAATATTAAAGTCACATATTCCATTCTGTGTTCGTCACCGCAGTTTAGCAGCCTATTCTGTGTACTCTGCACAGTTGCAGAATAGGAAGAAATACTGTTAAGTTTTGAAACTCAAATATTAAAGTCACATATTCCATTCTGTGTTCGTCACCACAGTTTAGCAGCCTATTCTGTGTACTCTGCACAGTTGCAGAATAGGAAGAAATACTGTTAAGTTTTCAAACTCAAATATCAAAGTCACATATTATATTCAGTGTGCGTCACCGCAGTTTAGCAGCCTATTCTGTGTACTCTGCACAGTTGCAGAATAGGAAGAAATACTGTTAAGTTTTCAAACTCAAATATTAAAGTCACATATTCCATTCTGTGTTCGTCACCACAGTTTAGCAGCCTATTCTGTGTACTCTGCACAGTTGCAGAATAGGAAGAAATACTGTTAAGTTTTCAAACTCAAATATCAAAGTCACATATTCCATTCTGTGTTCGTCACCGCAGTTTAGCAGCCTATTCTGTGTACTCTGCACAGTTGCAGAATAGGAAGAAATACTGTTAAGTTTTCAAACTCAAATATTAAAGTCACATATTCCATTCTGTGTTCGTCACCGCAGTTTAGCAGCCTATTCTGTGTACTCTGCACAGTTGCAGAATAGGAAGAAATACTGTTAAGTTTTCAAACTCAAATATTAAAGTCACATATTCCATTCTGTGTTCGTCACCACAGTTTAGCAGCCTATTCTGTGTACTCTGCACAGTTGCAGAATAGGAAGAAATACTGTTAAGTTTTCAAACTCAAATATCAAAGTCACATATTATATTCAGTGTGCGTCACCGCAGTTTAGCAGCCTATTCTGTGTACTCTGCACAGTTGCAGAATAGGAAGAAATACTGTTAAGTTTTCAAACTAAAATATTAAAGTCACATATTCCATTCTGTGTTCGTCACCGCAGTTTAGCAGCCTATTCTGTGTACTCTGCACAGTTGCAGAATAGGAAGAAATACTGTTAAGTTTTCAAACTAAAATATCAAAGTCACATATTCCATTCTGTGTGCGTCACCGCAGTTTAGCAGCCTATTCTGTGTACTCTGCACAGTTGCAGAATAGGAAGAAATACTGTTAAGTTTTCAAACTCAAATATTAAAGTCACATATTCCATTCTGTGTTCGTCACCGCAGTTTAGCAGCCTATTCTGTGTACTCTGCACAGTTGCAGAATAGGAAGAAATACTGTTAAGTTTTCAAACTCAAATATTAAAGTCACATATTCCATTCTGTGTTCGTCACCGCAGTTTAGCAGCCTATTCTGTGTACTCTGCACAGTTGCAGAATAGGAAGAAATACTGTTAAGTTTTCAAACTCAAATATTAAAGTCACATATTCCATTCTGTGTTCGTCACCACAGTTTAGCAGCCTATTCTGTGTACTCTGCACAGTTGCAGAATAGGAAGAAATACTGTTAAGTTTTCAAACTAAAATATCAAAGTCACATATTCCATTCTGTGTGCGTCACCGCAGTTTAGCAGCCTATTCTGTGTACTCTGCACAGTTGCAGAATAGGAAGAAATACTGTTAAGTTTTCAAACTAAAATTTCAAAGTCACATATTATATTCAGTGTGCGTCACCGCAGTTTAGCAGCCTATTCTTTGTACCCTGCACAGTTGCAGAATAGGAAGAAATACTGTTAAGTTTTCAAACTCAAATATTAAAGTCACATATTCCATTCTGTGTTCGTCACCGCAGTTTAGCAGCCTATTCTGTGTACTCTGCACAGTTGCAGAATAGGAAGAAATACTGTTAAGTTTTCAAACTCAAATATTAAAGTCACATATTCCATTCTGTGTTCGTCACCGCAGTTTAGCAGCCTATTCTGTGCACTCTGCACAGTTGCAGAATAGGAAGAAATACTGTTAAGTTTTCAAACTCAAATATTAAAGTCACATATTCCATTCTGTGTTCGTCACCGCAGTTTAGCAGCCTATTCTGTGTACTCTGCACAGTTGCAGAATAGGAAGAAATACTGTTAAGTTTTCAAACTAAAATATCAAAGTCACATATTCCATTCTGTGTGCGTCACCGCAGTTTAGCAGCCTATTCTGTGTACTCTGCACAGTTGCAGAATAGGAAGAAATACTGTTAAGTTTTCAAACTAAAATATCAGAGTCACATATTATATTCAGTGTGCGTCACCGCAGTTTAGCAGCCTATTCTGTGTACTCTGCACAGTTGCAGAATAGGAAGAAATACTGTTAAGTTTTCAAACTCAAATATTAAAGTCACATATTCCATTCTGTGTTCGTCACCGCAGTTTAGCAGCCTATTCTGTGTACTCTGCACAGTTGCAGAATAGGAAGAAATACTGTTAAGTTTTCAAACTCAAATATTAAAGTCACATATTCCATTCTGTGTTCGTCACCGCAGTTTAGCAGCCTATTCTGTGTACTCTGCACAGTTGCAGAATAGGAAGAAATACTGTTAAGTTTTCAAACTCAAATATTAAAGTCACATATTCCATTCTGTGTTCGTCACCGCAGTTTAGCAGCCTATTCTGTGTACTCTGCACAGTTGCAGAATAGGAAGAAATACTGTTAAGTTTTCAAACTCAAATATTAAAGTCACATATTCCATTCTGTGTTCGTCACCGCAGTTTAGCAGCCTATTCTGTGTACTCTGCACAGTTGCAGAATAGGAAGAAATACTGTTAAGTTTTCAAACTCAAATATTAAAGTCACATATTCCATTCTGTGTTCGTCACCGCAGTTTAGCAGCCTATTCTGTGTACTCTGCACAGTTGCAGAATAGGAAGAAATACTGTTAAGTTTTCAAACTCAAATATTAAAGTCACCTATTCCATTCTGTGTTCGTCACCGCAGTTTAGCAGCCTATTCTGTGTACTCTGCACAGTTGCAGAATAGGAAGAAATACTGTTAAGTTTTCAAACTCAAATATTAAAGTCACATATTCCATTCTGTGTTCGTCACCGCAGTTTAGCAGCCTATTCTGTGTACTCTGCACAGTTGCAGAATAGGAAGAAATACTGTTAAGTTTTCAAACTCAAATATTAAAGTCACATATTCCATTCTGTGTTCGTCACCGCAGTTTAGCAGCCTATTCTGTGTACTCTGCACAGTTGCAGAATAGGAAGAAATACTGTTAAGTTTTCAAACTCAAATATTAAAGTCACATATTCCATTCTGTGTTCGTCACCGCAGTTTAGCAGCCTATTCTGTGTACTCTGCACAGTTGCAGAATAGGAAGAAATACTGTTAAGTTTTCAAACTCAAATATTAAAGTCACATATTCCGTGTAAGATGAAGAAGGCGGGTAAAAAGGGACGGGGAAGTGGACGTGATCCTGATAGTTCAGGGCGCGGGTCAGGACGCGGAGAAACTGTGACTGGTGCCAGAGCACAAGAAAGAAAGACATCCACCATACCTAGCTTCATGTCTCATTTCACAGGGCGTCGCAGGACATCACTCTCGAGGTCCGACCACTGCGAACAGGTGGTCGGTTGGATGTCAGCTGATACTGCTTCCAGTCGGTTAAGCACCACCCTGTCTTCCACCAAGTCCACTCTCAGTAGCCAAGAGTCTGGTCAACATAATCCTCACTCTGATCATCCTTCCTCCCACCATACACGGTCTGGTCAAAGAAGTGATCCCACACTGGGATATAGTGAGGAGCTCGTCTCATCACCAATCCTTCATTTGACCCTCTCTCCAAGCACGCTTGCAGAGGAACATGACATCTTGTGCCCTGATTCACAACCTCTAGAGGGTACCCAATCACAAGAAGATGACAGATGTGAACGGCATTTAAGGTCAAAGGAAGTAGTGGATGATGATGATGATGATGAGACACAGTTGCCATTAAATCAACCACTATTACCGTCTCAAGACCTTGTTGAGGAGAATGTTATACAGTTGTCAATGACTGAGTATGTGGTGGGATCAAGACATGAGGAGGATGATCAGAGTGAGGAAGTGGAGGAGGACTTGGTGGACGATGAGGTGACTGACCCCACCTGGGAAGGTGTAGAGCCGAGCGATGACAGCAGTCCTGAGGGTGAGCCATCTGCAGCACCGCAACAGGCTGGAAGAGGCAGTGGTGTGGCTACAGAAAGAAGGCGGACCGCACCAAACCGGCCCGCAAATGTTCCACGGAGCACCCCCTTGCGTAAATCTACCTTGCCAAAGGGTAGGTGTTCCGCGGTATGGCGTTTTTTTAAGGAAAGTGCGGACGACAAAAGAATTGTAGTTTGCAACCTGTGCCACACCAGAATGAGCCGAGGCATGAACACTAGAAACCTCACCACCACCAGCATGATCCGACACATGGCATCCAAGCACCGTAATAAGTGGGAGGAACGCCTGGATCGCCCATCTGTGTCTGCAGGCCACACCACTGCCTCCTCTTCCCCTGTTTTCGGTGCCGGCCAATCGCCTGTCGAAGGCGCAGGCCCGCATACCTCCCGCCCTGCACCTGTACCATCTGAAGCACCATCAGCGACCACATCCACTTCCCTGTCCCAGCACAGCGTCCAAATGTCGTTACCCCAGGCATTTGAGCGCAAGAGAAAATACCCAGCCACCCACCCACAGGCCATAGCACTAACCTCACACCTTTCCAAATTACTGGCCATCGAAATGCTGCCATTTAGGCTTGTGGAGACTGAGTCCTTCCGCAGCCTGATGGCAGCAGCTGTCCCTCGGTACGCGGTCCCCAGCCGCCACTACTTTTCCCGGTGTGCCATCCCCGCATTACACCACCATGTGTCCCGTAACATCACCCGTGCCCTGACCAACGCAGTTACTGGGAAGGTCCACTTAACGACTGACACATGGACAAATGCTTGTGGCCAGGGACGCTACATTTCCCTGACGGCACACTGGGTGAATGTCGTGGAGGCTGGGAGCGACTCGGACCTTGGGATGGCACGGGTGCTACCCACGCCGAGGATTGCGGGCCCTACCTCCATCAGGGTTTCCGCCAGCACCTACGTTATTGGCTCCTCCTCCTCCGTTTCCACCTCCGAATTCTCTACACGCAGCGCCACTCCCCCATCAGCCAGTAGCTGGAAGCAGTGTAGCACTGCAGTGGGGAAGCGTCAACAGGCCGTGCTGAAGCTGATCTGCCTTGGGGACAAACAGCACACGGCCTCAGAGCTGTTGCAGGGGATTAGTCACCAGACCGAGCAGTGGCTCTCGCCACTCAACCTGCAACCAGGCATGGTTGTGTGTGATAATGGGCGTAACTTGGTGGCGGCTTTGGAGCTCGGCAAGCTCACACACGTACCATGCCTAGCGCATGTATTTAATTTAGTGGTTCAGCGATTTCTAAAAACCTACCCCAATGTGCATGATCTCTTGACCAAGGTGCGCCGCGTGTGTGCACATTTCCGTAAGTCATCTACAGCTTCGGCCGGCCTGTTGAAGCTGCAGCAGCGCTTACAATTGCCAGCTCACCGGCTGCTGTGTGACGTGAGCACGCGCTGGAACTCCACCATCCACATGTTGGCCCGGCTTTGTGAGCAGCAGAGTGCAGTAGTGGAGTACCAGCTGTTACACGGTCGTCGCCTCTCCGTTCAACTTCCTGTAATCAGAAGTGAGGAGTGGGAATGGATGTCAGACCTCTGCGAGGTTTTACGCAATTTTGAGGAATCGACACAGATGGTGAGCGGCGATAACGCTATTATCAGTGTAACCATCCCACTTCTGTGTCTACTGAAACGCTCGCTGCTCACAATTAAAACCGACGCTTTGCATGTGGAAGAGGTGGAAATGGGGGAGGAAGAGCTTACACAAGGTGATAGCCAGAGCACCCTCACTTCGTCTTCTCAGCGACAATTGGAGGAGGCGGAGGAGGAGGAGGAGGAGGAGGAAGACACGGTTGCCTCCGCTACAGAGGGTAGCCATGGAACTTTAGTTCCATCTCTTCAGCGTGGGTGGGCAGAAGAGGAGGAAGAGGATGAGGATATTGAGAGTCATCCTCCTGGTGAGGACAGCGAAATCTTGCCTGTTGGTACTCTGGCACACATGGCTGACTTTATGTTAGGCTGCCTTTCCCGTGACCCACGCGTTGTGCGCATTTTAGACAACACGGATTACTGGGTGTTCACCCTTCTGGACCCCCGCTACAAAGAGAATTTCTCATCTCTCATTCCTCCGGTGGAGAGGACAAGCAAAATGGTGCAATACCAGAAGGTTCTTGTTGAAAAATTGCTCCAAAATTTTCCATCTGACAACGCTGGCGGCAGAGTACGTGCTACCTTGGCCAACCGAGAAGGGGAGAAAAGGGGAGCACACAGCAGTTCCGAGAAAGGCAGGGCAACACTCTCCAAGGCGTGGGACACCTTCATGACACCCCGCCAGCACCCTCACCCTGATGCGCAGCCTAGTGTCACAAGGAGGGAAAAGTTTTGGAAGATGGTGAAGGAGTACGTAGCAGACCGTGTCAGCGTCCTCAATGATCCCTCTGTGCCTTACAACTACTGGGTGTCCAAGCTGGACACGTGGTATGAACTGGCACTCTACGCCTTGGAGGTGCTGGCCTGCCCTGCCGCCAGCGTTCTGTCTGAGCGGGTATTTAGTGCTGCTGGTGGCATCATAACAGATAAGCGTATCCGCCTTTCCACCAACAATGCTGATAGGTTGACACTTATAAAAATGAACAAGGCCTGGATTTCCCCTGACTTCTCCACTCCACTGGAGGAAAGCCCCGGGGGAACATAAACTCACTTTATATATGTTATTTACAATGATGGGAATACTCTGTATTCCCATTCACCCCTTCCACCCAAAAAACGGGTATATGGTTGACTCTTAATCTTCTCATCCTCCTCCTCCTCTTCCATATGCCCTGTGCTATAATTTTTATATAGGGCCAGCTCACCAGCGGGCCCTGTGATATAATTTTTATATAGGGCCAGCTCACCAGCGGGCCCTGTTTGACAATTTTTATATAGGTCAGCTCACCAGCGGGCCTTCTCATATAATGTTTTATTGGGTCAGCTCTCTAACGGGCCCTCTCATATAATGTTTTATAGCGTCAGCTCACTAGCGGGCCTTCGCATATAATGTTTAGGATGGTCAGCTCTGCAGCAGACCCTCACCCATAATGTTTTAGATGGTCAGCTCAGCACACGTTTCCCTCTTAATCATGGCCTCAGTTCAATAAAATCAAGGAAATTTTTGGGAGAATTTGCCTCTGCGCACGTTTCCCTCTTAATCATGGCCTCACTTCAGAAAATCAAGGACATTTTTGGGATAATTTGCCTCTGCGCACGTTTCCCTCTTAATCATGGCCTCACTTCAGAAAATCAAGGAAATTTTTGGGATAATTTGCCTCTGCGCACGTTTCCCTCTTAATCATGGCCTCACTTCAGAAAATCAAGGAAATTTTTGGGATAATTTGCAGATGATATACAAGTAAATATACAGCAAATATTGTTTGGTAACAATTTTTCGCCTAAAGTCGTTTTTATTTTCCTTTTTGTGTGTTTTATGGTCAGTCTGTAAAAATGGCGTACTACGGGCGAAAGATCGTTCCCAGCAGCGATGTTGGAGTCCAAGATGCATCCAGACATCCTCCCTATGCTGTCCCTGAACCATTTCTGTGGTGTTTCCATCCTTTTCTGCCCTTTTCCTATGGACCAGGCACCCTCCCCTCATCAGAGCAGGGGGTGCCTGGTGTAATGCTCGAGTCCTCCCATTGACTTCAATGGGGCTCGGGTGCTCGGCCGAGCACTCGAGCCTCCGGGGGCACTCGGTCAGAGCACCCGAACACCCGAGCATTGGGGTGCTCGCTCATCACTATTCATTATATTTATACATTTATCTGTCAGTATCAATATTTTATTTTATTTCTATTTACACTTTATTGTCACATATTTTATCTATTTATATATGATAAGTATTATTTTCTATTTGGTTGGTCTTTTGCATTCTCTCCTTGGTATATCAAGGGTTACAGCACAGCCTGCACAGTGATCTCTCTACACACAGGTGGTTGCTATTGCTGTAATTTGAGTTACTAGGTTATACAATATAAAAATGGCAATTTTGATCACAGCAAGTTTATGATTCATCCCCGAAGAAGTGTCCTACTGATACGAAACTTGTAGGAATTTGATACCCCTCTATATTACCATTTGTCACCAAATTCCGATATTGACTTTTGCCAACATCCTAGGATGGGAGGTGTATATCCTCACTTTATTCAGCCATCATATATCTGTGTAGCAAGTCAGCGTTCCTCTGCTCACTGGAGATGTCAGCATTCTATAATCAAGACCCTCATCGTGATAGAACATCATAGATGGGAGAGGAGTTTGAAATTTGGTTCATAAGCTGACAATGTCCTAGTCTGTGTTTATTACCAGCAGACCTCTGCCTGCTGGTGGTGTCGGCAGTCACAAAGGTAGACCCACACCATTGTTCAAATAACAAGGACGGGAGAGGAGTTGGAGATTTATTCAGTCATCAGCACATGGTGTATTACATCATGTGTATTTAATTATGATTGTTACATCTGAAGACCTACTCTGCTTCTTTAGAGCTACACAGATGGACACACAGTTACTTCTATCTGGCTGCACCTGCCCGCTGTCTTTCATTCATCTAAGGGCATAATATATATATTTGGAATTTTGTTCTTTACATTGTGTACACAAGTTACCTATATTTAGTGATTCAATGGACTGAATATATAATTTATCTAGAGGAGCCATATATAGCTTTATATTCCTCTCTATGTTTATATTTGTTTTAATAAATTTTGTATTTTATTTTATTATATAGAGACATTTTGCATTTCTCTTTTTGTGTTTGTATATATATATATATATATATATATATATATATATATATATATGAAATGATTTTCCTCTTGAATAAACCAAGGGTGCCCATGCTGCGGAGAGATTTTTCATTCAAAAGATAATTTATAGAGTGACATAGTGAATACTACTTTCCATTATGAATAGCCTTCATTAACTATGAAAAGGAATTTGACTTTGAGATTTAAAGATTCAAACAGGTAGAAAATCATCAGAAATACCTGTATTTCTTGTAATAAAATTTCCAACGTTCACTTTTTCCAAAGGGCAGTGGGCTGTATGGAAGGGCAATTACACAACAGGTCGAGATGGCTAGTGGTGTTCCTTCATTTGATCAATGCATTTCAAGTGCAAGACGCTTAGCCTTGATCGACAGTTGAAGGACGGTTATGACTTCCGCCTTTTTGAAATTTCCCCAGCCTAACACCTACTTGATTAATTAACCAACACCAAGTTCACAGACTCATTGACAGGTGTAAACACCAATGAAACACTGCCGCAATATAGTTGGCTCAAGCCGTCCAAATTAGAGTTGGTTCATTCACGAGAATCAATGAGACGTTAAAATTAGAATTAAAGAAAGTTTCTGCTAAAGGGATCCTCAAACAGACAGTTCAGCACTGTATATTAGAACAAAAATGGTTACTTAAATATAAAGTAAAACAATTATAGAAAACCATTATAATATGATAACACTATAAACAACAGAGAATTGTCTCCTGTTAAAGTGTAATATAAATCATAACAGTAAGGAATGCAGTCTGATCAAGAATACAGGAGACAAAAGCCAAAGAGATACATTGAGTGACTTAACGGCGTTCAAGCCAAATTTGACGTGAATGAAGGAACACCTCTAGCCATCTCTACCTGTTGTGCAATTGCCCTGCCATACAGCCCACTTCCCTTTGGAAGAAGTGGATTTTGGATTTTTTAATACAAGAAATAAATGTATTTCTGATGATTTTACAACCTGTTTGGATGTTTGAGTTATTGGTGGTGAGGTCTTTATCTGTTGTTGGATATCGTTGTGGGTCGAGAGGGTCCCAGACCAGCACAACTTAATTCTAGGCACCAACATAATTTTGTGCAATGCGAGTTAAAATATATTGACAGTCCTAGAAAGAGACTGGAGCCGCTTGCTGTGTTTGTTTAATGACTCGGAGAAAAAGAGAGGAATATTCGATTCCCTGTTGGATGCCTCGGTCAGTCAGGGAATAGATAGAATGTACATCAATTTCCTCCAATCAATATATGAAAATGCAACTGCATCAATGCAGATCAACAATGATTAAGTCCAGATCAACATCAAAAGGCAGAATTTTAAATTGCTATATTGAGGGGTTTTTTTTGCCTTCTTTTGGATCAACGATGGTAAACAGGAATAGGAAAAGGGTTGAACTAGATGGACGCAAGTCTTTTTTCAACCTAAATTACTATGTTACTATGTTACTATGTCTACCTTGAACAGGAAACATCAACAGATGGAAACGCCATGATGGAAATTGAGCTTTGAATAAAATTGGGATGGCATTTGAAAAACTTAGTAGTACTGTCTTTAAGACAAATTTACAACTCTGCCTCAAGCAGAAGGTTTTTGACCAGTGTGACCTCACAGTCCTTATGTATGGCCATGTAACATGGAAACTGAATGCCAATGTCAAACAAAAACTTAAGGTTACACAGAGAAGTATGAGTGGCAAATTCTAAACATAACAAAAAGGGAACAAAAAAACGTGTGCAGGGATTCATCAGCAAACAAATGTCTATGACGTCACTAAAAGAGTAAAGTATCTGAAATTGAAATGGGCAGGCCACATAGCAAAAAGACCTGATGGTTGATGGACCAAATTAATTTTGAAATGGATACCACTCGATACTAAATGCCCAAGAAGAAGAACAAAGACAAGATGGGTGGATTAAATTACAAATGTGTTGTTACACAGTGATAACAAAAGTCACACGTTATTGGGGGCTTGCTGAGGAGTCCTGCATCCTGCAGTGGATCGATAACGGCTGAAGATGATCATCATATAATATTATATAGGATGTGGTGAATTCAAACAACATGGCCCAAAAAAGCACTCATAGGTCTTATGTAAAGAAAAAAGTAAGGTTTTATTTTTTATTTTTATATCAATGTTTCGGTTAATTCAAGAGTGTTTCTCAAGACAGTATAAATAAATATAGATAGATAGATAGATAGATAGATAGATAGATAGATAGATAGATATAGATATATATATAGATATATACCAATAAGAGCCTGCTTCAATCTTTTAGCTGCAGTGTGAAATACAGCCAAAAGATGTGCAGAAAAAAGAGAAAAAATATAGAGAGTGCCTCTTTATGGTATCTAAAAAAATTATTACAGTATACAATACAAACACAAAACACAAAAAAAATATGTTCTCTTTATTTTCTCTCTTTTTTTCTACATATTAATATATATGTGTATAGACATTAGCAGCAATCCTTAAGAGAAAAAACTACAACAGATTGATGCAAGTCCCATATGGAAACATTCTAGATACATTTCTTCTACCTAGTAGCCCATTGAGAAGAACGGTCAGCACATAAATGATATGAAGAAAAATGATGACTGCTTATTCCACCAAACATTGTCAGTCCCTAACAGGGCCTTTCACGGTGCTAAATAAAATAGTAAACAATGTAGCATTATATTCCACTACTTGTTATAGCCTTGAGTCCATGGAGTAGCATGCATGGAAAGGCATCCCTGGTGCAGCCACACGGGGTCACCCAGGATGCCTTCGGCAGTAGTCTCACTCTGCTAGGCAACCAAGTCCAAGTATCCACAGTGAGGGGATAGCAAGACCATAGCACATACAAAATGTTGTGGAAGCAAGAAACAACCACAAAACAATTAAACTATAAGAAATGGAAACAGTATGAACAGAATAGTAAAAATAAAATATAAAAAAGCATACACATATTACATAGGTAAAATTTAATTAAGGCCAAAAATCAATTATCATGGCACTGCAGAATAAGAGTTGTAGAACAAGACAACATTAACCCCAATAATTCATGTTAAACAATATCAAGTCCAACCTTCCAGTAAGATAATAGTCATCTAATGAGTATCAGAAAACAAGCAGGAGTTAGTCTCAAAACATACAGAGTTCAACTCCAATAGATTAAAGGGTATCCTTTTAAAATGTCGAATTGAAAAGTGCTTGATACAAAATGGTACATTCAGCAGGTCGCATTGATGAAAAGGGCGGTGTGCATGAAAAGCGCAATATTCTCATGTCGCCAGCTTAAAACTCAATTCAACCAGCCATGTGAAATAGTAGTGGCCGCAAGTTTTTAGCAGCACACAAAAGCATAAAATAAATAAATAAATGTAATTAGTAAGTAACAGAGTCCTGTCTCTTAGACATTAGATCTAGTTCCATAAGAGTGAACGAAATGGTATTGTAGAATTCCAAATCTCCAAAGCAACAGCTCACAGGTCAATACACCCTTTTGGTCACTTGGTATCCAAAACTGCTGGTTGATGATATCCCCATTTCAAGTCCACAGTGGACCACCTACAATTAAATGCAGTGCATTATAGAAAGCAAGAGAGCTGTATCTCGAAATTCTCACATTAGATGCATGTTGTTTAAAGTAAAAATAAATCAGGCTACCATTTGAAGTAGAAATGTATGCCTATTACAATTCTTTTAGGTGTCTGCATGGTCCTGTTTGACCAAAATGTCTATGTATGGACTGATGTGTGATGCAGTTTGCAACCAGTTTGCACTTTAAGCATTGTGATGATCTTTTTAATGAAGTAGATCCCACAAGTGCATGTAATGAGATATATTAAAAAACTGCCCTCTGAGTCCCTAAGTCTGGAATCTATATTTTTATTAGTGTGAGGATGTTGATATGATTTACCCATAATTCAAATGGAGTAATTAGTGCATCATTTACATGTATACACCACTTTGGGACACGCCAACCAACAGCACTCCATACTGTACTTATCTACTACATCATTAGCAACCCATATTGTACTTATCAACTGTATCATCAGATACCTCTCTGTTGGAAGAACATAGGATGGTTACTAAACGCTAGGCCTAACTAGGGGTTAAACAGTGACTCATTCCTGGGAGCCATATTCAAACCCATAGTTATTCATTGGAGCTGAAAATACAAATTAGTTTCAAACTGAATGAAATACTTATAACATCTATCAGTAACAGCAAGAACTCAACAGGTGGTTCCATACATTTCTTAGTAGATAGTAGACACACTTTAAATACATCAATTTCTATGATACATAGTATGTTGATATATAGACTAAAAGCATCCAGTATGACAAACAATGCATTATCACCTATGGTAGTTGATACTTTGACAATAAAATCATTGGAGTCCCTAACAAAGCTTTTAATTTTAGTAAAATATGCTTCTAACTAAAAGTCATCATTCTGCAATAGTCTGACATAATGATTCCCTAGAAAAAATTATCAGTCAACCAGAGTAGTTATTGATATCCTTGTGTACTTTAGGTAGTGTGTGCATGACTTGGATGTTAGGGTAGTCTTGAGTAAGGAAATCCTTAGTTCCCTTGGTGATCCACCGATTACGATTATGAAAACTCAAGTTGATAATGGCATCAATTTCTGTCTTAGAGCTCTTAGTTGGCTCTTTATCTAATCTCTTATAACAGTTAGGGTCACTAAGTTGACCAAGAATTTCCTTTCTGTATTGCACATAATCCATGATGACAACAGCACCCCCTTTGTCTGCATGTTTATTGATTATACTATAGTCTTTAGCAAGGCTTCATAGTACTGGTTTATAATACTTGCTCTAGTTTGACCAGAGACAAGACCAACAAAAGAGATGTATCTTTTACTGCAAGGCTCAAAATTTCCACTCGCCACTAGCCAATGGTGAGTGAAAATTTAGCCCTGGCGAGTAGAAATTCAGCCCTGGTGGTTATGCTATGGCTTGTAGTGGCGAGTAACTTTTCAGGTCTGGCTAGTAGCAAAAGACTTCAAATTTTAAGCCCTGTTTTACTGCACACTGTGTCAAATGAACTCTTTCTTTCTTTAAATGGCATAGATTCAGTATTTAACATGTCACCATTAAGAAACTCTTTTAAATTCAAATGTTTATGCAGCTTGCATTGATGAACATCCGAATCTCAAATGAAATGTCCTCTATTAATAAAGCAGATTTCAGCTTTGGTAAGGTGATGGCTTGATATAATATGAATCAATGTTTTGTATAATTGTTATGGGGGTGGAGGTGGTGTTTTCTCTCGCCTCTCCTGTTTTTTTCTCTTGAACTTCTGGACTTGGTTTTTTGTTTAGTTTCTCTGAAAAACTCCCACCATCACTGCCAGAATCAGTGCCTTTGCATTTCCTGAAATCTCCTTCAGTAGAAAAGCTTGTACCACTACGCTTCTTCTTTTCATTATAAGTTCTATTGAAACCATCCAAAAAGAAGAGCTTATATAATTGAGTAATGTATCACCTCCATAGAAAATAATAGTACAATACCACTTGGGGACTACAATAGAGAGCTTCATTATAATTTACTAAAAGTTTGAAGTTCAATGCCTGTTGAATTTAAAATCTCTGTGCGGTGACTTTATATATTATAAACCAACTGAATTATCATATATATTATATAAATATATATATATATATATATAGTATCTCACATAAGTGAGTACACCCCTTAAATTTTTGTAAATATTTTTATTTTATCTTTCATGTGACAACACTGAAGAAATGACACTCTGCTACAATGTAAAATAGTGAGTGTACAGCCTGTATAACAGTGTAAATTTGCTGTCCCCCTCAAAATAACTCAACACACAGCCATTAATGTCTGCTCTGTGTCCTGCTGCCTCTCCTACTACTCTGGCCCTGTCTCTCTGCTGGCCTACTCTTCTCCTTTTGTTCTGCATTGCCAGCCTGCCCTTGGAAGCTCCTCGACTTTCCTCCCCTTCCTGCCTGGTGGCTCTTCCCCATTAGCCCTTACCCGATTCAGCATACCATTGCCTTAGAGACATTGGTCTGGTACCTTCTCCGTTGTTGCCTTCCAGCGGAGGCTAGCCGCGAGTACACTCTCACAGTGCGTGAGGAAAGCTCCATTCCATAGCTCTCTCTGTTGCTCTTATCCTCCCCCCGTGTTGGTGCACGGTACTGCAGCTCAGCATCTTCTATCTATTCAGACCTAGTCTGGGAGTCGTGTGGGGCTCTGTGGTATAGGGCCAGGGGATAGCCATGGGAGTGTCAAGTTTCACTGCTGGTTGGCTGAGGTCGTCCCTGGTATTTCAGGACACCTGTTGGGTTTGGACATCCACTGTCTCTGGGGATAGGGCTTCTCTGAGAGGAAGAGGTTGGCTCTTAGTCCTGAGGTTACCTAGGCATTTGGCGGCAGATGTTGAGTCTTCCCCTGGGTCCTTTTCGCAGTCTGATCTTACCTAAGTGCCCAGCGCATTGCAGAGCAGTCCTGCCTGCTTCTCTACCTGTCTCAGTATTGTCCAGAGGGATACTCCCCTAAGTATCCAGCTCATTGTAGAGCAGTCCTGCCTGCTCCTCTAACCATTTCTGTGGTGCTCTGTATTGTCCAGAGGGGTACTCACCTAAGTATCCAGCGCATTTGTAGAGCAGTCCTGCCTGCTACTCTACTTGTCTCAGTATTGTCCAGAGGGATTCTCACCTAAGTATCCAGCATATTGTAGAGCAGTCCTGCCTGCTCCTCTAACCGTTTCTGTGGCACTCCGTATTGTCCAGAGGGATACTCAGATAAGTATCCAGCGCAGTTGTAGAGCAGTCCTGCCTGCTCCTCTAACCGGTCTCAGAATTGTCCAGAGGGATAATCACCTAAGTACCCAGCGCATTGCAGAGCAGTCCTGCCTGCTTCCCTACCTGTCCCAGTATTGTCCAGAGGGATACTCACCTAAGTATCCAGCACATTGTAGAGCATCCTGCCTGCTCCCCTACCTGTCTCAGTATCTCCCCAAAGGGATACTATCTGAAGTATCCAACGCATTTTGCGAACAGTCTTGCCTGCTTACTTCTCTAGCTTCTGGGCATTCCCTATCTGGGCAGTTCTGTATTGAGGATCCTTCCTGTCCCTGCGCATCTATCCCTCGGTACCTGGTATTGCTATCCTGGTCCAGGTCCCGGCTCAACTGGGATCAGACATTTGGCATCGCGGCCAGCACCTTTACCCAGCTTTGGCCACAGCAAAGCAGTACCAAGGCTGACTGAGTACCGGAGCAACGCTCCCCAGCACCGCACCCAAGCATCTCCTCCTGAAGCGCTTGGGATCGTGGAAGGAACTGTCTGGGTGATCGTGACAGTGCCACACAGAAGACTGGGGTATAAAATAAGGAAATTGGGGCTAGGAGATAACCTTTGCAATTGGATCCAAAACTAGTTGAAGGATAGGGAACAGTATGTGGTTGTAAATGGAAAATTCTCCAATAAAGTTCAAGTGGAGAGTGGAGTACCTCAGGGTTCAGTATTAGGTCCGCTGCTTTTTAACATGTTTATAAATGACCTGGAAATAGATATAGAAAGCAAAATATCAGTATTTGCAGATGACAATAAATTATGCAGGGTACCACATCCCCTCCCGCCCTTGACCGACTACAGAGCCTGCTCACAGTCCCAAACAAACCGTGGTGGTGTTTATTACAAGTACACCATTGGTTACACAAAGAATGGACTCTCGGATTCCGTTCTAGAAAACTAACTCCCTTCAAAAAGCTTCTTTGGAGAAGGCCGGTGACCCTCAGACATGTCTCCACTTGCTACAACCTACTCACCTCTCTGTTCGATCCCCCCAAACTCTACCTTCTGATACAAAGGGAGGAAGAGTTGTCCACATCATTAGATGATGAGCAATGGTCCGTTGTATTCCGTAATAACTATAAATACACACGAGACTCGGCCACTAGAGAGATGAACTATACATTATTTGTGAGATGGTACCTGACACCTCTTCTCTTGTCCTACTTTTCCCAATCGACAGTCCCCAAGTGTTGGAGATGTGATGAAGTCAGAAGTCCCCCCACACACATATGGTGGACATGCTCCATAATTGTCCCATACTGGGAACAGGTTCTCAAAGTGGTGAATCAGAAGCTAGGTCTTTCCCTTCCTAGAGACCCCCTTCTATGTCTGTTCTTTTACACTAATGGTTTCCCTTTAGCTATACCCACTCTCAAGAAAAGCTTATTAGCGACTTTATTGAACGTGGCAAAGTCCCTTATACCTCTATTCTGGAGACAAGCAGAGGCTCCGCCGCTATCTCTCTGGCAGGCAAGAGTTTATGGCATCAAAAATATGGAGAGATGTCATGCCATATCTTCTTGACCTTACACTCCTTCAGCGCCACTTGGGATACGTGGGAGGAGAGGGGTGATACCACCTGAATCACCAACCCGATGTTGACCCCCTTTTGGCATTGGTTGACTCACTGTCATACCTACACTATTTCGAGATATATGTGCTGAAGAGAGCCGCCCGACCCCCCATAATCCTACTCCGCAAAGGGCGGAGTAGGATTATGGGGGGTTTACTTTGTAAACAGATACAGGGACGGTGGCAGGGTTTACTATTGAAATATCACCCTCTATTTGGGGACCATCAAAAGGGTGAGCTCATAATGTTGCCTGCGTCAAAAGGGCAATATCAGAATGTTGCCCGCATCAAAAGAGCAACATTCTGATTTTGCATGCTTAAGGGTTGCACATTTAAAGAAAAATAGCACAAATCTGGGGAGCCTGTGACCATCAGGGTCGCACTCTTAAAGAAAAATTATGCAACTCTAAAGAGCAAATCTGAAATGTCACCCATTAAAACACAATATAATTTGCAGGAGCCCTATAACCCCCATTACATATAATGTACATGTTCTCTGCTGCGAGTAATGTTATGCATACCCGCCATCTGTGGAGAGAGCAGTGCCCGAGACACTTCTCCATGCTGTGCCTTAAGATGCCTTCTTCCTCTTACAAGCCCTGGGATCCCATATTTGACATTTCTGATAAGTCCAGTTGACTGAATGCTCTGATGACATCATGCTCGGTCACTGAGGCTTGTAAGAGGAAAACTGCATCTTAATGAACAGCATGGAGAAGTGTCTTGGGCATGCTTTCTCCATAGATGGACGGTATGCATAACATTACTTGGAGAAGAACATGTACATTATATTTAATGAGGTGGGGGTATAGTGCTCCTGCAAATAGTATTATTATATCTTAATGGGCAACATTTCAGATTTTCTCTCGAGATTTGCAAAATTTTTTCTTTAAGCGTGCGATCATTATGCTCACAGGCTCTCCAGATTTGCTCTATTTTACTTTAATGTGCAACCCTTAATCGTGCAACATCAGAATGTCGACTTTTGATGGGGGCAACATTCTGATGTCACTCTTTTGATGCAGGCGACATTATGATCTCACCCTTTTGATGGTCGCCAAATAGAGGGTGACATTTCAATAGGATACCCTGTGGCCATGGGGTTTTAGGTTTTTTAACTTTTTTTATTTTTTTGATAGAAGATGCAGGAGGCCCAGGGCTCTGAAGGCACCCTGGACCTCCAGCATCAAGGTAAGTACTTACTTAAGGGGAAAAGTATTGGTAAACAAATTTTGTTTACCAATAGAAATCTTTACCGAAATTCTGACTAACCTAATGGGTTTGGGGGTAAAGGAAATTAATTTCAGCCAAATGGGTAAAAATATGTTACCTTGTCATCTGGACAAACATTTTTTTTTTTGCTGCTCACAAATCTAATCCCTAGGATGTTAGGGATGTTTGCAACACATCCTATACAATAAAAGGCCAGATTCATGTTTATCCGATGCAGTCATGTGCAGTAGAGACTGCCTGAATGCGTAGGTGTAACTACACCTCCCAGCATTCTGTGCGTTCAGACAGTCTCTACTATGCATGACTGCATCGGACAAACATACTGAAAATGTCTTTCTTTACACACTTTGGTCCGTGTACACGGGTTTTTACATTAGTTGAGTCATAACGCACCGGAGCCATTCCCTAGCACCCAAAGCCTTCATTTTAGAAACAAAGGTTATCTGTTGCTGATAGTTTTGGGGATATTTTTCTAACTTTTAGCAGTAGCTCAGGGTACAATAAAAACAGATAAAGTTTATAGTTTTCACTACATCGCTGGAGCAGCCACAAGTCTGTGTGACTGTAAGTTGTGGAAAAGCAAATACATAAAAGTTATTTGCTATTAATGGCGAAACTTTATGGGATCTTTTCTGATGTGACTTGTTTCTTCAGCAAGTACAGTAGAAGCTGATACAAGCTGTGCCTAGTTGTAATGATGGAGAAGGCTGCTATATAATTAACAGACATCAAAACAGACAGTTTTTACTGGGCTATTTTCAGGCAGTTCCCATTGTAATTTATCACTCTATGAATCACAGTATACAATGCAGTGACTATGAAGCAATATTCTTACTATGAAATTATAGACTGCAGTGTGGTTGCATTTCATTTTGCATCCAAGAGTGGCCATATTTACCTATCACAGAGTTTGCCTGTTTACTTATCTGAGTATGTTTATGATGTGGACTGTAATGTCAGAGATTTTAAACAATACTACTTGTACTACTACTTGTGTTCTTTTCTATGTCTTTATAATATATATATATATAGGATACTACGGACGTCCTAGAATGCTAGGACCTTCGGGCAATACGAACGGCTAGAGCCTCTAACCCACCAGCACTCACACCCAGATGCCCAATAGAGAGGTCAGATATGAAGGCCGAGGTCATACACAAAACGGGTAGTCAGACAGATCCAGGGGATCATGTAGCGGGTAGTCAGCCAGGCCAAGGGTCATACACGGAATGGTTAGTCAGCCAGGGCAAGGGTCATACAAGGAGCGGTTAGTCAGGCAATCCGGATCGAGCATGGACTGGGTAGTCAGACAAGGCCAGAGGTTCAGACACTTAATCAGGTAGTCAAACAAAGTCACGGATCTTAAACAAATCGGAAAGGTAGCCAAAAATGGATTGCAACAGAGAACAATAATGCTCGGAAACACCACGAAAGGGCAATCAGGCTATGGCCGAACGTGGCTTATAAGGCCTCCTAGGAAGGAGGAGTTACAACGCTAAGGTGAGCGTGGCCTATAAAAATATCGAGTGCATAATCATGCGTGAGCAACCAGGAAGTCTGCGACCAGAATGAGCCTCCAGCCACTACAGGAAAAATCAGATAGCCAAGGCCTTCCAGTGTATCAGGTATTGGAGGCGCCCTCTACTTTGTGCAGGAATCCAGAACGCTCTGTACCTCATATTCCTCATGATTAAGCAGCTGTACTGGTCCTGGCATTACTGGTGTAGAAGTATAACGGTTGCATACCAAAGGTTTGAGCAAACATACGTGTCTCTGAAGCATCCACTTCTAATGTAAAGCATAGGGCGGGGTTGGGATGAGACAAAATCTGAGCCTTGTTGAAGGCAAGTTTCAAACCCTCAAAGGACTTGTTGGCGCTAGGAGACCATTCAAACGGATTAGCCCCTTTATGTGTTAGATCCGTAAGTGGTTTTACCACCATAGAAAAGTTCTGTATAAATATCCTATAATAGCAAACACCAGCAATTTCTGTATGACCTTCAACCCTACCGGATGGGGCCACTGCAGGACAGCAGAGAGTTTTTGTGGGTCCATAGCTATACCAGCAGATGAGATTATGTAGCCCAAAAATGTCACTTGTGATTTGTGGAACTCACATTTTTCAAGCTTGCAGAAGAGCTCTCCCTCACAAACCTAAAACTGTTGCCACATGCTCCCGATGTGTAGCTAGGTCTGGGGAGTGGATAAGGATATCTTCCATATATACTATTACACAACTCTGTAGTAAGTCCCTTAGAACGTCGTTAATGAACTCTTGAAACACTGCTGGAGCATTGCACAAGCCAAAAGGCATGACCAAATATTCGTAATGGCGACTGTGTGTATTAAAAGTGGACTTCCATTTGTCCCCTTCCTTGATTCTTATCAGGCTATAGGCCGCCCTTAGGTCCAGCTTAGTGAATATCGAAGAACCTTTAATGCGGTCGAACAATTCTGTGATTAGAGGTATGGGGTAAACATCTTTGATCATAAGTTTGTTCAATCCACTATAGTCAATGCACGGACGCAACTCCCCATCCTTCTTCTTCACGAAAAAAAATCCTGCACCTGCGGGTGAGGAGGACTTACGAATAATCCCTCTGGCCAGGGCATTGGCCACATACTCCTACATAGCCCGATTCTCTTCCATGGACAGAGGTTATGTACGTCCCTTTGGAGGAGTAGCACCTGGTATGAGATTAATGTTACAATCTTAAGTCCTATGCATAGGCAAGGTACCAGCCTCCACATTATTAAATACCTCACTGAACGCATGATATTCTAAGGGTAATGAGGAGGAGGTACAATAAATCTTAGTAGGTTGCTGAAGGCAAGACTTAGAACAATGAGATAACCATGCTAGAATATTGCAGGTCTCCCAGTCTATTCTGGGGTTGTGTCTCTGCAACCAAGGGAGCCCCAGAATGATGGCATGGTGTGGAGAACTTATAATCTGGGATTGTAGGGTCTCCACGTGGAGAGCCCCCACTCTTATGGTCAGTGGCACCTTCTCGTGTGTCACATGAGGAGCATGCAGTGGTCTACAATCAATGGCCTCAATAGCAAGAGGAGAAGCACAAGGCGTGGAATGGCATGTAGTTTTGCAAATTCCGCATCCCTGAAATGTCCTGCTGCTCCGGAGTCAAACAAAGCCGAAGCTGACACAGAACAAGCGGCGCAAGATACGATGACCATGAGGGTCGGTTTGCTTTGTAACTGTCCTGGGGACTGTGAAACACCACCCAGGGTTTGTCCCCGTCATGACCCAAGGTGCGTGCATTTCCCGACCGCAAGGGACTAGATCGCAACATGTGACCTGCCTTTCCACAATAAAGGCACAGTTCCTCCCTGCGTCGGAAGGCCCTCTCGTCCCCAGACAGGTGTGTAGCCCCAAGTTGCATAGGCTCAGACTTGCTTAACTCAGTATCAGGAGGCATAGGAAGTGAGGGAGGAATGGGTGGGAGATCAAAACTGGGTGCCATTCGGGAATGAGATTTCCTCAGCCGTTCCATGAACAGGGATCCGTCTCTGATCCTACTATCGATTAGGATGACAAAGGAGATAAGTTCCTCCATGTCCTCTGGCAGCTCACGGGCTGCCATCTCATCCTTAATTATGTCATCAAACCTTGTGAGAAAGTGGCTACTAGAGCTTTGTTGTTCCAGCCCACCTCCTCCGCCACAGTATGAAACTCGATAGTGTACTCTGCTACAGTGCGTGCACCCTGGCGGATAGTCATAAGTTGTTTAGCGGACGATATGGCCTGGGCTGGAACATCAACAACTCTACGGAAAGCTGCTACAAACTCCTGAAAATTTGAGACTATGGGTTTCTGCGCCTCCCATAGCGGATTCGCCCATGCCAGTGCTTTACCAGACAATAGGGTGATCATGAAGCCTACCTTGCTTCGATCATTAGGAAAGGCACTCATTACCAGTTCTAGAAATATGCCAAACTGATTTAGAAAACCATGGAACAACGTGGGTTCACCTTTATATCATAGAGGGAGAGGACCAGATCCAGACATCCCTCGGGGCACAACATTTTCTGCATTGACCACTGCTACCGGTGATGGATCGGGAGAGGCCACCGATAGTCGCACAACTCCTTCCAGATGCGCTGTGCAATTAAGGAGTGTTTGCATTGCCAAGGATATTTGATCAATGCGTTGATCTTGCCTATCCATACGAGAGACAATGTTAGGCAACTGTGAACTATCTGTACCTTCAGCAGTCATGGCCCTTTTGTACTGTCATAGGACTTGAGACAAATAAATACAATGACAGGTACAGGTAGAATAAAATAAAGATTTTATTGAAATTCAGGCAGTAAATAATAGACACACTTCCCCAACCTTCCCGGGTCAGGCATGTGAACAGTGCAAGGTCCACAACAGGAAGACCACTGAACGTTGCCAGACTGTCTCCGGATGATGTGAACCAGGATGTAATCGCAATAGTGAACAGCAAGTGATAAGGCACACAAGCAAGGAGCAAGGAAAGGCTCAAGTAATCTAGAATGCAAGGATACTATGGACGTCTTAGAAGGTTAGGACATTCGGGCAATATGAATGGCCAGAGCCACTAACCCACCAGCACTCACACCCGGATGCCCAATAGAGAGGTCAGATATGAAGACCAAGGTTATACACAAAACAGGTAGTCAGACAGAGCCAGGGTAGCACGTAGTGAGTAGTCAGCCAGGCCAAGGGTCATACATGGAGTGGTTAGTCAGACAAGCCGGATCGAGCACGGACTGGGTAGTCAGACAAGGCCAGAGGTTCAAAAACACTTAATCGGGTTGTCAGACAAAGCCACAGGTCATACACAAATCAGAAAGGCAGCCAAAAACATATCGCAATAGAGAACAATAATGCTCGGAAACATCACGAAAGGGCACTCAGGCTATGGCCGAACGTGGCTTATAAGGCCTCCTAGGAAGGAGGAGTTACAACGTTAAGGTGAGCGTGGCCTATAAAAATATGGAGAGCATAATGAGGCATGAGCAACCAGGAAGTCCACAACCAGAATGAACCGCCAGCCACTACAGGAATAATCAGGTAGTCAAGGCCCGAATCACGCCACCGTGATAGATGTTTATGGAAGATAGTCATTTATTGACAAAAAATTGACCAGGGCAGATGGCCCTTGAATGAGTCTTGCAGAACAATTAACAGATTGGCGCTGTAGAAACTCCCCTTGGTGTTAAAATTTTAACCTATGGGGGCATTACCAAGGTAATGGAATGGCCTACTAAGTTTATCTTTTGGAGGAAGAATAGGGAGTGATGAAGTATAGGGAAATGACTGAGATACTGTGGGGTGCATACTGTCTAGGTTAGCTGATGCTGTGGTTGTCAGGAATAAATGAGGTGCCTGTGTGGTAGATTGGCAATATTTACATGTGAGAGCCTTAAACCCGGCAACAAGCCTGCAAAAAAGTTTGTTGTCTAGTGTACTCCAGTCCAACGTGAAATTGAACTGGGCTCAGGCTGCAGTTTCTTTAGTGGCAAAGGATATGCGGTAGTTATATAAAGCCGTTCCCTGTACTTGTAACCCAAATCGACAAGCAGAAATAGATAATGGTCAAGCTCCTGCCTGTGGGAGGGGAATGATGTACAAAGTATGCCCCTATACAAGCTGAAGGCAAGTACGAACTCTAGAATGGATAGCATACACAAGAGTCTAGGGTCCTTTGCCTTCAGCATAACAGAGACTTCCCCACAGTTCACATTGATGTTTTCTGTGATATCCTGAGAGGCAAGTAGTAGGGAAATGAAATTAACCACCTTGACTTTTAGGATATCTTTGCACAGATGTTGTGGCACCAGGTGTGCAGGAGTGAAGCGCATTGCTGTAATCTGTGTACCTGAGGAGGCAGGCGTGGTGACCAGAATTGGAGCAGCTGGAATGATGTGGACATTTTTGAGATTTGTTAACCTGGCCTGGAAGTTAGTCATTGCAGATGTGAGTTCTGTTAATAGGTGAGTAATCTGTCTGAGTTGGTTGGGCGGGAATGGAGCAGGGAACAGGGCCAGGGGAAGGAACAGGAAAAAGAAGTGGGGAAGAGGGAAGAGAGGTGTCATCTCCAGGTGTTTTCCAGAAGAAGACTGGGAGGAATACTTAGTGATGGTGACCCTGTGACAACAAGTGAGGAGGAAAGAGATGCCTGATTTTTTTAAGCCCGAACCTCCTCAAGCCTCTTGATAAGACAAGGTTTGTGAGAAAATATGTGAACTATTCCTTCAGCCTCCTACGAATAGGTAAGGAAGTACAATTAAGTTTTACTGGTGAAACCTTCAGCCTTATCGACAGGTAAGGTAATAGTTACATGCATTCATATGTAACCGAAACCTAAGTGAGAGGAAAGGAAGTGAATTATAACTAGTGACAAAAGCTTTGGCCTTGACAAATAAGGTAAGGTAGTGAATATTATGAATATGTAACCTGTGGCCTTCGGCCTCTGCAAAGAGGTAAGAAGTGCCATTAATTTATATGGTGAAACCTTTGGCCTGTATGAGAGGTAAGGTGCTAATCAAGCATACATGAGTAATCTTCAGCCTCTATGAAGAGGTAAGGTACATAGAACATGTGAATGTGACCATCGACCTCTATGAAAAGGTAAGGTACATAAAACATGCATGTGTAACCTTCGGCCTCTTATGAAGAGGTAAGAATTTTCTGATGAACTTATAGTACAATGCACATAAGACCATGACATGAAGTGGTTAGACATATATCTGGATAAAAATATTAATAAATTGGTGACAATTGTAGATAAAACATGGTACATGTGATTGATAGACCCAATAGATGTAAAAAAAGTAAACTAAAGTTTCGACATATAAGAAATAGTATGAAGATATGCCTTTGAAATTACAGATAATGAAGCAATAATGTAAAAAAAAGAAATTCCCTCCTACGGATTGTAAAAAGTAACCGATTTATTAATATAATGAATGTAATTGTACCTAGGTTAGACTAGGTGATGTGGAGAGGAGTTGATGCCTGTATGCCTGTATTTGATAATGGTATGATGTTAGCTATATATTTAGCATAAGTGTTTCACAGGGCCATACATTTAATGCAATAGTGGAGGTATCCTGGGATGACCCAATGTATCATAGGGGTGAGTGATCTGGTGGCCATAATTTAACGTGTATTGTATATAGCTATTTTACACAATAAGCTGTGACCACATTTGAAGTGCTTGCAAGTAACCTATGTTATGCTTCAACTGAGTCACACATGTATAACATGTATGTAGCTTAAAGAGTGAGTTTTAAACTTGCTGCAGGAAAATATAATTTAGTATAGGCCTAATCATACCTAAATAAATTAATGTAGGGTGTTCAACGCGAGTAGGTGAGGACCTTCAGCACAGCCTGAAATTGCAATATGACATATGCATGATTCAAGCTGTGATAACATGATTTTAAAGTTAATTTTAAAAATAATGCCCTACAATTAAAACATACTGGCTGACTGGATATTTAGTGATTGACTCTATGTGACTTCACGTCTGGTGAAGCCAGAATGCAGGGACTAATGCGAGAGTGAACAGAAGTGGTGTGATAAAGCAGTGAGGCACAAAATAACATCCCCAGCTTGTCCAGATACCCCCAAGGCTAAATATAGTACTGATTACCATGTAATAGCTATGTATACTGAACACTTAAAACATCCCACTTACCGTCGCCCTGTCAGCTTGGGACTGTGGTGAGGCCCATATGACACTATATATGATAACTTCAATTGAAGAAATGTATTGTGAGTTTTTAGGAAGATGACTGCTCAGTAGCTCTGGGAAATGACTGCACAGTAGCTTTGTGGCTCCAGAATGACCCACGGCATAGAGGAGGCTTATGGGAGACTGCCTTTCACTTATCACACACACACACACTGTGCACATTGCAGTTGCAGATGACAGGATCAGTCCCTGCTCTTAAGGGAAAAATTTCTGTTCTAACAACACACCTATGATTTTGGAGAAGGGACAGGTGGAGAAGCATTACTGGCCAACTTCTTCTTTTCTCCGCATATATCTGAAGTGGTGGGGGCTATTTATGGTGCTACTACTGCCTCAGGCGTATCCCTGGAGCTAGTTGTGGCACCTGGAACCTTCCTCATCCATCACCCATGTTATTTCTGTTGTTGATCCCATTCCCTCTGAGCTGCCTAATCATCCTGCTGTTTAAACAACTTAGCAGCAGCAGCAAGAAACAACAGTCATAAATTCTGCAATTACACTGGGACAAAGGCCAGGGGCCACTGACCAGCACAACATGACATGCTGGCAATAGACTAGCAGAACACTTATTTTTCCTCAGGGCTTCTCAGATCAATGCTTCTTCAGGGCTTGGGCCTAACACAGGTCTTAGAAGGGGACCCTTTAAACAGTGTTTAGATGTTTTTTATAATGCTTGTGGGTCCCAGTTTATTGCAATTAAAAGCAAAACACATATAACTAAAAAGGTGTACTACAACATCCTTCATACATAGGTGTATTAGAGAAGGACTTGCCTTAAAGTGAGATACCTTGGTGGGGTGGCAAGCTTATACATGAAATGGCCAATTTGTGAGACTAAAATCTCACTTATTTACTAAGAAGCATTATATATGCCCAATACAGGGCACACATGTTCTCTTTATATAGAGGAGCGCAGGTTTGTCTTTCTTCTGTGTTTGCACAGTGGATTTTGGCCTAATGCCTGGGGCACTGGAGAACCCTCTAATTCCTTGCTGCCATCTATATATTAATCTTTATATTTACATTAAAATTATATTTATTATATGAATATTTTATGGTGAGTTCGTGCATTGAGCTTTCCTTTTTTCTTTTCTTGCTCATTCCAGCAGCTGCAATATTTCCTTTTCTTTTCCTCACACTTGGCTTTCAAAGATAAGTCCTTCAGTCTGTCTCAGCTTGCATGCACCCTGTCTGTTTGGTATCAATTTCCCCTCACATGTCCTGTGAGGGATATATACAATGCAGGGCCATATGGAGTCCTCCATCGATACCTTTTTAGTTATACTGTATGTCTTTTGTTTTAATTGCAATACACTGAGACCCACAAGCATTATAAAAAGCATCTAAACACTACTTAAAGGGTCCCTTTCTAACGAGATTATTACAAAATCCTTCATCAGAGAATTTTTAATTTATTTAGATAGGGCTTCCATAGGTGTATTAGAGTAGGATTTGCCTTAAAGTGAGATACCTTGACCGGGTGGCAAACTTATACATGAATTGGCAAATCTGTGAAACTAAAATCTAATTTATTTACTAAGAAGTATTATATATCCCCAATACAGGGCACATATGTTCTCTTTATATAGAGGAGCACAGGCTTGTCTTTCTCAACTGATTGCTTCCCCACACTCCCCCAATACAGGCACCCGCTTACCCCTTTTATATTATGTCTTTGGGAAATAAAATAACATTTGCTATGTATTGTGTGTAAATTAAATCTTCCCATTGATTTCAATGGAATGAGCTAGGTGAAAAAAGGGAAAAAATAACTTATCACTGTAAATTATTCTCCAAGCATGAAGTGCCATTATTCGCAGATTTTTGGTTTGAGGTGAAAATTTTCACCCATCCCTAGTTAACACATGCCAACAGATATGGCCACACCTGACAATCGTTAAGCAACCCAGGCCTGCCTTTGCAGCATCACTAGACAGTGGAGACCCAGGTGCACTGGTCAACACACACCTCACAGCAATTACAACAAACAAATTCAAACAGCATCAGCCATGCTGCCATACGCTTACCTGGATAACACACACCTTCCCATTGGCCCCTCTGTACCTGATGACCATGCTTGGACAACACCCCATCACTGTTTTAAAGGAACATCTTGCCTTCATCGAATGTGGCATGTTTACAGTGAGACCACTCAGATTACGAGCAGCATGTTTCCTTTGCAATACCTGGGAAGACATTAGAGAAGGAGGCGTGTGAGGGCCCAAGGAACCCCCAAGCACACCTGAACTTCTTTTGCCTTTTGCAAACACTGATGCTCCGGCTGACGAGCCAGCCAGAAGCCCATCTCCTCATGGAGGACCAGGACAGGCAGCAGCATCTCAGCTGCCTCAACCGGATCCCAAAACAGGTCCCAAAGATGCCACAGGGACCTGTGGAGTAGATAGGGAGGTCAGACGACTCAAAGACCCAGGATATTCCACACAATCTTCAGAATGATGGACTCTGAAGTTGGAGACCACTACAGGTTGATGTCGCACAGCATCATCAACCTATATGAGGTACTCAAGTATGATGTAGACCCCATAAACAGCACCAACCATGCCCTATCTGGAGTGCAGAAGCTGCTGTGTGCATACATTTCATGGAAAGTGGTTCCTTACAGTCCACAGAATGATATGCATCTGGGATGTCCCAGCCCACATGTTCCAGGATGTTGTCTCAGGTGTTGGCATCCCTCAAGAGGAAGGCCAAGAGTTACATCCACTTCCTTTTCACACACATAGAGTGGACACATGTCAAGCAGGAGTTCTACACAAGAGGAGGCATACCCGGAGTCATGGGGGACATCGACTGCACACATTTGTGCACAGGAGCTCTGCCGGATGAGGTACATCTATGCACCAATCGAAAGCACTTCCACCCCATCAACACACAGATAGTATGTGATGACAAAATGAAGATCACCCATGTCTTTCCTATCCTGACTGTAACAAAACAGAGCAGGCACTGGAAAAGAATCTTGGATCCAAAACACAAATGGTGTGGTGCACTGTAAGACTCCATAACATACAATTCCCAATAACTGGGGAAAGCCCAAGAGAGGCAGACCCCTAAAACAGCAGGTCGTATAACTGAAGCACTCGAACCAAGTATCACGAATAAACAAATGTTTTATTAGTAGAAACATATCAAAAAGGATGATACATTAAAAACAATTAAAAACTATGCAAATAATGATTTTAATACAAATTAAAAATAATCAAATACTTATCAGGAGTAAAGTAACAGGCTACTTCAGAAGTAGGAGTTGGCAAAAATTGTTGCCGTGTTCCCACGAGAAAGCCAGCGAAAACCACAAAATTGTCCACTTTTTCGCAGGAAAATCCTCTTTTAAAACAACAATTAAAATCTTTGAGGTTTTCACCCATTGGCCAAAATTCCCCACTAATTTTTCAATGACTAGAAAGTTTCTGCACATTGATTTACATGGTTTTGCCATTCCGCTATAAAAATGTGACATATTTGCAAAAATGAAACACAACAGAAGCAGCTACAGAGTGGGTTAGATGTGCTGTGCTGTTCTTCAGTTATTTATTTTGAAAATTGAGGCAGGAGAGGCTCATAGTGACTGTTATCACTATGAGCAGTTTTAAAAATAGTAAAAGGAGGAACTGGAAGGACTCTTATGTGTCCAGTGAGTCTGAGGAGGAGGAAGCGAGTATTACTGAACCAATTCTGTCCAGTCCCCCTAAATCATGCCTAGGGATCTTGGGGAAATTAATGGCAAGGGAGGAAGAGAAGGGTAGTACTAGTGAGAGCAGGACAGGTCAGCTGCCTGTGCCTGCTGCAAGACGTTCTGCCCCTGCTGCCACCATTGCTGTACCTGCTGACAGTGCTGAACCTGCTGCTAATCTGTCTTGTAAAACTCAGGAGGGGGTAGGTGAAGATGATGCCAAGTGTGACAGCAAGGGACCCTAAGTCACACTTGCCATCCCCAAGCAGTACCGCCAGTGCTAGTAGTACTACTTAGTGATGAGCGAGCACCCCAATGCTCGGGTGTTCGGGTGCTCTGACCGAGCACCCCCTGAGTCAATGGGAGGACTCGAGCATTACACCAGGCACCCCCTGCTCTGATGAGGGGAGGGTGCCTGGTCCATAGGAAAAGGGCAGAAAAGGATGGAAACACCACAGAAATGGTTCAGGGACAGCATAGGGAGGATGTCTGGATGCATCTTGGACTCCAACATCGCTGCTGGGAACGATCTTTCGCCCGTAGTACGCCATTTTTACAGACTGACCGTAAAACACACAAAAAGGAAAATAAAAACGACTTTAGGCGAAAAATTGTTACCAAACAGTATTTGCTGTATATTTACTTGTATATCATCTGCAAATTCTCCCAAAAATTTCCTCGATTTTTCTGAACTGAGGCCATGATTAAGAGGGAAACGTGCGCAGAGGCAAATTCTCCCAAAAATTTCCTTGATTTTCAGAACTGAGGCCATGATTAAGAGGGAAACGTGCACAGAGGCAAATTCTCCCAAAAATGTCCTTGATTTTCAGAACTGAGGCCATGATTAAGAGGGAAACGTGCGCAGAGGCAAATTCTCCCAAAAATTTCCTTGATTTTCAGAACTGAGGCCATGATTAAGAGGGAAACGTGCGCAGAGGCAAATTCTCCCAAAAATTTCCTTGATTTTATTGAACTGAGGCCATGATTAAGAGGGAAACGTGCGCTGAGCTGACCATCTAAAACATTATGGGTAAGGGTCTGCTGCAGAGCTGACCATCCTAAACATTATATGCGAAGGCCCGCTAGTGAGCTGACGCTATAAAACATTATATGAGAGGGCCCGCTAGAGAGCTGACCCAATAAAACATTATATGAGAAGGCCCGCTGGTGAGCTGACCTATATAAAAATTGTCAAACAGGGCCCGCTGGTGAGCTGGCCCTATATAAAAATTATATCACAGGGCCCGCTGGTGAGCTGGCCCTATATAAAAATTATAGCACAGGGCCCGCTGGTGAGCTGGCCCTATATAAAAATTATATCCCAGGGCATATGGAAGAGGAGGAGGAGGATGAGAAGATTAAGAGTCAACCATATACCCGTTTTTTGTGTGGAAGGGGTGAATGGGAATACAGAGTATTCACATCATTGTAAATAACATATATAAAGTGAGTTTATGTTCCCCCGGGGCTTTCCTCCAGTGGAGTGGAGAAGTCAGGGGAAATCCAGGCCTTGTTCATTTTTATAAGTGTCAACCTATCAGCATTGTCGGTGGAAAGGCGGATACGCTTATCTGTTATGATGCCACCAGCAGCACTAAATACCCGCTCAGACAGAACGCTGGCGGCAGGGCAGGCCAGCACCTCCAAGGCGTAGAGTGCCAGTTCATACCACGTGTCCAGCTTGGACACCCAGTAGTTGTAAGGCACAGAGGGATCATTGAGGACGCTGACACGGTCTGCTACGTACTCCTTCACCATCTTCCAAAACTTTTCCCTCCTTGTGACACTAGGCTGCGCATCAGGGTGAGGGTGCTGGCGGGGTGTCATGAAGGTGTCCCACGCCTTGGAGAGTGTTGCCCTGCCTTTCTCGGAACTGCTGTGTGCTCCCCTTTTCTCCTCTTCTCTGTTGGCCAAGGTAGCACGTACTCTGCCTCCAGCGTTGTCAGATGGAAAATTTTGGAGCAATTTTTCAACAAGAACCTTCTGGTATTGCACCATTTTGCTTGTCCTCTCCACCGGAGGAATGAGAGATGAGAAATTCTCTTTGTAGCGGGGGTCCAGAAGGGTGAACACCCAGTAATCCGTGTTGTCTAAAATGCGTATAACGCGTGGGTCACGGGAAAGGCAGCCTAACATAAAGTCAGCCATGTGTGCCAGAGTACCAACAGTCAAGATTTCGCTGTCCTCACCAGGAGGATGACTCTCAATATCCTCATCCTCTTCCTCCTCTTCTGCCCACCCACGCTGAAGAGATGGAACTAAAGTTCCATGGCTACCCTCTGTAGCGGAGGCAACCGTGTCTTCCTCCTCCTCCTCCTCCTCCTCCTCCTCCGCCTCCTCCAATTGTCGCTGAGAAGACGAAGTGAGGGTGCTCTGGCTATCACCTTGTGTAAGCTCTTCCTCCCCCATTTCCACCTCTTCCACATGCAAAGCGTCGGTTTTAATTGTGAGCAGCGAGCGTTTCAGTAGACACAGAAGTGGGATGGTTACACTGATAATAGCGTTATCGCCGCTCACCATCTGTGTCGATTCCTCAAAATTGCGTAAAACCTCGCAGAGGTCTGACATCCATTCCCACTCCTCACTTCTGATTACAGGAAGTTGAACGGAGAGGCGACGACCGTGTAACAGCTGGTACTCCACTACTGCCCTCTGCTGCTCACAAAGCCGGGCCAACATGTGGAAGGTGGAGTTCCAGCGCGTGCTCACGTCACACAGCAGCCGGTGAGCTGGCAATTGTAAGCGCTGCTGCAGCTTCAACAGGCCGGCCGAAGCTGTAGATGACTTACGGAAATGTGCACACACGCGGCGCACCTTGGTCAAGAGATCATGCACATTGGGGTAGGTTTTTAGAAATCGCTGCACCACTAAATTAAATACATGCGCTAGGCATGGTACGTGTGTGAGCTTGCCGAGCTCCAAAGCCGCCACCAAGTTACGCCCATTATCACACACAACCATGCCTGGTTGCAGGTTGAGTGGCGAGAGCCACTGCTCGGTCTGGTGACTAATCCCCTGCAACAGCTCTGAGGCCGTGTGCTGTTTGTCCCCAAGGCAGATCAGCTTCAGCACGGCCTGTTGACGCTTCCCCACTGCAGTGCTACACTGCTTCCAGCTACTGGCTGATGGGGGAGTGGCGCTGCGTGTAGAGAATTCGGAGGTGGAAACGGAGGAGGAGGAGCCAATAACGTAGGTGCTGGTGGAAACCCTGATGGAGGTAGGGCCCGCAATCCTCGGCGTGGGTAGCACCCGTGCCATCCCAGGGTCCGAGTCGCTCCCAGCCTCCACGACATTCACCCAGTGTGCCGTCAGGGAAATGTAGCGTCCCTGGCCACAAGCACTTGTCCATGTGTCAGTCGTTAAGTGAACCTTCCCAGTAACTGCGTTGGTCAGGGCACGGGTGATGTTACGGGACACATGGTGGTGTAATGCGGGGATGGCACACCGGGAAAAGTAGTGGCGGCTGGGGACCGCGTACCGAGGGACAGCTGCTGCCATCAGGCTGCGGAAGGACTCAGTGTCCACAAGCCTAAATGGCAGCATTTCGATGGCCAGTAATTTTGAAAGGTGTGAGGTTAGTGCTATGGCCTGTGGGTGGGTGGCTGGGTATTTTCTCTTGCGCTCAAATGCCTGGGGTAACGACATTTGGACGCTGTGCTGGGACAGGGAAGTGGATGTGGTCGCTGATGGTGCTTCAGATGGTACAGGTGCAGGGCGGGAGGTATGCGGGCCTGCGCCTTCGACAGGCGATTGGCCGGCACCGAAAACAGGGGAAGAGGAGGCAGTGGTGTGGCCTGCAGACACAGATGGGCGATCCAGGCGTTCCTCCCACTTACTACGGTGCTTGGATGCCATGTGTCGGATCATGCTGGTGGTGGTGAGGTTTCTAGTGTTCATGCCTCGGCTCATTCTGGTGTGGCACAGGTTGCAAACTACAATTCTTTTGTCGTCCGCACTTTCCTTAAAAAAACGCCATACCGCGGAACACCTACCCTTTGGCAAGGTAGATTTACGCAAGGGGGTGCTCCGTGGAACATTTGCGGGCCGGTTTGGTGCGGTCCGCCTTCTTTCTGTAGCCACACCACTGCCTCTTCCAGCCTGTTGCGGTGCTGCAGATGGCTCACCCTCAGGACTGCTGTCATCGCTCGGCTCTACACCTTCCCAGGTGGGGTCAGTCACCTCATCGTCCACCAAGTCCTCCTCCACTTCCTCACTTTGATCATCCTCCTCAAGTCTTGATCCCACCACATACTCAGTCATTGACAACTGTATAACATTCTCCTCAACAAGGTCTTGAGACGGAAATAGTGGTTGATTTAATGGCAACTGTGTCTCATCATCATCATCATCATCCACTACTTCCTTTGACCTTAAATGCCGTTCACATCTGTCATCTTCTTGTGATTGGGTAGCCTCTAGAGGTTGTGAATCAGGGCACAAGATGTTATGTTCCTCTGCAAGCGTGCTTGGAGAGAGGGTCATATGAAGGATTGGTGATGAGACGAGCTCCTCACTATATCCCAGTGTGGGATCACTTCTTTGACCAGACCGTGTATGGTGGGAGGAAGGATGATCAGAGTGAGTATTATGTTGACCAGACTCTTGGCTACTGAGAGTGGACTTGGTGGAAGACAGGGTGGTGCTTAACCGACTGGAAGCAGTATCAGCTGTCATCCAACCGACCACCTGTTCGCAGTGGTCGGACCTCGAGAGTGATGTCCTGCGACGCCCTGTAAAATTAGACATGAAGCTAGGTATGGTGGATGTCTTTCTTTCTTGTGCTCTGGCACCAGGCACAGTTTCTCCGCGTCCTGACCCGCGCCCTGAACTATCAGGATCACGTCCACTTCCCCGTCCCTTTTTACCCGCCTTCTTCATCTTACACGGAATATGTGACTTTAATATTTGAGTTTGAAAACTTAACAGTATTTCTTCCTATTCTGCAACTGTGCAGAGTACACAGAATAGGCTGCTAAACTGCGGTGACACACACTGAATGGAAAATGTGACTTTAATATTTGAGTTTGAAAACTTAACAGTATTTCTTCCTAGTCTGCAACTGTGCAGAGTACACAGAATAGGCTGCTAAACGGCGGTGACACACACTGAATGGAATATGTGACTTTAATATTTGAGTTTGAAAACTTAACAGTATTTCTTCCTATTCTGCAACTGTGCAGAGTACACAGAATAGGCTGCTAAACGGCGGTGACACACACTGAATGGAATATATGACTTTAATATTTGAGTTTGAAAACTTAACAGTATTTCTTCCTAGTCTGCAACTGTGCAGAGTACACAGAATAGGCTGCTAAACGGCGGTGACACACACTGAATGGAATATGTGACTTTAATATTTGAGTTTGAAAACTTAACAGTATTTCTTCCTAGTCTGCAACTGTGCAGAGTACACAGAATAGGCTGCTAAACGGCGGTGACACACACTGAATGGAATATGTGACTTTAATATTTGAGTTTGAAAACTTAACAGTATTTCTTCCTAGTCTGCAACTGTGCAGAGTACACAGAATAGGCTGCTAAACGGCGGTGACACACACTGAATGGAATATGTGACTTTAATATTTGAGTTTGAAAACTTAACAGTATTTCTTACTATTCTGCAACTGTGCAGAGTACACAGAATAGGCTGCTAAACGGCGGTGACACACACTGAATGGAATATGTGACTTTAATATTTGAGTTTGAAGACTTAACAGTATTTCTTCCTATTCTGCAACTCTGCACACTACACAGAATGTGCTGCTAAACTGCGGCGAAGCACACTGAATGGAATATGTGACTTTGATATTTTAGTTTGAAGACTTAACAGTATTTCTTCCTATTCTGCAACTCTGCACAGTACACAGAATGTGCTGCTAAACTGCGGCGAAGCACACTGAATGGAATATGTGACTTTGATATTTTAGTTTGAAGACTTAACAGTATTTCTTCCTATTCTGCAACTCTGCACAGTACACAGAATGTGCTGCTAAACTGCGGCGACGCACACTGAATGGAATATGTGACTTTGATATTTTAGTTTGAAGACTTAACAGAATGTGCTCTAATCTGCAACTTTGCACACTAAACAGAATGTGCTCTAATCTGCAACTTTGCACACTAAACAGAATGTGCTCTAATCTGCAACTTTGCACACTAAACAGAATGTGCTCTAATCTGCAACTGTGCACACTAAACAGAATGTGCTCTAATCTGCAACTTTTCACACTAAACAGAATATTTTTTTTTTTTTTTTTTTTTTTTTTTCCCCCCCCACACAAATAACCTGCTGCCCCCACACACAGTAGTCCTAAAAAGGACTTTTGGTTCTTTTTTTTCACAATTTTGGTTTTTTTCCTCCCTACACTGCCTTTCCCTTCCTATCCTCAGCTCTCCCTGGCTAAGACTGAGCCGAACTCGATGGTCAGGTGCTATACAGCACCCGACCACGGGTTCTGGCCAGCCAATCAGTGTAATGCCAGCAGCCAACATGGCTGCTGGCATTACACCGATGTCAGAGCCTCCCTGCACGTTTATTGGCTGCGCAGCAGCCGCAAAACGTGCGGGGAGGAGACCCGAACATGGCGGGCGAGCACATGCGGTACTCGTACGAGTACCGCCATGTGCCGAGCAGAGCGATGCTCGAGCCGATCCGAGCATCGGCCGAGCATGCTCGCTCAACACTAGTACTACTAAGAAGGTCCAGCAGCTTGTTAGTGTTAGGAGGGAGGGAGGGGGTAATCAATATCCTCATATTACTAGTGGCTGTAAGGAGGAAGACTCTGTGGCTGAACGATGTGGTTGGTGTTAGTAGTAATAACAGTAATGGTGAAGCAGCCAGTGGGTCTACCGTTAGGGGAGTAGTAAGGGAAGCATTTGAGATCATATAGATTAGCAGTCATGGGAGTCCACACCATTCCTCTGGCTCTGTGAGTCCTCCCCTTCCCTTCACTACAGTGTCCAAGTGAAACATGATCCTGAAGAGGTCAGAACTGGTGTTGAGAGAAAGCAGGCACAGAATTAATAACACCACCACCAGCAGGAGTACAGATCAACTGCCTGTGCCTGCTGCTACTGCTGCCAGCCTGCCTTCTTCAGGTCAAAAATAAATGACAAGTGTGACATTAGGGGACCCTTTACTGTCACCTCCTTCAAGCAGCAGTGAGATGTCTATAATAGAGCAGCAGCACCAAGGGACTAGTGGTGGTGGTGGTGGTGATGATTATGTTGGAGAAGTTGGGGTGGAAGATACATTGATGGCCTTTTTTAGCAGAAACTGAGAAGGAATGAGAGACAGGGATGAGGATGGGCATCACTAGCACCACTAGCAATGAGCTGTTGGAATTTGCAACTTCTCTAATTACTTCTTCTGCAGAGCTGCAAGGGCAGCAGGATGCTGAGGAGCAAGTTAGTGTGCAACAAACCACCATGGACACAGTGGGAATGGGGTCAACAAGTGATGTGGAACTAGGACAGGTTCTACTTGCCAGCAGCAGCAATACTCCTGGTCCTAGTTGCAGTGCTGATTCTGAGGCAGTAGCAGCAACAGCAGCAATATCATCCACTGCAACAGACATTAAAGGTGAATTTGGAGGAAAAGAAGAAAGAGGCCATTTTTCTCCACCTGTTCCCTATTCCCTGAAGTCATGGGTGTGGGACTATTTTTCTCTTGGGGCAGGTACAGTGCAGTCATCACCAACGGCACTGTGCACAATTTGTGACAAGCCAGTGAGAAGGGGAAAGGAGGAAACATGCCTTGGCACAACCACCCTGATAACACACATGAAAAACAGACACCATGACATTTCTGTCAAACATGTTAAAGCCAAATAGGGGTGGGCGAAAGTTGTCACTGTGTTCCCGCGTTGTTATCCACTTTTTCACAGGAAAATCACCTATCACTATGAGCAGGGTAAAAAATAATCAGTGGAGGAGCTGGAAGGATCATTATGTATCCACTGAGTCTGAGGAGGAGGGACCACTACTGTACCAATGCTGTCCAGTCCCCCTAAATCACTCCAAGAGATCTTGGGGAATTTAATGGGAAGGGAGGGAGAAAAGGGAATGGGAAGGAAGGGAGAAAAGGGAATGGGAAGGGAGGGAGAAAAGGGTAGTACTAGTGAGAGCAGGACAGGTCAGCTGCCTATGCCTGCTGCAAGACGTGCTGCCCCTTCTGCCAGTGCCACCACTGCTGTACCTGCAGCCACTAGTGTTGTACCTGCTGTCAGATGTGCTGCCACTAGTGTTGAACATGCTGCCAGTGCTGAACCTTCTGCCAGTGCTAAACCTTCTGCCAGTGCTGAACCTGCTGCCAGTGCTGAATCTGCTGCCACCAATACCTTGCCTGCTGCTAGTGTTTTTTGTAGTACTCAGGGGGGAGGAGAAAATTATGCCATGTGTGACAGCAGGGGACCCTCTCTCACATTGTTCGTCACCTCCTCCAAGCAGCAGTGAGATGTCTGGAATATAGCAGCAGCAAGTAGGGACTAGTGGTGTTGGTGGTGTTGGAGAAGCTGAGGTGGAAGAGGCATTGATGGCCTTTTTAGCAGAAACTGAAAAGGAATGGGAGACAGGGATGAGGATGGGCATTACCACCACCACTAGCAGTCAGCTTTTGAAATTAGCAGAAATTGCAACTGATCTAACTTCTGCTGCTGCTGAGATGAAAGGAGGAACAAGCAGCAACAACAGCAACATTATCCGCTGCCACAGAAAGTGAAGGTGAATGTGGAGGACAAGAAGAAAGAGGCCATTCTTCTCCACCTGTTCCCTATCCCTCCCCCCAGAAGTCATGGGTGTGGGACTATTTTTCTCTTCCAGCAGGCACAGTGCAGTCATCATCAACAATGGTACAGTGCAAAATTTGTGACAAGTTAGTGAGAAGGGGAAAGGAGGGAACACACCTTGGCACAACCGCCCTGATACCACACATGAAACACAGACACCATAACATTTACTCCAAACGTGTTAAAGCCAAACACCCGTTACAGAAATCTAGCACCGCTGTTACTGTACCCCCTGACTCTCCAGAAAGGTGGAGATCAAAGAGAGGAAGAATAAAGAATCCCAGACAGACACTGAAAGTTCCATGATGAGTGAAACAACTAGCTCGCCATGAACATCACCTTCTTCCTCTAGGGCAACAAGTACATCTCCTGCCAATCCACCTCATTCATCGTTAGCTCCCCTGCCAAATGATAACCACTCTGTTAATGTTAGGATATGGCAGTTCATCTCCACCCATTGCACACTGTTCGCTGCACTGACCGCACATGCCAGTGTGGTGAAGGAGAATTGCAAGCAGGGCATCAAGCAGCATCTGAGGAGATTCCATCCTGCAGAATATGCTAAGATGGTGTCAAGGAGGATTCATCATTACTATTAAACTGTCAGCAACTTGTCATGAGTCCTTAGTCAGGTGTGGACAAGGGGTATTAGTGACAGAGGCAGTACTTGGTTTCTGGTGTCATGGTGTTTGGATACAGTTGTGCCAGTTGTGTGCAGCTGCTGAAGAGAGGCACATTTCCTGCTCTCAAGGGAAAAATTTCTATTCTAATAATAACACACCCATGATTTTGGAGGAGGGGCAGGCTGAGAAGAATTATTGGCCAACTTCTTCTTTTCTCCACATATACTAGGGGCTTCTTATTGTGCTGCTACTGCCTCAGGCGCATCATGACAAGTGGAACCTTCATCATCCATCAACCAACTAGCAGGGCCTGGATTCTCCAAGTCTGGATTTCTAAGTCTACTGTAGAGTTTTAGCTGAGTTTAAATAGATTATATTGTAATTTAAAATTGTATCTGTTATAGAGTTAGTTTGCAGTTTCTTCCAGACTCTTTGGCTGCCTGTTTTGTGTATTGGAACTATGTGGATGTATCCTAATCCATTCCTCTCCTGTCTCCCACAGGAAATCCTTATAACTAATTATTTACAACACATGGTTTTGTTCTTGATGTGCAATTTGGCTCTGTTTAGGTCCGGTTGGCTAGTATCCCATGACTCTGCCTCTATAAAAATCCACTTCTCAAGCAGGGCATCTGCTTACAGGGCTTCTCAAGTCAGGGCTTTTAAGTCTGATGTAGAGTTTTTCCTGAGTTTGCCTGAACTTGAACTGAGGGCACACCTGACTACACCGGACACAGGACGATTTAAATTTTCACCAGCACTACAGAATTTCAGCTGACCTGCAACCCCAAAAACAGGACAAAGTGGGAAGAATCAACTTACCATTCATCCACTCCAGGAATTTAACCCTTTCATTGACATCTCATCAGCGTAGTCTTCACCTTTTAATCAAATCTGGCTGCAACTGAATCTAAGGATTGTCTGGTCTGGAAGGAAAAACTGTACAACATTTCATCTAGACAGCTGAAGCTATCTGCCTGCAAGTCACTGATCACACACATCACCATTCTCTAACCCATTTGAACTTATATTATCACTAAACAATGCATCTATTAATTTTCTTATTATTGTTTCTGCCACCTCAACTGTGTAAAATATCAAAAGCATTCAGCCCTCCCACCTGTTCATCAATCTCTATATCTCCATCCATCTTATACTCTCCAATGATTTGTTCTCATGAGCTGTTCTTTTACCTCAGCTCTTTATATCCATCCACCAAGAGACAGCCCACACCTTCTCACACATGCAAATCCTCCTCTCACCTGCTTTTCCTGACTGCAACTTTTCTCATGGCTGCAGGTGACATCTCTCCCAACCCTGGTCCCACCTACATTCCCTCCTGTGTCCGTCCTAGATTGCGGCCTACCCGCACCTTTTGTGGGGCAGACCCTAGAAATCTGCTGGCTGTTCCCTGCCTCCCCCCAACCCCTTCCACCCTTCTCCTGTGCATTATGGAACGCTCGCTCTCTACTCAACAAACTCCACACTACACACAACGTATTCCTCTCTAACTCTCTAAACCTATTCGCTATCACTGAAACCTGGCTCTCACATTCTGACTCATCTGCCGAAGCTGCTCTCTCCTATGGTGGTTTACCTTTCTCTCACACTCCTCACCCTGATGGCAAGGGTGGGGGGGTGGACTTCTCCTCTCTCAGGTCTGCCACTCCAGGCCTCTGTCCCTTCCTCCATCAATCTCCTTCACCTCTTTTGAAGTGCACAGAGTCCAGCTCTTCTCCCCTGTCCCTCTCCTGGTAGCCTCTCCTGGTAGTCCTCAGATACTCCCACATTACTCCTTGGAGACTTCAACCTACACACTGATGATGCATACTCATCTAGTGCCTCCCGATTTCTCTCTCTGACCTTGTCATTTGACCTTCAACAGTGGACTGCTACCAGCACTCACAGGGATGGTTACTGGCTAGATCTAGTTCTCACCAGAAACTGTTCAGTCTCTCACTTCACAATTTCCCCATTTCCACTCTCTGTTCATCATCTTATCTCCTTCACACACTCTCACACACCTTCCCCTGCCCTCCCTATATCACCTTTCCTTACCAGGAACCTACACCCAGTCAAACTACCAGACCTAGCATCGAATATGCAAACTTTTCTCTCTTCTCTCTGCCACTGCTGCTACTACTACTACTACTAACATAGACACTGTAGTCCACGAATATAACACCTCATTAATGTCCTCCTTGGACCTGCATGCTCCCCTCCAACACTGACACTCCCGCCCCAGGAATCCCAGACCCTGGCTAAATTCAACAACCTGCATGCTACACATCTGTCGTCGTGCTGCAGAACGTCTCTGCTGAAAGTCTCATTCTGTTTCCGACTTCCACCATTATAAATTCATGCTACCCTGTTTTAACACAGCTCTCACCCTGACTAAACAGAAATACTTCTCTAACATCATCACTACCCACAAATCTAACCCCCGTGACATCTTTAAAATCTTTGATTCTCTTCTCAAGCCCCCAACTTTGAACTGCTCCTCCTTCTCCAACACTCCACAGGACTTTGCTGACTTTTTAAAAAATAAGGTACAGTCCATCCAACAAAAGATACCTTCTACATCCTCTCCTCCTATGCCTCTGAGTCCTAGTCCACCCCGAGCAACTCTCAGCTCATTCTCCCCTACAACAGAGGAGGAGGTATCTCTTTTACTATCCTCCTCTCCACCCACTACCTGCCCCTCGGATCCCATGCCCTCTCACCTTGTTAAGGCTCTTGCAAATACTATTGCTCTCAGCCTTACTAATATCTTTAACTCCTCTCTTTCTACAGGAACTTTTCCATCCTCATTCAAACATGCAATAGTCAGACCTATACTCAAAAACCCTCACTCAACCCCACCTGTCTTTCAAATTACCATCCGGTTTCACGCCTACCCTTTACATCTAAGATCTTGGAACACCTTGTATTCTCCCGCTTAATGTCTTTTCTCAATACAGTCTCTCTTCTTGAACCTTTACAGTCAGATTTCTGTTCCACTGTTCCACTATTCCACTGAGACAGCCCTAACACAAATTAGAAATGACCTATACACAGCAAGGGACAAAGGACAATTCAGTATACTAATCCTACTAGATCTATCTGCTGCTTTTGACACTGTTGACCATGCACTCCTACTGGACACACTGCATACCCTTGGCATTCGTGACACACCTCTAGAATGGATTTCCTCCTATCTCTCTAAACGTACTTTCAGTGTTTCTTTTGCTAACACTTTCTCATCTCACCTCAACCTCTCAGTAGGTGTACCTCAGGGATCAGTCCTGGGACCACTTCTTTTATCACTCTACACCCTCTCACTTGGTGACTTCATCTCATCTCTTGGATTTAATTACCATCTGTTTGCAGATGACACACTAATCTATCTCTCTGTCCCTGACCTCATTCCAGCTGTGCTGTCTCAAGTCACTCAATGTCTCTCAGCCATTTCATCATGGATGGCCCACCTCCACCTTAAACTTAATATGGCTAAGACAGAGCTGGTGGTGTTCCCTCCTAAAACCCATCCACCAACCAACTTCTCCATCACAATAGAAAACTCTTCCATACACTCAGCATCCAATGCACGCTGTCTTGGGGTCATACTTGATTCCAAATTAACCTTCTCCCCCCCATATCCAAGCTGTCACTAGAACATGTCACTTCTTACTAAAAAATATTGCAAAAATACGTTCGTTCCTCTGCATATCAACGGCTAAAACACTATCTCAGGCACTCGTTCTCTTTAGACTTGACTACTACAAGTTTCCACCTCTGGTCTTCCTGCTTCTCATCTCTCTCCACTTCAATCTGTTATCAATTCAGCCACAAGAATCACAACATTTGCTCTCATAACTTCCTTCTCATTTCCTCCTGAAATCCCTCAAATGACTACCCATAAAGTATCATATTTCTTACAAGATTCTCCTCCTCTCCTGTAAGTCTCTCTGCTCCTCAGCACCCTCTTACATTTCTGCTCTTATCTCCCGCTATACCCCTTCTCTTCCCCTACGGTCTTCTCAAGCATTCTTCCTATCCTCTCCCTACACAACTCGAGACATCTCTTGACTACAAGCTTTATCACTGGCTGCTCCTTGACTCTGGAATGCCCTCCCCATCACCATTCGCCAATCACCCACACTCATCACTTTCAAGCATCTCCTCAAAACCCACCTGCTCAGGGAGGCATCTCAATAGCAATATCTTCCTCAAGCACACTGACAGTCCCAGCAGAACCCTTCTGCACTTCTTTCACCACACAAGTGCTTGCACTTATAATCTTCCTCCTACTGTCTTTGTTTGTCATTATGAATTCAACTTAGATTATAAGAGCCTTGGGGCAGGGTCCCTTTCCCAGTCTAGGATTCCCTTGCTGCACTTTTCCCAATGAATAATGAAATGCTTGCACTTAAGCTTAATGCTCTTAACCCAGTTCTGTAGTTTTGTATTATATTATTTCATACATGTATGGTGCTAGATAAATAAAGATACATACATACATACATGTTACTGCTGTTGTTAATCCCATTCCCTTTCAGCTGCCTAATCATCCTGCTGCTTTAACAACTCAGCAGCAGCAAAAAGACTATTTGCAAATTCTGCATCTACATCAATGGCCGGTGGCCACTGGTCAACAGGACATGATGTGCTGGCAGTAGGCCAGTAGGGCATTTTTTTTCTCAGGGCTTGTGCTTTAAAAAAACAAAAAACATAGTCCTACAACAAAAATCTAAACAATTGTTGGTGTTTTTTTTCTAACCAACCTAAGTCCTACAAATCTTAGCTCTTGTGCCAAACAAGCTTAAGTCCTACAAATCAATGTTTCTTCAGGGCTTGTGCCTCTAACAATAAATCTAACAAATTATCCTCTGCAAAATACTCTATCAAGTCAAGTATCAGCCAACAATTCTACCTGGACTTGGACTACAATATTACTTAATACTGGTGATCATGCCCAAGGAGGCAGATATGATTTCTTGTTTCAAGACTCAAGAATCCCAAATAACATAAATAGAGGCACTCACATGATTCATGAAATCCCTAGCTTAGGATGATCATTAAACACAAGGAGTATATCCCCATTACACAACAGCTCCACATAACCATGATGTCCATGTGTCAAAATGTAACGGGACAGGCTCATCTGGGACTTCTTTACTTGTGAGTAAAATGCATGAATCAAACACAATGCATGCATGACCATGATTATACATGGGGAATGTGTGGAAACACACTTGCACAACACATAATGATATGTTTCAATTCACAGGATGACTGGGATCCATCTAACCCTCCAGCATTGAAAATGCCTGCCTATACATCACAACTTCTCATCATAATGAACAGATGCAGATGCCATACAATGGATTGTTCCAAGTGACTCTGTGAATTCAACTGACATATGGAATTCCGTAAGTGTATGATGACATTGCAACTTCATGAATATGTCCTATCCCCCTATGAACACTAATATGTGTTTAACTGCTATAATTTCTTCCTACCGGCATCCTTGGCATGACCCATCATGGAAGAGAAGGATGTTGGACTTGATGAGGGCTCATTTGTTGCTACACAATGGAACAAAGGAGAGACAAGACAAATCCCCAATGGTCCATTGATATGTGCTGGACTTATAAGCTGAAACACGGTTATTGTCCAGCGGTAATCCACACCATGAAGAACAAGGTATTGAGGACCTGCAAAACATACATATGTTGCAAAACTTAAGGGACATCATCAGAAATCCACACCTCACCTGTTAGGAATATTGGACAACCATAATATACACCTCCTCATTTCAGTGTAATTGTAAAGGAACCCATCATGATGTTTGACCGGTTCTTCCATCATGACAACATGTGGATCCTGCATATGTTCAACCAGCCTGTACTTTGGAATGCCAGGGGGGTACACAAGTCATATATATGTGATATGTGGGCTAACCTTGTGCTTCAAAATGATCTGGCCTGCTTACTACATCATATTTCTGGTTGGCTGTACACCATTATCTCCTTGTTTGACTCCTATCAGCTCTGTATTGATCAACTTGAAGGGCTCACTATTGATCATATGTTTGGCTGGCACTGTGCTGTGCAGTACTAGCTAAATGGATTTGTGTTGTGAATAATTATGTATGATTTTACTTTTTTTCTTTTACAGGAGTCTGGAGGGTGCTGTCATCTCCTGCATCACAGCCACCTGGGATCCCCCCAACTGCCATCATGGTTTTGTCGGAGCATCTCCTACCAGGAATTGAAGTTGATGTTCACTGGCGGACCACCTCCAGTGCCTTTAGCATGCAGGGGCAGAGCTCCCATCTTGTTCTTCACTTTTCATTTACAGTCTGTCCAGTGCTTTTTGATGGAGTCTCCGGTACTCTTGCACTTGGACACTGCATTGACTGCATTCTGCACTTGATGCCTAGGTAGCTTCTTCCTTCCACCAGTTACCCCTGGCCTTTTCGGTTGTGAAAAGTATGTGCTTCCTGTCTAGGATGCACCTCACCATGGCCAAGTTCTCCACTGTGCTCCACTGCAGTGTGGGATGGATGCGCATTCTGTGTGCATTTTTGGTTATAAGGCCCTGCTTGTGGAATGTGTGTGTGTGATCCTTTGCCACATTCCCTCTGCTTCCCACTGCCGTATCCATCCCTGGCTGTTGTGTACCTTGCTGTTACTGGGTACCCCTCCACCTACCTGGTCTTCCTCTTCCCCTCCTTTCCTGACAACGGATTCCCTGGTCTCTTTCCTGCTCTCCTACTCCTCTCTCCATCCCTCCAGTCTCCACTCTGACCATCTCCTAGCTCCCTCACACACCCACTCAGTCACTCACAGAGGCACTCGGTCACAATCATTCTATGCCACCCCCTTCCACTCACTGAATCACACTGTATAAAGTAAAATAAAAAATGTTGTGTGTCCAGACCAAAAGATGTGTTTGTGTGAGTGTGATGTGTCCAATATGTGCCAAAGTGTATTATATACTTTTTGTATGCAATTGTCTCCACTCCCCACTCCAAGGTTACCTGTCTCCAATGTGTGCTCCTGTCTTTCCCTTTCACTATGTCTAGCCTCTTCTCCTGGGCTCTGTGCTGTTGCAGACAGTGTGTTTCAGTTATTTTTTTGGTATTTATACATTTACTTGAATTGACTTAATGCTTTGCTGTGTGGTAATTAGCTGTAATTTTGAACTTGTTTTTTGACAATGTTTAGCGATGCATCATAATGTCGAACATTAGCTGTTCCCTTTGAAGTTGATGTATCTGACATTATTTAGTGAATTAAATGAATGCACTGTGAGGTGAAAAAAGAAACTGCGATCCACATTAGGTTACCTGTGTTTGTGCGGCCTACGCTCATTGTCCATTCCTGTAGATGGCTTATTGAATAGCTGCACTATACAGGCATGGCTACCGCTTACGGTCTATTTTACTGTGCTTTGTTGAATCAAGCCCTAAGTGAGCAGTTAATTGGAGAGATTAGATAGCAGAAAACACTGGAGTCTGTCAACCTGAGATTTTGTCCCTTCAACCTGAGACCCTGAGATTTGGTTAAAACCCTGAATTCCTAGGTATGCCCATTTTTTACCATTGCATAAAAAGGACTTGATGCAGAAAGCAAAAGATGGACAAACCAAAAGCACCATGGAGTGGGGGTGTAGAATAAAAATTCTCATTGAGTTCAATGGGACTTTTAGCCCCTTGGATGCAAGAGAAGTCTCCATAGCATTTTGAAAGAATGACATGGCAACCTCACATTGAACCAATGTGAAGGTTTATTGCCCCTCTGTAATTGTACAGGTGATTGGACCCAGAAATGCTGATCATTTGCTTTCTGGATTACGTTCAAAGTTTGAAGATTTTCAAAAATGTGTTCTTTAAGCTAACCTTAGTAAACTGGATTATAATTACTATCTGTAAAGCATTAGATTTATTAAAAAAATATATCAGTACATAGAATAACAAAAAAAAAAACAAGAAGACAATTTTATACCTGACCACTATTTTTTCAGTGAGATTCATCTCCCTCCGTAAATAAATAACTGAAGAAAAAGGCCCAAATTTGTAATAGAACAAAGAAATGCATTGTAGTGAAGGCTCCTCACTGTGTTTAAAAAAATCTATGAATAGATATTTCACATTCTTTGAAAGCTTTAAACATAGGACAAAGGAAGATTCATAGAAGACCTGAAACCATTGAATCCATTAGCTCAGTCTGTGTGGAAGGAATATTATTGTATTGTTGAGCATTGCAATGAACAAACTACCACCGTGCATCTAGTATTTTCTCTCTCCCTGGGTGGAAAAGATTTTCTTATACAATTCTAATGTAATAAGAATCTCAGTGTCTTTCAAAATCTATCCACCCCTCCCCCTTTTTATCTATACCGGTATAGACAGCTGGTCCCATGGGTACAACAATTGTACATAACCTGACAGACAGAATTGCCAAGAAACTAATTGGTTCCCTTAACAATGCTTTCCAAAAGAATCCTGAGGATCTATAACCTGGGTTAACATAGTAAAGATAATATTCTGTAAGAAATGCATTGTTATCGTACTGTAGACAATACAATTCTTTAGACTTACAAAATAATTCACTGACCTATGAATGAAAGAGGTGATATGTATCTTATTTTTCTATGAGTTCACATGTTGTGGTTCTGGAAGCAGTTCAGAGAAATGAACTTGCTCCACAGTTCTAGTGATTCCTTCTTATCTCATTTGCCATAAATGAATGGAGCAACTCTCCCGGGAGAGTGAGATGTGGAAAGAGAAGGAAGATCTGTATTAGGATGAATGCATCAAGTGCTCAGTAAGACACAAATTCCCATTGATTAAAATGGGGCTTTTAACCACTTGAATGCTAAAGAGGTCTCTAACACATTCCTCTGCAATTAATTGGAGACCTCACTGGCATTCAACAGGCTAAAGCCCCCATTTAATTAACCCTTTGAGTGCCAGTGGAGTATGCATGCATTGTTAAGCAATGCATTGTGAACGCCCCATGACACTCAAAGGGTTAAAGGGACAGTAATACTTAAAATGTAAAAAAATATGTTGTAGGGTTTATCCCCCTGAGTAAAACAAGGGAACTCCCACTGCTGAAATGTGTTTCTTACAACACAAACTTGCATTTTTTAGGTGCAGTATCGCAGTGACCTGAGATTGTACAGTGGCGCCGTTGCTACACCATCCTGTGGACAGATCTGGTCAGTTGACCATAAATCCCAATAGGATGGTGTAGCAACAGCTCCACTGTACAATTTCAGGCCACTGTGATACTACAACTACAAAATTCAAGTCTGAGCTGTAATAACTTTTGAACAAAACACCTGTCAGCAGTGGGACTACCCTTGTTTTACTCAGGGGTATATACCCTACAATATATATATTTTTTACGTATTAAGTATTACTATTCCTTTAAGACAATTAGACTTTTCACCCATTTTTTACCATGTGGTAAAATTGGTTTGCTCCAGAATTATTTCAGTCCCTCATAGTACATAGCATATATCCTCATTCTATGATGCACATGCTCAGCAGTACATAACACATTTACATTGAATCATTCTTTGACCCTGTGGTCCACGTCTCAAAAAAACTGCTGATCCTAACCCTTGCAATGCCAGCATCTTATTAATGAAGTATAGTAAAATAACCAGACCTGCTATGGTCTGGTATGTGTAAAAGTAAAGTGGAGGAATTCTGGGGCAAACCATTTGCAATATAGGGGAGAACTAAAATTTCCAAAAATGTCTATTGATTTAAAGGGACAGCAATGTCCCAGAAAAAATATTTTGCATTTTGTAGTGCTTCAAAAGTTGAACTGAATGCTATGGTTTGAGAGATATATGCATTCAAATTCCCTCCTTCCTCCCCATTCCCTGATGTCAGCGCTGTGCTCACTGCAGGGGAATCCTGTCCTGGGACCAACTGGCGGCTCTGCAGCAGAGCCGCAATCACGTTATTTAAAAAGAATGACTTCATTGGAAAGGTCTACAAAATATGAAACAAATGTTGCAGCTGCACACTGAATACTTTAATCAAAGTTGCAACAAGGATGGGTAATAAAAAACTTCTGAAATTTACTAGAAAATCATTTAAAAATAAATGCATCTATGAATGTATATTCATAGTGAAGTGGTACATTGAAAGAGGTGCTGGATGTCTCCACACAGTCTAACGCATTTCACGCAAGATAGAGCTTAATCATAGATGAAGTCTTTATATACATGCATGGACCTCTCTAGCATTCTAGCATTCTCTAGCATTCAGTGGGTTAAAATCCCAATTTAATTCAATGGGAATTTTTAGTTCTCTATAGTGCAAATTATTTGCCCCAGAACTCCTCTACTTTTCTTTCGGACATACAGCTTTAAATCTGGTCACGCATGGATTTATCACTTGGTAGAAATCAAGTCACCATGAGGCTGATGTAATAGGAATAAGTGCAAGTCCGGAGCAAGCCAACTGTACCATAAGGAAAACTAAAAAATCCCTATTGATTTAAATGATTTTATAACATCATGAGAGTTATGCACTAAGGTGTGATAAAGAGGTGATAAGACAAAGGTAACTTATCCAGTGAAATCACTTCTCCAGTTCCTGTGTTTTTCTATGAAACCTACAAAACAAGATCTCCAAAGTTGGAGAAATAAATGCATTTGCTCTATAGAATAACACAGATTTGGAGAAGTGATATCTCTGAAGAAGTCATCTCCACTTTATCTCCTCTTAAACACTCCTTGAATATTTTTATGATCTCAAACACATTGTTCCGCAATTCAATTAAGACCCCCTAGCATTCAAGGGGTTGAAAGTCCTATTTATATCAATTGGAGTTTTTTTGAATTTCTGTTTGTTCCATTTGGTGCAGTCCACAATTGCTTCATTTTTTCAGTGCATTAAACGGATAGTAATACCTCTATTAAAAATAATTTCCAAGTCTTCTTTATTGTTTTTTTTAACACGTAGCACTATATTTCATTACTTACATATTTGTAGTTCAAGCACTATTCAAGCTGAGAGGTTCCCCCTCCCACCCCTTCTGGCCTCCTCCCATCAGATCTGGAATCCGGTCATCGGACAGGATGGATATAGTGAGGGACAATCTTCATTCAGTAAGTATAAGGAAAACTTGATGATGGAAGGTAGGATTTTTCTTTTGCTTTCTGAAGATTGTCCCTCGCCATGCTCCATCCAGACCAGACTGAGAGGCTCAGTGACACAGGGGAATGGGGCAGGGTGGGGATCCTTTCAGCTTGAATAGCTGTTGAACTACAAACATGTAACTAACGAAATATAGCTCTATGTATTACACAAACAATAAAGAAGACTCGGGCATCAACTTTAATAGAGGTATTACTATCACTTCAACCTCAGAGTGGTAGTAACTGTCTGCAGCAGGCAGGCAGTTGGGGGATATTTGTCATGCAGTTGCAGATGCTTTTAAAAATATTGTTCTAGGAAGACCTATTTGAAGGCTCTTCAACTCCACAATATTTTATTGGAAAATGGCTCTTCTTGTGCTAGAGGGGGCAATACATTGTGCACTGATATGTTCCACCACTCCTTGACTTAACTGTTTAACAAGACATATATGTGACTCTCTAAGGTAATCTATCTATCTATCTATCTATCTATCTATCTATCTATCTATCTATCTATCTATCTACCCCCTGTTTGGATTATGGACATTAGATGGTGTTTTTTTATAGACATTGCTAGGTATACAACACATTATTATGGACTGTGTCTGTATTGTGTAGATCATTCAATACCCCATAAAAAGAAAAAAATTAACAGGTTAAATTATTCAACCCCTTGGACTCTAGAGGCATAATCAATACATTGCTCAGGCCTAGCATCCAAGGGGTTAACCCTTTGAGTGCCAAATAGGTATCTAATGCATTGCAATGCTTTGCAATGGATACCTTTCTGGCACTCAAAGGGTTAAAGGAGCACAGTTAAGGCAATGTTCCAAGCACTTTTCTTTTCAGCACAACCTTTCATATGATAGCAATAGTGTTCCGTTAACATATCTGTACCAGATGTTGCTAATCCTATATAATAATTCACTAAAACGTGTGTAACGACGCAGTCATGCGCAGTAGAGACTGCCTGTGATGAGTCTGATACAGAGTGGGGTGCTCCAATGGAGAGTCCAGCTCTGTATCAGCCGCAGCGTGGGCAGTCTCTACTGTGCATGACTGCCCCATAACCGCCTGGCAGTGGCACTGTGGCCCGTGTAATGGGCTCTTCAACTAGTTTGTTAATATACAAACACATTTGTTTGGATCTCTTCTTTTATATTATTTACAATGTTTTTTGATTAGTTAATATGATAAAACATGAAGGAAGAAACAAGTAAAAGCTTTTTAATTCCTATGCACTGTGATTCTATGGAACCTATTTATCAAAAAAATAAAATATACTGGTAATTTCACAATGCGGCTCTTCAGAATACCATGGGATATAGAGAGCTGTTATGCAGTAGAATTATTCATTAGCCCTTAGGTCTCTTTCACATAGATAACAGAATTGTAGCAGCTTCCTGTCACCTTCATTCTTTCACTCATCTACTCCTGAGACCCACTGATTATCTGGATGCAGGAGGGGTGCGTTTGACCTCTGGCCCTTGTGAATGCCAGCCATAATCATTGGCTAATACCTAAGTGGGTATTTCATTGGAGGTTGCAATGAGAATCATAATCTCCATCAGTACTCATGTGAAAGGTCTGTCGACGTCCCCCAAGACTGCATTGCAGACCTTCCTTAATTAATTTTTACTACTGCAATCCTAATCACATTACAGTTGAAAAATACTGTGTCATTTGCATATGGCAAGTAGTACCCATGTGAAAGGTATGATAGTCCAGCATAGCAATTTATAATGGGCAACATCGCCAACATAGGCAATCTGAATACACAGCATTGCAGCACCATTCAAACCACATGTCAAAACTACCACAGCAGTACCTGCAGTGAATGCTATCATAGGGGTGCTACAGAGGTGGAGCTGATGGTCATGGCAGGTGTCAGCCAAATTGTATTGACTGACATCCAGGGGAAATTAGTAAAGAGTATAGTCACACTATGGGCTCAAACTAGGGTCCCAAGACCCAAACAACAGAAACAGTCCCAAAAAGGCTTAAAAAGGACAAAAAATACTGCAGAGTCCAATTAGAATATTATGATATATAAATAGTAGAAAAGGACACAAACTCAAAGAGAGAGAGAGAGAATTGCACCAGTTTAGGTATTGTTCTGTAACCAAAGCATGCTGTTCTTGGTGTTATATTTAATTCTACCTTGACATTGTCACACCATATACAAGCTGTCACTGAAACCTGCCAATTCTTCCTGAAAAATATTGTAAAAATACAGCCTCTGTATGTCAACCACAAAAACTGTCATTCAGGCCTTCATTCTCCCTAGACTAGATTATTGCAACATTCTGTTCCTGATCTTCCTGCCTCTCATATTTCTTGGTTTCAGCTGCAAGAATAACTATCTTTGCTCCCAGGTACCTTCCCTTTCATCTGCTCCTAAAATCCATCTGCTAGCTAGCCTTAAGGTCTGGTATTTCTTACAAAATTCTTCTCCTCTCTTTTAAGTTTCATTCTTCTTCAACACCCTCTTACATTTCTGCTGTTATCTCCCACAACACTTTTCTCATTATCTGCCTTCTTCACAAGGGATACTTCTTCAATCTTCCTTCTTCTTTATGCTTTAATCTTCTTTCTTCTTTCTTCTTTGTCATCTTTCCTGTAATAAAAAAATAAAACATCAATAATATGCCACCAAGATATGCCACAGTTAACCCTTTGCGTGCTGAAGGGGTAGCCCTCCACCGTTCAAAGGGTTAAATGCAGTGTGGCATATCTCTGAAAAGTAATATTCTGCCATTCCATTTTAAAATAAATAAGTAATTATCTTTTTGTCCATAAATAATCAGGCCTCAAATGCTAAAATAAATGTCCGCTGGTGGCGGCAGACATGCATATTGGCATAGACTCCCCCTCCATCCCATTCGGGCCATTGCCCGAATCTAAATGAGAGAATTTTGAACAGAGACTGGCTTTGTATATGGCCAGTCTCTGTTCAAAATGGATGGCAACCTCCAATTGGCTGAGATGTGTGCTCCTAGTGGGGGAATGACAAAACTCTCTACAAGCTGATTGGCTGGGAGTTGCATAAGCACACATCCCAGTCAACTGGAGGATTCCATCCATTTTGAACAGAGAATGGCCATAGCTTCTGTTCAAAATTCCCTCATTTGGATTTGGGCAACAGCCCAAAAATTTATAGAGGGGGGAGGGACTGCGCTGCTAAAACTTTCCTGTTGCATTCAGACTTGTCTATGTGAAAAACCTGAGTAGAAAACACTGTGTTACAGTGTCCTGTTTTAACTAAGTCTTAGGCTATACCTCCCCTATACTACATTATAACAGATAAGTACAACTTGGCCTACTGATTGTTCTATCCCGCTCCCTGCTTTAAAGGGGAAATGTACCCTACAAAAAGTGGGTCTTAGTTTTTAACATATGGACTTACCTAGGAAATGCATCCTCCATTTGCACTTGTGTGAAACGTCTGCTGGAAGCCTCATAGGGGTTAATCTATTTTTTCCAAAACCTATTTAGACTTTTTAACCATAATATATGGCCCTTTGATAGACTTAAGTTTGCAGTGAATCTGGTTGTATCTAGCATCTTGGGTGCTAGGGAGGCCTCCATTACATTGCTAGGCAATGTGTGGAGATAATTGTAGCATCTGAATATATAAAATAAGAATCCGGGGAACGTTTATAATAAAAATAGTGTTTGGAAGGCATAGAAATATAGTTACATAGTAAGTTAGATTGAAAAAAGACACAAGTGCATCAAGTGCAACCTTTGCCTTCCTTACTCTTAAATAGGTATTACTCTGTTAACCATAATGCAAATCAGCTTCAAAATGTTACATTATTTTCATCATTTAGCAAAGAGTTGCAGTTGCTACAATTATCTCCAGACTTCCCATAAAGCTGAGCTGGCAACTAGCTTGAGCACCTGATTGTGTGGGAGTTTCAGCTGGGATAGCCAAACTTCCCCTGCTGAGTTGTATGTGTGGCCAGTTTAATACTAATACTCATCATTTACTGCCTACTATTTTATAAATTGCTTTAGTGTCCAATCAATTGTGGTATTATATGTATTTGTTTTCACTTTTTTATTATTACATTTTTCATCAAAACTATATTTTCCAGTAATTTGTTTTCTTGAAGATCCACTATGCAGGTTTCAATCTTTTGACAGGTAAAGAGAGTGAGCAGCTTGTTGTGGAGCTGCTGGCATTTATCAGGAGAGAAGAAGAAGGACCATCAACAGATGAATCAGTAAACCATGGTCTGGATCATCATTATATTCACAGCGCTGATTTGGGATTGGTCGAAGCTGATCTGAATTGCAGCAGTATAATTTCATTCAGTCACCTGCCTCCTGGGGGGTTGTGCAATAAGGTGTGATGAAGAGGTAATAAAGAGGAGAAAACTTCTCCAGAGATATCACTTCTCCAGTTCCTATGTTATTCTATGGCTATGCACCAAGAACATTCCCACTTAAAAAAAATCTTAGTGCATAGGCTCCATAGAATAACATTGGACTAGAGAAGTGATATTACTGGAGAAGTTATCTCCTCTTTATCACCTCATTATCACACATTAGTGCATCTGACCAATTTAAAATTTGTGAATAATACAGCACTAGTTATAATCTTTGAGAAGCCTCATCTTCTTTACTTTCTTTCTAGATAATAGTCTAGTTTATATTGATTCATTTGAGTTTGTTTCTTTTTACTTTTTCTCATTACAACATTTCACAGTCATTTATTTTTTTGAAGGTCCACCATGCAAATTGCCTTGGAAGGAACAGGTTAGAATTATATTAACTAAAGTTCCAAATGATGGATTACTCACATTTAAACATTGTCATTTCATAGCATATTCTATTGCAATGACTAAATCAAGCTTGTAGAACGGCTTTCACCCATCACTGTTCTGGTCTCTGTTTAGCTGTGTAGCCTCATTCATCTCCTGTTTGCTCACAGTAGGAAACCCAAGTTGATTGTTATCATTCACCCAAAATACACAAAAGTTTAAGATAAAGATGACATTTAAAATATTTAAAAAGCTCATGTTTCTTGGACGGTAGCCCATTTCGTCAGAAAAATTAAGAGACTATATTCAAAAATGCATGCCCTTTCAGGATTGCCTTTTTAAGTCTTTTGCACTGATCACGATGAACTCTTTGGGTGAGATGTTCAGAAAGTGGTGTTAACTGAAATTGTTTGTAATCAGAACAAAAAAGTTCTTACACCATGATCCATCAATTCTCAGACATGTTTCCGTAATTTTTTGCGTCCAATTCCCCCATCTCCATCAAAGGAAAAAAGCCTTCTTAAAAGTGGGTGTGATTTAATCTTCCATCATACTATAAGGTGTTTTCAGAAAAAATATTCTTTTGAACGTAGTTTTTTTTTGTCTGATTAACATCATTTGTTCCCAACATAATAAAAATGGTCTAAACTTGGAGAAGAAAAATTAAAGTACTGAGAAGCAATTTTTCATTTCAAAGACAAAAAAAAGACAATATCAAAGACAATTTTTAAGATCAGAATTTTTAATGGCAATGTTCAATGAGATCTTCTTACCATCATTTTAATTCTTTAGATGAATTTTCAAACTTGATGGATTTACTTCTGAAAATATTGTTCTTCTTTTTTAACACCAACTCATGATCTGACAAGTTTTTCATTATGATGAATTTTTTAACATCTCGCCCTTTGAGCACCAAGTGAATTACCATGCCAATCAATTATATAATGGCTATAGAAAAATAAGTTAAAATATAAATGAATGAACTGTGCCATTTATATCTAAATATATCAAATTGAAGAGCTAAATATTTAGAGACAAGCCAGCTGACAACATAGTATGATACAATTGCATGAAAAGCATTCATAAACATGATAGCAATTACAATGAATTAAAAAAATCTGTATAAGATCATCTATATGTAAAAAGGGTGCAACAATTATAAAAACACGTGATGGTAATTCCAAAATACCATTAATGTAGATCATTTCTACACCATAGATAAATAAAAAATGTGTTTATGTTTCTTTATGAAAAGAAGAAAGGTGAATATATATCTGGCACAAATGCTTATTAATGCTTTATTAACGTGTTGATCTCTTAGCACCAGAGGCCACTCACTAAGTCTTCTCCCGGTCTTTAAGCCTCTTTTCTTTATACTTTAACAATTCCTTGCATGTTCAGTACTGTGCAAAAGTCTCAGGCAGGTGTGAAAAAATGCTGTAAAGTAAGAATGCCTTCAAAAATAGACATGTTAATAGTTTATCTCTATCAATTAACAAAACGCATAGTGAGTGAACAGAAGATAAATCTAAATCAAATGGATATTTGGTGTGACCACCCTTTGCCTTCAAAACAGCACTAATTCTTCTAGGTACACTTGCACAAAGTTAGGGATTTTGTAAGCAAATAGTCAGGTGTATGATTAAACAATTATACCAAACAGGTTCTAATGATCATCAGTTCAGTATGTGGGTTGAAACACAATCATTAACTGAAGCAGAAACAGCTGTGTAGGGGGAATAAAACTGGGTAAGGAACAGTTAAACTCAACTAACAAGTTGAGGTTGTTGAAGACAGATTGATGTCAAAAGTCATGCAGCATGGAAAGACAGAGCACAGCAACAAGACAAAAGCTAGTTATACTGTATTAGCATGGTCTCTCCCAGGCAGAAATTTTAATGCAGACAGGGGTTTCCAGATGTGCTGCCCAAGCTCTTTTGAAGAAGCACAAAGAAACAGGTAACACTGAGAACCATAGAAACAGTGGTCAGCAAAGGAAACGTAGTGCAGCAGAGGAAAGAAACATCATACTTACTTTTCTTCTCAATCTGAAGATGTCCAACAGTACTATCAGCTCAGAATTGGCAGAAAACAGTGGGATCCTGGGATACCCATTTACTGTCAGGAGAAGTCGGGTCAGAAGTGGTCCTTATGGAAGACTTGCGGCCAAAAAGCCATACCTTCTATGTGGAAACAAGGTCAAGCAACCCAACTATGCATGAAAACACAGGTACTGGGGTGCAGAAAAAATGGCAGTAGGTGCTCTGGACTGATGAGTCAACATTTTAAATATTTGGCTGTAGTAGAAGGCAATTTGTTCATTGAAGTACTGAAGAGCGATACATGAATGAGTGTCTGCAGGCAACAGTGAAGCATGGTGGAGGTTCCTTGCAAGTTTGGAGTTGGGGATTTGGTCAGAATTAATGGCCTCCTCAATGATGTGAAGTACAGGCCGATACTTATCCATCATGCAATACCATCAGAGAGGCATCTTATTGGGCCCAAATTTATTTTGCAGCATGACAGTGACCCCAAGCATACAGTCTAAGTTTTAAGAACTATCTTTAGCGTAAAGAAGAACAAGGAGTAGGGGAAGTGACAGTAAAGACCCCACAGAGTCCTGATCTCAACATCATTGAGTCTGTCTGGGATTACATGAAGAATACACAGAAGAACTGTGGTTAATTCTCCAAGACCTACCTACCTGCTGAGTTCCTGGACAAATTGTGTGCAAGTGTATCTAGAAGAATTGATGCTGTTTTGAAGGCAAAGGGTGGTCACACCAAGGGTGAGATGTTAAAAAAGTCGTCATAATGAAAAATTGTCGGATTATAAATTGATGGTAAAAGAAGGACAATATCTTTAGAAGTAAATCTGTAACGTTTGAAAATGTGTCTAAAGAATTAAAAATTATGGTAACAAGACCTTGATGTCTTTGAAAATTTTCAAAGATTCAAAGGCATTTTTTATCTTCTCACTCCTGCTAACAGTACTTTCATTTGTCTTCTCTAAATTTAGACCATTTTTACTTTGTCAGGAAAAAATAATGTTAATCAGAGAAAAAAGTGACGTTGAAACAAATATTTTTTTATGAAAATACCTTACAATATGACGGTAGATTAAACCACACCCACTTTTAAGACGGCTTTTTCCTTTTGACAGAGATGGCGGAATTGAATGCAAAAAATTACGGAATCATGTCTGAGAATTGGAGGACAATGGAGTAAGAACATTTTTATTCTGATTACACACAATTTCAGTTAACACCACTTTCTGAATATCTCACCCCAAATGTTGATTTGATTTAGATTTTTCTAATGTGCATTTTGTTAATTGATAAAAATAAACTATTAACATGTCTATTTTTTAAAGCATTCTTACTTTACAGCATTTTTTCACACCTACATAAGACTTTTGAACAGTACCATATATATGAATTTTTATACTGTGAGTGTTGGGTTAGTTTGTCACTTGTGCGACCAGTTTGTTAGATTGCTCATTAGAAGTTCAGTAAGAGATCCACAGATGATCTCCAATGCGTTTATTGGTTTTTATGGGAGTTGCAACCGTGAATGAACTGGAATCTAGTTTAGATTACTAAAGCTAAATATTTGTATTTGTATAATTTGTTCCCTAAATTAGTTGTCCAGGCTTAGTGTGAATTTGCTGCCCATCACCACTGACTTAGTTTTGTCATGAAACCAAAACATATTGTGTTTTAGAATTAATTTAATACTCTCTAGAATACAGACCCTTTGTTTTCTGGCATTAAATACTTTTTGCCTGAAAATAGTCTGTTTTTTCAATCTCAGCAGAATGTGGAATATTCAGGTATAAAGAAGACATCTAAATAGATCCAAGGACATTCTTCCACCCAACACACTGTACTCAACAACACCAATAAATTTAAATCTGTCACTATTTTTTGAAGACAAAAGTCTATACATTCTGACTAATAAGAAGTAATGGAATTAATCCCATTACCTGAGATAGGGAGTTCAAGAGGGATTTATATATATTAGGTAAATTATAGTATATGGGTATCCTGAAGTTGGATACATAAATATTGCCTTTCGGTTCTTGTTAAAACCTTTGCAGCACAGGCTAACTCGAAAAGCATAAAATGTAGGGTTGCCATCCAACATTTTATAATAATTATCCTCCATTATAATACTTTCAGCTTCAAGATGACACCGACCCCTTGTCAGCAGATTTTTAATAATTTGGCTATTGTTATGAAAGTAAAGCTGTCATTTCCAAATGCATACAATTGTGTTGAAACCAGTATGGTATGAATGATCTCAATTAATTCCTCAGATCATCCATTACCAATACTAGAAAACTGGAAAAGTTCTCCACAAAGCTTTATATCATGTTAGTTTAAAACAGGTTTAACATTGGTTGGGTTAAAATAGGGGATAGCAGCAAGTAAAATAAAGCATGTTGCACTATCAGTTATTGGTATTATTTGCCGATGTTCTTCTAAAACTACAATAGGATGTCTACAACTAATATATTGGATTTTTTATTTTGCAAAATTCTACAGATATTTTGTTCATAAATGGTCTAACAGCTATATACAGCTGATAACAGTTCAGTTCAGTGTGGGGGGGGTTCCATTTTCATCTTAACACATACTCCCCTTATTGTTGCAAGGGTCCTAAACATCATGCCCCCTTACTCTGATGGAACACTTTTCCATGAATCCACCACTCAGTGTAAAGTAATGCAATGTCACATTTTCCATTCTCTATCTTTGAAATATGCTATATGCTGCACTCTTTGGACGTGTATACTAGAGCTATGGTGACAGATGGTTTATTACCCAACCCTGCTCATGCTCATCTGTCATGTGATCACCATTTATTGCATTAGGGATAAAACCTCTGATTGTGTGTTTTTTTGTTGACGGAATGAGGGGTATTAGGATTAGAATGCCTGCAGCTACAAGTTAGAATGCAAGATAGGCTGACCTGTTGCAGAGAATTGACAAAGGCATTAGGATGGAAGAATACACTTTAGGTTGAAAAGTAAAAATGTGAAGAGCAGTGAGGGAGAGGTACCTGAAGGATATAAGGGACCACCTGTCTTGTCCTGGGGTTTGAGGGGGACAGTGTCTCTTCTGGGATTTCTTAAAAGGTACATTTGCCCTGTATAGTAGAATAGAGGGGGATGTCTGTTTTGTACAAATATGGGGGGACATGTATTGTCTATGGGGTAAGACGGGCACATCTGTCATGTCTGCAAGGTGAAAGGGGACATCTTTTTTCTGGCTCCTGGAAAATGGACATCTGTCTTTTGTGGAGCTAAAAGAGATGCATATCTGCCCTACCTGGGTTTGATAGAAGAGGGGGACATATGTCTTATCTGGGGTTGAGAAAGGGAGATCTGCTATTTGCAAGCTCTGTAATTATTTGCATATGTCCAATTGCTGTGAGCTGTCTTGTCTATGGACCAGATTCCACATCTGAGGGGAGGTGGCTTACACTAGGTAAAAGGGGCAGAGGGGGAAATTTTATCATTCAATTACTCTTGAACTACAACTCTGACAGTATTGAAATAACACTCTTTATGGCTCAAATACTACGAAGATTAATTGAAGTTGCTGTTTTTGTGACACATTACTATCCCTTTAAATGATTGCAAACTGAATGGGTGAAATTCCTTATTGATTGTTATTACTCTTACCCACTCAATATCTTTACTGAAACCTCAGTGGGTCATGTCGGTTCTATAAATTACAAAATAGTGCCTCAGTTTCATTGTAGATTGATAGCATTGCAGCTGTGACTGTAAGGCCTGAAAACATAATGGGTATCTTCAGTTCTATAGATTACAAACTCTGTGGTTCAGTTAAATGCTTGATTGCAATGACTGTGGAGCACTTTGTCTTCACTGCAAATACTCAGCCAGATGGATAATTCTAGCATTTTTCTGAGATGAAACAAGAAATATGATGTATTTACCCTCATTAATGCTAGTGAGGTATCCAATGCACTTTCTACCATCAAGGGTTAATTATATATTAGTAGCCTATAACATAAAGTCCTAGAATGCGTCACTCACTATATGCATAACAGCACATGCGCAGTGGGGACTCACAGAACGGGCTGATCCGGAGCAGAGAGCTCCGGAAGGCTGACAGCCTGTCTGTGCTCCCGGCTCCGGGGCAGCAGCGGAGGCAGCTGGGTGACAAATTGTATACAGGCTTTGTAATTAGTGTAGAATATCTGCTTTGTATATCTATTTTACACATAATACATGTCTTCTAATTTAATTATAAAAATCTGCTCAGCTTAACTTGAACATATATAGCATTTTGCATTCAATAAAACACAATGGATTGATCTTCCCTGATCCACAAAAAGGCATTCAGCACACATGTAACAGTTTTGTGGATTGACCAGTTCCCTATAATATTTTTTACACCCAGAAATTCAAATTCAGACATATAATTAAGTGACATGGTCAAGTTGCGGTTAGTGTAACAATGCTAATTATAATTATACAATTGAAATATTTTCTATACTGTGGGATTGATTGCATTTAAAGTCATCTTCCATGTCAATTTCATGTTACATGCATTGGGGAGGGATGTACTAAATTGATACCACACTGAAATAGGAGCTTGAACACACTTCTGTGTATTTGAACTTCCTAACACCTATTTAACACATTATTTAGCAATTTAACTAATTAGGCTCCTCCTTAACCCTTCGAGTGCCAGAGTGGTATCCAAGATATTTCAAAGTAATGTGTCGGATACTCCTCTGCCACTCAAAGTGTTAAATAACTTGCACCAAGGGGAGGACATTGGGGGAGTGTATGTTTTTTCTTGGGAGGAGGAATTCTCTCCCTCTTTGCTTAGATACTGGCTAAGGTACTAACAAGGCATATAGAATATTGGATTAAAATTAGTTCCTTTTCCTATGCATGCTATAGTGGTAGCATTTGGGGCTTGCTCTCATTAAAGCAGTAACAGTGGAGTAGTGCGTGAGCTGGCATGCACTAAAGAAATCATACACTCTTGTATTTTACCCATAGTGCAAGTGCATGATTTTTATTCTAACATTTAAGAGTGTAAAGGACTCTGGTGAATTTGTAGACCCTCCCAGTATGTATGAGTCATAGTTGTTTATCACTTAGTACCAATATCAGTGAAGGTGTATTTTCAACTGTAGATGATTGTAGTATTACAAACGTCAACAAAACTGAGCTTTTCCTTTTCATATATATAACAGTTACGGTGCTTAATAAGAAAATAACAAATATTGTCTGTTTCAAGCAGTGACCTCTACTGTTAGATATGGAAACATACAAGTAAGAAAAGATACAGATCGTATACAGTGCTTATCGGACAGTTTGGGATGCTAGAGATATCTTCAAAGCAATTTCTTAGCAATAAGATGAAGATGGCTATTTTGAGAATCAAAGGGGTTTCAGGAAATTATACCTATAATGATAATACGTGGTTCACTGACAGTTAACTGACATTTCACAATGTATATTTAGATTCTTTCATTCCACCAAAGACATAAACAACCTGGGCTAAATGCACAGAGGAATTCTCAACTACAAGAACTGTAATATTTAGGACAAAGGAAATTCTTATATTTAAAGTGGATTTTAACCACTTTTCTCTGCAATGTATTGGATACCTCTCATGCATTCCTGGGTTTAAATGCCTCATTTAAATAAATGGGAATTTTAATTTGTGAAATATTTTTTTCCCCACTAGTTCTGCTGATTTGAATCAACATTTCTCATTGTGCTTATGGTAAGCTGACCATACCTCCAATTCAAATGGTAACAGGTATTAAATGTTATAGATTGCAAGGCCGCATTAAGATCAGAGTTATCCTGCACTATGCATTTTTGTAAGCTACCCAAGATAAATGGGATGTCTGATTAGTTTAGCTTATGCTCTTCTAAATGAGCAGTATATAGCAAATACAATTCAACAGGCTTGGAAACCATTTTTTTTGACACATCTCCTTCCAGGAGGGAATTGTGAAATTGATGTCTACTATCCAGCTAAAGACAGCTGCAAAGAGAGAGAGAGAAAGAATACCTGACTTCTGAATGTAAAACACCTAAATACAGTTAGGTCCAGAAATATTTGGACACTGACACAATTTTTATAATTTTGGCTCTGTAAGCCACCACAACTGATCTGAAATGAAACAACCCACATGCAATTGAAGTGCAGACTTTCAGCTTTAATTTAAGGGGTTCAACAAAAATATTGGATGAAACGGTTAGGAATTGCAACCATTTTCATACACAGTCCCCTTATTTCAGGGGCAAAAATGTCATTGGACAAATCAACACACTAATAAATAATATATTCACTTTTAATGCTTTGTTGAGAATCCTTTGCAGGCAATGACTGCTTGAAGTCTGAAAAGCACTGACATCACCAACACTGTGTTTCTTCCTTTGTGATGCTTTGCCAGGCCTTTACTGCAGCTGTCTTCAGTTGTTGTTTGTTCGTGGGTCTTTCTGCCTTAAATTTTGTCTTCAGCAAGTGAAATGCATGCTCGATCGGGTTAAGATCAGGTGATTTACTCAGCCTTTGCAGAATATTCCACTCCTTTGCCTTAAAAAAGTCCTGAGTTGCTTTTGCAGTATGTTTTGGGTTATTGTCCATCTTTAAAGTGAAGCGCCGTCCAATCAACTTTGATGTATTAGGCTGAATGTGAGCTGACAATATATCCCTATACACTTTAGAATTCATCTGGCTGCTTCTGTCTTCTGTCACATCATCAATAAACATTAGTGACCCAGTTCCATTGGATGCCATGCATGCCCATTCCATCACACTGTTTCCACTGTGTTTTGCAGATGATGCGGTATGCTTCAGTTCATGAGCTGTTCCAAGCCTTCTCCATACTTTTTTCTTCCCATTATTCTGGTACAGGTTGATTTTAGTGTCATCTGTCCAAAGAATGCTGTTCCAGAACTGAGCTGGCTTTTTTAGATTTTTTTTTTTCTGGCCTTTCTATTCTTGAGCCTTATGAATGGTTTGCACCTTGTGGTGAACCGTCTGCATTTGCTCTTGTGAAGTCTTCTCTTTATGGTAGACTTGTATAATGCTATGCCTACCACCTGGAGAGTGATCTTCACTTGGCTGGATGTTGGAAAGAAGTGTTTCTTTACCATGGAAAGGATCCTACGATCATCCAACACTGTTGGCTTCCGTGGACGTCCAGGCCTTTTTGTGTTGCAGAGCTCCCTAGTGCGTTCTTTTTTGGCCACTCCTAATGTTTATGCTATCTCTCTGATCAAATTTTTTCTTTGTAGCCTAAGGATGACCTGTTTCACTCCTTTGACCTCATGTTGTAGGTTCACAGCAACAGTTTCCAAATGTGAATGCTACATTTGGAATCAACTCCAGACCTTTTACCTGATTAATTGATGAAGAAATAATGAATAGCCCACACCTGTCCATGAAACAGCTTTTGAGTCAATTGTCCAATTACTTTTGGTCCCTTGAAAAAGAGGAGGCTACATATTAAAGAGCTGTAATTTCTAAACCCTTCCTCCAATTTGGATGTGAATACCCTCAAATTAAAGTTGAGAGACTGCCCATATTCATTATTTAACTGTAACTTGAATTTTTTTGTCAGTGTCCAATTATTTCCAGACCTAACTATATGCAAGTCCTACGCTTACACACACTAGGAGCCAATTACTCCAATAGGTAATGCAAGAAGCTTATGAAATTTTCATTCTGCAGGATTGTCTAAGAACCAGCGTAAATGCTGTGTGTTTTTCTTAAATTGTCTTGCTTTTAAATGGAGATCTGGTCACATTACCTGTATGATCACATTGTTTTTAAATTAACCATAGAATCACTTACGGCTTAATGAATTTAGCTAACAGTACTGATTTTTTTACACAATGATTTAGCTGATTCTGGAATTTTATTTTAAACCTGCACCAATAAACTGCATATTGCATATAAATACAAACCCTTATTCATAATATTAAATGCTTGGGTGCTTGAGACATTTCCTATACATAATGATCAATGCACTGCCGAGATCTCTGACAACCAAGTGGTTAACTGTAAGGTTTTTAGTTCAATGAAATAAAACTAATTTACTCTGCTAATGCTTGTGTGTATCATATTGCAAGATCTATATGACCTGCTAGAAGCAAAGTGACCACTACACTACAATGCAAACTTCCAAAGTAGTTCTTTAATGACCAATACAAATTATGTTATCATAGCACATTCTTCAATCAGGGGACATTCCACATTCTTTGCCTTTGAATATAAAAGCCCCTATACTGAGGCTTTTGAAAAAATGGCTAATGTGGTACCATCTCTTTTTCTGGAGATAATGGTAGAAAGGGATCTAGGGATATTAAAATCTATGTAATAAACAAAGATAATCTTAATAAAAAAAAGAGAAAAAAGCCCTGACTGAACTGCAAAACAATTATGAGATCACAAACAGAGCAGGCGATAAAGGATGGTGTATTGAAATCCAGTACAGACATGATAGCATTAATGAAGTATAGTTAAGCTCAGATTCCTCTTTGTCCTTATAAGAACTTGGGGTATCTTTAATGAGGACAAAAATGAAGGAATTATTATCCCGAGGTAATGGTAATATGATAATGGCTATTGACCTTGTCTGGTCATATTCTACTACTGCACAAAGTTCCATTAAAGCCTTGAGAGTCATTCAGGCAGACCTATTGTGTCCTGCAAAGTCTCTGTCACATCAAACCTGTCTAAGTTTATTGATTTTTTTCTTGCATCACTGGTGCCTAATTAACTTTCTTATTCAAGGAATACTATGGGCACTTTTATTTAATAAAATGTGAGACACATTTCTGTTTAGTATCTTGTAAATGCACTTGGGGACAAATTGTTTATATTTAAAGCCATCACATTTGTTTTTATTTTGGGGTAAATCCTAGAGACAGGTTCATGGTGTGGCTATGGAACATCTGCACTCAACTATGCTGCACTTCTTGTGGTCCTGTGGGAGGACAAGCGAGTGGTGGAGATATAGCAATAAAATTGTCCTGGTCTGGTCCAGCTCTTTGGAAGAGCTAAAAAAAATCTATGTAATGTAGAGAGCTCCAAATAAATCTAAATGTAATAAACAAATATAATAAGAGGTGGTAGGATGATGAAAATGAATTGCTATATTATAATGCTAAACAATATATAAAACAATTATAAAATGTATAAAATGACACTATAGCTCCTAAAATATACTCTCTAAGAGTCCTAATTAATATACAGTATTGAATGGATAATATAGTTTCATTAACCCTTTGAGTGCCAGAGGGGTATACAACACATTGCTTTGCAATGTTTTACATACCCCTCTGGCACCCAAAGGGTTAAGTATATGTTACTGTGAATCGGAGTACTGATATTATAGTGATCCAATAATTCTGGGCTGACTGTAGTAATTGATTCCTTTCTGACCCCTTGTATAGTTTTGTTATGCTGGCTTCCTCTATCAAAATATATATGATAAATGATTAGGCTGCAAGGTCTGTGCAGTTCTTATGCCATCTTCGAGATGTATATCTTAGGCAGGTATCAGTCCCTAAAGTGATGTCATTATGGTGGGTAAATCTATGGAATAGTGGCCTGGGTTCTCTTCCTCCCGTCTCACCTGTAAGTGTGCCGGTATTAGTCCCTGGATGTTGTTTTCCATATGAAGCAAATTAATACTGATCATGCTCAAGTATCTCTCCAATGCAATTACAAGATAGCATGTTCTCTTTCCCCTGTCTCTCCTTTTGTGTGTTCAAAAGCCGGTAAATACTTAGGGGGCAAAGATGTCTCTCCAATGCAGTCACAGGATAAACACATAGAACAGCACCTGTAACCCTGTATTGTTTAAACCCTGAAATTGTAAAGCGCTGCGTACACTTGTGGCGCTATATAAATAAACATATTCATTCAACAGATATAAATGATAAAATGCTAATAATCAGGTCTCCAATGCATTTCATGCTATCAACAGCACTTCTTCACAGAATATAACTATAAATATCATGTATGGAGAAAGCAACTAATTTATAGATCATATGATAATTTACACAGTCCTATCATAAGGCAAGTTGAATACGTTTAATGTGTTTAGTTAACATCATTTGTAGAACTAGTACATAAGTTAACCCTTTTATCACTTCTACAAATCAATTTAAGAGCTTAGTGAAGAACCAATGTGATATTCTATAAAAGATTAACCCTTCTAGTGCTATTTAAGAAATATAACACCAAAAATATAATAAACATAGAAAACATTTCATTATATACAATTATTTTATATTTTTAAAAAGCGAAATCTCTAAAATTTAACCTATACATATTATTAAATAAAAGTATATGTGCCCAATTTACCTTTTAGACCACTATGTTGTAACAATTTATATATACAGTATGCAGTATGATTCTTTTTGCACAATGTCTTATATCTATCTCCTCTGAGATGGATATATGGAATATTTTTAAAGGAGTTAAAATTGTATTTTTATTATCTTTACTATGATATTTAAAATAATGTTTGACAAGTAGGTAATTTGTATATGCCATAATTATTGATCTTCTGTGTTCAAAAAATCATTCTTTTCACTTTCTCTTAGTTTTTCCAGTGTAGTATTTATCATATGGGCATTTTATACTTTAAACCACAAATTTTGTATTACAGTTAATATGTTGTCTGAAATCATACGATGTTCCATTGACATCTACATTTTTTTAGTTTTGTTTTATGAAAGAAAATCTACATGAACTGCATCTTTTTGAGCCGCATTTATAATTACCTATTTAATTACCATAATATATGATTTTTTATTATTTTGCTCTATATTTTTGGTAATTTTCTTTTAGATTTTTTTTGGATAAATATATATGGTTGTTTCTATATATTCTATAACCAAATATATGTGGTTGTATCTATATTATTTTTTAAATAATGGATCGTGTAATAGAATCAACCAATTTTTACAAAAATCTTTTTCATTCTATTATGGTGGATGTTATATTAAGTGATTACTTTATGCTGGTTGAATTTGTTTTTTTTATTACGATTATCACTTATTTTCTGTTTGCTATTAATTGTTTCTATTTGATCAATATCTGCATTCTCTTTTACAGGGTATAAGACGTCATTTCTATCTTTTAGGGTAAGTATGTTCTAGTAAATTCTTAGGCTATCCCTTATTAATAAACTTTGTTTTTAATTATTTTGATAATCATTGATAATCTAATTTATTAGTACAATTTTGTCTCAGTTTAAGGTATTGGCCCTTGGGAATATTATTTTTCCAACTTTCTATATGACACTTGTTAGTTTAATATATGTCTCAGTGTTTATTGTTATGACTTAATTTTAAATCTAAATAAATAATGGTCTGTTAGGGATCAGGAACCAGACAGATACAAAATGTGAAGTGCAAAACATCTTTATTGAAATAAACAAAGCCAAATAGTGATTCCCAAAAGACAAGCCAAGGTCAGGAATAGTGATGAGCGACCATGCTCGGCCGAAGCTCGGTTCGGCTCGAGCATCGCTCTGCTCGGCACATGGCGGTACTGGTACGAGTACCGCATGTGCTCGCCCGCCATGTTCGGGTCTCCTCCCCGCACGTTTCGCAGCTGCTGCGCAGCCAATAAACGTGCGGGGAGGCTCTGACATCAGTGTACTGCCAGCAGCCATGTTGGCTGCTGGCATTACACTGATTGGCTGGCCAGAACCCGTGATCGGGTGCTGTATAGCACCCGACGCGCGAATTCGGCTCATTCTTAGCCAGGGAGAGATGCGCTTAGGCAGGGAAAGTCAGTGTAGGGAGAATAAAATTGTTGAAACTCTTTCAAGACCCAAAAGTCCTTTTTAGGACTGTTGTGTGTGGGGGCAGCATTTATATTTTGTTTGGGGGGGCACAATTTCCTTTTTTTTGTGGGGGGGATATTTGTAAGGTGACATATAATACTAGATGCACAGGAAGTCAGTGTAGGGAGAATAAAATTGTTGAAACTCTTTCAAGACCCAAAAGTCCTTTTTAGGACTGTTGTGTGTGGGGGCAGCATTTAATTTTTTTTGGGGGTGGCAGAATTTCATTTTTTTGTGGGGGGGGACATGTTCTAAGGTGACATTGTACTAGGTGCACAGGGACAAATATTTCACAGTGCAGTGACAAGCTGACATATTCTGTTAGGTGCACAGGGCCAATGATTTTACAACGCAGCGACAAAAAGGGCCATTTTAAACGTGTGCCTAGCCATAGATTATTGTCACATTCTGTTTAGTGTGCAAATTCACAAATTAACGTCACATATTCCGTTCACTGTGCCTAGCCGCAGATTAGCGTCACATTCTGTTTCGTGTGCCTAGCCGCAGATTAGCGTCACATTCTGTTTCGTGTGCCTAGCCGCAGATTAGCGTCACATATTGTTTAGTGTGCCTAGCCGCAGATTAACGTCACATATTGTTTAGTGTGCCTAGCCGCATATTAGCGTCACATATTGTTTAGTGTGCCTAGCCGCAGATTAGCGTCACATTCTGTTTCGTGTGCCTAGCCTCAGATTACCGGCATATATTCCGTTTAATATGAAGAAGGCGGGTAAAAAGGGACGGGGAAGTGGACGTGATCCTGATCGTTCAGGGCGCGGGTCAGGATGCGTAGAAACTGTGCCTGGTGCCAGAGCACAAGAAAGAAAGACATCCACCATACCTAGCTTCATGTCTCAGTTTACAGGGCGTCGCAGGACATCACTCTCGAGGTCAGACCACTGCGAACAGGTGGTCGGTTGGATTTCAGCTGATACTGCTTCCAGTCGGTTAAGCACCACCCTGTCTTCCACCAAGTCCACTCTCACTAGCCAAGAGTCTGGTCAACATAATCCTCACCCTGATCATCCTTCCTCCCACCATAGAGGGTCTGGCCAAAGAAGTGATCCCACACTGGGATATAGTGAGGAGCTCTTCTCATCACCAATCCTTGATTTGAACCTATCTCCAAGCACGCTTGCAGAGGAACATGAGATCTTTTGCCCTGATTCACAACCTCTAGAGGGTACCCAATCACAAGAAGATGACAGAGGGGAACGGCATTTAAGGTCAAAGGAAGTGGATGATGATGATGAGACACAGTTGCCATCAAATCAACCACAATTACTGTCTCAAGACCTTGATGAGGAGGATGATACACAGTTGTCAATGACTGAGGATGTGGTGGGATCAAGAAATGAGGAGGATGATCAGAGTGAGGAAGTGGAGGAGGACTTGGTGGACGATGAGGTGACTGACCCCACCTGGGAAGGTGGAGAGCCGAGCGATGACAGCAGTCCTGAGGGTGAGCCATCTGCAGCACCGCAACAGGCTGGAAGAGGCAGTGGTGTGGCTAAAGAAAGAAGGCGGACCGCACCAAACCGGCCCGCAAATGTTCCACGGAGCACCCCCTTGCGTAAATCTCCCTTGCCAAGGGGTAGGTGTTCCGCGGTATGGCGTTTTTTTAAGGAAAGTGCGGACGACAAAAGAATTGTAGTTTGCAACCTGTGCCACACCAGAATGAGCCGAGGCATGAACACTAGCAACCTCACCACCACCAGCATGATCCGACACATGGCATCCAAGCACCGTAATAAGTGGGAGGAACGCCCGGATCGCCAATCTGTGTCTGCAGGCCACACCACTGCCTCCTCTTCCCCTGTTTTCGGTGCCGGCCAATCGCCTGTCGAAGGCGCAGGCCCGCATACCTCCCGCCCTGCACCTGTACCATCTGAAGCACCATCAGCGACCACATCCACTTCCCTGTCCCAGCGCAGCGTCCAAATGTCGTTACCCCAGGCATTTGAGCACAAGCGAAAATACCCAGCCACCCACCCACAGGCCATAGCACTAACCTCACACCTTTCCAAATTACTGGCCATCAAAATGCTGCCATTTAGGCTTGTGGACACTGAGTCCTTTCGCAGCCTGATGGCAGCAGCTGTCCCTCGGTACGCAGTCCCCAGCCGCCACTACTTTTCCCGGTGTGCCGTCCCTGCCTTACACCACCATGTGTCCCTTAACATCACCCGTGCCCTGACCAACGCAATTACTGGGAAGGTCCACTTAACGACTGACACAAGGACAAGTGCTTGTGGCCAGGGACGCTACATTTCCCTGACGGCACACTGGGTGAATGTCGTGGAGGCTGGGAGCGACTCGGACCCTGGGATGGCACAGGTGCTACCCACGCCGAGGATTGCGGGCCCTACCTCCATCAGGGTTTCTGCCAGCACCTACGTTATTGGCTCCTCCTCCTCCTCCTCCGTTTCCACCTCCAAATTCTCTGCGCGCAGCACCACTCACCCATCAGCCGGTAGCTGGAAGCAGTGTAGCACTGCAGTGGGGAAGCGTCAACAGGCCGTGCTGAAGCTGATCTGCCTTGGGGACAAACAGCACACGGCCTCAGAGCTGTTGCAGGGGATTAGTCACCAGACCGAGCAGTGGCTCTCGCCACTCAACCTGCAACCAGGCATGGTTGTGTGTGATAATGGGCGTAACTTGGTGGCGGCTTTGGAGCTCGGCAAGCTCACACACGTACCATGCCTAGCGCATGTATTTAATTTAGTGGTTCAGCGATTTCTAAAAACCTACCAAAATTTGCATGATCTCTTGACAAAGGTGCGCCGCGTGTGTGCACATTTCCGTAAGTCATCTACAGCTTCAGCCGGCCTGTTGACGCTGCAGCAGCGCTTACAATTGCCAGCTCACCGGCTGCTGTGTGACGTGAGCACGCGCTGGAACTCCACCTTCCACATGTTGGCCCGGCTTTGTGAGCAGCAGAGGGCAGTAGTGGAGTACCAGCTGTTACACGGTTTTCGCCTCTCCGTTCAACTTCCTCTAATCAGAAGTGAGGAGTGGGAATGGATGTCAGACCTCTGTGAGGTTTTACGCAATTTTGAGGAATCGCCACAGATGGTGAGCGGCGATAACGCTATTATCAGTGTAACCATCCCACTTCTGTGTCTACTGAAACGCTCGCTGCTCACAATTAAAACCGACGCTTTGCATGTGGAAGAGGTGGAAATGGGGGAGGAAGAGCTTACACAAGGTGATAGCCAGAGCACCCTCACTTCGTCTTCTCAGCGACAATTGGAGGAGGCGGAGGAGGAGGAGGAGGAGGAAGACACGGTTGCCTCCGCTACAGAGGGTAGCCATGGAACTTTATTTCCATCTCTTCAGCGTGGGTGGGCAGAAGAGGAGGAAGAGGATGAGGAGATTGAGAGTCATCCTCCTGGTGAGGACAGCGAAATCTTGCCTGTTGGTACTCTGGCACACATGGCTGACTTTATGTTAGGCTGCCTTTCCCGTGACCCACGCGTTATACGCATTTTAGACAACACGGATTACTGGGTGTTCACCCTTCTGGACCCCCGCTACAAAGAGAATTTCTCATCTCTCATTCCTCCGGTGGAGAGGACAAGCAAAATGCTGCAATACCAGAAGGTTCTTGTCGAAAAATTGCTCCAAAATTTTCCATCTGACAACGCTGGCGGCAGAGTACGTGCTACCTTGGCCAACCGAGAAGGGGAGAAAAGGGGAGCACACAGCAGTTCCGACAAAGGCAGGGCAACACTCTCCAAGGCGTGGGACACCTTCATGACACCCCGCCAGCACCCTCACCCTGATGCGCGGCCTAGTGTCACAAGGAGGGAAAAGTTTTGGAAGATGGTGAAGGAGTACGTAGCAGACCGTGTCAGCGTCCTCACTGATCCCTCTGTGCCTTACAACTACTGGGTGTCCAAGCTGGACACGTGGTATGAACTGGCACTCTACGCCTTGGAGGTGCTGGCCTGCCCTGCCGCCAGCGTTCTGTCTGAGCGGGTATTTAGTGCTGCTGGTGGCATCATAACAGATAAGCGTATCCGCCTTTCCACCGAAAATGCTGATAGGTTGACACTTATAAAAATGAACAAGGCCTGGATTTCCCCTGACTTCTCCACTCCACTGGAGGAAAGCCCCGGATGAACATAAAGTCACTTTAGATATGTTATTTACAATGATGGGAATACTCTGTATTCCCATTCACCCCTTCCACCCAAAAAACGGGTATATGGTTGACTCTTAATCTTCTCATCCTCCTCCTCCTCTTCCATATGCCCTGTGATATAATTTTTATATAGGGCCAGCTCACCAGCGGGCCCTGTGATATAATTTTTATATAGGGCCAGCTCACCAGCGGGCCCTGTTTGACAATTTTTGTATAGGTCAGCTCACCAGCGGGCCTTCTCATATAATGTTTTATTGGGTCAACTCTCTAGCGGGCCCTCTCATATAATGTTTTATTGCGTCAGCTCACTAGCGGTCCTTCACATATAATGTTTAGGATGGTCAGCTCCGCAGCAGACCCTCACCCATAATGTTTTAGATGGTCGGCTCAGCAGCAGACCCTCATTCCTAATGTTTTAGATGGTCAGCTTAGCAGCATGCCCTCGCCCCTAATGTTTTAGAGGGTCACCAGCAGGCCATTAATCCTAATTTTTCAAGGGTGTGTATGATGCCCTCCTTTATGTGTAATAAAGGGTGTATTGGAGTGACATTTCAGTCTAATTTTTGGCAGCCCTTTCACTTAGTGCATAGGCTTTATGAGTGTTGGACCACTACCTGAACTATTGTACCACAATGTGAATGAGGCCCTCCATTTTGTGATATACAGGTTGTTTCGGAGTGCCTCAGGTCCTCCCATTGAATTAAATAGGGCTGGGGTGTTCGACAGAGCAGAAGGTAGTTCTTGGCTTCATCCACTAAGTCACTTCGTCACTTTTACTCAATGGATCAGACCCCACTGTTCCGACTATAAATTTTGGACTTAACAAGGGCAAACGGACATGTTGTAAAACCTGTGGTAGCTGCGGCCTCCGTTCCTGAATGCTGTACCTTACCCGGGCCATAACCACGTTGAACACCTGCTTTACGCTGCGCACGTTTCCCTCTTAATCATGGCCCCAGTTCCGAAAAATCGATGACATTTTTTGCAGAATTTGCAGATGATATACAAGTAAATATACAGCAAATACTGTTTGGTAACAATTTTTCGCCTAAAATCGTTTTTATCTTCCTTTTTGTGTGTTTTACGGTCAGTCTGTAAAAATGGCGTACTACGGGCGAAACATCGTTCCCAGCAGCGACGTTGGAGTCCAAGATGCATCCAGACATCCTCCCTATGCTGTCCCTGAACCATTTCTGTGGTGTTTCCATCATTTTCTGACCTTTTCCTATGAACCAGGCACCCTCCCCTCATCAGAGCAGGGGGTGCCTGGTGTAATGCTCGAGTCCTCCCATTGACTTCAATGGGGCTCGGGTGCTCGGCCGAGCACTCGAGCCTCCGGGGGCGCTCGGCCAGAGCACCCGAACACCCGAGCATCGGGGTGCTCGATCATCACTAGTAGAGACGAACTGCCACATCCTAACATAAACAGAGTGGCTATCATTTGAAGCGGGAGGTAACAATGAATGACGTGGATTGGCAGAAGATGTAGTTGTTATCCTAGAAAGTGATGGCTAGATATTTGTTTCACTTGTCATGGAACTTCGAGTCTGTGTCTGGTTTGTTCTATTCCTCCTCCTCTTTGATCTCCGCCTCGCCTCTTGTTGCCTTTCTGGAGAGTCAGGGACAGCAAAAGCAGTGCTTGATTTCTGTGGTGGGTGTTTGTCTTTAACATGTTTGACGTAAATGTCATGGCAACTGTGTTTCATGTGTGACATCAGGGAGCTTGTGCCAAGGTGTGCTCCCTCCTTTCCTCTTCTCACTGACTTGTCACAGTGCCATGGCTGATGACGGCACTGTGCCTGCCCCAACAGAAAAATAGCCTCACACCCATGATGACTTCTGGGGGAAGGAAACAGATGGAGAAGAATGGCATCTTTCTTCTTGTCCTCCACATTCCCCTTCATTGTCTGTGGCAGCGGATAATGTTGCTGCTGTTGCTACTACTGCCTCAGATTCAGTAGTACAACTAGGATCAGGAGTATTGCTACTGCTGGCAAGTGGAACCTTTCCTAGTCCAGCATCACTTGTTGACCCCATTCCCACTGTGTCCACGGTGGTCTGTGGCACACTATCCTGCTCCTCAGCATCCTGCTGTCCTTGCAACTCAGCATCAGAAGGAATAAGAGCAGATGAAAATTCCTCTAATTCCAAAATCTCACTGCTGGTGGTGGTGGTGGTAATATCAATCCTCATTTCTGTCTCCCATTCTTTGTCAGTTTCTGATAAAAAGGCCATCAATGTCTCTTCCACCCCAGCTTCTCCAGCATCATCATCACCACCACCACTAGTCCCTACATGCTGTTGTTGCTGCTGCTCTATTCCAGACATCACATTCTAGGGAAAATGTATTGTGTAGCCCCCTTGAACCAGTGGCTACTCTGCGAATCGCTGATGCTCCTAAAACAGGGCAGTTCTGTGCATTTAGTCCTTTTTGCCACCAGTGCCTACCGACATAATGTCTTAAAAGTTCTCCTAGTCTGTGATAAGGGACTGTACATACGTACACCCGGGGAAGGCTTCCAGTAATGGACTATGGTCCGTTACACCCATGTCTCTTTAAACCGGTTACAAAGAGTTCAACCGGTATTCTCAAAATTGTGAGTATTCATTTGAAATATTGGAAGTTTGCTGTATGTTAGAAAGCTCCCCTTTCTGTGTATTTTATTTTCCTATGTTATCACTGGAGAAGTTATCTCCAGTTTTTCACCTTTTTTCACACCTTAATGCATTGCCCCCATTGTGATGCTTCTATGAACATTTCCTTTTTTCAAAGGCTCTTTGGCTGTCAGAATATTTGACCATTTTGCTCATGATGTAAGGGACAAAAACAAAAATAGAATGCTAAAATGTCTAGAACAAAAGTGGTTATTTTTAATTAATGAAGCATAAACACAGGAGGATATATCAAAGGAGTAATTTGGTCCTTTTCCTGTAATTTGTGTTTTAAATATCCTCTTTGGTGATGTCTTAGAATAACTTCTTATTTTTTTTGTTTTTTGTTTGTTCCATGGATTCCCTCCTCCACCTTTTTAGGTGGGTTATGTGGTTTTTGGATGATGGTGTGTGGACTAACACATCAACGTATTCCCATTTCTCTCCCCCCTCAGCTGACTATCATTATGTTTTCTTGCACACATATCCCTCTTATCCATCTATGCTATTCTTATTTATTTCAATAATATTGCCATTACTATTATCTGATTAAGTATAATTATATTTAATTGAGTCTTTAAGGGATTCTAAAAAAATTAATAGGAAAGGCCAGGGATACTATAGCTATAAATAGAGGTTTTTAAACCTATTTAAATGGAGGAAATAATGCATAGTAAAAAGCTTTTCAGAGGATGCAGCAGAACTTTTATTTTAATTATAATTTAAAGTGTGTTCTGTCAGAAAAACAGCATCATCAGATGAATCAATCAAATGACTGGCATGGAAGCAATCCATAAGTGGAGGAATTAAGATGGAGGCACAAGATGCTGCTAGGAGTGAGCTGCGGTTGGGCACTGGGACTAGGGTATGTTTCTTCAGTGGCAACTGCCTAGGCTGAAGATGAGACAAGGGATTGGAACAAGATCTGGGGAAATTCAATCAATCCACTACTAATGGTTTTTACATTACAGTTCCTGTGGAGGGGGGTGAAACCTTGAATCAGGTTGTTAACACTGAGTAACCCTAAAACTGATGAAATTATCTCTTTGATTACTTTTATAAATACTACCTGGCAGCACAGGGCCAATATGTCTTGGCTTGATCTAACCCTGAAGTCCAGTCCCCGTTCCTTGCTCCGGAATCTGTGCTATGTGAGAATCATATTTTTGTGCAAGATGTTGATTATGGGTCTGACAGTGATTACCACTGTTATGGCCATGGCGGATGCGTTGTATAAGGCATGGGGGGAAATGCAGGCAGTGGTGGGCTGGAGAAGTCATGACCTGACTAGCCCATTATGGACTAATGTAAGCCAGAAACACCTATATGGTCTGGACTTTGGACCCATTTGGATCAGATATGGATTTACAACATTAGAACAAATTTATGTTGACGGTAGCTTGAAACTGTTTGAGCAGCTTCACCGGCAGTACTGTATCCCTAATTGCTTTTCCTGTTCTGATCTCTGACTGCACCATGCTCTTCGGATGCAGTGGGGGGAGCAAATGCCAGTTATTGAGCGGTTCATCTAACTCTGTTCTGCATTGGCTAAATGGCAGGACAGGCTGTTGTCCTTTATTTACCAGTGGATTGATGCTCATGCCTGTGTCTGGCTCTCCCTCTGAGTCAGAGGTGAGAAGGGGACCTGGGCATGCTGGAAGAGTGCGAGTGGTCCATGGCCAAGACTAGTCCACATGAGGAATCTGAAAATTCTTCATAGGGCATAGTTTACCTCAGTATGGCTATATAAGATGGATACTAGGGATAATGACCTATGTGACAGATGCTTTCATGCCACTGGTACTTTTCTGTACCTTGTGTGGGATTGTCCTGAGGTCTTCCAGTTATGGGAGTGGGTCTTCTTCTCACTCTCAGGGGTCCTGGGCAGATCAATCCCCTGCCCCCGACTCAGAAGCTGGGTATCCTATCAATTTTCCCTGATGAACTGGACACTCACCCTGTTAAATTTCTTCTGAGAGATATTGGTTTTGGCATGAAAGATAGTTACCATGGCGTGGATGTCTGCCACTCCACCCTCACATGATCATTGGGTGCTTCTGGTGGCCCAGAGTCTTCCACAATGCCGCTTAGTATACACTCACAGAGGGACCCTGTACAGGTTTGATACAATTTGATGAGCCTGGATATTTCTCTTTGAGACAGATCATTCTTCTTAGCTGTGTGACCCTAGGTCTTACTCTCTGGGCTCCAAGTCCGGTCTTCCTGATTCGGTGCTGGAAGCGAGGGTGCTTCAGGGGTGCTGAGGGGCGGCATCCTCCTCTCAACTGTTATGCATGCATGGACTAGTGTTGCTCTGCCCTCATTTTTTTATTTCATGCATTGTTCTTGTTCTGTGCTGTATCTCGAAGATGTCTTTAATATATATAAATATATATATATATATATATATATATATATATATATATATATCCACTATTACTCAAAGTTATAGCTGCCATCTCCCTCTGTCTGTCTTGTGCCTGAGCCCTGCACTTAAAAACTGTGTGCCACCTCTGCACATACAACATGCTAGTACAAAATAATTGCTCTGGTTTGCTGTTAAATCAATCTATTCCCTTCTGTACAGCCCTGTAGTAGCAAATTCAGCCTTGCAGTATTCATACTTCATATTAGTTGCACATTAAACCAGATTATCATGTCTTTTTATTGGCGCAGGTATGCAGAAGAACCTGGAATTGTATTGAGCAGCCCAATAGATCAGTCATAGAGATAATTGGTGGAAAGAAAGGTGACCCCATGAATGTCCAACTAATGGTGTGTGAGACACTGGACAGCAAGATTTGATGTCTCACATTTCACTTTTCTGGGGCTACTCATGCAGCTCCAATAGACTACAACTATGAAACCTGACACTGACAGTTGTTGTTGCAACTAGTGAAGCCTGTGGCCTATGACACAGATTTCCATGTGTAGCCAAGCCCCACTACCTGCTAAGAGGGCTCATTTTCTGACCTTCCGAAACAAGTGAAAAGAGTCAATTTGGGACTGCAGTGAGTAGCCCTGGGCTTTTTACTAAGTGAGCTCTCATGGGAGCAGAATTAGTAAAACTTTATAGTTGCCCTTTAAAGAGTTGAGGAGGCACCTCTATATGTTACCCCCTGTGACGGAGCTATGTACTGCTACTCAGTACCTCCACCAAGGGCTCCCTTCTCCTGGTTCAAGGAGTGCTCTAAGTGATTATTTACTCTTTGCAGCTCCCTGTCACAATAACTAGATGACACATAGTGTTGGGACAAATGACACACTTTATTGCTCAACATGTCTTCTTTTATACAATACAATGGGTATCTTCTTGGAGCAACTCTACCTGGGAAGATAATTTAATTAAGTTCAGACATTGTGACACCTTACAGTCAAACATAATTCAACAGAAAACACAGGTGTCTACACACTTCCCAGAGACTAAGGAGATTAAAGACACAGCCAACTAATCAAAAGCATAAACAAGAATCAGTCAGGAAATGTGCACCAGTCTGACACGTCCAGATTAATCAAGGAAATGTCATTAAAAGGTGTAGATAAAATAGTGTCTCCAAACTTCACCGGACTCAGTTAAGAGACCCTATTGTTCTTAATGTCTGCTGTCTTGTATATGTTAGTTAAACATTTACATCACAATTTAAATTTAATTATAACCTACCAGAATTATGACAAAACACCATGTACTGAAAAATACAATAAAAGAGAAACAACTGCAAAAATCCTCTGTTTTCGCTAAGTCCAACACCAATCTAGAAATAAAGAGGTCAAGGTGACTCTCGTCCCACCACCCAGCCTGGGTTAATCTCGCTGTAGTGTTACATTTCTCCACGCTGCTCCTATGGCCATAATTGGGCTGGAAAGGGTGCTTATCTCTTTCGGGTGCCATTTGTGAGGTGGTCCGTCACACCCCCAAAAAAAGATCTTTGGAGTAGAGTGACTTGTGTGTTTGGGGAGGCTAATAAGAACATTATGGATATGGATCCACCAGAGCAGTAGCGTTAGTCCCCAACGTCAATGGTTGTAATTAGGGTCCACTACATACTTTAATGTCAGCAACTACCTTAAAACTACTCCATAGTATATGGAGGAAAATGGCATACAGTTAGACCGTTTCCTCTATGACCTGCTTAATGCATAGTGTTAAACAAGGCATAGTGGAAAGGAACACCCATTAATGCTTCTATCCTGCCTTACCACCCTCCCCTTGGTGCAGGCAACATTAAGTGGAAAATTTGGGATGTAAGTAACTTAGTGAAGCTCTAGAAAATTGATTCTAGTTCATGGTTTTGCTGTCATCATTAAAATCTGCTGGTGTGGGTGTCTGTTTTGGGAAGCTAAGTCTCTCTAATCTTTCATTATTCTCCTCCTATGAATGAGGCCTATATCCTGTTGCCTTTCAAATAAACTCATAAAAGACAGCTCAGGCTATGATAAGGTTTTCTGTCATTCTTGAGATTGTTGGCACAGAGTAAATTAGAGCAACACTTGCCATTGCTGTCATAGTTTTTATAAGCTGTTCATCACAGATCTGGCACACTTTTGTTGAATATGATTACACTATGTTTTAGCTATGTGTTGCACCAAAACTATTTACCTCTGAAATAATAATAATACCACACTCTTCAGTCTGTGTAATATGTGATGTATCCTCATTGAATCTGTGTAATTATAGACATACAATCAAATGAGAACCCTCAAGAAATCACACTCCCCAGGATTTTAACTGCATCAGTAACTTTATGTATTTCGGTGTATGGCAATGTACCAGAAATGTAGTATCTTCAGAGGATGATTGTTATGCATAATACATTCGCTGTGATGTTTGCTACACTTGTTTTCTCACATCTATGACTTTGAGACATGTATAAGCTGTAAATCCAAATATCAAGTAAACCCATCCTCTGCCAGAGCAGTTTAAGTACTAAGAAGAACTTGAGCAATCCTGGAGCAGACCAGGGCAACATAGGAACACATAAACCAAAGCATTATTTAAATCAAAGGGAAATTTAGAAATTTGTATTTGTCCCCATTGGTGCAGTTGTCAGGTCTTTATTATTACATGCTCCTCAGGATGTAGGGTGTATAGGTATAGTGAGCGCAGTTGTATTGGGGCCCAACATCCAAGGTGGCCCCATCTGCCCCAGCGTCCAATAGGTCCTATTTATGTTTCTGAAAATGTTCTCGTGATAGGGGCCAAAAATGTTTGCACTAGTGCCCTCCAATTACTAGTCAGGATGCCTTTCACATCAGCATAAAATAAAATGTCAACACCTTTTTAATTGTGCTGGGTTGTTACAGCTTACCTTAGTTTCAGCATCATCTATAGGCGCAAGGCTTCAAGCATGCAGCAGGCCTATGTTTTATGTGTTTGCTACCTGAAATCTCCTCCTACCTACTTCCTCCCTCTGAGCTGCTCCTCCTACCTACTTCCTGTGGAGGGGTTTAAAAGGCAGACTGAGTCCTGACTCAGTTGCCCTTGCGTTTTTGTTCATAGCAGTTCTATTTCCTTGGGCTCTGTGTATGACCTGGTTAGTCTTCCATCCAACCTGGTGCTGACCTGTGGCTCTGTCTGACTATTCTTTTGTGTATTCCTATTAGTGGACATCCAACCTGGTGAAGACCTGTGGCTCTGGCTGACTACCTGAACTGTGGCTTGTTTGACTACCCCCTCTGGTGCTGAGTTGTGGCTCTGTCTGACTACTCTTACATTTGCTCCCTTTACCTAGCAGACACCCAACCTAGTGCAGACCTGGTGCTCTGGTAGACCAGCTCTGTTACTGACTGCAGGCTTGAGTCAGTTATCTACTCCCTCTCTGACTGCAGGCTGAGTCAGAGTTCTCTCCTTACTGACGGCAGACGTGCGTCGGTACATCTCCTACTTCAGATCAAGATCCTGTGTTCCTGTTCCTGACCCAGTTCCTGCTCCTGTTCTGTTCCTGATTCCGGTAGAGACTACCCGTGGCTGAGGCCTAGTCTCTAGCATTGTGGTCAAGCTTGGCAGCTATTATTTCTGATAACTGTGCTCGCTGGCTTGTAACCCCCTTCTTTTTTCTTTGTATATATTTGCCTACTTCCTATTGTATATATTTGCCTACCACTACTATTAATAAATTGCATTTAACTATACCGTACTGACTCCTGAACTTCTCTGGGAACCAAGACATGGGGAGATAGCTCAGTTTTTTAGGGATGGTCCTAAAATTAACCCTCATTCCAAAATAGGTGAAAAATGGCACTTTCCGCCTAGCGAGAATTGGAAGGTCTGATCTTGGACAAGCAACGATGCCTACAAATACACAGTCATCTTGTCAGTTATCATCAGTATCCTCACCTCTTCCAAGTCCAAGCCACACTCACTTGTAACCAGCAGCAACAACAACAAAGGTTATTGACATCTACATTTGCCATGATGAGTACCTTTGCTGCTACTGGAAGTGCTGCACCTTTGACACCTATTAGTAATAGCAGTAGAATTGCATGAACATCCAGCCCCAGTAGTAGTAGTTGCCCCTAAGGAACCCCATAGTCCATGAAGTCCCCAGTTTGGAGATTCTTCACTCAGGATCCAAAAGCTAAGCATCTTGCTATATTTTGTGTGCGCAAAAAGCACAGGAGCAGGGGGAAAGCTGGGGGAGAGCAGGCTCACACCTAGGCACCTCCTCAATGAGATCTCACCTGAAGCACAACCACAAGGTCTGAATGGGAGACAAACTATCAGCAGGTCAGAGGTGCAACAACTAGCAGCAGCAGAAGCACTCCAACACATTCCCAGGGCTCTGGGGCAAATAAGAGAAATAGTGATGTTTTTGATGTGTCAGAGAGTGTGCCACTGCCAACAGTTAGTTCTTTCCACTTAAGGCTCCTGCTGCAGAGGAGTATAATGACTCTAGGTTTGCTGTAGGAGATGACAAGATTTATAGAGTACCTATGCATATCTCCACCACCCTCACCAAGTTACACAGTATTTCTACTATGTACTGCCATCCCACTTACTAAGTTCTTAGAAACATGTCAAAATCTGCACAACCATAATGCAAAAGTATGCATATTGAATAGTAAAATTGCCAAAATGTTGGCAGTTGACATGCTGCCCTTTTCTTTGAAGAAAAGAGAGACTTTAAAGAACTGATGTCATGTGTTGCACCCTGATGGAATATCCCAAGCCACAGTTATTTTTCAAGAATGGTTGTTCCAGTGTTACATAAGCAAGAAGTTAGTGTTAACAACCATTTTTAAGGTTGTCTAATGTTATAGACAACTTTGACTTTCAGCTAATTATTTCTGCACTTCAGCCCTCAGAAGAAGTTATATTGTGGTGGGAAATGTTGCAGTCATAGGAAAAATAGCAAAAAATGTATTGGCAGAGATGAAAAAGGAAAAAACTTTTACAGAAAAAGCAAAAAATCATTTTTCGTGAAAAAGTCATGCAGGAAATTCTTCTGACTTTTTGCCCACCCCTATGGATGATTAATACACCATCTGTATAATCTGTTGAAGCAACAGGGTTGTAGCTTCTAGTCCTGCCAAGGTCAGCACTGCATTTCATGCTTGTTGTAGTTGCAAAGAGTACCCAGACCATACTTCAAAGCATGAGCCAGTCTAAATTTAATCTTAATGATATAATACTCTGTTAGGCTACATAACTAATTTGCTAAATAATATTTTAACGCTTGAGATATTTCACAGTACATTTAAAACAATCCTAACATTAAAGGTGTTTAAGGTAGTAATGCTGTATACAAAATGTAAAATAGACTTGCATTTTATTTTAATCTATTACTTGCTATGAAAGATTATGTTGCATCCATTCCCTGCTTTCTCAGTTCCAGATTACATCTTAACCAGTTGCTATAAAAACCAAACAAGCATCATGTCAGTCTCTAGATCTCCAGTACCTAAGATGTTTGCTCATTTTTTTTTTTAATATCGTATTGTCTCCCTGTAGGAGAACAAATCTCTTAATTTCTTGCACTACAAGGTTGGAAGATGCTGCTTCTTATCAGTTAAAAGTTTTATACCCTTAAAAATAATAACGGATGTATAAAACATTTATTGTATTCAGCAGTTTCTATCTAGCTAACACAGAGAACAGAGACATGATGACAAGTGACATTTAGATTACATTGCTGTACTTTGATTGGTACCTTAGTTAGGTGTGTGTTATCATAGTTCCTCTTCTGCTGGATTACACATTTTTTGGATATATAAATCCTAGTAACGGGCATTTGTTCAACTGCAGTGAACAAACATTTAACAAGAACATCATACAAATTTGAATTACTAATTGTGGCTATCCTACGATATATTTGATACTGGGATTGTATATTTCTTTAATATTTATTTTATATTTTTAAGCTTGTTTTAGGGTTTGTTTTGATTTTATTCATATACATAAATAGCTGAAGGGATGATGATATGCTCATCCATGACTCATCCAGCTAGATGCTGATTGTCTGGGAGTTGAGGTTACTCTAGGGCACATTCTGTGCTCCTAGCCAGTTTGAGCATAGGAACTTATTGGAAAAGGGATTGGCCATATAAAAGCCTGTTCATATTCCCCTCCCACTGGCTTGGACAATGGTCTGAGCAGGACCAAAGAGGGGGGATATTTTTTAATATTTATTAGAGGTGGTGGTGAAGATGGTGGTGGAAGGGTAATTTTTCCAATGTTTTATTTTATTTATGGAGAAGATGCAGGTGGTCCAGAGTGGAGAAGACACCACTGGACATTCGACATCTAGGTAAGTATGCTATTGGTTACAGGTGTAGTAGAGGGCATGGAGAATAGATTATTGTTAAGATTATGGTAGTGTTAGGCGAAGTGGATGCACAGGGGGCATTTAGGGATAGTGTTTGGGAGGGTGGGTGACTGGAAATTCATGGTAGAGGTAGAAGTTTTTCATTGCTTTCAGTTACAAAGCAACATTGACAGACCAATGTAAGCTAGGTTTATTTAAATGAGTAAACCTTTGTTGTGAACCCTCCAAAAAAAAATAAATAAAACAACAACATTTTAGATATTTACCTGCTGAGTAAACAAATGGTGCATCAATTCTGGGAACGATATCCAGACAGCTATTCTATTGCACTCTGTGTGAGAGTTGAGTCGCTACTTTCTCCATCTAATGTATTAGTGATGGCTCCATAACTTTGCGACAGGTTGGACTGTTATACCTTAGTCAAAGAAAAAGCATGAGACTGGTAGAGTTTCCTGCTTCAATATATGGGGAAGGGTTAATAATAAAACATTATTGATCTTTTAAATTAAACATATCTTTTTAAGCAAAAATCTGAAGGTAAAGATGCTGAAATCATCTCTTCTGTCTGTGATAAGAAGCAAAATAAAAAAACACTTTTTTCCTCAGAGGGGGACTGATTTATTACTCATGTGCCTTTGATTTACAGAAAATCCTGGCTAATCACCTTAGCATGACCAGTTATATTAGGTCTCAGGAATGAATAAAAACCTCCAAGCAATATCCCACTGTGATCAGAGACTTGTTATCATCCGAGTCATAAAGAATTTGCATCTCACTCTTGGGGGCTACCATCCATTATTTTTCTTGGCCCTCAGTCTCAATGAGACAGAGGCCAATGTACTAAGAATACCTGCAGTGATTTTGGGGCATACAACATGCAGTATAAGGAACACAGAAAAATTCCTAAAATTATTAATTTCAAATAAAAGCTAGAGAGGGCTCCAATGCTTTGCAAAAAAAGGCATTGGGGACCTCTAACACTGCAGGGGTTAAAATTCCAATTTAAATCAATGGATAATGTTGTGTTTCCTTATAGTGCAGTTGGCTTGCCTCAGAAGTGCTTCAGGTTTTCTAAGTTATTATTACACAGTCTCAGTAACTTTTTCCTCTGTCTATCTGTGTATGTAAAGCTTTATTAATATGGCATCACAGAATGTACACACTGGCTTACAGCAGCAGTATGTTGCAATTAATACAATATAAGTAGTTAAAATAAGTGTCACACTCATAGAACTAATAGAAAAGAAGTCCCTGACACAAGCAGCATACAGACTGAACGGGTAATAGGAGACAGACAGCAGGGTATGAGGGTGTCTAGTATTGTAAATTACACTTCTGTTTTTTTCAATAGACAGAACATGGTGCTAGTGCTCCAGAAGAAAGGATTTCAGGGCAGATTTAAAGATGGATGGGTATAGTTCTAGATGTAGGTAGAGAGATATAGAATTCCAGAGGTAAGGAGAGTAAATTCAAAAAGATTTGAGAAGGGAGAGAGCAAAGGGTGTGGATTGTGTAACAAAAGGATGTTGCATGATGAGCGAAGGAGGCAACTGGAAACATAAGGTTAAGTGGTAGGGGATTCTGCTATTAGGAGGATAGGGTAATCTGTCTCCTGGATCACTACAATACAACATTTGGCTGTCTCCTGGATGCTCTGGTTCGACATGTGGCAGATCCAGTTGATAGATTGTTGCAAGGGGCTGGGCATAACCTGACTATCATGGTACATGTTGATACCAATAATAAAGTCAGTAGAAAATGGAGGTCCATTAAGAAGGATTTCAGGGATTTAGGTTATAAGCTTAAGCTGCCTCTAAGGTAGTATTTTCTGAAATACTATCTGCCACACGCTACATTAGAAAGGAGATGTTTTACCCAATTGTGGTTTAATTTGAAATGGTTCAATGGGTTTTTTTTGCCATCCTCTAGATCAACAGGGGTGATTTCACATGGACTTGATGGACGCATGTCTTTTTTAGCACCGTCAACTCCGTTACTATGAGAGAAGAGATGTAAAGGGGGCAGCAGTGTGGAGACAATTAAAGGTAAGAAGAAGGAGTTTGTCTAAGAATGATATAAGCAGGTTCTATATTTGGAGTGATTCATGCTGCTGAGTTAGGATAGATTGCATAGGAGAAAGATGGGAAGCCAGAAGGCCATTTAGTAGAAGGTTGCAGCTGTCTAAGCTGGATAGAATGAGGATATGCACAAGAGTTTTAGTCGTTTTCTGGAACAGAAATGGGCAGATTTTAGCAATATTGAGGCGAATGAAGCAACTTGTTCTAGCCAAGGAATTAATGTGAGGGATAAGGAAAGGGAAGACTCAAACATGGACTCTAGACAGTGTGCTGAGCTGACTGGATGATGTCAATTCAGTCAACTGTAATGGTAAAGCTGGAATGTTGGGTAAGCTCTTGGAGGGAAAATGAGAAGTTCTGATTTTAATAGGTTTATCTTAAGATGATGAAGAGACATTCAGGAGGAAATGGCCAAAAGGCAGATATTTTAAATAAAATTGAGGTGAAATATCTGGAGTGGACATGTAAATATGGGTATCATCAACATATAGATGATAGTTGCAGCCAACTTCATTGATAAGTTGACCCAATGAAAGGGCATACAGGAAGCAAAGTAGAGGACCCTGAACAGAGTTTTGGAGCACCCCCACAGGTGGACTGTAGCGTTTATTGCCAGAAGACACAAAAATGAATGTTGTGAGAGCTTGGAGGGAGACATGAAGCAGCTTGATTGAAGAAACCAAGATTGTGTGGAATCGGAGCATGAAGAAAATGACTAACTATAACAAAGGCAGAGGATAAGTCAAATAGTATTATTAGACAGGCGTGACCTTTGCAAAGGTGTCATGATTTGGCAGATCTGCTCTACACTCTGATGTTGTATACTAGCTGCCTTTCCTTCCCTGTGTCAAGATGACTAAGCTGATGATTAATGAACTGCTTTTACCTCTCTGTTTCCATGGTTACTCACCTGACTGTTATCAGCCAACCCCTTCCTGGTTATTTAAAGCAGCTAGGCCCACTACCTCTTTGCCCTTGAGTTGTTTCTGGCTTCAAGTACACTCTCTTGTGCTCATGATTATCCATGCATTACCTGGCTTCCTCTGACATCCCTTCTGGCTTGTTCCTGACATGAATGACCTCCGTAATCCTGTCTGAGTACCCATTTTGGTTCCTGACCCTGGCTTGTCTTTTGCTTTATGCTCCTGAATCACAATTTTGCTTTGTTTGTGGTTATTTTAATAACAGTGTTTTTGCACTTCACATTTTTGTGTCTGTCTGGTTCCTGGTCCCTAACATTACACAAGGGCCATGAACCTAGAAGGTGCAGGCAATCGAATGTTTTTACAAGGCTGGACCAGGTAGACCAGTGCATGGACCAGTTTGCGTTAGCCCTCCAGACTTTGTTGCTCTGTATGGAGCATCTGGCTCCACCACCTCAGCAACCCCCCGGTGCAGGATGCCCCTATAGATGCTTCCGCTCCTGCTGCTACTGGTGATTCCAATGTTTCTAGAGGCATGACTGGATCCGCCCTGCTTCCCCAGCATTATAGGGGAGATCCTAATCAGTGCAGAGGTTTCCTGATCCAAATCGGTATCTATCTGGAGATGGTACCGCAAGCCTCCCCCTCTAATAGGCGTAAGTTGTAAGTGATTTGCTTACTCTTTAATAGGCCCTAGGCATGGGCTAATCCCCTTTGGGAGACACAGAAACCTGAGTTTGTGGCATCCTTTAAAAGGGTATTTGATGTACTGGCCTGCTCCACTTCAACCGCCAAACAACCAAAGTCCATCTGGCAGGTACAAGGACAGTTTTCCTACCCTGGCATCTAAGGTTGGTTGAAATAATGAGGCTCTCATGGTGTAACGGTTTTATGGACACTCAGACACAGAAGGTTAGGTAAAAACACAGTTATATTGAAAAAACACAGAAATTAGAATAACCCTCGCGGGTCCAGTATATATAGACAAATATAATACCGACACAGGTCAGGTTACAGTAGGAATCAATAACCCACACGGGTCCAGTATATATAGACAAATATAATACTGACACAGGTCAGGTTATAGTAGAGATCAATAACCCACACGGGTCCAGTGAGACACGATGGTACAACACTGCCACAGGTCAGATTACAGTTCATGTGAATCCAAAATGAGACAGTGGAGAAATGGTTGCTATTAGGCCAGGAGGTACAGACAGGCCCTAATAGCGCAAAGGTTCCCAGGACACTCACTACGCAGAGAGTGACACAATAGCGACTGAGGCCACACAGGAGTAAACGAAGGCCCTGGTCAAGTGGCAGACTGCCGGAGCAGTTAGAGGTGGACTGAAACTGTAGACACAGTGCAACGCCAAACCGAGACTGCAATAGATTGTGACCCAATGTGCAATGGTACTAACCCGCAAGGAGTTAATGAATGCTCAGACCTGATATCGGCTGCCAGATAGTGGGGACAACCTGAGGCGCCCAGGAACAACCAACCTCCGCTTGTAAGCAGTGAACAGGTCAAGCGTACAGTGGTGCAACCTGATTGAACTCCAACACCGGGGTGTAGGATCACGAGGCACAAACTCGGTGACTGGGTCACAGTAACTAGACTGCCAGAGCAGCAAATGAGGCAACCAGAGGATCTGTCCATAGACAGAGAGAGGAAACCGGAGGGCAGCCCCTAACCGGACCACCGGATGGCGCAGTGAGCCAGGCCAGATTGATACACAGAGCAGGAATGTCAGCCAATTCGGGTCGGTACACAGAGCAGGAACGTCAGCCAGGCTGGATTGGTACACAGAGCAGGAACATCCGCCAAACCGGGTCGGTACACAGAGCAGGAACGCCAGCCAGACCGGGTCAATACACAGAGCAGGAACGTCAGCCAATCCGGGTCGGTACACAGAGCAGGAACCTCAGACAGACTGGGTCGATACACAGAGCAGGAACGTCAGCCAATCCAGGTCAGTACACAGAGCAGGAACGTCAGCCAGGCCGGGTCGATACACAGGGCAGGAACGTCTACAGGCAGAGTAGTCAGGCAGTCCGGGGTCATACACAAGATTCACACGAATATAGGAACAAGCGCTAGCAACGGGAACACCACAAAAGGGCACTGTAGAAGTGACAGGCTCAGTATTTAAGGGCTAGCACTGGGCGGAGCAAAACCACGTTAGCCAATAAAAGGAATCATGAAGTATCACGGTGCCCATGATTCCTTGTTTACATTTTTTCTGTCAGTTATCTTATGTGAGGTCCTCATTGGTTGCCCTGTGTTTAGTCCGCCCAGTATAGCCTTTATATACTGGGCTCCTGCACCCTCACACTGCCCTTTCGTGGTGTTCCTGTGCCAGTGCTATGTTTGTTATTGAGGTTTCCAGTGTACCGACTTGGCTTGCCTGACTACTCTCCTGTTCCTGCACCTGTGTACCAACCCGGATTGTCTGACTATTCTTCAGTGATCATTCCTGTGTATCGACTTGGCCTGGCTGACGTTCCTGCTACCGTGTACCGACCCGGATTGGCTGACGTTCCTGCTCCTGTATCCTGACCCGGCCTGGCTGACGTTTCTGCTCCTGGATTCTGACTCGGCAGATCCCCGTTGTGGTCCTGGTCGCCTCGGCGACATTTTGACTTCTGGTGCCTTACCTTGTTTGGCACCTCTGCACCCGCAGGCTTGCCTAGTATTCCATTTGGCTCTACAGAGCGCCTCTGGCCTAGTCCTCCATTCCGCAAAACCGGTTTCAAGTGTTGCCTCCATGATAGCACCGGTACATTGCCATTGGCTATGCTCCACTCTGTCAAAACCGGTTGCCAGTGTTGCCTCCGTGATAGCACCGGTACATTGCCATTGGTTACGCTCCACTCTGTCAAAACTGGTTGCAAGTGTTGCCTCCGTGATTGCACCAGTACATTGCCATTGGCTACGCTCCACTCTATCTAAACCGGTTGCCAGTGTTGCCTCCGTGAGTGCACCGGTACATTGCCATTGGTTACGTTACACTCTGTCAAAACCGGTTGCCAGTGTTGCCTCTGTGATTGCACCGGTACATTGCCATTAGTTACGCTCCACTCTGTCAAAACCGGTTGCAAGTGTTGCCTCCGTGATTGCACCGGTACATTGCCATTGGTTCACTCCACTCTATCAAAACTGGTTGCAAGTGTTGCCTCCGTGTCAGCACCAGTAGCGCTCCTGTTTACTTCAGTGGACTGGTACTCGCTGTGAACTCAGTCTTTGGCGTGTTCAAGAATCAGCTTATTACCTGCACATATGGGACTGTCTTCCTTTCTTGATGAACATTAACTCCTGCATTGCTGTAACCTGGAAACCTTATCATCTGCCTGACCCGTGTCATCATAAACTGGTTGTCTCCTATATTTGTACTGGACCTGTGTGGGCCTAATTAACCCGTCGTGTGTCTGTACTATAAGTTTTATATTACAGGACCTGTGAGGGTTCTTTATGTATTATTGTATTTAATAAAACTGTGTTTTTTATCCTAACTCTGTGTCTGTGAGTCAAACAAACCGTTACAGGAAGTAGCACTGGTCATAATGTTGCCAGCGATAACACGGGCACTGTGATACATGGCTGCTTTTTCTAATGGCTCTCAGATACTGTTAAAGACCAGATTGCAGCCTGGGACCTCCGCAGAGATTTTGAGGACCTGGTCTCATATTGAATCCGGAATACCAAGAATACAGAGATGTACTCAATAAGGACCAGGCTGGGGAACTCCCACCTCACCGCCCCTATGATTGCACCATTGAGCTGCAGCCGGGTGCCATACCTCCTCGAGGTCGAGTCTACCCTCTATCTGTTGTGGAGAATAAGGTGATGGAGGAGTATGTTGCAGATGCACTGCCCGGGGGTTCATTCGCAAGTCCTCCTCTCCCACCGGTGCTGGATTCTTCTTCGTGAAGAAGAAGAGTGGAGAACTGAGTCCCCCTGATTACAGGAGACTCAACCGTATCAGGGTCAAAAACGCCTACCCGATTCCACTTATTGCCGAGTTATTCGATCTCTTGAGAGGGTCCAAGGTATTAGCTAAGCTCAACCTGAGAGGGGCTTATAATTTGGTAAGGATAAAAGAGGGCCACAAATCGAAAACCTCGTTTAACACCAAGAACTTTCATTACAAATACCTCATAATGCCCTTTGGTCTCTGCAATGCTCCCGTGGTTTTCCAGGAATTCTTGAATTATGTCATACGGGACATGCTCCAACAATGTGTGGTGGTATACCTAGAAGACATTTTGATCCATTCTGCCTTCATGGAAAGCCACCAAGCAGATGTAGCTCGAGTTCTGCAAATGTTAAGAGAGAATAACCTATTGTGCAGAAGTGTGAGTTTCACCAAAAACAGGAGTACATAATTTCAGAGGATCGATTTTGCTATGGACCCTGGAAAACTCTCGGGTATTCTCGAGTGTCTGCGACCAGTAGGTCTTCGCTCTCTTCAACACTTCCTTGGGTTAGCTAACTATAACAGGAAATTTATTATTGTTAGTATTGCCTTATACAGTATGTGTGTTCTCGCTTCTTATGATACACTCATGGGGACTCAGTTCTTGATACTCTTTTCCCCATTTTTATATATATCATTCTGATTAATCATGGTTATGTTGTCCCTCGTATTCCATCCACACTACATTATATGTGCTGATTTTATGTTTGCTTCTTGCCTGATGATCACTCCTTTTGGTGATATGTTATTATTGGGTTCCAGTTTAAACACCGGTATTAGATATAGATACTAGGTGCCAGTCACACTGTTCTTATATTATATAATATTTAATTTAACTGATTCTCTGTATATATGTATACTCCACTTTATTAACTAGTTCCAAAAAGGTGCTGCTTCCTCGCTGTCTCTAACAAACATGAATAACATGTTGCAGAAACATAACACCCCTTTTATACTATCCCCACGGGAAAATAAGAGAAACTTTCCAAATGGGTGGGGGGAATTCAATCTTACGATTGATTTCAATGCTATGAACAATGGGAGAAAAAGCAGAAAATTTTATCTTTTCCTGAAAAATTTCCAATAGACACAAAGTACAATTTTTAACATTTCACCCATCCCTAAACACAGGTTTCAGAGCTGCTATTATCTCTTTGTTAAACCAGACGTATAGTATATAAGTATATAGTATATAACTTATATAGGGTATACAAGGTTAATTCCCAGGTTAAAACATAGGGAAACATCATAAAGCAACAGAAAACTGAGGCATGGAGCCAAATCTAGGCATTTTCCTAGAAATATGGACAGTTGGCAAGTATGCATATTGAGGGTGTGAGAGTTATCTGGAATTGGTGAGACAGCCTTCTCTGCTTAGTGTAATACTTAATTTTCACAACGGCCCCTTGTTTGACAAAGAGTGATAAGTATAGTGCAAATGACAGGAGAAATAGATGTTAGAATGTTAGAAAATTGCCCGTTTAACCCCTTAAAGACCAATTAATTGTGAAGCAATGTTTTACGTACCCCACACCTCCCCGGTCCTGAAGGAGTTAAAGAAAGTGCCTCTGTCTTTTAGAATTAACACCCCTTTGGCAGCAAGTTAAGGGTTTCAATAAAAGATAATGTTTCCCTACCCAATCTCTTAATTCCTGCCAAGCTCAGTATTACAGCAAACTCATTCTTTTCTAATTTGACAGTTGCTAGAAAAGAAATAAGTAACGCAGAGTCAGTGAATTTTCAAGCAAATTAGAACACATATTAGTTCAGCTGAGAAAGCCTAATATGTTGAATTGTTGATTGATTGGCCCATAGTTTATATCAGTTTACGGGGCTGCTCTGTGTATTGCATGCACAGTACAGCCAGGCTACAGACTAAGCGATTCATACATAAAAATTGGTATCCATTATACTGAATGTATTACCTTGCTCTCTGCCTTCCAAATGTTATTTGTAGTAGGAAAAATATAAAAAATAAAAGGGTAGTGATAAATGATATTATTTTGGTGGTGTGATGAGCTGACTGTGCCCATACTGAGTTGTGGGTGTGCGGAATACCTTCACACTAGACACAAACCCCTGTCATATCATTGCTACTTTATTAAAAAGTTTAAATTTCCCTCTGCTGTCAATTATGTAACTTCTTGCAAGACAGAGAGGTGACCATCTCACTGAGAATCACTCTCTGTAGCAGTTAAGGGGTTAAGATCAGTTTTATGTTTTATATAGGCTATGGTTATCATCTTTATCCGTCACCAGTGGATAAGTCTTGGGATGAGCTCATGTGGGGAGTGAGAGTGTGGTCAAGGGAGTGGCTAATGAATCAATGACAGCTAAGGTGACTCTAGGGGTCCCTTAGATGTAAATCCAGCACTTAATAGAATGCTTCTCAATAACGCTGCAGTAAAAGACTCAGTTATGAAAACTGACTAATGAACTGGTGGAGACAAAAGCCAGATGCTAATCAGTGAGGTCTCATCCTTAAGCATGTCAAAGCTGTTATACCTTGTGCTGCTGATTATAATTAATACACAGAGATAACAAGAAGATAATGTACACAGACATTTTTTATGTTTTTATTAAGTGCAGTCTGGAAATTTGATGAAATGCCACTTGTTTAGTTTGTCTGAGTTCTCCTTCTGCTAAGCAGACATTGCCAAATGCCAAATATCTGGTATCTTTACTGTGTAATGTAACATATGCTACAGTCTGTCCAAGTGTTGCTACCTTAAGTGACCTCTTTTATTGAGAGGAGACTGAGCCAAAGCAAATTAAATCATTGTTTATGGTCATTAGCAGCCCAGAGCCAAAAAGTTATAAAAATGTGTTATATTTTTTTATTGGAATGTTTAACTAATTGAATGCCACAATGTGATGTAGACCAGTGGTTCTCAACCCGTGCCCTCAGTGGCTACTAACAGGCCAGGATTTGAGAATTTCCTTGTAAGAGCACAGGTGAGTTAATCAATATGAATGAGCCTCTGATCAACACACTTGTGTTGTAGCAGGGAAATTCCTAAGTCCTGGCCTGTTAGTGGACACTGAGGGCATGAGTTGAAAACCTCTGATGTAGACTATCCAAAGGGTTTGAAGAAATGTTTTCTGTCTGTGTGTGTGCATATGTTTGTGTATGTTTTTTTTCAAGGTATCCCTGTTTGATCACAGGTAGGTAATGAGTGGATCAGTAATTGCGATTGTTCTACCTGTAATTAAGTAAGGGTATCCTTTAAAAAACTCAACTTGTTAGCATACTCTGACAAGTGGAATTGAGACTTGCTGGAGGGGGATAGAAGTTAAAATTGTAAAATGTGTTGCAAGATCATCAAGTAATAAACCCGTTAATCAGGAGCAGGTTATTTGGTGGTAGGGTCAAACAGGGTTTTATGCCAGATGTATGTATGTATGTATATCTTTATTTATATGGCGCCACACAGTGTACGCAGCGCCTTACAATAGACATATGTTACAATAAATAAGAGGGGATGAAATAAGTGCGACATTCATAGAAACAGTGGGAGAGAGGTCCCTGCCCCAAGGAGCTTACAGTCTAAATGGGTAAAAGGAGACATACAATGGGGTAAGAGGGTGTTAAGTGCTGAGATTACAAGTGCTGAGTTTGGCCAAAGGCAGTGCATGGTCCTAGTGCTCCAGAAGATAAGACTTCAGGGTAGACTTAAAGACAGAGGGGGAATGTTCTAGACGTAAGGAGAGGGGTATGGAGTTTCATAGGTATGGAGCAGAAAGCGAGAAAGGTTTGAGACAGGAGAGGGTAGAGTGTAAGGAAATTGACCTGACACAGAGGGCTTCTGTGTGGCCTTGAGGAGAATGATAAAAATAAATTATCTCACAGCTGCAACAGAGCCAGATTTGCTCCCATGTATTGTTGTGTGCACTTACTAAATGAAAATGATCAATGACTTGGGAGCGCAGTGTATCTGATATGCTGTTCTCCACCAGTTCTCCATTCAGTCATTCATAAATATCTTACAGGTATTTCTGTATAACCTAATGTAGTTCCCTGGCTATAACACTTTAGTTAGTATAAATATTCCAGAAATCAGGTTAAGTAAGATTTTAGGCCCAGTTCACACGGGACATAGGTTGTGTTGTCTATGGTGAAAGGTAAGCTACAGATAAGGATGGGAGAAAAAGTTACTTTTTTTCACTAGAATTTTCAGGAAAGCCCACAGTTTGCTAATATTTCCATGAAATGTTCTGCACATTTAAAATACATAGAATTATCCCCATCTCCATACCACCATTGACTTTTCCACAAAAATGTTTGTTTCCCCCTTTTGCTTTCTATGGCTGAGAAAATTCCTGACCCACTACTGGGAAAATTCCGAACTTCCTGCCATGCTCCGAATTGTGGAGTAGATGCAGACAGAGCTAGAGAGAGAGCAAGAAAGAGATAGTTTGGTGAAGTTAGGTTTATGTATTCAGGGAGCGTTAACACCAGTAAACCTGTGCTGCTATTGCCTACTGCACTGTGAGTGGGTGTGTATAAATGAGTAAGAAGAGTCAGTGATCATCAAAACCCACATGCAGATAATGCTGCTGCACCCAACCCCCACAACACCCCCTTTGACTCAGAGATGCTAGAGCCCACTAGCAGATAGTGCTGCCACCACTCACACCCCAGCCACTATGACTCAGAGTTGCCAGAGCTCTCTAGCAGCAAATAGTGTTGCTACCACCCCCACCACATCCCCTGTGATTCAGAGTTACCAATGCCAATGCCCACCAGCAGCAAGTAATGCTGCAACCTCCCCCACCATATCCTCTGTGAGTCAAATATGGCAGAGCCAACCAAAAGATGTTGCTGCTACCTCTAACACATCCCTTGTAAGTAAGAACCCACGAGTAGTGTGGTGAGCAATGAGCTGATGGCCTGTTTGGGGGCGTTTGCTTAACAACCGCTGGATGCACAGGAAGGTAGCTGTCTGCATAACGTTGCTATGATGGCTGATAGGATGGCAAAGTGATGCAAGGCAAAAAGACAGAACATGGTGTAGTGCCACCCTAGGAGATAGAGTAGATGTAAGATTTCCACAAGAGTCTATCTTCTGTGCCCTTATTAATAAACTGAGTGCACCCATTGCCATTCCATTACAGGCATCAACTTTTCCAGAGTCATCTGTGTCAGTGACAACAAATAGCACCATATCGTAACACTAGCCCCCACCCCAGCAGATAGTGCTGAAACCACATCTTCAGGACACCTAGGTAAATTTCTTAAAGGGGCAAAATGTATTTCTCACCAGGTGGTTGTGTGCAGTAGTAGTTACACATAATTGCTGCCACAGTCACCATCAACACTAGGAGAAGAGGAGGGAGCATCTGGTGGTGGTGGTACTGCTGCTGATAAGCAATGATAGTGATATCAGTGATGATGTTATGAGATCGTTCCTGGCTCATACAAACCAGGAGTAGGCCTGTGACATGGTGGAAATGGGTATTTTTGACATGTTGTTGATGATGATACAGTCATAGTTCCACAACTTCCTGCTGATGAATGTTCTGTTTCCAAATCCCACCAGCACCAGCAATTGGTACATCAGGATCAGGATGATGTGTCCACTATGAGGGGCACTGGTGGGGTGGAGGTCATCATCCCTGTCACAGACTGTGGTGGTTTTAGTGGAAGTACCAGCAGCGATATGGGACAGGTGGACATTCTACTTCCAAGATCAAGTTTTTATGAGGCAGCAGCATCAGCAGAAATAGCAACTCAAACCATTTCATGTGCATCCTGGCAGAATGTGTGCAGTCAGTGTTAAATTACCTTGGTGGTAGGGGTTTCTTTGGTTGAAGATGAAGTAACTCTGGATTTGGCAGGAGAGATTATTTTTATTTCAGTAATATGATGACAGATTTACAGGAAGCTTGTGGCTTTTTATGGTTGCAATGATGTTTCTGCTTGGTGCAATCTAGCTATTTATGCTTCTTAACTTTATACTGCATGTGATTAGATTTATATGCAATTTTACCTGCTACAAATATGCACAGTGCATGCAGAAAATCTAATGCATATATGTAATAATTTTACAAATGTTCATGAATGTATCTGTACAGAGAAAAGCCACATTATGGTATATGAATATGTAAGTAGCAAGAGCTATGAATAGTGAAGGTTTATAATGTCATATGAATATGTAAATAATCAAATCTAAGAATAGTTGGAATGGAATATTGACACAGCCTGAAGTACACCTGCTCGATAAGACCAGCCACACACATACCAATGACCTATTCAGATTAATAGTAGTGACAGATAGAGTTTAGAATTACAGATGACTAGTGAAAAAGATGTTTAGTGGAAATACAGTTATTGTACATTTAAAGAGACAGATTTTGGTTGTTTTAGCCCTAACAGTCAACAACATCCTTCTCTATCTTCCCCATGAAATCATGTGCAGTAATATTTTTTTCCTGGGGCAGGGCCTCTGCAATTGTCTTCAGCTATAATATGCACAGTCTGTTTAGGCATATCTGTCCTAATAAAGCAAATTAAAAATAACCAACTTGAGGCATATGGGGAACATGTGGAACTGTTAGCAAGAAAAAATCAGGTGCTGCTGTTATTTGATCTTCTTTCCGCCCCCTACGTGGCACAAAGCAATCCAACAAAAAAGGTGTGAGACAACCAACCAACCACCAGTCCAGAATATCAATGGCATCAGCTGACACATCATCACCTAGTGTTATTGTTAGGGTCCAAGCTACTAGTAGTAATATCCCAGTCCACTCTCAGTTGCCTTCATGGTCCTTTTTGGCAGTTGTACTTTCAATGACACATTTTCATCCAGTACCACCAGTAGACAGTGACTCTGCAGATGTATCTGTTATTATGTCTTCATACTTTGCATATTGTGTGGTATAATGACCCTAAATGGCAATGTGGTGGAGATAGAGACTAATAGAATTCAGGTGATAAGGGAGCATCTGCAGCCTGTCCACCCAGTAAAATACACAAAGCTCATAGCAGGGAGGGTTAATTATTTTACTGAGTTGTAATGATCCATTGGAATTGTCTGTCATCCACTGTCACCACCACCACCAACGCTACAGACTTATTGTTTTTGTGGGACAAACAAAAGGCACAGTGACTGACAAAACCTGATTTCTTGAGGATGGTTTGATATTGTCAACACATTTAATTAGCAGACATGCCAAGGTGAGTGCTCCTGTCCTTACCCCTGTTCAAAACATTTTCCCACACTGAGCACAATTTAGTTGTTTATAACTGCACAGTCCCTCCATGTTCCCAAGAAAATATTTTCCAACATGAAGGAGAAGAAAGATTATCATGATTGCAAAACTTCTCACCAGAGCATGTGAAGTGGTGGATTGCAGTGGTTCTCCTGCCACTTTTGAGCTAGGGTCAGTAGGAGGCACCACTACTATGTCACTGCTGGTGCTGGTTTGACCACTACAGTCTGTTGGGATAATGAGCCCAGTCCCACTCCTGCGACCACAACCACCACCAATACTACTTTTGAATCATCGACGAATAGGAAAAGAGTTGAACTTGATGGACGCAAGTCTTTTTTCAACCTAAACCACTATGTAACTATGTTACTATGTACTACTACTACTACTACTACCCATGGGCATGGGCATAAACCAGACTGATCCTGTGATGTGACATATGAGACAAGACAGCATTTTTGAAAATATAGTTCTACCAACTCTGCTGCACTGAAAACCTATTCTGACTGCATGCTTGCTAGAGGGAAACTTAGGGTTTCCACTGCTGTATACACCAGTGATATCCACGAACACATTGCTATATTTACCAATACTCAATTGGTTCATTGTTTTGGCCTAGAATAAAATTATCTTAGTTATAGTTATAACTTTCGTGAAAAAAGAGAAAAATCTTTTTTCGTGGAAAATCATATCTTTGCCTGAGGATATCTTCCTGGTAAGGGTAGGGAACCACCAGCCCATTTCTGAGGCCAGTCAGGGCCCTTTTAGAGGGCCCACCAAAAAGTAGTTAATTTTCCCAGTAAAACCTGTACTGAGATGAACGGTTCCCTTGCAGGGCACATTAAGAGCAATGTGATTCAGCCCCACGTCTAAGCATGTCTAGAGTTACATCCTCCCTAAAGGCAGACTTAAAAGCCTCTGGATCATGAAGATACAAGGAATGTGGATTATGGAAGGCCAGGAAGTTCAACTCCTCTGGTTATCCCTCAACTTGAAGGCCTGACCCTGCAAAACTTTCAGTCTGCCCCCAGTTACATATGTAACTGGTCCTAGGAACATGCTCATCTAGTGTGCAGAGGGCCTTAGGATCAGAACACTTGGGGCAAGTGCTGGGTAGGCAAGTGTTCCCACCAGGGGCAGTCTTCTTCACAGATTGTTTCCTGGTCACTGTTGCACAGAGCTCATCTAGGTAGTCAGTGCCTATGATGCATGCCACCTGGAGAATTTTGCACACCCCCACGCCTTCTGAGGACCCCTTCCACCCCCTTTTCACCTTCCCCTGTAGGTAAAAATTGACAAAAGAGAGAAGACCGCCTTGCTACAATTAGAATAGGTTACTTCCTTGGCTCCACCTAATATCTGGTCCTGCAGGAGAAAAGGCTCAGGCTACTAACACTGTGATATTGAGATTGTGTCCCTTTACTTACACTGGCACTAGCCTCTGATTCAAACTTGCATGAAACCCTTCAATACCTCCCACAAATGCACATCCCTCAGAATCATAGTAGTCTTTTACCTCAGCAAGAAAAGTGAGAAATTAAAAGATAAAGAGTTTCTGGACATCCCCCTTTCAGGTTATTCACAGACTCAGACTCACTTTGTGCTTGACACAAGCATCAGCTTTCATTCTGCAGTACCCCCTTTAAGGAGTCAGGGCAAGCCCAAAAAAGTTCTTTAATAACCAAGTTCCTTATACAGCTCTAATAGCCCCTCCCACTCCATCCACATAATCTATATAGCCATCTTCACAAGTCTATGTAACTACTGAACCCTGATCTAAACGAGTTGTATCATAGTAACATAGTTGATGAGGCTGGAAAAAGACATGTGTCCATCAAGTCCAGGGGATCCTACTCGGGACTATCTTGGCCTTCTGGGCTCTCTTATTGATCGAGGTGTAAGACTGGGACTTATTAGTAATGAGGAGGCTGATATTTTATTTAATCTGTATCCCATTATCCCAATCTTTCACCATTTACCTAAATTCCACAAGCCTTTGGAGAGCCCAGGGGGCCGAACTATAGTCTCTGGTATTGCGTCCCTAAATGAATCACTTGGAGAATGGGTGGACCTCCTGTTGCAACCTTTTGTTTTACGATTACATAGCTATCTTAGGGATAGCACTCAGGTCATACAACAACTAAATGATGTAAACTAAATGATGTAAAGTGGTTGGAATGCTATGCTTGGATAAGTTGCGACGTAAAATCGTTATATTCTTGTATTCCACAAAAGTTGGGTTTGAGGGCAGTGGAATATCACTTAACCAAGTACAGTAACTTTTCTGAGGTATTGATTGAATTTATTTTGTTAGTCATAGAGTACCTCCTTACGCACAACTTCTTTATGTTTGACAGTTCATTTTATCTCCAGAGGTGCGGGACTTCGATGGGGGCAACATTTGCCCCCACTTATGCCAGCCTTTATATGGGTTGATAGGAGGAGTCCCACGTCTTTGGGGATGTGAACCCATACAGAAATGAGGTTGGTTTGGTCGATTTATAGATGACCTTTTATTTATCTGGCAAGGTCCTGTTGAAGAGGTACATAGTTTTATAACATATTTAAATCATAATGATCTGAATTTGGTCTTTACCTCAGATGTTTCCACAGATACTCTTTTTTAGATCTTAGTTTACAAGGTAATTCACATACAGGAGTGATATTATTTGATGTTTCTCGGAAGCCCATTGCAGGAAACAGCTTGTTAAGGGCTGACAGTTGTCACCCTGGACATACTGTAAGGGGTATCCCTGTGGGCCAGTTCCTCCGCTTACGACGCATCTGTTCCACAGATGCGCTCTTTGAAGAACGAGCGGGGGAGATGTATCACAGGTTTATTCAAAGGGGATACCCGGTTTGGGCATTAGATAGAGCCTTGATACGTGCAAGACAACAGAATAGGAATGATTTTTTGAATTATAAATCACAGCCTGAGAATTTGACCAGGGATATCATTGGAAAAAAAGTGGTCTCATCTTTTGAACAAGTTATTTTTTCCACTGCATACAGTGTGGAATTTAATGATATTACTAAAATAATTAAACAACATTTACCCATTCTGTATGCGGATTTTGGATTACATAAAACTTTAGAACAAGGATTTAAATTTGTATCACGTAAAGCTCCAACGATAACCTCTCGAATATCACCTAGTTTATTCACATCAAAGGGTAAAAAATCTACTTGGATTGATGTTGTTGGCACCTATAGATGTGGTAGTTCAAGGTGTAGTTGCTGTAAATTGATTAATGTCACCAAGACTTTTTCCTCTTCTGTTACGAGTAAAATTTATGAAATGAGAGGATACACCAATTGTGTCACTAGAGGAGTAGTGTATCTGATAACTTGTTCTACCTGTCATATACAATATGTGGGTAAAATGATAAGAACCATGAGAGAAAGAGTGAATGAACATCAGAGTGACATAAGGAGTAAAGATTTTCGCTCTGGAATATCCTCTCATTTCAAGGTTGGTTTATGTAACAACTCTGGTTTCACTGTGCAGGGTATTGAACGTGTTAGTTTGGGACCACGTGGAGGTTGCCTTGATGACAAATTATCCAGAAGAGAAGTCTTATGGATTTTTGAGTTAGGAACCAGGCATCCGCGTGGTCTCAATAAAGAATACGATGTCACTTGTTACTGTATATCTAACTCTGGTATTATCACAGTGAGTATATTTTGGTTTTCAGTGATATGAATTGGTTAAACATCTTTTATAGGTCTCTGCCTGTTGAAAATACTAACACAGCTTATAGGGTTAACATCTTTTCGACCTATATTGTTTTTACATTTGGATTTTACACACATTCGTTTATATAATGTAGCGTGTTGTTTGGTCTGGTTCTTTTTTGTGTTCCAGCATATGTTTAATTCAAGCCATGTGTGAATATGTTGTTTTTGGCACCTGCGATCCATTATGCTAGCTATTTTTATAAATGTAGGATAATGGTGTCCGGAGTGGTCTCCTGTAATCACTATTAGAACATTTTTGATAATGGATGATGGGCATTGAGAGCTTGTCTCTCTTTGTTCATCAAGGATATTTTTCATGTGTGATATGAGGAGGTATCACTTCGGGCACTGAAGAGATTAAAATCTTCATTTGAATTTTCACTTGACACGATTCCTGCATTTGTTGATTGCTTGTATTTGGATCGCAGCGGGTCAACAAACCCCCTCAAAAAAAACAAATTCCCTGTTCAACTGATTCATTCCCTGGACTCCACCCACCAACAGAGGCACCCTCCTTAGACCCCTTTTATAACATGTCTTATGGGGTTTTTTATTTGCATTTAGAATTTATTTTGTATTAACTGCCCCCCAATCCCAGTAAACAAACCCTCCCCAAAAAATTCCCTGTTCAACTTATTCTTTCCCCACATTCCACCAACACAAGAACCCTCCTGCCATTTTTATACTATGCCTTAGGGAAGTAAAAAAAAAATATTTGTTATGTGTTGTGTATAAATTCAATGTTTCCATTGATTTCAATGGAATGAGCTAGGCAAAAAAAAGTGGAAAATCAGCATTTTTCGCAGGAAATTATTCACCAAGCAGGACGTGCTATTATTTGGCGATTTCAGTTTGAGGCGAAGATTTTCACCCATCCCTACTAATGAGGTTTACTATAGAAAAATAGAATGTTATACATTGGGGCTGCAGAAACAAACATGCTAATATATACCAACTTGTATATTACTGATAGTACTGATAGGCAATGTGTGTAGCTTCATTTAGCTGCTTCCAAAGCCAATAGGATAATACCTTGTATAAAACGGCATAGATGCATGGGATGGGCATTTAGTTCTACTTTATATAAATCCTTGGTAAGGCCTCATTTAGACTATGGAGTACAGTTTTGGGCACCAATTCTTAAAAAAAAGTCTTTATTGAACTGGAAGAAATACAGAGATATGCAACAAAACTGTTAAAGGGCTTGGTGGAACTGAGTTATAAAGATTGATTAGCTAAACTGGGTTTGTTTACACTAGAGAAGAGACATCTAGGAGATAGGATTGCCATTTACAAATATATTCAAGGTCATTACAAAGAACACTTTGATGAACTACTTAGTCACAGAGCTGAACAAAAACAAGTGGCCACCTTTACTAGAGTAAAGGTGTTTTCAACTAAAACAAGGGTAGGGATTTTCTTACAGAAAGGTCAGTAAGGTGTGGAATTATTTGATTAAGGAAGCTGTGTTTGCACATACTGGCAATGCTGTCAAAAAAGTTATGGATATTTTCTAGCTCAAAACAATATTAAGAATTATGATAATTACTAGGCTTGTGCAATTCGGTTCTTCGACATTCGGAATTAGACGAAAAAGGGGTAATTCGGAGACATTCGAGCCGTCTGAAAGGCAAGGGTTGTTCGCCATAAAAAAAATCAGAATCCGAGCAGCCCTGGTCCGAATGTCTTTGAAAATACTTTCCCTCCATGTCTCTAGTCCAATTAGCTTCTCTGTTTCATGAGCTACTCTCCCACTTTGTCTCTATTCCAATTAGTTTCTTTGTTTCATAGTGGGGGTTGGACTAAAGACACAGACACCCAGGCAGCCTACATTCCTGTTGGTGCTTTGTTCCTGTGTAAAAAAATATTAAAAGTATGAGAAATTTGTTTTAATAATTTTCAGAGTGACACAGCCAGTCTCACAGTTGTGTAGGCAGGCAGGCCTAGTACCTTATTGCCACAGCAAGGGAGAGTAATTTTTTAAAGCATTTTAAATTTGACGAATAATTCAGACTGTCGTCGAACAGGCTGATCCGAAATGCGGAGTCGGAGAATGAAATAAAAATTGTCAAAATCAAGTTTTACCGAAAATATTTGACGTACACAATTCTAATAATTACTTTCAAAGCAGATAGGCTGTTTATCCATGAAAATGGATAATGGAGTCAGTAAGAATTTTTTTTTGACGTTTAATTGGAAATGGCTTCAATATGATTGTTTTAGCCTTCCTCTAGATCAACAAGGGTGATATGGCAAGGGCTGAACTTCATAGATTCATGTCTTTTTTAGCCTCATTAAATATGTTTCTATATTACCATGACCACTTGATGGACATAGCTTTCATTTGAAAGGAATTCAAGGATTTTTTTTTTTATCATGACTGGTTTTGAATCCCAAATTCTGTATCTATACATCCAATCACTGATTGAACAAGCATTCAGCATATCACTTAATACTTCCAAGACCATTTAATTATAGTTTATTGTAACTGGAAGATCCATGTTATTTAAATGTATCATTGTAATTTAACCTCTTGGGTGTTGGAGATATCACTAGAATCTGAAAGATTACAGTTGAACTGTCACTTTGTAAACAAATCACCTATATTATGTTACTGATTTAAAAATAAAATTTGAGATAAGTAGCATTATTTATTTGTCAGCTTTTGCAATTAAGACAATACTGACTGGCATGGTAGACAGATACTAACATTCTGCACTGCACTCCCACCCAACTGCCTATGCCTGCCAGTCTAAGACTAACATTCCCCATAGCTCTCGATCTCATCTGCCACTTTCAGTCATAAAGGACTAGCTAATTTAAATAAATTAACATTATTGTGCATCTTACCAAGATGAATGCTCCCACTGGTCCTCTCTCACTCATAATTCTAGAAAAAAAATGTCCACATACAATTCTCTTCATTTATTAAAACCTCACAGAATTTTTCACAATATAATTTGATAAACTGAATTATAATTTAGAGTTATGTGAGCTACTTTACCTTTTTTCAGTAGAAACACTTTGTTGTTAACCCTTTGAGTGCCAGAGGGGTATGCAACCCATTGCAAAGCAATGCGATGCGTATCCCTCTGGCACTCAAAGGGTTAAAGCCAAATGTATTTATCAATACTATTCCCTTTAACTTTTTCTTTCCTACTTATATCATTTGCTAAGATCAACCGATGGCCTGATCCTAAATAAGCTATTTTTAAATTACTGGCAATCTTTGCAGTAAATGATGGATAGACAGAGAAGCAGGGCAGTAGAGGTCAGAGAAGCTCTGTAGAAAATTGTGTAAACAATAGCTTGCTGAGAAGAGAAGGAAGATTGCAAAATTGTTCCTTGGTATCATATGTATCTGGACTGAAGTCACTAAAATTTGCAGAAGAGATCCATGTGGAAACTGCATGGATGAATGCTGCATCTGTGAGATCATGTTCTTAAGTCATTTGGGACTTGTAATGGTGTGGAGAGGTGGAAATGGAGTGATGTTATGAGAAAATCAATGGTGGTGCAGGAATTTGTCCACTTTAACAGCATGTTGTGTATTTCAAGTTAGGCTGTAGGAAAAAACCCCACAGAACTGGAATCCAAAATTAAACCTGAATGCAAGAGCATTCTCCAATGTTTTGTGATATAAGGAGTTATATAATCAACAATAAAGGGTGGATTTATTAAAGGTCAGATTCTTTTAACCCTTAGAGTGCTAGATGGCTGTCAGCACATTGTCTAGTGCAATCATCTAATTGTTTTTCTTATCATGCCATTTCTTATCATGCCAATAGGGGTGGATGAGCATTTTATTTTGCATCAAAAAATGTAAATGTTAAGGTTGTAAAGTTAAGTACACTGATTTTAATTGGCTTAGCCCTCTGGCATGCAAACACTATCATGTGTGCATGTACACACACACACACACACACACACACACACACACACACACACACCTCATCATGCAAACATGCAAATACTAACACAAACACACATCCAATTATCTAACTGACTTGGCTGTGAGTTGTCCTTATTTTTGCTCTCTACTGTATTTTCTTTCTTGGCCTGATCTGCATGTTCAGGAAGCAGTATGGCAACCTCACACATGGGATGCCCGAAACATGCAGGTCAGAAAATGTTGGCAGAAATCACCTTCACTTTACTTTTGCAAATATCAATACTACACCTAACATTTTCACCTACCCCTACTTACCAGATGTTTGAAATATTTATATGGTTAGCAGCCTTAGGTCTTGATTCAACTTAAAAAAAGCCAACGTACGCCTGACTTACGTAGTATCATAGCATCTTACGTAGTAGCGATCAGAATAGCTAACGAGCGTAGGACTAAAAAAAATTATGTCGCTCAAAAACCTGCGTGTCACGTAACTGTGCATCCCAATCAGCCTATAATAAACTTATGATATGTCTAATGCCAAGGAAGAGATAACGGTCGACTTTATCTAGTGATGCTGAATGCTGTCAAGACAAGTTCAATCTCACAGATAATCACACACACCAGAGTATCAAATACATTCAAAAACAACCTATATACCCCATAATAACTGACATACTTTGTTTGTGTTTTGAGTTTTGGCAAGCTGGGGCACAGGACTCAGTAGAGGAGGATAGTGATAGAGCAAGAGATAGAGGAGTATTCATTGGTGCGAGATAGAAAGAGTTGGGAGCGGAGAAAGTTCCACTAATATCTACACATAGTCCACCTTTGCACATTTGCCATACACGCATACAAACACACCCATATATTTTTTTTTTTTACAACACATTACACAACTGTCAAAGTCCCAGTTTAACGCCCTCATTGCTGTGTTAATCTTCATACCCATTCCAGACAAACAATGCTTGCCATCACGTTGTCAATGTTACAAAGGGAGGTCAGCACCTAACCCCTTGAGTGCTAGAGGGACAAGCAAAGCATTGGTCCAATATGAGTTGGGTACTCCCTCTGGCACTCAGAGGACCAACACAATAAAACAAGGTTACATTGTCTAGGTCCACAAGGGCCAGTTGACACAGCACAGTTCCACTGAGACCAATTGATTGCATGTACAACACATATGCCTCAAACTACAAAAAAACAGGGCCACAGAGCGATTTAGTGCACTGCTGAAAAAAACAATGGCAAATAAGTTGAAAAATATGTCGTTATCATATCTATCCTGAGGAGTGGGGATGGGAAGGTGGGGAATATGTGTGTTTCGAGGCACTAGTGTCAGTTTGTCTCATTAGAACTGTGATGCTTAAGCTTTAGTTATCATATGTATGCTGAGGAGTGAGGATGACAAGAAAGTACTCCTTGACATCCCCACTCAGGACACATATGATAACAAAAGCTCAACCACTGTAGGTTGCTTACATCAATGTACAGGATATTGTCAATATCAGCAATCTTTGAGTGCCAAGATGGTTTCCCATGCATTACAACTCAATGCCTGGGATACCATCCTGCCCTTCAAGGGTTCACATGTCAATGTCATCACCTTGCATCCCTTTTGTCATAGCTCAGGTGATTAATCATACCATCTAATTTCTCCACACAGCATGCATACCTGCAACACAGCAGGAGGACAGTGAGGAGGAGGCATTTGACCCCCCCCACTTAATGCCCCCTTGAAGAGCCACAGCAGGGGACAAGCAGTTGGTCACCACCAGCAACACCAGCAACACTCCACCATTCATGGAGTTCAGCCGGCCATCTACTGCCATCACCAACTGGATGCATTCTGGGAGGTGGATGCCTCCCTCCACCATATTGGATGGCCCAACCAACAGCAACATCACTGGGAAGGCACTGGATGTCCACTATGGTCGCAGCACTATGTTATGGGGCATATGGACCCACTAATAGACACCAACTACCCACGTGGATGCAGCAGGAGCCCGCCCATGACCCCACACCCAGCTGGGAATGAGCAGGATGCCAGTGGCCACGGTATGTAGCATGGCCACTGGATTATGAACATTTGGGACTGACCTGGAGCCACAAGCAAGAGGAATTCACATCCCCACCACATCTGCAACTAGAGGGCCAGCCATCCGTGGCAAGTTCAAAGTCTATAGATGTGGTGGGGGCACGGGCATCCCCAGGCTCCACACATGCTGGGTCCCAGCCAACAGAACAAAAACAAACCTCACAACCACCACCACCAGCGGAACAGAAAAAGGAACTGGAGGGAACCAATGTCTAGTGGGAGGAGACAGAGGTCATTGACCTTGAATCACCGCAGGAGATCAGGCAACTACGTAGGACTAATGGATATAATGGGCCAGATGCTCATAGAAATGCAGGAAGAACCTGTGGATGGAGATGGACCATCAATCTAAGGAGAGGTCCATGGCAACCACCTCCCCCTCCAGTGTGACCCTTACACTAACCTCAAGAATCCCCAGGATCACAAGATAGTCTTCAAGGACATCCATCTTTTCAACCCCTTCAAAAATTCCTCACAAAAAGAAATTAAAATAGCCCCATTTGTGATGTTTCCCCAAGATAAAAAAAACTTCTTCATCCAGTTCTTACCTGTGAATGTTTCTGGTTTTTAACAAGTTAAGTGGCAGAGATGTCTCCAACACATTGTTAAGCAATGAGGTAAACACAACTCCTGTACATATTACTTGGTTTTAAGGTGTTGTACCATAGGTAAGCACACAGCACATTCACTGTTGTCCAATTTCAACTCACAGTCCACCTAGTAAAGCAAAACATGAAGGTGTTATTTGGCCATGATGTGAATTGAACTTGAATGACTGACACCTACCCCTTAGCATACTAGGTGCCAGACTGTCCCAATTTAGTTCCATACATTGATGTGGTTTTAAAGGTCTTAGCCAACCATGTATTTGGGTTAGATAAGTCACTTGCAGGATAGATTCACACACTAATAAGGGAATAACCATCTCTCACCTAGCAATGTGAGGTTAATTACTGAGATCGATGTTGTATTTGGCTACAAGGCAGGAGCATGAAGAAGCCACTGGTCTGGTCTATTGATTACACCAAGCAGGAAGAACATCAGGGGTTATCCAGTAAGGTGTGGTAAATAGTTGATAGGGTGGAGATGACTTCTCAAGTGATATCACTCCTTAAGGTCGTATGTTATTTTATGGAGCCTGTGCACTAAGATCTTTCAAACTATAGAAATCTCAGTGCATGGGCTCCAGAATATAACATAGGAATTGGGGACGTGATATCACTGGAGAAGTCATCTCCACTCAATCTCCTTTTTTTTCACATCCTCAGCACACTGTAGTGGATCTCAGCCATCATCTCCTTGCATCACCAACTCCACTCATGGTCCCTGTTCCATAAGTAGACTCCTGTGATTAGGGCCATGCCTTCCTAAGTATAACGGATTAAAAACTATAGTTCCATCTGGAGATATGGCAGATCCAACATCAATATCAACAGACACATATTGGATAGGAATGTTCTTCCTTTAATATGTCTAACAATACATTGAGGTATAAAGATGTTTGTATAGTACCAAAGTGCATTGAAGAATTACAGAAGCATCCAAAATGTACGTTTAACATGAAAACTGGCTATACGGTTGAACTGCTCATGGGTTCTCCAAAAGGTCTTTTAACTCCGAGGCAGAGCAGTATTACTGTACAGGTTTTCCACCTGGATTGTTGGCAACACATACACATATACTGGAATATTCTGTTAATATGTGAAATGTTCATGAGAGGTTACTCTCAAGTTCAAGTTTCACATTGCATCAACCCCATCAGTAAAGAACTTAGACTTGGAGTCAATGCTTCACAGTGGTCAAGTGGACATTTCTTTGTTCCATGATGGATGGAAACCTGTGGGAAACCATTATTAAACCAATAACTTTTACCGTTCCAGGGGAGTAGACTACTCATTGGTTTGCAATGGGTTGTTGACCCCTCTGGAACCCATAAGGTTAGGAGCAAGGGGATGCTAACCAGCTAAATGTTTATGTGCCCAGGACATTGGATCAACACCTCACTGAGTATGTGAACAGATTCTCATGAAACAGAGGGTGTTGGTGTGCCAATGTCATTGTGCTGCACACATACACACAAGTCAGCATGGTGGGCCTTGCATCCTGACTACCATATAGTTACTCTGATACTGTAGAAAACACTACCACAGTAAATCCATCCTTATGCTGCTCCTTTAGGCTTTACACAACTAATGTTCTCATGTTAACTCCAATACCCCTTAAACTCCTGGAATAACAGAGTGGTATCCGATGCATTGCAATGGATATCCCACTATCGCTCCATGGGTTCCATGGTTGATATAGCTATGGTCAACTCAATCTATGTTGTTTGCTATCAGTTCAACCCAGGAATATGATGAACATGGGCAATGTGTTGTACCATTGTTTGCATGGGGAATGGATGATATCCTTGAATTGGCAGTGTCATCGTGGCAGAAGGGGTGGAAGATGCCAGTTGAATTCATACCCTCAATATTACACGTCCTTGGAATAGCTGCTGCATGGGTTAGATACTGTAACAACTATACGGTTTTGATGTTGTATCAGGCAATATCAGGGCTGTCTTTGTGAGTCATCCTGTGGGGTGAAGCAGATCATTATGTGTTGTGTGAGTGTGTTTGCACACATTCCCAAAGGCTGTTCATGGACATACATGGATTGTATTTGTTTCTGTGTTATACGCATGGCAAAAATGGTCCCTGATGAGCCTGTCTCATAACTGCACCCCTCTCAGGGTATTCTCATGATCTGCACGTGAAACAGGTACCTCCGAAATGAATATTGGCTCATCATTGTCCACTAGACATGTGTTCAAGGCTATATTGTGTAGTATGATACACATCAAGATAATGCCTTGCCTGGTGAATATTGCAGACCCCCTTCTGAGTGATCCAGGCACTGGATCTGGATTTGAGCAGGACAAAGGTGCACTCCATTGCATTTGTTGTTCTCATGTGAGCCTCATTGTAGCACTCCTGGGCAGGTGTTTGTGAAGTTCTTAGTGGTGTGAGAAGCCACAATTTGCAGCCATAGCTGGCCTCACCTGTGGAAAGAGGGTGACATTGTAAGACCGGGATCACATGTTGAGTGGATGATGAGTTTTGTGTCATGGCCATGCTAAACTGTACATATGTTGTATACGCGGACCTGTGGATGTGGTGTGATTTTTGTATTGACTCACCCAGAAGCCATCCTCATATATAGATACCATTCTCTACGTCCCCATGGATGGAGGAGTGTCTGAGAATGAATGAGTTGTGACAGCTGCTGGGATAGGAGGCACAAACATGGGTTATACTCATGCTGGAATCACAAACCATCTGCACGTTGATGAAATGGAAATTCTTCCTGTTGATGAAGAGATGTCCCTCATAGGTTGGAGATTTGATGTTTACATGTGTGCAGTCTATGGCTGCTATGACCCTGGGCATGCCTTTCCTTGTGTAGAAGTCTTATTGTACATGTGTCCACCCCACCTGGGTGGAGGGGAAGTGGTTGTAACTCCTGACATTCCTCTTGAGGGCTGGCAGCACATGTGACAGTGCCCTTGAACATGTGGCCTGTGAAACGCATACCCTTCTGTGGACTGCAAGCCAGAAAGGGCTGATTGGTGCTGTATATGGGGTCAACATCACCTTTAATCACCTCAGATAGCTTGATAATGCTGTGCAGTGTAGTGTCAGCCTGTAGCACTTCAACGTCCGTCATTCTGAAGAGCGTGATCCTTTTGCGGTACATCCTAGGTCTTGGTAGTTTCCTGTTATCCCTGTGCTGCTCCACAGGTCCTTGTGGCAGCTGTGGGAGCTGTAGGACATTCTATTGTGGCAGCTATGGGAGCTGTGGGACATCCTTTTGCAGCAGCTGGGGGGCTGCTGCCAGGGGTTGTCGTCTAGGATGGGCTTCTGTGTGGCTCTTCAGCTGGAGCATAATCACTTGAAACAGGTGAAGTCTGTTCAGCAGGTGTGCTTGGGGGTTAATGGTGACTCCTAACATTTGCATGCCTTCCTCTTCAATATCTTCGCAGGAATAGGTATGCAAACATACTGGTCGTAATGTCTCTCTCTCTCACTCTCTTTCTCTCTGAGTGGTCTCACAGTAAACACACCATGTCTTAGGAGGTGAGATGTCCCTTTATGACAGTGGTGGGGTTGTCCAGGTGTGGTCATGAGGTAGGGAGTGTCCAATGGGAAGGTGTGTGTTGTTGTTACAGCTTACCTTGGTTTCAGCATCATCTACAGGCGCAAGGCTTCAAGCATGCAGCAGGCCTCTGTTTTATGTGTTTGCTTCCTGTAGTCTCCTCCTACCTACTTTCACCCTCTGAGCTGCTCCTCCTACCTACTTCGTGTGGAGGGGTTTAAAAGGCAGAGTGAGTCCTGACTCAGTTGCCCTTGTGTTGTTGTTCATAGCAGTTCTATTTCCTTGGGCTCGGTGTATGACCTGGCTAGTCTTCCATCCAACCTGGTGCTGACCTGTGGCTCTGTCTGACTATTATTTTGCTCATCCTTATAGTGGACACCCAACCTGGTGCAGACCTGTGGCTCTGGCTAACTACCTAAACTGTGTATGACCTGGCTTGTCCTCCTACCCCCTCTGGTGCTGACTTGTGGCTCTGTCTGACTACTCTTATGTTTGTTCCTTGTACCTAACAGACACCTAACCTAGTGCGAACCTGGGGTTCTGGTAGACCAGCTCTGATTCTGACTGCAGGTGAGTCAGCTATTTATTTCCCATACTGACTGCAGGCGTGAGTCAGAGATCGCTCCATTCTGACTGCAGGCGTGTGACGGTACGCCTGCTACGTCAGATTAAGATCCTGTGTTCCTGTTCCTGCTCTTGTTCCTGCTCCTGGCCCCAGCAGAGACAACCAGTGGCTTAGGCCTAGTCTCTAGCAGATTGGTCAGGCTCGACAGACTATTATTCCTGATAGAGCTTGCTGGCCTGTAACCATCTGCTTGTCCCTGCTGTATATATTGTATATATTTTGCTTTCCTTTCGGTTGTCAATAAATTGCATTTAACTATACCGTACTGACTCTTGAACTTCTCTGGGAACTGTGACAGTTGTCCACATAAGTGTTTTATGGTGTGGGTGTGTTTTGTTTGTCTGATTAGTTGTACTTGCTGTGTACCTGTCAGATGTTTGTGGGACGTTGTCTGCTGCACATTGTGTCTTTATTGGCTGGTGATGTTGCACAGGTGATCTTGGGTTGCTTTTAGTAGGGGCCAGCTAGAGGTTCTGTCATTTTCCCGTGACAAAATCAGCAAAAACCACGTTGCTGTCCACTTTTTTGCCAAAACATCTGCATTAAAACCAGCAATTATAATCTTCACATTTTTTGCCCATTGGCAAAAATTCTTTGCTATTTTTTCAATGGCTAGAAAGTTTCCACTCATTGAGTTTCATGTTTTTCACCTTTTTGCTATAAAAATGTGATGTATTCCAGGAAGTGAAACTTAGAAGCAGCTACAGAGCGAGTTAGATGTGCTGAGCTGATCTGCTGTGATCTTTTTGCAAAACTGAGTCATGAGAGGCTCATAGAGACTATTATCACTATGAGAAAGTTTAAAACTAATAAAAAGAGGAACTGGAAGGACCCTTATGCGTTCATTGAGTCTGAGAAGGAGGAGGAGGAAGTGAGCACTACAGAATCAATGCTGGTCAGTCCCCCCTAAATCACCCCTAGGGATCTTTGGGAAATGAATGTGAAGGGAGGAAGAAGAGGGTAGTAGTGAAAGCAGGACAGGTCAGCTGCCCGTGTCTGCTGTCAGACTTGCTGCCCCTGCTACTACCATTGTGTGCCTCTTGCCAGACGTGCTGCCCATGCTGCCACCAGTGCTGCGCCTGCTGTCAGTGCTGCTCCTGTTGCCACCAGTATTGTGCCTGCTGCCAGACATGCTGCCCCTGCTGCCACCAGTGCTGTGCCTGCTGTCAGACATGCTGCGTCTGCTGCCACCATGCTGCGTCTGCTGCCACCAGTGCTGTGCCTGTCAGATGTGCTGCCCCTGCTGCCACCAGTGTGTGTCTGCTGTCAGAAGTGCTGCCCCTGCTGCCACCAGTGCTAAACTGACTGCCATTGCTGAACCTGCTGCCACCAGTGCTGAACCTGCTGCCAGTGTGTCTTGTAATACACAGGAGGGGGAGGGGAGATGATGCCAAGTGTGACATCAGGGGACTCTAAGTCACTCTTGTCATCCCCAAGCAGTCCCACCAGTGCTAGTAGTACTATTACTTAGAAAGTCCAGCAGCTTGTTAGTGTTAGGACTGAAGGAGGGGGTAATCATCATATTACTAGTCGTGACTGTGAAGAAGAAAACTCAGGAGCTGAAACTGATGTGGTTGGTGTTATTGATAGTACTAGTAACAGTAATGGTGAGGAAGCTGGTGGGACTAGTATTAAGAGAGTGGTAGGGGAAGCAATTGAGAGTGTCCAAACTAGCGGCCAAGGGAGCCCACACCATTCCCCTGACCCTGGGAGTCCTCTTCCGCTCACAGCATTGTCCATGTGGAACATGATCCTGAAGAAGGCAGAACTAGCAGCAATAATGCCACCATCACCACCATCATGAGCACAGATCAGCTGCATGTGCCTGCTGCTATTGCTGCCAGTCTGCCTACTTCAGGTCACCAAGAAACATCAAGTGTGACATTAGGGGACCCTCTGTCACATTAATCTTCACCTTCTCCAACCAGCAGTTAGATGTCTGTAACAGAGCAGCAGCAGATGGAATAGTGGTGGTGGTAGGGATGATGATGGTCAAGAAGGTGGGGTGGAAGAGAAATTGATATCCTTTCTAGCCCAAACTGAGAAGGAATGGGAGACTGAAATGGGGATCGGTATCACCACCACAAGCATCAGTGAGCTTTTGGAATTTTTGGAATTTGCAACTGCTCTAATTCCTGCTTCTGCTGAGTTGCAAGGACAGCAGGATGCAGAGGAGCAGGCTAGTGTGCCAAAGACCACTGTGGACACAGTGGGAATGGGGTCAACAAGTAATGCGGGACTACTACGACAGGTTCCATTTGCCAGCAGCAGCAATACTCCTGGTCCTAGTTGTATTGCTTGTTATGAGGCAGTAGCAGCAATAGCAGCAACATCATCCTCTGCCCCAGCCAGTGAAGGGGAATGTGGAGGAGAAGAAGAAAGAGTCCATTCTTCTCCACCTTTCTACTCCCCCCTGAAGTCATGAGTGTGGGACTATTTTTCTCTTGGGGCAGGCACAGTGCAGTCATCAACAACTGCACTGTACACTGTGACAAGTTGGTGAAAAAGAGAAAGGAGGTAAAGCGCATTGGCACAAGCACCCTGATAACACACATGAAACATAGATACCGTGACATTTATGTGGAACATGTTAAAGCCAAAACACCCACCACAGAAATCAAGCACTGCTGTTGCTGTATCCCCTGGAAGTTTGATGACGCACAAAAACAACTAGCTCGCCATTACCTTCTTGCTCTAGGGTAACTACATCTTCTGCCAATCCACTCCGCTCATTGTTACCTCCCTCGTCAAATGATAGCAACTCTGTAGATGTTAGGATGTGACATTTGTGTCCACCAATTGCACACTGAGTGGTGCACTGACCCCACATGGCAGTGTGGTGGAGGAGAATCCCAAGAAGCACATCAAGTGACATCTAATGAGATTCCATCCTGCAGAATATGCTAAAATGGTGGCAGGAAGGGTTCATCATTACTATTAAAATGTCAGCAAGTTGTCATATGTCCTTAGCGGGGTGTGGACAAGGGGCATTGTGACAGCAGCAGTACTTGGTTTCTGGTGTCATGGTTTTTGGATAGAGTTGTACCAGATATTATTTACCACACACACACTGCGCACATTGCAGTTGCTGATGAGAGGCACAGTTCCTCTGCTCAAGGGAAAAATTTCTATTCTAGTACAACACACCCATGATTTTGGAAGAGGAGCATGTGGAGAAGAATTATTAGCCAGCTTCTTCTTTTCTCCACAAATACCTGAAGTGGTTGGGGCTAGTTATGCTTCTGCTACTGCCTCAGGCACATCACTAGAGCTAGTTGTGGCAAGTTGAACCTTCTATCACGGTGCCCGTGATTGCCTCCAGTGTTTAATTGCTGTAACAGCGACATTGTTACTTCCTGGCTGTTGCTCTATGCAAGTCACTGTTCTTATAGGCCACTGGTGTTGTGATGTCATCTCTCCACCCATCTGCTAGGCCTTTTAAGCCTCAGCATGTCCAGTTACCAGTGCCCTTTCGTGGTGTACCTGAGTCTAGTGCTGTGTTGGTCCATTGCTGTTCCTGTGCATTACTCCGGCTCCGTCTGACTACCCGATGCGGCTCTGACTCCTGGCTACGTCTGACTACTCAATCCGGCTCTGACTCCTGGCTACGTCTGACTACCCGATCCAGCTCCTGGCTCCTGGATACGTCTGACCTCTCTCCCTCTGTTGCGTTCCGGTTACGATTGCTAGCATCAGCTACCCAGCCCGGCTACTGTGATCCTTGCTGTCTGGGCCTACCTTATACCGCGCTTGCTACCCATTAGCAGTGATTGTCGGTCAGTCCATGTCACTGACCTCCCGTGATCTGTCTGGTTTGGGCGCTGCCTCAGTCAGTCTGTGTCACTGATCTCCTGTGTTCTGTCTGGTCCCAGTGTTGCCTCACCTAGCCTTCTAGGTGCCGTTTTGCCTTGCCTATGGTATACCCTAGCGGTAGGGTATAGTTGCGCTACGATTCACCTGCTTGGTGTGACTAAGGAAGTGCCGTGCACTGTCCTTCTATCCATCTGCGAAGGTTACCTAGGGTCGTTCAGTTACTAGCTACACCTGCCTAGTGAAGGGTGGAGGAAGTGTCTTGCAATGTCCTCACACCTGGCCTCGAGAAGGTGGTGGACTTAAGTCGCTACTGTGTTGCTCCAGAGTTCTGGAGATACTCGCTCCTGTTGCCTGGGTACTCTAGCGTTAGGGTAAAGACGTGAGTTTTATCACACTTGCCTAGTGAAGTGTGTGCACTGTTCTTCCCTGGCCTCGTGAAAGTGTATTATTCATTACTGCCACTATTGTGGTTAAAATAAAGTTTATTTTAATTTTATCTGTACTTGTCAAGTGTTGTTATTTCCTAGTCACTCCGTGACACCTTCATCATCTATGTTACTGCTGTTCTTCCCATTCCCTTTGAGCTGCCTGATCATAATGCTGTTTAAACAATGCAGCAGCAGCAGAAACAATAGCAATCGCAAGGGCATATGACAATAGCCAGTGGCTACTGGCCAACACAACATAAACTGCTGGCAGTAGGGCATATTTTTTATTTTTCTCAGGGCTTGTGCTTAAAAAAAATAAACAAACAAATAGATAAACATAGGCCTACAAAAAATAAAACAGGTTTGCGGGTTTATTTCTAACAAGCCTACAAATCAATGTTTCTTTAGGGCGTGGGCCTCTCATAAGTCTAAGTCCTACAAATCAATGTTTCGTCAGCACTTGGGCTTCTAACAGCAAATCATACAAATCATCCTCTAACAAATACTCTGTCACATCAAGTATCAGTCTACCCCAGTGGCAGCTTATGTCAGGGGGTCCATGTCTCTATCATGTTACATACAAAATACTTACTTTATTTAATTTATTTTTTAATTAACTGCCCCCCAATACCAGTGAACAAACCCCCTAAAACAAATTCCCTGTTCAACTGATTCTTTTCCAGATTCCACCCAGCAACACAGACACCCTCCTCAGACCCCTTTTATACCATGTCTTTTGAGGTATTTTTAATTGTATTTAGGATTTATTTTTTAATAACTACCTATCACGGTGCCCGTGATTATGCGACATTTTGACAGGCTTATTTTACTGGTTCATTTTCATTGGCTGCGCTGTACAGCTCCTCCCAGTGACAGCCTTTATATACCCTGGGCTGTCACTTAGGGGTTGCCCTTTCGTGGTGTACCTGATGCCTAGCGCTTGTTCCGTTTGTTTGATACCAGTGTATGACCCGGACTGCCTGACTACGCTATTGCTACTGTTCCTGCTTCTGTGTACCGATTCGGATTGGCTGATGTTCCTGCTTCCTGTTCTGACCCGGCCTGGCTGACGTTCCTGCTCCGTGTACCGACCCGGCAAGACCGACGACCCTGCTCCGTGTACCGACCCGGCTTGGCTGACGTTCCTGTTCTGTGTACCGAATCGGTTTGGCTATAGTTCCTGCTCCTTTCGTGCCCGGCTGGGCGAAGATTCTGTCAATGCCTGTTGCTGTCATCTGTGCACTTCTCTCATGTTATCGTGCATCACAGAGCTGTGGTACTCCGTTACCGTTTGTAGTCCAGTCCGTGGGTTTCAGTCTCACTGTGCCATTAATCCTCCACACCGTTCACTTGATCGCTTGGTCTTCCACTCTTGGTTCAGTTGGGCGCTTCCAGTTGCCTTCCACCTTAAGACCATAGCGTACATTAACCCCTTCGGGGGTGGCACAGGCACACGGCGGTGGATAGTCTCAGTTGGGCATCCATTCCTGGAACGAGCTCTGACTCACACAGTTGTAGTCTCTGGTGGGCGTCCACCGTCGCAACCTTCCATTCAGGTGAACTTGCCTGTTCTTTGCTGCCATCCTGTCACTGTCGATATCCCTGTCTATAGGCGACATTGGGCCTCCGCTTATCTGGGCAACTGAGTCAGTGACTTCACTGGCATTTCTGGACTCTATTACACTGTATCAATCATATTTACCTGACCTGTGTCAGTATTGTATTCTGTAGTACATACTGGACCCGTGTGGGTTAAACTTGCTAATGTAACCTGTCCTGTGTCAGTTATTTGTTGCTATATGCTGGACCCGTGAGGGTTATGTTATTCCTTGTGTGCTTTAAATAAAATTGTGTTTTTACCAACATCTACCGTTTCTGAGTGTACTGAACCGTAACACTACCCCCCAATCCCAGTAAACAAACACCTCCCCAAAAAAATTCTGTGTTTAACTGATTATTTCCCCATACACCACCAACACAGGCACCCTCATGCCCCTTTAATATTATGCCTTGGGGAAATAAAATCACATTTGCAATGTGTCGTGTGTAAATTCAAAGTATCCATTGATTTCAATGGAATGATCTAGGCGAAAACTGAAAAATGACACTTTTCTCAGGAAATACTTCACCAATCAGGAAGTGCCATTATTCACAGATTTTGTTGTTTGTCCGTGACATGTTTATAGGGCATGGACATTGTGTATGTGTTTGCTTGGCTTTGCCAGAGTTAGTTTTGCCATTGGTGTGCTTGGTGTATGTGCTGGATGTTGTGTGAGCTGATGCTTCCCTGCTTTGTTTTGTACAGTGGGTTTTTTTTTGTCTGTTTTGTGCTGTATGGCGAATAGAACTGGGTCTAGAATTTCAGCTGGTAAATGTATCAATTTATCGTCCGTAGGCACTACCGTAGAGGATTGAATGGCTCCTGGGATTAGTTGTTCCATTGTCTTCAATGGGCGAAATCTTAATGTCGGTTGTGAGTTTAAAATTGCCGCTGCTCATAAGAATAACAGAATAGTCGACTCCCAATTCAAGATACAACTGGTGGTTGAAGCACAACTGGAGGAAAAGGGAATTGGAAACCACCAGAGTTGAAGTTGAGAAGTCAGTCAAACCAGGTCTTTATCAGGAAGGCAAAGCAGTACAAGGAAGCAGATGGAAGAATAGGGAAACAATGGAGCCAACTCAGCCAAATCATAGAACAGGAGAGAAGTTAAAGAGAAAGCTGGATCAAAGCAGTACAAGGAAGCAGATGGAAGAATAGGGAAACAATAGAGCCAACTCAGCCAAATCATAGAACAAGAGAGAAGTTGAAGAGAAAGCTGGATCAAGAAGGTTTTCACTCATCCCTGATTTCCAGTGCTGCATTGTTTAGGACAGGTTCCTGCCTTCTGAGATTCAGGTCCCATAGCAACAGACTTTATAAAATGTAATAATTGTCCTTAAGTATCAGGAAATGTTCACATATTGTTACTATGTGCTTTAATAATTATAAACCACATTTAAAACATAAATGCATGTGGTGGTATTACAAAGATATTTTTTGAAGAGATTGCACTTATTCCTTTGAGTATCAGAGGGATGCACAATGGATTGTGTGTCCCTCTGTCAATCAAAAGGTTAATTCTATTCTCTGTCTGGCTGGCCTTTATTTTTATTGAAAATGCACAGTTTTCCAATTTTCCTTCTGTAATTCCTACACATAGACAAAGCAAAACAATTCCACCATCCCACTACCACCAATGAGTATATTGTGAGGACTTTGTCATTTCACTACTTATCCTCTCTATGGCTTTGAGAATTCCTACCCTAATACTGGAAATTCCCTTTATGAGTCAAGGTGTAGTTTAGCAGTTGGAGAGTGGAAAGACAGAGAGGGGAGCTATATTTAAATTGCAGTAGTATTCTGTGTTGTAGCAGTTGTCTGTGGCACAGAGTGCGGTGAGACGAGTTGGAGGACTGCTGATGTGGAGGAAGAATTCTCTAGCATTGGGGCTCAGAGCAGGGATGAGTGAAAATAAGAGAAAAGTGAAAAGAATGGCACTTTACAGCTTCAATGGGAATTCCTTCAATAAGTGTTGTTTATTTTGCTTTTTTGGGTACTGAACAGACCCCAGCCTTATACCTCTGGTAGCCACAGAACCACACTCAATGAGCCTTCAGCTTTAACCCACTGCCCTTGTACCAATATAACCACACATACTGCTCCCCAAACCTTTGATTAGTACCATTGTTTTTAGGATATATATATTTGTATATTTTATGAATTATACATTTGTTTATCGAACATCTATTCCTTATTAAAAATTTTTATACATATTATTTGAGCCGTGCGGATTTACCTGTTTATGAACACTTCCCGGTTGGAGATGGGGATTTCTCCAAAGGCGAGTTAGTCAGTCACCTTGGAACTGACCATCACGATTGCGAGTACCCATCTTTATTCTGATTTGATCTAAGAATTTGAGAAATGTTAATACACCATTGGGCACCCTCCCTCTCTCTGTGTTTGCTACGTCTGACTACTCAATCCGGCTCTGACTCCTGGCTACGTCTGACTACCCGATCCAGCTCCTGGCTCCTGGATACGTCTGACCTCTCTCCCTCTGTTGCGTTCCGGTTACGATTGCTAGCATCAGCTACCCAGCCCGGCTACTGTGATCCTTGCTGTCTGGGCCTACCTTATACCGCGCTTGCTACCCATTAGCAGTGATTGTCGGTCAGTCCATGTCACTGACCTCCCGTGATCTGTCTGGTTTGGGCGCTGCCTCAGTCAGTCTGTGTCACTGATCTCCTGTGTTCTGTCTGGTCCCAGTGTTGCCTCACCTAGCCTTCTAGGTGCCGTTTTGCCTTGCCTATGGTATACCCTAGCGGTAGGGTATAGTTGCGCTACGATTCACCTGCTTGGTGTGACTAAGGAAGTGCCGTGCACTGTCCTTCTATCCATCTGCGAAGGTTACCTAGGGTCGTTCAGTTACTAGCTACACCTGCCTAGTGAAGGGTGGAGGAAGTGTCTTGCAATGTCCTCACACCTGGCCTCGAGAAGGTGGTGGACTTAAGTCGCTACTGTGTTGCTCCAGAGTTCTGGAGATACTCGCTCCTGTTGCCTGGGTACTCTAGCGTTAGGGTACAGACGTGAGTTTTATCACACTTGCCTAGTGAAGTGTGTGCACTGTTCTTCCCTGGCCTCGTGAAAGTGTATTATTCATTACTGCCACTATTGTGGTTAAAATAAAGTTTATTTTAATTTTATCTGTACTTGTCAAGTGTTGTTATTTCCTAGTCACTCCGTGACACCTTCATCATCTATGTTACTGCTGTTCTTCCCATTCCCTTTGAGCTGCCTGATCATAATGCTGATTAAACAATGCAGCAGCAGCAGAAACAATAGCAATCGCAAGGGCATATGACAATAGCCAGTGGCTACTGGCCAACACAACATAAACTGCTGGCAGTAGGGCATATTTTTTATTTTTCTCAGGGCTTGTGCTTAAAAAAAATAAACAAACAAATAGATAAACATAGGCCTACAAAAAATAAAACAGGTTTGCGGGTTTATTTCTAACAAGCCTACAAATCAATGTTTCTTTAGGGCGTGGGCCTCTCATAAGTCTAAGTCCTACAAATCAATGTTTCGTCAGCACTTGGGCTTCTAACAGCAAATCATACAAATCATCCTCTAACAAATACTCTGTCACATCAAGTATCAGTCTACCCCAGTGGCAGCTTATGTCAGGGGGTCCATGTCTCTATCATGTTACATACAAAATACTTATTTTATTTAATTTATTTTTTAATTAACTGCCCCCCAATACCAGTGAACAAACCCCCTAAAACAAATTCCCTGTTCAACTGATTCTTTTCCAGATTCCACCCAGCAACACAGACACCCTCCTCAGACCCCTTTTATACCATGTCTTTTGAGGTATTTTTAATTGTATTTAGGATTTATTTTTTAATAACTACCTATCACGGTGCCCGTGATTATGCGACATTTTGACAGGCTTATTTTACTGGTTCATTTTCATTGGCTGCGCTGTACAGCTCCTCCCAGTGACAGCCTTTATATACCCTGGGCTGTCACTTAGGGGTTGCCCTTTCGTGGTGTACCTGATGCCTAGCGCTTGTTCCGTTTGTTTGATACCAGTGTATGACCCGGACTGCCTGACTACGCTATTGCTACTGTTCCTGCTTCTGTGTACCGATTCGGATTGGCTGATGTTCCTGCTTCCTGTTCTGACCCGGCCTGGCTGACGTTCCTGCTCCGTGTACCGACCCGGCAAGACCGACGACCCTGCTCCGTGTACCGACCCGGCTTGGCTGACGTTCCTGTTCTGTGTACCGAATCGGTTTGGCTATAGTTCCTGCTCCTTTCGTGCCCGGCTGGGCGAAGATTCTGTCAATGCCTGTTGCTGTCATCTGTGCACTTCTCTCACGTTATCGTGCATCACAGAGCTGTGGTACTCCGTTACCGTTTGTAGTCCAGTCCGTGGGTTTCAGTCTCACTGTGCCATTAATCCTCCACACCGTTCACTTGATCGCTTGGTCTTCCACTCTTGGTTCAGTTGGGCGCTTCCAGTTGCCTTCCACCTTAAGACCATAGCGTACATTAACCCCTTCGGGGGTGGCACAGGCACACGGCGGTGGATAGTCTCAGTTGGGCATCCATTCCTGGAACGAGCTCTGACTCACACAGTTGTAGTCTCTGGTGGGCGTCCACCGTCGCAACCTTCCATTCAGGTGAACTTGCCTGTTCTTTGCTGCCATCCTGTCACTGTCGATATCCCTGTCTATAGGCGACATTGGGCCTCCGCTTATCTGGGCAACTGAGTCAGTGACTTCACTGGCATTTCTGGACTCTATTACACTGTATCAATCATATTTACCTGACCTGTGTCAGTATTGTATTCTGTAGTACATACTGGACCCGTGTGGGTTAAACTTGCTAATGTAACCTGTCCTGTGTCAGTTATTTGTTGCTATATGCTGGACCCGTGAGGGTTATGTTATTCCTTGTGTGCTTTAAATAAAATTGTGTTTTTACCAACATCTACCGTTTCTGAGTGTACTGAACCGTAACACTACCCCCCAATCCCAGTAAACAAACACCTCCCCAAAAAAATTCTGTGTTTAACTGATTATTTCCCCATACACCACCAACACAGGCACCCTCATGCCCCTTTAATATTATGCCTTGGGGAAATAAAATCACATTTGCAATGTGTCGTGTGTAAATTCAAAGTATCCATTGATTTCAATGGAATGATCTAGGCGAAAACTGAAAAATGACACTTTTCTCAGGAAATACTTCACCAATCAGGAAGTGCCATTATTCACAGATTTTGTTGTTTGTCCGTGACATGTTTATAGGGCATGGACATTGTGTATGTGTTTGCTTGGCTTTGCCAGAGTTAGTTTTGCCATTGGTGTGCTTGGTGTATGTGCTGGATGTTGTGTGAGCTGATGCTTCCCTGCTTTGTTTTGTACAGTGGTTTTTTTTTTGTCTGTTTTGTGCTGTATGGCGAATAGAACTGGGTCTAGAATTTCAGCTGGTAAATGTATCAATTTATCGTCCGTAGGCACTACCGTAGAGGATTGAATGGCTCCTGGGATTAGTTGTTCCATTGTCTTCAATGGGCGAAATCTTAATGTCGGTTGTGAGTTTAAAATTGCCGCTGCTCATAAGAATAACAGAATAGTCGACTCCCAATTCAAGATACAACTGGTGGTTGAAGCACAACTGGAGGAAAAGGGAATTGGAAACCACCAGAGTTGAAGTTGAGAAGTCAGTCAAACCAGGTCTTTATCAGGAAGGCAAAGCAGTACAAGGAAGCAGATGGAAGAATAGGGAAACAATGGAGCCAACTCAGCCAAATCATAGAACAGGAGAGAAGTTAAAGAGAAAGCTGGATCAAAGCAGTACAAGGAAGCAGATGGAAGAATAGGGAAACAATAGAGCCAACTCAGCCAAATCATAGAACAAGAGAGAAGTTGAAGAGAAAGCTGGATCAAGAAGGTTTTCACTCATCCCTGATTTCCAGTGCTGCATTGTTTAGGACAGGTTCCTGCCTTCTGAGATTCAGGTCCCATAGCAACAGACTTTATAAAATGTAATAATTGTCCTTAAGTATCAGGAAATGTTCACATATTGTTACTATGTGCTTTAATAATTATAAACCACATTTAAAACATAAATGCATGTGGTGGTATTACAAAGATATTTTTTGAAGAGATTGCACTTATTCCTTTGAGTATCAGAGGGATGCACAATGGATTGTGTGTCCCTCTGTCAATCAAAAGGTTAATTCTATTCTCTGTCTGGCTGGCCTTTATTTTTATTGAAAATGCACAGTTTTCCAATTTTCCTTCTGTAATTCCTACACATAGACAAAGCAAAACAATTCCACCATCCCACTACCACCAATGAGTATATTGTGAGGACTTTGTCATTTCACTACTTATCCTCTCTATGGCTTTGAGAATTCCTACCCTAATACTGGAAATTCCCTTTATGAGTCAAGGTGTAGTTTAGCAGTTGGAGAGTGGAAAGACAGAGAGGGGAGCTATATTTAAATTGCAGTAGTATTCTGTGTTGTAGCAGTTGTCTGTGGCACAGAGTGCGGTGAGACGAGTTGGAGGACTGCTGATGTGGAGGAAGAATTCTCTAGCATTGGGGCTCAGAGCAGGGATGAGTGAAAATAAGAGAAAAGTGAAAAGAATGGCATTTTACACCTTCAATGGGAATTCCTTCAATAAGTGTTGTTTATTTTGCTTTTTTGGGTACTGAACAGACCCCAGCCTTATACCTCTGGTAGCCACAGAACCACACTCAATGAGCCTTCAGCTTTAACCCACTGCCCTTGTACCAATATAACCACACATACTGCTCCCCAAACCTTTGATTAGTACCATTGTTTTTAGGATATATATATTTGTATATTTTATGAATTATACATTTGTTTATCGAACATCTATTCCTTATTAAAAATTTTTATACATATTATTTGAGCCGTGCGGATTTACCTGTTTATGAACACTTCCCGGTTGGAGATGGGGATTTCTCCAAAGGCGAGTTAGTCAGTCACCTTGGAACTGACCATCACGATTGCGAGTACCCATCTTTATTCTGATTTGATCTAAGAATTTGAGAAATGTTAATACACCATTGGGCACCCTCCCTCTCTCTGTGTTTGCTACGTCTGACTACTCAATCCGGCTCTGACTCCTGGCTACGTCTGACTACCCGATCCAGCTCCTGGCTCCTGGATACGTCTGACCTCTCTCCCTCTGTTGCGTTCCGGTTACGATTGCTAGCATCAGCTACCCAGCCCGGCTACTGTGATCCTTGCTGTCTGGGCCTACCTTATACCGCGCTTGCTACCCATTAGCAGTGATTGTCGGTCAGTCCATGTCACTGACCTCCCGTGATCTGTCTGGTTTGGGCGCTGCCTCAGTCAGTCTGTGTCACTGATCTCCTGTGTTCTGTCTGGTCCCAGTGTTGCCTCACCTAGCCTTCTAGGTGCCGTTTTGCCTTGCCTATGGTATACCCTAGCGGTAGGGTATAGTTGCGCTACGATTCACCTGCTTGGTGTGACTAAGGAAGTGCCGTGCACTGTCCTTCTATCCATCTGCGAAGGTTACCTAGGGTCGTTCAGTTACTAGCTACACCTGCCTAGTGAAGGGTGGAGGAAGTGTCTTGCAATGTCCTCACACCTGGCCTCGAGAAGGTGGTGGACTTAAGTCGCTACTGTGTTGCTCCAGAGTTCTGGAGATACTCGCTCCTGTTGCCTGGGTACTCTAGCGTTAGGGTACAGACGTGAGTTTTATCACACTTGCCTAGTGAAGTGTGTGCACTGTTCTTCCCTGGCCTCGTGAAAGTGTATTATTCATTACTGCCACTATTGTGGTTAAAATAAAGTTTATTTTAATTTTATCTGTACTTGTCAAGTGTTGTTATTTCCTAGTCACTCCGTGACACCTTCATCATCTATGTTACTGCTGTTCTTCCCATTCCCTTTGAGCTGCCTGATCATAATGCTGTTTAAACAATGCAGCAGCAGCAGAAACAATAGCAATCGCAAGGGCATATGACAATAGCCAGTGGCTACTGGCCAACACAACATAAACTGCTGGCAGTAGGGCATATTTTTTATTTTTCTCAGGGCTTGTGCTTAAAAAAAATAAACAAACAAATAGATAAACATAGGCCTACAAAAAATAAAACAGGTTTGCGGGTTTATTTCTAACAAGCCTACAAATCAATGTTTCTTTAGGGCGTGGGCCTCTCATAAGTCTAAGTCCTACAAATCAATGTTTCGTCAGCACTTGGGCTTCTAACAGCAAATCATACAAATCATCCTCTAACAAATACTCTGTCACATCAAGTATCAGTCTACCCCAGTGGCAGCTTATGTCAGGGGGTCCATGTCTCTATCATGTTACATACAAAATACTTACTTTATTTAATTTATTTTTTAATTAACTGCCCCCCAATACCAGTGAACAAACCCCCTAAAACAAATTCCCTGTTCAACTGATTCTTTTCCAGATTCCACCCAGCAACACAGACACCCTCCTCAGACCCCTTTTATACCATGTCTTTTGAGGTATTTTTAATTGTATTTAGGATTTATTTTTTAATAACTACCTATCACGGTGCCCGTGATTATGCGACATTTTGACAGGCTTATTTTACTGGTTCATTTTCATTGGCTGCGCTGTACAGCTCCTCCCAGTGACAGCCTTTATATACCCTGGGCTGTCACTTAGGGGTTGCCCTTTCGTGGTGTACCTGATGCCTAGCGCTTGTTCCGTTTGTTTGATACCAGTGTATGACCCGGACTGCCTGACTACGCTATTGCTACTGTTCCTGCTTCTGTGTACCGATTCGGATTGGCTGATGTTCCTGCTTCCTGTTCTGACCCGGCCTGGCTGACGTTCCTGCTCCGTGTACCGACCCGGCAAGACCGACGACCCTGCTCCGTGTACCGACCCGGCTTGGCTGACGTTCCTGTTCTGTGTACCGAATCGGTTTGGCTATAGTTCCTGCTCCTTTCGTGCCCGGCTGGGCGAAGATTCTGTCAATGCCTGTTGCTGTCATCTGTGCACTTCTCTCACGTTATCGTGCATCACAGAGCTGTGGTACTCCGTTACCGTTTGTAGTCCAGTCCGTGGGTTTCAGTCTCACTGTGCCATTAATCCTCCACACCGTTCACTTGATCGCTTGGTCTTCCACTCTTGGTTCAGTTGGGCGCTTCCAGTTGCCTTCCACCTTAAGACCATAGCGTACATTAACCCCTTCGGGGGTGGCACAGGCACACGGCGGTGGATAGTCTCAGTTGGGCATCCATTCCTGGAACGAGCTCTGACTCACACAGTTGTAGTCTCTGGTGGGCGTCCACCGTCGCAACCTTCCATTCAGGTGAACTTGCCTGTTCTTTGCTGCCATCCTGTCACTGTCGATATCCCTGTCTATAGGCGACATTGGGCCTCCGCTTATCTGGGCAACTGAGTCAGTGACTTCACTGGCATTTCTGGACTCTATTACACTGTATCAATCATATTTACCTGACCTGTGTCAGTATTGTATTCTGTAGTACATACTGGACCCGTGTGGGTTAAACTTGCTAATGTAACCTGTCCTGTGTCAGTTATTTGTTGCTATATGCTGGACCCGTGAGGGTTATGTTATTCCTTGTGTGCTTTAAATAAAATTGTGTTTTTACCAACATCTACCGTTTCTGAGTGTACTGAACCGTAACACTACCCCCCAATCCCAGTAAACAAACACCTCCCCAAAAAAATTCTGTGTTTAACTGATTATTTCCCCATACACCACCAACACAGGCACCCTCATGCCCCTTTAATATTATGCCTTGGGGAAATAAAATCACATTTGCAATGTGTCGTGTGTAAATTCAAAGTATCCATTGATTTCAATGGAATGATCTAGGCGAAAACTGAAAAATGACACTTTTCTCAGGAAATACTTCACCAATCAGGAAGTGCCATTATTCACAGATTTTGTTGTTTGTCCGTGACATGTTTATAGGGCATGGACATTGTGTATGTGTTTGCTTGGCTTTGCCAGAGTTAGTTTTGCCATTGGTGTGCTTGGTGTATGTGCTGGATGTTGTGTGAGCTGATGCTTCCCTGCTTTGTTTTGTACAGTGGTTTTTTTTTTGTCTGTTTTGTGCTGTATGGCGAATAGAACTGGGTCTAGAATTTCAGCTGGTAAATGTATCAATTTATCGTCCGTAGGCACTACCGTAGAGGATTGAATGGCTCCTGGGATTAGTTGTTCCATTGTCTTCAATGGGCGAAATCTTAATGTCGGTTGTGAGTTTAAAATTGCCGCTGCTCATAAGAATAACAGAATAGTCGACTCCCAATTCAAGATACAACTGGTGGTTGAAGCACAACTGGAGGAAAAGGGAATTGGAAACCACCAGAGTTGAAGTTGAGAAGTCAGTCAAACCAGGTCTTTATCAGGAAGGCAAAGCAGTACAAGGAAGCAGATGGAAGAATAGGGAAACAATGGAGCCAACTCAGCCAAATCATAGAACAGGAGAGAAGTTAAAGAGAAAGCTGGATCAAAGCAGTACAAGGAAGCAGATGGAAGAATAGGGAAACAATAGAGCCAACTCAGCCAAATCATAGAACAAGAGAGAAGTTGAAGAGAAAGCTGGATCAAGAAGGTTTTCACTCATCCCTGATTTCCAGTGCTGCATTGTTTAGGACAGGTTCCTGCCTTCTGAGATTCAGGTCCCATAGCAACAGACTTTATAAAATGTAATAATTGTCCTTAAGTATCAGGAAATGTTCACATATTGTTACTATGTGCTTTAATAATTATAAACCACATTTAAAACATAAATGCATGTGGTGGTATTACAAAGATATTTTTTGAAGAGATTGCACTTATTCCTTTGAGTATCAGAGGGATGCACAATGGATTGTGTGTCCCTCTGTCAATCAAAAGGTTAATTCTATTCTCTTTCTGGCTGGCCTTTATTTTTATTGAAAATGCACAGTTTTCCAATTTTCCTTCTGTAATTCCTACACATAGACAAAGCAAAACAATTCCACCATCCCACTACCACCAATGAGTATATTGTGAGGACTTTGTCATTTCACTACTTATCCTCTCTATGGCTTTGAGAATTCCTACCCTAATACTGGAAATTCCCTTTATGAGTCAAGGTGTAGTTTAGCAGTTGGAGAGTGGAAAGACAGAGAGGGGAGCTATATTTAAATTGCAGTAGTATTCTGTGTTGTAGCAGTTGTCTGTGGCACAGAGTGCGGTGAGACGAGTTGGAGGACTGCTGATGTGGAGGAAGAATTCTCTAGCATTGGGGCTCAGAGCAGGGATGAGTGAAAATAAGAGAAAAGTGAAAAGAATGGCACTTTACACCTTCAATGGGAATTCCTTCAATAAGTGTTGTTTATTTTGCTTTTTTGGGTACTGAACAGACCCCAGCCTTATACCTCTGGTAGCCACAGAACCACACTCAATGAGCCTTCAGCTTTAACCCACTGCCCTTGTACCAATATAACCACACATACTGCTCCCCAAACCTTTGATTAGTACCATTGTTTTTAGGATATATATATTTGTATATTTTATGAATTATACATTTGTTTATCGAACATCTATTCCTTATTAAAAATTTTTATACATATTATTTGAGCCGTGCGGATTTACCTGTTTATGAACACTTCCCGGTTGGAGATGGGGATTTCTCCAAAGGCGAGTTAGTCAGTCACCTTGGAACTGACCATCACGATTGCGAGTACCCATCTTTATTCTGATTTGATCTAAGAATTTGAGAAATGTTAATACACCATTGGGCACCCTCCCTCTCTCTGTGTTTGCTTTTGTATGGTTGATCGCTTTGGGGAGAGTGAGCTGGGAAGGAGAAGACCAATTTATTATGAGGATCACAGATTTGCTGACTGTGGGGAAGCATTAATAGTCCCCTAAAGCGTGACTGCTTTTATCCACATAAGTGTCATAATAGCATATAATTTTGTGAGTATAACTCACTGGGTGTTTGGTTAAGGTCCATCATATACCCCCTGATTCAACACTAGGAGCGCCTCCTGCTTTTTCTCCCTTTCTTGCTTTTATAGCTCCCCAAACCTTGTCCCCTTCATTAGTAGACAGCCATTAAACCATAAAGAAAAACTAGAGAGAGCTCAAATGTAAAAATGTAATAATAATAATGTAATAAAAAGGATATGTAAAATAAATACAAGTTAGAAGATATCAGTTATGAAATAGGGAAACCTAGAAAAGTCTCTCCACTCCCACTCACACCCGCACTGCTAATAAGCAAGTGCAGGGGTCAGTCCGCGTGCCGAAGAACGATCCCCCCTTTTCAGAAGTGAAATCAACCTACAAAACTAAAAATACACATAGATAAAAATGTATATGTGTATGTTAAGAAGCAGAAAACCCAAGCGAAACAGTATGTAAATTTATTAAACAAATATAATGAATAAAATATAACCCTGGGGGGGGGTTTATATTGGGATCTGATACATATGACCCCAATGTTTACTTATTATTGATAGGTTTTTATAAGTTTTTAGGTTAAGATATACATTGTATATGACAGCTTATAGTTTATTCATTATATTTGTTTAATAAATTTACATACTGTTCCCGTTACTGATCCAGCCACGGGGCCATCCATCTGGACTGTCAAGAGTCACTCTCACTTCATCAGTCCATAAAACCTTTGAAATATCTGTTTTCAGATATTTCTTGGCCCAGTTTTGACTTTTCAACTTATGTGTCTTGTTCGGTGGTGGTCTGGTTTCAGCCTTCCTTACCATGGCCATGTCTCTGAGCACTGAACACCTAGTACTTCTGAACACTCCAGCTAGGTTGCAGTTCTGGAATATGACAGCACTGGAGGATAATGGGTTCCTGGTAGCTTCATGCTTGATTCTTCTCAAATCTCTGGCATCTTTGCATCTTTTTTCTCAACACATTTCTTGCGACCCTGTTGACTATTTGCAACAAAACGTTTGATGGTTCTGTGATCATGCCCCAATATCTTAGCAATTTCAAGAGTGCTGCATCCCTCTGAAAGACTTTTTACAATTGTTAACTTTTCAGAGTTAGTTATATCTCTTTTTCTGTCCATTTTGCCTGAGGAAATGAAGCTGCCGAATAATTATGCACACCTTGACAAGGGTGTTCATCTCCTTAGGCCACACCCTCTCTCATTACACAAATACACATCACCTGATATGCTTAAATGCAATAAGAGTTCAAGTTTATACAGCTTGGAGTTGCAAAATATGCATAAAAATGATGATATGGTCAAAATACTCACTTGCCCAATAATTGTGCACACAGTGTAGTAGTAGGGGCCAGTGGCATTGTACGATGAACAGCAGCAAAAGTGCTCATACCTAGGGTTGTGTAAATTGATGACCTCTGTTTCATCAATTGAGTGTGACAGGGTCGGTGTTGGACTTGGAAGCTGTAAAGTTGATGATGATGATGATGATGATGACTGATATTATGGTTGTATATTTTTATCCATGAGTCAGATTTTCCAGTTGATTCGTTTATTAACAAGAATATAGCTCTTTTTAAGATAAATAAGATTTTAAGCTTTCAAGCATGGACCCCACTTCTAGTGTGTCATTTTTCAAAGTACTTGTAACCCTATATTGTCTAAACCCTTAAACTGAAAAGCTCTGTGTACACTTGTGGCGCTATATATAGAAACATATTCATTCATTTCATTTGTTTAGTAGATTAAGCCTTTTCAGGCAGGGAGGAGAGTTGAAGGACAAATTCTAAATCATCATCATCATCATTATCAATAATTAGGTAATCAGCAGTAGCATCATCCCATTTATTCCCACTACTTTCATATGTTTCATAGGTTCTTTTTACTTTTCCCATTTTGAGATTTATAGACTATTGACCACTAGTTGGCAAAAGGTGTTACTATATCTTTCTGATGCACTCATTGATTTCACTGGTAAATCCTCCACTTCTATGCCAAAAACATGTCTTTGGTGTTGTTGAACTATTTAGAGAGCCAGAGAATCATTATCATTTATCGCACATGCTCCAGGAAACATGTCATAGTACGTTTTTGGAGGAATACTTTACTAACATGTCCATGCACTCCTCCTGCACATTACTCCTGCCTTGGCAACTTTGCTGGATGTAATTAAAGTTGTTTGCGCATGTTCTGATGTTTTTTTCATGTGATAATAATATATGAAGCATACCTCTGTCTCTAGTATCTGTCAGTGTCACTCTCAGCTCAGGTAACAGATCTCCGATTTGTCCCTGTCACCTATCAGTCTACAAAGAAATTACACCCACACTATCCACAACCACAAGCAACTCCAGCTGCCCCTCTTTGTCTGTCTTTCTCTACTAGTGACCTAATTTCAACTTTCTTTTTCTCTTCCATCTTGACTACAGTGTTAATTTTACAGTACAGTTTTACAGTACAGTACAATACAGGATGGGGATAGATATGTTGCTTCAAAATCAGCACTTTGCATTAGATGGATAAAGCACACCACACAGCAGCTCCTTTATGCATGCAGCAGCACCATCACCATACCTCAGTTTATGCATAGCACTTGTGGATGTAGTAGTGAGTGTGTGTGTATAAGCACATACAGTATGTCAAGTTGTACCTGTCTGTGTCAAATATGTGATATGTTTATGGCTGTCTACAAAGCATCTGTCACTCTTTCACTATCATTAGAATGATAGGGTCAGCTAACTCAGGCAGGAACTTGAATCATTTGCCTGTTGATCACTTATCAGTCAAAAGGTTTTTTTTTTTCAACTTTCATTTTTGCCCTTACACCCACTCCCAGAGAACAGCTGGCTACCATCAATTCTCACATCAAGCAACTGCTCCCTCTCTCGGCCTACCTGCATATACTAGTATCTAGCATCAAGAAATCAGATGCATTTTCTCTATCTCCCAAGCACATACTTACAACATATTTTGTCATGGCAAGAATACATGGGGAAACTCAACTTGCGGATGGCATTATATTACTATCATAGATTTCAATGCAGAAAAATTCACTTTTTGCAGGAATTCCTGCAGAGGGTGGGAGGTGCTGTTGATTTTTCCCACATTTCACCCATCTAAATTCTCAGTGAAGATTGTAAAAAGGAATTTTAGCTTATCTCCTGTACTATACAAGGATATAAATGATGACTGTGTTTAAGCAGCTATGCAATATTTTGTTCTGAATAAACAAAATTAAGGGTGGGGAACCCAAGGCCCTCATGCTGTTGTTGAACTACAAGCCTCATCATCCTCAGTCATCCAATAATCACCAGTTATTTTTGCAACAAAATACACATCATGCTCAGCCCCCCCCCCCCCGACTTCCAGTGCCATCTCCATCATCCATTCAATGCCCTTCAGTGGTTGTTGAATTACTGTTCTCATCGACCTCATCAAACCAGCCCCTCCAGCTGTGGTTGGACTACACTCATATAAATCCCAGCCAGCCAATCCCATATAGCTGATGTTGGACTACAACTCCCATCATCCTCAGCTAGCCAATACCTTATCCATTTGTTGGACCACAACATATATCATCATTAGACAGCCAATACCCTTCATCAGTTGTTGAACTACAACTCCAACCTTCCTCAACTAGCCAGCCCCTCAGGTCTTGATTGACATCCCAGATGCCTCTAGACAAGGTACTCTAGGTGCCCTTAGATTCCACCCATGGCCACACACCCTCCTACTCCCATGACCCCGCCCCCTGTCCTAGCCATTCATAGAAAATAGCCTTGGCCTTTTACAAGCAAGAAACAAAAAAAATGTAATCCCTTGTTTACTATGGCCACACCTACAACAGGGAATGTGGGTGTGGACGTGCCCCTCAAAATTTGGTCTCTAGACAGTTGTCTAGTTTGCCTATTGGTAAACCCAGCCCTGAAACCCCTCTAGTTCTTGTTGAACTACCATCCCATTATTCTTAGTCAACCAATCCCATAAAGATGATGCTTGACTACAAATTCCATTAACCTTAGTTAGCCAATACCATTAGCAGTAGTGGGACATCAATGTCTGTTATCCACAGTCAGCCATAGCCCGTCATAACTTGTTGGACTATAGTTCCAGTCTTGCTCAACCATCCAAAACCCCAGCTGTTTTTACACTACAGCTCCCATCATTCTCAGGCAGCTGTTGGCCGGGGAGCCTTAGTTTGCCCATTATTCTATTATTGTTGCCGTTCTACCCACTGTCAATATCTAGAGCATTTATTCTGCAAGGTTAACTATTTTAGATAAAACATGTTGACAGATCTTTAAATTTGATTTCTGCCTTTATTTCTGCAGAATGAAAGGAATTCATTGTTATATAGCACTTCTATAAAATCCATGCTGCATATAATTCAAGAGAAAAGACAACAGACAATAATGTGCCACAGATTGCAATCTCGTATCTCGGAACCAACAGATCAATAGATATTATGATTTAATTTTCTGATGTTTACAATATAGACTGTAGTAATGAACAAGCAAGCAATTTTTATGTGCTTACATGCCAGCAGTATTCAATGCACAGAATAAATAATAGTTATACAGTACTGGTGTTTTGTATGTTTAAAAACAGACCAATGCATTAGTGAATATCAACATTAACTCAGTTCTACATGTTGCCTACTTAAAATTGACATTTCTGACACATAGCAAGGATATAATGAGGGGAATATATGCACACATATGTGGTTCATGAGTTGTACTCATGAATCTTACAAAGTGAGCTCCTATGTCTGTGTTTAGCACCATATTTCTTAGTAAATTTCAGTACACAACTTCTTCATCTATGTGAAAAATCCCTTCAGGCATGGACCCCACTTCTGGTGTGTCACTTTTCAAAGTACTTGTAACCCTGTTTTGTCTAAACCAGGGCTTATAATTTTAAGTCCTTTGCTACTAGCCACACCTGAAAAGTTACTCGCCACTGCAAGCCAAAACATACCCACCAGGGCTGAATTTCTACTCGCCATTGGCTAAATTTTCACATGCCATTGGCTAGTGGTGAGTGGAAATTTTGAGCCCTGGTCTAAACCCTTAAACTGAAAAGCTCTGTGTAAACTTGTGGTGCTATGTATAGAAACATATTCATTAATTTAAGTTGTTTAGTAGATTAAACCTTTTCATTTTAGTTAATTTCTTGACTTTATGATCATTACTCTCCTTCTCTACTTCATCTGTTTCAGAAGAAAGGGAGGAGAGTTGAAGGACAAATTCTAAATCATCATCATCGTCATCATTAACAATAAATAGGTAATCTGCAGTAGCATCATCCCATTTATCCCCACTACTTTCATATGTTTCATAGGTTTTTTTGTTTCTTTTTACTTTTCCCATTTTGAGATTTATATAATATTGGCTGTGAATATCAACATTAACTCAGTTCTACATGTTGCCTGCTTAAAATTGACATTCCAGACACATAGCAAGGATATAATGAGGGGAATGTATTCACACATACGTGGTTCATGAGTTGTACCTATATATAATCTTACAAAGTGAGCTCCTGTGTCTGTGTTTAGCACCAGATTTCTTAGTACATTTCAGTACACAGCTTCTTCATCTATATGAACAATCCCTTCATATACCACCTATAGCAGTTTGAACACAAGTGGTTAAAAGCTTGTATTCAATGATGGCACATGCAAAAGGACTAGGGTAAAAGGAATGAAAAACATCACTTATCTTGGGTAAGAACATGCCATATTTATTAACCACTTTGTAAAATCTTAAAAATAAATAACACATGCTAATCAAATATTAACCACATTGTTAAACAAAAGTAGCATAGCATAAAATAGAAAAAAAGAGGAAAAAAATTGAAAAAAAAACAACATTTTGCTTACATTTTTCTGTCAGGATTTGCATACTATTAGTTAATGGAAAAAAAATACCCCTAAATATATTCATTTGCTTCTCCTGAATATAAGAGTACCCCATATGCCTAGTATTTTAGTCCTTTACTCACATTTACAAGGTAAATATTACAAGATGGCTGCTGTTATTTCCAACTTGTGATGTTTCAACAATTGGCATGTGAGCATCATAGCTTAGCTGACGGTGCCAGAACCAAAAATGTCCCACAAAGGTATATGTTTCTGAAAACTACACAACATAAAGTAAATAATCAGGAGAATTTTGGAGTTTTTCATGCAGCTATTTTTCCAGAAAAAAATTTCAAAATTGTGGTAATATTTTGTTTTTTTGCAGTTTTCACACTTACATTTCAATACTACTGTTGATATCAAGCACATGATAGGTGAAGATTTTTAAAAATGCATTGTTTAGTGTTCAGCTCCTTCTTCTGAGTTCGGCAATACCCCATATGCATAGGTTTCTCAAGGTTTGGGAGAGCTACGGGGCCCAAATTGGAACATGCGCGTTTCCAGTTTCACACTTTGAATTTTCACAGCTTGCATCACTGGTGCCATGTCTCATTTGGGGCTGTGTAACAGTGCTCCACTCTAAGATTTCCCCCCAAAAGTATATATTTTTGGAAAGTAGACACCCCAGGCTTTCATTTTATGTATGTTTTCAATTTATTTAAGCAGCCATTTTACCACCAATCGCTCGTAAATCTTGACGTAAGTTAAAAAAACACAGTTTTTCACACTTGCACTTCAATGTTGATGTGAATTTCAAGCACAGGATAGGTGAAGATTTTTAAAAATGCATTGTTTAGTGTTCGGCTCCTTCTTCTGAGTACGGCAATACCCCATATGCATAGGTTTCTCAAGGTTTGGGAGAGCTACGGGGCCCAAATTGGAACATGTGCGTTTCCAGTTTCACACTTTGAATTTTCACAGCTTGCATCACTGGTGCCATGTCTCATTTGGGGCTGTGTAACAGTGCTCCATTCTAAGATTTCCCCCCAAAAGTATATATTTTTGGAAAGTAGACACCCCAGCCTTTCATTTTATGTATGTTTTCAATTTTTTTACGCAGCCATTTTACCACCAATCGCTTGTAAATCTTGACGTAAGTTAAAAAAACACAGTTTTTCACATTTGCACTTCAATGTTGATGTGAATTTCAAGCACAGGATAGGTGAAGATTTTTAAAAATGCATTGTTTAGTGTTCAGCTCCTTCTTCTGAGTACGGCAATACCCCATATGCATAGGTTATTCAATGTTTGTGGGAGCTATGGGGCCCAAATTGGAACATGCGCGTTTCCAGTTTCACACTTTGAATTTTCACAGCTTGTATCACTGGTGCCATGTCTCATTTGGGGCTGTGTAACAGTGCTCCACTCTAAGATTTCCCCCCAAAAGTATATATTTTTGGAAAGTAGACACCCCAGGCTTTCATTTTATGTATGTTTTCAATTTTTTTACGCAGCCATTTTACCACCAATTGCTCGTAAATCTTGGCATAAGTTAAAAAAACAGCGTTTTTCACACTTACACTTCAATGTTGATGTGAATTTCAAGCACATGATAGGTGAAGATTTTTAAAAATGCATTGTTTAGTGTTCAGCTCCTTCTTCTGAGTACAGCAATACCCCATATGCATAGGTTTCTCAAGGTTTGTGAGAGCTACGGGGCCCAAATTGGAACATGCGCGTTTCCAGTTTCAAACTTTGAATTTTCACAGCTTGCATCACTGGTGCCATGTCTCATTTGGGGCTGTGTAACAGTGCTCCACTCTAAGATTTCCCCCCAAAAGTATATATTTTTGGAAAGTAGACACCCCAGGCTTTCATTTTATGTATGTTTTCAATTTTTTTACGCAGCCATTTTACCACCAATCGCTCGTAAATCTTGACATAAGTTAAAAAAACACTGTTTTTCACACTTGCACTTCAATGTTGATGTGAATTTCAAGCACAGGATAGGTGAAGATTTTTAAAAATGCATTGTTTAGTGTTCAGCTCCTTCTTCTGAGTACGGCAATACCCCATATGCATAGGTTATTCAAGGTTTGGGGGAGCTACGGGGCCCAATTTTGAACAAATATTGAATTTTCCCATCTTGGTTAACTGGTGCCATTACTCATTTTGGGCTATGTTCCAGTGCTGCACTTTAGAATTTCCCCCCAAAAGTGTATATTTTTGGAATGTAGACACCCCCAGCTTTCATTTTAGGTGTGTTTTCAAGTTTTTTACACAGCTGTTTTTCCACCACTTTCTCATAAACTTGACTTAAGTAAAAAAACAGCGTTTTTCACACTTTGCCTTCAATGTTGATGTGAATTTCAAGCACAGAATAGTTGAAGATTTTATAAACTGAATTGATTAGTGTTCAGCTCCTTCTTCTGAGTACGGCAATACCCCATATGCATAGCTTTCTCATGGTTTGGGGGAGCTACGGGGGCCAAATTGGAACATGCGCGTTTCCAGGTTCACACTTTGAATCTTCACAGCTTGCGTTACTGGTGCCATGTCTCATTTGGGGCTGTGTAACAGTGCTCTTTTTTAAGATTTCCCCCCAAAAGTGTATATTTTTGGAAATAGACACCCCAGGCTCTCGTTTTAGGTGTGGTTTCCAATTTTATACACAGCCATTTTACTACCAATCCTGTGAAAATTTAACGTAAGTAAAAAAAAATCAGCATTTTTCACACTTTGCCTTCAATGTTGATGTGAATTTCAAGCACAGAGTAGGTGAAGATTTTATAAACTGAATTGATTAGTGTTCAGCTCCTTCTTCTGAGTACGGCAATACCCCATATGCATAGCTTTCTCATGGTTTGGGGGAGCTACGGGGGCCAAATTGGAACATTCGCGTTTCCAGGTTCACACTTTGAATCTTCACAGCTTGCGTTACTGGTGCCATGTCTCATTTGGGGCTGTGTAACAGTGCTCTTTTTTAAGATTTCCCCCCAAAAGTGTATATTTTTGGAAAGTAGACACCCCAGGCTCTCGTTTTAGGTGTGTTTTCCAATTTTATACACAGCCATTTTACCACCAATCCCTCGTAAACCATGACGTAAGTAAAAAAAAAAAACAGCGTTTTTCACACTTAGGGTTGGCGGCAGTATACTGGGCTGCATACAAATTGGTTTGGGACACAATTTCTCCTAAAATGTCTTCCCCCAAAAACAAATCAAAAAAATTATCATGGGTAAATCCTTCCACATCAATTTGAATCCCTGGGTTGCCTGTGAATTCTGAGGTTTGTGGGCATAAATTGATACCCATTCATTAGGATCCAGAGTGGCAGGTGTTGGGGCATTTCTTTGGGCAGGTCTTTTGGCAGGTCTTTGGGCAGATCTTTTGGCAGGTGCTGGGGCAGTTGCCAGGGCAGCTCTTGGGGCAGCACTTGGGGCATTTCTTTGGGTAGGTATTTTGGTAGGTCTTTGGGCAGTTCTTTTGGCAGGTGCTGGGGCAGTTGCCAGAGCAGCTCTTGGGGCAGTGCGTCTTTTCTTGACAGAAGGCCAAGCGTCATCACTAGAACTGCTCTCACTTTCTGAAAACTGCGCTATGTCAAAATCTGACGCAGTGTCTGTTGCCTCAGAGTCAGACGCCAAAAAGGCATATGCCTCTTCAACGCTGTACCTGCGCTGCATTTTGCCCACTAAAAAAACTTTTTTTTTTTCTTACGCTATCCCTAAACCTAAATCTAACCCTAAAACTTACCCTAGCCTAAGTATATCCTGAACCTACCTAACCCAAGTGAACTACCTATCTAAAATGCACTTATTATATATTTTTTTTTTGGGGGGGGGGTTTGGGTTTTTTTTGGGGGGGGGTTTCTTACGCTATCCCTAAACCTAAATCTAACCCTAAAACTTACCCTAACCAACGTATATCCTGAACCTACCTAACCCAAGTGAACTACCTATCTAAACTGCACTTATTATATATATTTTTTTTGGGGGGGGGGTTTGGGGTTTTTTGGGTTTTTTTTTTTCTTACGCTATCCCTAAACCTAAATCTAACCCTAAAACTTACCCTAACCTACGTATATCCTGAACGTACCTAACCCAATTGAACTACCTATCTAAACTGCGCTTATTATATATATTTTTTTTTTTTTTTGGGGGGGGTTGGTTTTTTTTTTTCCCCTAAACCTAAATCTATCCCTAAAACTTTCCCTAACACACGTCTACACTAAACCTACCAAACTACCTACCTAAACTATATTTACTATTTAAAAAAAAAAAAAAAAAAAAAAAAAAAAATTAAAAAAAAAAAAAAAAATTAAAAAATTTTTTAAAAAATCTAAAAAAATTCCAGGGGGATGGGGGGTGTCCCACAGATCAGAAAACACTGATCTGCAGCAAATTGATCACTCCAAGAGTGATCAGATGGGGGGAACTTCTTGATCACTGCAGAACAGTGATCAAAGGGTTAATTTTTTTTAATTTAAACTTTTTTTTAACTTTTTTTTTTTCCAGGAACACTGGAACACCATCTCTCTATGTCTCTCTCCACCTCAGCAGTATGCAAGGTGGAGGGAGGCATAGAGATCTGACAGGGACAGTATTTACAAATACTGTCCCTGTCATTCAGGTTTTGCAACATGTGATTCGCTTTTGAAGCGAATCGCATGTTGCAACAATGTTTCTGCCGCTTGTTACTAAGTGTCCCGATACCGGGACACTTAGTAACAAGCGGCTTGAACTCTTCCATCGCTCCGTGCGGCCGCAATGGAAGAGTTTAACCCTTGACGTACCGGGACCGTCAAGGGTCGTTGGATCACTTTTACCCTTGACGGTCCTGGTACGTCAAGGGTCCTTAAGGGGTTAAACCAAACCATTATTAACATTTTAAAGTGCAGTTAACCAGTTATCCCAACCGTGCCAGACCCAGCCAGCTACAATGGGTAATGGGCATAAGCCCGGCGCCAACCTCCCTAGGTTGTCAAAACTCAACATACCCCCCCATATGAGACAAAAACACCACCACCTCCACCACCTCTGCAACATAACTAACAAAGGGGACGGTTCTGCTCACTCTTCCATTCTAACAACACTGCCTTCTGGTTCCCACCTACCTTAAAACCTCAGCTTTTTCATACCCTCTACCTACATTCCTAACCCTCCCCTTTTGCATGTTCCCCCTACTCTAGTTTTGCTCCAGAGGATCTCTTATCAACCAATATTTTAGTCCACATAGACCTTTTCATTGTTCTTATAAACTACTTTCTTCATTAAAGCGGAATTTTCACCTATTAATAAGTCACAGTGCATTCATTAAGCAAATGGCGACTAGCTTGAAAATACATGTCTTACCTATAAAAAGTGGCACATTCTAAACAATTCTTTACTGTTTGGAGCAGTGGTTCTCAATCTTTTTATGCTCAGGGCACCCCTAACACGCAATGTAGAACATTTGGGGCACCCCTAACACGTAATCTAGAACATTCAGGACACCCCTAACATATTTAATGTACTTTATCAAGGGCATAATGAAGGGTACAATACATAAATATACAGCTATTATTAGGTCTTATAATCATAATAATAAAACTAAATATATTGTGCATAACAATTTCTGTAAATCTTTATTTAAAAGTCCATTTTTGCTAGTCTTTCTAGAAAACACAGGGCACCCTAGGTTGATGTCCATGGCACACCAAAGTGCTACGGCACCCTTGTTGAGAATCACTGCTTTGGAGACTGATGGGCAGGTTTCTGCAGTCTGCACGCCTGCACCGTTAGTCCCTTCTGGTTACCATGTGGCACACTGCAATGCTTTACAGGAGACCGGGGCTGACGGCGCAGGTGTGCAGACAAGATGTCTGCGCTGTTACCTGACTTCCAGACTCCAAAGGGTTAAGATTACTTTAGAATCTGCCACTTTTTATGGTTAAGACATGTATTTTCAAGCTAGTCCCATATGCTTAATGGGTGCATGGTGACTTATTAATAGGTGAAAGTTCCGCTTTGAATACAAGCTTTTGATCAGTTGCACACACACACACACACACACAGAACACACACACACACACACACACACACACAGAACACACACACACACACAACACACAACACACACGCACACAACACACACACACACACAACACACACACACACACACAACACACACAACACACACACACACACACACACAACACACACACAACACAGACACACAACACACACACAACGCACACATATTACTATATAATGGATGTTGCTTTCCATGTTATGAAGGGTCCACTCACTGCAGAGAGAGGTTTAATTCAGAAATTTTTACAAATCAAACATTTTTGTGATTTGGTACAGTGCATTTAATTTCTTTAACACTAATGAAGCACTTGTGTTATTGCATCTTATGGAGCATTTTGGTAATTGAGAAAACAGTGTTTAAATGAAAAGTCAGCCTTGTGTGATTATCCAGGAGATTTTGGAGGTAAAACAATAGGAGCTGGTGAATCACAAGTTACCCATCCCTGGTAATAAAGCACATTTTGCTTACCCTTCTTCCTATAATGGGAGTAGTCTAAAAGTCAGTGCATGACTGTGTATGCTTCTCTATTTTCTTACTTTAGAAACAGAGTGGAATAGTATCATAATCATTACCAGAAGAAGTGATGCAATATGAACCCATTATTCAGACTATGAGACTTACGATAGAATCTTGCACTTAATAAAAACAGTACATTATTTCCTTACTGTACAACTGAAGAGGTACAAAATTGTCTGATAAAAAAGGAGAATTATTTATGATGAAACAATACAGTACTTTGTGCCAGAAACAAAAATCAATATTTCGTTTATGATGCATGTAATACTCAAGTGTATAATGCCTTAATGGATGGAAATGTATCACACTTGGGAAGTCAATGCATAATGATGTCATAAATAATGTATGCTTGTTTATGTAATCAGAATGGGAACAGGCAAGAGAATGGGGCTTTTGTGAACACTTGTTACATATTTAAAAGATAATTAAGTACTGTAAAAACAGATAAACTAGAAATGTACAGGTATTGGGATAAATACTATCAACCCTTTGAGTGCAAAACAATGCAGTGCTCACCCCCTTTGGAAGTCAAAGGGTTAAGGCTGTATGTAAAATATTTGTTTGCTTTTCCAGTTCTGAATATTCCAAAAGACATATTCTGTCTCCTATGGGATATAAAAGAGCTGTGTAACTGTAGACTGGAAAGGACAGTGGAGACAGCATGGCAATTAAATTCAGACAGGCTAGGCTATGTGTCTTGCATGAACTTTTCTTATATACAAAAACATGCCTCTTTAGCAGATAAATCAGGGAAACGATTACAGTTCAGATGGGTAAAGCATGTTAATTCAGTTGCTTCTCACAGCCTGTCCAAAACACATGCCAAACAATCAATGAGAATTAAACAATACATTTTCTGCTAGTTGCTTAAAAAATGTTTTGGTTTTAATTAGGGACAATCAAATTCTGAGTTTGGACATTATACATGTAGCAGTGATTTTTTAACCCTTTGAGTGCCAAAGAGGTATCCAAAGCATTGCATTGCAATGTGCTGGATAACTCACTGGCACTCAGAGGATTAATGGTTACAATTCTGATTTACCTGGTTGGAAATGTTAAAAGAAAATGTTGAAAGACGCATAAATTACTGTACCTTCTTGTACAAGATGTTATGATCTGATATGCCTAACCCAAACACAAAGCAGGCACAGGTGTATATAATAGTGATAAATAAAGTATTACAAATAATACGGTGCTCCCTCAGACCCCAAATAATCCATCTAATAATGGAAAGGAAGAAAAAAGGGGAAAAGGCGACCCATAAAAAAAGGGTTCCCTCCCCACTTTCCGTCCTCCCCAAACAAAGCAGGGTCTTATCCTAGAGGCACTCGAAAGAAGCACTAACAAAAAATAGAAATATATAAATCTTTATTGGCAGTTACAAAATCAGAGATCAACTATCAATTAAAAAATTAAAAACAAGAGAAGGAGCTCTCAGACCCCTGACACCACATAAAAGATATATCAACATATGTGTCTACAATAAACACCGGCAATTTGGCACCATAAAGGGTCAAATTCATCAAAATACATAACACAGTGACATATCACATGGCACATTTTGCGCAGTGATGAAACTTTGGAGAAGTGCCTTTCACCGAGACCTTCTTTAATAGCTAGAAGGAGCCAAAATATGGTGGATAAATTAGTGCATAGTCACTTTCAAGGTGATAAACATCACGTTATGGGTCAAAAATGTGTTGGGAGTTATCCCTATGTCCAATGTTCAATATGCAAATATATGCCAGCCACTAAACAGATTTATAGTCCAGTTTTGAAAAAGTCTTTGTCTTTTAGACATTTTGTTAACTGTCGTACTAGGGACTTCGTCTATGTCATTCAATGTGCTTGCAATAAGTTATATGTAGGGCAGACCACTCAAATGTTAAAAAGTCGTCTGCAAAAACATCTATCACTTATTCACAATGTATGAAATGATGCTAGAAAAGGAACAAAATTGATTGGTGTAGCTTTGCATTTTCTACAGGAACATAATGGTGATGTCAGTGGAATTACGTTTTTTGGCCTGGAAAAGGTGACTCTGAGTAAAAGAAAAGGCAATCTTGGGAAATTACTTCTAAAAAAGAGTTATGGTGGATTTACATGTTACAATCTTGTTATCCATCGGGCATGAATGAAGAAATGCTTTTCAATTGTTGTATCCTTTGAAAATTAATAGCATTACGTCATTTAATTCTGTTTTTTCCTCTTTCTTTATAGAAGTAGCTGGTCCAGTTTGGATGAGAAGACCAATATTGATTCCATGTGGGAACAAGGAAATTGATAATATTTTGATCAACTTATGAGAATAAGATCTATTGATATCTGGAGGGACGCTCTTACCCTTTGGGGTGAATTCTATTAGATTTTTGGTCTACTGTTTAATTGGAATTCCCTCCCTATGGAGTTAGATACGACTGGAGTTGGGATATTCTGTTTAACTTTTGGCCTTGTTCTTTGGATGTTTGCTTCATGTTTCAATCGCTGGATTAAATTTTACAGGTGGTTCGTATATTCATGAGAGACCATTTCTCTAACTGTGTCATTTTGGAGTGGAACAATGGTCATTTTCTTACCTGGAGCTGAAGAATGGCCATATTTCTTTGGATTAATGGACATCCCTTCATATGGAGTTGAAGAATGGACATACTTTCTTCGGTCCTCTATAGAGATAGTCATCAACAATTTGACAATATTTGTTTATTATATATTTCTGTTTGTATATTGTGATAATCAGTCATCATGCAAACTGTAAAGGTCAACATCTTGCATCAGCCAATGGGGATCAAGGCTCCGGTCTTTAGTTGTAGGAGTTGAATGTAGCTGATTGATGGCTTTTGGGATATACCCTTGGGAATTTGCAATGGGAATTTTGGGTATATAACTTGTCAACAATGAATATATCATTCCGATTTTTCAGGAGATGTTCAAATTGTATATTAGCTTCGTGAATACGTGAGTCTCTAATGAGATTTCTTGTTATCAATATATATATATTTTGGAGGCTTATGGATTGCACAATTCCTAGTAACATAGGTGTTTACATAATTTTTAGGTATATCTTTTTAGTGTTCTAGTAGTCAGGTGGATACTGGTTATCCACCGTTATAATATATTTAATATCATGACTGTGTCGGCTGCATAATATTACACCTGTACTTGTTGTGACTGAATGGGCATCGGTTGCTTATTTATAGTAAAATTATCATTTCATCTGCGCCGTATGTATACATTATACATATATTTTTAGCATCTTTTGTATATTAAACTGCGTTTTCTATATTCGCTTCGTATATATTTTTTTAATTATTGTACACTAATACGGTGATTAAGGTTATGTCTGGGGAATCAAATATATGGTGATTCTAATTAGATTGAAATTTATCGAGTCAGTTAGAATTCTCACATTTATGCACATTTATATAACTTGTAGGTATTTCTTTGATTACATATTGTTTTGTTGTTTTGTAGAAATTAAACAACAATTGCTGTGATAATATTTATTTAATAGGAAGAACTTTATCATTGATACCTCTATTGATTTATATTTAGGTGTGATTATATTTATTTTGAAAGACTACTGGAAGATGGCTGCCATTGGGATATTATGTATCGCCGTTTTGTTGTGGTTTTCTTAACATTTCTTATGTTTGTGTGTATCTAAATATTAATACACAAAAAACCTTTTGTAAATCATAAGCCAATTAGATATCATCTGATGGGTAGGTGATTTTGTTTAATTTAAATATATTAAACATTTACTCTGGTAACAGGGCAGATCTCGAGAGATCTACTATGAGATTTGCTGTCATCTGACCGGAGCTATTGATTTCCCCATTGGCTGATGGGTTATTTTAAATAGTGGCATCCGTTATTGTGTACTTATCCCCTGACGAAGCCGCTCTCGGCGACACGTGTTGGGATGGGTGTGGGTTAAGGTGCTCTCTCTCGTTCTTGGACACACGGCAGACATTATGCCCAGTCATTATTTGAGATGAGTATAATCTTTTTCTTCTTTTCAGCACGGTTATATTATTTATATAGAGCGTTGGCTCTTTAGTCATTTACACACTTGGTGTTGGTATCAAAGCTTGTATCTATGTTAACTATATATTGTTTGCATTGTAAGGGGGATTTGTGAATCACAATTTTCATTAGATTAGGGCATAATTTATTGCATTGCATTATTATGTCATATGGATATTTGTCTGCATTGACTGTGATTTGTCATTGTGTTATGTATTTTGGTGAATTTGACCGTTTATGGTGCCAAATTGCAAGTGTTTATTGTACACACATATGTTGATATATCTTTTATGTGGTGTGTCAGGGGTCTGAGAGCTCCTCTTGTTTTTAACTTTTTAATTGTTGATCTCTGATTTTGTAACTGCCAATAAAGATTTATATATTTCTATTTTTTGTTAGTGCTTCTTTCAAGTGCCTCTAGGATAAGATCCTACTTTGTTTGGGGAGGACGGAAAGTGGGGAGGGAACCCTTTTTTTATGGGTCGCCTTTTCCCCTTTTTTCTTCCTTTCCATTATTAGTTGGTTTATATGATCTGATATGCAGCTTCTGTTCACTTGAATGGGATTGAGTTGGGATCAAGGCAATCCGGTAATGGCATTCATCTCTAGTGGCAGTGAGTGCACTTAAAGGTATGGAATACAGAGTAAGATCTCTGTAGTGCATACCAACGTGCACACCCCAGCATCATTAAGACTTTAATGAGAGTGAGCACCTTAATCCTGCACCATATCATACACAGGAAATACAGAGAACATTACACCATCTCTTCTGCATTTTGTGCAATACAGGGTGCAAGTGGCTTTAAGGGGAGCATTTTCAGCACAAGAAGCTTAGTAAATTGCCACTAGGCAGGTGTATGGTTTTGAAACTGATTCCAGCACTATAGTTGGGTGAAATTTTTTGCTTCAAACCAAAATAGGTGAAAAATTGCCCTTCCCGCCTAGAGGGAAATTTCACATGAACAGTGCATTTTTCCTGCTTTTTTCTTCTAGCTCATTGCATTGAAAACAATAGGAAAACTGAATTTCTCCCAACCACATGTCAGTTTTCTCTTTTTTCCTGAAGGCATATAAAAGGGTGTCAGGCTTTCATAACATGCCATTCTGTGTTTGTGAGAGAAAGAGAGCACAGAATATTTTGAGCTAGAGATGTTAGGCAAATAAAGTGGAGTTGAAGCTTAGTTTAGGGAGTCTTTTAGGTAGGACATTTGTTCTCTGTATTAGGGGAATCTGGGGGCACTCTTGAGGAGAAGAAGGCAGAAACAAGGTTGACCCCAAATACCCCAATATTTGGTGTGACTGACTGTCAAGACAGGGCAGCTGCAGTCCAGTTTCCTTGCTAATCTTGCTGTTATTATTATCTCTGTGTTGGGTGTGTCTGGGAGTGTGAGAAGGGAGAAAAGGAGGTTGACCCCAAATATCCCAACAATCTTTCTAACTTATTAATTTTAAATACACAGCCAGCTGCAGTCCAAGCAAATTCCTTGCTGATCTTGCTGTTATTATCTCTGTGCTGGAGAAGTGTGGGGAAAGAAGGTGCTGATTTTATTTTTTAGTTATACTTTTTCTGGACATTGATAAGATGGGGTGGTTAACTGTAAAAAAAAAATAAATAATAATAAATAAAAATAATAGGTTACAGACAGCTGACTGGGAGCCTGACGTGAGCTGTGTGACTGAGGCAGATGAGATTGAGAGTTTTGTTGAGGACCAAGGCAAGACATCTGACTCCATCAGTTCTGTTGTGTGCTTTAGAGTAAAGACACACACACAGTAGCTGAGTAAGGTCCAGCAAATGCACAAGGGGCAGGGGGAGTGGGAAAGGAGGAGTAGTGCAGGGAAGTGGGAGTAAAGTGGTAATTCAAAAACTGAAGCAGCAATGGTTGCTGCAGCATGTGCAATAAATGATGATGATCCCTTTCCTACCAGAGAGGATGGAGTTTGTCACGGTCCCTCAAACAAGCACCAAAACACCTGTCCTCAATGTAATAGCAAACTTTGTGAAAGTAAAAAGAAATTGTTTGACACCTCTAAAAGCATAGAAGAATATAACAGTAATGGGCAAGAAACTGTATGCTCCTCTTCTTCAGATACATATGAAGTTGAGAGTGAGAGAAATTATGACATGGGCAGAAAGTTAGCTGAAAGGTAAAGGCATAATCTTCCACCACTAAAAAGGAGCAATGTGCCTGTCTATAAACTGGTTGAGAAAACTATTGGAAACTCTGACTCTGTACAAGCAAAGATGCCTAAAAATACACAGTCATCATCAGAATTGTCACAGCCTCTAAGTGCAAGCACCACTCAGCCAAACACACTATGCTGAATAACCAGCAGCAACAACAACAATAAAGGTTATTCAAATATGTAACCTTAGCTATGATGTGTGCCCCTGCTGCTGCTGGAAGTGCTGTACCTTTGACGTCTAGTAGTAGCAGTAGAAGTTCATCAACATCTAGCCCCAGTAATAGTAGCAGCAGCCCCTCTGGAACTCTGAAGTCCATGAAGTCCACAGTATGGAGAAACTTCATTCAGGATCCAAAAGCTAAGCATGAGAAGGGTGAAAACAGGTTTACACCTAGGCACCTCTTCAGAGAGATCCCACCTGAAGCATGACCACAGGTGTGACTGGGAGACATACAATGAATAGATCAGTGGTGCCACAACTAGTAGCAGCAGAAGCACTCCATAAGGTTCCCAGGTTAATGGGGCAGATAAGGGAAGTAGTGATGTTATTGATGTGTCAGAGAATGTGCCACTGCCAACAGTTAGTTCATTCCAAATAACACCCATGGCTCCTGCTGCAGAGGAGTATGATTACTCTAGGTTTTTTATAGGAGATTACAAGAGTCATAGTGTGACTATACATACCACCACTAAGGATGGGCGATAATTTAGGTCTCAAACTAAAATCTGCAAATAATGGCTCTTCTAGCTTAATGCATGATTTCCTGCGAAAAGTGTTGTTTTTCCACTTTTTTCTCCTAACTCATTACATTGAAATCAATGGGAACATTGAATTTACACACAACACATAGCACATGTTATTTTATTTCCCGAAGGCATTGTATAAAAGGGGGTATGAGGATGCCTTTGTTGGTGGAGTGTGGGGAAAGAATCAGTTGAACAGGGAATGTTTTTTGGGGGGTTTGTTTATAGGGATGGGGGGACAGTTAATAAAAACTAAATACAATAAAATACAATAAAAATGGGTCTGAGGAGGGTGTCTGTGTTGGTGGGTGAAGTCTGGGGAAAGAATCAGTTGAATAGGGAATTTGTTTTGGGGGGTTTGTTGACTGGTATTGGGAGGACAGTCAATAAAAACATAAATAAAATAAAATAAGAAATTTGTATGTAACATGATAGAGACAGGGATCCCCTGATGTAAGTTGCCACTGGGGTAGACTGATACTTGATGTGATAGAGTATTTTGTAGAGAATGATTTGTAAGATTTGTTGTTAGAGGCCCAAGCCTTGAGAAAACATTAAGTTGTAGGACTTAGACTTGTTTGGCACAACCTCTAAGGAAACATTGATTTGTACGACTTAGACTTGTTTGGCACAAGCCTAAATAAACATTGATTTGTACCACTTAGCCTTGTATGGCACAAGCCCTAATGAAACATTGATTTGTAGGACTTAGACTTGTTAGAAACAAGCTCCCAAAAATTGTTTATTTTTTTTGTAGGCCTATTTTCTTTTTTTAATTTTTTTTAAAGCACAAGCCCTGAGTGAAAAAAATGCTCTACTGGCCTAGTACCAGCAGATCATGTCATGTTTGCCAGTGGCCACTGGCCATTGTCAAATGCCCTGATATAATTGCGGAATTTGCAACTGCTGTTCTTGCTGCTGCTGTTGATGCTGAGTTGTTTAAGCAGCAGGATGATTAGGCAGCTCAAAGGGAATGGGATCACTAACAACAGCAACATGGGTGATAGATGATGAAGATACCACTTGTCACGGCTAGCACCAGTGATGCACCTGAGGCAGTAGCAGGGCAGCACCATAATTAGACCCCACCACTTTAGGTACATGTGGAGAAAAGAAGAAGTTGGCCATTAATGCTTATCCACTTGTCCCTCCTCCAAAATCATGGGTGTGTTACTAGAATACAAATTTTTCGCTTGAGAGCAGGAACTGTGCCTCTCACATCAGCAACTGCAATGTGCACAGTGTAAATAAGGGAAGGACTGGGGACAATGGGTACATCTGCACTCACAGAAACATCTGGCCCAACTCAATCCAAACACCATGACACTTAGGGTCCCCAATGTGAAATCCCCCAACCAGAAACCATGTAGTGCTGCTGTCACTATGCCACTTGTCCACACTTCACCAAGGACACATGAAAACTTACTGATGCTTAATAGTAATGATGATTAATCCCTGCCACCAGCTTAGCATATTCTGTGGAATGGAATCTTCTCAGATGAAGCTTGGTGCCCTGCTTGATATTCTTCTATACCACACTGCCATATGTGGTCAGTGCACCACAGTGTGAAATGAGTGGACATGAACTGATCCTAACATCTAAAGAATTATATCACTTGGAAGGGGAGGTAATGATAAAGGAGGTGGATTGGCAGATGATGTAGTACTGTTACCCTAGAGCAAGAAGGAGATGGTGAGCTAGTTGTTTCACTCGTCATGGAACTTCCTGTCTCTGCCTGTGTTTCTCCATTCTTTCTCCTATTTCATCTCCGCCTTGCCTCTTGTTGCCTTTCTGGAGAGTCAGCGGGTAAAGCAACAGTGGTGCTCGATTTCTGTGGTGGGTGTTTGGCTTTAACACGTTCCATACAAATGTCATGGTGTTTGTGTTTCATGTGTGTTATCGGGACGGTTGTGCACAGTACCATTGTTTATGACTGCACTGTGTCTGCCCCAAGAGAAAAATAGTCCCACACCCATGACTTCAGGGGTAAGGTAACAGGTGGAAGAAGAATAGCCTCTTTCTTCTTCTCCTCCACATTCTCCTTCACAAGCTGGGGCAGAGGATGATGTTCCTGCTGTTGCTGCTACTGCTGCAGAATCAGCACTGCAACTAGGACCAGTATTGTTGCTGCTAGTAAGAGGAACCTATCCTAGTCTCACATCACTTGTTGGCCCCATTCCCACTGTGTGCACGATCATCTGTGGCATGCTAGCCTGCTTCTCAGCATTCTCTTGCCTTTGCGACTCAACAGCAGCAGAAGAAATTAGAGCAGTTGCAATCTCCACTAATTCCAAAAGCTCACTGCTGGTGGTGGTGATGCCCCTCCACATCCCTTTCTCCCATTCCTTCACAGTTTGTGCTAAAAAGGCCATCAATGTCCCTTCTATCCCAACATCTCCACCATCATCACTACCACCACTAGTCCCTCTGTGCTGCTGCTGCTGCTGCTCTATTACAGACATCTCACTGCTGGTTGGAGGAGGTGATGAGAAATGTGATAGAGGGTCCCCTAATGTAACATTTGCCATTTCTTTTGACCTGAAGAAGGCAGACTGGCAGCACTAGCAGCAGGCACAGGCAGCTGGTATTTTCTTCTCCTGGTGGTGGTGGTATTATTGCTGCTAGGCAACAGTTCTGACTTCTTCAGGATCATGTTCCACCTGGAGAATGCTGAGAGGGGAAGGGGACTCCCAGGATCAGGGGAATGGCGTGGGCTCCCTTGACCACTAGTCTAGATGCTCTGCATTGCTTTCCCAACCACTCCCCTAAAGCTAGTCCCACAGCTACTTCGCCGTCACTGTTACTACCACTAAAACCAACCACATCAATTTCAGCCCCTTAGTCTTCCTTCTCATAGCCACTAGTAGTATAATGATCACCCATTGCTTCACCCTTAACACTAACAAGCTGCTGGACTTTCTTAGTAATAGTACTAGCACTGGCGAGATTGCTTGGGAATGGCAATTGTGACTTACTGTCCCCTGCTGTCACACTTGGCATCATCTTCTCTTTCCACCCTCCTGAGTATTACAAGAGACACTGGCAGCAGTTTCAGCACTGGCAGCAGGTACATCACTGGTGGCAGCAGGGCCAGCACTGGCAGCAGGAGCAGCACGTCTGGCATCAGGTACAGGCATCTGACCTGTCCTGCTCTCACTACTACCCTCTTCCTCCCGTGAGATTAATTTCCCCAAGATGCCTAGGGGTGATTTAGGGGGACAGGTCAGCATTGGGTCTGTAGTTGTCAGTTCCTCCTCATACTTACTGGCCACATAAGGGCCCTACCAGCTACTCCTTTTATTGTTAAAAGTCACTATGAGCCTCTCCTGCCTCAATTTTGCTATAGATTTCACAGCACAACAGCCTGGAGCATCTCTCTCGCTCTGTATCCATGTGTATTGTGTTTCACTTCCTGGAAAATGGCACATTTGTATAGCAAAAAGGTGAAAAACATGATAATAAAGGGGTGAAAACTTTCTAGCCATTGAAAAAATGGTGTAGAAGTGTTGCCAAAGGGTGAAAATGGCAAAGATTTTAATCACTGAATTTAAAATCGGATTTTCCTGTAAAAAAGCAGACCAGAATGTAGTTTTTGCTGATTTCTTGGGGGGAACACGATGGGACCTTTCACTCACCCCTAACCACCCACACCACCTCCACAAGTGATTGTGTTAAAGTAATACAGTTACACAGTTCTTCCACTATGTACTGCCATCCCACACTTACTAAATTCTTAGAAAAAAGTCATAACCTGCAAAAATATAATACAAATGTTCGCCCATGGAATAGTAAACTTGCCAAAATGTTGGTGGTTCACATGCTGCCCTTTTCTTTTGTTTAAAACACAACAAACACTTGACTTTCAGCTATTTATTTCTCCACTTCAACCCTCAGAAGAAGTAATATTGTGGTGGGAAATGTTGCAGTCATAGGAACCATAGGTAAAACATTATTCCCAGTGATGAAAAGGTGAAAACTTTCACGAAAAAAAGTTTTTTTGAGAAAAGTAATTCACGAAATGTTTCTGACTTTTCACCCACCCCTATCCAGCACCTGATTTATAGCAAAATCATAATCTCACAATTACCCCACGGTTCTTATGTTAAAGAGTTTGTGGATAGAAAGGTACATTTCAGAAAAACAACTTCAGCCAACTACTGCAATGTAATTTCTTGAATCTGGACTTACTGAAACCTCCCAAATCAGTAATAAGCTGCACTGGAGCTCATGAATACAAAGCCTACATGTAGTGACTTTCGTAAGGATGGAATAATAGGTGAACTCAGAAAAAGGATCACATGTGGAACACACATTAGAATTAAATTAATATTCCTATTATGTCCAGATGTTTTTTTTTTTGATGTAATACTTTATTGAAAAATATATGCAAAACAAAATGTAAGATACAAGAACCATGAAAATATCAACAATAACCATTGCTGGAACATATAGTCCATTAGAGGGGACCAGTACAGGTCAGGGTATTAACAATTAATGCACATTATACAACAGTTATCCATATATTGTAATTTACAGGAATACTAATAATAACCATAACAGTAAAACTAGAGCATATATCCACTAAGAGGAGGGAGAGGGAATATGTAAGTGTATTAAGGAGTAATTCTGGTGAATCTCATTATGTATAGTCAAGAAACCCTTACTCTGTGAGTACTAATCATGTATGTCTCAAGTCAAACTAATAAAATGGTGAGAGAGAAACAAAGGATAAGGGAAAGAGACCAAAGCCGATAGTATGGACAAATACAGAAAAGCAAAGGAAAATGAGGTGAAAGGGGTTAGGGAAGGGCTGTATTAGGACTGATAAGGTTAGTGGGAAGGTGTGGGAAGGGGCAGGGAGGGGTGTTCCCCAGAGGACAAGAGCAGCAGGCCAGACCAAAATTTAAAAAGAGGAGTGTGGGGACAGGTTCCCAATATTATCCAATCATTAAAGTGACCCAATGCCAAGGGACTCACACATAGTCTATGGTTATTAAGGATTATTAATAGACCAGCATCAGCCTACAGTGATATTAGCCCATGAGAAAGGACCACAAGGTACAAGGATAATGTATGTGAGGTCATGGCACGCTGAGCCACTGGCCCCATCTATTGTCAAATTCCTGGATAGTATTGTTGGAAAGGGCGTGCCATTTTTCCAAAGTTAAAAGTTCATTGACCCTTTGGGTCCACTGTGATATAGTCAGAGTTTCAGTCGATTTCCACAATCTTGGTATAAGTGCCTTCGCTTCATTCAAAAGTGGGTAAATAGTGAATCTTGGTATGTCCCCCATGGAATCTTTGAGGTTATATGGAAGGGAAAACAGGAAGAGTAATGGGTCTACCGGAATGTCCAATTTCAGTTTTTGTTTAATGGTTGCCCTTACCCCTTTCCAGTAAGGCACAATATGTGGGCACGACCACCATATATGATACAGTGAGCCAGTGTCTGTCTCGCAACACCAGCACATTGGGGAAGATGTTAAGTACATGGTTGCTAGCATAAGAGGTGTAAGGTACCACCTGGTATACAGTTTGTAGTTCATCTCCCATTCCTAGATGATCTGGCATGTCTAAAGTTGGAGTGAAAGACTTTCGACCATGTGGCCATATTGTTACAGCTTACCTTGGTTTCAATGTCATCTGCAGGTGCGAGGCTTCAAGCATGCAGCAGTCCTCCATTTTATGTGTTTGCTTCCTGCAGTCTCCACATACCTACTTCCTCCCCCTGAGCTGCTCTTCCTATCTACTTCCTGAGGAGGGGTTTATAGGGCAGATGGAGTCCTGACTCAGTTACCCTTGTGGTGTTGTACAATACAGTTCTGTTTCCCTTGGGATCTGTGTATGACCTGACTTGTCTGGCTATCCATTTTGGTGCTGACCTGTGGCTCTGTCTGACTAATCTTTTGCCTGCTCCCATTGTGTAGTGGACACCCAATCTGGTACAGACCTGTGGCTCTCTCTGATTAACTGAACTGTGTATGACCCAGCCTGTCTGTCCATCCATTCTGGTGTTGACCTGTGGCATTGTCTGACCATTCTACTTGTGTGTTCCGATTTGGTTTATACATCCTTTCTGGTGCAAACCTGTGGCTCTGGCTGACTATCCGCTCCGTGTATGACCTGGCTTGTCTGACTACCCACTCCGGTGTTGACCTGGGGCACTGTCCACTGTGCATACAGCATACCAATGCTTCAGTGGATATCCTATCTGTTGCAGACCTGTGGCTCTGGCTGACTACTCGGTCCGTGTATGACCTGGCTTGTCTGACTATCCTTCCTGTTGCTGACACTCATCCTAGTGCGGACCTGGGAATCTTTCAGACTCCTAGACTGACTGCAGGCTGAGTCAGTGCTATTCCTTTGGGCATTCCGAATTACCCCGAGGCTCCAGTGGGCTGAGGCCTAGTCTCGGACAGTGTGGTGGATCTATTGGTGGACTGCTATTTCTGATACAGTGCTTGCATCTTTGATCACCCTCTGTGTGTTATCTGTTTCCGTGCATTACTGTGATTATTCTAATAAAAGATTGTTTTACTTTACCGTACTGACTCTTGGTTTATTCCTGGTAACCATGACAAATATCTAGTGAGATGGAGAGATCTCTTTCCCTTTGTGTTAAGAAAAGGGTGTAGGGTGGTCCGAGGGATCATAAAAAGTTTATGAGAGAAGGATAGAGGGCGGCTAATTGCAGAAGGGGAAGAGATTGCAGTTTCAAAACTTGTAAGATCACGTTTAAGTGGATCCTCTCTCACGTACTTATGCAACCAATTTCTCACCTGAAAGAATGTCCTCAATGGGACATGGGAGCTGTGTAAGCATGACTGAATAAATTCTCTGTCCAAGAGGAGGGGAGTCTTTAAAAAGGCCCCTAAAGTTGACAATCCCCCAGCTTCCCAGTCCTTAAAAGGGGATGGGAGAAGTCCAGCAGGAAAATCCGGATTTCCTATTATAGACAGTAGAGGAGAGGGAGCAGGAGATAAAGAATTTGAAGCATTTGCCTTGTACCAAATAAGTAATAAATGACCTAAGATCGAGTGTGATTTACAATCCGGTGGTACATGAGAAAGTCTTATCCACAATAGCTGTAATGGGTCTATGTGATCAACACAGGTGCCCAAGGTTTGAGTCCACCACATGTAACCTTTTGTAGTGAAATTTTGGAGATCACAGAAGTGTGATAGTACCATCTAAAATCTGGAAGCCCCAGAGCTCCCTGGGTAACAGGTCTAGTCAAAATCGAAAGTCTCAGTCTCGGTTTTTTCAATGCCCAAATAAAGGAGGAAATCTGGGATTGTAAGTCATCAAGCAAAGTTCTCAAACAATGCATAGGTATGGTATTGAATACATAAAGTACTTTGGGGAGTATCATAATTTTGGTAATATTAATCTTCCCTAGCCAGGAAGAAACTACCAGCATCCATTTACACATTTCGGATTGAATTGATTCCAGGAGGGGAAGCATGTTGAGTTGTGGGATCTCCTCTAACTTTAATGAAATGCGGATTCCCAAATATGTAATATTATCACAGTCTGCCTTAGAGGCTAAGTGTTCCTGTGCTTCCTACCTCTGTATGGCCTGCAGGCTGGCATGGCCTCCGGCCACTTCATCATTGCTATCATCAGGTAACAGGCATTAGCATGGACACCTGTCTCTGAGCTTATTCTTGGTGGCCTAACTGGGTCCTGCCTCCTTCTGCTCCTTTATAAACCTCCTTGGGCCTGGGAGCCATTGCCCTAATGTGGTGTTCCTGTTAGTTACTCTTGGGCTCCGTTATGACCTGTGCTTTTCTGAGAATCCGCTCCTTGTATGACTCCAGCTTGCCTGACTATCCGCATAGGTCCTGACCTGTGGCTTTGGCTTACTTACTCGAGCCGTGTATGGCCCCGGCTTGTCTGACTGCCCACATTGGTTATGACCTGTGACTCTGGCTGACTAACTTACTCCTTGTTAAACCCAGCTTGTCTGACTACCCACATAGGTTCTGACCTGTGGCTCTGGCTGACTCACTCGCTCTGTGTAGTCCCCAGTTTGTCTGTCCTCTGGCTCCGGCTCCTATCTCGGTTCATGTATCCCTGGCTTGTCTGACCTGTGGCTCTGGCTGACTACTCGCTCCGTATGCTCCTAGCCTGCCTGCCTGTTAGCCTCTGTGTCTTGCGGCTCTGTCTGACTCTCGCTCCCTGTTGCCTTTAGTCTCTGGTACCTCGCAGTACTGCAGTGCGTAGCACAGTGGGCAGCTCCGGGTAGGAGCTTGGGCCCTATCATCCGGTGGTCTGGGGTTGTGTGGGATATTATCATTGCTATATCTCTTATATTATTATCACTGTATATTCTAATATGTGGATGGGTTGGCTAACGTAAATAGGACGTCATCAGCAAAAGCCATTATCTTGTGTTCCCTACCTCCCATTTTGATGCTGTGTATAGTAGCGTCAACTCAAATGCGATGTAAGAGGGGTTCAAGGGTCAGGTTAAATAGCAATAGTAACAAGGGACAGCCCTGTCTAGTGCCATTCCTAATGGAAAATAGTTCGGAGTATGTCCCATTGACCAAAATTCTCGCAGAGGGGAATGTGTATAGACTCATTTTACAACTAACTAAATATGGGCCTAAACCTGCATTAATAAGGACTGCCCTAAGGTATTCCCAATTCACCCTATCAAAAGCTTTTACAGCATCTGTGCTAAGTAAAAGCATTGGGGTTTTATTTTTCAATGCTGCGTGAATTAAAGTTAAGACTGCTGAGGTGTTATGGCTAGCCTGACGTCCAGATACAAAACCTCCCTGGTTTGGGTATAGCGAAGACAAATGTGGGCGTAAATGGTTTGCAATGAGTTTGGCAAATATTTTTATATCTAAATTCAGCAGGGAGATTGGACGATAGTTGCAACACAAAGAGGCATCTTTGTTGGGTTTGGAAAGGACCACCACATGTGCCTCCAGTGCCTGAGTCTGTTGGGGTTGGCCTTCGCAAATAGCATTGAAGATTGTGGTCATATGGTAGTCAGAAAGTGTATAAATGTTCGATAGAACATAGAGGAGAATCCATCGGGTCCTGGGCTCTTTCCAAGTGATAGTTCACATATCGCTTTTGATATTTCAATGGCCTGAAAGGGCCTATCTAGTAGGTTACCATAAGCCAAGGATAGCTTGGGAACATTAGCATTACGGAGTTATGTCACCATATATAAGTGGGATCCCTGCGTTTTGTCACTGGAGTGAGGAAGATTATATAAGGTCTCATAATAATCCCTGAATGCTTTGGCAATACTAGGATAAGAGGAAGAGGAATTACCCCGGGAGTCCTGGATATTGGAGACGTGGACCATACTGCGCCGTTGATTGATTAGGATTGTTAAGTTCCTACCGCATTTGTCATCTTTCAGGTATTTGTGGTATCGCCTCCACATGTAAGTCTTCTGGAAAGATGCTTGCAGCCTACCATTGAGGTACTGTCTCAGTAGAATGAGTTCATCACCTAAATTAGCCAACGGGTTTGATTTGTGATTTGATTAAATTGTTTGAAGTTTGTTTAAGAGCCTATTCATCGATGCAACCCGTTCTCTCTTTTTCCGGGCTCCTAGTTTAATTAAGATCCCCCTTAGCACACTTTTGTGTGCTTCCCAAACTATTGGAGCAGTCACATCACCAGTTGAGTTACTCTGGAAATACTGCTTAAGAGATTTGCTAAGAGTATGTGATATCTTTTTATCTTTAAAAAGCAAGGTTTCGTTCAATCTCCAGACTCTAGGAGAAGACTGCAGATCAGGTAGAGAAATAGTGACAGTAACTGCCGAATGGTTGGACCATGTAATTGTGTGTATTTCCACTGATTTGAGAAACTGGAGGAGGTATTGGGAAATTAAAATGAGATCAATATAACTATAAGAGGAATGAGGAATTGAGTAAAATGTATAGTCTCGGTCAATGGGGTGAAGTAGTCTCCAACGTATTTGCTACCCTCTTTTTCAGTCTGGACAAGTGAGAGATTTTAAACGGACAGTGTCCAGAGGAGGTGTCTATGTCAGGGGAGAATGTCCTGTTGAAGTCGCCTCCCCAAATGATGTTACCCTCTGCCCAATTGTCTAGTTTATCAAGGACTTTGAGAAGGTAAGAATTGTGGGCTTTATTAGGGCCATATAAATTAGCCAGTCTATATGTTTGGTTATGTATCTTCCCCTTTAGGAATATAAACAGTCCTTCATCATCAGTCGTTTTGTCCACTAAAGTCCATGGTAACTTAGAGCTAATATTCACACCGACCCTCCTCTTTTTCTCTGTAGCCGATGAGAAATCTGTAGTCGTATATTTGATTGAAGTCAATGGAGGATGGGACAGTAGTTTGAAATGGGTTTCCTGAAGGAATACTATATCTGGTGCAAGTCTATAACAATCCCTCAACAGATGGGATCTTTTTTCAGGAGTGTTCAGGCCCTTGGCACTGAGTGTTATTAATTGTAGGTCATACATGTCAATGGAGTGGAACCTATAGTCACATTTGGACCTGCTGTTCCGGGTCCTCCAGGGAGGAAATAGAGTGGGAGGGGGAACGGGGGTGGAGGGAGGGATGGGTAGAGGCCAGCACACAGAGAGTGCTAGAAAGGAAATGATCCATTGGAAAATCAATACCGTCAGAGAGAGAAGCATTAGTGTAGATCAGGGTGACAGAGAGTCTCTGGGGTGTAATGATAACATGGTCAGGTAAGTAGCAAACAGTTGTGTGTAGTGTGAGTCCTACACTTCACAAGAACATTAGCGTGGAGGAATGTAAATCACAAAAAAGTGTTGGGTGACATTGATACAGGAGATTACTTCGTTGTGTCACGTATAAGGTGAGATAGAAACCCTAAGTCAGAGTAGAGGAGAGGAAAAACAAGTCTGAAGTATAAACAGAAATCCTGTGGGTGAGTGTACTAGTTGTATGGTGAATGGTGGGTTGGTCAGGCTGTTGGGTAAGGTTAGAGTCCAGAAAACTCATCTTTTGTTGGGAAGCAAGTGATTACATTGTTGCAAATGCAGCAGAAACCCATTATATTGACATCATTAGAACATAGCCTGGGGTGGACTAAAGACCCAGGAAGGAGTAAAAGCATTATTTCATAGGGATCTAAACAGAAGATGGGGGTATGAACTAAAGGAGAAAGGTGCAGCCAATATCTGCAGAAACTAAATGTAATAATTTTAAAGGAGCAAGGAGACAGTCATAGATTTGTTATCCAAGGGGAGCAACAGTGAACACCAATACAAACTAAATATTAATGGGATCAGTCCAAACAGCTATGCAATAATAGCCGCCCATACTAGATATGCAGCATAGAGTAAGTGTAGGATCACTTATCTACTTTTAAGATTAATCATAACAGTGTATACACAGAACAAAACAATCCCCTTCTAATACATTTAAGCAGTAGCAAAGGTGCCAAGATGAGCGTCGGGGAAGGGGGACTTCCAGGGTAGGAACATACTGCATTATCATATTAGGCTAGACATCAGCAACATTCATCACTGGCAGCCTCACTCGCACCCTCTCGTTCCTAAGAAATACAAAGAATAAATTGTCCCCCCATATGGTAATTGGCATGACTAGAGAGTTCCCCATGCAGCAATGTCAAGCAGTAGTATAAGTCAGTCTGTATAACATTTATGTGCCCAATCCTACAGAGCTCCTCTCATAGGGTTCTACTAAACAAAACTCCCCAGAGCAGCTAACAGAGAAACGTACAGAGAGCAGAAGCTCATATTTACCCTCTAAGATCCTCTGAGTATCAGAGCCATTGAGGGTTGTAAATATGAGATTAATCCATTTTGAGTTGGGAGTTATCTTGGTAGTCAGCAACTAAAGATTTGTAAAAATTTAAGGCATGTAACCACAGGAGTCTAGCTTCGTACAACTGGGCACACATGTATCATGGGAAACCCTCCCAATGACAGCTTATAATCTAAACATTAAAGGGATACTAATGTTTCATAATAAAAGCAGCTCTAATTAATCATCATAGTATTTGGACTTTGGAGAGTGTTATTTCAATTCTGTCAGAGTTGTAGTTCAAGAGTAATTCAATGACAAAATATCTCCCTCCTGTCCCTTTTACTGATGTAACACTGCTCAGCCAGATCAGAAGGGAGGTGCCCAGGTAGACTGCAGAGAGGGACAATCTTCAATTAAGATAAGGGAAAAACCTGAAAAACTTGTAAAGGGGGGCAGGGCTTTCATTGTTCTCATAGGAAGAAGAGTGTCCCCTTCTGTTATCTGTCTGGTCTTACAACCAGATTCCACATCTGAGAAGAGATGGCTTACACTAGGTAAAAGGGGCGGGAGGGGAAACTTTTCTTGTGACTCTCTCTCAAAACCATAAAGGTTTGAGAGATATGACTTATATCGTTCTTCATGTTTTTTTAATGCCTACAAAATAAAATAAAGATAAAACGAAGTATTACTATTCCTTTAAGTACAGCAAACATTAAAATTAAAATATGGGGCACTTGGGAATACCAACTATTATCTTCCCCACCCCCTAAAAATGTACAGCACTCTGAACCAGTAAAATATAGAGTGATGTGGAAGAAAACGTGTATTGTTGGATAAAGGTGTATGAAACAAAGTAAGAAGACAGGGGTCTCAAAGATCAACATAGTAAAGCGATCTTAAAGGCCAGGACCAGGGAGACTTAAGCTTGGCAATTAGAACAGTTAACATGGCAGGTGAAAGTCCAGGAAGTCCCCATGTGAGAACAGTTTTACCCAACACGCATAACACAAGAAGCTTGGAGAATAGCCGCTGCATGGCTGCTTCAGGGGATTAATACAACAGTTCAACTGCAGCAACCAGCTGGGGGATAAGATGGCATCGAGTTCCTACGTCAAGCAGTCTGTAGATGGAGATGAAGTGTGCGTTCCCTTCAATGGAGCGTGATCTGGTTCCACCGTTAAGTAAGTTTTTAAGTTGGTACACGGCGATGAAGAATTCTTCCTTCTATGTCTCATACCTCTCCAAATATTCATACACCCTCTAAAGTTATTCCTAAGAGTATTCCTCAAGAAACAAAGAAGAAGTCTTGTGGAGATGTCGGAGCTCCAGAGTTAAGCTGCCATCATGATGACAGTCAGGACTTGCCCCCCATGTCCAGATGTATTTTATTGCCTCTAGATTGTAAGCTGTTCTGGAAAGAGACATCACTATCTTTTGATTTGCCTGTCAGAATAATTACTTGTATAACTGGAGAGAATGTACAAATCTACCAGAGAAGCTCCACTGATGTTATCCTCCAATGCCTGTGGCTGCACTTCATTGTATGTGCTACAGTGTATGATCACTAGAGTGTATTCTGGTTGACACACTCCTCCACCTTAATGCTAGCAAGCCACTTACAATGGCTGCATAATGCATGCAGGAAAAGGACATACAGTTTCCTCAACACCTTGTTTAACCCTTTGAGTGACAAAGGTATACCACGCATTGCAAGAAATGTATCTGGCAATCATAGGGTTAATGTATGTTGTTAATAATATTCATACATTCACCCCCACTGTCTCTATTGTTTCCCCATTGTACTGTGGAATATGTTGGAGCTGAATTAATAAATAATATTAATAAAGTACAATAATTATACTCACTATTGGAGAAAAAAAAGGACTTAACATTAATCCATGAGTGAAAAGGGAAAATTCCAAAGGAAATATTTATATTAGATTAGAGCATTTGTACTGAAGTAAATCATTACTGTATCCAAATTCCTGCTGACTCAAAACAGATGTCTTGCCAGCAGGACGTTATCCCTTGAAGGAGAGTGTAAAGAAAGAAGGAAGAAGCTTCTCACTACAGACACCATTGCAAAAGCTGGTGACCTGAGCAGTCATGAAGATTATGGAAACAATATGCTCAGGTGCCTTCCTGGCGCAACTTCTCAGATGGGTAGAAGGCACATTATAAGGATCATTGAAGCAGTAGGACATGTTAGTTAGTTAGTGTTACATCATTGATGAGGTCGAAAAAATACATCATCAAGTTCAGTCTATGCCTTCTGACCCTTTTTGATCCAGAGGACAGAAAAATACAAAACAAAAGCCATTTCTGAATAAGCCAATAGCCCTGGATGCTGTTGTCTATCTTGGGACTAATGTTTAACCTCAAATGAAGTAAGAGCAGTGCTAGAAGCGTTTCATCAGCTAAGAAATTATCTTGTCAGGGGGGCATCTTCTGTGACTTTTTTTCTACAAATTTACCTGTGGACAGACAGATTGATGGTAGGATATTTTGCATCAGGTATTTTAAAATGTGGTTAAGTAGGTGGAGTAAAAAGAGAAGCTATGGATTCCTTGGCTGTGACAACCTGTGGTGAGATAGAGGTTTATTTTGATAGATTTTTACTTCCCTCTAGTAAGGTAATTAATAGTCAGGAATTTAAAGGCATCATTAGCAGTTATTTAAACTAGAGATGGTGGCAGCAGCCAGCTCATGTATTATAAATCCATCTGCCCTCTACAACATGATGATAATTATGGAGATTGGTGATGTAGTCAAGGATTTTGCATTTAGATTTAATATTAATAGGACCATAATTTTTAAAGGGATAGTAATACTTCGTTTTATCTTTATTTTATTTTGTAGGCATTAAAAAAACATGAAGAACGATATAAGTCTTATCTCTCAAACCTTTATGGTTTAAGAGATATTCACAAGCAAAGTACCCCCCCCCCGTTCAACCAGATCGGAAGGGAGGTGCCCAGGTAGACTGCAGAGAGGGCCAATCTTCAATTAAGATAAGGGAAAAAGCTGAAAAACTTGTCAAGGGGGGAAGGGCTTTCATTCTTTTCATACAAAGAAGATTGTCCCCTGCTGTTATCTGTCTGGTCTTACAACCAGATTCACATCTGAGAAGAGATGGCTTACACTAGGAAAAAGGGGCGGGAGGGGGAAACTTTGCTTGTGAATATCGCTTAAACCATAAAGGTTTGAGAGATAAGACTTATATCATTCTTCATGTTTTTTTAATGCCTACAAAATAAAATAAAGTTAAAACGAAGTATTACTATCCCTTTAAGGTGATGGTTCCTACAGTACTCTCCTATCTGAAAGATAGAAGGTATATTATTACTGTATTTGAATGTTTTGAATAGGATTATAGCTTTTTATTAGCCACCACAGATATTAATATTTAGTATATTTCAATTAAACATACTGATGGAATGGGGGAGTGGAATCAAATTTTGAGCTCAACACATCAAGAACTTTTGTTGCAAAGTATATAGTTTATTTCAAGTGATAACTATTTTAGTAACATAGTAACATAGTAATTTAGGTTGAAAAAAGACTTGCGTCCATCTAGTTCAACCCTTTTCCTATTCCTGTTTACCATTGTTGATCCAAAAGAAGGCAAAACCCCCCCCCCTCAATACAGCAATTTCAAATTCTACCCTGAATGGGGGGAAAAAATTCCTTCTTGATTCCAAATGGCAATCGGATTTCTCCTTGGATCAACAAGCCCTAACTAAATATTAATCCCAATACTAACGTACATAGCCCTCTATGTTATGCTCTTTTAAATAAGTATCCAGGCCTTTTTTTAAATAATCTAATGTATTCAATAGCACCACCTCCTCAGGCAGTGAATTCCATACCTTTATTGTCCTTACTGTAAACAAACCCTTCCGCTGTAGATTAAATCTCCTTTCCTCAAGTCTAAGCAGGTGGGCCCTTGTCCTTTGTACTGTTCTGTTAATGAACAGGCCTTTGGAGAGCCCTTTGTATGGGCCCTGAACATATTTATATAGTGCTATCATATCCCCTCTAAGACACTGTTTTTTTAGTGTGTACAAGTTTAACTTTTCAAGCCTTTCTTCATAACTAAAACTTTCCTTTCTCCTTACTAGTGTTGTAGCCCTCCTCTGCACTCTCTCTAGTTCCATAATGTCCTTTTACAGAAAGGGTGCCCAGAATTGAACAGCATATTCTAGGTGGGGTCTTACCATGGACCTGTAAAGAGGCATAATAATATCTTCCTCCCTTGAATCAATACCCCTTTTAATACATGCCAGTATCTTATTGGCCTTTGCAGCTGCCAGCTGGCACTGCATGCTACTGCTAGGCCTATTGTCTACCATTACTTCCAAATCCTTTTCATTAGTAGATTTTGTTTTTGATGATACATTTAATTGCAAATTATCGGAAGATCAATGGGGCCCATTTCACTCCAAGTTTCACAAATTTTTGGAGACCTGGAAGATGAAAATTTTGATCTGAAAATAGATTTATTCCATATATTAAACTATATACTTGACATATCAATGATGTGATTATCATATGCAGTGATAGAGAATATTTATTTCAAGAGTTTTTTGATAATTGAATGATAATGTACAAGTTTTAAAGTTTAATTATTGGTGTAATGAGAAAAAAGTAAACATTTTTAGATTTAACTTTGTTAAGGGAGAAAATTCAAAATAAAATAATTATAAGCATAAAAGAAGCATGCATAATAAACTCTCAACTCATTGTGTCTATAGACATTTTATAGAAAACATAATATTGAATGGAAATGTTTCAAGTGATATGCTTTTGATATGATCAAATTGCATTTTAGAAAAGAGAATTTTAATAAATTGCTTAACAAGATGAAGGCTTACTGGATTTTTTTTATTATTATTTTATGAAGTTTTATTGAGGAATAAAAGACAGTACATAATGAGAACATAAAATAAGAAGAGACAATGAAGCAGAGTACATACTTGTACAGTAGTGAGTAAATGAAAAAGGGACAAAAACGCTCAAAACATCATATTATGAGAAATGTAAGCTTTGTTAAAACTGGGTAATCAATAGAAGCCTTAGACCAGGAGTATGTTAGTGCTAGTATCGGGGTGATAAGATGGGGAGAAAAAGATAGGACAGAGAAGGATGAGGGGGGTGGAAGTGAGAGATGTTGCAGTAAATGAAAAGTGGTGTTGCGAGGATGTCTGGGATCCACATAGGTTGAGACTGACTACAAGAAGTATCTATTTGGCAACAAAGGTGAGCCAGGTACTATAAATGGCAGTAAAGGTGAGAAGTGTACCTGGGGAGAAGTGATATAGTCTCTCCATATCCAGAAGATGGAGTAAGCAATCCTTCCAGATATGGAGAGAGGGGGGAGAGGAGATTTCCATCTTTTGTGGGATACAAGCTCTTGCAGCCGTGACCAGCATGACCCATTGCTTGAGAGTAGTGTAAGGTGGAGACCCAGCTGGCGGGAGGGAGAGCAGAAGAGTCTGAGGGGAGGTAGTTAGATGGAGACCAGTTAAGTTAGACAGATGAGTTTTGATCTCATCCCAAAACATGGAGACTAAAGCAGTCCCACATCGCTAACAAGTTGAGGAGGCTACAGGGAAGAGTTTAGCGAGTTTAGCAGGTGTTCTTTACCAGCATATTATGAGTTTGTATTTCATCTCACTCATAAGAATGTTTGTGACAAATTTAATGGGTATAGAGATGGACAGCAGCCACTAAGAGTAGTAATCAAGATTCTTAACTCCTACTCCCAAGCCGCCTTCTGAGGTAGGGAGGGCAGGTAAAGAGAAGAATGCAGTAGATTAAGTATTCGGGAAATGCCTCCTTTAGTAGTGGGTGGGAGTACAAGAAGGGATTTGTAAGACTTTAGGGTCTATGTCAGTACGGCACAGGGGATATGAAGAGTATAAAATGTCAAATTTGGCAATACCTCCAGAACTCTGTAGGGGGAGACTGTGAGTCGTACGCAGCTCAGAAAGAGAAGATAGCTCCCCGTGTGGTAGGAGATAGCCCATGGCTCATAAAGCAATACTATGCTAGAATGTCTGGGTTTCCATGATCGCACATAGGGGAAAAGACACGAGAGCCAACAGAAGAGAGGAATTGCAGGCACTCCTTTTCCTCAGGAGGTGTTGTGTGATAACGCAGTGGCGGAGTGCTACCGGTAGTCTGTGGTTGTCTGTCCACAACAATTGCAATGGGTCTATACTACCAAATAATTGTAGCAGAAGTGAGGGCCACACTAGATTTTTAGATTGGGTAGACAATATCCAGGTGGCCCCAATGAGAATGTTGAACTTGCCTCCATTTTGTTAGCAAGCTTTTTTATCAGTTCTAAGATTTTTTTTTTCGAGGATGCATTTAAAAATGTTTGACTATTGGGGGGCTGAGGTTTTTCTGCAGATCAAATTATGGAGTGTGGAATGTTTCTCTGTTACTCAGGTTAAGGTCACTTATTTAAGATGAAATTTTGGATTCAAAACATTTTTGGGTAGGTTTAAGTGGTTTTGTATAGTTTGATTTCTGTATTTGATTATAGTTTCGTTGATTTTATTTTGTTTTTAAATTACAATTTTTATTTATGTTTTTATTTTGAATAATTTTTGTACTGTATTTTTTTATATATATTTTGCTACAATCATGGAGAAATATGTTGTTTTATGGTATTTATTTTTAAGGGTAACAGAGAATAAAGACTATAAGAACTATGCAAACATTTTGATGATGTTGTATATTTTCATTGATATGATGTGAATCATTAAACATCAATATATGATTTTAATGGGGGAGTTTGTGAGCTGTTTATTCAACCATTGTTGTGGATAGAGTCAGCTAGTTAGTTATTGTGGACTATTATAGTTTAAATGAAGTGCACAATTTAGTTAATAGGGGCATTGAAGTTTAACTGTAAGACTTTCTGTAGCTCAGATGATATCTCTCTGTTAACTAATCAAGAAGGTTTATTAAGCTAGTGGTTCACTGCTCCATATGTATGAGACATTTTAGCTTGATAAAGCAGCCTTTGAAGTGTGAAATGCGTTGCTGCCCTTTAAAAGGTTTCTGTCCCATCTGGGAGATCTATTGTGGAGCATGAACCAATTTGTTTTTATATGAGCTGTAAATCAATTTTTTTCTGTATTACTGTTTTGCGTTGTATTTCATTTTTATGGTTATATATGTTAGTACTGGCATGATATTAAGTACCTATCCAAGGAGGCAAACAGGTGTAATTATTCATGATTGAATTGTTTAAACGCAGTTATTTGGTGTTTCAGAAGTTGTTGCCATCTATGCCAGCCTAAGAAGATTTTATTATTAAGTTTACCATATATGTATAAGTAGTAAATTGTCAAAAAATATTTGTTTTTAGAGTTGAAATATTCTGTTATATCCATGTCTTGTTTAGATTAGTTAAGCATGCCTGCTACATTGTTTTTTTAATAAATTTGCCTCTAAATAAACAATATGCAGCTTTCATTACAGCTTTGCATTTGTCTTGATTTTTGTTTCAAGGGGGTCATAACCCCTTGGGGATCAAGGTAGCAGCATCCTCAAGTCTGGCATTCTCTTTTTGTTTGCTATCAGATAATCAGGATTTAATAAATAAAGAACTTGCAAGATACAAATTGCTATACACCACTTAATTACTGATTATATAGTGCCTCCACATACTAATTCTATGAGAACAAATTCAGGTACAAGGTATATGTCAGAGGAAAAAATAATACATTCACAGTTGGGAGAGGTAACATAAAGTATTGTTTGCATACTTCCAACTCAATGGCTTTGGGAGGACTCATTTATTCCAAATTTACTTAAAGTCTATTATCTACATCTTCAGTTGTATCCTAGTGGTACCGTTAGAAGACTTTTTATTGCATTTTACAACAACTGTTGTTGATATATGTGATTGATCCATAGATTTATATATGTTTAATTTTCTCATTGATTTATTAAATATTTCATATATTTATTTAAGGTTTCCATATTCTCATTTATAATAGGTAGGGGATACTGTACATATATGTAAGAGTCATTTATATCTTATTCTACTGTTGTGTTTGATACATCTAAACATTAGCACTCTCCGTAATATTTTGTTTTTGTATAATTGTTTGTAGACCACACACACCTGTCTTGGGACTGTAGCAGCTTTTAAAAGGGATATCCTTGGTTTGAGTTAGCCCGGTGACTATTATTTTTTATGATTATTTTTTTTTTTATATAATGTTTTGCCTGCATGCCCATACTGGATTGTTGGCATTGTAGCATTCTTAATATGTGCAATCTTTTTTTAACTCTCTCCCCTCCCATACCATCTCCTGTATTTTTCTTCTCTTTCTCTCCCCCCCCCACACATTCTGCCTTGCACAGGGTATTTACAACCCTCTGCAAGAAGAGTGTGGATTTTCTCTTGGTCCCTGTCTTATCAGCAGTCCAGCTGTGTTAACCCCAGCAAATAACACAGTCTTGAATTCAATGAATTAACTGTATTAACTGTTTTAGCTTTGAATTCTGTGTCCTGTGCTCAGAAATGTTTTAGACTTGAGAAAGGGAGTTTATCCCGAAAGGTTGTCAATCTATAATTCTGTTTGTTCAATAAAAAAGGTATTACAAGATATTAATTTTGTTTGTTACAAATTTATATATATATGTGTGTGTGTGTGTGTGTGTGTGTGTGTGTGTGTGTGTGTGTGTGTGTGTGTGTGTGTCTCGTGTCTCTTCATTGAAATTATTGCTCCTAGTTGTTCACATTTACTGATAAGTTATTCATAAATGATGATGATGATGATAGAAACAGCAAAAAATTGTTCACAGTTTGGGTGCTTGATGAATGTGAAGACCTTCCTGAAATATTGACCTTTGAGTGAATATACTCAGGCCTAGCTTTTCCAGTGACAGAATACGCAAAAGCCTAAGGTGCCACATTTTCAAGGGATGCTCATCATTCTTAGCCCTACCCAACTTAATGAGTTGTGAATGCAGAGAGCAAAATAACTAACACCCCTGCAACAGATGTCCATTCATAGTTTCTGACAGCCATCTTGTTTACAAGCTTCTATATTGCTGATATCTTCAGTTTACATACTAATTTGATTTGTTTAAGTACTAGTTTATAAGCCAGTTTATTTAAGACATTATTTATGTCTGTATATTATATATGTTGAGTATTTGTCTCTACAGGATATACTGGATGGATCTGGTTGGTGGAGTTATATAATAAGCGATGGTAGGAGACAAAGGGATCCTGGTCTAGAAGTTAGTAGAATATAAAACCTCCCCTGAATATACCTCCATTTGATTTTGGATATCTTTATGTGGTTTGGATGTTTTTCTTCTAAAAAACACATTTATAACATTGAAGAAATGTAATGCAATTTTTTGGCAGTAAATCCCTTAGCAGCAAAAACAGTTTTTACTTTGAAAAGTCATCTCCTGACAGGGGAAGATATCTGAGATTAAAAAAATTGTATTATGAGTAAGATGCTTATGGTCAACCGAATAATTCTTTTCCTTCTGCCTAACATTTTCTACTCAAGAGAAATGGTTCAAATAAATATACATTTATTAGTATACTTACTATGAACCACCCATTGAACATAAAAACTGCTTCTAAACTAACAGCTTTTCTGTTATCTTCTGATTTCTTGACACACAGAGATGGATTTCCCATTAGACAGAGTAGACAACTGTCTAGAGCTCCAAATCTTGAGGTTTTTTTCAGCTATTTCTGGCCACACCCACATTCTGAACTGTGGGTATGACCAGAACAATCTATGTATATGAACCAGCTGTAAACCTCTTTAAAGGGATAGTAATACTTCGTTTTAACTTTATTTTATTTTGTAGGCATTAGAAAAACATGAAGAATGATATAAGTCTTATCTCTGAAACCTTTATGGTTTATGAGATATTCACAAGCAAAGTTCCCCTCCCCGCCCCTTTTTCCTAGTGTAAGACATCTCTTCTCAGATGTGAGTCTGGTTGTATGACAGGACAGATAACAGAAGGGGACAATCTTCTTTGTATGAAAACAATGAAAGCCCTTCCCCCCTTGAAAAGTTTTTCAGCTTTTTCCCTTATCTTAATTGAAGATTGTCCCTCTCTGCAGTCTACCTGGGCATCTCCCTTCTGATCTGGTTGAACAGGGAAGGGATACTTTGTTTGTGAATATCTCTTAAACCATAAAGGCTTCAGAGATAAGACTTATATCATTCTTCATGTTTTTTTAATGCCTACAAAATAAAATAAAGTTAAAATGAAGTATTACTATCCCTTTAAAGGCTATTATTTAAGCCTTTGGATGCTAGACATATATGCAACTCGTTCTGAGCAATGTGTTGTAGATCTCACTAGCAATAAAGGGGTTAAAGTTTATTTCTATCATACTTTTGCAAGTCAAGGGAATTTTCTATGCCAGGATACAGTGGATGGGATTGAAGGTAGAGTCATGTGAGATGTTGGGGGTGGCCATAGGTAAACCTAAGGGCAGCTAAAATGCCTTACCTAGGGGAACACGTGTTGTAAATACGGCACTGTTTCCACATTTCAGGAAATGTTTTTACTTTCCAATTATTAATGTATTACAAACAAAATACTGTGAGGCTGATGTACTATACAGAACTGGAGCAATTCTAGGGCAACATAGTGAAAAATACAGAAAAATGTTTTTAAAATGAGCCTTTTAAACACTTTGAGTGGATGAACTGATACAGTTCCGCACTGTAACATATTCTGGAATTGGTGTATTAGTCATTTGCTTGTCTATAGCCAATTAACTAAGCAACTTATACTGGAAAATGATCTGCTTAAAGCCATTTGTTTCATGGGTAAGGTAGTATGGGACTGTATGGACATTTTGTGGACTTCCTTTCCTTTGCTTTCCATTACTGCTCTATATTAACTCTATGAATGCCAGAGGGTTGTATTTGCATCACAAGTAAATTTTTCAGCAACTCCCTCTGGCACTCAAAGGTTTAACAATCTGCATAAGAAATGGGGTAACATTAATAAATGCCCCCTTTTTGTTATAGAGGGGAGATGTTCAAGGCTTACTAGCATTAAAGGGGAACTCTCACTGTTAAAGGGATAGTAATGTTTCATAATAAAAACAGCTCTAATTAATCATCATAGTGTTTGGACTTTGGAGAGTGTTATTTCAATTCTGTCAGAGTTGTAGTTCCAGAGTAATTCAATGACAAAGTGTCCCCCTCCCGCCCCTTTTACTGATGTCACACTGTTCAGCCAAAGCAGAAGGGAGGTACCCAGGTAGACTGCAGAGAGGGACAATCTTCAATTAAGATAAGGGAAAAACCTGAATAGCTTGTCAAGGGGGGCAGGGATTTCATTGTTTTCATAGGAATAAGACTGTCCCCTGCTGTTATCTGTCTGGTCTATGGACTGGATTCCACATCTGAGAAGAGATGACTTACACTAGGTAAAAGGGGTGGGAGGGGAAACTTTGCTTGTGAATATCTCATAAACCATAAAGGTTTGAGAGATAAGACTTATATAATTCTTCATGTTTTTGTAATGCCTACAAAATAAAATAAAGTTAAAACGAAGTATTACTATCCCTTTAATTCGCTCAATCCGTTATAATCAGTGGCAGTCGGCTTGCCTTTGCCTCTGTTAGGCAAGTGGCCTGGCACTGATTATAAAGGACGGAGCGTGTTACTGTGCATGATCAATGACCTGGACGCGTTTTTGCTAGAGAGCGTGCCAGGACATCTGCAGGAATCCTTCGTCATCGAAGGAAGAGGAGAGGAGGCACCATGAGGGGAACTAAATAAAATTGACAGTCTGTGGGCTGGAGCTGTACCAGCAGCCTGAGAGAAACTGACTTTAACAGCTAGTATCTATACAAATACTAAAATTAAAATAAAAAATGGATTACAGCTTAAACAACATTGAGCTGTAATAGGAAGACAGTTTTCACTAAAGCGAGAGTTTCGCTTTAAAGCCTTAGCAACGTTGAAGTGTGTGAGCTGGAAGCAGTCATCTAGTGCATACCATGAAGTGCAGTAGTTGATGGCTAATGCCAGCAGAGCAGTGATGGTGAATTTGTTTCCCGTTTGAAACTACAACATACTGCTTCAACATGCATTAAACATCTTGCAAACATTTGTTTCAAAAGCCCCATTTAACTACCTGAGAACCAGAGGGTGCACAAAGAACTACAAATCAATCTGGTCATGAAGAGGGGAAATAAATGGAAATTTGAGGAATTTATATTTATCTACTATGACTCAGCCTCAATAGCTTTCATTATTCAAAAGACAGCTTCTGAGAAACTGCTTTTTTGTAGGCTGCATGTAAATGCCATGTCTGGCTACCAGTTTAGCATTTGCTGGAACCAAACGGAAGATAAGAACTGAATTTCAATAGTTTCAGCATGAGTTGGCACATTTTAGCATAAAGCAATTGTAATGGCCCCAGGTAGCCTTCATCTGCTGCCAGTTAGTGGAAACAGTAAGGCGATCTCAGCTCAGCTGATTGATTTTCATGGCCCACAGCAAAAAAATTATTTTAATGGAGCCAGCCAAGTTGTCATGACAGTGAAGGATATTTTCATGGTTTTTCTATGGCACATACATCACCAAGCACTCAAATATAGTGGAATAATACTTATACAGGATATGTTATCTTTAGCAGAAAGTCAAAACATCTGCCACACATCATGACACAAAGCTGTCCTCCTCATCTATGAAATCCAAGCATGTAGTCTTTTTTATAGACAAACTAGTTGAACAGCCCGTGTACATGGGCCACAGTACCGGGCAGCAATGGCCGCGGTGCAGTCATGCACAGACTTATATTCTTCTTCAAATTCAATTTAAAAGATTCCTCTCCCGCCCCTTTCCATTAAGTCGTTATGTCATTCTGATCCGATAGCTGGTCTGGACAGATCGGCACAAGGGACAATATTGTGTCAGTATAAGGAAAACCCTGCTCCCATTCATCAAGGGGAGAAGGGTTTGCCTTATACTGACAAAATATTGTCTCGTGTTGCGATCCGTCTGGTCAGGTGGCTGGCTTTTGGATCTGAGGTATCTCATCCTGATGTAATGGAAAGGAGCAGGAGGGGGAATCTTTTAAATCAGATTTGAAAAAAGAATATGAATCGAACAAGATTTTAAAATATGCTATGTATTATAACAATTTACACTGAACAATCCTATACAGAGTTTGTATTTTGAACATTACTATCTCTTTAAGAACTTTGAGAACAGAATGATGAGTTTGTCACACACTGCAAAACAATACTTTGAACATCTCTCTGGTCCTCAAAGGGTTAATTTAATATTTGAGGATGTTATGAGAGCAGATCTGACAATAGGGCATTAGTCACATGATATATAGCCTTTATAAAGTGTTTTTTTTTTTTTATTATTGGCAGTAAGTATTCAGAGCATATGCAGATATAGCCACACTTAACTTTTAATTTCCTTTGCTGTCATCTTATGATAAGCAACTCACTTTGATTATTTAACCAGATATGATGCAGAAAGTCTAGGGGAATCTAGCTATATGTGTACCCTGTGGGCTATCTAATAGTGTTGAGCGAGCACCCCGATGCTCGGGTGCTCGGGTGCTCTGACCGAGCACCCCCTGAGGCTCGAGTGCTCGGCCGAGCACCCGAGCCCCATTGAAATGAATGGGGCGACACCAGGCACCCCCTGCTCTGATGAGGGGAGGGTGCCTGGTCAATGCCCCCTTCATCTCCGCTATGCCCCCTTCATCTCCGAATGCCCCCTTCAGCTCCGCAATGTCCCCCTTCAGCTCCGGTATGCCCCTCTTCCACAATGTGCCCCTTCATCTCCGCTATGCCCCTCTTCCACAATGTGCCCCTTCATCTCCGCTATGCCCCTCTTCCACAATGTCCCCCTTCATCTCCTCTATGCCATAGAGGAGATGAAGGGGGACATTGTGGAAGAGGGGCATAGCGGAGATGAAGGGGCACATTGTGGAAGAGGGGCATAGCGGAGATGAAGGGGCACATTGTGGAAGACGGGCATAGCGGAGATGAAGGGGGACATTGTGGAAGAGGGGCATAGAGTCTATGCCCCTCTTCCACAATGTCCCCCTTCATCTCCGCAATGCCCCCTTCATCTCCGCAATGCCCCCGTACCTCCAGTCCCTGGTGGTCCAGCGGAGCGTCTTCGGATCTGTGCCTCTTCCGGCACAGATCCCCGCCACCCGAACATGGCGGGAGAGCACATGGCGGTACTCGACGAGTACCGCCATGTGCCGAGCAGAGCGATGCTCGAGCCGATCCGAGCATCGGCCGAGCACGCTCGCTCATCACTACTATCTAACACTATTACTCCATATATTTTGGGCAGTCAGCTGCTTTATATCTCATTACTAATAACATTAAATAATGATGAGATATGAAAAGTAACTAATTGTCTGGTGAGATATATCTCAAAGCAAAATAATTTTATAGAAAGCAAAATGGTTGCATACTTACTTGCAAGAGAACAGAAAAAAAACCAAATCTCTTTACTGGCTTATCATATTAGGTTCCTGTGCTGGACTTTCCTGCAGTGGTGCCCTGTCTAGTCATACCTCCAACGTATATTTTATCCAGGTGTGAAAAAGCCTTATTGCATGTTCAATGTGTTCCATTGACCTATAGTTTTAGTATCCATCACTTTTCAACTTGCATGGGATTCCAGTGAATCATGCATGTATTCCTACCTTACTAACTAAAAAGAAATGTCATGTTGTCTGTCTGCACTTTGGGGAAGGACGAGAGAGATAAAGATGGAGAAAGCAGCTGAATGTTAGATGCCTACTAGTGTAGGCAGACATGAACAGAGAGGGAGCTGGAGTTGCTTGATAGCATAAGCATGCTGTCTTTGTTTATTTTCAGCCATCAATCTTCTCATTTCTATACTCACTATTGTGCGTCAGGCTTTACGTCCAATTAAAATCAATGGGGATTTGGGAATTTTACTTGTAACAAGTGGTGCAATTGGTTTTGGGGTAAGATTAGTTCACTTAACATTTATAAGGGGGGCTGCTATGTCTTAAAATACATGGGCCTGGGAAAACCTATTGCATTATTATTGTGTTTATAGGGAGATTAGCAGAATTATATGCAACAAACTGGAATTTAGCATGAGATATGGTGCTTTAGTCCCAACAGCAGGACCCAAGCCAGTATATATTAAGGGGCATATTCAAGAAGATAAAGAGTAACAATTATGTACCAGCGGCACCATAGGGGATATATGAAAATTCCCAATGATCTAAATGTGCCTGCCTTTCAATCCATAGACTGCTATATAGATAGCTTCACTTTGTGTTGAAGACCTCTCTAGCATTAACTGAGTTAAAATTCCCATGTAAATCAACTGGCAGTTGTAGAATCTTTATTTGTCCCTCATGGTGCCATTGGTTTGTACCACAATTGCTCTTCTTTGTCTTCCTAAATAAAACTTAAGTATTTAAAGGAATAGCAACCCATTATTTTGACTTTATGCATAAATACATAATATGTAAAGCCAAATTGCTTATACTTTCTATATTTAATTTTTTTTTTTATCTTCAGCTACATTTTCACACATTGTTGTCTCTGACATCAAGCTCCTTGTTTCCAGACAGCTGTTACAGGGGGTGAAAAAAGTAAACTAATGCAAAATACACTGTAAAAAAGATAGTATACAGTGTGCAGTACATATCCTTCATTGCTGCAGGGATAGTGCAGGGATAGTGTTACATTGTTTCACTATCCTGCTTTGATGGTCAGCTGAACAGAAATTCCACAGGAATCAATTGTATAAAAAAAAACAACAAAAAAAAAAGCTGAAGATGAAAAAATCTCTAACATAGTAACACTGTAACATAGTCGATGAGCCTGAAAAACTATGCATCTTTCAGGTTCAGCCCATGCCATCTCACTCCTGATGATACAGAGGAAAACAAAAAAAACAAAAAACAAAAATTGGAGCCGTTTCCAATGAAGCCCCAAATGGAAAAAAAAAAAATCCTTCCTGACTCCAGAAGTCAGTGGGATATTTCACTGGATCAAGATTCAAGATCCTATCTACTTTGAAACCAACTGTCAAAATTCTCAATATTGTTCAGAGCTTGAAAGGTTTCCATTACTTTTTTAAAAACAACTACATCATCATCAAACACAGCATCATGGGGCAAATAATTTCATAACTGTACAGCCCTTACTGTAAAAAATCCTTTTTTTTGCTCAGCTCTTTGATTAAATAGTTCCTTGGAGAGTTCTTTGTATGGACCTTGAATATATTTGTAAATGGCAATCAGATAACCCATTAGATTTATCTTTAATGTAAACAAGCATAGTTTGGCTAGTCTCTCTTTATAATTTGAGTCTTTCAATCCTCTTATTAGTTTTGTTGCATGTCTCTGCACTTTTTCCAGTTCAACGATGTCTTTTTTTAAGAACTGGTGCCAAAAACTTTACTCCATATTCTATATTAACAAGTTTTTACATGGAAATAGAATTATATTCTCATCCCTTGCATCTATACCCCTTTTTATACAGGACAGTACAATATTGGTTCTTGCAGAAGCTGACTGATACTGGACACTGCTGTAAAGTCATATAGTCTACCACTACTCCTAAATCTTTCTCTAATGAGCATTCCCAAGTAATTCCCCATTTAGGGTATATGTAGCATGTTTGTTTCTGCAACCCAAATGCATAAACTTACATTTATCCATATTAAACCTTAACCCCTAGAGTGCCAGCTAGACTTGTGCACGGGCAAAATTTTCGGTAAAATTTGAATTCGGACGAATTTTTTTTTTTATAATTCGGATGATCCTAATTTCGGACCGGGCCTGTTCGATTCGGACAAAATTCTGATCCATTCCGAATTATTCAGCCAAATTTAAAATGGGTTAAATTATAGCAGTGCGCCTCCGTGCATGCTGCTATCATTATTTGCAGACAGGGTGTGCATTTAGAAAAAGATCCATCCCAAAAACGGACATTGTCGTACATTGAAAGTCTGTGCATGTCACCTCTACTCTAGCATGGGGTGCCAGTCACAATGCAAACGTCGAACATCAAAAACCCATGCCTGTCATTCAATTTAGCATGTTCGAACATTGAAACCCCATGCCTGTCCTTCAATATAGCATATGTTCGAACATCGAAACCTCATGCCTGTCATTCAATTTAGCATATGCTCGACATCGAAAACCCATGCCTGTCACATCCTACTTAACATAAGTGGTCAACTCGAACATGGACAAACTACATGTCACATTCTATGTTAGTACATGGGTAAAGATTAAGGTTTCATTTTCTGGTACCAGCCTCCTACCCTACTGTCCCTCTTTAGTACCCAAATTCCTCTCTCTCGTTTTCCTATCCTGATTTCCCCTCATATCAGATAACTCTATGTGTATATACATTGTAGAGTTTCATACTACATCAAGAATAAACATCAATGATTGTAATGTGATAGATGGAATGTGTTAAAAAGAAAAATTGAGACATTCTGTTGTGAAAAAACTTGCTTGACATCTATACTGAAGAGGGGTCCACAGCATTGTCTTAGTATAGCAATATCACCATTTTCCGTGAGTGTGCAATACAGGGCTCTACGGTAATTGCTGGGCATTTCCCAATGTCATAATCAGGGGATGATGGGAGTTGTATTCTAACTACTGTTAGGAAACCCATAAGTGATGCACATTCATCTCCCACCTAGAAATTATTTACACACGAGGCAACTCCCCCAAGTAATACCTAGCCCCTTTCCAAGTGAAAGGACTTCCAGAAAGGCTTCAGATCTCTTATTGACTCACCTGTTATTGCCAGTCAGCGGGACCCGGAGAGTAGGAGGGGGTGATGCTATGGCTGCACAGCACGGTGCTCTTAGTTGGTCACTTGTCGCAATGTTGAAGCTCAGCCCGGCCAGCACCTTCTGGGTGGAGACACCTCACAGCAATGTTTAGACTCATTTTGTACAGGGGGCACCCTCCTGTATTTGTAAAACCTCTCTAGCAAATCTGGGACGGTAGACCTATTTACTCAAGTCTTGACTTTAGGTGGGCGATAAACAATACAAAATAGGCATAATGTTTCACTATCACATAATTCACGTCACTGAAGCAGCCAGCAGGCATCGCCACTGAGTGAGCATAGGGATGCCCGGCTGCTGACAGTCACACTGATGGGACACCCTGCAACACAGAAATGGTGGAAGAGCACAAAATAAACATGCTATGGGACGGCAAATTGCCGCCCCTGTCAAAGTGCCGCCTGGGTCCATGGACCCACTGGGACCCATGTAAGGGCCGGCCCTGTATTCGAACAAATACCTAATATTTTTTTATATTTTGCACAGGAACAAATATTACTTGCTCTTGCAGTGGCAATAACTGGAACTAATGCTGGCTGCCTACCTATGCCTAGCCTAATGCTACCTGCCTGCCTACACAACAACTGTACACTCTCTAATCTCTTCTTCTCTCTCTGAGCTCCAACAACCCAATGAGGAAATGCAGACTGTCTGTCTGTGTGACTGTGTCATTAGTCCAACCCCCATCATGAAACGAAGAAGGCTATTCGAATACAGACAAAAGAAGGAAGTAGTGCATGAAACGGAGAATGGAATTGGACTAGAGACATTGAGGGAAAATTATGGAGGGAAAGTAATTGAGCGCGCACAGGAAATACAAAAAAGTTCGGGTCAAAAGTAGTCAAAACTTTTGGAAATGTGTCGATTGCCAAAACTTCCGAACGTTTTGACGTATTTCGGACCTGGGCTGTTCGGAGTCGGATCATTTTTTCCGAATGACCCTTGAGTTTCGGATTGGCCGAATGTCTCCGAATGACCCCATTTTCGACGAAATCCGAATGTCTCCGAATGAATTTGCACATGTCTAGTGCCAGCTACCTACAGCGTACGAGCTTGGACAGCTGTACCTGTTGTGCCAAGCTCGTACGCTGTACAGCTTAAATACGGCCACTGCATAAACCAGTATAACGGTCATGCAGTGGCCGCATTTAAAAATAAAATTGCCTAGCACTTGTGGTTATTGTGTCTCCCAGCCGATCTCGAACTTCTGGGTAGGAGCGGGCGGGACCGGGGGAAGCCTCCCATCGTCATCCGTGACATGATCACCGATGAAATTGGGGAAGTTTCCCCGGTCCCGTTCACTCCTACCGGTGGAAGGAGAGAAGGGCAGGAGAGCTTTTGCTCTCTTGCGGTCACCTTACTGATCTCCCAGCACAATCGGCTGGGAGATCAATAACTGAAGTGAATGGGCAGAAAAGTGGCAGATGTCATTTAATGTAGATAAATGTAAGGTTATGCATTTGGGTTGTAGAAACAAACTTGCTACATATACTCTAAATGGGAAACAACTTGGGAAATCCTCATTAGAGAAAGATTTAGGTGTACTGATAGACAATAGTCTTCACAGCAGTGTGCAGAGTCACTCAGCTGCTGCAAGAGCAAATAGAGTACTAGCCTGCATAAAAAGAGGTGTAGAAGCATGGGATGCTAATATTATCCTACCTCTGTATAAATCCTTGGTTAGGCCTCATCTAGAATATGGAGTACAATTTTGGGCGCCTGTTCTAAAAAAAGACATTACTGAACTGGAAAAGGTGCAGAGACGTGCAACAAAACTGATAAAGGGATTGGAGGATCTGAGTTACAAAGAGAGACTAGCCAAACTGGGTTTGTTTACATTAGAAAAGAGACGTCTAAGGGGTGATATGATTACCATTTACAAATACATTCAAGGCCAATACAAAGAACTATCCAATGAATTATTTATGCAAAGAGCTGAACTAAGAACAAGAGGTCATCCATTGAGACTTGAGGAAAGGCGCTTTCGACTAAAACACAGGCAGGGATTCTTTACAGTGAGGGCGGTAAGGCTGTGGAATTCTTTTCCTCGGGATGCTGTGCTTGCAGATAATGTAACTGCATTCAAAAAAGCAATGGATGCCTATCTAGCACAGAACAATATTGACAGTTATGACAGATGGCTTCAAAGCAAATAGGATATTGAGCCGGGGAACTATTTGACACACTCGCACACACACCTACATTGGAAATTGCTCCAGAGGGCTTTTTTGTTGCCTTCCTCTGGGTCAGCGGGGGTGTTATTGGCATGGGCTGGACTTGATGGACGCATGTCTTTTTTCAGCCTTATCTGCTATGTTGCTATGTTGCTATCAGAAGGGGTCCTGATGTCCCCCCACGAGGTCTGAATATAGAAATTAAAACAAAAATAAAACTGCCAAAACTTAACCCCATGAGTACCTCAGAGGTGCCCAGCTTTGCAATGCGCTGGAGACCCCTGTGGCACTCACAGTGTTACTAATGTTGGGGGGCAAGTCACCCCTCATTAGATGCAGCAGGTTGTCTTCTTTCCAAAATGGTATAGTTTGTGTACCCTTTCTTCACTTCTCTAGTTGTTATAACCATTTTTGTATAGACAAGTAATGTTTGAGAAAATGTTAGAAAAATTAGAAGTTGTAGTAGGTGTCATTTTGCACTTCTAGTGCCCCCTGACGTAGGTCAATTCATGCCAATGGGGTGTCATTTTTCTCCTAAGAGTGCTAGCTAATGGATACAGTTGGAAATTCATTGGTTTTTACAGATTTCAGTACATTTGAAAGGGCAGAAATGTAAGAAAATGCCTTTTTTTCCATTAGTGCCACGTTTCGGAAGGCATTTGTGCACACCAGGCTTGGGGTAAGAAGACATGTCACCCCTCATTAGATGTAGCAGGTTGTCTTCTTTCCAGAAATATATAGTTTTATATAGTTATTCCACTGTTTTAGGGTAGATTTTCCACAAAAACTCTAGAATGTGCTTATTAGCTCATAAAGATGAAAATGTCATTTTGAGCTGCTGTTGATTAGGGCTCTAAGATAGCCATGGACGTAGGTAAAACTATGCAATTTTGGTATTTTTTACTCAGGGGCTTTTTCAAATAATTGAAACTTTTTCAATCAAGGTAAATGTTTTTGATACATAGAATGTGATTTTAGCAAAATGAGTACATTTTCACTTTTTTTTCTCATTATGACATCATAGCTTTTTGCACGATGTAAAATTCTCTTCATGTAAGGTACCAGGAGAAAGCTCAATTCGTTATGAAAAAAAAAACAGTATATAGTTTTCCATATGTAACTAGAAATTCCCAGAGTAAATCAAGCCATATCTAAACAGAAGTATAGCAAAAATGCTGAAAATGTGTCTGGCCTGTAGGGTAGAGGAAATGGCCCAAGCTGCCAGCACTGAAAGGGTTAAGTGCTACTTTGGTTTAGTGTAATCAGCAAAAGACTGAGACACTAATTTCAATGCTTCTTCAAGAAGATAATTAAAAACAAATTAACCCTTTGACTGCAAGAGGGGTATGCAACGCATTGCAGAGCAATGCATTGTGTACCGCTCTGGCACTCAAATAGTTAAAAAGTATTGTTGTACTCCATTTCCACCCTTTCACTCAGTTTATCAAAATAATTCTGCATAGAAAAATAACCCGCCTTGTATTTATTCCCTTACATAGCTTAGTGTCATCAGCAAAGATTGAGACATTACTTTCAATACCCACTTCTAGATCATTAATAAATTAGTTAAAATGCAATGAACCCAAGACTGATCCCAGTGGCATCCCACTTACAGCTTTAGACCAGCTTGCAAAGGTTCCATTTACAACAACATACCTCCCAACATTTCAAATGGTCAAAGAGGGACACTTTTTTTTTAGGAGGTATTGTTGGGGGGGGGGGTGGCTAATGGGCAAAGCATTAATGAGAATTTTTAAGGTAATTCATGGGTACAGTGTATTTGTTTCTTATTATTTTCAAGCCTTTGTCAGTTTCTTTAATTTATAACTTCAGTTTAAAAAAGTGTAAAACTTATTTTGTGAGCAGACGACCATTATTGTTGGTTACTGTCCCGCCTTTTGATACATGCTCCAAGACCCCAAGCCACTCCAGAGTAGTTCTGCCCCTGTATCTCATTACTGGAAAGGAGAGCCAGCACTGACTGAACAGCAGCTCGTAACAGGAAAGGTACCCACATGAAAGTACAGAGTGGGCACCCTGGATGTAGGGTGACCACACGTCAAGGGATGCCCGGGACTGTCCCTTATTGGGGGGTCTGTGTCCCGCATCCTGGGTCGCTCCCCAACGGGAGGACAAAGAGTCCCGGAATGGAATAACACGCACCAGTCCAGCCAGCCAATGAAATGTATTTGCTATATGGTCCTTATTGGCTGGCGCAATGAAATATATTTGCTATATGGTCCTCATTGGCTGGCTAATCCAGGCAATGAGGACCATATAGCAAATATATTTCATTGGCTGGCTGGACTGGTGCGTGCGAGATAGCTGGGATTGAGCAAGTATGCTGGCGATGCAAGTGAGATCCGTGGCTGATGTTCCCACCAGCGCCGACCATCTTTCTGAGGCTGGCACAGAGTAAGAGTTCCCACTGTTAACTCTTACTCTGTGTAAGCCTCAGAGAGATGGTTAGAGCCGGCGGGGGCCTCAGCCGCGGGACTAGGGTGACCATATGTCTCGGAATGGCAGAATGGAAACGTGGTCACCCTACCTGGTTGCTGGGATTGGGTACTACTGCATCCTCTTCACCCCCCTGTAGTTATGCCATTGAGTGCACACACACTCACACCTCTGCACAACAGACATTCACACGTGCCTGCACACACACAAATGTCTGTACATACAAACAAATGTTCAGCATTAAATTAAAAATAAAAGAACTGTCAGGTAAAATAAATTAACATTTTGAATATATCAGTAAACCATTAAATCCTGGAGATGCTGCAAAGCACATCCAAGGGCTTAAAAAAGTTGTACTTATTTCTATATGTTCACATCATCCATTATATATAGAACCAACATTTCATAAGTATCTGGCAGGCCGAACCTCGTGGATTTCTGTGCTTGACACTCCAATTCCTCACCCCTGACTTCCAGTGTAGTGCACAGGTTGCATGCCTGGCCCCCAGCAGTCTGACAAGGTTCAGAGAGAATTTCACACCCACCCGCTCCCATGGAACTCAGGTGGTGCCGCTCAAGTATGTCATCAGAGATGCCAGTGAGTCGTCAGTTAGTCTCAGTCACTAATTCATTGTACCTGGTGAAAGGAGGATGATCAGCACTATACATCCATGTCATTCTGCCCAGCAGTACTTGCAGTTCCTTAGACTGCTGTTCTGCTGAGGTTGCTGGTAGCGGTATGCTGTCAGACCCTGCGTGTACTGAATGAATTAACTTTCTTTCTCTCACCACAGCCGGGCTCTCCTGGTGATGGCCTGCTGCCTCCAGTCCGGTGCCAGTCACTTCGAGGCCAGGCACTACTTAGGCAGCATGAGCACAGCACAGTGTGCTCACTTGTGTCCCGGTCCATGATTCAAGCACTGTGCATGGCCAGGCATCATGACAGCCCTAACATGAATGAAGACTAAATTTAATATAAAATTGTACCTGTCACAGAGTATACCAACGAGACTGATTTGACTTCCACTTTGTCTTTACTCTTAGAGTCTTTCAAATTCTCAGACACGGCGCCAACGGGTTGGTTCATGTTCTGCAGTGCTCACACTCACTCTCACTCTCACACTTCTTGCTCAGACAGGCAGACAGAATATGGCGCGATTGCCTGTGTATGCAAATTGTATCAATGTGGCATGCATGCACAGTGAATAGGCGTGACTCTTACTCACCGCTCAGCAGAGCAGAGTGGAGGCTCACATGATGAGTGTGGTGCCATGTGTCTTAGTCTGTAGGCTGCTGGAGCGGTGTGTGTGTGTATGAGCCAAGGTGGGGAAGAGGCCAGGAAAACGGGACAATGTGCAATGCGGGCGGGACAGTGGGTTTATGCCCTAAAATAGGGACTGTCCTGCGTAAATCGGGACAGTTGGCTGGTATGCTTAGGCAGTTTAGCTTTACACTTTAAACGTTGCAGAAGATGTACATTCGAAATAAAGGGTTACTGTACCTTTAACATTGACCATTAATGTATCATTCCTGGCATTTACTTAAAAAACGCTCTCTTCATTGAGACATTGTTCTCTCATCAGCTAGACTAGCATCCTATGTTTTTGTGTTACTAGGAATTAGATTCAACCATTGTGTTCCTTAATGTTAGACCCAGACATTGAATTCATTGTATCATTAAGGGCAAAATATTTGTTAGTAGGTTAAATTGTAATATGTTGATTGTCTCGTGTTATGCCTTGCTATTCTTATTCAGTGCATTAATGCAAAAAGACATTAAGAGAACAAAAGGATGAAATAAAAGCAGATGTGTTATTTACTAAAAGGGTGGTTTGTCAGAGAAATGTTACATTCAGAATTATTACTAAGAACAAAGGGCCAAGAGTCTACTTTTGTCATGTCTAGTTTAATTAACTGGCACAAAGAAAAACAATAAACCATATACATTTATTAATATAAATAATATGCACACATACTTTTGTAAACTCAGTACTATATAAGGCATCTGAAATGTTCAGATCCTTAGAAAATACCATACTTAATATAGGGCCTTATGCAGAAAGAAAAAGAAAAGATGAGTATTTCTGGAGCAAACCAACTGCATCCTAGAGGGGAAAAATATAAGCCTTATTATTTAAATGGGGCTTTTAAAACATTGAATAGAGGTCTGAAACACATTGTTTTTCAATACATTAGAAAACTCTTTAGCATTCAGTTATTTAAAAGACCCATTTAAATCAAATAGAATTTGGGGGATTTTTTTTTCTTACCTACAGTGCAGTTGGGTTACTCTAGAATTTCTCATCTGGTTTCTGTGTAAGGCCCCAATGCAGTGAAATTCCTGTGGGCAAAAACATCTCACTTTCTCTATGTGAATTTCCCAGAAATATAAAAGAACACCATGTAGATATATATATGCATAAACGTAGTAAGTAAAAGAAAGGTAAAATTAAAATACATTGGAGAATATGTATAAAGATAAACATGGAACAAACCTGTTGCATCAAATACAAATTCCCCACATACACAATGATTTAAATGGGGCTTTTAAATCATTGAATGCTATAGAGGTATCCAGTTCAGTGATATTCAATATAAACAGCAGTTCATTAGAAATCTTCAAAAAGGGATTTTACTACAAAGTTGATTTTTTTCCATCCTATATAATAATTCGCTAGGATGTTCGTCATACGCAGTAAAGACTGCCCGAACACACAGAGTTCTGTGCTGGGAGCATTCTGTGCTTTCGGGCAGTCTCTACAGTGCATGACTGAGTCGGCGGCAGGACGCAGAGCAGGACCGGTCTCTAAACATCACCTGGACCTTGGCACGTGTACACAGGCTTTTACACTAGTCAATATCGTACAAGAAGAAATACTTTTTGCGTGCCACAAAACTAATTTTGGGAGACAAAAATCTATTTTGTGTAACAATCTGTTTTATGAGCTAAAAAAGTAATAATAGAATAAAATATCTGTGACATAAAATAGGATATCCTATGCAGTAACTGATTGTGAGTAAAACAATTAGTTCCGTATGCCAAAAATCAATTTTATGTGACAGAAATATATGTTGTGTCACAAAATTAATCATGTGAAACAAAAATAAAATATGAAGAACAAAAAAACTATGTGGCACAAAATACATTTTGTGAAATAAATCTCTTTTGTACAGCAAATATATATTTCATGACAAAAATAAAGTCTGTGCAAAAAAACAAATTTCATGTTCTTAAACTAAATTTATAGCTGTAAGTAGTTTTACAAATAATTCTGTGGACAAAATATGTGACTGTACTCTATATTCCCAGTGCCAGAGGTGAGAAGCTTGCAGCCAAACTCCATCTGTTGTTGGACTACAATATCCATCATCTCAGCTGGCCAAAAAGTTACTCACTCAAGATTCAGAAGTACACAAAACAAGGCAATACTATTATGTACTTATTTCACCTTCTGTAAAACTTGGGTTTGCTTATTATCCCTACTCCCATCTCTATGTACCTACTCTTACTCCCTTCTTTCCTGTTAATAGTAAAGTTCATTACTTAGGAATCATTTTTCCTTTGGAGTCTCCTTGGTAGCATACCAAGAGAGAAAGCCCCACCTCCCAATCAGAACAGGTACACACAATTTATAAATATCCCCTCCCCCCAAGAAGCCCAGGTGTTTATCTGTCCTCACCACAAGAATGTATTTCATAAATTTGTGTTGTTTTTAAAGGGAACTGCTGAGCTTCTCTATGGCTCCTGGCTTGGATATTCCAGTTATCTTCTGGGACTGTGCTTGCAGTTTTTTGGGCAGCTGCTGCTGCTCCATCCTTTAGCCAAGGTCCTTTTAGTGTTGCTTTACACACTGGAATGCATAGGGTTGAGGCAGTTATCTTGCTTCCAGTTTGTGCATTGCACAGACTGGAAGTTGATGTTTTCTAGCACTAGGAGAGGATGAGCTACTCTCAGACAAATTAAAAAACGTAAATAAATAAAATAAAATAAGAAATTGGTAGGTAACATGACAGAGACAAGGACCCCCCTGAAGTATGCTGCAACTGGGACAGACTGATTCTTGATGGGATAAAGTATTTTGTAGAGAATGATTTGTAGGACTTAGACGTGTTGTTAGAGACACAAGCCCTGAGGAAACATTATTTGTAGGAAATAAGAATTGTGTTAGGTCCAAGCACTGAGGGAACATTGATTTGTGGGACTGAGACTTAATTGAGGCACAAGCCCTGAGAAAACATTGATTAGCTGAGGAAACATCGATTTGTAAGACTTAGACTTAATTAAGGCACAGGCCCTGAGGAAACATTGATTAGCTGTAGGAAATAATACTTGTGTTAGCCCCACACCCTGAGGAAACATCGATTTGTAGGACTTAGACTTATTAAAGGCACAAGCCCTGTCGAAAAATTGATTTGTTGTAGGAAATAAGACTTGTGTTAGGCCAAACACTGAGGAAACATTTATTTGTAGGGCTTAAGCTTATTTGGCACAAGCTGTAAAGAATCATTGATTTGTAGGACTTAGGCTTGTTAGAAACAAGTCCCCAAAAATTGTTTATTTTTTGTAGGCCTCTGTTGTTGTTTTGGTTTTTTTTTCAAAGATGAAACCCTGATGGAAAAAAATGCTCTGCTGCCTTAGTGCCAGAAGGTCATGTTGTATTGGCCACTAGCCATTGTCAAATGCCCTTGTGTAATTGAGGAATTTGTGACTGCTGTTCTTGCTGCTGATGAGTTGTTTAAAAAGCAGGATGATTAGGCAGCTCAAATGGAATTGGATCAACAACAGCAGTGATGTGGGTGATGATGATCATGGTTTCACTTGTCACTACTAGCTCCAGTGATTTGCCTGATGCAGTAGCAGCACCATAGCTAGCCCCACCACTTCAGGTATATGTGGAGAAAAGAAGAAATTGGCTGATGATGCTTCGCCACCTGCTAAACTTGTACACAACAAAGATTTTCGGTAAAATTTTCATTCTGACAAAAAAAAATTTTCATTCGTCAACTCTGCATTTCGGATCAGAGCCATTCGACATTCTGAAATATTCAGTGACTTTAAAATGCTTTAAAAAAATATAATAAAAAAAGAAAATTAAATAAATAAAAATAAATGGAACCATTTCCAGGGTCTAAATGAAGACTGTGGAACAGGATATGGCACCCTGCCTGCCTAAACAACTCTGGCACTGTGTCACTCTGAAAATTAATTAAACAAATTATTTTTATTTTTAATATTTTACACGGGGACAAAGGTGACTCTCCCTTGTGGTGGCAATAAGGCACCTTGCCTGCCTATACAACTGTCAGACTGGCTGATGTGTCACTCTGAAAATTATTTAAACAAATCACTAATATTTTATATATATTTTTAAAAAGAAACATGGGTGACGCTCCCTTGTGGTGACGATAAGGCACCCTGCCTGCCTATACAACTGAATATTTTTAATATTTTGAACAGGAAAAAATACACAATATGTAGCATGTGTTATTTACTAAATGTGTCATTTACTATATGTAGCAGAGGTGTTATATATACATATGGATGTAGCTAAATTAGAAGGAAGAAGGAAAAGTGAGGATGACTGGTGCGGTATCCTTTTGAAACGTTGCAAAGAAAAATATTGCTAGAAACCGCATTAACCATGTCGCAGTGTTTAAAATAGCAACATGAAAATCTTGTGCTGCATAAAAGCGCTAGGTTGTTATGTCGCATCATTAAACGTCACTATGTTCTGGCCACAACTCCCAGCATCCTTGCTTTGCCCAGCTCTCTTTAATGCAACAATGTTTCAAAAGGGAACAGACTGGTGCGAGGCAGACTCAGAATGACAGTAACACTGGAGATGTAGCCAAAACTGCAGAACACTGGAACAGGCAGGACTCAGTCAGTAGATGGATAGATACAGCAAATGAGGATGACTGGTGCAAGGCAGACTCAGGATGACAGCAACATGGATGACTGTAGATGTCTGAAGTCCTTTTTGTTTTTCTAATCTGCATCGAACCTGAGATCAGGGTAACCCAGCTTTGGCAAATTGACTTTCAAAAAAGTAATTTGCTCCATGAGCTGGGGGGTCAAACTGAGAACGCTGGAGGCTAAGTATATTTCCTGTTATGGAAAATACCCGCTCACTCTGGACAGTGGCTGGGGGGCAAGAAAGCAACTCCTGGGCTACCAGGGACAATGTAGGCCACACAGCCCTCATGTTATCCCAGAAAGTCAAGGGATCTGTACTTGAGGCCGAAGAAGGTTCCGCACTTGACCCTAATGTACTCTGTATGTCTCCCATTACCACTTTAGATTGTAAGCTTTCGGGCAGGGACCTCGCACCCAATGTTTCACTCTACAAAGCACCTGTAACCCTGTATTGTTTAAACCCTGAAATTGTAAAGCGCTGCGTACACTTGTGGCGCTATATAAATAAACATATTCATTCATTCATTCAAGGTAAGCCTTAACCTCAAACGCAGCACTTTTTCTATTGATGGGGAGCTGTTTGTTTTGTCCGAAGCATAATCTGTCCATTGCCTCAGCATAAAAAGCAGCAGCTGCTCCACCAGAAAAAGATGAAGTGCTACTGGCGCTGCTACTAATAGTTCCTGGAAGACCACCACACTCCTCAAGCTCATCTTCAGAATCTTTCCCTCCTCCTGTGAATGCATTTGATTTTTCTTTGCCTCTCACGCCCCCTCGCATTCAATTGTTCCCTCCAGGCAGTAAGGGAATTGGAAGTAAGTGCCATCTTGCCTTTGATTTGAGGATCGCAAGTTGTGGTGAGCATTAACTCAGGACAATTGTCCATGCGCTCTTCCATGCGCCGAGTCAGTTCCTTCTTCAGCCTTGTTAGAAGGGCAGCAACATCAAGAAGTATAATACCATCAGCACCAGGCAAGCGTTCCCTATGGGCAAGGAAATCATCCAATTTTAAGAAGAGGTGCGTGAAGAAGAGGATGACTTCTGCCAGGCTAGCGTTCTCTTTGCTCAAAATTTCCACCAAAGCATGGAAAGGTGTAAGAACTGTCACCACCTGTTCCATCAGGGCCCAGTCAGCCCTGCCCAGTGTTCTGTTACTGCCAATGAAATGGTGACATGACATTGCGTGAATTGCCTTTTTCTGCTCCAGGATACGCTCTAGCATATCTAAGGTGGAGTTCCACCTGGTCCCAACATCCTGTTTCAGGCAGTGCTCTGGGAGGTCTGCCTTCTTCTGTTCCTCCCTGAGGAGCTGGCTATCTTTGACGCTCCGATTGAAGTAGCCAGAAATTTGTCGGCACAACTCCAGAAGTGATGGCAACCTTACAGTCTTACTGCCTTCATCGAGAGCAGCCTTCACTATTAGATGTAGAACATGCACTGAGCAGCGCACATCCACAAATCTGCCATCCCGGGGAGCCTTGATCATGTTAGCTGCACCATCAGTAACCACAAACCCCATTTGTACCTGTGTGCCTGCCTGCTCCCCTAGCCACTGCGCCACCATGTTCTGCAGTGCTTTGTGAATGTTATCTGAGGTGTGCTGCTGATCCATTTCCTCAGCATGGAGAAGGAAAGAGTGGTGCCCTGACTGCTTGGCTACTGCACCTGAACTTGTTGTCTGTAATGATGTGTCTTGCAACACATTGGGCTGTCACCAATGCACTGTCAATGACAGGAAGCCATGCTGGCCACTCGGAGCACTCTATATATATATTTCCTGGACTGCTGTCTGCATATCCCCTTGGAATGAAACTGTAACGGTTTGTTGACACACAGACACAGGTTAAGGATAAAACACAGTTTTATTAAAAGGAATAACCTTCACAGGTCTTGTAGTAAAGCAGACTAGTACAGACACACAACAGGTTATATAAATAATAGCCCACACAGGTACAGCATAAACAATAAGTCCACAATAGTTTATACTGACACAGGTCAGGCAGAGTAATGGTTTCCCAGGAACAAGGTGTAGAATGGGTTAATGAACTTCAGAGTGTAAACAATCCCATGTGCAAAGAGTTCAGTGATGGGTCTCTCTGCATATAACCAGCTGAGGAGTGGATGAAGTCAACAGCCAGATCAGCAGTCCTGGCATGAGCTGTAGGCAATACTGGAACAGAGTAACGTGAGGTACTGCTGGAGCAGTAATGGTGACAACACTTGTTCTGAGCAAAAGGCAAAATGGAGACTAGGCCCAGGATAACCTGCCGTAGCAGTAACACTGCACTCAGTACAGTTTAACCTGAGGCAACTGGTGGCTCAATAGCCAGAGTGGTAACAGAGGCAGACACTTGCTTGAGCAGAGGCAATAACGGAGACTAGGCCCAATGGAACCTGCCGTAGCAGTAACGGAGACAACTTGCACTCTGCACAGCTTAACTGGAGGCAACCGGTGGCTCAACAGCCGGAGTGGTAACGGAGGCAGACACTTGCTTGAGCAGAATCAGTAACGGAGACTAGGCCAAATGGAACCTGCCATAGCAGTAATGGAGACAACTTTGCACTCTGCACAGCTTAACCGGAGGCAACCGGTGGCTCAACAGCCGGAGTGGTAACAGAGGCAGGCACTTGCTTGAGCAGAGGCAATAAGGAGATTAGGCCCAATGGAACCTGTCATAGCAGTAACGGAGAAAACTTGCACTCTGCACAGCTTAACCGGAGTGGTAACGGAGGCAGACACTTGCTTGAGCAGAGGCAATAACGGAAATTAGGCCCAATGGAACCTGCCGTAGCAGTAACGGAGACAACTTGCACTCTGCACAGCTTAACCAGAGGCAACCAGTGGCTTAACAGCTGAGTGATAACGGGATTGGCCACTGACACTCTACAAGGAAATGACCCACTGCCAGACAGTCAGAATGTCGCCTAGGCGACACAGTACAGGAACGCCAACAAGCCGGGAAGGATCATGGAGCAGGAACGTCAGCCAAGCCGGGTCGGATCACAGAGCAGGAACGTCAGCCAGCCGGGCCAAATCACGGAGCAGGAACGTCAGCCAAAGCCGGGTCAGAGTCACGGAGCAGGAACGTCAGCCAAGTCGGGTCGAATCACGGAGCAGGAACCTCAGAGAATAGTCAGGCAATCCGGTTCAGAACACAAGGGCAGCAGACAATATGCAGAGTAGTCAGGCAGGCCAAGTCGGTACACTGGGAAACATAAAGCAGATAAAGCACTGGCACAGTAATACCACGAAAGGGCACCGGAGGGGTGCCCCTAGCCCAGTATTTAAAGGTCACACTGGGTGGGACTAACACACAGTAGCCAATGGGAGCAAGGCACAGACTAGACTGACAGAAAAACAAAAACAACAAAGCACAGGCACCGTGATAGAAACCCACCAAAATCTTCCAGTGTGGCCTGTATTGACTATGGGATGGACTGTGACTGTCTGCTCTTTTACTAGTACCAGAGGTGGCATGATCACCCTTCCCTTTCTCCTGCCTACTGGTGGTGAGTGTGACACTGGTAAATGTAGTAGTATTGACGCCACATTCTGCATTCATCAACACTGACTTGTGGTAGTGGTTCATGTGTTGGTACATTCCAGAGGTGGTTAGATGACCCAACACCCTCCCACGGCTGACTTCCCTGCCACACAATTTACATTTCGCTAGCCGGCCATCACCAAGTGTCACAAAATGGTCCTATGCTTTGGAGTGACGGATGACTTTGGAAGGTGGTGAAGAAGAAACTTTCTTCATCTTCACATGCTGGAGCAACCCCACTATGCTTTTTTTTTCTACGTCCCTTTACAGGGGTACTACTAGTAGATCTAAAGATGGCAGCAGAGATGTTGGGACTGGGATTGGAGGAGGATGGAGAAACACTGGTGGTGGAGACACTAGAAGCTACTACCTGCCTGGGAGACTCATTTGGAACTAGAGAGGCAGGTGGGGAGTTTTCATCAATAGAAAACAGAATTGTAGCTGGAGAAACAGGAGGAGTACTATGGGCAGCAGTGGAAAAATGAAACTCAGGGTAATAATCAAGGTCAGTGGAAATATCCAGGTCAGTGGAAAAATCAAGCTTAGCAGGCCTTGGTCCCTCATATTCTTCTTCTACCTCTTGTAGGTTTGGACAGGAAGAAAAATCATCAGCAGCAGATTTTGGGGAGACCTGCTGAATTCCCTCTTCTGCATGGTGGTTACCAGGAAATGGTAAACAATCTCCCTCAATAATCTTTTTTAGAGAAGATATGCTCTCAGTGACAGTGAAGTAGTGGCAGGAGAAATTATCTCCAAATACTCCAATAATTCAAGTTTGGGCTGTTTACACGGACGTTCGTTGTAAAAATCTCGTGTTGATACTGCCCACAGTTTCTGACCAGTAGTGTTCATCTTCAACATGCTAGGTGTCCCCAGGTTTATAGAACTGGCTGTAGCGGAGGTGGTGACGGAACTGGCAGTGGCACTAGTCACTAGTCACTAGTCACTGCCTACACAACAACTGGACACTCTCTAATCTCTATCTCCTTGTTCTCTCTCTGAGCTCCAACAACACAATGAGGAAATGCAGGCTGTCTGCCTGGGTGTCTGTGTCATTAGTCCAACACCCATCATGAAACAAAGAAGCTTATTGGAATACAGACAAAGCGGGAAAGTAGCGCATGAAACAGAAAAGGTAATTGGGCTACAGACATGGAGGAAAAGTAATCACGAGAGTATTAATGGCCGAATTTCTGAAAGTTTTGTTGAGTTTCAGAGCAGAGGTGCTTGGATTCAGATCTTTTTTGATGAACGATCCTTGCGTGTCGGATGATCCGAATGTCGCCGAATGACCCTATATTCGACAAATTCCGAATGTCGCTGAATATATTCGCACAAGTCTACCACCTGCCCCTCCTCCAAAATCATGGGTGTGTTGTTACAGGAATATACATTTTTCCATTGACAGCAGGAACTGTGCCTCTCATCAGCAACTGCAATGTGCACAGTGTGTGTGGGGTAAATAAGGGAAGGACTGGGAACAATGCACTCACATGAAACACCTGGCACAACTCTATCCAAGCACCATGACACTTAGGGTCCTCAATTTGAAATCCCCCACCAGAAACCAAGTACTGCTGCTGTCACTATGCCCCTTGTCCACTTCCCGCTAAGGACACATGACACCTTGCAATGGGTGGACACAAACTGCCACATCCTTACTTTTATTGAATGGCTATCAACTGGTGAGGGAGGTAAAGATGAATGAGGTTGATCGCCAGAAGATGTAGTTACCCTAAAGCAAGAAGGTGGTGGCGAACCAGGTGTTTCATGAGTCATCAAACTTTAAGCCTCTGGCTGGGTTTCTCTGTTCTACCTCCTCTTTGATCTCCACCTCGCCTCTTGTTGCCTTTGGGTGAGTGGGGGGTACAGAAATAAAGCTGAGCGATTTCTTGGGTTGCAGTTTGGCTTCAAAATGTTTGACATAAATGTCATGATCTGTATTTCATATGTGTTATCAGGGTGGTTGTGCCAAGGCAAATTTCTTCCTTTTACCTTTTCACTGATTGATGTGGCACTGTGCCTGCCCCAAGAGAAAAATAGTCCCACACCCAGGACTTCAGGGGGAGGGGAAAGGTGGAGAAGAATGGCCTCTTTCTTCTTCTCCTCCACATTCCCCTTCACTGGCTGGGGCAAAAGTTGATGTTGCTGCTACTGCCTCAGAAACAGAACTGTAACTAGGACCAGGAGTATTGCTGCTGGCAAGTGGAACCTCTCCTGGTCTCGTATCACTGGACCCCATTACCACAGTGTCAATGGTGGTCTGTGGCACATTAGCCTGCTCCTCAGCATCCTGCTGACCTTGCAGCTCAGCAGCAGCAGCAGGAATTAGAGAAAACTCTGCAAATTCCAAAAGAGCACTTCTTGTGGTGGTGGTGGTGATGACAATCCCTATCCCTGTCTCCCATTCTTTCTCAGTTTGGGCTAAAAAGACCATTAATGTCTCTTCCACCCTAGCTTCTCCACACATCATCACTCTCATCACCAGTCTCTCATTGCTGCTGCTCTATTACAGACATCTCACCAGTTGATGAGAAATGTGACAGAGGGTCCCTTAATGTCACACTTGCCATTTCTTGGTGACATGAAGAAAACAGACTGGCAGCATTAGCAGTAGGCACAGGCAGCTTATCAGTGCTCCTGGTGGTGGTGATGGCATTATTGCTGCGAGACAACAATTCTACCTTCTTCAGGATATTGTTCCACCTGGACAATCCTGTGGAGGTAAAGGGACTTCCAGGGTCAGGGGAATGGTGTAGGCCTCCTTGGTCACTAGTCTGGACACTCTGCATTACTTCCCCTACCACTCTGCTAGTCCCACCAGCTGCTTCACCATCACTGTTACTACTATCACCAACCACATCTGTTTCAGTCCCTGAGTCTTCCTCCTCACTAGTAATATGATCATCCCCTCCTTCACTCCTAACACTCTGTACAAGCTGCTTCTGCTGGACATTCTTAGTAGCAGTAATACTAGTGGGGATGGCAAGTGTGACTTAGGATCCCCTGCTGTCACATTTGGCATCATCTCCTCCTTCCCCCTCCTGAGAATTACAAGACACACTGGCAGCAGGTTCAACACTGGCAGCAGGGGCAGCACTGGCAGAAGGCACAGTATTGGCAGCAGGCACAGGTAGCTGACCTGTCCTGCTCACTCTACTACCTTCTCCTTCGTCTGCCCTTGACAAAAATGTCCCCAAGATCCCTAGGGGTGATGTAGGGGGATTAGCCACCATTGTGTCTGGGGAATCAGGACACCCAGCCTCTTTCATGTTGGTGGTAGTGGTCACTTCCTGTTCCTCAGTCTCACTGGACAAATAACGGTCCTTCCAGGTCCTCCTTTTATTGTCATTAAACTTGCTTATAGTGATAGCAGTCACTATGAGCCTCTCCTGCCTCAATTTCGCTATTGATTCACAGTAAAACAGCCTAGCACCTTTCACTCTGTAGCTGCTTGTGTTTTACTTCCTGGAAAATGGAACATATTTATAGAGAAAAGGCAACAAATATGTGATTAAAGTGGATAAAACTTTCTGGCCATTAAAAAAATAGCTAAAATGGCAAAGATTTTAATCACATTCCATGAAAAAATGGAAAACCATGTGGAGTTTTTCTTATTTTTTCATGGGAACACAACGGGACCTTTCTCCCACCTCTAATCCCAAAGGTCAATGTTCAGGTAGCTAGACTGTCTAGGAAAACCACCATTCCTGTAGAAAACAGTTCTGGCTTTGGGGATCCTATGGACAGGAAAGTAGATACTTTTCTACACAGATGCTATGAAGCTTGTGTTTCTGCATCCGGGAGTGGCTACCACTTTTGTCTCTAGAGTCATGCATCTTTGGTTTCTTCAGTTGGAAGAAGATGTGATTAATATAGTTCCTAGGGATGATATTTTAAAATCCATTTCTTCTCTGGCAGAAGACTACTTTTACTTTTGTGAAGACTGTCCATTTGGCTGCTATGTCATCAGAGCTGGTAATATCAGGGTGCAGAGCTTTATGGCTTAGGCAATGGGCAAAGGACATTTCCTCAAAGAATCGGCTTTGTTTGGGAGAAAATTGGATTCTCTGCTGCACACTGTCGTAGAGGAGAGAAATGTTCTTTCTCAAGACCGTAGATATTTTGGTCAGAAGACTTTTCACCTTTTCAAAGTTAATATGAAGTCCTCAAAATGTAAGAAGCTGGCTGCCAAACCCTATTCTGCCAATGGTGGCAAATATCTAAGGAGTTCTCTAAGAATCATTTACTTCATCAGCTCTGATGCCAGGTGGGAGGAACTATTGGAAGGAAGGCTTCACCATTTCCTTCCCCGATGGTAGACTATTACCTCAGATTCCTGGATTTTAAAAAACAATCTCTCCCTCCTCCTTGATTTGTAGTCGCTCAAGCTCTGGGTCATTCCACAAATCTTCATCTGTTCTATTCATCATCTGGTCTCGAGTCTTGCAGCCATTTCCTCCAGAGCTTCAAAGAAAAGCTATGTATTCCACCATTTTCCTAGTACCAATAGCCTCTGTGGGTTTCTTTCTGGCAGCCAATTTATCCTTTATAAATCAATTCATTCTACAAAAGAAATTCAAGATGGAGGGTCTGAAGTAGTCAATCAACATCTTGCAGCAGAGAGATTGGATGGCAACCCTGGATTGTCAGAATGCTTATCTTCATATTCCCATTCATACGGCCAATCAGAGGTTCCTATAAGTGGCAATAAAACAAGCTTCAGTCATTAAGCACTTCCAGTTTATCTTCCTCCTATTATCTGCCCCCAGGGTCTTCACAAAAATCCTCATGGCCATAGCTGCATTCCTTTGAGAGAAAGGAGTACCTGTGATTCCTTACCTAAACGATTTGTTTTTCAAAACAATGTCTGTCTCTTTTCTTATGGAACATTTGGCCTTAGTTGTATCAGCTCTTCAGGAACTAGCAAGGCAGATAAATTGGAAAAACCTAAGCCTTATGTCCGGAATAAAGGATAAGGTTCCTGGGAATGATACTCAAGAACTTTTCTTACAGACAACAAGATAGTATCTCTATTATGACAAGTAGTCACCATAAAATCCTAAGATAACCTATCCCTCAAGTTCTTGATGTTTAGGCCTCATGAAAATAATTGTGTACAGGTCTCTACTGGACACCTCCAGCATGGATCACCATGACAAGAGATGCCAGAAAGTCTGGGTGGGGACTGTAATTCAGCAGAGTTCCTAGTCTTTTCTCTCAGTTTCCCCCTAGATCATCCTCTGGCAGTGGATGTTTTGATGCAGAGGTGGGCTTTTTCCTTAGCCTATCTTTTTCCTCCCACTGATCATGATTTCCATTAAGAGAATCCTGAGGAACAAAGACAAAGAGAGCATCATCTTTGTAGCCCCATACTGACTGAGTCTTTTGCTAATGAATGTGTCCAAAGGGCACTTCATGAGACTTCCAGATCGAGAGGACCTGATCTGCCAGTAACAAGCTCTTCTTCATCAACAGCACAGTCTGAATCTTATAGCCTGGCACCCAAAGACCAGATCATAAGATCATAATTGCTGAGCTCAATAAAGAGGAGTACTTTAATAGCATACAATTGGACCATGAACATATTTGCATGGTGTAGAAATAGAAATCATGATCCTCTGGATCCTCCTATTCCATTGATTTTGGATTTTCTAGCAGAGTATTCTCAGGGTTCAAGTTGCTGACTTGGGGAGTTTTCTGGATCATTAATTTGCAGAGGATATAGAATCTTTAGGCCTGAAGATGCTGTTATTCAAGACAGTGCTTCTGGTAGAGCTTCCCTAGGGGTGGATGAACGGTCCCATAAAAAAACTGCAAAAAACACTTTGTTGTCTGCTTTTTCACATGAAAATCTGCTTTAAAAACAGCAATTAAAATTTTCCAATTTCTCACCCATTGGCAAAAATTCTTTGCCATTTTTTCAATTGCTAGAAAATTTCTGCCCATTGATTTATGCGTTTTTCGCCTTTTCGCTATAAAAACGTGACATATTAGAGGAAGTGAAACACAATAGAAGTAGCTACAGAGCGAGGTAGATGTGCTGGTCTGCTGTGATCTTTTAGTAATAGTGAGGCAGGAGAGGCTCATTGTGACCTATCACTATGAGAAAGATTAAAAGTAATAAAATAAGAACTGGAAGGACCATTATGTGTTCACTGAGTCTGACGAGGAAGAGGAAGTGAGAACTACAGAAGCAATGCTGGCCAGTCCCCCTAAATCACCCCTAGGGTTCTTGGAGAAATGTATGTCAAAGGAGGTAGAAGAGTGTAGTAGTGAGAGAAGGACACATCAGCTGCTTGCGCCTGCTGCCAGACATGCTATGCAATGCTGTTCCTGCTGTTACTATGTGCTGTGCCTGCTGCCACCAGTACTGTGCCTGCTTTCAATATTGTCCCTGCTGCCTCCAGTGTTGTGTCTGCTGTCAGACGTGCTGCCACTGCTGCCACCAGTGCTGTGCCTACTGCCAATGTTGAACCTGCTGCCACCAGTGCTGATCCTGCTGCCAGTGTGTCTTGCAATACTCGGGGGGGGGAGAAGATGATACCAAGTGTGACAGCAGGGGACCCTAAGTCACACTTGCCATCCTCAAGTCCCACCAGTGCTATTACTACTACTAAGGAGGAACAGCAGCTTTAGAAGTGAAGGAGGGGTTAATCATCATATTAATAGTGATTGTGAGGAGGAAGATCCAGGGGCTGAAATTGATTTGGTTGGTGTTAGTAGTAGTAGTAGTAGTAGTAACAGTGATGGTGAAGCAGCCAGTGGGACTAGTGTTAGAAAAGTGGTATGGGAAGCAATTGCGAGTGTCCAGAGTAGAGGTCAAGGGAGACCACACCATTTCCCTGAACCTGGGAGTCCACTTCCCCCCAAGTCCCACTCCATGTGTTACATGATCCTGTAGAAATCAGAATTGTTACCACCGCAATAATACCCCTACCAGCAGAGGCACAGATCAGCTACCTGTGCCTGATGTTAGTGCTGCTAGTTTGCCTTCTTCAGGTCACCAAGAAATGGCAAGTGTGACATTAGGGGACCTTCTGTCACAGTTCTCGTCTCCTCCTCCCACCAGCAATGAGATGTCTGTAATAGAGCAGCAAAGAGGGACTAGTGGTGGTGGCGATGATGATGTTGGAGAAGCTGGGGTGGAAGAGACATTGATGGCCTTTTTAGTGCAAACAGAGAAGGAATTGGAAACAGGGATGGGGATGGGTATCACCACCACCTCCACCAGCAGCAGTGAGCTTTTGGAATTTGTGGAGTTTGCTACTGCTCTAATTCCTGGGTTCTGTAATGAGCTGGAATTACCACAGAAAAAAATATAAAATTGTGAATGTTTCATAGAGATTCCAGTGGGAACAAAACAGGACCTTTTTGTCATTCCCAGTGCCATTTCCTTGATGGAAGTGACGTAATTGAAAAAAAAGTTCAGTTTTGATAACTTAATGCATAGGCAACAGGCAGAAACAACACCAGTGACTCAATATTGGAGCTTATTTTAAAGCAGATCCTATTAGTGTATCCCCCTAATAAGTATTTTTGAATTAAGGCAATCATAAACATGAAATATATCGCGTGTGATATTGCAAAGTCAAAATGGCCTCCATTTGTCAAGTCTGTGTGGTAGCCATAATTGTAGCTCATTAGCCATATTTTCCAGGAAAAAAATATCAGTGACACAATAGTATGTGTAGTGAGTATTATGGACAATGAAAAATGAAATTAAACTGGAAATAGCATTATATTCTTTAACTCATTTGATGCTAAAGGGGTCTCCAACATATTGCATTTTGCAATACTACTAGTCTCCCAGCAGTAAAGAGGTTAAAATGAACTTTTTTAACAAAATACTTAGAGAATTGAGGACACATAATGATCTCCCTGTCTAATCACTTGTGTCTGGGATTTACTCTAAAATGTATATTATCTAACAGAGAGATGTATTATGACTTTTGCAACCTTTAATATTCACTCCATAATTACAAGTTAATTGGAGAGCTCTCATGTTCACAAAGACAAGATGCAATTTATTGCTTTTACTCTGCTACTTCATTATTCTGTCAAGGGTTACAATGATATATGCGTGAATTTCTCTTACTGAGCCCAGAGATGGAGCACTTTAATTTGCAATGCAAAAATATTTTTGCCTCCAAAACCACAGGCTGATTTTTATAACATTATTATTAGACAAAGGCCTACAAATTAATGTATAAAATAGATTGTGTGTTTCACTCAGACTGGCATTAAATTATAGGAAGTATGTGAAAGCAAATAAAGGCTTGTTTTTATTTGCTGCTGAATAGCATAACAATTTCACAAAGGTATGCCAGTATTTTAAATGAACGCCAAACGGGATAAATAGAAAAAGACTTAGACATTTCCCAGATTTGGAGTTCAGATTCAGGTCATCAGAAATCCAAAGGATAAAATAAAATATCCCAAGTCATCTCCTCAACTAAGTCTGTAGTGTTTGGTTACTTGGTTTTATTGTGTGTAAGTGTAGTTTCCACATGGTTTCGCCCCACAAGGGACAAATTAACCCAAAGATCTTTTTCCAGTGCTGTTTTAAAAGTAGTGAAAGATCTTTATCTGCCAAGAGTGTCTAGTGCTTTTTTTGTTTTTAACAAAAAAATGCCTCTGAAGGGTCAAAGGGTTGAGTGAGAACGCACTATGGGGTCATTGTACCAATCTGACAATAACAGGTGCTGGAATCGGCATTCTGTCTGCATCAACATCAATTTGCTAAGCTATGCATGCCTCAAATCATCCTTTTAATCCCACTTGCTTTAAGAGGAGGACAGTGGGCAATCTGCAGCTGATTTGGGGTGCTCTGTTCCTCTACTCCTTGCTTGGGTCAATCAGGGCTGGTGCAAGGATTTTTGCCACCCTAGGCAAATCCTCATTTTGCAGCTCCCTTGGCTTCACCCATGGTGTCCCATCCCTTTATCCCCACCTACTTATGCTCCACCTCTTTTAAAAGGACAGTAATGTCCCATGAAAAAATTATTCTTGTTTTGTAGATGAAAAATAAATAAAATATTTACAGCAAATCCCATCTCTCAAACCACTATGGTTTGAGAGATATTCGCATTGAAAGCTCTCCCCTCCCTCCCCTTTTCCTGATGTCAAACATAAAGCTGACAGCAGGAGATTTGAGTTGGCTGACCCGAGGAGGCTCTTCAGCAGAGCCAAAATCTCATTATTTAAAAATAATTACTTCATTGGAATGGTCTACAAAGTGTGCTTGTAAACCAGGCACACTTTGTAGATCTTTCCAGTGAAGTAATTCTTTTTAAATAATGCAATTTCGGCTCTGCTGCAGAGATGAGAATGAGAGAGAGAAAAAACAAATTAAAGAAGAGGCGTGTCAAGTTTGAGTACAGGGTTAACATCAAGTTAGAAAGATGTGGCTGCACTAACTCAAAATAAATGTACTTCTAATGAAGGTACCAATGTCCTGGGTGCATTCATGGGTCAACAAAACATATCTAAGTATAAGGAAAAAGAAGTAGTCACATCAAAAAGTGAGACAATGTGACTACCTCCATACAGAGGACCCATTCAACTGAGGCACACACACTCACACTGAAGTATCCAAAATTAGAAAAAGTCTTTACTAAAATACAAAATATTAAAAACACCCACACAGGTGAGGCAGAGTGTAACCCCAAAAAGTTGTAAAGACATTAGCCATATATATCACCTAAACATAAGGAAGGAGACAAGCATACTGTGAAAAAATCATAATAAAGTATTAGACAAAATACTAGAAAAAAAAAAAATATAATATAAATAATAAACAAACTCCTAAACATAATAAATGGCGGCATAGGGAAAATATCCAAGGTCTGACTCGTCTGTGCTCCCAAACCCAACGCGTATATAACCCCTGATGAAGTCATTTAGGTGGCGATATGCTTTGGGTTTGGTTTATGATTTATATTGTATATAGTTTTTTTTATACACTGGTATTTTGTGTAATCATTTATTATTATTTTTTCACAGTGTTCTTGTCTCTTTTCTCATGTTTTGGTGAAATAGGGCTAATGTCCTTACATTTATTTGGAGTTACACTTTGCCTTGCCTATGTGGGTGTTTTTAATATTTTATGTACTGCTTGCTTTTTCTCATATTTTTTCTCAGATTTTTTTATACTTCAGTGTGTGCAATTGAATGTGTCCTCTGTTTGGAAGTAGTCACGTTGTCTCTCTTTTGATGTGACTTCTTCCTAATACTCAAAAATGTAAGGGTCTTGTAGCATCCTGCATATCTGAAATGCCAGCCCAGGACAACTGGACAAGTACCCTCCAATAGCCCCTTGTTTTGCTGCCTCCCCCCCATCTAGGACCAGCAGCCCCACTGTACTCTAATGCAATATGTACAGACACCCCCAGCCCTGGTGCTGTACTCATCCTGCACTCTGCACTGCCTCCTCTGAAGTCTGAAGAACTCTGCTGCAACCCATGGATTCAGCAGGCTTTGGTGGTGGTATTACACAATCTGGCCTCCTCCTCTCTAGTCTTTCACTCCTCCGGGCCGGCTGCTGTTACTGCCAACTTGAACTTCTGATTCTGAATGAATCCGTGGTCATTCCGCACCTGTGACCATATCCAGACCACCATGCGATGTTACGCAACAGCGCCACCGCATTGCATCACATGCCAGCAAAAGCAGCCAATGAGAGAGGAGTATCCTGTCAAAGCACTCCTCTCTCATTGGCTGCAGGGTGATATACATAGGAAGGGTATACTGGACAGTGGGGCACAGCTAGTGCTGTCCATATGTGTGGCTAATTTTGTGTGTTAGGCACTGCAGCCACGAGCCTGCCTGCCAAGGTGCCTCAGCCAGTCAGCCGATGGTTCTGCTCTGCGACTGCACCCCCATAGATGTGCGCCCTAAGCTGGCGCCTACCTTGCCTATAGGTGGCGCCAGCCCTGGAGTCAATGTGCTAAGAAAGGAGTAGAGGAAATGGCATAAGAGTATGCAATTTCCCCGTGCATGTTATGGGACTGGAGTTCAGGACCAACTGGCATTAAAGTCCTATGCAAGTAGAGTATATCTGCTAGTATGTACTATAGTGATCATATGCTGTAGTACATATCCTGGTAACACCAGTGTGGTTGCACAGGCAAATTCATAAAATTGCCTCAATATAGTTAACTTCTGGATGTGAGAGAGGTCTTCAGTTCATTATTTAACAATGCATTGAGTCCTCTCTAGCATCCAAGAGGTTAATATTTTCTCCAGTATGCTTTATATTTCCTTCTTTTATAATAACTATTATAATTAGCAGGGGGAACTTACTAGCCCTCCTGCTAATCTACACTATAACTTGGTTAGGCCAGTGCTGTTTGCTTTAAAGTTAGAATGTAACTTTTTTCCTTCCAAGCATCTTGTTAGCAGCTATCAGCAGAAATGTCCACACCACTGCATGATGGAAAGGATTGAATGAGTGTGCACGTGCATGTATATGTGATGACATGTAGATGTGTGTGCTGTTTGTATGTATGTATCTTTATTTATATAGTGCCATACATGTACACAGACTTAACAGAAGCTGAAATAATACAATAAAAAATACAGAACTGGGTTACAAGCATTAAGCTTAAGTGGGAACATTTCATTATTTGTGGGGAAAAGTGCCACAAGGGAATCATACACTGGGAAAGGGACCCTGTCCCCAAGGAGCTTACAATCTAATTATAATTCATGACAGTATACAGAGACAGTAGGAGGAGGATTATAAATGCAAGTACATGGTGTGGTGAAAGAAGTCCAGAAGGATTCTGATGTGACTATCTGTGTGCAAGAGGAGAATATTGCTATTGAGATGCCTCCTTGAGCAGGTAGATTTTGAGATGCTTGAAAGTGATGAGTGTGGATGACTGGAGAATGGTGATTGGGAGGGCATTCCAAAGTCGAGGGGCATCCAGTGAAAAAGCTTGAAGTCAAGAGATGGCTCGAGTTGTATAGGGAAAGTACAGGAAGAACCCATAAGAAGAACTTAGGGGACAGGAAGGGGTGTAGCGGGAGATAACAGCAGAAATGTAAGCGAGTGCTGAAAAACACAGAGACTTACAGGAGAGGAGGAGAATCTTGTAAGAAATACAATACTTTATAGGTAACCAATTGAGGGATTTCAGGAGGAGATGAGAGGGAAGGTATCTGGGAGCAAATGTGGTGATACTTGTGGCTAAATTGATAACAGATTGAAGTGGAGAGAGATAAGAAGCAGGAAGACCAGAGAGTAGAATGTTGCAGTAATCAAGTCTAGAGAGAATGAGTGCCTGAGATAGAGTTTTTGCATTTGACATACAGAGGAAATGACATATTTTGGCAATATTTTTTTAGGAAGAATAGACATGTTCTAGCGACAGCTTGAATACTGGGGGAGAAAATTAGTTTAGAATCAAGTATGACCCCAAGACAGCATGCTTTGGATACTGAGTGTATGGTATAGTTTTCTATTGTGATGGAGAAGGAGGTTGGTGGATGGGTTTTAAGAGGGAACACAACCAGATCATATTAAGTTTAAGGTGGTGGTGGGCCATCCATGACGAAATGGCTGAGAGACATTGAGTGACTCGTGACTGCACAGCTGGAGCGAGGTCAGGGAAAGAGAGATAGATTAGTGTATCATCTGCATACAGATGGTAATTAAATCCAAGAGATGAGATGAAGTCACCAATTGAGAGGGTGTAGAGGGAAAAGAGAAGTGGTCCCAGGATCCCAGGACTGATCCCTGAGGTACACCTACTGAGAGGACATGGGGAGATGAGAAAGCATTAGCAAAAGAAACACTGAAAGTATGTTTAGAGAGATAGGAGGAAATCCATTCTATAGGTGTGTCACAGATGCCAAGGGTGTGCAGTGTGTCCAGTAGGAGTGCATGGTTAACTGTGTCAAAAGCAGAAGATAGATCTAGTAGGATTAGTATACTGAATTGTGCTTTGTTCCTTGCTGTGTATAGGTCATTAGTAATTTTTATTAGGGCTGTCTCATTGGAATAGTTGGAAAGGAAACCTGACTGTAAGAAGAGAGTTTGAATTGAGAAAAGATATTGAGCGAGAGAATGCAAGGTGTTCTAAGATCTTAGATGCAAAGGGGAGGAGTGAAACTGGATGGTAATTTGAAAGACAGGTGGGATCAAGTGGGGGTTTTGAGTATTGGTCTGACTATTGCATGTTAGAATGAGGATGGAAAAGTTCCTGTAGAAAGAGAGGAGTTAAAGATATTAGTAAGGCTGGGAGCAAGAGTAGTTGCAAGAGCCTTAATAAGGTGAGAGGGCATGGTATCCGAGGGGCAGGTAGTGGATGGAGAGGAGGATAGTAGAAGAGATACCTCCTCCTCTGTTGTAGGAAAGAATGAGCTGAAGGTTGCTCTAAGTGGATTAGGAATCAGGGGCATAGAAGGAGAGGATGTAGAGGGTATGGTTTGTTGGACAGACTACTTTATCGTTGAAAAACTCAGCAAAGTCTTGTTGGAAGAGGAGCAGTTTAAGGTATGGGGTTTGAAAAGAGAATCAAAGATTTTAAAGAAGTCAAGTGGGTTATATTTGTGGGTAGTGATGAGGTTAGAGAAGTAGTGCTGTTTAGTCTGGGTGAGAGCTGTATTAAAACACGATAACATGAATTTATAATGGTGGAAGTCGGTAACAGAATGAGACTTTCGCCAGAGACGTTCTGCAGCTTGACAACACGTGCAAAGCTTGTGGGTTGTTGAGTTTAGCTAGGGTCTGGGATTCCTGTGGCGGGAGTGTCAACATTGGAGGGGAGCATGTAGGTCCAAGGAAGACGTTGATTTGTGGGCCAAAGTGTCTATGTTAGTAATAATAGCAGTAGAGCAGATAGAAGAGAGGGAAGTCTTCACAGTTGATGCCAGGTCTGGTAGTTTGAGTGTAGGTTCCTGGTTAGGAAGGGTGATTTAGGGAGGACAGAGGAAAGTGTACGAGAGAGTATAAAGGAGATAAGATGATGATCAGAGAGCTGAAATGGGGGAATTGTGAAGCCAGAGACTGAACAGTTTCTGGTGAGAACTAGATAAAACCAGTAGCCTTCCCTGCGAGTGCTACAGCAGTCCACTGTTGAAGGCCAAAGGACAAGGTCAGAGATAGAAACTGGGAAGCACTAGATGAGGATGCATCATTAGTGTGTAGGTTGAGGTCACCAAGGAGTAATGTGGGAATGTCTGAGGACAGAAAGACAAAGAGCCAAGTTTCAAATTCAGAGAGAAAGGAGGAAGGGTTGATTGTTGGCCTGTAAATCACATCTACCAGCAGAGGGACATGGGAGAAGAGCTGGACTGCATGCACTTCAGAAGTGGTAAAGGAGACTGTTGGAGGAAGGGACAGAGGCCTGGAGTGGCAGAGTTGAGAGAGAAGAAGCCCCACACCCACACCCTTGCCATCAGGGCTAGGAGTGTGAGAGAAAGAAAAGCCACCATAGGAGAGAGCAGCTTCAGCAGATGAGTCAGAGTGTGTGAACCAGGATCCAGTGATAGCGAATAGGTTTAGAGAGAAAAAGGTCATGGGTAGTGTGCTGTGATATATACATTCACTAGACATTAGTGCAAGAGTTTGAAAATGTGGTGTGGGGATATTGGAATACACAGCGGGTTTTTGTTTGTTTGTTTCTTTAATGTTCTCCCTATGAAGCTGTCTGCACACTTTTTAACCCTTTCAATGCCAGAGAGGTATGCAATGCATTGCATACTCCTCTGCCACTCAAAGGGTTCATCAGCAGCAGTTGCAGCCTCACTGAGACTGTAATAGTCAGTTTTCTCTTACCTAGCCCCATTTGTTTCTGTTTGCATTCTTTTTTTGACAGCATAAGTCTTGCATGTCAGTCGCAATTTTAGATCCAAATCCCTCTGTTCCTCTTTTACCCCCTAATGTCCCTCTTTTTAGGAGATTAGACTATGTGGTGTGTATATAAGTGTATCATACTGCTCTACAGCAATAAAACTCACATTAATGTTTGTTTAAACATCAGTATATGTGTTTATACAATTAGTCTGTGTAAATAAAATACTTCTTATAAGTCATTTATTAGGTTACACAAGAAGGTGTCGATAGCTCATGAAACAGCCTAAAAATTATTGGTAATGCCCTGCACATCAGCCATGCCCACAGCAGCACCCTCTAAAACACGTGTCCCTCTTTAGCTATTTAAAATGTTGGGAGGTATGGCATGTGGCCTTTGCAGAAGTGTTGCTTGTCGGTGATAATGGAACTGATTGCTTTACCTCAAGAGACTGAACTGTAAGACGTCATGCAGTTCAGTTTTCTCTCCAAGGACCAACAAGGGAGCCCTGGGGATTTCTTTCCGGTCTCTTGACTGCTTCACTATTGTCCTGCTGGGGCTCATAATGCATCTGTGGCTTCACAGGCATTTCTGCTCCAGGTACAGAAGCACTTTGAGCTCTATATTTGAGAATCTATAGATCAATTTTGGAGCAAACCAGCTGCAGTAATTTAAATTGGTCTTTTAACCTCTTAAACCTCTTAACTCCAATGCTTTGCTTTGCATTACACTGAATAACTCAGAACGCATTCAGAGTGATAAAAGTCCCGTTTAAATAAATGAAAATATTATGAATTTTTATTTCCCCCTATGGGACAGATCATATGCTCTAGAATTTCTGCTCTTTTTTCTATATAAGGCCCTAAGGCCCATATTTATAACAGCAAACTAGAGTTATTCTATTATAAACAAACTCCACCATGGGGGACAAACAGAAAATTCCTGTTAAATTAAATTAGGCTTTTAACCTCTTAAATGCTAGAGGGCAATGGAGACTTTTCTAGCATTCAAGGGGTTAAAAAGCTGTATTCAAGTTCAAGAGAATTTTTATTTTTCCTTTATGGTGCATTTGGTTTACTCCAGAATAACTCCAGTTTGCTTTTATAAATAAACCTAAATGTTTAACATTTTGAGTGCAGCCTTGTAATTCTCACTAGGTTATCAAAATGGGCCTGTGATCATAATCACTGCCTTCCTTTCCTCTCTCCTCAAACCAGTATTCTCTGGATTTATAAGGTGAGACGGAGGACCTCAAAGTCCCACTCATGTTTGGAAAATGGTACTGAATGACTATTATTGACTACCTGAATCAGATAGGTGATTAATACCGGGGGGGGGGGCATCAGGAAACTGTCTGAATAATAATGCTATAAAGGCCATGTGTGCCAGTAGAGTGCTTTGCAGTGTGCTGGAGACCCCCTGGCACTTACACATAAGCTGTCTCCTTCCCCAGAGTTTTTCCACTGTCCCCTGGTAGCCATAGAACTCCACATTCACTGCCTGACAGGAAAGCCTTGCTCTACTAGCCACAGAACCAAACATACACTGTCTGACATACTAGCCTTGTTCCACTGCACACTGTTAGCCACAGAGCTACATATACACTGTTTTCTTCAAAGGCTTGTTCATCTGTCCCACTGGCAGCTCTGTAATAACTCATACAATCCCTGACATCCCAGTCTTTTTCCTCTGGTACCCACAGAACCAAAACAACAGTTTCTACTTTCCTAGCCTTGTCCCACTGGTAAACACAGAAACACACATACACTGTCTAGCACACCAGTCTTGTTACACTGCCCCACTAGTATCAAAAGAACAACATAAACCGCATGACATCCTAGTTTTGTCCCACTGGCAGGTATAGGACCGCACATACACTGTCAGCCTCCCAAGCCTAGTTCAACTGGTAGCAACACTCTTGGCACCCCTAAGGTATACCATACCAATAGGGTTAATTTTTCTCACTCTGCCAAAGCTACTGAATACAGCAGGGAATTCAACTGTGTTAAACGATTTTAGTAAGTTATTAAAGTGTAAAAAGTATGTTTTTTCCTATAGCACCATTTACTAGAAATGGTTGTACACGTTAGCCAATGTATATATTGGAAAATGACCACTCATTTGACACAGCTGGCTGTCTACCTTCTAAATTGGTGTGATTTGTTTACCATCTCTTAGTTTCTCTGTTACATAATTTAGTACAGATAAGTCATACATGAAAATATATGAAAAATGAGGTATATGTATTTCTTACACCCTCTACAGTATGTCAGTTCATACCGATGTCAATATATCAGTTAATTTTTCTTATAAGAGCAGTAGCTAAAGAGTTAAGAAGAAATTTCCAAAGTTTACTAAGATTTCAATACCACTGAAGGGAAAATACCAATTTGTCCTTTATTACCACCTTCTAGAAGCAAATCTGTACAACAGGCTTAGATAAAAAGGCAACTGACCCATGGAACCATGGGAAAATACCCAGGTGAATTTGAATTAAAGGGATAGTAATGTTTCATAATAAAAGCAGCTCTAATTAATCATCATAGTATTTGGACTTTGGAGAGTGTTATTTCAATTCTGTCAGAGTTGTAGTTCCAGAGTAATTCAATGACAAAGTGTCCCCCTCCCGCCCCTTTTACAGATGTCACACTGGTCAGCCAGAGCAGAACGGAGGTGCCCAGGTAGACTGCAGAGAGGGACAATCTTCAATTAAGATAAGGGAAAAACCTGAAAAGCTTGTCAAGGGGGGCAGGGATTTCATTGTTTTCATAGGACTAAAAGTGTCCCCTTCTGTTATCTGTCCAGTCTATGGACTGTATTCCACATCTGAGAAGAGATTGTTTACAGTAGGTAAAAGGGGTGGGAGGGGGAAACTTTGCTTGTGAATATCTCATAAACCATAAAGGTTTGAGAGATAAGACTTATATCATTCTTCATGTTTTTTTAATGCCTACAAAATAAAATAAAGTTAAAATGAAGTATTACTATCCCTTTAAGTGTTTTTCCTATAGCACAAAATTTGGAAAATTTTGTGTACCTTTTCATCATTTGTGTAATCGCTACAACCAAATTCATACATGTATGTCATACTTGAAAACTGTAAAAAAAAATTTAAAGATTGCATTTGGTATAGTTTTCTGCAGCTCGAACCCCATGCAGTATATCAACTCAAGCACTGAGGTGCAGTTGTATTGTAAAAGTAGTAGCTAATGAATATAATTGGAAATTATATAGTTTTCAAAGATTTCAGTAACTTAGAAGATATGTAAAGGTAAAAAATGTCTGACTTTTACTTTGTCATTTTCTATAAAGATTTGCACACACCAGACTACGAGTAGAAAGTCGAGCAACCCATGATTTGATGAAGTGAGATGTCTACTTTAAAGAAATGTATGTTTCTAGAGGGTTTATTTTGACTGTATTGAGTATGCCTTAAACAAAATCTATTGCATTTTGGTAATCAATCAAAATTATGTTATGTGCTGTTACTAGTTTGGAATTTGGGGCCCCAGGGAAGTACATAAATTTGTACACCTATACATGCTGGGTACCAGTGTACATAGGAGGTATATGGAATTCATATTTCAGACTTTATTTGGTTTGCTGTTTGCTTGAGGTGTTGTACAGATAAATTGTGTTATTGTAAATTTCTGATAAAATATCCCCCTTCTCCCCCTTTTACCTAGTGTAAGCCACCTCCACTCAGATGTGGAATCTGTTCTCTTGACCGAACATGTCTCAGCAAGGGACAATCTTCTTACTGTGAGCATAAGGAAACCCTGACTCCCTTGACAGGTTTTTCCCTTTTGCTAATTGAAGACAGTCTTGCGGTTCTGAGGTGAGCAGTGTTAGATCAGTAATAGGGGTAGGAGGGGATACTTTATCATTCAATTACTCTTCAACTACAACTCTGACAGTATCAAAATAACACTCTTCATGGCCCAAATACTATGGAGATTAATTGGAGCTGCTTTTATTGTGAAACATTACTATCCCTTTAAGTAAAAATAATTTAAACTTTCACAACCAACATAAATTTTGTAGATATATAGTGTAGGACAGTAGCAAAATAATTATTTTTGTACAAATTTTTTATTTTCTACATATCAAGTCCCACTATGCAAAATTTACTTCATGTATAGCACCATGAAAATGCTGAATTTGTTCATAAAAAAGCAATATATAGTTTCCCATATATATCTAGCTTTTCCCATCATGACCACCATCCTTGTTCCACTGTTCTAGAACCACATATACTAACCCCCAGCCTTGTCCCACAGTAGCCATAGAGCCACAAATACTAATACCCACCCTTGCCCCACCATAGCCATAGACCCACACATACTAACACCCTCAGCCTTGCCCCATGATAGCCATAGACCTCCAGCCTTGTCCCATGGTAGCCACAGAATCACACATACAGCCCTCTCAGCCTTGTCCCACTGCATAGGTGGCCATAGAACCACACATACTGCTCTTCAGTCTTGTCTCACTCTACTGGTATAGCCAGATCCACACATTTTGAGTCTAACTTCCTCCCCAGCAGAAACTGGCAAAGTTTCAGAATTAACTTTCTTAGGGTTAAAGAAAATCAGGAAATTCTGAGGGGTTTATCTATGTGGGAATTTTCATGGAAAATGTGGCAAATAGCTTGCTTTCTGCCAAAATTCCAGGAGAAAAAAATTGGATTTTTCACCTTTCCCCAATAAATTAAAAATGGTGAAAATTGCCTCTAAGATACAAGAAATTTCCGAAACCTCTGGCATTAATAGGGTTAAATACAAAACAACAAAACTATGTCAATACAGATTTGCCAGAATTAGTTAATTTCACTGTGCTGACAGTTGTCTTTTTATTTTAATTTTACAGTCATTAAAAAATGTTTCAACGGGGTTTTGTTTTCCGTCTGGATTAACAGGAATAAGATCTCGCAAGAGTTGAACTTGATGGAACTGTGTCTTTTTATGAACGTTGTCAATAAGATAAGATATCAGGGATATGCACTAGGGTGTGATAAACAGGTGATAAAGCAGAGGTGCCTTCTCCAATGATACCACACCTCCAATACCAATGTTATTCTATGGAGCCAATGCACTCCAGCCTTGGAGATCCAATTACATAGGCTCCATAGAATAAGATAGGAACTGGAGAAATGATATCACTGGAGACGTCATCTCCACTTTATCACCTCTTTATCACTCCTTAGTGCATACCCCCCCATAGTTAGTAAAGTATGAAATTGATCGTAAAGTATGCAATAAAGGGGGAGCACACATTTCCTATTTAACATGATTTATTAATCCTTTAAAGGGATAGTAATGTTTCATAATAAAAGCAGCTCTAATTAATCATCATAGTATTTGGGCTTTGGAGAGTGTTTTTTTCAATTCTGTCAGAGTTGTAGTTCAAGAGTAATTGAATAATAAAATATCCCCTTCCCACCCCTTTTACTGATATAACACTGCTCAGCTCAGAGCAACAGGGAGGTGCCCAGGTAGATTGCAGAGAGGGACAATCTTCATTAAAGATAAAGGAAAACCTGTCAAGGGGGCAGGGTTTTCATTCTTCTCACAGTAAGCAGATTGTCCCATGATGTTATCTGTCTGGTCAAGCAACCAGATTCCACATCTGAGGTGAGCAGTGTTACACTAGGTTAAAGAAGCGGTGGGGGATACTTTATCATTCAATTACTCTTGAACTACAACTCTGATAGCATTGAAATAACACTCTCTATGGCTCAAATATCCCTTTAAGGACAAGAGGAGTGTGCAACACATTGCTTCACAATGTATTTTATACCTCACTATTTCTTAAATAGCCAGTGGTCCTGCCTGCCTACTATTCCACTAAAGAAGCTCTTCTACCTCTGTAAGAGTTATGACCTGGACAGGGACCTGTTTGATTGACAATTGAAGGTAAACACACCTGCTTTTTTCTATAATATTAAAAATGTTTTTCCTGCAGTCTGATTGGTTAGAACACCAAATGAAACATGAAATGAACCACCTATTTTTCAAGAGATGATTTAAAGGGATAGTAATACTTAAAATGTAAAAAAATATATGTTGTAGAGTTTATCCCCCTGAGTAAAACAAGGGCACACCCACTGCTGAAAGGTGTTTCATTCAAAAGTTATTAATTTTCAAAGTTGAATTTTTTAGGTGCAATATCACAATGGCCTGAAATTGTACAGTGGCGCTGTTGCTACACCATCCTATGGAGATTTATGGTCAACTGACCAGAGCTGTCCATAGGATCGTGTAGCAACAGCGCCACTGTACAATTTCAGGCCACTGTGATATTGCACCTAAAAAATCCAACTTTGAAAATTAATAACTTTTGAACGAAACACCTTTCAGCAGTGGGAGTACCCTTGTTTTACTCAGGGGGATAAACCCTACAACATATATTTTTTTACATTTTAAGTATTACTATCCCTTTAAGGAATTTGTTCTTGTATTCTCAACAAGAAATAGAACCATGTTAGCCTGTGATGAAATGGTACAAACAATATGACATGAATAGTGGAGTATTTTAACCCCTTGAATGCTAGAGGTGTCTCTACCACATTGATGTGCAATGTGCTGATGACTTCTCTATCATTAAGTGCAATTGTTTGCACCAGCATTACTCATGGTCTTCATAGTACATCAACCTCACTGTGGCCCACATGAATGTGATTTTTTTATTAGTACTGGTATTTGGATTAATAACTGTTCAATATGGGTAGCACTTAATACATTTATTCTGTGGGTGTCAGACTGACACTTCTGGGCATCAAGATAATTAATCTAACACCTTAAGACGTCATTGGGACCAAAACGTCGACCAGTTTTTGTTGCTTAATTGCCAATTAAACAATTATTAAGAAGTCCCACTGGTGCTGCCTCTCTATCGTTACATGAGATGTAGCCAACATATTTATTTACAATACACTGAAGAAGTATCTAGCATCCAAAACATAAAAGACACCCACTTCCTGTCTGTCTACACCCCTGTATCAGTTTTGGTAAAACACAGTCTTTACAACCCTGTATCATTTTGATAAAATAAAGCCGTGTGACGGTACCAGCAGACACCCAGCCTTGGTGTCCCCATCAATGGTCACTTCTTCCTCTACGAGCCAGATGGACATCCAACAGCATACCGCAATATACCCCAAAACTAGGCAAAACTAGTATCAGGATAACCAGCACACACTCTGCATACAGCAAGCTTACCCCACCAGACAACACCAGTGTAGGTAACATACAGTGTAGGTACAACAGTGTAGGTACAACATACAGGGTTTAAATACATGCACAACAAGTTATCCACCCAGTAGGACACAATGGGGCTGTTGGTGGAGGGGCACATCATACAAAGAGGCACAATGGTGAAGTGGTAATATGCATCTTTACAAAAGGGTCAGTGGGTGGAGGGTGGTTTCAGTATAAACATGCAGTACACTGAACACAAGGGGAGTGTAAGCATACTGTGTAATGAGACAATGGGTAGGTGACAACAGGATACAATGGGCCAGACCTGAGTGAGTTAACTATACAATGGGACAAAGGAATAGGGCTGGGTACAAGTGTAAAAGAGGGACCAGAAAACACAAAACCACAGCGGTTTGAGAGATCGGGTTTGGAGCAAATATATATATTTTTTTAAAGTCTACAAAACTGGATATTTTTTTGGGGGGGACATTACTGTCCTTTTATTCAGCTGAAGTAAGATGCTTTTGTTACTCCTATGTAAGTTCATGCTCAACTCTGTGGGATAACATAATCTCCTCTGATCACCAATCACCACAATTACAGTTAATCCCCACACTCTCAATCCCAGCACATTCACAGTGTTAGCTTCATTTTCCTCAAATACAGGTTTACTTCAACTGCAAACCTCTGTCTCTCACATTGAACTAAGCTCTATGAAATACAAGGGAGGAGAGGCATTAAGGTGTGATAAAGACGTGATAAAGTTGAAATGATTTCTCCAGTGCATAGGCTGCATAGAATAACATAGAACATTATATCATCTCCACATTATCACACTTTAGTGCATAACCTCCAATGTCTCAGGCAGTGGAGTTGTTAGGTTCCCAAAAGACCTTGGGCTTGCCTTATGCACAACAGAAAAGAGGAGTAATTCCAGGTCAAACCAGCTGCACCCTAGGGCCAAATACAAGTTCCTACTATTTCCATTGACTTGATTGGCTCTTGTTACCCCTTGAATGTTAGAGAGATCTCCATAGCATTGTTTTTGAGAACTGTCTAGCATTTACTTGGTAAAATCCCCATTTATATTCAACTTGGGTGGTGCTATCCAAACAGAGCAAGATGTTGAACAACTCCCAGCTGCCCGACCTGAACTCTTACTCCATAAGTTCAACAACAAAAAATATAGAAAAACAATTGGTTTAGCGCTAATATTGTTGTAGGACTGCATCAATTATAAACATTCAAAGGCAACAGAGGCTAAAAAGCACCATAAACATCATAGTACTTGAAAAACCTTGATCTATAGCAATAATAAATACAAAACAAACAAAACAAAATACCTTTTATTCAGCACCACTATATGACAAATGTCACAACTTGGAAACAGTGACCAGTGTCAAACAGCACTAGCAAAGGCAAACAAAGTCCTGTCTTGCATAAAAAGAGGTATTGAAGCAAGAGTGGATAACATTATTTTGCCATTATACAAATCATTGGTAAGACCTCACCTTGAGTATGCAGTGCAATTTTGGGCACCGGTTCTGAAAAAGGATATACTAGAACTAGAGAGGGTACAGCGGAGAGCAACAAAATTAATTAAGGGAATGGAGGACTTGACATATGAGGAACGACTAAACAAACTTGGTTTATTTACTCTAGAGAAAAGACGACTAAGAGGAGACCTTATCACATTGTACAAGTATATGAGAGGTCAATACAAGGATCTCTGCGGTGAGCTATTTATTCCAAGGCCTGCTCAGGTGACCAGGGGACACCTCTTGAGATTAGAGGAAAGGAGGTTTAAACTTCAGCAGAGGAAGGGTTTTTTTACGGTAAGGTCTGTCAAATTGTGGAATTCATTGCCCAGGGAGGTAGTTATGGCAGATACAATGGACACATTTAAGAGAAGATTAGATACATTTCTTTCAAAAGGGAACATACAGAGTTATACTGTTTATCAGTAGGCAGATCAGGAAGGTCTGATAAAGACTAATTTAATTGGTAGCAGGAAAGCTATAAAGTTCTTAGTTACTGAGGTATGAAGCGAAGGTTGAACTTGATGGACTTGTGTCTTTTTTCAACCTAATTTACTATGTTACTATGTTACTATGTTACTATGTTACCAATATCACATACCATCACACATACTGAGAAAAGAAGGGAGAAAAAGAGAGGACAAATATCCTACAATCTCTCTCATAAAAATAGCATTATCTAAATACTAAAATTAAAAATGCTGGGATCTGTCTCTGAGATACCACAAATACATATAAAATAGGGATGTCACAGATATATCCCTAAAATATTCTACACAATGTAGCCAATGAGTAAATCAATCCCATGGCAACAAAGTGTTTTCATCTGTATAAAAGTCATACAATCTTTCTCAGGGAGAGACTGGGATAGTCTCGAAACACGTTGGAGGTGACACAGAGTGGTTGACTACAGATGCGGTAAATGTCGTGTGAAGTTTATTAGTACTGACACAATCCAATAATGTGGTGATTGGCACTATTATTATTATTCTTTATTTATATAGCGCCAACTAATTCCGCAGCACTGTACAATTGGGAATAGACATACAGAGGTATTAAATAGTACAATCAGATGTGGAGAACAGGAGGATCAGAGGGCCCTGCTCGTGAGAGCTTACAGTCTAGAGGAAGATAGGTTTGATACAGAAGGAGTAAGTGCTATTGCGTTTAAGTGCCTCCTGCCACATGAACTGCCAGTCAGTGGGTGGGTGTGAGACGCAAGAAAGAAGCATCAGAGATCGATCACATGATCGTGCAGATCAGTACGCCAGTTTTTTTGGACCGAGATGAAGATCTTGAGGCAGTGTAACATTGGATGTTGGATACCGAGTGAGCGACGACCACATAGATATGAAGAAAATAATGGGTTGGTCTGAAGATGGGCGCAAACTTGGTCCTCTATAAAAGATATATAGATTACTATCATTATATGGAGAGGTGAAAAATCTCACATAGATGATTTTTGCAATCACACATGCAATTGGGTTTAAGATTCACCATGAATAAAAGTAATGGTTCACGTATGGAGTTTTTGAATATCATTTTAGAGGGTCGTCCCAATCATCACATTAATACAAGGACTTTTTTTTAAAAAAAAGTGAATTCCAACAGCTACTTAAATTTAGAAGTAGCCATTATAGAAATTGAAAGTCTAATATCCAATACAGTCAGTTCAGGAGAATTAGAAGGACTATGGATAATTATGATAAAGAATCCAATGTGCTGATTGAGAGATTTTTGAAAAAGAATATCCAGAAGAGCTAATTTTAGATTCGTATTTTAAAGCTAGAAAAGAAAATAGAGAAATTTTGAATCAAAATAAAAAATGAGTAAAAAAAGGGATGAAAATGTCAAGTCCAATAAATTAATGTTTATAACGCAATTTAATTGTGCACATAAAGATATTAAAAACATTGTCAAAAAACATTGGAGTGTACTTACCATAGATCCATTATTGAAGGGTGATATCGATCCATCTCCAAGGGTGGTGTTTCTTAGAGCCAAAACCTTAAAAAATATATTAGCATCAAGTAAGTTACAGAATCCAAACAGTAACATAGTAAATTAGGTTGAATAAAGACAGAAGTCCATCAAGTTCAACCTTCTCCTCATACCCCAGTAACTGAGAATGTTATAGCTTTCCTGTTACCCATTAAATTAGTCTTTATCAGACCTTCCTGATCAGCCTACTGATAAACAGTATAACTCTGTATGTTCCCTTTTTAAAGAAATGTATCTAATCTTCTCTTAAATGTATCCATTGAATCTGCCATAACAACCTCCCTGGGCAATGAATTCCACAATTTAACAGACCTTACCGTAAAAAAACCCTTCCTCTGCTGAAGTTTAAATCTCCTTTCCTCTGATCTCAAGGGGTGTCCCCTGGTCACCTGATCAGGCCTTGGAATAAATAGCTCACTGCAGAGATCCTTGTATTGACCTCTCATATACTTGTACAATGTGATAAGGTCTCCTCTTAGTCTTTTTTCTCTAGAGTAAATAAACCAAGTTTGTTTAGTCGTTCCTCATATGCATACCTGGGAACTCTCCGGTTTTGCCCCGGAGACTCCGGATTTTAGACTGAATTACCGGGTCTCCGGGGCAATGTGTGGATCACCGGGTGGGCAGAGTTTAAATAGAAACTCTGCCCACTTGTGCTCTGTCCCGCCTGGTTCCTCCCACTCCCCGTCCTCTTAGATACATTTTGCAGGGTTTTTTTGTTTTTTTTGTCCCTCCCCCCCTCTGTGGCTAAGCCCCGCCCCTTTTATGACACAAATCGTGTCATTTTCTTCACAGGTCAGCACTGACAGGGTTACCCTCCGGGTAGCCCTGTCTCAAAGGTTCCCAGGTATGCTCATATGTCAAGTCCTCCATTCCCTTAATTAATTTTGTTGCTCTCCGCTGTACCCTCTCTAGTTCTAGTTTATCCTTTTTCAGAACCTGTGCCCAAAATTGCACTGCATACTCAAGGTGAGGTCTTACCAATGATTTGTATAATGGCAAAATAATGTTATCCACTCTTGCTTCGATACCTCTTTTTATGCAAGACAAGATTTTGTTTGCCTTTGCTACTGCTGTTTGACACTGGTCACTGTTTCCAAGTTTGTAGTTGGCAAGGATACCCAGGTCTTTCTCTAGCAATGAGTGCCCTAAAATGATTCCATTAAGTTCATAAGTAGCCTTGGGATTGTTTCCTCCCAAATGCATGACTTTACACTTCCTCACATTAAACTTCATATTCCATATGCTTGCCCAATCAGACATTGTATGTAAGTCCCTCTGTAGAGAGAAAATATCCTGTTCTGAATTAATGACCTTGCATAATTTAGTATCATCTGCAAATATTGATATTTTGCTTTCTATATCTATTTCCAGGTCATTTATAAACATGTTAAAAAGCAGCGGACCTAATACTGAACCCTGAGGTACTCCACTCTCCACTTTAACTGTATTGGAGAATTTTCCATTTACAACCACACACTGTTCCCTATCCTGCAGCCAGTTTTGTATCCAATTGCAATGGTTATCTCCTAGCCCCAATTTCCTTATTTTATACACCAGCCTTCTATGTGGCACTGTATCAAATGCCTTTGCAAAGACCTGATATACTACATCTACTTCCTTGCCATTGTCAAGGTTGCTACTTTCTTCCTCATAGACGCTGAAAAGATTAGTTTGGCATGATCTATTCTTCATAAAACCATGTTGATTTGTGCTAATGATTTTAATTTTTGTGTTGTAATCCTGAATATAGTCCCTTATTTTCCCTTTTAGCAGTTTTCCCACTACAAAGGTCAAACTCACTGGTCTATAATTCCCAGGTTCTGTTTTAGTTCCCTTCTTAAATAGAGGCACTATGTTAGCTGTTCGCCAATCCTGTGGCACTGAGCCTGTGGTAATAGAATCTTTAAAGAGTAAATATAGGGGTTTTGCTAACACTGCACTAAGTTCCTGAAGAACCCTTGGATGTATACCATCAGGACCCGGTGCTTTGTTGGTCTTAATTTTGTTCAGTCTTCCCATGACATCTTCTTGATTTAACCCAATATCTGTTAATTGTATTGTTTTATTTGTTACTTGCGGAGGCTCTTCTACCATTTCTTGCTCCCTTGTATATACTAATGCAAAAAAAGTGTTTAAAACATTGGCCTTTTCCTTATCCTCACTAACCAACTCACCCATCTCATTTTTGAATGGTCCAGTGCACTCCCTCTTAAGTTTTTTGCTATTTATATATTTGAAAAACTTTTTTGGATTAGTCTTGCTTTCCCTTGCAATTCGAATTTCACTATCTATTTTTGCTACCCTTTTTTTTCTTGCCATTTCCTTCTTTACATGTGCAGTTAACCACATTGGCTGTGACTTACTTCTTTTGCATTTGTTCCCCATTGGTATATACTGTTGGGTACAATTCTGCAAACTAAATTTGAATTCTGACCATTTTTCCTCAGTATTTTTGCCTTTAAATAAAATATCCCAGTCTATGTGTTGCATTGAAGTCCTTAACAATTTGAAGTTAGCTTTTTTAAAATTAATAGTTTTTGTTGAACCTGTACAGTTTTGCTTTGCCAGACTAATCTCAAATGTAACCATGTTGTGATCACTGTTTCCCAAATGTTCTCTTACCTTAATATTGGACACCATTTCTGTGTTATTAGTGATCACTAGGTCCAGTAGATTGTTATTTCTTGTTGGCACTTCCACCATTTGTGACATGTAACTTTCACGAAGTGTGTTCACAAACCTGCCTCCCTTAGTACTCTGAAAGGTCTCATTTTTCAAGTTTATATCTGAATAATTAAAATCTCCCATAATTATAGTATGCCCAAACTGGGCAGCTTTCCTCATTTGCAATAGCAGTTGGGCCTCAACATTGTCATCGATATTTGGTGGTTTGTAGCATATGTCCACCAACACCTTTTTTTTTACCTTTTACACCACATTTAGTCTTGATTTCTACCCACCTGGACTCCACAATTTGGCCAGTTTCCTCACTAATATCTCCCAGCAAAACTGGATTTAGCTCTGTTTTCAAATATAAGCACACACCTCCCCCTTTTCTATTAATCCTGTCTCTTCTAAACAGGGAATAGCTCTCTATATTTACAGCCCAGTCATGTGCATCATTCCACCATGTTTCTGTTATTCCAGTTATGTCCAATTGCTCATTAACCGCCAGCAATTCTAGTTATCCTATTTTATCTACCATAACTCCCTTTTTAAATGCAGTAATATGCAGAAGTTTTAGGCAGGTATGAAAAAATGCTGTAAAGTAAGAATGCTTTCAAAAATAGACATGTTAATAGTTTATTTTTTTTAATTAACAAAATGCAAAGTAAGTGAACAGAAGAAAAATCTAAATCAAATCAATATTTGGTGTGTCCACCCTTTGCCTTCAAAACAGCTTCAATTCTAGGTACAAAGTCAGTGATTTTGTAGGTATATAGTCAAAAGTCATACACATGGCAAGAATGAGCACAGCAACACGACACATGGTGGTTATACTGCATCAGCAAGGTCTTTCCCTGGAAGAAATTTCAAGGTAGACAGGGGTTTCCAGATGTTCGAAGCTCTTTTGAAGACGCACAAAGAAACAGGAAACGTTGAGGACCGTGGACGCAGTGGTCGGCCAAGAAAACTTAAAACCTCATGCTTACTTCCCTTCACAATCAGAAGTTGTCCAGCAGTGCCATCAGTTCAGAATTGTCAGAAAACAGTGGGAACGTGGCACACACATCTACTCTCCTTAGAAGTCTGGTCAGAAGTGGTCTTCATGGAAGACTTGCGGCCAAAAAAGCGATACCTCCAACGTGGAAATAAGTGACTCAACTATGCACAAAAACACAGGAACTTGGGTGCAGAAAAATGGAAGCAGGTGCTCTGGACTGATGAGTCAAAATTTGAAATATTTGTCTGTAGCAGAAAGCAGTTTGTCCACCGAAGGGCTGGAGAGAGGTACAAGAATGAGTGTCTGCAGGCAACAGTGAAGCATGGTGGAGGTTCCTTGCAAGTTTGGGCTGCATTTCTGCAAATGGAGTTGGGGATTTGGTCAGAATTAATGGTCTCCTCAATGCTGAGAAGTATAGGCAGATACTTATCCATCATGCACTACCATAAGTGAGACATCTGACTGGCCCCAAATTTATTTTGCAGTATGACAACAACCGCAAAAATACAGCCACATTTATTAAGAACTATCTTCAGCATAAAGAAGAGCAAGGAGTCCTGGAAGTGATACCATAACCCCCACAGAGCCCTGATCTCAACATCAAGCTTGTCTTGGATTACACGAAGAGAGATGCAACTGAGGCTGCCTAAATCCAAGGAAGAACTGTGGTTAGTTCTCAATGATATTTGGAACACTATGAATTTTGTTAATTGATAAAAATAAACTATTAACATGTCTATTTTGAAAGCATTTTTTCACACCTGGCTAATACTTTTGCACAGTTCTGTAAACTGCTGAAACAGTTAATCATAATTTCAGTTAAGTGGTGTTCTGCTTTTGAACATAGCAGTGTAAAAAATTGCACTACAATTAATCTTACCCTTTGTAGCATTCAAAGGGCTAAATTTAGACCAAAATTTCACATTTTTACCACAAAGCCCTAAGGGCATATTTTATTGTAGCTAAAATAATGTTATTTTATGTTATAACTTCTGTTGTTTGTTGGATTGTTACACATTAAAGCTCACAGAAATGCTTTTCTCCTCACTTTATCTTAGTATTATTAGTCTATGTTATCTTTTAAGAACATTCTTACTTCTACATGAGCATGATCCTTTAACATAGAAGCAGATTTGTAATCTTAAGTCATATTGTGTTTTTCTATATTCAGCTCATCAGTTGTTGCATCGTTAACATTTCTGAATAGTCCCCACATAGATAAATAACAGTCATTTTATAGATAGCAAAACCCTGTTGGGGAATGGGTTTTCAGCATGACTGTCTCAGTTTCCCAGTCAGGAAGATCAGAGTTATGTGCTGTGACCTGTAGATTACCTCTCTGATGTGTTTTTACTGCTCAAATATAAAATAGCTGGCCTATATTAATTCTTGTACTGAATTTACAAACTGTTTTACTCTACAGATTAATCTATGATCTCTGAATAGACACTTGCTGGAAGATTTATAAAACTGGAGTAATAAAGAAAGTATCAGTAAAATTGCTGCAAAGTGACACAATGATATTTATAAATTTGTAATGACATTTTCTCACGGTACTAACGCCAGTCAATTAACTTTTTTTTTAAATGAGGGTAAAAATGGTTTTGACCAAATAAGAATTTTGGCCGGGGAGGCCAGAAGAAAAAGTTCCCAGGTATGTGTATAAATGTGACCCGTTCTTTTGAATTTAATGACAATTCTTAACCCCTTAAGGACTACATGATGTACTATGACCGTCATGGTCATTTAATACTTAAGGACCGATGACGGTCATAATACGTCACGTACTTTTTACTTACAGCTCTCCCAAGACTGGAGCAATCTCTTTCAGGCCCCAAAGCGGCGTGCAGATACATGCAACAGGTCACGTGTACCGGCACGTCGGCAAAGATCAAAGCAGTCCTTATGGGACGGAAACATCCCAGGACCACTGGTCCTTAAGGGGTTAAACATACACTAAGAAGGATTTTTATACATCTCCCCATTGGCTCTCCATTCAGGAAAGAGGGATCATTCTGGAGCAAACCAACTGTACCATGGGAACAAATAACAATTACTATTCTTTGAAATGGGGCTTTAAAAAACTCATTTCAAACATGGGGAATTTTGGGATTGTTTTATTTGTACCCTAGTGTGCAGTTGGTTTGCTCCAAAATTTCTCCATTTTAGCTTCCTGAATAAGGACCTTAATGGTGATACATGCAGATTAGACATGTTCACTCAAGAATATGTGACAGCACAAAGTACAGGCTACATTGACCATACATCTTGGAAAACTTGCCCCCTCACCATGGAGTCGGGTAACAAGTTAGCTAGTGTGAAATCTGGGATCCCAGGGGCTGATGGCATGTGAAGGGGACTTGGATGTAGGCCCAACTTAGGTTGTTAATAAAGACCTTGAAAAATGAAGTCTTAGGTTATTAGCTATAAAGCAATGACTTGCCTAAAGGATAGGAAAGAAACCATCAGAGATATGCATGATTGTTTTTGCTGGCTATGTTATTTCCTTCAGCATTAGCAGTGGGGCACAGGTTGAGTATACTTAGAATCCAGAAAGATGCTGTTTAATCTGGATGGATGGCTAGTGCTCACTTCTACTTATTTTTCTTCCACATTTACTACAGTGTTGTTCATGTGAACAAAGAGAGATCATAGGATCACAATAAAAACAAGCTTGTAGTATTGTATCCAAATGTGGTGCCTCTGGTGTCCTACCTGGAGCCTGAAAAAGCTTCATTTTTGATTTTTATCCATTTGGACTTATGGACTGAATTAACTATACGAACTGTACACCCATCTCTTTTATGGTGCTATTAGAAAAAGAGTTGCTCTCAAAACAATAAAGTTTGATTGAGTGAGTGTAAAAGAGAATCCAAAATAAATAAAAGATAAAAAAATCAATATTATAAGACTTTTCCTTCTGAGTGAAACAAGGGTACTCTCATTGCTGGGTGATATTCCATTCACAAGTTATAGCTCAAACAGTCACAATGAGGTGGGACTGTTCTAACCACTTTCTATGAAGAGATGCAACATGAAGCTCGCTCTCTTCAACAGAATGGAACAAAAATCAAATGGAATACAAGTTTATGTATATCAGGTGATAGTTTGAGTTATAAAAGCTTTTGAATGTATTGGCTTCCTAAATGAAAGTATCCTTGTTTAATAATTTGATTGCCACATAGGTATCCAATGCATTGCAAGTGAAAGCACTGGATACATCTCTTGTAGTCGAAGGGTTAACTCAGAAAGAAAAACCTACAACACATAATACAAATGCATTGTTACATGAGAAAATATATACAAAATTTCATATTAGGGGTTCTAAAAACATTTTCATGTATTTTTAATCAGCATCTTGTACATAAATGCACAGGAGGCATCTCTATTATACAAGGAGTTATTGGTTAAAGTGGAAATAACACTTAATTACTACTTGGTGATTTAGAAAGCACTTTTAATATCACCCAAATGTTAGGCCAGGACTGTCCAAATTCAGTCCTAAAGGGCCTCCAACAGGCCAAGATTTCAGGATTTCCCAATTAAGCGCAGGTGAGTTAATCAAAATGAATGAGCCACTGAGTAACTGACCTGGGCTTTATCAGGGAAATACTTAAATCCTGGTCTGTTGGTGACCCTTGAGGACTGAACTTGGACAGCCCTGTGTTATGTTAACCACTTACAGAAAGTTGCTGCTGGGATGGTGAATTAAACATGTCAGCCAGTACTGCTTAATGTGCATAAACTTAAAATAAAGCTAAATATATTCTAATTTATTTCTTTAAGCCAAGTATGGTTAAAGCGGAACTTTCACCCAGAATAAAGCTGAGCACAGTAGGTCTATATATCTAAAGTATCTTCAAATTGTGTAATAATTTTTTTTTTAAATCACAGTAGTTTTTCTGAAAAAAGATAATTAAGACTGACCTGGTGCGGCTCTGTGTGGGTACAGGCTGTACCGCACCGGTCTATGGATCTGACACACTGTGCACTAATTCCACACTCACCGCCCATCCCAAGCGCCTTCATTTCTATGGACATTCGCCTGCCGCTCACTCCCTCACACATCGGGAAAAAAATAGGTTTTTTTTACATTAATATATATTTTTAAACATTTTTAACATGTTTTTGCAATACGTTTCAAGGATAGCAAAGCATGGAACTGTGCATCCAACAGCATGACAGTTCAAATTTAATCAAAATATAGGAGATTTTCAAAGCTCTTTCAAAACAACCTAAGTTGTTGCATATTACACTAGTAATAAATATATTTGTTAGCAAGTTTTATTACCGGTATATATACTCTATACAATCTTTACAATATTATGAACAATTACCCCTCACATTGTTACCAAATACTGTAGGAAATAAGCCATAAAATATCCAACAGGTAGACATTTAAGCTATTTCTGTAGGATTACATGATGTATTATGGATAAGATATGCAGTTTAATGTGTGTGTGCAGTTGAACGTCTACTTATGGTTGTACCAACAATGCAAGTACATCTAACTTAATGAGCAATCCTAATTTAAGAATAAGTGACTCTTATTCTATTTAATAGAATTATTTATTTAGAGCCCTGTCCTTCTTGCAAAGTCTATTTAGAAAAAAAGAGGCACACCACATGGATATCTGCAGCACAGTAAAGTGACACAGCGCACTGGTTTGGAACCTATGCTCTGGAGATATTCAGAGATTCTTATAGGAAAAATATGCACCTATTTTCCCCAAGTCAAAAGAATTAACACAAGACTATTAAGTCCAGGGTTAATTGTACCTGAAAATACCATGAATCAACAGTGCTAACTAAAAATAGAATGTTATTTCAGCCTGTCCATAATTTATACCAATGTGCAAAGCTATTATCAGTGCTGGCATAGCATCCCTGGATTAGAACAGCCACACCTGTGGAGCACAGCACAGTGTGGAACTGGGTATTGGATCATGCAGCACTTCAAATGGGCTCCCCTACTGCTCTGCTAAACCACAAAACAGCTCTGCTCAGTAATAGATTAATGTGTCCAGGCACAACAGCTCCGCTCCTGTAACGGCTTCCATCACGTGCCAGGAAAATGCTTTTAACCCCATAAGGCCTAAAGCAATGTGTTGCTGAACCTACTGACATTAACGTGTTTAAAACCATTTTCTGAGCTATGTGTTATCCATTCTCTTGGTAATAAAGGATGCTGGATATTTCTAATAAAATGCAGTTAAGATACCCCTAGCACCAAAGAAGTTAATGCCAATACCTTCCAAAAAATGTCTGCATTAACAGCCAAAATGCATTTTATACAAATCCACCTTGCTCTAGAATATCAGTTAATATGTTTTAGGGACTAAGACAATAGACTCCTTGACCATCTAAATAAATACAAGCTTTCAATAGCATTTTTAATAGGCATACAACCACTAACCCTTATAGGCATCACACAGGATACACTGAATACTTAACCTATAATTAAAGGGAAACTGTCACACTGATATGACAGCTCCGCATGCACATTCCACTGGGGGCAGCACAGCCCAGGTTTTTAATGATGCCTTCTTCCATTCCTGTGAAAATCACTGCCACTGCGTGTGGCTGGTCTCCTCCCCATACCAAAATCCACCGCCAGAGCTCACAATCTAACTAAATATATATATATATTTACTTGCAATGTGAGATGTCATGTTATGACTGCTGGGCGTACATTTGTGAAATATAGACACATGATAAATACAGACATGTGGCACTAATATCTCCTAAAGTGAGACACTTGAAGCAGTAATATCTCCTAAAGAGGGAGACTTGGGAGGTATGCCATTACATTAATGTTGTTTTATTTCTCCTTTACTTTGGGCCAGGATTGCAGTATTGTGCCTGTGTGTGTTTGGGTTGTGCAAATGGAAATCAGAAAATAAAAGGAGCATTATAGCAGCATGAAAACCCTTTGAATGCCATAGTGCATTGTGCACCCCTCTGGCACTCAAAGTGTTAAGGTACAGAGTGGCATATCAAAGTTAAATAGCAGTGGGAAGTGTATTCATACCTGGGAACTTTGACTTGTGGAGTCCCTGGAGGAGACTCATGTGGTGCTGATGTGGAGAGGCCAATGGGGCAATTTGGTGTGAAAGTGGGCGGGGATTAATTGTGAGTAGGGGTGGAGCTTAAGAGAAATGTGGAAAAGTGTTAGTAATAGACTGAGAAAGGAGGAGAAGTCGGAAGGAAATGCAAGTTTACAGTGTGACGGGTTAGAACACACTCCCTGAGGGGTCAAGCTTGATACACAAACCTGTGGCAGTCAATGGGTTAAGAGTGTAACTGATGGCTGCCTGTCCTATGTGTTGTATGGCAAATGATGACAGTGAAGAAATAATTCAGCAATGAAGACCCACCGCAACCCTTTGAGTGCCATTTTGTTCCCCTGGTGCTGCAGCTTCCCTTCAGTGGCTGTACTACAGGTCCTGCTGAGGCCACTAGGAGTCAGAGTGAGTGACCGTGTGTGTCAAAGTATATATGTGTGTGGTGTGTGTGTGTGTGTGTGTGTGTGTGGTGTATGTGTGTGTGTGTGTGCTTTTTTTTCCTGAGTTGGATAGTGTATGTGTGTTTGTTTGTGGTGTAGGATTAAGTGGCTGCCATTTTGTTTTTTTGGTAGGTTGTATAGTTGTGGGCAGGCTGGATAGTGGGGGCAGGCCAACCCCCTGCATGATAAATCACCCAATGGGAGCAGTAACTCCTCCTTACTTCTCCCCTGGAAGTGTGTGTCTCCTAAGGATACATAAATTATATAATGAGCTAGTCTGTTCTATGAGTGTGTGTGTCTTCTGGATACTAAAAACATCTTTACAGCAAAAGTAATGTTTCATAATAAAAGCAGCTCTAATTAATCTTCATGGTATTTGGGACATGGAGAGTGTTATTGCAGTACTGTCAGAGTTGTAGTTCAAGAGTAATTGAATGACAAAGTATCCCCATCCCATCCCTTTTACTGATGTAACACTGCTCAGCTCAGAGCAGCAGGGTGGTATCCAAGTGGATTGCAGAGAGGGACAATCTTCAATTAACATAAGGGAAAAACCTGTCAATGAGGAGAGGGCTTTCATTGTTCTCACAGTAAGAAGATTGTCCCTTGCTGTGAGCTGTCTCTTCTGTGGACCAGATTCCACATCGGAGGGGATGTGGCTTACACTAGCTAAAAGGGGCGGGAGGGGGATACTTTATGATTCAATTACTCTTGAACTACAACTCTGACATTATTATTATTATTGTATGGCTAAAATACTATGAAGATTAACTGGAGCTGCTGTTTTTGTGAAACATTACTAGCCCTTTAAGGAGTGTCTTAATAATACATTGTGGTTGTGTGAACTATCCATGAGGATAACGTGGAACACCTACAGTTCTGTTTTATTTCAAATTATACTTCATAAGATATTTAAATTAATTTTTTTGTCACTTTATGCAAATGAGTTAATACTTCCTAGAAGGAAGTGGCAGTTGGAATGGGGATCAGTGTGGCAGTACATGCCAGTTTTCGATCGACAAATAAATAAGGTTAAATATATGAATGAAGAGCTCTCCAGCTTTGCTGCTGAGCTGTCATAACTTTAGAATTAAATATCTCACAGCAGTGAAAGTTGTACTCAGCAAGAAAATCCCTACAACATGCACTTTTTTTCCATTAAAATGCAATGCTATTTAACCTTCTGAATATTGTTAAGCAGTGTATTGGTGATAACTTTAGCATGGAAACAGCTAAAGATATGTATATTCTAGAGTAGAGATGGACAATGTGGGGCTTTCGATCTGCTTCTGGACTGCAACTTCCATAATCCTCCAGCCAACGGCAGGATGACAATGATGGGGTTTGTAGATCAGTAGTTGCTGGCAGACTTCATGTTGCCCACTGCTGAGGAATCTCTAGATTCCTCTCTAAAGAATAACAGTAGAAGTTCTAGGGTTAACATATAAAATTGTGATTGCAAAATACCAGAATGTTCAAAATAATATATTTTCTTTTACGCCAATTTGTAGCTTCTGTGTCGTGAGGTTGGGTCCCTCCTCCTGCAGGACACATCATGGGGGGTGGCATCTTTGGGGTAAGGGTAACCTCCTTCTCCCCCCCCCGTCTGTTCCCAGAGTTCATGTGTGATGGAAATCAGTTGGACGAGAAAGACCATTGTCTTAGTTTTTATTAGGTTTTTCTTATTTTCATTTTAGAGATGTGGCTGTATAGTCCCCCATTAGGTGAGTTACCATCACTGGGCTTACCTGGAGTTAGACTGCCCAGATTAAATGTGCTGAAATTGATGGCATGTCTTTTTTCAGCTTCATCAACTATGTTACTGCATTGCTATTATCACAGTCTACCTTAGAGGCCTAGTTATCCTGTGATTTTTTCCTCTGTGGTGTGTCAGCCGGCATAGTTGCAGTCACCTCAGTATTGCTGACATCATGAACCAAGCACTGGCTAGGACGCCTGTTTATGGGCCTATTCTATGTGGTCTAATTGGGTCCTGCCTTCTGCTCCTTTTAGAAACCTCCTATCACAGTGCCCGTGATTGCTGCATTCATGTGTCTATTACCTGTAGGGGGCTCCCATTGGCTGTCTGCCTTCAGCCCGCCTCACATTGTCTTTTTAAACTCAGTCTGGGCACCCTCTGGTGGCCCTTTCGTGTTGTCTCTGACAGCAGCCTCTTTCACCTTGCTACTGTTGCTATTTGAGCCTGTTGCTGTGTTCCTGAGTTGCTGAGTCGTCCTGTTCCTGCCTTTTGTGTCAGTTCCGATTGTCTTCGTGAGAGGTTGCTGTTCCTGCTGCCAGTCTTCTCTTGCCGTTCCTGGTCCGGTTGTCCATCTCTGCTGGTTCCTGTTCGTTTCCTGCTTCCAGTTCCTGCACCCGTGGCGACATTGTCATCAGTCGCCTCAGCGACAGTCGCTATCCTGCTGGTTCCCAGCGTGCGGACTCTGGTTTGCTCCATTAGCCTTGCGGCTACACTCACAGCCTGTAGGTTCCAGCGTGCGGACGCTGGTTTGCTCCATTAGCCTTGCGGCTACGCTCACAGCCTGTTGGCTCCACCGTGCGGATGCTGGTTTGCTCCATTGGCCTTGTGGCCTATACTCTATCTGTTGGTTCCCAGCATGTGGACGCTGGTTCGCTCCATTAGTCTTGCGGCTACATTTACAGCTTGTTGGTCCCAGCGTGCGGATGATGGTTCGCTTCATTAGCCTTGCGGCTACATTTACAGCTTGTTGGTCCCAGCGTGCGGACGCTGGTTCGCTCCATTAGCTTGCGGCTACATTTACAACTTGTTGGTCCCAGCGTGCTGCCGCTGGTTCGCTCCTTGGCCTTGCGGCCTATACGCTATCTGTTGGTTTCCAGCGTGCGGACACTGGTTCACTCCATTAGCCTTGCGGCTACATTTGACAGCCTGTTGGTCCCAGCGTGCGGATGCTGGTTCGCTCCTTGGCCTTGCAGCCTATACTTGATATTGTTGGTTCCCAGCGTGCGGACGCTGGTTCACTCCATTAGCCTTGAGGCTATACTTATCAGCCTGTTGGTACCAGTGTGCGGACACTGGTTTGTTCCTTGACCTGACGGCTTTGCTATTACTAGACTGCTCCCTCCAGCGTGCGGTCGCCGGTTTGCTCCACTGCCTGGCGCTACATTATTGTCTGTTGGTTACCAACGCGCTGGCGTTGGTTTGCTCCATGACCTGTGGGTTTACTCAATATTATGCTTGATGTTTCCCAACATAAGGGCACTGGTTTACTCCTTGTCTCTTGCTCTTGCACTTGAGGCTTCTCAGTGCGCTGTCCAGTCCTAGACAGCTACCATTCTGATGTACACGGATACTGAGTGTCAGACTCTAGTGAAACCACTGACCTGGTAGCCTTTATATTCGTCACTACTGTCTATTGACCATCTGACAGTCCCTGAGGTCATTGTGGTTGTCACCTTCCTTTTGGGTTGCCTTGCCTGGTATATTGGTAAGGCCGGTAGAACCTTCTAATATTCCATCTCAAGGTTGCCTTACCCGGTATTGGCAAGGCCGGTAGAGCCCACTACCTTTGTATTCCATCTGGCTGCCTTGCCTGGTATATTTGGTAAGGCCGGTAGAACCTCCTATTATTCCATCACAAGATTGCCTTACCCGGTATTGGCATAGGCCGGTAGAGCCCACTACATCTATCCTATCAGGCTGCCTTGCCTGGTATATTGGCAAGGCCGGTAGAGCCACCTATTGGTATTCATCCAGGTTGCCTTGCCCGGTATATTGGCAAGGCCGGTAGAACCTGTATTGCTACTGTTATGGACATTTGCCTATTCTATGTATTGTCTGTATGTGTATAAAACCCTATGGGATTGTCTTAAACTTTTTCAATAAAGTTGTGTTTTTACCTAACCTTACGTCTGAGAGTCTTAACAAACCGTGACACCTCCCTGGGCCTGGGAGTAATTTCTTTTACGTGGTATTTCTGATATTGTCTCTTACGTCCGTTGTGTCCCGTGCTCTCCTGAGAATCATCTCCATGTATGACCCCAGCTTGTCTGCCTACCCACATTGGTTCTGACCTGTGGCTCTGGCTGACTAACTCGCTCTGTGTTGACCCCAGCTTGTCTGACTACCCACATCAGTCCTGACCTGTGGCTCTGGCTGACTTACTCACTCCATTTAGTCTCTGATTTGTCTGACCTCTGGCTCTTGCTGCCTTTCACTCTGTCTAGTCCCCGGCTTGTCTGACCTGTGGCTCTGGCTGACTACTGGCTCTATCCTCTCCAAACTTGCCTGACCATCAGTCTCAGTGTTTCATGGTTCAGGTCTTATCTTGCTCCCTGTTGCCTCTGGTCGCATCACCCATAGTGGAGACTTGTGCCTCAGTTACCCTTCCCTCTGGTGTTCCACCCACACCACGGTCCAGGGGGTAGATTTAAAGGCAGCAGTTAGCAAAAAAAAAAAACAAACAACTACCGGGTGTGTTAAGATGTATTCAGCGATTTAAAGATACATCTAAAGAATAGCTAACGGCAGTTTGATAATCCTTAAAGGGATAGTAACACTTCGTTTTAACTTTATTTTATTTTGTAGGCATTAAAAAAACATGAAGAATGATATAAGTCTTATCTCTCAAACCTTTATGGTTTATGAGATATTCACAAGCAAAGTTCCCCTCCCCGCCCCTTTTACCTAGTGTAAGCCATCTCTTCTCAGATGTGAGTCTGGTTGTATGACAGTACAGATAACAGAAGGGGACAATTTTCTTTGTATGAAAACAATGAAAGCCCTTCCCCCCTTGACAAGTTTTTCAGCTTTTTCCATTATCTTAATAGAAGATTGTCCCTCTCTGCAGTCTATCTGGGCATCTCCCTTCTTATCTGGCTGAACAGGGGGGGGATACTTTGTTTGTGAATATCTCTTAAACCATAAAGGTTTCAGAGATAAGACTTATATCATTCTTCATGTTTTTTTAATGCCTACAAAATAAAATAAAGTTAAAATGAAGTATTACTATCCCTTTAAGGCTGATACACTGACGTGCATTCAGACGCATGGAACAAGAATCCCCAGAGCCATTCACAGGATTGTGGTACTGTTAATGGCTGAAGAAAAGATACACTTTACGGACAAAAGTTAAGAGCCAGTTTTCTTAGCTGTTAGACACTTAATGGTAAAAAAAAAAAAAAAAAACACCCGTTACATAGGAAAACAGACAAAATGCTTATCGCACAAGCATGTAAATGGCAAAATTAACCCGTGCAATGCCAAAATAACACAAAAACATGGCCAGACACCACAAATCACTGTCACACATAACAACAAGTAACACCACAGGTACAAGGACTTCCAAAAAAACACCAATACAACATGGCACTGAACACCTACCAATACAAAACAAGCTCACATGTGCAACATCACCACACGATCCAGACACAACCTGCACCCCACAACTTCACACCTGCAACTGACAGAGACAAAGCAATCATAACACAACACATTTTAAAACAGAAACAACCTTCCAACACTTACCTGGACAACAAACACCTTCCCACTGGTCATCACTCACCTCATCAACACACCTACACAATGCCCTACCAGGTACTTAAAGGGACAACTCACCACACTCACTTGTGGCTTGTTTTCCATTCAGGGAGAGACAGAGAGAGAGACAGAGATTGAGAGAGAAAAATAAGTATGTTGGGATACTCATTGATGAGAAGACTGTGGAGAAGGCATACAAGGTTGAAAGCTAGGGAACACCAGCAAGTCCCAGGCACACCTGATCAACAGCATTCACCTGTTGTGAGTGAGGAGACTCTGGCTCAAGAGCCACACAGGAGCCCATCCCCACCTGGAGGACAGCACCTGCCTGCAGATGCACAGCTGCAGCAACAGGATGCTCCCCAGCTGCCACAGGGACCCCTGCAGCAGAGGAGGATCTATAGACGACCACCAAGGCACAGGGTATACCGCCAAAGGGTCACTATCTTTGGAATGACAAGGTGCTTGATCGCTACAGGTTGAGGCTGACCAGCATCATTGACTTGTATGAGGTCATCAAGGATCAGGTGGATCTGATCTACATTCACAACTATGCACTCGCTGGCCTGCAAAAACTCCCGTGTTCCATACACTTCAAGGCAAGTGGAGCCTTCCAGTTCACTGAGGGTTACGCATCTGGCATGTCACAGGCCACATTCTCCAGAGTGCTGACCCAGGTCTTGCCGGCCCTCAAAAGCAAGGACAGTACCACCGACATGGAGTGGATATATCTCAAGCAGGGCTTTAATGCAAGGGGAGTCATGCCCAGGGTCATGGGTGCTATAGATTGCACCCATGTCTGTATCAAAGCCCCAGCACTTGACACACATATCTTCATCAACAGGAAGAACATCCACTCCAGAACGTGCAGATGGCATGTGACAGCAACATGATGATTATGAATGTCTGTGCAAAATATTCTGGCAGCTCTCATGATTCATACATTCTCCAAAACTCCTCAGTCTACAGAGACTTGGAGAATGGAACTTATACAGGGGGATGGCTTCTGGGTGAGTTCACAATATTAAATCACACCACATCCACAGGTGTACACACAACATTGCTCACCATACTCCTGACTCACAGATAGTACGTCCACCACACAAAACATCATTCACACAACATGTGCTCGCTGTCTCACCATGTCACTCACATTCCACAGGTGATGCTGGCTATGGCTGCAAATCCTGGCTACTGACCCCAGCCGCCCATCCCCAGACAGATGCCCAGGAAAGATACAACCAGGCTCATGGCAGAACTCGGAATGCCTTAGAGCGGACCTTTGGCCTCCTTAAGTCTCGATTCCGATGTCTGGACCACTCGGGGGGAGCACTGCAGTAGGAAGAGTGTGTGACATCATAATGGCGTGTGCAATACTGCACAACATCGCAATGGACACCAGGCTGGTGGATGATATCCAGGACCCCCCATACCTGAAGTGCCAATGGACATCGGCCTTGTTGAGGAGACCCTGAGAGGGGTGCAGATCAGAGACTGCATCACCACGGACCACTTTAGCTGTGAGTATAACACAGGCATTCAAACAATACCTGCCAACACACTAACCACACCGCACATCATGATGTTCTGTTTCACCCCACAGGTTAATTGACACAGCACTGCACTGGCAGCAGTATGGCCCCAAACATTATGCATACCATGGATGTGCCATATTGTGTGTGGGGATTCCAAAACCATCTTCTCCACGTTGACATTGATACCTCAAGGATATCACACCCACCCCCAGGAGAACCAAGGTACAACACATAACCCATGTTCAGCATCTTCCGGGTCTTGATTGACAGCAGCTAATGGGATTTGCCATGATCATAGCCAGAGCAGCCATGGTAGTCTTGTAGCGAAAGAGTGTAATCCAGTGCAATGCACTGGATAACACTGTGTCACATCAGGGGTTAAAGGGCCATTAGAGTCAACATGGGACCTGTAGTTTGCCAGAGCTGAGAAGAGCAGCAGAGGGATGGATCTACAGTGGTATTGTTACACTACATAGAGTTCATGAACCATGGATCAAATCTTCAGGGACACCATGCTGACCTGTGAGTGTGCAGTGATATGTGCCGCTGACATGAATACACACATCAACAAATATGTCTTAATGGTTCCATGAAACAAATAAAATTGGGCTGCCACTGTCACTCTCACAGTGGCAGCCCAAATTCATTAGTCTCATGGAGCTCTCAGAACATATTTGTGGATGTGTGTATTCATGTCAGTGGTACATATCCCTAGGGCTTTTTACAAAGCAATGGTTTGTGTACTCACCTGTAACAAAAAAGAATGAGGGGATTATGAAGTTGAAGTTGTTGCATGATGATCAGTTCAAGGGTGCGTCTCCAAATCCTATCCTCTTGTCACACAGGCATCCATAGCATGATCCATCCTTGAACTGAAGATTTTCCATGTGACTGGACTGATGTCTTGACAACACCTCTATGAAGCTCACCCCTTGGTGTTTCAGGTGTTTGTGTTGGTGATGCAATGTTTGACCTGATGCTCACAGAAACCTCTACTGGAACATTGTAATATAGACCCAGAAAACATGAATTCATGTGTGTACTAACATCCAGGAATCAAACCTGTATAGTTAGAATGCTCATCTACAGAGTTATCAAACCTTGTGAACAACACATGAGCAGAACAGTAGTGTTTCTAAAGTATTAATATTTCATTTCAAAGTACATTTAATGTGCTCATATAAGTGTTTAATGCATATAGGCAATATATCCACAAAACACATGTACGTTCTAATGTACTTTGAGACACAATAAAGAAGAACCATTACTATTCAGTCTGTATCTGTGTGAAGAAATGTTGGATTACACTTATGTCAATGCGTAACCACACTCCCCATACTTGGGAAGGCATGACCCACATCACAGGAGTCCACTACTTGTTTGGCAGTGAGTGGACACTGTAGTGTATTCATGCTAACAGATGATGGCAGTGATACACTAATGTGTGTTGGCAGTGATACACTAATGTGTGTTGGGAGTGATAAAGAGGTGATACAGGGGACATACTTCCACAGTGACTTCATGTCCACGGTTGCTCAATATAATCAATGTTCTGAGATTGCTTTAGTTTGACATATCTCAGTAGATGGGCTACATCAACAAACAACCAGACTAAGTGGACAAACGTTATCACTGGTGAAGTCTGTACAACCTAAGTAAAACAACAACTCAACTTACTGGAGAACCCAATGCTTACACCAGGATTTCAATGTGTGCAAAACATTGAAATCCTAGGGTGGACCTTGGGTTCCCCAGTAAGTCAGTTTCACAATAAGTGTGAATCCAATACTATTTTGCTGCATGTTCCATCTGTCCTGGTTGTTAGTTCTCTGCTAAGTCAAATAGCTGTTTGTTTGGTTAACCCCTTAACCCCTTAGGGACCCTTGACGTACCAGGAACGTCAAGGGTAAATTTGCTCGAAAGACCCTTGACGGTCCTGGTACGTCACGTACTTTTTACTTACAGCGCTCTACCGGGAGCGCTGTAAGTAAAAATAGGGCATGAAATAGACCGCTCCAAGATCGGAGCGATCTGTTTCAAGCCCCATAGTGACGCGCCGATACACGTGACAGGTCACGTGTACCGGCTTGTCAAAGTGCCCCTATGCGGACGTTATGGGACGGAAATGTCCCATAACCTCCGGTCCTTAAGGGGTTAAACACAACAACTGATGCAGACGAATGTTCAGTGTTGCAACACTTGTTGTGCTAAGGGGTATGCTTTGTTCAAATTCAACCCACATCATCGCCATATAACACTGTCATGTTATATGGCTTTAGGGATGGATTGATAGTTGAATTTGTACAACGGTGTGTGTGTGAACCCATGTTGTAACATCCCACAAACATGTTACCTACTCAGAAGTTGTGTTCACTGCATTGCTTAGCAATGCATTGGAGACAACTCTGCCACCCAAGCTAGCATCAAACAAAAAACATATGAGACAGGATTCACAAGCACAATGTTCTTTTTATTAAGGGGGAACATAACAAGTTGGGCAGTTTATTTTTTTTTTTTTGGGGGGGGGGACCGTTGACTGGGTGCCAGAGGTGGATGCCCTGGCTGATTGCCTGGTCACCCTCTGAACCCTATGTGTGGCTTCAGGGGTCACACTGGAGGGAGTGGTGGGTGCAGTGGACCCCTCTGTGGACCGCGGCTCTCTCTCTACACGCAGGTTCTTCCTGTGGTTGTGGTCTATCAACTCCACCAGCACCTGGCCAAACATGTCCATCATCTGCGTGTGGTACTGATGGAGTTGTGTTGATCCTTGTCACCTCCAACTCCAGGACATGGATCCTTGCCTCTATCCTGGAGGTGTTCCTCCAGCTCATTGAGATATTGTGGTCTGTACTGAGGCATGCCTGGATTAGCCTCCTCTGTAGGGACATGCACTCTGCCTCCATCCCCGTGGGTCATGCAATGATGGAGGTGGATGTGCCTGGTGACTCTGCTGGTGGGGTTCCTGCTGCGTCAGAGTCCTCTGCTGCTGCTGTGTCCTCAGCTGCTGCTGTGTCTTCAGCTGCTGCTGTGTCCTCTGCTGCTGCTGAGTGCGCTGTGGCTGCTGCTGCTGTGGTGGAGTGACTGCTGCAGATGATGGGTATATTCCCACCACATCAAGTGACTCACTGCTGCCCACTGATGTCTATGCTGGTGGTGGAGTAAAGAATTCCCTCGGTATAGGGCACTGGGACTCCCCAATCAGGTCCAGAGGTTGGTAGTCGAGTGGCCAAGGGTCATAACTTGGCCACTGGTATGTGCTTGGCTCCCACCTGGGATCATACCTGGGGCCATTCTGGGGAGCCATCCAGGAGGGTAGGTCCATCTGGGAGGAATATGGCCCATTGGGTTGTGGCCACAGTCCCGGGCAGCCATTGCCTCCCTGATGGTGGTGGTGCTGCTGGAGGGTAGTAGCTCCTAGAGGTGGTGGGATGCATCCAACTCTCCTCCTGTTGCATACAGGCACTATAATGAGGTGAAGCATCCTGTGGTGGTGCAGACAGTTGTGGTGCAGACAGTTGGGGAGCAGCCAGTGGTGGTGCAGACATTTGGGGAGCAGCCAGTGGTGGTACAGACAGTTGGGGAGCAGCCAGTGGTGGTACAGACAGCTGTGGAGAAGGTGTAGGTGGTGAGTACGGTGGCCCCCGGCTGGTCCCCTCCTCTGTATACTCCTCACTGGGTGGTGAGGTGACCTCCTCCACGGGCTCCTTCTGTGTTGGAGACCCACAAACTGTGTGGAAAAATGAGATTGTGTGATTAGTAAATGTAGACATGCTAGGATTAAAGGGATATTAATACTTAAAATGTGGAAAGAAAAATATTTGTTTTAGGGTTTATCCCCCTGAGTGAAACAAGGGTACTACCACTGCTGAAGGGTGTTTCATTCGAAACGTTTCACAACTCAAAGTTTAATTCCTTTCGTGCAATATCCCAGTGGCCTGAAATTGTAAATTGGCACTGTTGCTACATCATCCTATGGAGATGCGTGGTCCCGGGACCAGAGCTGTCCATAGGATGGTGTAGCAATTTTAGGCCACTGGGATATTGCCCCTGAAATATTCAAGTTTGAGTTGTGAGACATTTGAATACAACACCGTTCAGCAGTGGGAATACCCTTGTTTTACTTGGAGGCTAAACCCTACAACATATATTTTTCCTTTCACATTTTGAGTGTTAATGTCCCTTTAACAGGATGGCAATGGTTAATTTCACCTTGATGTAATATTGTAGGCATTGTAAAAAGATGTGGATCGATGTTAGTCCTATCCCTCCAACCCTCATGGTTAGACAGATATTGCTCTATGCGACAAATGGAGATATCAGTCATTTGACCACATGGACGCTCTTCAGCAGAGCCAAAATTACCCATTTAGAGATAAATACTTCTTTGTAATGGTCCACAGAGTGTGCTTGCAAACCAGGCACACTTTGTAGACCATTCCAAAGAAGTATTTATCTCTAAATGGGACAATTTTGGCTCTGCTGAAGAGCCTCCATGTGGTCAAATGCCTGATACCTCCAGCTGTCACATACAGCAATACCTGTCTAACCATGAGGGTTGGAGGGATCAACATCTTTTTACAATGCCTACAATATTACAGCAAGGTGAAATTAACCATTGCTATCCCGTCCAAGGTACACAGAAATGAAAATGGTCTGATATGTATATGGATATGTACCTTTCATATGGGTACAAACATATCCTTACAAGATATGAACCCAGAGATCCGTTCAGTAAATGTGATTGCCTTACTGGTTATATATGTGCACCCATCACAAACTAACTTTTATTGATATCATAAATGAAAACATACCTCGTACACCCCATCTAAGTAAGGTGGAATGTACTAGGTATGTATATTTTGATGATATCAATAACAGTTAGTTTGTTAAGGGTGCACATATATGGGCAGTAAGGCAATCACACATACTGAACTGATCTCTGGGTTCACATTTTGTTTGGACAAATTTGTACCCATTTGAAAGGTACATATCCACATACATATCTGACCGTTTTTCTTTGTGTATATATATTTTTTTAGACGTGGAGACACAGGTAAGGAGCGCTACACGGACACACCAAAGCTTCATGGACCCAATCAAAGTTCTATCATCTTAAAATCCACTTTATTTTTCCATTTTAAAATCATTGAAGAATACACAACAAAAAGATATCAGAAGGTCACAATGATGGTGATCCACCTAACATGTTTTGTGGGAACATCTCCCACTTAATCATAGGCTCGGAACACCATCTAACACAACAGACTTATAAAGCAACTGCATCCATTAAGATCCAAAAAACGGTTACACATTTAAACTGATTGGAAGAAAGTAACCTATTACATTTCAACCTCTCAAACCTATTAACCCTTAATCGGTCAATTCTAATTGAGGCATTAGACAGCTTATATTGCGTCTTGATGCCCTCTTAATAGACAATCATATTCGATCTAAAGCTCCATAAGTCCAAGATATATACATCTCATAAAACAAAACTACATATATGGACTAATAAGTCGTAAAAATATTAGTCCATATATGTAGTTTTGTGATATAAGCTGTCTAATGCCTCAATTAGAATTGACCGATTAAGGGTTAATAGGTTTGAGAGGTTGAAAGGTAATAGGTTACTTTCTTCCAATCAGTTTAAATGTGTAACCGTGTTTTGGATCTTAATGGATGCAGTTGCTTTATAAGTCTGTTGTGTTAGATGGTGTTCCGAGCCTATGATTAAGTGGGAGATGTTCCCACTAAACATGTTAGGTGGATCACCATCATTGTGACCTTCTGATATCTTTTTGTTGTGTATTCTTCAATGATTTTAAAATCGAAAAATAAAGTGGATTTTAAGATGATAGAACTTTGATTGGGTCCATGAAGATTTGGTGTGTCCGTGTAGAGCTCCTTACCTGTGTCTCCATGTCTGTTGAAATCATGCTGTGATTGTTTGGGGCAGCTCCGGACTCACCGCACCACACTGATACGGGTGAGTTCTATATAGAACTTTCATGTTTAAAAGTAATCTGCTTAGATTGGAATTTTGTTGCAACCGCTTATTATTATTTCTATTTATTGTTATATATTTTTTTAACAGATCTGCAGTGTGATTCAAGTGGTATTCATCCCTATGTTATCAGTTTATCCCATACAATACAAGATTTTGTCTGATTTTACATGTCACTCTCTAGTTGTCATGATGGTATCCTATGCATTACATTGTGATGCATGGTATACCACCCTGGCAATCAGAGTTTGATGTACTTGACAAGATCCTCTCCATGAGGTCTGTTCCAGCTGAATCCTGAAGGGCAACAATCAAGCCAGTATTGAAGGATATCTTTGACTGAGGCCTGTTTTTTTTCTGGATGAGCCCATCCATCCTTCTGAGTGAGGCAGCCATACTCGATCAGAGCTATCCATCATTCATGGCCTGTTGGTGGCAAAACTACAATGGTTCATGTTTGGATCCCATGTGTATCCTGCAAATAGTGGCTGGTGTACCATCCATCCATTGCATCAGCACTCCTGAGCATCCATGTGTGAATCAAATGTAAGATATGTAATTTCAAGCTGGAGTAAATGATTGCATACACAACACCGAGGCCTACTTTTTTACCTTTAATTCTGTGGAACTGTTTTAGGCCTGTGTGTTGCACATACAACCAGTTTTGCTCAGTGGAGCTGTGATGTGTGATATGATCCATCCTTTTTGTGATTCAGTAAGCGGTGAAGAATACCTGATGAACTGGACATGATGCTTACTTCTCCATTGATCTCATATCCCCATTTGCAATGTTTTCTATGGAGTCTATCCAATGTGACCTTAGCAACTTGATTCATGTAATTGAATATTCTCCATAAACACTGGGATTGGTGAAGTGAGGGTATGTATCACGGTGCCCGTGATTGCTGCATTCATGTGTCTATTGATTAGTGAGGATAAAGCTATGGCTGACATCCTAAATACGTTCTTTGCTTCAGTATATACAAAGGAAGCAGAAATGACAAGCTGTGGGCAAACAGACAAAACCATGGAATTTCCTCCAACATCTACATGGCTTACTGAAGACAAGGTCCAAAAGAGACGGGAAAGGGTTATAGTGAATAAAGCGCCTGGACGGGACGGTATACACCCAAGGGTAATTAAGGAACTTAGTTCAATAATAGCAAAACCATTATACTTAATATTTATTGATTCGCTTTCATCAGGCATAGTGCCCTGTGATTGGAGGAAAGCTGATGTAGTTCCATTGTTTAAAAAGGGAGCAAGATCCAAACCAGGAAATTATAGACCTGTGAGCTTGACTTCCATAGTGGGTAAGATACTAGAAGGGTTATTAACTGACAGTATTCAGAACTATGTGAAGACAAACAATATCATTAGTAGGAATCAGCATGGTTTCATGAAGAACAGATCATGTCAGACTAATTTACTTGCATTTTATGAAAGAGTGAGTAGTAATTTGGACAGGGGAATTGCTGTTGATGTAGTATACTTGGATTTTGCAAAAGCCTTTGACACAGTGCCTCACAACAGGTTACTGCATAAATTAAAAGGCTTCGGTTTGGGTGGTGTTATCTGTACATGGATTGAGAACTGGTTAAATGATAGATGGCAGAGAGTTGTTGTAAATGGAACTTTTTCAAATTGGTCTAGGGTTATAAGTGGGGTGCCGCAGGGTTCAGTCCTGGGCCCAATGCTTTTTAATTTGTTTATTAATGATCCAGAAGTGGGAATTGAAAGTAGCATCTCAATCTTTGCTGATGACACTAAGCTATGTAAGGAAATACATACAGAGCTAGATGTTTTTTCCCTACAGAAGGATTTAGATAAGTGAATGGGCAGAAAAGTGGCATATGTCATTTAATGTAGATAAATGTAAGGTTATGCATTTGGGTTGTAGAAACAAACTTGCTACATATACTCTAAATGGGAAACAACTTGGGAAATCCTCATTAGCGAAAGATTTAGGTGTACTGATAGACAATAGTCTTCACAGCAGTGTGCAGAGTCACTCAGCTGCTGCAAGAGCAAATAGAGTACTAGCCTGCATAAAAAGAGGTGTAGAAGCAAGGGATGCTAATATTATCCTACCTCTGTATAAATCCTTGGTTAGGCCTCATCTAGAATATGGAGTACAATTTTGGGCGCCTGTTCTAAAAAAAGACATTACTGAACTGGAAAAGGTGCAGAGACGTGCAACAAAACTGATAAAGGGATTGGAGGATCTGAGTTACAAAGAGAGACTAGCCAAACTGGGTTTGTTTACATTAGAAAAGAGACGTCTATGGGGTGATAAGATTACCATTTACAAATACATTCAAGGTCAATACAAAGAACTATCCAATGAATTGTTTATGCAAAGAGCTGAGCTAAGAACAAGAGGTCATCCATTAAGACTTGAGGAAAGGCGCTTTCGACTAAAACACAGCAGAGATTCTTTACAGTAAGGGCATTAAGGCTATGGAATTCTTTGCCTCGGGATGTTGTGCTTGCAGATAATGTAACTGCATTCAAAAAAGCAATGGATGCCTATCTAGCACAGAACAATATTGACAGTTATGACAGATGGCTTCAAACCAAATAGGATATTGAGCCGGGGAACTATTTGACACACACACACACACACACACACACACACACACACACACACACACACACCTACACTGGAAATTGATCCAGAGGGCTTTTTTGTTGCCTTCTTCTGGATCAACAGGGGTGTTATTGGCATGGGCTGGACTTGATGGACGCATGTCTTTTTTCAGCCTCATCTACTATGTTACTATGTTACTATTACCAGTAGGGGGCTCCCATTGGCTGTCTGCCTTCAGCCTGCCTCACATTGCCTTTTTAAACTCAGTCTGGGCACCCTCTGGTGGCCTTTTCGTGTTGTCTCTGACAGCAGCCTCTTTCTCCTTGCTACTGTTGTTATTTGGGCCTGTTGCTGTGTTCCTGAGTTGCTGAGCCGTCCTGTTCCTGAGTTCCTGCCCTCTGTGTCAGTTCCAGTCCGGTTCCGGTTGTCATCGTGAGAGGTTGCTGTTCCTGCTGCCAGTCTTCTCCTGCCGTTCCTGATCCGGTTGTCCATCCCTGCTGGTTCCTGTTCGTTTCCTGCTTCCAGTTCCTGCAACCCGTGGCAACATTGTCATCAGTCGCCTCGGCGACAGTTGCTATCCTGCTGGTTCCCAGCGTGCGGACGCTGGTTTGCTCCATTTGCATTGCGGCTACACTCAGCTTGTTGGTTCCAGTGTGCGGACGCTGGTTTGCTCCTTTAGCCTTGTGACTACGCTCACAGCCTGTTGGTTCCAGCGTGCGGACGCTGGTTCGCACCATTGGCCTTGCAGCCTATATCCAATACTGTTGGTTCCCAGTGTGCGGGCGCTGGTTCGCTCCGTGGCCTTGCGGCCTATACTCTATCTGTTGGTTCCCAGCGTACGGACGCTGGTTCGCTCCATTAGACTTGCGGCTACATTTACAGCTTGTTGGTCCCAGCGTGAGGGCGCTGGTTCGCTCCTTGGCCTTGCGGCCTATATGCTATCTGTTGGTTCCCAGCGTGCGGACGCTAGTTCGCTCCAATAGCCTTGCAGCTACATTTGACTGCCTGTTGGTCCCAGCGTGCGGACGCTGGTTCGCTCCTTGGCCTTTCGGCCTATACCTGATATTGTTGGTTCCCAGCGTGCGGACACTGGTTCACTCCATTAGTCTTGCGGCTTTACTTATCTGCCTGTTGGTACCAGTGTGCGGACACTGGTTTGCTCCTTGACCTGATGGCTTGCCTATTCTAGCTTGCTCCCTCCAGCGTGCGGTTGCTGGTTTGCTCCACTACCTGGCGCTACATTATCGTCTGTTGGTTACCAACGCGTGGACGTTGGTTTGCTCCATGACCTGTGGGTTTGCTCAATATTATGCTTGATGTTTCCCTACGTAAGGGCACTGGTTTACTCCTTGTCTCTTGCTATTGCACTTGAGGCTTCTCAGTGCGCTGTCCAGTCCTAGACAGCTACCATTCTGATGTACACGGATACTGAGTGTCAGACTCTAGTGAAACCACTGACCTGGTAGCCTTTATATTTCGTCACTACTTTCTATTGTCCATCTGACAGTCCCTGAGGTCATTGTGGTTGTCACCTTCCTTTTGGGCTGCCTTGCCCGGTATGTTGGAAAGGCCGGTAGAACCTTTTATTATTCCATCTCAAGGTTGCCTTACCCGGTATTGGCAAGGCCGGTAGAGCCCACTACCTTGGTATTTCGTCTGGCTGCCTTGCCCGATATATTTGGTAAGGCCGGTAGAACCTCCTATTATTCCATCACAAGGTTGCCTTACCCGGTATTGGCAAGGCCGGTAGAGCCCACTACATCTATCCTATCAGGCTGCCTTGCGCGGTATATTGGCAAGGCCGGTAGAGCCTATTCTTTGGTTTCCATTAGGCTGCCTTGCCCGGTATTTGGCAAGGCCGGTAGAGCCACCTATTGGTATTCATCCAGGTTGCCTTGCCCGGTATATTGGCAAGGCCGGTAGAACCTGTATTGCTACAGTTATGGACATTTGCCTATTCTATGTATTGTCTGTATGTGTATAAATACCCTATGGGATTGTCTTAAACTTTTCAATAAAGTTGTGTTTTTACCTAACCTTACGTCTGAGAGTCTTAACAAACTGTGACAGTATGTAAGTATTAATTTCTCTCCATCATCCTTTTTTCACAGCTTAGTGAATGTCCCCTGTATAGCATGCCATCACCCTATCGACTCGTGTTCTTATTAGTGGTTAGCCGTTTGAGTACCGGAGGGGTTGCCAAAGCATTGTTGAGCGATGCATTGATAATCCCTCTAGCACTCAAGGGGTTATGTGCTGGTTTCCCTGTGGATACATGGGTGACATTGTGTTGGAGCAGTTATGATGTTTAACATACAACACTTTTATTAGCATGGTTTGTGTAGATTGTTTGTGATCAGCACAGCAACATGAGGGTTAACCAGGGAGTTGGACAGGTTTCGGCCTTGTTGAACATGACATTTGTCCTTGTCGTGCATCCTGTTTTAACCCTCCGGGTGCTGTGTTGGTGCAGTTGTGTGGATGAATGTTGGAAATATGTTGGGATGTGACTGTGTTTGTGTGTAATGGTTGTTTGGTGTGATGTGTGATTATGTGATGCTGCACTTACCGATAGCGTGGAGACTCCTCTCATCACCAGTGTCCGATCCTCCAGGGACCCCTTCAATCAGCGTGAATGGCAAGGTCTGCCGCAGCCTCTCCACCCATCCGCTGAAGGTGATAGGGACAGGTGGACCACCTCTGGTGCCTCGGGCGTGCAGGGTGGCATCACCCATCTTCTTCTTAACCTGCCTCTTGCAGTCACCTCATCTTTTCTTTATAGAGTCCACGTCCCTTCTGCATGTGGCTACAGCGTTCACCCGGCTGCATATCTGGTTCCATGCCACCTTCCTCCTCGCAGACAGGCCAGGGACCTTCTCCCTTGGGAAGAGGATGGTCTCCCTCTCCAGCACAGCCTCCACGAGGGCCCTATTCTCCTCCTCAGTATAACAGGGATCCCTGATCCTCTCCTCCTCAGTTTGGGCTTTTGAGGAGTCGCAACCAGACTGCCCTGCCTGCGCTGCCCCTGCCTGTGTATTGTGGTCCCCAGCAGGAACCCCTCGTCCCACTTCAGGTTCTGTCCCTGTTCTCCTTGTGCCTGCTCTTCTGGGCCTGGTCCCCCTCTGCCCTGCAGATCTCCCTCTCCCACCCCTACTCTCAACAGGGAAGTCCTGTTCTCCTTCCTCTTCCTCAACTACTCTCCCCATCCCTTTCTGCTGTCCTCCTCTCCTAGCCATCACTCACCCACTCATACCCAGGCACTTCCACAGGCCCTCACAGACACACTTGATCCCACTCACTCTCCATCACACTCTTTTACTCCCAGATTCACACTGTCAAAAATGTTTTTAAAAAATATGTAAGGTGTTGTAAAAAAAAGACTATGTGTATGTATGTGTTTGTGTTTGTATGGGTGTATGTAATATGTGGAAAAGTGTGATATGTGTATATTTAGTGCAATGCTCTTCTCTCTCCAAACTCCAAATACTCCTTCTACCTCGAATGTCAGCTTCTCTCTCCCTCGCTCTAATCGCTATCCTCCGCTCCTGGGTCCTGTTATCTAGCTCTCCAAAACGCAAAATACAGACAGTGTGTGACTGTTAACTTGGGGTATATGTAGGTGTATTTGAACATTTTTGATACTTTGGGGCCTTGGAATTGGCTGTAGGTTTGAATTTTGTTTGTGCATCTATCAGGGTTGCTAGCCAACGCCAGCCGTAATGTTACATTTTGACTTAAGTTGCTTTTTAATGGGTGTTTTGGAAGCATGGTGATGCAAAAACAGGTGCAACGCATGTTTTTGTGTTATGTGTTTTTGTTGTGCCTACACTCGTTAGCTATTCTTGTACACTTACTTTTAAATCCACCGTAAATCATGTGTTATTTGCGGCCAATGTACCTTTTTTACTTAGCCGCTGGTTTAACGTGAACCTTTAAATCTAGCCCCTAGTCTCCGGTATCTCACAGTAGTGCAGTGCGCAGCACAGTGTGCAGTTCCGGGTTGGAGCCTTGGTCCTATCATCCTGTGTTCTGGGGTTGTGTGGGCTATACTATTATTACTGTTCTTATTAATAAAGGTGGATTTATATTTTATATTCCTGTCTGTCCTTATTTTCCTGATTACCGTGACAGTACGTAAGGGCCATGTCTATTGAAGGTAAAGGCAGTCCACCTAATCAGAGCATCCTGTCCAGGATTGATTCTCAGGATCGGAGAATTGACCAATTGTCATTTTCTATGCAGACACTGTTAAATCGCAATGCTTTTTTAGTTTTGGCTTTAGGTGCATTACTCTGGGGCAAAGGGTTTCACAATAACAGCTGTGTTACAATTAATGTACTCACATACCATGTGCTTTGTACAAAATGGCATCCTCAACCATGTGGCCTGAGAACAAAGACATGAGTTGAGGCCTAGCAAGATGGCATTAGACCATGTGGCTTGAGAACAAAACAGAGAGACACACAGTATGCTCACACTGACAGACACTAGCACAGTTATTGGAAATAATATGCATTTGCCAACACCCAAAAAGCCAACCCATATATATATGAAGTTTGTTCCAATGACCAATACAACAATTAACACAATAACACCCCGTACTAGCAATAAGCAATAATATTTAATAACAGACAATAATATTATAATAAGAACAATAAACTGTATATTATCAAATATAGCTAAACACCTAATAATACTAACTAGACAATTACTTACTGCAGCGCAAAAAGACATAAATACAACAATTGTAGTACAAACACTATACGTTGGTTATTTGGGATATTTTTCTTTAAATATTGTATAAAAGAAAACAATAGAGAGATACTTAGCTAGAAAATCCTGGGACAAGAGGCAGGAAAAGAAGCAGGCCAGGAGACTGGATACTGGGCTTCTTGAACTGGATGTCACAATCTGCTCTGAAACAGTTCTTGGGGCCTACACAAGGCATGGCAGCCTGGCTGGACAGGCTGCTGGCTGGCTGGTCACATCCTCCCATCCATCTCCACTGCTAACCTCCAAGACTGCCTCCTCAAGGGTTCACTGCACACCTCTTTTATTGTTTGCAAGCCCCGTTCATCACCAGCCCACTTTGTCTGATTGACACACCCCTCCTCCCCTCTCCTAGAAGTAAGGGAGACAAAAGGGAGCTGGTGCTTTCTTTGTCCTTTTCCTGCCCAAACAGACCAGGGAAAGACAAAGAGGCAAAGGAAAATGGTTGTGAGCTAAATGCATGATGTAAGACATGGGAACATAACCATGTAATGGAGGCAGTTTTGTTGCATAGTTGCGGCCATCTCCGCATTGCTGACATCATAAAACAGACACTAGCTAGGACGCCTGTTTATGGGCCTATTCTGTGTGGCCTAATTTGGTCCCGCCTTCTCCTGCTCCTTTATAAACCTCCCTGGGCCTGGGAGTCATTGCCCTTACGTGGTGTTTCTGATATGGGTTCCACCCGCACCACTCTCCTAGTCTCCGCTATCTCGCAGTAGTGCAGTGCACAGCGCAGTGTGCAGCCTGTGTTCTGGGGTTCTGTGGGCTATACTGTTTTTACTGTACTTATTCATAAAGGTGGATTTATATTTTATATATGTGTCTATCCTTATTTGCCTGATAACTGTTACAATTATAAATATGTGTTTTTGAAACCTCTTTCAAAATCCCCTATTTTGTAAGAAAATAACAATCAAAAAGTTAGAAAAATTTCCCTCAGGAACTTCCACAAAAAAACAACAATTCCTTGCTTTTTTCAGGAAAATTCCTGTCCATAGAAAATACATAACACTTCCGCCTTTTCACCACTGCCAATACATTTCCTGCAGGAACTTTGCAATTGTTCCCCTATATTTTCTATAACTGCAAGATTTCCCACCACAATATTACTTCTTCTGAGGGCTGAAGAGGAGAAATGGCTGAAATTAAAAGCTGTGAATCCTACAGCAACATATGCCTTGAAAAAATTGTAAGCAGGGTGAGTTCCTTTGTCCTTTGCCCGCAACACTATCTTTCTGCTTAAGTAATATTGGCACAGCCATCCTTGAAAAATAACTTTGGCTTGGAATATACTGGCGGGTTGCAATACATGACATCAGTTCTTTAAAGTGTTTTGACTTCTTTCTAAAAACTTTATAAGTGTGGAATGGCAGTACATAGTGGAAGAACTGAATAACTTTATTGCTTCAACATAAATTGTGGAGGTGGCGGGGGAGGTGGCAGTATGTGTGGGCACTCTAGAACTCTTGTCATCTCCAAACTCAGAGTCATACTACTCTGCAGCAGGTGCAGAAAATCTTAGCAAACTCCTTGACACATCAACAACACTTCTATTTTGTACCCGAGAGACTAGGAAATGTTTAGGAATACTTCTGCTACTTGTGGCATCTCTGATGGTGTGTCTCTGTCGGAACCTGACCATGAGGGCACATTCAGGGGTTCGTCCTGCCCAGGACATCTACTTGTCACAGTGCCTTACCTCAGCCTGCGCCATTCGTCCGGGAGCAGGGTTCTGGACTGACGCTCCGGGATCACTAGCCGCATCCCTCTCTGCCTGCGGCTCAGTCTGGTTCCTTGATACTGGCAGCATTGAGTCAGGCACTTGCCTGGATGCCTGTTATAGGCCCAGCCTGGGGGACCTAATTGGTCCGCCTTCTCCTACTCCTTTATAAACCTCTATGGCCCTGTGTATCAGTTACCCTTACGTTGTTGTTCGGAACAGTTCGTTGATTTGTATTCCTGATCCCTGTGTATGACCGGCCTGTCTGTCCAGCTATCCTGGTGTTGACCTGTGGTTCTGTCTGACCATTCTATGTCAGTGTTCCAATTTGGCTTAGACATCCTTTCTGGTGCAAACCTGTGTCTCTGGCTGACTACCCACTCCGTGTATGACCTGGCCTGTCTGACTATCCTAGCTGGTGCTGACTAGGGGATCTGTCTGTTTCCTATGTGTGTTGGCTCCCGCTCCACAGACATCCATCCTAGTGCAAACCTGGGACACTATCTGACTCCTATTTTACTGACTGCAGGTCTGAGTCAGTAGTCTCCTTGGTTGCGTTCATTATTGGAAACATCTCTCCTAGACTGACTGCAGGCTGAGTCAGTGCTAGTCTGTTGGGTGTTTCTCCATATCCAGAGACTACAGTAGGCTGAAACCTAGTCTCTAGTAGTAGTGGTTGATCTTTTGGCAGTCTCCTATTTCTTATATGGTCGGAGCCTTTTCGGTCACCCTCTGCCTGTTATTTATCTTTTAGCATTACTGTCATTATTATTCTAATAAAGGAGACCAACCATAACACTTCTTTCTTCAGCGCACTGGCCTGCATGTAGAATCAGACCACCACTGAGTTATGTTACAGGGTGTACGTAGGCAGAGGTAAATCATTTGACATTGATGAGTGGGTCAGTTTAAATTCCCAGGATGTCCGGTGCTTGCTTGTACTAGCTCCTAGCTCTTTCTCTTCATACCTGCATCTGGGTTCCACCTTCTCCTCTGGGTTCGCTCAGCTTCTATTATAGTAACAGCTTTCTGCCTATGTTCTGCAGAGCCTCTCCTTTGCAGGACTCATTTTTGGTCAGCTTACCTTCTCCCAACTACCCTGTTGACTGAGTATCTGACAGTCTCCCAGTCAGACCTGTGGCTGAGTTTCAGGTGGAATCTCATTGAGGAAGTGTCTAGGTGTTAACCTACTTGGATTACCACAATAGAAGCAGCTACAGAGCGAGGTAGATGTGCTGTGCTGTTCAGCTGTGATCTTTTTGAAAAATTCAGGCAGGAGAGGCTCATAGTGACTGCTATCACTATGAGTAGTTTTAAGAGTAATAAAAGGAGGAACTGGAAGGACCCTTTTGTGTCCACTGTGTCTGAGGAGGAGGAAGTGAGCACAGCTGAACCAATGCAGTCCAGTCTCCCTAAATCCACCCTAGGGACCTTGGGGAATTTAATGGGAAGGGAGGAAGAAAAGGGTAGTAGTGAGAATAGGACAGGTAAGCTACTCATGCCTGCTGCTAAATGTGCTGCCCCTGCTGCCACCATTACTGTAAATCCTGCCAGACATGCTGCCCAGGCTGTCATTAGTGCTGTGTCTGTGTCAGACGTGCATCCTCTGCTGCCACCAGTGCTGTGCCAGCAGCCAGTACTGATCCTGCTTCCACCAGTGCTGTGCCTGCTGCCAGTGCTACCCCTGCTGCCACCAGTGCTGTGCCTGCTGCCAGCGCGGAACCTGCAGCTTCCAGTGCTGTGCCTGCTGGCAGACATGCTGCCCCTGCTTCCACCAGTGCTGTGCCTGTTGCCAGTGCTGAACCTGCTGCCACCAATACTCTGCCTGCCATCAGACATGCTGCCCCTGCTGCAACTAGTGCTGTGCCTGCTGCCAGTGCTGAACTTGCTGCCACCAGTGCTGAACCTGAGAATAATAACAGTAATGCAATATAATATATACACACAGTGGGTGAACAAAAAGGTGAGTACTGTATCAGGAATAGCAGTCTCCCAATATCACTACCACACTGTCCGAGACTAGGCCTCAGCCTGCTGGAGTGTCGCGGTAAGGTAACGCCCAAGAGTGATACTGACTCAGCCTGCAGTCAGTAGCTAGGAGTCTGCTAGCCACAGGTCAATACTAGGAAGGATGTCTGAATAACGGAACCAACCCTAGGAGCGAACAGACAGGGCCTTCTAGTAAGCACCAGATAGGATAGTCAGACGAGCCAAAGTCATACACGGAGAGGGTAGTCAGCCAGAGCCACTGGTTTGCACCAGATAGGATATTCACTGAAGTGATGGAATGCTGGATGCGCAGTGGACAGAGCCCCAGGTCAACACCAGAGTGGGTAGTCAGACAAGCCTAGGTCAACACAGAGCGGGTAGTCAGCCAGAGCCACAGGTTTGCACCAGAAAGGATATCTGAGCCAAATCGGAATGCACAAGTAGAATAGTCAGACAGACCCACAGGTCAACACCAGTATGGATGGACAGACAAGCCAGATCATACACAGGAATCAGGAATACTAGATAATGAACTGCTCAGAACACCAACGTAAGGGTAACTGATACACAGGCCCATAGAGGTTTATAAACGTGTAGGAGAAGGCGGGAACAATTAGGTCCCCCAGGCTGGGCCTATAACAGGCGTCCAGGCAAGTGCTTGATTCAATGCTGCCAGTAACCAGTAACCAGTATCCTAGGCCGCAGGCAGAGGAATGCTGCTAGTGATGCAGGAGCTTCCATCCTGAACCCTGCACCTGGCTAAATGGTGCAGGCCGAGGTAAGGCACTGTGACACTAAGTCACACTTGCCATCCCCAAGCAGTACCACCAGTGCTAGTACTACTACTACTACTAAGCTCCATCAGCTTGTTAGTGTTAGGAGTGAAGGAGGGGGTAATCAATATCCTCATATTAATAGTGACTGTAAGGAGGAAGACTCTGGGGCTGAACTTGATGTGGCTGGTGCTAGTAATAGTAGTAACAGCAATGGTGGGACTAGTGTTAGGGGAGTGGGAAGCGAAGCATTTGAGAGCATCAAGACTAGTGGAAAAGTGAGCCCAGACTTTTCCTCTGGCCCTTGGAATCCCATTCCCTTCACTACAGTGTCCAAGTGGAACATGATCCTGAAGAGGCCAGAACTGTTGAGGGATAGCAGGTGCAGAAATAATACCACCACCACCACCAGGAGCACAGATCAGCTGCCTGTGTCTGCTGCTATTGCTGTCAGTCTGCCTTCTTCACATCATCAAGAAATGGCAAGCATGACATTAGGGACTCTCTGTCACATTGCTCATCACTCCTCCAACCAGCAGTGAAATGTCTTAAATAGAGCAGCAGCAACACGTAGGGACTAGTGGTGCTGGTGATGATAATGCTGGTGAAGCTGGGGTGGAAGAGACATTGATGGCCTTTAGCAGAAACTGTGGAGGAATGGGAGACAGGGATGAGGATGGGCATCACCACCATCACCAGCAGTGAGATTTTGGAATTTGCAAATGCTCTAATTCCTGCTGCTGCTGAGTTGCAAAGGCAGTAGGATGCTGAGGAGCAAGCTAGTGTGTGCCACAGACTACCGTGAACACAGTGGGAATGGGGTCAACAAGTGATGTGGAACTAGGACAGATTCCACTTGCCAGCTGCAGCAATACTTTTCATAGTTGCATCATCGGCTGCCACAGACAGTGAAGGGGAATGTGGAGGACAAGATGAAAGAGGCCCTTGTTCTTCACCTATTCCCTATCCCCATCCCCTGAAGTCATGGGTGTGAGACTATTTTTCTCTTGTGGCAGGCACATTGCAGTCATCACCAACGGCACTGTGCACAATTGGTGACAAATCAGTTAGAAGAGGAAAGGAGGGAACACACCTTGACTCAACCGCCTTGATAACACACATGAAACACAGACACCATGACATTTCTGTTATACATGTTAAAGCCAAACACCCGCCACAGAATTCAAACACTGCTGTTACTGTACCCCCTGACTCTCCAGAAAGGCAACAAGAGGCAAGGCAGAGATCAAAGAGGAGGAAGAATAGAGAAACCCAGGCAGAGACAGGAAGTTACATGATGAGTAAAACAACTAGCTAACCATCACATTCTTCCTCTAGGGTAACTACATCTTCTGCCAACCCACCTCATTCATTGTTATCTGTTATGGTTCAGTACACTCAGACACGGTAGATGTTGGTAAAACACAATTTTATTAAAGCACACAAGGAATGGTGTAACCCTCACAGGTCCAGCAATTAGCAGCAATAATTGACACAGGACAGGTTACAAGCAAGTTAACCCACACGGATCCAGTATGGACTTACAAACACAATACTGACACAGGTCAGGTAACTTTGATAGATACAGTGTAATAGAGTCCAATAAGGCCAGTGGAGCCACTTTCTAAATAGCCCAGAATAGAGGAGGCCCAATGTCATCAATAGGCAGCAGTAGGCGAGAGTGACAGAACGGCAGCAACGAACAGGCAAGGTTCACCTGAACGGAGGATTATAATGGTGGATGCCCACCAGAGACTATGAAAGGGTGAGTTAGAGCTCGTGCCAGGAACAGAGGCCCTACCGGGACTATCCACCACCGTGTGCCTGTGCTACCCTCGAAGGGGTTAATGTGCATATAGGTATAAGATGGAAGGCAACTGGAAGCGCCCAACTGTGCCTAGAGTGGAATACCAACTGCACAGGATACCGGAGATGTAACAACACTGGTGTAGCAAGTAGTGGAACGAGGCACCACCCCGGAAGGGGTTAATGAACGCTATGGTTAGGACACAGAAGACTACCGTATGCGCCCATCTGAACCCAAAGCGGAAGACCAAGTGATCATTTGAACGGTGTGGAGGAGCACTGACACACTGAGACTCAAAACCCACGGACTGGACTGCACACGGTAACGGAGTACCATATCACTGGGAGGCACAATAACGTGAAAGATGTGCAGAGTAAACAGCAGCAGGTACTGCCAGGTCTTCGCCCAGCCTCTGTGCTATTACCCCCCCTCCGCCAAATGATAGCCACTCTGTTGATGTTAGGATGTGGCAGTTCGTTTTCTCATGGCTTGCTTTTTAAGAAAAACAAAAAAATAATTATAAAAAAACTCATGGTCCTATAAAAAAATAAACAATATTCAGGGGTTTGTTTCCAACAAATCAGTGTTTCCGTAGGGCTTGTGCCAAGCAAGCTTAAGTCCTACAGATCAATGTTTCTTCAGGGCTTGTGCCTCTAATAAGTCTAAGTCTAATTCATTCTCCGTTCGTATAGCTCTGCCCTCTCCCTGGCTAAACAGTCATTCTTCTCCTCTCTAATTTCTAATCTTTCCTCCAACCCCAAACGCCTTTTCTCAACCTTCACATCTCTTCTAAACCCACCAACACAAACACCTTCCACTAACTTCTCTGCCCAAGATCTCGCCAACCACTTCAAGAACAAGATTGAATCTATCAGACATGACATTTCATCACTACCACCCCCACCCAGCCAGCCCAGCCCTGTCGCCTCTCCCACATACACACTAAGCTCCTTCCCACCTGTCACTGAGGATGAAGTCTCCCTTCTCCTCACTCACTCAAACCTAACCACATGCCCTCTCGACCCAATCCCATCTCAGCTCACCCAAGAACTCTCCCCTCTACTAACTCCAATCCTTACTCACTTATTCAACCTCTCTTTGTCAACCGGCACCTTCCCATCCTCTTTCAAACATGCACTAATCACTCCCATCCTAAAAAAACCCTCCCTGGACCCAAACTCATTGTCAAATTACCGGCCAATTTCCCTACTCCCGTTTGCCTCCAAGCTTCTCGAGCGCCTTGCATATAACCGGCTCACTAAATTCCTCTGCTCCCATTCCCTGCTAGATCCCTTGCAATCCGGATTCCTCCCTCATCACTCCACTGAGACTGCCCTCACTAAAGTGGCCAATGACTTGCTCTCAGCCAAGTCTAAAGGCCACTACTCCCTACTCATTCTTTTGGACCTGTCAGCCGCATTTGACACAGTCGATCACCCACTCCTCCTCCAAGCCCTCCACTCCCTAGGCCTCTGCGACACTGCACTCTCCTGGTTTTCATCTTATCTCTGCAACCGCTCCTTCAGTGTTTCATACTCCGGCTCCACTTCCCCACCCCTCCCACTGTCTGTTGGTGTGCCCCAAGGATCAGTACTGGGACCCTTGCTCTTCTCAATCTACACTGCTTCCCTTGGAAAACTAATAAACTCCTTTGGGTTTCACCATCATCTCTATGCTGATGACACCCAAATATATCTTTCCTCCCCAGACCTCTCTCCTTCCCTCCTGTCCCGAGTGTCTGACTGTCTGTCTGCTGTGTCTTCCTGGATGTCCTCCCATCAACTCAAACTTAACCTTAGCAAAACTGAACTAATTCTCTTCCCTCCATCTACAACCAGCCTTATCCCAAACATTACCCTCACCGTTAACAACACTTCCATCACACCAACCCCTACAGCACGCTGCCTGGGGGTCACATTTGACTCTGCCCTATCCTTCATTCCTCACATCCAGTCAATCTCCAACTCATGCCGCCTCCACCTCCGCAACATCTCTAGAATCCGACCCTTTCTCACAGAAGACACTACCAAAACACTCATCATGTCCCGTCTTGACTACTGTAACTCTTTACTAATTGGCCTGCCTCTCACCCGACTAACCCCGTTACAGTCCATAATGAACTCTGCTGCAAGACTAATCTACCTCACTCATCGCTTCTCTAACACCACACCCCTCTGTCAGTCCCTACACTGGCTCCCGTTAGCATACAGAGTAAAATTCAAAACTCTGGTGCTAACTTATAGAGCCCTCACTAACACTGCACCCCCCTATATTTCATCTCTCATTTCCAAATATACTCCCGCCCGCCATCTTCGCTCTGCACATGACCTTCTGCTCTCCACAGCTCTTATCACATCCTCCCACTCCCGCCTACAGGACTTCTCCCGTGCTGCACCTGAGCTGTGGAATTCCCTCCCCCGCCCCATTAGACTCTCCCCCAGCCTTCAAATCTTCAGATGCTCCCTGAAGACTCACCTCTTCAGGGAGGCCTATCAACTGCCTCCATAAACATCATCACCAAGATTCACCCCTTGCACGGACTACTGCACTCAATGGCACTTCTCACTCCCACCCACTGACTGGCAGTTCATGTGGCAGGAGGCACTTAAACACAATAGCACTTACTCCTTCTGTATCAAACCTACCTTCCTCTAGACTGTAAGCTCTCACGAGCAGGGCCCTCTGATCCTCCTGTTCTACACATCTGATTGTACTATTTAATACCTCTGTATGTCTATTCCCCAATTGTACAGCACTGCGGAATTAGTTGGCGCTATCTAAATAAAGAATAATAATAATAATAAGTCCTAGAAATCAATATTTCCTCAGGGTTTGGGCCTCTAAGAACAAATCTAACAAATCATCCTCTATAAAATACTCCATCAAGTCAAGTATCAGTCCACCCCAGTGGCAACTTATGTCAGGGTTCCTGTCTCTATCACTTTAAATACAAATTTCTTCTTCTTTTTTTTATTTTGTAACTTTTTATTGAAGATATACAAAAAGTACATGCAAGCAATTAAAATGTATACATGGAACTTTGCAAATAAAATACACATAATCAAATCAGTTAAAGAATAATTATGTAGTAGTACAGACAACAAAGATGAACTATGTCGTGAGTATTTGCACATATATATTAAAATAAGAAATGCTAAGGATTATGTTATGACATATAGCTCACTGCTAAGACAAGTGAATATGTAAGGAAAATTATGGAAAGACTGCCTCTGAAAGGTGAGTGCTTAGAGAAGGATTAATAGGGTATGGAAGGAAGGAAAATGAAAAGAACATAAGAGTAAAGATAGTGAGGGTATAGATGAAAAGGGAGATACAGGGAGAAGAGAGGGAGGAAGAAGATTATCCTACCGGGCTCTACCAAGTACATCCACTTTCTGAAATGGAAAATACTGCTTACATAGAGAGAAGCACGTGCAGAACAAACGTCAACAATTAGCCAAATATGCGCTGCTTGACATAGAAAACAATAGCTATAACAATATCAGTTGCACGGCATCCAATATCTGAAATAAGAAGCAAGAACCAAGAGAAAGTAAGAGATATTGGAAAGCCAGGAGAACAGAGTGCGTAGAAAGGAAAAAAGTAGGGAACAAAAGCAGTAAGCAGAGAGATGATTAAAGACAGACTAGGAAGAGAAGCATAGCGGAGAGAAAAAAGAGGGAAGGGGTAGGAGGAAGGGGTGGGGAGTGTAGGGTCTCCAGATACACAATCCCCAAGATAATCTAGCGCAACTGAGCAGAGGAGCAATGCAACCCACTGAGCTGACCTTGTCCAAGAATAAGTACATTTCATCAGAGAAATGTGAATTAGGAAGCCATTTACGGAGATCCTTGAGTCTCCTCCCCAGAGACATACATAGGAAGGTCAGTCACTGCAGAGGTCAATTTCAGGCACTGCAAAGGATCCCATAATGAGTGAAATACCTCCAAGGAACCAGTACTCTTGGCATGCAAGTATTCCATCTGGCGGACAGATTTAACTTTGTCCAGCCATTGAGTAACTGAGGGAGCCACAGGCGACCTCCAGTTAGCCGGAATAAGTGTATTAGCCGCATCTATCAAGGTACATAACAGCCTGTGCTCGAGTGGTTTAAGGCAGACCGATGTGTTGGGGTCAGAGGGAGAATCAGAGTACACAGGGAGCAAGTTGAAGAGAAATACCACAGGCGTCAAGGGGAGAAGGATCCCCAGAAATAGAGAAATCTTAGATTGAACATCTTCCCAAAAGGCAGAAATAATTGGGCAAGCCCACCAGATGTGTAGCATAGTGCCTAACAGTGTTTTACATATCCAACATTGAGAGGAAAGACCAGAATAAAAGGTAGAGAGCACCTGATTGGTCCTATACCAGTGGGAGACCAATTTGTAATTCATCTCCCTGGTAAGTATATCACTTGGCAGCAATACAGTATTCCAGAAGACTTGCTTCCACAAATCTTCGGTCCAATCCAAAACCACCTCCTTCTCCCTTTGAGCCATGAATTTCAGCCTATCAGCTGACAGTTTAGAGAGGGGACGCTTACTCAGAGATGGGTTGGAGATCAATTGTTCAAAGGGGGTCAACTCTTGGTGGGAGTATCCTCATGAAACAAGACCGAGTAAATAATGATGCAGCTGACTGAATTTCCAATACTGAGAGGCAGGGATATCATAGTTCCACACTGTATATTCCCACTGGACAATACCCGTGTTCAGAATCAATGAGGTGTAGAAATCCAATCCTGGCTCAAAGTCTGGGTTACCTCTAATAGGCAAGTTTGGTGAATGGAAGGGAGACAGCCCCGTATTTAGTGTTCAGATATTTCCAAACTTCCAAAATGCATCGAAGCACAACATGTGATTGCAGGTGCTGAGGGACAGAGTTATCTTTAAAATAAAAGAAGCTACCCATGTCAATCTCTCCTGCTTTGGAGGAGATATCCATTCTTTCGGATACGGCGAAGAGAGTTCCAAGCCTCTTGCCAGCACAGCTGCCAGCCAAACAGTCGGAAATCTGGCAGACCAATACCCCCACCTTTCAAGGCTCTCAAAAGTGTGGTCAGAGCCAGCCTAGGTTTCTTATATTCCTAAATAAAACCAGAAATCACTGTTTGTAATTCAAAGAAAAAATCCGCCAGAAGGGAAACTGGGGGGGGGGGGGTTGGAACAAGTATAACAATTTGGGTAATACTGCCATTTTCACCAAACTGGCCCTACCAAATTATGAAATAAACAAATGGTCCCATTTCTGAAAATATGATCTGACAGCGTCAAGAACAGCTGGGGAGTTGGCTTGGAATAAGTCTGAGGGTGCAGGTGTGAGATTGATCCTTAAATACCTAATGGAGGGAGTGCTCCAGCGGATGTGATACATACAGCATAACTCAGTCACTGCAAGGGGAGGCAAAGTAAGATTCAATATTTCGGATGTTTTTAAGTTAATGTTAAACAATGAAAAATCACTGTAAGTCCTGATGATGTCCAACAACACAGGAAGCGACTGGTTTGGCCTGCTAAGCATGAGAAGTATATCATCTGCATAGCACGCAAGTATGTTATCTGCCATATGAGGGGGAATCCCAGTAATGAGTGGATGATGACGAATGCAGCTAAGGAAAGGTTCCAAAGAGAAGATAAACAGCAAAGGTGACAAGGGGCAACCCTGATGGGTTCCTTTCGAAATAGGAGAGGATTCAGGTAGAGAACCATTAGCATGAACCCTGGCACTAGGAGAGGAATACAGACTAAAAACAGTGGTCGTAAAGTCTGGCCCAAGACCAGCATAATCAAGCACCTCTTGCAGATAAACTCAATTTACCCTATTAAAGGCTTTCTCTGCATCTACTGAGAGAGCCAGAGCAGGGATTTTTTTATTGGTAGCCAAGTGAATCAGGGAAACTGCTTTTATAGTATTATCTTTTGCTTCTCTACCAAATACAAAGCCCGATTGAAAAAGAATGTAGTATGGCAGCCAGAAGCTTTGCTATAAGTTTGAAATCCACATTTAGTAATGAAATGGGGCTGTAGCTGCTGCACTTGGAAGGGTCCTTGCCGTGTTTCAGCAAGACTGAGATGTGGGCCTCCAAGTCTTGGGATGGAAGTGGAATCCCCTGGCGCAGGGAATTGAAAGATGTCAACAAGTAAGGTAAAATAATCATTGCATAGATTTTCCCTTTTCCCTTTAGGAAGGCTCTTAATAGCCTTAGTTATCTCAGACTCAGTAAACAGGCCCTCCAACATCTCAGCATCAGCCAAAATAAGCAAGGAATTCCTGCTCTAGATAGAAACAACTGAATCCCATCCAGTACCTCAGGGGTTGCGGTGAGGTCACCATTTTCCTGCAGGTTGTATTGCTTCTGGAAAAAATGGACAAAAAAGTTATCAATCTCTGGAAATGTAGTGACAACAGCTCTGAATGCATTCTTAATCTTGGGAATATGATTGACTGGCTTCCTGGACCGCACTATTCTCACCAGCAGTTTCCCGCAATTGTCGCCCTGCAAGTATTTGCGGTATGTATACCACATGAAGGACTTGTGCCTCCTACTTCTAAAAATGTCTGCTAATTTGAGCCTGGCTTCAGATAAATGTGTTAAGTCCCTGGTAGACAGGGTCCTCTTATGTACCCGTTATAGGTCTGAGATTTCAGCTATGGAGGCACAAGTGGAGGAAAGCCCCCTGGAACAGTCCTGCTGTGGTTGCAATACAACATTGAAATCACCTCCAAGCAGCAACCTACCCTGAATAAACTCATCAATTAATTGTAGAGTCGATCTCAGAAAGGGTAATTGATTAGTGTTCGTGGCATAAATCACCGCTATAGTTACTAGCGAGTTGAATAACAGGCCTTTAATGAAAAGATAACGGCCCTCCACATCAGTCTTAGTCTCAACCACGTCCCAACACAGGTTTCTATGACACAAAATCACCACTCCTTTAGTTTTTATTTATTTATTTATTTTTATTAACTGTCCTCCCAATTCCAGTCAAGAGTCCCCCCAAACAGTGGCGTAACAACAGGGGTCGCAGGTGTTGCACCTGCGACCAGGCCCATCACTCTCAGGGGCCCGGCCGCCCCCATTTACCCCCTCGTCACCCACCCGCAGCACAAGAGATCTCCCGGTGGCCGACGCTCTAGTAATGCAGAGCACTGGGAGATGACATAATCTCCCAGCGCTCTGCATTACTAACAACAGTGCGGGAGCTTGATTCACCACTAGACTACCAGGGACTCGAGGTAGGAGGAGGGGGGCGGTCAGTAGGGGTATTGTGGAAGGGGCATTGTGATGGGGCCATTGTGGAGAATGAGGGGCATTGTGGAAGGGGCATTATGGAGATGGGGGCATTGTGGAAGGGGCAATGTGGAGAATGAGGGGCATTGTTGAAGGGGCAATGTGGAAGGGGCGATATGGAGAAGGAGGGGCATTGTGGAGATGAAGGACCACTGTGGAGAATGAGGGGCATTGTGCAAGGGTCAATGTGGAGGTGGCCAATGTAGTTGAGGGGGGCCAATGTGGTCGGGGGTGGGGGCCCATGGCAATTCTTGCACCAGGGCCCGGTGGCTTCTAGTTACACCTCTGCCCCCAAAACAAATTCCCTGTTCAACTGATTCATTCCCCAGACTCCACCCACCAACACAGGCACCCTCCTCAGAACCCCTTATGGCATTTTTAATTGTATTTATTATTTATTTTTTTATTAACTGCCCCCAAATCCCAGTAAACAAACCTCCCAAAAAACATTCCCTGTTCAATGTTCAATAAAAGTAGTGATCTTATAATAAATATTATCTGGTTTTAAATGTTTACAAAATAATTGTAACTGCTTATCTGTTTAAATTATTTATGTACAATAGCAGACTTTCACATAAAAAAAAATCTAATGGAAAAAATAGAAAACAAGTCTTTTTTTTTTTTTTTACATACTAAACCTTGCAGTTTATTATGTGTTAGAATGAAACACAACCAAGAGTAATGTACAAGAAAGCCATTCCCAGCAACTCAGCATTTATAAATGAATACGTTCAGCATCTGTATTTCAATAAGAAAAGCCCTAAGGATACAATTGGAAGTCTGGTCTGCATCTGAGTGCTATAATGTGAGACATAGAGAACATAACCCAGCATGGTGTCTGGAGACGTAGGAAGGCAATCCGGAGGCTGTCCTACTTCTTCCTTAAAATAGGTCAAAAGAGTTAATCAAAGACTGCTATTGCATACTAATTACTAAATTGTTTCTTACACCAATGCTGACGTGAAAAAACTCATGTACTGCATGATTATCTCTCTACATTAGGACACTTTTGGGACGTCCAGTTTCGAGAGAGTAGACACAAATCTCTTCCAGATGTAGAGCTGATCCGTTACTGATACATTAATTTTGTCTTTCTCTGTGTGATTTATTTCCTATTGAAGTGCTTTGAGCTGTAATTTTCTGTATAGAATTTTCAACCAAGACCTGTATTGAAAAAAAAATCAAAATAATATAATATCAGTATATCTAATCTTCTTCAGAATATGCTTGTTATATTGTATAGGGTTTCTAAAGCATTAAAAGTTTGTATAATCTCTTGTTATGCGAACTTGCATGAGTTGTATTTTACAGACTCATGATTAGGGATGGGCGAAATAATACAGTGATTAATGGAACTTATCCGTTTGGTGAATAATTTCCTGCGAAAAGTGCAATTTTTCAGTTTTTTTCGCCTAGCTCATTCCATTGAAATAAATGGAAACATTGAATTTACACACAACTAATAGCAAATGTTATTTTATTTCCCAAAGGCATAGTATATAAGGGGTAGAGGGAACATGTGTTGGTGGATTTGGGGAAAGAATCAGCTGAACAGGACATTTTTTGGGGTGGTGTTAAGGGGACAGTTAATAAAAAAAATACTAAATACAATTACAAAAACCCCATAAGTCATGGTTTAAAAGAGATCTGAGGAGGGTGCCCATGTTGTTGGGTGGAGTCTGAGGAAAGAATAAGTTGAACAGGGAATTTGTTGATGATCAGGATGATTAGGTAGCTCAAAGGGAATGGGATAAACAACAGCAGTAACATGTGTCGTGGATGATGAAGGTTCCACTTGCCACAACTATCTCCAGTGATGTGCCTGATACAGTAGCAGCACCATAACTAGCCCCAACTACTTCTGGTATATGTGGAGAAAAGAAGAAGTTGGCCAATACTGCTTCTCCACCTGCCCCTCCTCCAAAATCATGGGTGTGTTGAGAATATAAATTTTTCCCTTAATAGCAGGAACTGCGCCTCTCACATCAGCAACTGCAATTTGCACAGTGTAAATAAGGGAAGGACTGTTAAGAGGAACAATGGGTACATCTGCACTCACATGAAACACCTGGCACAACTCTATCCAAACACCTTGACATTTAGTGTCCTTAATGTGAAACCCCCCAAAAGAAACCAAGTACTGCTGCTGTCACTATTCCCCTTGTCCACACCCTGCTAAGGACACATGACAACTTGCTGACAGTTTAATAGTAATGATGAACCTGCACTACCACCAGCTTAGCATATTCTGTGGGATGGAATCTCCTCAGATGTGACTTGATGCCCTGCTTGCGATTCTCCTCCACCACACTGCCATATGTGGTCAGTGCACCATACAGTATACAATGGATGGACACAAAATGCCACATCCTAACATCTACAGAGTGGCTATCATTTGGTGGGGGAGGTAATGATGAACAAGGTGGAGTGGCAGAAGATGTAGTTACCCTAGAGGAAGAAGGTGATGGCAAGCTAGTTGTTTTGCTGGTCATGGAACTTTCAGCCTCTGCCTGGGTTTCTCTATTCTTCCTCCTCTGTGATCTTTGTCTCGCCTCTTGCTGCCTTTTTTGGAGGGTCAGGGGATATAGCGACAGTGGTGCTCAATTTCTGTGGTGGTTGTTTGGCTTTAGCATGTTTGACATAAATGTCATGGTGTATGTGTTTCATGTGTGTTATCAGGGGTGTTGTGGCAAGGTGTGTTCCCTCCTTTCACCTTCTCACTGACATGTCACGAATTGTACACAGTGCCATTGGTGATGACTGCACTGTGACTTCCCCAAGAGAAAAATAGTCCCACACCCATGACTTCAGGGGGGAGTAGAAAGGTGGAGAAGGATGGCCTCTTTCTTCTTCTCCTGCACATTCCCCTTCACTGTCTGTGGCAAGGATGATGTTGCTGCTTTTGCTGCTACTGCAACTAGGACCAGGAGTATTGCTGCTGCTGCTGCTGGCAGGTATAACATGTCCTAGTCCTGCTTAGCTTTTTGACCCCATTCCCACTGTGTCCACGGTGGTCTGTGGCACACTAGCCTGCTCCTCAGCATCATGCTACCTTTGCAACTCAGCAGCAGTAGGAATTAGAGCAGTAGCAAACTCTGCACATTCCAAAAGCTAACTGTTAGTGGTGATGGTGGTGATGCCCATCCCCATCCCTGTCTCCCTGGTGGTGGTATTATTGTGGGGGTAACAATTCTGCCTTCTTTAGGATCATGTTCCACATGGACAATGAGGTGGGGGGAAGGGGACTCACAGGGTAAGGGGAATGATGTGAGCTCTCTTGACCACTAGTCTGGATGCTCTACACAAATTTTATATATTTATTCTTTGCTTTTTGAAAAACGTTTGAAGGCATCATATATTGTAACTCACAGAAAGAGGTTTATAATAATAGTAAAAAATAAGAGGAATAGCTGAGATTGACTACAGGAGAAAAAAATCAGGTCCCACTCAAAGAATCAGTAGATCCAGGTGGACAATTGTACATAGGGTAAATAATTAACTGACAGCTGGGTGCTAGGAGGTTTTTTAAACAGAACTTGAAGTTTATTTAAAGCAATCTGTCACAATGTACCTTATACCCAGCACCACCACTTCGGGCAATGCTGATAATCTATGGCCCGAAATGACACTTCTGTGTCATCCCAAGTGTTGCTTCTGGCATATGGCCTGGACGAGCTTGGCATCTTCAGAGGCCGCCAGTGTCCTCTTGCTAGGTGGGTTGGCTTCTCAGGATGACGTGGGAGTAGTACTGGGGTTTGACGCATCTTGGCTCCTTGTATCATTTGCGGGAACGAGGCCGATTATTGACGCAGGCCTCAAATCTTATTCAGGCTGGTCCTCCTACCTACTTCCTGGCTGAGTATATAAGGGTACTGGATCCTTATCCAGTTACCCTTACATTGTTGTCCTGTGCAGTTATAGTTGTTTGAGTTCATGATCTCCTGTGTATGACCCTTGCTTGCCTGACTATCCCATCTGGTGCTGACCTGGGGCTCTGTCCATCTACCCTCTTGGTGTTGCCTCTAGATCAGTGGACATCCTATCTGGTGCAGACCTGGGGCTCTGGCTGACTACCCGCTCAGTGTATGACCCTGGCCTGTCTGACTATCCAATCTGGTACTGACCTGGGGCTCTGTCCATCCACCCTCTCGGTGTTGCCTCTGACTAGTGAACATCTTATCTGGTGCAGAACTGTTGCTCTGGCTGACTACCCGCTCTGTGAATGACCATTCTTGTCTGACTATCCAATCTGGTGCTGACCTGAGGCTCTGTCCATCTATCGTCTCGTTGTTACCTCTTGACTAGTGGACATCCTATCTGGTGCAGATCTGTGGCTCTGGTGGACTCCAGCATACTGACTGCAGATGTGAGTCAGTGGCCTCCCTGGTTACGCTCAGTGTGGGAGACCATTAGGGTCTTTTCGGTATTCCTCCGGAGAAGTGAGACTACCAGTGGCTTCGGCCTAGTCTCTTACAGTTGGGGTTGACCTTAGGCTAACTCCTATTTCTGATAGAGTTTCTAGCCTCTTGAGTCACCCCTGCTCTTGCTATTGGATGTCATCTTATTCTAATAAAAGTGATTTCAATTTTACCATCTGACTCTTATTTATTGTTGCAACCGCTGACACAATCTGACAACAAATAATTTGTCTTTCACACATTCATTTTTCTCTGAAGAGGTCCTTCTTTCTTCTAGGGTCTTCATTCTTTTCCTATGGATATCTTCATTAGTAGGATATCACCACACCTCCCAGGTTCATTTAGGGACTCTGGTCACTGCTCCCACTCTGCATTCACAGACCTATCAATATTCCATACCTAGAGCAGTAGTTTTCAGATATTTCAAAGACAGTGACCACTTGGCTGCCTAACTATACTGAGAGGGACTGCCATTATTGACCAAGCCATTTAGTTCCATTAAAGCACAGGGCAACATAAAGCAGTCCAGGAGTCAGCACTAACAGAAGGATCAGCACAGGTCCACACACCAGTGATTGCAAAACAATGTCGTAGGGGACTTGGTGCTACTCCCAGATGGAGTTCCTTCTTTGAAGCATATGCTCCTTATCTCTCCAGGGACCCAGAATTCTTCTATTTCCAAGGCAGCTCAAGGATCTTCCACTACCTGGGAAACTCTAGCAAGAACACTTTCTCTACCATAGTTAGACCCCTTCTACAGATATAATACCAATGGTGATTCATTCATAATGAATCAAAATCTGCCACTATGATGTACTAGCCATGTTCCTGTAAAATAAATGTTTTTGAAAAATTAGCCTTTATATTTTGGTGTTACAGTATGGTTAATAGTTATGTTCAAGTCCAAGCTTATCACTCACTCTGTGCATCCACTCTTTTTGCTTATATTTATTCATAGCACATTGTTTTACAATGCATTGAACACCTATTTGGAAACTGCTAAAGTTATGCTGTTTGCATATTGTTTGGTCAGTTGGAACATTTTAGTATATACTGTATGGTAAGTCTAAAGTTTGTGAATGTAGTTAAGAAGTGCAGTCTAGGTAGTATCGAGTGTCTTTGAAAAATGATCAGAAAAAGTATGGATATTGCTCTCTCGGGAAATCTACAAATAATTAGCTCCTCTATTAAGAACAGTCAGAAAAACCTCAAATAAATTCTCAGAAGTAATAGCCCAGTAAATCAGTTAAATCTACAGGCCAAATTTCAAGAGGTATTTTACTTGGCTGTTTTCAGTGTGAAGTAATGTGCAATATCTTAATGGAAAACTGAGGCTCGTGGACTAACAACTGGAACAATTTTGGAGCGAACAAACTGCATCATAGGTACCAACTTACAAGTAAAAATTGTCCAGATATCCTATTAATTTAAATGGGGCTAAAACATCTAGAATGCTAAAGATGTCTCAAAGACATTGCTTCACAGTGGTTCGGAGACCTTGTTGAAATACCCATTTAAATCAATGGGAATTTTTGTCCCCAGTGGGACAGTTGGTTGGAGCCAAAATGGCTAGAGTTGATCTAATTAAATCATCCTCACACCTTATTTCTCAATTATAATAGCATTCAGCATTAGGAGTGAAGCCTAGATTGAAAGAATAGATCAACAATTATTTCTATAACACAAAGTAACACAATCTAAATAGTTCAAAATGTCTATTTGATTAACACATAAGCTTACACTACATAAGGAATCAATGAGACCACTTTGGGTAGCGATGTAATGGCGTCTTGGTGCCTTCCTCGCGAATGTGTTCTACATGTAAGTACTGAAACTTCACTCACCCAAACCTCTGGGAATATGCTATTTCCAAACAATAGATACACCTGATGTACTGAGAAAGAACCAGTGCTAGTATTTGGAAAATCCACCTCCAACAGAAATTATATTCAGCAAAGGAACAGCAACATAATAATATAAGGTTTGAATAAAACCAAATTTATTGAAGATGAGTAAAAATAAGACGTACATAAAAGCAATAGTGTGACAAATAACACATCCGAAAAACACCTGACATGTCTCGGACAGAATGGTCCTTAATCATGGGTAGGGATAACACGCGGGCTGGTGGCTTAAAAAATGTACGCCCCTCCTTACACACTTGATCCCAGATAACTGAATATAAAATACATGTATATAAAAATAAACATATAAAATAAAAAGGATAAAATTAGTGACAATATATAATCCCATAAAATCCAAGTGGGAAATATATGAAATCTATACAATGTAGAATATTTTGGGTGTGACAGCAGTGTAAGTTAAAAGGCAAAATAATTTATCGGTAGGAATAACATTTATCCCAAAGAGGTATAAGGGAGGTACTTTCAAACAATTACAACAAAGAAAAGCAGATCATAGAATGGGAAAATGAAACTTATAACCGAGCCCCAACACACACAAAAAATAGGATTCGGTTATAAAAACTTAAATCCCATTGGGTTTGGTCACCTTGTCTATGCCCTGGAATATAAAAAAAAAAAACCCTAAATCTGAATTGTGTGTTAGGAATTGTCTAGGCTCCGGTGATGGAAGTAAAAAATATGAAGGCGTCTATAGTGACCAGTAATAAGCAGTCACATAAAATGCATATCAAATGAACATTTATAAATGGTTGAAAATCAAGTGTATGCTTGTGATCAACTATTAGTGCATGCAGAATACATTACCTGTTCCCTGTACGTGGTTATAATAAATTTGTATTTGATATTTTTATAGTGGAATGGTTGCTTGCTAATTTTTTATTATTTTTTATTTTAATGTGTTGATTTGTTTTGTAATTTACATTCCATCATCTGTTGGACATCTACCGCCACACTATTTTGTAATTTTGTTTTACTATTGGTACTCAACCAAGTGTGCTTGTTACTTATGCCATTTTGCCAAGAGAATAAACTAGGTGACAATTGTCTTCCTAACTCTAGTGCTTTTCTACTAGTAAATCTACATCCATGTTCTTCATCCCCATAGAAAATGTGGAGAAGGAGTAATGTTTCACAATAAAAGCAGCTCCAATTAATCTTCATAGTATTTGGGCCATGAAGAGTGTTATTTCAATACTGTTAGAGTAATTGAATTATAAAGGATCCCCCTCCCGCCCCTTTTACCTAGTGTAAGCCATCTCCCCTCAGATGTGGAATCTGGTCTCTGGACCGGACAGATAACAGCAAAGGACAATCTTCTTATTGTGAGCATAAGGAAAACACTGCCCCGTTGACAGGTTTTTCAGGTTTTTCCTTATGCTCACTGAAGACTGGCCCTCTCTGCGATCCATCTGGACAGTCTTGCTGCTCTGAGGTGAGCAGTGTTACATCAGTAAAAGGGGTGGGAGGGGGATACTTTATCATTCAATTGATCTTGAACTACAGCTCTGACAGTATTGAAATAACACTCTCCATGGCCCAAATACTATGAAGATTAATTAGAGCTGCTTCCATTATGAAGCATTACTATCCCTTTAACAGCTAAACTCCTTGACAAGTATAACAGAATTAAAATCATTCCTCATCTTGTTTTTCTTAGACCTGTCACCAAATGGCCCTCTAATCAAATCCATTCTGTCAAAATTTTCTGCTGACAATCTGGCTTTACTTATTTGAGATTCAGAGTATCCCTATTCCTTCAACCTTCTAGATAATAAGTCTTCCTCCTCCAATAATTACCCTGTGTAGTACAAATACATTTGAAACATATAAACCTTCCTTTTGGAATGTTATTAATTAAATGACGAGGATGGCAACTGTTCACCAAAAGTAAACTGTTGCCAGAATGGGGCTTTCTGAAGATATTAGTATAGATTCTACTTGTACTCATGTCTCCTTTAAGGCCAAATCCAGGAAATCCACACCTTTCAATTGTACCATATGTATACATTTTATTCCACAATGTTTAGAATTGAGGTATTCCACAACAGTTACATTCAGGGAAATATCACCAGACCAGATGAAAGTCAAATCGTCTATGTACCCGTAAAACAAAGAAATAAATGCTCTATATGGGTTTCCATATCCAAAGACGTGGAACCGTTCACACCAACCCATAAAAAGGTTAGAGAATGACGGGGCAGACTTAACATCCATTGCGGCTCCATGCCCCTGGAGATAGAAAGTCCCATCGAAGAGAAAATATTTATGCTCTTAAAGGTACATAATTGAAAGAAAGCTTTTTAACCCCTAGAGTGCCAAGTGGGTACAATGTATGAGCTTGTACAGCTGTACTTGCTGTGCCAAGCTCGTACATTGTACCCACAAAATGCGGTCACTACATAAGCCGATATAACCGGCATGTAGTGGCCACATTTAGAAAAAAAATGTGCCTGGCACTCATGGGGGAGAGATCCTTATGCCTCCCCCAGCTATTGATCTCCCAGCCGATCACGCTAGGAGATCAATATGCACAAAGGAGAAGCAGAGTAGGAGTAGGAGTGGGTGAGATCGGGGGAAGCCTCCTAATGTCATAGGTGACATGGAGGGGTCCTGATGCCCCCCAATGAGGTCTACAATAAAAAAGTGAGAAAACAATTAACCCTGTGTGTGCCATGGGGGGATCCAGTACAGACTCCCCCCCTGTGGCACACACATAACTTTTTTTTTAGTATTGCTTTGTATTCAGAGCTTGTTGGGGGGGGGGGGGAGGCTGATGCCCCCCCCCCCCACAAGCTATGAATAAAGAAGAATAATAAAGAAAAAATCAACCCTCTGTGTGGCACAGGGGGTCCAATGCATTGCTTTGCAATGAATTTGACACCCCTGTGGCAGACAAAGGATTTTTTTTCATTTGTATTTGATTTAGACCTCATTGGGGTGGCATCGGATGTCCTGATGCCCCCCAACAAGGTGTAAAAAAAAAAAAAAAAAAAAACATGAGTGCACCACAGGGGGTCCAAAGCAGTGGTTTGAAATGCGTTGGACCCTTCCAGGGCACACACATTTATTTATTTTCTATTCTGCCATTGATGATGGGTCATCAGGAGTGGTACTGATGTCTCCCATCAAGATATGAATAAAAAATAATGGCAATGCATTGATCACCCCTGTGGCAGACAAAGGATTGCCCCTACCCAATAATTTTTTATTCATACTTTATTGTGGGGCATCAGGAGGAGTTCTCATGACTGACAACGCAGTCTACACAAAAATATTGGGGGGGAAAAACACACAAAAAAATGCATGTTCCACAGGTGGGTCTAACACACGTGCTTTGCAATGTACTGGACCTCCTGTGGCACACACACTCATTTTTGTTCCCATTATTTTTTATTTAGACATAGTTGGGGGGCATCAGAAGTGGTACTGATGCCACCAATGAGGTATGAATAAAAAAAATAGCTAAAAAAAATTAACTCTTTGTTTGCAACAGGGTGTCCAATGCATTGCTTTGCAATGTATTGAACACCCCTGTGGCTTGCACACAAAATGCCTCCAATCCCCCCCACATACCCTACCCACCAGCCAAGTTCCACAGCTCACAGGCAGTCCCTTTCCCCCAGTCTGACCCCCAGCCTGGTTCCACTGCCTACTGGCAGACCTGAGTGCCAGTACACACTGGATTCAGGCTGGAAATCAAACAGTGTATGTAGGGGACTTACAGTGCACACTGGTAGTCACAGATCCCCCATATGCACTATCCAGTTGTACAGCACTGAGGAATTAGTTGGCACTATATAAATAAAGAATAATAATAATAATATCTTACCTCTGGCACCACCACCAACATACTTGCTCACTGTCCACTGGATATACCCACATACACTGCCTGACCCTTTGTCCCTTCCCCAACCTGGTTTCACTGGCAGTCACAGATCCTCACGTAAACTGACTGACCTCTGATATCCACAGAATCATGCCCGGTCTAAAATAGATTTTCTGGTCTCTACAAAGGAACTTCTTAGACAGAAATTTGTATTAGTGGAAACAGTATCCAAAACTTTAATGACTGTATCATCGTCCACAGACGTATTTGGTGCAACAGGTTTTAAGTCAATATAATAAGCATAACGATTACTGCCCATCAAAAATAAACACAAAGTCCAAGGCTATCAATAATAACAAGTAAAGCTTCTTCTTATGCCAAAAATATATACATTGTATATTGGAATAAATATCGCTACTGAGCTGGTCGAGTGGATAAAGGTACATAAGGAATCGATGAGACAGCTTCAGGTAGCACTGTAATGGCGTCTTGGGATCTGGTGTTACTGTCTCACTAATGTGCTCTAAAGGCAGGTACGGGATCTTCATACATCCAAACCACTGGAAGAACGTTACTTCCAAACGATAGACACACCCATTGCACTGAGAAAGAGACGGTGCTAGTACTTGGAAAATCCACCTCTGATAGAAACTATATGCAGCAAAGTAACAGCAACACTGCTAATAATATAAGGACTGAAAAAATACATCAAATTTATTGTAGATGAGAAAACTTGTCATAAGAAGTACTTAATAGTGTCACAAATAACACGTCCAAAAACCACTTGACACCATGTTGTTATCCCTTTGCTGCAGATTTTACAACTATGGCTTGCATGAAAGCAGCAATATATACAGTATATCTAAGTCTGAATAAGCAAATGCTTTGCAATGCATTGTGTACCCCTCTGACACTGAAAGAAGAAGCAGTGCAGGGATGTGTGAGGAAATTGGTAGATCAAAAACTGGCTGCAGCCATGGTTGCTATAGTGTGTGCAATAAATTATCATGATGCCTCTCCTCCTGAGGAGGATATAATTTGTCAAGGTCCCACCAAAAGTTCCACCACCACCACCACCACCACCAGTACTTTAAAAATAAATGTAAGAAGAACGCTGAAGACTACAACGAGTCTCATACTAGTGTTGGTGGCATAATAGAAGAAGGAGTAGGAGCTCAACCAACTGCTGCATCTGACAGTGAGACAAACAAGCATCAAAATTGTGTGAAAATAAAAGTAAAAAGAAATGTCTGAGACCTCTAAAAGCTTAGAGGAATTTAAAGGTAGTGGGCAAGAAACGATGGGCAATGAAGAAGAATACCTAATGATGACTGATGATGATGTAGATCTAGAATATATCCCTCCAGCACCCTCCTCTTCTTCATATACAGATGAAGTTGAGAGAGAGATGATTACAAGGCCAGGAAATTAGCTGAAAGGCAATGTCTCAATCTTCCAACACTAAAAAGTAGCATTGTGCATTTTTGAGGAAACAGTTGGAAACTCTGACCATGTACAAGAAAAGGTGCCCAAAAATACACAGTCATCATCAGCATCATCCTACAAGTCCAAGCCCCACTCAGCCACACACACACATGAATAGCATTGAGTAGCCAGCAGCTAAAACCCGCGTACAAGAAATACAAGTAGTGTGAATTTTGCAAATGTGTTATGTCGGTTTTCTATTGCAGAACCACAGTAAAACATAACTGGTATAGACAGCACTTTTCAGAGCACTAACACAACTGGTGCTCTCTGCTTTTATTCGACTACCGCCTACAAAAAAAGCGCAAAATATAAAAGTCCAAGGAAATAGGCGTACATTTGAGGACAGAAAGATCAAGTTCAATGTTAGATGTGTTCTCCACATAACAAAATCCGACAGAGTGCCCTCTTTCGACATATTAACCCCCCTTTTAAAAGTTGACTACAGTGCTTTGATTCACCATATTAATTTGACAAATATTGGGCAATTTAACCCTTCCCCTTTAAAATCTGACTTACAGTGCTCCCATGACTTTCTATCACCATTGAAATCTGACATTTTTCTTCTCCTATTTTTTTTCGACATGCCCTCATATTTTATATTGCAAGATTAACCCTATGAGTACCAGAGAGGTAGCAACGCATTGCAATGTGTTTGCTACCCCTCTGGTACTCATAGGGTTAATAAGCAAGGTATGCGGTTGCATACCTTTCTGTATATGTGTAAAAACTTTATTTTTATCGAATTTAATTGTAGTTTAAAAGAAAGATACTAACAGCTTTTGTTCATGCTGTCCATATAGTATCCTCATAATTTGCATAATTTGAATTAGTGCACCACCATATCACAATAGCGAATCCCCCTCACTGTTATTCAATCAACATACAGAAATATGAAAACCTATGAATGAAACTCCATCTTCAATATATAGTAAATCATCCTATTGGCATCAAAAATGGATATTATAGTAATCAAATTCCAGACGCCGGGTTTGTTATGGAGCGGGGCGCCTGTACATCATAGCTCATCATGCATGACCTTAAATACTCAGTGTCGCTTAGTAGATAATGTGAACATATAAATGAAAACATATGAATGAAACTCCATCTTAAATATATAGTAAATCTTCCTATTGACATCAAACATGGATATCACAGGAATCAAATTCCAAGCGTCGGGCTTGTTATGGAGCGGGCACCTATACCAGGGTCTTGATAGGAGAATAATACCGATTATTTGGGTAATAACACTCTTGAATGTTATAGGATAATGGACAAAGTCCTCCCACAGATATTAATCTATCATATAGTAGTGACCTTTATCATTAAATAAATATGAGTGAAGGAATCCGACGGGTAGCCTTGCGGAAAGCGAGTGGCAGCCATAGCGTTCATCACCTCTATGTAACCACACCACACCCTAGTAACACTCCTCTGTGTGTCACCTTTTCCCCAAACACCTCTTGTTATACATATAGGGGATTTTTCACTGTCACTTTCTCTCAGTGTCAAGCTCATGAATACATGTGGTATAATGCAGGACATCATCAGTATTAAGGATAGCCACATAATTATGGGAAAAACTGGTGTTCAGGCACACATTTTAGACCATTCCAATGAAGGGATTCCTTGTAAGTAACGAGATCTCGGCACCTCTTAAGTGCCTCCATGTCGATCGACACGAATCTCCTGCTGACAGCTTTACAGATGTCAGTAGGAAACAGCGAACTTTAAACGTCTGTATGTCTTAAACCATAGCGGTTTGAGAGATACAATTTTTTGCATTTAGCTCAGCTTTTTAAGCTCTTCTAAATGCAACAAACTTTTTTTTGGACATTACTAACACTTTCAGGTCACGCATGATGCTCTATGATGTACAGGCGCCCCTCTCCATAACAAGTCCGGCACCTGGAATTTGATTACTGTAATATCCATGTTTGATGCCAATAGGAGGATTTACTATATATTTAAGATGGAGTTTCATTCATAGGTTTTCATTATTCTGTATGTTGATTGAATAACAGTGAGGGGGATTCGCTATTGTGATACGGTGCTGCGCTAATTCAAAATAGGCAAATTATGCGGCTACTATTTGGACAGCATGAACAAAAGCTTTCTTTTAAACTGCAATCAAATTCAATATAAATAAACTTTTTACACATATACAGGCAAGGTATGCAACTGCATACCTTGCCTATTAACCTTATGAGTACCAGAGGGGTAGCAAACACATTGAAATGTGTTGCTACCTCTCTGGTACTCATAGGGTTAATCTTCCAATACAAAATACGAGGGCATGTCGAAAAAAAAAGGAGAAGAAAAATGTTGGATAAAAATGGTGAAAGAAAGTCATGGGAGCACTGTAGTCAAATTTTTTAAGGGGGGGTTCAAATGTCGGATGTACAATATTCGTCAAAGTAATATGGTGAAAGAAAGCACTGTAAGTCAGATTTGGAAGGGGAAGGGTTAAATTGTAGACTATGAACAATATTCATTGAATTAAAGTGGTGAAAGAAAGAATTTTAAGTTGACTTTGGGGGGTTAATATGTCGAAGGGGGGCACTCTGTGTTGGATTTCTATGCTGTATACTGTGTTATACACTGCTTTTGTTCGAACAATGATGGTTTTGAAACTGTCGTTATGCCTTCTACGACTCAACCTCTGAGGCGCAGAATTTCTGACTTAAATGTAACCACAAAACAGGCGGTAATACTGAGCGTGAGTAATAGGATACTAATTGCACGTTGCTTTTCGTTGATTCCTATGGGCTTTTTTAGACTGGCAGTAAGTATAATTACCTCTGGATTTGTTTTCACAAGTCGGGTAATAGGATAGCAAAAACTGACTTAAAAAATAATAGTGTCTGTTTTATTTTTAGCGCTGGTAATAGAATTGAGCCCTTGAAACTTGAATCTTGAGAAAAGGATACTCACATTCTATAATTGCTACTCTACGTATCAGTAGCTAGTCACATTTGTGGAGGATATTGTAACTGCTCCCACACAGATGGCTGCGAGCCTGGCACTCAAATCCTCCTATAGTACACTCAACACGAACGGCTAAAACACCAAACCTATGCATATGGGGCATTACCATAGTTAGAAGATGTAGCTCAGCACTAATCAATGCATTTCTAAAAATCTCCATATATACTGTGTTTGAAATCTACAGCAACATTGAATATAAATGTGAAACATCTCTGATTTTTTTTTTTTTTGCTTCTTGGTGATAAAGTGTCAAAATGCACCTATAATAAAACCCTGGGTTGTCTAATTTTAAAAATGTACACTTTGAGGGGAAATTTTAAAGAGGAGCACTGCTAAACAGCTCCAAATGAGACATGGCACCAGTGAAGCAAGCAAGCTGTGAAAATTCCATGTTTGAAAATGGAAACACACTAGTGATGATCGAGCACCCCGATGCTCGGGTGTTCGGGTGCTCTGGCCGAGCGCCCCCGGAGGCTCGAGTGCTCGGCCGAGCACCCGAGCCCCATTGAAGTCAATGGGAGGACTCGAGCATTACACCAGGCACCCCCTGCTCTGATGAGGGGAGGGTGCCTGGTTCATAGGAAAAGGTCAGAAAATTATGGAAACACCACAGAAATGGTTCAGGGACAGCATAGGGAGGATGTCTGGATGCATCTTGAACTCCAACGTCGCTGCTGGGAATGATGTTTCGCCCGTAGTACGCCATTTTTACAGACTGACCGTAAAACACACAAAAAGGAAGATAAAAACGATTGTAGGCGAAAAATTGTTACCAAAGAGTATTTGCTGTATATTTACTTGTATATCATCTGCAAATTCTGCAAAAAATTTCATTGATTTTTCGGAACTGGGGCCATGATTAAGAGGGAAACGTGCGCAGCGTAAAGCAGGTGTTCAACGTGGTTATGGCCCGGGTAAGGTACAGCATTCAGGAACGGAGGCCGCAGCTACCACAGGTTTTACAACATGTCCGTTTGCCCTTGTTAAGTCCAAAATTTATAGTCGGAACAGTGGGGTCTGATCCATTGAGTAAAAGTGACGAAGTGACTTAGTGGATGAAGCCAAGAACTACCTTCTGCTCTGTCGAACACCCCAGCCCTATTTAATTCAATGGGAGGACCTGAGGCACTCCGATACAACCTGTATATCACAAAATGGAGGGCCTCATTCACATTGTGGTACAATAGTTCAGGTAGTGGTCCAACACTCATAAAGCCTATGCACTAAGTGAAAGGGCTGCCAAAAATTAGACTGAAATGTCACTCCAATACACCCTTTATTACACATAAAGGAGGGCATCATACACACCCTTGAAAAATTAGGATTAATGGCCTGCTGGTGACCCTCTAAAACATTAGGGGCGAGGGTATGCCGCTAAGCTGACCATCTAAAACATTAGGAATGAGGGTCTGCTGCTGAGCCGACCATCTAAAACATTATGGGTGAGGGTCTGCTGCCGAGCTGACCATCCTAAATATTATATGCGAAGGCCCGCTAGTGAGCTGACGCTATAAAACATTATATGAGAGGGCCCGCTAGAGAGCTGACCCAATAAAACATTATATGAGAAGGCCCGCTGGTGAGCTGACCTATACAAAAATTGTCAAACAGGGCCCGCTGGTGAGCTGGCCCTATATAAAAATTATATCACAGGGCCCGCTGGTGAGCTGGCCCTATATAAAAATTATATCACAGGGTATATGGAAGAGGAGGAGGAGGATGAGAAGATTAAGAGTCAACCATATACCCGTTTTTTGGGTGGAAGGGGTGAATGGGAATACAGAGTATTCCCATCATTGTAAATAACATATCTAAAGTGACTTTATGTTCACCCGGGGCTTTCCTCCAGTGGAGTGGAGAAGTCAGGGGATATCCAGGCCTTTTTCATTTTTATAAGTGTCAACCTATCAGCATTTTCGGTGGAAAGGCGGATACGCTTATCTGTTATGATGCCACCAGCAGCACTAAATACCCGCTCAGACAGAACGCTGGCGGCAGGGCAGGCCAGCACCTCCAAGGCGTAGAGTGCCAGTTCATACCACGTGTCCAGCTTGGACACCCAGTAGTTGTAAGGCACAGAGGGATCATTGAGGACGCTGACACGGTCTGCTACGTACTCCTTCACCATCTTCCAAAACTTTTCCCTCCTTGTGACACTAGGCTGCGCATCAGGGTGAGGGTGCTGGCAGGGTGTCATGAAGGTGTCCCACGCCTTGGAGAGTGTTGCCCTGCCTTTGTCGGAACTGCTGTGTGCTCCCCTTTTCTCCCCTTCTCGGTTGGGCAAGGTAGCACGTACTCTGCTGCCAGCGTTGTCAGATGGAAAATTTTGGAGCAATTTTTCGACAAGAACCTTCTGGTATTGCACCATTTTGCTTGTCCTCTCCACCGGAGGAATGAGAGATGAGAAATTCTCTTTGTAGCGGGGGTCCAGAAGGGTGAACACCCAGTAATCCGTGTTGTCTAAAATGCGTATAACGCGTGGGTCACGGGAAAGGCAGCCTAACATAAAGTCAGCCATGTGTGCCAGAGTACCAACAGGCAAGATTTCGCTGTCCTCACCAGGAGGATGACTCTCAATCTCCTCATCCTCTTCCTCCTCTTCTGCCCACCCACGCTGAAGAGATGGAAATAAAGTTCCATGGCTACCCTCTGTAGCGGAGGCAACCGTGTCTTCCTCCTCCTCCTCCTCCTCCGCCTCCTCCAATTGTCGCTGAGAAGACGAAGTGAGGGTGCTCTGGCTATCACCTTGTGTAAGCTCTTCCTCCCCCATTTCCACCTCTTCCACATGCAAAGCGTCGGTTTTAATTGTGAGCAGCGAGCGTTTCAGTAGACACAGAAGTGGGATGGTTACACTGATAATAGCGTTATCGCCGCTCACCATCTGTGTCGATTCCTCAAAATTGCGTAAAACCTCACAGAGGTCTGACATCCATTCCCACTCCTCACTTCTGATTAGAGGAAGTTGAACGGAGAGGCGACGACCGTGTAACAGCTGGTACTCCACTACTGCCCTCTGCTGCTCACAAAGCCGGGCCAACATGTGGAAGGTGGAGTTCCAGCGCGTGCTCACGTCACACAGCAGCCGGTGAGCTGGCAATTGTAAGTGCTGCTGCAGCTTCAACAGGCCGGCTGAAGCTGTAGATGACTTACGGAAATGTGCACACACGCGGCGCACCTTCGTCAAGAGATCATGCAAATTGGGGTAGGTTTTTAGAAATCGCTGAACCACTAAATTAAATACATGCGCTAGGCATGGTACGTGTGTGAGCTTGCCGAGCTCCAAAGCCGCCACCAAGTTACGCCCATTATCACACACAACCATGCCTGGTTGCAGGTTGAGTGGCGAGAGCCACTGCTCGGTCTGGTGACTAATCCCCTGCAACAGCTCTGAGGCCGTGTGCTGTTTGTCCCCAAGGCAGATCAGCTTCAGCACGGCCTGTTGACGCTTCCCCACTGCAGTGCTACACTGCTTCCAGCTACCGGCTGATGGGTGAGTGGCGCTGCGCGCAGAGAATTCGGAGGTGGAAACGGAGGAGGAGGAGCCAATAACGTAGGTGCTGGCGGAAACCCTGATGGAGGTAGGGCCCGCAATCCTCGGCGTGGGTAGCACCTGTGCCATCCCAGGGTCCGAGTCGCTCCCAGCCTCCACGACATTCACCCAGTGTGCCGTCAGGGAAATGTAGCGTCCCTGGCCACAAGCACTTGTCCATGTGTCAGTCGTTAAGTGGACCTTCCCAGCAACTGCATTGGTCAGGGCACGGGTGATGTTAAGGGACACATGGTGGTGTAAGGCGGGGACGGCACACCGGGAAAAGTAATGGCGGCTGGGGACTGCGTACCGAGGGACAGCTGCTGCCATCAGGCTGCGGAAGGACTCAGTCTCCACAAGCCTAAATGGCAGCATTTCGATGGCCAGTAATTTGGAAAGGTGTGAGGTTAGTGCTATGGCCTGTGGGTGGGTGGCTGGGTATTTTCGCTTGCGCTCAAATGCCTGGGGTAACGACATTTGGACGCTGCGCTGGGACAGGGAAGTGGATGTGGTCGCTGATGGTGCTTCAGATGGTACAGGTGCAGGGCGGGAGGTATGCGGGCCTGCGCCTTCGACAGGCGATTGGCCGGCACCGAAAACAGGGGAAGAGGAGGCAGTGGTGTGGCCTGCAGACACAGATTGGCGATCCGGGCGTTCCTCCTACTTATTACGGTGCTTGGATGCCATGTGTCGGATCATGCTGGTGGTGGTGAGGTTTCTAGTGTTCATGCCTTGGCTCATTCTGGTGTGGCACAGGTTGCAAACTACAATTTTTTTGTCGTCCGCACTTTCCTTAAAAAAACGCCATACCGCGGAACACCTAGCCCTTGGCAAGGGAGATTTACGCAAGGGGGTGCTCCGTGGAACATTTGCGGGCCGGTTTGGTGCGGTCCGTCTTCTTTCTTTAGCCACACCACTGCCTCTTCCAGCCTGTTGCGGTGCTGCAGATGGCTCACCCTCAGGACTGCTGTCATCGCTCGGCTTTCCACCTTCCCAGGTGGGGTCAGTGACCTCATCGTCCACCAAGTCCTCCTCCACTTCCTCACTCTGATCATCCTCCTCATTTCTTGATCCCACCACATCCTCAGTCATTGACAACTGTGTATCATCCTCCTCATCAAGGTCTTGAGACAGTAATTGTGGTTGATTTGATGGCAACTGTGTCTCATCATCATCATCCACTTCCTTTGACCTTAAATGCCGTTCCCCTCTGTCATCTTCTTGTGATTGGGTACCCTCTAGAGGTTGTGAATCAGGGCACAAGATCTCATGTTCCTCTGCAAGCGTGCTTGGAGAGAGGTTCAAATCAAGGATTGGTGATGAGACGAGCTCCTCACTATATCCCAGTGTAGGATCACTTCTTTGGCCAGACCCTCTATGGTGTGAGGAAGGATGATCAGGGTGAGGATTATGTTGACCAGACTCTTGGCTAGTGAGAGTGGACTTGGTGGAAGACAGGGTGGTGCTTAACCGACTGGAAGCAGTATCAGCTGAAATCCAACCGACCACCTGTTCGCAGTGGTCTGACCTCGAGAGTGATGTCCTGCGACACCCTGTAAACTGAGACACGAAGCTAGGTATGGTGGATGTCTTTCTGTCTTGTGCTCTGGCACCAGGCACAGTTTCTACGCGTCCTGACCCGCGCCCTGAACTATCAGGATCACGTCCACTTCCCCGTCCCTTTTTACCCGCCTTCTTCATATTAAACGGAATATATGTCGGTAATCTGCGGCTAGGCACACGAAACAGAATGTGACGCTAATCTGCGGCTAGGCACAGTGAACGGAATATGTGACGTTAATTTGTGAATTTGCACACTAAACAATATGTGACGTTAATTTGTGAATTTGCACACTAAACAATATGTGACGCTAATCTGCGGCTAGGCACACTAAACAATATGTGACGTTAATCTGCGGCTAGGCACACTAAACAATATGTGACGCTAATCTGCGACTAGGCACACGAAACAGAATGTGACGCTAATCTGCGGCTAGGCACAGTGAACGGAATATGTGACGTTAATTTGTGAATTTGCACACTAAACAATATGTGACGTTAATTTGTGAATTTGCACACTAAACAATATGTGACGCTAATCTGCGGCTAGGCACACTAAACAATATGTGACGTTAATCTGCGGCTAGGCACACTAAACAATATGTGACGCTAATCTGCGGCTAGGCACACGAAACAGAATGTGACGCTAATCTGCGGCTAGGCACATGAAACAGAATGTGACGCTAATCTGCGGCTAGGCACAGTGAACGGAATATGTGACGTTAATTTGTGAATTTGCACACTAAACAATATGTGACGTTAATTTGTGAATTTGCACACTAAACAATAAGTGACGCTAATCTGCGGCTAGGCACACGAAACAGAATGTGACGCTAATCTGCGGCTAGGCACAGTGAACGGAATATGTGACGTTAATTTGTGAATTTGCACACTAAACAGAATGTGACAATAATCTATGGCTAGGCACACGTTTAAAATGGCCCTTTTTGTCGCTGCGTTGTAAAATATTTGTCCCTGTGCACCTAGTACAATGTCACCTTACTAATATCCCCCCCACAAAAAAAAAGGAAATTGTGCCCCCCCAAACAAAATATAAATGCTGCCCCCACACACAACAGTCCTAAAAAGGACTTTTGGGTCTTGAAAGAGTACCAACACTTTTAGTCTCCCTACACTGACTTTCCCTGCCTAATCGCATCTCTCCCTGGCTGAGAATGAGCCGAACTCGCGAGTCGGGTGCTATACAGCACCCGATCACGGGTTCTGGCCAGCCAATCAGTGTAATGCCAGCAGCCAACATGGCTGCTGGCATTACACTGATGTCAGAGCCTCCCCGCACGTTTATTGGCTGCGCAGCAGCCGCGAAACGTGCGGGGAGGAGACCCGAACATGGCAGGCGAGCACATGCGTACTCTTACGAGTACCGCCATGTGCCGAGCAGAGCGATGCTCGAGCCAAACCGAGCTTCGGCCGAGCATGCTCGCTCATCACTAAAACACACATGTTCCAAATTAGGCCACTGTAGCTCCCCCAAATCCTGTCAAACCTATGCATAATGGGCATTGCCATACTCTGATGATGTAGTTTTGTGGTAAAGGGGGTGTGTAAAAAGTGTAAAATTGCTCCTAGAATGAACACTGGATTGTCGCATTTCAAATATATACACTTTTGTGAGGAAGCACTGGTAAAAAGCCCTGAATGAGACAAGGTACCATTAAAGCAATCTGTGAAAATTGGTCCAGTAGCTCCCACACACCCTGATAAACCTACTCATACATGGCATTACCATACTAATAGGAAATAGATGCATTTTGTTTAAATATCTGCAACTATTATCTGCTTGAAATCCACAGCAACACTGAAATATATGTGTGAAAAAAGTCTGAATTTTTTTTCCTAATGGGTGGTAAAGTGGCTGTGTGTGTCTGCTCCAAGATTGTCCCAGTAGCTCCCACAGACCCTGATAAACCTATGCATATTGGGCACTGCAATGCTCAGAAGATGTAGCTGAACTCTAATCAATGCATTTTAAAATCTCCAGATATCCTGTGCTTAAAATCCACAGCAACATTGAATATGTGTGAAAAAGTTGAAGGTTTCTCATACAGCAGGTGTTTTGGGATGGATTGGTAGTTGCTTAAAAAGTGTCAGAATGCACCTAGAATGAAACCTTGTATTGTATAATTTACAAAATATACACTTTTGGGGGGTGCATTTTAAAGATGAGCACAGAGAAAATGTCCCAAATGAGACATGGCACCAATTAACCAAGCTGTGAAAATCCCATGTCTGGAAAAACTCCACCAAACCTATGCATATGGGCTATTTCCGTTCTCAAAAGGTGTATCTTAACACTTATCAATGCATTTTTTTAAATCTGCAAATATCCTGTGTTTGAAATCCACAGCAACATTGTAATGCAAGTGTGAAAAGTGAAAAACATATGACTACAATTTTGGTATAGATTTCTGGAAAAATAGCTGCATGATAAACTCCCAAAACTCCAAAATCTACTGAGGAATTAACCTATGCTGTCTACTTTTCAGAACCATATAGTTTTGTGGGACATTTTTGGGTTCTGGCAAGGTCAACTAAGCTATGATCCTCGCATTCCAAATTTTGAAAACGTACAGATTGGAAACAGTTGTGTTCATCTTGTAATATTTACTCTGTAAATGTGAAAAAGACACTGAGATCCTATATTAAATTAATTAAATTAATGAATATATATTAGGGTATTTTTCAGATTAACTAATAATGTACAAGTAATGTCAGGAAAACCTGTCCAAAATTATGCGTTTTTTCATTTTTTTTTAAAGAACAACATTAAAAGCCTCCAACATATATGGAAGGAGAGAGTCCTGAAATGATTTATAATATATAACTGGAAAACCATCCAGGCCAGGGCTTCTCCCTACCGGAGTCGTCGCCAGGGCCTTCTCTAGTTCAGCTGTTGAAATTGGTGATTCAAAGTCCGCCACCACCCAAGGAGGGAGGGGCGGCATCTTGGCACATGTCAGAAAGGCCCGAATCCTGGCAAGGAGATCAGGCTGAGTATGAACAGCATCTTACGCCTGTATATTATAAAGAGAGGCATAAAAATCCTTAAAAGCTGCCGCCATACCAGGAAAGTCAGACACAGGGTCCCCTGCTGTATTTTTGATCGAGCGAATTAAGTTTTTATTCTAACAGCCACCCGTGCCAACAACATACTACATTTGTTATCATGTAGATATGTCTAAATTTCATCCAGTGATAAGATTTGTTAAGGGAGGCAGCATGAAAATTTGCCAAGTTATCATGTGCGTGAGCAAGGGTTTGGAAGTCAACAGCATAGAGGGAAGACTGATGAGTCCTCTCCAGGAGTTGGACAGTCGAGATCAGGTTCCTCAAACGTTTATGACATTCACGTTTTCATTGTGCACCCCATTTTATGAGAACACCACGGAGCACACATTTCAGCATGAATGTAGCTGTAGGGTCTTCACACTCTATTCCTTGGGATAAAGAACAGAGTGTGAAGACCCTGCAGCCACATTCATGCTGAAATATTCATTGATATTCTCCTGAACATTCTTGAGAACTGCCAGATCTTTCAAAAGGAGGTCATTCAAACGCCCAGGTGGTGAACCAGACTCACAAGAACGCAGTGTGATCTTGATCCAAATCTGAGCGTGATCCGACCAGGTAATAGGATCCATGTCAGCAGCGGTAACAGTGTGAAGTTTATACTGATCTATAATTAAAATATAGAATATTCTAGAATATTTGCCGTGGCAAGAGGAGTAGTAAGTATACTGTTTGGTTCTGGGAAACAAAGATCTCCAAGTGTCAATAAGATGAGTATCCCCCAACACCTCCTTAATCCTACATAACATCGAGTAAGGTATACTGGAGAGACCAGTAGAGCAATACAAATTCAGATTCATAGGAACATTAAAATCACTGCCTAATATTAGTTGACCCGAGCAAAAATCAGTACGTTTGCAGAAGACATGTTTGAAAAGGAGTGCTTGCCTGGTATTAGGTGCATAAATATTCACCATGGTAAAGATAGAGCCAAAAAGAGTACCCTTAAGAAAAATAAACTTGACATCTGGATCTTTGAGACAAATAGTTTCATGCCAAGACAAGTGGGCTTGTGCACGTATGGCTACACCTCATCTTTTGGAATCAGAGGGCACCAACCACACTGACGGGTAGTGTTTGATGGAGAAAGAGGGTGTCCGGCACCCTGAAAAATGCATCTCTTGGACAAACATGAATTCAGCCTTCAGTCTGTGGAAATCTCGTAATGCCAATGTCCTCTTTTGCACTGTGTTAAGACCCCTTGCATTAACAGATACAAGTTTTAACTTCTTCTCAGTAGGCCAGTGTAACGGTTTGTTTGACTCTCAGACACAGTGGTTTAGGATAAAAACACAGTTTTATTGAATTCACAATACCATAAGAACCTTCACAGGTCCTGTAATATACAGACAGTATAATACAGACACATGAAAAGGTTAATTATACAATGCCCACACAGGTCCAGTAAAAATGAAGGTACAGTCAGTATATAGTGACACAGGTCAGGTAAGTTTCCCAGGACTGTGGTACTGCAGAAGTTAAAGTTCATCAATGATTGCAAACAGTCCCACGTGTGAAGGTACTGAGATAGCACTTATACCGAGCTTCAGGTCGCCCAAGCGCTAGCAGAATAACGTGAACTGCCAGAGCTCAACAGATGTAGCAATGAGCACTGCCGGAGCAATAACGGAGGCAGACACTTGCAACTGGTATAGCAGTAACGGAGGACAAGCCAATGGCACACTACCGGAGCAATAACGGAGGCAGACACTTGCAACCGGTGTAGCAGTAACGGAGGACTAGGCCAAGGCTCACTGCCAGAGCAGTAACGGAGGCAGACACTAGCAACCTGCAGGAGCAGTAGCGGAGGACAAGCTAATGGCAACTACCGGAGCAATCACAGAGGCACACACTTGCAACCGGTATAGCAGTAACGGAGCCAAAGGCACACTGCCGGAGCGGTAACAGAGGCACACACTAGCAACCTGCAGGAGCAGTAGCGGAGGACAAGCCAATGGCGACTACCGGAGCAATCACGGAGGCACACACTTGCAACCGGTATAGCAGTAACGGAGGACTAGGCCAAAGGCACACTGCCAGAGCAGTAACAGAGGCACACACTAGCAACCTGCAGGAGCAGTAGAGGAGGACACGCCAATGGCGACTACCGGAGCAATCACAGAGGCAACACTTGCCGGAGCAGTAATGGGGACAACACTGGCAACCTGCAGGAGCAGTAACGGAACAGGCTCAGGCAACGTGACTGTCTGCTGAATAAGAATGTCACCGAGGTGACAATAGCTGAAGAAGCAGGAATGTCAATCAAGCCGGGTCAGTACACAGGAACAGAAACGTCAGCCAGGCCGGGTCAGAACACAGAAGCAGGAATGTCAGCCTGTCCGGGTCGGTACACTGGAGCAGGAAAGTCAACTGGTCTGGGTCTGTACACTGGAGCAGGAACGTCAACCGGTCCGGGTCGGTACACTGGAGCAGGAACGTCAGCCAGGCCGGGTCAATACACAGGAGCAGACACAGAAGATAAGTCAGGCAATCCGGGTCGGTACACAGGAGCTGGAAACTGAAGAGTAGTCAGGCAGGCCAAGTCGGTACACTGGGAAACACTGAGCAGTAAGCTAGCACTGGTACAGGAACACCATGAAAGGGCACCGAGTGGGTGCAGGAGCCCAGTATATAAAGGCCATACTGGGCGGGATCAACACAGGACAGCCAATGAGAGCATTAAACAGGATAACTGACAAGAAAACAAAAACAAGGGAGCACGGGCACTGTGATAATACCCCGCTCTCAAAGATCCCCTCTCCTGGAAGAGGGACCTGGCTTCTGAGGATATTTAGAGTGAAAAATACGCAGTAATCTAGGAGCATGAAGGTCCTTCTGATCAACCCAGGAACGCTCCTCAGGGCCATAGCCTTTCCAATGGACCAAGTACTGCAATTTTCCTCTAAATCTGCATGAATCAATAATGCTTTGAACCTCGTACTCTTCCTGACCCTGAACCTCCACTGGACCGGGAACCACAGGAGTGGTAGTGTAGCGGTTGCATACCAAAGGTTTCAGTAGAGATACATGGAACACATTATGAATGTGCATAGACGCAGGGAGATCTAAGGCATGTGAGACAGGGTTAGTTTTCTGGATCACCCTGAATGGACCAATAAACCAGGGAGCCAACTTGTTAGACGGAACTTGCAACTTGAGGTTTCTGGAGGAGAGTCATACCCTGTCCCCAACATGAAAGGATACCACTGGCAGCCGTCTACGGTTAGCGTGGCGATGATGATGCTGGAACGACTGACTGAGGGCCCTCTGAACCTGTGCCCAAGTGGAGAGGAGTTGCTCGATGTGCTCATCCAGAGCTGGAATCTGTTGTGACTGGAATGAGTCCGGGAGCAAACATGGCTGGAACCTGTAGTTGATGAGAAACGGGGAGCTCCCAGACGATGAATTAACCACACAGTTCCTGACGAACTCTGCCCACGGCAACAGGTCTGCCCAATTATCATGATGATCGGTGACAAAACAGCGCAGGAACTGCTCCAGTCCCTGATTGGCATGCTCAGTGGCCCCATTGGTCTGGGGATGGTAGGCAGAAGAAAAGGACAGTTGAATGCCCATCTGTTCACAGAATGCTCTCCAAAATCTGGATAAGAATTGGCTCCCGCGGTTGGACACCAGAACTCTAGATAACCCATGCAACCGGAACACTTCCTTAGCGAAAACAACAGCTAACTCCTGGGCAGATGGAAGGCCAGGAAGGGCCACGAAATGAGCCATTTTCGAGAATCTGTCAACCACCATCAGGATGAATGAGTACCCCCTAGACACTGGCAGTTCTCCCAGGAAATCAATGGATACGTGGGACCAGGGATGTTCACCATTAGGCACTGGCTGAACTATGCCCATTGGGAGGTGTCTAGGGGTCTTGGCATGGGCACAGGTGGCACAGGCTGCAGTAAATGCAGAACAATCAGCCCTTAGGGAGGGCCACCAGAAAACTTGTGAAAGAGACCATATTAATTGATCCCTCCCAATATGCCCAGCAGCCTTAGATGAGTGATACGTTTCGAGTAAACGGGTACGGAATGGCTCATCCACAAAACACTTGCCCACTGGGGTTTCCGGGGGAGCCGTAGCCTGGGTATCCAGAATCTCTTCCCCCAGTGGTGAAGTGATACTTGTAAGTAGGGTAGCCTGGATGCGGTCAGGCTTAATAATAGGTACTGGGACCTCGTCCTTCTCTGTTTCAGACCCAAATTGTCTAGACAGGGCATCATCCCTAACATTCTTGGAACCTGGCAAGTAAGATACTATGAAGTTGAAGCGGGATAGAAACAGAGCCTATGTGGCCTGATGAGAGGACAATCTCTTAGCCTCTGAGAGATAGGTCATGTTTTTGTGGTCAGTTAGGATTAGCACAGGATTTCTGGTACCCTCCAGTAAGTGACGCCATTCCTTCAAGGACAGAATTATAGCCAGAAGTTCTCTGTTGCCAATTTCATAATGACTCTGAGCACTAGACAGCATTTTTGAGAAAAACCCACATGGTCTGAGAGCGCCTCCTGCCACCGGGCGTTGAGATAGTACTGCCCCTACCCCAATCTCAGAGGCATCAACCTCCCATGTGAATGGAAGGGACGGGTTGGGGTGGGACAGAAAAGGAGCAGATGCGAAGGCGGATTTCACTGTCTTAAAGGCATGATCAGCTGCCTCAGACCATTGGGAAGGATTAGCACCCTTGTGTGTGAGGTCAGACAGAGGCTTCACAATAGTGGAAACATTTTGGATAAACTTTCTGTAATGAGAAACTTGTGCAGTGCATCATCGGGTAGTGGTGAACCCCTTAAATCTGAGTCTGCACAGGAGTCCTGACTGAACTTGAGTCAGTGTTAGGGCTGGCCATCTCCAAATCACCACTCAGGCGCGGAGGCATAAACTCCGTAATTTTACCGTTACGCCTTGCTCCCTTCGCTTTTTTCTTTTTGTGATGACATGCTAACAGACTGGAAGGGGTGATAGGTACCCATAGAAAGCCGTAGTATCCCTCTGGTCCCAACTTGCAGAGCTGAGCGTTCAAGTGGCCATATTGCTCAGCGGTTGCTCCGCCCCCTCTTTTTCATTTTTTATATTGTAATGCAATTAATTGATGCATTAGCCATATAAATGTGGTATCAAAAGAAAGCCCTACTTATGCTTAAAAAAAGGGTATATAAATTATTTTATTATTATTAATATAATTTACTTTTATACCATCAAACTAACCCAAGAGGTCTATTGTTTTGGGATTTAGAAGAGGTAAAATTAAACATTCAAAAAGGAGATATTACAAAAAGAAGCTAGATGGTTTTATTTTTAAACTCTGTTGACCCTTGGGGTCCTAATGGAAATAATATATTTTTTTTGTAATTACTACAGATATTCACATCTTCTTGAACTCAAGGTTAGATATAATTATTTAGATTATATCCTCCCTTTTTTAAAATTCTACTGATTCTTTGGTGTTGAATGTAGACTATGAATTATAGTTTTTTTATTAAGAATATTTAATTGTTTTCACCTCTTTTCACCTCTTTTTTAGCTTTGTCACTTGTCACTTTTCCCCCATTCCCCAAACCTCTCTTATCAGTCTGCTTAATGACTATCCTATTATTCAGGCTTAAACTCTTAAAAGTTAAAAATTCTGATTTGGCCAGATTATACATAAATCTCATGCACTGTTTTTCTGTTACAACACTTAGATCTTCCAACACCATGAAAAAATGTATTTACAAAATTCCCCCTACTGCGTTTTGGACTAAACTTCACTTAATAGTTATCAACTATTAGACTGGATGCTTTCCTCTTATTTCTATGTAGACCCTCTTGTATATTCCACCTATACATCCTTCTCTCCTCTTTCAAGTAACCTTTCCTCCCTCCAAATGCAATTGTTCTCACCACTGTGTTTAGTTGTCATGCTCTCCGTTTACCGCACTACTCCTAAAAAGAACTGGATGCAGAATAAATTGAAGATCCTTCATCTCTCAAATCTCTGTTGAAATATAACTGTCCAGGTGCATGAAGTTTAATAGCATATAGATATTTAGGCCATGTTGTACCCACTCCACTGTGATTTCATCTTGTGTAGGTGGTCCTGTCTCTAGGACAATTGGTGCCACATTACCAGGGTGTTTTGAAGACCTGACTTCTGAATAAAATTTGTGACCCTCCTGGCCTCTCCCTGACCATGGTCCACTGATAGAGGTCTAACTCTCCCATTCCTGAGCACTTACAAGGTCTATATTGCATACCTGGTCCCATACAAGCAGAAATGGTTAATCAGGTTAATCAGGAGTTCTTTAGGTATGATTTGTTCCTTGAGACACTGGTTCAGTGTTGCCAAGTTCCACCAATGTCTAAACTGAACAGTAAGTCTTCTAATGTTTTAATGACAATATTATTGGTGAGATGGTTATTGCCTCCACAGTTGGGTTCCAGATCCACATCCACCCTGCCAAGAAACATGTTTCACTGAGGGTCAGCCTAGCCTTGACCCTATAATTACACAGTTGCATGATGAATAAACAAATATCTATATATATAAACTGCTCAAAAAAATAAAGAGAACACTTAAACAACACAATGTAACTCGAAGTCAATCACACTTCTGTGAAATCACACTGTCCACTCAGGAAGCAACACTGATTGACAATCAATTTCACATGCTGTTCATAGGATGGTGTAGCAACAGCGCCACTGTACAATGTCAGGCCACTGTGATATTGCACCTAAAAAATTTAACTTTGAAAATTAATAACTTTTGAATGAAACACCTTTCAGCAGTAGGAGTACCCTTGTTTTACTCAGGGGGATAAACCCTACAACATATTTTTTTTACATTTTAAGTATTACTATCCCTTTAACAATGGAAAAGAAATAGATGGTGGTTAATTTTTCCAAAATGCAAGACACGCTCCAAACGAACTAGTTTCACAACCACCTTCTCACGCTATGATTCTGATGCTATTTTATACAAGATAGAAAATACAAAATATAGAAAAAAAACAAAGGGAACATATTATAGTGTTTTATAGTGACAACAAAACAACCCATGTATAAAACAGTTCAATGCATACACACTCTGCTACCAGATCTCAGCTAGGTCGCTGAAATCACTTGTGGATTTATTATACTACCTCCAAACAGGTAATGTTTTATAGCTCTCACTCTTATGCCCAGACTTGCCTCAAAGAGCTTGGCTCAAGAAAATAGAAAACAAAGAAAAAAGATGCTAGCGCTTGTAATATACAAACATACAATATATTATGTAACAGTCCCAATAATTAAAGGAGTATCACATGAAAATAATCCAGATGATGATGGATCCCAAAATCCCGTTAAAAGCTCAATGGGAATCACACAAAGCTAGTCCTAACTGAAAAAGGACCCAATTGGATGACACCTCATATGTTCCTAAATCCTGGGAAATAAAATACATGAACAGGACTGATATATAAAACATAACCAAATGGTTTACTGATAAAAATAAAACATGTATAAACACTATATGCCAATTAAAACTCATAATGAATTTCAAGAATTTGCCAAACATTTCCTCAGGAGGCTATCAGTTTGTTCATGGATCAATCCACTAAATTAATTTGAACAGGTATGACCACAAAAAATAAATCCCTATTCATATTTTTTTCAATCTGGCTCTGGTAAAGGCCAGAGCAGGATCAAGGTTTTTTTTTAACTTTGTAGGCTTAAGCACTGCTCCAGTAGTGGTGGGGTTTTAAGATTTTTTTTTTGTTTATTTTTTGGACCGTAGACATCAAGGTAAGTGGTGACGAGGAGGGACTTAATGGTCTGAATATCAGTGAATGAATTGTATTTGACAACAAAAATCTTCACAAGAATCCTAACTAACTGAAAGGAAGGGGTGAGGGTAAACAAAATTTGCTTCATCAGAATGTGTCAAATAAAATTTTACCTAATCCTTCTGATGAGACATTTTTTTTTATGTGCACGTCTAGTAAACAGTTAATTAGTTACTTAGTAAAGTAGTCTGAAAAAAAAATAAGTCCATCAACTTCTGCTACTTTATGACCCATATATGGGGTGGACACAAAAATAGAAACATTAGAGAATTTAGTGGCAAATATGTTTTTGTTGGCTACACTGATATAACACTTCTAAGCTTATTGTTTGTTCTGCTTTTTATATTATGAGGTTTAAAACTACTTTCAATGAATTATAGATTGTCTGTAGTGTGAAAGCATATGTCAACATTGTAAAATTACAATCTTGTCTGATTTTGAAAGGGGACCGATTGTTGGTGCACATTTAGGTGGAGTATCTGTGGCAGAAACTACCAGTTTGTTAGGTGTCTCCAAGGTTATGACAGCATGCATAAACTATGGGAAGACATCTGCTAAAAGGAATAGTGGTTGAAAACCTGAACACATTAATTAGGATTTTTACTGCTGGGATTAGTGCACATCTCATAAGAAAATGGAGTTGAAAGTATACTCAGCCTGGAATACTCCAAAGATCATAAGATACAGCACATGGTGAGCAAACACAAAAGAAACAGAAGTTAAATTATTTCTTCCATGCTGAACATTTTGGGCCATCAACTACCTTCCTCAGGACCAATGGGAACTTATAATAACATAGGTTATATATACATCAAGAATTAAATAATCTCCTCACCTCACAGCTCCCTCATGTCCAAAAGGCACCAAAATATGTCATTCTCTTTCTCTCCCGGAGTAACGAGCAGTGCCGTCATGAAAGGTACCAAATGCTGCCAAGCAACTGGTACTCATACAACATGTACAATATATTGTTACTGCTGGCTGAAGGAAAACAAGTATTAGAGAAAGTGAATTACATAAAAAGCATGTGTAAAGAATGGCACTTACCTCCACCCCTATTATGTATCAAGATTGTGTCAAAAAAGGAAAAGAAAACAATATACTGCTCACTGGCTTACTCTGTTCCTGTGCAGAAGAGCACAATATTCAAATAGTGTTCCTTGGGGACAAGTCCTTATTTTACATCCAGTCTGTCAAGAGAGAGAGCGGCAACTCAGAAAATGTTATGCCTATAAATATAGAATAAGTAAACTACGACCATCTCTAATCACGACCAGTTCTGGTTCATAATGCTCCATCCATCCTTTGATTAGTTATGATGTGTATTGGTTGATGTGGTGGAAAATGCTGATAATACATACTCTTTCCCACATATGTAGATCAGTTAGTCACCACTTTATTCCGTTGCTTGACCCGGGTGTGAGATGGTTCATCCTGTGGCACTTTCCACAGGGAGGGCCCATAGTGTACACCCAAATGGTCCACAACGGTCATTCATTTTTAGCAATACTAAAGAAGATTCAAGAGTAAAAAGCACTGATGAGTATGCAGCTATATCACACACTTGATTAATACACCTTGTAGCTATCCATCAATCTTCCTCATATTAAGACAAAATCCTTATGTTTTTTATTTTAAATAACATTGGTGTAAGGCGCAGGAGGGGAAGGGATGGGCATGCAACAGAGGGTGATATGCTGATTTTCTTTGGTAGAAGAGAGTTTTGAGGATCACAAGGGGGATATGTTGTGCATTGGTGGTAGGGTGTTATGAAAATCACAAGAGCGGGATATGCTGATGAGCTTTGGGGTGAGGGGGGTTATAGGCGACAATGTTGGCTAATTTTTTTTTATAAGGCTGTGTTTGTTTATAAAATAAATGAATGTGGGTTGTATAGATCCCATATTAATTTATTTCATTGTACATGTGTTTAAAATGTAGGGAGTGAATGTGTACCATATTTTTGTTAACATTTTAAAGGAGGGAACAAAAGTTACCTCCCTTCAATGAAAAACCCAGTTCCCCATATTTTTAGAGAAAACTCTGCATTTTGGCGTCAAATAATATAAAATGTTTTATTGTTACCCCTTTCAGTGCCAGGCATTGTATACCCTATGGCAGTGGTTCTCAATCTTTTCTTGCTCAAGGCACCCCTGACATGAAATCTGGAACTTTCAGGGCACCCCTTACACATTTAATGTAATTTATCAAGGTCATTATGAAGGGTACAGTACATAAATATACAGTTATTATTAGGTCTTACAACCCTAATAACAAAAATAAACACATTACAATTTCCATAAATCTACGTTTAAAAGGCAACATAAACATTTTGTCAAAGTCTTCACAGAAATCATGGGGCACCCTATGCTGATGGCTGTGGCACACCAAAGTGCCATGGCACCCTGGTTGAGAATCACTGCCCTATGGCATTCAAAGGGTTAAAACCACTGACCCCTCTGTTGTGTGACAGTACATTGGAGACCTTTGAGCATTCAAGGGGTTGAAAGCCCCACTTAAATCTATGGATATTTTCATTCACCTCTATGATGCAGATATGCTGTTCCAGAATTGTTCATATTTATATTGATGAATAAGGCCTCCAGCATCTAAGATTACACACTCACATTATTTTGACATTTTATCAATTTGGTTTCACCCTTTCAGTGCCAGAGGGTATGCAACGCATTGCTAAGCAATGCATTGTGTACCCCCTTTGGCACTGAAAGGTTTAAATAGTTCCTGTGGGTTTTTCTAGATATTTTATCCACTTCCCCCTCAATTCTGGTACATCTTCTTTCAAGACTCCCCATTCCCTCCTATTAATCATGGCTTATTTACTCCTACATATAGCTAGCTTAGATTTATTGTCACAAATTACTTTAATGAGTAATTTCAATTAGGCTTAATTAGCACATGTGGAAAATAAATTATTTGTTGGGATTAATTTATAATGAATGGAAGTAAGCAGACAATTTTTTCACTGTGCCATTTTGGTAGATTCCTTATAGTCATGGTTTTATATCCTGCAATAACTTGAGCAATAGGCAATTTGCATTCATGTGGAAAGTTTGTTTAAAACAGTAGTAAAACTTTTTATGGGGATTTAATTGTGCTGTTCTTTTTTTACATTAACATTTCCCTCTAGTGGCCAGATTTCAGAGAATTATTATTATGCATTCTCTGTTAAGGTTAAGTCCCTGACAACAGTTCTCCATGGAATGTCATAGTAAATGCTGAGTCACTTCCTCTCAGTTTAAACTTTCAGGAAGTACGCTGCCTGGATCTTATTTTCAAGAGTATTACAGTTCTGAGCTATTATAACTTTTACATAAAACAACTGCCAGCAGCGGAATTGCCCTTTTTTCTCAGCAGAGAAAGACCTATAACATTTATTTGTCATAAAAACATTTTTTTGCAGCTTTTTTAACCCTCTTTGCTGTTAGATATCTCTGTAATTTGTCGTTTATAGTCAGAAGGCAATATGCTAGATCTCTGCTGCATCTGTTGGTTTACACTTAGTCTCACGATATGATGATAAATGAAGGTCTAGTTCACATGGGTATCTTCAGAGCAATGTTGTTAACACTGAGCTAAATGAATCCTTGCATAACCTATTGCACTCAGTGATGCTGTTCACACAGACTACTTTTGTATTGTGTAGTAAATCCTAAACAACATGTTGGAACTTGTATGTGCTTCTGAGTTGGGGATCAGCATAACTGAACTATGGGGTGCAATGCATATTGTTGACATAGTTGACAATGAAGTTTGTGATGCTACTCACAACCTCTGACCCACTGGAGTACTGGCAAATAATATATGTCCAAAATCCACTTCCATCATGAACTCATGAGAAAGAATCACTAAAAAAAGCAGGTCATTGCAGTAAAATAAGAATGGACATCTTTGCATGCTCTAAAACTGAGCACATATACTTTACTCATGTGAACATAGTCGAAGGTGACTAGACTTCCACTTTAATGTAGGACAGTTGTGAAAATGTAATTCTGGAGGCAAGTTAAATTGTTGATTGCCATATTGGTCCTGAACCAGTTGAGTGTCAGAGGGGTATGCAACATATTGCTAAGCAAAGCATTACGTACCCCTCTGGCACTCAATGGGTTAAGACAAAAACCGATAGTTGTAGCTCGTGATACCTTTTGATGGACCAACAGTTTAGATCTTCATAATGTAAAGGACGTTCAACAGTGGCTTCTTTTTCAAGTGTTCACAGAAACCAGTAAAACCCTGCAATAACTGTGTTTTTCATAAGTGTACTGCATTAACCCTTTGAGTGCCAGAGAGGTATCCAGTGGAGGAATGGTCACTTCGTAAAAGACTTCAGCCCTTTCAAGACAAATGGGGTTGAAAACTTACATGGCCATGAAACAAGATCTCTCCTATATTAAGCAGACTGCTCGATGTCAGCAAGAATAGAATTTTAACTTTCCTGTCCTGATCTAAAGTATAATTTATTCTCAGTACTGAGTAAATTACTGTAACCCCTTGGGTGCTGAGACATCTCCAACACTTTACTTTTTAATGCATTAAAGACATCATTAGCATCTAAGGGGTAAAAAAATGAACACTCAAAGAAATGATAGATAATAAGCTGTTAAAACTCCATTAGAGAGCTGCGTGGTATAATTTTCAATGAAAACAAAATAGCTTTCAAGGAAGACACAGTTTTATTTTGAATAAATGAGAGTCCAACATAAAGGCACACAACTCTGCTCAGCAAGGGCCAGTAACAGACTGTGAAGCTATTTCTGCTTTAGCAAAGGTAAATCATTTTCTTTACTGGCCTACCTGCTATGTTGCAAATCAGGTCAGTCTGCCTTGCCGGGCCCATGGAGAAATTTTAGAAAGTGTGGTATTTCCCTTTTTTACAGGAACACTAAACTCTAAAAAAATTAATTGGGATTATATGCATTTAAGTAACCTATACTCTAAGCTATCATCTTAAAAATCGTCTGGTTTTGGTAACTCTATCCTAAAATGTAGTTTTGCATATTCCCTGTTAATGTATCATGCAAGCATTGTGCAGGACCCTAGGAAAGCATAGAAACCTTGATAGTTTCAAAAGTGATAGTGCAGTATGGTCAGTGAACTGATAGGTATAAAAAAAAGCACATTTATAAGTACAATAGTGGTGACATTGGTGAGTATTAAACATAATAAATTAACTTGACCTAAATAGACTCAAACACAGAGCACATTACAAGAAAAATAAAAGGTATCTAAGTGTAGTATTTAAAAAAAATAAATAAAAGCACATAATGAATAGGTAAGGCACTTACAAGAGCCCTTCTTGGGATTTAAGTGTATAAACTCGGGTCCCTTATATAAGTATCCAATGGCAAAAAACTCTCACTACCGTAAGCACACAGTATTCAATGATAAAACCAATTTAACTTTATTGCAATAAACAAAATAAAAAAGTCACAATCTAACTCTGATCATGATTAAGCACTATACAAGCAAAACGCGTTGATCGGTGGGATGCCACTAGAATGTTTCTACTGCTTGCCGCTCCATGACTAAAAGTCTATCCTTCTAACATCTGGAGGACTGTCATATGGAGGTACATTGTGACTTTCTAATTTTGTTTATTGTAATAAAGCTATATTGATTTTATCATTGAATACTGTGTGCTTATGGTAGTGCTAGTTTTTTGCCATTGGATACTTGTATTAAAGGTAGTTGTGGAGAAGCTCCTTTACTCTTACCCAAGGCAACATTGTATCTTTGTGTCGGTGAAGATTGATTCACATGGTGTGGAGAAGTGATTGTGAAACATGGATACGGTACATGACATGGATGAGACGATCTCAGTCTCTAATACTTGAACCTGTTTATTGGAAGTAAGAGCTTCTGAGTTTCCTGTTGCATGTTATTAACCCTTATTCCTTATAGCCAGACAAACTATGTCCTCTTTGTCATCCTGCCAGCCAAGACTCAGCCTCATGGAGAGGCAAGTTCAGACACTTGGAGCCGTGGGAAGAGGGAAACTTGGGATGGGGGGGGACTCGCAGGAGGAGTGAATAGGACCCGAGGGAAGTGGTAATGGTTGGTGTTGGCTCAAATGCCCTGGAAACTGCAGACAGTAAGCCTGAGAAACTGTTTGGGCCAACACCAACCATTACCACTTCCCTCAGATCCTAGACTGGAATCCATGTTAGTATTCCTTTAAATAAGTGAGTGTGAGTGAGCTGGAGTGAGTGAGGATGTGAGCAAGCAAGGATGCAAATGTCTGAGTGTTTGTGGAGAGAATAAGCATGAGCAAGCATGCTCAAGCCAGAGTGATTGAGATTATGCGAGCATTAGTGACAGTGTTCAGTCATGAGTGAGTCAGGATTTGGGAGCCTGAATGAGTGCTGGCATGAAAAACTGAGTGAAGGTGAGCATGGCTGATTAAGTGAGGGTGCAGGTGTTTGAGTGAATGAGGGTGCATAATCCTGTTCAAGCAAGGATACATGAGTTTAATTGAGTGGATGGTGAGTGTGGGCAAATGTGTGTATATATTATTTTGGGTTCATAAGCCTGAGTGTGTATGCTTGATCATGAATGAGAGTGCAAACCTTTAAGAATAAGTGTGACTCTGGCTGAGCACGGTAGTCTGAGCAAGCATGTGTATAAGACAGAAAAAGCTTTCGAGCCTGAACAAGCGTACACATAAGAGTCTGAGCAAGTGAACACATGTGAGTGTTGGTGTGAATAATAACAAAAGTGTTTATGATCATCTTTATGTATATATCCATGCTCTGCATATTTTTCCAAATAATTTATATATTAGAACTAATGCTTGCAAATACCTGTCAAACCTCAGAAAGCCCAAAATTACAAAATCACTCAGCTCTGTTATAAAAATCACCACGAAATTTGGCAAGACTTTATCTATCTCGCCATAAATAGGTCTCACTCATTTGGAACAATAAACTAATTTTAATTTCTTGTGTTGCTTTTGGCAGGATGTCAGATTTAGTGTTGTAGAAGGACATAGAAACATTCTTAGAAAATTATTTTTATTCTAAAAATACAGTCAACAATTTTTTTTTTTTTCAATTAAATATATCGTTTTAGTATCATTTTGTTGGCAAATCCTTGGCAGAGATGAAGTTACTGGTTGTTCTATAAGCATGAATGGATCTTTAAAGTGCTAATGAATACAGGATTGATGTGATGACTAATTTCCACATTATAGATGTTAAATATAACATAACCAAGAAATGCTTGATAGGAGCTCGTTGGGAATGTCTGCTGCTATTTGTTATGTCTGCTTGCAAACCATTCCCTTCCTGTTGAGAATATAAACTATACATGTCATTAAGGTCAAATGTCAAAGTACTCATATAAGGGCTGTGATGAAAGATCTGGAAATAGAAGTTTTTTTTCTTCCTTTATTCACTGTTGAATAGTCGCATTTCTATATAGAAAATAGATATGCTTTATGCAAAACCAATTCTGCACAAGACACATTTTGTAACAGCAAACTGAGTGGTTTTTCAAAGCCTGCAACCAAAATGGAGTACCTGTGATATCTTCATCAATATGTGTTATATATCTCCTGCATGTTTTTTGAGTAAGTATATTGCTTGTGTCCTATAAAACAGTAATAAAAAAATTGTGGTCTCAAGCAGTTGTCTTGATTCACTGAAGAAGATGAGAGTTGTGGCCCAACAACAACAGCTTGAATCCTGAAGTTTGACCTTCACTGATCTATGATGTTCCAAGATGTATCAACAGGGATTTGTTTGGCTGTCCCACCCAAAATAGTGCATATGTTTTATGGCTTTTATTGACATTGCATGTGTTGTGTGTGCTTATTTATAGTGTATGGTTTGGGTGCATCTTGTATTTTATCTTTTGTGGCCATCAGGGAAAACATATCAAGTCTTAACCTTATTTTATCGGGAGGGAAGTCAAACATCTATGTTCATGTCCTATAATGTGAATGCATACTTGTTTTAGCACTCCCACCTTAAGCAAAAAAAAACACCTTTCAGGAGGGCACAAAGATTATGGTAAATGATGGTAGATAAAGAGACAACAAATGGATGTGCATTTGCACACATACAAAGACACACTTATTTTTACACATATAAACAAAGACAGAGACACAAAAACAACTATTTGCATGATGTGTTCTAAGCATTTCTATGAGTAGCTTCTATAAAGCAAGGCAGATGCAAGCACTGCTAATCTTGTGAATAAAGTGAATGCTGTATAGACCTCTCTAGCATTCAAGAGATTTATGCCAATAAATAAAGCACAACATAGCACAACAGGATGCCTTATAGAATAATAATGTGTTTCCAAACAACAAATGTAACACATCACTGTGGAAGATATTGACCCTGACTCCATGCAGATCTGATGTGACAGTGGGCTCTTCTTGAATGGACAGAACATTTCTTCCATAAAAGTAGAGATACAGAGACAGATAGTTGTACTATAAATGGTATATACACATTCCAATTGTGTGATAAACTATAATGCAGACTCATATGTGATATTCATAATCATAAGTACAAAGTACAAATAGGCAAGGAACAACAGGAGAAACATCCCACCTCTGTATGCTTCCTCCATTTCCCAGGTAGTGACCATCAAATTGATAATAGCAATAAATTTGAAAACATAAAATCAAATAAAATACCTTTCAATACATTTCTAGATTAATGTCTTTACATCAGGGTGTCGGGTGAATGTGAAAATCCCTAAACCTGATGAAAAGAGTATTAGTCTAGAAATGTTTCACAAGGTATGTTTTCTGATTCTATGGCATACATTGCATTAAACAGTTTGTTGCTATTATCATTCATTAACTGGGAACTGGAGGCCCCCAAACATATGGAGGGGTGAAAAGTTCTGTTTTGTTCTTGCAAGATATTTCACGAAAACCACGTGTAATCCCAATTTTTTTTTCACAAGAAATTTCTCCCATAGCGATACCATTAGATTCCCATTCATCCAGCATTGTCACTCTAGAGAATTATGAAGAAGGCAGAACAGCTACCAGTATACCATCACACATCAGCTGCCTGTGCTTACTGCTACTGCTGTCAGTATGCATTCTTCCACTGAAGACATTGCAAGAGTGGCAGCAGGGGACCCTCTGTCACATTTGCTATCAGCAAGAGGCTGATGGTGGTGGTTTTGAGAGAGTCAGGGTGATGGCAGAGCAGCTGGTGTGGAGGAAAGAATGAGGGCCTTTTTAGGTGAAAGTGAAAAGGAATGGGAGACAGAGAGGGATGGGCATCCCCACCACCACCACCAGCAGTGACATTGTAGAGTTTGCTGCTGCTGTCATTCCTGCTGTTGAGTTGCCAGTGCCAGATGTTCATCCGTCTCAGTAGCCGGATGGTGATGAGGGTGCTAGTGTGCCACAGACCACCTCGCCCATAATGGAACTGGGTACCTCCAATAGTGATTTAGGACTAGGATAGGTTCCACTTGCCACCAATAATCTTGGTGTTACTTCTAGTGCTGATTCTGAGGAAGCAGCTTTTAGGGACCAGGAACCAGACAGACACAAAAATGTAAAGTGCAAAACACCTTTATTAAAATAACAAAAGCAAACTGTAATGGTTTGTTTGACACAAAGACACAGTGGTTTAGGATAAAACACAGTTTTATTGAGATCACAGTAATAAAATAACCTTCACAGGTTCTGTAGTATATCAGCAGAATAATACAGACACACGAGAGGTTATAGAGACATATGCCTACACAGGTCCAGCATAAACATAAAGGCCACAACAGTCTATACTGACACAGGTCAGGCAGATTATAATGGATTCCCAGGAGCAAGGTCTTGCATGGGTTAATGATCTTCTAAAGTGTAAACAGTCCCATGTGCAGAGAGGTCTGTGATGGGGCTCTCTGCATATAGACAGCTGAAGGATATGTAACGCCGAAAACCAGATAAGCAGAACTAGCGTGAACTGCCTAGGCAACAATGGGAACAAAGTCACATAAGGTACTGCCGTAGCAGTAATGGAGACAACACTTGCACTCTGTAGAAGTAGTAATGGAGGCAAATCAGTGGCTCACTGCCGGAGCAGTAACGGAGGCAGACATTGGCACTTTGCAGAGGCAGTAGTGGAGACTAGGCCCAAGGTAAACTGCCGTAGCAGTAATGGAGACAACACTTGCACTCTGCAGAAGTATAAACGGAGGCAAACCAGTGGCTCACTGCCGGAGCAGTAATGGAGGCAGACACTTTCACTTAGCAGAGGCAGTAATGGAGACTAGGCCCAGGGTAAACTGCCTTAGCAGTAACGGAGACAACACTTGCACTCTGCAGAAGTATAAACGGAGGCAAACCGGTGGCTCACTGCCGGAGCAGTAACGGAGGCAGACACTTGCACTTAGCAGAGGCAGTAATGGAGACTAGGCCCAGGGTAAACTGCCGTAGCAGTAACGGAGACAACACTTGCACTCTGTAGAAGTATAAACAGAGGCAAACCGGTGGCTCACTGCCGGAGCAGTAACGGAGGCAGACACTTGCACTTAGCAGAGGCAGTAATGGAGACTAGGCCCAAGGTAAACTGCCGTAGCAGTAACGGAGGCAGACACTTGCACTCTGCAGATGCAGTAACGGAAGCAAACTGGTGGCTCACTGCCGGAGCAGTAACGGAGGCAAACACTTGCACTCTACAGAGGCAGTAACGGAAACTAGGCGCAAGGCAACTGCCGTAGCAGTAACGGAACTGGCCACTGGTACTCTGCAGAAGGAAATGAACCCAATTGCCAGACAGTCAGAATGTGGCCTAGGCGACACAGCACAGGAACGCCAACCAAGCCGGGTTGAATCACGGAGCAGGAACATCAGCCAAGCCGGGTCGGATCACGGAGCAGGAACGTCAGCCAAGCCGGGTCAGATCACGGAGCAGGAATGTCAGCCAAGCCGGGTCAGATCACGGAGCAGGAACGTCAGAAGAATAGTCAGGCAATCCGGGTCGGTACACAGGGACGGTAGACAATATGCAGAGTAGTCAGGCAGGCCAAGTCGGTACACTGGGAATCACTGAGCAGAAATAAGCACTGGCACAGGAACACCACGAAAGGGCACCGAGGGGTGCCAATAGCCCAGTATATAAAGATCATACTGGGCGGGACTAACACACGGTAGCCAATGGGAGCAGAGCACAGTCTAGACTGACAGAAAAACAAAAAGAGCACGGGCACCATGATACAAACAAAGCAAAAAATCAGGATCCAAAAGTGTAAACCAAAAGACAAGCTGGGGTCAGGAGCCAAGCCAGGGTCAGGAATATGGAGATCAGCGATGTTAGGAACAAACCAGGGAGTCAGGAACCAGAAGGGACGTCAGAGGAAGCCAGGTCATGCACAGGTAATCAGGAATGCAGTAGAATACTCTTGACGCCAGAAGCAAACACAAGGGCAATCAGGTAGTGAGCCAAGCTGCTTTAAATACCCTGGGAAGGTTGGCTGATAGCAGTCAGGTGAGCCATCACAGAGAGGTCAGCTGATTCAGCCTGATTCAGCAAAGGGAAGGCAGCAGTAATGGATAGCAGAGAGCTGGATAAGCTCAGACAGTAGAATCGAGCAGCCGAGTTAGAGCAGATCAGCCAAAGCTTGACAGCAGCAGAATCACCTGCGCCAGCCAGTGAAGGGGGTTCTGGAGAAGAAAAAGAAGGACAATCTTCTCCACCTGTCCCCTCACTGAAATCATAGGTGTTAGAATATTCTTCACTTGGGGAAGCCACAGTGCAGTCATCAGCGCATGCAATTAGAAGTATGTATGATAAGGTAGTGAAAAGGGGAAAAGAGGGGACACTCCTTGGCATAAATGTCCTCATAAAATGCATAAAACACAGATGCCATGACTTTTATGTTATGCATGTGAAAGTCAAAGTCCCGCAAAAGAAATCAAGAGCTACTGTAGCTGTATCCCTTGTTCCACCTCCATGGGCACAAAGATCATCAGTGAAAATCCAAAAGGAAGAGTAGAGAAACCCAGCCAGAGCCTGGAAGTTCAATGGCTAGTATACCATCTGCATCATCATAAGCTTCTTGCACTAGGGTCCAGCTGCGGGAAGGTGTACCAACTATCCCTGCTCCTGCACCCTCAGGGTCCTCTACCTCCATCTTTGGCATACAACCTCCGCCAATGTTACCTCTCCCACCAGCTGGTAGCTATTCTATAGATGAGAGAATGTGACAGTTCATGTCCAACCATTGCATATTGTGTGGTGCACTGACCACACAGGGCAATGTGGTGAAGAGTAATCGGATGCAGGTGATCAGGGAGCATCTGTTTCATCCCACAGAATACGCTATGCTGGTATCAGGGAGGATTCATTATTATTACTAAGTGTTCTTGTTGTCACATGTCCTTAGTGGAGTGGACAAAGGGCATAGTGACAGGAGTACTTGTTTTCTTGGGAGATGAATGTTTACTGTGGACTTAAGCGTCAAGGTGTTTGGTTGCAAATGTGGCAGTTGTTTCATCTGAATGCATATGTGACAGTTGTTCCTAGTCCTTCCCCTATTTTACAATCTTTCCTGACCCACACTGGGCTACTGATGACAGCACAGTTCCTTCCTGCTCTCAATGGAAAAATTTGTTCTGCAACAACATACCCATGATTATAGAGGATGTGCAGGAGGAGAAGAAATATTGGCAAACTTCTATTCTCAAGATGCAATTGAAGTGGTGGGGGCTTGTTATGGTGCTGCTGCTGCCTCAGCAATCAGCATCACTGGAGCTAGTAGCAAGTGGAAACATCATTGTACCAGTGCCAGTTGATCCTGGTCCCTTGGAGCTTTCTAATCCTCCTACTGCTTAGACAACTTAGCAGCAGCAATTACAGCAGCAGCAAATGCCAGACTGTCACCAGTGGCATTTGCCAACACCCAACATATCAGGAACTGCTGGCAGTAGGCCAGTAGGGCATATTTTTTTGTCTCATGGCTTGTTTTTGGTAAGACTGAGGCCTACAATTCAATTTTTCTCAGGGCTTGTATTTAACAAGCTTGTCTTGCAAATCAGTTTTTCTCAGACCTTGATTTTAGCTAGCCTGAGTCCTGCTGCTATGCTGGCTAACCATCCTATATAATAATTCACTAGAAAGTTTGTAATGATGCAGTCATGCGCAGTAGAGACTGCTGTGAGTGCTGAAGTCTTGCACAGTAGAGGCTGCCCATGATGAGGTTAATACAGAGAGTGGTGATCCGAAGGAGGGTCCAGCTCTGTATCAGCCATGGCGCAAGCAGTCTCTACTGTGCATGACTGCCCGGTGACAGGCTGGCAGTGGCACTGTGGTCCGTGTAACGGGCTCTTCAACTAGTTATTTATACAACCTACAATGAATGTGGCAGATGTGTATGGTGATGGTGGACTGGGTGGTTCTATGTAATTGATGTATCTTTCGAAATAGATATAGGTTCTGATCATGATTCCTACACCAAATATCAAAATTATCATTGAGTGTAATGTAAGCTTGAATAATTTCTCAGCTTATTGACACACATTAATCAGTGGTTGGTAGATGGCTGCAACCCTTCACATCCCTCCTCCTCTTACATTGTGCTGCTGTTAATAAGACATGTGCCCTGGCTTTCCTTATCTTATGTGTTTTTGTCCAGTTCTGCTATCTGATACTCAGATGATATTAGATGTTGGTTCATTTTTTTAAGTGTTAGTCTCCAAACATTGCTGATTGCTAGTTGAGTCCTACTGTCATTTACAATATAACCCCCTGCACTGAAAACACATTCAACTAAGGGTTTCAACAGGCATTTTTGTCAGTGCAGACCACACACATTATTTTCTTAGACAGTAGTCCATGTGGTCATCTTTTCTATCGAGAACGTAGCTATCCTCCAAGAATGCTGAAACCATCTTACATGTAGTGAAACCACTCCTAGGATCTACATGGTGTTCCTTTATATCGGTACCAACCCATGGTCAAGGAGCAAGTCCAACATAGATGTGCCGCCACCAGTGCCATCACCACCACCACAAATCTTTTATTGCTGTCCCTGAGACCCCTGAATAACCCTGTGTTCAGAAATATGTTAGGAATGGAATGTTCTGGTTCGTTTTGCTGTTCATGCTGCTGGTCTTAATGCTTTGATGCCTTCTTTTTCACTATGCTTTCTAGAAGTTCTTTGGCCCTAACTTTCTCCCTATCATTCTCCACAATCCAAAAACTAACTACATGCTTCAGCATGTGCAATAAATTATGTTGATCACTCTCATGCAGAGGAGGATGCAGTCCCAATAAAATTTCCATATCTACAACAAGTCACATTCTAGTGTTTATGGCATAGTGCAAGAAGGTGTAGCAGCTCAACCAATTGCTGCATCTAACAGTTAGTATCAGTCTGCCTCAGTCACAGCTCATGTCAGGGTCCATGTCTCTGTCACCTATCAATTATTCTGCATGTTTTTAATTTTATATTTAATTTTATTTTGTTTAATTAACTGCACCCCTATCACTGACAACAATTAAAAAAGACTCCCCTAGCACAGAGATCACTAGATCAGGAAGGAACTTGAATCATGGCTGCCAATGTCTTTCCAAACCATCACACATAATTTTGGAACATTTGCTGTAAATCTCCTTTGCTTCTCACACCCCCACTAGCACAGAGCACTACAGTCAGATCAGAAAGGAACTTGGATCATGGCTGCCTATATCTTCCCAGTCAGTCACACAAGATTTTAGGGTATTTGGGGTCAACCTCCTTTCTCCCTTTTCTCCCTTTCTGTCCCCCAGAGTACCCCCAGACTCTCCTAATAGAGAGAACAAATGTCCTTCCAACAAGATTCCCTAAACTAATTTTCAACTCCACTTTACTAGTCTGTCTTCTCTAGTCTGTGCTACTTTCTTTTCCTGTCACAAACACAGAATGATATCATGTGGGAACCTGACACCCCTTTTATAATGTGCCTGTGGAAAATGTAAGGAAACTTGCCACATGGTGGGGAGAAATTCATATTTCCCATTTATTTCAAAGCAATGAACTATGCATTTTTCACGAAAAATGTTCTTCTGTTTCTTTTTTGAGGCAAAAACTTTTGCCCATCCCTACCCATACTGAAGGCAGAAATGATGTTCTGTTACTCTTTGCCAGTTTGTACCAGTGAATATCACATGAGAGTTAATATGAAGTTAAACACATTATTACAATGGCTGTGCCCTTTATCCTGTTATTTAAATCGATTGGAATTTGGTGATTATTTTTCCTTCTATGCTTCAGTTGCGTTGCTCCAGAATCTATCCATTTCTTGTCAGTGCATGGCCTCAAGATGACAGAAGCAATAAATGGAGCTGTTACATTTAGTTATCATGTTAGATGAAAGATTGAACCCAAGGTAGGATTGGGCTGGGATAAGTGCAGAGAGTTTCAGAGCCTTATTATTAAAAGCAAAATGGAGAAATATGGGGCAAAGCAATTGTACTATAGGTACAAATAAACATCTCATCGATTTAAATTAATCTTTTAACTCATTGAATGCTACAGGGGTCTGCAATATGTTTTGCAATGCACTGGAGACCTTTTTAACACTGAAGTGGTTAAAATGCCCATTTAAATCAATGGTCATTTTTATTTGTCTCTTATACTGCAGTTGGTTTCAACCAGAATTTGTCTACTTTGACTTCATACATAAGGCACTCTGCCTCTTGGCTGTCTTAAAGAATCCTTAAATTAACTATCATTGTAATACCTGGCTGTAAAACATGCTGAGAGGTTCTCTCTAGTACAAAGTCTCTCAGTGTCAGTTCCCAAGGCATACCAATAGTGCAGAGTATCAGATTATATCTGCTTAATCATAGAGGCGTAATTAGTAACTCAGTTATTATGAATGATTAGTGTTGAGCGAGCACCCCGATGCTCGGGTGCTCGGGTGCTCTGACCGAGCACCCCCTGAGGCTCGAGTGCTCGGCCGAGCACCCGAGCCCCATTGAAAAGCATGGGGCGACACGAGCATTTCACCAGGCACCCCCTGCTCTGATGAGGGGAGGGTGCCTGGTCAATGCCCCCCTTCATCTCCGCTATGCCCCCTTCATCTCTGAATGCCCCCTTCATCTCCGCAATGTCCCCCTTCATCTCCGCTATGCCCCTCTTCCACAATGTCCCCCTTCATCTCCTCTATGGCATAGAGGAGATGAAGGGGGACATTGTGGAAGAGGGGCATAGCGGAGATGAAGGGGGACATTGTGGAAGAGGGGCATAGAGTCTATGCCCCTCTTCCACAATGTCCCCCTTCATCTCCGCTATGCCCCTCTTCCACAATGTCCCCCTTCATCTCCTCTATGCCATAGAGGAGATGAAGGGGGACATTGTGGAAGAGGGGCATAGCGGAGATGAAGGGGGACATTGTGGAAGAGGGGCATAGCGGAGATGAAGGGGGACATTGTGGAAGAGGGGCATAGAGTCTATGCCCCTCTTCCACAATGTCCCCCTTCATCTCCGCTATGCCCCCTTCATCTCCGCAATGCCCCCGTACCTCCAGTCCCTGGTGGTCCAGCGGAGCGTCTTCTGATCTGTGCCTCTTCCGGCACAGATCCCCGCCACCCGAACATGGCGGGAGAGCACATGGCGGTACTCGACGAGTACCGCCATGTGCCGAGCAGAGCGATGCTCGAGCCGATCCGAGCATCGGCCGAGCACGCTCGCTCAACACTATGAATGATCCACCTGTGCTCAGTTAGGGATATCTTGGAAACATGTCCTGCTAGCATACCCCAAGGACAGGAACTGAGAATCACCACTCGAGTACAGAGATGCTGTACAGTATTAACATCATATTACAGACATGTCACTTATACCTGAAGGAGTCTGCAGTTAGCCCTTCCAAAACTGGAAAAGTTAATCCAAAATATCCTTTGCTAAATTACTATTAAACCTGTGCAAGGAATTCTTCACCTTACCTATACATTCTGAAACTGAAGCAGTGAACCAGTCTAAATCGGTTGACACTGCTTATAACAGGATATTAGCTATCGAAATGCTGCATATATTAGCTGCTAGAACTGGCAAGTGCTTAACCTCTTAACCCCTTAACAACCCTTGACGGTCCTGGTACGTCATGGGTAAAAGTGAATAAACGACCCATGACGTACCAGGACCATCATGGATTTCAGGGCTCCCCGCACGGCTGCTCGCCGTTCAGTGAGCCCTGAGTCAGATCAGTGAAAAAAAAAATGCTCCGTAGTCCTTTAGTGACTGCAACGTGCCTGCATGGCCGGTCGTTAAGGGGTTAAGGACCGGGAAAATCAGAGGTGGATTTCACTTACGGACCAGAGCAATTCTGACCTTTTTGACTGTCTTTGTTCAACAGTGTTTTCCCTCTAAGTACTTTATTTTACCCATGAAAATTATATACCTTTTTTTATGCACAAATAGGGCTTTCTTTTGATACCACACTTATACGGATAGCCCACCATTTATTTTAGTAAAATTAAAGGAAACTGTAAAACAAAATGTGAAAAAATGCCATTTTTTTCTCTCTTGGGATCATTTGGGCACAAAATGGGTAGTTTTAAGTGGGCACTGTCCCCCTGGGTGAAAATCCCCATGTCCCTTTTTCCCCACCCTATTTTCCCACTTTTATTATTGATTACATTTGGCGGTGTATATAAATGTATTACATGGCTCCACAACAATCACACTTACACTTTTGGTAATTGACATATTGTTTTTTTTTAATAAACTTTTTTTTTGTGTTGTGTCCTTTAAAAAAAAAAAAAAAAAAAGTTGATTTTAGCAGCCTCCAGCACAGCAGTGAAGTGGTTAATACCCCCAGCTGCTGATTTATTTTTTACACCAGTAGGTGTCTCCTGTCTGCTTCTCTGTCCCTTACTTTGCTGGTAAGGGACAGATGGGTTGAGGAGAGACTCAGAGACAGTGTGTAAATCGCACTGTTTCATTCATTGAGAATGCCGGTACATGTGATCACATGACCCGGCACAACTGAGAAGAGCTGAGACTGAATGCTACCGGAGCGTTCCGTCTCATCCTGGAATAAATGATAACAGTGTGCATGGAGGCACGCTGCTATGATTTATCCCATGACGGTCCAGGACTGTCATGGGTCCTTAAGTGGAATCTACCCATGACGGTCCTGCACCATCATGGGTTAACGGGTTAAACACTTTTCTCTTTCATCCAATACAGGTTATTGGTAACTTTGGGTAGGTGATCAGCCCCTTTAAGTAGGCAGGAACAATTCTGAGAAGTGAATGCAGGGGGTGGAGCCTACCTTTCCTCCTTGGCTGCTGCTCCAGTAAGATTTGTTCCTTGGTGAAGACACAAGGCAAGAGAACAGTTCTGCTATAGTTTTAGCTTTTTATTATGTTCTGTTAGATATGGGATAACACCATTAGTCGGATTACTATCACTGACAATTCCCTTCACCCAAATGTGGATAGGTCAGTTTACAAGGTGCTTTTATGGACCTTAAGCCCTGGGGGGAAAATCTTGGTTGCAAGTTCTTTCCTCAAGAGTTGCCCACTGAGGCTTCTTCATGATACATGGTAATCTGAAGACATAAGATCTGCAGGAAAGGTGAGCAACCCTTTGAGTGCTGAGGCCCATTTGTCCCATGTTGCCCCTCCGCACAGGGGTCTCCTTTGGAGTTCCTATTGCATACTCCTGCACTCATTGGGTTTACCTGTATGTCTGTTCGGTGTTTTGAAACAAGTTTCTGTGGTAACTTAACTCTTTGGTTAGCATTTTTTGGGGGTTTTGATCACTTTCCCTACTGGGTTCAGTGTTTATTGGGTATAGTGACATGTTTTAGTGATGTTTTGCCGCATAGACACCATTGTTCCGTTCACTTCTATGAGACTTTACAGTTTAGGACATTTCTCTGCAACCGCTCAACGTAGTGACTTCAGAAATGGCTCATTTTGTCTACCCTTGCTGTACTATCCGGTCAACGTTTAGTGTGTGTTGGGGGCTCAGGAGGCTTTGGGCACTGCTGGGGTACTTTTTCTGGGAAAACTACATTTCCCATGAGCGCTTGCATCATGCTCTCATTCCTGATTGGCTCCCATCGCGGCAGCCATTTTGTGCTTTCCCAGAACGAGTATCCTACGCAGGGTCTTCCTGGGCCTTCTCTTCGACACTCAGCAGAGCATGGTGCTTCTCATGGATGAGGTGGGGAAGTTCATTTCCACCACAGAAGCAGTCCCGTTTGCCATGGCTCACACCAGGCAACTCCAGGGGTTTGTGACCTATGTGTGCAGGGATCAGCTGGACCTCCTGAAGATGTCAGTGTCCCTTCCTCTTCATGTGGAACTGAGTCTGTCATGGTGGCTCAACCTCTCCAATCTGCTGAAGGCAAGCCTTTCCTGATGTCCTTCTGGACCATGGTGATGACGGATGCCAGCCTATCCAGCTGGGGAGCGGTCTTGGGTCACCTGAATGCTCAAGGACGGTGGTCTCTGAAGGAATATCTCCTTCCCATCAAGGTCTTGAAGCTTCGGGTGATATTACATGCCCTTCGCCACTGGACGCGCCAGCTGGAGGACTACCAGGTCCAGGCTGAGTCTGAAAACGACATGACAGTGGCTTACATCATCAAGCAAGGCAGACCAAGAAGTCTAGCAGCTTGGTTAGAGGTCAAGACTATTTTGTCCTGGGCAGAGTGTAACAGAAGCTAAGGACGCCGGGTTATCCTTAGCCATCGTTCTGGGTCTCTCCCTCCTAGATGGGCTACAAATGGGTAGCATGTCTGGTGAAACAGGATGGCTGGCTGGAACATTGGATCACAGGGCTCCTGAATGGGAGTGAAAGTGGACTCTTTAAACCATTCAGGAATGAAGATTCTGTACTTTTGCTTAGTTCAGAACAACTAACTCTCTTTACTCAACAACACAGGGGTTTTTATCTAGCATTTTGGGAATTTCCCAACATGGCAACAAATGGCAACATAATACAATTCAATAGAACAGCAAATGGTGGAGACATGACACAGTGGGTCCAGACTTGATTAAATTAGGTGGACAATGATTCAATAGACACAATAGGAAACAGCAAATGGTAGAGACATGGCACAATGGACTGTTGGAGAAGGGCTTGCAATACCATGGGACCCCCTGGGTCTACTGTACACACATGAACAAAGGGACAATGCAGAGGCTGTGACAGACAGTATGACTGACACAATCAACAGCACAGCACAATGGAACCAGGTGTTACCTGCAGTCAGAACCCCAGACTAATCCCATCACACAGACAACAATGGATACACAACAGAGAGGAGATTAGTAGGTGGACCAGACAGTGATACCATACACCTGTGAAGTAGCATGGCACAAACACAGATAATTAACCCCTAACTGCCCAGGCTATGATTTTAGCCTCTTCTGCAGAGCTGCCTGCTGATAAAATGTTCAAAGTTCCCCATAGTCTGAAATAATGAGCTGAAAGTCTGCATGCCCAGCAATGGTTTTCAGTAACGGAGTAGGATCCATTACACAGAGGAATATATTCCTGTCATATCCACAGTTCACATTCCCAGCGTAGACAACAACCTTCCTCAGTCGACACACAGTGGACAGCGGAGAGTGGAAACTGCATTCTGAGGTGTTCTAGCTCATTGTTCAGAGGTGGGGTCTTCCATGCATTGACCTGATGGCGACAAGACACAACCAGAAGACTCTGACATTCTGCTCTCGCTGGAGGGATCCTCTAGCTCTAGCGGTGGGTGCCATGTCCAGTCCTTGGTTATTTATCTGGCATCCATCTTTCCTCCCATTACCATATTGCACAGGGTGATAAGGGAACTGAGACTGGAGCGCTATCCAATCTTTCTGATTGCTCTGCTCTGGCCTCGCAAGGCTTGGTTTCCAGAGCTTCTGGATCTATTGGTGGCGGACCCTTTCCGTCTCCCTCGCTGGAGGTTACCTGTGGAAGGAGGATGTCCATCATCTAGCTTTGACGGCTTGGATATTGAATCTTCACCACTGTGGTAGAAAGGGTTTTCTACTGGTGTGGTGATGACTATGCTTGTTGCATGCAAGCCTGTTTCCTCCAAGGCTTACCATCGAGTCTGATCTTCCTTTCTCTGTTGGTGTGCTGATAAGGACTCATCTCCAGATTCTGATTTTCCTACGGTCCTGGCCTTCCTACCGGAAGGTGTGGACAAGGGCCTCAGTAGAGGTCCCTTACGGTTCAAGCATCAGCTCTCTCTGTTTTTCGTTCAGGGGTGCATTGTTATTCTTCCTGATGTCTAGGGTTTCTTCCAGGGCGTTGCTCATACTCGTCCTGTATTTCAGACTCCTGCTCCTCAGTAGGATCTTAACTTGGTTTTCGGCGTCCTTCCCTTTTAGTCTTTGGCTACTATTCCTCTACATCTGCTGATGTGGTACATTGGCCTCTCTCCTGGCTAGCGTGTGTAACGGTTTGTTTGACACTCAGAGACAGTAAGTTTAGGTAAAAACACAATTTTATTGAACAATGTAAAATAGCAATAACCCTCACGGGTCCAGTAATACATATGCAATGTGGAACTGACACAGGACATGTTACAGAAATAAATACCCACACGGGTCCAGTAATTGTACAGACAAATAATAACAATGTACTGACACAGGTTAGGTATTATGTGTGAAACTCAGATAAGGCAGCAATGAACGGGTTACTAAGAAGATTGACAGGCCCTATCAGAGCGAGGCCCTTAAGACTCTCCCTAGGGAGGGAGAGTATAAACAGCGAGTAATGTCACAGGAATTAGCAAAGGCCCTTAGCAAACTTATATGCTGCCGTAGCAGTAGCGGAGGACAGACTGTATGACCAGAGGTTGCCCAATGGAGACTATAATGCCAACAACTGGTGGAGAACGGCCCTTTTCCCTGAGGGGATGGATGAACACTTAGACCAATGTCGACTGCCGAGGTGGAAGTAGCCTGAGGCGCCCAATGAAACCCAACCTCAGCAAATGGCAGGAGTATAGGTCTAGCATACAGAGGCACAGAATAGAATGCACACACTGGAATGTCACCTGCGTGACACGGACAGTAACCGAGACCAGGCTGCAGTATAAGGCTCAAAACCGGAGTGTCGCCCATGCGACACGGAGAGTAACCGGAACCGTTCTGCAGTAAATGGGTGTACTGGAAGCAACACTTCCCGGATGCCAAGCCCATCGGGGATACAGGGAGCAGCTGGCAGTCCTGGACAGGCAGCAACGGAGACCCAACGGGTCGGTACCCAGAGCAGGAACAACAGCCAACCGGAAACGGTATCAAAGCAGGAACGTCAGCCAAACCAGGTCGGTATACAGAGCAGGAACGTCAGCCAATCCGAGTTGGTACACAGAGCAGGAACGTCAGCCAGGTCGGGTCGGTACCCAGAGCAGGAACATCAGCCAATCCGGGTCGGTACACAGAGTAGGATCTTCAGCCAGGCCGAGTCGGTACACAGAGCAGGAACAGAAGCAGAAGAGTAGTCAGGCAATCCGGGTCATACACTGAGATCACACGAGAACTGGAACAAGTGCTGGTACAGAAACCACGAAAGGGCAACAGCGAAGTGACAGGACCCAGTATTTAAGGACAAATACTGGGCGGTCCAATACCACTGCAACCAATAGGAGCCAGCTGGGAACAAGACCAACAGAATGTCACCCGCATAGCACGGGCACCGTGATAGTGTGTCTGTTCTCCGTGTCGTGGAGTTGCATGCTCTGTCTTGTAAACCACCCTTTTTGTTCTTTCACTAAGACGTGGCAGTGCTTCGCACTTCACAGGAGTTTCTCCCAATGGTGGTTTCTGAGTCTCATTTATCAGGAGATTGTGATTCCTTCTTTCTGCCCTGACCCTTCCTTTGACAAGGATAAGGATCTCCACTTGTTAGATGTGGTGCTTTGTATCAAGTTTTATGTGCATCACACTGAGTCCATTAGACAATGTGATGTGCTATTCATCATTCCTGTGGGCCCCAGGGCAGGGAAACCTGCATCCAAAGTGACTATTGTGTCTTGGATAAAGTCCACTATTCTTAAGGCTTACGAGCTAAGGAAGAAGCCTGTTCCCTTTCAGGTCACGGCTCATTCTACTTGATCTATTCTGGCTTCTTGGGCTTACAAGAATAGGGCCTCCGTTGATCAGTTGCGCAAGGCTGCCACTTGGTCGTCTGCGCAAACCTTTTTGAAGCACTACTGTGTTGATGTGCTGGCATCGGCTGACGCCAGCTTTGGGAGGAAGATCCTGGAGGTTGTCTTGCCTGTCTAGGATCTTCTTCGCTTCTTTCGTGCTTCCTTCACTTTTGATCCCTGTTGGCTTTAGTTCAGTGTGCTGTGTGACAGTTCCTGGGGTTTTGATACCTCTGTTCAGTGTCTGTTGACACTTCATTTGTTTTTGTTGGGCTATCTCTGACCTGATGGTTCATATATGCTCTGGTGACTTTGGGGGCCTGATGACTGGTCCTTGCCTTACTTCCTGCCTCTGGGAAACTCAATGGTTGCACATCCCAAAGTTACCAGTAACCTGCATTGGATGACAGTGAAAAGAGGATGTTAGTCTTACCTGTTAAATCCTTTTCTCTTAGTTCATACAGGTTACTGGTCTCCCACCCACCATGCTTAGCTTTCCTGTGGCAGAACGTGGGGGTCGTTTTGGGTTCATGCTCACAGGAGTCTTTTTTTCCTTCTCATTACCTAGTCAATAGTTAGTGTCTCAAATCTTACTGCATCTGATTGGCTAACAGCAGCCAAGGAGTGAAGGTAGGCTCCACCCCCTGTATTCACTTATCAGAATCGTTCCTGACTACTTAAAGGGGCTGATCGCCTACCCAAAGTTACCAGTAACCTGTATGGATTTAGAGAAAAGGATTGAACAGGTATGACTAAAATCCTCTTATATGAGAGGGAAGGAAGAGAGCTGCGGGAGCTCATATGTTACACATAATAGGCTGTTAAGCACAACATACTTGTACTTGCACACAGGATGTAAACAATTGTTTATACATGTACATGGATGATGTTAAAAGAAAGCTATACCTATAGGAATAAGTGGATCAGAAGGTGTTGCACTTGACTCCACTTCTCATGGAATTAAATGGTTTAATTCCATAGATAATCACTTTGAGTTAGTCCAATAATAACAACATTTCTGCATACCTGGAAATGTATTACAAAAAGTAGTTCAAGGATGGAGAAGTACACATAAAAATAACCAGTCAGATAGCAGCCCATAAAAGCATCCCACACTCTACAGGTGAGCACAGGAAACAATGTTGAACAGACAAATCTTATGGCGGAATGCAGGAAACATGCGCAATCACTATTTCCAGTGTGAAAACCACTAGTGAATAGGTTTGCACATGATTTTGTTGAATTGCGCATGAGAAATCAAGATTAGCAAACCACTGTGCATATTTTTTTTTTTTTTTGTGGCCATGGCCAGGATTAACGAATCTGTGTGAGTGGAATAGCAAATGGAAGTGCTATTGCGAACAAATTTATAAGTCTGTGTAGTGTCCTAAAAAATATTTTTATATGCGCAATTCAAGATGCGCTCTGTATATGGCTTCCTGGATTAGAACATGCGCAACATCTATCTGCTCACAAAAATGCCTTTAGCAGAGATGCACATTTCTTGCATCCCGCCATTAGCCCTGAAAAATGGGCACAGTATCACAGAATAAAAATTATATAAAATACTTTTAATAAAAAAAAAGAAACATATGATAGATGAATAAACAAACAATGCATTATACCATATATCAATCTCCCTTATTTCAAATATAAATGTATTCTAATATGTATCATGCTTGAAACTAGTCAGGTGACCAAACATGCACTAAAGTCCACAGAGCCATAGAAAAGTGGATATAGCAGGCAACGATTGTATATCACAAACTGTATTGACAAATCTAGGAAAAGGACACAAATTAATGTGTCCTTCATATACTCCGCAGATGAACCCAAAACAAAATACAGAGCAATTAAAGGTACCACCTGCATATTTCTCACAGCAATGGGAGATGGGAGAGTAAGCTAAAAAAATGTTTTGTTTGTTACATCTGTTACACCTGCCCGCTATACCTGAATATCTACATTGTGGTTTGTTGCCTTCAGAGACTGACCAGCATCAGGCTATTTGATCCACCAGTAATCTATATTGTGACATTGGGTCCATCACATCTATTTTGCCACATTTGTATACGCAATAGAGATCATTCAACTTTAAAGACTCAGTTGTATTGGGATATTTTTTATGATGTAACATCAGGTCAATTTTACTATATAGTGACATCACTTCTGGTAACAGAGCAATTCTAGTAATTACTTATGTTACAAGATGTCCATATATTTTTAATATAATATTCTCTTCTAAAATGTTATTTATTTCTAATAATTTTTATTATTAAAATATATTATTTACAGAGACTCAGAGCACTTTCTTCTGTATTTTGTTCGGATATATATATATATATATATATATATATATATATTTTTTTTTTTTTTTTTTTTTTTTTTTGCCTTGAGGAAGGTCCCTTGTGGACTGAAAACATTCAGTATGGATGCAATAAATTAGATATCTTTTTCATCATCTGATTGACCCAGTGTGCTGTCTCGTACGAAGCTTCCCAGGCTGAATATACCTAAACGCTTATAATATATATATATATTCTATAGTATATCTATATATACTCAACCTGGTTGTCCCAAGAAGAGACAGCATTCCTTTAGGTAGAGAAGCAGAAAATGTTGACATTTATTTGAATAAATCTATCGCTGGCCAAACATTTTCGGTCCAAGCATACTATAGCAGACACAGTAAACATCAATGTGTTGTCAGACAGATGTGTAAACACTTGGGATGGGCAAACGATTTTGACTCAACACAGAAAGAGAAAGAGAAAAAGGCACTTCCTACCTAGTGGAAAATTTCCATCAAAATCTGCTGTTTTCCTGCTTTTTTCACCTAGATCATTGCATTGAAATCAATGGGTAGACTGAATTCACCACCACATGCCAATTTTTACTTCTTTTCCATCAGGCATATAAAAGGGTGTGTTTGTGCGATGAAGAGAGAGCAGCTAATTTTTTAGCTAGAGAAGCTATGCAAATAAAGTGGAGTTGAAGCTTAGTTTAGGAAGTCTTTTAGGTAGGACATTTGTTTGCTGTATCAGGGGAGTCTGTGGATACTCTGGGGGAAAGAAGGGAGAAAGGAGGTTGTCCCCAAATGCCCCATAATTTAGTGTGACTGATTGACAAAACACAAGCAGCTGTGATCCAGGCTCCTTCCTGATCTTGCTGGGGGAGTCTGGGAGTGTAAGAAGATAGGAGGTTGACCCCCAAATACCCCAACATTCTCCTGATTTGAATTGAAAGACACAGACAGCTGTGGTCCAATTTACTTGCTGATTTTGCTGTTATTATCTCTGTGTTGGACATGTCTTGGGGTGGGAGAAGGGCACAAAGGAGGCTGACCCCAAATACCCCAAAATTCTGTCTGATTTGATTTAAAAGACTCAGGCAGTTGCAATCTAATATCCTTCTTGATCTTGCTGTTATTATCACTTTGTTGGATATGCCTGGGTGTGTGTGTAATGGTTTGTTTGACACACAGACACAGTAGATTTTGGATAAAACACAATTTTATTGAACAATGATAATAACAATAACCCTCACGGGTCCTGTAATATATATACAATATAGTACAGACACAAGACAGGTTATAATGAGGTAGGCCCACACGGGTCCAGTATATGCAGGTAATCCAGAGTTCAATATACTGACACAGGTCAGGCAGTTCTTGTGTGATTCACAGTTGGAGAGCACTGAATGCGTTACTATTAGGCCGAGAGTACTGACAGGCCCTAATAGTGCAAGGTCCTTTAAGAAGCTCAATCCAAAAGATAGAGCACAAAATTGAGTAACACCCAAAAGTAATGGAGACCAGAACAACTGGTGGACTGCCGTAGCAGTAACTGAGATTAAGCAACTTGTGGACTGCCGTAGCAGTAAGGGAGACTGAGCAACTTGTGGACTGCCGTAGCAGTAACGGAGACTGAGCAACTAGTGGTCGGCTGTAGCAGTAATGGAAACAGAGCAACTTGGGTACTGCCGTAGCAGTAACGGAGACTGAGCAACTTGGACTGCAATAGCAGTAACGGAACTGAGCAGCTTGTGAACTGCCGTAGCAATAACGGAGACTGAGCCCCTTGAGGACTGCCATAGCAGTAACGGAACCAAGCAACTTACCCGGAGAGGCACCCAACCGAGGACTGCACGGAAGAGAGGAAGCACAGAAATGTTGCCTGGGTGACACCGAGATAACGGAGACCAGACTGCTGTGAACTGTCCGGTGACAGAGAGGATCCTGACACAACTCTAACCAGAGACCGGATAAGGCGTGCAGGAGGGGTACGCAACCACAGTAGCCCAGCCGGGCTGGATCCACACACAGAGCAGGAATGTCAGCCAATCCGAGTCGGTACACCAAGCAGGAACATCAGCCGGGCTGGGTCGGTACACAGAGCAGGAACTTCAGCCAATCCGAGTTGGTACACAGACCAGGAACATCAGCCAGGCCGGGTCGATACACTAAACAGGAACGTCAGCCAATCCGGGTCGGTACACAGGCAGGAACAAGATGCAGAGTCGTCAGGCAGGCCAGATCGGTACACTGAGATCACACGAATAACAGGAACAAGCGCTGGTACGGAAACACCATGAAAGGGCACTGGAGAAGTGCCAGAACCCAGTAATTAAGGACAAATACTGGGCGGGACAATGACATTGCAGCCAATAGGCATAGGCAGGAGTGGAAACTGACAGAATGTCGCCAAATAGCATGGGCACCATGATAGTGTGAGAGAAAGCACTGAACATTGACCCCAAATACCCTAACATTCTGTCTGACTGATTTGATTTCAAAGAGACAGGCAGCTGCGGTCCAAGTTATTATCTCTGTGCTGGGGAAGTCTGGGGAAAGAAGTTGTTGTCTTTTTTTTTAGATATCATTTTGCACACAGTTTAAAGTAAATAAATAAACAAACAAAAATTAGGTGACAGAGAGCTGACTTGGACTCTCATGTAAGCTGTGTGACTTAGGCAGACTTGATAGATATCAGACGAGATTGAGAATTTTGTTGAGGGCCAAGGCAAGACATCACACTCCATCAGTTTTGTTGTGTACTTTAGAGTAAAAATATACAGTAGTTGGGTTATGTCCAGCAAACACACCATGGGTAGGGGAAAGGAGGAGCAGCGCAGGGACGTGGGAGAAAAATGGTAGTTCAAAAACTGACTGCAGTCATAGTTTCTGCCGAGTTTGCAATAAGCAATGATGATCCCTCTCCTCCCAAAGAGGATGAAGATCTCACCAAACGTTCCACCAGCACCAGTTCTACAAAAATAAAACAAATAAGACAAACGCTGAAGACGACATTGAGACGCATTCTAGTGTTAATGATAGCATAATGGAGAAAGGTGTAGCAGCTCAAGCAACTGCTGCATCTGACAGTGAGACGAACAAGCACCAAAACAACTCTCCTCAAAGCAATAGTGAACATTGTAAAAGTAAAAATAAATTGTTTAAGACATCTAAAAGCTTAGAGGAATTTAAGGGTAGTGGGCAAGAAGCGATGGGTGATGCAGAAGATTACCTACTGATGACTGATGATAAAGTACATCTAGAATATAACCCTCCAGCATCCTCCTCTTCTTGAGATACAGTTGAAGTTGAGAGTAAGAGAGATGATGACATGACTAGAAAGTTAGCTGAAAAGTAAATGCTCAATATTTCACCACTAAAAAGTAGCACTGTGCCTCTGTATAAACTGTGTACAAGCAAACATGCCTAAAAATACACAGTCATCCTGTCGGTCATCATCAGCATCATCACTGCTTCCATGTCCAAGCCCCATTCAGCCACACACACTTGTGTTGAGTAACCAGCAGCAAAAACAACACAGGTTATTAACATCCACAACCTCAGCTATGATGAGGGCCTCTGCTACTTCTGGAAGTGCTACACCTTTGACACCTATTAGTAGTAGCAGTAGAATTGCATCAACATCTAGCATAATAGAAGTCCCTCAGGAACCTGGCAGTCCATGAAGTACACAGTATGGAGACACTTCACTCAGGACCAAAATGCTAAGTATTTTACTATCTGTTTTCTGTGCAAAAGCAAGTGAGTAGGGGGAAAGCAGGCTCCTAACTAGGCACCTCCTCTATGAGATTCCATCTGAAGCAAAACCACAGGTCTGACTGGGAGACACACTATCAACAGATCAGAGATGCCACAACTAGCAGCAGAAGAAACACCCCAAAAAGTTCCCAGTGCTCTGGGCAGGTAAGAGAAATTGATGTGTTAGAGAGTGTAACGCTGCCAACAGTTAGTTCATTCCAAATAACACCTATGGCTCCTGTTGCAGAGGGGTTTGATGACTCTGGGTTTGCTGTAGGAGATAGCAAGTGTCATGGACTGCCCACACATGCTGTCTCCACCTCTACTACATCCTGTAGTCATGTTGTTAAAGCAATAAAATGACAGGGTTCTTCTGCCATGTACTGCCAACCCACACTGACTGAGTTCCTGGGAAGGAGTCACAAATTTTACAAAAACAATCCCAAAGTTTGCCTGTGGAATGGCAAGGTTGCCATATGCTGCCGTATTCTTTTGTAGATGACCAAGGTTTCTAAGAACTGATGTCATGTAGCTCCACATTGGCATATAACAAGCTGCAGTTATTTTTCCAGGATGGATGTGCCAGCACTGTATAAGCAGGTGGAAAGTGCGGTGGGCAAAGGACTGGAAAGATTTTTATGGCAAGAAAATCTACCAGATAAGTGGGCAGACCACAGACCATATGACTGTGACTGCTCACTGGGTTTCTCTCCCACCCCCACCAGTGGGCAAAACTGCTAGCTTACTGTCACAGTAATCAGGCAAATAAGGACAGCACAAAGATAAAATATAACCACCTTTATTTATTATAACAACAATAATGGTAGAGCCCACACAGAAACCCCAGACATATGTAAATAGGACCCAGCACGGTGATAGTTCCACCTCCCTCCCCTTTTCCTGATGTCAGTGTCTGCAGGCACACTTTGTAGACTGTTCCAGTGAAGTAATTATTTTTATGTCTCTCGATCTCGGCTCTGCTGAAAAGCCTCCGACGGTCCCGGGACAGGATTCCGCTGCTGTCAGCTAGACTGACATCAAGGAAAGGGGAGGGGGGAACTTTCTCAGTGATTATCTCTCAAACCATAACGATTTGAGAGATAGGACTTGGGTCATTTAGTTTTAATAGCTTCAATATGTCACAATACTATCCCTTTAAGATCCATTTTAAAGTATCATATTATGTAGTTCCTCTATTCAGAAATTAATAGTAACAGAGGTAATTAAATACACAATCCTGTCTCACTTTTTGCAGAATCATATATTTTATCTGTAGTGTACATAAAGCCGCCAAAATATGGCCATTCAACCACTATTTTCCAAAATGGCATTCCTGAATACTTGTTTAATATTATTGAGACAATGGAGATTATATTTGCTCTTGAAACTGAATTACTCCGTAAGTTTTTTTTTCTTCTAAAGGGAAATAACATGGTTACATTTAATATCCATATTACTGAGAAAGATGTGCTAATGGTGATTTAACCCCTTAGATTATAGAAAGATCTAGCTAGTATCCAAGGTGTTAATGCTTCTATTACAATTGTTAATGTTTACTTATAAAAAAGTCTATTATATGTAAAAGCTGCAATCAGTGTTAATCCATTCAACTCTCCAATTTCCACTGATAGATTTTCTAAACAAAGCACAGCCTGAATTGTGCATAATTAGCCACTATTCTTACATTTTTTAATTGCTGTCTTTTTTCCTCCACAAACACAATACCCTATAAGTATTTCCAATATTTCATACACAGAGAAAGGGAGAGATATATTAAGCAGAGCTTTAAAGTATAACTGCATCCATTTATCATTCACCAGAGAGATACTGTGTAGGAAAGTCATTGGAAAGGCAACTTGCATGTGCATAATGCCCCATCAGCAGTTCTGTTCCTGTGGGAGCTGGCTTGCCTGGCTGTGCAGACCACAGACATGATGGAGACCTATTTTAGAGTATAGATATTGTAAGTACTGCAAGTATATGATAAAGAACTGGATTGTTCGATGATTGTGTATCGAGTGCCTTCAACAAGAAGCCCCTTTATCTGACTTATTTGTTCAATAAATCTTTCTTTCTTCAACTGTTTTTTAGTTCAGTTTATTTGGTAGTTCATACATAATTCAGCAGAGTTGTCAGGATTTACTTTTGAATACTACATCTGTATGATGTACCAATCACAAGTTTAATAAACATCAGTACTACCCTCCTTTCGGCCAATACAGGAGTAATGTATTGTAGCACACTTATCCACATTACCACCTCTTCCGAGAGACAGAACCAATTTTTGTCATGTGTGCGCCTCATCTTCGCCACATCGAGGCAGCACTCTATGGTAGTCTGTGCCTCTATGGTCTTTCCAGATGTTCACACATCCTTCAGCCTCACTTTGGATCCAAACTTCTGGCTCTGGGCTTTAAAGGGATGTGCGCCAGTCTCTCCGGCGCGCAATTATAGCGTTCCGTTTATTGAGAATCCTTGCTGCTATTCCAGCATAAACTCTGTGTATGGTTTCTTGATGTGCTGTGCTGAACCTTGCTCTGTCTGACCACTCTACAACCTTCCAATTTTGGACTCTGTCTATTGTTGCTGACCCTTGCTTTGTCTGACTACTCTACAGCCTGCTAACTTTGGACTCTTTCTATTTTTGCTGATCCTTGCTTGCCGGACCTCCCTGCTTCAGCCAGCCTATTTGGACTTTATATTTCTGCCTGTTTTGATCCATTACATGCCTGACCTCTCTGCTGTCTTGTACTAGTATATCTGCATTTAGCTTACCTTGGCTTATCTCTTTATTCTAGTCTCCTTTTGGGAACCTGTTGTTCCTGCCCATCGCAGATCCAGATTGCTCTCCTGAATATCCTCTCTGCAAGCTGGTTGAGGTCTCCATGTCTCTGCCTGTTGCAGACCTTGCAGTTCATGTACTTGGTGCTCTCAGTGTTCTGTTTCTACTGGTAAGTCTCCTACTCCTATTTTTATTGTTGGAAACATCCTCCCTGGGGTTGGTAGTGTTAGACCTTTCTGTGGCGAGTTATCCTGGGCCTTTTCCGGTTCAACTGAAGGGGGTCATCTGGCTTTACTGCCAGCAATTTTACACGGCCTTGGTCACAGCACAACTCACCATATGGAGCCTACAACTACAGGCACCGCACACAAGTGCTGCACTCAAGACTTCACCCTATCAACCCTTGTTGGATGAGGCAGGCTACCCTAGATATAGTAGTTTAGCATTTGTATTAGTCTTTGTTCATCCATAGTGTGACATTATAATCGTGCCACAGCTATGGCTACTAATCCCACAGTCCTGTCTCAGGCTGTCCTCCAGCAAAATGCTGTTCTGGAGCAGCATGCTACACACATTGTGTGTCTGGAGCACAAATTGGACTCCATAACCAGCATTTTGCAGCAACTGCAACAGCAACTGCAGCATTTTGCAGCAACTGCCTGCTCCTACTCCTGCGGCCATGCCCGTCACTCCTATACCTGGTCCCGCTCACTTGTCCGCTCTTTCCCACTTTCTTCCTCCAATCTTGGGGGGTTTCTTAACCAATGCCTACTACATTTCAGATCTCAACCTGAGGCCTTCCACTCTTCCCAGGCCAAAATTACCTTTCTGGTCTCTCTCCTCAAAGGCCAGGCCTTGGACTGGCTCTCCCTCCTCCTTGACCACCAATCCCCTATACTGGACAATTTTGGCACTTTCCTAACTGTGTTTTGATGCTGTTTTTGTCCAACCTGGGTGTCAGTCCAGAGCTGAGGCTGGTCTCCTGGAGATAACCCAGGGAAACCACCCTTTGTCACAGTACGCAGTGGACTTGCCTTCCGCAAGGGGCTGTGAGCACCTTAAAGACAAACTAACTACCACGGTTATACCTGACTCCTTGGAAGGTTTAGTGGCTCTCTGTTCCTCTCTGGAATATCGGGTTCTGGAAAGAAGATCTGAAAAAGACAGGGACCGTGCTCGATGTTCCATTCAGCATCCTCCTGTTCGATTGGCACCACGCTTCCATACTCCCGTTTCTTCTACAGAATCCAGCCCTGAGCCGATGGAGACTGGCAGGATCTACAAATTATTGGATAAAGAGAAGACCTGATGCCACAGCCTGGAGTTATGCTTGTATTGTGGGGTGCTTGGGCATATGGCAAGGCACTTCCCCAACAAACAAGGAAACCCCAGGACTTAGGGGACAGGGGATCTGCCATAAGTTGGGATGGCATCCCCTATCACCCGGTTCCACGTTTGAGCATCCCCATCTCCCTGACTTGTGAGGGCCATTCTCTGGCTACCCATGCCTTCATTGATTCCGGGGCTTCTGGTCTCTTTATTGAAGCTTCGTTTGTCTTGCAGAGCAAGATATCCACACACCCTAAGATACCTCACTTAAGAGTAGTTGCTGTTGATGGCGCCCCTTTGGGTAATGGGCTTATCCACCACGTTATGCAGTCCTTGGTTTTGTGCTCAGTTTCTACCTACACCGAGACCATGGAACTGGATGTCATCACTTCTCCTAATAAGCCTCTCATTCTGGGATACCCTTGGTTGCGTAAAAATAACCTTAGTACTGATTGGTCTACCAATGCCTTGACCTTCCCTTCTCTTGCCTCAGCTGACCTGTCACAATACTAGATCCATATCTGGATCTCGCAGAGGTGTTTTGCAAGCAGCTGGCTGAGATGCCTCCCCCTCATTGCCCTTATGATTGTTCCATCGATCTTCTGCCAGGAAATTCTCCCTCTAGAGGGTGTACTTACCCATGATTTGTTCCTGAGATGGCGCTGTTGAGACCTATATCAAGGACAGTCTGGCACGAGGGTTCATCCATTTCTCCTGCTGGAACTGGGTTCTTTTTTGTGGCTAAAAAGGACAGGACTCTGCACCTCTGCATTGATTACCAGGGTCTCAATAGTATTATCTGTTGTAATTGCTACCAGTTACCTCTCATATCTGAGCTCCTTGACCAGTTATGTGGGGCTACTGTGTTCACGAAACTGGACCTGCGTGGGGGGTATTACCTTGTCCGAATGCGGGCTGGAGAGGAGCGGAAGACTGCTTTTAACACCAGATTCGGGCATTCTGAATACCTGGTCATGCCCTTCGGTCTACTCAATGCCCCAGCAGTCTTCCAAGCCCTCATTAATGACGTATTCTGTAACCTACTGATGTCTTTTGTGGTGGTATGCCTCAATGACATACTGGTATTTTCCAGCTCCTTGGCTGAGCATCACAAATGTGTGTATTGTACTTGACTGGTTACACACTAATTATCTATATGTGAAATTGGAGAAGTGCTTGTTACATCAACCCAGAGTCTCTTTTCTGGGGTATGTTGTCTCCCCTACTGGTTTGGCCATGGATCCAGCCAAACTTACCAGGATTAGAGAATGGCCACTACCTCTTGGCATCAAGGCCATCCAACACTTCATTGGCTTCGCCCACTATTATCGGCGATCGAAAGTTGTGTAGACGATAGTAGCCCTCACTGAGCTGATCCCTATCATTGGTCACCAGAGGCTAAAGAGGCATTCGATACACTGAAGACAGCATTCTGTTCAGCTCCTATTTTGATTTATCCAGATCCACTTCAGCCCTTCACTTTGGAGGTTGACACTTCAGAGACTGCTGCTTGAGCAGTTCTCTTCCAGAGATCAGCCTCTACTGGGAAACTCCATCCTTGTTTGTTTTTCTCCCTTCACTTTTCTGAGTAAGAGAAGAACTATGAGTTACTGGCTTTCAAAATGGCTCTGGAGTAGTGGCACTACCTGTTGGAGGGGTCCCCACATATCATTACCATCCTTACAGACCACCAGAATCTTGCCTATTTGGTCACAGCCAAATGCTTGAATTCCCATCAAACACGATGGTGTTTATTTTTCTCTGGGATCCATTTTTTGATTACCTACATACCTGGCTCCAAGAACACCAAGGCAGATGCGTTATCGGGCCAACATGAGCCTTTGTCGTCTATTTTCTCCATACCTGAGTCTAACTTACCCTCCTTTTGCCTTCTGTCATCTCTATCCACCAAGACGCTTCAGCATTTACAAGATGCCCAATCCTCTCTTCCCCCTGGGGGTCCCCATCCTGGCACCATGCTATTTGTTCCAGACCCAGACCGACCAGATATCCTTTGCTGGGCTCACCATTCCTCTGTGGGGGGACATGCCAGTTTTGCTCGTACCCTGGATCTGTTAACTTGCTACTTCTGGTGGCCCAGTAGTCGAGGTGATGTGTCCTTTTTGTTGCTGCTTGCTCAACCTGTGCTCACAAGAAACACCTGCACACCAGGCCCCTAGGCCTACTCCAGCCTTTACCGGTGCCCTGGACCCAGATAGCAATGGACTTTATCGTGGACCTACCTAGGTCTGCTGGGATGACCACCATCTGGGTTGTGGTGGATCGCTTCACCAAGCAAAGCAACTTCATTTCTCTACCCAAAATACCTACAGCATCTGTCTTAGCCAATCTTTTTATCACCGAGATCATATGCCTCCACAGGATCCCTGTACATATCACATCTGATCAGGGGTCTCAGTTCGTTTCTACCTTCTGGAGAGCGTTCTGTCTGCGCCTGGTCATCTCTCTACAGTTTTTGTCTGGCTACCATCCACAGACCAATGGGCAGACAGAAAGGACCAACTAGCCCCTAGAACTGTTCTTATGAAGCTACTGCAATCAGAAAAAAGATGACTGGTCTCATTTGCTTCCTCTCGCTGAACTGTCCTACAACTTGCTCCTACATTCCTCTCTGGGATGTTCTCCCTTTTTTGCTGCTCTGGGCTATAAACCTAGAGTGCTTCTTCTTCTCCCTGGAAAGGCCATGGTAACCTCTGCTGAGTCTGTGGTGTCGTCTCTCGTCGATCATTGGTGCTAGATCAGCGCCTCTCTCTCTTGTCCTCTCAGGTCCGCCAAAAAATCCAGGCAGACCGACACCGATAACTTGCTCCTCGGTTTTCATCTGGTGACAAGGTGTGGCTACCCATCAAGAATGTATGATTGCGACAGCCATCATTGAAATTAGGACCTTGCTTTATTGGTCCCTTCTGGGTACAACAAAGCATATCTCCGGTGGTGCACAGGTTGCTACTTCCTCGTTCTCTTCACATGCATTTCGGTGTTCCATGTGTCTTTGCTAAAACCTTGGATTCCCTCTCATCCTTTTCATCCCGGTACCCAGGTTCCCAATCCTGTCACCGTGGACGACCATGAGGAACACGATATAGATGCTATCCTGGATACATGTCGGACCCAAGGCCGCATACAATACCTGGTGAACTGGAGGGGCTACTGCCCCAAGGAACGGTCTTGGGTGTCCTTATGTTCATGCTCCTTCTTTGGTTACTTGTTTTCACCGTCAGTTCCCTGCCAAGCCCAGGTAGGCCTTTGGTGGTGGCCCTGGGGGGGATGGGGAGGGAGTGTCATGTGTGCTCCTCATCTTTGCCTCATTGAGGCTGCGCTTTATGGTAGTCTGTGCCACTGTGGTCCTTCTGGATGTTCACTTATCCTTCAGCCTCATTTGGGAGTCTCCTACTCCTATTGTTGGAAACATGCTCCCTGGGGTTGGTAGTGTTAGACCTTTCTGTGGCAAGTTATCCTGGGCCTTCTTTGGCTCAGCTGAAGGGGGTCATCTGGCTTGGCAGCCAGCAACTTTACACGGACTTGGTTGCAGCACAACTCGCTACAGGGGGCCTATGACTACATGCTCCGCACACAAGTGCCGCACTCAACCCTTCACCCTACCAACCCTTGTTGGAGGAGCCAGACTATCCTAGTTATAGTAGTTTAGCATTTGTACTAGTCTTTGTTCATCCAGACTATGATAATTTAAAGGAACATCTACAACCACTGTGAGGAGACATCTGAACCATGATTCAACTCAGGATAAGAATGGTAGAGCTCCATAATAGGACTCCATATCTTCTGTTAAATAATAGTGTGTATAGAACCAGTGGCTCATACCAAAGGTATGTAACAACTCTGCAATGGAATCTCATACACACCATTATATCATTATGAATCTTAGAATCCTTTGTGTGCCTCTTCATCATATATTTACATTGCTTACACTATCTATACCCTAAAATAGGTCTCTGTGGTGTTTGTGGTCTGCAGTATTACACAGCCCCATGTTTCGTACAATAGAAACTGCTAATTATGGCCTCAATTCAATTATTCCCACTAGAACAGCTAGTAGGGCAAAACTGGCTACCAACTGTAGACAAAATTTGTCTAAGTCGGTATTCAATTGCCCTACCAACTGAAACCACAAAGAATGTTGGGCCATAGAAACGGACTTGTGGCCAAACATCCGTTGTGTGTTTTAAGTTCCCAAACCTCACGCTAAATACCGTGAATAATGGGAACATCAAAGGAAAAGGGCTAACAATGTCAAGCACTGAGCATACGCTCAAACACACAGTCATCATTCGAAACACTAAGCCTATACCACCCCTAACAAAAGCCTAATACTCTGATCTGTGTAACACTTACCAGTCATCCACTGTCCGCCTCCTTCTGTCATCTATCTTCAGTCTTCTTTCTCTCTTCATCTACTGTCTTCTCTTCTGTCTTCTTCTCTACTATCTTATTCCCTTCTGTCTTCATCTGCTGTAAAAGATGTACCTGTAAAAAGAAAGAAAATCCACACTAAACATATGTATTCAAGTATTTGTTAACCCTTTTTAGTGATGAAGGCGTACACAATGCATTGCAGAGCAATTTTTTACATTCCTCTCCAGCACTTAAAGGGTTAAACTGTGTCGATATTATAATCTAAGAAAATAATACGTGGCCCAATGCGGAAAATATAGTTTGCCAATCCATGTGTAATAATAATAATATTATCATCCCCAATGCGTGTATCAGTGGATCAAGTCCAAGTAGTAAATTACCCCTGAGTGTAAAAGATGCTGATGGTGGCAGCAGGACTGAATAGCAACCCCCTCGATACCTTCTGGGCAAACAGATACACTACTTGAATGCATTTGTTTGGACTTACATTTTACAGTTACATCTTTTACAACAGATGACGACAAAAAAGAAGAAGACAGCATAGAAGAAGACAAAAGATAAGACAGAAGATAAGAAGAAGGAAAATAGAAGATGACAGTAGAAGATGTACAGTAGCTGATCAGGATGCTGAAGACCCCACTGGACATTAGGATTACAGGTAACTGTTTTTTTGCAGGGCATGGTTTTCAACTTAGTTGGATTAACACTATGAGTGCCAGTAGGGTATGTATGTCCCACTGGCACTCATAGGGTTAAATCTACTAACAATTGACACATTTTCTCATACTTTAGATGTATTGATTTGGGACTTTGGGCCTGAAATCAATACAACTACTGTTTTTTGGGCCTTTTTTTCCCCTTCTAATTCCTGTGGGCAGGATTAACATGTGTCTCCTCAAAAATGGGGTGCAGATTTTCATCCATTAGAGTGGGTCCTTTAACTCATGTTAAGGCCTAACATATGAAATGAAATGGGAAAATGGGCAATGTTGAAATGTGTTTTAATGGGTTCAAATGGGTGCTAAATTTAGCTCCTGCTGTGGGTTTTTTCTGCTGGTATTTCTTCATAGCACTGGTAATTGAATGGCTTATTGTGCTTGAAAAAATGCTGGCAGGTGCTTTTTTGCCAGTTGGACTTCACTGAATTGAGGCCTATAAGCAGAATTCCTCTCACAACTCATGATATGCATGGAGTGGTTACTTGTAGATCAATACTGGATATATCATGACTTGGGAGGTCTGACTACATGTTTTGGATTAGTTGATTCTTTATAACTTTACAGTTCCAATTATTCTGACCCGCTTTGATTCCATGAACTAGATCACTTTTCCCCGCTGCATTGCTGAAGCCCACCATTAACTGATCTGATACTGTGTTGCAGTTTTTCAAACCTGACAGCCTGCTGTATCATTATACATTTTTGGTGGTATGTTGCATGCTTTAAATGAGAAGCTATGTTTATCATATCGTAAGCCTCCATCCATGGGTTGAAGTATTATTTTGTAACCTTTTTCACTTATATGTATTTTATCTGACACTTCTTCTTCCCGATAGACAAGGGATTAATTATTCTGTATTAATTTCACCTTTCTGATGTTATACGACTTGATGATGTCACCCTCCCAGAGTTTGTGGGGTTTTGTCACTTATTTTATAATTTACTTATATAAGCTCACACATTGGGATGTTCTGGCTGTCTGGATAAAGCCCCTTCAGGGGTCGAAAATGTCGATAATAAATTCAACATCACGTTGCATTGCAAAGTCCCATGAGTGCTCATTTACACATGATTTGTACACCATTTCTATTTTTACATTTTCTTATTGATCTAGCACTGAGGTAATATTGAAATATAATGTTTGTATTTGGAGTGCACATTATAAAGAATTATCTATATATATCTATATATATTCAGTTGAATAAAACATCTGTTTCTGCCAGTTGCAAAAAGGTTCCAGAGACTGCAATCATTTCACCACAGAACTCTATATCTCTAGAGACATATATATATATATATATATATATATATATATATATATATATATATATATATATATATATATATATATATATATACACACCTCACCACCACTCATGAATTGCCCATTCCTCCTCTTATGTGTCTCCCCAGTGTGTGGACTCCTCTGTTGCTCTAACAAAACTACTTATACAACTCTGGAATTAACCCTTTCTCACCACATTCCCCTTTTACCACTTTGCTGTTCGTTCTGTTACCCTCTGCCATGTCCACACAGCTGGAGAGTCAACCCAGCACTTATTCTCACATCATGTTTTAGAATAAGTGGAAGATGGGTGTTATAATATATCTGAAATTCCACAACATGCTTACTGTATGCCAAATAGGAAGGGTCCTTGACGGAGCCCGGAAGGAAGTAGAGGGGGATGACGGCTGGAGGAAGATGCAGCCCGTCAGAAAGTGATAACTGTGGGAGATTGTGGGTGCCCCCGCAGTCATTTTAGAAAGAGCACCATAGAGTGAGGAGCTTTCTCTTAGCTCCTCGTGGTGTAGTGTCCTTCCTCATTTATCCCCATTAGTTTACCCCTGCAGCTGCTGTATGATGTCCCGAGATGAGGTGGAGTTGGAAGAGCTTCTCTTCTCCATCTGGAAGGAGGCTCATCAGCCGGGTGCCGGTTGGCTCCACCGCAAACTAGAGGCGACAACACCAAAAGCCCTCCCCTCCCGCACTTCTTGGCTTCCTAGGTGGCTTAGCCAAGAGGCAGGTCCCAGTAGCAGGTGAGCAGCCTGCTGGAGCTTGTTTTAACCCCAGTGGGGGGTGGGTTAGTGGGGGACCTTGTGAGTTATAAGAGATGGGGGGGTGGCCAGTGAGGGGACTTCTTTGGTTCATCCTGATCCAGACCCGAGGGATGGCTGTTGTACTGGAGCAGTTGCTGGAGCCATTACAACCTCTGTGGAGGGTGGCCTGGAGAGTAACATGTGGGACGGAGATGGCGAGGGTGCTAATTATATATGTGGACCAGAGTGGGAGTCCATCATGCTGAGCCTTTTGGTAGGCCAGACCCTATTGACCCTGCGCTGGCAGTGCCAGTCCAGACAGCTGCAAGGGGAGCATCCAGTGTTCCAGTGTCTTTAGTGAGAGCGGCAGTTTACAGTGTGGTGGTTGTTCTGACAACTTCCAGTGCAAACGGCAGTCAAAATACCCCTGGTTCCGGATCTACAGCCCCGCCATGTATGCTGAGAGTTTCTTGTGAGTCAAGGGGTCCAGGCGGGTTGGTGGGTTCTGGAGGGTAAATGGGTGGGTTTTTAGCCAGGCTTCAGCAGTTCCCAGTGGGAGGGGAGTCTGTTGGGTGTGCAGTGTGGTGCAGTTCCAGCGGTGGCATGGAGTTCACCAGGTAGTCTGGGCCAGGTTTCATCTTCACCAATGGTGCCCATTCCTGCCACTAATTCCCTATTGAGGGAGAGGGTGGCGCTGATGACGTCACCATCATCAGGGTTTCACCAGTTGCAGGGCAGTCCTACTTGCCAGCGGTATCAGAGCTGTTCCTGGCCCATGGGGTGGGAGTGGCATTGGCTGATAGTGTGGTCAGGGTCATATGTCTGCTTTCCAGGGCCCTTAGGGTATCATCTGCGAGCGGAGGTAAGGGAGAGGATATGGAAAGGGAAATTTGTCAATCTTTATTCACTGCTGCCAAGGAAGGATTTTATCGACGTTCGGGAAGATAAGAAGAAGGAATCCAAGAGGGAGGAAGAGGACAAAAAGCAGTACAGACATATCCCTAAGACCTTTGGCTCATGGTTACATACATCGTGTACACGCCAATGTGTTGGACAAGAAGAAGCCTGTGTTCGTCCCTTTTCTGCTATGTGTGGTGGCGGTATGACAAGCATTTTGTCAGTGCAAGGAGGCACACCCATCCATGAAGTGGGATTACAAAGACATCCATTTATGTAAGAAGCTCATGGGCCCCCAGAAGGGGGCTCTGGCAGACTGGGCCTCAGTGGTATGTCAACGGTGCAAAAAAAGGGCTTCTGCTGGCTGTTCACCAAGCCCGGTGAAGTTAGGAGAAATGAGGCCATGGCAAGACCTTTACATTAGGCTCGAGCCGGCTGCATCCTTACCTTAGGTGGCTCCAACTCATTTCTCCCCCATGCAGCTCAGCCGCTTTCTTCCTGACAGATGGCTCAGCTGCGTTCTTCCTTCCTCGCGGCTCCAGTCATGGCTGTGTGTGCCGCAGCCTGGTGACGTCATTTTTGGGTGCACGTCCAAAGGCAGGGACATGCGCACCATTTAAAAGAGACCTACCAATTTGGTGCTCCTCCTTCCCTGTGGACAAGCCTTTATAAGATGCCTGGACACAGGGCTCATTCACCCTTTCCTTGGTGTCCAGTGCAGTTCATTTAATTGCGTTCTCTGTGTATTACTGGTTTTGTCTGACTACCCATTCTGGTGCTGACCTGTGGCTCTGTCTGACTACCCTCTCCGTGTATGACCTTGGCTTAGTTGGACAACCAATCTGGTACGGACCTGTGGCTCTGGCTGACTACCAACTCCGTGTATGACCCCTGGCTTGTCTGACTGAGTAAACAGAGTTTGCTGTAACACTACATCACAGGAATCCAGCTTCGAAGGGGAGCGTGAACGCGCTCCCTGGGGCAGCTGAGAAGCCCTGAGACGTCATGGCGTGGCTTTTTGGTGGGACCCAAAGTAAAGTGGGGGATGGGGTGTTGAAAAGGAGATGAAGTTGACAGTGCCCCCTGTCAATGGCCAGGGGCCAGTGAGCAACATACAGTAGGGGCATGGACTCATGATAATATAAGTTGGGATGCTTGGTAGTCACAGGCTATGTATAATGAGGATAAGAAGCTGTACAGAAAGTAATGGTGACTGGAAGATGTTCAGAGGAGGAAGGACAGGAGGACAGATGACTGGGTATAATGGGATAGAAAGCTAAACAGGAGGAGAGGCAGATGAGTGGTTATAATAAGGATTGGAAGTTGTATTGTCTTGGGAAATTGTTGATTATGATTAGTCTGGTGCTGGGATCAATAAAACTGAGTTTTGGGTATATAATGGTTAAAGCACAATTTGCCATTTAGCTACTTATTTTTTATTATAGCACTGTGTATAGAAGTTCACTTGCAGTATGTCTAGAGCCTTATCTTTTGTTTATAGAAAACCCCCTGCATGGTAAACAAAGCCTAGTGGTTATTTTTCATTTTTGTTGTTACATGCTTGGCACTAACATTTAGTAACATTATGCTGATAGGGCAACAGAATACAAGTGGAATTTTTTTATGCAAGATTCACTTATTTTGAATCAGAGTGATTAAATTTAGACAAAAGGCGCTCATTTTGAGCTGAAGTATAGAGATGTTACTAGAAGTGGATAAAAAGCTGTGGTAAAGCTTACTTACAGATTGTATATATTTATATATGAGGATACAAGTGATAATTTACAGAGCAGAGAAAGAGGGAGAGATTATCTTTATGCTAGACTAGAATGTAATATTTTTTTATTGCAAGCATATATAATATTACTTATACTCTGCTTTTTATATTGGATTTACTAATGATATTTACTAATCATACTTTTTATATTTCTGTATAATTTATGGTAAATGCATAATAATATATATGTATTTCAAACTTCTTGCCCCTTTCTTTATTGTACTCACTATATTCTAAGGAATTGTGAGGCCATTCTACATATACAAAATCAGGGGTATGTGAACTTGTACTTCAACTAGAGTGCCCCCAGACTCCCCTAATACAGAGAACAAGTGTCCTACCTAAATGACTCCCTAAACTAAGCTTCAATTCCCCTTTATTTGTCTATCTCCTCAAGCTCAAAAACATGCTGCTCTCTCCTCTCACAAACACCGAATGGCTGCTGTGAGAGCCTGACAGCCTTTTATATGGCTGTAGAAAACTTTCGTGTGGTGAAGAAATATTTTTCTTCCCATTGATTTCAATGGGCGGAAAAGGCAGAAAAAACGGCACTTTTCACTGGAAATTTTTCGCCAAGTGGAAAGTGCCATTATTCGCTGATTTCAGTTTGAGGCGAAAATTTTCACCCATCTCTACCCACAATGAGTGAGCCAATGGACCAATAGATAGCAAGCTACAATCCTGGATCTAGTGTGCTAAATCTAATAGAAGAAAACAAACAGGAAAAGAGAGGAGTATGGAACATATAGGGGTTAAATATTGCTATTTTTCCATCTTGATCCAGCAGCAGGTGAGGATTGTTCTTAAGGAAGACAGCCATTGGTTGCTTGGTCAGTTTATGGCTATTTAACTAATGTCAGTCTGATGGTAAATTTATTCCCTGAGGAAGTGTCAGTTATAGACACGAAATTCGTCGGAAGAGCAGTTATTTTAATTTTGTCCAGTCCGGTGAAGTTCATGTATGCTACATTGTCCGAAGCTACTACATACTGTTAAGCTCTATGCTGTCAAAAACGTTGTTGTTAGAGACAAGCCTCTGCCCACTTTTTCACTTTTTCCTTTGTCTGCACGGGTCTGTGAAAAGCCATAGATCTCTGCCCGCAGGCCTCACCCTTATACCTGCTAACAGACTGGAGTCAAGCCAGTAAGAGAACTCCGATCACTCAATCAATTACATCTGCCTGTATGTGCATTCATTACCACAGAGGTTGCTGACAGGGGTTATTGGAGGACAGAAGACGGGAGAAGATACAGTGATCATTATGGAGTCTCTGCACCAGCACAGAGGATCAAGGACAGATAAAAGCATCAGGATTTGAGCATACTATAGGCCTATATGGTCTGGAGAGGTACAATATAAGAGCTATTACAGTTAAATATATTTACAGCTAATGCTATGGACTTTTTTTTATCAGTGGCAATCATTTAAATCTGTCCACCGGACTTTATTGGACACATTATCTCAATATTTTATAGCTGTGTTGCACTGTTGTATTTATGCTTATATGAGTTTTGTATCTATATTTAACCAGTAAACTATATATTTTTACTAAAATACTTCTCCAGTTGTTCCTTTGTGGTCTCTATGCCTCATAGCCATTTTTTGGAGGTCCCAGTATTTATTTACTATATAGTCATCTCCCTTTTTCTGTTTACTGTGGCTGCATGCTGTGGAAAAAGTGTTGATTGCAAGTACAATAGCCAGGACCAGTTGAACCAGATCTTTTATAGAGAACTGGTTAAATTATAGATGGTATAGAGTTGTTGCAAATGTAACCTTTTCAAATTGGTTTAAAGTTGTAAGTGGGGTGCCACATGCTTCAGTCCTGGGCACAATGCTTTCTAACTTGCTTATAATTAATGAAAGTAGTGTCTCAGTCTTTGCTGATGACGTTAAGCTATGTAAGGAAATACATACAGAGCAGGATGTTTTTTCCTCTGCAGAAATATTTGGATAAACTAAGTGAATCTGCAGAAAATGGTATATGAGGTTTAATATAGATAAATGTAAGGTTATAAATTTGGGCTGCAGAAAGAAACATGCTTCATATACACAAAATTGGAAACTACTTGGTGAATCCCTTTTAAAGAAAGATTTAGAAGTACTGATAGACAGTAGACTTCAGAGCAGCGTACAGTGTCACTCAGATGATGCAAGAGCCAATTGGGTGCTATCCTGTATAAGAAGGGGTATAGATGCATGGGACAGAAATATAATTTTACCTCTTTATAAATCCTTGCTTGGTCCTCATCTGGAATATGGAGTAGTTTTGGTCACCAGTTTTTAAACTGGAAAAAGTGTCAAAATGTGCAACAAAAGATGATAAAGGGATTGGAGTAACTGAGTTATGAAGAAAGACTAGCCAAACTGAGTTTGTTTACATTAGAGATGTCTAAGGATAAGGTGGTGATATGATAAACATTTGCAAGTACCTTCAAAGTCAATACAAATATCTCTCTCTAAGAAACTGTTACTCAAGGAGCTTAGCAAAGAACAAGAGGTCATCCTTTAGGACTAGAGGAAAGGTGCTTTTGACTAAAACAAAGGCAGGGACTTTTAATAAAGTTATGGAATTATTTGCCTCGGGGTGCTGTGCTTGCAGAGATTGTAGTTGCTTTCAAAAAGTAATGGATACCTTTCTAGCTCAGGACAATATTCAGACAGGTGGTTTTTCAGGAGATAGGATATTGAGTCAGGGAAATATCCATCTACCATTTGGAGTCTGGAAGGAATTGTATACCCACTTGAGGCTTAATTGGCCTCAGTGTTTTATTTTATTTTATTTTTTTACCTCCTTTGGATCAACAAGGGAGATATGGCATATGCTGATTTCAGTTTGATGGATGCATGTCTTTTTTAGCCTCTTCAATTATATTACTATGTATGTTACCTGGGCCTGGAGGGTAACATTTGCTCATTGATAGATCAGCAGCAACAGGAGGCACAAACAAGTAAGAAACAGATCTATAAGCTCATAAAGAAACAAGGTTACAGGATTCATATCAGCACGCATAATCGGGTCACTCAGGAATGTAGCAAAGATCAGGGCAGCTTGCAAAGTAGCATGGTCAGGATTCAAAAACTAAGGTTAAACACAGAATATAGGAATCAAAATACCTATGCTCTGAAGTGCCAGTGAGGCTACTTGATATAGGCATCAGGACATGTCTAGGAAAGCAGACAGAATTACAAGTAATAGCAGAGCTGTAATAAGTGGAGTGGGTGTGTTCAGGTAAATAGGCAGTGTTGCAAATAATAACAAAACAGGACTTTCAGGTCTGGAATCTTACAACTTAAAAATTATTTAATTCATCCCTATTCTCTAGCATCCAAATCCTATATAATTCGCTAATGTATGTTTGTCAGAAGCTGTCATACGCAGTACAGACAACTGCGTGCGCTCCAGTCATGAGCAGTACAGACTGCCTGCGCCATGGCTAATAACGGAGCGGGGTGCTCCGAATTTAGATGTGCAGAGAGGACTACGGTCTGAATTCAGAGTGCCGCGCTACATTTTTAGCTGCGGCGAGGGCAGTCTGTACTGCGCATGACTGCACCACAGCTGTTGCTGCCTGGCACTGTGGCACGGGTGCACGGGCTGTTCAACTAGTAATAAAATAAAGAGCTAGTGGAGAAGAGGGTTATAAGAGGCAGCCGATAACAAAAGACTGTTCAAAGATCTGAGATTTGAGTAAAATTAAGACTAATAGCGTATATGAGAAATGAAAAACAGAAACATTTTAGTTAAAATAATGACATGCTGCCAAAAAGTCTATGTATTTTGCCAACCTCTTATTTTACAATAATAATATCTAGGGATATGAGCATTGTGCCAGGAACAGTTTGCAAACAGTAAGCTTATTTTAACAAGCCCAGCAAAGGCTCAACTTCAGCCATTTACCACTGACTTGTTTTTATAAAAATCATTTCACGTGTGTTTTGAGTATTTACAATGCACAAAGACATGTACACAAGAATCATAACAAACACCACAAATATTGATTCCCCATCATTCTTGCCAGAAAATGCACATAGGAAAAATATTTTATTTTCAGATAATTAAAAACCAAATGATTTTATGAAAAAAAAATGTGTTGGTCTTTAATTAATGGCTCTAATACGGGTGAAAATCTATACTTATTGATAACTTAAGTGATCTTAGTGGAAATTTAATTTAAAGTATTACTTTTAATTACATGTGCATTAACCTTTTGAGCGCCAGATGGATGTGCAACACCCTCATATAAATTTATCAGGGTCTGCTTATTGCAAGATAAAAATAATTACAATAGGTGAGTTCTATAAGTGACAATGTTGTCCATAAAACACCAAGTGACAATGTGATTCAAATGTTTCCACATTACTCTTATATATTGTAAGTATTTTTCTTATAAATCTTAAACGAAAAGTGAATAAATTAAAAAAATGAGATAAAATGAAATAAAAATAATTACGATAATTGAGTGCTAAAAAATGAACAATATAATAATTGTAAATCATAAAGTTGTACTTACATAAGGTTATGGCAACATTAGAATCTAGGTAAGACAACAACAAGAGGAAAAATTGTAGTCTCCCGTTCAAAGGACCATGGATTCAATGTACAGAATATGTGAATTCACATCAAACATGCAGAAAAACTCAAACTGCAATACATAGGATGATCTGTTTTTACAAACTGGAATTTATGAGATTCAAAAAGAAAAACATAGTAACATAGTAATTTAGGTTGAAAAATCTAGTTCAACCCTTTTCCTATTCCTGTTTACCATCGTTGATCCAAAAGAAGGCAAAAAAAATCCCTCAATACAGCAATATAGATTGTCAACATATTAAATAGAAATCTTGCTAGTAGTGAAAGAGAGAGTTCTGTGTCCTTCGGACTTGTATCTTGGATTAACTCACTTGTTATATATAGTGCTTGACTGGCTATAGAAGTGGACAAGCTGTGGTAGCATGTGGGGTAATTATTGGAGCTGCCCTCACTCAGCCTAACAGGATCAATAGCGGGATGAACAAATGTAGAAAGTAAAGTGTATGATTTGATTACTCACACTTTGCATCAGCCCTGGGGATATTTATCCACCTGGGACTTATAAGACTCATGAGGGTAATTACAAACCTCCCTCAATCGGTCACCCAGGTATTGAAAGTCCAACCGGTTCTGTAGACCAAGCTGTTATAGGAAGGTTCAATGGAAACATCACTAAAAAATGCTCCACAAACAGATAAAAGCGCAAGAAAAAGAAATCTAAAAGCAGTGTTTATTTTGCAGGACAAACGCACATATACTTAAAAACTTACAAAATGGAAGTAGTATACAAGCCTATCTCCCTCCTGGTTCACTCAGCCAACACCACCGGTAGTCACAGCGTCTCAGCTCCCCAGCAGTTTTGACTCAGGATAATCCAATATATTCCAATATATTTAGATGCTCTGAATCCTCCAATATAACTCTGCTCCTTACTGAGCGTCTTCTCCGATTTCGCTGAACTCTCACCAGCTATATTGCTATTCTCCTGGATCAGAGCCTGTGTTCGATAATCACCTATGCACACTCTAGGACCCGGGCTTCCTCAAAGGGGGGGGGGGGCGTGACCAGGAGGGACCAAGCATCCAACCCTCCTCCTTTCCTTTTTCCCACGCGTATCATGGACTTCCATTGTCCACTTCCTCAGGGCATTACAGAGCCACCTTCTGGCTCACCTTATATACAATATATTCACCCATCAAGATATTCACTTCTTATAATCATAAAAACATATAAAGACATATAAACATATTTATAAAATCATATATGTATCAGCCTCTAACTCAATCTTACCTCCTCCTTCTCTTATACTCAATTACAAAATATTAAATAAATTACATTAAAATTATATAATCTTATAATCATATGATCATTATATAATCATTATCTCACATACCTCTTTTTCACTACAAAATTACATTTATTCTAATTGTAATAAATTTAAAATTATGTCACAATATTACAATATAAGTAATATAATTAAAAAACAATTTAAAAAGTGGTCAACGCATTTCATAGCACTCAGGGCTATTTCATCAGGAGTTATAAAATCTATAACAGCTTGGACTGGGGAACTGGTTGGAGTTTCAATACCTGGGAGAATGAGTGAGGGTGGTTTGTATAGACTTGGTGGAATGAACACACGTTTAACTTAAATACGTTATCTGTCTCCCTGGATCTGCCCAGGTGTTAATTGCCTTTCCTCAAGTTGTACTAGTGATCTACAGGGGGGCTATTTCATAACACTGAATAGCTAGCTAGACTTCATGGCACCATCACTGTATACTTCAACATACATTTTAACTCCCTCAATGCTGGTAAACAGCCAACATACTCTAATATATCACCCAACAAAGGACATTAATATTTGAACGAATGGGAACACATAGTGAAAACAAAGGGGGTCATTGAAAACAGACAGGGTTCCTTCTCAAGATGACTCTCATTTCATCACTATATATCTATTAGATAATAGCCTGATATGTAGTACTTCCTTTTATTTAATCCTGACAAAGGGTTAAAGGGGAACTCTCACCTCCATTCAAGTTGTTCTTTTCTTAATGTTCCAACCCAAGTGATCTTCAATCCGTTTTTTATCTTTTTTTTTGCAAGGAAATTATTCACCAAGCGGGAAGTGCCATTATATGCAGTTTTCAGTTTGAGGCGAATATTTTCACCTATCCCTAGTTGTGAGAGATAAAGAAAGCAATATATTTTTGAGCAAGTTAAGATAATTAAGTAAAGTGAAGTTGCAGTGTAGTTTAGGGAGTTAGGCGAGAAAAGTGGGAAAAAGAGGAAAATGGCACTTTTCAAAGGAAATTATTCGCCAAGCAGGAAGTACCATTATTCGACTATTTCATTTTGAGGCGAATATTATCACCCGTTCCTAGTTGTGAGAAATAAAGAAAGTAATATGTTTTTGATCAAGTGAATATAGGCAAGTAAAGTTAAGTTGCAGTGTAGTTTAGGGAGTTTTTGGGTAAGCACTTTCTTCTCTCTGTTAGGGAAGCCTGGGGGACTCTGGTGAAATGTAATGGGAGAAAGGATATACCCAAAATGTCCCAAATTGTTTTTTGACTGAGACAGATGGGCTATCCAAGTTCCTCCTCAGCTGTCTGTTTTCTGTGTTAGGAGAATCTGGGAGTATGAAGGAAGAAAAAGAGATTTACCCCAAATACCCTAAAATCTTGTGTGACTGAGAAGAGACAGACAGGTGATCCAAGTTCCTTCCTGAGCTGGCTGTACATCTGTCACTGACTGACAGAATAATTAGTAGATTGACAGTCAACAGACAGACAAGTTCGTCTGACAATGACTTCTTCAACAGCCAGAGGAAGAGGGGCCAGCATATTCCGTAAGACTGAGGTAACTTTGAAGCAGTAACTGAAATCCTCAAAATATTAGCTGTAGGCTAAGAGGGGAATAAGCAGTTGCAAAGGGAGTGTTTATTATTGTTTTTGTTTTTTTGCAGAGGGTGATAGAGACAGTTGATTAAAAATATATAGATAGATCAATAAATAGAAAATAGTTTGGCTGACAGATGACAGATTCAGAGACCCTGATGTGTGTTTTGACTGAAGCAGACAGATACTAGAAGAAATTGAGTATATTGTAAAAAGCAAGACACCACACATAATCAGTTCTTTTGTCTAATTCACTGTTAAAACACACACTAGTAATGCCTAAAAAATATACTATTGGCAAGGATAGGGGGAAAAGGAGTAGGAGCAGTGCAGGGACACGGTAGTACAGTATAAAAATCAAAGGGAGGCTCATAGTATGAAACTGCTACAACAATATAAAATCTTCCACCGAAGCACCAGGGTACTCACCATAATTTGGTCCATTAGAAATGGACAGCAATGTAAACGTTGTGTATTTCTACTACTTGCCAGTGCCCCATCTGCATTTTTTGTATATGGTAGTAAAGTGGCAGTCCAAAAACTATCAGCAGTCATGGTTGCTGCAACATGTGCCATGTCTCTTGATGAAACTATTTGCCAAAGTCGCATAAAACTTTCCACCACTGTAATATTAATAAACAATCTAAGAACACGAGTCACATTCTAGTGTGCGGAATCTGCCATTGAGACTAACAAGTAAAACAACTGTCCTGAAAGTAGTACCGGACATTCTAAAAATCCTTCTATGGGGAAAAATAAAAAGAAATTGAGACTATAAAAAGCCTAGAGGAATATAAAAGTAGGGGGTAAGAAGTGGAGGGCAATGCTGAGGATGATAAAATTACTAATGATTATGATGATTTGCTGTTGTCTGTGTAAGAAGCATGCGAACAGAGGGAAAGCAATATCCCACCAAGGCATATCCTCACTGAGATCTCACCTGTAGCACAACCACAGGTCTGATTGAAAGACATACCATTGGACTATTAGCAGCATTGGAAGCCCTCTTAAAAGTTCACTGGACCATGGGTCACATAATAGCAGTACTGTAGATAGTAACATAATAAATTAGGTCGAAAAAAGTCCATCAAGTTCAACATTTTCCTCATAAGCCAGAGACAAGAGGATTATATAGCTTTCCTGCTGCCACATAATTTAGTCTTTATCAGACCTTCCTGTTTTGCCTACTAATACACAGTATAACCCTATATGTTCCCTAATGAAATAAATGTATCTAATCTTCCATATCCATCATATCTTCCATAACCACATTCTTGGGCAAGAAATTCCTCAGTTTAACAGACCTTACTGTAAAAAACCCTTTACTCTGCTGAAGTTCAAAAGCTTCTTTCCTCTAATCTCAAGGGTTGTCACCAGGGGGTTTGATCAGGCCTTGGAATGAATAGCTCACCAGAAAATCCCTGTATTGACCTCTCATGTACTTGTACATTGTGATAAGATCTCCTCTTAGTTGTCTTTTCTCTAGAGTAAATAAACTAAGTTTGTGTAGTTGAAGGCAACCACTGTAAACTTCTCCCCTCCTTTTGGGGTGACTGAGACACCTCTTCAGCAGAAAGGCTTTAACCACTCCCCGGGGCGAGTTTTCTCCTACACCTCCAGATCTTCACCCCAGAATACAGGCCTCAAGCACTTGGAGCAGCCTTCAAATGAATTGTCACCACACAAGTATCAAAGCACAAAACACTACTAACTTTAACAAACCCAGAACGTTTATACAAACTTCACCTAGTGTATTCTCTAAAGGTTATACAAATATGGTCAAGAGGAAATGAGGGAGGGAAGGGATATGGAGAACACATAGTTAACGGTTAACATGCATCTCTTGGTTCTAATGGAAATGTAATTAACGACATTCTACAACTATATGCAACAGTAAAATTATATTTTATCTCTTTTCTACATCAAGGCCTCTGGGAAGGGCACTAAGTAACCTTTTGCATGTAGAACAAGCATCTAGTTAATAATATAATTTAACCCCTATCACTCTTGTTAGTGTATTAAAGCAATTGCCTACTTATAAATGTCAATTTTAACACTTTCAGTAGTCGTACCTCATATATCAAGTCCTCCTTTCCTTTAATTAATTTTGTTGCTCTTCTCTGTACTCTCTAGTTCTAGAATATCCTTTTTCAGTACTGGTGCCCAAAACTGCACTGCAAATTTGAGGTCTTACCAACCATTTGTACAATGGCAAAATTATGTGATCCATTCTTTCTTCAATAAACTTTTTATGCAAGATAGGACTTTGTTTGCTTTTTCTACTGACACTGGCCAATGTTTCCAAGTTTGTAGTTTACAAGGATTCCAAGGTCTTTGTCTAGCACCGAGTCCTCTAAAATTATTCCATTACATTTGTATGTAGAATTGGGAGTGTGTCTAGATTTAATTAAATTGTACTAAAACCAATATTTCCTGCTATTGTGCAATAAGTGCAAAATATAGAGAAGTTTGACAGTGAGTTTGTTGGATAAGGTGACAAGTGTCATAGAGTGCCCACACCTGCCACCACCACACCTCACCTGCCACAAGTTAAAGCAATAAAGTTACACATCTCTTACACTATGTACTACTACTACAGTTACTGAGTTCTTAGTCAAAACCTGCACAAAATTAAACCAGAAGTATGCCTGTGGAATAGTAAGCTCACCAGTGGTTTCAAAGAATGTATGCCATGTGTAACACCCTGTTGGCATAACCCAAATGGCAGATATTTTTCAAGAATGGCTGTGCTAGAGATACACAGGTGGCGGTTAGTGTTGTGGGCAAAATATGAAGAGACTCAGCCTGATAAAAAAATGTCAACACATGTTTTGCTGTAGGACTCACATCTCCCAACTTTAACTTTCAGCTGTAGATTTCTCCACTTTTCCCTCCAGAAGCAATCATAGAAAGAATAAGTGAAAATGACAGAGCTCTGACAGGAAATTTATTGGCAGTGGTGAAAAGGCAGGATTTTTAGGATTTTCTATTAGCAGGAATTTTCACTGGAAAAGGGAAAAAACTGTCAGTTGTCTGTGGAAATTCCAGCTGGAAATTCTATTGAATTTTCGCTCATTCCTATATATACTTATAAACTGCTAATGAATGATCTCCAGACAGTAAAATCCAAAGGCCAGTTCTTTATACTTTTACTACTCGACTTATCCTCTGCCTTTGACACAGTTAACCATTCTCTTCTTGCTTAGATTCTCCACAGTTTTGGTTTCTGCAATCAAGCTGCTTAATGGCTTTCCTCCTATCTCTCACAACATTCCTTTCTTGTGTCTTTTTGCAATAACATCTCCTTTACAGTCCCTCTCTTTATGGGGTGCCTCAAGTCTCTGTTCTGGGTCCACTACTTTTCTCTCTGTACATCCTTTCATTGGGAGACCTGATTATTTAATTTGGCTTCAAGTATCATCTATGTGTTGATGATACCCAAATTTACATGTCTCTTCCTGATGTTTCTCCTCAAATCCAGCTCAAATTGGCCATATCCTCCTATATGGCACACTTTCATCTGAAGTTAAACATGTCCAAAACAGCACTTTTAATTTTCCCTCAAAGATCTGTCTCAACACCAAGCTTCACCATTACAGTTGAGGGAACTGACATTGAGCCGTTCAGCTCAGCATGTTGCCTTGGTGTCATATTTGATTCTTCCTTCTCCTTCTCCCCTCACATTAAATCCATGGCTAGAATGTGTCACTTTCTCTGCCACATTACAAAAATCTGCCTGTTCGTCTCCCAAAAAAGTACTGAAACTCATGTGCGTGCCCTCATTCTGTCCCACTTAGACTATTGTAATGTCCTTCTAACAGGACTCCTTGCTTTCCCTATGAAATCTGTCTTAGGTTCACCATACTCTCCCTAAAAAAACTGAACCTGCTCACATCATTTTTAGACATCTGACTTGGCTCCCTGTTCAGCAACGCACCACTTACAAAATCCTTCTTCTCACCTTTATTGCTGTCTGCACTGCAGCCCCCCATAAATCTCTTACCTCACCTCCACTAATGTTCCCGTCCACCTCCTTCGCTCAGCACACAATGCCCTTCTTCTTACACCATCCACACCTTCTGCCCTCTCTTGTCCTCAAATCCTTTTCACTTTCCCCTTCCTACCTACGGAACTCCATATCTCTCTCCCTACCTCTCTCTTATTGTTTCTATGACTATGACACTTATTTTATCCGCAGTTATTTATTGTAACATTCTACTATTGTAAGGAGCTGCGTACACTGTGTGGCGCCATATAAATAAAGATATGCATATATTCATATTGCCCTCCCCCTCTATACAAGCGATGAAAAGGGGAGAATGTTTACATAAGTAAATTGTCTTTTGGTAAGCTGGATTCTCTCACCTCCATGTAGTTCTAACACAGTTCATACCTCTCCTTTGGCTCGATTGTGGGTATAGCCTCTGTATCCTCATTGGTGTTTCTTTGGAGGGTGGCCCTGCCCCTGTGAGACATCCCTCATTGCTTTGGTACAAAGCAGTGGCACATGGCTTTTAACTCAAGTTAATGTAGTTTGAATGCTGAGTGTTACATTCAGTTAGAATGTCCCTAGAAAGTTACCACTAATTACTGAGTGATGGCAAAGAGAGGGAGTTGGAGTTGTTGATTTCAGGGGTGTAGGAATATTTTTTCACTGGGGGCAGGGACTGTGAAGTTATCAACAAATACAATATGCATAGTCTGTCAGAATGTTGAAAAAAGTTGGAAGGATGGATCCGACCATGACATGCCTGCTCTAATTTTAAGCACATTTAATTTAACTACTGTGAGATTTATGCTGACAATGTTACACTGTCCCCCAAGAAATCAAGTACTGTCACTGTGTCTCATGTCCCTCCCCAACAGCAAAGACAGTATCCGAAAAATACCACACTGATATCTGTTCAGACAACCCCCCTACACACACACACACACACACACACACACACACACACACACTACCACCACCATCCCAGAACAATGATAACATAATTTGCCTTGGCTCTACATATTGCACATTGTGTGGTGCAATGAACACACATGGAAATATGGTGGAATCTATTAGTGTGCGGGGGGTAAGGGAACTATCCACCCTGTAGAATACAGACGGACCATTGAAGTGAAAGTAAATTATTTTTATTCATTTATTGGTAATAAGGCATGACCTAGGGTAAGTGTCAGCCATCCGCCACCACCACAAACAGTGATTAGTTATTTTAAGTTGTCAGTCTGCCAGCCCACCATCACCAGGAACTGAATATTTTTCAAGGACTACCTTGCTGTAGACCTGCTCAAGGCTTTCCTTGCCATAGGCCTCAACCTTTTAAAAATGTCTTCAAGGCTGTATGCATATTTTTAATGTAATTTACAAAGTCATGTTAATTTAAGAGCAGCTGCTGTATTTCTTTTCCACATTAGGGGCCAGATTTAAAGGTCTGCAATAAAACCATCCTTAATGTAAAAAGGCCCAACAGCCGCTAATAATAAATGATTTACATTAGGCAAATATAGTTTTTGATACCTTTTATTGGCTAACTAAGCAGATTTAAATGCAAGCTTTCAAGATCTTAGGTCTCTTCCTCAGGCATGTTATACAGATAAATATGAAAACATCTCTCTTAAATACAAGTACACATCACATTGTTTAGCATGGAAATCAGATAACAGATTAGATAAGAGATTCCAGATCCAGATATCTTTGATCAGTCAGTGGTAAATTGCACTCTTCCTCTGAGGCTTTAGAGGTGTTTACGATGCTCTTGGGTCTGTTGGAAAGGTCAATCAACTAAATTTTATTTTGACAAGAACTCTTTATCTCTATTTAAACCACTACAAATTGCATTCAATTTTAACATTAATTTTACTTCCCATACCTTTCTGTCTCTCTGAGTTCAGAACAGTCCCATCAATACAGTTAACTTAATATCCTTGACACTGTGCCCATTTTGACAAAAATGTTCTCTCACTGGTGTCTCTGTCTTTTTGTTTTTAACACTGGATCTGTGGGAATTAAATCTCCTATATAGTGCTTGTCCAGTTTCTCCCACATACAGAGCTGTTGGGCATTTTGCACACCTGATAAGGTATATTACATTGGATGATTTACAGGTGAAGGTACCATTGATCTTAAGGTGTAACACAGTGTCAAGGATATTAAGTTAACTGTATTGATGGGACTGTTCCACACTCAGAGGGACACAAAGGTATGGGAGGTAAAATTAATGTTAAAATTTAATGCAATTTGTAGTGGTTTAAATAGAGATAAAGAGTTCTTGTCAAAATACAATTTAGTTGATTGACCTTTCCAACAGACCCAAGAGCATCGTAAATACCTCTAAAGCCTCAGAGGAAGAGTGCAATTTACCATTCACTGATCAAAGATATCTGGATCTGGACTGAGTTCTCTTATCTGATTTTCATGCTAAACAATGTAATGTGTACTTGTATTTAAGAGAGATGTTTTCATATTTATCTGTATAACATGCCTGAGGAAGAGACCTAAGGTCTTGAAAGCTTGCATTTAAATCTGCTTAGTTAGCCAATAAAAGGTATCAAAAACTATATTTGCCTCCTGTATTTCTACGGCTAACATGGTACCAACTCTCATCTGTTATGACTTACATTGTATTCGAGAGGTAGTATATAAGAATCGCTAATGAATGTAGGCCCAACAAATACACGTAACACAAAAACCTATGTCGCACCTTTTTGCACTGTGCGTCCCAATCAGCCGATAAAACACGTCTAAAGTCAAACATAACGGGCAATGTTGACTATCAACCCTGATTGCTGGCCAAACAAATTCAAACACACAGCCAATCACAAGACCCCAAAGTATCAAATATGTTCAAATACACACATATATATATATATATATATATATATATATATATATATATATATATATATATATATATATATATGTATATATATATACCCCAAAATAACTGACAAACTTGTCTATGTTTCAAGTTTTGGAGAGCTAGAGCACAGGACCCAGAAGCAGAGGCTAGTGATAGAGCGAGAGAGATAGAGAGGCGCGTACACTTGAGGTAGAAGGAGTTTGGAGCGGAAACAGTTGGAGAAAGTTGGCACACCATAGAGACACATAATACACCTTGGCACATATTCCATACACGCATACAAACATAAACACACACATGCACATAATCTTTTTGTTTATAACACATTACACATTTTAGAACCTTTATTTTGACAGCGTGAATCAGTGAGTGACAGAATGACTGGGATTGAGTGTGTCTGTGAAGCCTGTGTGAGTGCCTGGGTGTGAGTGGGTGCATGATGGCGAGGAGAGGATCTCAGGAGAGAGGGATAGGGAGAGTAGCAGAAGAGAAGGAAAGAGAACAGGGCATCACTTGTCAGGGTAGGGGTGGGAGAGGAAGGTCAGGTATTGTTGGGTGGAGGGAGACCCAGCCTAGCACACAGAGGTCAGGGACAGAACTGATCCTTGTTACACCAATGAGGAGAACAGGGCCCTCATTGAGGCTATCTTGTAGAGGGAGATAATCTTCTTCCCGAGGGAGATGGTCCCTGGCCTGGCTACTAGGAGGAAGGCTGCCTTGAATCAAGTCTGCTGCAGAGTGAATGCAGTGTCCACCTGCAGACATTCGCCATCCCCCCCAGCTCCACTATGCCCACCATCTCCACTAGCTGCACCAGCTGCTTCAGCTTCCCCAGCTGCACTGGCTCCACCAGCTCCCCAGTTGCACTCGAAAACAGGTATCCACTTATCTCCTATAGCAAGTGGATGCATCAGGAGAGGTGGATGCAGCCTTCCACCTCTGGACATTATTACACAGCACCACCACCAGGAAGGCACTGAATGCCTGGAACAGTGCCCACACCTCAGTATGGGACATATGGTACTGCCACCAGACAACAGCTACCATCCTGGATGGCTCCTCACCACAGGGCCCCAGGTATGACCCAAGGTGGGAGGGTCTCGGCTACCAGGGTCCATGGTATGACCCGTGGCCAATGGATTATGAACATTTAGGTCTGATTTGGGTCTGATCATACCCCCACCAGTTCCACAACAGGAGGCCTAAACATCCGTGGCTAGCTCGGAATCCCTGGATGTGGTGGGGAAACAACAATCATCTGACTCGGCATCTTCTGAGACACAGGAGCAGCCACCCTCAGCAGCAGCCACTCCACCAGCAGCAGCCTCCCCACCAGCAGCAGCCTCACCAGAACAACAGTTGTTATTTGACAGTGGAAAGTCCTATAAAGTTTCTCAAATCAACTACATCATACCTATAGTATTATAAAAGAAAAAGAAACGGGAGAAGCAAGCACCCTGGTTTATATCAATTAGGATGAAACACTAGACCAACACCTATAGGACTGTTTGGAAGAATGACATACGCCACTTCCAATAATTCAAAGGACTGAGGAATATATTGATGTCCCCAGATGCAGTACTGTCACTTTAATGTTGAGTCCTAAAAGGCTGTTCTCTCAATCACGCTCTCCAAAGCGGTAAAATAATTCCAAAAGACAGAGAAAACAGCAGATAGTGAATTACCATCAGACTATCTTGTGCAGATTAAAAATTAGTTGTACTCACATGATATATTGGTCAGACAGCTGATATCAGACAGTCTGACAAATGTGCACACAGAGACTCTCCATATGTGCATTTGTCAGACTATCCGATATCAGCTGTCTGACCAATATATCATGTGAGTAGAACTAATTTTAATCTATACAAGATAGTCTGATGGTAATTCACTATCTGGCATCTACTCTTTGTTTTTTCGGATACCGATAGTATGCATCATTAACCCCTCGGATGCTAGCGATATCTCCATCTCATTGAGGAGGATGTACAGCTAGAGAGATTTTGGATTAAAATAAATGTACTATACTGGACAAATAAAAATTCCCAACATTTCCAATGACTAAAATATGGCTTTAATTCACTGAATTCTAGTGATTTAGAACCCATCACTTCAGATCCAATAGGTTAAAGTTATATTTAACCCTTCGAGTACCAGAAAGGTATCCGAGGCACTGTGTGGGAATGAGTTGGATACCTCTCTGGTATGCAAATGTTATATCAAAGGGAATTTTTATACCTTCCCTTTGGTGCAATTGGTTTACTTCATATAATCTTACAACATCAGCCTTCTCGATGCTTTGGAAACTTTGCTAGCATCCAGCAGTTTAAAACCGAGTTATTTGAGGCTATATATTTTGAGGTAGATTAACTAAAGAACAAATTCTAAATATACAAGAAAACAGAGAAGTTTTCTTGCACATTGGCAATTTAAATATATCTAAATGAGAAAATGTAAACCTGTTGTGGCTCATTTATCAGTTAAGGATATGCTATTTAAATATGCAGATGCTCAAAAGAAACGCAAAAAAAAATTCCCTGTCTGCAGTATTCTATACTTTTTATTGAGAGCAATTATGCTCAAATGTAAACAGTGCATGTTTTTCTAAGTGGAGTGTAAGATGATTTTTTTTGGTTGTAAGCCCTACCTATGCTTATTTTGACCTCAATTCTGTTGGATTCAATGCCAAAAAAAAAACAGGCTACGGCATTTTTCAGGCATAGTAAGCTATTCAATTACCTCTGCTATGAAAAAATAGTAGTTAAAAAAAAAAGTAGGGTGATAAATGTAAAGGGGGTTTTCGCCCACTGAAAATAAAAAAAAAGAACACATACAATTGAACGCTAAGCTCCTTTATGAAATCCACTTTGTCGTGGGAAAATCTGCACCCAGTTTCTTTGGGCACACAATTCCTTAACTGATCAAAAAACAGTAGACACATCAATTGAAAGTAAAAAAAATGCATTCAGATCACTGAAAAAACATGTGCAATATGGGTATAATTAATGCATCCAATGTTAGTTCAATACATCCAGAGCACTGATAAAATGTGTCCAGTGTTATGTTAGTAGAATTAATGCATCTAATTTTAGTAGAATTAACCCTATGAGTGCCACTGAAAGCAGCCCCTGAAAAGAAATACCATTGATCATGATGTCCAGCGGAGTCTTAAGCACTCTGCTGAGCTACTGTTCATCATCTTCTTCTATAGTCTCTTTTTACTCTTCTTTCTCTCCATCTTCAACTGTTCATTCCATCATTCCTGTGAAATAAAGAAAAATACACATTAAATGTGTGCCCCAAACATAACTCGGACATCTGTGCATAGTTTAACCCCTTGAGTGCTAATGGGGTACACAAAGCATTGCAGAGAAATGTGTTGCATACCTGTCTGGCACTCAAAGGGTTAAGCTTTGCATAGATGTCACAGTTAGAAATATAGAGAATGGCAAAAGAATAAAATAATTGGCCATAAATCCTGTGAAAAGTAAAATATTTGCTCAAAACAAGTGCCCAAAAATGATGGCATTCAACATTCCCCCTTTATGTTCTCTGCCGACAGCCGACACCGACATTGCTCTGCAATGCATTACGCATCCCACTGGCACTTAGGGGGTTAAACTATGCACAAATGTCAGAGTTCTGTTTGGGGCACACAGTTAATATTTATTTTTTCTTTATTTCACAGGAATGACAGAACGAACAGAAGAAGATGGAGAAAAGAAGAGGAAAGGGAGAAGATAGAAGACGAATATTGGAGAAAGAAGAAGGAAGATAGAAGAAGATGGACAGTGGATAACACGTAAGTGTCACACAGATGTGGGTGTTAGGCTAGTGTTAGGGGTAGTATTGTAGAACTTTACTGTTAGGGATAGTGTATGGTTAGTGTTTTCGAGGGTTACTCTATCTGAGCTAACGATCCATGCTTGAAAGTATCTCAGACACCAATCGGTGGCTTTTTTTCTTTGATGTTCCCATTATTCACTCTACTTAACGTGAATTTGGGGAACTGAACGGACAAAACAGACGTTTGGCCACAATTCCTTTGGCCACAATTCCTTTTCTACGGCCAAACGTCTGTTGAGCTTTCAGCTGGTAGGACAATTGAATACCGACTTCTACATTTTTTTCTGTTGGTTGGCAGACAATTTATCCTTACCAGCTGTATGGATGTGTGAAAATTATTGCATCTAACCAAAATCGGCAACAAATGGCACTACCCGACAAGTGAATAAGTTCATGCGAAAAGTGCCGTTTTCATCTAATTCATTGCATTTAAATCAATGGGAAGAAAAATTTTTCCCCACCACATGAAAGTTTTCTCTACTTTTCCTGCAGGCAGATTAAAGGGTGTCAGGCTCTCACAGTATGCCATTCTGAGTTTGTGAAAGGAGAAAGCAGCACATTTTTGACCTAGAGAAGATAGGCAAATAAGGGGAATTGAGGCTTATTTTAGGGCGTCTTTTAGGTAGGACATTTGTTCTCTGTATTATGGGAGTCTGGGGCACTTTGGGGGAGAAGACGGAAGGAAGTAGGTTGATCACAAATACTCCATAGTTTGGTGTGACTGACTGGCAAGGCACAAGCAGCTGGAGTCCAATTAGTTTGCTGATCGTGCTGTTATTGTCATTGTGCTGGGGAAGTCTGGGAAAGAAGTTGTTAATTTTATTTTTAGTTTTTTACAGATCGTGATAATATAGGGTGGGCAACTTAAAAAATGAATAAATAAATAAATACATTTATTAGGTGACAGGCAACTGACTGGGAGCCAGACGTGATCTGTGTGACTGAGGCAGACTTTATAGGCAGCAGACGACATTGAGAATCTTGTTGAGGGCTAAGGCAAGACATCACACTTCATCAGTTGTGTACTGTAGAGAGAAAAAACACACACAGTAGTTGAGTAATGTCCAGCAAATGCGCAAGGGGCGGGGGGGGAGGTGGAGCAGTGCAGGGACATGGGAGATAAGTGGTAGTTCAGAAGCTAACTGAATCCTGTTGATTATGGCTATGGCATAATGGAGGAAGATGTAGCAGATGAATCTGCTGCTGCATCTGAGAGTGAGACAAACAAGCAACAAACACCGAACTTTGTGAAAGTAAAAAGGAGAGCTTACTAGTGTTGAGCGAGCATGCTCGGCCGATGCTCGGATCGGCTCAAGCATCGCTCTGCTCGGCACATGGCGGTACTCGTACGAGTACCGCCATGTGCTCGCCCGCCATGTTCGGGTGGCAGGGATCTGTGCCGAAGGAGGCACAGATCTTACAGACGCTCCGCTGGACCACCAGGGACTGGAGGTAGGGGACATGTGGAGATGGAAGGGGGCATTGCGGAGATGAAGGGGGCATTGCGGAGATGAAGGGGGACATTGTGGAAGGGGGACATTGTGGAAGGGGGACATTGTGGAAGGGGGGCATTGCGGAGATGAAGGGGGACATTGTGGAAGGGGGACATTGTGGAAGGGGGGCATTGCGGAGATGAAGGGGGCATTGCGGAGATGAAGGGGGACATTGTGGAAGGGGGGCATTGCGGAGATGAAGGGGGCATTGCGGAGATGAAGGGGGACATTGTGGAAGGGGGACATTGTGGAAGGGGGACATTGTGGAAGAGGGGCATTGTGGAGATGAAGGGGGGCATTGACCAGGCACCCTCCCCTCATCAGAGCAGGGGGTGCCTGGTGTAATGCTCGAGTCCTCCCATTCAATTCAATGGGGCTCGGGTGCTCGGCTGAGCACTCGAGCCTCCGGGGTGCTCGGTCAGAGCACCCGAACCCCCGAGCATCGGGGTGCTCGCTCAACACTAGAGCTTACATTTAACACAAACATGATAATGGTAAAAGACACTACAGTAGGAATATATATATATATAAGACTCATTGCATAATTTATGGTACCTCACACACAGAACATAATTTATGTCTCCTCAGAAAACAAACACACATTGAACAGAATGCCTCATTACATAATTTATGTCTCATTAGGAGACACAACTCCCATTGGGTGATACAATGGCGACATTACTGCTCCCATTGGGTGATTCAATGGGGGCGTGTTTATCATACAGGGAGTTGGCCCGCCCCCTCCAGCCCTCCCACCACCATCCAACTGACAAAAAAAAATATAGCTGCCACTCGCTCCTGAAGTAGGGGATATCAATAACTTCTCCTGGTCCACACACCCTCTCACTCAGGATCATGACCCCACAAACACACTGTTTCACCTCCCACAGATAATTGTAACCCTCCATATACTCTGTGTCACCTCCCACAGATAATTGTAACCCTCCATACACTCTGTTTCAGTACGAGGTGTAATGTTTCCATAAATTACAAACTCAGGGATAAACTTAATAGCAACTCTTTTATTTAACCCTTTCAGTGCCATAGGGATACGCAACACATTACTTTGCAATGCGTTGCGTACCCCCCCGGCACTCAAAGGGTTAACGCTTTTCATCTCTTCAGTCACCTCACTGTCTGTTTTCAACTGTCACTCCTCTATTTCCTGATTCCTGCCATTTCTCCTTAAAGGGACAGAGATGTTTTGCTGTATGTTACAGAGGGCAAGCCTCAAACACCACTTTCTATTTGATCCCTCAGCATATTGCTGCGTTGCCTCAACTGAAGAACCACTGTGTGTTATATTGCTATGTTACCTCAGCTTAAGGAGTTACTGTTCCCATTGGGTGATTTAATGAAGGAGTGATTTAAATCATTCAGGGAGTTGGCCTGCCCCCACTATCCAGCCCGCCCACCACTATCCAAGTGACTGAAAAAACGAAATGGCTGCCACTTGCTCCTACACCACAGACTCACACACAAGCCACACACACACACACACACACACACACAGAGTCCCCAGGGGTCCCTTCACCAACCTGAGGCACACAATGAGCTGATCCAACAAAGAGAGGGCGGGATCGGCTCCAGTGTACCTTCATTCCTGGTATCCACAACACAACAATGCTTTCGGCTCCTGATGCACAATGTGCTTCTGCTGCAGGAAGCCCAGATGCTTCATGTAGCTCGGAGGCAGGCAGGCCCAGTACCATATCCTTCATGTTCCCCCTTCAAGAAGCACAACACTCCACCCCACAACAGCCCAGTCATGCAGCCCTTCAAGGAGCTCTCTACAAGCAGCAGCTGGATGTGGCTATTACCCGTGGCTGAGGGGCTGGAAACAGACTATGCTGGGGCCACTCTGTAGTACACACTCTTACACACAAGCTTCTTCACCGCCGCTCTCTGCATTGTGTAAGTACCCTGGCACAAAAAATATACATGCCGCACTATAGCTGCTCCAACAACACACACCATCCCTGCTCCAACCACACACACCATCCCTCCTCAGTTCCCGCTCTCGGTGCCTGGGCTGCGTCTCTAGTAATGCTCTTGGCCAAGGCCTGGGGAAGGAGGTGTTTTCCTGGCCAGGGAGCCGGCAGCCTCTGTCTGGCGGCCTCTGAGTGTGCATGTACAGAGTCCACTTCAGGGACTGTGGACTCCATGACTCTTGCTACATACTGGGACAGCTGGTTAACCTTTCAGTGCCAGAGGATTAAGCAACACAATGAGCAATGCCTTGCCTACCCCCCTGGCACTTACAGGACCGTAATAATATCTGTATGTGTGCGTGTACGCATGTATGTACGTGTGTATGTAGGATCAATGCCTGTATATGTCACTGTATCTGTGTGTGTCTATGTATGTGTGCAATATGATTCTTTCTGCTTCACACAGTACACAAAAAACATAGTCAATACAGCTAAATGAAATGTATAATACAAACAAACACAAAAAATTCTTACAAAATACCTTCAACATGCCACCTACAACATTTCAAACAAAAAATGCTACATAACACATACCCTACTACAATGACGGGCAACGCCGTCACATATTGCTAGTATGTATATAAAAGAATAAGCCTCATTGCATAATTTATGGTACCTCACACACAGGCCATAATTTATGTCTCTTCACATTGAACAGAATGTCTCATTACATAACTTATGTCTCATTAGGAGACACAATTCCTATTGGGTGATTCAATGGGGACTTTACTGCTACCATTGGGTGGTTTAATGGGGGCATGATTATCATACAGGGAGTTGGCCCGCCCCCTCCAGCCTGCCCACCACTATCCAACTGACAAAAAAAATATAGCTGCCACTCGCTCCTGAAGTAGGGGATATCAATAACTTCTCCTGGTCCACACACACTCTCACTCAAGATCATGACCCCACAAACACACTGTTTCACCTCCCACAGATAATTGTAACCCTACATACACTCTGTTTCAGTACGAGGGTGTAATGTTTCCATAAAATACAAACTCAGGGATAAACTTAATAACAACTCTTTTATTTAACTCTTTTCATCAACCTCACTAACTGTTTTCAACTGTCACTCCTCCACTTCCTGCTTCCTGATTCCCACCCTTTCTCCTTAAAGGGAGAGAGATGCTTTGCTGTATGTTACAGAGGGCAAGCCTCAAACACCACTTTCTATTTGTTCCCTCAGCATATTGCTACATTGCCTCAACTTCAAAGCAATGCGTTGCGTACCCATCTGGCATTCAAAGGGTTAAGTAAGGAGGAGTTACTGCTCCCATTGGGTGATTCAATGGGGGAGTGATTTAAATCATGCAGGGACTTGGCCTGCCCCCACTATCCAGCCCGCCCACCACTATCCAAGTAACTGAAAAAACAAAATGGCTGCCACTCGCTCCTACACCACAGACACAAACACATCAGACAAATAACACACACACACTCACACACACTCACACTCAATCACACACACACTCAATCACACACTCTTACACACACTCAATCATACACACTCACAATAATTCATACACTCTTTCAATCACGCACACTCAATCAGGGCTGGTGCAAGGATTTTTGCCAACCTAGGCAAAACCTAATTTTGCTTCCCCTTGGCTCCAGCCTTTGTGCCCTACCCATTTATGCCCCACCTCTGTATGTGTTTAAGTGTCAGTGTGTTTGTGTGTTCCCTATATATGTCAGTTTGTGTGTGTGTTCTCTATATGTGTATATGTGTGTCAGTGTGTGTTCCCAATATGTATATGTGTGTCAGTGTGTGTTCCCTATATGTATATAATGTTTCAGTGTGTTTGAGTCTCTGTAAGGATATCAGTGTGTAAGTATGTGTGTGCTTCTCTATATGTGTATCAGTGTGACAGAGTGTATGTTGTCTATATGTGACTTCCCCCCCTTGACTCTCTCCCCCTCTTGACTGTTGATCCCCCCTTTGACTCTCTCTCTCCCCGTCTGACTCTTGATCCCCCTTTTGACTGTTGATCCCCCCTTTCACTCTCTTCCTCCCTGTCTGACTCTAGATTGCCCTCTTGACTGCTGATCCCCCCTTTGACTTTCTCTTTCCCCGTCTGACTCTCTATCTCCTCTTGACCCCCCTTCCACTTACTCTTCCCGGTGCACGTCTCTCTCTCTCCCAGTGAGTACGTTTTGGTACGCTCCTTTGGCTGGCTATTTTTTTTAACCTTTTCAGTGCCAGAGGGGGCAAAGCTATGCGTTGTGTACCCCTCTGGCACTGCAAGGGTTAATGTAGCACAGCGATGCCCGTTTCTCTCTCCCCTTCCGCTCCTTCAATCCTGGTCCAGGATTGAAGGAGCGGAAGGGGAGAGAGAAACGGGTATCGCTGTGCTACATTAAAAAAATAGCCAGCCAAGGGAGGGCACCGAAACTTACGTTTTTTTTTACTTCGGCAGTAAGTGGTGAGCGGGGGCCTATAGGTGGCACCGGCCCTGCACTCAATCACTCACACTCTCTCACTCACACTCTTTCACTCACACTCTCTCACACTCACTCTCTCACATTAACTCACACTCTCTCACACTCACACACTCAATCACTCACACTTTCTCACTCACACTCTCACACTCACTCTCTCACTCTCACACTCACTCTCTCACTCACACACTCACTCAATCACTCACACACACTCTCTCACACACACTCTCTAACTCACACTCTCTAACTCTCTCACTCACACACACTCATACTCACTCACACTCAATCACACACACTCTCACTCACACTCAATCACACACACTCAATCACACTCACACTCTCACTCACTCTCATATAGCCTCTCACACTCTCACACTCACACTCTCTCACACAGTCACACACTCACACAATCACACACACTCACTAACACATTCACGCAATCACTCACGTGCAATCACTCACATGCATTCACTCACACTCACTCACACCCCACGAGCCAGCACGATCCACCTTCCACCATAGTCTCACTCACTCACACCCCGGGAGCCAGCACGATTCACCTTCCACCATAGTATATGCAATTACCACATGCATTTCAACTATATGAATGAATGCCACAGTGGAGGCATAAGTACAAACACAAACTCATTACAATGACACATAAGTCACCCCCTTATGACTCACTTCTGTGTGTGTATGTCTCTGTGTGTGCCTGCGTGTTCCTCACTGAGTGTGTTGCATGTCTGTATCACACTCTATGTGTCTGCATGATGTGCATTTTTTGTATGTGTGTATGACTGTGTCGCTCTTTATGCATCTCAGTGCATGCGTGTGCATTTGCGTGTGTGTCTCTGTGTGTGTGTGCCTTGCATACGTGTGTGTGCATTAATTCCCTATATATCCTGACGGGCAGCGCCGTCCCACATTGCTAGCCCCGCTCTGTATCAGTCTTGTCACATGCAGTCTCTACTGTGCATGACTGCAGCACGTACAGCAGTCTCTACTGCGCATGACTGCATTGTTACAAACTATGTAGCGAATTATTATACAGGATTATGGGGAACCAGTCTATGTAGAATTGATTCATAGCAGATATTAGCCTTTTCTGTATTAACCTTTTTGCCAAAGGGATAAGCAATACATTGCATAGCAATGCATCGCATACCCCTCTGACACTCAAAGGGTTAAGGTAAGGGAATGAAAAATATGACAATGGTGTTTCTTTAAGTAAATACACTCATTTGCATATGACTGCAACATCATGCCCAAATTCTGGGAGAGAGTGGGTGAAGTTAGAAATGCAAATGAACAGCTGGCCTGTGTCATTCCTGACATAGTCAAACTCAGTTGAATCTACACTTCTGACTTGTGAGAACTTTACTGCTGAATTTTGACAATAATATTTGAGTAAATATATATCTGCTACCGCAGTACACACTGATGAATACTATGGATTTTCACACCAAAACAAATCTCATCCAAGTGAAAAATGAATAAACAATTGCATATGTTTACATGCTTTGAAGACTAATGTATACATCTCTGGCCCACAAATTTATATTGCCAACTGTATGTAACTAATTCATTTTTGGGTGGATCCAATATTAATATTTATGTAGTGCTTGTTGATCCAAGGAGAAATATTTTTCCATTTGGAGTCAAGAAGGAATTTTTCCCCATCCAAATCAGAATTTGAAATTACTGAAATAAGGGGGTTTTTTTGCCTTCTTTTGGATCAACAGCGGTAAACAAGAATAGGAAAAGGGTTGAACTTGATGGACACAAGTCTTTTTTCAACCTAAACTACTATGTAACTATGTAATATCAGGAGAGATTTCCTAAAATGAAAGCTACCAGGTCGCCTTATTCTTAGTGGACAACTTGCCAAAACAGTATAGTCACTGATAAATGGCTCCTGATAAAAGACAGTGGGTTACTGACAAAAGGTACCAGGCCTGACTAGTATATCAGCTATAGGGATAATGTAGGAATCCACCTGTGAAGATTATTTTTTGTGCAGGGTCATTAGCGTAAAAATCACACACTTGTACTTTGGATATGTAAGTGCTCTTTAGTGCATACTGGGGCACACACCCCACCATCTTTAAGACAAACAAACAAATCCCTAAGACCTAAGATACATTTTCTGTGCACTATGTTAGGACACGGTGCTAAACAAGGCACACCAAAATGAACACTCTGAAATGCCCATACACTCATTAAGAAGCATAAAGGATTAATTTATGGCATCAACGGCTTAACGCATAAATGATAGACAAGCAAAGTATATAGGTATATAGGTGAAAGGCAAGCAAAGTACCAAATAATTGATTCCACCATATGTGTGCTTGAATGAGCTCAGAATTATATTAATGCAGTCTCCTTATGAATTTGTACTGTGAGTAATTCCCATAAAAAAATGATACATTGAAAAAATCAGTCATGCTTAAATAACAGATTTATGAATACATAACAAGGCTGGAATCTCCAGCTGTTATTGAACTACAATTATCATCATCTTTTGCTGACAGTTGCACAGCTGGGGATTATAGGAGCTGTAGTCCAACAGCAAGAGCGCCGGAGCTATTCTATCATAAGCACAATCCTTATACCCTTTCCCTCTGCTACGACATTAAGCAACACCAGGCTGTGCCTGTGTAAAAGAATGCAAACAGTTATTCCTATTATGCAGGCATGTGCCTTCTGTGGAGAGAGATTATTCTGTCATTATATTCAGGGCAATGAATGTACCCATTATAGATAACCACTGAGACTTCTCTAAGTGACAAATAATTTACAGCTGAACTGTTGAAGACATTTACAGTACTGACCACTGTCTCGCTGCCATACAAAGATTGTCCTAGCAGCAATAGTATTAATTAGCCACTTGAGCTGCTCCCTAGAAGAAATCAGTGGGTGTAACAACTGCAGAGATTGTCAGCATTTCAGTGCTAAAGCTTGGGCAACAAAACATATAAATTCCATTTTAAGACAAGGCTACACCCTTTCCTAAACAGCTACAAAATGTTAGAAATGTAGAAAAGAACATAACAGAAATGCAGCATGAAATTTAGATTTGAATAATTGAGATACTTTAATGTGACGGAGGCCATCTTTCTTTTAGGATGTGTATGTATACATATAAATATATATATATATATATATATATATATATATATATATATACTTATGATAGAAACCAGTGCTGTAAATGCAAAATGTATGTGTATTACATTTTATATCACAGTTTATGATAAAACCTTTTTTATTCGACTAACATTCAGGAATGTGAATGCAACAACCTCCCTGTATCAATTCAAAAGCAATACTAATCATCAAAATGAAATATCCAAGTCATACGAGAGAGGTAATACATGGGTTAAGAAAACAAACTGACAAGCTACAGATCACACAGAGACAAGGATCATAACGCCCTTAGTCAGTGTGACAAGAATGTAGTAAAGAGGGGTGGATGACAGGCACAGAGAAAGGGAGAGAGATAAAGCCATTATTAACAAACATAAATGTTACAGGGATAGTAATGATTAAAATGTGAAAAAAATATATTGTAAAGTTTATCCCCTGAGTAAAACAAGGGGACTTCCACTGCTAAAAAGTGTTTTATTCAAAGTTATTACAGCTCAAATGATCCCTTTAAAAATAAAAAAAATCATATGAATTCAGACAGTATTTTATATAGTCCTGAGTTTTCATAATCACTATGGCTCTTCCTTTTTCTGCCAGTTTAATGATGATTTTGTGGTTGGTGTGTAAATCTATTTAATCTGCAAAAAAAAAAAATTGTTAGCAAAACACTAAGCAATGAAGGTACTAACACTGATAATGGCACCAAAACATGCAACAAATCTCGCTGCAAATTCTGTTAACATATTTATGAAAAAGTACACCACAACAACATGATACTTAACATTAAAGCGTCATCATCATCATGAACATCAGCATATGAAACCAGCCTAAAACTTAACCTAAGAATTAATTTACACAGAAAATCAATTAAGATATAGAATGAAAAACTAACTTTACCTTTGATGGTCATCATTTCACCCACAGAATACACTCCATTCATAACTTCAACATCAAAAAGCATACCCAAGAAAGAAAGATATTTGAAATAAAGATAATCAGCTTTTTTAGCACCAAAGACCCTGGACTAAATAAGGACTCGGGATTCCTCTCACATTACCAAAACATGCAATGCATTGGATACCCCTCTGGCACTCAAAGGTTTAATTCTACCAGCTGCTACAATAGAACACCCCAAAAAATGTAGTGTATTTTTCTCAAGTTTACTTCACAAAATGCATCAACGACCACAGAACCCAGCCTTAAAAGTAACAAAAGTTTCAGTTTCAGAGCTTAATATGTAAGTCCTTAATCTTCTTTCCATAACATACTTTCAGTAAGTTGAGTGCAAATGTATATTTTATGATGCACTGAGCTACATTGTGTATATATGTTTTCTACAAAGGACCATTACAGTAAAAATAAATCCATTGAATGAACTATTTCAGCATCATTATGTAACCCAAAAAAGATATACTTCTTGGCAATTAGTTTGACAAAGGATGAAATATTTCAATTCCTACAGAGTTAAAAAAAAGAGTATTATTTGCTGATTTTATCTGAGTTCAAGTCGTGACCCTGAACCTAAAACATAGACAGCATTGTGCTGCATTTAAAATCACCCCAGTATGATTAGCTCAAATATCTTTCTTCGGTCTCTATCCCACAAAGTTATTTGACACTGTGTTTAACCCTTTGAATGATGGAGATGAGTTAACTAAAGGATTGGAAGCAATATTTGGAGCTCATTCTATCAGCCAAAGTTTTACAAAATAATTTATTTAGCTCTTGGGTTTCAAACAAACTGTATGAGTACATAATTACAAATTTTAAATCAGCATATTAACACAACAAAATTACATGGGGTATAATTACCAACAGATATAATCATGAATTAGGGAGTCCACAAAATGTCAGGGAGGAATAGATCCAGGTCAGGAGCATAATTAAAGGGGTTTTAGCGGGTGCAGTTGTGATGGGGCCTGGCATTTAGGGTGGCCCATTAGTTTTAAATATTTTTATGTAAGGGGGACGCAAAATAATTTTCATGCCTGGGCTCACCAGTGACTTGTTATGCCATGTGTCCACATAAATGTAAGGTTTTTGTGATAAGAGGTATCTGTTGGTCCCTAGAGTAGAGAAAGGAGGTACCATCCTAGTTCCTGATAAGGAAAGTTAAGGATACCTGTCTGCAGGAAGATGTCTGTATCACAATTCTGTTTACTGTCCATGGGTAAATATCATTAAATTACTAATTCATTAAATTACCAATACACCAAGAATGAATTTAAAATTAACCCATTGAGGACCGCATGGTCTATGGGTAGGGTGCGCTGGAGGCCTACCGTGGAGGCGCTCTGTGATCGCAAAATTCCATGACATGCCAGGACCATCCCCCATCCTTACGACACACACACCAATGGTGATCCTGGCATGTGATCAGTTGTTAAGGGTTTAAAGAGATAGTAATGTGTGCATATAGGGCTCGATACCATGCCTACCGGTAAAACAGGCAGTAAGGCAAAAATAAACACAGAAACAGAAAGCCACTTTTGTACTGCAGCTATCCTATAGCTGTCACAGTACATGGTGCAACAAGCGTTGGTGGCCAAAACTCACGTTATGGCCAAACACTTGTTGCAGATTATTGTTCCCAAAATGCATGCTACATAGCATGAATTGTGGGAACATCAAAGGAAAATAGCCAACTCTTGTTGGTTGACACACTGTCAAACAATGAGAGTGAGTTTAAAACAGTCACCATCCCCCACCTCCCATACACTAACCCTACACTACCCCTAACATGACACTTCTAACACCAAGAACTGTAACACTTACCTGTCATCTGTTGTCTGTCTTGAATCTTCTGTTGTCTGTCTTCTGTAATCTTCCTTCTCTTCTTTCTTCTTTTTTTCTTTAAAATCTGTTTTGTAAAAAACAAAAAAATCCAATGATAGGTGTATTCTGAAAAAAAAAAAATGACTGAGTACCCATTCGGCAATCTCACAGAGTTAAATTCAGTCTGGCATATCTGTAAAAAATATGATGCTACCATTCGGTTTTCAATAAAAGGTTTAGGCATTCTTAGTGTAAAATAATAAATGGCCTTGCAAGGGTTAAGATGATGTCACTGCTGCCTCCACTTCCACTGGCTCTTCTGGTGGTGGCAGGACTGCATAGTGACATAACCCCCCCCATACTTTTTGGGACATTACCAGTGTACAAATGAGATAATTTTGAACAGAGACTGGCTTTTTATATGCCAGTCTCTGTTCAAAATTGATGCCAGTCTCCACTTGGCTGGGATATGTGCTTACGCAGTATCCTTTTAAAACGTTGCATGTAAAATATCATGTGGCTAGAGGCCGCATTAACCATGTTGCCATGCTGAAAATGCCAACATGAGAATCTCACCCTGCATAAAAGCGTGAGGTTCTTATGTCACCTCTTTAAACATTGGTACCTTCATTCTGTTTACACCTTTGTAGTATCATAGTGTGCTTGGCAGCCGTGCTGCCTGCTCCCTGTGCTTCTCCTTGTTACTGTCTGATGGTTGGGTGCATGCGCATCTGTGACGTGCACTTGTTTATACGCTCAGAGTCTATTCGTCTGATTGGTTCCCGCCTTGTGTGTACCTATTTGAACGCCTCTGAGCCTAGTACCAGTTGCTCTTACTTGGTGTTCCTGTTAGTCTCGTTTGTCTGCTCCTTTTCTCTGTGACTCTTGCTTGGCCTGCGATCTCACTCTGCTTATGACCCCGGCTTCTCTGAATATACACATCGGTACTACCAGTGGCTCTGACTGATCTCGCTCTGTGTATGACACCGGCTTATCTGACTATCCACATCGGTACTGACCTGTGGCTCTGGCTTACTACTCGCTCTGTGTATGACCCCAGTTTTTCTGACTATCCACCAGTGCTGACCAGTGCCTCTGGTTGACTACTCGATCTGTGTTGTCCCTGGTTGTCTGACTATCCACTTGGTTCCGGCCTGTGGCTCTAGCCAACTACTTGCCCCTTGTTGCCGGTTGTCTGACTATCCTCTCGGTACTGAACAGAGTACAGGCTGCCTACTTGCTCCTTGTGACCCAAGCTGGTCCAGCTATTCATAGTACGGTACTGTGGCTGTGCTGCCCTTTCTCCGACTACCACTATCTGCATTTAGTACCATATGGTAGAAGGCACATATCTCTGGGCACTTGGTCCTACCTACAGATAGAACCATAGGCTGGGTTCTATATTTCGCTTCTACTTTGAGTAGTGCAGGCCTTTACCTAGTGTCAGTCTGGGCAGTAGACTGTGGTCTATTGTTATACTGTTCGGGGGTATTACAGAGGTATTGCCTATAATATTTGTATTCTAAATAAAGGTGGTTTTATTTCAAAATTACTTGTGTCTGACCTTCTGTTTGTACCGGTTACTTTGACATGTAGTCTTCCAGCATCAGATTGGGAACAAGGTCTGCAACAACTACAAGTCCCATGAATCACCACATGCATTAAGCCGGCATTCAGTAATGGATGAGCGGGGTGCTGCCAGCTGGCCAGGGTTGAGTCTGCGGGGCTATCTCACTTATTTTATGACCTTATATGCATTTAATACCCTCCTCAGTTTCACAGACCAGTCCAGCAATTAGTAAAAAAATAGCAATGCTGGCATCTCATTATACGCACACTAGCAGTGCTGACATCCCAATTCATGTTACTGACTTTTGTTTATGGATTATGCCATTGGCCCTGAGTGACAGGAGGATGTCCAACTCAACATGAATTGGAAGCCCTCTGATAATCAAAGAGTTGGTTGTGGCGGGTTTGCTAACAATAGCAGTGGCCCCATGTCTCTTGTGTTGACTAATGTTTAAGCACTCCTTTTTGACTGATGTTTAAAAGGTATTGATTTCTGTAACTTAGGTGTTCAGAACTGCATGTTTTTGTGTTAAGGTCACCAAGTAGACTTATTTAGTCAAGAATTTGAGAATTGTTGCTACTCTTCCTGATACTATTTACCTTTATTTAAGAACATGTTATTAAACTGAAGCAATTACAAATGAAACACATAAAGGACACCCTTTATTACTATTACTCACCGAATCCCTCCCTGAGCTGGCTGTAAAGTGTGGTGTCCTTGTGCAGGCAGAAAAGAGAACCTCGCGCCTCATTAAATGTTGCAGCACTGGTCAGTGCACAGTGCAGTTGATTGCTGTAGGCAGCTGACTTACAGGCTTATGGAGGAATTCGGTGAGTAATAGACTGATTTTCTATAATATTCTAAGCCTTACTGCAAAATTCTGCTGAATTCTTTTGGATGAAAATTGGTTCTTTATTTGAAAATAATGTTAAATACATGACAAAAAAGGATGAAAGGTTAGTGAGTGCTTTGTCAGTTATATGTCAGCAGAGTTTAAATGACAACTCCCGTGGACAGACGCACACATGGATGCTGCGGCCAGTAAATTGAATGAAGGTAGCGACATTTAAAGAGGTAACATGGGAACCTCATGCTTTTATGCAGGGCGAGATTCTCATGTCGCCATTTTCAAGATGGCGACATGGTTAATGCGGCTCCTAATCGCACAATATTTTACATGCAACTTTTTAAAGCTGAACCTGCTTACCCACCTCCTAGCCAATCAGATTCTAGCAGGTCTCGTCATTCCCCCATTAGGAGCACACATCCTAGCCAATTGGAGGCTGGCATTCATTTTGAACTGAGACTGGTGTGTAAAAAGCCAGTCTCTGTTCAAAATTCTATCATTCAAACTTGGGCAATGGCATGAAATGTATGGGGGGGGTGCTGTGTTACTATGCATTCCTGCCACCACCAGTGGGGCCAGTGGAAGAGGCGGCAGCAGCGAAATCATCTTAACTCTTGCAAGTCATTTATTATTTAACACAAATAATTCCTTAATTGGAATGGCAGCATCATATATTTTTTTACAGCTATGTCAGACTGCATTTAACCCTTAGAGTGCCAGGGGCTACCCTGACGGCAATCAAAGGGTTAACTTAGTCATATCTTGGGGGCTTTTGTTTTATGGAATACACTTTTTTTTAACCCTTTAAGGACTGGGAAAATCTGATGTCGTTTTCACTTAAGCAGTTCTGACCTTTTTGACTATGTCTTTGTTCAACAGTGTTTTTCCTCTAAGTCTTTTAGTCCACCCCCATAAATTATATATTGTTTTTTTAAGCACAAATAGGGGTTTCTTTTGATACCACACTTATATGGATAGCCCACCATTTAATTTATTAAAATAAAAAAAAAAAGGTAAAAAAAAAAAGGTAAAACATTTTTGTTTTTTCTCTTAGGATCAATTGGGCCCAAAGGGTTACATTTTTATGGAGACTACATGAAAGGTATGACCGGTCAGTCGTACCTACAAAATGCGCAGTTTAAAGTGGCCACTGTCCCTCCTGGGTGAAAATCCCCATGTCTCTTTTTCCCACCCTATTTTCCTACTGTTTTATCTATGACATTTGGCGGTGTGTGTATAAGTGTATTACATGGCTCCACAATAGGGATGAGCGAGCACCCCGATGCTCGGGTGCTCGGGTGCTCTGACCGAGCACCCCCTGATGCTCGAGTGCTCGGCCGAGCACCCGAGCCCCATTCAAATGAATGGGAGCACTCGAGCATTAAACCAGGCACCCCCTGCTCTGATGAGCGGAGGGTGCCTGGTCAATGTCCCCCTTCATCTCCGCTATGCCCCTCTTCCACAATGTCCCCCTTCATCTCCTATGCCATAGCGGAGATGAAGGGGGACATTGTGGAAGAGGGGCATAGCGGAGATGAAGGGGGACATTGTGGAAGAGGGGCATAGACTCTATGCCCCTCTTCCACAATGTCCCCCTTCATCTCCGCTATGCCCCTCTTCCACAATGTCCCCCTTCATCTCCTCTATGGCATAGGAGATGAAGGGGGACATTGTGGAAGAGGGGCATAGCGGAGATGAAGGGGCACATTGTGGAAGACGGGCATAGCGGAGATGAAGGGGGACATTGTGGAAGAGGGGCATAGAGTCTATGCCCCTCTTCCACAATGTCCCCCTTCATCTCCGCAATGCCCCCTTCATCTCCGCAATGCCCCCGTACCTCCATTCCCTGGTGGTCCAGCGGAGCGTCTTCGGATCTGTGCCTCTTCCGGCACAGATCCTCTTCACCCGAACATGTCGGGCGAGCACATGGCGGTACTCGTACGAGTACCGCCATGTGCCGAGCAGAGCGATGTTCGAGCCGATCCGAGCATCGGCCGAGCACGCTCGCTCAACACTACTCCACAACAATCACACTCCCAGTTTTGTTTAATGAGATTTTTTTTTTAAATACAATTTTTTTGTAAAAAAAAAGTGTGTTGTGTTAAAAAAAAAAAAAAAGTGTATCATTGCAGGTCAGAAATTGACCTGCATTTAGCCAGCCTCTAGCAGCAGCAGTGAAGGGGTTAATACCCCCAGCTGCTGTATTTTCTTTTTCCACTAGGTGTCTCCTCTCTGTTTCTCTCTTCCTTACATTGATATCAAGGGAGACAGAGGCAGAGGAGAGACATAGAGGCAGTATGCTTTGCATACTGCCTCTATCACTCAGAATGCCGGTACATGTGATCGCTGCTACAGCGATCACATGACCCGGCACAAGCAAGAAGGGCTGAGACTGAACGCCCCGGTCTCGGAGAGTTCAGTCTCATCCTGCAATTAATGATAGCAGCGTGCACGAAGGCACGCTGATATCATTTAAGCCATGATGGTCCAGGACCGTCATGGGTCCTTAAGGGTATAACAACCCATGACGGTCCAGGACCATCATGGGTCCTTAAGGGGTTAAACAGATTTTAAAGAAGAGAAAGAAGAAAGAAGAGAAGAAAGATTGTAGAAGATGGAAGACAGAAGATTCATTCAGGAAGATGGACAGTAGCTGACCAGGGTGCTGAGGACACCACTGAATTTCAGGATTACAGGTAAGTGTTTATGTTCAGGGAATATTGGTAACTTTAGGGTGCTTAACCCTGTGAGTCCCAGTGGGGTATGCAATCCTCTGCAATGCATTGCATGCCCCACTGGCTCTCATAGAGTTAATATTCTATATATTTTAATCATATTTTTAGTTACTTGGATGTATTGATATGGGACTTAGTGCCCCATATCAATACATCCAACTTTGGCTACTGTAGAGATTAGGGGCGGGTGAAAGGTCCTGTTGTTTCTGAGAAAAAATAAGCAAAAACATTGTTGTTTGCTTTTTCACTGGGGCAGGAACAGTGCAGCCATCAACAACAGCACCGGGCACAATTTGTGACTATTCAGTGAGAAGGGGAAAGGAGGGAATGCGCCTTGGCACAAGCTCCCTGATAACACACATGAAACATTTATGTCAAACATGTTAAAGCCAAACACTCACCACAGAAATCAAGCACTGCTGTTTCTGTACCCCCTGACTTTTCCAAAAGACAACAAGAGATTAAGTGAAGATCAAAGAGGAGTAAGAATAGAGCAACCCAGGCTGAGGCTGAAAGTCCGATAACGAGTGAAACAACTAGCTCACCATCACCTTCTTGCTCTAAGGTAACTCCATCTTCTGCCAATCCACCTCATTCATCGTTACCTCCCCCGTCAAATAATAGCCACTCTGTAGATGTTAGGATATGGCAGTTCTTGTCCACCCATTGAACACTGTGTGGTGCACTGACCACACATGGCAGTGTGGTGGAGGAGAATAGCAAACAGGGCATCAAGCGGCATCTGAGGAGATTCCATCCCACAGAATATGCAAAGTTTGTGGCTATTAAACTGCCAGCAAGTTGTCATGTGTCCTTATCAGGGTGTGGACAAGGGTCATAGTGACTGCAGCAGTACTTGGTTTCTGGGGCCATGGTATTTGGGTGGAGTTATGCCAGGTGTTATTTACCATGCACACTGTGCACATTGCAGTTGCTGATGAGAGGCAAAGTTCCTGCTGAAGATGGGCAGGTGGAGAAGAATTATTGGCCAACTTCTTCTTTTCTCCACATATACCTGAGGTGGCGGGAGCTAGTTATGGTGCTGCCCCTGCATCAGGCGAATCACTGGAGGAAGTTGTGGACTTCTTATTCTAAAATGAGAAGGAATGGGAGACAGGGATGGGGATGGGCACCAGCAGCAGCAGTATGCATTTAGAATTTGCAACTGCTCTAATTCCTGCTGCTGAGAAGTTGCAAGGGCAGCAAGATGCTGAGGAGCAGGCTAGCGTGCCACAGACCACTGTGGACACAGTGGGAATGGGTCAACGAGTGATGCAGGACTACAAGTTCCACTTGCCAGCAGCAGCAATATTCCTGGTCCTAGTTGCAGTGCTGATTCTGAGGCAGTAGCAGCAATAGCAGCAACATCGTCCTCTGCCACAGACAGTGAAGAGGAATGTGGCGAAGGAGAAGAAGAAAGAGACCATTCTTCTCAATCTTTCCCCCCCTGAAGTCATGGGACTATTTTCCTCTTGGGGCAGGAACAGTGCAGTCATCAACAGCGACACTGTGCACAATTTGTGGCAAGTCAGTGAGAAGGGGGAAGGAGGGAACGCGCCTTGGCACAACTGCCTTGATATCAAACAGGAAAAACAGACACCATGACATTTATGTCAAACATGTTGAAGGCAAACATCCAACACAGATATTGGGCACTGCTGTTGCTGTACCCCCTGACTCCAGAAAGGCAACAAGAGATGAGGTGGAGATCAAAGAGTAGGAAGAATAGAGCAACCCAGGCAGAGGCTGGAAGTTCGATGACGAGCTATCACGGTGCCCGTGATTGCTTGTTTTTCCTGTCAGTTTAGCAATGGGTGCTTCCCATTGGTGCCTGTGGTTAGCCCACCCAGTATTGCCTATATAGACTGGGCTCCTGCACCCTTTCACTGCCCTTTCGTGGTGTTTCTATGCCAGTGCAACGCCTGTCTGTGGATTCCAGTGTACTTCCTTGGCCTGCCTGAATACTCTCCTGTTCCTGCGCCTGTGTACCGACCCAGATCGCCTGACTACTCTCCAGTATTGTTCCTGTGTACCGTTCTGGCCTGGCTGACGTTCCTGCTCCCATATCCGACCCGGTTTGGTTGACGTTCCTGCTCCGGTACCCTGACCCGGCCTGCTGACTTTCCTGTTCCCAGATCCCGACTTGGCTGTGTTCCGCTTTGACTCTGGTCGCCTCGGTGACATTCTGACTTCCGATGCCTTCCTGGTTTGGCACTGCTGCCCACAGGCTTGTCTTGCCTCCGTGATTGCACTGGTATTCAGTAATTGGTTGCTCCACTCAGTCACAGGTTGCTAGTGCTGCCTCCATTATAGCACCGGTGGGCCTTCGTGTTTATCCAGTACGTGGTACTGGTTAGCTCCACTCTGACCTTCCAGTCGCAAGAGCTGCCTCCGAGATTGCACTGGTATTCAGTAGTTGGTTTGCTCCACTCAGTCACCGGTTGCTAGTGCTGCCTCCGTTATAGCACCGGTAGGGCCTCCTTATTTGTCCAGTACGTGCTACTGGTTCGCTCCACTCTGTCCTTCCAGTCGCAAGTGTTGCCTCCTTGACTGCGCTGGTATACAGTAATTGGTTTGCTCCACTATGACACCGGTTGCTAGTGCTGCCTCCGTTATAGCACCGGTAGGGCCTCCGTGTTGCTCAGTTTATGCCACTGTTTCGCTCCACTCTGAACCTCCTGTCGCATGTGTTGCCTCCGTGAATGCGCTGGTACATAGTAGTTGGTTGCTCCACTCCATCTAACCGGCTGCTTTGCTACCTCCGTTATAACACTGGTAGGGCCTCCGCTACACCGTGTTGCACCAGTCAGAGGCTGCCTTACCCGGTATATTGGTAAGGCCAGTAGAGCCTCCTCAGTTCCTTGTTGTACCAGTTTAGGCTGCCTTGCTGGGTTTATTGGTAAGGTCGGTAGAGCCTCCTCAGTTCCTTGTTGTACCAATTTAGGCTGCCTTGCGCGGTATATTGGTAAGGCCGGTAGAGCCTCCTCAGTCCTATTGCACCATCTTCTAGGCTGCCTTACCCGGTATTTTGGTGAGGCCGGTAGAGCCTATATTGTATACATTGTATGCTATATAACTTGAACCTGTCATGTGTCTGTAACATATGTGTGATGTTCAGGACCTGTGAGGGTTCTTTATTATTTTTTCAATAAAGCTGTTTTTTTATCTTAACTTTGTGTCTGTGAGTCAAACAAACCGTGACACCAGCAAAGCAACTAGCTTGCCATCACCTTCTTGCTCAAGGGTAACTATATCTTCTGCCAATCCACCCCGTACATTGTTGCCACCCCCACCAAATGATAGCCACTCTATAGTTCTCGTCCACCCATTGCACAGTGTGTGGTGCACTGACCACACATGGCAGTGTAGTGGAGGAGAATCGCAAGCAAGGCCTCAAGCGCATCTGAGTAGATTACATGCCGTAAAATATGCTAAGCTGGTGGCAGGGAGGGTTCATCATTACTATTAAACTGTCAGCAATTGTGGACAAGGGGCATTATGACAGCAGCAGTACTTGGTTTCTGGTGTCATGGTGTTTGAATAGAGTTTTGCCAAGTGTTATTTTATCACACACTATGCACATTGCAGTTGCTAAAGAGACAGACAGTTCCTGCTCTCAAAGGAAAAAATTCTGTTCTAGTAACAACACATGCATGATTTTGGAGCAGGGGCAGGTGGAGAAGAATTATTAGCCAACTTCTTCTTTTCTCTACATATACCTGAAGAGGTGCGGGATATATATGGTGCTGCTACTGCCTTAGGCACATCACTGGAGCTAGAGGTGGCAAGTTGAACCTTCATCACCCATGTTACAGCTGTTGTTTATCCCATTCCCTTTGAGCTGCCTAATCATCCTGCTACTTAAACAACTCAGCAGCAGCAGCAAGAACAGCAGTCGCAAATTCCGCATCTACATCAGGGCATTTGACAATGGCCACTGGCCAATGGCCTACATGACATGACCATGTCAGTAGGGCATTTTTTTTCTCAGGGCTTGTGCTTTAAAAACAATAAACAATTTTTATTGGCTTGTTTCTAAAATGCCTAAGTCCTACAAATCAATGATTCCTCAGGGCTTGGGCCTCTAATAAGTCTAAGTACTACAAATCAATGTTTCCTCAGGGCTTTGGCCTCTAACAACAAAACTTAAAATCATCCTCTACAAAATACTCTGTCATATCAAGTAGCAGTCTACCCCAGTAGCAGCTTACGTCAGGAGGTCCCTGTCTCTATCACGTTACATACAAATTTCTTATTTTATTTTATTGATTTTTTTTATTAACTGTTTCCCCAAAACCAGTCAACAAATCCCCCAAAACAAATTCCCTGTTCATCTGATTCTTTCCCCAGACTTCACCAACCAACACAGGCAACCTTTTCAGACCCCTTTTATACCATGTCTTATGGGGTATTTTTAATTGTATTTAGGATTTATTTTTCATTAACTGCCCCCAATCCCAGTAAAAAAAAAAATCAAAAACTTTCCCTGTTCAACTGATTCTTTCCCCACACTCCATCAACACAGGCACCCTCATGTCCCTTTTATATTATGCCTTTGGGAAATAAAATAACATTTGCTCTGTGTTGTGTGTAAATTCAATCTTCTCATTGATTTCAATGGAATGAGCTAGGAAAAAAGTGGAAAAACTGCACTTTTTCGCAGGAAATTATTCTCTATGAGGGAAGTGCCATTATTCACCGATCTTGATTTGAGGCAAATATTTTCTTCCATCCCTAGTTAGAACCTATTGGGCTCTGGGAAAAAATCTGTGACTGCCTCCCAAAGTTTGAACTATGTGCCAACACAGATCCAAGGTACAATTCCCCTCAGGAGGATCTCAGAGTCTTCTTCTGGTTGTCTACTTTATGAAATATTATGCACTGTCTACCTTTTTCTCATGCCTATAATTGTCCTGACCATTTTAGTGCAGGCAGGTAATCTTAGAAAAGAAAAACAGTAGATGTTGTTTAGTACTCCTGGCACCTCATTATGGCGTGTCAAATCATAATGGGGTGCCAGTGTCACGGTTTTTTGATGAACACTCAGAACAGATTGGTAAGGTTAAAATGACTTTATTGAGCTAAAGATCACACGTAGTTAGGCCTATGGGCCCACACAACAGAGCAGAAATACAGGCAGATATATACGGTAATCTCTGACAATCTCTGGCAACAGAGGTTCTGGCTTCAATATAACGGGCAGCAGGCAACAGACCACAGGACCTTGATGGCAGATGGTCCAGGAAGAAGTGACAGGCACAACCCAGACGCCTGGGAGGCACAGAACCCAGAGGAGCGAGGCAACACCACTGGCACGACCCAGATGTCTGGGAGGCACAGAACCCAGAGGAGCAAGGCAACACTACTGGCACAACCCAAACGCCTGGGAGGCACAGAACCCAAATGAGCGAGGCAACACTGACCCAGGCACCGGATGCCAATAGACTGAGATATGGTCAGCAACGGAAAGAGTTATCAGCCAGATACAGTCGGTAACGGAAGCTAGTCCTCAGCCAAATACGGTCAGCAACGGAGCGGGTCCTCAGCCAGATACAGTCAACAACGGAGCAGTCAAAGTACAGTAAACTCAAGAACGTTGTCAGTCATACACGATCAACAATAACAGAGCAAACGTCAGGTACTAGTACACCATGAAAGGGCCCCATAACATAGATATGACAGGGTATATAAAGGCCATCACTGGGCAGCGACAAACGTACTTAGCCAATCAGCAAGATGTAATGCAAATAACAGTCAGAATGTCGCCACCCACAGCACAGAGCACGGGCACCGGGATAGCCAGTGGTACCAATTTACTTGGGTTGGCAGTAGGTACTGTAGGTTTTCAACAATTTTAGCATATTTGAAGTAGTGAAGTGTTAAAAAAATCTATAAATACATTGTTTTTATAGCACCACCTTCTGGAAACATTTCTATGTACCAGCCTAAGAGTGAAAAGACAAGTAACCCCTCATTAGATGCATCTGGTCATCTACTTCTCAGTATAGCATACTAGTTGTTATCACCATTTTATTACAGGAAGGTCACATCTGAAGAATATAAGAAAAGCAGTAGTGTTTGGTAAGGGAGGTTTTGTGCTTCTGGTACCCCTTATGGCATGTCAGCTCTTACCAATGGGGTGTTTGTCTCAGTAAACAAGCTCAGTAAGAAATGCAATATTTTTCAAAAATTTTAGTACCTTGCAAGAGGTAACAATTTTAAAAAATTACTTATTTTTTCCTTTAACACCACCTTCTGAAAACATGAGTAAAAAATATATTTTCTCTTTCATCCAATATGGAGCACAGGAACCATAGGGGTTGAGCTCCCCTCATTCAGAGTGCAGGACATTTAAAAAAAGGATGGTCTTTGAGTCGGAGACTTCCTCCTCCTGTTCCAGCTTAACCCCCACCTATCTCCTAGATTCAAGTGGCCTCATAACAATAGGAGCAAGCTGGCACTGATCTTAGTTTTTAGTCCTTTTTTTGTACTTTAAATATGGGGCTGTATAATACCCATTAGGCAGGCTCCCATCACTGGTTTCACTGAAGTTGGATTGTCCAGTTTTCAGGAGTTTCTATGGACCATTTCCCTGTGGAGGGTGACTTAACTATAAGTCTGTACCTCATTGCTAAACTTCTCTGAGGATCTGCTTAATCTAGATTGGAGCCTGAAGAAAGAAGATCAGTAAGTTAACTCACTGAGTGCAATGGTGCTTTCTATTATGTTCTGCTATTCTATAACATCCACAGCTTGTGGTGTATATAGGCACTTGCTATCTTCCTTTCTACCCTTACATTAACATCACTTTGTACTAAAGGTGGCTGCTCTACTTTGGTTTTCATTTTAATCCATACAGAGCCAGTTAGTACATTGTAGGCTATTGGACACCTTATTTCACCTTCTGTGACCGCCAGAGTCATTTAACTTATCTCAGGTGTATCTGTGAGTTTTCAGTGGTGTTTATTTAGTTCTTAGTTATGTCACTTTTTGGTATGTAGCCTCTTTAAGAAGCGGAGACCGCATCATGGCCATCTTTATCTCCTTGAAATCAATGGAAAAGGTTGTGGGGAACATGTATCTGCACCTGTTCATGGTAGATTATTCCTACTTCTCTGCCCATGCTCTGTTTCATGACCAATGTCATGAATTTCTCTGTGTTTCATAGCTGTGGAGAACAGATTGCTTGGTATACAGTAAAAGGGGGGAACTACATTGCCCTAATCCTCTGGTTCCCAGGCTTTTTTCTGATCAGTTGAGTGCCTTTTTGGTTGCCAACCTATTACATCATTACTGTGCAGATAAGTACTTTATGGGTCCCTTCTGAGGGGTTTTATTACACTGGTTACTACTCTGAGCTAGTTTTACTCTAGTTAAAACTTTTTGTATGGACTTTTTGGGAAAACCAATCCCAAAGATTCAGGACCTTCCCTAACCCTCCCTAACTCATTGTTACTCATGCCATGCTGGACATCTCTGTGTATATTCTGAATCTCTATGTCCCTCATTCACTGTGGCCCCTATTACATCAATGGAGTCCTCCAGTGCTGATCAAGAGCTAGCTTGGGTAAAACTCTGATGTCTTCTGTGGCATCTATTCCCTCATCCTCCGCTTATGGTGACCCATCCCTCCATCAGACAAATTGATCTTGTGTTTAAGGGTCATTCTCAGCTAGTTTGGGAAACATCTGATAAGGTTTGAGCAAAGAGACATGGAATACATTGTGCATTCACATCGAGGCCGGAAAGGTCCAGAGCATAAGCCACAGGGTTAATTCCCCGCAGAAAAAGGAAGGGACCAATGAATTGAGGAGCAAACTTAAGATATGGAACCTGAAGTTTAAGATTGCAGGATGACAGCCACAACCTCTCCCCCACCTGGAAGGTAGGTGCCGGCAAACATCTATGATCAGCCTGCCTCTTCTACCGTTGCACAGAACCACGTAGGGTATGCTGTACCCGTACCCAAGGAATGGAGCACCCTCAAATGCTCATCCAGAGCCAGAAAACTCTGTGAGGAAGAGTTCATAGCTCAATTCCGCGCAATCCGCCCAAGGTAACAGGGTAGACCAATTGTCATGGTGGTCAGAAATATAGCAATGGAGGAATTGTTCCAAGGCTTGGTTAGACCTCTCTGCCGCACCATTAGACTGTGGGTGGTATGCAGAGGAGAAGGCTAGCTGAATCCCCATCAGAGCACAAAAGCACCTCCAGAATCGAGACACGAACTGGCTCCCCCGATCCAATACAATAACCCTGGGTATGCCATGGAGCCGAAAAACCTCTCTAGCGAACAACATCATCAACTCCTGCTCAGATGGTACAAAATGAGCTATCTCAGAAAATGTATCCACTATCATCAGAATGACCGTGAAGCCTTTGGATATAGGAAGATCAACCATGAAATCAATGGACAAATGTGACCAAGGATGTTCCCCATTGGCCACTGGTTGGAGGAGACCAACAGGCAAATGTCAAGGTGATTTATTTTGTGCACGTGTGGTACATGTCGAAGTAAAAGCAGAACAGTCTGATCTGAGTCTGGCCCACCAGAAGAGTCTCGAAATGGACCAAATCAATTGGTCTTGCCCAATGTGGTCTGCAACCTTGGAAGTATGGTATGTCTCTAATACTTCCATGCATAATTTCCTCTCCCAGCAGAGAGGTGATACAGGTTTATATTGTAGCAAGTATCCAGTCAGCCGGAATGATAGGTGTGGGAGGAGACTCCCCTTTGGATTGATTACAAAACTGGCATGATAGGGCATCCTCCTTAATATTCTTAAATCCAAGAAGGTAAGAAACCACAAAATTCAACCTGGACAGGAACAAAGCCCATCTGGCTTGCCTGAATGACAACCATTTAGCCTCAGACAAATATGGTCAGTCAGAATCAAGATTGGAGAGCTAGTACCCTCCAGGAGATTTTGCCATTCTTTCAGGGCTAGGATGATGGCCAGTAACTCTCTATCCCCAATCTGATATACCCTGTCAGCCTTGGACAGTTTTCTAGAGAAAAAGCCATCCCCTGGAGCTGAGCACTGAGAATGAAGGGCGCCAACTCCTACTTCAGACGCGTCAACTTCCAGGGTAAAGGGAGGGTGGGATTTGGGTGAACCAGAATGGGCACTGCTGCAAATACCGCCTTGAGGTCTTCGAATGCAAGCAACGCACTGGGAGACCATTCCGATGTCTTGGCACCTTTGCAGGTCAAGTCTGTTAGTGGTTTTACCACTGTAGAGAAATTTTTAATGAATTTACGGTAGTAGTTAGCGAACCACAAAAATCTCTGTAAAGACTTGAGTCCCACAGGAAGAAAACCAAAAAAAAAAAAAAACAAAAACAAAAAGGGGCGCTCCTAGTGTAATAGTTCAAAAAATATACACCACCACCAATAAATAGACCACACTCACAATTTCAAAAACCACTATAAGTGGTCAGCTTGATAGATGGAGGATTCCAGACTGCCCCCACTCAGTCCTCCAATATAGTTAAGAAAATGCTGCTCCCAATCAGAAGAATAGGAATCTGGAAGATGACCCCTAGCAACAACAGAAAAAACACACCAGAAAGGGGCGCAATAACAAATATTGTGTATATAATAATCCCCAATAATAAGGATGGTACTTACAACATATGTAGTACCCGGTTGAATGGACTACAACCGGTATAGCGAGCAGGGATTTGTAATCTGCCCTGCTTCAGATGTACTGATCTCAGGAACAAACAAACAAAAACTCTGGATCTCTTCCTTAAAAGTTTAATTAATCCAACATTTGGAATAAAAAACCCAATTGCTAAACGCGTTTCGAAGCGCTGCTTCTTCTTCAGTAGCAAAAGAAAATTATATATATGGGTTTCAAACATTAAAATCAATATACATACAGATTATATCATCCACACTTACGCCAGTCCTACAGGCTCCTCTTATAGTCCCTTCAGCGTCTCTAATCAATTTGGCGCTCCATCTCCACATGGGAGAGACATAACACTTCCGGTGCGTTCCAATGTTGGGACATAATATGCTATCCCATGTTCCTCCATACATCCGGTTTTGCGTTCCAATGTTGGGACGCATCGGAGGTGTGGCGCTTCTTCCGGGTAGAGATGTAGAACGCTCGTTTAGTTTTGAGTAATATATTACGTTCCAGTATTGGAACGCTCCGGAAATGTTATGTCAGGTATTTTGGTATATGGGATAGCATATTATGTCCCAACATTGGAACGCACCGGAAGTGTTATGTCTCTCCCATGTGGAGATGGAGCGCCAAATTGATTAGAGACGCTGAAGGGACTATAAGAGGAGCCTGTAGGACTGGGGTAAGTGTGGATGATATAATCTGTATGTATATTGATTTTAATGTTTGAAACCCATATATATAATTTTCTTTTGCTACTGAAGAAGAAGCAGCGCTTCGAAACGCGTTTAGCAATTGGGTTTTTTATTCCAAATGTTGGATTAATTAAACTTTTAAGGAAGAGATCCAGAGTTTTTGTTTGTTTGTTCCTGAGATCAGTACATCTGAAGCAGGGCAGATTACAAATCCCTGCTCGCTATACCGGTTGTAGTCCATTCAACCGGGTACTACATATGTTGTAAGTACCATCCTTATTATTGGGGATTATTATATACACAATATTTGTTATTGCGCCCCTTTCTGGTGTGTTTTTTCCCACAGGAAGAGGCCACTGTAACATGGCTGGCAATTTCTGTGGATCCATTGCCAACCCGGAAGCAGAGATAATGTACCCCAGAAAGGATACCTGGGTTTTGTGGAATTCACATTTCTTTTCCCTTAGCAAGCGTAAAACTTTGGACACATCCTCGTAACTAACCTCCAGAGTAGGAGAGTGAATCAGAATTTTGTCCAGAAAGACAACCACACAGCTCTGTAATAAATCTCGCAAAACGTCATTGATAAATTCCTGGAAGACAGCAGGAGCATTGCAGATACTGAAGGGCAGAACTAAATACTCGTAATGCCTTCTCCGAGTGTTAAATACTGTCTTCCACTCGTGGCCCTCCTTCCTATGGACTAGATTATATCCCGCCCTCAAGTCGAGTTTCATAAAAATGTTGGACCCCCTTAATCGGTCAAATAATTCAGTAATCAATGGTATAGGATAAGCTTTCTTAACCATCAATTTGTTCAGTCCACTGGAGTCAATGAACGGACACAACTATCTGTCCTTCTTTTTTACAAAAAATAATTCTGCGCCAGCAGGGGATGTGGATTTTCGAATGCCCCTAGCCGGGGCATCGGAGACATAATCCTCCATAGCCTTTTTCTCCACCACAGACAGGGGGTATAAACAGCCCTTAGAAGGGGTCGTATCAGGCAGTATCTGCACCGAGCAATCGTATGGCCTATGAGGAGGTAATGCTCCAGCCTGTGCCTTGTTAAATACATCACTAAATGTCGAGTACTCCTCAGCTAGGCCTGAGGCATTAGTACATACCAATCCCACAGGACGAAAGAGACAAGACTCATCACACTGCGGAGCCCAAGACAAAATTTCACAAGTGTGCCAATTGATCCTGGGGTTGTGTGTCTGCAACCAAGGAAACCCCAGGACAATGGCGTAATGAGGAGAGTTAATTACCTGAAACTTCAGGGCTTCCTAATGGAGGGCTCCCACCCTCAGGGTTAACAGGGAGGTTTCCTGTGTAATGTGTGAAGGAGTCTACCATCAATGGCCTCAAAGGTCAATGGAGAGGAGCGAGACTGCAACGGAATAGAATACTTGGCCGCAAATTCCACATCAATAAAGTAACCAGCAGCACCAGAGTCCAACAATGTCAGAACTAAGATCGACTCATTGTCCCAAGCAAGGATCACCTCGATAATGGGTTTGTCCTGCACAGTTTCTGGGAACTGGGAAATACCACCTAAGATCTGTCCCCGACAGGATCTTAGGTGTTAGCATTTCCCCAGACCGGGCAGGATTTCAACAGGTGTCCAGGTCTCCCACAATACAAACAAAGTCCCTCCCTCTTCCGGAAGTCCTCTCCTCCACAGAAAACCATGTGGCACCAACCTGCATCAGTTCACCACCCCCGGATTCAAGACCAGGGGGCATGGGAGGTGAGGGAGGAATGGGTGGGCAAGCTAAGTGAGAAGTTGGTCTGGAAGAATGCCTCAGCAGGTGCTCCTTGTCACACAGCCGTTGGGAAAAAGCGGCTACCAGATGGATGTCCACTAGTAAGTAGACCACACGGAGATGATGGTCAGACAGAGCCACAGGTCAGCACCAGATTGGATGGTCAGACAAGCCTAGGTCATACACGGAGCTGGTAGTCAGCCAGAGGCACAGGTCTGCACCAGATTGGATGTCCACTATAAGGCAGCAACACGGAGGAGATAGTCAGACAGAGCTACAGGTCAGCACCAGGTTGGATGTCCACTACAAGGAGGCAACACTGAGGGGATAGTCAGACACAGCCACAGGTCAGCACCAGGTTGGATGGTCAGACAAGCCTAGGTCATACACAGAGTGGGTAGTCAGCCAGAGCCACAGGTCTGCACCAGATTGGATGTCCACTACAAGGAGGAAACACGGAGGGGATAGTCAGACAGAGCCACAGGTCAGCACCAGGTTGGATGGTCAGACAAGCCTTGGTCATACACTGGAGATCAAGAAACAACACTAACAAACTGCACTGGACACCAACGTAAGGGCAACTGGACTGACTGTCCATTGCCCTTTTAACTCCCTCCAGGAAGTAGCAGGGAGGACTCTCAAGTTGCCACAGGTATAAGGGACTCTTGTGTCATTCCCATTGACGTGTACCTGAAAGTGATGCAGCGGACTGGAAGATGCATCATATCCTGCAACATTCTGACCCACTGCGTGGTATAGAGAAAGGACACGGTCGGCCACTGGAGGTACCTGATGTGACCAGGCCGCAAGCAAGGAGTGACGTGGGAAGCGACGCCCAAGCACCACTTCCGTAACTAGTCCCTCAGCAGCGCCCTGCCAGATGACTCTGGAACTAATGTAAGAGCTGTGACAGTCCCAAAGGATTCCTTGTGCCTCCTTGGCCTACAACAATCAGTCCTCTACTGAACAGCTTTGCAAGGTGGCAACAAAATCCTCCTTGCACACTTTCAGCAAACAATACCGTGTTAGTGTTTGGCATTGACTGAGGCCATTTTGGGCCTGTTCAAGGACTCTTTCATTCCTACTGTTAGGTTCTGTTCAGTAATTTGAGCCCCATTGGCTCTTGATTGGTTTGATTGCAGTGATAGTTTGGTATCCATTAACTCCTGAGGTTGCATGGCTCAAGTTTAGTCCTGTTGAGTACTAGTATCCTATGAGGAAAGTTTTCCCTTCCTGGAATCTTATAGGACATTTGGTACATCACCATAATTCCTGTGTTCCATGATAAATGCAAGATGAAGTAAGAATTTAGTGAACTTACCATTTTTCCTTTTCTCTTAGTCCATACAGAATAAAGGACTCAGAGAAAAAAACAAACTTACAGCAAAAACAAAAGAGGGGTGGTGCCACTAAAGTGTAATACTGTAATAGTCAACCATAATCACAAAGCAAAATTACTCTCACATGTATTGGTGGTCAGCTGAGGAATATACCAGATGCTGACAGCACAGGCATATGGAAATCAAACCCCATTTTTGCTCGGGTCATCTGCAACATCCCGGACAAATGATGTCAAATACGAAGGACCCACTCTTAAATCCATGGGGTGTAATTTTTCTTGGAAGAGGCGATGCAAATAAATTCAGCAGGAAATTCCATTCTTTTTAAAGATTTCAGTATCTTTGAAGGGGCAGAAACAATATTGTTACGGAACGGTTGTCACCCTGAGAATGAACCCTGTCTGTTTTCCATGATCTCCATTGTTTTATATGTGTTCCCATTCTTGAAAACATTAATGTCCCCTGTGTGTGCATGCATCAGTGAGTGTTGGCCATTTACCAGCATTGAATGGGTTGGTTAGTGTGTATGATGTACAGAGGAATGGTGCCATCCAGTCTAGCTGACCACAGAGATTGTGTTATGAGACAGCCAGTGTTGGTCAGATAGAGGGGGTAGGGCAAATCTGTGTGTGGAATGTGTGTACCTTCCCCCTTTCATCAGGCTAAGAAAAAAGAGAACTTGAAAATGTTACCTGTGACATCAGATCCTGTAGGGGGTGGGTAGAAAAAGCCTAAGATGAGAGAGAGGAGAGAGTTGAAAATGTAGGAAGAGGAGAGAAGGCCTCTCCATAATGGTGGGAGGCCTAGGGTCCATGAGCATTCTAAAGGAGTACTGGGGAAACAGGGTGAGTGCACTCACCAGAAGAGTTACAGTGAGCTGGCACTGCAGTGGCCAGGTGCCCTTTTCAGTTGGGGGCTGTAAGTCAAGGCGGCTACAGCCACAGAAAGTACCCTGATGGTCCCACCACAAGGATTGTAGCCAGGAAGCTAAACTTCGGTGGCTATGGCCCAAGACTAAAGAAAGTGGCAGGGGATAATCTCTTTGGATGCCGTTCCCAACTCCTCTGTCAGGACTAAAAAATACAAGGAACCTTCATGTAATCCAGCAGCATGTGTAGTGGACAGGGTGCCCATTCTTGCCTCTAGTAAGCATGTGTAAGGTCCAGCATAAAGCTAAATTGGACTGTGAGTATTATATGTAACCCCTGGCAATTTGTGCAACATTGCTGGCACACCAAGAAGAGAACATCAGAAGTTTTTAGTTTTTATGTTTTACCCCTGTTTGTTTGCCTGTAGTTGTTGTCCTATGTTTCTGTGCCCTGACCTCTCTAATAAATGCAATGTATTATCTTTTTGTCTGACTGGATAAATCCCTTAACCCTCGGTCTACCAAGAAGTAACCCCTGTAACCCTGTCACAAATATAAATCCCTTTTTTCCCATCTGTATTGGTTACAAATATATAAGTGCAGGTATGTCAAACAAAATAGCAAGAAAACTGACAAAATATGGTCCATGTAGTTTTGTCATTCTGGAACAATGATGAAAACATAGCCACGGACAAGCTGGGGAATGACATTATAATGCTTTGATCTAGATCCTGGAATAGTCTCCCTTAAAAACAATGAGCAATACATTCTTGCTATATTTATGGACCTCCAATATAAACAAAACATTTTGAATTTATTCAAGGCCTGTCTGACCAATACAACTCTAAAGAGGATTCTTTGAAAGCATATACAGAAAGCCTTATAGATTGAGTTGAAAATTGCATTTTTCAAGATGAGAAGAGAAACATAGTGGCAATACTACTAGAAATCATAGTGAAATGAAGTAAGCAAAATGATTATACCCTCAGTAGCATCAGCAACCATACCAACATTGCAACATTTTGCAGAGCATGTCATCGTCATCTCAAAAAACAATTAATGTGTTCTAGTCTGTCATTTGTGGTGGTTATGGTGGTGACAATGGCACATCTCTATGGGACTTTCTCCCATTATATAGTTCTGTAATTCATGTGTAATTCATGCACATGAACACTGTCTGTCTTAAAGGAGTGGCCCCAGGGCATGTGAGATGGTTACAGCATACTTTCAGGATAACTATGTTATAGGCTGAAACAATTAACCATTTCAGTACTGGCAAACAAAACAGTGTGTATGTGTGTGTGCGTGTGTGTCTGTGTGTGTGTGGCCAGCATTCAAATGTTCTGTTATGCAAACCATTTGTTATCCACCAATAAGAGGTCAGTCAGTCTGAGTGGGCTTTGAGTGCAGCTGGTTATATCATTAATAACCATTGGACGCATGACTATCCAGCAACAGTGTAGGTTCACTTACATTTTTAAAAATTAACCAATAAGTATCATGCATAATTAACCATACAGGTCTCATGCAGCAGAAGTGGTAAAATCACAAGATATAGCAAAACACACAGCACATGTAGTAACAGCAGCACTGAGAACAAGGTGTTGGAAGTTGGGAGCATTGCTATGAACACTGATAAAAGACTGACAAATACTAATGCAAGGTTATATTGGAATCCTACATGATACTACACGTAATGTTTCTAGCATTGCTACCTATTCTTTATTATCAACATCATCATCATCATCATCATATATTCACCACCTCCATCCACATCCACCACTACATCTCTTTGTTGTTGTCTAATGTTGATTAAACTGTAATGTCATCTCTGTTTATGTTGTTTATAAATATAATTTTAAAATTACACTATCAAGATTAAAAGTGTATTTTGATTCAGAGTGTACAGACAACATACAGAGTACAATTTGATATTCATGCTCAAGTTTTTTGTACTTTAACAATATATAAACTTTATTTTGAGGCGATACTTCCATTTCCACTTAATTACTTTATCATATTTGTTTGTCTTGTTTATTTCCAATGTAAAATTACTCCAAACTATTTTTTTCTCTGTATTTTTCTCTCAGAAGTTCACTCTGCTTCTACAACTACACCTCACAGCACAGAAAGAAGTCCCAGATTTTAATACTAGTGGGGAGGGAGTGGCTATAGAATACACAGCCAGGAAGTGGCAACGTTGCCTTGAGAAATTAATTGACAGTACCAAGAAGGCTGAAATGTTATGTATTTTCAAAGCATTGGAATTTCATGAATATTCCCACAAAAAAACATAACGTTTCACCCATCTCTAGTTGTAGTTTCTTTTAAATAAGACAAAAGTTGAGCAGATGCAATTTTATGTGATAAAATTTGCTATGGTATGTTTTGATATTGTCCCTAATCTATAGTACGTGTTGCTAGGTGGTGATAGTAGTACTCATTATTTTAGAATAGCAGTAACACTATTTGATATATGCCCCTGCTGGTGCTCTTAACTGCTTAGATGTTTGAGTGGTCTACAATATATCACAAATCAATGCATAAAAGAATTTTCTGCCATACGCTAGAATTGTCATAAGAAAATAACTAGGAGTTATTTTATAACGAACATGGAGCACACAATTAAAAGTGGTATATCTACCACTATATATTGTTACTTTATATATGCCTCCTCTATAAAGAGTGTCAGAGCTGCAGGCTACAGATCCACCCTTTTCCTTATGCTGTTTACCTGTACAGTCTTCATAATGACTGCTCAGTAGCCATAATTAAAATTTTCCAACATTTCTAAGTTTGCTGCAAATTTTCATATGCATAAAACTTCTAAATTAAATTAAGTTAACTGAGATTTCAGAATAGGGATGGGTGAACATTTTCACCTCAAACCAAAAATTGGTGAATAATGACACTTGCTGTTTGGCAAATAATTTCCAGAGAAAAGTCCTGTTTTTTCGCTTTTTTTCTGCCTATCATTCCTTTGAAATCATTGGGAACATTGAATTTATACACAATACATCAATTGTTATCATATTTCACAAAGGCGTAGTATAAAAGGGGTGTCACAAGCTAGGACTATAGGCCCTGCTGAGACAGTGGGTAGAGTATGGCAGTGAAAGGGTTAACAATACCAGACCCCTGGTTACCTGTTACTATTCCTAGCAACCACCACATTAACCCCTGAAATCCTTCCTGCACTATCTCCCCAGTACTACAATTTGCTGCCACCACCAAGACTTTATATCTGGGCGTCTTCGGTTACCCCAAACACAACAGGATTACAGTATAAAATCACCTTAATAATCAGACATAGTTAAAAAACGCTACTAAAGGTTTACTTCTGAGTTTACTTCAGAGTAGTGAGTTCATATTAGAGAACAAAAGCTGATTAATTGATTAGTTGAACATTTAATCTGAAAAAATGCTTCACAGTGCTGGTTACCAAAATACAGAAATAAAGGACATACACAAATAAAGATTACACATAAGCAAAAGTGTCCATAAAATAAAATGGGAGAAACACAAGAAATCCTTAAATACAATTACCGGTATTTTAAGAGTCCTTGGGAGCTTCAGATGGTATATCCCCCTTCAGTTGTTACAAAGAAATTCCCTGTTTTATCCACAAGACACATATTAAATGGTTTCCAGAGTTCCTTCTAAGAGGCCAACCCTCTTCAGTTGTTACCTGGGAGGGTTCAATATAGTTTATGACACTCTGTTCTGCTCTGGCGATGCACATTCAGTTTCTGGTGATGTTATCTACTTAGCTAATTTTATGGCCTAGCACTGGTGCACTTTGAATAACAAACAAACAAATTATACATACCAGGGCCCTGCAAGGCCCAGCTCATGGCTTGGCATGACAAGGGATATGAGGGCACCTGTGTTGGTGGAGTGTGTGGAAAGAAACAGTTGAACAGGGAATGCTTTTTGGGGGTGTTTGTTTACTGGAACTGGGGGGGGGGCAGTTAATAAAAAATGAATCCTAAATACAATTAAAAAACCCATAAGACATGGTATAAAAGGGGTCTGAGGATGGTGTCTGTGTTTGTAGGTGGAGTCTATGGAAACAATAAGTTGAATAGGGAATTTGTTTTGGAGGGGGGGTTGTTGACTGGAATTGGGGGGATAGTTCATAAAAAACATAAAATGAGAAATTTATATGTAAAGTGATAGAGACAGGGACCTCCTGATGTAAGCTGCCACTGGGGTTGACTGATTCTTGATGTGATAGAGTATTTTGTAGAGGATGATTTGTAAGTTTTGTTGTTAGACACCCAAACCCGGAGTAAACATTGATTTGTAGGACTTAGACTTATAAGAGTAACAAGCCCTGAGAAAATATTGATTTGTAGGCCTTAGACTTGTTTGGCACAATCCCTAAGAAAACATTGATTTGCAAGATTTTGGCTTGTTTGGCACAAGCCCCCAATAACTGTTTATTGTTTTGTAGGCTTATTTTTTTTTTTTTTTTATTTATTTATAAAGCACAAGCCCTGAGAAAACAAAATGTCCTACTGGCCTAGTGCCAGCTGCTCATGTCGTGTTGGCCAGTGGCTACTGGCCTTTATCAAATGCCCTGACATAATTGAGGAATTTCAAACTGCTGTTCTTGCTGCTGCTGCTGCTGACTAGGTAACTCAAAGGGAACGGGATCAACAACAGTGTAACATGGGTGATGGATGATGAAGGTTCCACTTGCCAGGACTAGCTCCAGTGATGCACCTGAGGCAGTAGCAGCACCATAACTAGCCCCCAGTATATGTGGAGAAAAGAAGAAGTTGGCCAGTAATGCTTCTCCACCTGCACCTCCTCCAAAATCATGGGTGTGATGTAACTAGAACATATTTTTTTCCATTGAGAGCAGGTACTGTGCCTCTGACATCATCACTTGCAATGTCCACAGTCTAAATAAGAGAAGGACTTGGAAGTGGGTACATCTGCACTCACATGAAACAACAGGCATAACTCTATCCAAACACCATGACACTTCAGGTCCACAATATGTAATCCCTCCACCAGAAACCAAGTACTGATGCTGTTTGCTCTTTTGCATCTCGAAGACCTGCTTGCGATTCTCCTCCACCACACTGCTATGTGTGGTCAGTGCACCACAGAGTGTGCAATGGGTAGACACGAATTGCCACATCCTACCATCTGCAGAGTGGCTATCACTTGGCGGGAGAGGTAACGATGAATGAGGTGGACTGGCAGAAGATGTAGTTACCCTAAAGTAAGAAGATGATGGCGAGCTAGATGTTTCGCTCATCATCAGATGTCCAGCCTCTGGCTAGTTTGCTCAATTCTTCTCTTTGAACTCCATGTTTGGGAGAGTCAGGGGGTACAGAAACAGTGGTGCTCGATTTCTGTGGTGGGTGTTTGGCTTTAACATGTTTCACATAAATGTCATTGTGTCTGTGTTTCATGTGTGTTATCAGGGGTGTTGTGGCAAGGTGTGTTGCCTCATTTCCGCTTCTCACTAACTTGTCACAAATTGTGCAAAGTGCCATTGTCGATGACTGCACTGTTCCTGCCCCAAGATAATAATAGTCCCACACCCATGACTTCAGGTAGGAGGGAAAAGGTGGAGAATAATGTCCTCTTTCTTTTTCTCCTCCACATTCCACTTCACTGGCTGGGGCAGAGAATTACTGTATGTTGCTGCTGTTGCAACTGCCTCAGAACAAGCAATACAACTAGGATCAGGAATATTCCTGCTGTTGGCAACTGGAACCTGTCCTAGTCCTGCATAACTTGTTGACCATACTCACAGTGTGTCCATGGTGGTCTGTGGCACACTAGCCTGCTCTTCAACATCCTGATGCTCTTGCAATGCAGCAGCAGGAATTAGAGTAATTGCAAACTCCGCAAATTCCGAAAGCTCAATGCTGATGGTGGCGATGTCCATCTTCATCCATGTCTCCAATTCCTTCTCCGCTTGGGCCAAAAAGGCAGTTAATGTCTCATACACCCCAGCTTCTCCACCATTATCATCACCCTCCACCACCACCACCAGTCCCTCTGTGCTGTCTCTCTATTACAGACATCTCACTGCTGGTTGGAGGAGGTGATGAGAAATGTGACAGTGTCCCCTAATGTCACACTTGCCATTTCCTTTTGACCTGAGGAAGGCAAACTGGAAGCACTAGCAGATACAGAAAAAATCACATTTTTAATAAATCTGGATGCAAGCAGTTTCTATTGCTAGAGGTACAGCAAAACCTACTTATTAGATGGATGGCAAATTGTAAACATAAATTGAATTGAGTACTGTTTCTTTTGTTTATCTAATCGATGAGATATTTGTGTTTACAATTATGGTGTTGTGTATAAGAGGTACATTTTACACATAGGTTTATAATTCATGCGATTCACAGTCTAATGGGGTTTCTAACAGTAGGCCTCAAGGCATACCAACATTTCAGGATTTCAATATATCCTGCTTGTTATCAAGTGGTTATCTGCTGGCTCAGTCATTATGATTGCTCCCAATGTGTTAAATCAGAGATATCCATAAAAGCTGACCTGTTGGTGTGCCCTTAAGTCTGGAGCTGCTCTAGTAGAATGTTAAATGTGCTTTAGATTTATGAAGATGTGGAGTGGGGTAAGTGGTAGCAGGTAAGTAGGTGGGAATAATAGGGAAATGAAGAATAATAGAGAAGAGGAGTTTGGTGTGACAGGAGGATGAATTTGATTATGGAAGGAGGGAGGAAGTAGTAGAAGAGGTTGGGCAGAAGAAGTGAAATAGTCAACAATGTGTAGGGGGTACAATTAAGGGATGTTTAGGGTAAATGAATAGGTGGGGGATACATGTGAATGCAAAAGAGCTGAGATGTATTATAATAGCTGCAAATGGAGAAAGATGCGTTAAAGAGAGGGCTAGAATGAGAAGTTAAAGCGTGGAGGGGGCACGTGAGAGAACAGAAAGGAAACAGAGAGACTTGAGGTAGATCAAACCGATGGAATGATGAAAAAATAGTTAAACATTCATTTATCAACATAGAAGACAGACGAGATTTTCTAAATGAGCAATTAAAGATTATCTGCTGTTTTTTAACATCTTTCATCCTCCTCGTTCTTGATCATAGTCATATTGCTGAGCAAAGAAAAGCAGAACAGTCTTCGAGGATGTCAAAATTTCTCATTAAAACCTGAACTTTGGGCATACTTATTCTCTGAAGACAATTCTTCTCTACGGGCTCACTGTTGTATGTGACATTTCTTCCCAAAACTAACCCTTCCCTAATTATCTTCTTGTCATTTTGAGAATGAAAATCCCTCTGACAGTGATTTACTTGGTGGGTCATTGTTCATAAAGTAAAACTCATATGATGTGTACAGTCTGACTTATCTATTGTTCAGTGCCCATCCTGGTGTAATCCAGGTCAAATGCATAGACAGTTTAAAATGAAAACTCTACATTTGGCCTTTAACAGATTTCCCAAAAGTCATTTAATGGGTGTTCTATTCTGCATATTATGACAGGTGTAATATATATGTGTGTGAGCAAAAGTTAAACTATATTGCGTTTGGTTAGCTGTTCATTGGTTAGACCTCCTGGTAAATTCTGAGAATGAGCAGACAAAGACATTTGTCACCCATCAAAAGAGTGCATACTTCTATCTGCCTATATCTTGATCTGGAGCAGGTAATACAGAACCAGTGTACTGTCTAGTTATTCCTCTATAGCACACCCTAGCACTTCAAATTTTATATGAGAAAAAAAGCAAATCTGTCAGTTTTTATGGGTTAACTGTCATAAAAAGTAATCAAAGTGATGTTACATTGAGAAAACAAGTGATTATCTTTTCTCCTCATGTACAATCTAAGGGCTATATTTTCAAAATAAAGGTGGAGGAATTCTGGAGCAAACCAACTGCACCATGAAGACAGCAATCTCAAAATGTCCATAACTTTAAATGGGGCGTTTAACCTCATGAATGTTGGAGACCTCTCTAGCATTCAAGAGGTTAAAAGCCCAATTTTTAATCAATGGGGATTTTTAGTTCTCCCCTATAGGGCAATTGGTTTGCCTCAGAATGACTCCATATTTCCAGGACGGGACTGGGAATAAAGACCAGCACTGGAAAAAATTGCTTACCAGCCCCATAGCATTGTTTCATTATACCAGACCCATAGCACTGCGTCATTATACCAGCCGCAGGCCCCCATAGCATAATGGTCCCGCTTAGCCCCCCAACCCCCTGTGCCACTCACTCTTCCCCCATCTCCATTTCATTTTGTACCCCCCAAACCCCCTGTCACTCTTACCCCCCCAGCTCCATGTCCCTCTTAGCCCCCCAACCTTCTGTGTCACTCTTTGTGCCCCCCAAACCCCCTTTGTCACTCTTACCCCCCCCCAGCTCCTTGTCCCTTTTAGCCCCTGTGTCATTCTTACCCCCCCAGCTGCCCGTGTCTCTTAGCCCCCCAACCCCCTGTGCCACTGACTTTTAGCCCCCCATCTCCATGTCACTTTGTACACCCCAAACCCCAAACCCCTGTGTAACTCATCACTCTTAGCTCCCCCCAGCTCCGTGTCACTTTAGCCCCTCCAGGCCTGAGCCCCTGTTATGTCACTCACTTTAGTCTCTCCTCCCAAGTGTTTCCCAACCCAGCCCTGCCTTGTGTCACTCTTTTTGTTATGTGAATGTATGTGTACCCCAAGCACTGCACAGAACAGAATCTATACCACAAGTTCCACAACGGTATATCATCCAGCCAGAAGCCAGGAAGCTGCCTCAGTCCTCCTCTGTCCTGCTGCGCAGTCTGCCCCTGCTCCCACTCAGACTCTCTCTCTGTGGCTGTAGCCTGCTAACCTCGCCCTCTAGGCGCAGCCGACCTGGTACGCAGACGTCACGCAGTGCTCACAATTGTCGCTGCGTGCATCTGATGTCACTGGGTCTACACCTGGCCGCCGGCTGCCTCTCTCACATCTGTGACTGTCTATGCTGTGCAGTCACTCACTCGCTGCAGCCTGTGGATGTGGCTCTTGCGGCCACGGTCCTTCATCTCGCGGCCGTTTGCTTTTGGCATATTTAATATTTTATATATTTAAAGCAGTGCAAGTTGAGCAGCACCAGCAGCCCCAGGGGAAGCCCAGTGCAGGCGGCCTATTGGGAATTATCCTGCATATTTCTTTTGAAAACACAGCCCGTAATTTTAGCTTTGAGGTTATAGTTTTACAGTCGAATGGTTATATCCAGAAACTGATATGATTAACTCATTGAAGGTCACACAACACATTGCAAAGAAATGCTTTGGAGATATATTTAGCACCCAAGGGGCTAAGTATAAAAGTAAACTGCAGGAACTTAAAGGGGAACTTTAACCTAACAATAGGTGGCACTTGATTTTACATGCCAAGATTATATTGCAGTTACATGTTATCACAGTTTTTTATCTAAAACATTTCCATTGAAGTTTCTGGAGAAATTTGTTGGGGAAAAAACCCTTGATAAAGGTAACAACTGTAATGGAATCCAGGCCTTAGCTAGGAGGTGTACTTCATACAGCAGCCAGGTATATCTATCTTATTTATTTTTGGCATGAATGAAGCCTGCCTTTAGGTCACACTTCCTAACAATAAACAATGGGCTTCAATAAATCCGAATGGATTGTAGGGGTCACTAATCATTATCAGATTGTAAACTGGAACAATGTACAGATCAAATGAATACTATAAGTGGCGAATTATGGAGAGATAAGAAAAAAAATAGTCTCAACTTTGCTGCCTGACCTGGACTTCCGCTCACAAAATCCAAAAAGGAAACAAAATTGTATACAATATGGTCTGGTGCACCAGTTGTGAATATCAAGTACCTACTAAATATAAAAATACACAAAAATATCTTCCAAACATCTAATTGATGCAAACCAACAAACTATAACCAAATAAGGACCAGTACACAGTGGTTTGTAATTTCCAAAATATAATAACCTCAATATAAAAACATAATTTTTTGTTTAAAAAGAAAATAAACAATGTGTCAATACATAGGCATCTATAATCTAACTATTATTGAAATTGTGTAATTGGGTGATGTTATCTTAAACCGAAGTTCCCACATCTACCATTAAGATAGGGCTACTTCGGACAAAATCCCAAAATTTGCTCTATTTAACCCATTCAATGCATGGGACCTGCTTCATGCATATCACAGGTATATATACTTAATACAAAAAAATACCCAAATTTAAACCAAATAGTCAAATATACACCAAAAAACTTGTAAACAAACATGTGACACTTTCCTAGTTGTATAAACCCACTTTCCCTATGTAAACGATCAATCGTTACAACTTTAAAAAATAAATAAATACAAAATTAAAAAATAAAAATAATTTATGCGAAATTCTTGTCTCCCTGGACAGAAAAATCATATATGATAATGCTGTATATCTTGTGGTCATACATTTGCTGTCTTCTGTGTCATCATAACTCTAGGTCTCTATAATTATTTGGATCTTCTAAATGTCTTCACAACAGACTTGTATACCACATTCAATGTAGCATCATAGACTTGTTGCATCCTGTTAATGTTATAACTCTTGCCAGCTACTATATAGCAGAATAGATGTATTCGTCAATGTATCACAATTGTATATACTGTCTTTCACTCTCTCATTTATATCAAAAACTTCTTCCTTTGTGACTCACAATATGATCTTCCTTGTAATCAACGCTCAACATTAAAACATATTGGATACATAGATACACTTTATCAAGGAGCAATTTTTCATTGTTTTTCAAGCCAGCAACCCACAGGTATATTTTGCCTATCTCTTATTCGCAAATCACCCTTTCTTGGTTTTATTTTTTGGGACTGTATTTCTGATTTACCATTCACTACAATATAGACTCACAGTTACCGCGTCCCATCAGACCAAGTTGTTGCTGGTGGGGAGTAACAAGCCTCCTTCTTCCTTCACCCTCAGTGTATCGTAACAAACCTCCTTCTCCTGCCATCCTCAATGTATTGCAAATATGGCTGCATTTACAACCGTGATATTAATGAACCACATTCTGTCTGTCAGGGGGCACAGTCCTCCAACGCATTTTGAAATCCTCCGATCTCTTCCTCAGGGAGATAAAAGTATAGAATGATCTCAAATTACCTATCTCACCCTATATGCTTAATTCTCCTCCCCCAGGTGTCTCAGAATGATTGCGTCACGCCACCTAAATATTTTTTCTCATCCCTTCTTATCTATCTTAAAGGGGATGTAATTTCAAACGTATATACATATACATGAATGTCTTCCTAATTATTCTGTGTTATATCTAACCTCATCACGTCTTGAAATGGAACTGGAGCAGCATTCTCATGGTAGAAAATTATAGGTATTAACATACTTGCATTATTATCTTACTATTTAACACAATGCGTTATTGCACCATGTGTATACTTAAAAAACATACCTATTTCTTTTCCCAACTTTGGGGGACCCTCTTGGAGATAATCTATATACCGTAACTTTCAGAAGGTAAGTCCTTCTGTTAAACAAGAGCCATTTATTCCTATGGTAAAGTTTACCTTAATGCTACAAAAATGATTTATTAATCTTAAACTGCATACCCCATGGTGCTATATATACTTGGAAAACATGCAAAATTATAAACTAGGAACATTAACAAAAGATGCTATAGAGAAGCTACCCTGCTCACAATTGTTAACACTCTTGTGGCATTAAAAGGCATAGATGAATTAAAAGTAATTATTAGAGAAACAATTTAAGTGTAGTGGAATCCTGAAAGAAACCAACCGAACTATAGAAAAATAAAAAATACAAACATTCTCATATATTTAAATAAGGATTTGACCTCTTTGAATTCTGGAAACATCTCTAATGCATTCCATGCAATGGAAACCTCTTCTACCCTCAAAGTGTTTAAAGGGATAGTAATGTTTCAAAATAAATGCATCTCTAATTAATCATCATAGTGTTTGGACTTTGGACAGTGTTATTTCAGTTCTGTCAGAGTTGTAGTTCAAGAGTAATTCAATGACAAAGTATCCCCCTCCCGCCCCTTTTACTGATTTAACACTGCTCAGCCAGATCAGAAGGGAGGTTACATAGTTACATAGTTACATAGTAATTTAGGTTGAAAAAAGACTTGCGTCCATCCAGTTCAACCCTTTTCCTATTCCTGTTTACCATCGCTGACCCAAAAGAAGGCATCCGACTCCAAATGGCAATCAGATTTCTCCCTGGATCAACAAGCCCTAACTAAATATTAATCCCAATACTAACGTGCATAGCCCTCTATATTATGCTCTTTTAAATAAGTATCCAGGCCCCTTTTAAAGGCATCTAATGTATTTGATAGCACCACCTCCTCCGGAAGTGCATTCCATACCTTTATTGTCCTTACTGTAAAGAAACCCTTCCGCTGTTGTAGACTAAATCTCCTTTCCTCAAGTCTAAGCGGGTGGCCCCTTGTCCTGTGTACTGTTCTGTTAATGAACAGGTCTTTTGAAAGCCCTTTATATGGGCCTTGAACATATTTATATATTGTTATCATATCCCCTCTAAGACGCCGTTTCTCTAGTGTGTACAAGTTTAACTTTTCTAGCCTCTCTTCATAACTAAAACTTTCCATTCCCCTTACTAGTTTTGTAGCCCTCCTCTGCACTCTCTCTAGTTCCATAATGTCCTTCTTCAGAAAGGGCGCCCAGAATTGAACAGCATATTCTAGGTGGGGTCTTACCATGGACCTGTAAAGAGGCATAATTATATCTTCCTCCCTTGAGTCAATACCCCTTTTAATACATGCCAATATCTTATTGGCCTTTGCAGCTGCCAGCTGGCACTGCATGCTACTGCAAAGTCTATTGTCTACCATTACTCCTAAATCCTTTTCATTAGTAGATTTCCCCAGAGAAACACCATTTAAACTATATGTTGCATTTTTATTATTATACCCAAAATGCATAACTTTACACTTGTCTATATTGAATCTCATTTGCCATTTGCCTGCCCAGTTACCCAATTTGTCCAAGTCCTCTTGTAATGAAGACACATCCAGTTCAGACTTTATTACCTTATTTAATTTTGTGTCATCGGCAAACACTGATACATGGCTTCCTATGCCCTCTGGGAGGTCATTAATAAACAAATTAAAAAGAAGAGGACCCAGGACAGATCCCTGAGGCACTCCACTTATCACGTTTATCCAACTGGAGAACTTGCCATTTACTACCACTCTTTGCATTCTATCTTTCAGCCAATTTCCAATCCACTCACAAACATTTTGCCCTAGTCCCATTTCATTCAATTTGTACAGTAACCTCTTGTGTGGAACCGTATCAAATGCCTTGGCAAAGTCTAAATAGATCACGTCAACCGCCTCTCCCTCATCTATATTATTACTTACTTTTTCATAAAATGCGATCAAGTTTGTTTGACAAGACCTATCTTTCACAAAGCCATGTTGGCTATTGCTAATGATATTCCTGTTCCAGCAGAATTCTTGAATATATTCCCTTAGCAACCTTTCAAACAGCTTCCCTACCACAGATGTCAAGCTTACGGGTCTGTAATTTCCTGGCTGGGACTTTGATCCCTTTTTAAATATGGGCACCACATCTGCTTTACGCCAATCCATGGGCACCATACCAGAAATAAAAGAATCCCTGAAAATCAGATATATCGGTCTGGCCAGGGTCTGGCCTAGCTCCCTAAGTACCCGTGGGTGTATACCATCTGGCCCCGGAGCCTTGGTAGACTGCAGAGAGGGACAATCTTCAATTAAGATAAGGGAAAAACCTGAAAAACTTGTCAAGGGGGGCAGGGTTTTCATGGAAAGAAGATTGTCCCCTGCTGTTATCTGTCTGGTCTTACAATTAGGTACACTAGGTAAAAGGGACGGGAGGGGAAACTTTGCTTGTGAATATCTCTCAAACCATAAGGTTTGAGAAATAAGACTTTTATTGTTCTTCATGTTTTTTTAATGCCTACAAAATAAAATAAAGATAAAACGAAGTATTACTATCCCTTTAAATCCCCATATTAATAAGTGAGAAATTTAAGTTTTCCAAAAAAACCTTCACTTTTATTTTTGCACATGCTGCCCTTAACCAAATACATTTTATTACTTCTTAGCTGCATTTGACCAATGTTTTGGAGGCTTTCTAGCCAATAATCACTTGAGGGAAGGGAACCAGAAGCTGTGCACAGTAACATATATAGGCCTAGACTGACAAGACTAAGCCTAGGCCCGAGCAGAAAATTGGCAGGTGCAGATGATTAATCAGCTTTGCTGATTTGTGCCTTTATTCATTTGCTAGAGAAAATATACTATTTAAAAATGTGCAACTCTAGTTCAGGCCCATAGCCTCTTCAGTAGACTTATATATTAATTTTGGAACAAATGCAAAATGTAATGATATTTTGCATTTTGTGACTTTTGGATTTAAACAAGGAAGGAATGGCAAGGAACACTCAATTTTAGAAACACGATCACCACATTCAGCACCTTTGTTGAAATTCGTTCAATCATTTCCATCATTTGGTCATTCACATGCTCACGCCTTACACCATTCATAACCAGTATTATACCTGCCTTAATGTTGAAGGTCCAGCAGTGTTTCAAACACCTACAAAGTAAAAAAAAATAAAAACCGTACTTAAATTATTTTCAAGGCAAACATACTTGTACACTTCTTCTAGTCCATCTACTGTGATTTTCCTTGGTACGGTAAATTTGTTAAACATGATGCATTTTGTTGCTATTCATCTTCAGACCCAAATGTTTGCCTTCCTGTTGTAGAGCTTCAGGGCTCGATTTAAAGGCAGCCGTTAGCAAAAAAAATCACTAACGGGTGCATTAAGTGACATGTTGCAATTCAAAGATCCGTCTAAACAACAGCTAACGGCAGTTGTACAATCCTTACGGCCGATACACTTACGTGCATTCAGACGCATGGAAAAACATACCCCAGAGCTATTCAAAGGCTTGCGGTACTGATAACGGCTGAAAAAAGACACACCTAACGGCTAAAAGTTAAGACCCACTTTTTTTAGCCGTTAGACACTTAACGGCCAAAACAAAACACCCGTTACATAGGAAAATACACAAAAGGCTTACCGCACAACCATGTAAATGGGAAAATTAACCCGTGCAATGCCAAAACAACACAAAAACATGTACACACAACACAAATCACTATACACACAACAACAACCAACACCACAGGGACAACGACACACAAAAAAACAACAACACAACATGGCACGGAACAATGGGGGTCATCACACAAAGCGGACACCTGCAAATACAAGCTCACCTGGGCAACATCAACACGCCACCTGCACCCCACAACTGCATGTCCGCAAATGGCACACACAGAACAAGCACAACACACCACATCTTATAACACACACACACCTGCAAACACTTACCTGGACAAAAACAACTCACCATTGGTCAGCACTCACCTCATCACCACACCCACACAACGCCCTAGCAAGTACTTAAAGGGACAACTCAACACACTCACTTGTGGCTTGTTTTCCACTCAGGGAGGGAGAGAGAGAGAGAGAGAGAGAGAGAGAGAGAGAGAGAGAGAGAGGTAGAGAGTAGTGATGAGCGAGCACCCCAATGCTCGGGTGTTCGGGTGCTCTGACCGAGCACCCGAGCCCCATTGAAGTCAATGGGAGGACTCGAGCATTACACCAGGCACCCCCTGCTCTGATGAGGGGAGGGTGCCTGGTCCATAGGAAAAGGGCAGAAAAGGATGGAAACACCACAGAAATGGTTCAGGGACAGCATAGGGAGGATGTCTGGATGCATCTTGGACTTCAACATCGCTGCTGGGAACGATCTTTCGCCCGTAGTACGCCATTTTTACAGACTGACCGTAAAACACACAAAAAGGAAAATAAAAACGACTTTAGGCGAAAAATTGTTACCAAACAATATTTGCTGTATATTTACTTGTATATCATCTGCAAATTCTCCCCAAAATATCCTTGATTTTCTGAAGTGAGGCCATGATTAAGAGGGAAACGTGCGCAGAGGCAAATTCTCCCAAAAATTTCCTTGATTTTCAGAACTGAGGCCATGATTAAGAGGGAAACGTGCGCAGAGGCAAATTCTCCCAAAAATTTCCTTGATTTTCAGAACTGAGGCCATGATTAAGAGGGAAACGTGCGCAGAGGCAAATTCTCCCAAAAATTTCCTTGATTTTCAGAACTGAGGCCATGATTAAGAGGGAAACGTGCGCAGAGGCAAATTCTCCCAAAAATTTCCTTGATTTTCAGAACTGAGGCCATGATTAAGAGGGAAACGTGCGCTGAGCTGACCATCAAAAACATTATGGGTGAGGGTCTGCTGCAGAGCTGACCATCCTAAACATTATATGCGAAGGCCCGCTAGTGAGCTGACGCTATAAAACATTATATGAGAGGGCCCGCTAGAGAGCTGACCCAATAAAACATTATATGAGAAGGCCCGCTGGTGAGCTGACCTATATAAAAATTGTCAAACAGGGCCCGCTGGTGAGCTGGCCCTATATAAAAATTATATCACAGGGCCCGCTGGTGAGCTGGCCCTATATAAAAATTATATCACAGGGCCCGCTGGTGAGCTGGCCCTATATAAAAATTATATCCCAGGGCATATGGAAGAGGAGGAGGAGGATGAGAAGATTAAGAGTCAACCATATACCCGTTTTTTGGGTGGAAGGGGTGAATGGGAATACAGAGTATTCCCATCATTGTAAATAACATATATAAAGTGAGTTTATGTTCCCCCGGGGCTTTCCTCCAGTGGAGTGGAGAAGTCAGGGGAAATCCAGGCCTTGTTCATTTTTATAAGTGTCACCCTATCAGCATTGTCCGTGGAAAGGCGGATACGCTTATCTGTTATGATGCCACCAGCAGCACTAAATACCCGCTCAGACAGAACGCTGGCGGCAGGGCAGGCCAGCACCTCCAAGGCGTAGAGTGCCAGTTCATACCACGTGTCCAGCTTGGACACCCAGTAGTTGTAAGGCACAGAGGGATCATTGAGGACGCTGACACGGTCTGCTACGTACTCCTTCACCATCTTCCAAAACTTTTCCCTCCTTGTGACACTAGGCTGCGCATCAGGGTGAGGGTGCTGGCGGGGTGTCATGAAGGTGTCCCACGCCTTGGAGAGTGTTGCCCTGCCTTTCTCGGAACTGCTGTGTGCTCCCCTTTTCTCCCCTTCTCTGTTGGCCAAGGTAGCACGTACTCTGCCGCCAGCGTTGTCAGATGGAAAATTTTGGAGCAATTTTTCAACAAGAACCTTCTGGTATTGCACCATTTTGCTTGTCCTCTCCACCGGAGGAATGAGAGATGAGAAATTCTCTTTGTAGCGGGGGTCCAGAAGGGTGAACACCCAGTAATCCGTGTTGTTTAAAATGCGTATAACGCGTGGGTCACGGGAAAGGCAGCCTAACATAAAGTCAGCCATGTGTGCCAGAGTACCAACAGTCAAGATTTCGCTGTCCTCACCAGGAGGATGACTCTCAATATCCTCATCCTCTTCCTCCTCTTCTGCCCACCCACGCTGAAGAGATGGAACTAAAGTTCCATGGCTACCCTCTGTAGCGGAGGCAACCGTGTCTTCCTCCTCCTCCTCCTCCTCCTCCGCCTCCTCCAATTGTCGCTGAGAAGACGAAGTGAGGGTGCTCTGGCTATCACCTTGTGTAAGCTCTTCCTCCCCCATTTCCACCTCTTCCACATGCAAAGCGTCGGTTTTAATTGTGAGCAGCGAGCGTTTCAGTAGACACAGAAGTGGGATGGTGACACTGATAATAGCGTTATCGCCGCTCACCATCTGTGTCGATTCCTCAAAATTGCGTAAAACCTCTCAGAGGTCTGACATCCATTCCCACTCCTCACTTCTGATTACAGGAAGTTGAACGGAGAGGCGACGACCGTGTAACAGCTGGTACTCCACTACTGCCCTCTGCTGCTCACAAAGCCGGGCCAACATGTGGAAGGTGGAGTTCCAGCGCGTGCTCACGTCACACAGCAGCCGGTGAGCTGGCAATTGTAAGCGCTGCTGCAGCTTCAACAGGCCGGCCGAAGCTGTAGATGACTTACGGAAATGTGCACACACGCGGCGCACCTTGGTCAAGAGATCATGCACATTGGGGTAGGTTTTTAGAAATCGCTGAACCACTAAATTAAATACATGCGCTAGGCATGGTACGTGTGTGAGCTTGCCGAGCTCCAAAGCCGCCACCAAGTTACGCCCATTATCACACACAACCATGCCTGGTTGCAGGTTGAGTGGCGAGAGCCACGGCTCGGTCTGGTGACTAATCCCCTGCAACAGCTCTGAGGCCGTGTGCTGTTTGTCCCCAAGGCAGATCAGCTTCAGCACGGCCTGTTGACGCTTCCCCACTGCAGTGCTACACTGCTTCCAGCTACTGGCTGATGGGGGAGTGGCGCTGCGTGTAGAGAATTCGGAGGTGGAAACGGAGGAGGAGGAGCCAATAACGTAGGTGCTGGCGGAAACCCTGATGGAGGTAGGGCCCGCAATCCTCGGCGTGGGTAGCACCCGTGCCATCCCAGGGTCCGAGTCGCTCCCAGCCTCCACGACATTCACCCAGTGTGCCGTCAGGGATATGTAGCGTCCCTGGCCACAAGCACTTGTCCATGTGTCAGTCGTTAAGTGGACCTTCCCAGTAACTGCGTTGGTCAGGGCACGGGTGATGTTACGGGACACATGGTGGTGTAATGCGGGGATGGCACACCGGGAAAAGTAGTGGCGGCTGGGGACCGCGTACCGAGGGACAGCTGCTGCCATCAGGCTGCGGAAGGACTCAGTGTCCACAAGCCTAAATGGCAGCATTTCGATGGCCAGTAATTTGGAAAGGTGTGAGGTTAGTGCTATGGCCTGTGGGTGGGTGGCTGGGTACTTTCTCTTGCGCTCAAATGCCTGGGGTAACGACATTTGGACGCTGCGCTGGGACAGGGAAGTGGATGTGGTCGCTGATGGTGCTTCAGATGCTACAGGTGCAGGGCGGGAGGTATGCGGGCCTGCGCCTTCAACAGGCGATTGGCCGGCACCGAAAACAGGGGAAGAGGAGGCAGTGGTGTGGCCTGCAGACACAGATGGGCGATCCAGGCGTTCCTCCCACTTACTACGGTGCTTGGATGCCATGTGTCGGATCATGCTGGTGGTGGTGAGGTTTCTAGTGTTCATGCCTCGGCTCATTCTGGTGTGGCACAGGTTGCAAACTACAATTCTTTTGTCGTCCGCACTTTCCTTAAAAAAACGCCATACCGCGGAACACCTACCCTTTGGCAAGGTAGATTTACGCAAGGGGGTGCTCCGTGGAACATTTGCGGGCCGGTTTGGTGCGGTCCGCCTTCTTTCTGTAGCCACACCACTGCCTCTTCCAGCCTGTTGCGGTGCTGCAGATGGCTCACCCTCAGGACTGCTGTCATCGCTCGGCTCTACACCTTCCCAGGTGGGGTCAGTCACCTCATCGTCCACCAAGTCCTCCTCCACTTCCTCACTCTGATCATCCTCCTCAAGTCTTGATCCCACCACATACTCAGTCATTGACAACTGTATAACATTCTCCTCAACAAGGTCTTGAGACGGAAATAGTGGTTGATTTAATGGCAACTGTGTCTCATCATCATCATCATCATCCACTACTTCCTTTGACCTTAAATGCCGTTCACATCTGTCATCTTCTTGTGATTGGGTAGCCTCTAGAGGTTGTGAATCAGGGCACAAGATGTCATGTTCCTCTGCAAGCGTGCTTGGAGAGAGGGTCAAATGAAGGATTGGTGATGAGACGAGCTCCTCACTATATCCCAGTGTGGGATCACTTCTTTGACCAGACCGTGTATGGTGGGAGGAAGGATGATCAGAGTGAGGATTATGTTGACCAGACTCTTGGCTACTGAGAGTGGACTTGGTGGAAGACAGGGTGGTGCTTAACCGACTGGAAGCAGTATCAGCTGTCATCCAACCGACCACCTGTTCGCAGTGGTCGGACCTCGAGAGTGATGTCCTGCGACGCCCTGTAAAATTAGACATGAAGCTAGGTATGGTGGATGTCTTTCTTTCTTGTGCTCTGGCACCAGGCACAGTTTCTCCGCGTCCTGACCCGCGCCCTGAACTATCAGGATCACGTCCACTTCCCCGTCCCTTTTTACCCGCCTTCTTCATCTTACACGGAATATGTGACTTTAATATTTGAGTTTGAAAACTTAACAGTATTTCTTCCTATTCTGCAACTGTGCAGAGTACACAGAATAGGCTGCTAAACTGCGGTGACACACACTGAATGGAAAATGTGACTTTAATATTTGAGTTTGAAAACTTAACAGTATTTCTTCCTAGTCTGCAACGGTGCAGAGTACACAGAATAGGCTGCTAAACGGCGGTGACACACACTGAATGGAATATGTGACTTTAATATTTGAGTTTGAAAACTTAACAGTATTTCTTCCTAGTCTGCAACGGTGCAGAGTACACAGAATAGGCTGCTAAACGGCGGTGACACACACTGAATGGAATATGTGACTTTAATATTTGAGTTTGAAAACTTAACAGTATTTCTTCCTATTCTGCAACGGTGCAGAGTACACAGAATAGGCTGCTAAACTGCGGTGACACACACTGAATGGAATATGTGACTTTAATATTTGAGTTTGAAAACTTAACAGTATTTCTTCCTAGTCTGCAACTGTGCAGAGTACACAGAATAGGCTGCTAAACGGCGGTGACACACACTGAATGGAATATGTGACTTTAATATTTGAGTTTGAAAACTTAACAGTATTTCTTCCTAGTCTGCAACGGTGCAGAGTACACAGAATAGGCTGCTAAACGGCGGTGACACACACTGAATGGAATATGTGACTTTAATATTTGAGTTTGAAAACTTAACAGTATTTCTTCCTAGTCTGCAACGGTGCAGAGTACACAGAATAGGCTGCTAAACGGCGGTGACACACACTGAATGGAATATGTGACTTTAATATTTGAGTTTGAAAACTTAACAGTATTTCTTCCTAGTCTGCAACTGTGCAGAGTACACAGAATAGGCTGCTAAACGGCGGTGACACACACTGAATGGAATATGTGACTTTAATATTTGAGTTTGAAAACTTAACAGTATTTCTTCCTAGTCTGCAACGGTGCAGAGTACACAGAATAGGCTGCTAAACGGCGGTGACACACACTGAATGGAATATGTGACTTTAATATTTGAGTTTGAAAACTTAACAGTATTTCTTCCTAGTCTGCAACGGTGCAGAGTACACAGAATGTGCTGCTAAACGGCGGTGACACACACTGAATGGAATATGTGACTTTAATATTTGAGTTTGAAAACTTAACAGTATTTCTTCCTATTCTGCAACGGTGCAGAGTACACAGAATAGGCTGCTAAACTGCGGTGACACACACTGAATGGAATATGTGACTTTAATATTTGAGTTTGAAAACTTAACAGTATTTCTTCCTAGTCTGCATCTGTGCAGAGTACACAGAATAGGCTGCTAAACGGCGGTGACACACACTGAATGGAATATGTGACTTTAATATTTGAGTTTGAAAACTTAACAGTATTTCTTCCTAGTCTGCAACGGTGCAGAGTACACAGAATAGGCTGCTAAACGGCGGTGACACACACTGAATGGAATATGTGACTTTAATATTTGAGTTTGAAAACTTAACAGTATTTCTTCCTAGTCTGCAACGGTGCAGAGTACACAGAATGTGCTGCTAAACGGCGGTGACACACACTGAATGGAATATGTGACTTTAATATTTTAGTTTGAAGACTTAACAGTATTTCTTCCTATTCTGCAACTCTGCACAGTACACAGAATGTGCTGCTACACTGCGGCGAAGCACACTGAATGGAATATGTGACTTTGATATTTTAGTTTGAAGACTTAACAGTATTTCTTCCTATTCTGCAACTCTGCACAGTACACAGAATGTGCTGCTACACTGCGGCGAAGCACACTGAATGGAATATGTGACTTTGATATTTTAGTTTGAAGACTTAACAGTATTTCTTCCTATTCTGCAACTCTGCACAGTACACAGAATGTGCTGCTACACTGCGGCGAAGCACACTGAATGGAATATGTGACTTTGATATTTTAGTTTGAAGACTTAACAGTATTTCTTCCTATTCTGCAACTCTGCACAGTACACAGAATGTGCTGCTACACTGCGGCGAAGCACACTGAATGGAATATGTGACTTTGATATTTTAGTTTGAAGACTTAACAGTATTTCTTCCTATTCTGCAACTCTGCACAGTACACAGAATGTGCTGCTAAACTGCGGCGAAGCACACTGAATGGAATATGTGACTTTGATATTTTAGTTTGAAGACTTAACAGAATGTGCTCTAATCTGCAACTTTGCACACTAAACAGAATGTGCTCTAATCTGCAACTTTTCACACTAAACAGAATGTGCTCTAATCTGCAACTTTGCACACTAAACAGAATGTGCTCTAATCTGCAACTGTGCACACTAAACAGAATGTGCTCTAATCTGCAACTTTGCACACTAAACAGAATATATTTTTTTTTTTTTTTTTTTTTTTTCCCCCACACAAAATAATCTGCTGCCCCCACACACAGTAGTCCTAAAAAGGACTTTTGGTTCTTTTTTTTCACAATTTTGCTTGTTTTCTTCCCTACACTGCCTTTCCCTTCCTATCCTCAGCTCTCCCTGGCTAAGACTGAGCCGAACTCGATGGTCAGGTGCTATACAGCACCCGACCACGGGTTCTGGCCAGCCAATCAGTGTAATGCCAGCAGCCAACATGGCTGCTGGCATTACACCGATGTCAGAGCCTCCCTGCACGTTTATTGGCTGCGCAGCAGCCGCAAAACGTGCGGGGAGGAGACCCGAACATGGCGGGCGAGCACATGCGGTACTCGTACGAGTACCGCCATGTGCCGAGCAGAGCGATGCTCGAGCCGATCCGAGCATCGGCCGAGCATGCTCGCTCAACACTAGTAGAGAGGTAGAGAGAGAGAGAGAGAGAGACAGATAGAGAGAGCAAACAGTATGTTGGGTTACATATTGTTGCGAAGACTGAAGAGAAGGCGTGCAAGGGAGAGAGCTAGGGAACATCAGCAACCTCCAAGCATGCCTGATCAACAGCCACCACCTGTTGCAAGTGAGGAGGCTCTGGCTCAGCAGCCACACAGGAGCCCATCCCCACCTGGAGGGCACAGGATGTATAGACGACCACCAAGGCCCAGGGTATACCGCCCAAGGGTCACCCTCTTTGGAATGACCGATGATGAGGTAATTGATCGCTACAGGTTGAGGCCTGACAGCATCATTGCCTTGTATGAGGTCATCAAGGAGCAGGTGGATCCCATCTACATCTACAACCATGCCCTAACTGGCCTGCAGAAACTACTCTGTGCCATGCACTTCATGGCAAGCGGGGCCTTCCAGTCCACAGAGGGTTACGCATCTGGCATGTCACAGGCCACATTCTCCAGGGTGCTGGCCCAGGTCCTGCCAGCCCTCAAAAGCAAGGCCAGTACCTATATACATTTCCCCACCACCGACATGGACTGGATACAAGTCAAGCAGGCCTTTTACGCCAGGGGAGGCATGCCCAGGGTCATGGGTGCTATAGATTGCACCCATGTCCGAATTAAGGCCCCAGCACGTGACGCACAGATATTCATCAACAGGAAGAACTTTCACTCCATCAACGTGCAGATGGTGTGTGACAGCCATATGAGGATAATGAATGTCTGTGCAAAGTATCCTGGCAGCTCACATGATTCATACATTCTCCAAAACTCCTCAGTCCACAGAGATTTCGAGAATGGAACTTTTACAGGGGGATGGCTTTTGGGTGAGTTCACAATACAAAATCACATCACATACACAGGCGTACACACAACGCTGCTTAGCATGCTCCTGACCCACAGCTACTACGTCTACCACACAAAACATCATTCACACAACATGTGCTCCCTGTCTCACCATGTCACTCACATTACATAGGTGATGCTGGCTATGGATGCAAGTCCTGGCTACTGACCCCACTGGCCAATCCTCGAACACATGCCCAGGAAAGCTACAACCAGGCTCATGGCAGAACGAGGAATGCCATTGAGCGGACCTTTGGCCTCCTCAAGTCAAGATTCCGATGTCTGGACCACTCGGGGGGAGCACTGCAGTATGCACCTGGAAAGGTGTGCGACATCATTGTGGCGTGCGCAATACTGCACAACATCGCAGTGGACACCAGGCTGCTGGAGCACATCCAGGCCCCCCCCATACAGGAAGTGCCCATGGACATCGGACACGTTGAGGAGACCCTGAGAGGGACACAGATCAGAGACAGGCTCATCACGGAACACTTTACATGTGAGTATAACACAGGCATGCAAACAATCCATGCAAGTCCCCCATCAGTCCTGTGACACTAACCACACTGCACATTTTGTTCTGTCTCACCCCACAGGAACAGTGACACAGCACTGCACTGGCAGCGGACGTGGCAAATTGTGTGTGTGGACTCAAAAACCATCCTCCATTCCACTCTCCACGTTGACATACAGACCCCAAGGATATCACGCACACCCTCAGGAGTAACAAGGTACAACACATAACCCATGTTCATCGCCTTACAGGGCTTGATTGACAGCAGCTAACTTGATTTGCCATGAGCATAGCCAGAGCAACCATGCTAGCCTTGTAGCGAAAGAGTGTTATCCAATGCTATGCATTGGATAATACTCCGTCACATCAGGGGTTAAAGGGCCATTGGACTCAATATGGGACCTGTACTGTCCTACAGCTGAGAAGAGCAGCACAGGGGTGGATGTACAGTGGTATGGGCACACAATGTAGAGGTCATGAGACGTAGATCAGATTACCAGGGACACCATGCTGACCTGTGAGTGTGCAGACATATGTGCCCCCGACATGAATACACACATCAACAAATGTGTCCTAACAGTTCCATGGAACAAATGACATTGGGCTGCCACTGTCACATTAACAGTGGCAGCCCAAATTCATTACTTCCATGGAGCTCTCAGAACACTTGTTGATGTGTGTATCCATGTCAGGGGCACATATCCATAGGGCTGGGGCACATGTCCTTAGTTCTCCACATAATTGGTTACAGATGAGTACACAACACATTGTCAAGCAATGGTTTGTGTACTCACCTGTAACTGTGAAAATTGAGGGGATCAAAAAGACTAAATTGTTGTTGCTTGATGATCAGTTCAAGTCAACTGCTCCAAATCCTGTCCTCTTCTTCCACAGGCATCCGTAACATGATCCATCCTTGAACTGAAGTTCTTCTATGTGACTGGATTGATGTCTTGACATCACCTTCATGGAGATCACCCCTTGCTGTTTATGGTGATGTTGTTGGTGATGCAAAGTTTGACCTGAGGTTCACACAAACCTCTACTGGATCATTTTCATATAGACACAGAAAACACTAATTCCTGAGTTTTATAACCTGTACAGTTAGGATGCTCAGCTACAGAGTTGTCAAACCTTGTGGACAACACATGAGCTGGGCAGCAGTGTTACTAAAGTACTATTTTTTTGTTTCAAAGTACATTTAGTGTTCTCATACAGGTGTTCAATGCATATAGGCAATACACAAAAAACACATGTACATCCTAATGTACTTTGAGACACTATAAAGATGAACCATCACCATTCTATCTGTGTCTGTAGGAGGATATATTTGAGAACACAGTTGTCAATGCGTTACCACACCCAGGGTAGAGTATCCCCATACATGGAAAGGCATCACCCATATCACAGGACTCCACCACTTGTTTGCAAGTGAGTGGACTCAGTGATGTATTCACGCTAACAGATGGTGGCAGTGATACACTAATGTGTTGTGGGAGTGATAAAGAGGTGATAAAGGGGACATACTTCCACAGTGAATACCTGTCCACAGTTAATGTGTTGCTCAGTATAATCAATGTTCAGTGATATTGCTCCACTGGGACATATCACAGTACATGACCAAGTGGACAAGTGTTTTCACTGGGGAAGTCTGTTACACCCTTAGAAAAAACAACAAGTCAACTTACTGGAGGCCCCAATGCTCACCCCAGGATATCAATGTGTGTGCTACACATTGAAATCCTAGGTTGAAAACATTGGCTTCCCCAGTCAGTCTGTTGCACAATGAGTGTGTGAATCCAAGACAATATGGATACATGTCCCATTTATCTGTCCTGCTTGTTATCTCACCGCTAAGCCGTTTGTTTGGTTATCCCCTTAACCCTCTGAGTGCCAGAGTGGTACCCAACGCATTTCTTTGCAATGCGTTGCCTACCACTCTGGCTATCAAAGGGTTAAACAGAACATATGATGTAGATGAATGTTCAATGTTGTACCAAATGTTGGGCTAAGGGGAATGTTTTGTTATGCAAAATCAACACACAACATTGCCATATAACACAGTTGTGTAATATGGCAACAGGGATGTTTTTACAGTTGAATTTGTACAACGATGTGTGTGTGAACCCATGTTGTAACATCCCACAAACATCTTACCTAGGCAGGAGTTGTATTCACTGAATTGTTTGGCAATGCATTGGAGACAACTCTGCCACCCAAATCTATGACCAAATTCAAAGCAGATCAGACAGGATTCAAAAGCACAATGTTCCTTTATTCAGGGGAAATTTAACATGTTGGGCATTTTATTTTTTTTTCTTGGGGGGGGGGGCTTAGACTGTGTGGCAGAAGTGGATAACCTGGATGATCTCCTGGTCACCCTTTGCCCCCTAGGTGTGGCTTCGGGGGTCACATTAGAGGGGGTGGTGGGGGCAGTGGATCCCTCTGTGGAGCGCAGGTTTTCCCTCTCCAAACGTAAGTCCTCCCTGCGGTTCAGCTCTCTCAACTCCACCAGTAGCTGTGCAAGCAGGTCCATCACCCCCGTGTGTAGCTGATGGAGTTGAGTGTTGATCCTCATGACCTCCGACTCCAGGGCATGGATCCTTGCCTCTATCCTGTTAGTGTTTATACGGGATTCCCTACGGCTCCTGGTGATGTTGTCATTGGTGCGGAGGCTTGACCTGAGTAGTCTCCTTTGCAGAGCCATACACTCAGCTTCCATCCCCGTGGGCCGTTCACTGCTGGTGATGCTTGTGCCTGGTGAATCAGCTGCTGCTGTGTCCTCCTCTGCTGGTGCTGTATCCTCCTCTGCTGCTGCTGTGTCCTCCTCTGCTGCTGCTGTGTCCTCCTCTGCTGGTGCTGTGTCCTCCTCTGCTGGTGCTGTGTCCTCCTCTGCTGCTACTGTGTCCTCCTCTGCTGGTGCTGTGTCCTCCTCTGCTGCTGCTGTGTCCTCCTCTGCTGGTGCTGGTTGTGCTGCAGATGGGTATGTGCCCACCACATCAATTGATCCACTGCTGCCCACCGATGTCTGTGCTGGTGGAGGTGGTGGGGTAAACATGTCCCTTCGCATAGGCTGTTGGGGCTCCCCAAGCAGGCCCAGGTGTTGGTAGTCGAGTGGCCAAGGGTCAAACCTTGGCCACTGGTATGTGCTTGGCCCCCACCTAGGATCATACCTGGGGCCATGCTGGGGAGCCATCCAGGAGGGTAGGTCAATCTGTGGGTATGGCCCGTATTGGGTGGTGGCCACATCACCGGGCAGCCATTGCCTCCCTGGTGGTGGTGGTGCTGCTGCTGCTGCTGGGGGATAATAGCTCCTGGAGGTGGTGGGGGGCATCCAGTCACTGTAATAAGTCGGTGCAGGCAGAGTTGGTGCAGGCAGGGTTGGTACAGGCAGAGTTGGTGCAGGCAGAGTTGGTGCAGGCAGAGTTGGTGCAGGCAGGGTTGGTGCATCCAGCTGGCCAAGAGGTGTGGATGTCGTTGGGTACGGTGCCCACTGGCTGGTCCCCTCCTCCAAATACTCCTCACTGGGTGGTGAGGTGGCCTCCTCCATGGGCTCCTGATGTGCTGGAGACACATAACCTGTGTGGAGGATTGAGATTGTGTGATCAGTAAACTTAGCCATGATGGTGTCAAATTGATATTAATACTTGAAATGTGTAAAGGAACATATATGTTGTATGGTGTATCCCCCTGTGTGAAACAACGGTACTCCTACTGGTGATGGGTGTTGTATTCTACATGTATTGCAGCTCAGAGTTGAATTCCTTTGGTGCCACATCCCAGTGGCCTGAAATTGTACATTTGCGCTGTTGCCACATCATCCTTTGTGGATATCTGCTCCCTGGACCAAAGCTAGCCAGAGGATGGTCTGGCAACATTGGCATAGTACATTTTCAGGCCACAGTGATATTGTCCCTGGAATATTCAACTTTGAGCTGTTATACTCTTGTGATGAAACACCTTTCAGTAGTGGGGATACCCTTGCATTACCCGGTGGATCAATCCTATGACATGTATTTTTCCTTTCACATTTTAGGTATTACTATCTCTTTAACGGGATAGCAATGGTTAATTTCACCTTGATATAACATTGCAGGCATCATAGAGAGATGTTTAGAAAGATGTTGCTGTATGTGACAGCTGGAGATGTCAGTCATTTGACCACACGGAGGCTCTTCAGCAGACTCCACAATGACCCATTTGGAGATAACTACATCTTTGCCATTGTCTACTAAGTGTTCCTGGTTTGTAAGCACGCTCTGTGGACCATGTCAATGATGGATCCATCTCCAATTGTTTCAATTTTGGGTCTGCTGAAGAGCCTCCGTGTGGTCATATGACTGACATCTCCAGCTGTCACATACAGTAACATCTTTCTAAACATCTCTTTATGATGCCTGCAAGGTTACATCAAGTGAAATTAACCATTGCCATGCCAAGGTACACAGTGAGGAATATGGTCTGATATGTGTGTATATGTACCTTTCATACGGGTACAAACATATCCTTGATAGATATGAACCCAGAGATCTGTTCAGAACATGTGATTGTCTAACTGCCTATATATGTACAGCCATCACAAATGAACTTTCATAGATACAAGTGATACCCATCAAAGTAGGTGTAATATACTGGGTATATGTACTCTGATGATGATATCAATATGAGTTATTTTGTTGAGGGTGCACATATATGGGCAGTTGGACAATCACACGTACTGAACCGAACTCTGGGTTTACATCTTGTTGGGACCTATTTGTACCCATTTGAAAGGGACATATCCACATACAAATCTGGTTGTTTTTCTTTCTGTACATATCTTTTTTGAATAGATCTGCAGTGTGATTCAAGTAGTATTCATCCCTATGTTATCAGTTCATCCCGTACAGTGCTGGATTTTGTCAGATTAGACATGTCCCTCTCTGGTTGTCATGATGGTATCCTATGCATAGCATTGTGATGCATGGGATACCACCGTGGCAATCAGGGATTGATGTACATTACAGGATTCTGTCCATGAGGTCTGTTCAAGTTGAATCCTGAGGGGCAACAATCAAGCCAGTATTGAAGGATATCATTGATTGAGGCCTTTTTTTTACTGGATCAGCCCATCCATCCTTCTGTGTGAGGCAGCCAGACCCGATCATAGATATCCATAATCCCTGGCCTGTTATTGACCAAACCTCAATGGTTCATATTTGGTTCCCATATGTATCCTGCAAATAGTGTCTGGTGTACCATCCATCCATGGCATCAGCACTCCTGAGGATCTATATGTGAATCAAATGTGAGCTATGTAAATTGAAGTTAGAGTAAATGATTGCATACACAACACCAAGGCCAACTTTTTCACCTTTACTTATGTGTGATTGTTTTTGGCCTGTGTGTTGCACATACAAGCATTTATTCTCAGTGGCACTGTGATTTGTGACCTGATCCATCCTGTTGGTGATTCAGTAAGCGGTTAAGTGGACCTGATGAACTGATTATGATGCTGACTTCTCCGCTGACCTCATTTCACCATCTGCAATGTTTTCTATGGAGTCCACACAATGGGGCCTGTGCAGCTTGAATACTGTTATTGGATGTTCTCCATAGACTAACATTGTAATTGGTAAAGTGAGGGTATGCAAGTGTCAAATTCACTACATCAGCTCTTTTTCACCGCTTAGTGAATGTCCCCTATGTGTCATGTAATTGTTAACCTATCGACATGTGTTTGTTGTCTGGTTAACCCTTTGAGTACCAGAGGGGTTGCCAAAGCATTGTTGATCGATGCATTGATGATCCCTCTCGCACTCATGGGGTTATGTGCTGGATTCCCTGTGTGAACATGGGTAACACTGTGTGACAACAATTGTGATGTTTGACATACAACACTTTACTGAGCATGGTTTGTGTGTATTGTGTGTGATGAGCACAGCAACATGAGGGTTAACCAGGGAGTTGGACAGGTTTTGGCCTTGTTGAACATTGACATTTGTCCTTGTCTTGATCCCTGTTTAAACCCTCAGGGTGCTGTGTTGGTGCAATTGTGTGGTTGAATGAAGAGCAGATGTTGGGATGTGAGTGCTTGTTTGTGATGGGTGTGTGGTTTGGGGTGGTGTGTGGTTTTGGGGTGATGCACTTACCGGTGGTGTGGAGGCTCCTCTCCTCCCCAGTGTCTGATCCTCCAGGGACCCCCTCAATGAGGGTAGACGACAGTGTCTGCCGCAGCCTCTCCTCCCATGCGCTGAAGGTGATGGGGACAGGTGGCCCACCTCCGGTGGCTCTGGCGTGCAGGGCGGCATCCCCCATCTTCCTCTTCACCTGCCTTTTGCAGTCGCCCCATCTCTTCTTTATTGAGTCCACATCCCGTCTGCAGGTGGCCACCGCATTAACTCTGCTGCAGATTTGACTCCAGGCAGCTCTCCTCCTCGCAGACAGGCCAGGGAGTCTGTCCCCCGGGAAGAGGACACTCTCCCTCTCCAGCACAGCCTCCACAAGGGCCGTGTTTTCTTCCTCGGTATATCGGGGATCCCTGAGCCTGTCCCCCTCAGCTCTGGCATGCGAGGAGTCAGAGCCGGAGTGTCCTGCCTGCTCTGCCCCTGCCTGTGTGTGGTGGTCCCCAGGCACTACCCCTCGTCCCACTGCAGGATCTGTCCCTCTTCTTCTTTGTGTGCCTGTTCTTGTGGGCCTGGTCCCCCTCCGCCCTGCGTATCTCCCTCTCCCACCCCTGCTCTGCTGAGGGATCCCCTCCTGACCTTCCTCCTCCTCCTCCTCCACTAGTCTCCCCATCCCTCTCTCCTGTCCTCCTCTCCTGGCCATCATTCACCCAGTCACACCCAGGCACTCTCACACGCCCTCACAGACACACTCGATCCCACTCACTCTCTGTCACACACTTTCACTCACGGATTCACACTGTAAAAATAAAGTTTAAAATGTGTAAGGTGTGATGAAAAAAAAAAGACTATGTGTATGTATGTGTATGTGTTTGTATGGATGTATGTGCTATGTGCAAAAGTGTGCTATGTGTCTATTTAAATGTAACTCTCTCCTCTCCAAAATCCTTCTACCTTACTCCTCTGTATGCTTCTCTCTCTCTCTCTCTCTCTCTCTCTAAATGCTATCCTCCACTCCTGGGTCCTGTGCTCTAGCTTGCTGAAACTCGAAACACAGACAGGGTGTAACCGTTATTTTGAGGTATATATAGGTGTATTTGAACATTTTTGATACTTTGGGGCCTTGGGATTGGCTGTAGGTTTGAATTTTGTTTGTGCATCTATCAGGGTTGCTAGACAACGGCAGACGTAATGTAACATTTTGAGTTAAGTTGTGTTTTAACGGGTGTTTGGGATGCACGGTGATGCAAAATCAGGTGCGACGCTGGTTTTTGTTTAACGTGTTTTTGTAGTGCCTACGCCCGATAGCTATTCTTGAACGCTTACCTTTGAATCTGCCGTAAACCATGTGTTCTTTGCGGCCGACGTGCCTTTTTTACTTAGCGGATGGTTTAACAGCTGCCTTTAAATCTAGGCCTCAGTGTGTTCTTGCAGTTCTTCAGAGTATGATATCATCTGCAAATCGTAAGTGATGTAGGATTCACCACTTATCTTAAGTCCTTTTTTGTCCCAATTTAGTTTGCAGAAAAATTTTTCTAAACAAGATGAAAATAGTTTTGGAGAAATTGTGTCTCCTTCTCGGACCCCTTTTAATAAGTTGATCTGGACTTTATCATTTTACCTGTATTGATGCAGTTGCATTTTCATAAATTAATTGCAGAATATTCATGTAAGCTTTAACTATTCCTTGGTTGATCAGGGCATCAATTATTGCTTGTTGCACTGTCTGCATGTGGTCCATTGTACTGAAACCGCATCTGAAGCCTGCTTGTTCCTTAGCTTGTGCCGTTTTAAGTATTATGTCCATTCTTCTTGATAGTACCTTTGTGAAATCCTTGCAGACCACTTGTAAAAGCCTTATTGATTGGTAGTTTTTTTAGATCCTCCTTATCACCTATTTTTGTACAGTAGGATAACTTCTAAATGTTTCCATGTTTCAGGCACTTTGCCAAGTAGTAGGCATTTTGAGAATTGTTTAGCTAGGAATTTGAATAAGGGTTGACCTCCAGCTCTCAACATTTAATAGTAATTTTATCAGGTCACTCATTTTAGTATTTTTTGTTATGTTTTTGCTGTTGTATAATCTTCAAGCTTTAATGCAAATATGTGGCGCGTATGTGTGGACATCTTTTGGTTTGTTTTCTTTAGCACTTGTTTTTCTTCCAGTGTACTTCTGATGAGCTCAACATTGAACTTGCACGGCTCTTCTTTAATGAGCTTACTTATGGTCCCGCATATTTCTACATATTTCACCCTATAATCTAATATTATCGTTCTGCTTTTTCATCATGGCAACTGTTTCTTTTGATATTCTGGTTGGGTTTTCTTGTTTTAGAGTAAGTACAAGCACATGGGCAGTTTCTACAATAGTGTTCATAACTTCTTCATTGTGGGTTGAAACGTCTGTGCCTGTAAGGTCTTGTTACATTGCAGAATAATTTTTATGCATAAAGGGCCAGATAACTAGAGGGTGTGGCAAAATGTTTTGGGCCTAGGGCAGCAAAAAGCTTAGACTCACCACTGGCTCTGCTTTATAAACAGGCTAGCTATGATAGCAGTTCAGTATTATCTTTTACACCGTAAGGCAGGTGAAGTGAATATATGGTAGCATGTCTTTTTCGTTTTTTAGTTTCTTTTTGTTAATGCGGATTGTAGTTCTCACAAGCTGAATGGTCTCGGGTTGCCCACTTTACAAAAGTGCTGTTGGAGGGCATGTATAGATCACTGGACACAAATATTTCTGCTGCAAAGTGTATCTGCACATGCCTTGTAAAGCACTGGAGAGCTCACGAACATCCAAGGAGATCAAACCTTTTTGTACTTGTATGTGATAGAATACAGGGAAGTGTTGCTTTTCAATGCATTGGGTACCTCTCTGGTACTCAAAAGGTTAATAGCCATATGCACAAAAAGCACAGTTCTGAAGCAAACCAACTGGAGACAAAAAATTCCCCACAATCTCGCTGATTTAAATGGGCTTTTGACCTATTGAAAAGCAAGAGAGGATTCCAACACCTTGATTTGCAATTCTTTAGAGACCTATTTGGCATCTGAAATGTTAAAATCAATGGGAATTTGGGTGATTTTTATTTGTAGAAATCCCTGTTGACTGGCCATTGAGTGATAGTCCACAAAAGTTGGAGGGCCTCCTCTAGCCCACCCCTGCCCTAATGGCATTCCCTGATGTAGACAACAATGGAAATTCTGGAGTGCATCAATATTGAAATCCTCTTGTATCTTCCACAAGGATCAAATAAGCTTATAACTGGTAAAAATAGCTATGGATATATTTCAGCAATATATTTTATGCAGAGTAAAGGCAATGGAAAATGGGTGCAGAGACCATAACATTTTAATGAGGACTGTGCTAACTGATGCATTCTACAGTACAGGTCCATATTCACATCTTCTGTTACACTGGTAATTATGGGCTGGCAGAAATACCTTAAGATTACCAGACTTGTAGGTAAGGAAAAAGTAGGACAGTCTGCGGTCACATAGCAGACTCCACATTACTTATTTAACCCCTTGGATGCTAGAATGGTCTCTAATATGTTATACCTAGCAGTGAAGGGCCAAATACAGTGAATCAATTAATGGGGGTGCAGAGGGAGCAGTTTTGACATGGAACATCCAAGAGTCTCATCTGCTCTGCACTATCCTACAGCACCTTACAATCAGGCCAGTTTCCTATCTTGGCTAGTAGCCACTGGCATCATATGTGGCCGCAGCCAGCAAGTAAAATAAGGACATCATTGGCGATCCCCTTACCTTTTATTCAATAACTATTTGAGAATCAGAGCTGTGTCCAGCTATTTCAGAGCATGGAACTAATTGTCAGCAGGTTAGTCTTGATTCATAAATGAGACAGCAGCTCACTGGCACTGTAAATAAGTTTTTTTTCTTCTCTGACTTTACCCATCACATGAAGAGATCTTGTGCCAGTGAATAATCAGCGCCTAATTCAAACTTGTCCTGATACTTTAACCATTTCACTAATAAGACTTTTCAAATCCCCCCCCCCACCGGTGCTAATCATGTTTTCACACTTTTGTTGCAGTTCAAAAATGATAATTTCTGGTTCTTTTCAGTGAACAAACTACATATGTTGTACAGTTGTTGTTGTTTTTTTTTTGTCCAGCACACCCTGTGCTTTCAAAATATGCCATTAATTTGTGGCTATTTCCTAACATTACCAAACTATTTTGCCCAAAATACAAAAATATATAATTTTCTATTGAAATTCCATTAAAGTGAATGACAGACAGTTGTTCTACATTCTACTTGAAAATGCTTATGGTTCTACATTTAGTATAACAACCACAAAAGAGGAACAACAATCATTCCCCATCCAAGAAAGACCCATATATGAGGCACACAAACCTCATCCAGATATAATCAATATATTCTTATTATATATGAAAAATATCCTATATAATAATTCGCTAGGATGTTTGTCATGATGCAGTCATGAGCAGTAGATACAACCCACATTTGGGCAGTCTCTACTGCGTATGATTGCATCGTGTGAGTGAGGCGACGCAAGACTGCATCACGTGGAGCAGTGAGGTAGCGGCCACTTAACCCTTTGAGTGTCAGAGGGGTACGCAACTCATTGCAAAGCAATGCGTTGCGTACCCCTCTGGCACTCAAAGGGTTAACATTACCCGGATCTCGGCCCGTGTACATTGGTTTTTACACTAGTAAAAAAATGCATAGATAAACAGTAGCTCAATAAAAACAATAAAAAAAATTGTCTGAGTGGTGTCAAAAAATTGCAGTGCAAATATTTCATATAAATGCAGCTATAAATACAGCTGTAATTAAGCAGCAAATAAATTTATGCCAGTAATAACAATGATGTCATCTCACACTGGGCACACAAGAACATATCCTATAGAGACTTCTCTACCTAAAGTGCAAGACAAACAGACTCCTAGTGGAACAATGTGTGTACAAAAATCAGTACATAGAAGATATACAGCCAGTGTTTATATTCAGTGAGAAAAGTAAGAAACACTAATCAAGAGACGTCCCAGAAACAAAGTAGGATGAATAATATTTATCAGGTCAAATCAAAAGTAGCCACAATGGCTAGACACCAAAGAGCAGTGCATAGCACCCATCAGACACAACATCCAATCCCAACACGTGTCGCCGTTGTTTCTCTTTTGTGGTTGTTATACTTTTTAGCCCCAGAGAGCACCAGACTAATTAGTTATGATTTATCCTCATCCTTTCATTTTCCTGTGCTAGTCCAATTTTCTTAGCATTGCTACATTTAATATTAAACAGGAAATCCATGATTTTATGCATAGGTTTTCCTATTAAAAATAGCAATTAAAATGATTAAATCTCTATCTTGTACCACTCTGCATTTCAGGCACAAAACAATGAGAAACAAACCATATAAACCTGCATGCAGTATATTTTTCAAAAGAGGCCAAAATCCCAGTTCCAAGGATTGGTTATTTACATTGCTATCTCAAGACAGTTTTGTTATGAAATAGCCAGAAGATGGCTCTGTGGCAGAAAAATATACATTTTTTTAAATTTCTATACACTGAAAAATACTGGAATGTTTGAAACTCACTGCATCAAATGAGGGGTCACTTGACTTTCTACCCTTAGCCCAGTGTGCGTATATGTTCCCAGAAGAAGACACTATGGAAAAACATATACAATAGGGTGCAAAAGTCTGAGTCCACCATCACCAACTAGTTTTATTTTATCTTCACACACCGTTTGCATATACATTTTCAAAACTGTTGTGACAGTATATATTTCATTCAGAGGGTAAAATCCTATCACACATGTGAGTTGAATTTGTCTTTTAATGATACCTGATATTAATTCTATTAGTATGTCCTGCTAGTGCTTCTACTAGTGCTACTGCAAGTGCTACTGTTAGGGCCTTTGAAGAAGGACATCAGTTGAAATGCCTTGTGCAATCAAAAAGGGATTTTGTGAATCAATTCAATGACAAGTTGTTCTCCTGAGTGCTGAAAAAGTTTCACGGCAACAAACTGAAGCCAAGTTGAATATTTCTAAGGAAAAGTGGAGTACAATGCACACTGAAGAGATCTTGTGTAACCAAGTCATTTTCACCCAAAGCAAGACCAGGCAGATGGCAGACCTAAAGTGACCACACCATCAGAAGATCAGAATATGTGTGGGGATGATTTGCGTATTCTGGAGTTGGTGACTTGCACAAGATCAACTATATTTTGATCAAAGAGAAGTACCACTGTATTCTGCAGAGGAATGCCTTCCATTCTGGCTTAAAGTTGTGTGGGAGAAGATTAATTCTGAGTAGAACAATGATCCTAAGCACACATCGAAGCTGTGCCAGGTGTATCTGAAGTCCAAGGCAGAGAGAAGTGCTAATATACATGGCTTTCCTACCACAATCACTGGACCTCAAGCCCACTGAATATCTTTGGGATCATTTATAAAGTGAATAGGCAAAACACACTCTCTGGAATAATGTAGATTGTAAAATTCTGCCCAAACTTGTAGAATAAATACCAGACAGAGTTAAAGCAGACATTAAAGCAAATAGTAGTCAACCAAATAATTAGAATTTTTATTTTCAGTATGTATTAACAAACAAATGTTTTACTTTTATTAATGACAATTGTGTATTTTTATTTGAGAAATAATGTATATTTTGTCAAATAAGTTAGTTTTTAATAAATTATGAAATACAAACATATTGGGGTAGTGGTCTCAGACTATTGTATTTGCTTTACACTTTGATCACTTCAAAGGTACTACGTTTTTTGAAAACTATGGAATTTCCTATTGTATTCAGCACCTAGTTCAAGCCTGAGAAAAAAGGAACCCTGCTGGTGTGTGTTAACATACTATAGAGGGTGCCAAGATCAAAAACTATCATTTTTCTTTTGCCTACCTGCATGATTAACTCCTTAATGCCTATCCTTGTTGGAAAGGGGAGACACTCCCCTTTACAACAAGTGTACTCCTGTCTTGATAGAAATTGGGGGAGGCTGAAACAGGGGTTGTAAAAGAAAGATGTCCCTACAGCTCCTAAACAGGAGCACAGCAGAGTGCTCCACAACCACCTCAATGCAAGGGGGGGCTGTGCCAAAGAGACCCCCAGTTGGAAAGACTGGCCTACTGGAATTATGTGGGACATCCAGATGGGACTTGTCACCGGGCCCTTGGCTCCTGGAGGGGCCTGGGGGCCAGCCCCCTTCCTACAGACTATGGACTCTATGCATTGGGAAGTGGCTTTACCAGCTTCCCTGCCTCCTATTGGGTCTAAGTCACCCTGTGCTGCTTGATGGGCCCAGGGTGTCACAGAAAAGGACTGCCCTTGGACTGATTGGGGGAATCAGCACAGGGACATGTGGTGACATTCATCCCCGGGACTATACCATTTGAAATGCTGACCACTGTGTTGTACATTGTCTGACATGGGGTAATTGTGTGACATGTTGTAGTACTGTGGGTCCTATGGAGGGATTTGATATTTGAGAGCTGGAGTGCAGAGATAATGGGGGTTGGGCATTGCTTTCAATATACTCCAGGTCTGTGCTAAGGAATGTTAAATGATTCCTGCTGTGCTTCCTTGACAAATCAGAGGAGGTTATTTATGAGCCAGTTAAGAGTGACTATTTTTCAAGTCCCAATCTGCATTCTTATCTTGGTAAGGGTGTTGGTGGCTGATTGGTCAAGAGCAGAAACACTGTCCCAAGTCCCACTTTGCATGCTGATCTTGATAAGAGTCTCTGTAAGTGGATATAATCTGTGTGTTTGATTCAATAAAGGAGAACTGATTCTAAGGCAATACACTAGTCATGCCTGGTGATTGTGGAAAATTGGGATGTTCCAGCAGAGCAGCCTTGCTCAGGACTGAAGGAAGCAGCGACTGATGGGGCACCCAGACAGGGGGTCCACTGGTACCATCACAGGACTCCTTTTAAATATTTTCTGTAGTTGTATTGGAGAACTGGATCACACTGCTTTCACACTGTCATGTATTCCATACCACATGGTGAGCACTTCCATGAGCTACTTCTTTGACATATAGTTCCATGTTGTACTGAGGTGACCTCAGAGCAACCTGGAAGTAAGGAATAAAGTGGACACTGGTTAACTGATCCAACACGCTTTATAAAGATTATGACAGCACAGCAGAAGTGTAGTAAGTGTATGTGGTGATCTGTGACTACCAGTGGGCAGTGGAGCCAGATTCGGGGGGGGGGGGGCGTCCAAGCAGTGCATGTGGGAATCTGTGACGACCAGTTTGCAGTGGAACCAAGCAGGGGTCAGACAAAGTATGTGGGGATCTTTGACTACAAGTGGAGAGAAGAATAAGTCTGGGGTGTCAGACAGTGTATATATGGGTCTGACTGTGACTGCCAGAGGACAGTGGAACAAGGCTGGGGTTTCAGACAGTGACTGTATGTGTGGATATGTGTCTGCCAGTGGACAGCAGAACAAGGCTGGGGTGGTGTGAATCTGACTGTGAGTCTGACTGTAACTGCTAGAGGACAGTGGAATAAGGCAGGAGTTTCTGTCAGTGGCTGGATGTGTGGATCTGCATCTGCCACTGGACAGTAGAACAATTCTGGGGTGTCACAAAGTATATGTGTGGATCTGACTGTTACTATTAGTGAACAGTGGAACAAGGCTGGGGTTTCTGTTAGTGACTGTTTGTTTGGATCTGTGACTACTAAAGGGCAGCAGAACAAGGCTGGGGTTTCAGACAGTGTATATGTATGTCTAATTGTGACTACCAGTAGACAGTGGAACAAGACAGGAGAGTCAAACAGTGTATTTGTGGTTATTTGAACAAGGCTGGTGTGTCAGATAGTATATATGTAGGTCTAATTGTAGACCTACCAGTGGAGAGTGGAACAAGACTGGAGAGACAAACAGAGTATTTGTGGTTTTTTGAACAAGGCTGGGTTGTTAGGGGGCATATGTTGGACCTGTGACTAGTGGTATACAAAAACAATGCTGGGGTTTCTGACAGTGACAGTATGTGTGGATCTATGACTACCAGAGGACAATGAAACAAGACTAGGGTATCATACAGCGTATTTGTGATACTGTTACTATCAGTGTAACAAGGCTAGGGCATCAGATAGTGTATGTGTGGCACTGTGACAACAAGTGGACAGTGGAACAGTGGAACAAGACTGATGTATCAGTATATGTATGAACAAGACTGTGGAAACTAACATAGTAATTGTGGCTGTATGGCTACTAGTGGACAGTGGAACAAAGCTCTGGAAGCAGGCAGTTTGCAGGTTCTTCTGTGAGTACCAGTAGACAGAAAGCTGAGCTGTCACACAGTGTGTGTGTATGGCTGTGTGTGTTTGTGGTTCTATGGCTATCAGTTCACAGTGCTGTGATGTGTACCATTCTGCTATCCCAGGAAAGATAGGGTAGCAGACCAGTTTGTGTGATTGTGTGCCAACCAGTGTGTACTTTATGTCCCAGTGCAAAACTAGCTCAGAGGCGTAAATCTTATTCAACAGAGCTTGCAGGGAGGCCCCAGCATTTGTGTCGTTCCACTGCTCCTGACATGCATTATATGTATATATTTATTTCAGATGGTCCTGGAAGGTAAAGTGATCCCCGCCAGGAGGACCCAGTAAGGCTTGACATGTACCACCCCATTACCACCTAGATGCCTTTTACTGCTGAAGACATCAGCAACATTCTTAGCAGTTTTGGAGGGTATGCTGAAGAAGTTACTCATAATGTCCTTAGCAGCCTGGTGGTTAAGTGAAGTCTGGGTCAACATGTTATGCAAACTTGCTTCAGATAATAAGCGGTAGGGTCAGCCCCAGAGGCCAGTAGGTTTTATACACAGCCCTGGCTTACAATTGCTATTTCTGGCTACAGATAAGCAAAACATCCATGATTCAGCTTTTGGATCAATAAAAGAGATTGGTTAAATGGTACAAGTAACAAGACACAAAGCATCTGTTTCACAAAATATGTTTCAGGTCTTGCAAAAAAGTCTGTTTCATATAGTTTCACTCATGCCTAATCATGGTTATTTTTCATCCTTTTTGCCTTAAGCCTTTTATTTCTTTCACACAAATTAGCAAGAAATTAGACCTGATTGTTATCTTATATGCACCCTCATCAGAAGATTGTTTTTACAAGGTTTTTTCATTTGTTGTTTTTTACATTTTAGTCTCTCTCTATCCAAAGTCAATAAATCACTTGTAAATTGTAGGAGAACAGCTGTCAACAATTAAACCTGGTCAGTAAACTTTACTGTACACGCCCCTCTAGCTAATTGGGTTCTCTGACTTTTTTGAATGGATACATTTAACCCTGTGAATGCTAGAGGCATCTCCAACATATTGCAGGAGCAACGGGTATTCAGAATATACAGAATTATTCATGTCCTTTAACCAGGGCTCAAAGTTTCAAGTCCTGAGCTACTAGCCAGGCCTGAAAATTTACTCGCCACCAGTTTCCACTTCTCGCCTCTCCCATATCCCTGCCTTTAACCCCACCCATATCCCTGCTTTTAACCCCACCCATTTCACTGCCTTTAACCCTACCCATCTGAAGTTCTCTTTGATTAAATGACACCATTGTTCCCATTTAGAAATGTAACACTGAATCAATTGCTCTCAAAAAAAAAAAAAAAGGTAACACATGAATTTGGATGTTACAGACAACTGATTTTAAATTACCAATTGTTTTCCTTGACATCTTCTTTCTAAGCAGATGCCTTACTCCAAACCCTGCAGTTTAACCCCTTTGTGTCCAATGACGTGCCCGTACCGGTAGTCCAGAACTTAAGAACCAGTGACGGTCCCGGCACATCATGGAATTCAGGGCTCCCCGCTCGTCCGCACTGGGTCATTTGGTCACATTCTCTTTTGCATGTGACTTTTTAAAAGTAAACACCTGTAACTTATGTATATGCCACAACAAGAATACACACTTCCAATGGCAGGACCAAATCCAGAAGTAAAATCATTATAAACATTATTTGATACAATGTATTAAAAATCCATACCTCCACAATCTTCTGGCCTCACAGTTTCTGAAGTGAGATATTACATGGGTAAAGAAGCAAATCAGTAGATGTAACAAAGCAGCATCTCAAGGATCAACGCATTTCGCAATTACCACACTTACTCATGATCTATGACATCATGAGTAAGCGTGGTAAACATGAAACGCCTTGATCCCTGGGATTCCACTTTGTTACATCTACTGGGTTGCTTCTTTACCCATGTAAGTCGCTCACTTCAGAAACTGTGAGGCCAGAAGATTGCAGATGTACAAATTTTTACTACATTGTATCAAATAAGTTTTTGATGGTTTTGATCCTGCATTTGGAACTATATTCTTGTTATGGTGTATACATCATTTTTATTCTACCAGTCTCCTGCATAGTGAAATGTGCCAGATGGGTGCCTGCCCAACAGAGATTTAATCCTTTGAGTGCCAAAGGCATATCCAAGGCAATACCCCCTGGCTATGGGTAATTGGAGATGTGAAGCAAAATAATGTAGGATGCACATATTTCTATTGCCTATTTCTATTTCCATTGCCTGTTGTTTGAAACATTGATGCTAACTGCTGGGCTATGAGAAACTGGTTGCCAGATAAGCACCCTTGCTTGTATATATGTGCCAATAAATATAGAAATGTATGTGTTTTCTGTACATGTAAGTCAAAGACATTTTTTATTCCTTGTATAAAAGTTTTATCCATATATATAAAAGAGAAAACGTGTGTCTCCAGCCACACACACACCCAGGGCCGGCAGTAAGGAGGAGATATTTAAATCTCCATACTGCCATGTCCTGGACATATACAGGGACCGAATTACTTGCTCCACCTTCGATTTTCAGCTTCACACCGAAACAACCTGGATGACTAATCTCCCTTACCATACATTACCATAGATTCACACAAACCTCAAACGCCATATCTATGCTGTACAGTATAGTACAAATCATATACAATAAAGCCCTCATGCTATAGCCAAAAGGATATCGCTCAAAGTGCTAACAAAAAATACAACATCTTCACACAACCTTTCACTCACACATTGTCACTGTATGTCATATATAATTGTTCACAACCCATTCACATCACACGCTTACTTCACAGTCTCCTATCCGATCCTACTCTACTGCCTCTCTATACCTCACCTTACTCCTGCTCCACTCTCCTTGCACCCATTTTCACCTAAACATGAAGGTGATGTTTCTTGCCATACGCAACAAAACAACCCACGACAAGGAGCGAGTCATAAGGAACAGCGGAAAGATGCCAGCAACCACAGTTGAGCAGAACTAACTACAAGGATACAGATGCAACGGAGTAGCATTGCGGACCTGGACAAGGACACACTGACTATATAGCTGCTGCCAGTAGCACACCTCATGCTATATTGTCTGTCTCTGTTATTGGCCAAGATCTTAAGCACAGCAGTGAAATTAGCAGGTGCACTGTCTGACACTCCTTGTGGACAGGAGGCCACCTCTGCTCCACTATGACTGTCACACACTGCACCCACTTCCTCCACTGCTGCCATAAAGCACTCCAACCTTAAAAACACTATGTCAGTGCTAGGGAGGTATCCAATGTGAGACCCTCCAGCTGCTACTGGACTAAATCTTCCAGGATCCTTCACCAGCTGATAGACTGTGGACGGCATAGTCCAGTAATAGAAGGCCTCAAGTTTCCCATCTTTGATAAAAGTTTAGAATTATATGCTCCGTGACAGATCAGACCTTTCTAAACAAACATCCTGTACTCTTCTAATACTTTCAGCCAATCGGATGTGGAGAAATATATTTCCAGTTGATGATTTATGTGTCATAGGGACAGGCAGCCAATGAGAGAGGAGTATTCTGTCAAAGCACTCCTCTCTCATTGGCTGCAGTGCGAATATGCCTAGGAAGGTTATACTGGATGGTGGGGCACTATACTGCCCTCCATACATGTACCTATCATTTTTTCACTCATCACTGTGTGTCTCCGGTTCTGCTCTGTTTCTGCACCCCCTAGATGTGCACCTATAGGTGGTGCCGGTCCTGCATACAGGGCTTCAATTTCCACTCACCCTCACTCAATTTCTACTCTCCAAATGCGAGGAGGTGAGTGGAAATTTTGAGCCCTGCCTTTAACTCTTTAAATGCTGGAGAGGTATTGCTTCACAATGCACTGGAGACCTCTCTGGCTTTTAAAGGGTTAATACTTTAATTATATTCAGAAAGATGAAGGGTATAATCATGGAACAAATCAACTGCACCATAGAGGACTTATAAAATCCCCATTATTAACACCATGAATCATACTAATTGTTGGAGATCTCATCAGTGGGGATTTTTATATTTTCCTTGTGGTATAGTTGGTTTGTTGTAGAACTGCACCTCCTCAGCTTCTGGAATATGGCCCATAAGAAATATATAGGAATCTAAAGGTGCCCCACTCTGACTATTACATGAGTTTGTTGCATTAGACATGGACAACAGCCGCATGGAATGGTTAAGCGTGGCACCTTTGGATTTCCTTACAAGGACTTTTTATCAGTACCTCATGGATTGGAGTATATGTGCTATTGGATGCTGCAAGGATGATAATGAACTGTGTCTCTCTGTGGATTGAACTGTTTATTATACAATTATGCCATAAGGTTATGTGTTGTATTATATGAGATTTATGTGTAGGTCAGTGAATGCACTTTAATAGTTTTGTGATATTTTGATGAGATATATCCAATATGATTTTATGGGGATATCAGGGCGAGAGGATGTGATCTGATATATTCTGATTTTCAGAAATCAAATGTATAATTTTTGGTACACAAGTGGTTTAGGAAACACTATTATTTAACTCTGCATTACAGTTTAAGACTTGAGGAAACTTTAACCCTTTTAGTGACAGTGGAAAATCCAACCCAATGGGGGAATGTATGTGCTGGTTTACTGGTGTTTGCCTCAGGGTATGCACTACAGTGTGCAAGTGCTGTACCTGCAGACAATCACTACAATCATTAGAATTGTAATACTTTAACCACATATCAAGATCAGGGAAATGGCAAATGGACAGAAACACCTCAAAACACCCACAGATTGCCCCATTGTCCTCCCTCTGGTATATGAGGTGTTAAGGGGAGAAATTCTAGTGTATTTAGGTTCGTAAACTGATGTTAGGAATGAGTACAGACAAAAAATTCCAGTGCCTGATTTAGCACAGAATCACAATCATTAATTCACCATAATGTTGTCACAACCCATCGGACTCCTCTTCCCCAGAGGCCTTCTCACTCCTAATTACAATACTTCTTCCCCTGTCTGTGGTCTACTTATATCCGGGACTTTTCTCCTTTCCCCGCCCTTGGATGGTCAGTGCTCATCATCCTTGTGTCCCGTGTACCTGCTTACCTGATATTCTGATTTATGATTCCTGTTGTGACCTCCGCTTCTATCTCATTCATCTGACTTTCTGGTTTCTTTTCTGGTTCTTGATTCTTGCTCCAGTTCCTGTTTGCCACATTGTGTACCGAACCCGGCTTGTCGGTGACTCTCCGTTTGTCTACGAGACTACGACCCCTTGAGTCGACTCCCGCATTTTCTTATTCTTGACTGTAGACCTTCTGCAGTAGGCTTGCAACTCTGTGTCGGAGATTGAGTCTTTCTTGCCTGACTGAGAGACAATAACAGTATCCAAGGGCCAGTACTATGGAACCCTCAGAGGTTGGACAAAAACTCAACACCTGTGAGGTCAGGTATGGATCAGTTTGCTCAAGCTTTGCAAACTTTGTTAGTGCGTACAGATCCTACTTGAATTTCTGCTTCTACTACTTCTTCTCCTGCTCAAATGGAGACCAGCACTTCTATGCCTACTATGAGACTGCCACCTCCCTCCCGTTATGGAGGTGATCCTGCTGGGTGTCGAGGCTTTCTAAATCAGTACTCTATACTCTTTGAAATTACTCCACATTTTTTTCCTTCTGAAAAAGTTAAAGTAGGACATGTTATATCTCTTCTCACTGATCGTGCCCTTGCCTGGTCCTCCCCACTATGGGAGAGGGGCACCACCCTGGTGAACAATTATTCTGACATTGCCTGTAGCCTCCACCAAATCTTTGATCTTCCAGGCAGAGCTGGGACTGCTTGCTCCTCACTATTCACAATAAGACAAGGCTCACGTTCCCTAATGGACTATGCTATAGAGTTTTGCACCTACACTGCAGAAGTAAGTTGGAACAATGAGGCCTTGGTCTCTGCCTTTAATAATGAACTGTCTATCACGGTGCCCATGATTTCATGTTCTTTCAACATTGCTACTTCCTGTCTATTGACTGCTGGATTCTTATTGGCTGCTGGGTTCTGCTCCACTCAGTGGTTGCCTTTTTATACTCAGTCCTGACTACCTTTGGGGCCCATTCGTGGTGTTCCTGACCTGAAGTTTGTTGCTGTGTATCCTGCTCCGTGTATGATCTGGTTCTGCCTGACCTTGCTCCTGTCTTCGCTGCCATACTACAGTTGCCGGTAGACTGGATGTAGACTTGCTCCCTTGCATTGACTACAGGGGGCTCAAAAAGATCACTGTTAAAAATTTGTACCCTTTACCTTTGATATCAGAACTTTTTGACCGGCTCAAAATCTTCACTAAACTAGACTTAAAGGGATAGTAATGCTTCATAATAAAAGCAGCTCTAATTAATCATCATAGTATTTGGACTTTGAAGAGTGTTATTTCAATTCTGTCAGAGTTATAGTTCAAGAGTAATTCAATGACAGTGTCCCCCTCCTGCCCCTTTTACTGATGTAACACTGTTCAGCCAGATCAGAAGGGAGGTGCCCAGGTAGACTGCAGAGAGGGACAATCTTCAATTAAGATAAGGGAAAAACCTGAAAAGCTTGTCAAGGGGGGCAGGAATGTCATTGTTTTCATAGGAATAAGAGTGTCCCCTTCTGTTATCTGTCTGGTCTATGGACTGCATTCCACATCTGAGAAGAGATGGCTTACACTAGGTAAAAGAGGCGGGAGGGGGAAACTTTGCTTGTGAATATCTCTGAAACCATAAAGGTTTGAGAGATAAGACTTATATCATTCTTCATGTTTTTTTAATGCCTACAAAATAAAACAAAGTATTACTATCCCTTTAAGGGAAGCCTACGACCTCATCAGGATTCGTCAGGGAGATGAATGGAAGATGGCATTTAATACCAGCTCAGGACACTATGAGTATAGAGTCATGCCCTTTGGGCTCTGCAATGCTCCTGCCATTTTCCAGGAATTCGTAAACAAGTGTCTCAGGGACTTCCTGCACCAATTTGTTATTGTGTACTTGGACGATTATCATGGTGCCCGTGATTGCTGCAGTTCCTTGTCTGTCACCAGTAGGGGGCTGCTATTGGCTGTCTGCAGATAGCCCGCCTTTCATTGCATATTTAAACCTGGATTGGGCACCCTTTGGTTGCCCTTTCGTGTTGTTTCTGACCTTCTTGCTATCACTATGCCAGTGATAGCTGGGCCTCTGTTCCAGTGTTCCTGAGTTCCTGATCTCATGTGTTCCTGAGTTCCTGATCTCTACTGTTCCAGTGTTTCCTGCATGCTGAAGTACTTCCAGTCCTGGTTCCGGCCTAGTCTCTGGTGTTGCAGTTCCTGCTGAACTTCTTCTCTGCGGTTTCCTGACCTGACTGATCGTTGCTGGTTCCTGTCATCGCATCGCCTGTCTCCTGTATCCTGGCGACCTCCTGCCTGGTCGCATCGGCGACTTTGCTTGTTACTCCAGTGTGCGGTCACTGGTTTGCTCCACAGCCTATCGGCTATACAATCTGTGTTGGTCCCAGCGTACGGACGCTGGTTTGCTCCTAAGCCTTGCGGCTAGACAAACTCGCTTGTTACACCAGTGTGCGGTCACTGGTTTGCTCCAAAGCCTATTGGCTATACAATCCTGTGTTGGTCCCAGCATGCGGACGCTGGTTTGCTCCAAAGCTTTGCGGCTAGACAAACTCGCTTGTTACACCAGTGTGCGGTCACTGGTTTGCTCCAAAGCATATCGGCTATACAATCCTGTGTTAGTCCCAGCGTGCGGACGTTGGTTTGCTCCAAAGCCTTGCGGCTAGACAAACTCGCTTATTACACCAGTGTGCGGTCACTGGTTTGCTCCAAAGCCTATTCGGCTGTACAATCCTGTGTTGGTCCCAGCGTGCGGACGCTGGTTTGCTCCAAAGCCTTGCGGCTATACAAACTCGCTTGTTACACCAGTGTGCGGTCACTGGTTTGCTCCAAAGCCTATCAGCTATACAATTCTGTGTTGGTCCCAGCGTGCGGACGCTGGTTTGCTCCAAAGCCTTGCGGCTATACAAACTCGCTTGTTACACTAGTGTGCGGTCACTGGTTTGCTCCAAAGCCTATCAGCTATACAATTCTGTGTTGGTCCCAGCGTGCGGACGCTGGTTTGCTCCAAAGCCTTGCGGCTATACAAACTCGCTTGTTACACCAGTGTGCGGTCACTGGTTTGCTCCAAAGCCTATCAGCTATACAATTCTGTGTTGGTCCCAGCGTGGGGACGCTGGTTTGCTCCTAAGCCTTACGGCTATACTAACTTGCTTGTTACACCAGTGTGCGGTCACTGGTTTGCTCCTAAGCCTATCGGCTATACAATTCAGTGTTGGTCCCAGCGTGCGGACGCTGGTTTGCTCCAAAGCCTTGCGGCTTTACGATTCCCCTGTTAGTCTCAATGTGTGTACACTGGGTTGCTTACGATCCTGTCAATTTGCCATTACCATCTGACTGCTGCTACTATCTCTGAGCTGCCCTGCCCGGTATTGGTAAGGCCGGTAGAACCTTTTGCCACATTCCATCTGAGGTTGCCTTACCCGGTATTGGCAGGGCCGGTAGAGCCTACATTATGAATCTATTGAGGCTGCCTTGCCCGGTAATTTGGTAAGGCCGGTAGAACCGTTATGCGATTCCATCTGCAGGTTGCCTTACCCGGTATTGGCAAGGCCGGTAGAGCCTAACATTCTATTACTTCAGACTGTCCTGTCCGGTATATTGACAGGACCGGTAGAGTCTGCCTTCTGTCTTGTTATATTCTGAATATATCTGTATGTATGTGGTTGCCATCCTACGTTATCAATTTATTATTTCAATAAAATTGATTTTTACCTAAAACTTGTGTCTGAGAGTCATAATAAACCGTGACAGTACGAAAGGGCCATGACCTCAGACAGCAAAGGTGAAGGTAATGCACAGAATATCCATTGGAGGATGGATGTGCACGAGCAACGTTTGGATCAGTTGGCAGTTGCAATTCAAACGATCCTTGAACGCACGGTACTAGCTCTAGCCCGGTGGTCTCGCCAAGTCAGACACCGGAGAGTGATACCAGACCCCTAGGGGGCACTGTTAAAGGGTTAACGGCTTCTGCACCCTTGCCGCTAAGATAAGATGGTGACCCTAGTCTCTGCAGAGGGTTCATCAACCAACTCGAGATTTTTATGGAATTGACGGCACACGCATTTCCCAATGATCGTAGTAAGGTGGGGTTTACAATATCTTTGCTCACTCGCAGAGCTTTGGCTTGGGCTAACCCCTTGTGGGAGAATGCTAAACCTTGTACTAAAAACTTTAGAGAATTTGTGCAATCCTTTCGAAGAGTGTTTGAGCCTCCTGGTAGAACCACCTCTGCTGCCAAACGCATTATGGAGATACATGAGGGCAGGCGTACAGTAGGCGACTACGCCATCGAATTCCGCACATTGGCAGCAGAGGTAGGTTGGAATAACGAGGCATTATTGGCAGCTTTTTCTCAAGGCCTGAATGACCACATTAAGGACGAAATCGCTGCTAAAGATCTACCTATTGATCTAGATGACTACATTGAATATGTTATGATAATTGACTCCAGAATACATGAGAGATCAATTGCCAGAGATCGTAAGTTACGGTCAAAGAATAATGAGCCTAGTGGCATGTTTTGCCCACCCATCCCTCCCCTGGCATTGAAGTCTAGTGAACCTGTACGGGAGACAAGTGAACCTATGCAAATAGGCTTCACTAGACTAACCAAGGCTGAGAGACTTTATCGCAGAAGACAAGGGTTGTGTTTATACTGCGGTAAAAAAGGGCATTTGCTAAATTCCTGTCCGGTACGTCCGGGAAACGCACACACCTAGGGTACCTTGGGGGACAGGCCCTAGGTGGTGTACAATCGTCCCCAGTGTCGGGCACAATGAAACCCACCATACAGATGGTATTATCCTGGGCACAACGCTCTGTGGAGGTTTTGGCCTTGGTTGACTCTGGTGCAGCAGGGTATTTTATGGATAATACCTTTGCTGAATTGCACGGAGTTCCACGCATTGAAAGAGAAAATCCCTTGACTATTGAAGCGATTGATGGCAGACCCTTAGAACCGCCTCAGGTTATGTTTGAAACTATGCCACTGTCTATGACTATTGGGGCACTTCACAGAGAAGAGCAGCAGTTTCAAATGATTAATTCTCCGCACCATGCAGTAATATTGGGCTTTCCGTGGTTACAGTTACATAACCCACAATTTGATTGGAAAAAGTGTGAAATTGCTGCTTGGTCCCAGTTTTGTATGGACAAGTGTGTCATCCAGCCTGTTAAGGTCCTGTGCACCTCCTCGGCTATACCAGATGTGTACCAACAGTTTGGCGATGTTTTTAGCAAAGGAGAGGCCAGTTTGCTACCTCAGCATAGACCTTATGATTGTTGCATCGAATTGCAGCCTGGGGCAGTACCTCCGAAAGGACGCACTTATCCATTATCTTGTGAGGAAAATAAGGCTATGGAGGATTACATTTCTGATGCCCTTGCTAGAGGGATCATATGAAAATCTACCTCTCCAGCTGGGGCTGGGTTCTTTTTTGTAAAAAAGAAAAATGTTGAATTAAGACCATGCATTGACTACCGGGGCTTGAATAAACTAATGGCAAAAAACGCATACCCAATACCACTCATCACCGAGCTTTTTGATAGGCTTAAGGGCGCTTCGATTTTTACCAAATTGGACCTACGGGCCGCTTACAATCTGGTGCGCATTCGAGCAGGTGATGAGTGGAAAACTGCCTTTAATACTCGAGCTGGGCACTACGAGTATCTTGTAATGCCATTTGGGCTATGTAATGCCCCCGCAGTTTTCCAGGAACTGATAAACGATGTTCTGAGAGATATATTACAGACATGTGTTGTGGTTTATCTGGACGATATATTGATTTACTCTCAAGACATGGCACAGCACATCAAAGATGTATCCGCAGTATTGCTACGACTCCGTGAGAACAAATTATTTTGTAAACTGGAAAAATGTGACTTTCATAGAACCAGTGTGCCATTCTTGGGGTTCATAATTGGCAATGATGGCATTGCCATGGACAAGGATAAGTTGTCAGCTGTCTTACAATGGCCAAAACCCAAGGGGCTTAAAGCCATACAGCGTTTCCTGGGTTTCGCTAATTATTATAGGCGGTTTATTAAGAACTTTTCTTCCATTGTTAAACCTTTGTCCGATCTTACGCACAAGGGCGCTAATCCTTCTTGTTGGCCGGTATCTGCTGAGAATGCCTTTGAGAATTTGAAGCTGGCATTTGCTGCGGCTCCTGTGTTATCCCACCCCAATCCTCTACTTCCATTTACGTTAGAGGTGGATGCCTCAGATATTGGGGTTGGGGCAGTACTTTCGCAACGACACGAGAAAGGTGGTACTCTCAGACCTTGTGGGTTTTTTTCTAAGAAGTTGACTGTCACTCAAGGCCACTATGAGATAGGTGACAAAGAATTATTGGCCATTATCCTCGCTCTTAAGGAGTGGCGTCATTTGCTTGAAGGTACCAAGACTCCCGTATTAATCCTAACAGATCATAAAAATCTGACTTATCTCTCGGAGGCCAAGAGATTGTCCTCCCGTCAGGTGGGCACTGTTCCTGTCTCGATTTAATTTAATTGTATCATACTTACCGGGGTCAAAGAATATCAGGGCGGATGCACTGTCAAGACAATTTGAGGCCGACAGTGACAGAGTGGAAGCACCAGCACCCATCATCCAACCTGATAGAATACTGGCTACTATACGCACGAGTATCACTTCTCCTTTAGGGGAGGAGATCCTGGCCTCTCAGGGGTCCGCTCCCCATGAAACTCCAGTGGGCAAATGTTTTGTCGATGAACCATTTCGTACTAGGCTGCTTGAAACCTACCATTCCTCTAAGGCTGCGGGACATATTGGTAGAGACCAATTGTTATGGTCCCTTTCTCAGTTATTTTGGTGGCCCTCCATGAGAAACGATTGTGCCGAATTTACGAATGCCTGTGCCACCTGTGCCCGCGCTAAGACCCTGAGACATCTCCCTGTGGGCTTGCTTCATCCGGTGCCTAATGGCGAACGCCCCTGGTCTCATGTTTCCATTGATTTTATGGGAGAGTTGCCTATGTCCAAGGGGTACTCCTTTATATTCAGGTTTTCTAAAATGGCTCATTTTGTGCCCCTCCGTGGTCTTCCTTCAGCGAAGGAATTGGCAATGGTGTTCGCCAGAGAAGTATTCCGGTTGCATGGAGTGCCTAGGGTACTGGTGTCTGACAGGGGGAGCCAGTTTGTGTCTAGATTTTGGAGGGCATTTTGCCAACAGATGGGCATACAGCTGTCCTTCTCCTCTGCCTACCATCCCCAGACCAATGGAGCAGCTGAACGAGCTAATCAGGGCTTGGAACAATTTCTCCGTTGTTTCGTTACTGACCATCATGATAATTGGTCCGACTCGTTGCCTTGGGCAGAGTTCGCCAGGAACTGTGCGGTCAATTCTTCATCTGGGAGCTCTCCATTTCTGATTAATTATGGGTTCCAGCCCTGTTTGCTTCCAGACTCATTTCAGACGCAACAGATTCCAGCTCTGGATGAGCATATCGAGCAACTCCGTTCCACATGGGCACAAGTTCAGAGGGCACTTGGTCAGTCATTTCAGCGTCATCAGCGCCATGCTAATCGCAGAAGGCTTCCAGTGGTTTCCTTTCAGGTTGGGGATAGAGTATGGCTTTCCTCCAGAAATCTCAAGCTGCAGGTTCCGTCTAATAAGTTGGCTCCCCGGTTTATTGGTCCATACAGAGTTATTCGCAAAATTAACCCTGTCTCCTATGCACTAGACCTACCTGCATCCATGCGTATCCATAATGTGTTCCATGTGTCCCTTCTTAAGCCTCTGGTTTGCAATCGCTATACTACCACACCTGTGGTGCCAGGACCTGTTGAGGTCGAGGGCCAGGAGGAGTACGAGGTTCAGAGCATTATTGATTCCCGTAGGCTTAGGGGAAGGGTACAGTACCTGGTACACTGGAAAGGGTATGGTCCTGAGGATCGATCATGGGTGGATAGTACGGACCTTCATGCACCTAGGCTAACTAGGGTCTTTCATGCCAATTACCCACAGAAACCTAGACCCTATTCTAGGAGAGGTGGTCTTTGAAGGGGGGGTACTATCACGGTGCCCGTGATTGCTGCAGTTCCTTGTCTGTCACCAGTAGGGGGCTGCTATTGGCTGTCTGCAGATAGCCCGCCTTTCATTGCCTATTTAAACCTGGATTGGGCACCCTTTGGTTGCCCTTTTGTGTTGTTTCTGACCTTCTTGCTATCACTATGCCAGTGATAGCTGGGCCTCTGTTCCAGTGTTCCTGAGTTCCTGATCTCATGTGTTCCTGAGTTCCTGATCTCTACTGTTCCAGTGTTTCCTGCATGCTGAAGTACTTCCAGTCCTGGTTCCGGCCTAGTCTCTGGTGTTGCAGTTCCTGCTGAACTTCTTCTCTGCGGTTTCCTGACCTGACTGATCGTTGCTGGTTCCTGTCATCGCATCGCCTGTCTCCTGTATCCTGGCGACCTCCTGCCTGGTCGCGTCGGCGACTTTGCTTGTTACTCCAGTGTGCGGTCACTGGTTTGCTCCACAGCCTATCGGCTATACAATCTGTGTTGGTCCCAGCGTGCGGACGCTGGTTTGCTCCTAAGCCTTGCGGCTAGACAAACTCACTTGTTACACCAGTGTGCAGTCACTGGTTTGCTCCAAAGCCTATCGGCTATACAATCCTGTGTTGGTCCCAGCGTGCGGACGCTGGTTTGCTCCAAAGCTTTGCGGCTAGACAAACTCACTTGTTACACCAGTGTGCGGTCACTGGTTTGCTCCAAAGCCTATCGGCTATACAATCCTGTGTTAGTCCCAGCGTGCGGACGTTGGTTTGCTCCAAAGCCTTGCGGCTAGACAAACTCGCTTATTACACCAGTGTGCGGTCACTGGTTTCCTCCAAAGCCTATTCGGCTGTACTATCCTGTGTTGGTCCCAGCGTGCGGACGCTGGTTTGCTCCAAAGCCTTGCGGCTATACAAACTCGCTTGTTACACCAGGGTGCGGTCACTGGTTTGCTCCAAAGCCTATCAGCTATACAATTCTGTGTTGGTCCCAGCGTGCGGACGCTGGTTTGCTCCAAAGCCTTGCGGCTATACAAACTTGCTTGTTACACCAGTGTGCGGTCACTGGTTTGCTCCAAAGCCTATCAGCTATACAATTCTGTGTTGGTCCCAGCGTGCGGACGCTGGTTTGCTCCTAAGCCTTACGGCTATACTAACTCGCTTGTTACACCAGTGTGCGGTCACTGGTTTGCTCCTAAGCCTATCGGCTATACAATTCAGTGTTGGTCCCAGCGTGCGGACGCTGGTTTGCTCCAAAGCCTTGCAGCTTTACGATTCCCCTGTTAGTCTCAGTGTGTGTACACTGGGTTGCTTACGATCCTGTCAATTTGCCATTACCATCTGACTGCTGCTACTATCTCTGGGCTGCCCTGCCCGGTATTGGTAAGGCCGGTAGAACCTTTTGCCACATTCCATCTGAGGTTGCCTTACCCGGTATTGGCAGGGCCGGTAGAGCCTACATTATGAATCTATTGAGGCTGCCTTGCCCGTAATTTGGTAAGGCCGGTAGAACCGTTATGCGATTCCATCTGCAGGTTGCCTTACCTGGTATTGGCAAGGCCGGTAGAGCCTAACATTCTATTACTTCAGACTGTCCTGTCCGGTATATTGACAGGACCGGTAGAGTCTGCCTTCTGTCTTGTTATATTCTGAATATATCTGTATGTATGTGATTGCCATCCTACGTTATCAATTTATTATTTCAATAAAATTGATTTTTACCTAAAACTTGTGTCTGAGAGTCATAATAAACCGTGACAATGATATACTGATCCACTCTCCTGATCTTCCTACCCATCGCACCCATGTCAAGCAGGTATTACTTCGTCTCTATGAAAACCACTTATTTGCCAAGTTGATGAAATGTACCTATGAGGTGGATAAGCTACCCTTTCTAGGATACATCATCAGATCCACTGGTTTTGAGATGGATCCCTCCAAACTGGACTCCATACTCAATTGGCCACAACTCTCTGGACTCAAGCCCCTTCAGAGATTCCTGGGGTTTGCAAATTATTATTGCAAGTTCATCAGAGACTATTCCAAGATTGCTGCTCCTCTCACTGCTCTTACTAATAAAGGTGCAGACTCTGTTAACCGGCCTCCAGAGGCTATCAAGGCCTTCAATGTATTAAAACAAAAATTTTTCACGCCGCCAGTTTTGAGACATCCAGACCCCACTAAGCCTTTTGTGGTTGAGGTTGATACCTCCGAAGTCAGTGTTGGGGCTGTCCTGTCCCAGAGAAGCTCCCATAACAGTCCTCTCCATCCGTGTGAGTTCATGTCTAAATGATCCTCGCAGGCTGAGAGCAATTATGACGTGGCCAATAGAGAGTTGTTGGCCATCATTCTTGTCCTAGAGGAATGGAGACATCTCTTGGTGGGGGCATGCACACCCATAATCATTCTCACGGACCATAAAAACCTCCTGTACATCAGCGATGCTAAAAGGATGAACCCAAGACAAGCCAGATGGTCTCTGTTCCTGGCCCGGTTTAATTATGTTATTATCTACCGTCCAGGTACTAAGAATACCAAAGCTGATGCACTCTCCAGGATGTTCACTGCACCTTCTGAAGAGAATCAAGAGACAGAAACCATCATATCCCCTTGTAGGGTACTGGCAGCTATCTCCCAATCTACTTTCTCCACTCCCCTGTTGGACTATCTCCGTGACAAACAGAGGGAGGTTCCTGACGGCTTGTCCACTGGAAAGTTATATGTGCCACAAGAGAAAAGAGAGGAGGTCTTAGGACAATGCCATGACTCCAAAATGGCAGGACATCCAGGAGCTGCCCATACTCAAGACTTGGTCTCCAGAGTCTTTTGGTGGCAAGAATGGAGACGGGATGTTCAGGACTTTGTTTCTGCCTGTCAGTCCTGTGCTGCATCCAAAACCCCCAGGTCACTTCCAGTTGGCTTACTGCACCCACTCTCCATACCCTCTCAACCTTGGTCACATCTTTCAATGGACTTCGTAGTAGAGCTACCACCCTCCAAGGGGAATACTACTTTACTGACGGTCGTAGACTGTTTCTCCAAGATGGTACATCTTGTCCCTCTCCGCAAGCTACCATCTGCCCCGGAACTGGCTCAGATTTTCATCAAAGAGATCGTCAGGTTACATGGAGTTCCTGTCCAAATGATCGTGGCACTCAATTCATCTCAAAATACTGGAGATCTTTCTGTGAGAGACTTGGGATTTCCTTGGCTTTTTCATCTGCCTACCATCCTCAAACAAATGGAGCAGCAGAAAGAGCCAACCAAGAGATGGAGCAGTATCTCAGGCTATTCTGCAATGAAAGCCAGGAAAACTAGTCTGATCTACTTCCCTTGGCAGAGTTCGCCAAGAATAACTCTCTACAGGAGTCTATCCAGATGTCTCCCTTCCGTTGTCTCTATGGGATGAATCCAGTAGCTATTCCTTCTGCCTTCTCTAAGTCCAGTATTCCAGCACTTGATACTCATCTGGACAACATTGCTCACTGCTGGGGTTCCATGAAGGAGGCTTTACTTAAGACTGTGGCTAGGCAAAAGAGGATGGCGGACAAAAGATGTTCTATTGCTCCCACCTATTTTCCAGGTGATAGAGTCTGGTTCTCCACCCACCACCTACGTCTTAAAGTACCGACTATGAAATTGGCCCTGCGCTTCATTGGCCCTTTCCATGTTACTTGAAGAATTAAACCCATAGCTTACGAATTCTCTCTACCTAAAGCTCTATGTATCCCCAGTCTTCCATGTGTCTCTTTTGAAACCTCTAGTCTGCAAAAGATATACTAAGAGTGTTGTTGCTCCTGGACCAGTGGAGGCTGTTCATAAGGATGAGTTTGAGGTACAGGCCATAGTGGACTCCCGTATCCTCAGTGGTTCCTTACAGTACCTTGTACACTGGAAAGGGTATGGTCTGGAGGAGAGGTCTTGGATTTCCGCCAGTAATGTTCATACACCCCAACTTATGCAGCTCACTCTGGTATCAGCTGCCCGGAGGTCGGCCCTCGAGGAGGGGGTACTATCACAACCCATTGGTCTCCTCCTCCCCAGAGGCCTTCTCACTCCTAATTACAATACTCTTTCACCTGTCTGTGGCCTACTTATATCTTTCTCCATTCCCCGCACTTGGATGGTCAGTGCTCAGCGTCCTTGTGTCCTGTGTACCTGGTTACCTGATATCCTGATTTCTGATTCCTGTTGTGACCTCCACTTGTATCTCATTCTGATTTCCTGATCCTGGCTTTGTTCCTGACTACTCTTGACTCTTTGCTCCAGTTCCTGTTTGCCACATTGTGTATCAAATCCAGCTTGTCTATGACTCTCCACTTGTCTACATTCCCAAGGCTCATACTGTCTCATTTGTTTGACTCCTTGTGTACCGAATCTGGCTTGTCTACGACCCCCCGCTTGTCTACGACTCCAAGGTACAGACAGCTTCGTTTGCTCGACTCTTTGTGTACTGAACCCGGCTTGTTGATGATTCTCCATTTGTCTACGACCCCTCGGGTCGACTCCTGCATTATTCAACGACTAGTAGTCGACTCCTGTTCTACCTTGACTCCTCTGTTGTCTTCGACTCGCAGTTGACCAATTTCTGTCTGCCGACTACTGCCTCACTTAAAGACATTTGCTTATCCTCGACTGTCGACCTTCTGCAGTAGGATTCAGACTCTGTGTCGGAGTTTGAGCCTTCGTTGCCTGGCTGAGAGACAGTGAAAAATGCGAAGCAATGTTTTGGACATCGCTCTGACACTCAAGGGTTACATGACACGGAGAAATTTACCAAAGAACAAAAAGTCCAATTCCCCCTCCCATATGGTTTGAGCAAGACGATTCTTGCTTTACTTTGCTATCACCCTGTTTATAATTATATTCATTTCAAGGGGTTTCTTTTGTGTGCTTCCATTTGCCGCTCCACTCCTCCGTATAATCCCCTTATAATCTAACTGCAGAAAACATTTTTGGCCCATCTACTATGGTAGAGCTGTGCCCAATAAATATCACAAGCAGAATCCCAATGAATCCTTTTTAAACAATATAAGTACTGCCATGGGATGAGAAATTAGTGTTCTGTTCCTCTACACTTTATTTCTCAGTATATATACTAACAAGGGGTAAAGGAAATTGCCATATAATTAGACCATGTTCCTGAGCATGACACAGGGAAGACTTTCAGTGCTTGTTCTCATTAAAGTTTTAAAATAGAACTAACATCTAATAAAAATAACCCCACTGACTTAACTGGAAAATCCTAATTGCCCTATGAATTTTCCTTTGCACCTTGACTCAAGAGATAGCAAATTCAATATCACGGTGCCCGTGATTGGCTGCAGTTACTTGTCTGTCACCAGTAGGGGGCTTCTATTGGCTGTCTGCAGATAGCCCGCCTCTTATTGACTATTTAAACCTGGATTGGGCACCCTTTGAGTGCCCTTTCGTGTTGTTTCTGACCTTCTTGCTATCACTATGCTAGTGATAGCTGGGCCTCTGTTCCAGTGTTCCTGAGTTCCTGATCTCATGTGTTCCTGAGTTCCTGATCTCTACTGTTCCAGTGTTTCCTGCATGCTGAAGTACTTCCAGTCCTGGTTCCGGCCTAGTCTCTGGTGTTGCAGTTCCTGCTGATCTTCTCTGCTGTTTTCTGACCTGACTGATCGTTGCTGGTTCCTGTCATCTCATCACCTGTCTTCAGTATCCTGGCGACCTTCTGCCTGGTCGCGTTGGTGACATTGCTACAATTCCGTGTTGGTCCCAGCGTGCGGACGCTGGTTTGCTCCTAAGCCTTGCGGCTATACTCTCGCTTGTTACTCCAGTGTGCGGTCACTGGTTTGCTCGCTAAGCCTAACGGCTATACTACTCAGTGTTGTTTCCAGCGTGCGGACGCTGGTTTGCTCCAAAGCCTTGCTGCTTAACGATTCTGCTAATTTGCCAGTTCCATCTGACTGCTGCTATTATCTCTGGGCTGCCCTGCCCGGTATTGGTAAGGCCGGTAGAACCTTTTGCCACATTCCATCTGAGGTTGCCTTACCCGGTATTGGCAGGGCCGGTAGAGCCTACACTGTGTATCTATTGAGGCTGCCTTGCCCGGTAATTTGGTAAGGCCGGTAAACCGTTATGCTATTCCATCTGCAGGTTGCCTTACCCGGTATTGGCAAGGCCGGTAGAGCCTAAAGACTGTCCTGTCCGGTATTTTGACAGGACCGGTAGAGTCTGCCTTCTGTCTGTGCTATATTCTGTATATATCTATTATGTATGTTATTGCCATCCTAAGTTATCATTTATTATTTCAATAAAATTGATTTTTTTTACCTAAAACTTGTGTCTGAGAGTCATAATAAACCGTGACAGTACGAAAGGGCCATGACCTCAGACAGCAAGGGTGAAGGTAACGCACAGAATATCCATTGGAGGATGGATGTGCTCGAGCAACGTTTGGATCAGTTGGCAGTTGCAATTCAAACGATCCTTGAACGCACGGTACCTGCTGCCCAATCTAGCTCTAGCCCGGTGGTCTCGCCCAGTCAGACACCGGAAAGTGATACCAGACCCCTAGGGGGTACTGTTAAAGGGTTAACGGCTTCTGCACCCTTGCCGCTAAGATATGATGGTGACCCTAGTCTCTGCAGAGGGTTCATCAATCAACTCGAAATCTTTATGGAATTGACGGCACACGCATTTCCCAATGATCGTAGTAAAGTGGGGTTCACGATATCACTGCTCACTGGCAGAGCATTGGCTTGGGCTAACCCCTTGTGGGAGAATGCTAAACCTTGTACTAAGAACTTTAGTGAATTTGTGCGTTCCTTTCGAAGAGTGTTTGAGCCTCCTGGTAGAACCACCTCTGCTGCCAAACGCCTTATGGAGATACAACAGGGCAGGCGTACAGTGGGCGACTATGCCATCGAATTCCGCACATTGGCAGCAGAGGTAGGTTGGAATAACGAGGCATTATTGGCAGCCTTCTCTCAAGGCCTGAATGACCACATTAAAGACGAAATCGCTGCTAAAGATCTACCTATTGATCTAGATGATTACATTGAGTATGTTATGATAATTGACTCCAGAATACGTGAGAGATCAATTGCCAGAGATCGTAAGTTACGGTCAAAAAATAATGAGCCTAGTAGCATGTTTTGCCCACCCATCCCTCCCTTGGCATTGAAGTCTAGTGAACCAGTACGGGAAACAAGTGAACCTATGGAAATAGGCTTCACTAGACTATCCAAGGCAGAGAGACTATATCGCAAACAACAAGGGTTATGTTTATACTGCGGTAAAAAAGGGCACTTGCTAAATTCCTGTCCGGTACGTCCGGGAAACGCACACACCTAGGGTATCTTGGGGGACAGGCCCTAGGTGGTGTACAATCGTCCCCAGTGTCGGGCATAATGAAACCCACCATACAGGTGGTATTGTCTTGGGCACAACGCTCTGTGGAGGTTTTGGCCTTGGTTGACTCCGGTGCAGCAGGGTATTTTATGGATGATACCTTTGCTGAATTGCACGGAGTTCCACGCATTGAAAGAGAAAACCCCTTGACTATTGAAGCGATTGATGGTAGACCCTTAGAACCGCCTCAGGTTATATTTGAAACTATGCCATTGTCTATGACTATTGGGGCACTTCACAGAGAAGAGCAGCAGTTTCAACTGATTAATTCCCCGCACCATGCGGTGATATTGGGATTTCCGTGGTTACAGTTACATAACCCACAATTCGATTGGAAAAAGTGTGAAATTGCTGCTTGGTCCCAGTTTTGTATGGACAAGTGCGTCATCCAGCCTATTAAGGTCATGTGCACCTCCTCTGCTATGCCGGATGTGTACCAACAGTTTGGCGATGTTTTTAGCAAAGGAGAGGCTAGTTTGCTACCCCAGCATAGACCTTATGATTGTTGCATTGAATTGCAGCCTGGTGCAGTACCTCCGAAAGGACGCACTTATCCATTATCTTGTGATGAAAATAAGGCTATGGAGGATTACATTTCTGATGCCCTTGCTAGAGGGATCATACGTAAATCTACCTCTCCAGCTGGGGCTGGGTTCTTTTTTGTAAAAAAGAAAAATGGCGAATTAAGACCATGCATTGACTACCGGGGCTTGAATAAACTAATGGCAAAAAACGCATACCCAATACCACTCATCACCGAGCTTTTTGACAGGCTTAAGGGCGCTTCGATATTTACCAAGTTGGACCTACGGGCCGCTTACAATCTGGTTCGCATTCGAGCAGGTGATGAGTGGAAAACTGCCTTTAATACTCGAGCTGGGCACTACGAGTATCTAGTAATGCCTTTTGGGCTGTGTAATGCACCCGCAGTTTTCCAGGAACTGATAAATGATGTTCTGAGAGATATGTTACAGACATGTGTTGTGGTGTACCTCGACGATATACTGATTTACTCCCAAAACATGGCACAGCACATCAAAGATGTATCCGCAGTATTGCTACGACTCCGTGAGAACAAATTATTTTGTAAAATGGAAAAATGTGAGTTTCATAGAACCAGTGTGCCATTCTTGGGGTTCATAATTGGCAATGATGGCATTGCCATGGACAAAGAAAAGTTGTCAGCTGTCCTACAATGGCCAAAACCCAAGGGTCTTAAAGCCATACAGCGTTTCCTGGGTTTCGCTAATTATTATAGGAGGTTTATTAAGAACTTTTCTTCCATTGTCAAACCTCTGTCCGATCTTACGCACAAGGGTGCTAATCCTTCTTGTTGGCCGGTATCTGCTGAGAAAGCCTTTGAGAATTTGAAGCTGGCATTTGCTGCGGCTCCTGTGTTATCCCACCCCAATCCTTTACTTCCATTTACGTTAGAGGTTGATGCCTCAGATATTGGGGTCGGGGCAGTACTTTCGCAGCGACACGAGAAAGGTGGAACTCTCAGACCTTGTGGGTTTTTCTCTAAAAAGTTGACTGTCACTCAAAGCCACTATGAGATAGGTGACAGAGAATTATTGGCCATTATCCTTGCTCTTAAGGAATGGCGTCATTTGCTTGAAGGTACTAAGAATCCTGTCTTAATCCTAACAGATCATAAGAATCTGACCTATCTCTCGGAGGCCAAGAGATTGTCCTCTCGTCAGGCCAGGTGGGCACTGTTCCTGTCTCGATTTAATTTCATTGTATCGTATTTACCAGGGTCAAAAAATATCAGGGCTGATGCACTGTCAAGACAATTTGAGGCCGACAGTGACAGAGTGGAAGCACCAGCTCCTATCATCCAACCTGATAGAATACTGGCTACTATACGCACGAGTATCACTTCTCCTCTAGGGGAGGAGATCCTGGCCTCTCAGGGGTCCGCTCCCCATGAAACCCCAGTGGGCAAATGTTTTGTCGCTGAATCATTTCGTACTAGGCTGCTCGAAACCTACCATTCCTCTAAGGCTGCGGGACATATTGGTAGAGACCAATTGTTATGGTCCCTTTCTCAGTTATTTTGGTGGCCTTCCATGAGAAACGATTGTGCCGAATTTACGAATGCCTGTGCCACCTGCGCCCGCGCTAAGACCCCGAGACATCTCCCTGTGGGCTTGCTTCAACCGGTGCCTAATGGCGAACGCCCCTGGTCTCATGTTTCCATTGATTTTATGGGAGAGTTGCCTATGTCGAAGGGGTACTCCTTTATATTCATGGTGGTGGACAGGTTTTCTAAAATGGCTCATTTCGTGCCCCTCCGTGGTCTTCCTTCAGCGAAGGAATTGGCAATGGTGTTCGCCAGAGAAGTATTCCGGTTGCATGGAGTGCCTAGGGTACTGGTGTCTGACAGGGGGAGCCAGTTTGTGTCTAGATTTTGGAGGGCATTTTGCCAACAGATGGGCATACAGCTGTCCTTCTCCTCTGCCTACCATCCCCAGACCAATGGAGCCGCTGAACGAGCTAATCAGGGCTTGGAACAATTTCTCCGTTGTTTCGTTACTGACCATCATGATAATTGGTCCGACTTGTTGCCTTGGGCAGAGTTCGCCAGGAACTGTGCGGTCAATTCTTCATCTGGGAGCTCTCCGTTTCTGATTAATTATGGGTTCCAGCCCTGTTTGCTTCCAGACTCATTTCAGACGCAACAGATTCCAGCTCTGGATGAGCATATCGAGCAACTCCGTTCCACATGGGCACAAGTTCAGAGGGCACTTGGTCAGTCATTTCAGCGTCATCAGCGCCATGCTAATCGCAGAAGGCTTCCAGCGGTTTCCTTTCAGGTTGGGGATAGAGTATGGCTTTCCTCCAGAAATCTCAAGCTGCAGGTTCCGTCTAATAAGTTGGCTCCTCGGTTTATTGGTCCATACAGAGTTATTCGCAAAATTAACCCTGTCTCCTATGCACTAGACCTACCTGCATCCATGCGTATCCATAATGTGTTCCATGTGTCCCTTCTTAAGCCTCTGGTTTGCAATCGCTATACTACCACACCTGTGGTGCCAGGACCTGTTGAGGTCGAGGGCCAGGAGGAGTACGAGGTTCAGAGCATTATTGATTCCCGTAGGCTTAGAGGAAGGGTACAGTACCTGGTACATTGGAAAGGGTATGGTCCTGAGGATCGATCATGGGTGGATAGTACGGACCTTCATGCACCTAGGTTAACTAGGGCCTTTCATGCCAATTACCCGCAGAAACCTAAACCCTATTCTAGGAGAGGGGGTCTTTGAAAGGGGGGTACTATCACGGTGCCCGTGATTGGCTGCAGTTACTTGTCTGTCACCAGTAGGGGGCTTCTATTGGCTGTCTGCAGATAGCCCGCCTCTTATTGACTATTTAAACCTGGATTGGGCACCCTTTGAGTGCCCTTTCGTGTTGTTTCTGACCTTCTTGCTATCACTATGCTAGTGATAGCTGGGCCTCTGTTCCAGTGTTCCTGAGTTCCTGATCTCATGTGTTCCTGAGTTCCTGATCTCTACTGTTCCAGTGTTTCCTGCATGCTGAAGTACTTCCAGTCCTGGTTCCGGCCTAGTCTCTGGTGTTGCAGTTCCTGCTGATCTTCTCTGCTGTTTTCTGACCTGACTGATCGTTGCTGGTTCCTGTCATCTCATCACCTGTCTTCAGTATCCTGGCGACCTTCTGCCTGGTCGCGTTGGTGACATTGCTACAATTCCGTGTTGGTCCCAGCGTGCGGACGCTGGTTTGCTCCTAAGCCTTGCGGCTATACTCTCGCTTGTTACTCCAGTGTGCGGTCACTGGTTTGCTCGCTAAGCCTAACGGCTATACTACTCAGTGTTGTTTCCAGCGTGCGGACGCTGGTTTGCTCCAAAGCCTTGCTGCTTAACGATTCTGCTAATTTGCCAGTTCCATCTGACTGCTGCTATTATCTCTGGGCTGCCCTGCCCGGTATTGGTAAGGCCGGTAGAACCTTTTGCCACATTCCATCTGAGGTTGCCTTACCCGGTATTGGCAGGGCCGGTAGAGCCTACACTGTGTATCTATTGAGGCTGCCTTGCCCGGTAATTTGGTAAGGCCGGTAAACCGTTATGCTATTCCATCTGCAGGTTGCCTTACCCGGTATTGGCAAGGCCGGTAGAGCCTAAAGACTGTCCTGTCCGGTATTTTGACAGGACCGGTAGAGTCTGCCTTCTGTCTGTGCTATATTCTGTATATATCTATTATGTATGTTATTGCCATCCTAAGTTATCATTTATTATTTCAATAAAATTGATTTTTTTTACCTAAAACTTGTGTCTGAGAGTCATAATAAACCGTGACATTCAATCAGGGATGTATCTACAAGGGGTACAGAAAGTGCAGTTGTTAGGGGCCATCAATATTTTTGTTTGGAGGCTCAAAAAGTTGAGGGACCTTCAATGACATGGTTTGATTCCAGAGCAGTCCTGCAGAATAAGGTTTTCATAAGCTTTTCTGATTTAAAGAAATATGTGGTCACCTTACCTACAATGCGGCAGATGTGTATTGTATTGATGGGGGAATGGCTCTTATGGTGTGATTTGTGTATGTATTTAGATTTTTGCTTTAAATCTCTATCTTCCTTCTCAGATTACTGACACGCATTACTTGTCGCTCATAGCAGTGGTCCCAAGTGGGGTAGATGGTGGCAACCCTTCTTCACATCCCTCTTCCACCTCCTCATCTGTGCTATTAATATATTTGTTGTGGCTTTGTCGGTTATACTCCTCTGCAGCAGGAGCCATAAGTGTTATTTGGACTGAGCTAACTGTTGGCACTGACAGTAGCACACTCTCTGACACATAAATAACTTCACTACTTCTTTTTTCTGCCCTAGAGCCCTGGGAACTTTTTAAAGTGCTTCTGCTGCTGATAGTTGTAGCACCTTTGACCTGTTGATAGTGTGTCTCCCAGTCAGACATGTGGTTGTGCTTCAGGTGGGATCTCATAGAGGAGGTGCCTAGGTGTGAGCCTGCTTTCCCCCTGCTCACATGCTTTTTGCACAGACAACATATAGCATCATTCTTAGCTTGAGGATCCTGATCGAAGTATCTCCATACTATGGACTTCATGGAATTAGGGGTTCCTGTGGTAGTTCTGCTGCTACTACTACTACTGGGGCTAGATGTTGATGCAATTCTACTGCCACTACTACTAGGTGTCAAAGGTGCAACACTTATATCAGCAGCAACAGAGGCACTCATCATATCTAACAAAGAGGACGTTAATAACCTGTGTTGCTGTTGCTGGGTACTCAAAACAGGTTTGTGTGGCTGAGTGGGACTTGGACTTTGAAGAGGCAATGATGTTGATGATGACTGATAGGGTTACTGTGTGCTTTTTGACATCTGTGCTTGTCCAGGATCAGACTTTCCAATGGATTTCTCAAACAGTTTATAGACAGGCACAGTGCTTCAGCCTTTGACTTTCTGCTAACCTTATAGCCCTGTCATCATCCTCGCTCTCAACTTCATCTGTATCTGAACAAGAGAAAGATGCTGGAGGGATATATTCTAGATCTGTATCATCATCAGTCTTCAATAAGTTATCCTGTGCAGCATCAGCATCACCTGACAGTTCTTGCCCACTACTACCCTAATATTCCTCTAAGCTTTTAGAGGTCTCAAAAATTGTATTTTTACTTTTACTGTAACAAAGTTCACTACTACTTTGAGGACAGATGTTTTGGTGCTTGTTTGTCTCATTATCTGATGCAGCAGGCGGTTCAGCTGTTACACCTTCCTCTATTATCCTATTGCCAGCATCATCAACACTTGAATGCAACTTGTTGTCGTCATCAATGTTCTTCTTATATGGTTCTTTATTTCTTCTGGCACTTGTGGTGCTGGAACTAGTTTTGCTGGGACCTTGACAAACTGCATCCTCCCTTGGAGTAGAAGGATCATCATCATTGATTGCACATGCCGCAGCAATCATTGCTGCAGTCAGTTTTTGAACTACTACTTTACTCTCACTTCCCTGCACTGCTTCATCCCTCCCCCTTCCCCTTGTGTGTTTGCTGGATATTATGCAACTATATTGTAATTTTTTTACTGTAAGGTACACAACACAACTGATGGAGCTGTATGATGCCTTTCTTAAGCCCAGTCAGCTATCTATCAATGTGAACTAGTATATTTAGTTCTTTATTCTTTTTTATTTATTTTTTACATTTTTATAATTTTTTTTAAGTTGTCCACCCAGTTATCTTATCACGGTCTGTCAAAAAACAAACAAACAAAATCAACAACTTCTTTCCCCATATTTCTCCACCCAGCACAGAGACAATAACAGCAAGATCAGCAAGCAAATAGGTCCCTAGCTGCCTGTGTCTTGCCAGTCAGAGGTTGGTGCCCCACTGACTCTCCTAATAGAGAGAACAAATGTCCTACCTAAAAGATTCCCTAAACAAAACTTCAATTCCCCTCTCTGTCTTCTCTAGCTCAAACAAGGTGCTGGTCTCTCCTCTCACAAACACAGAATGGCATGCTGTGAGAGCCTGACAGCTTTTTATATGGCTGTAGAAAACGTACGTGTGGTGGAGAAATATTTTTCTACCTATTGATTTCAATGGGCGGAAAAGGCAGGAAAAAGCGGAAAAGCTGCACTTTTCCCTGGAAATTATCCACCAAGTGGAAAGTGCCATTATTCTCCGATTTCAGTTTGAGTCGAAAATTTTCACCCATCCCAACTTGGAGGTAGACATGACAGTTACTAGCAGGACCAAAGGACCTCAAGCTGTACTCACTGTGCATGATATTCTTGACCTTTTAAAGACCAGTAGATGTGCAATTTCCTTCCTGATCTGACTGTTATCGCTGTGCTAGTGGAGTCTGTGGATGTGAGAAGGGAGCAAATGAGAAAAACTGACTGAATGGAAAGACATAGGCAGCCATAATTCAAGTGACATGTTCTGTCCTTTTTTTCTGGTCTTTTTCCTGATTCCTTGTCCGTTTTTTTGTCTGGTTCTTTGTTTTGCTGGATCCTTATTCCTAGCCCCGGATTTACCTTTGTCTTGAACCTTTATCATGCACCAGTTTCTCAGTACTGGCATGTGATTTTAGCATTTTAGTACTTGTTGAACTATTTCCAGTCCTGTTCCTGAGTTCCTGTTGCCCTTCCTCCAGACTGATTTCCGCTTACTGATCTTGGCCTTGTTTCCTGACTACCTTTCAGCTTATTGTTCTTGTGCTTCACTTCCAGCAATGATTCTCTGTTATTGATCCATGCTCTCCCTTTTCACTACTTTTCTTCTTGTCGATTGTATACATCCTTGCTTTCCTGTTGCAGACCTTGCTTGATCAACCATCAACTGTTCTGTTCCTGTCTGCTTGGTTATTCTACTCTTCTGTGTTCATCGTATATACAGGAGCAGATTTGACTATTTGACTCTCAGTTAGTCCTGCTGTCTTCCATTATTCAACTTATTTGACCATCAGTTGGATTCCGGCTAAAACAGGCAAGGTTTGAATCATTTGACAGCTGGTCAAATATCTGAATCAGAGTTTGAATCGCAGTCTACCAGCTCCTCCTGTTCCAACTCAGTAACATTCGACTTGCAGCTCAGATATTCAATCTTTTATATTTTAGTTTTTCCTTTACCCCAGTATGTAGCTACTATCCTCTAGGCAGTCATCCTGGATGCGGGCTGTATCTTCCGGCAATCAGCATCTTTCTTTCAGTCTCAGCCACAGAAAGATTGTCTAGGGGGTAGTCTGTTCCTCACAGGAGGTCTCAATCTGATGATAGCATGGAAAAACCTAATGATTAGATCCTTAGCAGCCATTTAATTTTAGTAAGAGCTGAAATAGCCGAAACCTGGGCCATCAACGTGCTATAACTAAGGTTTTTATTGTGTCTCTGTGAGAAAGAGCAGAAGCTGAGCTGCAGAGAGAGAGTCTACAGCTATCCTGTTCACTTGAGCCCATTGGGAGAAGACAGACCACACTCTATGGTAGGCATTGGAGGTAGAAGGCTTCCTAGCTTTTAGGAGCAGAGACAATATCTTCTGAAAGACCTGTCTCAAATAGAGCCTCTCAACCTTCAAGCCACTAAACGGAGTGAGCCTGGGTCCGGGTGAAGAATTGGTCCCTGGTATAACAGATCGGGGAGCAGAGGAAGTATCCAAGGATTTTCCACCATTAAGGATTTCAGAAGGGGAAACCAGGGTCTTCCTGTCCAGACTGGGATGATAGCAATCACTTGAACTTTTTCCAGAAGAATCTTCTGCAATATCCTAAGAATCAATGGAAAGGGAGGAAAAATGTATCCCGCCTCCTTCTCCCATGAGTGGGCTAGGGCATCTACTCCCAGAGCTGTCGAGTGAAAGGTTCTTGAATAAAATCTCTGTATCTTCTTGTTCACTGGGGCCATCAGGTCTATAGATGGTAGACCCCATCAGTTCACAATCTGACCAAAGATCCTGCAATTCAAGACCCAGGAACCTGAATCCAGGGCTGACCTGCTGAGGAAGTCTGTCTGATTGTTCTGAGGTCCTGGGATATAAATAGCTGTGATGGCCATAAGATTTTTCACAGCCCAAGATATGATTGGAGACACCTCTACTAGCAACTGAGCACTCCTTGTCCCACCCTGTCGCCTTATGTAGGCTGCTGCAGACCTGTTGTCCACTTGGATCTTTAAAGACTTGTCTTTTAGGTCTTCTGCGAAAAAATGAATGCCTTCGGCCACTGCTCTGAGTTCTAATATATTGGATGGCATGCCTGAGGAAGGAATCAGCCATATTCTTTGTGCTGCTCTTCATTGATGCATGGGCCTCCAACACGTACCACTTGTGTCTGTGGTCAAAAAGGTTCATTGTGGATCTGCCAGAGACATACCTTGGCATAGGTTGAAACTGTGTTCCCACCAAAGGAGCGATTATAGAGCAGAATAGAATGGTCCAGATGATACAGGCGGCTGGACCACTGCTGTAGAAGTGCCTGTCGTAAAGGCCTGAGATGTCATCTGGCCCACTTGACTAACGGGATAGTTGAAAACATTAGACTGAGTATCTTCATGCAAAGTCTGGCAGTGTGATGACTTTCCCTTCTGAACGATGAAACTTGATCCATCAGGTGAGAGGTCTTGTGGGGAGGAAGGAAGACACACGTAACTTCTGTCTTGAAATCGGCCCCTAGAAATATCCTCGTGGAAGGAGTCTAGGTTTAGAAGCCAGCCTAACTGAGACAGCAGATGCATTGTCCATTGCAAGTGTAAGACAAGAATCTCCTTGTCCTGATGAAGAAATAACATATCGCCCAAATAATGTTGGATAGGGACTCCCTCAGCCCAAGCTCTGCCACTACTGGCAGAAGAATCTTGGAGTATGTCCTGTGGCTAGACCAAACGGGAGACAGGAATACTACAAGTGAAGGCCTCCCACCGTCCATCTGAGGAATTTCTGGTGCGCAGGACAAACAGGAACATGAAAGTATGTGTCCTGCAAGTATATGGTTACCAACCAATCCCTGGGTTGGAAAACAGAAATAATTGTGGGTAAAGATTCCATCTTGAAATGCCTCACATTGAGAGATGCATTTACTTCTTTGAGATCCAGAACTGGGTGTAACTCTCCTGATGATTTCCGGATGAAAAAGAGTATGGAGTAAACACCTGTAAATCGCTCTAGCTGTGAAACTCTGGAAATAACCCCTTCTTGGAGAAGTTTGATTGTAAAATCCACAAGGGCTTTTCTTTTCTGAGGATCCACAGGGATAGGTGATTCCCTGAATCTGTTTGCAATAGGAGAGTTTTGAAATTCCAAGGTGTAGCCTTCTGCGATAATCTGGTTTACCCACTGATCTGGAATGATCCTGGCCCAGACCCCAGCAAACTCTTGAAGGCGCCTTCCAACCGCCAAAGTCTGGACCCGAACACCATCAGGATTTTGGAGCGGACTTGGAAGAAAAGGAGAAAGTGGACTTGGAACCCTGAAAAAATCCTGATTGACCACCATGGTTGGACTGAGGTCTAGAAGAATCCCTTCCAGGTCTATAGGACTGGAAGTCCCTTTGATGCTCCTTCTGAGGCCTTTGAATGATAAAGGGGGTCCTTCTATTCTTTCTGTCTTGTGGTAGAAAGACACTCTTGCCACCTGACGCTTTCTTGATGATCTCATCTAAACTCTCACCAAATAACATCTGACCAGTAAAAGGGAGAGAGCAGAGATTATGCTTGGAGAGATTATCCACATGAAGCCAGTGAGCCCTTCTGGCTATGACAGACAATGTCATTGCTCTGGATTGAAGCCTGACCAGATCCACCAATGGATCAATGATAAATTCTGTTGCTAATTTCAATTTTGTTAGAGAATTTAACAAGGATGATCTCCGTTCACCAGAGGAGATGGATTACTCCAAGTTGTCCAACAAGACCTTCATGGCTCTAGAAATGGAAGTCAGTGCTACTTCCAGTTTGATTGCAGCCCCTAGAGAGACGAAGAGCCTTTTGAGGTCTGCTTCCAATCTTTTGTCAATTGGGTCTCTGAAGGAGGCAGCGTCGTCCAAAGGAAAAGTAGTCTTCCTAGCCAGTCTGACCACGGCTGCATCAACCTTAGGTGGCTTATCCCAGCACTCTGTATCCTTGTCAGAGAAGGGGTACATTTTTGCATGATGGGCTGAATTTTTCCACTTCTTGTCCGGTTTCTTCCATTCAATTATGATAACATCCCTGATGACTTCATGAAGTGGAAAAGTGGCCACTCTCTTTTTTAGGGAAGAAAAGAGCCTATCCCTAGGACAATCCTCCTGAAGCTCCTGCAAGTCTAGAGCCAGCCGAACCACCTTAATGAGGGGTTCCACAAGAGAAACATCAAAACCCACCAATTCTTCTGGATCATCTTCACTTGATGAAAACAATTCCTCCCTCCTGTGGCGAGACTCATGGTCTGAATCCTCAGAGAGGGAATGACTACTGTCTTGGTCCGGAGATCTGGCTCTTTTACGGGACTGAGAAGCAGCTTCAAGGCCTTGAGACACAGCTTCCTTAATTAACAAGAAGAGATCCATAGAGGAAGAAGAGGGGACAGAGCTCACCATCTCTTGCCAACATCCTGGCAGACTTTCTTGTTGTCTATAGCAGGCTTGTCACACGCCATACATGTCTTTACAGAAGAAGAAAATCTTGAAGACTCCAGGATATTGACAGGGCTGAAACAGAACAAAAGACCAAATGAGACCACTATAACAATATATTGAAATGCGGATCTTTAGATGCAGGGTCCAGGTCTATAGCAACTGCAATAGGTGGCTGTAAACGGCAACAAATCTAAACTATAAATAAAGACAAGCAACAAAGGAACCAAGAGCCATGGCTTACCAGAGCAAAGCAGAGGAACAAACTCGGCAGCAATCACAGCAGAAGGAATAATCCAGATGAAAAGGCACTCAAAAAGAACCTACAGAACACTATAAGGACATGACCCCACAGGCTGCCTGATTAAATAGCCCCCAAACAATAGGAATTAGCCAGAAAACTAACCTGAAGGCTGCAAGGTATTCCATAGTGTCCCATGCCGCTGTCTCACAACATGACATCAGAGCAGCGATGCTGGATAATGACGAGGGGAAATGGCGTCCGATAGACTGCAGATTGAGGCAGGCTGGAGCCTGAAAAGCTAGCTTCCTCCATGCACGCTATCCCTGAAGGGATAGAACTGATCTGCCCTGTCCACTAAAGGGCCTCCTCCAGTGTGATACCCACGATGGGCACGGGAGTGAGAGACCTGATGATGGAAAGAGTCAGAACCGACTCTGGGGTAAGTTAAAAGAAAAGTTACTTTCCCTAAACAGGAGTTCCCAATCTGATGCGAGGAAACAAAAAAGATGCTTGTAGCTTCTGAACGGGCGTGATTTATGCCTTTTGCTTAATTTGCTTGTTTCCTGTCTGATTGGTTGATAATGTGATTTAATCCTTTGGTGAATAGGCTGCCATGGATGACCAGGAAAGGAGAAATTCTTTGCTAATGAGTCTTTACTACTAGCTGCTGCTTCATTAAGGACAAACAGCAGCAGCAGCAGACTTGGAGGTGATACTTTTGTGTGTGAGTCCAGTAGATCTGAGAATGGATTTTGTCCCAGCATCTTTCTTCAAGCTGCATTTTGTGCCAATTTATGAACACAGCAGTGGCAGAAAACAAATATTACAGTATTGCACACCAAAAAGGTTGTCTGATTAGGTTTTATTTAACCTTTTTTTTTGTATTAATAATTTTTATTGGCATTTCAAATAAAAAAAAGAAGGAACAGACATGACATGAGATAAAAGATAACGTTTTGCAGCATTATACATATAAGAAGTACAAGAATAATAACAGAACATACATACATAATGCTCTCCATCCTTCAAGACATTTGTAAATGAGTCATGTCTAAAATATCAAGACACAAAGGGTCGCCAAAACAAAAGCGGAAAGAATGAAAAAAAAAAAACCTTGAACAAAATAACTAGTGTTGAGCGAGCGTGCTCGGCCGATGCTCGGATCGGCTCGAGCATCGCTCTGCTCTGCACATGGCGGTACTCGTACGAGTACCGCCATGTGCTCGCCCGACATGCTCGGGTGAAGAGGATCTGTGCCGGAAGAGGCACAGATCCGAAGACGCTCCGCTGGACCACCAGGGAATGGAGGTACGGGGGCATTGCGGAGATGAAGGGGGCATTGCGGAGATGAAGGGGGACATTATGGAAGAGGGGCATAGACTCTATGCCCCTCTTCCACAATGTCCCCCTTCATCTCCGCTATGCCCGTCTTCCACAATGTGCCCCTTCATCTCCGCTATGCCCCTCTTCCACAATGTCCCCCTTCATCTCCTATGCCATAGAGGAGATGAAGGGGGACATTGTGGAAGAGGGGCATAGCGGAGATGAAGGGGGACATTGTGGAAGAGGGGCATAGAGTCTATGCCCCTCTTCCACAATGTCCCCCTTCATCTCCGCTATGCCCCTCTTCCACAATGTCCCCCTTCATCTCCGCTATGGCATAGGAGATGAAGGGGGACATTGTGGAAGAGGGGCATAGCGGAGATGAAGGGGGACATTGACCAGGCACCCTCCGCTCATCAGAGCAGGGGGTGCCTGGTTTAATGCTCGAGTGCTCCCATTCATTTGAATGGGGCTCGGGTGCTCGGCCGAGCACTCGAGCATCAGGGGGTGCTCGGTCAGAGCACCCGAGCACCCGAGCATCGGGGTGCTCGCTCATCTTTAAAAATAACACAACAAAAAGAGAAAAATAAAACATACAGGGGATGCATGGAATAGACCTAGCATTAAAGTGCTGAAAGTTTAAATATCATCATTAAATTGTAAATAGACCGACAATCTTCAAAAGAAATGTTGAAATTTCAATATTTGATCATGAGATCAACGCCTATTAATATAATCCAACCAAGGTTGCCATATGGAAGAGAAATCATGAGCGGTCTCATCATATGTGAATGTTAGTTTCTCCATAATCATTATATTGGACACTCTCCTTTCCCAGTCAGACAGAGAGGGCGGGGATGAATTTTTCCAATAAACATGAATACATAACTTTGCAGCATTTAGTAAATGGCAGAGGAGGGAACCTTTAAAAGCCATTTGTGGACTAATTTTATGAAACATATTCAATAGAATTATACAGGGGTCAAATGGAATGTTTAAAGCAGTTATCTTGAAAATAGCACTCAAAACAGCATTCCAGTATGTAGAAATGATAGGGCAACCCCACCAAGTATGAAGCATCGTACCCATGTCCTTGTTACATCTCTAACATTGAGGGTCAACATTTGGGTATATTTTATGTAAGTAAGCAGGTGTCCTATACCATCGTGTAACAATTTTATAGTTAGTCTCCATTGTAAGTATATTTCTAGAAGAGTTAAGTGTATTTATTAACGCCTGCTGCCATTCCTCAATAGTGAAACTATAACCCAACTCCATTTCCCAATCATTTTTTTGAGAGATATATATTGGATCTTGTTCCATTAAAATGTTGTATATTTGAGAGATAGGTCGTTGTAACGGCCTATCCTCAAGACATCCCCTTTCAAAGGGTGTGAGAGGTCTTAGAAAATGTTGTTTATCCCCACTGTCTCTTAACCAGTCTACAACTGTCAAGTAAAAAATTTCATCATTAGATTGCAAGTTAAGGGCCTCACTGAGAGACCTAAAAGATCTAATTTCACCATTTTCTATGAATTGGCCTATAAGAAATTTATTGTTAATCTTCCATCGGGCAAGGTCGAGATCAGTACAACTTAATGGCAAATGTACCAAGGAAGTTACTGGTTGTAACGGAGAATGCTCATCAGTTAGACCTGGGTTAGACCCCAAACATTTATTCCAGGAAGAAAGAGTAGCTTTAACAAGAGTAGGATATTTTTGTGATAAGGTTCTATTTAAAGGGATAGTAATAGTTCGTTTTAACTTTATTTTATTTTGTAGGCATTAAAAAAACATGAAGAATGATATAAGTCTTATCTCTCAAACCTTTATGGTTTATGAGATATTCACAAGCAAAGTTCCCCTCCCCGCCCCTTTTACCTAGTGTAAGCCATCTCTTCTCAGATGTGAGTCTGGTTGTATGACAGTACAGATAACAGAAGGGGACAATTTTCTTTGTATGAAAACAATGAAAGCCCTTCCCCCCTTGACAAGTTTTTCAGCTTTTTCCATTATCTTAATTGAAGATTGTCCCTCTCTGCAGTCTACCTGGGCATCTCCCTTCTGATCTGGTTGAACGGGGGGGGGGAAACTTTGCTTGTGAATATCTCTTAAACCATAAAGGTTTCAGAGATAAGACTTATATCATTCTTCATGTTTTTTTAATGCCTACAAAATAAAATAAAGTTAAATTGAAGTATTACTATCCCTTTAAAGTAAAATTCCAAAGAAGTTGATCCAGATCCACACAAGAGGTATTACACCTCTGAATCTGGACCCATAATTTAGGGTTTGAGGAGCGAAACCAAGTCCAGATAATAGATAATTGTATGGAGTGATAATATTTTGAGATGTCTGGCATTCCCAGACCCCCATCATGTTTATGTCGAGACAAATAGGAAAAACGGAGTCTGGCTGGCTTATTGCCCCATACAAGCCTATTAAGAATATTTTGTAGTTTTTTCAAATAATTAGAGGACAAATGGATCGGAACCGTCTGCATAACATACAGTATTTTTGGCAAAATAAACATTTTTAACATGTTAATCCTCCCCGTCCAAGAGAAGGGCAGAGAAGACAACCTCACCAGCTCCTTAGCAATAGAATCCCTCAAGGGAATGTAGTTTATACCAAACAGGGAAGATATTTTGGGAGCTAATTGAACACCTAAATATTTCAAAGACGAATCTGACCATCTGAATGGAGCCAGATTTTTTAATAGGGTAACTTTCCTAGTCGTAACATTTAAATTCAAAATTTCAGATTTATTATAATTGACTTTAAAGAATGAAAGTTTACCGAATCTGTTCAGTTCTTCTATCAAAGGGGGGAGTGATAGTTCTGGTGAAGAGAGTGAAAAAATGAGGTCATCTGCAAATAAAGTAATTTTAAACTCCTGAGACTTAACATTGAATCCCCTAATTGCATGGTCATTTCTAACCCTACTAGCAAAGGATTCTATCATTAGAATAAACAAAAGTGGCGACAGAGGGCAACCCTGCCTGGTTCCATTACCAAGAGAAAACGAACTGGATATAGTGTTGTTGACCCTGACCCTAGCCGATGGATTTTTATATAGAGCAGTGATCATTTGTAACATCCTAGGGCCTAGACCGATATAAGTAAGGGTGGTTTTCAAAAAGTCCCAATTAATCCTATCAAAAGCCTTTTCGGCGTCTATAGAAAGTAGAATAGATGGAATTTTAGGTTTGTTTGCAATGTCTATCAAGCTAATTATCTTAATGGTGTTGTCCCTGGCTTCTCTACCGGGGACAAAACCGGATTGATCTGCATGGATCAATTTGGGGATAAAAATTTTCAACCTATTAGCAATAAATTTAGCATAGATTTTTATATCTACGTTTAACAGGGAAATCGGTCTATCGCTGGAACACAACTTAGGATCTTTACCTTCCTTGGGAATTACAGTGATATATGCCTCATTTAAATTTGGATGGTGTAATATATCAAAAGGGATTGAATTGAGGGTTCTAAGAAGAAGATGTTTAATTTCGAGAAAAAAAAGTTCTATAGAAAATAACTGGGTAGCCATCCGGTCCAGGAGCTTTACCAATCGACATTTGATTAATGGCTTTCCATACCTCCTCCTCCACCACTTCCTGATCCAATTCATCAGCCTGAGCAGCTGAAAGCTTGGGAAGACCCAACTCAGAGATATATTTGGCTATATCTATCTGTGAGGGTGGACCGGAGTCAGGGTGTATGTTATAAAGAGCATTATAATATTTTTGAAAGGCGTCAACAATACCTGGATATTCTTTGACCAAGTGGCCTTCACCATTCTGTATTTGGTGAACAAATTTCTTAGTAGTGTTGACTTTTGACATTTCACTCAAGAGCTTCCCGCATTTATTACCATGCTCATAGAATTTACTTCTGGAGCGCATATAGGATGTATCTACCGACTTTTGTAATAGGTGTCTAACAGATAATTGTAGTTGTCTTAATTCTTTATACTTAGTAGTATCACCAGATTGTTTATGATCATATTCTAGTGTAGAGATGTTATCAAGAAGAGTGTCCATTTCCCTTTGACAAGATCTCTTTTGGTGAGAAGCAATTTTCATAAGTTCGCCTCTTATGACACACATCAAGGTTTCCCAAACATTCAGTGTGGAGGTTTCAGAGTTATCATTAAATTGTAAAAAGGAAGTTAGGGAGGATTTAACTTGATCAACAATTGATTTATTTTTTAATAAGCTTGGATCTAATCACCATATATATGGTTTGTCAAATTTAAGTGGAAGATCTAAGGACATTTCTATTGGGGCGTGATCTGACCATGTTATTGAGTGAATTTTGGCATCTGATAGAAAGTGTATAAATGGTTGGTTAAGAAATAGAAAATATATTCTCGTATAGACTTTATGTACCGCTGAATAGAAAGTATAGTCACTGTCTGCTAAATGAAGTAGGCCCCAAGAATCAATTAGCTTATATTTCAACAGCAACTTCTTTAGTTTGATAAAGTGAGAATCTGAAAAAGAGGAGGAACCCCTAGAACAGTCTCTGGAGGGATCCAAAGGTGTATTAAAATCCCCTCCCAAGACCAGAAGGCCCTCCTGAAAAGCATACAAAGTTTCTAAGGTTTGGGTTAAAAATGCAATGTGATTTGTATTAGGCGCATATATGTTGGCAATTGTAATTTTAATAACACCAATCAGACCTCTAATAAATATGAATCTTCCATCATCGTCACACATCATGTCGGTCAACTCAAAAGGTATGCATTTATCAATTAATATCGCTACTCCTTTCTTTTTATGAGAAGCTGAGCTAGTATATAATCTGGGATACTGTCTCTTGCATAAACGTGGAAGATTATTTTTATCAAAATGCGTTTCTTGAATTAAACATATTTGCCCTTTAAGACGTTTACATTCACGTAATAAAATAGATCTTTTATATGGGGAATTCAAACCCTTGGCATTGACCGACACGACCTTGACTCTATATGACTCCAACATTGCCCTGAAAAAAGAAAAGTGAAAACGGCTTTTCCAGACTGTCAGTCAACACTCTAACTGGAAACTTTTTGTAACTCAGTATGACAAGCATCCCCTGAAGATAAGTCATTAAAGAACCTGAACATTGTTGAGAACAAAATATAGTAAAACCAGAGCAATTCAATAAATGAATAGCTCTAGTATCCAAAAAGAGAACCTGAAGTGGAATAAGTCCATCTAGAATAATATAAAACATTAAACACAGTATAACATTCCATAAAGACATGATGGAATAGATTTTGGGGGTCTTGGTTTTTTAAAGATACATTAAGGTGGCCCCAATTGTAAGGTATACCAAAGAAATATTACGTTGTAACCAAAACAGGAGAGTACCAAATAGATAACATCATGCTGTTGGTGTGGCTTCTTCAGCTGGTTGGGCTCTGAATGAAATTTGAGGACGCTTCCTAGAAGAAACAAGAGTCCATCGAAGTTGCTGTGGTAGTGGCTGTCTACGTGGAGAAACAGTCATGTCTTCCAACTCCTTTAAAGGGATGCTGGGAAAGCCAATGGCTTCACAGAGGGATCTCACTTCTGTGGGGGATCTTATGGTGGTAGATTTCCCTTCGTGGGTTACAGTCAGAGAAAAAGGATATCCCCAACGATACATAATATGTTGTTCACGTAGAGCATCAGTTAATGGCTTCAGCTGTCTTCTCATCTGTAGAGTACGTGTAGATAAATCATTAAATAATTGGAGGTTATTCCCCTCAAATGTTAGATTGACAAGTTGCCTGGCTTTACGCATAATGTCATCTTTAACTGAGAAGGAATGAAGACAACAGAGAACGTCTCTAGGTTTGTCCGTTTGAAGAGATCTAGGACGTAGAGTCCTGTGGGCTCTCGCTATTTCAATTTCAAAATCAGACGGTTTTTGTAAGATCCTGATAAATATTGAGTGCAAAGTTGAACGTAGGTCTCTGGGCAAGATGGATTCTGGTAAACCTCTTATTCGGATGTTGTTTCTTCTGCTTCTATTCTCCAAGTCATCTATCTGAAGTTTAAGTTGTTGTAAGGATTCTTCTTGAGACATGATCATTTGTTGGGTGGTATGTTGATCATTCATAATAGTTTCTTGCATTTCCTCAAGGCTCTTGACTCTAAATCCTAAGCCCTTTACATCAGAGCGAAGTTCAGCAATATCACTCTTAATATCTTTCTTAATAGAGTCGCTCATTGAGGTTAATAGGGACTGGAGGTCATCTTTAGTAGGCAAAAAGGTTAAGTCTTCTCTAGTGAGAAATCGTGGTGAAGGGTCAGTATTTACTTCTAATTTGTTAGTGGGTATGGTAGAGGGTGTACCCGAATAAGGCGCAGAGCCAGAAGTCACTGACCTGGTAGGTTTGTCTTTAGAGGGTTTCTTCATTTTGACATCAGCCATTGTAAGAGTTTACCCACGTAAGTATAGAAAAGAAAAAAGAAAATAAAAATCTCTCTGTGTAATGGAAGCTTTGGGGCATGTAACAGTTGTGGATTACATAGGGTTAAAGTGACTTATGAGAGTTACATGGGTGGATGTTTTAGGATATATCAAAAATATAAAGCCGCATTGGAGGCTAAAGAGCAATCCGGAATCCCAAAATTCTTATGGTCAATTGCTCCACAGTTGAGGGTAAGACTTTTGATTGTTAAATACCTGCAGGACTTATCCAGGAGACCAGTTAACCTCAGATGTGTTGGACCCAGCTATCGAGAATTTTCACCCAGGAGCATAGTGAGGATCCTCGGAGACAAATATATATGCGTAGGTAGGCCCGACACTTGCCACGGCAAACAGTGGATCTTTCGGCCTGAATACTCAGAGCTCCGTCTCCGTCTCTCCGAATCCTCGGGTGCATCTGTTCTCGTCAACGGAGCTATTACATAAACCGGGTCGTCATCACAGGTAGCTCAGAGTTATAAAAGCTGGTAGTTTAGTAAAAACACCCAGAAAATCAAGGTATATTGTGAGAGCTCGGTGCCATGCGTCTTTCCACTGCAACGGTTGGCCATGCCCCCCTATTTAACCTTTTGAGTGCCAGTGATTTGTGATAATGCAGCAGAAATATCTGCCATTCAAAGTGTTACATTATGAATGCTTTGATTTTAAAATATGTTTCACAAAGGCTGAAACATTTTGCAGAGGCAGATGAGGTCTCAAAGTATACTAGGTAGAGCACTAACTTGGTAGCATTAAGAACATTTACGGGTAAAAGTTTTTTTTGTCTTGTTTTCAAGCTGTATTATACAGTGTATATTGAATATACATTTTACTCTTAATGCTTTATTTGGCATAATTTTAGTCACACTGTCTATAGTAAATAGTGTTCTTAGAAAGAAGGAGAAATGTAATTTACTTTTACTACATCACGGAATTATTTTTGCTTGCAGCAATGTGTAATATGCAGTCATATAGTTAACAGCATTCTGTAGACAGCCTTCATGAAGCTGGCTGTAGAATGAAGTGGATGCAAGCAGATTAGTTCACAAAAAACAGCAAAAGAAACCAAAATGGAATTACGACTGATGTCCACACTGCAAAATAGATACTTTAGCTCTAGTTAAAATCAAAAGAAGACAAAATAAGTTGAAAATACAATTGGTTATACTGCATTAAACAGTGTTGCTGGGGCTAGGTGGAGCAAGCCATTTGCATTATATGAGAATAATAAAAATCCCCCAATACCAACAGTTTTAAAATAAGTATTTAACATTTTGAATGACAAAGAGGTCTCCAAAGCATTGCTTTACAATGCGTTGGAGACCTCTTCAGCATTCAAGGGGTTTGCACCTCTTTATTAAATTGAACCGAAGTCTTAGGGGTAGATTTAAAGGTAGAAGTTAGGCAAAAAAAGCACTACCGGGTGTGTTAAGAATGTATTTAGCAATTTAAAGATCTGTCTAAAGAACAGCTAACGGCAGTTTGATAATCCTTACGGGCGATACACTTACGTGCATTGAGACGCATGGAACAAGAATCCCCAGAGCCATTCAAAGGAGTGCGGTACTGTTAATGGCTGAAAAAAATATATACTGAATGGACAAAAGTTAAGACCCGCTTTTCTTAGCCGTTAAACACTTAACGGTCAAAAAAAAAACACCCATTACTTAGGAAAACAGATAAAATGCTTACCGCACAAGCATGTAAATGGCAAAATTAACCCGTGCAATGCCAAAATAACACAAAAACATGGGCAGACACCACAAATCACTGTCACACACAACAACAAGCAACACCACAGGGACAATGACTTCCAAAGAAACACCAACACAACATGGCACAGAACAATGGGGGACACCTGCTAATACAAAACAAGCTCACCTGTGCAAGATCACCACACGATCCAGACACAACCTGCACTCAACAACTTCACACCCGCAACTGGCAGAGATACAGCAATCAGAACACAACACATTTTAAAACACAGAAATACCTGCAAACACTTACCTGGACAACAAACAACTTCCAATTGGTCAGCACTCACCTCATCACCACACCTACACAAAGCCCTACCACGTACATAAAGGGACAGCTCACCACACTCAATTGTGGCTTGTTTTCTACTCAGGGAGAGAGATAGAGAGAGAACAATAAGTATGTTGGGATACTTATTGATGAGAAGACTGCAGAGAAGACATGCAAGGACTAGAGCTAGGGAACACCAGCAAGCCCCAGGCACACCTGATCAACAGCATTCACCCGTTGCAAGTGAGGAGGCTCTGGCTCAACAGTCACATCCCCACCTGGAGGACAACACCTGCCTGCAGATGCACAGCTGCAGCAACAGGATCCTCCACAGCAACAGGATGCTCCACAGCTGTCACAGGGACCCCTGCAGCAGCGGACGATGTATAGACGACCACCAAGGACCAGAGTATACCACCCAACGGTCACTATCTTTGGAATGACTGATGACAAGGAGATGGATCGCTACAGGTTGAGGCCGCACAGCATCATTTCCCTGTATGAGGTCATCAAGGATCAGTCGGATCCGATCTACATCCACAACCATGCCCTCACTGGCCTGCAAAAACTCCTGTGTGCCATACACTTCATGGCAAATTGTGTCTTCCTGTCCATTGAGGGTTACGCACCTGGCATGTCACAGGACACATTCTCCAGAATGCTGGACCAGGTCTTGCCAGCCCTCAAAAGCAAGTCCAGTACCTACATACATTTCCTCACCACCGACATGGAGTGGATACATCTCAAGCAGGGCTTTTACGCAAGGGGAGGCATGCCCAGGGTCATGGGTGCTATAGATTGCACCCATGTCCATATCAAAGCCCCAGCATGAGACGTACATCTATTCATCAACAGGAAGAACTTCCACTCCATGAACATGCAGATGGTGTATGACAGCAACATGAGGATTATGAATGTCAGTGCAAAATATCCTGGAAGCTCTCATGATTCATACATTCTCCAAAACTCCTTAGTCCACAGAGACTTCGAGAATAGAACTTATACAAGGGGGTGGCTTCTGGGTGAGTTCACAATACTAAATCACACCATATCCACAGGTGTGCACACAACACTGTTCACCATGCTCCTGACTCACAGCTAGTAAGTCCACCACAGAAAACAAAATTCACACAACATGTGTTCCCTGACACACCATGTAACTCACTTTCCACAGATGATGCTGGCTATGACTGCAAATCATGGCTCCTCTCCCTGGTCCAAACAGATGCCCAGGAAAGAAACAACCACACCGCACATGATGTTCTGTTTCACCCCACAGGATCATTGACACAGCACTGCACTGGTGGTATGGCTCCAAACAGCATCCATACCATGGACGAGGCATATTGTGTGTGGGGATTCCAAAACCATCTTCCATTACCTTCTCCACGTTGACATTGCTACTTCAAGGATATCATGCACTTCCTCAGGAAAACCAAGGTACAAACATTACCCATGTTCAGCATCTTCCAGGGCTTGATTGACAGCAACTAACGTGATTTGCCCTGATCATAGCCATAGCAAACATGGTAGCCTTGTAGCGAAAGAGTGTTATCCAATGCAATGCATCAGGAGTTAAAGGGCCATTGGAGTCAACATGGAACCTGTAGTTACCTACAGACGAGTACACAACACATTACAAAGCAAAGGACTGTGTACTCCCCTGTAACAAAAAAGATTTAGGGGATCATGAAGTTGAAGTTGTTGCATGATGATCAGTTCCTGGGTGCTGCTCCAAATCCCGCCCTCTTGTCCCACAGCCATCCATAGCATGATCCATCCTTGAACAGAAGAGTTTCCATGTGACTGGACTGATGTCTTGACAACACTTCTATGAAGCTCACCCAGTACAGTAGTATTTCTAAAGTATTAATATTTAGGTTAAAAGTACATTTAGTGTGTTCATACAAATGTTTAATGCATATAGGCAATATACCCAGAAAACACATGTATGTTCTAATGTACTTTGAGACACAATAAAGAAGAACCATCACTATTCAATCTGTGTCTGTATGAAGAAATGTTGGATTACACATGTGTCAATGCGTAACCACACTCAAGGCTAGAGTATCCCTCATACATGGGAAGGCATGACCCACATCACAGGAGTCCACTACTTGTTTGGCAGTGAGTGGACTCTGTGATGTATTCATGCAAACAGATGATGGCAGTGATACACTAATTTGTGTTGGGAGTGATAAACTTGAAAACGAGAGAAATCTCAATGTATTCTTCCTGGTAAAACATTTTCTAAATAAATAAATAAAAAGGTGATACAGGGGACATACTTCTACAGTGATTTTATATCCACGGTTGCTCAATATAATCAATGTTCTGAGATTGCTTTAGTTTGACATATCTCAGTACATGGGCTACATCAACAAACAACCAGACTAAGTGGTCAAGTGTTATCACTGGTGAAGACTGTTACAACCTTAGTAAAACAACAACTCAACTTACTGGAGAACCCAATGCTCACCCCAGGATTTCAATGTGTGTGCTACACATTGAAATCCTAGGGTGAACCTTGGTTTCCTCAGTAAGTCAGTTTCACAATAAGAGTGTGAATCTAAGACTATTTTGCTGCATATTCCATCTGCCCTGCCCTCCTCGTTAGTTCTCTGCTAAGTCAAATAGCTGTTTGTTTGGTTAACACCTGAAACACAACAATTGATGCAGACAAATGTTCAGTGTTGCACCAGTTGTTGTGCTAAGGGGTATGTTTTGTTCAAATTCAACCCACATCATCGCCATATAACACCGTCATGTTATATGGCTTCAGGGATGGATTGCCAGTTGAATTTGTACAATGGTGTGTGTGTGAACCCATGTTGTAATATCCCACAAACATGTTACCTAGGCAGAAGTTGTGTTCACTCTATTGCTTGGCAATACATTGGAGACAACTCTGCCACCCAAGCTAGCATTAAACAAAAAACATATCAGACAGGATTCAAAAGCACAATGTTCTTTTTATTAAGGGAGAACATAACAAGTTGAGCAGTTTATTTTTTTTGGGGGGGGCGTTGACTGGGTGCCAGAGGTGGATGCCCTGGCTGATTGCCTGGTCACCCTCTGCACCCTATGTGTGGCTTCAGGGGTCACACTGGAGGGAGTGGTGAGTGCAGTGGATCCCTATGTCGAACACATCTCTCCCTCCACATGCAGGTTCTCCCTGCGGTTGTGGTGTCTCAGCTCCACCAGAACCTGCCCAATCTTGTCCATCATCCTCGTGTGGTACTGATGGAGTTGTATGTGGATCGTGGTCAGCTCCAACTCCAGGGCATGTAAACGATCCTCTATCCTTGATGTGTTCCTCTGGGATTCCCTTCTGCTCCTGAAAATGTTCTGATCTGTACTGTGGCATGCCCGGAGTAGTATCCTCTGGAGCACCGCCTCCATCCCCGTGATGCGCACAATGCTGGAGGTGGATGTGCCTGGTGACTCTGCTGGTGGGGTTGCTTCTGCGTGTGAGTCCTCTGCTGCTGATTCCTCTGGTGCTGAGGCTGCTGCTGCTGAGTTCTCTGCTGTTGTGGATGCTGCTGCTGAGTCCTCTGCTGCTGCTGTGACTGCTAAGTCCTCTGCTGCTGCTGTGGCTGCTGAGTCCTCTGCTGCTGCTGTGGCTGCTGAGTCCTCTGCTGCTGCTGTGGCTGCTGCTGCAGCTGATGGAGTATATGCCAACCACATCAAGTGACGTAGAGCTGCCCATTGATGTCTGTGCAGGTGGAGGTGGTGGAGTGATGTTTTCCCTCAGAAGAGAGCACTGGAACTCCCCAATCGGGCCCAGGTGTTGGTAGTCTAATGGTCAAGGGTCATACCTTGACCACTGGTAGGTGCTTGGCTCCCACCTGGGATTATACCTTGGGCCATGTTGTGGAGCCATCCAGGAGGATAGGTCCATCTGTGTGGAATATGGCCCATATTGGGTGGTGGTCACTGTCCCTGGCAGCCATTGCCTCCCTGGTGGTGGTGGTGCTGCTGCTGGAAAGTAGTAGCTTGTGGAGGTGGTTGGATACATCCACCTCTCCTCCTGTTGCATCCATCCACTGTACTGGGGTGGTGCAGCCTGTAGTGGAACAGCCTGTGGTGAAACAGCCTGTGGTGGAACAGTCTGTGGTGGTGCAGCCTGTGGTGCTGCAGCCTGTGGTGGAACAGCCTGTGGTGGTGCAGAAAGTGGTTGTGCAAACTGTGTTGGAGGAGATGAGGATGGTGGATATGGTGACCACCAGCTGATCCCCTCTTCTGTGTACTCGTCACTGGGTGGTGATGTAGCCTCCTCCACGGGCTCCCGCTGTGCTGGAGGCCCGTAAGCTTTGTGGAGAAATGAGATGTTGTGATTAGTAAACATAACCATTATAGGATTAAAGGGACAGTAAGACTTAATATGTGGAAAAGAAAAGTATATGTTGTTGTGTTTATCCCCCTGAGTAAATAAGGGAACTCACACTGCTGAAAAGTGTTTTATACAAAAGTTATTACAGGTCAAAGTTGAATTTTGAGTTGCTATATCACAGTGGCCTGAAATACTACAGTGGCGCTGTTGCTACACCATACCATGTAGATTTCTGGTCCCGGGACCAGAGCTGTCCATATGATAGTGTAGCAACAGCACTACTGTACTATTTCAGGCCACTGTGATATTGCACCTACAAGATTGAACTTTGAGCTGTGATGAGGTTTGAATGAAACACCTTTCAACAGGGAGTTCCCTTGTTTTTTCTCAGGGGGATTATCCCTACAAAATATTGATCTTTTCACATTTGAAGTATTACTATCCCTTTAACGGGTTAGCAATGGTTGATTTCACCTTGATGTATTATTGTAGGCATTGTAAAATTACGTGGATCGATGTTAGTCCTAACCCTCCAACCCTCATGGTTGGACAGATATTGCTCTATGTGACATCTGTAGATTTCAGTCATTTGACCACACGGAGGCTCTTCAGCAGAGCCAAAATCGCCCCTCTTAGAGATCAATACTTTATTGGAATCATCCACAGCGTGTGCTTGCAAACCAGGCACACTCTGTGGACCATTCCAATGAAATATTGATCTCTAAATGGGGCAATTTTGGCTCTGCTGAAGAGCCTCTGTGTGATAAAATGACTGAAATCTACACCTGTCACATAGAGCAATATCTGTCTAACCATGAGGATTTGAGGGATTGGACTACCGTTGATCCACATCTTTTTACAATGCTTACAATATTACATCAAGGTGAAATTAACCATTGCTATCCACTTAAAGGTACACAGAAAGAAAAATAGTCTGATATGTATGTGGATATGTACCTTTCATATGGGTACAAATATATCCTTACAAGATATGAACCCTGAGACCAGTTCAGTACGTGTGATTGCCTTACAGGCAATATATGTGCACCCATCACAAACTAACTTTTATTGATATCATAAATAAAAACATACCTTGTATATCCCACCTAATTAAGGTGGGATATACAAGGTATGTGTATTTTGATGATATCAATAAAAGTTAGTTTGTGAAATCTACACCTGATATTGATATCATAAATAAAAACATACCTTGTATATCCCACCTAAGTAAGGTGGGATATACAAGGTATGTGTATTTTGATTATATCAATAACAGTTAGTTTGTGATGGGTGCACATATATGGCCAGTAAGGCAATCACACATACTGAACTGATCTCTGGGTTCACATCTTGTTGGGACATATTTGTACCCATTTGAAAGGTACATATCCACATACATATCTGACAGTTTTTCTTTGTGTACCTGCCTTTTTTGAATATATCTGCAGTGGGACTCAAGTATTCATCCCTATGTTATCAGTTTATCCTGTACAATGCAAGATTTTGTATTATTTTACATGTCACTCTCTGGTTGTCATGTTGGTATCCTATGCATTACATTGTGATGCATGGGATACCACCCTGGCAATCAGAGGTCCATGAGGTCTGTTCCAGTTGATACTTGAAGGGCAACAATCAAGCCAGTATTGAAGGATATCTTTGATTGAAACCTGCTTTTTTTCTGGATGAGCCCATCCATCCTTCTGAGTGAGGCAGTCCTACTCAATCACAGCTATCCACCATTTAGGGCCTGTTGGTGGCCAAAGTACAATGGTTCATGTTTGGTTCACATGTGTATCCTGCAAATAGTGGCTGGTGTACCATCCATCCATGGCATCAGCACTCCTGAGGATCCATGTGGGAATCAAATGTGAGATATATGTCATTTCATGTTGGAGTAAATGATTGCATACACGACACCAAGGCCTACTTTTTTCTCCTTTAATTCCAGTGAATTATTTTAGGCCTTTGTGTTGCACATACAGCCAGTTATTCTCAGCTGCACTGTGATGTGGGACCTGATCCATCTTTTTTGTGATTCAGTAAGCAGTGATGAAGACCTGATGAACTGAACATGATGCTGACTTCTCCAGTGATTTCATGTCCCCATTTGCGATGTTTTCTATGGAGTCTATACAATGGGACCTTAGCAACTTGATTCATGTTATTGAATATTCTCCATAGACTAACATTGGGATTGGTGAAGTGAGGGTATGTAAGTGTTAATTTCTCTCCATCATCTCTTTTTCACCTCTTAGTGAATGTCCCCTGTGTAGCGTGTAATCGTTAGCCTATCAACTTGTGTTTGTTTTCTGGTTAACCCTTTGAGTACCATAGGGGTTGCCAAAGCATTGTTGAGCGATGCATTGATAATCTGTCTAGCACTCAAGGGGTTATGTGCTTGTTTCCCTTTGGGTACATGGGTGACATTGTGTAGAAGCAGTTATGATGTTTAACATACAACATTTTTATGAACATGGTTTGTGTGGATTGTGTGTGATCAGCACAGCAACATGAGGGTTAACCTGGGACTTGGACAGGTTTGGGCCTGGTTGAATCTTGACTTTTGTCCTTGTATTGTGTCCTTTTTAACCCTTAGGGTGCTGTGTTGGTGCAGTTGTGTGGATGAATGGTGGGCATATGTAGGGACTAGTGATGAGCGAGCACCCCAATGCTCGGATGTTCGGGTGCTCTGACCGAGCACCCCCTGAGGCTCGAGTGCTCGGCCGAGCACCCGAGCCCCATTGAAGTCAATGGGAGGACTCGAGCATTACACCAGGCACCCCCTGCTCTGATGAGGGGAGGGTGCCTGGTCCATAGGAAAAGGGCAGAAAAAGATGGAAACACTACAGAAATGGTTCAGGGACAGCATAGGGAGGATGTCTGGATGCACCTTGGACTCCAACATCGCTGCTGGGAACGATCTTTCGCCCGTAGTACGCCATTTTTACAGACTGACCGTAAAACACACAAAAAGGAAAATAAAAACGACTTTAGGCGAAAAATTGTTACCAAACAGTATTTGCTGTATATTTACTTGTATATCATCTGCAAATTCTCCCAAAAATTTCATCGATTTTCTGAAGTGAGGCCATGATTAAGAGGGAAACGTGCGCAGAGGCAAATTATCCCAAAAATTTCCTTGATTTTCAGAACTGAGGCCATGATTAAGAGGGAAACGTGCGCAGAGGCAAATTCTCCCAAAAATTTCCTTGATTTTCAGAACTGAGGCCATGATTAAGAGGGAAACGTGCGCAGAGGCAAATTATCCCAAAAATTTCCTTGATTTTCAGAACTGAGGCCATGATTAAGAGGGAAACGTGCGCAGAGGCAAATTCTCCCAAAAATTTCCTTGATTTTCAGAACTGAGGCCATGATTAAGAGGGAAACGTGCGCAGAGGCAAATTATCCCAAAAATGTCCTTGATTTTCAGAACTGAGGCCATGATTAAGAGGGAAACGTGCGCAGAGGCAAATTCTCCCAAAAATTTCCTTGATTTTCAGAACTGAGGCCATGATTAAGAGGGAAACGTGCGCTGAGCTGACCATCTAAAACATTATGGGTGAGGGTCTGCTGCAGAGCTGACCATCCTAAACATTATATGCGAAGGCCCGCTAGTGAGCTGACGCTATAAAACATTATATGAGAGGGCCCGCTAGAGAGCTGACCCAATAAAACATTATATGAGAAGGCCCGCTGGTGAGCTGACCTATATAAAAATTGGCAAACAGGGCCCGCTGGTGAGCTGGCCCTATATAAAAATTATATCACAGGGCCCGCTGGTGAGCTGGCCCTATATAAAAATTATATCCCAGGGCACGCTGGTGAGCTGGCCCTATATAAAAATTATATCCCAGGGCATATGGAAGAGGAGGAGGAGGATGAGAACATTAAGAGTCAACCATATACCCGTTTTTGGGGTGGAAGGGGTGAATGGGAATACAGAGTATTCCCATCATTGTAAATAACATATATAAAGTGAGTTTATGTTCCCCCGGGGCTTTCCTCCAGTGGAGTGGAGAAGTCAGGGGAAATCCAGGCCTTGTTCATTTTTATAAGTGTCAACCTATCAGCATTGTCGGTGGAAAGGCGGATACGCTTATCTGTTATGATGCCACCAGCAGCACTAAATACCCGCTCAGACAGAACGCTGGCGGCAGGGCAGGCCAGCACCTCCAAGGCGTAGAGTGCCAGTTCATACCACGTGTCCAGCTTGGACACCCAGTAGTTGTAAGGCACAGAGGGATCATTGAGGACGCTGACACGGTCTGCTACGTACTCCTTCACCATCTTCCAAAACTTTTCCCTCCTTGTGACACTAGGCTGCGCATCAGGGTGAGGGTGCTGGCGGGGTGTCATGAAGGTGTCCCACGCCTTGGAGAGTGTTGCCCTGCCTTTCTCGGAACTGCTGTGTGCTCCCCTTTTCTCCCCTTCTCGGTTGGCCAAGGTAGCACGTACTCTGCCGCCAGCGTTGTCAGATGGAAAATTTTGGAGCAATTTTTCAACAAGAACCTTCTGGTATTGCACCATTTTGCTTGTCCTCTCCACCGGAGGAATGAGAGATGAGAAATTCTCTTTGTAGCGGGGGTCCAGAAGGGTGAACACCCAGTAATCCGTGTTGTCTAAAATGCGTACAACGCGTGGGTCACGGGAAAGGCAGCCTAACATAAAGTCAGCCATGTGTGCCAGAGTACCAACAGTCAAGATTTCGCTGTCCTCACCAGGAGGCTGACTCTCAATATCCTCATCCTCTTCCTCCTCTTCTGCCCACCCACGCTGAAGAGATGGAACTAAAGTTCCATGGCTACCCTCTGTAGCGGAGGCAACCGTGTCTTCCTCCTCCTCCTCCTCCTCCTCCGCCTCCTCCAATTGTCGCTGAGAAGACGAAGTGAGGGTGCTCTGGCTATCACCTTGTGTAAGCTCTTCCTCCCCGCATTTCCACCTCTTCCACATGCAAAGCGTCAGTTTTAATTGTGAGCAGCGAGCGTTTCAGTAGACACAGAAGTGGGATGGTTACACTGATAATAGCGTTATCGCTGCTCACCATCTGTGTCGATTCCTCAAAATTGCGTAAAACCTCACAGAGGTCTGACATCCATTCCCACTCCTCACTTCTGATTACAGGAAGTTGAACGGAGAGGCGACGACCGTGTAACAGCTGGTACTCCACTACTGCCCTCTGCTGCTCACAAAGCCGGGCCAACATGTGGAAGGTGGAGTTCCAGCGCGTGCTCACGTCACACAGCAGCCGGTGAGCTGGCAATTGTAAGCGCTGCTGCAGCTTCAACAGGCCGGCTGAAGCTGTAGATGACTTACGGAAATGTGCACACACGCGGCGCACCTTGGTCAAGAGATCATGCACATTGGGGTAGGTTTTTAGAAATCGCTGAACCACTAAATTAAATACATGCGCTAGGCATGGTACGTGTGTGAGCTTGCCGAGCTCCAAAGCCGCCACCAAGTTACGCCCATTATCACACACAACCATGCCTGGTTGCAGGTTGAGTGGCGAGAGCCACTGCTCGGTCTGGTGACTAATCCCCTGCAACAGCTCTGAGGCCGTGTGCTGTTTGTCCCCAAGGCAGATCAGCTTCAGCACGGCCTGTTGACGCTTCCCCACTGCAGTGCTACACTGCTTCCAGCTACCGGCTGATGGGGGAGTGGCGCTGCGTGCAGAGAATTCGGAGGTGGAAACGGAGGAGGAGGAGCCAATAACGTAGGTGCTGGCGGAAACCCTGATGGAGGTAGGGCCCGCAATCCTCGGCGTGGGTAGCACCCGTGCCATCCCAGGGTCCGAGTCGCTCCCAGCCTCCACGACATTCACCCAGTGTGCCGTCAGGGAAATGTAGCGTCCCTGGCCACAAGCACTTGTCCATGTGTCAGTCGTTAAGTGGACCTTCCCAGTAACTGCGTTGGTCAGGGCACGGGTGATGTTACGGGACACATGGTGGTGTAATGCGGGGATGGCACACCGGGAAAAGTAGTGGCGGCTGGGGACCGCGTACCGAGGGACAGCTGCTGCCATCAGGCTGCGGAAGGACTCAGTGTCCACAAGCCTAAATGGCAGCATTTCGATGGCCAGTAATTTTGAAAGGTGTGAGGTTAGTGCTATGGCCTGTGGGTGGGTGGCTGGGTACTTTCTTTTGCGCTCAAATGCCTGGGGTAACGACATTTGGACGCTGTGCTGGGACAGGGAAGTGGATGTGGTCGCTGATGGTGCTTCAGATGGTACAGGTGCAGGGCGGGAGGTATGCGGGCCTGCGCCTTCGACAGGCGATTGGCCGGCACCGAAAACAGGGGAAGAGGAGGCAGTGGTGTGGCCTGCAGACACAGATGGGCGATCCAGGCGTTCCTCCCACTTACTACGGTGCTTGGATGCCATGTGTCGGATCATGCTGGTGGTGGTGAGGTTTCTAGTGTTCATGCCTCGGCTCATTCTGGTGTGGCACAGGTTGCAAACTACAATTCTTTTGTCGTCCGCACTTTCCTTAAAAAAACGCCATACCGCGGAACACCTACCCCTTGGCAAGGTAGATTTACGCAAGGGGGTGCTCCGTGGAACATTTGCGGGCCGGTTTGGTGCGGTCCGCCTTCTTTCTGTAGCCACACCACTGCCTCTTCCAGCCTGTTGCGGTGCTGCAGATGGCTCACCCTCAGGACTGCTGTCATCGCTCGGCTCTACACCTTCCCAGGTGGGGTCAGTCACCTCATCGTCCACCAAGTCCTCCTCCACTTCCTCACTCTGATCATCCTCCTCAAGTCTTGATCCCACCACATACTCAGTCATTGACAACTGTATAACATTCTCCTCAACAAGGTCTTGAGACGGAAATAGTGGTTGATTTAATGGCAACTGTGTCTCATCATCATCATCATCATCATCCACTACTTCCTTTGACCTTAAATGCCGTTCACATCTGTCATCTTCTTGTGATTGGGTAGCCTCTAGAGGTTGTGAATCAGGGCACAAGATGTCATGTTCCTCTGCAAGCGTGCTTGGAGAGAGGGTCAAATGAAGGATTGGTGATGAGACGAGCTCATCACTATATCCCAGTGTGGGATCACTTCTTTGACCAGACCGTGTATGGTGGGAGGAAGGATGATCAGAGTGAGGATTATGTTGACCAGACTCTTGGCTACTGAGAGTGGACTTGGTGGAAGACAGGGTGGTGCTTAACCGGCTGGAAGCAGTATCAGCTGTCATCCAACCGACCACCTGTTCGCACTGGTCGGACCTCGAGAGTGATGTCCTGCGACGCCCTGTGAAATCAGACATGAAGCTAGGTATGGTGGATGTCTTTCTTTCTTGTGCTCTGGCACCAGGCACAGTTTCTCCGCGTCCTGACCCGCGCCCTGAACTTTCAGGATCACGTCCACTTCCCCGTCCCTTTTTACCCGCCTTCTTCATCTTACACGATATATATGACTTTAATATATATGAGTTTGAAAACTTAACAGTATTTCTTACTATTCTGCAACTCTGCAGAGTACACAGAATAGGCTGCTAAACTGCGGTGACACACACTGAATGGAATAAGTGACTTTAATATTTGAGTTTGAAAAATTAACAGTATTTCTTACTATTCTGCAACTCTGCAGAGTACACAGAATAGGCTGCTAAACTGCGGTGACACACACTGAATGGAATATGTGACTTTAATATTTGAGTTTGAAAAATTAACAGTATTTCTTATAATTCTGGAACTGTACAGAGTACACAGAATAGGCTGTTAAACGGCGGTGAAAGACACTGAATGGAATATGTGACTTTGATATTTTAGTTTGAAGACTTAACAGTATTTCTTCCTATTCTGCAACTCTGCACAGTACACAGAATGTGCTGCTACACTGCGGCGAAGCACACTGAATGGAATATGTGACTTTGATATTTTAGTTTGAAGACTTAACAGTATTTCTTCCTATTCTGCAACTCTGCACAGTACACAGAATGTGCTGCTACACTGCGGCGAAGCACACTGAATGGAATATGTGACTTTGATATTTTAGTTTGAAGACTTAACAGTATTTCTTCCTATTCTGCAACTCTGCACAGTACACAGAATGTGCTGCTAAACTGCGGCGAAGCACACTGAATGGAATATGTGACTTTGATATTTTAGTTTGAAGACTTAACAGTATTTCTTCCTATTCTGCAACTCTGCACAGTACACAGAATGTGCTGCTACACTGCGGCGAAGCACACTGAATGGAATATGTGACTTTGATATTTTAGTTTGAAGACTTAACAGTATTTCTTCCTATTCTGCAACTCTGCACAGTACACAGAATGTGCTGCTACACTGCGGCGAAGCACACTGAATGGAATATGTGACTTTGATATTTTAGTTTGAAGACTTAACAGTATTTCTTCCTATTCTGCAACTCTGCACAGTACACAGAATGTGCTGCTAAACTGCGGCGAAGCACACTGAATGGAATATGTGACTTTGATATTTGAGTTTGAAGACTTAACAGTATTTCTTCCTATTCTGCAACTCTGCACAGTACACAGAATGTGCTGCTAAACTGCGGCGAAGCACACTGAATGGAATATGTGACTTTGATATTTTAGTTTGAAGACTTAACAGTATTTCTTCCTATTCTGCAACTCTGCACAGTACTCAGAATGTGCTGCTAAACTGCGGCGACGCACACTGAATGGAATACGTGACTTTGATATTTTAGTTTGAAGACTTAACAGAATGTGCTCTAATCTGCAACTTTGCACACTAAACAGAATGTGCTCTAATCTGCAACTTTGCACACTAAACAGAATGTGCTCTAATCTGCAACTTTGCACACTAAACAGAATGTGCTCTAATCTGCAACTGTGCACACTAAACAGAATGTGCTCTAATCTGCAACTTTGCACACTAAACAGAATATATATATATTTTTTTTTTTTTTTTTTTGTTTTTTTCCCCCCACACCAAATAACCTGCTGCCCCCACACACAGTAGTCCTAAAAAGGACTTTTGGTTCTTTTTTTTTCACAATTTTTGTTTTTTTCCTCCCTACACTGCCTTTCCCTTCCTATCCTCAGCTCTCCCTGGCTCAGACTGAGCCGAACTCGATGGTCAGGTGCTATACAGCACCTGACCACGGGTTCTGGCCAGCCAATCAGTGTAATGCCAGCAGCCAACATGGCTGCTGGCATTACACCGATGTCAGAGCCTCCCTGCACGTTTATTGGCTGCGCAGCAGCCGCAAAACGTGCGGGGAGGAGACCCGAACATGGCGGGCGAGCACATGCGGTACTCGTACGAGTACCGCCATGTGCCGAGCAGAGCGATGCTCGAGCCGATCCGAGCATCGGCCGAGCATGCTCGCTCAACACTAGTAGGGACATGACTGTGTTTGTGTGTAATGGCTGTGTGAGTTGATGTGGTTTGTGGTTATGTGATGATGCACTTACCTCTCTTCCACAGTGTCCGATCCTCCAGGGACCCCCTCGATGAGTGTGGAGGACAGGTTCTTCCGCACTATCTCCTCCCATCCGCAGAAGGTGATTAGGACAGGTGGCCCACCTCCGGTGCCTCAGGCATGCTTGGCAATTTCGGACAACTTATTCTTGACCACTTTCAGTCACCCCATCTTTTCTTGATTGAGTCCACATCCCAAATGCAGGTGGCCTCTGCGTTCACCCGGCTACATATCTGGTTCTAGGCCGCCTTCCTCCTCGCAGACAAGTCAGGGACCTTCTCCCTTGGGAAGAGGATGTTCTCCCTCTCCAGCACAGCCTCCATGAGGCCCCTATTCTCCTCTTCAGTATAACGGGGATCCCTGATCCTCTCCTCCTCAGCTCCGGCATGCAAGGAGTCAGAACCAGAGTGCCCTGCCTGTGCTGCCCCTGCCTGTGTATGGTGGTCCCCAGTAGGTACCCCTCGTCCCACTGCAGGTTCTGTCCCTGCCCTCTGTGTGCCTGCTCTTCTGGGCCTGGTTCCCCTCCACCCTACGGATCTCCCTCTCCCGCCCCTACTCTCAACAGGGATGTCCTCCTCTACTTCTCTCCCCATCCCTCTCTTCTGTCCTCCTCTCCTGGCCATTATTCACCCACTCACACCCAGGCACTCCCACAGATTCACACTGTCAAAAAAAAGTTTAAAAAATGTGTAAGGTGTTGTAAAAAGAAAAAAAAGACTATGTGTATGTATGTGTTTGTGTTTGTGTTTGTATGGGTGTATGTAATATGTGCAAAAGTGTGATATGTGTATATTTAGTGCAATGCTCTTCTCTCTCCAAACTCCAAAAACTCCTTCTTCCTCCAATGTAAGCACCTCTCTCCCTCGCACTAAACGCTATCCTCTGCTCTTGGGTCCTGTGCTCTAGCTCACCAAAACTCGAAACACAGACAAGGTGTGACTGTTACTTTGGGGTATATATAGGTGTATTTGAACATTTTTGATACTTTGGGGTCTTGGGATTGGCTGTAGGTTTGAATTTTGTTTGTGCATCTATCAGGGATGCTAGCCAACGCCAGCCGTAATGGTACATTTTGACTTAAGTTGTGTGTTAACAGGTGTTTGGGAAGCTATTCTTGATCACTTACTTTTAAATCTGCCATAAATCATGTGGTATTTGTGGTGATGTGCCTTTTTTACTTAGCAGCTGGTTTAACGTGAACCTTAAAATCTGGCCCTTAGTCTCTTTGATTCACATCCTAGTTGTGGTCGATAGATTTCCTAGAATGCATACTTTTGTTTCTCTATTTCCCCCTTCAGTTTCAGAGAGGAGATGGGTGTCAAATGCATTGCAAAGCACCCCTGTTGCTCTCAAAAGATTAATGCACTTTGGAGGTCAAAGGACTAACAGTGTCAAAGGAGATTAACGCTTTGGCATCAACAGTGTTAGGTATCCAACACACTGTGTTGGACATCTGTCTGGTACTCAAAGGAAGAGTTAGAGTCCTCTGTCACTCTGATTGTTACTTTGCTACATAAGGGATGTCCAAGCAATGCCTCTCACCTAGCTGCTGTTGGACTTATACTATTATCCCCAGGAAGAGTTGTATCCAACAGCTGTTAGAGAGCCACTGGTTGAAGACACCTTGTGTAGAAAAAGTAACTCTGAGTGTCAAAGGGACGGCAACCTTCTACAATTCACAGTGTTAAAGCAAGTTGACCTTTTGAGTGTCAGAAGAGTTTGAGTAGGCCAGGTAATCCATTTTAAACCTTTTTGTAGCAGATGAATGGGTATGACTTTGGCACCTTAAAGTTACAGCTATAGACTGTGGAACAAGGCTGGGGCTTGGGGTGTTAGATTGTCCACTGCTAGTGACAGGTCCACATGTACACAAACATCACTTCAGCTGCACGGAGTGTATGTGTGATTCTGTGGCTGCCACTATGCTTACTATGGCCTTTATGTATATAGACGAAGTGTGGCAAATCCACTGTACTATTTTGTTTGTAGAAGTAGTGGGTTCTAAAAACATTTTCACATTATTTAAATGAAGCCTTTAACTGCTATATTGCTTGTAAGGCTAATACAATGTAGACCTTGCTAGCGTTCAGGGGGTTAAAACAGTTGGAATTTTGCACAGTTTATGTCCCATATGCCATTTGCTGAATAAAACATAGAACAACAGCGTCATTTCATCAAAGAGAACTTGAAATGGGTGGGGTTAAAGGTGGGGATATGGGTGGGGCTAGGCATGGAAACTGTTGGTAAGTAATTTTTCAGGCCTGGATAGTAGCTCAGGACTTGAAATTTTGAGCCCTGTGTATATATATATATATATATATATATATATATATATATATATATAAAACAAAGGAAGCCCGGCGCTCCTGCACACAATAGTGCTATAGTGTGCCCTGTGCTAAGAATCTTTAATAACTCTATATCCATTAAATTAAGAATTTAGTTTAGTTAGTGCTATAATGTGCCCTGTGCTAAGAATCTGTAATAACTCTATATAAATAAAATTGAGGATTTAGTTATTTTTTGGTCAAAAGATATAAGCTCACCAACCCCTTCACGGTACCTCAATATATGGTGAGTACCTACACTAATATACTGAATAAACCTATCTAAAATAAAAAGTGGAATTAAAAACAAGCCCTGAGGAAGTATCATGAAACACGTCGGAGTGGGCCCTTTAAATATAATCTGCATTTATCTTGTAAGGGTCCTGAAACATATATGTGAGCTTATATCTTTTGGACAAAACATAACTAAATCCTCAATTTTATTTATATAGAGTTATTACAGATTCTTAGCACAGGGCACATTATAGCACTAACTAAACTAAATTCTTAATTTCATTTATACAGAGTTATTAAAGATTCTTAGCACAGGGCACACTATAGCACTATTGTGTGGAGGAGCGCAGGGCTTCCTTTGTTTGTTTGTACTTGTACTTTAAGCCTTGGCTTAAATTCTTGGGGGGTTGGAGAACTCCCCTAGCCCTTGCAGCCTTCTACACACTAGTTATTAATTAATTGCACTATATTAATCACATGGATATATTAAGGTCAGCTAGCGCTTAGAGCTTTTTTCTTGGTTTTATATACACACACATATATATATATATATATATATATATATATATATATATATATAGCTGTCTGCTTGTTCTCTGTGGAGATGCTTCTCCACAGAGAGAGGGAGAGAGAGAGGTTCCAGGGAGCTTATACTGGGCAAAACCAGATTACACCAAGTTCCTTCCTGATCTGGCTGTTATCTGTGTGCTAGGGGAGTCGGTGAGAGGGGAGCAAAAGGAGATCTGCCACAAATACCCCAAAATATTGTATGACTGATTGAAAAGACACAAGCAGCTGTGATCTAAGTTCCTTCCTGATCTGGCTGTTATATCTGTGCTAGGGAAGTCTGGGGATATGAGAAGATCGCAAAGGAGGTTTACCCCAAATACCCCAAAATTCAGTATAACTGAGTAGGAAAGCACAGGCAGCTGTGATCCAAGTTCCTTCCTGATATGGCTGTTATTTCTCTGCTGGGGGAAAGAAGTAGTTGAACAGGGAGTGTTTTTTTTTTGTTTTTGTTGACAGTGATTGGGATAGAAGGGATAGTTGATTAAAAATAAAATTAAAAATAAATAAAATTGATAGGTGACAGAGACAGGGACCCTAACGTGAGCTGTGATGAGGCTGATACTAAATGAGATACAGAATATTGTAGAAGGCCAATGCAAGACTTGACACACACAATCAGTTCTACCATGTACTTTACTATAAAAACCACACATACTAGTTGAAAAATGTCCAGCAAACACACAAGGGGTAGGGGTGGGGAAAAGGAGTGTTTTAATGCAGTGATGTGTGAGTAAAGTGGTAGTCCAAAAAAGTCTCACCAAAAGTTCCACTAACACCAATACTACTAATAAACCATCTAAAAACACTGAAGATGACAAATCACATTCTAGTGTTCATGGCATAATGAACCCAACTGCTGCACCTGACATTGAGACAAACAAGCATATAAACACCTGTCCTGAAAGAAGTAGTGAATATTGTGAAAAGAAAAAAAAATTGTTTGAGACCTGTAAAAGGCTAGAGGAATATAAAAGTAGTGGGCAAGAAGCAACTGGCAATGCTGAGGATGACCTAATGGCTGATAATGATGATGTGGATATACACTGTGTGCACAATTATTAGGCAAGTTGTATTTTTGATGATTAATTGTATTATTAACCAACTACAGTTGTTTACTCTCCGTAAATCCAAAATGTTAAGAAACCTTAAACCTGAATATTTAAGAAAGTAAAAGTGAGGTTTTGGCTTTCTTAGGAGATTATCTATGTGTGCACAATTATTGGGCAACTATTAGTGTGTAGAATTATTATGAAACTAAATGAAAAACAATAATTTTCATCTATTAAAGTGAGAATACTAAACAAACAACTCAAAATTTACAAATAAACATTTGTGACACTTACAAAAAAAAATCAGTGACCAATATAGCCACCCTTCTTTTCAATAGCAGTCATATGCTATGTGAGCTACTAGGCCTCCCAGTCCGTACACAACTGTAAGATTGTGTCACTCTACAAATTTTTCAATTACACTCCAAAGTTGGATTTTGAATATTTTAAACACTGATGAGTCTCCCTTGTGTTGGCAGTTAGACAGCAGGTCCCCAGTCCCTACACAGCTCTGAGATGGTATCATTCTGCAAAATATTCAAATACACTCCTAAGTTGGATTTTGAATTTTGTAAACACTGGAACACAGATGAGTCTCCCTTGCAGTGGCAGTTAGACAGCAGGCCCCCCAGTCCCTACACAGCTCTGAGATGGTATCACTCTGCAAATTATTCAAATACACTCCTAAGTTGGAATTTTAATTTTGTAAACACTGAAACACTGATGAGTCTCCATTGCAGTGGCAGGGAGACATCAGGCCCTCCACAGCTCTGAGATGGTATCACTCTGCAGATTATTCAAATACACTCCTAAATTGGATTTTGAATTTTTTACACAGTGGAATACTGGTGAGTCTCCCTTGCGGTGGCAGTTAGACAGCAGGCCCCCCAGTCCCTACACAGCTCTGAGATGGTATCACTCTGCAAATTATTCAAATACACCCTTAAGTTGGATTTTTCATTTTTTTAAACACTGGAATACTGATGAATCTCCCTTGCTGTGGCAGGGAGACCGCAGACCCCCCACTCTGCAAATTATTCAAATAAACTCCTAAGTTGGATTTTTAATTTTTTAAACACTGGAACACTGATGAGTCTCCCTTGCGGTGGCAGTGAAACAGTGGGCCCCCCAGTCCCTACACAGCTCTGAGATGGTATCACTCTGCTAATTTTTCAAATACACTCCTAAGTTGGATTTTTAATTTTTTAAACAATGATGATTCCCCCTTACATTGGCAATGAGCTGCTAGGCCTCCCAGTCCCTACACAAATGTGAGATTGCATCACTGCAAATGACTCAAACAAACTCCTAAGTTGAATTTTCACAACAACTGGACAGTCACTCTCTATCTTCTTCTCTCTTCAAGCTCCAACAATGCAATGCGCACTAAAAGGAAATGCAGGAGCTGTCTGGATGTCTGTGATGTCATTAGTCAAACCCCCATCATGAAACGAAGAAGCTAATTGGACTAGAGAGGGACAGAAATTACAAACAAGCTAATTGGACTAGAGAGGGAGGGAAAGTAGCACGCGCGTGGGGAGAACGTCATCCGAATATCCGAATCTTGTACCGAAATTCTGCCCAGAAATGTTTTGGTTTAGGGTTCTTAAAACGAATGGCTCTAAGATTTCTGACATGTCCAAATGGCTCTGAATTAGCCATATTCATCTGAAATCCGAAATCCAAATCGCACAAGTCTAGTCCTGAGTGAAGTATCTCCATACTGTGGACTTCATGGACTGAGGGGAACCTGAGGGGCTGCTACTACTACTGGGGCTAGATGTTGCTGTAATTATGCTGCTACTACTAGGTGTTAAAGGTGCAGCACTGCCAGCAGCAGCACAGGCACTCGTCATTGTGGATGTTAATAACCTGTGTTGCTGTTGTTGTTGCTTCTGGTTACTCAACACTGTTGTGTGAGTTTCTGATTGGGATTTGGAATTGGAAGCAGCAATAATGCTGATGATGACTGATATGATAACTTTGTACTTTTTGCCATCTTTGCTTGTCCAGGGTCAGAGTTTCTAATGGTATTCTCAAACAGTTTATAGACAGGCACAATGCTCCTTTTCAGTAGTGGGAGATTGAGCCATTTCCTTTCAGCTAACTTTCTGGCCATGTCACCATCTCTGTCACTCTCAGCTTCGGCTGTATCTGAACAAGAGGAGGATGCTGGAGAAATATATTCTAGATATGCATCATCAGTCATCATTAGGTCATCCTCAGCATCAGCATTGCCCACTGCTTCTTGCCCACTACCCTTATATTCCTCCTTTTTACTTTTACATTGACAAAGTGTGCTACTACTTTGAGGACAGGTGTTTTGGTGCTTGTTTTTCTCACTGTCAGATGCAGCAGTTGGTTGAGCTGCTACACTTTCCTCCATTATGCCATTGCCATCATCAACACTACAATGTGACTCATTGTCAACTTCAGTGTTCTTCTTATGTTTTTTTGTACTGGCGCTGGTGGTGGTGGAACTTTTGATGGGACCTTGACAAACTGCTTTCTTCCCAGGAGGAAATGGATCATCATCATTTATTGCACACAATGCAGCAACCATGGCTGCAGTATTCAATCTGCCTCAGTCACACAGCTCACATCAGGCTACCAGTCAGCTGTCTGTCACATAATGTGTTTATTTATTATTTTTATATTTTTATTATATTTTTTTTAATGTTGTCCATCTTATCACGGTCTGTCCAAAACAAAAATTATAACAAAGAAACAAATTTGACAACTTTTTTCCCAAAACTTCTCCAGCATAGAGACAATAACAGCAAGATCAGCAAAGTTATTTCTTGGATCACAGCTGCCTGTGTCTTTCAAATCAAATTAGTCAAACAGAATGTTGTGGGTATTTGGGGTAAACCTCCTTTGCTTCATTCTCACACCCCCAGACATCTCCAACATAGTGATAATAATAACAGCAAGATCAGCAAGCAAATTGGATCCCAGTTTCCTGTGTCTTGCCAGTCAGTCACACCAAATTTTGGGGTATTTGGGGGTAAGTCTCCTTCCTCCCTTCTTTTCTCCCAGACTTCCCTAATACAAAGAACAAATTTCCTTCCTAAAAGACTACCTAAACTAAGCTTAAATTCACCTTTATTTGCCTTTCTTCTCTATTTCAAAATCGTCCTGCTTTCTCCTCTCATAAACACAGAATGGCATGCTGTGAGAGCCTGACACCCTTTTATATGCCTGCAGGAAAAGAAGAGAAAACTGCCATATGGTAAGGAAAAATTCAGTCTTCCCATTGATTTCAATGCAATGAGGTAGGATAAAAAAGTACGAAAATGGCACTTTCCATTGGAAATTATTTTGCAAGAGTGATTTTGCTTTGAGGTGAAAATTTTTGCCCATCCCTAGTTGCCTTATATTGTGGACTTTTTTCTTTTTTCACACCCAACGTTTGGGAAGTTGGGGGGTCACCTTATGGGGGCAAATATGGTACTTTAAAGAAAGAGTAATTAATGGAACAGCCTCCCAGCATAAACTATAGATGCAAATATAAAAAAAGAATTTAAAAATGCATGGGATAAACATTTGTCTATACTGAGAATTACTTTTATCTCCTATTATATTTCTCTTACTACCTAATTCCTTGTATAACGCTGTTTGCTATATGGCCTTTACACTCGATACGGCTCTGAGGGAACTGACTGACCTCCACCTTCCTCAAGAGCCCCATCACATACTATTTGGGAACCGCCAAGCCATGGCTGCCTCCTCCAAATTACACAGAAGGCCCAGGTTAAGCATTCCATTACACTTAAACAACAAAGAAAGTATCTGACTCATGCATTAAAATTTCAGAAAATTCCAAACCATTTATGTCACTATGTCCCATTTTTTTGCCTACTGTTCAAAGTGAAACATTTTCTCAGAAACATAAGAATGCTGCCAATCACATTCCCATGACAAAAAGTAGGAAACACAGTTGTCCCCATGAGTGCAGGGAGGGTCACTCTTAGCTTCAACCGCAAAATGACTGTTGTCCAAAGAGACTGCCAAGTTTATCAAGTGAAATATATTGCTTGCCAAGAAAATGAACCTTGTTGTTTGTAAGCTATGTTTCCCCAGATACTATACCACAAATACATATTATATAAGAAAATGTGTATTTATAACCCACTAGTTGCTAAAAGACAATGATTTCCTGCTTTCATACAAATGTTTAAAGGAATGCACCTAAAATTGATTATATACACTTACATTTAAAATATGTCATACTAGCATGGGTAAAAATTATCTTTTTTTCCTTGAGGCCTAAAATCTAGTCCTACATATGTTATGTGGAGAGGTAATTTCTTCCTTCTCCAGGGCATTTATTGCCAATACTATAGCAATCTCGATTGCCTGGGAAGCAATAGTGTTGTATTGTCTGTAAATGGGTTTAGATAAGGTACTGAATACAATACAGTGGTAAATACTAATCTCAATAAATTAAATCTTAGCTATTTTCTCTCATTAAAAACAGCATGAACAAAATTAACAAATTGGTGTTCTTATAGTACAGTTTAAAAATCCATTAACATCCAAGTTTGGGATTACATTTTAATATGTAACATAAAATATCAAATTCAGCACATCCAAACACTTAGAGTGCCAAGGCTGTTACTAAGAGGACTGCCATCTTTGCTTGAAAAAACTACAGACAATCCTATTTCTACTATATTACTATTTTTATTATTATTTTTAATATATATACATATTATGTTTGATTCACAATTGCATGTCTGTTTTTATTTGATTATTTTGTTGTTATGGGGTAATTATGCTTTCTAAACCACCTGCAAGTTGTTTTTGTCATCACCATGGAAATGTTTAACATAACAATTTGGGTCTAGTGTTAAGAATGTTTCACATTGGCTGAATAGTCAGAAGGTGACCTACAAAGTAGAAGAGGTGGAATGATCACTGACTGTTGACAGCATTCTAAGGCTGAAGAGGTGGTACAGTAAAGATTGGTAGAAGATGCTGATTTTTAATGACTTGATAGAGAATTCTTGGAGAAGGTCTTGAAGAGTAACACACTAGGTGCTAATGCCACTTACAGGGCCAGATTTAAATCTTAAGCTCCCCTAGGCACAACACCCTTCGGTGCCCCTAGGCCCGCCTTCACCATGTCCCTAACCACACCCCTCCCTTAACCACAACCATTCACTTAACCACACCGTCTTTTATGCTCCTCCTACCTACTTCCTGAGGAGGGGTTTAAAGGACTGACTGAGTCCTGACTCAGCTTTTCTACAATACAGTTCTGTTTCCCTTGGGCTCTGTGTATGACCTGGCTTGTCTGACCATCCATTCTGGTGCTGACCTGTGGCTCTGTCTGACTACTCTTTTGCCTGCTCCCATTGTGTAGTGGACACCCAATCTGGTGCGGACCTGTGGCTCTGGCTGACTACCTGAACTGTGTATGACCCGGCCTGTCTGTCCATCCATTCTGGTGTTGACCTGTGGCACTGTCTGTCCATTCTCCTTGTGCATTCCGATTTGGCTTAGACATCCTTTCTGGTGCAAACCTGTGGCTCTGGCTGACTACATGCTCCGTTTATGACCTGGCTTGTCTGACTATCCACTCTGGTGTTGACCTGGGGCTCTGTCCACTGCGCATCCAGCATACCAGTGCTTCAGTGGATATCCTATCTGGTGCAAACCTGTGGCTCTGGCTGACTACCCGCTCCGTGTATGACCCGGCTTGTCTGACTATCCTTTCTGGTGCTGACTAGGGGGCTTTGGTTCCTCCGTGTGTGGGTCCCCACTCCACAGACACCCAACTATCACGGTCCCCGTGATCCTGTGTGTAACTCTTTGCTGTGCTGCTCCCTGATTGGCTGAGCTGTGTTGGCCCGCCCCTGGTTACCCTTTTTATACTGGCCGCTGGCACCAGTCTGGTGCCCTTTCGTGGTGTTCCTGAGCCTTGCTGCTGTTCTCTGCATTCCTGATTTCCGTGTACCAACTAGGCCTGCTTGAGACTCTCCTGTGTTCCTGCTCGTTGCTGATCCGGCTTGTCTGCGAACCCGCTCTGGTATCTGACCCGGCCTGGCTGACGTTCCTGCTTGTTGCTGATCCGGCTTGTCTACGAACCCGCTCTGGTATCCGACCCGGCCTGGCTGACGTTCCTGCTTGATGCTGATCCGGATTCTACGATTCTCCACAGTTCCCGTTTCCAGTCTATCTACGTTCCTGCTGCTGACTACTGGGCGACATTCTTAATCCTGGAGTCGCGCTCGTGCTCGAGACTGACCTTAACCCTTGAGTCACTGTTCACTGTCAAACGCTACTGAGCTATACTACTGATGAGTCTCCTTAAGCTTGCACAGCTATTATCAGGGCGATTCCGATTGCTGAGCAGATTCCTTGCTGTGCCTCACCTCCTACCAAGTGCCTTGTTAACTCGTTCAGTGCTGCGCTACTACTGCTGAGCCGGCCGCTTGGGCCTGAGAGACGGCGGCTCATAGTCCATCTATGCAGAGTAGTTGTTCCGATACCGTACCGGTGGTCATCTTGCCCACGCACTTGCACTGGTGGAGTAGTTATACACCCGTGGGGGCTACCTGGCACTAGCTATTGGCTTCCGTTTACGCCCGAGGGGGCTAGATCCTTGCTCTTGCAGCTTGTAGTCTCCGGTTTACTCCCGAGACTTCTCAAATACTGGTGGCACTTGTTACGCCCGTGGGGGCTATCCATTATTGCTCTAGCGTTCTGGGTCAGTTCTGTCGTGCAAGTCGAGTGCTCTCCTACAGACTTGGTTTTGACTCCTCATACTTATACAAGCTTCAGCTACACCTTGGGCGTGCCTACACCACAACAAAGACTGATGAGGACTGAGTTAACTATTATGTGTCCCTGTTTGGGTTACCAGTCCTAGTATATATTTCTTGTACATATATTCTACTCTGTCTGTTCTCAGTATACTGGCCTGTAAGGGTCTAGACATTTGTTCTTGTTTACCCTGTGTGCCTGTAGAGGGCGATATTGTTCATTAATTTATTTAATAAAACTGCGTTTTACCATACCCTCTGTCTGAAGTGTCTGAAAACCGTAACAGTACGAAAGGGCCATGACCTCAGACAGTAAGGGAGATACTGGCACACAGAATATCCATTGGCGAATGGATGTTCACGAACAGAGCCTCGACCAGTTGGCACTGGCCTTGCAGACCTTACTTGAGCATACGGTACACCTAGACAAACCTAATCAGAATCCGGTGGTCACCCCAGTCTCGACACCGGAGAACCTGCCTGTAGTTCCTACTACACAGACCAGAGGGTTCACGGCGGCGGCGCCGTTACCGTTAAGATATGATGGCGAGCCTAACCAATGCCGAGGCTTTGTCAACCAGTTGGAGATATTCTTTGAACTCACGTCTCAGGCATTTCCCAATGACAGAAGTAAAGTTGGCTTCAAGGCAAGGCATTATCTTGGGCGAATCCGTTGTGGGAGAATGCCAAACCCTGTACCCTGAACTTTAAAGAGTTCATAAGACAGTTCCGCAGAGTGGTCGAGAGACCTGGCAGAACCGCCTCTGCTGCCAAGAGGTTGCTGGAGATGCAACAGGGCGACCGTACCCTGGGCGATTACGCTATTGAATTTCGAACCTTGGCAGCAGAGGTGGGCTGGAATAACGAGGCGTTAGTTGCAGCATTTGCACAGGGCCTATCAGATTCCATAAAGGATGAAATTGCTGCCAGAGACGTGCCTAGTGATCTGGATGAGTACATCGATTATGTTATGCTCATTGACTCCCGCATTCGCGAGAGACGGATGGCTAAGAGGGTGAAATCTAGGAGCTGTGGGCACGGCAGTCTTTTGAACCCACCCTCGCCACCCTGTCCTCCTGAACTTACAGCTGAAACTGGTGAACCAATGCAGCTCGGGTTCACCAGACTGACAAAGGAGGATAGGGTGCACCGTAAAAGAATGGGCCTATGCCTATACTGTGGTAAAACTGGGCACCAATTACGCAATTGCCCGGTACAGCCGGGAAACGAACGCACCTAGGGTACCTTGGGGGACAGGCCCTAGGTGGTATACAACAGTCCCCGGATACCAATACAGCGAGACCCACCATTCAGGTGGTTGTTACATGGGCAGACTCTTCTGTATCAGTTTTGGCTCTGGTATACTCCGGTGCAGCTGGATATTTCATGGATCACTCCTTTGCTGAGTTACACAGGATACCGGTAGTCAAAAGGGAGTCCCCTCTAGCTATTGAGGCCATCGATGGAAGGCAGTTAGAACCGGCATTTATCACTATGGAAACAATTCCTATTGCCATGGCGATTGGGGCTCTCCACAAGGAGGAGGTGCGTTTTTAAATAATTAATTCTCCTCACCATGCAGTCATCCTGGGGTTTCCATGGCTATCATTACACAACCCCCAGTTTGACTGGCAGAAGTGTGAAATACTGTCCTGGTCGGAGTACTGTGCGGATAATTGCCTCTCACACCCTGTCAGGTTGTTGTGTACCTCTCCCTCCGTGCCAGCTGAATACCAAGAATTCAGTGACGTATTCAGTAAGGGGGAGGCTGGCGCTCTGCCTTAGCACAGAACTTATGATTCTGCCATTGATTTGCCCCCGGGAGTGGTGCCTCCTAGGGGTCGCACTTATCCGCTGTCTGTGGAGGAGAATAGGGCAATGGAGGAATATATTGGGGATGCCCTCAAGAGGGGAATTATCCGCAAGTCCACTTCACCGGCGGGTGCCGGGTTCTTCTTAAAAAGAAGAATGGCGAACTCAGACCTTGTATCGATTACAGGGGTTTAAATAAATTAATGTCTAGAAGTGCCTACCCCATTCCACTCATTACCGAATTATTTGACAGGTTAAAGGGCTCCTCCATCTTTACCAAACTCGATCTCCGGGGCTGCATATAACCTGATCAGAATTAAAGCTGGAGATGAGTGGAAAACGGCATTTAATACCAGATCAGGGCACTATGAATATCTGGTAATGCCATTCGGACTATGTAATGCTCCTGCGGTATTTCAAGAGTTTATCAATGACATCCTTCGGGACATGCTACAGTCCTGTGTTGTGGTACATCTTGATGACATATTAATTCACTCTAATAACCTTACCCAACACATCAAGGATGTCTCTGAGGTCTTGACTAGACTACGTAAAAATAAATTGTTTTGTAAAATTGAGAAGTGCAAATTTCACAGGACCCAGGTACCCTTCCTGGGATTCGTGATTTCTGCAGATGGCATTGCTATGGACCAGGAGAAGTTGGCAGCAGTACTACAGTGGCCTCGTCCCAAAGGTCTAAACGCTATTCAGCGCTTTCTGGGCTTTGCCAACTATTATAGGAAATTTATTCAGAACTTCTCCACTATTGTGAAACCCTTGTCTGACTTAACTCATAAGGGTGCCACTCCTTCTCAGTGGTCTGAGGCAGCTGAGAACGCATTTGAAACACTGAAATCTGCATTTGCTTCTGCTCCAGTGCTGTCCCACCTTAACCCAGCCCTGCCATTTACCCTAGAAGTTGATGCCTCTGAGGTTGGGGTTGGGGCAGTACTCTCCCAACGCCCGGTGGGAGGTGGCACATTGAGACCCTGTGGGTTCTTCTCTAAAAAACTGTCCAGCGCCCAGAGCCATTATGAGATTGGTGACAGGGAACTTTTGGCGATCATTCTGGCACTGAAGGAGTGGCGCCACCTATTGGAAGGCACTAAGACACCAGTACTAATTCTGACAGACCACAAGTACTTGACATATCTTTCTGAGGCCAAGAGACTCTCCTCACGTCAGGCCAGATGGGCGCTCTTTTTGTCCAGGTTCAATTTTGTGGTTTCCTACCTGCCGGGTTCCAAGAATGTCAGGGCAGACGCCTTGTCCAGACAGTTTGTGGCAGACACTGAGAAGGAGGAGGAGCCAGTACCTATCATTCAGCCAGATCGTATTCTGGCCACTATTCGCACTAGTATCACTTCGCCACTGGGGGAAGAAATTTTGGGCTCTCAGGCTAGGGCTCCCCCTGAAACCCCAGTAGGCAAGTGTTTTGTTGATGAGCCATTCCGTACCCGTCTATTAGAGACCTACCACTCATCTAAGGCAGCTGGGCACATCGGATGGGATCAGCTGTATTGGTCCATGTCCCAGTTATTTTGGTGGCCGTCCCTTAGGGCTGATTGCTCCGCATTTACTGCAGCCTGTGCCACCTGTGCCCGTGCCAAGACACCCAGGCATCTCCCTGTAGGCTTGCTCCAGCCTGTCCCTAATGGCGACCGACCATGGTCCCATATTTCCATCGACTTTCTGGGAGAATTGCCAGCATCTAAGGGTACACATTCATCCTTATGGTGGTTGATAGGTTCTCTAAGATGGCTCATTTCGTGCCTCTCCCTGGTCTTCCATCGGCTCAGGAGCTGGCTATGATATTTGCTAAGGAGGTGTTTTGGCTGCACGGGGTACCCAGAGTGGTGGTGTCTGACCGAGGGAGCCAGTTCATGTCCAGATTCTGGAGGGCATTTTGTGGGCAAATGGGCATCCAGTTGTCATTTTCTTCTGCCTATCATCCCCAGACCAATGGAGCCGCGGAGCGTGCCAATTAAGGACTGGAACAGTTCTTGCGCTGTTTTGTAACCGATCATCATGACAGTTGGGCCGACCTGTTGCCTTGGGCGGAGTTTGCCAGGAATTATGCAGTTAATTCATCGTCCGGGAGTTCCCCATTTCTCATTAATTATGGGTTCCAGCCCTGTCTACTCCCGGACTCATTCCAGGCACAACAGATTCCAGCTCTGGACGAACATATCGAGCAGCTTCGCTCCACTTGGGCACAGGTGCAGAGGACCCTCAGCCAGTCATTTCAGCGCTACCAGAGGCATGCCAATCGTAGACGGCTACCAGCGGTCTTCTTCCAGGTGGGGGACAGAGTATGGCTTTCCTCCAGGAATCTCAAGTTGCAAGTGCCCTCCAATAAACTGGCACCTCAGTTCATTGGCCCATTCAAGGTTATCCGTAAGGTGAACCCTGTCTCCTATGCATTGGAACTTCCAGCTTCTATGCACATACATAACGTGTTCCATGTATCTCTGTTGAAACCATTGGTGTGCAACCGCTACACTACCACTCCAGTAATTCCTGGCCCGGTGGATGTTCAGGGCCAGGAGGAATATGAGGTACAGAGTATCTATCATTGATTCTAGGAGATTTAGAGGAAAGTTGCAATACTTGGTCCACTGGAAGGGATATGGGCCTGAGGAATGTTCCTGGGTAGATCAGAGGGACCTCCACGCGTCCAGGCTCTTGCGCAACTTTCACTCTAAATACCCTCAGAAACCAAGACCTCCGGCAGGGAGAGGGGGTCTTTGAGAGGGGGGTACTATCACGGTCCCCGTGATCCTGTGTGTCACTCTTTGCTGTGCTGCTTCCTGATTGGCTGAGCTGTGTTGGCCCGCCCCTGGTTACCCTTTTTATACTGGCTGCTGGCACCAGTCTGGTGCCCTTTCATGGTGTTCCTGAGCCTTGCTGCTGTTCTCTGCGTTCCTGATTTCCGTGTACCAACTAGGCCTGCTTGAGACTCTCCTGTGTTCCTGCTCGTTGCTGATCCGGCTTGTCTGCGAACCCGCTCTGGTATCTGACCCGGCCTGGCTGACGTTCCTGCTTGTTGCTGATCCGGCTTGTTTACGAACCCGTTCTGGTATCCGACCCAGCCTGGCTGACGTTCCTGCTTGATGCTGATCCGGCTTCTATGATTCTCCACACTTCCCGTTTTCAGTCTATCTACGTCCCTGCTGCTGACTACTAGGCGACATTCTTACTCCTGGAGTCGCGCTCGTGCTCAAGACTGACCTTAACCCTTGAGTCACTGTTCACTGTCAAACGCTACTGAGCTATACTACTGCTGAGTCTCCTTAAGCTTGCACAGCAATTATCAGGGCGATTCCGATTGCTGAGCAGATTCCTTGCTGTGCCTCACCTCCTACCAAGTGCCTTGTTAACCCGTTCAGTGCTACGCTACTACTGCTGAGCCGGCCGCTTGGGCCTGAGAGACGGCGGCTCATAGTCCATCTATGCAGAGTAGTTGTTCCGGTACCGTACCGGTGGTCATCTTGCCCACGCACTTGCACTGGTGGAGTAGTTATACGCCCGTGGGGGCTACCTGGCACTAGCTATTGGCTTCCGTTTACGCCCGAGGGGGCTAGATCCTTGCTCTTGCAGCTTGTAGTCTCCGGTTTACGTCCGTGGGGGCTAACGACTGACAGTTCCCAAATACTGGTGGCACTTGTTACGCCCGTGGGGGCTATCCATTATTGCTCTAGCGTTCTGGGTCAGTTCTGTCGTGCAAGTTGAGTGCTCTCCGACAGACTTGGTTTTGACTCCTCATACTTATACAAGCTTCAGCTACACCTTGGGCGTGCCTACTAGTGATGATCGAGCACCCCGATGCTCGGGTGTTCGGGTGCTCTGGCCGAGCGCCCCCGGAGGCTCGAGTGCTCGGCCGAGCACCCGAGCCCCATTGAAGTCAATGGGAGGACTTGAGCATTACACCAGGCACCCCCTGCTCTGATGAGGGGAGGGTGCCTGGTTCATAGGAAAAGGTCAGAAAATGATGGAAACACCACAGAAATGGTTCAGGGACAGCATAGGGAGGTTGTCTGGATGCATCTTGGACTCCAATGCCGCTGCTGGGAACGATGTTTCGCCCATAGTACGCCATTTTTACAGACTGACCGTAAAACACACAAAAAGGAAGATAAAAACGATTTTAGGCGAAAAATTGTTACCAAACAGTATTTGCTGTATATTTACTTGTATATCATCTGCAAATTCTGCAAAAAATTTCATCGATTTTTCGGAACTGGGGCCATGATTAAGAGGGAAACGTGCGCAGCGTAAAGCAGGTGTTCAACGTGGTTATGGCCCGGGTAAGGTACAGCATTCAGGAACGGAGGCCGCAGCTACCACAGGTTTTACAACATGTCCGTTTGCCCTTGTTAAGTCCAAAATTTATAGTCGGAACAGTGGGGTCTGATCCATTGAGTAAAAGTGACGAAGTGACTTAGTGGATGAAGCCAAGAACTACCTTCTGCTCTGTCGAACACCCCAGCCCTATTTAATTCAATGGGAGGACCTGAGGCACTCCGATACAACCTGTATATCACAAAATGGAGGGCCTCATTTACATTGTGGTACAATAGTTCAGGTAGTGGTCCAACACTCATAAAGCCTATGCACTAAGTGAAAGGGCTGCCAAAAATTAGACTGAAATGTCACTCCAATACACCCTTTATTACACATAAAGGAGGGCATCATACACACCCTTGAAAAATTAGGATTAATGGCCTGCTGGTGACCCTCTAAAACATTAGGGGCGAGGGCATGCCGCTAAGCTGACCATCTAAAACATTAGGAATGAGGGTCTGCTGCTGAGTCGACCATCTAAAACATTATGGGTGAGGGTCTGCTGCAGAGCTGCCCATCCTAAACATTATATGCGAAGGCCCGCTAGTGAGCTGACGCTATAAAACATTATATGAGAGGGCCCGCTAGAGAGCTGACCCAATAAAACATTATATGAGAAGGCCCGCTGGTGAGCTGACCTATACAAAAATTGTCAAACAGGGCCCGCTGGTGAGCTGGCCCTATATAAAAATTATATCACAGGGCCCGCTAGTGAGCTGGCCCTATATAAAAATTATATCACAGGGCATATGGAAGAGGAGGAGGAGGATGAGAAGATTAAGAGTCAACCATATACCCGTTTTTTCGGTGGAAGGGGTGATTGGGAATACAGAGTATTCCCATCATTGTAAATAACATATCTAAAGTGACTTTATGTTCACCCGGGGCTTTCCTCCAGTGGAGTGGAGAAGTCAGGGGAAATCCAGGCCTTGTTCATTTTTATAAGTGTCAACCTATCAGCATTTTCGGTGGAAAGGCGGATACGCTTATCTGTTATGATGCCACCAGCAGCACTAAATACCTGCTCAGACAGAACGCTGGCGGCAGGGCAGGCCAGCACCTCCAAGGCGTAGAGTGCCAGTTCATACCACGTGTCCAGCTTGGACACCCAGTAGTTGTAAGGCACAGAGGGATCAGTGAGGACGCTGACACGGTCTGCTACGTACTCCTTCACCATCTTCCAAAACTTTTCCCTCCTTGTGACACTAGGCCGCGCATCAGGGTGAGGGTGCTGGCGGGGTGTCATGAAGGTGTCCCACGCCTTGGAGAGTGTTGCCCTGCCTTTGTCGGAACTGCTGTGTGCTCCCCTTTTCTCCCCTTCTCGGTTGGCCAAGGTAGCACGTACTCTGCCGCCAGCGTTGTCAGATGGAAAATTTTGGAGCAATTTTTCGACAAGAACCTTCTGGTATTGCACCATTTTGCTTGTCCTCTCCACCGGAGGAATGAGAGATGAGAAATTCTCTTTGTAGCGGGGGTCCAGAAGGGTGAACACCCAGTAAACCGTGTTGTCTAAAATGCGTATAACGCGTGGGTCACGGGAAAGGCAGCCTAACATAAAGTCAGCCATGTGTGCCAGAGTACCAACAGGCAAGATTTCGCTGTCCTCACCAGGAGGATGACTCTCAATCTCCTCATCCTCTTCCTCCTCTTCTGCCCACCCACGCTGAAGAGATGGAAATAAAGTTCCATGGCTACCCTCTGTAGCGGAGGCAACCGTGTCTTCCTCCTCCTCCTCCTCCTCCGCCTCCTCCAATTGTCGCTGAGAAGACGAAGTGAGGGTGCTCTGGCTATCACCTTGTGTAAGCTCTTCCTCCCCCATTTCCACCTCTTCCACATGCAAAGAGTCGGTTTTAATTGTGAGCAGCGAGCGTTTCAGTAGACACAGAAGTGGGATGGTTACACTGATAATAGCGTTATCGCCGCTCACCATCGGTGTCGATTCCTCAAAATAGCGTAAAACCTCACAGAGGTCTGACATCCATTCCCACTCCTCACTTCTGATTAGAGGAAGTTGAACGGAGAGGCGACGACCGTGTAACAGCTGGTACTCCACTACTGCCCTCTGCTGCTCACAAAGCCGGGCCAACATGTGGAAGGTGGAGTTCAAGCGCGTGCTCACGTCACACAGCAGCCGGTGAGCTGGCAATTGTAATCGCTGCTGCAGCGTCAACAGGCCAGCTGAAGCTGTAGATGACTTACGGAAATGTGCACACACGAGGCGCACCTTCGTCAAGAGATCATGCAAATTGGGGTAGGTTTTTAGAAATCGCTGAACCACTAAATTAAATACATGCGCTAGGCATGGTACGTGTGTGAGCTTGCCGAGCTCCAAAGCCGCCACCAAGTTACGCCCATTATCACACACAACCATGCCTGGTTGCAGGTTGAGTGGCGAGAGCCACTGCTCGGTCTGGTGACTAATCCCCTGCAACAGCTCTGAGGCCGTGTGCTGTTTGTCCCCAAGGCAGATCAGCTTCAGCACGGCCTGTTGACGCTTCCCCACTGCAGTGCTACACTGCTTCCAGCTACCGGCTGATGGGTGAGTGGCGCTGCGCGCAGAGAATTCGGAGGTGGAAACGGAGGAGGAGGAGGAGCCAATAACGTAGGTGCTGGCGGAAACCCTGATGGAGGTAGGGCCCGCAATCCTCGGCGTGGGTAGCACCCGTGCCATCCCAGGGTCCGAGTCGCTCCCAGCCTCCACGACATTCACCCAGTGTGCCGTCAGGGAAATGTAGCGTCCCTGGCCACAAGCACTTGTCCATGTGTCAGTCGTTAAGTGGACCTTCCCAGTAACTGCGTTGGTCAGGGCACGGGTGATGTTAAGGGACACATGGTGGTGTAAGGCGGGGACGGCACACCGGGAAAAGTAGTGGCGGCTGGGGACTGCGTACCGAGGGACAGCTGCTGCCATCAGGCTGCGGAAGGACTCAGTGTCCACAAGCCTAAATGGCAGCATTTCGATGGCCAGTAATTTGGAAAGGTGTGAGGTTAGTGCTATGGCCTGTGGGTGGGTGGCTGGGTATTTTCGCTTGCGCTCAAATGCCTGGGGTAACGACATTTGGACGCTGCGCTGGGACAGGGAAGTTGATGTGGTCGCTGATGGTGCTTCAGATGGTACAGGTGCAGGGCGGGAGGTATGCGGGCCTGCGCCTTCGACAGGCGATTGGCCGGCACCGAAAACAGGGGAAGAGGAGGCAGTGGTGTGGCCTGCAGACACAGATTGGCGATCCGGGCATTCCTCCCACTTATTACGGTGCTTGGATGCCATGTGTCGGATCATGCTGGTGGTGGTGAGGTTGCTAGTGTTCATGCCTCAGCTCATTCTGGTGTGGCACAGGTTGCAAACTACAATTCTTTTGTCGTCCGCACTTTCCTTAAAAAAACACCATACCGCGGAACACCTAGCCCTTGGCAAGGGAGATTTACGCAAGGGGGTGCTCCGTGGAACATTTGCTGGCCGGTTTGGTGCGGTCCGCCTTCTTTCTTTAGCCACACCACTGCCTCTTCCAGCCTGTTGCGGTGCTGCAGATGGCTCACCCTCAGGACTGCTGTCATCGCTCGGCTTTCCACCTTCCCAGGTGGGGTCAGTGACCTTATCGTCCACCAAGTCCTCCTCCACTTCCTCACTCTGATCATCCTCCTCATTTCTTGATCCCACCACATCCTCAGTCATTGACAACTGTGTATCATCCTCCTCATCAAGGTCTTGAGACAGTAATTGTGGTTGATTTGATGGCAACTGTGTCTCATCATCATCATCCACTTCCTTTGACCTTAAATGCCGTTCCCCTCTGTCATCTTCTTGTGATTGGGTACCCTCTAGAGGTTGTGAATCAGGGCACAAGATCTCATGTTCCTCTGCAAGCGTGCTTGGAGAGAGGTTCAAATCAAGGATCGGTGATGAGACGAGCTCCTCACTATATCCCAGTGTGGGATCACTTCTTTGGCCAGACCCTCTATGGTGGGAGGAAGGATGATCAGGGTGAGGATTATGTTGACCAGACTCTTGGCTAGTGAGAGTGGACTTGGTGGAAGACAGGGTGGTGCTTAACCGACTGGAAGCAGTATCAGCTGAAATCCAACCGACCACCTGTTCGCAGTGGTCTGACCTCGAGAGTGATGTCCTGCGACGCCCTGTAAACTGAGACATGAAGCTAGGTATGGTGGATGTCTTTCTTTCTTGTGCTCTGGCACCAGGCACAGTTTCTACGCGTCCTGACCCGCGCCCTGAACTATCAGGATGACGTCCACTTCCCCGTCCCTTTTTACCCGCCTTCTTCATATTAAACGGAATATATGCCGGTAATCTGCGGCTAGGCACACGAAACAGAATGTGATGCTAATCTGCGGCTAGGCACACTAAACAATATGTGACGCTAATCTGCGGCTAGGCACACTAAACAATATGTGACGTTAATCTGCGGCTAGGCACACTAAACAATATGTGACGCTAATCTGCGGCTAGACACACGAAACAGAATGTGACGCTAATCTGCGGCTAGGCACACGAAACAGAATGTGACGCTAATCTGCGGCTAGGCACAGTGAACGGAATATGTGACGTTAATTTGTGAATTTGCACACTAAACAGAATGTGACAATAATCTATGGCTAGGCACACGTTTAAAATGGCCCTTATTGTCGCTGCGTTGTAAAATCATTGGCCCTGTGCACCTAAAAGAATATGTCAGCTTGTCACTGCACTGTGAAATATTTGTCCCTGTGCACCTAGTACAATGTCACCTTAGAACATGTCCCCCCCCACAAAAAAATGAAATTCTGCCACCCCCAAAAAAAATTAAATGCTGCCCCCACACACAACAGTCCTAAAAAGGACTTTTGGGTCTTGAAAGAGTTTCAACAATTTTATTCTCCCTACACTGACTTCCTGTGCATCTAGTATTATATGTCACCTTACATATATCCCCCCCACAAAAAAAAGGAAATTGTGCCCCCCCAAACAAAATATAAATGCTGCCCCCACACACAACAGTCCTAAAAAGGACTTTTGGGTCTTGAAAGAGTTTCAACAATTTTATTCTCCCTACACTGACTTTCCCTTCCTATCCTCATCTCTCCCTGGCTAAGACTGAGCCGAACTCGCTGGTCAGGTGCTATACAGCACCCGATCACGGGTTCTGGCCAGCCAATCAGTGTAATGCCAGCAGCCAACATGGCTGCTGGCATTACACTGATGTCAGAGCCTCCCCGCACGTTTATTGGCTGCGCAGCAGCTGCGAAACGTGCGGGGAGGAGACCCGAACATGGCGGGCGAGCACATGCGGTACTCGTACGAGTACCGCCATGTGCCGAGCAGAGCGATGCTCGAGCCGAACCGAGCTTCGGCCGAGCATGCTCGCTCATCACTAGTGCCTACACCACAACAAAGACTGATGAGGACTGAGTTAACTATTATGTGTCCCTGTTTGGGTTACCAGTCCTAGTATATATTTCTTGTACATATATTCTACTCTGTCTGTTCTCAGTATACTGGCCTGTAGGGGTCTAGACATTTGTTCTTGTTTACCCTGTGTGCCTGTAGAGGGCGATATTGTTCATTAATTTATTTAATAAAACTGCGTTTTACCATACCCTCTGTCTGAAGTGTCTGATAACCGTAACACCATCCTAGTGTGGACCTGGGGCTCTATCAGACACCTAGACTGGCTGTAGGCTGAGTCAGTGCTAGTCCTTTGGGCGTTCCAAATTACCTCGAGGCTCCAGTGTCCTGAGGGCTAGTCTCGGACAGTGTGGTGGATCTATTGGTGGATTGATAGCTCTGATACAGTGCTTGCCTCTTGTATCACCCTCTGTGTGTTAACTGTTTACGTGCATTACTGTGATTATTCTAATAAAAGATTGTTTTACTTTACCGTACTGACTCCTGGTTTATTCCTGGGAACCGTGACACAAACATAGAGTCAGTTTTATTTGTGTGTACATTTGCTATTTCTTTGTGTGTCTGACTGCCTGTGTCTGTGTCAGTTTGAACAAAGATATGTGTATAACTGTTAATGTGATGATTTATGAGTATCAGTGTGATTTATGTACTAAGAAAACTTGAGAAATTATTGGGCAAACCAACTGCACCAGAGAGGGCAATCAAACATGCCCACTGAGAAAATGCTAGAGATGTGTTGCAGACATCCATAGTATCTGTTATGTTCAAAGTTCTATTTAAATAAATGAGAATTTGGGAAATTTATATTCGTTCCTAATGAGGCAGTTGTTTCCTCCATAATCACTCCAGGCTCCACTTTTTCCTTGATACAACCTCCTTTGTGTTCCAGCATTGGTTTAGAATGAAGATATCTCTGTAGTTACCCTACTTATTGTATAATGTGCCCTGAGCCTGCTTTCCTGCACTTAAATGAGATTCAGATGGGGAATTGCCTTCATAGCAAATCCAAATAGGGCCCATAAGTGAAAAATCAAACGGACAAATAAGTCAAGGAAAACATTTTGGGCCACATGATAAAAATAAAGTGCGGTAATTCTGGGTTATCCCAACTGCTCCTTAACAGACAAATACACAATCCCACTATCTGGCCCTAAGCAGCAAAACAAATGAACCATTTTGCCATTGTAATGAATGGGACTTTTTCTTTTATTTATATGGTTCACTCCAGTCCTGTTATGATGTAATTGGCTCACTCTGGTCCTAATAAACCTTTGCCTTGATAAAATGGCCTCAGTGGTTTTGCCCTACACTAAGCTCCTGTTGCTCCTCATAAGCTCATAGATTTGGCCAATACATCTGACAGAAATGTTGGTTGGGGTGCAGAGGGTAATATCACATTTTAGATCACTGTCATACCAGTTTTCTTCCTAACACATGTGCAAATCACAACATATCAATGCTAGATGAATGTATACCAAAAGTGCACAAAGGTGAAATAAAATTGGTTTATTAAAAATAGTTAAAATAAAAAAATTGCTGGAAACAACTAATACTCAATATATATGTAAACAATGGATGATTGAGAGTTTATCAGTGAACTTGATCGATCCCACCACATAGGATCCATCACAGCATAAAGGTGCCTTAGTCTATGGGACAACGCAATACACTGATCCAATCATATCTTGTGGCTATTCGCATATGTATACACAGTCTTCTTTCAACAATAACCACAAGATATCATTGGATTAGCGTTTTGCATTGTCCCATTGACAATCTGGCAAAGACATCTGTGTGCTGTGATGGATCCTATGTGGTGGGATATATCAAGTTCGCTGATATACTCTCAATAATCCAGTGTTTCAATTTATATTGTGTATTAGTTGTTTCCTGTCATTTGCTGATTTTTAATGAACCAATTTTTTCATATTTGCCCACTTGTGGTAACCATATAGCTTCCATGATCTATCTAGAATCTATTATATATTTTAGAGGTTGTGGCACCTTATAAGTTTTATTCTTAGATTTTAACTTTTTTAACTTGAAGGCAGCAGCTGAGTAACTCTGAGCGTCCTTACCCTAGGGACTTGGTCACTCAGGAGAATATTACTAGTCTTATAATTGCCACTCTGGTTATTATCCATTGGTGAGTGAGTCATTGTATTTTTCTATGGTTTATATTTCTTGCTTTGGCTGCTGTTTGTCCATGTATAACCACATGCACTGGATCCATACCACTGCTTATCCTGATGGTGGGCAGCTGTTTGACCTTTTAGGTTTTCAACATTGTACAATACACAACTATTAGCATATAGTGAGCTGCCCTGTATCATACTTCATGTCTCTGCTGCTATGCGATGTGCCAGTCTGGTCTCCAGCACATTGCAGATCATGCACAGACACCTTTCTATTGACACAGTTTCTCTGATACCTCCTTTGGTTTCTCACAATTTTTAACTTATGATTTTCGTATCTGTTTACTCTTCTATCTGTTATTTCCAACTTTTACCTGTGCATATTAGAACCGGTGTCCCATGTCTCTGCTGCTCTGCAATGTGCCGGTCTCGTCTCCAGAGCATCAAGAAGCACACAGCACAGACCAGTTTATACTTGTTTATTTAGTGGAGGTAAAGAGGAAGCATTTCAAAAGGGAAAACTGAAAACAGAGACAGACAGAACAGAGGTATAGGAGAAAAAAAAAGAAAGGAGTTGGAGCCGATATGCAGTACCAAGTTAATGGTACTGATAGTAATATGCAGAGGATCAAACTGGAAATGATAGCTAGAGGAATAAACAGACAAGAAAAACAGTATGAAAAAGAGCCAGAAGTGGTATCAGGTACCTGTTTATTCCTCTGTCTCTCATTTCCAGTTTGCTCCTCTGCATATTACTACCGGTGCCATTAACCTGGCACTGTGTAATGGCTCCAACGCCTTTTTTTTTTGCTCCTGTACCTCTCTTCTGCCTGTCTCTGTTTTCAGTTTTCATTTTGAATCGATTTCTCTTTATCTCCACTAGTGATAATACTAGTTACTTTAGGGACTCGGTAGAATGATTCACCATGCTAGCGCATGCTAGGTCTAGGCAGGAAGAGCTATGAGCAGCAGTCTCTACCATCAGCTAGGCAAAGGAAGCATTTTATACATTTTCTGTGGGCAGGAGCAGTGGGTACTTCAAGAAGGTGGGCTGGTGGATGGAGCAGAGAACAAGTGCCATTGTAGGCTCAGCACATTTAATTCATTTTCTGGGGCAGCAGCAGGCTTCAAGTGGGTGGGCAAGTGGGCGAATTAGTGGGCGTGATAAGGCCATTGCCAGGTGCCTCATAAAATCTGGAACCCTAGCAAGTGCCTTGTCTGCCTATTTACAAATCCGGCCCTGGCCACTGGCTAGATTAATGCTGGAGCTTAGGTCATATAAAGGATCAAACATTACTTCAGTTGAACAAGACAGCAGCTGAGGATCATTCATATAACAAACCATGGACAAGACTGTAGGATGAATAGTGAGGTCATAAGGGTCCTTTCATCAGGACTGGTGTCTAACCGAGTATGGCTGTTCAATACCTTGTTGAGCTTGAAGCAGAAGGAGAGTTGCATGTATAGAATAGTGAATATTCTGTAGATTAACCAAATAATGTGAGTTTTCTAAAACAAACATACTAAGTAAATTAATACATGCAGGAAACCATGAAAAATCTCCACTAGTGAATGCAAAAGATAAAACAGACCTTAAAATCAGTTACAACAGTATGAAGTGAATATAGAATAAAAGGGAAATAAAACCACTATAATATAGCAATGTAATGGCCAGATATATTATGTACAGGGTTCTGCCAAATGGCCACTCACATTTATGTAGTGGCCTTACTACATATCATTTCCTTAGGCTTCTTTGTCCCAGACTTGAAGTCTCAAAAACAGAAGGAAGAGGAACCAAAGGTATAAAAGACTTTACTTCATATATAATAACATATATATATATATATATATATATATATATATATTATTATATATATAACATTTACACATCAGCAATAGAATGAGCACAACCCAATGAATCCTGATGATAGAGAGGATTATGGAACTTTCGATGTCACTGAAGGTTCCACATGATACAGTAACACCAAAAATCTTTCTCCTGAATGTACCCTGACAAAAGAAGGACATTTGCACAGTTTCTTCCTGCACTGTCCAACCAAAGGTCTTCTTGCCTTTGGTCCCATACACCTTTCCACAGACATTTACATTGTTGTCTGAGCTATGTTTTGCCAATATTTTCATGGCTTTCTAAGTCTTAATAACATAGTAACATAGTTGATGAAGGGACAAAAAAGATATTCATCGATCAAATTCTGCCTTTGATTATCCAGAGGAATGCAAAAAAATCCTCTTGAAGCCATTTCCTGTTAGGCGACAATTGGGTTGTGATAATTCCTTCCTGGCTTTTTAAAAGGCAGTCTCCCTGGATCAACTTCTTACTTTCATTGAAACCAACTGTCAAAATTCTCAGTATTGTTCTGAGGAGAAAGGTATCCAATACATTTTTGAAAGCTTCTCTAGTAAGGCAAACACATCATCCTGAGGCAAATAACACAATTGCCTTACTGCCCTTATTGTAGAAACTCCCTGCAATTGTTTTAGCTGAAAGCCCTTTCCTCTAGTCTTATTGGATGACCCAGTGCTTTTTGTTTTTCTCTCCCAGGGAGTTCTTTGCATTGGCCTGTCATATACTTGTAAATAGTAATTACAATCCCCCTTTAATACTTCTTCTCTAATGTAAACAAAGACTTTTTGGCTAGTCTCTCTTTAACACTAAAATTTCCCAATCCTGTCATCAATCCCATTGTATATCTCTTTGATTTTTTCCAGTTTAGTAATGCCTTATTAAAGAACTGGCACTCAGAACTTTACTACATAGGAGGCCTTACTAAGGATTTATACAGAGTTATCATTATATTTGCATCCTGCTTTTTATACATGATAGTACCCTACTGGCTCTTGCAGTAGCTGAGTGACTCTGCACACTGTGGTGAAGTCTATTGTCTATCACTGCTCCTAAATCTTTTTCTAACAAGTATACGTTTTACATATTGTTTATATGTAGCACGCTTGTTTCTGAAACCAAAACACATAACATTTTATCTATTTTAAACCTCATATGCCTCCTCTCTACCCATTCACTCAGTGAATTAAAATCTACATAAAGAGAAAAAATATCCTGCTCAGTATAGATTTCCTTAAACAATTGTGTGTCATCAGCAAAAAGTTAGATATAACTGTCGCTTTGCATGTGCCAGTGGGGTGCAACAAATGATGTCAGTTCTTTAAAATATTTGTTTTCAACAAAAGTATAGGGCAGCATGTCAGCCTCCAACATTTTGGCAAATTTGACATTTCAAAGGTATATCTTTGGAGGATTTCTCTCTCTCTCTCTCTCTCTCTCTCTATATATATATATATATATATATATATATATATATAGAACTAAGTAAGAGTGGTTGGCATGGCAGCACGTAAAAGAACAACTGTGCAACATCATTTTTTAACAACATGACTAGTGGTGGTGGTGGTGGTCCTGGTGTTGGATGTGGGAAGTCTATGACTTTAGTCTACTTCATCTAACTCAACGTTTTCCATACTTGACATTTGCTCAACAGCAGTAACATATACAGTATAATTATTATATGCCCATTTGCTCTTGCTCTGCCCAATTTAAGATTGTTTCTACTACTCCTAAATATTGCACCTATGAGTTGATGCTGGTATCTCTGAATCAGACTTTTGCTTGTGCTTGACATGGGATATCAACGAGAATATGCCTAGATGTAACCCTGCTTTTCCCCAGCTCACATATAATTACAGACAACAGATAGCTAACTTTGGATCATTAATGAAATATCTCCATACTGGAGATTTCATAGACTGAGGGTTCCCGAGGAAGAACTACTACAGGAGTGAGATGGTGTAAAAGCACTAGCTTTAGGTGTTAGTTGCACTTCAAACAGCAACAGAAACACTAAAAGCTAGGGTTATAGATGTTGATCTGTGATTTTGTTTTTTCAATAAAAGTGAGTGTTACTGTGTGAGCATTGGACTTAGCAGTAATGGTGATGAAGATTTGTTGGACATAATGATATTGGTATTGAACGTTACAACAGAGTTGTTATGTTAGCATAGGGAGTGATGTTCTGTGTCTGAAAATTATGAAAGATGTATGTTTCTATCTCTGTCATTATCATTCTTAGTCTCTGCCCTGGTGTAGGGATAGGATCTATTGCTATCTCTGTCACCTTTAAGTTAAAAGTTTTTTTCCCTGTTAAACTTTTCCTTTCATGGTCAGTATCACTGTCTATAAATTACACCTACAATCCATGCAGCTGTCCAGAGAACTGGCTAGCAACACTACTCCTTAAATAAAACAATCCCCCTCTTTACCTTTCGGCCTCTATACACTAATGGCTAGTGTGAATGTCTCAGCACCTCTCTCCCAAGGACAACACTGATAATTTTTATGTACAGTACATAATATCCTAGAACTATTAGCTTCATGTTCAACAAAGGATAAAGTTCAACTGGTGAAGCAACAGAGGAGGTAGTAGTGATTTTGTGTAAGTGCTGTATAATGGCAAGTTGTACCTCTCTGTTCTGAAAGTATGATGTATTTATTAAAAATATACAAAAATGTTTTGTTAGTTTCTGTATATGTAGCCAATATATAGTTCTTTCTGCTCTCATAATCAATCACTATTTGGATATTACTGATAATCTAGCTGGTGCTCGCCAAGTTTTTGCATATATATATATATTTTTGAATTATGTATTTATGTTTGTGTACATAGTATCTGTCACTTAGTCTCAGTTGAGTCTAAGTTTCAGCCAGCAAGCTCAGGTAATCAGGATACATCACCTCAATGTTATTTATCAATTAAAAGGGTGTTTTTTATGTCCCTTTCTCCTTTCACACCTACACTCAGAGAACAACTGGTAGTGGCTACCACCGATACTCCTATCAAACAACTCTAGCTCCCTCTCTTTGCCTGTATGCCTACACTAGAAAGCATCAAACAATCAGCTGCTTTCTCTATCCCCAGCACAGATCGAAATCATGCAGTAAACTGACATCCCTTTTAAACATCAGCATGGCAGGAATACGGGGGAAAATGCGCTACATAGGGAAAAAAACCATTATTTTAATTGATTTAAATGCAGTGGAAAAACAGAAACATGAATAAAAACAACACTCTGATCAAGATCATTATTAAACATAATTGAAGTGCAAAACTAAGAAATAAGTCAAAAAATGCACAAACATAATGAAAAAGTACTCCTATGGAATAGTAAACTTGCTTTGGAGACTGACATGCTGCCCTTTTCTTTTGTTGAAAACAGAGGCTTTAAAGAAATTATGCTGGAATATCCCACACCACAGTTATTTTTCAAGGATGGTTGTGCTAATGAAAGAATCAGAAAGTTAGAGTTGTGGGCCAAAGGCACTCAGCCTGCTAGCAACCTTTTCAAGGCATATGCTGTTGTAGGACTCACAACTAAGGATTGGCAAATATTTTCATCTCAAACCACAATTGGCGAATAATGGCACTTCCTGCTTGGCCAAAGATTTCACTCGAAAAGTGCAGTTTTTCTGCTATTTTCACCTAACTCGATCCATTGAAATCAATGGGAACATTGAATTTACACACAAGCAAATGTTATTTTATTTCCCAAAGGCACAGTATAAAAGGGTATGAGGGTGCCTGTGTTGTTGGAGTGTGGGGAAAGAATCAGCTGAACAGGGAATTTTTTGGGGGGTTTATTAACTGGGACGGGGGGGTAGTTAATAAACACTAAATACAATGAAAAAAAAACCTCCACAATACATGGTATAAATGGTGCCTGTGTTGGTGGGTGGAGTCTGGGGAAAGAATCAGTTGTAGAGGGAATTTGTATTGGGGGTGTTAGTCGACCGGTATTGGGGGAACAGTTATTAAAATAAATAAATAAAATATGAAATTTGTGTGTAACGTGAAGTAATCTGCCACTGGGGTAGACTGATACTTGATGTGACAGAATAGTTTGTAGAGGATGATTTCTAAGATTTGTTGTTTGAGGCCCAAGCCCTGAGGAAACATTGATTTATAGGACTTAGACTTATTAGAGGTCCAAGCACTGAGGACTTAGACTTGTTTTGCACAATCCCTAAAGAAACATTGATTTGTAGGTCTTAGATTTGTTTGGCACAAGCCCTAAGGAAACACTGATTTGTAGTACTTAGGCTTGTTAGAAGCGAACCCCAAAAATGTTATTGTAGGCCTATGTATTGTTTTTTTTTTGTGTTTTTTTAACAGTGCAAGTCCTCTGAAAAAAATGCCCTACTGGCCTAGTGCTAGCATGTCACATCATGTTGGCCACTGGTCACTGACCATTGTCAAATGCTGTGATATAGATGTGGAATTTGCGGCCGCTGTTCTTGCTGCTGCTGATCTGTTTAAGTAGCAGGATCATTAGGCATCTCAAAGGTAATGGGATCAAAAACAGCTGTAATATGGGTGATACATGATGAAAGTCACATTTGTCACAACTAGCTCAAGTGATGCACCTGAAGCAGTAGCAGCACCATAACTAGCCCCCACCACTTCAGGTATATGTGAACAAAAGAAGAAGTTGGCCAATCATTTTTCTCCACTTGCCCCTCCTCCAAAATCATGGGTTGTTACTAGAATATAATTTTTTCCCTTGAGAGCAGAAACTATGCCTCTCATCAGCAATTGCAATGTGCACAGTGTGTGTGGTAAATAACACCTGGCACAACTCTATCCAAACACCATGACACCAGAAACCAAGTACTGCTGCTGTCACTATGCCCCTTATCCACATCCTACTAAGGACACATGACAACTTGCTGACAGTTTAATAATGATGAACTCTCCCTGCCATCAGCTTAGCATATTCCTAGCATAATCTCCTCAGATGTCACTTGATGCCCTGCTTGTGATACTCCTCTGTCACACTTCCATGTGTGGTCAGTGCACCATGCAGTGTGCAGTGGGTGGACATGAACTGCCACTTCCTAACATCTGCAGAGTGGCTATCACTTGGTGGGGGGTAACTATGAACGAGGTGGCAAAAAAATGTGGATTAGGTCAGGAGAAGCCAATACAGGTGCTTTGATCAGGGCATATTTTAACTGTTGGAAAGTGGTGTCACATTCTGGAGACCAAAGAACCTGTTGAGAAGGTTCTTCTTAGTCAGGTCCATCAGGGGTTTAGCTATGGCGCTGTTGTCAGGGACAAACCGAAGGTAATACCCTGCCATACCTAAAAAAGCCATGACCTGGGTCTTCGTTCTGGGAGTGGGCCAGTTGGTGACAGCTTCTATCTTGGCTGACTCCAGGTGCTGTTGCCCGCTGCCTACTCGGTGACCCAGATACTGGACTTCAGACATCCCTATACTACATTTGTCTGGTTTGAGGGTCAGTCCTACAGTCCTGATGCGATCCAACACAACACTGAAGTGGAGCAGGTGTTCCTCTCAAGTGTTGCTGTATATCGCAATGTCATCCAGGTATGCACAAGTATATCATAAATTGATAGTGGTCAGAAAGTTACCCCGGGCAATGCAGTCTAGCAGCTCATCAGCCCGGGGCATAGGGTACATGTCAGTGGTCATGTGGTCATTAAGCTTGTGGTAGTTCCCTCCTGTATGGGTACAGGTACTACTGGGGAAGCCCAGGGACTACTAGAGGACTCAGTGACTCCCAGGTCTAGCATCTCTCTTATCTCCCTGCGCATCCCTTCCCTGACTGCCACTGGGATCCGGTAAGCTGCCTGCCACAGGGGTACCTATCCTGGGGTCTTTACCCAGTGGAGGGCTATGGTGGTGTACCCAGGGAGGGTGAAGAACATCTCTTGGTGCTGGCTGAGTACCTGCTTAACCTGTTCCATCTGTGCTGTCCCTAGCTGTTCGGCTAGCTTGACTGCCTCGACTCCTATCTTTGCCTGGGGAGCTCTGGCAGCGGGATGCACTCTGTGTCTTCCATGGCAAGAGTGCAAATGGCTGCTACCTCCTCGGGCCAGGAATGCTAAGACTTCAGCATGTTCACATGTAAGTTCCTCTGGACTCTTTCATCTGAACATTTGGCTGCCAGGTAGGTAGTGTCACATAGCTGCTTCACTACCTGATAGGGCCCTTGCCAAGCGGCCTGTAACTTGTCCTGCTTAACGGGTTTAAGTGCAAGAACTTGCTGTCCTATAAGCAAGGCGTGGTTTCGGGCAGTACGGTCATACCGGCCTGAAGGTTCTCTCGCACCGTGTCCATGAATTTCTTCAGCCGGTCCCTAAAAGCTACCACATAGTTTACCACAGAGGTCCCTTCTGCCCCTTCCCAGTGACCTCTAAGGAGATCTAGGGGCCCTTTTACCCTTCTCCCGTAAACTAGCTTGAAGGTGGATTCCTGCGGTACCTCCAGGTAGGCAAACAGGAGGTGAGGCAAGTGCTTCTCCCAGCCCTTGTGAGAAGTAGCAAACATTCGAAGCAGCTGCTTCAATGTTCCATTGAACTTTTCACATAGCTCATTGGCCTGGACTGGTAGGGGGAACTCTGTAGTGGTTTGATGCCTCAGAGCTTCCACAGCTGCTGTGTAATCTCTGCAGTAAACTGGGTCCCCTGGCCAGAGATAATCTCCCGGGCAAAAGCCACCCTGGCAAACCCCCCAGAGCAGGGCATCAGCCACTGTCTCAGCGTGGATGTTTGTCAGGAGAATGGCCTCCAGATAGCGGGTGGCATAGTCCACTACCATCAAGATGTATCTCTTCCCAGAGGGACTAGGTCGGGGAAGGGTCCCTACCAGGTCTATACCTATGTGGCTGAAGGGCTCATCAATGATGGGTAGGGGGTGCAGGAAGCCTTGGGATGGTCACCCATCTTACCTACCCGCTGACAGGCGTCACAGGTCTGGCAGTGCTGCCTAATGTCTCCCGTAATCCCAGGCCAGAAGAAGGATTGTGTGATATGGTCATGAGTCCTGGACACCCCTAGTTGAACAGCCAGGGGAATGTCATGCCCTATGCACACCAGCTTAGGCCGATATTTCTGCGGCACTACCAGCTGTCGCTTGGGCATGGTGACCCTGTATAGTAACCTCCAGTCCCATTCTAACCGGTCTCCCCCTAGCCCTCCGGGGTCGTCCCCTGCCCTATCCCTATAGGTGGCAAATGTAGGGTCAGTGAGGGTTTCCTGAGCGATGTCAGTTGGGGAATCCCAGGAGATAATAGGGGTTGTTGGGGCCGGGTCTTGGTCAAGGCAAGGGTCAGGGGCTGGATGCCTTACCTGGGTCTCATCCTTGAATGGACCTGCCGCTTTCCATGCTTGCTGCCCAGTGGCCACAGGACAAATCTCCGGGGTCACATCCACTAGGAAAGATGAAGTCAGGCAACCCAGGTCTTTTTCCAATAGAACTTCAGCGGGGAGGCTTTTCACTACTCTTACCTCCACCTCTCGGGCTCCCACCCCCAGTCCAGATGGACTTGTGCCATATGGATCCGCATCACAGTACCACCAGCCACTCGGACCACTACTGATCGTCCTGTCGGCTCTGCTGAAGTCACCAGTTGGGATTGAACCAGGGTGATGGTAGCTTCGCTGTCCCAAAGACCATGGGCTGGGAGGCCCTTGACCCATGCTGTCTGATGGTGGTGGACGCGGTTATCAGCTGTGGAAGCTTGCATGGGGTCCAGTTCATGGAGCACCCCACAGTCCTCTTCTCCCCATCCGTGGGCTGTAATGGGGGTCGCGGGTTCCAGGCAGTGGGCAGCTGCCCGGGGAGGTCCGGGGGTGGTAGGACCCAGATGTCCCTTTGGGGATTCTTTGGGCAGTCAGCCTTTAAGTGTCTCAGTTGGTTACATCCATAGCACCTGATTTCACGCCTCTGGGGGACCCCACTGGGCAGAGGTCTTTAGGGCAAAGGAGGAGGTGATGCAGGCATCAGGCGGCCCCATATCTTGGTAAGGTGTTGTGAAGGCTCAAGCAAGTGGTTGGGGCTCAGGTTGTCCCAACCTTCTGGAGTCCAGGAACTGGACCGCCAGTACCACGGCTTGGTCCACCGAGTGGGGTCGTCAGTCCCGTACCGAATCCCAAACTGCTACTGGAGAGTGGTCATAAAACTGCTCCAGGAGGATGATCTGCAGAGCATCTGCCAAGGTAACCTCCCTCCACCCTGCCACCCAGCTCTCTGTGGCCTTCGCCATTCAATGGGCCCAGTGCTTAAAAGGTTGTCCCTCCTTCTGCCATAGGCTGCGGAACTTTAAGCGATGAGCCTCCATGGTAATAGTATACCAGCTGAGGAGTCTTTCCTTGACTCATTCATAGTCTGTACAGTCCTCTGTGGGCACAGCGTGGTATGCTTCTGTAGCCATCCCCGAAAGTTTACTCACCAGGAAGGTGACCCAGTCTGCTTCATCAAATCCCTGCAGGCCACATTGTCTCTCAAAAACCTGCAAGAAGCTGTCGATTTCATCCTCTGCATCATTCAAAGCTTTGAATGTGGCATAAGACAACTTTTTCTTGGCCAACCCATTGGGTCTGGGGGCCGTTGGCTCCCCCCCAGTGTGCTGGAGTTCGGCCATCCGTAGGTTGGTGGCCACACTAAGGATCTGGGTGATCGCCTCTAGGAGGAGAGTAGAGCCATAGAGGTCCAGCCACCACTGGACCTCTTGCTGTACTTCTGACATGTTGGTGACGCAGATGAAGGGTTGCTTGCTTGGACTACCCCCATCAACTCGGAAATCAGGGTGGCTTTCGACTTGTTGCTCGCCACATGTCCTCTGGATTCCAAAATATCTTTTAGTGTGCTTCTTTTCAGCCTGTCGTATCGGTGCTCCATCCGTTTCAGGCGAAACGACCCGGTGGTGGTTTGGATGTTCCGTTAGGTTAGGAAGCATCCCACCACTGCCACCAAATGTGACGGTATAAGTGGAACCCCGTCTGGGTTTCCCCATCAGTTGCTGCTTCCTTCAATCCCAAGCAAGGCTGCTCCACTGGAATATTGCAGTTAACCCCAAGCACCAGGCACAGCCAGTGTAAGGGTTAGAATCAGAACACTTTATTGAATTAAACACACTGCTTATATACACTTCCAGAGACTCTTATGGAGATCAGAATGTAAACTAGGGCTTGGGACAATGTTGCTACGCTTGACCAATCAGGAAATGGACAGACACCCTTATCAAGATAAAAATACAAATTAGGGCTTGAAAAAGGGAGATTTTAACTGGCCCATAATAACCTCCCCTGATTGGTAAAGGAAGCACAGTAGGAGTCAATCAACATTCCAATTATTCCTTAGCACATGGAGTATATTGTAAGCAAGCCAGAGTGCTAGGCCCAACCCCCATTCTCTCTGCACTCTGGCTCCCAATTACCAAATCACTCCACAGGACCCAAAGGACTACACCACACAAACTAGTACACAATGTGCAACACAGTGATCAACATTTCAAATGGTATAGTACCAAATCACTCCATCTGGTGTCACCTACTAGTCCCCATGTAAAGTCCACGAGGGACCTTTAAACTCATCACCCAGGGCAAACTGGGTAAAATCCAATGGCTGGTGTCTTTTAAAACAGGCAGGATGGTCGTGTTCCCATGACACTGTCATCCAACCAAATGCTCATAAACAGATTTGTATAACTGGTACAAAGTATCAACGACAAAGTAATTGTTTTTCAAGTCTAACTTAGGGCTCGATGCAAATGTTGGAGTTAAAACCAAAGTAAAGAAAAAAACTGCCTTCGTGAGTTAACCAAGACCGGGTAACGTGAGATTCAAATCTTCCTTACCCAGGTTAACGTGTGATGGCCTACAAAACAGACGAAAACTACAAAACTGGAGTCGCCTAAAATCTGACCTCATTGTCGACGCAAAACACACAATAAACGTGAGAAACATCCCAATAAAAAAAAACAATCAAAACGTCTGACTTTACCTAGTGCCCCAGCCAGTCACAGCACCCCAAAGTATCAAGTTCAGTCGAATAAACTATATATTGTCAAAGGTAATATCCAAGATAGGGTTAAACAAGAGAACCTATTAGGTTGGGTACCGTCACATAAATAGATAAAATTAAATTTGAGAACTTTACAATATATTAGGTATTAACACATTACTTTAAAGTAAAGAATTGATGAAAATAATCAATCCTGCATATTTGTGAAAAAATATATATAATTTATTAACTACAATATACTATATATAAAATGTAAACAACAATGATATAAATGAGTGACCAGCAAACCAGCAAACCACAATTATCACCATGAGCATTACCAGCAATTAAAGGGTTAACCACACATAGGTATATTCAGAGATATTATATAACAATAATTGAACTCAGCAGCATAGAAAAGGATAATTGATTCTATAATTAATTAAAATACAATTGGCAGCAGCATATATGAATACCTCTGCCCCAGAAACTGTATAAACTATGCTAATTGAGGTTTAAGGTAGGTTGTCAGGAGAGCAAACTTTAATATTAAGCCAGGTCCTCTGACAATTTCCTAATACCATATATAATAAACAAATTTAGAGAAACTAACTGGAATAAAATCCCAGATTTAGATCACTAAAATTTAATTATCTACCGATTTCAAATATTGCATCCATTCTGAATAAAACATATAAATTGCATTTAAAGGGATAGTAATACTTGAAAATAATTGCATTTTATATTGCAGCCCTTAAAAAAACATGAAAAATGATATAAGTCTTATCTCCTAAACCTTTATGGTTTGGGAGATATTCATATGTAAAATATAGTAAAATTCTCTTTTCCTGGCTGTTTCAGCCAAGTCTGGCATCTAGTGGACAGATTTGGAATTCGGTCCACAACCAGCAGCTCTTTAGCAGTGCCGAAATCACGATCTTTGAAAAGAACTACTTAATTGGAACTATCTACAAAGTGTGCCTGGCTTGAAAGCACACTTTGTAGACCATTCCAATTAAGAAATTCTTTTTAAAGATGGTGATCTCAGCACTTCTTGAGAGGCACAGCCAGTCCCAGGACCAGATTCCAAATCTGAAGGGTGGAGCAATGATGTCACTCCAGGGGAAACTTTACTTCTGAATATCTCCCAAACTATAAAGGTTTGGGAGATAAGACTTATATCATTTTTCATGTTTTTTTAAGGGCTACAATATAAAATAATTTTTTTTTCAAGTATTACTATCCCTTTAATATAGTCAATAATAGATTATACCAAGAATATACTTGGTATAAACTTCGTGCAACATATATCATACACATGACCATAGCACTCCTATGTAAAACCTATAGGGTACTCCAAGGATTAATCCACTTATAAATATAGTATGCCAAACCCAAGATGGTGACTTCTTTTGTATAGTGTGAGGTTTAAATAAACTTCTCACTGTACAGAAGTTTAGAACCAAAACATACACAAAGAAATCCAAAGAAACACCACAAATTTAATAGACAAATAGCAGTTAAAGGGTTAATAAATGAATTCAAAGCGTTTCCCAGATCAATATTAGCTATTATAACTAGTGATGAGCGAGCGTGCTCGGCCGATGCTCGGATCGGCTCGAGCATCGCTCTGCTCGGCACATGGCAGTACTCGTCGAGTACCGCCATGTGCTCGCCCGACATGTTCGGGTGGCGGGGATCTGTGCCGGAAGAGGCACAGATCCGAAGAAGCTCCGCTGGACCACCAGGGACTGGAGGTACGGGGGCATTGCGGAGATGAAGGGGGCATTGCGGAGATGAAGGGGGACATTGTGGAAGAGGGGCATAGACTCTATGCCCCTCTTCCACAATGTCCCCCTTCATCTCCGCTATGCCCATCTTCCACAATGTGCCCCTTCATCTCCGCTATGCCCCTCTTCCACAATGTGCCCCTTCATCTCCGCTATGCCCCTCTTCCACAATGTCCCCCTTCATCTCCTCTATGGCATAGAGGAGATGAAGGGGGACATTGTGGAAGAGGGGCATAGCGGAGATGAAGGGGCACATTGTGGAAGAGGGGCATAGCGGAGATGAAGGGGCACATTGTGGAAGAGGGGCATAGCGGAGCTGAAGGGGGACATTGCGGAGCTGAAGGGGGCATTCTGAGATGAAGGGGGCATAGCGGAGATGAAGGGGGCATTGACCAGGCACCCTCCCCTCATCAGAGCAGGGGGTGCCTGGTGTTGCCCCATTCATTCCAATGGGGCTCGGGTGCTCGGCCGAGCACTCGAGCCTCAGGGGGTGCTCGGTCAGAGCACCCGAGCACCCGAGCATCGTGGTGCTCACTCAACACTAATTATAACCTTTCCAGAAACACAATATATTTTTCTAGAAATATCAAGAATTATATTAACTAATATATAAACCAAGCTATTTAACTGTATTACACTTATCTGGCAAAATATAACAATTTACTAATAAATTAATGAATTCCACTTAATTCAGAATTACTACAGCTAATATAGCTGTCCAGTCCAATTAAAACAAATTATAAGAAAAATTATGTTTCTTCAAATATATAAGAAATATATATTTGATTCTGAATTTTGTAGAATTTAAATAAAGAAAGATATATAGTTACCAGTCCAATAAGTGTGGATTTCTAGGATTTCTTTAGCAGACAGCCAAGTATATAGCAGGAATTGAAGAGCCAGGAACCAAGAGGAAAAAGTCCTTTCTCTCTCAAAACTTACATATTTATAATGTAAAATTACCCTTATTAGAATCTCCTCTGATTGGATAGAGATCTATCTCATTATGCAGTGACATCATCAGTATTATCTGATTGGAAACTCCTAATCCCTGATTTCCCTATGACATCACGCATATTATTATGGAAAAATGCCAAATCACTAGTAATAACGCTATTTAGCCTGGAGATGTCGCTCTTATGCCACATTAAAATTTTACATATGGCATCTGGATCTGTATCATATCATAAGATAAGAATGGCCATGAGGTCATTGGACTTTCCCACATGGGATAATCCCTTATCTCAGACTTGGTGTCTTGCACAAAGTCGTGTATCCCCATAAATGACATTCAGTTATTTCCACCCCCACCTTGAAGCAAAGGGTCATTGTCTTAACCTGAGATCATTACACACATGTTAAAAACAGACTTTCAGAGAATTTGGTTTAAAAGAAAAATTAACCATTTCCTCCCCATCATGGCAATGTCTCTGACAATATAGACCCCAAATAACTGACGCATATTTGTCTGTGTATCGCATTCATTCGAGCTAGAGCACAGTAGCCAGGAGCAGAGGCTAGTTATAGAGAGTGAGGCAGAGAAGAGCAGAGTGCATCAGTTAGGAGTTGGAGAGTTGTACACTATAAAGCTACACATAAAACACTTTTGCAAATACCCATAACACACATCCAAACACAAACACACATACACACATAGCTATTTAGTTTTATATCACACATACACTTTTTTTTTGACAGTGTGAGTCTGAGTGCAAGTGAGTGACAGAGAGTGAGTGAGTGAGTGAGTGTGTGAGGGCCTGAGTGAGTGCCTGGGTGCAAGCTGCTGCCCGAGGCAGTCAAGAAGAGTTAGGCCGACTTCAAGGCCAGGGTCAAGAAAAAGATGGGAGAGAAGGCCATGCATGCTGATGGCACAGGGGGTGGTCCGCCCATGAGCATCCACTACACAGAGTGGGAGGAGGCAGTGAGGAGAACCCTGACCAGGACAGCAGTGCAGGGAATCCCAGGGTGGAGTGACACCAGGTATGAAAGGAGCCTCCAGTCCACCAGTAAGTGCCTCAAGGCATACTCACACATCACACAAATCTTGACACCTACCAGACAAAGGACAACACAGTGACACCAGAACACATGGACAGCATTCCACACCACAGTTCAGCAACATAACTTGGAGGGACGTCAAACAAGGACAGAATACTTGACAAACCCAGCCTAAATGGTAATGGTCAAGTCCCTGTTGAACTCCCTTCATGCTGTCCAACACAACATCATGTACAGCACAAAAACACTGCACACCGTCATGTGTCAGTCAAAGATATAACTGTTATGTGTATCACAATGTCATACATAGAGTGACAAAGAGGTCAGCACACAACCCCTTGAGTGCCACAGGGATAAGCAATGCATTGTTTCACAATACATTGGCTAGTCCCCTGGCACCCAAAGGGTTACCAGAGAATAGCAAGGAGGGGAATTGGTGTGTTTCCCATTGTATTGTTACTGCATGTCAGGGATAGTCGTTGTACATGTAGGTAGTTAATCCAAGTGGAATAGTCAAGGTTCAGCTCTCTGCATCATATATAGCCTGCAGAGTGTGGGTAGCCAGGGGGCATCCCTGGCCATCACCACTCTGCAGGACATGTGATTCACAAGGCTTAATCATGACGGGGGACATTCACTAGGGTATCAGAAAGAGGTGACAATGTGTACATGACAACTGCAGTGTCATCACACCTGCAATCCCTGTGTTATTTTGTGGAGCCAATGCACTGAGATCTAAACAACTCGTGACATACCAGTGCTTAGGCTCCATAGGATGACATAGGAAAATGTAGAAGTAACCTCCAATAGTTCAGTATAACCATGCACATGTTTGCTGTGTGTTAGGATTTTAGCTGTCCTGGGGTGTGTTTGTGTGTCCTCCAGCTGATTGGGTTGTTGGGTTTCACAGATCATGTTGGTTGGTGTGCTTGGTTTGTCTGTTACTGTTGCTGACATCATTGGTTGGACTCTGTAGTCACTGGACATCTCTGGTGCATTGCTGTATTTAGAGGTCCTAGTGTGTTTGCTGTTGAGGTCTAGGTGTAGGACATGCAATGGGTTTGTGTCACTCAAGGTGTGATGGTTCAGTTTTGCTCACAATATTATCCTGATGAATAGGGATAGCAAGGTATATGCCTTGCCATCCTCACTGCTCAGGGTACACATGATGACCAAATCTACACCACTGTAGGTTAGTAGAATCAATGTATGGGATCATGTCTAGCTCAGCAATGTGTTTCAGGATGGTAACCAATGCATTGCAAAGCAATGCAATGAATACCACCCTGCCACTCAATAGTTCACATGTCAATGTAATAGTCTTGCAGCACTCCTGTTATAGCTCACATCACTAATTACATCATGTCATTTCCCCACACAGCATACCAGTCAGGAAGAGAGGAGGAGTCAGGGGAAACCACCTCTGAGGAGGCCACCACCTCCAGGGCACTGCCACCACCACCACAGCAGCAGCCACAACAGCAATGGCCCCAGCATGACCTCCAGCAGCAGCTACAGCAGCAGTGGCCCCAGCATGGCCTCCAGCAGCAGCCACAGCATCAATGGCCCCAACGTGACTTCCAGCAGCAGCCACAGCAGCAGTGGCCCCAGCATAGCCTCCAGCAGGAGCCACAGCAGCAATGGCCCCAGCATGGCTCCCAGGGTCCAGAGCAGCCACAGCCTGATCCTGCCCTCCAGGTCCCTCCACCACCACAGCCTATGGCGAGGCACAGGATGCCACAGACAGGCACAATGCCAGGCCAGGCAGAGTACCGCATGTGGGCCAAGCCTCAGCCACTCCTGTGTACATCAGTCATCCAGGAGGCATCCGAGGCGTGGTCCCTGGACTACCACCACCTTGGGCTCATTGGGGAGCCACAGTGGCCACAGGGCTGTACCACCATCACCCCCAAACACACCAACATATGAGCGCCACTCTGAGGCTCGAGTATCAGAGGGGAGTGAGGGGTCCGGGGATCATCTGTCACCTCACAGAATGCTGATGCTGTCCCTCCCGAGGCCCTCCATGGGAGTCCGCTCCTCCACACCTCCGCCAGCCTCCATTGCCTCCATGTCGGTGACACCCATGGCCACATCGGCCCTTGATTCGGCATGTGTGGCCGTCCAGGGGGAGCAGCTCACAGTCATCTGGAGGTGTGCCCGAACCCCGAGGCGAATGGAGCTGAACCTATGGCAGATCATAGGGTGCCTCAGGTCCATTGAGGCAGGTGGTCTCCAACACCCAGCAGCTACAGTTCCACACCGGCATGATGGAGGTCCTCGGCCACATGCTGGTGGAGATGGGGGACTCAAACTGCCTAGAAAATCAGCAGCAGGACATGGCCCAGTCATCACACAAAGGGTCCAGCAATGTATCCCCAGCCAGCAGTGATCCACGATCCCCACCACCAGTCGCCAGAGCCCCTCGGGTAACCCGGCACAGACAGAGGCAATCCACCTCTGCAGCTCCCCACCAGTCCCTCCCAAGAAAAAGAAGAAGTAAGGCCAACCTTCTCTTCAATAAATATTTGCATTTCTTCATAACATCTGTGCCCATGCATGTTTCCTATTCAAAATGTTGTTTGTTTGGCAGAGTTGTCTCCAATGCATTGCAAAGCTATGCGTTGAACACAACTCATGCACATCTAACATGGGTGTCAGATAATGAGTTGTCTCCAATTCATTGCAAAGCTATCCAGTGAACACAACTCATGCACGATGAATGGCATCACAAGCTTTTACAGCAGGGGTGAACACACACATCACATGCAGACATGTTTGTACAAGTTCAACTCACAGACATATGAAAGCAAAACAACATCACAGTGTTGTTCCATGATGTGACTTGAACTTGAACAACATGAGCACTAGTGTTGAGCGAGCGTGCTCGGCCGATGCTCGGATCGGCTCGAGCATCGCTCTGCTCTGCACATGGCGGTACTCGTACGAGTACCGCCATGTGCTCGCCCGACATGCTCGGGTGAAGAGGATCTGTGCCGGAAGAGGCACAGATCCGAAGACGCTCCGCTGGACCACCAGGGAATGGAGGTACGGGGGCATTGCGGAGATGAAGGGGGCATTGCGGAGATGAAGGGGGACATTATGGAAGAGGGGCATAGACTCTATGCCCCTCTTCCACAATGTCCCCCTTCATCTCCGCTATGCCCGTCTTCCACAATGTGCCCCTTCATCTCCGCTATGCCCCTCTTCCACAATGTCCCCCTTCATCTCCTATGCCATAGCGGAGATGAAGGGGGACATTGTGGAAGAGGGGCATAGCGGAGATGAAGGGGGACATTGTGGAAGAGGGGCATAGACTCTATGCCCCTCTTCCACAATGTCCCCCTTCATCTCCGCTATGCCCCTCTTCCACAATGTCCCCCTTCATCTCCGCTATGGCATAGGAGATGAAGGGGGACATTGTGGAAGAGGGGCATAGCGGAGATGAAGGGGGACATTGACCAGGCACCCTCCGCTCATCAGAGCAGGGGGTGCCTGGTTTAATGCTCGAGTGCTCCCATTCATTTGAATGGGGCTCGGGTGCTCGGCCGAGCACTCGAGCATCAGGGGGTGCTCGGTCAGAGCACCCGAGCACCCGAGCATCGGGGTGCTCGCTCAACATTAATGAGCACATTAGATAGATCAACAACCTGATCACAATTAAGGGGATAGTAATGCTTGGAATGTTTAGAGACATGTGTAGTAGGGTTCATCCCCCTGAGTAAAACAAGGGAACTCCCACTGCTGAAAGGTGTTTCATTCCAAAGTTATTCCAGCTCAAAGTTGTAATTCATAGATCAAATATCACAGTGGCCTGAAGGTGTCAAATGGCACTGTTGCTACACCATACTATGGATATTCATGGTGCAGGGACCAGAGCTGTCCATAGGATGGTGTAGCAGCGGCGCCATTTGACACTTTCAGGCCCTGTGATATTTGATCTATGACTTAAAACTTTGAGCTGGAATAACTTTGAAATGAAACACCTTTTTTGCAGTGGGAGTTCCCTTGTTTTACTCAAGGGGATGAACCCTATTACATAGATTTATAGAACATTTTCAGTATTACTATCCCTTGAAAATCCTGACAAGGGAGAGGTGATCAATGACACAAGAAAGACATTTGTGATATATGTAATTGACATGGACACTAACAGGTGATCCTCATGGACGTGGATTCAACATGTCACCAGAACAAACTTCTGGACCATGAGGGGTCATGCCATGGATGCCTGCAGAGAGGGAAAACAAGATTGAAAGGTGCACTATGAACACAACAGTCATGACTCATCATCGTACCCTTGAGTACCGGAGGTGTACACAACACATTGCTCAGCAATGCTTTGGAGACCTTACTGGCACTCCACGGGTACAGCTTGGTTATTTGACATGGAGTGAACAATCCATTGCTTATCAGGATGTTGTCTAGACATCATGACCTTATGGGGTTTGTATCACGGGTATGGCAAGCAGACATATGTATTTGTGAGTGGGCACACACATCAGTGTGTAAACCAAGACCCATGAAACAGAGGAGCTATTTCATGGATCTCGATCTACATACTGATGAGGTGTGTGCTCAGGGTCTGCGTCACACACATACATATGTCTGCTTGACATCCCCTTGATGGACACCTCACATGATCCTGACGCCTAGACAAGACATTGTCAAGCAATTGCGTGGCATATTCACTGTACTACAAACACACACAAACAAGTCAGCATGGCAGGCATTCAGCCGGAGCATGAACAGTTGCAGCAGGTGACAGCTGTTGGACAGGGGTGCTTGGAGGAGGAGGATGATGAGCCCTAGCCCTATCACACCTTCGCCTCCACTGTCATCTTAGGTACAAGCATGTGTACGTACTGGTGTTGGTCTGTCAGTGGCTCGCTCACACTACATCTAAGGAGGCTGGGCTGTCACTTTTAAACAGCAGTAAGGTGTTGTTCATGTGGTCATAAAGATAATACCAAAACAAAGGGGAGGAATCGCACCAGCTCTGTATATAACTCCTTACTCAATACAAAACTGTAATCAGCTGAGGTGCACTCTTAGGAATATACAATGATACAGAAGAAAGGGAAGAAAGGAAGGGGGAAACCAACCGAAGGAGAACCACCAGGCGGTGCCCCCCTCCCCCTACAAAAGAAACCTAATAACTGAGGCACACTCCAGGAGTATACAAAAATAGATATAAGAATAGTTAGACAATACTAAATTAATCAAGTGAATACATCAAATCAATTAAAAACCATCTAGCACAAGAATATAAAGTCATAAATAAATTTCCCTATAGAATAATGCCCCCATAGACTGAGAGCAAGTATATGTAACGCAAACATGCAATACCAAGTATCTACAAAAAATCCAAAGTGGACTATTAGCAATGTGCAATATTATCATAAAGGGAAATTTCTTTATGACTTTATATTCCTGTGCTGGATGGTTTTTAATTGATCTGATGTATTAACTTGATTAATTTTGTATTGTCTAAATAAGCTTATTTCTCTTTTTTGTATACTCCTGGAGTGTGCGTCAGTTATTAGGTTTCTTTTGGGAGGGGCACCACCTGGTGGTTCTCTTCCGGTTGGTTTCCCCCTTCCTTTATTCCCTTTCTTCGGTATCATGTGGTCATAATGGACTAATGGTAAGGTGTGTGTTATCCAGGTAATTGTTTTCTGGTGTGTCTTGGTTAGTGGTGTGATTATTTGTAATTGTTATGTACCTGTCAGGTGTGTGTTTTGTCTCCATGGACTGCTGAGGGGAGCATTATTTGTTCTTGGAGTGACAGGTGTGCATGTTGTGTTGTGTGTTAAGCCCTGTTGTTCAAAGGTGTGTTGGGATGGCTTATGTTGTGCTGCTTTGTGTTCCCCTTGTCCCTGTGGGGTTGCTGTATTCTTGTTGTTTGTCTGTGACTTGTTTGTATGGTTTAGGCCGGTGTTTCACAACCATTGTGCCGTGGCTCTTTAGTGTGTTCTGAGCACAAGCTCAGGGTGCCTGACTATTCCCATACAGGTTACAACTGCTTTGTAGACATGTGTTCTGTGATGTATGTTTCTAGTGGTTATTCTGCTCAATTACCTCCTTCTTGTCATACCACTGTGAGACCTACTGCTAACTATGTATCCATAGATTGTTCCTTTCACTGAGCCCTTTCTAACAATTTCAAGGGGTGCCCTGGAACATCCAGATTGCATGTTAGGGGTATCTTAGGTGGAGGGGTTGTGAACCACTGGTCTAGGCCTTGTTGTAGTATTTGCTAGGCATTGCAGGAGTTAATATGTGACCTCTGTATGATTGGGTTATGTCCTTGAATAACCTGCTTTTGTTTTCCTCGATGGTGGTTTTCTACTCTGAGTTGTATGATGTTCGCCACCAAAAATGGGTGTTAGATTTCTGGAGGAAAATGTTGCAATTTAACTCACGTTAGCCCTAACTCCAACATTTGAATGGCTCTGGGCTTCGCTTTTCATTGTCCTCAATGGGCGATTTTTTATATTTTGGTAACGGGCGTCGTGTGTTTTAAAATTGCCATTATTTCTTACTTGTGGGAACATTTGCATCGCGTGCTTGACTTAAAAACTACCAGCGCCAGTTTTTTCTGCCGATGCCAACATTTGCATCGAGCCCTTAATACCTTCTAATATGAGTCCAATTGGAACTACAGTTATGATGCCATTCCTATAGAGTATTTTTCTAATTGCTTGTATTCCCAGTTCATTTATAATTCTGGTATAGAGGGGATTTGAATCTACCATGCACCACCTATAATTTTGAATTGATACCCCTAAGTTTTCCAAGAAAGCTTATCACATTTTCATCTAAAATGTATCAGTTTAAGTAATAATTTCTCTTATCAGCTTGAATTTTTTGTAGAGAGAATCTTCTCATATAATATATACTTTTTATCCTACATTGTCTTTGTTTTCTTTAATTGAGCATTTCTCCAAAACCTTTTGCCAGTCTATCAGCAGACTGAGAGTGTTGTTCAATTATGGAAGGTCATTTCAGTTTCTAATAGTCATGGCAAGTGACAGACAAATGCATGTTCTCATAAACTTTATGAAGGTCATGGCAGGCAGCTGACAAGAGCATGGCCATATAAACTTTTCAAGGGTCATGGCAGGCAGCAGGGAAAGGTGTGGTCATATACATTTCTCTGTCGTCCAATATAGGTTACTGGTAGCTTTGGGTAGGCGACCTCCCCTTTAAGTAGGCAGGAACAATTCTTGAAGAGAATGCTGGGTGGAGGCTATCTCCTCTTCTTAGCTGCATCTATCCACTTCCCCCCAGTAAGATTTGTGCCTTGATGAAGATACAAGGGAAGAGAACAGTTCTGCTATAATTTTAGCTTATTTTTTGTTTTCTGTTAGATATGGAATACCACAATTAGGTGGATTACCATTACTGACATTCCCTAGTGGAAAGCTAAGTTTCCAGGTGTTATGGTGGACCTCTAAGCCCTGAGGGGAAAATCTTGTTTAGCACGTTCTTCCCTAGGAGTTGCCCACTGAGGCTTCTTCTTTATCAATGGTAATCTGAAGACAGAAGACCTGCTAAAATCGTGAGCAACCCTCTGAGTGCTGAGGTCCACATGTCCCACACTTCCCTTCCGCACAGGGTTCTCCTTCAGAGTTCCTAATGCATACTTCTGCACTCATTGGGTTTGTCTGTATGTCTATTGGGGGTTACAGCAGAGTTTCAGCTGTAAATTAACCCTTTGTCTGCTGATTTGGCATCTTTTAGGGGGTTTTAGCACTTTTCCCTTCAGGGTATAGTGTTTATTTGCCTTTTGAAATGTTTTGTGATGCTTTTTACAACTTTTTTACTTCACTGTAAAAATGTACAAATTTGAGTTCTGACGCTCTTTACCGCATAGACGCCATGCTCCTTTCACCTCTATGGGACTTTACAGTTTCATATCTCTGCAACCGCTCAGCGTAGCGACTTCAGAGGTGGCTCATTTTGTTTGTCTTCACTTGGTTTATCATCCAGTCAATGTTCTGAGTGTTTTGGGGGGCTCAGGGGGCTTTGGGCATTGTTGGGGTACTTTTTTTAGGGAAAACTACATTTCCCATGAGCGCTTGCTTTGCACGCTCATTTCTGATTGTCTCCCGTTGCAGCAACCATTTTCTGCTTTCCCTTCACGGGGCTTGTACTCTCCTTCTCTCCTCAGCAGATTAACCCTTCGTCTGCCAGATAAGTGCAAATTAGCTATTTCTGGGGCGAAATTTTAAACCTACACACTGTGTTTGGTTGTTTCCTTATACTTTGGATGTTTTGACACTGTGAGGATGTCAACTCCGTTGGAACTTGGGGCTAGACCTAAGACTAAGAATACTGGGGTGTCTGTGTCCCACAATTGCTCACTGCTCCTCATGTCAATCAGGGTAACCTAGAGAATACTCAGGTCATTTATGCTCAGCATGCGCTGCTGCCCCTGCTTCTCCCCCAGGGACCTCCAGCCATGCATTAGAGCTACTGTGGATGCAAGGCCACTACTAGAGACCTAAGGTCTACCTTACAACTACTTCCATCCCAATTGCAGGGGGTCTTCCAATCTTGGCAGCCCCCTACTCCTATCAGGTCTTCCCTACCAAAACCGCACAGCATCCCTGATGTACCTGACTCCCCTGAGGAGGAACTGTTGGTGGATTCTTATGAGGGGGAATGTTCTGCGGTGGTCTCTTCCCAATTCTTTGGGAACCCCTTTGAAGCGGATCCTGATCAGGACAGTGTTAAACACACTAAACATACCCTTGGTTCCAGAGGCTCCTAAGGACCCCTCTGATGTGTTTCAGGAACCGTTATTGTCACTGGTCCGAGTACTCCTAGAGGCTTGGATGGATTGCCGCGCGGTAGGAGAACTCGGAGCAGTGACAATAACGGTATGTACTTATTATGAGTGTATATAAATCACATTCATTTATGCCATTCTTAATCCCCTGATGAAGTGAGCGGATAGCTCACGAAACATGTTGGGAACTACTGTGGAATAAACTTTACCTTTTTCATGTTGGTTTCACTTGATAAGTGTCTCTGGGACATTTTTGATACATTGAAGGCTGCTTATACAACCGACAAATTCGGTGAGTGCACCTATAATAGTTTGGGGGCACTTGGTGATTTGTATTACTACACTTAGAGGGCTTTTCTTTGCCCGTATTGTTGTTGCCCTATACCTCAGGAAAAGTCCGGAGACTTAGCAATTCATTGGAGAAGGAGACCTGGGAAACAGAAGATCGTTTTACTGAGATCCTTCACATAAGAGTCTATGAGCTGTGTACTCTCTGTTGTTCTGTGAGTAGAAGTATTTTGACTTTCTTAAATTGGATACAGATGCCTCTCTCAGGTACTCTTGCACTTCTGTTTTTCTAACAATGGAGGGCCAAGCGGTCCTCTACCAAGCCCAAGGCTTCAAAACCTTCTTCGGCTTGACTCGCCGAACCCCGGTCCCCACACGCCAGTGGGTGGTTGTTTGCTTCACTTCCTCAGTGTCTGAACAGACACCGTGGTGGATCTGTAGGTTTTGCAGGTTGTGCCAGAGGGGTTCAGGATCCCTTTTGCCTCTCTTCCCCCGTTCAGGTTCTTTGCTTCTCACAGTCCTCAGGGAGCGGAGAAGTTCCATCTATTCCACGATGCCATCCAGACCCTGTTGGACAAGGAGGTTCTGGAACCTGTTCCAGGACTGGAAATAGGTTCAGGTTTTTACTCCAGCCTGTTTGTGGTTTCCAAGAAAGACAGCAGCTGTTGTCCAATTTTGGACCTCAATTCCTTTGTGGTCAAGACTCACTATCACCAGGAATCCCTGTGGACTGTGACTGCAGTCCTTGTCTCCTGGGGAATTTCTGGCTTCTCTGGATCTTCAGGATGCATACCTGCATATTGCCATTCATCCAGAGAGCCGGCAGTACCTCAGATTTGCTTGGACCAAGGGCATTTTCAGTTTTCTGCTCTTCCCTTTGGTCTGACTACAGCTCCCCAGGTCTTCAATCTCGTCCTGGGTGCATTAGTGGCTGTCCTCCACCAGCATGGCATCAGTCACTCCATACATGGACGATTTGCTTCTGAAGGCCCCTCTCCGGAACTCCTTCATCAGCAGGTCAAGGACTGCATTCATGCACTGACCCATCATGGATGGATCCTCAACATGGACAAGTCAGACCTTGTACCATCTCAGAGACTAGTCTTCCTGGGTCTCCTCTTCAAGACCAAGCAGGGTATGGTGTTTCTCATGGACGAGGTGGCTCCCCAGATCTTCGATAAAATGTCTACTGTTTTGGCTCATGATCCAGTTCCAGCCAAGAAGCTGGCCTCCCTAGTGGGGAAGTACAATTCCACCATAGCAGTGGTTCCGTTTGCCATAACTCACACCAGGGAACTTCAGAGGTTTGTGATCCATGTGTGCAGGGCTCAGCCGGATCTATTGAAGATGTTGGTGTCTCTTCCCCTTCACTTGAAGCTGAGTCTGTTGTGGTGGCTCAACCTCTCCAATCTGCTTAAGGGCAGTCCCTTCCTAATATCCTTCTGGACTACTGTGACAATGTATCCCCACTCTCTCCGGCTAGGGAGCAGTCCTTGGTCAAAGCAATGCCCAGGGTCGGTGGTCTCTGGAGGAATCTCTCCTTCCCATCAATGTTGTGGAGCTTCGGGAGATATTTCATGCTCTTTGCCACTGGACACGCCACCTGGAGGGATGCCCAGTCTGACAACACCACAGCCGTGGCTTACATCAACAAGCAAGGTGGTACAAGAAGTCTTGCAGCTTGGTTGGAGGTCAAAGCTATTAAATTCTGGACAGAAGAACATGTTCCTGCCGTATCCACAGTTCATATTCCCAACGTGGACAACATGCTGGCAGACTTCCTAAGTCAACACACAGTGGACAGTGGGGAGTGGGAACTGAATCAAGAAGTGTTCAACCTCATTGTTCAGAAGTGGGGACTTCCTTGCATCGATCTGATGGTGACAAGGCACAATAGCTCTGGCAGCAGATGCCATGTCGATCCCATGGCACTTCCCTCTGGCATATATCTTTATCCCATTCCCATGCTACACAGGGTGTTGCGGAAACTGCATCTAGAGGGCTCTCCAGTCGTTCTGATTGCTCCATACTGGCCTCGTCAAGCTTGGTTTTTGGAGCTCCTGGATCTCGCCGTGACGGAACCCTTTCGGCTTCCCCGCTGTCCGGATCTTCTTCTGCAGGGGTACCTGTGAAAGGAGGATGTGGACCGTCTTGGTTTGATGGCATGGACATTGAGTCCTCAATACTGAAAAAGAACGGATTTTCTTCGGGTGTGGTGGCCACTATGCTTAGTGCCCTCAAACCTGTTTCCTCTAAGGCATACCACAGAGTCTGGTCTTCCTTCCTCTCCTGGTGCACCGATAAGGATCTTTCCCAGAAATCTGATCCGCCAACAGTCCTGTCCTTCCTACAAGATGGTGTGGACAAGGGCCTCAGCTTGAGTTCCCTTAAGGTTCAGACTTCTGCTTTCTCTGTTTTCTTTCAGAGACGCATCGATATCCTTCCAGACGTCAAGGTGTTCTTTCTGGAAGTCGCTCATACTTGCCCTGCTTTTCGACATCCTGCTCCTCAGTGGGATCTTAACTTGGTCTTGGGCATCCTTCAGCACCCTCCATTTGAGTCACTGGCTACTATTCCTCTGCGTAAGCTGACTTGGAAAATGGCCTTTCTCCTGGCTGTTCGCCATGTCGCTGAGTTGCATGCCCTGTCTTGTAAACCACCGTTTTTGGTGTTTCACAAAGACAAGGTGGGTCTTCGCACTTTTCAGGAGTTTCTCCCAAAGGTGTCTCTCAATTCCACATTAATCAGGAAATTGTGGCGCCCTCTTTCTGTCCTGACCCTACATCCGACAAGAAGAGGGATCTTCACTTGCTGGATGTGGTGAAATGTCTCAAGTTCTATGTGCACCGCATTGAGTCTATGTTACAGCTTACCTTGCTTTCATCTTCATCTACAGACGCGAGGCTTCAAACATGCAACAGGCCTCTGTTTTATGTGTTTGCTTCCTGTAGTCTCCTCCTACCTATTTCCTACTTCCTCCCTCTGAGCTGCTCTTCCTACTTTCTGTGGAGGGGTTTAAAAGGCAGACTAATTCCTGGCTCAGATGCCCTTGCGTTGTTGTTCATAGCAGTTCTGTTACCTTGGGCTCCGTGTATGACCTGGCTAGTCTTCCAGCCATTCTAGTGCTGACCTGTGGCTCTGTCTGACTATTCTTTTGCCTAACCCCTAATAGTGGACATCCAATCTGGTGCAGACTTGTGGCTCTGGCTGACTGCCTGAACTGTGTATGACCCGGCTTGTCTGACTACCCCCTCTGATGCTGCCTTGTGGCTCTGTCTGACTATTCTTTCATCTTTTCCCCTGGTGATCAGACACCCAATTTAGTGCGGGCCTAGACTAAGCTCTGATACTGACTGCAGGCGTGAGTCAGTTCGCTCCATACTGACTGCAGGCGTGAGTCAGAATTCGCTCCCTACTGACTGCAGGTGTAAGTCGGTATGCCAGTTACGTCGGATCAAGATCTTGAGTTCTGGTTCCTGCTCCTGGTTCCTGTTGAGACTACCAGTGGCTAAGGCCTAGTCTCCAGCAGTGTGGTGTAACGTTGCAGCCTATTATTCCTGATAATTGTGCTTGCTGGCTTTTAACCCTCTGCTTGTTCCTGTGTGTGCGTGTATATATATATATATATATATATATATATATATATATATATATATATATATTGTTCTTTCTATCATTTGGTTAATAATTTGCATTAACTGTACCGTACTGACTCCTGTACGTCTCTGGATAACCGTGACAGTCTATTAGCCAGTCTGACACCCTGTTTGTCAGGTCAGGGCATCCAAGGTGACCATAGCATCTTAGATTAAGTCTACTATTCGTAAAGCTTACAAACTGTGGAAGCCTGTTCCATTCAGGGTTTCGGCTCATTCTACTAGATCCATTAAGGCATCTTGGGCTTACACGAATCAAGCCTCAGCTGATCAGTTGTGCAAGGCTGCCACTTGGTCATCTGTACACACCTTCTCTAAACACTACCGCTTTTATGTGCTGGCATTGGCTGTTGCTAGCTTTGAAAGGAAGATCCTAGAGGCAGTCTTGCCTGTCTAGGTTCTCCTTTTGTCTCTTCAGTACTCCTTCAGTTTAGAACCCAGTTGGCTCTAGTTCTATGTGCTGTGCTACAGTTCCTGGTGTGTTTATACCCCAGTTTTTGTTTCCGTTGACACTTTGCTGTTATTGTTGGGCTGTCTATGATCTGATGGTTCATATTCTGTATTCTCTGGTGACCCTGCGCCTGGTCCTTGCATTACTTCCCACCTCTGGGAAACTCAATGGTTGGACATCCCAAAGTTACCAGTAGCCTGTATTGGATGACAGAGAAAAGAGGATTTTGGTCTTACCTGTTAAATTCTTTTCTCTTAAAGGGATAGTATTACTTCAAAATTACTATCCCTCATATTGTAGCCCTTAATAAACTGAGTTAAATGACACCAGCGGCATCTCTCAAACCTTTATGGTTTAAGAGATAGCCTCTTTCAAAGTTTCCTCTCCCCTGCTGTCAGTGTTCTGCTGCCAGCAGGAGAATCCGGTCTCTGAATCAAGAGGAGGCTCTTCAGCAGAGCCAATATCTCGTTATGGAAGGAAAAATTATTAATTGAAACAGTCTTCTACGTGTGCTTGGTTATCAAGCACACGTAGAAGACTGTTTCAATGAATCATTTTTCCTTCCATAACGAGATATCGGCTCTGTTTAAGAGCCTCCGCCTGTCCCGGGACCGGATTCCCCTGCTGGCAGCAGAACACTGACAGCAGGGGAGAGGAAACTTTGAAAGCGGCTATCTCTTAAACCATAAAGGTTTGAAAGATGCCGCTGGTGTCATTTAACTCAGTTTATTAAGGGCTACAATATGAGGGATAGTAATTTTGAAGTAATACTATCCCTTTAATCTATATAGGTAACTGGTCTCCCATGCTCTCAAGGGTTGATGTTCACAGGAGTCTTCTTTTCCCTTCTTACTACCTAGTCACTAGTTAGTGTCTCAAATCTTACTGGAGGGGAGTGGCTAGATGCAGCTAAGGAGAGGAGATATGCTCCAACTAGCATTCTCTTCAAGTATTGTTCCTGCCTACTTAAAGGGGTGGTCGCCTACCCAAAGTTACCAGTATTCTATATGGATTAAGAGAAAATGATTTAACAGGTAAAAAAATCCTCTTTTTCTCAGGGTTGTACACTTGAAGGCAGTTACAATAAAGCTTGTTACAGAAGAGCTATATACTCAGATATGTAAAAAATGTAGACTCAAATAGGTCAAGAGAGCATGGCTGAAGCTAAAAATTTGTTTACACAGGTAGTTCCAGAATAGGATTCAATGGATGGGGTCCTTACAGAATGAATATCAAATATGGCACCATTTCTATCTCTTTCACTAAGCTTGTGTGAGATGCTTTGCTGTAAGTTACAATTTATATTTTTGAGCAATCCCTCCTTTTTTTTAACATCCTTTCTTGATAATTTAGTGTTAGGGATACTCATCCAGTTTTTACTATTTTAGGTTTTCTGCTTATGTGAAATATATGCTTTCATATGCTTATTATGATGCTTTGGGGTACATTGAGAGAGATTTATAGACATGGTGGTATGAAAAAATATGGAGTAAAAGTTGCCTAAAACTGAATTCAGCATTTAAAAATAAGCCTGAGGTAGTTTGGGAAACCTTAATGCTTTGTGTTTCTGTAAACGTAATGGTAAAGCTGTGCAGCTAATTTATAAAGAAATGTCACTTTGCCAACATAATTTTCTCCAGAATGTTAAGGACAGGTATAAGGTGTTCTTAACCATTCCAGGTGTTAACCATGAGATTGCTAATGCCATATTTATAACGTTGCACTTCCTCATTCATAAATAAGAACTGGCATTAACTGAAAGACAATTCTTACGTTTTTTATAACTCTCGCTCTTCGACCTTACAAGCAATAGAATATGAGTTTTGAATTGATCAATTTGGGGTCCATTTATCCAAGGAATGTATGTAAAACTAATCATATTTGTTATGCAGTATATTTACACATTTTTGTCAATTTAGCTACAAACTTTTTTACTGATAGGATTTTATTCAAATAAAATAAATCTCCTGTTTTCCCATTTTTGGCCTTTTAAACCGCCAGTAAGAAAGCTCCATTAAGTCCTAAGTAGTAATTTATTTCCATATTGTGCCTGAAGCACAATGAATTTGTGTCATATTCAGTTAAAGATGACATTCTCCATTGCTATGAAACTAGCCTCCATAGTCGCTACTTATCTATTTCTCTACTCAAGTAGATGGAAATAAAAAGAAAAGTATGCCTTTCTCCTTCCTGACCTTCTGCAAGCATACATGAGTCTTTCATCTAATGCTCCCCCATTTTTCAGCTAGGGGATAATAGAGCATCAACCTTTTATATACCAGAGCACTGCAATGCATTGCATAGAAATCCAGTAGAACAAATACATTAAAACAAATGACAGGGAAATTGAAAATCCCCTTGCTCCCCACCCCCCACAGCACCACCACCATGCACACATAAATAAACTACCAATGAAGGAAACTCTCTAACTAGAGAGAGATTATCATTTCTCTGGAAAGGGTTAGAATACACTTAAAACACAACTACCCACCACCTCAAGCCATAGTAGATGATAAAATTAGGGAGGGAGCCCTACAGCCCCCTTGGCAAGTGTTTAGGGCCTCTGTTGATTAAAGACCCCCCCTAATCTTAAATGGGATAGTTTAAGGTATGAAATTAAATTATTTATAATTTAGTCTTGAATAGTAGTTGGGGGAATTAACTTTCCCATTACACAACTGAAACTTTGGGGGTATCAGAAACCTTGCAAATTCCCATCAACGATTCACACGCTCCAAAGCAACTGTGAGGCATAGAATGTGGCCTCATCTAAATGTATGCCTCGTCACATTCAATGTTCACAAGAACCCCTCGTTTACTTTTCATTTTACCCCTGGAGCAGTGTGCAGTGTTGTATTTCCCAGGATTCAGCCCACATAACTATTGCCTCTGCAGGTTGATGAGCAGCATCTAAGGATAAAGAAGACTCCTGCATGCTTTGGGAAGGTCACGACACGTGGGGGCTTCTTTTAAATTTTTGTAGTGGATTGGTTTGTATTATGGGGATGATTTTTAGATTGCCACCATAGTACCTCCCATTGAAAAATTACATATTACATCACAGTTTAGTATCAGTATTCATATGAGGTGACAACATTTTCTATTGGAATATGCTCCAATCACCATATAACAAATACACAAAAAAGCTAGCCAGTATCGCTATGGCTCATATATTATCTTGTCCCATCACCAATAATGTGCAATGGATGTCTTCTCCTAGTAACATTCCACTTTTTCCAGTCAGTGCTGCTGGGGATTCAGACACCCGTCTTCTCCGTCTAGGATGCAGTTCAAAGGCATCTCTTCACAGTTGAAGAAATAGACACAGGATGGACAAATCAGATTAAATATGTTGCAAAATGTTATATTAATGTAAAAATTTCAATTGAAAAACTATATCACAGTTTCAAAGCTTAAAAAGTGTATTGGCCATTTTGTCTGTGTAAAGAATGTAAGCTGGTTGAAAACTACCTCTGGGCAGGAGTAAACACAGAGGTTAGCAAACAGCTAAGTTAATATAAATAGAAGAAGATGCAGAAGAACCTGCGCAGGCTTAAAACAGAGGCAGGGCTAAGGGACAAAAATGGACTGACTGGAAGGGGAGAGGAAGCCCAAGGAATGAGCCCCAAAAAAAGCAAGGAGCAAAATGAAAAAAAAAAAAAAAAAAAAAAAAAAAAAAAAAAAAAAAAAATATATATATATATATATATATATATAAATATGAATATAAGGACTAAAGGGAGGAAACCACAGTAGCCACAGGAGCTCAGGGGAATGAGAAGGATCCCGATGAAAGAGCACTGGAGAACAGCGCGACGCATCTTATATAGTCCCCAAAGGCCGACGTCACACAACCAACGTCACGGGGAAAACACGGAAGTAGCCACACAACCCACCTGCGCATGCGCGAGGCAGCCGACGGGACGAGGATCGGAGCAGCGAGGTAGGGAAACGGAGCAGCGACACAACAGCCACCCCCCGACGGATGCCCTTCGGGTGGACATAGGCTTGGGCCGATCGGGGTGAGAGTCGTGGAATTCCCTGACACAGGAGGGAGCATGTACGTTGGAGCATGGCTCCCAGGAGCGATCCTCCGGTCCCTATCCCTTCCAATGGACCAGATATTCCAGTCACCCTCTACGAACTCTGGAGTCCAGGATTTGTTGCACCTCATACTCAGTGGAACCGTGGACAAGAAGTGGAGGTGGACGAGTAGGCTGACGTCCTGGAAAAGGGCTGTCCTTCCACGGTTTCAGTTGAGAGGCATGGAACGTAGAGTGTATCTTAAAAGCATCAGGTAAGGCAAGACGGTAGGCGACAGGGTTGATCACTTCGGTGATGGAGAAAGGCCCAAGAAAATGGGGGCCTAACTTCCTGGAAGGACAGGACAGATGTATATGGGCAGATGACAGCCATACTTTGTCTCCTACTTGGTAAGGTGGATTAGCCCGATGGTGTTTATCAGCCTGTAGTTTATAGGCATTTTGGGCTTGGTGTAGGAGGCCATTCAGTTCACGGTGTAGTTGTTGAAGAGTTAGGATGTGTTGGTTGGCATCCGGAACAGGAGATGTAGGAGGAATATCAGGAATGGCTGTCGGATGGAACCCGTAGGAGGCATAGAAAGGTGATGTTTGTATTGCTTGGTGGTGATGGTTATTATAGGCAAATTCTACTTGGGGTAGGAGCTGTGACCAGTTATCCTGCAAGTGGGTGGAGAAGCATCTGAGATATTGTTCGAGAGTTTGGTTGGTCCTCTCAGTCTGCCCACTGGTTTGTGGGTGATATCCGGATGATAGGTTAAGCTTAATACAGAGGTTGGAGCAGAGAACCTTCCAAAACCTTGACATGAATTGTGATCCTCTATCGGAGGTAATGGTGTATGGAAGGCCATGTAATCGAAAAACCCCTTTGAGGTACAAGTCGGCAGTGTGTGCTACAGTAGGCAGGCCTCTAGCGGGTAGGAAGTGTGCCATCTTAGTGAAACGATCCACTACCACCAGTATGGTGTTATAGGACTCAGACTGTGGAAGGTCAACGATGAAATCCAGGGATACCTCCCTCCATGGGCCAGAAGGGACCGGTAAGGGTCGCAACAGGCCTGAGGGTTTGATACAACAGGTCTTGGATCGACAGCATACGTCAAAAGTTGACACGTAGCGGGTTACATCAGAGCTCATGGTCGGCCACCAAAAATGTCTCTGTAGACTCTTCAGTGTTTGCATCATACCCCCGTGTCCAGCCGTGGGAAGATCATGAAAATGAAAAAGCACATCCTGACAAGCAGACTGTGGAACAAATATAAGACCTTGCTTGTATAGGAGTCCATCACGGAACGTCAAAGAGTACCGTTGTACTAATCTTGGTGACAGCTGAGAAGCCAGACGTAGCTTGGTCAACAAGTCACTAGAGAGGGACAAAAAGTGATGGGCTTGTAATATAGTATCAGGCGGATCAGAAGCAGAAGAGAGGGGGCAATACATCCTGGACAGGGCGTCAGCTTTCCCATTTTTAGATCCTGGTCGATAGGTAATATGGAGGGGGAATCTAGAGGAGAATAAGGCCCATCGAGCCTGTCTAGGACGCAGTCTCTTAGCAGATCGCAAATATTCCAGATTTCGGTGGTCCGTATAGACCGTAACAGGGGCAGAAGCACCTTCCAACAGATGCAGCCATTCCTCCAGAGCAAACTTGATAGCCAACAGTTCTTTGTCTCCTATGTCGTAATTTATCTAAGCTGGAGTAAGACATCTGGAAAAATAGGCAATAGGGTGGTACTGTCCTTTGGGGCCTCCCCGTTGGGAGAGTACTGTACCAGTAGCAATATTGGAGGAATCAACTTAAAGGAAGAATGGTGCAGTGGGATCGGGTTGATGAAGGATGGGTGCTTGTGTAAAAGCTCTCTTTAGTGAATCAAAGGCCTCTTGGGCTTTTGTCGACCAAGCAAAACGGGTGTCTGCTTTGGTTAGCATAGTCAGGGGTGCCACAAGCCGGGAGAAGTTCCGGATGAATTTCCTATAAAAGTTTGAAAAACCTAGGAAACGCTGTATTCCTTTTTTGTCTTTGGGGGTAGGCCACTCTAGAACTGCCGATATTTTGCGGGGATTCATCCGAACCTGACCAGGGTGTCACCAGACCTACGGAGCAGGTATGTACCTGCAAGAGAGGGAGTGCTAGGGTGCGACGCTGGGGTACGGTGCTAGTAGTGTGGTGACTGTCTACGGCGAGACCTTGCTGCGGCGAGGGCCGTATAAAGGTGCTGGCCGCGAAGCCAGATGTCCGATCCTGGTTGAGCAGGGACCTAGACCAGGATGATCCCGCCTTACACAGTACAATCTCTCCTGCAGGGGGGAGCGCAGGCTAGGGAGCGCTGGCTAGGGATCGTGGATGGAGTACGTGGGCCACTATGTAGCTATAACTCCCCAGAACTAAAACACGATAGACACCCCAAAGAAATAGGTACAGACCTGTATAGATGAAGGGTCTGTAGGATCTCCCACTGGTCCGCTGAAAGCAGGATCAGAAGCCAGGGATCTGCGTGAAGAGGTCTGAGCTACCAGGAACTGGAAACAGCCAGCAGAGGCAAAGGAGACTGGATGAAGATACTTGATCTGAAGTCTGCTAGGGTCAAAAACGAGCGAGGAGACTGATCTGCAGGAAAGATACAGAGATCCAGAAGACAAGGCATCAGAACAGGAATGAGCACGCTCAAAGACAGGTACCCAGACGATCACGGAACACCGTGTCAGTGCACCGGGCGTCTGGAAGCGTGCCTGGATATGGGCACCGCCGAATGACGTCACCATCATGTGACGCGCCAAACCCGGAAGTGCTGGACTGCACCGAAGCAAAAGAAGAACGGAGAGCGGGCGAACGGCGTGACACCGGGGAAATCAAGAACCCCAAGAAGTCAATCTCACTGGTCTCAAATACGCATTTCTCCAATTTGGCGAAGAGGCTGTGGTCACAAAGGCGTTGCAAGACAGTCATCACATGGTCACGATGGATCTGTAGGGTAGAGGAATATATCAGGATGTCATCCAGGCAGACAATAAGATATTGGTCAAGAAGATCGTGGAATATATCATTGATGAAATATTGAAAGGTGGCCGGGGCATTGCATAGCCCGAAAGGCATGACCAGATATTCATAGTGTCCGTATCGAGTACGGAAGGCCGTCTTCCACTCATCCCCCTTCCTAATGCGCACTAGATTGTAGGCGCCTCTCAAGTCGATTTTGGTGAAGACACGAGCCGAAGAAATACGTTCTAAGAGTTCAGAAATAAGCGGTAACGGGTAGCGGTTCTTCACGGTTATCTTATTCAGTTCCCGGTAATCAACACACGGACGAAGACCTCCATCTTTCTTAGGAACAAAGAAAATTCCCGCTTCGGCAGGTGAAGTAGAAGAGCGTATGAAACCCTGTTTCAAGCTTTCAGTGATGTATTCTTTTAGATGTCGTGCTTCAGGAACGGACAGGGGGTATATGCATCCATAAGGTATAGTGGCTCCAGGAAGAAGATCGATCGGGCAGTCGTAATGCCTATGGGGTGGTAAAGTGGTCGCCTTCTGCTTATCAAACACATCTGAGTAGCCCTGATAAGGCTCGGGTAAGAAGGGGGCACAGGGTATTGACAACACAGACGATTCCTTGAAAGAGAGACAATGTTCTCTACAAAAGTCAGATCGGAAAGTGACAGTAGCTGAAGACCAAGATATGGTCGGGTCATGCTTGCGGAGCCAAGGAAGTCCGAGGATAACTGGGTACAGTAGAGAAGGCATTACATCAAGACTTGTCTCTTCTTTATGGAAGTTGGAAGTAACAAGCTGAATGGGTATAGTTTTGGTTGTGATCGGGCCAGACTGAAGAGGGGTCTGGTCAGCCATGAGGACCATGAGAGGATGACTCTTCAACTGAGTGGGAATCCCCAGTGTTCGGGCGAATTCCTGGCTAACAAAGCAGCCACTTGCTCCCGAATCAATCATAGCAGACATGTTGCTCTGCTGCGCATTCCACTGTAATGAAACGAGGACAGACAGGTAAGAAGGAGCAATGGTGGGGAAGGTATAAGACATAGGAGACAAGGATTTATTACCTGATGGAAGCGGAGGCCTCACAGGGCAGGACCTCAACAGATGTCCAGCTTCACCACAGTACAAACACAGGTTCAAATGCCTACGACATTCTCTCTCAGTTCTGGAGAGAGGACCACGGACAGCTCCCAGTTGCATTGGCTCGTCGGTCTGTTGGGTAGTTGATGGAGTAGCATGGTCTTGGGCTAGAGCAGGGGTGGTAGTAGGGCGTCTGGCGGCAGTTGAGTAAGTGACTTGACGTTCCCGACGTCTCTTTCTCAGACGGCGGTCTATCTGGATGGACAGACGGATGAGATCCTCTAAGCCAGAGGGTAGATCCATTCTGGCCAATTCATCTTTAAGGGCATCTGATAGCCCATAACGGAATTGATCGTATAAAGCTGCTTCGTTCCAGCGAGAGTCACCGGATAACCGACGGAAATCAGTTATGTAATCCTCCACTTGCCGTCTACCCTGGGTGAGATAGCGCAAGGTACTTTGAGCTGTAGTAGCTCGGAAGGGGTCATCGTACAATGCCTCCATGGCGTGCTGAAAAGAGGCCCATGAATCCAGTAAGGGGCTATTGATGTGTAGTAAGTGGTGTGCCCAAGCTTGCGGCTCACCGGAAAGCAAGGTGATAGCTGTACGTACCTTCACAAACTCAGAGGCGTACGTATAAGGATTGAGAGAGAACAATAACTCACAAGTGGTCACAAAGGAACTGTACTTGGAGCGGTCACCGTCGAAACGGTCAGGCAAAGGGATTCGTGGTTCAACAGGATGATGGACCTCACCAGAAGAAGCCAAGGGTCCACTAGGTGCAGGTGCGGCGGGAGGAGGAGAGGGACCAGGCTGAATGTCCTGCAGCTGTTGCTGGAGTAAGGATTGATTGGCCTGAAGATCTTGTACGGAGTAGGTAAGGGCCAACAGATGAGTACCCAAGGAATTGAGGGCGTCAATCAAATTGGCAGGTTCCATCTTCTGTTCCGGCTCTTTCGTACTGTAAAGAATGTAAGCTGGTTGAAAACTACCTCTGGGCAGGAGTAAGCACAGAGGTTAGCAAACAGCAAAGTTAATATAAATAGAAGAAGATGCAGAAGAACCTGCGCGGGATTAAAACAGAGGCAGGGCTAAGGGACAAAAATGGACTGACTGGAAGGAGAGAGGAAGCCCAAGGAATGAGGCCAAAAAAAAGCAAGGAGCAAAATGAAAAAAAAAAATAAATAAATAAATATATATATATATATATATATATATATATATATATATAAATATAAGGACTAAAGGGAGGAAACCACAGTAGCCACAGGAGCTCAGGGGAATGAGACGTCACAGGGAAAACCCGGAAGTAGCCGCACGGGATGAGGATCGGAGCAGCGAGGTAGGGAAACAGAGCAGCGACACAACAGTCTGGAGCTCAATGGTTACAAACATTATAACAAATAATATTATAACTTTGTAAGTCATTGAGCTCCAGATGAAAAGGCCAGCAAGCCAAGAAACCCATTGAGATTTTGAAATGTGGATATAATTTTTATATTGGAATTTTTATATTGATATAAAATGTTGCTATATTTTTTTATCAGATTTCTCTGTCCTATGTTTATTTGTTACACTTTGAAGAGACACCTTTGAGCTGCCACCTAGAGAGAGGAAGTCAGACATTTGTATCTCCGCTAGTGCTGACTGGTAACAACTGGAGTGTTATCAGGAGAAGACTCTGTATGTGAGCACAACCATTACATATTGTTGGTGATACGACAAGATAATATATGATCAATAGAGATTCTGCCTAGCTCCCTCTTGTGTTTCACGTGGTTTGCTATTGAATATAACTGGAGAACTTGAGGGTGTGATATTCAGGGTGGGAGGTGCAGCAGTCCCGGGGGGTTATTCATTAAGGAGTGATAAAGAAGTGATTAAGAGGAGATAATTTCTCTAGTTATATTGCTTTTCCAGGTCCTATGTTATTCCATGGAGCCTATGATCTAAGATTTTTCAAGTTTATAGGTTTTACAGAATAACATAGTAACTGAAGACTTGATCTCACTGGACACGTTACCTCTGTTGTATCACCACTTTATCACATCTTAGTGCATCTTCCCCCAGGAGTACCTGTGATATCTGTGTGAAGGCAAAGATATATCCTTCAGAAGTATACTTGCCTATTACTTGGTATAGTAACTAATTCTGTGAGCAAGCAATTGGCTTTTCTTGTTGTATCATTCTCTACCATATTGAGACATTATAATCTTATGAGGTGCCCCCTGTTTGTTTCTTCTTTTTCCTTTCTTCTGTAATTCAGTCACAGCTGTATTTTTCAAAAGTGGTAGCAATTGCCTCATCCTTAGTAGAATAAAAGTGGTGGGGAAATAAAATACAGGAGGATTTTTGACTTAACTCCTTGAATGCCGGAGGGGTAAGCAATGCATTGCAAACCAATGGCACTCAAAGGTTTAATTTGCTTGTGAGACAGGAAATGGAATCAAGCCCATACTGTATGATATTAGGAAAATGTATATTTTAACAGGGGTGTATTTAATATAAAATGAGAAAACCTAAAAAAAACAAACTTGTTCTGCAAGGAAAAAAACAACATGGCGGATTCGTTAGTACAATTCCACAGTAAAGTAGGAGATGGAACCATGTTTTTGTGCTGCACCTGACCAATTCGCATGTAAACTGTCAATATACCAAGTGAAATAGACAGTAAGGCTAGGAATTAAAGCAATTCTCTGCATCTAAAAATATGTAACTCTATACAAATTTTTGATGCATGTGTATGTGTACATGTGTGTGTATATACTGCTTCTCTTTTTGTGTAAATATTTTTTTTCCGGAGAAAGTCTTCAGGACATACTTGAAAATGAGAGAAATCTGAATGCATTTTTCCTGGTAAAAGATTTTCTAAATAAATTAATTCTGGGGCATACCAACAGTAGCATGGGGTTGAAGACATATGGGATAAACCAGTAGTATGTATTGTGTTGGATACTTGCCAAGTAGTAAGAGGGTTAACCCTTTGAGTGTCAGAGAGGCACAGAAAGCATTTTGTTCTGTACCCCTCTGGCACTCAAAGGGTTAAAAGTCCTATTTAAATAAACGGGAAAGCAATGTTTTGCACATCCCTAATGGCAATGTGCATTATGAATTGAAAGGCTCAGATTTGATAAACAACCTCTGAGAAATGGATAATGTGAAACTCCACTGAGCCATGGCACTTGAGACTTAAAATGCAAATGACCCCCAAATGGGAGCAGATAACCAATTCATGAACTTAGCTAGCCAATTTAAAAAAAAGGTTGATTATGCATTTAAGAACCTTGGGGCTTGCAAACAGCATTAAAGCCACATCTGTGAGCAGTGTAGTGCTCTAAAGAAATGTACCCAGGAGTGTTGCTAAGCAATTTCAAGCAACTGAGACTACATGTGAGCATATGAATAAATGGACTGTAAATGAGTATTTTACTTGGCGGGCTCCTACATACTGTCACATTTTCTAGAATGTAGAGCAGACTCTATATCTGTGCTTTACTAACCTATGTTGCTTACTCTACTACAGAGTCTGGTCGGTAATTTAAAGAGGTACTCTGGCCTTAAACAAGTAGCTTCATTTTTAAAAGCTGAATTTACCTAGGTAGGAGTCCTTGATACATCAGTCACTTATTCTGTGATCAATTCAGGACTGCTGTTGTGGGTTACTATTACTTAGTCTGTGAGCAAAGTAGGGCTATGGGAGGTTTACTAATACTTATTCATGTGAGCAATTAAGGACTGTAGGAGTGGGCTACAATGACTTATCATAACTCTGGGAGTGGGTTACTTTTACTTATTCCTTGAGAAAGGTAGGACTGCAGGAGTGAGATAGTACTATTTATTTTGTAAGTAAGGTAGGTCTGCAGGTCTGGGTAATACACCTTATTATATGACAAGGAAAGACTGCTAGAGTGGAGGGAGGACTGCAGAAGTGGGGTAATACTACTTGTTCTGTTAGCAGAGTAGGACTGAGGAAGTGGATTACCAGTACTGTGAACAAGGCAGGACTGGGAGTGGGTTACTGTGACCAGGGGCGGACTGACAGGACCCAGGGCCCCTGGTCCAAAAAGAGGTCTGGGCCCCCTGCAGAAATCTCCACAATGCCCCTTCCACCTCCACAATGCCCCCATCATCTCATCGCCACAATGCCCCCTTCTCTCCACAATGCCCCCTTGATCTCATTGCCACAATGCCCCCTTCTCTCCACAATGCCCCCTTGATCTCATCTCCACAATGCCCCCTATCTCCACATTGCCCCCTTCATCTCATCGCCACAATGCCCCCTTCTCTCCACAATGCCCCCTTCATCTCATCGCCACAATGCCCCCTTCTCTCCACAATGCCCCCTTGATCTCATCGCCACAATGCCCCCTTGATCTCATCGCCACAATGCCCCCTTCTCTCCACATTGCCCCCTTCATCTCATCTCCACAATGCCCCCTATCTCCACATTACCCCCTTCTCTCCACAATGCCCCCTTGATCTCATCTCCACAATGCCCCCTTCTTTCCACAATGCCCCCTTCTCTCCACATTGCCCCCTTGATCTCATCTCCACAATGCCCCCTTCTCTCCACATTGCCCCCTTCATCTCCACAATGCCCCCTTCTCTCCACAATGCCCCCTTGATCTCATTTCCACAATATTGCCCCCTTCATCTCCACAATGCCGCTTCTCTCCACATTGCCCACTTCTCTCCACAATGCCCCCTTGATCTCATCTCCACAATGCCCCCTTGATCTCATCTCCACAATGCCCCCTTCTCTCCACATTGCCCCCTTCATCTCCATAATGCCCCCTTGATCTCATCTCCACAATATTGCCCCCTTCATCTCCACAATGCCCCTTCCACAATGCCCCCTTCATCTCCACAATGCCCCCTTCCGCAATCCCCCCTTCATCTCCACAATGCCCCCTTCCACAATACCCCCTTCATCTCCAAAATGCCCCCTTCCGCAATACCCCCTTCATCTCCACAATGCCCCCTTCCACAATACCCCCTTCATCTCCAAAATGCCCCCTTCCACAATACCCCCTTCATCTCCACATTGCCCCTTCCTCAATGCCCCCATCTCCACAATGCACCCGTCTCCACATTGCTCCTTCATCTCCACAATACCCCCTTTCATCTCCACCATGCCCCTACCTGCAGTCCCTGGTGGTCTAGCGGCGTGGGGCGCGCCTCTAGTAATGCAGAGGCTGGGAGATGATGTCATCTCCCAGCGCTCTGTATTACTAGAACGGCCCGGCGGCCGTTGTAGGAGAGCTGCTGAGCAGCTCTGGAAGTAGTGGCGGCGGGCCCCCTTCGGTCACGGGCCTTCGGTCCGTGACCGAATGCCCGATGGTCAGTCCGCCCCTGACTGTGACTTATTCTAGTAACAAGGCAAACTGCTAACTGGTTACTGCTTCTAATTCTGTTTGCAAGGTGGGACTGAATGAGTTGGTTCGACTACTAATTATATAAGCAAGACAGGACTGAAGGAGAGGTATACTACTACTTACTCGATGCCCAGATGTTTGTAGCTGCTTAAAATCATGTCAGCTGCCTAGAATTATCCAGGAAATGTATTTTTTTTATTCCTGCAGATGTGCAAGTTGGTGAATGGAAAATGGGTGAATTTAAAGCAGAACTTTCACCTAAGCACAAGTTTGCTTTAATCCACTTATTATACTGATTGTAACTGTGCTGGGTTTTGTTTTTTTTTTTTAAAAAAAACATGATAGAAATGAAGTTTGAGGGTTAACTTTTTCCCTCTTCTCATTTTTATCTGCACCATCTTGCGGATGAGAATACAGGAGATCCTCCTCCCCGCTGGTCTGTCAGTAAGCCGGAGAACTCTCATTGGCTAGATATCGATCTCTGCCAATGAGAGTTCTCCAGCTTACTGACAGCAGGGAGGAGGATCTCTCCTGTATTCTCATCGGCACAATTTGTGCCGCTCAGAATGAGAAGATGTCAACAGGCAAAAGGTAAACCCTCAAACTTCATTTCTTTTTTTTTTTTAAACAAAACCCAGCATGGTTCCAATCGGTATAATACATGGATTAAAGCAAACTTGTGCTTAGGTGAAAGTTCCGCTTTAAGTTCATTACCAAACATAGCGCTATTATTTGAACAGCTCTTTTTTGCTTATAGATTTGCAACCACATATGTCTTTACACAGAGAGCCAAAAAGTGAAGCAGTTTGAGGGGACACCAACTACTCCAGATGGAAGATTTAAAAAATCCCCGAATTTCCATTAAGTTCAATGGGACTTTTAACCAATTGACTGCTAGAGAGATGTCCAGTGTATTGTTTCACAATGGGTCAGAGACCTCTCTAACACCCAAAAGGTTAAACCCCTATTTAAAACAATGGGGGGGGGGCTCTTAAACTCCAAGGTACAGTTGGTTTGCTCCAGAGTTGCTCATTTTTTAGCTTTGTGAATATTGTCTATAGCATTATTGTTTATATATTTGAATACTGCAGTATAACATGGATAGACAATCTGCTACCCACCCAGCTCTTGTTGGAGCACAATTCTCATCATCCTCAGGCCACCTTCAGATGACGGGAGTTGTAGTGTTACAAAAGCTAGAGGGCAACAGGTTACCTATCTCTGACATATATCATCACTTACATTTCAATATTTTGAATTACGTACCATATGTCAAATATTTAAAATACTCCCCTGCTTTTCACAGGCCTTGAATTTTTATTGCATGCTTGTTTATGGCACCTCAAGTGTACTGCTCATATGTAATGGGAATGATATTAGTAAGACGTGCAGATGTCGTTATGCAGTATGAATTGTCGTTACAGTTTCCATTTAAACTGCCAATCCTGGACATATTTTGCTAGAGGTAATGCTAGCATTTTATCAACTGGAGTCACAGAAATCATGTGTCACTTCACTGACACTTAAGAAGAGGCTAAAATGCTCCCTAAAAAAGGGTGTCATTTTGACATTGGTCATTATAGGACAAGTCGATCTGGTGATACACTGGGAATAAAAATATGACACTTAAATGGACAGTATCACCTAAAAAAATAATAGGTACAAATGTATATAATTATCATGTACTCCTAACCAGCATTTTAAATAGATCTGTTATAAATGTGCTCTGTCCATGATTATATAAGGTGACTTATTATGAAGTGTAGGACCGCCACACAAAACATGTTAGACCCTTCTTGCCTTTATTGTTCTAATGGTGTAATGCAGCTGTGCTATCAACTTCATATGTATTTGTCGGCTGGCTGAGGATGATGGCAACTGTAGTCCAAAACAGCTGGAGGGCTGCAGGTTGTGGATTCCAGTTATACTGCAATATTCAGATATAAAAAGTATAATGCTATGGTTCATATTCAGGAACTTAAAGATGAGCAAGTTAACTGCACCAGGTTGTTAATTAAAAACTCCCATTGGTTTAAATCAGAAAAATATATATGGGTGAGCGCTATGCAAATAAACACTGTAATGTTTTCACAGTTAAACGGTACAATTGAACAATGCGATTGAACAATAATGCATTTTTATGTGACAAAAATGTAGCAATCAACAATAATACTATAATAATATTACATCCACATAATAAATTTCTGTACTCAAGGTTCTCTAGAGGAAATTAAGCGTTAATATCAAAAAGTGAGTTTGAGGAAACGGCTTGTCTTTTTATATCGAAATTGAAATGATCAAACATCATACTAAGATCGATATGAAGTTTGACTCTACTTCAAACCAAAATTTGGGACTATTTATGTCTTCATTAGATGATTGTTGTTGTTTTACACATTGTTGAAACACAGATCACACTATGGTTTGTAGTTTTTCTTTTTTTTATATACTTGTCTCACATCCATCTCGAGATAATAATATATGAACATCATCATTTCCTCTAGAGAACCGTGAGTACAGAAATTTATTACGTGGATGTAATATTATTATAGCATTATTGTTGATTGTTACTCTTTTGTCACATAAAGTTACATTATTGTTCAATCATATTGTTCAATTGTACCGTTTAACTGTGCAAACATAACAGTGTTTATTTGCATAGCACTCAACCATATATATTTTTCTGATTTGTTTCAATCTTAGTATGAGATAGGTGTTTTAGAGCAGCTGTTTTTTTTTTTAATTATTGTTGTTATTATAGCTCTCACCTATACTATATTTTATTATTTATCTTATTTGACTTATTGACTTAAATGGTGTTCTCAAAGCGGAACTACCACCCGCCTAAACTTGCCCCTAAAGAATTACCCATCTGGTGACTAGCTGCTCAGTAGTGCTAGTCGCCAGGATTATTACCTCCTTTTAGAGAATTCATACTGCTCCTGGTCCTGGTGCTGTGCGGCTCACTATGCAAAGATGTCTGCGCTGTTTCCTGGCTGTCAGCCCCAGAAGCAATAGGAATTCTCTAAAAGGAGGTAATAATTCTGGCGACTAGCACTATTGAGCAGCTAGTGGCCAGATAGGCAATTCTTTATGGGCAACTTTAGGTGGGGTGGTAGTTCTAATTTAAAATGGAACTACCACCTGAAATACACTTTAGCTTAAATAACTCCCCATCTGACGACTATCTGCTTAGTAGCTCTAGTTGCCAGAATTATTACATTGTTAAATAGATTTACCCTTTCTTCCCGGGCTGACAGCAGGCAGGAGTGCAGACATCTTTCCATAGTGACGTCCGTGCGCCTGCGCTGTCAGTCCTAGCTGGCTCTAGGAAGCGTTGCTAGGAGCCATTTGGCTCCGGAAGGGACTGACAGTGCAGGCGCACGGACGTCACTATGGAAAGATGTCTGCAGTCCTTCCTGCTGTCAGCCTGGGAAGAAAGGGTAAATCTATTTAACAATGTAATAATTCTGGCAACTAGAGCTACTAAGCAGATAGTCACCAGATGGGGAGTTATTTAAGCTAAAGTGTATTTCAGGTGGTAGTTCTGCTTTAACTGCTTGAATGAAAGAGGTCTCACAGTGTGTTGGGGATCCATCAAGATTTCAAAGGACTAAAAGTGTAATTTGGGGGAATTTTTGTTTCTCCTCCATGGTGTAGATGGTATGCTCCAGAACTGTTCATCTTTTTCCACTGAAGTGCAACCCATATTGTTCCTTGTACTGGTGAAGACTGAATCATCTTCTTTAGACCTGGCTCTTAACCCCATGAGTAACAGAAAGATATCCAATGAATTTTGTTGCAATGCATTGGCTACCTCTCTGGCACTCAAAAGGTTAAGGTGTCAGTGGGGTGAATGTCTATTTGACCCGGACATTATCCTTTATTGTAGGGTGACCACATTTCCAATCTGCCATTCTGGGACACGTGGTCATCCTAGATGTTTACAATTAAAATGCTCAATGCGAGACTATCCTGCTGCTATTGATTGCATCACACACCTGAGCTATCCTGCTCCTTCCTTCTCTGACTTCTTTTCCCTCATGACTGCAAGTGCACCCGGATACTCACTCTCAATCAATGGCATGCGTTCATGAGTTGCAGCACCAGCATTCATGCAGCTGCTGTCCCTGCTGCCTCACATGCACCAGTCAGCCAATGAGGAAAGGATCATTGCAAATTCTCTTCTCTTTCATTAGCTGTGGTGGTATGTGTTGCTGTAGGTAGGCTGTAACTATGAGCTCACCGTTCTGGCAAAATAGGGCTGAGTGACAGAGTCACAGACACTGTCTATACTGTGTGGGTGGCTTTGTTCATTCCGGGACTCTTTATTGTCCCAGTGGAGGGTAACTCGGGATGCAGGACACACACCTCAATTACAGGACTGTCCTGGACATTCCAGGACACGTGGTCACCTTATTTTATTGTCAGGCTATGTTTGCATGTTCTATGTTAGTTGCCACTCCTATCTACTTTCTGCATAGGCCAGATGTGATTTGCATGCTAATACTCTTAAAGAGATAACTGCTCTGAGATTAGAACCTTTCCCTTTTCAGCTCAGAGACTCTTATCTCCTATTTGCCTGTCTATCTCATTTATGGCATACAGTGTACTTATCTCTCAAGACTGAGTAAAAAACAACGGTCAAATGGTGTTGCAAAACAACATACATACCTTTAACAAAATTGTTTTATTACAGCTTTTAGGGTGTATGCTGTAAAAAATTATAATAAATACAGAAAATGTTGATATTTAAAAGAGAATGAACCCAGTTCACTTTAGGTGATATTATACATTTGAAATGCTGGTCTGGGCAGAACTAGTAACCTAAAAATAATTCCACTAAATATAAATAGATATTTAAACCTTTGAGTGGCAGTTGTATGTGCATTATGATGAAAACCCCTGTGGCACTCAAAGAGTTAAATATCTGCAAAGAATGGGTTACTTCGCTATAGTGTCCATAATGTAGAATAGTGTGCTAGATTCCTCTTTGAAATAGATGAACAGTATTCCAGTGGTACTAGTTCCTTAACCATTTGAGTGCCAGAGAGGTATCCAACACATTGCATACCTCTCTGGCACTCAGAGGGTTAAAGCACAGTCTTCTGCATTTTCTGGCAGAGCACATGTTTTTTTTATAAAGAGTTCTCCTGGGCAGCACACAGTAAGCAGGTGGAAACATTCTAGTGCTGCTCATACCCCCCATTATTCTGACCCATGGGTGACTGCATGTGGAATACATGAAATAATAAAGTGATTACATCTCTCGTATGCTCTTGGATCTCCTGCCAAGGAGAAAACACAAAACAAACAAAACGACAATAAATCTTACAGCATCCTTTTCCTTCAACGTCTGTGCAGCTGTTGTAAAGCAATGATAATGTAAATTATATTCTGTGCGTCTGTGTACTGTGGTCCAAGCTAAATTGCTTAATTGACCCTCATTTTTTTTTCTATCTCCTATCTATAATGGCAGAGGCTGCTGTAAGAAAATGATAATTCCCTCCTTCCATCTCTAGGACCAGCAGCAGAGTCTGACAGGAGGGGGATAACACAAGCTGCTGCATTTTAATCATGGATTCGTCTGTGCTCTGGAGCTTGGTTCACACCTCCTCTGATTTGCATGGTTTGTGATGAACTGTTTCACACTAGGATTATGTTCTGACAGATAGCTTAACACCCAAATAATATACAGAAGAAATAGAACTGTTGTGTTTTGGCTGGTTATTTTGGGTCTTATTCCTCAAGGGAAAGAGTTGTATTATGGCACCATAAGAGGGAAATGAAAATGCCCATTGGGTTAAATGAGGCCACTAGCCCCTTGAGCGCTAGATATGTCTCACACAATGCTTTGCAAAAACAAAAAAGAGCCCCTTATAACACTTAGACTGCCAGCGAGGTGCAATTGGACATACATCTGGCACTCAAAGGGTTAAATTAGTCAGAGATTGTTGAATGTTAGTTTCAACCCTGTGATACAATTTATTTGCTCCAGAACATGAATTAGCCCCTTTGTATCTATGGTAGGTTATTAGATTCCTCTATGTACACAATCAGGACTGAGGTACTGTGACAGTCGATTCCATTTTAAATAAAGTGGAGAAATTGCAATTACTAGCTAATGGCTTGGGGGTGTACATGAGGAAGCTACACGAGGAGAGAAAGATAATGGAAATTAGAATATTTAAGAGAGAAACAAATTATATTATGTGCTTATTATCAGCAATATGAATTCGCAGATGGCATAGAATTCAGAACAAATTCAGGCTTTATCCTTCCCTGCCACAGAAATCAGCAGCTCACTGCTGAGCAATGCCTTGCTAGTGCTTCTGGCAATGAGGGGTTAAGAACCTGATAGAAGAGTAAGCTGACCAGTGTACAGATGGTTAACTCAGAATCATGAATAAGTATGAGCGAGAAAGGCAACTTCCCACAGTGTTGAGCTTGAGGCCAGTGCTTATTAGACGATGTCCATGAAAATATTCTATCATCAATAAGAATATGCGTGTGTGTGTGTGTGTATATATATATATATGTATATATATATATATATATATATATATATATATATATATATATATCCTATATAATAATTTGCTAAAACATGTGTAATGCCGTGTCATGCGCAGTAGACACTGCTGCGCGTGCTGCAGTCATGCGCAGTAGAGACTGCCCGCGCTGCGGCTGATACAGAGATGGACGCTCCTCCGGAGCATCCAGCTCTGTATCAGCCGTGGCTCGGACAATCTATACTGCACGTGACTGCCCCACGACCGGGTGGCAGTGGCACTCTGGCTCGTGTAACGGGCTCTTCAACTAGTATATATATATATATATATATATATATATATATATATATATGGACATAACATGTGAACATAAACATACATAGGTATACTGTATGCATATGTTTTTGTATACAAAGGGAATGACAGCATTTCCTCCATATTATTTCCCTGCCTTACGTGATCATTGATGAATACACGAAGGTGTCTGTGAGTTATAACAGCAAAAGATTAGTTCATTTGATACACTGCTCTTCCTCCACTTTTATGAATTCTGGACTATGTACCTATAGCAAATAAATTGTACCATGGGGCATAAAAATGAATTCCATAATTATCATGGATTTATATGGGGTTTTTAACCCTCTGAATGCTAGAAAGATATCAACTTTCTAAGAATGCATTCATGGGGTTAAAATTCACACTTAAATCAATAGGAATTTGTTTTTATCCCCTCACAGCTGGTTTGCTACAGACTCTTTCAAATTGTATTTTGTGCATAAGACTATATATCTTGGTGTCTGAGGCAGTAAAGGTTTTTTAAGGTCACTGTCTCACCAAATAATATAGCTACCATTACAGTAATTTGTTTAAGTGATGGATTCTTGTGGATTAGCTGAACTGTTCTGTTTCTTCTGCAGCTACCATACCTCATTAGAACCTAGTTTACTCATCTGGACTGAAATTATTGGGATCGAAGTCATTGCTGTCAACTCAACTATAGTGGCATAAAGAATGTCAGGGTGAAAGACAGGGTGACAGTGTGACAAAAAAAAGTGTATGATTATTTCTCATAAACTTATTCATACACTCACACTACACTCTTGTTGTGAAACTGACATTGGCTTGAGCACAGACTCACGCACATACACACCCACACTCACATTCCCTCCTTTAATTCTCACACTCTTACACTGCCTTGCACACAATAACATGGGCTTACACACTCACATTTCATCTCTCTGATACACACAGACTCACACACACTCTTTTATTGTCACACTATTACATTGACTTACATGGATTGCCACATTAATTCAATCTGAAATTAACCCACACACACTCATACTACCTCATCCTATGTCACACTGGGGTGAATGAATGAATACTCCAGTGCAGCTCATCTGGCATTAGAGACCAGCTCCAGTGGTTGTATGTATCATTATTGCAGCACATACTGGCAGATACACTCTGCAGTCATTAACTCTTTGAGTGCCAAAGTGGTACGCAATGCATTGCTTTGAAATGCGTTGCGTACCACTCTGGCACTCAAAGAGTTAAGACTTTAATGCCAGCAAATCTCTTATACCTGCTCCAAAGCATGCACAGGAAAATACTGTAAAAGTTACACTGCTTCCTGTATGCCTTGTTTAGTGCATAGAGTTAAACAATGAGTAGGGGGAAAGAAAGACCATGAAATGCCCATAGACAGCGCCATTGCCCTGCCCTTGGTGCAAGCTGTATTAAGGGGAGACTTTTGGGAATGCATAGTTTAAAAAGTGGGGTTAGGCAAGACTTGGACAAGAAAACAATTTCTAGTGTTTGACTCAGCTTAGAATCATATTTCTGCATTCAGCTCACTGTGACTCTGACTCACATATGTACTCACGTACACTAAATATCACACTTTGACACTGACTGGCACATATTCACTCTCCCTAACTCTGTTCTGCTTCTTCGCTGGTCTGCCAGTGGCATATGGTGCTGTCTTGGTTTCATCTGTAGGTCTGCTCCCAGTGAAGCAGATCTGCCGATAAGGTGCTTTCCACAAGATAGTTGCCCTTTAAATGTCACACTGAATTTGGCTTGCACACACTCACTCTCCCAAATACTGTAATGGTCATACTTTGAAACTGACTTCCTTGCACACACAGTTGAGTCCATCAAACTTCCATTTAATAAAATAGTGAGAAAAACACTTCCAATATCACTCCAAATTGTTTTAATATATATATATAACTAAAATTAGAATATATATCATGTTTAATAGAATAGCATTTCATCCCAGTCTCTATTCCGCCCTCCTTTTTCCTGCAGGCTAACCGGATGCTTTCTCGATTTCTCTGGCAAGGCAGAAGACCCAGGATTAAGCAATCTACTTTACATATATGCGTGGAAAGCAGGGAGGATTGGGTCTTCCTGACCCTCAAAAATATTACCATGCATCTCTTCTGTCTTCCATAGTTGACTGGCATTTTAATTCGGAAATCAAAAGCTAGGTACTTATTGAAAGGAAAGTTTTCCCCGATTTAGATCCTGTGATCAAGATTCTTCTGCCTCGACAATGTTTCGACACTAAATTTTTCTCACATTCTATCCTATCTCCCATATTCACGACCTGGCAGAAATACAATGTGAAGAGGCTGTGGCTCCACTGCCGTCTAGGGCTTCTTATGTATTTTATTATAGGGCCTCCAAATTTACTTTGGAGTCTTCCTTATTTCCTTTGTGGGCTGGATCCACTCCTTTACTCATTTATGACTTACTACCGAATGATAAATTGAGTAACTTTTTGACTTTTTCAAAATATATTGGCCTACCTGAGAAGGAAATCTGGAGATTCCTAAGGATCAAACATTTTATAGAGCAATCGGACCTGAGATCCAGTTGGGCACATCCTGTCACAGCTTTTGAATCACTTTTGTTAGTAAAATCAAGACCTCGCCAACTCTTGAGTAAGGTCTATTCTGCATTGCTTGATTGTATACCTTCCTTCTTTAAGCCGTGTTATGCTCGTTCCTGGGAGAGAGAGAGTTGGGAAAGTCTTTGGAGTTAGGGGAATGGCGTATTATTTGGAAAACTGCACACAGCTGTTCTATCTCAGCAAAGGGTTTTGGAATCTCACTATAAGATCATTCTGAGATGGTATTACACACCCTCTTGACTACAGAAGATGTCAGATTCATTGTCTCACTGCTGAAGATGTGGGGCACATGAAGGTAGTATGGCCCACATTTGGTGGTTTTATCCCTCCATTAAGACATACTGGCAATAATGCTTAGACTTCGTAGACTCCGTTATGGACATAACCATACCTAGGGATCCATGGGTTTTTCTTTTCTTTCTTAGACTCCCAATAGTATCTCGTACTCACAAAGCCGTATTATTTACCTTACTTCATGCAATCAAAATGTTGATTCCTCGACATTGGGGTTCCCATTCCCCGTCTCTAATTCAGGAATGGATTGAAGAGGTGTGTTCCCAGATTACTCTCCTGAGAGTTACATTATTGCAGCAGGGTGCGGACCCAGATTCTATCAACTCCTTCTTCTCAGGTGTATTGTCAAAACTTTCCCCATAATGGGAATTGGGTCTCTTTTGGATTTAATTGAATATGGTAACTTTGGGTCCAGGTTGGACTTCTACTATCCGGGTGTATTCTGACTCTAGCACAGAAATCCCCTGCCCCAATATCCCCCCCCCCTCATTCCCCTCCTTTTCTTGTTTTTGTTTGTTTGTTTGTTTGTTTGTTTCTCTAATCTGTTAATGTTCTCTATTTTGAAAAGGTGATGAGTTTTGTTTAATTACATGCCTGTAATTTTGTTTGCTTATGTGATGCCTTATTCAGCATTGGGTAATATTTGACTGATTTAAGCATGTATTTCACATAATTTTATTTCTGTATCACTTTCATAACTCTATAAATAAACTTAAAAAAAAAGAATAGCATTTCATTTGATTAACAGTATCACCCATTGACAACTGCACGTGATTATTTAAGTGATTTTTCTTTAATTATTAATTACTATTGGCTAATATATCCATAAATAAAAGCAAAGAAAAACAGTGCACTGGACACACTTCTGGTTTTCAAAGGCTTACACTAAAAATTAACATCAACTATCAGCTACATTCAGTCTTTTATAACAAACTTCAATTAAATGAAGCTATTTAATAAAACAATTACAGCTATGTGCAAAATGGAAATAATGTAAGACCAAAATTGAATCTTCCACCAAAAGACCAGACACATGTGAACAGTAATGCAGTCCTTTGTATGCATGTATTAACCATCTCTGTAGTGGAGCTAACATTTATCTATATCAGCATAACTGCACAAAGGACAGGGCATGCATACAGATATCCAAGCCAGTGACTGGATGGTGGGATCATTTATACAGTAACTATGCACGTGAAGGCATAGTAAGACTAGCTGGGTGTGAAACTAAACCTATTGATGCTGCTGATAATTCACCTTGGTCAGAGGTAGATAATTAACGAACATCAGTATACAATGAGGTGTGTGTGTGATCATTATTTGTATATTGATATACTAAGCATCATTGTATATTGCAATGTGGTTATCAGGCTATAGCTAGTCACTCAGAATTATTGTGCATCACACTTAATGTCAGTGTATAGGTCAAGCTGGGCAACATGTGGCTTTCCAGATCTTGTTGGACTACAACACATGCCATCCTATATAATAATTCGCTAAAACGTGTGTAATGACGCAGTCGTGTGCAGTAGAGACTGCTGCACGTGCTGCAGTCATGCGTAGTAGAGACTGCCTTCGGTGCGTCCAGCTCTGTACTGCAGATGACTGCACCGCGACCAGCTGGTAGTGGCACTGTGGCCCGTGTAACTGGCTCTTCAACTAGTCATTAATATAAGAGTGAAGTGGCTTTTCATGTAGTTGCCATCTGCTCATTCCGGTACACCAGCAAAACCAACAGACTTGCAGAGATGAATTGTGATGCCTGTCACTATAGAGTTGAGTGGTAGAACTGGAAGAAATTGTGACTGAAGCCCTTGTGCTAGTTCCAAATACTTAAAGGGATAGTAATATTTTGTTTTAACCTTATTTTATTTTGTAGGCATTAAAAAAATATGAAGAATGATATAAGTCTTATCTCTCAAACCTTTATGGTTTAAGAAATATTCACAAGCAAAGTTTCCCCTCCCGCCCCTTTTTCCTAGTGTAAGCCATCTCTTCTCAGATGTGGAATCTAGTTGTAAGACCAGACAGATAACAACAGGGGACAGTCTTCTTACAATGAAAACAATAAAATCCCTGCCCCCTTGACAAGCTTTTCAGGTTTTTCCCTTATCTTAATTGAAGATTGTCCTTCTCTGCAATCTACCTGGGCACCTCCCTTCTGATCTGGCTGAGCAGTGTTACATCAGTAAAAGGGGCAGGAGGGGGAGACTTTGTCATTGAATTACTCTTGAACTACAACTCTGACAGAACTGAAATAACACTCTCCAAAGTCTAAATACTATGATGATTAATTAGAGCTGCTTTTATTATGAAACATTACTATCCCTCAACATTTTCTTAAAGTGAACCAGTACTGAGATGCTGTCTAATGTTCACATTAATTAAATCTATAAAAGTACAATGATCCTTATGCCTAAAAGCAAAGGGGACAATTCTGTATCATACCAAATGCATCATAGGGGACTAAGTAAAATCCCCCAAATTCTTATTGATTTAAATGGGGATTTATCCCCTTTAATGCTAAAGAGTCCATGTCTTGAGAACTCTCTAGCATTCAAGAGAATGAAATCACCATTTAAATCTATGGAAAGTGTGAGTTGCCAGCTGTGGTGCTTTTCCCCCCAGAATGTCCCCACTTTACATTTCTGCATAAAACCCAAAGTATCCTCTTGGGTGCTAGAGATGTCCCTAACATCCGATGCATTAAAAATAAACATAATTTTCATGGTTCTACTATTTGGCAATATGTCCAAGACAAAGTTAAAAAACAATGTATTATTAAATGCAGCAACAATAAACTTTGTTACAAGAACATGTGATGTGACCAATCTTTGAGGTTTGCTAGAGATTTATCAATCATACGATATCATGGAAGTCATAGATCTCTCAGAATTTCACTGTTTGTGGGGTCAGCTACTGATAACGCATGAGGCATTGGTATACATGATTTCTTAGTGACAAAGCTGGAGCTTTTCCCTTACATGCTTCAGTTAATAATATGCTATACATCACAAAATATGACTCTAATTAAAAAATAATAAAATGTGACTGTGCAAATGTATTGGACCCAGTTGAAATAAAATGTTGGCATATTTTTTTCTGACATAACATACCCATGCAGAGCTTCATGCACAATGATGGTATGCAACATGTTCATGTGGGACAGGATAGGCAGATATAAACTACTGGACTCAAACAACTTGATATAGAAGAGAAGAGGGAAATGTGGGATATGAGGGATAGAGAGAAGCAATTTGTAGAAGAGAAATACTAGAACAAGAGAGCATGATCTAAAGTTAGAGGATAGAAGATTCCAAATGAATGTGTGTTATGTACTGCTTTACAGAAAGGGTGAAAGATACATGGAACAGACTCCCAGGAGAAGTGGTAGGGGCTGGTTCAGTATAGGAAGTTAAACATTCCTTGAATAGACAGTTTATTCACTATATAAGACTGCATTTTATCTGTATTGGAAAATGGTCAGACTTGATGGGCTGGTTGGTTCTGATTTCCTGTCAAAATCATTTATTCTATGTTAGTTATATTCATTTTTCTTTGTTCCTTTTTTCCTCTCTCTGGCACATTCTCTGTATTTTTCTCTCTCCTTTTTTATCTATTCACTCTTGGATGCCCAAGCCATAGTCCAAAGAGAACCGAATCCAATCAGGATAGTTAAACAACAGTTCAATTAGGGTGATTAACAGCCACTTACATTGCATTCTGTGGCAATGAAAGAGTTATTGAAGCAGCCTGAGAGCACAGAAGAGATCATTCAAACTGCTTCTAAGCCACTGAGGGCCCCTATTAGCAGTTACCCCCAGCACTATATTACTGCCTTTGAGAAGGACTGATGTCAAAATCTCCACTGTGGATATAGTTCTTTTATATGAATAATATGTTGTCTTGAATTTGCAGTGACTCAGTATTCATCTATGTCATGCCTGCAAAACAAATCTCACTTTCAAACCACTAACAATATTCATTGTCCTCTGTACCCAATCTCTCTATAATCCCAATACAGTCTTTAAAAAATACACATATAAACACTTTTCACACACCACAAACAGTACTGCATTCATTTGTATAATACATTCATACTGTCTGTGCAGCTGAGCAGGGTTTATTCACCAGTAAAAGAAATTCTTTTGCATGGAATTTTCAGATGATGCCTTTCAATAACTAAAAGATCATTATTTGACTGAAACTATTATTTGACAGAATGCATCATGAGAATATTTGTAAGCAACATTCATTTATTTCTTATTCCCCATAGTATTAAACTGTAAAGTTTTGCTTTCAGTCAAGACACCTGAAACTATTGTGGGCTGTACTCCTCTGAATTCAATAGTCTGGTAGATATTTGTACGGTGTCATATAGAACACAAGCTAAACCAAGATTTCCAAAAAAATAGCAAATAAATATGCAGTAACAGTACCTATTACAATTTGTTTAGTTAGTTCTGCATCTAAATGCCATCACATTTGCTTGAGCAGAAAACCTACTGTCATCAGCTTCTGTTGGACTAAAATTCCCACCATCCTCAGCTGGCCTTTTCAACAATAAGTGGAGGAGTCACAGGTCACCCACTCCTGGAATAGACATGTGAGCAACAGCAGCATGCATTTCTCATCACTCAGAGACAACAGACTGAAAAAGGGTTTCTGGGCAACTGGAAAACTCTTACTGGTCTGGCGTTGTAGAGTGTTGTCCATCTGTTGGTTTGCAGGCTCAGTGTAACCCACAACATGTTAGAAAGCTACTTTTAGACTTCACCTCAACAGATATCAAACCTCTGGCTTTCCTCATGAAAAGCTGGACAGCAATGGTGCTTTCCTCTTTCTACTACATAGTAAGCACAGCACAGAGTAATAGTATATAGTGTAAAGCAATAGAAATCCCTTTGTACACCAAATTATTCGAACTTGTAGTTGGAATGTTGTATATATTCCTTATCAAACTCCTCTATGCAATTATGGAATCATAGGAGAAAAACTAATAAGAATAGAAAATGTTGTTGTACGTATTTATCCATTTAAAAATCAAGTAACATGTATGTACTTGTTTCCATTTAAACAAAGCATGTATACAGGCCTTGTCTCTTCCTATCTATTTCGGAAGCAACCACCAGGAGGGATATGCATTAAGGAGTTATGCTATAGTGAAGTGTGTCAGGCAATGTGTGGAGATCACTTCACCATGACACACACTGCCATATGTGTTAAGAATTTGCTATGTAAGGGGAGGGGGAAAGAATGTAATTAACAGCATGTAGGGTTGTCATAAATCTGGTGATGTGTTAGGTATGGCAAGTGGAGGAGCAGTGAGGATTCCCTTAGACTTCATAACCACAAATGCTAACATGATTCCCTAACCCTTTCAATGCAATACGGACTTGCTTACAACACTACATGTTCTTACAACATTAATAGACATTGCCTTATTACTTTATAATTGAGATAATGGCAGAGAAGCTGTACAATATAACAGCTTCTGTGCCATTCTCTACTTACAGAATCAGCTGTTCAATGCACTAGCCACCTAGCAGCTGATTCATGTAAATAGAGACATAATGCAGTGCAAACCTCTCTGGCACTCAAAGGGTTCATGAGCTGCAGATGGAAAAAAAATTAGAAGACCATTGAAATCTGGTGGAGAATCTCCTGAAACTGGAGACATCCAGAATAAGCTTATGTTTGTCTAACATACAAAGAAACATGCGCTTTTCAAAAAGTCCCAAAACTGCATTACTTTCCTGTAATACATCCGCTTTTATATGGATAACACTGCCCTCCCTTTACTTTCCTATGCCTGGATTTCCTTCTAACTGATCCGTGTTCTAGGTAAATGTGCAATCAAGCCATTTACCTTAAAGGCCTTGTTTCACAATAGAACACATCATGAAAACAGCCCCTTATAACTTCTGAAAAGGCTTCTTAAGGACATCCCACAAATCAGATATTCTGAGCAGCTGTAATTATACAAGGCAGGGTTCATTGTCTGGCACACAATGAATCCGAAATCATTAACACATTCAGTTGTTAACAGAACTCCCCTGCCAGCACATCCAGTGCCATCTGCCCGGTTATTGACAGGATTGTCAAAGGGGGGAGGAGAAGAATACAAAAATTGATGCTTGGCAAGAGGCCAGCTTGCCTTAGGTCTCTGTTCAAATGCTTTCTATGACAGCTGTGGTTCTACAGACCGAAAGCTGGTAAACAAGTGTCTGCTGAATTGTTACAATGGGACTGGTAAAGGATTAGATGCACTGGATCACATAAAGCCTGAGAAGCATTTGACTTAGAGGTTTTAAATCCAGGCAATTCATTTAAATCTACCAGTAAGATAGCATGGGCTATTTAACAGGGCATTGTCCTTATAATAAAATCATAGTGCGAGCATAGGAAGGATGACGATCTAAGAGAAACTGGAGTAATTCTGTGTCAAATCAAACTAACATAATTCTTCATTGATGTAAATGATTCTTTTAACCCCTTAATTTCTACAGAGTGTCCAAAGCTTTGCTTCACACTGAATTGGAGACCTCTTCAGCACTCAAGAGACTAAAACCTCATTTAACCCTTTGAGTGCCAGAGGGGTAGCCAATGCAATGCATTGGATACCCCTCTTGCACTCAAAAGGTTAAATCAATGGTACTTTGGGGACATTTTATTTATGGTGTAGTTAGTTTGCTCGAGGATTACTCCAGTTCCTCTTAGGTCATCGGCCTCAAGGAATGGTCATAGTCAGCAGCATATCGAGTGAGTAAGGACCCTAGTACAAAGTCATTTGGGGCCCATAAACCTGTTCTGTATTCAGATTTCAGTTGGGCTCTAAATTTGGCTGGGCCCTGCCAATTTGTACCTGCTGCTTCCAGTGGCAGTCCAGCCTGTGGTCATATATCCAGCATGGAGGAGAGATGAAGCATAAGGCATAATACAGTTCTTTTAGGCCTAGTTCACATGGACAACCCTCCTGCAACAACTTGGTTGCAACCTGTTGTGGCAATGCAAGAAAATTTCTGATGACCAAGCCTCTAAGTCCTCTTCCAAGACTCTTTTTAAACATATATACAAAAAGAAGAAAATAGTGTAAAGTGGCCTTTAATTTAACCATATAGTTACTGTGACTCTTTTACACACAGAGACCAGTTCTATGCTCATTAACAGCAGACAATATGTCCAAAGACCCTCAAAAAACATAACTTTTATTATATCTTCCTTAAAACCTTAACATTATCCTTTATTAATCCGGACTCCATATAAAACCAAATAACTAAACCAGCTTCTCAAAGTTCCCAGGTTCAAGACTGATTCTATCAAGTCAGTGATAGCAGGCATGGAACCAGACAAGTTTTTCACATCTTTGGACATCAAAGATGCATACATACACATCTATTTGGCCAAATCACTGGTAATATCTCAGATTTGTTTACCAAAACAAACACTTTGCCTTTTGGTTTATCTGCAGCTCCATGAGTTTTTATCAAGGTGTTGGCTCTCTAATGGCTCACTTTAGATCCATGGGAGTAAATATGACTCCTTACCTGGACGATCTGTTGCTAAAGGCTCCATCTCATGACCTAATTCAACAACATCTACATCTTACTCTGTCAACTATGAAGAATCATGGTTGGATAATCAACCTGAACAAATCTCATCTAGTACCATCTCAGCAGATTCTGTTTCTAGGCCTGAGATTTAATCCAAACCTCAAAAGGTTTTGGGTATTCAATACAGAGTCCAATCCTTTCCCTCCCTACCAGAAGTTTGTCAGACACTGCAGGAAGGTTGTGGAAAAATGGCAGCCACAATAGCAGCACTTCCCTTCACTCAATTTCACTTGAGGCCTCTTCAACTGGATCTAATTTCAATTGGTCCTAAAATCCAAATCATCTTTATCGTATGATCATCTCTGTAGCGGTGGCTCATTGTCACAGTTCCCAGAAAAGTTCAGGAGTCAGTGCAGTATAGTTAAATGCAATTTATTGATAGTAGTAGGTAGGCAAATATATACAGTAGTAACAAGCAGAGGGTTACAAGCCAGCGAGCACAGTTACCAGAATTAATAGGCTGCCAGGCTTGACCACAATGCTATAGACTAGGCCTCAGCCACTGGTAGTCTCTAGCGGAACCAGGAGCAGAACCGTAGCAGGAACTGGGTTAGGAACAGGAACACAGGATCTTGATCCGAAGTGGAAGATGTACCAACGCACAACTGCCGTCAGTAAGTAGAAGACTCTGACTCAGCCTGTAGTCAGAGAGGAAGTAGATATCTGACTCAAGCCTGCAGTCACTATCAGAGCTGGTCTACCAGAGCCCCAGGTCCACACTAGGTTGGATGTCTGCTAGGTAAAGGAGCAAATGTAAGCGTAGTCAGACAGAGCCGCAAGTCAGAACCTGAGGGGGCAGTCAGACAAGCCAGGTCATGCACAGTTCAGGTAGTCAGCCAGAGCCACAGGTCTGCACCAAGTTGGATATCCACTAATAGGAATACACAATAGAATAGTGAGACAGAGCCACAGGTCAGCACCAGGTTGGATGGAAGACTAGCCAGGTCATACATAGAGCCCAAGGTAAGAGAAAATACGTAGACCAATTCTGCTGCAATTCAACTGGAGCACAGGTGACAAAAAGGTTATTTTTGATTTGAAATGGAATGTAACCTATGAAATGTCAGAGATGTCTCCAGCACATTTTGAAACATTACCTCATTATTATTTAAGGTAGAGGAGCTCAAACCTGTCCTCAAGCCCTCCCAACAGTACATGTTTCCCACTTCTCAACACAAGTTAATGGCGTTAACTCAGGCAGATCCTTCAGAATGACTTTAGTATTGATTTATCTGTGTTCATTAGTGATGAGCGAGCACCCCAATGCTCGGATGTTCGGGTGCTCTGACCGAGCACCCCCTGAGGCTCGAGTGCTCGGCCGAGCACCCGAGCCCCATTGAAGTCAATGGGAGGACTCGAGCATTACACCAGGCACCCCCTGCTCTGATGAGGGGAGGGTGCCTGGTCCATAGGAAAAGGGCAGAAAAAGATGGAAACACTACAGAAATGGTTCAGGGACAGCATAGGGAGGATGTCTGGATGCACCTTGGACTCCAACATCGCTGCTGGGAACGATCTTTCGCCCGTAGTACGCCATTTTTACAGACTGACCGTAAAACACACAAAAAGGAAAATAAAAACGACTTTAGGCGAAAAATTGTTACCAAACAGTATTTGCTGTATATTTACTTGTATATCATCTGCAAATTCTCCCAAAAATTTCATCGATTTTCTGAAGTGAGGCCATGATTAAGAGGGAAACGTGCGCAGAGGCAAATTATCCCAAAAATTTCCTTGATTTTCAGAACTGAGGCCATGATTAAGAGGGAAACGTGCGCAGAGGCAAATTCTCCCAAAAATTTCCTTGATTTTCAGAACTGAGGCCATGATTAAGAGGGAAACGTGCGCAGAGGCAAATTATCCCAAAAATTTCCTTGATTTTCAGAACTGAGGCCATGATTAAGAGGGAAACGTGCGCAGAGGCAAATTCTCCCAAAAATTTCCTTGATTTTCAGAACTGAGGCCATGATTAAGAGGGAAACGTGCGCTGAGCTGACCATCTAAAACATTATGGGTGAGGGTCTGCTGCAGAGCTGACCATCCTAAACATTATATGCGAAGGCCCGCTAGTGAGCTGACGCTATAAAACATTATATGAGAGGGCCCGCTAGAGAGCTGACCCAATAAAACATTATATGAGAAGGCCCGCTGGTGAGCTGACCTATATAAAAATTGTCAAACAGGGCCCGCTGGTGAGCTGGCCCTATATAAAAATTATATCACAGGGCCCGCTGGTGAGCTGGCCCTATATAAAAATTATATCCCAGGGCACGCTGGTGAGCTGGCCCTATATAAAAATTATATCCCAGGGCATATGGAAGAGGAGGAGGAGGATGAGAACATTAAGAGTCAACCATATACCCGTTTTTGGGGTGGAAGGGGTGAATGGGAATACAGAGTATTCCCATCATTGTAAATAACATATATAAAGTGAGTTTATGTTCCCCCGGGGCTTTCCTCCAGTGGAGTGGAGAAGTCAGGGGAAATCCAGGCCTTGTTCATTTTTATAAGTGTCAACCTATCAGCATTGTCGGTGGAAAGGCGGATACGCTTATCTGTTATGATGCCACCAGCAGCACTAAATACCCGCTCAGACAGAACGCTGGCGGCAGGGCAGGCCAGCACCTCCAAGGCGTAGAGTGCCAGTTCATACCACGTGTCCAGCTTGGACACCCAGTAGTTGTAAGGCACAGAGGGATCATTGAGGACGCTGACACGGTCTGCTACGTACTCCTTCACCATCTTCCAAAACTTTTCCCTCCTTGTGACACTAGGCTGCGCATCAGGGTGAGGGTGCTGGCGGGGTGTCATGAAGGTGTCCCACGCCTTGGAGAGTGTTGCCCTGCCTTTGTCGGAACTGCTGTGTGCTCCCCTTTTCTCCCCTTCTCGGTTGGCCAAGGTAGCACGTACTCTGCCGCCAGCGTTGTCAGATGGAAAATTTTGGAGCAATTTTTCAACAAGAACCTTCTGGTATTGCACCATTTTGCTTGTCCTCTCCACCGGAGGAATGAGAGATGAGAAATTCTCTTTGTAGCGGGGGTCCAGAAGGGTGAACACCCAGTAATCCGTGTTGTCTAAAATGCGTACAACGCGTGGGTCACGGGAAAGGCAGCCTAACATAAAGTCAGCCATGTGTGCCAGAGTACCAACAGTCAAGATTTCGCTGTCCTCACCAGGAGGCTGACTCTCAATATCCTCATCCTCTTCCTCCTCTTCTGCCCACCCACGCTGAAGAGATGGAACTAAAGTTCCATGGCTACCCTCTGTAGCGGAGGCAACCGTGTCTTCCTCCTCCTCCTCCTCCTCCTCCTCCTCCTCCGCCTCCTCCAATTGTCGCTGAGAAGACGAAGTGAGGGTGCTCTGGCTATCACCTTGTGTAAGCTCTTCCTCCCCCATTTCCACCTCTTCCACATGCAAAGCGTCGGTTTTAATTGTGAGCAGCGAGCGTTTCAGTAGACACAGAAGTGGGATGGTTACACTGATAATAGCGTTATCGCCGCTCACCATCTGTGTCGATTCCTCAAAATTGCGTAAAACCTCGCAGAGGTCTGACATCCATTCCCACTCCTCACTTCTGATTACAGGAAGTTGAACGGAGAGGCGACGACCGTGTAACAGCTGGTACTCCACTACTGCCCTCTGCTGCTCACAAAGCCGGGCCAACATGTGGAAGGTGGAGTTCCAGCGCGTGCTCACGTCACACAGCAGCCGGTGAGCTGGCAATTGTAAGCGCTGCTGCAGCTTCAACAGGCCGGCCGAAGCTGTAGATGACTTACGGAAATGTGCACACACGCGGCGCACCTTGGTCAAGAGATCATGCACATTGGGGTAGGTTTTTAGAAATCGCTGCACCACTAAATTAAATACATGCGCTAGGCATGGTACGTGTGTGAGCTTGCCGAGCTCCAAAGCCGCCACCAAGTTACGCCCATTATCACACACAACCATGCCTGGTTGCAGGTTGAGTGGCGAGAGCCACTGCTCGGTCTGGTGACTAATCCCCTGAAACAGCTCTGAGGCCGTGTGCTGTTTGTCCCCAAGGCAGATCAGCTTCAGCACGGCCTGTTGACGCTTCCCCACTGCAGTGCTACACTGCTTCCAGCTACTGGCTGATGGGGGAGTGGCGGTGTGTGTAGAGAATTCGGAGGTGGAAACGGAGGAGGAGGAGCCAATAACGTAGGTGCTGGTGGAAACCCTGATGGAGGTAGGGCCCGCAATCCTCGGCGTGGGTAGCACCCGTGCCATCCCAGGGTCCGAGTCGCTCCCAGCCTCCACGACATTCACCCAGTGTGCCGTCAGGGAAATGTAGCGTCCCTGGCCACAAGCACTTGTCCATGTGTCAGTCGTTAAGTGGACCTTCCCAGTAACTGCGTTGGTCAGGGCACGGGTGATGTTACGGGACACATGGTGGTGTAATGCGGGGATGGCACACCGGGAAAAGTAGTGGCGGCTGGGGACCGCGTACCGAGGGACAGCTGCTGCCATCAGGCTGCGGAAGGACTCAGTGTCCACAAGCCTAAATGGCAGCATTTCGATGGCCAGTAATTTGGAAAGGTGTGAGGTTAGTGCTATGGCCTGTGGGTGGGTGGCTGGGTACTTTCTCTTGCGCTCAAATGCCTGGGGTAACGACATTTGGACGCTGTGCTGGGACAGGGAAGTGGATGTGGTCGCTGATGGTGCTTCAGATGGTACAGGTGCAGGGCGGGAGGTATGCGGGCCTGCGCCTTCGACAGGCGATTGGCCGGCACCGAAAACAGGGGAAGAGGAGGCAGTGGTGTGGCCTGCAGACACAGATGGGCGATCCAGGCGTTCCTCCCACTTACTACGGTGCTTGGATGCCATGTGTCGGATCATGCTGGTGGTGGTGAGGTTTCTAGTGTTCATGCCTCGGCTCATTCTGGTGTGGCACAGGTTGCAAACTACAATTCTTTTGTCGTCCGCACTTTCCTTAAAAAAACGCCATACCGCGGAACACCTACCCCTTGGCAAGGTAGATTTACGCAAGGGGGTGCTCCGTGGAACATTTGCGGGCCGGTTTGGTGCGGTCCGCCTTCTTTCTGTAGCCACACCACTGCCTCTTCCAGCCTGTTGCGGTGCTGCAGATGGCTCACCCTCAGGACTGCTGTCATCGCTCGGCTCTACACCTTCCCAGGTGGGGTCAGTCACCTCATCGTCCACCAAGTCCTCCTCCACTTCCTCACTCTGATCATCCTCCTCAAGTCTTGATCCCACCACATACTCAGTCATTGACAACTGTATAACATTCTCCTCAACAAGGTCTTGAGACGGAAATAGTGGTTGATTTAATGGCAACTGTGTCTCATCATCATCATCATCATCATCCACTACTTCCTTTGACCTTAAATGCCGTTCACATCTGTCATCTTCTTGTGATTGGGTAGCCTCTAGAGGTTGTGAATCAGGGCACAAGATGTCATGTTCCTCTGCAAGCGTGCTTGGAGAGAGGGTCAAATGAAGGATTGGTGATGAGACGAGCTCATCACTATATCCCAGTGTGGGATCACTTCTTTGACCAGACCGTGTATGGTGGGAGGAAGGATGATCAGAGTGAGGATTATGTTGACCAGACTCTTGGCTACTGAGAGTGGACTTGGTGGAAGACAGGGTGGTGCTTAACCGACTGGAAGCAGTATCAGCTGTCATCCAACCGACCACCTGTTCGCACTGGTCGGACCTCGAGAGTGATGTCCTGCGACGCCCTGTGAAATCAGACATGAAGCTAGGTATGGTGGATGTCTTTCTTTCTTGTGCTCTGGCACCAGGCACAGTTTCTCCGCGTCCTGACCCGCGCCCTGAACTTTCAGGATCACGTCCACTTCCCCGTCCCTTTTTACCCGCCTTCTTCATCTTACACGATATATATGACTTTAATATATATGAGTTTGAAAACTTAACAGTATTTCTTACTATTCTGCAACTCTGCAGAGTACACAGAATAAGCTGCTAAACTGCGGTGACACACACTGAATGGAATATGTGACTTTAATATTTGAGTTTGAAAACTTAACAGTATTTCTTACTATTCTGCAACTCTGCAGAGTACACAGAATAGGCTGCTAAACTGCGGTGACACACACTGAATGGAATAAGTGACTTTAATATTTGAGTTTGAAAAATTAACAGTATTTCTTACTATTCTGCAACTCTGCAGAGTACACAGAATAGGCTGCTAAACTGCGGTGACACACACTGAATGGAATATGTGACTTTAATATTTGAGTTTGAAAACTTAACAGTATTTCTTACTATTCTGCAACTCTGCAGAGTACACAGAATAGGCTGTTAAACGGCGTTGAAACACACTGAATGGAATATGTGACTTTAATATTTGAGTTTGAAAACTTAACAGTATTTCTTATAATTCTGGAACTGTACAGAGTACACAGAATAGGCTGTTAAACGGCGGTGAAAGACACTGAATGGAATATGTGACTTTAATATTTGAGTTTGAAAACTTAACAGTATTTCTTATAATTCTGCAACTCTGCAGAGTACACAGAATAGGCTGTTAAACGGCGTTGAAACACACTGAATGGAATATGTGACTTTAATATTTGAGTTTGAAAACTTAACAGTATTTCTTATAATTCTGGAACTGTACAGAGTACACAGAATAGGCTGTTAAACGGCGGTGAAAGACACTGAATGGAATATGTGACTTTAATATTTGAGTTTGAAAAATTAACAGTATTTCTTATAATTCTGGAACTGTACAGAGTACACAGAATAGGCTGTTAAACGGCGGTGAAAGACACTGAATGGAATATGTGACTTTAATATTTGAGTTTGAAAACTTAACAGTATTTCTTATAATTCTGGAACTGTACAGAGTACACAGAATAGGCTGTTAAACGGCGGTGAAAGACACTGAATGGAATATGTGACTTTAATATTTGAGTTTGAAAACTTAACAGTATTTCTTATAATTCTGGAACTGTACAGAGTACACAGAATAGGCTGTTAAACGGCGGTGAAAGACACTGAATGGAATATGTGACTTTAATATTTGAGTTTGAAAACTTAACAGTATTTCTTATAATTCTGCAACTGTACAGAGTACACAGAATAGGCTGTTAAACGGCGGTGAAAGACACTGAATGGAATATGTGACTTTAATATTTGAGTTTGAAAACTTAACAGTATTTCTTATAATTCTGCAACTCTGCAGAGTACACAGAATAGGCTGTTAAACGGCGGTGAAAGACACTGAATGGAATATGTGACTTTGATATTTTAGTTTGAAGACTTAACAGTATTTCTTCCTATTCTGCAACTCTGCACAGTACACAGAATGTGCTGCTACACTGCGGCGAAGCACACTGAATGGAATATGTGACTTTGATATTTTAGTTTGAAGACTTAACAGTATTTCTTCCTATTCTGCAACTCTGCACAGTACACAGAATGTGCTGCTAAACTGCGGCGAAGCACACTGAATGGAATATGTGACTTTGATATTTTAGTTTGAAGACTTAACAGTATTTCTTCCTATTCTGCAACTCTGCACAGTACACAGAATGTGCTGCTAAACTGCGGCGAAGCACACTGAATGGAATATGTGACTTTTGATATTTTAGTTTGAAGACTTAACAGTATTTCTTCCTATTCTGCAACTCTGCACAGTACACAGAATGTGCTGCTACACTGCGGCGAAGCACACTGAATGGAATATGTGATTTGATATTTTAGTTTGAAGACTTAACAGTATTTCTTCCTATTCTGCAACTCTGCACAGTACACAGAATGTGCTGCTAAACTGCGGCGAAGCACACTGAATGGAATATGTGACTTTGATATTTTAGTTTGAAGACTTAACAGTATTTCTTCCTATTCTGCAACTCTGCACAGTACACAGAATGTGCTGCTAAACTGCGGCGAAGCACACTGAATGGAATATGTGACTTTGATATTTTAGTTTGAAGACTTAACAGTATTTCTTCCTATTCTGCAACTCTGCACAGTACACAGAATGTGCTGCTACACTGCGGCGAAGCACACTGAATGGAATATGTGACTTTGATATTTTAGTTTGAAGACTTAACAGTATTTCTTCCTATTCTGCAACTCTGCACAGTACACAGAATGTGCTGCTAAACTGCGGCGAAGCACACTGAATGGAATATGTGACTTTGATATTTGAGTTTGAAGACTTAACAGTATTTCTTCCTATTCTGCAACTCTGCACAGTACACAGAATGTGCTGCTAAACTGCGGCGAAGCACACTGAATGGAATATGTGACTTTGATATTTTAGTTTGAAGACTTAACAGTATTTCTTCCTATTCTGCAACTCTGCACAGTACTCAGAATGTGCTGCTAAACTGCGGCGACGCACACTGAATGGAATACGTGACTTTGATATTTTAGTTTGAAGACTTAACAGAATGTGCTCTAATCTGCAACTTTGCACACTAAACAGAATATATATATTTTTTTTTTTTTTTTTTTGTTTTTTTCCCCCCACACCAAATAACCTGCTGCCCCCACACACAGTAGTCCTAAAAAGGACTTTTGGTTCTTTTTTTTTCACAATTTTTGTTTTTTTCCTCCCTACACTGCCTTTCCCTTCCTATCCTCAGCTCTCCCTGGCTCAGACTGAGCCGAACTCGATGGTCAGGTGCTATACAGCACCTGACCACGGGTTCTGGCCAGCCAATCAGTGTAATGCCAGCAGCCAACATGGCTGCTGGCATTACACCGATGTCAGAGCCTCCCTGCACGTTTATTGGCTGCGCAGCAGCCGCAAAACGTGCGGGGAGGAGACCCGAACATGGCGGGCGAGCACATGCGGTACTCGTACGAGTACCGCCATGTGCCGAGCAGAGCGATGCTCGAGCCGATCCGAGCATCGGCCGAGCATGCTCGCTCAACACTAGTGTTCATGTGAGGAGATATGGAAAACCTGCAGTGTTGGTAGGGGCCTGAGGAGAGACTTGAGTCCCCTGATTTAAAGGACATTTAAATCAAAGGGAATGTTAATCTGATACTATGGAGCAATTGGTTTGCTCCAAAATTACACCACCTTTTTTATATGTGTATGACCCTTAAAGGGACAGTAATGTCCCATAATAAAATGTTCTAATTTTGTATAAAATAAACTATGTCCCACAAATCCTATCTCTCAAACCGCTATGGTTTGAGAGATATTAGCACTGAAAGTTCCCCTCTCCCTCCCCTTTTCCTGGTGTCAGCTGTAAAGCTGACAGCAGGAGATTCGAGTTGTGGGACTCAAGGAGGCTCTTCAGCAGAATAATTACTTAATTGGAAAGGTCTACAAAGTGTGCTTGCAAACCAGGCACACTTTATAGACCTTTTCAATTAAGTAATTATTTTTAAATAACGCGATTTCTGCTCTGCTGCAGAATCGACGGCTGGTCCCAAGACCAGGATCTCCTGCTGTCAGCTAGATGCTGACGTCAGGAGAAGTGGAGGGGTGGGGACTTTCAGTGTGAATATCTCTCAAACCATAGTGGTTTTAGAGATAGGATTTGAGGGATATAGTTTATTTTTTAAGCTCTACAAAATTAGAAGATTTTTTATGGGAAATTAGTGTCCCTTTAATGTAATACAACAAATGGCAATATGGAATGGGGAGTTGTGGGCCAGTGCTTTGTGAAAATTATAAAGAACTTCATCTACATTGTTGGTCCTCCCACTACACACAATTATGAAGCAAAGTTCCAGTTCCCATGTATTACTCTAGCATCCCCTGATTTAGACTCCATAGGTTGCCCTTTCATACATCATCTTGCCTAGTGACCCAATCATAGCCCCATCATAGAAATTCCTTGATTATGGGCCTATGCAGATAAAAGAGTGTAGGGTTTGTGATGATAATGATAACCAGTGGATGAAACTAAAATAAGGAGGTTATGGAAAAAGCATGTGCACACTCAGTGCTCACAAATCCTGCCTTAAAAGAACAAACAATACCTCCTAATAACCTCCCTCTCCAAACACACCCACACACCACCACTACAGCTTAAATTATTTTGGCTCCTACAGTTTTTTCCCTTGTGCATTTGTTCAAGAGATGATGTCATCATCAGTCTTGGATGTCTTATATGGAGGTGAACATGACAGTTGCTAACAGAAGCACAATCTCAGCACACTGCATACAGTAATCTTAAAACTTTAAAGGGATAGTAATATTTCAAAATAAATGCAGCTTCAATTATTCTTTATATTTCTGGGCCACTTAGAGTGGTATTATCATTGTCTATGATATATAGTTCCAGAGTAATTGAATTATAAAGTGCCCCCCTCCTGCCCCTTTACCTATTGTAAGCTGTCTCCCCTCAGATGTGGAATCTGGTTTCTTGACTGGACAGCTCATAGTGAAGGACAATCTTCAGGCTTCAAGAAGGAGGAGGGCAGATTTTTCCTTATGCTAACAGAAGATTGTCCCTTGATGTGATCTATCCAGACAGTCTTGCTGTGCAGAATTACATAGGTAAAAGGGTGGGAGGGGGACAATTTATGATTCAATTACTCTGGAACTACACATCGTAGAGAATGATAATAACGCTCTACACGGCCCAAAAACTATAAAGAATAATCAGAGCTGCATTTTATTTGAAACATTACTATCCCTTTAATGACCAGAGAAATGTGCACTCATTCCTTCACTATGTGTTGCATACCCCCCAGCTCCTTAAAGAGTTGAGTAGGCTCATGTACTCTACCTGATTCAGTCTGAATAAAACTGCTGGTAACTGCCTTCAAGGACATGACATCAAGGACTGATTGAAGATATTATGTGAAAGACATAGGCACTAGGGCAAAATTCATAGGAGTCATTAAGTGTTTCTGGCCACAGGAAAGTAATGTGAATGTGTGTATTTTATGGGGGTGAGGCATTATTAAGTTCCAGTCAAGTTCCAGTCAAGTTTTAAACGTTTGAGTGTCAAAGGGGTTTGCAATGCATTGGTTAGCCTTCTGGCATTCAAAGGGTTAAGGATAGCCCTAATTAAGCACAGGTAGGACAATCAAAATGACTGAGCTACTGATTGCCCATTTGTGTGGGTATTTAAAATATTATGTGAGCTTTTGTCCTTATGACTAACAAGAATCACTATCATAGAGTCAAAGTCAAGAAGAAAAACAGGAGGGGCACTCCTAGTGTAATATATCCTGTGGTAAAAACACCTTCACCCATTCACCATCGTACTTACAATATTTCAAACCACTGCAAGTGGTCAGTTGGACAGATGCAGGATTCATGACTGCCCCCACTCAGTCAATCCACAATTGGAATAGATTGAAGAACTCCAGCAACAATAAGAGACCTCTCACAAGATCCTTAAAAAACAAAAAACAACAACCAGAAGGGGTGCAATCCACAAGATAATCAAATAAAAATATTGTGAAATGATACAACAAAAATCACACCGGCTTATCTTGCTCAAGCCGGTAATAATCGCTTGCAGGGACAGACTATCCGCCCTGACTTACTTGAATTTGCTGGAGGTGAAACTCAGAGCAGTCCAGATAGTCTGTCCCTGTAAACGATTATTACCAGCTTGAGCAAGATAAGCTGGTGTGATTTATGTTGTGAGTATCATTTCACAATATTTTTATTTGATTATCTTGTGGATTGCACCCCTTCTGGTTGTTGTTTTTCTTTTTATAGAGTGAAAGTGACAATTTTCTATCCTGGCACTCACAGTCTATGGACACTGCACATGCAGCATAAGAAACTTGTTGCTAAAACGTCTTAACAAAAACATTGCTCACCCCTCTGGCACTCTGAAGGTTAAAGGAGAAGTAAACTTTTTCTTGTTTATGGAAAAAGTATTTATTGTAATTATTTTCTTGCTGCTGAATATATCTACTGTATTTTTACTGATTTGTCAAAATTATTACAGCTGATTTTTTTTTAATTACACTACAATTTTCTACTGTGCTCACCAGGTGGCACTATTCCTATCACATCCTATGAACAGCTCTAAACAGACTCAAGTTTTTCCAAAGAATGCATTTTTTAAATTGCTTTTGAGACATCAATTGCCATTGTTGCTTAAAAAAATAAATTTTAGTTGTACTTTTATCTTACTGATCATGGAAAGCACTATAACCTATTTTCTCATGAAAAGTGTACTGCTCCTTTATGCCATGAACTTGCGTGTTTAGTTCATCCCTTTTTGTCAACTGAGAGGGTCAGTTTGTACAATCCCCCCCCCAATCAGTTAACAAGAGCCATTTCCTATACAGTGCAACCCTTATCGGTTTGTTAACCCTTTGAGTGCAAGAGGGGTACCCAATGCATTGCAATACATTGGCTACCCCTCTGGCACTCAAAAGGGTTAAGCCTGTTCCCGTAGGAGCAGATTTAGTAAACATGATAGTTGTCATTTTCTTTGATGCTAGACACATCTCCAGTGAAATGCATGGAGCTATCACTAGCATTTAATGGGTTAAATATATCAGCTCAGTGTGAATCCCATTGATATCAGCAGGAGACATGCTCACTAAAGCATCATGAATTGGTAGATTAGCTACAGAAAAATCTTTTTGCACATAATGCACCTACTCAGCTGTAATCTTCATTGATATTTTTACATGCCTATGCAAGCGTAATCTTTTCCCACTCACTTTTGTGAATGGTGGAATTCAGATGTTGTTTGGGCATATAGTATAGTATGCATGAAGTCAGACTGGAACAATTATTGGGCATGCCAGCTGCACCATGGGTGGGGGTAATTAAAAAATTTCCTTTGATTTAGATAAACTTTAACCCTTTTAATGCTAGAGAGGACTCCAATGCATTGTTTTGCAATGCATTGAAGAACTATCTAGCATCAAAAGGGTTAAAATCCCCATCATCCCTTTGACTGCCAGAGATGTATCCAACACATTGCTTTTCAACACGTTGCATACCTCTCTGGCACTCAAAGGGTTAAATATATGGATATTTTGAGAATGTTTCTTTATCATCTATGGTGCATTTGTTTTTCCGAAGAATTGCTCCACTCTGCCTTTTATACCATAAGCTCATGGAAACACAATATCAACCACTGGGAAGATTTTGCAACTTAAAGTAACAGTAAACCTAATTTTTCACTACATATTCTGCAAGTGTAGAACATGTAAAGTCAAATTGTCTAAATATCTATATTTATAAAAGTGAAAAGCATCATTTATGTCGCCTTCCCTCCCTTCATATCTTCTCCAAACTACCAGTCCTGGAGATACATGGGGACGTGATTTAGATCTCTGCAAGGAGTTTGCCCTCCCTCAACATCCGCCTGAACAAAAAAAAAAAACACATTGCCCAACACACTCACAAACACACACACAGACATAAACACATATAACATGCTCTCACCTGCACCTCTCCTACACCCAAAACTTCCTCCTGCTCCACACTTACACACACTCACACACAGCCTGTTCAATGAACTACTGGAGTTTGAAAGCAGGCCTGTACCACCCTAGCAGTAACACTTTGTGTGTCATCTAGGTGGATATTTTCATTTACATTGCTTCCTTCAGGTGTGTTTCATTACCATTGGACAACCTTCCCATCAGCCCTCTGTTAATTCTATATATGCGCTCTACGGTGAGCATCCACAACGCTATACTGATGTCTTTTTTTACTCTATATGTGTGTCCTAATGCTACGGAGGCTTAGTCTGTGGGGTGAACAGCTTCAATCTCTGTGCTTGTTTGTGCCGCTACAGCTGAACCAGTCTGTTTGCTCAGCTTGGAACACGGACCTACCATTGCGTTTGGATACTGTACTTATGCTATTGTGCTCCAACATTTTGGGCCCTTTACTTCCATGTTGTAGCCCTCGCATTGATCCATACGTGCTGACGCCACATACAGATCCTCTGGAGTTCAACATCTGCAAGCTGACGGATCTTATGGGTAGTCCAGCACACTGCATTATGTTATGGTTCGCAACATTATGTTTACATTTTGTCTTAATCTTTTGAGTGCTAGGGGGGTGCTTAAGCTTTGCTTTGCAATGCATTGCACAGATCTCTGGCACTCAAAGGTTTAACACTGTTTTCCCTCTACAGGTGATTATGAGCCTCAGCCCTGTTCAGACATCTTTACATGACATACAGTATACTTATCACAGTGCCTGTGATTTTGCCTACCTTTGCTTTACCTGTCTTGTCCCCATTGATGGATGAGCAGCGGCATAGCTGGTCGCGGCCTGACTGCTGGCCTCTCTGTTGCGGGCATGCGCCACTGAAGTTGCGCTTGCTATTTTGTACCTTCAACGATAACGATTGATGTCCCTCCTTCTGTGTTGGCCTTATATGCGGCCTAAAGACTAAGCTTCAGTGCCCTTGCGTGGTGTATCAGTGCATTGCTTTTAATATTCCGCTCTCTGTTGTGACCCTTGCTTGGCTGCTGATTCCGCTCCATGTATGACCCTTGGCTTTGTCTGACTACCCAATCTGTGCATGAACCTTGGCCTTGTCTGACTACTAGATCCGTGCTTGAACCTTGGCTTGGTCTGATTACCCTCTGTGTGTATGAACCTCAGCCTGGCTTGACTACCCACTCCATGTATGTACCTTGCCCTGTCTGACTACCTGATCCATGTATGGCCATGACCTTGTCTGACTCCGCTTGTGTATGTACCTTGGACCTGACTGACTCTCTCCATGTAAGTACATGGGACTGGTCTCTACCTCTCCGTATTGCCTCGGTTAGTCGGCTGCCTTTTAGGACTTGCCAGCGCTCTAGGTTTTACCGTGGGTATTTGCCTTGGACCCTAGCATTCTGGGGGAACACTTATCTGCTTGGGACCCTAGCGTTCTAGGGTACCTCTTACCTGCTGTGGACCCTAGCATCCCAGGGTAGAGTCACTGCCTCCTAGCCACCCTCTCTCCATCTTGGGTAGTCTGAGAGAACCGTAGGCTAGGTTCTCTCCCATTCTGCAGCACCTGGTTCCAGTAGTGCAGGCTAGGCTCAGTGTTCAACTCCTGGGTAGTGGACTGTAGCACTGTCCTCACGCCTGACCCCAGGAAGGGTTGGGAAAGTGCTTATCTGTATATATTTATTAATAAAGTGGTGTTGACCTTACTGTATCTGTCTGAGTCATTATTTGTCTGAGCTACCTGCAGAAAGTGAGCAGCAGGCAAAGGAAACTGGAGCTCCAGCAGTCCCCCTTATAATACCTATCCACTCACTCCCTCACTTCCCATGCCTCCTCCTTTTGGGGGAGGAGAGGGCCTTCCGTAGGAGAGAGGGCTTTTGCCTATACTGTGGTAAGGCAGGTCACTTGTTGTGGTCTTGTCCCGTCCGGCCGGGAATCACTCGCACCTAGGGTTGTGTTGGAGACAGACCCTGGGTGGAGTTTCACAGTCCCCGGATCATCTGCAAGGGAAACCCATTCTTGAGGTGATTATATCTTGGGCTGCATCTTCAGTAATGGCTCCAGCCTTAATAGACTCCGGAGCAGCAGGGTATTTTATGGATGCTGAGTTTAGAGCCGAACATGCTATTCCATTGGTGTCTCGTTCATCTCCACTGGCCATTGAGGCTATTTATGGGAGACCGTTGCAACTGTCACATGTGACACATGAGACATGTCCTTTGTCTCTAAGCGTAGGGCTTTCGATTTGGAGACCCTCCAATTCCAAGTAATAAAGTCTCCCAACTATGCTGTCATTCTGGGGTTCCCCTGGCTACAGACACACAGCCTCAGGATAAATTGGCACACGTGCAACATCCTGTCTTGGTCTTCCTATTATGCCGAGACCAGCCTACAGCAGCCTAGTAAGATCCTTTGTACCTCTTTTTTGTTACCTACAGAGTACCAGTCATTCACTGAGGTATTCAGTAAGGTAGAGTCTAGTATGTTGCTGACACACAGGCCATACGACTGTACTATTAATTTGATACCAGTTGCTATACATCCAAGAGGGTATACATATCCTCTGTCGGTGGAGGAGAATCAGGCGATTGAAGATTATGTGACCGATGCCCTAGCCAGAGGGATTATTCACAAGTCCTCCTCACCTACTGGGTCAGGATTCTTTTTCGTAAAGAAAAAGGATGGGGAGCTAAGACCTTTTATTGACTACAGAGGGATGAATAAACTGATGGTCAAAAATGCTTACCCCATGCCTTTGATTTAGAATTGTTCAACCAAATTAAGGGTTCTGTGGTGTTCACCAAGCTTGACCTGAGGGCTACTTAAATCCTTGTAAGAATCAAGGAAGGAAACGAGTGGAAATCGGCATTTAATACTCGCAGCAATATTATGAATATTTGGTAATGCCATTCAGTTTATGCAATGCTCTGGCTGTCTTCCAAGAATTCATTAAAGGGATAGTAACACTTCGTTTTAACTTTATTTTATTTTGTAGGCATTAAAAAAACATGAAGAATGATATAAGTCTTATCTCTCAAACCTTTATGGTTTATGAGATATTCACAAGCAAAGTTCCCCTCCCCGCCCCTTTTACCTAGTATAAGCCATCTCTTCTCAGATGTGAGTCTGGTTGTATGACAGTACAGATAACAGAAGGGGACAATTTTCTTTGTATGAAAACAATGAAAGCCCTTCCCCCCTTGACAAGTTTTTCAGCTTTTTCCATTATCTTTATTGAAGATTGTCCCTCTCTGCAGTCTACCTGGGCATCTCCCTTCTGATCTGGTTGAACGGGGGGGGGATATTTTGTTTGTGAATATCTCTTAAACCATAAAGGTTTCAGAGATAAGACTTATATCATTCTTCATGTTTTTTTAATGCCTACAAAATAAAATAAAGTTAAAATGAAGTATTACTATCCCTTTAATGATGTACTGAGAGACCTACTACAAAGATGTGTAGTGGTCTATTTGGATGATATCCTCAGCCATTCACTGACCCTAGCAGCACATCGGGCAGATGTTGCGTCAGTTTTGCAACATTTGAGGGAGAACAAGCTGTTCTGTAAACTGGAAAAATGAGAATTCCACAAATCCCAGGTGACGTTCTTGGGTTACATGATTTCCTCATCCGGACTGGCGATGGACCCACAAAAACTTTTGGCAGTTCTGCAGCGTCCTCGTCCGGTGGGGTTAAAAGCCATGCAGAGATTTTTGTGTTTAACTATTATAGGAGGTTTATAAGAAACGTTTCCACGGTGGTTAAACCACTCACTGACATGACAAACAAGGGGGCAAACCTGTCTGAATGGTCCCCCAGCGCACTTCAGGCATTTGACAATTTGAAGTCTGCCTTTGCCAGGGCACCTATCTTGTCTCATCTGAATCTCGCCTTACCCTTTACTTTGGAGGTTGATGCGTCTGAGTCGGGAGTAGACGCCCTCCTGTCCCAGCCCTCGGCTCCTGGTAAAACCTTACTTTCATGTTTTTTCCTAAGAAATTTTCTAAAGCTCAGAGTCTGTACGACTTTGGGGATCGTGAGCTCCTGGCCATCATCCTCTCACTTCGAGAATGGCATTACCTACTGGAAGGGATGAGCTCCCCAATCCTGATTCCCACAGACCATAAGACTCTGACATATCCGTCTGAAGCAAAGAGCCTCTCTCCACTACAAGCCAGATGGGCGTTGTTTCTGTCCAGACTCAATTATGTAGTTTCATATCTTCCTGGCACTAAGAATGTTATAGCAGATGTTCTTTCCAGGCAGTTCAGGTCTGATCCTGAGTCTGAGAATTAGCCGGTTCCTATAATTCCGTCTGACCGTATTTTGGCTACTATAAGGACTAGTATTATCTCCCCCCTGGGAGAGGAGATTTTGGCCTCTCAAGCTTCGGCTCCTGTGGATAAGACCAGTGGTAAATGTTTTGTGCCAGAGCCCCTTTGCACCAGATTACTGGAGATGTATCACTCCTCGAAGGCCACTGGACATATTGGTTGTGACCAATTGATTTGGTCTGTCTCCCAGCTTTTTTGCTTGCCTAGTCGGAGGGTAGACTGCTCAGCATTCATAGCAGCGTGTTCCACTTGTGCTTGTGCCAAGACCCCTAGACATCTTCCGGTGGGCCTACTCCAACCAGTTCTAAATGGCAAGCACCCTTGGTCACACTTGTCCATCGACTTTATGGTCGAGCTACCTGCTTCCAAGGGATACACGATTATTCTGAAGACCATTGATCGTTTTTCTAAAATGGCTCACTTTGTACCTCTTAAGGGACTTCCTTTCTCCAGGGAGTTGGCCGAGGTCTTTGCTAAAGAGGTGTTTCGACTCCACGGAATACCCAAGGTGTTGGCCTTGGATCGAGGAAGTCAGTTTGTGTCCCGTTTCTGGTAGTCTTTCTGTGATTAAATGGGAATCCAACTCTCTATCTCCTCAGCCTACCATTACCAGTCGAATGGTGCTGCTGAGAGATCCAAACAAGCGTTGGAACAGTTTCTATGCTGCTTCATTTCGGACCATCACGATAACTGGGCGACCTTGTTACAGTGGGCTGAGTTTGCCAGGAATTGTTCCTCGAACTCCTCCTCTCAGATTTCTCCATTTCTGATCAACTATGGTTTTCAACCATCCTTGCTTCCCGAGTCCTTTGAGGTACAAGATATTCTGGCTCTGGATGAGCATTTTAGACAACTCAGTTCCACTTGGGTACGGGTTCAGAGAGCCTTACAGAGTTCCATGCAGCACTATCAGAAAAATGCAGACCGTCGAAGACTTCCTGCTCCGGTCTTTCAAGAGGGTATGGTTATCTTCTCATAATCTGAACCTCCAAGTGCCTTGTAAGAAACTGGCTCATTGTTTTGTAGGTCCATATCAGGTTCTTCAGAGAGTCAACCATGTCACATATGCCCTGGACCTTCCTCCTGGGTTGCGCATTCACAACATATATTTTTTTTTTTTTTTGTGAAAGTATTTTACCAGGAAGAATACATTGAGATTGGCTCTCGTCATCCTGGACTCATTTTATCTACCTTAGAAAGGTAAAAGGCTGAGCTGACCTTGCCAGGACTAGAACCTGCAACCTCACGGCCTGAGCAGATTCTACAGCTGGTGCCTTAACCAACTGAGCCATCTCTCCGGCTATTCCATGTATTCCATGTATCTTTACTCAAGCCATTGATTTGTAATCGCTACACTTCTGCGCCATTCCAGCCTGGCCCAACACAGGTTGAGGATCATGAGGCGTATGAGTTGCAAAACATTTTAGACTCATGTAGAGTCAGAGGACACTTACAATATCTTGTACACTGGAAGGGTTATGGGCCAGAAGAATGTTCCTGGGTGTCCAGTGGCAATATCCATGCTACTGCCTTGCTTCTCAGGTTCCATTCTCCGTTTCCTTCTAAGCCTGGTCCTCTTCCTTGGGGGAGAGGTCATTGAGGGGTGGGTTCTATCACGGTGCCCATGATTTTGCCTCCGGTTGCCCTGTCTGTCTTGTCCCCATTGATTGATGAGCATCGGCATGGCTGGTCGAGGCCTGACTACTGGCTTCTCTGTTGCAGGCACGCGTCACTGACATTGTGCTCGCTATTTTGTACCTTCAGCACTAATTGGCCGATTGATGCCCCGCCTTCTCTGTTGGCCTTATATGTGGCCTAAAGACTAAGCTTCAGTGCCCTTTCGTGATGTACCAGTGTGTTGCTTGTAGTATTCCACTATCTGTTGTGACCCTTGCTTGGCTGCTGATTCCGCTCTGTGTATGACCCTTGGCTTTGTCTGACTACCCGATCTGTGCATGAACCTTGGCCTTGTCTGACTACTCGATCTGTGCTTGAACCTTTGCTTGGTCTGACTGCCCGCTTAGTGTATGAACCTCAGCCTGGCTTGACTACCCGCTCTGTGTATGTACCTTGCCCTGTCTGACTACCCAATCCGTGTATGACCTTGGCCTTGTCTGACTCCACTTGTGTATGTACCTTGGGCCTGACTGACTCTCTCCGTGCAGGAACTTGGGACTGGTCTCTACCTCTCCATGTTGCCTCGGGTTAGTCCGCTGCCTTTTAGGACTTGCCAGTTCTCTAGGTTTTACTGTGGGTGTTTGCCTTGGACCCTAGCATTCTGGGGGAACACTTATCTGCTTGAGACCCTAGCGTTCTAGGGTATCGCTTATCTTCTGTAGATCCTAGCATCCTAGGGTAGCATCACTGCCTCCTAGCCACCCTTTCTCCATCTCAGGTAGGCTGTGAGAACTGTGGGTTAGGTTCTCTCCCATTCTGAAGTACCTGATTCCAGTAGTGCAGGCTAGGTTCAGCTCCTGGGTAGTGGTCTGCAGCACTGTCCTCATGCCTGACTCCGGGAAGGTTTGGGGAAGTGCTTATCTATATATATTTATTAATAAAGTGGTGTTGATCTTACTGTACCTGTCTGAGTCATTATTTGTCTGAGCTACCGTGATGATACCACCGCACTTTCTCCATCCTCATCAACTACTTAGTCCCAATCATTGATTATTGATGCCACAGGAGGATGAATCACATATGCTCCATTGTATTTTTACTAATTATTGGTTCTAAAATTTTTTTGCCCTGATGCCACACGACAGTACAAAAATGGGGGGGGTTTTATAGCCAACCGGAAACCCATTTTTTGCTTCACCTCCCTTACACCACTAATACTGTATGTATGTGCCTCCATGTTGTGCATTGCATCTATGTGTCACTCTTTCTGTATGTCAGTGCAAGTTAAATAAGCTGGATACTGAAGCGAAGCCAATATACATAGTTCAAAACAGAACTCTTTTACTAAGCAGAGAATACTATTTTCCTGGAGCCGACATAAAACTAGTGATACTCATAACTAAGTATGACAGAGCAAGGGAAACAGAAATGTGGTACATAATATAACTCTGCCATTGTATAAGCATCATCTGGATAACTCAGGGGTATGTTAGATAAAGTAGGAAAAACAAGAGATTAACATTTGTTATCTTCCAGTAAGTGAGGTGGAGCCCTACATAGTGATAGATGCCAAGCAAGAAAGGCAAGAACAGAAAAACACTAAGAAGAAAGACAAGAAATATGCCAATAGGCAATTCCCAATATATCAACAAAGAAATCAAAGACAGAGGGAAAAATACTAAGAAAGGTGTACGTGATCAGAGTGTGAAGGTAATACACCACACACCCTGCCTAAATGCCATGAATAAACCTCAAAGAGGTCATGGGAGAACGGAGGAGGAAGGCCATAGGAATGGACTAGACCAAACACAAGGCTGAGACACAGATCAAGGTCTATATGTTTCCACAAATAGAAGCTGCTAGTGAACAGAAATAGAAAAATAGGATAGACACATGCAAGCTTGGAAAACAGGACAGCGTAAAGGCATCAGAAAGGACCAGTGAACATAAACAAATTCCTCAGCACACCACACAACTTGCAATGAGATGCTAAGACATCTGAACCTAGAGGGCTGTCAGAGAACATTATCACAGACACATTAGAAATAACTCCCCTGTTAGTTAACCCTCCCCCTCTTATATACAAATTTCCCCATTCATAAGAAAATAAATAGCTCCTGGTGATATTATTAATGGCAGCTAACCAGGGCCGACCTCCCGGGCCCTAAGAGGACAGCCTACAGTACATCTGAGAGCAGACCCAGAAAAGCTTTCAAGTCTACAAGAGAGTAACAGCGGTCTCAGACATTACATAGGAACAACGGGGTTTTTAGATACTAAGTCCGTAGCATATTGGGGGAGGTATATAACATCTCCAGGTCAGCGTCCACATTTCTTTTTGTGTAAACCAAAACTAAACATCAATATTAAACTCACTTGAACAATAAAATGTAATGACGGAAGGCCTCAGAAGGGTCTCATTCCCTTAAGGAGACATGTATCCCAGGGTCCCAGGGATATATGCCACTCAGTCTTGATACCCTTCAAATTGGAGATCTGGAAGGCATGTTCCTCCGACAGCTCCACGATGACACAAAATCTCATGCCCACAACAGCATGCAGATGCCACCCAGGAGCGCTATCAGGCAGGTCAGGCATAGAGAGGTAGCACCTCCTCTACATGTCACTGAGATCAAAGGTGCTCACCAAACGGCAATCATCCAATTCACCATTCTGCTCCGGAGTTGTCTCAAGTACACCTGTCGGTAGGTCCAGGCCTCTTCAGCTTGGTCTCGGGCCGGCATGGGTTGAGTCAGCTTTCCAACTTCTGTGCGTAAGCCAGCAAGTTCCTCTCGCTCTGCATCCATAAATTCTTGAAGCAACGCCCTCAGCTCCACCTTAGTCGGTAACTGCTGTATATCTTCTATCGTGAGATACTGAGTGGAAATAGCAGGCGATAAATGTAGAGACAGGTCCTGTTCCACCTCATGGGAGCTACTAGCCGAGCAGGGACTTAGGGTAGCTGTCCCCAGTGGAGTCAAAGTACTAGCAGCCATAGCCCTCGGCCACAGCGGCTGGTCAAAATAGAGTGAAGAGAGAGCACCAGGAATGCAAGCTTATTTCTGTCCAAGTGAAAGATTATCTTGCATGATATCCATTAGGACCACATCTATTCAGCCTCTCCGCAAAACAGATAGCTAATAAAACAAAATAAAGGCAGCCACATTTGAAGTATAGTGTCTCAGCCACAGAGCTTTAGGAAACCACGTCCATCTCCTCCTGTGGTTCACTCCACCCCCTTCTTCACGTTTTTTTATACTTTTATGTCCCTGAAAGTGAGCTTCCTGAATTTAGGTTTCCAGTGGCTTTTCTGTCAGGTACTGTGAAAGCAGGGAGAGTGATACAATGCTGCACTATCGCTACAGCACTGAATGCTCTGTATGTTGTAGAGGAGGCAGGCTATTCTGCTGTATGTATAGTAAAAAAGAGGATGACTGTCACTTTAACCCCTTGAAGATCAGATAGGTAGCCAACACATTGCAAAGAAATGCATTGCACACTTATCTGGTCCTCAAATGGTTACAAACACACACACACACACACACACACACACACACACACAATAAACAGTAATTTCCTAATCAGTATATATGAACAATTATTACAGCAAATCAGTTAATACCTTGATTAATTAATATTCATTCTTTTATGATGGGAAGAGATTAGCCTGATGGGCAGATTGTACCGGACAAGTAAAGATAAGGATTTCCTATCATTAGATTTTCTCTGGCAGAGTCACCAATTAGCACAAAGCCTTCTTGCTGTCTCCATAAATGATCAGTTTTCCCTGCTCCCTGCTGCTGGCATGTAAATGATCCCTAGGCCTTCTGTCTGTTCACAATCCAACAATCTTTAATAATTGATACAGTCAGCATGCCACCGAGTTCTGCAGGCCGGCAAGGCAAGAAGTCTGAGTTAACACCTTGGCTACCCAAGAGGTCTCCAGTGCGTTGCATAGCAATGCATTGGAGACCTCTCTAGCAGCCAAGGTGTTAAATCTAAGTGAAACATTCAGTTAGAGAGCACATAGGATGTTGCATCTCTCATAATTTAGTTTTTTCTACAAACACATTTGAAACTGTACAGTACATGAAATACCAATTATCCTCTTCACTGACCAAGAACCTGTGTGACGCCCTGAGCTGCAAAGGATTATGGGCTGCTGTCAGTAAAGGGACTGCTGCCTCTATGGAAAAAGAAAATATTTTTGCAGAAGAAAGTGTGGAAGATCTGTCATTAAAGCATTTCTTTTAGCATATTTCATAAGAGAGCCCAGTTCTTTCCTGAATAGAACACAGAGATAATTTGCTGAGAGAATGGCATTAGTATTAGGTACTTACATTTGCCTCCACATTTGTACATCGGAATTTGTCCAGTTTGTACAGTTATATATATATGCTGCTCATCCCTGCCAATGTTTGATGGACTTGTGTCGAGTTACTGATTATCGCTGCATCCAGAAAGTGACTCATTATTGGAACACTAAGCACCACGGCTTAGAACATGAAGATAAATAAGAATGGCTGTGACATTTTTGATCTGCCCATTATTCCTCCTATCTGCTTTAACCAACTGAATGCCAGAGGTTATGATACAATATCAGATTCTTATTATTATTTAAAGTGGACCTGTCACCCTTCAATGAGTTATTAGTTTGTTCCCTCTAAAAGTTGTATAAACCATTTTCTATAAAACAAATATATTTTTAGAAATTTAAACAATGTTACACTTCATGTTAATTCCCTGCACAGTATACTAATTAGTAGTGATGAGCGAGCACCCCAATGCTCGGATGTTCGGGTGCTCTGACCGAGCACCCCCTGAGGCTCGAGTGCTCGGCCGAGCATCCGAGCCCCATTGAAGTCAATGGGAGGACTCGAGCATTACACCAGGCACCCCCTGCTCTGATGAGGGGAGGGTGCCTGGTCCATAGGAAAAGGGCAGAAAAAGATGGAAACACTACAGAAATGGTTCAGGGACAGCATAGGGAGGATGTCTGGATGCATCTTGGACTCCAACATCGCTGCTGGGAACGATCTTTCGCCCGTAGTACGCCATTTTTACAGACTGACCGTAAAACACACAAAAAGGAAAATAAAAACGACTTTAGGCGAAAAATTGTTACCAAACAGTATTTGCTGTATATTTACTTGTATATCATCTGCAAATTCTCCCAAAAATTTCATCGATTTTCTGAAGTGAGGCCATGATTAAGAGGGAAACGTGCGCAGAGGCAAATTATCCCAAAAATTTCCTTGATTTTCAGAACTGAGGCCATGATTAAGAGGGAAACGTGCGCAGAGGCAAATTATCCCAAAAATTTCCTTGATTTTCAGAACTGAGGCCATGATTAAGAGGGAAACGTGCGCAGAGGCAAATTCTCCCAAAAATTTCCTTGATTTTCAGAACTGAGGCCATGATTAAGAGGGAAACGTGCGCAGAGGCAAATTCTCCCAAAAATTTCCTTGATTTTCAGAACTGAGGCCATGATTAAGAGGGAAACGTGCGCTGAGCTGACCATCTAAAACATTATGGGTGAGGGTCTGCTGCAGAGCTGACCATCCTAAACATTATATGCGAAGGCCCGCTAGTGAGCTGACGCTATAAAACATTATATGAGAGGGCCCGCTAGAGAGCTGACCCAATAAAACATTATATGAGAAGGCCCGCTGGTGAGCTGACCTATATAAAAATTGGCAAACAGGGCCCGCTGGTGAGCTGGCCCTATATAAAAATTATATCACAGGGCCCGCTGGTGAGCTGGCCCTATATAAAAATTATATCCCAGGGCACGCTGGTGAGCTGGCCCTATATAAAAATTATATCCCAGGGCATATGGAAGAGGAGGAGGAGGATGAGAACATTAAGAGTCAACCATATACCCGTTTTTGGGGTGGAAGGGGTGAATGGGAATACAGAGTATTCCCATCATTGTAAATAACATATATAAAGTGAGTTTATGTTCCCCCGGGGCTTTCCTCCAGTGGAGTGGAGAAGTCAGGGGAAATCCAGGCCTTGTTCATTTTTATAAGTGTCAACCTATCAGCATTGTCGGTGGAAAGGCGGATACGCTTATCTGTTATGATGCCACCAGCAGCACTAAATACCCGCTCAGACAGAACGCTGGCGGCAGGGCAGGCCAGCACCTCCAAGGCGTAGAGTGCCAGTTCATACCACGTGTCCAGCTTGGACACCCAGTAGTTGTAAGGCACAGAGGGATCATTGAGGACGCTGACACGGTCTGCTACGTACTCCTTCACCATCTTCCAAAACTTTTCCCTCCTTGTGACACTAGGCTGCGCATCAGGGTGAGGGTGCTGGCGGGGTGTCATGAAGGTGTCCCACGCCTTGGAGAGTGTTGCCCTGCCTTTGTCGGAACTGCTGTGTGCTCCCCTTTTCTCCCCTTCTCGGTTGGCCAAGGTAGCACGTACTCTGCCGCCAGCGTTGTCAGATGGAAAATTTTGGAGCAATTTTTCAACAAGAACCTTCTGGTATTGCACCATTTTGCTTGTCCTCTCCACCGGAGGAATGAGAGATGAGAAATTCTCTTTGTAGCGGGGGTCCAGAAGGGTGAACACCCAGTAATCCGTGTTGTCTAAAATGCGTACAACGCGTGGGTCACGGGAAAGGCAGCCTAACATAAAGTCAGCCATGTGTGCCAGAGTACCAACAGTCAAGATTTCGCTGTCCTCACCAGGAGGCTGACTCTCAATATCCTCATCCTCTTCCTCCTCTTCTGCCCACCCACGCTGAAGAGATGGAACTAAAGTTCCATGGCTACCCTCTGTAGCGGAGGCAACCGTGTCTTCCTCCTCCTCCTCCTCCTCCTCCTCCTCCTCCGCCTCCTCCAATTGTCGCTGAGAAGACGAAGTGAGGGTGCTCTGGCTATCACCTTGTGTAAGCTCTTCCTCCCCCATTTCCACCTCTTCCACATGCAAAGCGTCGGTTTTAATTGTGAGCAGCGAGCGTTTCAGTAGACACAGAAGTGGGATGGTTACACTGATAATAGCGTTATCGCCGCTCACCATCTGTGTCGATTCCTCAAAATTGCGTAAAACCTCGCAGAGGTCTGACATCCATTCCCACTCCTCACTTCTGATTACAGGAAGTTGAACGGAGAGGCGACGACCGTGTAACAGCTGGTACTCCACTACTGCCCTCTGCTGCTCACAAAGCCGGGCCAACATGTGGAAGGTGGAGTTCCAGCGCGTGCTCACGTCACACAGCAGCCGGTGAGCTGGCAATTGTAAGCGCTGCTGCAGCTTCAACAGGCCGGCCGAAGCTGTAGATGACTTACGGAAATGTGCACACACGCGGCGCACCTTGGTCAAGAGATCATGCACATTGGGGTAGGTTTTTAGAAATCGCTGCACCACTAAATTAAATACATGCGCTAGGCATGGTACGTGTGTGAGCTTGCCGAGCTCCAAAGCCGCCACCAAGTTACGCCCATTATCACACACAACCATGCCTGGTTGCAGGTTGAGTGGCGAGAGCCACTGCTCGGTCTGGTGACTAATCCCCTGCAACAGCTCTGAGGCCGTGTGCTGTTTGTCCCCAAGGCAGATCAGCTTCAGCACGGCCTGTTGACGCTTCCCCACTGCAGTGCTACACTGCTTCCAGCTACTGGCTGATGGGGGAGTGGCGGTGTGTGTAGAGAATTCGGAGGTGGAAACGGAGGAGGAGGAGCCAATAACGTAGGTGCTGGTGGAAACCCTGATGGAGGTAGGGCCCGCAATCCTCGGCGTGGGTAGCACCCGTGCCATCCCAGGGTCCGAGTCGCTCCCAGCCTCCACGACATTCACCCAGTGTGCCGTCAGGGAAATGTAGCGTCCCTGGCCACAAGCACTTGTCCATGTGTCAGTCGTTAAGTGGACCTTCCCAGTAACTGCGTTGGTCAGGGCACGGGTGATGTTACGGGACACATGGTGGTGTAATGCGGGGATGGCACACCGGGAAAAGTAGTGGCGGCTGGGGACGGCGTACCGAGGGACAGCTGCTGCCATCAGGCTGCGGAAGGACTCAGTGTCCACAAGCCTAAATGGCAGCATTTCGATGGCCAGTAATTTTGAAAGGTGTGAGGTTAGTGCTATGGCCTGTGGGTGGGTGGCTGGGTACTTTCTCTTGCGCTCAAATGCCTGGGGTAACGACATTTGGACGCTGTGCTGGGACAGGGAAGTGGATGTGGTCGCTGATGGTGCTTCAGATGGTACAGGTGCAGGGCGGGAGGTATGCGGGCCTGCGCCTTCGACAGGCGATTGGCCGGCACCGAAAACAGGGGAAGAGGAGGCAGTGGTGTGGCCTGCAGACACAGATGGGCGATCCAGGCGTTCCTCCCACTTACTACGGTGCTTGGATGCCATGTGTCGGATCATGCTGGTGGTGGTGAGGTTTCTAGTGTTCATGCCTCGGCTCATTCTGGTGTGGCACAGGTTGCAAACTACAAATCTTTTGTCGTCCGCACTTTCCTTAAAAAAACGCCATACCGCGGAACACCTACCCCTTGGCAAGGTAGATTTACGCAAGGGGGTGCTCCGTGGAACATTTGCGGGCCGGTTTGGTGCGGTCCGCCTTCTTTCTGTAGCCACACCACTGCCTCTTCCAGCCTGTTGCGGTGCTGCAGATGGCTCACCCTCAGGACTGCTGTCATCGCTCGGCTCTACACCTTCCCAGGTGGGGTCAGTCACCTCATCGTCCACCAAGTCCTCCTCCACTTCCTCACTCTGATCATCCTCCTCAAGTCTTGATCCCACCACATACTCGGTCATTGACAACTGTATAACATTCTCCTCAACAAGGTCTTGAGAAGGAAATAGTGGTTGATTTAATGGCAACTGTGTCTCATCATCATCATCATCATCCACTACTTCCTTTGACCTTAAATGCCGTTCACATCTGTCATCTTCTTGTGATTGGGTAGCCTCTAGAGGTTGTGAATCAGGGCACAAGATGTCATGTTCCTCTGCAAGCGTGCTTGGAGAGAGGGTCAAATGAAGGATTGGTGATGAGACGAGCTCATCACTATATCCCAGTGTGGGATCACTTCTTTGACCAGACCGTGTATGGTGGGAGGAAGGATGATCAGAGTGAGGATTATGTTGACCAGACTCTTGGCTACTGAGAGTGGACTTGGTGGAAGACAGGGTGGTGCTTAACCGACTGGAAGCAGTATCAGCTGTCATCCAACCGACCACCTGTTCGCACTGGTCGGACCTCGAGAGTGATGTCCTGCGACGCCCTGTGAAATCAGACATGAAGCTAGGTATGGTGGATGTCTTTCTTTCTTGTGCTCTGGCACCAGGCACAGTTTCTCCGCGTCCTGACCCGCGCCCTGAACTTTCAGGATCACGTCCACTTCCCCGTCCCTTTTTACCCGCCTTCTTCATCTTACACGATATATATGACTTTAATATATATGAGTTTGAAAACTTAACAGTATTTCTTACTATTCTGCAACTCTGCAGAGTACACAGAATAGGCTGCTAAACTGCGGTGACACACACTGAATGGAATAAGTGACTTTAATATTTGAGTTTGAAAAATTAACAGTATTTCTTACTATTCTGCAACTCTGCAGAGTACACAGAATAGGCTGCTAAACTGCGGTGACACACACTGAATGGAATATGTGACTTTAATATTTGAGTTTGAAAACTTAACAGTATTTCTTACTATTCTGCAACTCTGCAGAGTACACAGAATAGGCTGCTAAACTGCGGTGACACACACTGAATGGAATAAGTGACTTTAATATTTGAGTTTGAAAAATTAACAGTATTTCTTACTATTCTGCAACTCTGCAGAGTACACAGAATAGGCTGCTAAACTGCGGTGACACACACTGAATGGAATAAGTGACTTTAATATTTGAGTTTGAAAAATTAACAGTATTTCTTACTATTCTGCAACTCTGCAGAGTACACAGAATAGGCTGCTAAACTGCGGTGACACACACTGAATGGAATAAGTGACTTTAATATTTGAGTTTGAAAAATTAACAGTATTTCTTACTATTCTGCAACTCTGCAGAGTACACAGAATAGGCTGCTAAACTGCGGTGACACACACTGAATGGAATAAGTGACTTTAATATTTGAGTTTGAAAACTTAACAGTATTTCTTACTATTCTGCAACTCTGCAGAGTACACAGAATAGGCTGCTAAACTGCGGTGACACACACTGAATGGAATAAGTGACTTTAATATTTGAGTTTGAAAAATTAACAGTATTTCTTACTATTCTGCAACTCTGCAGAGTACACAGAATAGGCTGTTAAACGGCGTTGAAACACACTGAATGGAATATGTGACTTTAATATTTGAGTTTGAAAACTTAACAGTATTTCTTATAATTCTGGAACTGTACAGAGTACACAGAATAGGCTGTTAAACGGCGGTGAAAGACACTGAATGGAATATGTGACTTTAATATTTGAGTTTGAAAACTTAACAGTATTTCTTACTATTCTGCAACTCTGCAGAGTACACAGAATAGGCTGTTAAACGGCGTTGAAACACACTGAATGGAATATGTGACTTTAATATTTGAGTTTGAAAACTTAACAGTATTTCTTATAATTCTGGAACTGTACAGAGTACACAGAATAGGCTGTTAAACGGCGGTGAAAGACACTGAATGGAATATGTGACTTTAATATTTGAGTTTGAAAACTTAACAGTATTTCTTATAATTCTGCAACTGTACAGAGTACACAGAATAGGCTGTTAAACGGCGGTGAAAGACACTGAATGGAATATGTGACTTTAATATTTGAGTTTGAAAACTTAACAGTATTTCTTATAATTCTGCAACTCTGCAGAGTACACAGAATAGGCTGTTAAACGGCGGTGAAAGACACTGAATGGAATATGTGACTTTAATATTTGAGTTTGAAAACTTAACAGTATTTCTTTATTTCTTATAATTCTGCAACTCTGCAGAGTACACAGAATAGGCTGTTAAACGGCGGTGAAAGACACTGAATGGAATATGTGACTTTAATATTTGAGTTTGAAAACTTAACAGTATTTCTTACTATTCTGCAACTCTGCAGAGTACACAGAATAGGCTGTTAAACGGCGTTGAAACACACTGAATGGAATATGTGACTTTAATATTTGAGTTTGAAAACTTAACAGTATTTCTTATAATTCTGGAACTGTACAGAGTACACAGAATAGGCTGTTAAACGGCGGTGAAAGACACTGAATGGAATATGTGACTTTAATATTTGAGTTTGAAAACTTAACAGTATTTCTTATAATTCTGGAACTGTACAGAGTACACAGAATAGGCTGTTAAACGGCGGTGAAAGACACTGAATGGAATATGTGACTTTAATATTTGAGTTTGAAAACTTAACAGTATTTCTTATAATTCTGCAACTGTACAGAGTACACAGAATAGGCTGTTAAACGGCGGTGAAAGACACTGAATGGAATATGTGACTTTAATATTTGAGTTTGAAAACTTAACAGTATTTCTTATAATTCTGCAACTCTGCAGAGTACACAGAATAGGCTGTTAAACGGCGGTGAAAGACACTGAATGGAATATGTGACTTTGATATTTTAGTTTGAAGACTTAACAGTATTTCTTCCTATTCTGCAACTCTGCACAGTACACAGAATGTGCTGCTACACTGCGGCGAAGCACACTGAATGGAATATGTGACTTTGATATTTTAGTTTGAAGACTTAACAGTATTTCTTCCTATTCTGCAACTCTGCACAGTACACAGAATGTGCTGCTAAACTGCGGCGAAGCACACTGAATGGAATATGTGACTTTGATATTTTAGTTTGAAGACTTAACAGTATTTCTTCCTATTCTGCAACTCTGCACAGTACACAGAATGTGCTGCTAAACTGCGGCGAAGCACACTGAATGGAATATGTGACTTTGATATTTTAGTTTGAAGACTTAACAGTATTTCTTCCTATTCTGCAACTCTGCACAGTACTCAGAATGTGCTGCTAAACTGCGGCGACGCACACTGAATGGAATACGTGACTTTGATATTTTAGTTTGAAGACTTAACAGAATGTGCTCTAATCTGCAACTTTGCACACTAAACAGAATGTGCTCTAATCTGCAACTTTGCACACTAAACAGAATGTGCTCTAATCTGCAACTTTGCACACTAAACAGAATGTGCTCTAATCTGCAACTGTGCACACTAAACAGAATGTGCTCTAATCTGCAACTTTGCACACTAAACAGAATATATATATATATTTTTTTTTTTTTTGTTTTTTTCCCCCCACACCAAATAACCTGCTGCCCCCACACACAGTAGTCCTAAAAAGGACTTTTGGTTCTTTTTTTTTCACAATTTTTGTTTTTTTCCTCCCTACACTGCCTTTCCCTTCCTATCCTCAGCTCTCCCTGGCTCAGACTGAGCCGAACTCGATGGTCAGGTGCTATACAGCACCTGACCACGGGTTCTGGCCAGCCAATCAGTGTAATGCCAGCAGCCAACATGGCTGCTGGCATTACACCGATGTCAGAGCCTCCCTGCACGTTTATTGGCTGCGCAGCAGCCGCAAAACGTGCGGGGAGGAGACCCGAACATGGCGGGCGAGCACATGCGGTACTCGTACGAGTACCGCCATGTGCCGAGCAGAGCGATGCTCGAGCCGATCCGAGCATCGGCCGAGCATGCTCGCTCAACACTACTAATTAGTTATATTCCAAGATAATTTGCTATGTTATTAGAAATCATATTGTATGGCTTTTTCCTGCTGTGGAAAACAATGTTTCCACTGATGAGTGTATCACATTTCCAGAGTTATTACAGTTTAAACTTCTGTGTTTTTCACACTATCACTGTCCTCTAGTAGTCAGATTCCAATCAATTATTCTGTTACATTTTATGGGAGAGGGGAGTCACAAACTGTTATCCATTGGACATGATAAAAATGACTACATTTGTTACAACTTTCAGGAAGTAAACACGTGAAATTCACTTCTTGACTGTTTTAACTGTTGTAACTTGAATAAAACAATTGACAGTGGTGAGTAAACTCAGCCCTATACAATAGGTTTTAAATGAAAAAGTTTGCTGCTAATTTAAGGACATAATAATGATTTTTATGGGAGAACAGTTATTTTGTCACACTTTATAAGGCAAGCCTTGCTCAGATAGATTAATTTGCATAGATCATGGTGGGCAACAAGTAGCCCCATTGCCTACACACTGTTATTCTCCCTTTTCTGCATAGAGAAGCAATGATTTAAAGACCTGTCTATTTGGAATTTGAAATTACAATATGTGACCCTTTGGGATAGTCTAGGGCCACATTCACTGCCTTTGGTGTGAGTCTGGTTGCCTATCATTGTTATAGATAAATAGAGAAATTTACTAATTTTAGATTAAAACTGGCTATAGGGTAGACTTGCTGGTTCCAATTAGAGAAATGGCCTTACATGCCTTTAGGGTAAAAACTAATAGACTAGATAGCGCTCACCTGTCACTGGGTCCAAAAAAAAAAAAAAAAAACAGCAGTGAGTAGATAAATGGATCTTTATCTCCCACTCTGAAATGGATACTGATATAAGGAATTTGCAAGGTAACAAGCAGATTACACAAACCAAATATGAATACTGTCTGTACAGAAAGTCCAAACGGTATCTAGCATGTAAGTTCCGAAAAACAGAATAAAATTAGTTCCTGAAATTCTACACGTTCTTCTCCAAAATCGATACGAGGTTGTAGATAATCTCTAATAGATATCTTTGCAGCTGCCTGGTACCAGGAGGCCTTTCAGGTCATATAATATGAAATGAAACAGAAACAGCACATTGGTAATATCTGAGTAGTGACTGACTGATTCCATTTATTCACATATATAAATAAGACCTCAAAATAAGTCTATGTATGTAAAGAGTGTGTATTGCAGAAAAAAACTGTGAGGAGAGTGAGTGGGCTAAACTGGGATTCAGTGTTGCCTAAGGGAGGACTGGTCTCTAGGGGTGATAAAAACATAGGGACAGATACAGGATAGATCTCACAGAAGTCCCTGGGTGACAGTAGGGCTAGGCTCTAAGGACTTGCCCTACCGGTATCACATGTTGGGGTAAGCAACCATGGCAAAACTGAACTAATTCTCTTCCCTCCATCTACAACCAGCCTTATCCCAAATATTACCCTCACCGTTAACAACACTTCCATCACACCAACCCCTACAGCACGCTGCCTGGGGGTCACATTTGACTCTGCCCTATCCTTCATTCCTCACATCCAGTCAATCTCCAACTCATGCCGCCTCCACCTCCGCAACATCTCTAGAATCCGACCCTTTCTCACAGAAGACACTACCAAAATTCTAATCCAAACACTCATCATGTCTCGTCTTGACTACTGTAACTCCTTACTAATTGGCCTGCCTCTCACCCGACTAACCCCGCTACAGTCCATAATGAACTCTGCTGCAAGACTAATCTACCTCACTCATCGCTTCTCTAACACCACACCCCTCTGTCAGTCCCTACACTGGCTCCCGTTAGCATACAGAGTAAAATTCAAAACTCTGGTGCTAACTTATAGAGCCCTCACTAACACTGCACCCCCCTATATTTCATCTCTCATTTCCAAATATACTCCCGCCCGCCATCTTCGCTCTGCACATGACCTTCTGCTCTCCACAGCTCTTATCACATCCTCCCACTCCCGCCTACAGGACTTCTCCCGTGCTGCACCTGAGCTGTGGAATTCCCTCCCCCGCCCCATCAGACTCTCCCCCAGCCTTCAAATCTTCAGACGCTCCCTGAAGACTCACCTCTTCAGGGAGGCCTATCAACTGCCTCCATAAACATCATCACCATGATTCACCCCTTGCACGGACTACTGCACTCAACGGCACTTCTCACTCCCACCCACTGACTGGCAGTTCATGTGGCAGGAGGCACTTAAACGCAATAGCACTTACACCTTCTGTATCAAACCCACCTTACTCTAGACTGTAAGCTCTCACGAGCAGGGCCCTCTGATCCTTCTGTTCTCCACATCTGATTGTACTATTTAATACCTCTGTATGTCTATTCCCAATTGTACAGCGCTGCGGAATTAGTTGGCGCTATATAAATAATAATAATAATAAGTGGTTATCCTAACAGACTCAATTTTATACTTACCAGATAGACTATTTTATGCATGCCTTGAATATAATATGCCACCTTATGGGACTTCGTTGTATATCTCTGTCTTCCTTCTATAGTCATTTCTATCAAGACCATCAACTCCTTGGCATCTGCTCCTCTTCTGATCAAATGAAGGGATATGTTAGATTTTTTATAATCATTATTTTATTTTTTATGTAGTTTTTATTTATATTTTATTTTTATTTTGGGTTCTACTCAATAAGGAGCTTTTAATTTCAAGTACATTGCTCTTGGAGAGTTTTTGTCCAGGCAAGGCTATTCGAGCATGGACCGTGATAGTGGACATTAAGTTGTCCTCAATTTGCATCATGGTGTTCCCATCTGTTAACATTTCCTGTCCATGGTAAACATTCATGTCCACTTCTTCTTTTTCTTGTCCATGTACTGTGATTTTCCTTGGTATGGTAAATTTGTTAATCATGATTTGCATTTTGTTGATGTTCATCTTCAGACCAAAATTCTTTCGTTCCTGTTGCAGCTCTTCAATGCATTATTACAGATCTTGAGGACTGATATTGTCTGCAAAACATAATTAATGTATGTAGACTCCATTGATCTTAAGTCCTTTTTTGCCCCAATTAAGTTTGTAAAAAATGTCTTCAAACAAGCAGAAAATAGTTTGAGGGAGATTGTGTCTCCTTGTTGGACCCCTTTTTCTATGTTCACCTGGACTTTATCATTGTTGACCTGTATTGATGCAATCACATTTTCATATAATGCTATTGATGTTAACTCTGTCTATTCCATGACTGATTAGGGCATCAATTATTGCTTGATTTTTCACAGCGTCAAAAGCCTTTTCATAGTCAATGAAGGCTATGCATAATGGAAAGTTCTATTCATTATGCCGCTCTATAACTTGTTGCACTGTCTGGATATGGTCTATTGTACTGACACTTCTCCTGAAGGCTGCTTGTTCTTTGCATTGTGCCATGTTAAGAATTGTGTCCATTCTTCTTAATAGTACCTTTTGTGAAAACCTTGCTTACCACTCGCAATGCGCTTATTGGTCGGTAGTTTTTTAGATCTACCTTATCACTTTTTTGTGCAGTTGGATGACTTCTACATTTTTCATGTTTCAGGAACTTTGCAGAGTAGTAGGTAATTTGAAAATAGTTTAGCTATGGCTTTGAATATGGGTTGACCTCCAGCTTTCAACATTTCAATAGTAATTTTATCAGGCCCAGCCTCTTTGCCATTTTCCATTAATGTTATTACAACTCCTACTTCTTCTTCCAAACCTCCTGGCACAGTTTCGGCCTCTAGCACTGCATTCAGTTGTTGTCCTTCATCCCTATAAAGATTTGAATAAACTTCTTGCACTCATTTTAGTATTTGTTGTTGAGTTTTTGCTGCTGTACCATGTTCAAGCTTTAATGCAAACATTTGTCTCCTATGTGTGGCCATCATTTGTTTTGCTTTCTTTAGCCCTTGATTTTCTTCCAGTGTCCTTTTGACGAGCTAAACATTACACCTGCATGTGTCTTCTTTTAAGCAATTCCTTATGCTCTTGAACATTTCTACATATTCTACCATTTTGCTTAATTTTTCATTGCTTTTTCATCATAGCAACTGTATCTTTTGATATTCAGGTTGGTTTATCTAGTTTTACAGTAGGCGCAAGGGCATGGGCAGTGTCTATGATCTTCTCAATGACTTTTTCATTGTGGGTTGAAATGGCTGTGTCTGGAAGGTTTTGCAGCACACGGAAGAGATTAGACAGTGCTAACTCAATAGTCTTATTATGATTCTTATGATTTTTCAATAACACATTTGTTGACTTGATTATTTTCTATCTTTCTTTCTTGCAGTCAAATTTGATTTTTTGTTTTCCAATGTTGAAACTATTTAAAGGGTTAGTATGATTATACAAGCAGATAAGATTGTTCTCTATCGTTAATAGTACTGATGTCCGATGGTGGCAATATTCATATCTGTCTAGTTACTCTGTAATTATATTATAAAGTTTATCCCTCCTGCCCCTTTTCCAGATGTCAATCTTCTCTGGCTCAGATCTGAAAGCGGATCAAGACAAGGGACAATCTTCAGTCAGTATCAGGAAAAACCTGCCCTCCGTTGACAAGGGCAGGGTTTTCCATATGCTGACAGCGGGAAGATTGTCCTTCATTGTGATCTGTCTGGGCCGATGACCGGTTATCAGATTTGGGAGGGGGGGGTGATTTATGACCAGAAAAAAGGGTGGGAGGGGTAAACATAATATAATTACAGTATAATTACAGTGTAAATAGACAGTTATGAACATTGCCAAAATCTGACATCAGTACTATGAAGAACAATTTTAGCTGCTTGACTACTCAAGCATTACTAACCCTTTACGACTGAGCAGTCAGTGAATATAGTTTTATTATTTGCAAGTACGAAGTCAATTTCACTGGTTTACCATTAGGGCTTTTCCATGTGCATTTTCTCTGGGCATTTTCCCTATAGAATGAATTCATGATGTACACATTTAGTTATTATAAGGTATTTATAAGACATTTTGGTTTATGTATTGTCAGTTTATGCTGTATTGGCAGACACAGCTGTTTGCCAAATATTAATATTCTACACTGCTCTCCCTCCCAACTGCCACTTCCTCATTCTTTTTCTTCCTCCCTCATGTGTATTTTAGTAACTAGAGAAAGAGGGTTCTTAAGACTCCCCTCTACAAAAAAACAACAACAACACTATGACAAAGTTTATTTTTTAACCCCTTGGGTACCAGAGCATGTGGAAGTGGCAACTCTGAGGGACCTAAGAGTAGAATGTCTTTTTTTCATTATACTGCCAGTCACACAAATGAATAATCATATAACAATTAAAGATCACCCCATTTCCTGATATCAGTCTTCTCACAAGACATATGCAACTGGCAGTTCATTGATACAGATGTTTGACTCTGTATGAATACTTCTAATGTGTCCTGCATGCTGACTGAGCTGTAATCATTGGTCAGTATGCATTAAAAAAACTCACACAGAGACAAATGTCTCAATGCGAGTGAACTGACGTGCGGTTGCCAGGGCAACTTATCAATCAACCATTCCGCCAGTTCTTTGGATAAATGACTCAAGTCAGCAAATTGGGAGATGGTAAATGAAAAAATAACTTAAAGGAATACTAATACCTAAAAAGAAAATTGGTTATATACACTTAAATACCCTGTATTTCATACTAGCATCTCTAAAACCATTCATTTATTTCTGAGGCCTAAAATCTTGTTGCATCAATGATGTGAGGGAGAGACCCTTCCTGCCTTTTCCATGGCTCCCAGTACCACAGTAATCCTGGGATGATTGTCCAGGATTGTCTGTAAATGGGCTGGAATAAGATGTAAGCCTTTTTTGGAATGCAGTAGCAGTAGGTATTGTATTAATAAACAATAAATGAATTGAGTTCAGCCTTTATATCTCATTCTATACAGCATGAACACAATTAAATCAATAATCTTGGTACAGGACAGTTTACAAATGTATTAAAAAGCAAGTTTAGGATATACAGTGATATAGCACAAAAATAATGACATATTACAAATATTAGCTGCAAATAGTTGTTCCTGTAGGGCATGGCACAACTATAGAATTAATGACTTATTGAGAATATACCCCATGACCTACCACTGAATCCTACTAAAATAAATCAAGATTTTCCCATTAAAACATAATTTGCTTAGTCCTTAATCTCCAAATGTCATTTGCTTACTTGGGGGTTGCCATCTCTCCCTCTGGCATAAGACAACTAAAGGTTAATTTTGGATTCAAATCCTGAGTACTTTTTAGCAGTGTAAATTATTGAACAATTATTGTTTTAGTCTGTGTTTTTCAACATGCAAATTTCATAAAAACATTAGTGATTAGAAGAAGCATTAAACAAAATGATGTGCAAGCATAAAGAATGTGTCAGAGGGTAGCATTAATACAAGATAATTTTGCAAAACAATAACATGACATGATAAATGCTTAGATAATGTTGTGACACTCAATGAACCAGGGAATTAAATTGTATTCTTGCTAGAACAACTGCACAATGATATTAAGAATATCAATTGTCTTTGCAATCTATTACACCAGCAGTTACTGCAACAAGATAATTTTTTAGTAAAGATTTGCAGTCTTTTAAAAACGTTATTCAACATTTGTAGTTATATAGTACGGCTAATAGTGATACACAGTATTTTGGTTCTTTAATTCTGGAATGTGAGCTTAAACAAAGTGTTTTTAAACACTTTCTAACACAGAGAAGAAAAATTGCCATAAAGATATAGCTTAACGCTACATATTTTACATATTTTCCAAAGCTGTTTTCCCAATGTAGTAATCCTCAAGAAACATGAATTCCAAGCAAAATATATTTAGAAATGGAGAAAACAGAGGACGCCACACAGCGTAGTCACTGGCAACAAATTAGTACTAGTCAAAGTTATTTAACCCCCAAATAAAATGTTAGTAAGTGCTTTCTTAACCCATTTAATGCTAGAGACATTTCTGATGCATCGATTTTCATTGTGTTGAAGACATTTCTAACCTCCAAAGGGTAAAAGGTTTATAGGGATAATCAATAGAGGCCTAGATTACATTGCATTTGATAATCATTATGATTCTATTTAATATACTGGGCTTTTTCTAAGGCAGAGCGAATTGTGTAACTGTCTTGGGCACCATCAGGCAGGGGCACTCTACCCAGAAATAGTAATACTTGATTGGTCCGTTGACATCCTGGCTCTCCCAGTATAAATCTTTTTAAAATTCTCCCTTTCCCATCTTTACCCCACATGAAGGGGTTCTTAAGGAGGGGTCACCTAAAAGTAGAAAGAAAAACAGGAGTGGGATGGGTGCATATCAGGGTGAATATCTCAACCTTCTCTGCTTCAAAATACATATATTTGGTAGCATTAGAAGGGGAGGGGGTTCCCATTTACAATCATAGTAGAAAGCTATTTAGAGTAGGGGGAACAGAGTACATGCTGAGTACAGCAGTAGGTGAGGGATAGCCACTAGGAAAATGTCAAAGAATTTAAATTAAGTTTCTACAAATACAGTTTATTTTGTTGGTATTGACATGCTGCCTCTCAGTATACACTGTAAGCTCAAGCTCTTTGGCATCATGTCGGCGACCCTTATGCTACCACAGAGCTTAAATATAAAAGGAAATACCCAAAGTTGATCACTTACTGTGAAATGCAAGCTCTGTGATGCCATGAGGATTACCCAATTGTCACTAGAGACCTTACAATCTATAATCTTTGACCCACATGGCACCACAGTACTTACACTACACAGATACCCCAGTAGGTATTTTCTTTTAGATTGTTTGCTCTGTGGTGAATATGGGTCATATATTTAAGCATGTGGTGTTATGTGGGTCCTAGACTCTAACCTCATGGCACCTCAGAATTTGCACTCCACAGGCCAAGATCCACAGTGACCCCATCAAGCACCACTATTCCAGTAGCTTGAGTGCAACACTAGAGATTTTAGATAGAGAGTGCAGATGTGCCCCAATCCCAGTCTTGCTGTGGCCTAAGCAAAACTAAAGATGATGACCACAAGAACAGATACCCACCCACTGGTTGAGCTAGTGGAAGGTCAGAATGACTGGACCAGGGACATACTGAATATAAGCCGGTGTTGGAATGAATCACTACCAGCAAGGAGAGAACTAAAAACTATAAGTAGACCAGAGATATACTGAAATAGAGGCTAGCATATCTTCTGGTATAAGATACAGATGTCCTGAGAAAATAGCAAAGTGACTAAAAATAACATCAGGCAAAATAGAACTGACTGAGAGCGTATATTATAAACACACCAAATAATCAGGGATCCTTAGTACAATATTCATAGAGCAAATAATAGAAATGGAGAACTGTATACTGACTAGCAAACAAAGCACTACAAGAGAGAATGATAGACATATGATAACAAGTGATAGGATAATGTCAACCAGCACAAGAATGACTGCTATACTGAACAAGAACTCTTAATAAAAAATAGGGAAATAACTTATTTTGAGGCAAAACCAGAGAAGAATAGATCCAGCCACTGGTACATTTGCAGCTTGACCAGAACAGGACCAAATCACTGGTGTCAAATACTCTCATGCTAACGGGACAGAAGGGATAGACATGCATTCTTGCAAATTGGAACCACGCCTAGACGCCACAGGATGAACTTGAAGGAAAAAGCTAAAGTGAACTTGAATGAGAGATTCAACAGTGCTGGAAAAAGCATAAACAGGAATCAACATATTTGCTAAAAGCTCAGCAGAACTCAGAAAGGTGCCATCAACTGAACTGGAAATAAACCCTGTAGGGATTCTTTAACAAACAGCTACAAAAAGGATACACTTAAATAAAGGTAATTTGACTTTGAACATGCGCCAAAGAACCCAGATGGTAAGAATTTAAAGGTACAGGTCAAAACACAAAAACAGACAAAGGCAAAAGAAAAGCCCGGAGCTTGGTATGTTCTCCAACAGAAAGCAAACAAATCCAGTGAGCTCATTGTTAAGGACATAAATGTGTGAAAAATAGGTGAAGATGAAAAAAATAAAGTAATAAAAAGTATAGGCAATTAGACATTACTTATTATGCACTTACAGAATACATAAAGTAAGAATAAAATGGTTACTTTCCTTTAATATGAAGGACTGAAGTAATTATGGAGCAAAACAATTGTGTCATACAGATAAATAACATTTTGCATTAAATTATATAAGATTTTAACCCACTGAATGTCAAATAGGTATCCATCATACATTGTAAAGCATTCAAGGGTATACCACTTGAGAGCCAGGGGTTTAGAGATTTTTTCAACATTTTGTTATCCATCTATGTAGAATGTGATTTGTGTGGACACCTTTATAGTTACGTATAGAAAACTATGCATTTTTTTTTAGAAATTCAGGCTTTCATATGAAGTACATTTTGCCTTGAGTAACAAGATGTCATACATGTTAAAAAAACAACTATTATTATACACTGCAATACTAACTAGTTGCATTATAGGAAGAACTAAAACCTCCCATTGATTAAATTTTTTTTTAACCCATAGAGAGGTCTCCCATGAATTACTTCTCTACACTACGGGTGTTTTTTCAATTTGTGAATTAATCCTGAGTGCCAGAGAGGTTGTTCAATACATTGCTTGCTGAAAATCCTCACTGTCACTAATAGTTTAAAAAGGGGATAGGTGAGCCTGAGGGCCAGGGGAGAGATGGTGCACAGAGTACGCCAGTGGCATAACAATAGGGGTTGCAACTGTGACCGGGCCCATCATTCCAGGGGCCTGGCTGCCCCCTGAAACCTTCCCTCCCGGAGCCCGCAACTAGCTGAGGTCTGTGCCTTCTTTGGCACAGACCTCTAATAGCAGCTGAGCACCCTCTCTGTCTTCGGCACTCTAGTAATACAGAGTTCTGGGAGATGACATTGTCTCCCAGTGCTCTGCATTACTGGAGAGAGGACTGCGCAGGAGCCGCAGCTGCTAATAGAGGTCTGGGGGGAAGGCAGCACAGACCTCTCCTGCCACACCCCTGGACCATCAGGTGGACATTGGGAGCAATGTGGAGAGGCAGACATTGGGGGCAATGTGGAAATGGACATTGGGGGCAATGAAGAGGTGGGCAATGGGGTGCAATATGGTCGGGGGGCATGGCAATGTTTGCACCAGGGCCCGGTGGCTTCTAGTTTTGTCTCTGAAGTATGCCTAGTAGAAACAGGCAACAGTGTGAGACAACGGACTTGTATGTTCCTGCTGCTAATGTGCTGTCTGTGCTACAATGTTTCCGCCCATTATCGTCCCTTCTGCCCCCCCCTGATGGTGGCCCTACTAAGAGGCATAGACATTGAAAAGCCTGGGAAGGAAGGAAGGCCCTGTCAGTTATGCTTGTCCTGGGCCCCATGATTTCTTATAGTTAGCTATTATCCTGTGCTGGCACATTTTGGCTTATTATGTCTATTCAAAGCTAATATTAGCTTACTGAGATTAGTACCCACCACTTTTATAATCAGAGAGGCTGGTATATTATCTCAGCTTATGTGTAGACAGTAAAACATTTTATTTACAGCCGATAAATAAAAGGAAACAGTTGCCATATTCATAAACATTTACATACCCCCCCCTTGTGATTGGTTGGGTGGAATTGAGCCCACTTTTGGACGACACTAATATATGTAAATAAGCATCTGATTAGGCACGCCCTTCAGGAAAACCAATACCATGGACACATATTGTTTTATTTGAAAGTTCAGCAACCTGTGTATCCCGAGTCCGGGATGCTATCCAAATAGAGATGGGTCGTTTTCTCTGTTTACTCTATCATCAGGCTATTGAGAGTCTATGTCAGAGTAATCACTTGTGAGTTATTTGTCTTCTTGAATGTTACAGCAATACTATGCTTTTGGGAACCTGCTTTTGTTTTTATTCTTATATTATTGCTGCTGAGAATAGCGAGTGTTGGAGGAACAGCCCTGTAACAATTTGTGCTTTATATTCTATGCACTGCATCTGGGGGGCAGTTTTAAGATGCCACGAGCTCTACATGCTGAGACTTACATGTGTTTGATCTCAGCATTCATTCCTGTGAGTAGCCATCTAAAGGGTGCTAGTGGTGTCCTTCATAATATGTTTTGGTGATTTTCACAGGGGTGCCCCCTGATCTGCATCTTTTCTATTTACAGTTACTTGCCGGTTTGGACTATGAAGGGAAGCAGCCTGTTGCTGATGTTTTGGGACTTTGTACTTCCAGACCTTTGGGACTTTTACTCATTGAGAATATTTACTATTTTTTAATATGATTTTCTCCCCTCCTTCTCTTTTTCAATATGCAGTTTTACAAAGAGAGATCCATTAGTAATCAATTTTCTATACAAAATCAAGGTGTGACAAATATGCCAGTTAAACCCAGGGTTTCATACCAAATGATGCGTAAATTATTTTTTGAGTTAGGAAACCTTATAAAATGAATGTAAATGATGGTGGGACATTGAAACACTCAGAAAATCCCAGAAGCTTTACATGCTGAGTCTTACATATGTTTGATTTCCACATTTATTCCTGTGAGTAGCCACCTGATGTTGTTGGTGGTGGTCCTTCACAAATTTTATTAGTGGTTTTAGTGAGCTGCCCCCTGTGTTTCTTTTCCTTTTCTGTTTACAAGATATTTAAAGTGTATAAACCCAGTTTTAGGGGTTAGTTCTCCTTTAAAAGCCAGTGGCAGTGTTGTACAACACTAAAATGTCTGCCATCAGTCATTGGGGGCTGTCACCAAACTGATCCCCTCAGCTTATAAAAGGGCTGTATATGACCAAGAAGTCTGTGGCTTATTGTCACAGGCTGTACATGCAGATCCATAGACCAGTGTGTTTCCCAACTCCAGTCCTCTGGACACACCAACAGCTATGGTTTTCAGAATATCCCTACTTAAAATTCAGTTAACATTTTACTCTGTCTGCTCCAGTGGGAGCAAACATACTGAAATGCTTAGGGCTGCACTGTTTCCTCACAAAAGGGTTCCTATCATCTATTATAGAGGGAGGACATCTGTGTCCCTTGGAAAACAGGTGGGCTGGAGTGCAAAACACAAGTCTGGGACTCACAGCTACAAGTTTCTTTGAGTTGTGCACATGATTCCATAGACTGTTGTGATCTGATTAGATCAGCATTTCTCAGTGTTAGTCATCAGGGCAAAACTAAAACTCTAACCAGCTGGTGTGTCTGACTTCTGATGACTGAAGATGAGAATCACTAGATTAGAAGACCCATCCAACACAGTCTAGGGGGACTACTGAGTTGATTATCATATGACTCTAGACTAGGAGACTACAAATCTCACAAATCAGAGTTCATTACAGGATCAGACAGATAGCAGCAAGAGTTTTTCATTCATCCCTTCTTCTCTCTTGTAGATCCCACTGGGGGTCATAGTTCAGCCTTGACTTCATCAGCAGGTCTACTAACCAGGGGAGGAGACCTTCTGATGGGGCAACAACAAGAGTTTGGCCTTTAAACACAGGTGGACCAATTACAATGGTTGATCCTCTGCTTACCTACCAGCTGTCAAGCATGCATATCCCAAAAATGTGACCTGTTGTGTGTTCTGAGGACTAACGTTGAGAAACAACATTGAATAACAATCCCATAGACTGCCATGATAAGCTTGAACATGGGCATAACTACAGGCAATACAGAAGGTGCAATACAACAAAAAAGAGCTCCGGTTTTCAAGAGTGATATAGAATGGGAATATCTGGACTTTATGCGGGTATCTCTGTGATACATATGTATTGTGAGAATAAAAAAAAAAGACATCAAATCTAAAAGCGCTGTTTATTCAAGTTCTCTGAAAACACACATGAAGACTTACAAACCTGTAGATGTTATAACACATATAACTATCCTTGGCTGCAAACACTCATATTGCCAGGTTCCTTGCTCTTTCACAGGTTAACCATGACTTGTACAGGGACTCAGGTTAACCTGCGATACCTGTGGGGTTACTCCAGTTCATTCTGATAGCAGATGTTCTATGCATGTGGTTCATATACACTGTATTTTTTGTTGTGTATTTGCTCAACCACTCCATCAGTTCTAGTCCGTATACCACAGTTTATACTATCAAGGATGTCCACAGTGGATAACTGCTGACCCGCTGTACAAGTTGTGGTTAACCTGTAAGAGATCAAGGTACCTCGTAACATGAGCATTTGCTGCCCAGGAGAGTTAAAGGGGAACTACCACCCTGCAATAACTTTACATGTATACAGTCTTCATCTGGCGACTAGCTGATTAGTAGCGCTAGTCGCCAGAAATATTACCTGGTTCCAAAGATTTTGCAGTTTTTCCGAGGCTCACAGGAGCAGAAAGCACGGACATCTCGTCACAGTGACGTCCATGCGCCAGTGCTGTCAGTCCCTTTTGGAGCCGGCCGGCTCCAAAAGGGACTGACAGCGCAGGTGCACGGACATCACTGTGACGAGCAACATCCTCAGTCATCCACTGTGTAGGCAACATCCACAGTCAGCTGTTGGAAAGATATGATTATTGCAGAATGCTTGTAATTGTAGTCCTATAACAACTGGAGAACCACAGGTATAACAAACCCAAGGATAAATGGGTCAGTGTGTGTAACATTCCCCCAACCCTGTAGAAAATCTTTTATTTCCAGGAACCTTCACAGTACAAACCTACTGAGAGTGAATATATTTCGTTGCAGGGATTTACTTTCAAAACATAACATAAAAGTTTCTTTTTTATACGATTAGAAGCAGGATTTGCTGTAATATTATATCAGCAGCAGACTCCCAGTGGTTTTTATTCGCTGTTTCTCACAGGGAATAAAAGTGCAGCTTATGGAAGTCAGCAGGATTTACAAACAGCTCATCCGGTTTATAAAGATTCCCTGCATGACCAACCTGCAGCCCTCATAAACTCAGAAATTCCATTTGTTCTGAAAAATCCAACAGCCTGTTCTGGTGCATCCCTTTTGTACTGCTTCAGGACCAGTGCTAGGACAGAATACTCTTAATCAGGGGTAGGCAACCTTTTCCTTTCCAGCTGCTAGGGCCAGTATTAATACTGTGATGAATATTCAGTTGCCTTTCTATTGCTCTCAAAACCACTAATTTTTCCAGCTGTTCCACAGTAATATACTTTCTCCATGCAGTGGACATTGCACTTATTTCTTTGCTGACTGTCAGGCTCTGTAATATAAATCACAATTGAGTGATGACATCACTCTCTGGCTGTGGACAGTTTGACTACCTGGCACTTATGATGCAATATTTGGGGTTCATAAAGCCAGTGTGACATTTAATGTATTATTTTGGGAAAGGTTGTTGAAGCAATCATGAAGCATTTATAATAAAACTCACCATTTGCGTACCATCCATGTGTATATATATATATATATATATATATATATATATATATATAGGCTGAAAGATCTGTAAAAAATTGAGTAGAATAATTTTATTCAAAAAGATGTGACCAAGAGAATGTCCACACATAATTCTAATTCAAAATAATTCATGCAATATTGTACAAGATGCTTACAACACCAGCTAAAACCACCAATCATGTTGGGTCTGTCATCAATGAGATGCGTAGAGCTGATGCACATAAATATGTAAAACTCTACTAGACAATATACACAATTCCACTAATAAATTGGCAAGTTGTCACATTTTTGCAATAAATCCTTTGAGTGCCATGGAAGTGTTTTAAGTTTTTCTTTGCAATGCATTGTATACCCCTCTCGCACTCAACGGTTAAATAAGAGACAGAGAGAGAGAGAAGATATTACCAAAAACTACTATTACCATTCATTTATGAACATATAAGTGTCTCTATTGTATTGGCTTAGACTGACACACTAAGAAATGGAGTCATTCTGAGTTTGTATGCTAAAGAGGTGTCCAATGCTTTGCATTGCAATTAGGGGAGGGAAAAAGGTCCTTTTGTGTCCCACGAAAAAATCTGCAAAAACCATTTGGTTCTCCATTTTTTTGCGGGAAAATCCGCCTTAAACAAAGCCCTTAAACTCTTCACCTTTTTCACCTACTTCCAAAATATTTTTGCTATTTGTTTCAATGGTTACAAACTTCCAGCCACTTTACTTACATGTACATTGTGTTTTAGCACCAACCATACCGTTTTCCAGGAAGTTAAACAAAAAAATAAAACAGCTACAAAGTCAGAGAGGATGCTATGTTATTTTGAAGCTATTTATTTAGCAAAATTAAGGCATCAGAGGCTCAGGCTGTTGACCAACAGTATGAGCACCCATCTAAAAAAAAGGAGGCGCTGGAAGGACCATGATGTGGCCAGTGAGTCAGAGGAGGAAGTGACCACCACCAGCATATAAGGTTCTGGAAGCCCTGATTTCCCAGACCCAATGATGCCCAGTCCCCCAAAACCATCTCTTGGGATCTAGGGGAACATAGTTTCATCTTCAGCAAACGCACAGGAAGAAGTGGGTAGCAGTGTGAGCAGGACAGGTCAGCTACTTGTGCCTGCTGCTACTGGTGCCAGTGTGCCTTCTGATACTCAGGAGGAGGAGGAGGAGATGATGGCAAGTGTGACACCAGTGGACCCTAAGTCACACTTGCCATCCCCAAGCAGTCCCACTACTACTGCCATGCAGCAGCAGAGAGTGTTGAGGGTGAGGTAGGGAGTGATAGTTAAGGTGATGGTAGTGAAGCAGCTGGTGGTGGGACTACATTATGGTTGTAGATCCTTCTGCTGAGGTGGAAGGAGAAGTGAAGCCGAGCAGCCAGATTAGAGGTGAAGAGAGCCCGCAGCATCCACCGTATGCTGTGATTCCCCTTCCCCCAGCATTGTGCCTCTGAACCTGATCCTGAGAAAGGCAGAACTGGCTAGCAGCAGTATTAGCATCCGCTCGGTTTTAGTTCTGACTCTGTGGCAGCAGCAGCATCATTCTCTGCCCCAGTTAGTGAAGGGGATTGTGGAGGTTATGGGAGTTGGAGTGTATTTTACTTGTTACAGGCACAGTGCAGTCATTAGTGATGGCACTGTGCACTATCTCTGATAAATCAGTGAAAAGAGGAAAGGAGGGACTGCACCTTGGCACAACCTCCCTGATAACACACATGAAATACAGACACCATGACATTTATGTGAAGCATGTTAAAGGCAAACCCCCACAGAGGAAATCGGAAGCCACTGTTGCTGTACCCATGTCTCTCCCCAAGGCAGAAATTGAAAAGGAGGAAAAATAGAGAAACCCAGCTTGAGCCTGAAAGTTCGATGATGAACGAAACACCTGGCAGGACATCCCCTTCTTACGCTAGAGTCCGGGCACGGGAAGCCATAGCAACATCTTCTGGTGATCCACCTCTGTCATCGTTACCTCCCTCACCAGCTGATATTGTTTGGTGCACTGACCAGACATGGCAATGTGGTGGAGTATAATCACAGGCATGGAATCAAACAGCATCTGCAGAGATCCCATCTCACAAAATATGCTACACTGATGGCAGGGAGGATTCATCCTTATTATTACAACTGCAATCCTGAGTAAAAAAAATCACTGATTCCTCAGAGCTTTTGCCTCTAACAATCCTGAGTCCAAAAAATAACTGATTCTTCAGGGCTTTTGGCTCTAACTAGCCTGAGTCCAAAAAAATAAATGATTCCTCAGGGCTTGTACCTCCAACAATCCTGATTACAACCAACTCATAACTGATTCCTCAGGGCTTGTGCTTCTAACAAGTCAAAGTCCTACAGTTCAATGTTTCCACAGGGTTTGGCCCTAACATGACTAAATCCTACAAATCAATGTTTCCACAGGGTTTGGCCCTAAGAAGACTAAGTCCTACAATTCACTGTTTCCTCAGGGCTTATGCCAAACAAGTGTCAGCCCTACAAATCAATGTTTCCTCGGGACTTGGGCATCCAACAACAAGTCTAAGTTTTACAAATCAATATTTTCTCAGGGCTTGTGCCTAACAAGTCTAAGTACTACAAATCAATGTTTCCTAAGGGCTTGGACATCTAACAACAAGTCTAAGTCCTATAAAGAGTCCTTCACATAATACTTTATCTTGTCAAGCATCAGTCTGCCCCAGTCACAGCTTACGTCAAGAGGGTCCCTGTCCCTGACACATTCCGTGCCAATTTTTAATTTTTTTAATCTTTGTTTTATTAACTGTCCCCCGAATCCCAGCCACTAAACACCACCCCCCAAAAAAATCCAGATTCAACTGATTCTTTCCCCAGACTCCACCAACACAGGCACCCTCAGGTCCATTTTATACCATGCCTGTGGGAAATAAAATAACATTTGCTATGTGATGTGTGTAAATTCAGTCTTCCCATTGATTTCAATGAGCTAGGCAAAAAAAGCAGCAAAAGGGTACTTTTCGCAGGAAATTTTCTGCTAGGCAGGTAGTGCCATCTTTTGCCTATTGTGGTTTGTGGCAAAAATGTTCACCCATCCCTAATTGCAACGAGTTAAAAGTTCCATTTCAATCAATGGGAATATTTGGAATTTGTATCTGTCCTGTATGGTGCAGAAGGTTTGCTCCAGATTTCTTACTATATCAGAGTTAATGAGATTACTCTTCGAACACTAGATAGGTCTCCAGGAATGCAAAGCTTTAAAAGCCTCATTTAAATCAGTTGGAGTTGTATTTGTTCCCTGTGCTAGAGTTAGTTTGCCCCATAATTGCCCCAGTTCTACTTAGTATATCATCCTCTGTGACACATATATGTTATTGTTATAGTTAATGTGAAACTAAAGCATCAGTAGGTAAATAACCATCCAAATCATTAGACACACCTCAAGAGAAATAACATTTTGGAGGTGTATAGACTCTGGACTGTATGTTCAAACAAAAAGTGAAGGAATTTTGGGGCAAATCAAATGCCAGGGGGAGTAATATAAACTTCCCTTTTCTAACCCCTTGAATGCTAGATAATAGTGTTGAGCGAGCATGCTCGGCCGATGCTCGGATCGGCTCGAGCATCGCTCTGCTCGGCACATGGCGGTACTCGTACGAGTACCGCATGTGCTCGCCCGCCATGTTCGGGTCTCCTCCCCGCACGTTTTGCGGCTGCTGCGCAGCCAATAAACGTGCAGGGAGGCTCTGACATCGGTGTAATGCCAGCAGCCATGTTGGCTGCTGGCATTACACTGATTGGCTGGCCAGAACCCGTGGTCAGGTGCTGTATAGCACCTGACCAGCGAGTTCGGCTCAGTCTGAGCCAGGGAGAGCTGAGGATAGGAAGGGAAAGGCAGTGTAGGGAGGAAAAAAACAAAAATTGTGAAAAAAAAAGAATCAAAAGTCCTTTTTAGGACTACTGTGTGTGGGGGCAGCAGGTTATTTGGTGTGGGGGGAAAAAAACAAAAAAAAAAAAAAAAAAATATATATATTCTGTTTAGTGTGCAAAGTTGCAGATTAGAGCACATTCTGTTTAGTGTGCACAGTTGCAGATTAGAGCACATTCTGTTTAGTGTGCAAAGTTGCAGATTAGAGCACATTCTGTTTAGTGTGCAAAGTTGCAGATTAGAGCACATTCTGTTTAGTGTGCAAAGTTGCAGATTAGAGCACATTCTGTTAAGTCTTCAAACTAAAATATCAAAGTCACGTATTCCATTCAGTGTGCGTCGCCGCAGTTTAGCAGCACATTCTGAGTACTGTGCAGAGTTGCAGAATAGGAAGAAATACTGTTAAGTCTTCAAACTCAAATATCAAAGTCACATATTCCATTCAGTGTGCTTCGCCGCAGTTTAGCAGCACATTCTGTGTACTGTGCAGAGTTGCAGAATAGGAAGAAATACTGTTAAGTCTTCAAACTAAAATATCAAAGTCACATATTCCATTCAGTGTGCTTCGCCGCAGTGTAGCAGCACATTCTGTGTACTGTGCAGAGTTGCAGAATAGGAAGAAATACTGTTAAGTCTTCAAACTCAAATATCAAAGTCACATATTCCATTCAGTGTGCTTCGCCGCAGTTTAGCAGCACATTCTGTGTACTGTGCAGAGTTGCAGAATAGGAAGAAATACTGTTAAGTTTTCAAACTCAAATATTAAAGTCACATATTCCATTCAGTGTGTTTCAACGCCGTTTAACAGCCTATTCTGTGTACTCTACAGAGTTGCAGAATAGTAAGAAATACTGTTAATTTTTCAAACTCAAATATCAAAGTCACATATTCCATTCAGTGTCTTTCACCGCCGTTTAACAGCCTATTCTGTGTACTCTGTACAGTTGCAGAATTATAAGAAATACTGTTAAGTTTTCAAACTCAAATATTAAAGTCACATATTCCATTCAGTGTCTTTCACCGCCGTTTAACAGCCTATTCTGTGTACTCTGTACAGTTCCAGAATTATAAGAAATACTGTTAAGTTTTCAAACTCAAATATTAAAGTCACATATTCCATTCAGTGTCTTTCACCGCCGTTTAACAGCCTATTCTGTGTACTCTGTACAGTTCCAGAATTATAAGAAATACTGTTAAGTTTTCAAACTCAAATATTAAAGTCACATATTCCATTCAGTGTGTTTCAACGCCGTTTAACAGCCTATTCTGTGTACTCTGCAGAGTTGCAGAATAGTAAGAAATACTGTTAAGTTTTCAAACTCAAATATTAAAGTCACATATTCCATTCAGTGTCTTTCACCGCCGTTTAACAGCCTATTCTGTGTACTCTGTACAGTTCCAGAATTATAAGAAATACTGTTAAGTTTTCAAACTCAAATATTAAAGTCACATATTCCATTCAGTGTGTTTCAACGCCGTTTAACAGCCTATTCTGTGTACTCTGCAGAGTTGCAGAATAGTAAGAAATACTGTTAATTTTTCAAACTCAAATATTAAAGTCACATATTCCATTCAGTGTCTTTCACCGCCGTTTAACAGCCTATTCTGTGTACTCTGTACAGTTCCAGAATTATAAGAAATACTGTTAAGTTTTCAAACTCAAATATTAAAGTCACATATTCCATTCAGTGTCTTTCACCGCCGTTTAACAGCCTATTCTGTGTACTCTGTACAGTTCCAGAATTATAAGAAATACTGTTAAGTTTTCAAACTCAAATATTAAAGTCACATATTCCATTCAGTGTGTTTCAACGCCGTTTAACAGCCTATTCTGTGTACTCTGCAGAGTTGCAGAATAGTAAGAAATACTGTTAAGTTTTCAAACTCAAATATTAAAGTCACATATTCCATTCAGTGTGTTTCACCGCAGTTTAGCAGCCTATTCTGTGTACTCTGAACAGTTGCAGAATAGTAAGAAATACTGTTAAGTTTTCAAACTCAAATATTAAAGTCACATATTCCATTCAGTGTGTTTCACCGCCGTTTAGCAGCCTATTCTGTGTACTCTGCAGAGTTGCAGAATAGTAAGAAATACTGTTAATTTTTCAAACTCAAATATTAAAGTCACTTATTCCATTCAGTGTGTGTCACCGCAGTTTAGCAGCCTATTCTGTGTACTCTGCAGAGTTGCAGAATAGTAAGAAATACTGTTAATTTTTCAAACTCAAATATTAAAGTCACTTATTCCATTCAGTGTGTGTCACCGCAGTTTAGCAGCCTATTCTGTGTACTCTGCAGAGTTGCAGAATAGTAAGAAATACTGTTAATTTTTCAAACTCAAATATTAAAGTCACTTATTCCATTCAGTGTGTGTCACCGCAGTTTAGCAGCCTATTCTGTGTACTCTGCAGAGTTGCAGAATAGTAAGAAATACTGTTAATTTTTCAAACTCAAATATTAAAGTCACTTATTCCATTCAGTGTGTGTCACCGCAGTTTAGCAGCCTATTCTGTGTACTCTGCAGAGTTGCAGAATAGTAAGAAATACTGTTAAGTTTTCAAACTCAAATATTAAAGTCACATATTCCATTCAGTGTGTTTCACCGCCGTTTAGCAGCCTATTCTGTGTACTGTGCAGAGTTGCAGAATAATAAGAAATACTGTTAAGTTTTCAAACTCAAATATTAAAGTCACATATTCCATTCAGTGTGTTTCACCGCCGTTTAGCAGCCTATTCTGTGTACTCTGCAGAGTTGCAGAATAGTAAGAAATACTGTTAATTTTTCAAACTCAAATATTAAAGTCACTTATTCCATTCAGTGTGTGTCACCGCAGTTTAGCAGCCTATTCTGTGTACTCTGCAGAGTTGCAGAATAGTAAGAAATACTGTTAATTTTTCAAACTCAAATATTAAAGTCACTTATTCCATTCAGTGTGTGTCACCGCAGTTTAGCAGCCTATTCTGTGTACTCTGCAGAGTTGCAGAATAGTAAGAAATACTGTTAAGTTTTCAAACTCATATATATTAAAGTCATATATATCGTGTAAGATGAAGAAGGCGGGTAAAAAGGGACGGGGAAGTGGACGTGATCCTGAAAGTTCAGGGCGCGGGTCAGGACGCGGAGAAACTGTGCCTGGTGCCAGAGCACAAGAAAGAAAGACATCCACCATACCTAGCTTCATGTCTGATTTCACAGGACGTCGCAGGACATCACTCTCGAGGTCCGACCAGTGCGAACAGGTGGTCGGTTGGATGACAGCTGATACTGCTTCCAGTCGGTTAAGCACCACCCTGTCTTCCACCAAGTCCACTCTCAGTAGCCAAGAGTCTGGTCAACATAATCCTCACTCTGATCATCCTTCCTCCCACCATACACGGTCTGGTCAAAGAAGTGATCCCACACTGGGATATAGTGATGAGCTCGTCTCATCACCAATCCTTCATTTGACCCTCTCTCCAAGCACGCTTGCAGAGGAACATGACATCTTGTGCCCTGATTCACAACCTCTAGAGGCTACCCAATCACAAGAAGATGACAGATGTGAACGGCATTTAAGGTCAAAGGAAGTAGTGGATGATGATGATGATGATGAGACACAGTTGCCATTAAATCAACCACTATTTCCTTCTCAAGACCTTGTTGAGGAGAATGTTATACAGTTGTCAATGACCGAGTATGTGGTGGGATCAAGACTTGAGGAGGATGATCAGAGTGAGGAAGTGGAGGAGGACTTGGTGGACGATGAGGTGACTGACCCCACCTGGGAAGGTGTAGAGCCGAGCGATGACAGCAGTCCTGAGGGTGAGCCATCTGCAGCACCGCAACAGGCTGGAAGAGGCAGTGGTGTGGCTACAGAAAGAAGGCGGACCGCACCAAACCGGCCCGCAAATGTTCCACGGAGCACCCCCTTGCGTAAATCTACCTTGCCAAGGGGTAGGTGTTCCGCGGTATGGCGTTTTTTTAAGGAAAGTGCGGACGACAAAAGATTTGTAGTTTGCAACCTGTGCCACACCAGAATGAGCCGAGGCATGAACACTAGAAACCTCACCACCACCAGCATGATCCGACACATGGCATCCAAGCACCGTAGTAAGTGGGAGGAACGCCTGGATCGCCCATCTGTGTCTGCAGGCCACACCACTGCCTCCTCTTCCCCTGTTTTCGGTGCCGGCCAATCGCCTGTCGAAGGCGCAGGCCCGCATACCTCCCGCCCTGCACCTGTAGCATCTGAAGCACCATCAGCGACCACATCCACTTCCCTGTCCCAGCACAGCGTCCAAATGTCGTTACCCCAGGCATTTGAGCGCAAGAGAAAATACCCAGCCACCCACCCACAGGCCATAGCACTAACCTCACACCTTTCAAAATTACTGGCCATCGAAATGCTGCCATTTAGGCTTGTGGACACTGAGTCCTTCCGCAGCCTGATGGCAGCAGCTGTCCCTCGGTACGCGGTCCCCAGCCGCCACTACTTTTCCCGGTGTGCCATCCCCGCATTACACCACCATGTGTCCCGTAACATCACCCGTGCCCTGACCAACGCAGTTACTGGGAAGGTCCACTTAACGACTGACACATGGACAAGTGCTTGTGGCCAGGGACGCTACATTTCCCTGACGGCACACTGGGTGAATGTCGTGGAGGCTGGGAGCGACTCGGACCCTGGGATGGCACGGGTGCTACCCACGCCGAGGATTGCGGGCCCTACCTCCATCAGGGTTTCCACCAGCACCTACGTTATTGGCTCCTCCTCCTCCGTTTCCACCTCCGAATTCTCTACACACACCGCCACTCCCCCATCAGCCAGTAGCTGGAAGCAGTGTAGCACTGCAGTGGGGAAGCGTCAACAGGCCGTGCTGAAGCTGATCTGCCTTGGGGACAAACAGCACACGGCCTCAGAGCTGTTGCAGGGGATTAGTCACCAGACCGAGCAGTGGCTCTCGCCACTCAACCTGCAAGCAGGCATGGTTGTGTGTGATAATGGGCGTAACTTGGTGGCGGCTTTGGAGCTCGGCAAGCTCACACACGTACCATGCCTAGCGCATGTATTTAATTTAGTGGTGCAGCGATTTCTAAAAACCTACCCCAATGTGCATGATCTCTTGACCAAGGTGCGCCGCGTGTGTGCACATTTCCGTAAGTCATCTACAGCTTCGGCCGGCCTGTTGAAGCTGCAGCAGCGCTTACAATTGCCAGCTCACCGGCTGCTGTGTGACGTGAGCACGCGCTGGAACTCCACCTTCCACATGTTGGCCCGGCTTTGTGAGCAGCAGAGGGCAGTAGTGGAGTACCAGCTGTTACACGGTCGTCGCCTCTCCGTTCAACTTCCTGTAATCAGAAGTGAGGAGTGGGAATGGATGTCAGACCTCTGCGAGGTTTTACGCAATTTTGAGGAATCGACACAGATGGTGAGCGGCGATAACGCTATTATCAGTGTAACCATCCCACTTCTGTGTCTACTGAAACGCTCGCTGCTCACAATTAAAACCGACGCTTTGCATGTGGAAGAGGTGGAAATGGGGGAGGAAGAGCTTACACAAGGTGATAGCCAGAGCACCCTCACTTCATCTTCTCAGCGACAATTGGAGGAGGCGGAGGAGGAGGAGGAGGAGGAGGAGGAGGAGGAAGACACGGTTGCCTCCGCTACAGAGGGTAGCCATGGAACTTTAGTTCCATCTCTTCAGCGTGGGTGGGCAGAAGAGGAGGAAGAGGATGAGGATATTGAGAGTCAGCCTCCTGGTGAGGACAGCGAAATCTTGACTGTTGGTACTCTGGCACACATGGCTGACTTTATGTTAGGCTGCCTTTCCCGTGACCCACGCGTTGTACGCATTTTAGACAACACGGATTACTGGGTGTTCACCCTTCTGGACCCCCGCTACAAAGAGAATTTCTCATCTCTCATTCCTCCGGTGGAGAGGACAAGCAAAATGGTGCAATACCAGAAGGTTCTTGTTGAAAAATTGCTCCAAAATTTTCCATCTGACAACGCTGGCGGCAGAGTACGTGCTACCTTGGCCAACAGAGAAGGGGAGTAAAGGGGAGCACACAGCAGTTCCGAGAAAGGCAGGGCAACACTCTCCAAGGCGTGGGACACCTTCATGACACCCCGCCAGCACCCTCACCCTGATGCGCAGCCTAGTGTCACAAGGAGGGAAAAGTTTTGGAAGATGGTGAAGGAGTACGTAGCAGACCGTGTCAGCGTCCTCAATGATCCCTCTGTGCCTTACAACTACTGGGTGTCCAAGCTGGACACGTGGTATGAACTGGCACTCTACGCCTTGGAGGTGCTGGCCTGCCCTGCCGCCAGCGTTCTGTCTGAGCGGGTATTTAGTGCTGCTGGTGGCATCATAACAGATAAGCGTATCCGCCTTTCCACCGACAATGCTGATAGGTTGACACTTATAAAAATGAACAAGGCCTGGATTTCCCCTGACTTCTCCACTCCACTGGAGGAAAGCCCCGGGGGAACATAAACTCACTTTATATATGTTATTTACAATGATGGGAATACTCTGTATTCCCATTCACCCCTTCCACCCAAAAAACGGGTATATGGTTGACTCTTAATCTTCTCATCCTCCTCCTCCTCTTCCATATGCCCTGTGCTATAATTTTTATATAGGGCCAGCTCACCAGCGGGCCCTGTGATATAATTTTTATATAGGGTCAGCTCACCAGCGGGCCCTGTTTGCCAATTTTTATATAGGTCAGCTCACCAGCGGGCCTTCTCATATAATGTTTTATTGGGTCAGCTCTCTAGCGGGCCCTCTCATATAATGTTTTATAGCGTCAGCTCACTAGCGGGCCTTCGCATATAATGTTTAGGATGGTCAGCTCTGCAGCAGACCCTCACCCATAATGTTTTAGATGGTCAGCTCAGCGCACGTTTCCCTCTTAATCATGGCCTCAGTTCTGAAAATCAAGGAAATTTTTGGGAGAATTTGCCTCTGCGCACGTTTCCCTCTTAATCATGGCCTCAGTTCTGAAAATCAAGGAAATTTTTGGGAGAATTTGCCTCTGCGCACGTTTCCCTCTTAATCATGGCCTCACTTCAGAAAATCGATGAAATTTTTGGGAGAATTTGCAGATGATATACAAGTAAATATACAGCAAATACTGTTTGGTAACAATTTTTCGCCTAAAGTCGTTTTTATTTTCCTTTTTGTGTGTTTTACGGTCAGTCTGTAAAAATGGCGTACTACGGGCGAAAGATCGTTCCCAGCAGCGATGTTGGAGTCCAAGGTGCATCCAGACATCCTCCCTATGCTGTCCCTGAACCATTTCTGTAGTGTTTCCATCTTTTTCTGCCCTTTTCCTATGGACCAGGCACCCTCCCCTCATCAGAGCAGGGGGTGCCTGGTGTAATGCTCGAGTCCTCCCATTGACTTCAATGGGGCTCGGGTGCTCGGCCGAGCACTCGAGCCTCAGGGGGTGCTCGGTCAGAGCACCCGAACATCCGAGCATTGGGGTGCTCGCTCATCACTACTAGATAAGTCTCCAATGGAAGAAGCGGTAAGTCAAAGACCTGTCAAGCATAAGGGGTTAAATGTCCCATTTGACATAAACGCCTTTTTAAGAATGTTATTCCTACCCACCATGCAATTGGTTTGCTCCAGAATTCTTCCACTTTTCTTTGAAACATAAAGCACTAAATGAGATAACACTCCATTTCCTATGATGTATTATATCGACATACCTGAATGTTGAAGAATGGACACTACCTGGATAAGCGCGTCTCATAACTAAATCATATAAATACACCAGTCTCCTGTATGATGGTCTCCTACTTTTATAAGTCCTGTTATTATTATTATTATTCTTTATTTATATAGCGCCAACTAATTCTGCAGCACTTTACAATAGGGAATAGACATACGGAGGTATTAAATAGTACAATCAGATGTGGAGAACAAAAGGATCAGAGGGCCCTGCCCATGAGAGCCTACAGTCTAGAGGAAGGTAGGTTTGACACAGAAGGAGTAAGTGCTATTGGGTGTAAGTGCCTCCTGCCACATGAACTGCCAGTTAGTGGGTGGGAGTGAGAAGTACTGTTGAGTGCAGTAGTCCAGGCAAGGGGTGATTCTTGGTGAAAGTTTATGGATGTAGTTGACAGTCTCCCCTGAAGAGGTGAGTTTTCAGGGAGCGTCTGAAGATTTGAAGGCTGGGTAAAAGTCTGATTGGGTGGGGGAGGGAGTTCCAGAGTTGAGGTGCAGCATGGGAGAAGTCCTGTACGAGGGAGTGGGAGGATGTGATAAGAGCTGTGGAGAGGATAAGGTCATGTGCAGAGCAAAGATGGAGAGAGGAAGTGTATTTGGAAATGAGAGATGAAATATAGGGGGATTGCGGTGTTATTAAGGGCTCTATAAGTTAGCACCAGAATTTTGAATTTAATTCTGTATGCTAATGGGAGCCAGTGTAGGGACTGGCAGAGGGGTATGGCGTCAGAGAAGTAATGAGTGAGGTAGATTAGTCTTGCAGCAGAGTCCTACTTTTACACACAGTAATTATAGAGATATACTTGACTATTGTACAATGGACTCCTACCTAGTGATGGGTGAACATTTTCACCTCAGACAAAAATAGGTGAAAAATGGCACTTCCCACCTGGCGGGAAATCTCCTGTGAAGAATGCCATTTTCCCACTTTTTCACCTCTCTCATTGCATTGAAATCAATGGGAAGAAAAATGTTTCCCCACCACATGTCATTCTGTGTTTGTGTGAGAAGAAAGCAGCATGTTTTGAGCTACAGAAGATAGGCAAATTGAAACTTAGTTTAAGGAGTCTTTTAGGTAGGACATTTGTTGTTTGTATTAGAGGAGTCTGGGGGCACTCCAGGGGAGAAGAAGGCAGGAAGGAGGTTGAAAACAAAATTCAGTGTGACTGACTGGCATGCCACAGGCAGCTGGGTTCCAATTTGCTTCCTGATCTTGCTGTTATTATCCTACCTGTATTGGACATGTCTGGATATAGCAAAGGAGGTTGCCCCCAAATACCCAACATTCTTTCTGACTGATTTGATTTTGAAAGACATGGGCAGCTGCAGTCCAAGCAAATTCCTTAGTGATCTTGATGTTATTGTCTCTGTGTTGGATGTTTCTGGGGGTACGAGAATGGAGCAAAGGAGGTTGACCAGAAATACCCCAATATTCTGTCTGACTGATTTGATTTGAAAGACACAGGCAGCTGTGGTCCAAGCAATTTCCTTACTAATATTGCTGTTCTTGTTTCTGTTCTGGGGAAGTCTGTGGCAATAAGTTGTTGATTTTTTTTCTTTTTTAATTATAATTTCCTTTATGGATAAAAAAAATACATTCAATATGGGCACTTATTATGAACAGGCAATCAGGATATTAGTACGATCATGGAGGGGCTATCCAACATAAGAAGCTATCCTTATGGGACCCTAGCATTATGTAGATGCCCTTCTGCCTCCAAATTATCCTATGCCTAGGTACTTTTATTTGATAAATACCATTATTTGTCTGTGCTTTTGGATGGTAATTATGAGCTTCTGCAGTCCTTATTGATCTCTTAAAACCACTTTGGGTCCAATGTGACCCTTCTTCAGATTCTCTGTAACTGCCATACTTTGGTAGGATCTTATTTAAAAAGGACCCAATGGACCAATTAGGACTGCAGAACAGGGTACAAATTGTATCAATTATGCCCCTTTTAAAAGCAACAACTAGAAGAAATATACCTAGCGTTACAACATCTAAAATCAGAACCATTTTATATCACTAACATAGCCATAAATATAAAATTCAAGTAATATTGTCATTATGAATGATTAGATGAACATGAAAAATATACCAGAAGGGAGAATTTTGAACTTCATTATTCTTCTATTGCTTTGTGATGTAATGGACAATTGAAACAGAAGATATATCTAATACCAGCTAGTATATGGAAAATGGGTTTTAACAATATGTATCTAGTTAAGAAGACTTCTTCTTCTTAACAAGACTACAATTAGTGCAGTCACTACTTAAAGTGTTAGTAATGTCCAAAAAAAGTTTTTTGCATTTAGAAGAGCTTAAAAAGCTGAGCTAAATGCAAAAAAACATATCTCTCAAACCGCTATGGTTTAAGAGATACAGGTGTTTAAAGTTCGCTGTTTCCTACTGAAAGCTGTCAGCAGGAGATTTGTGTCGGTCGACACGGAGGCGCTTGAGAAGTGCTGAGTGTAAGTAACGAGATCTCGGCACTTCTCAAGCGCCTCCGTGTCGACTGACACGAATCGACCAACCGACACGTGTTCCTGGCACACATTTTAGACCATTCCAATGACAGGATTCCTTGTAAGTAACGAGATCTCGGCACTTAAGCGCATCCGTGTCGACCGACACGAATCTCCTGCTGACAGCTTTACAGCTGTCAGTAGGAGACAGTGAACTTTAAACGCCTGTATCTCTTAAACCATAGCGGTTTGAGAGATACGTTTTTTTGCATATAGCTCAGCTTTCAAGCTCTTCTAAATGCAAAAACTTTTTCTTGGACATTACTAACACTTTAAAGGCATATATTCATCCCCATATTAACAGATATTGTAACCACAAATAAAATGTATATACATACAGGCATTAAATCTTCTTGAAACAAAAAATCAGATAGTAGGGAACAGCTTATTTCCTATACGCCAAGAGAATCATGTGAGAACAGATGTAAATGCACTCAATAACAATATAACTTGAATTTTATATATATAGTTATATTAGTTATGTTGGATTTACAGCATAACTTTACAATATAATATAGCTTTAGTAATGTTAGCTTTGCAAAACGGTTATGTAATTACATTATTGATATAAATCTACGCATGTTTCTTCTATGTGTATATTTTTACAATTGTGTTTTATATCGACATCAAGTAGCCTTATGGGACACTTCTAGTACACTTTACATGGTTTTTTTATAGGGGGAATAACTGATACAATGTTTACCCTGTTCTACTATCCTTATTGTCCATTGGCCCATTAGACCCTTTTTAAATAAGATCCAGCTAAAGCACAGTAATTACAGAGTTCCTGAGGAAGGATCATATTGGACCCAAAATGCATTCTAGATCAAGGAGGACGTAAGAGGATTTTATCAGGATTTTATCAAGTAAGAGTACCTAGGGACAGAGATGGCCCTTACATGGGTACCGGTGGGTCCATGGGACCCAGGTGGCACTTTGACAGCGGCGGCAAATTGTTGCTCCAAAGCATGTTCTTTCATGGTGCCATGCGGGCTTCCTCTTCATTCATTGTCATATTATTTTATATTGGAGTTCCCAAGACTCGGGGCCCCCCCATACAATTTTACCCATTTTATTGTAATGGAGGTTCACAGCCAATACTGTGAGCTTAACTCAATAAGCTTCCCCTGGTGAGTCTAAGTGCACAAGTCACCTACTTCTGTTCCAGCTGATGACATCTAATGTTGAAGGACGTATGGAGGCAGGGCAACAACATGGCATTCAGCCACTCGTTACGCAGGCTGCTTCAATTCTGCAAAGACCAGGACAGTCCTGCTGGAACTATATTTCTCTCTTGATGAGAGCCCAACTACAGCATTAAGACCTTAGGGAGCAGGCAGTGCTTCCGACTGTCGAGATCATGCAAGTTTACATGCGTAGTTCTGTCTGTAGTTGGAGAGAAGAAGGGTCCCAATGTTTGGGATATTGTTTGGTCCTTGGTAATGATATGAGCTATATATACAGAGGAGAAACTACCCTCCCCCCCCTCAGCCATACCTGGTCATGTGCACCCTTCCCTCCTTAGTTAGTCCCAATGAACCCCCCCAGGACCACTAATGGTGGCAAACTATCTCCCTCTTTGTCATGGCTAATCTTTCTAACAACCTTTACCTCACATCATTGGCTAGTTTCTTGTGGCTTTAGCCAACACTGGTGAGTGATTCACTAAGGTGAGATAAACTATCCAATTCTGATGTTCTTGTATGGAGCAAATGCACCTTGAAAAAGAGACACCATATAATAATAGTGAAACTGGAGAGTTTATCCCCCACAGGTAATGAGACCTCCCTGCTGTGACCCTTCTTGGAGATAGACCTTTCAAGTGTGAATAAGGAACTAAAGGAGAATATAAAACTTATTAGTGGGGTTGAGTTCGGAGATTTCTAACAAATGAAGGCCTGGTGGTCGTGATAAGAGCTCTACTGAAAAATTGCATCTGTGGGTGTGTGCTTACCTGCATATCCACCTTGTTTAGGCTTAGCGGTACAACTTTCTGTACCATAAAACGTCCTGTTCTCACTCTCAAAACTCACGTACACTGTCATTAGCTTAGCTGCAGTCTGAGGATGTCATCCCCCCCCCAGCTGCCCAAATGCACGCTTGTGGCGTGTATTGGCGGGTATAGTTTTGGTGGTGCGGGGGCAGCATTTCATCCTTGGACCCAGGCAGCACAGTGTCTTGGGCTGGCCCTGCCTAGGGATAGGATCATTTATAGGCATGAGGGCATCTATGTGGGTTTAAGGTCCCATAGGGATAACTTCTTATGTTTGATACCACTCCATTATCATCCTAATATCCTGATTGCCTATTCATAATAAGTGCCCATATCAAATGTATTTTATCTGTACTCATTAATACCAGCTTACTGGCCTGCAGGTGTGGTCTTATTAAACGCTATTATTTTATATTATAGCAAATTTTGGATTGTATTTTATACATAACCTTTTATTTATTACTATTTATTATTAGCCTCAGTTTTTTATATGAGTACATCTCTACACTGAGATATTCCTGTGTGCTGGTCTGCACAGAATACCTGGATGAGGGATTTCTACTTCTCTCCATTTGTCATTTAGCTCTTATTCTGCTGTCAAAAGGGAAAGAGTTTTCAGTCTTAGAAAACTGGCGTCCTATTGCCCTTCTTAACTCTGATAGAAAGATATTGGCAATAATCCCTTTCAGATGCTTGCCCTTTGTGGCAGACTTGCTGCTTTTCACTTCCCAGTTCTAAACTGTTTAAGGTTGTAGAATCTTTTCTGTTGTCTTTAACATACAGGAGGCCTTAGAGCAGTATGTCTAAAGGTTGGGGAAATATCCTTTGACATTGGGTCTATCTGAAGCATTTGATAGGATTAATCAATAAGACAGTTCTTTGCCGATATGATATTCCAGGGAAATTCATTGATTGGTTATCTACTTTGTTAAAATGGTCAGTAAGCTTTCCTCTAATGAATGGTTGTCTCCTTAAAATCTTTGAGGTTTGTGAAGGGGTGAATCAAGGTTGCCCACTAAGGCCCCTGTTGTATGTCTTTGCAATTGACCCCTTCTTGAGGTGGGTGGAGGGTGGGACATTGACAGGGATCCCCAGGTGTCTAGTGCACCAAGTGGCAGGAGAAGTCTGTGAATACTCCTAGGATTCTGGATCCGGAGTCAATCATGATAAGAGTACTTTTTTTAAATTTTTTTGTGCCCCAATCTGTAATGAAAACATTGGAGATTACATCTGGAAAACTAATTTGAAAGACAAATCTGTTTTTGTTTTCATTGCACCATATCTCTGTAAGTGTGGTATATGCTTACCTTTCACAGCAACCTATAGGCTGCATGATCAAAAGAAAACTGGAGCAATTCTGGGAGAATCCAACTACACTCTAGGAATGAACTAACTATTCCCATTGATTTGCACGAGGTTTTTAACTACTTGAATGTTACAGGTCTCCAACACATTGCAAAGCATTGCTTTGGAGACCTCTTCCTAGAATTCTTCCACTTTTCTTTTGAACATATGGCCCTTAAATGGATAGTATTGCTAGAATTGCACCAAAATTAATATTGTAGACATTAAATCCATGAATGGAAAGAGCTATGTCCCATCTCTCAAACTTTTAAAGTTTGAGAGATCGAAGCAACACGTGTCTGGTTTGCATGCACACTTTGTAAACCGTTCCAATCAAGTATTTCTTTCTGCGTTGCGCTATTTCGGCTCTGCTGAAGAGCAGCAGGATGATCCCGGTGCTGGATTCTGTTTTTCTCAGCTAGGTGGCAGACTTCTGGGAAACTGGAACTTTACATGCTTCAATCTCTCAAACTATAAACATTTGAGAGATGGGACATAGCTCTTTCTATTCAAAGTTTTAATGTCTACGATATTAATTTTGGTGAAATTCTATCAATACTATTCCTTTAAGGCCATATGTTGAGTACGCTGGTCAGTTAGCTAAGAATTTGTTTCTTGTTTTTTAACTCTTTGTTGACCCAATTTGATTTATTTCCTGTAAGTACATGATGACACCATGAATGACACCAGAGAATGGATGTTGGGATGAGAGGTGAAATTCGGTTGACTGTCTGTGGAATCACCATGCAGATTCTTAGGCCCATTTGTATAAAAGCAAACTGGAGATAGTCTGTTGTAAACAAACTGTACCATAGGTACAAATATAAATTCCTGAATTTCCATGCACTTGATATAGCTTTTTAACCACTTGAATGCCTGTGAGGTGTCCAATGCATTGCTTCCAATTGGATTGGAGACCTCCGTAGCATTCAAAGGGTTAAAAGCCCAATTTAATTTAACAGGAATTCCTATTTGTCCCCTGAAGTACAGTTGGTTTATTCCAGAATAACTCCAGTTTGAATTTATAAATATGGGCCTCAATGTCTTAAGTACAAAGAGAAAGTGTAACAGGTCTATTTTTCAGACATCATGAGATCATTTTTCCTGAAATAGAATTGATTTAAATGGCAAATAAACATGAAATAAAACTAATTGCATAAGGTGTGTTTTCATCTTGCAAAACAAAATGATTTTACAATTTTAACCTCAAAGAATCATTTTGCACATTCCTACAGCTAACCTAAACCCTAACATTAACCTCTAATGTGAGCCTACAAATTCCACATGCTCCACTTGTGCTGAATAGAGTGTACATTATCTACACTAAGGACATTAGCCATGAAATATGCATACAGTTCTAATATCCAGGTGGTAAGAAACCAGAGTGGGCACTCTGTAAATGACAAAAGGTTTGGTTACCCATATTAGAAATCCTTTTTAAAACACCCTGAATGTAAAAACCACAGGGAGCTAATTTACCGAGACTAGTTAAGTGCTGTGCAAACATCATCTCTGGAGATTAACTGTCTGTTAAAATTTGATTGCTTTAGTACTCCCTCAGTGATTATTCTTAAAATAAAAGAGCAATCTTTTGACATAATGCAGCATTCAATGGTTTGCGACACTGTGGAATCAATAATCTTTTCACCAGAAAAAAGGAATTTAATCCAGTCACACTTCCCTAACAGCAACCCCTCAAATGCTAGAGTAATATGTTGGAGGCTTTTCTTGAATTGGTGGGATTTAATGGCTTATAGAGCCCTTTAAGTATGGTTCTATTACCACTTAAGAGAAAAGACATATCTTATCTTTTTTTTTACTCTACAACAATCACTTTTGTCATGAGACACGTGATTTCTGATTACATCATCCCTCGCTGTTCATTGAAATGCAGCAGTAAGAGAGGGCTGTAATTACATGAATCCCTTTGGTGCTGCAGGAATTGCAAAGCATTGGTGTGTAGCCAGGCTATTTATTAGATAAACATGCACCTCACATAGTGATCTCATCTGGAACTATGTCATGAATGAGGAATTTTTCACCTGTGTATTTAAACAGACGATGTCTGTGCTATTATGCTTGACAATGAATAATGACAAAAGGTAGAAAATTAGCCACAGTCCTCAGTAAAACATTAGACCTACACATTATATTCATGTGATAGATAATGTATTACTATACAAATCTTACTATAGAAATACTTTCTTTAAAGGGATAGTAATGTTTCATAATAAAAGCAGCTCTAATTAATCATCATAGTATTTGGACTTTGGAGAGTGTTATTTCAATTCTGTCAGAGTTGTAGTTCAAGAGTAATTGAATAATAAAGTATTCCCCTCCTGCCCCTTTTACTGATGTAATACTGTTCAGCCAGATCAGAAGGGAGATGCCCAGGTAGACTGCAGAGAGGGACAATCTTCAATTAAGATAAGGGAAAAACCTGAAAGACTTGTCAAGGGTGCAGGGCCTTTCTCTCAAGCCATAAAGGTTTGAGAGAAAAGACTTATATTGTTCTTTGTGTTTTTTTAATGCCTACAAAATAAAATAAAGATAAAACAAAGTATTACTATCCCTTTAATTTTTCATATATAGCAACTGAGTACACAGGAAAGGTGTACACTGTTGGCCCTTTTCCCTTTAAAATTCATGGACCTGGCATCTGCCTACAGGCGAACCCCACAGAGGGGCACCTGTCATTGGGACCCTTTAAAAAAAAAAAAAGTTGCCTCGCCACCCGCACTAACCCCCTCTACCGCCCAGTCAAGTCTGTGCCTCCTTCAGGACAGACCTGTAGATGCTGTGCTCCCTTATCGGCTCTTTAGTATTGCAGAGCACTGGGAGATGACATCATCTCCCAGAGCTCTGCATGAAGAGAATGCCGCGCAGGAGCTCCAGCAGCTACAGGTCTGTGCCAAAGGAGGCAAATACAGACCTTTCCTGCCACTGGACCACCAGGGAAGAGGTAGGAAACAGACACTGTTGGGCAATGTGGAAATGATGGGGCAATATGGATCTGATGGGGGCAAGATGGAGATGATGGCAATGTAGAGATGATGGGGCAGTGTATGTGAGGGTAAGTTGGAGCTGATGGCAATATGGAGCTGATGGGAGCAATATGGAGATGAAGGGGCAATGTGAGGTTAAGTTTGAGCTGATGGGGGCAATATGGAGATGATGGTAATGTGGAGCTGATGGGGGCAATGTGAGGGTAAGTTGGAGCTGATGGGGAAATATGGAGCTGATGGGGGCAATATGGAGATGATGGGGGAAATGTGCGGGTAAGTTGGAGCTGATGGGGGAAATGTGAAAATGTGAGGGTAAGTTGGAGCTGATGAAGCAATATGGAGCTGATGAGGGCAATGTGAGGGTAAATTGGGCTGATGGGGGAAATATGGAGATGATGGGGGCAATATGGAGATGACGGGGGCAATGTGGAGCTGATGGGGCAATATGGAGCTGACGGGGGACAATGTAAGGGCAATATGGAGATGACGGGGGCAATGTGGAGATTAGGAGCATTGTGGAGGTGTCCAATGGAGATGGCCAATGGGGGGGGGGCGCTTCAGATTTCTGTGCCTACAGGCTCCTGAGATGTAAATCCGGCCTTGCCTGTGGGAGGGCACTCCTGCATGATAAACCCTGCAGAAGCAGCTGAGCTCAGAGGGGTAAAGTAAGGCTGCCGGGGGGGAGAGGTGGAATGTGAAGGAGGGCTTCCACTGCAGGAGGAAGTGTCTTAAAGCAGAACTACCACCTTTAAGAAAGATGTCCCCAAATAATTCCTCATCTGGCGACTAGCTGCTCAGTAGCGCTAGTCACCAGAATTTTTGCCTCCTTAATGCAAATTATACCCTGCTCTGGGACTGACAGGATGGAGTGCAGACATCTTTCCATAGTGACATCTGCATGCCTGCACTGTCAGTCCATTTTAGAGCCAAACGGCTCCTAGCAACTCCTCCTAGAGCCGGCTGGGACTGACAGCACAGGTGCACAGATGTCACTATGGAAACATGTCTGCACTCCATCCTGCCTGTCAGTCCCTGAGCAGTGGATCATTCGCACAAAGGAGGTAATAATTCTGGCGACTAGCGCTAATGAGCAGCTAGTCACCAGATGAGGAATTATTTGGGGACATCTTTCTTAAAGGTGGTAGTTCCACTTTAATTACAGGGACAGGACATGCTATACTTATTTAGACAAGTTAGATGTACTGTGGGGCTTATTGATGTAAATATGGTACAATTGCTTATACCCTAATTGCTCCATACTTGCCCCCAAGGCAGTCCTCCCCTGGTAATAGATATATAAACAATGTGTTGCCTACCCCTTTGGCACTCAAAGGGTTATACATCTATTACCAGGTGAGGGCTGCCAAGTTTTCACCTTGGGGGCAAGTATAATCAAGTGGCCTACATGTATTATCGCTCAAGGGCACCCGTCTTTGTCTCAGAGTGTTTGTTGGTATGTCTGTGACTCTAAGGGCAACCCCATATCATGTTTGCTTCTGAAATGTATATCTCCAGTAACTAGTATGTCTTAAGAACCTTTTATCGGGTAGTTTTGAATCCTATGTGGTTTCTGGAATGTTTAAATTGTAATAATCCTTTAATAACCACTGCTCTAGTATAACTCCAATCTGCTTCTATGCATAAGGTCCAAAGTTCTGTAATGAAAAAGGTCAGCGGGTAGACATAAAAGTATTGATATACAGTCTCATGTGAGCATTTTTTGGCCTATTGGATTTCCTGATGAAATGTTGCATGATCTTTAGAAATACGTAACATTCATACAATGTGACAGTTTTAATTAGGAAATATGACTGATGGTATTCTCTAGTAGGAGTTATTATACCCAGAACTCTCTACAATGCTTTCATTATGCAGCATTATAACTTATAACTTTGTACCCTGATTTGTGAAAAACTGGTCAATAATTGTGTGATAAATATAAATAATGTCAGAATGTAGTATATATCAGAATAATGTCTGGATTTTCAGTTGTGGTTGGATTACCACTCCCATTAACTTTTCTTGGCCTTTGGCTGGCAGAGAATGAATGGAATTGTCGTCCAATAACACCTGGAAAGTCAGCTGGTTTGTCGGCATAAATTAATAGTTGGACAAGTAATACAGGAGACGTAGAATCATACAGTTAATACAGTGTATCATAGTATGGCTTTCTGTGGTGATCTTGCAGGCCATAGCTGAAATATGTTGGAACACCATGGACATTAAACACATTAGAAGGAGTGAAAAATGTTAGGCTAAGGATAATGCAAATGAGCTGGAAGATATGTTGTTCTACAACTCATTGTTCTATGTAAGAAATAAGGAGTAGAGAGAGAATGGGATTAAAAACAGGACAGGATTCTTACCCTGAACTCAAGTATTACTTATTGAGGTCATGGACATTTCGCAACAAATACAGACTGTAAATACATCCAGTACAATTTGTATCTCTTCACAGCTTAAAGGGATAGTAATGTCAGAAAAAAAGTATTAACTATATGGTAGATACAATTAAAAGAGAGCACTTGCACTTATTTGTATCTCTCACACCATTATGGTTTGAGAGATATAGGAAGATAAAGTTCTTTGGTCCCTCCCCTTTCTGCTTGATGAGCTGTAAAGCTATCAGAAGCAGATTCTGGTCGCTTGACCAGATGCTGCTCTTCAGCAGCGCCGATATAACGATATCTAAAGACAAATACTTCATTTAGAACAGTCTACCAAGTGTTCCTGGCTTGCAAGCACACTTTGAAGACCGTTCCAAAGAAGTATTTGTTTCTAAATGGCGTGATTTCAGCTCTGCTGAAGAGCCTCTGTCTGGTCAAATGACTGGAATCTGCAGCTATCAGCCAGATGACAGACTTGAGTAAAACAGCCAGGAAAAGGTAACTTTAGCAAGTTATCTCTCAAATCATAAAGGTTTGATAGATAAGACTTACATTGATGTTACAATATTAAATCAACTTAAAATTAACCATTACTAATCCTTTAACTCTGAAAGGACTAGTCGGGTGCTCAATGCATTGTGAACCAAGACTTACACACTACTCTGGCCCTTAAAGGGTTAAAAAATGGTGCTGTAATATAAAAATGCTAAAAGCCATATTCATTAAGCTAAAGAGGTAAAAGTCCAGAGCAGACAAGTTGTAACACAGGGTTGAAGTTAAAATTCCATATATGCCTATTGATTAAATAAGGTTTTTAACCTCTTGAATGCTAGTGAGTTCTCCATCTACTAATGAGCTTGATAGTATTCAAGGGATGAAAGACCCATTTCAGTCATTGGGAATTATAATTTCCTCCCTGTGGTGCAGTTGGTATGCCCCAGGATTGCTCCTCTTCAGCTTGTTGACTAATGTCCTGAATATCAAACTGGCAGAAGAGCTATGGCAGCCTTCAATGGAGAAAAGAAAATGATGAATCAGTAAAATAATAAATTATATTAACAACACACACACACACATACACATATTTTCACAATTTGCAATAACCTAAAACGAACAGTAAAGTACCCATTGTGTGCATTTATTAAATAAAAAAAGTCCTGCAATTTTTTTATTTATTTGGCTGATATGAAAAGTTAGTGAATATGATGAGAAAAATAATGCATAAAAATAACTGTAATGATTTGGATCTATTTTAACTAGTCGATGTGTTCCCTTGAGCTTGGACCAATTTAATTCATTATTCATACACGGTGCAGCCCGGTTCTATCATTCCTAACAGGGAGATTATCACCATTCTATGCCTGCAGTTGGCAAAAAGACCTGGTACTCTAAGCCCCACCTCAACAAACAAAACTGACCCTTTGGATGCCAGAGAGGTCTCAAATTTATTGTAGAGCAATGTTTTGGCTTCCTCCCTAGCATCTAATGGATTAAATACAAAAACATGTTATCTCAGTAGTTTATGTACCCTTACATTCACAATAGCTATACTGACAGCTAAATTGCATTGTCATCATTAGTTCTAACTAAACTTCTATGTTAAATTGCCAATTTTTAAAGTAAGCTGACAATTAAGCTGTTTTGGAGTCAAAATAATTTCCTACAAAACCTGCATATTTTTATGAAATATGTTCAGTACAATACATTTGCTAAGGTCTTTTTTGCTAAGGTATTTTATTTCATTGTAACTATTCATGTTTTCATGAAAACCTAATCTAGATACATCCAAACCTATCTTACGGGCATCCACCAAATATTATGCACAGATAGACATTATGGAGAGCTATATGTTTTCATGCAATTTTACTGCATTTTACATGTGATTTAGATGAGATTTATAGTAAATTGTTTTTTTTAATCCCAGCATATCTTGCTTTCTATATAAACAGCTGATAAAAGCACATTAAATTGTCCCTTCCTGTGTTTTCTGTGCGATACCATTGAATCCAAGAGCAAAAATTTGACAAAGCTAAAATGGACTGTAAGTCTGAAGTTGCAGGCATTCAGAAAATCACCCATGTGAAAAATTACGGAGATACATAAATATCATTCTTAGTGAATTTTTAAAAATAGTTGCTAAAATTTGCAACCACAAGTCTTATTTATAAAGAAGTAAAGTCATGTTTATACTATATAATTTGTCTATATTCTGAGAACATTTGCAGAAAATCATGTGTACATAGTTTATACACTATCACTAGGTACTTCCGTTAACCCCATAAGGTCCGTGGACATGCCAGGACCTTCACAACTTGAAGTGAGTTAAGGATCGGTGACGGCCTTGGCACATCATGACTTTTTGCGCATGCGGCAGTGCTGTGATCATGCTGGGAATCTAAAACTGACTGCTCCGAGACCGGCGCAGTCAGTTTGAGCCTCAAAATATAGTCTATCTGGTCCTTTAGAGTAGAAGTACTCTTGGTCCGCCTTGTCCTTAAGGGGTTATGAACAGGTTAAGCCTAGAGTTAATATTTAATCACGACTGGCGCAATTAGCTAATTTCTTTATACATACTTTGTGACACAATTCTTATTTATACAAGATCACCTCTGCTCTGTTTCTCAAATAATTCGACTGACTGGAGCTAGTGCTTAGTGAAAATGTTGCCAAATGTTTATAAAAATCTTTTACAGACACTTTTTGAATTACTGTGGGGCCCTATTTATCAAGCTAAAGAGGTGTGATTCTGGGGCAAACTAAGTGCACCATAGAAGGGAATGAAGATTATATAAATTCCCATTGATTTTAAAAGGTCTTTTTAACCTCTTGAATACTATAGAGGTCTACAATGCACTGCTTTGCAATGCATTGACAATCTCTTTAGCATTCTGCCTTCTCCTTCAGAGCTCCAAAGGCCTGAAACAATCTTCCTGAAATAATCAAATCTGCTCCCAGTCTAAAATCCTTAAAGGGATAGTAATATTTCATTTTAACTTTATTTTATTTTGTAGGCATTAAAAAAACATGAAGAATGATATAAGTCTTATCTCTCAAACCTTTATGGTTTAAGAGATATTCACAAGCAAAGTTTCCCCCTCCCACCCCTTTTGCCTAGTGTAAGCCATCTCTTCTCAGATGTGGAATGCAGTCCATAGACTGGACAGATAACAGAAGGGGTCATTCTTATTCCTATGAAAACAATGAAATCCCTGCCCCCCTTGACAAGCTTTTCAGGTTTTTCCGTTATCTTAATTGAAGATTGTCCCTCTCTGCAATCTACCTGGGCACCTCCCTTCTGCCCTGGCTGAGAAGTGTTACACCAGTAAAAGGGGCGGGAGGGGGGCACTTTGCTTGTGAATATCTCTTAAACCATAAAGGTTTGAGAGATAAGACTTATATCATTCTTCGTGTTTTTTTAATGCCTACAAAATAAAATAAAGTTAAAACGAAGTATTACTATCCCTTTAAAAGTAAATGCTTCTTTATATCTAAAAACAGAGTGTAACTGGACATAATTTTAATATTCCATATGTATATTCATATGTGTATGTATATATAATAACATGTAATATATAATGTTTCTCATTTTGTGTAAATATGTAACAGTTTACTGAAAACTATCCAGGACATACTTGAAAATGAGAGAAATCTCAATGTATTCTTCCTGGTAAAACATTTTCTAAATAAATAAAATTCAAGAGTTTAACATCCATTTAAATCAATTGAAACTTTCATTTCCCCCATATGGCACAGTTGGTTTACACCTCAATTGATTCAAACTTTTTGGTTTATCAAAACAAAAATTCTATCAAGAGTTCAGCCCTCTTGATATGTCCAAAAAATGGCTTTAACCCTTTGAGTGCCAGGGTGGTATTCAATGCATTGCAATACCTTGGATACCTCACCGGCATTTAAAGAGTTAGAAAAATACAGGCTTCTTATTCTTAATCAATCAAAACAATAGTGACTGAAAAACATTGAACTCAAGCTTAAGAAGATCTTTAATTGAATGCAATAATTTTATTTAAAACATTGAAATCAAGCTTGAGAAGATCTTAGATTGAATTCAATAATTTTATGTAAAACAATGAAATTAAAAGGTGAAAACATACATTAAATAATGTTATAGCTCTTACATTGATGTACAAAAGCATGGAAATGCAGAGTAAAAGTTCACTGAGCTTTAATTTTGCACCCCTATGTTTTGCTTTAAGCCTTTGAGTGCCAGAGGAGTATGGATACCCCTCTGGCACACAAAGGGTTAAAATGACTGTAAAATTCCTCTTTGACTTTTCATATTCTGCCAAGTACATATCACGCAAAGTCACTGTGCCTTTATTTTGTATTTGTTTTCATCTTCCACCTATTTTTTTTTTTTTTTTTCAGTATTATGTACCACACAGTGAGCTCTGGGGATCTCTGCTTCCAGTGAGCTTTCTGTCAGACACTGTGAAAGTAATAGTATAATACTGGGGTCTCTGTATTCTGCATTTAACTGACAGGGGGAAGGATTTTCTGTTGCTGGATTAGTATTAAAGTGTGGGGTCTGCCTAGATTCATACATAGCATAGAGTGTGTTAATATTGGCATTGAACGGAAAGTCATTAGCATAAAGTGTCATACTTTTCCACCAGCAAATAATGGTTACTTTCTCTAAAACAATTTATATTCTAAACAAATGACTAGGACAACAACATATAAGTAGTTTGTAATTATCTTTACAATTAACTAAGTTTATCTCATGGTGACAGGACTACTTCAAATAATAGAGTTTAAATGATGATTAATGGAAGTGATGATGGGAAAAGATAACAATAGCAATTACCAAAACTGGAACCAGTCCATACAGATCAGTTTAGCCATACTATAAAGTGCAAGATCCATACAATGGAGGCCACTTTTACCTTTGAACATTACTCACATTGTCTTTCATCATCATCAGTACCGCTACCTGTGTGAGTTCACTAGACCTACATTTTCATATGGATAGGCAGGTTCCAATTTGGGTGACTGTTATTATCTTTTAACATCTCCATTTATCATAATTCTATTTCCATTATTTCAGCAGCATGAACTAACAATTCTACTGAGACTTTATGATTACTATCCAGTTGTTTTGCACTATAATCCCTTGGATACTAGAGATATCCCCAATGCATGGTAAAGCAATGTGTCAGAGATGTCACTAACATCTAGTGGATTAAAAAGGATACAAAAATACCCTCTAGCCAAATAAATTGAATTTGTGTTTTCCTTTTTTAGTACTAGCATTGTGCTGAATATCTGTCTAGTGTATGTTATATGTTTACCTGCTTAACCCATTAAGGACTCTTGACGTGCCTGGACCATCACGCAGGTTCTGGCACTTAAGGACCAGTGACGTTCCTGGCACATCGTGGATTTGTGGGATGGCACTATTGAGATTCAGAGAAGGATGAAAACAGCAAAAACTAGCTGTACGTTTTTAAAGATAAATTAATTTAAAAATGTAAAATGCTATATATATATATATATATATATATATATAACAACTTCAACCATTGTTTATCCACTGTAGGATTAATTCCTTCTCAGGAAGCTTCCAAAAACTTTGTTGTAGTGCTTTTTGTTTCATCTACTAGTCTTGTCTTTGGTCTTTTTCTTGGACATTTAGTGTCAAGTGGAATACATTCCAAAATTAATTTGGTCCATCTACTGTCAGGTCTATGTGGCCTACCCATTTCCATTTTAGGCTCTTTAATCTTTCAATGATGTCATAGACCTTTGTTTGCTGACAAATCCATGTACATTTTTTTATCATGTTCAGAACTCAACGTTTCATATTTTTCTTAAGTTTTTGTATGGCTTTGGCATTCAGTGTCCATGTTTCACAGCCATATGTAAGAACTGGGAGGGCACAATGGTCAAAAAACATTCACATGAGGCAGAGTGGTAAATGTGTCTTAAAGACAATACTGCTAACTTTTCTAAATGCTTTCCATCCAAATTTTATTTGTAATTCAATTTCCATAATGGTGTTTCCATCTGCCAAAGGTAAACATAATTATCCACTTCTTCTAGTTCCATCTACTGTGATTTTTCTTGGTTTGGCAAAGCTGTTAACTTGTGTTGACTTGTATTTGTTGATATATACCTTCAGACCAAAATATTTGCTTTCCTGTTGTAGCTCATCAATGCTTTCTTGCAGTTCTTCAGGACTACTGGCAAAGAGCCTGATATAGTCTGCATCATCTGATATCGTCTTAAGTTCTTTTTTGTCCCAATTTAGTTTGCGGAAAATTTCTTCTAAACAAGCAGAAAATGGTTTTGGGGAGAAGCCTTTTTCTATGTTGATCTATACTTTATCATTGTTTACCTGTACTGATGCAATTGCATTTTCATATATTGATTGGAGGATATTGATTTAAGCTCTATACATTCCTTGGTTGAACAGGGCATCGATTATTGCTTGCTTTTTCAATGAGTCAAAGGCCTTTTGTAGTCAATCAAGGTTATGCATAATGGAAGATTGTATTCATTATGATCTCTATAACTTGTTGCACTGCCTGAATATGGTGAATTGTACTGACACTGCTCTTGATGCCTGCTTGTTATTTAGGTTGTGTCAAGTTAAGTACTGTGTCCTTTCTTCTTGACAGTATCTTTGTGAAAAAATTGCAGATGACAGCAATATTGGTCAATAGTTTTATAGATTCACCTTATCATGCTTTTTGTGCAGTAGGATGACTTCTGTATTTTTCATGATTCAGGTAAATTGCAGAGTAGCTAGAGCTTTAAAGGGATAGTAATGTTTCATAATAAAAGCAGTTCTAATTAATCTTCATACTATTTGGACCGTGGAGAGTGTTATTTCAATTCTGTCAGAGTTGTAGTTCAAGAGTAATTCAATGACAAAGTGTACCCCTCCTGCCCCTTTTACTGATTTAACACTCCTCAGCCAAAGCAGAAGGGAGGTGCCCAGGTAGACTGCAGAGAGGGACAATCTTCAATTAAGATAAGGGAAAAACCTGAAAAGCTTGTCAAAGGGGGCAGGGATGCCATTGTTTTCATAGGAATAAGAGTGTCCCCTTCTGTTATCTGTCTGGTCTATGGACTGGATTCCACATCTGCGAAGAGATGGCTTACACTAAGTAAAAGGGGTGGGAGGGGAAACTTTGCTTGTGAATATCTCTCAAACCATAAAGGTTTGAGAGATAAGACTTATATCATTCTTCATGTTTTTTTAATGCCTACAAAATAAAATAAAGATAAAATGACGTATTACTATCCCTTTAAATAAGGGTTGACCTCTGGCTTTTAACATATCAAGTGACTTTAATCAGCTGCTTTGCTATTTTTCATTGATTTTATTGCAGCTTCTACTTCTACCAAAATGTCTGGCACAGCTGCAGGATCTGGCACATCATTAATTTATTGATCTTCATTGTTATAAATATTTTATTAAAATTCTTTCACTCATGTTAGTACTTCTTGTTGTCCCATATTCCATCTTAAATAGAAACCTATGTGTGGTCATTTTTTGATTTGCTTTTTTTATCCCTTGATTTTCTTCCAGTGTCCTTTTGATGAGCTCAACACTGAAGTTTCTTCTTTTATGTGCTTCCTTATGGTCTTGCACATTTCTGCATATTCTAACCTGTTTCTAACAGTAACATTGTGCTTAATTTCTCTTCATTTTTTCATTATGGCAACTGTTTATTTTGATATTCGGTTTGTTTTTCCTGTAGTTTCTCATCATTTTTTCATCATGGCAACTGTTTATTTTGATATTCGGTTTGTTTTTCTTGTGTAACAGTAAGTGCAAGGGCAGTGTCAATAAATGGCCAGTGTCTATGATAGTCTCAATAACATTTTCATTGTGGGTTAAAATGTCTTTGTCTGGAAGGTCTTGCAGACACTGCTAATTCAAAATTCTTATGATTTTTCCATAGCTGGTTAGTGTCGATCTTCACATTTGTTGACTTCATCAAATTCTTTCTTTCTTGAAGTAAATTTTAATTTTTGCTTTCAATGGTCAATTCCAAAGTTAAAATGATTTAAGACTGAGAGCAGTCAGTGAATATTGTTTTATTATTTGCAAGTATAATGTTGATTTCAGTTAGGGCTTTTCCTTGTCCATTTTCTCTGGTCCTTTTTCCTGTAGAATGAATTCATGATGTACAGATTTTATTCTTCTGTAAATTCAATCAGTGATTACTGGTAGGGGCATAAACCAGAATGATTTGAAGAACATAGGGACTGGTTAGTATATATACAGTAATGTCCAAATGTTATATGGCAGGTATGAAAAAATGCTGTAAAGTGAGAATGCATTCAAAAATAGACAGGTTAATAGTTTTTATTTATCAATTACCAAAATGCATAATGAGTGAACAGAAGAAAAATCTAAATCAAATCAATATTTGGTGTGACAACCCTTTACCTTCAAAGCAGCATCAATTTTTCTAGGTACACTTGCACACAGTTTGTTTACTCGGCAGGTCAGTTGTTCCAAACATCTTGGAGAACTAATCACATTTCCTCTGTGGATTTAGGCAGCCTCAGTTGCTTCTCTCTCTTCACATAATCTCAGACAGACTTGATGATGTTGAGATCAGGGCTCAGTGGGGGCCATACCATCTCTTCCAGGACTCCTTGTTCTTATTTACACTGAAGTTAGTTCTTAATGACTTTGGCTGTATGTTTGAAGTCGATGTCATGCTGCAGAATAAATTTAGGGCAAATCAGATGGCTCCCTGGTGGTATTGCATGATGGACAAGTATCTGCCTGTACTTCTCAGCATTGAAGATAACATTAATTCTGACCAAATCCCCAACTCCCTTTGCAGAAATGCAGCCCCAGACTTGCAAGGAACCTCCACCATGCTTCACTGTCACCTGTAGACACTCATTCTTGTAACGCTGTCCAGCCCTTCGGCAAACAAATTGCCTTCTGCTATAGCCAAATATTTAAAATTTTCACTCGCCAGTCTAGAGTACCTGCTGCCTTTTTTCTGGAACCAAGTTCTTGTGTTTTGGTGCATAGTTGAGTTGCTTCGCCTTGTTTCCAAGTCAGAGGTATGGCTTTTTGGCTGCAAGTCTTCCATAAAGACCACTTCTGGCCAGACTTCTCTGGACAGTAGCTGGATGTATCAGGGTCCCACTGTTTTCTGCCAATTATGAGCTGATGGCGCTGCTGGGCATCTTCCACTTGTGGAGGGAAGTAAGCATGATGTGTCTTTCCTTGGCCGGCCACTGCATCTACGGTCCTCAACATTGGCTGTTTCTTTGTGCTTCATCAAAAGAGCTTGGACAGCACATCTGGAAACCCCTGTCTGCCTTGAAAGTTCTGCCTGGTAAAGACCATGCTTATGCAGTATAAATACCTTGTGTCTTGTTGCTGTGCTCAGTCTTGCCATGGTGTATGACTTTTGACATTATACTGTCTTCAGCAACCTCACTTTGTTAGTAAAGTTTGGCTGTTCCTCACCCCGTTTTATTCCTCCTACACAGCTGTTTCTATGCCTATAAAACCCCTGACTTTGTGCAAGTGTACCTAGAAGAATTGATGCTGTTTTGAAGGCAAAGGGTGGTCACACCAAATATTGATTTAGTTTAAATTTTTCTTCTGTTCACTCACTATTCATTTTGTTAATTGATAAATATGAACATGTATTTTTGAAAGCATCCTTACTTTAAAGCATTTGTTCACACCTGCCTAAAACTTTTGCACATTACTGCATGTGTTTGTGTGTGTGCATCACATTTTCAGTGCAGTCCATAAGTACTTGGACAGTGACAAAAGTTTTGTTGATTTGGCTTTGTACTACGGCAACTTTGGATTTGAAATGAAATAGTGACTAAGAGGATAAAGTGCAGTCTGCCAGCTGTAATTTGAGGGTATTTACATCCATAAACCGCAACCCATGTAGGAATTACATTTCTTTTTATGCAGTCTTTTCATATTAGGGGACAATAAGTAATTGTACAGTTGGCTGCTTGGCTATTTCTTGGCCAAGTGTGTGGAGTACAAAACCAAAACAACAAAACTTGTGTCACTGTCCAAATACTTATGAACTGTACTGTATACTGCCTAGAAAAAGCCTTGGTTACTCATTTGGTTAAGGGCAATGTCTTAGTTAACATTCCTAAGGCTATGCATCAATGTTTACCTGGAGTTAGATTGAGTGGAAACAGCCCTCGATTGCCATAGACAGGCCAGGATTTAAAACAACTCTAACACCTCCTGATTATAAACACTCACTTAACTAAATCAAAAAATCCTGATGACCACTACGAATCAGTTCTGTGTGATCAGGTTCTCCAAACTTCATCTTTCATTAGTACTGGATATCATTGCCAAGGAAACAGACATGATTCTTTGCTGCAGTTCTCATGGTCTACAAACTCCTACCACTCCCCCAAACTCTTCCCACTGAAGATTTCTTAACCCCTTCTGGACCAAAACTGTGTACAATGCATTACAGAATCTTCTGTTCTTTAAGGGGGTTATAAAGTAAAATCATGGGGGAAATTAGCATCAGATTTCAGCTATAATAAAAAACTAAATTGGCTGTCTTGGAAAGCTGATGCTGATATTTAATATCTTTAAGTCTGCATTCACACTGTGGACTGTTAGACCTGCATTGTAGCATTTCACAAGTCTCCAATGTACAGTCACCTGCAATGGACTCATTCTTTGAGAGGATGTTCCAGAGATGTGGCTGATGAATGAAGCATGTCATGGCATCAGCCAAACATGATTAGCTGTTGTCCACGTGAGGACCTATTGACTGGATTGTTGTGGTGAGCACCTCAGCAATTAAATAATCCATGGGAATGCTCTTCATGGCTCTTCTGCATCTTCACTGAGTTCTGCTTGGAGTGCACTACAGATGCAGTAAGCTGCATTGCGTCTCCTACATACAATGCAAAAATTTCCTGTATCAGCAATGCCATAAGCAGCAAGCTAGTCTAATCTTTGGGATGTTAGTGCAGTGATAGAAGTGTCTACACACCTCAGTGTGAGCCCAGACCTAGAGATAACATTTGAAAGTCTGGGACTTTTGTGGGTTTTACAGTGCACCAGAAGGGCAAATTGACCAGAGCACAATGGAGAAGAGCAACAACATTACTTCAGGCACTAATCACTGACCTGTAATGTCAAGGACCCCAGAAACCCTTATGGTTATGCAATTATTCAAGCCCTCCAGTGAGACTATTAAGATTACTTCTAATAATGTAACAGTGTTTTCAGTTTATGGACTGACCAATGAAGGAATAAAAATAGTAAAACTGAAATTAGACTTCTAAATCTCCATCACCTTCCAAGTTTGTACTATAAAAGCCCCCCCCATAGAAATGAGATGAGTATTCTTTGAACATCTAAATAAAAATAATAACAATAATTAAAAATAAAAATACAAAATATACATTTTTGAGGAGAAAAATATTTTTAAAAATATTTACTATGATAAGTAGAATAAGTGGAAAAGAGGACCAAGAATTTCCTTTAACTAGGAAAGTGTCAACTATCTGAAGTACGTTTAATTGTGGAAACTGCTCTGGTATTACGTGAATTCCACGATATTTAACTCCTTGAATGTTTGAAACGTATCCAACATATTGCTTTCAATCTTGCATCCAAGGAGTTAAATCTAATTATCCATTTCAGAAGAGTGTGTATAGATAGCATCTTAGTGGGAAATTATAAACTTACCTCAACATGTGACTAAACTAGAGTGTTCCCAAATGTTTGATGTCAAGCAGGTTTTTGTAGTGAGATATTATGGTCTGCTACATTAACGTATGTTTAAAGGGATAGTAATGTTTCACAAAAACAGCAGTTCCAATTAATCTTCATAGTATGTTGGGCCATTTAGAGTATTATTTCAATACTGTCAGAGTTGTAGTTCAGTAGTAATTGAATGATAAAGTATCCCCCTCCCGCCCCTTTTACCTAGTGTAAGCCACATCCCCTTAGATGTGGAATCTGGTCCTGGGACCATACAGCTTACAGCAAGGAACAATATTCGTACTGTGAGCATAAGGAAAACCCTGCCCCCCTTGACAGGTTTTTCCTTATGCTCCATTTATGGTTTGAGAGATATTCACAAGCAAGTTTCCCCTCACTGACCAAAACGGTCAAGTCTGCCATCTAGCTGTCAGATTTGGAATCAGGTCCGCAGATCGCAATATATGAAAATAACTATTTCATTGGAAGGGTCTAAAAAGTGTGCTTGCAAACCAGGCACACATTGTAGACTATTCGAACTAAGTAGTTCTTCTTATAGCTCGCGATCTCAGCTCTGCTGTAGAGCCACTGCCGGTCCGTGGACCGGATTCCAAATCTGACAGCTAGTTGGAAGACTTGATCGTTTTGGTCAGTGAGGGGAAACTTTGCTTGTGAATACCTCTCAAACCATAAAGGTTTGAGAGATAAGACTTATATCGTTCTTCATGTTTTTAATGCCTAAAAAATAAAATAAAGATAAAGCGGAGTATTACTATCCCTTTAATAGGAGCTGCTTTTATTGTGAAACATTACTATCCCTTTAAAGTGCATCTGTCACCTGTCCGCATTCTCCAACTTTATGCAAATTAGTTAATAAAGGTCATCGGGAAGTGGCAAGTTTGAGGCAGAACAGTGTGGAACATTAGTGTTTGTCTGGGATGCCTGACAGTACTGTTTAATTTACATAAAATGATAAATAAATAAAAAATCAGACTATCTCATAAACTATTGTTTTAAACCTTGGAGTTAGAGAAGTGTCCAATGGAATCTAGGGAAGTGGGCAGAAGTGGACAGTTACCCAGGAAACTCACTAAAGCTGGAGAATCAGCATCTGAAGTCTCCAGGGCAGGTTCAGAAAATCCTCAGGTATGTGAGACTGGTCCACTAACAGAGTCGGATTCCAAAAAAGATTCAGGGACTATGGACCATGTGTGCAAAGACAAAGGGGGGGACGGATTATGGGGATAGCCAGCTTCCCCATAGAGGACAAATAATAATCTCCACTGATTAACCCCTTAAAGACCAGTGATGTGTCAGGACCATCACCGGTTTCCTTGCCTAAAGGACCAGTGAAGGTCCTGGCACGTCACATATTTTGTGCTTATGGCACTCCTGTGGGACTTGTGAGCACTAGCATTTTCTGAAACTGACCACTCCAAGTCTGGACCTGTCTCTGATCTCCATTCAGCACACCAGTACACTTCATCAGAAATGCTGGCAAGCCGAAGTACTCTATGCTGTCCTTAACCACAATCCACCCCTAGCATCTCTGGCCCTTAAGGGGTTAAATGGAACATTAACCCCTTCAATGCCAGGAAGGTCAACAATGCATTGTGCATCCATGTGTTGGAGACTTCTGTAGCATTTTAGGGGTTAAAAGCCCCATTTAAATAAATAGAACAATTTTTGTTTATTCATTTGGTCCTAAAATATGAAGCACACCCACTGAGAGTGCCAGTAACCATACCTGGGAACTCTCCAGATCTGCCTAAGATAATCCACTTTTCACTCTTATTTACTGTTTCGGGGATAGAGACTGATTCTTGGCTTTGTGGAGTTCTCTGGTAACCCTGCTCGCTCCCAGCCTGGTTCTGCCCACTAACATCCACCCACCCACCCAGATTAAGTCCTACCGACATTAAGCCTTAAATGTCATATGAACCCTCCCGACTCCACTGATGTGCCAATAACTGCACTCAAAGGGTTAAATAATGCAGTGCACTTTTTGCATTTAGAGTACATCAAAATACTGTCATGTGAAAAACACAATGCAAACACTCAGTCATATATCTGTCATTATGATGTATATAATAAAGCAGAATATTTCTTGGTGAGGATGAGTCATGTAAAATCCCATAAGAGAAAAATAAGGCTGTGTGTGTAGTGTCCAGGCAATGTAGAAATCACTCAGTCATAAAACACTCTTCTGGACTAATTTAACATCCAAGAGAGGAGGAGGTAGACCACCTAATAGTAATGGTTTTAGTAAACCTTAAACATGATGTTTGTCCAACCTCTCCAGCCAAATAAAAATACCCTTACTGAGGAACTGGGAAGCAAAGTGGTCAGCATATAAAGTGCCCTATACTGAAAGGAAGAAGTAGGGGTTTTTTTTGTTTTTTTTTTAAACATCTAATTTATAAAAGAAGACTAGAGTAATTACGGAGCAAACCAACAGCAATATAGGGGACAATTAAACATTCCCATTGATTTAATACTTTGAGTGCCAGAGGGGTATGCAACACATTGCAAAGCGATTCATTGTATACCCCTCCGGCACTCAAATAATTAAACAGGCCTTTTAACCCCTTGAATACTAAAGAGGTCTCCAATGCATTGCATTAGCAATATATTAGCAATACATTGGAGATCTTGCTAGCATTCAAGGGTTTAAAGTCTCCATTTAAATCAATGGAAATTTGTGACATTTTGTTTGTTCACTGTGGTGCGCTTAGTTTGCTCCAATTTTTTTTTCTTGGTATCTTTTTAAAGATCAAAAAATCAGAATTGTGTTTATCTTTACAACAACACATTTTCATAGAGATAAAGACAGTTGTTTTACCAGCTAACTCCATGAAAGACAACTATAGTGAAATGACCTAAACAGTGGGCGTGGTCAGACTTAATGTCAAGACAAATCACATATTCACAAACATGAAATTATTAGGTCCCTTTGAATGCCAGAGTTATTCCATGCATTGCAACACAATATGTAGGATGCCTCTCTGGCACTCAAAAGGTTAACTCCAAAAATTACTTTCAAATGAAAGTGGAGTCATTTCTGGACAAACTAATATCACCATAGGTAACAGAAATAGAAATTCCACGAATTTCCATTGAGTTAAATTGAACCTTTAAAGGAACAGTAATACTTCATTTTAAGGAAGTTTAAAATTGTGCATTTAAAAAAAAAATGAAAAAATGTAAGTCCCATCTCTCAAACTTTGCTAGTTTAAGAGAGATACGCTTCTAAAGTTCCTCACCTCCCATCCCTTTTACAGACGTCAGTAGGGTTGCCACCTTTTCTTAAAAAAAATACCGGCCATGGCATTCTCTCCATAGACTTAACTTTGGACAGAAGCCAATTTTTTACCAGCCTGCTGGTAAAATACTGGCTAGGTGGCAACCCTAGACGTCAGCACTCTGGTCCCGGGACCGGACAGCTCTACAGAAGAGCTGAAGTAGTGTTATGTACAAAGACATTCTTCATTAGAATGGTCAACAAAGTGTACGTGGGAGGCACGTCTGTAAAAGGGGCAGGAGGGAGGAACTTTATATCTCTTAAACTAGCAATGTCTCAGAGATGGGACCTACAACTTTTCATTTATTTTTGTAATATGTACAATTTTAAAATTCCTTAAAGGGATAGTAATGTTTCATAATAAAAGCAGCTCTAATTAATCTTCATAGTATTTGGACTTTGGAGAGTGTTATTTCAATTCTGTTAGAGTTGTAGTTCTAGAGTAATTCAATGACAAAGTGTCCCCCTCCCGCCCCTTTTACTGATGTAACACCGTTCACCTCAGAGCAGAAGGGAGGTGGCCAGGTAGACTGCAGAGAGGGACAATCTTCAATTAAGATAAGAGAAAAACCTGAAAAACTTGTCAAGGGGGGCAGGGCTTTCATTGTTCTCATAGGAAGAAAATTGTCCACTTCTGTTATCTGTCTGGTCTATGGACTGCATTCCACATCTGAGAAGAGATTGCTTACACTAGGTAAAAGGGGAGGGAGGGGGAAACTTTGCTTGTGAATATCTCTTAAACAATAAAGGTTTGAGAGATAAGACTTATATCATTCGTCATGTTTTTTTAATGCCTACAAAATAAAATAAAGTTAAAACGAAGTATTACTATCCCTTTAAAATGAAGTAATACTGTTCCTTTAACTTTTTGAATGCTAGAGAAGTCTCCAGTGCATTATTTCACAATGCAATTATAGTTGTTTGGCATCCAAAGGGTTAAAAGCCTTGTTTTATATCAAAGTGAATCTTTGTTTGTCATCTATGGTGCACTTGGTGCTTGGTTTGTTCTATAATTGGCCCAGTTTATTTGCACATAAGGCCCAAAATGCCTGCATAGAGAATGTTTCTTCCTTCCATTTTCTCGCAAGCTGTCACTCTATACGTCCACTTAGATGATTTAATCATTAAAACTGCCTTTATTTTTAAGTAAATTTTTTTATAAATACATTGAGACCATTTCTACCCTTCTGTTTAAAAAGTAAACTGACTGGAGTTAGGAGATAATTTTATAGACACTTTCTTTTCAGTTTTATAAATCTCCCCCACTATCCTTTATTCATCCAGTAAATAATCAGCTCAGTAAATACAGGCAAGTGTGGATACAAAAAATATAGGGGGATGCTGTGTGGTGGACACAAACCAAAGTATGCCTGTGAAACAAATTGAGAGACCAGTAGGAAATTGTCATGAAGGGTCCATTGAAAACATTATTTTGGGTCCCCTTACACAAAAAATATTCTCCCTCTAGAGTAACTAAAACCCCCTTGGATGCTGGGCCCAGACACAACTGCACCCTCTGTATCCCCAATATTAGAGGAACTAATCCTATAGGTACAGCTCTCCTCTAAAGGAGCACTATCTCTGAAATTCAAGTAACTATTAAGTGAAAGAGGGGTGAATGTAAGACAAAATTTCTGTGCTAAACTGACGTTGAGTCCCAACATGTGCTTAACATCAGTCTACTAGGCTTCATAATCTGTTAAATGTTGTGTTAGGTTCTTTGCATACAGAAGTCTTATGTAAATCTACCATTGTAGGCTGTAGCTAGATGGTTAACGTAGTTTTTATAGCATGATGTCATAGCTAGCTGGCTAATATACAGTTAGGAGTTTCTGAACATGTTCATTACAACATGAAAATATAATATACATATGTAATCCGTTTTACATATGTTCAGAAATGGATCTATACAATGTAGAGCCACATTACATCATGAATATGTGATTAGCTAGATCATCTTATAGAAACCACGTGTTATCTATATATAGTTTGATGGATTGAAACATAAGGCCATGGTGAGGGTAGGAGACCTTTGGCTATTCTTAACTAACTATGACAGATAGCGTTTAGAACAAATAGAGATGGTTCATACATTGAAAGTGACAGATCTAATAATCAGATCTCTAAACTTCCTCCCCTTATCACTGCTTGTACCAAGTGGAGGATAATAGTGCACTGTGTGGAAATTTGTGGATGTTCCTTTCTTGTACTCCTAGTATAACCCTTTGAGTGTCAGAGAGCTATCGCTGCTTAAACTAACATGGGAGTTTCTTATCTGTCTTCAAGGAACCTTTTACATGCTGTAGAGTTTTCACTATCTGGACATAAAGCAGAGAATCAGAATATCTCCCTCTGTCTTTCTGGTAGAAATGGCAGCAATTTAGTTACTAAATAAGCATCTATTTGGTGTAGATGAGACAGAAGTTAACACTGGTCTCTCTCACCCTGAGAATTTCGCCCTTCACCCACAGACCCTGAGATCTGAGTCGAAACCCTGAGTCTCAGGATCAACACCTTAGAATTTCCATGTATGGCTATAGAACAGACGTACAAGACATGCTGGCATTAAAGGGCTAGTAATACTTGTATTAAAATGTAGCGCCGAGTCGTCTTTATATTTTTTTTTAACATGTAGCTCTATATTTAATTACTTACAGTGTTGTTGTTCTAATGCTAATCAAGCCGAAAGGATCCCCCTCCTACTGCTTCTGGCCACCTCCCATTAGATCTGGAATCCGGTCGTGGGACCAGACGGTTGCAGTGAGGGACAATCTTCACACAAGTATAAGGAAAATCCTGCAGCCCTTGACGAAGGAGGCCAGGATTTTCCTTTTGCTTAATGAAGATTGTCCATAGTCATGCTCCATCTGGACCACACTGAGAGGCTTAATGATGCACGGAAAGTGGTTGGAGGAGGATCCTTTCGGCTTGAACTACAAAACTGTAAGTAATTAAATATAGTGCTACATGTTACAAAAAATATAAAAGAGACTCAGAGATGCACTTTAATAGAAGCATTACTATCCCTAACAATGTCCTAACAATGACAGAAGTTGTTTGCTGGTATGCACAACAGAGATCATACACTGCAGTACATACCTGCAGAGTAGCGACTAGTGTTAGCAGATATTGCCAGTGGACCTAGGCTGGTGAGGCACTGTACTATGAAGGACTGGCGTTGTTCTGAAGCAAACTCCCTGCACCATAAAAGTAAAATAAAAAAATCTCATATTCTCACTGACTGCAATGGTGAATTTAATTCTGCCTTGCATTTAAGGGGTTAAAAGTCCTTTTCAGTCAATGGAAACTTTTATTTGTTTCTCATGGTGCTGTTGTTTATCTACAGAACTGTTCTATTTCTAATTAATACACAATATTTTCTATATTTCACTGATACATTGTATATAGGTACTTTCATAGAACCTACGATATCTAATAGAGGCAATTTTACAGAAAGCTGGGGAAACAATTTTCATTTGCGCTACTGATTTTCTGAACAGGAAGCTGATATCTAATGTATACAAAAGAACAGGAAGTAAGAAGTGCAATGGAAATCCTGTTGAAAGATACATTATCCTACAATTTATCAAGGATTGTAAATGTTTATATATACACTTATTAACTGAATAACAACTTAGTTTAGCATCAGTGTTCCTTTGTATGTTGTTCTATAAAGCATGTATAATTTCAGTCATTGTGAGACATTTTTCCTTTCAGATTCTTCTTTATCTTCCACATTCAGGTATTGAACACTTCACCCTGGGCCCTTCACAGGAAGCTAAAGAGGAGGCATTTTGTAACAAAATAACTGCTCTATAGAGAACAAATGAAATGCTCAATGATTTAAGTGTCATTTAACCCCTTCAGTGCTAGGGCGGTTAGCAACCTATCTAGTATTCAAAGCGTTGAAAGTTCTATTAAATCAAAAGGTAAATGGAGTAGGGGCGTGGCCTGACCGCGTACGGAGATGGACGTGTAGGAGCTGAGCTCCAGGACCAAGCCTGTATTTTCGCTTTTTGTCCGCTGCCTACTTACGCTTGTTTTTTTTATTTTCTTTGTGTACAATACCCTGGGCACTATTACATGCCTAACCGACGGAAAAAGTCGCTCCAGTTTGGTGCAAAACAGCCACACGGCGACGGAACCTTGGCGCCCTTTCTACGGCGTTCTCTCCTTCCTGAAGCCAACACAGACCCGCCTCCTCCTTCTAGTCACTTACCTGCTACGGACTCTCCAAACACACGCACTAATACCAGCATGGAGTCTCAACATGTGATCCCTCCGGACATTATTGAGACGCTGTCCACTAAAGATGACTTGCGATCTATGGCAGAGGACATCAAAACCTCGCTTCATGCAGCGGTCTCGGACCTACGGCAAGATCTTTGCAGCCTCTCTACGAGAGTGGACAATGTTGAAGAGGCAAATGTGGAACTCACTAACGCCTTCGCAGACATGGAACATCGCCTACAAACTCAACAGGAAAATTTTAATGCCCTTCAATATCGCCTAGATGATCTGGATAATAGAGGCCGGCGAAACAATTTGAGACTCCGAAACGTGCCTGAGAATGTACCGTTGAAGGATTTGGTGGCGTTTCTGCAATCCCTTTTTGCTCACATTTTACAAAGAGAGGATAAAGATTCTATTGTACTGGATAGAGCTCACCGCGCACTGAGACCGCGCGGCCCAGGAGAACCTCCGCGGGACATTATTGCTCGACTCCACTACTACCGGGATAAAGAAGCTATAATTCAAGCGTGCCGCAACCAACACTTTATCAAATATGCTGGATCAGAGATACAGATCTTTCAGGATATCTCCCCGCATACACTTTTCCTGAGGCGACAACTGAAGCCTCTAACGGAACATCTCCGCTCCCTTAATGTGAAATACAAATGGGGCTTTCCCTTCAGCCTCTCTGCCCAACACAACTCTCAATCTGCAACCTTAAGGGATTCTGCAGAGGTGCAAGAGTTCTGTTCAGCTTTGCAGATCTCCCTCCCACCTCCACCGGCTGAGGCTCCAGATCGCCCTGCATACCCTCCCCTGGAGAAGAACCAACGCCTTCGATGGCACTTGGTGGCAGTTTCGCCGAAGAGAAAGAAGCGCAAAGAACATCAGGAGGCCTCCTCTGCCATGGTTCCGGTGGTGCCATGTTGATCAACTCGCCACCTTTCCGTTTATACCCACGGTTACGGCTGCTGTTGCTGTTTACTCTTCCTCTTTTTTGCCTCCTCTCTCCGGGACGTGCTCTTCTCTCTCAGCCTGATGGACTTTCACCTCATGAGAAGTGCCAGTTTGGACTATTCTTTGACTTCAACTTGAACTCTATTTTACCACCCATAAGGTTTGCTCGCTTACATTCCTCTGGTCCTACGAAGTTTGCCTTTATTATGTTGTAACTTACATGTACCTCTGTTAGTTATAGTCCTTAGTTGCCTTAAGGTTCCTTCTATGTGCAGTTCTTGTTATACTACCACATAGAGGTGCTCTCATTATATACCTAATTATCTCCTTCTGGGATGCTTGGGCTAACTAATGACTCTTAGTGCTATTTTGTTATGCTCTTTATCTTGTGAATAATATCCGTTTCACTGTTCCTGATCACGGAATGTATTTTAGTTTGTGAAACCAGGAGACAGATGTGGCTCCTTTGGAATCATAGCCTTATATTGCCTCTTAGATGAGGTTCTTATCTCATATTTACAAGGCTCCTTGGCCCTGTTTTACTCACATTCTCTCTCCTGGTTTCATTTCCTTTTTTGGGTCACTCTTCTATTATTCTTTTATTGTATTGTTATAATGTTGCCACTCCTCCTCCCATAGAGGTGGATATATTTATATGTCTCTCAGACCCATTCCCCTGCATTATCTCATACCCCCCTTGGAGGTTTGGGGCATTTGGATTTAGTTCTTGCCCCTTTCTATTTTTCTCCTCTTGACACCCCCCATTCCCAATTCGCCCGATACTCTGTCTATCACTCCTCACACACGCTCATTCTCACCAAACTGCTGCACACTCTCTGCCCTCTATCTACGTAGGCACCCTTTAGGACACAGATTGGCAAGGTCCTCTTGCGTATCCCCTGACATCCATCTTTGCACTCCCCGTGAATGTCTGTAATGCACATAAGTCTACTCACCTCCACCCTTATTTCGCTTCTTCTCACGCCCCACACTGCTCTAAGTCTTGGTGGTTCTCCTCCTTTGCTTTCTGCTGGAGGAGTCTGCCCAGCGGCTGAACTTTCCCTTGCCTCATCTTCTCACTTAGTATTCTCTTTCTCTCTACTGTTTTTATGCTTTCTCTCTTCCAAGCCTTACTCCCTCCTCCCTTCTGATTCCTCCCCTCCCTTGATCTATCATATTCCTCTCCTTGTTCTATATGCTCCTCAAGTCAAGTCTTCACACCCCATATCATATAGGTTTTGCCTCTCCCCTTATATGTGGGAAATTCTTTCCCTTCTCCGTCCCCCGTGAGTGCCCTTAGGTTCTCATATTTTGGGTTCAGTTCGTATCCCTATTTTAGACCTTTATTATGACACCATCTCAACTGCACTTTCTATCATACAATGTCAAAGGCTTTAACAGTCCCCAGAAGCGGTCAATGGTTCACAGGGAACTAGCTCATCTCCGCTCTGATGTAATTTTTCTCCAGGAAACTCACTGTGCCAGGGGCAAACACCCTAGTTTGGCCACCTCTCGATTCCCCCATGTTTGGACGGCGTCTGCTGATGAAAAGAAAAGGGGAGTTGCTATACTCATTGGTAAAATGGTACCTTGGTCTACTTCCGGGGTGCTTACTGACCCCAATGGCCGTTTTCTTTTCCTTAAAGGTAAGCTCGGGACTACCACTTTTACTCTCGCAAATATCTATGCTCCTAACGTCTCCCACCTGCACTTTTTTCGTACCACACTAGCCCAATTAGCTCATTTTATGGAAGGCACTCTGATCCTAGGAGGTGATTTTAATGTTGGTCTTGCCCCTTCTCTAGATCTCTCCACGCCCCGCTCTTCTCATTCTGTCTCTTTAGGGAAGTCTATAACACTCCTTTTGCAGAACCTTCTTGTTTCTGACACATGGAGAACACTACATCCTGCCTCTAGAGACTACACCTTTTACTCTCATCCCCACTCCTCTTACTCTAGACTAGATTACTTCTTTCTTAGTCAATCCTACCTCTCTTCTGTCCGCAATGTTGGGATTGGTAGCATTACCCTTTCAGATCATGCCCCCATCTCTCTGATTATTTCTCTCGCTAATATCCCTGCTGTTCTACCTCGCTGGAGACTGAATGATGCCTTTTTATCTGATGCTTCCATAACGTCTCGCATAAATTCCGATCTGGATTTATATTTCAGCACCAATGACACGCCTGGATTGTCCCCTACTTCCCTCTGGGAAGCACATAAATGTTTTATTCGAGGTTCATTTATTTCTATAAGTGGCTGGCAACGGAAAAAACAACGTGCCCTAATTGACTCTCTCCAAGTATCTATTAGGCATCTTGAGTCTCTTCACAAGCAATCTATCTCTCCTTCTCTGCTTCAACGCCTAGCAGCCTTGAGGCAGGATCTCTCCTCTCATCTTCGTTCGCTTTCACTCAAATCCTACATGTGGTATAGATACCGAAGATACCTCTCTGGTGATAAATGCGGTAAGCTACTGGCCAACTTAATTCGTAAAGATAGAGTTCTTCGCCATGTACATGCCATTAAAACCTCCGACAATGTATTAGTTCAATCTCATGAAGCAATTGCAGAATCCTTCCGTGACTTTTATAATTCCCTTTATAATACTCATACTTCTAACCTTAACTCACTTACATCCTCATCTATTATTGAACAATCCTTGTCACGTGCTAATATCCCTACGCTCCCACCCTCTGCTATCTCTGACCTGGAAGCTCCCATATCCGCCACTGAAGTTCTAAATGCGATTAATTCAACCCCATTGGGGAAAAGCCCAGGACCTGACGGCTTCACTGTACTATATTATAAAACCTTCCTAGATTGTCTCTCCCCATACATTCTCTCCACTTTCAACTCTATCCTCTCTGGAACTCCTTGGCCTGCATCTTCCCTTACTGCACACATCACAGTGATTCCAAAGCCTGGCAATGATCCTCTGTTGTGCAGTAGCTACAGACCAATCTCACTCCTTAATACAGATCTGAAACTGTTCTCCAAGATTCTTGCTTCCAGGCTTCAAACCCATCTCCTCTCACTTATTAACCCTGATCAATCAGGATTTATTCCGGGTCGGGAAACCAGGGATAATATCATTCGATCCATTATTGCGATTCATTTTGCCAAGAGGTGTGACACCCCCTCTCTATTGCTATCCTTAGACGCGGAGAAGGCCTTTGACAGAGTGCGCTGGGACTTTATGGAAGCTGTACTGAAATGGATAGGATTGGGTCCGCGTCTCCTTACAGCTATATTGTCCCTGTATGCTTTGCCGACTGCTTGTGTTTCTGTCAATGGCCTTCTCTCGTCCTCTTTTTCCATTACCAATGGCACACGCCAGGGATGCCCTCTTTCCCCACTTCTTTTTGTTCTCACTCTTGAACCCCTTTTGTCGACCATTCGAACCCACCCTGAGATACATGGTATTACTATAGGCTCCAGGATGGTAAAGTTATCATGCTTTGCAGACGATATTCTAGCTTTCCTCTCTTCTCCCTCGATCTCCCTTCCCATACTTGTTACTCTTCTGGACCTTTATGGCTCTGTATCTGGTATGTCGATCAATCGCTCTAAATCTGAAATCCTGCCTTTATCTATTCCCTCTTCTCTCCAACTTCGGTTGCAGCAGGCTTATCCCTTCTCGTGGGCTACGACTTCGGTTAAATCGCTGGGCATCCACCTTACCTCGGATTTAGACTTAATAGTTTCTCACAATCTGGATGCTTTGACACAAGTTATTAAAGCGGACATCGCTTCTTGGTCCCACTTATTTGTCTCCTGGCTTGGCCGGATAAATCTGGTGAAAATGGTTATTTTACCTAAAATTCTCTTTGTGCTTCGTTCCCTCCCTCTTTATATACCCCCTTCCTATATCAAACGCTTGGAACAATCTATCCTTTCCTTTGTCTGGCTCAAACGACGTCCTAGAGTGAATCGATCGATCCTTATCCGCCCCCATCTCTCTGGTGGTTTAGGAATGCCGGACATCCACCGGTACTGTCTAGCTACTTCTCTTTTATCTCTACTAGACTTAGTGCGTGACCCCCCTGACAAAGACTGGGCTGCCTTACTGTCATCCCTCCTACCTTCCATATCTCTTCGACAACTGCTGTTCTCTAAATCCAACCTTTCTCCGAATATAGCCACATCTGTGCCAATCATCACCCATCTGCTTCGTATATGGAAGCAATGCTCTAATGTTCACTCTTTTGCCCCTTTTCCTTCGCCTCTTCTTTCACTACTTGGAAACCCTGATTTCCCACCTGGCTTGCATAGACGCAGTTATGATGCATGGTCCAGAGCAGGTCTTACCGATCTTGACCATTTATTCTCTGACACAGGTTTCCCGTCCTTCCATTTTCTCTGTACGCACTTTGACCTGCCTACATCTGAAAAATGGAGATACTTTCAGGTCCATCATTTCCTCTCTTTACCTCATTTGCGTATCTATGAACCGCGACCTCTTACCTACTTTGAAAAATTACTACTCCGTCCAGCTACGGTTCTTAGAGGCTTATCCCTGCTATACTCCCTCTTAACGGCCAATCTTGACTCCTCCTCATTACCTGCTCTCTATCGTTATAAACTGGCGTGGGAAGCTGAACTTTCTATATCTATTCCAGATGTTGACTGGCTTTTAGCCTTTCGACATAACTGGACATATGTTAAGAACTCGAAATACAGGGAAACTAATTACAAGATTTTAACTCGGTGGTACCGCTCCCCTTTTCTTCTCTTTAAGTTCGGACGCCGCCCTTCTTCATCTTGCTGGAGATGTGCTGCTCCTGCCGCAAATCTCTCTCATGTCTGGTGGTCTTGCCCTCGTATACAAACGTATTGGTTATCGATCCACAAGCATATATGCAAATTTCTGGGCATCTCTGTATCTTATACACCACAAGCCTTGTTATTTAATATTCTTTCACTTCAGCGAACTGAGGTTTCAACTGTTCGACCTTTAACTCGTCCTTGGTTCCTCTTAACCTCAGCTGCGCGGATCTGTATCCCCAGACTTTGGCTGTCCCCTAACCCCCCTAATATGGCTGATTGGAAATTGGAGATAACCCAGCTTTTGGCCATGGAGCGTTTGTATCACTATTCCCATGGCAAATTCCTAGATTTTCAACGTATATATGGCCCTTTGATCACTTATATTGGGAAGGAGACTTGACTTGTTCCCTCTTCTTTGCTTATTTTTCTCTATTATCTATCTCTGCTTCTCTCTTCTCTCACGCTCTCTCATATCTCTGCTCTCCACGCTTTTCTTTGACACTTCCATCTTTTCTATTGCTTTACTTCTTTTGCTACTAATGAGGCACCTTCTTGTTACTATTCTTATTTAGTACACACGTATTCTTACACTTCCAGTAACTTTGACTATCCAAAGTATACTGCTAAATGCTGAATCACAATTCCTTTGTATAAGTTAAAAAAAATATATATTTTTTTTAAAGATACTTTTTTTTTTTTTTATATATAATTAAGTTTTTATTAAGAATTGACATAAGCACCAATAACAAAAAAATTGAAAAGATAGACAGAGAGGGTTTACAATAAAATAGGTACCAGCTTAAACATATTGATAAAGTATAATGACCGGTTACAACGTAATGTATATAACTGAAAAGAGAATGGAAGTGGTCCTGACCCTCTCATACAAAGCGTCAACTCTAAAGTTTCCTTAGAAGAAAGAGATAGAAGTAAAGGAGAAGATAAATGAAGAAGAAAGAAAGAGGGAAGAGGACAGGAAGAAGAAGAGGGGGGGGAAGGGGGGGAAAGCGGCTCTGGAGCTACACATCCAAGCACAATCACTGGTTTATTGTAGGACCTAACTTCAGAGAATGCCACCGGGTTAGCAAAGGAATCAAAGAGGCAGTATTTCTATGCGCAAGTCTCCACGACATGCGCATAAACAGTAATTGTTCATCAACCTTATCAAACCAGGTCAAGAGATCCGGGGGAGAGGTGGTTCTCCATTGTAGAGGAATGAGGGCTTTAGCCGAATTTAACAGAGCATACAGAAATAATTTCTTACACTTTGTGATAGGAGGAAGGTCCTTGTACAACAGGATTTGCCAGGGGTCTCTAGATAAAGAGATAGACAGTAAATTTTCAATGAGAAGGAGGCAGGATGACCAAAAGGACGAAATCAAAGGGCAATGCCACCATATATGGGTCAGAGAACCAATATCTGAATGACATCTCCAACATTGCTTCGAAAGGGTATTGTGAAAAGAATGCAACCGAACCGGAGTATAATACCATCGGAAAAGAAGTTTGCAATTAGTTTCCACGGATCTGTTGGAGATGGAGGATTTATGTGTGTTTCTCCAGATGGTAATCCAGTCTGCCGTCGAAATGGTGGTTCCTAGTTCTTTTTCCCATGCAAGAGCGTAAGGTGGTTTATGCAAAGTGTCATGGTCAGAAAGAAGTTTATATAACGTACTCATGAGTCCATGACCTGGAAAGTGGGACCTTTCAAGTAATGTTTCAAATTGGGTTAGAGGTCTAATAGCACATGATTTAAAATAAGGTTGTGAGAGAAAATGTTTAATGCGGAGGAATCTCCACAATTCAGCAGGAGGGAGATCGTAGAGGGACTGTAAGGAGGTAAAGTCTTTAAGTTGAGAGCCATTCAAGAAGTCCCCAAGTTTTAACTCAGGAATGGAAGACCAGAGAGGAAATTGATTTGATGGCAACGAATGAGGAGAACTAATCGGAAGGAAGATTTTTGAGAAAGGAGAGGGGTATAATATCAATCTCTTAGATTTACAAAGTGAAAACCAGGTCGAAAGTACGGGCAGAACAATGGGATTAAACATGGAAAGAGAACCTTTAGGGCTACCTTCAGTGAGTATAAAATGGAGCGGATCGAGTGGGGCAGAGTCACGTTCTAGGCCCACCCAAAGTTTATCAGTTCCATGGTGACTCCAATCAAGAACACTAGAGAGTAAAGAAGCTTCCTAATATGTCTTCAAATTGGGCACTCCAAGACCCCCTCTCGTCTTGTGTCTGGTCATGGTAGATCTTTTGACTCTGGGGTTGATGCCTCCCCAATTGAAGCGAGTCAAAATCTTGGTTGATTTAACGAAGAAAGATTGAGGGATAGAAATAGGTAGGTTTTGGAAAAGGTAGAGGAATCTCGGAAGAATCATCATTTTAAAAGAATGGATCCTGCCTAACCACGAAATATATAGTTTATGCCACCTAGAAAGATCCTCTTGAATCGTTTTCAAAAGTGGAGGGAAGTTAGCTGAGAAAATAGAATGCAAATCAGTCGTGAGATGTATCCCTAAGTAAGAAATCCCTTTGACAGACCATTTAAAATGATAAGTAGAGGATAGGAAAGTCATCAAGTCAGAAGATAAGTGAAAGCTTAAAGCTTCAGATTTGTGAACGTTGATCTTAAAATCTGAAAAGAGTGCGAAGAGATCAAATTCAGAGAGAAAGGCAGGAATTGCTCGGAGAGGATCGCAGGTAGATAGCAACACATCATCTGCGAATAAAGATAGTTTAAAAGCGAGAGAGTTGAATGGAATTCCAGGGATGACAGGGTTCTGTCTAATTCGTTGTGCAAAGATTTCCATAACAAGGACAAACAGGAGGGGGGAGAGGGGGCAACCGTGACGAGTACCATTGGATATGGAGAAAGAGTCAGAGAGGGAGCCATTAATTTTTACTTGTGCAGACGGGTTAGAGTACAGAGTAGCAATGTATTTCAAAAAGAGGGGGCCAAATCCATAGGCTCGTAAGGCAGAGAACATAAATGACCAGTTAATGCGATCTAACGCCTTCTCGGCATCGATAGTGAGGAAAAACCGCCTGAAGCTTGTTCGAAGTGATATGATGAATGAGGTTCAGAAGTTTTCTCGTATTGTCTCTGGTTTTTCGACGAGGAATGAAGCCCGCTTGATCCGGGTGGATCAAAGTCGGGAGAAGATGTTGAAGTCTGTTCGCCAGAATCTTGGCGTAGATTTTGACATCAAGATTGAGTAAAGATATTGGACGGTAGTTAGCGCAGTTCAGAGGATCCTTGCCCGGTTTCGGTATGACCGTGATATGAGCCATCGAGATGTGAGGATGTTCGGAGATAGCTTCCGGGAGGAAAGAAAAAGACTTGGTCAGCAAGGGAACCAACATAGATTTGAAGGCTTTATAGTAAGGTTGGGACAGGCCGTCTGGGCCAGGGCTTTTGCCCGGAGGGAGAGAGACAATCACCTGCTCAACTTCTTGTTCTGAAATAGGGTGTTCCAGATCTTGAAGGAGGTTATGGGGTATTTGCGGTAGATTCACTGACTTTAAATAATCTGTTAATGCAGATGAAGGAGCGTCAAAAGAAAGTGGATTTGAAGCTGGATGAAGATTGTACAAGGAAGCGTAATAGGATCGGAAGGTTTCTGCAATTTGCTGAGTAGAATATGAGACTGAGTTGGAGTGAGTTCGAACAGAGGGTATGAATGTGTTTCTCTGTCTAGCTTTCAGTTGACGGGACAGTAGTTTCCCTGGTTTGTTCCCATGCTCAAAGTGTAGTTGTCTGACCCTCAGAAAAGAGCGTTCCACTTTCTCATGAAGTAAAGACAATAAGTTAGAACGAAGACTAGAAAGACGAGAAAAGGAGGCTGAAACAGCCGAAGCTTTGTGGAGGGATTCTAATTTGCGAATCTCTGCCAGAGTGGTATCAAGTTCTTTCGAGAAGTGTCGTTTTCGCTGTGCCGCCAACTGAATGAGGATACCACGGAGTACACATTTGTGGGCTTCCCAAATCGATACAGGTGACATGTTTTCAGTACTGTTTTCCGAAATGAAATCCTTCAAAGCCTGGGTAATCCGAGCACGAGAGTCAGAGAATGTAAGGAGGGATTCGTCGAATTTCCAGTGGTAGGTTTTGGGGTGAGAGGATGGGAAGTCTATTCTCATAGTGACAGGGGCATGATCCGACCATGTAATATTGCCAATCTCTGAATCCCGTAAAAGGGGAAGAGCCGAATGGGATAAGAAAATATAATCAATCCTGGAATAACAGAAGTGCGGGTGAGAATAAAAAGAGTAGTCTTTCTCGAGAGGATGTAGTACCCTCCAAGTATCAATCAGAAATAATTTATGAATTTCTCTTGAGAATCTGCTAAGATTTCTCTGGGAGTTAGACGAAGTACCAGTTGAACAATCTACTTTAGGAGACATCGGGAGGTTAAAGTCACCCCCCAAAATTAATGTCCCTTCTTGAAAGTCTGCTAAAATGTCTAAGGTATTGCAAAGGAAGGGAATTTGCAGTGAGTTAGGGGCATATAAAGTAGCAAAAGTATAGACAGCATCTTGGATGGAGCCTTTAATAAACAAGAACCTTCCTCCCACATCGGATTTAGTAGCTGAATGGATAAAGTGAACGTCTTTATGAAATAAGATTGCTACCCCGCATTTTTTTACCCTGGCTGAGCTAAGATAAGCTAAAGGATAGAGAGCTGATTGTAAAGAGACTGGAGCCCCTCGTTTCAAATGTGTTTCTTGGAGCATAACAATATTGCCTCTCATTCTCTTCAATTCCTTTAAAACCATAGATCGTTTACGGGGAGAATTCAGACCCTTGACATTCTGTGATATGACAGTGAAAGAGTTAGTCCTAGTGTCCGCCATCAGCACAGACTGTGAGTTGAGGGCGCAATCTGAAAGGTACAGTGGACTGATAAAAAAAAAATTCAGTAACTATACCCAGGCATGCAGACCCAGAGCCGCAAAGGGGGGGGGAAGGAAGGAGGAAAGGAAAGGCAGAGGGGGAAGACAAAAAAAAGAGGAGGGTAGAGAGAGAGGAGAAAAGAGAAAAAGAGAAAGGAACAAATCAAAAAATCACACCCTCCAGGAGGTACAGCGGGGCAAACCCCTCTTCTGGAGAGAAAAAGAGAGGAGGAGTATGGGGGAAATATAACCATTGCAAACCAAGCAATGTAGAACAAAAGCAGGTAAGGTAACTACAGAGAGATTTAGAAGGCACCAGAGTCAGGCGGCGCCATACAGGAGAAAGGTGAGAAAAAAGCATAGGTGATCCGGTCAAGAAGCATAATAACAATTATCTTAAAAAAAAGGAAGGAGACACAATACACATACAAGTTCTTTGCCTCAATAATCTAAGAAGGAACCAAAGTGTGTAGGTTATTACTCAAAAATGTAACCTTCTATTTATTAGCCTCTAGTCCAATTACTGAGAGACATGTATAGAAATACAATACCTATATTGTGGTGTGACTAACTAAACAAACAATTTTACAAGCCTGTAAAATCTAACATTCCTAACATCGTCCCATTCCACCCACGTATCTTTTAACCCTTATCTCACTCACTCTCCCCCCCTCTCACATCGACCCCTAAATCCCATATAGCACACCGTTATTCTCAAATGTGAGGATGAACTTGAAACGTGGAAGAGAAAGCGTCTCCCAAGTAGGCACCCCACTTCGTAGGGAGCATATCTGGGAGAGGCCCCCAAGTCCACCAAGGAGAAATGGTAGACGTCATACCCAGCCACCCTAAATAGAGCACTGTAACTCGCCATGTGAACTGAAGGTAAGGGCCTGGTGTATCAAAACCATAGAGTTATACCCTTGTTGGAGGGGGGAAAGGGGAGGAGAAAAAAAAAAAAAAAGGGGGGGGGGAGAATAGGGAGACAAATTAAACAAGGGGTGTACCAATAAATAGGCCTCAGGTGTATCAGATAAGCATCAGAAACTTATATATTAATTAGGACACTACCTGCTAGAAAGTCCCAAAGGTAAGCCAACATATAGGGTCTACATCTATGTTATATACGTTGTGAGGTGGGTAATATGCGCACCCCAGATGGGGGAGAGCGAAACAGTGTCTCCATGACCTGCACCCCGGTAAGAAAGGGAGCAGGGCAGAGAGAAAATTTAGAGAGAGGTCAGGGTTGGCCAATGTAGGAGACATATAAATATGTGGGAACTATCGAAAAATAATAGCCAGTCACATCAGGCCCATAGAACCAGAGTGAGGGCTGAGAAAATGATATATCTGATCACAATGTCACACTATAGAGGTCAATAAAAATAAACAGCTCACTTAAACAATACACAGAACAAACAAAATACTCATCCGTAAATTGTATTGGAGAGGATCAATTGCAAAATACAGAAGGCAGATATAGCTGGAAAACATGCAAACCAGAGTCCAAACAACAGTTCAACCGTTAGACTGCCGTGCTTGTTTTGCCACATTGCCAGGAGAGGATGGGGATCCAGGAGCCCTTCTCCGTTTGTGCACGAGGTGCCAAGGAGCTGATGTGTCCATGTCCACCTTCCATACGGCATCTTCAGAGGAATCTATAGAGAAAGAGGTCCCGTCAGGTACTGGGAGTTGCAGACTGGAAATAAGGGTATGGGGGTCTTCACCATATTTCAAGGTATGAGTGCGGCCCTCTTTAGTGACCATGAGGGAGAGAGGGAATCCCCATTTATAACGTAGGTTATGAGATCTTAGAGCTATTGTCAGAGGGCGCAAATCTTTGCGCCATCGTAGGGTGAAGGTGGAGAAGTCCCCAAAGATCGAGATGTGCTGATTTTCAAAAGATAAAGGCGCCATTTGGCGCGCCGTTGTCAGCACTGCTTCTTTGTCTTTGAAGCGGAGAAATTTGACAATCACATCTCTGGGTGATTCCGCTGGGGCCGTTTTGGCCTTGGGGATCCTGTGAGCACGTTCAATTTCAAGAGTAATGGAAGAGTCATTCATCAATAAAAATGAAAATAACTTTTGTAGAACTTCGTGTAGAGAGTCAGAGTCTACGGACTCTGCAATGCCCCTGATACGGAGGTTGTTGCGTCTGCTTCTGTTTTCAGCATCATCGAGACGTAAAACTGTATCCATCTGTGATTTGCGAAGTAAGGATATCTTGAGTTGTGTTTGTTCTTTAAACAAAGACCAAGAGTCTTTGTCTGATTCCAGGGCGTCCATCTGGGTATGTAGAGAAGAAATTTCGTTTTTAACCTCAGCTAGTTCACCTTTGAGGAAAAGCTTGAGATCTGCCAATAGATGACGAATGTCGCCTTTTGTAGAGGGAGATTCAGAATGTCCCCACGATGGTTCGGCATCTGAATCACTTCCAGAGTCTTCCTCCGAATGAGCCCTGCGATCTCTGTCAGATGTATGTTCGGCGCGGTCGGCCATTTTGTGAGATAGGCCCTTGCGCGAGGTGGTAGAGTTTTTCTTAAAAAAAGAATGCATATCACCAGTAGTGCGAGATTTTGTAGAGGTCGGCATGTTGTAGGTCAGAAAGTGTATGTCGAGAACCAAAAAAAACAGTTAGGTGATGACCGGATGAAGCGTATATAACTCCCTAGGCGCCGGAGCTCTGAGCCTACGCGTCCATCCGAGTCGGAAGTCAGGCCACGCCCCCTAAAGATACTTTTTTATTGAGGATTTTCTTCCATTACAAGGTAATATCAACCAATGAAAAAGAATACACATGGAACATAAATTATATCGTATACAGACATGATTTTGAATATGTATGTAAACAATAAAATGTACATTAATAAACAATGTAAACATTGTACATTGATTGCAGGATAGTAATGGAATAGAAAAAAAAAAAGAGAAAAGAAGAGAAAAGAAAGTAGAATAGAGGAAAGATAAAGTGAAAGAAAGTGTAAGAAAGAATAGAAAGAAAAAGTACGTCTAGAAGTCTCCGGGTCCCTCCTGGTCTAAGGCTAGATTCTATTGCAGGTGCTAAATGTTAACACCCATTTTATCAAACATAAAAACTGGAGCTAAAAGCAGTCATAAAATTAGCACCTGCAATAGAATCCAGCCCCTAAAATGTTACAGTTGATTCAGGAATACTACTCTAATATGTGAGTTGATCAATGCTTGGACAAATATTCTAGCCAAGGCTGCCAAACATCTAAAAAAGCTTGTCAATTTTTCCATTATCAGGATATATCCAACTTTTCTTTCCCATTCATAAACAGTAGGAACAGATCGGGATTTCCAGGGGAATGCATTGTTTAGCCGCATTCAGTAAATGGGAGAGTTATTTTCTATTCTTAATACTGCATGTGGATTTATTTTGTTGTATATTAAATAAAATAGAGTTTCTAACAATCTACATAATTTTGTCTATTTTAAGTAGAACTTGGTTCCAAAAAGTTTGCATTTTTGAACAAGACCACCAAATATGTAATATATCACCTCGATCCTCAGTGCACCTCCAACAGGAGGGGTCTATAGTAGAATACATTGAATGTAAAACTGCAAGAGTCCTATACCATCTTGTTGCTAAATTATAGTTTGTTTCTATCATGTTTAAGTTTCTAGAACTATGAAGAGAATTAAACAAAATCTTATGCCATTCTTGAGGATCAGTTTGGATGGAAAGATCTCTTTCCCATGCTAATTTCTGAGAGGAATAACGTAATTCTGTTCTCTTTATAATATTATATGTTCTCGAGATGCCATGAGTAAGCTTAGGTGTTCTGTAACATAGTGATTCAAATTCAGTCAACGGTAGAGTACTATACTCTGTATCAGTGGTGGTGAAAGATACAAGTTTGTCATAGACTAATTCATCATTAGAATGGAGGGCAAGCTTCTTCTGTAAACTACTAAAGGGGAGAATATGGTTCCCATCCAAGAGGTGACAAATCAAAACATCACCTCCTTGTCTCCATGACTCAAAATTAGTTCCTTCTAATCCTAGTCTTATAAGTGGAAAATCTAAGATAGACTGAAGTGGGGAGTTCTGGTGTGAGATGGTGGTTGAGGAGCATAAAAGCCTCCTCCATGGCAAAATAAAGTTACTAAATAAATAAGGAAGATGGGAAATTGTTTTACGTGTGGTCCCCATTTGCCACAAGGCCGAAAAAATATATTTTGCTTGGATATCAGATGTATCTGTCATTATGTTGACTAAGGTCCTTTTTTCATTGGCTACATCAGGCTTATGATGTTGGATTAGTGATATCAGTCATGCAGAAAGGTATCTCTGTGACCAACATGCTACTTCGTAACAGTGTTCATGCAGGAATGCAATAAGTATGGCTGATCTAGAGAGTTTCCAATTGGGCCACTGGCATATCTTTCATATAGGATTATTATAAGCTCCAATAAATGGCTGAAACACATGGCCATCTGCCAATCATGGAAAAAAAAGAGGACAAGAACACACCATCTTAGAGTAATCTTAATAAATATGGTGGTAAAAGAAATACAATGAATCTACTTATAAGATAATTTCTTGTAAGTGAAGCCCATAAGAATCACTGTTGCTGGGAAAGGTGTGGATTTTTGCCAACTTGCAATAAGTAGACCCTGGCCACTGTGATCAAACAGTCATTTCTTAAGTCCAGTGGTGTTGAGGGGAATCCTTACTGTGAGAAACAGATACTTGATCAAAGGGTAAATATGTCTTGTAAGTAGACTTGTGCGATTCGGGTTGGCGACATTCGGAATTCAATGAAAATTGGGTCATTCGACGACATTCCGACCTTCTGACAGGCAAGGGTCGTTCGCCAAAAAAAATAAGAATCCGACTAGCCCTGGCCCGATTGTCATCGAAACGTTTAGAAATTTGGTGACTACTACCCGCACTCGACTACTTTCCCTCCATACTTTCCCTCCATGTCTCTAGTCCAATTAGCTTCTCCGTTTCATGCGATACTTACCTGCTTTGTCTCTATTACAATTGGCTTCTTCGTTTCATGATGGGGGTTGGACTAATGACACAGACACCCAGGCAAACAGCCTGCATTTCCTCATTGCGTTGTTGGAGCTCAGAGAGAAAAGAAGGTGATAGAGAGTGTCCAGTTGTTGTGTAGGCAGGCAGGTAGCATTAGGCATAGGAAGGCAGCCAGCATTAGTGCCTTATTGCCACTGCAAGGGACAGTCATCTTTGTTCCTGTGCAAAAAATTACAAATATTAGGGATTTGTTTGAATAATTTTCAGAGTGACATATCAGTCTCACAGTTCTGTAGGCAGTCCTGGTACCTTATTACCACCGCAAGGGAGTCACCTGTGTTCCTGTGTTAAATATTAATAATACTAAACTAGTAGGAATTTGTTTGAATAATTTTCAGAGTGACATATCAGTCAGTCTCACAGTTCTATAGGAAGGCTTGGTACCTTTTTACCACCGCAAGGGAAAGTCACCTTTGATTCTGTGTTCAACATTAAAAATAATAGTAGGAATTTGTCTGAATAATTTTCAGAGCGACACTTCAGCCAGTCTCACAGTTCTGCAGGCAGGCCTAGTACCTTATTGCATCCGCAAGGGATAGTCATCTTTGTTCCTGTGTTTAACATTAAAAAAACTAGTAGGAATTTGTTTGAATAATTTTCAGAGTGACTCTTCAGCCAGTCTAACAGTTCTGTAGGCAGGCCTAGTACCTTATTGCGTCCGCAAGGGAAAGTCACCTTTGTTCCTGTGTTAAATCTTAAAAGTAATAATAGGGATTTGTTTGAATAATTTTCAGAGTGACACATCAGCCAGTCTCACAGTTCTATAGGCAGGCCTAGTACCTTATTGTGTCCACAAGGGATAGGCACCTTTGTTCATGAGTAAAATATTGAAAGTAATAGTAGTGATTTGTTTGAATCATTTTCAGAGTGACACTTCAGCCAATCTCACAGTTCTGCAGGCAGGCCTAGTACCTTATTACCACTGAAAGGAAAAGTCAGGTTTGTTTCTGTGTTTAACATTAAAATTAATAGTAGGAATTTATCTGAATAATTTTCAGAGTGACACATCAGCCAGTCTCACAGTTCTGCAGGCAAGCCTAGTACCTTATAACCACTGCAAGGGAGAGTCACCTTTGTTTGTGTGTTAAACATTAAAATTAATAGTAGGGATTTGTTTGAATAATTTTCAGAGTGACACATCATCCAGTCTCACAGTTGTGTATGTGTATTGCGTAGGCAGGCAGGGTGCCTTATTGCTACACTCATACTTCATCTACTTCATCCATAGCAGCATAAGGCTAAAATGCACACCTTATCCTGTTCCACCATCTTTATTTAGACCCTGGAAATGGTTCCATTCATTTAATTTTCTTTTTTTTATTGTATTTTTAAAGTAATAATTCGGATTGTCGCTGACTTTCCTCCGAGTCGAACAGGTTGGATCCGAATTGCAGAGTCGACGAATGAAAAAAAAAAATTGTCCGACATCGAATTTTACTGAAAATTTTTGTCATGCACAAGTCTACTTGTAAGTGTTCACCAAATGACCCCTTATAGAGCACACTCACTGGACGATCTCTTGCAATGTACCTGTGTCTGAAGCCCAACCCGGCTTATAATCAAGGGTGCCAATAGGAACAAGTTAGTATTAAAATGTAAATATTTTATTTAGGCATCCTTATGTGTTTCGTGAAAATAATATTCCCTTCATCAGGGGCTAAAGTGCATGTCACAATGGGGCTTCTATTTATACATTTGTTAAACATATAGTTTGCAAAGTAGAGTGAGATGTACTGGCAGATGATGAAAGATGCATTGGTCCCGCATGGCGTAACTCGCAACAAGGCCACAGCTGTGAGGAACGGAGTTCAGACTCATGCATCTCTCCGAACCACTGCCTTGTTCTGGCCGTTAACTTACTGGGACGCTGCCTTTACACTGTATCTGCCCCAACTCTACAAGGTGCACTACATAATGCGATATGTGAATAAATAATTTATATTATGGGTGCTTAAAATTATATTATAGACTGTGGAGTGGTAGCATATTGGAGATTTACAGATGACAGATGTCTATTATAGTACCAACCGCCAATCATCTGCATTGTACATAAACAGGAACACATCAAAAGCATGTATGAGACATGAAAAGTCTCAAGTACTTTTGCAAGATGTGTTTGGTGTGACAATAAGAGAGAAAACATCTATTTATATGTATTGGCTCACCCATCAGAGATGGTTTATAAGGATACCTGGTAGTTTTATTCCTGAAGGAAGTTACTAACCTCCTGTTCCTCATTCATACCCTTCAGTGAAAGGGTATCTAGTGTGTAAATTCAGTAGACTTCTCTTCGGCATAAGGTAGATAATCTACTTGAATTGGATATAGGGATATGCTTTATGCCTGATATTAGGAAGTTGATTATTCCTACTTTTGTCCAGTTATTAAAATGCCTATGCACTGCATTGTCTTGTGATTTCCTACTTATTAAATATGTAACAGCCAATCATGTATGGCTTTTGCTCACAAGTCAGTCACCAGCAATGCTCACTCTGGGAGCATCAGAAGAAGGTTAAGATAAAAATGTGGGCATATAAAATGTAGAATTTTGGGAGTCTTAGAACTCCCCACAACTATGTAGTGCACACATCGTTCTCATGTTTAAACCAATTAGATGCAGTAGAAAGTAATATTTTGGAGACATCTGTTGCATTACAGTGGTTAAAGTATTTTCTCTTCTGTAAATTCAATCTCCAGTTGACTGTAACACAATCATCACACTTAACTGTTAAAAAAAACATAATTTCACCTCTAAAGCAAATACAAAACCCCTTTAAATATAGAACTAATTGATCTGTCAAGCTAAGTAAATAAAATCAAATCAAAGAAGCATAACTGATTTGTCCTGGTAATAGGTTTCAGTTTTACATTTGCCTTTGAATATTTGTGAGGTTACTCAACATTGAGCTTTAAAGAACACTAATCTAAATATTCTCCTTACAGTATCATATGAAAGATCATGGTGCACACTGTTACATAGGCCAACAAATCTAGTCTTAAATATGCCTTGTTCAGGTATCCATTCATGCTTTGTATAGGACACAATGGTTTCATTAGTATAACAATCTTAGTAGGTATCTCACAAATAAGATAACAAGAGCTAGTCAGGGCTGGATTTACATTTCAAGTACCCCAAGGCAAAGTCACCAAAGGGGACCTTAGCACTGACACCTGAACACCCCCTACTCTATACATAACCCATTCTAGAGGCTCATCAACTGTTGACAACCAGAGAAAGTTAAGTTATCAAATACAAAAAAAAACCCTTTTACTTTTACCCCTTGGATGCTAGAGTTGGAGATCTCTCTAACATCCAAGTTGTTATATTTTGACTAGTGTTGAGCGAGCGTGCTCGGCCGATGCTCGGATCGGCTCGAGCATCGCTCTGCTCTGCACATGGCGGTACTCGTACGAGTACCGCCATGTGCTCGCCCGACATGCTCGGGTGAAGAGGATCTGTGCCGGAAGAGGCACAGATCCGAAGACGCTCCGCTGGACCACCAGGGAATGGAGGTACGGGGGCATTGCGGAGATGAAGGGGGCATTGCGGAGATGAAGGGGGACATTATGGAAGAGGGGCATAGACTCTATGCCCCTCTTCCACAATGTCCCCCTTCATCTCCGCTATGCCCGTCTTCCACAATGTGCCCCTTCATCTCCGCTATGCCCCTCTTCCACAATGTCCCCCTTCATCTCCTATGCCATAGAGGAGATGAAGGGGGACATTGTGGAAGAGGGGCATAGCGGAGATGAAGGGGGACATTGTGGAAGAGGGGCATAGAGTCTATGCCCCTCTTCCACAATGTCCCCCTTCATCTCCGCTATGCCCCTCTTCCACAATGTCCCCCTTCATCTCCGCTATGGCATAGGAGATGAAGGGGGACATTGTGGAAGAGGGGCATAGCGGAGATGAAGGGGGACATTGACCAGGCACCCTCCGCTCATCAGAGCAGGGGGTGCCTGGTTTAATGCTCGAGTGCTCCCATTCATTTGAATGGGGCTCGGGTGCTCGGCCGAGCACTCGAGCATCAGGGGGTGCTCGGTCAGAGCACCCGAGCACCCGAGCATCGGGGTGCTCGCTCATCTTTAATTTTGACCAATAAATGATTATATACAAAAGTAAAAAAAGTATCCAACCTTAACCCCTTGAGTGCCAGAGAGGTACTCAGCGCATTACTCTGCAATGGTTGTGTACCCCTCTGGCACCCAAGGGGTTAAACAAGAGTATATGGGTGTTACAAGGTCACTAAGATTGCTCTGGTCACACCCAGAACTCAGAATATGGATGTGGCCAGTACAACCCTTTAAGGTTCTGCTTAAAGGGATGGTAATGTTTCAAAATAAAAGCAGCTCCAATTAATATTCATGATATTTGGGCCATGGAGAGTGTTATTTCAATACTGTCAGTGTTGTAGTTCAAGAGTAATTGAATGATAAAGTATCCCCATCCCACTCCTTTTACTGATGTAACACTGCTCATCTCAGAGCAGCAAGGTGGTGTCCAGTTGGCTTGCAGAGCGGGACAATCTTCAATTAGCATAAGGGAAGAACCTGTCAAGGAGGGGCAGGGTTTTCACTGTTCTCATAGTAAGAAGATTGTTCCTTACTGTTATCTGTCTGGTCAAGCAACCAGATTCTACATCTGAGGTGAGCAGTGTTACACTAGGTAAAAGGAGTGGGAGGGGGAAACGTTATCATTCAATTACTCTTGAACTACAGCTCTGACAGTGTTGAAATAACACTCTCTATGGCCCAAATACTATGAAGATTAATTGGAGCTGCTTTTATATTGAAACATTGCTATCCCTTTAATTCTAAATCTATCCCTGAAGTCTTTATAAACAGAAGAGAAGTGTGTGCAAAAAACAGTAATTAAATGACTTAAGACTAGATCCAATTCCCAGCGATAAAAATTACTACCGGTAGTTTTAAGTCACAGTCAGATATGCAGTTACCTGTGCCGCGACACACTACTGAATGGAAAAAATACACTACCAGCACTAAACTTGCTCCCATAGGAAGTAATGTCAAAGTACTTGAATTTGCGATTCAATTACATGTGGTAGCTGGTAACATGCATTAACCCCTTATGGACCATTGAGGTGCCAGGACAGTCATGACGGTCCGGCACTTAAGGACCAGTGACAGTTCTGGCACGTCATGGAGTTCAGGGCTCCTGGTGCGGCTGCTCGCATTAAAGAACTCACTTTTATTGCAAAAATTTGGTAATGATTTCTATAATGAGTGTGCCTAATAACAGACATGTAAATGAAGTGTCTGAAAAAGCTATGAAAAAATGGGATCCCTACACAAATGACCCATGGATGTATTGATAAAGTGCTGGTGGACTGGTGGACTGATAACTGACAAGTGACTGATGGTAGTGATGGGTGACTGACATCCCATGGGTCATACTTAAATATTAATTAACTAATAACAACACTTGTATAACCTACGGTATTGAAAAAGCAGCACTCTGTGTTGCAAATTTGTATTTTAGCAGGATTTTATTTTATTTTATTTGTAGAGAACATTTATTGTCCCACATTTTATTTTGTTTGTATATTTTTCATAAATTCTGGTTGAAATCTGACACTATTGTTCTGGCGACTATAGTGATTTCTCTTGGTTGGCGTTCCCGACTCTAAATTACAATGGACATATTGCTGAGAGCGATCTGAAGTACCTGATTGAAGCTATACCGAACAGGGACGGTAAGATACCCCAGCATGCCTGTATTAGCAGTATTTATGCATAGGTATCTATACAGCCACTTCTAAATGTAAGTGTAATTATCACTTGTTTAATAGCTGTTAGCCTTTTGATAATGCACTACTGACGCCCCCTATCTGTTCTTTTCTTTTTTTGGGATCTTTGCTTGTCCTTCATGAGTGGAGGTTAGAGGGTGAGCAGCCATACACATGAAATGGAGTCAGCTGAATAAGGGACAACTATATCAATCCCTGAGCTGGATTGCTGGCTAGCACATAAATGTATAACCAGCATTTATATTTGTGAGTACCTGTCTTTTGGTGGTGGTGAGGTGTGTGACCACATACAGACTATACTACACTAGGAAGCACCCCCCTCTTTTACCCCTTTTTTTTTCTTCTGTTTCTAATTACAATAATTCACCTTCCCTGCAATGAACTGTGACTATGTACAGGGTTGATAGTCTTAAGATATTCAGGAATACTCTGTATGCTATTGACTCCACCATGAACTGGCATTTCAGTGTGGAATTTTGTGGTACATAGTTGTGGTCATAGTTGGAGTGATGATTGTACCACGGATGTGCTGCATGTATGTTTCCCATTAAGACCTGTGATTGTGCTTCAGGTGGGATCTCAGTGAGGATGTTTATAGATTTGATCCTGCTTTCTCCCTGGTCATATATTTTTTTTACAGAAACAACAGATAGAAACTGTATTGCTATAGTTCTAGTTGTAGGCAGCAGTGACATAAGAACTCATAACTAGGGCTGTTGATGTTACCAGTATTGCTACTTAGAAAATAATAATTAGTGTGCCTGGTTTGGGGTTTAGATTTGGAAGAGTGACGCTGATGATGAAGATGACCAAGAATATGATGACTATGTATTTCCATTTATGTTTACTTGTCCATACTTTCCAGTTAATCTCTCAAACACTTATTACTGTTTTTCCATGAGGGATGATTGCACTTTCCTTTCAGATCCCGTGATTTTTTTGGCTATGTCATTATCAGTGCAATCTCAATTTAATCTGTATAAGAAGGAAAGGGAGACATATTCTAAATAAATGTCATCATCAGTAATTAAGTCATAAGCAGCATTTGCTTCCTCCCCACTGCTCTCATATTTTTTTGTTTTATTTTACTGGAGATTTAAAGAAAATTGATCATTAATTTGGAGTGTTACTGGTCTCGCTGTTAAATACTCCCTTGCTATGGTAACAACACTAGAATTCAACTTGTTAATTAGTTTAGTACTACTACTGGTGGAACTTTACATACCACTTTTTCAAATGCCTCTTCAGGAGGATCATCGCAAAAGCAGGGCTACAATCAGTTTTTAGAGTAATATTTTACTTCCACCAAAGCATCCATCCACTCCATCTAGCCATATTCCCTTTCCCTTCCTCCTGCCCCTACCATGTTTGGTGGACATAATGATAGTTTTGTCTGTTGTTGTGGCTTATCTTTCTGAAACAAATGTATGATGTATGTGTCTGTGTATAGTATACATCACTGTCATTCTTAATCTCAGGTGTAGAATCTCCTGTCTGTCCCCTATCAGAGAAATACAATTATTTTTCATTTTTTTAACTGTCTCTATCACTCAATGTCACAGTCTTCAAATCACATCACCACACTTCCTGCAACTTTCCAGAGAACTGCCTCATACCAATTCTCATTTAATCAAGCAATTCCATTCCTCTCTTTGCCTGTCTGCTTCTACTCTAGGAGCTAGTATTAACATTTTTGACAGCATTATCTTTATCTCCCAAGGACTTCAATGTTATTTTTTTTTGGGATAGACCTGTTAACATCAAAATCATCAGCTTAATAACTGTCGTAAATGCATAGAAGCAGGTGCAGTACAATAATCCACCACACAACTGTATATGCCTGTCCCTCTTGTTCTTCTCTGTGTGGATATAGAAAGTAAGAGTGAGTATTTGTATCACAGTATGTCAAGTCATATGTTTGTCTTGTCTTGATTGTATGATGTATGTCTCAAGCTCAGCCAGTTAGGAAGAAAGAATCAGCTGGCTGACTTTGTATCACCTATCAGTGAAAAGTGTTTTTTTTTCTGTTATTGTTTTTAATTGTAATTGTAACTCTCCTTTCACTCTTCACACCAATACTCTCCACCTGTCCACCACCCAATACTCCCATATCAGGCATTTAGAGCACCCTCTTTTTTCCTGTCTGCGTCTCTGCCAGCCTACACTATCTAGCATCAAAATACTCTAGTTTTCTCTCGCTCTCTCCCAAACACAGGCTGACACTATAGGAAACTGACACCCCCTTTTATGCTGGTGAGAGTACATGGGGAACTCTTCACATTGGAGGATTACATTATTATCATTAAATTCAATGCATGGAAAAAGCTGAAACAGGCAGAAACAATGTACTTCGCGGGGATTTCCACAAAATGTGGGAAGTGCCTTTTTGGCATGTTGCTCTGTGGCAACAACATTCCCCCAAAGCATAGAAAACCAATAAAAGAGCCCATCAGTTACTATACTGTTACATATAATTATGTAATTTCTCACACAGAAATTCTTTGCCTTTATATAATGTTTTCAGAAACCCTTTTGCAAGCACAATCTTACATAACACAGGGATTATTTAATTGATATTTGTTCCTAAAGAAGGAGAAAAATAAAAGAATGGTAGTGATTTTAAAAATAAAAATGCATGTGATTTCTGGAATTTGATATGCATAATGTAGCCTGAAATGATGACACATACATCACAATTAATCAAGTGCCAAGCCTCATGTTGACATTTATCACAGTGTTTCCAAGATGGGGACAAGGGTGATGAAGCCATCTGCCACCACATGTATATGGTTATTAGATAGAGAGACAGACAGACAGACAGAGACTGATAGATAGATAGATAGATAGATAGATAGATAGATAGATAGATAGATAGATAGATAGATAGACAGATATAGATAGATAGATAGACAGATATAGATAGATAGATAGATAGATAGATAGATAGATAGATAGATAGATAGAGATATTATATAACTGCACAAACCTTTAAAATACAATTAAGGTGATGTTAAAAACATTACTACCAAGCATAAGTATTGGAAGGGAATTGGCCACTCATATTCATAAGGGGCAATCTGCAGTATCCATCTGTTGGACTACAATTCCCGTTATCTTCAATTGAACTAAGGATGCCATCAGCCTAACCCAGCCAATGGCCCCCTGAGGATTTAGGGTTCCAATTTCCAACAACAGCTGGAGTTTGACAGGTTGCCCACCACTGCTGTAAACACTTGTATATTGTTAATAATATATGTAATGATTCTAAAACCTATATGTGTTACTCCAAGAATTTAAGTAAAGTGTAAACTTACAGCACAGAAATTGGTGGTAAGAGCTGTATCATGAGAGGGGTAATTGGTTTGTTTGAGGCACTAATCAAGGGCATTCTTTGAACTCTTGTGCCAAGATTCAGGACTATTGCGCAGAAATGTTTTTAAGGGATGTATTTGTGGTTTACGTCTCTCTTGGCTCTGTCATATTCAGAATACAGGCCCATGTAAAAGCATGTATTCTGGAGTAAACCAGCTGCACCACAGAAGACATATAAAGATACCAGTTAAATTAAATAGTGCTTTTAACCTCTTAAATGCTAGAGTGGTCTCTAGCATTCAAGGGATTAAGCATTTCTATTCAAATGCATGGGAATTTAGGGTTTTTTTTTTATTTTGTCTCCTATGGTTTACTCCAGAATGCCTCCAGTTTGTTTTTATAAATATGGGTCATAGAGCCTTAATCAGCAAGCTAAACTGGAGCAATGCTTGAGCAAAGTAAATGCACCATGCTGAACATATAAAAATTAACTATGATTTAAATGGGACTTTTACACCTTAAATGCTAGAGAAGTCTCATTTCCTCAGAAGACTCACATTTTGTATACATATTTTGAATACTCTTGCGGGGTCTCCCTAAGAGTGAAGGGTAATCCAGACGTGGACCCAGGGAATCCAGCTGCACCTCACTGACAATTCTTCTGAGCGGTGACTAGCAGAAGAACAGGCCATTCTACTGTTTGTTCGTCCTCAGAAGCCTCTCACATTTTGTATGCGTGTAAGACAGTCAAAAGGGAAAAAAAAGACCTTGCACATATTTAATGTGTTTGTGGTTATAATGAAATTATGCAAAAATATTGCATGATGTGTACCTAAATATGATATGTATGTGTGTGTGTGTGTGTGTGTGTGTGTGTGTGTATATGGCACATGTAAGGTAAGAAATAGTGATTATCTATGGTGCACTTATGTATTAAGTGTATTTCAAACTTGTAAGGGGTAAAAGCATAATACTGTTTATATGATGCATATTTGGTATACAAACATATTTGGTGACTATGGATCTTATTTATCAGGCAAAAGAGGTGCAATTCTTGAGCAAACCATTTGCATCATATGGATGAAATTAGTTGCAAAGTCCCATTGATAAAATGGAGCTTTCAACACCTTGAATGGTAGACAGGTCTCCAACATTGCTTTTCTAACAGTCAAAACATTAAAGCTCAGTTTAAATCATTGACAATGTTTAATTTCCCCTTATGGTACGGTTGGCATGGTCCAGAATTGCACCTCTTTATCTTGATGAATATGGACCTGTGTGTGTTTCTGGTTTATATTAACAAATGCTGGAAAAGGAAAACAATTAACCATTTAAGGACAAGAGGTTTGAACAATACTTTGCTTCACAATGCGTTGTGCACCCTCTGGTCATTAAAGGGTTCAATATTCACAAAGCCACATGTCAGTCTATATTTATATGTAGGGGCATAGAACTGTTAAGTCCTAAAGGTTCAAGCACCCCTTCGTTACATTATCTGAGCATTTATATAATAGAAGCCCAGCAGAACTGACAGTGAAGAAAATTTAAAATACAGCTAATGATTCACATTTGTGTGTATGTGTGTTTTTGTGTGTATGTGTGTGTGTGTTTGTGTGTATGTCTGTGTGTGTGTGTGTGTGTGTGTGTGTGTGTGTCTGTGTGTGTCTGTGTGTATGTGTGTGTGTGTTTGTGTGTGTGTGTGTGTCTGTGTGTATGTGTGTGTGTGTGTGTGTATGTCTGTGTGTCTGTATGTGTGTCTGTGTGTGTGTGTGTGTGTGTGTGTGTGTTTCTGTGTGTATGTGTGTATTTCTGTGTGTCTGTGTGTGTGTGTGTGTGTGTGTGAGAGTATGTGTGTGTGTGTGTGTGTGTATGTGTTAGGGTGACCACATTTACTTTCTGTCATTCAGGGACACACATTTTATTAACAAGTCACAGCAAAGTCAGGACCCATAGAAGGTGGTGTACAAATGCAATTCCTCTCTAAAATAGGAGCTAAAATCAAAATAATAGTGCTGCACCTGTCTTTCATCTATATATTAAGTTGCCTATGCTGAGAACCCCCATGGAAATGCTACATGTAAATAATACAAATTCGAGCTGCAATAAGTTTTGAATAAAACAGGTCTCAGCAGTGGGGAGATTAAGTACTAGTACCAGTTATATAAGATTGCTATTAGTGATGTGGTTAAATGACAGGAATAAGACTCCCACCACAAAAAAATATTAGGCATAAGGGATCTAGCTGTATAATAGGGCACATATAAATACAAAGGTGTGGCAAAATCACAAAATTGTCTTCTTTGAACCCATTCTAAAATTGCCATTCTTTTAAACAGAGTTTATATGTGGTGAATGAAACAAACAGGAAACTAAGTAGAAATTTTCATATGATCATGACACTACTGAAAGTCATAAAGTAACTGTTGTGGGGGGAAGTGGCAATGTGCCTTTGTATCATCAGACATTACAATGTGTCTGAAATCTATATATACAACTGGGAAATAATACCATAGCTCATTTTATAGACAGGTTAAAAAAACAACATTGAGGACCAGAAGGTTTAGCATCCCTCTTACCCTCAATTGGATAACATTAACTTAGGAGCAAAACATTAACACATGAGCAAAGCTCATAACCATAAAGTGATCTATTTTAGTTGCTTGCAGCACAGTCCATACGATACAGTGAGTTGCCCAAGGTGTATGCTATGCTTATTATTTTAATAAGCTATGTCTGTGTGTGTGTGTATAGTAATGTTGAAGACTCAGTGAGGAGTCAGCGCTGGCCAGAGCCGCTCATACACAGGACTCAGTCTCACTCACACTGTGACTGCAGTGTAGCTCGCTGTTCACTCTAATAACCCCAGAACTTCCGTGTCCGCAGCTGCTTGCAAATACTCTGCCTTCATTGGCTGATGGTGCTGGTGCGTGGAACATGCATTGGCAGGCAGAATAGGGATGGCATCTAGGCTTAGCTGATTCCGGGACTCTTTATTGTCCTGGTGGGGGATGATTCAGAACACGGGACACAGCACCAAATTAAGGGAAACCCTAGTGTGTGTGTGTATATGTGTGTGTGTGTGTGTGTGTATGTGTGTGTGTATATGTGTGTGTGTGCATGTATATGTTGTGTCTGTGTGTGTATGTGTGTGTGTATATGTGTGTGTGTGTGTCTGTTTATGTGTGTATGTGTATATGTGTGTGTGTTTGGGCTCAGACTCAAACACGGCTTGGCATTCCTGCATTATTTTTCACTGGGCATATGGAAGTGCATTAACAAGAACCTATTAATCCTCAGAGTGCCAGAGGGATGTGCAGCATATTACAAAGAAATGTTTTGCACACCCCTCTGACACCCCATGGGCTGTATGTTCAAAAGAAAAATGGAGGAATTCTGGGGCAGAACATTTGCTCTATAGGGAAAACTAAAAATTCCCATTAATTTAAATGGAATTTTAAACCCTTGAATGCTAGAGAGGTCTCAAACACACTGTGAAGCTTTGGAGAACTCTCTAACATTCAAGGGGTTAAAGTCTCCATTTAAATCAATGTGAATTTTTTGAATTATTATGGCCTCCCCTATAGTGCAAATAGCTTTCCCCATGAGTAGTGTAATATGAGTAAAGTGTGGTACAGTGTTAGCCATAGAAAATGTATGAGACTGACAGAATAAAAATGATACCTTTAATGGCTGAATTGCTTTCAAGACAACTTGGTCTGTTCTTCAAGCACAATAAGAATGGATGATGCTGATGATGGATGATACATGATGTTAAAACTCATACACATAGTTTTAACATCAACCCCTTGACTGCCAGAGAAGCATCCACCACACTGCAGCACAATGTATTGGATACCCCTGTGTAGCCCAAGGGTCATATTCCATCAGTAGAATGTGTATTCTCAATATGGGCCATAAATTAAACTCTAGCCTCTGTAACAGCTTAATAACTCCAGTGAAACTGGTTAGAGATAGCTTGGAATGTGTATGGGTTAACCCTTCAAACACCAGAGAGGTACCCAACCCATTGCTTACATTAAGTTGTTCAGCCCCCTACCATCCAAAGGGACCAATAAATATTTTTATCTTGTGGGATTATGTGACATAAATCCCTTGTCACAATTCAATCCACAGTTCAGAGTGTTACATTTGGTTATCAATTTCTACTCCCAGATCTTTCCTTTAATGTGTCTTAAAATTTCCCATCAGTACAGTCACTTTGAGATCTTTAATGTGATCCATTCTGTTAAAATGTTGTTCACACTGGACCTATGAAAATTCATCCTGTCCTGTCTCACCCGCATACAGTATAGTTTAGGGACATTTCACACACATGATGAGTTAAACAACATTAGATGAGTCACAGGAGAATTTGCCCTTGATTTTGTTGTTTCTGTGGGAATGTTGTATGGGCACTAGGGATGGGCAAAAATGTTTGCCTCAAATTGGAATCAGCGAAAAATTGCACTTTCTGCTTGGCAAAGAATTTCCAGCGAAAAGTGCAGTTTTTCCGCTTTTTTCACCTAGCTCATTGCATTGAAATCAATGGGAAGAAAATTTTTTCTTTTTAACCTGTCATCAGTATGTAGTATTGTTTGAAGCTCTTTTGAGATGTTACAAAGTACTTCAAGCTGTGGGTTGTAGGTGACTACTAATGGAACTCTGTTATCTTTTTGTGGTTGTTTGTATTCCAGGAGAGTTCTTATGGGTACACTGGAGGCTCTCTGAATTTGGAGGTCCGTTATCTTGGAATTATATCTATGACTGATAAGTTCTCTCCTGAGATTTTTAAATTGTTGATCTCAGTCAGAAGCCTCAGAGCATATGAGGTTATATTTTAGGGTCTGACTGTAAACAATAGAAATTTTTGTGTGTCCATCTCTGTACTGCAAACCATCAGGCAGACCTAATTATCTTAGAAATTACAGTTTCCACCCCAGAAACACAAAAAACTCTGTTGTTTACAGCCAGTCCCTAATATATAACTGCATATGCTCTGAGGCTTCTGATTGAGAGGTAACAGGCTGAAGTACATTTTATAGCTCTTCATTCCTAGTGAGCCTTCCACATGTTTGGTTTAATTGTGTAATGCATTGGAAACTTCTCTAGTATCCAACGGGTAAATATATAAAATAAAAAAAAATCCTCATCATTAAACTGGAGTTAGAATGTATAAAGATAGATTCATGCAAAGTATAATGTGTTCTGTTTCTGGTCTCTGATATTTCACCAGTGTCCTCTAAATCAGATTATTTTTCTATTTTAGTTTTATGGCTTATTTATTTCATAAGCAAACAAATTACCTGTGTTTCAGCTGTCTTGTAAATGCCATACAGCAGAGAATTGCTGAAGACTCCTAAAATCTGAAATGTGTGTAAGCTCTTCAGAATCAAATGCAAACTTATATTAGAAAATATCTTTATTAGTGTTTTTATAGTACAAGTGGAAGAAAAGGTCCAAACCCAGTTTGATATACATTGAGCAACGTGTATGTTCCTGTAGGGACTCAGTATGGTATTTCCTCATTACCAATGAGGATGATGTACTAAGAAAAGTAATTCAATTATGATGCAAGCCAACTGCTTCATGGACAGTAAATAAAAAATTCAAAAGTTCCCTTTGATTAAAATGGACTTTTCATCCCATAAATGTTAGAGAGGTCTCCACCATTCCAGAGGCTAAAAGCCCATTTAAATGAATGCTAGCAATGTGGGACGGCATTGCCCGTCATGTTACGACCATTGCGCATCTGAAATGTACACACACTGATAGACAAAGACATGTGCAACCCACAGGAGGACACATACAGACAGTGAGAGACACACACATGCAACAGATATACATACATACACACACATGCAACAGACATGCGCGCACACGCATACACACATGCAAGACACATGCATGCAAACACACACACAGAATGAGAGAAATACACACATGCAGGCACAAAAATGCATACACGTGTAGTGACATACAGAAAGAGTGACACACAGATGCAATGAAGAACATGAAGACACATACATACATACAGTGTGAGCAGTGTAAGGTAAGTGAAGGAAAATAAAATGGGTTTCTGGTTCTGCATAAAACCCCCACCCTTGTACTGTAAGAGCCAATAATTAATAAAAATGCATGCAGCATAATGTACATATGTGAAGGAAGTGTGATTCATACAGATATGTGTTTTTTCCTTGTCTGTCAGTCCCAGGCTCCATGGCCACTGATGGTACAATGAAATTGTTATGAACCCGTTAAGCTTTTGAGTGCCATAGGGGTATAAAATGCATTGCTAAGTAATGTGTTGTGTACCCCTTTGGCACTTAAAGGATTAAGGATCAAAAGGGCGTGCAACGCATTGCTCAGCATTGTCCTTAAGGGGTTAATATTATTATATGTATTGCAAACAGATTCTTTTGATCCACTGCCCCACCAGAGGGTCCCCCTCCCTTCATATCAGCCTCCCCTTCACTGCATCCAACAACAAGCGGACGTGGAGAGGCCTCCCCAGGGATCCTGTGGAGGAGTAGGCCTCTGAGGCCGGATGTGCAATGGTCATGCTGTATATAAATATGAGCAGTAGTACAGACTTCAAGCTATATATTAGCCACCTATACCCCCCCCCACACACACACACACACACACAAACAAACACACAAACCAGAGGTAGCAGCCCCTCTGGTGTGTTGTGTTGTACTCAGTCCTCCGGTGGTTGTTGCATTACCCAGACCTCAAGCAACGCCGACGGAGCAACATCATACTGCTGTAGTGAATATTGCTTATCCTGTTAGTGGACATATAGAGTGGACATTCAGGACTTGCGAGATTTGGGGCAGGGAGCAGTCTTGAGACTAGGGGCTTGAAGGGGGAGCGGTCATGGAGAGGGTGTTCTGGGCTCTCAGGAAAGGCCACGGATTCTGGGGAGTTGTAGACCACACAAAGATTGGAGTGATTTATTGTTCTATACAGAGAGATCAGGTGTAGGAGAGGTGCAGGGGAGGGCAATTTGTGTGTGCATGAGTATGTGTATCTGTGTGTGTGTGCGTCAGCTACATGTTTTTTGATTGGTTCAGTAGGATGTTGAGACAGGGCAAACTTCTTGCAGAGATTTTGACAGGAATGGCCAAGGGCCTTTGGTTAACACCATTAAGGTTGCACTGGCAAATGTGTACATTCACCCCTTCATTCCCTGACAAACTTTACCTATTTTCTGAAATGGATGACAAGGTTTCATGGTGACACATGAACATAATGTGTTTTTACATTTTGTAATGCCCTGTATCACCCAGAAGGTATCATTATATACAACGCAGTGCAGCTCTTAAAATTGCATCAACTCATGTAAGCAGTTCTCTTATACTAGGGCAAACCATCTGCTCCATAGGGAACAAATGCAAATTCCCATTATTTTCATGGGTTTTTTTACCCCTGAATGCTAATGAGTTCTTGAAATCATTGGAGCATTTGCATAGAGGATTTTCTGACCATAATACTTATAGTACTTGCCTGGATATGCTATGCATAGAAATATGCTTGATCACTCATAAATATCCTAAGGTAATTCTGAATGCAAACTGAGACTGGTAGAGAGCAGCATATATGTCTTCAAAGGGTTACATTTTGCTCAAGTGAAATAGCAAACAGAGCATAAGACATGCAGTATTAGAACTTCAAGGCAATATAGCACAAATAAGTGCATTAAAGTCTCTGAAAATGATGATGCTTGTAACCTTTTGAGGGACACTTCATAGAGAAGATGAACACTTTGGAGATTTTGCACATTGGGTACCGTGACAATTTTGATAAAGTTCAGATCTATATGCACACACACATACAAGCACATACATGTATGCACATGCATCCATACAAATATGCATAAAGTAAGACAAAGTAACCTGCTCAAGCAGTTCTCCTACCTTGTTCAGACAAGTAATGTCACAGCTAGCCAACAATTTTGAATGACTTGTAGTTGTGGTTATCAAACTTGTCCTCAGGGGTCACTAACAGGCCATGGGGGAGATGCTCTAAAGAGTGATAAGAAGGGGATAAAAATGGAGATGACTTCTCCAGTGATATCACTTCTTCAGTTCCTATGTTATTCTATGGAGCCAATGCACTACTAGTATCCTACTTTGGAGATCTTAGTGCATAGGTTCTACAGAAAATCCTTAAGCCCTGGACTAAGCATGGTGACTGAGGATAGGTTTGAAAACTACTGACATATAGGTCATGGGAAGCTATTCCTGTTTTCAGATATCAAAATAGCTTTTCCTTCAGTCTGGTTAAAATGGCAATGTGCTGTGTAAAACATTTGTTTTCTGTAACATTTCTGGTCTTGACAAACAACTTGTTTTATACAAATACCAAATTTACAGAATTGTTTTGTTCTTCCCTAGTGCTTTACAGTTCATTTAATTAATTTGGCACTCAAAGGGTTATTATATTATTACAGGCAGTCTCTGTACACAGCACAGGGAAAGAGAACATACTGCATGCTTCAGGTGGGACATATAAAGCCAATCTGTACAAAAATGATTTATCTTATATACCAACTCCTTTAATGCTCAGTTCATGCATCTTCTGGCAGATTGTATTATCTGTAGAATAGAGGGCTATATGCATCTAGCTGATAGGTATTTCCTTCAATACTGCAGAGAGATTCAATGAGGTCCACGTCAGTCTTTGGTAAGGATTAATAACATATTCCTTCCATAATCCTATACAGGAATCTCCCAAGGTATTCCATTACATTCTCTCCATTGGTTTGTAGTACAACCTGATTATTCTGGGAGAGGTGCCACCTGGTGGGGGAACTCAAGAGAGAATTTCTACTGAATATGTGAGCATTTTTGTGAGATCTGCAGTCAGCCCCAGAACAGGATTAATACTTGTTATATTTTACTTACATTTGTATTACTCTTTGAAGAGTGTGTGGTGAACTTTATAGTTCATTCGACTGCAGTAGCGCTAATTGAAGAAAAAATATCCTTTTGTGACATGTTCAAGTTCAATACTGCACTTTCCAATACAAAATTCTTAACACCTTGATGCTTGAGACATTGTGATGTGATGAATTATTGATGCCACTAGTATATGATGGGTTTAACACTTTGAGTGCCAAAGAGATATCCAACACTATGTATTGGGTACCTTTCTGGCACTCAAAGGGTTAAAGAATGCTAAGACATAATATGATGCTGTTATATACACTTAAGTACACTGGTTTTTATGCTAGAGTGCCTCCAATGCACCACTTCACAATACGTTGGAGACAACTCTCATATACAAGGGCTTAAAAGCCCAAATTAAATCAATAGGGATGTGGGGAATTTGCATTTATTCCCTATGGTAAGGTGCTCAAGAATTGCTTCTCTTTGCTTCTATAAATACAGTCCATTGATTTTCATCATGTTCAATATACCTTGTGGAGGTTTCCATTCAAGCTTGTGTAGGCCTTCCCAACTCCAGTAGCAATCTTGATAGGTGTCTAAGGAATGATAGTCCAGTATTGTCTGCAGACAATCCCTTGTGAAGCAATGATTTGCAGATGACTCTAGCATTCAAAGGTTTAACCTTTTGAAATTCCTACATTTATGCTCAGGTGCGAAGGAGTCTCCCTCTTAAAGAGACTCACCCACTTACCATCTGCTACCACTATCCTGCCTACAACAGGAACCTTGCCCTAAAGTTATCCTAACATTCAAAGCTATGATGTCTAACAGATGCCCACTAGCCTGACTAACTAACTTAACAACCCTTTCCCTAACTCAGTACTGCCTGAACTCTTTTTTTAGTCTCCTACTAGCTACCTACACCATAATCTCATTCTCACTCCCTCATGTGGCCTTCAACCCAACTAATCTTGGGAGCCCCACACTGCTTCCTCTAGTTCACCGCTCAGCAGGGATGGGAGAACATTTTTGCGAATAATGGCACTTCTTGCTTGGCGATTAATTTCCCGCAAAAAGTGACTTTTTCCACTTTATTTCGCCTACCTCGTTCCATTGAAATAAAAAGGAACATTGAATTTACACATAGCACATAGACCATGTTATTTTATTTCCCAAAGACGTAGTATAAAAGAAGCATGAGGGTGCGTGTGCTGGTGGATTGTGGGGAAAGAATCAGTTGAACAGGGAATGTTTTTTGAGAGTTGTTTACTGGGATTGGGGAGACAGTTAATAAAAAAATAAAAACTAAATATAACTAAAAAAAGGGGGTCTGAGGAGGGTATCTGTGTTGTTGGGTAGAGTCTGGGGAAAGAATCAGTTGAAGAGGGAATTTCTTTTGGGAGGTTGTTGCCTGGTATTGGGGAGACAGATAATCCTATATAATAATTTGCTAAATCATGTGTAACGCCGCAACATGCGCAGTAGACACTGCTGCGCGTGCTGCAGTCATGCGCAGTAGAGACTGCCCGCGCCGCTGCTGATACAGAGCTGGGCGCTCTGAAGGAGTGTCCAGCTCTGTATCAGCCGTGGCGCCGGCAGTCTCTACTGCACGTGACTACCCCGCGACCGGGTGGCTGTGACACTGTGACCCGTGTAACGGGATCTTCAACTAGTAAATAAATAAAATAAGAAATTTGTACATAACGCGACAGAGACGGGGACCCGCTGACGTAAGCTGCGACTGGGGTAGACTGATGCTTGATGTGATAGAATATTTTGTAGAGGATGATTTGTAAGATTTGTTTTTAGAGGCCCAAGCCCTGAGGAAACATTGATTTGTTATAGGAAATAAGACTTGTGTCAGTCCCAAGCCCTGAAGAAACATTGATTTGTAGGACTTAGACTTGTTTGGCATAAGCACTAAGGAATCATTGATTTGTAGGACATAGACTTGTTTTGCACAAGCCCTAAGGAAACACTGATTTGTATGACTTAGATTTGTTTGGCACAAGCCTTAAGGAAACATTGATTTGTAGGACTTAGGCTTATATACTAACAGAGTAACAATAATTTAGGTTGAAAAAAGACTTGCGTCCATCTAGTTCAACCCTTTTCCTATTCATGTTTACCATCAATGATCCAAAAGAAGGCAAAAAAAAAAAAACTCAATACAGCAATTTCAAATTCTGCCTTGAATGGGGGGAAAAAATTCCTTCTTGATTCCAAATGGCAATCAGATTTCTCCTTGGATCAACAAGCACTAACTAAATATTAATCCCAATACTAACATACATAGCCCTCTATGTTCTGCTCTTTTAAATAAGTATCCACGCCCTTTTTAAAGGCATCTAATGTATTCGATAGCAATACCTCCTCAGGCAGTGAATTCCATACCTTTATTGTCCTTGCCATAAAGAAACCCTTCCGCTGCTGTAGATGAAATCTCCCTTCCTCAAGTCTTAGCGAGTCTTACCACCTAACACAGTCAATTGAACTGAATATTCAACAGTTTATAGATGTTTCTATGGGCTCAAATGGCCACTAACTTTAGCGGCCGAGTTGCTTATTTTTCTCCCATCATTTTTTCATAGCACAGGTTTGCTTACCATGTTTTTAAAAATGACAGCAGGGTTTTTTGGGCAATGGGGACATTTAAATCTAGGCTTATGTCTTTAAAATTTTCCTGCTTGGCCACCTGTGAATTAAGTCCTCTAGATATAAAAAGAAACCCTTCCGCTGCTGTAGATGAAATCTCCCTTCCTCAAATCTAAGCGAGTGGCCTCTTGTCCTTTGTACTGTTCTGTTAATGAACAGGTCTTTGGAGAGCTCTTTGTATGGGCCCTGAACATATTTATATATTGCTATCATATCCCCTCTAAGACGCTGTTTCTCTAGTGTGTACAAGCTTAACTTTTCTAGCCTTTCTTTATAAGTAAAACTTTCCATTCCCCTTACTAGTTTTGTAGCCCTCCTCTGCACTTTCTGTCCTTTTGCAGAAAGGGTGCCCAGAATTGAACAGCATATTCTAGGTGGGGTCTTCCCGTTGACCTGTAAAGAGACATAATAATATCTTCCTCCCTTGAGTCAATAACCCTTTTAATACATGCCAATATCTTATTGGCCTTTGTAGCTGCCAGCTGGCACTGCACTGTACTGTAAAAGTCTATTGTCTACCATCACTCCCAAATACTTTTCATTAGTAGATTTCTCCAGAGAAACACCATTTAAACTATATGTTGCATTTTTATTATTATACCTAAAAATGCATAACTTTACACTTGTCATGTTGAATCTCATTTGCCATTTGCCTGCCCAGTTACTCAGTTTGTTCAAATCCTCTTGTAATGAAGGCACATCCAGTTCAGACTTTATTACCTTACTTAATTTTGTGTCATCGGCAAACACTGATACATGGCTCCCTATGCCCTCTGGGAGATCATTAATAAACAAATTAAAAGAAGAGGACCCAGGACAGATCCCTGAAGTACTCCACTTATCACGTTTATCCAACTGGAGAACTTCCCATTTACTACCACTCTTTGCATTCTATCTTTCAACAAATTTCCAGTGCACGCACAGATGTTTTCCCCTAAGCCTATTTCATTCAATTTGTACAGTAACCTCTTGTGTGGAACCATATCAAATGCCTTGGCAAAGTCTAAATAGATCACATCAACCAAAGCTCCCACATCTATATTTTTACTCACTTTTAGAAACAAGCCCCCAAAAATTGTTTCTTTTTAGTATGTCTCAGTTTTCTTTTTTTTTTTTTTAAAGGACAAGCACTGAGAAAAAAAAATGACCTACTGGCCTAGTGCCAGCAGGTCATGTTGTGTTGGCCAGTGGCCACTAGCCACCGTCAAATGATGTAATTGCCGAATTTGTGACTGCTGTTCTTGCAGCTGCTGAGTTGTTTAAACTGCAGGATAATTAGACAGCTCAAAGGGAATGGGATCAACAACAGCAGTAACATAGAAGATGGATGATGAAGGTTCCACTTGCCACGACTAGCTCCAGTGATGCACCTGAGGCACCATAACTAGCCCCTGCCCACTTCAGGTATTTATAGAGAAAAGAAGTTGGCCAGTAATGCTGCTCTATCTGCCCCTTCTCCAAAATCATGGGTATGTTGAGAATATTAAACTTTTCCTGGGGAGAAGGAACTGTGCCTCTCACATCATCAACTGCAATGTGCAGAGTGTGTGTGGTAAATAAGGGGAGCGCTGGAAACAATGGGTACATCTGCCCTCACATCAAACACCTGGCACAGCTCTATCCAAACACCATGACACTTAGGGTCCCCAATGTGAAATCCCACCGAACAGAAACCAAGTACTGCTGCTGTCACTAATGCCCCTTGTCCACTCCCTGCTAAGGACACATGACAACTTGCTGACAGTTTAATAGTAATGATGAACCCTCCTTGCCACTGGCTTAGCATTTAGCAATGGGTGGACATGAATTGCCACACCCTGACATCTACATAATGGTTATCACTTGGTGGGGGAGGTAACGATGAATGAGGTGGATTGGCAGAAGATGTAGTTACCCTAGAGCAAGAAGGTGATGGTGAGCCAGGTGTTTCACTCATCATAGAACCTTCAGCCTCTGGCTGGGTTTCTCTATTCTTCCTCCTCTTTGATCACAGCCTCACTTCTTGTTACCTTTGGGGAGAGTCAGGGGGTACAGTAACAGCAGTATACAATTTCTTTGGTGGCTGTTTGGCTTTAATATGTTTATCATAAATGTTATGGTGTCTGTGTTTCATATGTGTTATCAGGGTGGTTGTGCCAAGGAGCATTCCCTCCTTACCCCTTTTCACTGACTTGTCACAAATTGTACACAGTGCCCTTGTTGATGACAGCACTATGCCTGCCCCAAGAGAAAGGACTTCACTTGTTGACTCCATTCCCACTGTATCCACATTGGTCTGTAGCACACTAGCCTGCTCCTTGGCATCCTGCTTCCCTTCCAACTCATTACAGTGAGGACCGTTTCTCTCTACATTTTGGACTCTGGGTTCAGTGTTTTTGGGGTAGGATCACTTTTGTATATTTTTTTCTTTTTTTCTAGATTTAAATATCCGTACTAAAACAGCCAGTAGGGCAAAATTGGATACCACACTGGCACTCATAGGGTTAATTCTACTATCATTAGACACAGTTTGGGAGTACTTTGGCTTAGGACCCCTTATCAAAACATCCACTGGGGACTTTGTTGTTTTGTTTTTTTGAACATTCAATTGATGCATCGGGTGTTTACAGTTGGGAGTTGCGTTAAGGGATTCTGAATGCAAAAAAAATGGGTGCAGATTTCCCCACGTTAAACTGGGTCCCTTATTGCATCTTACCACCTAACACAGTCAATTGAACTGAATATTCAACAGTTTATAGATGTTTCTATGGGCTCAAATGGCCACTAACTTTAGCGGCCGAGTTGCTTATTTTTCTCCCACCATTTTTTCATATCACAGGTAACTGCATTGCTTACCATGTTTGAAAAAATGACAGCAGGGTTTTTTTGGGCATTGGGGACATTTAAATCTAGGCTTTTGTCTAAAATTTTCCTGCTTGACCACCTGTGAAATAAGTCCTCTAGATACAAATAGGCCAGATTTGGGAGATTTTCTTAATTAACAGATCGTTAAAGGGCTCTCAAGAGTGACAAGAACTTGCAAAAAGGAGTGTGTTCTGGAATGAGGGAGGGCTCAAACTCAATGTAATCAGGAAGGCTCCAGGATGGAAGAATAACAATGGCAGCTATGCCCTATAATTACTCCACTTTTCTTTATACTTATGGTCCATTTTATTTTTCATTGAAATGAACCTGAATTGTAAAAAAGAAAAGCATTCTTATAAGCCAGTAAATAATTACTACATGTAACAATACAAAAATGTTGCAGTTGAATAGTGCACAACTGGGAGCAAATCCTTTTATTTTATTATCATTTTAGCAAAGAACTCCTGATGAATAATAGAAATGTGAGAAAAGAAAACTCTTGTTGAATCACGCTTCATTGACTGGTAGCCTAAAAGCTTAAATTGAGTGTCCAAAGAGAGGAATCATACTGTCTCAGCAGGTCACTGAGGAGTTAGCCAATTTAAATGCTCAAATACTCATTGACACAACAGAGCAAACCTAATAGATCTTTTATTATCACAGTATAGAAAAAAATATTTCTGGAGATCCTATGCACAGTTTTTTGTGTAAGAGAAGTTTAAAGTGATTTGTGTGGGTGCAACAAATTGCAAAGCCTGGAACAAGTGTAGACAGTGTATGCAAATTAAAGGACAGTTGACATCACTTATTTGTATATAAACCAGTGGTTAAGTTTTAAAGGGATAGTAATACTTCGTTTTAACTTTATTTTATTTTGTAGGCATTAAAAAAACATGAAGAATGATATAAGTCTTATCTCTCAAACCTTTATGGTTTATGAGATATTCACAAGCAAAGTTTCCCCTCCCGCCCCTTTTTCCAGTGTAAGCCATCTCTTCTCAGATGTGAATCTGGTTGTATGACCAGACAGATAACAGAAGGGGACAGTCTTCTTTTTATTAAAACAATGAAAGCCCTTCCCCCCTTGACAAGCTTTTCAGCTTTTTCCCTTATCTTAATTGAAGATTGTCCCTCTCTGCAGTCTACCTGGGCACCTCCCTTCTGATCTGGTTGAACAGGGAAGGGATACTTTGTTTGTGAATGTCTCTTAAACCATAAAGGTTTGAGAGATAAGACATATCATTCTTCATGTTTTTTAATGCCTACAAAATAAAATAAAGTTAAAACGAAGTATTACTATCCCTTTGACTTAAAATCTGCATGGAGATTTCCAAAACCAGCTGAGTAGGAAACAGACCCCACACTGTCATACACTGTGACACTATCTCTTCAGTAGGGATCCCTCACTGGCATTTAATCCCCTGGATGCAAGAGAGATCACAAAGAAGGTGTCCAAAACCTTGGTGGCAACAGACTAATGGTTATACCTCTCTGATCAGTAACTTGTGGGCCTGGCCATTACCAGATTAGAGAATTTTCCAAATTAGCGAAGGTGCTAGATTAGAGTTCCAGATCAGAGATTGCCAGTTTAGAATTCTGGATTACAGAAGATGCCATATTTGAGAGTTTGATCACAGAACGTACCAGATTCAAAGTGTCAAAAATAAATTGTGAATATGATTTATGCACTTTTTTCTTTGCACTGTTTCTTTTGTTCTTTTGAGTATCTGATGGAGTTCACTGACATGGATCAGGAGATAAAAATATAAAAGCAGCTCAATAGCTGATCAACAATGGACAACAGCGTCCAAGTAGGAGAAGGCTACTAAAACACCTATAGGCTGGATATGCCTGCCATTCACACAAGTGCTTGACAGACCATCTTGTATTGTGAGTACGCAGTATGGGGGGTGGAATACCATCCCTTTCTGCTTTCTTGTCTTTTTTTGTCTTTTGCACAGAAAATGCAGGATTATAGCTTGTTGGATTACAGAGGTACAAGTTGTATGAGTAGATAACAAACAAACATTTTGCTAGATAAAGCAGCAATAAATGTGTTTAAAGCGGAACTACCACATCAACTGAAGTTGCCCTGCAATACTTAGGCTGGTGGAGACTAGCTTAATAATCGTTATTTTACCTCTCAAAAGTGCCCCCGAGTAAAGTACTCCTTAAGCTTCCAATATCGGAAATCAGGCATCAGTGCAGACATCTTGTCTGCACTCCTGCGATTTCAGTCCCCATCACTCTTCAGAGGCATTACACTGGCCTGAACGGCTCCCAAAGAGACTGATGGTGCAGACGCGCAGGCTGCACTACCCTGGCTGTCAGTCTAGGAATATTACTGATAACTTTGCTCAGGGGGACTTTTAAGAGGTAAAATAACGATTATTAAGCTAGTCGCCACCTGCCTAAGTATTGCAGGGCGACTTTACCTAATGTGGTAATTCCGCTTTAAATGTGAGAAGAACAGCACTTTTCACCTTCTTCAGGAATTCCTGCAAAAAGAGCAGTTTTTCCACTTTTTTCCACTGGCATCCCCAGTCCTGTTTCACTGTACTAGTACCACACCTACTTACCCCAAACCTTATGGAAAAGTAGCCATATAATAGTTCCAGTATAGTTCCACTACACTTGTAGCTTTAGATTTACATACAGTAGCCATAGAGTCATGCATACAGTCCTGTCCAACAGCACTGGTAGCCATAGAACCACATGTACTAGCACCTTCCCACCTTATCCCATGGTAGCCATATAGCTACACATACTGATCTCACAGCCTTTTCCCACAGTAGACATAAACCCGCACATACTGACCACCCAACCATGTCTGGCTGTCTGGCAGCCCCAGCTGCTGCCAGACTCTGATTGGTCCCCGCCAGCAAACGACTGGTGGGGAATAATGGGTATTGTAATCTGGTAGCATATGGGGTTCCTTATGTTGCCCACCACTGCTACAACACCCATCCTTGTCCCACAGTATCCACAGAACAACACATATTACCTCACCCCTAGTTATGTCTCATGGCAGCCATAGACCAACATATACTGTCCCCCATCCTTGTCCCTTGTTCCAGCTGGAAATTTCTTGGTGTTAGTGAAAATGAAGACGTATTTATTTATTTATTCTGTTTATTTATTTATTTATTTGGGGGGTTTAATTCTAAACCCCTGGATTTTCTGGCTTTCCATGAAGATTCCAGAGGGGAAAAAATTTAGTTTTCAACCATCCCTAACAACTAACACCAGTGCTTCCAACAAACAACCACGCACACTGAAACAATCAGCCTGCCAGGAGGTCTTATGAATCTTAAGTCACAAGGGAAAAAGGCAATCTACTGTTATCAAAAAAGAAGAAGGAGGGGGTAGACAGCGCAGGATAATATCTTTCTAAGTGTAGTACAATTATGACTTCAAATGTTATACATTAAAAACAACATTTATTTATAAGAAGATTATATAATAAAAAGCAATAAATAATTGCTTATAATGTATGTAAGCGAATAAAAATAAACACAGTAGGAGACATTAATTAATGCTCAACATAAGTAATATAAAAAGTGCAGGAGGAGCTAGATCCGATGAGCGCTCAAATGAGGGATATACTGACAACAAAATAATGGCAACTAATCGGTGGATATGTAATATCTGGACAAGACAAGAGAAATGAAAAAGTGTAAAATCAGTGAACAGGTGTCCGCTTACTAGAAAGCACTCTTGAGTTGTTGCCCATAGACAGTTCTTGGTCTGTCGGATCTCCGTCGTCCTTATGTATCCACTCCACCCTTCTGTTGCCAGTATTGGAATGAAGTGTCACGGAATCCCCTCAATGGCCGCTTCGTCGATGTAATACAGAAGAAGAGAAAGCAATATCTTCTTTGGCGTCCTCCTTGCACGTGGAATAATTTCTCAGAGCTCCGAGAAATTATTCCACGTGCAAGGAGGACGCCAAAGAAGATATTGCTTTCTCTTCTTCTGTATTACATCGACAAAGCGGCCATTGAGGGGATTCCGTGACACTACATTCCAATACTGGCAACAGAAGGGTGGAGTGGATACATAAGGACGACGGAGATCCGACAGACCAAGAACTGTCTATGGGCAACAACTCAAGAGTGCTTTCTAGTAAGCGGACACCTGTTCACTGATTTTACACTTTTTCATTTCTCTTGTCTTGTCCAGATATTACATATCCACCGATTAGTTGCCATTATTTTGTTGTCAGTATATCCCTCATTTGAGCGCTCATCGGATCTAGCTCCTCCTGCACTTTTTATATTACTTATGTTGAGCATTAATTAATGTCTCCTACTGTGTTTATTTTTATTCGCTTACATACATTATAAGCAATTATTTATTGCTTTTTATTATATAATCTTCTTATAAATAAATGTTGTTTTTAATGTATAACATTTGAAGTCATAATTGTACTACACTTAGAAAGATATTATCCTGCGCTGTCTACCCCCTCCTTCTTCTTTTTTGATTCTTTTCCATGTATCACGGGAAACTCTCTGAGTGAACTCTTCGTGCGCATGTATAAGACTATAGACCAGCAGCGGAAGAGTGAGGATTGAATGCCCTACAATATTGTTTAGATATAGGGACAGCTTTTATATCCCTTGTTAACTACTAAATGCAATATTGCTATTGATTTTTAGATTATACCTCTCTCTATCCCATATAGTGTGTATTCTGGTTCAGTGCGCTGTGTCTATCTTTTCTTGTGTTTTTATAATCTACTGTTATCATCAGCGTTATGGTCCAATTTATCATCTCACAAGAAAATCATTGATATCCCTTTTAACTTTAAATGTGGGGTCATTAGGAAGTTCCAGATTATGCTCTGCATTAGCCAATTGTTGAAATGCTTTCTGTAAATGCATAGTTTCATCCACAATAATTATTGCTCCTCTCTCATCTAATTTCTTTTCTGATGAGAAGAGAAAGAAAATATGTTACTGTGTTAACCAGTTGAGTAGATGGTAATCAGTGTAGCAAAAAACTCACACGAGTGATACAATGAATAAGGGGATTGACAGAATGATGATAGAATCACGCTTTCTAAATGACTCTAAAGCCAGTTTCTCAATCCAAGTTAAATCTCTTGTTTGTGCATATTAAGGCATGAGCCATAATTTGTGGCATTCTGAAGATGCAATTTTATTAAATGTCTCCAAACAGTCATTTCACAATGGAGGAATGAAGGTGCTTTTTGTGGGATATCAATAACATGAAGAGGCTTGCATGTGGCCAATTCTGCATGGAGTATTTAAATCAACTTGGAAATTGAATTCCATAATGTGATGTACTTGGATAAAATTAAGAGACTTCTTGATAGGTGTAATCTCAGATTCAGTGAAAATTCTAGAGTAAATATTATGAAGCGTGTTTAATTCTATCTCAGTCCTATCTGTCATTGTTGCCTGGAGTTTAAGGGATCCAAGACTTGGACTGGCATTGCTGATACATTCTTGTATTCCTTGGCCACTTCTCTCCTGGTCCATCTCTGGGCATTCTCCAGACAGTCTATTCTCTTGCATCTTCTAAAAAGCACTAATTACGGTGGCCTCCAACATGAGGAATAGGCATCAGTTACTATTTCCGGATGATGAATAATCGTATGGATTTCTCTTAGCTTGTCTGAGTGCTTTTTTTCAGTGTTTCATGGATACATCCATTGCTTGGCACAATCCTGAGTATCCTATTTACATTTTTTAAGTTTCCTCCTCTATACATCCTCCTTTATATAATCAGGAATGGCTTTTGTGATGGATACCGGTACTAAGTTGCTGCCAGTACTGTGGGGATCACCTCTGCTGGGGGGCTTGGTCCATACAGGGCCAAAAATCATCGAACCTCCCTCCGACATAACTGACACTGGAGATAGATCCCGGTGGTGGTTTGAATGTCCCGTAAGTTAGGAAACAACCCACCTCTGCCACCAATGTGACGGATACCAGTTCTCAGACTAGGTTGCTCCGCAAAAACTGTGCTTCCTTAGCCCAGGACGACACTCAGGAATTCCACAAACCTGGAACCAGGATCATAGCTCCAATCACCCAGTCACTTAGGCAAGACTCAGTGTAGGGTGAATGCACTCTGGATACAGCAAGATTTATCCCAAGCACCAGGCAAAGCCAGTGTAGAGGTAACACAAGAACTCTTTATTGCAGAACACACAGGGTTTATATACACACATAACTGCATTATCAACACATCTTAGGATGCAATAGGATACAAGTCACTGGAACCAACATATGGGAGTATACACATGGAATAAAATGGGGGCCGGTGGTGGAGGGGCACATAATACAAAGAGGCACAAAGAGAACAATGGGAACAAGATAAAGTCATACAATGGGAGCTTCGGGGGGTCAAAGGACTGTAAGCAACAAAAGGCATTTCGACATGATGACATCACACATATTCACCTCAACCACATAATTAAATGACCACACCAGACAAGAGCATAATAACAAAATGTCCTGTTCCTGTGACAGCCCACCCATTGCTGGATAGCTTTCAATTCTACATTTGGCTTATCAAAATCTTCTATAAATAATTTAGACTTCAACTCCACTGTTGTTTTTTCTGGTAAAGGGATAGTAATACTTGCAAATTACTAATCCCCATATTGTAGCTTTGTTAAAAAGAAACTTATTGCCCCCAGTGTCATTTCTCAAACCCTTATCGTTTGAGAGATGATAGTGCTCAAAGTTCCTCGCTCCCTCTCCCTTCCCTGACTGAACGCTGAACGCTGACTGCAGGGTAAGCTGTCGTACGTCAGTCTTATGTGCATCAGGCGGCTCTGCAGCTGAGCTGAGATCGCATTTATAAAAAATAATTCTTTCACTGAAACGGTCTTCTACATGTGCTTGGTTTGCAAGCACACATAGAAGACCGTTTTAGTGAAAGATTTCTTTTTTTATAAACGCAATCCCGGCAATGCTGCAGAGCCGCATGATGCAAGTAATACCAGATATCCCTGCAGTCAGAGTTCAGTCAGGGAAGGGGGAGGGGCAACTTTGAGCACTATCATCTCTCAAACCATAAGGGTTTGCGAGATGACACTGGGGGCAATAAATTTCTTTTTAACAATGCTACAAAATGGGGATTAGTAATTTGCAAGTATTACCATCCCTTTAAGCTGCTTTCTATGTGAGGTATGAATACTGTTCTGTCAGCAGCATTAAATCTAGAGAACATTGGTTAATATTGCAATCCATTTTTATTCTTTTATTAACACCACACAATATTAGTGTTTGAGAAACTTGAAGGCCCTTTGGGATCCTCTGTACCCTAATGTATTTTGTTAGGGTAAGAGAACGTAATACAAGGTTACATAAAACAAAAAACAGAAGGAGCCCAACTGTGTAAAAAAGCAAAAAATTCACATAAAACATAATCTGTATGTTCTAATACTCAAAAGTGTAATTTCCTGGAGAGGGAATACTCATGCTTGTCCGACATAGAAAGCTCACAGAGAAATTGTCCTGTCTCTGCTTGGGATATCATCAGTACTAGATAAGAAATAAGATGGTTGATACTTGTAAATATGTTTAAATATAAATATTCAACATTAATATTTAATAAATTATTTTTAAACATATTTACGAGGAACATCCACCTTATTTCTGATCCAGTCCTGCAGACATCCAGAACGGAGATGGGAGAATTTCTCTCCTGAGCTTTCTGTGTCTGATGAATGGGAGTTTTACCTTAATGACAATTACACTTTGAGTATAATATCATAATGCTGATATTTTATTTGAATTCATCCCAGTGTTACACTATTAGGCACCTTCTGTTTTTTGTTTTATGTATTATCCACAGTTTGAGAGAGTGTGTTACGGAGAGCAGGCCTAACCTGTGAATGCTTATAAGCAGAGCAGAGTGTGTGATTGTGGTGGTGGTTCCAATTTTTTGTGTGTGTTCCACACAAGGGCCACCCCAGTGTCCTCTCTTCTGTTCCTTGCATTGTAAACAAAGGGTTTTTTGTTTTATTTTTGTTTTTTAGTAAAGGAACCATTTTGCCTAATAATAACTTTGGTGATTTTGAACTGGCTTTCAAATCACCTATATGTTTTGTTTTTATTTTTTTATTTTTAAACTAGTGTTTAAAGGGATAGTAACACTTCGTTTTAACTTTATTTTATTTTGTAGGCATTAAAAAAACATGAAGAATGATATAAGTCTTATCGCTCAAACCTTTATGGTTTATGAGATATTCACAAGCAAAGTTCCCCTCCCCGCCCCTTTTACCTAGTGTAAACAATCTCTTCTCAGATGTGAGTCTGGTTGTATGACAGTACAGATAACAGAAGGGGACAATTTTCTTTGTATGAAAACAATGAAAGCCCTTCCCCCCTTGATAAGTTTTTCAGCTTTTTCCATTATCTTAATTGAAGATTGTCCCTCTCTGCAGTCTACCTGGGCATCTCCCTTCTGATTTGGTTGAACAGGAGGGGGATACTTTGTTTGTGAATATCTCTTAAACCATAAAGGTTTCAGAGATAAGACTTATATCATTCTTCATGTTTTTTTAATGCCTACAAAATAAAATAAAGTTAAAATGAAGTATTACTATCCCTTTAAGTTATTTAGATTTATGAAGTATGGTAATTAAGGCAAAATCTGCAGACACTTCAAGTTTCAGCCCTACATAACTTTTGTACTCTTACCCTAGCTCTGAAAAGGTTAAATGTTAGTTAGTGGGGTAGATAAGTATCTGAACAGCCCACATTAATAGCATAATCTATAAATCTAACTTAAAACCTAGTTTTCTAAAAAAAAAAAAAAAATGGTGAATACAACATAGAGGTTATTTTGAAAGTTGTTTTAAAATCACTAGAGTAGTTTTACAGTGACAGTGTACCTTTAAGATTATCCTTTTTTTTTTCTTTGAATCAGTATCAGGGTGAAGAGGTATATAGCAGTATCTGCTATGATGGAATGTTCACTCCCTGCTTATTTATTAGTTGTACAGTTAATATCACTAAAAGACATTCTCCATAGCATGGAGACTGCATGACTCTGGAAAAGTCAGAAGCATATCAGAAAACGTATGTCACAACTCACACATAGATGTATACAATAGCTGGTGCATACAGTCCTGTAGAAGTTATTTCTTATGATAAACTTGAATGTAGATGTCACAAAAAACAATAAATGGCTACAGTGATTAAATCTTGTGCAAATGACATCCTATGACTTTAATGCACTACACATGAACACCATTTCAGGGACTTAATTGTTCCCTTAGTTAGTGTAAACCAAACCCAAATTATATACTGTTAGGGTTACCACATTTCCATTCTGCCATTCAGCAGAGATGAGAGCAGCAGAGTACTTGTCATCAGCTCTAGTACAGGTATGTGGGAAAAGTCACTCCGCACCATTGCACAACCTTGTCCTTCTCAGGCACACCACAGAGTTCTAAACATTAGAGGGGGAACTGGCCATTTACTGCTGTGATAGAAAATGATGCCTGTGTTGGGCTACAAGATAATGTATATCACTCCCAAAGCCTTAGACTAGCATTATGCTACAACCCAATTGCTTTGCATCTTCTGCTTGATGTCAGGGTTAAGGTTCAATTATCTCTCTAGTGTTTAGAGGTCTGTCTTGAAGCCATTTTCTTGTAGCCCAGTGGAGGCATCACTTTCTGTCACAGCAGGCAATGGGCAATGGCCTGGAGTCTTCATTCCGGGACTTTGTATTGTCCGAGAAGGGGGCTGCCTGGGACATGGAACACACATTAAATATCCCAGACTGTCCTGGGCAATCCAGGACATGTGGCCACCATATATAAAGTTCTGCTAACAGGTGAATGTACACCCCACCTCCAGAAACTACAGGTTACCAAGAAAGTATATGAAGTGATGGGCAGGTAAACGTGGGGAGATTTGATATAGGTTAATACAAAAGAGCATCAGCAGGTAAAGCAACAATACGCAGCAGTTTAGCAGTTCCTATGACGTAATGCTTCACTTAATAGGTGTAATAACAAAATATCCGTATCAGTGTGTTAATACTATATCATGCTCATCCAAACATGCAGCATACACTGGGGTGAATGTAAAAATATGCCATCATAGCCTGACATTCATTAGCCTTCACTCCATGAATGCACTTTAGAATATGAACACTTTAGTGTGTATAAGAGCACACACTCCACTATTGTTAGGACTTTGATGTCAGCAAGCTCCTTATACCTTCCTCACAGCATGTGCAGGAAAATGAAATGACACCATTTGTTCTTTGCTTTGGTTAGTACATAGAGTTAAAGAAGGCATGGAGAAAATGCAAACACAAAATGCCCATAAACTGCATCATTGTTCTTTCCTTGGCACAAGCAATGTTAAAATAAGCATTTCTGCAGTATGTAGCTCAGTAAGTTGGCATCGGGGGGGGGGGGGATAGGGCTAGAAATTTTATTCAATAGTTTGATTTAGCACAGACGTATATTTGTACATTCAGCCCACAATGTATATTGTAGGCTGAAAGGGTTGCTTTAAGATACTGGTGGGCCCTGTGCAAAGCTCATGATATTGCCACCCCCTTTTACAATCTTCCTTGTAAAAAAAAATGCAATATAACTGTTTTAAACAGTGATTCAAAGCAATAGTACTATTGAGTAAGAGCTACATTTGTTAAACTCACTTTCATTTTAGGAGCTATGCGCCAACTTAAAATTCAAAAATTCAATTAAATGTCCCTACCCATACCATGGTGCAGCCTGTGCCTACCTACCTACCCTTGCATAAAAATATGACTGTTCCACTGGCACACCCTGATGCTGCTTGTGATGGAACATGAGACTTTGGCAGGTCATGTTGTAGCTGGATGACAGGAAGTGCTTCCTGTCATCCAGTCTGCCCTGACAAGGACAGGAAGAAAACCTCTTTCTTCTCTTTACCATGTTCCTCTGTCTGCCATACAGCCACTGTAAATCTGAGGGTAAATTTCAGTGGCAGGAAGAGCAGACAGTCTAGAAAATACTTTGGGAGTGTAATAGAGCTCAGCTGCATGGGCCCGCCAACACTGCCACCAGGTGCAGTCCACCCCAACCAGCCTGCTCCTGCCTGTCTGTCCTGTTCTTTCTGGGTAGTAATGGTGCCTCCTTTGGTGGGCCCCCTTTTGAGAGTGGGCCCTGGACAAATGCCCACTTTGCCTATTGTAGCCCTGACAGCTGAAATAATGTTAGCAGGCTGAGCCCTATGATAACATAAGCCTTGAAAATTTATTATTAGGTGGAGGCCTATGGATAGATAAGCCTTTAAAAATGTATAGTAAGCTGATACCTATGATATGGTAAGCCTTGAAAAATATTGCTAGCAGGCTTTGTTAGCAGGCTGAGTACTATGGCAACATATGCCTTAAAAAATGATTAGCACACTGAGGCCTATGGCAAAGAAAGGCTTGAAAAATGTTTTGTTCCCGGTTGTGGTGGGCTTCTGAACTAGCAACAAGTGACTGGTAGTGGTGGGTGACTGAATTCCCAATGACACTCCCTGAAATAAGCTGTGTGTATTCTACAGTGTGGACAGTTTGTAAATGTTCCCTTACACCCCACATCCTATTAGACTCCGCCATGACAAACAACAGTACCCTATTTTCTTACTGGACTGTTTAACACAGTCACCGTAAACCTCAGGGTGGTTATGCTGGATGTGCTGAAATACAGGGTATGATCTGTGCACTAAAACCTCCTCTGCAATTAAGGGTTGCCACAGTGGTGCACACATATTCATGTATAGTAAGTGACTGTGGGCCTTATTTGTAAAAGCAAAGCACAGCAATTCTGGGACACAGGGAAGTGAGGTAGGAGATGCATGGGGATGAGAGGGAGATGCTAATACAAGGAGGGAATGGAAGGGATAACAATAATTTAAATAATGTGGCATTATTTTATGATGCTCAGTAGTAAAGTTGGATGATCTTACCTGATATTTCTGGCACTTAGGTTTAAGTAACAATAATCAGCTGCCCCATTTATTAACCAGACCCCTTGGATGTTAGAAATATCTCCACACGTTGAAAAACCAATTATTTGGAGATGTCACTAGTATACTAGCATACAAGGGGTTAATGTATGACCCATATGAAAAATATACATTAAGCACCACATTTATTGCAGCAAAAATAGAATCAGTGTAGTATTTCAAAACGTAACAGCAGGATTGTGGCTTAACAGCTTTTTGTTGGACTACCAAAGCCACCGTTCTCAGCTATCTTTTGGCTGGTTGAGGATAATGGGAGTTTAGTCCAATAACAGCTGGACAGCCTCTGGTTGAAAATGGAACAATGCAATAGAGTATATGGAGTCAGTTGCAATGCTGTTCAAGTAGGTCTTATCTTCTCCCTTTCTTTACACTTGTGCTCCAGAAGGACATATTTGGGGGATATCACTTGGGCAGGTAGGCTCTAATATATGTGGATGAACAATTTGAGTTGCTAGCATTCATTGTGTCTGATTGGCTGGTGGGTGTTGGTCAGTCAGAGGACCAGCTGCAGCTGCCAGCCAACCAGAAAATGTTTTTTAATGTGATGAAAAAGGTGACTGTATGTACAGAGTTTAACAGTAAATTACCCTAAAAAGCAGTGCTGTACCTTCCAAGATGTGCAGTTGGGGTGGTAGCAAACCAGATATGCAGGAGGATCTTTGCATTCCAAAGCAATGCATTACCCCATGGACATTCAAAGGGTTAAAGGTAAAACTGGCTATGTTCACAAGGGCAACTGGAGTACAACAACACAGCCACTGTGTCCAGTCACACAGTTATTGCTTCCTTAGTTCTCCTTCAAGTGCATTGCATGGACCACTTTAGCAGTAGGATCCAGAGACAATGGGCAGGTACATGACATATAAGCCAGACAAGATTGGCTTACTTGAACATGTGGCCCACAGTGACTGGACATCCTAAAGTTCAGCACATCTCTCCATTTGCTTCTGTGACCATGTGCATGGCATTGAATTCAGGAAAGTTGCAGTAGCCACGTGAACTGCTCTATATAAACCAGGGCTACCATTTTGTGGAACCTTTAAAAAAAAAAAAAAAAAAAAAAAGGTTAATAAAATTAAGACTAAGTTTACATTTTGAATAAAGTTCCATCAAAATCCCACCATCTGAAATCAGGGGCCACAGTCATGGTTGTGCAGTACAGCCTTATAATCACATGAACCTGTCCCCAGACAGCTTCAGCCTTGTCAAAGTAGGTCACTTCTATAAAAAGCAGATTATAACCCCTAAATTAATCCCATACCCTTCAAGAAAAGATTAATACTTCTTTCTCATGTAATTTTATTTTGAAACTATGTATAATAATCTATGAATCAATGGTTATTTTCATTGAAACCACCTTGGGATGATAATTCCTGATGGGAGAATGTGAATGTAATTATTTAATTGGGATATAGTGGTATTAATCTGTTTGCTTTTTGGGCCTAACTACTTCCAGGTGTGTGGAGAAGTGAGGAACTGTAAAACATTGGTTCTTTGTATTCTAATAGCTCAGAGCCTTTGTTCTGTTCAGTATCTGGTTTCCTGAGCTCAGTTTTATGACTGGAGGTACCTGTATCACACAACAGCATCCAGCAGAGCTGGGTTTTATTACTATGCTTAATTTTATTGACTGCATGCTTAAATCAGCCAATATTTGTTGGCTAAGGAAGAAATGCCTCCACAATTAGACTGCCGGTGCTCATCCTTTGCTGTTTGCTAAGGGCTTCACAGCTAATCTACCATACACACAACACCTAACAAAAAGTCGACTTTAAATAAAAACACCTGGTATTGCTGCATGGAAAACATCAATTTACTCTAGAGAGAGTAGTGATAATGTAATGAGCACATGGTAAGGGTTCTATGTACAAAAGGCATGAGATCCAAGTGGTATAACAAAGCCATTAATCTCAGAAACCTCTGGTTTGCTGATGTGTTAATGGTTCCACCTAGCAACATATTGCTTTGTGATGATGAGAGATGGCAAACTATTGGTTGGGAAGAAATTGTAAAATAGAAAGTCTGTGATTAAGACCCTTCAATGGCAGAGTCCCATTTACTGTTATTCTGCAGTTATTGAGCACCATCCCTGGAAACATTTTGTTAATCTCCTTGTGACCCATATTAGTTATCATGTTCAATTACAGGCTCATAATGATATACAATTTGTTTTATTGAAATTCAAAAAACTTTAACTAAAGCCACCTTTAAAATTCTACATGAACAAAAGCTGAGAAATTCAAGTTAAGGTTTCACTCAAATATGAAAGTCATGGAAATAGGTTTTACAAACATTAATTATCTGCCCCTATTCCTGTGGTTTGTTGGGGGCATCCTACATGACATCACAGTTAGGGGTGTGCAAAAGGTCCTGTCGTGTTTCAACGTGGTTTTCTAGTTTTTCACGGGAAAATCTACTTTAAATTAAGTGATTAAAATCTTCTACGTTTTTGCCTATTGCCAAAAATTTGTCACCATTTCTTCAATGGCTAGAAAGTTTTCACTCCTTTAATCACATGTTTTTCGCCTTTTCTCTATGAAAACATGCCATTTTCCAGGGATTGAAACAAAATACAAGTAGCTACAGAGTGAGAGAGAGAGAGGTGTTAGACTGTTATGCTGTGAATTAATAGCAAACTTGAGGCAGAAGAGGCTCATAGTGACTGCTATCATTATGAGCAAGTTTAATAACAATAAAAGGAGGACCTGGAAGGACAATTATGCTTCCAGTGAGTCTGAGGAGGAGGAGGAAGTGACCGCTACCACCAACATGAAAGGGTCTGTATGCCTTGTTTCCCCAGACCCAATGCTGGCCAGTCCCCCTACATCACCTCTAGGAATCTAAGGGAAAATTTTGTCAAGGGCGGAGGAAGAAGAGGGTAGCCACCGGTGCCTGCTGCCAGTGCTTTACCTGCTCACCCTCGCTGCTAGTGCTGCACTGCTGCCAGTGCTGCCCTTGCTGCCAGTACTGTTCTTGCTGCCAGTTCTGAACCTGCTGCCAGTGTGTCTTGTAATTATCAGGAGGGGGTGGGAGATGATGCCAAGTGTGACAGACACTAGTGGTGGTGGTGATGCCCATCCTCATCCCTGTCTCCCATTCCTTCTCAGATTCTGCTAAAAAGGCCATCAATGTCTCTTCCACCCCAGCTTCTCCAGTACCACCACCACCACTAGTCCCTACATGCTGCTGCTCTATTCCAGACATCTCACTGCTGCTTGGAGGAGGTGATGAGCAATGTGACAGAGGGTCCCCTGCTGTCACACATGGCATAATTTTCTCCTTCATCCCCTGAGTATTACAAGAAACACTAGCCGCAGGCAAAGTATTGGTGGCAGCAGGTTCAGCACTGGCAACAGGTTCAGCACTAGTGGCAGCAGGGGCAGGACATCTAGCAGCAGGTACAACACTAGTGGCTGCAAGTACAGCAATGGTGGCACTGGCAGAAGGGGCAGCACTTCTTGCAGCAGGCACAGGCAGCTGACCTGTCCTGCTCTCACTAGTACTACCCTTTTCTCCCTCCCTTCCCATTCCCTTTTCTCCCTTCCTTTCCATTCCCTTTTCTCCCTCCCTTCCCATTAAATTCCCCAAGATCCCTTGGGGTGATTTAGGGGGAATGGACAGCATTGGTACAGTAGTGGTCCCTTCTTCCTCAGACTCAGTGGATACATACTGGTCCTTCCAGCTCCTCCATCGATTATTTTTTACCCTGCTCATAGTGATAGGAGTCACTAGGAGCCTCTCCTGCCTCACTTTTTGCAAAATATCATAAGAGAACAGCACAGCACGTCTACCTCGCTCTGTAGCTGCTTCTATTGTGTTTGCCTTCAGCAAAAAGACACGTTTTTATAGCGGAAGTGCAAAAACAACGTAAATCAATGGGCGGAAACTTTCTAGCCTTTGAAAAAATGCCGAAAAATTTTGGCCAATGGGCAAAAAATGTTAAAATTTTAACTACTAGTTTTAAAGCGGATTTTCCTGTAAAAAAGCAGATAACAACGTGGCTTTAGCGAAATTTCCCGCAGGAACATGGCGACAACTTTCGCCCACTCCTAGTGAAGAAGCATTATTGGCCAACTTCTTATTTTCTCCACAAATACCTGAAGTAGTAGGGGCTAGTTGAGGTGCTGCTACTGCCTCAGACACATCAATGGTGCTAACAGTGGCAAGTGGAAACATGATCATCATCACCCATATCACTGCTGTTGTGATTCCCATTCCCTCTGAGTTGCCTAATCATCCTGTTTAAACAACTCAGCAGCAGCAAGAACAGCAGTCACAAATTCCGCAAATTACACCGGGGCCACTGGCCTACACTGGCACTAGGCCAGTAAGGCTTTTTTTCTCAGGGCTTGCTCTTAAAAAAAACAAAAACAAAACAGAAGCTTACAAAGAAATAAACAATTTGGGGGGCTTGTTTCTATCAAGCCTAAGTCCTACAAATCAATGTTTCTTTAGGGCTTGTGCCAAACAAACCTAAGACCTAAAAATCAATGTTTCCTCAAGGCCTGAGCCTAACACAAGTCTAATTTCCTACAAATAACTAATGTTTCCTCAGGGCTTCTGCCTTAATGAACTCTTAAGTCTTACAAATCAATCCTTCCTCAGTGCTTGGGCCTAACACAAGTCTTATTTCCTACAACGAATCAATGTTTCCTCATGGCTTTTGCCTCTAATAAGTCCTAAAAATCAATGTTTCCTCTGGCCTTGGGCCTCTAAAAAAACTAGTCCTACAAATTATTCTCTATAAAGTAATCTATCCCATCAAGTATCAGTCCTCCCCAGTTGTAGCTTATGACAGGGGATCCGTGTCTTTGTCATATTAAGTACCAATTTCTTATTTTATTTGTCATCTTATTTTTTTTATTAACTTTCCCCAACAACCCCCGCCAAAAAAAGAATTCCCTGTTGAACTGATTCTATCCCCAGACTCTACCTACCAAAACAGGCACCCTCCTCAGACCCCTTTTATATCATGTCTTTTTTAATTGTATTTAGCATTTATTTTTTTATTAACTGTCCCCTCAATCAAAGTAAACAAACCCTCCCTAAAAACATCACCTGTTCAACTTGTTCTTTCCTGACACTCCATCAACACAGGTGCCCTCATACCCCTTTTATACTATGCCTTTGGGAAATAACATTTGCTATGTGTTGTATGTAAATTTAATGTTCCCATTGATTTCAGTGGAATGAGCTAGGTGAAATTTGCCAAGTGGGAAGTGCCATTATTCGCCAATTTTGGTTAGAGGTGAAACATTTAACCCATCCCTAAACACAATTATCAACAATGGCACTGATGAAATCACAAGACAGCAATTAATTCATTAAATGCATTAAGAACATTATGGAGTTAATGTTTGTGAAACCTGAACCATGAATTTCCCAGCTTTTGTTTATTTGAGTGAGAACTTCAAAACTGACATTTTTCCATTTAATTTCCATAGTTTGTTTGTTTTAAAGGTATGTCGAATGCTTAATACTGGATAATATATATATAGCAGTGTTTATCCTGCTGAGTAAAACAAGGGTACGCTCACTGATAAGTACGGATGGGTGAAAATTTTCACCTCGAACTGAAATCGGCGAATAATGGCACTTTCCTCTTTTCTGCAAAAAGTGCAGTTTTTCTGCTTTTTCTCACCTTTTCCGCCCATTGAAATCAATAGGTAGAAAATATTTCTCCACCACACTAAAGTTTTCTACAGCCATATAAAAGGCTGTCAAGCTCTCACAGCATGCCATTTTGTGTTTTTGAGAGGAGAGAACAGTACATTTTTTGAGCTAGGGAAGACAGAGAGGGGAACTGAAGTTTAGTTTAGGGAATCTTTTAGGTAGGATGTTTGTTCTTGGGCACTCTGGAGAGAAGAAGGGAGGAAGGTGGTTGTCCCCAAATACTTCAAAATTCCATGTGACTGACTGGCAAGACACAGGCAGCTATGGACCTATTTGCTTGCTGATCTTGCTGTTATTGTCTCTGTGCTGGGTGGGGAAGTCTGGGGAAAGATGTTGTTGATTTTGTTATTCAGTTATAATTCTTTTTGGACAGACTGTGATAAGACAACAGGGTGGACAACTTAAAAAAAAATAAAAAAAAAGAATAAATAACTCAATATATTATGTGACAGTGACAGACAGCTGACTGGGCTTAGGCAAGGCATCATACAGCTCTGTCAGTTGTGTTGTGTACAGTAAAAACACAGTGTAGTTGAGTAATGTCCATCAAATACACAAGGGGAAGGGGGAGAGGTAGAGCAGTGCAGGGATGTGAGAGTAAAGTAGTAGTTCAAAAACTGACTGCAGCAATGATGATGATCCCTCTACTCCAAGGGAGGATGCAGTTTGTCAAGGGCCCAGCAAAACTAGTTTTAGCAACACCAGTGCTAGTAGAAATAAAGAAGTATATAAGAAGAATACTAAATACGACAACAAGTCGCATTTAAGTGTTGATGATGCTGGCAACAGCATAATAGAGGAAGGTGTAGCAGCTGAAGTGCCTGCTGCATCAGATAGTGAGACAAACGAGCACCCCCGTCCTCAAAGTAGTAGGGAGCTTTGTTACAGTAAAAGTAAAAAGAAATTGTTTGAGACCTCTAAAAGCTTAGATGAATTTAAGGGTAGTAGTGGGCAAGAACTGTCAGGTCATGCTGATGCTGCTGAGGAGGATCACCTAATGATGACTGATGATGATATAGATCTAGAAAATATCCCTCCCGCATCCTTCTTTTGTTCAGATACAGATGAAGTTGAGAGTGAGGATGGTAACAGGGCTTTAAGGTTAGCAGAAAGTCAAAGGTTGAATCTTCCACCACTTTTAAGGAGCACTGTGCCTGTCTATAAACTGTTTGAGAAAGCCATTGAAAAGTCTGATCCTGGACAAGCACAGATGTCAAAAAGCACACAGTGACCTCAGTCATCATCAGCATCATCGCCTCTTCAAAGTCCAAGTCCCACTCATCCACACACACCTGTTTTGAATACCCAGCAACAGCAACACAGGTTAACATCCACAATGTTAGATATGACGAGTGCCTCTGCTGCTGCTGCTGTAAGTGCTGCACCTTTGACACCTAGTAGTAGTGGCAGTAGAATTGCATCAACATCTAGCCCCAGTAGTAGTAGTAGTAGCAGCACCTCAGGAACCCCTCATTCCATGAAGTCCACAGTATAGAGATACTTCACTCAGGATCCTCAAGCTAAGCATGTTGCTATCTGTTGTCTATGCAAGAAGCCCATGAGCGGGGGGGGGGGGGAAGCAGGCTCACACTTAGGCACCTTATCTATGAGATCCCACCTGAAACACAACCACAGGTCTGACTGGGACACACACTATCAGCAGGCCACAAATAGCAGAAGCACTTTAAAAAGTTCCCAGGGCTTTAGGGCAGAAAAAAGAAGTAGTGAAGTTATTTATGTGTCAGAGAGTGTGCTACTGCCAGTGCCAACAGTTAGTTCAGTCCAAATAACACCTATGGCTCCTGCTGCAGAGGAGTATGATGACTCTGGCTTTGCTGTAAGAGATGGCATAGACTGCCCACACATGCTGCCTCTACCGCCACCACCTCCTCTAGTAATATTAAAGAAATAAAGTTTCAGGGGCTCTTCTGCCATGTCCTGACAACTCACATTGACTGAATTCCCGGGAAGGAGTCAAAAACTTCACAAAAACAATCCCAAAGTACGCCTGGATGGCTGTGCCTGAATTGTACAAGCAGGTGGTTAGTGTGGTGGGCAAAGGCTGAAAAGTGTGTATGGGGAAGAAAATCCACCTGACAACAGATTTGTGGACAAGTGGGCAGAGCACAGACTATATGACTGTGATTACTCACTGGGTTTCCCTCCCGGCACCAAGAGTGGACAACACTAACTTACAGCATAAGGTGAAAGCCAGTAATCGTGCTTCTGGTTGTGGCAGTGTGCTTAAAAGGTGGCAGCAGCAGCAGGATAGTCCATACCATTGTCACGCCACCTTGTGCATGCAGTTTTGAGAGATAATCCCATAAAGATGTACATGTTATGAGGAAGCTAGAGCAGGTGATAGAGGAATGGCTTGTACCCCGCTCCTTAAAAGCTGGTTTTGTGTCTGCTGATAATGGATCCAACATAATCACTGCTTTGAGAATAGGTGGTATGGTATATGTGCCCTGCTTTGCCCATGTGCTAAATTTAGTTGTGACCAGATTCCTGGCAGAATCCTAAACCCTCAAAGAGATGCTTACTATTGCCCACAAAGTCTGTGCCCATTTTAGTCGCTCCTACAGAGTACGCAAAGCTTTATATTCCATACAAGAGCGTAACAACCTGCCCCATCGCCAGCTGAAAATGAAGGTCCCTACCAGGTGGAATTCCACCATGTACATGCTAGAGCATTTGTACGAGCAGAATATGGCCATTAGCGAGTACACCATGCAAAACTGGAAGGCTTTGGAGGGAGCCTCTTTGTCACCTGGCCAATGGCAACTAATGTGCGATGTATGTGAGCTGCTGAAACCCTTTGAGGAGGCAACCATGCTAGTGAGTCGCCTTGGGGCAGGAATTAGTGAAATTCTACCACTGATATTTTTATTGTAGAAAAAAACGAGGGGCATGGCTGAGGATTCTTACCAGAATGACTACGCAGACATGCACCAGCTGGTAAAGGACATGTTAGTGTGCTTTGAACAAGATCCTCGCATAGTGTCTATTAAAAGCAATGAGGAATACATTCTTGCCACTGAAGACAAAATTTCAGAATCCTTGCCAAAAGGCCATCAGCGATTTGTCTCAGCAAGGAGTCATAATGATCTGCAGCAAGATTCTGTCAAGGAATATCGAGACATGCATATTGATTGAGTGGAGGGTTGCATTGTGGAGGATGAGAGGGAGAAAGTGAGGGCACAACAAACATCTAGGCAGTATAGTGAAAAGGAAGGTAGCAAAGCATTAGAACCAGCAGAAGCAGCTACATAATCAACCAGAATATCCCATTTGGAACACAGGGCAATTCATCATGGGTCTCAGCAGGAGCAGCAAAAAACCAGCATGGGCAGTGGTGGTGGTGGTAGTGGTGGCGCCGGCTGCACATCTCTTTGGGATATGCTCCCTGAGTATGGGTTGGTAACTGATAGGAACACAGTGTAGCTCCTATGAGTGATCCCACTGCTTGTGAGATGGTTTCTGCATACTTGCAGGATAGCTATGTTTTAGGCAGAAACAATGACCCCATAGACTACTGGTAAACAAGCAGTGTGTGCGGCCAGCATTGACACATACTGCAGTGGAAACCCTCAGTTGTCCTCCAGCAAGCGTTTAGTCTGAGAGGGTTTTCATTGTGGCTGTTTTTTTGCCTGCTGTGAGAATCCATGTGTTCCTGAGTAAGGCAAAAAGCCAGAGAAAGTGCCTGCAGGATTTTTCATAAAAAAACGATTTCCCGTTTTTTCACAAAACTTTTTGGCCATAGACAATACATAAAATTTCCTGCACTAACTTTGCCATATTTTGCCAAAGTTTTCTATGACTGCAGATTTACCACCACAGTATTACTTCTTCTGAGGGCTGAAGTGTAGAACTAAATGGGTGAAAGTAAAAGTTGTGAGTACTACAGCAATATATATCTGGGAAAACACTGTTAGCAGGCTGAGTGCACAACCATGCTTGAAAAATAACTGCGGCTTGAGATATTCCAGCAGGGTGGAACATGTGACATAATTTCAGTATTTCAAACACCAGCATTTTGGCAAGTTTATTGTTCCATACATAAAGGTGGGCGAAAAGTGAGAAAAATTTCCTACATTACTTTTCGCAGAAAATGGACAATTTTTCTCTTTTTTCACGAAAGTTTTCTCCTTTTCTCCAATGCTAAATTTTCCTCCTTTTCTCCTATTCCAGCAATTTTGGAAAAATAAGTAGCTGAAAGTCAAAGTCATTTCCTTTGAATATTTGTTAGCATGCAGTAATCTATCTATATATATATATATATATATATATATATATATATATATATATATATATATATATATATATATATAAAGAGAAAGCCTCAATGTGTAATTTATGTCTCCTCAGGAGACACACACATAGAAGAGAATGCCTCATTACATAATTTATGTCTCCTCAGGAGACACACAAACCCAAGAGTGGGGATAAGGAGTGGACAGGGTTCGCCAGCCTCAACTTCCTGTTCAACCATAAAAGAAATATGGCTCACACACACACACAGTGTTACTCACTCTGACTCCCAGTGGCCTCAGCTGGACCTGTAGTACAGCCACTGAAGGGAAGCTGCAGCATCAGGGGAACATAATGGCACTCAAAGGGTTAAGGTAGGCCCTCATTGCTCAATTATTTCATGGGATTCAACATTTTCTATGCAAGACAGAGGACAGACAGCCATCAGGTACACACTTACACAAACCTGTGGCAGTCAGTGGGTTATCAACTTTTATCCCTCAGGACACACCAGCAGCATAGGGGGAAGTGTCCTCCAAAATCTCACACTGTAAACATCCCTTTCCCTCCTGCTTCTCCTCCTTCCCCAGCCTATTCCTTACCCTTTTTCACTTTTCTGCTAAGCCCCGTCCCACTCACGATTCAACCAAATTCCTCATGACATCCAAATTCCTCTGTCCCTCTTTTCAACCCTTTTGTCCCTCTGGAGATTAGAATAAGTAGTGTGTATCACATTGCTCCATAGCATTAAAGGTCACATAAATCTTCAATATATCTGTTTCTAACTTGCTCTGTGTAAATAAAATATTTTAGTCTTGCTGAAAATGTATTCAGTTACACACGGAGGTGTCAATAGATTTAAACCCTTATGCACTCTTAACTTTCAGGGAAGGAAAGTACTGAAATATTTAACCCTTGGAGTGCCACAGGGGTATGCAACACATTGCTTTGCAATGCGTTGACAAACCCTCTGCCACTCAAAGCTTTAAAGGGATAGAAATACTTCTATTAAACTTTAGCTCTGAGTCTTCTTTATTTTTTTTTTTACATGTAGCACTATATTTAGTTACTTACAGTATTGTACTTAAAACAATATTCAAGCCGAAAGGATCCCTCCCTGCCCCTTTCCCTGCATCACTCAGCCTCTCGGTCTGGTCCGGATGGAGTGCGGCAACGGACAATCTTCAGAAAGCAAAAGGAAAATCCTGCCCTCCTTCTTTAAGGGGTTATTTATACTTCCTAAATGAAGATTGTCCCTCACTGCATCCGTCCGGTTCCATGAACAGATTCCACATCTAATGGGAGGCAGCCAGAATGGGCAAGAGGGGGATCCTTTTCGCTTGAATATACTTTTAACTACAAGACTAATTATATATAGCGGTACACATCACAAAAAATATAAAGAAGACTCACAGATAAACATTATATACTCTTTTTTTTCCATTTTTTTGTTTTTAGATGGACAGTGGATGCCCAGGAGGATCCCTGTTCTTTCCTCAACTCCCAGATGCCCAGCATGCCCTCTCCACAGCCAATACCCCTGCCAGCCCGTAGGCTCAAGCCTGTTTCCTCAGAATCAACAGTGGCTTCTTCCCTCTGCTCTGGATCCAGACATTGTGATTCACAATGTGGGGAGAAGAGTGTCTCCGCTGTGCCAGGGCCAGTGATGTAGGGCAATGAATCTACATTATTTATGTCATTGGGACAACGTCTTTATACATTAACAGCACTCTGTTTAACCCTTTGAGTGCCAGACAGGTAACTAATGCATTGCACCACAACGCATTGGATGCCTTCCCAGCACTCAAAGGGTTAACTCTGACATGACGCACCACTGTATACTGCATGGCACTCTATGGCTTAACATGTTGGCATAAGTCTCTCTCTCTCATATAATCTTTTATTTTGTACACGCCAAACATACAGATGCATTATGCTGTACTTCTGACCCAAAGTAAAGGAAATAACAAATACCATTGATTTCACGGTTTCAGAACCACAATGGGGATAGCAACACGTTGTGAAGCAATGTCCTCTGGTCCATAGAGGGCTACATTTATCTTCTAACTCTGAATACTACAGATATTCACTTCAATATTTACCAACACAGCACTGTAAAGCTCCTTCACTAATCCCAGGGTGGCCATATCCCACACTGCTACATTCAGAACCTAAGGATCTGGAGGACCAGCAAGAGCCGGAACCTCCACACACACAGGAGGCAGCTATCACTGTGTCAGTGGCCCTGTGTGTGTGTGTTGGTATGTCTGTTGTGTGTGTGTGTTGGTATGTCTGTTGTGTGTGTGTGTATGTCTGTTGCACATCTGTGTATGCATGTCTGTTGACCGTGTGTGTGCATTTCTGTTACACATCTGTGTGTGCATGTCCATTGCATATGTGTATGCATGTCTGTTACCTGTGTCTGTTGCACGCGTGTGTGTCTGCGCATATCTGTTGCATGTGTGGGTACATCTCTGTTACATGTGTGTGTACATGTGTGAATCTCCAATGTGTGTGTGTATGCATGTCTTTTGAATGTTTATGACGCTCCATGTGTGTGTATGTGTCTTTCTGTGTGTTGCAAATGTCTGCGTTTATCAGTGTGTTTCCATTTCAGGCACTTATGCCCAACAGCCATAACATGATGGGAAACGCCATCCCACATTGCTAATAAGTAATAGAAAAATAAAGGACAACCTACAATGTGGCAGATATGTATGGTAATGGTGGTGGGGTACTGGCGTGGTGTGATTGGTGGGACCTTGACAAACTGCATCCACCCTGGGAGGAGAGGGATTATCCTCATTTATTGCACATGCTGCAGCAACCATTGCTGCAGTCAGTTGTTGAACTTCTACTTTACTCCCACGTCCCTGCACTGCTCCACCTTCCTCCCTCCCCTTGTGCGTCTGCTGGACATTACTCAACTAATGTGTGTGTTTGTACTCTCTATGTACATAACTGATGGAGTGTGATGTCTTACTTTAGCAATATTGTCTGCTGTCTATCAAGTCTTCTTCAGTCACAGAGATCACACCAGGCTCCCAGTCAGCTGTCTGTCACCTAATATATTTATTTGTTCAATTATTTATGTATTAATTTTTAAAACATTTTATTTTATTTCTTTATTTATTATTTTTTATTTTTTAAGTTGTCCACCCTATCTTATAACAGTCAAAAAAAATTATCACTAAAAAACAAAATCAACAACTTCTTTCCCCAGAATTGTCTAGCAAAAATGAAATCAAAATCATCAAGCAATTTGGACTCCAGCTGCCTGTGTCTTTCCAGCCACAGTTGGGGTCAACTACCTTCCTCTCTTCTTCTACCCAGAGTGCCTGCAGACTCCCTTAATATAGAGAACAAATGTCCTACCTAAAAGACTCCCTAAAGTAAGTTTTAATTCCGCTTTATTTGCTTATTTTCTTTAGATCAACAACATTCTGCTTTCTCCTCTCTGAATGACATGCTGCGAGAGCTTGACACCATTTTATATGGCTGTAGAAAAGAAGAGAAAACTATTATGTGGCGGGGAAACATTTTTCTTCCCATTGATTTCAATTAAATGAGCTAGGCAAAAAAATAAGAAGCAAAATGGCATTTTTCACTGGAAATTATTCACCAGTTGGTAAGTGCCATTTTTCACCAATTTTTTGTTTGAGGCGAAAGTTTTCGCCCATTCCTATCCATAGGTACATTATATTTGTTGTCAGAGACTCTGCAATGACTGGAAGGAAATTGTTACATTTTTAGAAAGCCAGGATTGTCTGAAATTCTGTTTTAAATGTGTTTAATGATCTCATTTTAGAAACAATTTGCCTCAATGGAGAGGTGAAAATAGCTAAATTACATCTATGGGGATGTATAGCTAATTTCTAGATGAGAAGTTTGGAAAATACTTACAATCTTATGTGAAGATCTAAGACATAGGATTATAAGTGACAGCTTGATATGATGTATGGTAACCTCCTAACCATCTCAGTTTGGAAAAAAAACAGATATGTAATAAAAATATTATATTATGGTACTGGTGCGCCATCTTCAGTAAAAACAAAATTATTGCTAAGAGACCTCCAAAAATCGAAATACCTTAATTTTTGGGTTTGACCAATCACAGAGTCCAGATAATTTAGTCTGACATCATATTCTAATGATATGGCTACTTATCCTATCAGAGAGGATGGGTTGTGACTTATTATGGGAACTAAACAGAATGAATTTGCAAATGTAGCCAGATAATTGTAAAATAGTTGACAGCTTTTAGATAAACATAGCTTTATATATTAGTTAAATCTAAGTATTGAGACTATAGAATCATATAATTGTGTTTCTGAAAAGGTTATTAAGCTTATATTTGAACTGGTAAATCCTTTGAATTCTTTGATTAACCCTTCATTTGCTATTAGGAAAGCTTTTACGATTGTCTCTATCTTGGTGTGTTCTAAGAATTTATTTGTTGCATGTGTGCTTGGGCATAACTTTTGTTCTGTTGAGACTTCTCACTGGACAAAAGAAGATGCCATCTTGGGTGTGGAAACTATATAACCCATAATCTATAGATTAACCCTAGGAGTGCTGTAGGTGTAATACATAAGATTGCTATTGTCATTTTTATAGTAAATGTTCATGAAACGTTTAGTTTGCTTTCTAGAAATATATTATTAGATTTATTTCTGAGTATATTCTTATTGACAATAATAAAAGCAATTTATACATTTTATACAGAAGGTATACAACATTGAAAACAGTAGATAAATAGTTAAATTCTATTTATCTAAATCTGGGACTTTTCATATACCAGATAAGTTTTCACATTTTATATGGTACAAGGAAATTGTTATGAGACATGTTTTTTATTAGAAGCAACTCACATAACATTCCTTAGTTTATACAGTTTCTGGGGCAGGTATTCATATACAAAAAGAGTTGTGAGGAGCACACATCAAGCACGAACAAGATTAAGTGTCTTGTTCTAAGGCATGGTAGCCTCTCAATGGTGCTACAACTCACGTTTTTCACTCCCATGTGCCATTGCAGAGAGGAAATCTCCATGTCCATATCAGACTGGTCCCGCCCGCGGACAGTCCAGCTCCGAAATGTCAGGCAAATCCTCTCCGCACGAGAAAAACGGCAAAACCACAGACGTACGTTTCGGCCTATGTGAGCCTCGTCAGTGTGGTGCAGCCGAATCCCTCTAGGCACATGGAAGCAAGGGCCCATGCCTGGGATGCCCTTAAACTTAGGGAGACAAAAAGAGTTGTGAGGAGCACACATCAAGCACGAACAAGATTAAGTGTCTTGTTCTAAGGCATGGTAGCCTCTCAATGGTGCTACAACTCACGTTTTTCACTCCCATGTGCCATTGCAGAGAGGAAATTTCCATGTCCATATCAGACTGGTCCCGCCCGCGGACAGTCCAGCTCCGAAATGTCAGACAAATCCTCACAAGTTCTTGTCTCTCTAAGTATAAGGGTATCCCAGGCATGGGCCCTTGCTTCCATGTGCCTAGAGGGATTCAGCTGCACCACACCGACGAGGCCCACATAGACCAAAACGTACGTCTGTAGTTATGCTGTTTCTCTCGTGCGGAGAGGATTTGCCTGACATTTCGGAGCTGGACTGTCTGTGGGCGGGACCAGTCTGATGTGGATATGGAGATTTCCTCTCTGCAATGGCACATGGGAGTGAAAAACGTGAGTTGTAGCACCATTGAGAGGTTACCATGCCTAAGAACAAGACACTTTACCTTGTTCATGCTCTATGGGTGCTCCTCACAAGATTTTGTCTCTCTTGGTATTCATATACACTGCTGACCAACTGTATTATAATTAATTGTAAGGAAAATTAACACTTTCTATGCTGCTGTGTTCAAACATTGCTACCAAATACCTCTGGACACACCTGTGTAATGTTTAATCCTGTTTATGCTGGGTAATAGTAATTTGTGATATTGATAATATATTTACTGTGTGTCTATCTCAAAAAGATATCTTAGTGTATGACTAAGTCATATAAAAAGATATATTTTTGAGTCATTTGGTGTTCACTTATTCATATCATTCTGGTTACATTTTATATGTAGTATATTTTACTTAAATAAATTATATATATATTTTTTCACAAATATGCGTAATTGATTATTTTAGTCAATTTTTTACTGTGAAGTAGCATGCCAATACCTTGTTGGTGTAAAGTTCTCAAATTAATTTAATTACCTATTATTTCTATATCTATTTATGTGAAGATATACAACCTAATTGGTTCTTCTGTTAACCCTTTCCTGTATATCCACAACATTTCTCAGAACTTAGTAAGTGTGGGATGGCAGTACATAGTAGAAGAACTGTGTAACTTTATTGCTTTAACACCAGCACTTGTGGAGGTGATGGGGTTATTGGGAGTATGTGTAGGCAATCTATGACTCTTGTCATAGCCGAAAACAAACTCAGAGTTATACTCCTCTGCAGAAGAAGCAGAAAATATTGGCACACTCTCTGATACATCAACAGCACTTCTATTGTGTAACCCAGAACCCCAGGAGTACTTTTGCTGCTGCTAGTTGTGGCGCCTCTGACCTGTTGATGGTATCAGATCTTTGATTGTGCTTCAGGTGGGATCTCATTGAGGAGGTACCTAGGTGTAAGCCTGCTTTCGCCCTGCTCACATACTTTTTGCACAGGCAACATTGTTAGCTTTTGGATTGTGAGTTAAGTATCTCCATAAAGTGGACTTCATGGGCTGCAGGGGTTCCTAAGGGGGTTCTACTACCACTGGGCTAAGTGTTGATACAATTCTACTACTACTACTACTACTAAGTGTCAAAGGTGCTGCAGTCCAGCAGCAGCAGAGGCACTCACCATAGCCAAGGTTGAGGATGTTAATAATGTTAATAATCTGTGTTGTTGTTGTTGTTGTTGTTGTTGTTGTTGGTTACTCAACACTAGTAGTGTGTGTGGCTGTGTGGAGCTTGACTTGGAAGCGGTGATGATGATGATGATGATGACTGACAGGATGACTGTACATTTTTGGGCATGTTTGATTGTACAGAGCCAGAGTTTCCAACTGGTTTCTCAAACAGTTTATAAACAGGCACAATGCTCCTTTTCAATGGTAGAAGAGTGAGCCTTTGCCTTTCAGCTAACCTTCTGGTCATGTCATCGTCTTTCTCGCTCTTAACTTATTCTGTATCTGAAGAAGAGGAGGATGCTGAAGGAAGATATTCTATATCTACATCGTCAGTTGTCATTAGGTCATCCTCAGCATCGCCCACAGCTTCTTTCCCTTTTTGAGATCTCAAACAATTTCTTTTTACTTTTACAAAGTTCGCTACAACTTTAAGGCCAGGTGTTTTGGTGTTGTTTGTCTCAATGTCACTTGGTTGAGCTTCTACACCTCCTTCCATTATGAAATCATAAGCACTAAAATGTGCCTCTTTGTCATCTTCAGTGTTCTGCTTACATTTTTTTTATAGTACTGTTGCTGGTGGTGGTGGTGGCAGTGGAACTTTTGGTGGGACATTGACAAACTGCATCCTACCCAGGAGGAGAGGGATTACCATCATTTATTGCACATGCTGCAACAATCATGGCTGCAGTCAGTTTTTGTGCTACATTTTAAACTATGTCCCTGCACTACTCCTACTCCTTTCCCCCTCACCCCTGTACCTTGTGCATTTGCTGGGCATTACTCAACTACTGTGTGTTTGGGTATTTTTACTGTAAAGTATACAACAGAACTGATGGAGTCAGGTGTCACCTTATTTTTATATATATTTGTTTTTTAAACTTTTTACACCCTATCCAATTAGTAAAAAAAAAAAAAACCTGTTCAACAACGACTTCTTTCTCCAGACTCCCCCAGCAAAGAGATAGCAAGATCAGCAAGGAACTTGAGCCGCAGCTGTCTGTGTCTTTCAAATCAAATTATCAGACAGAATGTTGGGGTATTTGGGGTCAGCCTCCTTTGCTTCTTTCTCACTCATGCCCCCCATCTAACACATAGATAACAGTAATATCAGCAAGGAACTTGGACCACAGCTGCCTGTGATTGAGAAAGACACAAAGGAGGTTGATCCAAAATACCCCACCTCCTGTCTGACTGATCTGATTTTAACAGGTGCAGACACAAGTAAATGAAACAGTCTAGGTTGCTACAAACTATCAGGCTAGATATAAATGTATCGATTTCACTCATCTGGCCAAAAGCCAGTGCGGATCTGGGGCAGCCCCCCACAACCTCGGCACAGGCTTCTACAAATGGGAAGACAACTGGAGGGGATCGCTCAACAGATCCGCCATGCATAGGTAACATCCAGTAAATAGTGTTGATTAAGCTTATGATTAAGTGTACTTCTTACACGAAACGCGTTAGGCAATTATTGTGACCTCATTTGCCATGCACGCTCTCTAAGCCTTACTTTTGGTGTGCTATTTTATTATTTTCTATAAATAAAATTTATGATGTTTTAATCAGCACTATTTACTGGATGTTACCTATGCATGGCGGATCTGTTGAGCGCTCCCCTCCAGTTGTCTTCCCGTTTAACAGGTGCAGCACTAATTAAGACTTTTTTAACGCCTGCAAATATCCTGTGCTGAAATCCACATCAACATTGGAATTCAAATGCAAAAAAGACTCACATGTTTTTTTCTTACTGAAGGTTTTGGGAGGGGATAGTGGTAAGGTGGCTGAGTGAAAAGTATCAGAATGCAGCTAGAATGAATCCCTTGGTTGTCTGCTTTTCAGAAATGTTACCACTATGTACTCCGTAAGTCTTCCTTCACCACTTCAGATTGTAAACTTTGAAGCAGGGAATTCACTTCCAGTGTTTCACTTTGCAAAGCACTTGTAACCCTGTATTGTCTAAACCCTTAAATTGTAAAATGCCGTGTACACTTGTGGTGCTACATAAATAAACATATTAATTCAAAAACATTTACTTTTGTGGAGATAATTTTACTTGGAGGACTGCCAAACTGCCCCGAATAAGATATAGCCTCTGTAAAGCAATCTGTGAAAATTCAATGTGTGAAAATGGGAAAGTGCATGTTCCAAAATAAGGCTTGAAACTTCAGACATGACAAACCTATGCACGTGGGGCATTCCAATACACAGAAGATATAGCTGAAAACTAATCAAGGCTTTTTTACATCTACAAATAGCCTATGATTGACATCCACAGCAACATTATATTACAAGCGCAAAACAAATCAATTTTTTCTTACTTTAGGTTTCAGGAGAGGTTAGTGTTGAACTGGTGGCATGAAAGTGTCAAAATGAACCTAGAATGAAACCCTGGGTTGTCTGCTTTTTGAAAACATATAATTTTATGGGGATAATTTGAACTGGAGCACTGCTAAGCTGCCCCAAATGACATATAGCACTGGTAAAGCAATCTGTGAAAATTCCATGACTGAAAATGAAAATGCGCATGTTCCAAATCTTGGCCTGTAGCTTCCCCCAAAACATAAAAAACCTACTCATGTGGGGCATTGCTGTACCTGGTAAATTATCCAATTTTGTCTACTTTCCAGAAACATGCACTTTTGGGTTCTGAAACAATGAACAAAGCTATGATCCTCACATGCCAATTTTTGAAATTTTTTGGAAATAGGTGTTCAACTATTGCCCTGTAAATGTGAATAAGAGATTAAAATCCTAGGCATATGGGGTACTCCCAAATTTAGGACAAGTAAATTAATATATTTAGGAGTGGTATTTTTATTTTTTCATTTTTTTAATTATGTTATATTCAAACTAAATGATGGATTATGCATATAAATATGGAATTGAAAGAAAAACCCACATATGCGCAAAAACACAGTATATAATGTGGGTGGGTGTACTAAATGAATTAAAGGGGAAAATATGATTGAACAAAGATATACTAATATGCCCAAAATTGCTCCTGTCCTCTAGTGTAAAAAAAAAAAAAAATGATCTTGTCACCAAAAGATTAATAACTTATATCGGATGTCACAAATCTAGCAGCTAATTGCCACTTCATGCCGTCTTATGCCTGTAAATACTAAATTTACTTTGGCTGCATTGTTGTGCATTGGAGCAACACTGAGAAAGCAAACAAGGACAAACCAACTGCGTTATTGTGGAGAAATTAAAATTCCAATGGATTTAACCCTTTAAGTGATGGAGGGGTATCCCAGGCATTGCTTGTGGATACCTCTTCAGCACACAAAGGGTTAAATGGGACTTTTAACCACTTGAATACTAGGGAGGTCTTCAGCACATTGCTTTGCTGTGTATTGGAGATTTCTCTAGCATTCACAAATATAAAAGCATTACATCAGTGGAAAATCTGGAAATATTTATTTGTTCACTGTGGTGCAGTTGGGTTGCTCCAAACTTGCTCCACTTTCTTAGTACATCAGGCTAATTGTATATGTGGGTCTGTTACTACCGGTGGACATGTAGAAGGTTATGGTAAAGGCTACTTGAAAATGTAATCTAGCAATTTGGTCTTAAAGCTAGTTTTAGTACAAACAAGCCTTCTAATAATAATCCTTTATTTATATAGCACACACAGATTCTGCAGCACTTTACACTCATATTGGTTCCTGTCCCCATTGGGGCTCACAATCTAAATTCACCTATCAGTATGTTTTTGGAGTGTGGGAGGAAACCGGAGTACCCAGAGGAAACCCACGCAAACACAGTGAGAACATATAAACTCATTGCAGATGTTGTCCTTGGTGGGATTTGAACCCAGGACCCCAGCGCTGCAAGGCAACAGTGCTAACCACTGAGCCACTGTGCACACATTCTATTTATACCAATGCAACCCCTAAAGCATTCTAAAGTATCCAAGGGGTAAAAGGGTTTGCCTGTTAGGGTTCCGCCACGAATTATTGTAAAGCCAAAGGATTTCACCACTAAAAATAAGTGTGAGAGCCACTGGGATAGTGAGTGTGCTTGCAAGTAGTAAAAGAATGGTAGTCATTTGTGTTACTGTAGCAGTACCCTTAAGCTCAGTCTCATAACTCTGTGTTAGAACAGTTGTACTAATACTTGCTGTATCCAGTTAGTTGCAGGGTGCGGGTGGCATGGCCCTTGGTTCACTAATGTTTAGCATTAGGATGTTGATACTGTTTGTCATGTTTTGTACATTGAATGTAAATTATTACTATATTTATTTAGAAAATGTTTTACCAGGAAGAATACATTGAGATTTCTCTCGTTTTCAAGTATGTCCTGGATAGTTTTCAGGTACCTATTTACACAAATTGTGAAACATTGTATATACATACATATACATATAAATATACATACATAGAAAATATTGAAATTATATATAGTTACACACTGTTTTTAGATATAAATAAGCATTTACTTTTAAGGATTTTAGACTTGGAGCAGATCTGATTATTTCAGGCAGATTTTTCCAGGCCTTTGGAGCTCTGAAGGAGAAGGCAGATTGTCCTGCTTCTTTCTTGTATTGTGGTATACGTAGTGAGTTGGTAGCAGTGGATTGAAGGTTATAGTTAGTATGGAGAGCAGGAGTGAGCATACTGCTCAGGTAGTCTGGTAGTTTTCCAGAGAAGTGGTTGTGTACTAAGCAAGAAAGGTGAAGGCTATGTCTAGATTTGAGTGTTAGCCAATTTAGTTCTTTAATATATATCACAGTCAGGGGAGGGCTGGCCTGGGGGGCAGTGGGGCAATTGCCCCCTGGGCTGGTCACATGTCTGGGGCATCGGGCCACTGCCTCACTCAGTCTCCCAATTGCTGCTGTAAATGGAGCTACACTAGTGATACTACAGAGTTTACAATTGAAATGGAGCTACACAAATGATACCACAGAACTTACAATTGAAATGGAACTACACAAATGACACCACAGAGTTTACAATTGAAATGGAACTACAAAAATGATACTACAGAGCTTACAATTGAAATGGAACTACACAAATCATACTACAGAGCTAAAATCCAAATAGAGCTACACTAACAGCATAACCCATTTCCCTTGTAAGATCTATGGTATCAATCATGTTGCTGTACTTAAATTGTAAGCTTTATGGTATCACTAGAATAGCTGCATTTCAGCTGTAGGCTATGTGGTCTCATTTGCCTTACTTAACAACATTAATGCCAATATTAAAAGTAACTAAAGGGGATGGGCTGGGACGCTGGTCTGGAGCGACTAAAGAAATGGGCCAGTAGATTGTATTTGCCCCCCAGGCCACAAGTTGCCAGCCCTCCCCTGATCACAGTGATGGGTAGTGTAATTACATTGGAGGATAAAGCTGCATAATTAATTATACAGAGTGTTAAGTTTGCTAAGATGGATTTCTGGCACTGGGGCATATACTACGTCACCATAGTCTATGACTGGCAGCAACATCTGTTGTACAATATGTTTTCTCACCAGGGTACTTAAACATGATTTGTTTCTAAAAAGAGTACTTCTTTTGGGATAAAGTTTGGAGGTTAATTTGTCAATATGAAGACCAAAAGTGAGGTTGGGGTCAAGCCACATACCAAGATATTTGTAGAAGTCTACTGGGGCCAATTTACAATTAGACTCTGTTATAATGGATAGGTGGATATTGTTGAGATTACGCAGCTTGTGCCAAATATTATTGTGACTGTTTTGTTTGCGTGTAAGAAAAGTTTGTTCTTTGCTATCCATCTTTCAACTTAGCAGAAATCATGTTGTAATATGGCTTCAAGATGTGATATGTCTGAGTTTTTAGCATACATTATGGTGTCATCTGCATACATGTGTACTGAAGATGAAATGCAAACCGTGGGCAGGTCATTTAGAAAAAGAGAAAATTGGAGAGGGCCAAGAATGGAGCCTTGGGGAACTCCACTTGTTACTTTGAGTGGAAGGGAGTCATTGTCAGCAACTGACACATACTGCATTCTGTCTGATAAATAGGATTGGAACCAGTTTAGAGAATTATTACCCAGTCCTGAGTTTTTGAGTTTGCTTATAAGAATGTTATGTCTACTGTGTCAAAGGCCTTAGCGAAGTCTAGGAAAATAGCTCCAGTGAGTTCACCATTTTCCATGCCAGTCTGGATATCACTGGTTACTTTTAGAAGAGCTGTAACTGTTGAGTGATTTGGTCGAAAGCCTGACTGAAGAGTGGTGAAGAAACTGGTCTGTCGGTAATACTTATATAGCTGCACGTGTACACATTTCTCTAGGATTTTAGATAATGGGAGGAGTAGGGATACTGGTCTGTAATTTGTTACTACATTTTTATCCCACTTTTGTGGATAGGCACAACTCTAGCCACCTTCCAGGCTTTGAGCATATACCTTGATGCTAAAGAGGCATTAATTAAAGATGCAATCGGTTGGGCAGTGATCACAGCACTGAGCTTTAATAAAATTGCTGGTAGTTGGGCTAGATTGGTATTTCAGTTTTGGGTTGAGGAGGTGATCATATATTTCACTTTCATTTACTGGCATGAAATTGAATTCATTTACACTGCTGGACCAGGCAATAGGTGTCAGTGACTGTTCTGTACATACTACACAGCAGAACTTCAGAGTTACCTTTGTTTTGTTTAATCAGGGTGGTGGCACATCCAACAAAGTAGCTGTTAAATGCATTGGCTATGGCTATGGGGCACTGTATTGTTTCTTTGTCTATTGTTATATTTGATGGGTGAGAATGGTTGGGGGGTTGTAGATGTTTGTAATAACCTTCCAAAAGTTGTCTGGCATTGAATTGTTATTATCCAAGTTGACAGTAAAATATTGTGCTTTTGCTAACTTTGTTATTTTGTGCATGCATTCCTTACTTGCCTATATATAGTGTGATCATAAGGGGAGCCAGTGTGTTTAAATTTTGTCCATAAAGCATCTCTGAAACTGTATAATTGAATTATTTCAGCTGAGACCCATGGTAGATGTGCCCCCCTAACCCTGACCTTCCTTAGTGGGGCATAGGTATTACAGACCTGTAGGAATTCTGAGTTAAAAAAGTAAATTACTGAATCAAGGTCAGGTATTAGGTATATTCTATAATATCATGAGCAATTTTTTAAATCACTTAGGAAGGACTGAAGGTTACATTTTCTAAATGATCTTGTGAGTATGACTTTGGAACATGACTTGACTGGTTTTATTTTGCGGACACATTAAACTATGGAGTGATCACTAAACACATTTGCTAGTACATCTGAATCTTGGATTCTGCTTGTGCAGAATGAAAGGATCCAGTCTAGCAGAGTATGGTTGGATGTTTTAAGATGTATGTGAGTAGGGGAGGATATTAGCTGTGATAAGTTCAATGTTTTAAAAAATGAACAAATTTTTCATTCCTGGAGTCTAGCCAATTAATGTTAAAGTCTCCAAGAACCATCAGCTCGCTTTTCTTGTTTTAAGTGGCATTCTCCTTTAGGTGTTGTGCTATGTCTGAAAGGGAATGTGCTGGGGTATTTGGCAGTCTATAGATGCCAACAATTATGATTTGTTTTGAGTATGGAAGACAAATTTTGCCAGCAATGTATTCATACGAATCAGTCTTATGAGAGTCATTTAGAAGTGTAAATTAACCAATTCCTGTATGTATATGATTACACCTCCTCCTTGCTTTGCATGGTCTTTTCTAAAGCATTAGTATCCATCTATGGCAACAGCAGTATCAAGTATTTTTTGGGATAACCAGGATTCAGTAAGAATAAGAATTTTTGGTTTGTATGCGTAACACCATGCTTTTAGTTCATCCATTTTGGACAGTATACTGTGTATGTTGCAGTGCACAAAAGAGAGACCTTTTTTAAAGGTGAATTTGCCATTTATTGCTATTTTAGGGCAATAAATGTATATGGTTGTGATAATATATTGTAAATATAAATTGTTAATGTTCAATAAATTATATATTCTTGCTACACTCATCTAAATTCATCTTTTTCATTTGTAGGTCAGTGGTGGACATCCTCTGGCCCTCCAACTGTTTTGAACTACAATTCCAAAGTATTGTCGGAGTTGTAGTCCAACCCTCCTCTAACTGAAGGGTGTGCAAGGTAAGTTAATCAGATTGGTGTGCAACACATTGTAAAACAATGTGTTGCCCATCTCTCTGGTCCTTAAAGGGTTAAATCAATACGTTATCAGTGTCGACCATGCCCTCATCATGCGTTTTTACTAAAATGATCTGCTTATTTTTTTCACTCCCACTTTGGTGAAAGTTGAGCTGGAAATGTTCTTCATTATTTATAAAAAAAACATGTTATATTTGCTAAAGCCTGAACTGTACTATCTGCAACACAAATCATATGACTTTTAAGGATTTTGTGATAGTACATGGGTGTATTCTCTTGGCTTCTACAATACAAAACAGAGAAAATAATGAATGGGACCCATAATCAGTGAAAATAAAAGACTACTGCATATAGCTTATTCATTTGAGTATCTACATGGGATAGCTATGACACATTTTAAAGCTGCAAGAATGATCTTGCTTCTCTTGTTTGCTTCCATATTACTGATTCATTTTCCAAAGAGCACCCAATGACACATCAGTAAATGTTATTCATCTGTGTTCATTCAGCTTATATTGCACAGCCAGACTGGAACTATATACAACTTTCCAAGATCTCTTCATAGGTCAAAAAGCAAAATGCATGTCACAGTCCCTAACAGATGACTGCACCCTGTATTAGTACATTTGGTTTATTCGAAGACATTCCCAAACTTCACAGCTGATGGGATCTATGGCTGCTAGCAATCGCTTATAACCAATGGTTAACTAGAAGTTGTATGCCACAACAACTGAGCCCACACTTGAATACATTCTGACTCAGGAATAGGTCATGATTGCCAAATGAACCAAGCTAGCTTGAACTAATTTATCAGCTCTTGTTTGCTAAAACTCACAGCTAGCCAGTGCCTAGCAGGAGATTCTGGAAGCTGTAGGAATTAACAGTCAGGGAGGACAATGTTGATGCCCACTTAAGAAACGGTCATATGTACAAAGGGACAAATATAGGGTGTATTCAACTGTCATCTCTACAGTTGTTGTGGCCAACAACTCAGACACTGGTTAGTGGGTAATGCACTTAGTTGTGTGCCACAACTTCTGCAGAATGCACAGCTGCCTATACCACTGTTACGGTTTGCAAAACAAGACAAGGAGTCAGACGATATAGTTAAAATCACCTTTATTAGAATAATAAATGGTAGGCAAATAATGAAGATACTATAAGCAGAGGGTGACTGGAGAGGCTAGAGACTCTATCAGAAATAGGAGCCTGCCGATGGGTCAACCACAACTGCTGGAGACTAGACCGAAGCCAGCTGGTAGTCTCAGGGTAATAGGTGGAGCACAACACAAAACCTACAGTCTCCCATAACGTAGCAACAAGGGAGACTGCTGACTCACTCCTGCAGCCAGTAAGGAAGAGCTTGTTTCCAGTAAGGATGGCAGCAATGGAGACTACTGACTCATGCCTGCAGTCAGTAAGGCTGGAGTCTGCCAGAGCCCCAGGTCTGCACCAGGATGGATGTCTGTGGGAATGGAGCCACACAGTGGAGTGAACAGACAGAGCCACAGATCAGCACCAGTTAAGATAGTCAGACAAGCCAGATTCATACACGGAGCGGGTAGTCAGCCAGAGCTACAGGTCTGCACCAGATAGGATGTCCACTAGGAGTAGCTAACGCTGGGATGATACTTGGACAGAGCCCCAGGTCAGCACCAGAATGGATAGTTATACAAGTCAGGGTCATACACGGACGGGGGTAGTCAGCCAGTGGCACAGGTCTTCACCAGATTGGATGTCTAAGACAAATGGAGCACACAGAGAAAATGGTCAGATAGAGCCACAGGTCAGCACCAGAATGGATAGTCAGACAAGTTGGGTCATACAAAGAGCGGATAGTTGGTCAGAGCCACAGGTCTGCAACAGATTGGATGTCTAAGACAAATGGAGTGAACAGAGAGAATGGTCAGACAGAGCCACAGGTCAGCACCAGAATGGTTAGTCAGACAAGCCAGGTCATACAGAGCGTGTAGTCAGTCAAAGCCACAGGTCTGCACCAGATTGGATGTCTAAGACAAATGGAGTGCACAGAGAAAATGGTCAGACAGAGCCACAGATCAGCACCAGAATGGATAGTCAGACAAGCCGAGTCATACGCAGGATACAGGAACAACTGGAACTAGAACTGCACAGAACAACAACGTAAGGGTAATTATACACAGGCCCAGAGAGGTTTATAAAGGAGTAGGAGAAGGCAGTACCAATTAGGTCCCCTAGGCTGGGCCTGTAACAGGCGTCCAGGCAAGTGCCTGATTCATGTTGCCAGTAACAAGGAATCAGACGCCACCAGGACGCAGGCAAAAAGGGACACGGCTAGTGACGCCGGAGCGTCAGCCCAAAATTCTGCTCCCAGCCAAATGGCGCAAAAAGCACTGTGACAACCACATAGTATATTTAGCCATTTCCTGAGTCAGTGGTAGTCAACCGATGGCCCTGACTTAGGAACAGACAATGTGTAGTAAGGGCTGAAAGTTCCAAATTTGGACCAAACCACATTACCACAGTGACTGAATGTGAGTTCTCATAACTGTACGTGTGTCTTTGAACCCCATGAATATTATAGAGGTGTACAATACTATATGGGGGTGATTCACTAAGTGGTGATAATGATAACGTGGAGATGGCTTCTCCAGTTTATCACATCTCCAATTCCTATGTTATTCTATAGAGCCTATGCACAAAGGTTTCTTCACCCTTAGAGATCTTAGTGCATAGGCTCTATAGAATAACATTGGAACTGGAGAAGTCATCTCCACTTTATCATCACTTTAACACCGCTTATTGAAACTCCCCCATTGTTTTATGATGTTCTATAGACCTTTCATTCCTTTAACCATTTGAGTACCAGAGGGGTGCCTGGCACATTGTGCACTCACATTGCACAATGTGGCACTTAAAGGGTTAAGGATTACAAGCCACATTTACAGTTATGAGTAATTTTCTTAGCTGACTTTGCGCATTTGATGATTTCTGATGCATAGGGAAGATGTTTATATGTAGTAGATAAAGGGTTCATTTTATTTGTGAGAAGGGTTACATATTTGCATTTTGTGCATGATTCCCAAGTATAAATAAGAATTAAAAATTGTTCAGTGTATGCTGTTACTAGCATATTTTTTATCTCCTTAGTTTCAATGTGTCCTTTAACCTCTTGAAGGCTGCCACGATGTGCAAGACATTTCCAGTGCAGCATGGGGTTTCTTGCATTGAAGGTGTTAAAAGCCCCTACAAAATTAACTGTTTTCATGTCCATTGCTTCTATTACAGATATATTGTTCTTTTAACCTTTAAAAGGATAGTAATGTTTCACAAAAACAGCAGCTCCAATTAATCTTCATAGTATTTGAGCCATAGAGAGAGTTATTTCAATACTGTCAGAGTTGTATTTCAAGAGAAATTGAATGATAAAGTATCCCCTTCCCGCCCCTTTTACCTAATGTAAGCCACCTCCCCTCAGATGTGGAATCTGGTCCATAGACCAGACAGCTCGCAGCAAGAGACAATCTTCTTACTGTGAGAACAATGAAAACCCTGCTCCCCTTGACTGGATTTTCAGCTTTTTCCCTTATCTTAATTGAAGATTGTCCCTCTCTGCAATCTACCCAGACACACCCTGCTGCACTAAGCCGAGCAGTGTTACATCAGTAAAAGGGGTGGGAGGGGGATACTTTATCATTCAATTATTCTTGAACTACAACTCTAACAGAAATAAATTAACACTCTCCAAGGCCCAAATACTATGATGATTAATTAGAGCTGTTTTTGTTATGAAACATTACTATCCCTTTAAGTGCCGGAGGGGTATGCAGTGCATTGCTTTGGAATGCATTGCCTATCCCTCTGGAACTCAAAGGGTTAAAGGCTAGATGTGCTGAATGTAACAAAGGCAATGTGAGTGCAAAATTTAATGGGAAAATTGTCTTCCGGTGTCTCGTGATGGCGGGCACATAGCGGTGTTTGCTTTGAAGTTTATGGCATTTTTATCAGGCTCTGGAATTTAGCGTGACTTTGTTATAAAAGACACTTATTAGTCACAATATCATAGCAGAATTGCCAGAAATACTGTTGAAACGGCTCTTAGTAATCATGAAGAGCTGTACTGGAATGTAGGTCTTAGTTTGGTGTACCTATTAGGGTGACCAGACCTCCCCTTTAACCGGGGACACATATGAAAGATGCATACTGCAGGCTGCTTTAATTTCAGTGCAGTCCTAAAATATGCCTATTTCCTGTGTGTCCCCGGTTAAAGGGAAGGCCTGGTCAGCCTAAATAAACTGTCCATTCAGGGTATGTGATTGTATTACTTTTATACATCTCACAAATTGTTTTAGAGCATTTAACCCTTTAAGTGCCAGAGAGGTATCCAACACATTGCAGTGCAGTGCGTTGGATACCTCTCTGGCACTTAAAGGGTTAAAACAGTGAGTATGCTGTACTAAGATTAACTGGAGCAATTCTAGATTAGACCAACTGCTCTATAGGAGCCAAATAAAAATTCCCATTGATTTAAATGGGGCTTTTAAATACTTGAGGAATAGAAATTTCCAATGCATTGCAAAGTGATGCAAGTTCAGGGGCTTCCGCAGAAATTTTTCCAGGGGGAAGGAGCCAACCCATAATATGACCCCCAGGCCAGCCTGCTCAGCCTCTATATTTATATGAAATAAGAACAAAAGAGAAAAGAACACCCAATAGTGTAATACTGTATGGTGAGCATTAATAACAATTTAAAGATTCAGGGTACTCACAAATCCTTGTGGTCAGATCAGTGCTTTAGATCATTTATTTTTCAGGTATGTGCCACTTGGGAGAGTGAGTCGACAAACAGAGCAGCCAGAAATGTAACAGTCTGATTAGCATCAAGCCACTGAGGGTATATTCAGACCCCTAAGTGCATTCTTTGGCATTGGCATAGGCCACTGGCCAACCAACATTTTTGTGAGTATACATCTTATGGGTGTATGGTGATGGTCAATGAGAACATTTCCTATTGACACACACAGGGGAGCTTTCTTTGTTCACGCCCCTCTTTTTGTTTGTATATTTATATGGATGGGGCAAGTATATGGGGGGAAAGGGCCCACTTTGCCCCCCCTCCAGATGCCTATGCATCAGTTCTTCGTACTACATCAGCCTCAGTGTGTTCCTCTATACATGCCCCCTTAAATTTATAGAATTGACAATAACTCTTGCTAACTGTCTGCTGCCTGATTATTGTGTCTAGCTGTTTATGGAATACTTGCAAATGTAGGTCAGTGAAACTTGATCTGGGCACATAATCATTTCCTTATGCATGCAGGTGAAAATGTCAAACTTGTCTGAATTCAGGACTTAAGGGACAAGTGGCAGTTTTCTTACATTCCAGTTTACTGGTGAGAAAAAAAGCTGTTACTATTTTGCATTATATAATCTGACACTGTAACATAGAATGTAAAGGAGAACCCAAGGCCTAAATTCTTTTTCATTTGATTTCTGTAAAAAAATACTTCTTTGACGTAAGTAACCTACAATTTCTTCTAAAACCTGATTATTTTAAGAGTGTGTAAAAACTATTGCATTCCTACACCACAAAGAGGCTGTTTGCTTTATTTTGTTTATTTATTAATCTAATGGGAGACAAAAGGATTGACATTAGACTGTTTAACCTTTTGAGTGGCAGAGGGGTAAGCAGCATATTGCTTTGCAATGCATTGTGTACCCCTCTGGCACTCAATGGGTTAAATACAATAGAATATTTTAACTGCTCACTCCCAATGATTGCAGGCTACTCCAGGGCAGCTTTGAACCCCTGAAGCCACTCTTATTGTTTCTCAGTTCCTGTCTAGAGGACAGAAAAAAATGTTATTTAGCTGATTGGTTTACCTGGAACTATAGCCCTTACACCACTTAAAGTATGTCCTAAGCATGGGGTATAGGTTCAAGAAAAACAATACACCTTGGGATGGATTTGAACAAGGCCGCAGCTTTATTATATCACAACAATATATTAAAATACCAATATACATAATAAATATTTTAAACAATATTTTACCCAACCTTGAGCCCTTGCGAATGTACAACTCCTAAAGGCTAACCAGCCTATCCTACTTTGGAGCCGAAACTCCAAAATCCTCAAATTGCCACCTTAACTGCACCTCATTAGCTGTTAAATAAAGCTCAATGAGGCCGGCGTCTAACCCGCGACAAAGTCCGGGCGTTCTTAGACCTAGGCCGCTGACCTACCATCTACCGTAACCTCCACCATCTTACTACCACTCTATACATTGGCAAGGGCCCAAGCCGCCAACAAATCTGCGACAAATAAAATAATCAAGTATAATAAACAATAAATCACATTATAAAAGTTCTTATAAAACAAGGGAGGGAGGGAGGGAACTGCTTCTTCTTTCGGTTTAAGTCTAACTGCCACACCAACAGGAAGTGACTAGCGTACTTACCCTCCTCAGTTGCCCTAAGCAACCAAACCACACCCACTTATTTTTCTCCCACCAAACCCCAGCCCGGACATGCCTCCCCTCCTAAAGTCCGTGGAGTTCTTGTCCTAAGCATGGGGTATAGGTTCTAGAAAAACAATACACCTTGGGATGGATTTGAACAAGGCCGCAGCTTTATTATATCACAACAATATATTAAAATACCAATATACATAATAAATATTTTAAACAATATTTTACCCAACCTTGAGCCCTTGCGAATGTACAACTCCTAAAGGCTAACCAGCCTATCCTACTTTGGAGCCGAAACTCCAAAATCCTCAAATTGCCACCTTAACCGCACCTCATTAGCTGTTAAATAAAGCTCAATGAGGCCGGCGTCTAACCCGCGACAAAGTCCGGGCATTCTTAGACCTAGGCCGCTGACCTACCATCTACTGTAACCTCCACCATCTTACTACCACTCTATACATTGGCAAGGGCCCAAGCCGCCACAAGGGACTAACGAGTACCCCTACAAGTTAGTCCCACCCCCACCCAAAGCTACAGCCTCCTCCAAAACTTTGTCCAAGTCCAAATTAAAAAAGTCTAACCCCATATCATTAGGGTGTATCCCATCGCTCCGGATCAAATTGAGAGAAGGCTCCTCAAATACCCTATGTCTAATAGCTAGACCACCAATATCAACTATAAACTTCGAGATCCTCCTATTCAATTTGATCCGGCTCTTATCCAAGGCCCAACAGTTCCTTGCACCCATCCAGCACCTTCTAGGGAGAATTTCCGACCACACCAACCGGGTCCCCGGAAAGAGCTGAATGAGTCTTCGGAAATCCTCTTTCATGGCCTACCTTAGCTCCAGACCCGGAATGTAACCCAGATCGTTACCCCCCAGGTGTACCAATAATACATAAGGAACCACCCCTCCGGCATAAACCAGCCTAAGAACCTCCAGCACCAACTGTGGCCATCACATTCCCCTATATCCATGCCAGACAACCTGGCCTGCAGATAAGGGAACATTCATCTGACGACCACTCTCCCGAACCTCGGCCCTCCGGCTGGCCCAAAATACGAATGAGTGACCGATGATCCACAGTTCCTGAGTAGCCGCACCTGAAGAAAAAACAAAAACAACATAAATAATACCCGCACCACATAAGACTAAAGCCCTAAAACTCTATGTGGCCTAATGTAAGACAAAAACCGACGAGACTCCCAACGCCCAATACGCCTAATTGTCTCAGAACCCAACCCTAACCGAGCAGCCTCCGTAGCTGCTCCAATTCGAAAAGAATGACCACCAAAATCACCGACTGGAACTCGAAGAAATGAAAGACAACGTTTGAACACTGCTAAAAATTGAAATCTTGTCAAAACTACCCCGTCACTATGAACCAACAATGAATTTCCTAAAACCGGTCTAATTCCTAAATACCGCCAGACACAAGCAACCGGACATCCCAAGGAACCTGGAATAGAAAAAATTGAAACCCATGACCCTACCCCTAAAGAATCCGTTTTGAACGACGAATTAGAAATTCCAAAGAATCAGATCCTAAACGTACATCTTCAAACAATATACCCCCCGGCTTATTCTTTGACGAACTGACTAATTCCCCTATAAGTAACGCCCCAAAAAACGCTAAAGAAAAGGCTGCCCTAAAGAGAATAACTTCAAAATCATCCGTACACACCTCCTCTAACACCTCCATTAGTCTTTCAAGTAGCTGAAATGAAACCGGGCGCCTAGAGTCTAAAGAAGACTTACCCCGACGCAATCCCCGAAGAGCCTGTCTTACTACAAAATCTTTTGAAAAATCCCTCCAGCCCCGTAATTTAAAACCAAAGGACAATCCTGACACTTTAGATGATATCGACGCAGGTAAAATCCCCCCAGAGAACCATTCCCAAATTAACCACAAGACCCCATCCCTCTTTTCAAAATCATCTTTTAAAGTACCAGCCATACTTTCAAGATTAAGCCAATCATTCCAAACTGCTGAATACCGCACCCATGTGGCCGGCGACACAGAATTCTTCACCCAGTCTGCCACTGCACTCCGCCAAGGTCCCACAGGAAAGATGGGCAAGGCGTACCCGTGGCCTTCGCCCCCGGACACGCTTTCCGAAACGTTGCTTCCTGAAAACGAGACAATGCATCAGCAGCCACATTCATTACACCAGGTACATGCTGAGCCCTAAAAGTAAGATTCAATCTCAAACACAACAACACAAAATGACGGAGTAATGATAATACGGGGGGAGAAGAAGCAGTGAGAGTATTTACCGCATGCACCACTCCCATGTTATCAGAATGAAAAAGAACTTTACTGTCCTTCAATCTATCACCCCAAAGCGTCACAGCCACCACCAAAGGAAATAGCTCCAAAAACAATACATTCTTGGTAAGACCTACCTGAACCCAAGTCAAAGGCCACCTTTCTGCACACCAATCAGAACCAAATAAAGCCCCAAAGCCAATCGACCCAGATGCATCAGTATACAGCTCAAAATCCTCATTAGATTTCACCAATTTTTGCCAATATGATCTCCCATTATAAGTAGCTAAAAACCTTTCCCAAACCACTAGGTCCTCCCGCATGTCAGATGTCACCCGAATATGATGGTGGGGACATTCAATTCCCGCAGTAGCTTGAGCTAACCGCCTATTAAAAACTCTACCCATGGGCATGATTCTACATGCAAAATTCAACTTTCCCAACAAGGATTGAAGTGCTCTCAAAGTAACCTTCCTAGCCAATTGACAAGCAACCACTTCAGCTTGTAAACCTTCCAATTTATCTCGCGGGAGTCTGCACTTCATGGCCACTGAATCAATCTCCAAACCCAAAAAACGTAAACACGTTGTAAGACCCTCAGTTTTCTCTGCCGATAATGGTACTCCAAATTCAAAACATACCTGCTGCAAAGTAACAAGCAAATGTCTACAAACATGCATACCTGAAGGTCCAACACATAAGAAATCATCCAGGTAATGTAAGATAGAAGAAAAATCTGACTCCCTACGCACTACCCACTCCAAAAATGTACTAAAGCGTTCAAAAAGCGCACAAGAAATTGAACATCCCATTGGGAGACATAGGTCGACATAATAATCCTTTCCAATCTTACAACCCAAAAGATGATGACTTTCAGGATGAACTGAAAGAAGGCGGAACGCTGATTCAGTATCAGCTTTTGCAAACAACGCCCCTTGACCAGCCTTCACGGCCATTTCAACAGCTTTATCAAATGATGTATAAGAGACACTACATAAAGATGGATCAATGGCATCATTCACCGAGGATCCAAAAGGAAATAAAAGGTGATGTATCAGACGAAACTTCCCAGGCTCTGACTTTGGAACAATACCCAGAGGCGAAACCCTGAATTCAGGTAATGGAGGGACAGAAAAAGGACCCGCCATCCTCCCCAAAGACAACTCAACATTAACCTTATCCTGCAAAATCCCCGGATAACAACTAGCCGAACGTAAATTAGCCGCTTCGGCTACACCAAAACCTTCCTGTTCAGGAATCTTGAACCTAAACTCAAAACCCTCTTCCAGGATTTGTGCAGCAATTCTATCCTTGTACACCCTTAGCCAAGGGTGCATCCTGTCTACGGATACCGGAGTCACCCCCTTTATTCCCAACAATCCCCCCTTTTTCACCCAACTTCTGTTTTTTAAAACACATGATGAGAGGGTGGGAACCTGAACATCCCGAAAACTCATGTTTGAACTTGCAACCTCCCCCCCATTTACACTGACCCTCATTAAACTGCCAACAAAAACCTTTTTGTTTCCCTGGCGCTGCTCTTCCTGCGGGGAGCCCCAACCCCCCAGCGCCGGCCTGAAAGGACTGGGACCCCACTGGGGAACCAGCTGGGTGAGTCATAATTGACAACCATAGCCCAATATCCAATTGATCCCAAGACATTGAGGGGCGTACAGCCAGCCTCTGCCTAAACTGCTCATCGTAATACCACCATGCCAGACCGCCATAAGTCCTGCAGGCGTTCCAAATTGTATCCTGATAACAGAACAAGGATGAGCACCAATCACACTAGCCAATATAGAAAAGGCTCGAATCCAATTACCAAAAACCTTTGGAATTTTTCTGTACCGACTATGTTCCTTCTCCTCTTTCTTCTCAGAGTCTTTTTCTTCCTTGTCAGGAGGAGCTTCATCAAGTGGCAATAATGAATACATTTCAACAAACTCGTTCTTCCAAATTTTTTCTTTAACTTCATTTTTTAAATGAATACCCAATGGACCCGACCAGCACATATAGGCTGCTCCAAAAGCCACTGTAGGCACACCACAAACCTGTGACGCTCCCAACGTCACTCCTCCAAAATTAGAGCTCGTCATCTGTAAATCACCCGAGCCTAAACCTGATACTGATCCCGCAGAGGCCAAACCAGACCCCCCAGGAGTATTCAGCACCATAGGATTTGACAAAACCCCAGTACCTAGTCCCTGTCCAGCAAGAGGCTGTAAACCACTACCTGACAATTGAACCCCAGCCAAGTTGGCGTTAGCCCCCTGCTGAACATTCCCTGTCAATAAAACACTAGACGTCACCAACCCTTGTTGTTGAACCCCTCCCCCAATAACAAATCCTGGCAACGTCCCGACCCTTCCCAAAGGTGTATTTGTCAAAACCCCTTCGCCCGGAACTAAGACTGTCCTAGCTCCAGGATCTGACAACACACCCATTGAAGAAGGTAATCTAACTGAATCAATCAACGTTCTATCTTGCCATGCCCCTAAAGCCTGCCGCAAAGACCCCACTGCATCCTCTCCTCCCAATTCTACTGATCCCAAAATGTTAGAAAGTCCCGTACCTGCCCTCGACAAAGGCCCCATTGGTACAGACTGTACAGCTGAAGTACTACCAACACCGGCCTCCACATCCACGTGCTCCTGCCTCGCTGGTCCTGACTCTACAGCAACCGTATCCTCCTGTAAGGAAAAAGAATAACCCATAAATGACAGTCTAACCACATAGACTCACACCGGGCCCAAAACTTAGGCCCTAACCACCAAATATATAATGGTTCCCACATCAGCCATTACATATGGTGAACCATATACCTGTTAACCCACCAGTATGTTATTACCAAAACAATGTTAATTGCAACAACCCTTTTTTTTTTTTTTAATATTTTAAGATATTCTGGGACTTTATAAATCCCAATAACATGAAAACCCCAACATACTGGTTACCAATTACCTCAGACTACCTGAGGAAAACCAGCCACATTTACAGTGGCACCAAAAAGACCTAAGTCCGCCCTTACCAAGCAGGGACCGGACCCCATACCATTGAAACAACCACAGCAACAGCTGAAGAAGGATGAGAATAAAGGAAAGGCATTTAAAGCTAAGGGTTAATAAAAGAAAATTAAAACAATAAGTAGACTTCAAATTTAACAGGAAAAAAATAAATAATGGGATGGGAGGGGGGGGGGGAAGAAAAGAAGTGAGAGAGAAATCACCCGGAACCTGTAAAGGAAAATAAATAAAAGAGACACAGTGCGTATAGTCACCTGTGTAATTGTCTGACTAGAATTTTCCGTTCTTTCTCTGCTGCCGCCTGAAGACTCCCGCCCTTGACGAACTGGCCTTTCTTGGCGAGTCTCCTCAGCTCTGGATGATTCCCGTTGTACAGCTAAGCTGCTGCGAAAAGAGCTCCTCCCGATCCTCCGGTCCACTGTTATTCCTCTCGTAGAAGTGCTCCTTGATCCCCTTGGTCTTGGACTAACACTCCTCCGCCGCAACGGAGAGCGAGAAGGGCTCAATCTAGTAGGCGGACGGGCTCGAGTGCTGCGCACAGGCCGGCCCACCTCGCCACGCATTCCTGTTTCTTCCCTCCTCCGAGAAAGTTGTTCTCTCAGCCATGTTCCTCCTCCGGACTCCAAAAGCTCCCTCACCTCCTCCAATAAGTTATCCGACATGACAGCAAATTATTTTTCACAGAAAATATCCTCCAACTGCTTCTTCTTTCGGTTTAAGTCTAACTGCCACACCAACAGGAAGTGACTAGCGTACTTATCCCTCCTCAGTTGCCCTAAGCAACCAAACCACACCCACTTATTTTTCTCCCACCAAACCCCAGCCCGGACATGCCTCCCCTCCTAAAGTCCGTGGAGTTCTGAACTTTCAGTTCATACTTGGTCACCATGCATTCATTAAACGCATGGCGACTAACTTTGAAATAGATGTTTTACCTTTAAAAATTAGCCCAGTGTAATGGAATCCTTCCCATTTGGGGACTGATGGGCAGCTTAGTGCGGTTTGAGTGTCTGCTCTGTCAGTCCCTTCCAGTAACCATATTGTGGACTGCAGTACTACTCAATGGAGACCGGGACTGACAGCACAGGCGCGCAGACAAGATGTCTGCACTGTAACCTGGGTTCTGATCTCCAGACAGGAATGATTCCTTTACATTCGGCTATTTTTTAACTGTAAGACATCTATTTCAAAGCTAGTAAATGCATGGTGACTAAGTATGAACTGAAAGTCCTGCTTTAACCCTTGCTGCACTAGTACACAAGCATATTGATTGACTTTCTGGCACTTTCTGTTGAGTTCTCCCTCCTCTCTGTCAAATGATGTGATATTCCAATTAATCGTACCGAGTGGACAACTGTTTTATGTATACTGTGATACATATGACTCTTTACTACAAGATGACATTTTTGATCATTGTTAGCTAGTTGTATGTCCATTTAATTTCTATTTTTACACCATTTTACTTCTTTTTCTCCCTTCTTTTCAATGTGAAAGCTAGCACTGTGGATTCTATTCTATTAATTCAACATTGTAAGTCTACTTGTTGCTAATGCTATTGTTTGGTTTACTTTTTCTATAATACTTGTAAAAATATATTCAATAAAAATCATTGTTTAAAAAACAAACAGCATTATACCTGATTAGTGACAGGTGTGTACCTAAAATTATTAAGCACAAACATCTAAAAACAAATTAACACTTTGAATAACAGAGAGGTACGCAACGCATTGCTCTGATGACAATAAAAAGTCAAAATTACCCTGATCTACTAACGAAGGAAGTATTAAATACTTACAGTGACTGTCTCCACAAAGGGCATAATGCTATTCTGGAAGCATGTTAAGGTTTATTGCTTTGCAGGAGGCATGTAATGGTCTAGTCCCTTGCTGACAGCATGTGGTGGTACACTGTCTTCTGTTAGCATGCAATGGAATATTGTCTTGCTGGTAGTATTTAATAGTGCATTGCCTTTCTGGTAGCATATAGTAGTCAAATGTCCTACTGCTTACATTTAATGGTGAATTGCCTTGCTGGTAGCATGTACGGTAATGGTGAATCTCTCTGCTTGACTCATTTAGTCAAGGTTTCTAAACACTGACATTTTTTGCACTGTAAATACAGCCATACACAACACCATCGTTTTTGTTCCAGCATCTGTCAATATGAGCTATTTTATTCTGACCTTCAGTAAATGTACTAATGGTTGATATCACTACGTGTAATGCTAGGAACAAATGTACCAGATAATTGGTCTTGCATGACCTGGCTGAAAAAGTGCCCTTTACCTTTAATAAAAGATCCATTAATGTAACCGCAGTGTACATACATGTGCAATTGCAGTCTTTAACCCCTTAACGACCCTTGACGGTCATAGTACGTCAAGGGTCGATTTGACTGAACGACCCATGACGTACTATGACCGTCATGGAGTTCCGGGCTCCCCCCGCGGCTGCACGCCGTTCGGGGAGTCTGGAACCAGAAAATGAAAAAAAAAAAAAATGCTCCGCGGACGTTCAGTCGCGTCCCGGAGCAGATTCCCCGGTCATTAAGGGGTTAATCATAGGATCGGATTGTTATTTATTGATATTTACGAGATATTTCCAGGTATATTGTATCACGATTTATATTCATGCCTATAGCAAAGAGGCAGATGGCCAGGCCAACCTTTTCTGTGTTACTGCAATGAAGTAAAACAAGATATCAAGAACAGAACAGGAGAGTTAGGTTGCAGAGTGATTTGTAAGTTACCTGTGAGGCATACATGTCAATCTGCTTTTAGACATATACAGCAAATGTATAACATGTAAAATGAGATTGCCTATATGTTTAATTATTATTTCTTTAATCTTCAGCTATTTTGTTTATACCTTTGTCACTGACAGTGAGTTCCTTGAATTTCAGTTCTCAGAGAGCTTTCTTTTAGGGACTTTGAAAGTAGGGGTTGTGATACAATGTAGCAATATCTCTGCAGCAGGCAGTGCATGCTTCACATGCTGTATTTAATAGACTGGAGGTGGTCTTTTTTTGATGAAGAGTCTTACACTGTATCACGATCCCTGCTATCAAACTCCCTGTCAGAAAGCTCTTGTACAGGGAGATCACTGTCCAGGATATAAAAATGTGTTTAATATAGGATAATCCTATTACATAAGATTATCGAAAAGCTAAAATAGCCAATCAAAAAGATCCTAGAGATAACATTTCAAAGTCAAAAACTGCTTTCTCAAGTCTGATGGCCAGCCAGTAAAATACAAGACAAAGCAGCACAAGTAAACAAGTTACTTATATATCCCACCCTCCAATTTCAATGGTCACATAAACTACATCAAATCACCAATTTTACTGTATATAACTTGACACTAATTCGGAGCAGATCTCATGAATCATCATTATAACTCCTGGAGAGCAATACACAACCATCACTAAACATATTAGACACATTTTTAGATTTTATTATAAACCGTAAATAGAATTAAATCAATCTACAAACTGGAAGTGAGGTTGATGCGTTACAAGAAACAGTTGTAACCCAGAACTTGAAAGTTTAATTAATATAAATAGAATTCCATCAAACCCAAACTGGAAACGTGGTTGTTGCATTATGGGAAATCACAACAATCTAGAACTGTGAGACCCCCTCATATATTTCTAAATAAATACTTCCAAGTCTACCACCATATCTAAATAATAATGTATGTCCCATAGGATTCCCTCTCCGAGATACCTTCAATAGTTAGACAATACCATTGGTCCAAAAACCAGAAACTAAGTTCATACCTTCAAATGAATGTTATGATCTGTACACACTCATAAGAGAAAGCCCATATGATACATACAGTACCCTTCTAAGACACTGATATCCAGCTATGGTGTTTTTAAGAACTGTTATTTTTAAAGTGGCCATAATTGCATATAAATAACTGGATCAAATATAAAACAATGTATCCATATTATACACTGTCAATTAATCAACTCATGGTAACCATTATCATAGGTAAGCAAAATCACTCACAAGTAGTCACAAATATCCCCTCATAAATCCTCAACCACACATCCAAGAATCAAGACATATATACGTCCTTTTAGATACAGTCCCCAAAGTCACTCCAAGGCCAAAATAACACCATCGGTCCAAGAACCAGAAATTACCCAACTTTGAGAAAAGGACACAAACTTAGGAAAGGAGATCATATGGGACATCAAATGTCCAATCACTGTTTCCAACAGTGACAACAATTGCACAAAATCTAATATATATTGTTAAATTCGACCGAATTATTACTCTCAATAGGCTGAAATTTCCTGCAGGCTATTATTGTTGGGAGTTAGTATAAGCCACTTCCCAACCATCATACTTGTGAGTGTATTCTAATATATATGCCAGTTTCATACATTTGGATAACAGGCACTTTTGGGCACCCTCTGTTTGTGTGTTCTTCTTTCAAGTTCTTTACTTGATGGATGTTTAGAGGTGCGGTCCCCTTTTTCCAGAACTCCAACAGGAAAGATATAATCTATACTGTGGTTGGGACAGTTTAAACTCCCTCCTGCCTGTTTTTCAGTTTACACATGTGTTTTATTGAACACCACCATTGTGATATTAATTTACTTAATGTTATTGCACTATGAGCACCTCCTTTTTTCTTTTTCTATGCATAAAGAGACATGTCGGCTTTAAAGTACAGGTCCATTCCAAGTACTTTAGGTCTTGAGAATTATTATTATTTTCTGGAAAATATTCATATAAGTCAATTAAAAAAAACCCAGTTGAAAAAGTAATCTTACATTTAACGGATGAACCTTTGTGAGCCTAAGCAGTATGCCATGCACTGCTAAGCAAGAAATTTCACACAACCCTGGCACTCAAAAGGTTACTGCAGTAAGGATGAGTGCACAAGACACAGTGACCAGTGATGATGACAATGGTCAAAGGATTTAACCCTGTAATAACACGAGGGATGTGTAATGCATTGCACTCAATTCTGTTCCTTAAAGGGTTAAAAGACAGTGTAGTTGATAGTCATTCAACATCACTGTCAGTCACGACTATTGGAATAGGATGTGTGATGCATGTACAGATAGCAGATCCAGTCATAGTTATCCCCAACCTCAGCTCACATTATTTCTCACTAATGACTGTTCGCCATTATTCTGTATTGATAGTCTTATTCTTTTCCATCAGGTGCTGTGATGAATTTACTGTCTCTGCTTGTAAGTGAACTGTAAACAGAAGGAGCGACATAATTGCTGCCCTGATAATAGATTATTGTGGCTATTTATAACTTGCTGCCTGATACCTATAGAAGCTATACTTCCATCTCTTTTTATTAAAGGTGATATATAACATCCATGTGCTCACATATGTTTGTAGCCACTGTTGATGGTACTGTTCTAGTGAGTTATTTTAACAAGCTAAATTAAGATAATTTCTTTCTGCTGAATTATTTCACACTATGAACAGTGTTTCGAAGGGGAGGATGAAAGGTCATAATCTAGCAGCTGGATAATAGAGATGAAATGCAATATGCAGTAAGCCTCTTTTATTGCACATAGCAAGGAGTTTCTTTAATTTTCACTTAGCACTTGCCGCGTGTTCAAAGCTGAGCAGTATGAAGGCAAATAAAAGGACACTAATCCCTTCAGAACCATAGGGCTCAACAATGAATTCATGTGTAATGTGTTGGCACGTCAGCAAACCAATATAAAATCCTGGAGCTTAGTACAGTGCTGGGCAACATGTGGCTCTCCTGCTGTTGTTTGACTACAATTCCCATTATCCTCAGCCAGCCAATGACCAGCTGTGTATAATGAGAGTTGTAAGCCAACAAAATCAGAAGAGGCTTTTAACAAAAGAGTGATAGATTGTGATAAAATCCTAGGATCTGATGATAAGCTCTTTTTGTTCTCTCTGAAATTTTTATGTAATAGGAAACAATTCTCATTTCAAGGAAGCTCCCATAGGAAGGAAAATTAACTGAAAAGTATATTTTCTACAGCCATAACATTAAGCCCACTGACTTCAGTGGGCTTATCCTTCCAGTACATAAGTACACATGCACATATCATCAAGCATGCATGCATATGTTATCATGAAAAGAAGCACACGCACACACATACATTCATAAACTAAAGCATTTATGTGTAAATACCCATTCACGCACCTCTCATTGCAATGGAAATATTACAGTGGACATGGCCTTGTTAATTCTGGCAGGAGGCAAAACAAGATGTTTTTTGGCCCATTTCGTCTCTATTCATGGCCCCATATGACTTGCTGTACAGTATTCCAAACTGATTTTCTGAGTATCAGCTTACCCTGTACCACTGACGTCCACCCTGGTGTCCACAGGTAACACGAAAATAAACTATAATCCTGGTAAGTACCTGGTGCTTTGATTCACCTCCATTATTAGTGTAGACCACAACTAATTTGTCCATTACTGTTAGGGAGATTAACACCATTACATTTCTCACATTGGCAACTATACTCTGTGTTGTAAGCATGAGACCTGAGGCCTTGGGCCCATTAGCCAGTGCCTAGCAATGCCCCTGATGATGAACGTTACCTTTTTCTTGTGTAAATTTAGTTTTTTATTTGTTTCACTTAAGGACCTATATATTTGTAATAGATCCGAAAAAATATACATGTTTAGTTTTGTATAATTAAAATAAGGTATCTTTTGTGAATGTTTTATATTTTATGCAAAAACCTAAAAGATTACCATTAACTTGACAATCAACCTCCTTTCTTCAAGTGCATAATATGTAAATTAAATTTGCCCATACTTCTATTATTATTTTTTTTCTTCTTCATCAATTTGTAACAGCTTTTATGTCTCTGACATTGACTTCCCTGGATCTATCATGATCTACCCATTTTTCTTGCCTTCCATATTTATTGTCTGTTTTTTCTTCTGTTATCTGGATCCTGATTCCCCTACCTGTCTTGTGTTTGCTTTGAGCCTTTTTCGAGCTCCAGTGCTTCAGAGCGGATCTGCGATCAAAGCATTCCAGTTCATCGTCCGTAGCTCCAGTCTAGTTCCTGAGAGATATTCTTGTGTATTGACCCAGCTTCTCCTTTGACTTCCCTCCTGTTCTATGACTTGGCATCATGTTCTCAGATTTCCTGTTACCAACTTTGGCTATGTTTTCTCGACTTCACTCCTGCCTGCCCCCCCTGTGTACTACTTTGCCTTACTGGTTTCTTATCCTGGCTCCGTTGTCAACCATTCCTTGACTGCTGCTTGGTACTGCATCACCCGCCTGTTCCTGACTTGTCTTGTCCAACTTCCCATCTGTCTAAACCCTGGTGGGTTTCTATCCATTGTGCCCTCAGTCGAACATCGACCACTTCAGCCTCCAGTTGAATATCTACCACCTTGACAACCGTTCAAAAATTGACCACCTCAACCTCCAGTACAGCATCAACTACCTTGACCACCAGTCGGAATCTGACTATCCTGTTCTATCTTATCAATGTTCCTATGCAACAACTATGACTAATACTACAGGTAAGTTGCTTATTATGATATCCTCTTCAACCTTAGTGGGTAGCTGCTGTTCTCTGGGTTGTCAATCGGGAAGCAGTCCGGCTCCTCCGGTCTGCACTAATCTGGCCACAGCAAGGCATCCCAGAGAGTAGCCACTGCCAGCCAGCCTCGACCTCTAGTCATCACTCCCTAGCATCTGGCCCACTGAGACCTACCTTGCAGTATACTCTGCATTGTCTGTTGTTGTGTTCTAGTCATATTATTACATCAGATAGCAGTCTGGAGCATCTACTTCACAGAGTCTAACCAGGCAGCTTACATTGTATACTTAGTCTGTCAGTTCATCACAGGATCTCTGTTTCCAGAGAGCTTTTCTGTCTGTGAAAGCAAGGATAGTGCAACAATAAAACACATTGCCTGAAGCACTAAGTGACCTGTATGTATTTCTACATTATATCACTAGCTTTTTACATTATATCTTTTTTTACATTGTTGCACTATCCCTGCGTCCACAGTGCCTGACAGAATGTTCTCTGTAAAAAAGATTCAGAGGGATAACCATCAGTGACATAAAAGTGTAACAAAATATATGAAAAGATGAAAAAGTATAAGCAATCTTATGTTACATATTATACACTAATAGAATCTGTTCCTGAACAATTCCTGCATCTGCAGTTCAGCACATGAAGTGGAGCATATGATACCTGGGAACTTTGTCATTTGGAGTCCCAGGAGGGATATAAATGACACAATTCTATTCCAAAATGGGGTGGGGCATACTCGTGAGTGTGGGTGGGGCTTAACAAATGTGTCACAAAAGCGGGCAGGAAGTGGGAGGAACTGGTGGGGAAGGAGGAGAAGTGGGCAGAGTTTCTTATGAAACTCCCCACCACCAGAGAATCAGTGTCTGTCCCTGGAGACCTAGTAACCAGCTGCACAAGGCGGAGTCTCTGGGGCAGATCCAGAGAGTTCCCAGGTATTCATATGATCACTTTAAGCCATACTGTTGCACATACTCCACTATCATTAAGATTTTAATGCCAGTAATCCCCTTTTGACTCATCTTTACCATGCTTAGAGAAACTGAGTAAAGTTATGTAATTTCCGCTGCACCTTGTTAGTACATAGTTTTAAAGAAGTAAAAAAAAAAAGGAAAACACACACTTCCCTACAGCTCTCTTGCACAAGAGACATTAAGAGAAGATTTGATTTTGTCATAAGTAGCTTAGTAAATTGGCGTTATGCAGGAGTAGCAGTAAGAATCCAGTTTCAGTGCATGGTATAGTAAAACATTGTATTATAAAGAAACTAAGAATATTATATCCAACTAACCAAGTACTTGTAGAATATTCTCTTTTATCATTACTTGCACACATAATGCAAATTTAAATTGCCCTAAATCCTTAATACTCGAAAAGGGTAGGAGTATTTTGTGTACAATAAAAATAGATACTAGTTTCTCCTTCCTGGCTACTTAAATGAACACCCTGATTAAAGTGATTGCAGTGATTTTGTTACCCCCTGCCCACTCCTGGCAAAATCACTGGCTCAAGTCCCTGTGGTGGTTATGTCAGGAGTGGCCAGAGGGGCTTTTCTCCTAGCAACTGCTGTTAAAATCACTGCCCCTGTCAACTGGGTGCAGTGAGGGCTAACTCCACAACCATGTCAACCCAGGGCGTTGCTGACAGTGAACCAGAAACACTTAGATTTTTCACATATACATAACTATTATCTACAACAGAATACACGCAATCCTTTTTGACCTTGGAAGGGAAGTAGGCTATGGCCTGGTTAGTACTTGGATGGGACCCCCTGGGAATCCTAGGTGCTGTAGGCTGGAATATCTGCCAGCCTGCACTGAATCAATTCTTTTCCCATGGCTACCTTTCTGTGGAGGTCTTCATCCTACAGTGAACTGACAACAATGGCCCCAGAAAATAAATACATTAAAATTGTGTATATATATATATATATATATATATATATATATATATATATATATATATATACTATTAAAAATAATGCCAAGAATGGTAAAATGTTCTTAGAATGAATGCAAGATTCAATTCTTCTTACAATGAAGCTCAAATGTAAGGATGTAAGGATATTATTCCATAAATTGCTTCTCTAACCGACATAGGGTTACTATAAGGACCAATGTGTCTCCTGAACTGGTTAATAGCTCTTTTCATTATCACTGTCAAAATATGTGGAGAAAGAAAGTAATTAACATTCTATTTGAAGCCATGTTCTGTTATTGGGATTCAAATGGAATAATGACTTGGTTACTACGTACTTTAAAATTTCTGCACTGTTCAACAGCATATCTATGGGAATAAATTTACTCTAAAAATAGTCAGGCAAGAAATGATATTTCCGCCCCCACAAGCCAGAGGAGGTCAGGCTCTCATTGGGAGTTATGGTTAGTATTGAGTCACTTGCTAGAAGACAAGAGCAGCACAGCACCTTTATGTTTCAGCTCTTTAACCCCTTGGATGTTAGAAATCTCATAATGCATTGGAGACACCTTGAGCTCCAAATGGTTAACTCATTTCCTTCTCAATGGAGCTATTAGCATCATGAACATTTAAAGTGGAACAGTCACCTTTTAACAAATAAGTGACTTCAGAAGAGATTTCCAGATCATCTATATTTTATGTGGGCCATTTCTATTTCAATAAAACCAGGTTACTGCTATTCATGGGGTCGGTCGATCCCTGCCTTTCCCTTTTTTGTTGTATGTTTTCTGCTTGTTGAAAATTAATAAAATAGTTTCACACAAAAAAAATCCTCAGTATGGTATAGTTGCTTTGTCCCAGAATTTGTTCACATTGCTTTGGAAAGTACGTGATACAGGGGCAAATATACAAATTCACTAGTACAGCTCCACTAGCGTTAGCCACTAAAGCAAGTGGCTGCCCACCATGTTATTCACAACAGCGTATGATTGCTGCAGTGCGTACGAGTGGACAATATCTGCCATCACTAGGACGTTAATGATAGCAAGGCCAATATGCCAGCCCCATAACATGATCAGGCAAATGGCGTACACTTAAGCCATTTCCTCTATGCCTTTATTAGTGCTCATAAACAAGGCGCAAAGGAAATGAACTCCTCAAAATGCCCAAAGATTGTACTCTGCTTGGCACAAGCTGTAATGGGAGGAATTTGGGGGGGGGGGGGGCTTGGATTAGTATATTGCATTGTAAATTCACACCAGGGGAGGGCTGGAGGGCAACTACAATCAAGTGCCCCAATTCTACTCTTGTTCCAGCCCACTGTCCCAGCCAACCCACTTTTGTTAATTTTATAATTGTCATTAACCCTTTGAGTGCCAAAGGGGTATGCCACGAATCGCAAAACAATGTGTTGAGTACCCCTCTGGCACTCAAAGGGTTGTGAAGTAAGGCAAGCAATACCACAAAGCTTACAAATGAAATGGGGTTACACTGGTGCAACTACAAATCATACAATATAAGTAGAGCTGCACTAGTGATACCATCTAATAGAATATGCTACTATTGTAGATCTATTTGGATTGTAGCTCCTTGTCATTTGTAAGCTCTGTGGTATCACTAGTGTAGCTACATTTGCAGCAACAAGTGGGAGTGGCCCACCAGCCCAGACATTTAACTGGTCCAAGAGGCCCATGATTCACACCAATGTGTTTCCCACTTACTTTGGAAATCAAAAGGTTAAAAGAAACTCAGGGAGAACTACATAAATTATGAAACACTATAACTAGGCCACTCTTGCCAAACACAAGAACACTTTCATTCTAATAATTACATGACATTTCCCCATAATGCCGAGCATTCTTCCTTGATAAATCTCTCCTTACTTCTCATCATTAAAGTCTTGATTGCATTCCTGATCATTCCTGTGAAGGAGAAGCCTCTTCACCTGTTGAATACCACCTGCGGTACATTACAGTGTAAATGGGCTTTTTCAAGATCTGACAGTGAATTGAGTAATTGCTTACAGATAAGTAAGTACATCACAACTTTACAGATAAGCTTTATCTTTAATATTCTAAGCACGAGGAAACTTAAAATAAGGAATTGTAGGCCTCATGTTTAAAAGCATAATGAAGCAATTCTGGAGCAAACCATCTTCACCATATGGGATAAAGAAAAATTCTGATTGATCTAAATGGGACCTTTAACACACTGAAAAAGAAGTATCCAATTCATTACCTCACAATGTGCTGGAGACCTCTCTAGCATTAAAGGGGTTAAAAGCCGCATTTAAATGAAAGGGCAGTTTGGGGAATGATTCTTTCTCCCCTATGGTGCAGTTGGTTTGTCCCAGAATTGCTCCACTTTGTTTTATACATGAGGCCCTATTTGAATGACGTATCTGTTGTCTTAGGGCCATATGTTAAACAGAATTGCCCCATCGGACCAAGTATAAATTCAAATATTAACAATCTTGATGGGGCAATACTTATTTATTAAACACAGGGATAGCATAAATGCAAGCAATAGCAATTCTGGGGCAAACCAACTGGACCATAGCAGATGAATAAAAATCCCCTTTGATATATCCTCTTAACACCTGAGAGGCGTTGACATGATTCGCATCATTCAGACCTGCCCATTCCCAGCCCGTGAGCCCTCTGTGGGGGCTCCAGAGCAGGAAGTTCCCAGTATGGAGATTAGTAAGTCAGAAGTACATATTTTAAGATGCCCCCAGGAAATGTCCAAATTACAATTGACTACCATATATGTAATATAGCAATATTGTCCTTTGTCCCCTACAAATGACACCCAAGGGCAACAGTGCAGGTGACTTATCTACATTTATCTGTACTGACACCTATTCCATGGGTGGCGGAAGTGACTTTCACAATAGTGGAGAGGGGAGTGAAACCTCCCTGGCCACTCCTGAAAAATCACTGTAGTGAAGGCACCTCACACCTCAGTGTCAGTTATGGGTAGTGATTTGTACTGCATATATTCCATCACCCTCCAATGTGTTAGTCGATTCATGCCAGTCATCACTGTGTAACCAGATCCCTTTCTCCCATCTCCCTCCTGCGTAACCCCTCCCCTGCCCATCATCACCCTCTCCTGTGTCCCCTGTCTGCCAACATTACCCTATGCCCATTCCCTCCCCACCATGACCCAATCCTCTCCCCTGACCAATGTTCAAATCCTTCACCACCCTGCAAATTAATGTCCTCCCCCTCCCCTACCCAGTGTTCCAGTTCTCCCCCTCCTCCACCAAAAAACATGCTTTAATGTTATTTTCATACACCACTATGAGGAGGAACATGGCCACCACTTAGGTGGGGAGAAAGATGGCCAGCATTGAGGTGTTGTTAGCAGGACATGACCAAGAGAAACAGTTAATTGTAGAAGTGACAGGGAGATGGCAATAAGCAGTTTGTTGTGGTAGGGGTAGCTGGAAGGAGAGTCAGGCAGTGCTGATGAGATTCTGAGACTACCATTGGTGTATGTACAGTTCTGCTACTACCAGTGGACAGCATCTCTCTCTCTCTCTCCCTCTCCTTTGGAGCGTCCAGCTCTGTATCAGCCGCGGCATGGGCAGTCTCTACTGCGCATGACTGCAGCATGCACAGCAGTCTCTACTGCACACAAATTTGTCGTTACACACGTTTTTGCGAATTATTATATAGGCTGGGACACCACCATTAGGCGGATTACCATGACTGACAATTCCCATCACCCAAATGTGGGTAGCTCAGTTTACCAGATGCTTTTATGGACCTAAGCCCTGGGGGGAAAATCTTGGCTGCAAGTTCTCTCCCCAGGAGTTGCCCACTGAGGCTTCTTCTTGATATATGGTAATCTGAAGACAGAAGACCTGCTGAAAAGGTGAGCACCCTTTGAGTGCAGAGGTCCACATGTCCTATGCTTCCCCTCCACACAGGGGTCTCTATCGGAGTTCCTATTACATACTCATGAACTCATTGGGTTTATTCTGTATGTCTGTGAGGTGTTTGGAGCAAGTTTCTGTGGTAACTTAGCCCTTTGGCTGCTGGTTTAGCATCTCTTTGGGGGTTGTGGGTACTTTCTCTACTGGGATCTGTGTTTATTGGGTCTGTTGACTAGCTCTAGTGGGCTTTTGAGTGATTTTGCATTTTGGTATTCACTTTGTGAAATTTGTGTTCTGCGCCTTTAAGGTGCGTGTTTACCTCATAGACATCATTGCTCTGTTCACTTCTAAGTGACTTTACAGTTTGGGACATATCTCTGCAACCGATCCACGTAGCGAGGTCAGAGATAGCTCATTTTGTTGGTCTGCCCTTGCTCTGTTATCCGGTCAATGTTCTGGGCATGTTTGGGGGTCTCAGGGGGCTTCGGGCACTGTTGGGGTACTTTTTTAGATAAACTACAATTCCCATGAGTGCTTGCTTTGCGCACTCGTTTCTGATTGGCTCCTGCTGTGGCAGTCATTTTGTGCCTTCTCTGAGCGAGTATCCTACACAGGGCTTGGACTCTCCTTCTCTCCTCAGCAGTTTAACTCTTCGCCTACCAGATAAGTCTATTTTAGCGTTTCTGGGGTGATTTTAATTATCATACACACTGTATTTTGGGTGTTTCTGATACTTTGACCGTTTGACTCTGTGAGAATGTCTATTCTGTTAGACCTTTGGGTTAGGCTTAAGACTAAGGACACTGGGGCATCTGTGTCCCTCACTGCTCATTGCTCCTCACGTCACTCAGGGTTACCTAGAGAATACTCAGGTCACATTTGCCCAGCATGCGCTGCTGCCCCTGAGTCCCCTGCAGGGACCTCCAGCCGTGCAGTAGAGCGAGTTTGGATGCAAGAGTTTAAGGCTACTACCAGGGACCTCCGATCTACCTTACAACTCCTTCCATCCACCTTGCAGGAGGTCTTCCACTCATGGCAGGCCCCCACACCTATCAGATCTTCCCTGCCTGATCAAGGCTGTGTTGAACACCCTGAACATTCCCTTGGTACAGGAGGTTCCTCTGACCCATCTGATGTGTTTTAGGAGCCTGTTAGGTCCCATACTTGTTTTCCACCTAACCCCACCCTTGACCGTTTGGTGTCTGAGGAGTGGAAGTTTCCAGACAGAAAACCATCTGTCTCTATGAAATTTGCTAAGCTTTACCCATTCTCTGAAGCGGTTCTAGCTCAGCAGGTTCATCGTCTTAAGGTGGATGCCTCTGTTTCCAGGCTTTCTAAATCCACAGCCTTGCCTGTGGCTGATGCATCTGCTCTGAAAGACTGGATGGACAAAAAGCTTGAGACCGCTCTCAAGGCCATTTTTGTGACAGCTGGTTCTGCCCTGCTCCCCACATTTGCTGCGGCATGGGTGAATAGAGCTGTGGCTGTTTGGACTGAGCAGCTCACTTCAGCTGTCCATCAGGGAGCTCCTACTACTGACATGTTGCGGCTTCTCTACAACATCTCAGAAGCAGCATTATGTTTCTGCTGCCCTGTTTGACGCTGTGTGGATGGTAGCCAGGGCATCCACCATGTCTGTGGTAGCCAGATGTGCTCTTTGGCTCAAGGGCTGGTTTGCTGACACTGTCTCCAAGAGAGCTCTCCTGACTTTGCCCTTTCAGGGCACCTCAATGTTTGGCCCTGACCTTAAGGATCTGATCAGTGAAGCCACTGGGGGAAGAGTACTCACCTGCCAGTGGTCCAGAGGAAGAAGGTGCCTGTCAAGCGAAATTGTTTTTTTCGTCCCTTCCAGATTGAATCACTCCAGGCGACCCAGGCGGTGCCTCAGGCTCCGCACGCCTCATCCAAGCCTAAGCAGCAATGGAGGCCTAAGTCCTCAGGTAAGCCCAAGGCTTCCAAACCTTCTTCTGCATGACTCCTCTCGGCTTGGGAAGCCTCTGTGGTGGACCCATGGGTTTTGCAGGTGGTGGCTGCGGGGTACAGGATCCCCTTCACCTCCCTTCCTCCTTCTCAGACCTTCTCTTCTCACTCTCCTCTGGGAGCAGAAAAGCACCGCCTTTACAAGGGAACCATTCAGGCCCTTATGGACAAGGTGGTCTTGGAACCAGTTCCTCCTCAGGAAAGAGGGTTGGGATTCTACTCCAACCTCTTTGTGGTTTCTAAGAAGGACAGCGACTGTCGCCCCATTTTGGATTTGAAGGATCTCATCTCCATTGTGGTCAAGTCCCAGTATCGCCAGCAGTTGCTATGCACAGTGATAGCTGCCATGTCCCCTGGGGAAGTTCTAGCTTCTCTGGATCTTCAGGATGCATATTTGCACATTACCATTCATCCAGAGAGTCGGCAATATCTACGCTTTGCTTGTGACTGAGGGCATTTCCCGTTTTCTTCCCTCCCCTTTGGCCTGACCACAGCTCCTCAACTTTTCAACAGAGTCCCGGGAGCCTTGATTTCCATCCTATATATCGAGACGGCATCAGAGTCACCCCATACATGGACGACCTCCTTCTGAAGGCATCTTCTCCAGAACTCTTTCATCAGCAAGTGCAGGATTACATTCATGCTCTGTCCCGTCACGGGTGGATCATCAATCTGGACAAGTCAGACCTTGCTCTTTCAAAGAGGATGGTCTTTCTGGGCATCCTCTTTGACACTCAGAGGGGCTCATCAGATTAAATTGAAGGTCCAAACTGTCCTGAATCAGGATCTGTTTCCAGCCGAGAAGTTGTCATCCCTGGTGGGGAAGGTCATTTCTACCACAGAGGCAGTTTCATTTGCCATGGCTCATACCAGAGAACTTCAGAGGATTCTAATCCGTCCGACCCCTGCATGCCAGGATTTCCTACAGTGGTCCTCATCTCTCCCTCTTCACGTAGAGCTGAGTCTCTCGTGGTGGCTCAACCTGAACAATCTGCTGAAAGGCAGGTCATGCATGGTGCCATTTTGGACAACAGTGACTACGGATGCCAGCCTCTCCCATTGGGGAGCGGTTCTGGGGCACTTGAATGCTCAGGGCCGGTGGTCCCAGGAATAATCTCTCCTTCCCATCAAAGTCTTGGAGCTTTGGACAATATTTCATGCCCTGTGACACTGGTTACGCCAACTGGAGGATTGCCCAGTCAGGGTCTAGTCAGACAACGTTACAGTGGTAGCCTACATCAACAAGCAAGGCGGCACAAGAAGTCTCGCAGCTTGGCTAGGGGTCAAGGCTATTTTGTCCTGTGCACAGGAGCATGTCCCTGTCATTTCCACAGTTCATTTCCTGGCGTAGACAACGTCCTGGCAGACTTCCTCAGTCGACATTCAGTGGACAGTGGAGAGTGGGAACTGCATCAAGAGGTGTTCAACCTCACTGTCCAGTTGTGGGGTCTTCCGTGCATCGACCTGATGGCAACAAGACACAACAGAAAGGTACCAATGTTCTGCTCTCACTTGGTGGATCCCCTGGCTCTAGCAGTGGATGCCTTGTTGATACCGTGGAATTTCCCTCTGGCATAAGTATTTTCTCCCGTTCCTCTTTTGCACAGGGTGATACAGAAACTGAGACTGGAGCGCTGCCCTGTCATTCTGATTGCTCCGTACTGGCCTCAGCAGGCTTGGTTTCCAGAACTTCTGGGCCTCTTAGTGCCGGAATGTTTTCGGCGTCCCTCCCGTCCAGATCTTCTTCTACAGGGTTACCTGTGGAAGGAAGATGTTCATCATCTGGCTTTGACAGCATGGAGACTGAATCCTCAATTTTGAAGAAGAAGGGATTTTCTTTTGGTGTGGTGGCTACTTAGTGCCCGTAAGCCGGTTTCCTCTAAGGCCTACCATCGAGTTTGGTCTACCTTTCTATCTAGGTGTGCTGATAGGGACCTGTCTCAGGATTTTGATCTCCCTACGGTCCTTTCCTTCCTCCAGGATGGTGTGGATAAGGGTCTCAGTCTGAGTTCCCTTAAGGTTCAGACTTCTGCTCTCTTTGTTTTCTTTCAGAGGCGCCTTGCTATTGTTCCTGATGTCAAGGTTTTCTTACAAGGCGTTGTTCATACTCATCCTGTGTTTAAGACTCCCGCTTCTCAGTGGGACCTTAACTTGGTTTTGGGGGTCCTTCAGCGCCCTCCCTTTGAGTCACTGGCCCCTATTCCTCTCCGTCTGCTGACGAGGAAGATGGCTTTTCTCCTGGTGATTGTATCTGTTCGCCATGTTGCGGAGCTGCATGCCCTGTCTTTTGGGACACCCCTTTTGGTGTTTCAAAAGGACAAGTCGGTGCTTAACACTTCACAGGAGTTTCTCCTGAAGTGGTATCTGAGTTCCACATTAATCAGGAGCTTGAGGTTCTTTCTTTCTGCCCTAACCCTACTTATGACAAGGAGAAGGATCTTCACCTGCTGGATGTTGTGCATTGCATCAAGTTCTATGTGCATCATACTGAGCCATTGAGGCAGTCTGACACTCTTTTTGTCATTTCTGAGGGTCCCAGGACAGGGAAGCCTGCTTCCAGGGTATCCATTGTTTCTTGGATCAAGTCCACTATTTGTAAGGCTTACGAACTTAGGAAGAAGCATGTTCCCTTTCGGGTCACGGCTCATTCTACGAGGTCTATTGGGCCTACAAGAATCAGGCCTCAGCTGATCAGTTGTGCAAGGTGGCCACTTGGTCATCCATGCATACCTTCTCGAAACACTACCATGTGGATGTGCTGGCATCGGCTGATGCCAGTTTTGGAAGGAAGATCCTGGAGGCAGCCTTGCCTGTCTAGGATCTCATTAGTGTCTCAGTACTCTCTCACTTTTGAGCCATGTTGGCTCTAGTTCAGTGTGCTGTGTAACAGTTCCTGGGGTCTATTTTACCCCTGTTCGGTGTTCATTGACAGTTTGTGGTTATTGTTGAGCTATTCATGATCTGTTGGTTCAATGGTGCTCTGGTGATTTTGGGGGCCTGCACCTGGCCCTTGCCTTTCTTCCCGCCCCGGGGAACATAATGGTTGGACATCCCAAAGTTACCAGGTAACCTGTATGGGACGACAGAGAAAAGAGGATTTTAGTCTTCCCTGTTAAATCTTTTTCTCTTAGTCTATACAGGTTACTGGTCTCCCACCCTGTCACAAGACCATGCTTGGCTCTCCTGTGGCAGAACTTTGGGGTCCTTTCGTGTTCATGCTCACAGAAGTCTTCCTTTACCTTCTTACTACCTAGTCAATAGTTAATTTTCAAATCTTACTGGATGGGGATTGGCTAGCTGCAAGCTAAGGAGAGGAGGTAGGCTCCACCCAGAAGTCACTTCTCAGAATTGTTCCTGCCTACTTAAATGGGCTGATCGCCTCCCCAAAGTTACCAGTAACCTGTATGGACTAAGAGAAAAGGATTTAACAGATAAGAGTAAAATCCTCATATATATATATATATATATATATATATATATATATATATATATACAGTATACATATATATATATATATATATATATATACAGTATACATATTTTGTGCATTATGAAATATTAAATACTAAGGAACTCTCCCATATTTTAAACAGCGTACAGCACTCACATGACTTTTTTCCACTGTCATCCTGTCAGCAGTCACACCCAGTGATTTATTTAGGCTTAGGCCAAGTAAGCACTGGGTGGAAGACTGGCAGGGGCAGCAGATTGGACAGCTTTGCATTCTTCTGTGGCTTTAAGGGAAGGAGCAAGGCATTGGAAAGGTGCCAGATGAAGTGAAAGTGTGGCAAAGTGTGTGCATGTCTGTGTGTGTGTGGTCAGAGATCACATGCACTTGATTGGGCCTTTGGCAGCAGACAGCCTAAATAAATCACAGTTGGCAATCACCACATAATCCTTTTCCAAAAACCGCCACACCATAACCTGCCACCAATTACCTCACTATCCACTACCACCAATCAATCACACCAACATCCACTGCCTCCAATCAATTACACCCACCATCCACTGCCACTAAACAGGCACCCTACCAGCTACTGTTATTTAGAGCTATCAATCATCCCACCAACAACTGAAACTAATTATCCCATCCAGTCACCCTCTAATCAACCCACCAATCACTCCTGCCCACATTTATTCACCCCACCATCATCTTCCATAAACAATCTGCTTTCAATCAACCTACTACCAACTTCCTGTCTTCAGTGATACCACCATTCCTTCCTGCCTGTCTCCAATCACTCCACCATCCCTGCCTGCCTCCTATCACCCTACCATCCCTGCTACAGGCTGCCTGCCACATATCACCACACTGATCCCTCTTGCCTCTCTCCAATTACCCAGTCATTAATGTCTGGTGATTGGTGGCAGGGGCAGTGGGGTAACTGGAGGTAGTGCATGGTGGGGGTGATTGATAGCAGGCAGGGGTGTATTGGTGGGGTAATGGAAGGCAGCTCTGCCATAGCATTCCGGGGTTGTGTGAGCAAATCCTGATCCCCTGACAACCTGATGTTTTATTTTTTTTACCTCCCTCTACTCCTCTCCTCTCCTCTTGTGGGAAGTGGTGAAACAATAGCAACAATAGCAACTAACCTCCTTAAGCAGCCAGGGCCAGCTCTCTGTCCCAATCTTCCAAATGTATGATGAGCTGCAACTAAGGAACTAACTATTCCAGAAGTCCACCACAACTGGGACACACAGGTTCAAGTTATTTAATTGCCATTCCCTTTGCATTGAGTCTGGCTAGCAGTGGCCCTGACAGAGCAAGATGGTGCAGCCACTTTGCTTCCCTGTATGACTTGGATGTATTTTAATAGTGTGAAATCAGCTTATTGTTTTTATTATTGAGTATGTCTTTTTGAGTGTGTCTTTATTTGGATTTGCAAGATAAATAAGAATGATCTAACTTCCCTTCTGATTAAAACGTGTAGTGTAACCCTTGAATGCTAGAAGTTTCCAGTCCATTGTGAAGAGACCTCTTTGGCATTCCTTGAGTTAAAAGTCCAGTTGAAATGAGAAGATTTTTATTATCCATAAATGCAGTTGTTTTTACCCTGAAATATTCCAGTTTTCTTTTGAATATAGTGTATTTAGTAAAACAGGAATATGATTAGTTTTATCTGAAGATTTCAGCATCGTGCTCTGGTTGAATAGCCTCCAAGGATAGATGTAGAGAGTAAAACTAACACAATAAAATATAATCTATTCAAGCAATGAATAAACATTTATATATATATATATATATATATATATATATATATATATATATATATAGAGAGAGAGAGAGAGAGAGAGAGAGAGAGAGTAAATAATAAGGTCAAGGATCACATAGGACCAGGAATTATAAAGCAGCAAGGACAGCCATTTGCTCTGGGTCGTGATTGGTTCTCAGCTTCAATAAAAGTATATTGCATTGTAATAAAAATGCAGTCATCCATATTCTTGCTATATTATTTAACCCCCTGGATGTTAGAGAGGTTATCAAAATATTACAAAGCAACACAATATAGACCTATCTAAAATAAAATTGGTTATGCTAACAGCGTTTCAATTTTTTTGGTGAAAATACCTTGACTTTATGCCTGAATGTTTGAATAACAGATGAGTATTTCCTGGAGTTTTATACTGGGAAGGCTATTTTTAATATGTCTCTCAATGGGGGAATCTTCAAGCCAATCCCTTCAAAACACTTACCCTTACAACCCTCCATGAACCACTGGATTGGCTGAAAAAAGGTCACAAGTTTAATTATAATAGTATAACATCATAATAAATTCACATACATTTATCATAGTGGGCAATTAAGTTTTATTTAATTCTCTCAGATGTTGACTGATGGCCAAGTCATGATCCAAACCTAACCTATTTGAATGTGTAAAGTAGTAGTCCAGCTGCCATTCTCATGATTTGTGAGAACAAGCCCAAGAGTCATGATGCTGGATCAGAACTGTGGCCAAGATAGCTGGAAATTTGACACTGTATTACCCCATCTAAAGGGCTCTGTATCATGGTGCCCGTAATTGCTCTCTTTTCTTGTCTATCACCAGTAGGGGGCTCTCCATTGGCTGGCTGCCTTCAGCCCACCCTGTATTACTATTTAAACCTAGCCTGGGCACCCTTTGGTTGCCCTTTCGTGTTGTCTCTATGCTGTTGCATATGACCCTGTTCCTGAGTATCCTGGGCCTCTGCTGTGTTCCTGTGACCTGTATTCTACCTGTTCCAGTTGATCCGGTCGTTGATCCGGTCGAATCTCCGCTTCCTGCTGCCAGTCTCCTCCGATGTTCCGGTTGACCGTCTGCCTGCTGGTTCCTGCTTCCATTCGCTGACTCCTGTCCAGTCGTTTCCTGTCCTCAGACGTTCCTGAGTCGCCTTGGCGACATTGTTACCTTGCCGGCTATTGTACAGGGTACTGGTTCACTCCCCAAGCCATCCGGCTGCTTCAGTGTTATAGCGTTCCACGTACAGGGTACTGGTTCACTCCTCAAGCCATCCGGCTGTCTCTGTGCCATAGCATCCCACGTACAGGGTACTGGTTCGCTCCTTAAGCCATCCGGCTGTCTCTGTGATATAGCATCCCACGTACAGGGTACTGGTTCGCTCCCCAAGCCACCCGGCTGTCTCAGTGCTATAGCGTTCCACGTACAGGGTACTGGTTCGCTCCCCAAGCCATCCGGCTGTCTCAGTGCTATAGCGTTCCACGTACAGGGTACTGGTTCGCTCCCCAAGCCATCCGGCTGTCTCAGTGCTATAGCATTCCACGTACAGGGTACTGGTTAGCTCCCCAAACCATCTGACTGCCTCAGTGTTATAGCGTTCTGCATACAGGGTACTGGTTCGCTCCCCAAGCCATTCGGCTGCCTCAGTGCTATAGCGTTCCATGTATAGGGTACTGGTTCACTCCCAAGCCATCCGGCTGCCTCAGTGTTATAGCGTTCCACGTACAGGGTACTTGTTCACTCCTCAAGCCATCCGGCTGTCTCTGTGCCACAGCGTCCCACGTACAGGGTACTGGTTCGCTCCTTAAGCCATCCGGCTGTCTCAGTGCTATAGCGTTCCACGTACAGAGTACTGGTTCGCTCCTCAAGCCACCCAGCTGCCTCAGTATATATTGCGTTCCACGTACTGGGTACTGGTTCGCTCTTCAAGCCACCCGGCTGCCTCAGTATATATTGTGTTCCATGTACTGGGTACTGGTTCGCTCCATGCACACCTGATTGCTCTATAGTGATATGGCATTCCAGCTGTTAAGAGCATTACTGAGCTCCACACCCTTCTCTATCTCTGCTGCTGGCGACTTACTTACTGACTCAGCCTCTTTACCATCATAGTGACTGTTTTTCCACCAATCAGTCACTTTAGTGTGTGGTTGATCTTATCTCCTATCTACGGGCTGCCTTGCCCGGTATATGGTAAGGCCGGTAGAACCTGTCCTGTTTCCTTGAGTTGCCTTACCCGGTATTGGCAAGGCCGGTAGAGCCTGTATAGTCACCCGTCAATTGGCTGCCTTGCCCGGTATATGGTAAGGCCGGTAGAACCTGTCCTGTTGTCTTGGGTTGCCTTACCCGGTATTGGCAAGGCTGGTAGAGCCTGTATAGTCACCTGTCAATTGGCTGCCTTGCCCGGTATATGGTAAGGCCGGGAGAACCTGTCCTGTTGTCTTGGGTTGCCTTACCCGGTATTGGCAAGGCCGGTAGAGCCTCACCTCACCAATTCCGATTCCCTGGCTGCCTCTTATTTGCATTGTATTCCTGTCTAATAAAGATATATGTGTGTACGTGTATATTACCCTACGGGGCTGCATTAACTTTTCAATAAAGTTGGGTTTTTACCTAACTCTGCGTCTGAGAGTCTTAACAAACCGTGGCACTCTGGTACCTACAGATCTGTAAGTATAACATTAGTAGCTGGGATAATAATAGAAATGCTATTAAAAGAGTGAATGTGACATATGTAAAGCCTTATGACTTACAAGATCCGTGTCGGCAGGGAGATCCTGACAAACAAATCTAGTTGATTTTGTTTTACTCTCTTACCCAAGTGATAGACAAGGGTGAGGCAATAGATGTAGCTTATTTGGATTTTAGTAAATGTTTTGACGCTGTCCTACATAGTAAGGTGATTGTGAAAATGCACAATTTAGTGATGAACTCAAAGATAATATACTGTAATACAAAACTGGCTGAAGGACAGGCAACAGTGTGTCATTGTCAAAGGAATACATACAAAGGAAGGACAGGATACTAGTGGAGTGCCTCAGGGTCAGTACTTGGTCCTGTTCTCTTTAATATCGTCTTAGTGATATTCAAGGTAAAGCATGCCTATTTGCAAAAGATACAAAGATCATTCCAGAGGAAAATGGCAAATGTGTAGTGATTCAGAGAAATTAGAGGAATGGACAAGTGTAAGGGATCGAAAGTTTAATGCTGTGAAGTGCCACATATATAAATTATGCCACAATAACCAATTATACAGCAAATACCAACATATATAAGGGGCAAAACATACTTGTTGAACAAACTAGCTGCTGTTATCTTTACTGATTGTTTATTATTCGTTGCAATGGACGTAACAAGTTTATATACGTGTATCCCATATGTACTGGATTTAACATCAGTTAATAACATTCTTCAGGCTATCAATGGTCTACAAGGGAACCAGAGATTGATCATATAGTGGTTCTGATTACCCTAATCTTGAAAATTTGAGCATGACATTTTGTTTGCAGACTACCGGGATGGCCATGGGATCAGATATGTCCTTGGTGTAAACAAACACATGTGGGAATTCAGAAAAAGCCATATCATGGAATCCAATTTTTGGAAGTATGTAAAGTTTTCTGTAAGATTTACTGATGATTTGTTCTTATTATGGAGTGGAGGTGAAGAACTTTTGTTAGAATTGTTTTAATTTTTCAGTACATTGGAAAGTCCTATTAATCTTACACTATATTTCAGTTACAATGCCATCCACTATTTAAATATTGCAATATATACATCCTCAATGAGGTGTTCAAAACCACACATTAAATGTACAAGAAGTTTATAGTAAGGTGCAATAAAAAAATTCATACAGATAGATCATACACAGTTACTAATTATTCAGACTGGTAAACATAACATGATTTTCACTACGACTTACACTGACATAACAAAGAGATTTCTAGTACTCTTTTGAAACATTGGGATTTTTTAGCCTCAAATCCAGAGGTGAGTCATTAGGAGAAGTGTATTAGGTGTGAGTCAGACCCTAAATTAATGCAAATGGAATATAATATGGACTCCACCGAAGAAGGGGGTGTCTACAAATGTGGGAGATGCATAATTTGTAGTAACATGTACAGGCCTAACATTAATTATCACCAACCAGATTTTAGCTTAGGTTAATGGACAACCTTACATGTGTTACATCTGCTGCTTAGCTTTTATTGTACCCTATTCAGTCTGGTTATACTGTTAAAACTAGGAAGCCATTTAAGGAGAGACTGAGGAACCATTGATCCACTGGGGCATTTAACAATAGTTAAATACTTCTCCTGCAGACAGACGTGTCATCATTGAGACACATAGTAGCTTATGCACTAAGGTGTGGTAAAGTGATGATAAAGAGGCAATAACATTTCCAGTGATAATACTTCTCCAGTGTTATTCTATGGAGCCAATGCACTACGATCTCTCTCACTTGAAACATCTTAGTGCATAGACTCCATAGAATAACATGGGAACTGGAGAAGTGATATCACTGGGGAAGTTATCTTTGCTTTATCACCTCTTTATCATATCTTTGTGCAAAGTTGTCCAGGTTCAGCCCTCAGGGGCCAGAAACAGGCCAGGATTTAATGATTTTCATGCTTAAAGGGATAGTAATACTTCATTTTAACTTTATTTTATTTTGTAGGCATTAAAAAAACATGAAGAATGATATAAGTCTTATCTCTGAAACCTTTATGGTTTAAGAGATATTCACAAACAAAGTATCCCCCCCTGTTCAACCAGATCAGAAGGGAGATGCCCAGGTAGACTGCAGAGAGGGACAATCTTCAATTAAGATAATGGAAAAAGCTGAAAAACTTGTCAAGGGGGGAAGGGCTTTCATTGTTTTCATACAAAGAAAATTGTCCCCTTCTGTTATCTGTACTGTCATACAACCAGACTCACATCTGAGAAGAGATTGTTTACACTAGGTAAAAGGGGCGGGGAGGGGAACTTTGCTTGTGAATATCTCATAAACCATAAAGGTTTGAGAGATAAGACTTATATCATTCTTCATGTTTTTTTAATGCCTACAAAATAAAATAAAGTTAAAACGAAGTATTACTATCCCTTTAAGCACAGGTGAATCAGTCAAAATGAATGAACCACTGATTAACTCACCCTTGCTTAATGAGGCAAATCCTTAAATCCTGGCCTGTTGGTGGTCCTTGAGGACTGAACTTCGCCCTGCCTTAGTGCATTTTCCCCATACCATGAAAGAGATGTGATGTGTCTTGTAACGGAAGCTGGGAAGGGACCGCGTCGCCTTCCGCCGTCGTTCCTGGGTCTCTCCTTCTCGACGCAGATAAGCGCCGTCGGATGCACCAGTTGAAGGATGGACAGTCACTGGAAACAGCCGCAGGATTGCTGGAAGCAGGGAAGCAGGGAAGAGTCCATGTCGCCGCCTGACAGTCCACGAAGTTAGGTCGCAGGAAACTGGCAGCAGGCGGTCGGCGATTCAGGATACTTGGCGCAGATGGGTATCAGAGTGGATACTTTAGACCATAAGCAATACAAGACTCCAGGACTCCTTGTTCACTCCAAAACAGAACTCATTTTATTACAACAAACCACAGCATATTTATACAGTTTCAAACCACACTAACTTGGAGCACAGTACAGGAGACTTAATTCAATCACAGTTCATCAATAGGACACAGCAAATGGTAGGGCAGAACACAATGGGGTAGTCACAGGGATAATTCAGTCACCACAAAGGGTGCAAGAACCAACAACAAATGATTCAGGGAAACATAATAGGGCAGACATGATTGGATTAATCACACAGCAGGGGGCCACAGGACAGTGCTCAATACAATGACTTGAGTAATTAAGCAAAAGGCTTGGGGGACTACAATACATATTGAAAGTAAACATGCTCAAACTCAAATGATTAACCCTTTGCAGGTCAGAAGAGTTTGCAGCACCCAAGCCTTGAATTGTTCTTGCCTCTGGTACAGCTGCCTATCCACATAAGGCTAGCCAAAGTCTCTTAGTCCAGGATAAGGGCCTGAGAGATCGTATGCCAGGGCACAAAGGAGTGTCCAATATCCATAATCCTTGGGCCCCAGGGGTGAATAAATGCCATGCCCAGACAAGAGCTCCCAGTAACGGGTAGGATCCGTTACATTTCTCCCCCTTTTTTGTACCAAGCCAGCGGTTGCAATAGTAAATGCTGGCTTGGAGTTGTAAGAGAGCATTGCTGCTGTGAGCTCCTTGTCTGGACAGTTCATTAGTCTGGAGGCCTTGGTCCTAGGCCAGTCTCAAATGGGAAGCCCCTTGTCCTGGGCCAGGGAAACAATGAGCAGTCCTTTTGTCCTGGGCCTGTAGAAAACATGAGCCCCTTGTCCGGGCCTGGTAATAGAAACAAGTCCCTTGTCCTGAACCAGGGGTACAGTCTTGGTTCTTAATCCTGGGCCAGGGATATTGGTGCCTGTTGGCCCTGGCAATCAACAAATTGGGCGGCCTCTCCTGGGCTATGCTCCACTCAGAGCTGGAGTCCAATGTTCCTGGGTCTGGGGCCAGTGGCTCAGGGTCCAGAGCCAATCTATACGGGGAATCTCCCTGGGGCAACTGGGTCTCTGGATCCTGTGCATCAGAATGTGGGGAGAGGGGCATATCTCCCCCTTTTAGTTGGGCCATCGCCCCAGAGGAACAGGAGAGGATGTTTGTCCCACTCCCCTGTGCTGGGGCAACGTTCTGGGGCACATTCCCACCCCCCATGCAGAACTCAGGGAATTCAGGGGCCCCAGTAACATCCCTGTTGAGGACTGTGGTCCCTCTCACCAAGTCAGGGGCCAAAGGGGGACTGGTGGGGGGCGCCTTCTTGGGGCTGCTGGTGCACTTGCTCCCATTCACCAGCGTCAGGTCAAAACAAGGGGTAGTGTGCTCACACCTGCACACCACAGCAGGGAATTCACAAGGGTTGATGGGGACCGCATTCCCACCCATCAGTTCATACAACATTTCCTCTGGCGGGCCAGTAGTACTGCTTTCTCCCAGCCTGCTGGGGTCCTCCTCTGGTAGGCCATCCTTAACAGTCCCTTTTCCTGCCTTGAGGGAGACCGCAGTCCCATCCCTCAAGGCTGCAGCATCCATGACCCTGGGGAGCACACACGGCTCTGCTCCCAAGGCATTCTCCAGCAAACCAGGGACCATCTTTTTAGGGCTGTTGGTGTGCTTGCTCCCACTCACCAGCATCAGGGCACAACAAGGGGTGGTGTGCTCACTCCTGCACACCACAGCAGGGGATTCACAAGGGTTAATGTGGACCGCACTCCCACCCATCAGTTCACAGTCCATATTTGTAGGAGGGCCAGCGGCACTATTTTCTCCCATCCCACTGGGGTCCTCCTCCTGTAAGCCATTACACATAGGCCTTTCTTCTGCCTTGAGGGAGACCGCAGTCCCATCCCTCAAGGTGGCATTACTTGTTATCCTGGGGTGCACGCACGGCTCTGCTCCCAGGGCATCTTCCACCCCCACCAGGGGCAACATCTTGAGGCTGCTGCTGGGTTCTCTCCCACCCACTACAACAGGGGCCTCAGGGGGACTGATGGGCTTGCTCCCACCCATCAGTTCACAGTCCATATCTTTAGGAGGGCCAGCGGCACTGTTTTCTCCCAGCCCACTGGGGTCCTCCTCCTGTAGGCCATTACACATAGGCCTTTCTTCTGCCTTGAGGGAGACCGCAGTCCCATCCCTCAAGGCGGCATCATCCATGGCCCTGGGGTGCACACACTGCTCCTCTCCCAGGGCATTCTCCAATAGAACAGGGGGCATCTTTCTGGGGCTTCTGGTGAGCTCTTCTCCCCTCACCACAGCAGGGGGTTCACAGGGACTGATGGGCTCTCTCCCACCCATCAGTTGGGGCATACAATTGCTGCTGGTGGGGACCTGTGTCTCGTCCACCGCAGCTGGGAAAACAGGGGAAGGGGCAATATGCCTATCAGGGGAGACGTCCGTCCCATCCCCTGATGCAGAGGCATTCTCTTCACTGAGGGGGAACGAATTCCCACCCCTCAGCTCAGGCAACAAACAGACCAGGGGCAAAGGGGTATCAGGCAGGGCAACAGGGGCACTGGTGAGGAACGCATTCCCACTCACCAGTGTGGAGTGAACAGGGGCAGCTCCATCCAGGTCCTCAGCTTCACTGAGGCCCTCCTCAGATGAGTGACCCCCCCAGTTTTCTTCTTCCTCTAGGGCCTCCCGAATTTCTTGCACTAATTTGGCATACATGTATTCCACCTCACACTCCCAACTGACTGTGTCGCTCAAGTCCTCTTGCAAGCTCATGGGGACGTACCCCCCTAGCATATCTTCTCGTTTGGCCAAAAGCTCCAAGAAACGGTCGTTTTCTGGACTGCCAAAGTTCGAATCCCACAGATAAGCATCCCATACCAGCCCTTGGATCTTACATCGCAAGCGGGCCGGGGAGAAGGTTACTGGGAGCACGGGGCCATACTCTTGTTCAATGTGATTTACCAGCATCCAGTAGGCATCTTGCATCCGTAGCTCCTCTGTGATGCAACCACCCAGTTCTGGAATAAAGTCATTTACAATATCGCCCAGCCAGAAACTCCACTGAGACCGGATTAATTCAAAGCGATCCTCATATGACCCAAAAGCATCCTCCATATCTCACTTGATGCAACCGATGAATGAAGGAGAAATCCCACCGCTATGCCACCAATGTAACGGAAGCTGGGAAGGGACCGCGTCGCCTTCCGCCGTCGTTCCTGGGTCTCTCCTTCTCGACGCAGATAAGCGCCGTCGGATGCACCAGTTGAAGGATGGACAGTCACTGGAAACAGCCGCAGGATCGCTGGAAGCAGGGAAGCAGGGAAGAGTCCATGTCGCCGCCTGACAGTCCACGAAGTTAGGTCGCAGGAAACTGGCAGCAGGCGGTCGGCGATTCAGGATACTTGGCGCAGATGGGTATCAGAGTGGATACTTTAGACCATAAGCAATACAAGACTCCAGGACTCCTTGTTCACTCCAAAACAGAACTCATTTTATTACAACAAACCACAGCATATTTATACAGTTTCAAACCACACTAACTTGGAGCACAGTACAGGAGACTTAATTCAATCACAGTTCATCAATAGGACACAGCAAATGGTAGGGCAGAACACAATGGGGTAATCACAGGGATAATTCAGTCACCACAAAGGGTGCAAGAACCAACAACAAATGATTCAGGGAAACATAATAGGGCAGACATGATTGGATTAATCACACAGCAGGGGGCCACAGGACAGTGCTCAATACAATGACTTGAGTAATTAAGCAAAAGGCTTGGGGGACTACAATACATATTGAAAGTAAACATGCTCAAACTCAAATGATTAACCCTTTGCAGGTCAGAAGAGTTTGCAGCACCCAAGCCTTGAATTGTTCTTGCCTCTGGTACAGCTGCCTATCCACATAAGGCTAGCCAAAGTCTCTTAGTCCAGGATAAGGGCCTGAGAGATCGTATGCCAGGGCACAAAGGAGTGTCCAATATCCATAATCCTTGGGCCCCAGGGGTGAATAAATGCCATGCCCAGACAAGAGCTCCCAGTAACGGGTAGGATCCGTTACATGTCTCATTTCAGGTTGTTCATAAAATGATACGCTGTTGTGACAAAGAGCATGAATTCTGTATATATTGGGTATAAAGAAAACCACCTGGTGGATTAAATTAAAGTACATTTTAATTATTTATCTGTAGATGTATTCATGTAATTTGATGATCAGGTGATAAGCACTCTGTTTTGTTTTTATGCAAGTTTAAAATTGTTTTAGGATATACATTTTACAACCAGGTAGTCTGGTTTGGCTCCAGGTTCATCTACATAGGTACATCCATCTTTGTATTGACCCCTACCTCCCAACATGAGACACTTTTTTACTTCCAACCCCCCCACACACTTTGAGCTCTCATTTCTGAGTCACTTTATCAATCAGCAATAATTTAAACATTTTCAATTCTGTCTGATGAGTGTTAACACTTATCAGTCAGTTAAAGGACAAACACAATATACCTAATTATCTTCTCAACACACTGTCAATCAATGGGTATATTTTTATTTGCCCTTTTTCTGATTGATAAATATTAACTCCTAGTATGCTAGTGCAGTGCACATCCAAAGCACAATGATTTAAAACATTACTGTAAAGCGTTAACCCAGGACCAGTGGTGTGGGCAAGGCATTGTTATTACATACCCTTGGATTCCAGTAGGTTAAAAAAGTAACATATTCCAATGATTGCCATAGCAGCAAGCAAGACAGAGCACAAGTACTACAAGGCAGCTTGGCTGGATGTGCAAATCTAGTACTTGTGTCTGACAACACATGATACACCCCTCTCAACTACATAATGGTGCCCAGATCAGGCAGTCTCTGACACAGCATGAGAGAGCTAAGCATTCTCCCCCCAAGCACATTAAATTAAATCATGCACAGTTCAATTTTAGGTGTCTCAGAGCTTGAACAACAGGAAATGTGCATGAAGCTGGGAAGTGGGGCAGAGGCCTAGAAAGTGGGACATCCAGTTACTGTGGCAGGACAGTGGGATTAAGACCCAAACTTGTGACTGTCCCACACAAATCAGGACAGTTGGCAGCTAAGTTAACCTGTAAAGACTACGTGCTTGCTGTTCCTGATGCAAGTACCAAAGAAGGAGTGAGACTGGATTTTATCATGCACAAACAAAGGCTAAGTTTTATAAAATGTGTACTAAGTTATGGACTGTGCTTTATGGAAATATAATCTTTTGAGCATTATTCATCCACCGGGACTCAAAAGGTTACTAGGCTGGTTATCCACTCCATTTCTAATACAATTCAATACAGACATATTGCATTATTTCAATTATAACAGAAAAGTAAATTCAAAGACTAGTGGTCTGTTGTAGAGCTTTGTAGGTTAAACTGGTATCAGATGGGTAAAGTAATTTATAATCCTCACATTTAGCTACTATATCATATTACAACACTGCAAGTATAATTAGACAAACGCTCTTCTGTCCCCACTAATCTGTAATGGAATGGTCAAAGACTACCGCAAGACAACGTGAAAGGTCTTCAACGGAATACAAAAGAAGCTTTGACAATGTAGCACACTTTGATGTACGGGTTCCCTCAGAGCTGATGACAGCCTGAGGTTTAAACAGGTCTACAGAAGCAAGTCATTAACAGTTTCAATGTCTCAAAGACTGGATTACAGAAAAAATATCTGGTCAGCCTTTTTTTTTTTTTTTTTTTTTTTTAAGAGTTGAGATATAGAGAGCATCTAATATGGGAATATAATAAAATGCATGTAAAAGGCTAGAGCTCAATATTATACTAGTTAAAAGCAGAAGATCTCACCACTGGCAGTAATAGCATTATTAACTTACAGCCCTTAGTGTTCTGATCCTCCCCAGACTTTGCATCCCCAGAGACAGTGCTGTTTAAAAGAGGTGGCTGATGATCCCCATTGGACTTAATATTAATTTAGTATCACACCCACCAGTGCAGCAAATAGAAATGAAGCTTCCAATCTTGCAAAAGGTGGCACAACGTGCTTGGTACATACCTATACAATTAGGTATTTCCCCAAGGACTATAAATAATCAAGCACAATATATAATACATATTGTGTAGTCCAATTCCCCTCCCTCAGCCCCGGCAGGCACATTGTTTCTAATTCACACATATATAATAGTAGTGTAATATAATAGTGTGTTTTATTGCAATGTATGTTGTATAAAATATGTTGGAAGCAGAGAACCAGAGTGTCTAGTAAATAATGGTTAAGCCCAGCACTTCTCCTTCTTACACTCTACTCTGTGTTATGTGCCCCCCTTTATTACAATTTGGTGGATTTTTCTGTTCATTCTCAGATAACAGCTTCCACCATTTGCTGGAACAACAAAGGAAAAGTTTAATTTTTAATTGACTCCTGTTGTGCTTCCTTTTCAAAGATTTACCTAGCTAGTTTCATCTGCATGGCTTGAAAAGGGGACCTCTGAGTAGATACTAAATAGCAATCCTTGACTGGTATCCAGTATTTCCCCTGATTGGTCAACTGTAACAACTCTGTCCCAAACCCTAATTTGGATTCTTACCTTAATAAGAATGTCTGGAAGTATATATAAACACACTGTGTTTCATCAATAAAGGCTGTTCACTTTTATCCACCTTAATAAAAGTCGTGTTGTATTTCTGGAGGAGGTTTCTTCTGAAGATTCTAATCTCAGTCACTGCAAGAGTGAATTTGCTTCAAAAAAGGAAAAAGAAATGAAGGCACTACTCAAATCCTAATATTTGAGGAATATCTATGCATATCATACATAGGGTGCTAAAGTCCTATGTTATACCATTCAAAAAAGACTAGAACAAGACAAAGTAGGACTCTAAACAGCACTCATCCTCTGTGTGTATATATACACACAGAGGATTGAGTGTGGACTCAGACGATAGAGAACATCTGCTGTGAATATTGGATCTAGACTGCTTTCTACCATCAGCCATCTTCATCAGCCTCATTATTCATCTCATCAATTCATGCTCATATTCCTCCATTGCAATGTGGTTATGATATTTCATTTGTTCTCCATTAGCTTTATATACTGGCGCCAGTGTTTTTTACTTTTTATATGTGTTTTTTAATAGAGGGGTGGGTGAAGATATAGGGTGGGAGGTATCTGGGGGGGGGGGGGATCTGCATCATGCCTGGTTGATGCCTATGGGGCTTTATGAGCTCAATCTTGTATTTATAATTTTTCTATTATCTGTGGATGTTAATAATAAAACGATTTTGAATATAGTGACTTATTGGTAGTTATTTTGGATAATGGAGGATGAGTGCTGTTTAGAGTCCTACTTTGTCTTTTTCTAGTCTTTTTTGAAGAGTGAATTTGCTTGCCTTGCCAGTACACTGGCATGTGGCTCCTGGGAACTCCACCCTGGGTTTTGCAGCTAAATTCACTATCTTCACTGGTCTACAGGTGAGCAGTGGCCTTCTGTCCCTGCCTGATCCTGAGTATCCAGGACATGAATCTACACAGTATTCCTGTTCTGGAAAATGACTTCTGCATAAAATAACATAACTGTTCTATTTATTGGTAGTCAAAGGGATAATATTCCCTTGGGAATATTGGGGTTTTCATGTGCTTATCAGAACATAAGTAGCAATTATGTATTGTATCTACATTAGCCTGTTTTACTGAACTACATTTATTTCACACTGCCTCACAAATGACAGTAGGTTTCAAAAGTATGAGATGCCAAAAGCTCATGCCATCATCTTTTAAAACTTTGTGACTGCCTGTCCAGCTCCAATGCAAAAACGTATATAGATATATTTGACAGCTGTATGAATTATACTTAGGAAGGACATACATTGTAGGAAATAGTGCTATGGAGCAGCAAATAACACAGGTACTTGGTCTCCATAAGGCAGGGGTGGTCTATTTTCTGCCCTGCAACTGTTGGGGACTTCAATTACCATGAGCTGTTGGCTGGTTGGGGATGATAGGATTAGTAATCCTCAACAGCGATAGATCCAAAAAATGACTATAATTGCCCTAAGATTTATGGGGGAATCTGCTCGTAGAACCTTTGCTCTCAGGTGCCTAGAGAGAACAGTTGCACCTCAGAAAAGGCCAAAACACATATCTGGGTTACATATTGGTGCAGTTGGACTACAAGTCCACACAGTCATAATGCATTAGGTTGAACCAAGACCCAGGGCTATTGGGAACATGGCAACTCCCTTACCAGCAATCCAAATATTATAGAACCTTCTACCCAGTCCACCATTCTATAAACAAATCTGTTATTCTCTTTTTGTTAACTCCTTGGATGCTAGAAACGTATCCATTGCAATACAATGCAATGGAAACATGTCCATAGGTTTAATATGCAGCACTGCAATATATTACAAAAAGGCCTCTAGTAGTAACATTGAGGGATGCTAGATATCTTTCTAGTGCATTGTTCTGCAATGCATTGCAGATGTCTCTAGCGTAAAAGAGGTTAAATAGTTTCTCATAAGGATTTTCAATCATTTATAATGTGAAACGTATTTTTATTTTCATGAAATGCTCACCTACCTTGTTGACTCCTTCAGTACTATAGAGACTATAAAAAGGATTCTTGGAATTAGACATATTTGACCCATTTAAAAAAAAGGAATGTGATTATATTTAACCAATGTTTTTGCACATTTGTAGGCGAGTTGAATTTTAATAGTGTTTCCATCTGTCAAATTGTATGTCTTTGTACTCCAGACAAGGGTGTGGGCAGATTCTCATCATAAGCACAGTTCACTGAAAATGTATTCCACACTTTTGAAGACCCTGTATAATAAATATAAAATCTGATGGTGTATGGAAAAAATAGGTTCAACCAACCCATTTATGATGTTTGCTACTACTTTTTATTGTTGATAAACCTTATACAAGGACAGACTTAAACTGCATGCACCTCATAGAAAGATACCTTAAGTCCCTGCTCATAACCGCATCCCAGTCACCCTATGACCCCACCTACCACCCCATCCACTGTCGCCTGGCACAGAATGTACTGTTAGCCTATAATAAGGAGGTATCTTAATGGTTTTATTATCATGACTAGTGGTAGTGGTGGCAGAGGGCCTAGTGGTGGGTGTGAGGACCTTATGACTCTTGCTGCCTTCTAATTCAGCTTATGCAGTTACTGCATTTTGACAGTACAATGTATGGGCTTGGCATAGCAGATACAACTGTCCAAGCTCATACATTGTACTGGCTTGACACTGCGGGTGTTAAAAAGGATTTGTTTTTTAAACAGAGCACCTATTTTAGGATAAAGTTTGGATGTTCATTTTTCCAGTATGAAAACCAAAAGTGAGGTTGGGGTCAAGATACATACCAAGATACGTGTAAGAGTCAAACAGGGCTAAGTTATGGTTAGACACTGTTACATTGGGTATTGGGGAGTTTGTGTAGTTTGTGTTTTGTATACCATTGTGACTGTTTTGTCAGTGTTTAAGAACAGTTTGTTTTTAGCTATCCATCTTTCAACTTCAGAGAATCATCCTGTAATACTGCCTCAAGTCAAGATACTGTATGCTTGGATTTTAGTGTAGATTATGGTGTCATCTGCATACATGTAGGGTGACACACCAGACTGGATTCACCATTAAAAGTGAGCCATTCCAAGTGAAGGAGGACTTAAATATGAATATGTTGTGTCCACATTTTTAATTCTCTCCATTTCTCTCTCCTCAGGTATGTTTAACCCTTCATACCCCACCTCAACTGTCTGGCTTCACTCCTTATTAATAATTCCACTCCTGTTAATTGGGTATGTTTAACCCTTCATACCCCACCTCAACTGTTTGTCTTCACTCCTTGTTAATAATTCTACTCCTGTTAACTGGGTATGTTTAACCATTCATATACCCTCAACTGTCTATCTCCTCTTATTGTTAATAATTCCACTCCTGTTGATTTTCTTTTCGTAGGACTTAACCAGGAAGAATACATTGTCTCTCATTTTCAAGTATGTCCTGGACTCATTTACCTCAGAAGGGTGAAAGGCTGAGCTGACCTTGCCGGGACTAGAACCTGCAACCTTGTGGCTTAAACAGATTCTACAGCTGGTGCATTAACAAACTGAGCCATCTTACCTGCTCATGTTGTTTAACCCTTCATACCCCACCTTAAATGGCTGTCTCCACTAATTGTTAATAATTCCATTCCCCCTAACTGGGCATTCTAGGAGAGCCAGTGAAGGAGGACTTAAACAGGGGTTGGGCAGATGAGTGGAAACAAGACCTCAGAAAGAAATTCTGCAAGGAAGGACTTAAAGTACAGACTTGAATGGGAACACTGTCATTCAGTTAAAGTTCAGGATTCACTATTTATCACTAGGGATGGGTGAAAATTTTTGCCTCAAACCAAAATCAGCAAAAAATGGCACTTCCCGCTTGGTGAAGCAACAAGCAACATGTTAGTGTTGTGGACAAAGGATAAATGCACTTTGCATGATAGCAAATGTTTCAAGGTAAATGTTGCTGTGCGACTCATAGCTTTGACCTTCAGCTACTTATTTCTCCACTACAGCCCTCAGAAGAAGTAATATTGTGCTGGGAAATGTTGCGCCATATTAAACATAGAAAAAAATGTGTTGGAATAGTAGAAAATGTGTTGAATAGGAAAAAATTGTGTTAAATATGACAAATATGTGTTAGAATAGGAGAAAAATTTTCTGGAATAGGTGAAAAGGAAGAAAATTTTGCATTGAAGAAAAGAAGAAACTTTTACGAAAAAAGAAAAAAATAATTTTTCACAAAAAGTCATGCAGTACATTTTTCTCACTTTTCGCCCACCCCTATTTAACATCAGCTTCTGCACATGACCAAAACTAAAGTGGACCCTGTTTACAAAACAAACATTACCATCACTAAAAGGTGCTCCTGGCCCACTTTGATTTTGTTTTAACATTTCATACAGCGGAGTTGGTGCTGACACACATTTCCATCCAATAAATACAACCCTGGGAACTTTCCTCTAAGGAGCCCCCGGAGAGAGGACTCATGGGCTGCCATCTCATGTTATAATAACAATGTTTAAATACCTCCTTTCTTTATTTCTATATCTGCACTCCTCACTAAAATGTCTTGTTCCGTCTACCCTCTATCCTCTCCTCCCTTCTTTGTTCACGTTTCTCTTTCACTTCTCTTTCATCCACACTCACCTCTATACAAACTCCTCACTTTTCTCTGCTCCTGTACTCCCCCCACCCCACACAAACTAAAAAAACAAATGAGCATAAAACATTATCTCATCTCCTGTCTTTCTCTATCTACTTCTGTTACTGGCAGCTAGAGGTATTTCTCCAAATCCTGACCCCTTCTCCTTTACCTCTACTCAAAATGAGAACAAGTCAAACCTAATCACCATTCCCTGTCTTCTTCAACCTCAATTTCTTCCATTTCCCTGTGCTTTCTTAAACACTTTCTCCCTTATTAACAAATATAACACTGTGCATCTTTTTCTCCCGCTCTCTAAACTTACTTGCTATAACTCAAACATGGCCCTCCCAATTTTACTTTGCTTTAGAGGCAGCAAACTCCTATGGTGCTCTCTCCTTCTCTCACACTCCACACCCAACTAGACATGGGAGACGTGCGGGACTGCTACTATATGAACACTGCTGTTACCACCCACTTTCTGTCCCCTGCCTCACTCTGCTTCTCCTCTTTTGAGTAGTGTGCTCCTGTCTCTCTACAGGTTGCTGTTATCTATCACCCACCTACCGCCATATTTATACCTACAAATTTCCTTTCTGTCTTTGAATCATGGCTTTCCTTTTTCTTGTCATCAACACACCTTCCTTTCTTCTGGGGGACTTCAACTGCCATATTGTTATGGTTTTTACGACACTCAGACCAAGGTAAAAAATAAAATACAGTTTTATTGAGGTAAAAATAAGGAACAGCACCCCTGGAGGCTAGAATAGGTAATAACAAGTAAGGCAAATAATGGATGAAATACAGGCCCAATATAGCAGGAGAAAGTGGCATACAGCAGAATCAAAATGTAAAGGGTTAATGCTCAATACAAATAATCAGTCTCTGTTGTGGTGATATAGCCAACGCCCGGTGATAATAAACAGTCCCAGGAGTAGTGCAGAAAGCAAGCTCTAGCAGTGCGACTGAACTGAATCACAACCAGCTAGCTGTATCGTAATGCCCAATAGTATGGCAAGGACTGACTGGAGCTGAAGCCAATACCACCACTTGGGTGCGATAATGGAGGAGAGACACTGCCTGAGCCAATGGAGCCGGAGCCAGGAGCACTACTCAGGTGCGGTAATGGAGGAGACACTGCTTATGCCAATGGGACCGGAGCCAAGAGCACCCCTTAGGTGCGGTAACGGAGGAGACACTGCACAAGTAAATATACCATGAGCCAAACGCACTTACTAGTGCGATTTGATGGAGCAACACTGTGAGCAATCGGAGACCAGAGCCAAGGCACCCTTCCGGTGCCGGAACGGGGCAACACACTGCAAGAGCTAATGGAATGCCCAGTAGCACCACGTGGTAAAACACTGTTAGGAAATGAGCACCTAGTACGAGATACTGCTCTGCGAGTGTAATCAGGTAGGCTCGGTGATGGAGGCAACCAGCACAACAAGTGTTAGACGGCTCAGGATCGAATGTAGCAAGCTTGGCAAGTGTATACAGACAGGCTCGGTAATGGAGGCAACAAGCACAGCAAGTGTCTCTGACAGACTCGGTAACGGAGGCAACAGCTTGGCTAGTACTCTCTGATAGGCTCAGTAACGGAGGCAACAGACAGGCTCAATAACGGAGGCCACAGCTTAGCAAGGGAGGCGTGATCAGTTAGTGCAACACTGTAAGCACAGTTCAGAATGTCGCCAGGCACGAGCTCAAAAAGTTTGCAGGAACACTGGAAGCAACACGGAGCAGGAACGTCAGTCAGAGCCGGGTCAATCACGGAGCAGGAATGTCAGCCAGAACCAGGTCAATCACGGAGCAGGAACGTCAGCCAGAGCCGGGTCAATCACGGAGCAGGAACGTCAGCCAGAGCCGGGTCAATCACGGAGCAGGAGCGTCAGCCAGAGCCGGGTCAATCACGGAGCAGGAACGACAGCCAGAACTGGGTCAATCACAGAGCAGGAACAGCAGAGTAGTCAGACGAGCCGAGTCGGTACACAGGAACGCAGGAACACAGCAACAAAGGAGCAGGAACAGGAACACCACGAAAGGGCACCTGACAGATGCCATATGCCCAGTATATAAAGGGACACCCTGGGCGGGCCAATCAAGCTCCGCCAATGGAAGAGCACCACAACAGAGAATGACAAGGAGTCACGGGAACCGTGATACATATGGATGTTTCCTTTGTCTCCTGGGCATCCCACTTTCTTTCTCTAACATCTGAATTTGGGCTAAACCAGTGGACTGATGCTAGCATTCACAAGGATTCTCATTTCCTAGACCTTGTACTCACCAGAGGCTGCGCACTTTCTGATTTTATTATCTTCCCTCTTCCACTATGTGACTATCATCTTCTAACATTCAGCACTTCTTATACATCTTCCACAAGCCCTGCTTCCTCTCTCCAGTTCACACGTAGCTTCATATCACATAATCTCACTGCTCCCCAGTCCTCCTTGGCTACTGGACTTTCATCCATTCCCACTAACCCTGACATTAACAGCCTTTTCAAAACCTACAACTCTATCCTGTTCTCCTCTTTGAACCTGCATGCTCCTCTATCTTTCCGACGCACCTGTAAACCTAATTTACAGCCGTGGCTTTATACCAGTGCCAGTTCAGCTGAACCACTATGGAGAAAGTCGGACTCTCTGGCAGACTTTCTCCAGTACAAATTCCTTCTTTCTTGCTTTAACTCTGCTCTCTCTCTGGAACTACAGGAAAGAATACATTTATAAGCAAACCATGAAACTGTACTCAATGCCTAGGAAATGAGTCCTTCCAGGTAATTGAACCAATAATTGTTTACTGTTGCTACTTGTACCCAAGGTCCATGGTTCAACCTGATCACAAAACTGAAGAAATAAATACAAACAGGACAGAGCAAACAGTCTGTGGATGGTACTTGGAAATGTCAATTCTAAGCCCTTTTTTCCCTTTTTCAGACAAGTACTCACACTTTTATGAAGCTACTCCAGCCTCCCAGATTTACAACACCCCAGTCTAGGTAGTCTCTCTTGTGGTTTTCTACTCCTTTAAAAGTATTCAAAGCTTCACACCACAATAGATGTAATATATTCACTGTCTAGATCACTTTTACTAGGGGTCAGTGGGCCAGTATTAAGTGGCACCTATTCAGGGAGCTATAGTATGGATGAGAGTATAAAGATAGTAACAAAGGAGGGGGAGATCAATTTATAGATAAGTATTTTTAATAAATAGTATTACAATCCAGAGATAAAAAGTAAAGCAATATATAGGAGTTGAAGATATACACAACCAAAAATTCATCAAAAATGAATTACTGTTAAGTAAATAAGAAGAAAAGAAGCAACTCAGTGTGTTTTGTGGCTCAGTTATACACCACTTGATCTGGAGCATTCACAAAATTTGTATAGAGACGAAAATGACTTTTATAGCCACCAGATACCTTTCATTAAAGTATTCTTCCTCCTCTGTGAAGCCACCAAAACAAAAGTAAAAGCAGTTTCTCATGCACAGAGACTTTCAGTTTGTGTATTCCAGCACTGTAATCCACTTCCATTTTCCATCTTTATTGTCTGGATTACCTAAAGGAGAAGGAGCTTCTCTATCATTCATATAGGAGACAAAAGAAACAAGAAGCGCTTCCTGGTGTAATATCCTTAAAATTGATGGACACCTCAGCACCACCTACTAAAATGGTACTCACAAAATAATTGGCTGGAAAAACACTTATGTGTGAACCAGCTGTAAAACATAGGGATATTAAAGCTGTCCCTTATCCAGCTCTCTCCACTTCAGAGTATGGCTGCCACTCTTCACCTCCACTCTTGAAGGAACCGAATATACACAAAAGACAAAAAACAAAAATAGGGCGCCAATAGTGCTTAAATCTGATGGACTATGTATCAGTTTTAAATTGAAATGAATTACACTCACATTTAAATGTGGCTGTATGTATACTTATGTACACGCACAGCTAATCAAACTTGCAGGGATATCTTACCGCCCCTGCTTGGTATTTCTTCAGTTTGACCTCTCAGAATCCTTTCATCAGCTCCCACAGGATCAACTATCTACTCTTGATGAAAAAAAGATAGTAGCCGCTCCAGCAAAAAATTGCCAAAATTCCAATTTATTCTCAATAATTGAATATACATATAAAAATTTAAAACAACCCACTAAAAAACATGTTTCACAGTGCTACGATGCTGCTTCATCAATAATGTAAGCTATGAATGAAACCCTAACACTGGCAAAAGTGGCTATTTAAATCTACCACCGTCCGGTTCATTGGTCAGCAAACTGACCGCTTCCACACTGAAACACACACTCGTCCGCTGTACTCAGCCTTAACCCATGGAGTGCCTTGTGACAGCGGCCAGTCCACTGAAAGCAGCCTTAATCCATGGAGTGCCTTAGAGTGTCTTGCAGCAGCGGTCAGTCCCTCCTATACATTCAATACAGCCATATATTCAAAGTATAACAAATTGTGTCAAAGTTATTCGATGTAACATTAACACCGACAATAAAACCCCACATATTAATAAACATAACACAGAAAGACCGATGCAAATATAAATATATGGCACTGCCTGAACCCAATTCAAAACCCATCATTAACCCCCATGGTACCATCAAAACATCCCGAGCGAAGATGGTATTAATCATTATTTAAATTATTTTTATTATTATTATTAACCCCTGCAGTGCTGTGTATTGGCAATCAACTCCAATTTCTCATTATACATTCCTCCATTCACAACTTACATATTACAAATAAATAAAAAGAATATACTAAAATAGACTAAAATCATACTTAGTACCTCTTCCTCTATGTTTTAACTCCCTGAGTGTCCCAATGATGCTCCGTGCTCCGCATTTACAATGCGCTTCGCATCTTCCCGGCATCCAAAGGGCCAAAACCAAAACAGTGCACAATCCACATCCTGCATAATATATGTCAACTGAAGATTCTTATAGTGTTACAAATACATATATCTAATACTATTATCGACCCACCATAGATATTATTATCACTACACTTTACTTAACACCATCAGATAACTAAACTTATTCTAGCTACCTTTTGTGCATCTATCGTTATTGGATACCTCACATTAAACCTTTAATGATAAACATATTGCTAATATGTCTCTAATCTATCCTCATTCAATATCATAACAGGACCAAATCAGAACCCTAAAAAAATATAATAAATCCTAAAATAAAAAAAAATCCTAAACCCATGTGTGATAATAGAACTGTTTGTATCAAAAATATATATAAAAGTACTGGTGGCCTAAGATTGCCTTGAATGAATGTGCTAAATTAAACCATGACCACAATTCACATAAAATTCAAAGTGAATATATACTAAATAAATTCTGACTCTTCATAAAAATATGTATGATAACCATCAATACATGATTCTAGAAAAATCCAACTACCACTGTGTATCTACCACCTCATTTAAACCTGATGGTGTAAGTGTATTTAATCTAAAAATCCAATACGCCTCTCTACAAACTAATCTCTGTTGTCTATCCCCTCCAATAGGGTTGATCCACTCAATGGGGACCACATGGAGACCTACCGGATCTTTATCATGATTTTCAGAATAATGTTTAGAAACACTATGTAACAACAGACCAGACAAGATGTTCCTTCTATGTTGACCGAACCGTTTCCTCAACTGTTGCGTAGTTCTACCTACATACTGTACACCACATCTGCATGTGAGTAAATATACAACAAAATCAGAACCAAAATTCATGAAGGAATCCATCTCAAAACTTTCACACGTAGATGTAGATCTAAAATGGGTCTCTCCATGACCAATGAATTTACAGGTCAAACATCTCACCTTTCCACATTTATAGGATCCTTTTAGACAATTATTATTAATTTTCCCCGCAAATTCAATCTTAGATTGAACTTTTTCACTTTTCTTAATATTTAATCTCCTCCTAGTGGGGGCCAACATATTTTTTTAAAGTAGATGCTCTTCTATAGATAACTGTAGGATTTTTAGGAATTACAGTTGTCAATAAGGTATCTTTCTCTAAAATCCTCCAATGTTTTTTAAAATATAATTTATATCGCATATATTATCATTATATTTAGTGATAAATGATGGAAAAAGATCATTATCCAAAATTACACTATGGTTATGACTTTTGTTACTCTTTCTTAATTTTTCTTTTCTTTCTTTATTAATGTTGGATCCTTCAATACTTTTTCAAATTTATTCCTTCGTGCTCTAACCTTTGCGTCCTGTGCTTATCTTTTGGGTAATTCTTTTGTTCAAAACATCCTTGTAAAATTTCAGATTGTATATCATAATCCGAAACTTCACTACAATTTCTCGCTATTCTACAGAATTGCCCATAAGACACATACTGTAGCCACTTCCAGTGATGGGAAGTTTTGGTAATTTGGAGGGGTGACAAAAGTTCTGTCTACCCCTTTGTTGAACATCTAAACTCAAATAAGTGGGGTATGAAATTTACAAGCACTATCGAGAAAAAATCAATTCAATTTTTAGATCTGACCCTATGGGGTACCCCGGATGGTAAAATAAAAACTAAGACCTATTTTAAAGAAGTTGATATGAATAGCTATTTGTGTTTTAAAAGCTGCCATCACTGGAAGTGACTATAGTATGTGCCTTATGGGTAATTCTGTAGAATAGCGAGAAATTGTAGTGAAGTTTCGGATTATGATATACAATCTGAAATTTTACAAGGACGTCTTGAACAAAAGAATTACCCAAAAAGATTAGTGCAGGATGCAAAGGTTAGAGCACGAAGGAATACATTTGAAAAAGTATCGAAGGATCCAATATTAATAGACTTTAAAGAAGGAAAAGAAAAATTAAGAAAGAGTAACAAAAGTCATAACCATAGTGTAATTTTGGATAATGATCTTTTTCCATCATTTATCACTAAATATAATGATAATATACGCGATATAAATTATATTTTAAAAAACATTGGAGGATTTTAGAGAAAGATACCTTATTGACAACTGTAATTCCTAAAAATCCTAAAGTTATCTATAGAAGAGCATTTACTTTAAAAAAATATGTTGGCCCCCACTAGGAGGAGATTAAATATTAAGAAAAGTGAAAATGTTCAATCTAAGATTGAATTTGCGGGGGAAATTAATAATAATTGTCTAAAAGGATCCTATGAATGTGGAAAGATGAGATGTTTGACCTGTACTATGGTTATGAGTTTTAACAGTGAAACTAATGTCTCTATGATTATTTTTAAAATCCTGTAGTGTAAGTATAAGAGCCTCTTTTTGCCTTGCTATTAATTTATGTATTTATTTATGTACTTACACACCTTCAAATGTACTAAAATCTTTAAAAACTATGTAATTTCTCACTACATTCATTAGCTACTACTCCTCCAAGAAAAATGTTGCCCATTTGGTATGGCTTGACATACCGAAGGGTGTGTCAAAAGCACAAAATAATACCTACCTGTTTTCTTTTTTAAACATGCTGCTTGTGCTAAAATTGTCCTAACTATTAGATACAAACAGGAAAGGTATGCACATCATGCCTTTCTAACCCTAGGATGGTATGCACAATTACTTCCATATTGTGGTGCTATAGGGAAACTTTTGTTTTCATTTCCACCACTTCAAAGACTTCAAAAGCTATGGAATTATCTTGAGTATTCAAAACTTTCTACCAGCTCATGAAAAATGATACCCTGTTGGTATGGGTTGACATGCTGTAGGGGGTGCCTGAAGCACGAAACTGTACCTGCCACCTCTCTTTTGTAAAATGACCTTCCTGCAGTAAAATAATCATAACCATTACAGATATGATGAAAAGGTCCGTAAGACATACTGTTTTGTAAAGTAGACATTCACTTGCATCAAATGAGTGACCACTTGCCTTTTTTACTCCTAGGCTAGTGTGCACAACTCTTTCCAGAAATGGTGCTATAGGGGAAAAAAAACACATACTTTTTTACATTTCACTCACTTCAAATATACTGAAATCTTTTAATACCATTGGATGTCCTAGTCTATCTAGTACCTAGGACCAGCCTGAGACATATTGTAGTGGTGCCACATACTTCCCAACATTTCAAATGGCCAAAGAGGGACACTTTGCTTTAGGTGATGTTGCTGGGGGTATGGCTGGTGGGGGCAGAGTATTACCAAGAATATTTAGGCTGTTTCCTGACCTACTGACATCTCTTTGTGTAACTGAATAAATTAATTAGATCAGAATCAATGTATTTTATTTACGCATACTAATTTATAAACAGATATACTGAACTTTAACCAAATATTAAAGTGAGGGCTTTTTTTGCTTTGGAGCAATGTGATACTCTAATATACACACCCTAAAAAGAAGGACACCAAGGCTGTAAAGAGGGACAGAGGGATTCTCTAAGACAGGGCGTCCCTTCTAAAGAGGAACAGTTGGGAGATATGAAGCCAGGAGCATAGCTACTAGAGAAGAAGGCAGTATATGTGTTATTCAGTAACTACCAGTTGAACAAGGCTGGGGCGGTCAAAGTGTGTATGCAAGGGTCTTCGACTAATAGTGTGTAGTAGAACCAGGTTTTGGGTCAGACAGTGTACGAGGAGATCTGTGACTTACAGTGGGCAACAGAACCAAGCTTGGGGGACTGACAATGGGTGGGGGCAGATAGTTGTGAGGGGGAACAGTGGATCAGAAGGCTGGAGGAGGTGGATTTCCAAAGCAACATTTGGACACCCCTCTGGTGCAGGATTTTTGTTTATCACTATTTATTATTGTAAATGTATTTTAACCTTTTGAGTGCCAGAAAGGTATCCAATGCATTGGATGACTGAGAAAAATCCCATTGATCTAAATGGGGCTTTTAACTGCTTGATGCTGAGCTATAGGGCACTTAAAAAGTTTCTCCCTATGGAGGGTCTCACTTCCAGCCTGTGGGCTTCATGCCTGACATGCCTGCTTTAACCCATTGTTTGCAGGGGTTAACATAACTTCAATATAAAATGCAGGGCTTATAATTTGAAGTCCTTTGCTACTAGCCAGACCTGAAAAGTTACTCGCCACTGCAAGCCAAAACATACCCACCAGGGCAAAATTTCTACTCGCCAGAGCTAAATTTCCACTCACCATTGGCTTGTGGCGAGTGGAAATTTTGAGCCCTGTAAAATGTGTATGAATGCTTATTGGTGTCTGTAACTCAAGGCTAAATTTTTGCAATAAAATGTATTTAATAACTGTAACATGATCTAGAGGGGTTAGAAAAGCAGAAATTATTTCTGTGAAATATTTTGATCTTACATATGTATATTGTTAGACACAGAACTGTACATACACTGCCTGCTTCACCAGTCTCTTTTTTTGTCATTAACTGCAGTTGCTTGGAGGAGCCCCTTGTACTTCTACAGGGAACTTTTGAGGTCCACAGAACACGAATTGAGAACCACTGACTTAGGCAATTGCCTAATATGTCTAATAAAAAATTGGACCCTGGACTTACCCAAATGAATTTTTGAATTCCCTTACTGTATTAGCTTCCACCATCTCTGCTTGGCAGCTATACCATATATCCACCCCTTTTCTAGAAAATGTACTTCTTTAGTTTTGCCATAGGTCCCTCTGCATGACTTTCCTAGAGCTTATTTTGAGGTAGCAGCTGAAACTGGCATATTGTCATTATTTTCTATACTTTTCTTGTTAATCACTTTCCTGCCAGAGATTGATTTGAAATGTGCTGGAAGCCTCTCTAGCATCCAAGGAGTTAACTATTGTTGTTCATAAAAAAACGAAAACTGAAAATGATTATAGTTTATACTTAAATATCAAAGTAACTGTAATGACACATTACTTAATTACTAGCTTGGCAATCATTGAAACTTAATTTAAAACTAATATGTAGATTAGTAAATTGACTAATCCGACTTGTAATTATTTTCCACTGAACATACGCCATATGATTTTGTAGGTCATATATTGTTTTGCATTTATCTAGAAAAACATCCAAAACAATCATTGCATTCTTAATTTTGGAATTAAAAAGAAGAAGAAAATATTCTCAATAAATCCCATATAATGTATTTTTAACCTCATTTTCTACATTGTTTCACTATCGTTTTACATTGTTTTGCTTTTTTTACATTGTTGCATTATTTCTGATTTAACAGTCAGTGACAAAAATAACTTTCCAGAACAAATTCAGGGACATTAATATCAGGAACATAAAAGTGTAAAATAAAATTATGCAGATAAAAAAATAGAAAGTATAGGCAATTTGACTTCATATATTATGCAGTTGTAGAATATGTAAAGTAAAAAGGAGGTTGACTGTCAATTTAAAAATCCTATTTATATCAATTAAAATGTTTTATTTGTTACCAATAGTGCAGTTGCTTTGTCTAGAATTGCTCCACTTTTAATTTTGTGCATGACCCTTAGTATGCTCCTATGAGGTACAAGGAAAGAGACAGATTGTGCCTCTGAGATGCAACCAACAAAATGACAGCTCATTTTCTCATGGGAAATAATTTCAGCTCTGCAGCAGACAGATATGACCCACTGAAACCAAAGGCACTTAGGGGAAAGTGATCATAGCAAGTAAGTCGATACCCCTTACATATATAATTGTTCTCACTCAACTTCAACAAATAATACCAAGGCTAAGATGATTCTATTCTTTTAACCAATAACAAGGGGACATCAATACTTTTGACTTAGAAAAATATGGACATGCATAGGGGATGCTGCAAATGACTGGTACGAAATTATAAAGTGTAACCCGTGTGGTTCTCAAATATACCCCCATGGCACAAAAAGGGTTAAACTAAGACCTGATAAATAAATATGGGTCTGGGAATCCCCTTCCCACCCAGCACTGAACTGTGTGGTTCTATGTTTCATTGAACTTTAGCTGATGTTGAGTGAAATCACTGTTGGCAGCAATTACAGTTTAACTCAATGGATCATCACAGGTATGCTCTGAACTGAATATAAGAGTATTGCAAAGTTATATATACTGCACTTACAGCTTGATGGTTCAAGCTAACATCTGTAAAATGCTTTTGGAAAATAAGATTTTAGTTAGAGTTTTAACCATTTTAATTTAGTTTTAATAATGTTTGGGCCAAGCAAGTTAGATATGTGTCCTACAAATGACAGTGCAGTAATGTCTGTAAACTGTCTGTATTATGACATCATCCTTTTTAACCCTTTGAGTGCCATAGGGGTCCACAAGGCATTGCAAAGCAATGCCTTGCATACTCCTCTGGCACTCAAAGAGTTAAAGAGAAAAATGGGATAGGACTAATCTCACTATATTAAACAAAATAAGGCATGTCCAATGCATTGTTTCACACTGGCAATGAACGGGTTAAAATGAGATTTTAGGGATTTAGGGCTTGATCCAAATGTTGGCATCGGCACAAAAACTGGTGACAGTGGTTTTTCAAGTCAAGCATGCAATGCAAATGTTCCCACAAGTAAGAAATAACAGCAGTTTTGAAAACACGACGCTCGTCGCCAAAAGATCAAAATATCTCCCATTGAGGACAATGTAAAAACTAACCCCAGAGCCATTCAAACGTTGGAGGTAGGGATAACGTGTAACATTTACCGGCAGAAATCTAACACCTACTTTTTTAGGTGAACATCACACAACTCAGAGTAGAAAACCACCATAGAGGAAAACAAAACAGAGAGTTAGGGATAACATGAGTTAAAGGGATAGTAAACTCCCCAAAAAACTGTAAGCCAAATGATAGGAATAATAAAAACATACTTAACGCCCTCATTCCCATCTCTCAAACCGTTATGATTTGAGAGATGTAAGAAAATAAAGACCTCCGCTCCCTCCCCTTTCTGTCTGATGAGCTGTAAAGCTGTCAGAGGCAGAATCCGGTTGCCCGACAGTAGACGGCTCTTCAGGAGCGTTGTCATCCAGATATCTAAGTATAATTACTTCATCGGTATGGTTCTACAACGTGTGCCTGGCTTGCAAGCACATGTTGTAGACCATTCCGATGAAGTAATTATTGTTAGATATCTCAATGACAGCGTTCCTGAAGAGCCTCCGTCTGGTCCTGGAAGCAGGATATCATGACGTCCGCTATACAGTGGACGCATGAGAAAGGGGAGGGAGCGGAGGTCTTTATTTTCTTACATCTCTCAAACCATAACGGTTTGAGAGATGGGAATGAAGGCGTTAAGTATGTTTTTATTATTCCTATCATTTAGCTTACAGTTTTTTTTACTATCCCTCTAAATTGCAACATTTACTCAAGGACTCCATGAAAGGAACATGAGTTAACTTGCAACAAAACAGGAGTTAAAACAGGAGTTAAATTGCAACAAAATAGGATTTAAAAAAAAATTCAACATTTACTCAAGGACTCCATGAAATGAACAATACATGAAGATTTAGGTATTATTAGGTCACACAGCGGGAAGGAGAATAAAATAGCATAGAATAAAATAACCCTTAAATCTACATCATAAAATAAATATCCAAAAGGTGCTTCGGTTATTTTGGGTTTTCTGACTGAACTTGATACTTTGGAGTGATGTGATTGGCTGTGGTGCTAGGTAATGTTTTTATTGTGTGTTTTAGGTAAGATTTTCTATGCAATGCAGGTTTAAGGTTAACATGTATTTTGTTGGTCGTCGCTCATTAGCCTTTCTGGGTAAGGAAGATTTGAACCTCATGTTACCCAGTCTTGGTTATCTCGCGAAGGCAATTTTTTTTTCATGTTGGTTTTAACTCCAACATTTGGATCGAGCACTTGGAGAGCTGAGAAAGCAAAGGTTGAGAAATTCTTGGGCAAACCATTTGCTCCATATGGAGGAAAATAGGAAATGTTGAGATACATATTTATTGGTAAAATCCAGTGACAATATTTATAATAGAGAATAAAATACAGCCATAGTTGTGAAGTAAAAGCAGTTTCTTTTCAAGGTGAAAACAAACTAAACAAATATCCTTATGTACAAAAGAATAGTGGAGATATTCTGGAGCAAACCAGCTGCACAGTAGAGGAGAAATTACTAAACTTTTAACACCTTGACTGTTAGAGAAGTCCCCAGTGCATTGCTTTGCAATGTGATGTAGACTTCCCTAGAATTCAAGGAGTTGAAATCCCTATTTATATAGCTATAGCATTCAAGGGGTTAAAACTTCTATTTAATCCTTTGCAATGCATTGGAAACCTCTGTGGCACTCAAAAGGTTAAATAAATGAGATTTTTTATTTCTCTGTAACGATGCAGTTGAATTGCCTCAAAATTGTTCGTCTTCTCTTTTGTGCATAAGGCTCAACAAATTCAGATGCAGATAACTGTTTACCTTACCTAATACTGCCCATTTAATTACCTACTCTTAAACTGTTGTTTTAAGGCCTGTTAGACAGTGAGCTATTCTGTCAGCTCATTCATCTTTCCAATATGAGTGCATGTTTTATTCACTTTCTGCAGTCCAACACTTACCAGGACTCAGCTGGTAAAGTCAAGGGCTGGGTGGGGTTTAAATGGAAATCTTAAAATCAAGTTGATATGTTTTTATCTGTGAAGACATAACAAGCTTAACCCATTGATTCTAGACTGATCTCTGGTCTATGAAGCAATGTGTTGAAGCCCTTTCTAGCATCCAAGGGCTTATTATAGACAGGACATGTGGATGGATAGATTGACGGACAGACAGATTAAAAAAAAAAAAAAAAATATATATATATATATATATATATATATATATATATATATATAGACATAGGTAGATATGTGGAGAGTTCTCCCATGTATTTTCATGTGTTAACTTGCCAGTCTGGTCCTTGGGAGAGGGAGAGAAAAGCAGCTGATATTAGCTAATAAATAGTCAAAGAGGGACATTGAGAGGGTGCTGGAGTTGCGTTCATGTGAATATTGGTGGTAGCCAGATGTTCTCTGGAAAGGTGGGGTGCAGGGAGTAAAAATATTTAAAAAAAAAACAAAAAAAACTTTTTGTCTGATAAATGACAGTGACATTAAGACATACAAGTGATCCTTGCTACCTGAGCTGGTTGATCCTGAGGCTCAACTGAGAATGAATGACAAATTCTATACAGACAGACATAATAAATCTTATATTGAAGACAAGGCAAATGGACAACAAGTACAATTTGACATACTATGTTAACATATTCACGTATATATCTACACAGAGAACAAGAGGGACAAGCATATACTGTGGTGTGGTTGACTCTGGTGCTGCACCTGCTGCTGTGTGCTTTATCCTTAGCTGTTCTGTGTGTTACTATAAAAAATAACCAACAGTCCTTGGAAGAGAAAACGGTCTCAACCTGCTAAAAATGCATTACATTTCTTGCAAAAGCTTAATCACCTGCCCCATCACCAGTTTCAAATGAAATTCTCACCCCCCTCTCCGCAATCAACCCATGCACCAAATGAGTTAATGCCACAGATAGAGCCAGCATCTCACAAAGACTTGGTTAAAATAATAAATACAGATGTATTTCCCATTAGTGATATAAAATACATACGGTATATATTTTTTTGGATCCAATGGACTTATTTTGGTTTCTTTATGCATTTCCACTTCACCATTTATGACCCATTAACTATTATTTTTAATAGTCTTCTTCTCATCATTGAGATTTCACTTCATATTTTACGGACCTGATTTGCCTTTATTCATTTATTTATTTTTCATCCATTCATTTAGTGTCCACATTTGTATTTATTATTTTTGTTCAGTCTTTTGTGAGATCCTCCGCATCTGCCTCTCTCTTTGGAGTTAACCTATTTGGTGCACAGGTTGATTGCGGAGAGGTGCAGTGAAAACTTTGTCTATTATATACACTTTTCCGTATCTGTCCCTCTCTGTGGTATTAACCTGTTTTGTGCATGGGTGGATTACAGTGAGGTGAAGTTAGGACTTTTGCCATCTTAGTTTGTCAGTGTGTATTTTTGAATAGTATACTGCATATATGTAGTTTCTGTGGCCGCAGTAGTGTGTTGTTTTTGTTCATTTTATATGGTTACACATTTTCCATAAACTTCACTCTTGGATATTATCCCATTCCTTTATTCTGTACAAGCGTAGACTGTATTTCTTTGGTGCATCAAATATACATTTTTTTAATTGAAAATGGATAATAAATAATAAATAAAAATACAAAAAAATAAAATAGTGTCTTTCCAAAGTATATACTGACAGCTAATATTTCATAAAACATATTGTTGTCCGCTTTTTTGCGGGAAATCTGCTTTATAACCAGTGATTAAAATCTTCGCATTTTTCGCCCATTGGCCAAAATTCTTCACCATTTTTTCAACGGCTAGACAGTTTCCGCCCATTGATTTACATGGTTTTCATCTTTTCTCAATAAAAACATGATGTATTTGTGGAAGTGAACACAATAGAAGAAGATACAGAGAGAGGTAGACGGGCTGTGCTGTTCTGCTGTGATCTTTTGGAAAAAGTTACGCAGGAGAGGCTTATAGTGGCTGCTATCACTATGAGCAGGTTTAAAGCTAATAAAAGGAGAAACTGGAAGGGCCCTTATTTGTTCACTGAGTCTGAGGAGTAGGCGGAAGTGAGCACAATGGAACCAATACTGTCCAGTCCCTCTAAATCACCCCTAGGGATTTTGTGGAATTTAATGGGAAGGGAGGGAGAAAAGGGTAGTACTAGTGGGAGCAGGACAGGTCGGCTGCCTGCGACTGCTGCCAGATGTGCTGTCCTTGTTGATACCACTGCTGCCTCTGCTGCCACTAGTGCTGTGCCTGCTGTCAGATGTGCTGCCCTTGCTTCCACCAGTGCTGTGCCTACTGCCAGTGCTGAACCTGCTGCCACCAATACTGCGCCTGCTGTCAGATGTGCTGCCCCTGCTGAAACCAGTGCTGTGCCTGTTGCCAGTGCTGAACCTGCTGTCACCAATACTGTGCGTGCAGTCAGATGTACTGCACCTGCTGCAACCAGTGCTGTGTCTGCTGCCATGGGTGTTATTTGGAATGAACTAACTGTCAGCAGTTGCACACTTTCTGACACATAAACAACATCCCTACTTCCCTTTTCTGCCCCAGAGCCCTGAGAGACTTTTGGAGTGCTTCTACTGCTGCTACTTGTGGCACCTCTGACCTGCTGATAGTGTGTTTACCAGTCAGACCTGTGGTTGTGCTTCAGGTGGAATCTCATAGAGGAAGTGTCTGGGTGTAAGCCTGCTTTTCCCTTGCTCACGTGCTTTTTGCACAGACAACAGACAGCAACATGCTTCATGGACTGAGGGGTTCCTGAGGGGCTGCTACTACTACTACCTGGGCTAGATGTTTATGCAGTTCTACTGCTACTACTACTAGGTGTCATAGGTGAAGCACTCCAGCAGCAGCAGAGACATAGCTAATATTGTGGATGTTAATAACCTGTGTTGCTGTTGTTGTTGCTGCTGGTTACTCAACATAGGTGTGTGTGGCTGAGTGGGACTTGAACTTGGAAGATGTTATGATGGTGATGATGACTGACAGGGTGACTGTGTACATTTTGACATCTTTGCTTGTCCTGGGTCAGAGTTTCCAATGTTTTTTTCAAGCAGTTTATAGACATGCACAGTTCTCCTTTTCAGTGGTGGAAGACGGAGCCTTTGCTTTTCTTCTAACTTTTTGGCCATGGAATCATCTCACTCACTCTCAACTTCATCTGTATCTGAGCAAGATGAGGATGCTGGAGGGATATATTATAGATCTGCATCATTATCATTAGTCATCATTAGGTCAGCATCAGCATCACCTACCACTTCTTGTCTTATATTCCTCTAAGCTTTTAGAGGTCTCAGACAATTTCTATCTACTTTTACTTTCACAAAGTTCACTACTATGTTGAGGATAGGTGTTTTGTCAGATGCAGCATATGGTTCAAGCTGCTTCACCATCCTCCATTATGCTATTGCCCTCATCAACACTATAATGTGACTCCTTGTCATCTTTAGTATTCTTCTTATATTGTTCTTAGTTTGTATTGGCATTAGTGGTGGTGGTGGTGGAACTCCTATTTAATGGAGAAGAAGAAAAAAGGCAAGTAGTGGGTAAAATATGCAAAGACATCAAAATTAATTGTATTTTGCTGAACGCAAGTATGGTAGGTAAAATGGGATAACTAGAATTGTTGGAGGTTAATGAGCATTTGGACATAATTGGTATAACTGAAACATGGTAGGATGATACACATGATTGAGCTGTAAATATAGAGGGCTATTCCATGTTTAGGAGAGGCAGGATTAATAGAAAAGGGGGAGGTGTGTGCTTATATGATAAAACCAGATCTAAATCCAATTTTAAGGGGTGATATTTGTGAGGAAACTGGTCATAATGTAGAGTCCTTGTGCATTGAAATTCAGGCTAACTGTGTCATACAATGTAAAAAAAAAAAAGGTGTTGGTGGGTATATGCTACAAACCACCAAATATTGATGAGAATGCGGAGTCTTAACTGTTATTGCAAATGAGCAAAGCCGCACATCTTGGGCATACTATAATTATGGGAGATTTTAATTATCCAGATATCAACTGGAAACATGAGACCTATCAGAGTGCTAAGGGAAGCAGGTTTGTGAGCATGCTTAGGGATAGCTACACTTTCACAAATGGTGGAAATGCAGACAAGAACTAATAATGTATTGGTCCTAGTAATGACAAATAACATAGACAAAGTGTCCAATATTAAGGTAGGTGAACGTTTGGGAAACAGTGATCACAACATGGTTAAATTTGAGATCAGTTTGACAAAGCAAAACTGTATAGGTTCAACCAAAACTCTTAATTTTAAAAATTATTTAAAGGTAAAAATACTAAGAAAAATGGTCAGAATTTAAATTTAAGTTACAGAAATGTATTCAACAGTTTATTCCAGTTGGGAAAAATTCAAAAGAAGTAGACCACAACCAATGTAGTTAAATGCAAATGTAAAGAAAGAAATGACAAGAAAAAAGGCATTAAACTATTTCCGTAAGAAGGAGCAGAACATTCTTTCTTGAAATATAGGTGCAACAAAGATTGAAAAAAGCAATCAGGGTAGCAAAAATAGATAATGAAGCTAGAATTGCAAGGGAGAGCAAGACTAATCCAAACAAGTTTTCCAAATAAATAAATAGCAAATACTTAGAGAGAGTGCATTTGACCTTTCAAAATGGGATGGGCAAGTTGATTAGCGAGGATAAGGAAAAGGCCGATGTTCTAAATACTTTCTTTGAATTGGTATATACAAGGGAACAAGAAATGCTAGAGGAGCCCCAAAAAGTAGCAAATAAAACCTTACCATTATCAGCTATTAGGTTAACACAAGAAGAGTTCATGTTAAGACTGCACAAAATTAAGACTGAGAAAGCACCAGGTCATGATGTTATACATCCAAGGGTTCTTCAGGAACTCAGTGCAGTGTTAGCAAGACCTCTCTTTTTACTCTTTAAAGATTATCTCAACACAGGCTCATTGCCACAAAAATGGCATAAAGCCAATGTAGTGCCTTTATCTAAAAAGAGAACTAAAACAGAATCTAGAAATTATAGACCTATGAGTTTGTCCTCTGTAGTTAGAAAACTGCTAGAAGGGATAATAAGGGATTATATTCAGGATTACACTGCAGAAAACAATATTATTAGCAGAAATCAACATGGTTTTATGAGGAATAGATAGTGCCAAACTAATCTTTTGGGCTTCTATGAAGAAGTAAGTAACAACCTAGAGAATGGTAAAGCAGTTGATGTAGTATATCTAGATTTTGCAAAGGTATTTGATACAGTGCCACATAAGAGGCTGGGGTATAAAATAAGGAAACTGGGGCTAGGGGATAACCTTTTGCAATTAGATAGAAAACTGGTTGAAGGATGGGAACAGTGTGTGGTTGTAAATGGACAATTTTCCAATACAGTTAAAGTTGAAAGTAGAGTACCTCAGGGTTCAGTACCTGGTCCACTGCTTTGTTAACATGTTTATAAATTACCTGGAAATAGATATAGAAAGCAAAATATCAATATTTGCAGATGCCACTACATTATGCAAGGTAATAAATTCAGAACTTGGAAACAGTGACCGGTGTCAAATAGTAACAAAAGCAAACAAAGTCCTATCTTGCAAAAAAATTGGTATTGAAGCAAGAGTGGATAACATCATTTTGCCAATGTACAAGTCATTGGTAAGATATGGGCGAAAATATTCACCTCAAAATGGCAAAAAATTTTCCTCTTGTCCAAAATTTCCAGCGAAAATTAATGTTTTTCCACTTTTTCATGCTTTTTTCGCCTAGCTCTTTGCAATGAAATCAATGGGTAAAAAAATATTTCTACACCACCATTCTGCGTTTGTGAGAGGAGAGAGTTGCATGTTTTTGAGCTAGAGAAGGTAGACAAATAAATGGGAATTGAAGCTTAGTTTAGAGAGTCATTTAGCTACGACATTTGTTCTCTGAAGTAGGGGAGTCCAGGAGCACAATGGGGGAGAAGAAGGGAGGAAGTAGGTTGACCCAAAATACACAAAGTTTGATGTGACTAACTGGCAAGACATAGGCAGCTGGGGTCCAAATTGCTTGCTGATTTTACTTTTATTGTCTCTGTGCTGGGGAAGTCTGGGAAAATAAGCTGGGGTCCAAATTGCTTGCTGATTTTACTTTTATTGTCTCTGTGCTGGGGAAGTCTGGGAAAATAAATTGTTGATTTTGTTTTTTAGTTTTATTTATTTATATATATATATATATATATATATATATATTATAACAGTCTCCCTTGGGCTATCCTGTGCTTCCTTACCTCTGTATGGCCACCGGCCACTTCCTCATTGCTACATCAGGTAATAGGCACTAGCACGGATGCCTGTTTAAGGGCCTATTCTGGGTGGCCTAATTGGGTCCCGCCTCCTTATAAAGCCTTGTAGCCATTGCCATTACGTGGCTATTTTGTTTTGTGCTCCGTTGTGACCCATGCCTTATCTGAGAATACACTCTGTGTATGACCCCGGCTTGTCTGACTACCCACATTGGTTCTGACCTGTGGCTCTGGCTGACCAACTCGCTCCGTGTATGACCCCGGCTTGTCTGACTACCCACATTGGTTCTGACCTATGGCTCTGGCTGACTACTCGCTCTGTGTATGACCCTGGCTTGCCTGACCAGTGGCCTTGGCTACTACCCGCTCAGTGTAGCCTCCGGTTCCCTTCCCTGTGGGCCTGGTTACTTTCGCTCCTTGTAGTCCTTGGTTTGCCTAACCAGTGGCCCTGGCTCCTACTCATTCAGCATAGTCTCCTGTTGTCTGACCAGTGGCCTGGTTACTCTTGCTCCATGTGGTCCCTGGCTTGTCTGACCCGTGACTCTGGCTGCCTACTCGCTCCCTACACTACCTGCTTGCCTGACCTATAGTCTCGGTGCCTCCTGGCTCTGGTCTGATTTTGCTCTCTGTTGCCTCGGTTCGCAGACCAAGTGGTGACTTACACATTCTACCATTCTCTGTTGTCCCATTTGAGTAGTGCAGTGCACAATACAGTGTGCAGCTCCGGAGGAACCTTGGGTCCTATTTGCTTGTCTGGGGTTGTGTGGGCTATACTATTATTGCTGTACATTAATAAAATAAAGGTGGTTAAATTTCATATGATTGTATCTGTCCTTCTTTTGCTTGCAAACCATGACATATATATGTGTATATATATATATATATATATATATATATATATATATAAATATATATATATATATATATATATATATATTGGACTAACTGTAATAGGATAGAGTGGACAACTTAAAATAATAAATAAAATTTAAAAAAATACATAAATAATTAAACAAATAGATATATTAGACAGCTGACTGGGAGCTCTGTGACTGAGGCAGACTTGATAGACAGCAGACAATACTAAATATTTTGTTGAGGGCCAAGGCAAGACATCCCACTCCATAAGTTGTGTACTGTAGAGAGTAAAAACACACCGTGGTTGAATAATACCTAGCAAATACACAAGCGGGAGGGGGAAAGGTGGAGCAGTGCAGGGACGTGGGAGTAAAGTGGTAGGACAAAAACTGACTGCAGTAATGGTTGCTGAAGCATGTGCAATAAATGATGATGATCCCTCTCCTCCTGGGGTGGATGCAGTTTGTCAAGGTCCCACCAATCACACCACGCCAGTCCCCGACCACCACTACCATACACATTTACCATGTTGTAGGTTGTACTTTTATTTTTTTAATCACTTGACATCATCATGAATATGTTCCAGTGTCACTTAAGCAGGAAGTAAATGCTGTGGGCAAAGGACAAATGCACTCTGCATGCTAACACATTTTTCAAGGTATATTTTGCTGTAGGAGTCCCAGACTTAGACTTCCAGACACTTATTTCTCCACTACAGCACTCAGAGGAAGTAATATTGAGCTGGGAAATGTTGCACCATATTAAACAGGAGAAAAATGTGTTAGAATAGGAAAAAATGTGTTGGAATAGGCGAAAAATGTGTTGAATAGGTGCCAAATGTGTTAGAATAGCATAATAATGTGTTGGAATAGGAGATAAATGTGTTGGAATAGGTGAATAATTAGCTGAAATAGGTGAAAAGGAGGAAAATTTTGCATTGGAGAAAAGAAGAAAAAAAGAGAAAAAACATCAGTTTTTCATGAAAAGTCATGTGGGAAATTTTTCTCACTTTTCACCCACCCCTAGTTAAGACCTCATCTCGAAAATGCAGTGCAGTTTTGGGCACCAGTTCTGAAAAAGGATATTCTAGAACTGCAGAGGGTACAGCAAAGAGCAACAAAATTAATTAAGTGAAAGGAAGACGACTATGAGGAACGACTAGACAAACTTAGTTTATTTACTCTAGAGAAAAGACAACTAAGATGAGATTTTATCACAATGTACAAGTATTCGAAAGGTCAATGCCAGGATCTCTCTGATGAGCTATTCATTCCAAGGCCTGATGAATAACCAGGGGTCACCTTTGAGATTACAGGAAAGGAAGTTTCAACATCAACAGAGAAAGGTTTTTTTTTACAGTAATGTCTGTTAAATTGTTAAATTTAATTGTTAAAAATGATGTGGTTATGGCAGATACAATGGATACATTTAAGAGAAGTTTGATATATTTCTTTCAAGAGGGAACATACAGGTTATACTATGTACTAGTAGGCAAAATAGGAAGTTCAGATAAAGACTAACTTATCTAGCACCAAGAAAGATCTCTTTCATTTCTCTGAGTTAGGAGGCAAAGGTTGAACTTGATAGACTTGTGCCTTTTTTCAACCTATTTACTATGTTACTATGTAAATCAATTAGAGTTAGAGACATTTATTTTATTTATAACAATAATCAAGAACTTTTTACATACAATATTAATAAAGAGACGGTAAATTTTTAGATTTAACTATATCACATAAAGATGGAGATATAATTACACAAAATCATGTGAAACTCACTAGTGTTAATTATTACCTGCATTATGGGAGTTGTCACTTGGAGCGATAGAAACATAATGTCCCTAGGAGACAATTCTATAGGTTGAAATTAGGATGTAAAATAGAAATAGATTATAATACATAAGCATTAGGATTAACTGACAAATTGATTTAAAAAGGGATAGCCTAAAAATGTAGCTAAAAAAGCATATTATGAAGTGGTAATCCTTAAAAGAAAAAAGATCCTGGACTTGGGGTAGTGAAGATGCTAAACTAAATACCAAATTAAATAATAAAAGTAAAAATAAGAAATATAAAAAAAAAATATGATATTAACAATAGTCCAAGATTTGTTACTGAATATATTACACACCATAAAAAGACCAAAGCGAGTTTGAATACATATTGGTCAGTTTTAAAACAGCATCTATTATTACAAAATATAATCTTCACTAACCCACATGTAATCTTTACATAGTAACATAGTAATTTAGGTTGAAAAAAGACTTGCGTCCATCTAATTCAACCCTTTTCCTGTTTACCATCGCTGATCCAAAAGAAGGCAAAAAAAAAAATCTAAAAAAACAATATTATCAAAAATCAAGCCAAATACTTATGTCACTCATAAAAAGGGGAATTGTTTTGGATATTAAGGGCTATTAAAAATGTGATAATAGTACAGGGCTCAAAATTTCAAGTCCTGAGCTACTAGCCAGGCCTGAAAAGTTACTCGCCACCAGTTTCCATGCCTAGCTCCACCCATATCCCCGCCTCTAACCCCACCCATCTTAAGTTCTATGTTTTATTCAGCATATGGCATATGGGACAAAAACTGCAAAATTCCAACTGTTTTAAACCCCTGAATGTTAGCAAGGTCTACAACACATAAGCCTCTCAAGCACTATAGCAGTTAAATGATTCATTTAAATAATGTGAAAGTGTTTTGTATGACACACAAACACACATACACACACACATACACACACACACACTGATGGAACAGAGCAATATTGTGGAATGTGCAAGTGTCTTAATTGGTGGTAACTAGGTTCTGAAGCTTAAAATTTCTGGAGCTGAGCACAACTGAATAATTTACCCTACAGCCAAACAGAGATATAAAGCATCTGAACCTATTTACCACAGCGGAGGCACTAATGCTTTGTAACTTAAAACTCTTTTAATCAGTCAAAACCATTTGTGAAGCTTTTCAGCTATAAGGCAAAATGCATAGCCTCTGATAAATGTCTATATCACTCATGTACATGTGCTAACAGCTGCACTTTAATCAGTGTTCTATACCCATTCCCTAACGATATTAATTATTTTTTATGGTGCCATGTAGTTTTAAAAACTAGTTTTTTATATATAGCACTCTGCACTTGACAAAAAGCAGCATATAGACTCACTACCGAGCAGCACTGAATTAGCAAACATGATACCAGAAAGAGTGAGAGTCTCACTCTTTCTGGTATCATGTTTGCTAATTCAGTGCTGCTCGGTAGTGAGTCTATATGTTTCTTTTTATGAAGTGCAGAGTGCTATATATAAAAAACTAGTTTTTAAAACTGCTTGTTGTTTTACTTTCTTACCAGTCCAGCAGGCAAGCAAGCAACTCAGCTAAACGCCACCTAGGCCTGGCTGGCTGGTGTGGGCCGACCCTCTCGCTCTCTGCAACGCACCCTCCTCCGAGGCTCTTTATAGTCTCTCCTCCTATTGCTGGCTTCTCTTCCGTGAAAAGCAGGCTATGCCGTTGCACCAACACTTGGCGCGCAACAACGCTCTCCGCCCTATATATCAGTGCCATCAGCCTGCGTCAGGGTGTTAGTTATCCCCCCTCCTCCCTCTGACAGACCAGTCGCGTCTTCTACTGTTCTAGGCATTTATCTGGGCAGGCTGCTCACACGGCTGTGCATAACCCACGCACGGCCGCAGCTGCAAGAGGATTCTAATTAAAGGGCAACTACACTGTCCAGTGCACCCCCTTACTACAGGCGCAGTAAATGGACTACATTTTAGATGTAATTCAGTCAGCTTAACTGTGCAATTTTGGGGGAAACTAATTGAACAAACAAATGTTCTCTTATTTAAATGGGGCTTTTAACAATGAGGTGGATAAGTCTTTAGCAAATTATAGAGACGCTTCATTTCAACGCTATGATAGTTTGTTTTCCCCGGAATTGCACTTTATGAGTTAATGTGTATATAGAGGCCAGTATTTGTTACTTCAATACTTTCTTCCTCTCTGACTGCTACTTCATGGTGGCAGTCAGTGGCTTACTCAGCCTGCTTCTTGCTAGAGGAGAAGGCAGTACGTGTGGAGCGCTTCTCTGATGACAGTTACCGCACAGTGGCAGAGCTGGCAAGTGGGGACACAAAGCCAGTTCTCACAGTACTTCCACTTTGCTGCATGGGCAGTATAGTTCAGGGTGCCACAAGACTTGGCTGATGCAGACATGCAAAGGGTTCACAGTGCCATGCCCGCAGGCTTTTAACCCAGTGAATGATAGACATGCCAGAACGGCAGTATGATTAGCTATGCAGCATTTCTTGAGACAACATGACAATCTCGTGCTTATTTGCAGTGCAAGATTGCCATTTTCATCCAGGAAACATGTTAAATGCACCATACAGCTGCACTACATTGAGGGCCGGCTCTGAGAGACCTGGTGCCCAACTGACACCAAGAGGGTTAACACAGCTTGGTTCCTTTTCTTTCTGGCATTTAACTACGCAATGTGTTGTGTCTAACTCAGCGCTGTGCTGCTCTGCAATATAAGGAAGAGGGTTATGTAGGCCTGATTCTCAGCACCACCAAAACGGCACTCAAAGGGTTAATGTACACGCTGTGCTGGTCTGCAATATAACGTAAAGTAAAGGCATTATTCAGTCTGGCTTCTTATGATATTTGTGAGTTAACCCTTGCACTCAAAAGGTTTACACAAACATCGTAAGAAGCCATTCTGAAGAATGCCTTTACTTTTCGTTATATTGCAGAGCAGCACAGCGTGTACCTTAACCCTTTGAGTGCCGTTTTCTTTTTTTTTTATGGTGCTGAGAATCGGGCATAAACAACCCTTCCTTATATTGCAGAGCTGAGTTAGGCACACACACATCATGTAATTAAATACCACGGCCGGATGGGATACGCTATCCCCTTCTCCTCCTGACGGCCTGATGCCTTCGGTGTCATTGGAGTGAGGCCAGGCATGGAAGACAGGCACTAAGGTGGGTGGGACAGCGGGGCTTCAATTTCCACTCGCCCCCACTCAATTTCTACTCGCCAAATGCGAGGAGGCGAGTGGAAATTTTGAGCCCTGTAATAGTAGATACATAACCTGGAAATGTATTACACATCAAGTGATGGAATTTGAAGATGACAAACTAGTAAAACCAAAACCGAATTGTTTTGTTAACTGTCACACTGTGTATGTAGCATATAGTATAAAATGCCAGTGTCAGAAAATTTATATTGGATGAACCAAGAAGAAGTTAAAACAAAGGTTTATGGAACACCGTAGAGACATTTTAATGGGAGATAATAAATATCTGTTATCTGAACACTTTCTTAAAAAACATATTAAAGATTTAAAAGGGGTTTGTTTAACAGCTTTGGAACATATACCTAAACATATTAAAGGAGATAGATTTCAATTATTATGCCAGAGGGAATCATATTTGGATTTTCAAGTGCAATACAATTATACCAAAAGGACTTAATGATAAATTGGATATATTTAGTTGTACATAATTATAGTTTATACAGCCACATATTTATTTATAACACTAAAACACAATATGATATGATCCAGTTTTACTCTTATCTGGATATCTGGGGTTTCTGACATACAATATGTTTTAATACACATTAGCCTTTTAGAAAATATTATTTTTATATATAATGATGAGAATATTCCCATTAAGTCCAAAGGAGAAAGGCATACTAGCTTTCTTTATATATTTTAAAGAATTTAGAGTCATATACATGGTACCACTGGTTTCAATGGGACTGCTTTATAGCCAGATTTCAAAAATCTAATTGGTGGCATATTACTCCAGTTGGTTTAATTTAATTGGCTACTACAGATTTAATCACCACAACAACTGTTCATGTAATTGGTTTAGAATGTGATGGTGGTAATTCAAACCCACACTGTATATTCTGTCTGGACAACATACTCTGTATACATTCTCTGAGGAAGTGTTGACTACATGACACGAAATGCATTGCGTTGGAATTTAAGCGTCCACTGTACTATATACAGCAGCACTGATCTGCTCACACATGCTATATATATAGTTACATAGTAGTTTAGGTTGAAAAAAGACTTGTGTCCATCAACTTCAACCCTTTTCCTATTCCTGTTTACTGTTGTTGAGCCAAACAAAAGCAAAAGAAAAAAACCCTCACTACAGCAATTTCAATTTCTACTTTGAATGGGGGGGAAAATTCCTTCTTGATTCCAAATGGCAATCAGATTTCTCCTTTGATCAGCAAGCACTATATAATTATTAATCCCAATACTAACATATATAGCCCTCTACAGTGGGGCAAAAAAGTATTTAGTCAGCCACCAATTGTGCAAGTTCTCCCACTTAAAAAGATGAGAGGCATGTAATTTTCATCATAGGTACACTTCAACTATGAGAGACAGAATGGGGGGAAAGAATACAGGAAATCACATTGTAGGATTTCTAATGAATTCATTGGTAAATTCCTCAGTAAAATAATTATTTGGTCACCTACAAACATGCAAGATTTAAGAGTCTCATCTGTCCTCCACTCGTTACCTGTATTAATGGCACCTGTTTGAACTTGTTATCAGTATAAAAGACACCTGTCCACAACCTCAAACAGTCACACTCCAAACTCCACTATGGCCAAGACCAAAGAGCTGTCGAAGGACACCAGAAACAAAATTGTAGACCTGCGCCAGGCTGGGAAGACTGAATCTGCAATAGGCAAGCAGCTTGGTGTGAAGAAATCAACTGTGGGAGCAATTATTCGAAAATGGAAGACTTACAAGACCACTGATAATCTCCCTCGATCTGGGGCTCCACGCAAGATCTCACCCCGTGGTGTCAAAATGATCACAAGAACGGTGAGCAAAAATCCCAGAACCACACGGTGGACCTAGTGAATGACCTGCAGAGAGCTGGGACCAAAGTAACAAAGGCTACCATCAGTAACACACTACGCCGCCAGGGACTCAAATCATGCAGTGCCAGACGTGTCCCCCTGCTTAAGCCAGTACATGTCCGGGCCCGTCTGAAGTTTGCTAGAGAGCATTTGGATGATCCAGAAGAGGATTGGGTGAATGTCATATGGTCAGATGAAACCAAAGTAGAACTTTTTGGTAAAAACTCAACTCGTCGTGTTTGGAGGAGAAAGAATGCTGAGTTGCATCCAAAGAACACCATACCTACGGTGAAGCATGGGGGTGGAAACATCATACTTTGGGGCTGTTTTTCTGCAAAGGGACCAGGATGACTGATCCGTGTAAAGGAAAGAATGAATGGGGCCATGTATCGTGAGATTTTGAGTGAAAACCTCCTTCCATCAGCAAGGGCATTGAAGATGAAACGTGGCTGGGTCTTTCAGCATGACAATGATCCCAAACACACCGCCCGGGCAACGAAGGAGTGGCCTCGTAAGAATCATTTCAAGGTCCTGGAGTGGCCTAGCCAGTCTCCAGATCTCAACCCCATAGAAAACCTTTGGAGGGAGTTGAAAGTCTGTGTTGCCCAGCGACAGCCCCAAAACATCACTGCTCTAGAGGAGATCTGCATGGAGGAATGGTCCAAAATACCAGCAACAGTGTGTGAAAACCTTGTGAAGACTTACAGAAAATGTTTGACGTATGTCATTGCCAACAAAGGGTATATAACAAAGTATTGATATGAACTTTTGTTATTGACCAAATACTTATTTTCCACCATAATTTGCAAATAAATTCTTTAAAAATCAGACAATGTGATTTTATGGATTTTTTTTGTCTCATTCTGTCTCTCATAGTTGAAGTGTACCTATGATGAAAATTACAGGCCTCTCTCATCTTTTTAAGTGGGAGAACTTGTCAAACTAACCTCATAGATTTTTTTGACTGGGTAACTAAAATAATAGATCAAGGGGGAGCAGTAGATATAGCTTATCTAGATTTCAGTAAAGCATTTGACACTGTCCCTCATAGAAGACTCATAAATAAATTGCAGTGTTTGGGTCTAGATGTAAAAATAGTGAAATGGATAAGGCAATGGCTGAGTGACAGGAGACAGAAGGTGGTAGTCAATGGAGAATATTCGGACGAAAGGAGTGTTACTAGTGGAGTACCTCAGGGATCTGTACTGGGGCCCATTCTTTTTAATATTTTTATTAGTGATATTGCAAAAGGTCTTCAAGGAAAGGTATGCCTTTTTGCAGATGATGCAAAGATCTGCAATAGGGTAGACATTCCAGGGGGAAAAAGCCAAATGGCAAATGATTTAGGTAAATTAGAAGAATGGTCAAGAGTGTGGCAGATGCACTTTAACATTGATAAATGTAAAATAATGCACTTGGGACATAAAAATCCAAAGCAAAAATATACCATTAAGGGTACTGTGCTGTCAGAGACAACAGCGGAAAGGGATTTGTGAGTAATTATTTCTAATGACTTAAAGGTAAGCAGGCAATGTAATAAAGCGATGGGGAATGCAAGCAGGGCACTGGGATGTATAGCTAGGGGCATTAGTAGCAGAAAAAAGGAGGTAGTCATGCCACTGTACAGATCTCTAGTTAGACCTCACCTAGAATATTGTGTACAGTACTGGAGACCCCATCTCCAGAAGGATATTGATACTCTAGAGAAAATTCAAAGAAGGGTTACTAAAATGGTGACTGGTCTACAGGAAAAGAAATATCAGGATAGACTAAAGGATCTGAATATGTATAGCTTGGAGGAGAGAAGAGAGAGAGGGGATATGATAGAAACATTCAAATACATGAAGGGATTCAACAAAGTACAGGATGTAAGTATATTTCAAAAGAGTAAAAACGTTAGGACAAGAGGCCATAGTCTAAAACTAGAGGGACACAGGTTTAGATGTAATGTAAGAAAGTTTTACTTCACTGAGAGGGTAGTAGACAAGTGGAATAGCCTACCAGCAGAAGTGGTAGATGTCAATACAGTGACAGAATTTAAGCATGCATGGGATAGGCATAAGGCGGTCCTTAACATAAGAAAAGACCAAGGACCAAAAAAGGTTTGATTTTTTTTTTGTTTGTTTGTTTTTTTGTTTTTTTTTACACAGTAGGAAATTGGGCAGACTAGATGGGCCAAATGGTTCTTATCTGCCGTCAAATTCTATGTTTCTATGTAACTTGCACAATTGGTGGCTGACTAAATACTTTTTTGCCCCACTGTATGGTCTGCTCTTTTAAAAAAGTATCCAGGCCCTTTTTAAAGGCATCTAATGTATTCGATAGCACCACCTCCTCAGGCAGTGAATTCCATACCTTTATTGTCCTTACCATAAAGAATCCTTTCCTTTGTACTGTTCCGTTAATGAACGTGTCTTTAGAGAGCCCTTTGTATGGGCCCTGAACATATTAATATAATGCTATCATAGCCCCTATAAGACGGTGTTGTCTACCATTACTGCCAAATCTTTTTCATTAGTAGATTTCGCCAAAGAAACACCATTTAAACTATATGTTGCATTTTTATTATTATACCCAAAATGCATAACTTTACACTTGTCTGTACTGAATCTTATTTGCCATTTTCCTGCCCAGTTACCCAATTTGTCCAAATCCTCTTGTAATGAAGACACATCCAGTTCAGACTTTATTACTCTACTTAATTTTGTGTCATTGGCAAACACGGATACGTGGCTCCCTATGCCCACTGGGAGATCATTAATAAACAAATTAGAAAGAAGAGGTCCCAGGACAGACCCCTGAGGTACACCACTTATAACATTTGTCCAACTGGAGAACTTCCCATTTACCACCACTCTTTGCATTCTTTCAGCCAATTTCCAATCCACGCACAAACGTTTCCCCTAAGTCTATTTCATTCAATTTGTACAGTAACCTTTTGTGTAGAACCGTATCAAATGCCTTGGCAAAGTCTAAATAGATCACATCAACCACCTGACAGGTTGACCTTCTGCACAAGTCGACTATTATTATGATTATGATTATTATGGTCAATCATCGCAACTGATCAAAGAGGCACCTTTCTCTGATAGACGGGAGAGATTTTTTTTTACTCTGCCCACTTTCTTTCCATTTAAATATAAGAACAGGAGAGGTACATTTTCAGTGTCCACTGTTATTGATGATTTTTGGGAAAATAAATGTGTTCATTGTTCCATGTTGAGACAGGAGATTGCTGCTATTTCATTGTGATATATTTATTATGCACATGAACATTTATTTTATGTGTTTATATATTTATTAAATATTTATATATTATCCACTTAGAGGTGCTGCCTATATATTATTTTTTCCTTTTCTGTTTCATCCTTTTTTTATTGTCCATTTTACCCTTAGGTGAAAGTATTATTTATTATAGCAGCCTATTCTAATTATTCTCTTTCATTTTTTCACATAAGGGACTATTCAAACAGGATTTTTTTTTTATGATTACTATTTGAGGTGCAGCACCACTACTATGTACTATTACTAGTACTATTGCAACATCTAGCCCCTGTAGAAGTGATAATGTACTAAACAATATACCCTCAGAAACCCCTCAATCTATTAAATTTACAGTATGAACATTCTTCCCAAATGATTCAAAAGCTAAACATTTTGCTATCTGTTGTCTCCATAATAAATATGTGAGCAGGGGAAAAGCAGGCTCGCATCTAGTCACATCTTCATTGAAATCCCTCAGATCTGAGTGGGAGACAAATCTACTACATGTCAGAGGTGCAACAACTGCCAGCAGTGGCTGTGGCATAGCAGGCCTTCTACAAGTGCACACGGCAAGGAGGCTATAATAGTAGTGCTGTCAATGTCTCAGGATATTGGAACATTTTCCTCAGTAACAATAATGCCCATGTCTCCTACTACTCTTTTGTAAATGCAAAGTACTGAGTAGGATGACTCTGAGACTGAGTTAGTTGTAGGTGACAAGAGTCATAAACTGTCACACCCACCCACATCACCTTCACTAACACCAGTGGTCATGTTAAAACAATAAAATTACACAGTTTTCCTACGTGCTGCCATGTTCCAAACCACACTAAGAAAGAAGTAAAAATGATCAAAAACAATCCCAAAGAACACCTGTGGAATGGCAAATTTACCAAAATGTTTGCAATTGAGCTGCTGTCCTAGTCGTTTGTTTAAAACAGAGGTTTAAAAAGGTTTCAAAGAACTCAGGGGTTAAAAAAACTCAGCAGCATTAGCACTGCAGCAAGAATTCTCATGGCCATAGAATGCATAGGCAGATTTTGGGTAGTTTGGTGGGAATTTCATTGGCGGTAGTGAAAAGGAAGAAATTGAGATGGATTTTATATATGCAGGAAGGTCCATGAAAAAGAGAAAAAATTTTGTTTTTTTCCCATAAAGAAACAGGACTTTTTAGCCTGCTGTAGGCCATAGGTAGCGCTACAGGCTCCTGGAAAGGACAGGCACAAGGCATAAATGGGTGATGGGCGAAACGATTAAATGATCAAAAAACCTCTGTAAATCAAAATCTTTCAGCTCACATGCCAATTAAATTAAAAAATCATTAGTATACTATAAAACACCTATGCTCATAGATTCTAAGGGTCCAGTAAAGGGGAGAGTTAGCAGTGGGCTCTCCAGTTGCTGGTGTCCACAACTCTCAACCCTCCATTGGCTAGTATAGAAGAACCAAAGTTTGAGTTCACCTTGACATAATAATTAGGCCCAAATCAAGGTATTATCATCTGTTGGCTCTCAAGCTGTCGGAACTTACAATTCGCAGCTACCCAATGCCTAGCTGGACATGCTAGGAGTTGCAGCCTCAAGAGTGGTGAGCTCATGGCTGACTTCTCCCTGACTTCAGCCCTTACTCATTTGACCTATTCCTAGACAGAATCCATCATTGCTATGTGCGTTTTACAATATGCTATTTGTCCCCAAGGTAAGAGTCGTTCTTCTTTAGAGTATTGAATATTGCCTCAAGGCTTATCATTTATACCCTTTAAAAAACATATCTGCCACATCTGCCAATTTAAAAATAACAAAGCAAAATATAAACAGTGCTAAAAAAGGAAATATTGGGCTTGGAAGAGAGGAATACTAGAGCATGGACCCCAGGCGACCTTCACCTTATAGTCCTGGAGATGCAATGCACAAGAATTGGGGATGACAGGACTGGGACACATTGCATTCCCAGGTTGTCCATACTGGTGATGTGGCCGGATTTCATGAGGTTGGAAGAGAGAAGGTGCAGAACTAGCAGGAGGAAACACAGAGTAGGACTGGTGGACATCAGGTGACAGTGCAGATGAGGGCAGTCACTGGGCTGTGCAGTAGCTGGTGGAGGCATGGTTTTCTGGGACAGTGGTATCAGACAGGATTGCTGGGTAGGTGGAATGGTAGGTCCTGCACCTAATGCTTCTGGAGCAGCTGGATGAGCTGGGTGCACTACTGCCTCCTGCTCTTCCCAGGAAAGCTGTTGGACCAGCTGCTTTACATAGTCCAGAGTCCATTGAACTATTGAAGGGGTCTGGACCAGTACCTATTATAGCTGGTGTTCCTATTAGTGGCCTACCTGATGCTCCTCCCACATTACCAAGAATGACTCCTGTACCTCTCCTTCTCATTGCTTGCCCAGAGGCTGACTCACATGCCTAATTCTCACACTCCTACCCTCACCAGGAGACATTCTCCCACTCACACAAATACATATAAAGAAAAAACATAGAGGGCACCCACTAAGTGCTTTCTTTTTTATATGTTTTAACACTTTTGTAAGAGTGTGAGAAGAGGAGCAGCCTACTGTACTAAGGAGTACCGTTTGTGAGTATCCACGAGTGGGGTGATTTTTTGGCTGTGGCTCATTTGTATATATATCTCAAATGAAAATATAACATTAAATCATAAACAGAATATAAAGCAAATAAAAAAAAACAATTCAATCTTGAAAATTGGTATGGAGGGAAAAGTAGAATTATAATGTGTATGTATTTATGTATATATAAATAAAATACGCCTCTGAATACTGGTAGAGAGTGCTAAAAACAAACTCACTCAGCCCCAGTTGTCAAAGTAACAAAGATGCACTTTCCTTATATGCCCAATGCAAGCAGCTCCCTAAGGGCTCGATATTTTTAGCCCCGTTAGTTTTAAAAACAAGCGGTGGTGATTTTGACAGCACAGTTTTTCAGGTCTATAAACTGTGCTGTCAACAACCACGGATGTGCAAAAATGTCCAAGAGGCGCAAATTTGCACCCATTGGACATCACAGAAAAAAAGCAGACTTTGCTATCCTGTTCCATGTGGTGGCTTCACTGCATGTTAAGGTACGTACTTTTCATGGAGAAAATCATGTGCCATGAAAAGGAGGCCGGCAGAGTCCTTAACACACAGTGAAAACCACCATTATGTGTGGGAAAACTGGTTTCCAAACATACTTGTGGTTGAAAAATAGAAAAAGATTAACCGTATGAGTGTCAGTGAGGGGGTCGTCATCCCCCTCTAGATGTTGATTGGCTGGGAGATGCATAAGTAGATCCCAGCCAATTGGAGGCTGACAATCAGTTTGAACTGAGACTGGCATATAAAAACCAGTCTTCATTCAAATTTCTGGCATTTGGGCAACGGCCAGGAAGGCACAGGGTAGGGGTGCTGTCACTGAATATGCCTGTGTCCACTGCCAGTGGAGACAGCAGTGCTGGAGGAAGCAAGGTGGACATTTGGAGATATTTTTGGGTTCATGACAATTCAGCAATATATTATTACTTAATCAGAGAAAAAGATGCCACCTATATTTAACCCTTTTAGTGCTGGAGGGCTAACCCAATTGTTCTTACAGGTCTGTAATACCCGTACCCCACTAAGGAAAGTCAGGCTACTGGGGGGCCTATCTCTCCTGCATTTCTGCTGACCTACTTGAGTTATACCATTTTAGAGATGCCCTATGGACAGTATTTAACCCTGCGAGTGCATGAGAGGTAAGTAAAGCATTGCATAACCCTCTAGCTCTCAAAGGGTTAAGAAAACTGGCTCTGCTCAAAACCACGTGGTCTAAAGAGAATTGCAGAACACCTGCACAAAGGAAAACAAAACTAGCCAAAGCTCAATATTTTGCCAACAAATATCTACAACCCTTTCCCCTTGCATTATCACCCCTCATCTATAAAAACAGGCAATGAAACACTACAATGCCCTGTATCAAAAACGAATGCCTTCATCAACTACTTTGTTGGATATGCCACCTCCTTTACACAAAACAAAAGAAACTCTGAAGTAGAAACATGCATGATTAGTCTCTAGCACCTTCTCCCTGGTCCAAAAGTATTGCTGAATTCAATTTCATACCATTATCCAATTGTAAAATGTCTGGCCACCTCCTCATTCAAAAAATGAAATCACAATCTGAGCTGAAAAACTGCCAAAAATGTTGCTAAAGCTCAGTGCCTAAAGCTCACTGCCAATCCAATAGCATCCCTAATGAATGCCTCCTTGTTATCTAGGTATATGCCTAAAGCCAATAAAGTAGCTAGTGTTAAGCCTATCCACAAAAGTGTTTATAAAAATGTGCTATCACAGACCAATATCCTTACTCCTGGGAAAATGTGTACACATATGTAGATTTTGCCCTAATCACTTAGCAGTCATGCTCCTCCTAAAAGTATACAATGATATCCAGAGTGTGAACCATTTTCCTTGATTTTGCTAAGGCTTTTAATACATAAGGCCGTAATATTCTAATAAATATTCTCAAAAGTTTAGGATTGAATAATCATTCTCTAAATTGGTTCCAGTTCTATTTATCAGGCAGAACACAATATGTGTTTATTGCTGAAAAGGTTTCCCTCCCACTCAGAGTAACAAGTGGGGTTCCCCAATGCTCCATTCTTGGCCCTATTTTATTTTCCCTATTTTAAATGATCTGCTGATGGTTTGCAAAGACATCTTCTGTGTACATCTATGTAGACAACACCATAATTAAAAAAAAAAAAACAGACAAAAAAGAGGGGGAGTGTTTATAGTGTAGCATCATCAGCAAAACATTTTCCAAAAAGATAATGTTAACGATTGTACTCAGACATAGATTTTGCCACCAGAATTAACTAGCAGCTCAAACAGCCTATGGAGGGTATTGCAATTGCCCTCACGCAGATAGAGTGGATTCTGCCTCTTGATCCTTCCCCACAACTTATTAACCAGAATATCTCAAACAGAGAAGAAGAAAAAAGAACTAGAAGGATCATTTATACACTTGGATTAATAAAAAAGTAATCTGAGATATGTGTATATATATATATATATATATATATATATATATATATATATATATATATATATATATATCCAAGTAAGATAAGAAGGAAAGTGCTCTGAGTTCTGTAAATATATAATTTATTCAAATATGGAATAGAATTAAAAAAACTAAAGACATGGTACCAAAATAATAGTGATGTCACTTATAGAACAATCAGATACAACATAAATAATGAAAAACATCCAATATAAGCAGTGGAAATACCAAATGTAATAGCCCAAATAGGGTTGAAACAGTCCCTCAGTGTCCAATATAACTATCCCAGTATATTGTCGCTGAATTGCTGCTGTATAACTAGAACAGTGTAGCGTCAGGTGTAGCAGAAATAAAAGATAGCGTGCTTACCTATCCCTGAAGAAGTATCCTCTAGATAAGAAACGCATTGGAAACAAAGTCTCTTGCATACAATCTATATCTATAATAACCGGATCAAACATCTATCTGTGTTTCAACCACAACGGGAGGTGCTATCAGATACCTTTAGTTACACAGAGGATGAGCATACCTCTGCCCGCTGTAGGCATCAGCAATCAAAAAAATCTAGACCCACGCCAGTACATCAGAGACAGGAGAGGAATAGCGATTTTTGAGTTCAATTGTGCCACTGAGTAAAGCTGATATTTGAATTGTCCAGTATATCTCTGCCTGCTGGAGAAAACGGTAATACATAGATTTACATCCTTGTTACCCCTATTGAAGATGGGAGAGAAGTGGTTAAAAAAAAGCTGCAATCCAACTCTGGCCTAATATCGTTCAGTCTGCTGTGGCATGAATAATTACATCAAAAAGGTACTGTTTAGTTGGACAGCTGATACATTTTATCTGTCCTTCAACCAACTAGCACCTGCTTGCATATTCCAGAATATGGTATTCATTACATCCATCCGGAGTAATCATTGGCACCTGTATATTATTGTCGATTGTGCTTATATGGTATCTTTAGCACTATATGAACATTTATAGATATAGAAGAGACTTCTTTTATTAAGGCATATATCTCTGTTTTTATTATTGTGTCTAATAAATTTTGTATATTATTAGAGGTATTTGCACTTTCCTTATTTTTTGTTTATATATATATATATTTTTTTTTATTATTATTATTATTTTTTTTATATTTTTTTTTCTCTGAATTTGTGTAAGTATGTCATTTTGTACTGTAAAGGCTCTCTTTGAAAATGAGAGACATCGCAATATATTCTTCCCAGTCAAACACATTCTAAATAACAAATATATGCAATGTTATGTTGTATATTATTGTAGTATATGTATGGATGCATAAGCAAAAATCTCAAATCAATCCATAAATCTCACCTCTCCTAGGATAGAATCAACCTTCAACTCCTGCGCACTGTGTCCCATGATAAAGCCTGGTCCACAGCCGAAAAAAATAACATCGGAAAGCTCCTATATTGAATGCCCACTGTTGTTCTGCTCAACTTTGCTATTGGTTTTCAAAATTTAGAATTTGGGAATCAAGTTTTCAGCCATTGGCTTGTTGGTAAAAAAAGCCATGGGACTGAAAAGTTCATAATATATTTTTTTTGTTAAATAAATCAGTGCTCATTTATTTGTTTTGTTTTCTGTTCTTGTTTTTTTTCATTGTAACACTTTCTCCAATTTTTGTTTAAATATACCCATAAAAGCAATACATATGAGAAGTCTCTAGTATCCAAGGAGTTAAGGAACCTAAAAGATACAGCAGAAAATCTGCATGCGTTTCGCTCTAAAGAATGATCAAGAGATTTATTTTTGACTGCTCCGCAGACCTTTCTGACAGATTGGGTTTGGAACCAGTTCTGACATCTCTAGATCAAATTAAGACTAGTTCCACAGTAGGTATTCCATCGAGCACATTTTATAAACTAAAAAGCACTTTCTTTTCTCTAGCTGAAGATTCAAGAGCACGAGCAGCGGTTTCTTTTTCAGTGTTGACACTTTTGAAAGGATTAACAGTAAGCACAGAAAAGATTCTCACTGTCAAGGAACTGAAAATTCTATCCAGCTTCAATCAAATGTGTATATTTCATACGTTCAGAAAGCAGGCTTACAATATACCTTCTCATGTTCTCTGAAGTGAAATTCAACAGCTACTCACTGGCAAGCAAGTCACTTCCAATTTCTGGCAATTGTTCGTCCCACAATAGATATCGATACAATAAGCCTGTGGTTTACAGTGTTCTTCAGAACCCCAGTGTTCCCTGAAAAAGTACAGAGAATTCAATGGAACCACTGGACAGAGTAACAAGAATGGGGTGGTTGATTCTGTGTATATGTGTTCCTGTGAAAGCTAGTGGACTTGTAGAAAATTTAAACATTTCTAACAGTGTAATTCAGTTTTGTTAGAGTTATCTTGAAATAAACATTATAATTATGTAAACCAGGGGTAACTTCTGGAGACTACAGCTCCAGTGCCGGACTGGCTTACCGGGATACCGGGAAAATTCCCAGAATGCCAGCTGCACTGGGCTTCCCTTGGCTTCCCTGGGGCTGCTTAAAATACAGAACAGCTGTCAGCAATGCCAGTCCACAGCCACAAGGTGACAGTACCACGGCCGCAAGATTTGAAGGACCGCCGTCCGCCAGGCCACATCTTGTGTTAGTGGAGGCAGGCCGGGTCTAGAACCAGTGATGTCAGATGCAGAGTGAAGAAGAGGACTGCATCTGTGCACCGGGTAGGCCGCCCACACCTTAAGCACTGCAAAGAAAGAGTGCTGAGTCTGTATGTTTTGGGGCTGATAAGCATTTTTTTCCAGGGCTGGTTTTTATTCCCAGTCCAGCCCTGTACATCTCCCATCATCTCCAACCATCCAGTGAATGGTTGGAGATGATGGTTATTGTATTCAGCAACAAAAGCCAAATTTAGCAGATAAATGACATGGTGATTGTTTTCTGATACATATTTACCTAATGATTTAGTTGTAAAGGGACATTATCACCTAAAAATGAATAGGGTTCATGCCCTTTTAAATATCCTGTACTCCTAGCCAACATTTGGACAATGTAGGGTATGGTTTAGCTAAACAAATAAATAAGGGATAATAATTTCTCTGAAGTGAACCAGTTGGGTTCTAAAACAATTGTCACTGTTTAATTGATCAGTTTTTTTAACAGGATTGATAAAAAGTGGTCAGAATTGTCCAGTTTCGCCTTTTATTTTAAGAGATTTTAAATCTTTCTCCCCAAAGAAAAAAATTTAAGGAAAATGCTGTATATGACTATTTCATATTTTAATGGATTTAAGCCATTTTTCTTTTTGGTGATAATGTCCCTTTAAGTAACAAGTACCAATTAGAGTTCAAATGTATTTGATATTGATACTGTGTAAATCCCTTGGATGCTAGATGGATTCAAAATCCATTGCAATGCAATGCAATGCGGCTTAGCATCATGGGGCTTAATGGGTTTGATTGCTAGGGTTCCACGTCGATTTAATTTGAAACAAAGGTGTTCTGTCAAAAGAAAGCAACTTTGAGAATCACTGGTGTAATCTTTCATCTTAAATACTCTCAAAACATGCAGATGTACTAATATGATTCTATACCAACTAAATGGTGGGACTGATTGTATTGGTGCTGCACCTGTCTAATAACTAAGTACCAGGTTATTTTCCACTTTGCACCATTTGTGTTAATGTGAAGAGAATCGGTCAATGTATGAGGCATTTCTTTCCTGATAGTATTGTTTCTTGCTATGTACTGCACAGAGGAAACTTGCATAAAGGAGTAGTAATTTTTTTAAAATGAAAATCTGTATGTTATAGTGTTTTTCTTGCCATCAGTTGTTTTATTTATTTTCCTTAATTCAGATTTATAACAGTTCAAATTGCCAGGAAGTGAGAGACAGAGTGATTACTTCCTGAAAGTTCAAACTGTTAGAAAGTGACATTGTATCTCATTCTATGGAGAACTTATTGGTAACACCTCTCCCATTGAATTCAACAGAATAAATAATTGGAATCTGACCAACAGTGGGCACTGTTAATGTAAAAAAAGAAGAGTTTAAACTGTAACAACTCTGAAAATATGCATCTCTTAGCAGAGGGAGTAGCTTTCCTCAGCAGGAAAAGACCTACAGTATATATATTTTTTCATAAAAACATTTACTACTCCTTAAAATTAGCCCAGTTTCCTGCATACTATATGGGTAGTGTTGCAGGCTTGCTTTCATTAAAGTCTTAACAATAGAAGAGTGAGTGCTGGTACATGTGCTTGAATTCAGGCATGTGATTTTCAGTCCTAGGTATACCCTGAAAATAAGATGTGTTGGTGGATTTGCAGATAACCTCCACTGTTATCTAATGAGATGTAATAAAGTAAAGGGATTGAGGTTTTCAAATTAATCCTGTCTACAATATAAATAGATACATTGATTGTTTTAACTCATTGAGTGTCAGATGGAGGTAGAATGCATTGTGGAGCATTGTGTTCAAGATAGGTTTAAGAAGAAATTCAGAACAGACAAGCTTATATAAAACAAAATCAATACAAAGGATGAGCATCTCCACACTTCCAATTAAGTTGATATTTTATATTACTTCAGGAACAAAAAGGTCACTGGCTACTTCTTGATGTATATCGAACGGAGAGATCTGTTCATTTGCAGAAGTGTTAAAACATACCTTTCAACAAGCACTAGTTGTATAACTTCCGTGCACTGGATATTTTCCAATTAGCACAGATTATGGTTCACACCAAAACCTGAATGTATTGTGGACAATCTGAGTTTATTGGTGGACAATCTTTGGCCCTTCAGCTGTCCAGGACTACAATTATCTTTGGCTGGCTAGGGAAGATGGGAATTATAGTTCTGAACAGCTGGATGGATTGAGGTTGCCCAATCCTCTTCTAATTAGGGGTGGGTGAAAAGTGAGAAAAATGTCTGACTTTTTGCGGAAACTGACAATGTTTTGCTTTTTTTGCAAAAGTTTTCTCCTTCTCACCAATTCCAACAAACTTTTCACCTATGTTTCCTACTGGGCAACATTTCCCACCATGATACTGCTTCTTCGGAGGGCTATAGTGGAGAAATAAATAGCTGAAAGTCAAAGTTGTGAGTCCTACAGCAACATATACCTTGAAAAATGTGTTAGCATGCAGAGTGCATTTGTCCTTTGCCAACAACACTAACTTTTTGCTTAAGTGACACTGACATATATTCATGATGATGTCAAGAGATTAAAAAAAAAAAAGTGCATCCTACAATGTGGTAGATGTATATGGTAGTGGTGTTGGGGGACTGGAGTGGTGTGATTGCTGTGTGTATGCATATATATACTGTATAAATATATTTTTTCATTATTATTTATTTATTTTTAACAGTTGTCTGCCCTGTCTTATCACTGTCCAAAAGAGATATATAACTAAAAAAAAAACTAAATCAACAACTTCTTTCCCTAGACTTCTCCAACACAGTGAAAATAACAGTAAGATAACAGCAAGATCAGTAAAGATATTGCTTGGGCTTCAATAAGCTTCAATTCCCCTTTATTTGCCTATCTTCTCTAGCTCTAAAATGTGCTGCTTTCTCCTCTCACAAACACAAAATGGCATGCTGTGAGAGCCTAACACCCCTTTATATGGCTGCAGGAAAATTTAAAAAAAACTGCCCTGTGGTGACGACAAATTGAAAAATTGTTTTCAATGCATTAAGCTGGGTGAAAAAAATCAGGAAACAGCACTTTTCAAGGGAAATTATTTGCCAAGCGTGAAGTTCCATTTTGTACCGGTTTTGGCGGCGTAGGATATCAATGGGGATATTAAATTATAAAGCTAAAATTAGGTAACATGCATCAAGTAATTGTATGAGATGGAGGTCTGTATTCTACTGCACTTGATAACTTTATAAAAGTTATCTACAAATCTTTTATGAGAAGTCAACAGGATAAAACCAGTGATAACCACTTATCAGCCTTAATGTGATTTAGGCCAGAAAGGGCTAGGTTATAGAGCTTATTATAAGAAAAATCCAATAGAAAACACAATTGCTGTATTTCAATTGTCCAATCATCCACTGCTAGTGACAGAACCACACATGTATTATTTGCTGTCCTAGCTTTGATCTCTTATCCACCATTACTGAAATTTGTTCTGTGGAACCCCATGAATGCATTCAAGAAATTGTCCTGACCCGTTCTTCACTGAATGATAAATCTAGATCATAATGAACTATCAACTGCAAATGCTTCAGCTAGCAGCTGGAGAAGCAGAACCTTTTGCCCTGTATCATTATTTTTGGACCTGAGAACTCCATAGATGTGACTTGAAGACTCAATGTTCAGATGAAGTCACTGGGTCTTTAGGTACACAGTCCTCATCAGGCACAGAAGAGCCAGCTTGCCTGCCTTCATCATCATCATCATCATGTATATTCTGTCAATATAGCCACCCATCCCAGCATCATGACCAGATTAGCATTTTTTTTCAAAATGAGGATGATGCATTTATCCAGAGAGCAATATTGTGTTCCTTGACCCAAATACATGTGGAAACAATGCTAAACAAATACTTATAATACATTCTATCTCACTTAAAAAATCCTCATTTACTATATAATTAAGACTTAAGAAGAGGTTATTATAATTTCATGTTTCAAAGTAAATGTAATATTTGAGGTCTTCATGATGCATTTGGGGATATAAAGAATACATGGGTTTACTGGCTGCAGGAAGAGGCAAATATCAACTTACGAAGTTAATGTCATTTTTCTATATAAATGTCAAACTCATTACTGAACAAAGGACTCTGTGTTCTGTTTAATCAAGATAGATTTCTATGAAGAATCTAAAAGTAATTAATACTTTACCCTTTCTTTCAGCAATGACTACATTAAAAAAGCAGTAGCAACTGATATGAATAGATGATTTGGAAATTAACATTGTGGGGTGAGTTATTAAGTGTAAAGTTACTAAGGACAACATTGGCATTAGTGATTTTGTTGCATCCATTGTAAGCAAGAACAATGCAGCTTTTTTATAGATATATGAAACAGGCAAATGAAATGTGCCAGACATAAGCTGCATGCATCAAGTCCAGGTAAGAGGCAGTGAAGGCAACAACACATTGAAATGGATGGCATGGCTGATCTTTTGGAAGTAGGGTCAATGGAAATGTTCTAATAAATTATCTTTAGAAAGCATACACTCACATTTCCCCTAAACTATAACTTTCCACAGACAAGAGAAGACTCAAAATCAAATAAGGCATCTGGATTCTACGCATATAACAGAAGATATACTCTTTGCCAGCAGTCCGGAAGGAATGCATTGAGGAGCTACAAAAGGAAAGCAAAAATGTTAGTCTGAAGATGAATATCAACAAAACTCATTATATTTAACAAATTTACAATACCAAGGAAATTCACAGTAGATGGACAAGAACTAGAAGAGGTAGACAAGTATGTTTACCATGGACAGGAAATGTGAACAGATGGAAGCACCATGATGAAAATGGAGCTACTAATAAAATTGGGATGGCAAGCATTTGGAAAACTTAGTAATATTGTGTTTAAGACAAATTTACCACTCTGCCTCAACCAAAAGGTTTTTGACCAGTGTTTCCTCCCAGTTCTTGTGTATGGCTGCAAAACTTGAACACTAAATGCCAAATCCATTCAAAAATGTAAGGTTACACAGAGAAGTATAGCACACAAAATTCTGAACATAATAAAAATAGACCAAAAAACGTGTGCAAGGATTCATCAGCAAAGAAAGGTTTGTGACATCATTGAAAGAGTATAGTTCCTAAAATGGAAATGAGCAGGTCACATAACATTATCAATAAGCTGCATGCATCAAGTCCAGGTAAGAGGCAGTGAAGGCAACAACACATTGAAATGGATGGCATGGCTGATCTTTTGGAAGTAGGGTCAATGGAAATGTTCTAATAAATTATCTTTAGAAAGCATACACTCACATTTCCCCTAAACTATAACTTTCCACAGACAAGAGAAGACTCAAAATCAAATAAAGCATCTAGATTCTACGCATATAACAGAAGATATACTCTTTGCCAGCAGTCCGGAAGGAATGCATTGAGGAGCTACAAAAGGAAAGCAAAAATGTTAGTCTGAAGATGAATATCAACAAAACTCATTATATTTAACAAATTTACAATACCAAGGAAATTCACAGTAGATGGACAAGAACTAGAAGAGGTAGACAAGTATGTTTACCATGGACAGGAAATGTGAACAGATGGAAGCACCATGATGAAAATGGAGCTACTAATAAAATTGGGATGGCAAGCATTTGGAAAACTTAGTAATATTGTGTTTAAGACAAATTTACCACTCTGCCTCAACCAAAAGGTTTTTGACCAGTGTTTCCTCCCAGTTCTTGTGTATGGCTGCAAAACTTGAACACTAAATGCCAAATCCATTCAAAAATGTAAGGTTACACAGAGAAGTATAGCACACAAAATTCTGAACATAATAAAAATAGACCAAAAAACGTGTGCAAGGATTCATCAGCAAAGAAAGGTTTGTGACATCATTGAAAGAGTATAGTTCCTAAAATGGGCAGGTCACATAACATTATCAATGGATCAAATTAATTTTGGAAGTATTCAACTAGATACTAAATGTCCAAGAAGAAGACCAAAGACGGGTTGATGAAATTACCAGATCTGGTGGTACACAGTGGCAACAAAAAGCACAAGAATAAAGTTGTTGGCAGCTTGCTGAGGAGGCCTTCATCCTGCAGTGAATTGAAAGTGGCTGAAGGTGATGATGATGATTTACTATTGGGTAAGTAAATACAAGAGGAGCAAATAAAGACTAAATGTGGCTTAATAAAGAGGTATGCAGGGAAATGAGAAATAAGGAGCACAATTTTAAAGTGTTTAAGTCAAAAAGGTCAAATGCATCATTTAAAAAATATAAAGAATGTAATAAAATCGGCCAACAAGTAATTAAGCTAGCTAAAATTGAAACTGAGGAAAGTATTGCAAAAGAAAGCAAGAAAAAATTGTGAACAATTCTCTAAGTATATAAGAAAGATTAAGGTTGATATAGGTCCTCTTAAGGCTGAGACCTATCTGGAGGACAATTCCAGAATATAATAGAATGAGTAAAAGACTCACCAAGGTAGAAATAAGACAAACTGGCAGCAGAGGTAGAAATACAGCAGGCTATGAGAATGGTCAATCAGGCAAGGCCAGCGTCTGAAATGTCACGCACCGGGACTCATGCAAGCACTCCAGACAGTGAGGATGAGTAATAGAAGACTCTCCCACCAAGGGTTGGAAGGGTGAATGCTAGTGTGCAGCACTAGGGTGTGTTGCTTGTAAACGTAGGCCCCCGTAGTGGGTTCTGCTGCAGACTTGGCCATATAAAGTTGCTGGCTGTGAAGCCAGATGACCCCGTTCAGTTGAGCCGAAGAAGGCCCAGGATAACCCATTACAGTAAGGTCTAACCCCACCAACCCCAGGGAGGATAATTCCAGAATATACTAATATGAGTAGAAAACTCATCAGGGTAGAAATAGGACAGAGTGGCAGCAGAGGTACAAATACAGCAGGCTATGAGAATAGTCAATCAGGCAAGGCCAGCGTCTGGCAGGCAGCAAAGGGTCCAAAATCAGCAGGCAATGAGAATGGTCAGTCAGGCTGGGTCACTAACAGACTGGTCCAATGAAGCACCAAAAACAGCAGACAGAAGAAGGGTCAGACTAAGCAGGGTTCGCCAATGGATTGGGTCAAGACAGGGGCTCAAGACAATGGAGCAGACAAGCTGAACACAGCACAGAACAGAGTCTCTGAACCATTGTGCGTCCTATAAAAAGGCCTGAACGGGAATTTCGGCTCCGGAACGAGGCTGGGTGCCACGTCATCGGCTCTGAGGATGAAAGAGAGGAATATATGGGTAAGAAGACTTGCGATGCGGTGAAAACAATGGAGAGTGAGACAAAATCACAGAATTTCCTCCATCATGTACATAGCTTTTAAATGACACAGTCCAAAAGAGACTGAAAAATGTTATGGTGAATAAAGCACCTGGACCTGATGACATACACCCAAGGGTACTTAAGGAACTTACTTCTGTAATAGCAAGGCAGCTATACTTAATATGCATTGATTCTTTTACATCAGACATAGTGCCCTGTGACTGGCAGAAAGCTGATGCAGTACCATTATTCAAAAAGGGGGCCAAATTGAATCTAGGAAATCATAGCCCTATAAGTTTTATTCCCCTAGTGGGTAAGATATTAGAAGAGTGGGGGTGTTGCCTGACAGCCCAACTGAATGACTTTTTAGTCTGTGTTCTCCAGAACTCGGCAATGATATTCTTTGTTTATTGTGCACATTCTACTTTGTTTTTACCCCTTAGCTTATCGTTTTCCCCCTAAGTTTGTGTGGACCATGGTGTGAAGTAAGTATGCAAAAAAAGACATGAATCTACAGCACTTTTTCTCTGAGAAACAACAAAACCAGCCTGGGACAGCAGGCTCTTATATGAGAAGATTTTAAGTGGATTGCTGCTATGCTTTCTCATTCTGGAAAATACTAATAGCCTACCAGAGGCCTCCTATCTGAAGGAATCTGAAGTCCCATATACAAGAAGGGACATTCATAACCTCCTCAAAGAACTGATCAAAGTATGCCAAGACATTACCCAGATTGGTGGTTGAGTTGAGGCCCTTGAAGAGGGCATGACATACTTCTCCTCCTTCCTACTATTTACAGATATATTCAAGATCTATGCAAAGAACACACCAATGAACTATTTACTAAAAGAACTGAGCAAAGAACAAGAGGTCATCCATTAAAACGACTAGAGGAAAGATGCTTTCAACTAAAACAAAGCCATGTATTTTTTTTACGTTATGGGCAGTAAAGCTATAGAATTCTTGGCCTTGGGAAGCTTTGCTTGCAGATACTGTAGATTCTTTCAAAAAGTAATGGATACCTACCTAGCAAATAACTCATAATTGAGTATTATTACAGTTGACATCAAAGCAGATAGAATGTTGATCCATGGAAATATTCGACTGTCATTTGGAGTCACAAAGGAATTTTTTAACCCACTTGAAGCTTAATTGGAAATAACTTCAACTGAGTTTTTTGCCTCCTCTGGATCAACATGGGCTGAATTTGATGGACACTTCTTTTTTTCAGCCTCATCATCTATGTTATTATTGTAGTCTGGTAGTTTCCCAGAGAAGTGGTTATAAACTAAGCAAGTTAGGTGAAAGGCATCTCTTGACCTGAGTGTGAGCTAGTTTAGTTCTTTAAACATGTCACAATGATGAGTAGTGTAATTATATTGGAGGACAAAGTGGCATAATGAATTATATAGTGTCAAGTTTACTGAGATGGATTTGCATCACAGAACCATATACTAGTTCCCCATAGTCTATGAAAGGCATTAACATCTGTTGAACAATACTTTTTATTACCGGGGAACTTAAACAGGATTTGTTTCTAAACAGACCACCTATTTTTGGATACAATTTGGATGTTAATTTATCAAAATGAAGACCAAAAGTGAGTTTGGGGGGTCAAGCCCTATATCTCCAAGAATAGAACCTTCCGGAGCCCCACTGGTTACACTGAGCACAAGGGAAATATTTTCACCAATACACATATCTTCTTTCTGATATATAGGATCAGAACAAGTTTAGAGAATGATTACACAATCCTAAACTATTGAGCTTACCAGAATATTCCAGGCTACTGTATCAAAGGCCTTTGCAAAATCTAGGAACAGTGAATTCACCATTTTCCATCATTGCATATTTTTAAGAGTATCACTTCATAAACATAGATTCTGTTTTCTGTAATACGTCTGATTCACATAAATGTAGGTACTGATACAATCACTGGTCTCTATAATATAAAGAAAAAACTAATCTTACTTCGGGGTTCAACAGCCATCTCATTCTGGCTCTCCCTGTAGTTTTAGCTTCCTGTTGTCAGTGAAATTCTGACAGTTGAAAATTGAACTTATGACCTAGATTACATTTGTGTAAAAAAATCTTCAGATGCAGATTTTTTCAAGTTGTCAATAAATGTTCAAAAACTTACTTTAAGATAGGAATGTGTACTCCTAAATAAGCCTAATTTTCCCACTGAAATTCTGCTGTCCAATCTGATTGTCCATTGAAAGAGAGTGTCCCTTGTCATGCCTGTGTGGGTTAAATATGCAAGGAAGTCAAACAGATGTTAACATATAATGAAGCTAAATATTAGCTGATTATCAGTGGCAAACCTACACATGAGCATAGACTGTCTGTAATGTATTTTTTTAGTGTTTTAATTCATGTTGAGTTCTACAAGGTCACCAAAAGAGCCTAGAGATACTAAAAAAGAAAAAAATGATTCTATGCAGGAAATTATTCAGAAGTAATTTCATCTCTTTATAATTCTCCATTCTATAATGTGAAGAACAAACAGTTTCTGAACAATAACAAATAATAGAGGCAACAAACTCACCATATATGGGGTTTGCTCTGGGACAGAATATACTGGGTATCTCCAATTTGCCTCATAAATTCACAAAACAAAAAATGAAAAAACATCACACTCCAGCGGGAACCTCAGACACTGCTGCTCATGATAAAATCATTAAATTAGTCAAATAAATGATGAAAAACATAAAGTTCCGTAGTGGCTTTTTTGTGTTTGCACATTTCAGAGTATTCCCCTTTATTTTTAAGGTTGTAATAAAGTTATGATTTTATTATGAGAAACAATTACAGGGGTTTCTGCTGGTCACTGGATTGTGGTGTGGGGGGGTTGTCTTTTGGTTTATCGATTTGGGGCATTCTTTAAAATAGTAATTGAGACACTCACATGGGCTAGTTAATTTGATGTATGAGAATTCAATTTGGAAAATGCTAAAATTTGACTTTTAATCTATGAAATGTATGTGTTTGAACAACCTCAAGCTGTAATAATTGTCCAATCTGGAGCCAAGTAATCCCGGATGTCCCAATATGCTGCAATGTAACTTATGAACTGGCTCATTCTGATGGTGTTATTAGGGTCTTTTCTCTGACTCAATGTGCCCCAGACTGAAGAACTACAGGAATATTTTGAGTTGACCCCAAAACAAAAGCCCTCAAACACAGATTTTGGAAAATTATGTTCCCTGTGTCCAATTTTACTGCAATGTTATAGCGGCCTGTGTTAGCACAAATATGAATAGTAAGTTTATAGGTCACAGCTTGACACATTAACTTTCAAACAGACAGGATGAGTGGTTTCTGCAGAAAAGCAATGACAAAAGGATAAAGTAACATGAGAGGCACAGTTTATATCATAAAATTTGAGAAAATTTCCCTAGAAGGTAGTAAACAACCAACACTTTAGAAGTGCACAAAAGTGAAGTGGTATGTATCCTTAAAAAACATAGTTTAAATTATTAGATAGAAAAATAGCAATATTGAGGGACAATAGCAATTAGTCAAGTCATATTTAATTTTTATCCCATGGATGCTAGAGGCATCCAAATGGGTTGGTAAAGAGACTGTGGTTGTCTAATCAGCCATATAATATATACCAGGGGTAGGCAACGTTTGGCTCTCCAGCTTTTGGAGGCTACATCTCCCAACATCCCAAACCAGAAAACAGCCTACCCCTGGGTTATATAGTCATCTTTTTATATGCAATCTGTTAATCAAATAACATACTACATGAGTGAATCAAAGTACCACTGGAATCTGATTCATGTGTGTAAAAAGCATGGAATAGCTTGCAATATGATGATTATTTTCAAAACTTTGGAGTATGTTATTTTGCATTTACAATAAAACTGTACATTTTCTGTGTACCAGAGGAAAAAAATCGAATGCTAGATTCACATGGGCAATGCTGCATTGTAGTGACAATCAGTCTATGCTAATTTAACTTTCTCTTATGTGCAACACAGGAACCATGGGGTAAAGTATCCTTCCACAGGAGGACAGGGATGTGCCTTAAAAGGCTCTCAGAAGAGGAGACTCAATCGCTGCTTCACTTTACACCCCCCACACACACACACACACACACACACACACACAATTTAATGCAGTCTGATGCGGTTTTAAAAGTGACATTCATGGATTGTGCATGGGCAAAGATTCTCTCTTGGTTAGCCTTAGGTTTTTTGGGGGGAAGTTGTCTGTAGGAAAGATTGTGTAATTCCCCCATTACACTGGTTCCTATCTCTGGCCTCCATTTTTGGTTTGAACTAGTGCACAGACTTAAGGGACCTGGGTCTGTTAGAGGATGGCTTGCATTAGCAGACCTCTCCTCTCATTTTTTGCTTATGGTGTATATAGGAATATGAAGACTGAAGAGGACAAGCTTTCCTGCACTCAAAGTGCACAGAGTTTATGTCTCTGTTTGTCTGATAGTCACATTTCCATTCTATGTGGTACTTTGGCTGGACTGGCATTCTGTACATTTGTGTTCATCTCTGTTCCACTAACTCTCTCCTTACCAGAGGGGGGTTTTCATTCATTTTAATTAATTTTTAATTATTTTTCTTTCCTTTTTCTCACTCTGAACTCATGATCATTTATCTTCTTTACTTTTATTCAGTTTTAGGTTACCTGTTTTTACTTTTTACCTTATTTTATATTTAATTTGTATCTTTTAACTTGTGTTTAATGCGCCTTTAGTTTTGGGGCTGTGATGCCTTTAAGAATGGGCACGAGCTGCAGACGTATTGGATGTGGGTGGGTGTGAGGAGGATTATTGGGCTTTTCTATCTTTGACCTGCATAGCATTGGCCTGGGGCCTATTTGCAGAGGCTGGTGAGCCACCATTCCATTTTGAAAAGGGTTTTGGCTAGTGACTAAATTATCCATAAGTCCATTTTCCCAGGCTTTAGGATGTGGGAAAAAAGAGTTTCTATGTTGATCCTCGTCCTTTTTTCACTTCACTGTTTTTTCTACTCTTCTTCCTAGCATATCACTTTAACCCTTTCAGTCAAATAAGAAGTTTTAATTTTATACAAGTACTTTTATCTTACTTCTGCTGTTCAGTAATATAATTTAAGGGGTCTCCTGCACATAAGGGAGACATGTGCAAGCAACCAAGTTTTCAGGCCCCCCTTTTTATTAACCCTCTTGACCCATTTAAACCATTGCTTTTCATGGCAGATTCGTTCTCCTAGGGATTTATGTTCTTATTGTTCTGTGGGCCCCACATTGTTCCCAGGATTAAGGGTATTCTTCTGTGGTTCTAAACCTTCACCTTTTTAAGGTATTTGAGAATCTTGGTCCCAGGACCATCCTGTTTCCTCCAAAATACATTGCAGCTATTTTACAGAGGGAACATTTCCCATGGTAGGGGATTCTTCAGTGACAATGAGTTAGATTCAACTTTTGCTATTGGGGATTATTTTGAGGAAGTCCTTGGTTCTCCTGATGAGGGCCTCATATAAGCTGTCCTTAGAAATTCTAAAAGTCTCTGAGACTTTAGAGTCCCATTCTTCTTCCCCTTATGTTTTAAAAGGCACAAAAAGACACTGATTCATCATTCCTTAGCCTCTTGTGCCACCTTATGTCCCACCTGGCTAGGGCCATGGCTGTTTGAGAGGATTAGATTTTTGGAGACTGACCATGCAAACTGCCTAAGGAGGATATTTCTATGGCTATCTCTATGATCCTTGAGACTAATGAGTATCTGGCAGAAGCAGCCTTGTCACACTCTATCGGCTTTTGTCTATCATCTTTTAAAGGGCCCAAAGTGCCTATCTTTCTACCTGATTATTGTTTTCATGCTCTCTCTCTCTCTCTCTCTCTCTCTTGATATACTGTTCCTATACTTCCTGACTTCTGTCCTTGGCTCACTGACTTTGTTGTTTGATCTAACCCCTGGGTACTGTGCTCACGTCTTACTGATCCCCTGTGTGCCTGCCCTCTGTGCGGTCTCAGCTCACTCAGTGTTTCAGTTGTTCTGCCTCTTCTCAGTGGCCTCAGCCTGCTTCCTCCTACAGGGCTTGTTGTGTGCAGTCTTAGCCCGTCCAATTCTCTCAGTGCCTCTATCACCTTTCAGTGGTTCTAGTTCACTTAGTTTACTGGTGCACCCATTACTGCAGTTCTTGCCTGCTCTGCCTCCCAGTGGTCCTGCCACCTCTCAGTGGTCCTTGTCCACCTCTTGCCTCCTAGGCCAGTCAATTATGGTTGTCTCAGCCACTCTCTGTTTGCAGTCCTAGCTCACAATGGGGGGTTTTCAGGGATTAGTCCAAGCAACAGTGTCTTCTCTCCTATGCTATGTATCTGTATGACAGAAGGAAGATGGACCTTTGTCCATGGATGCAGAGGTAAAATCTGTTGCTGAGATGTTCATTGATCATTCCAGATTGGGTGATAGTAGCAACAGATGACAGCCTGGCAGGCTGGGGTGCCATCTGGAGCCCTCAAATAGCTCAGGAACTGTGGACCAATGAGGAGAGTCTTCTATTCATTAATTATCTGAAGCTTTAAGGGAACACCTCTGCAGATCCATCCTGAGAATGCAACTGTAATGAACTTTATCAAATGCCAGGGTGGGACAAAAAGTGTGGCCTCATTGTTCAAGGCTCAGCTGAGCCTCACGTGGGCAGAGGCTCATGTACCAGCTCACACCTCTGATCATACCCTATGGGCAGACAATGTTGTGGCAGACTTTTTCAGTCACCAGCGCCTAGATCCCAGGAATTGGGAGAGCTTGGTTGAACCACAAGGTTACATAGTTCTGTTCCAGATAAAGGGCCTGTCTAGCTCTTGTGGTGGACACAGTGACTATGCTGTGACACTTTCCACTCTATATTTGTTTCCCCCATTTCCCCTGATTTCCAGAGAGCTACTGTAAATCAGGATGGAGCTGGCTCATATCATTCGGATCATCCCATTCTGGCCCTGTCCAGTCTGATTTTCAGATCTCCTCACTCTATCTTGAAGCCAGCATCATGAGAAATAAGGGTTTTTATGACTTGGTCATTGCCACTATGTTGTAGGCACGTAAGTCAGTTTTATCCGAGTCATATGGAGTATGATCCTTGTTTTGTAAGTGGTGTGTAGCCCAGGGGGTCACAACCACAACCTCTTCTTCTTCCGTTAATTCTGGTCTTCAAATAGGGCTTGGTCTTAGTTCTATTAAGGTCCAGATTTCTGGTCTGCCTTTTTCTCTAGGCATATCTCTTTATTGCCAGATGCCCAGACTTTAGTGCAAGGGTTGGTTCATGTCTACAAATGTAGACAAACACATTAAGTGGCTCCAGTCTCATTTCTGGACCATCAATGCATTATAACATGTATTGCACACAAGTACGTTTAGTGTGCTGGTCTGGGACCCTCCTCTCAAAATGGATATATCCAATTTCAGACTTGTGACCGCACCACCAATAACTTAGACATCCAAACAGCGTAATAAAATCAGAAATACCTTTATTTCTTGAAATAAAAGTTCAAATCTTCCAAAGGAAAGTGGGATGTATGGCAGAGAAACAAACAAAACAGGTACAATGGACGAGCTGTGTTCTTTTCAATCCCATCAACACATTTTCATCTAAGATGCTTAGTCTTGATCATCGGTTTCAAACAATGTCAACTTCTGCCAATCTGAAATCTACCCAGCCTATCTGCTACATTGTAACTTAACTATCAAAACCATCATGACCTCATAGTCCTAACAACTTCTATTCACATATTACTCACAATGAAGTCAGCTTACACCAACAGAATTAAGGGCAATGTCTTCAGTTTCGCTATATAATTGTTTGTGAGAATCAATGAGTCATTTAGAGTTGTGGAATATTAGTCTAATGAGGACATCAAACAGACCAAGATGTCACTAATAGCCCAATAAAAGATATTCATTATTTTAAAACATTAATAAAAAACTATTATATGATGGTACATTAAACATCAGTTAATGAAAACTTATATCAGAAATAACACTAGAAATTCTTCCACTCAAAAGGATTGTTTAATCCAGATAGATAATAGCACATACATTAATAAGAGATCAAAGGGATAGAAGCCAAGAGACTATGAGGCAAACTGATGCAATTCAAGCCAGACTATACAAAGATGCAGTATCAGATTCACAAAGGGTAAAAATATACCGCTAGGTATATTAAATATAACAGGTGACATAGTAACTTCTGTTTAAACCCTGAGGAAATCTACTTCCCATTGTAAAAATCCAATATGCTTTGTGTCTTAAAAGTTTGGCATCTAAGTCCCGACCCCTTGTCCAAAGTGTAACCCTTTACATCCCTTGGATGGTTAACATTTCTATATTGCCACTGTGTATTTGCTTAAAATGATTAGCCATAAAAGACTTGAATAGTGGATTCCTGATGTTGCTGAGATGTTCATTTAGACATTCTCTCAAAGACCTCCTTGTTTTCAAGGGAGGGCTGGCAATTTGTGGCCTAGGGGGCAAATACAATCAAATGACCCATATCTATTATCATTCTAACCCACTGTCCCAGCCCACTCCCTTTTGTTAATTTTTTAATTGGCATTAATGTTGTGAAGCAAATGATACCACATAGCTTACAATTGAAATGGGACTACACTTGTGATACTGCAGAGATTACAGTTGAGACAGTGGCCCACTGGCCCACACATATGACTGAACCAGTGGGCAATTGCCCCCTTGTCCCCCAGGCCAGCCCTCCCCTGATTGTTTTCCCTATATATTGGAACCTACTATCTTGACATGACAACAAATAAACAATGCCTCTAGTTGCTCAGTTAACATATGATTTCATTCTGTATTCTTTATTAGTAAAAAAATAGAAACATTTGCAACTTTAATGAACTTATAGCAATTGCATCTATTGCTGCCACATCTGTAGGACCTATCACGGTGCCCGTGATTACTGCTTTGCTATGTCTGTCACCTGTAGGGGGCTCCCATTGGCCCGCCTCATATTGCCTATTTAAACCTAGCCTGGGCACCCTTTAGTTGCCCTTTCGTGGTGTCTCTGAGTACTTAGTTTCCACCATGCTACAGAAAGCTTCATTGGCCATTCTGCCGCTCCAAAGCCTTGCGGCTGTGCTATACAATATTCTGTTTGTTCCCAGCGTGCGGACGCTGGTTCGCTCCAAAGCCTTGCGGCTGCATTATACAAAACTCTGTTGGTTCCCAGTGTGCGGACGCTGGTTCGCTCCAAAGCCTTGCGGCTGTATTATACAAAATTCTGTTGGTTCCCAGCGTGCGGACGCTGGTTCGCTCCAAAGCCTTGCGGCTGTATTATACAAAACTCTGTTGGTTCCCAGCGTGCGGACGCTGGTTCGCTCCAAAGCCTTGCGGCTGTATTATACAAAACTCTGTCGGTTCCCAGCATGCGGACGCTGGTTCGCTCCAAAGCCTTGCGGCTGTATTATACAAAACTTGTTGGTTCCCAGAGTGCGGACGCTGGTTTGCTCCAAAGCCTTGCAGCTGTATTATACAAAACTCTGTTGGTTCCCAGCGTGTGGACACTGGTTCACTCCAAAGCCTTGCGGCTGTACAATACAAAACTCTGTTGGTTCCCAGCATGCAGACGCTGGTTTGCTCCTGACCTTGTGGCTCGCTACTTTCACATTGTTGGTACCTAGAGTGCCCTACAGTCTAGACTGCTGTTATTCTATCCATACCCTATCTTGGGGTAATATTGATTTGCAGTATTGGACTCACTATTATTCACAGCTTTCACTGTCATTACCTTCTGACAGTATTAGGGCCACTTGGGTTGACACCTCTTCCGTTAGGTTGCCCTGCCCGGTATGTTGGTAAGGCCGGTAGAGCCTATCACATTTCCATTTATTGGCTGCCTTACCTGGTATTGGCAGGGCCGGTAGAACCTAGTCCATTGTGTTCCTTCAGATTGCCTTGCCCGGTATATTGGCAGGGCCGGTAGAGTCTATTTAGTTGGGTATCCGTTATGCTGCCTTGCCCGGTATATTGGCAGGGCCGGTAGAGCCTGTATCACCCGCTGCATTGTCTGGCTGCCTTGCCCGGTATATTGGCAAGACCGGTAGAGCCATCTTTCCATTGCATTCTCAGGCTGCCCTGCCCGTTATATTGGCAAGGACCGGTAGAGTCTGATTCCATATTACCATTCTACCTCGCTATTTATGTGTTGTATGTACGTGTATGAAATCCTATGGGATTATTTTAAATTTTCTCAATAAAGTTGTGTTTTTACCTAACCTTTTGTCTGAGAGTCGTAACAAACCGTGACAGGACCCTATAGTTGTCAACCAAGTCTTTGAGATAAATCTCCTGTCACCTATGAACATAATCAGCGATATACTACATCCAAAGATGTGGGACTTAAATGGGGGCAAAGTTTGCGCACACTTATGTCATTTTATTTATGGGTTGGTGGGAGGAGTCACGCGTCCTGTTGTATAACAGATTCCTTCAAGGTTATCCTAGACGGATGTTAGATAGAGCCTACAAAATGGCTAAAGATAGTAATAAAGATGATCTGTTGTTATTTAATTTAAATAAAGAAAAAAAGAGGAATCAAGTATTTTCTACACAGTATAGCTTAGAATTTCATAAAGATAAAAAAATATTGATGAAGCATATACCCATGTTGAATGGTGATGAAACTCTACAGAGAGTAATGCTTGATGGTTTTAAGTTTGTCCCGAGAAGAGAATGGACTTTAGTGAACCTGGTGTTGCGACAGGAGAATTATCGCTTTTTTCACAAATTTTTTTTATTTTTTGCCAGTGCAAAATTTTACTCCTTTTCTCCTATTCCAGCAAATGTTTTGCCTATTCCAACACATTATTCTCCTACTCCGTCACATTTTTCACATAGACTAACATATGTTTCGCCTATTCAACACATTTTTATCCTATTCCAACACATTTTTCTGCTATTCCAACACATTTTTCTCCTATTCCAACACATTTTTCCTATGTTTAATAAGGTGCCACATTTCCCAGCGCAATATTACTTCTTCTGAAAGCTGTAGTGGACAAATAAGTGGCTGGAAGTCAAGGTTGTGAGTCCTACACCAACATATACCTTGAAAATGCGTTAACATCAGAGTACCTTTGTCCTTTGCCCACAACACTTACTTCCTACTTACGTGACACTGTCATGTATTTATGATGATGTCAAGTGAATAAAAAAACAAAGTACAACCTACAATGTGGCAAATGTGTATGGTAGTGGTGGTGTGGGACTGGTGTGGTTTGATTGGTGGGACCTTGACAAACTGCATCCACCCCGGGAGGAGAGAGATCATCATTTATTGCACATGCTGCAGCAATGATTGCTTCAGTCAATTTTTGCACTAACACTTTACTGCCACTCCCCTGTACTTCCTCCACCTTTTCTCCTCTTGCTTGTGTATTTGCTAGACATTACTCAACTACTGTGTGTGTTTTTACTCTCTACAGTACATAACTGATGGAGTGTGATGTTCTGCCATGGCCCTCAACAAAATTCTCAATGTCGTCTGCTGTCTGTCAAGTCTACCTCAGGTCCAAGTAAAATAGATTTATTTGTTTAATTTTTATGCTTTTTATTTTTTAATTTATCTTTTTTTTAAGTTGTCCACCATATCTTATCACAGTCCCAAAAAATATATATAACTAAAAAACAAAATAAGCAACTTCTTTCCCCAGACTTCCCCAGCACAGAAACAATAAAAGTAAAATCAGCAAGCAATTTGGACCCCAGCTGTCTGTGTCTTGCCAGTCAGTCATGCCAAATTTTGGAGTCTTTTGGCTCAACCTCCTTCCTCCCTTTTCTTCTCTCACATTGTGCCCCCAGATTCCCCTACTACAGAGAACAAATGTCCTACCTAAATGACTTCCTAAAACTAAGTTTCAATTCCACTTTATTTTCCTGTCTTCTCTAGCTCAGAAATATGCTGCTCTCTCCTCTCACAAACACAGAATGGATGTTGTGAGAGCCTGACAGCCTTTTATATGGTTGTAGAAAACTTGCGTGAGGTGGAGAACATTTTTTCTACCCATTGATTTCAATGCAATGAGCTAGGCAAAAAAAGCAGGAAAAAGCGGTGAAGATGTCACTTTTTGTGGGAAATTTTTCGTCAAGCGGAAAGTGCCATTTTTCAACAATTTCAGTTTGAGGTGAAAATTTTCACCCCTCGCCACATAGCAATACCTTCATGAATGTAAACATTCTTGAAGATAACCCAATAGGCTGCAATTTACTTAGGAATGAAGTAAAGATTCAGCATGGTGAGCTGGTCTTCCACATGTTCTGCTACATTTGTCCATATGAACAGCTCCATATGACTCAATTCTATTTCTTGCAGGGGTTTTAGTACATTAATGTTGTACAGATAAAAGTTGTGAACATAGACTTAAGTAACATGGACTAAACAGGCACAGTGCAAAAATAGTGTTTCATAATAAAAACAGCTCTAATTAATCATCATAGTGTTTGGACTTTGGAGAGTGTTATTTCAATTCTGTCAGAGTTGTAGCTCAAAAGTAATTCGATGACAAAGTATCCCCATCCCACCCCTTTTACTGATGTCACACTGTTCAGCCAGATCAGAAGGGAGGTGCCCAGGTAGACTGCAGAGAGGGACAATCTTTAATTAAGATAAGGGAAAAACCTGAAAAACTTGTCAAGGGGGGAAGGACCTTCATTGTTCTCATAGGAAAAAGATTGTCCCCTTCTGTTATCTGTCTAGTCTTACAACCAGATTCCACATCTGAGAAGAGATGGCTTACACTAGGTAAAAGGGGTGGGATGGGAAACTTTGCTTGTGAATATCTCTCAAACCATAAAGGTTTGAGAGATAAGACTTATATCGTTCTTCATGTTTTTTTAATGCCTACAAAATAAAATAATGATAAAACAAAGTATTACTATCCCTTTAAGATGATGAAGAGTTTCAGCCTCCTCGTGCATATGTTTCTACTACTTTGTGTTGCAAATTGGCTACTCTACGACCACAGTGGTTGGGTGACATAACTATGGGTAGGGAAATGTGACTCAGCATCAGTATAACATGCACTTTTGCAACCAGTGCACAAAGGCAAAACATAATAAATTTCTAATCCTAAACCATGCATTTCATTTTACAAAGATGTGAAAGAAATAAAGTGAGGGCACGAAACAACTTAGCTTGGTTAGCTGATAAAGCAGTTGCTGTTACATGCACCATTACTTCATACTGAGAAGTATTTGAATGTGATTAGGAGAGGTTGCACATACAAGTTTTTACTTCAGTCACCAATTATACCTCTGCACATAGGTGGTTAATAGAATTCCTTCAGCTACTCAGAAATAGGACAAAATGTAATGAAATTGCAGGGCAGATAAGTAATATCATGGAAAGAGCCTAATGTATTTATGCATTTAGAGTTAATGATGTTTTGTTGATGCAATTCAAAAGCCTCATTTAATCTAAAAATAATTGTATTGCATCCAAAAAAGTTGCAAATAGAAACACACGCATATTTAGATACCTTGAGATGTTTTATTAGCATTGCTACGTTATTTTAGAATAAATTAACCCCTTGATTGCCAGAGGGGTACACAATGCATTGCGGAGCAATGAATTGCATACCCCTCTGGCACTCAAAGAGTTAAATCCTTGCATAAGCAGAACAAATGTTGATGCATAATTTCTTCCTACGAATATTAAATATGACAAACACAATCTGAATCACTATTTGTTTTGCTCTAAGCTTATTGACTGCATTTTTTAAGTTTGTCCTGCAGTATTAAAGCATGATATGTTCTTTAAATCTTGGTGTACAAGCAGAGAGCTGTAGGGAGATAAGAAAAAAATATTTGTGGAGTAGTTGCATAGATTTAGTAAGTACCACCTGTACTGCTATCACTGCTGTTGCTTGCTGCTCTTTGCAGGGCCGGATTTACATCCCAGGCTCCCCTAGGTAAGTACCCTTAGCCACACCCATGGCCACACTCCTGTTACTCCCACGGCCCCAAGCCCATCCACTATTTCCTGGCACAGAAAATATCCTTGGCCTTTAACATGGATAGACAAAAAAAAGGCTTTAACTTATTGATTGCTAGAGAGAGATCTTCAGTGCATTGTGATGCATTGCATTGGAGATGTCTCTAACATTCAAGAGGATAAACAATAGCTGTGGCTGTATGCAGCAGTAGCATCACATAATTGCAGCCTGTTTTTGAGCCTGCTGTTTCTGTGTCTGTGGATATGACAAAAAGGGGGAGATTCACTATGTTAATCTATGGAGTATATACACTAATATTTCTCAAGTGGAGAGATTTTAGTGCATAGGCTCCATACAATAACATAGGATTTGAAGAATTGATATTGCCTCTTAATCACCACTTGACTTAGTCTATAACCCCACAAGTACACTACCCATTCCTAGGTCACAGTCACCATCACTACCAGAGGAGGAAGAATGTGGTGGTGCAACTGTGTAATAATTTGATGAGACATTTCCTGACTTATAAAAGCCAGCAGTGGCTGAGAGACATGGTGGGGATGGGTATTACCACCACCACTGACATGATGTTGTTTGGTGGTGATATAGTTGTGGTTTCTGAGTTACTGCTGTTGAATTCCCTGACTCCCAGTCTCAACAGCATCACATGAGTGTAACTAGTTTGTATTGCTATCAAACACAACTATTATTCCTGATATTGAAGTTTTAAAATTATATTCATAAACAAAAAAGGTGATGACTAAATTATTTAAAGAAAAAAAATAAAAGGTTGATTTAACGCAGTGGATGTTGATGAAGGTGCTGAATAATAATAATAATATGATGATGATGATCATGAGGAGGAAGGAATCCTAGATACATTAAATGCAGTGACATGTATGATTTCAACATAACCTTGTATTATTATTTGTCAATCATTCATCAATCTTTATAGCACTGATCCCAACTTCTCTCCTTTGTGCTGCTGATTGTACATGTATTGTATTGTTCTCTGTCTTGTGTGGTCTTTTTCCACATCTACTACATGATTCTTATATGGCATGCTGTAGTTTATGTAACAAATCAACAGCTTTGTGGGTTTGCAAACACAACCACTGAAAGAGCATAAAAGAGACAAAAAAGCATAAAACAAATCTATAAGTGTAGCATTTATAACTAGTAGATAAGAACAAGCCAAAAACACACTCTCATATGATATGACCCTTTTTGGTTTTATGCATATCGAGGTCTTGTAAATTCCATGGATCTATTATCTTCTTCTGCACAGTGATCTCTTTTCAGCAGATCTAAGGATGTTGTGGAATTTCTACAATAAACTATACATGGTCTGGATTCCAAAAGGAGACCACTGTGCAGAAGAAGATCCTTCTGTGTGCTTTCCATTGGTTGTGTTTGTAGATTTCATACTGATTAGCAGCACAAAGGATCATCTATTTATAAATTGGATTTGATTATTATATAAAAATTACTCATCCCCGTCAACATAATTCCATTCCCATTCTGATACATAGTGGATTAATATATGGACATTTTTTGATTCAATCAGGTCTGAGTTTGCTTTTTTTTATTATTTATGGACTCTCTTTTTGTTTTAACATTTTTTTGAGAGTTGGTACATTTAAGTTTCAGTAGGTCATATATTATACATTATTTATATGTATTTGATTGATTGTTTTGTTCTTGTGAAATCTCTATATTCAAGATTTGGTTCAGTATTTGTGCCCCCTAATTTTTCTCAGCTTTGAGGGTTTGTCTCTCAAAGCTCTGTACAAATAAAGTATCTTGCTGATGGTATGGAATACCCAGAAACTAGCCTTTACTAGTAGTGCCAGAGCAAGAGGCAACATTGGAGGTGTCCTAATGCTGCACGCTGCTGCTGCCCATTTATGGAAAGTATACCCAGTTAGAGGTGTGAGTCTTTTCACTTAACCACATATCTTTGGTCAGGTGAATTTTCTTGCGGTATGATGTTTTCAGCCCTTTGCCCACTACACAAACGATCTGCTTGAACAACTCACAGCAGTCCTTGAACAATAATTGCAGCTTGGGTATGCTAGAGAGATGCAATACATTAAATTAGTTATTTTAAACCACTGTTTTCATCAAAAGTATAGGGCAGCATGTCAACTGCTAACATTTTAGCTAGTCTGCAATTCTACAGGATACATTTGGATTATTGTTGTGCAGTTTTTGACTTCTTTCCAAGAACTCAGTATGGTGGGTTTTCCAAAGAACTGCGTAAATGTGTTGATTAACATAACTTAGTGGTGTGAGCAGATGTTGGGACTCTATGACTTTTTTCATCTCCAGCTAACTCGGAGTCATCATCCTCCTTGCATTTGCTCAATAGTAGGATATACCAATGTTAGTGTTGCAAAAGAAAATGTCCCACTCTTTGAGACATCTAAAACACTACTATTATGTGACCTTGAAGTTTTAGGATTGCTTCTACCTCTGATAGTTAGCTTACCGCTGATGTTCTGCTAGTGTGTCTCCCTATCAGACTTATGGTTGTATTTCAAGTGGGATCTCAATGAGGATGTGCCTAGATGGGATCCCGCTTTCCCTTTCCTCACATGTTTTTTACAGACACAATGGATTTTTGGTTCCCAAGAGATTTATTTGTTCTCATCTTCCTTATGTACACAAACCAGCAACTTCATGTGCACAGTTTGATCTCAAGGAGCATGGAAAATGGATGCCTTCTCCTTCTCTTGGGGTGACCTTTCTGGCCTCTATGCCCATCCCCCCATCCAAAAGGCCTAAAAGAGACAACAGAACCTGGTCCTTCTTTACCTAGTCTGACTCTCAAAGACTGAGAACTCAGTACTCTGCAAGCTTTTTCCCTTCCTCCTCAAACTTCTTTACTCAATGTGGATTGTGGCACAGATAAGTTTCCCGCTCCAGATTCTCCTGAGCCACCCCAAAATCTTATAAATGTCTCTATACATCCCTGTAATCAAAGACCCTATGAATCAATTGTTTTCAAATTTCCTTTTCAAGATAATCCTCTCCTATCTTGATCTGTCTTCTACATTCACCCCTAGATTGTGTATCATTTAAATTAAATTCAGGCATCTCTTCTTACACTTTAGTCTATATATTCTGCTCTCTTTACCCTTTTTCCTCAGTTGACTGAGAATTTGCTCTGTCTTAAAGGAGCAGTATTTTTTATGAAAAAATATATATTGTAGGGATTTTCCTATTGAGTAAAATAAGAGTACTCCCACTGCGGAGAGATTTATATTTCCAGAGTTGTTACAGTTTAAACCCATGTTTTTTTACATTAGCACTGCCCTCTTGTGGTCAAATCCTAATTAGATTTCCTGTTAGATTCTAATGGAGAGGAAAGTCAAAGACATACAGTTCTCCACAGAATGTGATAGAAACTGCTGAGTCACTTCCTGTCAGAACTATCAGGAAGTAAATGCAGTAAATTCACTTCCTGGTTATTTGAACTGCTATAAATTTTGAATAAAACACCTGACAGCGGTGATAGGGACCTTGTTTTATTCAGCAGGAAATGCTCTGTAAAATATGTGTTTTCATAAAAAAAGTTTACTGCTCCTTTAAGCTCCTCAGAAAAGATTCTCTTTTTAGAGCCATCCCAAATACTCTATAATCTCTAACACTGATGCTCTTCTTTCATCCTCTCCTCAACAGAAAATGCACTTGTGTTCTCTGACAGCTTTCCATTACACTATTTTGCACAAAGGGTTTTTGATCTTCACAGCTAAAAGTGCTGAGTTTACCCTATTTCAAACCTCTGGTCCATGGCTCACCAAATCTATGACAGAATCCAGAATTGGTGTCTCCTCATTCAAGTGTTTCCGGCTCAGGGAAGCAGCTCTCACCAGAGCTGCCTCCAAGGGTTTTGAGCTTTCCATTATTATAAAAGCTGCCTGTTGGTCTTTCCCTAAGACATTTTGGAGACATGTCAATGCTGATAAAACTAATGAAAGCAACTACCAGGTTTGTACTAGATGGTGCTAGGTCCTGAAAAATAAAATCTAAAATCTGAAAACGTTTTTTTCAAGGGATAGGATTCCTACCTAGCAACAGCTCCAATCATACTCACTATTGCTAGGTAGTTTACCTATGTTTCTGTCTCTTTTTGTCTCTCTCTCTCTTTTTCTCTTTTATTTCTCTCCTCTACTTCAGGTCCCTGCTCAGATAGCTAGGAGAGAAGCTTCTGTTGCAAGTAAACGTAATATGTAATGTATATAATTTATGTATACAAGGCTTTCCAGCTCATTTATTACAATACTGCTTATTCCATCAGTTTCCCCTACTCCTCCTTTTTCACTTGCCAATCTCCAAGTTAAATCCACCTGCAGTCTTGTTTGCTCAGTTACCTACCTGCATCCAATTACCAGCTTTGGAATGTACCTTAAGTTGTTTTGTTGCCCTACTTATTGTAATGAAACTTCTCCAGCCAGCTTCCTAGTGAAAAAAAATCTTCATATCATCATTCAGGGATCTTTTTCAGGGCAACGGTCATCTCCTATAAGCTTTTGCTTGGTTTCTTACAACTGACATCAGGTAAATATGACAAATCTGCTTTTTTTCTAATACATGCCAACCTGATTCCTGTTTCAGATGGTCAAATGTACAATTAGAGAAGGTAATCATTTAATAGACCACTGGAAAAAAGGAAGAAGAGTGTTTATAGACCTGGCATGCCAAGCAAGTAAAATTAAACATATCCATCACTAAGGCTGAAGGTCTAAGACATACAGTAGCAATTCTAGAGTAATCAAACTGAATCATATGGGAGAAATCAAACATTTTCCTTATTCTTATTGATTTAGTGGGGCTTTTAATCCAGTCAATGCTAGAGAGGCCTCCAATGTATTGCTTTGCAATGAGCTGGAGACCTCTCTAGCAAAGTTAAATTACCAATGGTGCATCAGGTTCAGACCACTGGGGCCTAGCCAATTTACTGAATTCACTGAATGCTGAAAATAGAACATGTACAATAGCCATGCTGTGTTTATTCAGATATAACCTTTCTAATATAGAATAAGATTGGAGCTGTGTTCCCCATCTTCTTCAGCATAATCGCACATGATTAAATTAACCAATAGTGACCAATATGCCACTAGGGTATATTTTAACAGATTACGCTTTTGCTTTGCTCTGAATAGCACAATATGTCCACAATTACATCTTTCTAAACATATTTAACCCCGTAAATGCCAAAGGGGTATGTAAAGCAATGTGTTGCACACCCTCCAGGCATCAGAAGGTTAAGAGTAGTTGACTATGCCTCTGTACCACAATGCTCTAATAATTGTATTCTTATTCAGTACTAGTAGTGACGCACAATGGATTTTTTCAGGCGCGGCGAGGCTGATGTACTAAGAAAGCGAACTAAAGGCACTATAGGGTATAAATAACCCCTCAAATGTTAGAGATGTATCAGCGCTGGAGATCTCTCTAGCATTTAATGGAGTAAAAAGGAATAGCCATACCTGGGAACATCTTCACCTTGAGCCCCCAGAGAGGGCTCATGTTCTATCAACAAGGGGATGTGGATGACATGATTTGTTTCCTAAAGGGGTGGGGCTTAACTGGGTGGGCAGGGATTATGCATCGATATGTCATAAAGTGGGTAGAACAAGATGGGAAGGAGGAGAAGTAGGCGGGAAGTGGGAGGAACAAGGCGAGAAGGAGAAGAAACTCACACCGCAGGAGAATCTGCCTCTGTTCCAGGAGTCCCGGTAATTCAGTCTAAAAAATGCAGTCTCTGGGGCAGATCCAGAGAGTTCTCAGGTATGGGAATAGCAAGCCTTTATTTTCATTTTATTTGTTATATTTTCCCAAATGTCCCTGGCATTGAGCTACCTGGATCTCTGTTTCCAGATACTTTTCTGGTCAGTAGACCATAAAAGCAGGATGTAACACAATGATATACGATCACCTGCAGCACATGGTGCTCGGTGTACTTTCTTTTTACATTGTTTCTTTTTTACATTGTATCACTAGGCCTGCTTTCATGTCTCCTGACAGAAATCAGTCTGCTTACAGATCCAGGTATCTCACTGTCAAGGACATAAAAGGTAAAAAAATAAAGACAGATGAAGATATTAAAAAACATAATATGCAGTATAGGCAGTTTTAATGTAAAAACAGTTGAAGAATATTTTTAATAAACATAAAGGGTTACTATTCCTTTAAATCAATCATAATTTTTATTTCTCCCCTATGGTGCAGCTGGTTTATTCCAGAACTATTCCTGTTCATCTTAGTACACCAGCCTAACTGATTTCTTATCCTGTAGAACAGCATTTCTTAACTGCGGTTGTCAGTTACCATAAAAGTGCAGGTTTTGTGGAGCACCTTGCACAGGTGAACCAATCAGAATGAAAGATTCACTAATTACACACCTGAGCTCAGGCAGAAAAATCCACAAAACATGCACTATTCGAGGGACCTGAGGATTCTGTGTAGCTCATACGATCAGATTGTGGGGTCTTTTACACTAATACGGGTAGGCAACCTTTGGCTTTTGGGGACTACAACTCCCATTATACTAGGGAGAAGCCTATAAACCACATAAAAATTAAGTCATAAATGGAACATAAAAGTGGCATTAATTGTATGCTTGTAAATGCCAGAAGTTTAACTGATAAAATAGAGGAACTGGAGCTGGTAGCTGAAATCAAAAACTATGACTTGATAGGCATAACAGAAACATGGGGGGTGACATGCATGATCAGTTTGGAGGGCTACATGTTGTTTAGAAAAGATAGGTCAAACAAAAGAGGCTGTGGAGTTGGTCTGTATGTCAAACCAGCATTATTGCCTCCTTTGCGGGAAGATATATGTGATGATAGCAGTGAACATGTGGAATCCTTGTGGGTTGAAATAGTCAATGGGGGTAAAATGCCCAGAAAATATTAATGGGTATTTGTTATAAACCCCCAAACACTGGCGACCTTGAAGAATCACATCTATTAATACAAATAGAAAAGCCCTCTCAAATAGGGAGAACTATAATTATGGGGGATTTTAATTATCCAGAAATAGACTGGAAAATGGAACAACTAATTCTGCTGAAAGCAGTACGTTTGGAAGTAAGCAGCAACCTTGATAATGGCAAGGCAGTTTATGTAATATATCTAGACTTTGCAAAGTCATTTGATACAGTTCCACACAGAAGACTGGGGTATAAAATAAGGATATTGGTGCTAGGAGATAACCTTTGCAATTTGATACAAAACTGGCTGAAGGATAGGGAACAGTGTGTGGTTGTAAACGGACAATTCTCCAATACAGTTAAAGTGGAGAGTGGAGTACCTCAGGGTTCAGTACTTGGTCCACTGCTTTATAATATGCTTATAAATGACCTGGAAATAGATATAGAAAGCAAAATATCAATATTTGCAGATGACACTAAATTATGCAGGGTAATTAATTCAGAACATGATCTTTGCTCTCTACAGAGGGATTTACAGAAAATGTCAGATGGGGCAAACAAATGGAATATGAAGTTTACTGTGGGAAAGTGTAAAGTCATGCATTTGGGAGGAAATAATCCCAAGGCTACTTATAAAATTAATGGAATCATTTTAGGGTACTCATTGCTAGAGAAAGCCCTGGGTATCCTTGTCAACTACAAACTTGGAAACAGTGACCAATGTCAAACAGCAGTAGCAAAGGTAAACAAAATCCTGTCTTGCATAAAAAGAGGTATTGAAGCAAGAGTGGATAACATTATTTTGCCATTGTACAAATCATTGGTAAGACCTCACCTTGAGTATGCAGTACAGTTTGGGGCACCAGTTCTTAAAAAGGATATACTAGAACTAGAGAGGGTACAGCGAAGAGCAAAACAAATAATTAAGGGAATGGATGACTTGACGTATGAGTAACGACTAGACAAACTTGGTTTATTTAGTCTAGAGAAAAGACAACTAAGAGGAGACCTAATCACATTGTACAAGTATATGAGAGGTCAGTACAAGGATCTCTGCGGTGAGCTATTTATTCCAAGGCCTGATCAGATGACATGGGGACACCCCTTGAGATTAGAGGAAAGGAGGTTTAGACTTCAGCAGAGGAAGGGGTTTTTTACAGTAGGGTCTGTTAAATTGTGGAATTCCTTGCCCAAGGAGGTGGTTATGGCAGATACAATGGATATATTTAAGAGAAGATTAGATACATTTCTTTCAAAAGGGAACATACCAAATTATACTATTTATCAGTAGGCAGATCAGGAAGATCTGATAAAGACTAACTTATTTGGTAGCAGGCAAGCTATAAAATTCCCAGTCACTGGGGTATGAGGCAAAGGTTGAACTTGATGGACTTGTGTCTTTATTCAACCTAATTTACTATGTTACTATGTTTCTGAATTTGTTGAATGACAATTTTTTGCCTCAACTAGTACAGACCTCAACCAGAGGGTATGCGTGTCTGGATCTGGTAATAACTAACAATGAACAGCTTATCTCTAACATTCAAGTAAGGGCGCACTTGGGTAATAGTGACGATAACATGGTATCATTTGAGATTAATTCAAAAAGGCAATTTGGTATGGGAGCCAACAAAACACTGAATTTGAAAAAGGCCAACTTTAGCAGGTTTAATGCATCCCTTGGTCTCATTGACTGGGATGGAATATTTTCTGGAAAAAACGCAGACGGTAAGTGGGATGCCTTCAAAATAACATTACAAAAATACACATATAAATTTATACCCTTTGGAAACAAATTCAAAAGAATCAAATTAAAACCAATGTGGCTAACCAGTAAAGTAATTAATGAAATAAATAAGAAGAAAGCAGCATGTAAACATTATAAAGCTGAGGGGTCAGCAGAGGAATCAGTCCTGTGTTATTCCTGATGGAATTTTCATGAAAAAATATATTTTCTGCTTTTTCCCAAGAAAATTATTGTCCAAAGAGAAACCCATAGATTTTCTGCCATTTTGCTAAGATCACATAATTTCCTGCAATAACAGATCCATTTCCTGTCTATGTGTGACAATGGCAGTGAAACTCCCACACCCATACTACAAACACCCAGAATTTCCCACCACACAGTGTGGTGTAAAATATGCAAGACAGAGAGTGGAAGGAGACAGACAGACTTTCATCTGTCACAGCAGCAGTATGATTATGAGGAGTCTAATGTGCCACAGACCACAATGGCCACAATGGGACTTGGTTCTTCAAGTAGTGACAGGATTAGGACAAACTCTACTTGACACCAATACTCCTGGTCCTATCTGTAGTGCTGATGCTGAGGCAGCAGATGCAGCATCACCTGCCCCAACCAGTGAAGGTGATTCTGGAGGAAAAGAAGAAGACAATTCTTCCACACCTGTCCCCTCACTGAAATAATGGGTGTGGGAATATTTTTCCTTGGTGCAGGCACAATGCAGTCACACTTTGTGTGATAAAGAAGGGTGGGCGAAAACGGAGAAAAATTTCCTGCATGCCTTTTTTCTCCTTGTCTCCAATGTAAAATTTTGCCTATGTTTCCTATGGTGCCACATTTCCAACCACAATATTACTTCTTCTGAGGGCTGCAGTGGAGAAATAAGATCTGAAAGTTGGGAGTCCTACAGCAACATATACCTTGAAAAATATGTTCCTGCTAAAGTGACACTGGCACATATTCATGATGATGAGATAAAAAAAGTACAACATACAATGTGGGACTTGGACTTGGAAGCAGTGATGATGATGATGAGTGACAGGATGACTGTGTACTTTTTGTCATCTTTGCAAAAAGTACAGGGAAGTCACAGCAGGGTGTCCCAGCAGTGTGTTTGTAAAGGGAGACAGGGCCAGAATAAGATGGTACGGTACAGTACAGTACGGTACAGTGCTTCTTCCTGATTCAGTTTTATTGGCTAACATGGTGTTGCTCCGCCTAGTGATAAATACTGAGCCCTGTCATTGCAGCTTTGCCCTTTCGTGGTGTTCCCGTTACTAAGAGCTGGCTCCAGTATTCGTGTGTTTCCCGTGTATGACCCGGACTGCCTGACTACTCTGCCTGTATTGTTCCTGCCCTGTGTACCAACCCGGCCTGGCTGTCGCTCCTGCTCTGTGTACCAACTCGGATTGGCTGGCATTCCTGCTTTGTGTACCGACCTGGCCTGGCTGACGTTCCTGCTCTGTGTACCGACTCGGATTGGCTGATGTTCCTGCTCTGTGTACCGACCCGGCCTGGCTGACGTTCCTGCTCTATGTACTGACCCGACCTGGCTGTTGCTCCTGTTCAGGGTGCCAACCCGGGCCTGCTTACTGTTCCATACGGTATCCAGTTAAGGGCCTGTCTCCGATCTCTCTGTCCACGGACAGATCCACTGTTGCCTCCGTTGCTGCTCCGGCAGCCTTGTACTGTTACCCGATCAGTATTGTGCCTCGTTATTCATCCGGTGCTCGTAGCACCCATTCGGTAGCACCACAGTACGCTTGACCTATACTGCCATAGCTGAGGTTGGGTTATCTTAGGCGCCTCAGGCGTGATCTATTCTGGCAGTCAACTCTGGCAGGTCTGAGCGTTCGTTAACCCCTTGTGGGTTGGTGCCTGACACGTTGGGTACAGTTGTTACAGTTCCTGATTGGCGTTATTCCGTACCTCTGTGGCAGTCCTCCTTTGGCAGCTTCGGTAGTCTATCGTTTGTCCAGGGCCTCCGTTGCTTTCGTGGTCTTAGTCTCTGTTATGTCACTTTCTGCGTAGAGAGTGTACTAAGGGCCACTGCACTATTAGGGCCTATCTGTCCTCCCGGCCTAATAGTAAACACAATTATCTTTCTAGTTTGGATTCACACAAACTGTGCCTGACCTGTGTCAGTATTGTATTGTGTATTGTATATACTGGACCTGTGTGGGTACTTATAACTGTAACCTGACCTGTGTCAGTAGCATTCTGTCTTCATACCTACTGGACCCGTGTGGGTTATTCCGTTACTGTGATTCTTTAATAAAATTGCATTTTAACCTAAACCTAACATGTCTGAGTGCCATAAAACCGTTACAATGGGGCACCGTGATACAGTGCTCCTTTTCAGTGGTGGAAGGTTGAGCCTTTCCCTTTCGGCTAACTTTTTGGCTATGTCATTATCTCTCTCACTCTCAACTTTATCTGTATCTGAACAAAAGGAAAATGTGAGAGGTTTATATTCTAGATATGCATCATCACCATCAGTCATCATTAAGTCATCTTCTGCATCAGCATTGCCAGCCTCTTCTTGTCCACTACCCTTATATTCCTCTAAGCTTTTAGAGGTGTCAAACAATGTTTTTACTTTTACTTTCACAAAGTTCACTACTACTTTGAAGACATTAAGTGCTTGTTTGTCTTACTGTCAGATGCAGCATTTGGTTCAGCTGCTACACTTTCCTCCATTATGCCATTGCCATCATCAAAACTAGAATGTGATTCATAATTTTTCAGTGTTCTTCTTATATATTTTTTTGTACTGGGCTGGTGGTGGTGGAACTTTTGAGGGGATCTTGATAAAACTGCATCTTCACTCGAAGGAGAGGGAAAATCATCAGTTATTGCACATGCTGCAGCAACCATGGCTTCAGTGGTTGAACTACCATTTTACTCCCACATCCCTGCACTGCCCCACCTTTCCCCCTTCCCCTTGTGCATTTGTTGGACATTATTCAACTACTGTGTGTGTTTTTCCTCTCTACGGTTCACAGCTGATGGAGTGTGATATCTTGCCTTAGCCCTCAACAAAATTCTCAATGTCGTTTACTATCTATCAAGCCTGCCTCAGTCACACAGCTCCCGTCAGGCTCCCAGTCAGCTGTTATTATTATTATTTTTTTTAAGTTGTCCACACTATATTATCACAGTCTTGTAAAAAAAAAGAGAAAATAAAAATGTAACCGAAAAACAAAATCAACAACTTCTTTCCCCAGACATCCCCAGGACAGAGACAATAACAGCAAGATCAGCAAGCAAATTGGACCCCAGCTGCCTGTGTCTTGCAAGCAGTCACATCAAATTTTGGGGCATTTGGGGTTACCCTCCTTCCTCCTTTCTTCTCTCCAAAAGTGCCCCCAGACTCCCTTAATATAGATAACAAATGTCCTACCTAAAAGACTCCCTAAAGTAAGCTTCAATTCCCCTTTATTTGCCTATCTTCCCTAGCTCAAAAATGTACTGCTTTATCCTCTCACAAATACAGAATGGCATCCTGTGAGTGCCTAACACCCTTTTAAATGCCTGCAGGAAAAGTAGAGAAAACTTTCATGTGGTGGGGAAATTTTTTTCTTCCCATTGATTTCAACGCAATGAGCTAGGCAAAAAAAAAAGTGGAAAATGTCATTTTTCCCAAGAAATTATAGTGGCAATTGACAATTTTGGTTTGAGGTGAAAATTTTTTCCCATCCCTAGTGATAAGGTAGTGAAAAGGAGAAAGAAGGAGACACACATTGGCACATCTGCACTCATTAAGCATGTGCAATATAAACACCCAGATGTTCATGTTAAGCTTGTGAAAGTCAAAACTCACAAAAATAAATCAAGAGACACAGTCACTGTGCCCCTTGTCCCTCCACAAGGGCACAAATAATGGGGAAGAAAATCCCAGAGGAAGAAAAGAGAAACCAAGCCTGAAAGTTCAATGATGCTAGTGTCCGGGTGTGGGAAAATGTACTCATTGTCCCTACCTTGGCACCTGTAGGGTCCTCTTTCTCCTTCTCTGGCATACCACCTTTGCCTATTTTACCTCCCCCAACAGCTGTTAGCGATTCTGTAGATGTGAGGATCTGGTATTTAATGTCCACCCATTGTATACTGTGTGGAGTACTGACTACACATGGCAATGAGGTGGATAGCAATTGAATGCAAGATATCAGGGAGCATCTGCAGACATTCCATCCTGCTGAATACGCTAAGCTGGTGTTAGAAAGGATTTATAATTTTCATAAAGTCTTCTGGGCATTAAGTGTACTTAGAGAGTGGACAAAGGCCATAGTGACAGCAGTACTTGGTTTCTTGCAGGTTGGGTTCCAGTCCAAGGGAAAAAATAGTATTCCAACAAACCCATGATTTTACAGGAGGTACAGGAGGAGAGATATAGTTGGCCAACTTCTTCTATCAAGATGCACCTGAAATGGTGTGGAGGCTTGTTGTGGTATTGCCACTGGCTCAGCAGCATCACTAGGGCTATTGTCAAGTGGAAGCATCATATCAGTGCTGATGATCCCAGTCCCTAATCCTCCTGTTGCTCAGATGACTCAACAGCAGGAATTACAGCAATAGCAAATGCCAGAATGTCACTATTGGGGGTGCCACTGCCATTGCATGGAATAATGTTTCTGGTGGTGGTCTGCCATCACCATTTAGCAGTGCTGGAACTAGGCCAGTAATGCATACAATTTTTTTCAGGACTTGTTTTTTGCAAGCCTGGAGCCTACAGATACATTTTTCTAAGGTCTTGTTTTAGACAAGATTGAGGCCTACATTTATTTTTATTTTTTATCACAGCAAGCCTAGCCTTGCAGTACTATTTTAAATTTTTAACTTTCTGTAAGCCTACACAATAAATATATTTTGAGATTTTGTTTCTACAAGCCTACTGCTATGCTTGCTAGCTAACCCTTATTTTTTAAGAGATAAATAAAAAAGGTTACAACTTCCACTGAATGTGGCAGATGTGCATTGTGGTGGTCGACTGGTGATGTGAATGATGTACTGTATATTAGATTAGGAATAAGAGAAAGAGAAAGGGAAGCTTGGAGTTGATGTATCTGCCAGTAATAGGATGCAGACACCACTCACCTCTAACAATGACTGCCAACTACCTCCTGCAGACACATACAATCAGAAAACATAGAATGAAGAAAATATTTATATTTTAGCCAAATAAAAAAATATACACAGTTTTCTTCCTCCCCATGCTAGAGTGCTGTTAATGCTCTAATTATAGCATTTGTTCATTAGTCTTTGCAGCACTGTCTGGTAATATATAACCTTTTGAACATAGAAACTAGAGATTGATGTTTCCAGAGGCTGTACCAATCCAGTAAGGAATTGTCTACATTCCTGTGAGAGGGGACATGGGGAAATACTACCTTAACCTTTTAAGGACAAGATGGATGTGCAACACATTGCAAGCCAATGTTGTACAAATCATCTGTTCCTTTAAAGGTTAATACCACCAGCACTGTAGCAGCATACACCCTTTACTAGTCATTTACCATGAGTAATTGGATTATCTGTCTATTTTGTGTTAGTGTAAAAGATATCCTTTAAAAAGAAACTAGAACTACACTAAATGTCTTCAACAGAATGCTTATCTACCAACTTCATACAGCAGTCAGATGTTGGACCCCATTTTGTCTTTTAAATTATACTGCCATCATTGTATCCGCTAGAGGACTTTGTTTTAGTACCTGCTACAGAGTTAAGGACGGGAGGTGTTTATTCCTATTATCAGCGTTAAAGACGCCTTGCAAGTTTCTGCCCGCTAAATGATCCAGATCCACCTGTTGCTGACAATACATTACTCCACACACTATCGGATGGGGGAGACAACAGTCAACATAAAATCATTTGATACAGCCTTTGAAGGTGATCCAGGACGGGAGAAAACTAAACGCTGCTATCATCAACAGCACACCTGCCCGCTATAAATTATAGCTTTGCAAGTACTTTTCTATACTATTTTTCTAAGTCCACATTTGGTGGTCTATTCCATCATAGGAATTGTCTATATTTTTTATGAGCTCTATGCAAATTATTTTTGCATACCCATATAGCGCTATATATATGTTTTAGACGTATTCGAATATTATTGTATTTGTTTTTTATTTTGTTATTTGCTATGATTTTTTTATTAAAGATACTTATTGATTTACACAGAGAACTTTCACTCTCCCCATATTGCCATTATATATATATATATATATATATATATATATATACACACACACACATATATTTCATTTATTTACATTGAAATTGTTTTCTGTTTATGAATGGACATTTCAGTTGATGTGTTCTATAGAACCATGGATAGGACTGTTGAAACTTATTGTTTATTGTGAGAAAGTGTGAACCAATGATGATTTTATACCCCTCTGGCACTCAAAGGGTTAATGGCAATTTTAAAATTAACAAAAGGGGGTGGGCTGGGACAGAGGGCTGGAACTATAGTAAAATCGGGCCACTTGATTGTAACTGCCCTCCAGGCCACAAATTGCCAGCCCTCCCCTGTGCTTGAAGGTGCTACTCACAACATTCTGTGTTTCTGTGCTTGCGTCTGTATGTGTGTGTTACTTTAAAAATATAAATAAAGTTATCAAACTGTGCTATGAACACATCTTTCTGATACACAAGAGACACATTTTTCTGTAGGTATAGTTAGACTTTTATTAGGCCTGGTAATGGTCTCAAAAGCAGTTCAGGATACTGAATATAGTACCTTATCATTCCAAGGGGGGTCTCCTGTTAAAGTAACAATAAATAAATGTATGGTGAAATTGGGCTGCTTAAGCAGAAAATCTTTTGGGGAAAGCCCCATGGTCTTTTGGGAGCCTAGCAACTATCTTGCTTTCAGTAGTAAAACACAGTCTATGATATATTGATTCTGGTTTTCCTTTAACTATACCTTGGAATGGACACTAGAGAAGATTGTAAGATCAGTCTTGAACATATGTGCCATATTAACAATACTCCAGCTGACCATGTTGATGGCAAGAAAGTGACTACAAATGATAAGAACATTTCTTTTCAACCCCCAAGAGAACAGTAGAGCTCTAAAGGGTCATGCAATCAAGAAAGTACAGTTGGGGATTAGGGGATATGACAGAGAAATCCAACCCATCAAAGGAGAAAATAGATGGATTTTCTTATTAACCTTCGGGATGATAGGGACATCTCCAGTGCAGTGGGAGGTAGTGCAAACAAGGTGTAACAAGCAGTCAGTGTGGTTAAAGTGAAACTACTTAAAATTATATTTTTCTGTAATGCATTAGTACCAATGAAATACAGTTTATAATTGTATGTATAAATGGGTATCTCTAAATTAGATATAATAAAAGTTGACCTTTTCAGCTAATATTTTCATGGCTTCTGAATCTCACTGAAATCTGAACATTATCAGGCTGATGTATGAAGAAAATGGTGCAATTCTGGAACAAACCGTCTGAACCACAGGGAACAAAAAACAATCGCCAATTACTTAAATGGGGGCTTTTAATCCATTGAATTCAATAAAGGTCTCTAACTCTTTGTGAATCAAGCTGTTAAAGCCCCACTTATATAAATGCAACTTTCTGTTGGTTACTATTGGTGCATTTGGTTTTCTAAGAATTCTTCCTATCTTTAGTACATCAATATCACTAGTCCCTGTTACCAGCTGATCTGTGCTGGCTGCTTTGTACATTCACCCAAACTAATGCACTAATAAGTATTGGATAAATTAACTGCACCGTAGGGGGACATGTTAAATCCCACTGATTTAAATGGAGGCTTTTAACCTCTTGAATGCTAGAGAGGTTTCCACTGCGAAGCAGTGTGTTGAAGACCTCTCTAGCAATCAAGGTGTTAATGTCCCATTTAATCAAATGGAAGTTGTATTTGCCCCCTGTGGTGCAGTTAGTCTGCCCCAGAATTACTGCATTCCTTCTTAATACCTCAGTTTCACTGGCTGTAACCTTTATGGACTGTTTTGATGATCATTTATGACCATATTTAAATTATCATGGTGTTTTTTAACTTAAATATCTCTACATTTACACCCATATCTGTATTTTGATGCATCACCTACCATAACTGCTAATAGATTATTTGTGTTACACACATAAGTGAATCATTTGTCATGTTTATTAGTGATTGTAGAAACCCCAAGAGGGCTTTATGGCACGTCAATATGTACATTAAATTATTCTGATGGTTCAAACCTTGGATAGGCATTATTATGCTGTTACATTTTACTTCATAATCCGGAATGCATCACTGAGCATATAAGTGACCTTGGATATAATGTAATTTATTGCACATATACTTGTAGAGATAGTTTTTTCCCAGTAACTAAAAGCTGTACTACAGTCCTTACTTATTTGATTAATGACTTAATACTATTCCTGCCACACAGTATTGATATTCTGTACTGCTGTCAGCTCCCTGGAGCACACTAACTATATAACCTTATTTATGGTACAAAGTATCCACTGTGCTAATACTTTATCAGACTGTGTCCTAACTGTCTAACAATTCAGTATAATGTGCCCAATTACTTAGAATGTGGACTAATTTCAAAGTAAAGTCCAGTTTATTGACTAAAATATTGGACAAAAGATATTTTTATACCAAGACTGTTTTTACATATTGTCATGGTCTAAGTCTAGAGCAGGCACCTTTGGCTGTACAGCTAATGGAATCTGCAACTCCCAACATCCCTAACCAGTTGTTTGCTGGTTGGGGTTGATGGTAGTTTCTAGTTTACAACAACTGAGGAGCCAGAGGTTGCTTATACACTAGTCTAGTTTAGTAAGGCTTCCCAGTTTTTTCATAATAGTATGTAGTGTAACTGTCAAGCTCTCCAGTTTAACTTTTGAGCACCAGTGAAGTTTCCAGTGCATTGCAAATCAATGAATGTGTTGGCTACATCTTTGGCATTCAAAAGGTTAATGTAAAATGCTTATAAAAAACACAAGTTGCATGGTTGCACTCGTTGCTGTGCAGTTCTGCAGTTTTCATCCATGTCCTGTATTAGAATGGAGATTTGGTTGTCTTAATCTAGTGTAGTTTAACTTAAACCCAAGGGAAATATACATCAATGTGTTGTCAAAAGTTCACAAGTTATTGGGATAAAAAGTTATTTATTATTATTATTATTATTATTATAATACTTTATTTATATAGCTCCAACTTATTCTGCATCACTGTACAATAGGGGATAGACATACAGAGGCATAAAACAGTACAAATGGAACATGGAAAGCCAAAGGCCCTGCTCATGAGAGCTTACAGTCTAGAGGAAGATAGGTGGGACACTGACGGAGTATAACAATAATCAGAGGAAGAATATCCCACATTCTAGAGGTCATAGTCTGGCTGTGGATGGTCGAACTCAATGGGTCGGAGTAGTTTGTATGGTCGAGGTTCGACTACCAGACAAGGTAGAGGAGCAGGTAGACGAAAGGAACAGTCGAGGATTGATCAGTGGCCAGAGAAAGGCTCTAGTCAAAGTTAGAAGACTCACAGCTGAAGTTCAATAAGTAATCGGATGCCTGGAGTCGGAGAACACACAGGAACAGTAGACTCCAACTGTGATTCAGCAGATGGAAAGTGTCAAAGCAAACAGCAACAAGATCTGAAGACTGGGATAAAATTTGACTGGCTGTTGTGGTACAGCTTGGCCCAGTCTAAGATCAACCTGCAGGTGACAATTGGCTGGGATCAATCCGACAGCCCGTCTGTGGATACTAGGCCCTGTCAGAGATCAACGGTGACCAGGATCAATCCAGCAAGTCATTGAATGAATACCAGGGCCCTGTTGGAGATCAACCAGCCTAGCAAGACAACTCTCAGGAGGATGTGCAGCGAGTCGGTGGCACGGGTCTAGCTGGAGAATCACGCGGAGGTATACTTCAAGCGGGGTCATAGCCAGAGAGTCTAGCCGGGTCATAACAGGAGTTCAGGCAGCACAAGGGAGCATACGAGAGCAAACATCAGAACACAGATAGAGCTCAAAGATCAGGCACAGGAAGTCAGGAACAGGAAGGTTTTAAAGGCCCAGTACCCAATCAGAAGTGAGAGGGGTGGAAACATAATTCAGACAGAGTGACAAAGAGTAAGTGGGAAGAGATTGGTGGTAAACAGGAAGGCCCCTTTCCTCGAGTTCAACATGGAGGTAAGGTGTGAGTGAGTGTGTGACTGGGCATGTGTGTATAGGCATGATGATGTTTGTGTGCTTCATAAAACTTGGTCCCAGGATAAAAACATTTTTTTAAAAAATGATATTGTTTAAGACACATGAAATGTGACTGGCAATGTGTGGTGGTAAGCAATTCAGTCATTTGCCAATCCCACTGCAGAATGCTGAATTGCTTACCATCAACATTTTTTAGTTTTTAATCCTGGTACCAGGCTTTCTGATTTTTGTTCAAATGCAGTGAACATAATTGGATATATTATATGCTTTATTGTTTTTATTTTTTTATACATTTATATTTTTTATTCAGTCTTTAAACTGTGTTCCTACCAGAGACGGACTGACAGGACCCTGTGCCCCTGCTCCAAAAAGAGGTCTGGGCCCCTTGCAGAAATCTCCACATTGCCTCTTCATCTCCACATTGCCCCTTCCACAATGCCCCCTTCACCTCCACATTGCCCCTTCCACAATGCCATCTCCACATTTCCCTTTCCACAATGCCCCCTTCACCTCCACATTGCCCCTTCCACAATGCCATCTCCACATTTCCTTTTCCACATTGCCCCTTCATCTCCACATTTCCCCTTCCACAATGCCCCCATCTCCACATTGCCCCTTCATCTCTACATTTCCCCTTCCACAATGCCCCCATCTCCACATTGCCCCTTCATCACCACATTTCCCCTTCCACAATGCCCCCATCTCCATCTCCACATTTCCCCTTCCACAATGCCCCCATATACACATTGCCCCTTCATCTCCACATTTCCCCTTCCACAATGCCCCCATATACACAATGCCCCTTCATCTCCACATTTCCCCTTCCACAATGCCCCCATATCTCCACATTTCCCCTTCCACAACGCCCCCATCTCCACATTGCCCCTTCATCACCACATTTCCCCTTCCACAATGCCCCCATCTCCATCTCCACATTTCCCCTTCCACAATGCCCCCATATACACATTGCCCCTTCATCTCCACATTTCCCCTTCCACAATGCCCCCATCTCCACATTGCCCCTTCATCTCGACATTTCCCCTTCCACAATGCCCAAATATCTCAACATTTTCCCTGCCACAATGCCCCCATCTCCACATTGCCCCTTCATCTCAATATTTCCCCTTCCACAATGCCCCCATCTCCACATTGCCCCTTCATCTCCACATTGCCCCTTCCACAATGCCCCTATATACACATTTCCCCTTCATTTCCACATTGCCCATTCCACAATGCCCCCATATACACATTGCCCCTTCATCTCCACATTTCCCCTTCCACAATGTCCCCATATCTCCACATTTCCCCTTCCACAATGCCCCCATCTCCACATTGCCCCTTCCACAATGCCCCCATATACATATTGCCCCTTCATCTCCACATTTTCCCTTCCAAAGTGCCCCCATATCTCCACATTTTCCCTTCCACAATGCCCCCATCTCCACATTGCCCCTTCATCTCCACATTTCCCCTTCCACAATTCCCCCATCTCCACATTGCCCCTTCATCTCCACATTCCCCTTACACATTGCCCCTTCATCTCCACATTGCCCCTTCCGCAATGCCCCCATATACACATTGCCCCTTCATCTCCACATTTCCCCTTCCACAATGTCCCCATATCTCCATATTTCCCCTTCCACAATGCCCTCATCTAACTTTGCCCCTTCATCTTCACATTGCCCCTTCCACAATGCCCCCATCTCCACATTGCCCCCATATCTCTACATTTCCCCTTCCACAATGCCCCCATCTTCACATTGCCCCTTCATCTCCACATTTCCCCTTCCACAATGCCCCCATCTCCACAATGCCCCTTCTACAATACCCCTACCTCCAGTCTCCGGTGGTCTAGCGGCGTGGCTTGACAGATCTGTGCCTCCTTCAGCACAGATCTCTAGAGCTGATGCTCCTGCTCTCCACTGTAGTAATGATGATGTCATCTCCCAGCGCTTACTAGAACGGCGCGCCGGCGGCTGTAACGGGAGTGCTAATCTACAGACGGCCTCTAAGTGGCAGGCAAGCGGACACGCTATGTTAAAATTATAATTGCTGGTGGCGGCGGGCCCCCTTCGGTCCCGGGCCCTCGGTCCGTGACCGAATGTCCGTATGGTCAGTCCACCCCTGGTTCCTACATAAACTTGTATAGACTTTCATTCTGGATATTGTACATGGTAGATTTATTTGCACATATAATCTGCATTTGTTTATACGCATGTCCAGAAGACTTTTTGCATCATGTATATGTCATTGAACATATAGATTTTAGCAGTGTATGCATCATATATTTTATGGTGAACCGAGATGTATAATTATCCCTCTTTCATTTTACCTGTTGTGATCTAAGACTGACGACCTACAGTTTGTGCATGGTTCCATTTTATTTTATATTGATGTTAGGGTGGCATCCTACAATTTAAGATACATATTTTGTTGCTGTATATGTGGATAACGGAGAGGTTGTGCTTATTCTGTGCTTGTCCTACATCACACATGTAATGACATATATGGATATTATGTTTTTGGAAGTACACACTGTCTTGGTCTCTGAATAGGTGATGTATATTTTTTGGTATAACATTTCTATGAACTTGACACTTATATCAGCGTCATATATTTGATTTTTGCATGTTATATAGATGCCCATGTATGATTAACAGGATACATCATTTATAGTGTTTTTACCATAATAACTTTTAATATTTTTTATATATTCTTGTTGTACTGTCCTACTGGAATCAGCAGTTTTCTGGTTGATGTGTACTGTATATATTTGGATATCTTATTAGTAGAGTATGCAAGGCTATGTTGCTTTCCTCCTGGTGTTACCTCACCTCCCTCCTTCCAGTATGTTTCTCTTATATTACACATTGATAAATATGCCTCATAGATTACTTCAATTTGGCTCATTTTATCCATAGGGTCTTAATCACAAATGGAAACTGGAGGGAGTCTTGGGCAAACCAGCTACACTATAGAGATAAAATGCAAATTACAAAATGGAACACTGATATAAATGGGTCTTTTAACCCACTGAATCCATTCTCAAAGAGTCACCGACATTTCAGGTGTTTAGGAGATTGTTACACGAGCAAAACTGAATGTCATTAGAACAGAGGGATCAATCAGTGAATTAGTCATTCAGACAGATTCACCTGTCACAATGAGCACAGTTCTAACGAAAGAACGACTCATTCACTGATCCATGTGTGTGCTAATGACATTCACCTGTGCTCATGTGGAGATCTTCTTAAACCTGCACTGTTGCTTGGTCCTGATGACGGAAGAGCTATTCAGAGAAGTCCTCAGGGTTATTGAAATAAAGAAATGATACAGGGCATCACACAGTGAGACTGATGTCCTAAGAAAAGTGTAATAATTCTGGGCAAACCACCTGCACCATAGGGATGAAATAAATATTCCCATTGAGTTATATTGGGCTTTTAATTCCATAAATGCTAAAGAGGTCTCTATGCATTTTGTCTCTAGCAATAAAGGTGTTAAAGGTACATTTAACTCAATGTATTTTGGAGACTTACTATTTGTTCCCTATGGTGCAGTTAGTTTGCTCCAAAGCGTCTCCTGTATAAGGCCTTGTCTTGGCATATAATGTACTTTATGCTAAATTGACCAAACCCAGTGATGAATTTCCATATAGACTGAGTAGGCCCACATTCTGAATTGTGGGTGTGGCCAGAGCAATCTCAATATTCCTCCACCAATTTATACCCCTTTACAGGATATTATTTAACCCCTTGCATGCTATAGAGCTCTCCAAAAAGTGCAGAGAAATGTGCTGGAGATATCTCTAGCAACCAAAGTGTTAAAGTTTTTTGTTCTTGCTTTTTCTAGTACAAGGGTACTTTCTTTGCCGAAACAGTGGATGAGACTGGGGTGTGGTCTTGTGAGGAATGGGGGGGTGGCAATAGGCAGTGCTAAGGGTGTCTAGAATGTCTTGCATAGTAAAAATAGTAAATAAAGGGATTTTTGTACTCACTGGTAAATCCTTCTCATTTAGTCCACTGGGAAACACAAGGACCATAGCGTTAATGATCTCAACAACTGAACTCTTCCCACTCCCTGTCCCTAGTTTCCCCTTAGATTCCTGCCACTAACAATTTTTGTCTACTAAAGCATAGGAGAATAAAGATACTAGGACCACCCACATATTACAAGTGGACCAAAAGAAAAAGATTTCTTGGTAAGTATATAAATCCCTTTCTCTTGCATCCAGTGGGGAACACAGGAACCGAGGGATGTCCCATAGTGGTCAAATAATACAGGGTGGAGGAGAGAAAACAGTGTCAATTTAATTAAGTAACAGGTTGCAACCAAAACTAGAGTCTGCTAAAGATAAAACATAAACTTTGCAGAGCTGATAAAAAGATTGAAATGAAGGCCAGGTATCTACTTTACAGCTTTTATCAGCAAAATGCTTTGCTTCTGATGTCCCAGATTGTGCTGATGGACCTTTTAGATGTGGCTGCATTCAGAGACCTAACTTGAAGTCACCAGGCCCTGGAGCAAAAATTGCCATGCCCCCCCGACCACATTGCCCCCATTGGGTACCTCCACTTTGCCCCAGTGTCCACCTCTCCACATAGACCCAATGTTCACCTCTCCACATTGCCCCCAACTCCCCACATTGTCCCCAATGTTCTCCTCTACACATTGCCCCCAATATCCACCTCTCCACGTTGCCCCCAACTCTCCACATTGCCCCCCAATGTTCACCTCTCCACATTGCCCCATCTCTCCACATTGCCCCCAACTCTCCACATTGCCCTAGTGTCCATCTCCTACCTCCCTGGTGGTCCAGGGTCGTGGCAGGATAGGTCTGTGCCTCATTCCGCACAGACCTCTTTTAAGAGCTAGAGCTCCCGCATGGTCTTCTCTCCAGTAATGCAGAGCACTGGGAGATGATGTCATCTCCCAGCACTCTGCATTACTAGAGTGCCGACAAGGGAGAGGTCAGCTGCTAGAGGTCCATGGCACCGGGTCCATTTTATGCCACTGGCTGCATTACTAAAAAGAACTGGTTTAATGTACAGTGTATATAAGTGTATTTGAAAGGCCATATGGTCTTTTTAATAGGTATGTCTGTTTTAGAAGCTTCCAAAATAGAAACATAAATACATAGTTGTAAATACCCGACTGCATTCAAGTAATCTTTCAAGCATGTTCATACAGCTAAATTATGCATGAATCTCCCTTGATCATAATGTGGGATAGGACACAATGAAGGCAATTTCTTGTCTCGTCCATGGAATTGGGACAACCTCTTGGGTTGACAGATCAGACATGTTGATATAGTAGGTTATCGTGCTACAACACTAGCAGCAAACAAAAGGCACAAATCAGGTACCCACAATAACATTCATGTGAATCCTTGATATCCAGACACCTCATTTTTTTGGTGTGCCGCCCAATCTTTCTTTAAGTTCTGAGTTGTCCCCAATACCACTTTCTCTTGGAGAAATATTAGGTAAGGAGTATGACAAGAAACTACACTGATTGTTACAGCTTACCTTGGTTTCAGCGTCATCTACAGGTGCGAGGCTTGAAGCATGCAGCAGGCCTCTGTTTTATGTGTTTGCTTCCTGTAGTCTCCTCCTACCTACTTCCTCCCTCTGAGCTGCTCCTCCTACCTACTTCCTGTGGAGGGGTTTAAAGGGCAGTTTGAGTCCTGACTCAGTTGCCCTTGCATTGCTGTTCATAGCAGTTCTGTTACCTTGGGCTCTGTGTATGACCTGGCTAGTCTTCCATCCAACCTGGTGCTGACCTGTGGTTCTGTCTGACTATTCTTTCCTTTGCTTTTCCTTATAGTGGACACCCAACCTGGTGCAGACCTGTGGCTCTGGCTGACTACCTGAACTGTGCATGACCTGGCTTTGCTGACTACCCCCTCTGGTGCTAACTTGTGGCTCTGGCTGACTACTCTTATGTTTGTTCCTTGTACCTAGCAGACACCCAATCTAGTGCGAACCTGGGGCATTGGTAGACCAGCTCTGATTCTGACTTCAGGCGTGAGTCAGAGTTTGCTCCATTCTGACTGCAGGCGTGAGTCAGATATCGCTCCCTACTGACTGCAGGCTTGAGTCGGTACGCCCGCTAAGTCAGATCAAGATCCTGTGTTCCTGCTCCTGTTCCTGGCTCCTGCTGAGACTACCAGTGGCTAAGGCCTAGTCTCTAGCACTGAGGTTTACCCTTGCATCCTATTATTTCCGATAGCAAGGTTGGTGGCATTAACCCTTTTCCTGTTCCTTTGTATGTATATATGTATATATTTTCTTTGTTCATTTTGTCAATAAAATTGCATTAACTATACCATACTGACTCCTGAACTTTTATGGGTATCCGTGACAGTATGCAAGGGCCATGAGTTCAGATGGAGATGGCAATGCAGTTTTCCAAAGCACCCTAGAGAGGATGGAGACACTGAGTCAGCAGCTTGATCAGTTGTCTTTGGCCATGCAGACGATTTTGCAGCGCACTGCTCATCTTGAGCAAATCTGTAACCAATTGGTGGCCCCCTCCGAGACTTTCCAGGCACCATTGGTTCCAAACCCTCCTGACGCATGTATGGTCAAGAGGTTGACGGGCTCCCCTCAGCTCCCACAGTGTTATGGTGGGGATCCAGAAGGTTGCTGTGGTTTCCTGAACCAGCTAGGCATATATTTCAAATTGGTACCTTATGCCTTTCCCAATGAGTGAAGTAAAGTTGGTTTCCTTATCTCCCTCCTCACGGGCGGAGCTGGCTGGGGTGCTTCATCCATGTATTGATTTTCATGGTTTGAATAAGATTTTGGTCAAGAATGTTTATCCTATTCCCTTGATCACCGAACTCTTTGAGTTCAAAGATTTTCACTAAACTTGATTTGAGAGCCGTGTACAATTTAGTTCAGATTGAAGAGGGACATGAATGGAAGACAGCCTTTAATACCTGGAGTGGGCATTATGAGTACCTGGTCATGCCCTTCGGATTGTGCAATGCTCCGGCTGTCTTCCAGGAGTTCATAAATGATGTGTTAAGAGAACTCCTTCAAAGTTGTGTGGTGGTATATTTAGATGATATACTCATCCACTCACCTACATTGGAGACTCATCAGTCTGATGTTGCAAAGGTTCTTAGCCTGCTACGGGAGAATAAGTTGTTCTGTAAACTTGAAAAGTGTGAGTTCCACAAATCACAAGTGATATTCCTAGGCTATATAATTTCCATTGTCTGCGGTTGTGGACTGGCCACGTCTTAAGGGACTCAAAGCGCTCCAAAGGCTTCTAGGTTTTACAAACTACTACCATAAATTCATTAAGAATTTTTCGACTATTGCCAAACCACTGACTGGCATGACGCTTAAAGGGGCCAACCCTTCTGAATGGTCACAACCAGCTATTGTGGCTTTTGAAAACCTCAAGGCAGCATTCACTGCAGGGCCCATATTGGCTCATCCCAATCCCTCCCTGCCCTTTTCCTTGAAGGTGGGTGCTTTGGAGGTTGAGTGGGGCTCTCTTGTCCCAGCGCACTTCCCCAGGTGAGTCGCCACATGTGTGTGGGTTTTTTTCCTGAAAATTGTCCAAAGCAGAGATGCTTTACCATTTGGTGCAGACCTGTGGCTCTGGCTGGCTACCTGAACTGTGTATAACCTGGCTTGTCTGACTACTAGTGTTGAGCGAGCATGCTCGGCCGATGCTCGGATCGGCTCGAGCATCGCTCTGCTCGGCACATGGCGGTACTCGTACGAGTACCGCATGTGCTCGCCCGCCATGTTCGGGTCTCCTCCCCGCACGTTTTGCGGCTGCTGCGCAGCCAATAAACGTGCAGGGAGGCTCTGACATCGGTGTAATGCCAGCAGCCATGTTGGCTGCTGGCATTACACTGATTGGCTGGCCAGAACCCGTGGTCAGGTGCTGTATAGCACCTGACCATCGAGTTCGGCTCAGTCTGAGCCAGGGAGAGCTGAGGATAGGAAGGGAAAGGCAGTGTAGGGAGGAAAAAAACAAAAATTGTGAAAAAAAAAGAACCAAAAGTCCTTTTTAGGACTACTGTGTGTGGGGGCAGCAGGTTATTTGGTGTGGGGGGAAAAAAACAAAAAAAAAAAAAAAAAAATGTATATATTCTGTTTAGTGTGCAAAGTTGCAGATTAGAGCACATTCTGTTTAGTGTGCACAGTTGCAGATTAGAGCACATTCTGTTTAGTGTGCAAAGTTGCAGATTAGAGCACATTCTGTTTAGTGTGCAAAGTTGCAGATTAGAGCACATTCTGTTTAGTGTGCAAAGTTGCAGATTAGAGCACATTCTGTTAAGTCTTCAAACTAAAATATCAAAGTCACGTATTCCATTCAGTGTGCGTCGCCGCAGTTTAGCAGCACATTCTGAGTACTGTGCAGAGTTGCAGAATAGGAAGAAATACTGTTAAGTCTTCAAACTAAAATATCAAAGTCACATATTCCATTCAGTGTGCTTCGCCGCAGTTTAGCAGCACATTCTGTGTACTGTGCAGAGTTGCAGAATAGGAAGAAATACTGTTAAGTCTTCAAACTAAAATATCAAAGTCACATATTCCATTCAGTGTGCTTCGCCGCAGTGTAGCAGCACATTCTGTGTACTGTGCAGAGTTGCAGAATAGGAAGAAATACTGTTAAGTCTTCAAACTAAAATATCAAAGTCACATATTCCATTCAGTGTCTTTCACCGCCGTTTAACAGCCTATTCTGTGTACTCTGCAGAGTTGCAGAATTATAAGAAATACTGTTAAGTTTTCAAACTCAAATATTAAAGTCACATATTCCATTCAGTGTCTTTCACCGCCGTTTAACAGCCTATTCTGTGTACTCTGTACAGTTGCAGAATTATAAGAAATACTGTTAAGTTTTCAAACTCAAATATTAAAGTCACATATTCCATTCAGTGTCTTTCACCGCCGTTTAACAGCCTATTCTGTGTACTCTGTACAGTTCCAGAATTATAAGAAATACTGTTAAGTTTTCAAACTCAAATATTAAAGTCACATATTCCATTCAGTGTCTTTCACCGCCGTTTAACAGCCTATTCTGTGTACTCTGTACAGTTCCAGAATTATAAGAAATACTGTTAATTTTTCAAACTCAAATATTAAAGTCACATATTCCATTCAGTGTCTTTCACCGCCGTTTAACAGCCTATTCTGTGTACTCTGTACAGTTCCAGAATTATAAGAAATACTGTTAAGTTTTCAAACTCAAATATTAAAGTCACATATTCCATTCAGTGTGTTTCAACGCCGTTTAACAGCCTATTCTGTGTACTCTGCAGAGTTGCAGAATTATAAGAAATACTGTTAAGTTTTCAAACTCAAATATTAAAGTCACATATTCCATTCAGTGTCTTTCACCGCCGTTTAACAGCCTATTCTGTGTACTCTGTACAGTTCCAGAATTATAAGAAATACTGTTAAGTTTTCAAACTCAAATATTAAAGTCACATATTCCATTCAGTGTGTTTCAACGCCGTTTAACAGCCTATTCTGTGTACTCTGCAGAGTTGCAGAATAGTAAGAAATACTGTTAAGTTTTCAAACTCAAATATTAAAGTCACATATTCCATTCAGTGTGTGTCACCGCAGTTTAGCAGCCTATTCTGTGTACTCTGCAGAGTTGCAGAATAGTAAGAAATACTGTTAATTTTTCAAACTCAAATATTAAAGTCACATATTCCATTCAGTGTCTTTCACCGCCGTTTAACAGCCTATTCTGTGTACTCTGTACAGTTCCAGAATTATAAGAAATACTGTTAAGTTTTCAAACTCAAATATTAAAGTCACATATTCCATTCAGTGTGTTTCAACGCCGTTTAACAGCCTATTCTGTGTACTCTGCAGAGTTGCAGAATTATAAGAAATACTGTTAAGTTTTCAAACTCAAATATTAAAGTCACATATTCCATTCAGTGTCTTTCACCGCCGTTTAACAGCCTATTCTGTGTACTCTGTACAGTTCCAGAATTATAAGAAATACTGTTAAGTTTTCAAACTCAAATATTAAAGTCACATATTCCATTCAGTGTGTTTCAACGCCGTTTAACAGCCTATTCTGTGTACTCTGCAGAGTTGCAGAATAGTAAGAAATACTGTTAAGTTTTCAAACTCAAATATTAAAGTCACATATTCCATTCAGTGTGTGTCACCGCAGTTTAGCAGCCTATTCTGTGTACTCTGCAGAGTTGCAGAATAGTAAGAAATACTGTTAATTTTTCAAACTCAAATATTAAAGTCACTTATTCCATTCAGTGTGTGTCACCGCAGTTTAGCAGCCTATTCTGTGTACTCTGCAGAGTTGCAGAATAGTAAGAAATACTGTTAAGTTTTCAAACTCATATATATTAAAGTCATATATATCGTGTAAGATGAAGAAGGCGGGTAAAAAGGGACGGGGAAGTGGACGTGATCCTGAAAGTTCAGGGCGCGGGTCAGGACGCGGAGAAACTGTGCCTGGTGCCAGAGCACAAGAAAGAAAGACATCCACCATACCTAGCTTCATGTCTGATTTCACAGGGCGTCGCAGGACATCACTCTCGAGGTCCGACCAGTGCGAACAGGTGGTCGGTTGGATGACAGCTGATACTGCTTCCAGTCGGTTAAGCACCACCCTGTCTTCCACCAAGTCCACTCTCAGTAGCCAAGAGTCTGGTCAACATAATCCTCACTCTGATCATCCTTCCTCCCACCATACACGGTCTGGTCAAAGAAGTGATCCCACACTGGGATATAGTGATGAGCTCGTCTCATCACCAATCCTTCATTTGACCCTCTCTCCAAGCACGCTTGCAGAGGAACATGACATCTTGTGCCCTGATTCACAACCTCTAGAGGCTACCCAATCACAAGAAGATGACAGATGTGAACGGCATTTAAGGTCAAAGGAAGTAGTGGATGATGATGATGATGATGATGAGACACAGTTGCCATTAAATCAACCACTATTTCCGTCTCAAGACCTTGTTGAGGAGAATGTTATACAGTTGTCAATGACTGAGTATGTGGTGGGATCAAGACTTGAGGAGGATGATCAGAGTGAGGAAGTGGAGGAGGACTTGGTGGACGATGAGGTGACTGACCCCACCTGGGAAGGTGTAGAGCCGAGCGATGACAGCAGTCCTGAGGGTGAGCCATCTGCAGCACCGCAACAGGCTGGAAGAGGCAGTGGTGTGGCTACAGAAAGAAGGCGGACCGCACCAAACCGGCCCGCAAATGTTCCACGGAGCACCCCCTTGCGTAAATCTACCTTGCCAAGGGGTAGGTGTTCCGCGGTATGGCGTTTTTTTAAGGAAAGTGCGGACGACAAAAGAATTGTAGTTTGCAACCTGTGCCACACCAGAATGAGCCGAGGCATGAACACTAGAAACCTCACCACCACCAGCATGATCCGACACATGGCATCCAAGCACCGTAGTAAGTGGGAGGAACGCCTGGATCGCCCATCTGTGTCTGCAGGCCACACCACTGCCTCCTCTTCCCCTGTTTTCGGTGCCGGCCAATCGCCTGTCGAAGGCGCAGGCCCGCATACCTCCCGCCCTGCACCTGTACCATCTGAAGCACCATCAGCGACCACATCCACTTCCCTGTCCCAGCACAGCGTCCAAATGTCGTTACTAATGTTGAGCGAGCGTGCTCGGCCGATGCTCGGATCGGCTCGAGCATCGCTCTGCTCGGCACATGGCGGTACTCGTACGAGTACCGCCATGTGCTCGCCCGACATGTTCGGGTTGCGGGGATCTGTGCCGGAAGAGGCACAGATCCGAAGACGCTCCGCTGGACCACCAGGGAATGGAGGTACAGGGGCATTGCGGAGATGAAGGGGGCATAGCGGAGATGAAGGGGGACATTGTGGAAGAGGGGCATAGACTCTATGCCCCTCTTCCACAATGTCCCCCTTCATCTCCGCTATGCCCGTCTGTCACAATGTGCCCCTTCATCTCCGCTATGCCCCTCTTCCACAATGTCCCCCTTCATCTCCTCTATGCCATAGAGGAGATGAAGGGGGACATTGTGGAAGAGGGGCATAGCGGAGATGAAGGGGGACATTGTGGAAGAGGGGCATAGAGTCTATGCCCCTCTTCCACAATGTCCCCCTTCATCTCCGCTATGCCCCTCTTCCACAATGTCCCCCTTCATCTCCTCTATGGCATAGAGGAGATGAAGGGGGACATTGTGGAAGAGGGGCATAGCGGAGATGAAGGGGGACATTGACCAGGCACCCTCCGCTCATCAGAGCAGGGGGTGCCTGGTTTGATGCTCGAGTGCTCCCATTCATTTGAATGGGGCTCGGGTGCTCGGCCGAGCACTCGAGCAGCAGGGGGTGCTCGGTCAGAGCACCCGAGCACCCGAGCATCGCGGTGCTCGCTCAACACTAGTCGTTACCCCAGGCATTTGAGCGCAAGAGAAAGTACCCAGCCACCCACCCACAGGCCATAGCACTAACCTCACACCTTTCAAAATTACTGGCCATCGAAATGCTGCCATTTAGGCTTGTGGACACTGAGTCCTTCCGCAGCCTGATGGCAGCAGCTGTCCCTCGGTACGCGGTCCCCAGCCGCCACTACTTTTCCCGGTGTGCCATCCCCGCATTACACCACCATGTGTCCCGTAACATCACCCGTGCCCTGACCAACGCAGTTACTGGGAAGGTCCACTTAACGACTGACACATGGACAAGTGCTTGTGGCCAGGGACGCTACATTTCCCTGACGGCACACTGGGTGAATGTCGTGGAGGCTGGGAGCGACTCGGACCCTGGGATGGCACGGGTGCTACCCACGCCGAGGATTGCGGGCCCTACCTCCATCAGGGTTTCCACCAGCACCTACGTTATTGGCTCCTCCTCCTCCGTTTCCACCTCCGAATTCTCTACACACACCGCCACTCCCCCATCAGCCAGTAGCTGGAAGCAGTGTAGCACTGCAGTGGGGAAGCGTCAACAGGCCGTGCTGAAGCTGATCTGCCTTGGGGACAAACAGCACACGGCCTCAGAGCTGTTGCAGGGGATTAGTCACCAGACCGAGCAGTGGCTCTCGCCACTCAACCTGCAACCAGGCATGGTTGTGTGTGATAATGGGCGTAACTTGGTGGCGGCTTTGGAGCTCGGCAAGCTCACACACGTACCATGCCTAGCGCATGTATTTAATTTAGTGGTGCAGCGATTTCTAAAAACCTACCCCAATGTGCATGATCTCTTGACCAAGGTGCGCCGCGTGTGTGCACATTTCCGTAAGTCATCTACAGCTTCGGCCGGCCTGTTGAAGCTGCAGCAGCGCTTACAATTGCCAGCTCACCGGCTGCTGTGTGACGTGAGCACGCGCTGGAACTCCACCTTCCACATGTTGGCCCGGCTTTGTGAGCAGCAGAGGGCAGTAGTGGAGTACCAGCTGTTACACGGTCGTCGCCTCTCCGTTCAACTTCCTGTAATCAGAAGTGAGGAGTGGGAATGGATGTCAGACCTCTGCGAGGTTTTACGCAATTTTGAGGAATCGACACAGATGGTGAGCGGCGATAACGCTATTATCAGTGTAACCATCCCACTTCTGTGTCTACTGAAACGCTCGCTGCTCACAATTAAAACCGACGCTTTGCATGTGGAAGAGGTGGAAATGGGGGAGGAAGAGCTTACACAAGGTGATAGCCAGAGCACCCTCACTTCGTCTTCTCAGCGACAATTGGAGGAGGCGGAGGAGGAGGAGGAGGAGGAGGAGGAGGAGGAAGACACGGTTGCCTCCGCTACAGAGGGTAGCCATGGAACTTTAGTTCCATCTCTTCAGCGTGGGTGGGCAGAAGAGGAGGAAGAGGATGAGGATATTGAGAGTCAGCCTCCTGGTGAGGACAGCGAAATCTTGACTGTTGGTACTCTGGCACACATGGCTGACTTTATGTTAGGCTGCCTTTCCCGTGACCCACGCGTTGTACGCATTTTAGACAACACGGATTACTGGGTGTTCACCCTTCTGGACCCCCGCTACAAAGAGAATTTCTCATCTCTCATTCCTCCGGTGGAGAGGACAAGCAAAATGGTGCAATACCAGAAGGTTCTTGTTGAAAAATTGCTCCAAAATTTTCCATCTGACAACGCTGGCGGCAGAGTACGTGCTACCTTGGCCAACCGAGAAGGGGAGAAAAGGGGAGCACACAGCAGTTCCGACAAAGGCAGGGCAACACTCTCCAAGGCGTGGGACACCTTCATGACACCCCGCCAGCACCCTCACCCTGATGCGCAGCCTAGTGTCACAAGGAGGGAAAAGTTTTGGAAGATGGTGAAGGAGTACGTAGCAGACCGTGTCAGCGTCCTCAATGATCCCTCTGTGCCTTACAACTACTGGGTGTCCAAGCTGGACACGTGGTATGAACTGGCACTCTACGCCTTGGAGGTGCTGGCCTGCCCTGCCGCCAGCGTTCTGTCTGAGCGGGTATTTAGTGCTGCTGGTGGCATCATAACAGATAAGCGTATCCGCCTTTCCACCGACAATGCTGATAGGTTGACACTTATAAAAATGAACAAGGCCTGGATTTCCCCTGACTTCTCCACTCCACTGGAGGAAAGCCCCGGGGGAACATAAACTCACTTTATATATGTTATTTACAATGATGGGAATACTCTGTATTCCCATTCACCCCTTCCACCCCAAAAACGGGTATATGGTTGACTCTTAATGTTCTCATCCTCCTCCTCCTCTTCCATATGCCCTGGGATATAATTTTTATATAGGGCCAGCTCACCAGCGTGCCCTGGGATATAATTTTTATATAGGGCCAGCTCACCAGCGGGCCCTGTGATATAATTTTTATATAGGGCCAGCTCACCAGCGGGCCCTGTTTGCCAATTTTTATATAGGCCAGCTCACCAGCGGGCCTTCTCATATAATGTTTTATTGGGTCAGCTCTCTAGCGGGCCCTCTCATATAATGTTTTATAGCGTCAGCTCACTAGCGGGCCTTCGCATATAATGTTTAGGATGGTCAGCTCTGCAGCAGACCCTCACCCATAATGTTTTAGATGGTCAGCTCAGCGCACGTTTCCCTCTTAATCATGGCCTCAGTTCTGAAAATCAAGGAAATTTTTGGGAGAATTTGCCTCTGCGCACGTTTCCCTCTTAATCATGGCCTCAGTTCTGAAAATCAAGGAAATTTTTGGGAGAATTTGCCTCTGCGCACGTTTCCCTCTTAATCATGGCCTCAGTTCTGAAAATCAAGGAAATTTTTGGGAGAATTTGCCTCTGCGCACGTTTCCCTCTTAATCATGGCCTCAGTTCTGAAAATCAAGGAAATTTTTGGGATAATTTGCCTCTGCGCACGTTTCCCTCTTAATCATGGCCTCAGTTCTGAAAATCAAGGAAATTTTTGGGAGAATTTGCCTCTGCGCACGTTTCCCTCTTAATCATGGCCTCAGTTCTGAAAATCAAGGAAATTTTTGGGATAATTTGCCTCTGCGCACGTTTCCCTCTTAATCATGGCCTCACTTCAGAAAATCGATGAAATTTTTGGGAGAATTTGCAGATGATATACAAGTAAATATACAGCAAATACTGTTTGGTAACAATTTTTCGCCTAAAGTCGTTTTTATTTTCCTTTTTGTGTGTTTTACGGTCAGTCTGTAAAAATGGCGTACTACGGGCGAAAGATCGTTCCCAGCAGCGATGTTGGAGTCCAAGGTGCATCCAGACATCCTCCCTATGCTGTCCCTGAACCATTTCTGTAGTGTTTCCATCTTTTTCTGCCCTTTTCCTATGGACCAGGCACCCTCCCCTCATCAGAGCAGGGGGTGCCTGGTGTAATGCTCGAGTCCTCCCATTGACTTCAATGGGGCTCGGGTGCTCGGCCGAGCACTCGAGCCTCAGGGGGTGCTCGGTCAGAGCACCCGAACATCCGAGCATTGGGGTGCTCGCTCATCACTACTGACTACCCCATCTGGTGCTGACTTGTGGCTCTGTTTGACTACTCTTACATTTGTTCCTTGTACCTAGCAGACACCCAATCTAGTGCGGACCTGGGGCTCTGGTAGACCAGCTCTGACTGCAGGCATGAGTCAGAGTTCACCCCTTTCTGACTGCAGGGGTGAGTCAGAGTTCACTCCATTCTGACTGCAGACGTGAGTCAGATATCGCTCCCTACTGACTGGAGGCTTGGGTCGGTACATCCGCTACATTGGATCAAGATCCTGTGTTCCTGCACCTGTTCCTGGCTCCTGCTGAGACTACCAGTGGCTAAGGCCTAGTCTCTAGCACTGAGGTTTAGCCTTGCATCCTATTATTTCTGATAACAGGGTTGCTGGCTTTGACTGTTCCTTTGTATATATATATATATATATATATATATATAGATAGATATATATATAGGTATATATTTTCTTTGTTCATTTTGTCAATAAAATTGCATTAACTATACCGTACAGACTCCTGAACTTTTCTGGGTATCCATGACACTGATCTCCAAAACTCTTCAGGTGCAAGTCAGATGCCTGGTGGGTGTTGAAAAAAGTAATTTAAGGATCAGCTATGCAACAGGGTAAGTATTAATCCCTAAGCTACCAGAGCAACTTAAAGCGGAACTAGTCGCCAGATGGGGAATTATTTGGTACAACGTTTTTTAAGGGTAGTAGTTCCGCTTTAACAGTAGTCAGCGGGGCTCATAGCCAGTCTTTTATCTAGATTAGTATTTTTGAGTTTACTTTTCTTCTGAAAGGATTCCTGTCCATTAAAATTTTATGTATGTGTACACGTCTCATTTTTCTATATCATTTTTTTGTGTGAGTGTTCTAAAAAATCATTCAAAATAAGGCCCTTTTACATAGGTGACTGTCGCAGTCACAGAAAATTCTAAAAACAAATTCATGAACTGTGAATTAGTATGAGGAGTTTCACACAGGCAACATGCATGCAATTGTCGTAGAATGCGGCATGTTGCAGCTATAAATTCGTAATATTAATTTCAATGGAATTGAAATCACATTCAGTTTGTGACTTTTGCAGGGAGCTGAATTTTCCCTGCAATTTTCTCACTTGTTTCTATTGTGAGACTGATATGCTTGCTGAAGTGTAACACTAAAAATGCACCATTTTCAGTTGCTACAAAAAAAAAAAGACAAGCGTCAATAAAGTCTGTGTTAAAAAAGGTGTTAAAGGGATAGTAATGTTTCACAAAAACATCATCTCCAATTAATCTTCATAGTATTTAGGCCACGGAGAGTGTAATTTCAATACTGTCAGAGCTGTAGTTCAAGAGTAATTGAATGATAAAGTGTCCCCCTCCCACCCCATTTACCTAATGTAAGCCACCTCCTCACAGATATGGAATCTGGTCCCTTGAACGGACAGCTCACAGCAAAGGGCAATATTCTTACTGTGAGTATAAGGAAAATCCTGCCCCACCCTTGACATGTTTTTCCTTATGCTCATTGAATATTGTCCCTTGCTGTGATCCATCCAGACAGTCTTGCTGCTCTGAGGTGAGTAGTGTTACATCAGTAAAAGGGGTGGGAGGGGGATACTTTATCATCCAATTACTCTTGAACTGCAACTCTGACAGTATTGAACTAATACTCCCCATGGCCTAAATACTATAAATATTAATTAGAGCTGCTTTTATTGTGAATCATTGCTTTCCCTTTAAAGTGGATACTGCATCTAAATTTAAGATTGCAAATTTGAAAACTGCACTAAAACTACCTATATGTCATATTAGCCAAATCACAGGCAAAAAAGTACAGTTAAGGAGATATTCACAATTATTACCATATGCTAATGTATGCTAATTGTGGCACCAATGTGACTTCTCATATGCTAACTTCACTTTTCAGTGACGTGATATGCTATTGAAGCCTTTTTAAGCTATGTTAATGAAGGTTTTCAGTAATATTTCATATGCTGATGAAGCTCTGCGCTATACTCAGAAATTTTACTTCAACTTTTCCCAGAAATAAAAAGTGTGAATATTTTCTAAACTATACTGTATCACGGTGCCCGTGATTGCCTCTGCCACGCTGTACTTCCTTTTTGTCGTGCTGAAGCACATTTGCTATTCTTATTGGCCACCGCTAATTGCCAGAAGGAGTCTCCACCTACTTGCTAGGGTTTATAGGCCTCAGACTGTCTTTATTCAGTTGCCCTTTCATGGTGTACCTGTGTGCTATAGCTCTTGTGCTCCATATCCGTGTATGACTCCTGGCTATGTTCTGACTTCGGTTCCGTTGATCCCTGACTAGCTGACTTCTGTTCCGGTCTGACTCCTGGCTTTGGTTGACTACCCGCTCCGGTCTGACTCCTGGCTTTGGCTGACTACCCACTCCGGTCTGACTCCTGGCTTTGGCTGACTACCCACTCCGGTCTGAGTCCTGGCTTTGGCTGACTGCACGCTCCGGTCTGACTCTTGGCTTTGGCTGACTACCCGCTCCGATCAGACTCTTGGCTTTTGCTGACTACCAGCTCCGGTCAGACTCCTGGCTTTGGCTGACTACCTCTGCTCCGGCTGACTTCCGATTATCCTTTGTCTGTGGCCTACTGTGTCCACTTGCACTCTCTGTGCCCTAGTGCTGTCTCGTTCGAGCGGTGCTCTGTCTGCATCAGTCTGTGTCACTGGCCCTCCTGCTGTCTGTTGTTCCACTCTAGGCCACTGGGTACCCTAGCATTGTGGGGATTCAGTTACCGTTGCTTGTTGGTTTACCCTGTCGTTCTATGCATTCGCAGTCACCTTTGCCTGTTGGTTACCCTAAAGCGTTATATGGATTCAGTCACCGCTGCCTGTTGGTTACCCTAGCGTTCTAGGGATTCGCTGTCACTATTGCCTGTTGGTTACCTTAGAGCATTCTAGGGATTCAGTCACCATTGCCTGTACCCTAGCATTCTAGAGATTCGCTGTCACCATTGCCTGTTGGTTACTCTAGAGCATTCTAGGGATTCAGTCACCACTGCCTGTTGGTTACCCTAGCGTCCTAGGGATTTACTGTGTATCAGCCTGTTGTTTACTCTAGTGTTCTAGGGACTACCGTCTCTGTACTGAACTACCTTAGCATACTAGCGGATTTTCCCTCTGTTCACAGGGGCTTCCCAGCTGCTCCTGCACTAGTAGCTGCTACCATCCTTGCTACTAGCATTTATTCATATATTCAGTCAGAGTAGTGTTTGCCTACTTATGGTCAGGTGATCCAGTGCTGCCTCCATTCCTGGCTAGTGAGGGTTAGGGAAGTGCTCCGGCACGGTCCTTACACCTGGTCCTGTGAGGGTCGGGGAAGTACTATCTTACTTTATTTTATGCTAATTCTCCATAATGTTATTATTTTACTGTTTCTGTACTTCTCAGTCTCTTTATACCAAGTCACTCCGTGACATACTGCTAGACTTTTGGTTAACATAACACATAGGCAAATCTGGAAACCCCTGTCTGCCTTGAAATGTCTGCCTTGGAGAGGCCTTGCTGATGTAGTATAACAACCTTGTGTCTTGTTGCTGTGCTTAGTCTTGCCATGGTGTATGACTTTTGAAATGAAACTTAATTCAGCAACCTCACCTTGTTAGCTGAGTTGGGCTGTTCCTCATTCAGTTTTATTGCTACTACACAGCTGTTTCTGTTTCCGTTAATGGCTGTGTTTCAACCTACATGTTAATTTGTTGATCATTAGCACCTGTTTGGTATAACTGTGTAATCATATACCTTAACATATGCCCTCAAACCCCCTGAATTTGTGCAAGTGTACATAGAAGAACTGATGTTGTTTTGAAGGCAAAGGGTGGTCACACCAAATATTGACTTGATCTAGATTTTTCTTCTGTTCTCTCACTATCATTTTGTTAATTCATCAAAATAAACTGTTAACATATATTTTTAAGCATTCTTTTTTTACACCTGCCTAAGATTTTTGCACAGTACTAACCCTTCATCCTTCTGAGGTAGATAAATAAGTACCATTGATTGGGTAATAATAACATCTATTATGTCAGCTGCTGATTTGGTTAATTCCAAGAGCATGCTCTGAAAATGCTTTGAGTCCCACTGGGAGAAAGGAGCTATATAAATACTAGTAATTATATATATATATATATATATATATATATATATATATATATATATAAATAAAGCAAAGTGGGCACGCCATAAAAATCTAAATACTAAGAATAACTACTGTGCCCGGTGCTGCTTGAATGAAATTTGTATAGCAATGTGTTCGTGCGGATGCGGTTTGCCTCCCCGCTAGAGGTAGACTTTAATTTTGGTTTTCAGCTAATATGATTCAAGATGTTTTGTTTGTTTTCATTGTTTAATTTTTTGTTCTTCAATTTGCTATTATGTCTTCATTGTTAGGCTTTGATTTGGTGTTTCCGCTCCTGCTGAACACTGCATGTGAGGCATTGATGGCTGCACCAGTGGGCTGACTGGGACCCGCCTCGTGGTACCGCAAGAGTTAACACTTGATGTGGTCCATGATTGTGCATTCCAGCTCCCATGGTGTCACCATCGTGCTAGCCGCATGGTGTTTGAGCGCAAGTGGTGAGCTGTATTTAAGGTCAGTGTTTGTATTATAGTGTTGTCTTGATAAAGGCCCCCAAGGGGCTCGAAATGTTGATCCTTTTTCCTAATAAAATCTACACATTGCTATATATATATATATATATATATATATATATATATATATATATATATAAGAATAAGCCTCATTGCATAATTTATGATACCTCACACACAGAACATAATTTATTTCTCCTCAGAAAACACATATTGAACAGAATGCCTCATTACATAATTTATGTCTCATTAGGAAACACAACTCCTATTGGGTTATTCAATGGGGACTTTACTGCTCCCATTGGGTGATTCAATGGGGGCATGTTTATCATACAGGGAGTTGGCCCGCCCCCTCCAGCCCGCCCACCACTATCCAACTGACAAAAAAAAATATAGCTGCCACTCGCTCCTGAAGTAGGGGATATCAATAACTTCTCCAGGTCCACACACACTCTCACTCAGGATCATGACCCCACAAACACACTGTTTCGCCTCCCACAGATAATTGTAACCCTCCATACACTCTTTTTCAGTACGAGGGTATAATGTTTCCATAAAATACAAACTCAGGGATAAACTTAATAGCAACTCTTTTATTTAAAGCTTTTCATCTCTTCAGTCTGCCTCACTGTCTGTTTTCAACTGTCACTCCTCCACTTCCTGCTTCCTGATTCCCGCCCTTTCTCCTTAAAGGGAGAGAGATGCTTTGCTGTATGTTACAGAGGGCAAGCCTCAAACACCACTTTCTATTTGTTCACTCAGCATATTGCTATTCTGCCTCAACTGAAGAGCCACCGTGTGTTATATTGCTATGTTACCTCAACTTAACCCTTTGAGTGCCAGAGGGGTATGCAACGCATTGCAAAGCAATGCGTTGCATACCCCTCTGACACTCAAAGGGTTAAGTAAGGAGGAGTTACTGCTCCCATTGGGTGATTCAATGGGGGAGTGATTTAAATCATGCAGGGAGTTGGCCTGCCCCCACTATCCAGCCCGCCCACCACTATCCAAGTAACTGAAAAAAATCACACACACTCACACTCTCACTCACACTCTCACTCATACTCACACACTCATACTCTCTCACTCACACTGTTTCACTCTCATACACCCTCTCACTCACACACTCTCACTCTCACACTCAATCACACTCTCTTATACTCACACACACACTCACTCAATCACACACACTCACACACACTCACTAACACACTCACACAATCACTCACATGCAATCACTCACACACACAGTCACTCACACGCACTCACACTCAGTCACACCCCGGGAGCCAGCACGATCCACCGTCCACCATAGTCTCACTCACACTCACTCACAACCCGGGAGCCAGCACGATCCACCTTCTTCCATAGTATGTGCAATTACCACATGCATTTCAACTACATGAATGAATGACACTCACTCACACACACTCACTCACACTCACACCCTGGGAGCCAGCACGATCCACCTTCCACCATAGTATGTGCAATTACCACATGCATTTCAGCTATATGAATGAATGCCGCATAAGTACAAACATAAACTCATTACAATGACACATAAGTCACCCCCTTATGACTCACTTCTGTGTGTGTGTGTTTCTCTGTGTGTGCCTGTGTGTTCCTCACTGTGTGTGTTGCATGTCTGTACCACACTCTGTGTGTCTTTATGTTGTGCATTGCATGTATGTGTGTATGACTGTGTTGATCTTTCTACATCTCAGTGCATGCATGTGCATTTGTGTGTGTGTCTCTGTGTGTGTTTGTCTTGCATCCATGTATATATTTATATATTGCAGAGTTTATCCTGTTACTTCAGCATTGTATTCATCAGAGCTGCCCGTAGACTGCTGTAGCAAAAGCACCACAATACCATTTCAGGCCTTGGACGTAATACACCCATAAAAATACAAATTTGAGTTATAATAACTTTTGCATAAAACATTTCTCAGAAGTGAAGTACCCATGATTTACTCAGCAACTTGTGGGGCCACTTATGCCTATAAGAGAAAAGTGAACCAGTACAAAATTTGTTAATTAAGTTTTTAATTTTCCATTTAAGATGCTTCTTTCAATCTTAGGATGTGTTGCACACTATATATATATATATATATATATATATATATATATATATATATATATTTATATATACAGTAGGGTCCAAATGTCCACTTATACAACCATATGGTTATATTTCAGTATTTCTGAAAAACAAATTTGTTTTCTCAAACAAAAAAACTTTAACTAATAAAAGTAAAAGATATTTTTGTACATACTGAAAATCAAAAATTAAAAATTTTTGGTTTGACCACCATTTGCCTTAATGACTGCTGTAACTCCGTTTGGTCCTGCTGGGCTTGAATTGTTGCTGCAGATGGTGTTCTGTTCCTTAATGATGTTTGCTTGATATACTAGTCTTCTGATGGTATGCTCCCTTTAGGTCTGCCTGGTCTTGATTTGGATGAAAATCATTTGGTTTCAGAAAATCTTTACAGTGTGATTTGTACTGCCACCTTAGAAATATTCAGTTTAGTTGCAGTTTGGCACTGGGAAAGTTTTTCAGCATTCAGGTGAAAAACTTGTCCTCAAATTGCTTCAGTAAGCTTCACTGACAGAATTACAAAATGTATTTCATCTGATGTCCTTTTTCAAAGGCCCTAACAGAAGCACTTGTAGAAGCACTAGCAAGACCATACTAATAGAATTAATATCAGGGGTTAATCATTAAAAGACAAATATAACTCACATGTGTGCTAGGATTTTACCCTTTGAATGAAATATATACTGTCACAACAGTTTTGAAAATGTATAATCAAATGGTGTGTGAAGAGGATATTTCTATGAAAGGTAATTTCCGATAAAGAAATAAAAGAGATAAAAAAGATGGATTTGTCTCAGTGTCAATGTATTTATGAATAATAAATATCAACTGATTACAATATTTTACTACATTTTAATAAATTATCAAATAACACCAGATGGTGATGGTGGACTAAGACTTTTGCATACCATTGTATAGACAGATAGATAGATAGATAGATAGATAGATAGATAGATAGATAGATAGATAGATAGATTTCATGAGTATTTTTGTGCATATATATCACAGTCTGGGATTGAAGGAAAAGTGATCACTCATTTTCAGAAACAAAAAATAGAGAAGAGCTGCTTAGCATCCACGTCATCTGAAACACGTTGTATGCCTAAGTACCCCTCTGGACATGGTCAAAGAACAGCTAGACACTACATACACTAATAGACATTACCCCAGCTTTTTTAGTTATTCAACAAATCAACTTGTGAACCAATCTGCAACAGATTTGTTCATTTGTAATGTAAATGTTTTAACCCTTTAAGTACCAGAGGTATGCAGAGGGCATAACAAAAGCAATGTATTGTACATCCCTTTGATTCTTAAAGGTTTAAGCATCTCATTCACTGCTGAATTAAACATGCACTAGCTGTTCCACAAATTGATTCCTTGACATTCTCTAAAAATAAATTCCAAGCATAGAACTGACAGCTCTAGAATTACTAAAATAAACCCCAAGCTTCCCCTTTGCTCCTAACAGAAATGTTAAATTTTTTCCCTTATCATTCATGAACTCCAAGCTAAAATCTTATTGACTAAACATATGAAAGGGGGAGATACACAGCACTCCCAGGAACAGCAAACTGGCAGATATTATGTCTGAATAAACAAGACTAGCTTAAAAAATTGCAATTGAATTAAACAAATGCAAAATTTAACAAAAATTAAGTGATTCATGGCATTAAGATTAAAACAACAAATGAATGCCACAGAACATGACATTTCAGAATAAGAAGAAACACAATCATCACTTTTGAACATCACATTCATTCATTCATTCAAAAGATTACTCTTATGCTTATGCACTGTTAATAACAAGTATCGCACGTACCTTGATGTCTGAGGTCCACTGGTGTCCTTGACACCCTGATCCTCCTATATCGTCTTAAAAAAGGAAAAGTTTTAAAAATACCTAATACCACGCCATCACCATTGCTGCCTCTACAAAATAAAAAAAGAAAAAAAAGAAATCCTGCTCAGATCGTTTCCAGAACCAGAATGAGAAAAAAACAGGGATTGCCTTTTTACATGACCTTCCCTGTAGAAATTTGTTCTATGCACCCATTGCCTGGGAAGTGGGGTTACACGGGGAACAGAATGCGCCCTGGAGTAACCTCACCTCTCAGCCAATCAGCATCTCACTGGAGGGGGACACAGATGCACATAACATCACCCGGCCAATCACTGCATAGATGGAGGGATCACATTATGCACATCCATGACCCCTCCAGCTAGATGCTGATTGGCTGGCAGGCGAGGTTTCTGAGGTTACTGTAGAGCTAGTTCTGTGCTCTACATAACCCCACATCCCAGCCAATGGCAGTGTGGAGACTAATTTGAAAAGGGATGGCCATATAAAAGTAAATCCCTGTTAATTTTTTTGCTCATTCTGGGAATAGCCCAAGCAGTATTGAGGGAGGGTGGAGTATTTTATAGAGGTGGTGGAGGTGGTGGCAGAGGGGTATTAGGATTTATTTATTTATTTATTTTAAAGAAAGAAGATGCAGGAGGACCAGGGAATCAACAATGACACCACTGGACCTCCGTAATCAAGGTAAGTGTGTTACTGTTGTTCTTAACATGTGGGGAGGAGGCATGGAGTATAGTTTTAGGACTACAGAGGTCCATATTTAATTTGTGCAATCCTGTAAGCACTCAAAATAATGGTGAACAAATTTTGTCTGGCAGCTAAATTATTCACCAAAATCCTGTCTAACAGGACTGTATGTTAAACTAAATTAATTTTCTAACTGAGTAAAAAGAAAATGAATTATTTGTCCGAAACAACTATTTTTGCAGTGCACAAGCCTAATTTGCAATGAAAAGAAGATTCCTTCTTCTTATATATTATTGAGTTTTGGCAAGGAGTGACTTCTTTCATGGGACTTGCCGAGAGGTCTAGAGAAGGGCTTCAGCTTGGCTTTGTCCTATGCCAATATCTTCAGCACTGTATGAGATATACACATGGTCACAAGGTGATAGACCCTAATTCTTGGTTTAGAGCAGAGTTAACACCATGGACAATAATCCCACACTTTTGCATTTGAATATTTTCTCACATGGAATTATTATTCTTAAGGTATAGTGCATCTTTATCTGCTCCTTCTGCTATCAACCCTTCCTTTCTCAGTTTGTACAATCAACTACAGAACAAGATGAGCAATCAAATAGTTTTCTAATGCTGCAAGGGGAAAATGTTCTGCTGCGTTTCCAGTTGTACCTGTTGTTTTATGCAACTGAAGTGTTTTCTTGACAAACTAATGGCACATGTAGACTTTGTGCCAATGTTTTGTTGTGGCCTAGCCTATGATTACAGTTAGCCTGTATGAAATGAGTATAATGTTTTGTTATATGAATGGTGGTTCCTAAAATGTACCGCTGCTGTTTTTAACATGATTGAATAAAACCTTTCAGTTTGTTTGTGGGTTTGGAGTGCACTCCACTACTTCCTGCTCTCTTGATCTAAGACACTGCCAAAAGACCTTTTTAGAAACAGAGAGTTTGACAGCAGACAAGAACAAGCTTGCCTATCCAGCGTGCCCATTTTCCTAACTAATAAAATACACAATCTTACAAGGTAGTCAGCATTGACCTATGTCTATTCCAGGCAATTTGGAATTCCTGTACAATATTCATCCTTATATCCTCTGCTGGGAGGTTTTTCAATGAGCCCATCACCCTTTTGGTAAAGTAGTACTTAACACCATGTTGTCTTGTTAGTATTCTTCTTTTTCAGGAAAAATGCTTCCATCCTGAAAAGTTTTTATTTAAAGGTTTATCATATTACCCCTCACGCCTCTTCCCAGCTATTCACATTACTGTCACGGTTTGTTTTGACTCTCAGACACAGAGTTAAGATAAAAACACAACTTTATTGAAAAGTTTAAAGAAAACCCTTTCGGGTTAGGCATACACTATAACAACATAAATTAGTACATGGCAATAGTGAGTAGTGGTACAGAGAATGTGAGATAGGCTCTACTGGCCTTGCCAATACCGGGTAAGGCAACCTTGAACTGGCACGAGATGGAATAAGTTCTACCGGCCTTACCAATATACCAGTCAAGGCAGCCTGTAGACTGCAGCAGATAGGAAGGAGGCTCTACCAGCCTTGCCAATACCGGGTAAGGCAACCTTAGACTGGCACAAGATGGAATAGGTTCTACCGGCCTTACCAATATACCGGGCAAGGCAGCCTGGAGGCTACAGTGGAGAGGAAGGAGGCTCTACCGGCCTTGCCAATATACCGGGCAAGGCAGCCTTGAGACTGATATAACGAGTACCGCGTACTGGGTGACAGAATCTCTACCGGTGCTGTAAGGAACGCAGCAAGCAGCTGGTTATACGTGGAGCGAACCAGTACCCACGTACTGGATGACACAATCTCTACCTGTGCTGTAAGGAACGCAGCAAGCAGCCGGTTGTACATGGAACGAACCAGTACCCGTGTACTGGGTTGTACAATCTCTACCTGTGCTGTGTGGAATGCGGCAAGCAGCCGGTCATACATGGTGCGAACCAGTACCCGCGTACTGGGTGACAAAATCTCTACCGGTGCTGTAAGGAACGCAGCAAGCAACCGGTTATACAAGGAGCGAACCAGTACCCACGTACTGGGTTACACAATCTCTACCGGTGCTGTAGGGAGCACAGCAAGTGAACGGTTATAATAGAGCGAACCAGTACCCCCGTACTGGATGACACAATCTTTACCGGTGCTGTATGGAATGCAGCAAGCAACCGGATATACATGGAGCGAACCAGTACCCGCGTACTGGGTGACAGAACAAGAGAAATGAAAATGTCGCCCAAGGCGATAGAAGGAGGAGGCACACTGCAGGCGATCCGGGAGCAGGGACACAGCCGGTATAGGACAGGAAACAGGAACAGCAACGGCAGCCAACCGGACCAGGAACGGCAGCAGGAATAACAGCCAAACCGGATCAGAAACGGAAGCAGGAACCGAGGAAGCTGTCAGACAGGAACTCAGTCGATCACTGGAGAGCAACGGCCCAGGAAGCTCAGGAACACAATGCAGGTGCAGGCGACATAGAGACACCACGAAAGGGCAACCAAAGGGTGCCCAAGCCCAGTCTAAATAGGCAATACTGGGCGGGCTGAAGGCAGGCAGCCAATGGAGAGCCCATTCAGGTAACTGACAGGAAAAGGCAGCAATCACGGGCACCGTAATAATTACATTCTTTGATTTTGTACTGAAACCTTTTGTGATGAAGACACTGCACTATTTTAGCAGCTCTTCTTTGAACTGCCTCCAATTTATATATGTCCTTCTGGAGATGTGGTCTCCAGAAGTGTACACAGTGTTCCCGGGGATATAGGATTAGAGACCTGCGATGGTGTGCTAGGTCACACTGCAATGTCACTGAAATAAGCCATCATTTTCTTTATATACATTCTGGGGGTGTGAGAATCTGAAACAAAAAAGTAATATGCTGCACTACTGTCTGCTTGTCTGCACAATCAATAGGAAAACTTACCCAGGGAATGATGCAATATATAATAACAGCCACACAACGTGTAAAAAGTGATATTTTTTAATAGAGATTACAGTACACTAGACTCAAATACTGATACACACAGATGAATACACTGACAGAAGCAGAGTCACACATGCACACACATACATACACACACATACACACACACATATACACACACACACACACACACACGCTAGCAGCTTGTGTCTAGTGGTACCAACTTTAACTTTACTGACTTCTTTCCTAGCTTGGGTTCAGGGCTTTTCTATTGCTACCTGACTACGTAATCTAGTCAGGAATAATATCTGGGAGGGATGGGTAGCTTATCAAGAACAGTCCAACTACTTGTTTATGATAGCGCTATTCTCCATCTGCTGTTGTCTGATGTCACTGTGATGTTTCATGTCACTCTTTAGCAGTCAGTGTTCTGCTCTGTATATAGCAAACAGCAGCTGAGCCCAGACAATGGAACACATCCCACTGATGATATGGCCAAAAATGAGGAGATTGGTGGCCACATGGTGATATTTAGTCTGGGCCGTGTCATTGTGATATAAAGTAAGTGAGGCCTTTACTTATGAAAATCAGACCACTTAGGAAACCAAACCACCACTGATTTTTTTGATAGTATATATTGTTTTAAGTGATGCAGTGCATATAAAAAAATTTATTTTTTAATACATGGGGCATTTCTATTAAATATAAAAACTATATGATTAGCCTTTTCAGTGCCAGCAGTGTAGGCAAAGCATATGCAGTAGAATCCCTATCCCAAAGAGCACTAAAACATATACATCTATTAATAAGTACATTTTACTTGTAATTGCATTAAAGAAAATAATGTAATTCCCTGCAATATAAAACTGAATCAAAATTTCCTTCAAATAGTAAAAGTGCCTCTTGTCTGTCTGAGTTTTTTTCCCAACACCTTTTGATTCAATAACGCAGTACAGATTCGATTTTGGACAAAACAGTGCGAACACACTAATTTTGAAGCAATTGCATTCAGAATACCTAGGCTAACATTTAGGTACACCTCCACTTCACACAAGATACTGCCTCATACCACTTTCTCAACACAGAAAATGCCCTTAAACTATATAAAAATAACTGTCTTGAAGATATTCATTTGTACATCATTTGGCCAAATCTAACTAAAAATGGACATTAGAGCAAAATATAATATTTTAATTAAACCAGGTAATAAAATCCAGGAGTAGGGGTTTTGTGCAGGAGAACTGGGGTTTCATTTGCCACACTCAAAATTCAGAATAGTGGCTGTGGCCAGCAAAGATAAATGATATTTTATATTTGGCATCACTGGCAGTTGTCTACTCTTTCTAATGGTAAATCTGGCCGATTTTGGGATTAGTGCTTGGCCCTTTCTCAGGGATAGGCACTTTGGCAAAAATGATGTGACTAAGAGAATGCATGCTCATATCAGTACTCACAAATAAAGAGGCAATTCTTTCCATAGTACATGGTGGGCATTGATTCTTTAATTCTTATTGCGCTACAGCTCCCATCATCCTCACCCAGACAAAGATTGGGATTTTTAGTTCAACAACAGATAGATCACATTTCCCACCTCTTCCTTAATATATTTTGGCTAGTGACTCCCTGTGGTTTATACACTAAAGTGTGATAAAGAAGTGGTAAAGTGGAGATGACTTCTCCAGTGATATCACTTCTCCAGTTCCTATACTATTCTATAGAGGCTATGTACTAAGATCTCGCCCACTTGAAAAATCTTAGTGCATAATCTCCATAGAATAAAATAGGAATTGTAGAAATAATATCACTGGAAAAATCATCTCCACTTTATCACCACTTTATCACATCTTAGTGAATCTCCCCCCTGTGACTGTGTACACTCTCTTACCACCCATGTAATAATACAACATGAACTCTCCCAGCTTAGATAACTGCTGTGGGCAGACTTTGGAGAGATTTCTAGTGCTACTTTTTCCTTGCTGCACTGTGTCATTAAAATAAAACTATTTCATTCTTTATGTGTAGCAGGCTGCTTCGGCTTGCTCCTGCTTACCTGCTGGAGGCCTCCATTGGTCTCTAGTACCAAATACAGGGATGTTCCTGCATTGTAGGTGAGCTAGGGAATAATAAGAGCACAGTGAAAAAAAAAAGGGGGACATCTTTTAATACTAGCGGATAGGTGTTTTTCACTAAAACAGAACCATGGATGTTTTACATTAAGTGCAGTAAAGGTGTGGACTTCTTTGTCTCAGGATACAATTTGGCAGATTTTTTTAGATATTTTCAAAAATGTACTTTATACTTTTTTAGCTCAGAACTAGATATAGAAAATTAGGACAGTTGGTTTCAATGCAGATAGGATAGTGATCCAGGGAGACATCCAAAAGACTTTTAAAGTCAGGGACAAATGTGTTTACCCATTGAGGGATTAACTGGAAATGGGTTCAATAGGGTTTGTTTGTTTATTTGCCTTCCGCTGGATTACAAAACAAAGATGATACAGCAAAAGGTTGAACTTGATTGTTGCTTGTCTTTTTTCATCCTCATCAACTTTGTTACTATGTAATACAGGTAGAAAGCCATGGAGAGAAGTGTGTGATTACCCTCTGTGATCAAGCAGGGTTATCCTGCCCTGAGTACTAATGTTGAGAAACACTTCTGTACACATTGCACATAAGCAGGACCTTTCTCCTTTAAAGTCATACTCTATGGGATTGGTATAAGTATATGCAGTTTCGGTATACATGGATTTGCTTCGATTTGCAAACACAGGTAACATCAGCCTGGACCTGGCATGTGAAAAATGTGTGTATTTCCATGATATAACGAACATACATATATACAGCTAATATGCTAGATAATTAACATACTTGCTTCCGCATTTATCTTTAGCACTTTAGTAAATAACCCAATGCTCAGCAGCATGTTGCATTGATAATATAAATCCTATGCTATCTTAAGGCATCTAAGGTGCTCCTACAACTGGCTATGGCTACACCCTCACTTCTCACATGAGCCCCACCTACGGCCCCAACCACTGTTTCCTTTCACAAAAAATTAGTAAAAAAAAAGTATATAAAATGTTAAATAAACTGAATAAATTAGAGTGGAAACTGAACATTTCAGCAATAAATCAATAAATCAACAAAATAAACCAGTGTGCATCAAACATGAGCATGCAAACAGTTCAGGGAGGTTGGGATTGTGTCAGCTTCACATATAACAAAGCAATAGTTATAACCAGTACTACTGAGGTGTCACTCTCAGTATCAGTCTTCCTAAGCAGTTGTCTACTCTGCTCATTGGGAAATCCAGCATTCCCTATTGCGTAAGCCTTAATTTTAATCTGTATTTTTTCAAACTTGTACTGAATGTTACATTCATGATAAGATCTCAGAAAGATAATTAACCATAGATTAGCCCCATCTCTTTTTTCTATTTTGTATAGAAGTGTGTTATACTCTATTTTCCAGATTACACTCATCACTGAAAACATTACAGGAGTGCAATTTACTTTCATTCATGTCCACTGTGCTAATTAGCCTGTCATTACTGCAGTTTAATTACTGTATGACAAATGACAGAGGAACACTTGCACAAAACAGATCTTTGGAACTTCGGGAAGACAAAAAAGTCAATGCATTACTTACACATGTTTAATTTATTTGCTGGAATGATTTTAGAAGGGAACCCCTTTTTACCTGCTAAAACTGTCTTAGTAGCAGTTGATGTTGATATAGCAATATATTTTAAAAGTAGCATTTAGGAGATCAACTGATTTTAACCCCTTGGGTGCTAGAGAGTGTGGTGTTTGGCTCAGTGGCAACTGCAGAGAACCATAAGTGTCTCTTTTGAATGCCTTGGGGGGTTTGTGTTCTTGTGCTTGAGTGGAAAGATAGTTACGAGCAATACAGGGTAGGATCTGCAAGCCCAGTATTTTAGAGAACAGGGAAACAGCTGGCTCAGTGCCAGACCACCATATAAGTGAACTGCTATCTTTTACCAGCTGCCTTTGTCATGGCACTAGAGAGCTAAAACATGATGCTTATGAGCGGTGACTAACAGTAACATAGTAACATAGTAAATTAGGTTGAAAAAAGACACAAGTCCATCAAGTTCAACCTTCGCCTCATACCTCAGTAACTGAGAATTTTATAGCTTTCCTGCTACCAATTAAATTAGTCTTTATCAGACCTTCCTGATCAGCCTACTGATAAACAGTATAACTCTGTATGTTCCCTTTTGAAAGAAATGTATCTAATCTTCTCTTAAATGTATCCATTGTATCTGCCATAACTACCTCCCTGGGCAATGAATTCCACAATTTGACAGACCTTACCGTAAAAAAACCCTTCCTCTGCTGAAGTTTAAACCTCCTTTCCTCTAATCTCAAGGGGTGTCCCGTGGTCACCTGATCAGGCCTTGGAATAAATAGCTCACCGCAGAGATCCTTGTATTGACCTCTCATATACTTGTACAGTGTGATAAGGTCTCCTCTTAGTCGTCTTTTCTCTAGAGTAAATAATCCAAGTTTGTTTAGTCGTTCCTCATATGTCAAGTCCTCCATTCCCTTAATTAATTTTGTTGCTCTCCGCTGTACCCTCTCTAGTTCTAGTATATCGTTTTTCAGAACCGGTGCCCAAAATTGCACTGCATACTCAAGGTGAGGTCTTACCAATGATTTGGATAATGGCAAAATAATGTTATCCACTCTTGCTTCAATACCTCTTTTTATGCAGGACAGGACTTTGTTTGCCTTTGCTACTGCTGTTTGACACTGGTCACTGTTTCCAAGTTTGTAGCTGACAAGGATACCCAGGTCTTTTTCTAGCAATGAGTCACCTAAAATTATTCCATTAAGTTTATAAGTAGCCTTGGGATTGTTTCCTCCCAAATGCATGACTTTACACTTCCCCACATTAAACTTCATATTCCACATGTTTGCCCAATCTGACATTGTATGTAAGTCCCTCTGTAGAGAGAAAATATCCTGTTCTGAATTAATGACTTTGCATAATTTAGTATCATCTGCAAATATTGATATTTTGCTTTCTATATCTATTTCCAGGTCATTTATAAACATGTTAAAAAGCAGCGGACCCAATACTGAACCCTGAGGTACTCCACTCTCCACTTTAACTGTACTGGAGAATTTTCCATTTACAACCACACACTGTTCCCTATCCTTCAGCCAGTTTTGTATCCAATTGCAGAGGTTATCTCCTAGCCCCAATTTCCTTATTTTATACACCAGCCTTCTGTGTGGCACTGTATCAAATGACTTTGCAAAGTCTAGATATACTACATCTACTGCCTTGCCATTGTCAAGGTTGCTGCTTACCTCCTCATAGAAGCTGAAAAGATTAGTTTGGCATGATCTATTCTTCATAAAACCATGTTGATTCGTAGAACGTGATAAAACAGGCCATTGCGCTGTTTGTTCTTCCTCAGAGCCTCTCATGCTTTGGATAATTAATTTGAATACTCTTAGGGTCTCACTCTAAGAATGAAGGGTAATTCAGACATGGATACTTTGCTCTCAGTGCCAAGGGAATCCAGCTGCACGTCAATGACAAGGCCCAATAAGGCCATAACGTACATCTGGAGTTAGCTGGTGTTCCAGTGCAGAGGGGACTTGCCTATAACTGGACCAGGATTAGTCTAATATGTATGTGGAAATTTCTCCTCTGTAATGGCGCTAGAGAGCTAAAATGTGATGCTTCTGAGCAGTGACTAGCAGTAGAACAGGCCATTGTGCTGTTTGTAAGTCCTCAGAACCTCTCACACTTTGGATATGTATTTTCAAGGTCTGCTTGAATGCAAAATAAAGAAAGACACTAGTAAAGTAAAAATTATATCTTTATTGGCTGAGTGGTTCTAGGTGGCAAGCTTTCAGAACTGTGGCTTGAACCATGACAAGAAATTTATGTCACATTTTCCCATAAAATAAACATATTTGGTTCCCTTTAGACTTGTGCGAATCGGTTCGGCCGATTTCGGAATTCGGACGAATAAGGGTAATTCAGCTTCATTCGGGCCATCCAAAAGGAAAAAGTCGTTAATTTTTTTAAAACCAAATCCGAACAGCCCTGGTCCGAAATGTCTTCGAAAATTTCGGAAATTCGTCGACGACTACCCGCGCACGTTATACTTTCCCTCCCTCTCTAGTCCAATTAGCTTCTTCGTTTCATGATGGGGGTTGGATTATTGACATGTCAGACACCCAGACAGCCTGTTTTTCCTGTTAGGCCATTGTTGGAGCTCAGAGAGAGCAGAGGGACATAGAGAGTAGACTTGTGCATGGTAAAACTTTTTGGTAAAATTCGATTTCGGACAAAAAAAATTTTTCCCATTTGAAGGATCTGAATTTTGGACCGGACCTGTTCAACTCAGACGAAATTAGGCAATAATCTGAATTATTCAGCTGAATTTAAAAAAAAGTAAAATATTCAATAAAAAATGTAAATTAAACAAATAAAAATACATTAAACTAAATTAATAATAATAATAAATCTGTAATGAGACAGGAAGAGGTATTTTATAAACCTCTACACACTTATATATGTATATGTCACATCAAATTAAAGCACTTTCTGCCCTTTAAAAAATGGTATATAATATATGTTTGTGCAATAAATGAGAAAGATAGGAATTATGGTTGAACACACACATAGCAAAAATGTTAAAATTGCTTGTTTCCTTATGTGGTTAGTATCTGCACTTTGCATGAACTGTAAAGCAACTGTTTTACCAGATCTATTTTTAGCAGCATGTAGCAACATTGTAATAGTTTCAAGTGGGAAAGCGCTGTGCCGCCTATTATTAGTAGCATGTAGCAACATTGTAATAGTTTCAGGCAGGAAAGCTCTGTTTGAATTTCCGAAATTTACACACGAAATTTCGGACTAGGTCTGTTTCGGATTCTTAATTTTTTTTGTGGGAGCATCTTGGCTTTTGGAAGGTCCGAATGATGCCGAATACACCTTACTCGTCCGAATTCTGAAATTAGCCGAACTGAATCACACAAGTCTAATAGAAAGTGTACAGTTGTTGTGTAGGCAGGCAGGTAGCATAGGCAGGCAGCCAGCATTATTGCCACTGCAAGGGAGAGTCATCTTTGTTCCTGTGCAAAATATAAAAAATATTAGGAATTTGTTTTAATAGTTTCCAGAGTGACACAGCCAATCTCATGGCTGTGTAGGCAGGTAGGCAGGCCTAGAACCTTATTGCCACCGCAAGGGAGAGTAATTTTTTAAAGTATGTTAAATTTGGCCGAATAATTTGGAATGTCACCGAATTTCGTCCAAGTCGAACAAGTCTGGTCCAAAATGCGGATCCTTCGAACGCCAAAAAAAAATTTGTCCGAAATCGAATTTTACTGAAAATTTTTGCTGTGCATAAGTCTAGTCCCTTTGGGTGATGGGGGCTGCGCAGCTTATTGTAAGTGATGGTTGTGCATCCCTCTGGCGCTTGGAGAATTAATCCATACATTCTGTAGATTTAGCTATAGCTGGCTAAATGCCGGAATTCACTGAAGCGTGAAAAAGGCAATAAATCTTTTTTGCATTTTCTAGTCCACTTCAAAGAGACTTTAACAGAGCACAGAGAAGGATTTATGGTCCATGCTGAGAAGAATATTACTGCCAGTAGACTTTAAATGTTAAAATAATGTGCATGACTTTTAAAGTTATGTATTGTGCATTCAGCCTTCATTCTTATTATGCCTGAAGAAGAGACCTAATTGTCTTGAAAGCTTGCATCCTAGAGCCACTCATCCAATAAAAGTATTTTTGTTCTGCTAGTCTCCTGCATTTTCTATGGCTTACACAGTTCCCAAGTAAACTAGGGACTTTCTCCGTGTAGAACTCATTGTTCAGTGAAGGACATCACAGTGGTAACGAGGACTGTTTTTTGTTTTTTTAAAGGACCAGAAAAAACAAACAGAGAAACCACATAAGCCCCACTATCTCATCAAACACTTACCACCAGCAAACAGAACAGAGGTGGGCAAGCAGTACAGTGGGTGAGAACTGTAAGACAATGCAGTAACAGATCAATGAGGCTATTACATCTCATCATGGCTCTAATTAGCAATATGGCCAAATGTAATAAATCTTCTCAGACATGGGCTTCATATGTAAAATGTCTGAGGCAACTTCTAACCCCAGTCAAACCAGCACAAAAGGGTATTAGAGAAGTAGTGATGGTGCTGACAGACTACTTCCAGCCAGAACTCCTAGAATTAGCAGAAATATTGTGTTTTTTACATCAGATGTCAACAGCCAGAAGACACAAGATGTACATTGTGGAATTAGATCAACTGGCAACAATCTGTAATCGTAGGAGCTATGTTACCAAAGCTCTTTTATACCAATTAGTGTGTGGGCCTCTCCAACAAAAATATACAAAAAACATTACTCTCAGACACAGATCTGATGGAAATGACTGCTATGGAGAAGGTGGAAATGGTGGAGAAGTATGCCACAACATTACAAGCCTATCTGTCACCCTCAACATCTATTTAAAACTGCTCTTGATGTGTTCCAAATAACAACCTGAAACACCAGTGGCCAAAGAACACAAGAACCCCTGAAATGTTTTTGCTACAGAACACTTGGAACTGATGTTCAATCCTATCATTTTAACAATACAATTTGTCATAACAACTCTACACTGGGCTACCTGCAACAGGTTTGATGGGGACAAACAATGTCCACAGGAGCTCCTTTTAAACCAGTCATCATCACTTCAGTCGTTTGCTCAGTAGGTGGAACCAACAAATTACTTTTTACTGGAAGTTTCACCACATCCAGATGTGTATTTTATTTGTTTGCTTCTCCTCTGCTGAGTGTTATTAGACTTGTGCGTGAATGAGAGGAGATGTGATATTCTATTCAGGGGCAGCTGCAGTGGGCCACATTGGGTAGTTGCCTAGCAACCGCTCAACATCATCCAACAGTCACTTTTGCCTGCCCAGGGGTTTTCTTTTTCCGGTGTATGTGCACAAAGAAGTGATATGAGTTGAGTGGTATAGGATCTTCAAGCCTGTCGTTCCAGAGAACAGAGTGGAGGCTGGCTAGGTACAAGACCACCATAAAAATGAACCTCTATCTTTTCCCAGCTGCCTTTCAGTAGAGGGATTCTACATATGCAGCTATAAACAAGCCTAAACTTGGAGGTCTGTTTGAATGCAAGCCAGGGACTCTCTTCATGCAGAACCCATAGTACCCAAGGAAGGGACTTCACAGAGAGGACTCTCCAAGAATCAAGGGGATAAGTGCCATATTCAATAAACTAATAGGGAACAAACTAATTGCACCACGGAGGACAAACTTGTTGATTTAAATGGTGCATTTGACCCCTTGCATTCTAGAGAAGACTCCATCACATTGTGAAGCAATTTGTTGGATATTTTTTCTAACGTTCAAATGGTAATATCTCCATTTAAGTCAATGGAAATATGGGGAAGTTTTATTTGACCCCTGTATTGCATTTGGTTTGCTGCAGAATTGCATGCCTTTAGTGTATTGTTTATGGACCTAAGCTGCACAACCACCATTTGAATGCAAATAATTGTAATATATATTAATAAAGACTGTTTAGGAGCTACCTGCTTTTAACTCTGGAAAGTTATCCAACACTGAATTCGGTAGCAAACCAAGTGCACCGCATTGGAGAAATGAAAATCCCAGGTTGGTTTAAATGGAGCTTTTAACCCCTTGAGTGCTAAGACCTCCACACATTGCTTCACATTGAATTGGAGACCTTTCTGGCATTCGGGGGTCAGACAGCCCCATTTAAATCAAAAGGAATTTGTGGAGTTTTTATTTGTCCCCTTATATACAATTAGTTTGCCCAGGAATTGCACTTTTTCAGCTTATTAACTAAAGCCCTAAGTCACATAACCGCCACTTGATTGCACATAATTGTAATAAATATTTTTTTCCATAATATTTCAACATTTCTTTATGAATGTGAATTTCATTAATTTGGGTGCATTTGTAAAAGACATTTCTTGTCACAGCCTCGCTTTCCCAATTCAGCTGCATACAAAAATAAGAGGCTGATTTTAGAGGCTTTTGTGTGCTTTTTTCCCCCCTGACAGCGTTCAATTGGCAGCATATTATTTGGTCTGCGCGACACACAAAGTGTCTTAATTAAAGGTTGTCTGAAAATACAGAACATTCTCACTACCACATCTGCCATTAACTCTTCTGACATTATGCTAGTGTTATACATAGGATAATTCTCTGCATCTAAAAGGAATTCTAATCTTTTTCCACTGAATGGAATGAAGTAGGAGATATTATGAGTGGTGATTGTTTTTTTCCAGTTACAGTGTATGATAACTTGTTTAGTGGACCTCAACAATCTTCATCCAGGGAGAAGGAAATACCATTTATTTATTTATTTATTTATTTTATTTTGTTTATATTTTTTTGGTAGATGAATGTTTGACTTGAAGAATGAAATAACTCAATGAGCTCTATCCACAAAAATAAAGGTGGAGCAATTCTGGAGGCAAACCAACTGTGCCATAGGATTGTTTTGAAGGCACACCCCATCTGGCATTCAAAAGATGAAGGGGTTAAATGCCCCATTTAAATCAATTATTTGTCCTCATGGTACACTTTGTTTGATCCAGAATTGTTCTACTCTTTTTTGCACATATGGCCCAGTGACTGGCCTTAATGCATAGCTATATGGCTTCTCTATGGCCAAGTTAGTATACAAATAAAATAAATTCCTAAAACTACTGTATAAATAATCAAAGGTTGATAAATGACAAAATGCCACCCTAATAATCTTACTGGGGCATGACTTTGTGATTAACCCTTTGAATGCCAGAGGTGTATACAGTGCACCCTCTGGCATTTGAGGGTTAAAGGTACGTGTCTCAGAAGTGGCTCTGCTAACCTTATGCCACAACAGATTTGTCCTGGAAATATTACACTGACCCTAAATTAACCGCCTGAGTACCAAAGAGGTATCCAACACATTGCAATGCAAAGCATTGGATGCCTCTGGCACTCACATGATTAAATTGTTGCTCCTTACATGGAGACAAGGTATCTGTAACACAGTCTGGTAAGTCGGTCCACTTGGTCTACTCAGAATCACTTCTACTATACAGGTAATATTACCGAAATAAACATTAAGTGTCAAAGTGAAAGCTCTAAACCCATAGAACCTGCCTGTCCTATAGCTAACCCGATGTTTCAGGGCAATACACAATTGCTTAACATCCTATATAAAAATTCAATATGATGTTTGTCAAAAGCCATCATGTGCGGTAGAGACTGTGCACGCTGCAGTCATGCGCAGTAGAGACTGCGTGCGCTGCAGTCATGAGCAGTACAGACTGCCAAAAAGCGATATGGCTGATACGGAGTGGGGCGCTTCGAATTTGGACCGGAGTCCTGTCTGCGCACCCAAGTGGTTCCAGGAAGGTGCGCAGAGAGGACTACGGTCCGAATTCAGAGCACCCCACACTGTATCAGCCACGGCGTGTTTGGGCACTCTGTACTGCACATGACTGCAGCACGGGCAGTGAGCAGAGACGCTCCAGGCACCAGCCAAGGCTGCTGGGTGGCACTGTGGCCCGTGTACATGGGCTTTTAAACTAGTAGTGACATATTAAATTAGGTTGAAAAAAGACAGAAGTCTATCAAGTTCAACCTTTGCCTCATAACCAAGAAAAATTAGAATTATATAAGCTTTCCTGCCACCAAATAAGTATTAGTCTATTTACCTGAAATTCCTGTTTTACCTGCTAATAGACAGTATAACCCTGCATGTTCCCTCTTGAGAGAAATGCAACAACATTTACTAAAATGTATCCATTGTATCTTCCATTACCACATCCTTGGGCAAAGAATTCCACAACAGACCTCACTGTAAAAAAATCTCCTGCTCTGCGGCAGTTGATACCTCCTTTCCTCTAATATTAAGGGGTGGCCCCTACTTGATCAGGCCTTGGAATGAAAAGCCCACCAGAGAGATCCTTGTAATGACCTTACATATGCTTATCTATTGTAACATCTCCTCTTAGTTATCTTTTCTCTAGAGTAAATAAACCAAGTTTGTCTAGACGTTCCTCATACGTCAAGTCCTCCATTCCCTTGATTCATTTTGTTGCTCTTCCAGTTCTAGAATATCCTATGTCAGAACTGCTGCTCAAAACTGCACTGCATATTATATTATCCACTTTTGCTTCAATAACCCTTTTATGCAAGACAGGACTTAGTTTGCTTTTTCTACTGCTGTATAACACTGGTCACTGTTTCAAATGTTGTAGTTTACAAGGATTCCCAGGTCTTTCTTTAGCAACAATTCTCCTAAAATGATTCCATTAAGTTCAAAAGTAGCACTGAGATTGTTTTATTCCCAAATACATAACTTTACACTTTCCCACATTAACTTAATATTCCATTTGTTTGCCTAACCTGCCATGTTATGCCAATCCCTCTGTAGAGAACAAACATCCAGTTCTGAATTTATTACTAGCAGTGGGCGAAAAGTGTGAAAAATTTCTCTTATGACTTTTCACAAAAACGTGCAGATTTTTTGATTTTGCCTTTCCACCTATGCAAAATTTCCTTGTCTATTTTAACAAATTTTCCACCTATGTTAACACATTTTTTGCCTATTTTAACCCATTTTTTTGTCTATATTTCCTATAGGTACTACATTTCCCACTGAATATTATTTCTTCTGAGGGCTGAAGTTTAGGAATAAGTGCCTGAAAGTCAAAGTTGTGAGTCCTACAGCAACATATAGCTTGAAAAATGAGTTAGCATGCAGAGTGCATTTGTCCTTTGCCCACAACACTAACTTCCTGCTTAAGTAACACTGGAACATATTCACGATGATATCAAGTAATAAAAAAAATAAAGTACAACCTACAATGTGGCAGATATGTATGGTAGTGGTGATGGTGGGGGACTGGCATGGTGTGATTTGTGTATGTATATTTTTACCATTGTCATATTCTATCCTCCTTCTCAGATTAGCAGTGGCCCCAAGTGGGGTAGATGGTGGCAACCCTTCTTGACATCATTCCTCCACCTCCTCGTCTGAGCTGCGTAATATATTTGTCCTGGCTTTCTCTGTCATGTGTGGTTTATGCTACCTGATACCCAGATGGTATCAGATGTTGGTTCAATTTTAAGAATGTTAGTCTCCCAAAACTGCTGCTTAATAGCCGTGTCCTGTGGTCATTGACAATATAACCACCTGCACTGAAAACCCTCTCAGACTCAACACTTGCTGGAGGACAAGTAAGGGTTTCTACTGCTATATGTGTCAATACTGGCCACACACACAGTGCTTTGTTTGCCAGTATTCCATGGGGTCATTGTTTCTGCCTAAAACGTAGCTATCCTGCAAGTATGAAGTTGATGATGTAGCTGCTTCTGCTGGTTGAAATGCTTTGCTGCCTTTCTTTTCACTATACTGTCTAGATGTTTGTTGTGCCCTCTCTTTCTCCCTCTCATTGTCCACAAGGCAACCCTCCACTTGATCAGTAAGCATACCTTCCTTCCTTGACAGAACCCGATTCCTCAGAGTTGCTGCTGATCGCTATGACTCCTTCTTGTGACAAACTGCTGATGGCCCTTTAGCAGAAATTCTGAAATTTTGTGTTTAAAGCGGGGTCCAGCAAAGTGGCAAGCAGGGGAAAATTGCCCTATCGGGGGATCGGGCATCCCCCAGTGAGCCGGTAGGGAGGTCAGATGATCTCTCCTTTCCAGCCCACAACTCTATGGATACAAGGCACAACTCACTCACCAGAGCTGTGCAGCACTGAAGACCAGGTCCTGTTCTCTTTACCTGTCCCGCCCCCAAGGCTGACTATGCTGGCCCTGCTCTGCCTGCAGTGTGTGTCCTGGTGCAGTGCATGATTGATTAGCAGGCAGAACTTCTGGGACCAACTACCTAGCAGATTAAATAGGTATTATTTTATTCTTCTTAACTAATTGTACCCATTTCTAGAGAGGCTTAATTTTATATCTGTTAACCCTTTAACCCCTTTTATACTTTAGAGAGGTATATATCAGTTATTAACCCTTTGCACACCAGACAGGATTACAGCAGTGTTTTATTATGTTATTAACCAACTGAATTCCTCAAAGGTGCAGTACCTCATGGATTAACCCCTTGTATGCTAGAGAGGCATAATTCATCAGTAATCAACCCCTTGTATGCCAGAAAGGCAAATAAAGTTGTTAATTACTGATGAATTTTGCACACAAGGAGTTATTAATTGAGGTACACATTCCTGAACAATGTGTTGTGCACCTAGGAGACATTCAGTAGGTTAATCACAGAACACATTGCTGTACACCTCTCTGGCATGCAAGAGGTTAATAACTGATCATTTCTTGCATACAGTATGTTAAGGGGTTAATGGCTAGCCATTTATGTCTCTTTAGCAATGCATACAGTGGGTTAGGTTAATATATGCATTCAGATAAGAATACCAGCTAGTGGGCCAGTTAAATAAAAAAATCCCCCAGGCTGGTATTGCACCACAATCTGCCCCTGGTGGCAAGAATGTATTCCTCATTGCTTTTAATGGACACTATGCGAGGATCTTGTTCAAAGCGCTCTAACATGTCCTTTACGAGCTGGTGCATGTCTGCGTAGTCATTCTGGTAAGAATCTTCAGCCATGCTCCTAATTTTTTTCTGCAATAAAAATATCAGTGGTAGAATTTCACTAATTCCTGCCCCAATGTGACTCACCAGCATGGTTGCCTCCTCAAAGGGTTTTAGCAGCTCAAATAAATTGCACATTAGTTGCCATTGGCCAGGTGACAAACAGGCTCCGTCCAAAGCCTTCCAGTTTTGCATGGTGTACTCGCTAATGTCCTTATTCTGCTTGTACAAATACTCTAGCATGTACATGGTGAATTCCACCTGGTAGTGACCTCCATTTTAAGCAGGTGATGGGGCAGGTTGTTATGCTCTTGTATAGAATATAAAGCGTAGGAGCGACTAAAATGGGCACAGATTTTGCAGGTAATAGTAAGCAACTCTTTGACGGTTTAGGATTCTGCCAGCAATCTGGTCACAACTAAATTTAGCACATGGACAAAGCAGGGCACATGCACCATACCACCTATTCTCAAAGCAGCGATTATGTTGAAGCCGTTATCAGCAGACACAAAACCAGCTTTTAAGGAGTGGGGTACAAGCCATTTTCCTATCACCTGCTCTAGCTTACTTAAAACATCTACAGTTTTGTGGGACTGTCTCTCAAAACTCTGCATGCACAAGGTGGAGTGACGATGGTATGGGCTATCCTGCTGCTGCTGCCTTTTAATCACACTGACAGAACCTGAAGCACAATTACTGGTTTTCGCCTAATGCTGTAAGCTAGTGTTGTCCACTGTAGGCGCTGGGAGGGAAATCCAGTGAGCAGTCACAGTCATATTGTCTGTGCTCTACCCACTTGTCCACATATCTGTTGTCAGGTGGATTTTCTTCCCCACGCACTTTTTAGCCTTTGCCCACCACATTAACCACCTGCTTGTACAATTCAGGCACAGCCGTCCTGGAAAAACAACTGCGGCTTGGGATATTCCAGCGCAGAGCTACACATGATATCAGTTCTCTGAAACCTTGGTTTTCTACAAAAGAATATGGCAGAATGTCAATTGCAACATCTTGGCAACCTTGACATTCCACAGGCGTACTTTAGGATTGTTTTTGTGAAGTTTTTGACTCCTTCCCAGGAACTCAGTCAGTGTGGGTTGGCAGGACATGGCAGAAGATGCCTGAAACTTTATTGCTTTAACAACATGACTAGAGGAGGTGGTGGCGGTAGATGCAGCATGTGTGGGCAATCTATGACTCTTGTCATCTCCTACAGCAAAGCCAGAGTCATCATACTCCTCTGCAGCATGAACCATCGGTGTTATTTGGACTGAACTAACTGTTGGCACTGGCAGTAGCACACTCTCTGACACATAAATAGCCTCACTACTTCTTTTTTCAGGCCTAGAGCCCTGGGAACTTTGGCCTGTTGATAGTCAGTGCTGGTGCCACCTATAGGCGAGGTAGGCACCAGCATAGGGCGCACACACACTGAGGGCGCAGAGGTAGACCAGAGCCGCACACACGCATCTCAGCAGCTACTGTGTCTGACTGGGAAAGGTACGGATGGCATTAGATGTGCTCCGCTGTTCAGTACCTTCCTAGCATGTTAAATGATGTTCACTGTCAGTTGCACTGCAGCCAATAAATGAGGAGTGCTTTGACAGAATACTCCTCTCTCATTGGCTGCCTGTGTGTGTGATGTGGCGCTGTTGAGCAACAGTGCATGGTCTTGGGACCGGAGCAGTGACATAGGACGTTGGCGCCAGGAGGAGACCAGAGAAGGAGTCATTCAGAGTGAGAGACTAGCAGCAAGGAAGAGACTTGAATAATACCCCATAGCCCTGCCTTCCAGAAACTAAGATAGAATAGACAGGTAAGCAAATGAGGTTCAGCAAACAAAGCTAACACAAATTAATCTATTGGAGCCCATTGCACACACATAGTGGAAACCACTACCACACCCATCGAAAGGTACAAATAAACAGTACACAAAAATAATCCTTACTTTGACAGAATAAGGGATGATTGATGCAGTTATGATCTTTATGTATGCTGGAGACTTCTCCAGTGTATTGCTTCACAAGGAGCATCCAAGGAGTTAAATAGTCAACAGTGTTTTGTCAAAAGATCACAAATATAGTATATAGACTGAGGAAAGAATATCTCTCATCCTATTGGTGCACCTCAGTAGAAAGGAGCCAACATGTAATGCTTCATCTCTTTTATATTTCTTATATTGCAGCATCACATCTTGGAGAGAAGCTCTTTTGAAACGTGTTATATATTTATTTACAAGAACAGCCCACCAGCGTATACCTATGTCACTTGTTAGATTGCAAGGTAATAATAATTAAGAGAGGTGGAGTATAAGTGGGTGGGGCATAAAGGGGCGGCACACAAGGGGTGGGGCCAAGGGGAGGCAAAGTTAGGTTTTGCCTAGGCTGTCAAAAATCCTTGCACCAGCCCTGCTGATAGTGTGTCTCCCAGTCAGACCTGTGGTTGTGCTTCAGGTGGGATCACATAGATGAGGTGCCTAGGTGTGAGCCTGCTTTCCCCCTGCTCATGTGCTTTTTGCACAGACAACAGACAGCAATATACTTAGCTTAAGGATCCTGTGTGAAGTATCTCCATACTGTGGACTTCATGGAATGGGGGGTTCCTGAGGTGGTGCTCCTGCTACTACTACTACTGGGGCTAGATGTTGATGTAATTCTGCTGCCACTGCTACTAGGTGTCAAAGGTGCAGCACTTACAGCAGCAGCAGCAGAGGCACTCGTCATATCTAACATTGTGAATGTTAAACTGTGTTGCTGTTGCTGGGTACTCAAAACAGGTGTGTGTGGCTGAGTGGGACTTGGACTTTGAAGAGGAGATGATGCTGATGATGACTGATAGGTTGGCTGTGTGCTTTTGACATCTGTGGTTGTCCAGGGTCAGACTTTCCAACGGCTTTCTCAAACAGTATATAGACAGGCACAGTGCTCCTTAAAAGTGGTGGAAGATTCAGCCTTAGACTTTGTGCTAACCTTATAGCCCTGTCATCATCCTCACTGTCAACGTCATCTGTATCTGAACAAGAGAAGGATGCTGGAGGGATATATTCTAGATCGTCACCATCATCAGTCATCATTAGGTCATCTTCAGCAGCATCGGCATCACCTGCCAGTTCTTGACTACTACCCTTATATTCCTCTAAGCTTTTAGAGGTCTCAAACAATTTCTTTTTACTTTTACTGTAACAAAGTTCCCTACTATGGGTGTTTTGGTGCTTGCTTATAATAGATGAGAGTTGGTACCGTGTTAGCCGTAGAAATACAGGATGCAAAATTTTTTGTAAAGTTGATACCTTTATTGGCTAACTAAACAGATTTAAAATGCAAGCTTTCAAGACTTCTTAGGTCTCTTCCTCAGGCATGTTATACAGATAAATATGAAAACTTCTCTCTTTAATACAAGTACACATTACATTGTTTATAATAGAAATCAGATAAGAACGTTAGTCCAGATACCAATTCCTTGATCAGTCAATGGTAGAGGATGTGATTTAAATAGCATTCTTCCTCTGGGTCCAGGTATTTATGATTCAAGAGGGACTGTCGTAAAAGTTAATTCACCATTAAGTACTGTGACAGGAATTCCCTGTCCCTGTTCATGCCATAGGTCAAAGAGTCAAATTGTAACATTAATTGCTTTAAATTGGGAGGCTGTCTGAAGGAGAGTAAGGGAGGCTGTGGAAATATGTTCTTAAGTCTTTCATCTGTGTGTAAGGTTGCTTGAAGTTCTCTTGATATTTTGCGCAGAGCTTCAACCTGGGGGTGGTAAGTGACTAACAAGTGGCACACGGTTTCCCTTATGCTGTTCTTTGTAGCTCAACAGATCTTTTCTTGGTATATGAGTAGCTTTCTGTATCTGACTGTCAATAATCCTTGCACTGTAACCCTGTCTTATAAAGTCTCCTCTGAGTTTCTGGAGGTGCTTGTCACGGTTCGCCATGTCAGAACAGATGCGATTATATCTGATGGCTTGGCTGTATTGTAATTTTTGTGGAATTTGAGAAGTTCCTCTTCACTGGCTGTCCAGATGATAAGAACATCATCTATGTAGCGGAGATAGACCAGGGGTTTTGTCTGGCAGATGGACAGGAAGTCCTCTTCTAACTTTGCCATGAACAAGTTGGCATATTGTGGTGCCATTCGGGTACCAATTGCAGTCCCCATTTTCTGGAGGTAGAGGTCCTGTCCAAATTTGTCCAAAATTACAATGCATTCCACCCCAGTATCAATCTAACACTCAGTCACTCACGCACAAACATTAACTTCCTAGACACGACTATCAGTATTCAGAACAACTCCATCCACACATCCTTGTACCGTAAACCAACAGACAGACCAACCTACCTGAGGAATGATAGCTTTCACCCAAAACACACAAAGAACTCCATCATATACAGCCAAGCCATCAGATATAATCGCATCTGTTCTGACATGGCGAACCGTGATAAGCACCTCCAGAAACTCAGAGGAGACTTTATAAGACAGGGTTACAGTGCAAGGATTATTGACAGTCAGATACAGAAAGCTACTCATATACCAAGAAAAGATCTGTTGAGCTACAAAGAACAGCATAAGGGAAACCGTGTGCCACTTGTTGTCACTTACCACCCCCAGGTTGAAGCTCTGCGCAAAATATCAAGAGAACTTCAAGCAACCTTACACACAGATGAAAGACTTAAGAACATATTTCCACGGCCTCCCTTACTCTCCTTCAGACAGCCTCCCAATTTAAAGCAACTGATGGTAAGGAGTGCCCTGAACAAAAACACAAAAAATGGCACATTACCCTGCCTACAAAGTAGGTGTAAAACCTGTGCACACATTTATACCACAGACAAGATACCCATACCAAACACCCAGTTACACCATAAGATCAATGGTAATTTCACCTGCAAATCATCCAATGTAATATACCTTATCATGTGTGCAAAATGCCCAACAGCTTTTTATGTGGGGGAAACAGGACAGAAATTACATAAGAGGTTTAATTCCCACAGATCCAGCATTAACAACAAAAAGACAGAGACACCAGTGGGAGAACATTTTTGCCAAAGTGGGCACAGTATCAGGGATATTAAATTGACTGTACTAATGGGACAATTTCGCAATCAGAGGGACAGAAAGTTATGGGAGGTAAAATTAATGTTACAATTTGACTCTTTGACCTATGGCATGAACAGGGACAGGGAATTCCTGTCACAGTACTTAATGGTGAATTAACTTTTACGACAGTCCCTCTGGAATCATAAATACCTGGACCCAGAGGAAGAATGCTATTTAAATCACATCCTCTACCATTGACTGATCAAGGAATTGGTATCTGGACTAACGTTCTTATCTGATTTCTATTATAAACAATGTAATGTGTACTTGTATTAAAGAGAGAAGTTTTCATATTTATCTGTATAACATGCCTGAGGAAGAGACCTAAGAAGTCTTGAAAGCTTGCATTTTAAATCTGTTTAGTTAGCCAATAAAGGTATCAACTTTACAAAAAATTTTGCATCCTGTTGGTGCTTGCTTGTCTCACTATTTGTTGCAGCAGGTGGTCCAGCTGCTACAACTTCCTCTGTTATGCTATTTCCAGCATCATCAACACTTAAATGTGACTTATAGTAATCTTCAATCTTCTTCTTATATGGCTCTTTATTTCTGCTGGCACTGGTGGTGCCAGAAATAGCTTTGCTGGGACCTTGAAAAACTGCATCCTCCCTTGGAGTAGAGGGGTCATCATCATTGATTTCACACTCTGCAGCAACCATTGCTGCAGTCAATTTTTGAACTACTACTTTACTCTCACGTCCCTGCACTGCTCCACCCCTCCCCCTTCCCCCTGTGCGTTTGCTAGACATTACGCAACTAAACTGTGTTTTTTTTACTGTATGGTACACAAAACAACTGATGGAGCTGTATGATGCCTTGCCTAAACCCAGTCAGCTGTCTGTCACTGTCACCTAATATATTTAGTTCTTTATAATTTTTATTTGTTTTTTTTTTTGTTTTTTTTAATTTATTATTTTAAGTTCTCCACCCTGTTGTTTTATCACAGTCTGTCCAAAAAATAAATTATAACTGATAAAAAAATAAATCAACAATGTCTTTCCCCAGACTTCCCCATCCAGCACAGAGACAATAACAACAAGATCAGCAAGCAAATAGGTCCCTAGCTGCCAGTGTCTTGCCAGTCAGTCACATGGAATTTTGGAGTATTTGGGGTCAACCTCCTTTCTCCCTTCTTCTCCCCAGAGTGCCCCACTGACTCTCCTAATAGAGAGAACAAATGTCCTACCTTAAAAATTCCTTAAACTAAACTTCAATTCCCCTCTCTGTCTTCACTAGCTCAAAAAACATACTGTTCTCTCCTATTACAAACACAAAATGGTATGCTGTGAGAGCCTGACAGCCTTTTATATGGCTGTAGAAAACTTTCATGTGGTGGAGAACTATTTTTCTTAGCATTGATTTCAATGGGCAGGATTATGTAGCCTTAGCCATGGGAGGCCAAGGATCACAGGTGCAGAAGGAGACTGGATAACATCAACACTAATTGCCTCAGTGTGTAATAGGCCTATAGTGGCTTGGATGGATCTGGTTTCAAGAACTATCAAACCTTGAGCCAAAGGTTACCCATCTACTGTAGTAACCTTGGAAGGTTGACATTTTTTGTACAGGGGTAGAACAACTTCAGAGACACACTGCTGCTCAACAAAAACCCCAGCTGCCCCGAGTTCACAAAGGATTGGGTGGAGACTGAAACTCCTGACTAGGATAGAATTAAAGGTAAGAAGAATGAGGAAGAATTTTTCAGGAGTCTCTGCTTAGAGGGGGGTCTCCTTTAACCTCTAAGCTCTTTCCTTTCCCGGACGAACTGGACAGTTATGAAGGATATGAACTTTTCGGCCACAATAGATGCACAGGCCTAGAGTCCTCCTGCTGTTCTTCTCAGTTTCAGAGAGCATGGTTACCATGTTCACCTCCATGCGTTTAGCATCTGCTGGAAGAGCATTGGCACTGGAAGTCTGAGTAGGAGGCTGGGACCATCTGAACCTTTTTGACTGCTCACGCTCCTGTTGGCTCTCTTGCATGCCTCTCTTGCATGTCAAGGTCATAGCAAAGGCATCTGGGATTTATTTACAAGCTAAGGTGTAGTTGAGTCATTTGTCCCCTGCAAAAGGCCACCTTCAAGTCCCCCAGGTCCCAGTCTGTTTCATGGATCAGGATTTAGAACTCAATAGAATAGTCATTAAAGGATCTGTATCCCTGATTCCTGAAGAAGTTACAGAAGAGAGGCTTCAGCAAAACCTGGCAGCCAGGGAGGTCGAAGACTGACCGGATGTTACAGTTTTTACGACACTCAGACCACGGTAAAAAATAAAACACAGTTTTATTGAGGTAAAAATAAGGAACAGTGCCCCTGAAGGCTAGAATAGGTAATAACAAGTAAGGCAAGTAATGGAAGAAACACAGGCCCAATATAGCAGGAGTAAGTGGTATACAGCAGAATCAAAAGGTAAAGGATTAATGCCCAATACAAATAATCAGTCTCTGTTGTGGTGATATAGCCAACGCCCGGTGCTAATAAACAGTCCCAGTAGTAGTGCAGAAAGCAAGCTCTAGCAGTGCGACTGAACTGAATCACAACCAGATAGCTGTATCGTAATGTCCAATAGTATGTCAAGGACTGTCTTGAGCTGAAGCCAATACCACCACTTGGGTGCGATAATGGAGGAGAGACACTGCCTGAGCCAATGGAGCTAGAGCCAGGAGCACCACTAGGTGCGGTAAAGGAGGAGACACTGCTCATGCCAATGGGACCAGAGCTAAGAGCACCCCTTAGGTGCGGTAACGGAGAAGACACTGCCCAAGCGAATATACCATGAGCCAAACGCACTTACTAGTGCGATTTGATGGAGCAACACTGTGAGCAATCTGAGACCAGAGCCAAGGCACCCTTCCGGTGCTGGAACGGAGCAACACACTGCAACGGAATGCCCAATAGCACCACACAGTGCAACACAGTAAGGAAACGACAGACTCGGTAATGGAGGCAACAGCTTGGCAAGTACTCTCTGATAGGCTCAGTAACGGAGGCAACAGGCAGGCTCAATAATTGAGGCAACAGACAGGCTCAATAACGGAGGTCACAGCTTAGCAACGGAGGCATGATCAGTCAGTGCAACAATGTGAGCACAGTTCAGAATGTCGCCAGGCAAGAGCTCCAAAAGTTCTCTGGAACACTGGAAGCAACACGGAGCAGGAACATCAGTCAGAGCCGGTCAATCACGGAGCAGGAACGTCAGCCAAAGCCGGGTCAATCACGGAGCAGGTACGTCAGCCAGAGCCGGGTCAATCACGGAGCAGGAACAGCAGAGTAGTCAGACGAGCCGAGTCGGTACACAGGAGCGCAGGAACACAGCAACAAAGGCGCAGGAACAGGAACACCAAGAAAGGGCACCTGACAGGTGCCATAGGCCCAGTATATAAAGGGACACCCGGGGCGGGCCAATCAAGCTCCGCCAATGGAAGAGCACCACAACAGAGAGTGACAAGGAGTCACGGGAACCGTGATACCGGAAGGCAGACAGAAAGGCAGTAGAGTCCTCCAGGAGAGTGGAATTCCTTTCCACTAAAGGGCATTCCCTTTAAGAAGATACATGATGAACGACACTCTTGAGGAGTGAGTAGAAAAGGTCTGTGGCAATGTGCAGAAGTGGAGAAGTGGGGTTTGAATCACAGCAGGTGTTGGCTCCTCTGAATTTAGGGTGCTGTCAGGGTTGAGGGTTTCCAATACAGCATCCAACTTGTGGTCCAGGGTAACCAGCTGCAACACATGAGTGGATAGGACCTATCCACTCTTGCTACTGTCTTGAGAATAGAAGGTTTGGGTCTGCTGGGTCCATACTGGCTTGATCTTCCTTTAACCAGGGCTAGGAAGACTTTGGACCCTTATGCAGGACCCAAATCAGGAAGACACATGAAGTCAGGAACAGTAAATAAAGTAGTAAAGAGTCTAGAGTCTCTGGTAGTGAAAGGGTGCTGGATGCAGGAATCACCTCTCAAACTTGCCAGCAGAGCTCTGGGATCTGGAGAGTCAAATGTTTAGGAGGATGAGGTAGCAAATTACAAATCTATAGGCACAGATATTTAGGGACAAGCCAGCGTCCAACTGGAAGTCGAGGTCGCAGATTCACGACTCCCTGAACTAGGCAAATAGTTGATGTTGATGTTCAAGGTTACCGACTCCTCAGCGTCCGACTGGTAGTCTAATAGAGCATTGACTGTTGCTGACAGGAAATCTTGTGGTAGTCTGAGGTATAGCAACAGACTGGCTGGGATCTATCTCACTGGCTGTTCTCCTACAGCAAGGCCCAATCAGAGATCCACCTACCATGATGGCTGGGATCATTCCTGCCATCTGAGGATAGCTGGATGGTTCCGCAGGAGATCGACCTGCCGTACCAGAAACCGGGATCAATCTGACTCATGGTAGATGGCGGAGAGTTTAGTCGGAGATCAAACGGTGAGTTGTTAAGGTGAAGCGGAGAAGAGTGACTAGAGTCACAAGCAGAGGTCAAGTTAGGAGGACAGTAGAAAAGGCAGAGTCAATGAACAAGACAGTTCATAAACAGCAGATCAAAACAGCAGGGGTAGTAACGAAGTCGGTGGTCATAAACAAGCAAAAGGTCATAACAGGAACAAAAGAAGCAATAATCAGGAATGCTGAAACTCAGTGAAGCTCGAAGATCAAGAGCAAGAAGCCAGAAAGCAGCAGTTCATAAAGCAGAGACTCCCAATCATGAATGAGTGGGCAGAGAAACCACAGCAGTGACAAAAATGTATTCATTTTTATAACATGCAAAGTGTCCCAGTACCCTTATTTTACTCCACACGATAAAGACCTATTGTGTCTTTTTAATACAACTACATATTTTATTTGAAAATATCCTTAGAGGTCATGTCAACTACAAGTTGTTTATGTCAAGAAAGGCATCTATTCATACTGTCTATATCATGTGCTCTTTTTATTTTGATTTGATCTTCATAGATTTAGAGAGTTTTGGTTTAGTAGTTGGGAGATCTAATTTCGAAAGAACTTTGAAGGAGATTTATAAAAGAGGTTCCTAGTACTTTTTAAGGAACGGTCATTAAGTCCTCATAACTGGTGATAATGTGCCAATTTATAAATTATTTAAGGCGTTTTTATAAATGTGGATTTATTACTCTGCTACTCTGCTTAAGGACAGCATATACCTGGAGTTAAGATTCTCAAAACTGTCACATCTAGCAACATTTCTTTATAAATTTACAAACTGGTTACTTCATTTTTTTTAAAAACTTACTACATGGCATACAGTCCTCTGAAACTGGTGAAGACACTGTTACAGCCATTTTAACTCGTCTTTTTGCTTAATTCCGTGTTTATAAATCTCCGTCTTTGTCCTCTGACCTGTCTGATAAAGCATGCATATAACTTACATGTTGAGAATCTCCACCTTGTTAGATTGTTAAGAGGAATTAAATATTATTACTCCTTAATTTAACTGGTTTGAAAGGTGATATCTCTGCATGGATAGAGAACAGGTTAAAAGATAGATGGCAGAGTTGGCCTAAAGTTTGCTGATTACACTAAGCTGTGTAATGAAATACAAAGAGTAGGATGTTTTTTCCCTTCAGAAAGATTTACAATAAAATCTCATGTATAATACACACCTATGTATATCAGGGCATTACCATTGGATGGAGGCTGAAGGTCCTGAAAGCCCATTGAAGGAAGCAGGTGGGTGGCAAATGCAAGCATGCCGTCCGCAGAGAAGATTTACCCAGATAAAATTTGCCTTCTGTGTTTTTGCCTACAAAGGGGACCTCAGTTGAGAACAGTAAGCTTTATTATGAAAGCGGATAGCGCTGGGGGAGGGAGGGGAGGGAACCCCAGCATTAGAAAAAAAAACTCTTGTGTATAATAAGCACCCCCCACTTCACATAAGGTGAAGTGGGGTAAAATTGTGCATATTATACCCAAGATTGTGGTAGATAAACTGAGCACATGAGCAGAAAAGTGGCAGATGACATTTAATGTACATGAATGTAAGATTAAACATTTGGATTGTAGAAACAAACATGCTACATATACTCTAAATGGGAAACTACTTAGGGAATCTTCATTAGAGAGAGATTTAAGAGTACTGATAGATGATAGACTTCACAGTAGTGAGGAGAGTCACTCAGCTGCCGCAAGAACATATAGGATACTGTCCTACTTATAAAGGAGTATACTGTAGATGCACAGGATACAAAGATAATTCTACCTCTATATAAATGCTTGGTAAGGACTCTCATCTAGAATATAGAGTACAGTTTTGGGCACCAGTTCTTAAAAGAGACATTATAAAACTGGAATAAGTGCAGAGACATTAAATAAAACTGAGAAAGGGATTGAAGGATCTGAGTTATAAAGAGAGACTAGCGAAACTCTGTTTGTTCACATTAGAGAAGAGATGCCTAAGGGGTGATATTATTGCCATTTACAAATATATTTAAGGTCAATACAAAAAAATCTCCAATGAATTATTTACTCTGAGAGCTGAGCTATAGGAAAGGTGTTTTTGACTAAAACAAAAGCAGGATTTTTTTTACAGTAAGGGCAGTAAAGTTATGAAGTTCTTTGTCTCTGGTCAGGATGCTGTGCTTTCAAAAAAGTAATGGATATCTGTCTAAAACAGAACAATATTGAGAATTATGAGAGTTGGCTTCAAACTAGATAGGATGTTGATCCAGGGAAATATCTGACTGCCATTTGCAGTTAGGAAGGATTTTTTTTAACCTTATTGGGGTTTAATTGGAAATGGCTTTAATGGGTTTTTTTTTGCCTTCCTCTTGATCAATAGGGTGATTTGGCATAGGCTGGACTTGATGGACACACCTTTTTTTCAGCCTCATCAACTATGTTACTATGTTATGCTAATAATTAAAGCATTTTTTATTTATGCAACTATGCACTCATACCTAACAAGCTATGTATTGAGGCAAAAAACTAACAGCAGACAATAAAGATATTGGGACCATACAGTAATGATATGTATCTCTGAAGCGGATATATTATCAACTTATGTTATGTTAACAAAAAGATAAAAAGATCATTACCAACATTCAGGCTAAGCCAAGTGTTATGGTAATTTGTATTAATCCTTTTTCATGTGACAAGAATAATTAATACTGTTTCTTCAGGGATACATTTTGTAGTTCATTCTCCAAAATAGCTGGGAGAAATGAACAACAGCAACAATATTGCACAGTAAGTAAAACGTTGCAGCATGTTGCATCTTCCACCAACATATGCTGACATTGTCACCATTGCTCAAATTTCTCTGTAACAGAGGTGGCTATGTGAAAGTACAGAGATGTCTGTGCTACAATCCAGTCCCCCTTCTAACTAACCTTTGAAGAACCTTTCCTATACTATGGCTGTAAATACATGGCTTATGGCCGTCCACATCTGTGTCAGCCAAGCATGATTGGCTGCCACCAATGTGATCAGCCAAGCACTGAAGGCAGGGACGTAGCCTGAGTAAAACATCTGCACAGTGGTTCATAGGCAGCCATGCACAGTAGCCCTGCTGCATATTTACTACCATCTCTATGCAGACGATACGCAAATATTTCTCTCTGCACCCTCAATATCATCTGAAATGCAGCAGCGGGTCTCAGATTGCCTTACTGCTATCTCTTCCTGGATGGCTCATCGTCACTTAAAACAACATATCTAAGACTGAGCTCCTTATTTTCCCTCCTAAATCCTGTACAACACCTCCATTTTCTATAACTGTCAAGGGCTCCACAATTTTTCCTGTAGACAAGGCCTACTGCCTCGGGGTAACTTTGGACTCTTCTCTTTCCTTCTCCACCCACATTAATGGTGTAACCAAAACCTGCCGCTTCTTTCTTCGGAATATAGCAAAAATCTGGCCATTCCTCTCTCACTCTACAACAGAAACCCTCATGCATGCTCTTATCCTTTCTCACCTGGACTACTGCAACTCTTTACTTATTGGTTTTCCTACTAAGCATATCGCTTCTCTTCAATCAATTCTTAATTCGACCACCAGAATGCTCTTCCTCTCCTCCAGAACAGTACTCACCCCACCACTTTTAAAATCACTGTCATGGCTTCCCATAAAGCAGTGTATTGCATTAAAAATCCTCCTCATTACCTTCAAGGCTCTGCAACACTTGTCCCCATCTTATAGTTCATCTTTGATGTCCCGCCATATTCCTGCACTTAATCACTGCACTTATTGTACCCCTTCTATATCAAATGTAAACTGTAAAGTGCCAAGTACACTAGTTGGCGCTATATAAATAAAATATACAATACAATACAATACAATACAATATTTAATGTATTCCTACACAAGTGAAAAGAGGTGAGAAACAGCATGCTGCATTTTGATGTGTTAATGCAAACTGATAGTCACCCATATGAAAGACACCCACACTCAACAATGATATGGATTACAAGGGCAACATTGTGCATCTGTCAACACTGTGCTCATGCCAATCATGCCAATGAGATCGCTCCAGCTCACACTCTATATTCGACTGTAGGAGGAGGAGGAGGTAACAAGGAAAAACTGGGGATGGGAAGAGGCGAAGACTGACAGGCAGTGGTGTCCGTAGAAATATTTACAGGGGGGGCAAAGCCATAATATGACCCCCAGGCCAGCCCATCTAGCCCCTTTATTTATATGGAGGGGGGTAATTGTAGGGGGGGCAAGTGCCCCCCTTGCCCCCCCCTCCGGACGCCCATGCTGACAGGCTGTGCCAAGGTACAGAGCTGTACCGCAGCCTGTCCTGAACTGACGTCACAGGCTTAACTTCAAAAGCTTTTATTTCCTTCTATACTTCATGAAAATAAGAAATAAAAATAGATTGAAGATTTCTTGAGATGGAACATTCGGATAAGAAGGACTTTATTGGAGGTGAGAGTTCCCTTTTAAAGTGGGAAAAAAAGGAAAAGGAACGGCGCAAAAGAGTTCCTCTAAGCGTAATATCTTTATCACAAAGGTTGGTCCTTCACCCAAACACCGTGGAATAAATCATCAGAAAATTACTCACATTTTTCAGAGGCATACAACCTGCCTCCTGGTATCAATACCTTCACTGGCTCACACCCCAGTACAGTGATCTCCTCCACTCAGGGTTATAAGCGGACTCAGTTCCTTTGAAGATTCTTCAATAGGAGTGATGAATTTTATATGTGGAATTCGCCACTCAGACAGAGGATATATATAAATCCAATGCTACAGTGGACCCAACCTCATATGATCTTTTCAAAAGATTCCACTCCTATAGTTCATTAATGGAACTGCTGCTTATTATCTTATAAATAGGCCAGTGATAAATGTGAGTGTAATTCTGTATAAATTTATTACAAAAATTAAAAATAAATAAAATAAAAATAATGTTGATAATACAACAATATGCGCATATATTAAATCAATATTTAAAAAACAAAGTTAAAACCAATTTGGATTAAAGAACAAAACTAACAGTTCACTAGCTAACGCGTTTCGTCACCCAATGTAACTTTCTCAATGCTAAATCAAGAAAAAAGCATGAATCTATGCATAGACCTTTAAATACCTGTGTATCTCAATAGCCATCCAATTGGATTCTCCTCCAGTGATAATGTATATCCTTTCAAACAGCGTGCGTTCCACTATACAGATGTTCCAATAGGACATTTGCGCACAATTCACCCTGTGCGTTCCATCTACTGAACCTCCAAGTGCCCATAAGGCGCGAAGGACCGGGGCGCTAGTAAACAGGAAATAGTTTACTAAAAGAAAAAGTTCCGGTCCCCAGGTGTTGCCGAACTGGACGGCAAACATCGAGGTTACTCGGAAACGCACATATACGCTCCACGTGTATCTACACATGGAGCGCACCCACTGGAACCAACGACACCATGAGCTCCAACCTAAGGCGCATGGCACACGTGCGCTCCAAACGTGCGCTCCACGGTGGAACACCGTCAGCACTGGGTAGACTGTGGACTGACTAAAAGGTGTAACATTCACTAGGAGCAATATAAACAATTTACACAATAGTCCAAAGAATATATATATGGTTAAATGATACACACAGGTAGAATACCCCCATTGACAATAATTAAATACTAATGGATAATATTATAATAAACATACAAAATCTTTGGAATATACAGTCTTTAAAATATACATTTCAGTCTACATATTTTTAATTTGCTCCCAAAAAAAATAATATAAATGTTAATAGGGGAAATGAGCTTAATTATAAAGACTCCCCAATAGCCATATCTCAAGAACCTTGTATATATTGAATTTAGATAAATTCTCAAAAAAAGGAAAAAAGAAACAGCAAAATGTAACAACCCTTCTCAAGAAAAAAACAAAAAAAACAAAAAAAAAAAAAAAAACAGGGAAATCCTCTATCTTCTTTGAATAAACCCACAAAATAGAAACCAATATATATCCTGTGAAACCAATATATCTCCTACTACAGCTGACCCACTAGTCCCTTTGCTAAATATAATGGAGATCTAAATCTTCATTTAACCCTTTCTCTCCTAAAGTCCCCAGGGTATAGATCCACATAGCCTCCCGCTTACACAGTTGGCGGAATCTATTATCCTGGGGAGGAATCCATTCTATCCCCATTACTTTTAAGTAATTAGAACCACCTTTTTCACAAGTGCAAAAATGTTGATATAATTTACAACTGTTATCTCCCTTCAAAAATTTCCTTCTGTGCTCCCCAAAACGAGTGCGAAGTGCCCTAATAGTGCGGCCTACATAGGCCGCACCACAACCACATTCTATTAAATAAACTACATAATTTGTGCCACAATTTATATAATGTTTTATATCAAATTTTCTACCGTGTTCTATATCCATAAATTGTTTCCTACCTTGAGCCATGAATGAGCATGTATTACATCTAGAATGGCTACACCTATAGTTTCCCACAATTTTAGGGAGATTAAATTTTCCAGATATTGACATATCTTCCTTTAATCCCTCTTTTTCCTGAAGTCTTTTTGGTCTACTATGTTCTATCAATGTTCTAATAGTTTTACTTCTTCTGAAGGTTACCAAAGGTTTTTCACTTAACTCCTCCTTTAAAATACCATCTTGTAACAATATTTTCCAATTGTCAGAAATAATATTTTTAATTTTATTTCCCCAACAATTATATCCTGTCACAAATGATAGTCCCCTATTCACTTTTCCTCCACATTTTTTATTTTTAGTATATGCATATCTATTTTTCTCCTTTTTTTGAATTAAATCATTCCTATTCAATCTACATGCTCTTTCAAAGGCATTATCCAAAATCCTTTCATTATATCCTTTTTCAAGGAAAGCTCCCCACTCCCCACTCTTTTTAATAAAATCCTCGTGGTCACTACAGTTACGGCGTAACCTATGGTATTGTCCATATGGGATGTTCTTTAACCATTTACCGTAGTGACCACTGTCTGCTCTTAAATATTGGTTTGATGCTGTCTCTTTTTTATAGATAGAGCTGACTATAGGGGAGTCTGATATTCCCGTTAATAGGAGATCCAAAAATTCAATAGACTGTGACTGTACATTTTTTGTAAATGAAATACCCCTAGGGTTAACTTCGAACTGCTTCAAAAACACACCATAATCTCCTTTACTTGTATCCCAAATAACCAGGATATCATCAATGAAACGGCCATAATACACCAGGCCCGCCCCATCCCACTTGCCCCCCTCCACAACATAGTACTCCCAATAACCCATGAACAGGTTGGCATAGGATGGGGCGAACCTGGTGCCCATGGACGTTCCCCTGGTTTGCAAATAGTATCTATCCTGGAAGACAAAAAAGTTGTGTTCCAGAATAAATTTAACACTTTTGAGGATAAATTCCCTCTGGGGGAGAGCACTGTCTTCCAGAATCCACTGCTGTATCCAGCAAAAAATCTGTTATTCCTAGGTGTGTTCATTTAAAAAAGTATAATCATATTTACTATACCAATTTCAGTGCACAACTATGTACACATATGGTCAGTGTGCATCAGCATTGCTCCTTTGAGATGCTACTCCTGTCTCCAGCAAGTATGCTTGTTAATCCTGCAGGTGTTAATTCCATTTAAAAAAAGTCTAATCATATTTATTGTTTGAGCTGAGCACACAATTAGGCAATGTGAACATGCTTTGTTCCATCCAGACACCACTGCTGCTCCAGCAAATAAGCTTATTAGTCCTAGGGGTGTTAATTTTTGTTAAATCAATTTTAAACATCTAATATTTACTGCTCCAACTTCAGTGCACAACAGTGCACACAACTAGGCAGTGTGCACAACCATGAAATGTGTTCCAGAGTCTTCTGCTGTCTCCAGCAAAAAAAAGCTTCTTATTCCTGGGTGTGTTAATACAATTTTAAAAAGCCTAATCATGTTTAAACTTAAAGGGATAGTAATACTTCGTTTTAACTTTATTTTATTTTGTAGGCATTAAAAAAACATGAAGAACAATATAAGTCTTATCTCTCAAACCTTTATGGTTTATGAGATATTCACAAGCAAAGTTCCCCTCCTCGCCCCTTTTACCTAGTGTAAGCCATCTCTTCTCAGATGTGAGTCTGGTTGTATGACAGTACAGATAACAGAAGGGGACAATTTTCTTTGTATGAAAACAATGAAAGCCCTTCCCCCCTTGACAAGTTTTTCAGCTTTTTCCTTTATCTTAATTGAAGATTGACCCTCTCTGCAGTCTACCTGGGCATCTCCCTTCTGATCTGTTTGAACAGGGGGGGGATACTTTGTTTGTGAATATCTCTTAAACCATAAAGGTTTCAGAGATAAGACTTATATCATTCTTCATGTTTTTTAATGCCTACAAAATAAAATAAAGTTAAAATGAAGTATTACTATCCCTTTAAGTGCACGACTGAATAAACAAATAGGTAATGTGCACATGCATTGTTCCATTCAGACTCCACTGCTCTCTCCAGCAAATATACTTGTTACCCCTTGGAGTGTTAAATAAATTTAAAAAAGTCTAATCATATTTACTGTTCAAACGTCAGTGCATAACTGCACACACAAATAGGCAGTGTGCATGGTCCCGCACTGTGTTCCAGACTCTTGGGTGTGTTCATTTAATTAAAAAAGTCTAATCATATTTACTATTCAAACTTCAGTGCACACATAATAGTCAGTGTGTACTCATATTGTTCTGTTCAGTCTCCGCTGCTGTCTCCAGAAAATATGCTTATTATTTCTGGGTGTGTCATTTGATTTTAATACAAATCAAATTATATTTACTTTTCAGACTTCAGTACACAATTCTGCACACTAATAGGCAGTGTTCACACACATTGTTCCATTCAGATTTCAGAGCTGTCTACCAGCAACTAATCTTGTTATTCCTGGTCCTGAGTGTGTTGATTTAAAAATAAATAAATAAATAAAAAGAGTAAAAATAATTAAACACCTAAAATCGTTAAATATTTTGTTAATACATTTTCTACTAATTGGTATGTCTGGGTATGCTAACACTAGTGGTGGGGCCAAAGGCAACAAGTGGCCATGAGCAAGCAGACACATGGATACTACTTATACATCATCAGACACCAATAAGTACAATCCTTTTTCCTCAGTAATACTATCAGCCTCAATCAATCTCCACCTCACCCACCAAAATAAGGAGCAATTTCTATAAAAGGCATAATCTAATTGGTTAGATAAGCTGGAGCGATCTCTGGCCAATGAGAGCCAGACTGTGGTACAAAGCTAATACACTTTTCAACATTTTAGCTATTTAACAAAACTATTTAGACAAAGCTGTATAGGAGTGTCATGCCAAGGCGTGAGTTGGGTTTGTGTTATTCGTTTGTTTGTTTTGTATTTGGATGTTATTCAAAGTGCACCAGTTCTAGGCCATAAAATTAGCTGAATAGATAACATCACCAGAGCAGGAAATAGGAGTCATAAAAGGTATTTGGCCCTCTGCTCTGATGGCGTTCATCCAGGGGACAGTCAAATATTATGAAATAGGGAGAACATGTATATATAGTGTAAAATGGTTCAATACAAATATATATTCAGAATGCCCAGGTTCTACCCTTGTAGTGGATACCAAACATGCCTAGGGGAGGTGTTCCTGCGATGAGTTACAAGAATAGCCATTTTGCAACCAGTTAGACCCAGCATGTTTGGTGTCCAGATATTCACACAGATATGAGGAATATGATTATTATAACATTATAGGGGTTTGCTGTGGGTTGCATGTTTTGGGAAGCCTTATGATTTTTCAGGTAGAACTCTGCAGTAGCGTCCCTGACAGGTCTGATTGAGTGGGCTGTAAACGGTCAGGCCAGACCCCTGACCCTCCCAGGTAACACCCAGGGGGTCTGGCCTCTTAGAAGCAACTGTGGACTCCTATTTAATATGGGTTTTTGGATAAAAACAGGGAATTTCTTTGTAACAACTGAAGGGGGATATACCGTCTGAAATTCCTGCAAGGACTCTTAAAATATCGGTAATTGTATTTAAGGATTTCTTGTGTTTCTCCCATTTTATTTTATGAACTGTTTGCCTATGTGTAATCTTTATTTGTGTATGTCCTTTATTTTTATATTGTTGTAACCAGCACTGTGAAGCCTTTTTCAGATTAAATGTTCAATTAATCAGTTCTTGTCTCTGTTCTCTAATATGAACTCACTGATCTGAAGGAAGCTCAGGTAGCACACGTTAGTAAAAGTTTAATTCTATGTCTGATTATTAAGGTGATTTTATACTGTAATTCTGTTGTGTTTGGGGTAATCTAAGACGCCCAGATATAAAGTCTTAGTGATGGCAGAAAATTGTAGTACTGGGGTGATAGTGCAGGAGGGATTTCAGGGGTTAATTTGGTGGTTGCTAGGAATAGTAACAGGCAACTAGGGGTCTGGTATTGTTAACCCTTTCACCCCCACACTCTCCCCACTGTCTCAGCAGGGCCTATAGCCTTCGCTTGTGACAAGGGGTGATAGATCCCCTTTAACATAAGACATATAGAGTGTCTCTAGTGTACAGGATGCCTTTCTTTCACTGATAGCACACTGTTGGAGGATGGTACTACTGCTGCAGGAAAATCGAGTGACTGAAGGGGTGGAACTGGGTCAGGAGGGCAGCCGGTATATTGGTCTTTTCTCCTCTATGCTGAGGTTATGGATGAGCAGCATACATCAGCTCACATTTTGGCAGTGCTTAGGAAAATGATGGCACAGTGTGATGGATGACGAGATGGGATTACCAATGACCGATTGAGCAGCAAGTGGGTTTGCTCTGTGAAAGTCATAGGAACAGTGAAATAAAAATCAAAACATAACTGGAGAACAGGCCACAGCTTTATTAGCAGTATGAAAGGCAATAAATAACAGTTCTTGTCAATTAAAGAACTTTGTGTCTGGGTGCATGCTAACATTGACACTTAATTTTCACCCAAAACATTGTCAACAGATATCACCACAATTGAGTCAACCCACTTGAATCCTATGGTTTAATAAAGCTTTGTTCATGAGATGTTCCTTAGGTACACTCATTGTGAACATGAACAATTGTAAAATAAATCAATTAAAAATGCAGGTCTTTATTATTTATATAATTGAAAAATAGCTACAGTAGTGATACAGCGGAGCTTACAATTGAAACATACACTAGTGATACCATAGAGCTTACAAATAAAATATAGCTACACGGGTGATAGCACATAACTTACAATTCTATTATTACAAATTAGTTTTAAAGCCCATGTACACGGGCCAACACTGGCGGCGCTGCAGTCATGCGCAGTACTGACTGCCCGAGCCGTGGCTGATATGGAGCAGGGAGCTCCGAATTCAGACTGTAATCCTCTCTGCGCACCTACCTGAGACCAAGTGGTCCCAGGAAGGTGTGCAGGAGGACACCGGTCTGAATTCGGAGCGCCCTGCTCAGTATCAGCCGCGGCTCGGGCAGTCTGTACTACACATGTCTGCAGCGCTCGCAGTTGTCTCTACTGTGCATGATGGCTTCTGACAATCATCCTTAGCAAATTATAATATAGGATGGGGAAGAAAGAAGACAAAGAGAGATGAGATAGGGCAAAGGGGGAGAAAAAGGACAAAAGGAGAAAAGAAAGGAAAGTGGGTAATGCAAAATGGGGGGAGGCAAGTCGAGGAATACAAGAAAGGGGAAAGAAGTTAAAAGCAAGGAACAATGCAGGAGAGATATAGGAAATAGGAATAATAGAGGAAACGGAAGGAGGGAGGGCAAGGAGGAGAGGGCATTGCATATTATATTGACCCTTTAATTGCACCATAAGGTCCAATGGTTGCACACCATTTTGGCATTGAAAGGGTTAAATACTCAGTTCAGTAAGTCAGCAGGTCTTTCTCTGACCTTCCCATTAACCCTTTGAGTTCCATATGGGGTACACAACGCATTGCAAAGCAATGCATTGCGTATCCCTCTGGCACTCAAAGGGTTAACCATATTTCTACCAGTGGCCATGCAAAGCATTACTGTAGTGCAGATGATTTATGGGGATGTTAGAGAAGGGATATGCATCCTCTTGTGTTATTCCAACCACATGAACATGGACATGTTGAAGCTTCACCTGAAGAGCAACATGAGAAGTGAAAGTGCAGTAAATGCTGGGTTAACTTCACTCAGAAATCCAATTTTAAATATGCTCAGTGACAGCAGGCAGTAAGCATGCTTGAACTTAGAGTCAACGTGAGGTGAAATGTAACTACTCAGCATGGTTAACATTTTTACCATATTCTTCAGTGCTGCCTAGCCTCAGCAGACAAAAAATACATTTTAAAATAAATTAACGCTCTTTTAATTGCTGCACCCTCTGCAGAACTGCAGGAATAGTCTGAAGATGGGTGCCAGTCCACTGACCAGTGACTAAGAAACAGTGCACTACAATATCTCCAAAGTGAGAGATCTAAGTGCATAGGCTTCATATAATAATAATAGTATCTCCTCATATCACATGTTAATCCATAACCCCTCTTGGATCATTTCATAATAATATTGAAATGAAAGAGAATCAAGCCCCATATGAATGCATACATAGCCCACTGACATAACCTGGATGCCATAGATTCTCCACAAGTGGAAACCTCTCTCTCCTCTCAATTGTACTTCCTATCCCAAACCTTTTATTACTATTCTTTCAGTAATTGTTTTATTGCCTTTCAAGAAGATAAGAATGCCAAGTTATAAACTGTAACAACTTGTTTAGATTTCTTTCACATGGGTGAAAGAACTGTCACAGCTCCCTGCAACAATCATTTATCTTCATTCACCTCACTCTTTATATTACCACTGATTGGGACTAAGGAACTGTGTGTCTGATTCCAGCACCCGTGTTAGTCAGCTGTTCATTGGAGATTTCTTTGTGCATCATAACTTCTAACTCATGTCATGTGTAAGTTCTGAAAGTGGCACCTTGAAGACCTTGTTTACTGCCATTTTATTGCATTCTTGAGGGAATGCAGTAATGTTGCAGCATGCTGGGCTTTGTTGAGCTCACACAAGTCTATATTGTCACCCGTGTGAATACGCCATAGTACAGCACGTTACTTTTCACTACGAGCAGCAGATCTCATGCATCATCACTGCACTGGTATCATCTAGGTGAAAGCAGCATTTTATCTTCTCAGTTTGAGACCAGTGCATGTACATAACTCCTTAGATGTGAAAGACATCTCCAATGCGTTAATTAAAAAATACGTGGCAGAACAAAGCATTGCAGAATAAAGCATTGGAGACATCTCTATCATTCAAGGGATTACAATGAGTTATACCCCTCATCTCTCTTTTACAGTATTTGAATGTTGTACCTCTTTTGTAATATTAAAAAAAAAAAATAAATAAACATTGTATTACGGTGTGAGCCTTACCCTCAGGTCACTGTGCTAATCACTTGTTTTGAATAGCTCTGTGTTTTGGGGGGGTATCCTGGAGCAAAGAGCAAGTTAATCCATGTTTGAAGTATTTTTATTGCTGGCAATTAGTGAGTGCCGCATTTCAGCAGATTGGTACCCATATGTTCAGTGGGAGTTGTCTTTTTACACATTAGGGACTGTATTCAGCTAGCTACAGAGATGCAATTCTGGAGCAAACCAACTGAACCACAGAAGGGAGATTCCCATTGATTCGGATTGCCCTTTAACTGCTTGAATTCTAGAGAGGTCTCCTGTGCATTGTGACGGGCTAAAAGGACAATTTATATAAAAAAGTGCTAGGCCCTAGGGGAATATCATACCATGTAACTAGAAGGAATTGTACATTTATGGGATTTTGTACCTTATAAAACAAACCCAAGCATCTTGTCCTTTTTGAAATAAAGGTCTAAAGTTAAAAGTACTGAATCAATCCTGGAATTATTTATCTTTTTTTCAAGCATTGCTTAAAGGGGTAGTTTAGGGTTCATAAATCACCATTTTAAATACTAGGTTAGGACCCCATAGTTATGGGAACTAAAGCCCAAATTCATAAAAGAAAACTGGAATTATTTTGGGGTAAGCCAACTAAAAATTCCTGTTTGATTAAATTGGGCTTTTAACCTCTTGAATTTTAGAGGTCTCTCTAGCATTCAAGGGGTTAAATATGCTCTATTCAAGTGGATGGGAATTTAGGAATTTGTATTTGTCCCTTATGGCGTAATAGGCTTAGTCCAGAATGACTCCTAGGGGGAGATTCACTAAGCGTTGATAAAGGTGTGATAAAGAGGTGATAAAGAGGTGACTTCTCCTGTGATATCACTTGTCCAATTCCTATGTTATTCTATGAGGCCTATTCACTAAGATCTCCAAAGTTGAAGAAATCTTAGCGAACAGGCTCCATAGAATAAAATAAGGATTGGAGAAGTGATAAACCAGAGAAGTCATCTCCACTTTATCACCTCTTTATCACCGTTTAATGAATCTCCCCCCAGTTTACCTTTATAAGTCTGGACCTTAGTTCCCATAGCTTAAAACACTTCCACTGTGCTCCAGCTTTTCCTGTCAATCACGGAGATCTGTAAGGTTGCCAGTGACTCACTTGACACCCATGGAAGTTTTCTCTTCTTTTTTTTGCAATCTATAGCAGTCATATGTTGGTGAATTCACCATTATTGGGATTTTATAGAGAGGAAACACATTTCCCATTGTTACTGAATGTGGCGTTGCTGTCATCCTACTTTGCAGATCCCAGTGATTTTCAAGGAAATCCCCAGGAAAATATAGGAGTTTGGAGCTATGGGAACTCCATAGCTCTGGAGGCGCAAATAAGCATTTAAAGGTGTCTTTATACTGCCCCTTTAAGCAGACCCGTATTTACACTTAAAAGGATAGTATTGTTGAATAGAAAGAATATATTTTGTGTGATTTATGCTTCTTAAACTTATTGCAGTTCAAACTTGCATTATATGGTTGAAATACTTATTACATGGCCTGAAATATCATTGTTTGGTCCCTGAGCCTTGTTCCACTGATAAACATAGAATACCACATATACTGTCAGACATCCCAGCCTTCTCCAACTGATAGCCACAGACCCACATATACTGTCTGACTTCCCAGCCTTGTTCCATTGCCACTGGTAGCCACAGACTCACACATACACTGTCTGATTCCCCAACTTTGTTCAACTGTCGCACTGCCAGCCTGTAACGGTTTGTTTGACTCACAGACATAGAGTTAGGATAATAAAAACACAGTTTTATTGATTACAATAATACAATAAGAACCCTCACAGGTCCTGTAATATACAATGTATAGTACAGACACATGACAGGTAATATTTAGGCCCACACAGGTCCAGCACAAATATAGGAGACAAGACAGTTTATGCTGACACGGGTCAGGCAGAGGATTAGGTTTCCAGGTTTCAGCAATGTAGGAGTTAAAGTTCATCAAGGCAGGAAAACAGTCCCATATGTGAAGATATTGAACTGATTCTTAAACATGCCAAAGTCTGCATCCACTGAAAGTTACCAGTCCAGTGAAGTAAAGGGAGCGCACTGGTGCTGACACGGGGGGCAACACTTGCAACCGGTTGACAGAGTGGAGCGTAAGCCAAAGGCGATGTACCGGAGCAATCATGGAGGCAACACTTGCAGCCGGTTATACAGAATGGAGCGTAAGCCAATGGCAATGTACCGGAGCAATCTTGGAGGCAACACGGAAACCGGTTTGACAGAGTGGAGCGTAGCCAATGGCAGTGTACCGGTGCAATCACGGAGGCAACACTTGCAACAGGTTAGACAGAATGGAGCGTAGCCAATGGCAATGTACCGGTGCAATCACGGAGGCAACACTTGCAACCGGTTAGACTGAATGGAGCGTAGCCAAAGGCAAGGTACCGGTGCAGTCACAGAGGCCACACTTGCAACCGGTTAGACTGAATGGAGTGTAGCCAAAGGCAATGTACCGGTGCAATCACGGAGGCAACACTTGCAACCGGTTAGACTGAATGGTGCGTAGCCAATGGCAATTTACCGGTGTAATCATGGAGGCAACACTTGCAACCGGTTACACTGAATGGAGCGTAGCCAATGGAAATGTACCTGTGCAATCACGAAGGCAACACTTGCAACTGGTTAACTGAAACTGAGGACTAGGCCAGAGGCGCTCCGTAAAGCCTAAATGGGACAACACTTGGCAAGCCTGCGGGTGCAGAGGTGCCAGACAATCAAGACACCTGGAAATCAGAATGTTCCCGAGGCGACAAGGACCAAAACGGAGAACAGCCGAGTTGGAGTACAGGAACAGGAACGTCAGCCAGGCCGGATCAGAACACAGGAGCAGGAACGTCAGCCAGTCCGGGTCGGTACACAGGAGCAGGAATGTCAGCCAGGCCGGGTCGATACACAGGAGCGGACACTGAAGAATAGTCAGGCAATCCGGGTCGGTACACAGGCGCAGGCACTGGAGAGTAGTCAGGCAAGCCAAGTCGGTACACTGGAAACTTCTTGAGCAAACATAGCACTGGCACAGGAACACCACGAAAGGGCAATGTGTGGGTGCAGGAGCCCAGTATATAAAGGCCATACTGGGCGGGCTTAACAGAGGGCAACCAATGAGAGCCAAACCAGGATGACTGACAGAAAAAATATAAACAAGGGATCACGGGAACCGTGATACAGCCACAGAAACAAACATTCACTGTCTGCTTCCCCAGCCTTGCCCATCTGGAAGCCACATAACCATACATGCACTTTCTGGCACCTCAGTCTTATTCAGCTGTCCACTGGTAGGCACAGGACAATGCATACACTGTCTGACACCACCATCCTTGTTCCAATGTACATTGATACCCATAGAACCTACATACACTGTCTGACACCCCAGCCTTGTTCTACCATCCCATTGGTAGCCAGAAAACCACACAATCACTCTCTGGCACCCCAGCCTAGTCCATTGGTAACCACACATGCACTGTATGATTCCCCATCCTTGTTCCACTGGCAGCCATGTTCCTGGCACCTATTTTGAAGGATTTTAGTATATTGGAAGTGAATGAAGTATAAAAAAATATGTGTTTTCCTATAGCACCCCTTTCTGGCAATAGTTGTGCACGCTAGTATAGAGTTAGCAAGTAAGAAGGGGCAAAATATTTAGCAACATGTGAAAAATGGCACTTTCTGTCTTGTGGAAAAATTCCAGTGAAATGTACACTTTTTCAGCTTTTTTCATTACAATTAAATCAAAGATAATACATCCCCCACATGTGGAGAGTTTCCCAAGTATTCCTGCTGTGCTACTATAAAAGGCATGTCAGTTTCATGCATGTTGTCAGTCTGTGCTTGAGATAGAGAGAGAGAGAGATGCAAAGAGACGGAGCTGGAGATGCTCAGTAGGAGTCTTGGTGATAGACAGTTGTTCTTTGGTTGTAAAAGATGTACAGGGAGGAAAGCGTTAAAAACAAAATAAAAAAAATATTTTTTGACTAATAATTGACAGTGAGACAGACAAGTGATCCAAGTTCCTACCTGAGCTGGCTGAGCTTTTGCTGAGCCTGAGAGAGACAGATATACATTGCAGACAGAGATAAATACATCATACATCCAAGAGACAAACAGAACCGTATAACTAACCTGACATACTTTGCCTTCTTATACAAACACTACTACATCCACAAGAACAAGAGGGACACGTATATACAGAGGTATAGTGGGCCTGCACTCCTGCAACAGCTGCTGTGTAGTGCTCTTTGTAATTTGTGTAACCTGCTGATTCTAAATCTAAAAGGTTTATCCTCATCCTCTACTTTTATTAACTTTTTTATTATTTTATAACGTTTTATTACTTTTATTATTTTTATTAACACCACAGTCAAGTTGTGAGTGAAACAGAAAGCTGGTACTGAAATGTTGACATAAGACAGACAGACAGGAAAAGAGTAGGAGATGGAGTTGCTTATGGTTTCAGGGAGTGTGGGTGAGGTTTTTGATGACAGAGACAGTTTAGAAAAAAAACTTTTGACTAACAGTTGACTGAGACTAAATGAGGTTCCCTGGCTTGAGCTGTGACTCAGACTGACAGTCACAGATACTAGATGCAGAGACACTACACACATTATTTTCAGATGACAAAACATCACTGCTCTGCACAGTAGAAGTCAACACACCTTTATTATATCAACCATATGTGCTAGGGGCAGGGGTAACGGGAAAGTAGGAGGAATGTATAAACATGTTGCTGAAGCCTTTTAAAGAGGCAACCTTTCTGGTTAATCATACCAGTGCAGGAATCAGTTAAATACATACACACATTTACTACTAAAAACATTAAGATCATAGAGAATGATTCTTACAAGAATGACAACAAAGACATGAAACCACTGCATATCTCTGCCATTCTTCATTGTTTTGAACCGATAAAGCTCACATACTGTCTTCTTCACCACCCTCAGAGTCACCACCACCAGTCTTCCTACTCTCTTGATGTTGACAGATGTAACATAGGGGTCCCTAGTGTCACAGTCATCAAAAACAAAGCAGAAGTAGTTACAGGTACAGGCAGCTGCACTGTGCCTCTACTGCACACAGCCACAGCCACAGGGGGGGGTGTTGTTGGGGGTGGCAGGACTATCATTAGGGCTAGTGGGCTCCCACTACTGCAGCTGCTCACAGATTTCTACCTAAGCAGCATCCCTCCAACTCCTCTTGATCATTCTCCAAAAGACAAGTTGCAACAGTACACAAATGTATTTTCTCTCTCTCAGTTATCTCTGCTTACATCTACTACTAAATTACAACCATACAGGAGACCTCTATTATTCAATGGGATAAAAGCTGTATTGAAATCAAAGAGAATTTTCATAATTGTATTTATTCCCTATTATGCAGTTTTTCCAGATTTGCTCCACTTTTCTTAGTAGATAACCCACAGTGCCTTGAAATATTCAGTTCCCTATCCGAGTCTCCTTCACTGATAGTTTTAACAAATAAAACTCCCTGTTTTGTGAGTAAACTGAAAAAAAGAAGATTTCTAAATGTATTTGTGCAAAAATCAGTTAAATAGAAACAAAAGTAAAATGAAAATTAACAGTATCAAGCTATAATATTTAACAGACTGTGTCACATTTTTAAAATATGGCCACACACTTTTATAAAATATGGCAACATATATGTATTGGGACCCGTAGTGATGGAAAAAACTTCCAAAATGCTATACCATATCTCCATGGATCAGCAGGGCCAGATTTGCCAATATGCACATTAGGCAGCTACCCAGAGCTCACAATTTTGAGGTACACGTAAACTGTGGTGGCTGTGCCTACATTCAGAATTGTGGGTGTGGACAGAGAAATATCAGTGTCCTTATATCTGTTTCATACCTTTTTACAGGCTATTATTTAACTCACTGGATGCTATAGAGATCTCCAGTGCATTGCTGCACAATGCATTAAAGATCTCTCTAACAACCAAGGAAATCTTTTTTCGCGTTTGCTTGTTTTTATTGTGCCAGTAAACAGTGGGTAGAACTGAGGGTGGGTACATGTGAGGAGTATGAGTGTGGCCACGGACAGAGCTGTCATAATTGTCTATATTGTTCTGAGCTAAAAAGGTATGATATGTGTTCTTACATTTCCACAATATCTGCCAACACAGCCTCCTGTCATAAGAAGCTCCACATAAGTCATGTCCTTCTGTTAAACAAGTGAAGTGCTACTTATTCCTAGACTATGATTCACCTTTCAAATTTTAGTGAAATGGGGCTGCACAGTTCTCTGCTAATGCATTAGGTTGGCATAACATAGTAGTAACATTGTAAATTAGGTTGAATAAAGACACAAGTCCATCAAGTTCAACCTTCTCCTCATACCCCAATAACTGAGAATTTTATAGCTTTCCTGCTACCAATGAAATTAGTCTTTATCAGACCTTCCTGATCAGCCTACTGATAAACAGTATAACTCTGTCTATTTGGGAAACTAGCAATTACCCTGATTTGGACCATGGGATATCAAATAGTTGCCATTGCACATCTCTCCTAGTGAAAAACATTGTTTTGGTCATTAGAGTCAATAAAATGCATGCATGCTTTATAATAGAATTATTTCATTAATACAATTTCATCTTACCCATATTTATAAAATGAAATAAGTGCATCTCCATATTTTTACTGATGCACAGTCACAATTTGACATCTGTGCCAATACATTTAAGCATTCAATTTCCATATTTACTGGGTTATTCTACAGTAGGATGGTGTGACAAGTGAACAAAAAATGGTACATAATTGACAAATACATTTCAAATTATTCACAAGGGCCACTGCATGCATATATCATGCCACCTACGTGTCATTTCATAGAAAGAAATGAGTCATTACTAGCTTCTGCACTTTGACTTAATTCCTTCATTAACCGAGAAGACTACAAAAGCCTGCTCTGAATTCCACAAGGAATACAACTAGAAAGTCCCTTCCTTTGCTTGATCTCCTATTGAAAAGAAATTGAAGAAAGAATCATGTAAATTAGGTATTAGAACACAGCTTAGTGTAACATTTTGATATATACTGGGGCAGTATCAAAGCAAATCAGTTATGGGGCAAACACCTGCCCTATATGTGTAAAAATCTTATTGAAAGCAAAAATATATGTATAAATATTATGAGATTTATAGATGTACTGTACATTTGTTCTATTCCATAATGAATCCCACTTTTACTTTGATAAAAACACCATAGTTATACTTGGCAATACTCATGATTCAGAGGACTTTAGGCAAAAAGAAACCTTTTCCCCCTAGGGGGAGAATGAAAATCCCCATTGATTTAAAGGGAGGTGTTTAAAGCTTTAAATGGGAATTTGATGAATTTTTATATGTCACTATGGTGCAGTTGGTATTCTCCAAAACTGCCCATCTTTTTCTTTTTGCACAAGACCCATTGCCTCTACACTCAATGGAATGTGCAAGTAAACCAAATGATGAGTATGATGTAGTGGGTGGGGTTTATATGAAGTGGTTGAGAGAATAAGCAGGACAAAGTAGGAAATTGGGTAGAATGGAATGAAACCCCTGCAGAGCGATAGGAAACACTCTGGGTACAGAGTAAGGTGTTTAGTCCAACAATACAATAATACCAGAGTCTGCATGTCAAATCTACAATATGTTATGTTAAAGGGTTGCACAGTTTGACAATACAACAGGATTGCTATTACACTCTTGTCAAAACCAAACAGATGCACAATGCTTTGTGCAAAACTCAGTGCAATACATCACATTTCTGGTTTTCAATTTCTAACTTGAGAAATCTTTCCATTGGGAAACATAATTTGTTTGTACCATGCAGGCCTGTTTTAAGCAAGTTATGCACTGGGGAACTCTCTAGCATACAAAGGGTTAAAATCATCAGTTAACTCAGCAGACAGTTGTATGACCAGTAAGTTAGAAAGACACAGGATGGAAGCTCTACATCGGAACCCACCGACACTCAAAGAATCAGTCAGAATTTCTCCTTGTAGTAAAAGATCCAACTTTATTCATAAAATTTAAAAGATATCACAGTAGGAAGGTATGCGAACATAGGGTCAAAAGGAGAAGGGAAACACAATGACCCGCCTTACACATTTCATGAAATTGCATTCACTTAGTCATAGACAAAAGATGTGCGAGTAGTATCCCACTTATAAACCAAATGTTTATTACACACAGCCAATGGTAGAAGACTTTACAAGAGTAAAAAACAGGTGTACTGATTGCCTGCATTCCTGATCGAATGCATCATTACTAGTTGCTGATGTAAAACCTTCAACCAATCAGATACTGTATGCAAAAAAGGACAAATCCTTCATCCTCAAAGCTAAATAAACACATTCCTACATATCAAAGGCCATCCAAGTAACATATATTTCTTATATCTTAATTTAAGAGACAAAATAGATGGAATAGGAAAAAAGACAATGGATATATGCAGTACCTCTTCTAAACTAGTGAGATAGTATATCTCAACTTGATTCTTAAACTGAATTATTCAATTATTCAAGTGACATCGTGCTTAGAATTTAAACCATTTGGTATTTGGGTATACAGATAAAACATCCATTTAACCACACATCTGTCCAACAGAACAATGATGTCACCTTCACGTTCCAGCATAATTACTCTCTGTATGCCCTGAATAGTGAACTTGCCCAAATTACCACCATTACATTCAGAAAAATGCCTACCAACTGGTTTGGCCAAATCCTTCTTGATTATAGAGAGGATATGTTCACGAATCCTGTCCTTCACCATTCTGGATGTGCGACCCACATATTGTGAGGTATATTATAAACATGTGATTAAATAGACCATGAGTAGCCCTATAGCTAATGTATTGCATATTTACAAGACAGACACCTCCTGGCACCAGACTAGAACATACCCACATAAAGCGGGTCTAGGATAGTATTAAAAAGGTTGTGGGGAAAAGCCCAGTCCCTTTGACAAAAGAGAAATCTCTGCTGAAGACAAGACCCTTGTCAAAAGATTCAAGACCTCCTGTCCAGTCCCCTTGTTTGACGTCCTCAATCTCTTTGAGCCACTGGAACCTCGTCTTGTTGGCCTGGCCCTACATCTCTCTGTTTCAATTGCTCCTGATGTCTTCGTGGCCAATGGTAACCTTGTCTGTCTCTAGAGTTTTTTTGGTAAAGAAATCAATGGTCCTTTTCTATCCATCATAAACACCTCATTAGTGGTATTGGACCTCATTTCTTGTAAGGAAGGAAACGTGGAGACAGTATCCTGGTCTACATCACCAGAGTCTTGATCTATACCAACAAATTAGAATTAGTGTGCTGGTGATAGATCTATACTTTAACCAATGTTTGAACCGAACCGTCAACCGAAAGCTGGAATCTGTTTGGGTTTCAGAATCTCTCAAACCATGACAGTGTTGACAAAATTGGACAGGGGAGCCCAGAACTGGACTGTCCTAGACAAAATCAGACAGGTGGCAACCTTACACTACAACCTGACTGACAACCAAAATAGGTGAAAAATGGTACTTCCCACCTAGAGGTAAATTTCCTGTGAAAAGTGACATTTTACCACTTTTTTTGCCTGGCTCGTTATCACGGTTCCCATGATCTCTCTGTCACTCTCACTTGTGCTGCTCCCTTATTGGTTGAGCTTGTTTGGCCCTCCCCTGGTGACCTTTTTATTCTGTCCATTGGCACCTGTCAGGTGCCCTTTCGTGGTGTTCCAGAGCCAGTGTTGCTGTTGCTGTGTTCCTGTGTTCCTGATCTCCTGTGTACCGAATTGGCCTGTATTGACTACGCTTCTGTGTTCCTGTTCCTTGATCCGACCCGGCCTGACTGATGTTCCTGCTCGTTGCTGATCTGGCTTGTCTGCGAATCTCCTCCGTGATCTGACCCGACCTGGCTGACTTCCTGCTACGTGACCTGTACCGGCCTGCTTCTGTTCCTGTTTACAGCTCCTGTTGTCGCCCCGGCGACATTCTGATCGCTGCAGCGTGTGTCAGAGCCGATCGAGATTGCTGCATTAACTCCTGCTGAGCTGTGTCTCCTGAGCTGTGCCTTCCGTTTCTCTGGTGCACTGTACTACGTATAGATGAGTCTCCTTGGCACTTGCTGTGCTATTCCGCTACTCACTGAGCCTCCGATCACTTGTAGTGCTTAGTCCTCAACCTTTGCTGCTATTGTTAACCCTTGCTGAGCCATTACCTTATCCACTGCTTCTGCTGAGTCGGCCACGTTGTGGGCCTCGGTTAGCTGGTGGCTCGTTTGTCATCTACAGAGCAGTAGGTCTCCGTTAACGCGCCCGTGGGAGGCGTTATTGGCTCAAGCACTTGCAGCAACAGGTGGTCTCCGTTATACGCCCGCGGGGGCTATTGGTTCAAGCAATCTCAATACTGTTGGTCTTCGTTATACGCCCGTGGGGGCTATTGGCTCAAAGCTATCACAATACTGTGGTCTCCGTTATACACCCGTGGGGGCTATTTGCTCAAGCTATCATGATAATGTTGGTCTCCGTTACAAGCCCGAGGGGGCTATTGGCTCAAGCTATCACCATACTGTTGGTCTCCGTTATACGCCCGTGGGGGCTATCTACCAGCTACCCTGCAGCTTCTGCCTCTGACTCAGCTCTATCTAGCAGCTCTCTACATAGATGGACTTAAGGTGTTGTGTGATCTAGCACCTATAGCTGCCTCTTATCACCTTGGGCGTGCCTAACACCACATTTGAGACTGATGATTCTTTGTACTTAACTATTCATTGCCAGTCGCTGTTTTCTGCCTGTCCTGTGACAGTATATGTATTGTCCCTGTTTCTGTATCCTGGTCCTGAGAAGGCATATGTAGCCTATATTCTGCTATTTACTGTACTGCCTGTAGAGGGCGATCTTGTTCTTATTTTTTTTCTAATAAAACTGTGTTTTATTCTAATCCTCTGTCTGAGTGTCTGAAAAACCATTACACTCGTTGAGCTGAAATCACCACCACATGGCAGTTTTCTCTTATTTTCCTGCAGACAAATAAAAGGGTGCCAGGCTTTCACAGCAAGTTATTCTGGCCTTGTGAGAGGAAGAAAGAGCTAGAGAAGATAGGCAACTAAAGGAGAACTGAATGTTAGTTTAATGAGTATTTTAGGTATAACATTTGTTCTCTATATTAGAAAAGACTGGGGGCATTCTGAGGGAGCAGAAAGGAGAAAGGAATTGACCCCAAATACCCCAAAATTCAGTGTGACTGACTGGCAAGACACATGGAGCCATGATCCAAGCCCACAACTGGACTGTCCTGGACAAAATCAGACAGGTGGCAACCTAACTACAACCTAACTGACAACCAAAATAGGCAAAAAAATGGTACTTCCCACCTAGCGAAAGTCCCACCTTGTGTCTTGCCACAGGCAGCTGCAGCCAATTTCCTTGCTGATCTTGGTGCTGGGGAAGTGTTGTGTACATTAGAATAAACACACATACAGTAGTTGAGTAATGTCCAGCAAACCCATAAGCAGCAGGGTGAGGGGGAAAGGATGAGCAGTGCAGTGACATAGGAGTAAAGTGGAAGTTCAAAAACTGACTGCAGCCATAGTTGCTGCAGGATGTGCAATAAATGATGATGATCCCTCTCCCACCAAAAGTTCAATCACCAGCACCAACACTATTAAAAAAACATGTAAGAAAAACACTGGCAACAACAACAAGTCGCATTCTAGTACTGATTATTGCATAATGGAGGAAGGTGTAGCATCTGAACCAACTTTTGCATCTGACAGTGAGACAAATAAGCACCAAAACACCTGTCCTCAAAGTAATATCGAACTTTGTGAAATTAAAAAGAAATTGTTTGACACCTCTAAAAGCTTAGAGGAATATAAGTATAGTGGGCAAGAAGCATGGGCAATGCTGAGGATGGCCTAATGATGACTGACGAGGATGATGTAGATTTAGGATACATCCCTCCAGCATCCTCCTCTTGTTCAGATACAGAAAGTTAACTGAATGACGAAGGCTCAACGACAAAGGTTCAAACTTCCACGACTGAAGCACAATGCCAATTGTTTGAGAAAGCAATTGGAAGATCTGACCCGGGACATGCAAAGATGCCTAAAAATACAGAGTCATCCTGTTGGTCATCATCAGCATTGTCACTGCTTCCAAGTCCATGCCCCACTCAGCACACACACTTGTGTTGCGTAAACAGCAGCAGCAGAAACACAAGTTATTAACATCCACAACCTGAGCTATCACAACTGCCTCTGCTGTTGCTGGAAGTGTTGCACTTTTGACAACTTGTAGTAGTAGCAGTAGAATTGCATCAACTTCTAGCCCCAGTAGTAGTAGCAGCAGCCCCTCAGGAACCCCCCCACAGTCCACAGTATGGAGATACTTCACTCAGGATCCAAAAGCTAAGCATATTACTATCTGTTGTCTGTGCAAAAAGCATGTGAGCAGGGGGGGAAAGCAGGCTCACATGTAGGCACATCCTTAATGAGATCCCACCTGAAGCACACCCACAGGGCTGACTGGGAGACACAGTAACATAGTAAAATAGTAGATGAGGCTGAAAAAAGACATGCGTCCATCAAATCCAGCCCATGCCAAAAACACCCCTGTTGATCCAGAGGAAGACAAAAAAGCCCTCTGGAGCCATTTCCAATCTAGCCCCAAGTGTGTGGGGGGGAATAATGTATTTCATACTGACTCCAATTGGTAGTCAAATAGTTCCCCGGATCAATATCCTATCTGCTTTGAAGCCATCTGTCATAATTTTCAATATTGTTCTGTGCTAGATAGGCATCCATTGCTTTTTGAATGCAGTTGCATTATTTGCAAGCACAACATCCTGAGGCAAAGAATTCCATAGCCTTACCGCCCTTACTGTAAAGAATCCCTGCCTTTGTTTTAGTCAAAAGCGCCTTTCCTCTAGTCTTAATGGATGACCTCTTGTTCTTAGCTCAGCTCTTTGCGTAAATAATTAATTGGATAGTTTGTTGTATTGACCTTGAATCTATTTGTAAATAGTAATCATATCACCCCTTAGACTTCTCTTCTCTAATGTAAACAAACCCAGTTTGGCTAGTCTCTCTCTATAACTCAGTTCCTCCAATCCCTTTACCAGTTTTGTTGCACATCTCTGCACCTTTTCCAGTTCAGTAATGTCTTTTTAAAGAACAGGCACCCAAAATTGTACTCCATATTCTAGATGAGGCCTAACCAAGGATGCACCCTGGAATGGTTGTTCCAGGTGTGCAAACATATGGCAGCTTGTGCACTGAGTTAAATGGACAATCATGCTTCCACTCATATATGCCAATTACCACATGCTAAAAAGGCAGACAGGAAGGAAAAAAATAGCTGCACAAAAAAGTTGATAAATGTGTACCCCTGTGTAATCCCCTGTATTTGAATTCCCCTGTTATTTACATTCCCTCACTTACCACACTTCTGCACTTACACACTGATGCAAGATTCACATGCTCAGTATTTACTATGTATCTGCTATTTAAGCCAGGAATCCACCAATTACAAACACAGCAATTAGCCACTCCCACCACACCACACTGCAATTATTTTCTTGTATCACAGCAAAGGGAGGGAAAAAAACCCAAAGAGACACACCATGCACATGTACATGCCACAGCTGCCACAACTAGCAGAAGCAAAAGCACTCCAAAAGGCTAGTTTGGCTCAGGGGCAGATAAGATAAGTAGTGATGCTATTTATGAGAGTGTTCCACTGCACACAGATAGTTCAGAGAAGTATGATAACTCTGGGTTTCCTGTAGTAGATCACAAGAGTGCCCACACATACTGCCACCACCCCATTACCTCCACAAGCGTTAAAGCAATAAAGTTACATAATACAAAATATGCCTATGGAATAGTAAACTTGTCAAAATGCTGTCACACTTGCCATCTCTTCAGAAGAAGGCAAACTGGCAGCATTAGTAGCAGGCAGAAGCAGCTGCTCATGTGTTGCTGTTCAAACTGCTAGCCAGTTATGCCTAATTCAGTATACTTCTCCAGAGGGACAATGTTGGGAGACTGGAGTTCACTGGTTCATTGGTCTGTGTGCTCCCTTTACTGCTGGTACTGCTGTCTTCCTCCTCCACCTCTATAGCTGTAGCATCAGGGTCCATCCAGCTTCTCCTGCTGCTGGTCATACTGCAAGCCAGCACTCCAAAAAGCTTTATTTTTATTTATTTTCTCTCTCTCTCTCTCTCTCTCTCTCTCTCTCTCTCTCTCTACTTGCATCCACTCTATTTCTCACCTAAACTATACAACTCAGTATGATGGGAAATTCTTGGTTTTTGTAATATGGAGGTGGGAAGTTTAATCACAATTGGAAAACAAAGGCGGGAAATGGAACTATTGTAGAGGGAAAATTCATGGTTTTAGCAAAAGGGTGAAAAATCTATGGGTTTCTCTGTGGGCAGGAATTCCCGAGGGAAAAGCAGAAAATCGTGCTTTTTCTCAAAAATTCCCATGAGAACAAATTGAGAATTTTCACCCATCCTTAGTTGTAAGCCAGCCACATCACATAGCTCTGCTGAGTTTATTCACTGTACCCTCAGTCTTGTCTGAGAATATAGTAGTCCATGTATAGTACTATACTAAGCTTAAAGGGATAGTAATACTTCGTTTTAACTTTATTTTATTTTGTAGGCATTAAAAAAACATGAAGAATGATATAAGTCTTATCTCTCAAACCTTTATGGTTTATGAGATATTCACAAGCAAAGTTTCCCCCTCCCGCCCCTTTTACCTACTGTAAACAATCTCTTCTCAGATGTGGAATGCAGTCCATAGACTGGACAGATAACAGAAGGGGACACTCTTATTCCTTTGAAAACAATGAAATCCCTGCCCCCCTTGACAAGCTTTTCAGGTTTTTCCGTTATCTTAATTGAAGATTGTTCCTCTCTGCAGTCTACCTGTGTAGCTCCCTTCTGCCCTGGCTGAAAAGTGTTACATCAGTAAAAGGGGCGGGAGGGGGACACTTTGCTTGTGAATATCTCTTAAACCATAAAGGTTTGGGAGATAAGACTTATATCATTATTCATGTGTTTTTAATGCCTACAAAATAAAATAAAGTTAAAACGAAGTATTACTATCCCTTTAAGGTAAATATCCAGCATATGTCATTACATACACCCAGGGGTGTTGCTAGGTGTGGGCTAAAGGGTTGAAACCCCGAGTGTGTCAGTGGGCAGCCCAGATTGTCAGGCAATCAGCAAATATCAGTCCTGTGTTCCAGAGACTCACTCCTCCTGCTGTGCTATTTATCAGCAGGAGGTGTGACTGAGGCTGGCTGCTGCCCAAAATCTTGTGGGCATATATAGACTGGAACAGCAGGCTGCTGCCTCGCTCAGTTCTGAGCTTCCGTGCAGAGCCATAGGCTCCACACTGGCTCTTCTAGCACTTCCTGGTGTTTGAGATGAGGTCATCAACATGCACCCGAATTACCAGTAGAGGCAGGGTGGAGCCCATGACTCAACAATGAAATAGAAAGCAAAGTGGGGCAGCACAGAAGAGAAGGTATGAGGGACTGTATAGATGGGGGGCTGGTGGGGGTCACATAGTATATATGGAGAAGTTATGGGCTGGCTACCAGTGGGCAGGGGAATAAGGCTGATGATAATCACATAGTGTATGTGGGGAATCTGTGGTTACAAATGGGCAGGGGAATATGGCTGATGGGCATCATATTGTGTATGTGGGGAATCTGTGGCTATCAGTGGCCAGTTGAACAAGGCCGTGGTATCATAAAGTGTATGTGTGTTGTTCTTTGGCTGCCAGTGGCCAATGGAAAAATGTTGGCAATCAGACAGTGTGTGATTGGCTACGGGTAACCAGTGGAACAATGATGGGGTATCACACAGTGTGGTTCTATGGACACCAGTAACCAGTGAAACAATGCTGGAGTATCAGACAATATATGTGTGTGGCTCTATGGCTGCCAGTGGCCAATAGAAGAAGGCTGGGATATCAGTCCATGCATGGGCCTGGTGCTACCAGTGGCAAAACACTGGGGAGTCAGAGAGTGGATGTGTGGCTACGAGGGGCTAGTAGCACAAGGTTATCAGACAGTGTATAAGGTGTTCTATGGATACCAGTGGGTAATGGAACAATGCTGGGTATCAGCACACCTCTCAAGTGTCCCTCTTTAGGAGGGACAATCCCTCTTTGAGCCCCAAATCCCTCTGTCCCTCTTTCACACCCTAGTGCCCCTCTTTTTAGGAGATCAGTCTGTGTAGTGTGTATATAAGTGTATCACACTGCTTTACATCCATATAATTACATTTATGTTTAAATGTCAGTCTGTGTGTGTATAAATTAGCTGTGTAAATAAAATACTTTGGTGTTGCTCTAGATAATTTATTCAATTACACAAGGTGTCAGTAGGTCATTAAATCACGTATAAATTCTTGGTAATGCCCTGTCCACCAGCCACACCCCCAGCAACACCCCCTAAAACAAAAATGTACCTCTGGCCATTTATAATGTTGGGAGGTATGTATCAGACAGTGTATTTGTGTGATTATAGTGTTAACAGTTGCACAATGCTGGGTTATGAGACAGTGTATGTGTAGTTCTTTGACTACCAGTGGCCAGTGAAACAAGGCAGGGTACATAAAGAGTATATGTTTGTGGTTCTGTGTGTCTCTCAGTGGCCAGTGGAAAAAGGCAGGGGTATCAGACTTTGTATATGTCATTCTGGGCTACCAGTGGAACAAGGCATGCGTATCAGACAGTGTATCTGTAGTTCATCTGTCTGCAGACTCTACCGCTACATGGCAAGTAATAATAATCTCTCAATGATTTTATTGTTAGAAATATGTCTGTGCATCTGTGGAAGAAAAGAAACAAATAAGTGTATGTGTGTATGTGAAGTTCCCTGGGGTGTGAATGTTTGTGTGTGTATGCATGTGTGGTGTGCATGTGTTGTGTGTGTGTGTGTGTGTGTGTGTGTGTGTGTGTGTGTGTGTGTGTGTGTGTGTATGAATGTCCTGGGGTGTGAATGTGTGTCAGTTTGCCCTGGGAGGTTTATTTTATACAAACATGACTCTAGGTAAAGAGAAACCTGAGGCCCTCCTACTGTTAATGATCTACACCTCTAATAATTCTGTGCCAGCTATTTACTGATTCAGGCTGATGAGAGTTGTAGTCTAACAACTCAGAAGTAATAGTCACTGCAGCACCACCCCATCCTTCCTGCCATACTTTTTCTCTTTATCCCAAACAGTTAATGTCTGTGGGTCCAGCGCCTACCTATATAGCCTTCCCTGTTTAACTGACTCTTACCTTCCCATTCCCAACTGTCTCCCTGCTGTTATTCTGTAAACCAGCATAGGACATGTGTACATACAGGCGTGCATTATGCCTGATTTGAAGAATAACAGCAGAGAAACAGTAGAAGATGGGAAGGAAAGAGGCAGAGAAAGAGTGTGGCAGGAAGGATGGGGAAGAATATTGGTATTGGGGTGGCAGAAATGGATAAGGTAGAAAATCTGAAATGGACATAAAAAAGAGGAGTGGTGCGTGTGTGCACTTACCAAAAAGTTTTTGGGAGAGGACTCCATGTTGGCAAAGCAGTAGATGGTGTTAGGATGACTAACAAAAAAAAGTAGAACCCTAAAGTCTGGGCACCCCTGCTCTACAGAATACAAACTCTCTGATGCAGCTCCTTTTTGGCTTGTAATCTCTGATCATTACTTTTGAGCAACAAATACAATTATCAACAAATAGATAAAATTGGTGGGTCCTTGGTAAGCTCTGTGGTATCAGAGCCGGATCATCCATTATGACAATCTAGGCTACTGCCTAGGGCCCAAGGCAATATGAGGGCCCTGGCTGCAAGTAACTGGTCACAGGCAGATGCCCTGCTGTTAACATCTTGTATCAGTTTCCCTTTTTATTGAAAGAAACCATCATCATCCAGTTTCCCCACTTACATTACAGCCACAATGCTAGTACCTGCTGGCAGCACTCTGTGTCAAAGGCACGGGATCTATATATGAGGGGGCCCCAAATTGGTACCTTGCCTAGGGCCCTATGGAGCCTTAATCCATCTCTGTGTGGTATCACTAGTGTAGAACCACTTCAGTTGTGTGCTTTATATTAACAACACAGAGCTGCATACTCTGCAACAGAGCATGGAACAATGGCCCCTATGTATTAAAGCAAACTGGTTTTATTCTGGAGTAAACCAACTGCACAATAGGGGACAAGTAAAAATTCTTAAAATCTACTGCACTTGAATAGAGCCTTTTAACTATTGAATGTTAGGGAGGTCTCCAGTGCTTTACTTTGTAATGTATTGGAGACGTCTCTAGCATTCAAAGGGTTAAACCCCTATTTAATTTAACAGGAATTTTGATTTGTTCAGTCTGGTACAGTTGATTTACTCTACAATAACTTCAGTTATTGAGAACAAAAAATGGCAAGAGTTGAACATAAAATGGCTTACTTCTCAACTCTTTGCATTAGATTAGTAAAATAAACATATATGTTGTGTAAGGATAGCCCACTCCACACTATAACGTTATCATCACTACCGCGGGTGGCAGGCACTCTGTTGAATTCTGCTGTGGGCTCTAGCCCCAGATCTTTTTGGAACCTAGAAACACCCCTGCATACACCTAATATCGATAGTCATAAAAATGTGATAAAATTCACTAGGCACCAAAAGTTTTGATTAAGCATTTCTTTTGGGTTTAAGAGTAACGTGTACGATTAATACTGTGTTATGATTCTGGAGATATAACCAATTCAAATACACATAATTTACCAAAAATAAGCTATTAATCACAGTCATGTTGGTGTTCAGAATCCCCTCTCCAATCTTAGAAGGACCTTGGTCCCAAGTCCTCCATAAATAGGCAAGTAAGGGACCCCCATATAATCCATTTAATCCAGTGCTGCAGATCTTGTTGTGCATTATCTAGTTTCCTAGGTTAGGTTGGAAGTCGGATCCTGATGCTCCATTAAAGATCCCTGTTCCATCTCACCACCCAAGCAAATCTACCCCTTTTTCATCTGAGTGTGAATTTAATCCTGAACTCTGTGTGGTTTTCACATTTTACTCTCTCTCTAGAGTGTGGTTCTTATAGGGAACAGGCATAAGATATTTCTTATTCAGTGTACCTCCCCTACATGCTTACCAGTTGGCTGTTGGTTAATGATCTTACTTTTCAGAGAAGACATATTATGTTTGGCTGTTAAAGGGACACTAATGTCCCAAAAAAAATATTTATAGTTTTGTGGAGCTGAAACTAATAAACTAAGTGCAACAAACCCAATCTCTCAAACCACAATGGTTTGAGAGATATAGTGATTCAAAGTTCCCCCCTCCCTCCCCTTCTCCTGATGTCAGTGTCTCTCTGACAGTAGGAGATCCCGGTCCGGAGCCCAGCAAGCGGCTCTGCAGCAGAGTCAGAATTGCGTTACTTAAAAATAATTAATTCACTGGAAAGGTCTACAAAGTGTGCTTGCAAACCGGGCACACTTTTTAGACCTTTCCAATGAATGCTCTACAGCTGACATCAGGAGAAGGGGAGGGATGGGGAAACTCTGAATCCCTATATCTCTCAAACCATAGCAGTTTGACAGATAGGGTTTGTTGCACTTAGATTATTAGTTTGAGCTCTACAAACTATAAATAATTTTATGGGACATTACTGTCCCTTTAAAAAGTGCCTAGCAATGGGTTTATCGCTGCTCTCTTCAGTGCATCTATGAGAGATTGTCTGCAATTTCCCACCCTCTCTCTAAAGGTCTTAATCATTTTTCCACATACCTGAGGCTGCATGGACATTTAATGTAATAAATCACATAAGTAGACATGCAAGTAATTATCTGCTTTATGTATGTATGTATACATGTACATATGTATTATGTTATTTTTATATGCGTTTATGAATTCTTTTACTGAAATCATATATTTGCATGTTGTGCAATTCAAGCACTTCATCCTTCCTGGAGAGTCTAATGGTAGCCAAGAGCGATGTTTCATGGTATAGCAATGCTCCAGGTTAGTCTTTACTAGAAGATCCTTAAGGTTTGGGCCTCTACTGTACATAATTAGAGATTTTTTGATGAAAAGGTACACTCCTACACCATCCCAGGCCTGGTAGACCTCACATTGAATTTGTCCTCACACTTTTCTTGAATTAGCTTTTATTTGTGGTTATAGATGGGGGTTGTTTGACACGTGGAGATTGTCTTGATAAAGGTGCACAAGGTGGCACCGAAATAATGTACTGAATAAATCTATATAATACTTTGAATTCAAGAAGTCTTGAAAGTTCTGTTTTTTGAAACCATAAATTACAATAATACAATAACTGGCACCCAGCCAGTGCAAGAGTTAGCTGTCATGGTGGTAGCCACATCCCCACACATGCGCACACGCACGCACACACACACGCACAGATTTTTTTTTGACTGGTCTACTAGCTGGTATTCCATTCTGTGTGAGTATATTACATACAGCCCTAGCAACTCCTAATCCTTTTTCCCCACTCTCTCCTCTCTATACCCCAGTCCTTTTCTCTCTACTCTTTTCCCCTGCCCCAGCCTATGACCTCCTTATTCTTTCTACATACAGCTCCCTTGCCTGCGTCCTTCCCCCCTTTTCTTTTCTAATCTATTCCATTTCCTCTCTTTTCCCCTATCTCCCCCTCCTATCTCCTTGTGCTTCCTCCCCTCCTCCTTAATATTTTTCCCTCAGACCCACTCAGTCCTTTGCATCTCTCAGACCCTGGTCCCATTCCACTAGACATATCCCCTCGTTTCCTCTACTTTTCCCCCTATCTGGCCTTTTATTTGTAGAATAAATGTGTACAGTGTATTAATTTACAGTGTAGTTGTTAAAATGCTAATTAGGAGGTAGATTTGTTTTTCCAGCATTGTAGAGGTTAACATGTTTATGTTAATATAATACACTGTAACCATATTAAAGGGATAGTAATACTTAACATGCAAAACAAAAACCTGTTGTACAGTTTATCCCCCTGAGTAAAACATAGGCACTGCCACTGCTGAAAGGGGTTTTATTCAATGCTATTACAGCTCAAACTTGTTTTATTTATGTGAAGTTTCACAGTTCCCTGAATATGTAGCATGGCGCTGTTGTTACACCATCCTATTGAGATTCATGGACAACTGATCAGAGCTGTCCACAGAATGGTGTAGCAACAGCAGCACTGTCCAATTTCAGGCCACTGTGATACTGCACTTAAAAGTTTGAGCTGTAATAACTTTTGAATAAAACACCTTTCCGCAGTGGGAGTACCCTTGTTTTACTCAGGGGAATAAACACTACAATATATATCATTTTACATATTAAGTATTAATATCCCATTAATTCCTGCAGTTGTGTATGGACAGAGATTTTTCACTTAAAGGGATAGTAATACTTCGTTTTAACTTTATTTTATTTTGTAGGCATTAAAAAAACATGAAGAATGATATAAGTCTTATCTCTCAAACCTTTATGGTTTATGAGATATTCACAAGCAAAGTTTCCCCCTCCTGCCCCTTTTACCTACTGTAAACAATCTCTTCTCAGATGTGGAATGCAGTCCATAGACTGGACAGATAACAGAAGGGGACACTCTTATTCCTTTGAAAACAATGAAATCCCTGCCCCCCTTGACAAGCTTTTCAGGTTTTTCCGTTATCTTAATTGAAGATTGTCCCTCTCTGCAGTCTACCTGGGCAGCTCCCTTCTGCCCTGGCTGAAAAGTGTTACATCAGTAAAAGGGGCGGGAGGGGGACACTTTGCTTGTGAATATCTCTTAAACCATAAAGGTTTGGGAGATAAGACTTATATCATTATTCATGTTTTTTTAATGCCTACAAAATAAAATAAAGTTAAAACGAAGTATTACTATCCCTTTAATGGTCTACAAATATTAACATACTAGTATTGGAGGCCCGTGTACACAGGCCAAATTGACAGCCAGCGGCCTCGGCTGCTGCCCTGGAGCCGGGGGCGCTGGGCTGTTCGGAGTGCCCTGCTCTGGATCAGCAATTCCTCTGACTGCAAGCCGGTGCATTCGTGCAGTCTCTACTGCACGTGACTGCATTGTTCCCTACTGCGCATGTGCAGTTACGCACACAGGGAGCAACGCATTTTTGCACTTTATGTTATTTACATTAACTCCTGCAATACTTGAAGGTCTCACGTTTTACAGGTAGTGGACATTATAAATATATAAACTAGGACAATGCAGAAAAGACATATTTGTAAACTACTGGGCCCTGTCAGGTAAGATCTCTCTTTCTTTCTCTCTCTCTCTCTCTCTCTCTCTCTCACTATGTTCCCAGTATTGCAGAGTTTAATATGTTAACCTGAAAAGCATTGTAATACCTGTAAAGGAAGAAGGATGATTAGCTATCTAATAGGTTACAACATTTGGGACACAGAGTGGCAAATGACAGATATCAGGCAAGTGCAGTTTGGCAACAGAGAGCACAGGGCAGAAATAAATGTGGTGAAGAGAGTTAACAGAGGGCCATATGCAGAGCAGATTTTTAGCCAGGTCATATCACACCACTTACCTTGTGCCTTTTTTAGTTTGGTGCTAAATTAGAGCAGTAGAGCAATACACCATTACCTGCCACCATAAGAGCAAGAAATCATACATGCCACCAGCAGGGAAATACACAATTACATGCCACCAGCTGGAAAAAATGCCATTATAGTCAACCCACGGGGAAGTACAGGGATCGAGAATAAGGAGACCTTGTTCATGTCTTTGTTTAAAATCACCCTTAGGTACATGGAAGTAACAGAGGTATACAAGTGGCAGGACAGAAGTGCATAGGGCAAGGACATTATAACAGGGGGCAACAGAGGGGTGGAGAGGGTAAAAGAGGATGCAGAGCATCACAGAACTGAGCTGGAGGTAACAGGGGGACAAAAAAGGTAACTAATGGGTAGGCTGACCATACGTACCGTTTTAAACAGGACAGCACATTTTTTTCATATTTCCAAACTGTCCCGCCTTTTTAATATAGATGTCAATTTTGTCCTGTTTTTAATTTAACTTATATATAGTTTTTAATTTTTTGTAAAAACTGAACGCGGCTTGTTTATTTCTCATAAGATAAGTAAATCAGAACTTCCTTTCGTCACACTAGTGGTTTTACTGTGATTTTACTATACACATTGATTCCCATAGAGTCTCATGACTCGAGTGACTCATAACCGCTAAAGACTCTCGAGTCTATGGTAAATTACCGTAGAGTCTCTTAGACAGTGATATGAAGAAAAGTCATAAGACTCTATGGTAATCAATGCGTACATTGATCACAATAAAACCAATAGTGATGTAGAGAGGAAGTTCCGATTTACTTCAGGGGCAAGCTTTTTGGCCAGAGAGAGAGAACACCGCTAGTAAGAGACAGAGCAAATGCGTTCTCACTGCTTGCAGCTTACTGCAACTGGACTCTGAGTGACGGAGTCCCACTGTCCACCTGTCCCACACCCTGTCCCGTTTTTGTCTCAAGGAAATATGGTCAGCTTACTAATGGGTATGGTGCCAAAATTTATATCAGAGCAGCAACATATTTAAGATTGCTCAGCAACTGAAGCAAAGAGGCAACAGTCAGCTTCCTGGTGGACTCTGACAACACTGCAGAGACCATGCTGCGCTGGTCTCCTTTTGCACAGTGACAGGTAACTGCTGTAAATATGTCTATCTGGCAGAGGCTGGACAATCAGAGGAGGAAATTGGCCACTCTCACTGGACGAGCGGCCACCAGTCAGTTAGCTGCTATATTCCCTTGCATACAATTATGGGATGGTCAGGTGAGATCCTCTGATCTCCCCTAATGGTCCATGAATGTGCGGCACACTGGGCATCTCAAATCCCCCATAGGACAAACTGCTACCTTGACTGTATTTGAGCTTGCCATGCTTGCCATAGACCCTCTGTATTAGGCCTGAAGGCTGAGAACCATAGATTCAATGATTGTATTCCAGCTAAGGGGGTCCATTTTCTGCCCCACCCCACCCATACTTTCTCAATATAAAAGACAAACATTACTATATATAATAATAATAATAATATATATAAGTACATTATTCTTTTATCTGTATTACATTTATTGTATGTAATTTTTACACAGCAAAAGATATGAGATTTTATATATAATATAATATAAATAATTAAGATAAATGTTTGAACCAAAATGTCATTATGTTTGAACTACATCCTCCAGATCACAAATGGATTTTAAACAAGAAATCAATGGTTCTTTTGAATTTGACACTCAGTGCTAGAACCAAGTGTATCTCTTTAATCACATTTGCTACATTACTAAATACATTATGACTTTTTAAGCTTTCTCGAAGATCTATGTGTTGTGTTCGTATACTCAATGAACAACCAAAGTTTTTAGACATTCGCATATAGTCAGACATGCTAAAAATTTTCTAAATAATAAAAAGTAGCCTTTAATTTGGAATGTATATTAAATAAGTAGTGTCTCTTTATTTGATTTACAGAGGGACCTACCTAGGCATTTGTCCTTCATACTGATTCAGACATTTTTTATTTCTATTGCTATACTCTTAGGTCCCATTTACACAGGTAACAGCACAATGATGGCACATTAGTGGTGTTGCTAGTGCACGGGGGAGGGCTGCCAACTTTTGGCATGGGGGGGCAAATACAATGAAGTGACCCATTCCTGTTATCATTCTAGCCCACTGTCTCAGCCCACCTCCTTTAGTTAAATTAAAAATCAATGTTGTGATATAAGGCAAGTGGTATATGTGGTGAAACGGGGCTACATTTGTGATACTACAGTGCTTACAATTTACTTAAAGCTACACTAGTGATACAATAGAGCTTGCAAGGGAAATGGATTACATGACGTGTAGCTCCATTTGGATTGTAGCTCCGTGGTATCATTTGTGTAGCTCCATTTCAATTGTAAGCTCTGTGGTATCACTAGTGCAGCTCCATTTACAGCAACAAGCAGGACATTGAGTGAGGCAGTTGCCCCCCCCACAGGCCAGCCCTCACCTGCTAGTGCAGAAATGATGTAATGGCCTAATGTACCTTTATACAACAAACTATCACCTCTCATGAACACACCAAGATTCAGCATGGTACATCTTTACATGCAGGAACCCAGTAAAGTTACAGTACGACTAATCTTCATACCAGCCTACTGTAAGTAGCGCTTTCATTCAAGTCCCATTGGTTGTTGAGAAACTGAGCACAACCTCCAATAAGTGGCCATCATGTGGACATCAACCAATCATGTTTGGCTGATGCTTACGTGGCCTGCCCATCAGCCCTACGCTCCAGAGTCTGGATCACCAGGGAAGGTAAGTTCAGAACCTGGTTGAAGGAAATCTACATTTATGATACCCACTTTAAAGACAGGACAGTAGAATTTCACTATCTGAAAGCAATGATTATGTTCTAAATTTTCATGGGTGGGACTTTTTTCTAATTTATAGGATCAGATTGTTGAAACTTGTTGTATTTTGTGCAGAACTATATAACTAACTTCTGTATGAAGGATTCCTACCAAAATAAGCTTTAGCTCTCACTGGCATTTCTAGTGTTTCCAGAGTATGGGAACACAAAGTGCAGGTGATTGGTATCACTGAGCCGTATGAACAAAAGTAAAGGCAAGCAATTCTGGAGCAAGGCATGTGCACATTAGGGAATAAAGAGAAATTCCCCAAATTCACATTATTATAAATACATATCCTGGTCCTTTGAAAGATAGAGAGGTATCCAATGCATTTCAAACTAATGTCTCCTAGACCTCTCTAGCATTCATGGGGTTAAAGGGGAACTTTCACTCCCATTGGTGAAGTGGATAGTGTCACTTATCACACCATCCATTTAAACAATGTGTATTTTGTCTTGATCCTTAAAGGGATAGTAATACTTCGTTTTAACTTTATTTTATTTTGTAGGCATTAAAAAAATATGAAGAATGATATAAGTCTTATCTCTCAAACCTTTATGGTTTAAGAGATATACACAAGCAAAGTTTCCCCTCCTGCTCCTTTTACCTAGTGTAAGCCATCTCTTCTCAGATGGGGAATATGGTTGTAAGACCAGACAGATAACAGCAGGGGACAGTCTTCTTACAATGAAAACAATGAAAACCCTGCCCCCCTTGACAAGCTTTTCAGGTTTTTCCCTTATCTTAATTGAAGATTGTCCCTCTCTACAGTCTACCTGGGCACCTCCCTTCTGCTCTGGCTGAAAAGTGTTACATCAGCAAAAGGGGCGGGAGGAGGACACTTTGTCATTGAATTACTCTGGAACTACAACTCTGACAGAATTGAAATAACACTCTCCAAAGTGCAAATACTATGATGATTAATTAGAGCTGTTTTTATTATAAAACATTACTATCCCTTTAAGCATTGCAATGTGAGGAGTGATGCCATGCAATACTAAATACATTCTTCATTCCTGTGTATGTCACATTAGTCCATATCCTGCAGTAGCACACTTCCTTGCAGGGGAGCTTGCTGTTCCATCCTTGCGTGAACATGCTCCCTGGGAGGGAGGTGGGAGGAGAATTTAAGGACAGGGGAAGTCCAGCAGAGATGTGTGCCACAGAAAGTGGAACCGGTAAAATCACAGGGTAATTTTAAAGCTGATATCTATTAAGGTATGGCAATTATTTTTAAAAAGTACAAACTACAGACCATTTCAGTAGACACATCAAATAACATAAAGTGTCTTGGGGTAAAATTTCCTCCTTTAAAAGCCCCATTAAAATCAATTGCAAGTTATAGTTGTCCTCTTTTGTACAGGTGATGTGTCCCAGATTTGCTCCTCTATTTCTTAATGGATACAGACCACTGGGTCTCCTGTGTATTTATAGGTATTTCTAGGGAAAACAAAAACAGTGCAGGAGATAAATAAAAAAAATCCCCAAAGTCACATTAATTCAAATTGAGCTTCTTTAATTCCCTGAATTTTTTTCAAGCATTTATTGGGTTAAAAGCTCCATTTAAATCAGTGGGAATTTTGATTTGTCCACTATAGTGCAATTGGCTTACCCCAGAATTGTTCCACTTTGTCTTTATACATAAGGCCCATTGTCCCATATATATATATATATATATATATATATATATATATATATATATATATATATATATATATATATATATATATATATATAAATAACTGTGGCTACCAGTGGGCAGGGTAACAAGGTTGGGGGGAATCAGGCTCTTAATATGGAGATCTGTGGCTGTCAGATAGCAGAGGAAAAAGGATATAGTGTCCAAAGGTGTATTTGTGGATACAAGAGAACAGTGCAGAACTCCATAACCTCCAGAAAAAGTGATGTTTCAGGTAAGGGGAGGAGGCATCAAACAGTATGGCTGGGGTATCAAACAGTATATGTGGTGAATCTGTGGCTACCAATGGGCAGGAGAACCAGACTGTGACGGGGCTCAGTCAGTGTATATGGGGAACCTGTGGCTACCAATAGGCAAGGAAACAAGGCAGGGAGAGGGGGATCAAACAGGGTATGTGGGGATCTTTAGCTAGCATTAGGCAAGGGAACAAGGCTGGGCAGGCTGGTAGTGTATATGGGGATCTGTGTCTACCACAGGGCAGGGGAACAAGGATGGAGGGGGTCAAACAGTGTATGTAGGACTCTGTGGCTACCAATGAACAGGGGAACAAGACAGGGGGCCAGACAGTATATATGGGGATCTGTGGCTACCACTGGGCAGAGGAACAAGGATGGGGGGCAGACTTTGTATTTGGAGACTATTTGGCTATCAGTGGACAGGGTAACAAGGCTAGGGGGTCAGACTGTATATGTGAGGTTCTGTGGCTGCTAGTGGGCAGGGGGGAAAGGCTGGGGATAAGTCAGTGATTTTGTGGAATATGAGGCTATCAGTGTTTCCGGGTAAAAAGGCTGATAGGACAGACAGTGGATGTTGGGATCTGTTGCTATCAGTGGGCAGGGTAATCGGGCTGGGGGGTGGGGTCAGACAGTGTATTTTCAGAACATGTGGACAGGGGAACAAGACTGAGGGAATCAGACAGTGTACTTAGATAATCTGTGGCTACCAGTGTGCGGGTGGGGGTCAGACAGTGTACGTAGGGATTTGTGACTACCAGTGGGCAGTGAAAACAGGCTGGACAGTCAGAAAGTATATATTGGGAACTGTGACTACCAGTGGGCATTGGAACCAGGCTGGGGGGTTGGACAGTGTATGTTGAGATCTGTGACTACAAGTGACTCATGGAACCAGGCTGGAAAAGGTCAGACAGCATAGGGGGAGATCTGTGGCTACCAGTGGCCAGTAGAACCAGGTTGGGGGGGGTCAGAAAGTATATTTTGGGATCTCGAAAAACTTCACCATCGCAGACCAACAACTTCCCCACAACCAGCTCAAAATAAAGGCAAACCAGCCGTGGTAAATATGATGGATCACACCAGTGACCTCAGGAATTCGCACCAACGGTGATCAGCACAAAAGTGCTGCCCACCATGGGTGCACCTGCCAATATGCCTAGACATAAAAAATTATTAATCATCACACTTTATATTAGTGCACCTATCTATATAGGAACAGACAAGAAAACTATTGGTATATGCAATAAACATTAACACTTCTATATTACAATATACAAATAAAATAAACATAGAGGTATATAAGCTAATAAACTTTAAAATATAATCAGTTCTTATTAGGAAAATTCTCAGATGTATCTCCACTGCGTGCCTAATGCAGGCTGGACTTCCCGTAAATCACCAGTAAAAATAGAAGAAAAACAGCCAGTGCAGAAGATATCTCTAAGTGCAGTATTGCAGTCTCTTTTCTTGCCTTCATCTTCACCCTGGCACTCTCAATTATATTTTACTCACTTGATAATGTGGCTTTTATTATGCCTCTAAACACTATGGACCTTCCTAGTATATGCCCTGGGATTTGTATCCTTGTTCTCCCCGTATTCTTGTCTTGTGGAGCCTCCAGTTGCTTATAGATTATACAATGTCTGGCAGTGGTTACACTTTGAAGATGAATACACCACAGTGTAGGCCACAAAAACCCCATTTAAATCCAAAAAGATCTGGGCTACTATACTAGGAGCTATAAGGACAAAAATAGTCTCACCATAGATGATGGTAAAAGCAAGTACCTTATTTAAAAACTGCCTTAAAGGAGCAGTACATTTTTTAATGAAAAAATATATATTGTAGGGATTTTCCTGTTGAGTAAAATAAGGGTACCCACTGCCTAGAGATTTATATTTCCAGAGTTATTACAGTTTAAACCCATGTTTTTTTACATTAGCAGTGCCCTCTAGTGGTCAAATTCTAATTGGATTTCCTGTTAGATTCTAATGGAGAGGAAAGTCAGAAAAGTCAGAGACATACAGTTCTCCATATAATGTGATAGAAACTGCCTGTCACTTCCTGTCAGTTAGAATTTTGAATAAACATCTGACAGTGATGGGAGTGACCTTGTTTTATTCAGCAGGAAAAGCTCTATAAAATATGTGTTTTCATAAAAAAAAAGTTTACTGCTCCTTTAAATAAGGCTCTGCATTTACCATTTAATACAAAACAAATAAAGAGGTGCTTGATAATGGTACATACAACAACTAAAATAGATACAAAAACAATAATTATGCTCTACGCTCTTCATGACATTGTTTCATTTTCCACTTTGAGGAACTGTGGTTAACAGTGGGAAGAGGAACAAGGCTGGGAGGTCAGACAGTGTATTTTGGGGAATCAGTGGCTACCGATGGACAGAGGAACAAGGCTGGGGGGGCTTCAGACAATGTATGTGGATATCTGTGACTAACACTGGGAAGTGAACCCAGGCTGGTGGTTCAGAAAGTGTATGTGGTGTATCTCTGACTCTCACTATGAAGCCGAATCAGTCTGGGGGAGCAGTCAGGCGCTGTATGTGGGGATATGTGACTATGAGAGTGCAGTGATACCAGGCTGGGGGTAGATGTGGGGATCTTATACACCTGGGGGGCAGTAGAATCAGACTTGGGTGGGTCAGACAGAGCATGTGGGGCTTTGTGATTACCAGTGGGCAGTGCAACCATGCTGGGAAGGGGGGGGGGAGTCAGACAGTATATGTTGGGATTTGTGACTACCATTGCACAGTGGAACCAGGCCGGGGGTACGATAGTGTATATGTGGATCTGTGACTACCAGTGGAACAAGACTGGTGGGTCACAGTATATGTGGGAATGTGTGACTACCAGTGGGCAGTAGAGCAGGTTATAGGGTGGACAAACAGTGTGGAACTGTGGATACTAGTGGAAAGCAAAACCAGGCTGGGGTGTGAGAGAGTGTATGTTTGGCTGTATGACTAACAGTGGAAAAAGGTTGGATGTCAGACAGAGTATGTGTAGTTCTGTGACTATCAGTGGACATTAGCACAAGGCTGGGCTGGCAGACTGTGTATGTGTGATTCTGTGACTACCCTTGGGCCCTTTATTTCCCAGCAGAGTGGGCCCCCTCAACAGAGTTCGGGGAGGGGGGCATCATTTTTTGATATCTCACTGCCAGTTGGCACTGTATTCAGCCAGCTAAAGAAGATGTGGTTCTGGAACAACACAACTACAAGACAGGGGACCAACACACATTTCCACTGATTTAAATAGTGAGGTTTAGCCTCTCAAAAGCATATATGGCAGAAACAGAGAGAGAGAGAGAAAGCCAGATCCATTGGTTGCTTTTCCATATTGCTTCCATGTGCTTGTTATGATCAATACTTAGGGCTTTGTGTTCAAAAGAAAAGTGGAGAAATTGTAATGCAAACTAAACATTACCAGTAATTTAAATAGGGATCTTAACCCCTTGAATGCCAAGACAGGTCTCCAATGCATTGGTTAACAAGGGGTAAAATTCCTGTTTAAATTTATAAGAATTGCAACCCTTTGAGTGCCAGAGGGGTACGCAATGCATTGCAAAGCAATGCTTTGTGTATCCCTCTTGCACTCAAAGGGTTAATTTGTCCCTATGGATTTGCTTTGGAATTGCACCTCTTTGGCTTTCTGATTACAGCTCTTTAACTGGCCTAGATTACATTGCTATTTATGTGTCCTCACATGCTTTATCAAACTGTGCAGATAAAACATTTGATAAATCTATCAACTACAGTGTTATCCAACCCTCTGTTTTTATAAAACCAGTGAGAACACATCAAATTGATGTAATCTAGTCCTCTGAGCAGTATAGTCTCCCTTTCACTAATGTTTATTTCTAATTGCAAAAAAAAAGTGTCCCTTCCTTCTCTGACAATGAGAAGCAGTTTTCTTTATGATTACTTGCCTTCAGTTATTTTATGTGGTCTATATGCATGAAGAAATTGTCATTCACACATGAAAACACAATGCAAATGCATCAGTGACAATTCAAATAAGTGCCTGTGAAAAGGACGTCTGCATTATAAAGATGGTGTACAGATGTTAATGCTTCACCTACTTGTCCTATTGATTTTTTTATCTTCACAGCTGGGGTTACCATTTAATCCTTTACTGATGAATATAGTGTGACACCCCTCCCCCTTTCAAAGACATATTAACAAATTTATCTGAGTTTCATTCTACCATTGGGTAAGACAGAAAAATTACCTCAAGTCTTAATCCTGAACCAAAAATAACATATTATAACTCCTGTAACATGCCATATAACCCCAGTGACAAAACATAGCATATAAAACACTCTAAAACCCTGTGATAAAAATTCCATATTATTATCCCTGTGATAATACGAAGGATATGATAATACATACCATATTACACTCCTGTGATAGAAATAACATATTATAACCCCTATGACAAAACAAACCATATTACCCTAGTGACAAAACATAGCATATAAAACACCCCAAAACCCTGTGATACAGCATATCCACCATGTTGGAACATACCATATTACACAAGCCAACTTTGACAAATCTGAGTGAATCCAGAATCTTTACAAATATATAAAACATTTTTGATCTGTTCACCAAAACTCTTAAAGTAATTTTAAATAAAAATAATGGCTAACATATAGTGGACTTTGAAAGCTGTTTCACTTTATATAAGATGTGATAAAGTGTTAATTCCACTTTAAACCTCTCACTAATGAACAAAATCCTACCCCACTGAATGATATTTGTAGGACTGGCCCAAGCCAGGAGTGGGATTTGAGTAACTGATTTCTCCAGAGTAGAAGAAATAGAGGGCAAAGACTTTTTCTGTTGCCACAGAAACATAAGAAGCTTCTTAACTATTTTTTTAAATATCTTTATGTGAATAAGAGACAAAAAGAGTGACATAGATCTGATTTATTTTCTCCCGTTATCATTCTACAATACTTACGGTACTGCCATTTTGCTGTAGGAGGCACTGCCCCTTTCATTATTGTTATTAGTATCCAGTGCTCTTGTATTCAGAAATGCTATTATCTTGGCTCAGTACATTTACAAACCATCCTGGACAATCACCTCAATATTGCTCCAGAACTTGGAGCCCTGTAAAATGTAACCATGGCTACTCCCCCAAAACATATGTAAGGTGACCATACACAGGGAGATTTAGGTGGAGCCAACAACAATCTGATCACTGAGAAATCAGATTGCTGGTCTGTCCTGTCCACACACACACAGACCAAATCCAGGCAATCTGAAATCGGATTGCCTATTTGTGTGTGTGGAGGAGGATTTAAATCAGGTCTGAACAACCTGATCTCCCCCATGCCAGATCACTGTGGTTTGGTCTTTTGAGGCCACACACACAGCAATCTGGCCACCAAGCCATCAACATTTTCTAGCCAGAATAATTGACCACAAATGCAGATATATGCTTAATCTGGTCGAGTTTGACCCGATTGGATGGAGTCAACTGACGAGATTGTATTGTCTGTGTGCACCTTAACACTGTGCGTGCCAGAGAGGTGTTCAATACATTGCTGGCATGCAAAGCATTGAAACAAGATTTTTAGGCCTCAGAACACAGAGAAGTATTACAAATGCTAACAAGAAATACAGGGTAATTATGTGTAACCCAGTTCATTTTCAGTTGTTAGTGTCCGATAACCCCTTCAAGGGGTTAAAATTTAAGTCAATGGCAGTTGGGAGTTTGCTTTTATAAATAAGGTCCCCTGTAATTTATTATATAGCTCATTTAAGTCTGACATTTACTTGTAACATCCTCTTTATTCCTATATCTGAACATCAGCAGATAGACATTTTTCTTCATGCTGTCACATAATTATCTACTGTAAAAGTTGTCACACTGTATGTTTACAAATTTTACAGCACAGCATAATATGTCAGCACTCTATAAATAAAAAGATAATACTGTTTGCATTCGTACGGCACCAATAAAATTAACAATGTGGTGCATGGCATTTTTTGTTCTTAAAGCTGTTTAGCACAGACAGATTCATTATAAAAGACAGATCCAGGGCAAGGGAGTTTACAACTGAATTAAATAATCTCATGTAAATGTGTCCTTTGCATTTAGAAATAAATGACAGTATTATTAATTTACTATGTACAGTATTACGATAGGAAATAACTTCTGTACAGCACTAAACAAATACAAATGCCCCTGTTGTGTGCAGTGATAGAACCTGCAATCTAGCACAGCTTTCACCAATAATCTGATAAGAATGAAGCACATACTGCAAGTAATATTGTCTCTGAATCTTTTTTACAGGCCCATAAATTGCTTACAATAGTAAGAACATGTTAACCGGGCATATTTTATTTCCTCAGGTCTTTAACGCTTCCCCTTAGATCGGGAGTGGGAAATTATGTTGACCTAGGGCAACATCTCTGTTGCATCTCCAAAGAAGTAAAGAACAAAGCACATTGTTAATGAATGAGTGTGTGTAGGTGTGTGAATGTTACAAACCAGGATCATAAGATTGATCAGTGAATGTTTTAACACATTGAGTGTTAGAAAGGTATCCACACATTGCAACATAATCTGTTGTATACCTCTCTGGCACTCAAAGGGTTAATTCAATGTTTTAGTGTAACAAAAAACAAGTTCTGTGGCCACAGGCATATTTATACATATATGTATCCACTTACATAAGGGCATGTCTATAGTTCAGCCTCAGAGGATGAGTGCCCTCAAGTCATTGAATACACAAATGTATAAATATGTTTGTGCCCACGTTACTTGCTTTGCTACACTCTGATGAAGGCATTTTGTAACACTGAAATGTTGAATTAATGCATTCACTGATACAGTTAATTGCCTGGTGGGTTTAGATCCCTGTTACTGTATACACTGATGTTGACAGTGGCCTACATTACACTTAAAGGGATAGTACTACTTTATTATTACTGTCCCCCATATTGTACATATTTGTAAAATAATTTAATATCCCCCAGGTTACTCTCTCAAACCTTTATTTTTTAAAGATGGACAAGGGTAATTCCAGTTGTTTTTTAACGGCACCAAGGCAGTACCTAGAACCTAAAGGGTACTGGGTGAAATCCAAGGCTGACACCCCCCCGCACATAGTCTGAAGTAAGTTTGAATGACAAACACTGACACAAACCTTATGTGAAGTCTCAGAGCAAGTTTGAATCATGCGCCAGAATGGACCCAAGGTGTAATTAGCCACAAGAGGCTCTCAGAAAGTCTTCACAAGATGAAAATCCAGGAAGCTGCCACATCATTATTCATGACACATGTGACAGTTTATCCTTTTAGTGCCAATTATGTATCCATAGTGTTGCTTTGTAATGAACTGGATGACTTTTTGGTATAAAAAGGGTTTATGAAAAAGAATACTGGGCTCAAACAATGCTATCCTTATCTTATTGGCTGGCAGTTGCAGTGTGTGTTGATGTCATAGGATTCCAACCATCATAGGAAATTGGTCTGATTTTAATTGGTAACAGGATAGTGCAGAGTTAATGGGCCCCCTTGGCTTAGACAGTCAGGTCCTGTCACAATAACACCATCTACATCCCCTACAGTTATGCCCCTAAACTGAATAGTGCTGAAGCTATAGTTTTATTTGAATGCGGATTCCATGTTCAAAAGGTAACTTTAGAACTGTTTAGAACTGTTTGACAAATACATTTGAAATGTAAGAGTCTGCAACAGCCAGATGTCCAAAATTAATAATGACCAATTCTGGCACTGAAATGGATTTTATGAGAAATTATTTGCTTTGACTTTACTGTTGTAAATGTTTGATCCAGGTTCCTAAAAGACTGAGCTTTGAAATTACCAGCTTTCACACGTGCAGTACATTTTTGCACATTGAAATAATGTTTTTTATTTTTCACATGGGAAGGGAAGAGTTTGTGCCACTAAGGTTTGATTTGAATATATATGAATAAAGTTTATCTTGATAGATAAAGCATGCTATACATACTTAAGTGAAGTACACTCAATGAAACTGATAAACAGATTAGACAACAAAAAATTGTTACTTGTGCATCTGGCTAATCAATGGCAGCAAATGTGTGACAAATGAGAGCTGCTGAAGCCTTTTGAGGAAGCCATCTTTCCAGCTTGCTGTTTGTCTTGCAGGGGCAGGAATCAGCAAAATAATTCCACAGACATGAACCAGTTGAGGATTCCACTTGAGAAGGTTCCTTGCATAGACTGTATTAGAAGCAACAAGGAATACATTTTTGGTACATTTCTGGACCCCTGATTTAAACTTCAAATTTCAGAATTTCTGCCAAGGTGTGAGCAGCAGCACTCTGAGGAATCTGACTCTGTGAAAGCATATAAAGACATTCTTATAGATCAAGTGAAAGATTGTATAGTCGAGGTTGAGACATATATGCAAGTAAATGCTCGTGGTCTGACTGGTAAGATGGGGGAACTAGAACTGACTGCAGTGTATGAGCAGTGTGATCTAATTGGTGTGTCTTAAACCTGGTTAGATGATACATATGACAGCAGTTAATCTAGAGTGTTATTCACTTTTTAGGAGGGATAGGGTTAGTAAAAAGGGAGGGGTATACCTATATTTAAAGCATGCCTTAAACCCTAGTATAAGGAAGACAGAAGGGACAGTAGTGTCCCAGAAAAATTGTACCCATTTTTGTAGAGTTTAAAATAATAAACAATATGCTCCAAATCCTATCTCTCAAACCGCTATGGTTTGAGAGATATAGGTATTCAAAGTTCCCCCCTCCCTCCCCTTCTCCTGATGTCAGCTGTAAAGCTGACAGCAGGAGATACAAGTCGTATGACTTGATGAGGCTGTTCAGAAGAGCAGAAATCTCGTTATTTAAAAATAATTACTACACTGGAACAGTCTACAAAGTGTGCTTTTCAAACCAGGCACACTTTGTAGACCTTTCCAATGAAATAATTCTTTTAAAATAACAAGATTTCGGCTCTGCCGCAGAGCTGCAGGCTGGTCCCCAGACTGGGATCTCCTGCTGTCAGCTAGACGTTGACATCAGGAGAAAGGGAGGGAAGGGGGAACTTTCAATGCCTATATCTCTCAAACCATATCTGTTTGAGAGATAGGGTTTAGAGCATATTGTTTATTACTTTAAACTCTATAAAACTGGATACAATTTTTCTGGGACATTAGTGTCCCTTTAATGAAGGGTCCAGTGAGAATGTAGAGGCCCTGTGGGTTGAAATATACACTGGGGGAGTATATAATAAAAATATGTTGTGACTGTGGTACGCTGCTTGTATTTGTTCCATTCATGTGTGGCTGGTAGTCTACTCCGTCTGTATATCCAGTGGCCTTGCTTGTCATCTTAGGTGACTGGTGTCTCCACCTAGCTAGTCGCCTCGGCCACCTGTGCTGCCACCATTGTCAGCAGCCTAGGCTGCCTTGCCCGGTATTGGTAAGGCCGGTAGAACCTGATCGTTTCCATTCCTCCTTGGGTTGCCTTACCCGGTATTGGCAAGGCCGGTAAAGCCTCATTACTCGCAGTCTCAGTTTCCACACTACGCAATCATTTTGGGGTTTCCTTGGTTGCAGCTTCATAATCCACAGTTTGGCAAAAGTGTGAAATCTCGGCTTGGTCTCAGTACTGTATGGAACATTGCAAAGATCTTGTGTACATCCCCTTCACTTCCAGATGAGTATCAACGGTTCAGTGACGTATTCAGTAAGGGAGAGGCTGGCACCCTACCCCAGCACAGATCTTATGACTGCAGTATTGATTTGCCTCCAGGGGTGGTGCCCCCTAGGGGACGCACGTATCCATTGTCTTGTGATGAGAACCAAGCTATGGAAGAATATATTTCTGATGCCCTCAAGAGAGGGATTATAAGAAAATCCACCTCTCCAGCAGGGGCTGGATTCTTTTTTGTAAAAAAGAAAAATGGCGAATTGAGACCATGCATTGATTACCGTGGCCTAAACAAGCTTATGTCTAAGAATGCTTATCCGATACCACTCATCACCAAGCTATTTGACAGGTTAAAGGGCTCCTCAATCTTCACTAAATTGGACTTGCGAGCTGCTTATAACTTGAACCAGATCAGAGCTGGTGATGAGTGGAAAACTGCCTTTAACACTAGATCGGGGCCCTATGAATATCTAGTCATGCCATTTGGTCTTTGTAATGCACCCGCAGTATTTCAAGAATTAATCAATGATATCCTTAGGGATATGTTGCAGTCCTGTGTGGTTGTCTACCTGGACGACATACTCATTCATTCCGAAAATATGTCACAACACATTAAAGATGTGTCTGAGGTGTTGCTCCGCCTACACAAAAACAAATTATATTGTAATTTGGAGAAGTGCGAGTTTCACAAAACCAGTGTGCCATTCTTGGGTTTTGTAATCAGCAAAGAAGGCATTGCCATGGATAAAAAGAAACTAGCAGCTGTTCTGCAATGGCCACGGCTAAGGGTCTAAAAGCCTTCCAGCGATTTCATTAAGAATTTTTCTACAATTGCTAAACCTTTGTGTGACCTTACGCACAAGGGTGCTAAACCATCTCGATGGTCAGTGGCTGCAGAAGAGGCCTTTGAAAAATTTAAATCCACTTTTGTTAATGCTCCTGTGTTATCCCACCCCATCCCATCTCTCCCGTTCACATTGGAGGTCGATGCCTCAGAGACTGGGGTTGGGGCAGTACTTTCTCAACGACTTGTTAAAGGAGGAACTCTCAGACCTTGTGGGTTTTTCTCCAAAAAGTTGTCCGGGGCCCAAAGTCATTATGAAATAGGTGACAGAGAACTACTGGCCATTATCCTTGCCCTGAAGGAATGGCGCCACCTACTAGAGGGCACAAAAAACCCAGTATGAATATTGACTGACCACAAAAATTTGATCTACCTCTCTGAGGCTAAAAGATTGTCATCACGCCAGGCCAGGTGGGCACTGTTCCTTTCTCGATTCAATTTCATTATATCCTACTTGCCAGGGTCCAAGAATGTTAGAGCTGATGCTCTGTCAAGACAATTCGAGGCCGAAACTGACAGAGAAGAGGTGCCAGCACCTATCATTCAGCCTGATCGGATATTGGCTACACTACATACTAGTATCACTTCACCACTAGGGGAAGAGATTTTGGCCTCACAGGCATCAGCTCCCCCAGAAACTACAGTGGGCAAATGTTTTGTTGATGAGACATTCCGCACTCGTTTGCTTGAAACATATCATTCCTCTAAAGCTGCGGGACATATTGGCAGAGATTAATTGTTATGGTCCCTCTCACAGGTCTTCTGGTGGCCTTCTATGAGAACTGACTGTGCTGATTTTCCAAATGCCTGTGCCACCTGTGCCTGTGCCAAGACCCCTAGACACCTCCCGGTGGGCCTACTCCAGCCGGTACCTAATGGTGAACGCCCCTGGTCCCACGTTTCCATTGATTTCATGGGAGAATTGCCAGTGTCTAGAGCAGTGATTCTCAGCTCCAGTCCTCGGGGCACACCAACAGGTCATGTTTTCAAGATATCCCTAATTAATCACAGGTGAATCAATCATGATGACTGAGCCACTAATTACTCACCTGTGATTAAGCAGAAACAACCTGAAAACCTGCACTGTTGGTGTGCCCCGAGGACTAACGTTGAGAAACACTAGTCTAGAGGGTATTCCTTTATACTGATGGTGGTGGACAGGTTTTCTAAAATGGCTCATTTCATGCCCCTCCGTGGCCTTCCCTCTGCTAAAGAATTGGCGGTGGTTTTCGCTAGAGAAGTATTTCGGTTGCATGGAGTACCCAGAGTGCTGGTGTCCGACCAGGGGAGCAAGTTTGTATCCAGATTTTGGAGGGCATTTTGCGAACAGATGGGCATACAACTGTCCTTTTCCTCCGCCTACCATCCCCAGACCAATGGGGCCACGGAACGTGCCAATCAGGGATTGGAGCAGTTCTTGCGCTGTTTTATTACTGACCATCATGATAACTGGGCCGACCTGTTGCCCTGGGCAGAGTTCGCCAGGAACTGTGCAGTTAACTCTTCATCCGGGAGCTCCCCGTTTCTGATTAATTATGGGTTCCAGCCTGTTTGCTCCCGGATTCATTTCAGTCACAGCAGATTCCAGCTCTGGATGAGCATATCGAGCAGCTCCGCTCCACATGGGCACAGGTTCAGAGGGCACTTGGTCAGTCCTTCCAGCGCCATCAGCGCCCTGCTAATCGCAGACGATTGCCAGCAGTTTCCTTTCAGGTTGGGGACAGAGTATGGCTTTCCTCCAGAAACCTTAAACTTCAAGTCCCGTCTAATAAATTGGCTCCGCGATTTATTGGTCCTTATAGGGTGATTCGCAAGATTAACCCTGTCTCGTATGCTTTGGACATTCCTGCGTCCATGCGTATTCATAATGTGTTCCATGTCTCTCTCCTCAAACTTCTGGTTTGCAACCGTTATACTACCAACCCTGTGGTGCCAGGGCCTATAGAGGTTGAAGGTCAGGAGGAGTATGAAGTTCAGAGTGTCATTGATTCCCGCAGACATAGAGGAAAAGTGCAGTATTTGGTGCATTGGAAGGGTTATGGTCCTGAAGAAAGATCATGGGTAGATAGTAAGGACCTTCATGCTCCCAAATTACTGCGAATTTTCCATTCCAAGTACCCTCAGAAACCGAGACCCAATTCTAGGAGAGGGGGTCTTTGAGAGGGGGGTACTATCACGGTGCCCGTGATTGCTGCCTTTACATGTCAGTTATCTGTAGGGGGCTCTCCATTGGCTGCTTGCCTTCAGCCCGCCCTGCATTGCTTATTTAGACTGAGCCTGGGCACCCTTTGGTTGCCCTTTCGTGCTGTCTCTATGCTGTATGCACCTGCATTGAGTTCCTGAGCATCCTGGGCCTTGTCACTATTCCTGCTTGCCTGTGGTCATCCAGTTCCTGCTTCCTAGTCACCTGGTTCCTGCATCCGTTCCTGATTCGGTTGGAGTTGCTGTACCTGTTGCTGTTTCCTGCTACCGTTCCAGATCCGGTTGACCGTCTGCAGAGCTGTACCTCTTCATCCTCGGCTGGGTTCCTGCTGTATCATCTACTGGGTGCCTGTCTCATCCTGTGGACTGGGCAACATTTTAATTCTCTTGCTGGTTCCCCAGTACGCGGGTACTGGTTCGCTCCACTGCAACCGGCTGCTGATGCACCGGTAGTGTCATTGGTTATTCCAGTACGCAGGTACTGGTTCGCTCCACTGTAACCGGCTGCTGTTGCACCGGTAGAGTCACTGGTTATTCCGGTACACGGGTACTGGTTCGCTCCACTGTAACCGGCTGCTGTCGCACCGGTAGAGTCACTGCTTACTCCAGTACGCGGGTACTGGTTCGCTCCACTGTAACCGGCTGCTGTTGCACTGGTAGAGTCATTGGTTATTCCAGTACGCGGGTACTGGTTCGCTCCACTGTAACCGGCTGTTGTTGCACCAGTAGAGTCACTGGTTATTCCGGTACGCGGGTACTGGTTCGCTCCACTGTAACCGGCTGCTGATGCACCGGTAGAGTCACTGCTTACTCTAGTACGTGGGTACTGGTTCGCTCCACTGTAACCAGCTGCTGTTGCACCGGTAGAGTCATTGGTTACTCCAGTACGCGGGTACTGGTTCGCTCTACTGTAACCGGCTGCTGTTGCACCGGTAGAGTCACTGGTTATTCCGGTACGTGGGTACTGGTTCGCTCCACTGTAACCGGCTGCTGATGCACCGGCAGAGTCTCTGCTTACTCCAGTACGCGGGTACTTGTTCGCTCCACTGTAACCAGCTGCTGTTGCACCGGTAGAGTCATTGGTTATTCCAGTACGCGGGTACTGGTATGCTCCACTTATCAGAGGCTGTTCAGTCCTAGACAGCCCGACAGATTGAAGGCTTCCACCAGTATGCGGGTACTGGTTCGCTCCCTGTTTAAACCGGTAGCTAATTGCACTATCTCTCAGTACCGGTTGTGACTGTGGTACGATGCTTGTATTTGTTCCATTCATTTGTGGCTAGTAGTCTACTCCGTCTGTATATCCAGTTGCCTTGCTTGTCATCTTAGGTGACTGGTGTCTCCACCTAGCTAGTCACCTCGGCCACCTGTGCTGCCACCATTGTCAGCAGCCTAGGCTGCCTTGCCCGGTATTGGTAAGGCCGGTAGAACCTGATCGTATCCATTCCTCCTTGGGTTGCCTTACCCGGTATTGGCAAGCCTCATTACTCGTAGTCTCAGTTTCATGGCTGCCTTGCCCGGTATATTGGCAGGGCCGGTAAAGCCTTCACTATTCATGGTACCTGTCTCCAGGCTGCCTTGCCCGGTATATTGGCAAGGCCGGTAGAGCCTCTTCTTCATTGCACTAGTCACCAGGCTGCCCTGTCCGGTATATTGGTAAGGTCGGTAGAACCTGTTACCATCTTGTGCCAACTAAGGTTGCCTTACCCTGTATTGGCAGGGCTGGTAGAGCTTGTATCTCATCCCATGTATCAGTACTATGCTACTATGTAATTCGCTCTATATATATTGTATGTGTATGCTACCCAATAGGGTTTTCTTTAACTTTTCAATAAAGTTGTGTTTTACCTAACTCTGTGTCTGAGAGTCATAACAAACCATGAAAGCTATGGACAGGAAGATCGTTCATGGGTTCCAGCTCGGTGTGTTAATGCTACATCCCTGATTACTGCCTTTCACAGGGTATTTCCACGCAAGCCTGGTCAACCAATGGGCTCCTCTTTGGGTGTCGGGTAGTGTAAGGGTTTGCATTTTCTCCCTTTTAGGCTAATTCCCTCTCATTCCCATTTTTCCTCTTCCTCTCTGCTGACGGGAAACTTCCAGCTTATTACCCAATTAGCCCCATTTTCTAGTGCTTGATTATTCATGCTAGCTGCTGGTGGTTGTTGGTGTATTTTTTATATCTGAGTTCTCATTACTGACTTTTGGCTACTTTTTGACCTTGCTCCTGCCTTGTGTTTTTGGCTTCCGTTTTTGCGATTTGTGATCCTAGCACATTCTCATCTGAAATCCCTGGGGGCCCCCTTCCCCTTGTATATTATAAATCTAGCTTTATAGCTAGAGCTTTATGTTGCCAGTTTATAAGGTCATGCCTTAATACTTTTATTTTTCTGGATCTCTTTGCATATAAAAATCCAGCAATATATGGCTAGAACTTTATGTTGCCAGTTAATAAGGTCATGCATAAATAATATTTTTCTGAACCTCTGTAGAGATTGATATTTGAGTACATGGTGGTAGTCAAGCAAAAATATCATATAAGTTATAATGATAACTTATGGGAAACAACAGTACAACTTTGGAAAAAAGGGTATGGCTAAAAATGAACCTGGTTCCTGAATTATTAGGTGGGTGGTGTGTTATATGTTTTAGCCATCCACTGGATGAGTTGTATTCCCAAAAGACTTGCATTATAATGGAACATAAGTGGATATGTGATTGATTAATGATAGCAAGGCTGGACAGAGTTGTGGGCACCCACTGTGGATGATGGAGGTATTTGTGTATCTTTATTGATATGGTGCCATACATGTACACATCTCCATAAAGAAATAGCACAATACAAATAAACACAGTACAGGGATAAGGGGATCAGGCAAAAGTGTGAGGATTGAATTATTACCAGGGAAAAAAATACAGCAAAGTGAATTATACATTGGGAAGGGGACCCTGCCCCCAAAGAGCTTGCAAACTAATGTGTAAAAGGTATATTTATAAATGTTAAGCATGGACATTGATGTTTGAACCCCTCAAACATTGAAGAGTATTTCACCAAATATGCAGGGATGCTTTTTAATGTTATTGCTTTTAATAGATTATGCTCAGATAAAGGGCTGTCTTAAGTTAAATATATCCAGCTGTGGAGTCCTTATCCATTCCAGAGATTTGTGTGGTGGTTCGGAAGTGGTCTAGGAGTAGACAACTGAGTTGGCTTTGGACAGAAGCCTTACTAGAGCTGATCATAATTAAAGCAACTTTCCATGGAGGGGAATAAAGCCTCTATAATAAGTACCTGCCTTCCAAGCAATGGTATTCCTCTCACCCAGCAATATTACCCTAAGAGCCATTTTGTGCCCTTTTTTCTTTTGTCATTACTAAAATAATTTACATACCCCTGATTTCAATAAGAGGGGTGGATAAGGCTAGTCTAGACATACACAGTGTTCCACACCAGCCTTGTTCCACTATCTCACTGGTAGTCCCAGAACCCTCCAAAGAGTGTGTGACCCCCAGCCTTGTTCCACTGCCCCACTAGTAGCTCCAAATCCACCACATACATTTCCTGAAAACTATCCTTGCTTCCCTGTCCCACTGGATGCCAGGAAAAACCCTACATCCACTGTCTGACCTCTACCTTGTTTGTGCTGCCCACTGGTAGTCCCCAAAACCCCAACACAAATACTGTCTGACCCCAGCTTTCTTCTACTAACCTACCGGTACCCCTGAATGCCCCACATTCACTGTCTGACACCTAGTCTTGTAGTACTGTCCCAGAGCCCCACACAGAATATAAGAAACCAAGCTTTATAGCATTTGCTTTCTGGTAGTCCCAAAACTCCAAACAGACTGACACATCAATCGTGTTCCACTGTTCATAATCACTGGCAGCCACAGAATCCCACATACACAGTGCGTCACCTCAGCCTTGTTCCACTGTCTCTCTGTTAGCCACAGAAACATACATTGTCTGACACACCAGCTTTGTACCACTGTCCTGTAGCAGCCACAGAATCACATAGACTGTCTTGTTTAACTGTACCACTGATAGTTGAACAACACATACAGTGACACCCCAGCCTTCTTCCAGTGTCCTACTTGTATTCCCAGAACCCTACATATATGGTAGCCTTGTGCGAATTGGGTTGGCCAAATTTGGAATTCGGATGAATAAGGGTCATTCGGAGTCTTTCGGGCCGGCCGAAAAGCAAGGGCAATTTGTTAAAAGAAAAACAAATCCGAAGAGCCCTGGTCCGAAATTTCTGTGCCAATTTCAGAAATTCGTCTTCCCACGCGTGTGCTACTTTTCCTCCCTTTCTAGTCCAATTAGCTTCTTTGCTTCATGATGGGGGTTGAACTAATGACACAGACAGCCTGCATTTCCTGTTAGTCTATTGTTGGAGCTCAGAGAGAGAAGAAAGGGAGAGAGAGAGTGTCCAGAAAAGTGATTTATTAGCCAGTCTAGTGCCTTATTAGCCAGTTTAGTGCCAGTCGAGTGCCTTATTAGCCAGTATAGTGCCAGTCTAGTGCATCATTGCTGTTTTTTTACACAGCCAATCTGACAGTTGTTGTTTGGGCAGACATCCAGCATTAGTGCCTTGCCACTGCAAGTCATTTGTGTTCCTGTTGAAAAGAAAAAGTTTAGGAATTTTTGTAAATAACAATTTGCAGAGTGACACAGCCAGCGTGTCCTGGTACTAGCTGCAGTGACCAAGCAACCACCAACACCACCACAGTGCCATTGCTTTCAAGCAGAGCTAGCAGCAGCAGGTGGCTAAAGTAGAAGACTGTCAGTAGTACTAGTACTAGTAGTGAATGTCGTAGTCAGGCTCAGCAGCAGCACTCCAAACCAAAAAATAAAAAGGGAATTGCAGGTCGTTCTACCTCTACTAGCAGGATAGAGAGGTCCAGGGCCTCCTCTGAGACCACAAAGCAGCCGGCATCTGTTCTATAAACTGGTTGTAGCTGAGTGTTTAACACTACTGGTTGGAAACTGCCCGCAGGATCTTTACAGCGAACATCCTTATAAGCAGCCCAAACTGGAATTATTGCAGTATTTGGAGAAAATTCCTCCTGCTGCCACTGAGAGCATAATTTCTCCAAAAAATCATATTGAGGGTGAGGGAGATAGTTGTTTACCATTTCCCAGTAGCCACCAGGCAGAAGAGGCAACTCAGCAGGTCTCCTCAAAATCTGCTGATGATGATGTTTCTTCATGTCCAAACCTACAAGAGGTAAAATAAGAATATGAAGGACCAAGGCCTCTTGAGCTTGATTTTTCCCCTGAGCTTGATTTTATCCCTGAGCTTGATTTTTCCCCTGCTGCCCATGTACTTCTCCTGTTTCTCCAGCTACAATTGTCTCTTCTATTGAGACCTCAACACCTACCTCTCCAGTTCCAATTGAGTCTCCCAGGCAGGTAGTAGCTGCTAGTGTCTCTGCCACCACTGTTACTCCACTATCCTCCTCCAATCCCAGTCTCAACATCCCTGCTGCCATGTCTAGTTCTACTAGTACCCCTGTAAAGGTACGTAAGACCAAAAGCATAGTGAGGTTGCTCCAGCATGTGAAGATCAAGAAAGTGTAACCTCAGTTTCTTCTTCTCCACCATCTTCCATTTCAACTGGAAGAGTCATCTGTTGCTCCAACGCATGGGAGCATTTTGTGACACTTGTTGATGGCTGGCTACTGAAATGCAAATTATGTGGCAGGGAAGTCAGCCGTGGGAGGGTGTTGTGTCATCTAACCACCTCCAGGATGAACCAACACTTGAACAACTACCACAAGTCAATGTTGATAAATGCAGAAAGTGAGTGGCTCTACTACATATACCAGTGTCACACCAGTAGGCAGGAGAAAGGGCAGGGGGATCATGCCACATCTGGTCCTACAGTCACAGCCCATCCCAAAATGAATACAGGTTACACCGGAAGATTTTGGTGGGTTTCATTAGAAGGGGATGTGTAGACAGCAGTCCCAAAAAAATCACATGCCTGATTGCACAGCTCATAGCCGTTGGGGGTGCTACTTTTAATTTGGTGGATGGGGAGCCCTTTCAGCAACTTATGGAGGCTGTTGCACCCCGATATAAAATTCCATCCCGCACCACATTTAGTCAAATTATAGTGCCCTCACTGTACCTGTCATGTTTGGGCTTTTGAAGGACCTGCTAGGAAAAGCTGGTGGCCACTCAGTGCACTTTACCACTGACTTATGGAGTGCTCCGAGTGACCAGCATGCCTTCCTGTCATTGACGGCGCATTGGTGGCAGCCCAATATGTTGCAAGACACATATTACCAAATCCGATACCAACAACAAGTTCAGATGCAGTAGCCAAGCAGGGGCACTGCTCTTTCCTCCTCCATGCTGAGGTAATGGATCAGTAACACACCTCAGATAACATTTGCAAAGCACTGCATAACATGGTGGCGCAGTGGCTAGGGGAGCAGGCAGGCACACAGGCACAAATGGGGTTTGTGGTTACTGATGGTGCAACTAACACGATAAAGGCTCTCTGGGATGGCAGATTTGTGGGTGTGTGCTGCTCAGCGCATGTCCTGCATCTTGAGGAGGGCAATAACACTGGAAGGTTGTCAGCACTTCTGGAGTCGTGCCGACAAATTGCTGGCCACTTCCATCGTAGAGTCAAGGAAAGCCAGCTCCTCAGGGAGGAACAGAAAAAAGCAGACCTTCCAAGAGCACCACCTCAAACAACATGTTGGGACCAGGTGGAACTCCACCTTAGATATGCTAGAGCGTATCCTGGAACAGAAAAAGGCAATTCACGCAATGTCATGTCACCATTTCATTGACAGTAACAGAACACTGGGCAGGGCTGACTGGGCCTTTCCGTGCTTTGAAGGAAATTTTAGGCAAAGAGAATGCTAGCCTGGCAAAAGTCATTCCCCTCTTCACATACCTCTTATTAAAAATTGACAATTTTCTTGCCCATAGGGAATGCTTGCCTGGTGCTGAGGGTAATATAATTCCCAATGTTGCTGCCCTTCTAATGAGGCTAAAAAAGAAACTGACTCGGTGCATGGAAGAGCACATTAACAATTGTCCCGAGTTAATGCTTGACACAATTTGCGATCCTCAAAGTTAGTTTCAATTCCCTCACTGCCTGGAGGGAACAATTGATAGCGAAGGTGTGTGAGAGGCAAGGAAAAAACAGAATACAGTCACAGGAGGTGGGAGAAGATTCCGAAGATGACCTGGAGGAGTGTGGTGGTCTCCCGGGACCTATCAGCAGCAGCGCCAGTAGCACTTCATCTTGTTCCAGTGGAGCACCTGCTGCTTTTTATGCTGAGGCAAAGAAACAGCTCCCCATAAATAGAAAAAGTGCAGAGTTTGAGGTTAAGGCTTACCTTGCGGAACCTTCTTTGCCCCCAAGTACAGATCCCTTGTGTTTCTGGGATAACCAGACGGATGTGTGGCCTACTTTGTCCCTGGTAGCCCAGGAGTAACTTTCTTGCCCCCCAACCACTGTCCAGAGTGAGCGGGTATTTTCCGTAACAGGAAATATACTTAGCCCCAGCGCTCTCTCACTTGGACCCCCAGCTCATGGAGAAAATGACTTTTTTAAAAGTCAAACTGTCAAAGCTGGATTAACCTTCTCTCAGATTTTATGCAGATTGAAAAAAAAAAGACTTCATCTATAATCAACTATAGTACCATAATACACTGAGCACTCCAATTTACCTAGCTCTAGAACTGTGGTAGGTTGGGCAGAGGACACCCCCCTGACTTGGTGGGACACAATGGGGAATTAAAGTCTACACTGTTGTACCACTATACAGGTTGTTCAGTCTTGCTCTATTGTTTTTCATCTCTTCTAAAAAAAGTCTGCGGTATGCATCTACTGAGTCCTGCACCAGTGTTCTGCAGTTTGCTGCTGGCTATATCTACAGTGTTGCTGTCATTCTGAGTCTGCCCTTCACCAGTCATCCTCAGTTTTGTAGTCTCTTCTAACAAAAGTCTGCTGTATACATCTACTGGGTCCTGCCTGCTCCAGTGTTCTGCAGTTTGCTACTGGCTACATCTACAGCATTCCTGTCATCCTGAGTCCTCCCTGCACCAGTCATCCTCAGACTTCCTTCTTCGTTCGAATTTCATTTATTTGTTCATTCGTGCTTGTAGCTAGCTAGTTACATCCATACTTCATCTACTTCATCCATAGTACCATAAGGCTAAAGCTCCACCTTACCCTGTTCCACCATCTTCATTTAGACCCCGGAAATGGTTCCATTTATTTTTATTTATTTAATTTTAATTTTTTATTGTATATTTTAAAGTATTTTAAATGTGTCTGAATAATTAGACTATTGCCGAATTTTGTCCAAGTCAAACAGGTCTGGTCCGAAATGTGGATCCTCCTAATGAAAAAAAAATATTAGTCCAAAATTAAATTTTACCAAATTTTTTTGCTGTGCACAAGTCTAATATATGGTTTGACACCCCACCTTTATTCAACTGTCCCACTCATAGTTTCAGAACCCCACATACAGTATCTGACAACCAGCCTTGTTTCACTGTCCTGCTAGTCATCTCAGAGCCTTACCTACACTATCTGATACCCGGGGGGAGCAGAGAACAGGAGAAGGCAGAAATGAACATGGGAGGGGTCAGTGAACAGGGGAGGGAGAAGAATAATAAACGGGGAGAGTGGGACAGTGGACAAGGGAGGGAGGAAGGGGAGAAATTAACAGGTAAAGAACAGAGCAGTGTTCAGGGTTGAGAGGAGGGAGCACTGAACACAAGAGGGATGGGAGAAATTAACAGGGGAGGGAGCAGTATGGAGAGATGTGGTAAATTGAGTAGAAGGATAGCAATGACAGAGGACAGAGGGGAGCGAATGCAACATGAGGCTCTCCAGCTGTTGCCATCCTACAACTTTCATCATCTCTTGGCAGCTATTGGCTGGTGGGGGATGATGGGAGTTGTAGTCTGGCAAAAGCTGGAGGGCAGCAAGTAGCCCACTCCTGGATTAATGACATGGGATCAGGCAGGCAGGCAAACCACTCTTCTACACTGTGTAGCATCACGGTAATAAAAAGCTCTGTATACTCTACTGCATAAGGGCACCCATTACATTATGAGCTTAATTCTCTTTTTTTATACCCTGATTCTATTAATCCAATTTGCTAGCTTTAAACAAAGCATGCAATACTAATCAGGACCCTTCTCCCTGCCAATTTTAGTAACAATTCGTATGCCAGTTTGGGTTGTAGGTCTGACTAGGGGTGGGAGAAAGGTCTCATCATGTTCCCTCGAAAAAATACAAGACCACATGGTCTTGGAAAATCTGTTTTAATAAAGCGATTAAAATCTTTGCCGTTTTCACCCATTGGCAAAAATTCTTATGTATTTTTTCAATGGATAGAAAGTTTTTGGCTCGTAATTAATGTGTTTTTCACCTTTTCGCTATAAAAGCGTCCCATTTTCTAGGAAGTGAAACACAATACAAGCAGAGGGAGAGAGAGAGGTGCTAGGCTGTTGTGCTGTGATATTTATAGGAAAATTGAGGCAGGAGAGGCTCATAATTACTGCTATCATTATGAGCAGATGGCCTAAATCACCCCTAGGTATCTTAGGGAAATTTATCTCATGGGAGGAAGAAGAGGGTAGTAGTGTGAGCAGGACAGGTCACCTGCCTGTGCCTGTTGCCAGTGCTGCCCCTGCTGCCAAAAGTGCTGTGCCTGCTGCCAGTGCTGAACCTTCTGCCAGTGTGTCTTGTAATTCTCAGGAGAGAGTGAAGGAGAAGATGCAGGGGACCCTAAGTCACACTTGCCATCCACAAGCAGTCCCACCACTAGTACTACTACTACTAATAAGGTACAGCAGCTTGTACAGAGTGTTAGGCATGAGGGACAGGGTGATAATCATATTACAAGTGAGGAGGAAGACCCAGCCAGGTCAGGGACTGAAATGTGGTTGGTATTAGTAGTAGTCGTAGTAGTAACAGTGATCGTGAAGCAGCTGGTAGGACTACCATTAGAGGAGTGGTAGGGGAGGCAACGCAGAGCGTCCAGACTAGTGATCAAGGGAGCCCACACCATTCCCCTGACCCTGGGAGTCCCCTACCCCCCCCCCATGGCATTGTCCAGATGGAACATGATCCTAAAGAAGGCAGAATTGTTGCCTAGCAGCAGTAATACCACCACCACCACCAGGAGCACAGATCAGCTGCCTGTGCCTGCTGCTTGTGCTGCCAGTCCGCCTTCTTCAGGTGACCCTTCCGGTGGTGGTGATGATGATGATGATGGAGAAGCTGGGATGGAAGAGACATTGATGGCCTTTTTAGCCCAAACTGAAAAGGAATGGGAGACAGGGATGGGTATGGGCATCACCACCAGCAGCAATGAGCTTTTGCAACTGCTTTAATTCCTGATGCTGCTGAGTCGCAAGTGCAGCAGGGTGCTGAGGAGGAGGCTAGTGTGCCACAGATCACCATGGACACAGTGTGAATGGGGTCAACAAGTGATGCGGGACTAGGACAGGTTCTACTTGTCAGCATCAGCAATACTTCTGGTCCTAGTTGCAGTGCTTATTCAGAGGCAGTGGCAGCAACAACAGCAACATAATCCTCTGCCCCAGCCAGTGAAGGGGTATGTGGAGGAGGAGAAGAAGAAAGAGGAATTCTTCTCCACCTTTCCACTCCCCCATGAAATAATTGGTTTGTGGGACTATTTTTCTCTTGGGGCAGACACAGTGCAGTCATCAACAATGGCTCTCTTCACAATTTGTGAGTGAAAAAGGGAAAGGAGGGAACACATCTTGGCACAACCACCCTGCTAACACACATGAAACAGAGACACAATGACATTTATGTGAAACATGTGAAAGCCAAACAACCTCAACAGAAATCGGGCACCACTGTTGCTGTACCCCTGACTCTCCACAAAGGCAACAAGAGGTGAGGCGAAGATCAAAGAGGAGGAAAAATAAAGAAACCCAGCCAGAGGCTAAAAGTTCTGTGTCGAGAAAAACACCTGGCTCACCATTACCTTCTTCCTCTAGGGTAAGAATATATTCTGCCAATCCACCTCATTCATTGTTTCCTCCACCTCCAAATGATAGCTACTCTGTAAACGTTAGGATGTGGCAGTTCATGTCTGTCCATTGAACACCGTGTGGTGCACTGACCACATATGGCAGTGTGGTGGAGGAAAATCGCAAGCAGGGCATCAAGCGGCATCCGAGGAGATTCCATCCCACAGAATATGCTAAGCTGGTGGCTTAGTTTACCTTTAAACTGTCTGAAAGTTGTCATGTGTCCTTAGTGGGGTGTGGACAAGGGGCATAGTGACAACAGCAGTACTTTTTTTCTGGTGTGGAGTTGTGCCAGGTGTTTCATGTGAGTGCATATGTACCCATTGTTCACAGTCCTTCCCTTATTTACACTGTGCACATTGCAGTTGCTGATGTGAGAGGCACAGTTCCTGCTCTCAAGGGAAACATTTCTATTCTCAACACACCCACGATTTTAGAGGAGGGGCAGGTGAGGAAGCATTATTGGCCAACTTCTTCTTTTCTCCAAATATACCTGATGAGGTGGGGGCTAGTTATGGTGCTGCTACTGCTTAAGGTGCATCACTGGAGCTAGTCATTGCAAGTGGAACTTTCATCATCCATCACCCATATTACTACTGTTGTTGATCCCATTCCTTTTGAACTGCCTAACCATCCTGCTGTTTAAACAACTCAGCAGCAGCAAGAACAGCAGTCACAAAGTACGCATCTACATCAGGGTATTTGAAAATGGCCACTGGCCAACACAACGTGACCTGCTGGCACTAGGCCAGTAGGGCATTTTTTTTTCTCAGGGCTTGCTCTTTAAAAAAACATAGGCCTACAAAAAATAAACAATTTGTGAGAGATTGTTTCTAATAAGCGTAAGTCCCACAAAATCAATGTTTCCTTAGGACTTGTGCCAAACAAGTCTAAATCCTACAAATCAATGTTTCCTCATGGCTTGGACCTAACACAAGTCTTTGGGTAGGCGATCCATCCCTTTAAGTAGTCAGGAACAATTCTAGAACTGAATGCAGGGGGTGGAGCCTACCTTCCCTCCTTGGCTGCAGCTAACCAATCAGCTCCAGTAAGATTGGTTCCTTGGTGAAGATACAGGCAAGAGAACAGTTCTGCTATAGTTTTAGCTAATTTTATTTTTCTGTTAGATATGGAATACCACCATTAGGCGGATTACCATAACTGACAATGCCCTTGTGGCTAGCTCAGTATCCAGGTGATTTTTCTGGATCTTAAGCCCTGTGGGGGACATCTTGGGTTCAAGTGTTTTCCTCAGGAGTTGCCCACTGAGGCTTCTTCTTAATACATGGTAATCTGAAGACAGAAGATCTGCAGGAAAAGTGAGAAACCCTTTGAGTGCTGCAGGTCCACATGTCCCACAGTGCCCCTCCGCACAGGGGTTTTCCTTTGGATTTCCTATTGCACACTCCTGCACTCATTGGGTTTATCTGTATGTCTGTTGGGTGTTTTGGAGCAAGTTCCTATGGTAACTTAGGGCTCGATCCAAATGTTGGCGTTAAAACCAACATGAAGGAAAAAACTGCCTTCGCGAGTTAGCCAAGACCGGGTAACGTGAGATTCAAATCTTCCTTACCCAGGAAGGCTAACGAGCGATGACCAACAAAATACACATTCACCTTAAACCTGCGTTGCATAGAAAATCTTACATATAAACACACGATAAAAATGTTACCTAGCACCACAGCCAATCACAGCACTCCACAGTAGAAAGTTCAGTCAGAAAACCCAAAATCACCGACGACTGTTCTGAACAGCATTCTCTGTGCTTCCCTACCCAGCCAGTAGGGGAACACAGATGGTTTTCATCACCATGGACAGCATTGAATGCCATAGGGATGTGCACTGCTCACCCCTGTGGCATTCAAAGGGTTACAATAAAGAAAACTAGTACAGCAAGCACTACACAATGCCCCCCTTCGACATTCCACCCCTTAGTATGTCCACATATATTGCATAAATGCGACATACTCCATCCACATTCACCTCAGGGACTGCAGTGTAGTCCACAAATCTGTCTGATATTCAGCACTTAACTCTTTGAGTACCAGAGAGGTAGGAAAGCATTGCTTAGCATGTTTCCTACTAATCTGGTACCCAAAGGGTTAATAGGCAAGGTATGGACTACATACCTTGCCTGTATGTGTGTGTGTGTATATTTTAAACATTTGTTTTATTAAGAAAACTTTTAGTAAACATATACATATTAGACCTCAATGGGGGTGTCATGACCCCTCATGACACCTCCCTACCATGAGGCCAACAATTGGCCTTTAATAACGTTAAGCGCATATAAGCTATGTGCAACAGAGGCATTGGAGGAAGCAGGTGGAGGGGAGAGAGACATTGGAGGAAGCAGGTGGCAAGCTTGTATTTGCTGCCCACTTCCTCCGATACCTCTCTCCCCTCCTCACTAGTTGGCATTGTCCCCTGCCTGGCATCGCACATTCTACAACTTCGTCCCTCCTGAGTGAACCGGGCCATTGCGGTCTGGACTTAACAGCTCACACTGGCTGTCCGTCAGGGTGTTCCTATTTTGAATATGTTGTGACTTCTTGCCAACATTTCTGAGGTCCAGCATTATGTTTCTGCTGCCTTAGTTGATGCCATCCGTTTGGTGGCAAGGGTTTCCACCATGTCTGTGGTTGCCAGACGAGCTCTTTGGCTGAAGATCTGGTCTGCTGACATTGCTTCCAAGAAGGCTTTGCTCTCATTGCCTTTTCAAGGCACTTCTTTGTTTGGGCCAGATCTTAAGGATCTGATTAGTGAGGCCACAGAGGGCAAGACTACCCTTCTGCCTATGGTCCCCAGGAAGAAGACGCCTCTGAAGCGTAATCAGCTTTTTCGTTCCTTCCAGACTGAGACATGTCCGGCAAACCAGGCGGTTCCATCAGCTCCACATTCCTCCTCCAAGCCCAAACAGCAATGGAAGACCAAGGTCTTCTCCAAGCCTAAGGCTTCCAAGCCTTGTTCGGCATGACTCGCCGAACCCAGGTCCCCACTCAGCCGTGGTTGGCCGTCTGCATCACTAGCACAGCGTCTGGGAGGATTCAGTGGCGGACCCATGGGTTTTACAGGTGGTGGCGGAAGGGTACAGGACCCCTTTTGTGTCTCTTCCTCCCTTTCGGTTTTTACCCTCTCATATGCCCCAGGACGTAGAGAAATGGCATTTGTTCAATGACGCTATCCAGGCCCTTCTGGGCAAGGATGTTCTAGAACCTGTTCCAATTCAGGACAGAGGTATGGGTTTTTACTCAAACCTCCTTGTGGTCTCCAAGAAGGACGGTGGCTCTCAATTCCTTTGTGATCAAGACTCATTATCACCAGGGGTCCCTAAGGACGGTGATTGCTGCTATGTCCCCGGGGGAATTCCTTGCCTCTCTGGATCTTCAGGATCACTATTCATCCAGAGAGTTGGCAGTATCTCAGATTTGCCTGCGACCAAGGGCACTTTCAGTTTTCAGCTCTTCCCTTTGGTCTGACTACAGCTCCTCAAGTCTTCAACCATGTCCTGGAAGCTTTAGTTTCTGTCCTCCATCGGGATGGCATCAGAGTTACTCCACATATGGACTACCTGCTTCTGAAAGCCCCTTCTGTGGAACTCCTTCATCAGCAGGTTCAGGACTGCATTCATGCTCTCACCCATCACGGGTGGATCATCAACATGGACAAGTCAGATCTTGCCCCTAAGGAAGAAGCCTGTTCCCTTTTGGGTCACGGCTCATTCTACTAGATTTATTGGGGCTTCTCAAGCTTACAAGAATCAGGTCTCCGCTGATCAGTTGTGCAAGGCTGCCACTTGGTCATCTGTGCACACATTTTCGAAGCACTACTGTGTTGATATGCTGGCATCGGCTGACGCCAGTTTTGGGAGGAAGATCCTGGAGGCAGTCTTGCCTGTCTACAATCTTCTTTGGTGCTTCCTTCACTTTTGAGCCCTGTTGGCTCTAGTTCAGTGTGCTGTGTAACAGTTCCTGGGGTATTATTACCCCTGTTCAGTGTCCGTTGACACTTCATTTGTTTTGTTGGGCTATCTCTGATCTGATGGTTCATATCTGCTCTGGTGACTTTGGGGGCCTTGCGCCTGGTCTTTGCCTTACTTCTCTCCTCTGGGAAACTCAATGGTTGGACATCCCAGAGTTACCAGTAACCTGTATTGGACGACAGAGAAAAGAGGATTTTAGTCTCACCTGTTAAATCCTTTTCTATTAGTTCATACAGGTCACTGGTCCCCACCCTGTCAAGGGACCATGCTTGGCTCTCCTGTGGCAGACCGTGGGGGTCCTTTGGGGTCATGCTCACAGGAGTCTACTTTCCCTTCTACTATCTAGTCAATAGTTAGTGTCTCAAATCTTACTGGAGCTGATTGGCTAGCTGCAGCCAAGGAGGGAAGGTAGGCTCCACCCGCTGCATTCAATTCTAGAATTGTTCCTGCGTACTTAAAGGGGCAGATCGCCTACCCAAAGTTACCAGTAACCTGTATGGACTAAGAGAAAAGGATTTAACAGGTAAGACTAAAATCCAGTTTTCCTACAACAAATCAATGTCTAAGTCCTACAGATCACTGTTTCCTCAGGACTTGGGCCTCTAAAACAAAATCTTTCAAATCATACTCATATCAAGTATCAGTCTACCCCAGTCGCATCTTACGTCAGGGGGTCCCTGTCTCTGTCACGTTACATATAAATTTCTTATTTTATTTTATGCATTTTTTTTTTATTAACTGTCCCCCAATACCAGTCAAGAACCCCCCAAAAGCAAATTTACTGTTCAGCTGATTCTTTCCCCAGACTCCATTCACCAACACAGACCCCTTTTATACCCTGTCTTATAGGATTTTTTAAATTTTATTTAGATTTTATTTTTCTATTAATTGTCCCCCAATCCCAGTAAACAACCCCCTAAAAAGAAACATTCCCTGTTCAACTGATTCTTTTCCCACACACCACCAACACAGGTACACTCATTCCCCTTTTATATTATGTATTTGGGGAAAAAAATAACATTTTCTTTGTGTTGTGTGGAAATTCAATGTTCCCTTTGATTTCAATGGAATAAGCTAGGGAAAAAAAAGCAGAGAAACTGCACTTTTGCAGGAAATTATTCACCAATTGGGAAGTACCATTATTTGCCGATTTTGGCTACAGGCGAAAATTTTCACCCATCCCTAGGTCTGACTAAAATTTCTCATAGTGTCAAATGGGAAAATGTTATTTTTTTAAGTAGTCTGGTGCTCAGTAAATACCCAGCTAATTTTTCTGAGACTTGCAGACTTTGAAGGGACTGCCAGTCTGACCTGGATGGAAAATATCAACATAGAATTCTCATTCAAACAACTATAGAAATGCAGTCTTCTAGAACTTTGCATAATATCTACAAGTCTGTTTTAGTGATCGCTGTTGAAGTCCCTAAATCACATGCCCTCAAAGCAAGCAATGGACTTCAACAGACTAGTGTGGCTAGTAAGGGCCAAAGGTCTTTAGCAGACTGTAACCTGAAATCTGCAGTAAACTAAAAAAGATCAGATTTGAATAAAAACAGTAAACAGAAAAACCTCACATTAGCGTGAAGCACACCAACCTAGCTAAATACTTCTAATAAACAAATTATGATCGACTTATTATTTTAGTTCCCTTTTATAGTAACATGAACCCCTAAAAATAAAATGGGGTAATATACATTAACTCTTGGAAACACAGTGTTACAGGTGAACAATAACACTGCATAAACAAATGTTGCATAAATAAAATGAATACAATCCGTGGCTGTATAGAACAGGAGTACAGTTTTCTACACATGCATTAGAAAATCATCGTAAGGATTTTTTTTAACGTGATAGATTGCTGTATATTATATTTACATTCAGTAGCCTCATTTAATATCTAAGAGTTAGTGTCACTTTAAAAGGTGGTACTATGGATTTCATATGCTTCATTTAAAAGCTCCAGCAGATTAATTCTTGGACCATATAAGGTCTGACATTCAAAAACTTCATGATAATAGAAGATCACAATGTGTTTTGTGTAACAGTTTTTTAAATAGGCTCTTCTTTCTCAGTGTTTAAGTAGTGTAACACATGACTGTCACTATACCGTTCCCATAGGGCACTCAGGCATATGTATTCCTATTGATCTTTAATTGATTGCAGCACAATGAATCATACATCAAGGATGCAACTGTCAGCTTTCTTGTGAGAAATCAATGTTGTACCCAAATAAACTTTAATGTTACGTAAAATTATCCCATTACTTGGATGAGTTGGGTGGCCTACAATAAAAAACTTGATAGGTGATAAACACAGCAGGACAACTGATGTATTGCAATAAATGTTCCTTTGGTTCAATGAGCCTTATATTCAAAAGAAAAGAGGAGTCATTCTGGAGCAAACCAACTGCAGTATAATCATGACATATAAATTCCACTACAATTTATTTTTATACAAGTACATTCAACTTGAGCAATTTTTTTTTACAGTTTTATGTACTTGACAATGAGCTCCCTAGATTTGTTTGCAGAGAGCTTTCTGTCAGGGAACATGACAGAAGATTGAGTGATACAATGAGGGAGATATAATATGGCATGATAAAGAGATGATAAAACTGAGATAATATATATCACGTCTCCATGTCCTATATTATTGTATGAAGCCAATGAACTAAGATTTCTCCAGCTTTGGAGATCTTAGTGCATAGGCTGTATATAATAACACAGGACTGAAGAAGTGATATTATTGGAGGAGTAGTCATCAGCGCTTTATCATGATTTAGTGCATAACCACCCATGTATAATTGAATTCATATAGAACATTCATTCCTTCAGAGAGAGTGCAACATTGTATTCTATCCTGCTTTGATGGTCTATCAACCAGAAACTTCTCTGTAAACTGAGATCCAGGTAGCTTACAGTGAAAGACATAAGTGTAAAGAATAGATGAAGATTTAAAAAAAAAACAGCGTATAGGTAATGTGACTTTACATATCATGCCAAAATCATAGAAACATAGAATTTGATGGCAGATAAGAACCATTCAGCCCATCCAGTCTGCCCATTTTCCTACTGTAAAAACCTCAAACCTTTTTAGGTCCTTGGTCTTTTCTTATGTTAAGGACAGCTTTATGCCTATACCCATGCATGTTTAAATTCAAGGGTTACTATTCTGTAAAATACAAATTTTAACCCCTTACACATGTCTTCAATGCATTGATTCATTTTAGACTTCTCTAGCATTCAAGGGTTAAAGAAAACTTTTAAAATCAATAGGGATTTTTGTTTGTGCCCTATAGTTCAGCTGATTTGCTGCATTTTCTTGGAAATTGATCTATACATAGCCATGTTTCCATCATCCTACACAATGAAAATTTCATAAGCATCCTTCACTAAAGGTGATGTGAAGAGTCAATATAAAAGCCTTTTAAACTAGAAATTGTGTCCTGACAGCTGGAAACTAAGGGCTTGATCCAAATGTTGGCGTCGGCAGAAAAACTGGAGATGGTGGTTTTTAAGTCAAGTATGCAATGCAAATGTTCCCACAAGTGAGAGATAATAGCAGTTTTGAAAACACGACGCTCGTCACCAAAAGATCAAAATATCTCCCATTGAGGACAATGTAAAAGCTAACCCCAGAGCCATTCAAATGTTGGATAACGTGAGTTAAATTGCAACATTTCCCGACAGAAATCTAACACCCACTTTTTTAGGTGAACATCACACAACTCAGAGTAGAAAACCACCGTAGAGGAAAACAGAACAGAGAGTTAGGGATAACATGAGTTAAACTGCAACATAACATGAGTTAAATTGCAGCATTTACTAAAGGACTCCATGAAATGAACAATACATGAAGATATAGGTATTAATAGGTCACACAGTGGGAAGGAGAAAATCGTGCAGAATAAAACTTCCCTTAAATCTACATCATGAAACAAATATTCAAAAGGTGCATCAGTTATTTTGGGTTTTCTGACTGAACTTGATACTTTGGGGTGCTGTGACTGGCTGTGGTGCTAGGTAATGTTTTTATTGTGTGTTTTTAGGTAAGATTTTCTATGCGACGCAGGTTTAAGGTGAATGTGTATTTTGTTGGTCGTCACTCGTTAGCCTTTCTGGGTAAGGAAGATTTGAATATCACATTACCCAGTCTTGGTTAACTCGTGAAGGCAGTTTTTTTCTTCACGTTGGTTTTAACGCCAACATTTGGATCAAGCCCTAAGTTCCCACAGCTTAAAACTCACCTGTTGCCCTACAGATCTCATCGATCTTCAGGGCTGGGTAATATCAGTGTTTCTCTTGGTGCTTATGGGAGATTTCTCTCCACACCATGAAAGTCTGTTGATGGTAAAGGGTGTTGCCTTCTTTCCTATACACCTATAATCGTCAAGTGAGGAGCTGACATTAACTAAGTAGACAGTAAATGTGTCAGTACTAAGCTATGGAAACTTGGTACACATAGCTGTCAGAACACAATATAATTAACCCTTTGAGTGCCAGAAAGGTAGCCATCTCAAAGTGTTAAAGGCTTTTATACTACCTCTTTACTGCTCTTACTGCCCCTTTAAAATATAGATCTGGTCACTTACATATACAATTGTTTTCATAGCGACTGATTTTGACTTGATATATATATATATATATATATATATATATTCATCACTCTATGTCATTTGCAAAAAAAATGCAGAAAATCTGAAACAAGTCAAATGAACCACAGCAAACAAATAAAAATCTTTATTTATGTAAATGTTTTATTTATCCCCTTGAATGCTTAAGAGGTCCCCAATGAAAGCAATGTGTTGAAGACACATTTAACATTAAAGGGGATGAACTCCATATTTAAATCAGTTGAGATTTTTCTCTGTCCCCTTTGGTGCAATAGGTTTGCTTCAGACTTCCTCCATTTTCTTTTGAACATAAGGCCCTAAGAGAAAGGTGTCACAAGACGTAAAAGACAGAAGCAGTGTGTGCAAGGAATAATGAAGGATTCTTAGAATGCAGAACACAGTCCAGGCACTTCAACTGGCAGTCAGAAGTATCCCCCCCAAGACACTTCCAAGCAGCAGATGAATAAATTGAAGGGTTCAGGTAAGTAGGTTAGGACATCAGCGGATGCAAGACGCAGAGGGGGAATTAACCCTTTGAGTGTCAGAGAGGAATCCAATGTATCGGATACCTATCTGCCACTCAAAGGGTTAACCCACTGAGTGCTACAGAGGTCTACAACACCTTGAGAATCATTCAATGAGTTAAACTCTTCACTTAAATCTATGGGAATTTGAGGGGTTTTATTTTTTCCTGTGGTACAGTTGATTTGCCCCAAGATTGAAGACCTCTCCAGAATTCAACAGTTTAAACCAGACTACAACTCCCATCATACACCACCAACCAATCTGTTTTCCTCTACCCTTTTCTTCCTCTTATTTGCAAATTTTTCGTTGACTGATCATTGTGTTTCATGAGCTAGATTGACCTAAGGAAAACTATAAATGGAGTCAAAATAACAAGTCTCTGCTGCTCATACACGAATGTCCATTAATGTTTTGTGTGCAAAATGTATTGTGTATGCACATTTTTTCCCCCAGAGCTCAATAGCCTGGGAACAGAACAGAACTACTAATCAATACGCGGTAACTAAAAGGACTGTGTCCTCCCCAAGATTTATATCTGTGCCAAATCTAGAAGAAAACGTCAGTAGATTTTGTTGTAGTTAGTCTAATTTTTCATGACAACAAAAAAGAAATGCACAATAGGTAAGACTACTTTTTTTTCGATCCACCAAACCAATTAGGGTTGAATTTGCAGGTTTTTACTGGACTTGAGACAGACACTTTAACCCTTTAAAGACCAGAGGGGTGAGCAAAGCATTGCTTTAAATTCTAAATATCATGTTTGCTCATCAGTCCATTCAAAAAATATGTTTTTTAGCACCTATAATGCAATGGAGACTTCTGTAGCATTCAAGTGCTTAAAAGTCCCATTTAAATTAATGGAAGTTTGTATTTGATTTGATCCAGAATTGCACCTCTTTCCAGTGGTGAGAAAAAGTTTGTGAACCCCCACAGAAAAGTCACATATTTCACATCTACAATGTTATCAGAATGTAATCTAAGGCCTAATAATCTAAAAAGATACCCTCATTAAACATATGACACACATACATGATGTTTTGTCAACATTTATTTATCCATAACTGATACAACATTCAATGTTCATGGGTGAAAAAAGTATGCGAACCTTTAGCTCCTGTACCTGATGGCACCCCCTAGAGCAGCTATGACCTCAAATAAACTCAAAACTCAATCGCTCACATCAGTTTAAGGGATGTTGGCCCATTTTTCCTTACAGAAATTTTGAGGGCTTCTATGCATGCACAGCTCACGTCAGATCCTACAGCAGCATTTCAATGGGGTTTAGGTCCAGGTGTTAAGGATATTACAAAATATAACATTTCTTCTTTCACAGCCATTATTTCATAGATCTGCTTTTATGTTTTGGATCATTGTTTTGTTGCAAGGCTCAATTTCAGTTCAGCTTCATCTTACAGACTGATGGCTTAACATTCTCTTTTACAATCTTCTGATACATGGCAGAATTCATGGTTGTGACAAAGAAAGCAAGCTGCCCAAGTCCTGAGGCAACAAAGAAGCTCCAAACCATTACACACCCACCACCATGCTTGACAGTTGGGATGAGGTTCTTCTTTTTGTGCCCAGTGTTTCTTTTCCTCCAGACATATAACATTTATTATTGATGCTAAAAAGGTCTACCTTTGACTCGTCTGCTCAGAGAACATTGAACCAGAAGGCTTGTGCTGTGGATTATCTTTGTGATCTTAAATGAACTTCAGATTGGCCAGAATATTTTCATTTATATTTCATTTATATTTCATTTATATTTTCATAATGCAGTGATTTCCTCCTAGCTATCCTCCCATGTACACAGTTTCTGTTTAGTCTTTTGTAGACGAGCAGTCGTCTTAGACACCTTCGAAAGTGACATACAGATCTTTGAGAGATACCTTGAGTATCTTTGTGACGTTATGTAAGATGCTCCAAGCTGCTGTAGAAGAGATTTTGGAAGGACAACAGCTCCTGGGTATAGACAATGTGGTCTTTAAATATGTCAATTTCTCGAATATCTGTCTGGCAGTTGATGGTTGGAGCCCCAAATCCATTTCCTTTGTTTTGCAGCCTTTTCTAGACTGATGAACAGGAATAACCTCCATTCTAATGCCCTCAGAGATGCCTTTTGAGCATGGCATGATATGCATTCAAGCATCTGCCAGTGAAGCCAAAGATCATATAGGTTCTGAACCTTTTATAGAGTGCGCCCTTCTGAACTCATTCCTGTAGATATATCTAATTATTTAAACACATGATTCTAATTATTTTCTTTAATTTCCATAATTAGCAATGGGGTTCACATATTTTTTCTCACTGCTGTAGCTTATTGAATTGCATATTTAATCTATAGGTATAGCTACTGTTAACACTCCCTGACACATGCAACCTTTGGAGTGAAATATTTTTGCTATTCATGGTGTTATTTAACAACAGCAACAAGATATACAGAAAGATCTAACCTTTGGAGTGCCCGAGGGGTATGCAACGCATTTCCTTGCAATGTGTTTCATGTCCCTTTGATATTCAAGATGTTAAGCAGGATTCGTCATTTTAAATGTTGGAATTGCATTCAGTTATACAGCTTGAAAATATGTTTGGTGCTCTATGGATAATAAACTACAGCTATTAACTGCTGTAAATGAAGCATGTTCAGATTACTAAACATTGTCAAAGAGAGACAGCATCTAACACTATCACAACGCACACTGACAGTTGTATGAGCTAATGGTATTCATGGATTCCTGAGGTATAAGCTTATAGAGTCCTACTCTAGGAAACGCACAGGAGCTCCTAGGGGGAAATTTCATTCACAGTGTTTGGTTTCATGGGTAAAAATGTGAAGGTGACAAAGATGCATTAATAGACTAGCTTGTGCCCCACAGGGCAAATTGCACAGAAGACTGTCAACAGTGATAGTTGTTCATAGTTGATGATGTCATCATCTGTGAAGGACTGTCACAGTTGATGATGTTTTCCATGCTCCAGCCTCCTCCAGCAGGCATTTAACAGCTGGCAAGCTTGCAAGAGTCAATTTGGTTCCATTGACTCTGGGTTAAATATTTAGTCTTTTGAGTGCACTCAAAGGTTTGCCTCCCACATTTTGCTTCTTTTATTTTTAAGCCATATCCATTTTAGTATAAATAAATACTTGCAACTGTATCTTGCCCCTTAAAGGGACATTAAACCCTAAACAAACTAACTGATTGGCCTTGTGTCCCAGACTATCTCTAAGACTAGGGGACAGCTGATTCCACTTCCATCTGTGGTCAGCGACTTGCCCTGTGGGAGCTGGGACTGATGTTTCAAGCTCCAGCTGACCAAGTGCCCATCTTCAGAAATGAAATCCCACAGATTTAAAGGGAATAGTAATATCAAAAAATAAATGTCCACCCTATTGTTCATTGTAATTTTCTATACTGAATACTATGCTTGGAACATCCACTAAATTTATATTGCGCTTGAAAATCCAATGACAAGTTTCCTTCTCCTGCCCCTTTTGTGCATGTCACACTGACTTCCAGCAGAGCAGAAAGCTGGTCCAGATGGATCTTGACGAGGGACAATATTGTGTCAGCATAAGGAAAAACCTTCCCTCCTTCGTCAAGGGTGGCAGGGTTTTCCTTATTCTGATAGCACAATATTGACCCTGGTTGTGATACGTCTGGCCATTGCGATATGGCTTTCGGGTCTGAGGGAAGTCAGAATGATGTGATCAAAAGGGACAGGAGGGGGGAACTTGTAATCAGATTTCAAGTCAAATATAAAGGTAACAGATGTTCCAAACATAAAATTCAGTATAGAAAATTACAGCAAACATTTGGTTGGACATTTATTACCTAACATTATTATCTCTTTAAGGAGCACTGCTTTCTAAAACAATTATCATATGTACTTACCTTTATTTGATTTTGACCAGTCTCATTCTATCATTGATTACTGGCAAACTGTACCACCCCTTCCCCACCATCATCATTTCATTTTATCCTTGGGTTATTGGTTTGCAGAACACTCCTCCCTCTATGTGTGAAGGTCTGTTTGTTAGGCTTTGACACAGTTTTGCTGTACATGCCTGTTTTAAAGCGGAACTATCAAAATCATAATAACATTGCCCCCAATCCATTACTACTGTAGTGATAGGTAAAGCCATACTTCTGTTTATGCTTAATAAGTCCACGTTACTAAAGAAAGCCAACTTCTTCTGCAGGCATCCACTGCACAGAGCTTACAGGAGAAGCTGTGTGCACCTGTGCCTTCAGCAACTTCCGTTACCTTAAGGTAACCAAAGAACGTCACCACCAATCCGGGCAGTGAACGGGACAGACAGCACAGATTCAGAGGTCACTTTCCTCTAAGATGTCTGCACTGTTGTCTGCTGATGGCTGCAGAAGAAGTTGGTTTTCTTCAATAATGTGGCCTTATAGTAGTATGGCTTTACCTATCACTATATTAGTAATGGATTGGGGAGCAATGTTATGATGTTTATAGTTCCGCTTTAGAACATAGATTCCAAAAGTCAGAATGTCACATTGCCCTGTGGGAGCTGGGACTGATGTTTCAAGCTCCAGCTGACCAAGTGCCCATCTTCAGAAATGAAATCCCACAGATTTAAAGGGAATAGTAATATCAAAAAATAAATGTCCACCCTATTGTTCATTGTAATTTTCTATACTGAATACTATGCTTGGAACATCCACTAAATTTATATTGCGCTTGAAAATCCAATTACAAGTTTCCTTCTCCTGCCCCTTTTGTGCATGTCACACTGACTTCCAGCAGAGCAGAAAGCTGGTCCAGATGGATCTTGACGAGGGACAATATTGTGTCAGCATAAGGAAAAACCTTCCCTCCTTCGTCAAGGGTGGCAGGGTTTTCCTTATTCTGATAGCACAATATTGACCCTGGTTGTGATACGTCTGGCCATTGCGATATGGCTTTCGGGTCTGAGGGAAGTCAGAATGATGTGATCAAAAGGGACAGGAGGGGGGAACTTGTAATCAGATTTCAAGTCAAATATAAAGGTAACAGATGTTCCAAACATAAAATTCAGTATAGAAAATTACAGCAAACATTTGGTTGGACATTTATTACCTAACATTATTATCTCTTTAAGGAGCACTGCTTTCTAAAACAATTATCATATGTACTTACCTTTATTTGATTTTGACCAGTCTCATTCTATCATTGATTACTGGCAAACTGTACCACCCCTTCCCCACCATCATCATTTCATTTTATCCTTTGGTTATTGATTTGCAGAACACTCCTCCCTCTATGTGTGAAGGTCTGTTTGTTAGTAGTGATGAGCGAGCGTGCTCGGCCGATGCTCGGATCGGCTCGAGCATCGCTCTGCTCGGCACATGGCGGTACTCGTCGAGTACCGCCATGTGCTCTCCCGCCATGTTCGGGTGGCAGGGATCTGTGCCGGAAGAGGCACAGATCCGAAGACGCTCCGCTGGACCACCAGGGACTGGAGGTACGGGGGCATTGCGGAGATGAATGGGGCATTGCGGAGATGAAGGGGGACATTGTGGAAGAGGGGCATAGACTCTATGCCCCTCTTCCACAATGTCCCCCTTCATCTCCGCTATGCCCGTCTTCCACAATGTCCCCCTTCATCTCCGCTATGCCCCTCTTCCACAATGTGCCCCTTCATCTCCGCTATGCCCCTCTTCCACAATGTCCCCCTTCATCTCCTCTATGCCATAGAGGAGATGAAGGGGGACATTGTGGAAGAGGGGCATAGCGGAGATGAAGGGGCACATTGTGGAAGAGGGGCATAGCGGAGATGAAGGGGGACATTGCGGAGATGAAGGGGGCATTCGGAGATGAAGGGGGCATAGCGGAGATGAAGGGGGCATTGACCAGGCACCCTCCCCTCATCAGAGCAGGGGGTGCCTGGTGTCGCCCCATTGACTTGAATGGGGCTCGGGTGCTCGGCCGAGCACTCGAGCCTCAGGGGGTGCTCGGTCAGAGCACCCGAGCACCCGAGCATCGTGGTGCTCGCTCAACACTATTTGTTAGGCTTTGACACAGTTTTGCTGTACATGCCTGTTTTAAAGCGGAACTATCAAAATCATAATAACATTGCCCCCAATCCATTACTACTGTAGTGATAGGTAAAGCCATACTTCTGTTTATGCTTAATAAGTCCACGTTACTAAAGAAAGCCAACTTCTTCTGCAGGCATCCACCGCACAGAGCTTACAGGAGAAGCTGTGTGCACCTGTGCCTTCAGCAACTTCCGTTACCTTAAGGTAACCAAAGAACGTCACCACCAATCCGGGCAGTGAACGGGACAGACAGCACAGATTCAGAGGTCACTTTCCTCTAAGATGTCTGCACTGTTGTCTGCTGATGGCTGCAGAAGAAGTTGGTTTTCTTCAATAATGTGGCCTTATAGTAGTATGGCTTTACCTATCACTATATTAGTAATGGATTGGGGAGCAATGTTATGATGTTTATAGTTCCGCTTTAGAACATAGATTCCAAAAGTCAGAATGTCACATTGTACTATGAGTGTGCAGTAAACAGAAAACCAAGATTGTATAGAGGTCAAGAAGTATTTAACCCCTTAATGACCAATGCCATGCCAGAACCGTCACAGCTGTCCGGCACTTAAGGACCAGTGACGGCTCTGCCACGTCATGGAATCTCAAAAAAAAAAAAATGCTCCTTGGTCCTTAAGTGATGGCCGCATATGCATGCACCGGTCCTTACAGTGTTAAAGAGATAGTACTGTCAGGACATAAAGTTAAGATCTATTATGTATTCATTATGCTTTTTTCTAATGCACAGAACTTTTGTAAATGTCCATAATGTTGTATTCTGAATGCTGGTCTGGGCAGATCACACTGAGGGACAATATTGTGTCAGCATAAGGAAAAGGGTGTCCTTCATTGTAATCTGTCTGGTGAAGTGACTGACTTTCACATCTGAGGAGACTCTGCATGACAGAGGAAAAAGGGGCAGGAGGGGGAATCTTTAAAATAAAATTACAAGAAGAATACAACTATATGGACAGTTACAAAGATACTGTGCATTATAAAAAAGTATAATAATAATCGATCTTAACTTTATATCCTGACATTACTGTCTCTTTAAAGTATAACTAACATTTTATAATGACTTGGGTGATTTTGAAAATGCTTTCAATATCACTCACCTATATATGTTATCCATTCTTTACTTAAAAACTATAATTACATAATTGCAACTATATATTGCCCTTTAACCTGTTGAGTGCCAAGTCCATACAATGTACAAGCCTGGCCAGCTGTATCTGCTGTGCCAAACCCATACATTGTACAGGCGAAATGCAGTCGCTGCATAGGCAAGTAAAACCAGCATGCAGTGGCCACAAAAATAACCCCTATTAATGTCCCAACTGATCAATAAATGCCACTCAGGGAATCAGCATGGCTCCCCTGCTTCCATCATACCTGAACTTCCAAGTAGGAGTGGGAGGGATCAGGGAAAGCCTCCCTTCCTTGTCACTGGTGACAAGGAAGGTTTTACTAATCCCACCCACTCCTTCCGGTATCTCACATAGGATGGAAGCAGGGGAACCATGCTGCTCTCTTGAGATGCCTCTATTGATATGTACTGAATGTAACATTTTTCCTTTAGCACTTCCTTCTGGAAACATTTGTGCGTATCAGGCTAGGGGCAGAAAGACAATTGACCCATCATTTAATGCAGTGGGATATCTACTTTCAGGAAATGTGTTTATATAGTTTATATATATATATATATATATATATATATATATATATATATATATATTTATTGAGTTGTTTTGGGGTAGTGTTACCATGTAACCAGTGGTAGGTGCATTTTTATGTATACAGTTGAAAATACCATTTTCCGCTCCTGAGAATTAAGGGATTTTCCTGGAGTTCAGGGCTTTTAAAAATAATTGAAATGTTCACTACCATAATTTATGATAGTTTCCTACTATGTCATTTTATTTTTTCATATTTCTGACAACATAGTTTGTAACATGACGCAAAATGTAGTTTTTATGAAAAAAGCAGAATTAATTCTGAAAAAAAAAACATTTATACTTTTCCATATGAAACTAGAAAGTTAAAAGAAGAAATTATGATGGATTTCAAAAATGATGAAAATGTATCTGGCCAGCAGGGTACAAAACATTCCCTAAGGCTCTGGCACTGAATGGGTGAAAGGAACAGTAAACCCTAAAACCCTAGTCAAACTAAAAGATAGGCCATGTCTCCTTGACTACTGCTAAACTAGTGCAGTAGTGCATGGGTTAATACTTAACCCATCACATAGCCGATCCTCAGTTGCAGTTTCAAGACTAGGTGACCAGGGCCGGATTTGTAATAAGGCAGAGTAGGCACCTGCCTACAGGCGCATCCCACAGAGGGGCGCCCGTCATTGCTGGGATCGTTTTTTGCCTTGTTTTTTTTTAATTTTTTTATTAGCCTCGCCAGTCACCCCTGCCCCCCACTTGGCGCCCGCAACAACATGGAGAGATCTCAGAGGAGAGATCTGTGCCTTCTTCGGCACAGACATGTAGAGCTGCCGAGCTCCCTCAACACCGACGGCTCTTTGGTAATAATGCAGAGCGCTGGGAGATGACATCATCACCCAGCGCTCTGCATTACAGACCGAGCGGGAGCTCCAGCAGGCAGCAGCTACAGCTCTGTGCTAAAGGAGGCACATACCTCTTTTCTCCAACGAGATAGGAAAAGGGGGTGGGGACTATATTGAGATGATGGGGGCAATGTGACATGTGAGGGGCAATATTGAGATGATGGGGGCAATGTGAGGGGCAATATATTGAGATGATGGGGGCAATGTGACATGTGAGGGGCAATATTGAGATGATGGGGGCAATGTGAGGGGCAGTATTGAGATGATGGGGCAATGTGACATGCGAGGGGCAATATTGGGATGATGGGGGCAATGTGAGGGGATATGGAGATGATGGGGGCAAGCTGGAGCTGATGGGGGGCAATGTGAGGGGAAATATGGAGCTGCTGGGGGCAATGTGAAGGCAATATGGAGATGATGAGGGCAATATGGAGCTTATGAGCATTGTGGAGGTGTCCAATGGAGATGGCCTATCGGGGGGGGGGGGGCGCTTCACATTTCTATGCCTACAGGCTCCTCAGATGTAAATCCAGCCCTGTAGGTGACAGTGGATTCTACTTCTGTCTCTGATCTTTAGCTTGCCCTATGGGAACTGGGACTGGTATCTCAAGCCCTAATAGAACCAGTGCAGCTGCTCAGAGCCAATATCCGATGGATTTAATGAGCATTGCTTTCTAAAATAATAAGCATATGTATTTATCTGTATTTGATTTTGACCTTTCATTCTTTCATTGCTTCCCGACAAGCTGCACCAACCGCGTCATTTTATTTTACCCTTTTGTTCATTGCTTTATGAGATAGACACTCCCAGAGGCGTAACTAGAAGCCTCGAGGCCCTGATGCACATTGGCCCCCCAACCACATTGACCCCCTCCACAATGCCCCTCAATCTTCACAATGCCCCATCTCTTACCTCCCTGGAGCTCCCGTGTGGTCCTCTTAGTAATACAGAGTGCTGGGAGATGATGTAATCTCCCAGCGCTCTGCAATACTAGAGCGCCGGAGGGAGATTGAGGGTGCCAGGCGGAGGGGTCACAGGGGGCGACCGGGCCCCTGGAGTGATGGGCTCAGTCGCAGATGCGACCCCTATAGTTACGCCACTGGACACTCCTCCCTCTCTTTGTGAAGGTCTGTGTTACTCTTTGACAAAGCCTTGCTACACAAGCTAGTTTTAACATAGATTCCAAATGTTTGAATGTTACAGTTGTACTTTGAGATTGCAGTAAACAAAAAAGATAAGACTGTATGTAAGCCAAAATGTCATAAAAGTGGACCTAACACTTTTTAGCGACAAATGATTTTGAGACAGCCTTCAAAATCTACATATTTTATCCATTCTTTATTTAAAATCTATAGTTTATTAGCCATTTTGCTTTTTGTCAGTTTATGCAGATTAGGCAGTACTGGCTGATGCAGCCAGGAGTGTCAGATACTAACATTTCATTCTCCCTCCCAACTGCCACTTCCTAACAGGGAATACTGGCTACTGTTTATAAATGGATAAATAAATAAATAACGCTAAATATCTCAAACTATAGTTTTAAATAAATGATTCTGAAAGCTACTGAAGTTGTTATAAAGTGTGTGTGGTACACTGAAACTGAAAGCATAGCGCCTTATACATAAAAGAAAAGAGGAGCAATTCTGGAGCAAAGTAACTACACCATAAAGGCCAATTACAGTGCCTTTAAAAGCAATTATAGAGGTTAAAAGCAGGGTCGGACTGGCCTACCGGGACACCGGAAAAATTCCCTGTATGCAGATTGCACTGGGCTTCCCTGGGGCTGCTTAAAATCCAGAACAGCTGTCAGCGATGCCAATCCATGGGCACAAGGTGACAGGACTGCGGCCGTGAGATTTGAAGGACTACGGGCCGCCGGGCCACTTCTCGTGTCACTGGAGGCAGGCCGGGTCTAGGCCCAATGATGTCAGACACAGCATGAAGAAGAGCACTGAGTCTGCACACCGGGTAGGCCACCCGCACCTTAAGCACTGCAGACAGAGAGAGAGAGCTGAGTCTGATCGGTATGGGGCTGTTAAGAAATTTTTTCCAGGGCTGGTTTTTATTCCCAATCCGGCCCTGGTTAAAAGCCAGTGTATTTGCCTCAAAATTTGCTCCTCTTCTATCCTCTGCATAAAATTTGTTGACCCATATTTATAAAAGCAAACTGGAGTTGTCATGGAGTAAACCAACTGCACCATAGGTGACATAAAAATTACTGCTAAATTAAATTGGGTTTTTAAGCCCTTTAATGCTAGAGAGGTCTCCATTGTAGTGCAAAGCAATGCATTGGACAACTCTCTAGTATTCTGGGAGTTAAAAGCACTATTCAACTGCATGAGAATGTAGGAATTTCTGTGCTTCCCCGATGGTGCAGTTGGTTTACTCCAGAATAACTCCAGTTTTCTTATATAAATATGGGCCTTTGGGTCTTATATTTGTAAAGTAAAAGTGGAGCAATTCTGGGGCAAACCAACCTCACTGTAGGGTAGAAATAGAAATTCCCATTGATTTTAATGGGGTTTTTAGTCCCTTGAATGATAGAGAAGATTCTGACTCATTGCAAAGGAATGTGTTAGAAACATCTCTACCATTGAAAGAGTTAACAGTCTACATTAAATCAGTGGTGATTTTTATGTTTCCCATATTGTGCAGTTGATTTGCTCCAGAATCCCCCATATTTGCCTTTATACATAACAGCCCATGGGTCCTTATGCAGAAAAGCAAAAGATGAGCAATTCTGGAGCAAACCATTCAACAGGATAAAACCCCATTTAAATTAATGAGAATATGATGCATTCTTATTTGTCACCTATGGTACAGTTGGTTCGGTCCATGTAACGAACCTGCTGCCATTACGGACTATTATGGTTAAAGGATAGACTAAACTAGGCCATGAACATATAGGATTTCCCCCGCCTTCACTGCCACAATACACTTCTACAGCCTAGCAGCTGGAATTCCCACTTCCTGTTTTTGAAAAGCAGGCAGCTAGTGTTTGGCCTCCCAGGTCCTGCATTGTATTTACTGTATGAGTTTGCCTGATGGGTAGGCGGCCTTCTGATTGGCTGACGCTTTTTGAACATTGTTACATATGGGCTGACTTTGTTCGACAGATAGGCGGCCTGCTGTTTGGATGCTGCTTGTCACCTCTTGTCGCTCCGATCTCCATTGGTTGGGGATTGGCACGACACGATTATGTTACAGAGAGAAGCCTGCACAATGGCCAGGGACCACATGGGTCGTATCGCTTCCATTACAGCACAGAAATTCTCCTCTTTTGTTTTCTGTTTGAGGACCAAAATGGTTACATTTTACTATACTAAATTTAGAAATGCCTAGAAGGTTTATTAGGAAGGATATGTCACTGATAGATTCATTACTGTAAACCAAATAAAAAAAAGTATAAATGTTACAATTTCCCTTTAACTCATACCACTCCAGATACAATTTAAATGATCAGTAAACCTTATAATAATAATAAATTAAATGGCTTCCAAACTGAGTAAAACAAGGGTAATCTCACTGATGGGAGATGTTTGGTTCTAAAGTTATTACAATTTTACCTGCTGGGTCAAGAAAGTTTACCTACCATTCCCCTGGTGTCCAGACAGTTATTTTGCATTCTGAGGAAGAGATGAGCCTCTGGTTGTAGTTTGCCATAGAATGTGACATTAACTACTCAAAAGTGTGAAGTTTGAACAGTTATAACTTTTGAATAAAGTAACTGCTGAAACTGGGAGCCATTTGTCTCACTCAGCAGGAAAAGCCCAGAGTAAAGCAAAGGTACATGTTCTACTCATGGCGGGTGAGATGCAATTCAGGTTGATGCAATGGCAGAGTGTCACTGGCAATCACTTTGCCGTGGAGACTATGACACAGTTTGCCATGTCTAAGAATCATCTGTGTTATAGGAGGAGGAGAGCTTTAGTCATTACCTACAGGGCTCGTATAATGCTGGCAAAGTATTAGAGAGGGCAAGTGCAGGAGAAAAGATCATGTGCTCAGTCTTCTGCACCAAGAACACCACTAGCCCCCCTCAAAACATAAGAAATCCCCTGCCCCGCTTCACAGATCATTCAAATCCGCTCAGAACCAGCAGAGCAGCTTTTCCATGTAACAGCTGCTCTGCTGGTTCTGTCTTTACCTGGACTGCCAGATTGGTTGTTTCAAGTCCATAGGAGACTATCTGCTAATCATCTGATTCAAGTTAACAGAAGAGTCTTCTACACTCTACCAGAGTGCTGTGCAGAGTGTAACATAGTCTTTGGTTATTTGATTCAGCTGATCAGCAAATAGACTACTGTGGACTGGAAACAGTTCATCAGCCAATTCAGGTATAGATAGAAACTGCAAAGAAACTGTTACATGTAACAGCTACTCTGTAGGATCTGAGTGTATCTGAATTATCAATGAACCGGGGTAGGGAGTTGCTTATGTTATAAGCCTTTAAGTGTAACAGGGGTGTGCAAAGCATTTTAGAGCAATGCAAAGCACATCCCTATGACATTCAAAGGTTTAAGGGAGGGCAGGTGGTGTTTCTGCTATGTAATTATGTTACATAGAAAGCTACAGGAAGATCCTAGTTTCACCATTTCAGATCGTAGAAGTTGGGACTTTGCACTCTGATGGCATATCCAGCTACTGGAGATTAGTGCCTATGGCGAATAGCCTCATTAACTCTAACACATTAACGTGAATACAACAATGGTTCAATAAGCTGCATTTAAATATGCAAATGTGACACTATCAAAGTAGACACTGAAACACTGTAAACCAGGTGAAGGCATTGTGATAGCAGCATATTTATTACATATTGACAGGGATATGATAGTGAAGACATCTTAGTGCATATGACAAGAGAAAATCAGCGCAAATACACCACAATGTCACCAATCCCGTATGGAACCTTAGTGCCTCTCCCTCACAATGTATTTTTTGGCTTTTTTTATTTCTTTTTATAATATATTATTAGCAATTCTTTTACCCAGGGCTAGGTGCCCTGAAGCCAACAGCTGGCAGAAGATGATGGGAACTGTAGTTCTCAACAGCTGGAAGGCCTCAGGTTGCCCATCTCTCCTTTGGTGCTAGAGAGGTCTCCAAAGAATTGCTTCTCAATGTGTTGCAGACTTCTCTAGCACCCAAGTGATTAAAGATGCACTAGTTTAATTGAAGAGCTTAGCAGCTGATTATTGAACTTGGAGAGGCCCACTAGTTTCCTTTTAAATGCCCACAAACCCATACACAGAGCATGATTGAAATGCAAATGTGCAGTGATTGAGTTCTGTTAGTTTGAAGTGAAGGAGATCTACCAGAGTCTTGCTCCATATGTCCTTGATTACAGACTAGTATGTGGACAATTCACACCACACCACAAACTGCTCCACACTTCCTGCATGGCAGGTACCTGCAATTGTAAAACAAGAGCAGCTGTGAAATGAACCATTCATAAAGCTTACATTTCAAAGGATTTTTTTTAACAAAGTCTTGTTTTATCCTTCAACACAAGGGCAGATCCAATAAATGAACATGCACTAACACCGTGGTTCACAAAACTGTGCTGTGATAGAACTTTTTTGTTTCAAAGGATGGCCCCATGGAACCCTAATAGTCAAATAATTTAACCACTTGGACACTACAGGGGTCAGGGGTCCTCAGTGCATTTATTCCTAATGTGTTTGAGATCTCTCTAGCTTTCAGTGTTTAACACAGCATCAATATCAAATGTATTTCAATGCTTGATCATAATGGTAAAATAAAGGAAAAAAATTAAAAGGGTTGATATAACTAAATATCATGTACTTACAGCTAGCATATGTAAACTTGCATTATCCATGTTATATCCCTAAAATATAATGGGAATTATCCTCTTCAGAGTGTGTTGTTTAATTTTTGTGCTGTTTGTATTGAGTGGAAAGCGATATAGTCAGTTAATTGATTCTGATTAGTATCCACTGCTCCTGTATTCAGAAAGCATGTTATCTTATCTCAGCCAATTTAAAGATAACCAAGAACAAGCAATGTGAGTCGTGGAGACCTGGTAAAGGCAGGGATGTCTGCTCCCTTAAAGGATGTATTAGACTAGATTTTAGGCCTCACAAAACAAAAATATGTTTTATAGATAGTAGCATAAACTGCAGGTATTTAAGTTTATATAACCAAAGTTCATTTTTAGGTGTTAGTTCTCCATCAGTCCCTTGAGGACCACAGGATTGTACAATACCATGTGAAGGAAAAGTGTGGCTCATCCGTCTGGTCATCAAGGCATTTAGAATAAAAGGTTAATTAAATAAAAAGAACTGTGGGAGAGATTCACCAAGCAGTGATAAAGAGGTGATAAAGTAGAGATGACTTCTCCAGTTTATCACTTCTCCAGATCCTATGTTATTCTATGGAGCCTATTTACTACGATCTCCAAACCTGAATAAATCTTAGTGCATAGGCTCCATAGAATAACACAGGAATTGGAGAAGTGATAAACTAAAGAAGTCATCTCCACTTTATCACCTATTTATCACTGATTAGTGAATCTCCCCCCAGGATTAATATTGCAGCAAATCAGGAGATAAATAGAAATGACTCATACGTCTAGTGATTTAACCTCCAGAGTTCCAAACATTTATTTGATATATGGGTTTGGCCATGTGTATCTGCATGACCAAGCCTGCATCAGATCAGTGCGTGGACAGGGTGTGAGGGTGGACACAGTGTGGGCAGAATGTGGAGGTGGAGAGGGTGTGGGCAGTGTGTGGACAGGGTGTGAGGGTGGACACAGTGTGGGCAGAGTGTGGAGGTGGAGAGGGTGTGGGCAGTGTGTGGACAGGGTGTGAGGGTGGACACAGTGTGGGCAGAGTGTGGAGGTGGAGAGGGTGTGGGCAGTGTGTGGACAGGGTGTGGAGGTAAATAGAGTGTGGGCAGCAGTGTCATTTCATCAAAGAGAACTTGAGATGGGTGGGGTTAAAGACGGGGATATGGGTGGGTTAAATGCAGGGATATGGGTGGGCCTAGGTGTGGAAAATGGTGGTGAGTAACTTTTCAGGCCTGGCTAGTAGCTCAGGACTTGAAATTTTGAGCCCTGCATGTAAGTAGATCTACATATTTGCTGGCACTCAGGGGATCAGGGATTTCAAAAATATTCAGAACTTTAGCTACAAACTTAAATGTGTTTGAGATATAATGTATGACATTAGTAAAACATGTAACTGTTTATGCTGTTTTCTTATGTATTTATCTTATTACACAACAATAAAATTTACTTTAAATGAGGCACCATTCAAAAGATATCTCAACTTGTCTTCTGTATATTACTAGAAATGTACCCATATGAAATATAACTAAATTAATGAATAGAAAAATTCTAAAAATGTGTCTGTCCTCCAAGGTTCTAGACATGGGTCATGCTTCTGGTAATCAACAGGTTGAATGGGGTTTTTAACTCCCTGGATGCCAGAGTGGTTACCAATGCATTGGACAACTGTCAAACATGCTTGGGGATAAAATCCTAATTTAAATAACTGGTCATTTTAATTACTTACCCTCTATGGTGCAGCTAGTTTGCTGCAAATTTGCTCCAGTTCTTCATATTAAGGCCTAATTCACTATGACAACTTTGTTGCAGCAATAAATTTCACTTAACCCTCAGATTGCCAAGGAGGTACAACGTATAGACTTGGACAGCTGTTCCACTGTGCCAAGCCTGTACTTCCTCCACCAAATTGCAGTCACCACATAAGCCAATATTACTGGTATCAGATGGCCGCAATAAAAAAAAAGTGTCAGCCCTCTTGGAGGGGCATTAGTACCCCTCATGATGCCCTCCAGCTATTGATCTTCCAGACTATTTGGCTGGGAGATCAATAAAGGCAATGCAGGGGAGCAGCATGGCTCTCCTGCTTCCATCCAACCCAAACTACTTTGTAGGAGTGGGAGGGATTGGGGAAAGCCTTCCATGTCATGTCACTGGTGTTGAGGAAGGCTTTCCCTGATCCCTCCCTCTAGTAGCCAATAGTTCAGGGAGGATGGAAACAGTGAAGCCATGCTTCTCTGCATCGCCTCTATTGATCTCCCAGCCGAATCAACTGGGAGGTCAGTAGATGGGGGACATAAGGTGGTGTCCTGATGTTCACACGAGGTCTGAATGTAACCCTTTGAGTGCCAGAGATGTATCCAATGCATTTGATACCTCTCTGGCACACAAAGGTTTAAACAAATGTTTACAAAAATAAATAATAATTAAAAAAATAAATAAGAAAAAAAAGGTGTGCGCCAGGGTTGGTGCCCAACATATTGCTTTGAAATGCGTGGGACACCCTTTACAATTCGCCCTCTAATGCGATGTCCACTTCTCCCTCCCCTCACATACAGTATTAGATCCTCTGATGGTCAGACTCCCAAGCCTGGTTTTACTACCCAATGGAGCTCACAGATCCACACATACAGTTTACTATTGAAATGTCACCTCTATTTGACGACCATCAAAAGGGCAACATCAGAATGTCACCTTCCTCAAAAGGGAGACATTCCGATGACACCCGCTTAAGGGTAGACACTTCTGTGAGCATGTAGATGCAAGGGGGAAGATAAGTATAAGATGCATTAACATCAACGCACATTCCCATATGTAATGGTACAGCTGTACACATGTAATGCATATATTTCTGGGGCACAGGCATTACTTTCTGTCACCAAATCAAACATTCAGATTTCTATGTTTTGTGCACACAGCAAGGATATAGACAGTTGAACGTGAAGACATAATTGACAAACTTTTGCTGCTAGGCAACCTCTTTTGAACATCGACTCTTGTATATATAACAAGTAAACAGACAAACAGCAGAGAGTTCATTCCTAAACTATGCGGGTTAATATACAGTATAAATAAAGGGAAAATAATACTGTTGTAAATATACCTAATGAGTAAAGAAATAAAACACAAAGAACAGTATATAAATTCACACTAGGTAGCTGTACCATTACATGTGGTAATGTGCGTTGATGTTAACACATCTTATCTACCCCCTTGCATTTACATGGCAGTGCTCACAGATTCGCGACCCTTAAGTGGGCGACATATAGAGGGTGACATTTCAATAGGGAACCCACACATACACTGTCTGAACCACCACCTGGTTCCATTGTCTACAATTAGTCACAGTTCCCTGCATGTACATTTTTATCCCCCAGCCTTGTTCTACTGGTAAACATGTAATTGCATATATATTGCCTGCTCCCTCCCAGTAGCCATGCTCCTGGCACCCACTACAGTATGTCAACCCATACCAACGAGGTACCATTTTTCTTAGTCTAGCACTAGGTACTTGATAGACTAGGAAATCCCATGGTGTTGAAAGATTTTTCATATCTTTGAAGTGTAAAAAAATTATGTGTTTGTATCCTTTAGCACCACTTTCTGGTAAGAGTTGCGCACACTAGCCTAGTGGCAAAAAGGTAAGTAGTCCCTTTTTGAAGTGGGTGAATGTCTGCATTCCAAAATGGTATACCTTACTGACTTTTCTTCATATCTGTAATGGCTATAACCATTATTGTGCCAGCAGGTCATTTCACAAAAGAAATGTGGTTGGTGTAGTATTTGTACTTCTGGCACCTCCTACTGGCACCCCTTACCAATGGGGTACCAATTTTTATCCAGCTGGTAGAAAGTATTGAATACAACAAGAAATTCCATAGTTTTCAAAGAATTTAGTACATTTGAAGTGATGGAAATGTAAAAAGTCCCAATTTGTTTCCATATAGCGCATCTTATGGAAATAATTATGCACAGCAGCCTAGGGGTTGAAAGGCAAACAATTTCTCATTTGATGTGGGTGAAAGACAACTTTGCAAAATGGTATTACTTGCATACCATTTCTTTATTCTCCTATTCATTAATTGCTAGGACCATTTTAGTGCAGGCTGCTTATTAAAAAAAATTTAAACAGGTAGGTGTAATTTTGTGCTTCTGGCACCCCCTAAGATATGTCAAGCCATACCAATAGGGTATGATTTTGCATGGAGAAGTAGTGGTAATGATTGCAGTAAGAAATTCTATAGTTTTAAAATATCTTGGTACATTTGAAGGGGTAGAAATGTAAAAAAATATGCCTTTTTTCCCTGTAACATCATCTTCTAAAAATACCTGCCAAGTGACCCCTCATATGATGCTGTGAGTTATTTTCTTTCCAAAATTGTATGCTTTGTCTACCTGTTCTTGATTTTTGCTGCTGGGACAAAAATTTTAGAACAGTCAAATCATGTTTGAAAAAATGTAAGGCAGATGAGAGATTGTAGTTGGTGTAGTTTGTACTTCTAGTACCCCTACAGTAAGTCAACGCATAGCTATGGGGTGACATTTTCCTTGCAACAGTACTAGCTAATGATTACAGAAGGAAATTCTATAATTTTCAAAGGTTTCAGTACATGTAAAGTGGTGGAAATGTTGAAAAAGTAAATTTTTCCTTTAACACAACCTTCTGGAAACATTGTGCACACCAGGCTAGGAGTTGAAAGGCAAGTGACCCCTCATTTGTAATGGAATATCGGTTTTCAGGAAATATATACTTTTATATAGTTATTGAGCTGTTTTAGAAGAGGCGTAACTAGAAACCACCAGGCCCTGATGCGAAAATTTCCATGGGGCCCCCCGACCACATTGCCCCCATTGACCACCTCCACAATGCCTCCATTGTCCACCTCCACCATGCCCCCACTGACCACCTCCATAATGCCCCCACTGTCCACTTCCACAATGTCCCCATTAACCACCTCCACATTGGCCCCCATTGTCCACCTCCTACCTTAGCTGGCTACGGAAGGGGTGGGCCTCATCCCTGGTGGTCCAGCAACATGTGGTGTTGAAGGAGAGGTCTGTGCCTTCTTCTGCACAGAACTCTGTTAGCAGCTCCCGCTCAGTCCCCTCTCCAGTAATTCAGAGCGCTGGGAGATTATGTCATATCCCAGGGCTCTGCATTACTAGAGTGCTGGGGACAGTGAGGGAGCTGCTAATAGAGTTCTGTGCCAAAGAAGGCACAGACCTCAGCTTGCCAGTGGGGAGATCAGTCTGATCTTCCCACTGGGCAAGCTTTTTGTTGCGGGCAGACTGGACAGTGGTCTAGCAGGGGGCAGCAGGGCCCCTGAAATGATGGGCCTGGTCGCAGTTGTGACCCCTGTGACCATTATAATTGTGCCACTGGTTTTAGGGTAGTGTTACCACGCAGGCCCGGATTTGTCAATAGGCAGACAAGGCACTTGCCTAGGGCGCCGGATTTTCAGGGGCGCCTGGCAAAGGCCTTGTCACGCCCACATTCCACCCCAAAGTGCATAATAAATAATGCTGTGCCACACTGCCACTTAATTTAAAAGTAACTATGCTGTGAGCAGTCGCCTGTGCTCGCTCGCCCTTCAGGGCACATGTGCACATGAGACAGTAACATGTTCCCCATTGTACTCGTGGCTGTGCCCATGCTGCCGGGCCACCCCACTGCTGCTCCTGCGTGCCACTGCCTCCAGACTCCATTGGTCTTGCCGCCCGCCGGGACCCCCTGTGACATCATCACTACGCTGCCGGGCAAAGGTGGGGCTAGGGCCGCCGGAGGGTATTGTGCCTAGGGGCGCCTGAGATGTAAATCCAGCCCTGTTACCACGTAACAAATGCAATGTGTATTTTAGTTCATAAAGTTGAAAATACCATTTTGTTATCCTGTTAATTAGGGGTCTGTCCAGACCATGGTTGTGGGTGCAATTATACATATTTGGTATTTTTGTACTCGGGGGTCCAAGGAATTTAGAAATAATTGACATTTGCAACATCAATGTTTTTATTTATAGTTTATGATACTGGAAAAACAAGTCATTTTTAGCTTATCATACAATGCAAAATGAAGTTTTTGTGAGGTGCCATTAATAAACTAAATTTGTTCTGAAAAATTACATATTGTTTTCCATATATAACTAGAAAGTTATCAAAGGGCATCAAACCTAAACAGCTGAATATCACAAATCCTGAAATGTGTCTGGCCAGCAGGGTACAGAAAATTCCCCAAGCCCCTGGCATGGAAAGCGTTAATAAGTATTGTTTTCTATGGGGCAGTTCACATGGGTGTCTTTTTCAGCTACAATCAATTTCAATAGCAACCTTATGTTGCTGCAACATCTTGCAACAAAGTCCTCAGTGTTAACTAGGCCTAAATCATCCTCTAAATGATCTAAAATATATCTGATAGTTACCAGAAAATTGTATATTATACTTTCTCATGTCTTGTTCACACTCAAGATGTTCAATAGGCTGAACACTAATGGCAAGTCCCCTACAACATACGGTATAGCTGTCTGTTAGGTTGTTCACACTGGCAATTTTGCTATGCATGAACACAGCTTAACTCCATTATATCACAGCTCTATTCAAGTCACCAATGTGAACTTGGTCTTAGAGGAGATAAGATATATTGCTCAAAAAACAAAAAACAATTGCTGTATTTGTAATGGTCCATTAAAGACTCAGTAAACCTCATTTGTGAATTTATGTTTTCTGCACTTACTGAATATGTAAATTCAAATGTCCCTCACTTTTTTCTATCTTCATCTCTCATGTCCTCAACAATTAGTTCCCTGGATCTCTATTTTATGGAAGCATTCAGATGGGGAGTATGAAAGCAGAGCCATTTATACAATATTGTACTATCCTTGCATCACTAATTGATATGTATTCTATTTAGAGTCAGGCTTTTCTGCATTGCTTCACTGTCTTTTTTACATCATTGCTTTCTTTCTTGTTTTTGCAGTCACATAAAAACAGTAATGACACTTGCCAACTGCAAAAGTAATCACGGCCAGAATTTGAGAAATACTCTACTAACAGACAACACATTCACAAGAACAATGGCAAGATTGACTCCGTTGTAGAATAAAAGACTAGGGGGGTGATGTACTAAGAGGTGATAAAGTGGAGGTGACTTCTCCAGTGATATCACTTCTCCAATTTCTATGTTATTCTATGGAGCCTATGCACTAAGATCTCTCCATTTGAGAAGCCTTAGTGCATAGGCTCCTTAGAAAATCATAGGAATTGGAGAAATACTGTATCACTGGATAAGTCATCTCCACTTTATCACCTCTTTATCACAACTCAGTGCATCTCCCCCTTCATTTTCACTCTAGAGCAAACCAACTGCACCACAGAGGTCAAATGGAAATTCCTCAAATTCTGATTGATTATATGGAGCTTTTAATGCCTTAGATGCTAGGTAGGCCTGCAACACATTGCAAATCAATGCACTGGAGACCTTTCTGGTGTCCAATGCGTTCAGAACCCTATTTAAAATCAATGGGAACTTTTATTTCCCCCTATGGTCCAGCTGGCTTGTAGCATTATACTGCTATCTTCCAGAATATTGCCCTTATGGTTATAAGCACAATAACTTATTTTTACCACAAAAAAATCCCTTATATGGGGCTTTTAACTCCTTAAATATTAGAGATTTCCAGTGTAATAATTCACAACATTTTGTTGACCTCTTTAACATTCAATAGGTTAAAAGTGCCTTATAGATCAATGGCAATCTTTACTTGTCACCTATGGTGCAGGTGGTTTGCCCCAGAATTGGTCCATATATACTTTGTAAATATGGCTCTTAACCCCTTGAATGCCAGAGAGGTCTCTAACACTTTGAGAAGAAATGCATTGGAGACCTCTCTAGCATTCAAGAGGTTAAATATTAATATCTTAATACAAGAAGGAACTTAACTCAGCATGTGTTGCTTGCTATACAATAAACATTAAATATATACCCACAGCTTCACCAAAAGAGGTAGTTACAATAGGTGAGTACAAAAGAGGTTGTACTCACCCATTAATCAGCATCATATACAGTATAATATCCATTACAAATCTACAAATAAAGGCACTGATACATTATATAATAATATAAAATGGAACTTTCTGTACATAGGCTCTAAATCAGTGGTTTTCAATCTTCGTTTGCTCAAGGCACCCCTAACATGCAGTCTGGAATTTTCAGGGCATCCCTGGCACCCCTAACATGCAGTCTGGAATTTTAAGGGCATCCCTGGCACCCCTAACATGCAGTCTGGAATTTTCAGGGCATCCCTGGCATTCCTCACATGCAGTCTGGAATTTTAAGGGAATTCCTGGCATTTTATAGGTGATGTCTTGAGGACTTGATGAAATAAAAAATATAAAACATAGATTTCTTAGGTCTAAAAGTCAGAATGACAACAAAGATCATACTGTTCATAATAATTTGCATAATACAAATTAGAAATATAACTTTAAACATTTTCTCAGAGTATTCATAGAAAACGTTAGGCAGTTGCAGTACCCTGGTTGAGGACCACTGCTCTATATATTCCATCTTCTCATGGCTTCAGTGTGGTAGCATAGAATAAAATTAATCAAAATATCACCGTTTAAAGGGGATCTATCACCCCTGAACAAGTTTGTCTTAATATATAGTTTATATAGCGAATATGTGTAATATTGTATTCATTTTTTTTTAGATCGCTATTTAGCCTAAATCTAAGGAATAAATACTGCCCTGCACCCTACTTCTGGACAGACTTTGCTTGCCAGCTCTGTACCACAGTCTGTCACTCTGCCTCTGCTCCCCCCCTCTATCCAGCTTCCTCCAATGACGGAGGCTTTCTGCCTGTAAGCTGGAGCGATCTCTAGTCAATGAGAGTGCTCCAGCTTACAGGCAGAAAGCCTCTGTCATTGGAGGAGGCTGAATAGAGGGAGGGGTGCAGAGGCAGAGTGACAAACTGCGGTAGAGAACTGGAAACTGCAGTCTGTCCGGAAGTAGGGTACAGGGCAGTATTTAGGGGCAGCACAGTGGCTCAGTGGTTAGCACTGTTGCCTTGCAGCACTGGGGTCCTGGGTTCAAATCCCACCAAGGACAACATCTGCAATGAGTTTGTATGTTCTCACTGTGTTTGCGTGGGTTTCCTCCGGGTACTCCGGTTTCCTCCCACACTCCAAAAACATACTGATAGGTGAACTTAGATTGTGAACCCCAATGGGGACAGGAACCAATATGAGTGTAAAGCGCTGCGGAATCTGTGTGCGCTATATAAATAAAGGATTATTATCATTATACAAATAAAGGATTATTATTTATTCCATAGATTACGGCTAAATAGAGATTAAAAAAACGAATACAATATTACACATATTCACTATATAAACTACATATTAATACAAACTTGTTTAGGGGTGATAGATCCCCTTTAAGCTTAGTGCCCACATTCAAAAGAAAAGGCATAACAAACCAACTGCACCATTTGATTTAACTGTGGCTTTTATTGTTTTGTATGCTAGAGAGTCTCTGTGCTGATAAGATCCAAAGAAAAATGTCCCTTGCTAGATGTACTATGGCTGGATTGTCCAAAATCACAAAAGACTGATGTCTCACAAGCAACTAAAGTCAAAGTAGTATTGACATTGGTATTTTCAGGTGCCCTGCATGGCTGTGAAAGATGGACAACAAGTAAAAAGCAAAAGGCAAGGACATGGAGGAGATTACCGATAGTCGAAAAACAGGCTAATGAATCCATTCTGAAACAAATCAAACCAGCCTGTTCTCTGGGATCCACCATGTTGAAATTCAGACTGCAATATTTTGGCCTTGTTGGGCAGTCTCATGATTCCCTGGAGAAGTCTCTTATGCTGGGAAAAGTAGAAGGTAGTAGGAGAAAAGGAAGGCAGCATGAGATGGTTTGATGGAATCCAGGAGGCTACAGGATTCATAATGTAAGAGATGTAAGAGAAAACCCAAGTATCACGGTGCCCTTGATTCCTCTGGCGACATTGCTATGTTCGGTTTACTTCCTGCCTATCATTTATTGGCTGATGGGTCCTATCTCCGCCCAGTTCTAGCCCTTAAATACTCAGCCTTGTCATTTCATGGGTGCCCTTTCATGGTGTTCCAGTCGCTAGCGCTTGTTCCTGACTTCCAGTGTGAATCCTGTGTATGACCCGGACCGACTGACTACTCTGCCTCTTTTTGTTCCTGCTCCGTGTACCAACTTGGATTGGCTGACATTCCTGCTCTGTGCACCGACCCGGTGTGGCTGAAGTTCCAGCTCTGTGTACCGACCCGGCATGGCTGATGTTCCTGCTCTGTGTACCGACCCGGCGTGGCTGACGTTCCTGCTCTGTGTACCAACCCGGTATTGCTGACGGTCCCAGTCTGTGTCCCGTCTGGAGGGCTCCCTTCCTGTGCCTGCTTACTGTCTGTCTAGACAGTCCTCTGTTGCCTCCGCACTCGCACTTCTATGGCAGCGCTGCTATACTGTGACCCAGTCTCCGTTTCTGTGCACTTTGTAACCCTTACATTACGGTGTTTGAGATCTGTTGGGTTAGCACCCTGGTATGCTTAACCTGTCCACCACTTGCCTCCTAGGTTGGTTTCATCCTTGGGTGCCTCGGTTAGGCTCCATGGCCTTGCAGCCGATTCCAGGTCTGAGCGTCCGTTTAACCCTTGCGGGTTGGTGCTGTTGCGCTTCAGGGTCACAGTCATTAGCGGTTACTAGTTAGCAGTACACCGAGATATTGTAGTGCTCAGGTATCCTTGGACTGTTCTGACAGTCTGGGAAAACCTTTCCTGATACTGCTTGGCAGTATTCTGTATCTGTACATTTGGGCAGACCCTCTGTCGTTGCTATCAGAACCCTACAGTCCTGTGTCCTCAATTGGGTTTTCTAGGGCCTCTGTCAGGCCTTCGATTGTCTTGTGTTGCCTAGTCTGTACTGACTACCCTAAGTATAGGGGGTAGTGTGGCCTCCTACTCTGCCACTTCTGTCGTGGCTCCTTCTCTCCTGGTGTCACTCTCTGCGTAGAGAGTCTCCGTTGACCTCAGTATTACTAGGGCCTGCTGGTATCCCTTGGCCTAGTAGTTTGCAGTGCTCCACTGTCTCTTCAAGGATTCACACGAACTGTTAACCTGACCTGTGTCAGTATTGCATCATTGTGAACCTACTGGACCCGTGTGGGTTACTGTATACTATTGTAACCGGACCTGTGTCAGTATTGTATCATTTTGTATCTACTGGACCCGCGTGGGTTACCTTATTTCTTGTATTATTAATAAACTGTGTTTTACCATAACCTCCCGAGTCTGTGTGTCAAAAAAAACATTACACCAAGACCATGCAAAGTGGAGAGCTCTAATCCAGGTCACCAAAAGCTATAGACAACTTGATGTAACATGATGATGAACATGTTAAAAAGATTTCCAGAGCATTGTGTTGCAATATGCTGGAGCCCTAACTAGGAGTTAAGGGGTTAAAAGCCACATTAAAATTAAGGAATAACTTATATTTGTCCTGTATGGTACCACTGCTCTGCCCCCAGATTAATCTAATTTTGTTTTTTAATATAAGGTTCTTAGACTGAAATTCCAAGATGCCACTGTGCTGTGCAAGCAGAGGAACTTTGGAGAAGGTTATGTTGTCAAAGTGGTGTTTGTTCACTCCAAATCCACAGATGTCATATCATTTGTAACCGATTATCATTTCAGCTCCACATAGCTTTCCTTTGCTTCACACTTGTTAATGTTCTTAGGATTAGTGATATTCGTATTGGACATTTAAATCCAGTAATTGGACATGTGACATGTTGGATATTAAAAGCCGCTAATCCAAAATCAGTTTGCATACGACTTTTTGGTATAATTTTCCTTAACCCTTGGTTCTAGAGAGGTCCAAAGCTTGGAGAAGTCATTAGCTTCCAAGGTTAAAATAAGCTTTTTATTAACCTTGAATCTAGCCTCTCTTTACATTTACAATCTTCTGCATTTGATAGAAGCACAGTCACTAAACTACACACCGATGTGACTGAGTTGTAGGGGCAATAATGTTGTTTAGGAAAATGAGTTTACTATTGCTTATTGACAGATTAATCAATAATAACAGATAATTCCAAATAGAAATCTAGAAAGAGACTCACTGATTACCCAACACTTAACAAGCAACTGTATCACCAGGGAGGCCAAGGGCCTTATATATAAAAGCAAACTGAAGCATGGGCATATGGTGAGTATGGGGAGGGGCACACCCCCATACAGACACTTGCCCCCTCCATATAAACATAGGGTCTGGGAAAGCGGGCTGGCCTGAGGTTCATGTATTGGTTCCTCCCCATGAAAAAATGTCTGCAGGCACCCATGAACTGAAGCTACCCATCTGCACAATGGGCATAGCTGGGAACTCTCTGGTTTTGTCCCAGAGACTCCGGATTTAACATTGTATTACCAGGTCTCCGGAGCAGAGTCTAATTTGCTGGATGTGGGGCGTTTCTGTTGAAACTCTGCCCACTTGTGCTCCATCTAGCCCCATTCCTCCCACTCCCCGCCCTATTCTCCTACTTCCCCAGGCTATTCTGCCTTTTTTTTTTTGTCTGTTTTTTTTGTCACCCCCTTGCAATTAAGCCCCGCCCCTTTTTCTGACCTGAATTGTGTCATAGAGCTCACCCAGCAGCAACCATCTGGGTAGTCCATATTGCAAAGTTCCCAGGTATGACAATAGGAGACAAATTAAACTTCCCATTGATTTAAATGGGGCTTTTAACCACCTGAATGCTAGAGAGGTCTCCAGCGCGAGACCTCTCAAGCCTTCAGGGGCTTAAAAGCCCCTTTTAAATCAATGAGAATTTGGGGAATGTTCATTTTTCCCCTATGGTACACTTGGTTTGCCACAGAATTACTCCATTTTGCTTTTATACATAAGTCCCCAAAAGCTTTATGCACAAAAGAAAAGGGCCACATCAACTACACCATATGGGAGAAATAAATGGGGCTTTTAACCATTTGCAATGCATTGTGCACCCCCGGCACTCAAAGAGTTAAATCATTGAATACTAGAGAAGTCCCAAATGTGTTGCAAAACCCCAAATCACTTAAAATCAATGAGATTGTATGGAATTTTTAATTCTCCCCATATGGTGCAGTTGGTTTGCTCCATAATTTTCTTTTGAGAAAATGCCCCCACTGACATATAAAAAGGTCTGATTTTCAGTCAGGTCATGCCAGGACAATGACTATATATCTTTTTAAAGCTGGTATTACAGGAAACAAAGAGAGCACACTAACACTTCCTAATAATTAACCTTAACTTACTTTAATCTGGAAAGAAAATGCTAATGGCATTTATAAATCACATCTGTGTATACTGGTTCCCCAAATTAATCTTTAATTTGTACTGGAGATCATGTGACTGGAAGCAGACATGTTTCTTTTTTGCAGGGCTCCAGGACTCTTCTTAGGATGCTTTCAGTGGGTGGAGTTTGGCTTCTAGGAGTCCTGAAAAAATTAATCATGTCTAGGGTTGCCACCCAGCCGGTATTTTACCGGCAGGCCGGTAAAAAATTGGCTTCTGTACAATGTTAAGTTTATGGAGGGAATGTCATGGCCGGTATTTTTTTGAAGAAAAGGTGGCAACCCTAATCATGTCTGCCTCCATGGACATGAAATCCAGTATTAATTAAACATTCATTTTGGAGAACAAGTCCACACAAAATTGATTCATAGTGGCCATAAAATGCCCAGATTTATGCAGAGGAGTTATTCATAGTAGGGGTTAGTGTTGCTTTAAATGCTGCCAGAAAGAATGCACTGTTATCATAATGCATTGCCCTTCTGTCCAACTGTAATGATGCACTGCAATACTGCTTGCATATCATACTCTGCTTGTCTCAAGTAATGATATTATTATTATTATTATTATTCTTTATTTATATAGCGCCAACTAATTCCGCAGAGCTGTACAATATATTGGTTCTATGTGTATAAAAGGCAAAATATATATAATTTCAACAGGAATTTCTAATTGTTGCTTAAATCCCAAGTGTCCCATTTTAGGAGCATCCCTCTTTGAGACCCAAATCCATCTGTCCCTCTTTCCTACCTGGTGTCCCTCTTTTTAGGAGATCAGATTGTGTGGTGTGTATATAAGTGTATCACATTGCTCCACAGCAATAAAACGCACATTAATATTTGTTTAAACTTCAGTGTCTTGTTCTAAATCATTTATAGTCAGTTACAAAAAGAGGTGTTAATAGGTTATGAAGTAATCTAAAAATGACTTGTAATGCCCCACCCACCAGTCCCACTCACACCACCACCAATTAAAACATTTAAAACGTTGAAAGGTATGCATTTATTTTGCTCCAAGATTGCACTAACTTTGTACATATGCCTCCATGGACCTTTTGCAGAAAAATAACTGGGGTAATTCTGGGGTATCAAAGATGGCAATTGATTTAAATATAGTTTTTAACCCTTTGAATGATAGGCAATGTGTTTAAGACCACTCTAGCAGTCAAATGGTTAGCACCCCATTTAATTCAGAGCGGAATTTAATTATCTGTTTTTTTTGTCCCCTATGATGCAGTTGGTAAGCCCCAGAATGACTTCCACTGTGTCGTAATGGCCTAAATCAGCTATGTAAAGAGGTGTGATTCAGGGGCAAACCAATTACACCATAGGGTACAAATAAAAATTCCCATTGAATGAAAGGGGGCCTTTAAATCCCTTGAATGCCAGGGGGGTCTCCAACGCACTGTGAAGACCTCTCTAGCATTCACAGAGTTAAAATCCCCATTTAACTGAATGGGAATTTGCAAATTTTCACTTCTCAACTATGCTGCAATCAATTTACTCCAGAACTGCATCTCCTTAGCTTGCTGAATTAGGCCCTACATGTTTTATTACTCAGTTGACGACTTCCCTGTAATGGCCGTTCCACTGTGCATTAACTCAAGTGTTTTTGAAAACAAAAATGGCTGCTGCCAGAAGTTCACTTAACCAATAAAATGCTAAAGATTGCAATTGTGCTAAGCAAAGCATATAGGACCAAATGAAAGACTACACATTACTATAATGAACCTTAATCCTTTGAGTGCCAGAGGGGTGTCCAACACATTGCTCTGGCACTCAGAGGGTTAAAAGGGTTAAAACTATTATTTATTAAAAAATGCATATGCTGAGAAAAATAAAGGCACTTCAACTCGTAAATATTTAAGATAGTACAAATAATATTGTTTTTCTTTGCAGTAAATTACAACTTTCTACTGTAGTGGTTCTCAGACTTTCTGGTGGCAGAACTCCGCTGTTTATCTGAAATCGCCCTGAAGTCCCACCATAGAAACCCTGTACCCACTTGGATGTTAATAAAGGGGTCTACAATGTTTTTCTTCACGCTGCTTTAACCCTTTGAGTGCCAGAGAGGTATCCAATGCATGGTGTTGGATACCTCTCTGACACTCAAAGGGTTAAATAACTTTCTAGCATTCAAGGGATTTGGCATAGGATCCTACTCCAATGTCTTTGTAAGCTTGTGATACGGGTAATAAAAGTGAACTGTGTGCTTAGAATAAGAGGCTTTTAACCCTTTGAGTGCCAGAGGGTTGATTCATCTTGAATACCCCTATGGCACTCAAAGGGTTAATCTTTTTATCAGAAGGACTTTCCTAGGTAGGTGTCCTTCATACAATAATAATATATATATTTACAGTTTAATTTTGGTCTCTCTCTCTCTGTCTTTGTTTCAGTGTATGAAGATCAGACAATAACTAGGGTCCCTTACTGTCTTTTACAAGAGAAACACCAATGCAGAAGTGATGTGTTGGACCTGTCACCCACAGTGAAAGGTAACATACTGTATTATGGTGCCTTTCATACGGGCAAATATCTCCTGCATGAATGCACCAAAGTTCAGCATTTTGCAACTTCTGTGTTCCCTCAGGAATTAAGTAAAGTTGCACTAAGGAAGATCTTCCTAGCAGTCTATGGAGCTGTCATCAGACCTTTCACACCAGTGGTTGTGGAGAGTGCGATGCACACCGCAACCGTCAGTGAATAGCCAACCCACATTGGCACCAGCACCTAATATTAACTGGCGCTCACGTGGTTTCATTGGAGGACATATTCTTCCTGCTTCCCACATTTGTAGTTCAGGAGAGAGGTGAGCGAATTACTTGGGCTACTGAACTGTTACAGGAGGCTGGAACAGTTTTGTCACCCAACTGAAAGAGCCCTAAGTCAGTCAGATCGTTAAAGGGATAGTAATACTTCGTTTTATCTTTATTTTATTTTGTAGGCATTAAAAAAACATGAAGAACGATATAAGTCTTATCTCTCAAACCTTTATGGTTTATAAGAGATATTCACAAGCAAAGTTTCCCCCTCCCTCCCCTTTTTCCTAGTGTAAGCCATCTCTTCTCAGATGTGAATCTGGTTGTAAGACCAGACAGATAACAGAAGGGGACAATTTTCTTTGTATGAAAACAATGAAAGCCCTTCTCCCCTTGACAAGTTTTTCAGCTTTTTCCCTTATCTTAATTGAAGATTGTCCCTCTCTGCAGTCTACCTGGTCACCTCCCTTCTGATCTGGCTGAACAGGGGGGATGGGATGGGCTCGTGAATATCTCTTAAACCATAAAGGTTTGAGAGATAAGACTTATATCATTCTTCATGTTTTTTAATGCCTACAAAATAAAATAAAGATAAAACGAAGTCTTACTATCCCTTTAACCCTATGGGTTACTGTGAGGATGTTTGAAATACAGGCTTGAACAGAGATTATTATATGAAGAAAATTGCAGAAATAATGGAATAAATATAGAGAGAAACACAGCTGACTTATATGAAGGATACTGACCTAAATAAGTCAATATGTTAAATTAAAAATCAACTTATTCCTAGGGCATAGTTTCTCTTTAAGATGAAATTAGTAAGTGTTACATGTATCAAGCTGAAAATGGAGAATTTCTCGAGTAAAGCAATTATTTCATATTTAAAGAAAAATATCCAATTAACTGAATTTGATTTTTTGTTCTTAGAGGAGGTCCAAGTTATAGTGTTTTTTACAAGATTAATCTTACAGCAAACATAAATTCATACACACTGTGTATAAAAGCATTCAGCATTACGGTGCACTTGGTTTTTCCCATAGCTGACCCAGTTTACTTTTACACATAAGGCCTAGTGTTTTCCACCCAGCCATTTTCCATTGTCCACCATCAGTTTACATCTGTTCTGTGGAACCCCTTGTATCTCTTCAGGGAAAACTGGAGTTCCAGTTTGAGAACCACTGTTCTATTGTGGTCACCTGGTAATGCTATTCCTGTTACTTACTATGAAGAGCCATAGACTATGAGTAATATGTTCAAAAGAAAAGAGGAGGAATTCTTGTGCAAACCAACTGCACTATAGTGAAAAAGAAAAAAATATGTTAATTTAAATGTTTTTTAACCACTTGAGTGCTAGGGATGTCTCCAATGCTGTCTAGCTTTCTAGGAGTTAAAATTCTCATTTTAATCAATAGGAATTTTTAGTTCTCCCATATTGGGCAGTTGTCCCAGAATATCTCCACTTTTATTTGTACATATGGTCATATAACTCAAGCCTCAAGACCACACAGTGCATTACTTTAAAAAAATGCATTTTGTCCAGTGTGATTATTAAGTAGAACCTTCAACATTTTAATAAAACCATTTACTGCTTCTTTAAATTACTATTTGCTGCACTTTTTCTTTAACGTAACTCAATATTAGAAATCTTAGGGTGTGCAGTTGTGTTATTCTTAGGTAAACAGATGCAGATATACAATGGAAACAATACGCCCAATGAAAAGCTGATGTATAGAAGAATTGGGGCATTTCTGGAGAAAACCATTGCAACATAGAAGACAAACAAAATATACAACTGATTTTACCCTTTGAATGCCAGAGAGGTATCCAGCGTATGCGTTGGATACCTTTCTGGCACTCAAAGGGTTAAATGGGACAATGCAATGGATACTAGTATTAAAATCCTCCTTAAAGGGATAGTAATGTTTCACAATAAAAGCAGCTCCAATTAATCTTCATATATTCATAGTATTTGGGCCATGGAGAGTGTTATTTCAATGTTGTCAGAGTTGTAGTTCAAGAGTAATTGAATGATAAATTATCCCCCTCCCTTCTTCAAGTGCATCAGTTACTAATGTAACAGTGCTCACCTCAGAACATTAAGACTGTCCGGATGGATCGCAGAGATGGTCAAACTTCAGTGAGTATAAGGAAAAACCTGTCAAGGGGGCAGGGTTTTCCTTATGTTCACAGTAAGAAGATTGTCCCTTGCTGTGAGATGTCTGGTCCCAGGACCAGATTCCACATCTGAGGGGAGATGGCTTACACCAGGTAAAAGGTGCGGGAGGGGAATAGTCTATCGTTCAAGTACTCTGGAACTACAACTCTGACAGTATTGAAATAACACTCTCCATGGCCCAAATACTATGAAGATTAATTGGAACTGCTGTTTTTGTGAAACATTACTATCCCTTTAAATGTGAATCTGGTGTATTTTTATGCTGCAGTCAGCTTGCTCCATACTGGATTCAAATAGTTTTTTAGTTCATCAGTCTAACAAGGTCAGTAGAATGCACAGTTTTACCATGACAAGCTTCATAGGATTTTCTGTGATTCCACTGTGATATGAGGGATGCCGTTGAAATGCATTAGAACAATCTGTAGGTACATTCACACTAAGGGCAAAGTTGCAACATGTGTTGCGATAACCATCTATGTAGACAGAATCATCCGGCACAATGACCAATATCTATAAAAGTAAAGTGAGGTAGTTCTGGGATCAAAAACTTCACCAGTTCCCCAATGCAATGTGGTGGTGAAACTAAGTTCTATTTAAATCAATGGAAATGTTGGTGAATTTGTATTTGTCCCCTGTGGTGCACTTGGTTTTCTCCAGAATTATTCTACTTTGCATATACACATATGGGAAGTTTATTCAAGCATTATTTTTCATGCACTGTTATAGCAACGATTATACTGAACAGGACTGAAGGTGACAGCAATATGTGTCAGTCTGTGAATGAGCTGTGATCTGTGTGAACAAGCCACATGTGATACAATGATACCCAATGCATGTTTTTTTTTCATGCAATGTTATCACTGTTATGTCAGCCATGAGAACAAGAACTTGAAAGGCAATGGGATTAATCTAGATGGTTTTCCTAATTCAGAGGTAGTCAGCTTGGACCCCCAGCTGGTTGGGGATGATAGTTGTAGTTCACAACACCTTGATATCCAACAAATGACTACCACTGACAATGCAAGGATGAGAATAATGGAAATTGTTGTTCAACACAGCCTGCTACCCACCTCTGTACTGATGCACACACTGCTTATTAAATCCTTAAACTTTTGCGTGCCAACACAATGCGTTGGATACCACTCTTCACTCAAAGGATTAATTCTCTATGTGCCAGAGCACTTCTTTTAAGGCATTGTACAAGAGTTAAACTCTAGTGTTTAATTTTTTAGTTGGTTGTGTTCATTTATCAGTGAGCACGTGAAAGGACAGGCCTTATGCAGAAAGCAAATGTTGAGCACTTCTGAAGCAAACCACTTGCGCAATAGGGGAGAAATGTTAGAGGTCTCCAAGACATTGCAAAGCAATGAGCCTGAGACCTTTTCAAGGGCTTAAATATCACATTTGAAAGAATTTTTGCACTTAATATCTGTGCCCTACAGAGCAGTTACTATGCACCAGAAGTGATCATCTGTTTCTTTCTTCATAAGGCCCATAAACTGCACTTTTTCCTGGCGTATACTACATTAGTGGATGGTTTTAGTGGCATGCATATGCGCATTTCTCACTGGGAATGCACTGGTTTTGCCCATCCCATGTGTACATAGCCAGATCACTAATAAATCTCTGAAAGTTGTGGTCAACAAATCACATAGAATGTTCAGATTTGTTATAAATAAGTGTAAACCTCAAATATTAGAACCCCACACTATTTAAAGGGATAGTAATGTTTCATAATAAAAGCAGCTCTAATTAATCATCATAGTATTTTGGACTTTGGAGAGTGTTATTTCAGTGCTGTCAGATTTTTAGTCCAAGAGTAATTCAACGAAAAAGTATCTGCCTCCCGCCCCTTTTACTGATATAACACTGCTCAGCCAGATCAGAAGGGAGGTGACCAGGTAGATTGCAGAGAGGGACAATCTTCAATTAAGGTAAGGGAAAAACCTGAAAAACTTGTCAAGGGGAGCAAGGCTTTCATTGTTCTCACAGGAAGAAGATTGTCCCCTGCTGTTATCTGTTTGGTCTATGGACTGGATTCCACATTTGAGAAGAGATGGCTTACACTGGGTAAAAGGGGCAGGAGGGAGAACTTTGCTTGTGAATATCTCTCAAACCATAAAGGTTTGAGAGATAAGACTTGTATCGTTCTTCATGCTTTTTTTAATGCCTATAAAATAAAGATAAAATGAAGTATTACTATACCTTTAAGTACTAAGTACTTGGAGATTTCCAGTGGTGAATTACAAATAATTAAGTACAAAAACAAAGGCTTTGTATTATGTAACTTAGGTTTAGATTTTAAATTACACTAAGCTATTCCAAACAATAAGACAGTATTGTACCATCACTGTTTCTACATTGCATATGTGAGTGATTAATGGAAGCCGATGGCAAAGAATAATGTTGTAGACATATAGGCCCATATTTACAAAAGCAAACTGGAGTAATTTTGGACTAAAGCAACTGCACCATAGGGAAAAAAATAAAAAATCATGTTAAATTAAATTGGGCTTTTAATCCTTTGAATGCTAGAGACCTCGCTAACATTCAAAGGGTTAAAAAGGTAAATTTAAATGCATATGAATCTAGGAATTTTTATTTGTCCCCTGTGGTGCAGTTGGTTTAGTCCAAATTAACTCCAGTTTGCTTTTATAAATATGGACCATGGTCTTTAAGCTTCTAACTGCCAGAGGGGCTCCCAATGCAACAGCAACTTCCTATATTTAAAAAAAATTGTTCCTTTAAAACAGAGACCTATAAACGAAAATGGTTCAAATCCATTAAAGGAGACCAACACCTAATGATAATGGACACCCACACCCACCATACTATAGGAAGAAAAGCCTACCTACCACCATGGATTTTGCCCAAGAGATAGCATATTCAATCAGTTATGAGAGAGATGACCACAGAGGTGGACACCCCAGTTGCTAGCAGGACCACAAACTCTACTCACTGTGCACAGTAATCTGCCCGCTTCAGTTTGCAGAGAAAGAAAAAAAATGCCAGCAACTATCATGTCCCCCTACATGGACGTGAATATCCAGGTTGGATTGAAAATGCTCTCTTGAACCAATATGCAAGATGAAAAATCATGTTGTGTCATTACCATTTTTTTGCTCATAATAAAGTTAAGTGGAAGGATATAATGTGTTGGTTCTCCTTTAAGTATCAGACTGCTAGCCAGCATTTAACAAACTTGTCTCTAATACTAAAGTAGGGCCTCTTTCATGTAATATAAAATGTGTAATCAGCGTGTAGGGAGATTGGAGGCTACATTTATTATCAAGTTTATTAAAAAAGGAATAATCCTAAAACAGATAATTGCTTTGATATTATAATTCTTTCTTTTTCAGTTCATATAATTCTCATTTGTGTTTAGTTGCCTCTTAGAATTTACCAGGAGCTTGCAGGGGTCAAATGGCCATGCATAGCTGCATACAAAATACAACTTTATCAGATACTTTAGGGATTAGGAACCAAAAATTATTTTAACAAATGAGGACTAGGAATAGCAGGGACATCACTGCCGTTTGTTTTACTCTGATTCTGTAAATCACTGTACGTCCATCTCTCCCCCAGGCAGTTTGTACAGAGCTGCAACATATGTTGGTGCTTGCTAAAGGATACTGGCCCATATGTATAAAAGCAGACTGGAGTTATTGTGGAGTAAATCAACTGAACTAAAGGGAACAAGTAAAAATTTCCTAAATTCCCATCTACTTGAATAAAGCTTTTTAACACCTTTGACTGCTTGAGAGGTCTCCAATGCACTGGGTAGAAATGCATTGAAGACCTCTCTGGCATTCAAGGGGTTAAAAGCTCACTTTACTTTAACAGGGACTTTTATTTGTCCCCTATGCTGAAGTTGGTTTATTCCACAATAAACGCTCCTATATACCCCCTGCGCTCACCTATGTGTTGAGCAAAATACAGCCTATATATGCACACCACAATACCTATAAAAGGCTATGGAAAAAAAAGGATATATAGTATAATACAATCAGGAATAGTTACTATAACACAATAACTCCAGTCTGCTTTAATAAGTATGGGTCACTAAGAATAATACAGGCTATTTAAAGGTATGAACTATTTAACTGTTTCACACATAATTACCTGTAAAGTGACAACACATTCAGCAACATTCAGGCACTGTCAATTTTGATTTCTATCCCTAGGTCTTTGAAAGAGGTCTGCTCATAAATAGCTACTGAATTACTCACAAAATAACATAATCCTGCACTGCAAACGGAGGGGTTTTTTAGGGTGTTTTTTCTCCTCAAACGGTGTAATAAACGACAGCTTCAATAATCACATGTTCTTGGAACCAATGGGGAGACTTATAAAATGTGAGTTAAGAGAATTATGGTTGTAATCAGTGCTAAAACGTAACTTCAGCATTTATAAAATTGCCAGCTCCTGTACTGGCAGTCATAACGATCTCTAGTTGAGATTTTGTAGAACTAACTTTAGAGCGGGCAAAAAAAAAAAAAATATGCAACGAGTTTATAAAGAAATGTCGCAAAATTGTCACGCCAGGTATAATCTGCTCTAGAAAAAGAAAAGAACAAAGTGTCTGAAATCTGTTGATAGATTAGTGCAGTGGTTCTCAACCAGGGTAGTCTTTGTTGTAATTCGGACTGTGAGATTTAAAGGGATAGTAATGTTTCATAATAAAAGCAGCTCTAATTAATCATCATCATAGTATTTCAACCTTGGAGAGTGTTATTTCAATACTATCAGAGTTGTAGTTCAAGAGTAATTCAATTACAAAGTGTCCCCCTCCCGCCCCTTTTACTGATGTAACACTGTTCAGCCAGATCAGAAGGGAGGTGCACAGGTAGACTGCAGAGAGGGACAATCTTCAATTAAGATAAGGGAAAAACCTGAAAAACTTGTCAAGTGGGGCAGGGCTTTCATTGTTCTCATAGGAAGAAGACTGTCCCATGCTGTTATCTGTCTGGTATATAGACTGCATTCCACATCTGAGAAGAGATGGCTTACACTAGGTAAAAGGGGCGGGAGGGGAAATTTTGCTTGTGAATATCTCTCAAACCATAAAGGTTTGAGAGATAAGACTTATATCGTTCTTCATGTTTTTTTAATGCCTACAAAATAAAATAAAGATAAAACGAAGTATTACTATCCCTTTAAGAATAACTATACAGTTATGAATTGTTCCCTTCATCAGGCCATTATCTACAAAATGCTAGGGTGCCTTGAATATTCCATATTACAGTCGCCTTGATTAATAAAAATATATATATAAAAAAAAAAAATACTGATAGCGATTTATTCCATGTTTAAAAGCTACCGGTGTTCATTTATAAAAATCACCTCACTTTACATGCATTAGGAACATTTTAAAGGGATAGTAATGTTTCACAAAAACAGCAGCTCCAATTAATCTTCATAGTATTTGAGCAATACAGTGTGTTATTTCAATACTGTCAGAGTTGTATTTCAGTAGTAATTGAGTGATAAAGTATCCCGCTCCTGCCCCTTTTACCTTGTGTAAAGCCACCTCCCCTCATATGTGGAATCTGGTCCAGACAGCTCACAGAAAATGACAATCTTCTTACTGTGAGCATAAGAAAACCATGCCCCCTTGAAAGGTTTTTCAGGATTCTCCCTTATGTTAATTGAAGATTGTCCCTCTCTGCAATCCACTTGGACACCACCCTGCTGCTCTGAGGTGAGCAGTGTTACATCAGTATAAGGGGCGGGAGGGGGATACTTCATCATTCAATTACAACTCCGACAGTATTGATATAACACCCTACATGGCTCAGATAATATGAAGATTAATTGGAGCAGCTTTTATTATAAAACATTACTATCCCTTTAACAAAACATGAAGATAGCCTTAGTATGTTAAAAAAAAAAAAAAAAAAAAAAGTTGCGTTCTTGGGCAAAAAAAATGTGCATTAAAATCAGGGAGATATAAAATTTCAAACTCCCCCATTAATTTAAATGGGGTTTTTAACCCCTTGAATGCTGGAGAGGTCTCCAACGCAGACCTTTCCAGCATTCAAGGAGTTAAAATCCCCATTTAAATCAAGGGGAAGTTTTAGTTCTCCCCTACAGTGCAAATGGTTTGCTCCAGGACTCTCACACTTTTCTTTTGAATATACGGCCCTAAGAATACTTTCTATAAAAGTCCCCCCCCCCCGTTCCATATGTATAAAGAAAATGAAGGAATTGTGCAAATTGACAGCACATTAGGGAAGCAATAAATTATCCCCATTGAGCTCAAAGGGACTGTTAACCCATTGAATGCTGGAGATTTGCAAACAGCACACTAGAACCCTAACATTTAAGGAGTTAACCTATTGAGAACCAGAGGGATGTGCAACATATTGCAAAACTATGCGTAGCACACCCCTCTGGGTGTCAGCAGGTTAAAGGCCCTATTTAAAATAAATAATTGTAGTTATTGTCCCCTTTGGTGCAGTTGGTTTGCCACATAATTGCTTCATTTAAGCTTTGTGCATACGGGGCTTAAATAATAAACATTAATCTCTAATATCTGCAATGCCTTAATGACACAGATGTTGATTATTGTGAAATATATATTGACAATTTCATTCAAAAGAGCAGTGAGTGTCAGCTCCAATCCTAAAGGCATACAAACGGGTCAGGTTTCAGGATATCCCTTATTAAGCACAGGCAGTCCAATCACAGACTGTGCCACCCATGATTCACCTGTGAGTAAGCAGGGATAGCTTGAAATACTGACCTGTTGGCGTTTCCCAGGGACCTACGTTGAGAAATACTACAAAAGGGTCAAAATTATAGGTTGATTAATCCGAAATCCAGCTGTACCATAGGGGATATACAAGTCCCATTGAGTTAGATGGGGCTTTTAACCCCTTAAATGCTAGAGAGGACCCCTATGTGCTGCAATAAGTTTCAGGCCTCTCCTGTATTCAGAGATTTAAAAGCCCCATTTACAAATAACTGAATTCAGGGAGTGATTTTCAGGTCCAGGCCTTGGGACACACTGACAGCTCAGGTTTTCAGGATATCCTTAATCAAGCTCAGGTACAATCAATCAAAACGAGTCAATGGATTACACTGTGATCAACCTATGAAAGACTGAAAACATGAAGTGTGTTCCAAGGACTAATGTTGAGAATAACGGATTTAGGGCATTTTTGTCTACTATGATGCAGTTGGTTTGTCCCACAATGGATCCACTTTATACACAAGACTTCTCCATTAACCCTTTAAGAACAAGGTATGTGAAATGCATTGCCCCCCCCCTCCAGTCCTTCCAGTGTTAATAAGATTGCAACCATGTGGCATTCACAGTTGGGGACAGTGATTCATCAAACTGTTATCTAATAAGTTACCTCAAATCACTGCTCGTGGAACGTTCCACACAATTTGTTGATAGGTTAATGGGGCACTTATGCACACTATAAAAAGATGCTTTCAGTAAAGAAAGAAGGGAAAAAATAATATTGTTTACAGAATGGGTCACTCATCCAAGAGTGCAACACTCACAATTTGTTAACCAGCAAGTTTATGGAATATTTAATCCAATATATAAAATCAATAAAACATCCTATTATTTTTGCTTAAAGGGAAAGTACCTCCACATAATACCCCCATAAACATTTACCTTACTATGGACAGAAAATCCTAATGGCCCCTCTGGGGTTTTTTTTTCTTGGGTCCTTGATTCAAGAGATATCTTCAGTCCTGGATGTCATGTACATGGAGGTGGACAACAGGACACAAACTCTGCCCACTGCACTTGTAATCTTATGCCCTTTAAAAGGACAATGGGTATTCAATGTGCTTTTACAATTATTGCACACCCCTCTGGTCCTTAAGGTTAAGTAGTTTCATACACTCTGCCTGCTTCAGTCTGAAATAAGTGCCATCAACTGTCATGTCTGCCTCCATGGATAGAACAACAAAGACTGACTCAAGAAGTTCTCTCTTGAACAATAGCACCAGAGCCGAATTCAAATGGGCCATTGGGATTTTCTGGCAATAGTAAGGTGTGTGTTATTAGGAGGTATTAGTTATCTTAAGATACAGGACTGGATTCAACATCATTTTCTCATTCTCTCACAGAAGCTCTTAGTATAGTCTGACAGTGTTTCTTAGTATTAGACCTCAGGACATACCAACAGGTCAGCTTCTACAGTTCTTCCTGCTTAAAGGGATAGTAATGTTTCATAATAAAAGCAGCTCTAATTAATCATCATAGTATTTGGCCTGTGGAGAGTGTTATTTCAATTCTGTCAGAGTTGCAGTTCAAGAGTAATTCAATGACAAAGTGTCTCCCTCCCACCCCTTTTACTGATATAACCCTGCTCAGCCAGACCAGAAGGGAGGTGCCCAAGTAGACTGCAGAGAGGGACAATCTTCAATTAAGATAAGGGAAAAACCTGAAAAACTTGTCAAGGGGGGCAGGGATTTCATTGTTTTAATGGGAATAAGAGTGTCCCCTGCTGTTATCTGTCTGGTCTATGGACTGGATTCCACATCTGAGAAGAGATGGCTTACACTAGGTAAAAGGGGCTGGAGGGGAAACTTTGCTTGTGAATATCTCCATAAAGGTTTGAGAGATAAGACTTATATCATTCTTCATGTTTTTTTAATGCCTACAAAATAAAATAAAGATAAAACGAAGTATTACTATCCCTTTAAGCATAGATGAGTCATCAGTGGCTCAGTCATCATGATGGAGCTGACGGTTCTTAATTAGGGCTATCCAGACAGGATTGTGTGCCCCCATGACTGGAAAGGAGAATCACTGGTTTAAGGCAAAGGCAGTCAATATTTGGACTTCCTGAGGTTGAAGAATACAATTCCCATCTTCCCCCACCAGCAGACTACTTCTGGTCTAAGAAGAAAGGTGGCACTAGAACCACTGATAAACACATAACAAAGTATAAGTTTGCCTATAAACATCACACATATAATGAAACTTGTCCACTTTTGGCTTTGGGCATATAATGTCATATGCATCCAAACCAAAGGGAATGCCTCGCCCCAACAGCAATGTAATATAGTGAAAGTGGGTATATCTAAATCAGTGGGATTTCCCTTTCAGTTACAGGGGGAAGTAATTGCATTGTGTCAAACATGTTTTTATGGACTCTTACTGGAAAAGAGTTGCATATACAAGAATACACACTTGCTGTACAGAATTAATGGCCTATTAACCCTTTCAAAGCCAGATATGTTTCCAGCGCATTTAGAAGCAGTGTGTTGGAGATGTCTAGCATCCAAGACGTTAAGAAATGTCAACTTAACCCTTTCTATCCAAGGAGGGGTGTGAAAACAATGGGTGAGATGCACTAAGGTGTGATAAAGCAGTGACAATGAGGCAATGCCTTCTCCAGTAATATCACTTCTCCAATTCCTATGTTATTCTACAGAGCCAATTCAGCAAGATCTCTCCGATAGGCTGCACAGAATAACACAGGAACTAGAGAAGTGATATCATTATTGGAGGAGTTCTCTTCTTGATTACACCTTAGTGCATAACCCCAAATGTGTTGCACGCCCCTCTGGCACTTAATGGCGTACTTGAAAATAAGATTAGCACAATGAATTGCAGCTGTTTCATGCCCTTGCTTCTATTTTCATATTTATCCAGTGTTCTATATTGAACTGTTACAGGCACTATTTATGTGGCAGGCAACCTATGGCTCTAAAGATGCTACTGGATTACAATACTCATCTGTGCAGACAATAGAAAACAGGAGGTGCGTCATTAAGGCAGCATCGAGTTTTCTATATGAGGTCTATTAATGCAGAGATGGTCTGTCTGCAGCCCTTCAGCTGAACTACATCTCCCATTGGCTGTGTGAAAATGGTAATGCAACAATAGCTGGAGGGCTGCAGGTTGCCCTACATACAGATTGTAAACACAACAGGATTAGATTCCTGAATATTGCCAAAGCGAAGCAATTCTGCTGCAATCCAATTGAATGGATGTTTCAACACCTTGAACACTAGAGAGAGTGTCAATGCACAGTAGACCTTTCTAGCATTTAAAAAGGAGCTAAACACCATATTTAAATAAAATTTGAACGTATATTTTTGCCCTACGGTGAAATTGGTTTGCTCCTCCAACTTCCTAAAAGTTGTCTAACGTGTCATATGTATCAAGGCACAATGAAATGAATCTGGTAAAAATAAACAACACGTGCACGTGCATATTGGGGCAGGCATTATCTATCAAAAAGTGGACTTGCTTTTAACCCTTTGAGTGCCAGAGGGGTACGCAAACGTATTGCTCTGCAATGTGTTGCGTACCCCTCTGGCACTCAAAGGGTTAACCTCTTAAAAGCTATAAAAAAGGTCTCCATCACACAGCTTCACAATGGGTGGAGGACCTGGAATGTTTATTTGTTCCCCGTGCTTCATTTGATTTGCTGTAAAATTGGTTCTCTTTATGCTTTGTATATATGACTCAGTGATTTCAGATTTTTCTTTGTTTTGTTAAAATAGTTTTGTTCCAGGATTTACTGAACCTTTGCCTTGATACATGTTCCAATGCATCTACCGACAATGCAGTACTGGAAAGCAAAATATACAGGGTAATAAAAGGAGGGGTTGAAACTACCGTATATTACATACACTTATACAACATGGATGATTAATGCTCTGCCATACAAAATATTCATAAATCAAGTTGTGTGTGGCCTGCTGATACCCACTGTGTATAATTATACTGAAGCATATTGTCCATGTAGACAGATCTTATTTACTACATTAATAAAACTCATGACAGAGAAGAGAGTGTATAGACCAGTGGTTTTCAATTGTTGGAGCTCCAGCAGTTGGAGAATTGTAGTCCAACAGCTGAAGCTCTAATGATTGAATACCGCATTGGAGAACAACATGGGCTCTCCAGCTGTTGTGCTACAACACACACAATCTTTAGTGTGCAAAGGATGATGGGAGTTGCAGTCCAACACCACATGCTGTCCACTAAGGCATAAACTGTCAATAATGCTTTGAATGGCAAAGTCAAAACTGCTGATCAAACAACAAGACAAAAGTGTAGTTTCTGTAATATTTTATTTGATTTATATAGAAATACTTAAAAAAACATAAAGTAGCACCATTACTTAAGTTTTACCTTTATTATGTAGAACTTTAAATGTCAGAAAAATAAAACTCTTGATACAATTTCAAATCTTGTCTCAGCAAATATAATATTAGTATTTGACCATGAGGTTAAAGGCCCTTTATCATAAAATAAAATATACTTTGTTTTTTTAAACTTTGCTCAGTAAAGTACATTTACGCTCAAGTAACGTCACCTACATATACATAAACAAGTGGTAAACAAAATGTATTAAAATAGAAATTCTAAACTATAGTTGGTGCAACAGAATTTTGTAATCTCCACTGAAATCTATACAAATGTTAGAAAGCAGTCAACTGTTTTCCTTTTGTTGGCTTTTATATGCTTATACATTTCCATTTCAGTAATAATATAGAATAAAATATGCTTTATATCACAGAATAGAAAAAGATACTGGGTGAAGCAGATTTAAAAGATTTTGTTTTCGAAACCTATAAAATCTCCATCCCAACAGAATACTGTTCAAAACATTTTAGTGTTTTGTGGTTTAGTTTTCCCATCTACACCTGTGTGATATTAAAATAATACAGTGTTCTTTGCCGTGAGGCCATACGAAAAATAAAAATATTTAACCCAGCTACAAAAAAAGTTCACTGAACTTAAATTAAAATACTTGTAAACATCTTTGCAATATGAAATATAATTTTTCAAGTCAAAAAAGAATAAAATACTTCAATCTGTATTAATGCAATTCATCTTTAAAACCTTTAAACGCATTTTATAATTATATATATTTATATATAGAAGATATGTTACAATTTAATATCACTTCATTAAAGCTGCAGTATCATGGTTTTTCACAGGAACTTTGTTCTCTTGGGAAAAAAAGTCAATAAAATATATATATATATATCATAAGCATTCAATGTCTAAATCACACAGCTTCTCCTAATAAGCATTCTATGTGATCTACTAGAAAATAGGGACATTACCAACAGCCCAAACATCAGAAGCTTAAAAAAAAAAAAAAAAAAAAAAAAAATATATAGATATATATAAAATATAAAGGGTTTGGAAGATTTGTTTTATAAAGTACAGTGTAAAAACTACTGCTACTAGGATGTAATTGCTAATATTTAGAGCATGCAATAGATATGACCATCTCCCCAAGCTACGACACTAAAAAAGTAAAATATATCCTGTGAGTTCCCTTTAAAAATGTGTAGATACTACAGCTTTAACCCTTGAAATGCCAGAGGGGATGTCCAAAACATTGCCAGACATTCCAACACATTACTTCTGGCACTCAAAGGGTTAAGCCACATTCCCACTTGGCAAGGTAACTTCGACTTCCAATGCACTGTTACAGCGAGAGCCCTTGTTTCAATACAATATCAGGCCTCGCGACTATATTCAAACTGCAGGGAAGAAGGGCCTTTTAATGCATGGATGGCCTCTTCAGCTGTTGAAGAGTTAAACTGGCCATGTCACAGGAGAAGTTCAAACTAGTATTCAAGACAGGCCCAGTGGCCTCACTGCAAATAGTACAAGTAGCAGATGTACAAATCAATATTGCTTCTAGACTGGGTACAATTAAATTGGCTGCTGCAAGCTATTTACATAATGAATGGTGTGTGTGTGTGTGTGTGTGTATGTATGTATGTGGGGGGGTCCTTCTGAAAAGGATCAACAAAGGGGTCTTATGTAATTCCTTTGTGTGTTCCAAATTGCAAGGCAATGCTCTGGGGGACATCTCAAGCGCACAAAGGGTTATGGAGTCATTTAGAGGAGATTTTTATCAAAGTGAGAGCATCTTATCTTTAACCCTTTACAGACCAGAGTGGTGGGCAGGGAACTGCAAAGCAGTGTGTTGTATTACCTTCTGGCACTTAAAGGATTAAGACATTTTCTTAAAGAGGCAGTAAAGAATTATAACATGCTCTATTGTAATTATGTACATTGTTGTAACTGATCCCCACTTTCTTCTTTACGTTCCAGATGAGTAAGCCTTGAAAAATATTGCTTACCTATCTGGCACTCAAAAGGTTAACAAAGCCTTCTGCCTCAAAACACCCTGTTCATTAACCGTTTGAGTGCTAAACTGTTGTCAAATGCATGGCTTTGCAATACATTGTCTGGCACCTAAGAGTTAACATTTGATAACTGCCCTCCAATAAGATGGACATGGCCTTTATAAATTTCTAAGAAATCCTACCACAATGAGCAAGAGGGTCTAGCAACTCACTGAAAAGATAGACTTAATTGTGTGTATATACAGCAATGAGGGGGTACAGTATATGAAAAAGTCACAAAAACATAAATATTTGTATATTAATATAATACAATATATTAATATATATTATGGATAAATCTATACACATGTATGGCACCATACAAGTGGGAATGTAGCTATCCAGGATAAAGGTTTTCTCTTACTAATGCAGACAAAAGGCCCACAAGCACAAAAAGGTAAAAATAAGCAATTCTCGGGCAAAGAAACTGCACCATGTGGAACACAAAAAAACTCCACTGAATGGGGCTTTTAACACCTTGACAGTTAAGATAGATCACCAACAATGCATTTGAGAGCTCTAGCAATTCAAGGGCTTAACCGTGTGAGTGCCAGATGGGTGTACAACACATTGCTCTGCACACACCTCTGGCACCCACTGAGTTAAAATCCCTAGTAAAATTAGAGGAAATTATAATTTGCTTCCTATGGAACTGTTACTTTGCTCCACCGTTCACTCTGTGCATATGACCGAATGTTTGCTCTAGGAGAAGATCCGAATGGCCTGAGTGACATCTGCATGGCACACTGGGCACTGAGGTTCATTCTTCTCACAGATACGGTTGGCACATTCCATGCAGAATAGGTTGTGCCCACAGGGGACCAAAGCTGCGATCACCTCACTCTCAAAGCAGATGGAGCAGTCGCGGCTGCCCTTCCGCCTCATTCCGGATGAAGAGGAAGAAGAGCTGGAAGAGGATGAGCTGCTGCTGGAGGAGGATGAGGACGATGAGGAGTCAGAGCCCATGTTTGTGTAAGCGGAGTAACTCAGGCCACCACCGGGGTCACTGCGTACCCTGCGTGCCAAGGGATGCTCCTGAAGCCCATTGCTACTGTGCAAGGGTGGTGACAGCCTGGGTGGAACTGTGCAACCCACACCGTTCAGCCGCCTGACCAGCAGCCCATTGGCATTGGTTGGGTAGGATGAAGGGGCAGAGCCAGAGGTGGTAGTACCTGAGCTGCGCTCAAACTGTGCCCAGAGCAGAGTGGAGGCAGGTGGGGCTGGGGCAGGGTCGAAGCCTGATTCAAAGCTCAGGTCAGTGCAGTCGGGGGAGATGCTCTCACTGGCATACACATATCCATTGCCATTCACGTTATTGTTGTTGTTGCCATTGTTGGTAAAGCTGAGGACAGGGCTAGGTGGGCTGTAGTCTGCCAGCCTTGTGCCATTGGTACCCCCAAAGTAAGAGTCAGTAGAAGCACTACCCAAGGAACTGGAGCTGTCATTACGGTAGTTGGAGAAAGCCTTACGGGACCCAGAGCTGGGGTTAATGCCTGGGGTGGGTTTGCTCCAAAGACTCCCTGTACCATGCAGATCAAAGCCAACATCAGTGCCATTGGCATGAAAGTCATTCTCATCAGTCAACTCTATAAGCCCCCCAGTACGCACAGCAATGTGAGCCTCAATCTCCTCCCGGGCTCTGTCCACATTCTCTGGCATCCCAGTCACCTCAAAAACTGGCTCCTTGTCCCTGCTAGGGGTGACTATGTAAGTGTGAGTCTGTTGCTGAATCCTTTTAATAGTGGCCCCCTTGGGTCCCACCACCAGACCCACCACTCTGTAAGGTACCCGAACTTGGATGGTGGTCTGGCCTGGGAGGTTGGGGGGTCCAGGCACTGAGCCACCATTCAATGCGTTCTTGTTGCGGGAGGCACGGATCATAGAGAAGTGCTCAGCTGCTGAGATGATCTCTCTCCTGGCCATGGCCACATCTTCCTTTCTCCCAGTCACAACAAAGACTGGCTCCTCCCCACGAACCGGGGTCTTGATGTAGGTGTTGGTCTTTGCCCGCAGAGCTTTGATTTTGCAACCTGGGAAACAAAAAGGAGCATAAGATTGGAAATCACTGCCAATGTAAAAACAATACACTCCAATATAATGAAATTATTACATAAAAACAAGGGATGGCAAAATAAAGTGCTTCTACAGCAAACAAATTGCTCTTGATTTAAATGGGGCTTTAAGCCATTTTAATGCAAAAGGCATACAATAAATTGGTTTACAATGTGTTGGAGACCTCTAGCATTCAAGGGGTTAAAAGGCACTATTTACATAAGTGGAAATTTGGTGAGATTGTTCTTTCTTCCCTGTGGTGCAGTTGGGGTGCTCAAGAATTGCTCCACTTTGCTTTTGTACATAAGGCCCTTTAAAGCACCCTACTCTTACCCATGACCACCCATTTAGCAAACAAAAGGATTAAGACAGTGACAATAAAATAATAATCATGCAAAAAAATTGAGAGAGACCATGACATGAATCATGGAGCTCATCACACTGGCATGAACCCACCTTCACACTGCAGATACATCACTGATCCAACCCACTGTATACTACTGATACCATTCAAATTATATGGATGGGGGAGGGAATAAAAGGAATATAAATAACGTGACCAGGCTAATGCCAATGCATGCTATGGCAGGTCATGTTGCATATAGAAAATGGCATTGATTCATATAATAATGTTTGTACAGTAGCATGTCAGCACGTTTCTTTGTCTGACTGAATGAGCAGTCCTAACCATAACACAGCTACCTCACAGTGGGCTGATACACAACAAATGTGGTGCAATTCTGGAGCAAAAGCAGCTGCAGTACAGGGGAACGAATGCAAATTACTTATATTCCCATTTATTCAAATTGGGGTTTTAACCCCCCGAGCGCTATAGAGGTCTGCAATGCAATATTTCGCAATGCGTTGAAGCCATCTAGCTTTCAAACGGATAAAACCCCAATTAAATAAGTGGGAATTGTAGTGATCTGCATCTGCTCCCCTATGGTGCGCCTACTTTGCTCCAAAATTGCACCACTGTCTTTGTATATCAGCCCCGCTATGGCATTCCAACAGCGTGAACATAGACACACAAAGGGCCACCGGCGGCTGAGCTGCTTACCTTGTCTTCCAACTATCTCTGCCACATGCTCAGAGCTGGGCACCGGGACACACTCGGTCATGTTGACGCTCTTTTTCCGTGGCTCGTTGTCGTAAATTGAGCTCTCGTCATTGTCCAGTCCCAGCAAGGAAAGCTGGTCGAGCGCGATCTGGAGAGCCCGTTGGTCATCCAAAGTATCGCCCCCTCCTCCTCCGCTCCTATTCCTTTCCATGTCTGCAAAGAGCGAGCTGGGCATGGTCAGGCTCCCCCACTACACTCGCCTCAGTAGTAGGAACAGACACAAAGAGAAGCAAGGTGGCCAGCACTGAAGAAGGGGAGAGATCGGTGCTCTCCTTGGTTTGGGATCTGGATACCCGTTCTGCCCCCTGAGTATGGATGGTATGGGTGAAAGTCAGTGCAGTCAGCGGGGGTAGGCTTGGTGTCCCCAGCTTCTCTAGTGGGATGAAGACGCTGCTCCCCGACTTCTTTATGGCCAAAAAAAATGCTAGAGATGGCAGCGTTTCTTTAAGGAGCCCCTCCCCGGCTCACTCAGCGTTTTTCTCCCCTCCTGTCTGAGCCACTGCAGCCAGACGGCACTAGAGGAGGATAAGAGGGCCGTGACGTAACCGGCAAGGCTTGACAGTACAATGGGACTGACACCGGGCCTCGCTGCCTCTATTGGTTGAACTAGGTTATACTGGGTGGGACTAGAGAGTCTGACACTCCCCCATCCCCTCCCATTTAGCAGGGAGAGGAAAAAACCTCGTTTCTTTGTTGTCTAATGCAGAACAATAAAGAATCGAGACACTTGTGTTTGGGTCTAGTATTGGAGACATCATATGTCCTCCACCCTTTGTCCCCTATGTTATTTGGATTTTAGGGGCGCAGGCATGCGGTATGATGGAATGTACCGGCTCCTGTCATACTTTCTAATTGGTCATCGACCCCAAAGTACTTTTCTCAGCTGATCGCAGTACAGCACTCTGGTAGCATGCTCACACGTTGCTCTTTATTGTCTGGGGACTGGCTCAATAAATGGTCTTCACATCATCACAGAAACAAGTGAATTCACTGTGAGCAATCTGGCATATTTATCATTTTACATTCAAGTAAATAGATTTTTATGTATTGCTTCGGGTGTTACTGAAATATTTAATTATACGAGTGCCTCATTGATACAATGAACAGTCACAATGTTTATCCGAAACAGAAATTAATTATTCTAATAATGGATTTCAGCCTATATTCTCCTGAGTATCTTAAATAGTAGATAAAATTAAAGACATTATAGGAGAGAAGGCATGAAATTGTTAATAGGGTATCGGGTTACATATGACTGCATTTCCTTCCATCCTTGAGCTATGTAGATGAACACATGGATACGTTTTGTATGGTAAGTTTCAAGTGTATACATATAAATAGAGCGCTTTAAAACCTTTGTTCAGTTACTAAAAAGCAATATTCCCACCTCAACATCTTAACCCTTTAAGTGTTAGAGAGTGACACTCAAAGCAAGGGGTTAATTACTTGCAAGATGCTCTCAGAGTTAACCAGCGTTTAGGAATACTTTGTTTAGGGTTACTTCTTAGAGTGTCAGAGAGGTATCGTTGGATACCTCTCTGGCACTGAAAGGGTTAACCTTTTTATTTTACATGAGTATTGTAACCCATTGGATGCTAGATAGGTTTCAAACGCATTGGAGAGTAATGTGCGTGGGGAACTCACTAGCATCCAAGGGGTTAAAGGAGCAATACATGATCACGTCTTTTATTATGAATGCATGCATGTTTTAACTCTTTGAGTGTCAGAGGAGTATCAAGGCGTTTCACAAGCCAATAACAATCAAAGGGTTAACTTGTATTACCCATTAAACTCATGGCTATGCAACACATTGTTGAGCAATGTGTTGTATACCTCTAGTACACTCAGAGGGTTAACCAGTTGAGTGCCAGAATAGCTTGTTTGAGTCCTCTGGCTCTCAAACGTTGAACCTATCTTTTAAAGTCCACATAAATCATAAAACGAGATTAGAATTTAGAATTAAGTACTCCCCAAGCAAATCTGAGTTTAAAATATAAATGTAACCCATTGTTGACTGGAGGGGTGTCCAACTCATTGCAAAGCATTTTAATGCACACTATCTGCTCTTCAAGGGGTTAACAGTATTGAAACACAATAATCTTGACACCTTTCAAGTGGATGTTATTGTTCCAAATGGTCATAATCTAAACACCAACAAGAGGCATATAGCAGAGCAGGATCATTTACTTGTAAATAAAAAGTATGGTCTCCCAAAGAAGACAATGGGACTGGAGAAGTGATGTTATCTAAGGCCTGACACTTGGCAAATTGTTCTTGTGATAGATCCAGTTGATAGTAAAACTACACTCTTATCTAAGGAGTGGAGAACATGTGCCTCTGTAGCTGTTTCTGTACATCTTCCATTATAAGGATAATGGTGGTTGTAGCACACCACACCCTATCAAACAGGCTATATCCACACACTGAGTCTGATGTATTAAGAAAAAGTGCAATTCTGGAGCAAATCAACTGCATCACAGGGAACAAAGCAACATTTCCATAGGCTTAATTGGAGCAGAAACAAAAGACTGTCTCATAGGGCAATACATTGATTACTGCATGAAATTTAGAAGGTATTCAGTGGTTGTACTGACAAGTTTTAATTGCTACATTCCAGTGGATAATAGTAAACATGCATATGAGGGATATTATATTTGTCCCCACAAAAATCACTCCCCATGCAATATTCAGCTGCTCCCCTTGGCAGGCAGGTCTATCCCTTTAAGACAAAGACCATCACAAACATAGCAGAAAACACACAGCAAGAGGGGGCGCTATATTCATAGCATATGTATGTGAAAAAGTCATGTACCCCTCACATGTTTAGTAGGCCAGTAAGTACTTAGTACACACCAGCTAAAGGACTTTAGGGGGGAACAGCTTGCCCGCTCGGGTACACTCGACAAGAGTTGTTTAAAATAGTAATATGTACAAACTACAAATAATGTAGTAAAACAGTAAGTCCTGATAAACCAACACATTTCAGAATTTTTATGACCTTTTCATCAAGGTATCATCCAGTTACAATATAAAAGGCTGAGTAGAATAGAGTTGCTAGATCATCCCAGTGGGCACATATGAAAAATGCTTGTTGCAGGGCTCCAGTGGTTAACCCTTTGCGTGTCAGAGGGGTACGCAACGCAATGCTCTGTAATGTGTTGTGTACCCCTCTGACACTCAAAGGGTTAATTATTAGGTTGCAGTGATTCCCATGTATCAACACAGCGAGCATTTTTGTAAATTGTTTTTAAAAGGATGTTTTGGTAACTATACCATAGAATCACTGCATACCAAGTAGTGGTAGGCTGGTCCCACTGAAGTCATTTAGCCAGTATATACTAAATACTTACCGGCCTACTGAGCAAGTGAGTGGGTGAATTACTTATTCAATGTACTCTGACTATATTGTCCCCTTTTGCCATAGGACACCTTTCAGGCAATCAAGGGGTTAAACCTCCATTAAACCAATGGGAATTGGTATTTTTATTTCTCTCATATGGTACAGTTGACTTGTTCAAAAATTGCTACACTTTCCTTTTATACATAAGGCATTTAAAGCACCCTTCTCTTATCCATGGACACCCATCTGGCATTAACAGGGTTAAAATCCCCATTTAACTCAATTGATGTTTGCCCCTGTTCTGTAGCTGGTTTGCCCCAAACCTTCTTGGTTTAACTTATTACATCTGCCACAATGCTTGTTGCCCTACCCCAAGGTAATAATAACTAAGTTGTATTGCACATTTCACTGTTTCCTACCATTTACAAGACAGCAGGTAACAGGTTAGTACCCTAGGTGCTTCTCTGAAACCAACCTACATAACTTTCACTGGATTGGGATATGCCCAGACATGTAAGGGGGATCCAATCAGCAAAAGACATTTCTTTGTTCTGAAAATGTGGCACTGAAGCAGAAGATCTGCCAAAGCTGTAAAAAGGCAATATTCTCCTATACAGATGCACTGAGAGTATTATTATTTAAACCACACCCTTCAGTCGCAGACTGTATTGAATATGAATTTGGTGTTGTCACTATGCAAATCAATGCCACGTTTATTTTTCAGGTAGTTGTCCCCTTTGGTGTTTATTGCAGTGACTTGCCATTTCCTCTGGATGTTTACAGCATGTGAAACAGGAGAGAAGAGGTTGGGCAGCAACCCCCCAACCCTTTGTTAATTGCTGATCACTTCATCTGATTCCTAATTTATTCTAAGACCAGGAAACAGTCTGTCCAAAGGACCATTGTTACACCCAGGTATCTGCAGCCTGTCTGCACTCCACCTATGTGTATTTCAGTCATCACTGAAACCAAAATGTGTCCCTACTAGATAGTCAGTACACATTAGAAGGAATTATATTGTATTGTATATATTGTGTTAGAAGTGTTAACGTCTTCATAGATTAAGGATATATTCTTAAGTATCAGCAAGGCAACAATGATTCCTGTGCAGTTCTGCAGAATTAGATTTTCAATTTGCATTAAAATGGACATTTGATCACTTTACATTCATAATAAAGGGCAAATAAATTATAAGTAACTAGTAGAAGAGCCTGTGTACACGGGCCACAGTAGTGGGCGGTCGCGGTGCAGTCATGCCCAGTAGAGACTGACCGCGCCACGGCTGATACAGAGCTGGAAGTTCCAAAGGTCTAACTTCGGAGTGCCCAGCTCTGTATCAGCATTGTCACGGGCAGTCTCTACTGCGCATGACTGCGTTGTTACAAACTTTGTAGCGAATTATTATATAGGATAGGATACTTTGAGCGTATAAAAGAATGATTTGTAATGCATTGCACATCAGCCTGGCACTCAAAGCTGAAAATACTATTAACTCCATGGATGCTAAGAAGTCAGCAATGCATTGTGACCCAATGTTGTTACATTTCCATTCTGTCAGAATACAAAGGAAACAGTGCAACTCTGCAATATGTGTGTTGTCCCACATTAAAATGGCAACCTGGTCATTTGGCTTGGATGCAATAAATTAACTACTTTTTCTATTTTCTGGTTCATGTGTGCTGTCTCTTATGAAGCTCCCCAAGCTGAATATATTTAAATGCTTGCATTATCTTTTTCTATGGGGCATGTACCTATAACATTTTTTTGTTTAAAGGTATAATTTTATTTTATATTATAGTCCTTAAAAAAAAAACATTAAAAACAATATAAGTCTTAAGTGGCGTAACAATAGGGGAACCCATCGCCACTCACCCACAGCCCTGCCCGCAGCAGCTCAGGTAATCTCCCGGCGCTTTAGTAATGCAGAGCGCTGGGAGATGTCATCATCTCCCAGCGCTCTGCATAACTGTGAACCGCGTGAGAGATGGAGGTAAGAGATTAAGGTGGGCAACGTGAAGATTGGGGGGGGGGGGCCGGGCCCGGCGGCAATTTCTGCACCAGGGCCCGGTGGCTGCTAGTTACGCCACTGGTCTTATCTCCCAAACATTTATGGTTTGAGAGATATTAGCAAGTAAAGTTTCCCCTGGAGTGATGTCACTGCTCAAGCCTTCAGATTTGGAATCCAGTCCCGGGACCGGCCGCGGCTCTTCAAAAGTGCCGAGATCACGATCTTTAAAAATAATTTCTTCGTCGGAAAGGTCTACAAAGTGTGCTTGCAAGCCAGGCACACTTTGTAGACAGTTCCAATGATGTAGTTCTTTATAAAGATCATTATTTCGGCACTGCTAAAGAGCTGCCAGCTGATCTGTGGACCAGATTCCAAGGGTCAAGGGAGCCCACAACATTCCTCTGACTCTGTGAGCCCCCCCCCCCACACACACAGCATTGTCTTTATGGAACATGATACTGAAGAAAGCAAAACTGGTGACTAGCAGCAATAATACCACTACCATGAGCACAGATCGGCTGCCTGTTCCTGCTGTCAGACCTGCCAGTCTGCCTTCTTTCAACTCAGGAGATGGCAAGTGTGACAGTAGAGGACCCTCTGTCACATTTTTTCAGTATGTCCAACTGGTTAGACTGTAATAGAGCAGTAGCAGCAAGGAGGCACTGGTGGTGGTGATGATGATGAGGGTGACGGTGGAGCAGCTGGGGTGGAAGAGACATTAATTACCTTTTTAGCCCAAAACAAGAAGGAATTGGAGACAGATATGGGGATGGGCATCACCAACACCACCAGCAGTGAGATTTGCAAATTTGTGGAGTTTGCTGAGGCTGTAACTGCTGCTGAGTTGCAAGGACAGCAGGATAATGAGGAGAAGGCTAGTGTGCCACAAACTACCTGTGAATCTGCCACAGTTTTCCAGCATTGCCATGAATCCACCATGTCTTCAACAATTTTAACATTTTACAAAAACAATGCTTCATTTGCATTTGAAAATTCAGGTTAATGAGTCATTATCATATTCATGTGGGTGTATTTATATGTTAATGTGGCTTTTTGCCACATACACTAAACACTGATAGCTGCCCCTATTGTCAGAGTTCACAGTCCCAAGATCGCCTAGTAATTGGCAATGGTAGGATCTTCCTATGGCCTTTATGGAGCCAGAGGACAACAGCTGTCCTCCTGTAACCCTTTCAGTGCTGTAGAGATGTGCATTGCAGACCTCCTGTGGCAATGAAAGAGTTAAGAACAGAGGTTCTCAACCTGTGCCCTCAGTGGCCACTAACAGGCCAGGACTTAGGAATTTCCCTGCTAGAATACAAGTGTGTTGATCAGAGGCTCAGTCATATTGATTAACTCACCTGTGCTCTTAAAAGGAAATTCTTAAATCCTGGCCTGTTAGTAGCCACTGAGGGCACGGGTTGAGAACCACTGGTTAAGAATATGTCTACAAATAAATAAATGTGTACAATGATGGCATTCACCACGCCACCTCAGTCTTGCATTTTTTCCTCCTGCTCACTGCCATAATCTTTCCTGGATAATTTTAGGAAGGTAACAGTGATCAGAAGGGAAGAACACGGCCTGAGGTAGAGAGTGGCGAATGCCATCATTGTACATACAACGCTGACAGAAATGCATTGCAAGCCCTAACGGATTGACTGGAGAGCATGATAGGAGAATAAAGAAGGCTTGGGGAGGCTCTGCCTCCCCAAAGCTAGTTGCTTGTTTTATAGCCTTTATGTGTAATATTTGTACCATATTGAATCATTATTAAGCATATGAACTATGGTTTAATATGCCCCTTCTCCACACAGACTGACTCCATGCAACTCTGAATCTGGATCAGCTGTCTAGCGCTATATTTATTTTCTTAACCCTTTCAGTGCCACAGGGGTATGCAATGCACATCCTTATGTCACTGAAAAGTTAGGGAGCAATGTTGTTTGTGGTGCTGAAGTCAGAGTGGATCCCCCAGTTGGAAAGTGAGGGAGCAGAGAAGATGCTCTTAGATAACAGAGTTGTTTTACTGCTGGAGATATGTAAGGGAGGGCAGTTCAAGGACACAGATACTAATGATTTAATTAAAAATGGGATAAAAAAACATGCACACTTAATTTTTAGTGCATATGGTGATGTTTGTCTCCACACATCACCATAACATCACCCCTTCATGCATCTCCCACTGGTCACCTTAACCACAGATGAAAAATAAAAATTCCCCAAATTTCCCAAATCCGTATTGAATTAAAGGGGAACTATCCTATATAATAATTCTCTAATATGTGTGTAACGCCGCAGTAATGCGCTGTAGAGACTGCTGCGCGTGCTGCAGTCATGCGCAGTAGAGCCTGCCCATGCTGCGGCTGATACAGAGCTTCGGAGCGCCCAGCTTTGTATCGGCAGCGGCGCGGGCAGTCTCCATTGCTCATAACTGCCCCACGACTGGCTGGCAATGGCACTGTGGCCTGCGTAATGGGCTTTTCAACTAGTAATGTAATAATATATGTGTCTTATTTTGCTTAATAAAATGATTTGCATATCTGCTATTTACTCAAGTCATACCCACATACATACTTTATTTTTGAACATTTGATCTCTTTTGCAGTGTACTGCTATTTGTTTCTGTTTACAGTCTGATAAAACTCATAACAATGTATGTTCAATTCACTATACAATCCACTGAGGTCCATTGAAGCACACTGTTTGTTATGAAGAGGTGTGACCTAGAACCAGACTCAGATATATATCATTATAAACAGGAAACTGAAGATATAATGCAAAACACATGTATATATATATCTACCTGACTGCTGTAAATGATATCCACCTAAGTAAGTTAATATGTTAGCTACATGAACCCTTTGTGTGCAAGAGGGGTTAGCAACAAATTGCTATCTAGTTAGTTGTGTACCCATCTGGCATTCAAAGGGTTAAGAGAGATTATTTCCTAGGGTAAAGTTCCCTTTTAAATGGCCTTTTAACTCCTCGAATGGTAGAGAGGTCTCCACTCGTGAAGCATTGCATTGGATACCTCTTTAGCATTCACAGGGTTAATAGCCTCAATGAAAATCAAAGGGAATTTTAATTTCTCTCCTTTGGTGCAGATGGGTTTTTTCAGAACTGTACCTTTTCAGCTTCTTCAATACAGCTCTATACACCTATGCCTTAGTAACACATCTAAATGTATGCTGTGTATTTGATAACTAGTTAGAACAACATGTGGCAACTTGTGATCTGATTCCATAAGATGACTATTTATTGTAAAGTCAGAACAGATGTCCTTCAACCACCAATAGGTGCAGTTTCACAGCCAGGACATGTGATGTCATAGACCACAACAGTTCAGGTTAAGAGTCTCGCCAAATCCCAGGACCTGTAACACATCAGAGCACCTGCTTTTGTATATAAATATATACCCTGAGAGACTATTATATAGCAAAATGTAAAAGCAGACTGCTCAAAGAGTTTGCTCTTAAAACTTGCTTTCAAGAAATGATGTAATTCCTTAACCACTTGAGAAGCAATAAGCTGGATGCATTTCTAGCATACAGTGAGTTAGAGGAACACTACTGTTAACCACTTAATGACCAGAGATGTGCATCATGTTGCAGGAACACTAACACTTTAAAATGAACTGGGTTTACATAAACTTAAATACCCCTTTGGTTTGAATAGGGTGTCACGATCCAGGTACCCAGAAATAGTAGGTATGTACCTGTGGATAGATTGTCTGGTCCAGTAGCTACAGATAGACGCTAGGGGTCATAGCTCAGAAACATAGACATCTACAGTATCTCCCAGCCAAAGCCGAATAAAGTTGCTGGCCACAAAGCCAGATGTCCGACCCCAGTTGAGCCAGGGCCCAGACCAGGATGGGTGACCTGTAGACCAAAAGAGAACCAGACAATCGACCCTTGTATGCAGGAACTAGCAGAAAAGGTAGGGACTAAGAGAACAAAAATAGATAGATGTGCCTAAAACCCAATGGATGGCCGCAAGGGATGGGTGGAGACCGTAGATGGAAAGGCGGTGATAGCCACAGAGTAAACTGACGGTGCACCTTAGTTAAATGACAGAGAAACAACACAGGAACTCAACAACGCCAGAAGGGATCCTGTGGAGCTCAGTGAGAGAGCTGTAAATAAACATTAGGAGGGTTAATGAACGCCTGCAACAAGAGATACCAGAAACTAAGAAGGAGGAGCGGAACTCCAACAGAATCAGTTCAGATGTAAATGTCTGCAGGGAACAGAGAAACCCCCTGAGGAGAGGAAGAATGGTGCGGGACAGGACCACAATAGGATACCCAGCCAAGGAGGTAGGTGACTGCTACAGAGGGACCAAATGGCCAGGAGTGGTAATGGGCAACACAAACACTAGCTCCTGGTCTAAAGACCAAAAAGGATCTCCATATAGAGAGACCAGATCCCTGGAGGGGAAGGAGTGCAAGGACACTAGGTGATGACACTAGGGAGTGGTAAGGCAGCAGGGAAACTGACAAGAGGCACAACCGCCAGACTGCATGGAAGGCCACCCACAGGAAAAACAGAGAAGCTGCTTAACAAGAGTGGAAGGGCCACTAACGGGGTGGAATGCAGCAAGGCTGATGAGAGCATAGGCAGAAAGCCACAGGTATGAGCAGGAGGCAGCATTGCAATGGGCTCTGGAAGAGGTACCGGAAGGCAAGAAATGGCAAGGTCGCAAGTAAATAATAAATGGTGAGGCCACCAGAGATAGAGGAGAACGTGATACAGAAGCAGATAAGCAGCTGGGGGAGAGCCAAGGCAGGAGCACTGACTAGAATACAGTAAACGCAGTGAAAGCTGAGAGGCTAAGCGTCAGGGCCGCGAGCAACAAGAGGCCACAGGAGGTCAACCAGGTGTACCCCACACAAGAGCAGAATATCAAGATACCAGAGGATGAGGCAAAAAGCAGAGTAAAAAATATAGCAGGCTAAAACTAACAGCACCGACAGAATCAGGAGACCAGAATAAACAGGCAAGGAGGAATGGATTCTTAGGCCAAATAAGGAGAGCCCCACCAATGGCAAGGTAGGGGCGTGACAAAGGGTGCTCTGAACACACAATCACTTTGATTGGCTAATTAATGGAGGAGGTGCTTTAGGAACCTTTAAGTCGTCTGGGTAATGGGTTTTTGAATTGTGTCTATGATTAAGCAGTGGAGTATAAGGAGAGGCGGTGATTGTCTTTTTTTCAGGTTGTCAAGGATCAGTTTGTTACATGGAATTGTGCCAGAGGTGTAGTGCCACTTGTTTTCTGTCTGTTAAATTTCACATATTCCATCTAACATCTGTAAAATGTCTCTCTTTATTTTAAGGCCTAAAATCTAGTCTTACATATGCATACCTGGGAACTTTTTTTGTGGACTCCCTGGGGATCCTATGTTGCAGCTGGGGGTAGAAAAATGACATGATCCACATCAAAAAGAGGTGGACTTAATCACGAGTGGTGGGCGGGGCTTAAAATACATGGCCAGAGTAGGAGGAATAGGCTGGGAAAAGAGGATAAGTGGGTGGGGAGTGCAAGGAACAGACTGGGAAGATGCAAAAGAGAGAAGAGTTTGCTTAACCCCTTAACGACCCTTGATGGTTATAGTACGTCAAGGGTCTATCTGACTGAACAACCCAATATCGTACTATGACCGTCATGGAATTCCGGGCTCCCCCCACGGAAGCGGATAGAGCAAAAAAAAAATGCTCCGTGGTCCTTAACGGACTGCGCCGATCGTCCGGCCGTTAAGGGGTTAAAAACTCCCCACATCCGGAGAATCAGCCTATGCCCCGGAGACCCAGTAATCTGCAACAAAAACCAGAGTCTCGTGGCCAAATCCGGAGAGTTTCCAGCTATGTACATATGCTCTTAGGGAGCAACCATCCCTGCCTTTTCCAGGGCTTCTAGCAGCATAGCAATATTGAGGTCACCATCCAGGATTTCCTATAAATGGGCTGAGATAACATAACAACCTTTCTGAATACAAGAACAGTGGGTACTGATCATAATACATTAACTGGCTGCACAAACCAAATTAAATAAGTGCTTTCTGATTAGGACATTTTAGGGGTGTAACCTATTAACAATTAGTTTTTAGGTATGTTAACTCTAAGTGCATTACATTTACATTTCTATAAAATTGTTTCATTTTTAAGTTTTAGTGTTACTTTAAAAGGATAAAATAAGATTTACCCCTACATGAGAAATAAAAATATGCTGTACAGACATATATGCATATTATTATTATATTATATTATTGCAATGCAATGCATTGGTTACCCCCTGGCACCAAAAGGGTTAATATAATCTCAAGTATACAATACTGCATGTGTTGTTTATAAATGCACCATATGTCCCAAATAAAAATGTACATTGCTGTAAAGGGGGCTTTAACCCACTTGAATGCCCGGGAGCTATCAGCAATGCTTTGGCGATAAGGTGAAAACATATCCCTTTAACCCGCAGAGTGTCAGAGAGGTATCCAACGCTTTGCTTTGCAATATGATGGATACCTTTCTGGCACTCCAAGGGTTGAATCAGGGACACGTAAAAATAAAAAACAACAACAACACACTGCAGGTTTGCACTGATTTGCATAACGCTGTGTGGTCACCATAATTGGAGATCTCTCTGCATACCTGGGAACTTGTGGACTCCCCAGAGAGAGGAGTCCTGTGGTGCCTCTGGGAGAGATTTTTGACGCAAATCACGTCAAAAATGGGTAAGACTTAATTGTGAGTGTTTTTTAAAATGTTAAAAAAATAGGAGGAATAGGCTGAGGAAGAAGGAGAAATGGGAAGGTAGTGGGAGGAACACAATGGAAGGAGCAGAAGTGGGCAGAGTTTCATTAGAAACTCCTCACATCTGGAGAATCAGACTCTGTCCCTGTAGACCCAATAATAGTCTCAGGGGCAAATTTGGAGCATTTCCAGCTATGCCTCTCTGGCATCTGAGAAGTTAATTTTATAACTAACATGGATTTGTTTTGCCCCAGAATTCACCTGAAAGGGAAAGCTCGACAGAGCCACCAACAATTCACAGCCAGCCAGATATGAACTAAAAACGTATTTTATTTGTATAAATCTAAAACAAAAACCAGGTATTATGAAGGTAAATAAGGGCAGACTCGAAGACAGCACACCACAAGTTTCTAGTTCATCTCTGGCTGGATATGAATTGTCAGTGGCTCCGCTGAGCGCTCCCTTCCAGTGTCTTCACTTGTGCTGAAATCACTGCGGTGTTTGTTGGGGGCTTCACTGGAGCTTGAACACAAAAAAAAAAAGTAATTCCTAAAGAAGGAAAAAATAAAGGAGACCCTTAAAATGCACTCCTAATACTTCCCCTAGGTAATTTGAAATAATATACCCAGGAAGAACAGGCAGGCTTGAGGGCCACAAGCCAAGGTATAGGTCAAAAATTAATAATAAAAATTACAAACTTTATTTGGTGAATTTAAAATACTAAATGTCAAGAAAGCAACTCCTAAGTGATTCAATGTACTGTGTATGAATTAAAGCACCATATACCGGCGGATGAAACTATATGAGCGTGTTGGAAGGCTCATATAGTGTGGTCACTGATACTAAATGGTCATGTTACTTATATAAATATATGATACAAAGACTCAAAAATAAAGCAGGCTAATAGATTGACTAACCAAATGAAACATTCTGAGTTCTAAGGAGGATGCAATCAGGTCCTAATAACGTTTTAACATAATAAGACTCACAGCATCTCAGTAATACAATGTGTCAACACCTCATAGGTTGAATATATAAACTGGTTAGTGTAGTTGATTTTAGTAGCGTATTTACACTAATACTAAAAGGAAACTCTGCAAGAAAAAACGCTATGTAATATGGTGGAGATCCACCAAACCAAATGGTGGATCCCTCACCAGAGTTGTATATGTCTAAGTCATATAAGAAACCGAGACAAGTCTTGTTATACGGTGATAGCCCACAACGGTAATTAATTGTGAAATATACAATCGGGTGCTGTGCAATGCAGCGTAGACCCGTTTTACCGGTTGTAAAGTAGCATCATGTAATGCTGGTATAACGCATCCCACAGTGATAGATATGCACTCAAGCGCTGTGCAATGCGGCGGAGAACCACTTAACTGGTTACAAAATAGCATCTAGTAGTGCTAGTATTATGCACCGCACAGTGATATTAATATACCGGTTAATATTACCGTATATAAATATAATAATCATATTGGAATGTTTATCAGCATGGGTTTTGAAAAAGAATAAAGCGCTTTGCAATATAATGGAGAGTGGCTTAAGATGCGGATAAATCAGTCCAATAATAGCTCATTGAATGTAGCCCCTATTTCCAAAAAGTAATCAGTTTAATTATGTAATAAACATGTGATCATATTGGAAAATTTGTCAGCATGGGTTTTGAGAAAGAATAAAGCGCTTAGCAATATAATGGAGAACCGCTTCAAATGCGGATGAAACACTCTTATGGTGGTTGATTAAATGTTGCTCCTTATTTCCCAAAAAAGGGAGGGTCTTAGTGATCAGTTTAATTTAGGTGATACACATAAGTAAGCAAGTAATGCAATCCTCCTAGTAAACAGTATGTTACTGTTGGAGCCGACTAGAGATAGACTGATTAGCGCCCAGGAGAACTGCAGGCGTCCTGCTGTACCGGATAAGTGAGGCTAATTACTGTTCACATATTTACTTGGCCCCAACGTTTAATCGAACACCAGTATCTACTGCAGGTACCCTGCTCTCCTGTTTATCAATAAACCACAGATCATAATGCGTTAAGCTATGGATAATCATGGAACTGTCATGTTACACGTTCTCTTCATCTCGTTGAGTTTTTATTTGGTGTTAGCTACCTGAATCTTCGAGCACTACGATAGCCTAGCAGTCCCTGGCATCCAACTCATTCATTAGGTTGGATGACTTTTAGCCATCTCTCCTTGTCGGATCCCTATCTTAGGAGGAGTGACACTGATGCCATTCCTACCTAGTATCAGCTAAAAGTTGGCACATATAGCAAGATAAAGTAAGTAATTAGCACATTTAACAAAACTGAGTACTTAGCAACAACAGCTGAGATAAGTGACGCAAGTTTCCATTAGGCTTCCTCAGACTTGAAGCACTGTTTATGTGCGGCACTATTTAAGCTTTAAAAGCCACCTGGTGGTTACAATGTTGCATTGTCAAAGAATGTGTCTTAATCAACTTTATTAGTAACAAAGGCAAACATAGCATACATAGCATATTGGATATAGGAGAAATGATCTCAAAAATTCGGAAAAAATGTAAAATATATATATGGAAATCTGACTAATCATAAAAACTCTAATGACTTTAAGTATTGCAAATAGTTCAGATACTAAACATTCCCAGATGTATTCATCCAGAAGATTGTCAATATTCCCAAATCATAAAATTTAAAGCACAACAAGACTCCAAAAAGGATTTCATTACAGATGTGCCGTTCAGCACATCTCCTCATTTAAACCATTAGGAGTCATGGTATTGAGGAGAAAAATCCATCTGTTTTCTATCTGTAATAATCTTTTTTCCAGATCTCCTCCTTTTATACCTAGATTTACTTTCTGTATTCCCCATATATGTAAATCTTTGGCTGAGGAGTTGTGGTGTGTAAGAAAATGTCTGGCTACCCTGGTGAGTGTTTTTCCTTCGTTATTTTGGCTTCCGGCATGGGGGATATTGCCAAGATGTTCCAAAGCTCTCTGTTTGAGCATCCTTGTGATCATGCCCACATATTTGAGACCACATGGGCATAGAGTGCAATGAATAACTCCCTTACTTTCACAATTGATGAAATCCCAGATATAATGAATCTTCCCTGTCCGATCTAGGAATTGTTTGGATTTAATCATGTAAGGGCATAGTTTGCATTTGCCAAAGGGAAAAGATCCTTGAAAACTCACATGTCTTCTTTTTGTGTTCTGGAAATGACTTTGTACCAAATAGTTTGAAAGGCTAGGGGCTTTTCGGTATGTAGTACAGATTTTTGGCCCTAATATTTCAGCCAAAATTGGGTCTTGTGTTAAAACTAGAAGATGTTTATTTAAAATGTTTTCAGCATCCTTCTGTTGCCTACTGTATGCAGTGGTTAAACAAACAACAGTAGATATTTTCTTAGTTTTAGATTTAAGTAGATCGTTTCTAGTTCGATGAAGAGCTCTATTATAGACCTTTTTTAGTTTTGAGATGGGATAACCCCTTTGGTGTAAACGGTCTCGCAATTCCCTCGCTCTCAACTTAAAAGTGTCCAGATGAGAGCAGTTCCTGCAAATTCGTAGATATTCTCCAAAGGGGACATTATCTTTGACACTCGTTAAGTGGTGACTGTAAAAATATAGGATGCTGTTTGTGGAGGTGGTTTTCCAATATAAATCACTGCCCAGCACCCCATCAGCTTGACGTTTTATTGTGAGATCTAAAAAATTGATAGAGTCATGATTATACTCCAAAGTTAACCTCAAGTTAAGATGATTGTTGTTGAGTCTATTTATAAATTGGTGCAGTTTGTTACTCGGGCCTTGCCACAAAAAGATGATGTCGTCTATATATGATGGGTAACTTCTTCCATGTTTTCAGAAAGAACTATTTCCTGCCCCCACAATCTGAGTTACAGATTAGCGTAGGTGGGGACACATGCCGTACCCATGGCTGTTCCTCAGATTTGTTGGTAGAAGGAGTTATTAAAAGTGAAATAGTTGTGTTGCAGCACAAAGCGGAGCATTTTGAGGAGATAATACGAAATAAGTGCTATTCTATAGCCCTACATCCATCGGTGTGGTTAACAGAGGTATAGAAGGACTCCACGTCGCACGTCACTAATAATGTGTCATCATCAATGGGAAGTTGGTTCAATTTTACAAGTGTGTCTGTGGTGTCCTTAATATATGAGGACATGTAATCTAACATGAACCTTAATTGTGCATCAATGAATTTACTTAGATTCTCGCATAAACTACCATAAAATTGGTAGTGGGGTCGAAAATCAGTCTCTTATAACTGCCAGATAAGTTTAGTTGTTTTTTTGCTTCATGTAGGTACATGTCTTTAGGCCATATTACCACATTTCCACCTTTGTCTGAGCATTTGAAAACATCATCCCAGATGCACATTTCATGCAAAGCTTTTCTTTCTCTATAGCTAACATTGGATGATAAAGCAGAAGTTGACAGACTCATTAAATCCCCCATAACAAGAGAGATGTAGGGGATTCCTCACCGGAAAGTGCAATCTCTGCACAGAGTGCATCTAAATCATAATTTTCCTCTACTATTGGTGTGTTATGAAATTGCTTGGCCAATAATAATTTACGGCCATGTAGATGGAGATCCTTAAACAATTCAAAAATATCAATATCATTAGTGGGGGAGAAGGATAATCCTTTAGAAAGCAGTTTCTTATGAGCTGGAGTTAAAGTATGTTTCAGTAAATTGATGATCTGTATAGTGATCTCTGGTATCCCCTTTGTGTCTGTATTTGTTGAAAGGTTAGGTCTGATCCTCTGCCTCTTACCTCCTCTATGCATCTTTTGTTTTTTTCGCGTAAGGATAGGTGTCCGACTCCTATCACAAGGTGTGAGCCCAAAAAAGGATTTGAAGGACCAGCTGTTTCTTCCACAGGTTGTATACCTGTTTCTGCTACATCAGAATCATTTTCGTTTTCAGATTCAGCTTCTGAAGCTGATGTTTCTCCTTCAGTAAGTATGAGATCTGAGTTGGCAATCCTTCTAATGTTTTTTGGCCACCAAAGAGTTAACGAAATCCTTGTGGTCTCTATTGAATTTTTTCTTTTTTTCTCTCAGTAATTTTGGTTTCTAATGTATCCAACTCTAAATTAAAACTATCAAGATCATTTTGCATTGAGCTAATAGTTTCTAGCCATCTGAGTTTGTCTTCTGTTTCCTCAATTGATTTTTCTGTCTGCTCAATGATCTCATTTTCATAATCTTTAAGTATGCTCATAAATTCAAATGAGCATTTGTTACAACACTCCTCCCACCTTTTTTGATAATTAATTTAATTAAATAAAAACCTTGGAAAAATACAGATTCTTAAACCCCTAGGGATAAGTTGCTGTTCGATATATTTTTCATAGGTGATTTTGTTCCACCATGATCGAGTAAGTCTGATATGTGCTAATTTATAGTCGGCGCTTCAGGTCTGAGGAAGCCGAACGGCGAAACGTGCGTCACTTATCTCAGCTATTGTTGCTAAATACTCAATTTTGTTAAATGTGCTAATTACTTACTTTATCTTGCTATATGTGCCAACTTTTAGCTGATACTAGGTAGGAACAGCATCAGTGTCACCCCTCCTAAGATAGAGAGCCGACAGGGAGAGATCACTATGAGGCATCCAACCTAATGAATGAGCTGGATGCCAGGGACTGCTAGGCTATCGTAGCGTTCGTAGATTCAGGTAGTTAACACCAAATAAAAACTCAACGAGATAAAGAGAACATGTAACATGACAGTTCCATGATTATCCATAGCTTAGCGCATTATGATCTGTGGTTTATTGATCAAGAGAAGAGCAGAGTACCTGCAGTAGATACTGGTATTCGAGTAAATGTTGGGGCCAAGTAAATACGTGAACAGTAATTAACCTCACTTATCCGGTACAGCAGGACGCCTGCAGTTCTCCTGGGCGCTAATCAGTCTATCTCTAGTCGTCTCCAACAGTAACATACTGTTTACTAGGAGGATTACATTACTTGCTTACTTATGTGTATCACCTAAATTAAACTGATCACTAAGACCCCCCTTTTTTGGGAAATAAGGAGCAACATTTAATCAACCACCATAGGAGTGTTTCATCCGCATTTGAAGCGGTTCTCCATTATATTGCTAAGAGCTTTATTCTTTCTCAAAACCCATGCTGACAAATTTTCCAATATGATCACGTTTATTATTAACATAATTAAACTGATTACTAAAGATCCCTTTTTTTGGAAATAGGAGCTACATTCAATGAGCTATTATTGGAGTAATTTATCCGCATCTTAAGCCGCTCTCCATTATATTGCAAAGCTCTTTATTCTTTTCAAAACCCATGCTGATAAACGTTCCAATATGATTATTATACTTATATACGGTAATATTAACGGGTATATGAATTTCACTGTGTGGTGCATAATACTAGCACTACTAGATGCTATTTTGTAACCGATTAGCTCTTGAATGCATATCTATCACTGTGGGATGCATTATACCAGCATTACATGATGCTATTTTACAACTGGTAAAACGGGTCTACGCTGCATTGCACAGCACTCAAGTGTATGTTTCACAATTAATTACCGTTGTGGGCTATCACCGTATAACAAGACTTGTCTCGGTTTCTTAAATGACTTAGACAGATGCAACTCTGGTGAGGTATCCACCATTTGGTTTGGTGGATCTCCACCATATTACATAGTGTTTTTCTTGCAGAGTTTCCTTTTAGTATTAGTGTAAATACGCTACTAAAATCAGCTACACTAACCAGTTTATATATTCAACCTATGAGGTGTTGACACATTGTATTACTCAAATGCTGTGAGTCTTATTATGTTAAAACGATATTAGGACCTGATTGCATCCTCCTTAGAACTCCGAATGTTGCATCTGGTTAGTCAATCTATTAGCCTGCTTTATTTTTGGGTCTTTGTATCATATATTTATATAAGTAAAATGACCATTTAGTATCAGTGACCAGACTATATGAGCCTTCCAACACGCTCATACAGTGGATATAAAAAGTCTACACACCCCTGTTAAAATGCCAGGTTCTTGTGCTGTTAAAGAATGAGACAAAGATAAATCACGTCAGAACTTTATCCACCTTTAATGTGACCTATAACATGAAAAATTCAGTTGCAAAACAAACTGAAATAGTTGAGGGGGAAAAATAAAAAATAAAAAACTCACAATAACCTGGCTGCATAGGTGTGCACACCCTCTTATAACTGGGGATGTGGCTGTGTCCACAATTAACCAATCACATTCAATCTCACGTTAAATAGAAGTCATTACACACCTGCCGTCATTTAAAGTGACTCCAATTAATCACAAATAAAGTTCAGCCGTTCTAGTAGGATTTTCCTGACATTTGCTTAGTTGCATCTCAGAGCAAAAGCCATGGTCTGCAGAAAGCTTCCAAAGCATCAGAGGGATCTCATTGTTGAAAGATATCAGTCAGGAGAAGGGTTCCAAAGCATTAGATATACCATGGAACACAGTGAAGACAGTCATTATCAAGTGTAGAAAATATGGCACAACTGAGACATTACCAAGAACTGGACGTCCCTCCAAAATTGATGAGAAGACAAGAAGAAAACTGGTCAGGGAGGCTTCCAAGAGGCCTTCTGCAACATTAAAGGAGCTGCAGGAATTTCTGGCAAGTACTGGCTGTGTGCTACATGTGACAATAATCTACAGTATTCTTCATATGAATGGGCTATGGGGTAGGGTGGCAAGAAGGAAGACTTTTCTTACAAAGGAAAACATCCATGCCTGGCTGAAGTTTGCAATAACAAACATCAAGTCCCCCAAAAGCATGTGGGAAAATGTTTTATGGTCTGATGAACAAAGGTTGAATTTTTGGCCATAATTCCAAAAGGTATGTTTGGAGCAAAAACAACACTGCACATCACCCAAAGAACACCATACCCACAGTGAAGTATGGTGGTGGCAGCAAAATGCTTTGGGGCTGTTTTTCCTCAGCTGGAACCGGAGGCTTAGTCAAGGAGGAGGGAATTATGAACAGTTCCAAATACCAGGTAATTTTGGCACAAAACCTTCAGGCGTTCGTTAGAAAGATGAAGATGAAGTTCACCTTTCAGCACAACAACGACCCAAAGCAAACATCCAAATCCACAAAAGCATGGCTTTACCAGAAGAAGATTAACATTTTGGAATGGCCCAGCCAGAGCCCAGACCTGAATCCAATTGAACATTTGTGGGGTGATCTGAAGAGGGCTGTGCACAGGACATGTCCTCGCAATCTGACAGATTTGGAGAGCTTTGGCAAAGAAGAGTGGGCAAATATTGCCACGTCAAGATGTGCCATACTAATAAACTCCTACCCAAAAAGACTGATTGCTGTAATAAAATCAAAAGGTGCTTCAACAAAGTATTAGTTTAAGGATGTGCACACCTAGGCAACCAGGTTATTGTGAGTTTTTTATTTTGTATTTTTTTTCCCTCTCAACGATTTCAGTTTGCTTTGCAATTGAATTGTTCATGTTATAGGTCACATTAAAGGTGGAAAAAGTTCTGACATGATTTATCTTTGTCGCACTCTTTAACATCACAAGAACCTGGAATTTTAACAGGGGTGTGTAGACTTTTTATATCCACTGTATAGTTCCATCCTCCGATATATAGGGCACTTTAATTCATACACAGTACATTGAATCACTTAGGTTTTCCTTCCTGACATTTAGTATTTTAAATTCACCAAATAAAGTTTGTAATTTGTATTATTAATTTCTGACCTACACCTTGGTTTGGGGCCCTCAAGCATGCCTGTTCTTACTGGGTATATTATTTCAAATTACCTAGGGGAAGTATTAGGAGTGCATTTTAAGGGTATACTTTGTTTTTTCCTTCTTTAGGAACTGCTTTGTTTTTTTGTGTTCATGCTCTAATTGAGACCCATGCACCCGTTTGCCTTGTTATTTTACTGAGGCATAATCCCCCCTCTCTATGACCAATAGTGCAATCTAGTTTTTGTTTTTTCTTGCTTCACTGGAGCTTCCAGGGCCAGGGCGACTGGATGAGTTTCCTTGTATCTATATAGTACTAGTGTAAAAGCCCGTGTACACGGGCCAAGGTCTGGGTGATGTTAACCCTTTGAGAGCCAGAGGGGTACACAACACATTGCTTTGCAATGTGTTGTGTACCCCTCTGGCACTCAAAGGGTTAAGGGGCCGGTCTGTGTCCTGCCACCGACGCAGTCATGCACTGTAGAGACTGTCCGAAAGCACAGAACTCCCAGCATTCCTACACCTCCCAGCATTCTGTGTGTTCAGGCAGTCTCTACTGCACATGACGGCTTCTGACAAACATCCAAGCGAATTATTATATAGGATATATATATATATGTATAGAAGTAGGTCAGTGTTGAACAGTAGAAACAGTACCCTTCAAAATTTTGCCCCAGAACTGCCTAATTTTAGTCTTTATGCATATGCCCCCAATGCTCACAGACAGAGATTTTAACCCTTTGAGTGACAGAGTGGTATCCAACGCATTAAGGTACAATAAGTTGGACCTGTCTGGCACTCAAAGGGTTAACGGCAGATAACAATTGCAGATAGGAAATAATTGGCCCATCTAGTCTATGCCGTCCCACAGAATGAAATTTTATAAGCTTTCCTGATTTTAAAGGGATTGTAATGTTTAAAAAAAACTATATCACCGAGTCTTCTTTATGTTATTAGAAACACATTGCGCTATTTAGAAACACTTACTTTTGTGTAGTTCGTAAGTTATGAAGTTGAGAAGGATCCCCCGCACTCCCCTTCTGGCCACCTCCCACTGAATGGCTAATGGTGTTGTGTGACCCGACTGATTCAGCGAGGGACAAACTTCAGTAAACAAGTACAAGGAAAATCCTGCCCCCCCCTTGATGAAGGAGGGCAGGATTTCTCTTTGCTTACTGAAGTTTGTCCCTCGCCGCATCCGTCTGGACCAGAGAGAGCTTCTGAGTGAAGTGGACAGAAGGGGCGGGTAGGGGATCCTTCTCCACTTCATAACTTTAGAACTACACAAAAGTAAATGTTTTTAAATACTGCAACGTGTTTCAAATAATATAAAGAAGACTTGGCGATATAGTTTTTTATAGACATTACAATCCCTTTAAAGGGAAATGTTATATTATAACAATAACTCTATATTTATGTATTTGTAACCTTCTTGACAAATGACATAATAAGTTAGGGGTACCCCAAAATATCAGGCCGCATTCTAGGTGTGCCTTAATAAAAAAAAACTTGAGAGCCACTGCTTCCCCATATTAAAGGGGAACTATACCCAAAGAGTAGGTGATTCTTACTTAAACAGAATAATTTGATTAGTTAGGTTTACTTCAAGCAGCCGTCTATTTAATGTTCTTGTTTACATTTGATCCCTGCTGTACTCTCCTGCTAGTTGATTCATTTTTAATCTGTTTCAAGCTAAAAAACCTAGCGTTCGTTAGGAGTATTCAGGTCTGCTGAGGCCTGTTGTTTGTTATTGAGATGTGTGACCTAGAAGCAGGCTTGAGTAGAGATCACTGTATACAGGAAACCTCAGAAATAATCCAAAAATAAACTTATCAGTACGCCTGACAGCTGTATGAACAACATCTACCTAAGTAAGTTAATCTATATATATAAAATTCGATGTGGTTTATGGTCATAGCTGGGAACTCTCCGGATTTGCCCCAGAGACTACGGTTTTGACTCTGCATTACCGGGTCTCCAGGGCAGAGTCTGATTCTCTGGGGAGTGGGCAGTTTCTTGAGAAACTCTGCCCATTTGTACTCCTTCCCTGTCAGTTCCATCCACTCTCTGCCCATTTCTCCTCCTTATACCACTTATTTCTTATATTGCTGACACGTTTCTGAAGCCCCGCCCTGAGTTGTGATTAAGCCCCAACCCCTTTTGACACAAATTGCATCCTTTGTCACCCTCACTGGCACCACAGCACTCCCACTCCGGAGAGGCCAGAAGAAAAAGTTCCCAGGTATGTTTATAGTTCGCTGTCTGCCCCGCAATAGAGCTGTTCAACAGTCAGCTCCTGTGAAAATCACTGCAATGGGACTTGCCACTGCAGTAGTCCACCGGGTTCCTGAAGTGTGTGCTGTGCTCAATCACATGAGCAATGTCATACAGCATTTGCTAGAATGTGAAACAAATTAAGAGGAACTTATTTCAAGAGCATGGCTCTGTTTTAAAGATACTCTAACAAATATAATAAACTAAACAAATGAAGAGAACCTTATTCCAAGAGTATGGATTTGTTTGAACCCTTTGAGTGCTAGAAGGGTATGCAATGAATTGCCAAGCAATGCGTTGCATACCCCTCGAGTAATCAAATGGTTAAATGTACACTAACACCTATAATGAGCTGCGACTATATAAACTTAATTACCCTGGTAGCATCTGTAACTAAACGTTCTTTATTTGTTGTCTGAGGCCTAAAATCTACTCTTACATATGCTCTGAGGGAGCAGCCACATCTGCTTTTCACAAGGCTTCCATTTATTGTTCTGATTATATTTAAACTAGTGTAAAAACCCATGTACACGGCCAAGGTCTGTGAGATGTTAACCATTTGAATGCTGGAGGGGTATGCAACGCATTGTTTTGCAATGCGTTGCGTACCTGTCCGGCACTCATAGGGTTAAAAGGTGGTCCTGCTCTGCTTACTGCTGTCACTCACACGGGGCGCTGTAGAGACTACCCAAACGCACAGAATGCTCCCAGAACAGAACTCCCAGTCTCTACTGCGCGTGACGGCTTCTGACAAACATCCTAGCGAATTATTACATAGGGTAAGCTGAGATAAGATAACTTTTCTGAATACAAGAACAGTTGGCAATAATCACACTCAATTAATTGATTTTTCCCCATCTGTCAATACAAACAGCACAAGCAATATTAAATAGATGCTTTATGGGCACGGCAATTTATAGATATAGTAAAAAGCAAGTTTAGGATTATAAATTAGGAATGTAATGTTAGCTGTTAGATGTGCCAGGATCGTCATGGGTGAACTTGCCATAAGGACCCATGATGGTCCTGGCACGTCACGGATATCAGGGCTCCCTGTATGGCTGTATGACATTCGAGGAGCCCTGAATAGAATCGCACCGTGGACCTTAAATGCCGGCTGTGCACACGGTGGTTCTTAAGGGGTTAAACGGATAATACTATTTCATTTGAAAAGCAGCTTGGTTTGTTCAACATAAGGAATCTTACTGCCGCCTGATGCGTTTATTCTCCAAAACTGTATAGTACTATGTAATTTTATGCTGACGTTGATGCCTCCCATCCCTTTTCCTGTTCTGATACCGCCTCCCCACAGATCTGAAGTTTGGACAGATGACAATGAGGGGCAATCTTTCCTCAGTCAGAATATGGAAAAACCTGCCCTCCATGTAGAAGGAGGGCAGGCTTTTCCTAATAATAACTGAAGACTGTCCCTTGTTGTGATCCCCTGTCGGAACTCAACCTGAATGCTGACGTCGGGAAAGGGGCGGGAGGCTTCAAATTCAGCATAAAATTACATCGTAACTATACAGTTTTGGAGAATAAGCGCATCACTATTCCTTATGTTGAACAAACTGAGCTGCGTTTCAAATGAAATATTACTATCCCTTTAAGAACCTGTGGTATAATGCAAGAAAAGTGCGCATGTGCTGAAGACATTTTTCATGCGCAGATAGATATCTGCACATGTTCTAATACAGGAAGCCAGATACCGAACTCTTCTGAATTGCACATGAAAAATAAGCTTTTGAGATAAAACTAAACGGACGTAAAAAATAGTTTGCAAAAGCATTTCCTGCATTAGGCGCATTCACTATTCCACTCAGATTTGTTAATTCTGACCACGCCCACAAAAAAATCTGTGCAGCTGTTTGCTAATCTTGAATTTTCATGCACAATTCAACAAAATCATGCGCAAACCTATTCTCTAGTGGTTTTCACACTGGAAATAGCGATTGCGCATGTGTCCTGCATTCCGCCATTGGAGTCTTTCCTGATATGTTTAGCATACCTGGGAACTTCTGGATTTGACCTGGAGACTCCAGTTTTGACACTGCTTTACCGGGGCAGAGGGCTGAGTCTCCGGATGTGGGAAGTTTCTGTTGAAACTCTGTCCACTTCTGCTATTTCCCCCCGTGTTCCACCTTCCCCCAGCCTTCTTTTACTGTCAGTGTCAACCTGTTAAGCTCCGCCCCCAGCTCTAGTCAAGCACCACCCCTTTTTGACACAATTTGCGTCATTTTTCTCACCACCTCCCCATCGCACCAGAGGATTCCCCTCCAGGGAGACAGCCTTTCAAAATTCCCAGGTATGATGTTTTGTCATTTAGCCCATGCACCATTTTAGCAAGAGTTCATAAATTGAACAGTCTCTAATTTATTAAAGGGACAGTAATGTCCCAAAAAAATGTTTTATAGATTTGAAGAGGGTAAAAAATAATCGAATTGCCACAAACCCCATCTCTCAAACCACTATGGTTTGAGAGATATTCGCAGTCAAAGTTCCCTCTTCCCTCCCCTTCTCCCGACGTCAGCGTCTAGCTGACAACAGGAGATCACGGTCCAGGGACCAGCCTGCCACTCTGCAACAGAGATGAAATCCCGTTATTAGAAAATAATTACTTTACTGGAAAGGTCTACAAAGTGTGCCTGGTTTGCAAGCACTCTTTGTAGACCATTCCCATAAAGTAGTTCTTTTCTAATAATTGGATGTCGGCTCTGCTGAAGATCCTTATCATGTTGGCTGACACAAATCTCCTTCTGTCAGCTTTACAGCTGACATCAAGAGAAAGGGAGGGGAGGGGGAACTTTGATTGCCAATATCTCTCAAACCATAGCGGTTTAAGAGATGGGATTTGTGGCAATTAAATTCTTTTCTTACCCTCTCCAAATCTATAAAAAAAAATTTATGGGACATTACTGTCTCTTTAATGTCCTGATAGAGATATGTGGTGCGATGCAGGAAACGTGCACAATCGCTATTTCCCATGTGAAAACCACTAGGGAATAGGATTGGGCATGATTTTGTTGAATTGCACATGAAAATTCAAGATTAGAGAACAGCTGCATATATTTATTTTTTTGTGGGCGTGGCCAAGATTACCGAATCTGTGTGAGTGGAATAGCGAATGTGCCTAATGCAAGAACTGCTATTGCGAATGAATTTTTACGTCTGTGTACTGTTGTAAAATGGAATTTTTCATGTGCAATTCAAGAAGCGTTCGGTATTTAGCTTCCTGGATTAGAATATGCGCAAAATCTATCTGCGCACAAAAGTGCCTTTATCTGATGCGAACGTTTCTAGCATCGTGCCAATAGTCTCCAGAACTGCACATCATACTCTAGGTGAGGTCAAACTACTGATATGTAAAGATGCATTAGGACCTCTTTTTTCTGCTACTAATATCTCTTCCTTTACAACCTAGTTCATTAGTCAGATTTGGGCAACATGAAGCCCTCCAGGTGTTGAGGACTACAACACCCATCATCCCCAGCCAACAGCTGCCTGGGAATGACAGGAGTTGTAGTCCTCAACAGCTGGAGGATTGCAGGTCACTCGTCACTGTCATAAGTGTTATGTATCAGAGGGGAGGACTGGTCACCTTTCACTGAGTTATTGATGGAAGCAAACTGCCATCCTTTCCCATCTGTCATTCTTTAACCTCTTTGACACACACTGACTGTTTTTTTTTTTCCTGGATCAGCTATGTGTGTATTCATCTTGTCACTTTCTGCCAGCCTCCAAGTCTGTTGTGAATTGAGGCTGCTGTGTTTAACCCTCTGAATACTTTAAAGGTCTCCAACACATTGTTTAGGAATGTACTGAAGCCTCTTTATCATCCAAGTGGTTTAATTCACCAAATATTGTGAACATTTTCAATACTTGGTAGATGGCTAATATAACCCAGATCCAGGTGTAAATATATATATGCAATCACTTGAAAGAGTTTAAAAACCATATACATAAAAGAAAAAGTTAATTCTGGGTTAAATCATTTGCTTGCTAAAGAGGTATATCGAAAAGTGTAAACAGTGGATTGGAGACATCTTTACCGTCTATGGTGTTAAAGGGTCCATTTAAATCAATGGAGATGTTGAAAATGTTAATTTGTCCACTGTGGGGCAGGCTGAGGGAAACACTTTTCTTTGCCTGTCTTACTTCCTGGTCTGGAGAAGGATATCCTACTGAGACAAAGAAGTCTTGAGTGCCAAGGAAAATCTCATCCCCTTTAATAGTGTACCTTTATATAATAATTCAAAAATGGATTATGGGGAATTACGATGACATGCGTGTATGCACAATTTTATTTATATGACATTTAACAAAATGATACCACAGAGAACACTGCATTAGATTTAGCTTAACCCTTTAAGTACCAGAGGGATAATGGCTAAAAAACTATATTGATTCTGAGTTTCAGAATCATACATATGTTATATTATCCGTTTTCACCATTTTCATGTAGAAACATAGTTTTGAGTTGGTTAGATTTATAGGCTATGCTAATTAAGGCATGCCAAGCAGATACGTCTTGTTTTAGCCCTACTTTATCTGCCCACTCACTGTCACTGAACAGCAATGCATTTCCCTGCCTGAAAGGGTTATGTGTCAGTGAATGGGGAGGTAATGTAGGGCCAATATAGAATGTGCCTGCAAGGCATGCATTCATTAGCATAGTTTACCAATCTAATTAACTCTAAAATATGTTTTCCAATTAAAAATAGCTAATGCAGAGGATATTTTGATTATTTTTTTCCAAAATCACGAATGTTTTTCTTGGCGATAAGATTGCTTTAATAGCACCTAAGCCCTGAGCTGGAGAAGGACAATCACTTTGTTATGCTTAGTGATGGGTTAGTGGAGGTAGTGTAATCATAGTAGAGTTAACCTGAACTTCTTGGTATTTTAGGCCATTATCTCTCTGGCTTCCCTGTGCTAGTGAGTTGGACACTTAAATTCATAAGGAGGCCTGGGATGAAAAATGACCCTAGTAACTGGGTGGAGCTACAGGCTGATGTTTGCACAGCCACGGATAATCTACAGCAGATTAAATCACTATTTGCACCTAGATCATTCAGCCATGCATGCAGGGCCGGATTTATAATAAGGCAGAGTAGGCATCTGCCTACAGGCGCACCCCACAGAGGGGCGCCTGTCATTGGGATAGTTTTGGTTTTTTTACACTTTTTTTTTTTGGACTGTTTTTTTTTTTTTACATTATTTTTTGTGCTTAACTTTTTTATTATTATTTCATTTTACAATTAACCAGCCTTTTCCTTGGGGGGGGGATCGGGATGCTGCACCAGCCGAGACTGTGACACGGAACACGAAAAGACAGGATTAGTTGTGCCGCCCAGCAGCCCCACAGCCGCCGGATACTGCTGTCTTCCTGCACTGATGACATCCGGAGCGCAACCACTCCAAACGCGGAGACGCCGCGTGGAGCGTGCAGGTATTTTCTTCCTCTGTTCTGAGGCCAGTTTAAAACTGGCGCCCAGACAGAGGAAGAAAACCCCTTCACGCTCCATGCGGCGTCTCCGCGTTTGGAGTGGTTGCGCTCCGGCTGTCATCAGTGCAGGAAAGTGAAAAAGAGGTACGGGGGAGAGATAGAGGCACAAGGGGGAGAGAAAGAGAAGTACATGGGGGAGAGAGGCACAAAGGGGAGCGAAAGAGAGAAGTACATGGGGGAGAGAGGCACAAGGGGGAGCGAAAGAGAAGTACATGGGGGAGAGAGGCACAAGGGGGAGCGAAAGAGAGAAGTACATGGGGGAGAGAGGCACAAGGGGGAGCGAAAGAGAAGTACATGGGGGAGAGAGGCACAAGGGGGAGCGAAAGAGAGAAGTACATGGGGGAGAGAGGCACAAGGGGGAGCGAAAGAGAGAAGTACATGGGGGAGAGAGGCACAAGGGGGAGCGAAAGAGAGAAGTACATGGGGGAGAGAGGCACAAGGGGGAGAGAAAGAGAGAAGTATATGGGGGTGAAAGAGGCACAAGGGGGAGAGAGATAAGTATATGGGGTGAAAGAGGCACAAGGGGGAGAGAGAGAGAAGTATATGGGGTGAAAGAGGCACAAGGGGGAGAGAGAGAAGTATATGGGGGTGAAAGAGGCACAAGGGGGAGAGAGAGAAGTATATGGGGGTGAAAGAGGCACAAGGGGGAGAGAGAGAAGTATATGGGGGTGAAAGAGGCACAAGGGGGAGAGAGAGAAGTATATGGGGGTGAAAGAGGCACAAGGGGGAGAGAGAGAGAAGTATATGGGGGTGAAAGAGGCACAAGGGGGAGAGAGAGAGAAGTATATGGGGGTGAAAGAGGCACAAGGGGGAGAGAGAAGTATATGGGGGTGAAAGAGGCACAAGGGGGAGAGAGAGAAGTATATGGGGGTGAAAGAGGCACAAGGGGGAGAGAGAGAAGTATATGGGGGTGAAAGAGGCACAAGGGGGAGAGAGAGAGAAGTATATGGGGGTGAAAGAGGCACAAGGGGGAGAGAGAAGTATATGGGGGTGAAAGAGGCACAAGGGGGAGAGAGAGAAGTATATGGGGGTGAAAGAGGCACAAGGGGGAGAGAGAAGTATATGGGGGTGAAAGAGGCACAAGGGGGAGAGAGAGAAGTATATGGGGGTGAAAGAGGCACAAGGGGGAGAGAGAGAAGTACATGGGGGTGAAAGAGGCACAAGGGGGAGAGAGAAGTACATGGGGTGAAAGAGGCACAAGGGGGAGAGAGAGAAGTATATGGGGGTGAAAGAGGCACAAGGGGGAGAGAGAGAAGTACATGGGGGTGAAAGAGGCACAAGGGGGAGAGAGAAGTACATGGGGTGAAAGAGGCACAAGGGGGAGAGAGAAGTACATGGGGGAGAAAGAGGTACATGGGGTGAAAGAGGCACAAGGGGGAGAGAGAAGTACATGGGGTGAAAGAGGCACAAGGGGGAGAGAGAAGTACATGGGGTGAAAGAGGCACAAGGGGGAGAGAGAAGTACATGGGGGAGAAAGAGGTACATGGGGGAGAGAGGCACAAGGGGGGTAGAGAAGTACAAGGGGGGAGAAATAGAGGCACAAGGGGGGGAGAGAAGTACAAGGGGGGAGAAGTAGAGGCACAAGGGGGAGAGAGAGAAGTACAAGGGGGGAGAAAGAGGTGCATAGACCCCATAGTAAAATAATAACAATGACACATGTTAATGTGTTAAGTTTTTTATTCTGCTGTTTGTTTTTAACACTGTTCATTAAATCAGTTTAAATAATGAAAAATTAGCATTTTTTTTATCCGATTAATCGATTAATCGAAAAATATTTCAGTCAAAACTTTTTGAACTTTTTTTTTTTTTTTTTGGCGGGGGGGGGCGCTTCAGCTTTCTGTGCCTACAGGCTCCTGAGATGTAAATCCGGCCCTGCATGCATGGTCTAAACAAGGGATGTGAAATTAGTTTAGGATAGGATTAGTGACAGAGATTGTTATAGTAGTTACGTATTATTATGCTTCCATGAGTAATAGAGGGTCAGGTAAATTTACTACAAGGTCAAAAAGTTAGTGTGAGATTCTAAATTATAGTTTTGTAGAAGAAGTACTGAGAACAGTGAGTGAATTAGGATACTGTGCAGGAGAAGATGAGTTCAGGCCAAGAGAAATTCTGAATTGTTTGTGTGGCCTCCGATACAGCAATACAGTGTGCATTTTTCATACACATTAAAAAGATATATAGCCACACTGCCAGTTATGAAGACATGCTTTTCTGGAAAGTAACCAGAGCACGCAATTATTGTAGATTGTTTCCTTGAACAACAAAGTTCTGTGGATCCTAGTGGAGGCCTGACCTAAATGGATAATGGGAATGAGGGACTATAAATCAGGTCCACAGGCATATGCACAAAAAACCTGGAGCAAATCTGAGGCAATTCGACTGCATTAAAAGAAGCAATTAAGAATTCCCATTGAGGTAATGGGCTTTTAATCCCTTGAATGCTAGGACATCACCAACTCATTGCTTTGGAGATATAGACAGATTTATAGACCTGGCGTTATAAAAAAAAATGGAGTAAAAGTTGCCTAAAACTGAAGATCACCATTAAAGACAAGCTTAAAGGGATAGTAACACTTAGTTTTATCTTTATTTTATTTTGTAGGCATTAAAAAAACATGAAGAACGATATAAGTCTTATCTCTCAAACCTTTATGGTTTAAGAGATATTCACAAGCAAAGTATCCCCCTCCCCGTTCAGCCAGATCAGAAGGGAGGTGCCCAGGTAGACTGCAGAGAGGGATAATCTTCAATTAAGATAAGGGAAAAAGCTGAAAAACTTGTGAAGGGGGGAAGGGCTTTCATTGTTTTCATACAAAGAAGATTGTCCCCTGCTGTTATCTGTCTGGTCTATGGACTGCATTCCACATCTGAGAAGAGATGGGGCGGGAGGGGAAACTTTGCTTGTGAATATCTCTTAAACCATAAAGGTTTGAGAGATAAGACTTATATCATTCTTCATGTTTTTGTAATGCCTACAAAATAAAATAAAGATAAAACGAAGTATTACTATCCCTTTAAGGCAGTTTTGGAAAAATTAACGCCACGTAGTTGTGTTTCTGAAAAAGTAATGGTAAAGCTGTGCAATGAATTTATAAAGCAATATCACTAACTGCGATAATTTAACATCATAATTTTCATCATAATGTTAATGACAGATATCAACCAATCCAGGCGTTAACATCAGATTGTTAACGCCATATTTATAATGGTGCTCTCACTCATTTATAAATAAGACCTGGTGTTTTCACCAGTTTCCGTGACTTAAAGACAATTCTTAAGACTGTTTTTTATAAATCTCCCTCATAGAAACATAATTGATGAGACCAAAATAAGGACACATGTTCATCAAGTTCAGCCTTTGCCATGTCACTTCCATTGATCGAGGGGAAGTCTATGAAGAGTTCTAATTATTACCCAATTGGATAAAAAAATCCCTTTCTTTGTATTGGTCAGCAATATATTTGTAAATAGTAATCATATCCCCCTTAGACTTCCCTTATATCATATCAACAAACCCAGTTTGATTAATCTGTCTTTATAACTAAAATCTTCCAATCCCTATATCAGTTTTCTTGCACATTTCTGTACCCTTTTCAATTCCATAATCTCACTGAATATCATAGAAAGATATTCCCATAACCTGCATCTATACCCCATTTTATATAGGATAGTACCCTAATGGCTCTTGCAGCAGCTGAAGTGTAGCATTCATGGGTTTTGAAAGCCCATTTAAATGAATGAGGCATTTGTAATTTTTTTTTATTCCCTATGGTACAGTTGGTTTGCTCCGCAATTGCTCTTCATTTTCTTTTGCATATGGCCCCAGGTGTCAGGGTTTGATCTGAATTATTTACCATTTTCCATATCTGCTTCCTTATCTATTGCCTTGATTGATCTAAAGCGGTTTTTCCAGAAGCCCTGAGACATATTAAGCTAATATTTTTGCTAGTTCACTAGCTTGTATCTGATCACTCTCCCACTTACTGACCCAACTTGTGTCTGACCACTGACTCTGTCTTTGCTCCTACTTACTACCCATTATGTATCTGACCACTAATCTCACTTTTGCACTTATTTATTAACCATCTGACCAACAGTCCTGTACTCTTTCCCATTTACTGCCCCAACCTGTATCTAACCAGTGATCTTGTCTCCATTCCCATTTACTGGCCCAGCTTGCATCTGACCATTGATCCTGTCTTCTCCTCCATTTACTGACCCAACTTGAATTTGACTGTTCTTGTATGTGACTATCTGTCTTGTTTCCCCTCCCATTTACTGACCCCACTTGAATCTGACTGATCTTGTATCTTACTATCTGTCATGTTTTCCCTCCCATTTACTGACCTCACTTGAATCTAACCACTGATCCTATCTTAGTTTTCCAAATCTTTTTACTCTTAGTTTCTACTAATGCAGTACTGGGATTTTAGTAGGCACCACCAGTCTTTGTTCCTGTTTCTAAAGGTCCAAAATATTTGGTTTGTATAGAGGGATAGCCAAAGCTTTGCAATGCTTTGCATACTCCTCTGACATTCAAAGGTTTAAAATGCATATAGACGCAAGTCAGTTTAACCCATTGAGTGCCAGTGGGGTACACAATGCATTGCTTTGCAATGCATTGCATACCCCTCTTGCACTCAAAGGGTTAATGCAGTGATTGTCAGCCAGGGTACTTTAGCATGCCACGGACATCTGCTTGGGGTACCCCCACATACAACAATGTGAAAGTTGACTTTAACCCTTTGAGTGCCAGAGGGGTTCACAACACATTGAGTTGCGTACCCCTCTGGCACTCAAAGGGTTAAAATGTATGTTTGTAGAAATTGCTATGCACAATGTTTGTTTTTATTGTTCTGATTTTGAGAGATTACAATATATACTTGTAGCATTCATTACAGCCTTAACAAATGATCCTATATAATAATTCGCTAAAACCTGTGTAACTCCGCATCATGCACAGTAGACACTGCTGCCCGTGCTGCAGTCATGCGCAGTAGAGACTGCCCGCGCCGCTGCTGGTACAGAGCTGGACGCTCCTTTGGCTCCACTGGCATGGGCAGTCTCTACTGCGCATGACTGCCCAGTGACCGGGTGGCAGTGGCAATGTGGCCTGTGTAACGGGCTCTTCAACTAGTATGTAATATTTTAGGGGTACCTCGAAAACTCCCAAATGTGTGTTATGGGTGTCTTTAGCAAAAAAAAAAGAATGGCATGTTAGTCCAGCAGAAGTCCCATTGACTGCATATGGGTGTCTCACAAGAGCCTGTTGCAGGGCTAGTCAATCCTTTGACCTTCAGATGTTGTAGACTACAATCCCCATCATCCCCACCCAGGGCTGGAAGTGATGGGAACTACAACAGCTGGAGGTCCAACAATTGAACTACCCCATGCCTACTTCATGAGAGCTCCATATACTGCATTATTATTTTTATAGGGACTTTCCCACAGTGTGTGGGTTAAAAAAGTCACACCCCATAAAAAGTTGTATGTAATTGATGTAAAGGGGTGGGTGGAGGATGCATCCCCAAGGACTTTGCAAGCTAATGCATTTAGTAAAATATTGAATATCTAAATTACAAGCATGTGTGGAAAGAAGTTGCGTTTCTCCTGTGATTTATCTGGTGTTGATATCAGTGGGAAAAATAACACTTAGAAAAAGTATTATTTTCACTTTTGTTGTTTTTTTAATATTTCTTCCAGAGGAGAGCTATTATGTGCTAGCTTATAAAATGTTGAGTAGTTTTGAGGCCTCTATATATTTTTAACCCTTTCAGTGCCAGAAGCGTGTCCCCTTTGGCACTCAAAGGGTTAAAGGACAACGGTCATTTGGATAGTGTCATAATGACAGATCTGCCCACCTGAGAGTAGCCCTGCTGATGAAACCGGGATTGCATTGCGAGCCCTTGTGGACCAATGGGGTGAGCAGAGATGTTTTCTAAAAAGAGACCTGCAGGGCTTCATCACTGATCTCCCAAGAAGAGACTGATCTGAAGTCTTGCTGTTTAGTCTTGTTGGGCTATGCGCACAGTCTTCATAACCCTTTGTGTCATGCTTGAAATGCCCACATAGAGGGCCTATAAAGACTGTGCACACAACCTGCAACGCTTACATACCTCCCTAGTGTCCCTCTTTAGAAGGGACAGTCCCTCTTTTAGACCCAAATCCCTCTGTCCCTCTTTCCCACCCTGGTGTCCCTCTTTTTAGGAGATCAGAATGTGTGGTGTGTATGTAAGTGTATCACTTTGCTCCACTTTGCAATAAAACTCACATTATTTTTTGTTTAAATGTCAATATATGTGTTTATAAATTAGTCTGGGTAAATAAAATATTTTGGCCTTCTTATAAGTAATTTAATAGGTTACACAAGGAGGTGTCAATAGGTCATGAAACAGCCTAAAAATTCTCACAAATGTCCCTCTTTGGCAGTTTGAAATGTTGGGAGGTATGCGCTTATAGCTCAGCGTGACATATTTCTGGGTTGTGTACCAGCCAAGCCAGAATGGCTGGCTGTTAGAAGCCATTTTGGCGTTGCACAGTGCAGGTCTAGGTTTTCTTTTTAGTAAGCGTACTCCCATAGGAGCAGATTTAGTAAAATATGTTAATTGCCCTTTAACCCTTTGAGTGCCAGAGTCACCCCTCAGGCACTCAAAGAGTTAAGGGAGTTAAGATTCCCTTTTGTTGTGAGCACAGAACTCAACAGGAAACAGGTTTATGCACACAAACACATACGTTCAGCAAGAGACCATCCCCCCACAATTCATCTGACACAAACATACACTTTGTTTCGGTAAAGCCAAATCTACTTTTCACTCTCCCAAAACACCCTGTAGACTTGAAAGTAATGTAATGTTTTATCCAGACTCCTTTTGGTTTTATTTTATTTTTTTACTCCAGCAGAGGTCATATGTAGAACATTATAATTTACTGTGGTAATGTATTCCATTAATGTAAACTAATTTATATGGATTGCTTTATGAAAAATTATTATTATTAAAAAGTTATTTTAAAAAAATGCTATTAAATCTGAAGCAAAACATTTATAACAAAGACGCTTATGATTAATACATTTATAAAAAGCCATGTGCAGGTTTCCATTAATGTGAGTTACTTATTGAAAACACACGCTTCAGGGTTCCATTAGTTCCTATGCAGCCCTGCTAAATGATTTTTTCATAAGTGCCCTGCATTGAAATGGCGAATTAGAGCCTGATGGTCTGTAAAGAATTGGAATTATTCTGGAGTAAACCAACTTCACCATAGGGGACAAATAAAAATTCTCATTGATTTGGGGCTTTTAACACCTTAAATGCTAGAGAAGTTGCCAACGAATTGTTTCAAAATACATTGCAGACCTCTTTAGCAACCAAGGGGTTAAAAGGCCAATTTAAATCAATGGTAATTTAAATGGAATGATTAAGTCATTGGGGGTTATGCACTACGGCGTGATAAAGAGGTGATATAGCGGAGATGACTTATCACTTATCCAATTCGTATGTTACTCTATGGAGCAAATGCACTGAGATCTCCAAAACTTAAAGGGATAGTAATTCTTAAGTATTACTAATCCCTTTAGTAAAGTCCTATTAAAAATAAATGTATTGCCCCCAGTGTCATCTCTCAAACCTTTATGGTTTGAGAGATGATCGCTCCTAAAGTTGCCCTCTCCCTCCCCCTTCCCCGTAGTCAGCGTTGTAGCTGACTGCAGGGAACAGAGTCATACGCATACCTGGGAACTTTCAAGATGAGCTGACCCTGAGATCTTTGAAATATTAACCCTTAAAGCTTCCCATAATGTACATTTTATGTGATATGTGCCTGCTTGCTCTAACACAGAGGTGCTCCGGTCCGTGTGCGAGGGACCTTTAACATGCTACAGTTTAGATAACTCACTGCCTGAACAGAAACAAGACAAGCAGGACATCTCCCACTGTCTTTCTGGTACTAATGGCACCAGTTTAGAGGCTAAGGAAACATTTAATTGGGGAAATTCATATAGTAGGTGACACAGACCTCTCTCACCCTGAGAATTTGGCCCTTCACCCTGAGACCCTGAGATCGGGGTCAAAACCCTGAGTCTCAGGGTCAAACCCTGAGAGTTCCCAGGTATGGTCATATGACTTTCAGGCGGCTCTGCAGCTGAGCTTCGATCGCGTTTAATAAAAAAGAAAACTATCACTGAAATGGTCTTCTACGTGTGCTTGGTTTGCAAGCACACGTAGAAGACCATTTTAGTGAAAGATTGTTTTTTAATTAACACGATTGCTGCTCTGCTGCAGAGCCGCCTGATGATCTATGACTGGATTTTCCTTCAGTCAGCTACAATGCAGACTTCCGGGAAGGGGGAGGGAGAGGGCAACTTTAGGCGCGATCATCTCCAAAACCATAAATGTTTGAGAGATGACACTGGGAGCAATACAGTTATTTTTAATAAGACTTTACTATAGGGATTAGTTATACTTAAGTATTACTATCCCTTTAAGAAATGTTAGTGTATTGGCTCCATAGAATAACATAGGAAATGGAGATCTGATATCACTGGAGAAGCCCTCTCCACATTATCACCTCTTTATCACACCTTAGTGAATAACCCCCATTGAATGCTAGCAGTTAGTGACATCTTGCATTCAAAGGGGGAGATGCACTAAGGGTTGATAAAGAGGTAATGCAGCGGAGATTACTTCTACAGTGATATCACTTCTCCAGTTCCTATGTTATTCTGTGGTGCAAATGCACTAAGATTTATCTAACTCTGGAGATCTTAGTGCATTGACTCTATAGAATAACATAGGAACTGGAGAAGTCATCACAGCTTTATCACCTCTTTATCACGCCTTAGTGCCTAACCCCAATTTGTTAAAAGGGAATTTTTACTTTTTTTCCCGTATGGATTAGTTGGTTTGCCTGAGAATTGTTTCAGTTTTGCATATGTCCCCCTGTATTTGATTATTTCACAGATGTACACGTTGTAAAAGGCTTAATCATGATGATTGGTATCTGATATCACACAGCCATTTTGGATGCATTAAACAACTGACAAAAAACAAGACATTTCAGGAGAGTCTGTTTTGAGAAGAAGCTTTGTGGCAAGAAGGGGGGCAGGGCACCACCAGGAAAACCAAATACAAAAGCTCTGTTTGGATCCACTTTGACAAAAAGTGATTCTTTGTTCTTCTGCTTTTAACTGCTATAGATATGTTAATATAAAGTATCTCAGTTGGTTAGCATTTTCTACAAGTGGACTTTATTTTTATCCTATTGAAGTTGACAGATTTCTAAACTCTCTCCTTTTTCCTAGAACCTCTTTGGCCTTTTCTGCCTTTAAAATGAACGTCAGGCCACTGAATAATATTAAAGCTATTGAATGCTATATACACATTTTGTCATGATGCATCTGATGACAAATATAGAGCGTTATGGTTGTCTGATATCTAACTTGGGTTCCTGTCTCTTAACGTACTGTATGGACCTTGCTGACAGTCAAGTGCCAGAGGCATGTGTAATGCATTGAGAAATAACGAGATGGACACCCCTCTGACACACAGATGGGTGAAAAGGGATTGGGATTTACTGAGTGAACAAGATGGCCCATTTATCCATGATACAGGAAGTGACAGAGCCAATTCTCCCTCACTTCCCATCTCCCAGGAATTGCTAACTGAATGCCGTATTCAAGAAGAGGTGATATGCTTTTAACTCCTTGAATATTAGAGAGGTTTCAAACATATTTCAAAGCAATGCTATGGAGACCCCACTAGCACCAAAGGGGTTTAAAGCCCCCATTTTAAGAGCAAATGTAGTGTTTACAAAGTCTACTGGAGCACTTAAAAACCCCTACCACTCCGATCAATTTTTGGGGGGCTGATAAAATTGACATCCCCTCTCCCCTGCTGGCAGTGAGCTGGAATTAAACTTGGACATCTGGGCCTCTCAGACACAATCTTCCCAGACTGCGTGTGCACATGGGCATTTGGGGGGGGTGGAGTCTGTGGGGGGGCACTTGCCCATCCATATAAACATAGGGGCTAGGGGTAATATTCTGGATTTCCCTGCTCCCCACCCCAAACATTTCTGCAGACACCCCTGCGTGTGCAACCTCCACTGATCCTCAGGCTCAATACATGGACTCAGTGGTGACTGCTTTGTGGCACCCAGTGAGACTGAACTAAGGACTTCAGCTTTGCAGATCAGTCTCTCTCACTGGACTAATGAAGGAGCCCCTGGAGGTCTCTTTTTATACCCCAGCTCTGTTACCCTCTTGGTATGCCAGGGCTCAAAATGCAGCACCAGCTTTATCTGCTGGTCCAAAGGGAGCAAATCTGCCAACATGGCACTATCTGTATCAGGACTGGGTAGTGTGAGGCTCTCCAGCTACTGCCAGGGTATTCCTAAGATAATTCCCAGTCAGCCATTGTCTGGAAGGAGATGATATTAGGTGTAGTCTGGCAACAGCTGGAGGGCCTCATGTTCCCCAACCCGATCTACGACCCCTTTTAATCAATGGGAATGTTGTGAAATCCTATGTCCCCACATGTAGCAGCTGCTTTGCTCCACAATTAGCTTACTGAATAAGTCTCATAGTTTTAGAGGGTTCTGAAACATATTCACGTGATAGCAGTCATGTCTCAGACCCCCAGAGAATCTAATATTGGTCCACTGATCCGGGTGCGTATAACCCAACAAAAAACACCAGGCCTGTGTATTTTACTGCTTACTGATAGGCACATAGAAAATCCCATTCACTTATTAAATAATTAATTTATTTATTTATTGATGCTACTTTACAGTGTAGAGCTGTACAAATACATCACAGCTATTTTTGCAGCTTAGTTAATCAGGACCACTGTCATTTAAAATGAAACAGGATAATATCAATTTAAATATAATGTTATTTTTTTGGTGCAGGAGATATAAAATCCGCCATTAATATGTTCTTCCATTGAATGTGTAGGAAGCCATGTGCATACCTCCCAACATTTCAAATTGCCAAAGAGGGACACTTGTGTTTTAGGGGGTATTTCTGGGGGCGTGGCTGGTGGGCGGGCATTACCAGGAATTTTTAAGCTATTTCATGACCTATTGACACCTCCTTGTGTAACCTAATAAATGATTTAGAACAATACCAAAGTATTTTATTTACACAGACTAATGTATAAACAGATATACTGACATTTAAACAAACAATAATGTGAGTTTTATTGCTCTAGAGCAATATTATACACTTATATACACACACCACACAGTCTGATGTCCTAAAAAGAGGGACTTAGGGTGGGAAAGAGGGACAGAGGGATTTAGGTCTAAAAGAGGGACACTTGGGAGGTATGCATGTGCAGCCAGTTTTGCCAAATTCAGTAATTATGTTAATTTAAAAATAAATAAATGATTAAACCTAAACAGATAATTAATCAAAGAATGGAGCCCTCCCCTTTCCTTTACACAGAGGCTCTTTTCTGCTATTTGTCAGCTTATCTCAATTATGACATGGATTGCAATTATCACTCATTAGGAGTTTCCATAAGCAGACAAGGTTCAAATGGTCATGCATAGCTGTCTATATATCCATAGAAAGAGCAGATTTATCACAGATTGTATGGCTTTGCTTCAAAGAAAGACATTTCACCAATGCTAGCTATAAGACTACATACACATTTATTAGTGAAGTACTGATGTCTGAAGGATGTTACATATTAAGAGCATAGAATGGGAGTGTGTCCGAGCTGTTTACATGAGCGGTAATCTCCACATATGACCACAACCCAACACAGCTTACTGATTAATGAGAACATAGGCAAGTTTCAAAAGAGCTGATCTGAGTAGTTACTTATATGCACTCCATGATGATCACTCATCACAAACTCCAGTGACTGACCAACCTATGTGAGTATGAGCCAGCCATGTATGGCTAACATCAGTGTGGGTTGGCCATCTGTCAGCAACGCTATTGCTGGAGGAAGCAAGGCAGAGCAGGAAAATTACAAGGGCAAATAAGAAAATGGCAGAATCATGTCCACTTTCTAATCCCTTATTAGCATTGCTCAGGAGGCCAGGTTTTACTTATTGATGCTGTTCCTGTGTTTTCCCAGTGATCCCATCATTGTGGAGCAGAGGTATGACTAATTGCTGGCCCACTTGAACATCAGTCAGACATGACTGGCTGACACCCATGTGGGTTAGCCATTGATGGCCTGTTTTCAGAATTGGTTCATTGGCACCAAACTCACACCCAAAGCTCACTGAAATGCCAAGATACTTAGACAAAAAACAGAGAAACATTTTGCTTAGTTATGTAAAGAATTAATTTAGTTATGATAACCCATTATTTTGATCAAAGCGGTCCTTAAGGAAAGGTAACTTCCAGGACCACTAGTCCTTAAGGGGTTAAAGGGACATTATCACTAAAAATGAATAGGATTCATATCCTTTTAAATGTGATGTACTCCTAGTAAGCATTTGGAAAAATTATTTCTTATGGGTAGAAACCCAGAATGCATGATAAATGTGCCTTTCCTATGCAGGTGGAGGCAGCTGTGCATGACCATTTGTCCCCTCTGTTTATACAAGAGATAATGTTAATGTAGGGCCTGATTTAGGTAAAAAAAATAAAATAAGAGATGATAGTTTCAGTGGACTGCTGGGCATGTTCTTATCTTAAACAGTTGTCAAAGTTTATGGTTTCATCAACTTTTTAATAAGCCCGATAAAAAGTGGCCACTGACTAAGTGTATGTAATATTTTAATGGATTTTAGCCATTTTAATTTTTTTTTTAGATAATGTCCATTTAAGTTCTTTTAAGGTACATGCTATATATATATATATATATATATATACGTCCAAATAAAACAGAGCACACACAGGTCTTCAACATAAGTTGTGACAAAAATAGTGATAATTTATTGCATCAACGTTTCGGTTGCGTCAAGCAGCCTTCGTCAGGATAAAGTGTGAGATACAAACAGTCCCCTTTGAACCCTTACTCCTCCAATAGCGCCAAAATAAGCGCTGGTGATAGGTGCAATTTAAAATGCAGTATTTGCATAAACGTATCGTAAGACGGACAATCATATACTTAAACGCAATCAAATGTAACATATTGCAAACCGAGATAAGATCATACTATGTTGAATATGACTGTTGTTGGGCATTACACGATCATGGCAAATCTCAAGAACATTAACCCCACGTGTACTGCATCCGCAGTGCACACGTAATCCAGTCAGTGCACTCGGTATGGGTGCTGGACCAGTGGGGCAACCAAACAAAATAAATTGTATAAAGTTACATATTGCACAATAATTGCTCATAGCTTGATCAAATCAGACAACGCGTTTGGTGCACTGGTAAAAAAATGGCTATTCAGCATGATACAATGAGAAGACAAAAAGATAAAGCTCACCGTGCACCAAGACGCGTATGCAGATGAAAGAGCTCGAGTTATAGACATACACTCAACATTGCGAGGAACTAAATGGTTAATATCTAGATACATATGGCTAAACATGTTGAATGGTGCGCTAATGAACAGAGCCGGGAATGGAAACACTGTGTTACACATTATATTCAAAATCAAAGTAAAAGAATCTGGTTAACGTTACACGCTTGTCAATATACAATCACAAGACAGTGGTGGAAATAGGGAATGTCAAGGGGACACGTAGAGTATATCCTTGAGTGGCATCCATTCACAAAATAATGTGATAAAGTTTCTTAATGTGCGGAAAATGTCTCAAATTAGTTCAATGTCAAAATAGTTGCTTACTGAGAACTTAACGCTAGGACACCAAGGATTGTGTCCATAATTCGAAACCAGATAGTCTGTAATTGTGTAAAAAGCAAAGATCGTGAAATTGAACAGTCGAGGGTACAGTACACAACATTATACGGATACCTAAGGAATTCCAAACAATTTGTTATCATCATCAGAATCGGTATTGTGTAACAGCTTAGACAACGAATAAAAATGTAAATCACTAACACGGATATCTTAGTATGCATTGTAGCACTATAGCAAACCGCGTGTATGTTGAATGTCTATGATGATCCTAACATTGAAAAGAGGAATTCAGCGATCTAGTATGTGTTGTTGAGGGCAAACGGAGTCCATGTCCAGCTGCAGATGTGTTTAATCGGAGATATAGTGCCCAGTAGAGAATGCAAGAGGTCACATGTATAGAGACAAGATGTGATGACTGAAGTGTATTAGGTAAATACTGAATTCTCTAATGTAAATTGATAGACACATATTTTCATAACTCATAGATGAAGGGAAACCTTGTAATAACATGTTGGCTTATAAAATAACTGTATCCCATAAGGTTCGATACAGTATCTTGTGGGAAAAAGCCTGCAGAATTCAGGAGCAGCGAAACCATGTTGAATAGTTTAGAGGATGAACGTAATCCGATAGAGAATGCAGTACTGGCACATCGTATGTGTGGACAAACCAAACCGGTGGTACCAGATATGCTGGAAACAATGTCCTATTAATACATATAGGCCCACTTCATCAAGGTTTTGGTAGTCATATCAGAAATACGAGGCATAAGACACTTTTTCATTTAAACCTTTCGGTGCCACTGTTTCCAAGTGGCGAATCCAGAAGGTCTCTCTTTGTAGAAGTGCAACTTTCCTGTTGCCACCTCTCTTGGCCGGTAGTACCTGATCTATGATCATAGTTCTTAATGAAGGTACTGTGTGCTTAAGTGCTAAAAAGTGTCTCGGTACTGGTTTATCAGCCTGCCCAGTGGTAAGGGCTGCTCTAATTGAGGATCGGTGGTTCGCCATGCGTTCTCTGAAAGTAGTTTCTGCTTTTCCAACGTAGTACAAGCCACATGGACATATAAGGATGTAAACCACATAGTCACTGGTGCAAGTGACCTTATGTCGTATTGTGATTTTGCGGTTAGTGTGTGGGTGACGGAAGAAAGATCCACTTAGCATACTGTTGCAAGTTGTGCAGTTAACACATTTGTAGCATCCAGTTTTCTTCTGTGCACCACGTAACCAATTGCTCTCTCTGGATTGATCAATAGAGACTTGCATTCTGTCAGGTTGCATTAAATAATCACGCAGTGTTTTACCTCTTCGATATGCGATGTGCGGCGGAGGCAAATCTCTAAAGGGTAAATTGGAGTCTGAGGATATTAGTGACCATTGACCTCTGATAGTATTTCCCAGTTGTTCCATACCTGGTGAGTAATTGACTACAAAGGCTAACCTGTTATCAGCATTTTTATTAGTTTTCTTTAACAAGTCACTCTGGTTCTGACGTTGTGCCTTTTGTAGTTGTACTTCCAGTGTTTTGGCAGAGTATCCCCTCAATTTAAAGTTATGAACCATATCATGTAGTTGTTTTTCTGCAGTTTCCGGATTGTTGTTGTTTCTGATGACTCTTAGAAATTGAGAGTAAGGGATCCCATTCTTTTGTGATCTTGGATGGCAACTCGAAGCATGTAATGTGGAATTTCTGTCAGTGGGTTTCTGAAATAATGTGGTACCTAGAGTGGTGTCATGAATAAAAACCTTAACATCTAGAAAGTCTACAGATTCCAAACTGTAGTTATATTTGAATCGTATGCATGAATCCAATGCATTCAGGTTGGTGATCCATTCAATAAGCGTGCCAGTGTTGCCACTCCATATTAGGAACAAGTCATCGATATATCTTTTATAGAACTTAATATAGGGATGTTGGAGATTAATCTTTTCGTATTGATACATGAAGATATTGGCATATGAAGGTGCAACGTTGGAACCCATAGAAGTCCCAGCAATTTGAAGAAAAAAGTCATTTTCAAAGCGGAAAAAATTCTTAGTTAAAGTAAGTTCCAGAAATTCACATATCATTTCTATGGGGTATGTAATCAATTCTTTATATTGGAACAATGTTGTCCTGATAGCTTGGATACCTGCATTGTGTGGAATAACAGTGTACAGACTGTCCACGTCCATTGTGACCAATATGTCAGTCTCAGGTGTAATATGTATATTTTGAATACACTGTAAAAAGTGTGTGGTGTCACGTAAATATGAATCAGTTCGTTGTACTATGGGCTGTAGCAACGTGTCCAAGAAGGTGGAAATTGGCTGTAAGAGGGATCCACGTGCAGAGATTATGGGTCTGCCAGGTGGATTGTCAAGCGTCTTATGTATCTTTGGCAGTAGATATATAATGGGACAAATAGGATACTGATTAGAAAGATACCTAAACAGTGTATCTGATATATGATGATTGTGTTTAGCATCAGATAGTATGTTATCAACATGTCGTTTGATGGAATGAGTTGGATCAGAGGGTAATCTACGGTATGTAGTAACATCAGATAATTGCCTCAGGACTTCAGTCCTATAGGCAGCACTGTCTAGGATCACTACTGCTCCACCTTTATCCGCAGGTCTAATTACAATGGTCTTATCATTGCTCAATTCAGTCAATGCACGTTGTTCTGCTACAGAAAGATTGGGTCTAGTTGAAGGGAACGTCATGGTATTGATTGCAGTGATAATGTTGCGTGTGAAGGTTCTAATCGTGAGACTTGTAGTGGGAGGGTCAAATGTGCTTTTTGGTCTTAAAGGCTCGTAGAGTATAGTCTGGTTGTCCTTGTAATAATCTTTTAAATTCAGAGTACGCTGGAATCTATGTGTATCTATTTCAAGATGAAACCGGTCAGGTTTGGTAGTAGGGACAAAAGATAAGCCTTTAGATAGAAGTGCAGTTTCAGCCTGTGATAAAGGTCTTGTGCTTAAATTAAATACTAGTTCCTTGGCATCACCGGAGGTCTGCCTATGTTTGTGGTGTCTACCTCCCCTTCTTGGGTGCGGGCGTTTGTGGTATTTGCCCCTCTTCTGTTGGCTCTGGTTTGTACCCCTAAAAAAGGAACCTGTGTGGAGTGTATATTAGTAGATGATGTAGTATTGTTTTGTGTGATATTCGTGCTGTTCTCAGTCTCAGAAGAAGAATTGCCTGAACTTAAATCAACTGTTATAAGGTCTTTAGATTTATTAATGCGTTTTGTCCTTTTGGGATGAGTTGGTCTAGGTCTTTGTCCCAACAACCAGCTATAAACTCTTTTTTCTTTGTAATCCTCTTGGACTTTACGTAGTTTACTGTTTTTAAAGGTTATTAATTCTTGTTTATAGCTGGTTGTAACAGTTTTCAATTTATTGTACCAGTCAGTGGTGGTGTCAGCTAGTAAAGTTTCCCTGTATGTAAGGTCAAAAGTCTGTATCTCCTGCCTGACTTGTTTTAATATTTTGCCTACTTCCTCAACAACAAGTACCATTAAATCAAAAGAGCATTTATTTAAAATGCCGCACCACCGGCGGCAGAATTCTGAATTGGTGCGACCAATAGTTGGAATGTTGCGTATTCGGAAGCCTCTGGGAATCTGTCCACTGCGGTGGTAGTCAGAGAGATATAATCCGTGGAGATAAAGATCAGTCTCCCTTTTATTTAGAGTTAAAAGTTTATGATATAGACTGGTAGGGGACTCACCTAGATCAGTTTCCTCTGGAGATGCGGAGAAAAGTATATCTTGGATTTGTGCTGTTGAAAATTGAAGAATATTGTCCTCAGCAATGGCTTGTGAATATATGGCGTTGTCTGTATCCATTGTCCGTCAAAAAATCCAAAGGAAGAAGAAGGCAGGAACACTTCAAATAATGGGGTAATTTGATGTGGTGGTAATGGTTACGGGTGCACTCCAGAGATGAGCCACATCTTGCGTTGTATATATTGTTGCAGAGGCACTCACGTTTAAGGATAGAGATATTTGCCTGGATGCTACTGTTTTACTTTGATTTTGAATATAATGTGTAACACAGTGTTTCCATTCCCGGCTCTGTTCATTAGCGCACCATTCAACATGTTTAGCCATATGTATCTAGATATTAACCATTTAGTTCCTCGCAATGTTGAGTGTATGTCTATAACTCGAGCTCTTTCATCTGCATACGCGTCTTGGTGCACGGTGAGCTTTATCTTTTTGTCTTCTCATTGTATCATGCTGAATAGCCATTTTTTTACCAGTGCACCAAACGCGTTGTCTGATTTGATCAAGCTATGAGCAATTATTGTGCAATATGTAACTTTATACAATTTATTTTGTTTGGTTGCCCCACTGGTCCAGCACCCATACCGAGTGCACTGACTGGATTACGTGTGCACTGCGGATGCAGTACACGTGGGGTTAATGTTCTTGAGATTTGCCATGATCGTGTAATGCCCAACAACAGTCATATTCAACATAGTATGATCTTATCTCGGTTTGCAATATGTTACATTTGATTGCGTTTAAGTATATGATTGTCCGTCTTACGATACGTTTATGCAAATACTGCATTTTAAATTGCACCTATCACCAGCGCTTATTTTGGCGCTATTGGAGGAGTAAGGGTTCAAAGGGGACTGTTTGTATCTCACACTTTATCCTGACGAAGGCTGCTTGACGCAACCGAAACGTTGATGCAATAAATTATCACTATTTTTGTCACAACTTATGTTGAAGACCTGTGTGTGCTCTGTTTTATTTGGACGTACATATTAGCTCTAACAGTAGCATCCAGGCAAATATCTCTATCCTTAAACGTGAGTGCCTCTGCAACAATATATACAACGCAAGATGTGGCTCATCTCTGGAGTGCACCCGTAACCATTACCACCACATCAAATTACCCCATTATTTGAAGTGTTCCTGCCTTCTTCTTCCTTTGGATTTTTTGACGGACAATGGATACAGACAACGCCATATATTCACAAGCCATTGCTGAGGACAATATTCTTCAATTTTCAACAGCACAAATCCAAGATATACTTTTCTCCGCATCTCCAGAGGAAACTGATCTAGGTGAGTCCCCTACCAGTCTATATCATAAACTTTTAACTCTAAATAAAAGGGAGACTGATCTTTATCTCCACGGATTATATCTCTCTGACTACCACCGCAGTGGACAGATTCCCAGAGGCTTCCGAATACGCAACATTCCAACTATTGGTCGCACCAATTCAGAATTCTGCCGCCGGTGGTGCGGCATTTTAAATAAATGCTCTTTTGATTTAATGGTACTTGTTGTTGAGGAAGTAGGCAAAATATTAAAACAAGTCAGGCAGGAGATACAGACTTTTGACCTTACATACAGGGAAACTTTACTAGCTGACACCACCACTGACTGGTACAATAAATTGAAAACTGTTACAACCAGCTATAAACAAGAATTAATAACCTTTAAAAACAGTAAACTATGTAAAGTCCAAGAGGATTACAAAGAAAAAAGAGTTTATAGCTGGTTGTTGGGACAAAGACCTAGACCAACTCATCCCAAAAGGACAAAACGCATTAATAAATCTAAAGACCTTATAACAGTTGATTTAAGTTCAGGCAATTCTTCTTCTGAGACTGAGAACAGCACGAATATCACACAAAACAATACTACATCATCTACTAATATACACTCCACACAGGTTCCTTTTTTAGGGGTACAAACCAGAGCCAACAGAAGAGGGGCAAATACCACAAACGCCCGCACCCAAGAAGGGGAGGTAGACACCACAAACATAGGCAGACCTCCGGTGATGCCAAGGAACTAGTATTTAATTTAAGCACAAGACCTTTATCACAGGCTGAAACTGCACTTCTATCTAAAGGCTTATCTTTTGTCCCTACTACCAAACCTGACCGGTTTCATCTTGAAATAGATACACATAGATTCCAGCGTACTCTGAATTTAAAAGATTATTACAAGGACAACCAGACTATACTCTACGAGCCTTTAAGACCAAAAAGCACATTTGACCCTCCCACTACAAGTCTCACGATTAGAACCTTCACACGCAACATTATCACTGCAATCAATACCATGACGTTCCCTTCAACTAGACCCAATCTTTCTGTAGCAGAACAACGTGCATTGACTGAATTGAGCAATGATAAGACCATTGTAATTAGACCTGCGGATAAAGGTGGAGCAGTAGTGATCCTAGACAGTGCTGCCTATAGGACTGAAGTCCTGAGGCAATTATCTGATGTTACTACATACCGTAGATTACCCTCTGATCCAACTCATTCCATCAAACGACATGTTGATAACATACTATCTGATGCTAAACACAATCATCATATATCAGATACACTGTTTAGGTATCTTTCTAATCAGTATCCTATTTGTCCCATTATATATCTACTGCCAAAGATACATAAGACGCTTGACAATCCACCTGGCAGACCCATAATCTCTGCACGTGGATCCCTCTTACAGCCAATTTCCACCTTCTTGGACACGTTGCTACAGCCCATAGTACAACGAACTGATTCATATTTACGTGACACCACACACTTTTTACAGTGTATTCAAAATATACATATTACACCTGAGACTGACATATTGGTCACAATGGACGTGGACAGTCTGTACACTGTTATTCCACACAATGCAGGTATCCAAGCTATCAGGACAACATTGTTCCAATATAAAGAATTGATTACATACCCCATAGAAATGATATGTGAATTTCTGGAACTTACTTTAACTAAGAATTTTTTCCGCTTTGAAAATGACTTTTTTCTTCAAATTGCTGGGACTTCTATGGGTTCCAACGTTGCACCTTCATATGCCAATATCTTCATGTATCAATACGAAAAGATTAATCTCCAACATCCCTATATTAAGTTCTATAAAAGATATATCGATGACTTGTTCCTAATATGGAGTGGCAACACTGGCACGCTTATTGAATGGATCACCAACCTGAATGCATTGGATTCATGCATACGATTCAAATATAACTACAGTTTGGAATCTGTAGACTTTCTAGATGTTAAGGTTTTTATTCATGACACCACTCTAGGTACCACATTATTTCAGAAACCCACTGACAGAAATTCCACATTACATGCTTCGAGTTGCCATCCAAGATCACAAAAGAATGGGATCCCTTACTCTCAATTTCTAAGAGTCATCAGAAACAACAACAATCCGGAAACTGCAGAAAAACAACTACATGATATGGTTCATAACTTTAAATTGAGGGGATACTCTGCCAAAACACTGGAAGTACAACTACAAAAGGCACAACGTCAGAACCAGAGTGACTTGTTAAAGAAAACTAATAAAAATGCTGATAACAGGTTAGCCTTTGTAGTCAATTACTCACCAGGTATGGAACAACTGGGAAATACTATCAGAGGTCAATGGTCACTAATATCCTCAGACTCCAATTTACCCTTTAGAGATTTGCCTCCGCCGCACATCGCATATCGAAGAGGTAAAACACTGCGTGATTATTTAATGCAACCTGACAGAATGCAAGTCTCTATTGATCAATCCAGAGAGAGCAATTGGTTACGTGGTGCACAGAAGAAAACTGGATGCTACAAATGTGTTAACTGCACAACTTGCAACAGTATGCTAAGTGGATCTTTCTTCCGTCACCCACACACTAACCGCAAAATCACAATACGACATAAGGTCACTTGCACCAGTGACTATGTGGTTTACATCCTTATATGTCCATGTGGCTTGTACTACGTTGGAAAAGCAGAAACTACTTTCAGAGAACGCATGGCGAACCACCGATCCTCAATTAGAGCAGCCCTTACCACTGGGCAGGCTGATAAACCAGTACCGAGACACTTTTTAGCACTTAAGCACACAGTACCTTCATTAAGAACTATGATCATAGATCAGGTACTACCGGCCAAGAGAGGTGGCAACAGGAAAGTTGCACTTCTACAAAGAGAGACCTTCTGGATTCGCCACTTGGAAACAGTGGCACCGAAAGGTTTAAATGAAAAAGTGTCTTATGCCTCGTATTTCTGATATGACTACCAAAACCTTGATGAAGTGGGCCTATATGTATTAATAGGACATTGTTTCCAGCATATCTGGTACCACCGGTTTGGTTTGTCCACACATACGATGTGCCAGTACTGCATTCTCTATCGGATTACGTTCATCCTCTAAACTATTCAACATGGTTTCGCTGCTCCTGAATTCTGCAGGCTTTTTCCCACAAGATACTGTATCGAACCTTATGGGATACAGTTATTTTATAAGCCAACATGTTATTACAAGGTTTCCCTTCATCTATGAGTTATGAAAATATGTGTCTATCAATTTACATTAGAGAATTCAGTATTTACCTAATACACTTCAGTCATCACATCTTGTCTCTATACATGTGACCTCTTGCATTCTCTACTGGGCACTATATCTCCGATTAAACACATCTGCAGCTGGACATGGACTCCGTTTGCCCTCAACAACACATACTAGATCGCTGAATTCCTCTTTTCAATGTTAGGATCATCATAGACATTCAACATACACGCGGTTTGCTATAGTGCTACAATGCATACTAAGATATCCGTGTTAGTGATTTACATTTTTATTCGTTGTCTAAGCTGTTACACAATACCGATTCTGATGATGATAACAAATTGTTTGGAATTCCTTAGGTATCCGTATAATGTTGTGTACTGTACCCTCGACTGTTCAATTTCACGATCTTTGCTTTTTACACAATTACAGACTATCTGGTTTCGAATTATGGACACAATCCTTGGTGTCCTAGCGTTAAGTTCTCAGTAAGCAACTATTTTGACATTGAACTAATTTGAGACATTTTCCGCACATTAAGAAACTTTATCACATTATTTTGTGAATGGATGCCACTCAAGGATATACTCTACGTGTCCCCTTGACATTCCCTATTTCCACCACTGTCTTGTGATTGTATATTGACAAGCGTGTAACGTTAACCAGATTCTTTTACTTTGATTTTGAATATAATGTGTAACACAGTGTTTCCATTCCCGGCTCTGTTCATTAGCGCACCATTCAACATGTTTAGCCATATGTATCTAGATATTAACCATTTAGTTCCTCGCAATGTTGAGTGTATGTCTATAACTCGAGCTCTTTCATCTGCATACGCGTCTTGGTGCACGGTGAGCTTTATCTTTTTGTCTTCTCATTGTATCATGCTGAATAGCCATTTTTTTACCAGTGCACCAAACGCGTTGTCTGATTTGATCAAGCTATGAGCAATTATTGTGCAATATGTAACTTTATACAATTTATTTTGTTTGGTTGCCCCACTGGTCCAGCACCCATACCGAGTGCACTGACTGGATTACGTGTGCACTGCGGATGCAGTACACGTGGGGTTAATGTTCTTGAGATTTGCCATGATCGTGTAATGCCCAACAACAGTCATATTCAACATAGTATGATCTTATCTCGGTTTGCAATATGTTACATTTGATTGCGTTTAAGTATATGATTGTCCGTCTTACGATACGTTTATGCAAATACTGCATTTTAAATTGCACCTATCACCAGCGCTTATTTTGGCGCTATTGGAGGAGTAAGGGTTCAAAGGGGACTGTTTGTATCTCACACTTTATCCTGACGAAGGCTGCTTGACGCAACCGAAACGTTGATGCAATAAATTATCACTATTTTTGTCACAACTTATGTTGAAGACCTGTGTGTGCTCTGTTTTATTTGGACGTACATATTAGCTCTAACAGTAGCATCCAGGCAAATATCTCTATCCTTAAACGTGAGTGCCTCTGCAACAATATATATATATATATATATATATATATATATATATATATATATATGTACATATTGTGCACCCTTAGGAATGTATTTTGAGTGCCAGAGAGGTACGCTCTCTGCCATGAGTTGCATACCCCTCTGGCACTCAAGGGATTGAAAGAAAAATGGAGGAATTCTGGGGCAAACCAGCCACTATAAGGAAAAAAGAAAAAGTCCCATTGATTTAATCCTTTGAGTGCCAGAGGGGGGTCCAACGTACTGCAAAGCAATAGCGTTGGACACCCCTCATGCACTTGAGGAGTTAAAGGGGGATTTTAATCCCTCAAATGCTCGAGGACTAGAGTTAAAGAACTCGTTAGCATTTAAGGTGTTAAAAGTCCATATTTTAATTAGTGGACATTTTTAGTTATCCCCTATTGTGCTATTGGTTTGCCTCAGAGTTTTTCTACTTTTGAACACATTGCCCTCAGTCATATAATATAGCATGTTATACTTTAGTGTTGGACAGGTCTTCAGTTGATGCTAGAGAAGTATTCAGTGCAATGTTTTGAGAACTCTCTAGCATCCAAAGGGTTAAGTACCTGTTAAAGTGGACGTGCCACCTTAAAAGAAAGCTAACACCTGAAATTATAAATGTTAATCCCCTGTACTTAATCCTAGCTCAGTGGTTCTCAACTCCTGCCCTCAGGACCCACTAACAGGCCAGGACTTATGGATTTCTCTGCTAGATCACAGGTGTGGTGATCAGAGGCTCATTCACATTGATTAACTCACCTGTGCTCTAACAAGGAAATCATCAAATCCTGGCCTGTTAGTAGGTTCTGAGGACAGGAGTTGAGAACCACTGTCTAGCTTCTGTAAAAAAAAATTCTATATGTCTCTCTCTCTCTCTCTCTCTCTCTATATATATATATATATATATGTCTAATATCTAGTCCAAGATGCACTAAAGTTCGATAAGGACTCAGGATGGCGATGCTGTGTTGGAACTGTGTCAGTAGTACATTGCCAGTATTTACTAACATGTCTTTACCATCATTATCCTTCGATCTGCCACCAATCCGCTATCATCCCCATCAATCCTCCATGCCTTTGACAGGTTGACAATTTTGCACTGAACATATCAATAATGGCTCTTTTGCATACGGAATTGCAGGATAATGAGCCATTGTAGTATTCATGTGGGTGTGTTTATATGTCATGTGGCACTTCTCCACATGCACTAAAGTCATATAGAAGTTTCTGCTGTCGGAGATGGATTTCACAGTCCCAAAATGTTTGGATGTTCCTGCCAGACAGGGCTTATAATTTTAAGTCCTTTGCTACTAGCCAGACCTGAAAAGTTACTCACCACTGCAAGCCAAAACATACCCACCAGAGCTGAATTTCTACTCGCCAGGGCTAAATTTTCACCAGCCATTGGCTAGTGGCAAGTGGAAATTTTGAGCTCTGGTGCCAGACAACAGTTTGCTGTCCCTGTTAAAGAGCAGAGAGCAGCTGCCCTCCCTTAACCCTTTCAGTGCCATAGGAATGTGCGTTGCATGCCCCTGTGGCACTGAAAGGGTTAAAAGATGCCCTAGTAACAACGTCTATATCTACATAAAAAGTCCCCAAAATGTCCAAATGATAGGCTGAGCATACCTCACCTGTAAAAAGGGACACATAGGAAATACGCATATTTCAGGAGTGCACCAAAACCAAAGCAACCCTGTAGTGTGCATTTTTCATGTGTGTCCTGTTTTAAAGGTGAGGTATGGTCAGCCTACCAAATGAAATAAATAGAACAGTCTAAATATAAAAAAAAAGCTCCTTGACTAAGGTATACCTTATAAAATATAAAACATGGAATAACAATTTAGCAGTTCTCTGGGAATAACAAAAATACATCGTGCTCACTGTTAGATGGTAAATGGAATCCCTGCGGACAGCACTTAGGTGTAGTTGCCGTTCTGTTTCCAGTGATGTAATGAAATGAGAGATCCCCAGATTAGAAGTAGACAGCTAAGATCAAACTCTCCCATCTCCTGGCTTATCCTAGTGGAGAACAGTGATGTGGGCAGAGGTCTCTAGTGGATATCTGGAGACCTCCTGGGGATATCCAGGATCCTTGGAGGGAACATTTACACCTGTGTGAAAATGCACACTGACGCCTACAACTGTCTTCTAACATGTGCAGAAGCTGCCAGGGGAGACAGATACCCCTCCCCCCCACTTGGCGAAGTAGTGGATGCTTCGCCAAGCTGGGTACCTTCCAAGAGAAAGGAGCAGTCCACTTGTAATCTGGGGATTTCTCCATTCATAACAACACTGGAAATGGACAACCGCAATTACACCTAAGTGCCGTTCACTGGGATTCCACTTACCATCTAACAGTGAGCAGAATGTATTTTTATTATTCCCACTCACTACTACATTGTTATTCTATCCAATATAATAATTCAGTAAAACGTGTGTAGAGACGCAGCTATGCGCAGTAGAGACTGCCCGTAATGAGGCTGATACAGAGTGGGGCACTCAGAAGGAGAGTCCAGCTCTGTATCAGCTGCGGCGCGGGGAGTCTTTACTAATCTTGACTGCACCACAACCGGCAGGCACTGTATCAGCCGCGGCGTGGGCAGTCTCTACTGTGCATGACTGCACCACGACCGGCTGGCACTGTATTAGCCACGGAGAGGGCAGTCTCTACTGTGCATGACTGCACCACGACCGGCTGGCACTGTATTAGCCACGGAGAGGGCAGTCTCTACTGTGCATGACTGCACCACGACCGGCTGGCACTGTATCAGCCGTGGCGTGGGCAGTCTCTACTGTGCATGACTGCACCACGACCGGCTGGCACTGTATCAGCCATGGCGTGGGCAGTCTCTACTGTGCATGACTGCACCACGACCGGCTGGCACTGTATCAGCCACGGAGAGGGCAGTCTCTACTGTGCATGACTGCACCACGACCGGCTGGCACTGTATTAGCCACGGAGAGGGCAGTCTCTACTGTGCATGACTGCACCACGACCGGCTGGCACTGTATCAGCCGTGGCGTGGGCAGTCTCTACTGTGCATGACTGCACCACGACCGGCTGGCACTGTATCAGCCATGGCGTGGGCAGTCTCTACTGTGCATGACTGCACCACGACCGGCTGGCACTGTATCAGCCATGGCGTGGGCAGTCTCTACTGTGCATGACTGCACCGCGACCGGCTGGCACTGTATTAGCCACGGAGTGGGCAGTCTCTACTGTGCATGACTGCACCGCGACCGGCTGGCACTGTATTAGCCACGGAGTGGGCGTTCTCTACTGTGCATGACTGCCCTGCAACCGGCTGGCAGTAGCACTGTGGCCCATGTAACGGGCTCTTCAACTAGTATTTTATATTTTATACAGGATACCTTAGTCAAGGAGCATTTTTAGTTTTGGATTGTTCCAGTTATTTCATTTGGACATATTGGGGACTTTTTAATATAATATAAATTGTTGTTACTAGTGCAGCTTTTAACCCTTTCAGTGCCTCAGGGGTTACAGAAGGGATGCTGTTTGTGTTGCTGAAGTCAGAGAGGATCTTCTCCTTTCCCCTAGTGGATAAATGGGTGAGAAGAGAGAGAGAGAATGCTCTCACACGTCAGGGTTGTTGGATTGCTGGCAATTAGTGATGAGCGAGCATGCTCGGCCGAAGCTCGGTTCGGCTCGAGCATCGCTCTGCTCGGCACATGGCGGTACTCGTACGAGTACCGCATGTGCTCGCCCGCCATGTTCGGGTCTCCTCCCTGCACGTTTTGCGGCTGCTGCGCAGCCAATAAACGTGCGGGGAGGCTCTGACATCAGTGTAATGCCAGCAGCCATGTTGGCTGCTGGCATTACACTGATTGGCTGGCCAGAACCCGTGATCGGGTGCTGTATAGCACCTGACCAGCGAGTTCGGCTCAGTCTTAGCCAGGGAGAGATGAGGATAGGAAGGGAAAGTCAGTGTAGGGAGAAGAAAAGTGTTGGAACAACATATAAAGACCCAAAAGTCCTTTTTAGGACTGTTGTGTGTGGGGGCAGCAGTTATATTTTGTTTGGGGGGGCACAGATTTAAAAAAAAAACGTCACATATTCCGTTCACTGTGCCTAGCCGCAGATTAGCAGCACATTCTGTTTAGTGTGCAAAGTTGCAGATTAGCAGCACATTCTGTTTAGTGTGCAAAGTTGCAGATTAGCAGCACATTCTTTTTAGTGTGCAAAGTTGCAGATTAGCAGCACATTCTGTTTAGTGTGGAAAGTGTAAAAAATAAACGTCACATATTCCGTTCACTGTGCCTAGCCGCAGATTAGCAGCACATTCTGTTTAGTGTGCAAAGTTGCAGATTAGCAGCACATTCTGTTTAGTGTGCAAAGTTGCAGATTAGCAGCACATTCTGTTTAGTGTGCAAAGTTGCAGATTAGCAGCACATTCTGTTTAGTGTGCAAAGTATAAAAAATAAACGTCACATATTCCGTTCACTGTGCCTAGCCGCAGATTAGCAGCACATTCTGTTTACTGTGCAAAGTTGCAGATTAGCAGCACATTCTGTTTAGTGTGCAAAGTGTAAAAAATAAACGTCACATATTCCTTTCACTGTGCCTAGCCGCAGATTAGCAGCACATTCTGTTTAGTGTGCAAAGTTGCAGATTAGCAGCACATTCTGTTTAGTGTGCAAAGTGTAAAAAATAAACGTCACATATTCCGTTCACTGTGCCTAGCCGCAGATTAGCAGCACATTCTGTTTAGTGTGCAAAGTTGCAGATTAGCAGCACATTCTGTTTAGTGTGGAAAGTGTAAAAAATAAACGTCACATATTCCTTTCACTGTGCCTAGCCGCAGATTAGCAGCACATTCTGTTTAGTGTGCAAAGTTGCAGATTAGCAGCACATTCTGTTTAGTGTGCAAAGTGTAAAAAATAAACGTCACATATTCCGTTCACTGTGCCTAGCCGCAGATTAGCAGCACATTCTGTTTAGTGTGCAAAGTTGCAGATTAGCAGCACATTCTGTTTAGTGTGCAAAGTGTAAAAAATAAACGTCACATATTCCTTTCACTGTGCCTAGCCGCAGATTAGCAGCACATTCTGTTTAGTGTGGAAAGTATAAAAAATAAACGTCACATATTCCTTTCACTGTGCCTAGCCGCAGATTAGCAGCACATTCTGTTTAGTGTGCAAAGTTGCAGATTAGCAGCACATTCTGTTTAGTGTGGAAAGTGTAAAAAATAAACGTCACATATTCCTTTCACTGTGCCTAGCCGCAGATTAGCAGCACATTCTGTTTAGTGTGGAAAGTGTAAAAAATAAACGTCACATATTCCTTTCACTGTGCCTAGCCGCAGATTAGCAGCACATTCTGTTTAGTGTGCAAAGTTGCAGATTAGCAGCACATTCTGTTTAGTGTGCAAAGTGTAAAAAATAAATGTCACATATTCCTTTCACTGTGCCTAGCCGCAGATTAGCAGCACATTCTGTTTAGTGTGCAAAGTTGCAGAATAGCAGCACATTCTGTTTAGTGTGCAAAGTGTAAAAAATAAACGTCACATATTCCGTTCACTGTGCCTAGCCGCAGATTAGCAGCACATTCTGTTTAGTGTACAAAGTTGCAGATTAGCAGCACATTCTGTTTAGTGTGCAAAGTGTAAAAAATAAACGTCACATATTCCTATCACTGTGCCTAGCCGCAGATTAGCAGCACATTCTGTTTAGTGTGGAAAGTGTAAAAAATAAACGTCACATATTCCTTTCACTGTGCCTAGCCGCAGATTAGCAGCACATTCTGTTTAGTGTGCAAAGTTGCAGATTAGCAGCACATTCTGTTTAGTGTGCAAAGTGTAAAAAATAAACATCACATATTCCGTTCACTGTGCCTAGCCACAGATTAGCAGCACATTCTGTTTAGTGTGCAAAGTTGCAGATTAGCAGCACATTCTGTTTAGTGTGCAAAGTGTAAAAAATAAACGTCACATATTCCTTTCACTGTGCCTAGCCGCAGATTAGCAGCACATTCTGTTTAGTGTGGAAAGTGTAAAAAATAAACGTCACATATTCCTTTCACTGTGCCTAGCCGCAGATTAGCAGCACATTCTGTTTAGTGTGCAAAGTTGCAGATTAGCAGCACATTCTGTTTAGTGTGCAAAGTGTAAAAAATAAACGTCACATATTCCTTTCACTGTGCCTAGCCGCAGATTAGCAGCACATTCTGTTTAGTGTGCAAAGTTGCAGATTAGCAGCACATTCTGTTTAGTGTGCAAAGTTGCAGATTAGCAGCACATATTCCGTGTAATATGAAGAAGGCGGGTAAAAAGGGACGGGGAAGTGGACGTGATCCTGATAGTTCAGGGCGCGGGTCAGGACGCGTAGAAACTGTGCCTGGTGCCAGAGCACAAGAAAGAAAGACATCCACCATACCTAGCTTCATGTCTCAGTTTACAGGGCGTCGCAGGACATCACTCTCGAGGTCAGACCACTGCGAACAGGTGGTCGGTTGGATTTCAGGTGATACTGCTTCCAGTCGGTTAAGCACCACCCTGTCTTCCACCAAGTCCACTCTCAGTAGCCAAGAGTCTGGTCAACATAATCCTCACCCTGATCATCCTTCCTCCCACCATAGAGGGTCTGGCCAAAGAAGTGATCCCACACTGGGATATAGTGAGGAGCTCGTCTCATCACCAATCCTTCATTTGAACCTCTCTCCAAGCACGCTTGCAGAGGAACATGAAATCTTGTGCCCTGATTCACAACCTCTAGAGGGTACCCAATCACAAGAAGATGACAGAGGGGAACGGCATTTAAGGTCAAAGGAAGTGGATGATGATGATGAGACACAGTTGCCATCAAATCAACCACTATTACTGTCTCAAGACCTTGATGAGGAGGATGATACACAGTTGTCAATGACTGAGTATGTGGTGGGATCAAGAAATGAGGAGGATGATCAGAGTGAGGAAGTGGAGGAGGACTTGGTGGACGATGAGGTGACTGACCCCACCTGGGAACGTGGAGAGCCGAGCGATGACAGCAGTCCTGAGGGTGAGCCATCTGCAGCACCGCAACAGGCTGGAAGAGGCAGTGGTGTGGCTAAAGAAAGAAGGCGGACCGCACCAAACCGGCCCGCAAATGTTCCACGGAGCACCCCCTTGCGTAAATCTCCCTTGCCAAGGGCTAGGTGTTCCGTGGTATGGCGTTTTTTTAAGGAAAGTGTAGTTTGCAACCTGTGCCACACCAGAATGAGCCGAGGCATGAACACTAGCAACCTCACCACCACCAGCATGATCCGACACATGGCATCCAAGCACCGTAATAAGTGGGAGGAACGCCCGGATCGCCAATCTGTGTCTGCAGGCCACACCACTGCCTCCTCTTCCCCTGTTTTCGGTGCCGGCCAATCGCCTGTCGAAGGCGCAGGCCCGCATACCTCCCGCCCTGCACCTGTACCATCTGAAGCACCATCAGCGACCACATCCACTTCCTTATCCCAGCGCAGCGTCCAAATGTCGTTACCCCAGGCATTTGAGCGCAAGCGAAAATACCCAGCCACCCACCCACAGGCCATAGCACTAACCTCACACCTTTCCAAATTACTGGCCATCGAAATGCTGCCATTTAGGCTTGTGGAGACTGAGTCCTTCCGCAGCCTGATGGCAGCAGCTGTCCCTCGGTACGCAGTCCCCAGCCGCCACTACTTTTCCCGGTGTGCCGTCCCCGCCTTACACCACCATGTGTCCCGTAACATCACCCGTGCCCTGACCAACGCAGTTACTGGGAAGGTCCACTTAACGACTGACACATGGACAAGTGCTTGTGGCCAGGGACGCTACATTTCCCTGACGGCACACTGGGTGAATGTCGTGGAGGCTGGGAGCGACTCGGACCCTGGGATGGCACAGGTGCTACCCACGCCGAGGATTGCGGGCCCTACCTCCATCAGGGTTTCCGCCAGCACCTACGTTATTGGCTCCTCCTCCTCCGTTTCCACCTCCGAATTCTCTGCGCGCAGCGCCACTCACCCATCAGCCGGTAGCTGGAAGCAGTGTAGCACTGCAGTGGGGAAGCGTCAACAGGCCGTGCTGAAGCTGATCTGCCTTGGGGACAAACAGCACACGGCCTCAGAGCTGTTGCAGGGGATTAGTCACCAGACCGAGCAGTGGCTCTCGCCACTCAACCTGCAACCAGGCATGGTTGTGTGTGATAATGGGCGTAACTTGGTGGCGGCTTTGGAGCTCGGCAAGCTCACACACGTACCATGCCTAGCGCATGTATTTAATTTAGTGGTTCAGCGATTTCTAAAAACCTACCCCAATTTGCATGATCTCTTGACCAAGGTGCGCCGCGTGTGTGCACATTTCCGTAAGTCATCAACAGCTTCAGCCGGCCTGTTGAAGCTGCAGCAGCGCTTACAATTGCCAGCTCACCGGCTGCTGTGTGACGTGAGCACGCGCTGGAACTCCACCTTCCACATGTTGGCCCGGCTTTGTGAGCAGCAGAGGGCAGTAGTGGAGTACCAGCTGTTACACGGTCGTCGCCTCTCCGTTCAACTTCCTGTAATCAGAAGTGAGGAGTGGGAATGGATGTCAGACCTCTGTGAGGTTTTACGCAATTTTGAGGAATCGACACAGATGGTGAGCGGCGATAACGCTATTATCAGTGTAACCATCCCACTTCTGTGTCTACTGAAACGCTCGCTGCTCACAATTAAAACCGACGCTTTGCATGTGGAAGAGGTGGAAATGCGGGAGGAAGAGCTTACACAAGGTGATAGCCAGAGCACCCTCACTTCGTCTTCTCAGCGACAATTGGAGGAGGCGGAGGAGGAGGAGGAGGAGGAGAAAGACACGGTTGCCTCCGCTACAGAGGGTAGCCATGGAACTTTAGTTCCATCTCTTCAGCGTGGGTGGGCAGAAGAGGAGGAAGAGGATGAGGAGATTGAGAGTCATCCTCCTGGTGAGGACAGCGAAATCTTGCCTGTTGGTACTCTGGCACACATGGCTGACTTTATGTTAGGCTGCCTTTCCCGTGACCCACGCGTTATACGCATTTTAGACAACACGGATTACTGGGTGTTCACCCTTCTGGACCCCCGCTACAAAGAGAATTTCTCATCTCTCATTCCTCCGGTGGAGAGGACAAGCAAAATGGTGCAATACCAGAAGGTTCTTGTCGAAAAATTGCTCCAAAATTTTCCATCTGACAACGCTGGCGGCAGAGTACGTGCTACCTTGGCCAACCGAGAAGGGGAGAAAAGGGGAGCACACAGCAGTTCCGACAAAGGCAGGGCAACACTCTCCAAGGCGTGGGACACCTTCATGACACCCCGCCAGCACCCTCACCCTGATGCGCAGCCTAGTGTCACAAGGAAGGAAAAGTTTTGGAAGATGGTGAAGGAGTACGTAGCAGACCGTGTCAGCGTCCTCAATGATCCCTCTGTGCCTTACAACTACTGGGTGTCCAAGCTGGACACGTGGTATGAACTGGCACTCTACGCCTTGGAGGTGCTGGCCTGCCCTGCCGCCAGCGTTCTGTCTGAGCGGGTATTTAGTGCTGCTGGTGGCATCATAACAGATAAGCGTATCCGCCTTTCCACCGAAAATGCTGATAGGTTGACACTTATAAAAATGAACAAGGCCTGGATTTCCCCTGACTTCTCCACTCCACTGGAGGAAAGCCCCGGGTGAACATAAAGTGACTTTATATATGTTATTTACAATGATGGGAATACTCTGTATTCCCATTCACCCCTTAAACCCAAAAAACGGGTATATGGTTGACTCTCTTCCATATACCCTGTGATATAATTTTTATATAGGGCCAGCTCACCAGCGGGCCCTGTGATATAATTTTTATATAGGGCCAGCTCACCAGCGGGCCCTGTTTGACAACTTTTTGTATAGGTCAGCTCACCAGCGGGCCTTCTTATATAATGTTTTATTGGGTCAGCTCTCTAGCGGGCCCTCTCATATAATGTTTTATAGCGTCAGCTCACTAGCGGGCCTTCGCATATAATGTTTAGGATGGTCAGCTCCGCAGCAGACCCTCACCCATAATGTTTTAGATGGTCGGCTCAGCGCACGTTTCCCTCTTAATCATGGCCCCAGTTCAGAAAAATCGAGGACATTTTTTGCAGAATTTGCCTCTGCACACGTTTCCCTCTTAATCATGGCCCCAGTTCAGAAAAATCGAGGAAATTTTTTGCAGAATTTGCCTCTGCTCACGTTTCCCTCTTAATCATGGCCCCAGTTCAGAAAAATCGAGGAAATTTTTTGCAGAATTTGCCTCTGCGCACGTTTCCCTCTTAATCATGGCCCCAGTTCCGAAAAATCGATGAAATTTTTTGCAGAATTTGCAGATGATATACAAGTAAATATACAGCAAATACTGTTTGGTAACAATTTTTCGCCTAAAGTCGTTTTTATATACCTTTTTGTGTGTTTTACGGTCAGTCTGTAAAAATGGCGTACTACGGGCGAAACATCGTTCCCAGCAGCGACGTTGGAGTCAAAGATGCATCCAGACATCCTCCCTATGCTGTCCCTGAACCATTTCTGTGGTGTTTCCATCATTTTCTGCCCTTTTCCTATGGACCAGGCACCCTCCCCTCATCAGAGCAGGGGGTGCCTGGTGTAATGCTCGAGTCCTCCCATTGACTTCAATGGGGCTCGGGGGCTCGGCCGAGCACTCGAGCCTCCGGGGGTGCTCGGCCAGAGCACCCGAACACCCGAGCATTGGGGTGCTCGATCATCACTACTGGAAATGTGTAAGGAAGGCCATCACTTCCACATCTCCAGCTTTTCAACAACCCGACATGCTAATGAGGAGCTTCTCCCCACTCCCCCTGAATCCTTATTACTTAGTGCATATGGAGATGTGTGCCTACATCACCATGGCAATGTGCTCTCCACACATCGCCAGGCACGTATCACCATAGCATTGTACCTTAGTGCATCCCCCCCCAGTCTTAGATATGCTCTGAGGGAGCAGACATTCCTGCCTTTTCCAAGGCTCCCATTGAATGTCCACAATTATCTGTAAATGGGGAGAGATAAGAAAACACTTTTTCTGAAAACAAGAGCAGCGGGACTAATCATAATCAATTAACTGACTAGCTCTTATCTCTATACAAAAAGCACAAATATGTATGCTAGGTATACGTATGTGACATTTAAAGGTATATCAGTTTAATTTTGTATTTTTTTTTTTTGAATGTGTGTTCCTTTAATACAAGTTTAATTCTGCTTATATGTTGTACTATATACTTTCCTGTACAATAAATATTTTTGCAATGCAATGCGTTGGATACCCCTCTGGCACTCAAAGGGTTAAATATGTTGGTGGCTCAGTGTGGAAACGTATGCTGATTCCTTGTACAATATGCCAATAAAGCTGACCATATACAGAACAATTTCCTTACTGAAAATCATCCAGTCTGGTAAAAAATGACATTTTTCTCCAGTTATCGCCCTGTGAATACACCAGCTAAACCAGATCAGGCATCCAAATTGGTACATTTGGTTGGTTAACCTAATATGAAAGTTTTGATCTCCTGCCATCAGATCACTGTGTGTGTGTGTCCTCAACAGACATAACCGGAGCAATGTTGCGTGGGGATGGGAGATTGTATTATTCGGACCTGATCTGCACAGTGCTATACACATACACAGATAAACAGGTTATTTGATTCCTGAGAGATCACATTACCTAGATTTGGTCTGTGTCTGTTTGGGAAGGATTCACCAATCTGATCTTTCAGTGATCTGATCGCTGGTTGGATCACTGTTTATGTACACCTATAGTTCTGTTTAAACCCTTAACAACCAAGTGCCCTGCTATGACCATCACTCGTTTTTTGCGTTAAGGACCGGTGATGGTCATAGCACGTTATGTACATTTTACTTACAGCGCTCCAAGAGTGGAGCTGTCTCTCTCAGTCCCCAGCGCTGCGTGCCGGTACGCCTCACAGGTCACGTGTACCGGCACATCGGAATCTTCAAAATCGTCCTTAAGGGAAGGGTACTTCGTTGGACCGTGGTCGTGAAGGGGTTAAGGAACAGAATTGTCCTCAGTGTGTGGTCTCTTCCTAGAGTCAATCATAGAACAATGTGTGGTAATACTGACCCAGCAAATACACTAATTAGCATAAAGTGTCATATTGTGCCACAAAAAAAAAATAAAAGTTAATTTCTCCAAAACTATTATATTACACGAAAATGACTAGCACAGCACATAGGTCATTTTTACTTCTCTTTATATGTAACTAAGGATGTCTTGGGGCCACATGTTCAAACAAGTAGCGAAATAGCTTTTGTCGTTTGTAATGACTTTTCAAAATACAGTGTCGTTGGGATCATTAATATTTTCAGAGGGTGTCGGTTGTGATCAGAAATATGTTGTTTGTCCTGACTGAAATTGTCGTATGTAATGAGAAAAATGTCTTAACTAAAGACAAAAATTCTCACATTCAGAATTTCACATTCCCTCCACTTTTTTGTTATCGTACAAATTTTGTCTTTTGCAAGACATTTTTTTGTCTTTAGTTACTACAAATTTTCTTTTCGTCTATACGACACTGGAGAATAGGTTAGCCACGCCCTTTCCCCACCCCTTTGCCCATCCGTTCTGGAGTTGTGTCGTACACAATGGACATTACTAGTTTTTTGTCGTATACTCTATAGAAAATATATCATTCATGCGCACAATGACATATTTTTGTCTTTCATATGACAATTTTTTGTCGTTATCCCTTTCAACATACGGCCCTTAGTGTGACAGGTCCAATGTAATTAACCATTTGAGTACCAGTAGGGTAAGCAACACATTGATTTTCATTGTGTTGTACATCCCTTTGGTACATTTTGGGGAACAAAAAATGTGGCCTGCCCTTAACCTCCAAAGATTAAGCTGAAAACCCCCTGATTTTCTCCTGCTTTACTTTTTATTTGAAATATATTTAGCTATCCAGTCGAAATAAAACATCTACAATACATCTGAAAGAGATTTATTTTAGCACATCATTCAGTTCTATGCATTACAATGATGAGAGGTTTGTTGATGTCCTTCTGAACCAAGAGCAGAGGGGAAAGAGATGAGTATTAAGTGATCTTTTCCAGGAACACACCGCTGCTGCATGGAACAAACAGGACTACTTGTGAAATGGTACTTGTACTATAACTACATGATAGGAGATAACTAGAGTCAGCTGGTTCAGCATGTAAGAAAATTGCTGCTCAAAAAACTCAGTGTAGTTAAAGTATAAATAGCTATATTCATTCTAAAGAAAAGCAACGTGTATAGATGCTGATTACTTGTGGTGTAAATAAACATAAAGAAGAAGTGTATCTTAGGAATATGATGCACTTGATTTGTTTAAAATGACTTGTCTAGGTAGATGTCCTACATGCATCATACATTGTAGTCTGTTGCTGTGTACACTGTAGTGACTTGGATATGGTAGCAATATAGCTCCATTATAGCCCCCAATTTTACCTGCAGTATCCCTACATTTCTCCAGAAATTGTTTTGTTTTGGAGCCATGGTTGAGACTTAAATAATGGACAGCCTATGTTACTGTCATCCGTATATCACTGGCTCACATTCAAGCGGGTTGGCTATTTATCTCAATATCCTAGTCACTTGGGTGAACCGTCTGCACTGCAGCCAGTAATGCTCTGTTGAACTTTCATTCACTCAACAGATGAACACTGTAAAGTTGCAGTATGATGCATTTCATGGGGAGAATGCTGATGAGAACAGCCTGAAAGGCAACTCATGTATCTTTTTACTGGCAACTGGGACAGTGTTACAAATACTGTGCTAATGTCACCACTGTTAACATAGCCATAGTTTTATTTTACAAGATGATAAAGACAATTAGAAGTATATTGCTGTTTGTGAAGAGGTATGATAAAAAGGGATATTTTACATGTATTTTTCTCCTATCCGAGATGTTGTCTCTGTATTTGTATTCTATAATGTTATGTTTGATAGGTTCTTGGTTCCTGCAATGTTTTCATACACCTTTCATTGGGTTAGGAATCTCTCTCCCTTTTAGATTCCGGTTCATCGAGAGAGAGAGAGAGTAGATCGTTATTATTTTGATTTTTATTATTTATTCTTAATTGTTAGTTTCTATAAATTAATGTTAATTAATCTATAGGTATACTCTCAGTGGAGTGAATATATTAATCGTTTACAGAAAATAAAAACGCAATTTAGAAGCTTGGATTTATTTATTTCCTGTTCATTTTGAGGACTTATTACTTTTTTCTTTCTTTTTTTTTTTGTGTGTTCTTCATCTGTATTTTTTTGTATTTATTCACTGGGATATTTTTGCATTACTCTCTATTATGTATAGGGATGGGTATACATTTGATAATTTTTATTTATTAGATATTTGCTGACTTCACTAGTGTGTCATTCACTGACCAATTATGGGGAAGGGAGGGGTATTTAAAGGGTTAGTAAACCCCCCAAAAAACTGTTGGCAAATTGATAGGACTAATAAAAAAAAAACAAGTAATGCCCTCATTCCCATCTCTCAAACCATTATGGTTTGAGAGATGTAAGAAAATAAAGTCCTCCGCTCCCTCCCCTTTCTGCCTGATGAGATGTAAAGCTGTCAGAGGCAGAATTCGGTCGCCCGACTTTAGGCGGCTCTTCAGGAGTGCTGTCATCTAGATATCTAACTATAATTACTTCATCTGTATGGTCTACAACGTGTGCCTGGCTTGCAAGCACACATTGTAGACCATTCCAATGAAGTCATCATGCTTAGATATCTCGATGACAGAGCTCCTGAAGAGCCGCTGTCTGGTCACGGAAGCAGGATCTCATGACATCCGTTATACAGCAGACGCATGAGAAGGGAGTGGGAGAGGAGGTCTTTATTTTCTTACATCTCTCAAACCATAACGGTTTGAGACATGGGAATAAGGGCATTACATGTTTTTTTTAGTCTTATCAATTCGCCAACAGTTTTTTGGGGGTTTACTATCCCTTTAAGTTAGGATGTTGGTGCTGTTTCTTTGTACTTTGTTTTTTGGTGAGTTTGCCTTTTACTTGAAAAAGCCGTTGATCTGTGAAGTGTTGTTTTAGTGGCAGTGATAATCCATTAGTTGTACAAGACCATTGTTGTCTTTTTATTATTTTTTTTTATAAGAATTAAAATTATTTTACAAAGTCTTGGAGCAGTACCTTTTCTTCCTTTTCCGGACAGAGCTGGAGTTTCCTTTTTTTTTTTTTTTTTTTTTTTTTTATTCATTGGAAAAATACAAATATATATACATCAATACATTCCTGCTCTGCTTCACCGCTTGTTATATCAAAGAGAAAGGAAATTAACAGGACAAAATAAAGTACATAGTATTTCTTTTCCCCATCAAAACCTTGCCCTCCTCCCCTTCCCTTTACCTTTATTACTTCCTTCCCCTTCCTATCCTTCTCCCTAGCCTTTCCACTCCTCTCTCTTCTTTATTTCCTTCTCTGTTCCTTACTTTCACTTCCCTTTCTGCCTTTACTCTTCCCCCTACCCTAACCTTTCCACCACTGCTTTATCTTACTCAATACTTCTATATCCCTATTCTTCATAACTGTAATCCTCCCCCTTCATTTCCTAATCAACTTCTCCCATCTTGCTCCACATATGACAAAGCAAATACAAAACACATACAGCAAAACACCTGCACCGTTGCTTTCCGGATCCCGGGTCCTTGCCTCCTTCTTTTTCAGAGGATCTCCAATACCTTAGACCTCGTTCCCACAACCAGGGAACTTAATTAACCATGATTGCCACACTTTAAAATAACTAATCATCCTATGGTGCGCCATATAGTATCTTTTTTCCATTATCAAAAAATTATGGACCTGATTTTTAACTTCTATCCATGTAATTTCCTCTGCAGATTTCCATTTCCAAGCAATAATTAATTTAATTGCAAGAAACAACTGCAGAACTAAGTATCTTCCACATATTGGCAATTCATCCAATTCAAAGTGCAAAATGGCTTTACCAGGATGGGGGAGAATAATTTTATTACTCAGCCCCGAGGAAACAACAAAGATTTCTTCCCATGTGTTTTTTATTTTCTCGCACTCCCACCAAATATGCATGTGGGACCCCACATCTCCAACATGCCTCAGATATGGCACGGTCAAACCTATGCATAACCTGAGGAACCATTTGCCATCTAGCCATCACCTTAAATAGAAGTTCACAGAGATTTAGACGGTGGGACACTCTTTTTACTAAGCTCCAACTTTGACTCCATCTTTCCCACAACCTTTCTACCATCAAGTCCTTCACCCACCCGTCGCAAGTCTTAGGGAATGGATCCTTAGACACACTCCCCATAACCCGATACCAACTGTGAAGGAGACCTGTCCCCGTCTGATTTTTAAACAAACTTTCCATACTAACTGCAAAAATGTTATTTCCTTATCATCCATATACATCTTCAAATAATGCTGAATTCTTTACAAGTTAAAAAGGTACTTCTCAGGAACCCTTAATTCTTCTCTCAATCGAGCAATAGATTTTACTTTATATTCACTTCTTAAATCTGCTATCAGCAATTTATTCCCCTTCACCCAACTACCCAATTTTAAGCCCAGAATCAACTGTTCCATAATTTTTACTGGTACTGATCCCACTAGTCCATTATCAAATTGATGTTTCTTTTTAAACAAAAACCAAATCCTCAGCATTTTACATGGGATAGCACTCTTAGCCATATTAATCACACTCCTAACATTCTGCCATCCCTGCCACCACCAACCCCTCTATCCAATACCAATCCTCATGTTTAGCTGATGGGCAGTGGATTCTATGAAAATGTGCCAACATACTGGCCTGAACATAATTAGACAGCTGGGGAAATCCCAAACCCCATTTGCTTTTATTGTTATATAACAATTGCATAGCTATCCTTGGCCTTTTATCCTTCCAAACAAATCGATTAGCCAAGGACTGGAATTGTTTACTCTAGGCGTTTGGGATCGGGATAGGTATCATTCATAAACAATATAACTACCTGGGAAGAATGTTTGCCCTTAATGCATTCATCCTGCCCATCTGTGATAGGTTTAGCCTCTTCCATTCCCCAATCTGCCTCTGCATTTTTCTAAACAGGACATGATAATTCAAAGCCAGGAGCTCTTTAATATCACTTGGAATATGTATCCCCAAGTACTTCAACTCCTTTACCCAGGTAAACAAATATTTTTTTTTAACTGTAGCGAGAATAGTATCCTCAATCCCCACTGCCATCGTCTGGGTTTTTCCAAAATTCAACCTATATTTTGAATGCTAACCAAATCTTTCTATCTCTTCAACAACACCCGGCAGTGATTCCTCTGGATTTGATAAGGTAATCAAAGTGTCTTCTGCATAAAGATTCAATTTACACATCCACGAACGAGCGATCATCCCCCTTATAGCTGATTGTTGACAGATCCTAGAGGCCAACGGTTCCAATGACATTATATACAGCACTGGAGCCAATGGACACCCCTGACGAGTCCTGTTTCCCACCAATATCCAATTTGAACTAAAACATTGACCTACAACCTGTGCTGAAGGGGCCGTATATAAGGCCATGGCTGAGTAGACTAAGCCCTCCCCAAATCCAAATGCCCGCAGGGCCTCATCAAGGAAGACCCAGTTGACCCGGTCAAAAGCCTTCTCCACGTCCAAAGCCAGGAAAATCAGTGGAATTTTCTGTGTTTCAACATATTCGATAAGATCTATAAATTTCCTTGTGTTAGAACTAGTCTGTCTTCCTTTGACAAACCCTGCCTGATCCTGATGTATTTTTTCATATCTATATTTATTAGAGAAATAGGTCTGTAACTAGAAACGTTCATGCTATCTTTATCTGGTTTTGGAATAGGAATTATTGCCACCTTCAGCATTTCTTTGGGAAATATTCTATCTTTTCTAATAGTATTAAAAACATCTACAAGATATGAAGTGATAAGAGGAGCCATTTTTTTATAACACATACTAGTAAACCCATCAGGGCCAGGAGATTTATTATTCATCAGCCTGTCTATAGCGTTTTTAACCTCACCCACCTCCATTGGAGACTCCAAAGATTCTCTTTGTTCCTGTTATATCTGTTTCAGCTTAGAGTTCGCAATATAGTCTTTCACCTCTTCCCTTTGATTATTTTTCTGTCGATTATATAACTTACCATAGAATTTCCCAAATGCCGCTCCTATATCTTTAGGGCTCATACAAACCCTATCTCCATCAATTATTTTATTTATCCTATTCTTCAAGTTATACTTCCCCAGTTAATCCGACAATAATTTATCAGCTCTATTCCCAAGGTAATAACATTTCTGTTTCAACTTAATCAACGTTCTATTAGCTTTTAATATCAATTGTTCTTTAATACTTTGTTTGACCTGAATTATTTCCTTTGTTACTGATTCCACTATTAATTCTTTATTTAGCCTTGTTAAATCAGCCAATCTAATATATAAATTAGGAAGACTGTCCTGCCCTTTCTTTTTGTCCTGTGCATTCAACATAATTAAATGACCCCGTATCACACTTTTAAACTCCCACCACACTACCAATAAACTAACTTCTCCATTCAAATTCTCTTCAAAAAAGCCCAACCTTCAGTAACGATTCTATGTTCTCAGGTATTGACAACAAAATATCATTTAACCTCCAGTTTCTATCAGGGTCTGAATAATCCTCCATTACATCAAACATCACTGGATCATGGTCTGACCAAGCCACCAACTCTATTCTGATACTTTTACACAACTTCGTGGATTTATAATCAGCCAGAATCATGTCAATGAGCGAGTATGACCTATGTTGATTTGAAAAAAAGTATACTCTGTATCCAAAGGTCTCAAAGTTTGCCAGATGTCATATAGTCTGTATTTACCAACGGTATCTTGAAAAGCCTGTGCTAACCCTTTAATTGCTGGATACAAACTTTTATTAACCAGGCCTTTTCTAGCCATCTGAAAATCAGAGATACAATTAAAGTCTCCCAAAACTAAAAATGTGCCCTGAATCCTATTCTGAATCTGATTAGGAACTCCATTCACAAAATGAACTTGCCTCTTATTAGGAGCGTATACATTTAAAATTGAATATAATCTATCATTCAATTGACACACCAAGAGTACGTATCTTCCATGTTGATCTGATAGCTTATCTACCAACTCATATTTCACATTCCTCGAAACTAATATTACCATTCTCCTTTGTTTTTTCCCCCTTAAGTGCTGAGTATTCCATTACTGGATATTTTTTAATTCTGAATATAGATATATCCTCTTCCTTCCAGTGCGACTCCTGAATACAAGCAACATCTATCTTATATTTACAAAGTGTGTCCAAGAAAATCATCCTTTTTTGAGTGATGTTAAGGCCCTGAACATTCAGGGACATAAATCTAATAGTATCCTTCAAATCACTTATACCATCCCCATCTCCTCTTATAATGGGATCCCAGCTTGAGACCTAAAAGATCCCAGGATTCCCCGTACTCCCAGTGAGCCCCGATGCAGGTGCTTAACAACAAAACATACAACACTACATTTAACATATAAAACCATTGTCATACCACATCTAACATACCTTACTAGACCATATCTATCATGATGATCACTAATCCCTAAGATGCATTTATTATGCATCTATTTTCCCCTACAATTGTCAGGGTGATTCGTGGGCCTTCAACAAAACCAGGATGGGGTAATTTTTCCCATTCAGCCTATGAAAAGGAGAAGGATAGAGGGGAAAGAGAAAAAAAAACAACCTTTATATCACTGTTATACATACCGTACAAAATTCAATCATATAATTCTCACCTCAACTCCTCCAGTACCGTCCAGGAGCCAGATCCCCTCAGCCTTAATGTGGCGAAGGAATCTGCAATTTAATATGACCAATTTATCTCTACCGATTATTATTTTAAATACTAAATATATTAATTCCCCTTTCCCTTTACCCCAATAACGGTCCAAAATCCCATTAGCTAATAAGCAGACTCCCAACCCACCACAGTAGGGCTCTGCCTCCCGGACGCCCCACAAGCATTTTTGAACACATACCCGTCACAACTTTATAAAACAGGAGAATAGAGAGAGAAAGACAACCTATTATCCAGAACCATCACCCCTCAGCCCAGGCACGGCATAGGAATCTGTGCAAATATTTCTCAACTACTTAATATTTTAAGAACTTAATATATTTATACAACGTTCCCTTTAACCCAAAAAACATTTGCCTACTGCACAGATTACCAGCCCCTCACCTCAGAGCTCTGCCTCCCAGCAGTCTTACGTGAAAATTAAAAATTCTATACATGCATATTCATAGAAATTTGTGCCTATTCAATTCTCATATTTTCACATGTGTAACCCCCCCAAAAAAAATTACTTACCAAACCAAATTCCTTTAAATACTCAGTGAGGTGCTTACAATCACTTATACATATTATATAACACAATACCAAATCATCCCCTGCCCATCTCCACCAAATCCACCAGGAGCCTGCGCGTGTGGCCCACTGCCCCAACACAGGGATGGTACATACATTCTCAATGCAATATTATATCAATTTACAAATAAATACTTAATATTTTCATATATTTGTGTTACTTCCCCTTTAACCTAATATAAATCCTCTTAAATCAACCAATGCAAAAATCCTCATCCCAATGTGAGGGTCCGGCCCTATGTGCAGCCCCCCACCAGCATCAGCCGAGCCCAGCCAAATCCCCCCCCCCCAATATACTTATATATTTATCCTACATCCCCCTAGAAACTCCACCATCTACCCTTCTATCACCCACTGTGCACACCTTAAATTGTCTACTCCGCCAAATAAAATACATCTCCAACCTCCACCCCACCCTATACCAAAATCACTCGTATATCCTAATTATAAATCCCTAATTTATTTCCTATTTATCTAAATTACTTAATCTCCACCTATATAAATCATGTATATGTTATCTTCTAAAAAAAAACCCTCATAACTCTACCTCACAGTGTCCCCTCCCCTATTCTTCCTAAACACTATTTACCCTCTTCATCTCCTCCACTCAGTAGCACCTCACTCCTTTATATGTGCACTCAACCAATCTCTAACCTCTTCAATAGACTTAATAACATATGTCCGCTCCTCATGATTAATGATGATCTTTATGGGGAAACCCCAGGGATATTTGATTTTCAATGTCTGCAGAACCTCTGTGAGAAATCTAGAAGCTCTTCTTTTTATCTTTGTTATCGCCAACAAGTCCTGGAAGAAAAATAAGTTCTGAAACCGTTATGAGCTGTAAGAACAAAAATAAAAACAACAGTCTGATTTTGACCATTTATCATGCTACTGTGGTTTTCTCAAATGTTGGTCTAGGAGGCACTGTACCATTAAAGAGACAATTATACCTATAGGTATAGTACCCTTTACATGCCAAAGTGTTTTCCTGTGCAACCACAATGCTTTGGGTACTCCTCTGGTACGCCATTATTCATTTTTAGTAAAATGACAAATCCAGATGTGTCTGCGTCATGTAATTTGTTTCTTCACATAGTGTCTTCCTCAAGTCAATTGCTTCTCTCATGAAGAAGACATCCCATGTGTCAAATGCTCTGTCACTTTGTGAAGAACTGTGCATTGGAATTGTGTGGCAGGAATAATGGATCTTAATTTGTCCCCTGGAAAACTCAGTGCTAGAGCTATATGTACACTATGGTATTTGGCTAGATGCTTGGTATCCCATTGTAAATTGCTATCCAAGCATAGATATCTGCCAAGATATGCCACAACCAGTGGCAGATAAAAACAAACATACAGCTACGGCTGGGAGATGTTTCAGTCAAAAGTTATTACAGAGCAAAACTTACTTTTTTAAAAAAGTTCTACTTTAAGTTTTTTTCAGCCAGGTGGAGCTATTGCTATTTCTGCCTGTGAAATAATTCAGGTTTACTGCCTATGTACGCAAATCTTTACTTTCTGTAAAGAGGTATCCAAATCATTGCCAAAGAGGTATCCAAATCATTGAGTTGCAATACATTGGATACCTCTCTGACACTCAAAAGGTTAAGCCTTTGAGTGCCAGAGGGTTGTCCAGCACATTGCTCCACTATGCATTGGATATAGTCTGGTATTCATAATGTTATCCCTATTGTGTCAAATCATACCACAAGAGTATGCAATGCTTGGCTTCACAAGCAGTTGATAATTCCTGTAGTCCTCAAGGGGTTAAAAGTGAAGTCCTGATTTGTGTTTCCTGGCAAAAATGTGTTCTAGGTCTTTATGTAGAAAGTAAGGTGCAATCTTAGAGCAAATCAGGCATCCCAAAGGGGACAGAGGAAATTGACCCGAAAGATATATCCAGGGCATTGCAAACCAATGTACTGGTTACCTCTGTGGCATTAAAGGAGTTAAAAGCCTAATTTACATCAATGGAAATTGGTCATTTGTATTTCGCCGCTATGGTGCAGTTGGAGTAACCCGGAAATGCACATCTTGTGCTTTATGCTTAAGTCTTGTAAGGGGAGATTTACACACCTGGAGTAATAATATCTCTGTAAAATTCATATGCATAAACAGTTAGCAACATTTTAACACTCTGAGTGCCAGAGGGGTAAGCAACACATTGCTGCAATGTCTGTTGACTTTTTTGAGAACTGCAGTACAAATGGTAGAAATAAAAATTGTGGCGCAACATTCACTTAAGGAAATTCGCTAACTGCAACAAAAATGTAGGCAGTTTTAGTGATGACATTGTAACGCCAGGTATGACCTGTTCGTAATGGAAGTATATAGTGGTAGTTATGTAAGCAAAATAATATTCTCATTTGCAAATTTTCTCAGAATGTTATCAGATTGTTAAATTTATAAATTTGACTTTACTTCTTTATTAACCCCTTACCGCCCGAGGATGTACATGTACGTCCCGAGCGGATGTCCCAGGTGGACAGAGGACGTACATGTACGTCCCAGAAGTCATTCAGTAACATGAAAAAATATGTTCGGTGGGCGTTAAGTGCCACTAAGGGGTTAATATGACCTGTTGTGAATTTTAGCAACAATCCATAAACATCCACTAATAAAGCTTTTTATACATCTCCCCCATAGTTTCTAAATGTATTTCTCTGTAATCACTTTGGTTCAATGATGAAAAAACTCAGTGATTTATCATAAAGAGATTTTGAAACAAATATGATCAGTAACTTTCTGTGGCTCACCGCTGAGCTGAGCTGGAACAGTTATAATGAAGTCAGTCAAGCTGCACTGGAAATTACACGTCATGTTTATTATATACAAGTTCTATTTTATGATGGCTTCTTCATTGAAGCTTCTTTTCTCTGCACGTATTCTGCTTGTAGAGTTGTTTTAGATCTCTTTAAATGACCAGTGAACTGTTTTAAAGTGAAACTGTCACCTTTAACCCCTTAAAGACCCTTAATGGTCCTGGCACGTCATGGGTTGGGGAGCAATAAGGACCCATGATATGCCAGGACCATCATGGAATTCAGGGCAACACTCGTGGCTGCACACTGTTCAGGGAGCCCTGAAACAGAAGCGGAGGAGAAAAAATGGTCAGTGGTACTTAAGTGCCCAGCCAGGTCTTTAACCCTTTGAGTGCCAGAGAGGTAGCTAACACATTGAGACACAATTTGTTAGATACCTCTCTGGCACACAGAGGGTTAAGTGGTTAAAAGGACATCATCACGTAAAAACAACTTCAGTGATTTACCTGCATGGTATGCCTTAATGCGCATAATCTATGCATTCAAATAACTCAAACTGATTATGTAAATAAAAAAATATCTAATACAATGTATAGGTGATGGTAGCCCTTTAAGATAATTTGTTATTGGCACAGTGTGCCACTTTATACTAACTAGTTTATGTAACTGGCCAATAATACAATGCACTATGCTATGAATCAGTCTAGACAGGGCCCACATACTGGAGGCATGTGTAATAGCACAGCAAGCAATAAGTTTGGTCTTGAACATATCTAATTAGCATACTGTGCAGTGACTTAGCATAAAGTGCCACACTGTGCCACCAAATCATAATATATAATACAAATATAAGCAAACTGGAGTTATTGTAGAGTAAACCAACTGCACCATAAGGGACAACTAAAAATTCCTATTAAATTAAATTTGAAGTTTAACCCTCGGAATGCACAGATAAGCTAACCATCGGTGCTTGACAGTGTATCAGACACTGATCATTAGCTATCCAAGCATAGCTTGGCCTTTTCTGTGGCCTAATGTGCACTGTTCGTTTAGCTGGTAGGGCAATTGAATACTGACTTAGACATTTGTTTTGGTCTTCCGGTATCTATTTTTGTCCTACTGCATGTTTTAGGTCAGGCAAGGCCATAGTGTGCTGTTCCCCAATGTGTAATTATGGCCAGTTCACACAACTATAGCGATTGCGATGTAGAGTAGCAATTTAGTTCCATAAAACACCAATTTCTATGTTTTTTTGCAACATTAGCCATGCAGTCCTGCCACAACATGGGCAGCCTAGGTCATCATCAGACATATAGCATAGGCTGATCCACGTGGATTGCCCATTCATTGGATATTGTGATGCACATTGCAACAACAAGGTCTCCAGTGTGAACAGTCTACACGGAGGGCCGTAGGCTATCATGTAAATCACCTCTGCTCAAATGAACTGTGCTGAATGCATGAACACAGCTGAATTGTAGCTTTCTGCATCTGGCTGCTTTCACACAAGACAAAATCATCAGCATCATAGGCAGCAATGTGTTCTAATGTGCTTGCAGAAATATTGCAAGTGTGAACCATCTCTAACAGAACATAAAACCAATTTATATATAAAGGCACCAAAACACCTGCCCATCCTCATCTCTGATTTCTCCTTTAATGCTGTGGGCCAGGAACAATTGCAGAGGTGCTAATTACCGACCATTACAGTGAAGAAAGAGCTGCCTCCTGGCTGCCACTTACATCTTATGATCCCACACTTTTGTTTTTGGTAAACAAGGGGTTTGTGGCTATTTTTTAAGCAATTTCAATTACTGCATCCTACCCTGGGCTGTTTAGTAACTTTCAAAGATTCTTTAGTATAAGGAAGGAAAAAACTAAATAACTCTGCCATATATAGCAACATAGCATGGTTGTTTTTCAAGCTAAGAACAAGAGAGCAGCACACTTGTGTCTTTTTTTAACCATTTGTGTGCTAAAGTGGTGCATGTGTTTCGTACCCCTCTGGCATTCAAAGGGTTAAATCAGGAGCCATCACATATCACGCCTGTTAGCAAGTAGAAAAAAAAGACATTTTAAAACTCTACAAACATGCAACTCTGTTAAACAATATTTAAGGGAATAATAAAAAATAATTGTGATAGTGTCCTTTAAAAAAGTATGCAGAACATTACTGTCTCTTTATTCCGCTGAGCGCCAGAGAGGTGTGCTTCTTAAAGACTGCATACCAATCTGACACTCAGTTGTTTAAGAGAGTGATACACGAACCTGATAGAAGTTAGTATAGGTATTTATTTACATATAGTTCTATCTAGTGGCTAGATATATGCATGTCAATGGCATATGCAATTCTGGGTGGTTTAATCAGCATTCTTAGGTCTTCCCTTGCATAACAATTAATCTATACATTCTCCATTTTAATTAAGGGTAAAGTTTACCCAAAATAAGCTTGTCTTAATTAACCTTTGCAGTTTATTCTGTGACCATTCTTTTTCATCTGCTTGGATGAAATCTTTTGTGAGCTAAAAATAAAGCCTGGATTACACTGAAATTGATAAATGTATCAACATTTTTTTCTACAAATCTCTGCAAAGGCTTCACTGAGAATCTTTTAGATAGAACTATTAATATCACTTGCCAACTGCAATATAATCTAAGCCTATAAAAGAGGCCTGGTGACAGAGTTTTTCTTTCAGTTGGATTAGGCTATGTTCACAGTACACTGAAATCCAGTCCCATTATTATTGCTTCTGTGTTCCCACGAGCTAGTTGCAGAGATCAACTCAGGCTATGGGTACTAGAAGCAGATTGATGACAGTGGATGTCAATGGGACAAGATTAGCTGATGGCCACAGTGACAAGCAGCAGGGCTGCTTTAAAGGGATAGTAATACTTCGTTTTAACTTTATTTTATTTTGTAGGCATTAAAAAAACATGAAGAATGATATAAGTCTTATCTTTCAAACCTTTATGGTTTATGAGATATTCACAAGCAAAGTTTCCCCTCCCGCCCCTTTTACCTAGTGTAAGCCATCTCTTCTCAGATGTGGAATGCAGTCCATAGACCAGACAGATAACAGAAGGGGACACTCTTATTCCTATGAAAACAATGAAATCCCTGCCCCACTTGACAAACTTTTCAGGTTTTTCCCTTATCTTAATTGAAGATTGTCCCTCTCTGCAGTCTACCTGGGCACCTCCCTTCTGCTTTGGCTGAACAGTGTGACATCAGCATACCTGGGAACTCTCCGGATTTGCCCCGGAGACTCCGGTTCTGATAGAGCTTTACCGGGTCTCCGGGGCAGAGGCAGATTCCTCCGGATGTGGAGAGTTTCTATTGAAACTCTGCCACATCTGTTTTTTCTCCCGTTGTGCCTCCGTCCCCAGCCTTCTGTGTGACACATTTAACCCTCTGAGTGCCAGAGTGGTACGGAATACATTGCTTTACAATGCATTCCGTACCACTCTGGCACTCAAAGGGTTAAATCCCCCCCCAACACTTGAGTTAAGCCCCGCACCTTTATGACACGATTAGCGTCATTTTTGTTACCCCCTGCTGAACAGAGGGTAGCCCTCAACTGAAAGTTCCTATGTATGGACATCAGTAAAAGGGGCAGGAGGGGGATACTTTGTCATTGAATTACTCTGGAACTACAGCTCTGACAGAATTGAAATAACACTCTCCAAAGTCCAAATACTATGATGATTAATTAGAGCTGCTTTTATTATGAAACATTACTATCCCTTTAAGAAACAGGAGGGCCCTGGTCAAAGCTCATGCTAGTAGGCTCCCTTTACAATCCCACTTGAAAAAAATATATGCAAAATATCACACAAAATGCAATGTAACAGTTTCACACAGTGATCCAAAGCAACCCTACTATTGAATAAAATAGATTTGTTACACTAATTTTAGGAGCTATACTCAGATTTAAAAATGTCAGAAACATACCATGGTGCAGTCTGTGCCTACCTGTCTGTGGATGAAATTATGTCTATTCCTCTGGTACTCTCTGATGCTTCTTGTGGTGGAACATGAAACTTTGGCAGGTCACGTGGTAGCCGGATGAGAGGAAGTTCTTCCTGTTACCCAGCCTTGGATTATTCTGACTGGAATAAAACCCCTTTACTATGCTCTTCTCTTTGCCATGCTCCTCTCTCTGCCAGACTGCTACTGAATACCTGAGAGTGAATTTCAGGGGAAGAAAGAGCAGAAAGAATGGAAAACTCTGAGGGACTGTGAGAGTTCTCAGCTGCGTCTGGCCAAGCTAGACTGCTGACCCAGACAAGCTCACCCTGTCTGTCTGCTCTGTCCCTGCTAGTTACTAATGGTGCCTCCATCGGTGGGTCCCTTTTGAAAGTGGGCCCTGGCGAAATGCGCGTTTTGCCCATTGGTCTAAGAGTCCCTGACTGGCAGCATACCAGGACATTCCATCTATGAAATCCCTCTGTCCCTCTTTACTACTATGGTGTCCCTATTTTAAAGTGTAACTTTCACTATACTAACATACCTCCACAAATGATTATTACATTAGAGCTATGCCCACACTTGACTGCATAGTTCCGGCAGTCTGTACTGCACATGTGCTTGTTACGCACACAGGGAGCTTCGCATTCTACAAATTATGTTATAGGATTAGCGCTATGCACACACTCATTGTTATTTTCAAGTATAATTGCTGCTTTAACAAAAAATATAATCTTCTATGCAGGCAGGCACCGGGGTACAGCGCGGACATCTTGCAGAGCTGGCATCTCTGCGTCTGCAGTGTCCATCCCCTTCAGCTCCTCTATTGGTGAGCTGAATGCCTTTGTGCTGGAAGGCACCGGAAGGGACTGACAGCGCAGGCGCAGAGAGAGCCTACTGCAAGATCCCTGCCACTGCCTGCCTGCATAGAAGGTTATATTTTTCATTAAAGCAGCAATTATACTTGAAAATAACAATAAGTGTGTGCATAGCTCTAATCATATAACATAATTTGCTAGAATGTGAAGCCTCCTGTGTGCTTAACAAGCACATGTGCCGTAGAGACTGCAGGAACCATGCAGTCATGTGCAGCCTCCATCAGAGTGAGAGAGGGGCACTCCGAAAGGCCCACTGTCGTTCTCAGCTCCCCGCTCCAAGGCCGCTGGATGGCACTTTGGCCCGTGCAAATGGGCCTTCAATACTAGTGTTATAATAATTTGTGGTGCTATGTTAGTGTAGTAAAGGTTCCTCTTTAAAGGGATAGTAATGTTAGCAAATAAAAAATAAAGTTTGGAATCGGAATGAGAGCCCATGTATATTGTGCCTCTTTTCATCATTATTGTTTAAGCAAATACACACTTTTACACACTTAAAAGTCAAGGGAATGTGAAGTCCTGTGGCCATCTTTAAAAATACCTTGTAGCTGCACGTTCTCGTGTCAGCTCCCTGTATCTAGCGCGCTCCACTTGTTTTACCCGATGGGAGGGGGGAACTCGCTCCTTGCGTGGTCACGACTTGTTCACTGTGGAAGATTAGCATTGAAGGCTAAAAGACGAACTGCGCATGTGCAAAACAAAATAGTCCTCCATGGACCCTCAAAAGGACGTGAATTGCACTCACTGGCAAGTGGTAAATTGTTAAAACACCACAAGAATAGTAATGATGGAAGTGCTCACTAGGTAGATGCAGGAGAGGTTATAAACTCTGGGTAGGTAAACGTCATCGCAAGAAGATCCGGCTAAAGGAGATGGAACTCATAAGGCTTCATAGTGACGCCAGTAAACTGAGTGGGCATGGCTTGCAGCTGTACAGTACAGCTATTTTGTCCCTCTAGAGAATCCGTCCGGTCCCGGGACCAGATTTCTGAGCTGAGACCTCCAGCGGTGACGTATGAAAAAGGGGCGGTTGGGGGAAACTCTAACAGGCAAAAACTGAATAATTATAGAAGTGAGGGCAGAGAGACACGAATAGGATGATTTCAATTTTTACACTTAAAGATTTTATGAAAAGTGAAAATGGAGTATTACTTTCCCTTTAAGAGACTAGCATGTGTAGTGTGTATATAAATGTATCACATTCCTCCACAGCAATAATATTCCCTTTTAATGTTTGTTTAAACTGTAGTATATTTGTTTATAAATTAGTCTGTGTAATTAAAATATTTTGGTTTTAAACTAAATAATTTATTCAGTTGCATAAATAGCTGCTATTAACCCTTTGAGTGCCAGAGTGGTACGCAACGCATTGCTCTGCAATGCATTGCGTGCCACTCTGGCACTCAAAGGGTTAAGGTTGCATTGTATCCTAACAATTCTCAGTAATGCATTTTCTACCAGTTTGAGATGGGAGAAAAATCTTTTTCTCAAACCCCCCCACCACCACCACAAATTCCACTTTTTCCATGAACTTTCCAGCACATTAAAAATCCACAAAATGTTCTCCTTTTCAGTAACCCCAATAAATTTCCCATCAGAACTTTACTATTACCAAGATTTCCTATAGCTATGCAGATTCAGTGTGTGGTTCTATGGCCACCAGTGCAGTTGAACAAGGTTGGGACTCCTGAGAGGTCAGCATTTGTGGTTGTCTGCCTACCATTGCAGTGAGACAAGGCTGGGGGGTTAGTATGCGCAGTTCTCTGGCTACTATGCAACAAGGCTGGGATAGTTTGTAAGGGAAGGTCCTCCAACTGCTTCAAGACTTCAACTCCCATCATTCCCTGCCATCCCACAGCTGGTGGGGAATAATGAGAATTGTAGTCTGGCAACAGCTGGAGGGCCTTACATGACTCATCATGCTCAGTGCTACAATGGGACAAGGCTGGGGGTCATTTTGTGTTGTACTATAGTTAATATGGGACAGGCTTAGAATCATGTGTGGTTCAATTGCAACCAGGGCAGTTGGAGGTTGTGGCGGGAGAAAGTGAAAAGAAAATGTCACTTTTCACTGGAATTCCTGTTATAGGCAAAAAGTGCAGTTTTTCACACTTTTTTCTTTTAGAGCAAAACATTTTGCTGATCCCTACAACCAGTCTCACCCCCAGCAACACCAGATTACACCCAGATTTGTTTATCCGCATCTAAACTGATTGATATTTAATCTAAAGCCATGTTGCCTCTCGACTGTCTCAGACTGGATGGTTCACCGGTACCTCAACTCAACATGTCTATGCTAATCCTCATCCCAGTAGTGCCCTTCCTGGTGACAGTAAATGGCGCTGAAGCATGGTGCCTAGGCGTGATAACTGATCTCTCTCATTCACTCCTCATTAATTCTATCGACAAATTCTGACACTTTCTCTTGTGTAAAACAGCAAAAAATCCATAAATTCCTCTACAGCTAAAATTCTTATACAAGGACTCATCCTATCCTGCATAAACTATGGTAGCCTACTTCCCACTGGTCTTTGTCCCTTTCTGTTACTGTTACCCAGGTTTGTTCCTGCCCTCCTTCTCCTCCAATCTTTTCAATGGCTACTTATTGAATTCCAAATATCATACAAAATATTGCTTCTTTCAGTCAAGACCCTTCTCTCCTCTACCCCTTCTTTCATTTCCACTCATCACATCCCTTATGATCAGCTAACGACATTTTTTTCTCATCTCCTTTTGGGTCTACAGCTTTCTCTCCTATGAAACCCTTTTTCTCATTGTTACTTTCTTCTCATGTCATTGCACTTGCAGTCTTCAAGTCACACTTAAAATCATACCTCTTCATCAATGCTTCATTAAAGGAGCAGTAAACTTTTTTTTATGAAAAAATATATATTGTAGGGATTTTCCAAATGGTACTAATTTTCCTAATGGTACTAATGATTTTCTGTTAGATTCTAATGGAGAGGAAAGTCAGAAAAGTCAAAGACATACAGTTTTCCATAAAATGTGATAGAAACTGCCTGTCACTTCCTGTCAGTTAGAACTATCAGGAAGTAAACACAGTAAATTCACTACCTGATTATTTGAACTTCTATAAAGGTTGAATAAAACATCTGAAAACAGTGGAAGTGACCTTGTTTTATTCAGCAGGAAAAGCTCTATAAAATACTTGTTTTCATAAAAATAAGTTTACTACTCCTTTAAGCTAGAAGCTCTCTTCACGCATCCAAGAAACCTATAAAAAGATATTTTTAAAAAAATTAAATGAAAGGGAATTTGGGGAATTTGCATTTGTCCCCTGTGGTGGAGCTAGTTTGCCCCAGACTGACTCATCTTTTCTCTGGACAAAACAAGATGTTATGTTTTTGCTTCCAAATGTAATAGTCACTTTAATCCTTTGAATCCCAGAGATGCTATATGTTCTATTAGCCATTTAGATGTATAGATAATGCTAATTAAGCCATACCATGCAGTCACTTTTTGTCTTAACCCTATATGACCTCACCCACTCACTGACATTGCTCAGCAATGTGTTGTCCTTAGCACTGAAAGGGTTAAGTGTCAAGGAGTGAGGGAGGTAATGTAAGGCTAAAACATAATTCATAAGGTTGAAAAAGTACATGCGTCCATGTTGCCTTATTACCTTTGCCGTATCACCCTTGGGAACGGCAAACAAAAAACAGTTAAGTAATTTCCAGTTATGTCCCAAGTGGGTAAAAAAATAACTATCTAAATCTAAATGCAGTTGGATATTTCCCTCAGTGAACATCTTAACTGCAATGAAACCAAAAGTCATAATTCTCTATATTGTTCTGAGCTAAAAAAAAGGTGTCCAGTACAGAAAGTATATACAGTAGCTCCTAATACAGCCAAGGAATTCTACAACTATATTGCCCTTAGTGTAAAAAACCCTGCCTGTATTTAAGTCAAAGGCACCTTTCTTTTGGTCTCAGATGATGTCCCCTTGTTTTCCCCAGGTCTTTAAATAAATATTTCCCCAGAGAATGCCTTGCTTTTGGCCTTGAATGTAATTGTAAATAGTAATCTCATCCCCCTTAGACATTATGTATTTAATATAAATGAACCCAAGATGGCTAATCTCTCTTTACAACACCCCATTTATCAGTTTTGTTGCACATTTCTGTACTTTTTCAGTTCATTAATGCCTTTTTATGAACAGGTGTACTCTATATTCTACACGAAGCCTTAGTAAGGATTTATATAAAGAAATAAATTCCCATCTCTTGCATCTATACACTTTTTATACATGACAGTGCCCTATTGGATGTTGCAGCAGCTGAGTGATACTATGTACTGTTTTGAAGTCTATCAGTACTCCTAAATATTTCTCTAACACATATTCCCTAAGCAATATCTAATTTAGTGCATATTTAGCATACTTGTTTCTGCCACCCAAATGAATGACCTTACATTTATCTATAAACATCATATGCCACTTATCTGCCCATTTACTCAGTTTACCAAATCTTTCTGCAGTGAAAAAGCATCCGGTTCTGGGGTCACTAAGGGTTTTTTGCCTAGGGATGTGTAAGATGTCACATAAATATATCTTTAAACCTCTTGTACAGTGATATAAGCAATATACATGTGTATATGTATATGACAATGAAGGGCAAAAAGGCTCTATGGGAAAGTCCTGCCATACAGCATCCTCTGACTGCTCTTTATTGATCAAAAGGAAACGGGTACAAGTCAAATAATTACTTACAATGACGTCTTCCAACTGAGCAGAAAAAGGGACTATGCTGTATAATGCATCATAATTCTCATGCTGCAGTTGTTAATGTCTATTTTTACTGACCTACTCATGAGTGTGAATTTCTCCTTATGTTTGTTTCTATGTGTGACAATAAGATGTTGATGTTTTTATATTTACTTTTGCACACAAAAAAAAAAAAACAGAAATGGTGACAAAGTTAAAAACATGCAGAGAATATTAAAAGTAAAGGTCAGTATTGGCAAAAGAAGGATAAATAAACATTTGGCTCTGCTAACCAATGACATCCCAAATAAAGTCCCCCCCCAATAATTAGTTAATATATATAATCAATATATATAATTCGCTAGAATGCGATGCTCCCTGTGTGCGTAACTGCACATGTGCAGTAGAGACTGCCCGAACGATGCAGTCATGCGCAGTAGAGAAGAATGCGCCGGCCTCCAGTCCAAGGCACGGCTGATCCGGAGCGGGGAGTTCCAAACAGTCCACCGCCTATCTCCGCTCCCAGCTTCTGGGCAGAAACCGAGGCCACTGGGTGCCACTTTGGCCTGTGTACACAGGCCTTCAATTCTAGTATAGCGATAAGCTTACAAATAGTACTATTATCCATCATAAGTACCACGTTATTAAGAAATCCTACTTCTTCTGAGACTGATGGCCAGGCATCAGTGCAGACATCTTGGCTTAGAGACATCTGTGCCCCTGCGCTGTCAATCTTGGTCTCCTCTATTGTACCTTAAGGTAACAGGAAGGGACTGAAGGCACAGGCGCACAGATACCTCTAAAGCAAGAAGCCTGGCTGTCAAGTAGAATGTCTTATTAACACTCTACTTATGCTGGATAATAGTATTATTTCTAAGCTTATCGCTATAAGAATAATTATGGGGGGGGATTTTATTTGGGGTGATAGTTCCTCTTTATGTGCTGTATGCAAAGTACAACATGAGTGCTGCAAGATATGTTGTTACATGCACATAAGGAAGTGCATGGAGAAAAACCACTTCAGCAACAAATTGATACATGATAGTCCATTGTTGCCATATATGCCCCCACCTTACATTTAAAACAGTTTTTTTTTATAACACAAATTTTATAAAACTCTTCAAAATTTAAGGAATGTTTATTTGGACAACATCAAAGTTTTGATATCTGTTTCCTATGCAGAACATAAGATGGGGCATCAATCAGGCTTTTCATGTTGGCGATTAGCTCTTCCTGTGAATACTGTGTGTTGCAGCGTGCTACAAATTACCTGTACTCAGAACAGATAGACTGTAAGTTGCAGCATGCCTGATCTGCACTGTGGTATATGGGCAATCATGCAGATCATTCACAGGAGTGGAATTTGAAGCTGAAATTGTCAGCGCAACCCCCAATAACTGGATGTCCTATGTGGGCATTAGCCAATAATATATAGCTGAAATTGCCAGAGAATATAAGTAAATATTCAATTAGTTTCATTGATTCTACATCGCAGGTCCATTCAGGTCACCTATGTGAACATACACTTATATGCACAAATAAAACCTATTTCAAAATGTTCCATTTACATTTTCCTAATTACATAAGGGCATTTGGTATTAAATGGCTCCATTAACAATTTAAGTACATCACATGATCTGCTTCTTATGATGCTGTTTGTTAGTTGTCATAATAATTTAATCAGAAGCTATCGGATAACAGGCTGCTATTAGCTGTACCTTTTAAATGAAATGCAAGATATACAAATTTGATCAATAACGGAGGCCTACATACATTCAAGCATTAATTTTTCATGTCAGTTTTTTTTATATCTAATTAAAGGATCTGCAAATTAATCTAATAATATGCTAAAGGTTAAAGCCCAGTATCTAGAGATAATGGATTAGGATGGAATTATCTAAACATTTCATTTAACCCTCTGAATGCTAAGAGAATGCAAAGCAAAATGTTGGACACACACCCAGCTCAAGAAGGGTTAATGGCCTAGTGAGTGATGTTACAGATATATTGTGTATGCACAAAGGAAAATAGAAACCATTCTGTGGCAAACCAACTGCACAAAAATATATGAAAATACCCCAAATTGTGCTTTTAACCTCTTAAATGCCAAATGGAAAAGGGTCAGGATTCGGGTATTTTCTAAAATCCTAAAGAGGGTTGGAGAACAGGCCGACCTGCAACGGTTGAAAATATTGCCTTGTTTCTGATTAGTGGTAACTTTAACCCTTTTAGTGCCAGAGGCTTTGCAATGCATTGTACACCCTTCTGGGACTCAGTGGGTTAATGAATGAATATCTTTGGTATCATTGATTTTGTTGTTTTTGATCTGGAGGAGAGGTTGTGTCAGATCAATTATGAATGATGATTTCCATATGCCATTAACTTTTGAACAGATTGCTGAGTCAATATAATATTTTGGAACCTAAGTTGTGAATCCCAATCCCCACAGACCCTATACATTTGGTCAATAATGGACTGATCAAGAAAAGTATCTAGGGGTTCATCATAGTTTTTTTATATCACAAAAACCTTAAAAATGGCTTAAAAACCCTTAAAAAATCTTTAAAATGTAGCCATTTTTAAGGTTTTTGTGATATAAAAAAATCTATGATGGACTCCCAGATAATTTTCTTAATCAATCCAATATTGACCAAACTTATAGGGTCTGTAGGGATTGGGATTCACAACTTAGGTTCCAAAATATTATACTGACTCATCAATCTGTTCAAAAGTTAATGGCATATGAAAATTATAATTTATCATTGATCTGACACAAGGCCAGGTCAGAACCAGCATAATCAAAGATACCAAAGATATTCATTCATTTAGAACCCAGAAAGGTTACTACAGATTTGTGTATACACAGTGGAGACTTTGGTGTGCTCCACTTATTGTTATCAGTATGAAATATAGTACCTGTTTGTGATGAATGTTGGTTCTTTTAGTGAAGGGTTTTTTTCTGTTCTAAATGGTACCTTGAAATAGCAAGGATGAATGCAATACAATGTTGTTTACATAAGTGTGGAATGAAAAATATACATTTAAAATGGCATGCACTAACTTACTTCCTGTTGATTGTCTTGAAATATGTTGGAGATGGTTTACAGTTACAGTCCATAATAACAGTTTATATATTTTGTTGTTATTGGGGAGGGTTTATATGGTTATACTGTACAAGGATAGATGAAAACTCACAGTACTTAATCCCAAGTAGCATCGATAACACACAGGTTTTGGATAGTAATAGAAGTGTTCCAATAACATATATGTCTTGCAGAACTTGCAGTTATAGTGGAGTGAGGCATATAGTGCTTTCAGTTAGTCACATAATATTCTGATCAAATATAATGCTGTAGTTTTATTTTACAGCTGGTCGAATTGGGTGATGGAGTTGGGTATTGTACAGGGTTCTAATTTCCATAGATAACAAACAGGTATGGGACGGTTTTCGGATATACTGGAACGATGTGGCTAGCTCTTTCGGTAAACAGATCTGGGAGATCTTTCAGTTTGCACTGATAACATATGGTGCTTTTGGTGAAAGTTCCATGAGGTGAAAAGGGATTTCAGTTACAGTCAAATAATGTCATAAGGAGGGTGACTTTTGTGTTTTTCTAATACAAGAGCTTGTTACCCAGAACCTGGCTCAGATAAAGTGATGCCCATTCAATTGTTCCATGTATATATCATAACATGAAGCATACTTAGGGTTGAAAATACATTTAGCTCAAAATAACGGGACAAACTAATAGCACCACTATGGACACTAAAATGTCCCATTGGTTTAAATGAGGCTTTTAAAAACCTTGGATGCAGGAGATTTCTTCAAATCAACACATTGCAAAGCAATACATTGGAGACCTCTGATATTCAAGGGGTTAAAAACCCTGTTTAAATCAGTGAGAGATTTTTATTTCTCTTTGATAAATACAGTTCTTTTGCCCCAGAATTATCCCAGTTTTCTTTTCCTTAGGTGTTAATGTTCTATTAACCTCTTTGTGTGCCAGAGAGGTAGCCAACACTTTGGATACTCCTTTGGTGCTTAATGAGTTAAAAAAAAAATAAAGAAAATGAAATACCTTTTATTTAAGAGGCAAAACTGTTTTTAAAGTGATAGGCCTTCTTAAACACCTTAAGGAACCATGACGTGCCAGGACCGTCACTGCGGTTTGGCACTTAAGGGCCAGTGATGGTCCTGGTATGTCATGGTATTCAGGGGTCCCATTGTGGCTGCATGCTTCCCAGGGACCCCTGAATCCACTGGACAAAAAAAAAAATGCCCAGTGGTCCTTAACTGCCGACTTGCTCTGCACGGCTGATCTTTAAGGGGTTAATCAACCTTGTAGAGGTAGACAACTAATTCTGCTTGAACACAGGCGAGACAAGGACAAGCCTTAGCAGTGATGTCATCCTAGGCACAACATTGTGCCAGACACAAAGTGAAGTCACAAGATCAAAGTCAATTCCAGCTAAGTGAGAATTCCCTGCAATGAACTACAGCAATTTGCCTCAAATGTGTTTACTTTTTCAATTTTAGCCAGTACAGCTGGTAACCCAGTGCCCCCAGGCAGTAATTAAGACCTGGGTGAGTCCATCAAAGTAAATGAGACTCTGATAGATTCACCTGTGTTTTAGTAGTTCCTTTCTAAAGGATTCCTCCAGGGTTCATTTTAAAACTACTGATCAAGATCAATAGAGAGATGAGCTCTTTGAAGACTAGGGCATATTTATCAACATAAACATTATTCGGTAAGAAGAGAGCCTTGAGAAAAGGGTTTTCTCTGCAGAGACATTTATCAATTCAGCTGTTTCTGAATGATAAATAATATCCTGTTTCAGCCTGCAAAAAAGTGGGGAAATTTATTGACACCTCCTTCCTTATCTGGGAAGGTTCTGGATTAGTCCTGGAGACAGTGTTTTTCAGAGTTAGTTACTGGATCTCTGGGGAAAAAAGTTGACTCTCCCAGTACATACCCACTCCCTGCCCATGTTCAATGCAAAAACCACCTTCCCTCTTTCCAGTCCTGCCCATTCCAACTAAGCACCTCCCACACAGTGCTTATTGCATCATTTAGACACTCCCACCCCCAGCCCTCCTGGTTCTGGAGCAAGAAGGTTCCCAGGCATGGGGATTTGCCATTAAGCAGAGAAGGCAGCACCAAAAGCCCCATATTCTGAGTTGTGGGTGTGGTCAAAGTAAACTCAATCTCTCTGTACCCTACAACTGGCTGGTTTATTATGCTGGCTGGTTTATTAATTTACATACCCTTTAACTGATTATTATTTATCCCACTTGATGCTAGAAAGGTCTCTAATGCAGCCACACTTGCATCCAAAGGGTTAAGAACTTGTGCTTACATTTTAAAGGAAAAGGAAGTTTTCTGTGCCATGTGAGGAGTGGATTTGTGGTCGTGGGTGGGGCTAAGGATACCCAGTATGCTCTGCTTAGGGGTGCCTGGGAGGCACATCCATCTCTGCATATCTGAGATTATGGTAATTAATCACACTTAACCCCTGAGGAGTGATTTATACCTCACTCATAAATCTGACAGCAAAGTGCTGAGCATCAACTCATAGCAAGGGAGCGAACGTTTTGATCAATGTTCCCCTAGGTGTTATTCTGTGGAACAGTTTTATAAAGCATTGGGCCTTATTCATGAACCTAAAATGAGCTGCACATTCAAAAGAAACGTGGAGGAGATATGGCACAAACCAATTGCACCATAGGTGAGATCTAAGAATTCCAAAAATTCCCATTGATTTAAATTAAGATTTTAACCCCTTGAATGCTAAAGCTGTTTCCAATGCATTATGAAGAAATACGTTGGAGACCTCTCTAGCATTCAAGGGGGTTAAAATCCACATTTAAATTAATGGGAATTTTTAGTTCTCCCCTATAGTGCAAATGGTTTGCCCAAGAACTCCTCCACTTTTCTTTTGAACATAGGGCCCCAATTGAAATCCAAAACTTGACCAAACCAACTACTCCACTGGGTTGAAATGGAAAATGTGGCAAAAAGGGTTTATCCTATTGAGCAAAACCAGGGTATTCCCACCGTGTTTTATTCAAATGTTTTTGCAGCTCAGCCTTCTATTATTTGGGTGCCGTACATCCACGGTTTGACATTTTTATTGTGGTGCTATGGACAGTTATGGTCGATTGAACCAGTTTGAGGCTATGGAAATACTGCGCCTAAAAAATGCAAGTCTGAGCTACAATAACTTTTGAATAAAACATCTATCAGCTGCGGAAGTACCTACGTTTTACTCAGTCAGATAAACACTGCAATATATCTATTTTAAATATTATGCATTAATATATTTTTAAAAGTTTATAACTCCATGAATGCTAGAGAGGTCTGCAATACATTGCTTTGCATTGTGCCTCCCTTAGAGAGTTAAATGGACCATTCCATCTTATTATATCTTTACATATTCTGCGAGGACATAATACGTGGTAAAATTTCCTGTTCGTTTTATTTATTTGTATTTATTTATTTATTTATTCGTTTATTTATTTCATATTCTCCTATTTTTTTTATGCATTTTTATATCCCTGACAGGGAGGTTACTAAATCTGTTTCCAGAGAGTTTCCTGTCAGGGTTTGTGAAAACAGAGAGGATACAACCATGTAAAATAGGATGTAATGTCAAAAAAACAGTGAAACAATGTAGAAAGCCCTGCTTTTACACAGCATCTATGTCAATCAGTGCTGCAATGATAGTGCCACATTGTATAAATACACTGCTTTCACAGGGTTAACTCTGAAAAAGTCACATAGAAAACACTGTGACACTACACGGCACATTAATCATTTCACCGTGATGAAAAGGACGACATAAGAATCTCGTCCTGCATCAAAAGTGCGAGATTCTCATGTCACCTCCTTAAATGACGCTGTCCAATTTTGCTGAGCGCTCCTCAGTTTGCCTTACTTTATTTGTAACTCCGGAGACATTTGATTCTTCTTGGTCATACAGAAATATTCCTGCAATCAAAGGATACTCCTTAATAGAACCCTCTGTGGTTTCTTATTGTATTGTTGTAAACAACAGTATAGCTTGTTAATGCACATCGTGTCACATCAGAATGTCATTGGTACTAAGGATCAGTATTGCTTTATGGGGAACGGGCCAAATAGGCTTGTTGCTGAGCACTGAGCTGGTCTCTCTCTTCCCTTCTCTGTGTGGTCTGCTCCACCCTGTCATTCTGCACGCAGAGAAGGGGAGAGAGAGAGGCCGGAGCAGCACTCAGCAACAAGCCTATTTAGGCTGTTCTCTTTCACTTATATTGATTATATTTATACACTGAAATAACAAGTTGACCCAAGAGGCACCATTATATATTAAGGGGTATCCTTTGATTGCAGGAATATTTCTGTATGACCTTGAAGAATCAAATGTCTTTGGAGTTTCAGATAAAGTAAGGCAGATTGTACAGCGCCTAGCAAAATTTGATAGCGACGTTTAAGGAGATGACATGAGAATCTCACACTTTTGATGCAGGGCGAGATTCTCATATCACCCTTTTCATCATGGCCACATGATTAATGTGCCGTGTAGTGTCACTCTGTTTTCTATGCAATCTTTTTAAAGGATACCTTTCACAGTCCCTAACCAGAAAGCTGACTGACAAAAGAGATTCACTGAGTTCAATTTCAAGGACATAAAAGTGTAAGAAATATATAAATGAAAATTGAAAAGAAAGAATAAAAAGTATAGGCAATTTGGTTTTACCAGGGAATAAGAAATGGTAGAAGATCCTTAACAATAACATGTAAAACCATACCATGTTTAGATACGGGTTAACACAAGAAGAGGTCAAGGGAAGGCTGGACAAAATTAAGCACCTGGTCTTGATGGTATACAATGAAAGGTTCTCCAGGAACTCTATGCACTGTAAGCAAGACCAATCTTTTAACTCTTTAAAGGTTTTCTCACTCTCTCTCTCTCTCTCTCTCTCTCTCTCTCTCTCTCTCTCTCTCTCTCTCTGTCCACATGTTAAGTGTCAGAAGATTGGTATAAAGCCAGTGGTGTGCCTTTATTTAAGAAAGGAACTAAAATAGAACCTATGAATTATAGACCTGAGAGTTTGACCTTGTTAGTGACAAAATTGCTTGAAGGGATTAAAAAGGGGTTACATTTGGGAAAAAAAACACTGTGAAGAATAAAATTATTAGCTGGAATCAACACTGTTTTATAAGGAACACATCTTGCCAGACAAATCTTTTGAGCTTCTATGAAGAAGTAAGTAGCAACCTAGAAAATGGTAATGCAGTAAATGTAGTATATCTAGATTTAGCAAATGCATCTGATACAGTGCCACACAGGAGGCTGGTGTATAGAATTAGGAATTTGGAGGTGATAACTAATGCAACTGGATAGAAAACTGATTGAAGGATAGGGAACAGTGTGTTCTTGTAAATGGAAAATCCTCTAGATTGAGAGTGGAGTACCTCAGAGTTCAGTACTTGGCCCACAGCTTTTAAAAAATGTTTGTAAATGGCCTGGAGATAGGTATAGAAAACAAAATGTCAAATACATTCACAGCAGGGAATTTACATAAAATGGCAGTTTGGGCAAACAAATAGAATATGACATTTAATGTAGGAAAGTGTAAAGGTATGCATTTGGGAAGATCAAATCTCAGTGCTCCTTATGAATGTAAGATAATTATCCTAGGAGACTTGTTGCTAGAGAAAGATCTAGGAGTCCTTGGAAACTGTGATCAGTGTCAAACTGGAGTATCAAAAGCAAAGAATGTACTGTCTTGCCTAAAACGTTGTATTGAAGCAAGAGTGGATAACATGTTGTCACTTTACAAATCATTGGTAAGACGTCACCTCATATATGCAGTGCAGTTTTGGGCACCGGTTCTGAAAAAGCATGTATTAGAACTGGAGAGAGTACAAACAAGAGCCACAGAATTAAGTAAGGAAATGGAGGATTACTTGTAGCCAAACTTGGTTTATTTAGTCTAGAGAAAAGATGCCTAAGAGGGGATCTTGTGTAAGTATACTAGTTGAAAAGCCTGTTTACATGGGCCACAGTGCCACCCAGCAACCGTCCAGATCCTGTCTTGTCAGTGGCCGTGCTGCAGTCATACGCAGTACTGACTGGTCGAAACCGCTGCAGCTGATACCAAGCGGTCCCATGAAGGTGCGCAGAGAGGACTCCAGTCTGAATTTGGAGCACCCCGATCTGTATCACTTGCGATGCGGGCAATCTCTACTGCGCATGACTGCAGCGCATGCAGCCATCTCTACTGCGCATGGTGGCTTCTGACAAACATCCTTAGCGAATTATTATTTAGGAGAAGTCAATACAATGATCTATACAGTGAGCTTTTTATTCTAAGACCTATTCAATAACTAGGGGCCACTACTTACAATTAGAGGAAAGGAGCTTTCAGCTTCAACAGAGGAAGGGGTTTTTACAGTAATGTATGATAAATTGTGGAATTCTTTGCCCAAGGATGTGATGTGGTAATAGGAGATACAATGGATACATTTTAGAGATGTTTAGATGCTCTTCTATCAGAAGGGAACATACAGGGTTATAATGTGTGTAGCAGATGAAAGAGGAAGATCTGGAATAAAAGTGGGCTGATGTACTAAGAAAACTAGTATAATTCTAGAGTAAACCAAATGCACCATAGGGGACAAATAAATATTCCGATTTATCTAAACAGGGCTTTTAACCCTTTGAATGTTAGTGAGGTCTCCAACGCATTACAAAGTAATGCATTTGGGGATGTCTCTAGCATTCTAGTGGAGTTAAAAGCCCCATATTTAAATCAATGGGAATTTGTATTTGTCCCCTATGGTGCATCTGGTTTATTCCAGAATTAGCTGGTTCTTCTTAGTACATGAGCCACTTTATTAGCTGCACTTATACTGTTAAAAGGGACTGTAACTGCATTGGCCTCAGTCGTCCTTTAGACCTGATATTTGGGCATTAAAATCAGAAGTGAGCAAACTGTGCCTTCCAGCTGTTGCTGTGGACTACAGCCAGCCAATGATCCTTTGAGCATGATGGGTATTGTAGTTCAGTATTAATTGGAGGGTTTCACGTTGCCTTTACCTGTTTTAGATACATTTCAAAATGCCTTATCCTGAGCTGATTGATTCAATACTTAGGGCCCTATGTGTAAAATAAAGGTACAGTCATTCTGGGGGCAAACTAATTGCACCATAGAGGCCAAATATAAATTCACCATATTTCCATTGATTTAAATTGATTTTTTTAACACTTTAAATGATAGAGAGGTCACCAATGCAATGGATACCTCTCTGGAATTCTTCAGTTAAAAGCTACATTTAAATCAATGGGAATATGGGATAATTTATATTTACCACCCATGGTGCAATTAGTTTGCCCCCAGAATGACTCTACTTTTATTTTGAACATAGGGCCTAAGTATTGAATCCATGAGCAATAGTGCATTTATTTTTAAAGGTCAGATTAGGATATGATTTCACTGTCTCTTAGGCACACTGATCAATAGGACTTGGAAGATAATGACACAATGAAACATTCTCCCTGACCTTTCCCAATGTAGTGTTGTATGTGTAAGTGCTCCTGGAATTTCCAAGATTGCAGGTGTGCCATGTGCTATAAGCAGTTATGGGAGAAGTATTCTCCTGGGAACTATTTCTTCTAATTACATCTTAACCAGTAAAAATAACTGTCAAACGTGTAACCTAACGAAGCAGCAGAATCAGTTATTTCCATCACTCTAGAGGCACTGGGTGTACCATAAAACATCCACTGTAGTCCGGTATCACCCTTTTTTCTAACACTGCTCTCTTTACAGAGATGTCTTTCCTCTTCCACAGACACGGGGCCAGATACTTAAAGGGACATTTGTATCTGGAGCAAACCAAAATTCCACATCAAGCCCATTCATTAGAGTGGACTGTTAACACTTTGGATGTAAGGGGGGATCTCAAAAGCAATGCTTCACAATGCATTGGAGACCTGTCTATCATGCAAGGGATTAAAACCCCAATTTAAATCAGCAGGACTTTTTTTATGCCCCATAAATTGCAGTACGTTTGATCATAATTTGTAGATTCATGGTGCGTAAACCAACAGCACCATAGGGGTCAAATTAAAAAGGGTCTTTTTACCCCTTGATTGCAATGCTTTGGATATGTCTCTAGAATTCAGTGGGATGAAATCCCTATTTAAAGAGCAGTAGGAATATTTGCTTTCCAATGCAAAGCACATACTTCTGATTATTAACCACTTCACTGCTAAGGATGTGGCAATCCTACCCTAAAAAGGATACGTACAGCCACGTCCGCAGCAAATTGGTACCACTGGGTACGGACACTTAACTTTTGGGAAGATTTCAGTCCACAGTGGTAGTCCCACACTCATCACACATAAGCAAATCACCCAGCATGAACAAAACACATATAGTGGGATCGTAGGAAGGATGGGGGGCCTGTAAGGAGTTCCTATCCTATATCCCACCTCCTTTTGCCCTGAAAAATATAGGGTGCCCTTCTATAAAAGAATGGAGGTCTCCTTTTCCTTCAAGGGTACTCTTTAACCATTTGAGTGCCAGGGGTAATAACCTAGCATGCTCTGTTTGTTTAATGAATAGGTATGTGTATTGTGGAGGAGAAGTCCAGATCACTCAAACTCAGACACATGCACACACACCCACACACATAACCACATACAATCACACACACACGTGCGAACTTGCACAGACGTACACACACACACACTCACACACACATATCCTATGTTATAATTTGCAAATGATGTCAGAAGCCATCATGTGCAGTAGAGATGGCTGCGCGCACTGCTTGTCCCAGGAAGGTGCGCAGAGAAGACTCCGGTCTGAATTCGGATCACCCCGCGGTGCGGGCAGTCTGTATTGCGCATGAATGCAGTGCCTCCAGTGATGGCTGTGTATACGGGCTTTAAAACTAGTATATATATAAATAGATACCGAAGCATGCATACACAATCATCACATACAGTAGGGGGACAAGCTTACCCACATCTGAAAGAGGGTACTTTTGAAAAATAAAAAAGTCTTGTCTACCTTTCTTTCATATATGTATCTGTTACAGCCATTTGTAAAAGGAGAACATATTTTAAGAATGTTAGAAAATGACTTTGGTGTGCGTAAGCTTCTGGTACTCCCTGTGGTATATCGGCTTTTATCATTGGAGTGTTATTTATCTCAGGAAAAGAATTGCTCATGACTACAGTAAGAAATTCCATAGATTTCAAAGGTCTAAATATCTTTGAAAGTATTGAAATGTAAAAAAATAATATATATATATATATATATATCATCGCCTTCTGGAAACATTTGTTTATACCAGGCTAGGATAGAAACACAAGTGACCCTTCATTTGATAAAGTGGGTTAGCTTCTTTCTAAAATGGTATGCTTTGTCTGCCTTATCTTCATATCTGTAGGTGTTATGGCTATTTTATAGAGAGCACATTTTGAGAATGTATGAAAATTGTCAGTTTTCGTTAGGGGTAGTTCTGTGATTCTGGCATCAGCTATGGTATGTCAGCTTTTACCAGTGGGCTGTTATTTCTCTTGGGAGAGGGAATGCTAATGATACAGTAGGAAATTCCATACGTCTTAAGAGTTCAGTATTGTTGAAGGGATAGAAATGTCAAAATGCATATTTTTTTCATTTGGCACTATATCTGGAAACATTTGTGCAAACAAGGCTACGTATAGAAAGGAAAGTTTCCCCTCATTTGATGCAGGAGCATTTCTTCTTTCCAAAATGGTATACCGTGTCTACCATTACTTCTTGTCTGCAGTTGTTACACACAGATTTTGGTCCATGTAAATTTGTGGTCCTGGCAGCCTGTAGAAGGGTGAGCAAAGCATTGCTGTGCATTGCTCAAAGGATAAATGATAATAGACATACTTTTACACTGACAATTACCTGGTTAGTTTTAAATTAACCTTAAAGGGATAGTAACACTTCGTTTTAACTTTATTTTATTTTGTAGGCATTAAAAAAACATGAAGAATGATATAAGTCTTATCTCTCAAACCTTTATGGTTTATGAGATATTCACAAGCAAAGTTCCCCTCCCCGCCCCTTTTTCCTAGTGTAAGCCATCTCTTCTCAGATGTGAGTCTGGTTGTATGACAGTACAGATAACAGAAGGGGACAATTTTCTTTGTATGAAAACAATGAAAGCCCTTCCCCCCTTGAAAAGTTTTTCAGCTTTTTCCATTATCTTAATTGAAGATTGTCCCTCTCTGCAGTCTACCTGGGCATCTCCCTTCTTATCTGGTTGAACAGGGGGGGGGATACTTTGTTTGTGAATATCTCTTAAACCATAAAGGTTTCAGAGATAAGACTTATATCATTCTTCATGTTTTTTTAATGCCTACAAAATAAAATAAAGTTAAAATGAAGTATTACTATCCCTTTAAAATATAAGTTTATACATTATATTGCAGTTGGTAGTGAAATCACTGGATTTATCTCACAGATTACTTTTGAAGTCTATAAATAACTTTCTTTTTTATTGTATTTTATTGAAGACTGTCACATAATAGCAACAAATACATCAAAATGGCAAATAATGCCAAGTGAAAGAACTTTTTAAATAAAAATCTTGATAACGTTATACACTGCAATGGAATCTGTTGTAGACTACAGCTCCATCATCCCCAAACAGCCAGTCATTGTTACTGTTTTTTTTGCGGGGGGTTGGGGTTTTTTTTCTTACCAGCCAGGGCTTTTTGCTTGTTTATAGTAAATCAAGGCAAGCACATTAATAAACCACCCTCTCTTTGCCTCTATTTATAAGCCTTTATCTGCTGCCCAGCTGTGATCAAAGCAGAGGCAGGAACAGAGAGTAAAAGTCTGTCACCAGGGGAGGGTTTTAGCGGAATACCAACCCAAGAGATTTTTTTAAAAAAACTGGCCCACATATATATATTTATATAGCATTCCCATGGGTCGATGACTTATTGTGGCAGGAGTGTTTGTGTGTGTCAGTGAAATCTAGAACTATGCCATCAGAAGCATATACTCCCAGCAGAGTTACCCAAGGTGGACAGATCAAAGCTAACTTGATCCAAAGTCTGCAAGCCTGCACAGGACCAGCGAGGTAGATTATGGTCCATTCCCTCAAAAAATTTGTCCTCATTCCTCGGAGGCTTGTGAGGTACCTACGGCAGCAGGAAGAACAGCTCAATAGCAGAGGGAGCTAAGATTCACCGGGTTTATCAGGCTGCTTTTGGTCTTTAGACACTGGAATAATAAGTAAAAAATATATGTTGTAGTGTTTATCCCCCTTAAGTAAAACAATGGTACTTTCACTGCTGAAAGGTGTTTTATTCAAAAGTTATTACAACTCAAGCTTGAATTTTTTAGGTGCAGTATCACAGTGACCTGAAATTGTACAGTGACACTGTTGCTACACCATCCTATGGACATCTCTGGTCAGTTTAACATAAATCTCAATAAGATGGTGTAGCAAAAGCACCACTGTAACATTACAGGCCATTGAGATATTACACCTAAAATATTCAGGTTTGAGCTATAATAACATTTGAATAAAACACCTTTCAGCAGTGTGAGTACCTTTGTTTTACTCAGGGGATAAACCCTACAACATATTTCTTTTTACATATTAAGTATCACTATCCCTTTAACATTCGATATATGAGTACGGTTTCACACTTAGAGGAACTAGTGAAAGAACTAAAGAATATCAATTGGAATATTATAGGCTTATGTGAGACTTGAAAGAATCACTTCCTGTGCTAAACAGTCTCTATGCTTTTCAGATCATTCAAATTTATGCCCCTACAAGTAGCCACAGTGATGAAGATGTTTAAAATGTTTTTGACGATGTATTACTCTTCTACAAACAGGACAATTACCTCTACAAATTCAAAATGGGAGATTTTAATGTGAGAAATGGTATGATCCAAAATGGTAAAAAATCTGTTGGACCACACAGAACTGGAAAAATTGATGATAGAAGTAACCAATTGATCAAAAGAACAAAATCTGGACATCATGAATTCATTCTACAGGAAAAAGTCCCAGAGAAAATGGACAAGGAAATGCCCTCTTGGTAATACAAATGAAATAAACTTCATACTTGCAAATAATAAAATTATATTCACTGACTGCTCAGTCTTAAATCATTTTCGAGTTGGAAGTGACCATCGAGTAGCGAAAGCGAAGAAAATCTAAATTGATTGCAAGAAAGAAAGAAAAAAAATGATGAAGTCAACAAATGTGAAGATTGACACTAGCCAGCTATTGAAAAATCATAAGAATTTTGAGATAGCACTGTCTAATCGCTTGAATGTGCTGCAAGACCTTCCAGACACAGACATTTCAACCCACAATGAAAAAGTTATTGAGACTATCATAGACACTGCCTATGCCTTTCAATCTACTGTGAAACAAGAAAACCCAACCCGAATATCAAAAGAAACAGTTGCCACAATGAAAAAGCAATGAGAAATTAAGCAAAACGGTTAATTCAGACACAAGGTAGAATCTGTGGAAATGTGTAAAACCATAAGAAAAAGCACAAAAGAAGTAACATGCAAGTTCAATGTTGAACTTATCAAAAGGACACTGGAAGAAAATCAAGCACTAAAGAAAGCAAAACGAAAGATGGTCACGCATAATTACCAAATTTGTTGGTACAGTGTGGCAACAAAAAGCACAAGACCAAAGTTGTTGGAAACTTGCTGAGGAGGCCTTCATCCTCCAGTGGACTGACAATGATTGAAGATGATGATATATGTGTATACACACACACACACACCCTAGCCACTTCCAGCCCTTTCCCCCACTCTTTCTCTCACCAAACCCTTTTCCCAACTCCCCCTCTTGCCCTCTCTTTCTACCTACAGGCCCTGTAACTGCTTACTAGCCCATTTTCTCCTCCAGCCTATTTCATTCCCTCTCTTTTTCCATCTTCTCTCTCCCCATGCCTTTTCCACCCTTTTCTAATATTATTTCCTCAGTCCCTGTCTCAGTAAACTCTGTCTCTCTCCCAAATCCCTCACATTCCTCTGGTCTTTTTTGCCCCCTCTTTTACTCTCCCTTTCCTCACATCTGCTTTACACTGAGTGGGCAATTTCTTTGGTCCTCCATTGTGGGGAGTGAGAGGTATGTGCAGCCACTAGAACACACACCTCCATATTGGCTCTCCCATTTGGTCTATGTGTGGGCTTAGAGTGTAAGGAGACAGGATATTATGTCATATCCTAGCACCCAGCATTAGCATAATACACAAGGGCTGATCTGGTGATCTGTGCCAGTGACTGCACAGACCTCCCATTCCCCCTCACATATAAACAGGGCTGTTGTCATAAATCATGGGGTCCAGGACAGGAATAATCAGTAGGTCCTTCATTCCCTTTTGATACCACACTTCCTCTTTTACCCTACCACCATATTATCAAAGAATGAGAATGTAAAATGTATGTTATTGTGGCCCTAATCTACCTGGTTTTTAATTCATTTTGCATTAAATAACACAATAATAAATGTACCAATGCACATTTTCAAAAACTATATGAACATAGATGTTTCATGTAAAATTAGAAAAGGGGTTATTATCCACATTATCTGGCTAATTTCCACTAAGAAACTGACTGATTTTATCCTAGGAGGGACTGAACCATAAGCATAGCACTGCCATTAGTATACATTGGTCCTCTTGGAGACTGCCTCATAAACATGCCACTTCCATAGTACACCTTGTTCCTATTTCAGATGACCTATGAACATATCACTGCCACTAGTACACCTTGGTCCTAAGAAGGGCTGCCTCATGAACATGTTAATGTTATTAGTAAACTTTGGTCCTATTACAGATCGGCCTATAAAAAAGTCACTTGCCTTAGTACACTTTGGTCCAAGGAAACATTAATGCATAAACATGTTACTGTTATGTGTTCACTTTGGTCTTTACAAGGACTGACCCCTAAATGTCACTGCCATTAGTACACTTTGGTGACAGGAAGAGCTGGCCCATAAATATGTCACTGCCAAATGATATATGTTAGTGATAAACTCACTCTGAATTACTGTATGCACAATACTCAGTATTTGGCTGACCTCTTTTATTACAGTACTGAAGAAGTCTATATTAGCTCCTTCAATGCTAGAAGGACAAATATATACTATCTAATGAGAAAGAGAGCTCATATATTCAGCAGAGCAGGAGTTAATATGGCTGGATTACCCATTACGTGACTTCCACCTGCCTTTCCAGAACTGCAAGAGTTAATATGATCTGTGGACTGACCATATTAACTCCCACGGTGCTGGTAGGACAAGAGGCAGTGGTAAATGGGAGCTAAAGGGAAGATTATGGAAATAGTAGAGGAAAATGACAAACACTGGCAATCTGAATAAATGTCAAAGAAAATGTCAGAGCGGATGGTTTGGCCTAAAAGGAGAGTAATGGCATGGGAGTGTCAGAAGGAATAAGAGGGGAGATCTGCTACAGACACAAGAGTGGTCATAGTGTGGGAAGGATGAAGTGCAGGTATAAAATGGATTGAGATGAGAAAGAGGTGGATGTGAGGTAAAGAGAGAGGGATAAGGAGATAGTAACACCCCTTGTCTCTTTACCAGGTTGTCTTATGATCCTCTCTCTTATCTTTACCAGCTGCAGCTCTCTCTCTTTTCTATATGTGTCTTGTTACTGAGACAACCTTGTAAAGAGACAAGGGGTGATACAATAGAAAGGAAGGAGGGAAGACACTGGGCACATTACTCGGCATTATTTTATGAACCCCCCGGGACTGTAGAGTTGCCACTGGTACTGCAGAGTTGCTGGTACTACAATACCTCCCCGCTCACTGACAATTAATCCTTTCAGTGTTAGGGCAGGTAGGCAATGCATTGCTGAGCCTTTCAGTGCTAGAGAGGTCAGATACATTGCAGAAAACACCTCCTAATCCCTTACTAAGGCCAGAAAAAAACCTAATGGTCCCTATTATTTTTCCTTGTTCGTTCATTAACCCTTTGAGTACCAGACTGACATTGTCAATCCATCCTGGATGTCATGTCCATGTAGGTACTTTGCTTTGCAATGCGTTACGTACCCCCTCTGGCACTCTAAGGGTTAACAGGACAAAAGGATATCAAACTCTGCTCATTGCACATGCTCATCTTTAGTAGGTTCATGCACTCTGCCTGCTTCAAACTGAAAAAACTGCCACCAGCTATCATGTCTGCTTCCGTGGATATAATATCCAGGACTGACTTTGATGTTTTCTCTGGGACAAAGGCCCACATGCAAATTTCATAGAGGCCATTAGCATTTTCCAGGTATAGTCAGGTAAGTTGGGAAGTTATTATTAGGCAATGCTAGCTCTCCTTTAATTAGCATGATCTATAAATCTAAATAACCCAGAATCTAGTTCTGTAAATAAATACCCAGTACAACATATAGGTGTTTTCCAGATTACACGTGTTTTTGTTGATAATAGTGTCCCTTTAAAGAGGAGTATGCCCTGGCACTATCTTATTAGGACTATGTCACTGAATGTCGCTACTTGCCCAGCTATGGGTTGCATATATAATAGTTTAAAGTAGATTTGCTTACATGCCATTACATTATATAGCAACTAGTGTAAAAGTCCGTGTACACGGGCCAAGGTCTAGGTGATGTTAAGAGGCCGGTCCTGCTCTGTGTCCTGCCGCCGACACAGTAATGCACTGTAGAGACTGCCCGAAAGCACAGAATGCTCCCAGCACAGAATTCTCCCAGCATTCCTACACCTCCCAACATTCTGTGTACAAGATGAAAGGCCCATTTACACGGGCCACAGTTCCACCTCTGTAGGTATGAGCAGTAGAGAGTGGCCACGCCGTGGCTGATACGGAGCGAAGCACTCCGAATTCAAACCAGAGTCCTCTCTGTGCGACTCCAATCTGAAGAGCGCAGCTGTTTCTACTGTGCATGACGGCTTCTGATAAACCTTAGCAAATTATTATATAGGATATAGAGCCCTCAATTCACTGTTATTGTAATCTCGTCTGCTGGTTTAACCACTTGAGGACCAGATTTGTGCGCAAAGCAGTGTTGAACACTCCTCTGGTCTTCAAGGAGTTAATCTACTCAACAAAAACAGAAAAAGAGAGATTTATTTAATTTATTTTTAAATAAATAATCAAATTGTTTTCTAGAACAATATTTTGACCAGGCTACACAAGATTTACAGACAAGCGTAAACAGTTATAATTATCTTGGAAAATATTTGTAAATGGCACAATATATTCTACTAATCTTGTTTTGTTAAAAACCAATAACGTCTAGCACAATTAATCAAACTTTTCAAAAAACTGGCAAAATGTATCTCTAATTACAGTTAAATGACTCCTGCAATCACATGAACATTGTTATATTAACCGTTTTGAGTGCATGGCAAAGTCATGAGTTTCCCATTCCCACTGGCAATGAAAGGGTTAATATTTAATGCACCTTTGTTTGGGGAAATTTTTCAAGCTGTATGGAAATACTTTATTAAAAAAATAAGCAGAAATGGAAGAACTTGTTGCACCCATTCAGTACTGTCTTCTGCTTTTGGTGACCAGATGCAATATACCATTGATTCTCAACCAGGGTGCCGGGGCACTTTGGTGTGCCATGGACATTAACTTAGGGTGCCCCATGTTTTCTATGAAGACTGACAAAAACTGACTTTTAAATAAAGATTTGTAGAAATTGTTTAGGACACTGTTTAGTTTTCTTATTATGATTGTAAGACCTTATAATAACTGTATATTTATGTATTGTACCCATCATTATGCCCTTGATAATGTACATTAAATATGTTAGGGGTGCCCTAAATGTTCAAGATTACATGTTAGGGGTGCCCCGAACAAAAAAGATTGAGAACCACTGCAATATAGCATCAGTTGCTTTAACTGTGTGTGCCACAAAACAGGATGTGTGCAAGTTGTAGAGGTTTTTAGATTTGCTTTTAACCCTTTGAGTGCCAGAGGGTTACAGAATGCATTGCTTTGCAATGCATTCTGTACCCCTCTGGCACTCAAAGGGTTAATACTGTGTGTGTCAGCTGGGTATGAAGTGCATTGTTCTGTTCTGAAACTCAGTGAGTTATAAAACAATCATGAAATGTTTTTGTTTGCCAGGATGACTTTCCAAAGTTAACGTCAGTTTCTGTGCCTGACGGTGATCATGTGAAATTATGCTTTTCCACTGGGATACTAGATGGCACTGCTGCTTAAAACACTGTCCACACTGCAACCACTATCAGCAGTGCCGAAAACATATAAAACAGGGGAGCCCAGATGTTAGTGATATGGGATCTACTTTTTTTTATGTAGCCATCCTAACATGATCTATTACCATACCAGTACAAGTTATTGGTCCCTCACTATTAAGCATGTTGAACAACATATGTATTCATATATTTCCTGCCTATATAGTATAAATTTGGACCAAAACAACAAGCAAACTATTGTAAATATTCTGTTAAAAACAAATAATTCTGTGGCACGCCAGCTGTACCATAGAGAACAAATAACATTTTCCAATTTTCCCACTGATTTACATGTGGATTGTTTTTTAACTCCTTGAATGCTAGGTAGCCAATGCAAACTCTACTCAGCATGAATCTTCTCAAGGGGAAGATGCCCTAAAGGCGTGATAAACAGGTCATAATGCAGAGATAACTTCTACAGTTATATCACTTGTACAGTTTCTGTGTTATTCTATGGAGCCTATGCACTAAGATTTATCCAACTTTCGAGATCTTAGTGCATAGGTTCTATAGAATAACGTAGAAACTGGAGAATATATAATTGGAGAAGTAATTTCTGCTGTATCATACTGCATAACCCCATGGTCTTCTGGTTACCACTTGAAATCCAAGTTAAAATCCACTTTAATTCCAGGTTGTAATGCAACCGAAAAGATGAAAGAATTTACTCTATAGTAGTCACTAATGCACAATCCCTTGAATAAGATGTAGAGAGAGATTGCAATCTACCTATTTTACACCTCTGACATAAAATGATGGGTAGGTATTTATTTCTGCCACATGGCCTGAATCCATGGATTATGGTAACCCCACAGATTATTTAGAACTGACTACTAGTGATGAGCGAGCATGCTCGGCCGAAGCTCGGTTCGGCTCGAGCATCGCTCTGCTCGGCACATGGCGGTACTCGTACGAGTACCGCATGTGCTCGCCCGCCATGTTCGGGTCTCCTCCCCGCACGTTTCGCAGCTGCTGCGCAGCCAATAAACGTGCGGGGAGGCTCTGACATCAGTGTAATGCCAGCAGCCATGTTGGCTGCTGGCATTACACTGATTGGCTGGCCAGAACCCGTGATCGGGTGCTGTATAGCACCCGACGCGCGAGTTCGGCTCATTCTTAGCCAGGGAGAGATGCGCTTAGGCAGGGAAAGTCAGTGTAGGGAGAATAAAATTGTTGAAATTCTTTCAAGACCCAAAAGTCCTTTTTAGGACTGTTGTGTGTGGGGGCAGCATTTATATTTTGTTTGGGGGGGCACAATTTCCTTTTTTTTGTGGGGGGGATATTTGTAAGGTGACATATAATACTAGATGCACAGGAAGTCAGTGTAGGGAGAATAAAATTGTTGAAACTCTTTCAAGACCCAAAAGTCCTTTTTAGGACTGTTGTGTGTGGGGGCAGCATTTAATTTTTTTGGGGGGTGGCAGAATTTCATTTTTTTGTGGGGGGGGACATGTTCTAAGGTGACATTGTACTAGGTGCACAGGGACAAATATTTCACAGTGCAGTGACAAGCTGACATATTCTGTTAGGTGCACAGGGCCAATGATTTTACAACGCAGCGACAAAAAGGGCCATTTTAAACGTGTGCCTAGCCATAGATTATTGTCACATTCTGTTTAGTGTGCAAATTCACAAATTAACGTCACATATTCCGTTCACTGTGCCTAGCCGCAGATTAGCGTCACATTCTGTTTCGTGTGCCTAACCGCAGATTAGCGTCACATTCTGTTTCGTGTGCCTAGCCGCAGATTAGCGTCACATATTGTTTAGTGTGCCTAGCCGCAGATTAACGTCACATATTGTTTAGTGTGCCTAGCCGCAGATTAGCGTCACATATTGTTTAGTGTGCCTAGCCGCAGATTAGCGTCACATTCTGTTTCGTGTGCCTAGCCGCAGATTACCGGCATATATTCCGTTTAATATGAAGAAGGCGGGTAAAAAGGGACGGGGAAGTGGACGTGATCCTGATAGTTCAGGGCGCGGGTCAGGACGTGTAGAAACTGTGCCTGGTACCAGAGCACAAGAAAGAAAGACATCCACCATACCTAGCTTCATGTCTCAGTTTACAGGGCGTCGCAGGACATCACTCTCGAGGTCAGACCACTGCGAACAGGTGGTCGGTTGGATTTCAGCTGATACTGCTTCCAGTCAGTTAAGCACCACCCTGTCTTCCACCAAGTCCACTCTCACTAGCCAAGAGTCTGGTCAACATAATCCTCACCCTGATCATCCTTCCTCCCACCATAGAGGGTCTGGCCAAAGAAGTGATCCCACACTGGGATATAGTGAGGAGCTCTTCTCATCACCAATCCTTGATTTGAACCTCTCTCCAAGCACGCTTGCAGAGGAACATGAGATCTTGTGCCCTGATTCACAACCTCTAGAGGGTACCCAATCACAAGAAGATGACAGAGGGGAACGGCATTTAAGGTCAAAGGAAGTGGATGATGATGATGAGACACAGTTGCCATCAAATCAACCACTATTACTGTCTCAAGACCTTGATGAGGAGGATGATACACAGTTGTCAATGACTGAGGATGTGGTGGGATCAAGAAATGAGGAGGATGATCAGAGTGAGGAAGTAGAGGAGGACTTGGTGGACGATGAGGTCACTGACCCCACCTGGGAAGGTGGAAAGCCGAGCGATGACAGCAGTCCTGAGGGTGAGCCATCTGCAGCACCGCAACAGGCTGGAAGAGGCAGTGGTGTGGCTAAAGAAAGAAGGCGGACCGCACCAAACCGGCCCGCAAATGTTCCACGGAGCACCCCCTTGCGTAAATCTCCCTTGCCAAGGGCTAGGTGTTCCGCGGTATGGCGTTTTTTTAAGGAAAGTGCGGACGACAAAAGAATTGTAGTTTGCAGCCTGTGCCACACCAGAATGAGCCGAGGCATGAACACTAGCAACCTCACCACCACCAGCATGATCCGACACATGGCATCCAAGCACCGTAATAAGTGGGAGGAACGCCCGGATCGCCAATCTGTGTCTGCAGGCCACACCACTGCCTCCTCTTCCCCTGTTTTCGGTGCCGGCCAATCGCCTGTCGAAGGCGCAGGCCCGCATACCTCCCGCCCTGCACCTGTACCAACTGAAGCACCATCAGCGACCACATCCACTTCCCTGTCCCAGCGCAGCGTCCAAATGTCGTTACCCCAGGCAATTGAGCGCAAGCGAAAATACCCAGCCACCCACCCACAGGCCATAGCACTAACCTCACACCTTTCAAAATTACTGGCCATCGAAATGCTGCCATTTAGGCTTGTGGACACTGAGTCCTTCCGCAGCCTGATGGCAGCAGCTGTCCCTCGGTACGCAGTCCCCAGCCGCCACTACTTTTCCCGGTGTGCCGTCCCCGCCTTACACCACCATGTGTCCCTTAACATCACCCGTGCCCTGACCAACGCAGTTACTGGGAAGGTCCACTTAACGACTGACACATGGACAAGTGCTTGTGGCCAGGGACGCTACATTTCCCTGACGGCACACTGGGTGAATGTCGTGGAGGCTGGGAGCGACTCGGACCCTGGGATGGCACAGGTGCTACCCACGCCGAGGATTGCGGGCCCTACCTCCATCAGGGTTTCCGCCAGCACCTACGTTATTGGCTCCTCCTCCTCCTCCTCCGTTTCCACCTCCGAATTCTCTGCGCGCAGCGCCACTCACCCATCAGCCGGTAGCTGGAAGCAGTGTAGCACTGCAGTGGGGAAGCGTCAACAGGCCGTGCTGAAGCTGATCTGCCTTGGGGACAAACAGCACACGGCCTCAGAGCTGTTGCTGGGGATTAGTCACCAGACCGAGCAGTGGCTCTCGCCACTCAACCTGCAACCAGGCATGGTTGTGTGTGATAATGGGCGTAACTTGGTGGCGGCTTTGGAGCTCGGCAAGCTCACACACGTACCATGCCTAGCGCATGTATTTAATTTAGTGGTTCAGCGATTTCTAAAAACCTACCCCAATTTGCATGATCTCTTGACGAAGGTGCGCTGCGTGTGTGCACATTTCCGTAAGTCATCTACAGCTTCAGCTGGCCTGTTGACGCTGCAGCAGCGCTTACAATTGCCAGCTCACCGGCTGCTGTGTGACGTGAGCACGCGCTGGAACTCCACCTTCCACATGTTGGCCCGGCTTTGTGAGCAGCAGAGGGCAGTAGTGGAGTACCAGCTGTTACACGGTCGTCGCCTCTCCGTTCAACTTCCTCTAATCAGAAGTGAGGAGTGGGAATGGATGTCAGACCTCTGTGAGGTTTTACGCAATTTTGAGGAATCGACACAGATGGTGAGCGGCGATAACGCTATTATCAGTGTAACCATCCCACTTCTGTGTCTACTGAAACGCTCGCTGCTCACAATTAAAACCGACGCTTTGCATGTGGAAGAGGTGGAAATGGGGGAGGAAGAGCTTACACAAGGTGATAGCCAGAGCACCCTCACTTCGTCTTCTCAGCGACAATTGGAGGAGGCGGAGGAGGAGGAGGAGGAGGAAGACACGGTTGCCTCCGCTACAGAGGGTAGCCATGGAACTTTATTTCCATCTCTTCAGCGTGGGTGGGCAGAAGAGGAGGAAGAGGATGAGGAGATTGAGAGTCATCCTCCTGGTGAGGACAGCGAAATCTTGCCTGTTGGTACTCTGGCACACATGGCTGACTTTATGTTAGGCTGCCTTTCCCGTGACCCACGCGTTATACGCATTTTAGACAACACGGATTACTGGGTGTTAACCCTTCTGGACCCCCGCTACAAAGAGAATTTCTCATCTCTCATTCCTCCGGTGGAGAGGACAAGCAAAATGGTGCAATACCAGAAGGTTCTTGTCGAAAAATTGCTCCAAAATTTTCCATCTGACAAAGCTGGCGGCAGAGTACGTGCTACCTTGGCCAACCGAGAAGGGGAGAAAAGGGGAGCACACAGCAGTTCCGACAAAGGCAGGGCAACACTCTCCAAGGCGTGGGACACCTTCATGACACCCGCCAGCACCCTCACCCTGATGCGCGGCCTAGTGTCACAAGGAGGGAAAAGTTTTGGAAGATGGTGAAGGAGTACGTAGCAGACCGTGTCAGCGTCCTCACTGATCCCTCTGTGCCTTACAACTACTGGGTGTCCAAGCTGGACACGTGGTATGAACTGGCACTCTACGCCTTGGAGGTGCTGGCCTGCCCTGCCGCCAGCGTTCTGTCTGAGCGGGTATTTAGTACTGCTGGTGGCATCATAACAGATAAGCGTATCCGCCTTTCCACCGAAAATGCTGATAGGTTGACACTTATAAAAATGAACAAGGCCTGGATTTCCCCTGACTTCTCCACTCCACTGGAGGAAAGCCCCGGGTGAACATAAAGTCACTTTAGATATGTTATTTACAATGATGGGAATACTCTGTATTCCCATTCACCCCTTCCACCCAAAAAACGGGTATATGGTTGACTCTTAATCTTCTCATCCTCCTCCTCCTCTTCCATATGCCCTGTGATATAATTTTTATATAGGGCCAGCTCACCAGCGGGCCCTGTGATATAATTTTTATATAGGGCCAGCTCACCAGCGGGCCCTGTTTGACAATTTTTGTATAGGTCAGCTCACCAGTGGGCCTTCTCATATAATGTTTTATTGGGTCAGCTCTCTAGCGGGCCCTCTCATATAATGTTTTATAGCGTCAGCTCACTAGCGGGCCTTCGCATATAATGTTTAGGATGGTCAGCTCCGCAGCAGACCCTCACCCATAATGTTTTAGATGGTCGGCTCAGCAGCAGACCCTCATTCCTAATGTTTTAGATGGTCAGCTTAGCGGCATGCCCTCGCCCCTAATGTTTTAGAGGGTCACCAGCAGGCCATTAATCCTAATTTTTCAAGGGTGTGTATGATGCCCTCCTTTATGTGTAATAAAGGGTGTATTGGAGTGACATTTCAGTCTAATTTTTGGCAGCCCTTTCACTTAGTGCATAGGCTTTATGAGTGTTGGACCACTACCTAAACTATTGTACCACAATGTGAATGAGGCCCTCCATTTTGTGATATACAGGTTGTATCGGAGTGCCTCAGGTCCTCCCATTGAATTAAATAGGGCTGGGGTGTTCGACAGAGCAGAAGGTAGTTCTTGGCTTCATCCACTAAGTCACTTCGTCACTTTTACTCAATGGATCAGACCCCACTGTTCCGACTATAAATTTTGGACTTAACAAGGGCAAACGGACATGTTGTAAAACCTGTGGTAGCTGCGGCCTCCGTTCCTGAATGCTGTACCTTACCCGGGCCATAACCACGTTGAACACCTGCTTTACGCTGCGCACGTTTCCCTCTTAATCATGGCCCCAGTTCCGAAAAATCGATGAAATTTTTTGCAGAATTTGCAGATGATATACAAGTAAATATACAGCAAATACTGTTTGGTAACAATTTTTCACCTAAAATCGTTTTTATCTTCCTTTTTGTGTGTTTTACGGTCAGTCTGTAAAAATGGCGTACTACGGGCGAAACATCGTTCCCAGCAGCGACGTTGGAGTCCAAGATGCATCCAGACATCCTCCCTATGCTGTCCCTGAACCATTTCTGTGGTGTTTCCATCATTTTCTGACCTTTTCCTATGAACCAGGCACCCTCCCCTCATCAGAGCAGGGGGTGCCTGGTGTAACGCTCGAGTCCTCCCATTGACTTCAATGGGGCTCGGGTGCTCGGCCGAGCACTCGAGCCTCCGGGGGCGCTCGGCCAGAGCACCCGAACACCCGAGCATCGGGGTGCTCGATCATCACTAGTTGTAAAACCTGTGGTAGCTGCGGCCTCCGTTCCTGAATGCTGTACCTTACCCGGGCCATAACCACGTTGAACACCTGCTTTACGCTGCGCACGTTTCCCTCTTAATCATGGCCCCAGTTCCGAAAAATCGATGAAATTTTTTGCAGAATTTGCAGATGATATACAAGTAAATATACAGCAAATACTGTTTGGTAACAATTTTTCGCCTAAAATCGTTTTTATCTTCCTTTTTGTGTGTTTTACGGTCAGTCTGTAAAAATGGCGTACTACGGGTGAAACATCGTTCCCAGCAGCGACGTTGGAGTCCAAGATGCATCCAGACATCCTCCCTATGCTGTCCCTGAACCATTTCTGTGGTGTTTCCATCATTTTCTGACCTTTTCCTATGAACCAGGCACCCTCCCCTCATCAGAGCAGGGGGTGCCTGGTGTAATGCTCGAGTCCTCCCATTGACTTCAATGGGGCTCGGGTGCTCGGCCGAGCACTCGAGCCTCCGGGGGCGCTCGGCCAGAGCACCCGAACACCCGAGCATCGGGGTGCTCGATCATCACTACTGACTACATAAAAATGAAGTCTGCAATTTAATTTTCATATTACGGGAGTGTGCAAGATGTGGCTCTTCCACTGTTGCTGAATTACAACTCTCTTCAGCCAGCTGTTGGCTGTAGTCCATCAACAGAGAGAGAGACACAATGTGCCCACATCAGTCATAACTGAACACTGCTGAAGTTGTATAGTCTTTTACAACGTATGGATATATTGTCATATCCAGAAGTATTGAATATGCTAGTCATATTGTGGCTAAAGGTCCCTTATGTGGACCAAAACGTTTATCATGTAAATGATTGGCTATATATCCTAAAAAAGGCATATTTCACACTGGGTGCTGCCCAATCTTTTCAAATCTCTCTACATCTTATTCAAGGGATTGTGCATTAGTGACTACTATAGAGTAAATTCTTTCATCTTTTCCGTTGCATTACAACCTGGAATTAAAGTGGATTTTAACTTGGATTTCATGTAATGGACATACACAAAATAACCCAAATTGGTGAAGTGAAATGAAGAAAATAACTTGTTTTAAAAAAATTCTAAAAAATAAAAAATGGAAAAGTGGTGCAGAGCTGGTGCAACCATTTACCTTCAGAAGTCACATAATTAGTTAAATAAAGTCCACCTGTGTGCAATCTAAGTGTCACATGATCTGTCACATAATCTCTCTCTCTCTCTCTCTCTCTCTCTCTCTCTCTCTATATATATATATATATATATATATATATATATATATATATCAAAGTCAAAATAGAAAAGCACTCTCAGGTCTTATAAATCGGTGAAAAGTGAGTTTATTTACAAGAAAATCAACGTTTCGGTTATCACATAGTAACCTTCATCAAGGATGTAATACAAGAAAATAAACCTTCCTTTTATCCCCTAAGTGAACAAACTGGCGCTAAAAAGGCGCTAAATGAAAGGACATGACGTTATCTACAGTAGAAGTCTTCAATGTGATTGACATGTGAAGATACCAATCCAAGAAAAGCATTGTATTAACAAAAACAAAATAATAAAAGACCAAGTAATTACTTATATTTAAAATATAGAACCATCACGTTAAAGATATATTTGAAAATAGCTTACCCAAGTTAAATTAGTAAAAAAAAATTTCAGAAAAGAATTGTGTGGTTTAATACGGCTCGAACAACCATACACATCTAAGGGACTCCAGCGCATTGCAGCGCATGGTTCGTTACATATAATATGTATGTAGTTATATTCACGCATCAAATCCATAGTTTCAAAATTAAAGGGTATAAATTAGAGCCAATAATCTCCTATATCCTTAACTTATGCAGAGAATATTAATCGCATACCTTGTAAAGAATCAATCGGAACCGACTAGCGCGGCAACAATGTATATGACAATACCCATTCCAAATGAGAAGAGAGAGAAGGACCAACTTACACAAAAAGTTGTGTAACGAATACACTTACCAAGGGGCACTTATAACTCAATCAAGCAAGATAATCATACATGAAAAATCGGGTCTCCAGCGCATTGCGGCACATGGATGGCTCCAATCCATGTGTATATCAAATAATGCCAGAGTCAAAGGTTTCCTTATTGAGAGTGTAAGAACAGGATCGCTATCTCCAAATACCATCTGATGGCACAGGGCATTATCATTAATACACCGCTGTTGCGTCAATAAGAGAAGTTAACATAACAGAACAAAATGTAGACAGGTCCGTTCATGACAAAAAGTTGAGTGGACCTATTTAGCGGTCAAATGTATTTCCCAAAGCTAATAAGTTGGTATAAACCGAGGGTATCGGAAGAAAAATCGAGATTTATAATATGTCATGCTAATACACAGAGAAATACAGAGCTAGCTCAACTTAATAAGCGCTTAAATAGCTACACCACTACAAAATAAGCTAACATACAGAAAACTATATCACGGAGGAAATACAATGTAACATTTCAAATGATACCTAGTTGTAAGAGAGTGATCTCCTTCATCTGTAAGTAAAATCACAAAAAGCCACCAAACCACTTATGGAAAGGCAACATTCAGTAATAACTAAGTGTAAAGAAGAAATTAAACATACAAAAAAGAACTAGTATGTAAACATTTAGTAGAAGTAAAGTGATTCAATCACCATGAGACCACAGAGGACATGCAATATAACATTTCAAAATATTATATAGTTGTAAAACCACGGTCTCTTGCGTCTGTGAATAAAATCAAACACGACACTGAACCAGCTGCAAAAAGGCAGCATTCGGTGAACACTAAATGTAGAAAGGAGGTTAGAGATACACTAAAGAGCAAGTGTGTAAACACTTAATAGGAGTAAAGTATTTCAATAACCATGAGATCATAAAGTCCAACTAGAAGTATAAGGCGTTTGTGTCTACTAGTAATGGTAGACTTAATCCAATCACAGTGTTGGTAACACAATGAGCGCAGACGTTACTGTTAATAAATCAACCATACAATCATGGTCACCCATGGGGCATCCACACAGCTAACAGCTTCTTCGATTAAGTCACTTCCATCTGTATATTTAAAGTTATCATAATAAAGACTTTTGTCTTCATCTTATCCCGTCAATCCTCACTATATAAGGTTAATTGGGATGCCACAATGTTATTTATAATTGTGTATCTTTAAACAACTGGCTCCACAGGTTTTCGTATCAGCAAGTAAGATATTTCGTCATCCAGGGAATCTGTGGCCTCTGTCAAGTAACGGCTAGATATACTGGAGGCAAATACATATACCCTTTAACCAGTAATCTGTGGCCAGACTTACTCACAATTGAGCACCACCAATCTGTATTAAACAACCTTACCCATAGTTAACACTCCATTCATATGGGTTTCCCTGGGTAGAGATATACCCGATATTTAAATTAAAAGAAAGCTGTGTAAGAAAGTTTCTCATTTAATCCTTTCAGAGCCACAGTCTCCAGTATACGAATCCAGTATGTTTCCCTTTGGAGCAATCTTCTGCCCCTATCACCTCCTCTTGGTAATGGTGGAATATGATCAATTAACATAGTTTTTATTGATGCCACCGAATGTTGTTGTTCTACGAAGTGCCGAGCCACCTGTTTGTCGGATGTGCCCGACTGTAGGGCTGCTCTGATTGATGAGCGATGGTTCGCCATTCTCTCCCTGAATGTAGTTTCAGTTTTGCCCACATAGTATTTCGAGCATGGACAAATTAGAATATAGATCACAAAGTCTGTGGTACACGTCAATCTGTGGCGAATCTCAAAAGATTTATTGGTATGAGGATGCTTGAATGTAGTTGTTTTGATCAAACTATTGCAAGTAGTGCAGTTAATGCAGCGAAAGCAACCCCTTTGATCTTTTGTTCTAGTCAGCCATGTTCTTTTCTGTTCTTTAGTTGGGGTCAGAGCTTGTATATCTGGTCTCATTAGATAGTCCCTCAGTGTCTTGCCCCGTGTGAATGCTACCATTGACGTGTACCACAGACTTTGTGATCTATATTCTAATTTGTCCATGCTCGAAATACTATGTGGGCAAAACTGAAACTACATTCAGGGAGAGAATGGCGAACCATCGCTCATCAATCAGAGCAGCCCTACAGTCGGGCACATCCGACAAACCGGTGGCTCGACACTTCGTAGAACAACAACATTCGGTGGCATAATTAAAAACTATGTCCTTTCATTTAGCACCTTTTTAGCGCCAGTTTGTTCACTTAGGGGATAAAAGGAAGGTTTATTTTCTTGTATTACATCCTTGATGAAGGTTACTATGTGATAACCGAAACGTCGATTTTCTTGTAAATAAACTCACTTTTCACCTGAGAGTGCTTTTCTATTTTGACTTTGATATTAATATGGCTGGAATTTAGCACCCAGGCAATGGACCTAGGAAGCGTGAGTGCCTCTTTAACCATAAGGATCTATATATATATATATATATATATATATATATATATATATATATATATATATATATATATATACACCTGTTCTGAAAGGCCCCAGAGTCTGCAACACCACCAAGCGGCACCATGAAGACCAAGGAGCTCTCCAAACAGGTGAGGGACAAAGTTGTGGAGAAGTACAGATCAGGGTTGCGTTATAAAAAAATATCCTTAACTTTGAACATCCTACGGAGCACCATAAAATTCATTATTAAAAAATGGAAAGAATATGGCACCACAACAAACCTGCCAAGAGAGGGCCGCCCACCAAAACTCACGGACCAGGCAAGGAGGGCATTAATCAGAGAAGCAACAAAGAGACCAAAGATAACCCTGAAGGAGCTGCAAAGCTCCACAGTGGAGATTGGAGTATCTGTCCATAGGACTACTTTAATCTGTACACTCCACAGAGCTGGGCTTTACAGAAGAGTGGCCAGAAGAAAGCCATTGTTTCAAGAAAAGAATAAGCAAACACTTTTGCTGTTCGCCAAAAGCTATGTGGGAGGAGACTGAGGTACTCTGGTCAGATGAGACTAAAATTGAGCTTTTTTGGCCATTACGGAAAATACTATGTCTGGCACAAACCCAACACCTCTCATCACACCGAGAACACCATCCCCACAGTGAAGCATGGTGGTGGCAGCATCATGCTGTGGGGATGTTTTTCATTGGCAGGGACTGGGAAATTGGTCAGAATTGAAGGAGTGATGGATGGAGTTAAATACAGGGAAATTATTGAGGGAAACTTGTTTCAGTCTTCCAGAGATTTGAGACTGGGATGGGGGTTCACCTTCCAGCAGGAAAATGACCCTAAGCATACTATTAAAGCAAGTGGTTTAAGGGAAAACATTTAAATGTCTTGGAATGGCCTAGTCAAAGCCCAGACATCAATCCAATTGAGAATATGTGTTATGACTTAAAGATTGCTGTACACCAGTGGAACACATCCAACTTGAAGGAGCTGGAGCAGTTTTGCCTTGAAGAATGGGCAAAAATCCCAGTGGCTAGATGTGCCAAGCTTATAGAGACGTACCCCAAGAGACTTGCAGCTGTAATTGCTGCAAAAGGTGGTTCTACAAGGTATTGACTTTGGGGGGGTGGGGGGTGAATAGTTATGCACACTCAAGTTTTCTGTATTTTTGTCTTATTTCTTGTTTGTTTCACAATAAAAAATATTTTGCATCTTAAAAGTGGTAGACATGTGTAAATCAAATGATACAAACCTCCCAAAAGCCCATTTTAATTCCAGGTTGTAATGCAACAAAATAGGAAAAATGCCAAAGGGGGTGAATACTTTTGCAAGGCACTGTATATCATATATATATATATATATATTATATATAAATAAGAGAATGCCTCATCGCATCATTTATGTCTCAGGAGACACACATACCTAGGGGTGGCAGTAAGGAGGGGATATAGAAATCTCCTCCCTATTGCCATTGCTGGAGACGCAGGAGTGGGAAGGGTTTGCCTTCCCTCAAATTCCAGCTCAACCAGAAAGAAATATGGCTAACACACAGACACACACACACACACACATACATATACACACACACAGGCACTCACTCTGACTCCCAGTGGCCTCAGCTGGACCTGTATTACAGGCAAAGAAGGGAAGCTGCAGCACCAGGGGAATGTAATGGCACTCAAGGGGTTAAGGTAGGCCCTCATTGCTCAATTATTTCATGAGTGTCAACATTTGCCATTAGGGTTGTCACCTGGCCGATATTTTACCTGCATAGTCAGTAATTAGCTCACTGGAGCCGGTGCCGGTATAAGTACTGTACTAGCAATTGAAAAGCCGGTATTTGTGTGCGTCCGGGGAGGGGAGTGAGGAGACTGAGAGTAGGTGTCACTACTCTCAAGTTGATTGGACAAATAGCTGAGGCTCACCATGCCCCTCGCTAAATGAAGCTTGCCAGTCACCGCCTGTTATCCCTCTACTATACTTTTGTATCTCAAGACTCGTTCTGCTATCCCATCAGGATGAGATATCCAGGTATAGCCCTGCCCATTTGTAGTGAGCCATTGATCCGGGCTTCAGCCTCTGCGCTTGGTAGTCCTGGGCGGGACCATGGTTCTGGTGAGCGGGGAAGAGGCGGGACAGTTGACAGTGCTGGAGGCTCTTGCAGGCAGTGGAGAGGGTGGTTTTTCAGACTTCAAGGAGTGGGAGCCCTGAGAGGGGTGGCTGGCTGGCAAAAGAGGAAATGCTCATCTTGCAGGAATGCCTGGGTGGTCCACTCCGTGGCCTACTTCAAGGACAAGGGGGACAGCAACAGCTCTGCTGGATGGAAGGTGAGTGAAGGAACACAAGTTTGCCTTAAAAGTAATTATGGTGCATATATTTCAAAGCAAATAACCATCAGCAATCAATTGCTCCATATATATCAATGAAACAATGCCTTTTCATTGATACATATAGAGCAAATGTAATTGCTTAAAATCTGTCTGTCTATCTCTCAGTCTCATATCTATCTGTCTTTCTAGTTATATATCCCATGATGAGAGCCTGACACATTCAAATGGCATATTCAGTGTGTCTATGTATATGTGTGTGTGTGTGTGTGTGTGTGTGTGTGTGTGTGTGTGTGTGTGTGTGTGTGTGTGTGTGTGTGTGTGTGTGTGTGTGTGTGTGTGTGTGTGTGTGTGTGTGTGTGTGTGTGTGTGTGTGTGTGTGTGTGCGCGTGTGTACACTATACCTCAGTGGTGCTGTTATAGCTCAATGATGACAGTTACCAAACCACTTGTATTGACCTCAAATACTACTCTGTGGATGTTCTTTTAGGCCAGTGACTAAATGGTTGGACCTCAGGACGCACCAACAGGTCAGGTTTTCACTGTGTTCCTGCTTGATCTCAGTAGACTAATACGTGGACCAGTCATTGTGTTTGATCTACTTTGAGTGAAGCAGAAGAAGAAAAGTGATAGGAACTTAGCAGTGTTTTCGGGTGAGTGATCCAATGGGATACATATATATATATTTATAAACATAAACTTCCCATTGGTTTTAAACAGGTAGTTAAATCAATGTGATTAACTCATTAAATCCAGGGGTGTGTGCAATGCATTGCAATGATATGCACACCCCTCTGGCCATTTAAGAGTTAAAGGTGGATTTGAACTGTCATTTAATGTAATCAACTATTTGTCCTTCCCATGGCGAGTGATGCCGTGAGTACTGTCCTCTAGTGAGTGATGCAGTGAGTGGTATTCTAGAAAAAAACAGTGTTGTCACCTTAATCATTTGGCAGGTTACTGCTTCATTGTTGTGTGTATAACATTCACAGAGCAGTGGGCCTTCTGTATAAAATCAAAATGGAGTTATTATGACTGGAATTATATCAATAGTCTGTACTGCCATGAGGGTTAATTCAATCATTAATCTGGGGGGATGTGCTGGAGATGGGCAGAGGGGAGGAGATGCCCGCTTTAGCTGGGCAGAGGGGGAAGATGCCTGCTGGAGCTGGGCAGAGGGAGGAGATGCCTGCTGGAGCTGGGCATGGGGGGAAGATGCCCACTGGAGCTGGGCAGGGGGGACACCTTCTGGAGCTGGGTAGAGCTGTGGAGATGCCTACTGGAGCTGGGCAGAGGAGGAGAGATGCCTGCTGGAGCTGGGCAGAGGAGGGGAGATGCCTGCTGGAATTGCGCAAAGGAGGGGAGATTCCCGTTGGAGCTGGGCAGAAGGGGAGGGGGATTTATATTTAACAGTGAACTAAGCCAAACAGTTTTTGTGGGGGTTATCCATCTATGACTGTCTATTTTATTTCTAAACCTTAAGAAGTAATGAATAAGTATGGTTCAAACCACTGTTTGGGCTACTACTGTGCTTCAGGATATCCACTGTGTTTTATGAGAACTGAGCTCCAGGCACCAGGTACATGTAACTAGGAGCATGAAGCTCAATTTTGTAGGGTCATGCAACATTGAGTGGTTGTGCCCCTTTTGTGGCTCCTCCCTTTTGTGACTCCTCCCTTTTGTGGCTCCACTCCCCACCCCCACCCCAACGCGCAACTATGGCCAGTATTTTTTTTGAGGAAAAGGTGGCAACCCTATTCTCCATGCAAGACAGAGGACAGGCAGCCATCAGGTACACACTTAACCCCCTGACTGCCACAAGGTTGTCTATCAACTTTTACCCCTCAGGATAAACCAACAGGATAAGGGGAAGTGTCCTCACACTGTAAACTTCCATTTCCCTCCAACTTCTTCTCCAGCCTATTCCTAACGCTTTTTCACATGTATGTTAAGCCCCGCCCCCTTTTCACACAAATTGCCTCAATGATCTCTCCCCACCACCAACACATGAGCCCTCTCCAGGGACTCCACAAGACAAAGTTCCCAGGTATGAACACAATTCCCACTGCTATTTAACTGTGACATGACACACCAGTGTATACTGCATGCCTCTCTATACCTTAACCCTCTGAGTGCCAGAGGGGTGCACAATGCATTGCAAACCCCTCTGGCACTCAAAGGGTTAACATGCTGGTATAACAATTCCTTTATTTTCTGCTTTCCATTTGCACAACCCAAACACACACACACACACACAGGCATAATACTGAAATTCTGGTACAAAGTAAAGGAGAATTTAGTCTTCCTGCAAATAATTTATTCAGTTACACAAGGAGGTGTCAATAGTTTTAAACCCTTATACACTGTTAACTTTCAGGGAACTAATGTACAAGGGAGGGAGGGATGTCGGACGTCTATGCTACTCAAATGGTTAACCCTTTGAAATGCGTTGACCCAAAAGGATAAAGGAATAGTAATGCTTCTATTAAAGTTTAGCTCTGAGTCTTCTTTATATTTTTTTAACATGTAGCACTATATTTCATTACTTATAGTGTTGTACTTAAAACGATATTCAAGCCGAAAGGATCCCCCCTGCCCCTTTCCCTGCATCACTCAGCCTCTCACTCTGGTCTGGAGCGTGGCAAGGGACAATCTTCACTAAGCAAAAGGAAAATCCTGCCCTCTTCATCAACGGGTTCATTATAGTTACTGAATGAAGATTGCCCCTCACTGCATCCATTCGGTCCCACGACCGGATTCCATGTCTAATGGGAGGTGGCCAGATAGGGTTGCCACCCAGCCGGTATTTTACCGGCAGGCCGGTAAAAAATTGGCTTCTGTCCAATGTTAAGTCTATGGAGGGAATGCCATGGCTGGTATTGTTTTGAAGAAAAGGTGGCAACCCTATGGCCAGAAGGGGCAGGAGGGGGAACTTTTTGGCTTGAATACAGTTTTACCTACAACATGCTAAGTAATTAAATATAGCGGTACATATTACAAAAAATATAAAGAAAACTCAGAGATAAATTTTAATAAAAGTATTACTATCCCTTTAAAACATTATGTACTCTTGACTTTTTCCATTGTTGGGGTTTTTTGGAGCCTTTTTTTTTTTTTTCATGGACAATGGATGCCCAGGAGGATCCCCGTTCTTTCCTCAACTCCCAGAGGCCCAGCACACCCTTTCCACAGCCGATTCCCCTGGCAGCCCCTATTCTCAAGCCTGTTTCCTCAGAATCAACAGCAGCTTCTTCCTCCCTCACTGGATCCGGAGATTGCGAGGCACATTGTGGGGAATAGTGTCTCCGCTGTACCAGGGCCAGTAACATAGGCCGATGAATCTACATTGTTTACGTCATTGGGACATCTTCTTTATACATTAACAGCACTCTGTTTAACCCTTTGAGTGCCAGACAGGTAACTAATGCATTGCACCACAACGCATTGGATGTCTTTCCAGCACTCAAAGGGTTAACTCTGACATGACACAACACTGTATACTGCAGGGCACTCTATGGCTTAACATGTTGGTATAATTCTCTCTCTCACACACATACTCTCCTTATTATTCTCCTTATTTTCTGCTTTCCACTTCTACAAGCCAAACACACAGATGCATAATACTGCAATTCTGCCCCAAACTAAAGGAAATAACAAACACCATTGTTTTCACGGTTTCATGACCACAGTGGGGATGGCAGCAAGTTGTGAAGTGATGTCCTCTGGTCCTTAGAGGGCTACATTTGGCTTCTAACTCTCTGAATACTGCAGGTATTTACTTCAATACAACATTGTTATCTACACAATACTGTAAAGCTCCTAAACTAATCCCAGGGTGTCCACAGCCCACACTTCTACATTCAGAATCTCCAGATCTGGGAGACCAGCAAGAGCCGGAACCTGCACACACGGGGGGGGGGGGGGGGGACGGCTATCACTGTGTCAGTGTCCCCTCTGTGTCTGTGTGTGCGCATGTCTGTCTCATGTGTGCTTATGTCTGTTGCATGTGTGCTTGTGTCTATGTCTGTTACGTGTCTGTGTGTGTATGTCTGTTGCATGTCTACGTGTTCATGTCTGCTGCATGTGTGTGAGCATATCTGTTGTGCGTATGTGTGTCTGCGCATGTCTGTTATATATGTACATCTCTGTTACATGTGTGTATACATGTGTGCATCTCCGGTGTGTGTGTATGTATGTATGTCTTTTGCATGTTTCTGCCTGTGTGTTGCATATATCTGTGTTTATCAGTGTGTCTGCATTTCAGACACGTACGCCCAACGGTCATAACATGACAGGCAACTCCATCACACATTGCTAGTATATATATATATATATATATATATAGAGAGAGAGAGAGAGAGAGAAATACCTGCACACCTAACTTTTTATGAGAATTAAACAGACATTGTAAGTTTAAAATATTTAAAATGACAGTCAAGTCTTGCTAATGAGTGGGTATGTAGAGCAAAGGTGCTGATCTACTAATCGACCTTCATCTGAAGTAATAGATTGGGATAAATAATGATCACCCCATGACAAAACATGTTACCTAGCAAGTCAAATGATCAATTAAACCTTGGATGGGAAGTGGATATGCTTATCTGTATTGCCTAGAAGAGATATGTCAATTCCTCTGTTCTCCCTCTGACATTAGGACTGGTCTATCATGTATGTTATTGTCCAACTGCATATAATTTTCAAAGGACTATGAATATGTCCAAGGCTTCCATACGCTGAGGGAGTCTGTCATTGATGGCTTATTAGTGTGTGTATGTGTGTGTATGCACTTATATTTTTCTCAGGACTATCCTCCTATGCCCAGGTGTAGAGAAGCTGAATTTGCTCCTCATCTGCTCTGCACAAATATGATTTGTTTTTTCTAATTCTGTCAACCTTCTGTCCATCATTGGAATTTGTCTCATCTCATCTCTTCAGACACTGCCTCATATGTTATTTCATACTATGAAAACCTATCATTCGGGTTGACCTGGCCATAGATAGGAAGGTGATGTTATCTTAATTTCTTTGCACCAAACTTTTTAAGTTCTCCTACCCATACCCTCATTCACAGTCACTGCCTTCTAAGTGTTCATAGTCTGACTCTTTTTACTCTTTTTGTCTGAGTACTGTCATATCTCTTGTCTGGTCGTACCTTACAGTTTATGAACAACTTATATTGGCTTGCTTGCTTCCTGTGCTCTGATGAATCAACCATTATTATGGGAGTTGCCAACATCCCCACGGATAACCTCCAGACCCCATTCCCTAATATCTTTTGTGGTCATGCTGTTGATCTTTGTGATCACCCACATCTGTTGTCTCAAAATCACTACTCTTTGACCATCACCTCCTAACATTCATCTCTCTGCTGTTCCCATTTAAAAAAAATTGTCCACAGACAAACATAAAAATTTACAGAAATGTATGGGATTAAAATAATGACTTTGATGGTCCTGACAAGTTTGTCAATTATTATTTTTCTCCACAGTTTAAATTCAATACAGGTTATGTTTAATGTTTTCATGTGACAGTACTACAAATAATATATATGTTAATATGTGTTCCTAACACCCACTTGTATATCCCTCATATCTGGTCCTCGCCATGCTCATGTCATATGTCTCCTCTATGATCTGCATGCAAACACACCTGCATGAGCTATAACATTTTAGCTACCTAAACACTGGGGTGCCACAAAGTTGTTAGTGGTTACAAGTATGGGTGGCTTCCCACAGCTTGGCTTGTACAATCCTGTCATTGTAATGCTGGTAATATGCTCCAGTTCTTGCAGAGAACAGCTGCAGAAGGCCTGGAGCCTAGTATAGGATTGATATTGATGCTGACACGGCCTGATTCCTCTCTGGAGAACCTGGGGGTAGATGTAGCGGTGTGTACATGCTATTACCTGGGGCTTATCTCTCATCCACAGCATGTATTCAAAAAGCTGCTTTAAATCAACAAGAATTTTTATTTCTCCCCTATGGTTCATTTGGTTTGCTCCTCTTAGCTATCTGCACATGATCTTTATTTGATAGCGTTATATATCAGGGGTGAAGCCATGGCATAGGTCAATGGTTCTCAGACTTTTGCAGTGGAACCCTGATACCAAAATCTTTAACCACCAGTTAAGGAGGTTTGCAATGCATTGCACACCTCTCTGGTCCTTAAAGGGTTAAAGAGAGTTTGAACACATTGCTTCGCAATGCTCTGGAGAGCTCTCTAGTATCCAAGAGTTTACACGGTTTCACTATGCTAATTTGTACTAAAACAGTAAGACTAAATTATCAGGCTAAAGGTTTATGTAACATTACCATCATTTTCCACATTGCCATACATATACTGGTGCTAGTGTATTAACCTTCTGAGTGCCAGAGGGGCTTGCAATGCATTGCGTACCCCTCTGGCAATCAAAGGGTTAAGGGGGAAAAAAAGCTGAGCAATTGATATAACTTCATCATAGAGGATAAATAACCCATATCACAATTCCCCATGGATTTAAATGAGGCTTTTAACCCTGTGCATACTAAAGAGGCAATTTTGGAGACCTCTGTAGCATTCATGGGGTTAAAGGTCACATTTAAATCAAAAGAGAATTTTAAATTAGTCCCTGTGGTGCAGTTGTTTTGCTCCAGAACTGGTCCAAAGTTTCATTGTCCACCATTACAAAAATGAGTTCACAGAAAACCATTTGAGAAACACAGACATAGGACATTCCTGCTTCCTGTGGATGACAATATATACCACACTTAAAGGGAACTGTATCATAACAATTAGTAGTTCTAAATTTGCTAGCAAATGGATTTATCTAGGTAGATGACCTTAATATATTAATCAGGTATATCTATATATAGTTTGCATTATATATTTAGCTTTCTATATAGTACAAGTACAAGAGGAGCAAATTCAGATCAATGTGGCTGAATAAAGAGGTTTTCGTGAAAATGAGAAATAAAAAGCATACTTTTAAGATGTTTAAGTCAAAAGGGTCAGATGCATAATTTTAAAAGTATAAAAAATTTAATAAAATTTATAAAACAAGCAAGGAGGATAGCTAAAATTGAAAATGAGAAAAGTATTGCAAAAGAAAGCCAGAAAAATCCAAAATAATTATCCTTGTATATAAGTCACAAAAAGATTAAGGTCCTCTTAAGGCTGAGACAGGTGAATTGAATAGTGAGGAAAAGGATATGGCTGACACCTTAAACATATATTTTTTTACATATACAAAGAAAGCAACAATGGCAGGATATGGGCAAACAGACAAAATCACAGAATGTCCTCCATCTTGTACATTTCTTATTGAGGAAAAATTCCAAAAAAGACTGGAAAAGATTATGGTGAATAAAGCACCTGGGCCTTATGGCATGCACCCAAGGGTACTTAAGGAATTTAGTTCAATAATAGGCGTAGAGCCCTATGATTGGAGGAAAGCTAATATATTACCATTATTCAAAAAGGGGGCAAGATCTAAACCAGGAAATTATAGACATATGAGCTTGGCTTCTGTAGTTGGTAAGATATTAGAAGGGTTACCAACTGTCAGTATTCAGAACTGTGTGAAGAAACCAATATTATTACTAGGACCCAGCATGGTTTTATGAAGAATAGATTATGTCAAAATAATTTACTTAGTAATCTGGACAAGGGAATTGCTGTTGATCTAGTATACTTAGATTCTGAAAAAGCCTTTAATAGTGTGCCTCACATTAGGTTACTGCATAAATTAAACAGCTTTGGTTTGGGAGGTGATATCTGTACATGGATAGAGAACTGGTTAAATGATAGATGGCAGAGAGTTGTTGTAAAAGGAACCTTTTCAAGTTGGTCTAAAGTTATAAGTGGGGTGCCGCAGGGTTCAGTCCTGTGCCCAATGCTTTTTAATTTGCTTATTAATGACTAGAAGTGAGAACTGAAAGTAATGTTTCAGTCTTTGCTGATGGCACTAAGCTGTGTAGGGAAATATATATAGAGCAGGATGTTTTCTCTCTGCAGAAAGATTTAGATAAACTGAGTGAATGGGCAGACAAGTATCAGATGAGGTTTACTGCAGATAAGTGTAAGGTTATGCATTTGGGATGTAGAATTAAACATGCTATATACACACTAAATGGGGAACTCCTTGTGGAATCCTCAATAGAGAAAGATTTAGGATTACTGATAGAAGATAAACTTCACAGCAGTGTACAGTGTCACTTAGCTGCATAAAAATAGAAGAGACGTCTAGGGGTGATATTATTACCATTTACAAATATATTCAAGGTCAATATAATCTATCCAAGGATCTATTTACTCAAAGACCTCAGCAAAAAACAAGAGGTCATCTTTTAAGACTAAAGGGAAGGTGCTTTTGAATAAAACAAAGACAGGGTTTTTTACAGTAAGGTCAGTAAAATTATTTACATCAGGATGCTGTGCTTACAGATATTGTAATATGATACCTATCTATCACAGAACAATATTGAGAATTACGAAAGTGTGCTTCAAAGCAGATCGGATGTTCATGCAGGGAAATATATGACTGTCATTTTGAGTCAGGAAGGAATTTTTTTTTACCCACTTGGGGCTTAATTAGAAATGGCTTAAATTTTTTTTTATCTTCCTCTGGATCAAAAGGGGTGATATGGCATGGGCTCAACTTGATGGGCATATGTCTTTTTTCAGCCTCATCAATTATGGTACTACTAGTTGAAAAGCCCGTTTACACGGGCCACAGTGCCACCCACCAACCGACTGGATCGCACAGTAGAGACTGCCCGTGCCGCAGCAGATACAGAGTGGGGCGCTCCAAATTCAGACCGCAGTCCTCACTGCGCACCTTCCTGGGACCAAGCGGTCCCAGGAAGGTGCGCAGAGAGGACTCCGATCTGAATTCGGAAAGCCCTGCTCCATATCAGCCGCTGCGTGGGCAGTCTCTACTGCGCATAACTGCAGTGTACGCAGCCATCTCTACTGAGCATGATGTCTTCTGACAAACATCCTTAGCAAATTATTATATAAGAAGGATATTACTGAAGCCTGCCTCTAGTTTCCACCTCCTGTCAGTAAACAATAGGCTTCAATAGGCCTGAATGGGACAAAAGTTGTTATGAGATTGTAAACAGAAATAATTAGCAGTGGACTACAAGAGAAGTCAAAAGCAACTAATATATGGTGTACATATTAAGGTGACCAGATATCCCTTTAAATCAGGGATGCTTACAAAATTTTATTCTGCAAGCCTGCACAGGAATCAGTGGAACCCTACAGTGTGTGTTTTCATAAGTATCCTGGTTTTAAAAAGATATATGGTTACATTAATTCAGGTAAATGAATAGCCAACTGAATGAAGTACACCTACCTCATGTATTTCTGTTAAAGAAAGAGACACAGATTCCTAGGGTTTATGGTTTGAGAGATATACAAGGATAACGTTCTCCCCTCCCGCCCCTTTCTCATACGTCAGCTATATAGCTGACAGCATGATATCCTGGTCCCGGGACCATCCGGCGGCTCTCCAGGAGAGCCGAAATAGCGATACCTAAAAATAAATACTTCATTGGAACGGTCTACAAAGTGTGCTTGCAAACCAGGCACACTTTGTAGAGCGTTCTAATGAAGTATTTATTTTTAGCTATCACTATTTCTACTCTCCTGGAGAGCCTCCGTCTGGTCGCACGGGCAGAATCTAGCTCTGAAGGCTTTACAGCTCATGTCAAGAAAAGGAGAGGGAAGGGGTAAGTTTAACATTGTATATCTCTCAAACCATAACTGTTTGAGAGATATAACTAACCTCAAGTAATCTATTTCTTTTATATTTCCAATACAGCTAATTATTCTCAGGCGACTTTACTATCCCTTTAAGAACCCAGATGGCTGCTACAGATTATTCTATAAATTATTAAGCATATTTCTAATTTCCTTCTTTATGTAACACATTTAGGAAGTCTTTCAACAGAAAAATTAAGGAAAAAAAAACTTCATATTGAAAGATTAAAGTGGATGTGTCCTATGGACAACATTGCTTAAATAGTTATGCTATATATCAAATAATATGAAAACTGTGTTAATTTTTTATTTAAAATTTTGGTTTTGTCTAAATTTAACTTACAAAGTCTGTCCCCTAGCTACTTCCGCATACACTGCGGTTGACTGCGGTTACCTGCTCTGTTAATGCAGCCTGACGCTCTGCCTCTGCTCTTCTCCCTCCCCTCATTGGCTAGATATCAATCTCTGCCAATGAGACCGCTCCAGCTTACAGACAGAAGCCTCTGTCATCGGAGGAGGGAGGAGAGCAGAGGCAGAGCGTCGGGCTGCAATGTATGCTGAAGTAGCTGCAGCCCAGACTTTGTAAGTTAAATTTAGACAAAATCAAAACTTTAAATAAAAAAATTAATACCGTTTTCGTATTATGTGATAATTAGCATAACTATTTAAGCGATGTTGTCCATAGGTGACACATCCACTTTAAACTTGTGAGACAAAACCTTGGTCTGTTCTTTGATCACAATGAAACTCTCAAAAGTAGGAACCTTACATTGTGCTTCCACTTGGTCTCTAAACATTAAAAGCATTGCATGTGGAAAAGAGAAGTTGCGAAGTTCTGGAGCAAACCATTTGTATTATTGGTGAATACTAAAAATTCCAAACATTCCCATTGATTTAAAAGGGGATTTTAATCCTTTGAATGCTAACGAAGTCTCCAACGCATTGCTTCAACCTCTATCGCATTCAAGGGTTTAAAAATCCCCTTTTAAATCAATTGGAATTTTTAGTTCTCACCTGTAGTGCAAATGGTTTGCCCCAGAACGCCTCCACTTTTCTTTTGAACATACGGCCCTAAATATGTTTTAACGATTCAGTTGTGATTCCAGCCAGAAAGTTCTAGGTAAATGAATTTGTTTGATATGTGATACAAAAAGTCTAGGTTGGAAAAATATTCAGTATATAAGTATTTCGATATTGTTACTGGACTGACTGCCTGGATTTAAATCCCTTGTATGCTGGGGAGAACACTGACACACTGAGGCTGGTGTACTAAGAGGATCTGGAGCAATTCTGGAACAAACCAACTACACCAGAGGGAGCAAATACACATTTCTATTTGTTTAACCCTATGAGTGGCATTCAAGGCGTTAAAGCCCAATGTAACCCTTTGAGTGCAATAGTTGCATACCCCTATTGCACTCAAAGGGTTACATTGGGCTTTAACGCCTTGAATGCTAGAGAGGTCTACACAGTGCATTGAAGGATTAAAAACTTCATTTCATAGGATTAAAAACCCCATTTTCCCCAGGATTGCTCAATTTCTACTTAGCACATCACCTCAATGTGTTTGCAATATAGGAAACTAGTTGAAAAGCCTGTGTACACAGGCCACAGTGCCACCCAGCAATCTCAGCTGGTGGTCGGATCCTCTCGTCACTGGCAGCGCTGCAGTCATGAGCAGTAGAGACTGCCCGCACCACTGCTGATACGGAGCGAGGCGCTCTGAATTCAGACCGTAGTCCTCTCTGCTCACCTTCCTGGAACCGCTTGGTCCCAGAAGGTGTGCAGAGAGGACTCCAGTCTGAATTTGGAGCGCCCCGCTCCGTATCAGCTGGGGCGCGGGCAGTCAGTACTGCGCATGACTGCAGCACACGCAGCCGTCTCTACTGCTCATGACGGCTTCTGACAAACATACCTTAGCAAATTATTATATAGGACAATAGCAACAGTGCCACCTGTCCAATCACGAACTCAAAACAAAAACGTCGTTTTTGCACTAGTAACATCTGAATAAAACATATTTCTAAATAGCCTTACTTTACTCAACAGGATAAACCCTGCATTTTTTATTTTTTTATAATAAAGTTTTTCTGTCTTGACTTAAAGGAGCAGTAAACATTTTTAATGACAAGTATTATGTTATAGGGCTTTACCTGCTGAGTAAAACCAGGATACTCGCACTACCTGCAGTAATTGTATTCAAAAGTGTTAATAGTATTAATCTGTTATAGTCTCTGGAAACAGAGATCTGAACTTTGAAACTGACAGGAAGTGACTCTGCGTTACTATAACATTCTGTGGAGAAGTGTTGTCAGAGATTCACATCTCCCATTGAATGCAAGAGAATAGCTATTTGAAATCTGGTAACTAGGGGTCAATATTAATGTAAACATACAACAAATTAAACTGTAATAATTCTGCAAATACACATTTCCAGCAGTGCCTTTTTTTCTCCAAAGGAAAGGCCCTAAAATATATATTTTTAGGTTTATTGCCACTTTAAGTTATGGCCGTGACTTGTACCAGCACTGCTTCCTTAGACAGCACCAGTCAAAACTTGACCAGTTCCTGTTGCTATCTATTTGTGGCTGCCTCTGCAACTGAAGTCCTGTGGCAGATACACTAAGATGGAACACAAGTGCCAGATGTCAGTCCAATGAGAGAAACTCTCCATTACCTGTTATTGCACGGAGCCCATGAACAAAGGTCTATCCAACTTGAAAAAGCAGGAGACTAGTTAAGTAAAAATGATTCCATTATTGTATGCTGTCCAGACCTTACCTTTAACCGAGGACACATAGGAAATAGGCCTATTTCAGAACTGCACAGAAATCAAAGAAGCCCTGCAGTATGCATTTTCCATATGAGTCCCCGGTTAAAGGTGAGGTCTGGTCACCTTACATTATTGGCTAGCTGAATGGCTTTGGATGCAAGCTTTCATGACAACTAAGTCTCATCTTCAGGTATAATAAGAATGAAAACTTTGTCTCAGCTTAGTGCATCTTCCCCTGAACTTCTTTCACATTTTCCTCAACCTTCCATGCACTAAGGTGAGATGCAGGTGAGATAAATATTCCAATGATAAATCTCTCCAGTTCCTATGTTATTCTTATGAGCCTCCTTTTCAACTTACAGAGACCCTAGCCCATAGGCTACATATAATAACAGTATCTCCCCCAGAGGAACAGCAGAGGCATTCACAGGAATTTGTTTAATCTTTTCCATAACCCTTGAACTGGCTTTCCAACCATTGCACCCAGTGTTCAGAAGAAAAGTGGCAAACCATCAACACCTTTGGGGCAAATAAACTTCCCACTGATCTGAATGGGCTAAAAGAGCCTCATGTGTCTGATACCAGTTGCCATTCCTGGTGCTGAATGTAAACCCTTTGAGGAGTAGAGAGTGTACAAGACATTTGCTTTGCAATGTGTTTTATAGCCTTCTGGTCCTCAAGGTGTTACTCTTCAACACAGTATTCAATTCAAATGTATTTTTAATAAATTACACCCCCACTTAAAGGCGCATCAAGATACTTTAAATAAAAACATAAAAAGCAAATATAATTTGGGAAAAGCCAAGAGGAATAAGTAGGTCTTACACTGAGAGGAGAAGGACAGGAGATCCTGTCACACTTGAGTCTCATCAACAGCAATGTCCATATCAAAGAGGAAGCACTCAAGAATGCACTTCCACCTGAAGTGGAATAGCCAATTTTTGGTTCCACCAGCAGGGCACACCATGTGGTATAGTTTTCACACACTGTGCACTTAAACTGAGACTGCAAGTATTGAGACCCGATGCCATGCAAAGCCTTATATGCCACAATGGCTGATTTGTATTTCACAAGAATGAGCACTGGCAGCCAGTACAACTTGTGCAGGATGGGAGAGATATAATAAAATTTAGAGTTACCTCACATAATCTGAGTGGCTGTGTTCTGTACCTGGGACAAATGGAAATCCACTACCAACTATTGAACCCTACCATGCAAGTAAGAGGACAGCCACTGCAAAGTGATAGCCGCAATACCTGACAGGCCTCTCTGCAGCCCCACCAGTATACTATGGTCAGTGGTATAAAAGGCAGATCAAGCATAACAAGAGTTGAGACAGCCCCACCACCACCACCATTCATAGCCATATATAAGTCCATGCACATTATCATTGTTTTGGGACTGATTACAATGCTTATTCTGCCTTCATGTCTTTTTTCACAATTGCAGCTTATTTTTGTTTTGCATTTCAACCTTTTACATGTTTTGTTTTGCTTGCTTTATCTAATTTTGTCTCAAGTGATGAAGCAGTAATATGGAATTTCCCACCTTAATTGCTTTTCAATGCGATGCATATCCCTCTGGCACTCAATGGGTTAAAATCAGACTGCCCATGAATACGTGCAACAAATTTTTTCCTGGACTATCAGACCACTGCTTACTTATCTCTATTTATGAAGCTTATAAAAGATGTCATTTATTCATAGGAGCTGGAAGGGACACATCCCAGAATAACAAACAAAATAATGTTAGGATATCAAAATGAATAGACACTGACAACTAGAAACAGGTGGTAAGGCCACAGAGATTTTATTGGCAACTAAACCATTTAATTATCAACATTGTATTACTGTAACACGTAATTCCGTCTTAGGCCTTAAAGGGAGAAAGGAAGACATGGGAAACCCAAAGCCCTGCAGCTGCAGAGGACTACAATTTCCTGCATCCTCAACCAGCTAAATGTATGTATGTATGTATCTTTATTTATATAGCGCCACACATGTACACAGAGCTTTACAGAAGTTGAAATAGTACAATACAAAAATACAGGGTAAAGAGCATTAGGCCAAAAGGTGATCATTGCATTATTTGTGGGGGAAAGTGCAGCAAGGGAATCATATACTGGGAAAGTGTCCCTGCCCCAAGGAGCTTACAGTCTAATTATAATTCATGACAAGATACAGAGACAGTAGGAGGAGGATCATAAGTGCAAGTACAAGGCATAGTGAAGGAAGAGCAGAAGGATTCTGATGTGACTATCGGTGTGCACATGGAGGATATTGTTACTGAGATGCCTCCTTGAGCAGGTGGGTTTTGAAGAGATGCTTGAAAGTGATGAGTCTGGATGACTGGCGAATGGTGATAGGGAGGGTGTTCCAAAGTCGAGGGACAGCCAGTGAAAAAGATTGTAGCAGAGAGATGGCTCGAGTTGTGTAGGGAGAGGACAGGAATAACCCTTGAGAAGACTGTAGGTGACAGGAAGAGGTGTAGCGGGAGATAAGAGCAGAAATGTAAGAGGGTGCTGAAGAACACAGAGACTTACAGGAGAGGAGGAGAATCTTGTAAGAAATACAATACTTTATAGGTGGCGAATTGAGGGATTTCAGGGGGAGATGGGACGGAAGGTATGTGGGAGCAAATGTGGTGATTCTGGCAGCTGAATTGATAACAGATTGAAGTGGAAAAAGCTAAATGTATTGTTAATGTAAAAAAACAACAACAGTGTAATAATTCTGAAAAGAGATTACTGATCATTTAAAAACTGTCCTTTACAAACCTTTAGATTTCTGTCAGAAACAACCAGCAAAATGATTGCGGAATATTCAGATTGCCTGCATTTCCTCTCCACTCTAGGGCCATTAAAGGGATACTAATGTTTCATAATAAGAGCAGCTCTAATTAATCATCATAGTATTTGGACTTTGGAGAGTGTTATTTCAATTCTGTCAGAGTTGTAGTTCAAGGGTAATTCAATGACAAAGTATCCCCCTCCCGCCCCTTTTACTGATGTAACACTGTTCAGCCAGATCAGAAGGGAGGTGCCCAGGTAGACTGCAGAGAGGGACAACCTTCAATTAAGATAAGGGAAAAACCTGAAAAACTTGTCAAGGGGGCAGGTCTTTCATTGTTCTCATAGGAAGAAGATTGTCCCCTGCTGTTATCTGTCTGGTCTATGGACTGCATTCCACATCTGAGAAGAGATGGCTTATACTAGGTAAAAAGGGCGGGAGGGGGAAACTTTGCTTGTGAATATCTCTCAAACCATAAAGGTTTGAGAGATAAGACTTATATTGTTCTTTATGTTTTTTTAATGCCTACAAAATAAAATAAAGATAAAACGAAGTATTACTATCACTTTAATGGATCCTGGAAGCCTGTGGTGAAATTGTGATTGTAAAACCACCAAATATAGAAAAACACTGAGCATCCTCTTAAAGCGGAACTACCACCGCACAACATCTTCAGCTTAATTAAGTCCCCATCTGGCGACTAGCTGCTTAGTAGTGCTAGTTGTCAGAATTATTACCTTATTTAGTAGATTTATTCTTCCTTCCATAGCTGACAGTAGCACGGAGCGCAGACATCTTGCCATAGTGACGTCCGTGCTCCTGTGCTGTCAGTCCCTTTTCCTAGCAATGCCTCCTAGACCCGGCTGGGACTGACCGTGCAGGCGCGTGGATGTCACTATGGCAAGATGTCAGCGCTCCGTGCTACTGTCAGTGATGGAAGAAAGCATAAATCTATTAAATAAGGTAATAATTCTGGTGACTAGCGCTACTAGTTCAAGGCCCATATAAAGGGCTTTCAAAAGACCTGTTCATTAACAGAACAGTACACAGGACAAGGGGCCACCCGCTTAGACTTGAGGAAAGGAGATTTAATCTACAACAGCGGAAGGGTTTCTTTACAGTAAGGACAATAAAGGTATGGAATGCACTTCCGGAGGAGGTGGTGCTATCAAATACATTAGATGCCTTTAAAAGGGGCCTGGATATTTATTTAAAAGAGCATAATATAGAGGGCTATGTACGTTAGTATTGGGATTAATATTTAGTTAGGGCTTGTTGATCCAGGGAGAAGTCTGATTGCCATTTGGAGTCAGATGCCTTCTTTTGGGTCAGCGATGGTAAACAGGAATAGGAAAAGGGTTGAACTGGATGGACGCAAGTCTTTTTTCAACCTAAATTACTATGTAACTATATGTACTAAGGAGCTGTCACGGTTTATTATGACTCTCAGACACAAGTTTTAGGTAAAAAAAATCAATTTTATTGAAATAATAAATTGATAACTTAGGATGGCAATAACATACATTTATATATATACAGGATATAGCACAGACAGAAGGCAGACTCTACCGGTCCTGTCAATATACCGGACAGGACAGTCTATAGGCTCTACCGGCCTTGCCATTACCGGGTAAGGCAACCTGCAGATGGAATAGCATAACGGTTCTACCGGCCTTACCAAATTACCGGGCAAGGCAGCCTCAATAGATACACAATGTCGGCTCTACCGGCCCTGCCAATACCGGGTAAGGCAACCTCAGATGGAATGTGGCAAAAGGTTCTACCGGCCTTACCAATACCGGGCAGGGCAGCCCAGAGATAGTAGCAGCAGTCAGATGAAACTGGCAAATTAGCAGAATCGTTAAGCAGCAAGGCTTTGGAGCAAACCAGCGTCCGCACGCTGGGAACAACACTGAATAGTATAGCCGTAAGGCTTTGCGAGCAAGCCAGTGACCGCACACTGGGGTAACAAGTGAGTAGTATAGCCGCAAGGCTTAGGAGCAAACCAGCGTCCGCACGCTGGGACCAACACAGATTTGTATAGCTGATAGGCTTTGGAGCAAACCAGTGACCGCACACTGGTGTAACAAGCGAGCTTGTATAGCCGCAAGGCTTAGGAGCAAACCAGCGTCCGCACGCTGGGACCAACACAGATTTGTATAGCTGATAGGCTTTGGAGCAAACCAGTGACCGCACACTGGTGTAACAAGTGAGTTTGTATGGCCGCAAGGCTTAGGAGCAAACCAGCGTCCGCACGCTGGGACCAACACAGATTTGTATAGCTGATAGGCTTTGGAGCAAACCAGTGACCGCACACTGGTGTAACAAGTGAGTTTGTATGGCCGCAAGGCTTAGGAGCAAACCAGCGTCCGCACGCTGGGACCAACACAGCTATGTAGAGCTGATAGGCTTTGGAGCAAACCAGTGACCGCACACTGGTGTAACAAGTGAGTTTGTATAACCGCAAGGCTAAGGAGCAAACCAGCGTCCGCACGCTGGGACCGACACAGAATTGTAGCAATGTCACCAACGCGACCAGGCAGAAGGTCGCCAGGATACTGAAGACAGGTGATGAGATGACAGGAACCAGCAACCATCAGTCAGGTCAGGAAACAGCATAGAAGAAGTTCAGCAGTAACTGCAACACCAGAGACTAGGCCGGAACCAGGACTGGAGTAACTCAGCATCCAGGAAACACTGGAACAGTAGAGATCAGGAACCCAGGAACACAGGAGATCAGGAACTCAGGAACACTGGAACAGAGGCCCAGCTATCACTAGCATAGTGATAGCAAGAAGGTCAGAAACAACACGAAAGGGCACTCAAAGGGTGCCCAATCCAGGTTTAAATAGGCAACAAGAGGCGGGCTAACTGCAGACAGCCAATAGAAGCCCCCTACTGGTGACAGACAGGGAACTGCAGCAATCACGGCACCGTGATAGTACCCCCCTCTCAAAGACCCCCTCTCCTAGAATAGGGTTTAGGTTTCTGTGGGTACTTGGCATGAAAGATCCTAGTTAGCCTAGGTGCATGAAGGTCCTTACTATCCACCCATGAACGATCCTCAGGACCGTACCCTTTCCAATGTACCAGGTACTGTACCCCTCCTCTAAGCCTACGGGAATCAATAATGCTCTGAACCTCGTACTCCTCCTGGCCCTCGACCTCAACAGGTCCTGGCACCACAGGTGTGGTAGTATAGCGATTGCAAACCAGAGGCTTAAGAAGAGACACATGGAACACATTATGGATACGCATGGATGCAGGTAGGTCTAGTGCATAGGAAACAGGGTTAATTTTGCGAATAACTCTGCATGGACCAATAAACCGGGGAGCCAACTTATTAGACGGAACCTGCAGCTTGAGATTTCTGGAGGAAAGCCATACTCTATCCCCAACCTGAAAGGAAACCGCTGGAAGCCTTCTGCGATTAGCATGGCGCTGATGACGCTGAAATGACTGACCAAGTGCCCTCTGAACTTGTGCCCATGTGGAACGGAGTTGCTCGATATGCTCATCCAGAGCTGGAATCTGTTGCGTCTGAAAAGAATCTGGAAGCAAACAGGGCTGGAACCCATAATTAATCAGAAACGGAGAGCTCCCAGATGAAGAATTGACCGCACAGTTCCTGGCGAACTCTGCCCAAGGCAACAAGTCGGACCAATTATCATGATGGTCAGTCACGAAACAACGGAGAAATTGTTCCAATCCCTGATTAGCTCGTTCAGCGGCTCCATTGGTCTGGGGATGGTAGGCAGAAGAGAAGGACAGCTGTATGCCCATCTGTTGGCAAAATGCCCTCCAAAATCTAGACACAAACTGGCTCCCCCTGTCAGACACCAGTACCCTAGGCACTCCATGCAACCGGAATACTTCTCTGGCGAATACCATTGCCAATTCCTTAGCTGAAGGAAGGCCACGGAGGGGCACGAAATGAGCCATTTTAGAAAATCTGTCCACCACCATGAATATAAAAGAGTACCCCTTAGACATAGGCAATTCTCCCATAAAATCAATGGAAACATGAGACCAGGGGCGTTCGCCATTAGGCACCGGTTGAAGCAAGCCCACTGGGAGATGTCTCGGGGTCTTAGCGCGGGCGCAGGTGGCACAGGCATTCGTAAATTCGGCACAATCGTTTCTCATGGAAGGCCACCAAAATAACTGAGAAAGGGACCATAACAATTGGTCTCTACCAATATGTCCCGCAGCCTTAGAGGAATGGTAGGTTTCGAGCAGCCTAGTACGAAATGGTTCAGCGACAAAACATTTGCCCACTGGGGTTTCATGGGGAGCGGACCCCTGAGAGGCCAGGATCTCCTCCCCTAAGGGAGAAGTGATACTCGTGCGTATAGTAGCCAGTATTCTATCAGGTTGGATGATAGGTGCTGGTGTTTCCACTCTGTCACTGTCGGCCTCAAATTGTCTTGACAGTGCATCAGCCCTGATATTCTTTGACCCCGGTAAATATGATACAATGAAATTAAATCGAGACAGGAACAGTGCCCACCTGGCCTGACGGGAGGACAATCTCTTGGCCTCGGAGAGATACGTCAGATTTTTATGATCTGTTAGGATTAAGACAGGATTCTTAGTACCTTCAAGCAAATGACGCCATTCCTTAAGAGCGAGGATAATGGCCAATAATTCTCTGTCACCTATCTCATAGTGGCTTTGAGTGACAGTCAACTTTTTAGAGAAAAATCCACAAGGTCTGAGAGTTCCACCTTTATCGTGTCGTTGCGAAAGTACTGCCCCAACCCCAATATCTGAGGCATCAACCTCTAACGTAAATGGAAGTAGAGGATTGGGGTGGGATAACACAGGAGCCGCAGCAAATGCCAGCTTCAAATTTTCAAAGGCTTTCTCAGCAGATACCGGCCAACAAGAAGGATTAGCACCCTTGTGCGTAAGATCGGACAGAGGTTTGACAATGGAAGAAAAGTTCTTAATAAACCTCCTATAATAGTTAGCGAAACCCAGGAAACGCTGTATGGCTTTAAGGCCCTTGGGTTTTGGCCATTGTAGGACAGCTGACAACTTATCTTTGTCCATGGCAATGCCATCATTGCCAATTATGAACCCCAAGAATGGCACACTGGTTCTATGAAACTCACATTTTTCCAATTTACAAAATAATTTGTTCTCACGGAGTCGTAGCAATACTGCAGATACATCCTTGATGTGCTGTGCCATGTCTTGGGAGTAAATCAGTATATCATCAAGGTAAACCACAACACATGTCTGTAACATATCTCTCAGAACATCGTTTATCAGTTCCTGGAAAACTGCGGGTGCATTACACAGCCCAAATGGCATTACTAGATACTCGTAGTGCCCAGCTCGCGTATTAAAGGCAGTTTTCCACTCATCACCTGCTCGAATGCGAACCAGATTGTAAGCGGCCCGTAGGTCCAATTTGGTAAAAATCGAAGCGCCCTTAAGCCTGTCAAAAAGCTCGGTGATGAGTGGTATTGGGTATGCGTTTTTTGCCATTAGTTTATTCAGGCCCCGGTAGTCAATGCATGGTCTTAATTCGCCATTTTTCTTTTTTACGAAAAAGAACCCAGCCCCAGCTGGAGAGGTAGATTTTCGTATGATCCCTCTAGCAAGGGCATCAGAAATGTAGGCCTCCATAGCCTTATTTTCTTCACAAGATAATGGATAAGTGCGTCCTTTAGGAGGTACTACTCCAGGCTGCAATTCAATGCAACAATCATAAGGTCTATGCTGGGGTAGCATACTAGCCTCTCCTTTGCTAAAAACATCGCCAAACTGTTGGTACACATCCGGTATAGCAGAGGAGGTGCATAGGACCTTAATAGGCTGGATGACGCACTTGTCCATACAAAACTGGGACCAAGCAGCAATTTCACACTTTTTCCAATCAAATTGTGGGTTATGTAACTGTAACCACGGAAATCCCAATATTACCGCGTGGTGCGGAGAATTAATCAGTTGAAACTGCTGCTCTTCTCTGTGAAGTGCCCCAATAGTCATAGACAGTGGCATAGTTTCAAATAAAACCTGAGGCGGTTCTAAAGGTCTACCATCAATCGCTTCGATAGTCAAGGGGTTTTCTCTTTCAATGCGTGGAACTCCGTGCAAGTCAGCAAAGGTATTATCCATAAAATACCCTGCTGCACCAGAGTCAACCAAGGCCAAAACCTCCACAGATCGTTGTGCCCAAGACAATACCACCTGAATGGTGGGTTTCGTTATGCCCGACACTGGGGACGATTGTACACCACCTAGGGCCTGTCCCCCAAGGTACCCTAGGTGTGTGCGTTTCCCGGACGTACCGGACAGGAATTTAGCAAGTGCCCTTTTTTACCGCAGTATAAACACAACCCATGCTTCTTGCGATAAAGTCTCTCTGCCTTGGTTAGTCTAGTGAAGCCTATTTGCATAGGTTCGCTTGTTTCCCGTACAGGTTCACTAGACTTCAATGCCAAGGGAGGGATGGGTGGGCAAAATATGCTACTAGGCTCATTATCTTTTGATCGTATTTTACGATCTCTGGCAATTGATCTCTCACGTATTCTGGAGTCAATTATCATAACATACTCAATGTAATCATCTAGATCAATAGGTAGATCTTTAGCAGCAATTTCATCTTTAATGTGGTCACTCAGGCCTTGAGAAAAAGCTGCCAATAATGCCTCGTTATTCCAACCTACCTCTGCTGCCAATGTGCGGAATTCGATGGCATAGTCGCCCACTGTACGCCTGCCCTGTTGTATCTCCATAAGGCGTTTGGCAGCAGAGTTGGTTCTACCAGGAGGCTCAAACACTCTTCGAAAGGATTGCACAAATTCTCTGAAGTTCTTAGTACAAGGTTTAGCATTCTCCCACAAGGGGTTAGCCCAGGCCAATGCTCTGCCAGTGAGCAGTGATATCGTGAACCCCACTTTACTACGATCATTGGGAAATGCGTGTGCCGTCAATTCCATAAAGATTTCAAGTTGGTTGATGAACCCTCTGCAGAGACTAGGGTCACCATCATATCTTAGCGGCAAGGGTGCAGAAGCCGTTAAACCTTTAACAGTACCCTCTAGGGGCCTGGTATCACTTTCCGGTGTCTGACTTGGCGAGACCACCGGGCTAGAACTCGATTTGTCAGCGAGTACCGTGCGTTCAAGGATCGTTTGGATTGCAACTGCCAACTGATCCAAACGTTGCTCGAGCACATCCATCCTCCAATGGATATTCTGTGCATTACCTTCACCCTTGCTGTCTGAGGTCATGGCCCTTTCGTACTGTCACGGTTTATTATGACTCTCAGACACAAGTTTTAGGTAAAAAAAATAAATTTTATTGAAATAATAAATTGATAACTTAGGATGGCAATAACATACATTTATATATATACAGGATATAGCACAGACAGAAGGCAGACTCTACCGGTCCTGTCAATATACCGGACAGGACAGTCTATAGGCTCTACCGGCCTTGCCATTACCGGGTAAGGCAACCTGCAGATGGAATAGCATAACGGTTCTACCGGCCTTACCAAATTACCGGGCAAGGCAGCCTCAATAGATACACAATGTCGGCTCTACCGGCCCTGCCAATACCGGGTAAGGCAACCTCAGATGGAATGTGGCAAAAGGTTCTACCGGCCTTACCAATACCGGGCAGGGCAGCCCAGAGATAGTAGCAGCAGTCAGATGAAACTGGCAAATTAGCAGAATCGTTAAGCAGCAAGGCTTTGGAGCAAACCAGCGTCCGCACGCTGGGAACAACACTGAATAGTATAGCCGTAAGGCTTTGCGAGCAAGCCAGTGACCGCACACTGGGGTAACAAGTGAGTAGTATAGCCGCAAGGCTTAGGAGCAAACCAGCGTCCGCACGCTGGGACCAACACAGATTTGTATAGCTGATAGGCTTTGGAGCAAACCAGTGACCGCACACTGGTGTAACAAGCGAGCTTGTATAGCCGCAAGGCTTAGGAGCAAACCAGCGTCCGCACGCTGGGACCAACACAGATTTGTATAGCTGATAGGCTTTGGAGCAAACCAGTGACCGCACACTGGTGTAACAAGTGAGTTTGTATGGCCGCAAGGCTTAGGAGCAAACCAGCGTCCGCACGCTGGGACCAACACAGATTTGTATAGCTGATAGGCTTTGGAGCAAACCAGTGACCGCACACTGGTGTAACAAGTGAGTTTGTATGGCCGCAAGGCTTAGGAGCAAACCAGCGTCCGCACGCTGGGACCAACACAGCTATGTAGAGCTGATAGGCTTTGGAGCAAACCAGTGACCGCACACTGGTGTAACAAGTGAGTTTGTATAACCGCAAGGCTAAGGAGCAAACCAGCGTCCGCACGCTGGGACCGACACAGAATTGTAGCAATGTCACCAACGCGACCAGGCAGAAGGTCGCCAGGATACTGAAGACAGGTGATGAGATGACAGGAACCAGCAACCATCAGTCAGGTCAGGAAACAGCATAGAAGAAGTTCAGCAGTAACTGCAACACCAGAGACTAGGCCGGAACCAGGACTGGAGTAACTCAGCATCCAGGAAACACTGGAACAGTAGAGATCAGGAACCCAGGAACACAGGAGATCAGGAACTCAGGAACACTGGAACAGAGGCCCAGCTATCACTAGCATAGTGATAGCAAGAAGGTCAGAAACAACACGAAAGGGCACTCAAAGGGTGCCCAATCCAGGTTTAAATAGGCAACAAGAGGCGGGCTAACTGCAGACAGCCAATAGAAGCCCCCTACTGGTGACAGACAGGGAACTGCAGCAATCACGGCACCGTGATAGGAGCTAATCGCCAGATGGGGACTTAATTAAGCTAAAGATGTTGTGCGGTGGTAGTTCCGCTTTAATGTTTAGTAGTAAACTTCTGTTTTTTCTTCCTATTTATGGCAAAAGCAGACGCTATGGTGTATTGTGCACCGAGACCAAAGAGTGCTATCGTAACACACTGGAAACTGATAAGTAGCTTCTCACCCAGCAGTGCATCAATCCATCAAATGCAAATAGAAGTCATGATTCAGAGGATACATAGAGATGAGCACAAGCCAAAAAAGTCAAATGCAATTTTCTCAGCAACACTAACCAAAAGTTTAATTCTCTGTTCAGATTTACATTCAGGACACACATCTGCACTGCATGCACTAAAATAGCACTGCTCCACACACTATTAGCCCAAAGTGTCTGCAATCTGATCACTCAATATTTAGATTGCCTATTTATCTTCATTTCGGGTCAAAACTACCTGATCTCATAGCCCCACATGACAAATCCCTGTGGTTTCCTCTGATATCACACAGCAGTCTGACCAAAATCCTACATAAATATAAAGCTAGCAGACCAGTCTGTATTTCTTTTTATTTCTCTGCAACATTGTATCATTCGTCCTGATGAAGTGGCGAGTTATGCCACGAAACATGTTGAGGATCTGAGGAAACATTTTAGTATATTTTTAATACATTTTATATTTATTTGGATGTACCTGATCTGCACTTGTTTGGTCACAAGTTCAAGAACCACATTTCTCTATATGGAGATTGACATCCAATGCAAGTCCATTGGGTTCTGTTGTGAGGAGAATCAGCATCGCAAATCCCCGCCTGGTTTTATAACCGGTTACCCATAATTGTAGCCAGACTAATACAGCAAGTGAGTATATGATTATTCAAAGATCCTTATCCATATACTGTTACATGTAGGCAGTATAGCTCTCCTAGTCTTTTGTTTTTTTGCTTCTATCCTATATAAATGTTCACACATAACCAATAAGCTTTGACAACATATACTGTATACTTGGAGATAACTGGGCCATCCAGATGTTTGAGATCTGACTGAGTAACCACGTTGCATAGTTTATGAGTACCTTAAGAGGCAATGATATATAAAACCATACCTTGGCTCTGTCCTATCAGCATACTTGGGATTGGGAACAGCTGACTCCCCAGTCAGCTGTGAAGTAAGAAGCGCTGGGGTGCTCAGAACCAGGAGGCATAGTTTCTTGGGCAGTTCAAATGACTTCCCAAGAATTTGTGCATCTATGTACAGTATCTACTGATGGGTAATTTACACCTTCCTTCTGGAACAAATAGGCCACAAAGTCAAACTTTTATTTTATTACAGAAATAAAAATGCATCGTATAACAAACACAGTTAGTTGTATTTAAATATATATAAATAAATATATATATATAATATAAATAAAAATACGGGGGCAGTAGGGGTAGTATTTGGAACAATTTCTAGTCCTGAAAAACTGAAGTAAGAGGGAAGCTCCTAAGAGCTTAACTGGTGCATGGCAGCTTATCTGTAGCCATTCAGCAATATGAAATACAGTGCCCAGAAACCAGTTTTCCCATTAAACACTCCCAACTAGAAGACTATAGTAATGAGCAATGTTCAAGGCTAATTGTATCACTCCCTGTGCAATTACAAATTACTCCAGTGTGTGGGCTCTGTCTACATTCATTTGTAGCACAGCGTATTATAATATATAGGACCAGCACATAAACTAATTATAGCTAAAGTACCACATTGTCCAACAAGAAATAAAGGTTAGTTTCTAAAAAACTATTTATTACAAACAAATAGCTAGCACAACATAGTGGCAGATAATTTGTTTTACATTAACTGAAATTATCTTAGTGACAGGTCTACTTTAAAGGAAAACTAAAACTTAAATGTGAACTGGGGTTCTAACCACTTAATTATAAACCTGAGAACTTCATCCTGTTGAGCCCCCAAAGAGGGCTCATGGGCTGCACCAGGCATATTTATATGACACAATTCTCATCATAAAAGGGGTTGGCTTAACTGGGTGAGTGGGGCTTACCGTCATTGTGCTTGGGAAGTGGGCAAATAGGGTCGGAAGGAGGAAAAGTGGGCTGGAAGTGGCCGGAACAGGGTGAGAAGAGGAGAAGAGGGCAGCGATTCCCAGGAAACTCACCACAGCCAGAGAATCAGTCTATGTCTCTGGAGACCTGGTAAATAACACTAAAAATCAGAGTCACCAGGGCAGATCTGGAGAGTTGCTAAGTATGCTTAAAAGGATAGAAATGTTTCACAAATAAAGAAAGATTGTTCGGATGGACAGCAGAAGGGACAATCTTCACTGAGCATAAGGAAAAACCTGAAAACCTGTCATGGGGTGCAGTGTTTTCCTTATGCTCACAGTAAGAAGATTGTCCCTTGCTGTGAGCTGTCCAGTCCCAGGACCAGATTGTACATCTGAGGGGTAGTGGCTTACACTAGGTAAAAGGGGCAGGAGGGGGATATTTTATCATTCAATTACTCTTGAACTACAACTCTGACAGTATTAAAATAACAGTCTCCAACACTCTTAACCCCTTAACGACCCTTGACGGTCATAGTACGTCAAGGGTCGATTTGACTGACCGACCGATGACGTACTATGACCATCATCGAATTCCGGTCTCCCCCCGCGGCTGCACGCCGTTCGGGGAGTCCAGAATGCAACGAAGCAATAAAAAAAAATGCTCCGTTGTCATTCAGTCGCGCCCGTGCGCTGATTCCCCCGTCGTTAAGGGGTTAAGTACCAGTACATTCTAGCATCTGTAAAAAAATATCTTTGTTTTCTGAAGTCTAAGATCTATGCTCTGTCCATACTCAATTGTAAACATGAAGGAAAAAAAATTACAGTCTGCCACTTAAAGCTTTTGGGTACCAGACTGGTGTGCAAGGAGCTGCACCATTCATCACTCATAAATAACTCTTTACCTTTATTTGGAATTATTGGCGCGATGCAGGAAACGTGCGCAATCTCTATTTCCCATGTGAAAACCACTAGGGAATAGGTTTGCACATGATTTTGTTGAATTGTGCATGAAAAAAAAATCAAGATTAGCTAACGGCTGTGTATATTTTTTGTGTGGGCGTGGCTAAGATTAACGAATCTGTGTGAGTGGAATAGCGAATGCACATAATGCAAGAACTGCTATTGCGAATTAATTTATAAGTCTGTGTACTGTTGTTGTAAAATGGAATTTTTCATGCGCAATTCAAGAAGTGTTCAGTATTTAGCTTCCTGGATTAGAATATGCGCAAAATCTATCTGCGCACAAAAATGCCTTTATCCGATGCAAACTTTCTTGCATCGCACTATATGTTTCTGCATTTCACATAGTATATCTTTCTAGGTGAATTATTTTGCATAAACTGTAAACAAACATATTGCACCCTCAATACATAACACTAATAATGATATTTTAATGCTATGAGTACCTTGTTGACGCTTGACCGCCATCTCTAGAGAAACCATCACAATTTCAATTACACTGTGTTAGCATAGAGCTTGTTAAACACAATTATTTTTATCCTATTATTTAATTAAACACTTCTCATTCAGTGGATTAGGTTAAATACGACATCCTCCCACATACTTGTCAGCATGTCCTTATGTTTTGATTTATAAGATAACCATTACCGGTATGCTTGTAAATCAGTTTTTCAGATCACTGTGATTTAAAAAAAAAAAAAAAAAAAAATCATTCTTTTTCTAATCTTCAGTTTCTGATTCTAGAATGCAAGAGCTGTTATTTTTAGATATGTCACAAAACAGATAAAAGTGAGTTCTATTTTTCTACAATTTGCAGGATAACAGTTTCTATGGTAGCTCTTCTTGGTCAGATGCCGAACTCTAGGTGTTTGTTGGAATGTTTTGATTGATACACTGTGTATATTTGAAAATGAGAGATGTATTTTTATGTGATAAATTAGATGGGATTTCACCTTGTCATTCTTGTCCACAACTAAAAAGAATATCTTTCAATAAATCTGTTAACAATAGCAGTTGCAGTAAGCACGTAAAAATCCACTTAAAATGTGTGGAAAAAAAAAACAATAAACATTCAGAAATGGCAAAAGACTTTTGAACCTTTTAACTGCAATTCTTATAATTCCAGAGCCATTAACCCCTTGGATTCTAGAAAGATATCCATTGAATTGCTTTGTACTACATTGGATAACTCTACAGCATCTAAGGGATTGAGGAAGTGCCAATAAAAATCATTAACCCTTTGTTAAAGTGGACCTGCTACCTACACAGCTTTTAGTCTCGTTAGCCCCTTATGATGCGCCAGGACCGTCATGAGTAAACTTGCATTAAGGACCAGTGACAACCCTGGTACTTCATGGAATTCAGGGGTCCCTGCACAGCTGCATGCCGCTCGGGGACCCCTGAATACGAAATGCAAAAAAAAAAAATTATCCTTAACTGCCCTGCCAAACGTCCAGTCATTAAGGGGTTAAATGTATCTAGTTAAACTGCCTGTAACTTGTGTGTTTCCTTTTGCAAATTTGTTAATCCCTTTAGACTGTAGAGATATCTGATTTATTATTTGTGGAAACTAATCTCAGCAGAGCTTTGTTCTCTGATGTGATAAAGCTACATAATTAATGACATGTATAGAAAATCACATCTCTCCGCCTTCTTAGGCTTCTAAACCCTATCAGTTTCCAACAGAGGGGTGTAATAAATTGATAAGGAGGAATAATCATACAAATCCTTTCAAGATGGAAGCTCTCACTGCAGAGATGACTTAGACAGGTGATAGGCCATCTTTAAAAAAATAAAAAATACAGTTCTTCTTAGAAGACAAATATAGAAAGGAATATTTTTGTTTTTAGTAAATATGCAAAACTTTTTTTATAGTGTTTTGCTGCCTGATGAGCTGTAAAGCTGTCAGTGGCAGAATCCGGTTAACCGACTTTAGGCGGCTCTTCACGAGTGCTGACATCGGGATATCTAACTATAATTACTTCATCTGTATGGTCTACAACGTGTGCCTGGCTTGCAAGCACATGTTGTAGACCATTCCGATGAAGTCATCATGCTTAGATATCTCGATGACAGAGCTCCTGAAGAGCCGTCTGGTCCTGGAAGCAGGATCTCATGACGTCCGCTATACAGCGGACGCATGAGAAGGGGGTGGGAGCGGAGGTCTTTATTTTCTTACATCTCTCAAACCATAATGGTTTGAGAGATGGGAATAAGGGCATTACATGTTTTTTTATTAGTCCTATCAATTTGCCAACAGTTTTTTGGGGGGTTTACTAACCCTTTAACTTTTTCATTGCCACACATTCTTTAATGCAAAGCATTATAACTTTCTTCTGTGGCTAGCAAACAAGACATTTGAAGTCAATGAATTGTATATTATTAACCCTTTGAGTGGCAGAGAGGTATCCAACACATTCCGTTGTAATGGGCTGGACATCTATCTGGCACTCTAAGGGTTAAAAAGGGCAAAGTCTCCTAGGACATATTTAAGATTTGTGCAATAGCAGGTTAAGGAAAGAAAATACAAGGTTTGTGTCTCTATTTTTCATCCAATCTATGATTTAGACATAGATATTAAAAAACAGCTTAACATGCTTCTTGTGTTTATATGGCAAAGGTAGAGTCTTTTCTCTTAATAGGCCCTCATCTGGTGATGTCATCTGCTGAAATCCCACCCAGGCATCTCAACTAAGTCTTCCAATTCAATCACTATTGCATGGGGGGGTCACTTTTCTGACCTCTGGACAACTTTCCCGCAGTACAGCCCCTGCTTTGACAAGATTGCTCTTCTGCACATGGTCCATTGTATATACACTTAACTGGCCGTCAAAGAGTTAATCTGCTGAGGAAAGGAGGAGAGTCCAAGCCCTGCGTAGGATACTCGTGAAGGAAGGGAGAAAATAGCGTCCGCGACGACAGCCAATCAGAAACGAGCACGCAAAAAGGGTGTTCATGGGAAATGTAGTTTCCCTTCAAGTACCCTAAAAACAGTGCCCGAAGCCCCCTGAAACCCCTTGCTTGATCACAGAACAAATCCTACTGGATGGGGATTGGCTGGTGCACAGCTAAGGAGAGAAGGAAGGCTCCACCCTGCACCTCTTTTCAAGAATTGTTCCTGCCTAATTAAAGGGGTGGTCGGCTTCACAAAGTTACCTGTAAACTATATTGGACGACAGAGAAAGAACTGTTAAAGGAAAAAGTGACCTCATCTAAATTCATGGAAATTTCATTTTCCCCTATGTCTCATTTGGGTGCCCCAGAATTGCTCAGATTTATAATTATACATTTGTCCCATGCCTTTTATTATTTCTGAAGAAAAGAACATTACCCAGGAGAGCAGCCAAGATCAGAATCGCTATTTAAAGGGGAACTATATCAATAGGAATATGTTTTTTTATTGTGTTTATAAGAAGCACTTACCTAGGTAGGTGTCCTTCATACAGCAATCAGATTGTTTTATATATATATATATATATTTATATATATGTGTGTGTGTGTGTGTGTGTGTGTATACTTTATGTGAACCATTTTAGGTCTATATTTAGTTTTCACCTTCACACGATAAATAATAGAAGTTATCACTGTAAATAAGATAAAACATAGAGTTAGAATCCTCCCATGATTCTAATGGGACATGGCCTCCTTCTTAATGTAGTATTATGTCTCTGTTCAGTAAAAAGTAAGTAGGTATAATTAACTGCCATATGAGAAACACATTCCTAAGCAAGTTCTTCAATTAAACAAATTAAAAGCTAGTCATTTCAAAGGCATATTTCCTCTTCAGTATGTATTGTAAGCAGGAAGACCAGTGCTTCACATATAAAGAGGAAATATCTTTAGCACATTCAAATCATACGAGTCAAGGCCTGTGGGGGATACGCACATTCCCTATCTGATGCGTTTCACACAACAGGTGTCTCATCATCTGATAATATACCCGTTGTGTGAAATGTGTCAGGTATTGACAGATAAGGGGGTGCCCCTGCTTGCTGTAATTTTGAGTCATATAATTTTAATCGGCTGAGAAAGTAATTTTATATTTGAAACTTTTGCTTTCCCATTTACACTCACAATACTTAAGCCTAGATTCCATTGCATTTCATAAGTGTTATCACTGGATTTATTTAAAGTGATAGTAATACTTAAAATGTAAAAAAAAATATGTTCTAGGGTTTATCCCCCTGAGTAAAACAAGATTACTCCCACTGCTGAAAAGTGTTTCATTCAAAAGTTATTAATTTTTAAAGTTGAATTTTTTAGGTGCAATATCACAGTGGCCTGAAATTGTACAGTGGCGCTGTTGCTACACCATCCTATGGAGATTTATGGTCCCAGGACTAGAGCTGTCTATAGAATCGTGTAGCAACAGCGCCACTGTACAATTTCAGGCCACTGTGATATTGCACCTAAAAAATTCAACTTTGAAAATTAATAACTTTTGAATGAAACACCTTTCAGCAGTGGGAGTACTTTTGTTTTACTCAGGGGGATAAACCCTACAACATATTTTTTTTTACATTTTAAGTATTACTATCCCTTTAACAGATTCCATTGAAGTCTATGGAAAAGCAGGTAGACAAATCCCTTAATTAAGTTATCAACGGCAATGAAATCTAGGCTTTAATTAGAGCAAATCAACTATATCATGGTGGACAAATGAAATGCCTCGGATACTCATTGATTTAAATGGAGCTTTTTAACACCTTGAATTCTAGAGAGAACTCTCTAGCATTCAAGAGGTTACAATTTTATTTTTCCCTCTATAATGCTATGGGTTTGCCAAGAATTCCTCTACTTTTGTTTTGAACACAGGACCCCTAGACACTCACTTTTTTGCGTTAACATTTTTTTTATTTTTCACAAATAAGATTGCAATTATTTGTTTTAGTGTAGGAGAGGAAAGGGGCAGTTAGCCTCCATTTCAATTAATTTGTTTCATGCTCACATAAACATTCACTCACACTCACATCTGAGTAGCTTCCTTAAGGTTTATTAATCCAGGGACATGCACACAAGCTAGGCCTTCAGCCATACTACGCAAGTACAGCCATTATGACACTTGCATAATTTTACTGAGGGATATATCAGCACATATATACTGAGGACAGATATGCCCTGCCATTGTCCCAAGTAACTACAGAGGTACTGTTTGCAGACGTTGAGAAACACCTGACATAGAAGACTGCAAAAGCTACTGAAAGCAAATATAGCATAATAGGTAACTGAAGGCAGTGTCAATTTGTTAATGAGACAGACACACAAAAAACAAACGGGCAGGGGACAGCTTTAAGTCAGTTTTAGAATCTCAGATCTATTGCAAGATGGTTATTCTCCCATCGGTCCCAAGTCCGTTGAAACATCTCTTTTAAAGTCTTAGAGATAGTTCACTATGTCTATGTCTCAATTTTTCATTAAGCAGAGTATGCAACTGCCTAGAAATACAAGTTTTAAGAAGTACCTCAGCAGCGCTGGCCATACCCACATTCGGAAGAACAAATACAAGGAGTGCTTAAAATAATTCCTAAGTACTATCAAAAACAGAACATAAATTATATATCAATAAGTATCAGATCTAATACAAAGTCCCAAAAGAAAAATATATTGTCTGAGAACAGTCCTTCGTCCAATATCTTAAACAATGAATTTATCATGAATTCATCACTATGAAAAGAGTTCACCTTCAGCTGAAGTGATGGTACCATGGAATGATAATGAAATGTAGTTGCCACAAATGAGAATGGAAGAAAAGGATGGATCTTGTAAGTAACAGTGCATAGATCTTAAGAATTCTCCTCCTCTCTCCTCAGCATGCAGCTCTCACCCAATGGTCCTGTGCCACCCACAATACTAAACTCTCTCCAGCTTTTATTCAAACACAAGTAAATACATAAACCACTCTATTTGCTTACATTGCCCTCCTGTTGGGCATAATGCACCTAGTAAGTCTTTGTCTGAATCACACTGCCCTTCTGAGTCCCTCCAGGATCTGTCAGTCACCTCTGGACTCGATCATCATACAGCCCTTACAGGGTTACCCATTGCATCTCTTCGTTCCCACTTCAGCTACACTATGTATATTCACTGGAGCTGTTATAATTAAACTGAAGTCCAGATAAGGATCTATCAGTGAGCCATGTCTAACCTGGAACTAGTCAGACTTGAGCGGATGGAGGCAATAGTGATATTAACACCACTTGAATAAAAATATTATACAATAATAAGAAGAATCAAGCAATGCATATCTCAGGGCAACAGCCCTCTTCCTTAGGAGGCCTAAGAAGCGGTATCCCTGTCTGCTACTGCTCTATATAGCCTCCAGTCAAATACATCATCAAACCTTGATTATTCAAGATGAATGGTAATTGGCTATTAGAAAACGTAACATTGCAGGATATATGAACAAGGCAGCCGGGTGTTCCCATTTTAATTATCTCCACATTAATAACATTTCCATAAACAACAAACATAAAATCAGAAATAATTCCTTTTCTTTCAAAAAGATAAAAGAAACATCCATAAATACTACTCAAAATGACCTATTACATTATATCAAAGATCTATGCTCATTGGATTCTACATTAATATTGTAAGACAGTAGTGAACACTAGTAATAGATAGTACTGTAAATACCTAGAATCACAAGCATTACTTTGTATGTGTATATACACATCTACACTTACATCCACACACATTTATGCCCCTACAGACACAAAAAAAAGTATAAATTATATTAATAATTCAATTCAAATAAAAACGATTAACCACTGAATTCTTACACTGTGTGCGTAACAGCACATACGCAGTAGAGACTGGCCGAACACACTGATCCGTAGCGGGGCGATCTGAACGTCTCACCTCCTGTCTCTGCTCCCAGCTCCGGGGGCAGCAGCTGGGGCTGCTGGGTGGCACTTCAGCCATTGTACATAGGATTTCATACTAGTTCCCTCATAATAATATAAATTACCTCATTAGAACCCCATCCCTATGTATCCTACTCCCTGCTAGTTTATCCAATGTAAGCTGATAGTTCTATGTCTATATTTAATCCTTCAGGTGACATGGGGGAAGATGCACTAAGGAGTGATAAAGTGGAGATGACTTCTCTAGTGATATCACTTCTCCAGTTCCTATGTTATTCTATACAGCCTATGCACAAAGATCGCCAAAGTTGGAAAAATCTTAGTGCATTGGCTCCATAGAATAACATAGGAATAGGATAAGTGATATCACTGGAGAAGTTATCTCCACTTATTCACCTACTTATCATGTTTTAGTGCATCTCCGCCATGGTCTTTAGTTGATTTATTCAAAAAGCCTCACTCACTGCTTCAAGTGATGTAATTTATCCCCCAACTATAGTGATCCATTATCTTTTCAATATCCATAACACTTAAGCTTGCTGTCTCCTTGTGGTGTTGCTCCATAAAATATTGTGGAACTCTATGGGTCTTATGCACTAAGGTGTGATAATGAGATGATAACACAGAGATAACTTCTACAGTGATATCACTTCTCCAATTTCTATCTTATTCTATGGACCCTATACAATCTCTTAGACTTTTGGGATATTAGTGCATAGGCTGTATAGAATAACATAAGAACTGGAGAAGTGATATCACTGGAGAAGTTATCACCGCTTTATTACACCTTAGTGCATCTCTGTGCAAGTGTTCTATCACCAGTCCTAATATTTCTTTGATGCTCCCCAAATGAACTTTAAGTTTCCTTTTGGACCTACCTACATATTGTAGTCTACATTCACACTGAAGCAGGTAGACAACGTATGTGGTTTCACAACTGATAAACTGTTTCACTTTATACTCATTGTTTGAAATTGTGGATATAAACTGTTCTAATCTATCCATTCCCATATGTATGCAGGTAACACAATCCTTCCTATGACACTGGAACATACCTGACAGTTCTCCAAAAAAATCAGGTGCAGATTTTCTACTAAAAATATCACTTGGAGTTACCAAGTTTTTAATATTCTTGTTCTTTCTTACCACCACCTTGGGTTTATCTCCTCTTACTTTAGCCAGCTTTTGGTCCTTCATCAAGATGGGTCAATGCCTCTTGTGAATTGGTGGTCCTCCTAGTTAAATGTGGAAATAAAATACAATGGCAGTTCATTATTAACCTTTATTCTTTTAACCATTATTATTTTCTTTTTTTCACCAACAAACTATTTATATTCATCTGTCTAACCTTTTTCAGTGCTTCTTCTAAAACGTTCTCATTATATTCTTATTCTCTAAATTTATTACTTATCACCAATGCCTCTGCTTCAAAATCTATACCCTACTGCTGTTCCTCCTGACCCTTTGCATCTGACCAAAAGGAATGTTCCTAATCCACTGTTGATTATGGCAACTCCTAGAGTGCAGGTAGCTATTACGATCTACCTTTTTCCTTTTTTAGACCGTTCTCGCCCTCCCTCTGAGAATAAAAGTACATCCAAATATTCTATGTGAACCCTTTGGTAGTTACTAGTAAACTCAAGCTCCATGGAGTTATTATTCAAAAATTATAAGAACTCCCAAAATACCATTATAAGATCATATATGTATCATTTATACAGCAAAAGATGTTCTTCATATAGATTTCTACCCCAAATATATGCTTTCTCCCAATACCCTATGCATAGGTTTGCTATAGAAGGAGCAAAAGATGATCCCATTGCAATTCCTGTTGTCTGGAGATAATATTGTTAATCAAACATAAAATAATTGTGGTTTAGTATAAATTCTACACACTCTACAATGAATTTGTGATGTATACTGGGTAGTACCCTGAACTTTCTGAAAAAAATGTCTTATTGCTACCAAATATAAATCATGGGGTACACATGTATATAATGCCTGGACACCATATGTGACCCAGGCATAATCTTCCCCCCATTCAAGACACTCCAAAGCATGCATAGTATCCCTCGAATAAGAAGGGATATGTATAACAATGCATTGTAAATACCCATCCTATATAATAATTCACTAAAATGTGTGTAACGAAGTCATGCACAGTAGAGTCTGCTGCGTGTGCTGCAGTCATGCACAGTAAAGACTGTCCGCGCCAAAGCTGATACAGAGCTGGACTCTCCGGGTGGCAGTGGCACTGTGGCCCATGTAACGGGCTCTTCGACTAGTCTATATATATTTGGTGAGCTTTGAAGTGAGGGAGTCAATGCCTTAGGATCATCTATACCTTTGTGGATCTTCAGCAATAGAATATAGGCACCCTTGAGAATTCTACAAATAAAAACCCTTTTCCTCTTTTTTTGATTAATGCACCATTTCTCCCTTTGTGTAAGAATTCAGTAAGTTCATGTTTATATCATTTGTTGGATTGAACTTAAGTGCCATGTTTGTATCTGTATCTTAAAATAACAAATGTACTCCCTGAGCATAATCATCTTTATTTAACACCACAATACCCCAACCCATGTCTGCCAGTTTGATTACTATCAAGGGGTCATCCTTCAAACTGTTAATGCCCATCCTCTCTTTAATTGTTACATTTTGAAACATTATTTTCTTTTATTTTTTTCACATAACTCATTTAAATCTTTCAATATAATTTCTCCAAAGATCTTAATATTTTCGCCTTGGCAGCTACTGGGGGAGGAGGTTGTGGGAGCCCCATATTACTGGTAATGTCATCCCAGTTATTTTCATATTCATCCTCCCTTCCCAATATCTCCAATTGTCTCAAAGCATATTTTTCAGCTATAGAATAGAATCTAAAGGGAACCTGAGGTTCATGATGTCTATCATGAATACCAACACACATTCTGATCTGTTGGTATGGCCTGGGCATTCCCAACATCCAACATTCCCAACATCCCACTCATGGTTTGTGAATGTCAGTTTATTAACCAGTTTACTTATACCTTTACTGGCTACTTTTAACCCCTTTTATGCAAGAGAGATCTCTTATACATTGTAGCCATGCTTCAGCACTAGTCCAACAGTAGCTTGTCTAAAAAATTCAAATATTCTTTCAGGGAGAGCTGTCCATGGGCTAAACATAGACTTGGATGTTGAAGTATTCTTTCAATAGTGTGGCATACATGGAACATTCCTTCCAAGTGTGGAGGAATTCTACCACCTCAGGGCACCCCTGAAAAATCCATCTGCACTATAAGGGTTGATCCGATGCATTGATAAGCTTGAACAACCTAAAACCAAAACTCTTAGATCTTCTTTTTTTATGTCTGCAGACAAAGGAACTTGACCATACTAATACTAAAAACTTTACATGGGGTTTACAAAGTCCCATTTAAATCAATGATTACAATAGTTTGCCCCAGAATTGATCAAGCATGATTCTTAGGGATTGTGTTAAAGTGAAATAGCATATTTTTATAATAACAATATGTTCACAGAGCAGGGCTTTTCATGCTGCACAAAATAAGTGTTCTCCATTGATGTAAGATGTGTCATTCAAAAGTGATTACAGCAAACAATTGTTTTTAATGAAACTACACTTTTCTCTTATGGTTACCAATATTTCTCTTGTTCTTTATAGATAATTTTACTGAAAACTACTAGCGATCCCATAGACAGCAACAAAAATATGCAATAGTGCCCTTTGGTCACCAGTTAGCAAGGTTGATTACAGTTTTGTTAAGTTCAAAGTTTAGGATATTAAGTGAAGCTTCTTGTAGCAGTAGGATTATCCTTATTTTACACTTCAAGAAATGACTTACAGTATATATTTTTCATAATGAAACATTACTGCTCCATTAAAGAGATGTCATGGTTGATTTATATTTTAGATAAATCTATTCTTTCACATTTAAGAGTTTGACACACTTAATGACACAGTCAGTCTCTTTGCCTGCTTTACATATTCTGCAAGTACGTAATATGTAAAAAGTCTTTTGCTGTACTTTTTATTTAATTTGTCTTCATGTTCACATATTTTACATTTTTGTGGTTGTGGGCGTCAGTTATCCGAATTTGTTTTCAGCAAGCTTGTGTGCGGGTCTGTGTAAGCAGATAGAGAGTGCAACAATGTAAAAAAGATACAATATAAAATAGATATGATATAAAAAAAGGTAGTTAAACAATGAAGAAAAGCCTACCAGCATGCAGATCATTCAGTGCTGCAGAAAGACTACAACACTATATATATCTACTATTTCCCAGTCTCCAACTGAAAACTTTCTGGAATTCTGTGATTACTTGTGGAGAATTGTGTTTCAATGCATTGGAGGGCTCTCTGGCATTCAAATGGTTAATGTCAGGGACATGAAACAGTAGGAGAAAAAATAGGTGAAGATGATAAAAGAAATAAATAGCATAAGCAGTCAGAAAGTAGGTTGACTGTGTCTTTAAAAATATTGTATTTACGGAGAGTTTTTTCTCTTCCTCCTTACCTTCCCATTTGGTTTCAGCCTCTACTCCAATGAATGGAAGAACGAGAAGACTGATTGACTGAGCTGGGGTTGCCATGCTAACCCTATCCAGCATTCATTAGAGAGAGACATTTCCCTTTGTTTAAATGCTTTCAAAAAATTGCAAGCACTGTCTGTGTTGTAGGTAGTGCTCAGGATGTGTTGAAAGTACTCACACACAGGGAAATGTCTTTCTTGTATGATCACAGGGTAAGGTCGCCATTTCAACCACAGCTCCGGAGGTTTGATTTCCAGGTCATCCCCTTCAGTGGAGAAGGGACAGACATCAGGTAAAGGGGAAGGAGGGGGATAACAGAACAAAAGTATCTATCCTTAGGCAAAGCTGTTAAGAGTGCAACAGAGATCAGAACACTCTTAAATGTGAAAGAATAAATGTAACTAAACATATAATTAAGCATTACTATCACTTTAAAGTGGACCTTTCACCTTGAATTCAAGTTGCATATTTGAAAATTGCTTTAAAAACTGCCAATATACAGTATCATGTTAGCCAAAAGACCAGGAGATGAAGTGTTTAGCGATATTCATACTTTTATTTCTGAATGCCGTGCTGTATGCTAGTACATGCTCATAAAACTCCCCAGAGCTGTTTACAATTCTAATTAAGCTTTGTGCTGCACCAGGAGACTCTTACTTTCACTTTTCCATAAATAAAATTGTCAGTATCTCCTAAACCAGTGGTTCCCAACCCATGCCCATAGGGCCCACTAACAGGCCAGCATTTGAGGATATACTTGTTAGAACACAGGCGTGTTAACCCAATTGACTGAGCCCCTGATCAACACAGCTGTTCTCTAGCAGGGAAATTCACAGGCCCTGTTTTGTTACTGATCACAGATTGGGAAACCCTGTCCTAATCTATGCATCTGCTGGACTTTTGGCTAACATGCAGAAACAAAAAATAAGAAAGACAGGGGCACCGCCTGTGCAGATCCAAGAGCAGTATTATATTTGCAACCCCAGCAAACAGCACTTCAAAGGTTAATTACTTTCATGGTAGAAGATCAACAGATTTATATTAAGGCATCACCTCTCCAGGAGATACTCTCTGAAAAAAAAAAACAACAACAGAAGAAAGAGAAGGCTGGACCTTCATCACCTATTCACACATCTTTGTGTAGTTCAATAAAGGACTTAGAGAAAGGTCTAAGTATTTCATTTGCACTTAATAATATATAAACACATATACTGAAGTTTAATGTTAACAATGTGATTTATATACACACACATTTATATACACACACCACAAAGTCTGATCTCCAAAAGGAGGGACACCAGGAAGGGAAAGATGGACATAGGGATTTTCACCTTGGAGGAACATAAGCCCCCAAAAAAGAGACATTTGGGAGGTACGGATGCATGTTTATAACTTTTATCCAGTCCCTATTAAAAATTAACCAGTTGAGCACAAATTATCACAGGAAAACCTATATTTTTTTTTGGAGGGGGTTATTTTTTCCTCATTACAATTAAATGGTGGGTTATACATATAAATGTGATATCAAAAGAAAGCCCTACTTATACATAAGAGATGGTATATAATTTGTGTGGGTGTACTAAATGGATTAGAGGTAAAATATTTTTGAACAAAGGCATACTAAAAAGGGTAAAATTGATCTTGTTGTCTAGTGTCAAAAAAGCCCTTGTCACTAAGGGTTTAAGATGCCGAGGGCTGACAACCGTCAATATATTTAATGACAGTAAGTAAATATTTCCTTAAATTGTGAGTTGTCTGTAAATGTGTTGTGTCAGTTAAAATATGTCAATTGACAGAAATGTGTCAGTAAAAAAAAAAGTGTCTGTCCTTAATTTTTTCCAGTATTGACAGTAGAAAACAATTATAGAAGTCTGATCTTGCTTCCCATTTGATGACAGTCTGTTTGAACAAGTCTTAACTAATATAATATTGCCATAACATGCAGTTCACCTGCTCCTGTTTAGTTATAGGTTTTAGCTTTCAGCCATTTTATGCTTCCACTGACCTGCCGTTTGGGCATCAGTAGTAAGTGGGTGGGGAGAGTCCCTACATTCCTTGCACAACTTCATACGTCTGTATTATGTAATTACTTTCACATACATATTTATGGTGTTTCAACACTATATAAGCTTTTTTCACTCTGTAAGAACTATTTGAGGACTGGAATTGGCTGCCCCTGGGCTAGAACAAAAGATTCTGCTGTGAAAGTGGAACAAGACAAGCTCAGGGCAAATATGCTCCTCTGCAGACAGATTAGCAGGCAGATACGTCATCTGGAGCGTAGTGCGGATCTGAGCACTGGTGGGTGAGTTGGAGGTGGGCAGTTCCATGGATATTTTAAGTTCTTGCACGGTCATGAGTAAAATATAAAATAGCAGTACCTTCTTAACTCCTTGTTTGCTATTGAGGTAATCAACACATTGCTTTACAATGCTTTGCAGATCAATCTAGCACATAAGGGGTTAAATAATAACTATATTGTTTTCATTTCCATCTAAAAATAAGTACTTGTGCTTATAGTAGTTGCAATTACAGTAAGTCTTTAAATACTGGGGAGGGGGGTGCAGTGCATTGTTTCTTCCTGTATTGTACAGCCTTCTGGTAAAAAAGGGGTTAACTTCATAGACTATAGACTGGTATGTGCTCACACCTACATCTACACAATTCTAAGCACTTACACTTACAGTAGCTTCACAAAATAAGGCTTTTTTCACTCCAGTCTTCACACATTAGAACATTGTATTTTGTGCCCCATATTGTAAGGAAGAGGGAGATCTATGGGCTTCAAACTGTGTCATATGACACTCAGAGTTTCTCCTTGACTGTGCAGTATCCTTACCACTAGCAGGCCCTGGGTAGCTGCCCATTTCACTCTGTTCTTAAAGTGACCCTGCTCATTTGTAATGGGTGGTATAAGTAATCTGGTACAAATATGCTAACAGTTGTCATGAGGCTTGATTATCTTGTATCAAAGAGGATCTTATGGGAAAAAGATAAGCTAGCTAAGAAAAATATTCTTAAATTCTATCAATACAATACTCTTTGCTCAAGAACAATGAGCTCCACAATGTGTATGATTTGAGCTTTTGCATGCCAGAGGGTTATGCAACACATTTGCGGAGGAGAAGTGGCAACCTATGACTCTCTAGGGGCCAGATTCTATTACAGGTGCTAAATGTTAACTCCCGTTTTATCAAACATTTTCCTACTGAAGTCTATGGAGAAAACTGGAGATAAAAGCAGATATAAAATTAGCACCTATAATAGAATCTAGCCCTAGATGTTGTTAACTTACAATTTCCAAGATCAGGGCCGGACTGGCCTACCGGGATACCGGGAAAATTCCCGGTATGCCGTCTGCATTGGGTTTCCTGTGGCCGTTTTATTACTATGCCTAAAAAAATCCAGATTTTGCCAATTGCGGCCGCGGTCCTGTAACCTTGCATGGCCGCGATTGGCAAAAAGATTTGAAGGACCGCCGGGCAGCAAACTGTGTCTGTGGAGGCAGACTGAGGCCGGGTGTAGAGCCAGTGACGTCATACACAGCAGAGCACTGCGTCTGCTCACAGGGTACGCCACACAGTGCAGAGAGACTGAGAGCAGAGGCGTAGTGGAGGGAATCATCGTTCCAGTGTTAAATTTTAAAGTTCAACTTACGAGTGTATGTGAAAAATTTGTAGAGTGATACAGTCAGTCTGACAGTTGTGTGGCCAGGTTGTAAAATTGTCAAACTATTATAGTACACTACCACCTATGTGTAATGGATTTGAGTCCTAGTGAACAACCTGATGTTTCTCGTCCTGGTACCAGCTGCAGTGACCGAGCAACCACCAACACCACCATGGTGATGTTGTGTTAAAGCAGAGCTAACAGCAGCAAATGGGTAAAGAAGAATACTAGTACTAGTCAGACTCAGCAGCAGCACTCCAAACAAAAAAATAGAAATAAGAAGGGAACTACCGGTCATTCTACTAGCAGGGTAGAGAGGTCCAGCTCCTCCTCTAAGACCACGAAGCAGCCGTCACCTGTGCCTCGTCAGCTGTTTCATGAGGATCCCCCCAGAACCTCCTGCACAAAGACTAGTGCCACTGGCAGTTTAGTCACCACCTCCACTACAGCCAGTTGTATAAACCTGGGGACACCTAGCGTTGGTAACAGTACTGGTTGGACACTGCGGGCAGTATCAATGCAGGATTTTAATAACGAACGTCCATCTAAGCAGCCCAAACGGAAATTATTGCAGTATTTGGATAACATTTTTCCTGCCACTGAGAGCATATCCACTCCAGAAAATGTTATTGAGGGAGATAGTTTACCATTTCCTGGTAGTCACCAAGCAGAAGAGGGAATTGAGCAGGTTTCCACAAAATCTGCTGCTGCTGATGGTGATATTTCTTCCTTTCAAAATCTACAAGCGTTAGAAGAAGAATCTGAGGCATCAAAGTCTCGTAAGCTTGATTTGTCCCCTGAGCTTGATTTTTCCAGTGACCTTGATTACTCCCCTGAGCTTAATTGTTCACCTGCTTCCCATAGTACTACTCCTGTTTCTCCAGTTATACTTGTGTCTTCTATTGACAACTCAACACCTGCCTTCCCAGTTCCATTTGAGTCTCCCAGCCAAGTAGTAGCTACTAGTGTCTCCGCCACCAGTACCACTGTTACTCCACAATCCTCCTCCAGTCCCAACATCCCTGATGCCATCTTTAGGTCTACTGGCATCCCTGTAACTGTACATAGAAAGAAAAAGCAAATTGAGGTTGCTCCAGCATGTGAAGATGAAGAAAGTGTCACCTCAGTTTCTTCTTCTCCACCACCTTCCAGAGTCATCTGTCGCTCCAAAGTGTGGGACCATTTTGTGGCAGTTGGCGATGGCCGGATAGCAAAATGTAAGTTGTGTGGCAGGGAAGTCAGTCGTGGCCGGGTGTCGGGTCATCTGGCTACCTCCGGGATGAACCAACACCTGAACAACTAACACAAGTCTGTGCTGATAAGTGCAGAAGGTGGCAGTACCAGTACTGCATTTACCAGTGTCACACCTACCACCAGTAGGCAGCAGGAGAAAGGGCAGAGGGATCATGCCACATCTGGTCCCAGTAAGAGCAGCAGACAGTCGCAGCCCATCCCAAAAACAATACAGGTCACACTTGAAGATTTTGGTGGGTTTCATTTCAAGGGTATGTGCAGACAGCAGGCCAGGAAAATCACATGCCTCATTGCACAGCTCATAGCCGTTGGGGGTGCTTTTTAATTTGGTGGACGGGGAGCCCTTCCATCAACTTATGGAGGCTGTTGAACCCCGATATAAAATTCCATCCCGCGCCACATTTAGTAGAAATATAGGCTTCTGGCCAGTCAGTGCACTTTACCACTGACTTATGGAGTGCTCCGAGTGGCCACCATGGCTTCCTGTCATTGACGGTGCATTGGTGGCAGCCTAATGTGTTGCAAGACACACCGACAGCAACAACAAGTTTGGGTGCAGTAGCCAAGCAGGCAGGGCACCGCTCTTTCCTCTTCCATGCTGAGGTAATGGATCAGCAGCACACCACAGATAACATTCGACACAGGGTTCGTATCTGTTTAATTTGTATGGAGCAGTGCGGGATCATTTTCTTGTTTTTGCTCTAGGTTTGTTCCTAGTTTGTGGACTTGAGCATGCTGCTCTCCATGCCTTATTCACACGGGTTCTTATTCTTGAGTATATATTATATGTATATCACCGTGTGCTAGCGTTGTGAGTTTCTTCTTTTTTCTTTAATTTTGTTCTGTCGTCTCTAGGTGATGCTATTCCAAATACTTACTATGGAAAGCTGTATTTGATGACAACAGCTCGTCTATGGGGTATCCTTTTGAAATGCCGAACACGTAAGAGCATGCAACATTTAGGCACTAAAACTAGGTCGCCGGCTTCAAGAGCGCTATATAAGAATCTTGCACGAATCAAAAGGGAGAGATTCTTATGGCACCTCATAAAACTTCTCCACTGCCCGCACTACTGCAGACCTTCATGAATTAATGCCCCACATACCTTCATGAATTGATAATGTCAGCTCCCGCACAGTCTTTTACAGCTTGCTTTTGCCGTCCAACCTGCACTCCGGCAGTCTCTCCTGGGCAATGAAAGTTAAAATGACCTTGGTGTGGGTGCGGTGTGAGACTATGTTTTTTTAACTTTTAACTTTAATTGCCCAGGAGAGACAACCGGAGTACAGGTTGGACGGGACAAACAAGCAATAAAAGACTTGCGGGAGCTGACATTATTAATTCATGAAGGTATGCAGTAGTGCGGGCAGTGGCAACATTTTTCAAGGCGCCATACGAATCTCGCCCTTTTGATTCATACAAGATTCTTATATGGCACTCTTGAAGCCGGCAACCTTTAGTGCCTAAATGTCTCACTCTCTTATGTGTGCAATATTTTAAAAGTAAATCCTTCTGTGGAGTGAATTATAAAAATATGTGCAGCTTGGACACCAGCTGGCATTGTTACTAATATATATATATATATATATATATATATATATATATATATATATATATATATATATATATTTTAGAAGCAATAACTTTAGAATAAAAACTCTCCCAGCAGTGGAAAAACACAACTGTTTTTTCATAAAGATTTGACTGCTGTTTTGATTTCATGAATACAAGAGAAGCCCCCAATTCACAACAAAGCAATTTGTTGGAGACCTTGCATTCAAGAGATTAAAAACACCATTTAATCCATTGAGTGCCAATAAGGTATGCAATGCATTGTGCTGTAATACGTTTACATAGTCACATAGTTGATGAGGCTGAAAAAAGACATGCATCCATCAAGTTCAGCCTAAACACCCCTATTGATCCAGTGGAAGGCAAAAAAAAAACAAACTCTGAAGCCATTTCCAATTAAGACCCAAGTGAGTAAAAAATGCCCTCCTGACTACAAATGCTATATAGGTATCCATTGGTTTTTTGAAAGCAGCTATAGTATCTGCAAATACAGCATCTCGAGGAATGAATTCAATAGCTTTACTGCTCTTACTGTAAAAAATCCGTGCCTTTGTTTAGGTCAAAAGTGCCTTTCCTCTAGTCTTAATGGATGGCCTCTCATTCTTAGCTCAGCTCTTTGCGTAAATAATTAATTGGATAGTTCTTTGTACTGACCTTGAATATATTTGTAAATGGTAATCATATCACCCCTTAGAAGATTAATACCTCTCTGGTACTCAGAGGGTTAAATTAATGGCAATTTGGGATTTTCTCTATGACACAAGTGTTTAGCTACAGAATTGCTCCATTTTACCTCAGGCATATTAGCTCATTGTCTTTCTTCAGTAGCATGTATTATTTATTTGATGAATTGTGCTTTAAATAGGCATATTTGTTAGTAGATGAAAATATCCTGACAGTTTTATTTCTCATGTAAATTATTTGTAACAAAATAAAATCTACAACAGTGTGATTTTTTGTACTCTTAACGAACTCTTTAAATATTTTTTTTTAATTCAATACACAAAGAAACAATATTGTAGCAAATATTAAATTAGTAAATTATTCAAAGAACTCCTGAATATAGCACATCTTCTAGAAGCTGTTAACTTCTGAATACTAAGGAGTTTTTCTTAATGCCCCTACAGGCATCAAAGTATGTAATTATTAAATACACTTGAGTATAGCAAGAGCTCTGCTAATGCAATGACTGATTGGCCCTTGACGACTCTTGTAGATATTTGCAGTTCAGCGGGGAATCAAGTCATCTGCTAAAATTAACTGTCCCCTGCGCCTCTGTGTTGTGTTTATACATAATCTGTATAGCTTTTCTTACTACACATTTTTGAGGGACCGCGTAAAATGCTTTTGGTGTATGTAGAAGCAGATCTGATGTTATTTTAACCCTTTGAGTAGCAGAGTGGTATCCATATTCAATGCATGGCAAAAGCAATGTGTTGGCTATCCCTCTGGCACTCAAAGGGTTAAAAATATTGATCGCAGCAATTCCTCAAAGAGAATAGCAAAAGGGTATTAGATGTTCAATTTGTTAGAATTGATTGGCATACTGGAAGACTGCCAAGGAAGTTGTTTCATATGCCACCCTTAATGCTTATAATCTGCTTAAGTGAGGCCTGCAAACTCCCTAAATAAACTAGTGTTTGTGTTCATTAGGCTGGATCTGCCCGCACATAAGTATATAATGGCAGATCTTTAGAACCTTCCCTGATCTGCTTGTAAATGAAGAGTGAGAAGGCAAGGTAGGGCTATTTATCTAGTATTCAAGTGGTTAAATCTAATTCACAGGAAAGAGTTGTAAGTTATCTTTTCAGTGCAACTGCTTTCGGAGTAATGCGGATTACCTTTTATATATTTGTTTTTTACATAATTTTGCAAAACATGAACAATAATACTGTAATGCTTAAAGGGCACCTAACATGATGAAATTAAAAATGTATGTTAAAGGGATAGTAATACTTCGTTTTATCTTTATTTTATTTTGTAGGCATTAAAAAAACATGAAGAATGATATAAGTCTTATCTCTCAAACCTTTATGGTTTGAGAGATATTCACAAGCAAAGTTTCCCCTCCCTCCCCTTTTACCTAGTGTAAGCCATCTCTTCTCAGATGTGGAATTCAGTCCATAGACCAGACAGATAAGAGAAGGGGTTTTTCCCTTATCTTAACTGAAGATTGTCCCTCTCTGCAATCTACCTGGGCACCTCCCTTCTGATCTGGCTGAACAGTGTGACATCAGTAAAAGGGGTGGGAGGGGCATACTTTGTCATTGAATTACTCTTGAACTACAACTCTGACAGAATTGAAATAACACTCTCCAAGGTCCAAATACTGTGAAGATTAATTAGAGCTGCTTTTATTATGAAACATTACTATCCCTTTAAAGCTCATTCTGTTCATAGTTAATTGCTGCAATTCACACTTTTGGGAGTATTAGCACTGTAAACGTACCTTCCTAATTACAGAGCTTTTTGTACCACCTCCTGCAAAAGCTGATAGTGGGAGATAGGAAAGTGGCTTAGGCAGAACACATTTAACTTCTGGTGCTGGCAGAGAAGGGATGGGATGACTCCAATTATGTCAGAAGCTATTTTTGCAAAAGTTTCTTACTTAGCCTTCCCCAGATATTTGATGAAATTTAATGAGGGGCTCAAGCCAGGTCTGGCAGTCTACTTTTTCTAAGAGGAAGTGCTCATAATCTTTTATTTTTTGGGAAGGGTCTGGTGAGTGGCAGCAAGGTGGCCTCACTTGCTAGTAACTAGAAGTGGTGGTACTGGAGAGAAGGATAATGACCCCATATTGTAGCAGGAGTGGTTGAGAGGGAAGATTAAAGAATAATTCAGGTGCAAAGTATGAGAATTTGAACCGTTTATATTTCAGGGGTTTTTCCTACCTCCTCCAGCCTCTCTTCACTTCCATGCCTTTCCCCAATATTCCAATTCCAATTGCAAGAAATCCCCTTCCTCAGAATAAAGAGAAATGCTTGTGGCTATCTGTGCCAGTGATGTTAATTAAATTAATTAATTAGAGTTAACATACATATCGTTTTTATCGTCACAGCTATGTGGCCCTCAGGCATTGCAGGGTGAATTGGCATCTAAAAACGCTTGCTGTCCAACTGAGTTTGGCATCCCTGCCCCAAAGCAGTGGGTTGGACTACCCTCTGACATCACAGTCCCTTCCACTTCAAAGTTGGTGGTAAATTGTACCACCATTCCTGATTTTTCTGTCACTGTGATTAAGAACCAACTATGTCCAAAACACGAAAGGCCAGATTTACCATACTTTTTTAGCCATGCAGTTATTTGTGTTGTGTTTTTCTTTTTTACAATAAAAGTATATTCATTTTGTGCCACTCCTTTATGTGTTTGATTGGAGTGTGACATTTTATTTTTTTGTTCACCCTGTTGTCTTACTCTTGGTGCAATATGTGTTAAAGAGAGGGGAATTTTGGAGTACTTAGCTTAGTAAATTGATGTTAGGCAGGTGTAGGGACTGAAAATGTATTCCAGCACCTGATTTAGAGCAGAATCTCTGTGTTACATTCAACTTACTAACACCTTCAACTAATAATCCCCACTTACCTTAATCCAAGCAGAAAGTCCAAATGGCCACTATGAATGAATACTGCATGGGTTGGTTCCCCCAAATAAGTATTTCATCAGAAGTTGATTTTACATTCATGGAGGCAGACATGCTTCTTTATTGCAGGATTCCTGGACCACAAACTCCTCTTACTAAAGGCTTTGAAGGAAGGAAGGCTTCAGTGGGAGAAGTCTGGGATCTTGAGGTACTACAACAATGAAACACTCGTGCCTCCATAGACATGATATCTGTTTGCAATTAAAGATTAATTTTTGATAACCAGTCAACAAAAAAATACTTGATTATATTAGTGGCCAGTAGGATTTTTGGCCAGATTAAAATGGACCTGTCACTTGTACTAAATCAGTAATTTTGGATAAGCTTTTAAAATCCCCTATTATGACTGTGCCAGGGATCTTACTGCCAGGCATTCCAAATGTTGAGTGCTCCTGATCGTCATATGCCCTGGATATGGTTCTCCTCAGTCCTCTAGAGTGCTGTTTCTCTCTAGGAGACCAGTGAATCAAGTGACTCCGCTGTAGAACCCAGGGAGAGAGTTCATGGAACTGTTCACAAATAGTGATTGGGGTGAGATTTTCCAGCCAAGTCACCCCCCCCCCAACACACACAGTAAGACTTGTATTAGGATAGACCAGAACTTTATTAAACAACCACACTGTTTTTTAGTACATAAACACAGTACCTAATCAGAATGAGGGGCTTGTCTAATGGGAACCAATCAGGACAGAGACAGATGGGCCAGTCAGGGAGGACCAAGAAAAGGGAAAGGACATTCAGCTTGACCAATCGGATAGAGCCTAAGCTGGAATTATGAGGCAGAAAGTCAGCACAGGAAGCCAGTGTAACCTTCATTCTGGAGGGTCTATTTGCATTTTATGCCAGGATACATTGTGCCTAAGAGGTCTACAGTCTTTGGCCACACCTATATATTATGTTTGCCATTTTTTAGATACATAAATGGCTAGCATAACTTAATGGCAGATTTTAATTATCTTTAAATTTCCTACGTTTTTTTGATCATCTTCTAATTTTTTTCACATATTTTTGCCCCTTACAGTGAACACCCTTGATCTCTGTTTCCAGAGAGCTTTTTGGTCAATGACTGTGAAACAATGTAACACTTTCCCTGCAGCACTCAGTTCTTTACATGCTGTATTTGTTAGACTGGAAGCAGGTTACTCTACACAGTATATTTTTTTTACATTGTTATCACTATTCATGCTTTTACAGTCCCTGACAGAAAGCTCCCTGGAAGCAGATGGAGTGTGTTCATTGTCAATAAAGTGAAACTGAAAAAAACTAATAAAAAAGTACAGGCAATTACGTACTTGCAGAATAAGTCAAAATAAAAGGTTAGTACCCCTTAATGACCGCCCAGTCCAGGGGGTTGGGGGCCATAGAGGACCACGTTACCTTTTCTTGCACAATGAATTCTGGGATGGCAGAGCTGTGGGTAGCCAACCTGCCATCCCAGAATTCCATGATATGTCAGGACCGTCACTGGTCTTTAACACACATCCACCGATGACGGTCCTAGCACGCAATCGGTCATTAAGGGGTTAACTGAATTTATATTAAGATGACATAACATAGCTACATAGTAGTTTAGGTTGAAAAAAGACTTACATCCATCAAGTTCAACCCTTTTCCTATTCCTGTTTCTGTTGATGATCCAGAAGAAGGCAAAAAAAACCTCAATACAGAACTTCAAATTATTTTGTGTTTAAAATTACTTTTCTGCAATAAAACTGATTTTGGGATATTCCCAAATTTTTATTAACAAAATGTTTTTGTTGAAAAAATATGAACAAAGTTTATTGTTCCGCTTTTTAATACAATTTTTAATTATCTCATTAGAGGAATTCTGGAAGAGGAAAAAAATTAATAATAGCAGTGGTTTAACCCTTTGAGAACCAGAGGGGTATCCAAGGCGATACCCCTCTGGCGCTCAAATGTGTAATTAAAACCCATGTGGCAGATTGAGTTTGTGGAGCTCCACCCTGTTCTACAATATATTTTATGCCTGCCCAGCATTCCTCGCAGAGACTTCTAATAGTCCCTCCAGGCAGAGTCTATGCCAAAGTGCTTGTGTATGTATGTGTGCGTGTTAGACTGGAGCCTCTATTTTTCCCCCCATATGTGGACACAAACAGAAAGTTAAGCCCAAGTCTCAGGAGATGAATAATTTTGGACTGACCATCAGTACCATCTGTTGTATGTAATTCATGTTTAATATTTTAGTAGCTTTTCAGTTTTCTTAATGCACTGGATACTAAGAAGGTCTATCAAAAATGGTCCCTATGTATAAAAGCAATTCTAGAGCAAGTCACCTGCCAGGAACCAATGCAAATTAATTTAAATGGGGCTTTTAACTCCTTGAATGCTAGAGATCTACAATGCATTGCTTCTCAATGTACTGGAGATTTATCTGGTATTTGATGGGTGAAAAAGCCTCATGTAAATAAATAATTTTTATTTGACCCTGTGGTGCCGTTGGTTTCCTCCAGAATTGCTCCATGCTTTTATACATAAGGCCATATCTGGGAATTCTCTGGATCTGCCCCAAAGACTCTGGTTTTCAGACTTAACTACTGGGGGGGGGGGGGCGGTGCACTATGAGACACATACTGACACCTGCACTAAGATTAAGTATGCAAGGGGAGGGAGATTGAATGTAATCATTATCATGAAGTGTTCCGTACTGTTGGCAGTGTGGAAGGGATGACCTCGCTTACACATCACCATCAGTTCGACAACCCTGAAATTGGAGTGCATCCATACCTCCCAAGTGTCCCTCTTTTAGACCCAAATCCCACTGTCCCTCTTTCCCATCCTAATGTCCCTCTTTTTAGGAGATCAGACTGTGTGGTGTGTATAAAAGTATATCACATTGCTCTGCAGCAATAAAACTCACATTATTGTTTCTTTACACATCAGTATATATATTTATAAATTAGTCTGCTGAAATAAAACACTTTAGTCTTGTTATAAGTCATTTATTAGGTAACACAACGAGGTGTCAATAGGTCATGAAATAGGCTAAAAAATCTTGTTAATGCCCCACCCACCAGTCACACCCCCAGCCACACCCCCTAAAACACAATTGTCCCTCTTTGGCAGTTTGAAATGTTGGGAGGTATGGTGTATCCTCTCTACTCCTCCACTTTCTGACTGGTGGAGTAGAGAGGATCTGCCTGATTTCACACCACACACAGCATTGCTTGTTTAACATTCTGTGGGTTGTTAAAAGGGTTCCAAAATGAGACAATGGCAGAGAAGCTATATATTACAGCTTCACTGCCCTTCTGTACTGTCTTAACCAACTGAGCAGGATATCATCTGATCAACTGATTCAGGTAAACACAGGTTGTGCAAGTCATACCTTTGCACAGTGTATGTATAAACTGAATCCCTTGACTGGGAAGAAAGAACCTTTTTGAGGTATGTTTTTTTTACACTACTATATATATATATATATATATATATAGATAGATAGATATATAGATAGATAGATAGATAGATAGATAGATAGATAGATAGACAGACAGACAGACAGACAGACAGACAGACAGACAGATAGATAGATAGATAGATAGATAGACAGATATTGTATTTTTTCCTACATATTTTATTTAGAAAAATGTTTTACCAGGAAAAATACATTGAGATTTCTCTCATTTTCAAGTATGTCCTGGAGTGTTTACAGCAAAGAGTTGCGTATTTGTGCAAATACAGAGAAATTATATATATATATATATATATATATATATATATATATATATATATATAAATAAGTGGTGCAAGGCACTCCTTAATCATAAAATATATGAACGTACCTGGGTGCAACTTAAAAAAATGTGTATATTGTATGTTATTTAAGCTAAATAACAAATAGAAGAGCACTCAACAGGATTTAAAAAAAAAGTTGAATTTAATCAGTCAACGTTTCGGCCCATTTGAGGAAGGCCCATTTGGGGCCGAAATGTCGACTGATTAAATTCAACTTTTTTTTGAAAATCCTGTTGTTATTTAGCGTAAATAACATACTCTCTCTCTATATATATATATATATATATATATGTTATATACAGTTATATATTGTTGTTAGATATAAAGAAGCAATTTTATTTAAGGATTTTAGACTGGGAGAAGATCTGATTTTTTTCAGGCAGGTTATATATATAAGAAAAAGAATAGGAGATGCACCAAATTCCTATACCAATACATTTATTAAAACATACTAAAAAATGGACAATAGGCAGATAAATATATCTATAATAATATAGACACTAAATATCAGTGCTGTAGGGAATCAGCAATATCACTGGAGGAAATAATAGATAATAGGTAATAGAGTAAAGTCAATGCGTTTCTTATATATTGGATATAAGGCTTTGTAAATTGTTGTAACAATAATGGTCACAGGAGTCGCAACTGTGACTGGGGTTGGCACTCCAGGGGCCCGGCCACCCCCTGCTGGACCACTAATCTTGACCAGTGGGAAGATCAGACTGATCTCCCCACCAGCAAGCTGAGGTCTGTGCATTTTTCAGCACAGACCTCTATGAGCAGCTCCCTCTCCGTACCGGCACTCTAGTAATGCAGCACTCTGCATTACTGGAGAGAGGACCGCACAGGAGCTGATCATAGAGTTCTGTTCAAAAGGTAGCACAGACCTCTACTGCCACGCCATGCTGCTGGACCACCAGGGATGAGGCCTCCCCTCTTGAAAAAGCTAAGGTAGAAGGTGGAATGGGGGGCAATAAGGAAGTGGTCAATGGGGGCAATATGGAAGTGGAATGGACAGTGGGGGGAATATGGAAATGGCCAATGTGGGTATTGTGCAGGTGGTCAATGGGGCAGTGTGGAAGTGGGGTGGACAGTGGGGACAATGTGGAAATGGATAATTTGGGCATCAGGAGGTGGACAGTGGGGGCATTGTGGAGGTGGTCAGTGGGGGCTTGTAGAGGTGGGCAATGGAGGAAATGTTGAGGGGGACAATGGGGGCAATGTGGAGGTGGACAATGGGGGTAATGAGGAATTGGACAGTGTGGAGGTGGACAATGGGGCAATGTGGAGGTGGACAGTGTGGAGGTAGACAAGGGGGGGCAATGTGGAGGTGGACAATGGGGGCATTGTGGAGGTGGACAATGGGGGTAATGTGGAAGTGGACGGTGTGAAGGTGGACAATGGGGGCAATGTGGAGGTGGATAATAGAGGCAATATGGAGGTGGAGGTGGACAATGGAGGCAATGTGGAGGTGGACAGTGGGGGCAATGTGGAGGTGGACAATGGGGGCAATGTGGTTGGGGACCCCATGGCAATTTTCGCACCAGGGCCCGGTGGTTTCTAGTTACACCTCTGGCTCCGTAGTTAGATTAACATCACAGTTGCCACATATCCTGATGGAATTCAATGTCTATGATGCGAGCAGGTGTTTAGCGGCATTATATAAATGCTCTCCCATCATGTATGGGTATTCAACCTTTAAAAACCGTTCAACACTCAGCCTGGTCTCCAGTCTCCGGATCACTAATTTAGAACGCTGGCCATGTATTAATGGTGTTTGATGGAGTTTGTGGCCCTGCAATGTACTGTGTACCTACACATTCTGTACCATAAGGCTCTTCATTAGGAGATCCCTGATGAAGTGCCTTATAGTAAGAAATGAGTAGAAGCTTTGGACACTGTGTGCGGTATATTCCATATTAATGCCTGTGCATTAATATATTGAGTGCCGGAGAGGTAACTCCTTTGTATTTGTTTTTTATTACTATTTTATATTTTAATTCAGACCTCCTGATGGGGCATCAGGACATCTCCTGATCCCGCACCAAGCTACTGATCTCCCAGCCAATTCAGCTGGGAGATCAATAGAGGTGACGCAGGGGAGGAAGAGTATTCCCCTACGTCCATCCTACCTGAACTACTGGATAGGAGTGGGTGGGATCAGGAAACCCTCTCTTGTCAATGAGGGAAAGCCTTCCACATTGACATGAGAGGGTTTCCTGATCCTGCCCACTCCTATCCTGTAGTTCAGGTAGGATGAAAGCAGGGGCATTCTCTTGTACTCCTGCATCGCCTCTATTGTTCTCCCAGCTGAATCGGCCTGGTAGATCAGTAGCTAGGGGGCATCAGGAGGGTTTCTGATGGCCACCAAGTGGTGTCATTTTTTTTTTATACAGAGAAGGGGAGGGGCAACTGTGTTGCTATGTCAAAGAGGAGGGGCAATCCTGTTCCCCCTGACGAAGGGTAGGGGCAACTATGTCTCCTTCACTATAGTGAAAGGGAATGCACATCGGAGGCCCCTCCTCTTCACCAGGGCAAACAGGATAGCCCCTGCCTCAACTTTAGACAATCTCCAATGGGGATTTTTGCATAACATCACCTTTCTAATGTCCATAGGCATGGCTGGCAGAGAATCAGGAACCGGCTAAAGTTCCTTTTAGGAACCCTCTTGTATACACTATTTTGTATTTGCAGGATAAAGTAAAAAATGAAAATTACTATCACTTTACTTATCTCAACAAATGCACACATGTATGATGACCATCTCTGCCCTACCGTGTTCATTTTTTCTTAATATCTAAAACTTAGTAAATGGACTTCAGTAGGTAAAATTAAAATATAATACTTGTTATTATGAAAATAAATATAATCCTGCTCCCTTTTTTGCAAGTAAAAACTATACAGTGTTTAGACAGTGAGAGCATTAAACCCTCTACTGGGCGGATTGTGTTCTAAAGTAAATGTATGCCCCAATAGGAAACAAACACCCACCAAGTGGGCCAACAGCCTATTTTAGAACCAAGACATTTCAGTTTAAGTAAACTGGGCTTAGAAATTACATTTCATAAGTATAGATATTTCACCCCTTGAGGACCAGAGGGATTGCAGTGCGTTGCTTCTGAATGCAGTGTACAGCACACTGGTACTAGGGGGAGGGTTAAAATATACTAGCTGTTTCTTATTTAAAGGGACAACAACCCTTTGTTGTGACTTTACATATTTTGAAATGCATAATATATATGGAGTAAACTTGGAAATATATATGTTTTTTTTCTTCTTCGCGTATTTTATTATAACTCTGTTCCCCTGACATTTATTCTGTTTTCAGGAAGTTTTCTGCCAGCATGTAAAAGACATATCAAGCAGAGCTGCAGTGATAGTGTTAATCGTATTACATTGTATCACTGGCATGCTTTGTTGGGGGACTGAACAGAAAACTCTGTGGAGGCAGAGATCATGGGAACTTATAATCTGCAACATAAAAGTGCAAAAAATAGGTGAAGATGTAAAAAAAACAAAAAACCCAAATATAAAAATACTAGTTGAAGAGCCCGTTACACTGGCCACAGTACCACCGCCAGCCGGTCGTGGTGCAGTCATGCACAGTAGAGACTGCCCACGCCGCGGCTGATACAGTGCCAGCCGGTTGCGGTGCAGTTATGTTCAGTAGAGACTGCCCGCGCCACGGCTAATACAGCGCAGGATGCTCCTTCAGGGCGCCCCGCTCGGTATCAGCCTCATCACGGGCAGTCTCTACTGTGCATGACTGCAACACGTGCAGCAGTGTCTACTGAGCATGACTGCGTCATTACAAACTTTCTAGCAAATTATTATATAGGATAAGGACTTTAACTTTACATATTATGCATTTGCAGACTATGAAATCAAAACAAATTGTTACTATCCCAGTCTTGTTCTTCCACAGACACAGCAGAAAAGGGGTTAAGAAACAAAATACACAAATCAGTACGCATGAACTTCAGTCAATGACCTATGTTCTAAGTAGCGGATGTGTCCCATTGCAATATGATGACTTTACTAAAGAAAGCTGAATGGGGTCAACAGTGGGCACTCACAAGTCTGAGAATCAGTGGATTCTAAGAAACTAATAGGCTGGAGTAGCCCAAGGCAAACAGACATTTTCTTGAACTTCAAAGGGTTTGCTTTTTATTTTTTTCTCAGAATATGACCTGAACCAACAAGTATTAACTGTGGTGTGGCTGATCCATGGGAAGGATTTATAGGAGAAAGGAAATGTTTGTTTAGAAGTATGACGTGGATGTAGTACATGTTTGGGTAACTATATAATACTGGATGATGATTCTGCTGTGGTGCTTCCTATATGAAAGTTTATCAGTGTCCAACACTCACATCTTAAATAATAACCCCCACTTACCTTAACCCTTTGGTCCTCAACAGATTAATCTGGATAAAAAAAATCCTAATGGTCACAATAAATTAACCTGGTTCCTCTAAATTAATAATTAATTAGTAATCATGTCCACAGATGTCAAGATGACTTCAGGACCATAAACTCCTAAGGAAGGAAGGCTTTAACCCTTTGAGTGTCGCAAAGTGTTCTGTACCCCTCTGGTACTAAAAGGGTTAATGGAAGCTCTTTTAGTTCGCAATCTTATTCCAATATTCACACTGTAATATCATCAGTGGAATCTTCCTAGACATTTCATACAATATGTATTTTCTGGATTTACAACTATAGGAACTGGTTCTCAGTGTAGATATATCATGCTTTATACTGTAGGTGTGATCTATGGGTTGTGGTCTTACCTTAGAATGGGGTCTGGGTGGTTGATTTGGTTTTTGTTTTATATTATAGCCACTTAGCTGGAAATGTTTGCTTCAGGACTGAGTGAAACTCCTCTAGGTAAAAGCAAGCACCTAGAATCTACATAATGGGGAACGTTAAGGGCTAAAATGACAATGATCCCCCGGCCAGCTTATTTTGAAAGTTTCCAGGTAGGGTTGATTCCTGTGCTTGAGCTAAACTTTTTGATTACTTTTGGTTTTCTGATCTTAGTTACACTCACTCATCTATTAATTTTGTTTTATTTTCTGTGGATTGTAAATTCTTGTGAGCAGGGTCCTCATTACCTTTAAGTCACTGGATGTTGTTCTCTCCCCTTGCTTGTATAGCATTAGGAATATGTTGGTGCTTACTGTTGATACATGTAACATCCTGTCTTTATCTCTGGAGTAGTGTTGAGCGAGCATGCTCGGCCGATGCTCGGATCGGCTCGAGCATCGCTCTGCTCGGCACATGGCGGTACTCGTACGAATACCGCATGTGCTCGCCCGCCATGTTCGGGTCTCCTCCCCGCACGTTTTGCGGCTGCTGCGTAGCCAATAAACGTGCAGGGAGGCTCTGACATTGGTGTAATGCCAGCAGCCATGTTGGCTGCTGGCATTACACTGATTGGCTGGCCAGAACCCGTGGTCGGGTGCTGTATAGCACCTGACCAGCGAGTTCGGCTCAGTCTTAGCCAGGGAGAGCTGAGGATAGGAAGGGAAAGTCAGTGTAGGGAGGAAAAAAAGCAAAATTGTGAAAAAAAAGAACTAAAAGTCCTTTTTAGGACTACTGTGTGTGGGGGCAGCAGGTTATTTTGTGTGGGGGGGAAAAAAAAAAAAAAAAAAAAATATATATTCTGTTTAGTGTGCAAAGTTGCAGATTAGAGCACATTCTGTTTAGTGTGCACAGTTGCAGATTAGAGCACATTCTGTTTAGTGTGCAAAGTTGCAGATTAGAGCACATTCTGTTTAGTGTGCAAAGTTGCAGATTAGAGCACATTCTGTTAAGTCTTCAAACTAAAATATCAAAGTCACATATTCCATTCAGTGTGCGTCGCCGCAGTTTAGCAGCACATTCTGTGTACTGTGCAGAGTTGCAGAATAGGAAGAAATACTGTTAAGTCTTCAAACTAAAATATCAAAGACACATATTGCATTCAGTGTGCTTCGCCGCAGTTTAGCAGCACATTCTGTGTACTGTGCAGAGTTGCAGAATAGGAAGAAATACTGTTAAGTCTTCAAACTAAAATATCAAAGTCACATATTCCATTCAGTGTGCTTCGCCGCAGTTTAGCAGCACATTCTGTGTACTGTGCAGAGTTGCAGAATAGGAAGAAATACTGTTAAGTCTTCAAACTAAAATATCAAAGTCACATATTCCATTCAGTGTGCTTCGCCGCAGTGTAGCAGCACATTCTGTGTACTGTGCAGAGTTGCAGAATAGGAAGAAATACTGTTAAGTCTTCAAACTAAAATATCAAAGTCACATATTCCATTCAGTGTGTGTCACCGCAGTTTAGCAGCCTATTCTGTGTACTCTGCACAGTTGCAGAATAGGAAGAAATACTGTTAAGTTTTCAAACTCAAATATTAAAGTCACATATTCCATTCAGTGTGTGCCACCGCAGTTTAGCAGCCTATTCTGTGTACTCTGCACAGTTGCAGAATAGGAAGAAATACTGTTAAGTTTTCAAACTCAAATATTAAAGTCACATATTCCATTCAGTGTGTGTCACCGCAGTTTAGCAGCCTATTCTGTGTACTCTGCACAGTTGCCGAATAGGAAGAAATACTGTTAAGTTTTCAAACTCAAATATTAAAGTCACATATTCCATTCAGTGTGTGTCACCACAGTTTAGCAGCCTATTCTGTGTACTCTGCACAGTTGCAGAATAGGAAGAAATACTGTTAAGTTTTCAAACTCAAATATTAAAGTCACATATTCCATTCAGTGTGTGTCACCGCAGTTTAGCAGCCTATTCTGTGTACTCTGCACAGTTGCAGAATAGGAAGAAATACTGTTAAGTTTTCAAACTCAAATATTAAAGTCACATATTCCATTCAGTGTGTGTCACCGCAGTTTAGCAGCCTATTCTGTGTACTCTGCACAGTTGCAGAATAGGAAGAAATACTGTTAAGTTTTCAAACTCAAATATTAAAGTCACATATTCCATTCTGTGTTCGTCACCGCAGTTTAGCAGCCTATTCTGTGTACTCTGCACAGTTGCAGAATAGGAAGAAATACTGTTAAGTTTTCAAACTCAAATATTAAAGTCACATATTCCATTCAGTGTGTGTCACCGCAGTTTAGCAGCCTATTCTGTGTACTCTGCACAGTTGCAGAATAGGAAGAAATACTGTTAAGTTTTCAAACTCAAATATTAAAGTCACATATTCCGTGTAAGATGAAGAAGGCGGGTAAAAAGGGACGGGGAAGTGGACGTGATCCTGATAGTTCAGGGCGCGGGTCAGGACGCGGAGAAACTGTGCCTGGTGCCAGAGCACAAGAAAGAAAGACATCCACCATACCTAGCTTCATGTCTAATTTTACAGGGCGTCGCAGGACATCACTCTCGAGGTCCGACCACTGCGAACAGGTGGTCGGTTGGATGACAGCTGATACTGCTTCCAGTCGGTTAAGCACCACCCTGTCTTCCACCAAGTCCACTCTCAGTAGCCAAGAGTCTGGTCAACATAATCCTCACTCTGATCATCCTTCCTCCCACCATACACGGTCTGGTCAAAGAAGTGATCCCACACTGGGATATAGTGAGGAGCTCGTCTCATCACCAATCCTTCATTTGACCCTCTCTCCAAGCACGCTTGCAGAGGAACATGACATCTTGTGCCCTGATTCACAACCTCTAGAGGGTACCCAATCACAAGAAGATGACAGATGTGAACGGCATTTAAGGTCAAAGGAAGTAGTGGATGATGATGATGATGATGAGACACAGTTGCCATTAAATCAACCACTATTTCCGTCTCAAGACCTTGTTGAGGAGAATGTTATACAGTTGTCAATGACTGAGTATGTGGTGGGATCAAGACATGAGGAGGATGATCAGAGTGAGGAAGTGGAGGAGGACTTGGTGGACGATGAGGTGACTGACCCCACCTGGGAAGGTGTAGAGCCGAGCGATGACAGCAGTCCTGAGGGTGAGCCATCTGCAGCACCGCAACAGGCTGGAAGAGGCAGTGGTGTGGCTACAGAAAGAAGGCGGACCGCACCAAACCGGCCCGCAAATGTTCCACGGAGCACCCCCTTGCGTAAATCTACCTTGCCAAAGGGTAGGTGTTCCGCGGTATGGCGTTTTTTTAAGGAAAGTGCGGACGACAAAAGAATTGTAGTTTGCAACCTGTGCCACACCAGAATGAGCCGAGGCATGAACACTAGAAACCTCACCACCACCAGCATGATCCGACACATGGCATCCAAGCACCGTAGTAAGTGGGAGGAACGCCTGGATCGCCCATCTGTGTCTGCAGGCCACACCACTGCCTCCTCTTCCCCTGTTTTCGGTGCCGGCCAATCGCCTGTCGAAGGCGCAGGCCCGCATACCTCCCGCCCTGCACCTGTAGCATCTGAAGCACCATCAGCGACCACATCCACTTCCCTGTCCCAGCGCAGCGTCCAAATGTCGTTACCCCAGGCATTTGAGCGCAAGAGAAAATACCCAGCCACCCACCCACAGGCCATAGCACTAACCTCACACCTTTCCAAATTACTGGCCATCGAAATGCTGCCATTTAGGCTTGTGGACACTGAGTCCTTCCGCAGCCTGATGGCAGCAGCTGTCCCTCGGTACGCGGTCCCCAGCCGCCACTACTTTTCCCGGTGTGCCATCCCCGCATTACACCACCATGTGTCCCGTAACATCACCCGTGCCCTGACCAACGCAGTTACTGGGAAGGTCCACTTAACGACTGACACATGGACAAGTGCTTGTGGCCAGGGACGCTACATTTCCCTGACGGCACACTGGGTGAATGTCGTGGAGGCTGGGAGCGACTCGGACCCTGGGATGGCACGGGTGCTACCCACGCCGAGGATTGCGGGCCCTACCTCCATCAGGGTTTCCGCCAGCACCTACGTTATTGGCTCCTCCTCCTCCGTTTCCACCTCCGAATTCTCTACACGCAGCGCCACTCCCCCATCAGCCAGTAGCTGGAAGCAGTGTAGCACTGCAGTGGGGAAGCGTCAACAGGCCGTGCTGAAGCTGATCTGCCTTGGGGACAAACAGCACACGGCCTCAGAGCTGTTGCAGGGGATTAGTCACCAGACCGAGCAGTGGCTCTCGCCACTCAACCTGCAACCAGGCATGGTTGTGTGTGATAATGGGCGTAACTTGGTGGCGGCTTTGGAGCTCGGCAAGCTCACACACGTACCATGCCTAGCGCATGTATTTAATTTAGTGGTTCAGCGATTTCTAAAAACCTACCCCAATGTGCATGATCTCTTGACCAAGGTGCGCCGCGTGTGTGCACATTTCCGTAAGTCATCTACAGCTTCGGCCGGCCTGTTGAAGCTGCAGCAGCGCTTACAATTGCCAGCTCACCGGCTGCTGTGTGACGTGAGCACGCGCTGGAACTCCACCTTCCACATGTTGGCCCGGCTTTGTGAGCAGCAGAGGGCAGTAGTGGAGTACCAGCTGTTACACGGTCGTCGCCTCTCCGTTCAACTTCCTGTAATCAGAAGTGAGGAGTGGGAATGGATGTCAGACCTCTGCGAGGTTTTACGCAATTTTGAGGAATCGACACAGATGGTGAGCGGCGATAACGCTATTATCAGTGTAACCATCCCACTTCTGTGTCTACTGAAACGCTCGCTGCTCACAATTAAAACCGACGCTTTGCATGTGGAAGAGGTGGAAATGGGGGAGGAAGAGCTTACACAAGGTGATAGCCAGAGCACCCTCACTTCGTCTTCTCAGCGACAATTGGAGGAGGCGGAGGAGGAGGAGGAGGAAGACACGGTTGCCTCCGCTACAGAGGGTAGCCATGGAACTTTAGTTCCATCTCTTCAGCGTGGGTGGGCAGAAGAGGAGGAAGAGGATGAGGATATTGAGAGTCATCCTCCTGGTGAGGACAGCGAAATCTTGACTGTTGGTACTCTGGCACACATGGCTGACTTTATGTTAGGCTGCCTTTCCCGTGACCCACGCGTTGTACGCATTTTAGACAACACGGATTACTGGGTGTTCACCCTTCTGGACCCCCGCTACAAAGAGAATTTCTCATCTCTCATTCCTCCGGTGGAGAGGACAAGCAAAATGGTGCAATACCAGAAGGTTCTTGTTGAAAAATTGCTCCAAAATTTTCCATCTGACAACGCTGGCGGCAGAGTACGTGCTACCTTGGCCAACAGAGAAGGGGAGAAAAGGGGAGTTCCGACAAAGGCAGGGCAACACTCTCCAAGGCGTGGGACACCTTCATGACACCCCGCCAGCACCCTCACCCTGATGCGCAGCCTAGTGTCACAAGGAGGGAAAAGTTTTGGAAGATGGTGAAGGAGTACGTAGCAGACCGTGTCAGCGTCCTCAATGATCCCTCTGTGCCTTACAACTACTGGGTGTCCAAGCTGGACACGTGGTATGAACTGGCACTCTACGCCTTGGAGGTGCTGGCCTGCCCTGCCGCCAGCGTTCTGTCTGAGCGGGTATTTAGTGCTGCTGGTGGCATCATAACAGATAAGCGTATCCGCCTTTCCACCGACAATGCTGATAGGTTGACACTTATAAAAATGAACAAGGCCTGGATTTCCCCTGACTTCTCCACTCCACTGGAGGAAAGCCCCGGGGGAACATAAACTCACTTTATATATGTTATTTACAATGATGGGAATACTCTGTATTCCCATTCACCCCTTCCACCCAAAAAACGGGTATATGGTTGACTCTTAATCTTCTCATCCTCCTCCTCCTCTTCCATATGCCCTGGGATATAATTTTTATATAGGGCCAGCTCACCAGCGGGCCCTGTGATATAATTTTTATATAGGGCCAGCTCACCAGCGGGCCCTGTTTGACAATTTTTATATAGGTCAGCTCACCAGCGGGCCTTCTCATATAATGTTTTATTGGGTCAGCTCTCTAGCGGGCCCTCTCATATAATGTTTTATAGCGTCAGCTCACTAGCGGGCCTTCGCATATAATGTTTTATAGCGTCAGCTCACTAGCGGGCCTTCGCATATAATGTTTTATAGCGTCAGCTCACTAGCGGGCCTTCGCATATAATGTTTAGGATGGTCAGCTCTGCAACAGACCCTCACCCATAATGTTTTAGATGGTCAGCTCAGCGCACGTTTCCCTCTTAATCATGGCCACAGTTCAATAAAATCAAGGAAATTTTTGGGAGAATTTGCCTCTGCGCACGTTTCCCTCTTAATCATGGCCTCAGTTCAGAAAATCAAGGAAATTTTTGGGAGAATTTGCCTCTGCGCACGTTTCCCTCTTAATCATGGCCTCAGTTCAGAAAATCAAGGAACTTTTTGGGAGAATTTGCCTCTGCGCACGTTTCCCTCTTAATCATGGCCTCAGTTCAGAAAAATCGAGGAAATTTTTGGGAGAATTTGCAGATGATATACAAGTAAATATACAGCAAATACTGTTTGGTAACAATTTTTCGCCTAAAGTCGTTTTTATGTGCCTTTTTGTGTGTTTTACGGTCAGTCTGTAAAAATGGCGTACTACGGGCGAAAGATCGTTCCCAGCAGCGATGTTGGAGTCCAAGATGCATCCAGACATCCTCCCTATGCTGTCCCTGAACCATTTCTGTGGTGTTTCCATCCTTTTCTGCCCTTTTCCTATGGACCAGGCACCCTCCCCTCATCAGAGCAGGGGGTGCCTGGTGTAATGCTCGAGTCCTCCCATTGACTTCAATGGGGCTCGGGTGCTCGGCCGAGCACTCGAGCCTCAGGGGGTGCTCGGTCAGAGCACCCGAACACCCGAGCATTGGGGTGCTCGCTCATCACTACTCTGGAGTTCTACCTCACTCTGAACCTGAGCATCTGCCCTGATATCTGGCATATTATCTGGTTACAGATCTGTGCTGCCATCTCTGCTAATATCCTGGGTCTAATACACAACAGAAAGGAGGAGCAATCCTGGGGCAAACCAACTGCACTATGGCGACAAACCTAAATTCCCATTGATTTAGATAGAACTGCTAAGCCCTTGAATGCTAGAGAGAGCTCAAATGCAATGTACTGGAGATCTATGTAGCATTCAAGTGCTTAAAATCTCCTATTCAATCAGTGAAAATTTGGACAATCTTAATTCCTCCCATATGGTTTGTACCAGAATTCATTCACTTTTTCTTTTGAACATAAGGACATAAGGAATACTTGTAAATACATTATGTGCCAGAGAGAGGGTTACAGGGCAACCATCACCAGAAAATAAATATGAAAGAGAAAACTACACACAGCTCCTTAGACGGATAGTAAAGTTTCAAAATAAAAGGAGCATCAATTTATCGTATTTGGGCCATGGAGAGAGTGTTATTTCATTACTGTCAGAGTTGTAGTTCAAGAGTAATTTAAAGATAAAGTATTCCCCTCCCACCCCTTTTACTGATGTAACACTGCTTACCTCAGAACAGAAAGGTGGTGTCCAGATGGATTGCAGAGAGGAATGATCTTCAATTAGCATAAGGGAAAAACCTGTAAAGGGGGGCAGGGTTTTCATTGTTCTCACAGTAAGAAGATTGTCCCTTGTTGTGAGCTGTCTGGTCTTAAGACCAGATTCCACATCTGAAGGGAGGTGGCTTACACTAGGTAAAAGGGGCGGGAGGGGGATACTTTATCATTAAATTACTTGAACTACTAATCTGACATTACTGAAATAACACTCTCCATGGCCCAAATACTATGAAGATTAATTTTATTGTATTGTATTGTATATTTTATTTATATAGCGCCAACCAGTGTACTTGGCACTTTACAGTTTACATTTGATATAGAAGGGGTACAATAACTGCAGTGATTACGTACTTGTAAAGTCAATCATAAGGGGAAAAACAGGTGAGTATACATGAGGATGAAAGGTCCCTGCCCCGTAGAGCTTACAATCTACAATTGGAGCTGCTTTTATTTTGAAACATTACTATCCCTTTAAGACAGCACACAGCACAACACAAAAATAACAAGGTGTTCAAATGGTTTTTACTCACCTTATGTTGATGCTCCCTGCAGGTCCTGTGCACCTCCAGATCTCTTCAGCCTGGTATTACTGAGTAAAGAACGGGGAGGGTGGGAGGGCGGTCAGGAAGCAAACAGACATTCACCAAGTAGTTAACTCTTTGAGTGCTAGTAGGGTATGTTGCACACCCCTCTTGCTCTCAAGAGTTAAAATAAAAAATGTTTTATTGCTACCCAAATAAAAACAAAACGGTAGTATCAATAGGACAAGATGCAGTGCGTAGGGATTTTTCAATAGTGAATACACTTAATCATAGGCATCTGATATTTAAGGATAAAGGTAAAGGGAGGGTGAGTATTAGAAACCAATGTTAAAGAAAAAAAAATCACATGGTCAAATCAAATTTAACCCTGTGCGTGTAGAGAACATGGAAAGAAAAATATTGTCAAATGGGCTTAAATATACATTGGAAAAACTTTTAACATTGTATTTCCATTTGTTTGAGGTCAGTTTTACTTTTAAAGGGATAGTAATGTTTCATAATAAAAGCAGCTCTAATTAATCATCATAGTATTTCAATACTGTCAGAGTTATAGTTCAAGAGTAATTCAATGACAAAGTATCCCCCTCCTGCCCCTTTTACTGATGTAACACTGCTCAGCCAGAGCAGAAGGGAGGTGCCCAGGTAGACTGCAGAGAGGGACAATCTTCAATTAAGATAAGGGAAAAACCTGAAAAACTTGTCAAGGAGGGCAGGGCTTTCATTGTTCTCATAGAAAGAAGATTGTCCCCTGCTGTTATCTGTCTGGTCTATGGACTGCATTCCACATCTGAGAAGAGATGGCTTACACTAGGTAAAAGGGGCGGGAGGGGAAACTTTGCTTGTGAATATCTTTCAAACCATAAAGGTTTGAGAGATGAGACTTATATCGTTCTTCATGTTTTTTTAATGCCTACAAAATAAAATAAAGATAAAACAAAGTATTACTATCCCTTTAAATGCATATTAGACACATAAATATATGGCTCTTGTCAAGGGAGGCTCTAGGTTTTTGGGGGGCCTTAAGCAAAAAATTCACATGCCCTCCCCCTTTATTTTATGTTGGTATTACTAATAAGATATTACAATCTGAGATTGCATTGCAGTACCGTATAAACATTGTGGGGCCCTTTGACCAAGTGGGGGCCATAAGCAGATACTTATTTTGCCTGGGAACTCTCTGGATTTGCCCTTGAGACTCCGGTTTTGACACTGCATTACTGGGTCTCTGGGGCTGATTCTCCGGATGTGGGGAATTTCCTACCCTGTTACTCCAATTTCCCTCTCACATCTCCTCCTTTCCAGCCTATTGCTCCCAATTAACACCCACTTTTCTGAAGAGAGCGAGAGAGAGAGTGAGTGTGTGTGTGTTTAAGGCACCGCCTCCACTCATGGGTAAACTCTGCCCTTTTTTTACACTATTTGCGTCAATGACATCTTCCAGCGGCATCAGAGGACTCTACAACAGAAAGTTCCCAGGTATGCTTATATTGTAGCTCCACCACTGGCTATTGTGAAGGATAAAAATCCCTTTTTAATAGGTGAAAAACAGACAATATTGGGAGCAAATGCTCTCTCTGACTCTCTAAAGAACATTAAAGGGATAGTAATGTTTCAGAAAAACAGCAGCTCCAATTAATCTTCATATTATTTGGGCCATGGAGAGTGTTATTTCATTACTGTCAGAGATGTAGTTCAAGAGGAATTGAATGATAAAGTATCCCCCTCCTGCCCCTTTTACCTAGTGTAACACTGATAACCTCAGATGTTGAATCTGGTCCGTTGACCAGACAGCTCACAGCAAGGGACAATCTTCATACTGTGACAACAATGAAATCCCTGCCCCCATTGACAGGTTTTTCAGGTTTTTGCCTTATGCTAATTGAAGATTGTCCCTCTCTGTGATCCATCTGGACACCACCTTGCTGCTCTGAGGCGAGCAGTGTTACATCAGTAAAAGGGGAGGGAGTATGATACTTTATCATTCAATTATTCTTGAACTACAATTCAGGAAGTAGTGAAATAACACTCTCCATGGCTCAAATACTATGAAGATTAACTGCAGCTGCTTTTTTGTGAAACATTACTATCCCTTTAACACATAAAAATGAACTAGGTTTATATTCTTTTTTTTTTTTATAAACATTTTATTGAAATTTCACATAATACAAAAACAGTCATACTCATGGATTGAGGACATATTACAAGATTTTTATTATAAGATTTACTGGAGATGAAAATTCCAACGCCAGTGCGCTAGGTATATAGCAAGAAATTCTCCCCCCGGGGCTGAAAAATATGTCACACACCAACTGATTAGTTAAATTGTATAAAGAAACCGGGAAGAGTATACAGCATGACTTATAACAATGTGATGTAGGTGGGATTCTGCGACCACCAGGGTACCCAACAAAGCCACCACAACATACAAATGTCCTGATCGAAAATTGGAACCTGACAAATAACACTTAAGTAAAACAAAGACAACATGAAACATAAAACAGGTGCATACCCCGGAGGAGCCCAGCCCCACCCCATCCCCAATCCCAAAGGAAACAAAGAATAAGATTAAAGAGTGATGCCAACCACTCCCGAGCCCCCCCCTTCAAGATCATCCCCCCTCCCTGTCTCTAATTGGGACTCTAAGGTACTGTCTGTTAGCAGTCTCTCCCCCATCCAAGAAATATACCTAAAGCAGTGGTAAAAGACTGCCTGACAAGCGGCAGATAGGGAAAGAATAAAAGGTTTCCAGAGAGTGATAAAGCTGGGGCCCAACATCTCCTTTTCAGAAATAGCAAGCGTCCAATGTAGTCTGGTAAAGTGAAATAATTTAACCTTCCATTGTCAGAGCAGGGGAGGTTGGGAGGATAACCAAAGCGCAAGGATGCATTTTAATGCTACCATTACAGCAAAATCCACTAATTTGACCTGGCAAGCCATCAACTGGGATGAAGAATCACAAATCCCAAGCAGAAATACTGGAGTGGCAAAATCAATTGGTATCATAATTTTTGTTGTAACATAAGAGAAGACCTTGGTCCAAAAAGAATAAACATGCGGGCAGGAATATACCATATGGAGTAGAGTCGCACTGGGGTCCTGACATTTAGGGCAAGAGGAAACCGATACAAGACCAGTGCGGTGGGTATATCTGTCAGCCAACCAGAAGAGCTCAGATGGGCCAGATTAGCTCGAGCTATTGAAAACAATGTTCTATAAATACGTGAGGTTTTAAATGACACCGCCAAAAGCTTTTTAATTAGACAGTCCAGCGGATTGTCCGTAAGTTGTTTAGACAATACAGGCAAAAGAGACAACGTAATGTTTGGCTTGCAAAAAGGTGGTTAGATGGTAGAGAATATTTCGATTTCAAGTCCAGAATAGAGTATATCTGTTGAGTTAAGGGATCTAGTAAGTGACCCACTGATGTTATACCTTGAGAGGCCCAAAGAAAGAACCAGGCATCAGCTTCCCTGCCTTGAAAGGAAGAGTTATGGGTGAAGGGCAAAAAAAACGAGGCATATCTTGACTTAAAAAGATGATATCTAATGTATTGCCAAGCCTTTACAGTAGATGCCAACAAAGGATTAGCAACACAAGGAGGGGCCAAAGGAGCATGCAGAATATAGGAAAGGCTAAGTGATGGACAAAAACATTGGTCCCTGCCAGAGTCTGTATAAACCAAGGTGTCATCTAGCAGACTATATTATAGAATCATAAATGTGGAAACTTAAACCCACCAGACTGTTAGGTTCAGTCAATTTGGCCAAACTCATCCTAGGGCATTTACCACCTCATATAAACCCTTGAAATCGACAGTTGAGTAATTGTATGTCCGTTGCCATAGGTTTATATTCTTAACCCTTTAAGAACTGGCCATGCGTGCGCACAGCCAGCACTTAAGGACCACGACGCATATTTTTTTTAAAACATTGGACCCAATTTAGGCAGGGTGTAGAGCTTTAAACTTTGGCACGTCATTGGTCCTTAAGTGGTTAAATACTCTGTGTTCATGGTAATATCTAAAAAAAATTCTATAATTGTTTTAAGGCCTAGAATCTAGTCTTACATAGGTTCTGATGGAGCAGACAATTCCAGCCTTTTTAGGGTTCCTGGGCTCCATTTGATAGTCTATGATATCTGTAAATGGGCTGTGATAGGATAGCAGGCTTTCTGAATAAAAGAGCAGTGGGCACTTAACACAATCAATTAACTGACTTTAGTTCTTATCTCTCGCTACAAACCACACAAACAACATTAAATAAATGTTCTCTGAACAGGAAAATTTACATATGAGTTAAAAGCATGTTTAGGATTATAGTTTAAGGATATAATGTATGAATGTTAACTTTTACCTGTGCTAGTTGTAAATATATGATTTCCAAAGTTATAGTAACCCCTTAAGGACCATCGGTCCCAGGGTGTGTGGTCCTTTAAGCTGTTTTATTTTTTAGATTGTCTTTTAAATCTGTTGGCAGCAGAGGAGGGAGGGATTTGTAGTCCAACAACAGAGGGCTCGCCAGTATAGGAATCCATGTGTTGATCAAAATATTTGGGAAATTGCTAAGTGGGTTGTAGCATCAAATTCCCACAGCAAGCAGATTTCAGAGGGAGGGATATTTATAGAGTCATGCACTGCAGGATTGCTAGAGATTTAATGCTGCCTCTCAATGAAGTAATGATCGCAGATAGGCAATAGGGCAGAGCACGATCTATCTGCTGTTGGAGGGTCAGTGAAGAATGTGCACCCTATATCCTGTTCAGTTGAACTCCAAGGAGGGATGGCAGGGAGGTGGGAGTAGACATGACTGGCTTGAAACTTCTGACATAATGTTTGTAAACTTCTAGCTGTCCTACTGTCTTTGAACTACTCCTATCTGCCTCAGTCATTTAATGGATGCTGAGGGTAATGAGTATTTAGCTCAAAAACTGTCAGGGAGCTACATGTTGCTCAACCCCTCTCTTATGATATGTATCTTTTTTTTGGGGGGGGGCAGCAGATGTGAGTGTACCATTTTCCATTCATAAAATGTTGGAGAGTTTGCAGTAACTTGACCTACCACATTTCCAAGTCCCCTCAGTGGAAGCCTCCATCTTGATATTATTTACATGACTATTCCTCCATACCAATTTATTCCACCCCTCTGGCATCCGAACAAGGTGGAGATAGGTGATTTCCTTGATATGTGATTAACTGTTGAGATTAGATTCCACAACTACTTAATCAAAAACCTCTAAAACTATTAAACTAATTGGGAAGCAAAAAACATGTTACAGCAATTGAAATAGATACATTTAATGAGATTAAAATCTCTGTAGGCAGCAGGCCCACTTTATGACTAAACTATTAGGCTAAAATGTATTGAGTAAGAGACAGCATATAAATGTGTCTGATGATATTATTTTCCTAGAAGAGATACAACAGGAATTAAAATCCATAGAACCACACTTACACTGTCTGTCACTCCAGCTTTGGTCTCCCGTCTGCAGGGCAGTATTTCCCATCAGGCAAAGAGTTTACTATCAAAATGTTACCCTCTATTTGGTAACCATACAAAAGGCGATATCAGAATGTCACCCACATCAAAAGCGTGACATTCTGATGTCACCCGTTTGACGGTTGCCATGTAGGCCATCTGTGAGCAGTGCCATGTAGATGAAAAGAAAATATAGGCTTTATAACAAGGGGAAGATAAGATTCATTAACATCAATGCACATTCACACATGTAATGGTACAGCTAACTAGTGGAGGTGCTAGGAGAGTCGTGTACCAGAAAGTAACCCCATTGCAGATGTGTATAATGTATTTCTCTTGGTGGTTGAGCTCCCAGAAGGAAAGATGAAAGTGGTGGTAGAGGGGCTCCAATTGGGGTTACTTGCTGGTGCACAGAGTTCCTAGCACCTCCACTAGGTAGCTGTACCATTATCTGTGTGAATGGAAGTTGATGTCTACATGGCAGTGCTCACAGATCACCTACATGGAGCCCCTTAAGTGGGTAAGAGCAGAATTTCACCTTTTGATGCAGGCGACATTCTGATGTTGACCTTTTGATGGTCGCCAAATACAGGACAACATTTTAATAGGATACCCAGGTAAAGCAGGCACCTGGCTAGAGCACCAAGCTCTGTGGGGATAAGCGTTTTTTTATGCATATATTCATTGGGTACAAATATTTTACGTGCAAGGAAATACTGGGTGCAGCTATAGGATGGAGTCTCATGAGATGTGCGGGTGTGGCCATATGTTACGCAAAGGGCCCCTGAGGTACTTTTGCCTAGGGGCATCTCAGATGTAAATCCTACCCTGACTTAAATTTGTTCCGTGGAACCCCTTGAACTTCTCCAGGAAGCCCCAGGGTTCAACAGAGACCAGATAAACCCTTTGAGTGTCAGAAGAGTATCCAATGCATTGCAAAGCAATGCGATGAACACCCTCTGGCATTCAAAGGGTTAAGGTCACAGACTTAGGAAAATCTGAACATTGAGATTTTCAAAACCAGCAAAAAAGCTTTTTGTGGAAGTGTCACAGTTGTGAAACATTTATAACAAAATATATTTTGAGAAATTACAAGGATCAACTGACAGAAAAAAAGCAGTGTACATTTCCCTGTATTCCCTGTCTTTCCGACCAAAGTGAGCCAAGATATCCCTATTTAAATCTTTCATGCTGAAGTGATGTTTCTGACAATCTAAGTTGGATCATTTTCTGTTAAGTTCCAGTTTACTAATTCTGACTTCCCTGCACGCCAACATGATAAATAGAGGTAGCGCACACCTCTTCTGTTCTTATTTCATACTTCTTAACTTGACACGTAGAAAATATTACATATCAAATGTATCCTGACATATAAAATTAACCAAGGGATTCTTACTGACATAAATCCATGGATAGATGAAAGCCAAATTAACCCTTGATTGCTCTACAGTTTGTTGCACACCCCTCCCCAAAAAATGAAAAAGCAATGCATTTAAGAAACATTTACAGGTTTGCATCATTCATTCATTCAGTCACTTCGTTAACCCTTTCAGTGTCAGCAATGCACTGCATACCCCTCTGGCACTGAAAAGGTTAAAGTTCACCTCTCAGGAACTATAACTGTTATATCTTTAATTTTCGTCACTTGAGTGAGAATTGTTATATCAGCTTTATATTACAATTGTTATATATGCTTACTGTTTTTTTGTAGTTAAAGGGATAGTAATACTCTGTTTAATCTTTATTTTATTTTGTAGGCATTAAAAAACATGAAGAACGATATAATTCTTATCTCTCAAACCTTTATGGTTTAAGAGATATTCACAAGCAAAGTTTCCCCTCCCGCCCCTTTTACCTAGTGTAATCCATCTCTTCTCAGATGTGGAATCCAGTCCATAGACCAGACAGATAACAGAAGGGGACAATCTTCTTCCTATGAGAACAATGAAAGCCCTGCCCGCCTTGACAAGTTTTTCAGATTTTTCCCTTATCTTAATTGAAGATTGTCCCTCTCTGCAGTCTACCTGGGCACCTCCCTTCTGATCTGGCTGAACAGTGTTACATCAGTAAAAGGGGCGGGAGGGCCCCTGGTGGAGGCATGGGAGGCTTGGACTCCTTGGTGAGTAGTAAGAGAGTGGACTCGTATGACAAGATGGTGCAATTTGAGGTCCTTCAGCTGCCCAAGACGTCAATTCCTTTGGCAGGGGAGGAAAGGAATTGAGGTCATGAACAGCTGGAGGGCTTCAGGTTGCTCACTGCTGTCATAGACGATGGTGGCCTGCTGTTCATGCGTTAGTTTATTGGAGTACTGGAGAGTCATGTGTTCAGTGCTGGACTTTGGAACAAAACCTGTGTTTTTGTTTTAAGCTAGGGGTGGGCAACATGTGACTCTCCTGCTGATGCTGGACTATAAGCCTGCACTTTCCAATGTTTGAAAAGAAATAATCTAGAAACACCTTTCCCTTGAATAGTCACATGACAGAGCATCACTAATGGCCACAAATATTGCACTTGTATATCAGTTTAAACCTTACAAATACTGACATGCTACATTAAGTACCAGATGAGTGTGCAATGTGTTGCACAACACTAACATTCTCGTCCTTAAAGGGATAGTAATCAGGGCCGGATTTGCCATTAGGCAAAGTAGGCACCTGCCTACAGGCGCATGCCACTGAGGGACACCTGCCATTGGGATTTTTTTATTTTTTTAAATATTCTCTACCGTCTAGCCACCTCGCGTGCCCTCACATTGCCCCCCCCCCGCTTGTCTATTTCCTACCTCCCCAGCAGGACAGGTCTGTGCCTCCTTTGGCACAGTCCTGTAGGTACTGAGCTCCCTCGTCACCTCTTTAGGAATGCAGAGTGCTGGGAGATGACATCATCTCCCAGCGCTCTGCATTCCTGAATAGGAGACCGCACGGGAGCTCCATCAGCCACAAGACTGTGCCAAAGGAGGCACAGATGACAGATCTCCTGCCAGGGAGGTAATAAATGGACAGCGGGGGGAGGTAGGAAATGGACAATGGGGGGGAGGCAATGTGAGGGCAACAAGGAGATGGTGGGGGCAAGTTGGAGCCGAAGGGGGGCAATGTGAGGGCAACATGGAGATGGTGGGGGCAATGTGGAGCTAATGGGGGCAAGTTGGAGCCGATGGAGGGCAATATGGAGATGGTGGGGCAATGTGGAGCTGATGGGGGGCAAGTTGGAGCTATTGGGGTGGGGGGCAATGTGAGGGCAATATGGAAATGGTGGGGGCAATGTGGAGCTGATGGGGGCAATATGGAGCTGATGAGGGCATTGTGAGGGCAATGTGGAGCTGATGGGGGCAATATGGGGGCATTGTGAGGGCAATGTGGAGCTGATGGGGCAATATGGAGCTGATGGGGGGCATTGTGAGGGCAATGTGGAGCTGATGGGGGTAAATGTGAAGGCAATATGGTATATGGAGCTGATGGGGGCAGTATGGTGTTGATGGGGGCAATGTGAGGGCAATATGGTATATGGAGCTGATGGGGGGTATTGTGAGGGCAATGTGGAGCTGATGGGGGCAATGTGAGGACGATATGGAGATGATGGTGGCAAGCTGGAGCTAAGGGGGGGCAACGTGGAGATTAGGAGCATTGTGGAGGTATCCAGTGCAGATGGCCCACAGAGGGGAGGGGGCTCTTCAAATTTCTGTGCCTACAGGCTCCTGAGATGTAAATCCAGCCCTGGGGAGGGGAATACTTTGTCATTGAATTACTCTTGAACTACAACTCTGACATCATTGAAATAACACTCTCCAAAATCCAAATACTATGATGATTAATTAGAGATGCTTTTATTAAGAAACATTACCATCCCTTTAAGCTCTGAATTTTACTACATTAAAGAGACAGTAATACTTAAAATGTAAAAAAATATATGTTGTAGGTTTTATCCCCCTGAGTAAAACAAGGGTACTCCCACTTCTGTGTGATATTTTATTAAAACTTGAATTTTTTTAGGTGCAATATCACAGTGGCCTGAAAATTTACAGTGGCGCTGTTGCTACACCATCCTATGGACTTCTCTGGTCCATAGACCATAAAGGATAGATATTATTCGGGGACATAAACACTACAACATATTTTTTTTACATTTTAAGTATTACTATCCCTTTAAAGGGATAGTAATGTTTCATAATAAGAACAGCTCTAATTAATCATCATAGTATTTGGACTTTGGAGAGTGTTATTTCAATTCTGTCAGAGTTGTAGTTCAAGGGTAATTCAATGACAAAGTATCCCCCTCCCGCCCCTTTTACTGATGTAACACTGTTCAGCCAGATCAGAAGGGAGGTGCCCAGGTAGACTGCAGAGAGGGATAATCTCCAATTAAGATAAGGGAAAAACCTGAAAAACTTGTCAAGGGGGCAGGTCTTTCATTGTTTTCATAGGAAGAAGATTGTCCCCTTCAGTTATCTGTCTGGTCTATGGACTGCATTCCACATCTGAGAAGAGATGGCTTATACTAGGTAAAAGGGGCAGGAGGGGAAACTTTGCTTGTAATAATAATAATAAGACTTATATTATTCTTCATGTTTTTTAATGCCTACAAAATAAAATAATGACAAAACGAAGTATTACTATCCCTTTAATAACGTTTTCACAGACAATTACAATTATGGAGGTGCTCGCTCTCTCTTTCTTTTCCCAGGAATCTCCAAACTTTTTACCTGAATGGTTATGCAGAGATAAAAAATGAAAAAAGAAAAACCTATGAACTGAGAACCGGATATTACTAGGAAATATAATGGTATTAAAAATAAACATGCACAAAATGAGAGTTTATAATGACTATTTTATGCAACCCATAAACAACTTTATATTTGCTACATTAATTTACAATTGAGCATTAAATGTCTGCCTGGCAGTTAAAGATTATGCCAGGATTATTGTTTTGTAGCAGATCACCTTTTTGGCATTTAATGTTTTTTGCATGAAGAGCCTGATTTCCTATATATAGATATCAAAAAGGACTTTGTTTTCTTGCATGTAATACCAGTGTACTATGTATACACTCTTCTTAATAAGTATGGATTTCTGTTTTATTTGGTTATTTTTATTTTGTATGTACTGTTTCTTGGTCTGGGGAATGTGGGTTTGAGCGGACCTTTTCTGGGAAGGAATAATTAAGAGGCGCTCCTCTAGGGTGTTTGAATAATATTCAGGCACATATAGGTCTGTTGGTGGTTTTGCACTGGGGGCACAACTTTGGAGGTTGCGACAGCACGTCCATATTTAAAAGGGTGCTCTTGGAGTTTACCATCATCAGTACCTATATTTTGTACTGATTTCCCATACCCAAACTAATGGCCCCAAAGCCTTAATTTGGACCTCCCTGCTCTAACTGATTAGTTATCTTATATAATAATTTGCTAAGTGTGTGTTTGTCAGAAGCCGTCATGTGCAGTAGAGACAGCTGTGCGTGCTGCGCGGTACAGCCACGGCTGATAATGGAGCAGGGCTCCAAATTCAGACCGTAGTCCTTTCTGCGCACCAAATGAATTCAGAGTGCCCAGCTCCGTATCAGCAGCGGCGCGGGCAGTCTCTACTGTGCATAACTGCACCGCGGCCGTTGCTGGGTGGCACTGTGGCCCGTGTACACGGGCTCTTCAATTAGTAGATTATAGAAGGGTTTAAAAGCAAGAATTACAAATATACACAATTACTGTATGAAAGTCATTTGTCTAAGTGAGTTGTTCTGATAACCTTTTTTGGACAAGATAATTGTGCAATGCATTGTGGAGCAAGGGGTTAAGCAAATTATTCCACAGGTACAATTTCCCTTTAAGACAGTTCACCTTGCAGATGTTCATGCACCAAGTGTGAACAATTCACTTTAATATTAATCACAAGCCTTCATTCCAGAGATGGTCACCTTACCCCATGTTGACACGTCTGTCTCCATTTTGACAGCTAAAAGAAAGATGTGTCAGGATGTTTTCAAAAGCATTTTTTTATCTTCAAGTCATAGGTATAATCCTGCATTTCTTTGCCAGCCTAGTCTTATAGCCAAAGGCTAGGATTTATCAGTGTGTGAATGGTAAACACACACAGGCAAACAAAACTTTTATTACTCTGCAGTTTTCCATTTGCATAACCCCTTGGATGTTAGAAGTGCATCTAGCAGCCAAGGGATGTGAATTGGTTTATACTTGCTCTTTTATCAGTGAATTAGTATAGTGGGTCTGTGGAACCCCACTGTTCCTTGAAGTAGTTCAGTGGGGTTCCATAGAACAAATTCCAGTAATGGTGGACAGTGGAACAACATGATTATTTGGTGCAGCTTACCTGATACATATTAACTTAATAATTTACCCTTAGCCAGTTCAGTGCCAGAGAGGTGTCCAGTGTATTGTGTTGCAAAGCATTGGATACCTCTCCATCAGTCAAAGGGTTAAGTTACCAATATCAGCATTGATATTATTAGTTCATGATATTAAAGGGTTCCTGCAGTAATAGTAATGGCACAACAAAAAATATTATTTCCAGATTCATAAATAGTTCTGCTTGCCTGTTTTGTTGGAGTACGGCATAAGTCGCCTCCAACCATTTAACCAACTGAATGTTTTTCTAGTTGTCACATTGTATCTTTTATCTATTTAAAGTGATAAGGCACAATTGCCGCCCTCTATGCATTTTCTTGGATACATTTGCAATCATCCATGGGGTGAGATGCGAGGAGCAGCCCGATACCACTATTTTGAAAGAAAACTGTTTTGGGGGCAGTTTACAATGCCTCCTGCCTGATGCACTGGAAAACACATTTGATGAGTAGTCATCCACTTGATGTGGTTGGTGAAAGGATCAGATTTTTTTTCCCAAGAAATGATTGCACTAGGAGCACCACCACCTCCTTCAATTTCATGTCTTCCTCCAGGACTGATCTCTTGAACAAAGGCACAGTGGCCAAATTCATAGGAACCATTAGGTTTTTCTGGTCATAGTAAGGTAAGTGGAGGGTAATTATTAGAAGGTGTTACTTCTAGTTTATGTCTAGTTCACATGGATAACTTTGTTGCAGTAACAGGTTTCACAGAATAGATAACATTGTTTTCTGTGGGGAGGTTCCTGCCAAAAAAAGATGGGATGTTCAAAAAGTCATGGTAATAAGAATTATCTGAAAAGGTTCTTACACCATGGTCCATCAATTCACAGACATATTACTGTGTTTGCATTTAATTCCACCTTCCCCATCAAATGGATAATAACTGTCTTAAAAGTGATCGTGTTATAATCTACCCTCATATTTTAAGTTTTTTTTTTATTTAATCTTCTATCCATTATTTTTTACTGATTTCCATAATTTTTTTGTAACAAAATAAAAATGGTATGACCTTGGATAAGAGTTTAATGTTCTATTATCAGATAGCATACCTCCAAACAGTTCAAATGGCCAAAGATGGACACTTTTGTTTTAGGTGTTGTTGTTGGGGGAGTAACTGGTGGGTTGAGCATTAACAAGAATATTTAGGTTATTTCATGACCTACTGACACCTCTTTGTGTAATTAATAAATTATTTTGAATAGGGGTGCCCAAGTTCAATCCTCAGTGGCCACCAACAGGCCAGGATTTAAGGATTACCCTAATTAAGCACAGGTGAGTTAGTCAGTGGATCATTCATTTTGATTGGCCCACCTATGCTCGAACAGGGAAATCCTTAAATCCTTGACTATTTTCATCTCTTGAAGATTGGACTTGGACACCCATGATATTTTAGAACAAGCCTAAATTATTGTATTTACATAGACAAATTTATAAAAACATATACAGAAGTTTAATCCCTTTACTGTCACAGCTGCCCGGCACTTAACAACCAGCGACGGTACTGGCACGTCATGGAATTCAGGGCTCTCCATGTGGCTGCACAAAACACGGGGAGCCCTGAATCAGATACACAAAAAAAAATGCTCTGTGGTCCTTAAGTGCACTCGCTGATCCTTAAGGGGTTAAACAAACATTAATATGAGTTTCATTGCTTTGGAGCAATGTGATACACTTATATACATACCACATAGTCTAAAAAGAGGGACACCAGGGTGAGAAAGAGGGACAGTGGGATTTAGGTCCCTCCTAAAGAGGGAAACTTGGGAGGTATGAATATCAGTGTGACGCAGCAGTATAGCTTAACTGGCAAAAAAAATAAAAATTAAAAAAAAACTGTCTTTACTTCTTTGAACATTTGTCATTTTAAAGACAAATAAAATAAATTTTACCATCAGAATTTGTAGGGCAGTTTTCATAAAACTCACCGCTGTTTTTAATTACTTATGACACTTTTCAGATGTGACAGATTTACTTCTGAAAAATAAAACCATCCTTTTACCACCAACTCATAATCTGAGATATTTAAAATGATGATGACTTTTTGAACATCACACTCTAAAGCACACAAGTGAACTAGGCCGTTAGTTGAGCATTACATGGGTTGAATCTGATAAATATCTGTTATATATTCACAAATCCTAAAAATTGTCACTCAACAGGAAATAGCCTCATCAAGCACACATTGTTATTTTGGAGACAATGTCTTTGATCAGTGTGTATAATGAGTCACAAGTCTGGCACATTTAATATTACCCACTATTTTAGTGACTTGCACATGATCTCATTGGTGATGTCTCTGACATCCAAATGGTTAATAGAACATGATGCATGTATTTGATTGCAACCTAGTTAATTAAGGAGAAGCCATCAAATCAAAAATTATTTTACCAAAACCTGTTCTAATCACACAAGGGCAAAAAGCTGTAGGTTGAAATTACATGAGAAAATGAATCTAATTCATGTAAAACATTATTCACAGCCGACACAAGCCTGGTGTAATTATTCCATATATAGCCTGCGGTTGTTTCTTTTGAAACCAGTTTCATTTAATGGATATTTCTGTTGAAGGGGATTTTTGATATCTTAGTAAATAAAACAAACCTGTTTTCCAGGATACAGGAGCCAAGTTATAGACATATTTCATTTTAAACATTTTCAACGGAAAACTCTGTGCAGTGTCATCCAAGCTGGGAAAAGCTTAGGTATTCAAACTGATACCATTAAGATGCTGCATGAAGACCAAATATATCTAAATAGTTTAATCAAATATGTAATATAGTAACAGAGTTAATGAAGCTGAAAAAAGAAGTGTGTCCATCAAGTTCAGCCCGTGCCACATCACCTCTCTATATCAGGAACAGGTTATGTGTTATGCTTCATCATTTTTTGGACTACAACGCCCACCATCCTTAGCTGTCCATTCAAAGTATTGAATTAAAATAAAGGCAGATTGTTTTTTCTGGTGCTCCTTGAATACATGAATGAATCAATGCATAAATTAATGAACATTTTTTATATATATATATATATATATATATATATATATATATATATATATATATATTAAATGTACTCAGCCTGGGAGACCCGGGTTGTGGTAGGAGACAGCACACTTCAGAAGGTATCAGTGGTATAGAATTCTTTATTTCAGCATCATGTGAAGCATCATGGCTTCACATGATGCTGAAATAAAGAATTCTATACTACTGATACCTTCTGAAGTGTGCTGTCTCCTACCACAACCCGGGTCTCCCAGGCTGAGTACATTTAATATACCTATCTTTATGGGACGTGCACCTCCACATACATTTATTAATATAATGTTTTTTGATTTCTGTAGTGTGTGCCATTGCCTTATGTTTATTTGTATATATATATATATATATATATATATATATATATATATATATATATACACAAAAAAGATTGGAGGTACTCTCACTTAAATGGTCATAGGTGCCTGGGTGCTACGATGAGACTGTGGTCATAAGTATACATGAAGGTATCAAGCACTCACAGGACTTCAATTGGAGATGAAGAGAATATAATAAATTTATTCAGATCAACGTTTCGGCCAGACAGTGCAGGCCTTCCTCAGGACGGTCCTCAGGAAGGCCGGCACTGTCTGCCCCGAAACGTTGATCTGAATAAATTTATTATATTCTCTTCATCTCCAGCTGAAGTCCTGTGAATGCTTGATACCTTCATGTATATAGATAGATAGATAGATAGATACATAGATAGATAGATAGATAGATATAGATAGATAGATAGATAGATAGATAGATAGATAGATATGACTTCTTCAGTGATATCACTTCTCCAGTTCATCCCTACTTTATCACCCTTTATCATGCCTTAGTGCATAACCCCCCCCAATCTCCCCTTATGTTCTTATTTGAATATGGAAATTCCAGACAACCAGGCTAATCCTTCCCAGTCCACTAAGAAAACTGTGACCTACAGTAAATGCTAAAAGACAACACTATAACTACACCAGTGGCCATTATGAATAAAGTGAACGTGGTGCAATTCTGGAACAAGCCAACTACACCATAGGGCAGAGTTCCAAATTACGGCCCCCAAGTTACTGCAACAGTGCAGGTGTTAAGGGTCTCCGTCCTCTAATCACAACCGACATTGTATGAATGCTCTCTGAACAAGACAATTTACACATGCATTAACCCACTGAGTGCCAGAGTGGTATCCATTGCATTGCAGCTCAATATGTTAGATACCTCTCTGGCACTCTTAAAAAGCAAGTTTAGGATTATATTTTAGGAGAGTAACATATGAATATTGTTTTACATATTCTTACTTTAAGTACATGATATTTAAAGTTATAGCCACATATTTACATTTTCGGTGTTAACGTTCTGTTAAGATGGGATTTTACTCTTTTGTGGTAAGTCTTCTCCACCCTTCCTTTTTTCTTTGAGTCAAAAATGTATCAGTGGGTGAATGGTTAACACAATAGTATCATCTTGACTATAATTGTAATTGCCGATGAAAGAGTACAGTTATACGCCACAAAAATGTGCAATTTCCATACCCCTGGTTTCTATGTATGGCAGTAGGGTGCCAAATTACATTAGCCTACAGTGTTCATGTGGCAAACAAGTCTTCCATTGATATGTATGTTTGGTAATTTGTTTGCTTGTGCCTATATATGATGTGTGTGTTTCTGTGTCTCTGTGTATGTATATGTGTGTGTGTTTGTGTCTGCGCCTGTATATGATGTGTGTGTGTGTGTTTGTGCCTATATGTGATGTGTAGTATGTATGTGTGTGAGTGCCAGTATATGATGTATGTGATAATATGTGTCTGTGTTTGTATATAATGTGTGTGTGTGTTTGTGTCTGCATATGATGTCCTTGTGTGATGGATGTGTATGTCTGAGTCTGTGTAAGGGACACTAGGGGTAAGATTTAAAATGTCTCCCCCCTAGATGTCAGACTGTTATGTATGTATGAATACTATTACTAGTACAAACTACTTTTCCAGCAGAAGGTAAATTCAAGTATGGGAATTTAAATTTGATTTGATGACACCGTAGAGGCCTCTACTAAATATATAAAAAGAGTCTGATGCTTCAGAATAGGTGGAAAAATAGTAGACTAGGTGAACATTTAATTTTATAATACAGAGGATATGTATGTAATCCCAGGTAATTATAGTACTGATTTATTTACACAGCTCTGAACATAGATATTTACAGACACACTAAAACTGATGTACCAAGAAGAATTGGAGGAAGATGCACTAAGTGTGTCTGGTGATGTGTGCAGATCACTTTGCCCATAAGAATACAATACACATCGCAATATGCACTAAATAATTATATATGAAAGGGGAGGGGGGAGTGACTTTGATCGTTTGCATATGAGGTTGGTTTAAAGGGATAGTAATGTTCCATAATAAAAGCAGTTCTAATTAATCATCATAGTATTTGGTCCTTGGAGAGTGTTATTTCAATTCTGTCAGAGTTGTAGTTCCAGAGTAATTCAATGAAAAGTGCCCCCCTCCCGCCCCTTTTACTGATGTCACACTTTTCAGCCAGAGCAGAAGGGAGGTGCCCAGGTAGACTGCAGAGAGGGACAATCTTCAATTAAGATAATGGAAAAACCTGAAAAACTTGTCAAGGGGGGCAGGGATTTCATTGTTTTCATAGGAATAAGAGTGTCCCCTTCTGTTATCTGTCTGGTCTATGGACTGCATTCCACATCTGAGAAGAGATTGTTTACACTAGGTAAAAGGGGCGGGAGGGGGAAACTTTGCTTGTGAATATCGCATAAACCATAAAGATTTGAGAGATAATACTTATATCATTCTTCATGTTTTTTAATGCCTACAAAATAAAATAAAGTTAAAACGAAGTATTACTATCCCTTTAAAGGGACATTCATGTTTCATTCAAAAAGCACCTCATCTTAATAGTATTTGAGCCACGGAGAGCGTTATTTCAATACAATCTGACTTGTAGTTCAACAGTAATTGAATGATAAAGCATCCCCCTTCCACCCATTTAACCATTCTAAGCCACCTCCCCTCAGATGTGCAATACAGTCATCGTACCGGTCAACTCTCATTGAGTTACAATCTTCATGCTGTGGGCATAAGGAAAGCCCTGCCCCCCTTGATGGAGGGAAGGTTTTTCCTTATGCTCAGTGAAGACTGTGCCTCGTTTTGCTCCATCCGGACCAACTTGGAGAGCAACGTAACATCAGTAAAAGGGGCAGGAGGGGTATACTTTATCATTCAATTACTGTTGAACTACAGCTCACATAGTATTGAAATAACGCTCTCCATGGTTCAGAAACTATGAAGATTAATTGGAGGTGCGTTTTGGATGAAACATCACTGTCCCTTTAAAGCTGGAAATGTGTTGGGAAGGACAAATGGGGCAACAGAGACGATGCTCCCATCATCACACTTCATCACCAAGAACACCACCAACCATTCCTTAACCCTTCAAGTGCCACAGTGATGTGCAACACATTGCTGTGTTGCAGACCCCAGTAGCACTTAAAATGATATAACATACATAATCCTCTGCCTGCTTAACCCTTTGAGTGCACCTCAAAGGGTTAACAGCTGATTCAAAACCAGCAGATCAGCTTACAAGTAACAGCTGATGTAACAGATGATCTGCTGGTTCTGTATTTGCCAGAACTGACAGATCTTCATGTACACAGTGACCTATCTGATGATGATCAGCTGATTCATGTAAACATAAGACTCTGCTACATTCCACAAAGCACACGGAGTGACTTGTAGAATGTCACTCGTGTGAACATTGCCTAGAGCAAAATGAACACTGAAGTATTAATGGAAAAAGTAGTACATAAAACAGATAGATAGATAGATAGATAGATAGATAGATAGATAGATAGATAGATAGAGATATTGCAGGGATTATTCTCTTGAGGGAAACAAGGGTACTTCCACTGCTGATATTTATTCAGAACTTATTGAAGCTCACATTTACAGGCCATGGAAGTACTGCATCCATAAAATGCAAGATTTAGCTGTGATTGTAAGTAAAACACCTGGGAACTTTGCAAAGTGACTACCCGGAGGAGAGTCCTCTGATGCTGCTGGGGGAGATCTATGACACAATTCGCGTCAGAAAAGGGGCCGGGGCTTAATTGCAAGTGGATGGTGGAGTTTTAAAAAACATCCTGAAACACTGAGAAATAGCCTGGGAAGTGGAGTGGAGTGGTGGAGTGTCAGTGACACAATTGGAAGACACAGAAGTGGGTAGAGTTTTAATGAAAACTCCCCACATCCAGAGAATCAGCCTCTGCCCCAGAGACCCGGTAATTAGCCAAAACCAGAGTCTCCGGGGCAAATCCAGAGAGTTCCCAGCTATGAAAACATCTCATAGCAACAGGAATACCCTTGTTTTACTCAATAGGATAAAAACTGCAACAAAACATTTTCTACATTATGCAATGCTTTGGCCTTAACCCCTTCGCGTCCTGTGACGTACCTGGACCATCACGCTGGTCCGGCACTTAAGGACCAGTGACGGTCCTAGTACGTCACGTACTTTTACTCACCGCGCTCCTGCAGGAGTGCGGTGAGTAATACCGTGGACTGAAATTGATCGCTCCAAGACCGGAGAGATCTCTTTCAGTCCTCCCTTCGATGTGCCGCCCCACGTGATCAGTCACGTGGGACGGCACGTCGAACACGTCTATCTGGTCCTTAAAGGACCAGACACCGTGGGATCGGCGGACCCAAGGGGTTAATCTGGGCAAATCTTTATATCCTGTATTCCCTGCAGAATCTGTAAACATATGTTGGTGCAGGAGTTTTAAAATCTGACCTAGGAATATTATTTCATACATAAATGAATTAGATTCTACTCATGGGTTGGGCCGCCTGCTCCCATCATCCTCAGCCAATGACTGTGGAATTAGATTTTTGTTTCCCTGGCTACTGGAGAGACTAAACTATAATTATTTTCCTTGTTCTACAGATAAGATGATATAACCCAAATAGCTTCCCCACCTAGAAGAAAGAACGAGTAAAAATGTCAAACTAATTTATTCTCTTCCCATCGCAAAAACAGAGATCCATTTATCATAGCAAGCAGAATGAAAGTATAAAGAAGTACGTCTAATGTAGGGAAATGTGATTATTATTATTATGATTTCATTTATAAGCTGTACTGCGGTATCAGCAGACATTTCCCATTCAGATAGATGCTCACATTAAATGAGAACTGAAGGGAGAGGAACATAGAGATTTGCTACTCTTACAGGCCATATGTTCAAATGACAGCTGTTGTAATTTTGGGGCATATCAACTGCACCATGGCGGACAAATACAATTCTGACTATAGCTGTTGATTTATATGGGGCTTTTAACACCTTGAATGCTACAGAGATCTCCAAAACAGGGTGAGCAGGACAAGTCAGCTACCTGTGCCTGAAGCTAGTGCTGTGCCTGCCAGGGTGTCTTGTGATTCTCAGGAGGGGGAAGGAGGAGATGATGCCAAGTGTGACAGCAGGGGACCCTAAGTCTCATTTGCCAACTCCAAGCAGTTCTGCCACTACTACTACTACTAAGTTACAGTATCTTCAGACTCAGAGACTGAAATTGAGGTGGTTGGTGTTATTGATAGTGATGATGAAGCAGCTGGTGGAACTAGAGTGACCACAGTATTAGGGATAGGCGAAAAATTTTGCCTCTAACTAAAACTGGCAAATAATGGCACTTCCCGCTTAGAAAATAATTTCCAGTGAAAAGTGTAGGTTTTCCACTTTTTTTCACCTAGGTCATTCCATTGAAATCCAATGAAATCAATGGGAACATTGAATTTACAAACAGCACGTATCAAATGTTATTTTATTTCCCAAAGGCATAGTATAAAAGGGTTCATGAGGGTGCCTGTGTTGCTATGTTTTGTGTAAATTCAATGTTCCCATTAATTACAATGCAATGAGATAGGTGATAAAAGCAGGAAAACAACACTTTTCGCAGGAAATTATTTATCAAGTGGGAAGTGCCATTATTTGCAGATTATGTTTTAAGACGGAAATTTTCGCCCATCCCTACTATCTAGTATTCCAGTCCCATTTAAATCATATTTCTCCCCTCGGGTGCAGCTGGTTTGCTCCAGAAAACCAGGCACACTTTGTAGATCTTTCCAATGAATTAATTCTTTATAGATCTCGGCTCTGCAGCAGAGCCTCCTTGAGTCGTACGACTCGATTCTCCTGCTGTCAGCTTTACAGCTGACATCAGGAGAAGGGGAGGGAGGGGGGAACTTTGAATCCCTATACCTCTCAAACCATAGCAGTTTGGGAGACAGGGTTTGCACAATTCTGCTTATTTTCTAAGGCTCTATAAAACTATAAAAAGTTTTTATGGGACATTACTGTCCCTTTAATTTGAACCTGTGACCCTACAAGTTTAGATAATTTTGTAGGAGAATTAAAGGGGACATAATGCTTAATACTTAAAAGAAAAAATATGTGTGTGTGTGTGTGTGTGTGTGTGTGTGTGTATATATATATATATATATATATATATATATATATATATATATATATATATATCTCCTTATAATATAATTTGCTAGGATGCAAAGCTTCCTGTATGTGTAACACGTACATGCGCGGTACAGACTGACCAAACCATACAGTCACGCGCGGTAGTCATGCACATCAGAGACTGCCCTAATGTGCCGGCCCCCAGTCTGTATGATGAAGAATAAATACGAGTTGAAATTTCAATCCTTTACGCCCCACAATAGGATCTACTGGCTCTACATCGATGTAGGCTATGTGAGGACCCAGGGGTCATATGAGGACAAGCTTTGCTACATCAGATACTAACCACAAATTAGGGATTCCTCTTATCTACCTCTAGGAGTGGATGCTCTTTGTTACAGGCATCGTACAGCACACGGAGGCTCTTCAGCTGCGATGAGCATCAACACTAAATGAATCTATATAATTCGTGGATTTTCCTAACACGTTGTGAAGGAAAGTCAGAATTTTATTAAAGACACAGAGGCGAATATTATGCTATAATCTTCCCCACTGCTCCAAACAGCAGCAGAGGAACTCTTTATTTATACCATACAAAAAAAGAAGAAAAAACTGTCAATCATTCCCCTCCCCAATAAGACACTCCCCATTTCCTATAAAAGGTGACTCCATCTGTAACTTTTCCTCTTTCGACCAACAGCGACCAAACAGGAACAACTGGAAAACACCAACTGGAACACCGCAACTAGACGTCCACCCTGCAGCGAGCAAACCAAGGACATCCACAGTCTACAACAAGCAAACACCGAACAGTGAACGATGCACTACCGTGGAGAAAATCAACCTGGAATAGAAGAAAATATTGTGAAAGGGAGGGAACCCAGGGAGGGATAATATTCACCTCCGTGTCTTTAATAAAATTCTGACTTTCCTTCACAGCCTGTTACGAACATCCACAAATTTTATTGCAGTCCACGGAGGCTTCATATTATGCTAGTTTAAAGCTGCATAACAACAGTATCAGAAACATGAGACACAGGTTTAAAATAAAACTCTTTAAACGTAGACTCCCTAGACCAGTCCGCAGCCCGCAGGATATCCTCTAAGCGACCCCCAGCCTGTAAAGTCAGGGACGCCATCACACCCCTAGAAGAATGAGCCCCAAGGAGGGTCACGTCAATACCAGCCAATTGCATGACCCAAAGAACCCAACGGGCCAAAGATGCGGTAGAAACCGGCAAATGGGGTTTGCGGAAAGAAATGAGCAATTGCGTCCAAGCCAGGTGACGCAAAGCTTCTGTCCGAAGCTCATAAACCTGCAAACAGAGAACCACACATAACTGAGGTCTAAGCGGAAAAGCTGGATAAAGGACAGATCGCGTACTGGTATTAGTACGGCGACAAATAACAAATTGGACTCCTTCAGGCACAAAAGAACTCCTGTGGAGATCCAAGGCATGCACATCAGACACCCACCGAAAAGAAATGAGGCATAATAACATAGTCAATTTGGCAGAAAGCTGTTTCAAAGTCAAAGCCTCATTAGGAGGCCATGCCTCCAAAAAATCCAGGACCACATTAACGTCCCACAAGGACTGATAACGAGACTGAGAGGGTCTCGAGAAATGAATACCCCGCAAAAGCCGGCAAACCACCGAGCACTGGCCCACCAGTACCCCATCTACAGGATCGTGACCAGCCAAAATGGCCAACCAATATGTGTTGATGGTCCGATAGGCCTTACTCTGATCAAACAGAGAGGACAGAAAATTTATCACGGCCACCGGAGACGCTGAAATGGGATCCAGATCCCGTTCCATGCACCAACGATGCCAAGCTGCCCAAGCTGACTGGTGCATGGCTCTGGTACCAGGTGCCCATGACTCTGCCAAAAGGAACTGAGTCAATTGCAAAAGACCCTTGTCTCCCGAAATCAGCCAAGCCATCAGCTGAAGGGAACCGTTGAGCACCAATTCGTGGGGCACCCCCAGAGGATCCACCAGAAGTTGAGGGAACAACAGCAAAAGACATTGAGCGTCGACAGACAACTCCAGTAATTGAGGAAACCAAGACTGGAACGGCCACCGTCACCACCTGCCTCCGAACTTTCAAAATTGTCCTCACGATAAGAGCGAAAGGAGGAAAAGCGTAATTGCGGTCCGGAAGCCAGGACTGAAGGAAAGTATCCACCCTCAGAGCGTCCAGATCCGGCCGCCAACTAAAAAAAGAGGCCTAACCGCCGGTTCAGTCGAGATGCAAAAAGGGCCCCATAACTCCTCTAGAGAGGAAAAAACAAGACCATGCAACATCCAATCGCTGCGGTCCGAAAGGAAACGGGAATTCCAGTTGGCCACCACGTTGGACAGACCGGGCAAATATTCCGCTTGGACCATGATGTTGCGATCCAGACAAAAGTGCCAAAAATCGCGAGCAAGCTCCGCGAGGGTTTTGGATCTCGTGCCCCCCAGGCGATTTATGTAACGCAGCGCGGACATGTTGTCCATCCGAAGAAGGACACAACAGTTTACCCGATCCTTCGCCAAACTCTTCAGAGAGAAAGAGCCGGCCAAAAGTTCCAGGCAATTGATGTGCAGGTCGGTCTCCTGCGCAGACCATTTGCCGCCGGTCGTGACCGAACCACGACGAGTGCCCCAACCTACTAGACTGGCGTCAGACTCTATCACGATATTTGGAGCGATGCCAGAGATAGCCCTACCATTCCTAGCATCTAAATGCTTGAGCCACCATACCTACTCTTTGCGTGCATCGGAAGACAGGCCAATGACATCGGAATAACCGAGACCACACCGGAGATTCACCACTTTCAACCGATGAAGAGACCGATAATGTGGGGGACCCGGAAATATGGCTTGAATGGAGGCTGCCAAGAGCCCCATTATCCGAGCCAGAATCCGTAAAAAGATGCGGCCCCAGCGCAGAACAGCCCTGATTTCCTTGTGAATGGACTGCACCTTCTTTGCTGGTAGGCTGAGGGAGACCTGAATCGAATCGATGATGAAACCGAGAAATTCCATGGTCTGCACCGGAACTAGAATCGACTTTTCCCAATTGATGAGGAATCCCCGATGTTAATGTCTGGAGGGTCAACTCCGTATGAGCCAAGAGGCGATCTCGGTCCTGGGACATGATCAACATGTCGTCCAGGTAAATGATGATGCGGACACCTCGACTGCGCAAGAAGTTGACCACCGGTTTGAGCTACTTGGTAAAGCACCAAGGAGCTGACGAAAAACCAAAGGGAAGGCAAGTAAATTGCCAAATCTGGTCTGTCCAAAAAAATTGAAGGAAAGGTTGTGAAACCAGGTCCCTCAGATCGATTTTTACCATCCAATCGGAGGGCAGAAGAAGGTCCCGGAGGCAAGGAATGCCCTCCAATTTGAAATGGAGATACAGAAGGAACCCATTCAGAATGCGCAGTTTGATGCCGGATGAAGACCGGAATCCTTCTTCTGAACCAGGAAGATGTTGCTCAGGAAACCGGTGGACGAGGCCGGGACCGGGCGAACTGCCGCTTTGTGACGAAGTTCAGCGACCTCTCTGTCGACCAAAACGGCGTTGGGAGAGGCGAACCGAAAGGGAACTGGGCATGAGGTTTGCACTGGGTCTGCGTAAAACTCTATGTGATAACCTATCACTGTCTGCAGAACCCACTGATCTGATGTTATTGAGGTCCACTGCTGGGAAAAATGTCTGCCCCCCACCTTCCCCAGAGAAGAAAACATTTGCTGAAATCGACTTACCGGCAAAGTACCTGGACTTGTAGTTCCCTCTGCCGGGTCTAGCATGCCAAGGCCTGCCACGTTGAGGGAAGAAAGGGCTGGTGGGCCTCGGGTCTTGAAACTGTTGTTGGCCCCGGAACATAGGGGCATGGGTCTGGTATCTCTGCTGTGCAGGAGTGGGGCGGCCGGATGAGTGACCCCTCGTCCGGCCCTCCCAAAAAAGCTTAGGGCGAAAAACTCGCTTCAGCGAGGACTGAGCCTTGTCCAAGGCCGTAAAAGAGGATACAAATGTACCAAGGTCCTTAATAAAATAATCGCCGAAAAGCTGACCCTGTGCAGATGGACCCGGCTCAGTGGCGGCCATATCCGTCAGTTTAGGGTCAATCTTTAAAAAAAATAGCCTTACATCTCTCGGCAGCTAAAGCCGCATTAGCGTTTCCCACAAAACAAATAGCTCATTGGACCCAGCCCCTGAGAACATGTACGTCCACAGGATCCCCCAATTCAATGGAGGCTACGGTGAGATTAAAGATTTTAGTAAGAGGGCCAAAAACGTCCAAGAGCTTATCTTCACAAATCCTACGAGACCTATGCATACCCCTACGGGGATCCTTGCCATCCTTACCAATGAATTTGACCATCTTAGGGTCGAGTTCTGGAGTCTCACAGGCCCGATTAGGTATAACTGGTCGGGAACATTCAGCTCTTAATTTATTACGTGTTTTTCTGCTCAATGGTTTACGCACCCATTGTTCAATATAGTTAGCCACATGGGACATGGGAGACCCTCAGAAGATCTAGGGTGGTGAATGGTCTCTGGATCAAACAAGAGGATACCCTGTCCATCCAAAACAGTGGTAACTTCTCGGTGGTTAGAACCAGAAGACACCACCCGGGGCTTAGACGGGGGTGGGGAGTCAGTATCAGAAGTATCACTGGGTCTGGAAGACAGAACCCAATCCTTACCAGAAGTATCTGAGTCAGAGGAAACACAATAAGAATCAGGCTTGGCCCGTCTAGCAGTCTTTCTCCTTCTTACTACCTCCTCAGGGGATGAGGGTCTTTTCCATGGGACGGAGCCGCACGTGTCAACAGCACCATCAGAGACTGTCGGGACAATAGAAACAGAGCTGAGCACTTGTCCCCTATCAATACGTTTAGATTTATGGGTGTGTTTTCCCTTTAAAGTTGTATTACTATCCACCTTCCGAGGAAGGGTCTGAGCCAATGACCCAGAGGCCACTGGTGAGGCCGCAGCATTTACTGGGACCTCAAGAGAAGTTACCACAGGAGGATTGTCAGTATTGATGGCAGACATCATGGAATTAAAGATACTAGCCGACATCTGCTTCATCATGGCCTGCATGGACTGGTCAAACAGTGCTTAAACTGATCAGATTGGGAATTGGGAAGAGGAGCCAGCAACCCTGGTAAGGCAGAGGACCCCCCAGGGGCTGAAGACCCCCCAGTCTCAAGACTGTCACCCTGCTCTAACTCCACAGGGGAATCCATACTAGGGCAACTGCCCTCATCATTAGATGAAGCCATATTAATGCAAATGGATGGGAAATAAAGACTGGCCAGTAATAGCACATGTAAAACCCTAAGGGACCAAATCAACCCGTGGGATCATACCCACACAGTAATAAAAGGTAATATGAGAAAGCAGAGGGTCAGACCTCGTACGAGGCATGCGCAATGCCATCGTGAACCTGGAAGTAAGCACGGCTGCACCACCGCGCATGCGCGAACCGCGAGGCAGAACCAACAAGTGAGGTAGAAGCGCAAACACTCAGAGGCAAAGGGGAAAACCCCAAGCTACCAGGGAAAAAGCAAGGAAAGGCCGAAAGCGGCCGCAAACAGCACCCAGAGTCGGGTAAAAGAAATACCCAAGGCAATAAAATCATAGGCCACCCCAAACGAAGGGGAAACAATACAAAGGGAAAACAAACCCCTCTAAACACTCACACAAAGGCAAAGCAGAAAAGGAACAAAAACACAGCATAGCAATCAAACAGGTGTATAAGGCCTAAACCAAATATACCATTAACATATAGGGTATAAACAATGTACAGTTAGCAGAACACAATAAATGGTGTACTTATTCGTTTGGGAGCAGCAGAGAAAGAGGAGGAGTTACAGATGGAGTCACCTATTATAGGAAATGGGAGGTGTCTTACTGGGGAGGGGAATGATTGACAGTTTTTTCTTTTTTTTGTATGGTATAAATAAAGAGTTTCTCTGCTGCTGTTTGGAGCAGTGGGAAAGACTATAGCATAATATGAAGCCTCCGTGGACTGACATAAAATTATTACTGCTCGGACATAACATGGTTTGTGAATATAACCTGAATGGGATCATAATTTCACAGTCTGGGACTACCCTAGCCGCAAACTTCACTATGGGAGAGCAGAGTATGGTATCTACTACCACAGCTCTGTGGATACTAGTAAAGGACATTTGGAATTGTTTTTTTCTTCTTACACAATCAGGATGATGTTTCCAGGCTGGAACTGAGACTGTCGGCTTCTAATAATAATGCACTTATATAAAGAACATTGTTTCCTTCATTTTACAGTGTACTATGTGCCTAACTATGATTTGTGTGTATTATAAGTATTTAACTACATAAGATTTTCACTGATTGACTTCACTGCCTAACTGTATATACTTACTGTGACATCATTAAGACTAGCCACAGTAGCAGCGTTTTTCATGAGCACGTGGTTATTAGGGTATTTTAGGTTGGGGTCAGTTCAATGCTCTTCACCCTGTCTTGAGAAACACCAATACTGGGGCTGAAACGTCAACATCTTTGCGTTTAATAAAAGTTTTTTATTTTAATCAAGTCCTGCAAGTGCCAGCTTTAGTTATCGTTGTATGTGATAAAACATTTTTACATACATATATATATATATATATATATATATATATATATAAAATATATATATATATATATATATACATATATATATATATATATATATCCTTATAATATATTTTGCTAGGATGCAAAGCTTCCTGTATGTGTAACACACACATGTTCAGTAGAGACTGCCCGAACCATGAGTCACGCTCAGTAGTCATGCACATCAGAGACTGCCCTAGAGCACCAGCCCCCAGTCCGAGGCACGGCAGATCCGAAGTGGGATGCCCGAACGGCCCACTGCCCATCCCTGCCCCCATCCCCGGGGCAGCATATGCTACACACGGGCCTTCAATACTATATGTATGTATATATATATATATATATATATATATATATATATATATATATATATATATATATATATAATGTATCCTAGCAGTGGTGGCACAGCTTCACCCATGTTTTGAACCTGTGTGGCTGAGGGGTACCTACCATTTGAGTTGCAATGTGTTGGATACCTTATACCTGTGTGGCACTCAAAGGGTTATTTTATTTAATATTTTTTTTCAGTTTGGACCTCATGGTGGGGCATCAGGACCCCTCCTGATGCAGTTCACCTGCAGAATGGGAGAACGATAGTGGCGACACAGAGGAGTAAGAGAGCTCCCCTCTTCCATCGTACCCGAACTACCGGATAGGAGTGGACGGCATCTGCAAACAATCTGCTTTCCCTCACTGACATCAGAGGGTTTCCCAATCCCACCAATCCTTCTCACTAAATCAGGGTTCGATGGAAGCAGGGGAGCTCTGTTGTTCCCTTGTGTCACTTCTACTGATCTCCCAGCCAAATCAGCTGGACGATCACTAGCTGGAGTGAATCAGGAGAAGACCTGATGCCCCACCACAAGGTCTGAATATTTTATTTACATTACCTTTCGCTACTGCAAAGGGTGTTCGCCACCGAGGAGGGTGAGTTGCCTCAATCTCCCAGCCGAAACAGCTAGAAAATCACTAGCTGGGGGCATCTGGACGGGCCCTGATGCCCCAATATGATATCTGAATGTTTTTTTACATTTCGTTTCACAACAGTGAAGGATGTTTGCTGTGGCAAATGGGAGAGTAAAAGGAAATATCCCCTTCACCATGGTGAACAGTATAGCCCCTCCCCTTCACCACTGTGAATGGGAGGGAGGACATGGTAAATGGGAGGAGGGAGGACTTGGAGAAACGACCCCGTAAATGGTAGAGAGGTGTTGGTAAAGGGCAGACAAACGGGAGGAGCGACCCTGTTCCCCCTGGCTAGGGGAGGGGCCACCATGTCCCCTTCACTATAGTGAAACATCACTAGCCCCTCCCCTTCTCCAGAGTGAACAGGATAGCCTTTCCCATTCTGTAGTTTAAGGGTACAAACAGAGAAGAGAGAACAATCAAAAAGTGGTGTCTTTATTAAAGACAAACTGCACATGTAGCCATTACACTCGCAAGAATACAATTTACGAATCGCTTATCTGTCTCTCCTGGGCTGTATAGCCATGGCGCTGTGTCCACTTCTCCCCATCTCTGCATTGTTCAGTCCAGATGTTACTATGCCAGCTGATGGAATAAGTGTTCGGTGTTCTGCCGGCTCTCCACGCAGTTCTCCACGCTTTGCAATGCATTGCATATCCCTCTGACATTCAAGGGTTCAATCAAGGGGAATTATTTGTCCCCCATGTTGCAGTTGGTTTGCTCTAGAATTGCTCCACATTTCATTTATCTGTGGCTTAATATACATGCACCTTAATGTGAAGAACGTAAAGATCAAGAGCCTCTACAAGCAGTGAGCTGCATTAACTGTTTGAATGTCAAGGGGAGTTATGGACAATACACTGGATACCCCTTTGGCACTCATAAGGCCATATGTTCAAAGGAATAACGACAAAAAACTGTCATATGAAAGACAAAAATAAGTAATTGTGTGCATGAACAACATATTTTCTATAAAGTATACAACAAAAAACTAGTAATGTCCGTTGTGTACGACACAACTCCAGAATTGACGGGGAAATGGGGCGTGGCCAGGGCGTGGCTACACTATTCTCCAGTGTCGTATAGAGGAAAAGAAAACTTGTTGTAACTAATGACAAAAAAATGTCTTTCAAAAGACAAAATTTGTACTTTAAGAAGAAAGTGAAGGAAATATGTTCTGAATATGAGAATTTTTGTCTTTAGTTAAGACATTTTTTCGTTAATTAAGACATTTTTAAAGACATTTTTGTTGTTAGTTAAGACATTTTTCTCATTACATAGGACAATTTCAGTCAGGACAAACAACATATTTCCAATCAAAACCGACACTCTCCGAAAATATTAATGATCCCAACGACACTGTACTTTGAAAAGTCGTTACAAACGACAAAAAGCTATTTCGCTACTTCTTTGAACATATGGCCCTTAGGGTTGATTGAATGGCATTTGAGGAATCATTTGGTTATATATTTGCCACCTCACTCCTTTAATATTTTCTGATTATAAAAGATGGATACTGCAAAGTGTGGTTAACCTTTGACTCTCCAGCACTTTTTGGAATACAGTTCCCATCATCCTCAAGCAGTTATTTGCTGGAGAACCACAATATGTGCAAACCTGCCCTAGGATTGCAATGGTCTCTAATATACAGTTCTGCAGTATGCAACAAAGCAGACAATATGAAAGGGATAAGGTAGAAATCCTACTAGGTGTGGAAGGCAGATTCCATAAATGTTAATATTAGATAAATATATGGAGGTAATACCCCTGTGCCAGTCAGCTCTTGGTTTAGAGTGGTTGAATTATTTGCCATTTTACATAACTCTTTACTGACCTTTATTTAACTCCTCAGATTCTGCAGAGATCTCAATCACATTGCACAGCTTTCAGCGGCGGTATGAGATTTTGAACTAGGATAGTTGCTAAATTATCAAATGACTTGTGGGTCCCCATAATGAATTATTAGCAGAGCTTTAAAGACATAGTAATGGTTAAAACCTTCTTTCTTTCATTAGTTGTTTTAATGTATGCTGAGTGTTGGCTAAGGTTTGGTCAGTGCAGAGGACATGTCAAAACTACTTACACAGAGAAAATGTCTGTGTGTGAGTGAACTGCCAGGTGGGTTTCCATGGCAACCACTCAACAGCAAATGTCAATCCTCTTCCTTGTGAACAGGAGGAGGGGTGGGAGAGGGACCTGAATGCCTAATAACTCTTAAACTATTGGGTATTAATGATATAAATCTTTAATACTTTACAGTGCAATGAAAGGGAAAAAAAAGAATTACCATTTCTTTACTACAAAGACCAGAAGAGTATTACACCATTAAATGCCTCAGGCATTTAGTTCTTTACACATGTGTTTGGGCACTCTAAGCCACTCTCTGGCAACGTGGAGCACATGTATTACTTCTCTAATATACTGTATATGGTTCTGGAATTCAACTGTATTTCTAAAAGCTGAAAAAAGAGGCAAATTTACTAAGAAACCTTTAATAATCCGGTACCAAACCAACAACAGAATAAGAGATTAATCAGATTTTGACTTAAATGGGCTTTTTAACATCTGAATGCTAGAGGTCTCCTACGCATTGCTTTGCAATACGCTGGAGACCCTCATTACCATTAAAGAGGTTAAAAGTCCCAATTATATCAGTGGGAATTTGGGTATTTTATGTGCTCCTTTGATTCACCTGGTTTGCCTTAGAATTGCTCTAGGTCTTTTTAGTAAATCAATTTTACTATTTTGTAGAAGTCATCAAAGTAATGACTTAGTGTTCAAAACACTTTTTTCATTTAATACATTGACATGCCCCAGAGCTGAGGGAAGGTGAATCAGATCCATCTGTGGCAGTATCCATGCCAAGGGTCAGATGGAAATAAGGAGAAAAAAACAGTCAGGTTCATAGCAGGAAGCGACTGCACAAACAGGAAGCGAGTAACTAAAAGAAAGCCCTATGTGATTGCACAGGAAGGATCCAGGTTTTGCTTAATGAACTTGGTGAACAAGTCATTCTCTGGCAGCCACTCTAAGAAGGTATAAAAATAAAAGTCTCATTACATTAATTTCTGGACACTGAATCAAAGGATTAAGGGAACCACTCCAAGGTAACCAAAATCCTGACTCAGCAGTGGTCTCAAACCATTACAAATAAACAGATCATATAAAAATTACTTTAGCGGCACTTTCATTCAAAGAGCAAACCTCTTTTTATTTTTAAATCCTTAAATGCTAGAGGTATGTCCACTGGAAGGCAAAAAGTGTCATTTTTTTCTCTGTTTGGTCAAAAGTTTTCACCCATCCCTACTGCAGAATAGATAAAGGCGAAATAAAAGGTGATTATCACTTTAAGAGTGGTTTACCTAGACAAGCATCCTTCACATAGTAGTCAGGTATATTTATTTAATTCATTTTTGTGCATTTGATCTCTGTTCTAGGCTACTGTTAACTGTTTCAGTTTTCAATCATTAAACTGTTATTGTTGGACTACAACTTAAATATCCAACTTCCAGCTGAGAAAGATAGGAAATATACTCTAAAAGAATACGGTGGGTTGGAGTGAGTCCATCCCTGCTGTAGGAAGAGTAGAGTGTCGATGTGTGTGGACTACAAAGGAAGGAGTCCATCCCTGCTGTAGGAAGAGTAGAGTGTTGATGTGTGTGGACTGTAAAGGAAGGAGTCCATCCCTGCTGTAGGAAGAGTAGAGTGTCGATGTGTGTGGACTGTAAAGGAAGGGGTCCATCCCTGCTGTAGGAAGAGTAGAGTGTTGATGTGTGTGGACTGTAAAGGAGTGAGTCCATGCTTGCTGTAGGAAGAGTAGAGTGTCGATGTGTGTGGACTGTAAAGGAAGGGGTCCATCCCTGCTGTAGGAAGAGTAGAGTGTCGATGTGTGTGGACTGTAAAGGAAGGAGTCCATCCCTGCTGTAGGAAGAGTAGAGTGTCGATGTGTGTGGACTGTAAAGGAAGGAGTCCATCCCTGCTGTAGGAAGAGTAGAGTGTCGATGTGTGTGGACTGTAAAGGAAGGAGTCCATCCCTGCTGTAGGAAGAGTAGAGTGTCGATGTGTGTGGACTGTAAAGGAAGGAGTCCATCCCTGCTGTAGGAAGAGTAGAGTGTCGATGTGTGTGGACTGTAAAGGAAGGAGTCCATCCCTGCTGTAGGAAGAGTAGTGTCGATGTGTGTGGACTCTAAAGGAAGGAGTCCATCCCTGATGTAGGAAGAGTAGAGTGTCGATGTGTGTGGACTGTAAAGGAAGGGGTCCATCCCTGCTGTAGGAAGAGTAGAGTGTTGATGTGTGTGGACTGTAAAGGAAGGAGTCCATCCCTGCTGTAGGAAGAGTAGTGTCGATGTGTGTGGACTGTAAAGGAAGGAGTCCATCCCTGCTGTAGGAAGAGTAGAGTGTTGATGTGTGTGGACTGTAAAGGAAGGAGTCCATCCCTGCTGTAGGAAGAGTAGTGTCGATGTGTGTGGACTGTAAAGGAAGGAGTCCATCCCTGCTGTAGGAAGAGTAGAGTGTCGATGTGTGTGGACTGTAAAGGAAGGAGTCCATCCCTGCTGTAGGAAGAGTAGAGTGTTGATGTGTGTGGACTGTAAAGGAAGGAGTCCATCCCTGCTGTAGGAAGAGTAGTGTCGATGTGTGTGGACTGTAAAGGAAGGAGTCCATTCCTGCTGTAGGAAGAGTAGAGTGTCGATGTGTGTGGACTGTAAAGGAGTGAGTCCATGCTTGCTGTAGGAAGAGTAGAGTGTCGATGTGTGTGGACTGTAAAGGAGTGAGTCCATCCCTGCTGTAGGAAGAGTAGTGTAGATGTGTGTGGACTCTAAAGGAAGGAGTCCATCCCCGCTGTAGGAAGAGTAGAGTGTCGATGTGTGTGGACTGTAAAGGAGTGAGTCCATGCTTTCTGTAGGAAGAGTAGAGTGTCGATGTGTGTGGACTGTAAAGGAAGGAGTCCATCCCTGCTGTAGGAAGAGTAGAGTGTCGATGTGTGTGGACTGTAAAGGAAGGGGTCCATCCCTGCTGTAGGAAGAGTAGAGTGTCGATGTGTGTGGACTGTAAAGGAAGGAGTCCATCCCTGCTGTAGGAAGAGTAGAGTGTCGATGTGTGTGGACTCTAAAGGAAGGAGTCCATCCCTGCTGTAGGAAGAGTAGAGTGTCGATGTGTGTGGACTGTAAAGGAAGGAGTCCATCCCTGCTGTAGGAAGAGTAGAGTGTCGATGTGTGTGGACTCTAAAGGAAGGAGTCCATCCCTGCTGTAGGAAGAGTAGAGTGTCGATGTGTGTGGACTGTAAAGGAAGGAGTCCATCCCTGCTGTAGGAAGAGTAGAGTGTCGATGTGTGTGGACTGTAAAGGAAGGAGTCCATCTCTGCTGTAGGAAGAGTAGAGTGTTGATGTGTGTGGACTGTAAAGGAAGGAGTCCATCCCTGATGTAGGAAGAGTAGAGTGTCGATGTGTGTGGACTGTAAAGGAAGGAGTCCATCCCTGCTGTAGGAAGAGTAGAGTGTCGATCTGTGTGGACTGTAAAGGAAGGGGTCCATCCCTGCTGTAGGAAGAGTAGAGTGTCGATGTGTGTGGACTGTAAAGGAAGGAGTCCATCCCTGCTGTAGGAAGAGTAGAGTGTCGATGTGTGTGGACTCTAAAGGAAGGAGTCCATCCCCGCTGTAGGAAGAGTAGAGTGTCGATGTGTGTGGACTGTAAAGGAGTGAGTCCATGCTTGCTGTAGGAAGAGTAGAGTGTCGATGTGTGTGGACTGTAAAGGAAGGAGTCCATCCCTGCTGTAGGAAGAGTAGAGTGTCGATGTGTGTGGACTGTAAAGGAAGGGGTCCATCCCTGCTGTAGGAAGAGTAGAGTGTCGATGTGTGTGGACTGTAAAGGAAGGAGTCCATCCCTGCTGTAGGAAGAGTAGAGTGTTGATGTGTGTGGACTGTAAAGGAAGGAGTCCATCCCTGATGTAGGAAGAGTAGAGTGTCGATGTGTGTGGACTGTAAAGGAAGGAGTCCATCCCTGCTGTAGGAAGAGTAGTGTCGATGTGTGTGGACTCTAAAGGAAGGAGTCCATCCCTGCTGTAGGAAGAGTAGAGTGTCGATGTGTGTGGACTGTAAAGGAGTGAGTCCATGCTTGCTGTAGGAAGAGTAGAGTGTCGATGTGTGTGGACTGTAAAGGAAGGGGTCCATCCCTGTTGTAGGAAGAGTAGAGTGTTGATGTGTGTGGACTGTAAAGGAAGGGGTCCATCCCTGCTGTAGGAAGAGTAGTGTCGATGTGTGTGGACTCTAAAGGAAGGAGTCCATCCCTGCTGTAGGAAGAGTAGAGTGTCGATGTGTGTGGACTGTAAAGGAAGGAGTCCATCCCTGCTGTAGGAAGAGTAGAGTGTCGATGTGTGTGGACTGTAAAGGAAGGGGTCCATCCCTGATGTAGGAAGAGTAGAGTGTCGATGTGTGTGGACTGTAAAGGAAGGAGTCCATCCCTGCTGTAGGAAGAGTAGTGTCGATGTGTGTGGACTCTAAAGGAAGGAGTCCATCCCTGCTGTAGGAAGAGTAGTGTCGATGTGTGTGGACTGTAAAGGAAGGGGTCCATCCCTGCTGTAGGAAGAGTAGAGTGTCGATGTGTGTGGACTGTAAAGGAGTGAGTCCATGCTTGCTGTAGGAAGAGTAGAGTGTCGATGTGTGTGGACTGTAAAGGAAGGGGTCCATCCCTGCTGTAGGAAGAGTAGAGTGTCGATGTGTGTGGACTGTAAAGGAAGGAGTCCATCCCTGCTGTAGGAAGAGTAGAGTGTCGATGTGTGTGGACTGTAAAGGAAGGAGTCCATCCCTGCTGTAGGAAGAGTAGAGTGTCGATGTGTGTGGACTGTAAAGGAAGGAGTCCATCCCTGCTGTAGGAAGAGTAGAGTGTTGATGTGTGTGGACTGTAAAGGAAGGAGTCCATCCCTGCTGTAGGAAGAGTAGTGTCGATGTGTGTGGACTCTAAAGGAAGGAGTCCATCCCTGATGTAGGAAGAGTAGAGTGTCGATGTGTGTGGACTGTAAAGGAAGGGGTCCATCCCTGCTGTAGGAAGAGTAGAGTGTTGATGTGTGTGGACTGTAAAGGAAGGAGTCCATCCCTGCTGTAGGAAGAGTAGTGTCGATGTGTGTGGACTGTAAAGGAAGGAGTCCATCCGTGCTGTAGGAAGAGTAGAGTGTTGATGTGTGTGGACTGAAAAGGAAGGAGTCCATCCCTGCTGTAGGAAGAGTAGTGTCGATGTGTGTGGACTGTAAAGGAAGGAGTCCATCCCTGCTGTAGGAAGAGTAGAGTGTCGATGTGTGTGGACTGTAAAGGAAGGAGTCCATCCCTGCTGTAGGAAGAGTAGAGTGTTGATGTGTGTGGACTGTAAAGGAAGGAGTCCATCCCTGCTGTAGGAAGAGTAGTGTCGATGTGTGTGGACTCTAACGGAAGGAGTCCATCCCCGCTGTAGGAAGAGTAGAGTGTCGATGTGTGTGGACTGTAAAGGAGTGAGTCCCTGCTTGCTGTAGAAAGAGTAGAGTGTCGATGTGTGTGGACTGTAAAGGAAGGAGTCCATCCCTGCTGTAGGAAGAGTAGAGTGTCGATATGTGTGGACTGTAAAGGAAGGGGTCCATCCCTGCTGTAGGAAGAGTAGAGTGTCGATGTGTGTGGACTGTAAAGGAAGGAGTCCATCCCTGCTGTAGGAAGAGTAGAGTGTCGATGTGTGTGGACTCTAAAGAAAGGAGTCCATCCCTGCTGTAGGAAGAGTAGAGTGTCGATGTGTGTGGACTGTAAAGGAAGGGGTCCATCCCTGCTGTAGGAAGAGTAGAGTGTCGATGTGTGTGGACTGTAAAGGAAGGAGTCCATCCCTGCTGTAGGAAGAGTAGAGTGTCAATGTGTGTGGACTGTAAAGGAAGGAGTCCATCCCTGCTGTAGGAAGAGTAGAGTGTTGATGTGTGTGGACTGTAAAGGAAGGAGTCCATCCCTGATGTAGGAAGAGTAGAGTGTCGATGTGTGTGGACTGTAAAGGAAGGAGTCCATCCCTGCTGTAGGAAGAGTAGAGTGTCGATGTGTGTGGACTGTAAAGGAAGGGGTCCATCCCTGCTGTAGGAAGAGTAGAGTGTCGATGTGTGTGGACTGTAAAGGAAGGAGTCCATCCCTGCTGTAGGAAGAGTAGAGTGTCGATGTGTGTGGACTCTAAAGGAAGGAGTCCATCCCCGCTGTAGGAAGAGTAGAGTGTCGATGTGTGTGGACTGTAAAGGAGTGAGTCCATGCTTGCTGTAGGAAGAGTAGAGTGTCGATGTGTGTGGACTGTAAAGGAAGGAGTCCATCCCTGCTGTAGGAAGAGTAGAGTGTCGATGTGTGTGGACTGTAAAGGAAGGGGTCCATCCCTGCTGTAGGAAGAGTAGAGTGTCGATGTGTGTGGACTGTAAAGGAAGGAGTCCATCCCTGCTGTAGGAAGAGTAGAGTGTTGATGTGTGTGGACTGTAAAGGAAGGAGTCCATCCCTGATGTAGGAAGAGTAGAGTGTCGATGTGTGTGGACTGTAAAGGAAGGAGTCCATCCCTGCTGTAGGAAGAGTAGTGTCGATGTGTGTGGACTCTAAAGGAAGGAGTCCATCCCTGCTGTAGGAAGAGTAGAGTGTCGATGTGTGTGGACTGTAAAGGAGTGAGTCCATGCTTGCTGTAGGAAGGGTAGAGTGTCGATGTGTGTGGACTGTAAAGGAAGGGGTCCATCCCTGTTGTAGGAAGAGTAGAGTGTTGATGTGTGTGGACTGTAAAGGAAGGGGTCCATCCCTGCTGTAGGAAGAGTAGAGTGTCGATGTGTGTGGACTGTAAAGGAAGGAGTCCATCCCTGCTGTAGGAAGAGTAGTGTCGATGTGTGTGGACTCTAAAGGAAGGAGTCCATCCCTGCTGTAGGAAGAGTAGAGTGTCGATGTGTGTGGACTGTAAAGGAAGGAGTCCATCCCTGCTGTAGGAAGAGTAGTGTGTCGATGTGTGTGGACTGTAAAGGAAGGAGTCCATCCCTGCTGTAGGAAGAGTAGAGTGTCGATGTGTGTGGACTGTAAAGGAAGGAGTCCATCCCTGTTGTAGGAAGAGTAGAGTGTTGATGTGTGTGGACTGTAAAGGAAGGGGTCCATCCCTGCTGTAGGAAGAGTAGTGTGTCGATGTGTGTGGACTGTAAAGGAAGGAGTCCATGCTTGCTGTAGGAAGAGTAGAGTGTCGATGTGTGTGGACTGTAAAGGAAGGAGTCCATCCCTGCTGTAGGAAGAGTAGAGTGTCGATGTGTGTGGACTGTAAAGGAAGGAGTCCATCCCTGCTGTAGGAAGAGTAGAGTGTCGATGTGTGTGGACTGTAAAGGAAGGGGTCCATCCCTGATGTAGGAAGAGTAGAGTGTCGATGTGTGTGGACTGTAAAGGAAGGAGTCCATCCCTGCTGTAGGAAGAGTAGTGTCGATGTGTGTGGACTGTAAAGGAAGGAGTCCATCCCTGCTGTAGGAAGAGTAGTGTCGATGTGTGTGGACTGTAAAGGAAGGGGTCCATCCCTGCTGTAGGAAGAGTAGAGTGTCGATGTGTGTGGACTGTAAAGGAGTGAGTCCATGCTTGCTGTAGGAAGAGTAGAGTGTCGATGTGTGTGGACTGTAAAGGAAGGGGTCCATCCCTGCTGTAGGAAGAGTAGAGTGTCGATGTGTATGGACTGTAAAGGAAGGAGTCCATCCCTGCTGTAGGAAGAGTAGAGTGTCGATGTCTGTGGACTGTAAAGGAAGGAGTCCATGCTTGCTGTAGGAAGAGTAGAGTGTCGATGTGTGTGGACTGTAAAGGAAGGAGTCCATCACTGATGTAGGAAGAGTAGAGTGTCGATGTGTGTGGACTGTAAAGGAAGGAGTCCATCCCTGCTGTAGGAAGAGTAGTGTCGATGTGTGTGGACTCTAAAGGAAGGAGTCCATCCCTGCTGTAGGAAGAGTAGAGTGTTGATGTGTGTGGACTGTAAAGGAGTGAGTCCATGCTTGCTGTAGGAAGAGTAGAGTGTCGATGTGTGTGGACTGTAAAGGAAGGGGTCCATCCCTGCTCTAGGAAGAGTAGAGTGTCGATGTGTGTGGACTGTAAAGGAAGGAGTCCATCCCTCCTGTAGGAAGAGTAGTGTCGATGTGTGTGGACTCTAAAGGAAGGAGTCCATCCCTGCTGTAGGAAGAGTAGAGTGTTGATGTGTGTGGACTGTAAAGGAAGGAGTCCATCCCTGCTGTAGGAAGAGTAGAGTGTCGATGTGTGTGGACTGTAAAGGAAGGAGTCCATCCCTGCTGTAGGAAGAGTAGTGTGTCGATGTGTGTGGACTGTAAAGGAAGGAGTCCATGCTTGCTGTAGGAAGAGTAGAGTGTCGATGTGTGTGGACTGTAAAGGAAGGGGTCCATCCCTGTTGTAGGAAGAGTAGAGTGTTGATGTGTGTGGACTGTAAAGGAAGGGGTCCATCCCTGCTGTAGGAAGAGTAGAGTGTCGATGTGTGTGGACTGTAAAGGAAGGAGTCCATCCCTGCTGTAGGAAGAGTAGAGTGTCGATGTGTGTGGACTGTAAAGGAAGGAGTCCATCCCTGCTGTAGGAAGAGTAGAGTGTCGATGTGTGTGGACTGTAAAGGAAGGAGTCCATCCCTGTTGTAGGAAGAGTAGAGTGTTGATGTGTGTGGACTGTAAAGAAAGGATAGGACGATCGTATGGAATGGAATATGGAGGATGGGGAGAGAACAGACCCATGATAGGCAATCAGATACACTCTAAGGGCCACATGTATGGGCACTGAGTCTCCCAAAGGGCCACATGTTATGGCTTAAAACTCCAAGTAGAATCAGCAAAAGGAGGTAAACTCCTTGGATACTAGAAAGGTCTTCAGTGCATTGCTTCACCTTCAAGCAACCCCCCAAAAAGGTTAAAGAGAGCTGTGCATGTGTGTGCACAAGCGTGTGTTTGTGTATATATGTATTTGTGTATATGTATGTTTGTGTGTATATGCATGCGTGTGTGTGAGTGCACAGGGGTGTTTGTGTATATTTGTGTATATGTATGTGTGCGTATGTATGTATACATGCATGTGTGTGTCAGGGTATGTGTGTGTGTGTGTGTGTGTGTGTGTGTGTGTGTGTGTGTGTGTGTGTGTGTGTGTGTGTGTGTGTGTGTGTGTGTGTGTGTGTGTGTGTGTGTGTGTGCCTAGCTTGGAACTCTCCGGATTTGCCTGGAGACTCTGGTTTTTAATACTAATTACTGGATCTCCAGGGCAGAGGCTGATTCTAAAGATGTGGGGAGTTTGTAAGGAATCTCTGCCCAGTTCTGCTCTTTCCCCAGTCTGTTCCTCCCACTCCCCGGCCACTTCTCCTCCTTCCCCAGCCTATTCCTTCCACTTTTTCTTCATTTTATAAGTCCGTCTCCACTTGTGATTAAGCCCTGCCCCTTTGAAACAAATTACATCATTTTTCTCCCCCCAACCGCCCCACAGGACTCCCCTCTCAGGGAAGTCCGCAACAAAAAGTTCCAATGTATGTGTGTGTATGTGCTCTACATAAAAGGGAGCCCATTGTCTCTGCACTATCTCACAACCCCTTACAATCAGTTTTGTTTCCTATATTGGCTGGTGGTCACTGACCTCATCACACATGGCCACTATCAACCATTCAGGGAAGGACAGCATCAGCGAGCCCCCCTCCCTTTTCCTTATAAACCCCTTCAGTACCAGAGCCCAGTAAGTTATGTGTGTGTACACACAGTACTACTGCAGTAGCCTGTGAAAGCCACAAGTGGAAGAATTGTTTGCACAATAAGAACTCCTTTATGTTTATGATTCTATAGAACATGAACATATAAATAGATGTGCTATCATGTATAATTTCCATTGTGTTTCTGGGTGTAAACGAACAAGGAAAAACGTCATGTTACGTTTATGGGGGGGGGGGGGTGAGGACGTATTATTTATTTATAAAGTGCCAGCTTATTCTGTGGTTCAGTCCAATGGGAAATAAACACAAGAAGTCTTATGACAATACAGTGTTAAACACACTACTATAAAAGGATCAGGGAGACCCATTTTTAAGCTCTAATGATCTCCGTCATGACCAAACGGTGAAAAAGAAAATAATTAAGTTGGTCACATTGGTATGATTTTTTTTATTATTTTTAGATTATTCAATGAGTATTTAGCATTTTTAGAAACAGTTTTAGCTTCTAACAGTTGTGAGCAAAGTGATAGAGGGGGATTTCCTTCAGCTGCACCAGTGCAGTGTCATGGCTTTTGCCTTTAATGGCAGCAGCTACACATAAGGGTATGCACTCCAGTGCATGATCACTGTAGTGTATACTATGCCAGCATAACAGTAATTCCTGGGAACTCTCCAGATCTGACCCAGAAACTCCAGTTTTTATACTTAATCACTTGGGATCCAGGGACAAGGGGCTGATTCTCAGGGCTTAGTGAGTTCCCTTGCAACTCCTTCCACTTCACTGCCAAGTCTGGTCACTATCTACCCTGTTTTTGCCATTCTCTATTTTTAAGAACAAACCCTGCCTCCCAATCCCACCCACCTCAATCAAGAGTCATTTGGACACTCACCACCAGACCAGGTTTGGTTGCACTTTAATGCCATCAAGACAGGTATTCTATCCCCATAACATGCACATGGAAACATAGTCAGTCCAACCAGGTTGTCTATACCATCTTTATACTGGCACTGAATAAAGGATGGCGGCAAAGCACCCTCAGACTGCTCTTTGCTCTCCCCGGTACATGCAGCATTGAGGGGGCTTTTTGGCCTACACAGCTTAATAAACTGGGGTTAGGTAAACATAGGGACTTAATAGATTCCACCACCTGATTAAGGAGACCACCAACAGGCCAGGATGTAAGGATTTCTCTCATTAAGCATTGGTGAGTCAGTGGCTCATTCATTTTGATTGGCCTAGGATGGAAATCTTTACATCCTGAACTGCTGATAGCTTTTAAGGGCCTAACTTGGCCACCCGCGGTTAAACCCTTTAATGTTGGAGACCACTCTGGAGTTAAAGGGGATAAAACCCCCATTTAATTAAGCAAGCATTTGGGGAATTTTTATTTCTTACCTATAGTGCACTTGGTTTTCCCCAGATTAACTACTTTTTTCTTTTTAAACATATGACCCAAAGAGGCTGATTAATAGGAAATACTAGCCAATTATGGGCTCAAAGTGGATACAAAGAAATTAGCATTAACTGAAATGGCCTTGACTTCTATGATTTGGCCACCTTTCTAGCATTCAAGGGAGGAGATGTACTAAGTGGGGTAACCAGGTGATAAAATGGTGATAACTTCTCCAGTGATATGTCTTCTCCAATTTCTGTTATTCTATGGAACCTATAGAGTAAGAGCTCTCTAACATGAGGGGTAGATGCACTAAGGGGGGAGATTCACTAAGCAGTGATAAAGAGGTGATAAAGTGGAGATGACTTCTCCAGTGATATCACTTCTCCAGTTCCTATGTTATTCTATGGAGCCTATTCACTAAGATCTCCAAAGAGATCTTAGTGCATTGGCTCCATAGAATAACACAGGAAGAGGAGAAGTGATATCACTGGAGAAGTCACCACGGCTTTATCACCTCTTTATCACCACTTAGTGAATCTCCCCCCTTGTGGTGATAAAAGTGGAGATGACTTCTCCAGGGATATCACTTCTCCAGTTTCTGTGTTATTCTATGGAGCCAATGCACTATGATCTCCCCCACTTGAAAACTCTTAGTGCATAGCCTTCATGGAATAACATGGGAACTGAAGAAGTGATATAAATGGTGAAGTCACTTCCACTTTATCACCTCTTTATCATCCCCTAGTGCATCTCCCTTGAGAAATCTTAGTGAATAGGCTCCATAGAATAACATAGGAATTGGAAAAGGGGTATCACTGGAGGTCATCTCTACTTTATCATCGCTTAGTGCATCTCCCCCAAGGGGTTAAAAGCCCCATTTAAATCAATGGAGATTTGTGGAATTTACCTTAGTCGCCTATAGTGCAGTTGGTTTACTCTAGAACTGTTCCAGTTCTGATTAAATCGACCCTTAACACTTTGAGTGCCAGAGGGCACTCAAATGGTTAAGGGCAGCTTGCAAGAAAAATGTCACATTCACTATTCGCTACTTTAGTGCAAAAATTATTAGCACTAAAATGTTACTAAGTATGCATTTTTTCTTTTATAAATTTGGAAATGCTCTCTTTTTAGTGAATGCACTTAACGGAATAGTAATGGCAGAATAAAAATGCAACTGCAGTCAATCCTCTTATAACAAGGATCATGTAGCACTGTATTTCAATAGTTTATGTTTTGTAGTTCAAGAGTAAATCAGTTCTAAAGGATCCCACTCCATTTAACTACCCTTAGCCGCCTTCCCTCAAATGTGGAATTCGGTCATGGGAACAGACAGTGATCAGCGAAGGACAATCTTCATCCACTGAGTATAAGGAAAACCCTGCCCTCACTTGACAAAGGAGGGCAGGATTTTCCTTATGCTCAATGAAGATTGTCCTTTGTTGCGCTCCATCATACTGGCTAAGTGGCAGCATGACGTAAGTAAAAGGGGAGGGAGGAGAATCCTTTAGAGTAGATTTCCTCTTGAACTACAAAACAAACTATTGAAATACAGAACCACATGATCCTCGTTATATGAGGATCAATTGGAGCTGCATTTTTATTCTGCCATTACTATCCCTTTAAATGTGTGCATGGCTAAAATGTCCACCATTATAGGAGAGGTTTAGACATTGCACCTAATACAGCGATTATACTTAATTACCAGGTCTTCTGGGACAGAGGCTGATTCTCAGGGCTCAGTAGACCTTATGTGTAAAAGTTATTCTGGAGTAAACCAACAGAACCATAGGGGATAAAATGTTAAATTAAGTTGGGTTTTTTATGATTATGTTTCTATTATTCATTTATTATGCAAATCATGTAATTTGGACACTCCCACCAGATCTTAACCCTTTGAATGACAGAGGGGTACGCAATGCATTGGATACCCCTCTGGCACTCAGAGGTTTAATGGACCTCTAGAAGCTTAGAACAAGAAGGTTTCCAGGTATGAGCATAACAATTAGTGCTCCTTTTCATGTGTCTGACTAACTGTGGGGTTAATCCTTTGAGTGCCAGTGGCGTGCAGAATGAATTGCAGAGCATTGTGGTCCATACCCCTCTGGCACTCAAAGGGTTAATATGGGAGCATAAGCAATGTTCAAGGTATTAGTATATTTGCTGCTTTAAAACATGAGCAACTGCAAGCAGCCCATATTATTCTAGCTGCCAGAAAATAGCTAATGCTCCACTTTCTTGCATGTGACCGTTAGTCACAGAGACTATGTTGTTTTGCCAGCTATATGACAATCCACAGCGATGTCGTATTGACAAGGCAGTTTGTATTACAGCTTTCCTGTAATTGGCAATTGTTGCAAGAAAGTTGGAGTAAGAGTGACTGTGGCCTCACAGATGGTCACATGAGAGAGTATTCAGCACTCAGTTGTATTACACCTCCTATTGTCCACAGCAAGCCACTAAGTGGAGAAGGATCAAGGGAATTGTAGTCCAGAAATGTGTGAAAAGCTGCAGGTTGGCCAGCCCTGGCTTAGTATAAAGGTAAAACTGAATTTTGGATAAACTAACTATACTACAGGGGACACATAAAACGTTATATTGAATAAAATAACACAAAATCCATATTGCAATGCATTGGAGGCTTCACTAGCATTCAAGGGGTTAAAAAGCTCAATTAAAGTCAATGAGAATTTGAGGAATTTTTGTCCCCTATTGTGCATTTGCTTTGCTCCAGAATAGTTCCACTTTGCCTTTATACACAAGGCCCATTTCTTGGAATCTATAGATTTTTATATAAAAGGATAGCCCTGGTTTGGGTTCCCTGAAAAAGATTGTGGCAGCCATATCCCAGGGAGTGATAAGTGTGACCGGGCCCCCAATCTGATGTATGGGGAAGGAGTTTATTGTATTCACCCTGTGTGCTCTCAGGAATAACATTGTTGACTTTCTCATTCACCTCCTCTCCTCTCACTGAGCACTGACAGATTCTCCTCCCTGTATGTCAAACAACATACAACACACACACATACACACACATACACGCACACACTTTCAGTGTCACAGGTTTCTCCTGCCTCCTTAGCCAAGCTACAAGTTCATCTCCCTCCTTCCATTCATCTCCCCAGTTCTCCAATTCATCCCCCCTCTCATTTTACTTCCCCTCTCCCTTCCACATAAAAAAAAAATATCAGACCTCGTGCTGAGGCATCTGGACCCTTCCTGATGTCCCCCAGCTACTGATCTCCCAGACGATTTGGCTGGGTGATCAATCGAGATGACACAGGGGAGTAAGAGAGCTCCCCTGCTTCCTTTCTACCTGGAGATCCCAGGTAGGGTTAGGTGGGTTTGGCAAAGCCTCTCACATCAATGAGGCAAAACTTCTCCAGGTAGAAAAGAAGCAGGGGCGTTCTCTTACTTCCTGTGTCACCTCTATTGATCTCCCAGACAAATGATCTGGGAGATCAATAGCTGGGGGACATCACGAGGTGTCCTGATGTTCTACCATGAGGTCAGACTTTTAATAAAATGAATCCTTTGAGTAACAGAGAGGTATCCACTGCATTGCAACTCAATGTGTTGAGCACCTCTCAAAAAGTAAAAAAATGCATTGTTCGCTGCACAGGCGAAGCCATGCCACATGCCTGCTAGCTAGTCATAAAGCTGTTAAGGCCTTGATTCTGGCAATCCCCCATTTTCCAGAACCTTTACATAGCTCTACCTGGTACAGACTGTGAGTGCTGAAATGCACAGGAGGCAAACTCTCTGGTGATTCATATCACCATTGTATTATTCTGCACAGGCAGAACCCCTTACCATCCCTTCATATAATATTTACAAGCACCTTAAGTAAATGAGCTAGATGCACAGAGGAATTCTGGAGTAAACCGACTGCAACATAAGAGAAAAATTAAAATTCCCATTGATTTAAATGCAAAGCAATGTGTTGGAGACCTCTCTAGTATTCAAAGAGTTAAAAGGCAGGGGTTATTTTCTAAAACAAAACATACCATATTACATTATTGTTGGTGGATAAAGTGCCAAAAATGTAGAAAGTCACTGATAAAAAGGTACAGAATCACATGCAAAATGTACCAGATTACTGGCAAAAGGTCCCACTCCACAGATACAAGGAACCACTCCACAGATGAAAGGTATCACTCCACAGATAAAAGGTACCGGATAACTGATAAAAGGTACCAAGTCACCAACAAAATGTACCACTCCACAGGTAAAAGGTACCACTCCAGAGATACAAGGAACCACTCCACAGATAAAAGGTATCACTCCACAGATAAAAGGTATCACTCCACAGATAAAAGGTACCGGATAACTGATAAAAGGTACCAAGTCACCAACAAAATGTACCACTCCACAGGTAAAAGGTACCACTCCAGAGATTCAAGGAACCACTCCACAGATAAAAGGTATCACTCCACAGATAAAAGGTATCACTCCACAGATAAAAGGTACCGGATAACTAATAAAAGGTACCAAGTCACCAACAAAATGTACCACTCCACAGGTAAAAGGTACCACTCCAGAGATACAAGGAACCACTCCACAGATAAAAGGTATCACTCCACAGATAAAAGGTATCACTCCACAGATAAAAGGTACCGGATAACTGATAAAAGGTACCAATTCACCAACAAAAGGTACCACTCCTCAATGAAAATGTATCACTCCACAGATAAAAGGTATCACTCCACAGATTAAAGGTACCAGATAACTTATAAAAGGTACCGAGCCACCAACAAAAGGTACCACTCCACAGATACAAGGAACCACTCCACAGATAAAAGGTATCACTCCACAGATAAAAAGTACCAGATAACTCATAAAAGGTACCAAGTCACCAACAAAAGGTACCACTCCTCAATGAAAATGTATCACTCCACAGATAAAAGGTATCACTCCACAGATTAAAGGTACCAGATAACTTATAAAAGGTACCGAGCCACCAACAAAAGGTACCACTCCACAGATACAAGGAACCACTCCACAGATAAAAGGTATCACTCCACAGATAAAAAGTACCAGATAACTCATAAAAGGTACCAAGTCACCAACAAAAGGTACCACTCCACAGATACAAGGTAACACTCCAAAGATAAAAGGTATCACTCCCCAGATAAAAGGTACCACTCCACAGATAAAAGGTACTGGATAACTAATAAAAGGTACCAAGTCACCAACAAAAGGTACCACTCCACAGGTAAAAGGTACCACTCCAGAGATACAAGGAACCACTCCATTGATAAAAGGTATCACTCCACAGATAAAAGGTACCGGATAACTGATAAAAGGTACCAAGTCACCAACAAAAGGTACCACTCCTCAGATAAAAGGTATCACTCCACAGATAAAAGGTACCAGATAACTCAGAAAAGGTACCAAGTCACCAAAAAAAGGTACCACTCCAAAGATACAAGGTAACACTCCACAGATAAAAGGTATCACTCCACAGATAAAAGGTACCACTCCACAGATAAAAGGTATCACTCCACAGATAAAACGTACCAGTCCACAGATAAAAGGTATCACTCCACAGATAAAAGGTACCGGATAACTGATAAAAGGTACCGAGTCACCAACAAAAAGTACCACTCCACAGATAAAAGCACCGGATAACTCATAAAAAGTACCAAGTCACCAACAAAAGGTACCACTCCACCGATAAAAGGTATCACTCCACAGATAAAAGGCACTGGATAACTCATAAAAGGTACAGAGTCACCAACAAAAGGTACCACTCCACAGATACAAGGTACCACTCCATAGATAAAAGGTATCACTCCACAGATAAAAGGTATCACTCCACAGATAAAAAAGACCGGATAACTGATAAAAGGTACCAAGTCACCAACAAAAAGTACCACTCCACCGATAAAAGGTACCATTTTGCGGATTAAAGGTACCACTCCACAGACAAAAGTTACCTTTCCACAGATAAAATGTAAGACTCCACAGATAAAAGGTACCAGTCCACAGATAAAAGTTAACACTCCACAAATAAAAGGTACCACTCCACCGATAAAAGATATCCTTCCACCGATAAAAGGTGGATAAAAGGTACCAGTCCCAGGGCCGGATTTACATCTCAGGAGCCTGTAGGCTGAGAAATCTAAAGTGCCCCCCATTGGCCATTTCCACAATGCCCCAAATCTCCACATTACCCCCCATCAGCTCCACATTGCCCCATCAACTCCACATTGCTCCCCATCAGCTCCACATCCACATTACCCATCATCTCCACATCCACATTGCCCCATCAGCTTCACATTGCCCCATTAACTCCACATTGCCCCAATCAGCTGCCCCATCAGCTCCACATTGCCCCCATCAGCTTCACATTGCCCTCATATTGCCCCATCATCTCAACATTGCCCCCCATCAGCTCCACATTGCCCCATCATCTCAACTTTGCCCCCGTCAACTCCATATTGCCCTCATCAACTCTACATTGCCCCATCAGCTCTACATTTCCCCCATATTGCCCCGTCAGCTCCACATTGCCCCCATCAGCTCCACATTGCTTGCCCCCCATCATCTCCATATTGCCCTCACATTGCCCAAATCATCTCCACATTGAGCCTCACATTTCCTACCTCCCTGGTGGTCCAGCGGCAGGAAAGATCTGTGCTTCTGCACAGACCTGTAGCTACTGGAGCTCCAGCGCGGTCTTCTCTTTTGTAGTGCAGAGCACTGGGAGATTATGTCATCTCCCAGTGCTCTGCATTACTAAAGAGCCGGGGGAGCTCAGCAGCTACAGGTCTGTGCTGAAGAAGGCACAGACCTTACATGCGGCAGGCGGCGCGGTGCCGCTCAGAGCGGCACACGCCATTTATAAAAAAATAATTGATTTCTATGGCAGGCGCCCCTCTGTAGGGTGCGCCTGTAGGCAGATGCCTACTCTGCCTTATGGAAAATCAGTCCCTGACCAGTCCACAGATAAAAGGTACTGGATAACTGATAAAAGGTATTGAGTCACCAACAAAAGATAAGGGATAATTGATAAAAGGGACTGAGTCATCAACAAAAGGTAAAGGTTCACTGATAACTGGTACTGAGTTACAATGTGCTGCTCACCCCACAGCCACCCAAAGGGTTAAATCATTGAATATGTGAATAATTCTTTTAACTAGTTCCCTATGGTGCTGTTTGTTAGGATTGTCCCTCATTTTGGGCTGAATTCCATTGCAATGCTACATGCTGTCCTTGGTTTTTGCACACAGATTCCTGTTGAAGTCTGTCTGGGAAATGTGGAGATAAAACCAGTGACAAAGTTATCCATTGCAATGGAATCCAGGCCCTTGTTTGTGCATAGTCCTAATGTGTAATGAAGAAATCTATTGAATGACTAACACAAGCACTTCCTGTGCACAGTCCCATCCCAGTCACACACAGTAGTAATATAGTGCAGTGTTTCTCAACATTAGTCCTCATAACACACCAGTAGTACAGTGTGAAGTAACAAAGGGGGGCTCTGTGGTTCAGTCATTATGACTGCTCCATCTGTGCTTATTCAGGGATATTGCATTGCTTTACAATGCATTGCACACACTTCTGGCACTCAGAGGGGTAAATCTTGACTTGGACTGGAGCTGGGAATAATCACTGATCTAGTGGCTAAAATTTCCTCGTTATCTACCCACAGTTTAAACGTTTTTATGCACAAACTATACATTATATGGGTTTTTTATGTGGACTAACATAATGTAATTCCACTGCTGTCAGATTCATTATTCAAAAACTGTAACTGTTCAGACTGTCACAAAACTATCATATTCTATGGATAACTGTAGGAAGCCACTCACGTTTCCCATAGGATGTCACTGTCTGGACACAAGGTGACGTGTAGGAGAACTATCTGGACACTAGTTGGCACTGTTAATGTAAGCAAACAAGCTTAAACTGTAACAACTTTGGTACAACACATCTCCTAGCAGTATCTAACAAAACATAAAGTTACCTGCCCCTTTAACCCTTTGAATAGCAGAGGGATAGGCAGGGCATTGTGTTGTACATCCCTCTAGCACTTAAAGGGTTATAGAAAAATAATGTGTGATATTTTCTCTAGGGTGTTTCTCTCTGTCCATGGTAGTGCGGTGTTAGCAGGTATCCAATGTTTATGCTGATCGAGTGAGGTGGGTTTGAACTTTGCTTCAATTCTCTTTGCTCTTCAGGGGCTTTGGAGAAATCATTAAAGGCGACTGCACCATTGAAAGTTTCAGAAGAGATTAAGATAAGAGAAAATAATAGCTATTAAAAGGGATTAAAGGGAACAAGTGCAGCCTGGAATCAGGCTCAGAGAGGCTCATACACACTGGGGGCTAGATTTAAAGGCAGCCGTTAAACCAGCCGCTAAGTAAAAAAAGGCACATTGGCTGCAAATAATACATGATTTACGGCGGAATTAAAAGTAACTCTACATATAAACAAAAATATAAACAATAATCTTTAATAGATCTGAATTACTCATATGGGTCAAATGTCTTTATCAGATTCTGAACTGAAACTAATTAGCAGTAGGTAACAGCCAAACTTAATGAGAAAAGTCCATCTGTTAAACAAATTAAGGGCCACTTACGACCCCCCCCCAACACACACACTTTTGGTTTTCACTAAACTCCATTGCCTCCTTTTTTATGGAAATAAATGTAAAAATCCATATATGTATTCATATTATTATTTTGTAATATATTTTGAAGAAACCAATTCATTATGCGGATTTTTGTTTGCTGCAGATATTTTTTACACACACACACACACATATATATATGTATATATATATATATATATATATATATATATATACACTCCCCACAAAACATGCACATATTCTGAGTTAAAAAACAGCAGACTGTGCTGCTCCAAAACATCTAACAGTGAGAGTTATTGCACAATATGAATATTTGTTATTATGCATAACATTGTGGACAATTGGTACCAAAACAAAACTAGCTAACTATGCAGATTTAGGATACAAGCTTTCAAGACCTCTTAGGTCTCTTCCTCAGATAAATATGAAAACATCTCTTTTATCTACAATTACACATTGCCTGAGGAAGAAACCTAAAAGGTCTTGAAAGATTGCATCCTAAATCTGCTTAGTTAGCCAATAAAGGTATCAACAACTATATTTGCTTCCTTTATTTCTACGGGTAACACGGTATCAACTCTCATCTGTTAAAACAAAACTGTGCACCTCCCCAAAGAGTGGAACCACTGTCCTTGGACAGAGTTCCCCTTTATGTGTTCATTTAACTACTTGAATGTCAGAGACATCTCCAACTCTTTGCAAAGCTGTGTTGGAGATGTCTCTAGCATATAACGGGATAAGCCAAGCATAATGAGGCAGGCAATACTACAATTAGAGGAAACTTCATCCTTCTTCCAAGTAATGATAGATAAACCTTTCCCGGATTGCCAGAATGTAGATGCTGTAGATGAGTGGAGCTTTTGACTGATGTGTAGAAGTGCAGGTACTTTGAAGACCACATGGGGCAGCTAATTAGTTTTCGAGCATTGGAATGTGATTAGTGGCATTTGGCTTAGTCAGAGGTCTACAGAGTAAGGTTGATTTGGGAGCATGATTTTATGTTAGCAGTGGGGGAGATTAAAGTAGCAGTGGGTTTCCATCTAATCTGCAATAATGCATTATCAATTATATCTCAGCACATTGAGAAATACGGTATATTTATAGACAGTGGAATCATTAGTTATTCCTGTGACCAGGGAAAGATCAAGGAAATACACCTCCAGTTTGTATAATGTAACAATAAAAAACCATGACTATGCTTCTCATGGAGGCTGTGTACATGCTGCCAACCACCATACCTGGGAACCTGGGAACCAAGCCTCCATAGGTCCACTTAGGTGTGAGAGTGGGAGTGTCCAAATGACACAATTTGCAATACAGTGTTGATTGGGTAGGCAGAACTGCAAGGAGGGGAGATGGGTTTACAATTAAAATGGGCAGAGAGTGGAAAGAACAGGAAGGAGAGTGACTAGAACTTGCAGTGAAGTGGAAGGCGTTACAAGGGAACCGACTGAGCCCTGAGAATCAGCCTTTTTCCCCAGAAACACAGTAATTAAGTATAAAAACTGGAGTCTCCAGGCCAGATCTGGAAAGTTCCACGGTACTTCTACCATCCCTATCTACACCTATGATCCTAAGAGTCACTGAAGTAACAGTAAAACCTCCTGATAATAGCCCCACCATTTAAACAAAACCTAAACAGAAAATCCTAATGACCACTAAGAATCTATTCTATCTGGTTTGATTATACAAAACTAATCTTTAACATCATAAGGACTAATGACATGCCAGGACCGTCATGGGGGTCCAGCACTTAAGGACCAGTGGTGGCCCTGACACGCCATGGGATTTCAGGGTCCCCGTGCGGCTGCACACCACTAAGAGACCCCGGAATACAATACATGGGGAAAAAAAGATCCATGGTCCTTAAGGGGTTAATGGATTTCATCTCCATGGAACCAGACATGATTTTTTGCTCCAGGGCTACAAAACCCTAAACTCCTACCACTGAAGACTTAATTTGTCCATCCCCGTTGTAGATCACACTGTGATAACTTAAATAAATATACGACACCAAGATGCCTGTAAAGGAAGCTAAGGATGCCAGGTTGTCCTTAGCTGTCGTTCCAGGGTTCTCTCTCCTGATGTCATCTACAAAGGAGGTAGCCAGGTAGGTCAATCTGGATAGCTGCTGGAACACAGGAACGCTGATCTCCTGAATGGGGGTCAGAGGGGACCCTTTAAACCATCCAGGAAATGAATACACAGGACACGCTTCTAGTCCAAATGACTAACTCTACTTTACTGTGGAACAGGGGACATTTTATACAGAAACTTAGTACAATGAAACAATGGGAGTGTACACAGATTATACAAAGGGACAATGGTGAAGTGGCAACATAATACAATGGGCACAAACATAAGACAAAGGGATGGTACACAGTGAAAGTATCTTTACATAATTTAATCTTGCCACTCCGATTCTCAACGAATAGGAATCAGAGTAACAAAAGACAAACAACCAATCAGGACCCAGGTCATTGTTCGTCATAGGTGATTGAATTACCTGGGTCCGACACATAACTCAATCATGGAGCGACAACTTAATGGGAAAGGTGGTGACCAATCGGACGAATGCCTACCTGCTCAGTAAAATAATTCCCTGATCTTTGACACTATGTACTGACTGTACTGACCTACTGGTTGAACATGGTATTGCCCATCAACATTCCCTGTATGAACCTAATTTCCATCAGGAAGCATCTACCTGTCCCATCCAAATAGAACCTAACACAACACAAATGTATACGTCACAAGGTGCTAGCAGCCAATCTACTGTGCACCTACTTTTAAAAACAGAGAAGCCAGTCCCCTTGTATCCTGGCCTCAAGATGCCAGCCAAGTCTCTGAATTCCAATCTTTCGTTATTTGTAAATGTGGTAGGCTTGAGAAGGCCCCCAAGTAATGGCCTATGGTCCGTTACAATGCCCAATAGAACTTTGCATATTTCCCATCAAAACATGATGTTGACGGAATCTTACAGCAATTAATGTCTCCAGTTCTAGACCAACCCATAGACAGCTTGACCTTCTATTTCCTCCTCCATCAAACATCTATAGCAGTGGTTCTCAGACTTTGTGTGTTGGTAGACGAACCCTTTGATTTCACATAAAATCTGTGTGGAACCCTAACAACCAAAGCCTTAACCCCATGGATGCCAGAGAGAGGTCTTCAACCTTACCTGAGAAATCTCTGGATCTTCCCCGGAGTCTCTGTTTTTTAGTGTTAATTACAGGGTGTCCAGGGACAGAGGCGATTCTCCGGCTGTGGTGAGTTTTCTGCGTATCTCTACCCACTTCTTCTCTTTGCCACCCTGTTCCACTCACTTTCAACCTACTTCCCAGGCCAATGCTGATTTTAATTCATGACAGGAGGCTCTTATTTGCTTAACTCTTTCTTTATTTCACCTCCAATAGCAGCAAAAGAGGGAAACAGTAAGAACCAATCAGAAACCAAAGGCATTCTCAAATAGACTAGTCCACTCTAACACTCCCTCTTTCTTGCTGCTCACCTCCAGGGAGTCAGGTCAAAGTTTTGAGTCTGTTAGATTGATTGTTATACTTGACCTTGCTTGATTTTCTTGACATATTTTGTCTGTCTCCTATCTTAGATTGTGTCATTTGTTTTTTGCCCTTCACTTTAGTGCTTTGTTGCTGGTATCTCGCTAATTCTTTCTCTATCTCTCTGAACCCGCTGTCCCCTTCGTTTTCTGGATGCAACTGACTGACTTTTAGTTTGTGCGTTATTTTTTCCATCTCCCCGTCTTCTTTCTGTTTTACTCTGTCCTCGTTCTTCCTTCCGTTCCCTCTCATCTCTCGAGATCCGGCGCCATTTGTTTTTTCTATCAGACCACTCCTTTTCTCTTTTCCTCTCCCAAACTCTTGTTGGCCATTTTGGTTTTGTGTCAAGTCTCGCGTGATTTGGTCGCCATTACATTATCTTCCTTTGTGAGTAAAATTTGACATGCTTTGTAACAGAGCATTTTTCTACTCCCAATGCCTCGTTTTATATCATTGACAGGGTGAGCCCCATTTGTTTTTTCCTACTTTTGTATATCTACTGAATTTCTAGTGGGTGAGCCCCACTTCTCTATGTCTATATACATATATTTATTGCCTGCACAATTATAAAGGTGATCCTTTTGTTGTCTTTCTTTTTTATACATATTCCTATAGATTCTTATTAGAATCTAATCTTTTCTTGGGTGAGCCCCAAATATATTTTATTACAGTGAGCCCCTATATATCTCAAATTTTTATATATATATTAATATGGAATCCTCTCAGACTGCTTCCTTGGGAGCTGCTGAATTACAGGCGCTCATTAATGCAGCCATGTCTGCAACTTTGGAGAAAGCCTTTCAGTCTGGATCTCTACCCCAAATTCCTGTATCAGTGCCAGCCTCTCCTCCTCAGGATGCTGAAGATTCTCCAGATTCCGAAGGGTCTTGTCTTGAGAGAGCTCATTCTTCAAAAAGACACTGGAAAGGCTCTGTCTCTAAAGCCAACCCAGAAAAAGGAAAAGTCCCTGCTAAAAAGGGTAAAGTGACCTCTGCTCCAGAGGCTTATGGAGCTAACAGATTATCCTCAGAAGAAGAGGACCCAGAATTTTCCCTAGAATTCAGGGAATTAGATTCTTGGCAGGCTGACCCCTACGAATTCTCTGATGAAGATGAACACTTTAGTAAGGCTACCTATATGGACAAGCCTTTTACGGGTGAGCCCCATTTTGATCCCCATTCCTCAAAATCTTCTATGGATGTCAGTGAGGACAAGGAAATTCTAGATTCTTTGGGCCCAAGCGGAATCAGACACCCGCGTTCTGCTGAGTGGATTCCCCCTCCTCATCTTGCTCAATATTTGCATTTTTGGCTCCGACACCCTCTAGACAAAGAAGTTAGAGCTCGTCTGTGGATTGAATGCCCACACCCTGTGATCCCAGACAAAGTGGCTTTCACTCTGGAGTTTGATCCAACTATGCAAACTTTTATGGCCAAGTCTGGCAGAGACCCAAGCAAGGGACTTGAGAAGGGTCTCAGATTGGCACAAGATAAATTGCTGGACATGACCGGACCTATGTCCCAGGTTTTATATCTTGCGGATTCAGCTCTCTCCTCTGACACTACTTTAGACGCCCATTCAGTACGTGAATGGATTCAGCGCTGTATTTGCCTGTTAGGCAATGTGAATGTCTTTATTTCTAACGAGAGAAGGAAGGCAGCTCTCCTTCGTATTGATCCCAAGCTGGCAGACCTTAGCGACAAGGAGCTCGGCCCGTCTGCTCAGGGTATGCTTTTTGGTGAACCCTTTTAAAAACTGTTACAAAAACACGTGAACATATTTTCTTCATTAGAAAAAAGTTATCCTTGAAGAAAGTTTTTCGTACCCCCTCTCAAAGGGGTGTTTTTGGCAGAGCTGGTAGGCAGCGGGGCCGTGCCTCCAGCCGTTTCTGCCTATCAGGTCCCAGAACATACCCTTCACAAGCCTTCTACCAGCCTTCAACATCCAGGATTCAACTTCCTGAACAGAGAGGTTCCAGTGGAGTCCGGGGTTTTCGAGTTCGAGGGTGTTCAAGATTCCACTCAGGTGAGTCGAATTGCTTTAAAGCCTTCTTCCCCTCTATCTACAGGCAGACTTCCTTTCTTCATTCAAAACTGGAGGCTCATTTCCTCCGATTCCTGGATCCTACAATCCGTACAGGGTTACAAGATCGAGTTTGTAATTCCTCCTCTCCAGGACGTTCCACCAGCCCCTTTTTTATCAATAGATCATCAAAGTTTTCTCCACAACGAGCTCTCTTCTCTTTGAGACAAAGGAGCAATTCAAAGAGCTTCAGACAATGGCAGATTTTTTAGCATTGTGTTCCTAGTGCAGAAAAAGTCAGGAGGATTCAGATCAATCATCAATCTCAGGTACCTCAATGACTTCGTAAAATACAGACATTTCAAAATGGAAGGTGTCCATTGTCTCAGGGATCTATTACTCCAGTACGAGTGGTTCACCCACCTGGACCTAAAAGACGCGTACCTCATGTTTCTATTCATCCTTCGAGTCGTCCCTTCCTCCGTTTTCTTTGGTCCAACGAATCATGGGAGTTCACATGTCTTCCGTTCGGCCTCAGCTCCGCCCCCTGGTGCCTCACCAAGCTGTTCAAGCCGGTGTTGGCACATATCCGAGCCTCCGGAACTCGTTGCATTGTCTATCTCAACGATATTCTTCTTTTCGGGGTAGACAAAATCCGGTTGGCTTCCCAAACAGATTTTGTCATTCAATTTTTGGAAAATCTAGGTTTTTTACTCAATTGGGACAAGTCAGCTCTGATTCCAGCTTAAACCGTCCAATTCCTAGGTTTCAAGATAGACTCCGTGTCTTGTTCTCTCAGACTTCCTCGCTCCAAGCTGGTCTCCATCAGGAAGGAACTCAAACGAGTTCTCAGTTTTTCATCAGTCCCCTTGAGATGGCTAGCTCAGATTGTAGGACTCCTATCCTCATCCATTCAGGCCATTTTCCCGGGCCCCCTTCACTACAGAGCCATGCAACGCTTGAAGGCTCAGTTTCTCAGGACAAACTCCTCTTACGACCAATTAGTCCCTCTTTCCAGGGAAGTCCGTACTGAACTCAGATGGTGGTTACTCCACATGCAGGCATGGAACGGCCGGGCTGTCTTCAGCATGGTTCCAGATTTAGTCATCAATTCCAATGCCAGTCTGTGGGGATGGGGAGCGGCCTGTGCGGGGCTTTCTATGGGAGGTGCTTGGACTCCTTGGGAACAATCTCTACACATCAATTGTTTGGAACTCATAGCGGGTTCTTTTGCTATTCGCAGTCTCGCAGGGGACTTTTCCGTTTGCTGAATTTTACTGCGCATGGACAGCGTCTCTGCTGTCCAGTACATAAACCGTCTGGGGGAGGCTCGTTCCAAAACCCTCTCGGATGTGACCAAAGACATCTATCAGTTTTGTTTTCAGAGGAATATTTCTCTTCGGGCGGAATACCTTCCGGGGAACTCAAATCTAGAAGCGGACTGGTTTTCATGTCATTAGCGGGACTCCAGCGACTGGATGCTGGATCGATCAGTTTTTCTACAGCTGAGGCGTCAGAGGGGCCCTTTTGTTCTAGATCTATTCGCATCTCGCCTGAATCATCAAGTTCTGGATTACTTCAGCATGATTCCAGATTTAGTCATCAATTCCAATGCCAGTCTGTGGGGATGGGGAGCGGCCTGTGCGGGGCTTTCTATGGGAGGTGCTTGGACTCCTTGGGAAGAATCTCCACACATCAATTGTTTGGAACTCATAGCGGGTTCTTTCGCTATTCGCAGTCTCGCAGGGGACTTTTCTGATTGCTGAATTTTACTGCGCATGGACAGCCTCTCTGCTGTCCAGTACATAAACCGTCTGGGGGAGGCTCGTTCCAGAACCCTCTCGGATGTGACCAAAGACATCTATCAGTTTTGTTTTCAGAGGAACATTTGTCTTCGGGCGGAATACCTTCTGGGGAACTCAAATCTAGAAGCGGACTGGTTTTCATGTCATTAGCGGGACTCCAGCGACTGGATGCTGGATCGATCAGTTTTTCTACAGCTGAGGCGTCAGAGGGGCCCTTTTGTTCTAGATCTATTCGCCTCTCGCCTGAATCATCAAGTTCTGGATTACTTCAGCTGGATTCCGGATCCAGGATCCAAAGCAGTGGACGCTTTTCTCCAGACCTGTCCTCTTCAAGGGGCGTATGCTTTTCCCCCTTTCGCCATGATAACAAGAGTTTTCATTATCTCAGAATTCAGAAAGCAGAGATCACTTTGATCACACCTTTCTGGCCGAGCCAGCCATGGTTCCCGGATCTTCTTTGTCTCTCTGCTCAGGATCCACTCCTGCTCCCGTCTTTTCCGAGCCTACTGACAGACCCGAAAGGGAACTTTCACCCTCTAGTTCTAGCCGACAATTTGCATATGGTGGCTTGGTATCTTTCCGGGGATCCTGGGACGTCAGCGGCCTATCGGAATCAGCTTGTAGATTTCTTTGGGACTCTTGGGCCCCTGGAACCCGACGTTGCTATTCCTCCGCTTGGGGCTCTTGGTCATGCTGGTGTTTGGAACGGCTTGTCAATCCCTTTACGGCTCCTATTCCATTAGTCATTAATTTCCTGTCCCATTTGTTTGACTCAGGGAAATCATATAGAACTATTTCAGCCGCTCATGTGTCTGCTCATGGTCTTCCTGCCGGTAAAGATCCTAGGGTATGTCATCTTTTACGAGGTATTCGCCTTTCTCGTCCTCCAGGTCCTAGATATACGTCCCTCTGGGACATTTCCTCTGTTCTACATTTCCTTCAGTCCTGGCCTGACAATAATCTTCTTTCCCTTCATCAACTGTCAGCCAAACTTACACTCGTTTTGTGCTTAGTCTCTTGTCATCGAATTTCGGATGTTAGAACTTTCAATGTCGATGGCATCTTTTTTTCCCCTGAAGAAGTTGTTTTTTTCTATATCTCGGCGAACTAAATCTAATTCTCTATGCATCTCTTACCCGTTTTTTCCAGCAGAACCCAAACTTTGTGTGGCCTCGGTACTTCGCTGTTACTTAGATCAGCGCCTTCTCGTCCTCCGGATGCAAGACAACTTTTAATCTCTTATGTCAAACCGTTCAAGCCAGTGTCTACATCCACATTAGCTCATTGGATGCGGTGGATTTTATCTTTAGCTGGAGTTGCCACCTCATTCAGTTCGAGGAGCTGCGGCTCCGGCGGCTTTTTCTTCAGGCGCTTCCCTATCAGATATTCTTCGTGCGGCAGACTGGTCTCGCGAGAGTACTTTTCGCACTTTTTATTTTAGACCGTCTCTTCACCCTGGTTCTCTTCTCTTGATGGAGCGTTAAAATTGCAAATAACAGCCTCCTGTCATGAATTAAAATTATGGATTATCCTAGCCTTAGTGAAGAGATAATCTGAATTTTAAGAATGACAGGAGGAGAGTATTTCCCTCCCTTGTAGATATTTTCTCCTTCTTCCCTCTCCTTTATCTGCTATTGTTACCTATCTTATTTCATTATTCATGAATACTGAGATTGTATATATATTTTGCTTGTTATGCTATTCTATATGCTTGCATTTCAATTCATTATAGGTTACTATGATGTCTTTTCTGTTTTCATGTTTTTCAGCTTGAATGGCATCTCTACATCAGTTCCTGATTATCCTCTGGACAAGGCAAGAGACTTCGCTGTTATCTTCGGCCTTGAGACAGCCATCACCTTTTTCTGACAGTTGGAGTTTTTGATGTTCGTTTATGGATCTTCAAGTGACGTTGGGTCCTGTTTCGGTTCGCTTCAGAAAGAGGAAGTGTTAGAGTGGACTAGTCTATTTGAGAATGCCTTTGGTTCTTACTGTTTCCCTCTTTTGCTGCTATTGGAGGTGAAATAAAGAAAGAGTTAAGCAAATACTCGCCTCCTGTCATTCTTAAAATTCAGATTATCTCTTCACTAAGACTAGGATAATCCATAATTTAGCCCCACCCACTTTATGACACATATTACATCATTAACACAAGCCTGGTCTCAGCCCATGAGCCCTCTCCTGGGGCTCCACAGGAGGAAGTTCCCTGGTATGTCTACAAAACCATTTTTGTATGCAAGGTGTTAATATAGTATCAATAATAAATGTATCAGCATGTTAGTGCGTACTGATAACTTAATCCTTTAAGTGTCAGAGGGGTGTCAAATGCATTGCTTAATATTGCGTTGGACACCCCTGTGGCACTCAAATGGTTAAGATTAAATTATCAGGAAAAATTTCAGATAACCATTAACAGGAAATTGGGTTTGCTATTTTCTTTTTAATTCAAAGAGGATAAGAAACTATTTTACAGATTGCAAGAGAAATCTAACAGAAAATTTCACTGAAATGTCCAAATCTTCCATGCATTCAGGGTTAGTAACAAATTTGTACATACACTGAGTGTTATGTGCTAATTACTGGAGCACTTCTGGAACCAACCAATTACACCATAGATTTTAATGGGTCTTATAACACCTTGAATGCTTGAGAGGTCTCTGAAGCATAGCAAACAAATGTGTTGGAGATCTCTAGCATTCGTGGGGTTAAAAGCTCCATTTAAATTGATGAAAGTCTGGAGAACTGCTGATATGCTTTAGACTTGCTCCAATTTCTTAGTACATCAGGCTCACATTGTGTCACTGGCAGCCATATTTCACTGTGCACCATTACAAAAAGCTGTTGTGTTGAACCCTCTGTACTCTGTCAGGAAACCCTGGTGTCCATTTAACATAGCCTGAGAGCCACTGATCTATAGAAGCAGTACAACAAACAATAGTCAGATTTGAGGGTACTGCAGTAGGCATGATCAGTTGGATCAAAATCCTATATTATAATTCGCTAAGGATGTTTGTCAGAAGCCATCGTGCGCAGCAGAGACGAATGCGCACACTGCAGTCATGCACAGTACTGACTGCGCGCGCCGCGGCTGATACAACGCAGGGTGCTCCGAATTCAGATTGTAATCCTCTCTACGCATGAAGGTACGCAGTGAGGACTCTGGTCTGAATTCGGAGAGCCCCACTCCGTATCAGCCACGGCGCGAGCAGTCAGTACTGTGCATGACTGCAGCTCCACCAGGGCTGGCCCGTGTAAACGGGCTTTAAAACTAGTATTCCATAAATCATTGACTGGGATCATAGAAAAAGCAGAAACAAAATCAATATATTAATAACTTTCCAGCAGTTCTCATAGAATTAACATCAATGAACCGTGGCAGTGGTGACACAGACATTTTTCATTTTCTTTGGGTCATGTGACATCTAATATAAAACATAGATAAACTTAAACATTATGAAAAGGATAAGGCATTCTTCATTGCTGATATCACTCCTGAACTCATTCTGTTTTGGAATCTTATTCCAGTGTAATTAAAGAATTTTAAAATGAAAAGAAAAAGGTTGACCATTTAAGGACCAGAGGTGTAATGAATGCGGTGCAAAAGCAATGTTTTGTACACCTCACTATTCCTTAACCCCTTAACGACCGGGGAATCCGGAAGCGGACGTGACTTAACGACCACGGAGCAATTTTTTTTTATTGCTCCGTTGCGTTCTGGACTCCCCGAACGGCGTGCAGCCGCGGGGGGAGCCCGGAACTCGATGACGGTCATAGTACGTCATCGGTCGTTAAGGGGTTAAAGCAGTGTTTCTCAACGTTAGTCCTCGGGGCACACCAACAGTGCAGGTTTTCAGGTTGTTACTGCTTAATCACAGGTGAGTAATTAGTGGCTCAGTCATTGTGATTGATTCACCTGTGATTAATTAGGGATATCTTGAAAACATGACCTGTTGGTGTGCCCCGAGGACTGGAGCTGAGAATCACTGCCTTAGAGGAATAGTAATGTCTCTTATAAAAGTAGTTTGCGCGAGTCTTATTTATATTAAAAGTAACAGATTGCGCTATGTGTAAGAGCTTACTTGTGTGTACTTCAAAAGTTATTAATTGATAAAGATTGAATCTGAAACCTAGTCATGGGACCAGACAGCTGCAGCAAGGGACAAACTTCAGTCATTAAATATAAGGAAAATCCTGCCCCCCTTTGATGAATGAGGGCAGAATTCCCTTTTGCTTACTGAAGTTTGTCCCTCGCTGCAGCCATCCTGACTAGACTGCAGCCTCTATGTGATGTGGAAAGAATGGGCGGGCAGGGATCTTTATCTCTTAATACCTTTTGAGCTACAAACATGTAAGCTCTTAAACATAGCGCAATCTGTTACTTTTAATATAAAGAAGACTCAGCAAAGTATTTTTAGTATCCCGTTAAAGAGTTTTAGGTTTTATACTATCCTCTGTAAGTAAAATGATACTGTTCTCACTGGATTTGTGAGTGATACATTAAAGGGGTAGTAACTGAATAAAACTAATTTATCTAAAAAAATAACTAAGTTGATACATTTTTAATTAAGTGTTAACATCCTTTAACCCCTTAATGACCAGAGAATTATGTAATGAATTGAGAAGCAACATGAAGCACACCAACCTACTTTAAAGTGTGGTTAATTTGTGACTGTATAGCTTGCAAAAAAATGCTACTTTAGTGTCTTGTTTTCCATATTAATAATATCACATCACGGCAACAAGTGTTCCAGGGATACTGAGGTGGATGTACCACAAGGAAAGGAATATTTTCTTCACCAAGCAGTGGGACTGGCAGCTTTTATCAAAACTACTGGAGACTGGATGCAAGAAGACACAAGTAGAAGAACTGAGTTTACAAACTGCTCAGTTAGCCTTTTAACTGCTGTCTGAACTAAGATCCTAACAATAGTCTTCTGTATCCCCTATTAGCAATCACAGCTTGCACTCCATACTTAACATCACCAAAGGATTATGCATTTTAACACTGCAATATCTCAGCTCCCACAGCCTTCATCAGATTCCTGCCCACACCAGGAATCTGATGAAGGCTCCATAAATCCAAGAGGAACACTACTGTACATGCTGTCTATGCTGGAGAGAACTCTCTCACTAAAGTGGCCAATGACTTATTCTCCCCTAAGTCAAAAGGCCACTTCAACATATTCATTTTCCTGGATCTTTCTGCCTTTGACTCAGTGTATTGCCTGCTCTACTTCCAAGATATCCACTCCCTAGGTCTCTGTGACACTGCTCTCCCTCGGTTCTCATCCTACCTCTCCAACCACTCCTTTAGTGTTTCCTATTCTGGATACACTTCTTCACCCCTGTCCCCTACGACTGTCTGACGGAGTACCACAAGGATCAGTCCTGGGTTCCATGCTCTTCTCAATTTACACCTCTTTCCTTGGAAAACTAATAACTTTGGATTTCACCATCATTTCTATGCTGATAACACACAAATCTATGTTTCCTCTCCAGACCTCTCCCCTTCTCTCCTGTCCTTTGCGTCTAGTTGTCTCTCTGCTGTGTTTTCCTGGATTTCTTCCCATCATCTAAAACTTAACCTAATTAAAACCAAACTTATACTATTCTGTTCCTCTCCTTTTCTCAGATATTTCCGTCACTGCTAACAACACCACTTGCACACCAACCCCCAACACCCGCTGTCTGGGATATCACTTTTGACTTTGCACTATCCTTCATATGCCATATTCCACCAATCTCCAATTCATGTAGCCTCCATCTACTTAACATCTGTTGAATTTGTCCTTTTCTCACCCAAGAGACTACCAAAATTCTAATCCAAACACTCTTCATGTCGACTAATGTAACTTACAAATAACTGGTCTTCCTCTCATATGACTAACCCCTAGACAGTCCATAATGAACTCTGCTGTCTGACTAATCTACATTGTTCCTCTAATACCATTACCTTTTACAATTAAGTTAAAAATACTGGTGCTAACTTGCAGAGCCTTTACTATCATTGCACCCCCCTACATTTCATCTCTTGTTTCCAAATATACTTCCACTCATCATCTTCACTCTGCAAAGGATCTTCTTCTCTGTATACCTTATAATACATCCTTCCATTCACACCTACAGGACTTCTCTGGTGCAACACCTGAGCTGTGGAATTTCCCCCCCTGTCCCATTAGACTTCCCCCTAGCCTTCAGATCTTCTGACGCTCCCTGAAAACTCACCTCTTCAGTGAAGCCTAACAACTCCCCCAAACCAGTTATGAGCAAGGCCAGATCAACAGCCTATCCAACATCTACTCAGTCTCGTTACCTTCTACATTCACTATACCACCTACAACCCCATTGATCACTCAGAATTTTTTTCTCCTAAACAGACCCTATACATGACTGCAAAGCACCGGCAGTGGATGCTGCAGAAGGCACTTACAACCCATAGCACTTATTCCTTCTGTGTCTCACCTATCTTCCCCTACACTGTAAGCTCTGATGAGCAGGGTTCCTCTGATCCTTTTGTTTTCTATGTTCCTTTTGTACTGTTTTATGTATCTCTATGTCTATTCCCTATTGCACAGCATTGTAGAATTATATGGCACTATATGAGTAAATAATATTTTTCCCTGAACCCTTAGATTTTTTTTAACATAGTGGTTCCCAAATTGGGTGGGGGACATTTGCAGGGGGCAGTGAGACTCTGTTTTTGCACCAGACGTCCACATAAGTATGCAACATAACAGTGTCTACATTTTCAAAAAGCAATAATGGTCAGAAGTTTGGTAAAGACTTGTCTAAAGAACAGTTGTGAACAACAGTCTGCCATGTTTGTACTGCCAATATGCATAACTTTGAGAGAACCAATACGCAGGCTGTAGAAATTTCGATTGTGAAGAAAAGGTTGCATAATGAATTGGGTTCTTCAAAATACTTAAATAAATAAAATGTAAATGAATAATATCATGTGTATGTGCGCAAATGTTGAAATTGACAGTATTTCAATTAGAAAAGGGAGGTATCATGTTTCTTGAAAATAAAATGTGGCAAATAATGTCAGAAAATTTGTAAGCATTGCCCTAACACAAGACACCAGCCTATTTTGCACAGTGATCAAACAGTATATTTTGAAAAGTGAGCATATATTTAAAGCATGGGTGTACAAAATGAGACCTGCTTGAGATTTCGAAGAAAAAACGTTTTTACAAACTAGTTAATAGATATCACATAAAAAATAATAAGGCCAGCAGGGCCTAACCAGCTGCTCACTGCTACCATTGTGTAAATCACACCCTACAGTTGGCAAGAATAGTTCATTTTGTTAAATTCTTCATTCTCATTGACTTGATTAAAATTGCTCAGTGACTAGCACTAAGCCCATAATTGTACACTTTTATAAGAATAAAATTGATTAAACATTTTTTTACTGCTTTTTATTACTGCCAAAAAGCAATTCAGATGCTGAACATTTAACAGGGCATAAATCACCAATGTTATATGTAAAAAATGAATGTGGCCCTCACACACATGAATTTTAGATCGCTTGACCCACAATGGAAAAACCTGGACTTGCCCAACAGAAAAAAATTGTTACATGACCATTTACATTGTGTAAGATGGTTTTAATCCTTTACAACCTTGGTTGGAACCCAAGCCATGACGTCCGCAATTGTCATTACCTCTGTCACAGTATGAGTCATCACCCCTACAGCACTGGGCCCCAGACTGCAATCCCATCCACATAGACATTACTTTGTACCTCACGGCTAATAGTGATAATAATAATGAGGAAAGACAGGGCTGAAGTTTATTTCAGAAAGAAATTTTTTTATATATATATATATATTTGGTTATTGCCAAAAATATAGAAGATCAGTCATTTATGGATAGCCTATGTTCCTTAACATTTGAATCAAATCTAATCTATCTATCTATCTATTTATCGAGAGTAACAGACCATTTTAACCCCTTGAATGCTAGAGAGGTCTCTGAAGCAAACTATTTTGCACTGCATTGGAGATCTCTCTAGCATGCAGTGAGTTAATGTCTGTTAATATATGGATAAATAGTACAAATGTGCAATACTGCTTCACTTGGGTTTATGAACTGTTATAGTCATTTACGTTTACTTTGCATTAAAAAGCACAGTGAGTGAGTGTGTCTCAGTCCTCCTCTTCACAGTTTCCAGGTAAAGGAGTGGTTGCTTTACACCAATGTAAGGAGATCACTCAGTTATTTGCTACTTTCACCAGAGGTAGCTAAACACTAGTATTGCTAATGGCCACAGCAATACAATAGAGACATCTCTAACATCCATTGGGTTTTGCAGTTCTGTGTAGATTGGTTCCTCAGAATTAAATTTAATTATAAAGGATATAATTTCCGCAGAGGACAAGATGATTGTTTGTTGCTGAACTGAAGGACCACAATCTCTTCCCAATGACATATTGTTAGAGAACAAGATTTTCTGTGAGTGGAGTTTGGGGTCCTGGAGTCCAGCCAATAAGAATCTTACCCATTTTTTGAGGAACCTGTGTACCTAGAAATGATGTACCGTGTCCATTAGATTGTTCTGCATAGATCAAGGTAAGGAGAGTTATTTTTAGGAAAGTTTAACAAATAAACAGTATCTTCATGTGTATAAAAATTACACAGTAATTATTTTATTTTATTTGGAAAAAAAACAAGATAGGGAAAGGGGAGGAAGTGTCACTGCCACATTAGGAGGCTCACTGGTTTGCCAGAGGCTTCCATGATCCTGATCTCAATCCTACCATGTTGTTTAAATTCAGTGTGCACACATTTTCCAGAACTGTATGATGCAATACCCTTTGGTGTCAAGGCCAAAGTACCCTATGAAAAATCTCTTAGTAAAGGACAAGATTAATGACTGAAAACAAAAATCCTTGGAGCAGTAGCAGTCTGTGAAGTTCTTGATGTAAGAGGTTGTCCCCTTGTGAGGAGGATATGCACTTAACTCTTTTCACTTATGTCTGTTTGTTTTATAATCAGGTCTGGTAAGCATGGAGTAATTACAATACTGTTGTTCCCCAGAAACCTTTCTAAATTAAACCTGTGTAATGCTACAATCTTGTTCTCTGTGAACTTCCTACTGCTTGCAATTTCCCATGTAAAGTTGATTGCCAGATCTCTAGAGTCTGATATGATGATTTGCAAGAGGTTAAAGTGCTATCATATGTGTATTTGCGTGAGTGTGTGTGTACGAGTGAAGTACACATGTGCACATGTATGTGTGTGACAGTGTGAGAGAGACAGCGAGTGTGACAGTTTTTGGATGTGTCTGTGTTAGTACGTGTGTGTGAGACAGAGACACTGCACATGCACAAGTGTGTGTGTGTGTGAGTGAGAGAGAGAGAGAGAGAGTTTGTGTGAAGTATCTGCTATATCTGAAGATTGTACCCAATAGGACCTAGTGCTGCTACGAAGTGCAACTTGACAATGCTAGTGGCTTGAAAGCTTGCACCTACTGCTGCAGCCACAGGACATAGTTAAAGATGATGACCTCAAGGTCCAGCAACTAGAAATGGTTGAGTCAGGACTGGGGCAGAAAAAGTACAAACTCATAATCAGGATGAAGCCAAAGATCAGGCCAGCTAGTTCTGGTCTCTGGTCATAGACGTAGACAGACAAGTGCATCTCCAAGGTACAAGACATAGCCAAAGTTCAGACAAGGAGCACAGGTTTAATGTTCAACATACAGCCAAGGTCCGTGCATGGATCCGCAACCATGATACAGAACACTCTGAGCTTCAAAGAACTGCCTCCATTCATGAACAAGAATGAAGTGCACCTGGATAGGTATAAATACCAGCTGAAGCAAAACTGTACATGTGCATGAAAGCACATATTTCCACCTTATATGCTGAAATGCCATTAAAAAAAGTCATGTGTTGCAACAACAATGGTTCCACAACAACTATTTCTATATAAACAGAAAAAATAGAGCAGGACCAGTGCGCCTTCTATAGGTAAGAGAATCCAAAAGGAAGGTAGTTCCTCTGTTGCCTTACCGGTTGTATGCAGTTAAACTGGCATTTATGGACATGAGAATAATCCTTCAATGTTACATTTTATTCATTATCAATTGTTACTATTCTAAAGCCTCCTTCCTTCTGGTAGTAAAGTCCATCAATTGTAGACAACTAATGTCCCTCCGTTCCAGATGCTGTAACGAATGAATGTACAGTAATTAGTGTGCAAAGTTATGTGTCCAAATGATGTTATTATGGTACATTGTAACTTATCAGTCTAGTTTGAAATAATGTATCCAAATGTAATTATATCAACACAATGTAGCTTTCCTGTCTGTGTATTGATGTAATACAGCCAAACTGTAGAAAATTCACCACCGCTTAATAAGAGTTTCCTACAGTTTGGCTGTATCACATCAATACAGAGACAGGAAAGCTACATTGTGTTGACATAATTACATTTGGATACAGTATTACAAAATAGACTCATAAGTTACAATGTACCTTAATAACATCATTTGGACACAGAACCTTACACACTAATTGCTGTACATCCGTTTGTTACAGCATCTGGAAAGGAGGGACATTAGTTGCCTTAGTTGCATTGGACTTTACTACAATCTCCTGCAGATTTATATATCTATCCACAGATATTTATAATATTTTAGATGTGATCACTTTTTAAGTGCTTTATATTATTAGATACAGTATTTTTAATCAATTGTTTACAGAGATATATTGAGTCTCCACGTCTGGGCATATTGGCTGTAGCTACGCCCAGGAAGTGGACGGAGACCGGCACATATACTATTGTATGTCTGCGTGAGGGGTCTGTCCATCTCCCGGGGGGTATAGCTTTATTTATGAGTGTGAATACCACATATTGGTTACTGTATTGTGCTGGGTGGGGTCATCATGCCCATTGAATTAGTTATTTTATTTAATTTTATTTATATTAGCATCTATACTATTGCGCTTTTCCGTATTTGGCATAGTCTTTTACTTGTATTGGGTTACCCACGACCACTAGGAAGGAATAGTAGCAGCTATATATTGATAGTAGGTTTTATTGGTTGAGGAGATACACAGCTTCTCAGTACATGTCTTAGTTATGTATTCTTTTTTGATCAAACTTGGTTCCACTTCAGCTATTTAACCCCTTAAGGAATGTGCAGTCTGGTAGTGGGGCGCTCTAGAGGACCAGGGCACTTTTTTCTTTTTTCACATCTGCATTCTGGGATCACAGCACGGTGTGTAGACACGCTTGAGATCCCAAAATTTCATGACATGCCAGGACCGTCCCCGGTTCTTAACTTCCACTCATGTGTGACGGTCCTGGCACGTCATGCTTCGTTAAGGGGATAAATATATTTTTGTCTTTGGTTTGCTTACCATACCTGGACTGGAACTGTATATTTGGTAGCCTGATCTTCTTTTATTGGTTTAAGTACTCCTCACACTCATGTATGGAATGCTCATCGCCTTGAGGACATTATAAAATGTCAGTAAAAGAGTTTCTCTCCATTATAAACAGTAAAGCAGGAGAAATTCAACTCTCAGGACAAAGCAAGTATTTGACAATAGTGAGGTACCTTGATGTAGTGGCAAGCTCCAGCATACTTTGGTTATATTATGTAACGAAAACCTCACTTTAATAGAGTTTTTATATACAGGCAATAAACCACAGTATAAGTGTTAATCTTAAGTAAATATTGATGTGCATCAATATTCTGTATTTTCTCATTTAGCTATTTTGGTCAAAACTGACTGCACTCCAGATGCAGCATATAAAATGTCTAAATGGAGGGGAATAGTAGAACATTATTAATACAGCAAAATAGAAGCTTAGATAAGTTGGGAATATTTCATAATAAGAGCCATGCATTACATGAGACATAAGTTACGACTTATCCATTTAAGTAATTCAATAGTAATATACCCATGATACAGGACTGAATTCTATATAGATTTCATTTTTATTTAATATAAAGGAGAGGAAATGAGAAAAGTGGAGTTTTTATTATTGGACTGTTTCTTAAGTAAATGTTTTTTAGTCTATTACACAAGGAATTGTAACAGGACTAACTTTAGGATCTCTACGATCTTCAAGGGCCAATCACAGGGCAAGTTTTGGGATCTCTCTACTCCTCAAATGCCAATAGCATGACAAGCTTTAGAATCTCCCTGCTCTCCAAGAACAGTATGAGGACAGGCTTAGGATCTCTCTGCTCCTCCAGGATTGGTAAGAGGACAGTTTTAGGATCTCCCTGCTCTTTGAAGGCAGGTAAGAAGACAAGCTTTAGGATCAATCTGTTGTTAAAGGGCTGGTTAGAGGACGAGCTTTAAGAATCTCTCTGCTCCGCAAAGGCTAGTGAGAGGACAAGCTTTTGGATATCCTTGATCCTCAAGGGCTGGTAAGATGATAATCTTTAAGATCTCCCTGCTCCTCTAGGGCTGGTGGCAGGGTACACTGTAACCCTTTAAAGATGGGAGTGTGCAATGTGTTGTGTTGCACACCCCTCTAAGCTTTAAAGGGTTATACCTTATTTGTGAAGTGTTGGTAATAGACCAAGTTTTAGGACATTCCTTTCACTTATGACCTGATAACCAGCCAAGTTTTAAAGTATCTTGAGCCTCATGGCCTGAAATGAAAAGTGTTAGGGTACTGCTGTCCATAATTCAGATGGGCTTGGATGCATTCCATTTAGACATACAATAGGGGGATGCACAGAAGAGTTTCCATGCACACATAAGCACAAAGCTCATATTTGTGTTTTGGATACCTACTCCCATGTACAATTTTTTTGCACATTTAAATGACAACTTTGTACCACATGTACTAGTGGGTGGGCATTGTGGGAGTGTGTGTGGGCATTTCAGAAGGTGCTGCTCCCCTACATCTAGGACAACAATAAATACAAAATGGACACAGTGGAAAGAGTAGCAGAAATCTTCCCTTTTCTTAAACTTGAAATAGAGTTGGCATAGAGTAGTTATGAGTAGTTATATGGGATGCACTGTAAAATGTTCTACATGATATGTACCAAGGAGTCTGTACATAAATAAGATTATTCAGTGCTGAACCTTTTAAAACTTATTTAATTCAGTAAAAGCCTATGGACATTTCTGGCTGCCAGCTGGGCAGGATAATATAAACATTACTTTAACCCTTTGAGTGTCACGGGGTATCCAATACATTGCAAAGCAATGCGATGGATGCCCCTCTGGTACTTAAAGGGATAAACTTTGCTTGTTAGTGCCCTTCGAAGACTGTAATTATGATCTCATGTGAGCTCCACTATTAAAGCTAAACAGCCACATTGTAACAAGCATTCAAAATCATCTATATTTATTTTAGTCATGCGTTTCAATCAATAGTTTATGATATATTTAGCTTTATATGTCAGTTTATAAGACTTATCTAATAGTGTCTGTCAGGGAGTGGCAGCTGGTAATACAGGGCACTTTGGAATTCCAGGCATTCCTGCCACATTTGCAGTAACTCACAAATAAATAAAACTAAATATCTCAATCTATTAAAAGTGAATAAAATAAATACAGATGCTATTGAAATCTCTTTCATAATCATCTATTTGTTGCAAAATCACAGTTGCACTTTAATGTTACTTTCTCTTGATATAGATCAGGGTTGTTGAACTGCATTCCAGAAGAGTGCGACATAGAAGGTGCATCATAGGACAGGGAGGAGAAACCCAAGGCTCTCCAGCCATTGCAGACTACAGTTCCCACCATTCTTTGACAGCTGTTGGGTTCTCTTGGCCAGATGGATGATGGGAGTTGTAGAGATTAGCAGTTGAGGGCCTCAGGTTGCCCAACCCTGTCACAGAAATCTTATGCACAAAGTGAAGCCAACCAATTGCACAGTAAGAAACAAAAGCATCCACATTTACACTTTGAGTGGCAGAGGGGTACCCGCTGCCTTGTTTTGCAATGTATTGAGCACCCCCTGGCACTCAAAGGATTAATGTAGATTGGACTTTTAACCCCTTGAGTGCCAGAGGGGTATGCAACGTATTGCTTTGCAATGCGTTGCGTACCCCTCTGGCACTCAAAGGGTTAATCAAGTAATTCTTTGGAGACCTCTCTAGCATTCCATGGGTTAAACACCCCTTTTAAATAAATTTAGGATACTTTTAAGTTGCTCCCTACCATGCAAATGGCTTGCCCCAGAATATCTCCACTCTGTCTTTATAGATATGGCCCATAGTATTCCACGTAACTGCTCTCCAAAATTCCCAGTGGTCTACAGGACATTTGCAGAAAGATAAAGATGAGCCATTCTGGACCAAACAAACATATCCATTCATTACAATGGGGATTTTAACCCCTTGAGTGCCAGATACATCTCCAAAACATCACTTTGCAATGCATTTGAGAGTTCTCTAGCGTTGAAGGTGTTAAAGGCCTCATTTAAATCAATTAGAATTTTAGGACTGTTTACTTAGTTGGTTTGCTCCAGAATTTCTCTGTGGTGCTTTCAGCAAAATGCCCTTTGGGAGTGATGTACAAAAAAAGCTGAGATAGCTGAAATTCAAAGTGCACAGGTAGAAGCACTTCAGCAGTTCCAATTCTCCCCGATTTTAAATGAGATAATAATATCACCAGATTTCTCTGTAAGCGATCCACAGAACCCAGGTAGGTCTTGCAGCTTTAAGACTCTTTAAAGGGAATCCAACCTTTCACCGATCAGACAGAAAGATATGAAGCACAAGTCTATTTCCGACCCCCTTCACAAAGTGGAACCACCTTTTAAAAAGTAAGTAAAAAAACAAAAGGGCAGATTTGTCCCACTTTTATATGGTTATTAGTGATGAGCGAGCACCCCAATGCTCGGGTGTTCGGGTGCTCTGACCGAGCACCCCCGGAGGCTCGAGTGCTCGGCTGAGCACCCGAGCCCCATTGAAGTCAATGGGAGGACTCGAGCATTACACCAGGCACCCCCTGCTCTGATGAGGGGAGGGTGCCTGGTCCATAGGAAAAGGGCAGAAAAGGATGGAAACACCACAGAAATGGTTCAGGGACAGCATAGGGAGGATGTCTGGATGCATCTTGGACTCCAACATCGCTGCTGGGAACGATCTTTCGCCCGTAGTACGCCATTTTTACAGACTGACCGTAAAACACACAAAAAGGCAGATAAAAACGACTTTAGGCGAAAAATTGTTACCAAACAGTATTTGCTGTATATTTACTTGTATATCATCTGCAAATTCTGCAAAAAATTTCATCGATTTTTCAGAACTGGGGCCATGATTAAGAGGGAAACGTGTGCAGAGGCAAATTCTGCAAAAAATTTCCTCGATTTTTCAGAACTGGGGCCATGATTAAGAGGGAAACGTGCGCAGAGGCAAATTCTCCCAAAAATTTCCTTGATTTTTCTGAACTGAGGCCATGATTAAGAGGGAAACGTGCGCTGAGCCGACCATCTAAAACATTATGGGTGAGGGTCTGCTGCGGAGCTGACCATCCTAAACATTATATGCGAAGGCCCGCTAGTGAGCTGACGCTATAAAACATTATATGAGAGGGCCCGCTAGAGAGCTGACCCAATAAAACATTATATGAGAAGGCCCGCTGGTGAGCTGACCTATATAAAAATTGTCAAACAGGGCCCGCTGGTGAGCTGGCCCTATATAAAAATTATATCACAGGGCATATGGAAGAGGAGGAGGAGGATGAGAAGATTAAGAGTCAACCATATACCCGTTTTTTGGGTGGAAGGGGTGAATGGGAATACAGAGTATTCCCATCATTGTAAATAACATATATAAAGTGACTTTATGTTCCCCCGGGGCTTTCCTCCAGTGGAGTGGAGAAGTCAGGGGAAATCCAGGCCTTGTTCATTTTTATAAGTGTCAACCTATCAGCATTGTCGGTGGAAAGGCGGATACGCTTATCTGTTATGATGCCACCAGCAGCACTAAATACACGCTCAGACAGAACGCTGGCGGCAGGGCAGGCCAGCACCTCCAAGGCGTAGAGTGCCAGTTCATACCACGTGTCCAGCTTGGACACCCAGTAGTTGTAAGGCACAGAGGGATCATTGAGGACGCTAACACGGTCTGCTATGTACTCCTTCACCATCTTCCAAAACTTTTCCCTCCTTGTGACACTAGGCTGCGCATCAGGGTGAGGGTGCTGGCGGGGTGTCATGAAGGTGTCCCACGCCTTGGAGAGTGTTGCCCTGCCTTTGTCGGAACTGCTGTGTGCTCCCCTTTTCTCCCCTTCTCGGTTGGCCAAGGTAGCACGTACTCTGCCGCCAGCGTTGTCAGATGGAAAATTTTGGAGCAATTTTTCAACAAGAACCTTCTGGTATTGCACCATTTTGCTTGTCCTCTCCACCGGAGGAATGAGAGATGAGAAATTCTCTTTGTAGCGGGGGTCCAGAAGGGTGAACACCCAGTAATCCGTGTTGTCTAAAATGCGTGTAACGCGTGGGTCACGGGAAAGACAGCCTAACATAAAGTCAGCCATGTGTGCCAGAGTACCAACAGGCAAGATTTCGCTGTCCTCACCAGGAGGATGACTCTCAATCTCCTCATCCTCTTCCTCCTCTTCTGCCCACCCACGCTGAAGAGATGGAACTAAAGTTCCATGGCTACCCTCTGTAGCGGAGGCAACCGTGTCTTCCTCCTCCTCCTCCTCCTCCTCCGCCTCCTCCAATTGTCGCTGAGAAGACGAAGTGAGGGTGCTCTGGCTATCACCTTGTGTAAGCTCTTCCTCCCGCATTTCCACCTCTTCCACATGCAAAGCGTCAGTTTTAATTGTGAGCAGCGAGCGTTTCAGTAGACACAGAAGTGGGATGGTTACACTGATAATAGCGTTATCGCCGCTCACCATCTGTGTCGATTCCTCAAAATTGCGTAAAACCTCACAGAGGTCTGACATCCATTCCCACTCCTCACTTCTGATTACAGGAAGTTTAACGGAGAGGCGACGACCGTGTAACAGCTGGTACTCCACTACTGCCCTCTGCTGCTCACAAAGCCGGGCCAACATGTGGAAGGTGGAGTTCCAGCGCATGCTCACGTCACACAGCAGCCGGTGAGCTGGCAATTGTAAGCGCTGCTGCAGCTTCAACAGGCCAGCCGAAGCTGTAGATGACTTACGGAAATGTGCACACACGCGGCGCACCTTCGTCAAGAGATCATGCAAATTGGGGTAGGTTTTTAGAAATCGCTGAACCACTAAATTAAATACATGCGCTAGGCATGGTACGTGTGTGAGCTTGCCAAGCTCCAAAGCCGCCACCAAGTTACGCCCATTATCACACACAACCATGCCTGGTTGCAGGTTGAGTGGCGAGAGCCACTGCTCGGTCTGGTGACTAATCCCCTGCAACAGCTCTGAGGCCGTGTGCTGTTTGTCCCCAAGGCAGATCAGCTTCAGCACGGCCTGTTGACGCTTCCCCACTGCAGTGCTACACTGCTTCCAGCTACCGGCTGATGGGGGAGTGGCGCTGCGTGTAGAGAATTCGGAGGTGGAAACGGAGGAGGAGGAGCCAATAACGTAGGTGCTGGCGGAAACCCTGATGGAGGTAGGGCCCGCAATCCTCGGCGTGGGTAGCACCCGTGCCATCCCAGGGTCCGAGTCGCTCCCAGCCTCCACGACATTCACCCAGTGTGCGTCAGGGAAATGTAGCGTCCCTGGCCACAAGCACTTGTCCATGTGTCAGTCGTTAAGTGGACCTTCCCAGTAACTGCGTTGGTCAGGGCACGGGTGATGTTACGGGACACATGGTGGTGTAATGCGGGGATGGCACACCGGGAAAAGTAGTGGCGGCTGGGGACCGCGTACCGAGGGACAGCTGCTGCCATCAGGCTGCGGAAGGACTCAGTGTCCACAAGCCTAAATGGCAGCATTTCGATGGCCAGTAATTTGGAAAGGTGTGAGGTTAGTGCTATGGCCTGTGGGTGGGTGGCTGGGTATTTTCGCTTGCGCTCAAATGCCTGGGGTAACGACATTTGGACGCTGTGCTGGGACAGGGAAGTGGATGTGGTCGCTGATGGTGCTTCAGATGGTACAGGTGCAGGGCAGGAGGTATGCGGGCCTGCGCCTTCGACAGGCGATTGGCCGGCACCGAAAACAGGGGAAGAGGAGGCAGTGGGGTGGCCTGCAGACACAGATGGGCGATCCAGGCGTTCCTCCCACTTACTACGGTGCTTGGATGCCATGTGTCGGATCATGCTGGTGGTGGTGAGGTTTCTAGTGTTCATGCCTCGGCTCATTCTGGTGTGGCACAGGTTGCAAACTACAATTCTTTTGTCGTCCGCACTTTCCTTAAAAAAACGCCATACCGCGGAACACCTACCCCTTGGCAAGGGAGATTTACGCAAGGGGGTGCTCCGTGGAACATTTGCGGGCCGGTTTGGTGCGGTCCGCCTTCTTTCTGTAGCCACACCACTGCCTCTTCCAGCCTGTTGCGGTGCTGCAGATGGCTCCCCCTCAGGACTGCTGTCATCGCTCGGCTCTACACCTTCCCAGGTGGGGTCAGTCACCTCATCGTCCACCAAGTCCTCCTCCACTTTCTCACTCTGATCATCCTCCTCATGTCTTGATCCCACCACATACTCAGTCATTGACAACTGTATAACATCCTCCTCAACAAGGTCTTGAGACAGTAATAGTGGTTGATTTAATGGCAACTGTGTCTCATCATCATCATCCTCCACTACTTCCTTTGACCTTAAATGCCGTTCACATCTGTCATCTTCTTGTGATTGGGTACCCTCTAGAGGTTGTGAATCAGGGCATAAGATGTCATGTTCCTCTGCAAGCGTGCTTGGAGAGAGGGTCAAATGAAGGATTGGTGATGAGACGAGCTCCTCACTATATCCCAGTGTGGGATCACTTCTTTGACCAGACCGTGTATGGTGGGAGGAAGGATGATCAGAGTGAGGATTATGTTGACCAGACTCTTGGCTACTGAGAGTGGACTTGGTGGAAGACAGGGTGGTGCTTAACCGACTGGAAGCAGTATCAGCTGACATCCAACCGACCACCTGTTCGCAGTGGTCGGACCTCGAGAGTGATGTCCTGCGACGCCCTGTAAAATGAGACATGAAGCTAGGTATGGTGGATGTCTTTCTTTCTTGTGCTCTGGCACCAGGCACAGTTTCTCCGCGTCCTGACCCGCGCCCTGAACTATCAGGATCACGTCCACTTCCCCGTCCCTTTTTACCCGCCTTCTTCATCTTACACGGAATATGTGACTTTGATATTTGAGTTTGAAGACTTAACAGTATTTCTTCCTATTCTGCAACTCTGCAGAGTACACAGAATATGCTGCTAAACTGCGGCGAAGCACACTGAATGGAATATGTGACTTTGATATTTGAGTTTGAAGACTTAACAGTATTTCTTCCTATTCTGCAACTGTGCAGAGTACACAGAATATGCTGCTAAACTGCGGCGAAGCACACTGAATGGAATATGTGACTTTGACATTTGAGTTTGAAGACTTAACAGTATTTCTTCCTATTCTGCAACTGTGCAGAGTACACAGAATATGCTGCTAAACTGCGGTGACGCACACTGAATGGAATATGTGACTTTGATATTTGAGTTTGAAGACTTAACAGTATTTCTTCCTATTCTGCAACTGTGCAGAGTACACAGAATATGCTGCTAAACTGCGGCGAAGCACACTGAATGGAATATGTGACTTTGATATTTGAGTTTGAAGACTTAACAGTATTTCTTCCTATTCTGCAACTGTGCAGAGTACACAGAATATGCTGCTAAACTGCGGTGACGCACACTGAATGGAATATGTGACTTTGATATTTGAGTTTGAAGACTTAACAGTATTTCTTCCTATTCTGCAACTGTGCAGAGTACACAGAATATGCTGCTAAACTGCGGCGAAGCACACTGAATGGAATATGTGACTTTGATATTTGAGTTTGAAGACTTAACAGTATTTCTTCCTATTCTGCAACTGTGCAGAGTACACAGAATATGCTGCTAAACTGCGGTGACGCACACTGAATGGAATATGTGACTTTGATATTTTAGTTTGAAGACTTAACAGTATTTCTTCCTATTCTGCAACTGTGCAGAGTACACAGAATATGCTGCTAAACTGCGGTGACGCACACTGAATGGAATATGTGACTTTGATATTTGAGTTTGAAGACTTAACAGTATTTCTTCCTATTCTGCAACTCTGCAGAGTACACAGAATATGCTGCTAAACTGCGGCGAAGCACACTGAATGGAATATGTGACTTTGATATTTGAGTTTGAAGACTTAACAGTATTTCTTCCTATTCTGCAACTGTGCAGAGTACACAGAATATGCTGCTAAACTGCGGTGACGCACACTGAATGGAATATGTGACTTTGATATTTTAGTTTGAAGACTTAACAGTATTTCTTCCTATTCTGCAACTGTGCAGAGTACACAGAATATGCTGCTAAACTGCGGTGACGCACACTGAATGGAATATGTGACTTTGATATTTGAGTTTGAAGACTTAACAATATTTCTTCCTATTCTGCAACTCTGCAGAGTACACAGAATATGCTGCTAAACTGCGGCGAAGCACACTGAATGGAATATGTGACTTTGATATTTGAGTTTGAAGACTTAACAGTATTTCTTCCTATTCTGAAACTGTGCAGAGTACACAGAATATGCTGCTAAACTGCGGTGACGCACACTGAATGGAATATGTGACTTTGATATTTTAGTTTGAAGACTTAACAGTATTTCTTCCTATTCTGCAACTGTGCAGAGTACACAGAATATGCTGCTAAACTGCGGTGACGCACACTGAATGGAATATGTGACTTTGATATTTGAGTTTGAAGACTTAACAGTATTTCTTCCTATTCTGCAACTGTGCAGAGTACACAGAATATGCTGCTAAACTGCAGTGACGCACACTGAATGGAATATGTGACTTTGATATTTGAGTTTGAAGACTTAACAGTATTTCTTCCTATTCTGCAACTGTGCAGAGTACACAGAATATGCTGCTAAACTGCGGTGACGCACACTGAATGGAATATGTGACTTTGATATTTGAGTTTGAAGACTTAACAGTATTTCTTCCTATTCTGCAACTGTGCAGAGTACACAGAATATGCTGCTAAACTGCGGTGACGCACACTGAATGGAATATGTGACTTTGATATTTGAGTTTGAAGACTTAACAGTATTTCTTCCTATTCTGCAACTGTGCAGAGTACACAGAATATGCTGCTAAACTGCGGCGAAGCACACTGAATGGAATATGTGACTTTGATATTTGAGTTTGAAGACTTAACAGTATATCACAGGTTGCAAACTACAATTCTTTTGTCGTCCGCACTTTCCTTAAAAAAACGCCATACCGCGGAACACCTACCCCTTGGCAAGGGAGATTTACGCAAGGGGGTGCTCCGTGGAACATTTGCGGGCCGGTTTGGTGCGGTCCGCCTTCTTTCTGTAGCCACACCACTGCCTCTTCCAGCCTGTTGCGGTGCTGCAGATGGCTCCCCCTCAGGACTGCTGTCATCGCTCGGCTCTACACCTTCCCAGGTGGGGTCAGTCACCTCATCGTCCACCAAGTCCTCCTCCACTTTCTCACTCTGATCATCCTCCTCATGTCTTGATCCCACCACATACTCAGTCATTGACAACTGTATAACATCCTCCTCAACAAGGTCTTGAGACAGTAATAGTGGTTGATTTAATGGCAACTGTGTCTCATCATCATCATCATCCACTACTTCCTTTGACCTTAAATGCCGTTCACATCTGTCATCTTCTTGTGATTGGGTACCCTCTAGAGGTTGTGAATCAGGGCATAAGATGTCATGTTCCTCTGCAAGCGTGCTTGGAGAGAGGGTCAAATGAAGGATTGGTGATGAGACGAGCTCCTCACTATATCCCAGTGTGGGATCACTTCTTTGACCAGACCGTGTATGGTGGGAGGAAGGATGATCAGAGTGAGGATTATGTTGACCAGACTCTTGGCTACTGAGAGTGGACTTGGTGGAAGACAGGGTGGTGCTTAACCGACTGGAAGCAGTATCAGCTGACATCCAACCGACCACCTGTTCGCAGTGGTCGGACCTCGAGAGTGATGTCCTGCGACGCCCTGTAAAATGAGACATGAAGCTAGGTATGGTGGATGTCTTTCTTTCTTGTGCTCTGGCACCAGGCACAGTTTCTCCGCGTCCTGACCCGCGCCCTGAACTATCAGGATCACGTCCACTTCCCCGTCCCTTTTTACCCGCCTTCTTCATCTTACACGGAATATGTGACTTTGATATTTGAGTTTGAAGACTTAACAGTATTTCTTCCTATTCTGCAACTCTGCAGAGTACACAGAATATGCTGCTAAACTGCGGCGAAGCACACTGAATGGAATATGTGACTTTGATATTTGAGTTTGAAGACTTAACAGTATTTCTTCCTATTCTGCAACTGTGCAGAGTACACAGAATATGCTGCTAAACTGCGGCGAAGCACACTGAATGGAATATGTGACTTTGACATTTGAGTTTGAAGACTTAACAGTATTTCTTCCTATTCTGCAACTGTGCAGAGTACACAGAATATGCTGCTAAACTGCGGTGACGCACACTGAATGGAATATGTGACTTTGATATTTGAGTTTGAAGACTTAACAGTATTTCTTCCTATTCTGCAACTGTGCAGAGTACACAGAATATGCTGCTAAACTGCGGCGAAGCACACTGAATGGAATATGTGACTTTGATATTTGAGTTTGAAGACTTAACAGTATTTCTTCCTATTCTGCAACTGTGCAGAGTACACAGAATATGCTGCTAAACTGCAGTGACGCACACTGAATGGAATATGTGACTTTGATATTTGAGTTTGAAGACTTAACAGTATTTCTTCCTATTCTGCAACTCTGCAGAGTACACAGAATATGCTGCTAAACTGCGGCGAAGCACACTGAATGGAATATGTGACTTTGATATTTGAGTTTGAAGACTTAACAGTATTTCTTCCTATTCTGCAACTGTGCAGAGTACACAGAATATGCTGCTAAACTGCGGTGACGCACACTGAATGGAATATGTGACTTTGATATTTTAGTTTGAAGACTTAACAGTATTTCTTCCTATTCTGCAACTGTGCAGAGTACACAGAATATGCTCCTAAACTGCGGTGACGCACACTGAATGGAATATGTGACTTTGATATTTGAGTTTGAAGACTTAACAGTATTTCTTCCTATTCTGCAACTCTGCAGAGTACACAGAATATGCTGCTAAACTGCGGCGAAGCACACTGAATGGAATATGTGACTTTGATATTTGAGTTTGAAGACTTAACAGTATTTCTTCCTATTCTGCAACTGTGCAGAGTACACAGAATATGCTGCTAAACTGCGGTGACGCATACTGAATGGAATATGTGACTTTGATATTTTAGTTTGAAGACTTAACAGTATTTCTTCCTATTCTGCAACTGTGCAGAGTACACAGAATATGCTGCTAAACTGCGGTGACGCACACTGAATGGAATATGTGACTTTGATATTTGAGTTTGAAGACTTAACAATATTTCTTCCTATTCTGCAACTCTGCAGAGTACACAGAATATGCTGCTAAACTGCGGCGAAGCACACTGAATGGAATATGTGACTTTGATATTTGAGTTTGAAGACTTAACAGTATTTCTTCCTATTCTGAAACTGTGCAGAGTACACAGAATATGCTGCTAAACTGCGGTGACGCACACTGAATGGAATATGTGACTTTGATATTTTAGTTTGAAGACTTAACAGTATTTCTTCCTATTCTGCAACTGTGCAGAGTACACAGAATATGCTGCTAAACTGCGGTGACGCACACTGAATGGAATATGTGACTTTGATATTTGAGTTTGAAGACTTAACAGTATTTCTTCCTATTCTGCAACTGTGCAGAGTACACAGAATATGCTGCTAAACTGCAGTGACGCACACTGAATGGAATATGTGACTTTGATATTTTAGTTTGAAGACTTAACAGTATTTCTTCCTATTCTGCAACTGTGCAGAGTACACAGAATATGCTGCTAAACTGCGGTGACGCACACTGAATGGAATATGTGACTTTGATATTTGAGTTTGAAGACTTAACAGTATTTCTTCCTATTCTGCAACTGTGCAGAGTACACAGAATATGCTGCTAAACTGCGGTGACGCACACTGAATGGAATATATGACTTTGATATTTGAGTTTGAAGACTTAACAGTATTTCTTCCTATTCTGCAACTGTGCAGAGTACACAGAATATGCTGCTAAACTGCGGCGAAGCACACTGAATGGAATATGTGACTTTGATATTTGAGTTTGAAGACTTAACAGTATTTCTTCCTATTCTGCAACTCTGCAGAGTACACAGAATATGCTGCTAAACTGCGGTGACGCACACTGAATGGAATATGTGACTTTGATATTTGAGTTTGAAGACTTAACAGTATTTCTTCCTATTCTGCAACTCTGCAGAGTACACAGAATATGCTGCTAAACTGCGGCGAAGCACACTGAATGGAATATGTGACTTTGATATTTGAGTTTGAAGACTTAACAGTATTTCTTCCTATTCTGCAACTCTGCAGAGTACACAGAATATGCTGCTAAACTGCGGTGACGCACACTGAATGGAATATGTGACTTTGATATTTGAGTTTGAAGACTTAACAGTATTTCTTCCTATTCTGCAACTCTGCAGAGTACACAGAATATGCTGCTAAACTGCGGCGAAGCACACTGAATGGAATATGTGACTTTGATATTTGAGTTTGAAGACTTAACAGTATTTCTTCCTATTCTGCAACTGTGCAGAGTACACAGAATATGCTGCTAAACTGCGGTGACGCACACTGAATGGAATATGTGACTTTGATATTTGAGTTTGAAGACTTAACAGTATTTCTTCCTATTCTGCAACTCTGCAGAGTACACAGAATATGCTGCTAAACTGCTGTGACGCACACTGAATGGAATATGTGACTTTGATATTTGAGTTTGAAGACTTAACAGTATTTCTTCCTATTCTGCAACTCTGCAGAGTACACAGAATATGCTGCTAAACTGCGGCGAAGCACACTGAATGGAATATGTGACTTTGATATTTGAGTTTGAAGACTTAACAGTATTTCTTCCTATTCTGCAACTGTGCAGAGTACACAGAATATGCTGCTAAACTGCGGTGACGCACACTGAATGGAATATGTGACTTTGATATTTTAGTTTGAAGACTTAAAAGTATTTCTTCCTATTCTGCAACTGTGCAGAGTACACAGAATATGCTGCTAAACTGCGGTGACGCACACTGAATGGAATATGTGACTTTGATATTTGAGTTTGAAGACTTAACAGTATTTCTTCCTATTCTGCAACTGTGCAGAGTACACAGAATATGCTGCTAAACTGCGGTGACGCACACTGAATGGAATATGTGACTTTGATATTTTAGTTTGAAGACTTAACAGTATTTCTTCCTATTCTGCAACTGTGCAGAGTACACAGAATATGCTGCTAAACTGCGGTGACGCACACTGAATGGAATATGTGACTTTGATATTTGAGTTTGAAGACTTAACAGTATTTCTTCCTATTCTGCAACTGTGCAGAGTACACAGAATATGCTGCTAAACTGCGGCGAAGCACACTGAATGGAATATGTGACTTTGATATTTTAGTTTGAAGACTTAACAGAATGTGCTCTAATCTGCAACTTTGCACACTAAACAGAATGTGCTCTAATCTGCAACTTTGCACACTAAACAGAATGTGCTCTAATCTGCAACTTTGCACACTAAACAGAATGTGCTCTAATCTGCAACTTTGCACACTAAACAGAATGTGCTCTAATCTGCAACTTTGCACACTAAACAGAATATATGAAATTTTTTTTTTTTTTTTTTTTCCCCACACACAAAATAAACTGCTGCCCCCACACACAGTAGTCCTAAAAAGGACTTTTGGTTCTTTTTTTTCACAAATTTGCTTTTTTTCTCCCTACACTGACTTTCCCTTCCTATCCTCATCTCTCCCTGGCTAAGACTGAGCCGAACTCGCTGGTCAGGTGCTATACAGCACCCGACCACGGGTTCTGGCCAGCCAATCAGTGTAATGCCAGCAGCCAACATGGCTGCTGGCATTACACTGATGTCAGAGCCTCCCTGCACGTTTATTGGCTGCGCAGCAGCCGCAAAACGTGCGGGGAGGAGACCCGAACATGGCGGGCGAGCACATGCGGTACTCGTACGAGTACCGCCATGTGCCGAGCAGAGCGATGCTCGAGCCGATCCGAGCATCGGCCGAGCATGCTCGCTCAACACTAATGGTTATATCTAGAACATAGATCAATAGATGTTTTCAGCTATTCCAATCCATAGTGAATTGGATTGATCTAATTTTTTCATTTATATACTAGTTCACAGATTATTTATTTATTTATTTATTTATAGGAGAGCGTTATTTTTTGTCCCTATATATTTTGGATTTGATTTTATAATAAATTTATTTTTACTTTACAATTTTCTGTGATTACATTATTGTACAGGATACTGCACTCTTGTTTTTTACTTACTTTTTAAGGTGGTTCCACTTTGTGAAGATGGTCAGTGCTAGACTTGTTCTTCATAACTGAAATTGTTGGTAATATGGCCATCAATTCCTAGACATACTACCATCATTTTTTGCACTTAATTTCGTCTCGGTCAAAGGTAAAAAACAGTCTTAGAAGTTGGTGTGGTTTAATCTGCTGTCACTTGTAAAGCATTTTAATGCTTTATGTAATTTTTTAATCTACTTTCTCTAATTGTTTTTCAACTAAATAAATGTGGTAAATAAACGTGGTCTAAAACTGGAAAAGACAGTTTAACGACCTTAAAGGGATAGTAATACTTCGTTTTAACTTTATTTTATTTTGTAGGCATTAAAAAAACATGAAGAATGATATAAGTCTTATCTCTCAAACCTTTGTGGTTTATGAGATATTCACAAGCAAAGTTTCCCCCTCCCGCCCCTTTTACCTACTGTAAACAATCTCTTCTCAGATGTGGAATACAGTCCATAGACTGGACAGATAACAGAAGGGGACACTCTTATTCCTATGAAAACAATGAAAGCCCTTCCCCCCTTGACAAGCTTTTCAGGTTTTTCCCTTATCTTAATTGAAGATTGTCCCTCTCTGCAATCTACCTGGGCACCTCCCTTCTGCTCAGGTTGAACAGTGTGACATCAGTAAAAGGGGCGGGAGGGGGACACTTTGTCATTGAATTATTCTGGAACTACAACTCTGACAGAATTGAAATAAAACTCTCAAAAGTTCAAATACTATGATGATTAATCAGAGCTGTTTTTAATATGAAACATTACTATCACTTTAAAGGGTTAGTAATGTCCAAATAAAAGGGTTTTTTGCATTTAGAAGAGCTTAAAAAGCTGAGCTAAATGCAAAAAAACGTATCTCTCAAACAGCTATGGTTTGATAGATACAGGCATTTAAAGTTCGATGTCTCCTAATGACAGTTGTAAAGCTGTCAGCAGGAGATCCGTGTCGGTGAACACTAAGGCTCTGCAGCAGAGCCGCAATCTTGTTAGATACAACTAATGCCTTCACTGGAATGGTCTAAAACACATGTGCTTGTAAACCAGGCACACGTTTTAGACCATTCCAATACCATTTTTATTTCTTTACTTCCCATTTTCAAGAGTGGTGGATTTACCCCTGAAAAAGCCATTCTATTTTTACCTCCAGCTCATTATCCAACTTTTTTTTCCATTATAATGACTTTCTGAACATTGCTACTATTCACCGATTCACTTTTGGATGCGTTAAAAAAAAGATAAAAATCACGTCTATATATTCTATATGCAGTGAGGTAATAAAAAATGAGTTTAGCTAAGTGAACATTTTGACATTTTACAATCAAAATGGAATATTGAAATGTGCAAAGTGAGAACGCTATTTCGTATCTGCAGCTTTCATCACCAGGCCACACCACTTAATAGAGCTCAAGAGATATTTGTTTCTCCTGGTCAGCTACTGATGTCTCAAACTCAGTGCTTCACAAAGATCTTGAGAGCTCTCTAACATTGCAGGGTTTAAAGTACAGTAATGCCTCAAATAAAATGGATTCTAGACATTTAAGTATAATGTACCCCCAAAATGGCACCTATAAAAATTTCCCTTTCACAATTTCTAACTAGAATCTTAAATATTCCATGTACAGTTTGTTTAAGCAGGTGTCACATTAAAAATAGTGCAGAATTGTCTCTAACAGTAACTATGACACTCTCCTGCTGTTGAAAACTACAATTCCCAGTTGCATTCCTCTACATCTGGAGGGCCCTGGTTTACCCAGCTCTGTGGGGTGGAGGTTATGCACTAAGCTGTGATAAAGAGGTGATAAAGTGGAGAAGGCTTCTCCAGTGATATCACTTCTTCAGTTCCTGTGTTATTCTGTGGAGACCATGCACTACGATCTCCAAAGCTGGAGAAATCTTATTGCATTGGCTCCACAGAATAACACAGGGCTTGGAGAAGTGATATCACTGGAGGCCCCATGCCTTGTAAAGAGAAGAATCTTCAAGGGGTTGCAGACATATTTATGATTATGAACTACATTCATACCTGGGAACCCTCAGGGTTTGACCCAAATCTCAGGGTGAAGGGCCAAATTCTCAGGGGAAGGAGAGTCCAGTGCTACCTACTTTATGATCTGCACCATTTAACTACTTCTTTAGTTTCTAATTTGGTGCCATTTCTACTAGAAGGGGAGATAGAGAAGTTCTGTGGGGGGATGCACTAAGGTGTGAGTAAGAAGGAATAACTTCTCTAGTGAGACCTGGGGGTTATACACTAAGGCGTGATCAAGAGTTGATAATGTGGAGATGACGTGTCCAGTGATATCTCTTCTCCAGTTCCTATGTTATTCTCATAGCTGGGAATACTCTGGATTTGCCCCTGAGACTCTGTTTTTTTGCAGCTGATTACCGGGACTCCGGGAACAGTGGCTGATTCTCTGGGAGGTGGGGAGTTTCTATGTAACTCTTCCCACTACTAGTCCTTCTCAGTCTGTTCCTTCCACTTCCCACCCACATTGTTACACCCCCACTAAACCCCACCCCATGTCACTTTTTCATCCCGCAGCGGCACAAGAGGAGTCCGCAGTTTCCAGATATGGTTATTCTATACAGCCTATGCATTAAGAACTCCAAAGTTGGAGAAATCATAGTGCATTGGCTCCACAGAATAACACAGGATTTGGAGAAGTGATATCACTGGAGAAGGTATCTCCTCTTTACCACCTCATTATTGAGCCCTGCTTCATATCCCCCTGGTTTGTACACTTTCAGGGATGGGATGACAATTTTTGGACACCAGTTGTTGGAGACCAAGAGCTGAAAGCCCAGAGTGTGAGTATTCATGTCAGTAAATCAAATCAATCAGTTCAGCTTTTGTCTCTCATTAAACGTACACAAAAAAGAAATCAAACAGTGGTTGTACAGAGAGCAGTGGTAATCGCAGCCCCATCCTTAGGGACCCCTAACAGGCCATGTCCTTAGGATTTCCCAGCTTCTGCACAGGGAGTTAATCAGGGGCTCAGACATGTAATTGACTCACCAGTGCACAAGATGGGAACGGCATGGCTTATTAGGAGTCCCTGATCACAGGTTTGGGGACCATGGAGACCACTGCAGAGAACAACTTTCTATACATGCACTAGAAATGCAGGTTTAGTAATGGATTGTATGGATCTGGAATCTAAAAGAATTGTAACATTTGGGGATAGGGAGCCCTGATGCGCTAAAAGAAAATGCAAATTGGGAAGCGATGCTTTGAACACACTTCTTGCACTCACAGTACTAAATCACTATGAAAATAATTGAAATTATTATTGCTTCATAAAAACATATGTTCAAAAGAAAAGTATTGCTTCGCAATGGGTTAGAGACGTCTATAGCATTCAAGGGGTTAAAAGCTCAATTTAAATCATTGAGAATTTTAGGGAATGTGTATTTGTCCCTGATGGAGTAATAGAATTACATCAGCCTCAGGGAGGGCAGGATATTAACTCTTTGAGTGCCACGGGGTATCCAACATATTGTGAAGCAGGCACCCATCTGGCACTCAGAGAGTTAAATGTACATGGCCACATTTTAATTTTCCCTTTAACTCCTTAGATGCTAGAAAGGCAGCATACACACTGAGAAGCAATGCAATGGAAACCTCAACCAATGGATTACGTTTCTTGTCCTAATTTCTGTAGGTGAGTCACTGGGAGCAGTGCCTACACTTACTGCTTACTGGTAAGGTATGAGAGTAATGTACTTGTATTTATCAATTTCATTACCAGGGTCTAGTCAAATAATGACACAGGTATGTACTCTAATATGATGGGATTTTTCCTTGTGCAGGTATTTTTTTTAACTGATAGTTTCCCATATGAAAACCCTTATTGTTAGGTTCTATGGGCCTTATTTAAATTACATTTAAATCCTTTGGAAAACTGACTGCACCACAGAAGACAAATAAAAATTCCCCGGACTACAACTGATTTGAATGTGGCAATGCAATGTATTGGAGTCCTCTCTAGCATTCAAGCTGATTTGGGCCAGAATTACACCTCATTAGCTTGATGAATAATGCCCCATTTATTGCAAAACGTGAAGAATTCATATATTTGTTTTACTGTAATAGGAGTCAGCTAGAACCAGTGTAAGGATAATCAACAGCATTAGTGAAGATTCAGGCTGACAAGCACCCTGCACCCAAATGAATAAAGATCCCATCACTTCTTAGCCCTTAGAGTGCCAGACGTGTGTGCAGTGAATTTCTACACAATGAGTTGCACACCATGCTTCAGAAATAAAGTGCCTTGGTAGGAAAAGACAATCTCAGACTGTGGTTCTCATTCTGTTTTAGCCTAAAACACAAAGTGCAGCCTTACTAAGTCTGCATCTGTGCAGTCCCAAAATTACTTCTATCACCTGTCTGGGGGTCAGAACAGGGACGTGCACAGACATTTTGGGGGGCAGGGGCTCAAATGAAAAAAAGGGCACTTCTCATAATTATTATTTGTTTTTTAAAGGGCACAAGGGCACTTTGGACAAAAAGGGCAGGTGCTCAAGCCCCCCTTGGTGTCTATGTGTGCATGTGCCTGGGTCAGAATATCCCAAGCTGGAACAATCTCAGCTACAAACTGCTGGATTGCACGCACATTCCCATATACCTGCTGTGTCAGCAGGGACCTGCATTGCAAATGATAATTGCCCTTTGTTTGGAATGTTCAGGACACAGATGTGTGCACAAATGTGTTGGTGACAGTAAGAGCGTCTGATTTGCATGTATTGCATTTTGCATTTTGCTCGAATTGTGTTTTGCATTTAGCATTTGTGTTTTGTGTTTAACGTTTGGCGGTTTTCATCTAGAATATTGTGTATAGGGTTGAGCATTTGGTCTATGCCATTTGGTGTATTGTGTTTTGTGTCTGGCATATTGCTCTTGGTGTACTGAGTTTTTCATATTGCGCTTGGCTTACTGCATTTTTCATATTGCATTTGCCATACTGTTTATAGCATTTAGCTGTAGCTTTTGGTGTATGGAGTACTGCGTTATGGTGTATAGAATGTGGCTTTTTCCATATGGCATCTGTTTGGCGTATGGTGTTTGAAGTATGACGTATTGCGTTTGGCGTATAGCATGTTGCATATAGTGTATTGTGCATAGCATTGTGTGTGTATTACATTTGCTGTATTGTGTATGGTATTGGCTTTTTGCGGATAGTGTGACTCCGTAGGTGACTCCTATATGTCCCTATCATGTCCAGAGAAGACTTGAGCTAAGAGATTCAGGAGAGATAGAGTGTTAAGCTGTTTTCATATAGGGACAGAAAAAAGTGCAGGTTTAAGAATATTTCCTCATTTTGCTTGTGTCACAGTTACGGCTTGGTCACAATGGCAATATAAACAAAGCTGAGATACAGCTCTCTTCAAATCGACATTTACTGACCTGCTCTATCCTGTATCCACCTAATCATCCTCTTGCTATGAATTAGTGGTGACTAATGGCAGGCCTATATAGGTTGGGGATTCATGGAACATTCTGAAGCACTCCATCAAGGAGGGCAGGTTTTTCCTTATACTAAACGAGGGAAGATTGTCCTTCTTTGTGAGCTGTGCGGTCAAGCGCCCAGACTTCAGAACTGAGGGAAGGCGGCTTCACATCTAGGAAAGGGGAGGGAGGGATCATTTTTAACATAATATTACACAGTAAGTAGCAAGTTATTCATCAAATGTTCATCGCGGAACACAACTATTACACATGCTCACTGTTCTGAGCTATGTTTAATATGAACCATTACTATCCCTTTAAACCCATTCCCTGTAAATGCATTGGAGCCTCTTTCTAGCATACAAGCATACCTGGGAACTTTGCAATGAGGATTACCCAGAGGGCAGTCCTCTGGTGCAGCTGGGGGAGATCTATGATGCGATTCGCGTCAGAAAAGGGACGAGGCTTAATCACGAGTGGGGGCGGGGCTTCAAAATATTAGAAAAAAAACTTGAGAAAAAGCCTGGGAAGCAGGAGAATTTGGCGCTGAGCTCAAGGAGTATATGTGGAAGACACGGAAGAGGCCAGGGTTTTATTTAAAACTCCCCACATCCAGAGAATCATCCTCTGCCCCGGAGACCCAGTAATTAGAAGACAAAACCGGAGTCTCCAGGGCAGATCTGGAGAGTTTCCAGCTATGCATAAAATGGGTTAATAGCCCCACTGAATTTACTTGGTTTTGCCCAGAATTGCTTATGCTCTTCTTAGTATACGTCAACTTTTCTGCTTCTCCAGTTGTTGTTGGACTATAATTTCCATCATCCTTTGCTGGCCAAATAACAGTTGAAAAGCCACAGGATGTGCACCCCCGCCACATTCATTCCCTTTAGGTATAGCATTGCCACCCAGCCGGTATTTTACCAGCAGGCCGGTAAAAAATTGGCTTCTGTCCAATGTTAAGTCTATGGAGGGAATGCCATGGCCGGTATTTTTTTTTAGAAAAGGTGGCAAACCTATATAAGTAGAATAGGAGATCCCTCTGGGCAGAATGGATACAGAAGGATGTTCCTAGTGTTTCATAAAAATATAATGTTTAACCCTCCGAGTCCAGAGGTGTATGCAATGCATTGTAAAGCAATGCATTGTATACCCCTCTAGCAGTCAAAGGGTTAAAATAATTCTAGCATCTGTGCTCCATAAATTAAGACTTTCATATTATTAATAGCATCTTGGCTTCTGGAGGGCCCTCAAGCATATTCATTCACAATGTGTTGTATAGGCCCCATTGGCAGCTAAATGGTTTAGTTAGCCAAGTCTGAGAACATAGGAAGAATTCAGAGGACTGTCACTTCCCCCAAGCAACATAGGCACATTAGCATTCAGAAATCCTGGCTTTATTTTTGAACACACATAGGCTGATGTATTAAGAAGTGGCACAAACCAACTGTGACATGGGAGAACAATAGCCCCTGAAGGCTAGAGCAGAGGGTTGGCAACCTCTCTAGCATTCAAATGGTTAAAATCCCAAATTAGATCATTGGAATTTTGGAGATTATTTATTTGTTCCCTGTGGTGCAGTTGGTTTGCTCCAGAATTGCTCCAATATTCTTACAAAATCAGCCTCAATGTATTCTATGTTTCTGTGGGTATTCATTCACCTGAGAGAGGAAGGGGCAATGCACTGAAATGTCGCACTATTTGTATTAATATGAAGACAAACTGACAACCATAGGATTGCCGGAAGGGTGCGTAATGCATTGCTTTGAAATGTGTTGTGTATCCCTCTGGCACCATGAGAATTAACCCCTTGGATTTTTGTCATCAAGCAAGCGTCATCCGTAATCGGGATAAATAAAAGATATATACTAATTCCCTTTTTCACAGCGCTGTGGTATGATACACAACATTGCACACACATCAAATGCATTCAGAGACTGATTAACCCTTTGAGTGCCAGAGGGGTACGCAATACATTGCGTACCCCTCTGGCACTCAAATGGTTAAGGCTCCATGGGCCCTTAGGCAAGGTACCAATTTGGGACCCCACATGTCTTGATCCAGTACGTCTGATACAGTGCTGCTAGCAGGTACTTGTATTGTGGCTCCAGTGGAAGTGGGAGCAACTGCATAATGTTAGTCTCATTAACAATAAGGGAGTCTGACACAAGATGTTAGCAACAGCAGAGCCTTTGTCTGTGACCCATCACGTGCAGCTAGGGCCACTCATGTTGCCATAATGGATGATCTCGTTCTGAATGCATTGAGTCTCCAGAATGAATCTTTAAAGGGATAGTAATGTTTGGGTAGGACAGTAAGATTGAGTGTTCTAATCTTTATACATTTGTATAAAAATGTGTAACTTTATAACCATGCATAACTTTGCCATTTTTCACTTTACTCTATAATAAAGTTTCCCCCTCCTGCCCCTTTTACGTACTTCAAGCAGCCTCAGCAAGCCGATCCGGACAGATCTCAAAGAGTGACAATTTTCTTTCAACATAAGGAAAACCCTGCCCTCCTACTTCAAGGGGCAAGGTTTTCCTTATACTGAAAGAAAGAGGGTTGTCCCTCGCTGTGATCTGTCTGGTCCAATGACCGGATTCCAGATCTGGGGGAAGGATGCCAGCGGCGTAACTATAGAGGTTGCAGAGGTCGCACTTGAGACCGGGTCTGTGCACTCCAGGGGCCCGGCCACCCCCTGCAACCCCTCCACTTGGCGTCCACAATGTCCCTCCAGCACTCTAGTAATGCAGAGCACTGGGAGATGACATTATCTCTCAGAGCTCTACATTACTAAGAGGACCGCGTGGGAGCTCCAGGTAGGAGATGGGGGCATTGTTGAGATTGAGGGTTATTGTGGAGGGGGTCAGTGTGGCCGAGGGGGGCCAATGGGGTGGGGGTATACATAAGGCCCTATGTTCAAAAGAATACTGAAATAATTATGGGTCAAACCAACTGCACCGTAAGGGCTAAGCGAAAATATTAATCGATTTACATGGGGCTTTTAGGAAAACTGCCTAGCATTAAAGGAGCTAAAAGCATTTAACCCTTTGAGTCCCAGAGGGGTAAGCAACATATTGCAATGTGCTGCATACTCCTCTGGCACCCAAAGAGTTAAATTAGAGGGAGTTTGAAGAGTTTGAAAGTTTTCCCTTGCTGTGCAGAGATTTGACCCAGAATTCCTCCATTTTCTTTAGGACGTAAGGCCTTTAGTGCACACTAGAATTTTCTCCCCACAATACATTAAGTGGGGAGTTATCATTAGCCCCTCCCCCGGTTTAGGTGATTAGGCTAACAGATATTGATATTCCTAGGAAGATTATGGTTCATTAAGGTAACAGATGATCAAGCGCATTCTGCTCCCCTACTTACAATACAGGGGTTGGAAGGCCTATGACAGCAAGAGCTGCAGGCAAGTTGGAAGTCTGATCCCTAGCTCAGCTGTCACATTACATACTGCGAGACAAGAAACCTCTGCTAGCTCAACAGCTGTCTTATTTAATGGATTGCCCAGTTCATCGCTTCCAGACATCATCAATTTCTTCTTTTTTTTTTTTTCTCCTCGTGGTGCTCAAATCCTCTTTGCACACTTCAGTGTGGATTAGAATTCAGGAGAGCTTTGGGAGAGGTTGAAAGAAATGGTCAAGATGAATACCCTTTTGCAAAGAGAAACTGGACACAAAACACTATTGTTCATCTCCTACTTTTTTTTTCTGACTCTCTGTCGTTAAATAAGCCAGGGTGATCTTAATAATAGGACGGGTTTCAATACAGTCGATGGCTGTCAATGAGATCTCACAACAATAGCGAAATGTCTTTGGGGGAGGGGGTACAAATGAATTTTATGGGGAGTACAACATTTGCAAAAAAGACAGGAATATTTAACCCTTTTGAGACCATTAGAAAATACAGTAGAGGAATACTAACTCCTAAAGATAGGGGTTAAATACACTTAGATACTTTGTACTCCATGCTAACCTCTGTAAAAATGATCTGTTTGTTTACTGAGGACTAAAATCTAGTATTACATATACTCTCTGGGGGTTCCCATTCCTGCCTTTCCCTGGGCTCTATTAGAATAGCAATCAATGATAGGTGTATCAGAAGGCATATGGGTCTATGCACTAAATAAAGCATTGATACAGTGGAGATGACTTCTCCAGTGATATAATTTCTCCAGTTGTTATTTTATAGAGCCTATGCACTAAGATCTCCAAGGTTGGGTAAATCTTAGCGCATAGGCTCCAGAGAATAACATAGAAAGTGGAGAAGTGATATCACTGAAGAAGTTATCTCCGCTTTATCACGCCTTAGTGCATCTCCCCCATAGTGTTTTATTATCAGTTAATGGGCCTGAGATAAGATATCAGTCTTTCTGAATATAAGAGCAGTAGGAGCTAATCTTGGTACATTAACAACAGTAGTTGTGCACAAGCATTTAACCAGATAGGGTTTATATAGGATAGACTGCAGAGGTGTTAAAGATTCATGTTTAGGATTACATTTTAGGGTTTTAGCATAAAACAACCAAATTTCACAGATGCTAGCTGTACGTACGGGATACGTAAATTATATAACCCAATTGTGTTTTGTTTTTTTTGTTTGTTTTTTGTTTTTTTGTATATTAGTGTTCCGGATGTAACAAATATTTAACCCTTTGAGTGCAAGAGGGGCACGCAATGCATTGCAGAGCAATGCGTTGCGTACCCCTCTGACACTCAAAGGGTTAAAGGGATAGTAATATTTCCCAAAAAAAGCAGCTCCAATTAATCTTCATAGTATCTGGACCATGGACAGTGTTATTTTAATACTGTCAGAGTTGTAGTTCAAGAGTAATTGAATGATAAAGTATCCCCCTCCCGCCCCTTTTACTTAGTGAAGCCACCTCCTCTCAGATGTGGAATCTGGTCCCTTGACCAGACAGGTCACAGCAAGGGACAATCTTCTTACTGTGAGAACAATGAAAGCCCTGCCCCCCCGGACAGGTTTTTCCTTATGCTCACTGAACATTGTCCCTCTCTGCGATCCATCCAGACAGTCTTGCTACTCTGAGGTGAGCAGTGTTACATCAGTAAAAGGGGTGGGAGGGGGATACTTTATCATTCAATTACTCTTGAACTACAACTCTGACAGTACTGAAATAACACTCTCTATGGCCCAAATACTATGAAGAGTAATTGGAGGTGACATTACTATCTCTTTAAATATTCCATCTGTAGGTGCCTTGGCTAGGGTGACCACATTTCCATTCTGCCATTCCAGGACATGTGGTCACCCTAGTCCCGCGGCTGAGGCTCCTGCCGGTGCTGACCATCTTTCTGAGGCTGATATAGTAAGAGTTCCCAGTGGGAGGGAACTCTTACTCTGTGTCGGCCTCAGAAAGATGGTCAGCACCGGTGGGAGCCTCAGCCGCAGGTCTCACAGCATACCTGCTCCATCCCAGCTGTCTCACATGCACCAGTCCAGCCAGCCAATGAAATGTATTTGCTATATGATCCTCATTGGCTGGCTCAGCCAGCCAATGAGGACCATATAGCAAATACATTTCATTGGCTGGCTGGACTGGCGTGTGTTGCTCAATTCCGGGACTCTTTGTTGTCCCGGTGGGGGGGTGACCCGGGACGCGGGGCACAGACCCCCAATAAGGGACAGTTCTGGGCATTCTGAGAATTGTGCTCACCCTACCAGAGGGGTATGCAACACATTGCAAAGTAATGCATTGCATACCCCTCTGGCACTCAGAGGGTTAATACACATCAGAGAGCATGATTTTAGCCTCTTAACACTCACAACTTTCATCTATGAGTGCATATGTTTAATACCCATCAAAAAGCACGATTTCTATCCCTTGATATTCAAAAGCTACATCTAAATCTGAGTGCCAGGGTGTACATAACTCATTGCAGAGCAATCGATGCGTACCTCTCTGGCATTCAAAGGGTTTAACCTGGCAGCCTCAGTTTTGTACTCATCATCAAGAAGTAAGATTTAACCTCTTAAACCACTTAAAGGGATAGTAATGTTTCATAATAAAATCAGCTCTAATTAATCATCATAGTATTTGGACTTTGGAGAGTGTTATTTCAGTTCTGTCAGAGTTGTAGTTCCAGAGTAATTCAATGACAAAGTATCCCCTCCCGCCCCTTTTACTGATGTAACACTGCTCAGCCAGATCAGAAGGGAGGTGCCCAAGTAGATTGCAGAGAGGGACAATCTCCAATTAAGATAAGGGAAAAACCTGAAAAACTTGTCAAGGGGGGCAGGGATTTCATTGTTTTCATAGGAATAAGAGTGTCCCCTTCTGTTATCTGTCTGGTCTATGGACTGCATTCCACATCTGAGAAGAGATAGCTTACACTAGGTAAAAGGGGCGGGAGGGGAGACTTTGCTTGTGAATATCTCATAAACCATAAAGGTTTGAGAGATAAGACTTATATCATTCTTCATGTTTTTTTTAATGCCTACAAAATAAAATAAAGTTAAAACAAAGTATTACTATCCCTTTAAAACTCAAAGGGGTTAATTTTCAGGTGCCTCAGTTCAATACTGCTGAAAAAGGGAGGATTCATCACATGTAGAAGAAGCTCATCCTGACCATCTATCTTGGCGTATAGAATATGAAATTCTTCATCTAGAAGCATGTAAAAAAGTAGTTTCTCCCAATATGTAACTGTATATACATGTTTTGTATGTACGTTCATGTGTATATGTGTGTGTGTGTGTGTGTGTGTGTGTGTGTGTGTGTCTATTGTTTTTCCATTTGTGTAAATATGTAACTTTTTACTGTAAAAACTAGGCAGGACATACCTGGAAACAAGTGAAATGTCAATGTAGTCATCCTGGTAAAACATTTTCTAAATAAATAAAGTACATATAGACAAACGGCGCTGGTGCAGACCATCTAGGCACATCTTTCCCCACCCCATGAGAAGGCATAAAGAAAATTTCTTCCACCCCTTTGGCATCAGAGGAGTCCCGGAGGGGACTCCACAAATGAAAGTTCCCAGGTATACTTAAGATATATCATCTACAATTAGGCCTGAATGTCATGTTCATGGATGCAGACATGACAGTTGCTAGCAGGATTCATGGACCTCAAACTTCAATCAATGCACATGGTAAGCTTAACCCTTTAAGAACCAAAGGGGTATGAAGGTGAAGGAATGAAAGGTAGCAGTGAGCTGGAGAGAAGAATGCCATCACAGGGTGGAGACTGGCAGAGTGGTGATCATCACTCTGACAGGAGCTTATTGAATGGGCGCTGTAAGCAGGTACGTCAACAACACATCACATTGTTGAACTTGTTCATTTATTCTAGTTTTTTTTTGTATTATTAATTTAATAAAGTGAACTTAGCGATTTATACTATTTTTTTTCATTGGCCTTTTTTATCAATGGGTTCTGGGTGTCACTTTATTTATATTTAGATTGTTGTGGGATAGCACTTTCTATTGATAAACAACATACTGATGTTTTATATAGTTAGAGATGGGAATAAATTGGTTGTTTTATTGGATCAGTATTAGCCATTGTTTAAAATAATCTGTCCGTGCATCCAAGGATCCTAATTTTAACTCTTTTACTGCCACGAGGGAGGGTGCAATGAACATCCTTCTGGCACTGAAAGGGTTACAGGAGGGCATCTGCTGTCTCTGCTCAGTAGGGAGCTATAGGAAGATCTCAATATCTCAGGTTGGTGATGTTACGACTGTAAACTCTGACAGCTATTGGATCTAAGAGCATGTGGTGAACAGCCACATTAACGTATAAACACACCCACATTGCTACAACAGTGGCTCATTAACCAGCATTTCCAAATGGAAAATAGTCACTGTCGAAGTAGTCTGTGCAAAAGCGTAAACTTGTGACGTCGTATTCACAGGGATACATGATGAAGAAGACATCTTAGTACATTTTGTCAATATGCCACAAACTGGCCCCTTATCTACCTTTAGTGCAATTCCCCCCAGGGGTAGCATAACCTAGGTGCACCTAGAGCAGGAGTGGGCAATGTGAGGCCCTCCAGTTGTTTCTGGAAAAAACTCCCATCATGCTCTGCCAGACGAGGGCCTCATGTTGCCAATTCCTGGCCCAGATCACCTCCATTGCTAGCATTGTGTGTATGTGTGTGTGTATGTGTATATGTATGCATGGTTGTGATTACATTTGTACATGCTGTCTCTAAAGTTGTGCAACAATATAGGCACTTGGCATGCCTGGTACCCACATGTGGTACATCAGCACCATTGAAAATGAAGGGATTAAATCTTGCATTATGATGAATATTAAAATCAGTTACCTACAGATTAACTCTTTGAGTAGCAAGCATGCTTCATAATAAGTAATTCAATGAGGCAACTACAAATTAAGGGGTTAACGAACACAAAGAGTTAAAAAAAAGCCTTATGGACAAGTGTCTAATACTGTGTGTGTACATAATTCATATGCATATGAGAGAGCTTCTTATCTCATCTCAGTTAGCTGTGATGGGAGTTGGGGGGAGCACAGCCAAGGTTAGAATTCTGCTTTAGGGAACAATAGGAGCATGTGGTTCTTTTCATAGGATTAATACCAGTTTCTTGCTGCAGGTGCACTTGTGGTGTGACCGCAGGAGGGAAGCAATAACCGACATCCTTTCCTATTCAATTCACAGTCAAAGAGGGTTTTGTAATTTAGTAGCTAGCTAGAGAAGCCCAGCCCATATGGTAGCTACTTGGCACAGAAAAGAAAGCAGTACAGTAGGTAAAGCAGTGTGCCTTCTTGTCTATTCATCAATATACTTAAATTGATGTTGTTGGCTTTTTTTCTTGTCCCTTAATCTGCTTTTATTTTATGTGAACAACAAAGAATCACACATGGAGGACACCCATTTCGTCTAATTGCTAGACAACAATTATAGCGGCCCCTCCAACTGCATTCTGTGCACGTATGTAAACCTTTCAGCATTGTGAACAAGGGAAATCCACCAGCTACCACGCTACAGCCATTGTAAGCTCATTTCTTCACCTGCTCAGTTTTATTTCTAGATAACAATGGGGATATTTATTCAAAACATAGGGTTGTGGTAAAGAGGTATCAATCTGGAACGAACCATCTGCACCATAGGGGAGAAATTAACATTTCCAATTATTTAAATGGGGCTTCCAACTACCTGAAAGCTAGTGATGTCTTTCCTCATAAAGAGGATGCTGAATTCACCAGCTGCTGCACTACAGTCATTGTGAGTTCATCTCTGTACCCACTGCATTTCCTTTCTGCCTAATAATTGGGACACATTCAGTACAGTGGCCGTGTTCAGTATGTGCAAATCTGGAGCAAACCAACTTCACCATAGGGGATAAATGGGGATTTCCAATTATTTTAAATTGAGCTTTTTAACCCTTTAACCCCTTAAGGACCAGGGAATCCGCGCTGCGACCCGACTGAACGACCACGGAGCAATTTTTTTTTATTACTCAGTTGCATTCTGGACTCCCCGAACGGCGTGCAGCCGCAGGGGGAGCCCGGAATTCAATGACGGTCATAGTCAAATCGACCCTCGACGAACTATGACTGTCAAGGGTCATTAAGGAGTTAAATACTAGAGAGGTCTCCAATGTTTTCTATGGGAATTTTTCGTTTTTATTTGTACCCTACTGGTGCAGTTGGTTTTACTGCAGAATTGCACCTCTATCGTTTAATGAATACGACACATAGATAGTGAATGTTCAGTCTTTCATTCAAAGGGGACATTAGGATTTTTCTGGAAGTAATAAGATGAGTGGGGTTATTATTAGGAGGCATTAGCGTTTCTTTCGGAGCTTTCTGAGTTATGTTTTCAATGGCTGCTAAGTAACTTAAATTCAAAATAAAAGTGACATAATTCTGGGGCAAACCAACTACACCATAGGGGAGAAATAGCAAAAATCACCTTGATTTAACAGGGGTTTTTAACTTCTTGAATGCTAAAGAGGTCTCCATCGCATTGCACAGGAATGCACTGAGACCTTTACAGCATTCAAGTGTGTTAAAATACCCTTTCAAATCAATGAGAATTTTGATTTCTCCCCTATAGTGTAAATGTATTTTCCCAGATTTACTCCACTTTTTTAACCCCTTAACGACCGGCGGTCCTGGGACATTTCTGTCCCATAAGGACCACATTGAACCACGTGGACGCGCAGGTACACGTGACCTGTTGCGTGTATCGGCGCATCACTATGGGGCCTGATAGAGATCGCTCCGATCTTGGAGCGGTCAATTTCAGTCCCTATTTTTACTTACAGCGCTCCTGGTAGAGCACTGTAAGTAAAAAGTATGTGACGTACTATGACCGTCATCGGTCCTTGAGTATTTCAAGGACCGTGACGGTCATAGTACGGCACATGTCGTTAAGGGGTTAAGAACATTTTTATCCAGCAACAATAGCTTAGCACTGATTTAAGGTCTAGTTCATGCTCCTTTAATTCAATGCTGATTTGGCAACAGAAGGGGTTGAAATAACTTTTGAAGCATGAATAGGGAATATATGAAAATTCTATGTGGTAGATACTTGGAACAGCTTTCCGGTGGAAGTGGATGGTTGTAAGTATTACTTGGAGATAGATCTTTATATAAATGTGTGTGTGTGTGTGTGTGTGTGTGTTTGTGTGGTATGTGGTGTGTGTTTTTTGTGTGTGGTGTGTGTGTGTGAGATTCTAGTTCACTGCCAGGGGGCATGGCTGGAAAATGTTGATTGTTTGAGGGGGAGGCAGGGGCTATGCTGCCACTCTGTTAAAAATAAAAAACAAACAAACATCTATTACCCACTGGTTTAGGAGGCGTCAGGGAGCAAAGCCCCCTGCCTCCTCAGTCAACCTATTAGAAAAAATAGTCAGACCTAATGGTGGGGAATCAGGACCTGATACCCCACAGCTAATTATCTCTCAGACGATTTAGCTGGGAGAACAATAGAAGTGACACAGGGGAGCAAGAGAGCTCTCCTGCTTCCATTCTACCCGGAGTACCCGGGTAGGAGTGGGCGGCATCGGGAAACCCTCTCATGTCAATTTTGCCACCCATTCTACGGTCTGATTTTTGGATTAAATTGGTTCCTGAAAAACTTGAACCTTTGGGATGGGTGTGGCCCCTGGCACTGGAGACCCCCAACAAATGGCAAAGAGTACACAGATGCATTAAAATGCCCCAGAAGCAATCTGTATGAAGTACAGAAAGTTTGTATTCATATGTTGTATTGTCCCTGAAAGAAACCACTACAGAAACCTCTTCTTAAAAGATTTTTTTAAGAGATGGTCACAACGTAAACTCCACACCTGAGACTTTCATGTAATGGTTCTTACCTTGGATTCTGATTCGCTAGAAACCCGACCTCCTCCCTATTACGCTCTTCTGCCCCTTCCACATCACAGAGAGACAAATATTAATCCCCCAATAATGATAAATGTTTGCTGCTGTTATGCATGTGACAGGGGTGGGCAAACTGCAGTCTTCCAGTTGTTCTTGGACATAAATTCACATCAGCCAATTAATGGAATTATGAACTATAGCCTAACAACAGCTGTAGGTTGCCTCCTGATTACAGAAAACAAATTATAACTATTGTTATTGCATTACTTTTTATATTTGGTAAATCAGCTCTGATAATACTGGATTTGAAACTGCCACTGGCCAGGGATGATGGGAATCCTAGTCCTCAACAGCTGGATGTCCTCATTGTGTCCATCCCTGATCTATAAGCACCATCATATCGATGAGATACAAGTAACTAGTGCTCTTATATCAGATAGATTAGAAATCATTGGTGACCAATCCTGTTCCTCATGAGTTAACGAGAGCATAAAATGTGGTATCTGCATAAGTATGTAATGTTTCAGCTCTTAAGGAGACATGCTCCATTGTCAGGTGCTCAGAACCTGATGATTGGACATATTCCCTGAAACATTGTGCTTTGATGGTGATTGCAATAAATATGTGCAGTAGAGCTAAAAAATTACATTAGTGTGCTGATATCACATTTTTTGACCATTAGTAGCAATGGTCATCGGTATCCTGCACCAGGAAATGTAAGTGGTAGGGTTAAAATCCATATTGAATACATGTTTTTTAGGATATTTTAGCTGGAGCACAGGTAGACTACTTAGTGGCTAAATCAATTTAATTAGTCCACCTGTGCTTATTCATGGAAAACCTGAAAAACATACACTACTGTTGGTAGATCTTGAGGACCAGAGTTGGCCACACCTGAATTAGATACTTGCTACTAGCTTTACCCTCCAATCACACAAATCATTTACTAGTATCCAGTTTTTACCCCTTTAACCCTTGGATGATAAATAAGTTTGCAATGCATTATAGAGCAATGCATCAAAGGGGTTAAAAAGTAATATCTCTGGGCAGGTAATACAAGAGATAATCATCAACAATGTCCTCATCCTCAACACGAGCCACCGTTTAAAACTGAATAAATATGATTAACTCCATCTTATGGAACAGTGTAGAAACTGGTAAACCCACTGAGTGGCAGACAGCAGAACAAAGCATTGGTGATACTCAAACGGTTATTAGCTGCCAACAAAACCTATTTAACAAATAAGAAGGGAAGACAATGCACAAAGAAGGGGAGAAAAACTCACATCATGATCTTGTTCTGGCTCCTGTGCTGTTGCAGTGGCTGCCTTAATATTTAAACCCTTTTAAATCCAAGTGGTGTATAGACTTCAGGCTACATAGAAGAATATGATTTTGTAGGAGAATAGAAAATCCTCTTTAGTACTGTATGCGACATAACTGAGCATACATACAGCACTGAAGACACCAAGCACAGAAAGGACACAATGAGGATGTGAGTCATATACATGCAACACAAACACTGAATCAAGGGGAGAAATAAAACGATCCACAGATACACATACATCCTCTTACAGGGCAACATAAAACAAGTGGGTTGTTTAAATTAATGTGAGCTTGTTCCTTGCGTGGCTTTAGTGTGATTAAATGTATCTATTTAAACTGCCTATACTTTTTGTGTTTTGTTTGGCAAACAGGTTAATAGGTTTTATGTAGAGGTACGGGAATCTAATCTCAGCAGAGCTTTGTTCTCTGAGTTGGCCAGATAAAGCTGCATAATTAATTACTCCCATGTCCAGAAGATCAGCTCTCTCCACCTTCATAGGCTATCAGAAGGGTGGAAAATTTTTAATAAGGATACATAATCTGCAAATCTTTTTAAGATGGAAGCTCCCACGAAGGGGAGGATTTGGAAAGGTGATAGGTCCCTCTTTAAAAATAAAGAAAATGGTGCATCTTAGAAAAAAAATTTAATACATAATGGAAAGTAAACTTTTCAAGTGTAATAAAAAGGAAGTCATATTCAACAAATATTTAAAGTAGATCTGCTACTTACCAGCCTTTAGTCTCTTTTAAACTGCTCATACCTTGTGATTTTTGTTTTTCAATCAGTGTAATGGTTTTAGAGATTTTTGGTTTAGTAGTTAGGGAATCTTTAACCTCAGAAGTACTCAGTTCTCTGACATTTGTAGCACAGACTCCATAATGACTGACTATTTCTGAAACTGCCTCTTCCTACTTTTGAGGCTGCCACGAAATATCATCTTCCACCCAACCAGTGTATTAAATTAATGGAGAGTAATAATTCTGTCAATTCTGTCAATATGGATGATCACACTGAGATGAAACTATACATTTCTAATGGGAGTATTCAAAATTGTAAAAAATCAATTGTGCCACATGGAACTGGAAAAAGAGATGACAGAGGCAACCAACTGATCAAATTTGCAGAAAAACAAAATTTGTACATTATGAATTCATTCTACAGGAAAAAGACCCAGAGCAAATGGACACAGAAACGCTCTAATATTAATAAGTGAAATCTACTTGATACTTGCAAACAATAACACAATATTCACTGACTGCTCAGTCTTATATTGTTTTAACACTGGAAGTGAACATCGTCTTGTGAGAGCAAAAATCAAAACTAACTACAAGAAAGAAAAATGATCAAGTCAACAAACTTGAAGATCAAAACCAGCTATGAGAAATCATAAGATGTATTTAAATTCTCTGTTTTACAAAATCTCTTAGACTTTACACAAAAATATTAGACTTGTTTTTTGCAGTTTTTTAAATTTTTGCCACAAATAACAGTTGCAATTCCTATTATATGCCTGGTAATCCGTGTCCCCTATTGATTTCTGTAAATAATGCTAAAAATATTTTTCAAATTAGCTGCATGCATGCATCCAGATTCTAAGTGACCATTTTGGTGTGCAGCCAATGGGATAATTTGATATGCTAAACCACAGGGTATTTGGGGTAACGGATATGTACATTTCCTCTCAAAATCTGATCCTGCCAAAATACCAGGAACTTGACTGAGATGCAAAAAGGAAATATGTCTACTGGCTGGCATAATATGACTAATGCATAGTGAAAAAATAACTACACATAACACTGTTAGGAATTGTCCATTGATATAAATGCTGTGAGTACATTCCACTGTTTTACAAAGTTGTAACTATCAATGCAATAGTAATACTGTCAAGACAGTGCCAAGCATCTTTGGCTGTTAGGCAACTTAACCTTTTGGATGCTATAGACATCTCCAACGCATTGCTTCACAATTAGTTAAAGTGGACCCGTCGCCTCAAAACAAGGTTAGTTTCTTTTGTAGAGAATTTAAGGACTTGTGTCCGGTAAAACAGCCGGTAGGACAATATTGGCTAATGGCCAATTAGCAAAAAGTGCTAACAAACTATTCAATTGCCCTACCAGCTGAAACCACAACGTACTTTAGGCCACAGAAAAGGAAGTGTGGCCATTTTGTGTGTTAAGTTCACAAAATGCCGCTAAATAGCTGCAATAATGGGAACATCAAAGGAAAAAAGCTAATGGTCAGTACCTGACACACTGTCAAGCACCGATCATTAGCTCAAATACACAGTCATCCTCCCAAACACTAACCCTGCACTATCTCTATACACTATCTCTAACAGTAAAATACCACAATAGTACCCCTAACACTAGCCAAACACCTACATCTGTGTAACCCTTACCTGTCATCCACTGTCTGTCTTCTTCTATCTTCCTTCTGTTCACTTTAATTTTCTTCATCTATCTTCTCTCCTTTTTCTCTCCATCTTCTTCTGTTCCATCTCTCATTCTGTAAAAGAAAGAAAAAGATACATTTCAAATGTGTGCCCCAAACATAACTCTAACATATGTGCATAGTTTAACCTCTTGAGTGCCAGAGTGGTACGCAGTGCATTGCAGAGCAGTGTCTTGTGTACCTCTCTGTCAATCAAAGGGTTAATCATTGCACAGATATCTGAGTTAAAAATGTAGAAGATGCCAAATGAATAAAAACATTTTCCCATAATTCCACTGATCAGTTGTTTATGTATTCCAATAGATAATTAAACGTTAGTGCCAAAAATGTATCAAAATAAACATGCCCCCTTTGTGTTCTCCGCCACTGTCAAGGGCAGCAAAAGGAATATTAGACAGACCCACTGGAAGCTGATTGGCTGGGAGTTGCGTAAGCACATATATAAAAAGGCAGTCTCTGTTTAAAATTCCCTCACATTTGAACAAGCATTGGCCCCTGAGGTACTTAGGGGGTGGTCTGTCTACTATTCCTTTCGCTGCTTCCACCGCTGCCACCACCACCGATATCTGCGGAGAAAACAAGGGGGGCATGTTTAATTTGATCACTTTTTGGTACTAAAGTTTAATTTTCTATTGGAACAAATAAATAACTGATTAGCGGAAATATGGGGAAATGTTTTTATTCATTTGGCATCTTCTACATTTTTAACTCTTGACATCTGAGAGGTATACAATTGCTCTGCAATGCGTTGCATACCCCTCAGACACTCAAGGGGTTAAACTATGCACAGATGTCATTGTTATACTTGGGGCACACATTTGAAATGTATATAGTTCTTTATTTTACAGGAATGAGTGAAGGAACAGAAGATGACGTAACAGAAGAAGATGGAGAGAAGGAAGAGAGAAGACTGAAGAAGAAGACGGACAGCAGCTGACCAGGGTGCTGAAGTCTCCACTGGACATCAGGATAACTGGTAAGTGTTTATTGTCAATGGCTGTTTTTTTTTTTTTTTACTTTAGTCGGATTAACCTTGTGAGTGCCAGTGAGGTAATTATACTAACATTGGACACATTTTTTCAGTGCTTTTGAAGTATTGATATGAGGCTTAGGGCCCCAAATCAACACATCCACTATGTTTTTTTTTTTTCAATCGTTTTACTTTCCATTCATGCGTCAGCTGTTTATAGATCCATTAAGGGACTTTGCACCCCAAAAAAATGGGTGCAGATTTTCCCACAATAAAGTGGTTCCCTTAACAGACATAGGGCTAACTCAGTCAATTGTATCTTTCTGCGTTTTTTTGTTTTTTTTTCAGTGGGTGAAAACTGCTTTAAATTTATCGCCCAACTTTTTTTTTTATTGGTATCTTTTCATAGCACAGGTAATTGAATAGCTTACCGTGCTTGAAAAAATGACATTACTGTTTTTTTTTTTGCATTGGGAAGAAATAGGGTTGCCACCTTTTCTTAAAAAATATACCGGCCATGGCATTCCCTCCATAGACTTAACATTGGACAGAAGCCAATTTTTTACCGGTCTGCCGGTAAAATACCGGCTGAGTGGCAACCCTAGGAAGAATTGAATTGAGCCCTAAATCTGGACTCTGTTATGTAATAGCCATTTTTCTGTTAAAGTGATAGTAATGTTTCACAAAAACAGCAGCTCCAATTAATCTTCATAGCAATTGAGCCATAGAGAGTGTTATTTCAATACTGTCAGAGTTGTAGTTCAAGAGTAATTGAACGATAAAGTTTCCCCCTCCCGCCCCTTTTACCTAGTGTAAGCCCACACTCCTCAGATGTGGAATCCAGTCCATAGACAGCTCACATCAAGGGTCAATATTCTACTGTGAGAACAATGAAAACCCTGCCCCCCCTTGACAGTTTTTTCAGCTTTTTCCCTTATCTTAATTGAAGATTATCCATCTCTGCAGTCTACTTGGATACTCCCTGCTGCTCTTAGATGAGCAGTGTTATATCAGTAAAAGGGGCGGGAGGGGGATACTTTATCATTCAATTACTCTTGAACTACAACTCTGACAGAATTGAAATAACACTCTCCAAGGCCTAAATACTATGATGATTAATTAGAGCTGCTTTTGTTATGAAACATTTCTATCCCTTTAAGGTGACCACTATCTCTTCAAATCACAGATACTTCTAAAAAATCTGGACTAACGTTCTTATCTGATTTCCATTATAAACAATGTAATGTGTACTTGTATTTAAGAGAGACGTTTTCATATTTATCTGTATAACATGCCTGAGGAAGAGACCTAAGAAGTCTTGAAAGCTTGCATTTTAAATCTGTTTAGTTAGCCAATAAAGGTATCAGCTTTACAAAAAATTTTGCATCCTACACTCCAAGGATGCACTGATTCCTGTCCAGTCCTGCAGAGTGAAATTGCATGCCTCTCTGGTCTTTAAAGACTTAGGGGCAAGAATACTATTGGTGTATCTGGTGCAAAGCACTGAGATATATATGATAGCGTTCTGTGCCGGACCAGTACACAGGTATTGACTGAAGTGAAGTCTTCATCTCAGGCTAAGGTAGTTCAATGTACCCCACCCAAGCCTTCTGTTTGCATGATGTAAATGCACCCACTGCCACGCATGATGGGAACCCCTGGGACCTCAGGGTTTGGATAGCTAGTACAGACCTTAATACTTTTAGTTCTGGATTCTGGGAAAGGAGAGCATTGTGGCTCACCAGATAGGATGCAAGTAGATTATCACAGAACTTCAAGTTCCTTGATAAATGAGTTTTAATGCATAATCAATATTTTGGCATCAGAGTCTACATCTTAATCATGTCATACATGTCTCCCTGATAAAGGTGTAGATTCTGTGACTAAAATGCTGATTATACATGGGGCCTCTCAGGATTCTTTGATTAAATTTCATGACATGTCCAGAGTTTTAGGGTTCTACAATCTTCAGTAACTTTCCAATGTTTGAACGGATTGGCTTCTGTTAGTAGAACCTTAATGTTGAGGTTCCTTCTGGTAAAATGGATGGAACATATTAGCATGGCCAGAAGCCGCCTCCCCTTAGATCTGTAATCCGGTCATGTGACCGGACGGAGGCACAGCATGAGAGACAGCGTGATGTGGCCAGAAGGGGCGAGAGTGGGATCCTTTCTGGTTGAATTGCTATTGAACTACAAAACTGTAAGCATTAAAATATAGCGCTATGCATTAAAAAAAGTATAAAGAAGACTCGGAGCTGAACTTTACTTTAAGTATTACTATCCCTTTAAAGAAATAAAGAATCATACATTCCTAGGTTATTGTTCCCCTTTAAAGGGATAGTAATGTTTCACAATAAAATCAGCTTTAATTAATCTTCATAGTATTTGGGCCATGGAGACTGTTATTTCAATTCTGTCAGAGTTGTAGTTCAAGAGTAATTGAATGATAAAGTATCCCCCTCCCTCCCTTTTTACTGATGTAACACTGTTCAGCCAGATCAGAAGGGAGGTGTCCAGGTAGACTGCAGAGAGGGACAATCTTCAATTGAGATAAGGGAAAAACCTGAAAAACTTGTCAACAGGGGGCAGGGCTTTCATTGTTTTCATAGGAAGAAGATTGTCCCCTTCTGTTATCTGTCTGGTCATACAACCAGATTCCACATCTGAGAAGAGATGGCTTACACTAGGTAAAAGGGGCAGGAGGGGAAACTTTGCTTGTGAATATCTCTCAAACCATAAAGGTATGAGAGATAAGACATATCGTTCTTCATGTTTTTTAATGCCTACAAAATAAAATAAAGATAAAACAAGGTATTACTATCCCTTTATAAGCCTCATTTCAAACAATGGAAATTTCTCTTTGTTCTTCGTGATGCAGTCAGTTTGCCCCATAACTGATCCACCTTTCTTTGTACAAATCACAAAATCACCTGCAAAATCACCCCACCATAAGGTACCAATAACACCCCTCTCCATTGATGTAAAAGGGTGTGAGCCTCTGTAGGGGTTTAAACAAATAATTAATTACATAAATGGGAATTTTATAAAAGTTAATTTGTCCCCACTGATCTGTTGGTTTGCCCCTTACCTTTTGTGCATTAGGCTGTATGGCATTGTAGAGCCAGTGGTTTCAGGGTCAAATCATTTTGAAAGTTCACAGGTAGTGGGGGGTGAGATGGATCTGGAATCAGTAGAAGCAGCAGGTGGGAGTCAGGGCTAAGTGTGAGCGCTCAGCTGCTTCAGTAGAGATCAGATTTAATGAATGCTGCCTGATGCCTTTCAGCGCACACAAGAACTGCACTAAGAAATAAAAAACAAAACAACCAATACTTATTGAGACTAACAACCCTCCTTTCAATGTAATTAACCTTTGTTTAATTTTTACATTTTACTTTTCTTTTTAGATGATCCATTAACCCGTTGGATGCTTCAGACATCTCCAGCTTTTTGGTGTATTGGAGGCAATTCAAGTTTCATCTACAATAACTTCTGAATAAAACACCTCTCACCACTGTTTTACTCAGGAGGATAAACACTACAAAAATATTTTTTTACATTTTAAGTATTACTATTCCTTTAAGGACAAGAGGGGTTGAAATGGGACTGCTGTTTTGGGGTCTATTGAATAGCACTGTGGTATGACAGCAGTGTACCAACTACTTTTTATTTTGTTTATGTTGTGTAGACATCCTATATAATAATTCGCTAAAACGTGTGTAACGACAAAGTCATATGCAGTAGAGACTGCTGCGCGTGCTGCAGTCATGTGCAGTAGAGACTGTCCGCACCGCGGCTGATACAGAGCTGGACACTCCTTCCGAGCGTCCAGCTCTGTATCAGCCGCAGGCGTCGCCAGTCTCTACTGCACATGAATGCCCCGCGACCTGCTGGCAGTGGCACTGTGGCCCGTGTAACGGGCTCTTCAACTAGTTTAATATAAACATGAAGGGAGAAGTTTTCCATTCACCAACAGAGCGAAACTGAGTGTTTCCTGCTCCTGTAGCCAAACCTCACTTTGTTTCACTCAGTCCTGAGTGAAACAGCAGAACATTTGTCTGTATGAAACAGCCACTCTGCAGGATTGTTGCTGAGAAGATGCACAGAGTGTGTCTCCCTGCATCATTATATTAAATCTCCATGCAGAGAAAATATGGGGGGAGGGGGAGTTATAGTCCCTGGTGCTAATGGGTTATGAAAGAAAGCACAACAGCAGTTTGCATAGCTCCGTAATAGTTCAGTCTCTAAATAGACCCCTCTTTAAACAAATAGGTGATTTTGATACAGCTTTCAAATTCACCTAAGTTTGTAATTTTTTATTTATTTCAAACAATAGTTTATGTCAATTTAGCTTTATTTGTCAGTTTATGCAGCTGAGCTAGTTCTGCCTGGCAGGGAGTGGTAGTTGGGTTGGCGGTGTGACGTGGAATGTGACTATCTCTCGGGCATGTCAGCCAGTATTGTCCAAAGTGCAACAAACTGACAAATAAATAAAGCTCAATATCACATAAACTAGTGTTTACAGTGGCATAACTATAGTAATTGCAGGGGTTGCAACTGCGACCGGGCCCGTCATTCCAGGTGCCCGGCCGCCCCCTGATAGACCACTGCCCGCAACAAAAAGGTTAGCCAGTGGGAATATCAGACTGATCTTCCCACCGGCAAGCTGAGGTCTGTGCCTTCTTTGGCACAGACTTCTATTAGCAGCTCCTTCGCTGTCCACAGCAGTCTAGTAATGCAGAGTGCTGGGATATGACATCATCTCCCAGTGCTCTGAATTACTGGAGAGAGGACTGCGTGGGAGCTGCTAATAGAGGTCTATGCAGAAGAAAGCACAGACCTCTCCGGCCACACTGCATGCCACTGGACCACCAGGGATGAGGCCTCCCCTCCAGAGCCAGTAAAGGTAGGAGGTGGACAATGGGGGCCAGTGTGGAGGTGGTCAATGGGGGCATTGTGGAGGTGGACAATGGGGGCCAATGTGAAGGCTACTAATGTGGAGATGGCCAATGAGTGCAATGTGGAGGATGACAGTGTGGAGGTGGACAATGGTGTAATGTGGAGGTGGACAATGGGGTAATGTGGAAGTGGCTAATGTGGAGATGGATGATGGGGGCAAGGGAGTATGCCTCTTTGGTAATCAAAAGGATAAAAAAGCTTGTGGGTAAAGTGAACACTCAGCAGCTTGGGATGTAAGTCCATGCTGCTGGTTATTGTTATTTATCGACTAACTGAAGTAATAATCTAAAGGAGGACTCACATGTAGCTTTTGGCCTGCAGGATCAACTTAAACAGTGTTTAATACCTATCTGGCACCTAAAGGGTTCACCCCTTGGATACTTGAGGGCTTTCCAGCGTGTTGAGAAGCAGGGAGATATATCTGTCACCTATGGTTTGCTCCACCAGGGCAGTTTTAAGAACCTCTGTGGCCTCCAGAGTAATTGTGAGTGGAGGGCCCCCAATACAGGATAACATTTAGGATCCTTAAAGGAGATCTCTCACCCCTATAAATGTTAGGCTTACTAGGTACATTGTACAGCAATAACGTTGAAAAAGTAATTTTTTTTTTAAATGCTAATTGGGCTAAAATTTTTGCTTACAGATTGCCCTACACTGGTCTTGCCTCAGTTTGCCGCACCACCTCTGCTCACCTTCCCACTACTTAGCCTCCATCAATGACGGAGGCTTTCTGTTTGTAAGCTGAAGTGATCTCATTGGCAGAGATCGATACCTAGCCAATGAGAACGCTCCAGCTTACAGGCAGAAAGCCTCTGTCATTGGAGGAGGCTGGGTAATGGGAAGGGAGCAGAGGCAGAGCGGCAAGACCAGTGTAGGTGGAAATAGGATGCAGGGCACTCTATAAGCAAAAATGTTAGCCCAAATAACGTTATTTATTTATTTTTTTAAACGCTTTCAACATTATCGCTATATATATACTGTACCTAATAAGCCTAACTTTTATAGAGGTGAGAGATCCCTTTTAAGTTTAGTTGTAATCTTCCTCTTCCTTTCTTCCTACTTGTGTGAAAAACATTGCCATTTACATGTTGTGCTCCAGAACTGCCTCATTCCTCACTGCCCTCTGGCCAATTGATTAAATTGCCTCCTGTTACGGTTTTCTGACACTCAGACCAAGGTTAGAAATAAAACACAGTTTTATTAAAATGAAATAAGGAACAGTGCCCCTGAGGGCCAGAATCGGTATTACAGTAATGAATAATGTACAGTCTCAATATAGCAGGAGCAGGCAGAATATAGCATAAACTCAGGTAAGGGTTAATACTCAAACTGGTAGTCAGTCTCTGTGGTGGTGATTAGCCAACGCCCGGTGCATAAACAATCCCAATAGCAGTAGTGCAGCTAGCAAGCTCAAGCAGTGCAACTGAACTGATTCACAACCAGATAACTGTATGGAAATGCCCAAGAGTATGGAATGACCAACTGGAGCTGGAGCCAATACCCCTACTGGGGTGAGTAACGAAGGAGAGGTACTACCAGAGCCAATGGAGCCAGATATGGAAGCACCCCAGGTGCGGTAAAGGAGGAACACTGCGTGTGCCAATGGGACCTGAGCCAAGCACCCCTTAGGTGCTGTAACGGAGGAGACACTGCCCAAGCTATATACTAGAGCCAAAGCACTACCAGGTGTGGGTGGATGGAACAACACAGTGAGCGAGAATGGACCAGAGCCAAGGCACCCTTCCGGTGCCGAAACGGAGCACACACTGCCAGGGTATCGGAATGCCCTTAGCACCACGCGGTGCAACAACTCCTGGAAAACGAGCACCTAACTAGAGGTACAGCTCTGCAGTGGTAACAGATAGGCTCGGTGTAGGAGGCAACAGCTCAACGAGTGTTAATGTGGCTCAGTATGGGAGGCAACAAGCTTGGCAGGCGTATACAAATGGGCTCGGTAACGGAGGCAACCGGCACAGCAAGTGTTCTCGAACAGACTCGGAACAATGGCAACAGCTTGGCAGTATTCTCTCACAGGCTCAGTAACGGAGGCAACAAACAGACTCAGTAATGGAGGCCACAGAACATAGGAGGCGTGATCAGTCAATGGAAGCTGCGAGCAGGCTCAGAATGTCGCCAGGCAGGAACGAGAGGCAGGGCCGAATGAATCACGGAGCAGGAACGTCAACCAAAGCAGGGTCAATCACGGAGCAGGAACGTCAGCCGGAACCGGTCAATCATGGAGCAGGAACGTCAGCCAGAACCGGGTCAATCACGGAGCAGGAATGTCAGCCAGAACCGGGTCAATCACGGAGCAGGAACAGCAGAGTAGTCAGACGAGCCGAGTTGGTACACAGGAATAAAGATCACAGCAACAATAGCGCAGGAACAGGAACACCGCGAAAGGGCACCTGACAGGTGCCATAGGCCCAGTATATAAAGGGAAACCCTGGGCGGGCCAATCAACCTCCTCCAATGGACGAGCACCATCACAGAGAGTGACAGGGAATCACGGGGACCGTGATACCTCCTTTCTGTAGACATGGGACTATTGGAAGCACAAGGTGAGGTCCCCTGAGATTGGACCCTATGGAGGATGCCCATGCATTACATAGGCCTGTAACGGAAGCTGGGAAGGGGCCGCGTCACCTTCCGCCGTCGTTCCTGGGTCTCTCCTTCTCGACGCCGGATTGGCGCAGTCAAGTGCACTGGTCGAGCAAATCAACGTTACAGTGGTCGACTCAAAGTGGCGTCGAACCCCGGGATGACCAACCTCGAAGGATGCAGATACCGGAGGGGTCACGGGCACTCGAACACCGTCGAGCATTGGCAGAACCAGAGCAGGGAAAAGTGTTGCAGGAACCAAAGCAGCTGTAGCCAAGACATTCGAGCACTCCGGTGCTCGAATCGAAGGTTTTAACTGGAACTGGAAAACCACAAGGCAGAGACCACGTTGCCGCCTGACAGGATCCGAAGTCCGGTAGCGGGATCCTGGCAGCAGACGGATACAGGAACCTGGCTCAGATGGGTGGCAGAGTGGCCACTTTAACCATAAGAACATAAAGGACTCCAGGACTCTGGTTCACTCCAAACATGACACACTTTATTGAACGAATAGCACATCTTTTATACAGTAAAATACAATACCACAATGGGATGGGAAGGGCCAGGTATTCTAATAGTGGCTTGGCCCAGGGACCAATCAAAGACATTAGGTATGTGACACAGGGGACAAAAGGACCAATGACAGATGGCCTAAACAACATATTGCTCAAGAGGTTTACAACATTTGCAATACAACATGTTTAATTAGGTCTAGACAAAGACAAAGACTTGATTAGAGGGAATACACATTTAGGGGACTAGGACAGGGGTTGAAGCACGTACACACTAGTTTGAATATGCGGCTTCAACTCTGGCCAATCAGTGTGCGCAGTGAGTCGTACGTCGGCCAATCCAGCGTCGACTCACTGCCTCCGGTTTCCCGCGTTCGAGGCAGCATTGATGCCTCGAACAAAGGAACCGGGGAACCACCGGCTTCTATTCGGTGTTCGTGTATCCCTCGCACATATTACATATGATATACCACATTCGATATACATGTAACATACGACGTTTGACATACATTAAACGTGCGACATTCGACAGTATATGAGAATATAAGTCTTTTAACATAAAGAATGGTGGCCAGTTCGCATGTTACAGCCCCCATCTAAGTTCAAACAAGGCCAAAGGGCCATAGTCTTTAGATAAAACGTTTGAGGTCCAGACAAGGGCTCAAATAACGGATAAGATCTGTTACATTTCTCCCCCTTTTTGTACCAAGCCAGCTGTTGCAGTAGTAAATGCTGGCTTGGAACTCTAGAAGAGCATTGCTGTTGTGAGCCACTTGTCTGGACAGTTCGTTAGTCTGGAGGCCTTGGTCCTAGGCCAGTCCTAAGTGGGGAGCACCTTGTCCTGGGCCAGGGAAACAATGACCAAGCCTTTTGTTCTGGGCCAGGAGAAAATGCAAGCCCCTTGTCCAAGCCTGGAAATAGTAAACAAGCCCCTTGTCCTACTGGTCCTGGAGAGCACTAAATTGGGCGGCCTCTCCTGGGCCATGCTCCATGCAGAGCTGGGGTCCAATGTTCCTGGGTCTGGGGCCAGTGGCTCAGGGTCCAAAGCCAATCTATACGGTGGATCTCCCTGGGGCCACTGTGTCTCTGGATCCTCAGTGTCCTGGGAATCAAAGTGTGGGGAGTGGGGCACATCTCCCCCTTTTAGTTGGGCAAGTGCCCCAGAGGGACAGGAGAGGATGTTCTTCCCACTCTCCTGGGCTGGGGCAGTACTCAGAAGGTCTCAGGACAAACTGGTGATTCCTTCACCCAGCGTAGAAGCCTCCAAAGTACTGGGGCAAGTAGAACAACCCCCACGGAGGACGGTGGTCCCACTCCTTGGGGCCAGAGCAACAAAAAGGTCCTTGGTGAGGACCGTGGTCCCACTCACCAAGGTGGGGTTCTCCAGAACAGGGGCAACAACAGACTCCTGGGTGAGGACCGTGGTCCCACTCACCAGGCCAGGGGTCTCAGGAAAAGGGGTGACAAATTCTGGGCTGGGGATGAGGACTGTTGTCCCACTCATCCCAGCCAGGGCTTCACATGACCTGGTGCGCTCGCTCCCACGCACCAAACCAGGGGTTACAGAGGGACTGGATAGCTGTATCCTATTCTCCAGCATGGGGGTCTTGGGGCAGCACATAGGGTTTCCAGGGCCAGCAGCAGTACTGCAGGGTGGCAGCCTGCTGGACCCTTCTTCCTGGCCCCCCACATCAGGGCCATCTCTTGTCTTGGGGAGGAGGGCAATCTCAATCCTCCTCGCCATCTTATTCAGATACCTGGAGAAGACACTCTTCCCTTTCTCCAGGACAGTAGTAACAGGGGACAGACTGGGGCTGCTGGTGAGGACCTGCGTCTCTTCCACCACAGCAGGGGTTTCCCAGACCCTGGTGAGCTCACTCCCACTCACCAGGTCAGGGTTTACAGGGGGGCTGATGGGGCACTCTTCTCCACCCATCAGTTCACACGACATATCCTCAGGAGGGTCAACAGCACTACTCTCTCCCAGCCTGCTGGGGTCCTCCTCTTGTAGGCCATCACTCCCAGGACCTTTTCCTGCCTTGAGGGAGACCACAGTCCCATCCCTCAAGGCGGCATCATCCATGGCCCTAGGGAGCACACACTGCTCCTCTCCCAGGGCATTCTCCATTAGAAAAGGGGGAATCTCTCAGGGGCTGCTGGTGAGCTCTTCTCCCCTCACCACAACAGGGGGTTCACAGGGACTGATGGGCTCTCTCCCACCCATCAGCTGGGGCATACAATTGCTGCTGGTGGGGACCTGCGTCTCATCCACCGCAGCTGGGAAGGCAGGGGAAGGGGCAACATGCCTATCAGGGGAGACGTCTGTCCCATCCCCTGATGCAGTGGCATCTTCTTCACTGAGGAGGAACGCATTCCCACTCCTCAGCTCAGGGAAAACACAGTCTAGGGGCAAAGGGGTATCAGGAAGGACCGTTGTCCCACTTCCTGATGCAGGGGCAACAACAGGGGCACTGGTGAGGAACGAATTCCCACTCACCAGTGTGGAGTGAACAGGACCCTCTCCATCAAAGTCCTCAGCGTCCTCCTCAGATGAGTGGCCCCCCCATTCTTCTTCCTCTCGTAGAAACTCCTTGATTTCTCGCACAAAGCCAGTGTATCTTTGCTCCAGGTCCCATTCCCAGAAAATCAGGACATTGAAATTTCCCTGGATATCCTCAGGAACGTACCCCCCAAGCATGGCTTCTCTCTTGTCCCGGATCTCCCAGTATCGGCTGGAGCCTGGGCAAACAAAGGTAGCGTCGGCATGGTAGGCTTCCCACATTAGCCCTTGGATCTCACATCGCAAGCGGCTTAGATGCCATGCGCCAGGGCCCTCGGTACTATATTCCCGGTCCATGTACTTGATCAAGTCCCAGTACTCGTCTTGTACTCGGAGCTCTTCCTCGAGACACCAGGCCAGCTCCCTGTCGAACTCGTCAACAATATTGCCTAGCGTATGCCTCCACTGCAAATGTGTTGGATATCCCTCTGCTACATATATGGTTAACCCCTTGAACATTAGAGAGGTATCCAACACGTTTCCTACCTCTCTGGCACTCACAGGGTTACATAACCAGGAATTTTCATTTGTCCAGTGTGTTTGCAGATTTGCTCCTCTTGTCTTTTGTGCATAAAGCCCTATATGTAATGTACTAGTATGGTGATTAACCTTACAGACAAAGGGCATTTGGGAAAAAATACAGATCTGTTCCCATCCAGACCAAATTCATTTAATGCTGGTAATAATGAGGCAAGCACACTCAGAGGACTGGTTGTCAGAAGGTACCTGAATAGCGGCCTCCGTAAGGAGGTTCTGTGTCCGCCGCCACTCAGACAATTCTTCAGCTGCAGAATACACTTGCCCTCTGACATCATTACAGAACATCTTGTCAGAGTCACCTTTAGTGGTACAAAAAGGCCAAATGAACAGGAACAAAACAGCAGAAAGATCCTTGATCTCTCATGGTCTCCCCATATAGACATGGGGCACATTGTATCTACAGCAAGATGATGGTTCAAAACCATTTTCAAGGCTTTCACAAGACTTAACGATCTTGTTCATGCTTTAACCTTTTGAGTGCCAGAAGGGTGTGCAACGCATTGCAAATACAGGTGATCTGGAAAGCTCTTTCAGATGTTCCAAAATTGCTATAGAATGTTCGTTTCATTTTGAGAGGGGGGTGTTGCACACCCCTCTAGCCCTCAAAGGCCATTCAGAGGGTTAAGGAACTAGTTTGCTAAAGCTAACTGCACCTTAAAGAGCAAATTAAAATATCTCTTTTTTTTCTTTTAATACTTGGATGCCTGAGAGGTCTCCTACATATTGCACAGCAATGCGCTGGAGACTCTTCTAGCATTCAAGGGGTTAAAAGCTCCATTTAAACCAAAGGTACCATTTATTTAACCCCTGTTGTGCAGTTGCTTTTCTCTAGAATTGTGCCTCTTTTAGCATGCTGAATTAGGCCTTAAATGAACAGAGACAGATGAATTGCAACTGAATATTCAAGATACAAACACGGGGGTGAGTAACAAGGAAAGTATTTGCTGTTCTTACCAATTAATGGCTTGTGGTCAGGGAACTCGATTTTTAGCCTTTAAAAATCATTAATTTAAAACGGCACCATTACATTTTACAGATGACTACAGAAGGATCACTGGGTACAAATAACTTGCTGTGGAGAGGTAATTTAAGGCAATATTGTTCATGGAAATTGGATCGTTGTCTGGCAATTTTGAGGGAAAACAGACCATGAAGACTTTTGAAATACGATGAGCAAATCTCACAATAATGAAAACGTTGAACCCCTTTATTGCTGAATAAACTTGATGCTGAGTCCTGTTAACCTCTCGGATGCTAGGAACATCTCAAATGTGTTCCAAAGCAATGCTCTGGAGACATCTCTAGCACTTAGGGGGTTAATTGGGAGATTAATTTGCATCGGTCTGATTGAACACTAGTCTTGTAATGCAATTCTTGCACTTTAGTTTGATACTCTTATCCTTGTCTTGCAATTTTGTATTTTAGTATTGCTATTCAAGGGCAAACTGAGTGGGGAGTGGTTCCAGTTACCCAGAAAGCCACTTGCACTCTAGTCTGACAATGCTTTCGCACCTCAGTAAAGAGACTAGTTTACCACTGTTGTGCATATGTCTATGCCAGGGGTAGGTAAACTGTGACTTTCCTTCAGCTGTTGTTGGACTACAAATTCCACCATCCTCAGACATTCTGTACTTAGCTAACAGCACCGACTCCTTCTAAATGACAACTCTCACCAGTACTTTTTCCTTGCTGAAGTTTGTTTAATAATTGCATTGTTTCTGCATTTGGTCAACTGTGAGTAAATTATGCAGTGCGAACACACACTTATCCAGCAGATTACAGACCTTGAAGAAAGAGAGTGGGCTGGAGTTAGAGGCTGTATGCATGCCCCCCACCCCAGGTAAAGGTGTTACGTATGTCTCCCAGCATGGGGCTTGATTGGCTCTAGAAGTGAAGGTAAAAGAACCTGTAGACTGTGCGTGTATAGACTGAGAATATTGAGACTAGATCATTTGTCCTGTTTTTGGGGGTAAGTGATCAAGTACCAAGAGAGATGGAGCAAGAGCATGATTTCATTGGCCATGACTTCCTGCCTAATGACTGTTTTGATAGGATGATTCTGGAAAAGGAGGTGGAGCGAAGAGGACTCAAACCGTCACTTTGGTAAAGGTGTCAAATATGTTTATACACACTATATATATATATATATATATATATATATAGATAGATATATTGCCTGGCACTCACGAAACTCACTCTTTTTTAAACACACTTAATAAACCGGGTGGAGTTTAAATAACTAATATAAATACATGAAAAAAAACGCACTCACGGCCTTTTAGGTATCAATGGCTTGAGGAAGGTCCCATGGAGCCGGGAGTCCATTTTTTCATGTGCGTATATATATATATATATATATATATATATATATATATATATATATATATGTATATACACACACATACACATATATACTAGTAGGTAAGTGGCACTATCAAAATGTGTTTTTGTTTTTTTATTAATTGTATTAAAAATGAGACCTCATGCCAGGTAGGAGTGGGCAGGGTCAGGAAAACCTTGCACGTCAATGAGGGAGGCTTCCCCTCATTGATGTGAGAGGATTTCTCTATCCTGGCCACTCCAGCCTGGCTTCTCCTGGTGGGATGGAAGCAGGGAAGCTCCCCTTGCTCCCCTGCGTCGCCACTATTGATCTCCCAGCCCAAACTGGGCTGGGGGGCATCAGTAGGGGTTCCGATCCCCACCATGAGGTATGTTTTTTTTTTTTTTTTGTAAGTGGCTGGCTGAGCTCGCAGGGGCCCCTTGCCTCCCCCTAAGCCAGTGGAAAATGTATATTTTGTTTGTTTGTTGTTGAGTGGCAGCTGTGGTTGGTTGAGGAGGTAGGGGGCTTTTCCAGCCACACCCCCTAACAGCAAACCAGATTTGCTTAGATATATACATATATATATAGATAGATATATATGTATAATATAACGTGTGTGTGTGTGTGTGTGTGTCAGTACACACGCACACACTCAAGATGCTGAAATAAGGATCTTTTTGTTCTCACACATACTTTTTTTGATGAGTGAGCAGAAATCCATGGCAGGAAAATGATCCTCTATTGTGCACCTAGCCCCAGGGGACATTTACAGAGTCAATCATTCAGTGAGGTAAACATTTTTCTCTTGGTTCTTAGGTTTCAGTCGTTTCTGACTAAAGAAAGAAAGAAAGAAAAAAACAGACATGGGAACAGAGACGAAACCTTATTTCACCGGTCCGTTTCATTTATAAAGATTTAATTGGTGTTTGTATATGTAACTCCTTTCCAGCTGGAAGGAACTGAAACAGGAAAATGCACTCAGCTTTGGAAAAATAAAATACATATAAAAATAATGTACAAAACGTAATAAAAATGCAGGCCAACAACTTTAGTTTTCACCCTTTAACCCTTTGAATGCCAGAAGGGTACGATTCTGGCACTCAGAGGATTAAATGATATGTAACACCTTTTAATAATAATCACCCACTTACCTTACTAAGGCCAGAAAATTCTAATGGCCTCTATGAAACCTTCCTTTGTGCCTTTGTTCAAGAGATAATATCTTCAGTCAGGTCTGGATGTCATGTCAATGGGAGCGGACATCACAGTTTCTGGAACTTTTTTCAAACTGAAGGTATAGTGTATGAACATACTTAACTCCTTAAGGACCAGAGGCATGTGACATGCACTACACATCCCCCTGGTCCTTAATGGGTTAATATTATAATTTGCAGTCACTTCTACTTTATGGACAGAGGGGAGCACAATGCATTGAGAAGCAGTGTTGCACATCTCTCTGGTTATTAAAGGGGTAATGAATGAGGCCACAAGTTCCATCTGTCATTTTAAAATGCTTCACCCATTGATTTTCTCTGAATGATTGATGACCCTGGTCCATATACACAAAAAAAAGTGGAACAATTGTGAGGTAAACCATCTACATCATTGGGGACACATAAATATTCCCCAAAAATTCAACTGATTAACTGGGGGATTTAACACTTTGAAAGCTATAGTGCACAATGCATTGAAGACCTCTCTACCATTCAGAGTGTGACCCCTTTGAATACCAAACAAGCTGAGCAGTTCTGGGGCAAACCAGCTGTAAAGTAGGGGAGAAGGAAATATTTTGATTGATTTAAGTGAATCAGTGCTTTGGATACCCCCATACATGGGAACTTTGCAAAGTGGACTACCTGGAGGGGAGTCCTCTGATGCCGCTGGGGGAGATCTAAGACGCAATTTGCCTTAGAAAAGGGGAAGGGTTTAATTGTGAGAGGAGGGCAGGATTTAAAAAAAACATACCGAAACATTGAGAAATAGCCTGGGAAGGAGGAGAACTTACATCCAGAGAATCCGCCTCTGCACCGGAGACCGGAGTCTTAGTCTCCGGGGTCAAATCCGAAGAGTTCCCAGCAATGGATACCCCTATCCAATGCATTGCTTCACTTAAAGGGATAGTAATGTTTCATAATAAAAGCAGCTCTAATTAAACATCATAGTATTTGGACTTTGGAGAGTGTCCAAGAGTAATTCAATAACAAAGTCTCCCCCTCCCACCCCTTTTACTGATGTAACACTGCTCAGCCACAGCAGAAGGGAGGTGCCCAGGTAGACTGCAGAGAGGGACAATCTTCAATTAAGATAAGGGAAAACCTGAAAAACTTCTCAAGGGAGGCAGGGCCTTCATTGTTCTCATAGGAAGAAGATTGTCCCCTGCTGTTATCTGTCTGGTCTATGGACTGCATTCCACATCTGAGAAGAGATGTAGGGTGACCACGTGTCCCGGAATGCCCGGGACTGTCCCTTAATTTTGAGCTGTGTCCCGCGTCCCGAATCATTCCCCTCCGGGACAATAAAGAGTCCCGGAATCAAAGCCTATGGTTACTATCAGCCCTTGTCTGCCTGTCAGTGGTGCCAGCTCATTTGCTCCTTATAGCAGTGTGCTTTTAATATCAACATGGAGCCCAGAGTCACTGGCACGGTTCCATGTAGGAATGCAGTAATACCTTTAATGCACAGGCCAGGACTCTCCAGCTGTTTAACTACAATTTCCATTGGAGCTGAGGATCGAGGTAACCAGCCCTAATAAATCCAGTACAATAAATCCGGTCTGTGCTGTATGGGGGAGGGGATTAGCCTGTTACTGTGGGAACGCGTCGCGGCGACGCAGCACGTTATCCCAGTGATGTTACTGAGTAATCCGGCCGGGGCGCCGCTCTGTATGGCAACAGCTGTGTTGCCGGAGATTATGGGAGTGAGGAGGGGGTATGGAGCAGCGCAACGGTGCATGGGGCTGCCTGGGTGCACAGCAGGTAAGGTAACCCATGGAGGTAGTGAGGGGGCATGGAGCAGGAGGTGGTCATCCATAGGGCAGCTAAGGTTAACCTGCGGCAGCACATAGGGACATTGAGCAGAGCAGGTAACCCAGGGGGAGTGAAGGGGGCATGGAGCATCCCTGTGGTAGAGCAGGCAAACAGGGATGGGATAGTAAGGAGGGACATGGAGAAGCTTGGGACAAAGTAACCCGTGGAGGTAGTGAGGGCATAGAGCAGCCGGGGTGTACAACATGTAACATAAAGTGATACATTTTCACATGTATTAATTTAGACGTGTGTATTTATATTATATTTAATTTCTGGTGCAGGTAACACAACTTAACCACTGACTGTAATGGGTCTCTTGCCCTATAATGTATTTGTGTATCCAGCGTTGTTGTTACACATAAATGTGTATTCTACAGGTCTGACAAGACACTGTGTGTATATGTGGCTATACAACAAGTATACACAAGTGGAGCAATTCAGGGGCAAATCAACTGCACCACAGGGAGCAACTAAAAGTTCCCATTGATTTACATGGGGTGCTTAACCCCTTCAGTGCTAGGGAAATGCATCAAATAACTCTTTATTATTCATGGAATTAAAAGCCCCTTTTAAATAAATGGCCATTTTTATTTGTTCCTGATGGTGCATTTGGTTTACCTCAAGTTTAGCCCTGATACATATGGCTCACTGTGTTATATACAGTGTGATGTGGTGTATGTACTGTATGCAGGAAATAACAGTGTACATAGTCTCTTACATCCAGTGACATCAGCACAGGGGCACGTGATGTCATTTGACCCCGCCCACACAGTGTCCCTGAATGGCAGAGGGGAAATGTGGTCACCCTAAAGAGATGGCTTACACTAGGTAAAAGGGGCGGGAGAGGAAACTTTGCTTGTGAATATCTCTCAAACCATAAAGGTTTGAGAGATAAGACTTCTTCGTTCTTAATGCCTACAAAATAAAATAAAGATAAAACAAAGTATTACTATCCCTTTGGATAAAAATGTTTATTTCTCACCTACTGTGAAGTTGGGTTGCCCCAGAACTTGTCTTAGGGCATATATTCCCATGTGACTATCAAGGTCACATAGGTGTTTGTATGTATTGTATACCTAAAGGTATATGCTCATTGATCTTAGCACCTTAATGACCCATGACGTACTTGTACATCATGGGGTGTAGGTCCCTAAAGGACCATGGATGTACATGTCCATCATGGAATTCAGGGCTCCCCACGCAGCTGCACGCCGTTCAGACCTCACAAAAAAAAAAAAAAATGATCTGCGGTCCTTAAGGGGTTAAATAATTTCCTACTTCTGTAACAATCTAATTTTGCTTTCCTGTACTTTGCATTTTTGTTGTACATATATAAAGGTCTGAAAAATCAGTTTATGAAGAAGACCTCTGGAAAGTAGGAAAATGGTAATCTTCCCTGTACCTGAGATATAGAAAGGTCCAGATGAGGACTTCACTAGAACATTAGAAATTTACGTGTGAGGTATTTACATCCATATGAACCAATGAAAACAGCAGAACACTTGTGGACCCAACCAGCTGCACCATAGGCATACCCTAGATCTGCCCCAGGGACTCCGGTTTTCAGATTGAACTACTGTGTGTCAGGGGAATATTCTCCAGCTAGGTGAGTTCAGTGGTAACCCCCAACTTCCCCCCCATTCCACTTTCTCCTGCCCTGTCCTGCTCGCCTTCCTGCCCATTTCATGGCAAATTCCTCCTTCCAACCACCTAACCCCAGCCACCCAATTAAGCCTCAATCACATTATTATGCAAATCTTGTCATTTGGACACTCCCCTCACCAGCCCCATAGTGTTTTCCTTGTGAATAGATACAAGAAGGTTCCACCAATTTAAATAGGAATTTTAACCCAGTAAGGACCAGTGGGGGTATGCAATGCATTGTGAAACAATGCCTTGTGCACCCCTCTAGTCCTTAAAATGTTAAACCCCCTTAAAAACCAGAGAGGTCTCCCAGGCATTGTGTTGGGGACTTCTATAGCACTTAAAGGTTTAAAAGTCTATTTAGATCAATGGGAAATGTCATTTGTACTCTACTGTGCAGTTTTGCTTGCTCCAGAATTGTTCCACTTTCCTTTTGTGACTATGGGGCAAAGTGGTATAGTTCTAAGGAAAATCAGCTAAGCCATATTTGACAAATTCAAATTCTACACATTTCAATTGATTGAAATTTGTTTTTTAACCCCTTAGTGATGAGTGACGTTCCAGGACTGTCACGCAATGCCATCCTTTAAGGACAGGTGATGTGCCATATTAATACCGTGAGGGATATACGAGCTGATCAGACTGATGGAATAGGCCTAATACCACCAATATAAAAAGGTAAGGGAGAGGCATCCTTATCTGTAACCTATGTATATTCAGCATTACCATGATATATGGGAAAGCTAGCCTACAATGAGGTTTTACACCGCGAGGAGTATAAGTTCCTGACACGGGCGAAGCTATACCCAGTGTCTATCTAGGGCTAAGAGTGTGTTTACGACGTTTGTTATTAATATGGCACATCAGTATTCGTACATTTGACTCCAGGATATAACCTAAATACAGCAACTGAGTCACTAGTTAGACATTTCAGCACTATCCCAGAACCTAAATAATTAAGAGACTAATGTATGATCATAACTGGATCTATAAATTGAAAATTTTATGAATACTAGTTAAGAGATACACATGTGAAAGAAACCTTGTAAACTGAAGGGTTTAAACACCACCTCGTTATATTTTCATACAGTGTTTTACTAATAATAGCAAGACATACACATGGACATAAAGGCACATGCACAAGTGCATTCACGGACATCCATAGTGAATAATGGAGTCCATATTGTTGTTTTTAAGTGTGGCTTTTAATATTGAAAACTAATAATTCACTTTTTATTTAACCTGTTTAGTCCCAAATGCTGAACTAGTCTTTATTGTGAGGGACAGATATGACTCAGGGTAGGTCTAAAACCTGAGCCATTCTTAAGTACTGCACATTTTTTTCTTTTTCAACCATATACATGGGGATTGCTTGGCACCATGAGTATGTGTCGAACTCACTACCAGAGTGGCTCACCATGCCACCAACTCTCTGCCGCCAGACCATGATGCCAAGGGTCTGAAGGCAGACAATGTGGATTGTGTGTGGTGGTGGACAATGTGGGAAGTGTGTGGAGGTGGACAATGTGGGCAGTGTGTGGCAATGGACAATGTGGGCAGTGTGTGGCAGTGGACAATGTGGACAGTGTGTGGCAGTGGACAAAGTGTGGAGGTGGGCAGTGTGCAGATGGAGAATGTGGAGGTGAGCAGTGAGGAGGTGGACAATGTGGAGGTGGACAGCATGGGCAGTGTGGAGGTGGGAAGGGTGGACAGTGTGTGGAGGGGGACAGGATGGACGTGTGTGAGGGTGGACAGGGTATGGGCAGTGTGTGGACATGGTGTGACAGTGGATAGTGTGTTGTAAGTGTGTGGGCAGGAGGTGATAACGGACAGGGTGTGGGAAGTATGTGGGCAGGGTATGGACAGGGTGTGAGGGTGGACAGAGTGTGGGCAGTGTGTGGACAGGGTGTGTGGGTGGACAGGGTGTGGGCAGTGTGTGGACAGGGTGTGAGGGTGGACAGAGTGTGGGAAGTGTGTGGGCAGGGGGTGATGATGGACAGGGGGTGGAGGTGGACAGGGTGTGAGGGTGGACAGGGTGTGGAGAAAAAAAATGTCCCCAGATTTCATTTTAAAAATCTAGACACCTTAACTCAAAGGGTTCAAGCGGAACTACCACCGCACAACATCTTTAGCTTAATTAAGTCCCCATCTGACGACTAGCTGTTTAGTAGCGCTAGTCGCCAGAATTATTACCTTATTTAATAGATTTATCCTTTCTTCCATAGCTGACAGTAGCACAGAGTGTGGACATCTTGCCAAAGTGATGTCCGTGCGCCTGCACTGTCAGCCCCTTTTGGGGCCGGCCGGCTCTTAGCAACGCCTCCAAGACCCGGCTGGGACTGACAGCGCAGACGCGCGGATGTCACTATGGCCAGATATCATCTCTCCATCCTGCCTGTCACCCATGGAAGAAAGCTTAAAACTATTAAATAAGGTAATAATTCTGGCGACTAGCGCTACTAAGCAGCTAGTCACCAGATGGGGAATTAATTAAGCTAAAGATGTTGTGCGGTGGTAGTTCCGCTTTAATAGAAAATATACATGTTCCTGTGTAAACCCTTTGAGAGTTTACATACGTGGGAAATATCTCTGGGAGCTGTAAATGAAATTGCTGTCAGACTTTTTAACCCTTTAAGACATAATTACAGGGGGGTGCAGTTATGTCAGGGCCCGGAATTTGCCCCAGGGCCCAACAGGTGCTAATTAACCCTTTGAGTATCAGAGGGGTACACAGCACAATGTGAAGCTATGGCCAAAACATTTTGTACCTGAGTCCTCCAATGACTAGCGACACAACTGGGAATGAGCAATGCATGGCTTCACAATGGTTAATCTTATAACATAAAAACACACCATTGCTGGACATAAAAGTGTGTTATTTAAATACAGTTTTTCCCCCCATTTTAACCTAATTTAGAGAACTCATTTACCATTTGGGGTCAAACCTTAGTGATTTGACTGCCAGAGAGGTATTCAATGCATTGGGTTGCATTGTGTCGGATACCTCTCCAGCACTGCCAGGGTTAAGTGAAAATGAAGAATGTGTTTTTATCTTAATTTGACACACCATTAAGGAGTTAATTGAAGCCATTTAATCCTCTGTGTGCCGGGGAGGTGTGCGATGCATTGCAGACCCCTCTGGCACTCACAGGGTTAAAGGATACACTTGGGTTCATCTCCTTGTGTGCTCTCCTTTAGTGAGTTAAGATGTCAACATTATGATTTACAGTCTCTTGTAAAGGATGATGTCATCTTATTGAACAAGGTCAGCATCCCTAAAGACATTACACTGACAATAGGATGAGATCATTCAGTATACTTATCAGTGCTGGATGAGGGGGTGTGGATAAATAAATAAATAAAACATTCAAAGTCATCTCATCTTATTTATAACCAAAGGCAGTTTGTTTTTTATCTCTGTCAGAGTGCACTATGCACTAACCCATAATGTAATCATTTAATCCAAGCCCTTTTGCTAATTTAACAAGATATACAGAAACACTCATTCACCTAATAAACAAGATGTACTAGCACGCTCAGCTACGTGTGATGTCATCTACTTCTGTATCAAAGTAACATTTTCTTAACACATTGGATGCTAGAGATATCTCCAACTAATTGTTTTCTAGAATTCAAAGAGTTAAAAGCTATGTAAATGTAATTAGGCCCCAATCCCCCATTAATTACATAAAGATGGACATCACAGGCTATGTAATACATTATGGTGCTAATACTGGACACACCAGCAGCTGCTCAGCTAACGGGAACAGACGGGCAATAGAACAGAATTTTAGAAATCTAAACAATTGCAGACTGCAGGGAAACAATTTTACTTTATATTCTCCAATTCTTGAACAGTGTATATACATGCTGATATTTATCAGGCCATGAAATCAGCCATTCAGCTAATAATGCATCAACATTCTTTGAAATTCTATAAATAGAAATCTCATTTTGATTAAAAAATAACAAAGATTTTGTACATGTGGATTATTATGTTAAAAAAAAAAATGGGGATCATGCCAGCTTAAACTGGTACTAACACAGTCTAACATCTTAACCCTTTGAGTGCTTTAACACTAGGTTGGTGCGAACATTTACAGAAGTTGGAGCTATGGGCAAAAAAAGGATATTTCTTACATTTCTACCACTCCAAAAATACCACAAACACATAGAATTTTGAACTGTACCCCTGTTCTACATAAATAATAAATCCCTAAGTGCTAAAACGTGGCGATGATTAACTGATATTAGTACTCTCACAAGTACCATCTCCCCTTTCCAAGGATACCTTGAATACCCCATAGTCCTATATTTGTTTAGTATTAATATCTATATTCATACTGGGTGGCTGGTCAGTCACAGAGCATGAACCCTGTGATGATATGGAGATTCACAGTATACAGACACTGCCTCATTTCCAGCTATGCCAATATTATATTAGTAGGAGAACCAATATAGGTTGCCCACCCCAACTCCTACTATAAACACTTCCATAGTCTCCAGCTGGTGCCACCATCTTGAGACAGCAGGAACCAGACACAGTATACAGGAAACTCCCTTGTTTCCAGCTCTGCCAATATTATATAAGTAGGAAAACCAATATAGGTCGCCCATCCCAGCTCCTACTATAAACACCTCCCTGGTCTCCAGTGGGTGCCACCATCTTGTGAAAGCAGGAACCAGACAATTACAATGTTGAAGGACCCACCGCTGGATGATCAAATAAGTGCTGTAAAGCCTTTCCAAACACTCTCATTTACCCTCTTGGGTGCCATGATGTCATGCAGGGGAGGGCTGGCAACTTGTGGCCCGGAGGGCAAATACGATCAAGTGGCCCATTTCTACTATTGTTTAAGCCCACTGTCCCAGCCCACACCCTTTTGTTAATTTTAAAAGTGGCACTAATATCATGAAGTAAAGAAATACCTTGTAGCTCACAGCAGAAATCGGCTACACTACTGATACTACAGAGCTTATAATTTAAGCAAAGCTACACTACTGATACTACAGAGCTTACAAGGGAAATACATTATACTACTAGTGTAGCTTCATTTGGACTGTAGCTCTGTGATATAATTTGTGTAGTTCTGTTTCAGTTGGAAGCACTGTGGTATCACTAGTATAACTTGACTTATAGCAACAAGATGGAGATTAAGTGAGGCAGTGGCCCACTGGCCCAGACATATGGCCGGCCCAGGGGGCAATTGCCCCCCTGCCCCCCAGGCCAGCCCTCCCCTGATGTCATGGAAGAGATGAGCAACACACAGGGGCTAAAAGCAATACATCTCACAAGATGTCATCATAAGTGAAGAGGTTAAAGGAGAAGTAAACCATTATGGGGGCTAAATTATGCCTCAAGGAGAATATAGCCTGGACCAAAGCAACATTTGTATTTTCCTTCAAAAATTTATACTGAGTGGATTCCTGCAGGGTTGGGTAAAGTTACAGTCCTCTTCCTATTGTGATCATCAACTAGGGTATGGCCTATGAACAGTGACAAACTTTGTCCCTGTGCAAACCCTGTATCGGTACTGCATGTGCACAAAGTCAACATTTGGGCTTTGCAGAGTCACAATAGTGAGATGTGCTTTGTACAGAAATGAAGGTCATCTCTGCTCATAGCTATATTCCAGCTGGCAATCACAGAAATGGATGACAGCTTTATCTCACCCTCCCTGAGTAACAAAAAGGGGTACTCTCGCTGCTGAAAGGTGTTTTATTCAAAAGTTATTACAGCTCAAAGTTGAATTTTATAGGTGCAGTATCACAGTGGCCTGAAATTGTACAGTGGTGCTGTTGTTACACCATCCTATGGACAGCTCTGGTCCGTAGACCATAAATCTCCATAGGATGGTGTAGCAACAATGACACTGTACAATTTCAGGCCACTGTAATATTGCACCTAACAAATTCAACTTTGAGATGTAATAACTTTTGAATAAAACCCCTTTCAGCAGTGGGAGTATCCATGTTTTACTCTGGGGGATAAACACTACAACATATTTTTTTTTACATTTTAAGGTAGCACAGGACTCTCCTTGCCCTGAGAATTTGGCCTTTCACCCTGAGAAGTGGTTCAGACCCTGAGGGTTCCCAGGTATGGATGTAGTTCATAAAAGCAGATATGTTTGCAACCCCTTGAAGAGCCTCCTCTTTACAAGGTATGGGGCATTATACACAAAAGGAAACATGCAATTCTGAAGCACCTGCACCACACTGCCAAAACTCCAAGTGATTTAACTAAGGTTTTTAACCCCCTGAATGCTATAGATGTCTCCAACATACTCCAAAGCAACACTTTGGAGACCTCTCTGGCATCCAAAGGGTTAAATGACCCTAATAAATCAAAGTAAAATGTTATTCCTCCCCTGTGGTGCAGGTGGTTTGCTCCAGAATTGCCCCTCTTTTCATTAGTGGATAAGGCGCATGGTGTGCTGTTATCATTAGGGAAGCACATCAGGGAAAGTGATGTAAACCAATCTCCCAGACTACGCACTTTACAAGCAATATTAATAATGGAAGGGGCATAGGGACAGCTTTTATTTTCTTCTTATGAGACACGCTAAGTTTTTCTTAACCCCTTTACATGCCCGAGGGTTGCCCAAATACATTAGTTCTCAATGCATCGGACACACCTTTGGCACCCAAAGGGTTAAAGCTTTAGCCTTAACAGGTGTCTGTTACATCCTAGAGTTAATATTTATTAGCAGGTTAGCTGCCGGGTTCCCAAAAGACCTTGGGCTTAGGCCAACCTAATGCATTATTAGTGCACTGTGCAGCCAAATTGCAATATCACCAATAATGAGATTAGACCCATTACAAACCCCAAGCGGCAACAAGGCCTGGGTCTTTAACCCATGGAGTGCCAGACAGGTATCCAACACATTGCAATGGATTCCTCTATGGCACTCCAAGGGTTAAGCATTAGAACCCAGCCAGGACCTAGCAACACCTCTTCTTTGTAGACTGGCATTACTAGAAAGTGAAAAAGGCTATTACATTGCCATGTGTAGGTGAAGTATTTAGCAAACAATGGGTTAAAGGCTTCTCATTACAGCGTGCACTTAAGAAGGCACAGAAATTGAGAAATACTGTAAATGGCAAGTAGTAGTGATGTCACACATCAGGCAGTATAATTTTTATTAACTCTTTGTGTGTCAGAGGGCCACACAATGCATTGCAAAGCAATGCATTGAGTAGCCCTCTGGCACACAAAGGGTTAAGGTACAACTTCCAGCTCCATTCCCGGCAAGATAATAAAAAAAACAGTCCCCCCAAAACTATACTAAAATATACAGGTGATTTTTTTTGCCATTTGGATTTGGCAGTCTGAGGCCCTCCAGCTGTTGTGGACTGCAATTCCCATAATCCCCCTCCAGCCTCCAGATGTTGAAAGTTGCAGTGCACAACAGCTGGGAGACCTCAGGTTGATCAACCATGCGTTTTCACAATGCATTTCTAGAATGTAGGCACCATTACTTATAGTGTTCTCTACAAAGTGTAACCATCAAAAAGGCATTAAGAATTCGTCAGTTATCATAAGAATATATATTTTAGGAAAGACAAATTACATGCATTTACACAATTGTTGTGTTACAATAAATGTTCCCCAATGGAGCAATAATAATTTTTAAACACACATTTTTTTTTTATTATTTTATTATTTTGAGTGCCAAAGCATTGCTTTCACTGCCTTTTTGTACCAAAAGGGCTTTTCAGATGAAACTGCTGCAAGGCGTTACACTCAATACCCAATTAAACAATACTTAGAGCATCTGTCATTTTAAAGATCTTCACCTCATGTTACCGCACACCCCCATCACCATTTTCCAGATTGAACCGACATTCAACTGACACTATAATTAAATCTTAAAGGGACCCTATCAATTACAAGCAACACTGGTGATTCTGAAGTGGATTTCAAAATCACTTATATGTTGTATTACCACATTTTTATTTTCAGTTATTTACATGCACATACTAAGGTGTGCTGTGCAGGCACTTCCTGTTTTAGCCTTATATTACCTCCCTTACTCATTGATACAACTCTTTCAGTGCTGGGGATGGAAGGCAATGCACTGATGAGCAATATCAATTAACCCTTTGAGTGCCAGAGGGCTGTGTAATGTATTGCTCTACAATGCATTGAGTGCCACTCGGGTACTCAAAGGGTTAATGGGATATGCAATGTTACTCCTTAATTAGTAAGACCTATACATCTAAATCCCTCAAAAATTTGTTTCCTACATAGAAGCTGAGTAATACAACATATAGGTGATTTTGAAGGTTCTTTAAAAATGCCCAAAGTTATTTTTAGATAATAGTGTCCCTTTAATGCAAATGAAGGGTTAACCTACTCACCACAATGGAAGAAGAAGAACATTGCACAACCTCTTGGATGCTAGTGCCCTTGGCAATGAGTTGCTTTGGAACGTGTTGGAGATCTCTCTATTATCAAAGGGGTAAACTGCAAATAATCAGACTCTTCTTATTTCTTGAAACTACAGATCAATGACAATACTATGGAAATAAGCACAAAAAATTCTCTGCCATGTTAATCAATGGGAACAGCCACAGACATTAAAGAATACACTGTGAAAATTTGGTGGGACGGGTTATTAATCAGGGTGAGAAAAATCTCTCCAACAGGGTTGGACAACCAGAGGTATGCACGCATGCACACACACAAATTTCCTGTGTTCTACTATGAAGCCCCAAGTAAACGCCATAAATTATAGAGATGTCTGTCACTGGAGATACTCTTCTCACTCTACATCACAGTTTCCCTGGTGTTTGATATACTATCCAAGTTATTTGCCAGGAAGACCTGTTTTTTCAGTGGGTCAATAAAAAGTGTAACAGATGTAGGCCTCAATTCAATTATTTTCGGTAAAACAGCCGGTAGGGCAAAATTGGCTATCGGTATCCAATTGCCCTACCAACTGAAATCACAACAAACATTGGTACACAAAAACCAACTTCTGGCCAAACGTCCATCTTGTGTTTTAAATTCCAAAAACCCACGTTACACAGCGTGAGCACTGGGAACATTAAGGGTAAACGGCTACTGCTTGGTGTTGGTTCCTGACACACTGTAAAGCACCGAGTGTAAGCTCAAATACACAGTCACCCTCCCAAACACTAACTCTACACTACTCCTAATAGTAAAGTGTAACAATGCTACCCCTAACACTAGCTTAACACCCACAACTGTATAACCCTTACCTTTTCATGGGCTGGACTTGATGGATGCATGTCTTTTTTCCAGCCTCATCAACTATGTCCATCTTCATCTGTCATCTTCCATTTCCTTCTCTTCTGTTTTAATCTGTTGTTAAGTACACGTAGAAATGAAAACAAGTCAACATATGTAATGCAAGTAATTTAGTTTTTTACCCCCTTGAGTACGGAGGGGTATGCAACGCATTGCAGTTCAACGCGTTTCGTACCTCTCCTGCAGAGATCCGTCCAAGTAAGAAATATAATCATCAAATATGAAATGGTAACAATGCTAATGGCTCCTCCGCTTTTGCCGGCAGTAGTGGCAGGATTGCATGGGAAAAATACTACCCCCCCCCCAGTACCAGTAGGGCCAATGTCCAAGTCTTTGGGAAGTTTGAATAGAGACTGGTTTTTATATGGCTAGTCTCTGTTCAGAATGGATTCAAGCTTACTGTGGGCTGGGATGCATACTTATGCACTCCCCAGCCAATCAGTTTCTATCACGTTTCGTCATCCCCCTGCTAGAAGCTGATTGGCTAGGAAGTGCGTAAGCACACATACAAAATAAGAGCAGACAGGAATCCATTTTTAACAGAAACTGGCCATGTAAAAACCAGTCTCTCTTCAAATTTCCCACATACTGGCTCAGGCGTTGGCCGGTCAGGTACCCTGGGGGGGGTATTATTCCCATTCAATCCTGCAACCACTGCTGGCTACAGCGGCGGTGGAGGCAGCATTTTTACCATTTCGTATTTGATGATTATATTTCTTAATTGGACAGATACCTGCTATATTAATTGGGGGGAGGGGTTTATGTATGATTACTACACATGGATTTGCCAACTATTATTCAGCATCAGCCCTCATATTATTTTATTTGAATTGTAATGCCAGCACTGTGTAACAATTACATTACTGTATTACATTTGTTGACTTGTTTTCATTTTTACAGGTACTTTTTTAACAACAGATGAAGACAGAGGAGAAGAAGAAAGAGGAGACAAAGAAAGAAGAGAAGAGAAGAAGAAAAAGGGAGACAAAGAATGAAGGAAAGGAAAATAGAAGGTTGAAGAAGACGGAGAGTAGCTGCCCAGGGTGCCCCAATGGACATCAGGATCACAGCTGTTTTTTTGCAGGGGATATTTTTTTTTTTTAACTTAGTTAGTATGCATACCCCACTCGCACTCAGAAGGTTAATGTTACTAACATTTTACTATTTTTTTTTTTATGTATTGATATGGGGCTTAGGGCCCTATATCAGTAGATCCACTTGTGACTTAGGTTTTTTGGGCCTTTTTTCCCTTCAGTGCCTGCATTGGCAGGACTAAACATGGGACTCTGTTCCCCAAAAAACTGGTGCAGAGTTTCACCCATTACAGTGGGTCCCTTAACGCATGTTAAGGCCTGACGGAAAAAAGGCGTCATTTAAATGCATTTTAATTGGTTCATATGGGTGCTGACTTTAGTGCCATACATGTTTTTTCTTGCTGCTATGTTTTCCATAACACAGATAATCAGAATTTCCCATACTATATTGCATGTAAACCCCTTACATACTAGTGATAACTCCAACACAATACAAAGCAATGTACTGAAGACTTCTTGAACATTTAGAGCTTAGTAAAGTCAAGAAACATTTGTTTTTCTGTTTTTTTCAATAACATGGCTAATAACAGCTATCCCCAAATAAATTAAATAGTTTAAACTATCTTGTTATTACATTTGTTAATATTAATCTAATGCAAGGATCAGTATGGGGGTTATGCACTAATACTAAGGTGAGATAACAGTGTGATAAATTACCTTTACTCTCATTGATGGAAATGGGTCTTTTAACCCCTCAAAGGCTAAAGAAGGCACTGGCGCATTTCAGCATAATGTTTTGGGGATATGTCCAGCATTCAAGAGGTTAAAATCCCCATTTGTATTTGTTCCCTATGGTGTAGCTGGCTTGCCCCATAATTACTCTAGGGATAAGCTCTCCAGTCTGATAAAAATCTCAACTCTATAGAGCTTCTGCAATAAGATCTAGCAATCTGGAGAGCTCTTAGTTCATAGGCTCCATAGAAGAACATAGGAAGTGTAGAGTTTATACCACTGTGGTGTTTATATTCCCTTTTTCCTTGGTCCCCCATGGTGCATTTGGTTTGCTGCTGAATCACTCTTCTTAAGACTGGATTCATCAAACTGCAGGAAGAGCAGCGTATCAAATATGCTGCTCTTCGCCGTGATCATTGATGGATAAATTCGGGTATTCATAATTGATTTTGCGTGTTTCCATGCTTTGCGTATGAGAAGCAGGGAAACTGGTGTAAATTGGTCAGTCATAGCAAAAACACACGTATACGTATAAGCAAAAATTTGTATGCGTGCGTTCGCCCCATGCATTCAAATGGGATTCAAATGGGATTTAAATGGGATTTAAATGGGATCACATTTGCTCTCATTTTCCTGCTTATTAATCCATTCGCACCTTGATGAATCCTGGCCATAGAGTCTCAGTATTAACCCTTTCAGTGCCACATTGCTTTGGCACAGAAAAGGTTAATAAGTATATTTTTATGACTTCATTTCCGTGTGGTTGCATGCTTCTGTATACAACTGTAATTATAAATACTAGCAAGTCATATAAAAAAACTTACGTATGAAATATGCAATAATAAAAAGCACTATTTTACTTGTGGATTTATTTTTTCCTTTACACTAGAGATAATGCTTTGCTGTCTGAGAAGCCTAAAGTATAGTGCAGATCAATCTCTAATGGAAGAGATTTAACCCCTCGAAGCTACTCTTATCTACTTCTTTACAATCTATTCGGAGAGATCTCTATCTTCTAATGACTTAATAAAGTTGGCAATTCTTATTCAACAAGACGTATGAAATGTTAAGATCTAAGAAAACAGGATGAAATTAAGCCTCAAATGAAGTTTGTCTTTGATGCCAAATCTAAGGCAGGCTTTGTCTGATTAATAAAGTATTAACATATAGCTTTCCCCTTCTTTGGAGGGTTAACTAGCTTCCTGGATGTGGGTGACTCAGTTAAGTGTTGGACTCAACATCAAAACACAGTTTACATCAAAACACATCCTTCTTCCCCGGAGATATTTCGTCTGATCTGTCAGCTGCAAAAATTTGTCACTTTTAATAATTTCATAGAAGATAGGAAAGTATTTGTGAATTATTCAGAATATTAATAATGCACCTTTGTTGAAGAGATAACATCTTCAGTCATCCTGATGTCATGTGAATGGAGGCGGACATGACAGTTGCTAGTTGGACCACAAGACTTCAAACTCTGCCCGCTGCCCATGGTAATCTTAGCCTTCTAAGGATCAGAGGTGTGAGCAATGCATTGCCTCACATTGCATTATGCATCCCGTGGTCCTTAAAGGCTTAACCCTTTGAGTGCTAGAGAAGTACGCAACGCATTGCAAAGCAATGCATTGCGTACCACTCTGGCACTCAAAGGCTTAAGAAGGTTCATACACTTTGCCTATTTCAGTTTGAAAAGTTCCAGCTACTATCATGTCTGCCTCTGTGAAAATAACATCCTGGGGGGAAGAAGCATTAAGGGTCAATAAGGGGCCAGGTTGGCAATATGATGGTATATTGCTTCAATTACATCTAAGATGTCTTCTACCTCTCATCCCACCGTGAATCTGCCGCAAATAAGCCATCATCACCACGAACTTGCCATTCTTTCAGCAGGTTTACCATTTAGCAGTCATTACTTTGACAATGGCTCATTTGTATATTGAAATGCTGCATTATGAGACATTGTATGTATGTGTGTGTGTGCGCATATGTTAATGTGATACTTCACCGTATGCATTAAGCTCCAATAACTGCTTATACTACTGTAGTTCACAGTCCCAGCTGTGGTCCCCCACATAATCTCCATAAGCACATTGCCAGCAGTAGGAGCCCCCTATACAGTTATAGTAAATTAGGTTAAAAAAGACAGAAGTCCATGAAGTTCAAGCTTTGCCTTATAACCCAGAGACATGATATATAGCTTTCCTGTTGCCAACTAAGTTAGTCTTTATCCTCAGACCTTCTTGTTTTGCCTACTAATACACAGTATAACCCTGCATGTTTCCATTTGAAATAAATTCCATAATTTAACCCTTTGAGTGCCAGAGGGTTACATAACACATTGCTCTGCAGTGAGTTGAGTACCCATTGGTATTCGAAGGGTTAACAGACATTACTGTAAAAAAACACATTTTTCTGCTGAAGTTGAAACCTCCTTTCTTCTACTCTCAAGGGGTGGCCCCCTGATTATTTGATCAGGCCTTGGAATGAATAGCTTACCAGAGAGATCCTTGTATTGACCTCTCATATACCTGTACAATTTGATAAGATCTCCTCTTACGGCCATATGTTCAAAGAAGTAGCGAAATAGCTTTTGGTGTTTGTAACGACTTTTCAAAGTACAGTGTCGTTGGGATCATTAATATTTTCAGTGAGTGCCGGTTGTGATCAGAAATATGTCGTTTGTCCTGACTGAAATTGTCGTATGTAATGAAAAAAAAATGTCTTACCTAACAACAAAAATGTCTTAAAAAATGTCTTAACCAATGACAAAAAATGTCCTAAAAAAGTCTTAACTAACGACAAAAAATGTCTTAACTTAAGACAAAAATTCTCACATTCAGAACTTCACATTCCCTCCACTTTTTTCTTAACGTACAAATTTTGTCTTTTGAAAGACATTTTTTTTTCATTAGTTACGACAAATTTTCTTTTCCTCTATCCGACACTGGAGAATAGTTTAGCCACGCCCTTTCCCCACCCCTTTGCCCGTCAATTCTGGAGTTGTGTCGTACACAACGGACATTACTAGTTTTTTGTCGTATACTCTATAGAAAATATGTTGTTCATGCACACAATTACTTATTTTTGTCTTTCATACAACACTTTTTTGTCGTTATCCCTTTGAACATATGGCCCTTAGTCATCTTTTCTCTAGAGGAAATAAACCAAGTTTGTCTAGTCAATCTTCATATGTTAAGGCATCCATTCCTTTTTCAGAACTGGTGCCCAAAATTGCACTGCATATTTGAGGTGGGGTCTTAACAATTTGTACCATGGCAAAATTATGTTATCCATGCTCGCTTCAATACCCCTTTTTATGCAAGAAAGGACTTTGTTTGCTTTTGCTACTGCTATTTGACACTGGTCACTGTTTCCAAGTTTGTAGTTTACAAGGATCCTCAGGTCTTTCTCTAGCAACGAGCCCACTAAAATGATTCCATTAAGTTCATAAGTAACATAAATAGTTTTTCTTCCCAAATCCATGACTTTACATTTTCCACTTGTTTGCCCAAGCTGCCATTTTATGTAAATCCCACTGTAGAGAACAAATAAAACTGTTCTGAATTTATTACCCTGCATCATTTAGTGACAGCTGCAAATATTGATATTTTGATTTCTATTTCCAGGTCATTTATAAACATTTTAATAGGCAGTGGACCAAGTACTGAACCCTGAGGTACTCCAACTTTAACCCTTTGAGTGCCAGAGGGGTATGCAACGCAAGGCCACAGTCACTGATATGAAAATTCATGCTAACAGAATACAGCGATCAGGGTTTGCCAGGGCAGCTGGGTATTTGGGGTCACATTAGGGATTCACCAAGGAATACATCTCATGCACCAGGTAAACTCTGATTCTTTTTTACAGGTTTGTGGAAACTTTTTGGAAACTTGGGAAGATAGTGTTTGGGCAGAGAGGGTGGCTAAGGAACGGTTATTGGCTCCTCTAGACCGGGGGTGGGGTGGGGCAAGTGGCTCAGGAACAAGGTTCTGCTAAGGAGGTTGTATAATCTATTCATTCTGTGGCAAGTGAATCGGTTGGTGTAACCCACCGCCCTGGTTCTACTGATAGTTGCTTCAGGAGGTGTCTTTTGTAGCTCCAGAATCAGTATAGGCAGACATCATGGGGCATAAGTAAGGGGTGAAATGTGATATTGACAGACAGTACAGGTAAACAGGTGGCATTGTCAGATTCGGCTAACATGTTTTAAGGGTTGTTGGGGGTGCATTTCAAGTCAGAGGTGTGGTACAGAATCAGGAAATGGGAGTATGTCGATATTTTTACTTTACTTTCATTAGAACTGTTCTATTTGGATAAGCAGGAAAAAGGGTAAGGAGTGGATAAACAGAAGGATGAAGACAGAAGGTTGTATTTGATGAATAGTAGAACTTTTGGAAACTGGTTGCAGGCATTCACAACACTGGCGAGTGCCAAGGGGAAGAAATATCATGAAAAGTGTTTAGATATTCTTTGTTATCCTGACTATTTGGAAGGCTCATAGAGATGATGGGGGAACTACCTGGCTCAGATATCATGGATGGCAGTTTGTAAATTTTTCTGCTGGGTCATAAAGATATTGGCTTGTGGATTAAAGTGCTAAACTGTCCGGTGAATCCTGTTACCATAATGGGTCTCCATCTACAGCTGGTAATACTCTCTTTCAGGTGAGTGCTAGCAGGTTGAGGCTTCAGGTTAATTGACATTCAATTGCTGGGGGGTTTGCTGGGAGTTCAATGGTAACTTCTGCAAGAAGGGGTTCAGGTTGCTAATTCAAGCATGAATGCTCTGGCTACGGGGGTTGTTGCCCCTTTACAGGGCCGGATTTCTTGTAAGGCAGAGTAGGCATCTGCCTACAGGTGCACCCCACAGAGGGGTGCCTGTCATTGGGACCCATTTTTTTTTTTTTTATATATATATTTTATTTATTTTAAATTATTCTTGCTGCGGGCAGTGCAGGCACTAACCCCCCACCCGGTCAGGTCTACAGTCTGCGCCTCCAACAGCACAGACCTGTAGCTGCTCAGCTCCCTCGTGAGCTCTTTAGTTATGCAGAGCGCTGGGAGATTACATCATCTACCAGTGCTCTGCATTACTGAATAGAAGACCGCGCGGGAGCTCCAGCAGCTACAGGTCTGTGTCGAAGGAGGTGCAGACGGTAGACCTGACCGGGTGGGGGGTTAGTGCCTGCACTGTGAGGGCAAAGTAGAGCTGATGTGGGCAATGTGAGGGCAATATGGAGCTGATGGGGCAATGTGGGGATAAGGGCAATGTGAGGGCAATATGGAGCTGATAGGGGGCAAGTTGAAGCTGATGGGGGCAATATGGAGCTGATGGGGCAATGTGGAGATAAGGGCAATGTGAGGGCAATATGGAGCTGATGGGGGCAAGCTGGAGCTGATGAGGGGCAATATGGAGCTGATGGGGGGCCAATGTGAGGGCAATATGGAGCTGATGGGGGGCAATATGGAGCTGATGGGGCAATGTGAAGATGATAGGGGCAATGAGAGGGCAATATGGAGCTGATGGGGGGCAAGTTGGAGCTGATGGGGGAAATATGGAGCTGATGGGGGCAATGTGAGGGCAATATGGAGATGATGGGGGGCAGTGTGGAGATTAGGAGCATTGTGGAGGTGTCCAGTGGAGATGGCCAATGTGGGGGGTTCTTCAGATTTCTGCGCCTACAGGCTCCTGAGATGTAAATCTGGCTCTGCCCCTTTACCAGATGTTTAACAAAGGATGTCAGAGTCAGTGGTGGAGGGAAGGAGCTATGAACTTACCCTATAGTGTTTTATTATTATTTTTTTTAAGCAGGACTTGAAAAAGTTTGAAGGGATGGGAGTTCTGTGGATAAAAGTTTGCCGGTTTCACCCTCTGTTCTGCCGGGTTTATTTTGCAATTTTAATCAGCTTTTCTTTAAATTCGATTTTTCTTTAGCTTTTTATGGAGCTACCCACATTAGTGAAATTGTTATTGCTAACAAACACATGATATGGGTTGGTTTGTGGGAAGACTTGGTCTTGGAGATTGACCTGTTGTCACGGACTATTTATGGTTTAAAGACTGATAAAGGAAATAAGGGTTTTTCGCTAGTGTTTTTTGTGGTACCTGTGTATATTACATGACCATTGAAGTGTTGCACTGAGTATTTGTGGCTGTTGGTGAGGACATCTAGATCTCTTTTGGCTCATCCAGACATTAATTTGTGGCTCACTTTAGGTGGAACTATTGGCGTACAGTTCACTCTCTTTTTAGATTGGGGAGGCAACGCACTATGGGTGTTGGGTAAAACAGTTATTTGTAAAATTGTGAGATGGGAGTCTGTTAGTTTTAAATCTTATGTTGGGCCACACTTGCTTCAGCAATTATGATTATGGTTATGTGGGACTGGCATTTGTGTTTTGTTACAGGTAATTTATTTTGCAGCTACCCAATTCTGGCTTGGGTCATTGTTCGCTCATTTTCTGGGCAGAAAAATGTTTGTCACTGAGATTTGATGGCCAACAATTAGGGGTACAGAGGGTGGAGACCGAGTTTCAGTGGTTGGTTTTGGATACGTTTTGGCATGGGGTGGTTCCTTTCACTCTTAAGACAGAAAGGGTAGGTTTTGTTACTCATGTAATTGTGATACTTGGGGGCAGAAATAAGCTTGTTGATCAAGGATATCGGGAGGGATTTTTTTGAGACTATAGTCTCTGTTTCTGAGGGTGGTGCTGGTGTGGTTGGGAATTGTACCTTGTTTTTATTGCAGGAAACCAATCTCCATTTCTGTGATTAACAAGTTCAGGATCAAAATTAATAAAGCTATCACTACGTTTGTACAGAGTAATGTGGGACTTCAATTAGATACACGGATCTGGGACACCAGAGTGCTATGTTCATGTCAGATGGGGTTCACTGAAATGATGCTGGGCTTGACGTATTTAATGTTACATTTACAAAGTGAATGAACATTCAGGTGTGGTAGTATTTGAATTGTTAAGGGTCCAGCAAAGCATACATGGCGTGGTTCTTGGCATAGTTCAGGTTAGGTATAGTGGATGGCTGGGAGCTCAAAGGTGTATTGATAGGTGGCAGGTGGAGGAAGTTGCTCCGTTTCTCTATGGACAAGGGTTCCTTGGAAAAAAATGGAAGGACCTTGAATAGAAAGCGTAGAATATATTGGTGTGTCACTGTGCTGGAAGGTTGAATTTGGCTAGTAGCTCATTGTAGGAATGACATGTAGATAGTTAAAATGGAGTTGTCAAGAACCCTCCTAAGAGGAAGTTTTAGCATTATTAATCTTAAACTGTATGTATATCACAATACATGTTGTTGACATCTTTCTCCAAATCATGTCACTGTTGTTATGATTTATTTCTGATCTCTATAAGAAGTGAAGGGGTGTTGGGGAGGGGGTTTAGAATAAAGGGGTGGGAGGATTGTTAAGTAAGGAACCATTACGGAGAGTGCCTACATTAAGTGGAGACTAGTACAGTAAAAATGATACTTTTATTGGCTGAGTGGCTCTAAGATGCAAGCTTTCAAGACAGCTAGGTCTCTAGAGACCTAGTTGTCTTGAAAGCTTGCATCTCAGAGCCACTAAGTCAATAGAAGCATCATTTTTACTGTACTAACTTCCTGCATTTTCTATGGCTAACACTGTAGCACACTTTACCCCTATAGTAGTGGTTAGCACCAGAATTGTTTCAATTTGCTTTCATACACAAGGCCTTCCTAAAATGTTCTATTTGTAGTTTCACCGTAACGAGACACAAGCATTTGTTTGACAGCCTAGCTCTATGAGAAATCTCCACAAGGAGAAGAAATCCATACAGATTTCTGAATGAAATCTACAAAAGCTTTCATTAAGAGCAGTTTCACAGTTGAGAAAAAAATGATTCTTGCAATTTCATGGCTGTTGTGTTACATGCTCACAGTGTCAAAGGGGTCACTTTATGTATGAGCAGTTAGCTCTCTCCAGATGTAACAGCAAACCCTATTGATTTTCAGAACCTTTTGTTTGAATATCATTATGGTTACTTTGCATGGCCATACTGCAAGTCATTTTTTCCAGAAAAAGTCTGCAAAGAATTAGACAAAGGTTAAAGGTCAGTTTTTCTGAGAAATGAAAGCAATGGACCAAAGAAAAGCTTCAGTGGGGGAAGAAAAAAAAAAAACACGGCATCTGTTGATGGTGATCTCCTGAACAAACTCAACAAGCAAATTCAAGCAGTAAGTGGTGTTTGTAATGAACACCCAGTTCAGCTGCTCACAGATACAACCAAACAAGTAACTGTGAGACTGACGTATTAAGTACAATTGGAGCAAACCAACCTTACCATGGGGGACAAATAAAGAAAAAAAAAATTGGCAAATTAATATTGCTTTAAAAGGGGTTTCTGGGATGAAGCAATGCTTTGGTGACCTCTCTAGCATTCAAGGGGTTAAAAGCCACATTAACCTTTTGAGTGCCAGAGGGGTGCTTAAATCAATACAAATGTTTATTTGTCCTCTGCACTGCAGTTGGTTTGCTTCACAATTGTTCTAGCTCCTCTAATTGTGCCTGCACACAGTGGAATTCATCCAATCTGGTCAAAAATGATCCGATTGGTCAGTTATCGCACTGTGTATGGGCAACATAAATCAAGTAGGGCCAGCCAAACTGGTGATTCTGGTGACTCAACCCAAAATCTCCCTGTGCATGGGAACCTTTACTATCTCACCCTCTCTGGGTGCAATACTCTGCAATAGCTTTCTTGTACTACCTAGGATACAAAAGATATCCGCACTCAGAATTCACTCCACAATTCGTTATATGGAAAAGTTCAGTGTTACTTTAAGCCAATTATTATCCCGGGGGTGCTCTCACTCTATCCACCTCTCTCCACAGTTTGACAACGTAGTATACAATATATAGATGAATGAGGCACTCACCACTCGTAGTTGATCAGCAAGTTGTGTTTTATTACACTCTGTTCCACTCATATAGTAGTTACAGCAAGGCAGCAGTGTTATTGGGGCTCAAGAACGTTTCGAGGACTACACTGTCCTCTTCTTCAACACAGCCCACCTGACAGAGTGTAATAAAACACAACTTGCTGATCAACTACGAGTGGTGAGTGCCTCATTCATCTATATATTGTACTACCTAGGCAGATACAGTTCGCTTCAGCAGTATTATATGTAAGCACTGCTCATTATTTATGTAGTGGAATCACACCCTATTATTGTTTAAAGTGCAGTGTTATCTCTACATTATGGATCTTTTATATATAAAACTGAGGCAATTCTAGAGCAAAGCAACTGCCCAATAGGGGCAAATAAGAATTGCCAAAATACCCATAGATTTAAAATAAGGTTTTTAAACCCTTGAATGCTTGAGGTGTCCAACACATTGCTTTGGAACAAGGGGTTAAAGCGGAATTACCACCTTTAAGAAAGATGTCCCCAAATAATTCCTCATCTGGCGAGTAACTGCTCAGTAGCGCTAGTCACCAGAATTATTACCTCCTTAATGCAAATTATACCCCGCTCCAGGACGGACAGGCAGGATGGAGCGCAGACATCTTTCCATAGTGACGTCTGCACACCTGCGCTGTCAATCCCTTTTTGGCTCCTAGCAACTCCTCCTAGAGACGGCTTGGACTGACAGCACAGGCGCAGAGACGTCACTATGGAAAGATGTCTGCACTCTGTCCTACCTGTCAGTCCCAGAGCAGAGGATCATTTGCATTAAGGAGGTAATAATTCTGGCGACTAGCGCTAATGCACAGCTAGTCACCAGATGAGGAATTATTTGGGGACATCTTTCTTAAAGGTGGTAGTTCTGCTTTAAATGCTCCATCTTAAAGGAATAGTAATACTTAAAATGTAAAACAATATATGTTGTAGGGTTTATCCCCCTGAGTAAAACAAGGGTACTCCCAATGCTGAAAGGAGTTTTAATTCAAAAGTTATTACAGCTCAAAGGTGAATTTTTTAGGTGCAGTATCACAATGGTCTGAAACTGTACAGTGGCGCTGTTGCTACACCATCCTATGGACTGCTCTGGTCCCGGGACCATAAATCTCCATATCAGGCCACTGTGATATTGCACCTAAAAAAATTAATCTTTGAGCTGTAATAACTTTTGAATAAAACACCTGTCAGCAGTGGGAGTACTCTTGTTTTACTCATGGGGATAAACCCTACAAGATAATTTTTTTTTACATTTTAAAATATTACTATCCCTTTAAGTGGTCATTTTTAATTGGTAAAGTTAGTTTTCCCAAGAATACTTTTGCTTTTATAGATGATTCTCAACATCCTATAAACATACCCTCTTCATTGGGGCCCCCAGAGAGTGTTCGTGGCTTGGGAATGGGCGTGTCTAAATTATGCGAATTATATCACAAGTGGGTGGGGATTAATAAGTTGAGCAGGACTTAGAGGAGAAAAGGTAGGGTTTTACTTTAGAATGGACAGGGAAGTGGGCGGTACAGGGAGGGAAGTGGGCAGAATGGACAAGAAGTGGGCGGAGTTACCAGGGAAAGGTCGAGTTCTCAAACTTTTTGCTGTTTTGGATCCCTTTAGTTTAAAAATAAAATCCAATGTAGCCTTAACCATTTGAATGCCAAATGGGTAGTCAACACACTGCTTTGCAATGCAATGTGCTCCCCTCTGGTACTCAAATGGTTAAACCTTTAAGGACTAGAGCATAGTTGCCAGCATTCCAGCTTTCCAAAGCAGGACACATTTATATAATTAGAGTGTTGCACTCTGGGAGGCGCACACAGCTGGAATAAAATAGCATTATTATATATGAATCACTAAAGGCCATGTGCACAAACTACAAGTGGAGCAATTATGTGACAAACCATTGCACACAATTCTCAGTTATCTTAATGGGGCGTTTAACCTCTTGAATGTTAGAGGTCTGTAATGCATTTCTCTGCAATACCTAGATACTACTAGTATTCAAATGGTTAAAAGCTTCATTTAAAACAAAGGGGAATTTGGGGGAGGAAGGCAAGGAGGGGAACAAGAAAGGCAAAATGGGGATTTGAGAGAAAAAGGGGGAGGCAAGGGAGGGAATGAGAGGCAAGGGGGGCGGAATGAGAGTCAAGGGGGGGAGGGAATGAGAAGCAAGAGGGGGAGGGAATGAGAGGCAAGAGGGGAGGGAATGAGAGGCAAGGGGGTAGGGAATGAGAGGCAAGGGAGGGAGGGAATGAGAAGCAAGTGGGGGAGGGAATGAGAGGCAAATGGGGGGAGGGAATGACAGGCAAAGGGGGGGATAAGAGACAAAGGGTGGAGGGAATGAGAGGCAAAGGGTGAAGGGAACAAGAGGCAAGGGGGAGGGAATGAGAGGGGCGAAGGTATCACAATAACATATTGTCAAAGAGTTACACGATTATGCTCCTTAGCGCAGTCTAAGTGTAAGCACAGCCAGCTTACTGTGTCTTCCACAATCTGACCAACCAGCAACCTGTCACCTTTCATAGGTTGAACGAGAAACCAGCAGTGAGAGGTGACAGGTCTTCAGCCCCTCACAAGAAAATTCCCAGGGAGAAGGGAAGCTGCTCTGCATACTAGACTAGGCAAATGAACAAGCGACAGTGGGAAAGAAAATACTGATGTAACTCTTTGGCCTCCATGGGGTGTACAATGCATTGCCCAACCCTCTAGAACTCAAAGCTTTAATGGGGTACAGAGCACAGTCCAAGCTGCCCTAAAATCAGACTAGCCCAGCATTTTACATCTTGCCTTATTGTGTCAGTCCTGGGGGAAATTAGTGACAATGCGTTATGGTGGAACCAATCAACAAAATCATGATTATCCACCCAATCCATACTTGTTGGAGACTATGGACTAGCCGTTATAGGGTTAATAAATCTTTTAACCTCCTTTTACCCTCCTAAGGGCATTAGTAGCAGAAAAAGGGAAGTGGTCATGCCACTCTACATATCTCTAGTTAGACCTCACCTAGAGTACTGTGACAGTACAGGAGACCCCATCTCCAGAAGAATATAGATACTCTAAAGAAAATTCAAAGAAGGGCTACTAAAATGGTGACTGGTTTACAGGAAAAGAAATATTAGGATAGACTAAAGGATATGAACATGTTGCTTGGAGAAGAGAAGAGAGAGAGAGAGGGGATATGACTGAAACATTCAAATACATGGGATTCAACAAAGTGCAGGATGGAAGTACATTTCAAAGGAGTAAAAATGTTAGGAAAAGAGGCCATAGTCTAAAAATAGAGGGACACATGTTTAGATGTAATGTAAGAAAGTTTTACTTCACTGAGAGGGTAGTAGATAAGTGGAACAGCCTACCAGCAGAAGTGGTAGAAGTTAATACAGTGACAGGATTTAAGCATGCATGGGATAGGCATAAGGCTGTCCTTAACTTAAGAAAAGACCAAGGACCAAAAAAGGTTTGATGTTTTTACTGTAGAAAAAAAGGGCAGACTAGATGGGCCGAAATGGTTCTTATCTGTCGTCAAATTCTATGTTTCTGTGGAAGCTAGAAAAGTCTCCAAGGCTTTATTTTTCAATGTATCAGATACTGCTCTAGCATCCAATAAGTTTATTTTTAATGTAAATTGAATTTTTTTGTGGTCTCCAGGTGGTACTGTTCCTATCATTTACTGTGGAGAGCCATTACCACTGACAAGATCTCTCACAGAGTGCATCATAAAAAATATACCTTTGGACACCAGATGGCGATGTTGCTAACAGGTTGATTGAAAAACATGTTTGAACATTAATAATGTTTATGAGAAATCTCCCAGCATCATCTGTACCCTTGTATTACTCAGCAGTTTACAGCTTCTTTAAACCCTTCAGTACAGAGGTAAAGACTAATTGGATCTTATGACTAAAAAATAAGTGTAGGTATTCTGAGCGAAACCAGCTGAGACAAATATTACTCTTGTTTTAACTGGTTCCTCCCTTGCATTCAAAGGGTTAAAAGCACAATTTAAAGAAATGTGAATTTGTATTTCTTCCCATGGTGCAATTGTTTATCTCAGATCTGCTGTATTTGCTTTTGTATATTAATTGGGTATTGGGTACTGGGCAACGGCTACTAGCAGTGATTCTTGGCGTTAGTCACTGGAACACACCAGCAAGTCAGATTTTCCTTATATCGCTGCCTAATCCCTGTTAATTAGTGTCTCAGTCTTCGGGATTGATCCACCTGTCCTTAAATAGGGACATCCTGAAAACCTGACCTGATGTGCCCCAAGGACTGAAGCTGAGAATCACAGGTACAGAGGGTTGGCCTACGCATTGCTTCACAATTCATTCGGCACCTCTCTGGCACTCAAAGGGTTAAATGCATTACATTAAAATGTATTTTAAGCCAAAGAGGACAAGAGCAGTGTCAACACATTGATTTGCAATGTGTTTTGCATTCCCCCTCTGGTCCTCAAGGGGTTAAAGATGCACGATTGCTTGTCACTGTAGAACATAACACTCTGATGAGCTTTTCCTGTCCATATTAGTTTGTAATCCAGAGGTGTCAAGCTGCATTGCTAAAGGGCTGAGACAGTGCAGATTTTTGGAATATCCCCAGCTTTGTAAATTCAGAGACAACCCAAAAAATGTGCACTGTCTACACTAGGGTTATCCAACCCTGATCCTCAAGAGATAGTACCAAAAGTACATGTTTTTAGGATAACTCAGCAGGATAGCCAGTAGACTATTTAGTGGCTTGCTTATCTTAATTTGTGTACCTGTGCTCATTTGGAGATATCCTGAAAGCACAATTTGCTAGCTCTTGTTTTAGAAATTAAGTTTGGCCCCCACTCCCCCTACTGTAATCAAACCAACTTACTTCAGTAAATGAAAAACTCAACACCTACTGTTTAGGCAATAAATAGAAGTGGGCGGAGAAGACCACAACAAGCATGGATTGTGTTCCAAGAAAGTAGACATTTCCCAGGTTTTGAGGTTCATGCCTACTCATTTCAGGTGTTCCCCTAATGGCATGTCATTTTACGCATATAAAAGCAAAAGTTAGAGTTTCTATTATGGAGCAATTTGTAAGTTATATGATATGCTAGCAAGTATTAGAGAGGATATGCCAGCTAAATTAGGGTTCCTTGGTGGGGAAGGTATTCTTGAACATAATTTGGTCAAACTATGTACAAAAATTATTTATATGGTACATCCCTGAAATTTAACCCTAAATTTGTTTTAACGTGTAAATTGTCCTGCTTAGAGAGCATTTCATGTTGCTTTTGCGGTTTGTACTGGGAGATGAACACTAAAGGCAGTTAACTGGTTGTGGTTATTTCCAACTGCTCTTGTATTCAGAAAGATTTCTCTCATCCTATTTATAATCGTGGACATTCAATGGGAGCCTTGGCATTGCTACTCCATAAAAGCATATGTCAGGCTAGATTTTAGGCCTCAGAAAACAATCAGAACAGCTTTTCAGATACTAGTATGAAGTACAGGGTATGGAAGGGTATACAACCCAGTTCATTTTCAGGTTTTAGTGTTCCTTTAATTTAGGGATTTAGGATTGCCCTAGAATTGCTCATATTTTCTTTTTGTATGTGGCATTAACCCTTTGAGTGCCAGGGGGTACACAACGCATTGCTCTGCAATGCATTGCGTACCCCTCTGGCACTAAAAGGGTTAAATAGTTTTCAAGTGAATAATTTGCTAGTATTTTGGCTACTGTACGATATAGACCAGTTGTAAAATATGCATATAGTTGTGGTCTTGTGCACAGTGTTATTTCTGTAACTGTCCAAATCCTGTTTTATTACGTTCACACTGATGATGATGAAATTGCGCATGAAATCACATTTAACAAAAAAAGAAATAGCTATTAGCATGAGGTTATCATGCATTTTCTACTGAAACAAATTGCATGAATCTATATTTTTCCATTCAAAATGCTTTTCTTCAGATTCAACATTACATGGTAATCACGTTAACTTGAGATATTTGGTGCGATACCACTGAAGCCGATATAAATCACACATACTAGCGATAATATACTGTATGACCCAAAGTTGCAGCAAAATTATTTACCTTGTGACATGCGCTACATGTTTCAGCAGTGTGAAAGTCCCATACTACACAGTGATACCAGTTTCACGTCTTTTCATTCATTCCAATCATTTTGATTCAGTCGTCAGAATATTGTTTTGGGGGCCCTATCATTTTCAAGTGATAACATATTCAGTCAGTCCTAGAGGTCATGTCCATGGAGACTGACATGACAGTTGCTAGCAGACCACAGGACCTCAAACTCTGCTCTCTGCACATGGTAGTTTTGACCCTTTTACTCTGAGTGGCAGACAGGTATCAAATGCATTGCAACGCAATGATTTGAATGCCTTTCTGGCATTCAAAGGGTTAAAGAGCAGAGAGGTGGGAAAAGCATAACAAACAATGTATTATGCACTGTTCTGGACCTTAAAAGTTTAAATAGGCTCATTTAGTCTGAAAAAAAACTGCCAGCAGCTGTCATGTCTGCCTCCATGGATATGACATCTGGGACTGATTGAACAAAGGCACAAGGGCAAAATTCATAAGGCTATTAGGATTTTATGGCCATAGTAAGGAAGGGGGTGGTGTTATTAGGTGTTAGTTCTCCTACAACGGAATACTAAATGTCGGCAGATGTACATTATCTTACTGCACTCCCTGAACACTGTATGGAACACCACCGACCATGGAGAAGTTAAGTTTAATTCATATTGAACTTTTATTAAACATATAAAGTTAAAAGAGTGAGGAAACCCTCACTAAGAATGAATAGCTATTAATAGTTTGTTCTACATCCTGATTAGGGATGACAGGGGTTGTTCTGAAAAGCTGGAGGGCCTCTGGTTGTCCAACCCCGTTCCATGGAATGGTCCGCGTTCTGACTAATTTTTAGCAATCGTGAGCGCTGGTGTCCACAGAAGTTTTTTTGGGGTGATTGTAGGGGGTGGAAGAGAAAAAATGTGTGCTCCAGTCCATCCCACCCAGCTCCTACATTTATATGGAGGAGTAAAGTTTGTATTAGGCACGAATTCCTCACTTTACCCTTTGCACATGTGCTACTTGCTGGTCTGAACCTGTCCAGAAAGAGAATGAAGCCCTGAAATGACATCATTGGATAGGTGTAACATAGTAAATTTTACATAGTAAATTAGGTTGAATAAAGTCTATCAAGTTCAACCTTCACCTCATACCCCAGTGACTGAGACGTTTATAGCTTTCCTATATTTGAAATAAATGTATCCATTGTATCCGCCATAACCACCTCCTTGGGCAAGGAATTCCACAATTTAACAGATCTTACTGTAAAAAAACCCTTCCTCTACTGAAGTCTAAACCTCCTTTCCTCTAATCTCAAGGGGTGTCCCCTGGTAACATGATCAGGCATTGGAATAAATAGCTCACCGCAGAGATCCTTATATTGACCTTTCATTTGTTTGTACAATGTGATAAGGTCTCCTCTTAGTCGTCCTTTCTCTAGAGTAAATAAACCAAGTTTGTCTAGTCGTTCCTCATATGTCAAGTCCTCCATTCTTAATGAATTTTGTTGCTCTTCGCTGTACCCTCTCTAGTTCTAGCACATCCTTTTTCAGAACTGGTGCCCAAAACTGCACTGCATACTCAAGGTGAGGTCTTACCAGTGATTTGTATAATGGCAAAATAATGTTATCCACTCTTGCTTCAATACCCCTTTTTATGCAAGACAGGATTTTGTTTGCCTTTGTTACTGCAGTTTGACATTGGTCACTGTTTCCAGGTTTGTAGTTGACAAGGATACCCAGGGCTTTCTCTAGCAATGAGTCCCCTAAAATGATTCCATTAAGTTTATAAATAGCCTTGGGATTATGTCCTTCCAAATGCATGACTTTACACTTCCCCACATTAAACTTCATATTCCATTTGTTTGCACAATCTGCCATTTTATGTAAATCCCTCTGTAGAAAGCAAATATCCTGTTCTGAATTTATTACCCTGCATAATTTAGTGTCATCTGCAAATATTGATATTTTGCTTTCTATATCTATAAACATGTTAAAAAGCAGCAGACCTAATATTGAACCCTGATGTACTCTACTCTCCACTTTAACCCTTTGAGTGCCAGAAGGGTACATAACGCATTGCAAAGCAATGTGTTGCGTACCCCTCTGGCACTCAAAGGGTTAACTGTATTGGAGAATTGTCCATTTACAACCACACACTGTTCCCTATCCTTCAACCAGTTTTATATCCAATTGCAAAGGTCATCTACTAGCCCCAATTTCCTTATTTTATACCCCAGCATTCTGTGTGGCACTGTATCAAATGCCTTGCAAAGTCTAGATATATTACAACAACTGCCTTGCCATTATCAAGGTTGCTGCTTCCTTTCTCACAGAAGCTGAAAAGGTTAGTTTGGCATGATCTATTCTTCATTAAACCATGTTGATTCCTGCTAATGATCTTATTTTTTGTGTTGTAATCCTGAATATACTCCCTTATTATCTCTTCTAGCAGCTTTCCCACTACAGAGGTCAAACTCACAGGTCTATAATTTCCAGGTTCTGCTTTAGTTCCCTTCTGAATTAGAGGCACTACATTTAAAGAGTAAATATAGGGGTTTTGCTATCACTGCACTGAGTTTCTGAAGAACCCTTGGATATATACCATCAGGACCCAGTGCTTTGTCAGTTTTAATTTTGTTCACTCTTCCTATGAAATCTTCTTGAGTTAAACCAATCTGATAATTGTATTGTTTTATTAGTTACTTGTTGAGGCACTTCTACCATTCCTTGCTCCCTTGTATATACTGATGCAAAGAAAGTGTTTAAAACTTATCCTCACTAATCAAGTCACCCATATCATTTTTGAAAGGTCCAATACACTCCCACTTAAGTTTTTTGCTATTTATATATTTGTAAAACTTTTTTGGATTAGTCTTGCTTTCCCTTGCAATTCGGGTTTCATTATCTTTTTTGCTACCCTAATTGCCTTTTTGCAATCTTTTTTTGTACTCCCTGTATTTTAAGAAAGAATGTTCAGTTTCTTCAGACTTAAAGGGATAGTAATACTTCGTTTTATCTTTATTTTATTTTGTACGCATTAAAAAAACATGAAGAACGATATAAGTCTTATATCTCAAACCTTTATAGTTTGAGAGATATTCACAAGCAAAGTTTCCCCCTCCCGCCCCTTTTACCTAGTGTAAGCCATCTCTTCTCAGATGTGGAATCTGGTTGTAAGACTAGACAGATAACAGAAGGGGGCAATCTTCTTGCTATGAGAACAATGAAGGCCATGCCCCCATTGACAAGTTTTTCAGGTTTTTCCCTTATCTTAATTGGAGATTGTCCCTCTCGGCAGTCTAACTGGGCACCTCCCTTTTGATCTGGCTGAACAGTGTTACATCAGTAAAAGGGGGTGGGAGGGGTATACTTTGCCATTGAATTACTCTTGAACTACAACTCTGACAGAACTGAAATAACACTCTCCAAAGTCCAAATACTATGATGATTAATTAGAGCTGCTTTTATTATGAAACATTACTATCCCTTTAAATAGTTTGAATGCTGTTTTTTTGGCCTTGCCATTTCCTTCTTTACATGTGCAGTTAAACACAATGGCTGTGACTTACTTCTTTTGCATTTGCTCCCCATTGGTATATATTGTTGGGTACATTTCTGCAACCTAAATTTGAATTCTCACCATTTTTCCTCAGTATTTTTGCCTTTAAATAATGTATCCCAGTCTCTATGTTGCATTGAAGCCCTTAACAATTTGAAGTTAGCTTTTTTTAAAATTAAGAGTTTTGGTCGAGCCTATACAGTTTTGCTTTCCCAGACTGATCTCAAATGTAACCATGTTGTGATCACCGTTTCCCAAATGTTCACTTACCTTAATATTGGACACCATTTCTGTGTTATTCATTATCACTATGTCCAATACATTGCTTCTTGTCGGCACTTCCACCATTTGTGACATGGAGCTTTTCCAAGGCATGCTCACAAACCTGCTTCCCTTAGCACTCTGACAGGTCTCATTTTTCCAGATGGTACCTGGATAGTAAAAATTATAGTATGCCCAAGCTGCGCAGCTTTCCTCATTTGCAATAGTAGTTGGGCCTCAACATTGTCATCAATATTTTGACGGTTTTTAGCATATATCCACCAACACCTTTTTTTACACCACATTTAAAGGGATAGTAATACTTAAAAATTACTAATCTATATATATTGCAGTCATGTTAAAAAGAAATGAATTGCCCCCAGTGTCATCTCTCAAACCTTCATGGTTTGAGAGATAATCACTCCTAAAGTTCCCCCCCTCCCTTCCCCTTTCCCGAAGTCAGCGCTGTAACTGACTGAAGGGAAATCCGGTCTTGCGATCACCAGGCAGCTCTGCAGCAGAGCCAAGATCACGTTAATAAAAAAAAATCTTTCACCAAAACAGTCTTCTACATGTGCTTGCAAACCAAGCACACTTTCGAAGACCGTTTCAGTGAAAGATTTATTTTTTATTAACATGATCTTGGCTCTGCTCCAGAGCCGCCTGACGGTCGTACGACAGACTTCCCCTGCAGTCACCTAGAGTGCTGACTTCGGGGAGAGGGGAGGGAGGGGAGAACTTTAGGAGCTATTATCTCTCAAACCACAAAGGTTTGAGAGATGACACTGGGGGCAATTCATTTCTTTTTAACATGACTGCAATATAGGGATTAGTAATTTTTAAGTATTACTATCCCTTTAATAATAATAATAATAATAATAATAATAATAACTAGTATTTATATATTGCCTTTCTCCCAGTGGGACTCAAAGCGCTTTCAAAGCACGCTCTCTGAACTAACCAAATCGGCAGCTGAAATAATAGGTGTTATTATTACCCAATCGATGGTACTCAACTGATTGCTGTAATAAAATCAAAAGGTGCTTCAACAAAGTATTAGTTTAAGGGTGTGCACACTTACGCAACCAGGTTATTGTGAGTTTTTTATTTTTCCACCTCAACGATTTCAGTTTGTTTTGCAATTGAATTGTTCACGTTATAGGTCACATTAAAGATGGAAAAAGTTCTGACATGATTTATCTTTGTCTCATTCTTTAACATCACAAGAACCTGGCATTTTAACAGGGGTGTGTAGACTTTTATATCCACTGTACATCTTCATTTACTAGGAGTTCCTCCCTATTTACTACATGTATCCCCACCCTTTCTCTGCCCCCCCTGATCATTTACTTGGACCCAGTTCCTGTCTGCTCTGTCTACCCAATTTTTGCTATATATGCCCTCCCCCCTTTCCTAGTTTAAAAGCTCCTCCAAGCTTCTTAGCATCCTCTACCATTTAGGTGCAATCCATCTCTTCCATATAGATTGTACCCAAGAGCAAAGTCAGCCCAGTGCTCTAAAAACACAAAACCCTCCTTCCTACACCAATGCTTGAGCCATGCATTAAGCTCCCTGAGCTCCCTTTGCCTACCTGCACTGGTGCATGACACTGGTAGTATTTCGGAAAACACTACCTTAGAGGTCCTTGCCTTGAGCTTGCACCCTAAATCCCTGAAATCATTCTTTAGGGACCTTCATCTTCCTCCTTCTTTGTCATTGGTACCAATATGTAGCTCATCTCCATAAGAACAGAGAGCAGGGGATGTACATCTGGAGTGCCATTTATTATTAGGGAGACACCCAAAGAGTTTCAACAAAAAAGTGTGAGAAATGCTTATGGAGCAAGAAAAATGCTTAGTAGAGTGTTTGGTTTGGTTTTCACTGAGGAACATTTCAATCATGTTTTAGTTCTCTTGTTCTATTACACAGGTCAGATTTTTAAAAGGTATATCATTCTGATCCTTGGTCATAAGCATACCATTTTCCTTTGGAATGGCACAGCAAAAAGAGAGACATTAGTTGCTCCTAAGTGGAAACCAACACAGAGGGAAACGCTCCTGAGCTTTGTTCATTCTCAGTGAGTCTCTGTGGTTTGGCTATGGCAGTGAAACGCCAGCTACCCTAACTAAACATATATTTTTTGGCTTCATGAAGGCTGGGGTACTAAGTAGAAATGGAAACATTCTGGGACAGCCCAAATGTACCAGATGGGACAAATAAAAGTTCCCATTGATATAGATTGGGTGTTTAAAGGGACAATGCCTTCTAGACAGGAAAAAAATACTTTTCTCAATAAATATACCACTGGGGGTAAATACCATTATTCCTGACACTCCTCACAAACCTTACAAATGTACAGCTAGTTAAGATATTTTTACATTTTCTTAATTTATTCAAGGATTATAATCCCAACTGGTTTCCCCTCCCATCTGCCCTTTCCTTCCTTTAACCCTCTGAGTGCCAGAGAGGTATCTAGAGCATTGCAGCACAATACACTGGATGCCCTTCTGCACTCAAAGGGTTAAATTTGCCCACTGGTAAACAAAAACTATATGAATGTGATCTGAGTAATTGACGTGCTCAGAGAAGAAGAAACTGCAAGCAAAGACATTTGCTGTTTGACGTAGCATCACAAGAAACTTTCTTACACACTATATATATATATATATATATATATATATATATATATATATATATATATATATATCCCCTAATATATAAAAGGTGTGACGACAAATTCAAACAACATATTTTCACAGCTTAGCATACTATCGAATTTATCATAGTTTTATTCTAGGGGCACTGCCCCTTTAACCCACTGAATGCTATGCAATGCATTGGAGACACCTCTAATAATCAAGGGGTTAAAAGCCCCATTTAAGCCAATGGGGACTTTTACCTGCACCCTATAGTGAAGCGGATTTACTCCTTACATCAGTCTCACTGAGTGCACCTATCTGGAAGTTAAAGAAATACTAACACCTAAAAATTAACTGGAGGCATATTCATGCATATTCTCTGAGGGAGAAGCCATTCCTGCATTTTCCAGGGCTCCAAGTAGCATAGCAATTTTGCCAGGTGTTTCTAATATGATTATCCACAAATAGGCTGAGATAATGTAAAAGCCTTTCTGAACACAAGAACCGCAGGCACTAATCACAATAAATTAACTGCCTTTAGTACTTGTCTTAGAACGATAAATATAGGAGAACACACAAGGCAATGTGCTAACAAAACTCTATATTGTTCTATGACACTGGGTTGGTGGAAGAGCTGTGCAGAATCTGCTCCAGACATGATATATGTTCAGGCTAATATAGCCACAAACAAAATGATATAAATGTTCTCTGAACAGGACAGTTTACACAAGTGTTAATAAAGCAACTTAGAGGTTCTGGCATATGAATAATTCATTTTTATGTATGCTAGCTGTAAGTGCATGATAATTATAGTTATTTTCAATTTGAGGTGTTGGTATTCATTCAAACACCAAACAATCACGGCTTTCTTGAGAACATATGAAATAAAGAACAGCAATACCAATGGGTTTTAACAGGCTGAACAGTCAGGTTTATTAAAATAGAACTCAAAAATGCATAGGTTTATGTGAAAAATCCTGTAGGAACAATATTAAATAACACATTAGGAAAGTTACAAACAAACATGTTCCTGTTTGTCAAATGAATATTCTTTACTTGTTTTTACTCAGAGTCCTTTGCTTTTCTGCATGTTCCACAATCTTCTCTTCTACATAAAGTCCCTTTCTCTTCCTCACTGAGTTCATGTACTTTCGAGCCTGGTTTTCTGAATCTGCCTTCTCCCCGAAGTGCAAATATTCCTCCTCGGTGGTTGGTACCCAGAATGGATCACTTGGAATCACCTTTGGAATAAACAGAATGTATTTAAGAGGAGAAACACTTAAACCTGTGTTCTGTGGAACTTTAGGGTTCCCTGGAGTGGTACCAGCGGTTTCATGGAACAAATATAGGCAATGTTAGAAAACTGAACAAGGCTGGGAGGGCCAACAGAGTATGGGTGGAGGACTAAAACATAGCAATTCTGATTCCTCTGCAGTTTTTCTTGTAATAAGCACTATAACCTTAGCAGCTGGACTTTCAGCTGGTGGGGACTACAACTGCCATCATGCCCACTCAGCCAGCAATGAGGCACCAAACTGCTGGAGGTCCAAAAATTGACTACCCCTATCTTAGCCCTTTCTAGGAAAATAATGACAAATACAATTACCTCATATCAATTATTCAAAACATTTAGCCTACTAAATTAGCTTTAAATTACTGGTAGCATCTAGCATTCTTAAACATATGATATTGATACAAACTTAACTGAAAGCCATGATCTGGAGATCTCTCTAGCAACCAAGGGGTTTTGTTAAGGGTCCACTGGAGAATCTGATATGGTGGGACATCTGACTGAGACACCCAATCTCTAGAATCAGGAATACGTGTTCCAGTCAAAACCCAATCAATAATCTATATAAAAGACACCAATCTTCAGCACAGATCTGCACTGGTTCAAATATGAATCACAATGTTCTGTATCCCCACCAAAAAACATTCAGTGTTTGTCCCCTCTATCTCCTCACTAACGGTGAACGTTCTGTGTCATGTGGCAAGACTACATGACTTTACTGCATGCGATGGACATCAGAAGGGAGAATGAAGTAACATTTCTAGTAGATTGTGAGGACACATCTAAGTAGAAAAATCACCCTGTTATCAGTAGGGGAAACTCAAACTACCTTGAAACATCCTAAACTGATGTTGTTCCGCCATATTTTATTAATATTTTATGATAGATTGGATCACTTGTCATAAATATAGGTATTAAAAATGGTATATTAGCTAGTTGTTGTCCTAGCATTTTGTTTCTTTCACTGTTGCCTATGGGTATGCTTATTTCGTCTGGATTTCCCTTTAAGCTCCAGACTTTATTTGTATAAAACAAATATAGTCCTTTCAGAAGAAGAAACAAAATGGCAGGTCTGATGTCAATAATAATTAATCCCTTGTGATGTCTCCGACTCCAAGGCATTGTTAGAAATGTGTTAGAGACATATCTAGTTTCGAAAGGATTAATAGATAAGTGTTATATACACAAATGCTAAAATAAAAGTTGCTAGAAAGAGAATTGTAATATTCACAAATATACATATATAAAAGCATACAAAATATATTCTATTGAGATAAGCTTTTGTTCATATTTAACTAATATGTAAATATCCACAGAAGGACTACTGCAATCTGAGTCCCATTAAGGGGTGCTCCCATGAACATGGAGCCTTAACCTGGAATACTTTAATCTGATTTTTTTTTTATTTCTCATTCATGCTTTGAGCTCTTGATCAAAAAAAAAAAATTAACATTTTTGTTTAGCTTCATCGAGGATGTTTCTCTCGTTTGATCAATTCCTTTTTTTTTTTTTAAAATTTAATTTAAAGCAGAACTTTCACTACACTAACATAGCACCACAAATGATTATTACAATAGCGCTATGCTCACACTTATTGTTATTTTCAAGTATATTTGCTGCTTTAACAAAAAATATAACCTTTTATGCAGGCAGGCACCGGGGAACAGCGAGGACATCTTGCAGATGCGTCATCTCTGCGTCTGTGATGTATGTCCCCCTTCAACTCCACTATTGGTGAGTTGAATGCCTTTGTGCCAGAAGGCACCGGAAGGGACTGACAGCGCAGGCACAGAGAGCCTGCAAGATCTCAGCTGGTGCCTGCCTGCATAGAAGGTTCTATTTTCCTTAACCCCTAAAGGACCCTTGACGTACCAGGACCGTCAAGGGTAAATGTGCTCCAACGACCCTTGACGGTCCCAGTACGTCAAGGGTTAAACACTTCCATCGCGGCCGCACGGAGTGATAGTAAGAAGCAGCCTGCGCTCTTCCAAGTGTCCCGGTATCGGGACACTTAGTAACAAGCAGTAGAAACATTGTTGCAACATGCGATTCGCTTCAAAAGCGAATCACACGTTGCAAAACCTGAATGACAGGGACAGTTTTTGTAAATACTGTCCCTGTCAGATCTCTCTGCCTCGCGACACCTTGCATACTGCTGAGGTAGAGAGAGACAGAGAGACATAGTATTACAGTGTTCCTGTAAAAAAAAAAAAAAAGTAAAAAAAAAGTTTAAATAAAGAAAATTAACCCTTTGATCACTGTTCTGCAGCGATCAATAAGTTCCCCCCATTTGATCACTCTTGGAGTGATCAATTTGATGCATATCAGTGTTTTCTGATCTGTGGGACACCCCCCATCCCCCTTGAATTTTTTTAGATTTTTTTTTAAATTTGAATAGTAAATATAGTTTAGGTATTTTGGTAGGTAGTTGGGTACGTTTAGTGTAGACGTGTGTTAGGGAAAGTTTTAGGGTTAGATTTAGGTTTAGGGATAGCGTAAGAAAAAAAAACAAGTTTTTTAGATTAAGTGGACAAAATGCAGCGCAGGTACAGTGTTGAAGAGGTATATGCATTTTTGGCTTCTGACTCAGAGGCAACAGACACTGCGTCAGACTGACGTAATGCAGTTTTCAGAGAGTGAGAGCAGCTCTAGTGACGACGCTGGGCCTTCTGTAAAGAAAAGATGTACTGCCCCAAGAGCTGCCCTGGCAACTGCCCCAGCACCTGCCAAAAGATCTGCCCAAATACCTACCAAAATACCTGCCCAAAGAAATGCCAAAAGTGCTGCTCCAAGAGCTGCCCTGGTAACTGTTCCAGCACCTGCCAAAAGATCTGCCCAAAGACCTACCAAAATACCTGCCCAAAGAAATGCCGAAAGTGCTGCCCCAAGAGCTGCCCTGGCAACTGCCCCAGCACCTGCCAAAAGACCTGCCAAAAGACCTGCCCAAAGAAATGCCCCAACACCTGCCACTCCTGATCCTAATGAATGGGTATCACCAATCAATTTATGCCCACAAATCCCAGAATTCAAAGGCAACCCAGGGATTCAAATTGATGTGGAAGGATTTACCCATGATAATTTTTTGGATTTGTTTTTGGGGGAAGACATTTTAGGTGAAATTGTGTCCCAAACCAATTTGTATGCTGCCCAGTATACTGCCGCCAACCCTAAGTGTGAAAAACCATGTTTTTTTTTTTTTTTACTTACGTCAAGGTTTACGAGGGATTGGTGGTAAAATGACTGTGTCCAAAATTGGAAAACACACCTACAATGAAAGCCTGGGGTGTCTACTTTCCAAAAATATATACTTTTGGGGGGAAATCTTAGAGTGGAGCACTGTTACACAGCCCCAAATGAGACATGGCACCAGTAACGCAAGCTGTGAAGATTCAAAGTGTGAACCTGGAAAAGCGCATGTTCCAATTTGGCCCCCGTAGCTCCCCCAAACCATGAGAAAGCTATGCATATGGGGCATTGCCGTACTCAGAAGAAGGAGCTGAACACTAATCAATTCAGTTTATAAAATCTTCACCTATTCTGTGCTTGAAATTCACATCAACATTGAAGGCGAAGTGTGAAAAACGCTGTTGTTTTTTTTTTACTTACGTCAAGTTTACGAGAAAGTGGTGGTAAAAGGGCTGCGTAAAAAAATTGAAAACACACCTAAACTGAAAGCCTGGGGTGTCTGTTTTCCAAAAATATACACTTTTGGGGTAAAAGAGTATTTAAAAAAGATAGCACAATGATGGTAGTGTAATTACATTGGAGGACAAAGCGGCATAATGAATTATACAGTGTTTTGAGTTTGCCACAATTGAATTCTGTTGCACAGGCGTATATGTTGTTTGAGTGGTGGTTTTACTTTAAATGCAGATTTTCTAATGCTTATAACTTTTGACCACAATGATGAATTAAGCTGCAATTTAACAGTTAAAGAGCACTACCATCACACCAACCCCTACAGCACACTGTCTGGGGGCACATTTGACTCCGCTCTATCCTTCATTCCTCACATCCAGTCAATCTCCAACTCATCCCGCCTCCACCTCCTCAACATCTGTAGAATCCGACCCTCCAGACACTACTTTTCTTTCATGTATCTCACATAGAAAATTGAGACATGAAGTTGAATGGACAAACTGTGAAATGCAAATAACATTTTAAATAAAATGCCAAAGAGTCACAGTGTGTTAAACATTCAAGTAGGATGGAAATAATCCTGCGCTACCATTTCAGCCTCTGATAATAATTAAATCAAGGCAGCGTGAGATACATAATATATTATAAATAAACCGTAATTTGGGAGAAACATAAAAGGGGGAAGGAAGAGGGGAAGGGAGTTATATTAACAAGGAATTGAAATAACTGAAAACACTAAAACCAGTATATTCAATAAAACTAAAATTTTCTCTTAAAATTGTGACGCCATCTGTTATTATTATGTGTCTTTGATCTCACTAAGAAAAAAAACACTGTGATATGTTTAAAGAACTAAATTGGTTAACACTAGAATCCAGACATATCCTTCACCTTTCCAATCTAGTTTATAACCTATTAGCAATGTGGGACTGAGCTCCCAGCAATGTTACCATCTCTTCAGATTTGTGTAAAATCCATATTCCACACACACTGGTGCTTTTTTGCTTCTAAAGCCTCTATTGATGATATCATCTTTTGGACGCACAGTCTTTTGTGTGACAGAGGAATGAGAGGTGTGAGGAGGGAGTACTGTATGGGAAGGCAGGATGGTGCACTAGGAGGGATAATGTCTGTGTGACGGAGGAATGAGAGGTGTAAGGAGGGAGTACTGTATGGGAAGGCAGGAGGGTGCACTAGGAGGGATAATGTCTGTGTGACGGAGGAATGAGAGGTGTAAGGAGGGAGTACTGTATGGGAAGGCAGGAGGGTGCACTAGGAGGGATAATGTCTGTGTGACGGAGGAATGAGAGGTGTGAGGAGGGAGTACTGTATGGGAAGGCAGGAGAGTGCACTAGGAGGGATAATGTCTGTGTGACAGAGGAATGAGAGGTGTGAGGAGGGAGTACTGTATGGGAAGGCAGGAGGGTGCACTAGGAGGGATAATGTCTGTGTGACAAAGGAATGAGAGGTGTGAGGAGGGAGTACTGTATGGGAAGGCAGGAGGGTGCACTAGGAGGGATAATGTCTGTGTGACAAAGGAATGAGAGGTGTGAGGAGGGAGTACTGTATGGGAAGGCAGGAGGGTGCACTAGGAGGGATAATGTCTGTGTGACAAAGGAATGAGAGGTGTGAGGAGGGAGTACTGTATGGAAAGGCAGGAGGATGCACTAGGAGGGATAATGTCTGTGTAACAGAGGAAAGAGGTGTGAGGAGGAAGTGCTGTATGGGAAGTCAGGAGAATGCACTAGGAGGGATAATGTCTGAATGACATAGGAATGAGAGGTGTGATGAGAACGTACTGAATGGGAAGGCAGGAGAGTGCACTAGGAGGGTTAACGTCTGTGTGACAGAGGAATGAGAGGTGTGAGGAGGAAGTACTGTATGGGAATGCAGGAGGATGCACTAGGAGGGATAATGTCAGTGTGACAGAGGAATGAGAGGTGTGAGATGGGAGCACTCTCCTCTGCAACATAATTGGGCAATGAAATTGGCTGAGTGCGCTGTGAGGAGCTTCACAGCGCACTACACTACAGTAAAGTAGTTTCAATGCAGACAGTGTGCACATTAAAAGCTAAAGGTTGTGAGAGGGCTCTTCAGTAATTTGTAATGTACCCAGGTTGTTGGAGCGGAGAGAATCATTGGAAGAATCAGGAGGCAGAGCGCCAAGAATTGGAGGTTGAAAACACTGTAATGGGAGTATAGGGTAGGAGAATGAAATGACATGCGCTGTTACTCCTTGGATGGCTGATGGTTGTGAGTGATATAATTTGGTGGCTCAGGAAATATTGGGGATGGGCAGAATTGTGAGAAGGGACTGTGTTTGGGAGCGGTGTAAGTTGGTGGCTGAGGAAATATTGAGGAGGGGCAAGAGTTGGGAGAGGTGTGGTATGTTGTATTTGTGTTTAAAGAGGAAATAGTGAGGAGGGGTGAATCACGCCCCTGCATATGCCATGCTGAGGTAGAACGTCCTGGCCATGTCCTCTTTTATAGTATAGATTCTGTGGAAAGTAACAAAGACACAATTCAAGATTCAAACTACATCTGAGTGTTGCTCAAAGGAAAGGATTTTCCTCAGGCACTCAGGGTTACACAATATAGAAGGGTTCCCTTGGGCAGTCAGTGTTACACACAATGTGGAGGGTTCCTCAGTATTTTAGTGTTACATAGAGGAATGGAGCTCTCTTAGGCTGTCCGTGTTACACAAATGAGAGGGCCTCACTCCGACATTGAGTGCTTCAAAATGAAGATGAGCTGCCTCAGGCAGTCAGTGTTACACAATGGAGGAAGTCACCCTCAGTGTAACGGTTTCAGGAACAAACCAGGAGTCAGTACGGTATAGTAAAACAGTCTTTATTGAATAAATATAAATACAGTAAATCACAGAACAATGAGTAAGTAAATCACAGAGCAATGAGTAGAGGTCCTTCTAGTGGCCAACAACTCTATCAGAAATAGGAGTCTGCCAAAAGTTGGAACGCTCTTAAAGAGACCGGCAGAAGCCTCTGGAGTCTCTATATAATGAAGGCCCAGCAGGAATCCCAGTGAGAGACTAACTGACTCATGCCTACAGTCAGCAAGTAGATCTAGGGATCACCCTAAAAATGATACGGTAAGGGAGAAGTACTGACTAAAGCCTGCAGTCAGTAAGGAGACAGCCGTCTCCTTTCTCAGAGGCACCAGAGCGATTCTGACTCACGCCTGCAGTCAGGGAGTAAGGTCTTAACCAGAGACGCAGGTCTGCACCAGATTGGTTGTCTACTACACAATAGGAGCAAGCAGGAGAATAGTCAGAGAGCCACAGGTCAGCACCAGATCGGATAGTCAGACAAACCGGGTAATACACAAATTGGGTAGTCAACCAGGTCTGCACCACATTGGGTGTCTACTATACACAAGGAGCAGGCAGGAGAATAGGCAGATAGAGCCACAGGTCAGCACCAGATTGGATAGTCAGCCAAGCAGGGTCATACACAGTTTAGGTAGTCAGACTGCCCTTTAAACCCCTCCTCAGGAATAGGAGGAGCAGGCGCAAAGGAAGGCAGTAGGGAGGAGGAGACTACAGGAAGCATGGTGGAAGCATGCAGAATCGGTGGCGCTGGAACCAAGGTAAGCTTTGACACTCCGGCAGTCAGTGTTACACAGATGGAAGCTTCCTCAGTCTTTCATTAGCACACACAGGATGGAGGTTTCATTAGCCCAGGGCTGTCCAAGTTCAGTCCTCGAGGGCCACCAACAGGCCAGGATTTGAGGGTTTCTCTGATTACGAACAGGTGAGTCCATCAAAATGAATGAGCCACTGATTAACTCACCTGTACTTAAGCAGAGAAATCCTTACATCCTGGCCTGTTGTAAGCCTTTGAGGACTGAACTTGGACAGCTCTGCCTTAGCCTATCAGTGTTGCATACAGCAGAGCTGCTTCCTACGCTGTCAGTGTCACGCAAAGCAGAAGTGCTCCCTCGGTACTTAACTTTTTTTTTTTTTTTTTTTTTTTTTTTTTTAATTTTAGAGCAAGTGGTGTGGAACCATGAGCTCTTTTGATGCCCTTCAGCTACTAATCTCCCAGCTGTTTCGGCTGCCTCCATCTTTTCTGAACTACCGGGTGGGAGGATCAGGGTTCTGGGAACCCCTCTAATGTCAATGAGGGAAAGCCTCCCATATTGACACAAGAGGCTTTCCCAATCCCGCCCACTCCTATCCAGTAGGAGTGGTTAGGATGGAAGCAGGGGAATTCCCTTGCATCACCTCTATTGATCTCCCAGCCAGTAGCTGGGGGGCATCAGGATGGGTCCTGATGCACCACCACTAGGTTTGATTATTTATTTGCATTACCTCATTGCCTGGCTTCACCACGGCGAGGGTAATATGCATCGGTGGCACCTCCCCTTTACCAGGGCAAACAGGATAACCCCTCCCCTTCACCACAGCAAAGGAGAGGAGCCACACTGTTTGGTGAAGGACAGTGAACATTCTGGTTGGTTGATGAGGCAATATGGTAGTGATTGGCTGAGGAGTCAGGGGGGCTTCACTCCTGCCTCTTCCTACACCAGTATGTGTAGTGTGTTTGCTTGGTTGAGGAGGCAGGGGGTGCTCCTCAGCTAATCAGCATTTTGTTTTAAGTATGTCAAGTTATGGTGTATTGCTCTGTAAGTCTTATATAATACCAGGCAAAAAAGGTCCTGGGTTATTAAACTGGCAAAAAACGTATATTTAACTGAACCATCTTTCTTATTTTTTTGTTTTTGTCCTCTGGTTACCAAGGTTTTGATTGTAGAAGTAAGGAACCTATCTTTCTCCTACTGCAGAATTGCCTGGGCCATCTGTGGTATTCTGTACTATTGTTTCAGAGAATCTTAGGACATACGCAATTTTAAAAACACCCATCAATAGGTGCTCCCCCTTTAACAGCATCACATTTATTAGAGTTAGCAATGCACTGCAAATATGGCAGATGTGCAGGAGAACCCTTTGAGTGCCAGATGCATTATACAGCCTTCTGGCATTCAAACAGTTATAGATAATAAGTGGGTCCCCATTTTAGAAACAGTACAACATTCTACTGCGATTTGTTATCTGGTTCATTCTGTGTTTTCTTAAAAGATTTATGACTTTTTATTAACCATTTAAGTACCATCAGGGTATCAAATATTATACCCTCTGGAACTTAAAGGGTTAAACAATACACCACCGCTTGCTGTCCCAGCCTTATTTTTGCATTAAAAAACATTATTGAAGAATCATGTTTAAAGTGACAGTCAACCTCTTTTTTTGACCATGTATCCTGCAAGTGTATACTTTGCAAAGTCAAATTTATTTTACATTTTTATGGCCCTGAAAGGGAGCTCCCTGAATATCTCTTTTCAGAAAGCTTTCTGCCAGGGACATGAAAGCATGGACAATGATACAATGTGACTCTATCCCTGCAGCAGAAAAGCCTGCTTCCAGTCTATTATATAACGCATACAGAGCACTGATTACAAAAATGTAAGCAATTTGACTTTACATGTTCTGCAAGTGCATAATATATAACGTTAAAAAGGAGGTTGACTGTCTCTTTAATTTAAGATGCTAAAGACTGGAGATTTTTCAAACAATACTGAAATGATCCACTAACCCTTTAGAGCAGACATGTTAAACACGTGGCCCACGGCGGGCAGCATGAAGCCCTAGATCATTGGTGTCCAATGTGTAGCCCATAGGCCAACTGTGGCCTGTCTGAGAGTTTTTTTTAATTTTTCTTACCTAATTATCTAGAACTCACAAACTCGTAAGACTTAGCCACCTGCCTGCAACAATCGACCATATGTAAATAGTGTGGGCACTTTACATATAGTGATAGTTTCATGTATTGCTTGTACATGTTCTATACACTAATTTGCTTTTGCCTTTATTTACTTAAAGTACTTAGACAGGGATTTACTTATACTCTGTAGCCATGTGACTAGTTTGATTTTTTTTTCTTTTTACTAACACATTTTGCCTTTTTCTTTTCTTCTGTATTGGGTATTGAAGTGGAGGGTGCGCACTGTGAGATTGTCTTGATAAAGTGAAGATCGAAGCTTTGACCTTTTCTAAATAAATAACAAATGACTGAAACTTTGAAAAAGTTCTGAGTGCTGAGTCTACAATGTCTCTCTCTATTATAGAAAACACATATTATATATATTAGCAAAATTGGCACAGCTTTGCCATCCGATAATGACTACTTCAGTTACTGACTTGTTGAATTGTTAGTGCTTAGTCCTTTCAGCTCCAAAAAGTGAGCAGTTTTCCTATTGCATACAGCACTTGGCATACAGCGTCTTGGTACAGCTTTTGGCATTTTGCTTATAGCTTCTTGCGTATAGCGTTTTGTGTATGGCATTTTGCGTATGGCATATAGCATTTTGCATATAACATCTGGCATATTGCACATAACATTTGGCGTATACCTTTTAAAGTATTGCAAATAGAGTTTGGAGTACTGCATATGATATTTGGCATATGGCATACAGCATTTTGTGTTTGGCGTATTCAGTATAATGTTTGGAGTACAATGTTTGGCATATAGCATATAACATTTGGCATATAGCATATTGCATGTTACATTTTGTCTATTGCGTATAGCATTTGGACTATTGCATATTACGTACAGTATTTGTCATATTGGTGTTTTTCCCCGTATAGTGTTTGGCGTATTGCATACAGCATTTGGTGTACTGCATATAGAGTTTGGCAAATAGCGTATGGCGTATGGCATATAGCATTTTGAATGTGGAGTATTGAGTATAGTGTTTGCTGTGTAGCATTTTGAGTTTGGCATATTGAGTATACAGTTTTGCATAACATGTTTGGTGTTAGGCATACAGCATTTGGTGTTATAGTGTATGAAGTTTAGCATATTGTTTCATTTTGCATATAGCATTTGTCATTTTGTGTTTGGTGTACTGCGTTTGGCATATTGCATATAGCATTTGGAGTACTACATATGACGTTTGGTATATTGTGTATAGTGTATGGAGTATAGAATTTGGAATGCTGCATTTGGGGTATAGATTTTGGCATTTAGTGTATGGGGAGGGAGGAGGTGTGTACTATGGGGGAGGGGGAGGTTCTGTATGTGGCGAATGGGAGGGAGAAGGTGTATAGTGTGGTGGAGGTTGAAGTACTTGCAGAGATTTTTACATGAGTGGGGGGGCGTACTACTGTGAAAATCATGCCCCATGCTTACACCGATGGGACAGCCAGTATAGAGGAGATAAGGATAACTCCTCCTTACTGCCGTCCCTGTGTGTGTGTTTGCCTTCGGACAAAGCTTGATTGTGGCATGATGCTTCTTCCACGGGCAATACCGTGCCCCTTTTGATAATATATATATATATATATATATATATATATATATATATATATATATATATATGTAGAGAGAGAGAGAGAGAGAGAGAGATGCATGTATGTAAGCATAAACACATATAAGAGGCCCAGAAAAGCCAGTATTGCATTGAGTATGCATTTGATTGAAATGCCTACTTGAGAAACGTAGTATACACTGCTTTGGCACTCAAAGGGTTAAACACAGCCACTAAATTCATTTGGTTGCTTTACCCAAGATCATTTTTCCTTTTTGTCTTTGATAACTATTTTAGTCTCAGATTTTCTAACAATGACCCATCAAGTGTATCAGCTCAGTAACAGATGGAGAAAATAAAATTAATCCCCTTCTTTCTGCAATTTCTATTGTAACAAAATACTTCTTACATGAGGATAAAATGTTTTCAATTTAAAAAAAAAATGCTGCATTTCATGCAGTATAAATCAAATTAAAGTCAGAAGTGATCTCTTTGAAGTAGGAAAAACTTTGCTAACAAAAGGTACTTAAATATTTGGGGATTCATAAAATGAATTTGCACAATGCTACCTGCTGCATTAAATGAATGTCAAAACATGATTAATGATTGTGGTTTCTAAGGAGTCAAATCACAAGGTTTCAATGGAAGAATTAGAGGGGTAATTTATCTAGGAATTAAACGGACTTGCTATATAAGCAGGAGTGCTTCATACAGTAGTCAGGTATATCCATCTTTTTTTGAGCAACTGTATCCCATAGCACCCCCCACAAAAAGTGTTTCTAGTATTAATGCAAGGAAGGGTTGATTTTACCCTTTTGAGTGCCAGAAAGGTGTCCAAGGCAGTGGGGAGATGCACTAAGGGGTAATAAATAGGTGATAAAGTTGAGATAACTTCTCCAATTCCCATGTTATTCTATGGAGCCAATGCACTAAGATGAACTGAAGAAGTCACCTCCATTTTACCACACCTTAGAGCATAACTCCATTGGAGGAGATTCACTAAGCGGTGATAGAGAGTAGAAAAAGTGGAGATAACGTCTCCAGTTTATCACTTCTCCAATTTCTATGTTGTTATATGGAGCCAATGCATTAAGATTTCTCGATTTCTACAGATCTTAGTACATTGGCTCCATAGAGTAACGTAGGAACTGGAGAAGGCATCTCCACTTTATCACTTCTTTGTGAATCTCCTCCATTGTGTTTCAAAATGCTGGACACCTTTCTAGCAATCAAAATGTAAAGGACTGCATCATATTTGGTTTTGTTTTGGTTTTTTTTAACTCACATTGAAGGGAAATTAACATTAAAAATGAAAAGGCTTCATATCTATTTGACCCTTTGGGTGCCAGTGAGGTATGCAATGCATTGCAATTGGACTCTTGTTCTTCCTGTTCCTTCTTTTGATGAGTGCAGATGCTCACTGTGTGCACCAACAAGCACAATGATAGTGTTGGCTAGATACCCATGCCTTATATGGATAAAAAGAAGATACTTCTACCTAGAGTGGTTCTCTACAAGAACCAATGTAGGATATGTATGGGAAGCGGATATCTTTCTGATTTCATGTTTTACTGCATAATTAAATAATCAGTGTGTGTAACATTTTTATGTAAAAGTTTAAAGGGCAACTACCACCCTGCAAAAACTGTATGTTAATTAAGTCTTCATCTGGCGACTAGCTGCTTAGTAGCGCTAGTCGCCAGAAATATTACCTGGTTTCAAAGATTTTCTATTTATTTGGAGGCTGACAGTAGCACGGAGTGCAGACATCTTGCCATAGTGACGTCTGTGCGCCTGCGCTGTCAGTCCCTTTTGGAGCCAGCCGCTACTAAGCAGCTAGTCGCCAGATGAAGACTTAATTAACATACAGTTTTTGCGGGGTGGTAGTTCCCCTTTAACAGTCATTATGATTCCTAAAAACTATCTTGTTAAAACAATACAACAAATAGATATATGAAGCCTCTCAAAGGACAAGCCATATTCAAAAGACTAAAGAGGAATAATGCTGGAGCATACCAAATGCACCACAGCAGACAAATAATTCCCCAAATCCCAACTGATTTAAATGGGTCTTTAAAGGTATAGTAATACTTAAAATGTAACAAAATATATGTTGTAGGGTTTATTCCCCTGAGTCAAAAAAGGGTACTCCCACTGCTGAGAGATATTTTATTAAAAAATTATGACAGCTCAAACTTGAATTTTTTAGGTACAGTATCACAGTGGCCTGAAAATTTACAGTGGCGCTGTTGCTACACCATTCTATAGACTGCTCTGATCTGTAAACCATAAATCTCCATAGGATGGTGTAGCAACAGCGCCACTGTAAATTTTCAGGCCACTGTGATACTGTACCTAAAAAAATTCAAGTTTCAGCAGTTATAATTTTTTAATAAAATATCGCTCAGCAGTAGGAGTACCGTTGTTTTATTTGGGGACATAAACCCTACAACATATTTTTTACATCTTAAGTATTACTATCCCTTTAAAGAAGCAATAATATTTACAATGTGTTACAGGGTTTTTCCTGCAGAGTAAAACAAGTGCATTCCCACTGCTGTCAGCTGTTTTAGTAAAAAGTTATAACCAGACTGTCAGGGAGAAAAAGCATCATTACTCCCTGAAAGTTCAATCTGACAGTAAGTGACTCTGCAGTCTCTATCACATTCTGTAGGGAACTGTCAGTGACTCATCTCTTCCGCCAAATGTATCAGAAACCTGACCACTAGAGGACATTGATAATGTAAAAAAAACCAAACAAGAATTTAAACTGCAATATATCTGATGGAAATTTACAGAGGGGAAAAGCACTGCAATATATACTATATGGTATAAAGTATGTGGACACCTGCTCTTTGAACATCTCATCCCAAAATCATGGGCATTAATGTGGAATTGGTTCACCCCCATCCCCCTTGACCCCCACTTCCTTTGCTGCTATAACAGCTCCACTGGATTTTGGAACATTTCTATGGGGATTTGCTTCCATTCATCCAACAGAGCATTAGTGAGGTTGATCACTAATGTCAGGTGATAAGGCCTGACTCGCAGTCAGCGTTCCAATTCATCCCTAAGGCATTCAAAGGGGTTGAGGTCAAGGTTCTGTGCAGGCCAGTTAATTCTTCCACACAGATCTCAACAAACCATTTCTATTTGGATATTGCTTGGTGCATAAGGACACTATCATGCTGAAACACAAAATGGCCTTCCCCAAACTGGTGCCACAATGTTGGAATGCCAGAATTGTCTAGAATGTCATTGTATGCTGTATCTTTACCTTCACTGGAACTAAGGGGCCTAGCCTGAACCAGGAAAACAGCCACAGACCATTATTCTTCCTCCTCTAAAGTTTACAGTTATGCAGCCAGTCAGGCAGTATTCTCCTGGTGCCATCTTCCAAAACCAGGGTTATCTGTTGGACTGCCAGATGGTGAAACACGATTCATCACTCCAGAGAAAGTGTTTAAACTGCTCTTGAGTCCTACGGCAGCGAGCTTTACTCCACTCCAGCCTATGCTTTGCATTATACGTGGTGATCTTAGGCTTGTGTACTGCTGCTCAGGCATGAAAACCCATTTCATTAAGCGCCAGAAGAACAGTTGATGAGGCAGAAAAAAAGGACATGAGTCTATCAAGTTTAGCCTCTGCAATATCATCCTTGTTGATCAAGTGGATGGGAAAAATAGAAGTAAAAAATAAAAAAAAAAACCTCTAGGAGCCATTTCCAGTTAAGCCCCATGTGAGTAAAAAACATTCCTTCCTGAACTCAAAAGCCAGCTGTATATCTCCCTGGATCAACAGCCTATTTGTATTGAAACCAACTGTCATAATGCTCAATGTTCTTCTAAGCTAGAAAGGTATCTTTTGAAAGAAACTACAGTACCTGCAAACACAGAATCCCGAGGCAAAGAATTCCACAACTTTACTGCCCTTACTAGAAAAAAAGCACTATTCCTCTACTTTTAATGGATGAACTCTTGTGTTTTGCCCAGCTCTTTGAGTGCATAGTTCCTCAGAGAGTTCTTTGTTTTGGCCTTGAACATATTTGTAAATGGCATTCATATCACCCCATAGATCAGACATAGCAAATGTGGTGCGGTCCCCAGCAGAATATCTCATTTTCAATACAGCATATAAAATATGGATAGCAGGATCCATGATCAGGGGGTCAAAATCAGGGACAGTTGGCGGGTATGATAAATATACACACCCCAGAATGTTGTATTAAGGCCTCCTACTTAGGTAAGCCTTCTCATTAAACATATTAACAGCCACTCACTATATAGACACAGCTCCCCTGTAAATCCCCTAGGAAGTGGTAAAAAATGGCAAATGACCAAAAAGGAGCTTTTCTGTTTTATGTGTGTGTTCAAACATAAGGCTAAAAAATAAAGCACACAATGACACATTACCAAGTGCTAAATTAGAAACTTGGCAAGAATTCCCTGGTGTGTCTGGTGGACAGACAGGTACCATTAAGTGCAGGACAGATGGAGTGAATCTTCGTAGTAAGTAAACATCTGTCCAGATCTGTCTGCTGTAAAAACACCAGGCTCTTGCAGTGAGGAATACGATGCATCTGCTGCGTATACATGATATGGCCCAAGCATAGGTGTCCCACCAGCCGTGGCCCACTACTGTAAACACTGAGCAGACAATAATCTTCACTTCCTAAAGGAGACAGCCTCCTTTCTGATTTTTCATTTAATGCACTTACAGAGACTGTATAAAGTCAAACTTCCTACACATGTTATTATTATGATTACTCTATTCATTTTTTTCTCTTTTCATTTTTTTCAAATTTATGTTCCTGAATTTGTTTCCAGAAAGCTTTCTGTCAGGGACTGTAGAAAAGCCTGCCTCTACAGCATACAGATTCATCTGACATTGTATTAATATCTCTGCTTTCAAAGTCCTCAACTGAAAGCTCTCTGGGAAGAGATCTAGGGAGCTCGCTGTCAGAGACATTAACCTTTTGAGTGCCAGAGTGGTATGCAACGCATTGCTTTTCTTTGCAATGCATTGCGTACCACTCTGGTACTCAAAGGGTTAAAGAAAAAAAGTAATAAAAATACAGGCAATTTGACTTTACATAGTCTGCAGGCACAGAATATGGAAAGTCAAAAAGAGGCTGACTGTCTGTGTTTACTAGGGGGCATGCACAAGTCTGATTGGATGAGTGTGCATGTATAGCAGGCAGTAGCGATAATAAATCTTTGCTCCTACTACTTCACACAGGGGACATTGGCCTTATGTATAAAAGTAAACTGGAGTTATTATGTAGTAAAGCAACTGTACCATAAGGGACAAATGCAAATTCCTGCAAACTTAAATTGGGGTTTTAACCCCCTGAGTGCCAGAGAGGTCTCCATGACCCCTCTGGCATTCAAGGGGGTAGAAAGCTCTATTTAAGTGCATGGGAATTTAGGAATTTGTATTTGTTCCCTGTGGTGCAGTTGGTTTACTACATAATAATCCCAGTTTACTTTTATACATAAGGCCAATGTCCCCTGTGTGAAGTAGTAGGAGCAAAGATTTATTATCGCTACTGCCTGCTATACATTCACACTCATCCAATCAGACTTGTGCATGCCCCCTAGTAAACACAGACAGTCAGCCTCTTTTTGACTTTCCATATTCTGTGCCTGCAGACTTATATATATATATATATATATATATATATATATATATATATAATATATTATGTGTGCCTTATATATAAAAGAAAACTGGAGTAATTATGGGGCAAACTATGTGCACCACAGGGGACAAAAAATCCCCATTGATTTAAATGGGTCCTTTAACTCTTTGAATGCTAGAGAGGTCTCCAATGCATTGAGAAGGAATGTATTGGAGACCTTTTAGACATTCAAGGGGCTAAAGGCCTCATGTAGATCAAAGGGAATTTAGGGAAGTTTTATTCCTCACCTATGATGAAGTTGGTATGTCCCATGTGCATTTATATATAAGGCCCACTTGAGTAATTCTGGAGGAAACCACCTGCATCAGAGGGAAGGAAGACACAGTTCCTAAATTTCTGTTGATTTCAATGGATATTTTTAACCCTTTGAATGCTAGAGAGGTTAATAGCCCCATTTCAATCACTGACGCATTTCATCCACGTGCAATAGTGCAGATGGTTTCGTCACAATTACAATTTGCTTTTATATGTGCCATTTATTATGATGATAGAGAAATACTGGGTGGTCTTGATGAAAGCAAAGTAATGGTGACCAGCAGAAACAAAGCAGAAAAGCCACTGGCCTTTACTGACAGACCAGTCTGGAAACAGGATTGCCATTTCATGCTCTTAAAGGACAACCATCATGTTAGATTAAGTTCGCTCCTACAGGAGCAGTCATTGAAAGAAGCCAGGGCTTGCACAAAAATGGTTGCTGTCAACCAGAAATCTGACCCTCTGGACTGGAATGACAGCCAGACACAATCAGGTAGTCTGCTTATGTGACTTAGTGCCACAAGCTTTGCAAAGCAATGCATTGCGTACCCTTCTGGCACTCCAAGGGTTAAAAAAAAAAAGATAAAATACAAGTAACAGCTTCTAAGAAGAGTGCATGCTAAAGAGCCTTTGTTCAGTGGTAAAATGCTTGAAGTAGTCTGTATGGTCCAGGTGACAGCCAACCAAGCCTGTTCTTCATCACACCAGGAACCCTTACAAATTTCAGGGTGGAAAAAAGTCCTTGGGTGACTGTTTGCTTGGTGAAAGTACATTTCACCACCATTCGATAGAATATGTACCAGGGCTGTTTTTTTCTTGTTTTGTTTAAAAAGCTTTTTATTTTTAGATGGATTTTTAACCCTTTAATAGGACTAGTACCTACAAACAACCTTGGTGATTTTAAAAGAGCTTGTTTTAGCCATATTTTACTTGGAAAACTATTTTGAGTTATTCAGATTGTTTAGACTGTGCTAATTAAGGCATGCTGTGCAGGCACTTCCTGTCTTAACCCTACGTTACCTCTCACACTAAATAAGACATCACCCTTTCAGTGCTATTACTGCAAAGGAAATATCTAAAATCACATAAACCCAGAATACAAAAATTAAGAGGTGCAGATTTTTTTCTTGTTTGTTTTCTTTTTACTTTAGGATGGGTCTCCTAATTCCTTGTTGAACTTAATGTATCGTATATGCGTTGTGTACCTCTCTGCCACTCAAAGGGTTAACCCCTTAAGTACCGGCCATGCACGCACCACGGACCATTTTTAAATTTTATTTTTTTTTTATGCGATCCGGATTCAGTACTCCCCAAACGGCGTGCAACCGCACAGGGAGCCCTGAATTCCATGACGTATATGTACATACTTGGTATTTTAGGGACATCCACCCCGTGACGTACATGTACATCATGGGTCGTTAAGGGGTTAAGTAATTTCTTTCTTTATATATGTATCATGGTGTCTAGTGATGTGAGTTTTTTTTCTTTCCCTTTTATAACGTATAGGTGATTTTGTAAGTTTGTTCAAAATAACCAAAGTTGTTTTAGATGATAGGGTCCATTTAAAGGGACAGACAACCATCTTTTTGACTTCACATATTAAACAAGTGCATAACATGAAAATTCAAATTTTTTTTTGTAACTCTAGGAAGCTCACTGAATTTTAGTTTCCTGATAGCTTTCTGTTAGGGACTGTGGAAGCAGGGACAGTGATAAAATGTTGAATTATCCCTGCAGCACTCTCTATATGTTGTACTGGAGGCAGACTTCTCTGCAGGAGGGATAGCAATACATTGTAACACTACCTGCTTCCATAGTCCCTGACAGAAAGCTTTGGCAAACAATTTGATTTTGGATATCATGTACGTGTCAAAAAAAAAAAAAAAAAAAAAAAAAGGAGGTTGACTGTCACTTTAACTCTGAGTCACAGAAGGGTATCCAATGCATTGCACTCAAATGTTAAAATGCGCACCCCTCTGGCACTGAAAAGGTTATATGCGCAAAGAGAGAGGAACAATTCTGAGGAAAAACTTTTGTACCACAAAAATCAACAAGGATTCAACTCTTTGAATGCCAGACAGGAATCCAATGCATTGCAACACAATGCGTTTAATACCTGCCTGACACTCAAAGGGTTAAAGGAACACTAATCCCTAAAAAAAAGTTAAATTCACTTAAGCACCCTATCCTTTATTATGGAGCCTATAAAAATGATGTCTGTTTTCCATGGGACATGGGGGTCTTCCATTTTAGAATATTCCAGGGTTCCATGACTCCTGCCATCATCATAACAACTTGGGTCTGGATTTCAGTGCAGTTGATAGCTTTATCAATGGTTTTTATCTACAAATTAATCCATAGATTTCAAAGGGAACCTGTTATATAAAACCAAAGATAACACTGATGAAATACAATGTAATCTAGGCCTTGGTTGGTATTGCAGAATCGATAGTGTTGTATTGTCTGTAAATGGGTTGAGATACGTTATCATTGTTTCTGAATACAAACATACCTCCCAAGTGCCGCTCTTTAGGAGATATTAATGCTCCACAGCATCCAAGATTCCCTCTTTAGGAGGGACAGTTCCTCTGAGACCCAAACCCCTACGTCCCTCTTTCCCACCCTGGGGCTAGATTCTATTACAGGTGCTAATTTTATCTCTGCTTTTATCTCCATAGACTTCAATAGGATAATATTTGATCAAACGGGAATTAAGATTTAGCACCTGCAATATAATCTAGCCCCTGGTGTCCCGCTTTTTAGGAGCTCAGACCATGTGGTGTGTATGTAAGTGTATCACATTCATCCACAGCAATAAATCTCACATTAATATTTATTTAAATTTTACTATGTGTGTTTATAAATTAGTGTGTGTAAATTATTTATTCCATTACGCAAAGAGGTGTCAGTAACTTAAAAAATATCTATAATTCCCCAACCACCACTCACGCAACCAGCATTGCCATTTGAAATGTTGGGAGGTATGAACAAGAATGCTGGGGACGAACTCCAATACATGAACTACCTTAGCTCTTGCCTCACTTCATGTGTTGCAGCTGGCCCATAAATGCTTAACAAAATGCTGTCTGTACAGGACATTCTACATTTGCATGAAAAATGCAAATTCAGGATTAGATAGAATGGATCTAATATAAGTTAAATATTGTTATCAGATGCTAGCTGGAAATACATGACATTTAAGGTGATATAACCCAATTTTAATTTGTTCCCTATGGTGCAGTTAGTTTATTTTGAAATTGTTCCACTATAGTTTGTGCATATGGCCCAAAGAGCCAGCTGGGGCTGCAATGCATTGGGAAGCTGTACACCTCTCAGACACTAAGAGTTAATTAATGAACTTGTAAAAAATATAGCAAAATTACGTCTATCTAGATAATGTCATAGGCAGAGAGCAAGCCAAACAAAATGATGCATCACTACAGGATTGTGATAGAGGAGGCTAGAGAAGTAGCTTGGCTCTGGATAGTTATTGTGTGGGTGAATGTTGCTGTTAGAATTGTTAATGTGTTCTGTCCATTTGACATGTTTCAGCTGTTTGAGGAATGTGAGTAATCAATGATCATACAGACAAGGGGAAAAAAACTTTCAAGTTAGACAGATCTTAGTGCCCTATTACCATCACACAGCTAGGAAACAGTTCACTCTGGAGAATAATTACTACACCCTGTAAGTGTCTGGACTGCACTCAATCACAATACAAAAATTCAGGGCATAATCTTCCATGTAAACAATAATATAGTTCTTTCTTAACCCCTTAACGAGCGCCCAATCCGGTGGTGGGAGGCCGTTAAAGACCACAGCACTTTTTTTTTGTCGTAATGAATTCTGGGATGGCACAGGCACGTGCAGCCACGCTGCCATCCAGAATTGCATGATGTGCCAGGACTGTCCCCAGTCCTGAACATCCAGAACAGAGTGACAGTCCTGGAACGTCATACGTCCTCATGGTGTTAAAGAAGCAGTAGGCTTTCATTATGGAAAATAAAAAGCAACATAATTATATGCAAATTAAAACAAGGGCAGTCCAACTAATGTAAGTGGCTTCAATCAAAAGCAATTACAGTTTAAATGGTTGTTATTTTATATTAAACTATTACAGATAGTGCCACCTGGTGTCCAGAGCATTCTTCTACTGCACTCTGTGGGAGAGGCTGTCCAAGTTCAGTCCTCAAGAGCCACCAAAAGGCCAGGATATAAGGATTTCCCTGATTAATCAAAGGTAAGTCAGTCACAATGAATGAACCACTGATTAACTCACCTGTGTTTAATCATGGAAATCCTCACATCCTGGCCTGTTGGTGGCCCTTGAGGACTGACCTTGGACAGCCCTGCCATAAAACATTCTAGTAACAGCTTCCACACTGTGTGGCAGTTTGAGCTATAATAACTTTTGAATAAAGCAATAGTCAGAAGGGTGTACTTTTGTTTTACTCAACGGAAAAAGCCTTATACCATTTTTTAAACTAAAACTTAGGGGGATAACCCTTTACAGCAACTAGGGTGTCAAAGCATTCCTAAAGGGCTGAGACATTGCACATTTTTGTTCCAGTCAAAAGGACTGAGCCCATGATTGCAAACCTGAGCAAAATTTGGGATATCCTAAAAACCTGCAATGTCTTTGCTCTTCGACACCCCTGCTGTAAAGTAGTCTGAGCAGATTTCCACTTTAATGTGGGGCACTAATGAACACACTTCAGAATTGCACTGGACCCTACAAAATCCTGCAGAGTGAAATATTAACATGCTCCCCTCAATAAAATGGTGATCTGGTCACATTGTTTCACCCCTCTGGTCCTTAAAGGGTTAGCGTTGCCTCCATAAAAGAGATTATCACTGCTAATAGGGTGTTTACATTATGTGCTAATCATCTCCACACGGTCAATGTCAAATGACATCCAGAAACCTGAATGCCAGCTTCACCCCTCATCTTTCATGGAGACAACAGGGTTTGGTAGTTCTAGTTTGGAGATTAGGAAAGTAAAACCTTCTGTCATATACTTCTACACATTCCCCTTGTTTTTTAGCTGGAATAGGCAAAATGAGGCCCTCCGGCTGCTGTGAACTACCCCTGCCATCATTTCCCACCAGCCAACAAGAGGTCCTCACTCTGCACACTACTGTTTTATAGTGCACTACCCAGAATTCTATACTGTGCATAACAAGATAAACCCCTTGTATACACTTGTCTGGATAGCCTTGACCTGTGTAATATTAAGAAACAGAAACTATGGACTTTTGTCATAAAGTTGACACTTGATGTATCTATAATAAAGCTAAAGTCCTGGTGTCACTGTGATGCGGTCAGAGACCTGTGGTAGTGAGAAGGATAAAAAATAATTTTGATGCACTAATATAGAAAGATAACTTTAACCTATCCCTTCCAATATGCGTGTCTGCCTTTTGATAATGCCATCAAATCAACATAAGATTTGAAGAGATAGTAATGCCCCCCCCCCCAAAAAAAAAACTCTGTATAGGACTGTTGTTATAATGCATAGCATATTTTAAAATCTTTTTAACTTCATATCCTTCTTCAAATTCGATTTAAAAGATTTCCTGTCCCTTTCCATTACGTCAGGCAGATCCTAAAGCCAGTATGGACGGATCACATTGAGGGGCAATATTGTGCCAGTATAAGGAAACCACCCGCCCTGCTTCATCAAGGCGGCAGGATTTTCCTTATACTGACAGACACAATACTGTCCCCTTGTTGTGATCCGTCCATTCAACTACTAGCTTTTGGATATGAGGGATCTCTGCCTGATGTAATGGAAAGGGAAGGGAGGGGGAATCTTTAAAATAAAATTTGAAGACTATGAAGATAAGATTTTAAAATAGGTTACGTATTATAACAAATTACAATGAACCTATACAGAGTTTTTTTTATTTTTGACATTATTAGCTCTTTAAAGGATTGTGCATGTCTTTTGGTGAATGTACGAATCAACCGGGGATAGTTAATTTTCTGCACTTGAACAGTGGCTTCCTATTCATGTGCCTGCACTTTTATTAGATCGGGCACATCAATCTCAAATACAGTTGAGGGACACATACTCAACAACTCCCAGTATAGAGGGCTAAAACAATGGCTGATGTTGTCTGCCATAGGATTTTGTTGAGGAGGTCTGCAGAGAGGGCTGAAATCTAAATAGTGTGCTGCTCTGCTGTGTCTGCTCTGACAATAACCCAGTCATGGCTGCCATCAGGGGGTGAAAGGCAGTTTCCTTGTATGCAGGGGCAGTTCAAGGTTTTTTGGGACCAATTCACATGCAATCCCTCTTTACACCCATGATATTTATAAAAATACATCAATCTAATTTTATTTATATATGGCAGTTTTACCGTACATAGGATGCTGGGCATCTTATTCTGATTATAGCATAGCACCACCACTGCTTGTATGAGGCCCAGCCAAGTAGAGGGGCCTACCTCCCCAATCAGAAACTGCGGCCCCTGTAGCCCTATGATGTATATGTTCCTGTAGGGTGGAGGGGACTGGGTCTACAGGGGCAACCAGACTGGCCCAGGGATTCTAATGGGCCCACTTTTCAGTATTTTCTGTATGTAGTGTAACAGAGAACCATAGAGCACCTCTGTCACTCTGTCCTGAGTCTTTACATACACTGCGAGGCTGTACTGTAAATGTGTGGGGGCCCTGTCTTTATGTTTGATCTGGGTCTCAAGATTTCTGATGCCAGGCCTGATCCCAGTGTCTAGCTTACCTCTAGAACAAGGGTTTGCATCCTTTTTCTCTCAAGCTGTTGGAGACTACAACTCCGATCATTCCCAAACAGCCAACAGCTTTATAGTCTAAGATTAATATCCCTACTGGTGCACACCATAATGTGAGTAAGGTCCAAATGCCTCCCCTATAGCATGCACAGGGACTGGAGTAAAGGTAAACCATTTTACTAAGTACACAGCATTAAACAAACAGAGAAAAGAAATACCCAGAAACACCCATGCGCTTTTCCACTGCCTTTCTCCTGGTGCCAGCAGCATACAGAGGACCATTTTTTGGCTTATGTAACTTAGCAGTGTGGTGTTGGGCGGCTATAGCACTAACAAATCAGGTCCAGCACTTACTTAAGCATAGAATCGTATTACTATACCCACCCCATTATCTTTCTTTATGTCAGAGTTCTCTACTAAGTCATTTAACCCAGTGCTTTATGAAGGGACAAGGGGTGTCCATTGCATTGCAACATTTTGAATGCCACTCTGACAGCAAAAGGGGTTAAAGTCCAAAACCAATGCCCATGTTAACCCTTTCAGTGCCAGAGGGATACGCAAAGTACCCCTCTGGCACTGAAAGGGTTAAGGATGAAGTGCAAACCAAATGCACCATTGGGTCGAAATATAAACTCCCTTTGATTTAAATGAGGGTTTTTAACTCTTTGAATGTTAGGGAGGTTCTCCAACACACTGCAAAATAATGTTTGGTGACTGCTCTAGTATTAAAAGGGTAAAAATCCTCAATAAATCTTAAAGGGATAGTAATAGACCGTTACCAAAGCAGCTTAGTTTGTTCATCATAAGCAATAATACTGCCGGCTGCTGCGCTTATTGTCCAAAACTTTACAATTATGATGTTATTTTGTGCAGAAGTTTACCCCTTCCACCCCTTTCCTGACATCAGCATTATACTCTGAGATCCGAAGGCGGATCACGAGGAACAATCTTCAGATTGTATTAGGAAAAACCTGCCCTCCTTGGACAAACAGGGCAGATTTTTCCTTATAGTGACTGAGGGAAGATTGTCCCTCATGATTTGTCCGGTCAAGTGAGCAGACTTCAGACTTAAAGGGATAGTAATACTTTGTTTTAACTTTATTTTATTTTGTAGGCATTAAAAAACACGAAGAATGATATAAGTCTTATTGCTCAAACCTTTATAGTTTAAGAGGTATTCACAAGCAAAGTTTCCCCTCCCGCCCCTTTTACCTAGTATAAGCCATCTCTTCTCAGATGTGGATCAGGTTGTATGACCAGACAGATAACAGAAGGGGACAATCTTCTTTGTATGAAAACAATGAATGCCCTTCCCCCTTGACAAGTTTTTCAGCTTTTTCCCTTATCTTAATTGAAGATTGTCCCTCTCTGCAGTCTACCTGGGCACCTCCCTTCTGATCTGGCTGAACGGGGGGGGGATACTTTGCTTGTGAATATCTCTTAAACCATAAAGGTCTGAGAGATAAGACTTATATCGTTCTTCATGTTTTTTTAATGCCTACAAAATAAAATAAAGATAAAACGAAGTATTACTATCCCTTTAAGGGGAGTCTACAGTAGAAATGGAAAAGGGGTGGGGAGGGGTAAGCGTCTGCATAAAATAACATAGTTATTGTAAAATTTTTGACAATAAGAGCAGCAGCCGGCAGCATTATTCATTATGATGAACAAAGTGAGCTGCTTTGGTAACATTCTATTACTATCCCTTTAAGCACCAGAACCTCTGAGTGCCAGGTTAAAGGAATGTGCCACTGACTGCTTTTACCAGACAGCAGATAGACGGAGTTCACATCACAAAGTGGAAGGAAGGTGAACAACTGAAACTGCTGATAAAAGAGAAGCACCCAGGATTAAAGAATAAAAACAACAGATAAAATAAATTAGCTTTCACAATTAGAAATAAAAGGTAATATAAAACATTACTATCAGTTTAAAGTTAGCAAGAGTCAGTAAGCTAATGGATTTGTCTGATGTTTAACATTAGCAAGAGTCAGTAAGTTAATGGATTTGTCTAATTGTGCAGAATGAGATTTTTAACCCTTTGCGTGCCTGAGGGGTATTCAACCCATTGCCTGTTTGTGACCTATTAACCCTTTCGGTTAGGCATTGCTCTGCACACCCATTATGGGTTAGACGTGCCATGTTATTAGAATGTCATTACTGCGTCTACAAGGAAAATACAGATGTCTCTCCCTTACTGAAGTAAATCTATACTTGCTGACAAGCCATTTAGGATTTCCTTGCTTCCTCCACTTTTAAAGGGCTTAACCCTTGTTTTGCAATGAGTTGAACACCCCTCCAGCACTCAGAGAAGCTGCCTTTATAAGAATATCTAGCGCAATGGTTCTCAATCTCACTTTACTCAAGGCACCCATAACAGGATTCTGCCATTTACAGGACACAACAAACGTTTTATCAGTATCAGGACTTACTGGATGAAAATACATAACTTACAAAGCTATTCTTAGATTTTACATTCTGAATCACAAAAGCTAATGTATTTTGCATAACAATTTCCATAAATATACATTTGAAACACAATATTCATATTTTTGTCAAATCCTTAACACAAAACCTGGAACCCTAAACTGGTGCCCATGGCAAACCAATGTGACATGGCAGCTACTTTGAGAACCACTACACTAAAGCAATTCTGGAGCAAACCAACTGCACCAGGGGAAAATGAAACTCCTAAAATCCCACATGAATGCTCGATGTGTATCAATCTCTCTTGCATTCAAGGGGTTATTTAGGTTAATAGTAATTTGTATGGTGCAGATGATGTGCCCCAGAACTGCACATCTATAACTTATTGAATAAATAACTAGATCAGTTCTGAAGCAAATCACTGTAGTGGAAAAAAAAAAAAATCAGCGTTGATCTAAATGGGGATTTTAACCCTTGAATGCTAGAGAGATCACCAATACATTGCGATGCAATGTGCTGGGGACCTCTGATTTCAAGGGGTTAAAAGCCGCATTTAAGTCTCTGGATATGTAGGGATGTTTTATTTTCTTCTACTTGGTTTGCTCTGGAATTTCTCAGTTTCTTCTTATTAACCCCCTAAGGACCAGAGGAGTTCGGAACGGATTGTTTTGTAATGCGCTGAACACCCTCACGTCCTTAAGGGATTAAGACAGCTGCTTTTAGTGCCGTAGGGGTGTACAATGCATTGAAAAACAATCCACTGCACACCCCTCTGGAACTCATAGGGTTAAACCCTTTAACAACAATGGGATAGTGCCTGTAAGGCACAGTAGTGAAATTCTAACAACATACCAACCCTTAACTGATGTGCAGAGCATGGCCAAACCTAAAGAGTTAATAGGTTACAAACAGGCAATAGAAGTGTGCAGTTTAAAGCAATGCATTGAATACCCCTCTGGGACCCAAAGGTTTAACCTTCTGAGTGCCAGCAATGCGTTGCGTACGTCTCTGGCACTCAAAGGGTTAACAATCATGTCCTGCACAATTTAAATCAGTAAAGTGTTTTTCATTTTCTCCATTATGCAGCCTATCTGAACCAGAATTGCTTTAGTAGGTTTTCCTATTAACCTCCTAGATGATAGAGAGATGTGCAATGTTCTGTAGAGGTCTCTTGCATCCATAGGCCTCATAAGCCAGCAACGCATGTTCCCATGGCTGCCTTTCCCACTAGTCAGAGTAGGCAACTGCCAAGAGCAACAGATTTTGAAGGGTGTCTCATCTGTTCTGGTCACACCCACATTCTGAGTTGTGGGTGCCCAGAGGAAAGCCAGTATCCCCTAAAAAAGACAGCAGCTCCTGTTGTATTTGTATCTGTTTTATTTACCTGTTTACATAAACTTTTACTGGCTATCATTTAAAACCTTGGATGCTAGAGAGGTAACCAATGCAATGCATTTTATGGATCTTGTATCTTATAGACTGTTATTTTCTATACCAGGCAATAGTGAATGGAGCAGGGTCAGGTGAAGAGGAGGGAGGAGTCATGGGAGGTGCCAAGGGAGCCCAGGATGCCTTGCTAAGGGGTGCACGAGATGTAAATCCAGGCCTGCATATTCCATAGAAAGTACACATCATGAAATCACTAGTGGCCAAGCTGACTAAAGCCCCAAATCTCTACATCCCACAAAGAGTAGATAATGCACAATGCTATAGGTCTAATGGTGAATGTGCACTAAATAATAATGAACTCTTCACAGAACGTCTCATGCTGATTCAGGGGAAGCTAATCTCCTTTTCCCATTCTTGTAGTTATTAATAGCAGACAATAAACTACCTTTATCCGGCTCATATTTCTGTGCCTGGCCTAAGATGTTTAAAAACTTGTGTCTTCATTTATTATGTCTGGCTTGGCTGTGTTAGACATAGCACAGTTTGTCGGGGGATTCACTGCCAAAACACATTTACAGGGTTTCAAATCTTCAAGGAGAGAGTCTGGATAGGGTTTATAATAGGGAGATCCAATAGAGACATGACAATGGCAAGAAAGGATGTTCAGGATTCTATCCTAAAACATTTAGGGATAAAACTAAATGGGTAACCAACAAGAAATATATATATATATGTTAAGGCATAGCCTTTTAGCAGTTATTTTCCAAATAATCCCACCTCTGGCCGTAGTAACTTCATAAATGTATAGCTTCCAAAGTAAACGAAAAAAAAAGAAGATGGAACAGGAAAAAGAAGTATCATCCACTCAAACCTATTAATCTAGTTTAGGAATGAGAGGCCTGAGAGATATAAAGCCCACAAAAAACAGAAAACTAGTTCAGTACTATATATACACTGGGGTAATAAAGATATTAAAACTCAACTTTTATTAAATAAATATGTTAAAAATGGCTCAAAAAACATATGTGAATTCACAAATATTAAAATTAAATTGTGTTGAAATATCTGTGAGCGGCCTTTTATTTACTCAATAAAGTTGTGCGAATACCACTACAACACGAGAATTCTTTAGTTTAGTTCATATATCCAAAAGTAACCAACTATTTTTGCTCGTTTGCAGACGCATAACCATTATACATCTGCCTATTTCCAATTTCAGTATATATTTTATTTAATACTGGGCGTATACAGGTCAATGAACTGCAGGTGTGCCTGTAAGTCTTGTGAACACTTTTTCATTTACTTTGGAATACATATTGAAGATTTGCGGTACAACAATTTTCATTAACTATGCACCATTAAGTTATATCTAAATGTATAGATCTCAGTGTACAGAACCCCACCCCAGCTTCTCCTCCCTTCTGGGTGTGACATCACAGCAGCCAATAGAAATCATAAGCTGTCTCTCCACGCTTGGGACACCAACACGGTGTCCCAAGCGTGGAGAGAGAGCTTATGATTTCTATTGGCTGCTGTGATGTCACACCCAGAAACCAGTCTGCCACTGGCAGCTACAGCTGCTGTAGGATGTGAGACGCTTGGGTCAGACCTGCACAATTAGATATGAAAGATTAAAATGCATTTACATGTATTTGATTTTGACTAAACACATTTATCATCATTTGCAGCCATAAACTGCTCTCCCATGTCACTTTAACTCCTTAAGGATCAGTAGTCTGGGGTTGGCTGCATTTGAGGACCAAGGACTTTTTTCTTATTTTTTCACATTGTTTTTTTTTTTTTGTTTTTGTTTTTTACAGCTGTCTACGGGAAAGGTTGAAACAGACTGCTTTAGTCTTGGATCAGTCAATTTTACACTCTGCCCATGATCACAGCGAGCCTGCAGGTGCAATTTGATAAAAAAGTAAATAAATAAATAAATAAAAAATTAACGAAGTGCAGGACCATCAATGGTCCTTAACGCATGTACCGTCATAACGGTCCTGGCACGTCATTCATCATTAAGGAGCTAAACTCTTTGGTTAATGCTTTATAGCATGATTTCTCAAGTACCCCGAACAGTGTTGGTTTCCAAGAGTTTCCGGTCTAAACACAGGGAACTAATCAGACTGAAAAAAACACTAGTTACACACCTGTGATCAGACAGGGAAATCCTGAAAACATTCACTGTTAGGGGTACTTGAGAGCTGCAGTTAACCCTTTGAGTGCCAGAGGGGTACGCAACGCATTGTGTGCCCCTCTGGCACTCAAAGGGTTAAGAAACTCTGCTTTACAGCGTAGCACACTCAGCTACTGTTATGAAAGTATATGTGTGATACCCTGACTCGCTGTGGTGAGCGGTGGTTCTCAGCTATATGATGTGTTGGTATAAGCTGTGTGAAATACTAACAATTAGAAACTTTAACCTGTTGAGTCCCATTGAAGTCAACAATGCATTGCAAAGCAATGAATTGTAGATCTCTCTAGGGTTCAAGGGGGTAAAACTAGTATCCGTATCAAATGTATCTGAATTCTGGTTGATACCCAATAACTAAATTATTAGGCTAAAATATATAGGGTAAACTCCACCAAGCATTTCCATTACTCCATTCTCCACCATTACTGTAATGTATTGCTTGAACTACCTTTAGGACATCCTGGGGTTCTATGAAACACAGTTTGAGAATAACTGCTGTAGAGGCTTGTGTTAACATTTTCTTTCTAAACAACGTTTCAGTTCTAAGTTGACATTACAGTAGGTAAGAAAGGTAAGTTGCAATTGAATTGAGAGCTGCAAGTCATGAAATGTCATTTGAAAGCAGAAGACAGATTATTTTTTTTATCCTATATAATAATTTGCTAGAAAGTTTGTAACAACGCAGTTATGCACAGTAGAGACTGCCCGTGACGAGGCTGATACAGAGCGGGGAGTTCCGAAGGAGCTTCCAGCTCTGTATCAGTCCCGGGGTGGCCAGTCTATACTGAGCATGACTGCACTGCGACTGACTGGCACTGTATTAGCTGCGGCGCGGGCAGTCTCTACTGTGCATGACTGCCCCACGACCGGCTAGCAATGGCACTGTGGCCCATGTAACGGGCTCTTCAACTAGTATTATTATAAGTAATTTAGGGAGAACATGTACAGACATTATAAAGTATATTTCATTACTGAGGATATTACAGAAAACTGATCAAAAGCTTACAGGGCTGAAAATGAAGGAGATTCACAAAGCAATTTTAACTCTCTGATTGACAGAGGGGTACGCAGTACATTGCTCCTCAATGATTTGCGCACCCCTCTGGCACTAAAAGGGTTAAGAAATGGTGGACAAGGGAAGAAAACTAGCCTAACCCTTAGTTTATGCGTGGTACGCCATCTTGTAATCAACATTACTCTCAAGCCCCATTCAATTAATACTGTATTATTAAAGTGGACCTGTCATGCCAGAATAACTTAATAAATGGACGTCTGATTGATCTACATATTTTTTTCAGCATGTAGAGTGGTATGTCAATAGTATGCAATTTGGAGTCAAAGAGTAATTTAATTATAAAGGATTCCCCTCCTGTCCCATTTACGGATGTCCCACTGCTCTACAAACCTGTCCGGATGGAGCGCAGCGAGGGACAATCTTCAGTGAGCATAAGGAAAAACCTTTCCTCCTTCATCAAAGGGGGGGGGGGCAGGGTTTTCCTTATACTCACAGCATGAAAATTGTCCCTTTCTGTCAGGCAGGTGCACACATAGACACCAAGGGGGGCTTGAGCACCTGCCCTTTTTGTCCAAAGTGCCCTTGTGCCCTTTTAACAAAAAAAAAAAAAAAAAAATTGTCTGTGCATGTCCCTGTTCCCTGTGAGATTTCCGGTCCAATGAGAAGAGGGGAATACACATAAGTAAAAGGGCCGAGACTGGGAGGGGGATCCTTTATAATGAAATTGTTACAACAAATCGCATACTATTATCATACTGCTCTACATGCTGAAAAAACTATGTAAAGCAATCGGAGCACCGTTCAGTTTCATACATTACTATACCTTGAATTCTAAAGATAACTAAAAACTGTCTATATGTTGTACTAGCCATTTGTTTACAATACAAATTGCTTTAAAGAAACTAATCCTTATTAGCTGGTGGCATATTGGGGCACTTGAAAATAAATGCATGTGCTAGGCCAATATTACTAAACACTGGGATATGAATGAGTCTAGGCAAAGCCCACACACACATTGGGGCCATTTGTAATTGTACATTAAGGTATAAATTGGGCCTTGGCAACATGTGCAGGGAAATTAGGAAGAAGTGCCACAGGGTGCCACCAAACAAAAGTTAATTTCTCAAATTATTTATTTATTTTTAAAAAGTTGCTAGTAAACATATAGAAATTAATTATCTTTAAAACACAGTAAATTTAGCTTAGGGTGATAGGTTTAACCTTTTGAGTGACAGAGGGGTACGCAACACACTGCAGAGAAAAGCGTTGCATACTCCTCTGGAACTCAAAGGGTTAAGTTATTAGAAACAACTGCCCACTCTGGCACGAGGCGGCCATTAAGGACCATGGCATGCCATGACCACTGGCCATTCCTTAAGTGCCAGATCAGCATGACGGTCCTGGCACGGCATGGGTCCTTAACCCCTTAAGGACCCGTAACAGTCCTGGCACATGCTGGGTTGGTGAGCTGTAAGGACCCATGACGTGCCAGAACCGTCATGGATTTCAGGGCTCCCTGTGCGGCTGCACACTGTTTGGAGATCCCCGAGCCAGATTGCAAAAAGGATATTAAAAAAAATGCTCAGTGGTCCATAAGGGGTTAATCATTGGATATAAGTACTACTACATATTCCCTTGAATTGGTTTGATTCCTATGATACCGGAGGGCATTAATTTTAAACTAAATGTTCCCACCACAGTAAAATGCGTAAGAAGCACTTTAATTCTGAACACACAAATCAAACATATTTATGTAACAGTGGGGGAGATTTCTAAAAGTGGAGTTAATGTAAAAGAAGCATTATAATGATTGAAAGATTGTCGCTGGTAGTTATAAAAGTATTAAGGACAGTTTAGGAGGACATAACTCTGTCTAGTAAGTTTTTTTATAAAATGGTGTAAGGAAGTTTATAAAAAGTGGATCAGTAAATTTATAAAGAAATGTTGCTATTTGTGACAATTTAAGGACAGAATTTTCACCAGATATTTAAGGCCATGTCTGACCTGTTCTTATTATTTACTGTCACCACATGTATAAATGTAACTAGAATATTTTATAAATACCAAAACTCTTAATAAGGAATAAGGACATTTTAAGGATCCATTCACAAAAACGAAGAAGAACACTTTTTATTAGTCTCCCCCAGTGTTCCATTCTGTTTTGGGTAGAGATGCACCGATACCAATTTTTTAACACCAAGTACGAGTACCGATACTTTTTTCAAGTACTCACCGATACCAATTACTGATACTTTTTATATATATACTTTAGGTACTTGGAAGTATCGGTGAGTACTTGAAATATATATATATATATATATATATATATATATACACACACATTACATACACACACCACCTCTTAATTCTCCCCTTTTGCCTCTTTCTCCCCCTCTTGATTCCCACCTTTTACTTCATTCTCCCCCTCTTGAACTCCCTCCTTTTGCCTTGGCTTTTTCTCTCCCTTTTGATCCCCCTTTGTCCCCCTCCTTGATTCTTGATCCCACCCTTTTGCCTCTCTCCCTCCTGATCCCCCCTCCTTTTGCTCTCCTTGGCCCCCCTCCTTTTGTCTCCCGATCCTTCCTCCTTTTGCCTCTTTTTTTCTCCCTTAGTCCCTTTTGCCTTTTTCTCCCTCTTGACCCCCCTCTCCGTCTCTTTCACCACCCGCTCTTGATTCCCCCTTTGCCTGCCTTACCCTCCACTGCCGGGTGCTCGCTGTTCACTCGAGAGCCCTGGCAGAGGTCAGCGTCGGAGCGTTGCCATGGTAACCCGCGGCAACGATCCGACGCTGCAGGAGGGAGAGAGGTGACCGGGAAGCATTGTGAGCAGCTCCCCAGCCTGACACAGGGTATCAGTGCTGGCATCGGCCTCATTTGCGCGAGTACAAGTACTAGCGCAAATGCTGGTATCGGCACCGATACCGATACCAGTATTGGTATCGGTGCAACCATAGTTTTGGGAGTTATTTGGAATTGCTACTGGTCAAGCAGTACTACCATAAAGCCAACAGTAGAGCATGCAACACAAAAGAATGTTACAATTTCTCCAAGTAGCATCTGCTTTTTACAATTAACCAATTCCAGTATTCTGGAGTTCAAGAAGAACATTAAATCTATCTCAAAAGAACAACAAAAAGAGTGCCCAATAGTGAAGTATATCAATACATAGTGTACTTAATAATACAAGGTATTATACTCACATTTACAAGTGGTCAGCAAGATATTGCCGTTTGGCTTGATAAAGCTGTTTGTTAACAGTGAAACGCGTAGCTGTTTTTTAATTGCTATTGTAGCTACATTTTTATATATTAAACATTTCTAGCATATCAAGCGCTGGAGTGAAGGTGTATATGTTGGAGGAAGAGTGGAGTGAGTAGCAGATACAGAGACACCGAGTGGAGACTGTGAGAGTTCTCCATAAGCCTTTGAGTCAGCATTTGAATATCTCTCTTGCTGACCACTTGTAAATGTGAGTATAATACCTTTTATTATTAAGTACACTTGGTATTGATATACTTCACTATTGGTCTCTCTTTTTTTTGTATTCAAAAGCTTTATTGGATTTCCAAAGAAAGTAACAAGAAGAACATACAGCATCTTACAAAAAGTTACATAAGGACTGTAATGCAATTATACATTACATATTACGATTGATTACGGAAGAGAATTTGAAATTTCAGTTGTATGGACCCCAGCCCATATGGTTTTTAAATTGTGTCCCAGAATACACACAGTTAGTGGGAGTCTAATTCTCCAGTGTAACTAGAATTTTGAGAAGGGAGATAAAGGAAGGTAAGAGAAGATAAGAGAAACGAAAGATAGAAGGAATCTCAAGAAAGATAAAGAAGAAGAGCAGTTCCTTAGTCTAGTCTCTGGCACAGTAAGAGGGAAGATTGGTGGAGTCCAGGTGAGAGAGCAGGGCGGCAGAGGCATACTGTGCTCTTTACAATTAATGCTACTGGAAACACATGTTCCGCAATTAATCGAAAAGGAATAAGTGAGTTTTAATTTCGGTGAGTCTCTCAAAAAACTACAAATGAGTATTGATCTCTGGGTCCATCCTATATATTAACCCAGTTGGATGATATCCCCAAAAGGGGTTAATCGGGATTCAAGGACAGAGGTCCAGACTGAAGGCTGAGCATGAATCACTTCCTCAATTACTAAATCTAGACCTGATAGTAGAATAAAAAACATGGTAGCATTATAGGGTTATATGTGTCCAGAACATTTACTAAGCAGGAACAAGAGGTCAGTGAAATTTCACCTTAGGCCCCTTGATTCAAGAAAAATTTCCAGGCTGGCCATTTGGCTCTAAAAGCATCTAAAGAGCCGGTGGAGATAGCATGTATTTCTGTAAGTTCCATTCACGCCAGCCAACCAAGCGTCTACTGTAGGGACAAAAGCAGATTTCCAGTTTCTCGAAATGAGACGTCGAGCGTGATAAAGTAGGTGTCTAAGCAAAGTGATATGGTGTGAGGGTATTTCAGGGGGAGCAGGTAGTACTATGAAGAGACAAAGGATAGGATCTGGCTTCAGAGAGAGAGAGAGGACAGTACTGATCTTAGTAATCACTACATTCCAATATTGATTAATCATGGTGCAATCTCACCATAGATGGAGAATGGTGACAGGTTCCTGATGACATCTCCAGCATAAAGGAGAGGTTGTGGGGGAAAAGCGATGAATCCTCATGGGGTAAGGTACCACCTTGTAAATAGTTTATAGCTGGACTCCTTCATCAACACATTAGGCATAGCGGATAACAAATTTCTTAAAATGCTAAACCATCGTAAGGTGGTATACGATACCCCCAGATCAGTTTCCCATTCTAAGACGAATGAGGGTTTCTGATGTTCCATAGAGAGTTACTGCAACTATAGAGCTTTGTCAGAGGTTTGACTCTCAGAGACTCTGTATGAAATGCTTTTTCAAGGGTAGTTAAATCCCTGTAGCCATAGCCTTTAATTAGTAATGACTGCAGATAATGTCTAACCTGGAGGAAGCCCCATCTATGTGATACCGGTAGAAAGTGAGCAGTAGCCAATGTTTCAAAGTCCGGCATACCTGTAGCCAACAAGAGAGAGTGTAGGGTGTGGATCACTCTTTGTTTCCACATTGTGAAGGCGTGATCCTGTAAACCTGGAGTAAATCCCGGGTTGCCTAGTATTGAGATTAAGGGAGAGGGAAAAGGCGCTGCTCCTATTCTGGAATTGAATTTATCCCATTGAGTTAGAAGATGTCGCAAGACAGGGGTGGGAGACTAAGGGTTCAGATCTGTCCTTGGGGTGAATCCACAATATATTTCCTAGAATGCTGGGCTCCATACTAAATGTTAGAACCTGGACCCAGTCCTTCTCAGGCCTACAGACCAAATCCAGGAGTAGGAAGATTGCTGTAGCGGTATAATAGTCAGCAACATTAGGGAATGCTACCCCTCCCTTACTGAGTAGAAGATGGAGATGTATTGCCGGTAATCTAGGTTTTTTTATAGGACCAGATAAATGATTTCAGTTTTGGTTTGAAGGTGGATAATTGTGCATGTGACAGTTTTGAAAAAGTATAGAAGTTTAGGTAGTGCTATCATTTTAACTAGGCTTATCCTGCCAAACCAAGATATATGTAGACCATTCCATCTTTTGAGGTCTTCAGTGATTATATGAAATATGTACTCAAAGTTGACGTCTCGCAGGCTTTGCAAAGTAGATGTCAAGAAAATGCCTAAATATTTAATTTTTTCCTCTTGCCATTTAAAGGGAAACTTACGTTTCAAAGTGCATTGTAATGAGTTTGGTAGATTTATATTAAGGATTTCTGATTTCGTAATATTCATTTTGAAATTCGAGACCGTTCCAAAACTCTGAAGCAGGTCCAACAAGGCTGGCAACGAATCCTCAGAGCGAGAAAGCGTTAAGAGAATATCATCTGCGAAACTAGATAATTTAGTCTCTCCCTGATGTGTTGGGAGGCCATGTATAGCTGGATGAGACCGGATTGCATTTAAAAAAGGTTCTAAAGAAAGTATAAAAAGTATCGGGGAGAGTGGGCACCCTTGTCTGGTGCCATTCGAAATGGTAAAAGGTAGCCATTAATTTTCAGTCAAGCCACTGGAGCATGATAAAGGCTCATAATTCCATGGATGCCACAAACTCCCACCCCCAAAGCAGTCAACAGCTCTTCCAGGTACGTCCAACACACTCTGTCAAACGCTTTTTCAGTGTGTCAACTGTCAAGAACAGCGATGGTATCTTCTTCATCAGCGTGGTGTGTAGTAAAGCTACTGTCTTGGATGTGTTGTCTCGTGTTTCTCTACCGGGGACAAACCCTGATTGATTAGGATGTACAATTTGTGGGAGACAGAGTTTCAAGCGTTCCGACATGAGCCTGGCATAAAATTTATTGTCATTATTTAACAGAGAAATCGGCCGATAGTTGGAGCATACTGTTGAGTCTTTCTCAGGCTTGGGGATGAGTTACGTGTGCCTCCAGCGCTGAGGGTGCAAACCTAGCTCCCCCAAGGACTGTATTGAAAAAATTAAGCATATGTGGTCCTAAAGATCCCTCAAATGTCTTATAGTAAAGTGTAGGAAAACCATCCAGGCCCGGGCTCTTACCGGAGGGGGAATTTCGTATGATATTGGTCAATTCCTGTTCAGTAAAAGGAGTTTCTAGGAGATCTACTGTGGAGTCTGGTTTGCCCTTGACACCTGTTTTCCCGAGAAAACCCCCTGATACAGAGTTGTAGGTGCTCTTTTTGTTGTTCTTTTGAGATATTTCGAAGCCACTAGGAGACAGCGTGAATTGAAGAGCTGCTAGATAGCTGACTAGATCTCTGAGCTGAGTCAGAATAATTAACTCAGCAATCGTTGACGCTGTCTTTCAAATACATGATTGGCAGTCAGTGCTTAATGGCGCCCCCTTTTGCTGTCCTTTTCTTGTTGTTGCATTAAATCTATCTGTTATAAAGAAAATTATTTCCCTCCAAAGAACTGATTAGATTCTGTCCTAAGAAGATAAGTATTTTAGAGATAAAAATTGATAGACACACCAATACCTATATAATTAAATAAAAACAAAAGAAAACCCAAACTATTATAGAGGGCTATGATGGCGATTTATCACAAGTCAGAAATACGTTAGATTAGAAAAAAATGACATGCAACATTGCCCAGTTTAATTCAACCATTGGGTCCTGGATTGTATTAAGAGCTACTGTGCACGGCTAGTATAATCGGAGTCTGCTAGTCATCACTTTCAATCAGCTTAGTTTATAAAATTAGAAGAAAATAACGGTATCCCTTTATTTGTAATTGTGTTGATTCATTAATTTTGGGTGTTTCTGTACTTTTCAACACTATTCTGTTGTCTAATGTTAGGACTGTAATTTAAAGCAATGCGTTGCATACCCCTCTGGCACTCAAAGGGTTAATATAATTTAACTCATAAGGACCAGGGCTATTTTACTCATTTTTGCTGAAACAAGGTTTCATCAGTTTATTATCTAGTGTACCAATGAAAACACACACACGTATGTATGTATTTATATTTTCCTTGATAAAAAGCGCAAATATGAAAAAAAAAAAACAAAAAAAAAACAAAACAAAAGCAAACTTTTTTTCATGATTCCACCCCTTATTGTTTGCATACAATTAGCATGCTTGTCATAAAATATTCCTATATATTTTCTACTATTTCTTCTATTTAGGTTTTTGTTGTAATTATGGGGCTACAATGTGCGCATTACATTTGTATAAATATACACTAAACTTATTTTTACTTTTTTACACATTTCTATGAGGATTACAGATTGTCAGCAAGAGCCCTCCTCCTCAATATGCAGCATGCACAGGAACAGGCCCCTGACATTTTCAATGTGAATACTACAGACAGTTTTCACATCAGGTCACATATAGATCTCACTGCTGGGACTCTGCTACCATCACTATAAAGGGAAGCCAGGCTCTCTCTGTCAACCTGGCCTCACCCTTATGCTTGAATAAGAGCTTAATGAGAGCTTAACCCTTGTAGTTCCTATTACAATTCAATGGATCAAAATGGGTTATATATTTTAAAACAGCATGAAAGGAGTCAATTGGCTTCCTGCACTGTCAGAACACTTGGCTATCACTTACAGCCTGACCAGTCTCCTAATGCCTGATAACGGACAGCCATCCCTGTCACTTAAACGGCCAGGATCCATATATGTGAGCAGTTGTGTCTAAACTCAGTTTCAATGCTCGTAGATGTACACAGCCTCAGAGAAGTTAAAAGGCATCCTATATAATAATTCGCTAAAACGTGTGTAACCCCAGAATCATGCGCAGTAGAGCCTGCTGCGCGTGCTGCAGTCATGCGCGGCAGAGACTGCCCGCACCGCAGCTGATACAGAGCGGGACATCCCGCTCTGTATCAGTCGCGGCGCGGCAGTCTCTACTGAGCATGGCTGCACCGCAACCGGCTGCCAGTGGCACTGTGGCCAGTGTAATGGGCTCTTCAAATAGTTGCATATAAAAAAAAAAAAAAAAAGCATATTTTTAAGTTCTGTGTTTCAATATATAACAGCTATCACTCTCACCTCTGTGTTTAGCAACATTATAGACGTACAGACCTAATTCTATAGGCCAACCCTTGGCTTTATTTAAATCTTCCGCAAGAGCTACTGCTGCACGTGGCAGCCTCATTTCCATATACCGGAACTCTCTGGATTTACCCAGAAGACTCTGCATTTAAGCTCACAGTGTAGGGTCCCATCTGACTGAAGCTATTTCTCTGGCTCTCAGAAAGCTCCATTATAGCCCTGCCCACTCCCCCACTCATCTCATCCATATCTTACCCAGTTACATAAACGTTGGGGGGGGGGGGCAAACAGCCTTATTTCCCTTCATTTGATCCCACCAGCGTGTTCTAAATGAACCCCACAAAGAACCTTAGATACCAGCTCTTCTTTGGTTTATGGGAATTATGATAAAGATGGTCCCAGGTATTATCATCCTCACACGCTGTGCAGATGGGTGTGAAGTCAAAGTAGGCCTCTCTGGAGCACACGGCACCAGCTCTCGGGAAGAGAAGCACAATGAAAGTTGTAACTTTAGAATGCTGCTTCTCACAGAAGTGGGACTAGGAGTAATCAATTAGCAAAATACAGAGGTTTAACATATATTTAGTTTTTTTACATGTCAATTGCCCTTTAACTTCTTGAATGCAAGAGAAGTGTCCAGCACATTGTGAAGTCGCAGAGACCTCTCTAGCAAATAAGGGGTTAAATGATGACCTTTGAACCCCAGCATAATTCAAAAGACATAAAATGTGAAGCTGATATATTACAGACATAGCCATTCTCAAAGGTACAAAGCAGTTTCCCGTTCTGCATCCCAGAGCTACTCAGCCAATAAAGGTATCACTTTTACTTTGCCAGTCTCCTGCAACAAATAATGGTTCTTTATTTAAAAACAGAAAACTTCTAAAGCTAGCCTTTCTATAGCCAGGAACACGTTCAACTCTACTGGCTGGCAGATGCAAAATGAGCCATTTTATAAAGGAAATGCATTAGCCTTTGAAATGTCATGTGTCACAGGAGATGTTTAATGACTTCTCCGAAATGACAGATGAGATCAATTTTAATATATAAAACAAACAGCAGCTACCTCTTGGGCTATAAATATTTCTGACTCCTAAGATGGACTAAAGCACAAAGATTATTACAGTATGATTTAGAGTTATTAGAATTTTATCATGTATAAGACACAGTTTGTTGGTCAGGATAACAATATTGTGATGTCCAGCTCTACTTTAGACACATTTATTTAAAGAGGCAGTGGCTCCTAGAATGAAAAAATAAATGCTTTTCTTAATAAATGTAGATAGTAATTGATCTATCTTACAGTATTCCAACAGTGCTAATTTCAGTCAGTTTCCTCTATTCTCCTACCCTTTTTTACATTAAACCTCCCACTAATAATCACAATCTAACCCCACTGGTGGAAAATTGAAGCAGCAGCATGACCATACAATTTTGCAGCAGACATCACCACCATCACTGCCATAGTAACTTTTTTTTTTAACCATTTTTATGTGAACAAGAGATGAGGAGATGCAAATAAAAACCCAGATCTAATTTATCTTTAACAACATATTACTGGACTTGTCCAAATTTCAACTGAGGTGGTACAACATTTTAATCACTTTGGTCCTTTAAAGGTTAAACACATCATTTGCAATCTCTCACTGGCTCACATTCTAGTAGTGATTGTTTAACATAAAGTATATGAACCTTGTGGGCCAGTTAAAAAGTTCCTTTTAAATAGTAATTCTTGACAATTTCATTCATTGCCTTGTTTGTTAGGAATATTTGACCTGAAATGCCTAGAGGTTAGAAGAGTTAGTCTCTGCTTCAGGTACTTTTGGTTCCCAACATATTTGTTAAACATTACTTCCTGGGTTCTTTTATCAAGCTGTAAGTGAAAGCTGCTGCTGATGACATCACAGCTTTATATTGGTCTGCTGGCCTTTCAAAATACAACAGCCATCTTGTTTTTCCTGGAGACATCATTCTACCAATAAAGGGATAGTAACAATACGTAAACATATATATATTATAGTGTTTATCTCCCTGAGTAAAATAAGGGTACCTCCACTATTGAAAGGTATTTTATTCAAAAGATATTATACCTCAGACTTGATTTTTTTATGTGCAGTATCAAAGTGGCCTGAAATTGTACAGTGGTGCTGTTGCTACACCATCCTATGGAGATTTTTGGTCAACTGACCAGAGCTGTCCATAGGATGGTATAGCACCAGCTCCACTGTACAATTTCAGGCCAATTTGATACTGCAACTAAAAAAAAAAAATCAAGTTTGAGCTGCAATAACTTTTATTCAAAACACATTTCAGCAGTGAGAGTACCCTTGTTTTACTCAGGGGGATAAGCGCTACAATATATATTTTTTTACATTTTAAGTATTACTATCCCTTTAACAGCATTAATGGGAAGGGGAAAAAACACATTACCAAACATGGAAAATTTTTAATTACCATCTGGAAAAGCAGCAATAGAATTAAACAGTAAATTACTGTTGGGAGGAGTATGTGCCAATAGTAAGCAAAATAACACTTCATTGTGTTAAGTCCTTTCCAAATCCCTTTGAACCCAAGATGTAGTGGGGTAACTAGTCCTTGCAGGACCCTGGTGCAAACATTGTTGGGCCCCTATCATAAAAATATTTCCACAAAGGCATAACTGGAGCCTATTGGACTCTGGGACAGATGAGAAGGAATTGGATTCTGAGGCCCAACACAACTGCTACCTTTGCACCCCCCTGTAGTTACGCCCCTGCCCATAAATCATCTTAGATGTCAGCATTGTCTAACCAGTAAAATCTATTCTGCCCCAGATAGACACCTCACATCTGGAACTGAGGACTTGGACTGAGGTGTGAATGGAAGGCAGGGTCAGCCATTACAATACAAAACTGGGCACATTTCTGCAATTCTTGTTTCCAAAATCACAAGTCATTTAATCCAGTGGATGCTAGAAAGTTCTTTTATGCACTGATAAGTAATGAATTTGAGACATTCCTAGCATGCAAGGAGTTAAAGAAGACATTCAGTTCTAGCAATGTACTGTCCTTTAATATTTGTAAACTTGTTTAGCAGTTTAAGGGATAGTAATGTTTCAAAATAAAAGCAGCTCCAATTAATCTTCATATCATGGGGAGTGTTATTTCTGTACTGTCGGAGTTGTAGTTCAAGAGTAACTGATAAAGTACCCCTCTCCCGCCCCTTTTACTGATGTAACACTACTCACCTTAGAACAGAAAGATGGTGTCCAAATGGCTTGCTGAGAGGGACAATCTTCAATTAGCATAAGGGAAAAAACCTGAAAGACCTGTCAGTGGGGGCAAGGCTTTCATTGTTCTCACATTAAGAACATTGATCCTTGCTGTGTGAACTGTCTAGTCTGTGGACCAGATTCCACATCTGAGGGGAGGTGGCTTACACTAGGTAAAAGGGGCAGGAGGGGATACTTTATCATTCAATTACTCTTGAACCACAACTCAGACAGTATTGAAATAACACTCTACATGGCCCCAAATACTACAAGGATTAATTGTAGCTGCTCTTATTTTAAAACATTACTATCATTTTAAAGGAAAAAGAACAAACATGAGATCAGGTTATATACACTTAAATGCCCTGTACTGCAAGCTAAACATCTCTATTTGTTCCTAGAGTTCTTTAAATCTAGTCTTAGATGTAGCCTATGGATGTATGATTTTGTACAAGATCCAGGCCCGAGTAGGCAACTGGCTAGAGCACCAAATTTTTAGGGGCGCCTCAAAGGTGCTGGCCACACCCACATTCGGAATTGGGGGTGTGGCCTGGGCAATTTCAGTGTTACTGAACCAGGTTTATACCCATTTATAGGCTATTATTTAACCGTAAGGATGCTAGGGATATCCGTGCAATGCATTGGAGGTATCTCTAGCATCCAAGCGGTTAAACAACAGCCTGTAAATGGGTATAAACCTGGCGCAGTAACGCTGGGACCCCTGAATTCCAGGACTTTCATCCTTGGTCCTAAAGGGGTTAATGGTTTTAGGTCCAATCGTTCAATAAAAGCAGCAAATCATTAACAAAACAGTGCAAGGACTAGTACAGCCCAAGCTTTCCTTTTTTTTTTTTTTTAAACAGATGTTAGTTTGGCATGCATGATTTTAAACCATATTTTATATTTTAAGGGTTCCTTTAAATATCGATAGCTAAACAATATTGATTGGGATGTTTTTCAGTCATGACTGAACAACTTCAGACAGTTGCCTGAATACTAGTAAAAATATTGTTTTGTGGAAAACCAATTGCACCACAGGGGACAAATCAAAATTCCTATTGATTTAAAGGGATAGTAACACTTCGTTTTATCTTTATTTTATTTTGTAGGCATTAAAAACACATGAAGAACAATATAAGTCTTATCTCTCAAACCTTTATGGTTTGAGAGATATTCACAAGCAAAGTTTCCCCTCCCGCCCCTTCCATCTCTTCTCAGATGTGGAATGCAGTCCATAGACCAGACAGATAACAGAAGGGGACAATCTTCTTCCTATGAGAACAATGAAAGCCCTGCCCCCCTTGACAAGTTTTTCAGGTTTTTCCCTTACCTTAATTGAAGATTGTCCCTCTGTGCAATCTGCCTGGGCACCTCCCTTCTGATCTGGCTGAGCAGTGTTACATCAGTAAAAGGGGCGGGAGGGGGACACTTTGTCATTGAATTACTCTTGAAATACAACTCTGACAGAATTGAAATAACACTCTCCAAAGTCCAAATACTATGATGATTAATTAGAGCTGCTTTTATTATGAAACATTACTATCCCTTTAAAAGGGGCTTTTAACTCTTTGAATGCTAGATATATCTCCAGTACACTGCTTATTAATTAGAATAGTGGGTGGTGTTTGTTCACAATGGCTTGCATTGAATAAACAATGATTGTTTTGCTCATTTAATTTTCTTAGAATTTGATAAGGGGATTACATGGTCATCTAGATGTCCTTGCTTGCTACTTTTTCACATTATGGCTAGACACATAATCCCATTGTTGTCTATGGGATTTTTTTTTACATATTTTTATTTAAATGGCTACTTAACAAGTGAATAGTAACTTTCATTCGTGAATTCATCTTAGGTCTCTCATTCATTTTTATTTTACATGATGGCACTCACATTAAATTTTATATTCACATTTAAAGGGATAGTAATACTTCATTTTATCTTTATTTTATTTTGTAGGCATTAAAAAAACATGAAGAACGATATAAGTCTTATCTCTCAAACCTTTATGGTTTAAGAGATATTCACAAGCAAAGTATCCCCCCCTGTTCAGCCAGATCAGAAGGGAGGTGCCCAGGTAGAGAGAGACAATCTTCAATGAAGATAAGGGAAAAAGCTGAAAAACTTGTCAAGGGGGGAAGGGCTTTCATTCTTTTCATACAAAGAAGATTGTCCCCTGCTGTTATCTGTACTGTCATACAACCAGATTCACATCTGAGAAGAAATGGCTTACACTAGGAAAAAGGGGCGGGAGGGGGAAACTTTACTTGTGAATATTTCTTAAACCATAAAGGTTTGAGAGATAAGACATATATCATTCTTAACGTTTTTTTAATGCCTACAAAATAAAATAAATTTAAAACAAAGTATTACTATCCCTTTAAGTTACTATTTTCTTAGCTTAGTAAATCCAAGCCAATGTGAAAAGAAAAGAAAAAAACAATTCCCCCCAACATTCACACTTTTAAATAGATCCTAGTCATCATATCAAGACAAATATTTGGTACTGGCTTGCTCAAAGTATTGTGGCTCCTCTAACGTTTATTGAGAAGAATATGGATGCTTTATAAGTTTCTTCAAACATAACGTAAGGCAAGCTGTTTCCTATTCAGGTGCTTACAATAGAGCCATGACAGTAGGTTGAGATCAAAGGACTCTAAGCAATTGTGTACACACTGTTATTATAACGCTATTAGTACAGGACCGCCATGGTGTAGGTAAAAGCTACATGAGGGGCTGAAGACTCAGGTTGTTACAGTATATAAAATCATCCTTTCATCTTTATAGATCCGCAATATCTTTTGTGTTAGTCTGTCACAACAATTGTTAACGTCTTTACAACATTATATGTAATATGATGGAGCTCAATAAATAGATGAAAATAATACATTTCTTTTCAAGATCATTATAATTCTACTGTTTGTGCAATTTAAAGGATACTTGGTACTCAAAACTAGGTGTTATGTGGGCAGTGTACAATAATCATAACTGTGTATTATATATGTGTTGCTCACCCCCAAAAAAGCATACACAAAGACGGAACACCAAAACATCCAATCATAAACACTAAACATATACAAATAAAAACTGATGACCACTCTGAAGAATGAGAGCTGAAAAAATGTATCATGGATCTAATTAATATTCATCATGCAAAGTACCATGATCTACTGGTTGGAGTGAGGAAAGGATGTTACACCATGATGAACTTACAGTAGAGCTGGAAGCAATCGGCTCTGGAAGGGTGTACCTGAGGCAGCATGGAGATGCAGAGTTTATTCAGGGAATGAGCACAGAGACCATGGAATGTGGCAAGAGGATTCTTGAAAGATTGTTTACCTAAACCTATGTATTTTGAGCCCTGTGACCATCCATAGTACAGCCAAAATGCGAATATATTTATACTGCAATCGATCTTCGCTTTCACATGCACGACCCTACACATAAGCTGATAATATTTCTGCTAATTGTCCACTAACTTAACCTCCAATGGGCTGCCTAAACTGCTACATAGTGTGGGACAGTAACTATTTAATCACTATGCCAAGAGCATCCAAGTTTTTTAGTTGTGGGCCTCATGATCAGAAAGTGTGAGGGCTGCATTATTTCTTTTAATTGATAACAATGATGAATTATAGTATGTCAGCTAGTCAAACATATACATTTATGTATTGATCAAGTCAATGGCAATACTGATATTTAACAGACATTTTCTTGAACTGTACGGTACTGGCAAGAACCGGAATAGGTCTTACTGGCCTACTAGTTCCTTTGTGCTAATTAATTAGGCATTAAAATATCTCAGGTGGGCCAAACCCTGACGCATTTTGCCCACTGGCCCCTGCTGTATGTGATGGATATAATGACATCAGTTATTAGTTTTTGAGTTCTCATATTCATAGGTTTAACTAGTCATTGGACGTCCCCAGTGCAAATATTTTTTGATAAAGATATTTACACAGAGGCAAATCTAGACCTTATTGGAGCCCAGGGCATATGGGGACCCCCTTGGATGCTGGGTCCAGTACAACTGCTCCACCAAAGTTACGCCCCTGCTCATGGTTGGTAGTTTGAATTAAAACAACTATTTTTATTTATTTAGAAAAGGGTTTACCAGGAAGAATACATTGAGATTACTCTCATATTCAAGTATGTCCTGGAGAGTTTTCAGTAAAAGGTTACATATTTACACAAATACAAGTGTATACGTTTTGTGTTTATGTTTAGGTGTTTTGCTATTGAGTCTTTGTTGGGAGGGATCATATGTCTATAAAGCAACCTTGATTCTAATTTTCTGAGTGACTATTTTATATATATAACCCCCAACTTTTTTATTTTCTTGTGTAAATAAAACATGGGTACTCCCATGGCTGAAAGGGGATGTATTTAAATGTTATTGCAGCTCAGCCTTGCATTTGATGGCTGACATAATCCCATGTCTTGTTATTTTACACCAATTCTCTTGTTACAGCATCCTGTGGGGGTTTATGGTCAAGAGACCATAGCTGTCCATAGACAGCTACAGAAACAGTGCCACCATAACATTTCAGGCCATGGAACTTTTGCACCAAGTGCAGGTTTGAGCTGCAATAACGTTTGAATAATTCCTCTCTCATGAGTGGTAGTACCCATGTTTTAGTCAGCAGGATCAATCCTCCAGTATATTTTTCCATATTATGTGGGCTAACCCTTTAAACTGCAAATTTATAGCTACTTCTTTGAATGTGGAAGGAATAGTGTCACCCAAAAATGCAAACCATGGAAGGCTGGAACTCATAAAAATGTGAGTCTGCGTTGTAACAACTTTTGAAAAAGTCCTACAAAATAAAAATTTTCCATATTAAATTATGCTCTCCCTTTAAATAATAGTAATACGATACACAATAGTCTTCAGGAGTAAGGCACAAATGTGTTTACCTCCCAGTGGCTGAACACCAGCTGTGGACTGGCCAGGCCACTTGTCCTCTTTCTTATTTCATCAGCAAAGCCGAAGCTTTCAGCTACCGGTAGAACTGCCTTGATAATGAACATGTCTGTTCCTTCTTTCATCTCCTCCAACAGGACACGACCTTCTCTTTTCGACAGGACACCATAAACCCGACCTAGGCATGAGTAAAAAAAAACAAAAAAAAAAAAAAAAAAACATATTTATATCACAAAGGCTGTTGTCTCCTTTCAATCATCTACCTGAAATACTATGACTTATTTTGAAAAATGCATCAAAGATACTGCTTACCCTAAATAACCTATACATTTACACTACTGCACAGGATGAGGAGTGTGTTGGACACATCTCAGACCCTTAATGTTTTTAATGATAGCCCTGGGAAAAAATACAAAATTAAAATAGTTTGTCATTATATGTATAGGACAAAATGCATCTTTCTTTCACATAACATTTAATTTCTTTTTTACAAATAATTTTCACCATTTTATTTTTTATATCCCAGCCTAGCATTCTCAGGTAAAGAAAAAGCGGCCAATCATTGACGGATATCCAAATGTGTCTGTCAAAGATCACAAGGGAAGGGCAACATATCGGATATGTTTCTCTTGCCGTACTTTCACAAATTTTGGTTTTATGCCAGCATCACACTCAAGCTGTCTGTTTTTACCCTGAGATATCCCTACATTTTGCCTGTGATCCAATGTGAAGGAGAGCCATGACATATTGGCAGTTAGACGTCAGCATCAGAAATAATAACCCATGTGGGTTGCTGCTTCATTAGACCTATATCTCATTTGTGTCAATAATATGTACTGCGGTCCATAGGCAGTATGCAAATCAGCTCTGCTCAGATTCACTGTGCTCAACACATAGTTGCAGCGGATTTGTAGCACGCTGTGTTCATACGTTTTGATCTTGCCTGTATGATCAGCCTATGTGTTGTAATGTATTTGTGATTAGTGCATAGTTCAAAATACTGCAAAATTCTGAAATGGTTAAAAGTAATCAGGATACTATTTTAAAACAGATTTCAATGCATTTCGTATGTCACAGTTAAAAAAAGAGACCTAAAATGAATGATATACATATGAAATTAGCTATACATATATATAAAATTAGATACTGTAAAATGCCTAAATGTAATAGTTATGTCTCAGCTTTGAAAGGAATCCAGTTCAAATCTGACTCTTTGATGATCCAAAATGCTTAACTAGGTATAAAGGCAAAACCTTTTCAGTTTGTAGATACAGATTTAATTGGGAAACTCAGTCACATAAGAATTCCCAAGATCAAAAGGCCAGTGTTTTCAGAGCTACAGCGATTTATCGGATCATATGTTTACCATTCAGACATGTCGGACTTGTGCTCTATAAATACTTGACATTTCTGGTCAGAAGTCAGTTGCTTGTGCTACATTCTGCAATATATACTTTCAAGTCATGAACAAACTAGCTTAGTGTTGTTATGTCTAGAGTATACTTAACCCTTTCACATAAACCATTTGAGTGCCAGAGAGGTATCCAACACATTACTTTGCAATGCGCTGGATACCTCTTTGGAATTCAAAGGGTTAAAGGAATAGCAATGTTTCACAATAAAAGCAGCTCCAGTTAATCTTCATAGTATTTGGGCCGTAGAGAGTGTTATTTCAGTACTGTCAGAGTTGTATTTCAAGAGTAATTGAATGATAAAGTATCCCCCTTCTGCCCCTTTTACTGATGTAACACTGCTCACCTCAGAGCAGCAAGACTGTCCAGATGGATCGTAGAGGGGGACAATCTTCATTGAGCACAAGGAAAAACCTAAAAAAAACTGTCAAGGGGGCAGGGTTTTCCTTATGTTCACAGTAAGAAGATTGTCCCTTGTTGTGATCTGTCTGGTCCCAGGACCAGATTCCACATCTGAGGGGAGGTGGCTTACACTAGGTTGAACTACAACTCTGACAGTATTGGAATAACACTGTCCATGGCCCAAATACTATGAAGATTAATTGGAGCTGCTGTATTTGTGAAACATTACTATCCCTTTAAGAGTATATGTAGAAAGAAAAAGGGAGGAATAATGCGGCAAACCAACTGCCTCCGGAGGAGAAACAAAAATCCCCATTAACAGAAATATGGTTTTAACCATTTGAATGCTAGAAAGAGGGGTCTAAGATGATTGTGAATCAATTTTGGAGACCTCACTAGTGTTCAAAGGGTTAAAAGTCCAATTTAAATGATTGAAACTTTGAGAATTTTTTTTTATTTGTTCCCTATGATGCAAATGGTTTGCACCAGAATTACGGCTCTTGTGTTTATGTATAAAGCCATAATTAATTTTGTTGCATTAACCCTTTGCCTGCCAGAGGGGCTCTTACACCCAAAGAGTTAAAATTTCTAATTTCACAGTGCTCCAAAAACTGCCAAAACATTCACTCAACAGGAATAAACGTTCTGAATCATGACAAGTGAAAGTTATTTAATAGGAAGGAGAGCGCTTCTGAGGTCAAACAAGGTAATTTCTACATAGTTGGAAAATATTCTTTATTTTTAATGATGCCATTTAAAAAACTCTTTGCAAACCTGATATTCTCTTCATGATGTATTGCAGTGCAGATACATATAATTGCCTATAAATCCCTTCCCTGTGTTTCAAATCAGTGAAACAAATGACTCAGGATTACAGACCTTTATGCTTGGAAAGGGTCCACTAGGGAGGATGCACTAGATTTTGAGGGGCGTCTCTGTTGTGCTGCCATACCCAGTGTGTCTAATGCCCGGACTGGTCAAATTTTTGGTTTATGGTGGCCATTTTGTATACCTCTTTTCTTGCTATTGGATAACCCTTTGAGTGCCAGAGGGTGTGCAACGCGTTGCATACTCCTCTGGCGCTCAAAGGGTTAAACCCTTAGAGGCTAGAGAGGTCTCAAATGCATTGCAAAAAAATACAGCATGTGATGTGATATATATATATATATATTAACCCTTTGAGTGCCAGAGGGAGTGCCAGTCTGTGACTCAAATGCATGAATGATCATAAGAACTGTGGGGGCTATTTGCCAAGGGGCAAAAAGAAAAGAAACAGGTAACAAGTGAGATTTTTCTTTCATTTACCATTTTACCAGGGTGGTAACATGCGGGGACGTACACGTGCAAGTATTTCTGGGACAAACCAACTGCGCCAAAAGGGATAAATATAAATTCCTCAAATTCCCATTGGCTTAAACATGCTTTTAGCAATGGAGACCTCTCTAGCATTCAAGAGATTAAAAGACCAATTTAGTTAATGGCCATTTGTATTTATTTCCTACGGTGCAGATAGTTTGCCATAAAATTGCACCACTGCTCTTCTAAACTCAAGGCCAACAGGGTCAAATATCCTATATAATAAAATGCTAGCGATGTCTGTCAGAAGCCGTCACGCGCAGTACAGACTGCCAGCGTTCGTCCAGTCTCTAACGCGCATGACTGCATCGCATGGTTCTGTGAGGCGGTGTCAGTACGTAGAGCAGGACCGGAGCAGTGAGACATCACCCGGACCTTGGCCCGTGTACACGGGCTTTTACACTAGTATTAAATAAAGTGGAGCAATTTTGGGGCAAACCAGTGGCAGCACAGGTTTAATAGGTTGTTTTACCTCATGAATGATTCAGATCATTGTTTTACAATGTATTGTGACCTCTCTAGCTATCAAGGGGTTCAATGGTAAGTTTAATTTGTCCCTTTTGGTGTTGTTGGTTTACCCCAGAATTGCTACAATTTGCCTTAAAACATATGGCCTACAGAGTTATAATGTTTGCAGATACAGTCAGCTTGTTGCAGTTACTATATATGGGAACTCTCAGGGTGATAGCCCTTGGAAGAAAGAGTTTTCTAGCTTGGAGCAAAGCAGAAATTTCAGTGTCACAAACCCTTTTTCTTTAAGATGCTGGCCTCAAGAGCCAGGCCATCAAAGCAAACTTCTCCACCTGAGGATGGTATACTGGGCCATGGGTCAGAATGTTCAGCCTCAAGGGGAGGAGAAAATGCACTGCTATGGACAGAGAAGATCTGAAAAACATGCCAGAAGGTGCCAAAACAGAGAAATCAGGATGACCTGAGCCCTCTCCATCCTGACCTTTCAAAATACCCTGGGAATGAGGATAGGTCGGAGTAAATACCTACACTAGAGGAAAATTCTATGGCATGGTCATCCACTGCAAAAGGCTAAGTTTTAAACTTATTGTGTGACCGACTACGTTGGTTCTGATGGATATTCTATATAGGTCGAAGGCACCTCATGACCTCAGTTCAGGTGTGTGCGGCAGCTTCTTCAAACACATCCACTGCAAAAGCCAGAGGGTCTGGCAACCTGGCACAGAACTGAAGAACATTGCAGTTTAGGAGAGAGACCAGGAGATCCACAGCTGGTAACCCCCAATGGCGGATGATCAAGTTGAATGCACTCTGAGTTAGCTCCTGATTTCCAGGATCCAAGCACCATCACCGACAGTCAGGATATCCTCTGAGAGACCTGAAGGGACAAGAACAGAGCCCTGTTGTCTGGAAAAAACAACCTCATTGGAGTGTATTAAATGTCATGTCTAGGAAATGAAGGACTTGGGAAGGAACCATTAAATATATATTTTTAAGTTCCAAAACAGAGATGCACTCCTGCATCTGAGTGAGCAGTTGTCTAGATAAGGGGTCAAAGATATCCCTTGAGCAGGGATGTGAGCTGCCACTGCAGACATGATCTTCGTGGAGACCCTCAGATTGGTCACTAGGCCAAAAGGTAGGGCAGTGAAGTGAAAATGACTTCCTGAAAAGCAAAGCACAGGAATCTCTGATTATCCAGGTAGACAGGACATGCAGATAAGCATCCTGTAGGTATAGGGAGGCAAGAATCTCCACTGTACACATAGCTACATTTTGAACCAAGAGTCCAGCACAAAATGGTTGAGGTACTTTAAGTCCAGATTTGGATGGCAGCCGCAGTATTTTTTGAGAACAATGAAAAGAGGAGTAAAATTTGGTGAAGCACTACTGTAGAGCAATAGTTGCTTTTTCTAGCAGAAGAAACCAAAATGGTCGAGAGCGAAGGGAACTGAATTCTATGTAATACCCTCCCGCGATCACCATCAAACCCACTGATGCATCACTGAATTTGTCCATGTGTCTTGGAAAGAATGGAGGTAACCCATTATGGGCAAGGACTGACCAGGGCCCTGGGAGTCATGCAGAGGTGGACTTGTCAGCCTTAGACTTCTGAACAGTCTTCTTGCCTGTCCAAACTTGTTTAGGTTTTGAGGGAAGGAAGCGCATGAGGGGCTTGAACCCTAACACATAACCAGATGATGCGGTAACAATAACTACATGTCTTCTTAGGAAGGCACTTGAGGCATCAAGGTACACTTGACTTCAGTTGCATGACTGATGACCTTCTCCAAGTCAGGGCCAAACAACTGTTTGCCCACAAAGGGAAAATAAACAACAGACATCTTGGAAGATTGGTCAGCTGACCTGATCTTGACCTGGTAGCGCCATAATTAGATTCTATAATGTAGGCACTCACTTCAAGGACCCTAGCAAGTAACACCAACAGTTCACCCTGGATGGCAGCTAAAAGTTGTTCACTCCAGATAGCCACAGCTCTAGTGACCCAGGTGGTAGTAAAAATGGCCAATGGGCGGCACCCATGGCCACAAAGTTCAACTCAAACATTTATCTGCTTAATATTTATGGGCCACAGCATCTGAAAAAGGCAGAGTGGTTCTTGGCAATACAAGAAATTGGGGGGGGGGATGAACTGCAGGGGACAGTACACTGCTTCAAGGTCTAAGCTGAAAAAGGAAACAAATTATAAATGCTCCTGTTAAGGTGTCTTCAATCTTCCAGGAGCACATGGTCTAAAGAATGGTGAGGAGGAAACAAAGGTGCCTCCTTTTTGCATCTCTGCAAAATGTCACTGAAAAAGGAGCTGGTGTTGGATGCCTCTGATACCTGAAGCATCTCCAGGACTGCTTGAAAAAGGCCCTCAGGCAAAGGGTTAGAGAAATGTCCAACAAGCTGTGAATGACCCCCAATACAAGACTCAAGTGCCTGATGAGGGGTGTAGGGTGTTACACAGATCAAAAGTTTGGGGACCCCTACAATAGAGGAGGGGACAGAGGTGACTGTACAAAAAAAGAGCCTTAACTCAAGCTGGTTCTTGTTCAGAAGAAGATGTCCTCAGAGGTGGCGTAGGGCAGTGGACAGAGAACACAGTACATACTATTCCCTGGGAGGCCCAGTCTGGTATTTTGCCTTTTTCTTCCTCGAGTTCCAACTATCATAATTGGTCCAAATGTTTATTTACATTCGGTGTTGACAAAGCATGGCATTTGGCCGACACACCATTCCTGACAAAGGGTCCAACAATGATCCAAAATGTGTTGATGTAATGGAGATATTTTTTATACCCAGAGAAAGAACCAAGTGGAGGACAGAGAGAACTGGCGGAGTCCAAGACAATTCAGGGCAACGCAATATACTATGGGCTCTTATCCAAGAATCCTTCTAGTAAGCATATTTAGGCAGAAGACATATTCTGATTGTGGTGGTGAGAAACATTTCTTTTTTTTTCTACTATTGAGTGACAAAGGGGTTATCTTGATTTGATCAATATTGTGTATTTGGGGTTATCTAGTTATCCCCATCTCCCATCACTATTGCCTTGACTGCCAGCATGCTATTCATTTGAAATATAGTATTTTTCCATATATGAACCATCTTGTCCTCTTGTTCCACAATATTATATCCATATATTTTATATTTATGCCCTGCTCCTATGTTTTAGCATATATTGACTGTTTATTTTGTTTCTATTTCATTTCAATTTTTTACCCCCTTTTTTACTTTGGTTGTTCGGTTAATTTGTGAACAGGTCTTTCCTTTTTGTTTTAACCCCGTAACAACCGGCCAATCGTCGCGGCGACGCGACTGAATGAATGCATAGCATTTTTCTTTTCTGGTTCCGGACTCCCCGAACGGTAACAGTGACAAAGGAATCCTTAAATCCATTTAGTATGATGACCCTATTACTGATCACTGTTCCAAAAAACAACAATTAAATTATCGTAAAAGAATGATCTCACAGAAATACTGATGAGTAAAACACATGATCTGAATTACTAATCCCACAAAAAGTTTTAAATATACAAGGTACATAGCCTGATATTTCTTAGATATAAATAATAAAACATTGTATTCAAGTCGCAATATGTTAGTCAGCAATCAATGATTGACCCTAAACAGAGATGTATAGTGGCAGGTTACTCAGTCTGGTTTTAACTCCTATAAATATGAGCACATGAAAGATCACATTCTAAGTCTATTGTTTTAGTCCAAAAAAACACCAGAGTCAAAGCCACTTAACTCACTATTTGGATCCCAAGCGATATAGCGGACACTGATACCTGAGCACGTTAATGGGACAATGCTTTGTATGCTGAAGGTAGTCTTACAAACAAAGCAATCTAGGACTTAAAGGTCATTACAATAAGATGAGTTAAAAGGAGTTACTCATTATGATCATTAAAAAATAAGGGAATTCCTCACTGATTAAGCAATGAATTAATAGTGAGAACCACTAACTAAGCATTAGCCCATTAACTTGCTCAGGTGTCAGTGTCTGCTATATCGCTTGGGATCCAAGTTATCAAACAGCAAGTTAAGCGGCTTTAACTTGCTGGTCTTTTTTATAGGCTAAAACAATGGACGTTTTTTTTAGATAGTTCAATAGAAATATATGTTCTGGTGCTATTTGCTCATATTTATAGGAGTTAAAACCTGACTGAATAACCTGTTGCTATATAACTCTGTTTAGAGTTACTCCCTGATTGCTGACTAACAAGTTAGATCTTGACAACTAAAAATGTGGTATATCGTGCTGTGTTTATCACAAATCATAGTGCCTCAGTTCGCTTTTGGAAAGAGTAAAAGATGGCAACCCAAATTACAATGATCATCAAGATGAAAAACAGAAACTGAGATACATAATCCAGTGCAAAAACAAATACCTAATAAAACCTTTCTTTAAAGGGATGGTAATACTTCGTTTTATCTTTATTTTATTTTGTAGGCATTAAAAAAAAACATGAAGAAGGATATAAGTCTTCTCTCTCAAACCTTTATGGTTTATGAGATATTCACAAGCAAAGTTTCCCCCTCTCTCCCCTTTTACCTAGTGTAAACAATCTCTTCTCAGATGTGGAATCCAGTCCATAGATAACAGCAGGTGACAAGCTTCTTTCTATTAGAACAATGAAAGCCCTGCCCCCCTTGACAAGTTTTTCAGGTTTTTCCCTTATCTTAATTGAAGATTGTCCCTCTCTGCAGTCTATCTGGGCACCTCCCTTCTGCTCTGGGTGAGCAGTGTTACATCAGTAAAAGGGGTGGGAGGGGGATACTTTATCATTTAATTACTCCTAAATTACAACTCTGACAGAATTGAAATAACACTCTCCATGGGCCAAATACTATGAATATTAATTAGAGCTGCTTTTAATATGAAACATTACTATCCCTTTAATGTCTCATTACAATAATTACTCCTAGCTTTTTTTACGATTACATTAAGAGCATTTTAGATTTTGGAAAAGACACTTGGCTGTCTAAGTTGTAAGATTTAAACTTGTATTTAAATTAAAATGTATTTGTTATAAGACATATTTTCTTCAAAAGAGCCAGGAATAAATACCAAGAGTATTAAACGAGTGTCCCTAAGCAATAAACAGGCTTCTGTGTTCATATTGAAGCCAGTTTTTATCCTAAACCTTAGTTATGCTTTATGTGATAATTCACTAAGAATGATAAGTTAAAAAGAACAGGTTTTTGGATTCTCAGTGGCATGTACTTTGAGGTTTTGCTATACACCAAGTGAATGTTAGAAAGACAGCCCAGAGCCTGTCGGATACTGTTCTTTCAGAAGTAAGGATTTAAAAGAAAGGTTGATGAAGAAGATTTGCAAAGTATGCCTTGGGCCTTGAAGATCTCCGTGTAACAAAAATACATTTCAAGCCCTCAAATCTTTAAGAATTACTTTTTCTGTGCTTAATAAAGATCAAACCACATTCTCCTTTTAGACCAATTAGAAAGATTACAAGTAAGAACAGCATTTTGTTCACATATTAATAAATACCAAAATGTCCCAGTTTGTCTGCATATATCATTCATGTAACTGCAAGCATACAGACTTTGCCTTATACTATACAAACAGCATTATTGGATACATTTCTATTTAAAAATATATTTTTTTTTGTTCAAGGGAGAATGCTTTTTTATTTTTTATAAGTTAAAACAGATATTTTCAGGGGTTCTCATATGTGCCATCGCTCCCTGGCATTATATAGTTTTGGCCACTATTCAGCAGTTTATCCCAGCTCACCAGCTCAATATCTCTTCCGGCATGCAAGGGGTTACAAAGTGACTTAATTGTTGAGGATCATGTAGTGTGTTCACATTCTCCTGTGTTCCGTGATCATAGCCAAGAAGCTGTACCATGAAATATCTGCATGGACTGCTATAATATTGCCATGTAGATGTTCCTTCGAACAAAGGATTTGTGTCAAATGTCCAATCAGCACCAAATGAAACATTAATTATAGTGAGATTAGCGCCATTTCATGCCCCCAATTGGCAAGAAAACCTGGGGCTTTAAAGCAGAACTACCACCCAATAAGTATGTTCCCCCACATAACTGCACATCTGGCGACTAGCTGCTCTGTAGCGCTAGTCGCCAGAATTATTACCTAATTAACCCCTTAGGGACCCTTGACGTACCAGGACCGTCAAGGGTAAACTTTCTTGAAAGACCCTTGACGGTCCTGGTACGTCACGTACATTTTACTTACAGCGCTCTACCGGGAGCGCTGTAAGTAAAAATGGGGCATGAAATAGACCGCTCCAAGATCGGAGCGCTCTATTTCAAGCCCCATAATGACGCGCCGATACACGTGACAGGTCACGTGTACCGGCCCGTCAACGTGCCCCTATGCGGACGTTATGGGACGGAAATGTCCCATAATGTCCGGTCCTTAAGGGGTTAAAGAGAAATCTCTATTCTTCCAAGGCTGACAGCAGGACGGAGCGTGGACATCTTGCCATAGTGACATCCGCACGCCTGTGCTGTCAGTCCCAGCCGGGTCTAGGAGGCGTTACTAGAAGCCGGACGGCTCCAAAAGGGACTGACAGCGCAGGTGCACGGACGTCACTATGGCAAGATGTCCGCACTCCGTCCTACTGTCAGTCTTGGAAGAACAGTGATTTCTCTTTAAAGGGATAGTAATGTCAGAAAAAAAGTATTAACTATATGGCAGATACAATTAAAAGAGAATACTTGCACTTATTCGTATCTCTCAAACCGTTATGGTTTGAGAGATATAGGAAAATAAAGTTCTCTGGTCCCTCCCCTTTCTGTTTGACGAGCTGTAAAGCTGTCAGAAGCAGATTCTGGTCGCTTGACCAGATGTGGCTCTTCAGCAGCGCCGATATAATAATATCTAAAGACAAATACTTCATTTAGAACGGTCTACAAAGTGTGCCTGGTTTGCAAGCACACTTTGTAGACCGTTCCAATGAAATATTCATTTCTAAATAGCGTAATTTCAGCTCTGCTGAAGAGCCTCTGTCTGGTCAAATGACTGGAATCTGCAGCTGTCAGCTAGATGGCAGACTTGAGTGAAACAGCCAGGAAAAGGTAACTTTAGCAAGTTATATCTCTCAAACCATAAAGGTTTGAGAGATAAGACTTATATTGATGTTAAAATTAAAATTAACCATTACTATCCCTTTAATCTGGTAATAATTATGGTGGCTATCGCTACAGAGCAGCTAGTCGCCAGATGTGCAATTATGTGGGACAATATACTTATTGGGTGGTAGTTCTGCTTTAAACAGGAGACCTGGGGCTTCAAGATAACTAAGAAGTGGCATGCAGCCATTTAATATATACAGTAGGACATAAGACATGCCCATCATTTGTTTTATTCCTATTGCTGCAGAGCCCATTGTGGCTGTGATATATATCCCAATATCCTATTGAGTCTCCTATGACAACTAGAGTTCTGTTATACTGTGGATTGGGACTTTAGACCCAGCTGCAGACAAGATCAGGATCTATAGTATTACGGTTTCTCGCAAAGGGTGCACCACCCACAATCTCTCTTATTTCCCTTCTGTGGAAGCCTTGAGAGGAAGCAACACTGAGACTGGTTTCCAAGCAAACAGCTGTTGGAGCATGTCCAGAAGAACAATGAATTCCGGTGCTTCAAAGGGTGAGAGGCGAGAAGTGCCACAGTGACCTGCAGGTCTAAATCAACTGCTATGATCGCTAGAGACCTTGCATGCCTCTGTACACATTTTCTTTTTAGTATTTGTAAATATACTACACTATGATATATGCATTTATTCTTTTTCCTGTATTCATATTTAGCATTTAAAGTGTTAGTAATGTCTGAAAAAAACTTTTTTTGCATTTAGAAGAGCTTAAAAAGCTGATCTAAATGCAAAAAAACGTATCTCTCAAACCGCTATGGTTTAAGAGATACGGGCGTTTAAAGTTTGATTTCTCCTACTGACAGCTGTAAAGCTGTCAGCAGGAGATCCGTGTCGGTCGACACGCTGGCACTTGAGAAGTGCCGAGATCTCGTTACTTACACGGAATCCCTTCATTGGAATGGTCTAAAACGTGTGCCTGAACACCAGGCACACGTTTTAGACAATTCCAATGCAGGGATTTACAGCTGTCAGTAGGAGAAATCAAACTTTAAACGCCCGTATCTCTTAAACCATAGCAGTTTGAGAGATACGTTTTTTTGCATTTAGATCAGCTTTTTAAGCTCTTCTAAATGCAAAAAAGTTTTTTTTAAACATTACTAACACTTTAACTGACAGAAAATAACAGCAGCCATCTATACCCCAAGACCCCTTAGGAGAGACCAGAACCAAGATGAGTGTCAAATCATAGCACAGGTACACAAAATGGAAAGGATAGCTCAGAACAGGACATACAGTGGACCAAGGCACTCAAATGGTTACTCGCCGATCTTCTTTCTTCAGGCTACCATAATAGGAGAGGACAGAATCTCAGGGAGGCTCAGCCATGATGAACAGTCTTGTCATAAAGTCAACCTCCACAGTGCAAGAAAGGACCACTAAGTACCTGTGTACTGGGCAAGCCAACTCCAGGGTAGTCCGCCGTTACAGCCCCATAACTATAGAAAAAAATAATAAAAACCTAATAAAAACTTACAGGATGGCCAATACACCTTCAACTGCATTGCAAGACACAGGAATTCTGGGAAATGGGCTGAAAGAAGAGGAGGGAATCTCAATCACAAAGAGCCTATCTTTTGTGATGTGCCCTGCCCTCCAGGGAGAGGGACTCAACCCCATGGTACCTGTGTTCCATAATGGACATAAGAGAAATATTTTCTGCTGGGACTTGTTGATTTCCAAGTCCAAAAAGGTCACACATTGCCTTGGTTCCAAGGTTTGATTTTCCTGATTGAGTATCCATCTGTGATTGTACCTTATATGTGGTGCTATTAACCTGGTGTTGATCAACAGGTTTTCAAAGTAAAGAATGATGTTGATCACATTTTCCTGAATGGTAGGGCTACAAACTGAAAATGTAGGTTCTGGTATGCAAGCCTAAGCTAATGATAGGATTTGTGCAAAACTGGAATGTACAGGTAAGCACCCCTTATGTTTAAAGAAGAAATACATTTTTCCAGTTCCATACCACTTGTTACAGACTCAATGGAGTCCATCTTGAATGTGTGTACTGCTGCTGAACCCCCCCTCCCAATCTTTTATAGAGCCAACAAACAGATTTTAATATAAACCTCTGAATCTTTTTCTTTTGAAACTGGAATGACAACTCCTGTAGAAAGGAGAAATGAAAATGATTTATGACAATTTGTGGAGTTTGTTTTAACCTTTGCGATGCTGGACAAAAAAATCTGCTTATGGGATGTGCACTGTAGCAGAGATGTTACCCAAGGGATGTTACTTGAAGTACCCATAAGTCTGAAACTGTCTCTTGCCACTGTTGGTAAAAAAAAAAAAATGAGCCTACCTCCTAGAGGACGATGTAGGAGGTGGCTCACTGCACTGCCATCATGTAAAAATGGACTTGTTGGAAGACTTGACAGATGGACGTAGCCTTATACTTGGAGGCAGTTGCTTGTACAGCTGTTTGTCTACAAGATTAATTCTTAATGTCTCTAAAGACGTGAAAAGTACAAGCAAAGAAAGCTTAGGGGCAGGGATTTTATTCCATTGCTTGATAGTGTTGTCAATTGCAGTGCCCAGTAATAATTTACCTGAGAATGGAACTGTCAAAAATGGTTTTGTTAGATCATTAATATGCTGACCAGTTTTTCAACCGAAGCTTTTTATCGGCTGCCAAAGACCTAGTTGCCATCCTGGCTACTTCAAGCACTGGTTTATTTTTGAAAGGAGTGTGTTTCTTGCATTAGAGCTATCGGAAGCAGAATTTCAATCTTAGGAGCAACTTCTTGCTCTGCTACCAGAAGGTGATCTGATCTGCTTATTCATCCAAGACCTTGTCAACAGAGTCTTATAAGGCAGTGATAGTCTGACAGGTGGACTGCATGGGGTGCACTGCCCTGGGCAGTGGGTATTGCCATACTTGGAACAGGCACTTGAGAAAATTCACAAGAGATACACAAAACTTCTGGAGTAAGGTCCACATTACTTTTGTACCCCTGACAAGTGAAAAAAGTAACACCAGCAGGGCTTTATTTGCTCTATTTAGATTTAGAGTTGACCTCCCTGGACTGGTGATCCCTCTGTATAGAGCTTGTTTGGTAGGAATACCCAGGGAGGACCAGAGTAGAGCCATCCCATGTAGGAGAAAACAGAAAAAGAAGAGAAGGGAGGCACTCATAGGGTTAATAAGCTCTTGAACTATTGTTCGTATATAAAATACTTTAACGCATTCACATTTGATTATGGCCACATTCAGGATATTTGTGGCTTCAGAGCAAGTGAGGGATATTACACTGCCCTCACGCAGATAAGTTTCAAACCAACAGCTCCCTTATGGTCCACCTTCAAAAGAAGAAGGGAGAAGAACAGGAAAAACGCACAGCAAAGAATGGTCTATAGATTCCAACACCCTGAAGAAAGGATCTATGATCCAGAAACACATTGGTGCACTTAAAGATTGCTAGTTTTATTGTTTTCAATTGTTATTATTAATAAATATAAACTTTTAAAATTGGATAGCTGGCTACGATATCTGTAAGAGAAAAGACTACAAGTGAGGCGGCTGGAAGCCTGTACAGGGGCAGGTTGATAAATCCCCTGGCGCTTTAAACCGATTGTAATACAATCTGTTTCCAGAGAATTGTGATAATTTGATTCTTTTTTAAATTATTGAGAATCTGCTTTATAAAAATCAACCCTTTTCTGTGCTTTGCGCTTTTCCATGTAGGAGAGGAACTGTCTGTCTCTGGGCACCCTGGTGCAAGGCCATCTGGTACTTAAATGGAAAAATCACATTTATCTTCACAGTCTATGGGAGAGTAACATGTACCTTCTATGAGGACACTTAAAAAAAACTGACCTCTAGTGCAGGGTGAGGTGTTAAGTAGTCCCTCAAAGGAAGGGGAGGTGTTTTATCGTAGTCCCTCTGCACCCCTTCCCACTCCACACACACTCAAAACAAAGACAATTTTTATTTTAGTTACCTCTGTGAAAAACAATTAAAAAATTATATTAACCCCTTAAGGACCGGCCGTCACTTAAGAACCACGGACCTTTTTTTTTTTCTGGAATCCGATTCCTGACTCCCCGAACGGCGTGCAGCTACGCGGGAAGCCCAGAATGCCATGACGGTCCATGGGTCCTTAAGGGTTTAAAGGGATAGTAATACTTCTACTGATGTTGATATCCGAGTCTTCTTTATTGTTTTTAACATGTAGTTCAAGCGCTGTTCAAGACGAAAGGCTCCCCCTCCCGCCTCTTCTGGCCGCCTCCATTAGATCTGGAATCCGGTCGTGGCACTGGACGGATGCAGCGAGGGACAATCTTCACACAGTAAGTATAAGGAAAACCCTGTTCTCCTTGATGGGCAGGATTTTCCTTTTGCTTATTGAAGATTGTCCCTCGCCTCGCACCAGCTGAACCAGACTGAGAGGCTGAGTGATACAGGGAAAGGGCGAGAGGGGGATCCTTTCAGCTTGAATAGTGCTTGAACTACAAAACTGTAAGTAATGAAATATAGTGCTACATGTTTAAAAAAAATAAAGAAGACTCGGACATCAACTTTAATAGATGTATCACTATCCCTTTAAAGGAATGGTACACCAAATACAAAAGTGCTTGATCTGAAGGGCATGTTACCCTGAGCACACTGTAGTTTGGCATACAACACTTGACCTCTCAACGAATGTAAATTGATAGGCTTTATAATTATTTTAACCTTTGAGTGCCAGAGGGGTACGCAACACATCCCCTCTGGCACTCAAAGGGTTAAAAATCAGGTACAGTCAAAAGTAACATAAAAATAAAATCATATGTAATTATGTCCTTAAGTTAAATTGTAAAGAGCTTTGAGTCCCATTAAAAGAAAAGAAGTAAATAAGTTGGTTTTACTCGAATGATTATTACGGTACCATTAGTAGTAAATAAAATGACATTATTAAACCAAAACTTAGGGCGAGATGTTCAAAAAGTGGAGGTAACTGAAACGGTCTATAATCAGAACAAACAAGTTCTTTTGCCATGATCCATCAGTTCTCAGACATGCTACCGTCATTTTTTTTCATTCAATTACGCCATCTCCATCAAAGGGTAAAAGCCGTCTTAAAAGTAGGCGTGGTTTAATCTACTGTCATATTGTAAGGTATTTTCAGAAAAAAATATTCTTTTAACCAACACTTTCTTGTCTGATTAATATCATTTTTCCCCACAAAATAAAAATGGTCTGAAAAGAGGATCTATCAATCCTAAACAAGTTGCTCTTAATCGCTAGGTTATATAGCGATTATTCTGAAAATTTCATTACTTTCATTTAGAAAAATGCTATTTGGGAGAAATATTAAGAATAAACATTACCCTGGCCCTGCTTCAGGGCAGACTCCGGTTACATGCCCTGTGTCACAGTCTGCCGCTCTACCTCTGCTCCCCTTACTCTCCCCAGCCTCCTCCAATGATGGAGGCTTCTGTCTGTAAGTTGGAGCAGTCTCATTGGCAGAGATCGATATCTAGCCAATGAGACCGCTCCAGCTTACAGACAGAATCCTCCGTCATCATAGAAGGCTGGCTAGAGGGAGGGGAGCAGAGGCAGAGCGGCAGACTGTGACACAGAGCACGTAACCACAGTCTGCCCGGAAGTAGGGCCAGAGTAATGTTTATTCATAATATTTCTCCCACGTAGCATTTTTATAAACGAAAGTAATGAAGTATTCAGAATAATAGTTATATAACCTAGCGATTAAGAGCAACTTGTTTAGGGGTGATAGATCCCCTTTAACATGGAGAAGACAAATTAAAGTACTGTTGAGTGAGAAGCTATACTATGGAGTTAGCTGGTAAAAAAAAGTTTTGTATGAAAATTTGTCATTTTAAAGACAAAAACTCTTTTTTTCTTGAAAATGTTCGTTTCAAAGAAAAAAAAATAAAAGACATTTCTAACATCAGAAATTTTAAGGGCAACAGTCATCAAGATCTTCTTATTGTCATATTTAAATCTTTATGACATTTTCAAACGTGACGGATTTACATCTGAAAATAGTCATTTTTTTTACCACCAACTCATGATCTGACAATTTTATCATTATGTTGACTTTTTGAAAATCTCTCCCATAGAGTAAAATAAATCTGATACATTTTTAACTGTCATGTCATCTATAAGATCCTATATTATAATTCGCTAAGGATGTTTGTCAGAAGCCGTCATACACAGTAGAGACGGCTGCATGCGCTGCAGTCATGCGCAGTACAGACTGCCCACCCCACGGCTGATATGGAGCGGGGTACTAGCATCCCGCTCCGTATCAGTCGCAGCGCTTTTGGCCAATCAGTACTATGTACACGAGCTTTAAAACTAGTTATTAATAAACATACTGGTATTATTTTTTTATTAAATTATTAACCCAAAACTTAAAGTAAAAAAAAAAATTCTGATGTTAAATTACACGTACAAATATATACAAATGTTTGTTTCTATCATTTTCCAACACAACATTACTAATACTGTAAATGTTGAAGCCACATTATGCTTCATGGATATTTTTGACTAAAAGAAGGTGATGTTATATTATTTTAGAGCAGAGTTTCCAAACACGTTCAACCCTCTGATTGCTTTGCAATGCTTTGGATACCTCTCTGGGATTCAAAACGTTAAACACTGAGAACCTGTGGTGTTTATACAGAAAGCAAAATATGTTCCATTCTGGAACGAACTAACTACACCACAGTGGACAAATAAAAATCCCCCAAATTCCCACTTATTTAGACGGGGCTTTTAACCCTTTGAGTGGCAGAAGGGTACGCAACGCACTGCAAAGCAATGCGTTGTGTACCTCTTTGGCACTCAAAGGGTTTAGTTCTTGAATGTGAATATTTATATGTCCCTACCTAAGTCAGTAAGAGTGATTTTTTTCCCCATTTACCCCCTGAGGATCAGAGAAGTGTGCAATGCATTGTACACACCTCAGGTCCTCAAGGGGTTAAGATGCACTTACTTAAGTATGGGATGGATGGGAGTTGTAAGAAAAGTCATCTTACCTAATACCTCTGCAGTGGCCATTATGTCACACGTGTACATGGCAGCCATGAGTCTCTGGGGTTTCACCTGGAAAGCATAACGGCAGGCTTCCTTCATAGTGGCAATTAGCTGTCCAGAAAAAGGCCCATAGCAGTCTGGGAACAGTAAATCCCCTTTGCGTTTGATGGACTTTTCCTGGACTTTTGAACCATTCTGACTGTCAGGTACAGCCTCCTTTTTCTCAGCTATGTCTTTGACAGCAACTTCAGGTAATGCAGCAGATGTACCAAGCTCACTTTGGTCTTGCTCAGTTACAAGAGCCTCAACTGAGTCCTGTCTTCCAGCATCTTTAGGCACCAGAGATTTGCACATATCTAGTTTTTCCACAACAAAACATACACCCATTAAAGGCTCTTCACACATAGGACCAGCAAGAGTCACTAGTTGAAATCCACTTACAATACTGTTGTCAAAGTTACTATATTTTCCCTCTTTGGTACCCTTATCAAGGCACTGCCAAACTGATGGTCTTTCATAGCCTTCAATATGATTTAAAAGGATATTAGGCCCATAGCGTCTTGGACCAAAGCACCATATGTGGTCAACAGCATTGCGCCACTTTCTTCCATGAAGATGTTGTTCAAGTTTACTTTTGAACATGCGAATCTTTTCTATGGTGAACTCATTGATTTCAATGGTATTACTGCCTTCATTTAGTGCCAAATTAATCTGTTCCATAGTCCGAATCAGATCACTGTTCTTCTCCAGAGTTTCTGTTACTTCTTCAGGAAGTGGCATTGCTCTGACACTGAGCATGGCTAACTTATTTGGTGTGGCGAGTGTAACCAGGCCATCAGGATCAATCTGCACTCCCTCTGGAGATTTGTTTTGCTCCTCCTTTACCTGATGTATGACTGCAACTTTTTGCTGTTTTCCAATGTCTTCGTTCACCATATCAACTTTGGGTGGCCTTATTATGGTTTCTCTAAATGGGATAATAGGAGCTGATGAAGTGACTTGAATCTTGGCAAACCTAAACAGAGAGGAGAAAAATGGATACTGTCTAAAGATATATTTTCTTCATGTTTATAAGCATGCTTTATGGTGAACTGACACTTAGAAAGTTTTACATTTTTATTTCATTTTAAAGTAACACCATTCTGCCTCAATTAAAACAATCTATATGTCTTATTAGCACTTACCTTATTATCTTCATCTCTCTGTTTTTCAGGGGTTGGGTGATATCCCAGGGATTCTGCAATCTCCTGGCTTCTGTGCCTCCGATTTTACAGGGCCTGAGCAAGGACAATGTTTCTTCCTACCCAACCACCCCATTATTGGACTATGCATACATCATTATACATAATGATTTCACATACAATGTACGAAATCAAAGATATAAGTGTACATGAAGGCACTTGGAGCAGTATGTGAATAGGCATGCATGTGCATAGTTTATGAATGACATTTGAGCAGAAAAGGATATTTAATCTTGCCCAGATGTCATCAGTCAAAACCTAGTGACATCACTGAACTCGCCCAAAAACAAAAGGATCAACACAAATATAATGAGGAAGTAACCCTTATTTCACTGTCGTCCAATACAGGTCACTGGTACCATGGGATGTGTAGTCCCCTTTAATAGGCAGGAACAATTATGCAAATAATTTGCAAGGGGCGGAGCCTCCCCTCTTACTTAAGCCACCTTCTGGCCAGAGCCACCCATATTGATTTGTTCCTGGTGTGCTTGCACACCAGGCAGAGAACAGCTATGCTTCTTAGAGTTTTATTATTTTTTATTCAAATATGGAATACCACCATTAGGAGGGTGACCATGGCTGTGAATTGCCCTCTTCAAAGTGGCTGGTGCAGCTTCCAGGGATTTCTGTGGACCTATACCTGAAGAGGGGACAGCTTGTGTTAAGCAGCTCCCCTGTTGGGGAAATTACCTCTGGTTCTTTCCCTCCCTATCATGGTCACCTGAAGACAGAAGTCTGCGAGAAAGGTGAGTCACCCATTGAGTGCTGAAGGTCCACTTGTCCCCACAGTGTCCCTTTGATGGGCTTGTATTTGGGAGTTTTAATACACTCCAGCACTCATAGGGTGTTTTTATTGCATTATCACTATTTATGCAATTTCTGTGTTATTCTCTGAGTTTTGGAGCATTGGGTATTCATTTATTTATGTTTCTCATGTATTTCATGCTTGTTTGGGCACTTTTTAATGTTTTACTAAACTTTATTAAAAATGGTGTTCCGCGCCTTTAAGCGCGGCTTTTTCCCGCTCAGCAGCAGAGCTCCTTTACTCTCTATGGGAATTCACAGTTTGGGACATATCTCTGAAACCGCTTGTCACAGCAACTTCAGAGTAGGCTCATTTTAATGCTAGGCTCCTGCCCTATCATCCGGTTGGTGTTTTATTACTGTAGGGGGCTCAGGGGGGCTTCGGGCACTGTTTGGGGTACTTGCATAGGGAAAACTACATTTCCCATGAGCGCTTAGCTCGCGCTTGTTTCTGATTGGCTGTCATGACGGCCGCCATTTTGTGGTACTTTTCCAAGGCGAGTACACTACGCAGGGACCGAGCCTTCTCTCTCCTCACCAGATTAACCCTTCGCTGGCCAGATAAGTCCGTTTTTAGACCTTTTCTGGGGTGAAACTTTAATCTTTAACACTTTTCTGGGTGATAGTGTTTTTTGTGGGGTATATTGACGCTGTGAGCATGTCTACTTCACTGGAGCTAGGGGCTAGACCCAAGACTAAGGAGGCTGGGGGGTCTTCTACCCCCATGGCGTTTTGCTCCTCTTGCCACATTGGGCTGGATTGCGATAATGTGGGGGATCTATGCCCTAATTGTACTGATAAAGATAGCAACCCTGGGCTTCCCAGCCACGCTATTGAGCCATCTTGGGTGAGGGAGTTTAAAGCTGCCACTAGGGATCTCAGATCCACGCTTCAACTCTTTCCCTCTCAGGTACAGGGGGCTCTCCAGGTCTGGCAGACCCCCTCTACTATCAGGACCTCCCTGCCTAAGCCACAGGGAGCTCCTGATATCACTGATTCTTCTGAAGAAGAACTTTTACAGGATTCTGATGCTGAGGAACGTACTGTTATTGAATCTAACAGGTCCATTGGGGACCCCTATGAGTGTGACCCTGAAGTTTCGGCTGAGGGTCTGATCAGAGCGGTTCTGAATACGCTCAACCTTCCTCTGACTCAGGAATCCACTTATGATCCTACTGATGTTTTTCAGAAAAAGCCATCTAAACCTGTTGTTTGTTTTCCAACTAACCCTACTCTTGCCCGTCTGGTTTCTGAGGCATGGAAGTATCCTGATAGATCTTCCTCTGTCTCCAAAAAGTTTGCCAAACTTTACCCTTTTCCCGAAGCGGAGCTGGCAAAATGGGTTCATCCTCCCAAGGTGGATGCTCCTGTGTCTAGACTATCCAAATCTACTGCTTTGGCTGTCTCAGATGCCTCTGCCTTGCAGGACTGGACGGATAAGAAATTAGAGCTCTCTCTTAAATCTATTTTTGCCTCTATTGGCACTGCCATGCGCCCCACCTTTGCTGTGGCATGGGTTAATAGGGCTATTGCAGCCTGGACTGAACGACTGACTGAAGCAGTTCGCCAGGATGCGCCTGTATCTGAACAGTTGCAGCTTCTTGCTAATATCACTGAAGCTCAGAACTATGTTGCTGATGCTGCTTTTGATGCTGTGCGCATGATGGCGAGGGCCTCCACTTCTTCTGTGGTGGCTAGACGCGCTCTTTGGCTGAAAATTTGGTCTGCTGATACAGCCTCTAAGAAAGCCTTGCTTTCCTTGCCCTTTCAGGGGAATTTGCTCTTTGGCTCTGAGCTCAAAGAAATGATCAGTGAGGCTACTGGCGGTAAAAGTACTCTTCTACCCTCAGTCTTTAAGAAAAAGTTTCCAGCCAAACGCAATCGGTCCTTTCGTTCCTTTCAGACTGAGACACGCTCCTCGGCCCAAACGGGTCCTCCCACTACGCGCTCCTCCTCCAAGCCCAAACAGTCCTGGAGGCCCAAAGTTGCCTCCAAGGCCAAGACCTCCAAGACTGCTTCGGCATGACTCGCCGAACCCGGGTCCGCATCCGGCTGTAGGCAGTCGTCTCCGCATCTTTCGCCGGACTTGGGAGGAGTCAGTGGCGGACCCATGGGTTCTTCAGGTGGTGTCAGAGGGATACAGGATCCCTTTCTCTTCCCTTCCTCCTTTTCGGTTCCATTTTACTCGTCCTTCTCAGGAACCCTCAAAAAGGCGTCTGTTCGACGACGCTATTCAGGTTCTCTTGGACAAAGAGGTCCTGGAGGCGGTTCCGCAGGGGGACACAGGTTCAGGATTTTATTCCAACCTGTTTGTGGTAGCCAAAAAGGACGGAGGAACCCGTCCCATCTTGGATCTCAAAGATCTCAATGCCTATGTGGTGACTTCCCACTTCCGCCAGGAGTCCCTGCGCTCTGTGATTGCAGCAATGTCTCCAGGGGAGTTTCTTGCCTCCCTGGACCTTCAGGATGCTTATCTTCACATTCCTATTCATCCAGAGAGCAGGAAGTATCTCAGGATTGCCTGCCACAGGGGACACTTTCAATTTACAGCGCTCCCCTTTGGACTGACTACAGCTCCTCAAGTCTTCCAGCGGGTGCTGGGCTCCTTGATAGCGGTGCTCCATCAGGATGGGATCAGAGTGACACCCTACATGGACGATCTCCTACTGAAGGCCTCCTCAGCGGAGCTTCTCCACCAGCAGTTGCAGAGGTGCATGCACACCCTGAACCGTCACGGATGGATCCTGAATCTGGACAAGTCGGACTTGATTCCTTCTCAGAGGCTTCTGTTCCTGGGTCTCCTGTTCGACACTCGCCAATGCATGGTGTTTCTTCCAGAGGACGTGGCTCACCAGATAGCCGTCAGAGTGGCTGGGATTCTGGACATGGACGAAATTCCAGTTCCAAAGTTGTCGTCCTTAGTGGGGAAGTTCATTTCCACGATCGAAGCAGTACCATTTGCCATGGCCCACTCCAGGGATCTTCAGAGATTTGTGATCCAGACGTGCAGGAATCATCCAGATCATCAACATCTGTCTGTTTCTCTTCCTCCTCATGTCGAGTCGAGTCTGCACTGGTGGTTAGATCTCTCTCATCTCTTGAAAGGGAAATCCTTTCTAGTTCCTCATTGGACCACAGTCACAACGGATGCCAGCCTTCGGGGCTGGGGTGCAGTCTGGGGTCGCTTCAGTGCTCAGGGGAAATGGGGTCTGGAGGAATCCATGCTCTCCATCAATGTTCTGGAACTTCGAGCTGTCCGGCTGGCCCTGAGGCACTGGGAGTCTCAATTGACCGGTCTTCCAGTCAGAGTAGAGTCCGACAACGCCACGGCGGTGGCTTACATCAACAGACAAGGCGGCACAAGAAGCGGTTCCGCCTGGTGGGAAGTCAAGGATATTTTGTCTTGGGCAGAAGATCACGTGCCTGTCATCTCTGCAGTACACATTCCAGGCGTGGACAACGTCATGGCAGACTTCCTCAGTCGTCACACCGTCGACAGCAGAGAATGGGCTCTTCACCCAGAGGTGTTTCACATGCTCACTCAACGGTGGGGGATGCCAGTGGTGGATCTGATGGCTACCAGACACAACAGGAAGGTTCCGGTGTTTTGCTCCCGTCTGAGGGACTCCCTTGCTCTAGCGGTGGATGCCTTGTCAATCCCTTGGGACTTCTCCCTGGCTTACATCTTCCCCCCTCTTCCTCTATTGATCAGAGTTATTCAGAAGTTGAAGAGAGAACGTTGTCCTGTCATCCTGATTGCTCCGAACTGGCCTCGCCAGTCCTGGTTTCCGGAATTGATGGCCATGTCAGTGAAGGATCCAATCCCACTTCCAGCCCGTCCGGACCTGCTTCTTCAGGGGTATCTGTGGAAAGAGGATGTTCACTCTCTCCGTTTGATGGCATGGCGGTTGAATCCTCGATTCTAGCTCAGAAAGGCTTTTCTCCTTCTGTGGTGTCGACGATGCTCAGTGCTCGTAAGCCTGTGTCTTCCAAGATCTATCATCGCATTTGGTCAACTTTCGTGACATGGTGCTCTGTCAAGCAGTTGTCTCTTGACTTCCATCTTCCCACTGTCCTGGCCTTCTTGCAGGACGGTGTGGACAAGGGGCTCAGTCTGAGTTCCCTCAAAGTTCAGACCTCTGCCTTGTCTGTGTTTTTCCAGGAACGGATTGCCATCCTTCCTGATGTGAAAGTCTTCTTCCAAGGTGTGGCTCATGTTCGACCTGCCTTCAAGAGTCCTGCTCCCCAGTGGGATCTCAATTTGGTGCTGGGTGTTCTTCAGCGACCACCGTTTGAATCCTTGGCTTCCATTCCATTACGTCTTGTGACTTGGAAGATGGCCTTCCTTTTGGCTATTGTGTCAGTACGCCGGGTGGCAGAGTTACAGGCATTGTCTTGTAAACCTCCTTACCTGGTGTTCCACAAGGATAAGGCTGTGCTTCGCACTACCAAGGAATTCTTACCCAAGGTTGTGTCTGAGTTTCACATCAATCAGGAGATTGTGGTTCCCTCTTTCTGCCCTAATCCTTCATCTGACAAGGAAAGAGATCTCCATTTGTTGGATGTGGTGCGTTGCCTCAAGTTTTATGTTCACCGCACCGAATCTATCAGGAAGTCTGACGCTCTATTCGTCATTCCTGAGGGGCCTAGGGCAGGAAGACCGGCTTCCAAAGTTACCATTGCCTCTTGGATTAAGGCTACCATCCGTGAAGCCTATAAGTTGAGGAATAAGCATGTTCCCTTCAGGGTGACTGCCCATTCCACCAGATCTATTGGGGCCTCCTGGGCCTACAAGAATCAAGCTTCTGCTGATCAACTGTGCAGAGCGGCCACTTGGTCCTCTGTGCACACTTTTTCTAAGCACTACCGAGTTGATGTACTGGCATCGGCTGATGCCAGCTTTGGAAGGAAGGTCCTGGAGGCAGTCTTGCCTGTGTAGGTCTTCCGCTCTGTGATCCTTAGTGCTTCCTTACTGTTGAGCCCGGTTGGCTCGTGTTCCGTGTGCTGTGTTAAGTTCAGGGATTGTTCCCTTGGTTGGTGTCCGTTGACACTTACAGTTTGGGCTATGTTATCAACTGGTTAACAGTTCTAGTGACTTGGGCCTTGCGCCTGGTCCTTGCCTTACTTCCCGCCTCTGGATCAGCTCAATGTTTGTACATCCCATGGTACCAGTGACCTGTATTGGACGACAGTGAAAATAGGATTTTAGTCTTACCTGTTAAATCCTTTTCACTTAGTCCATACAGGTCACTGGTCTCCCACCCTGTCAAGGGACCAGTCTTGGCTCTCCTGTGGCATTCAGTGGGAGACCGTTCGGGCATGCTCACAGGAGTCTTTCTTTTTGCTTACCTGGGGTCAGTTTAGGGTCTCAAATCAATATGGGTGGCTCTGGCCAGAAGGTGGCTTAAGTAAGAGGGGAGGCTCCGCCCCTTGCAAATTATTTGCATAATTGTTCCTGCCTATTAAAGGGGACTACACATCCCATGGTACCAGTGACCTGTATGGACTAAGTGAAAAGGATTTAACAGGTAAGACTAAAATCCTATTTTTATAACTATAATACATTTTAAGAGGGGAAGACAACCTTTGAAATAAATAGTGTCATGTTTAGCTTTGATTGTCCCTTTAAGCTTGATCCTACGTATAGCAGCTGTTGTTATGCTTGAATATGTATGGGAAGATATAGGCAGTGGGAGCTGATGAAAATCATGTTTAAAGGGAGCTAAGCCTATAGGAATAAGTGACTTTTTATTTGTTTAACAAAGTTATTTTTATACGAGCACTTCATGCAGCAGTCAAGTGTTACCTATATATGTTTGCAATGTACCTGACGTTAACTATATTTACTGAGCTCCATTTTCCTTTAATTTAGACCTCTCGAAAATAGACTCATCTAGCTAACCTGCAGACACTCGTCGGCTTCCCGTTTCGTAAATGTGATCAACTGACTTCTCAAACACTTCACACTAAAGCTCCAAACTCTACCACTGACCTACAAACGTACTGTTTTCTCCTTTTTTTAAATTCACATTCTAAAATATCCCTGTAGCCACCACCTGTATTTTACACATGACCTTCAGATCTCATCCGCTCTCATAACGTTCTCTCTTTTGAGCTTAATCCTTTTGAGTGCCACAGGGGTTCCAGTGCAGTGATTTGCAATGCACTGGACCCCCCATGGCACTCAGTGGGTTAAAAGACTTCTATTTGTAACCCAGTTAGGGAATGCACTATAACTTAACAGATCTCGGATCCACATTAGTTTCAAATATGCCCTCAAAGCTCTTTTTACAGAATGGTCTCCTCCAGGTGAGCCCAATAGGCAGATCACTATTTAACAGCAGATCATTAAGTGGATACTGGTAGACTATGAGAATATTCATGAAGAGTAGTGTTTACATTGGATACCTCTAGCATTCAAGGGGTTCAAAAGCCACATTTAGACCAAGGTCAACCAAACTCGCTCCAAACTCAATATGCATTCCAATGGTCATCCTCTCCCATAACTTATTTGGGGATCCAACTTTCTTCAGTACGATCTTCACTCCACACTTTGAATTTCACAACACTCTTTCAATCCATCACCACTGATTTCTCGACGTGGTCTCATATCTTGGTTTGGGTGAATCAACATAGTAAAAATGATGATCCTCCCTAGAGTATTTTATGTTCTTAATTCTCTACCTATTTATGCACCCCATGCTTTTCATTTCAGACTTTGATTACGAAATTTGTGTGGACCAACAAAAAAGCGAGACTTTGGCACTCCCTCCTCACACGTCCACCTGACAGAGGTGAAGTTGGTCTACCTGACTTACACACTTTTTATAAAATCGGTAATGTTCCTCCTCCATCAACAGAGGAGACTGGATAAAGGGAGAGGAACAGAGGCAGAGTGATGGACTGCATTTACAGAGCAGATAACAGCAGTCTATGTGGAAGTAGGTACAGGCCAGGGCAGCATTTATTACTTACATTTCAACAAACTAGAGCTTTAAAAAAAAAATAATAATAATAATAATAACCATTTACACATATTCACTATGTAATGGAACTATACAGGCTAACTTATATAGGGGTGATACATCCCCTTTAAAACAACTTTACAACATATGCTGGGGCTCAATAAAGAATAATACCAAAAGATAGTCACTTAACCCGTATGTACCCTGTATGTCACCCCTATTCACTTTAGATTGAAAGCTCTAGAACAGGGACCCCATTTCCATTGGTTCACTCTGTACAGCACCTGTGTAACTCTGAATTATCTTAATGCTTTAACTGGAAATCACTACATAAACATATTCATTCATTCACTAGGCTTCAGCAGTCTAAATGGCTCTTTAGCTTTATTGTGTTTTTTCAGATTGTAAACTGAAAGCAACTAGCAAATAAACTAGTTACAAAGATCAAATGCAAAAAGTATATAGATATACCATAGGTCTTGTATGAACAATATATACCTAGGTATGTCCATTCATTAAACAAACTAAGAGCAGGGATGATTTTCCATTAGGCAGAGTAGACAACTGACTAAAGCTATAAATGTTGAAGGGTGCATCAGCTGTGCTGAACACACCCGCATTCTGAACTGTGGGTGTGGCCAGAGCAATATCCCTGCACCAGTTTTAACCATCTGTGGGTGTGGCCAGAGCAATATCCCTGCACCAGTTTTAACCATCTGTGGGTGTGGCCAGAGCAATATCCCTGCACCAGTTTTAAACATCTTTGCAGGCTATTACTTAACAGCTTTGGTGATAGAGAGATGTCCAATGCATTGTGGAGTGCCTATGGGTGCCTGGGTTGTAAATCCGGCACAAATTAAGAGCCACATTAAACATCTTAAGTTAATCTGTTTCCAAAAATAATCTGGGACAATTTCAGATGAAAAAAATTAGTCCTACCCAAAAAAAAAATAAAAAAAAAAAATAGCAAATTAATTCAATAAAGTAATATGTTATTGCACAGTGCATGCTTATGCAGGGGAGGGGCTGGGCAAGAAACAGGAATGCACCGTGCACCCTCCCATTTTCTTTATCGTGCAGGGATGTGCATAATGTTTGCATTAAACTGCAAAATCAACTGAACCTTAGAGAACAATTAAAATGTCCCATTGAAAAAGAAAAGTGGACAAGAATATAACTTCACTATGTTTGTTACTAAGTCAGGTTCACTTTAACCTTTTAAGTGCCAGAGGGGTGTGCACTGCATGGCCCTTAAAGCGTTAACAATCTAAGTGCTAGTGGGACGTGCAGTGAAATGTGTTGCATACCCCTCTGGCATTCAAAGGGTTAAAACCAGGGGTGTCAAATTGCATTCTTAAAGAGCCAACACAGAGCAGGATTTTAGAATATCCCAACTTTTGCACCCGGTGTCACCCACGTTGACTCAAGTATTTGACTGTGACACTTGTGCGACCACAAGTTAATTCTTAACACCTGCACTTTTGGCCCGTGAGGAATGCAGTCTGACATCCTTGCTGTAAACTGATGAATGGAGTTCGTTACACTTAAGAGCCGCTTTAAATTTCAATAAGATCAATTGAAGGGGTCTAATGCATAACAAAAAAAAGCAGTGAAATCTAACACTCAGCGACAAGAAAAGGGGGGCTGGCTGTGAGTTACTAATTTAACAATCAATCCACTTTCGTTGAGAAAGAAAGACTGTACTGCAGGAGCAACATTAACAGGACCAAACATACAGGATGGAGAATACAATAGGCTTATAGAAGTTAGTTGGTTCTTATTCACTAAGCCAAAGATGTAAAATATTTAAATTCCACAAATTTCCACTGATTTAACTGAGGCATTTTGAGAAACAGGAGATGAACCTCTTGCATCCCCTACTGCTAAAAGCTGTTGTTCCTTGTTAATTGTGTTATAATTTGGTGGATGTTTTTTTGTTTCCCTGTTATGTACCTCAGTTCTGTATTTTGCTGTGCATTCTGTGTACATGGTTTCAGACTTCAGAATTCTATCATTTACTGTTAGGGCTTGGGACAGGAAGCCCCCTGTGGAGTGTCATTAAATGATACGGATTAACTCCTAATGTGAAGGCAGTTCTCTTTCACATACTTTTTCCTGGATTGAAAAGGGGCTCTGATTGGAGACTGTATCTGTATCTGATTGGTCCCCTTGGGCTCCCCCAGACTGAACTCTGTGGACACTGTGTAAGCACTGTCAAAAGCCTTTATTTCACAACGTTTTCAAAAATACCAGGTGGAAGTGTATAAAAGCAGTGTGTTTCCACACAAGGCAGCTCTGTTTTACCCTCCTCAATACACATTTCAGCTGCATTTCTGGAGGGGATTTCTAGAAAAGAGTTGATTGGTGATCCTCATCCCAGCCATTGCAAGAGCTAAATTCACTTGCTTCTCTGGTTTACCGGTGAGTGGCGGCCATCTGTTCCTGCTTCCTGTCTGATCAAGAGTATCCAGGAGAAGAACCCACAGAAGGGCTCAGCTGACCAGGCAAGCTTGTGTGTTGACCTCCAAAACTGGTGACAGCCGTGGGATCAGGCAGCACCAAGGACACAGCAAGACTACAACCAAGATGTCTACAGGTAACAAAATTGTGGCTGACCACGTACAGGAGATCAGCAGCCTTCTAGGAGCAAATTTCAATCAGGAGGTAGCCTGGGAGCAGCACAGACTCTTATTTCTGCTCAGGCCTGGATCCAGACAAGCCACCTCTTTTATTTATTTATTTTTATTTTTTTTAAAGTTTATTGAAAAATGGATATCTGTACATCAACAAAATGCCATATTAACAACTAATGAGACATAATACGTTTTACAAAGAAATAAATATGTGAAGCAGCCAGTTTCAAATGAGGCAGATTACTGTGCAGTGAAACCATTTCTCAATGAATATACACCCCTTTATCTGGAGGCCCTTCCAGACTGCCAAGTCACCTTTTTCAAGAGGTGGTACAGTATGCTGGGTCTGGACTTCTGCGAGGTGGCGCTACCACCTGCAGGATCGAGCATGTGCTGAGGCAGGGCTATAAGAGGACTTCTGCACTTTGCTGCAACAAGGACAAACTTTGCTCTAGTGGCAGGACGCAGATGCAGGGGGATGGCAAGAAGCCTATACAGGAGGTCTAGTGGAAGATGCATGATGCTGATTTTGTAGTGCACTCGACTAAGCGGAAGGACAAGTTAATGGCAAAATAGCAAGAGGAGCAGGGGAGACCCCTGGTTTTGCTGATTGGCCGACAGATTGACACAGAGTGGAATACCTCAATATTTGGACAGGGCTGAGATGGAGGGGGGTCCAGAAGTGAGTAGAGACCCCCTGCCACAGCATGGTCCACCAAGATGAGGAGGAATTGCTGTACCAGAGGGAGTGGACATGGGAGATGCCAAGATCAGACAGAGAGGCTGAGCTCCAGAACATGGTAGCTGTGGAGGTGGAGGAAAACCTATGGGAGGAAAGTCAGATAACCAATGTGGGTCCCCAACCAGCCACCCTGAAAGAGAACCCTGAGAAGTCCTACAGTGAGGAGTGCAGTAAGGGTGGAGAGAGACAGCTGCTTGTGAGTGTCATAGAACTGGAGATGGCCTGAAGGATGAACGCTAGAGGGACAACACACCACTTCCCAACAGTTACTGCAGGGCAACGAGATGGGGGACCTAGCAGTTCATGGCCAAGCAGTGGAAGGTGTCATGGAGGGAGAGGCAGTTTCCTGGAAGGGTGGTTATGGGCATACCTGGGAACTTTACTATATGGACTACCCGGAGGGTAGACTACCCGCTGGGTGAGCTCTATGACTCGATTTGTGTCAGAAAAGGGGGTGGGGCTTAATCGCAACTGGGGTGACAAAAAAAAAACACACAAAAAGAAAAAATAGGTAGAATAGCCTGGGGAAGTAGGAGAATAGGGCGGGGAGTGGGAGGAACAGGACGGGATGGAGTACAAGTGGGCAGAGTTTCAACAGAAACTCCCCACATCTGGCAAATTAGACTATGTCCCGGAGACCCGGTAATACAGTGTTAAATCCGGACTCTCCGGGGCAAAACTGGAGAGTTCCCAGCTATGGTTATGGGCTGGCAGCTGTGCCCCCCATCAGCCCACAAAGTGTCAGATGCAGGTGAAAACAGTGGAGATGGCAGAGTGCAGTACTTCAGATTTCTGCATTAGCCTCTTGGAATGGGGCCCAGACAGTAAGTCATGGGAGTGTCAAGGCACTGGCCACGCTTGTGACATGTTCAAAGCCTCCAGCACAGTGAAGTTGTGCACCAACCTGGAGAATTCAGCCCAAACCCTTTTCGTGGATTTGGAACTCATAGGGCTCCAGACCATGTTGGAGGGTGGCCCAAGGGAGGGGGTCATACCCAGAGTTTTTTCCCCTGCTGTTTCCAGTGGCCCTGTTGGATGTTTGCAGAGGACCACATTTGAGGCGAAGAATTGATCACCTGCTGCCCTAGGGCTGGAGCCCACCACTGACTGTATACTTAAGCCCTCATTTTAGAGCCTGCATGGCCCTTTTTCCCCAGGGACTACCTGAGCTTCCACTGCTACTCGAACCTTTAAATTTGGCTAGAGGGGGTAGAATCCAGGGAGCTTGGACCAAATTACTGGTGGTTCAGTACCCTTGGACAAAGGGGGAGGCCAATGGATCCTGTGCATCTGGTGCATATTTCACCAAACTTGCCCTTATTCGGGATTGTTGGACTCTGAAGATGGGCACCCTGGGCCTTCACAGTCTCCCTTAAAGGCTAAGTGTTCCTGTGCTTTCTAGCTCTGTATGACCTCCAGCCACTTCCTCATGGCTGACATCAGGTAACAGGCACTAGCACGGACGCCTGTTTATGGGCCTATTCTGGGTGGCCTAATTTGGTCCCGCCTCCTTCTGCATCTTTATAAACCTCCCTGGGCCTGGGAGTCATTGCCCTTATGTGGAGTTCCTGTTAGTTACTCTTGTGCTCTGTTGTGGCCTGTGCTTATCTGAGAATCCGCTCTGTGTATGACTCCAGCTTGTCTGACAACCAACATCGGTTCTGACTTGTGGCTCCTGCTGACTTACTCGCTCCGTGTATGATCCTGGCTTGTCTGACTACCCACATCAGTTCTGACCTGTGGCACTGGCTGACGCACTCGCTCCGTGTAGTCCCCGGTTTGTCTGTCCTCCGGCTCCTATCTTGCTCCATGTATCCCCGGCTTGTCTGACCTGTGGCTCTGGCTGACTACTCGCTCCGTACGCTCCTAGCCTGCCTGACCGTTAGCTTCTGTCTCCCGCGGCTCTGGCTGACTCTCGCACCCTGTTGCCTTAAGTCTCTGGTACCTCGCAGTAGTGCATTGCATAGCACAGTGTGCAGCTCCGGGTAGGAGCATGGGCCCTATCATCCAGTGGTCTGGGGTTGTGTGGGATATTATCATCGCTATAGCTCATATGTTATTATCACTGTATATTCTAATAAAGGTGGTTACATTTTATTACTCTTGTCTGTCCTTGTTTGCCTGATTACTGTGACAGTTAACCACCTGTAAAACTCATGAGTCTGCTGTGTGTGACAAACCCACAATTCACTTGTTTAGGGCAGGGGAGAAATTGAACCCCCTTGTATCCCCATTGCTAAAAGTTGTTGTCTTCTGTGTTATAATTTGGTGAATGTTAATTACTGTTAGGGCTCGGGACAGGAAGCTTCCTGTGGAATGACAATAAAGGATACTGATTAACCCTTAATGTGAGAGCATTTCTCTTTCAAGGACATTTTTCCTGGATTGAAAAGGGGGAGGGGGGCTCTGACTGGAGACTAAAATACTGTATCTGATTGGTCCACTGGGACGCCCCATAATTGGATGTCAGATGGAAGAGTATAAAAGCTATGCATTTCCTCAATAAATGCATTTCTGTTGTACTCTCCTGAACACACGTTTCAGCTGTATTCTGGAGGGGATTCCAGCAGGGGAGATGGCTGATGATCCTCATCAACCCACTGCATGAGTGAAATTCTCTTGCCTCTCTAGTCTATTGCAGTCTGATTCATGGGAACCTCAACCTGGGTTCTGCAGCTAAATTCACCAGTTCTACCTGTTTACAGGTGAGCAGCAGCCATCTCTCTTGCCTCCTGCTTGATCCAAAGAATCCAGGACAATAACCCATGGAGGAGATCCACTGACCAGGCAAGCTTGTGCGTTGACCTCCCCAGGTGTATAAACCCTTGAATGTGGGGTTGATGTACTGAGGAAAAGTGTAGCTCTGAAACATACCTTGAAGCTCTCCACTTCTGGCCTGGTTTTTATACTTAGTTACCCAGTCTCCTGGGATAGAGAATCATTCTCAATGTTCAGAGAGTTCCCTTGCAACTCCATCAACTTCAACACCACTTCTATTCACTTTATACCCTGTTATTCTCACTCTCTGCCCATTTTATGCCTTTGAAGGCCAGGGGTATCCAACGCATTGCACTCTAACACTAAGAGCGTTAAGGGCAAACCCTGACCAGAGGGACTTTGAAATGAACTGCTCATCACTCCAGTTCTCAAGGGCCCAAGGACGGTCTTATGAACTACCTTTTGCAGGCAGTGAGGACTGTCAATGCACTGGTGGCTAGTTGAGCTATAATGAGATCCAGTGAATAACTATATGCATTTTTTCTCCTTATTCTATAGCACACCAAGACAATATGCTAAACCAAGGATGTGACTCTCAAAGCAGGCCTCACATTTGACATATGTGCTATATGCTGTCTGAGGGCGATTGTGGTGCAAGCATCAGAGGTTTACAAGGAGCCGGTCATAAAGGCAGGAGATTTAGAGATCTGCCTGTCAATGTTTTGACAGGACTATGTTTAAACCTCGTGAGCAAATAAAAGGCTCCAACGTATAACTGTGGAATATCGAGAACTGTGACATATGGCAAACTGAATGTCACACGTGTATTCTGAGGCTACATAGAAAGTTATGGCAGGAGCCACACTTTATCAGGGAGGGAAGCAAATATGTTTCTGTTAGTTCTGACAGCATCACCAGCTATTGGAGCTTCCTTAATATTGTCTCATTTAGGACCATATGAAAAAGAAAAGTGGAGCAGTTCTGGCGAAAACCAACTGATCAAGAGGGGAAAAAAAATAAAAAAAACATTCCCACTGATTCAAATGGGGTTTTGAACCCAGATGCCTTAGCACCCTCTCTTGCATTCATGGGGTTAAATGCCCATTAAATTCAATGGGCCTTTTTTCTCCCCTATGGAGTGCTGATAGTTTGCCCTAGAATTTCTCTACTTTTTATTTCTATATAAGGTCCATCGTACGCAGATTTAAATATAAAGGATATGGAATTCAATTTAATTTACACGAGTTAGTGGAGTAGTTAGCAGAAAATAGACATGTACATTTATTTTCTTAAAACGGCTAACCTTTTAACATGAGCACTTCACTTATTACAAGATCATAAAACTATATTGCAGCAGTAATTATTCTTTGTTTGCGTGTGTAAAAGCCAAAGTGCCAATTAGAGAAGCGATAGAAGACATGGATGTGGCAGCAGGCACCAACTGCAGTAACCAGGCCTTGTAAATTGCTGGAGGGTAGGAACAGCATACAGTCCACAGAGAGAAACATCTGAATAGAGAGAAGGCCCATTCATTGTACACAAGTATGGATGCATCATGGCAGTTTATAGAGTCCCATATGGTGCGTGTGGTAATCAGAGCAGACACCCTGCTGTTCTGTCATCAGGGACAATAATTATTCAAGCTCCTATAATAGCATTCCTAGCAATGACCTGGGCAGCCTGCAGATAATGGTTAGCCAAATCAGAGTCATTTGACAAATTAAAATAGCTAGTGAGAATTTCTTATTCTGTGGCCCATCCTATATAATAATTCACTACATAGTTTGTAATGACGCAGTCATGCGCAGTAGAGACTGACTGTAATGAGGCTGATACAGAGCTGGGCACTCCGAAGCGTCCAGCTCTGTATCAGCTGCGAAGCGGGCAGGCTCTACTGAGCATGACTGCACCGTGACCGGCCGGCACTGTGGCCCATGTACACGGGCTCTTCAGCTAGTATGTATTAAAATAGAGTGAGGCCAGTGTGCAGCAATCTAAGTTCCCCAAAAAGGAGAAACGACTCATTTATTTCAGTGGGTATTTTTAACCCTTTGTATGCCAAATAGGTTGTCAATGTACTGGGAAGCATTGCATGTGTGACCTCTAGCATTCAAGGGGTTAAAATACACCATTTAACCCTTTGCATGGCAGAGGGGTACGCAACCTTTCTGGCACTCAGGAATTAAATCAGCAGTAATTGTGGAACTTTTTACTTGTCCCCTGTGTTGCAGTTGGTTGTTTCAGAATTGTACCACTCCACTTAAGCTTTTAGGGCCGTATCAGTGCGTGTGTTATTACATGTACAAGCAATTCAGCTGTGTAGCAGATGCATGAAAATATTATGCCCCCTTTATATTATTGCATTAGCCACTTGTAGGGTTAATTTATATTTTAAAACTCTGGATGCCAGAGTGGTCTTCAACGCATTGCAAATCAATGTTCTGGAGACCTCAATAGCATCCAAGTGGTTAAAAAAATTACAATTGCAAAGAGGAAAGAAAAGCATTGCAGGTTCCAATTTTGGCTTGGATTGCATTGCAGTTAAAGCGGAACTATCACAGGATATCAGCTTCGGTTATTCAAGTACATACCCCTACTGTAAGCCTTTATGTGTGTAGTAAATGTGTGACTGCTCTGATTAATCTGTAGTGTTACCTTTAGAAGCCCCAAGATGATGTGGACCGCAGCCATCTTGCTTTTTGTGCTCCAGTGCACATGAGTTGCCTGCTCTGTTGCCTGTCAATCAGGGTCGGGAGTCTCTGCCCATGGTCTGCCTCTCTGCAGCAGCCGGCAGACATCGGATCAATAGGTAAGATGTGTGTCAGGCACAATGTACAGTTACCAGTGGAACTAAAAGGGTCAATTTATTTTGAACTAAACAGCCTCTGTTTTTTATAACGATTATTTGTATCCCAGTCGCAATATAACTACTTTACAATTCAGCACAGAATACTGTTAAGAGTATTCTGCGCTGTGCCTGTATTATAAAGTAGATTATTGCGACTGGGATGCAAATAACAGTTATAGAAAAACAGAGGCTATTTATTTAAAAATAACTTAACCCTTTTAGTTCCACAGTATTTTGCGCTCTTAGGGAAATTTGATAATCAGAGCAGGGTAGAAGGGGCACAAAGAAATAACAGCTCAGTCCAGAGGCACATTTTACCTACGTGTGGGTAACAGTGAGAGAAATATGAAACTCACCGAAATTAAATATATAAGTGCCGCAATGAAAGAGCCAAAGATGCTCAAGCCGGCAGCCAGCCTATTGGAGCAGACAGCTTCCCTGTCAGCAAGTAACCGGTCTGCTTCTACATATAGTGCGAGCGAGACGCATGCACACGCTCGCACTACAGTGCCATGATCTGAACTCACTGGAAAGCTAGTGCGTGCCAGGTCATGTGCTCTAGAAGGGGCAGACACAGGCTGGATATAGAGGACCGGTGGGAGTGACTATGTTACCTTAAGGTAACGAGTCTGACATGCACAGACCATCGCCCCTGGTCTAGACATCAAGAGGTAACTTTTTGCTTTCCTAAATATGTGTAAACGAAAACCTTCTTTTAAAAATGGACTATACCACCTTCTGCATAATAATGAAAAGGGCACATTGAGACCTTATCATGTTGGGATGATAGTTCCGCTTTAATGTCTTTTTTGAAGAGTTTTACCTAATTTTGTATCTATGGACTTCCATGGGAATATGATAACATTTATTAACAGCAATGTAATTTAGGCCCTTGTCAGTAATGAAACGGACAATTTGATTAGCTTAATGGATAGCTAACAGGAATAAGTGGAATCGGGTATCTCTTTTTATATTTTTTTTTATTGTATCTGCAGTTATTTGTGTTCACTGATCACAATTTCATGCCTGTATTTAGTTTCCATATCCTTATAACAGAAAGTAAAGTATCTATATACCTAGACGCAAACAATGTCAACCACCCTAATAGGTAATAACCCTCTTTGAGTGCTTTGCAATGCATTCCGTAGCCCTCTGACACTCAAAGGGTTAAAAAGTTTGTCACAGCACTCAGATTCAGAAAGACAATAAGCATCAACCCAAATGAGATTTTATAAAACGAACAAAAAAAACAAACAAAAAAAAAAAAACCACAAGTACATTCTTTAGACCCATGCAAGGATTTTCTGATAGCGAAATGCTATAGTCCAGTTATAGTCTAGTTTCAATGCTAAAAATAATACAAATTTACCAGACCGCTAAAAGAACCACCCCCTAATTAGCTAAATACTCATAAATGGGAATTCTTTCTTCTGGATTCCCCAGAGGGGGAGTCCCATGGTGCCTTTGGTGTGAGGTAAATGATGTGATTTATGTAAAAAGGGGATAGTGCTTAATCATGACTGAGGTAGCGCTTAATAAACGTAGGAAAAGTATAATGAAAAGGCTGGGGAAGGAGGAGAAGAGGGTGGGGAGTGGGAGGAACAGACGGGGAAGGAGTAGAAGTGGGAGGAACAGACAGGGAAGGAGTAGAAGTGGGAGGGGAGTGGGAGGAACAGATGTGGAAGGAGCAGAATTGGGCAGAGTTTCAGAAGAAACTCCCCACATCTGGAGGATCACCCTCTGCCTCGGAGACCTGGAAATGCAGTGTGCAAACCAAAGTCTCTGTGGGAAATAAGTAGAGTGCCCAGCTGTAAACATTTTTGTTAAATAAAATTAGAGAGAGGCTGTTGTACTGTAAAGAAATGAAGGTGTTGTGGAGCAAACAAACTTCTCTATCAGGGATTTTAATCTGGCCCCTATGATGCCATCGGTTTGCTCCAGAACTGCACTTCTTTAGCTTATTCAGTATGGCCATTTAACCCTTTGAGTGTCAGAGGGGTAGCCACTGCATTTGTGTTCAAATGAAAAGTGGAGGAATTCTGGAACAAATCAACTTCTCAAATAAAAATGCCCTAAAATCTCACAGCATGTTAAAGCAATGCGATGCTTCTCAATGTGTTGTACCCGTCTAGCTTTCTTGATGTTAATAGCCCCATATGAATCAATGGGGATTTTTATTTCCCTCCAATGATGCAGTTGGCTTGTCCCAGAATGACTCTCTCCTTTTACATAAGGACCTCAGACAATTACATGAGTGAAGAGTGATTACTCTGTATATACTATACTCCCTATAACCTAATAATAGATGTTTTTCAACCACCGCATGCTTTACAATCCAAACTCAGTAACAAGGTTCAAAAAAGACAAAACAGTTGCATTACAATGGATTAACTGATTCAACATTTCTTAAGCTGCATATGAAGTGTTTACAGTAGGCAAAATCTCCCTAGGGAACTAATGGAAAGTTGATACATGGCTAAAAGCAGAACACACAGTATGCCCTTTTCAATATCAATAACCAAATTACATGTCTGACAATCCTGTAGAAAACATGCAGGCCCATATGCGTTTTCTTGCCTGTGTGTGTGATTATATATATATATGTAAAGTCTATAAGGCAAGCACTCACAGGACTTAAATTAGCAAACAGATTTATTTTAAATTCAACGTTTGTTTGCTAATTTAAGTCATGTGAGTGCTTGCCTTATAGATTTTTGTATGTGTTTAGCTTATACACACACATATATACACACATAATCTGTTGCTGGTGATAGCCCACAACCAGCGAACTGCCATGGGGCTGTGATTTTGACAGGAGTGGCCAGCTTTCAAAATTGCTGCAGCGAAATTCATCATGCCTCTTAATGCCTAGCTATGAGGGGAAGGGGAGGGGCTAGCCTGTCCCATTCGCCGCATTGTCTCTGCCACCCTCTCCCATTTACTGCACTGCAGCCATGTGACAAAGGAGAATCCCACACGCAGCATGATCGCCAAGGAGAATCCCACGTGCACATGATCGTAAAGGAGAATCCCACGTGCACATGATCGTAAAGGAGAATCCCACATGCATATGAAATACTAAAACTATGGCCTACAGTCCATGTCTGAGGGTCCAGTGGAAAACATGAAGGTCCATATGTGTTTTCACATTTACAAATCGTATGTTGTGGTTGCCTTGAGGACCAAAAAAAAAAAAAAAAAAAATAATAATAATAATAATAATAATGGAGAACTACTGGTCAAGGTTATGGCCTGGATTCCATGTTAAAATAACTCCAGTGAGATTCACTGATGCAGGGAGACTCATCTCCCATCTTAATGCTTAGCAATGCGACAAAAGGGAGGGGCTACCCTGCCACTACCACTCTCTCCCATTTACCGCATCACTGCCATAAGGCGAAGCAGAATCCCATGGGCAATGCCATGCAACATCGCTAGTGATATACTAAAATTATGGCTTACAGTCGATTTCTGAGGGCCCCATGGAAAACACAAAGGCTCGTATATGTTTTTACACCGAACATTCTAATTTATGACTGAGGTACATTACTCTGTCACAGTGGTTGTTTCCGATATGTATTTATAGCAATGTTTATGCACAATATTCTACTTTATATTATTCTGATTGTGGAAGCTAAATGTAACTATTTGTTTATGTATTTGTACCCCACATTATGTCCTTGACAAATTATGTGTGCCCTGACAATTCCAAAGCGTGAGTTATGGGTGCCTTGAAAAAAACAGTAGTTGGAAATCACTGCTCAAGGATATGGCCTGGATTCCTTGACTGAGGGCCCAGTGGAAAACATGCAGGCCCAAACATTCTACGCTTCGACTAAGGAAAAACAACTCTAGGCTAGGGCGTGGTACATCAAAATATGGCCTGGATTCCATTGATGCTGATAATTTTATCAAGGATTTTAGCTACAAACTACTCCAAATTCTTCAATGGGAATCTGGAGACATACCTAGCACTGAAGGGGTTAAAATCCCAATTTAAATCAACGGAAGATTGATTTATTCTTTGTACTGCAGAAGGATTACACAGAACCATAGCACTTGCTGCTTCTGTGTCCCACCTACCTTCCACTAGCCTGTAAGCTCTGTTTGTGCTTTGTGCATTTGGCCCAATGGGAAAAATACACCCATATAACAAAGATTCATACAACATCAGTGGGGATTTCTTTGTTACATATGATGTAGCTGTTTCACTTCCTCATTTATTAAACTTTGATCCTGATATGTGTGTGTCCCTAGTTTGAAAATGTTAGAGTTTGCTACCTAAGACACGTAGGCACATACGTGTATAAAAATAAACAAGCATACATACACCTATTTAAATGTGTGTGGTCTACCTCTTCAATGTCTTACAATTACTAGACCATAGAGCTATACAATAACAGAACGTCTCCTTTGTACAGAGTTCCTATCTACACTCTTTTCACTGGGAACATCCATCATGCATAGAACATGTCCCTATAAATGAAGCGGATCCCGTCCAATGACAAGTAATGAGAAGCAGTCTGCCAAAAAGGGCTCAGGATGGATGCAAGGGCAGGGAAGCGGCGGCACTTGCCAGCAGCCGATCATTTTATAGCAACTAATAAATGTACTTATAGTCTAGTAGTAGAAGATGAAAGATTTTTGGAAGCAGAAAACCTTGCACTAACCAAAGACATTAATCACTGACTATCCAAGGCCAGCTCCAATCCCTACTACAGAAATACATATAAATATTGCTTTCCTGACCTCTCTCTCAAGTCATCCAGGCAGCGCTGTAAGTGTACTTCTCCTGCAGTGATGAGAACGTGTTCTCCGCTTTCTTGTACTAAAACCTCCACGCACGGGTCAGCCTGGTTTAACAGCTTCATGCCTTTCACCAACTGTGGCATTTCACCTAAAAGAAGAATATAGATATAGAAATATATAGAAATTTGGTAACTTAGGCCTTTATATACAAAAGAAAGGTAAAGTAATTCTGGGCTGAACCAGCTGCACCATAGGGGTGGCATAAAATTCTCACTGAATTAACCCAGTGGTTCCCAAGAGGTGTGCATGACACATTTACATATTGTGGCACCAAGCTCAACCCTTTGATTGCCAGCAGAGTGCCCAATGCATTGCAAAGCAATGCGTTGGGCACCCCTCTGGCACACAATGGGTCAATGCATCACAACCATTCCAAATATTTTAATTAATTTGCATTGTTTCTGATGCCTGCACGTGACGCAGAAATGTGGATTATTGAAATAAAAGTGTAATGACTTAAAAGAGGATGTTTTACAACTTTAACAAATCTTGAAAACCACAGATTTAACCCCTTAAGGATAAGAATGGTGTACGATTCATTGCTCTGCATTGTGTTGTATACACCCTAGTCCTCAAGGGGTTAACAGAGCTTCCAACCTTTTGAAGGCTAGAGAGGCATCTAATGCATAGCAAAGAATGCATTTCCCTGCTATGGTACAGTTGGTTTGCCCCAGAATGTCACCTTTGGAGCACTAAGAAGTTGCCTACTCTGCCTACTGGGAATCCAGCCCTGACAACCCATTTTTCCTTAAAATATTACGACTGTTTTAGCTGAGTTTTATGTGCTTGCTTGCTTGCTTCTTCCCTATGCCACTTTGAGACACTAAAAACATATAAACACCACATGAAGTTGCTCATTTCATTTTTTTTTTTTTGCTTTCTTGTGCCATGTACATATCAAACACCACTCATAAGGACCATTTATTCCTGAAAGGCCATGAGAAAAACAGCAAACTTATATAAGTTTCTGTATTGGTTGGCTTCATCAGTGAGGTGCAGCTGATCTCTCTAGGCAGAGGATGGGAAAACTGAGGCACTCCACCTGTTGAGGACTACTAATATATTATATTATTATAATTAGTAAATTAGGTTGAAAAAAGACATAAGTCCATCAAGTTCAACCTTCGCCTCATAATCCAGTGACTGAGAATTTTATAGCGTTCCTGCTACCAATTAAATTAGTCTTTATCAGACCTTCTTGATCTGCCTACTAATAAACATTATGACTCTGTATGTTCCCTTTTGAAAGAAGTGTATCTAATCTTCTCTTAAATGTATCCATTGTATCTGCCATAACTACCACCCTGGGCAATGAATTCCACAATTTAACAGACCTTACTGTAAAGAAAACCCTTCCTCTCATTTCCTCTAATCTCAAGGGGTGTCCCCTGGTCAACTGATCAGGCCTTGGAATAAATAGCTCACCACAGAGAACCTTGTATTGACCTCTCATATACTTATTTATATAATTTATTTATATAGTGTCAACTTATTCCGCAGAGCTGTACAATAGGGAATAGACATACAGAGAAATTAAATAGTACAAATGGAACATGGAAAACAAAAGGATCAGAGGGCACTGCTCATGAGAGCTTACAGTCTACAGCCAACAGCTGGATGGGGATGATGGGAATTATTGTCCTCCACACCTGGAAGGGCTCTGGTTGCCAGTCCTGCTCTAGCAAACAGACTAACAGGACCATGTCTGTAATAGTGTCAAATACTTAGGGGAAAAAAGTTGAGTGTTTCTCATAAGTTTAAACTGATCATTTGAGTGGCGACTAGACAAAGAGCCCGGCTTATGCACTAAGGTATGATGAAGACGAGATAAAATTGTCCAGTGTGCTGAACTGTCAAGTTCCTATGTTATTCTATGCACTAAGATCTCTCCAACCTGACATTCTTTGTATATAGGCTCCATATAATAAAATAGGAACTGGAAAGTGTATCACCCCGGAGAAGTTATCTCCTTTTTATCACAGCTTAGAAACATAGAAACATAGAATTTGACGGCAGATAAGAACCATTCGGCCCATCAGTCTGCCCAATTTCCTACTGTTAAAAAAAAAAAAAAAAAAAAAATACGCAACCTCAAACCTTTTTTGGTCCTTGGTCTTTTCTTATGTTAAGGACCGCCTTATGTCTATCCCATGCAAGCTTAAATTCTGTCACTGTATTGACATCTACCACTTCTGCTGGTAGGTTATTCCACTTGTCTACTACCCTCTCAGTGAAGTAAAACTTTCTTACATTACATCTAAACCTGAGTCCCTCTAGTTTTAGACTATGGCCTCTTGTCCTAACGTTTTTACTCTTTTGAAATATACTTCCATACTGTACTTTGTTGAATCCCTTCATGTATTTGAATGTTTCTATCATATCCCCTCTCTCTCTTCTCTCCTCCAAGCTATACATATTCAGATCCTTTAGTCTATCCTGATATTTCTTTTCCTGTAGACCAGTCACCATTTTAGTAGCCCTTCTTTGAATTTTCTCTAGAGTATCAATATCCTTCTGGAGATGGGGTCTCCAGTACTGTACACAATATTCTAGGTGAGGTCTAACTAGAGATCTGTACAGTGGCATGACTACTTCCCTTTTTCTGCTACTAATGCCCCTAGCTATACAACCCAGTGCCCTGCTTGCATTCCCCATCGCCTTATTACATTGCCTGCTTACCTTTATGTCATTAGAAATAATTATTCCCAAATCCCTTTCCTCTGTTGTCTCTGACAGCACAGTACCCTTAATGGTATATTTTTCCTTTGGATTTTTATGTCCCAAGTGCATTATTTTACATTTATCAACATTAAAGTGCATCTACCACACTCTTGACCATTCTTCTAATTTACCTAAATCATTCGCCATTTGGCTTTTTCCCCCTGGAATGTCTACCCTATTGCAGATCTTTGCATCATCTGAGCTTAGAGCCATATGTTCATGGGGACAAAAAAAAGGTTGTATGATTGACAAAAATAAGTATGAATGAATGACATATTTTCTATAGAATATAAGACAAAAACTAGTAACGTCAGTCGTGCACGACTCCAGAATTGGATGGCAGGTGCGGGGCAAGGGTATGGCTAAACTATTTGCCAGCATCGTATAGGGGTAAAGAAAATTCGTAGTACACAACGACAAAAAATGTTTTGCAAATGACAGAATTTGTACGTAAAGAAAAAAGTGGACACAATGTCAAATTTTTGTAGTTACATATGACAATTTCAGTCAGGAATCATACTTTAACTACATATTTCCGATCACAACCAACACACACTGAAAATATTACTGAGCCCGACAACACCATACTTTGAAATGTCATTACAAATGACAAAAGCTATTTCGCTACTTCATTGAACAATGTCTCTTAGTGCATAATCCCCCAGGGCACCCAAGCTCTTTATGTTCTCAGTTAGGTGACTCATAATACTAAATAATAACAGCTCATTTAGCTTAGTCTGAGCAGAAAATCCTAATGCCCACAATGACTTAGTTCTGAATGGATTGGTTCAACAAAAGTGAACTTTAAATTAGTGCAGGATAGCATGTCCATGGAGACAGGTATGATTCTTTGTTGCAATACTACTAGGGGAAGATGCACTAAAATTCAGTATAGTGGTGGATATCTTCTGGCAATGCAACGAGAACACTACAGCTTGGAGAAGACGACACACTTCACCATATAAAAACAATACAGAAATAGGTGGCGCTATATGGAAACCAAACCAAAAACATATAGACGTATAATCATACCTGGGAACTCTGCGGATCTGCCCCAGAGACTTTGGTTTTAATACTGCTTTACTGGGTCTCCGGGCAGAGACTAATTCCTCCTCATATAGGGAGTTTACACTGAAACTCTGCCCACTCTGCTCTTTCTCCCTGTGTTCCTCCTTCCACCAGCCTTCCTTGAATAGCTTTGTCACAATTTTGCCTCCTTGACACACACACACACCACCAACAGTGACTGCACCAAGAAGAACCTACAGTTTGATCTGCCCCAGAAGAGTCTGATCTCTATAGAGGGTAACCCCACAGTACACAGTCTGATTATTGTGCTGCATAGATACAGATCTGCTCCCTGCTCCAGCACTAACTCTGTACTACATGGACTGCTACAGGGGAAGAGAGGAAATAAATGAGAGAGATACTGAGGAGAAGGAGAGAGAGATACTGGAAGCAGGGAAAGAGATGGAAAGAGGGAGGAGAGAGAGGGAGCAGGCAAGGAAAGGAGGAATGACTGGGGGACCAAAAAATTGGGAGAGCAAGGAAAAGGGGGACTAAAAAAGAGGCACAGGAGAGGAAAGTGAGAGACTCCAGTTGAAAAGCTTTAAACCTTTGAGTGCCTGAGAAATGCCCAAAGCATTGCAGAGCATTGCGTTGCTTATCATTCTGGTACCTAAAGAGTTAAAGCATTATCTTCATACAATCTAGTTACTTTCTCCTCCTGACATAAAAGTGAAAGGAGGGAGCGGAGCTGGGCCACACTGTAGAACAGTAACCTAGAACTTACTTAGTGCTCTGACAGCTGAATTAATTTACTGTGCATGCATGGGGATCCCATAGTGTGAAAGTAATTGCTTGTATTTCTCTCATCATGTAAATGACAGAAGAGAGAAGAACAAGCGGTCACTCTATGGGATGTGCATGCATAGCAAGTTAATTTGGCTAAGTAGCACTATGTAAGCCTGCTATAACACAGAGTAGGTCTGATTGTAAGAAACTGATGGCTGAGGTGGGTGGAGTTATTATATATTGTCACCAAGCTCATTCTCCCTCCTGTCACTTCTTATATGTCTGGAAGGAGAAGTGGTAATGGTCAGGGGATGCATATAAAGACATGGCAAGATCCCCAATTTGCCAGCCTTAGGGAAAGCTATGACAACATTGACAACTAGTTATTGTGGCAAAAAGAATAACATATATAACATAAAAACACACCCTCTGGAATGACTAATAAAGTCAGATTTAAATATGTTAAAGAGCCATTGGTAAAGGAGACAAAGAAAAAGTCTGGCAAGCACATGGAGAAGGCATGGAGATGAAAGCATATTGTAAGTGTGATCACAGGGATAATACCACAAGATTGATTCAGCTCTAGTTCACAACAGTATTTCCAAATTAGACTGTTACTGAACTTAAGTACATCTCCTCAGAGGACTCCAAACTCCTCTCTAGAAAGGAAGAAATAATTAGCTGGGAGGAATGTGGGTTTTCGTATCATGTAACAATTAATCATGTCTACCTCCATGAACATAACATATAAAATGGACTAAAGAGTAACTGAAGAGAGCATGTCCATGCAGAACGGATTTCATAATCATTAGGATTTTGTGCCTAGAAAAAGGTAAGTGGGAGTTTATTTATTAGGAGGTATTAGTAAGACAGGCTCATCCATTTCCAGTACCCAGATAAAGCTAATCTGCCCTTTCCTGAAAACTGTACTAAATAATAAAATTGTGACCTGCTCATCCAATTTGCTTTTCAAAACATAATCACACATGTGTAGATGCCAGTGGTTATTCAGGATGTTTCTTAACCCCTTATCGACCGGCCGATCATCGCGGCAACACGACTGAACGACCGCGGAGCATTTTTTTTTTTCCTTTTTCTGGTTCTGGACTCCCCGAACAGAGTGCAGCCATGGGGGGAGCCCAGAACTCCATGACTGTCATAGTACGTCATGGGTCGTTCAGCCAGATCGGCCCTTCATGTACTATAACCGTCAAGGGTCGTTAAGGGGTTAAGAAATACTACTGGCAATTGTACGTGGAAATTAATCACATTTTTTTGTTGTTTTGTTTTGACCTTCTGTACAGCAAAAATGGTCTGGAGGTATACAATGCGCTCTCTTATGCTTTTTAAATTATACTAGCAATGTGGGACGGCGCTGCCCGTCAGGATATATAGGGAATTAATGCACACACACGGATGCAAGACACACACACACAGACACACACATGTAAATGCACACACATGCACTGAGATGCATAAAGAGCGACACAGTCATACACACATACATGCAGTGCACAACATGCAGACACAGAGTGTGATACAGACATACAACACACACAGTGAGAAACACACAGGCACACAGAGAGAGAGAGAGAGACACACACACACACACAGAAGTGAGTCATAAGGGGGTGACTTATGTGTCATTGTAATGAGTTTGTATTTGTACTTATGCCTCCACTGTGGCATTCATTCATGTAGTTGAAATGCATGTGGTAATTGAACATACTATGGTGGAAGGTGGATCGTGTTGGTTCCCCGGGTGTGAGTGAGTGCGTGTGAGTGGCATTCATTCATGTAGCTGAAATGCATGTGGTAATTGCACATCCTATGGTGGAAGGTGGATCGTGCTGGTTCCTGGGGTGTGAGTATGAATGAGACTATGGTTGAAGGTGGATCGTGCTGGCTTCCGGGGTGTGAGTGTAAGTGTAAATGAGTGCGTGTGAGTACAAGAGTGAGTGTGTGAATGTGAGTGATTAAGTGTGAGTGATTGTGTGTGTGTTTGAGAGTGTATGTGAGTGAGTGTGACTGATGAGTGTGTATGAGTGAGTGCGATTGAGAGTGTGAGTGAGTGGGAGGGTATATGAGAGTGAGTGAGAGTGTGAGTGAGTGAGTGTGATTGAGAATGTGTGTGATTGACTGTGATTGAGTGTGAGTGTGTGAGTGAATGACAGTGTGAGTGAAAGAGTGTGTGTGATTGAGTGTGAGTGTGTGTGAGAGTGAATGAGAGTGTGAGTGTGTGTGATTGAGTGTGAGTGTATGTGATTCAGTTTGAGTGTGTGTGAGTGAGAGTGTGAGTGAGAGAGTGTGAATGAGAGTGTGAGTGAGTGTGTGTGAGTGTGAGAGTGTGAGTGAGAGAGTGTGAGTGAGAGTGTGAGTGAGAATGTGATGTGTGTGAGTGAGAGTGAGTGTGAGAGTGTGTGTGATTGAGTGTGTGATTGAGTGTGAATGATTGAGTGTGAGAGTGTGTGAATGAGTGTGTGTGTGTGATTGAGTGTGAGTGTTTGTGTCTGATGTGTGTGGTGTAGAAGTGAGTGGCAGCCATTTTGTTTTTTCAGCCACTTGGATGGTGGTGGACGGGCTGGATAGTGGGGGCAGGCCAACTCCCTGCATGATTTAAATCACTCCCCCATTGAATCACCCAGTGGGAGCAGTAACTCCTCCTTACTTAAGCTGAGGCAACATAGCAATATAACACATGGTGGCTCTTCAGTTGAGGCAACGTAGCAATTTGTTGAGGGAACAAATAGAAAGTGGTGTTTGAGGCTTGCCCTCTGTAGCATACAGCAAAGCATCTCTCTCCCTTTAAGGAGAAAGGGCGGGAATCAGGAAGTGGAGGAGTGACAGTTGAAAACAGACAGTTAGTGAGGTTGACTGAAGACATGAAAAGAGTTAAATAAAAGAGCTGCTATTAAGTTTATCCTTGAGTGTTTGTATTTTATAGAAACATTACACCCTCATACTGAAATAGAGTGTATGGAGGATTACAATTATCTGTGAGAAGTGAAACTGTGTGTTTGTGGGGTCATGATCCTGAGTGAGAGTGTGTGTGGACCAGGAGAAGTTATTGATATCCCCTACTTCAGGAAGGAGTGACAGCTATATACATATTTTTTTGTCAGTTGGATAGTGGTGGATGGGCCAGCTCCCTGTATGAAAAACATGCCCCCAATGAATCACCCAATGGGAGCAGTAATGTCCCCATTGAATCACCCAATGGGAGTTGTGTCTACTGATGAGACAAAGAATGTAATGAGGCATTCTGTGCAATGTGTGTGTGTTTTCTGAGGAGACATAAATTATGTTCTGTGTGTGAAGTACCATAAATTATGCAATAAGGCTTATTCTTTTATATAGATAAATAGATAGATAGATAGATAGATAGATAGATAGATAGATAGATAGATAGATAGATAGATTTCTACTGTACCTTCTTTTAGGAATCTCTCAGTGAGTTCTTCAGACCAATGCTTTAAGATCTCAACATGCTGCAATTTCTACGCAGTCTCAGAAATTAAACAACTGGAATGTTCTTGTTCATATTAGTTAGATGATAATTTTTATAGTGAAGCAGGCTGTTTGTGGCTGTTGGCTTCCTATTTAGATCAGTCATGATACAATTGTTTGGACTTCTTTTAATACAAATTTCAAGGAAGTATACAGAGTCATAACTGCAAGGTACTGTTAATCTTACGTTCATATCATTCATGTTCAGCTTGTCAACAAACTCGATAAGCAAATCCTGTGATCCAACCCACAATATAAACAAATCATCTATATATCTCAGCCAAATAAGAACATGTACAGTAATGTGTTCAAGAACATCAGAGAAGACGTTCACCCACGGTACAAGTTTGCATACATTGGACACATGCACTCTCCATTGCCATATCTCTGGTTTGGAGGAAAAAAAAATTTTCCTCAAAAACAAAGATGTTTCTTTTGAGAATAAAACTCAAGAGGTCAATAATAAATTCCTTTTTTTGTCACTGATTGCATCATCCTTATTAGAAAGTATTTGACAGCTCTCAAACCAAACACATGGTCTATGGATGTGTACAGCGACTCTATGTCACATGTAACCAAAATTGTGTCCGGTGAGATTGCAGTTGACTCTTTTTTCAATAAGATGTCTCCAGTGTCTGACATATAAATTTAAACTGTTCACATAGTCCAAAAATTTTCTGGCTCTCTCACTTAATTTCCCATTCCCAGATAAGTTTGGTCTACCAAGAGGTACCTTATCATTTTTATATATCTTAGGTAAAAGATACAAAACGCTGGAGTTCTGGGAAAGGGGATTTGTAGGAAGTCGTATTCTTGTTTGGTTATAAAACCTTGGCTATGAGCATGCTGGATCAGATTATCATAGCTCATTATGAGATCAACGGTAGGGTCGCCAAGGATTTTTTTTATCATCATCTGCAGTCATCAAGCTGTTTATTTGCCTATGAGATATGCATCTCAATTGGCCAAATTACCACATTACTTCCTTTATTGGAATATTTTATAACCACATCTTCCCAAGAGATCATATTTCTGGGAGAGCCTGCTTTTCTTCTCTGCTGAGATTCCTATTGGTGGTTATATTAGGTAATTTTAGGATATCTGGAGTGACTAGATTAATACACAAATGAACCGCTGGACAGATGGTAGCTGGCGAGGTGAAGGTTGATTTCTTTTTTTAGGTGGTGCTGGGGTATTATACCTGGGATTGTTATCAATGAGCTCTACCAAAGAATCAAGATCTTTATCATCAGTGGGTATAGAGACACACATAGTTTATCTATTGGTGACTAACTGGATATGTTCCTCTGTGATTGTTATATCGGATGGCCACCTTTAGATAACTGCTGGATATGATTCATACGTGTTTGTGGCAAGCCGGATATGCCCTGGTAACATTATAACCCCCTTTTAATGCATATTAAAAAAGTTATATTTCATTCTCCTGGTACTGACACTGATATATAGGAGGGTGTGACTGTCAAGGAGTGCTAGTTTGGCAGGGTTATCTTTTCTCTTTCCCCTTTTTTTTCATGTCATATACCCCTATAGCACCCTAATATCAGCCCCTATTTCCTTACATGTATCTATTCAGTGTCTGATTGGGAACTAGCAGCTCCCTCCAGAGCTAAGGTGCAGGAAGGTGAGAATGTAATAAGAGCTGCCGAGAGAAGAAGATCCTGTACAGAGTGAAGATTATGAATGGGCGTGTATTTGGAAACAAGAGACATAAAAGAAGAGGGATGCAGTGTTTGTAAGGGCTCTGTAAGTTACCAGTATTTTTAATTTAATTCTAAATACTAATGTGAGCCAGTTTTCATATTGGCAGAGAAGAGATGTATTAGAGGAGCAATGTGTGAGCTAGATTAGTGTGGTGGCACAGTTCATTATGGATTTGTAGTGGGGTTAGTCAGGTGAGAGGAAGGCCAATTAGAAGTTACAGTAGTTGTGTCATAACCACGGAGGTGAACATGGCACTCAGTAGCAGGATTCAAACTTCATCCTATACACATGGTAATGGTGTTCAGCTCACAACTTCTAGCTGCTTCAGTTTGGGGAAAACAAAAAAACAAAACAAAACACTGGAGTTCCACTGGACCCAATAGTTATATTTACAACTGTTATGTCCGCCTCCAGTGGCATGACATCTATGAAGGATGTTATCTCTTGAACCAAGGAGCAAGGAGCAAGGACAAAAGTTATGGTTTCCTGATGAGGTTAAGGTAAGAGAGGGTTATGATTAGGATATCTTAGTGTTCCCTTACGAAGGAACAATAGAATCTTGATATATCTTGATATTTTACAACATAGTTATACTGCACATGATAACAACAAAGCCAAATAAATTGATCCTTGGGTGCTAGAGGGGTTTGCAATGCATTGTTAAGGAATGCAATAGAAACCATTCTAGCAACTAAGAGGTTAAACTAAATTTGTACTTTCGGCATAGAGATCGATGCTGCCAAACTGATGAAAACAGCCAGTGTTTTGCCTTACATATTCTGTTTAGCTGCTTTTATGCCCGTATTCTTCAGTTTTCAGTTCGTATTGATGTGTTTACATAATGTTTTGCACAAAAGCAGTTAAAAATAAATAACTTGCAGAAAGCCAACAAGTAATTGGAAGTGGAACTAGCTGGCATGGACGTGACCGTGGTGAATAGCGCTTAGCAGGTATTAAGTAGTCTTGAGTTTAGATTCGCCACAGAAACCAACAGCTTGGCTCCTTGGAGAGGAACTGAAGCTGAAGTGGATTAAGAGAGTTACTTAGAAAAACAAAGGATTAGTGGAGATGCATACATAACAATATCAATAATTCAGAGGAAAGAGCCACAACTGAAGGTCCAAGGCTGGCCAGCAAATAAATGTACATACAATCCACAAAACTGGATTAATTCTCTGCTAAAGTACAGGCGCTGATTGGAATAATTAATGTACTCTAGATCAGGGAAGGGAAACCTGGAGGTCTCAAACTATGAAGGTCTACAATTCCCTTTATCCACAGCCAGTCTCTGGCTAGATGGGGAGAGATGGCTCAGTTGTTTAAGGCACCAGCTGTAGTATCTGCTCACACTCATATTTTTGCAGATTTTTATCATGCAACATTGCTTGTTTGCATGTTCCTAGTCCTATATTCACCTGAGTGAGCTATATGCAGTTTTCACCTCTACCTAGCTTTTGCAAACAATCAGATTGCTGGTTGTTCCTAACCAAAATCAACCTGTGTATGTGCACTATCACTCATACTCAAGAGCCTTCGAAACCACTGCCCCATCTGGGACTGAACACCCCTGAACATCCCGACCCAACACAGGTGCCCAATGACGTCCAAATCCAAATGAAGGCAACAATGAAAAATCTCAAAAATATTTTTGGAAAAGGAAATGCAGAAAGATGATAGAGAAGGTTTTTAATAAGAGTGTCAGGGTTTGTGTATCCTTTGATATAAGACAAAATAAAATGTATGACATTCTTAGGCATCTTTGGCACATTCTACTAAAGAATAAGTACTGTATTTAGTATTTATAGATAAGAAACCTGGCAATTTCAAAGAAGTCTCCATTAATCACATCTCTGCTTTACACAATGTGGACCCTCAGAAATTATAAAAAGTGATTAAGATCTCAGAAAAGACTAATGTGATCAACATAGTACCTAACCACATTCAACAGATGAAGTTACTGCAACTATTAGAAGGAGCCCACTAGAAGGAAGGAAGAATAAACAATTTCCTGGTTGATATGAAATTCCAAACTAACCTTAGATAAAAAACCCATAAGCATTCGTAAAATCACCCGGTCTTAAGAAACTGAAGAGAGAGAAACTGAAGATGGGGAACTGAAGATAAAAAATAAAAGGAGGCTTCTGGAACATTCTCAATCATGTTCAAATCCCACGGAGGGATGGGATCCGAAAAAACAAGGTAGGCATGAGGCACGCCTTAGACACAAATTTGCAGATCAGGAAGCAAGGTAATGAGCCACTGGAAGATTTACAGTGAGAGTGAAAATCTGAACCGTGATGAAAAGACTAAGCCCTTTCTGAACACCACCCCAAAGAAAGGCCAAAAGTACCAGAAACCAAAAAGGCTGAGGGTGCAAGCTGCAAATGCCATATTTTTCAAAGATTACAGTACCTTTGAATAAGTACATATGTTAGAAAAAATTGTTTTGTTATAACCCCAGTTTTGGGAACATTTGTGCTCACCAGCCTAGAAGTATAATTTAATTTGATGCGGATGACTGGTCACTTGAAAAGAAAAATGATAGGTGCAGTTTAGTGTTCTTAGCACTCTCTAAAGTATGTCAAACCATACCAATGTGGCACAATTATTATTGCGATGGCAGCGGGTTTTGACCACAGTAGGAGATTCCACAATTTACAGCACCACCCTCTGGAAAAATTTGCGTCTACAAAAGGGCTAAAAAGGCAAGTGACCCCTCAACTTGTGCAATAGGTTGTCTATCCTTTTCTCCTTTTCTGTTGTTGCCATTTTAGTACAGGTGGGTCATATTTAAAGAATGAAAGAAAAGCAACAGATTTTAGTGAAGACAGTTCTGTGCTTCTAACACTCTCTACATGTATAAGTATGTAAGCACTTACCAATGGGCTGTTATTTCACTTGGGTGTAACGGCACAAATACCTCTGGAACAGAAACGTCTCCCAACAGTAGAAGTACCCATGTTTTACTGAGAAGTAAAAGGACTATGACATAATTCTTTTCAGTAATAGTTTATTGATTTTTTAAAAAGCATGTATTCCAACACCAAAAAAGATTTTAGTCTTACCTGTTAAATCCTTTTCTCTTAGTCCATATGACATACAGGTACCATGGGGTAGCGATAGCTCCTCCCTGTAGGTTGGAACAATTCTAGAAAAAGTTGTGGGTGGAGCCTCCCCTTCCTACTTATCAGGCTATCCCATTAGCCCCGCCCCAGAAAGATTTGAGACAAGTCTACTAAGCAGGACAGCAAGAAAGAAGAAAGAGAAAACTTCTGTGAGCAGCAGACCCAAGAGGACTCCCACATCCAGCACTTGGATACCAAGCATGGTCCCTTTCACTGGGAGAGAGAACTGTATGTCATATGGACTAAGAGCCTGATGAGAGCATGATGAATCTCCCGGAGTTCCAGAACATTGATGGACTGCAGTCTCCACCGCAGTCCATTTGCCCTGAACCCCCAAGTGACCCAGAACAGCTTCCCAGCCTCTGAGGCTGGCATTTGTCATCACCAGGGTCCAGTCCTGAATGACAAAGGGGTGTCCCCTCCTCCAGGATGGACCTGCCTCACCTCCGGAGGAAGAGATACATTGCGGTCCAAGAGATCCGGGTTCCTCCAATCACAGATAGTGAACTGCTGGAGCTCCCTGGAGCCATGTAATACGGAACTGCCTCCATGGTAGACACTATGCTGCCCATCAGAGTCAACAATTTGAAGATCGGAGCCGATGGCCACTCCAGAACTTGGGACACCAGATGCATGACCTGTTGGATAAAATACTGAGTCAGGAAGACATTCCCTTGGCAAGTATCGAACCGGGACCAAGGAAAACCAGGACTTGAGAGGGAAGTGGAGCAGATTTCTGCATATTCAGAATCCACCCATGGTGGAGGAGAATCTAAGCACAGTCCTGGACGTGCTGTTCCAGGAGTTCCCTGGAGGGTGCCTTCAGCAGGAGGTCGTCCATATAGGGAGTCATTTGAATCCCACGGGTGTGCAGAAAGGCAATCAATGCCCCTAAGACTCTGGCAAACACCCAAGGAGTGGCGGTAAGCCCAAAGGGCAGAGAGATGAACTGGAAGTGCCCCAAGTCGCAGGTGAACCCGAGGTACTTCTGGCTGTCCAGATGAAATCGTGACATGCAAGTAAGCAACCTGCAGATCCAAAGAGGCCAAGAACTCTCCTGGACACATAGCTGCGATGCAAAGCGTAAGGATTCCATCTTGAATCATGCAGTCTCCACAAAGGAACTGAGGTCTTTGAGGTCCAAGATAGGACAACTGCCACCATCCCTCTTGGCCACCACAAATAGGTTTGAATAGAAACCTAAACCTCTTTCTTGAGGAGGAACTGGATTCTTGTCCCAGATGAGTTGTGGACTGGAAGAATCTATAGGGATGAAGGGATTTGAAGGGAATCCTGAATCCTTCTGAAACCACCTGTAAGACCCATTGATTCACAACAGAGGCTCCCCAGGCGCCTGAAAAATGGTGCAGGCGCCCACCCACCTTGAGCTGTGGACCAGAATTCTGCGAGTCATGCGGAGGCAGAATTGGGCTTGGCGGTGGCATGTTTTGAGTTGCACTGGGCTTGGTGGTCTGGCATGAGGTGCTGGCCTGAGACACGCTCAGAGTTGGCCTTTGCACTTAGCTTAGGTGGGGATGAAAAAGCTGTTTCCTCGCCAGGTTGGGTGTTTGGAAACCTGAGGCAGCAGAGTTCTCTTGTCTCCAGTGACCTCAATGATAATCTGCTTCAGTTCAGGCCAAAAAAGAGAAAATTAGTTTTCCACTCATCTAGGATAACATGGCCCAGAGTGGGATTGGGCTGAAAAACCGTGAGGGATTTCTTACACCGTTGAAAGATGTCAGAAGAAGTTTGGCCCTCAGCAGTGGTAGCAGTTAAAACTGTCTTAATGAGGCCCTCAGTGGAGGCACAGGGTCAAAGGGGTTACATAAGCATATGAAGAAGCCCATTCCTCACACTCCCCTTCCATCATATCACTGTCAAAGAAATCCTCCTAAGAGGTTTCTGTGAGATCAGGAAAGCCAGATGCCTTAGGAGCCACAAACCTGAAAGAAGTGGGGGGTTTCTAAGAATGGAGGACACCCTGGAGGGAGAGAGGAAACTGTGCCATAGAGGACTTTAAGTCCTTGACCTAGAGTGACTCATGTTCAAGGCTGGAGGGCCCAGGTGGGGTAGTAGGGGCCCCAGCATATGAGGGGCATAAGTGTCCTGAGTATTCTCTAGGGAGCCCCATTTGGCATAAGGAACTGTAAGAAAGGGGGGTCAGAGATGTCCCTGAGTCCATAACCTTAGGTCTAGCCCCATGTCCCTTTCTATCCGACATCCTAACAGGACAAGTGTCTAGACAGTATGAGAAACCCAAATACTGTGACCAAGATTAAAATATCACATCAAAAAGCCCAATAAAGTACTTATCTTTTTACTTGACTTCTTTCTTCAGATTACCATTGAAAGAAAGTGCCTCAGAGAGATGCAGTCAGGAGAGAGAGAGAGAGACATGGGCTGCATGATTCTCTCCACAGGGCTGCAAGGGTCTACAACAGCACCTGCTGGAAAGCCAGGTGAAGCCAGGAATGGTAATCCTCCTAGTGGGAGAATTTTGACACCCCATATCTAAAACAAAATAATAAAATATTCTAAAAACTAAACAGAAATGTTCTCAGCCTCTATCCAGGTTAATGGAAGAAGTATATCTGGGACAGGGCTAGTGAGATAGCCAGATAAGGAGGAAAGGAAAGCTCCACACACAACTCCTTCTAGAACTGTTCCAGCCTACAGGGAGGAGCTGTCGCCATACTGGACGACAGAGAAAATGTGATGAAGGGGACTCCTCTTACTAATAAGCTCCATTTATCTTTCTAGGGCCAAAAATTCTTAACGGTCCCTATGAATTTTGCCCTGTTGCCTTTAGTCACGAGATACCATCTTCATGTCATGTCCATGGAGGAGGTCATGACTGTTGTTGGCAGTTTTTTCATACTGAAGCAGGCAGTGTACATGAGCCTAATTAAGATCACCATGCGCAGTGAGCAGAGTTTGTATCCTGGAAGCAACTGTCATGTTCACTTACATGGACAGGATATACAGAACTGATTAAAGATATATCCTGAGCAAAGGCACAAGAGCAAAATCCATAGGGGCCACAGTAAGTTAAATTGATAGGGGCAATATTGGAAGATGCCCATATTCCTTTGAGTGCAAAAGCCCTAAGGTATGTGATAAAGGTCATGTTCACATTGGTGCTATTAATGGAGCCTGTTAGAAAGCTCACACTGACAACTTTGCCACTAGTGAATGCAGTCATTCTCAACATGATGCATCCCCATCATCTTCATGTGTTGCAGATATTATTATTATTATTTTTTTTTTTTTTTTTTTTTAACATAAACCCATATATTGTAGGGCTTGTCCTTCTGAGTACAACAGCTGATGCGAAATCCCTATTTTTAAAGTTATTACAGTTTAAACTATTGCTTAAGAGTGCTCCTTGGTGTTCAGAAAGGAGTGGTGATTCACCAAAATTTTCAGTGTGGTACTACCAAATTTAGCATTTTGTAACCTTCTGAATGGTTATACCTTTTGAATAAACCAACTACCAGCAATGGGAGTACCATTTTTTACTCACATGAAAAGCCCTATAACAGGTTTACATTAAAAAAGTGAACTGCTTCTTAAGTAGAGCTGATCTAGATGGCAGCCTCTGTTCCCAGTGGTGATGTCGATGGCAGTGTAGTTCACCCAGGCTTTAATAAATGACTGGCTAATGTGTGCACCCCCCAGTGATATACTGCTGACACAGAAGTAGGATGCTCTTTAGGCATACCTGTGGAAAAAAACATGATGGGATTGTTGTGGCAACACAGGGATCAAGCAGGTAAAATGGGCAGCTTGAATGGACCAATTCCACGTCTCCGCTCAAGTCACCAATGTGAATTTTCTGAGTATGCACAGACAGATATGCATGACCACCTCACTCCTGTTTGTGGTTAAACTTTTAAGAACAAGAGTGGTGCATAAACCACTTCAAAGCAATGGTTGCACATTCCCTCTGATTCCTAAAGGGTTGCAGGACAAATGCACTATTTTCTTGTTGAGTAAAACAAGGTTAGTTTCACTGCTATGATATACGTCATTCCAAAGTTACAGTTTATTATAAACAGTTGGGTTTTTTTACATTAACAATGCCTTCTGGTGTACGGAAAGTTAACCTACAGTTCACACAGTACTCAGACTGTTATCCTATTGCATTCTATATGAGATGTGAGTCGCTGATTGCAGTCCTTCATACAATGTGATGGCAAAAACAATTATAACTATAAATAAACCTAGTGCTAGTAATGGGAGGACACTTACTTTACAAAAAGAGAAAAGGTTCAAGAAGATATACATTTTCATTAAAAAGTTTACTGCTCCTTATGGCAAGTTCCTACAAAGTGATTAGCATAATGTATGTTATAACTGAGATAAACAAATAGAAGTTGAGACATCCCGAGGCCCACCTGCTATTGTGGACTACAAATCCATTCAGCTCTCAGTGGGACAGTAAAACAAAGATCTGTATCTGTAACAATCAGTGTAAGTGGTATAAGGCTAGGGTGTCAGAAAGTACAGTTATGGTCACCATCATTGGCACCGTTGAATATTTTGTATATTATGAACAGTATCATCAGAAATAAATGGAACTGTACCTACTTTGTATTATTGGGATATTTTAATGTTATGTCCAAAGGCATTCAACAAAAAAGATGCCTTTTCAACTGACATGTACTGATTTCACAGAAGAAACATAAAACATGACCTGGGCAGCACCAAAGGCACCCTTCCCTTATATTTGGTTGCACAGCTTTGGCAACAATGACCGCCTCCAAACATTTCTTGCAGCAGTCTAGAAGCGCCATGCACCTGTCTGCATGCAGTTTCTCCCACTCTACAACTGCAGTTTGTTAATGCTCTTGAATGTGTGCAGGATACCTTTTCCCAATGGCAGATTTCAGCACTTTCCAAAGGTTTTCAATCTAATTGAGTTCAGGACTCATTGATGGTCAGTGTAAAACAGTCAATTTTTTTCCCTTTTCAACGATTCTATTCTGCTTTTAGACGTGTGCTTGGGATCATTGTCCTGCTGGAGGACCCATAATATTCACACTGCTTCTCAGGAAGGGGTGCTGACCACAGCAGCATAGGTACATAAATAAAGTAGAACCCAGAGAGCAAGAAAACCAGTATATATATATATATATATATATATATATATATATATGCATGCATATAAGGAACATGCAATAGTAATGCACAACAAAACATTCAATGAAACAAAAAAAGCAGGGCCTCTAGGCACGGGGAAACTGGGCCTCTGGGCATGGGGAAACTGGGCCTCTGGGCACGGGGAAACTGGGCCTCTGGGCACAGGGGAAACTGGGCCTCTGGGCACAGGGGAAACTGGGCCTCTGGAGAGGTTTCATCATCTGAAAAGTCAGGTATACTCTCAGTAGTAGGTAGCACAGAGATGATGAGTACGTCCATTGTAGTTTCAAAGTCCAGTGATGCATTTGAGCTGACTGGTTTGAATTCAGCATACCACAGCTGTATCAAGAATGTAAGGATAGATAGAATGGTACCTTCAGAAAAAGTAGAGGTTTAATCATTTAAAGGAACAAGTATATTCTCAGTAGTAGGTAAAACAGATACGGTGCATAAGTCCATTATGGTTTCAGGAACATCCTCCGATTCACACAGCAGGGGCTTCCATCTGTCTTTAGCTTGTGGAGAAGATCAGTGGAGGAGCTACCTGATCGCCAGTGCTGTGGCAGCACAGGGATAGAACACGGTGCCTGAGATAGCACCTGGCCAGACCCCTGTGTTCCATCAGGAGAAGCATGAAAAGAATGGTGCCTTCTCTCCTGAGGATTGCGCTTAGAGGCCAAGGGGAACCAAGCACTTTGGCCCCCAGTAATCTTGCAAATGATGTCCTTCAGATCAAGGCCAAAAAGGGAGGAACCCTGGAAAGGGAGAGAAAGCAGAGATTGCCTAAGGACCAGGTCAACAGACCAGAACTTAACCCACAGGGAGCGCCTAGCAGCCACAGAAAGGGCAGAGGCCTTAGCCTCAAGCCTAAAAGCTTCAGATAAGGCATCAGTAACATAGCGCTGAGCCAGTGAAATATTATCCAAAAGCGACAAATTGTTAGCTTTAGGAGCACCCATATGGACAGCATCAGAAAGCTGTTCAGTCCAAACAGCAATGGCTCTGTTAACCCATGCAGATACCAAGATAGGCCACAAGGACGCACCTATGGCAGAGAACATAGCCCGTAAAATATCATCAAGCTCCCGATCAGCTAAGTCTGTGAGAGTCAAGGGATCCATTGCAGGAGATGCAGGGGAAGGGAAATGACTGGCAGTATAGGCATCAACCTTAGGAGGTGTGCCGGTACCAGTGGACACCCAGCCTTGGCGCCCCCGTCAATGGTCACTTCTTCCGCTACGAGCCAGATGGACATCCAACAGCATACCGCAATATACCCCAAAACTAGGCAAAACTAGTATCAGGATAACCAGCACACACTCTGCATACAGCAAGCTTACCCCACCAGACAACACCAGTGTAGGTAAGACAAGAACTCCCTTTATTGAAACAAACCACACATATTTATACTCAAACCTTACATTCAAATACCTGGACAAAGCAGATAAAATAGGGACATAATCCAATCACCATAAAGTAAACAAAAGGCCAACAGCAGATGGTCTAACAAATACTATGACTTAGACATGATTACATTTACACACAAAAGGGTTGCTGAACTCAGACAGTGGACACAAAGACTTGAGGGGCTTGAATGAATTAACACACAGCAGGGGGTCTCAGTACAGTTCACAATACACTGGCTTGAGTGGCTACAATACACATTGAAATTAACTTTAGGTAAACTCAAATAATTAACCCCTAATGGCCCAGTCCCCTGAAAGCAGGTTATTATTTTTAGTCCTTTTGGCATAGTTGTCCGCCAATATAACGTCCAAAGGTTCTACACAGCAATATTAACTCCAATAGTCTTAAAACGGATTAAAACAGTCCACAGAGTCTATAGGAAGGGGATGGCCCCCAGGCCCCACCAAAAGCCAAGGGCCCAGTGGTTCCTGTGACAGGAGGTGTAGCCCATTGAGCCAAGCATCCTGAATACTCCATTTGGCATGAGGAACAGTAATTAATGGGGTAAAAAGACACCACAGAAACATCAGCCTTAGGTCTAGCCCCAAGTTCCAAAAGGTCTGACATCCTAACAGGGTATGAACGTCTGAAAGTATAAATAAACCCAAATACAGTGTTTAAGATTAAGAATTTCACCTCAGAAATAGGTAAAATACACTTATATGGCAGGCAAAGGGTTAATCTGAGGAAAGGAGGAGAGTCCAAGCCCTGTGTAGGATACTCATGAAGGGAAGGCAGAAAAATGGCATCTGTGACGGGAACCAATCAGAAACGAGCACGCGAAGCAAGCTCTCATGGGAAAAAGTAGGCCAACAGTTTCCGAAGCCCCCTGAGCCCCCCAAAACACACAGACATTAACTGGATGAGAGAACAAGGGCAGACAAACAAAGCTACGTTGAGCAGTTGCAGATATATGTCCAAAACTGTAAAGTCACATAGAGGTGAATGGAGCTTGGCGTCTATGTGGTAAAGCACGACTTGCAAAATTTTACGATGAAGAGTAAATAGTTGTAAAAACATCAGAATACATTAATATAAACAAATAAACGCTATACCCTGAAGGGAAAAAGTGCTAACCTCCCCCCCCCCCCAAAAGATGCCAAATCAGCAGACAAAGGGCCAATTTACCACAGAAACTCTGCTCCAAATCCCCAACGGACACACAGACAAACCTAATGAGTGCAGGAGTATGTGTTAGGAACTCCAAAGGAAACCCCTGTGCGGAGGGGAAGTGTGGGACATGTAGAACTCAGCACTCAAAGGATTGCTCACCTTTTTAGCAGGTCTTCTGTCTTCAGATCACCATTGATAAAGAAGAAGCCTCAGTGGGCAACTCCTAGGGAAATAACTTGTTACACAAGATTTCCCCCCAGGGCTGAGAGGTCACCATAGCACCTGCAAACTGAGCTATCCACTAGGGAATGTCAGTAATGGTAATCCGCCACATGGTGGTATTCCATATCTAACAGAAAACAATAAAAAGCTAAAACTATAGCAGAACTGTTTCTCTTGCCTTTCCTGTTCCAAGAAACAATCTGACTGGGAGGGGATTGGCTGGTGACCAGCTAAGGAGGGAAGGAAGGCTCCACCCTGCAAATTCTTTCCAGAATTGTTTCCTGCCTACTTAAAGGGGCGATCGCCTTCCCAAAGTTACCAGTAACCTATATTGGACGACAGACAAAAAGTTTTGCATATGAGAGTCTGCTGTTCAGTAATGCAATATGAACACCAAGTGAACTAGTGTTCAGCTGGACTTTGTGACTGTGAAGGAGGGAGCACTTCCCCTTTAAGTTGAGAGTCAGTCTGAAAAGAACATTTTGCAGTAACAGATTTCTTACAGGTCTTTTTTCCAGGAATCTTAATAGAAACACAGTTCAGGGGCCCTTTAGACCATACTGAAGTCTGGAGTTCTATACATTCCTCTGAGTCTGAGGGAAAATCATCCAGTGAGGCTAAATACTGAGCACCATAAAGATCATAGATGCGATCCATTTTGCTGTCCCCAGTGCTATATGCAAACTCATCCACTGATTCCCAATCAATAAAGTATACAGTTTGCTGGAATATACAATTGCAGTTGGCTTGAATAGTTAGTTGCCAGCTGAGTTTTCATGCGAGACACTGAATGTTTAGCTAGAATGTCTCTTAATGGAACAGAAACAATATAATTTACCTGAAGCAAAGCAGGGGGTCTGCCTAAAAAATGTTTAATGAAAAAGCAAAGGCCAGTTATTACACATATCCCTATAGTTCTTTTGCATTTCAGAAACTACCTGGAAGATTGAAGACTTAGGAGTTTTACAAATCAGCTCCAGAGTGCAGGAGCATATTGTCAGCACACTAGAAACAACTTCTTGTAACTTGCATACTTGACTATAGCAGACATCAAGTGTAACACGCTCATATAGTAAATCAGATTCATTATTATGAAAAGAACAGGACACTGTGTGTATAGGAGTTTTCTTTGTGGGTTCCATAAGGAATGGCCAGATTATTCTGTCATGGGCAGCTCGTCAGGAAGGGGTGCTGACCACAGCAGCAAAAGGTAAATAAATAAAGTGGAACCCAGAGAGCAAGAAAACCAGCACACACACAATTAAAGGGAACACAAATATATATATATATATATATATATATATATATATATATATATATATATATACACATACATACATACATACATACAAGGAACATGTAATAGTTATGCACAACAAAACATTCAATGAAACAAAGAGCAGGGCCACGGGGAAACTGGGTCTCTGGACACAGGGAAACTGGGCCTCTGGGCACGGGGATAAAGCCAACTCAGATGCACAGGAGGGAGGTATAGGAATGCAAGAGGTGCAGCCAACTCAGGAACAGGAGGGCAGCTGGCTCAGGAATATAGGGGTACAGCCGGCTCAGGAACACAGGGGTAAAGCCAGCTCATGGAACTCAGGGGTGCAGCCGGCTCATGGAACTCAGGGCCCAGGGTCATAGGCATACCTGGGAACTTTTGAAACAGGGCTACCCGGAGGGTAACCCTGTCAGTGCCGACGCGGAGGAAAATGACGCGATATTGCATCATAAAAGGGGTGGGGCTTAGTCACGGGGGGCGGGGGGAGGAACCGGGCGGGATGGAGCACAAGTGGGCAGAGTTTCTACTTAAACTCTGCCCACCCGGTGATTCACACATTGCCCCGGAGACCCAGTAATTTAGCTTGAAATCCGGAGCAAAACCGAAGAGTTCCCAGGTATGCTCATAGGAAAAGAAACTAAACTGGGACTGATCTGAACTGATCAGTAAAAACTGTATAATCTGGCCCAGAAGAAGGGGCGAGACTGAACTATATAGAGAGTAGGTGATTGCAAGGTAGGGTCAGCTGGGAACAGAATCAGATCTCTTTAGTCTGAGTGCAGCAGCCTACAACAGCACCACAGACAGATAGTGGCACTGTGAGGTACTGCAACAGGCTGAGGAGAGGACAGAATCGTGACACCCATACCCTGATTTCTGACACCGTGTAGCACATTTTGCTGTAAAATGCCTTGGTAATCCTCGGATTTCATAATTCCCCTAGTACATTCAAGGCCTCCAGTACCAGAGGCAGCAAAGCATTCCCACAACATCAGGGATCCATCACCAAATTTAACTGTAGGTAGGGTATGCTTTTCCTTATAAGCTTCCTTTTGTCTCCTATAAACATATCGGTAGTCTGCACTGCCAAAAAGCTCTGCTTTGTTTTCATCTGTCCATAGAACATTTTCCCAGAATGACTGTAGTTTCACTAGGTAGGTTTTGGGAAAGATCAGTCATGCCATTACATGTTTTATTTTCAGCAGTGGGGTTCTCCTTGGACTTCGCCCATAAAGCCCTTTTTGGTTTAGTGTATGGCATATGGTACGGATTGAAACCATCACTCCAGATTGCTCAAGGTCAGCTTTAAGCTGTGTGGAGGTCTTACATCTTACGTGGTGGTTTTTTTTTTCTACAGTTCGCACCAACCTTCGAAATACTTCTCTGATCAATCATCCTCTTGCCATCACTTCCTGGGAGGTTCTTGACAGTTCCATGAGTAAACTTCTTAATTAACACTGCAGACTTTTGGGAGATGGCTTTGTACCCTTTAGAATTCTGATGTTTGGTGATAATAGTGTTTCTGATGCTCTCAGCCAGCACTCATGATCAATGTGAAAAAATAACAGGGAATAAAAGTGGCCTTTTTAAGCATTAAAGCCATCATTGATTGGTTAATTCAAGTTATGTGAGCACTGACAGTTTATCACATGTGAGTCTGATTTCACAGCAATGACATTCTAGTTCTTCTTTTTAAACTGATTTGAATTCTTCAAGAGGGTGCCAATAATCGTGCCATGGCAATGTTTCCATTTTTATACTTTTTCTTCCTATTTTTTTTTTAATTGTTATTGATTTATCCTGTGCTGTTCTGTATCAAACATATGAGTGTATATATAAATATAGTCCAAAGCTATTTGACTACACATGATATACAAAATAATCAAGGGTGCCAGTAATGTTGACCATAACTGTACATGTGCGATTCTGTGGCTACCAGCAGGACAAGGCTGCGGAAGCAGAGAGTGTATGTTGGGTTCTATGGATACCAGTAGACAATCAAACAAGGCTGGGAAGCACTTTAGTGGGTGGCTTCAGGACCTCCTGATGTCCTCCATGCTATTGGTCACCCAGATATTATAGCACTGTATGAACAATATTGGACACAGTTATGTCACCAATGACATAGGCAGCTTCCCTCGATCCTGTCCACTCAGTCTTGAAGTTCAGGTTGCATGAAGGCACACGAGAGTCATGCTTCTCTGCAAGGTCCCCATTATTGATTGTAAAGCATTAGGGGCTGGGTGAACAATAGCTGGGGGGCACTTGGAGGATTGAGATGTCCCCCACAAGGTCTGGGTTTTTTTTTTTTGTTTTGTTTTTTTTTTTAACTTTAAGGGTGTGGGAAGGGAGACAGAGAAACCCCTCCAACCATGTATGTAATTTGTTTTATTGAGGTATTCTGTAAATGCTTGGCACTGAAAGGGTTAAATCAATATGAACGCTTAATTTTTATTTCATTTGTCCCTTCAATTTAGTTTTTAATATCAGTTACATTGCTCTGGAAAGAAAGAAGCTTAGTGTGTAAGTTCAGCCAACGTTACGGGAAATTCAAAGCTCCTTGAATAAATAAAAGGGGTTTGTGTGTCCTTGACGGACAGTGGAGTGGACATGTGAAAGAATGAAACATTTCGAACTGTGAAATGTTTTCTGATACATTTCTTCTGTATCGAGCATTAGATCGTCTAAGAATGACAAATTTTAAGTATCAGATAGAAATAGCCGGGAACTGGACATTTCCTTCTAATAATTTAGTCAAAAAGAGCACCCATCTTGACAGGATTTACAAGATTACTCCTTATTGCATATTTATTTCACCTCTTTGGTAGAAGCGGATATGCTCTGGCAGTTTTAGAAGTAGCAGTAAGTCAATTTAGCCATAGGTGAGTACTTAATTATGCCTGCTGTAACATAAATCAGAGAGCTTAACTCTCCTGAGGTTAAAAGTCCCTAACTACTAAACCAAAAACCTCTAAAGCCATTACACTGATAAACAGCACAATGTATAAGCAGCTTAAACAGATACCATTTTGAGACTAAAGTTCTAAAGAAAGAGATCCACTTTAAAGGGATAGTAATTCTTAATATGTATATATATATATATATTGCAGTGGTTGTCCTCCTCCAAGGGTACTCTCACTGCTGAGAGGTATTTTATTCAAACATTATTGCAGCTCAGATTTAAGTGCAGTATAGCAATGGTCTGAAAATTTACACTGGCTCTGTTTCTACTTTATCCAATGAAGGATTATGGTCAGCTGGGACTTTTTGGGTCAGTGACCATCAAAGCAGGACAGTGATACAATGTAAAACTAAAGTATAGCACTGAGTGTTTTAAATACTATAGGTTATCTTTATAGTTTTAACCCCTTGAGTGCCAGAGGGATGTGCAACACATTGCAATTTTGTTGCGTACCCTCTCTGATATACAAAGGGTTAACATTATATCAAAATACCTTCTTACAGTCCCTTCCAGAATGCTCTCTGAGAACAGATCAAGGATGCTTAACATCAGGGACATAAAAGTACAAATAAAATAAAACAAAAAAGTATAGTAAATCTAGCATTATACAGCGTGCACAGGCATAATATATAACGTCAATATAAAGGACTGCTATTTAACCTCTTGGATGCTAGAGAGGCCTCCACTTTAAAATTCATGGCTCTTTTGGATATCAAAGATCTCTCCTCAAATTATTTTACCCTTTGATTGCCAGAGGGGTTACAAATGAATGCATTGCTCAACCCTCTGGGTCTCAAAGGGTTAACAGTGGAAAGGTAGTGTGTGGGCAACAGGAGGATGCTGAGACCAGACCACTTACCCATCCACCTTGACTCCCCTTTATCTAGTTGTTGAAAGTGAACTTGGAGGACATCTATGGCTGTACATTTTCCTCTTTAGTCACTTTTACTTTTGTTCCTTTCATTCTTATTGTTTCTGAGTAATTCCACTGGGTTGTCAAGCTTTATGGAGTGGTGAAAGAATAGATTGAATATAATGTGTCAGTGTTAGCTTTGCGGGGCCCTCCTCTGTTGCCTCAAAGGGTGTGGCACTGAGAAGATTATGTTGTTTATCTAGTGTACTACTGCATCCTCATTAGCTTGTACTACTGGTGACATAGGGTGCTAAACTCCTCTAACTTTAAAGGGGATGTTTACCCCCTTCACAACTTTGCTTAAAGGGATAGTAATACTTGGTTTATTTTTTATTTTGTAGGCATTATAAAAACATGAAGAACAATATAAGTCTTATCTCTCAAACCTTTATGGTTTGAGAGATATTCACAAGCAAAGTTCCCCTCACTGACCAAAATGGTCGAGCCTGCCATCTAGCTGTCAGATTTGGAATCCGGTCTGCAGATCAACCACTGGCTCTTCAGCAGAGCTGAGATCGCAAAATATAAAAATAACTATTTCATTGGAAGGATCTAAAAAGTGTGCTTGCAAACCAGGCACATTTTGTAGACTATTCGAACGAAGTAGTTCTTCTTATATCTCGCGATCTCAGCTCTGCTGTACAGCCACGGCCGGTCCGCGGACCAGATTCCAAATCTGACAGCTAGATGGCAGACTTGACATTTTTGGTCAGTGAGGGGAACTTTGCTTGTTAATATCTCTCAAACCATAAAGGTTTGAGAGATAAGACTTATATCGTTCTTCATGTTTTTTTAATGCCTACAAAATAAAATAAACATAAAACGAAGTATTACTATCCCTTTAAATCTTTTCCTTAGCAATGATAACTAATGGAAAGTGTATCCTTTAAAAAAAAAAAAAAAAATCAGCCAGTTTGGAGAAATTCAAAGATTAAATATAGCTCTGTACCTTCTTCCGGCAGACAGCGCTGACCGGATCTGTACTGTAGTCTAAGCTTCTATTCAGCCTCCTCCAATGACGGAGGCTGTCTGTCTCTAAGCTGGAGCGCTCTCATTGGCCAGAATTCGATCTCTGCCAATGAGATCGCTCCAGCTTAAAGACAGACAGCCTCCATCATCGGAGGAGGCTGGATAGAAGTTCAGACTGCGGTATAGATCCAGTCACCACTGTCTGCCGGAACTAGGTACAGAGCTATATTTAATCTTTGAATTTCTCCAAACTGGCTGATTTTTTTTTTCCAAAAAGGATTCACTTTCCATTAGTTATCATTGCTAAGGAAAAGATTTAAGCAAAGTTGTGAAGGGGGCAAACATCCCCTTTAAAGGACAATGATCATGTTTTACCAAATCTGCAGCTTCAAAATGGTGCCTATTAGTCATAGGGGAGGGGGGGGGGGTTAATGCCACCACTCAGCTGGAACACAAACTGGAAGATTATGGCTCTCAGCCAAAAACTCCAGGTTTACTTGTGCAAACCCCATACATCTGCTGTTGTGGGAAACTGTCCTGAGTGGTGCAGTACAGATACTCCTGGGAAGCATGTAGGGTCTCCTTTCAGACCCTCATTCTGTTACACTGTTGTGTCCTGGGGCACACAATGCAGACCTAGATTAATTGGCATGCTTGCTCCCAGGGGAACACGTGCTGATAAGGTAACTATTAGATGATAGTTGACTTTAACCCATTGAGTACCAGTGCCAGAAATATATCCAACGCAATGCAATGCTTTGGATACTTCTCTGGCATTCAAAGGATTAAGAGAAGTTTTAAGTTTTAGTTGATGATTTTTAACTCTGGAGGAACAGAGGTGAGGAAAAAGATTTTGCAGTGTGTTGCACACCCCTCCGGTCCCGGGACCGTCCTGCGGCTCTTCAACAGAGCTGAAATAGCGAGATATAGGAAGAAATACTTAATTGAAATGGTTTCCAAAGTGCCTGGTTTGCAAGCACACTTTGTAGACTGTTCCAGTGAAGTATTTATTTTTAGATTTCAGTATCTTGGCTCTACTGAAGAGCCACGGGAAGGTCCCAGGACTGGACTGTGCTTTTCTCAGCTAGATGGCAGACTTCTGGGAAACCCAAACTTTACATGCTTTGATCTCTCAAGCTTTAAAAGTTTGAGAGATGGGAGATAGCTCTTTCTATTCACGGTCTACAATATTAATTTTTGTAAAAATCTAGCAATACTATGCCTTTAACATCTTTAAAGGAACACTAACACCTAAAAATGAAATTGGTCTATATACCTTTAAAGATATACTTACAGCTAGCATAACTGAACATTATTTATGTTAGATCTCTAAAATGTAGCCCTAAACTTTTTAAATGCATGTGTAGACTGTCCTGTTTAGACATCATAGGCAAAGGCAGTTAGGCCTACTTCACACGGGTGTTTTCAACACAGTGTCAAATGTACCAAGTTGTTTACCATGTGCTACAGATCGAGCTGTTCACATTGGCAATTTTGCCCGTATCCTGAATGAAGCTTGATGAGATTTTTCTATGTTCAGTATAGAACACAGCCTCTCAGGTGATGGCATCACCACGGGAATGCAGAAATTGAATTGGTAGTTTTGACACAGCAGTTTGAATTGATCTGCAGTGTAGTGCATTCAAACAGCAATGACCTGGCCTCAATGTACTGAGATTAATGCCTACTGCTCTTGTATTCAAAAGTACCTTATCTCAGGCCTCTAAAGTGATAGTAATACTTCAATTTTACCATCCCCCATCTTGTAGCCCTTAAAAAACTGAATTAAACGAGCCCAGCGGCATCTCTCAAACCTTTATGGTTTGAGAGATATCCGCTTTCAAAGTTCCCTTTCCACTGATGTCAGCGTTCTAGCTGACAGCAGGGGAATCCGGTCCCTGATCGAGCAGAGTCGAGATCGCGTTATGGAAGAAAATCCTTCACTGAAATGGTCTTCTACGTGTGATCGGTCCCGGGACCGTATTCCCCTGCTGTCAGCTAGAACGCTGATGTCAGAGGACAGGGAACTTTGAAAGCGGATATCTCCCAAACATAAAGGTTTGAGAGATGCCTCTGGGCTCGTTTAATTCAGTTTCTTAAGGGCTACAAGATGGAGGATAGTAAAATGTAAGTATTACGATCCCTTTAACATTCGATACATCACCATCCCTTCTCAGACACCTGTAAAGCTTGTTATGGTACTGGGAGCCCTGCAAAAAGACAACAACGGAAGCTCTGGTGGAGAATATGCAAAACTAGATTACAGGTCTCAGAAAACAGAGAAAGCAGATCATATCCCAAAATCATTTTAGGTGTTCCTTTGATGGATCAATAAAGGTTCTTAAAAAAAAAAAAAAACAACAACACTAACAAAAAAACATAGCATAGGGTGTTTCCTGCTGAGCAAATCCAGGATACTATTTTTCACTCAAAGTTATTACAACTCAAACATTTTCTTTTTTTGTATATAAATGTAATTTTATGTTCTGGTCACCAGGTGGTACTGTTGCTGTCACTGAATATGCTCAAACTATCCACAGAAAAAATGCAATTTGGACACTAGTTGGAGCTGTTGCTAACAGTTGGTCAATAAACAGGTTTGAACTGTAATACAGTTTTAATTAAATATCTCCCAGTAGTAGGAATACCATAATTTTTCTCTCACATCTCTTGGCTTGTTGGTTGAAAAACTCTTAGGGTGTCTCTCTAAGAGTAAAGGGTAATCCAGACGTGGACCCCTTGCTCTCAGAGGAAACCAGCTGCACCTCACTGACGAGGCCCAAATGGTTGGGGTTAGCTAGTATCTCCAGTGCAGAGATGACTTGCCCGTCATTTTGGAACTAGACTGCCCTTTTGGATGGGATTAGGCTAATATGTACGTGGAAATTTCTCCTCTATAACGGCACTAGAGATCAAAAGCAAGAGCATCACATTTTAGATGTGATGCTCTGAGTGGTGACTAGCCACAGAACAGACAATATTGCTTTTGTTTGTGCTCAGAGCCTCTCACATCTCTTGGCTTGTCATCATTTTTCTCAACAAGAAGATCCGTATATATTTTTGAATTAAAAAAGCAGTACTACTCTGTTAAAAAGCATTTATGGTTTAATAAGGAAAAAAAATATCATGGACATGACATCCAGGTCTGACTGAATAAGTCATATTTTGAATCAGTATGCAAGGTTAAAACTCAAAGTAGTCATTAGGAGTTTTAGGCCACAGTAATATAAGTGATGGTATTTCTAAGTGTCAGTGTGTGTGCGTGTGTGTGTGTGGGGGGGATACAAATGAGATTCCTTGCAAAAACATGAGCTGGAGGATTTTTTTTTAAGTCCTAACCCTGCGTAATACCTACTTATGCCAAAAGCCCTTAACATGGCTTCTTGCAAGGGGAGTGCTACTGAGTAGTCAATAGCTGTTTGGGAAGTGCCTTTCCTTTAACCATTTGAGTGCTTTGCAATGCACTGTGTACCCCTCTGGCACTCAAGAGGTTAAGTCTTATTTAAATTCATGTAGTAATCAAGCAGAAGAGCAAATGGTGTGACTGTGAAATTTTCCTGCTCATGCTACGTGAAAAGTATAAGGTGTTTTAAGGCAATAAAGTATTTACATTGTGTCTGAACATATGCACCACAGCAGTGACTCCCAGGCTGGGGTTATGGGGCTCTTCCAGATGGAACAGAAAGCTTTATTTCAGTACCAAACATCCTTGTTGCTGTGCAACATAACAGTATCCATACTGTCAAAAACGGTAACTGTCTGAAGTTTGTGAAAGACTGGTTCAATAACAGTTGTGAACAGCGCAGGCTGCCATGTTTGTACTCCTCATAATATGTAAACTTTTAGTAGGAAGCATTATAAATATATTCAGTTGCTTAATGCATCAGCTGCGGGGAATCTGCTCAAACCTCATGGTCACAGGTTCTAGTGCCCGGAAGGGTCAAATATCTGCCAACATGCACTGGACCAGCATGGCAGATTATGGTCCAAACCTTAAGCTTACTGAGGAGGCCTTCATCCTACAGATGATTAACAATGGCTGCAGCTTTATCTTTATCCACAAACACCCAGGGGCAGCAATACCAAGGAGTTACCATGAGTGGGGGTGGTGACCTGGATAGGAATATGCAGGGAGGCTAATCCCCCCTCTACCAAATTACTACAGTTTCATGGCCACTCGTGTTCTCACCCCCTCTTTCAAGTACCTGAACAGGTTCATCTGCTTTCCTCTCCCGCCTCCCTTTCACTACTGCTCTCCTCACCTGCCTTCCCTTTCACTGCTCCTGATCGCCTCACCTGCCCTCTGTTTTACTGCTGCTGCCCTCCTCTCCTGCATCCCCTTTTGACCCTTCTGCTGTCCCCTTCACCCTCCCTTTCACTGCTCCTGCTCTCTTCACCTGCCCTTCCTTTTGACTCTTCTGCTCTCCTCCCTTTTTCCCTTTCACCTGCTGTACCCCCAGTCCTGCCTTTCACCACTCCTGCTCTCCTCTCCCACCCTCCCTTTCACAGTTCCTGCTGTCCTCTACTGTCCTCCCTTTCACCACTCCTGCTCTCCTCTTCCACTGTCCATTTCCCTTTTCCTGCTCTCCTCTCCTGCCAACCGGCTCTTGGGCTTGGCTCTCCACCCTGTGAGAAAAGCATGCTTCCACTGCTAGTCTACCTTTATGTCTGTTTGTAGAAATGTATACTGCAAAGAACATTATGTGTAATGAAATCTGTTTCTATAGCATATCTTACACAATAAATAATACTATAATGATAATGAAAATAAATGTGCTAAGGAAGCAGGACATTCAATGTTTTGCGGACACCAAAAGAGGTTGTTTTTTTTATATTCAAAAGTTTGGGAACCTCTGATCATAATCTTTACTGCATACTGATTGGAGGGGTCATACAGTCATCACTACTTTAACTTTACACATAACATAAAACAGCAAAATGGCCTTCCTGGTGTCAGTGTTTATAACACAGATGTCTTTATGAATGCTGATCTCTGGCATAGTGATTCTGATCATATTATATCCATGTGCTTTCCAGCATGCACACTGCAGCTGTTTCCACCATTTCCTTAACCCTTCAAGTCCACGGGGGGAGATGTAATGCATTGCAACAAATGTGTTGCACACCCCTCTTTACCTTACCTTGCCTTTTGAATTTTCAAATATCAAATTTGATAGCTTAACCACAGCTGCACTATGTGTTCTTACCATTCTTTTCACCTTCGCGGTTTTGTTCTGGGTTAACTCTTTGAGTGCCAGAGGGGGGCATAAACACATTGCAACATACCCCTCTGGCAGTTAAATGGTTAAGACAAGATTAGTTTGTTTTACAGATAATTAAAATATGCCTAAAATATGCCTGTAAAATAACTTTTTTTCTGAGAAATAAACATTTATGTAATAGTGGCAAAGTAAGGCACTTTATGCTAAATACCTGAACAGCATGATAATTGGTTGAGACTGAAGACAAAGTCACGTATCGCTGTGCTATTAGAAATTCCCTCTGTGTGTGGGCTCTGACTAGAGCAATTCATAGCACAGTCAGTGCTAATATGGCCAAGCACAAACTAATTAGTATAAAGTGCCACACTGTGTCAACAAAAGGTAATTAATTTAGTGTAAGCAAATGGCAACTGGCGAACAAAATATATAGGCAGTTTTTAATTATCTTTAAAATTAATAAAGTATATCTTAAGGAGACACTTGAAATCATTTTCCATCTGGAGCCTTTCAGATGACCATTTCTCTGTAATTCCAGTAACCAGTCTATCCCTTACATACACTTTCTTTTCAGGTTCCGAATGACATTTTTTGCCAGCTCATATAGCTGCCTGATAAAAGCATTCACAGACTCTCTTATGCTGGTCCCACTGATTACATCTGACACATTCATATATCACATTGCATTTGGGTGCAAAATGCTGATCATATTTCTACAGAGCCCTGTCATACTCTCTTCCCATTCATCCTGAAATATAAAGGACTTAAGTGTGTTCTTCATCAGGCCCCATAGGAGGAATGAGTTAACTGACTTGTACCTTCCGTGCCTCATGGAACAGCTTATTGCTCTTCCACATCTGGCAAAAAGCTACATCCAGAGAGCACAATTAGATAGGTTAGTGAAGTTAAGAGGCTAAATGGTTTGGAAATCAGATATTATTATAAGAAATACTAGTGTAAAAGCCCGTGAACACGTGCCAAGGTCCAGGTGATGTTAAGAGGCCGGTCCTGCTCTGTGTCCTGCCGCCGACGCAGTCATGCACTGAAGAGACTGCCCGAAAGCACAGAATGCTCCCAGCACAGAACTCCCAGCATTCTGTGCGTTTGGGCAGTCTTTACTGCGCATGACTGCTTCTGACAAACATCCTAGCAAATTATTATATAAGATATTGTTAGACTAAACCATGGCCACCATGTTATGGAAAGGTGGCCAAATTCACACATTTAACCCTTTCACTGTGTCAGAGCTGTTTAACTCTGAGTGCCAGAGGGGTACTGAACACATTGATTTGCAATGTGTTCCATACCCCTCTGGCACTTGAAGGGTTAAAGACTGTAAATATGCTGTTCAATGTTCAAAAAAGTAAATATGCATTAGGAATAGATAAGAATGAAATACGAGGCGGATATGTTAAACCCTTGAAGACCAGAGGGGTGTGCAACACATTGCGATTCCTTTGGTCCGCAAGGAGTTAAGAATAACAGGATCAATTTGGGGGCAAACCAACAGTACCATAAGGACAAATACAAATTCCTAGTGATGTAAATGGGGTTTTTTAACCACTTGAATGCTAGAGAAATTATTACTGCATGGAGAAGCAACAGATTGGTGACTTATCCTATATAATAATTCGCTAAGGATGTTTGTCAGAAGCCATCATGTGCAGTAGAGACTGCCCAAATGCACAGAATAATGTGTGCACAGAAAGAATGTTGGGAGCACGGAATGCTGGGAGTTCTGTGCTGGGAGCATTCTGTGCTTTCGGGCAGTCTCTACAGTGTATGACTGCATCTGTGGAAGGCACGCAGAGCAGTACCGGCCTCTTAACCCTCTGAGTGGCAGAGGGGTATGCAAAGCAATGCGTTGCGTACCCCTCTGCCACTCAAAGGGTTAACATCACCTGGACCTTGGCCCGTGTACACGGGCTTTTACACTAGTCTAACAATAAAGAGCTCCATTTAAATCACTGAGAATTCGGGGAATGTTTATTTGTTCCCTACGGTCAATTTGGTTTGCCCCAGAATTACTTCAGTTCATTTTATAAACTGCAGATTATCAAAAGACAGATGGTATTCCTAATAGCAATTCATGCATTCGGATCCATTAAATGGGGAACAATGTCTATAGGAAGAAGTGATTCTTAATTTGTTTAACAAAAAAGCTCACATAAGCATATGTCCTTCAAAAAGCATTAGTCTAGTCTGACTATGGCAGCTGCAGTGTTCTATCTGTATTGTGCACCATGTAAGCCTGCCTTTAGTTCACACTTCCTTGCATCAGACAATAGGCTTCACAAATATGAATGAGAAATCCTGCAGAGAAAATGTACCGCCAGAAGAGGATCAGATATAACAATGACACTGTCCAATTACAGACTAGAAAATTGTTTGAATGCAATGAAAATAAAACTAAAGGGAACGTATAAAGATATAACTGATTGATGTATGGAGGACACATTCTCAGGTACAATAAGCTGTGTGGCCATACTTATATTTTACAGATACCAGTATACATTTTGCACCCAAATGCAATTTGATATATGAACTTGTCAGCATTTTGCACCCAAATGCAATGTGATATATGAATGTGTCAGATTTAATCAGTGGGAGCAGCTTAAGAGACTGTATTTCTCCAATATTTTTAGGCAACTGTGTATATTTATTTCATAAGACAGAGCCACTTTAGTCTATTCTATGTCAGTATGCCTAATTTAAAATATTATTAATTTTATTAATGACACTTATTATTGTGAATTACTTAACTGACACCTTACCATGAAATATTAGCATTTAGTTTGGAACATGCAATTCTGTTTCGTAATGTGAATGCATTTGATGCTGTGATTGTTGCCTTATTGCATATATTTTAACCCCTTAAGGTCAACATGAGTGTATAACGAGGTGGTTTGAATTATGGTATGCTTTAAAGCATAACTGTCACCACACATGACAACCCCCCCCCCATGACTTACATGCTAAATATCACAATGCGGGCAGTTTCACCTACTAAATAATTTCACTAGGTGAAACTATAGTCCACATCTTCAGCAGAGATGAGGGAGAGCACAGCTATCTTTCCTCTGTTACAGTGCTCTCCCCGTCATCTGCCTTCCCCTTTTTCTCCAGTATTGTTTCTAAACAGTAGCCTGCAGGCAGCAGCAACATGAAGGAGTAAGCTGAGCAATTAATACACGGTAAAAAGCAACATCCTGCACCGATAAGTACAGGATGTTGCTTTTACTGTGTATTCATTGCCCAACGTCCTCCTTCATGCCGCTGCTGCCTGTAGGCACCTGTTTAGATGAAATACTAGTGGAAAGGGGGAAGGTGGTGGTCAGCATATAATGCCACAGGAAAGCAGTATAGTGAATTTTTGTAAGTGTCTTTCTACAAAATGGAACAAATTAAAATAAATAAATAAATAAAAAATAAATGACTTTGTGTGTTTTTTTTTGCTCCCACTTTCAAATGGGAGCAAGAAGTTCAGAGGTGATAGTTCCCCTTTAAGAACTGGAAGAGTGAGCAGCCAGCACTTAAGGACTACACAGCATTTTTTTTTTTTAATCTTACATTCCTATGGCCATAAACTCCTAAACTGCCCCCATGAATTTTGCTCTTGTGCCTTTGTTGAAGAGATAACTTCTTCAGTCATTCCTGGGTGTCAGTCCAAGGAGGCAGACTGCGCACTTGCTCTGTACGCAGCACATATGTATATGGTATCCATTTACAACAGACCTGCTAATCCCCTTGTGTATCCTTCTGGCATTCAAAGGGTTACAGTTGTATTTAAAGGGATAATAAAAAAAAATAATGATATTTATTATGATATTTTATGGCTGTTCTAGAAAAAAAAAAAACATAAAAAAAACAAGTGTAGTTCACAATTCATTGTTTGCCATTCTGACACTGAAAATTGGGTGATCGACTTTCATGTACCATGCTATCCTATATAATAATTTGTTAGGATGTTTGTCAGAAGGCGCCATGCGCAGGACAGACTGCCTGAACACACAGAATGCTGGGAGTTCTGTGTTGGGAGCATTTTGCGCTTTCGGGCAGTCTCTACAGTGCATGACTGAGTCGGAGGCAGGAAGCAGAGCAGGACCAGTCTCTTAACCCTTTGAGTGCCAGAGGGGCAATGTTGCATACCCCTCTGGCACTCAAAGGGTTAACATCACCCAGACCTTGGCCCGTGTACACAGGCTTTTACACTAGTAGGTTATAAAGCACATTTTTCTTGGGCTGGTAGTACAGTAGGAAATTCCATTTTTTTATTTATTTATTTATTTTTTAAAGAGATCAGTATCTCTGGGGTTAAAAGGTAAGTGACTCATCATCTGATGCAGTGGTTTGTAAGAAAAACAGCAGATTTTAGTTTTGTACTTGTGTTACCCCGTATGGTATGTCGGCTCTTACCATTAGGATTTTATGACTCTCAGGAGAGTAGCTGAATTCTTAAGGAAATTCCATGGTTTTCAAAGATTTTAGTACCTTTGAAAGGTAAAATAAATGCTTTTTTGCATTTGTGAGGGTCAGACTAGAGGTAGAATGGCAACTGATCCTCTTACTTGATGCAATTGGATATCTTCTTTTCAAATTGGTATGCCTCACCACCTTTTCTTCTTCTTGTCTATAGTTCTTACAAACATTTAAGTCAAGGTATGTCACTATACACATCTATTTATATAAAAATCTGTTTCTGTGTCACTGTGCAACTTGCCCAGTGGTGGTGGTGGTGTGTGCAGGGCTGGATTTACATCTCAGGAGCCGTAGGCACAGAAATTTGAAGCCCCCCCCCCCCCCCGTGGGCCATCTGCACTGGATACCTCCACAATGCTCCTAATCTCCACGTTGCCCCCCCCCCATCATCTCCACATTGCCCTCACAATGCCCCCATCAGCTCCATATTGCCCCCATCAGCTCCACATTGCCCTCACAATGCCCCCCATCAGCTCCACATTGCCCTCACAATTCCCCCATCAGCTCCATATTGCCCCCATCAGCTCCACATTTCCCTCACAATGCCCCCCATCAGCTCCACATTGCCCTCCACCCCATCAGCTCCAACTTGCCCCCACCATCTCCACATTGCCCTCCATCGGCTCCAACTTGCCCCCTATTAGCTCCACATTGCCTCCCCCCCTCCCATTGTCCGTTTCCTACCTCCCTGGTAGGAGATCTGTCATCTGTCTGTGCCTCCCGCGCGGTCTCTTATTCAGGAATGCAGAGCGCTGGGTGATGATGTCATCTCCCAGCGCTCTGCATTCCTAAAGAGGCGACGAGGAAGCTCCATCACGTACAAGACTGGGGGGGCGGGCAATGTGAGTGAGTGCCGCCGGCGCAGCCAGAGAGGCGGCTAGTTTTTTTTTTTAAAGAATATTTAAAAAAAAAATACAAATGGCAGGCGCCCCTCGCTGGCGTGCGCCTGTAGGCAGGTGCCTACTTTGCCTACTGGCAAATCCGGCCCTGGGTGTGTGGGTGGGGGGAGTGACACTTCTGCAGTGACAGTCAGTGTCACTGAGTTTCCAAGGGGCAGTGATTCTGTCAAAATCACTGTAGTGTGATTCACGGAGGGGATTTTAACAGAAATGGCTAGTGGTGAGCAGACTCTTGGCCACTCCTGTCAAAGTCACTGCAGGGACCCGCCCCCACATCGCCTACCATGTCCCCTTCACCTTCACAGTAGCTGAGTCCCACAAGATGGTATCTCCGGTGATTAAGCTCGCTAGGGGAGCCGCTCACACCAACGAAGCTCCTAAAAGCCCAGTTTAGGGCCAAAACTTTGATGGAATAAACCAGCACATTTCTGAAACCTGCAAAAGACCTGTGCGTGCATTTCTTTTGGATAAACTATGACATGTTTATTATGGATTAGCACCCAGGCCAGAGGATTAGTATTAGAAGTGAGTGCACGGTTTTGGGGATTACTATATATAGTTGTGGGCTGTGTAATTTTGAGGTTGTGGCACCCTGTGATACCAGTTTACTCAGGAGGTCTCCAGCTACCTAACCTAATGTAGCACTTTAGTTATCATAGATTTTTTTTTTTTTTAAGGAAAAAAAAAAAAAACATTGGAATTTCAATTAAAAATCTTTTTGGATTCTGGGTAGATTTCTTAGTCATGTTAAGGGGTATCCACAAAACCAATTTTGATAAAATAGTGTATGACATGTGGGTTGTTCATGGTAAAACAAAAACTGTCATGTAAGCAGCTTAGCAGCTAAGTGGTTAAAGGTAAATAGTAGTAAAAACATAATGGTAATTTCCCTTTATTACGCTGTGCATGAGAGAGCAGTTAACAAAAGGAAGACTTACTTGGATGTTTTGGTTCTACTGCAACTCGGACAATTGGAGTTGCTTCAAAGTTGAGTGGAATAAATGGTGGACAGGCTGGTGATGTGGACAATGTTGCCGACTTAAGAACAAAATCTTCCAATCCGCCAATACCTAGTAAAAGAAAATGAATCAGGTAAGAAGACCATCTCAAGTATTATACACATATATATATAACCCATTCAGACATGTGAGAGAACATGTATTAGGTATGGTAACCCTTTATTGGGCGTTACATATTCTGCATGTGTATACATGTAAAGCCAGCTGGCATATACAGGACATTATTTTTGTTTAATCATCACCTTTTTTGTTTTACCTAAAAAGATAAAGATACAATGTAGGAAAGCCAGCCTCCTGTGAATCAAATACAGCTGCTTTCACCGTCATTGACCAGAAAACTCTTTGGAAACAAATATCCAGGAGCTCCCTGACTGAGACATAAAAGTGTAAAGAAAAAAAAGTGTAAAGAAAATAAACAAAAACAAAAAACACACATATATATATATATATATATATATATATATATATATATATATATATATATATATATGCAAGCCATCTGAATATGTAAAGTACTATAGACATTGTTACTATCATTTTTTTTTTTAATAATTACAAGTTTTATTAATTTGCAAACCTAAATCTGTAGCTAGATTCCCATTACTGCAGGTATAGTCAATCTTTGGACCTCTAGCTGTTGGGTCCCCAACAGATAGAAGTCCCACAATAGATGACCCCCTGTCTACTGCCTCAATGTTACAGGAAAATACAAGCCTCAGAGTTTCTGTGGAGTGTCTGGTAATCCTATCTCACAATGACTGAACATGTCTGGGCATGATTTGTTGGGTTTTTTAGTAGTTAAATGAAATTTCTCATTGGGAAAAAAGTGGCAAAGTCTAGCACGGAGTGGACATAAAGCATATCCTGCTTACATTGCATCAGATACTACTACAAAGCAGTTATTAAATGGTTTTGTATTTATTATATTTCAGTTCAAAAGTACAATTGCTGAATACAAAAAGGCTGATGTACAAAGCAGACCTAGAGCAATTCTGGAGTGTGTCAGCTGCGCCATAGGAGTAAACATTCCATTGATTTAAATGGACTTATCCTATTGAATGCTCGATATGTCCCCCACACATTGCTTTATAATGCCTAGGTGATCTCTCAAGCCTTCAAAGAAATAAAAGTCCAATTTAAAACAATGGGATGTTTCAACATTTTTATTTCTCTACTATGGTAAAATTGATTTGCCCCATAATTGTTCCATTTCATAGTACATCATCCTCAAAAAGTTATTCTTTTTATCCATATAGTAAAAAAGTGAACACTTAGATATATATGTCCTTAGAGTAGGTTCATTAACCATTTGAGTACCACAGGGGTAAGCAAAGCATTGCTCTGCAATGCATTGCCTGGCCCTCTGGCACTCAAAGGGTTAACCAGAACACCATGTTATATATTAGTTTTGATGGGATATTTATTTGTCCCATATGGTGTAACTGGTTTACCCCAGTTGTCCTCAAGTTATTACATCAGCCTTACAACCGTTTGTTTAGTGAAGCCAACTTAAAGGTATAGGATCATATATCATGGACAAATGAAATATCTTGCTGGATTTATCCTTCTTAGTAAAACAAAGCTACTCTCATTGCTCCAACATTTCACAAATGAAAAAAAGTTACACTCGTACCTGCTGCCCTAAAACACAAATATGGTATACAGATCTATCAAAAGGACAGACACATACACATACAGCATACCTCCCAAGTGTCCCTCTTTTAGCTCCAAATCCCTCTGTCCCTCTTTCCCATCCTGATGTCCCTCTTTTTTAGGAGATCAGACTGTGTGGTGTGTATATAAGTGTATAATGTTGCTCCACAGCAATAAAACTCACATTAATGTTGGTATAAATGTCAGTATATGTGTTTATAAATTAGTGTGTGTAAATAAAATACTTTGGTCTTGTTATAAGTCATTTATTAGGTTACACAAGGAGGTGTTAGTAGGTCATGAAATAGCCTAAAAATTCACAGTAATGCCCCGCCCACCAGCCACGCCACCAGAGACACCACCGAAAACACAAGTATCCCTCTTTGGCAGTTTGAAATGTTGGGAGGTATGATACAGGAGGGGTGGGTGCAGAAGTGTTTGTAATAACTTGATTTCTCTATGTTACCTGCAAAATTAACCCAGCAGAGCTTCCCCTCTCTTCTGCGCTGAAAAAAAACCCAAAAAACAAAAAAACCCCAAAAACCTAAAAAATGCTCATGCTGTTTTATTACAGAATAATAGCACAATAAGGTTCTGTAGCTGCTAAAAAGTATAGTTGGAAAGTATGAATTTCTAATAGTACAACAAGTGATATGATTTGTCTAGAATACAATTATCTTATTGTGCAGGGAATTTGTATACATTGCCACATTGTGCTACCAAAATATAAAGGCCAAGTTGTAAAAAAACGACTTATTTTACAGAAAAATGTTACTATCAACATGCAAATTTTATTCTTCTACAAAACAAACTAAAAACTTTGAAAATAACATTTTATCACACGCTAGCATTCATGAGGTTAACCCTTTGAGTATGAGAGGTGAGTCCACTGCATTGTGAAGCCATGTGATGGACACCTAGGTGGCACCCAAAGGGTTAAACACCAATTTAAAACAACAGTAAGTTTATGTATCCCCTGTAGTGCAGTTGGTTCCTCAGAATTTCCCTACTTCTTCTGAACATAATGCCCATAGTCACTCATGTGCAAGTACGCCAAGGTTACTAGGTTATGATAAGTGATCACTATTTAAATGGTAGTGCATTAGGACATACTAAATAGCAGGCAACCATCCTTTCTGTTCACTATCCAAGTGACCTTGGAATGACACTAATCATAAGTAAACATTTGCTAAAGGGTGGATCACAGTCAAACACAGACATTACCAACAAGGTGGACTGATGTATTGATTTAGTTTGTCATTTCTTGCAAATCTGCCTGATGGACTGAGTTCACAAACCTCTTTCACTCTAAGAGTTAACCTCATTACTCTTAAAATGCTCTATATAAAGAGTTTAGTTGACTTGAAACAACACTTCTGCAGACAAAGTCAGTAGTTGTTTTTTCCCAGCCCCTCCCCCTCTATGTGATTGTAACACCAGCACTTAGTGGGGCTGATGTACTAAAACTGTTTGGAGCAATTCAGCTGTACTGCAGGGGAATAATAAATATGTCAAAAATTCCCACAGATTAAAATGGGGCTTTTAACCCCTTGAATGCTTGAGTGGTTTCCAATGCAATATCAATGGGCATATTTTATGTTTTTCCTAAGGTGCAGTGGGGTGACTAGAATTTCTAAAACATCTCATTATATTAGTCTCATTGACTGTTAAAACTTTGGAGTGATGGGTGTGTGTAACACAAGGCTTTACAATGCATTGCACTGCCTCCGGCGCTCAAAGGGGTTAAGAAGATTTATCACCTGCTTTATTATATGACTCCCCTCTGTGTGACAATAATAATCTTATACCTAATTGAATAAAAACATTTAGTCAAAGGGTTAACTCCCTTGCAGTCAAATGGTTAAACGGTGACATTTACAAACGTGTCAAAAACAAGAATAATAAAAAAACAAGTTTATCCCAACAATTACCAGGTTATTTCTCTTCTAATTGGCCCCTGACTAAGAGGTTATCTGTGCTGACCATGCCCCAAATGGGTGATGAGAGACAGTATCAGAAGACAAACAAACAGTCTCCTGTGTCACATGAAGGAGATATAGAAGATGGCACTGTGACAGGCCTAGGGCACACAAAGTCATAGCAACAACTCACAGAGAACATGTTTTGTGTGGGAGAAAATAGACAAAATATGTTGCATTTGGGTGACTATTATATGAGGCAACAATGTTAGAATGAACATTGGTTCACATTTCCTTATTCCTCTAAGGTGACCACATTCCCTTTCTGCCATTCGGGGACACTGCTAAGACATGAGGGGCAGAGTACATCTCCTCCCCTCTAGTGGGTGGGGTCCCATGGTGTCTTGGTACGCAGACTACTCTTTCTAAGGAGAGAACTGCCCATTGACTGCTGTGACAGAAAGTGCCATCTGTGCTGCTCTAAAAGAAAAAAGCCACCAAGAGCCAAATCTACTGCAGCTCCTGTTTAATGTGAGAAAGTAGTGCTCTCTAGTGTTTAGAACTGTTTGCAGAGGCTGTTTTCTTGAAGCCCAGCATTACTCACCAGAACAGTCAATGGATAGTTCCCCCTCTAGTGTTTAGAATTGTGGGATCCAGAAACTTAATTCTGGGACTTCCTATTGTCCCACAAGGGAGCTGCTAGGGACGCCGAACATGCATTTGACATACTAGATTGCTCGGGCAATCTGGGACACATGCTTACTCTATATTCCTCAAGCTAAATAGGTGACATTCTGGAGCAAACCATCTGCACTACAAGTTGAAACGAAAACACTTAAAACTCACATTATTTTAAATGACTTGTTTAACCATTTGAATGCCAGATGTCTTCAATGATTGTAAAGCATTATAAATGGAGTAAAAAACATCAATAAATATCAATGGGGATTTTTAGTTTCCCCTCTGTGATGCCGTTGGTTTGCTCCAGAACTTCATCTCTTTAACTTGTGGAATAAGGCCTGTATTGTGTTAATGTGTGTGGTGATGCATGGCAGACTTCTGTTGACAATTAACAAAGGGCAATATGTGCAGTGAATCTGGTATTCTGCTATCTGTGGTTACTCCTGTGAGATCAGAAAAACCTTTCAGTATTTACCAGCAATCCTTTGCATCACTCTGGTAAATATATGCTGAAGAGGAAAATGCGGGAGAAATCCATAAACGTAGTAACTGTAGTTCTACACTCACTAGATTACATGCCCCAACTTGGCAACAAAACCCCGGCTTTAAGCATGAGACCAGGGACTTTAGCACCCTTGGCCTACAACATAAAAATATCAGGTTTACTAGTCCAAAAGTGTTACTAGTGAGGATGCTACTATACTAGTATATATGGGAACTTTCTGGATCTACTGCGGAGACTCCAGTTTTCAGACTGAATTACCGGGTCTCAGAGGTGAGTTTCTTCTCCTTCCCATCCTGTTCTGCCCACTTCCCTCTCTCTTTATGGAACACCAGCATGCAAACCCCACCTACCCAATTAAGCCACACCCCTTTCATGAAAAAAAAAATCATGTCATTGACATTCCCTACCCGGCAGTACAGTGACTTAAAGAGAAGAAGTTCCCAGGTATGTATAAAAGTCTACCCAATGTTAGAGGAGAAGTAACCCATCCTAATAGCTTCCAACTTAACTTACTATGACTAAAAATATGAATGGCCTCTATAAAGGTTTCCCTTGTGCCTTTGTCGTAAAGTGTTCTGGATGTTGTGTCTATGGAAATGGACCTGCAGCTGCTGGCAGATTTTATTTTTTACACGTAATCAGGCAAAGTGCATAAGTGTACATAACCCTTTAAGGACCAAAGTAGTGCTCAACGCACTGTGGTCAATGCACTGCATACCCCACTGACCCATGAGTGGTTAAAATAATAATGTCCAGTGGGTAGAGTATGTGTCCTGTGGTCTTGCTATAAACAGTCATGTCTGCCTCCATGCACATGGCATCCAGGACGAAATAAGGATGTTAAGTATTCAGCAAAACTACAAGGGAAAAATCATAGGGGTCATTAGGATTTTCTGGTCATAGGTTAGTGTGAGGTTATTATTAGGAGGTGTTACTTCCGCTTTAATCCTTTGAATGCCATAGAGGTATCTGACGCATCGGTGATTGTGAAAGGTCTTTAAAAATTACGTATATATCAGTGGTTCTCAATCTTTTTCTTGGTCATGGCACCCCTAACACACAGTCTGGAACATTTAGGGCACATCTAACTTTTTATGTCATGGGTCAAGTGTAATTGCGATGGCCAGAAAACTGTGGACAGATAGTAGTAAACATTCCACACTACTCTCTCTTTCTCTCCAGTTTTTTGGATAGACTCAAATGAAGCAGTTACATGACCACAATTGCAAAACCTATATACACGATTCTCAAAGCCCTTCCAAAATCACCCATTCCACTTGAAATATTGAGAAGAACCTCATATCGTACTAGTCTCAGACTAAGTGGACAAGTCCAACAGGGCACATAAAAGGGTTCTAGACTGCAAAACATACAAAAATAAAACACTATTAACCAATTGAGTGCCCGAGAGGTATCCAACTCATTGCAATGCAATAAGTTGGATACCTCTCGGGCACTCAAAGGGTTAACCACATCCAATGCTGGAGGTGATAACAACATACTGAGGCTGGTGTACTAAGAAGAGCTGGGACAAAACAACTTTGCCATAGGAAACATAAAAATTCACACCAACTGCTTTAGGTTTTTAGCAATCTGTTTGAGACCACTTTAGCACTCACTGGGTAAAAAGTCTCATTTAAATCAATGGGGACATGGGATATTTTTGATTGCCATTCCACGGAGCAGTTTTTCCTCCAGTTCTTCTTAGTATATCAGCCTCAATGGGGGTGCAGGGCTGTGTTTTGCTGACCCCCTCCAACAATGAACGAGTTACATTTTCCAACACATAGCATGCTTGGAAACTCTGTGGATCTGCCCAGGAGATACTGGTTTTTGTAGTTAATTACCAGGTTTCCGGGAGAGAGGCTGATGCTCCAGTGGTGGGAAGCTTCTTATGAAACTCTGCCCACCTCTACTCCTTCCCACCCTGGTCCTCACACTTCCCGCCCACTTCTCCTCCTTCCCACCCTGTTCCTCCCACTTCCTGCCTTCTTCTCCTTCCCACCCTGTTCCTCACTTCACACCTACTTCTCCTCCTTCCCACCCTGTTCCTCACTTCACGCCTACTTCTCCTCCTTCCCACCCTGTTCCTCACTTCGCGCCTACTTCTCCTCCTTCCCATCCTGTTCATCTCACTTCCCGCCCACCCACGATTAAGCCTTACCCCTTTTGTGATACGAATAGCATCATTTACTCCCCCCAGGCACACAAAATGAGCCTTCTCCGGGGGCTCAAGAAGACAAAGTTCCCAGGCATGCACATCACCCATATTGGACAAGGAGTTAATGATATAATGGACGACTAATATAAAATAATGGTATCGGTCACCTTAGCCACAATTCAGTAAGTAAACCCTTTGTGTGCATTGGCACTCAAAGAGTTAAATAGGTGCAATTCTGTAGCAGACTAAATGCATAATATGGAACTAACAAAAATAATCCCCCAATCCCCACTGAACTAAACAAGGATTTTATCTGCTTTCATGCTAGAAAGTTCTCCAGAACATTGCACAGCAATATGATAGAGATCTCCCTACCTTTACAAAGGATTAAACGACCCATTTAAATCACTGGGGATTATTCCCCTCCTTTATCATGTAGTTGGTTTGGCCCCAGCATTTTAGTCATTTTAATAATAAGTATTAGACAGAACAGCAGACTCTCCCACAAACATGACTTCATAGTTGACTTTATTATTCTTCCTTATGCTGTCGGATATAGCAGTCTCCTGTGACAGGGCAGGACTTGTTAGCAGTGTACAATATCACATGCCAAGCTGCCAGGACTGAATGCCTTAACCACTGTTCTCCTGGATGACATTCAAAAGTCATAAATGATTGTAGCAGATAGAGATCTAACCGGTGCAACTGAACTAATGCAGGCTGGCTGGCTGGCGGACTGCAGCCATGCTGTGAGATCTTTATCACCTGCTGAGCCACACTTCACAAGTAGCCAGCATCTAAAATAAAGCAGGAACCGATGTTGACTTAACATCAGAACACTGGAAAGTCCCTGCTGGAAATAAACACTTCATCTTTAATTCATTTACAAAAAATAAAAAACATTCTGATGGAATTTCCAACACGCCTTTGCATAATTTAAAGGAAAAGCATCAACTTATGACGTTTTTTGAAACATGTTCTCAGGTGTCCTGAAACAACAGTGCAGAATACCACAACAAGAAGAATCGTGTCACAAGCCAACGGCACTGCAGGGAACCAATAGACATTCCCACACTGTTAATTAGACATTTAACCCCTTGCATGCTGGAGAAGTCTGCAAAGCAATGTACTGGAAAGCAGTCTAGCATTCAGTAGGTTAAAACCCCTTTTAAATAAATTAGAATTTGTGTTTATTCCCTAAGGTGCCATAGATTTGCTCCAGTATTGCTCCACTTGTTCTATAGCCCAGTGTTTCTTCTCTCCTTACATCACTGATGCAGTGCAAGCAAGTACGGAGAATGCTCATGATTTATTTGTATCTTCACAAACCTCCTGCTTTGTCCTCTGGTTACCAGGGCTCTTCTTCTAAAGTGGGTTTGAGTAAAAAACAAACTAGGAGCATGCTCAGTGCCCCTTCACATTGCATCAGTGATGCAAAGAGAAAAGAAACATGGATCATTCCCCTAACCTTACTGTTAAGTGTCTCATGTTAGAAGAACTGAAGCAATTCTAAAGCAAACCAACTGCACTATATGGCACAAGCACAAATTCCCATTGAAGTAAATGGGGACATCAACCCACACCCACCTGTAGGCTACATATGTCTGTAACCCTCTGAGTGCCAGAGAGGTATCCAACACATTGCGTTTGTACTGCTTTGCAATATGCTGGAGCCCCTCTCGCATTCAATAGCTTAAACATACTATTTAAATCAATGGGGGTTGTAATAATTTGTATGTTACCCCTATAATGCAAGCTTAAACATACTATTTAAATCACTGGGTAATAATTTGTATGCTCCCCCTATAATGCAGTCGATTTGCCTCAGAATTACTCCACCTGGAGATGGAGAAGGGCAATCACTGAGGCTGATTTAGTAATAGGAGCTGGAACAATTCTGGAGTAAACCAGCTGCATTAATAATAAGAAACAAAAATTCCACACATCATCTTTCATTTAAATAGCGTTTTAACCCCTTGACTGCTAGAGAGGTCTCCAGCACATTCCTACACAATGCCTCAGAGACATCTGAGCCATTCGAGGTGATAAAAGCCCCATTCAAATCTATGAGAATTATATTTGATGCTACGATCCACCAGGTAAAATTCTGAATTGTGTGCGCGCTGGTCCGTAAGGGGTTAAAGGAACACTAACAGCAAACAATGAAATAGATTGATATAATTTTAAATGTTATGCACTTACAGCTCGCATATGTAACAATGTATTATTCATATGCTGTATCCCTAAAATATAAACTTGCTTTTAAACTCCTGTGTAAATTGCCCTGTTCCGAAAGAATGAAATGTTGTTTGTGCTATTTATGTTGGGAGATAAATGCTAAATTCAGTGAATTGCCTGTGATTATTGACCACTGTTCTTCTATTCAGAAAGGATGTTATTTTATCTCAACCCATTGACAGACATCCCTTGACATTCAATGGGAGCTCTGGAAAAGGCAGGAATGTCTGCTCCCTCAGAGCATATGTAAGACTAGAATTTTGGACTCAAAAAAGAGAGAATGTTTACAGAAGCTAGCATGAAGTATAGGGTATTTAAGCAAATATAGCCCCAGTTCATTTTAGGTGTTGGCGTTCCTTTAAATCATAACACGTCATTGGAAAAAAAAACAATGATCAACATTTCTGCAACATTTGTATCCATAAAAACCAATATAACTTCATGAAAATGTTTAGGAAAGTGTGACACATTAATTTCACAACAGTTCTGTGACCTGCATTTTGGGACCACGTTCTCTAGACTAGGATACTCGTGCCTGGGAACATCTGAGTGTCATTTCACCACAAAATGATATAGTGCTGGGTAAGTGTGTCCAAATTACATGATTATTTTTTTTTAATACATATGGGGCAGGGCTTAACTCTTTGAGTGCCTGAAATGTTTTCAATGCACTGCAATGCATTACATACCTCTCCGGCACTCAAAGGGTTAAAGTGAAATTAACATCTTATACCAGTTTAGATGAATTTGAAAGATCTTTTAAAAGTCACCTAATACTTGGTCATTTTATTTAAACAATTGTTCATAAGATATTTAGCTGGCCAGAGTTATACAGAAACTCTCCAAAACATGAAAAAGAGGCTCAGTCCCTCGAGATGAAGTTCTGGGAATATCCAGGGCACATTGTCACATTCTAAAGTACATTATTATGAGATAGCTACAATAAAAAGTAACATTTCTATACTATGTTTCTTTTACGTTACACATAATTCTCTCTTTATTGCAGTGCAGTACAAGAGATTACTACAGTACCTAAGGTGTCCCTTTAAATAAGCACTTATGAAATCATCATTGAGCAGGACTGCACAGGAACCAATGGAACCCTGCATTGTGTATTTTTGTGTATCCCTGATTCAAAGTAATATGTGGCCATTTTACTGTGCAACCCTTCTGCCTCTTAAAGGAATAGTAATGTTTCATAATAAAAGCAGCTCTAATTAATCATCATAGTATTTGGACCTTGGAAAGTGTTATTTCATTTCTGTCAGAGTTGTAGTACAAGAGTAATTCAATGACAAACTTTCCCCCTCCCGCCCCTTTTACTGATGTAACACTGTTTAGCCAGAGCAGAAAGGAGGAGCCTAGGTAGATTGCAGAGGGACAATCTTCAATTAAGATAAGGGTAAAACCTGAAAAACTTGTCAAGGGGGGCAGGGCCTTCTTTGTTCTCACAGTAAGAAGATTGTCCCCTTCTGTTATCTGTCTAGTCTTACAACCAGATTCCACATCTGAGAAGAGATGGCTTACACTAGGTAAAAGGGGTGGGAGGGGGAAATTTTGCTTGTGAATATCTCTCAAACCATAAAGGTTTGAGAGATAAGGCTTATATTGTTCTTCATGTTTTTTAATGCCTACAAAGTAAAATAAAGATAAAATGAAGTATTACTATCCCTTTAAAGGGATAGTAATACTTTGTTTGTACAATGCTTAATATTGTACTTATTAAATACATAAAGCAAAGGATCTAAGTCCTGTTGGTATAACTTTCATACTTTTAGTGCAATATCATTGTAACTTTTCCCCTCCAACCCCTTTTATCCACGTCAGTGCTCTAGCTATCAAACGTGGATTCTGGTCTGCAGACCGGACGGCTGGTTAGGAGACCCGAAATAGCATTGCATACAAATAGAATCTTCATGAGAATGGTCTACTGCCTCAAACCAGGCACACTTTGCAAACCGTTCTCATGTATGTATGCCATGTAATGCCATGTAATTTCAGCTCGCCAGACGAGCCGTCCGGTCCCGGGACCAGAATCCAAGTTTGTCACCTAGAGAGCTGACGTGGCTAAAAGGAGCAGGAGAGGGTAACTTTACAAGGATATTACAATAAAACTATACAAGATATAGGAACATGACTTAGATCCTTTGCTTTATTTATTTAATAAGTACAATAATAAACCTTGTATAAGCAAAGTATTACTATACTTTTAACCCTATGAGTGCCAGAGGGGTACCCAACGCATTTAAAGCAAGTCTTGCGTACCCGTCTGGCACTCAAAGGGTTAAAGTGCCAATTGTCATTTTCTGCAGAAAACAAATATGGCAGCAAATGATTCCAACTGTAACAACAACAAGGTTGGTTAAGCCTGTTGTTTATTTGGTCATTTCTAACAAAAATAATAAAAGTGAGAGGACGTCAGTTGTACGTTTCCTCAGCAATGCATGGAAGGACCATTTCTAGAAAAGGTGCTTATTATCTTAGTATCGTGCATGTCAGGCATTTCCTCCTCATAAAGTTGCCTGCACTGCGTTCAGTAATTAAATACACATTGTGTAACTTGTGGAGAGACGCTAAAAATAGAAAGCTTATTGCTTCAGAGCTTTGGATACTTGTAAATTACTGTGTGTGACAGAAAGCACCTATACGTGAAATAAATTATTGCTACATACGTCTTTAACTCCTTGAGGACCAGAGCAACGCGCAACACTTCATACTAAAATCTGTAATCATTTTGGGTTTTTTTGTATTCTGCGGCCTAAAATCTGGTCTTACATGTGCTCTGAGGGAGCAGATATTCTTGCTTTTTCAAGGCTCCCATTGATTGTGCAGGATTATCTGTGGATGTGTTGAGATAAGATATCAATACAAGAGAAGTGGTCACTAATCACAATCAATTAACTGATTTTATCTCTTATCTCTCAATACAAACAGCACAAAGAAAATTGAATAAAAGCTCTCAAATAGGACAATTTACCCATTAATTAAAGGGCAAGTTTTGGATTATATTTTAGGCATGTAACATATAAGTAATATCTGCATATGCTAGCTGTAAGTATGTATATTTAAGGTTATATAAATCGATTTCATTTTTTTTTGGTGTTATTTTTCCTTTAAAAAAAAGTTGCACACAGAGAATTCTGCATTTAGGGCCACACGATTAGAAGCTCATTTTGAGGCATAATAATTCTCAGTCACATGGGATTTTCACATACCAGAGCTAATTAGTTAATCTACTTTCCTGTTTTCCTATCAACTAAAAATATGATTTATTTAATTCATATTATATATATTCCTAAAGTATCATCCATTTTAGAAGCCTTTCATTGAACAGTCCATAATTTAAGTCAGGGGCATCCAGGTTTTTGGAATTATGGGCAACAAGATCAGAAAGCAATAAGTGTGAGGGCCACGTTGTTTATTTTCAATGATAACTATGGCAAATTATTGCCTGTCAGCTATCCAAAAATTGATAATCAATGATAATACGGATATTTAAAAAGACATCTATTCTTGAATTGTACATTGCTGGCAAGAACTGAATTAGACTGTACTGGTTTACTAGATAATTTATGCTATTCATAGCTGGGCACTCTCTGGATCTGCACCTGAGACTTTGGGTTCTGAATGAATTACTGGATCTCTGGGGACAGAGGCGAATTCTCCTGTGGTTGGGAGTTTCTTATTAAACTCTGACCACTTCTGCTCCTTCCCAGCTTGTTTCTCCTACTACCAGCCTAATTCTCCTCCTTCTTCACCCTGTTCTGCCCACTTCCCACCCACTTTATTACATATCTAGATAAGCCCTGCCCACTTCCACAATTAAGCCCCACCCCTTTATGATGCAAATAGGGTCATTTATATCCTCCCACCGGCACCACATTTGTCCCCTCCGGGAACTCTAGAACAAAAAGTTCCCAGATAGGGTGCTAGATAATTGGGCATAAAAATGGCTTTACTTTGCTGTTTTTCTGCCTTTGTGTTTCTGTGTCCTGTATGCACGGTTGTGCAATTTATAGTGTTACTAGTGTAAAAGCCCGTGTACACGGGCCAATCATTCAGGCAGTCTCTACTGCGCCTGACTGCATCGGGCAGTCTCTACTGCGCCTGACTGCATCGGGCAGTCTCTACTGCGCCTGACTGCATCGGGCAGTCTCTACTGCGCATGACTGCATCGTGCAGTCTCCACTGCGCCTGACTGCATCGGGCAGTCTCTACTGCGCCTGACTGCATCAGGCAATTGGGCAGTCTCTACTGCGCATAACTGCATTGGGCATTCTCTACTGAGCATGACTGCATCGGACATACATCTGGCCTATATATATATATATATATATATATATATATATATATATATGTAATGTTTTAGATTCCATCATTACCTAGAATCCCGTTCTGAGGTGTAGTAAATGTACAATTATATGTATTCTACAGCTGGAAGGGTAAAAGGACAAAGACCTTTGTTGCATACCCAACATCGATGTAGTGATGGCATAATAACGATGAAGCCCACGCAGAGCGGTATGCAGGTGGTCTATGGTGCCTTTCCCATGGGCGAATACGAATGCATTGAGATTCAGCATGATGCTTCTTTACTGTATACATTCAAGAACACAGTAAAGTTGAAGCATGGCTAATCTGCATTGCAGCCTATGGAGCCACTTATTTCAATTTACAATGAAAAGCTACCCCAGCGGGGCCTCAGCCAGTCATGTTTGGCTGATACTCTTGTATGTAAGCTAACTTCTATGTACCTTTCCTGCATGAAGTGATCACCTAGGAACAGATGAGAAGGGGTGTTCAATACATGGAAGATTGTATTAGGATGATACAATACTCACATAATAGAGCCTTAAAATAAAAGGATAGAAAAACATATTAAAGTCATAACTGGAAAAGGGCAGCTCATAAAGCACAAAATGAGGTCACAAAGGTCACAGTAGGCGTAATGGATAGTTAAGTTTTGTGCTAGCAGATGTGCAAGCTAAATTTTCAACTTAACTCTTGTGTAAATCAGAACATTTGTCTTCAAACCTTCAGCGCTCGATACTTCACAGGTGCAGAAACCAATCTGCAGAGTCTGTGTTTACATTTCCTTATGAAGAGTATTTAATCAACAGAGTGAAACATAAACCTCCCAGTGTTATGTTCCTAGAATCTTACCTGCCCTTACCCAAAACCAGTTGCAACAGACAGAGCTTACTGGCTTTGTCTGATAGCGGAGACAGTTTCTTTCTCAAGAGCAATACACAGTGGAAAGTCGTTACGGATCCCATAACCTGTTGTGACAGTTTGATATCTATGTGTTTGTCTGTATACAGTTTAAGCATACAGGATTTCCCGGCTTGCATCAAATAGTAGAAAGCACCTGCTGAAAACATTATCTGGAAACAAAGACAGTGTTTTCCAGCTGGGATCCGCTGTTCTAATCAATGTAAATTATAGGAGGAGACAGAAGAGTTTGTTACATTCACAAAGTGGTGCATCATAAATCTACCTCTGCTCAGCTGCAGGTTAAACAGAGCTACAACAAGAACTGGAATTCACATATCTAAGAGAACAAGCTGTGAAATGCATCTCATACCTGTTCCAAAAGTTATTCAATGATTATTGTAGAGAAGCTTTACAATTAAAAGCTTTATTCCTCCAGAGACAACCCTTTGTGCAACAGTATAGACCAAGAAACACAAAAATGTCAGTGAATGTTATCTAACCATTAACCCTGTCTGAGGGGCTGTCCAACACATAGCTTTGCAATGCACTGGATTCCCCCGGCACCCAGTGGGTTAACCCCTTGGGAGCAAGAGATTGCTCTAAAGTATCAAATCATGATCTCTTGTCCCCAAGCTAAAACTTCTCTTAGTAGTAACCCTTTGAGTGCCAATAGGAGTATTGCTTTGCAATGTGTCTAATACCCCTCTGGCACACAAAGGATTATAGGAAAAATAGGATTCTTTTTTTACAGTTCTAAGCACATTTTAAGTAACCCTTTGAGTGGGGGTTTCCAGCGCATTGCTATGCAATGCATTGGACACCCCTCTGGCACATAAAGGTTTAAGTGCACCAAATACCAAAAAAGTGTTTGCATATTAATCTAAAAAATGTAAAAAGTCTATATTTCTTTTATTTTGTCCCACCCTCTTCCAGGGATGTCACTTCCTAGTACTGTAGATATGTGCATGCAATGCCAGAGAGAGGAAGTGACAGAAAAAAAAAGCAGTGGATACAATAGTAAATATTATCTTCACAATGAGACCTACTATATCATTCAGCTACTTAAGGTACAGGAGTCTCTTAATGTAAAAAAAAAAAAAAAAACCAAAGCAAAAAAAACAAAACAAAAAAAAACTTTGCATTTGGAAACCTCTTGGGAGCTCAATGGATTACAAGACAACTATAATATTGCGGGCAGGTCTACTCTACTGGGAGCAGACCCGACAATGAAGCGAGGGCTTCATATTGGGCCCAAGCAGAGCAGTAGAAAGGCGGAATAGTGGTCCTAAAGAAACCCTCAGTGCTCCTTCGCTGGTCCGTGAGAGAGACTTTAAGACCATTTGATTTCTACAAATACAGGAGAGGCTAGTGCCTCATAGGCAGATTTAATCCCCTAGGAGCAATGGATGCATTGTGATCTCCAGGGGACCAGCTGGGGAATAAAATAAAGACCGCTGGAGCTCTCTTGCTAGTCATGTGAGAGAAACTGAAATCAAATATCCTACGTTGTGCACTTCAGTGTCATTAGGCTGCATACACAGTCCTCACAGGCCATAGAGAAGAGCTTTGAAGCCAAACACTAAGGGTCTATGGAGCTGTGATTCAACCCATGAGGCTGTTGACTGTGGACTGTGAGCCACAAACTTCCAGGTTTGGCCCAAGTTTGCTGCCAGTCAAGTAGGTCAGATTTCTGACCAAACCCAAACATCTGACAAGATCCATTTTGGAGCTGCACAGTTTGTTTTACAAAGAGTAGACTTTGTAAAACATTAGAATCGCCCTTGCATAGCTAAAGGTTACTCTTTATAGAGGTCCACTGAAATGTACCTCCAAGGCCTTGTTCCCATGGTTAATACCAATGCATCAGCAGCAGCACCATTACAGAGCCATTATCACTTGTGTTCCATGCACTGGGCTCCCCTGCAAGCTGAACATAGGGGAGAATGCACTGTAAACCTGTCAGCCAGCACATGCAGGTGTCAGCATTATCTGATTGGTTGCTGCTCCTGTGGGTCAATCTGTGACTGAATCACTGAGAATAGCAACTAATTTATTCAGCCACCCATGTTAATTGCCTGAATGGCAGCCTCATAGGCCTCTGTGCAGACCTTCACTGTTACAACTCTCCCGCAACCTTCGCTAGCCAGAGAGGAGTTGCATCAAGCCACCTTCAGGCTGCACACATCTGTCAAATCATCACCAAGAAACAGGGTATCCTTTTAAAACATTGCATGTAAAATAGCATGTGGCTACATGCCATATTAAGAATGTCGCCTTGATGAAAAGGGCAATATGAAAATCTTGCTCTGCATAAAAGCGTGACATTCTCACGTTGCGTCCATAAACAGCGCTTCAAACTCGTAACATCCAATATATAAAGCTTTCCGATCGCCTCTTCATTAAAAAAAAAAAAAAAAAAAAAGGGTGATGCAATCAGGTTCTCTCTTAATGGAGCGCTCCCGGTGTATAATAATGTGAAAAAGCACCACAGGGTGCAACACACCCTATTTCTGGACGACTGATTTAATTAGCCCTTTTAAATGCAAAATTTCAATTCAGTATTCTCAAATGCACATAATGAAATATGCAGCAGGGTCTAGTGTATGGCTAGGCTCACACAGGTGACTTGATGAGGCCGCCAACAGTAACAAATCATATGTACCTGAATTCCCTCAGTGGTGGTGGGGTATGCTCCAATTCTATTTAATTAAATGTTAAAATCAAATTTTTTGTCTAAATGTATGAGACGTATATATTTACTTGTTAAAAAGTGAGTATAACTTTTTAGCACTAAAAATAGCATAAAAACATTGCTACATAGTTTTTTTTAAGTTCTTCCCAATATTAACTGTGATACAAAGACATTGTTTTCATGACTGCAAGACAAATGTCATGAATGGAAAATGACTACAGTACTGTCACATAAAGCATTCTCATACATATCCATTTTTATAAATAAGTACAAAATGCCTTCTAGCACTTTAAAGGGGAACTTTCACCCCTTAATAACTAAATCTCCCTTTACTGCTGACCTGGCGACTAGCTGCTTAGTAGCGCTAGTCTCCAGAAAACTTACCCCGTTCTCAAGATTTCGCCGTTTGAAAGGATCAGGAAGCACGGACGTCTCTTCACAGTGACGTCCGTGCGCCTGCGCTGTCAGTCCCTTGTGCACCGTATGCACCGTACGGTGCACAAGGGACTGACAAGGGACTGACAGCGCAGGCGCACGGACGTCACTGTGAAGAGACGTCCGTGCTTCCTGATCCTTTCAAACGGCGAAATCTTGAGAACGGGGTAAGTTTTCTGGCGACTAGCGCTACTAAGCAGCTAGTCGCCAGGTCAGCAGTAAAGGGAGATTTAGTTATTAAGGGGTGAAAGTTCCCCTTTAAATAGACAGTAAAGTCTCATGATAAATTAAAGCGGAACTATCACCCTATACTGTCCCCCCCAATAATTAGGCATATGGCGATTAGGTTCTTAACAGCACTATTATCGGGCACAAGTACCAAGTTCTGAAGTAATCCTTCTTCTTCTGCCATAGGGGTAATGAAAATTCTTGTTTATTTAAATGGAGCTTTTAACCCCAAGAATGCTACAGAGGTCTCCAACATAATGCTCCACAAAGCATTTGAGACCTCTCACATTCAAAGGGTTAAAAGTTGTATTTCATATCCATGGAAATTTGAAGTTGTTTCAATTCAACCATATGGTGAGGTTGTTTTTTTCCCCAGAACTGCACCTCTTTAGCTTGATGAATAAGGTGTCATGAAGTAGAACTCTGGTCTTTGTCTAGAGCAGCGTTAGTTCTCTGTGCACAGCAACAGGTAACATTTTCAGGACATTCCTGTTTGATCACAGGTAGATAATCAGTTGCTCAGTCATTTTGACTGATCTCCCTGTGTCTATTGCTAGCAGTCCTCATGGTGAGCCTGCAAGCCTTGAGTAAGTGCAGTTCTATAAGAAACTGTGGTCTTCACATGGACTGCTACAGTATGTGAGTTGCTGTTGTGGCTATGTAGTTTTTATATATATATACATATATATATATATATATATATATATATATATATATATATAGTTTACTGGTGTTTAATAGTAATGGGCTGTCTAACATTGTATTGAACTGGAAACAGGCAGTATTTCTCTCACTACTTCAAGCTATCATGGCACAGCCAACCTTTGTAATATAAATAGTATTGGAGAAGTTACATTTTTTCTGTCTGGCACAGTGTGGCACATTATACTAATTAGTCTCTGTAGTAAGCCAGTATTAGCACAGGCTGTGATATGAAGGAATGTATATAGAACCTACAAATGGGGATGGGGGGATTTCTAATAGCTAAGCGAGTGATCAAGTTTGACCTCAAATATAATTAGCATACTGTCCATGGAAATAGAATAAAGTGCCACACTGTGCCATCAAAATATAAGGGTTCTTTTCTCAAACAATATTTATTTTCTAGAAAATGGCTTGTACAACATACAGGCAACATACAGTTTTAACCCTATGGATGTTAGAGTGCTTCCAGGAGATTGCAAAAAATGCCTTGTTGAGGTCTTTAGAATCCGACGATTAAAGTGTATTGAACTAGGGCAGATGTCTCTGTGCAGGAGAGATCAAGCCTGTCCTCAGACACACCACCAACACTCCATGTTTGGGGGTGTGCAGATCCATCAGAATAACTGAAACATGGACTGATTCAACAGTGTTCATGTGACAAGATCCTGAAAGCCTGCACAGCGGGGACAGACTAAGGACAGTTTTGAGCACTCCTGCCATAGTGGGGTATTGCTCTTTGCAACAATCTAAAATACTGTGCTACACATTATCAAGTGATTTGACAATTAATATAGAGGTCATTGGGCTTAAAGTGTACAACCCCACCCCCAAAAATATTGGAGAATATGTTTTAATCCAAAAGGGGAGAAATTTATGGGAGAAACGTATTTATAATATTTATACAATTAATCCTTTGAGTGCTAGTACAGTTCTGTCACTCATGGTGTAAACACTCTTTTTTCCCTGCATTCCACTACCAATTCGTCCATAGGAGACGTGTCTGATGGGTTGTACACTTGAGGGCCAGCCAGCCAGCCAAATACTATTGGACAGTTGCCTTATGGGTTGCCAATTTTTGGGAGGTTCTGATGGACATTGCAACAGCCAGCATCACTCATATGAATGGTCTCCAAGAAGCTCCACAACCCTCCCCACGGATCTTCCTTGCTACATCTTTACTGTTGTTCAGTATAAATGAAATAAAGTTGAGGTATGGTGGACTTTGGAGTTTCATGTGAGGTGATAATCACATGTGAAAGGCATTATAGTCCAGCATTGTACCTTTCACAACAGGGGCAGAACCACTGGCAGTGTAGCCAGCGCAATGCACTGGGCCCACAATCTATTGGGGACCCTTTGAAAATAGGGTTCATGAATGCCTATGGGCTCAAAAGGCCGCATTTGTCTAAGTTGAAGTAATTCTGTAACCCTACATCAGGCTTCAGGGAAATATTCAACATTAGAGCAAGTTTACCAGCATTCCTGGTTCTCTCTTTCTGCTCCCCTGAATTCAAATGTCAGGGGACTCAGAGGCTACAAAAAGAGTGGTTTGGGTCTCTGTTACTGTTGCACTACACTGACCTAAGCTCTGGTAGCAGAGGTGAAGGAAGGGAAGCAGCAGCACATTAGCCTGGCATGTGGGGAGCACTGCAAAGAGAGAAGATCAAATGCTCGTAGAGTCCAGGTTCAAAGTTTCCCTACAAACAAGTTTGCAAGGGGAGCAGGGGCACTGTGAGTGATCAGACAGGTATGTGCAAGTAATTCCCAGTATTTGTTAGAACATACACAGATCAGACTTCTTTAAATATGATATGTACGTGACTTACAGGTTAGGCTGGGCAACCTGAGGCCCTCCAGCTGTTTCTGAAGTACAACTCCCTCCATCTCCCATCAGCCAACAGCTGGCAAGAGATGAGTTGAAGTCCAGCAACAGCTGAATTACCTAGTGCAGCCCACCCCTGCTATAGGTAATGAATTCACAGGAATTATCTATAGGTCAGTTATGTGTAATATATACATTGTTTGTAAAACATAGCATTGTATATTGGACACTGTAGGTAAAATACACAAATAGCTTACAATAGGTAATCAATATGATAGGTATTTATTACCTATAGAGTGCCTTTATATCACACACTGTGCACTGTACATAATACATGCAACATAGAATAATACATAGCCAGGCAACCTTGGGTAAATGAATGGTTAGGTATACCATGCAGTATGAATTAAGTATAGTAAGTATGCTACACAGGTAGCCTTTAGGTAGTGAATGCCTTCCATGCATACTATTTACACATTCCTTGTCTGTCCTTCAATACCTACTGACCATATTTTCTTTATTTTATATAAACAAATACTTTTTTTTCTTGGGGGGGGGGGGGTGCATCTTGCACCAGGGACCCCCACTCACTAGTTTAACCACTGTTTCACAATGGGAGACATCACCAGCACTTCATCGTTACTGCTGACTGTGTGAAAGGGGATTTATACACATGGTTCATTGTTTATAGGGCTTTAGAGATCTACACAGCAGTAAAATAATTTATATCACAGCCCAAAGCAAAAACCACAACACAGCACAAATACATACAGAGCAGATAGGCAAGAGCCTTGGGGAACTGGAAATGTAAACAGATGTACACATGGATGCTGATGTACTAAGAACAGAGACACAACTATAAGTCAAAGCAACTGCAACATGAAACTCTGATGATTAAAATGGGGATTTTATCCCTTGAATGTTATAGTGGTCTCCACTGCATGGCTAGCATTCACGCGGATAAAAGTCCCATTCAAATCAATGTCAATTTGAGGAATTATTATTTGCCAAATGTGGCACAGTTGGTTTGTACCATTTTTTCTCAGTACATCAGCCTCACTGTGTATATTCATGGTCTGTAGAATGTTTACAGAGAAACCTTAGAGTAGCCACTGATTTTACTGCACAATAATCCATAAGCATACACTCACCCAGGTTCAGAGGTTAATCGGAGATACACGTGACACTAAAGGTCAAGTACAAATCGATCACTCACACATACCTAAAACATTCTTCCAACTGTTAGTTATTACAACAGACAGCAGAAGTAATTACACAGAATCAGCACCACAACCCTTCCAAAGTCTCTCTCGTATTATGTAAAAAAATAAACAGGAGCAATTGATAACATTACAAGCTAGTTTACGTGAAGGACATTATTTTCTCTTACAAAACTAAATATTTTAATTGATATTCTCAGAAGTTCAAACAAATAATTCAGTGTTTAACCAATTATTAAGCAATTAAACCTCTACATTGGTCCACAGGATTATTTGCATTATGTACCAAGAATTGTATAATAGTATCATGGAGCAAATTGCAATAAAAATTAAAGTGCAAGTTTTACAGTTTTTAAAGGCAAACTATGGTGTATATATAATGTGTACTCATCAGATCTAATCAGAAGCAAAGACCAGCACAGGGAGCCACGGCTGTATTCTGGTCCCCAACAGAATAGCTGGTAAGATGATTGGAGGGCCAGAATTTGGCCCCTGGCACTCTCCTGCTGATCTCGCAGCAGTGACTGGAGACTTCTTGCAGTTAGGACTCCTGGGGCTGTCAGTGCAGTCCCCAAACAGTGCAAACATAACTCTTGCAGTCTATGGAGGACTGTATATGCAACATTAGTCTCAGGCTAGGTGGTTATTTTATATTATTTACAGATGACAAGAGTCATTTCAATGCTGCACAGTCCATGGCCTTTTACCAAGTTTGCCCCTTAGTAAACCATGATTGCTGCTCATTAAAGAGCAATCATCATTAAGAGTTGCTAAGTGTGCTCCTATGGTAGCAGTTAGTAAAAAGCCAGGGGCAGCACAGTCTGAAAATTGTTCCTATGACCCCAACGGCTAGCAGGAGGGCTGGGTTTCACAAGTGGTCTGAAACCTAAGACCTCGTTCACAAGAGATTGCAAATGCACTGTTTTTAGTGCCTCTAAGAATGCCTGAAATTCTATCCAATGAGGCTCTTCAGACGAGAGTGCACTACTCAGACCAACACTGCCTGTTGAAGATTTTATGACTGTACCATCAGTGACCATATATTTTTCACTGACCCACATTAACATTGCATGTTTTCAGAATTTTGTGTGTGTAGAACAAGCTTGGTGTTTTTGTCACTTTCACTTACTGTCTCAGCACCATGTAGAAGAAAAAAAAATACATGTATCAAAGAAAAGCATTACAAATGTGTGTGAAATGCATGTATTTGATCATAATTGCCATGCTAAAAGAAAATGGTGCTTTGCATACTCCTGTGTAAGTCTATGTTACATACATGAATCCTAACAATGCTGTTTTTCCACAGGCAACTGTCCAGACTCTAGGGCTATTGCATGTGATGGGGGCCGCACACTCTGCCTTACAGTTCAGTTTCATTGTGAGAACTGTTGATACAACAGCAGGGGGTCCTATGGTACTAAAACAAATCAGATGATAGTTCACCTTACAAAGTGCAATCTCTGCTAGTATGGACAATATTTACATTTTCAGACAGGAATGTTTCTGCCCCTTACTTAATTGTATGTTAGCACTATATACAATAATTATTTCAATTTTATTGAGCATCACAGAGATATGAACACTATTAAAATACAAACACAATTTAAACATACAGAAATTAAATAAATAGAAACAATTTGACAAACTGCAGAACTTTTGAGATATTGGGTAAATAGGTAGCAACTTATAGGACAGAATTAGATAAAGATGTAAAACTCAACCCTTTAAGTGCCAGAGGGGTACGCAATGCATTGCAAAGCGTTCCGTACCCCTCTGGAACTCAAATAGTTAAACGTGCATTAAAATATTAAGGAAACCCTCACTTTATTGAAGGCTTCATCTAAAGAAATTAAGCTTGTAAAATATTTTTGCATGTACTCCCATAGGTACTGTTTATCCCATAGGTACTGTTCATTTCAGATTGAGCTTCCTTGAATACTGCTAAATCTTGCCATGTCGGTGTTTCCTATTGGTTGGTTGTGCCCCATGGACATCAATGGATAGTGTTGTCGAATTGGTAAAATAAAAAAATAAATAAAAAAAAAAAAATTATGACAAGGGCATACTGAGAACTAGTAATTTATTCTTACACTTTGTCTCCCTCAGTGGAAGGGTATCCCAGGTATGGGCTCTTGCTCCACTTGTACCAACAGAGATTGATTAAGCTGCTCCTCACTGACACGGCCCACTAAAGGCTGAAACATACATCTGGGATTATGCGGTTTCTCTTGTGCAGAAATTTCCTGCCATTTTAGAGCTTGACCATCTGTGGCAGGAACAGGACTAAGCAGCACCTGATGGGACACCATCCCTAAGAATAAACTCTTATCTTCTTCTTCTCTTCTTGTCTCTCCTCTTGTTTTTAGTGTCTCTAAGTGGAAGGCTATCCAAGAAATGGGACCTTGAATTCTATGTGCCTAGAGGGAAATATAGCTGCTGCTCACTGATAAGACCCACTAAAGTGGATTGTACCCACAAAATGCATGACTCGGGATTTTGTGGTTTTGTTAGGACAGATATGATGTACTTGACATTTCAGAGCTGGACTTTGGGCAGGACCAGACAGATGTGAATACGGAATTGCATTTTGTGCAAAAGCACAAGGGAATGAAAATCATGACTGAGCTGCACATCTTGACAACATCCCTAAGAATAAGCTACTTAGTTTAATTTATTCTCAGTGTGTGTGCGCTTATCACACCTCTTGTTTTTACTTTGGTAAAATTCAGCACAGGAATGAAGTGGCTCTATATAAATCTTTATGTGGTTTGGGGAGAATAAAAGTGTTCTTTCAGTTCAGCTATCAATTCCTTTACTTTAAAGGGAAACTATTAATTGTGTTTTTAATTATATTAACTTTTAAAGTTATATGCATTAATCTCTTGGATACCAGAGGGATATGTAACTGTTGCTCTTCAATGAGCTGTACACCCCTCTGGCACCGAGAGGTTTAATATTTGATATCTGAGACTATTTTCTTAGATATGAACATCAGAACAACTGGGTCAATTGACAGTGAAGGATTATGGGCACCCAAAAAAGCAAATCGGAGACATTCTGGGGGAAATTAGCTGCACCACATGGGAGAAATATATATATATAATATGGGTCTTTTAACCCCTGGAAAATTACAGAAGTCATATGCATCGGAGATGCCTCTGGCAGCCTGGGATTAAAGGCCCATTTACATCAATGGCATACCTACCAACATTACAAATGGCCAAAGACAAACACTTTTGTTTTAGGTAGAGTTTCTAGGGACGTGGCTAGCAGGAGGGAGATTACTGAGAATTTTTTAGGTTATTTCACATCTTATTGACACCTCTTTGTGTAAATTAATAAATTATTTACAGTAAAACCAAATTATTATTTACACAGACTAATTTATAAACACATACACAGAAGTTTAACATTAATATGAGTTTTATTGCTGTGAAGCAATGTGAAACTCTTTTATACACACCACACAGTCGGATCTACTAAAAAGAGGGACAACAGGGCGGGAAAGAGGGATTTGGGTCTCAAAGGGGGGCTGTCTCTCCTAAAGAGGGACACTTGGATGGTATGCAATAAGAACTTTTATTTTTCCACTATGGTGTAGTTGAGTGCTCTAGATTTGCACCTCTTTAGTTTCAAGCATGTAGTGCTTAGGGTCTCTTTTTGGAAAGTTATAGACAATCCAGATTTTTATTTTAGCTATTTACTTTAAATCAAGAGGAAGTAAAAGCCACTTGATTATTTCAAATAAGGACCTCCAAGTGAGAAGAAAAAGAAACTATAACTAACTAAACTAAAACACTTATTTTATACAACATGACACTACATTACTCAAAAAAATTTGCAGACACTCATAAAAAACATTTTTTAAGAAAGTTTCCCAGGCCTAATGTGCCAGTGAACTAAGGAACTTATGATTGATTGCCTGTATGTGAGGCAAACTGACTTAGTGTCTTCAGAAGAACTGAACATTCCAAAATCATCTTCACTAGTAGATTTTGTACTGGCCAGTGCACGCAGAAGGCGTTTAACCCTTTCAGTGCCACGGGGGTATGCAATGCATTGCATACCCCTCTGGCACTGAAAGGGTTAACCCACTCAGTGTCAACGAGTCTCCAATATATTGAGAATGAATGTGTTGGACACACATCTGGCATTGCACTCAAAGGGGTTAAATAATCTTTAAACACCATAAAATAATAAACAGAAGTAGAATCAATTTGAAACTGTTTAAATTTTAACTTCTGCTGCATTGTAAAGAAAGCAGAGCACATCAGTTCCAAGGATCACTTATCTTTACTAAACCGATGACATCAACACTTAAGTATTCAGAGGAATGGAGAGCTGTCGGGGAGGCCAGGAGTAATTGGAATTAGCTGCCAAATAAGACTGTCTGCGCTTAGATTTATCACCACTTATCAGTGCTGTTTGTTTAGGAAGATTATGACTCTCTACCCTACAGAAGGCCCGAAGTTGAAGTGCTCCAGACATAACACTGTTTAGCCAGTTGGGAAACACCAGGAGTGTTAAATAGAAAACTTTAGGTAAACACACAGCAGATAAGATAAGCTTTTTTTTTCAAAGCAGTAGGGCCCGGTCTTTCACTGAGCATTTATATCCCCCTTCTCTAGTCTGTTTAAGAAACATTTGTTGCAATTATCATATTTATCTGCAATAATAACAAGGACAGCGCTGGATTTACCGATAGGCACTGCCTAGAGCTCCAGATTTTGAGGGGCGGTGCCTCAGCAGTGCAGGCAACACACTCATTTTGAATTGTGGGTGCGCCCAGAGCAATCTCAATGTCCCTGCACCAGTCTGATACCCCTTTACAAGCTATTTAACTCCTTGGATGCTGAAGGGAGCAATGCATTGGAGATCATTCCATGAAACAGTGTATGGGATTATGGGTGGGTTCATGAAAGGAAAGGGGTGGGGTCATGGGTGAAGCTTAATGCAACTATAGTGCCTTGCCTAGGGGGCACCTGGGATTTAAATCTGGCCCTGAACAAGGTCGATGGAAGGAACTGCGGAAAGTAGATGCTACATTATTATTATTACAAGCTTGGGACTTCAAGATATTAAGGTTCATGTTCAAAGATTAACCAAAGCAAATCTTCAGTAAACCAGCTGCACCATAGGCAAATACAAATTACCATTGTTTTAAATTGGATTTTTTTTTTTTTTAATTGAAAATAAAACATATACAAATTAAATAAAGAAAGGCAAACACGACAAGGTTGATTAGAAGCATAACAATATACGATGATACACTACATAGACAGATATAATGGTGCAATATTAAGTAAAACACTAAGCTTGAGGTAGTTATAGGTGTTTCTGAATTGTACCATAACAACAATCAAAACACAGTGAATAACACTAAAATGTAATAATGTAATAAGACAAACACTGAACGTTCCAACGGAACATTACTTCCTCTCTGCAAAGGTTAAGGTAATGTTACAATAATGTAACTATCATATGATATGAAGAGAGTAAAGAGGTGAATCAGAATGAGCAAGTAGTTGACAAGGAAGTTAGAGGGGAAAAAAAACGAAAAGAAAAAGTGTGTGTGGGGGGGAATACGATTACAAGAAGGAAAGGGAAATAGAGGGTAAGACGATGGAGGGTGACCCCAAGGGAATGCCGATTTGCCCTAAATCTGATTTTTTATTTTTTTTTTTTGAAAAGTTTATTGAGAGAAAATAGGCATTACAATAAGCTATGCATAGTGCAATGAACAATCACAAGAGATATATAAAGAACATATTTAAATCACATGGTTAAGCAAGCATAAACATTTAACAGTAACTGGCAGTGTACTTGTACCAAGAACTGACAGAAAGATAAAATGTGGAACCATGGGTAATACTACAGTTATAGTGTCACATAACAATCAGTCGGACCAGCACAGGGCGTCCCATTTTCCCCCCAGGATGTCTGAACCAGTGCACCTTAAAGGGATAGTAATACTTTATTATTACTATTCCCCATATTGTAGACATTTACAAAATAAGTTAATAGCCCCCAGGTTCATCTCTCAAACCTTTATGGTTTGAGAGATAACCGAAGGCAAAGCTCCCCCTCCCTTCCCCCTTCCCTGAAGTCAGAGTTGTACTGACTGCAGGGGAAGTATGTCATACGACAGGCTTGTGGCTCTGCAGCTGAGCCGAGATCGTGTTAGTGAAGAAGAATTATTTTACTGAAACGGTCTTCTACATGGTTTGCAAGCACACGTAGAAGACCATTTCAGTGAAATAATTATTTTTCACTAACGCGATTGCGGCTCTGCCGCAGAGCCGTCTGATGAAAGTCAGACCGGATATCCCTGCAGTCAGTACAATGCTGACTTCAGGGAAGGGGGAGGGAGGGGGATCTTTGCCTTCTGTTATCTCTCAAACCATAAAGGTTTGAGAGATGAACCTTGGGGCTATTAAATTATTTTGCAAATGTCTACAATATGGGGGATAGTAATAATAAAGTATTACTATCCCTTTAAATCCAGCTCAAGAGCTGCATCAGAACAATCCAAGAAACAAAACAACCGTAGCTGGGGACTCCGGGGACAAAATCCTTGAAGTATTTTGGAGAGGTAGAGATGTAAGGTAGAGAAGTATATAAGGTTAAAGAAGGTAGTGGAGGAGGGCGAAGGAGAAAAAAAACAGTGGGGGGAAGGAAGTAAGGGATAAATCCATTGAATAAAAGAGAGGTGCCCAATGCATTCCAACGCAAAGTGTTGAAGAACTGTGTAGCATTCAAGGGGATAATAACTCAGTTTCAATCAACTTGAATTTTAGAATTTTATTTGTCCCCCTTGACACATCAGCCTAACTGGACATTAATTTAGAAGGCAAACAAAACCTCTACAAAAATGTAACTAGATCATAGAAATAAGTGGTTCTTAATTTAGATAGGTCTCTTTCATACAGCTGTTATCTAGACAATGTTGTAGTGTATATTGCTGGTTAGATTGCTTTTATAATCTGATAAAGGTAACTGACCCATATGAACCATCGTGGACTATTGAAGTAAAAGGTTTGTGATGAGGAAGTATAAACTAAAGGCAGATATTAGCAGGGATTATTATACACAGGCAAATGAAGAAAGAATGCAAACATATGAATAGATAGTATGATTGCAGCAGTATTATGAACACTTACCTGTGTGCTTCTTTCTGTTGAACAAATTAAGAAAACCTATTTCTAGAACAGAGTTTGTGCCTTTCAATAGAACCCAGCACATCAGTCATAGTTAAAGGGCATGTTAAATATATTAAATACCTATAGCAAAAATGGCCATAAATTTAAAAGCAGGCTCTCAATGGGTTAAGAGATTAAATTTGACTTGGTAATAAACATTACTGGAGATATATATATTTTTGCATTTGAACATTGTAGTCAATAATCTGATAATGATTAGAGTGTCCTAATGAACTATGCATGGGCTTTTATCTTTAGTATTTGTCATTCAGACTGATGAAGATTATTTTCTGATGGTAAGGAGGATGAACTAAAAACATGTGTGACTGGAGTTGAATACAGGAAACTGCAGATACAATGAAAACATATATGCATAAATATTCCAAAATGGTGGGATTTTTTTTTTACAATAAGGGTGGTAAAGCTATGGAATTATTTGCCTCAGGATAACAGTTGGCTTCAAAATCAGATAGGATGTTGATCCAGAGAACCATCTGACTGCCATTTGGAGTCAGGAATGAATGAATTAATATGTTTATTTGTATAGCGCAGTGTTTCTCAACCAGGGTGCCGTGGCACTTTGGTGTGCCACGGACATCCATGTAGGGTGCCCAATTTTATCTATAAGGCTTTGACAAAAATGTTAATGTAGACTTACAACTGTATATGTAAGGATATTACTATGCACAATATGATTATTTTGGTTGTGAGGTCTAACAATAACTCTATATTTATGTTTTTGTAACCTTCATTACACCCTTGACAAATGACATAAAATGATAGGGGTGCCCCAGAAATGCTAGACTGTGTGCTAGGGGTGCCTTGGGAAAAAAAAGCTTGAGAACCACTGGTATAGCGCAACAAGTGTACACAGCGCTTTACAATTTCAGGGTTTAAACAGTACAGGGTTACAGGTGCTTTGTAGAGTGAAACATTGGGTGCGAGGTCCCTGCCCGAAAGCTTACAATCTAAAGTGGTAATGGGAGACATACAGAGTACATTAGGATTTATTCTACCCACTTGGGGCTTAATTGGAAATGGCTTCAATGGTTTTTTTTTTTTGCCTTCCTCTGGATAACAGGGAAGATTTGGTATGGGCATGTCTTCTTTCAGCCTCATCAACTATATTATTTTGTTACTATGAGCGACTTCTAGTTAGGCAAATCCTTCTTTTATACAAACTACTTAGTCCTCATGTAAAATTCTCCAGTAAGTTGCTCCACTAAAATGTGCCACCATCTGCATTCTTCTTCTGGACAACTATAGATATTGATTCTTTATACTACCGGGATTTAAGATTTTAGAGTAGCAATCTTCTTTCATGTTGAACTTGTTGACTCCTGCTATTAATATTTACCATGTACTCAGCGTACTACTAGCACTTCACAAGTAGTGCTCTGTTACACAGAACATGCAATAGCAATGCATTTCAGCATAGATCTCACAATAATCATCTTTCTGCCTTCCGCTCTCAGTACTGAAGGACACCTATAAACCTCTCATCAAAGTGATACACAGAAACCTGAATGATGTGCTCCAATAAATCTTATGTTGTATTCTTGATGTGGAGTCCTGACTGGTTAGATAAACAACTTACATATGGATAAAGATGAATAAAAATCAGTGCTTTGCACATCCTCTCTGACAACTAAGAGGGTTACTTCTTATCAGGTCATATTTATTAAATTGTTACAAGGAGAGAAATAATGAGAATATAACGTACTGTATCAAATCATTTATAGAAGCATTAGTGCCTTACAGCAGATAGACTAGAAGAACACATTCAAGGCCACATTCAATTCTAAAGCAAAATAACTGTATTTAACTGTATTTATGAAACAAAAAGTCTAACTGGAAGAAATAGGAGGCTTTCTTTGATAAATGTGACCCTTAGGGCCATCTTTTGAAAAGGAAAGTGGAGGAATTATATGGAAAACCATTTGCGCCACGGATGATAAATAAAAATATCCTTAATTCTCTTTGATTTAAAAAGGGATTTTAACACCTTGAATGCTAGCTATGTCTTCAACACATTGATTTGCAACTGGTTTACACAGAACGCCCCTAATTCTCTATATGGATGATGTGATTCTATACCTGGCAGACGTGGGTCCCTCACTGGATAACTCCCTCATACCACTTGGGAAATATTATTGACCTTTTGTTAACTAGGAGAAATCGGTAATACTGCTAATATGTGACACAGACCCCCTCCCTTTCTCCTCCACCATTAAATGGGTGGATTCCTTTCAATAGCTAGGTATTTATATTCAAGGGACAGATTTTACAATTATTCTCTTGAATTTCTGCACTTATGCTTAAAGGGATAGTAATACTTCGTTTTAACTTTATTTTATTTTGTAGGCATTAAAAAAACATGAATAATGATATAAGTCTTATCTCCCAAACCTTTATGGTTTAAGAGATATTCACAAGCAAAGTGTCCCCCTCCAGCCCCTTTTACTGATGTAACACTTTTCAGCCAGGGCAGAAGGGAGGTGCCCAGGTAGACTGCAGAGAGGGACCATCTTCAATTAAGATAACAGAAAAACCTGAAAAGCTTGTCAAGGGGGCAGGGCTTTCATTGTTTTCATAGGAATAAGAGTGTCCCCTTCTGTTATCTGTCCAGTCTATGGACTGCATTCCACATCTGAGAAGAGATTGTTTACAGTAGGTAAAAGGGGCGGGAGGGGGAAACTTTGCTTGTGAATATCTCATAAACCATAAAGGTTTGAGAGATAAGACTTATATCATTCTTCATGTTTTTTTAATGCCTACAAAATAAAATAAAGTTAAAACGAAGTATTACTATCCCTTTAATGAACTTGCTAATTAAGTTAAATCATGGACCTCTCTTCCAATGTCAGTCTATGGGAATGCAAATCTTATATAAAAAAGAAACTCTCTTATCTGTATAGGTTATGTTCCAAGGTCAAGGTGAATTGACTCTCCCATTACTAATGACACCTCTACCACTCTGATTTAAGCCCTAAACAAACAGAAATGATTAATTATATACTCCTTCCATGATTCTTTTTGTCTCTTATCTGGATCATGGTTTGGGCAGTGTCTGCAGATCTCATGTTCAGTAGACTATGTATATCTGCTGTTACTCCACATGTTGGTGTGAGGTTAGATTCCTAATGTTCTGTTGTCTTGATTGGGTGTATTAACTCTGAGTGCCAGAGGGGCATGCAACGCATTGCTTTGCAATGTATTGCGTACCCCTCTGGCACTCAAAGGGTTAAGATCACTTTGTCTTCCATTCTTTCCTCATCCTTTCTCTTTCTACTTACACTTCGTGGTTTTAGCAGTGTTACTTAAAAATGCAAAATAAAATGAAAAAAAACCCTGAAACCAAACTACTAAACAATCAAGGACGTGTGCTATTGACTATAGCTATTCTAATTGGATAGTTCAGGGGTTAATAATTTCCCAATCGTTCAACAGATCCTAAACATCCGATGGGGGGGGCAAGTGCCTACCCCTCCATATAAACAAAGGGGCTGGATGGGCTGGCCTGGGGGTTATATTATGGCTTTGCCCCCCTGGAAAAATGTATACGGACACACCTGTCTACACCATTTCCTGCAGAGTACTGCAATCATGTAGCGCTCTGCACAACCACTGTAGTAATAGTGGGTTTAGGCAGTCAGGAAGGTTTCCCTTCTCAGACCCCATATTACCAGCCACAGATCATGGAGAGGAGTACTTGATGACACACTGCACAAATCTTTTGAGGACTGAGTGAGCAGCTTGTTAAAAATTAACCCCATGAGTTACCAGAATAGAAGAGAAATAGTCAGGGACCCAGGACCTTTGGTTTAGATACTTTAGATTCTTAGCTTACTGTTGCTTTAAAGGGATAGTAATACTTTGTTTTAACTTTATTTTATTTTGTAGGCATTAAAAAAATATGAAGAATGATATAAGTCTTATCTCTCAAACCTTTATGGTTTAAGAGATATTCACAAGCAAAGCTTCCCCTCCCGCCCCTTTTACCTAGTGTAAGTCATCTCTTCTCAGATGGGGAATCTAGTTGTAAGACCAGACAGATAACAGCAGGGGACAATCTTCTTATAATGAAAACAATGAAAGCCCTGCCCCCCTCGACAAGCTTTTCAGGTTTTTCCCTTATCTTAATTGAAGATTGTCCCTCTCTGCAGTCTACCTGGGCACCTCCCTTCTGCTCTGGCTGAAAAGTGTTACATCAGTAAAAGGGGCGGAAGGGGGACACTTTGTCATTGAATTATTCTTGATCTACAACTCTGACAGAAATGAAATAACACTCTCCAAGGTCCAAATACTATGATGATTAATTAGAGCTGCTTTTATTATGAAACATTACTATCCCTTTAAACAATTAAGAGTCACTTATTTCTATAGGCATTGTTCCCATTTAATGTTATAATTCCATAATGTGCCACCAAGAAAGTATAAAGCTTATTAACAGGACAACAGATCCTGGATACGTTTATTCACTGTATTGCCTTGAAGAAGAAATTAAAAAGGTAAAATGTAATATTTATGAGATTCTGTAAATTGGTATGTATACAAAGGTAAAATATACAAATATTCTAATCAGTTTCTCTACTGAATCACCTGGTTACTATGATATTATCTTGATCTACATTCATTATGTATCTTAGTACTTAAAAACCACATACCCATGGACTTAAAACCTCATATCTGAATGTACAGTTCACATGCCAAAACTTACAAGAGTTAAATGCTCCTAGAAAAATAAACTTTAATGAAGTTAAAGTAATGAAAAGTAAACATTTTTTAAGCAAAGTTAATTTTGCCAGTTTGCGAAAATATCACGAAGTGTACTACATTGCCACTTCTTAGATTCCACCTCTACTACAATGAATGTGAGAAAATGATGGGGTCTTACTTAAGGAAGACGAGTCTAAAATTACCATTTAACGTTAAATGTAATTTAACTAGTTGCCAAAGTATATGCATTTTCAGCAGGGTGAATCTTTTCTATTTTGACAGAAGCTAACCCAGAACGCACAAAGTCTTCTGTATTAATAAAAGAAGAAGGCTGGCAGAGTGCCAGATTCTCCATCTCCAGCCACATACACACCCCTGGGTGTATACAAAGGGGCGTTATTTTTGGCCCCTGCAAATTCTGTGAAAACCACTGCAAGTTGGCCTGCCCCCAGTATCTGGCTCAACACAGTAAAACATGGCTGCCACTCACTCCTACACCGCATGGAACACCACCCCAATACACACATGCCCACTCCCAAGATGGCCAGACCTATTTGTAGGGATATGTGAGAGCAGGGACATGTGGCCTGTCACATCTTGGCCAACTGCTGTGGGAGCAGGGCCATGTGGCCTCTCCCCACTGCCCCAACTGGTGTGGTAGCAGGGGTTTATGTCCAGTCACACCTGGGGCAAATGGTGTAGGAGCACACTCATGTGGGCTGTCATACCTCAGACAATATGTCTGGCTCTAGCTTGTGTGAAGGTGTCTGGGAACTGTGACATCAGGCACAACAAGTGTAGGATCAGGGATGTGGTACAACTGCGTCAATGGTTGTGGGAGCAGAGGAATATGGCCTCTCACTCAAAGGGTAAGTGGTATGGGAGCAGGTGCATGCAGCCTTTCACACATCTCCTAACTGATGTAGGAGCAGGTCCATGTGAGCTGTCACACCTGGGACATCTGGTGTTGAAGCACAACCATTTGGCATATCACACCTATGTCAAATGGTATGGGAGCAGGGGCATGTGGCCCATCACACCTCAGACAGTATGTGAAGGTGTACTGTGTGTCTGTCTAACTGTGTGTAGGTAAATGTGAATAGAATAATAATAGTATACATGTTATACACCACTCTCAAGGCTGGACCATTTCTGATACCAATATGATGACAGAGTTATTGTGGGCTTCAATGTTATTCATTGTGTATGTACGTGTATTTCAAGCCTTGCTCAAACACTCATGCACACACTCTTGCATGCCACATATGCTCTCACACACAAGTGCTCACACGCAGACACACACATGCGCGTACCCACACACATACAGAACTCTCCATCACTGATCGTGTGTGTGACTCAATTAACACACTCTTTGTTTTATTAACCACACGGGCAAAGTCGTGCCAATATTGCTAGTAATAAATAAAAATACAGCAGACTGGTACAGTAAGGATTATACCTTTATTAGCTGAGTGGCTCTAGGGTGCAAGCTTTCAAGACAACTAGGCCTCTTATTCCGGTATAATAACTAGAGACCTAATTGTCTTGAAAGCTTGCATCCTAGAGCTACTTAGTTAGCCAACAAAGGTATCATGTTTACTCTACTAGTCTCCTGCATTTTCTATTACTAACACAGTACCATTCTTTACGACAAATAAAAATATGTCAGATTAGTAACTCTGGTCATTGTTTCTTCCTGTGTCAGTGATAAATATAAAAGCATGTATTCCATTGCCTACTCCCATAAACCAAGGGGAAGTGGTCATGTCACTAGGCCACAACATGGATGACAGGCTGAGTAATTATGGGGCAAAACAGCTGCACCATAAAGAGAACAAAACAAATCCCTAATAACATAGTTGTTAAGCCCATGCCAGATCACCCTTGTTGATCCAGAGGAAGGAAAAAAAAAACCCTGTTGAAGCCATTTCCAATTAAGCCTAAAACGGAAAATATAAATTCCTTCCTGACTTCAAATCGCAGCCAGATATTTCCCTGGATCAAAATCTTATCTGCATCAAAACCAACTCTCATAATTCTCATTACTGCTACGAATCAGAACGTTATCTAGTACGTTTTTGCAAACACAGCAGCCTGATGAAAGAACTCTACATCTAAACTGCATTTACTGTATATAACAAAAAAAAAAATAATCCCTGTCTTTTAGTCAAAAGCAGCTTTCCCTAGTCTGACCTCTTGTGTTTTGAGTAACTAGCTCCTTACAGAATTCTTTGTATTGATCTTGAATATATCTTTAAATGGTAATCATATCATACCTTAGAAGTCTCTTCCCTACTGTACAGAAATCTAGTTTGGCTAGTCTCTCTCTTTATAAATCAATTCCTCCAATCCTTTTATCAGTTTTATTGCACATCTCTGCACTTTTTCCAGTTCAACACCTGTTTTAAAGGGGAACTACCACCCCGCAATAACTTAACCTGCATTCATTCTTCATCTGGCGACTAGCTGCTTAGTAGCGCTAGTCGCCAGAAATATTACCTGGTTCCGAAGATTTCTCCGTTTTACCGATGCTCACAGGAGCAGGAAGCACGGACATCTCGTCACAGTGACGTCCGTGCGCCTGTGCTGTCAGTCCCTTTTGGAACCATGCTGATTCCTGTTCTTGGTCATCACATAGTACTGAATCAGTTAATCATCCTACTAATATCTTAACCACTATTGAAGTCTAGCTCACAGGTCTAAAGTTTCTTGGTTTAGATCTTGCTGGCTTTTTGAACAAGGGTGTTGCATCTCCTTTCCTCCAATCAAAGGGCCAGAGGTGTAACTAGAACCCTCCGGGCCCTGGTGCAAGAAGTGCCATGGGTCCCCCTCCCCCCAACCACATTGGCCTCCGGGCCCTCCACAACGCCCCCCCTCCAATCTCCACAAAGCCCCCATCTCCTACCTCCCAATCCCTGGTGGTCCAGTGGTGTGGCAGGAGAGACGGGTTGGCGCATTGAGTTCCCGCACAGTCCTCTTCAGTAGTGCAGAGCGCTGGGAGGTGATGTCATCTCCCAGCACTCTGCATTAATACAGCTCTGGAGGGAGATTGTGGGCACCAAGTGGAGGGGTCGCAGGGGGGCGGCCGGGCCCCTGGAGTGACAGTGAATCAATAAATCCTATTTAATAATCCCATTTCAATTATATTGATTTAAACATGGCTTTTTAGACGTCTCAAACTCATTGCAAAGTTATGCATTCAAGACCTCCACTACAGCATTACATTGGTTAAAAGAAATGTTTAAATCAATGAGAATTGGGTAATATTTAATTGTCCCCTGTGGTGCAATTGGTCTTCTCCAGTTCCTCTTATTACATCTACCTCCCTATGCAGCATAATGTTTTGAGTGCAAAATGGAGGCAAACTTGTACTGGAAAGATCAAACCCAATTTAATGGTCTGATTACCTTACAATGCAGTTACTTTCTCTAATTCAAAAAATGCTGGAACACATCAGCATCTAAAACGGTAACTATAAAGCTAACGGATCTCTGTAAGCCATGGGCATCATTATATTTTCCCGTGCTCAGTTTATCTCTAGCTTTATCTCAATATTTCCTCAAAAGTTATAACAGGACTTTTTAAAATAAAGTCCATCCTTTTGTGTCAATCTGACATCAAGGGGAGAGATAAGTCTGCAATTTTTCAGCCGCCAATGCCCAGCAGTATATCAGCTCTTGTGTTGTCACCTCTCTGTGCGAGTCTCTCAGTACCCCTGAGTCTCTGTCTTTGTATGAATGTAGCAGAGAGGGAAACACAATGCAACTGCAGTGACAGACAAGCAATAAGGAAGTCAAGTCACATAAGTACAATCAAAATGGGTTTAGACACAGACAGACACCAGAGGGACATGGAGTGAGAGAAAGAGATAGACTAGACGGGAAATCCCATAGAAACCAGGTAAGACACAGAGTGGGGGTTTGCGTTTTTTTTCTTCTCCTGTTGTATGACAGGATTATGACAAAGTCTTGTGTGCTGTAAAAGAAGTTGCATCGCTAGTATCTAAGGGGGTTAAAGGAATAATAGATGTTTTGAGAGTAGTGTGAGTCAGGGTTTCCTAATATGCCTTAAAAATTTTTAAGATCTAAGAACAATGTAGTCTAGAAATAGTCAATCTTTGAAACTCCAGCTGTGGAGGATTAGAATTCCCTTCATGAAGGGAGTTGTAGTCCCCAACATCTGGAAGTCCAAAGGTCCACTGCCCCTGACAGATGTTATGAACCACTGCTTGGTCGGGGAGGGGTGAGTAACATCATGGAGTGCACTTAGCTCTCCCCTTCCACAAAATACAGATACAGACAACAGCATATTTGCCAGCGTAAAGGGTGAGCCCCAAACATTTGAAATTAAATATCTGAAAAAATAAAAATGTGACTATAAGGAAAAAGTCATTCACATCCTCTCCCTCCCTCTTGCTCTCTCCCTCCAGCTTTACACCTCAGTAAAGGAAAAGGCAGTCTTCCTGGAAAGTGCTCTAGTGGGCTGCATGCTTGAATTTACCACCCGCCTCCTAAAATGTCTGTATAAAAATCCTTACCTTGTATTCCAGCACATATGGTAAATGAAATGGTATTAGATGAGAACTATACCAATTTTGCAATGCATTCCGTAACCCTCTGGCACTCAAAGGGTTAACACATTAATTTACCTATGTACGTGTCCATTATTCAGCATCCAGGTATATCTCTCTATATTTCTTTCTATGGAAACAAATTTCACATGGACAACAACGCAGGGAAACTGCACTGATCTGCTGTCATGGTGAAAGACACTATAGTACTGGCAACTATCACCTTGTGTGATTGACCAAAGTCTACCATGCTGCAATTGTACTGTATTCCCTCAGGAACACTGTGTCTGTAACTGAACATATTCACAGAGCTCCACTGTAGTATACTGAAGCCTATCGTCTATTGTGAGGAAGTTAAACAGTCTAAATTAGATAGCCCATAAAGAAAAGATCCACCAAATGTTCTTTAATAAATAGTAAGCATATTCAGAAAGTGAAAAGTAAATAGTTATAGACAGACCCAAAGTTCAATGTAAAATAACTACTGGTACACAATTAAACCTGACAAATTGTGTTTCTTACTCCTATCTGACTTAATCCTTTGAGTGCCAGACACTGAAAGGGTTAAGTACCAGGTTCTATCTTTTTTTTTTTACTCTCTAAGGTACTTCAGTGCTTGCATCACTTTAAACAAGATAAAGACTGAAATGATTATTATTCTTGTCTCTATTAGTGTGATAAAACAAACTCAAGCCTCATTCACACAGGCAACAGAATGGATACAGCTCCATGCAACAGCGCTCTCAAACATGCATCTTCAGTCACCCCTCTCCTGCATTCCACTGCTAACTGGGATTCAGAGGAGGAGTGTCTGATGGCCAGCACAAGTGAGTGTTCATCAGGATTACTGCCTGTTGCCCACATGGGTTGGCCATTCATTTAATGTTGTGAAGAGGATTACAGCCTACAATGTTGCTTGTGTGAAAGGTCTACTGGTGGTCCCATATACCACAGTGAAAAACAGTAAAACTATTGCATGCTGAACTTTTGTGCGTTCATGCAGGTGATAGTTGCTCATGTCAAAAGCACCACAGCCAAACATGTTACCTTTCACCAAAGACAACAAATCCAACCCAGCATTGTTGCATCAATGTCACATGTCTGAAAGATGTTTAAAACATTAAGCAACAATGTAGTGGTCAGGAACAAGTAATCACACAGGTAGAGTCTTAAAACATAAAATTACTCTACATCAGTGGCTCTGGGTCCTATTCTCAGGGGCACTAACCAGAGTTTAGAACTTCCCTGTTAGAGTGAAGGTGAGTTTATCAGCGGCTCAGTCATTTAATTGACTCACCTGTGCACAAGCAAGGAAATCCTAAATTCATGGCCTGTTTCAGGTCCCTTAGGATACAACTGTGGTTAACTGTAAATAGGATTAACAAAATAAATTGTTATTTTATTTTAAGAGGTAAGTTTATTTAAAACAAATGGCTATATTTAATGTGACAACACTTTTGTTTCATAAATTGAACCAAGTGTTTATAATAAAAACAGGAAATGACTCCCGATCTGTGCAACAGAAAATGAAAAAATGTGATTCATATTATTTCTCTATATATTTAACTTTCCTACTGAGCAACTTTCTAATCATGTTCCTTTACTGAGGAATAACTGTGGAAAATTAAGTTAAGGAAGAGTAGACATCCTTTATTAAAATCAAACTGCAGAATTCTAATGACTTGTCCCCATTAAGAACACATAATGGTTTTGATTAGCCACACTTATTTTTTTTAATGCTATTTCAGTTCACGAATGGCAAGATTAGTATTATCAACTAAAAATTTAATTTCTGGCTATAATATTATATAAGTTATGGAAAAGAATCAAAGTCTGGTGTGGCGCTTGTATCATATATCCCAAAATCTATATCATCTATATTAAACGGCTACAATCGTATAGCCCTAAAGAGAAAAGGAGAGTGCTTAAATAGGTTTAATTAGAAATATATGTTTATATAAAAATCGTATGAATATGGTTGCTGACAAATATATAAAATAATAAATCAAACTAATATAAAATACAACAATTATGGTACATAATATATAATATTAATGTGATCACAATGTTAAAAAAATAGATAAGAACAAAGCTCACTACATAGGATACATATAATAAATGTGTTTAAAGGGATAGTAATACCTAAAATGTAAAAAAAAAAAAGTTGTAGGGTTTATCCCCCTGAGTAAAACAAGAGTATTCCCACTGCTGAAAGATGTTTCATTCAAAAGTTATTAATTTTCAAAGTTGAATTTTTTAGGTGCAATATCACAGTGGCCTGAAATTGTACAGTGGCGCTGTTGCTACACCAACCTATGGAGATTTATGGTCCTGAGACCAGAGCTGTCCATAGGATCATGTAGCAACAGTGTCACTTTATAATTTCAGGCCACTGTGATATTGCACCTAAAAAATTCAACTTTGAAAATTAATAACTTTTGAATGAAACATCTTTCAGCAGTGGGAGTACTCTTGTTTTACTCAGGGGGATAAACCCTACAACATATTTTTTTTTTACATTTTAGGTATTACTATGCCTTTAAGCAGTTCAAGTCCACTACATAGGAGATCTATACGGCTTATACTCTTAAGTAATGTCTCATATTTACATAGCATAGATACCTTGTGTTCAATCTCTGTCAAATGTCGCTACACAGTCCATCAACACTGGGATGTATTCAATTATCAGGTTCTAGGAACCCTATAAAAAGGAGCTACAGCTAACAGGTTTAGAGTCAGTAAATACCCATCATTCTCAATCTGGCCCATTTGGTAAATATACTAGTGTGACTGATTTCCTATGTTAGGCAGGAAAAGGACCAAAAATGTGCACTAAAATGCTCAGTCCAGTTAGAGGTGGTGTTCTTTAAGAGTACCAAAAAAAAACACCCTATTAGCACATTTATGGTGCAGTAAATCTAAACTTCCTTGATCTATGTTGTTTCACATAGGCGGAGGATATTAAACCACACTTCCTTTCACATCCAAAGAACAGATGTCAATTAAATTATTTTCCTTGTATGTCTTCCAAGTTCCTTGTAAAAATACCTTACCAGACTTCATCTTGAACTTTAAAATAAATTAACTTATCTATATATCTACAGGATACATTTTGCTTTTTCAGAACTGGAAAATGCAATTTTGAGCATAAAACAAGTTACACCTCTGGTATAATTTGAAAAATCTGCAAAATTCAGACAGATGTGAATTAGACATATACAAATATCTTAAAAAGCCAGATTACAAATGACCTGGAATCACCAAGCCCTACTTCAGGATGTACTGCTGGAACATTTGAACACTGAACAACACTCTCTACATTAAAAGTGGCTATAAGGTTTTCAACATGACCTACAAATAAAAACATTTTACAGCTCTTAAAGCATAATCATGAGAGTTTGGCTAACAGAACTAATGTAAGGCTCCAAAAAGAAATTATAATCTTCCATTTTAAAGGAGTAACTAAAACTGAAGATGACTGGAAGATTTATTTAAACTTATTTTATGACACAGCCTACATTGCAATTCATTGGCAACCTCATATTTATGTAAAGAAAGAACTGACACCTGTCCACATCTTCATCTAAGTGAAAGCATCCATCTTTATAGGCTTGACATGATTAGTCCTCCCCATTCATTTAAAGGGATAGTATTACTATCCCCCATGTTATAACCCTTAAAATTCTGAATTCAATGATACCAGCGGCATCTCTCAAACCTTTATGGTTTGAGAGATATCCGCTTTCAAAGTTCCCTCTTTTTGTCTTTCCCCTGACGTCAGAGTTCTAGATGAGAGAAGGGTGATCCGGTCCTGGGACTGGTGGCGGCTCTGCAGCAGTGCTGAAATCCAGTGGTTCTCAATTTTTTTTTCACTCAAGGCACCCCTAACATGCAATCTGGAATTTTCAGGGCACCTCTGGATTTTATATGTAATTTCTGAAGGGTTTAATGAAAGGAAAATACATGAATGTATAGGTATTTTAAGGTCTCACAGTTAGAATGACAAGGAGCAAATTGTACACAATAATTTCCATAAATATAAATTAGAAAACACATTTTATAATTTTTGTTAAAATCTTCATGGGGAACGTGAGGCACCCTAAGCTGGTGCTCATGGCTCACTAAAGTGCACACACAGCACCCTGATTGAAAACCACTGATTTAATCGGATACCATTGTGTAAGCAGGTTCCTTCTGTCAGCCTCAGGAGGAGAAGTCGGGAGGAATAAGGCAATTTAACATGAGCAATTACTGTAAAATCTCAGGAATAATATGCACCTGTGTATAATATGCAGGTGTAAATTTAACCCAAGATTTAAGGAGAAAAAAGTGCCTATGTTTAATATGCACCCTTGTTTTCCCTCTAGGGTTGCCACCCTTGCCTCAAAAAAATACCGGCCTAGTTGTGGGTTGGTGAGGGCGGAGTCACAAAAGGGAGGAGCTGCAAAAGGGAGGAGCCACAAAAGGGGCAGAAACACTGAATGTTGCATGACCCTACGAAATTGAGCTTCAGGCTCTTCGTTACAGGTGGGAGGAGAATCAGGAAGTCAAGAAAAGCTGTGCCAAAGAATTGTGCTGCATGATGCTGTCTTGCACAGCTTGAAGACTAAATATCTTTAAAAGCACATAAGTTAAAAAAAACAACAAAACACATTTCCTAAAACGACTTTAATAACTAAACCAATGCTAAAAACTTTTTAAAAGGTGATTGCTCCCCTTTAAAAATAAAAAGGAGGGACACTTTTTTCTGGACAGTCTCAATACAGAGTATTTAGTGGCACACAGTACGTTGCAGAGCAGCGCCAAATGAAAATCTCATACAAGGTAATTAAACTGCACTACCACAGAAGATTAGAGATTATCCACACATACATTCAAGGAAATGAATATGTTAATGGTAGGCAACTAGGTATGGGCTTGATTTTAAACATTAAATCCAGGAACAAAAGCATCCATGGACAGGGTGCGATTCCAGGGACTGTCCCTGAAAATCAGAAAGTGTCAGATAAGAATACATAGGTTAAACATATACACAGTTTTACAAAAAGTAGAACAGTGTCAAGAAACCTGAATGTTGCACCTACTTAAATTACTGTGTTGCACCCTAATAACTTAACCAGGAGGAGTACCTGGGTGTCTTCCCTACATTACTCCTATCTCCTGCAGCCTTTCCTTGGTCCCCTCCTTAGGGGAAGAGTTGGACTTCCTTCCCCTTAAAGGGGGACGTCTGCCTCTGTCGGGGATACCGAGAGCCTGCTGCTCTTGGAGACCTTGGTGCTGCTAGAGAGAGGAGGGGATTTGGTGAAGAAGCTGAAAAGGGTACTTTGCTTTGACATGACAATGACGCCCGCAGACAGTACTCGTGTGTGACAGGGCTGGCAGGCTCAGACAGCTCTGAGCGTACTATCTAATACACAACACTTACACAGTATGATCTGGAACTGGCCGGGAAAAAGAAAAATGACACTCTGTTCCCATCATGACCCGGATGTGATAAGTGCTGCCAGCCAATCAGCGGGTTGGAAAACAAAAGGGGATGGATCCAAGAAGTATAACATGAACATCAATGAGGATAATTTGTGTGGATCAGGGGTTGTAAAAGTGATACACACAAATACCGGCTTTTCAATTGCCGCTTTAGTAGTTATACCGGCACTGGATCCAGTGTGTGATAATTACGGACTGTGCCGGTAAAATATCGGCTGGGTGGCAACCCTATTTCCCTCCCTCTACCCACCCAAAAAACGTTAGAAGATCCAATGCATAGACCTCTGCGCACTGAAACTACAGTAATACAGGTCCTCAAAGGGAACTATCATTATCTTGAATTAACACAGGTCCTCACAGGAGGATACAGGAAGAGGGCTGCAAATGCAAGCACACCACCTGCTGCGCAGACATCCCAGATGCCTCTGGAGGAAGTGAGTAGAAGGAGGGGATGGTGGCAGCATATTATTGAGGTGGGTGGAGGAAGGGAAGCAGACATGTGGATAGCAGATAATAGGATTTTAGTCTTACCTGTTAAATCCTTTTCACTTAGTCCATACAGGTCACTGGTACTCTGGGAGGCGTAAGTCCCCTTTAATAGGCAGGAACAACTATGCAAATAATTTGCAAGGGGCGGAGCCTCCCCTCTTACTTAAGCCACCTTCTGGCCAGAGCCACTTTAGATTGATTTGAGACCCTAAAACTGACCTCAGGTAAGCAAAAAGAAAGACTCCTGTGAGCATGCCCGAACAGTCTCCCACTGAATGCCACAGGAGAGCCAAGACTGGTCCCTTGACAGGGTGGGAGACCAGTGACCTGTATGGACTAAGTGAAAAGGATTTAACAGGTAAGACTAAAATCCTATTTTCACTGTTGTCCAATACAGGTCACTGGTACTCTGGGATGTACAAACATTGAGCTGATCCAGAGGCGGGAAGTAAGGCAAGGACCAGGCGCAAGGCCCAAGTCACTAGAACTGTTATGACCAGTTGATAACATAGCCCAAACTGTAAGTGTCAACGGACACCAACCAAGGGAACAATCCCTGAACTAACACAGCACACGGAACTAGAGCCAACCGGGCTCAACAGTAAAGAAGCACTAAGGATCACAGAGCGGAAGACCTACACAGGCAAGACTGCCTCCAGGACCTTCCTTCCAAAACTGGCATCAGCCGACGCCAGTACATCAACACGGTAGTGCTTTGAAAAAGTGTGCACAGAGGACCAAGTGGCCGCTCTGCACAGTTGATCAGCAGAAGCTTGATTCTTGTAGGCCCAAGAGGCCCCAATAGATCTGGTGGAATGGGCAGTCACCCGGAAGGGAACATGCTTATTCCTCAACTTGTAGGCTTCACGGATGGTAGCCTTAATCCAAGAGGCAATGGTAACTTTGGAAGCCGGTCTCCCTGCCCTAGGCCCCTCTGGAATGACGAATAGAGCGTCAGACTTCCTGATAGACTCGGTGCGATGAACATAAAACTTGAGGCAACGCACCACATCCAACAGATGGAGATCTCTTTCCTTGTCAGACGAAGGATTAGGGCAGAAAGAGGGAACCACAATCTCCTGATTGATGTGAAACTCTGACACAACCTTGGGTAAGAATTCCTTGGTAGTGCGAAGCACAGCCTTATCCTTGTGGAACACCAGGTAAGGAGGTTTACAAGACAAGGCCTGTAACTCTGCTACCCGGCGCACTGACACAACAGCCAAGAGGAAGGCCATCTTCCAAGTCACAAGACGTAATGGAATGGAAGCCAAGGATTCAAACGGTGGTCGCTGTAGAACTCCCAGCACCAAATTGAGATCCCACTGGGGAGCAGGACTCTTAAAGGCAGGTCGAACATGAGTCACACCTTGGAAGAAGACTTTCACATCAGGAAGGACAGCAATCCGTTCCTGGAAAAACACAGACAAGGCAGAAGTCTGAACTTTGAGGGAACTCAGACTGAGCCCCTTATCCACACCGTCCTGCAAGAAGGCCAGGACAGTGGGAAGATGGAAGTCAAGTGACAACTTCTTGTCAGAACACCATGTCACGAAAGTTGACCATATGCGATGATAGATCTTGGAAGACACAGGCTTACGAGCACTGAGCATCGTCGATACCACAGAAGGAGAAAAGCCTTTCTTTGCTAGAATCGAGGATTCAACCGCCATGCCATCAAATGGAGAGAGTGAACATCCTCCTTCCACAGATACCCCTGAAGAAGTAGGTCCGGACGGGCAGGAAGTGGGATCGGATCCTTCACTGACATGGCCATCAACTCCGGAAACCAGGACTGGCGAGGCCAGTTTGGAGCAATCAGGATGACAGGACAACGTTCTCTCTTCAACTTCTGGATAACTCTGACCAATAGAGGAAGAGGAGGGAAGATGTAAGCCAGGGGGAAGTCCCAAGGAATCGACAGGGCATCCACTGCTAGAGCAAGGGAGTCCCTCAACCGGGAGCAAAACACCGGAACCTTCCTGTTGTGTCTGGTAGCCATCAGATCCACTACAGGCATCCCCCACCGCTGAGTGAGCATGTGAAACACCTCTGGGTGAAGAGCCCATTCTCCGCTGTCGACGGTGTGACGACTGAGGAAGTCTGCCATGACGTTGTCCACGCCTGGAATATGAACTGCAGAGATGACAGGCACGTGATCTTCTGCCCAAGACAAAATATCCTTGACCTCCCACCAGGCGGAACCGCTTCTTGTGCCGCCTTGCCTGTTGATGTAAGCCACCGCCGTGGCGTTGTCGGACTCCACTCTGATTGGAAGACCGGTCAATTGAGACTCCCAGTGCCTCAGGGCCAGCCGGACAGCTCGAAGTTCCAGAACATTGATGGAGAGCATGGATTCCTCCAGACCCCATTTCCCCTGAGCACTGAAGCGACCCCAGACTGCACCCCAGCCCCGAAGGCTGGCATCCGTAGTGACTGTGGTCCAAGGAGGAACTAGAAAGGATTTCCCTTTCAGGAGATGAGAGAGATCTAACCACCAGTGCAGACACGACTCGACATGAGGAGGAAGAGAAACAGACAGATGTTGATGATCTGGATGATTCTTGCACGTCTGGATCACAAATCTCTGAAGATCCCTGGAGTGGGCCATGGCAAATGGCACTGCTTCGATTGTGGAAATGAACTTCCCCACTAAGGACGACAACTTCGGTACTGGAATCTCGGCCATGTCCAGAATGCCAGCCACTCTGACAGCTATCTGGTGAGCCACGTCCTCTGGAAGAAACACCATGCATTGGCGAGTGTCGAACAGGAGACCCAGGAACAGAAGCCTCTGAGATGGAATCAAGTCCGACTTGTCCAGATTCAAGATCCAGCCATGACGGTTCAGGGTGTGCATGCACATCTGTAATTGCTGAAGGAGAAGCTCCGCTGAGGAGGCCTTCAGTAGGAGATCGTCCATGTAGGGGGTCACTCTGATCCCATCCTGATGGAGCACCGCTATCAAGGAGCCCAACACCCTCTGGAAGACCTGAGGGGCTGAAGTCAGCCCAAAGGGGAGCGCTGCAAACTGAAAGTGTCCCCTGTGGCAGGCAATCCTGAGATACCGCCTGCTCTCTGGATGAATAGGGATGTGAAGATAAGCATCCTGAAGGTCCAGGGAGGCAAGAAACTCCCCTGGAGACATTGCTGCAATCACAGAGCGCAGGGACTCCTGGCGGAAGTGGGAAGTCACCACATAGGCATTGAGATCTTTGAGATCCAAAATGGGACGGGCTCCTCCGTCCTTTTTGGCTACCACAAACAGGTTGGAATAAAATCCTGAACCTGTGTCCCCTTGAGGAACCGCCTCCAGGACCTCTTTGTCCAAGAGATCCTGAATAGCGTCGTCGAACAGACGCCTTTTTGTGGGTTCCTGAGAAGGACGAGTAAAATGGAACCGAAAAGGAGGAAGGGAAGAGAAAGGGATCCTGTATCCCTCTGACACCACCTGAAGAACCCATGGGTCCGCCACTGACTCCTCCCAAGTCCGGCGAAAGATGCGGAGACGACCGCCTACAGCCGGATGCGGACCCGGGTTCGGCGAGTCATGCCGAAGCAGTCTTGGAGGTCTTGGCCTTGGAGGCAACTTTGGGCTTCCAGGACTGTTTGGGCTTGGAGGAGGAGCGCGTAGTGGGAGGACCCGTTTGGGCCGAGGAGCGTGTCTCAGTCTGAAAGGAACGAAAGGACCGATTGCGTTTGGCTGGAAACTTTTTCTTAAAGACTGAGGGTAGAAGAGTACTTTTACCGCCAGTAGCCTCACTGATCATTTCTTTGAGTTCAGACCCAAAAAGCAAATTCCCCTGAAAGGGCAAGGAAAGCAAGGCTTTCTTAGAGGCTGTATCAGCAGACCAAATTTTCAGCCAAAGAGCGCGTCTAGCCACCACAGAAGAAGTGGAGGCCCTCGCCATCATGCACACAGCATCAAAAGCAGCGTCAGCAACATAGTTCTGAGCTTCAGTGATATTAGCAAGAAGTTGCAACTGTTCAGATACCGGCGCATCCTGGCGAACCGCTTCAGTCAGTCGTTCAGTCCAGGCCGCAATAGCTCTATTAACCCATGCCACAGCAAAAGTGGGGCGCATGGCTGTGCCAATGGAGGCAAAAATAGACTTAAGAGAGAGCTCTAGTTTCTTATCCGTCCAGTCCTGCAAGGCAGAGGCATCTGAGACAGCCAAAGCAGTAGATTTGGATAGTCTAGACACAGGAGCATCCACTTTGGGAGGATGAACCCATTTTGCCAGCTCCGCCTCAGGAAAAGGGTAAAGTTTAGCAAACTTTTTGGAGACAGAGGAAGATCTATCAGGATTCTTCCATGCCTCAGAGACCAGACGGGCAAGAGTAGGGTTAGTTGGAAAACAAACAACTGGTTTAGATGGCTTTTTCTGAAAAACATCAGTAGGATCATAAGTGGATTCCTGAGTCAGAGGAAGGTTGAGCGTATTCAGAACCGCTCTTATCAGACCCTCAGCCGAAACTTCAGGGTCACACTCATAGGGGTCCCCAATGGACCTGTTAGATTCAATAACAGTACGTTCCTCAGCATCAGAATCCTGTAAAAGTTCTTCTTCAGAAGAATCAGTGATATCAGGAGCTCCCTGTGGCTTAGGCAGGGAGGTCCTGATAGTAGAGGGGGTCTGCCAGACCTGGAGAGCCCCCTGTATCTGAGAGGGAAAGAGTTGAAGCGTGGATCTGAGATCCCTAGTGGCAGCTTTAAACTCCCTCACCCAAGATGGCTCAATAGCGTGGCTGGGAAGCCCAGGGTTGCTATCTTGACCAGTACAATTAGGGCATAGATCCCCCACATTATCGCCATCCAGCCCAATGTGGCAAGAGGAGCAAAACGCCATGGGGGTAGCAGACCCCCCATCCTCCTTAGACTTGGGTCTAGCCCCTAGCTCCAGTGAAGTAGACATGCTCACAGCGTCAATATACCCCACTAACAACACTATCACCCAGAAAAAGTGTGAAAGATTAAAGTTTCACCCCAGAAATGTTCTAAAAACGGACTTATCTGGCCAGCGAAGGGTTAATCTGTTGAGGAGAGAGAAGGCTCGGTCCCTGCGTAGTGTACTCGCCTAGGAAAAGTACCACAAAATGGCGGCCGTCATGACAGCCAATCAGAAACGAGCGCGAACCAAGCGCTCATGGGAAATGTAGTTTTCCTGTCCAAGTACCCCAAACATTGCCCGAAGCCCCCCTGAACCCCCCACATGAATAAAACACATTCCGGATGATAGATCAGGAGCCTAGAATTAAAATGAGCCCTCTCTGAAGTTGCTGTGACAAGCGGTTCCAGAGATATGTCCCATACTGTGAATTCCCATAGAGAGTAAAGGAGCCCTTGCGTCTGAGCGGGAAAAAGCCGCGCTTAAAGGCGCGGAACACCATTTTTAATAAAGTTTAGTAAAACATTAAAAAGTGCCCAAACAAGCATGAAACACATGAGAAACATAAATAAATGAATACCCAATGCTCCAAAACCCAGAGAATAACACAGAAATTGCATAAACAGTAATAATGCAATAAAAACACCCTATGAGTGCTGGAGTGTATTAAAACTCCCAAATACAAGCCCATCAAAGGGACACTGTGGGGACAAGTGGACCTTCAGCACTCAATGGGTGACTCACCTTCCTTGCTGGACTTCTGTCTTCAGGTGACCATGATAAGGAGGGAAAGAACCAGAGGTAAATTCCCCAATAGGGGAGCTGCTTAACACAAGCTGTCCCCTCTTCAGGGCATAAGGTCCACAGAAAATCCCTGGAAGCTGCACCAGCCACTTTAAAGAGGGCAATTCACAGCCATGGTCACCCTCCTAATGGTGGTATTCCATATTTGAATAAAAAATAATAAAATACTAAGATGCATAGATGTTCTCTACCTGGTGTGCAAGCACACCAGGAACAAATCAATCTAAAGTGGCTCTGGCCAGAAGGTGGCTTAAGTAAGAGGGGAGGCTCCGCCCCTTGCAAATTATTTGCATAGTTGTTCCTGCCTATTAAAGGGGACTTACGCCTCCCAGAGTACCAGTGACCTGTATTGGACGACAGTGAAATATTTATTTATTTTGTGTATAATATGCACCCCCCACTTCACATAAGGTGTAAAGCGGCAAAATTGTGAGTATTATACATACGATTTTACAGTAAATATGAAAACTATCTCATACCTGTGCTGCTAAAGTTAGAGTCCATAACTACTAAACCAAAAACCTCAAACAATTACCATGACTGAAAAATAAAAATCACAAGATATAGGCAGTTTAAATGGAGAACTTTATTAAAGCTAAAAGCTGATACGACAGATACACATAGGACTTATGATAAAAGAACACTAACAACTCCTAATACTCTACCCTCTCTCAGGAAATACTAATGGTAGCTATAAATCAATTATGTGCATACTGGATCTCCAAAATTACTTTTTACTTAGTACCGGAAATCATGTCCTTGGGGGTAGAACTCCAGGACCCTTAAGTCCTCTACTGAAATTCACAGAAGGAAGCTACAATAGTTTTAGCAGTCCAATGGGCAGTTTTCTCAAGCAATTCTGGGGGACAAACTCTAAGTGACAAGTTCAAATTCTCATTGATTAAATTTAGTTTTTAAGCACTTGAATGCGAAAGATGTCTGGAACACACTGCTTCAGTTCACCCTACTGTGTCCCTGGTTTGCTTCAGAATTGCTCTTCTTTATTTCCTAAAATCCATGCCAAATCCAAAAACTACCTATAAGAACTGTCAGAATAATGTTACCGCACTTCAGCCTTAACCTTTGAGTGCCAGAGGGGTACAGAAAGCATTTCTCTGGAATGCATTCTGTATCCCTCTGGTATTCAAAGGGTTAAGAATACCAGGCTATGCTTTGATTTCTCTAGTACACTGTGGGACAATGTGAGGCTCTCCAGCTGCTGCCAGACTAATTAGTCTTGTAGTCTGGCAGCAGCTGGAGTGTCTCACTTTGTCCATCTGTGCCCAGGCAGGTGATTGTCCCTTTCCTCCTAATATACAGGGCATGTGGATATAAAATAGTCACAGTTTTATTAACCCTTTGAGTGCCAGAGTGGTACGGAATGCATTGCTTTGCAATGCATTCCGTACCACTCTGGCACTCAGAGAGTTAAGTGAAGAAAGGGATAATACAAATACAATGGTAACTATAGAATACATCTTTCGATAAGACAAACTCATATTTTATCATCAGTGCTGCTTTGGTACACCCCTCCTCAGATTGTGCATATCGAAAGCCTAGGCTTTCTGGCTTTCTATTAAAAAAAAAAAAAAAAAGTGGTGTAATTTTTTAACCCTTTGAGTGCCAGTAAGAAAAGAGGATTTTAGTCTTACCTGTTAAATCCTTTTCTCTTAGTCCATATAGTTACTGGTAACTTTGGGTAGGTGACCGCCCTTTGTAGTAGGCAGGAACAATTATTGAAGAGCATGCTGGGTGGAGCCTACCTCCTCTCCTTAGATGCATCTAGCCACTCCTCTCCAGTAAGATTTGAGACACTAACTAGTGGAGATCGGGGTTTGGTGAGTCAAGCCGAAGGAGATTGGAAGCCTTGGGCTTGGTGGAGGACTGCTTGGCCCTCCATTGTTGTTTGGGTTTGGAGGAGGAGAATGGAGCCTGGGGAACTGAATGTTTTGCGGTGCGTGCCTCAGCCTGAAAGGGACGAAAAAGCCGATTCCGCTTCGCTGGAGGCTTCTTCCTGGGCAGCAGGGTATTCTTACCCCATGTGGCCTCACTAATGAGGTCTTTAAGCTCCTGCCCATACAGAAAGGTACCACGAAAAGGTAACGAAAGCAAGGCTTTCTTAGAGGTAGTGTCAGCAGACCAGATCTTGAGCCAAAGAGCTCGTCTGGCTACCACAGACATGGTAGAAACTCTAGCCACCAAGCAGATGGTGTCAAAGATAGCAGCAGAAACATAATGCTGAGCCTCAGAGATGTTGGCAAGGAGCCACAACATATCAGCAATAGGAGCTCACTGGTGGACAGCCACAGACAGATGTTCAGTCCAAACAGCAATGGCCCTGTTCACCCAAGCAGCTGCGAACACCAGGCACGATGAAGTACCAGCCATAGCAAAGATGGTCTTCAGGGATGTCTCAAGCTTCCTGTCAGTCCAGTCCTTGAGGACAGAAGCGTCTGCCACAGGCAAAGCAGTGGACTTAGAAAGTCTAGAGACTGGAGCATCCACCTTGGGTGGATGAGCCCACTGAGCTAGTGCCGCTTCAGAAAAGAAGTACAACTTAGCAAACTTCTTAGATACAGAAGGCTTCTTATCAGGAGCTTTCCACTCGTCAGACACAAGAGTATAATGAAACAATCAAGTACAGTGTGTAAGATTAAAATTTCACCCCAGAAATAGCTAATTTGCACTTATCTGGAAGGCGAAGGGTTAATCTGCTGAGGAGAGGAGTCCAAGCCCTGAATAGGATACTCTTCAAGGGAAAGCAGAAAATGTCTGCCGCAAAAGCAGCCAATCAGAAACTAGCACACGAAGCAAGCACTCATGGGAGTTTTCCCTAAAAAATGTACCCCAACAGTGCCCGAAGTCCCCTGAGCCCCCCAAAACACACAGAATATTGACTGGATGATAAACCAAGGGCAGACAAACAAAATGAGCCATCTCTGAAGTCACTACGTTAAGCAGTTGCAGAGATATGTCCCAAACTGTAAAATCCCATAGAGGTGAATGGGGCATGGCATCTGTGGTAAAGCACGCCGGAACTCAAAATCGTAAATTTTTACAGTGAAGTAAAAAAAATAAAAAAAATAAAAAAAAAAACAAAAACAAATCACAAAACATTCCAAAAAGCAAATAAACACTATACCCTGAAGGGAAAAGTGCTAAAACCCCCTAAAAGATACCAAATCAGCAAAGGGTTAGTTTACCACACTGCTCCAAACCCCAACAGACATACAGACAAACCCATTGAGTGCAGGAGTATGTATTACGGACTCCAAAGGAGACCTCTGTGTGGAGATGAAGTGTGAGACAAGTGGACCTCAGCACTCAAAGGGCTGCTCACCTTTTTACCAGGTCTTCTGTCTTCAGATCACCATTGATAAAGAAGCCGCCTCAGTGGGCAACTCCTAAGGAAAATACTTGCTAAACAAGATTTCCCCCCCAGGGCTGAGAGGTCCACCATAGCACCTGGAAACTGAGCTATCCACTAGGGAATGCCAGTAATGATAATCTGCCTAATGGTGGTACTCCATATCTAACATAAAACAAAAAATAACCTAAAACTATAGCAGAACTGTTCTCCTGCCTTGTATCTTCATCAAGGAACAAATCTTACTGGAGAGGAGTGGCTAAATGCAGCTAAGGAGAGGAGGTAGGTTCCACCCAGTATTCTCTTCAAGAATTGGTCTTGCATACTTAAAGGGGCGGTCGCCTACCCAAAGATACCAGTAACCTATATTTGATGACAGAGAAATGAACCTTATTTTGTTGAATTGCTTTGGATACCTCTCTTCCACTCAAAGGCTTAACATTTGGGGCTTTATTATTATTATTATTATTATTCTTTATTTATATAGCGCCAACTAATTCCGCAGCACTGTACAATAGGAAATGGACATACAGAGATATTAAATAGTACAAATCAAATGTGGACAACAGAGGTATCAGAGGGCCCTGCTCATGAAAGAGTACAGTCTAGAGAAAAGTACAAAAGGATCAATTATGGAGCAAACCAACTGCACCATAGGGCACCAATTAAACTTTCCATTGATTTAAAAGGGGCTTTGAACCCCTCAAATGCATTTCCATTGGAGACTTCTTTTAACATTTAAGGGTTTCAATGCTGCATTTAAATCAATTGGAGGTTGGCGTCCTCTCTCTTCAGTGGTGCATTTGGTTTGCTCCAGAATCGCTCTTTATTTTGTGTTTTTGGCACTTTGGGGGAGATGTACAAAAACATTCTTAGTGTATGTTTAAAGGGATAGTAATGGTTACTTATAACAAACCTTAAAGGGACAGTAATGTCCCATAAAAAATGTTTAAAGTTTTGTAGAGATTAAAAAATAAGCTAAATGCCACAAATCCTCTCTCTCAACCTGCTATGGTTTGAGAGATATCCTCCACTAAAGTTCCTCTTCTCCTGATGTCAGCTGTAAAGCTGACAGAAGGAGATCCGTGTCGGCCAACACGAGGAGACTCTTCAGCAGAGCTGCAATAGCGTGATTTAAAAAGAATTACTTTGTAGACAGTTCCAAAGCAATATTTATTTTTAAATCGCGCTATTGCGGCTCTACTGAAGAGCCGCTTGTCGGTCCCCATACCAGGAACTCCTGCTGTCAGCTTACGTTACTGTCCCTTTAATAGTGTACATATTAAAAATATAAATGCAATGATCTACCTCCTATCTCTCAATCAAGTATAGATTGAGAGAAATAAGCTGCTAAAGTTCCCCCCTCCCGTCCCTTTCCATAGACATCAGCACTCTAGCTGACAGAAGGAGATCCTGGTCCCGGGACTGGCCGGATGCTCTTCAGCAGAGCCAAAATAATGGTCTAGAAAGAAATACTTTATTGGAACGGTCTACAAAGTGTGCCCCAATTTCTCCTATAGCTACAGAAGAAAAATAACTAATTTTACTCCAATTTCTGCTGTGCCTTGTTACTACACAGTAAGAAACACGTTGCAGAGAAACGGAAGACTGACAACACCATTACACTCCGGCACTGCCCTCTCTTTGGCACAAGCTGCCTAAGCAGAATGATTTTTGATGTAGATAATTATGAGGCAGGTACAGCACACAAAACACAGTTTCCAGCACCTATTTTGAGCATAATCATATTAGTACATCAACTTCTATACAACAAAAGATTCAAAGGCACAAAAAATATTATTTAATTATGGTTTGTTACTCAGAAAACGCGACCATTTAATTCAAAAGCTCCAATTTCCAAGCGTAAGAATGCATAAAAGTGTTTAAGAGAATGAAACATTTAAATGCCATTATCACATCATATTTACAGCTCATTTAAATCACAGCACAACACTCCTACATTGCTGCCCTACTAATGACTTTACAACAGTTCTTTGGAAATATTCTAATAGTATTAAGAATCAGCAGCTCATTATTCCAAACTTCTGTGCTTAAAGGAGAAGTAACACCTACTAATAACTACCGGCTTACCCTACTATGGCCAGAAAAGCCTAATGGACCCTGTGAATTATGCCTTTGTTCAATCACCCCTGTATGTCATGTCCATAGAGGTGGACATGACAGTTTCTAGAACACAGGTTCCCTACTCTCATGATTTAAACACAATTGCCATGATTATGTGGCCAGTTCACACTTATACCGATAGTCCAAGCTGCCTCCATATTTACACTGAGCCCATATCAGCTGCATTAACACGAAGATGAAACAAGGCTAATGAACTAAATTAAAGTATCATTATGTCAGTCACACTCTGAAGAAAAAAAGGCATGACTTCTCCAAAGAAATTAAGGGATTAATTGATTTGGCCCTTACAGAGTTAATTAGATGCATACACTTTTCCTGCTTCCATTTAAAAAAAACTGTCAACAACCATAATGTCTGCTTCCATGGACAAAAATGGCAAGACCCTTACAAGAGGCACTCAATCATCAGTTCTTAATAAAAAAAAATATACATTTATTTATTGGATACAATACATGAAGCAACAAGTACTAATAAAACATAATTAAAAGAACACATTGAAGGAGGTCAAATGGAGGCTCAAAGCTAGTAACCAACTCTTCAGCTCACTAGTAACGGATAATAATATACATATACATACAGTAAAGAATAGAGTAACAATGGTATATGAAACTACCTGGACCTCAAACAGCCCAAAATCCGTGTAAATAATACACATAGCTAATATTATACAAGATGCAAGTGACTCAATAAAGTGCCAGGTGAAGTGTGCAAAGTACAGCAAAACACAAGTGAAAAAGAACAATACTTATCAGTACAAACACCAACAGTCTAACAGGTCACAGGTAGGGAATACAGCCTCCACAATGCCAACTCCAACCCACACAACCCAACGCGTACTGCCAAAAGACTTCTTCAGGGGATGCACTGTGGGTAAAGTTGTCCCGTTTAAATGTGCATAAGCCACCAATAGTAGTTAGAAACAAAGTCACGTGACATTGCAACTTCGAAAAAATAAAGGAATCTAGAGTTAATTCAATATAAAGATCAATCATAATGTATAGAGGACAAAAGATGTTTCATACAGTAGAAGAAGATAGAAGCCTTAATCCCATAGCTATGTTTATATACTTTTATCTTGGGTTGTGTGGGTTGGAGGAGGCATTGTGGAGACTGTATTCCCTACCTGTGACCTGTTAGACTGTTGGGGTTTGTACTGATAAGTATTGTGTTTTCCTGTATTTGCACACTCCACTTGGCACTTTATTGAGTCCTCTCTGCTGTCTGTGTGAATAGTTATATTTTCTTGACTCTGAATGCACCAGACATATTTTTTTGTCTTTATATTATCTCAGTTCTAATTCTTTAGTATTAGTGCAGGACAGATTTTTTGGTCTACTGCTTCCATGGACAGGACATCTAAGATTGACTGAAGGTGTTTTATCTTGGACCAAGGAGCAAGGACAAAATTCACAGGGGCCATTAGAATCTTGTGGCCATAGTAAGGTAAATTGGGGGTTACTAGGAGATGCTATTTCTCTATTAACTGTTATAGACTTGTGCTTATAGTAGGGGAGAATAACAGGCGACACTCTAGTTGCAATTCGACCAAAACTTTGATAAATTAATTTTATTGAAATATTGGAGGCTTCATATTAAAGGGATAGTAATACTTAATTATTACTATCCCCCATGTTGTAGCACTTAAAATTCTGAATTCAACCTTTATAGTTCGAGAGATATCCGCTTTCAAAGTTCCCTCTCCTTTTCTCTCTGCTGACGTCAGCATTCTATCCGACAGCAGGGGAATCCGGTCCCGGGACCGGCGGTGGCTCTGCAGCAGTGCGGAGATCTCGTTATAGAAACAGAAATCCTTCACTAAAATGGTCTTCTACGTGTGCTTGGGTTGCAAGCACACGTAGAAGACCACTAGGTGAAGGACTCACCTAGTTACCCCACTTTTGGTCTCAAATTACCATAGACCAGCGGATACTACAAATGATCGGTGGATATCACATAGAATTTTATTGTCTTCAAATAAAGACTGCTCCTTTTTTCCAATTCTCGAAGGAGGAAAAATATCTTGTGGATACAGAAATACAAGATCTAAAAGAAAAAGGAGCCATAATGTAAATCCCATTGCAATGGGAATGCAATGCACTGATGAGTTACATCAGCAATATTATGTTCGTAAAGAAAAAAAGACTCAGGCTTACACCCGGTTATAAACCTAAAAGAATTAAACACATCACGTACAGACATTTCAAGATGGAGGGCATTCAGTGCCTTGGAATTCTGCTGATGCCATCGCATTAGACGTTAAAACTAGACATCAAAGTTGCTTCTTTAACAGTCCCTATGTCTCCCCAACATCAACATTTCCTTCAATTTCTATGGAAAGGGTGGTTTTATTTCTAAGAAGCAGGGGAATATGAATGATTATTTACCTAAACAACATACTGATGTCCCAAGATATAAATATGGTAAAAATAAATTTACAATTGTCTATTCAAATACTAACCCAGTTCGGTTTCGTCATAAACTGGGAGAAGTCAATTCTATGTCCGACTCAAATCAATAGAATTCCTAGGACTTGTGGTCAATCCGCTAACCACTTCTCTTCGCCTCCCAAAAATTAAATTAAAGAGGATTTGGAAAGAAATTTGTGTATTATTAAGGAAGCATCTAATTTCGCTGAGGTCAATAGCAAGAAATGTAGGTCTGTTGTCAGCATCAATTCAAGCAATCTTTTCAGGCCCACTGCATTACCGTGCTTTGCAAAGATTAAAAAATCTCTACATAAGGGCTTAGAATACATGGATACAGTTGCCGTTTCTTTAGAAGCAAGAGAAGAACTAGTATGGTGGCTAAGATATTTGGATGCATGGAACAGCAAGACTATCTTTGGCATATCCCCAGATATTGTAAACTAATCAGACGCCAGGAATCTGGCACCCTCCCTATCATGTATTCTCTTGTCTCCACAGGGTGACTTCTCAAACACATATGCGTTAGAAGAGTTATTTAAAGGGATAGTAATACCTGAAATTAACAAGGTTTAATATTGTTCGTACGAAAAAAATAAATGAAATGCAGTAAATCTTGTTGTTTAAAGATGTGCATTTTTACTCACATCAGCGATTTAGCTGACATATCGAGATTTTGGTTATGTGACCAGACGGCTCTTCAGCAGAGCAGAAATAGCATTATCTTCAAATAAATACTTAATTAGAACGTTCTACAAAGTGTGCCTGGGAGGCCGGCACACTTTGTAGACCATTCTAATGAAGTATTTATTTGTAGATTATGCCATTTTGGCTCTGCTGAAGAGCCGTCCAGTCGCATAACATTTTTCTCTGTGCGTTATACTTGTTTTCATTTGCTGCTATAAGGAGTACAAAAAGTACAGAATATCAACCTCTGTGTTAGGAACATTCTCGGCCATTTCAGCAGTGTTAAGCCATGATACTTGAAATTGTAGGAGATAAAAACTTCCAGTCACCGATCGGGAGAGCAATAATAAGGACTTAGTATCACTTATCCTATATAATAATTCGCTAAGTTGTGTGTAACGCCGGACATGCGCAGTAGACACTGTTGCGCGTGCGGCAGTCATGCACAGTACAGACTGCCCGCGCCGCGGCTGATACAGAGCTGGGCGCTCCGAAGGAGCGTCCAGCTCTGTATCAGCAATGGCGCGGGAAGTCTCTGCTGCGCGTGACTGTCCCGCGACCGGCTGCCAGAGGCACTGTGGCCCGTGTAACGGGCTGTTCAACTAGTTACAGTATACAGACAGAAGGAGGAACAACTGCACAATTTAAAGCTATACAAAACCAGCTAAACACATCACATCTTGGAGGCGTAAGGGCCACAGCTTGATGATGGATCAGTGCCCCAATGACCAATCCATCCACACAAACCCATTACAGTCTGCTGCTAGCCCCAAAGGTCTGGTGGGCATGTCCAAATGCCCTTCACAGCAAGCAGGGAGCATGTAATGTAACACACCTGAGGTCAACCAATTCAATTTTTTGGTAAACTTACTAAACTACCAGGTCAACCTAGAACCAATGGCAAAGTGCATGAAACCACTGGCCAGCTGCAACATCTTTATTAGAATAAAGCATAACAAACATTGAACAAAAGGTTTAACAAAGCACACTATATAAAACAATACCTACCAGAAACAACTAAATTCTTAATTATACACACATGAAACAATCTACCACATTACATAATCAAACAAACAGCAAAATATATGAACTAAGCAAGGGAGTGATGTTAACATACCATAATATCAAATATATCAGAATGCTGGTTGTTACCAGTAACTTAAGACTAAATCATGCAAAAACGTATCAGGTAATTGTACTGTCTAATTTAAATGTGCCCCCTTATGCTTCTGCAGGGAACCCTGAGGGTACCACAGGATATAGGGGAAGATGTATAAAACGCATTCTTAGTGGAATTGGTGCTAAAATTCACAATGGGTCATATTTATAAAGACGTCAAGTTCATAAATATGTCTAGCTGAGACAATTCAGAGAAA